>OY821773.1:32967132-37967132 GCA_963682175.1 Triglochin maritima | reverse complement strand
TGTCATTATTTGTAGTGCATAATTTCAAAAGTAAATAGGCAATTTAAATTGACTTATTATTGATCGAACCATGTCGAGCATGTAATCATAACACATGTAATCATGTAATCATAACAACCTAAAATATAGAACTGGAGGATTCGGTCCAGGAGTGCACTCGTCATTGGTCACCACCCGCTTAGTACCTAAGAAGTCCTGAAATGCAGACATGATAAAATGTCTGAGTTTTCATAACGAAAACCATGTATACCAACTCCACCTACAATGCATGAATGTGTTGTACAATGACCATATCATACTAGTATATCATGGTAAGAATAATTTAACATATACAACCGTCCCCATCTTGGGGTAGTAAGGGACATGGTCCCACCAACAACATTGGGTCCCCCAAAGGTACCTACCGCAGACACATACCGTTTTACGAAGGTACGCAACTAATCTCCACTCGCAACTATACTAATCATGAGGGTTCGGTGAGGATCGTACGCACATCCGCGTCATAGATACATATCTGATCACGTGGCCAACGCCACACTGTTGGAGTCATTGCTCGCTAGACGTTCAACTTGCATGGTTGTGCCACAACTGAGCTACCTGCCAAAATACACCGTCGGCCTGTCAACCCCGTCACCATCAAGGTCACACAGTCATCTTCGTCGCCATCAAGGTCGTACGATCATCTCTGCCACCACACAGGCCTGACAGTCATCTTGCTCTGTGGATCTTGGTAACAATGCAATGCATTGGGATGGTGATCCCTTAGGTCTACCACATAGGGTGTGGAATGTGATTATTAGCATATCAGATATCGTATAAATGTTATATATCATTTATTTTATCCCAATTTTGTTATACTTGAGTGTTTGTTGTTATATTTCAGGTATGAGGTAATAAAAAAAGAAGGGAAGATAAAAATGACTGAAACGTAAGAAGAAATGACTTAAATAATGAAAAAATGGACTTGTCTGTCATACATAAGGATCCATCAGCAAGAGGGAAGGACCTGGAGATAAGCCTAAATGGACCAAATAACAAACCGAGAAACTCCACACCATCATGAGGATTATTTTGGCAATTAGATTCAGGCGCAGACTCAAATGACTGACTGGGGCACACCCCACGTGAAGATTTGAAAAACTTAAGTAGACACATGAAATTGGGTCGTATCTGACCAATTATGATCGTAAATTGGCTCTCCATTTTGGTCAGGATCTGACCCGATTTCGTGTGGTTGTGGGTTATGTAGTTTATGTCCATTTTAACTATGTTTCATTAATCCCACACCAGAGGATTGTCCCCAGATGCATTTTTCATATCTATAAATAGAACTCTCCCTCCTCCTTTGTAACCTACCCATTACTTGGTAACCATTCTCTCTACTTAGAGTAAGCCTTTGAAGCAAAACTCTAGGTGGGGAGGATGTAACTTTGTAATGTGAGTCATGTAGATAAAATATTTTCTTTTTAGTTAGATATTCTTTCCTTTAGTCTTTCATGATTTGTTTCCTTAAATCTTAGCATAATTAGTTGGCTTAATGAGTAGTGAGTAGTTTCATCCCGCTTTGGGAGTGGAGTTGATGTTTATACATATAATAAAGAATGGGAATGAGTGCTATCTTATGCAATATGTGATGAATGTGAATGTATGCTTGTTTGTTTAAATGTGAATACTTAACTTGATGGATTTTGCCACAACTTTTAGACACTTCGCATGCTTATTTAGGTTCTTAAAAACCAACTTGTTTATGCTCATGTGAAACAACTAGGTTAGTGATTGGATTGATAGGTTTTTCCACAACCATTAGACACTTCTTATGCATAAAACTCAATCTATGTTTGTGTCATATTGAATGCATTCTTCACCACTTTATTACATGTGTACACACACTCCACCCCTTAGGGGTTTTCTTTCTTGAATTTCATTTTACCTTGCTGATTGATCGTTTTATATTAACCGCAAGTGCACGGCCGCGTTGAAGCGGTGGCAAATACGGGTCGTCCACTAGGAGGTGTGTCGACAATTGGTTTGTTCGAAAGCGAGAGGTAAAAGGAGAGAAAGATGTATTACACTACACTAATCTAGACTAGTAAACAAGCAAGCTGAAATGAAATAACTAAACAACTAAGCTAAACAACTAATGAAGAAGATAAAAAGACAGGAATGGAAACCCCTAAGGGGTGGAGTGTGTGTGTGCACATGAAATAAGTGTGGTGTTGAATGCATACCAGAAGCTCAAGTGTGGTTAATGTTTGTTCATTCATAAGAAGTACCTCATGGCAAGACCTATCATTTACAACACTAACCTAGGTGATTAATATGAGCAATGCAAGGTTGTTATTAAGAACATAACGAGCATGGAGTGTACCTAACTATGGCAGAAACTATCAAGTAAAGTTCTTATTAATTCAAGCAAGCATACTAATATCTCTCATAACCAATAAAATCTAACATTCATACCACCTACATAACATGTACATACATCTACTCCACCCCCAAAGGGGATGGAACTACTCACACATATTTAAACTAACTACTCTAACAAAATGAAGAATTATACTGAAATAAAACTACACTAATTAAGCAAGAAATATTAAAGAAGCTTAAAAGGAAAAGAAAGACTAAACAAGCATGCACAAAATAAAAGACAAGATTAAAAGAAACTAGAACAATTATTTTATTAACAAATTACTCACATTGAAGGTAGCATTCTTCTCCATCTTGAGTTTTTTCTTCAAGGCTCACTCCTTAGTAGAGAGAATGCCACCAAGCAATGGGTGATTATAATGGAAGGTGAATAGTTCTATTTATAGGCATGGAAAAAGCTAATCCGGGACAATCCCCCGATGTGGGACTAAACAAATACCAAAAATAGACTAAGTAAACACTAATACACGTGCTCCCAAAAGTTAAGCGGATCCAGAGCTATCTGGACCGCCAATTAGCTGTTCCAGACCGCCAATTGGCGGTATATAAGCTCCAGATCCGGTTGAGTTTTGTTGTGGGCTTTGCTTGATCTATTACTTGGTCTTGGATGCATATACTTTGTTTATTGGAGCTCCGACCCGAATCGAATTGCCAAAATACTCCCCATGATGGTGTGGAGTTTTCTATTTTGCTCTTAGGCCCTTCTGTCTTACGTTCAGGTCCTTCTCCCTTGCATCTTAGTCCCGAGGTCTCACAATTAAGTCATTTTTCCTACTTTTGGGCCCTTTCATGGCTCTTCTCTACAAACCTCTTTATTTCTGAAATTCAAACATAAAACTCGTCACATAGCATTGCGTAGGTGTAAGATAATGGATATAAGCTACAAATATAATCATGAAATGATGTCAATCAAATACCCCCACACCTAAGTTTTTGCTAGTCCCGAGCAAAACAAAGAAAGAAAAAAGCAAACGAGAAACAAGAACTCCTAACTCACTTTCGTAGGAATCACGGTTGCACTTAGCACGTGCAACAAGCCGTTAAACCTTCTTGTTGCCAAGGAGGAGGAGTGTTGTCTCCTGAGGGTTTTCAGCGGATATACCCACAAAATCCGAAGAAGATGCATTATTCAATCTAGACTCTCGACTCGTTGGAAATATTTTGTCGATCATTGGACGCGGTAATCCTACGGGCCGACTCTATATAGGTAATCAGTCCACACCTAGCCTAATGAACCATTCGTGAAAGTTAAATAAGGAATTAAGTGAAAGACATGGACAACCTCAACATCCTCAAGTGATACAAAGTGCAAGGTCCATTAAGGTTCTTATTTGCATTACCATTTTTTTCTTTTTGTTTCTTTTCTCATTTTTTTCTTCTTCTTTTTCTTTTTATTAGTTGGATCTTCATACTACCAGGGTCAGGTTTCGTGCATCATTGCCCATGAGGACTTACACTATCACGTACACCTTTCCCCAAATCTCCACATAGGGCAATCCCTACCACCCGTGTAACAAGAGTTCGGTCGGCGCATCCCAAGTCAGATGACTCGAAAGCACCAGGCACAAAGTCCCCTCAGACCTACTTTCCCGAGTGATAGGAGCCATGCGAGAAGAGAGAACACCTACTCACTTATTTCTTATCTACACATGAACCAAAACCCCTACAGTTAATGTCTCACAACAAGATTTAAAGGGTCCTTGACTACAACAAACTTTGTTAAGTTAACAACACGAATTATTGACTCACTAGGTTTAAGGTGAACTTCTTTAAATGTTTGAGCACTGAAACCCTATGATTACTCACCCCCAAAGGAAAACTGGGGTGCATCTTAACGACTCGATAAATCCTAAAGTCACTGTACTAGATATCCTAATGCATCAAGTTCAAAACAATTTTGGGAGCTTTCTTTTTACTTTGCCTCTCAACAGTTTTGCACATGCTAAACACACGCAAAACCCACAAAACATTTTCTTTCGCAAACACATGAAGATTTTGAAAGAAATGTGACAATTTTAAAGCACTAGGCAAGCAAAAGAAGACAAGTCACCCAAGGATCATGACAAACAAATATATCGATATTAAGTGCAGCACACTAACATGACCCTATCAATACACAGAAAATAAAATAAAATTAAAGGAAAAAGACTCAATTATGTACACACGTAAAACACCCCCCACACCTACTTTATGCATTGTCCTCAATGAATGTGAGCAAGATACTACATGTATTTATGCATGAAAAAGGAGAGATCTCACCAACATGAAGTACAAAGGAAGTTCAAGGTCATGTTGATGGACACAAACCCGAATTCCCTCAAAACCTGTGAGATGCTAAAGAAAGGATACAAATACGTGAAAGAAATGGGACCCAAATACACAAGGGTTGGGTTCACAACAATCGATGCTCACTGAAGGAGTCTTTTATTGTACTTTCTTTTTTTCTTTTTTTATATAACTATGTACAAACATAAGTTCCCATCTTCATTTGTCAAAAGACATCAAATGGGAACCTCAAGAGTGGGTCAATGTACTTGGAAAGGGAACATGACACCACGCGGGGCCAGAATACGCATGCGTGGGCCCCCTTCACAAAGAGCACCAGATGAAATGAGAGGTTCGTGAATTGGACGCGAAGGCGTCTCATTCAAAGGATCAAACTGAAAGAGCTTGAACCTCTCAAGAGTTGCGCTGCTGAAGTTATGATCGTCAATCCAACCAACAGACTGGTGCGTTGGAACGAGGTCAAGAACCTCGTTAGGCATGTCTGACACACTAGGCGAACAAAAAGTGGGTCTCATACCCAAGGTATCCTCCAAGGAACTTCTAATACCCTCATGAGCTATGTAGTTGTTTGATGTTCCATCATTTCCAAGATGATCATGAACAATAGTGAGAGGCAAACTCTCATCAGGTTGTTTGAAATTAAGGGGACTAGGGAGCTCTTGCTCCACCAGAGGTGAGTCCTTAGAAGGTACAACAATAAGATCATGTGGCTCAAGGGCCACGAGACAAGAAGATAAGGCAAATTCCTGTGCCGATTCATAAAGAAGTTGGTCCATAGTATTCTCAATTGGAATCGAATCCTCCACCAAGTGATCGTGAATTGAAACCCCAAGTCCCTCAGACTGACTAGGAGTTTGACTTTGAAAGATTGTGCTTTGAATTTGTGGATATGGTGGTGGTTCGATTTAAGAAGATAAATCCTCATGTTGACAAGAAAAATTACCCTCCTCACGTTCACGTAATTGCTGTGTCATTTGACTAACTTGCATTTCCACAGTTTGCAAGGAATTCAAGTTGGGCTTCAATAAATTTTGAGTGGTTTCCATGAATGTTTGGAGAGTTTGTTTCAAGGAATCAGGTATGCAGTCAACTATGAGGTCCAAGTCAGAGCTTGGGAAATTTTGGGCTTGGGTGTTGATGGGCTGAGAATGAGTCCAATGATTTGAAGTGGGGTGTTGGTAGAATTCTGGGTATTCGGGAGGAGGATACTGGGGTGGAAATGATGTATAAGAATTTGAATACGAATTGTCTCCCCACGAATCCATCCCTCTCGGGTTGTACGCGGATGCGTAATGGTCATAATGCACATGTTGCGAAAATGTGTGCTCATACTCAGGCTCAGGGGCAACATAAGGACATTCCCCGATAACATGACCACTCAACTCACAACCCTCACACGGTGTGGCTACTTGAGCCACCGGTGCACCCATGTCATCTACCATATGCATGAAAGAGGCCAAAGGTTCTTGTAATGTCTCAGTTTGATGACCAACATATGATCTGACGTAACTAGATGGTGGTCTAGCAGTCGGTGCCTCTCTCATACTACCCCAATATGAAGATTGCTCAGTCACACAATTAAGATTGTCCCAACCATACGGGGTGTTAGTCTGAGCCACCCCAGGTTGCATGGGTACAGAGTACCAGGAAGAATTGTCCTGGTCCCAACAATGATATGGATGGTCGCCCATGTAATCATCCATCTCAACAAAGAACTCTCGAGTCGATCACTCTCACCACCACGAGGCTAAACTCGCAAAAAGTGCTCGACTGGACCCTAAACCGCTACCAGAGAACGTAAAGGGGAGGAGACTATAACATAGAAGAAGGTGAGAAGAAGATGACTCAGAGGAGAAGGGAAGAATCCCAAATGCTAGCGTGGGTAATGGGATCAGGTAGAAGCCTAACTAGCATATACGACTCAAACAATGTAAGGCAATGGGTCCTTAGGCTAGACGACGCCTAACTTCGAGGTCACTAGCCTCGACACGCCTCACCTCCCTACAACGAGGACCACAATGCCCAGCAAGTGATACCAGATCCGGAGATCCAGTACCTCCTACTATCAACAACGTAGGCAACGCTGATCAGGTCATGGCGGTCTCAACTAGATTACTCTCCTAGTGTGTCCAAAATCCTAGGGCCAATGTCTACTTGCTTTTAGTTAAGGTTTGATTACGAGTGATTTTTGGGGCCAAGGAAAGGGTGATGAAATCCCCCACCTTATCTTTTATGGGACAACCCCTCCTTAGTAGCGTTTTGATCCTAAATCTAGCAATCAATCGCTCCAATCAAACGCTCACTCACTCTTGTCCTGATGCAATTCCTACTAACTAATGCATGGGCATACGAGATGCATGAATGAGTGTAGGAAATTGCGTACCTCACGCCAGCGCTCAACAACTGAAAATAAAGCTAAAAGAAAAGACAACTATATGCCTAAGTCAATACATGATGCGTGACCTAAACAAGTAAGAACGTCTAGTGTTTTGCTTTGGATTTTAGGGCCAAGTTGATTAATAAGGGAGTGATTAATGATCTGGGAGCAAACTAGAAGTCACAGCATGCAAAATAGGGCTCCCAGATAACGAAAGTGAAGCAATAAACCACCAGAAGAAAAATGAAAGCAGGAAGACCTCACCAGGCCACCAATTGGCGGTCCCAGGCCGCTGATTAGCGGTCCCTTTTGAAGTGTTGGTGCTCCAACTCTTCCAGTAGTCTCCCCGTGATCTCTAGGATCCCTGAGACAACTAATGAAGAAGATAAAAAGACAGGAATGGAAACTCCTAAGGGGTGGAGTGTGTGTGTTTGCACATGAAATAAGTGTGGTGTTGAATGCATACTACAAGCCAAAGTGTGGTTAGTGTTTGTTCATGCATCAGAAGTACCTCATGGCAAGACCTATCATTTACAACACTAACCTAGGTGATTAATATGAGCAATGCAAGGTTGTTATTAAGAACATAACGAGCATGGAGTGTACCTAACTATGACAGAAACCATCAAGTAAAGTTCTTATTAATTCAAGCAAGCATACTAATATCTCTTACAAACAATAGAATCTAGCATTCATACCACCTACATAACATGTACATACATCTACTCCACCCCCAAAGGGGATGGAACTACTCACACATATTTAAACTAACTACTCTAACAAAATGAAGCATTATACTAAAATAAAACTACACTAATCAAGCAAGAAATATTAAAGAAGCTTAAAAGGAAAAGAAAGACTAAACAAGCATGCACAAAATAAAAGACAAGATTAAAAAAAACTAGAACAATTATTTTATTAACAAATGACTCACATTGAAGGTAGCATTCTTCTCCACCTTGAGTTTTTGCTTCAAAGCTCACTCCTTAGTAGAGAGAATGCCACCAAGCAATGAGTGATTACAATGGAAGGTGAAGAGTTCTATTTATAGGCATGGAAAAAGCTAATCCGGGACAATCCCCCGATGTGGGACTAAACAAATACCAAAAAAAGACTAAGCATACACTAATACACGTGCTCCCAAAAGTTAAGCAGATCCAGAGCTATCTGGACCGCCAATTAGCGGTTCCAAACCGCCAATTGGCGGTCTATAAGCTCCAGATCCGGTTGAGTTTTGTTGTGGGCTTCGCTTGATCTATTACTTGGTCTTGGATGCATCTACTTTGTTTATTGGAGCTCCGACCCGAATCAAATTGCCAAAATACTCCCCATGATGGTGTGGAGTTTTCTGTTTTGCTCTTAGGTCATTCTGTCTTACGTTCAGGTCCTTCTCCCTTGCATCTTAGTTCCCAGGTCTCACAATTAAGTCATTTTTCCTACTTTTGGGTCCTTTCATGGCTCTTCTCTTCAAACCTCTTTATTTCTGAAATTCAAACATAAAACTCGTCACGTAGCATTGCTTAGGTGTAAGATAATGGATATAAGATACAAATATAAGTATGAAATGATGTCAATCACTTGCTATTTGCTTAGTTTAGTTTAATTGATAATTCACTCATAGTTTAGTTTAATTGTTAATTCACTCATAGTTTAGTGTAATTGTTAATTCACTCATGGTTTATTGTAATTAGTTACCGTAATCCACTCATTCTCCTCTCATTTCCCACTCGAGTATGGTAGTCACAACAACACTCATAACTCATTGAAGTTCAACCTGTATTTGTCATGTCTTCACCAATGTCGTGCACTTGTAGTTATTAAAACGATGAAACAGGAAGTTAGCTAAAAATGGGGAAAAATATTTTCCACTAGTGTTCTTGCTTATCAACTCGACACCAATTCTACAAGTTGCAACCATCATAACTGACAATACCATGAATAGTAAAAATATCCTCTCTAATTGACTGGGTGATGAAGTGACGATATTTGTCACACATATTGAAAGTGAAGTATTTGAAAATATTCAAGCAGAATTATTTTTACAGATTTCACAGTGAACTACTGTATAGACTGTTAGAACCCAAACCTAGATTAGGGTTAAACTTGGATTAGTGGTGGTTTAGTGAGGGGTTTGCATGGGGAAGAGGCGCTACAGTGGTCGCGTGGGGAAGAGGCGCTACAATGGTCGCGTGGGGAAGAGGAAGGGGCATGCACTGTAGCATCCGGGTTTATAAATCAAGTTCCTCTTTCTTCTTCTTCTTCTTCTTCTTTTCTTCTCCTTCCTCATTTCTTCCTTTCCCTGTTGATGCGCGCGGTGGTGAGTAGCTGTCGCGGAGGAGACGGGCGGGGAAGGCTTTCGCGCGGAGGCTGAGCGCGTGGGAGACCGGAGGTGACGGCGGAGGCGTGAGTGTTGCTCCGGCGTTTCGTCGTCGTTGGTTAAGGTATGCCGTCTCCTTAGTGTGATTTTCTTGCTCCCCAAGCGTGGGGGAGGTGTTGGTCGGTCAGGGAGGGGTCGGAGACCTCTCCGGCGGCGTGTTTCTTCGTAAAACCTCGGCTGGCGCGAGGTTGAAGACGACCAACGGTCGACCGGTTCCTTCGGGCGGTCGACCGAATGCACTGTTTTACCCGACTTTAACCTTCACCGGTCGGACGATGCTGTGTGGCGGTCGACCGGTAGTGCGTATTTGCTGGTGAGTTGGGACTGCCTGTTGTGTTTCGGTCGACCGGGGTCTTGTGGTCGGTCGACCGGAACTTAAGTATACTGGATTTTATTGCATGCTGGTTCGACCGATTGTTGGTTGCGTTCGACCGTTTTATGACGTAGAATGCTAGGTCGACCCTGTAGGATTTCGGTTGACCGGGACCCCTGAGTCGGTCGACTGATAGATTCGATTTTGATGTTGACCAGACTCCGGATTTTGACCTCGTTCGGTCGACCGGTTTTAGACCTTTGTTCGATCGTTGGGGGTTCTGTTTTGAGCGCAGCGGTAGACCGTTTTAGGAATACGGTCGACCGATTCCTTTCTGGAACCGGTCGACCGAATCACGTCTTCCGGTCGACCGTTTGGGCCCAGGACAGAATTCCTGGTTCCCTTTTTGAACGCCAACTTTGTTCACGGAAACCCGTGTCCTCGCCTTGTGCGTGAGCCGGGAGGTGACGGTGGGTGCGTGATGCATGCCTGCCCAGGGACCTCCGTTGGGAAGAGTGTGGGTGTTCGGGACGCGTCACCTCCGTGTATGGACCATGACTTGTGATGGATTAATTGGACTTATTGTAGTATAGCAGGCCTGAGGGATCACGGATCCCAGTATTGATGTTGTGCGGGCACGAAACTGGCGTTGGGTGAGGTGACTACCGGCCCACGGGCTACGGAGGTCGCTGCCCTGCTTTTATAGCGGCGCGGTTGGTGTTTGCGGCTCGAGGAGCCTGATGACCTGGCAGACTTCGGTCTGGACCGTCCGATGCTGTGCCGGATGTTGTGATGGGCCACCGAAGCTGTGCCGGTGATGCCGCCGAGGTTGTGCCGGCGATGTTGATTGTTGGGCCGAGGCTGTTCCGGCTATGTTGTTTTCCTCGGCTGGGCACCTACCGAGATGTTGTTGTTATACCTTCCGGGCGACGGCCCCGTTGGTCCTTGTGGCTCCGACCACTAAGATTTGCAGATCTGTATTCTATCGGCACGCAGGCGTGACAGAGGCTCCCTGCCGAACCCTTGAGTAGTGTAGCTGCGTGTGGGGGTGCGATGACGCGTGCTGTAAGACTGCATGTGCCTGCAGTAGGTCTCCTCGGGAGACTCGTTGTTGATTGTCGGACTGATGTCCTGTTTTACCCTTCGGGGGAACTGCTTTCCATTTCTGTCGATGTCATGACACACTCCTAGTATGATAGGTTCATTTGTGTAATGCATGCATATAGGTGAGTTGGCATACGGGGTTTCCTTCTGGAAACTCAGGCATTGTTATTATATATTTTCAGGACCGCAGTAGGTCCAGTTGGGTGGTGATCGGCGGGCATGCGCATTTTGGAGTCAGATCCTCTTCTCGGACCGCTGAGGTCGGCATGATTACGTTTTATCTTCTGTTGTCGTTTTGTTGTAATCATGTATTATTTTGACAAACTCTGATGTAATTTTGGTGCACCGCTATTGTTTATGAGAAGTAACAGTCCCGTCTTTGAGTGTTGAGTTCATGTGTCTTGATTACAAATTTTTTTAATTTTCCGCTGTTTCGGGATGTTACAACTTGGTATCAGAGCGGTCGATTCCTATGCGGTTCCCAATGAAATCACCCTTGTAGTAATAGGACTCATGCATTTTATATCTTTGGCATGCATACATGGCTGAAGTTGTGATTGTTTCTTCTGTCAGATGGCACCTAGGCGCGTGAGGAGTTCTCCACGCGATCGTGATCCCAGTGACGACACTTCTGGTACTTATTGGGCAGGTTGGGCGAGTTTCTGGAGCGTCAGGCAGCTGAGAGCGCCCAGGGCGGAGTGGGAGCTGAGCACGATCGGTTCATGCGTCAGCACCCGCCGACTTTTGATGGCAGGAGGGCCCCAGAGGTTGCGGAGGACTGGATCTTCCGGATGGAGAAGATCTTCCGCGCTATTGGAGTAGCACCTGAGAGGATGGTGGAGCTGGCCACCTATGTGTTCGATGGCGAGGCCGCCAACTGGTGGAGATCTACGTCCACAGTTCTGTTTGATGACCGTGCAGATGTCAGCTGGGATGAGTTCTTGGAGGTGTTCCATGAGCAGTACTTCCCCCAGCATGTCAGGGATCAGAAGAGGGAGGAGTTTTTGTCGCTGGAGCAGAGGGAGATGACTCTGGCGAGCTACATCAGCAGGTTCAACGCCTTGGAGCATTACTGCCCAGAGATCTGTGTGACCCCAGAGCAGCGGGCGAGGAAGTTCGTGAAGGGACTGAGGCAGCCGCTTCGATCTCGTGTGATCAACAGCATGCCGCGGACCTTGCTGATGTGGTGAAGCATGCTACGATCATCGAGCAGGACCAGATGGAGTGTATTCATGAGGCGCGGAAGGCGCCAGTGAGCACCGGTAGCAGAGTAGCTGGTCGTGGGGCAGGAAACCCGAGCAAGAGTCCCAGGTTTGATGGAGGAGGAGCACGTCAGTCTGGAGCGTGCACTTACTGCGGGAGGTTCCATCCAGGACAGGAGTGTCCCCGTCGGACTGGAGCGTGTATAGGTTGGGGTCAGATGGGGCATTTCGTCCGTGATTGTCCTCAGAGGCAGGGAGAGCCGAGCAGGAGGCCAGGACCACCAGCAGTAGGCAGAGGCAGCCGATCAGTTATTTCACCAGGGCATAGCAGGAAGACCGGGCGAGTCTTCACTATTCAGGCTGAGGAGGCGAGGGACTCCAACACCGTCGTGGAAGGTACGCTTTCAGTTTCTGGTTCAGTAGCTCGAGTGTTGTTTGATTGTGGCGCCACTCACTCCTTCATTTCGGAGAAGTTTGCTGGCGAGTTGGGTCGGACCCCTGTGCTGCTGACTGATGTTTTGGAGGTCAGCACGCCCATGGGTGAGGTCGGCATTGTGGGGAGCTTTTTCCCCGGCACCACAGTTGCTTCGGGAGACCACGATTTTCCGGCAGATCTGGTCTTGTTACCGATGGTGGACTTCGACATCATACTGGGGATGGACTGGCTGTCACAGTACGACGTGCGGGTCTTTTGCCGCGAGAAGAAGATTCTGATTCCGATGGAGGGCTTGCCTGATGTTCTGATCAGAGGTGCGAGGAGCATAGGGGGTCGTCTGATTGTGTCTGCGGTTAAGGCACAGAGACTGATACAGCAGGGATGCAGAGCGTTTGTGGCCACGCTGGTAGTTCCTGAGCCTGAGACGAGGAGGCTGGAGGACATAGAGATTGTGCAGGAGTTTCCGGATGTGTTTCCAGCAGAGATTCCAGCGTTACCGCCGCACCGAGATTGGTAGCGGGTACGACACCTCAGTCGAAGGCACCGTATCGGATGACAGCTACTGAGTTGGCAGAGCTGAAGAAGCAGTTGCAGGAGTTGATGGAGTCCGGGTTCATTCCACCGAGTGTTTCTCCATGGGGAGCGCCTGTGCTCTTCGTGAAGAAGAAGGATGGATCGTTGCGGATGTGCATTGACTACAGGATGCTGAATAAGGTTACCGTTCGGAACCGGTACCCTTTGCCCAGGATTGATGATTTGTTTGATCAGTTGCAGACGGCGAGAGTGTTCTCGAAGATCGATTTGCGTTCGGGTTATCACCAGTTGTGGATCAGAGAGGCAGATGTTCAGAAGACAGCCTTCAGGACGCGGTACGTCCACTACGAGTTCTTGGTGATGCCATTTGGACTGACGAATGCACCTGCAGCATTCATGGATTTGATGAATAGGACCTTCCAGCCGTACCTTGATAGATTTGTCGTGGTATTCGTGGATGACATCTTGGTATACGCGTCTGACAGGGAGCAGCATCGAGAGCACCTGAGGATTGTGCTTGGCATCTTGAGGGATCAGCAGCTTTATGCCAAGTACACGAAGTGCGAGTTTTGGTTGGATCAGGTGGCTTTTCTAGGGCATATTGTGTCAGCGGATGGGATATCGGTGGATCCGGCGAAGGTCGAGGCTGTGACTCAGTGGAGAGCCCCGACGAGCGTGACGGAGATCAGGAGTTTTGTGGGACTGGCAGGGTATTACAGACGGTTCATTCAGGATTTCTCCAGACTTGCGTCACCGCTGACAGCGTTGACGCAGAAGGGCGTCAAGTTCGTTTGGTCCCAGAAGTGCGAGGACAGCTTTCAGGAGCTGAAGAGGCGATTGACGACATCACCTATTCTGACTCTACCGAGTGGCGGTGGAGGCTATGTGATTTACAGCGATGCATCAGGGATAGGCTTGGGTTGTGTCCTGATACAGCATGGGAAGGTGGTCGCGTACGCTTCGAGGCAGCTGAAGGTGCACGAGAAGAACTACCTGACTCACGATCTGGAGTTAGCAGCAGTAGTTCATGCGTTGAAGACCTGGCGGCACTATCTGTATGGCGAGCAGTTCGAGGTCTTCACCGATCATCAGAGTCTGAAGTATTTGTTCTCGCAGAAGGAACTGAATATGAGGCAGCGCAGATGGCTTGAGTTCATTAAGGACTACGACTTCACCATTTCCTATCATCCGGGGAAGGCAAATTCGGTTGCAAATGCACTGAGCAGGAAGGTGGAGGTTTCAGTTGCGAATCTGTGCATCCAGGAGTGGAGGCTACTCGAGGCATTGTCAGAGTGGAGTCCATTCACCGAGGGTTCAGAGGGAGCAGTGATTGCTGGGCTTCGGGTGGAGCCGCAGACTGTCTCACGGTTGGTTCAGGCTCAGCAGGGGGATGATGAGTTAGCTGGTCTGCTACAGTTGGCTTCCAGAGATAGATCAGATTTCAGTGTGGGGGTTGATGCTGGTCTGAGGTTCAGGAGTCCGATCTGGGTGCCGAAGGTTGATGGGCTGAGAGATGACATCATGGAGGAGGCACACAGAGCTAGATACACCATTCATCCGGGGAGCACGAAGATGTATAAGGACCTGCAGCGGAACTTCTGGTGGAAGGGCATGAAGAGGGACATTGCAGAATTTGTGGAGCGATGCTTGGTCTGCCAGCAGGTGAAGATTGAGCATCAGAGGCCAGCAGGACCGATGCAGTGTATTGAGATTCCTGAGTGGAAATGGGAGCACGTGACGATGGATTTTGTCACGGGATTGCCGAAGACGAGGAGATTCCACGACGCGATTTGGGTGATAGTCGATCGACTGACCAAGTCGGCGCATTTCTTAGCGATTAGGACCACGTTGCCTTTGGAGGGTCTAGCTAAGTTGTACGTGGAGGAGATAGTCAGGTTACATGGAGTGCCAGTGAGCATCATCTCCGATCGAGATCCTCGATTCACTTCCAGATTTTAGGGGAGTCTGCAGCAGGCTTTGGGGACGCGTCTGAGATTCAGTATAGCGTTTCATCTGCAGACCGATGGTCAGTCAGGGAGGACGATTCAGACCCTGGAGGATATGCTGAGAGCATGCACACCGGTTTGGGCAGGGCACTCGGATGAGCACCTGCCGCTGATAGAGTTCGCCTACAACAACAGCTACCACTCGAGTATTGGGATGGCACCGTACGAGGCGTTGTACGGGAGGCCTTGCAGATCACCGGTATGCTGGAGTAATGTGGGCGAGAGGCAGTTAGTGCAGCCAGAGATTGTGCAGATGTACTCAGAGAAGGTGGATGTGATCAGGAGGAGGCTGGCCACAGCACAGAGCAGGCAGAAGAGTTATGCTGATCGCCGCAGACGGGTGTTGAGTTTCGAGGTGGGCGATTACGTGTTTCTGAAGATTTCCCCAGCCAGAGGTGTGATGAGGTTTGGGAAGAAGGGGAAGCTCAGTCCGAGATATGTTGGGCCGTTTGAGATCCTCGACCGAGTTGGAGAGGTAGCCTACCGGATTGCATTGCCGCCGCAGTTTTCAGGTCTGCATAATGTCTTCCATGTGTCGATGTTGAAGAAGTACGTGGCAGATCCGTCGCACGTTATTGAGATAGCAGTGCCAGAGATTCAGCAGGACTTGTCGCTCGAGGAGAGGCCAGTCGAGATTGTTGATCGCATGGATCACCAGCTCAGGAGGAGGACCATTCCGATGGTGAAGGTCAGGTGGCAGCATCACAGCGAGCGCGAGGCCACTTGGGATATCGAGGAGGATGTCAGAAGGCAGTATCCAGAGCTTTTTGGTGAGTGTTTGCTTTGATTTCGGGACGAAATCCTTTTAAGTTGGGTGGATTGTTAGAACCCAAACCTAGATTAGGGTTAAACTTGGATTAGTGGTGGTTTAGTGAGGGGTTTGCATGGGGAAGAGGCGCTACAGTAGTCGCGTGGGGAAGAGGCGCTACAGTGGTCGCGTGGGGAAGAGGAAGGGGTGTGGACTGTAGCATCCGGGTTTATAAATCAAGTTCCTCTTTCTTCTTCTTCTTCTTCTTCTTCTTCTTTTCTTCTCCTTCCTCATTTCTTCCTTTCCTTGTTGGTGCGCGCGGTGGTGAGCAGCTGTCGCGGAGGAGACGGGCGAGGAAGGCTTTCGCGCGGAGGCTGAGCGCGAGGGAGACCGGAGGTGACGGCGGAGGCGTGAGTGTTGCTCCGGCTTTTCGTCGTTGTTGGTTGAGGTATGTCGTCTCCTTAGTGTGATTTTCTTGCTCCCCAAGCGTGGGGGAGGTGTTGGTCGGTCGGGGAGGGGTCGGAGACCTCTCCGGCGGCGTGTTTCTTTGTAAAACCTCGGCTGGCGCGAGGTTGAAGACGACCAACGGTCGACCGGTTCCTTCGGGCGGTCGACCGAATGCACTGTTTTACCCGACTTTAACCTTCACCGGTCGGACGATGTTGTGTGGCGGTCGACCGGTAGTGCGTATTTGCTGGTGAGTTGGGACTGCCTGTTGTGTTTCGGTCGACCGGGGTCTTGTGGTCGGTCGACCGGAACTTAAGTATACTGGATTTTATTGCATGCTGGTTCGACCGATTGTTGGTTGCGTTCGACCGTTTTATGACGTAGAATGCTAGGTTGACCCTGTAGGATTTCGGTCGACCGGGACCCCTGAGTCGGTCGACCGATAGATCCGATTTTGATGTTGACCAGACTCCGGATTTTGACCTCGTTCGATCGACCGGTTTTAGACCTTTGTTCGACCGTTGGCGGTTCTGTTTTGAGCGCAGCGGTAGACCGTTTTAGGAATACGGTCGACCGATTCCTTTCTGGAACCGGTCGACCGAATCACCTCTTCCGGTCGACCGTTTGGGCCCAGGACAGAATTCCTGGTTCCCTTTTTGAACGCCAACTTTGTCCACGGAAACCCGTGTCCTCGCCTTGTGCGTGAGCCGGGAGGTGACGGTGGGTGCGTGATGCGTGCCTGCCCAGGGACCGCTGTTGGGAAGAGTGTGGGTGTTCGGAACGCGTCACCTCCGTGTATGGACCGTGACTTGTGATGGATTAATTGGACTTATTGTAGTATAGCAGGCCTTAGGGATCGCGGATCCCAGTATTGATGTTGTGCGGGCACGCAACTGGCGTTGGGTGAGGTGACTACCGGCCCACGGGCTACGGAGGTCGCTGCCCTGCTTTTATAGCGGCGCGGTTGATGTTTACGGCTCGAGGAGCCTCATGACCTGACAGACTTCGGTCTGGACCGTCCGATGTTGTGCCGGACGTTGTGATGGGTCACCGAGGCTGTGCCGGTGATGCCGCCGAGGTTGTGCCGGCGATGTTGATTGTTGGGCCGAGGCTGTTCCAGCTATGTTGTTTTCCTCGGCTGGGCACCTACCGAGATGTTGTTGTTATACCTTCCGGGCGACGGCCCCGTTGGTCCCTGTGGCTCCGACCACTAAGATTTGCAGATCTGTATTCTATCGGCGCGCAGGCGTGACAGAGGCTCCCTGCCGAACCCTTGAGTAGTGTAGCTGCGTGTGGGGGGTGCGATGTCGCGTGCTGTAAGACTGCATGTGTCTGCAGTAGGTCTCCTCGGGAGACTCGTTGTTGATTGTCGGACTGATGTCCTGTTTTACCCTTCGGGGGAACTGCTTTCCATTTCTGTCGATGCCATGACACGCTCCTTGTATGATAGGTTCATTTGTGTAATGCATGCATATAGGTGAGTTGGCATACGGGGTTTCCTTCTGGAAACTCAGGCATTGTTGTTATATATTTTCAGGACCGCAGTAGGTCCAGTTGGGTGGTGATCGGCGGGCATGCGCATTTTGGAGTCGGATCCTCTTCTCGGACCGCTGAGGTCGGCATGATTACGTTTTATCTTCTATTGTCGTTTTGTTGTAATCATGTATTATTTTTACAAACTCTGATGTAATTTTGGTGCACCGCTATTGTTTATGAGAAGTAACAGTCCCGTCTTTGATTGTTGAGTTCCTGTGTCTTGATTACAATTTTTTTTAATTTCCTGCTGTTTCGGGATGTTACATAGACAAAAAGGAGAATTGGAGGTGGGATCTTCTGATATGGTTTTATTTTACATGCTTGCTAGCATTTGTTTGAACAAGTAATGTATAAAAGATAGTCACTTTAAAAAGCACTACAAAACACTAGGTATTGTGACTCATGTTGAAAGCAAAAGCCAACTAAGGGCCCATTTGGATGTTGGGTTTCCCAGATTCTTCACATTGTGGGAGCCACTACAGTGAAATAGAGGTATCTAAACATGTTGGGATGTCCGGATGAAGCGGCTCCCAACCCGCATCCCAAGGGAGCTTCTAGCAGCTTTTCTATTTTCGGTGAGTAGGCCTTGTAATTTTTTACCAAAGTGTTCTCAATCTTTCCATGATTTTCCTCTCCATATCCCCAAGTTTATTCCCAAATATGACAAATTTTACATCAATATTACCATCAAAACTAGTCCTTAAATTACGATTTGTGCCACCATTCATTAACTGAGTAGGTGGGCACCTCTTTCCTCCATTGCTTCTTTCTCTGGAGCAATGGCTACACAGAAAAGGCAACCAACCCAAGGTGTTTGGAAATTGTAGGTGGCCCTTCCGGTGTTGGGTGTGAACAAAGGTGGAGTATAAAAGGTTTTACAAATCGACTTTAGTTTATGAGGAAAATTGGGGGTTTTGGTTTGGGGAAACAAAAAATATGGTTAATTGTTGTTATTTGTAATTTGGTTGAGATTTCAACCATTTCGAATGCTGCAACGTTTTGGTTGTGATTTTGGTTCATGCAATATTTGACGGTCATGCAAAAAAATTTGTTTGGTTGAAGATTTGTAAGATTTAGGGACAAGTAGCAAAATAACACACATGATACTTTAATCGTGGAAATGTATCTACAAGGTTGTTCTAATTTGAGAATTTACTTTTTAAGACTTTTAACGAGAATAATAACATGATTGCTTTATGGTTCTCAAATTTTGTTATAATTTTGTTATATAGTAACATGACAATCACCATTTGCTTTGAATAGGTAGGGTTTTGAATACCTTAACGAATGGTATTAATTTTAATGGGAAGTATTTGAATGTGTGAAGCAAATTCCTTCATTTGCGGGGATTGGTCAATATCGGTGGAGTCGTCTTCTTCATTTGAGGGAGGTGCTTCACTCATGGCTTTTTGCTCCTCAATTTTCATCCATTTGAGAGTGTATTTGTCGATGAAGGTTCAAGATTATTTGAAGAAATCGGAGTCAAGCCTAGTTTGAAGTGTTCGCCAATGAGGGAAATGATCAACGGAAAAGGAAGAAAGTTAAGCTTGCACCGAGAGACTTAGAACATGTTCTTAATGATGAAGAGAGGCAAATTTGTACGAGTCCCGGTGCAAAGATTGAATAAACATTTCATCATTTGATGATTGAGTTCATCTTGATGACCTCTGCGAACGAAAAGATTGTAGGAGATGAATCGGCAAAGGACATTACCAAGGATTGGTAGATGAGTGACAAAGAGTTTTTGTTGTAGTGGCACCATAGGTTTGGTAAGATCCACGAATTAATCGAGGGAGCCACATACATCCTCCCAAGACAAGTCATAGGTGTCGTCTCCCGCACTTGGAAGACCGGTGATCTCCCCAAGTAGTGAGGCGGTGAGTGTGAAAGAAACACCGTTGATTTTGGATGTGAGGGTCTTTTGAATGTCATCTTAAGCGATGGTTTGTACAAGGTTGGCATAAAATTGCCGACAATCTTCTGAGAAAAATTTCACCAGAAGTTTGTCTTGGAAGAAATTACCTAGATGATCTTTGGCGAGAAGAGTTGAGAGGCCGATATACTTGAGATCTTTAATTACGATCTTCCGCTCTAGAATAGGGTTGTCACTGCTAATCGATATGAAGCGTCGCTCCACCTTTTAGTGGATGAAGATGTAGGATGGTGAGTAAGGGAACAACTCTTCAGGAATTTCTTTCACCAGTGTCTCCAAGGTGGATAGGATGTCGGGATTAAGAAGAATTTTCTTCGCAACAGGGACCGACCTTTTGCCTTTCTTCTCGGTTGGTTTCTTAGTTGGGGCCACCACTTTCTTTAATTCAAGACCCCTCTTAGGAGCCATTGAACAGTGGTGAAGATAGTAGGGATTGGAAGAATTTGAGTAGAAGAAAGAATTAGAATGTTTGTAGAAAAGATGGATGAAAAAAAAGAATCAGAGCTTGTTTATATAGAAAACATCAATGGAGAATTGGAAAATTGCGTCCAACGGTCGTCCATTAATGGTGGGGATGACTGTTGAGGAGTTCTAACCGCTAAATTCTGAAGCACTTTGGTCCACATCAACGGGTTCGATTCTCTGAACCGTGTGGACAGTGAATTCCAAATTTGAATAGGGAATTTTGGAACGGACGTTTGGGGTTGTTTCACTTGTTTGTGCACTCCTAGGAATCTATGCCCAATTTTCCCTTTCCTTTCTCAACACTTGAGGTCAGAATTCAGAGAGCAACGAAAACTCTTCGTATGTGGTCGCCCGAAACAATTGGTCCACCAAAATATGCTATCCGGACGACCAAACCCATTTCAGTCCACCAAAGCCCGTAACTAGAATCACAAGTTCGGACAACTAAAATGTATTCGGTCAATATATATAAGACAAATGTTTGGGAAATATTAGGCTAGGATGGCCAATGTAAGACAATACAAGATTATACAACAAGTAGTTAAAGAATAATATGGATTTTTTAGCAAAGGAAGAAATTTAGGAATATGGATTGGAAAAAGTTTACACGATTAAGTTTTTAGTGTAAGGTTTTAACACAATTAATAAACGGATGTTCGATATAGATTTAATGGACAAACACGATTAACACTATAAAGATACAATAGTACACCACCACTAATTGTACAGTGTCGAACACGAATATAAGTATTAATGCACGATTGCTATATGTAATTTCCCCTAGTAAGGTTAGGTGAGTAGTCAATCGAAATGCAACATAAAAAAAGGAAATACGATTACATCAATTTTGCAAACAACAATAACATAGTCTCGTGTCCTTTAAAGAACATGCTTGTATGTTCTCTAGACTCGAAAGGGTCCTTAAACCACAACTGCAAGCCTATGTTTGAAAGGACACCTATCTCCTTTAAAGGACACATATTTCCTTTAAAGCTCATGAGTATGTTCTTTAAAATTCAAAAATATCCTTACACCACAAGACGAGTGTTGAACGTTTTATATTAAACCGCAAGTGCACGGTCGCGATGAAGCGGTGGCAAGTACGGGTCGTCCTCAAGGAGGTGAGTAGCCTCTTGCTTGTACGAAATCAAGTGGCAAAAATTGGGGGAGAAAGATTGATTATGCTACTCTACACTAAACTACTCTAAGAAGTATGAAATGCGAACGAAAGAAACAAACAATGAAATGACAACTAAGCTAAGAACAAAAGAAGAATGCTGGAATACAGAAATGGGAAAACCCCTAAGGGGTGGAGTGAGTGCACACATGCAAAGAGGTGGGTGTAGAATGCATTCTTTAAGCACATGAAGGTGGTGTTTATCAAGCATAGGAAGTGTCTAAATGTTATGGCAAAACCTATCAATCTATTCACCAACTTAGTTGATTAACATTTACATATGCAAGTTGTTTATTTCAGAACCTAAACAACCATGAGAGGTGTCTAATCATTTTGGCAAAACTCATGAAGTTATAAATTCTATCCTAAACAAGCAAGCATACATTCATGTTTTATCAACACATCAAAAATAAAGCATCCATCCCATTCTCTAATGCATGTATGTACATCTACTCCACCCCCCAAAGGGGATGGAACTACTCACTAAACATTACACTAATTATTAAACTAAGCAAAGAAAGCATATTAAAACTAAGCTAGAAATAAAAGACGATTAAACTAAAACATGCACAAACAATAAAAGAAGCATAAACAAACAATGAAAGAAACACAAAACTTTATTGATAAAATGACTCACATTTCAAGTAGCATCCTCCTACTTTAGTGTGTGCTTCAAGGCCTCACTTCTAGTAGGAAGAATAGCCACTTCAAATATGGAGTCCTAGCCATGGAAAAAGACAAACCGGGACAATCCCCCGATATGGGACTAAACCAATACCACAAATAGCCTAAACAAACATTAATACACGTCCAGGAGAAAACTTGGCGGATTTGGGCCAAAATAGACCGCCAATTAGCGGTCAAAAAGGTCCGGATCCATCTGGAATTTGTGTTGGGCTTTTCTTTGTGTATTTGGTGGTCTTGGATGCATCTACTTTGTTTATTGGAGCTCCGACCCGAATCCAATTGCTAAAATACGCCCCATGATGGTGTGGAGTATTCTGTTTTGCTCTTAGGTCCTTCTGTCTTGCATTCAGATCCTTCTCCCTTACATTTTGGTCCCCAGATCTCACAATCCAGTCCTTTTTCCCAGCTTTTGGGTCCTTTTATGTTTCATTTCTTCAAACCTATTTATTCCAGAAAACTAAACATAAAACTCGTAACATTTCCTTGTTTAGGTGAAAGATAATGGATATAAGATACAAATATAAGCATGAAATGATGTCAATCAAATACCCCCACACCTAACTTTTGCTAGTCCCGAGAAAAACAAAGAAAGAGAAAAGCATACGAAAAACAAGAAATCCTAACTCACTTTCGTAGGAATCACGGATGCACTTAGCATGTGCAACAAGCCGTTAAACCTCCTTGTCGCCAAGGAGGAGGAGTGTTGTCTCCTGAGGGTTTTCAGCAGATACACCCACAAAATCCGAACAAGATTCATTAATCAATCTAGCTACACAACTCGTTGGACTCATTTTGTCGATCATGGGACGCGGTAACACTACGGGTCGACTCTCTATATGTAATCGGTCCACACACCTAGCCTAATGAGTTATTCGTGAAAGTTAGTTAAGGACTTGAGTGAAAGACATGGGCAACCTTAACTTCTGAATGTGATACAATGTGTAAAGTCCATTTTGGTTCTTATTTGACTCTTTTTTTTCTTTTTTTTTCTTTGGAGCATTTTATTGGTTGGTGTTTGATTCTCCCAGGGTCAGGTTTCGTGCATCATTGGCTATGAGGACTTACACTATCACGTACACCTTCCCCCAAATCTCCACATAAGGCGATCCCTACCACCCGTGTAACCGGAGTTCGGTCGGTGCATCCCAAGTCAGATGACTCGAAAGCACCAGGCACAAAGTCCCCTCAGACATACTTTCCCGAGTGATAGGAGCCGTGCGAGAAGAGAGAACACCACTTATTTATTTATCTACATGGGAACCAAAACCCTTACACTTAAGTTTCACAAAAAGAGATTAAGGGCTCTTGACCACGACAAACTTCCTTATACTAAAAGACACGAATTATTTGACTCACTAGGATCAGGGTGGACTTCTTTAGATATTTGAGTGCTGAAACCCTATGATTAGACGCCCCCCGAGGGAAAACCGGGGAGCATCCTAACGACTCGATAAGACCTAAAGCCAGTAAACTAGATATCCTAATGCATCAAGTTCAATACAATTTTGGGAGCTTTTCTTTTACTTTGCCTCTCAACGGTTTTGCAGATGCTAAACACACGCAAAACCCACAAAAATATTTTTTTTCACAAACACATGAAAATTTTAAAGCACTAGGGAAGCAAAAGAAGATAAGTCACCCAAGGATCATGGCAAGCAGATATATCAATGTTAAATGCGGCACACTAGCATGACCCTAACATACACACAAAATCAAAAGGAAAAGACTCGACTATGTACACACGTAAAACACCCCCCACACCTACTTCATGCATTGTCATCAATGAATGTGAACAAGATACTACATGGATACGTGCATGAAAAAGGAAAGATCTCACCAACATGAAGTACAAAGGGACGTTCAGGGTCATGTTGATGGACACAAACCCAAATTCCCTCAAAACCTCTGAGAAGCTGAAGAAGGGAGATAAATACGTGAAGAGATTGGGCCCAAGTACACAAGGGTTGGGGCCCACAACAATCGATGCTCACTGAAGGAGTCTTTTATTACACACTTTTTTCCCTTTTTTTGTTTTTTTGTTTTTTTACAAGATATATACATCAACCAAGATATTCTCATAATCATTTGGTCAAGGAACATCAAATAAGAATATCAAGTCATGAGGACCTGAGACTTGCCGAGATAGGCAAACTCCACTGGTACTCTGAGGTGTCATGAGGGGTGAAAGGTCAAAGCTGAAAGGCTCGAACCCCTCATGATATTAGTTGGGTGTGGGCAACAAAGAATGAAGTTGTGTTGCCTCACTAGGGTTTAATTGCTCATCGAAGAAAACCCTCCAACCAATAGGCGGGTGCATCGGAATGAGTTCCTCAGGCTCATTCGATGGATGCAGCAGACTTGCATCACTAAGAATGAGGCTTCTCCCCAAGTCATCCAACAAGGACCTCCCACCATAATTTAGATCATCAAGCATAAGCTCGGTCATAGGTGGGTCCTTGTTAGAGTCAATATGAAGCTCAAATGACTCAATGGCCATGGGACATGAGGTAGAGACACCTTCTGGTATAGGCATATGATGAGGTGTCTCACTCTCACTAGTACTCTCAACTGAATCATGCAACGAACACTCCCTTTAGACATTCATGTTCGAGGCCAGCTCACTCTGTTGCATTGCGAAGACAGGCAATGAGTTTTCGCTGGGCCCACGAACATTCTCAACGGGTTGCATTGGGGTTAGGGGTGTTCGTTGATTTTGTGGTGCTTTCTCCAATTGGCGAATGAGATTTAGATTTAAAGGTTCATCCATGGGCTCCTGTTGCTTACCAGAGTTGAACACATGAAACTCGGCACTCATGTTACCGAATGAGAGCTTCATGAGACCATTTCTACAATTAAGCAAGGCATTGGAGGTTGCCAGAAATGGTCTACCCAAAATCAAAGGTATTTGAGAGTGGGTGTTCGCAACAGGATTGGTATCGAGGACAACAAAATCGACTGGAAATATAAAATCTCCAACTTTGATAAGCACATCCTCGATAATCCCCATGGGTATACGAATGGATCTATCCGCCAATTGGAGGGTGATCTTAGTTGGTTTCAATTCTCCCAAGTTCAACTGTTTATAAACAGAGAATGGGAGGAGGTTGACCGCTGATCCTAAATCAAGCAAAACATTGCTCATTCTAGTGTCCCCTATCGTACACTGAATAGTAGGACACCCAGGGTCCTTGTATTTTGCGTAGGTAGGATTGGACAAAAGTGAGCTGATATTTGCAGCCAATAATGCTTTCTTAGGAACATTGGTCTTCCTCTTAGTTGTGCAGAGATCCTTCAACACTTTGGCATATTGAGGTATTTGTTGGATGACATCCAACAAGGGGATGTTAACCTTTACTTGCTTAAACACCTCTAATATCTTGTCCATGTTGTCACTCTGCTTTTTGGTTAACCTACTTGGATAGGGAGCTTTTGCCAGGTAGGTTTTCTGCGGTGCCTGAGAAGAAAGAAGCGTCTGTGTATTACCCTCACCCTCAGCCTCTTCTTCACCACCATTCCCACTGAGGGGCTTCATAGATGGTGGTTATTGTGGCAAGGAAATGTGATTGTCAACCTGCTTTCCATTCCTTAAGGTCACAATGGAATTGACATGGTGAACAGGTTCTTCCACATGGTTCACTTGCCTCCCCTGAGGTACCATATTCTCATTTTGCATGTGTTGTTATTGGTACATACGGGGGTTAGCCTAAGGCTGACTAGGAAAAGACCCTCTCTCTCTTTCATGTACAGACTGAGCTAATTGGCCCATCTGAAGCTCTAGAGATTTGATGGTCTGCTGATTTGAAGTGAGAACTTGACTCGTGGTTGACATAAAAAATTTGATTGAGTTTTCAAGTCCACGAGTCAAGGTCTCAAGCGAATTGAATCGGGTTTCCATATTATTGGAATTTGGGAAACCCAATTGATTGGTGGTTTGTGCTTGGGGTGGCTGATAGGAATGTGCATGCATGGGAGGTTGGTGTGATTGGTAATGTGGTCTAGAGGAGTTTGAAGGACCACCCGGGGCATTAGTTTGGTTCCATGAAAAATTGGGGTGGTTCCTCCATCAAGAATTATAAGATGATGAGTATGGGTCATTCCTGGCTCTTTCATAGATGGCGTTGACAAGCTCCATCTCAGGAGGAATGGACTCACACTCTCTTTCTACATGACCTATCCTACCACATGAATGACAAGGAACTGGACTAGATGTGGACATGTGAGGTGCACCTTGTTGGTTTTGGAGCTCAATCGAATCCATATGGCGCATTAAGGCCGCCATGCGCGCCTCGGTGGCCGTAATGGTATCGACAACAAATGCGGCACCCGATCTAGTCGAGTTTGCATTCGCGATCCTTGCTCCTACACTAGATGATGCAGGTGGCTCCCTCACACTCTCCCATTGCATGATTTTCTCAGCGAGGTCTTCTAGGAAAGCCCATGCCTCCCTTTCATCCTTTCCCAAGAACTCTTCTTGACGCATGGACTCTAGGAGCGTTCGGGACGAGATGTGAAGACCTTCGTAAACAATCTGACAAAGACGCCACAACTCAATGCCATGGTGATGGCACGAGGATAGTAGCTCTTTGAACCTCTCTAAATATGCATGAAATGGTTCGGTCTCATGTTGATAGAACGAATTGATTTCGTTCCTCAATTTTTGAGTCTGATGATTTGGAAAGTACTTCTTGAGGAATGCAGATTGAAACTCATCCCAAGTCCGAAAGGAATTCGCCTGGTTGCTGTACAACCACTTCTTGGCATCATCCTTTAATGCGAAAGGAACGAGCCTGAGATGGATGGAGTCTGTGCTAAGTTGTTGCAGCTTGAACATAGCACAGACCTCCTCAAATTCCCTGAGAAAGATATAGGGGTCATGGAAATGAATTGAGGCTTAACCTCAAAATGGTTCCCATTAGCCTCTGGTAATACGATGCACGAGGGTAAAGCGGTACGGCTCGGGTAGCATCGATCACGAAGAGGTATGGGAACGACAACCGGAAGAACAGGTCGAGCAGGCGGGTCCAGCAACTGCTCCTCCTCACGGAAATTAGTAGCCATTGGACCCGAACTACGTGCGACACGAGAGGAGGAATGCGTCGAGAAATCGATGACCGAAGCCGGATTGACAACGCTCCTTGTCAAACGACCACTCTCGTCTCGTGTCCACGAAAGCATGCACAAAGGTGCACACACACCAAAACTTTTTTTTCTTTTTTTAATAAAGAATGTGCGTAGAGGAGAAGACGGGGGGACACAGGAGAGAAAGAATGACTCAGGAGAGAAGGGAAGAAGTCCTTATGCTACGACGGATGGGTACAGGTAGAAGCACACAAGCAAACAAGGCTCAAGCAATCCTAAGGTCGCCATAGGTCCTTACAGCTAGAAGACGCCTAACTGTGAGGTAACGCGGTCTCAACACGCCTCACCTCCCTATGACGAGGACCACAAAGCCCAGCAAGTGAGTCAAGATCTGGAGATCTCGTCTCTCCTACTATCGACAAAGTGGGCAACGCCGATCAGGTTATGATGGTCGGGACCGGATTACTCTCCTAATGCGTTCGAATTCCTTAAGGCCAATGTCTACTTGATTTTAGTAATTAGGCTCTTGATTAGTGTGGTTTGTGGGGCGAAGGAAAGGGTGATGAAATCCCCCACCTTATGTTTTATGGGACAGCCCCTCCTTAGTAGCGTTTGGAGTCCTAAATATAACAATCAACTCTCCAAACAACGCTCAACTCACACTTGTTGCAATGCACTTCCTACTAACTAATGCATGTCATACGAAATGCATGAATGAGAGTAGAAGGTGCGTACCTCACGCTAGCACTCAGCAACTGAAAATAAAGCTAAAATAAAAGAAAATCTAAATGCTTAAGTCACAT
Organism: Triglochin maritima; assembly: GCA_963682175.1. Classification (NCBI taxonomy): domain Eukaryota; kingdom Viridiplantae; phylum Streptophyta; class Magnoliopsida; order Alismatales; family Juncaginaceae; genus Triglochin; species Triglochin maritima. The sequence goes on along the minus strand of OY821773.1, from coordinate 37,939,195 downwards.
ACATGGTGCATGACCTAAACAAGAAAGAATGCCTAGTCTTTTGCTTTGAGTTTTAGGGTCCAAGTTGCTTAAAGGAGGTTTGATTATTGATCTGGGAACGAACTATAAGTCAAAACATGCCAAATTGAGTTCCAGATAACTAGATCATTTAGAGCAACAACAGAAAGAAATTAAAAGATGAACATATCTCACCAGACCGCTGATTGGCGGTCTCAGACCGCTGATTGGCGGTCTGAACTGCTCAGGTCGTCTGGAAATTTCTCCAGTAGCCTCCACTTACTATTCCCAGTCTCCTGAAACAAAGAAAAACTACAAAACACAAATTAAATCCACTCGAATCATCCAAACAAGAGTCTGGACTGGCACCTCCCCGGCAACGGCGCCAAAAACTTGTTGAACGTTTTATATTAAACCGCAAGTGCACGGCCGCGATGAAGCGGTGGCAAGTACGGGTCGTCCTCAGGGAGGTGAGTAGCCTCTTGCTTGTACGAAATCAAGTGGCAAAAATTAGGGGAGAAAGATTGATTATGCTACTCTACACTAAACTACTATAAGAAGTATGAAATGCGAACGAAAGAAACAAACAATGAAATGACAACTAAGCTAAGAACAAAAGAAGAATGCTAGAATACAGAAATGGGAAAACCCCTAAGGGGTGGAGTGAGTGCACACATGCAAAGAGGTGGGTGTTGAACACATTCTTTAAGCACAAATGAAGGTGGTGTTATCATGCATAGGAAGTGTCTAAATGTTATGGCAAAAACTATCAATATATTCACCAACTTAGTTGATTAACATTTACATATGCAAGTTGTTTATTTCAGAACCTAAACAAGCATGAGAGGTGTCTAATCATTTTGGCAAAACTCATCAAGTTATAAATTCTATCCTAAACAAGCAAGCATACATTCATGTTTTATCAACACATCAAAAATAAAGCATTCATCCCATTATCTAATGCATGTATGTACATCTACTCCACCCCCCAAAGGGGATGGAACTACTCACTAAACATTACACTAATTATTAAACTAAGTAAAGAAAGCATATTAAAACTAAGCTAGAAATAAAAGACGATTAAACTAAAACATGCACAAACAATAAAAGAAGCATAAACAAACAATGAAAGAAACACAAAACTTTATTGATAAAATGACTCACATTTCAAGTAGCATCCTCCTACTTTAGTGTGTGCTTCAAGGCCTCACTTCTAGTAGAAAGAATAGCCACTTCAAATATGGAGTCCTTACCATGGAAGGTGAAGAGTTCTATTTATAGCCATGGAAAAAGACAAACCGGGACAATCCCCCGATGTGGGACTAAACCAATACCACAAATAGCCTAAACAAACATTAATACACGTCAAGGAGAAAACTTGGCGGATTTGGGCCGAAATAGACCGCCAATTAGCGGTCAAAAAGGTCCGGATCCATCTGGAATTTGTGTTGGGCTTTTCTTTGTGTATTTGGTGGTCTTGGATGCATCTACTTTGTTTATTGGAGCTCCGACCCGAATCCAATTGCTAAAATACTCCCCATGATGGTGTGGAGTATTCTATTTTTCTCTTAGGTCCTTCTATCTTGCATTCAGGTCCTTCTCCCTTGCATTTTGGTCCCCAGATCTCACAATCCAGTCCTTTTTCCCAGCTTTTGGGTCCTTTTATGTTTCATTTCTTCAAACCTATTTATTCCTGAACACTAAACATAAAACTCGTAACATAGCATTGTTTAGGTGAAAGATAATGGATATAAGATACAAATATAAGCATGAAATGATGTCAATCAACGACCCTAAAGGACATGAGTGTGTTCTTTAAACCAAGAATTTGTCCTTTGACCTCAATATGTCTTTTAAAGGCACTTATGTCATTTAAAGGAGGAGGAAAGTTTTTCAAATAATCGTAAAAAAGAAATTAGAAGAATATAAGTTTGTGAACCTTATTTGGCAAAATATGAGGCAGATAAATGACACATGTGATACACAAAAAGGCATGACATATGTCATTTTTATCCTTTAATGAAAACGACATCTGTGAATCCATTTTCAGAAAAGGACAAAAACAACATACCACAAATTAAGAGTCATGATTAATCAAGGCGGATTCAAAACTAACTATGCTAGTATTACCACAAACAGATTCACAAATGTGGTGAAACACTTCCACGAATTATAAAATCTTGTCTCTTAATTAGTTGAAATATAAGAAATACATTATAAAACCTTAAGTATATACAATATTTTTTTTAAAGTAACATTGAGAATACACATGTTTAGAATATACAATTTTTTGAATCTAAATCTTGTTTTTATATAAAAAAACTAAAAATGTGGCAAAACAAAATTATTTACATTTGAATCTTTTTATTATTTAGAAAATGTTATTACCTATTATTGGCTCTTAATTAGTTGAAATATAAGAAATACATTATAAAACTTTAAGTATATCAAATATAGTATTAAAAATAAATACATATATGATTTTTGTTGATTTCGTGTTATAAGTTTGAGATTGTGACCAACCATCCTGCATGCATCATATTGATGTGCTAGCTCATAGTCTTGTTTTATGTCAAGTAAACCTTGATTAATTCTCAATTTTGTGGAAGTGTATTTAAGATGTTGCCATGTTGGTCTTTAGTCTATACCTAAACTGAAAATATGAAGTAATGTACCAAAATACTTAAATTGGGTTTAAGATGTGTATATAGTAGAAGCTTCATGGTATTTAAGTTTGGGTACCTCATCTTAATTCTTTCTGCATTTTAATTGTCCTTATTTGTGTTACATTCCTTTATTAATTTCCTTTCTATGTTTGCTTTTAGACCTTTCATTCATGGAATGTTTAGATCGTGATCTATATGTACATATTATGTGTCCGGTGAAGTTCAGTATGCCCTGCCTGCATGAATGTTTTGTCAACGGATTATTGCCCATGCAAAAACGACATCTCGGATGTCGTTTTTATCCTTTTATGAAAATGGCATACGTGATGTTATTTTCATTAAAGGATAAAAACGGTATCACAGATGTCGTTTATTTACCTTATATTTTACCAAATAAGTTTCACATACTTGTATTCTTACAATTTTTTTATTTATAATTATTTTGAATTTTTCCCCTTTAATGTCCTTCAAAGGACACAAGTCTGTTCTTTAAAGGACACAAGTCTATTTATTAAAGCATGAATCCATCCATGGAACTCGAATGTGTTCTTTAAAGAATGAGTATGTTCTTTAAGGCATGTATGTCCTCTAAAAAGTATGGATTTGTTAGAGAATGAAGAAGTTCAGCAATATGGATTGAAAAAATTCTACACGTTTAAGGTTTTAGTCTAAGGTTGTAACACAATTAATAAATGAATGTTTGATATAGATTTAATGGAGAAGCATGATTAACACTATAAAGATACAAATGTCATTTAAAGCACACGTGAGATTTCTTTAAAATATACATGGACTTTCTTTTCCTTTTCCTTTCTCAATATCCTTCGAACTCGAATGTGTCTTTAACAAGAAAGTTTCCTCAAATAACAATCCCTCGATGCGTTTGTTAATCTTTTTGACTTCTTCGTCAAAGCGTTTGTTCTAACTCCTCAATGATTGCTTCAATCCATAAATGGACCGTTTAAGCTTGCATATTATCTCACTATTCTTTGGATCTTCAAAACCTCAAGTTCCCATTAAAGAACGTTGTTTTGACATCCATTTGCCATATTTCATAGTCATGAAAGGCGGAAATAGTGAGCATAATCCGAATTGATTTGAACATGGCAACTGGTGAAAAAGTTTCATTATAATCAATTCCTTGAATTTGAGTGAAACCCTTTACTACAAGTCTCGCTTTGTAAGTTGTCAAGTTCCCATCCATGTCCATCTTCCTCTTAAAAACCCATTTATTTTGAACGACTTTCTTTCCTTGAGGAAGGTCAACCAAGTCTCATACTTGATTGTCATACATGGATTGTATTTCGGATTCCATGACACCTGGCCATAGTTTGGAGTCTTTCCTTTCCATTGCTTCTTGAAAGGTCGAGAGATCATTGATATCAAGTACCATGATTTCGTGAAGTCCCAAATGCATATTGGGCGTCTTTCTCTCCCTCGTCGACCTTCTATGTTCTATTACTTTCTCGTGTACTTCTTGAACTTCTTCCACAATTTCTTGTTGAATTTGTTCATGTTCAATTCTTGAACCAATACTAGGTGGGGATGATTGAGTTTCACTCACAATTTCTTGTGAGGGTTGCTCTCTCATACTCCCACTAACCAAAGGAACCTCGATTGCGTCTTCATGATCTTGAATGTTATCATTCACATCATGATCTTGTAGAGTATCTTGAGTTTCCTCAAGCACAACTCTACTCCCACTACTTCTTATTCTTTCGAGAAATTAATTCTCTAAGAATATGACATCCATCTCGACAATCACTCGATTGGAGTTTTTATGCCAAAATTAATATCATCCTGTCTCACGAGGATAACCTATAAAGAAGTATTTATCCATTTTTGGTTGAAGTTTGGTCGACATCAAATTTTGATGTAGACCTCACAACCCCAAATCTTTAGAAATTTGAGCTTGTGTATTTTACCACTCCAAATCTCATACGGTATTTTCTCTATAGATTTGGTTGAAACAATTTGCAGTGTGTAAGCCGTAGCTTGTAGTGCATAGCTCCAAAAATAAAGCCGCAATTTAGCTTGACTCATCATTCATTGAACCATGTCGAGAAATGTCTTATTTCTTCGTTCGGACACACCATTCAACTAAGGTGTTCCAAGTGGAGTGTGTTGTGGTATAATACCACACTCCTTTAGGAACAACTCGAATTTGGCACTTAAATACTCACCTCCACGATCAGTTCATAGAGATTTGATCTTCTTATTGAATTGGTTCTCTACTTCATTCTTGAAATCCTTGAACTTGTCAAATGACTCACTTTTGTTTCTCATTAGATAAATATAACCGTAATGACTATAGTCATCCATGAACGTAATGAAGTACCTATAACTGTCTATTGCACTTGTACTCATTAGACCACATACATCGGAATGTATCAAATCCAGCAAGTCACTTTCTCTCAGACATTTCTTCTTGAAAGTTCTCTTGGTCATTTTGCCCCTAAGGCAAGGCTCGCATGTCTCTAATGATTTAAAGTCAATAGGACCAAGAATGTTAGCTTCTTGTAATTTCTTGATGCATTTTTCATTGATGTGACCAAGGCGATAGTGCCACAAGATTGTATCATTCATGTGACCTATCTTAAGTCTTTTGTTATTGATGTTTAAAAATTGACTATTATTCAATTCAAACAAATAGACTTCCCTTTCTTATGAAAGCATTTGCATAGAAAATTACATTCATCTATAAAGACATGTAAGAGTTTAAAATATTTATTATAAAGCCATCCATCTAAACATGATACAAATATAATATTCTTGTTAATAGAAGGTACATAATAAACATTATTTAAACTTAAAATTAAACCACTAGATAATTGAAGTCCACGGAGCCTTGTGCAATCGCAGCGACATTTGCACTAATTCTGGGCTTCAAAATTATCTCTCCTCTTGCGAGGTCCTTCCTATCCTTTAGTAGCTACCCATTGGAAATTATGTGAGCACAAAATCCAATATCGCATACCCAATCACAGATAGAGGTGACTAAATTTATTTCAATAACAAATATACTTTTAGCCTTTTTGTGGTGTTTACGCTCAATCACTCCATTGTCAAGGTCTTCCTTGTACTTGGGGCAATTAGGCCTGATGTGTTTTTTCACCGCAGTGAAAGCTCTCTGTATTGGGAGTTGGAGATTTCAAGAATTCCCTCTTGAGGCACTCAACTCTCTGTGTTGCCTTTCTCTTTACTTTTGGGGATCTTTTTATTTCCACCATAGACGGCTAGAACATTTGCTAGTGGATGTTTTTCAAACATAGATCACACAATAGGTTGAATATTCAACATTTCTAGAAAATAATTTTTAAGAATTTTCATGTCAATTTTATGTTTATAAAATCTATACTACAAATAAATAAATATGTCCATAATTGCAGTAATACGAGATCCTATCATTCATAACATATACTAGCTAAGGGTTGTCGAATATGTTATAAAGTCAAGGTAAGAAACATTTTCTAATCATAACCATTTTGAAAATTTACAAACTTTTACATTTTTCAAACTCTTATGATTCTCGTCGTTTTAATTAAGAGGGAATTTGTCCAATTCACCTAAGAAAAATTCTCTATCCCAAAACCAAGCGAGGGGTCCGGGTTTTGTTAAGAAAACTTATTTATTTGATATGAGATATGATTGTCCATTGTATTCATGAACAAATACACTTAGTGTTCACTAAGGGTGAAACTCACTTCATGTACTTATTGATTCCACAACAATGAATATCTGTATATCTCCCACTATTTCCAAAGATGGAGGAAGTTATCTCCTGCTTAGGGCGAGCAGAATGTCCCTCGATCGATGACTTCTAGTGGATGAAATAAGAAATAAAACTTCTTAATTTTTAGTTTCGACAATTAAACATTTTACATGTGATTTTAGAATTTGGGTGGTCATGCAAGCATACATTCATACATATCTTAACCATTCATTCAATCACATACATGTCAAGCACACAAACATAAAATAAATTCATTCACACATTGGTGTGAGTTTATATGTTCCCGTGTCCTCGACTTTCGTGCCTTCTTCTTGCACCATGGATGTAAATATTGCAAAAATATAAACATGCATCTCACAATTTGAAACTAAATTGTCTAGTACAAGTCCTATATATAAAAGTCCTCTCATATGCATGCATATAAAATAAATGGCTTTTACATATACATAAACTTTGTGAATTATAATAATAATAATAATAACAACAATGATATACACATAGGGGTGAGCTTCGGTCCGGGACCGGACCGAACCGGACCGAACCGAAGACCGAACTTTTCGGAAGACCGGACCGAATAAATTCGGTTCGGTCCGGTTCGGTCCAAAACCCGAATTTAACCCTTAAAATTTCGGTCTTTGACCGGACCGAAAAAGTTTGGTCCGGACCGGACACCCGGACCGAACCGAATTTTGCTCACCTCTATATACACATATCATTCATTCACATATGGCTTCGTTGGAACATATAAACTTACTTTTTCCTACAAAACCGAAGTGCAACAATATGTAGATATGTTATTCTACATTATTTAGTTGATCCTTCATATCTCAATTAAATAATCCAAAATAATTTCAATTTTTTTAAAATGATTTAAGCATCCATAGCTCAACATATTAAAATATTTGAACCGATGTTTATCTAAATTCCCAAGAACACTTAAAGAATAAATAAACTTATTTGCCTTTTTTTATTTTGTTGATTCCAAGTAAAATAATCATTTAAAATAAACGAAAATTTTAAAAAACTAGACAAAAGTCTAAAACATGATTTTAATAATCATATGACATGTTTTAAAACATTTAAAACTCTCAAAAGAAAAATTAAATCAAAATCGACAAAACATTCATATTTTCCGGATTTTCTTTGTTTCACCTTAAAGATCAAAATTAATCCATTGATGTTGATGGTTAATATATTTTCTTACATTACAAAATAATGTGGGAAAATAAGAAACATAAAAATCCATGATTACAATTTGATGCATCCATGAAAAATAAAAAAAGACTCGAAAAAGGGCAAAACTCGAATTATTCAATTATGAGATGGTAAACTAAATATATTAAATAGCCTAATCATTGAAAATATGAAAACTATGATACCACTATAGAATTTCGTGCCCTATACTTGTGTATAATTTTAAAAACAATTACAAACAATTAGGATCAATTTTCATATTTTTCAACAATTTTAGGTACACAATTTCCTAATTGTATTTCAATATATAATAAACTATTTATATTGAAATACATGTATTGGATTATACCTAGGGGATTATCATATCTCTCTTACCAATCGCAAGTCGGGTTGCACGTCGGATCGCCTCGGAATTACCTCCAAGTATTCACCAAACTCTAAACAAGATTAGAGAAATAAAGGGTAGTCAATCAATCTCTAATATGATGTTAGAATCTAGCTAATAACCTCTTCTATGCTCTAAAGAAATTAATATCTAGCACACAATTAAAACTAAGAGATTTTTTGTTGGAATGATGAAGAAAATTGGAGAGAGAAGAATTTTGCATTAGTCTAAACAAGGAAGGGATGAGTGACCTATTTATGGGGTTTCCTCTAACCCACATCCTGTGCAAACCACTTACACTCGCTCCACTAAACCACTTCATGTGCAAACCACTTTACACACGATTTCTTGTTTATTTCTCCACTAAACAACATCATGTGCAAACCACTTTGCACATGATCTCTTGTTTATTTTTCCACATCATCATCCCATAAATACCTTTAACCAATGTGGATTAAATCCAATCATTAATCAGTAAAAAATCTCTTATTAATATATGCAAAACGTGGGCAAACGGTTGGACCATTTTTTATTATTTTTTACTCAACCAAATTTCTGATTAATATCCAACAAAATTTGGACTTAGGGGTTTTAGCAAATTCATGTGTTATAATTTTGTGGATCACATTATATCATGTAATATATTATCATATATAATGTCAAAACAATATATATACATTTCATACGAATTTATTTATTATTCTAATCTTGTCGTTTTTAGGACATATTAATTTTATTATTTTACCACATGTATATTATTTCATAACACATGAAACTTAATACATCATATAAAATATAAAATCATATTTCTTGTTTCCCAGTTTTGTGGTGTGACCTATAGGAGGATCTAAGTTATGTTGGCAATGATATAAAACACATTATATGATAAACTATAAGCGGTATCTAGATACACATTATAGTTACCCAAATAACAAAGATGTTTTTCTCACTCAAGTAAGCACGATCCACGTAGTGATATGTAAAATATCACTTATGTCTATCCCTTGCCTCACGATATTAAGAAAATTATATAAAGTAGAAATGTGTCATCTTTGTATTATATATTCATTTCTTGACCTCTCACGCAAATTATAAATATGTAACTATACATAAGTTACATTGTGCACATTATAAATTTGCTTTATCAAAGGGTCCGAGAATATCATCACTCAAGTCAAGAAGGACAATGATAATCTTTTGATATATCATCTTTTCCTGCACAAGTCATGTATAATCAACTATTATCTTTATCACTATATTTAATGATAGTTTTTTATAATAATCAAATTATACACTTCTAATGTAAAAAGATATAGGTCTCATATCTTAGGATTTAAAGACACAATGAAAACATTAATGACACAAACATAATTCCATAATATTTCATTTGTTAGGTCAATTCAAAATATGAAAGAAACATTTTCTATTTCATATACTTATGTTGTTAAATACTTGTAGAGCTACAATATCCTTTAACCAACATGACAATTTTAACTCGATAATTAATGTCCCATGTTAATCACCATGATTGTGAATTACATTTGGATTTATGTAAATCATTATCTTTTAGAGTTTTACGGTTAATGACCAAGAGTCTCTTCTTTAACCCTTCTAAAAGACGAATACATTAATCAAGGAACAAAATATTTATACATTCCATTCATAATAAAAGACATACAAGTAAAGTTTTAGAACACATTCCTTTTAAGATGTGACTACAAGATTAGACTTATAGGCGAACCACTTCAAAGTGTCAGAAACATTACGGTTGTACACCGTTTTCCTGAACCAATCAATGATTGTTCTATTGTGATCATTACATGGAGGATGTTTTTCCTTCATTAGAGACATGTTCTCTTCTAGAAAAGGCTGAACTTTCTCAGAATTGCACAACACATAGAAATACGCCTTAAACAGATCCTCACACTTTGGACTTATCAACTTTGCACCATGTGTACCTTTACCTCCAACCTTGTCTTCATGACGATTCTGAGGAAGTCCAACATTTTTTGTATGAGTCAGATACTTATTACAAAACTCAATAACCTCTTGGACTATGTAACCATCAACATATCTGGCATCGGGCCTACATCGATTGTTACAATAACCCTTCAACACACTCATGTACCGTGGGAAAAAATACATCCACCTCTATGACACTTTAGCACCGCATAGACTTTGACACAAAGGTATCTTCTCTTTTCTAGACAGTGTGTGACAAGTTGGTGGTAAAAATTTATGGGTCCCCTTATCCTCTGGTGCTAGTTTTGCTCGTATACCAAGTACTACTAGATCAAGTCTCGCATTATAATCAAGTTTAGTCTTACCAAGTATGTTCAGAAGAGTTCCCAGTAGACTATCACAAACATTTTTTTCCTATATGCATGACATCAATACAATGTGTAACTTCTATAGTTTTCCAGTAACGTAAGTCAAAAAAATGGATTCCTTTTTCCAATCGCTCTTACCATTTCCGCGGTTGTAAGGCCTGCCAAATTCACATTTAATGTTATTCACACGTTCATATACTTGTTTGGCACTGATTACTTTGGGTGTTTCGTTATATTCCTGCTTTCTGTTATTAGCCTTCTTCAATCTACAATATGGAAGATTTATAGGAAGGAATCTCCGATGACCAAGATCCTCACTGCCATGCACTAGCTGCAAGTAACACGTGTTCTCTTCACAACACGGACACACTTTGAGCCCTTTCATGGAATATCCCAACAGATTTCCATATGCACGAAAGTCATTTATTGTGCAGAAGATCATCCCACGCATAGTAAATGACTGTTATCGATTGACATTTCACACTTGCTCAACATCTTCCCATAATTTCTATAGGTCGTCAATTAAGGGTCTTAAGTAGACTCTGATGTCATTTCCCAGTTGGTTTGGACCCAAAATCATTAACGACAACATCATGTATATGTATTTCGGGTTTGACCATGATGGGAGATTGCAAATAACTAGCAAAACATGCCACGAAATATTAAGGTTACTTAAACTACCATAATGATGCATTCAATTGGTGCATAGAACAAATCTTAGGTTTTTGGATTTCTCACCAAATAACAGGAAGTCGGAATTTCTTTTCTTCCACTGGGGAGAATCTCCAGGATGCCGAAAAAACTGAGCATTGGTTTCTCTTGATCTGCATGTCATGTTAGGTTCTTCGAGTTCTTAGAACATGCAAACAAACGTTTCAACCTTGGAATTAACCGAAGATACCACACCACCATTGCAGGGGGACCTTGTAGTTTTTCAATCTCATCAACACTCATATTTTCCTTTTGTTTGTATCGTGAGACATTACAAATAGGATAACAATGCAGTTTTTCAGAATCAACCACATATAGTATACAATTATTAGGACATGTATGTATTTTCTTATACTGCATCCCCATGAGACACAACATCTTTTAAGCAACTGGAAGTTCATTTCTATCTGGAAGAATCTCTTTCAAGAACTTCAGTAGGGTAGTGAAACTAATATCACTCCAATTGTTTGCTGTTTTCCAGGTATACAACCTTAAAACTGCAGACAACCTGTTGAACTCGATGCAACCCAACTACAAAGGCCTTTCATTGTCAGAAAATAGACTACCAAGTACATCAGGTTTATCATAATAATTTGTCGACAACATCTCAAATCATATCCATTAACCGGTCACTATGATCACCTTCTTCTTTGGTGCTTATTTCATTTTCACCATGCCATATCCAACGAGTATAGCCTTCGTCAAACCCTTTCTCGAACAACTGAGTTTTTATCTCTTTTACATCTTGTAAGAACATGTGAAAACAACTCCTACCTGGATATAAGACCTTTCTCTCATTTCTAGCATTTGTATTCTTCAGCGCAAATTCTAGAAATTCATCAACCCCAACATCATACTCATCACTCAATCTACTAATGAAAATTCATTTTCGATCCATAATTTTCTACATATCATGATGAACAATCTCAATGTAAAGATAGATATAAATTTTGATTCTTACTCCTCTAAAAGTTCAAGTACCAATAAACAATCCAATATCAACAAAAGAACACATTCGAGTCCATAAAATACCATTTCATTATAAATTTCAAACAATTTTTGGATATATGCGCTCTAGGAACTAATTAAAATGAGTCTTTTTAATTAGAGTAATTAAATTTCATTGCAAATAGAAGCATTGATCGCACCTTCGTGAGCAAATGCTGGATTTGAAAGATGGTCGGGGTACATCGGCCATGGGTGATCAGTCGGGATTGGTCTGTCTGAATGGGCTTATCAGTTTTGTGGAGCTAACAAAGGGGGATGGGGATGGGGATGTGGAAAGAAAATAGAAGGTTTGCCTAACTAATAATTAGGTTTTGAGTTTGTGTGTTTAATTTTGGATTGAATATTAAATATCACAATGCATTACAATTTACTAAAAAAATTAGATTTTACAATGTCGGTTAAATTACAAAACGACATGGTTAATCCCTATACGGATGAAACGTGCTAACCGGACGACCGAACACAATTCGGTCCACCAAAACTGCGAATTAGAGTCACTAGTTCGGAAAACCAAAATGCATAGTCAATCTAAGACAAGCTTTGGAAATATTGTGCCACTATGGTCAATATACACCATGTTGATTTTTAGTGCACTGACATGATAAGCCTAAAACCACATCGGTGCACGATGAACATATTACAACCGATGTGGTAACACGAGCATTCATGTCAGACAACTTATGACCGACGTGGTCCCTCTAATATCACACCGGATTTGCCACTGCCGACGTGGTAAGCCTAATGTGGGACGTTGGATTCTTGAAATTCAACGTAATCAGGGCGACATGGTAACTGTATTTTCCTGCAGTGTATATATTCTAATTTCCAAACAAACCTTCCTTATTTCTTCCAAATCAAAACTTTCTAAATACCAATTTTTCGGAATTTATTTTACCCCGACAATAGATTCCAAATCTAGTTCCAACTTTGACAAGGAAAAACAAAATAACGTACTATGGTTAATGCTTGGAATTATCATCTCCTTTGATGCGCTCTTTATCAAGAAAAAATATACAATTGCAAATTGCAAGCAGACATACCTTAATAAACGAAAATACCTACAAGAAGCAAAATGTTGTGAGACAAGTCGTCCTTAACGGTAAATGGAAAATATGTAATCAAGCAAATCATGCAAAGACAAACTCGATCCATGTGATTCAATGATGTTAACATCTCTTGTGAAATAACAACATGAAGATCACAAAACCATGCAAGAAGTGTCAAAGTTTTCGCATCGATTCACACACCGCTACGGGTGCCGACAACGTTCGATTTTACAAAAATTCGTAGCACATTTGAGCACATAAATATATCATACGTATACGAAGATCGGAAAACAAAAGATGATTCTAGATGTACGAAACACGAATCTTTTGCAGCATGTGAAAAGGCTTTAAAATTCGATCAAAAATTAAGAGAAAAATGACACAAAACCGTAACTCTGATACCAATTGATGGAACATTAACAGACTTACTTGAAGATGTCATGTCATTCTTCTTGGTACACGGTGGAAGTATTCTCACGATCCCCACAAGCACAACTACTGAACTTCTATGGTTTGAGTCTTTCTCTCAAAGAGGTGATGGAGAATACACAAGGATTATTGTGTTGAAATCCCTAAAGCTCCTTATATACCACACTCCATAATTTGTTATAAATTATCTCACTACCACTTTACCTTTGTTCCTTAATAGGGTAGCTTACTCAAATCGATTAGGTTAGTCATATCACATTTAGTTGGACATTAGGACTTTGAATCCAACAAGTTCACCACCTTTATTCCTTATTAGTCATGATTATGATATTTCAATCTTTGCTGCAAATTGTTTTAGTTTGCTAGCTCGATGATTGTTAGTTTTATTTCATTAGTCTCAACTACACCGTCCACATTTCTCTCAAGTATATATGATGTACTCATAAGTTTGATTATTAGCTTGCAATCTAATTTTCGAGATAATTTCGGTAACATTTCAACGTCGTAGCTTTATATTCAATTTATAAACCACGATTGGGAAAGAGATCTGGTGCGGACAGTGCCATAAGGAAACATCATTCTAATGTGAAGATTCAACGAAATGGACTTAACACGGATGACACTCTGGCTAGCCATTTGTTGCACCCTCCCTCAACTCTCTCTCTCTCTCTCTCTCTCTCTCTCTCTTGTATATCTCTCTCTCCCTCAACTTCTTCCTCTTAACCAATTTGATTCCCACGAACCCAACACTCCTCCAAATGTGGGACGACAACGAGGATGGTGGGGGCGACGACGGTGAGGCTCTAGCGACGTCACGCAGGCGAAATCGACAAGGTATGCCATCCACTTGTGTTTAGAGTTTAGGAGGTTAAGTAGGGTGAGAGGAAGAGCCAGAGAAGTGGGTCGGGGACTGCACACGAGCTGGAGCCACGTCCATCTATCAGGAGTTGCACTGGAGGCTTAGCCTAGATATGAGATCAGTTAGAGCACATGAGCGCATTAATGGAGGAGCACGCTCGGAGACCGCAGTATAAGGACCAGAGCAAGGTTCTCGACCGCTTTATGCGGCATCACCCACTCACCTTTGTCATGGGAACATACCGGGAAGCAACGGAGGGTTGGATTTTCAGGATCCAGCAAATAATTGAGGTGATTGCTTGTCTGCCTGAACGTCAAGTGGGGCTAGCCACATATATATTTATTGGGTTAGCAATCAGTTGGTGGAGGATGACCTCATCGGTTGTACTTGGAGGTTCGACCATGGTTAGTTAGGAGGACTTTCTGGAGGAGTTCCGGAAGACGTATTTTCCATCACATGTTCGTGATCGTCTGAGGTGTAAGTTTCTAGCGCTTCAGCAGGGAGATTTGAGCTTGGATCAATATATTTACATGTTCATCTCTTTCAAGAGGTATTGTTCAGAGATTTTTAGTATGCCCGAGCAGGGGGTGATGAATTTTACTAAGGGACTTCGACAGCCGCTTTGGCGAGCATTACTTACTAGTATGCCCCAGACATTGGAGGACGGGCATTGTAATGTGATGACTCGGATGTTGAGTATCCTAGGTACACTCAGGAGAGTAGGGGATTTAGAGGTGGTAGTCTCCGAGATAGGAGCCAGTCCAGGAGTAGATTCAGGGGTCACCCTGAGAAGAACTAGAGGTCAGTTGAGGGCAGTACCAGTGGTATTTATGGGTATTGTCGTCGTTCACACCCGAGAAGAGAGTGCAGCCTGGTGACCGGTGGATGCCTTAAGTGTGGACAGTTGGGTCACAAAGCACGTGATTGCCTCGAGCTTAGGGGAGCAGCCAGTGGCAGTGGCAGCGGCAGTATTTGTAGTGGTGGAGCGTCGAAGTTATATTTCAACTGCGGAAAGCCGGGACACCATCCGCATTATTGTACAACACAGAGGCCGAGTACCGGGAGTACTAAGTGTGCATATGGGTTGTCGAAGACTCTGGGTCATGCTTTCCCTGCACGGTTGGAGGATTATGATGATGTGTCAGCTGATGTGGTGGAAGGTATGCTTGTTGTTGCTGGTCATGTTGCTAGGATTCTGTTTGATAATAGTGTGACACATTCTTTCATCTTTGAGAGGTTTACGATCCTAGTGGACCTTAGCCCCATGAGTCTGACCTCCTGCCTCAAGGTCAGCACCCCTGTAGGAGAGAGGCTTGAGCTCGGGGAGTTTCTCCTTGGCATTCCGATTGTGTAGGGTGACGAGAGCTTCCCGGTTGACCTAGTGTTGTTGCCGATGCTGGATTTTGACGTGATACTCGGGATGGAGTGGTTATCATGTTATGACGTGCAGGTTCATTTACAGGAGCAGAAGGTTTTGATTCCAAGAGCAGTGGGTCAGTGTCTGGTGATCCGTGGCATGCACGGCAAGGAGGGTACATCATCATTTCTACGCTTAAGGCGCAGAAAATCTTGAGTCAGGGGTGTATAGCATTTCTTGCGTGCGTAGTGTTGATCGAGAGTCAGAGACCAACTCTGGAGGACGTGGAGACAGTCTGAGATTTTTCCAATGTATTTCCAGAGGATTTGCCAGGATTGTCTCTACATCGAGAGATCGAGTTTTCTATCGATCTACTTCCCGGTACTACACCTCAGTCTAAGATGCCGTATCAGATGGACCCTGCTAAGCTGGCCGAATAGAAGATTTTGTTGCAGGAGTTGTTAGATAAGGGGATCATTCGGCCTAGTGTGTCATCATGAGGAGTCACTGTCCTGTTCGTGAAGAAGAATGATGGCTCCATGAGGATGTGTATCGATTACCAGATGATGAATAAGGTGACCGTCAAGAACCATTATCCTTTGCCGAGGATAGATGACCTCTTTGATCAATTGAAGAATGTGAAGGTCTTCTTGAAGATTGATTTCAGATCCGGATATCATCACTTGAGGATAAGAGATGAGAACGTGCCGAAGGCAGTTTTTCGCACGAGATATGGACACTATGAGTTTCTTGTGATGTCTTTCGGATTGATGAACGCATCTACAGCGTTCATGGATTTGATGAACATGGCTTTAAAGCCGTTCTTGGATTAGTTTGTGATCATATTCATGGATAATATCCTGATCTACTCACCAGATCATGAGGCACATAAAGGGCATCTACCGATATTACTAGTAGTGTTGAGGGAACAACAGTTGTATGCCAAGTACTCGAAGTATGAGTTTTGGTTAGATAGTGTGGCATTCCTTGGGCATGTCGTATCAAAGGATGGAATTTTGGTGGATCCAACGAAGGTCGAGGTTGTGACACAGTGGAGGGCACCCACCTCAGTGTCAGAGGTTAGAAGTTTTGTGGGTTTGGCAAGTTATTATTGACACTTCATCTATGATTTTTTTGAAAATTTCGTCTCCGTTGACAGCATTAACAAAGAAAGGTGTGAAGTTTGTCTGGTTGCAGAAGTGAGAGGACAGTTTCCAAGAGTTGAAAAGGAGATTGACGACCGCACCCATCCTGACTATTCCCAGTGGTAGTGGCGGTTATGTGATCTATAGTGACGCATCTAGTGCAAGTTTGGGGTGCATGCTGATACAGCATGGGAAGATAGTAGCTTATATGTCAAGATAGTTGAAGGTCCACGAGCAAAATTACCTCACTCATGATCTAGAGTTCGCAGCAGTGGTATATACACTGAAGATTTGGAGGCACTACCTGTACAGCGAGTAATTTGCGGTGTTTGCAGATCATCGGAGTCTGAAGTACCTGTTATCGCAAAAAGAACTAAACACGAGGCAGTGACGATGGTTAGAGTTTATTAATTAAACCGCAAGTGCACGACCACATTGAAGCGGTGGAAAATACGGGTCGTCCTTAGGGAGGTGAGCAGCCTCTCCTTTGCACGAAATCAAGTGGCGAGAAAAATGAAGATAGTAGAGTATGCTACTCTACGCTACGCTACACTACGAAATACGAAATGTGAAAGAAAGCAACAAACGATTAACTAAAACATAACTAAGAATGAAAGAAGAGTGCTGGAATATAGAAGTGGAAAACCCCTAAGGGGTGGAGTGAGTGCACACATGCAAAGAGGTGGGTGTTGAACACATTCTTTAAGCACAAATGAAGGTGGTGTTATCATGCATAGGAAGTGTCTAAATGTTATGGCAAAAACTATCAATATATTCACCAACTTAGTTGATTAACATTTACATATGCAAGTTGTTTATTTCAGAACCTAAACAAGCATTAGAGGTGTCTAATCATTTTGGCAAAACTCATCAAGTTATGAATTCTATCCTAAACAAGCAAGCATACATTCATGTTTTATCAACACATTGTAAATAAAGCATTCATTCCATTCTCTAATGCATGTATGAACATCTACTCCACTCCCCAAAGGGGATGGAACTACTCACTACACATTACACTAATTATTAAACTAAGCAAAGAAAGCATATTAACTAAGCTACTAAAACTAATGAAATGAAATTAAACAAAGTAAAACAAACAACAAGAAACAAACAACATAATGAAGAAACTTTTATTAACAAATGACTCACATTTCAAGTAGCATCCTTCTACTTTAGTGTGTGCTTCAAGGCCTCACTTCTAGTAGGAATAATAGCCACCCAAAATATGGAGTCATTACAATAAAAGGTGAAGAGTTCTATTTATAGCCAAAGAAAAAGGCAATCCGGGACAATCCCCCGATGTGGGACTAAACAAATACCAGAAATGGACTAAATACACACTAATACGCGACCCACCAAAATCTAAGAGGATTTGGTCCAACACAGACCGCCAATTAGCGGTCTTGGACCGCCAATTGGCGGTCGATATAGTCTGGATGTGGCTGCAATTTATTCTGGGTTCTTCTGGATGTCTTTGTCGGTCTTTGATGTATCTAATTTGTTTATTGGAGCTCCGACCCGAATCTAATTGCCAAAATACTCCCCAAGATGGTGTGGAGTTTTCTGTTTTGCTCTTTGGTCATTTGGTCTTACGTTCATGTCCTTCTCCCTTGCATCTTAGTCCCTAGATCTCATAATTCAGTCATTTTTCCCAACTTTTGGGTTCTTTTATGCTTCATCTCTTCAAACCTATTTATTCCTGAAAACTAAACATAAAACTCGTTACATAGAATTGCTTAGGTGAAAGATAATGGGTATAAGATGCAAATATGAGCATGAAATGATGTCAATCATACTTGTTCTCGCAAAAAGAACTAAACACGAGGCAGTGACGATGGTTAGAGTTTATTAAAGATTATGACTTCACGATCGCCTATCACTCGGGAAAGGCGAATACAGTGGCCGACGCTCTAAGTCGGAAGTGGGAGAGTTCAGTGGCTAGTCTGTGAGTGGAGAGTGTTGGAGGACCTGGTTCAGTGGAGTTCGTTTATAGCAACAAGTAGTGGGCCATGCTTGGCAGTTTACAGGTCAAGCTGGATATAGTGGAGCGTATTGTCATTGCATAGGCACAGGACAAAGAGAGGGCCTCTATGATGCAGTCGATGGAGACTGAGTGGTCAAATTTAAGGATTACTCCAGATGAGAGCATCAGTTTGAGGTGTAGACGATAAGTATTGGTGACAGCGGACCTGCAGAGAGAGGTCATGTAGGAGGAGGATCCTGCTCGATATGTAATTCATCACAGCAGCACATAGATGTATAAGGATCTTCAGAGACACTATTGGTGGTAGGGTATGAAGAATGATATCGTGGAAATTGTATCACGATGTTTGGTCTGTCAGCAGGTGAAGATCGAGCACCAGAGGCAGCAGGCGTGTTATAGAGGATTGAGCTTCCATAGTAGAGGCGGGAGTATGTGACCATGGATTTTGTTACTGGACTACCCAAGACAAGGCATTTCGACGAAGCGATCTGGTGATTGTGAACCGACTGACCAAGTCGGCACACTTTCTGGCGATACAGATGATGCTATTGTTGTACAACTTGGCACAATTATACGTGGACGAGATTGTCCGGTTGCACGGAGTGCTAGTATCCATTATTGCAGACTGAGACACGTGATTTACATAGGATTTTGGGGTTCGCTGCAAAAGGCACTGGGGACGAATCTAAAATTCAGTACAACTTTTCATCCTCAAATGGATGGTCAGTCAGAAATGACCATACAGACACTTGAGGACATGTTGAGGGCGTGTGCCTTAGATTGCGCAGGTAGTTGGGACGAGCACCTACCCCTAATCGAGTTTACGTAAAACAATAGTTTCCATGCCAGTATCAGGATGGCACCGTTTCAGGCATTATACGGATGACCATATAGATCGCCATCGCATTGGGGCGAGAGATAGTTAGTCGGACCAGAGATCATCCAGCAATGCGTAGAAAAGGTGGATGTTATCAATAGAGATTGGCCACGACGTAGAGTAGACAGAAGAGTTACGTTGATCTGCACCGATGAGAGTTGGCTTTTGTAATGGGTGATCATGTATCTTTTATGATTTCTCCCGCCATGGGAGTTATGAGATTTGGTCATCGAGGGAAGCTAAGTCCAAGATACATAGGGTTGTTTGAGATTCTCGATCAAGTTGGTATCATTGCGTATCAGATTGCCTTGCCATTAAAGTTCTCTAGATTGGACATCGTCTTCCACGTTTCGATGATGAGGAAGTATGTTGTCAACCATTCACACGTGTTGGAGAACAATATGCTTGAGGTGCAGTCTGATTTGTCGTTAGAGGAACGACCAGTGGAGATAGTTGATCGAATGGAGCATCAGTTGCGTAAGAGTGTCATCTTGATGGTTAAGGTTCGATGGCAGTACCATACCCCACGAGAGGTTACATGGGAGATCGAGGCGGATGTGCATGACAAGTACCCAGAACTTTTCAGTGTGTAGTTTGCTTTTGTTTCACCGACGAAATTCATTTTTGATGGGGTGATTGTTCCACCCTCTCTCAACTCTCTCCCTCCCCCCCCCATCTTCTTCCTCTACACCAATCCAATTCCTACACACACAACCCTCCTCCAGACATGGGACGACGAGGACGACATGGTTGACGACGGCGGAACTCCGACGACGTCGAGGAGGCAAAACCGACAAGGTAAATCCACCCGTGTTTAGAGTTTAGGAGGTCGGGGAGAGTTAAAGGAGGAGCCAGAGAAGCAAGTTGGTGCCACGTGCGATGGGCCGAAGTTGCGTCGGAGGAGCAGCCACGCAAGGCAATGTGTGTCGTGCCACCGGCCGAACGTGGTGGCCATCGTCCGCTACGACGAGCGACCAGCCCTTCGGCGTCGACGACGTGGGCTGGAGTGCCAGTATCTGGCGGCCGACGAAATGTGTTGGCTGGGTCAGTGATTCAGAGATAAGGATTGAGTGGTCTGGGTTAATTGCAAGGAGACCCTGGGAATTGATAAGTATTTGATTGAGTAAGTTAAGTTTGGGTTAATTGCAGGAATAACTTAAACTTTTGTGTTTTGTTTAAATTAAAAATTAATTGGAATATTTGCTAAATAAACCCTAAAATTATTTTTATTTGAATAAATAGTGAATAATTTCTTAACGCTTCTTATATGATTTTATAGTCTTGTTTATAATATTGCTTTATATCTTGTTGTGGTTGTTTGACTTGTGCTTTTGGGGTTAATTGCGTATACCCCCTTGCCTTGTGAGATTGTGAGTGGTTCGTGGAACCGGTGGTCCACCTTTGTTCTAGCTAGTGACCGTCAGGTAGCGTTGCTCACGGACTCGAGCATGGGGTGGCAGAGAAATGACGTTTGATGCACGTATGACTAGAGGTTAGAGTTTTCCCCCTGTGCTGTGGTGATTCGGGAAGGGTCCACCCATGTTGTGACGAGTGATCGTTAGGAAGCGTTGCTCACGGGCTCGGGCGTGTGGTCGGCTCCCGATGCCATATGTAGGACTGGTCAGCGCACCAGCGTTGTGATGATTGGTCGTTAGGGGGCGTTGCTCACGATCTTGGGCGCGTGCTTGAGTAGGGTGTTGCCTTGTGGGTTGGATGCACGGTCTTGTCGAGGGTGCACACTCGACCTGGCTGGGAGCGTGGTCACTTTGGGACATGTGATAGTTCTGCCATGAGAGCGGATTGAGTGTTTCCTTGTAGATCTGATGCGCGATGGGGTCGAGGTGCACATTCGGCTTCGCTGGGATGCGTGGTCGCCTTGGGACACGAGCCCCATGTGAGTTGTGTGGATGTCGTTGCTTAGTTTTGAGCCGTCAGAGATGACTAGACCTTGTTCATTGCCAGGTTGGGGGTGACATACGGGGTCTTGATTTAAGACTCAGGCGTTGATTTGTGGGTGTGCAGGTGAGACACGATAGGTGGCTGGAGGAGACTTGGGCTAGGACGCGTGGACTGGATCTATGAGCTCGTTGTCATGTATTTTCCTACCCCCTCTTAGTAGTTATGTAGTAGGAATTTTCATAGTTTCTTTTATTTCCCTTCCACAATATACCTTGATCTTGACTTTATGATATGTTTTAAATTGAGGCCTCGACTTGATTATTGTTAGTTATTGTCTATTTTTTGCTTGTTATAGTTGTGATTGATTGTTGTGTCCTAATTGCGGATTAGGGGTGCTATAACATCCCATACGAATCACCAACCATTCCACAGGAACCATGGTGTTGGTTGTGTGAAAGGGGATTAGTGCAGACATTGCCCTAACTAATCATTCCACACAAACCCAGATATCGGTGATGATGTAGTGATGTTGTTGAGCCTGAATCAGTGTAGAAGTTGTGGAGTTGTCGTCGGAGTTGTTGAGGTCGTCGGTGTGGTCATCTAGGCTGAATCGCATGTGAGAGTTATTATCAGAGATGTCAAGGTTGTTGCTTGACGAAGCCGGAGTGGTTGCTGCAAAGTCGAAGTCAGAGTCAACGTTGGAATTGATGGAGCCCAAGTTGTTGCTGGGATTGATAGAGCAGGGGTTCGGCTTCTTTACAAGAACTGTCCATTCTCTCCTCTAGAGTTTGTGCTATGTATGTGTTTTTGATGTGTTGTGTTTTGGAGTGAATGAGAGAGATAATGGAAGGAGAGGTGGTGTGGTGGGAAGATGGCATGGGGTTGTGAATTGAAGAGGGAGTGAGATAGGTTGTGGGCTTGCAGTGTGTTGATGGAAGAATGAGGTGGTGTGTAGTCTGATTTTTGAGATAACCGATGGATACTTTTTAGAAGTGGGAGAAGTTGATATGTTTGGAGTCTAGAATGTCGGTATCATGGGATGAGAAATTGCCATGCATGACCATATTTCATGGAAAATCTGTGGAACCATTTCATGCAATAATTCAAAGGGGGTCTTCTTCAAAATTCGGCAATACAAAACAAGATTCAAAACATGGCAAGTGAAGCTAACAGCTTTGCACCAAATATATTTTAGTAAATCCTTTTCACAAAGCATGGCTCTAGCCATCTCTTGGAGAGTTCTATTTTTTCTCCAAACTACCTTATTTTGTTGGAGAGTATAGGGAAAAGAGAAATGGTGGTCTATACCTTGTTTTACCCCAAATGAACTCTAAATTCCCTTTACTACCTATTTCCATTACCAAAACCAAAACTTACAAATATAACCAATTAATTATAAGGTCTACCACAAAACATATGTACCACAATACTAAATAACCAAAACAAATGAACTACCCCATCTGTTACTGAATGTAACTTACCCCAGCCATCCATACATTTAACCCAACTTACCATGCTCTTGATATCAACTTACCCTGAAAATAAGTAAGCTTACCACCCACGAACCATTATAAATTTCTTCAAAATATAGCTGAAAAATTAACACTTAAAATACTGTTGCTTTCACTACCGATAACAGTTCTATCTATGTAAATCAAACAAATATATTTTTAGATTTGCAAAACCTAAAAAAATGTTTAACATTAGATTTGAAAAAACAAGATATGGATGAAGTAGTATAAGTAAAAGGTCAAAGTAATATGAAAACGAATACAAGTAATACATTTTAAAGCAGTGCTAGAAAAATGGTCTTAACAACTATAAAAAACCAAAACAAATGGTCCCCAAAAAATTTAACAAATTTAAGGGGTTGAGTGGAAAAATACATTTTCGATACCCAAAAGCATTTTTGAAGGAATTGTTTCTCCTGTGGGTGCGGTGCGAAAAATACATTTAACCAAATAAAACCTACTGATAAATACAAGTAACCCAAAAAAAAATCACAGATAAACATTTAGAAACAAAACAAAATAAAAGAACACATGAAACTGATACTCAGTTGATTCAAGCGGTTGAGGAGGTTGGGGAAAAGATACCGTAGGTTGCTGAAAAATCAACCACAAAATGTGGTTAATGGGAGGAAAACATACATGATAAAAGGAAAAAGAAGATCGAAGAAGATCAGAGAGGAAAACGATGGAGTTCGAAGCAATGTGAGTGAGAAAACGGGGAAAGACGAAAGGGAAAAATGGAGATTTGGGGGTAAATAGAGGTTAGGGATGGGTTCCTCTGTTACCCACAATTGCTTTACCTAGAGAATGTCCTTTCAATACTCATTCAACAATCAAAGGACGTCATCTCAAAAGATCTCTCTGCCTTGGGGTTCAAATCCAAAGAAAATCTACAAAAATAATGTGCCAACTCAACCCCATATTCCATCACTCGTGTAGTCCACGTCACACCCATGTGGGAAATAGGGTTGGGTCACACGTGGGTGTCCTGAGGTCCTTATTCTACATATATTCAACAAGCTCCCAAATCTAAACGTCTCATTTCCATTCCTACCAAAAACTCTCCCTAAATTTTCTTCAAGTGCCCCCACCAGCCATTCCCCTCGCAACTTCTTCACTTGCAACGTGGAAACATCCCATGCTTGTTGTAAACATCCCATGCAAAGAATTAAAGCAAAAATACCAAAAACGAACACACAAAAAATTCCACACATCATCACCACATCTTTGAAAGATATATTTTGCCAACCACGCACGCATGCATGGCGACAACCTTCACGTATAAATATGTCAAACTAAAACACCCCCAACCCAAGCCCACACGAATTAAATTTCAACTAAACTCAAGCATAATGGAAGGTTTTTATGAGCAGTGGTTGGTGAGACAAGAGCAGCTTCTCCAAGAGCTAAACTCAACTCCAAGAGAGGCCAACCTCGGCAGTCTAAGGGACCTTATATTGGTGGGTGGAAATCGTTGTTGGCTTTTCGGATATTGAGGGGTCAGCAGTGATGCCTCTAAGCGGGGAGCATGAGCAGAAGATGGAGGAGGTGGAGAGGGAGATGGTGGCCGAGGAGAGGAGGTTGAGTAGGGAGATGGCTAGAGTGCAAGAGATTGTTGCTATGCCTTAGGTGATTTAGCTTTTTATTTAGCCTAATATTGTTGTCATTGCGTTTATTTTTTTTATAGACATGGCCGCTAATCTTACGTTGAACTTTTGAAATTGGGAAAATATGAGTTGTGGTTTTTTTGTAAGAGAAAAAAGTGCTGAGGATAAAATTCACAATATATTGGGTCTAAATGTATATGAGTATAATAAAGGATATATATTTTTAAAAACTACCTGAAGTTCGTAAATGAAAGCAGTAAACAAAGAAAAATGGGTGTCTCGTGGCCCCCCTCCAAAATTAGTCAAGGGAACTACTATTCGTCGCCGGAAAACTACTTAAATCGCCCCAACAATTACCATTTTGCTCTTTCCAATTCATTTAATACTTATTTCATCCCGTGTCTTAAAATAAGGTTTTGGTCTCAATTTTTCTCACATTCCCAGTACCAAAACCACGAAAATGTCTGACGAAACGACTGGATCTGATGAGGTAAGTGAGGCAGAATTTTTTTCTGTCTCGGGCGTCTGGCTAACCCACCTTCCCAAAGGATGGGGCGTCTGGATGGGTCGCGTGATCCTTGGCGAGGGCGGCTTAGCCAGACGCCCCTACCTTGGAGGCGACAGCTAAGCCAGACACCCCATCCTAGGATGAGGCGTCTGGCTTAGCCGCCTCCTCCATGGACAGGGCGTCCCAGTCAGACGCCCCTGATTTTTTTTTATTTTTAGTTTATTTATTTTTTGTTATTTTAAATTATTTCAGGTTTCGTTGCAAGATTTTGGTGGTGATGGAGTAGATTACAGTGAGCTCTTTTACAGTAAACAAGTATTTACAACAATCGAGGAATTGTGTAAATGGGCGAAACAAGTTGCCATTGGAGCCGGATTTTTTTTGTAATATCATCCTACAAATCAAAAAATAATGAGACGGATTGTTATCTGAGATACGATCGAAGAAATGAAATGGGTTCGCATGATACGAATATTGCACTACGGAAGAACACGAAAAGAAAAGGTTGCGGTTGTCGTTTTTTGGTAAAGGTAGTCAAGCAACGGGATCGTGATGGATGGGTCGTTGTTCTAATAGTACTCATGGACAACACAACCACAGACTTGCAATTTATCCAGAGAGTCACTGACCGATAAGCGGTCTTAGTTCTGGGGCATAGCAAATTGTTCGTGATATGACTGAGGCACAAGCGAGACCACGTAACATCTTGTTGGAAGCAAAGGAGAAATTCTCGGAGGATAATCCAAATCCAAGACACATTTATAACTTCAGTGATACATGAGGAGGACGAAATCTGAAGATAGGAATCCCGCTCAACAGTTTCTCAGTCAGACAGTGTAGTATAAGTACTTACATTGGATTATGGCAGATGAAGAAACTAATGTCCTCACTAACGCATTTTTGGCACATCCTACGTCAGTTCAGTTGTTGCGCACATACACTTTCGTAATATGCATGAATTCGACGTATAAGACGAACAATTATAAGATGCATTTGTTTGAGATGGTTGGGGTTACTCCAACAAACATGAAATATTTCCTCGTCGGCTATGTGATTTTGAAGGATGAGACCCAGTCTAGGAACCGATGGGTGTTAGAGAAGTTGTGAGATCTGTTATTGGATATTGTTAGCCCGACTACAATGATAACAGACCAAGAATTGGGTTTGATGCGACCAGTGGCAGAGGTTTTTCCTAGGTCTGCTCATTTACTTTGCACCTAGCATATCAACAAAGATGTGTACAACTATGCATACCACATATTCGGCAAGAACAAGCAATTTGTCGAGAGTTTTAGGCATGGGAAGTGGAGGAGAGACATGCTTTATGATTTACAAACGGATTACGATAGAGCAGTCCGTAATCACGGAGTATCTGAAAGATACGTGGTTAGTGCATAAAGAAAAGTTTGTGTTGAATTGGACGAATAAAGTCCTTCATTTTGGCAACACTACGAACTGTAGGGTGGAAAGTGCTCATTCGGCTTTGAAAGAGTGGATTACTACATCGACTGCAGCTCTGGACACTCTTTTCGACTACGTGAACTCGGCCATTGAAATGTAGCTGACGAATATTCAGAACTTTCTTGAAGATTTGAGACGTCGAAATTTGACAAACTATATAGGTCCTTTGTGTCATCATATAAATGGTCGAGTTTCGCATCACTGCTTGTCATTATTGACTCGGGAGTTGAAGAGAATGCAGGACTTAAGCAATTAAATTGAATATCGTTGTTGGTGTGCTTTTCTGACATCACATGGGATTCCTTGTGCCTGTACCATGCACGATTGTATTGAGTTAGGTGATGGAATTTATTTAGAGTAGATTATCCATTCTGGAAAACACTTGTCATTGGAGAAGGAGTTCAGATGTCAGAGTTTGTGGATCGGTCAACAAAAGACGTCGAGCATTTTTTGAAGCTTGTTGATGAGATTTCGGGGAACGACCATGTAGTAATTCGTAGTGCCTCTCGTATTTTATACACACAGTTACACCCGGAGCAGTCGAACTATTAAGAACCCGCACAAAATACTAAGGTACAAGGTCGACCAAGGGGAAAGTCGACACGTCGGGACCCGAGTGCCTTTGAGTATGCTAAGCGAGGTACTGGTCGGTCTTCCAGTAATGGGAGAAGGGGTCGTGGTTGGTCGTCCAATTCGTCTCGATCATTCGTAACCACGGGCGCAGGATCTGGAATGATGATATGTTTGTTGTTACTATTATTACTTAGTTGTTTGTTATTAATATATACTGAATTGCTATTTTTCCATCTTATAGTGTACGAACGGATTGACGTTGATAACTTCCCATATGTTGATAGACTGTCAGGAATCATTTTACCATTTCTAGAGAGGTGGAATGGCGTACGTGCTGATGGCAACTGTGGATTTCGATGTGTTGCAGATGTCTTCCATGGTGGTCAAGACAATTGGTTGTACGCCCGTCGTGCGATTTCTAAAGAGATAAGTGTGCATCCTATTTGTGAGAACGTCTATTACGGCAATGTGTTACAGGGTCATCAACGAATGGAATGGGGCGGTGGACCTTGTGGCGAGGATCATTATATGGAGGTTTGGTCCGACTTGTTCCCGATTGCAAATTTTTACAAGTGTGCAGTTATGTATTTCTCAGTGGGAACGGATGGTTCGTTGTACCCGTGTCTTATTGTGCTACCTTGGGAGATTTTTTCTGTCATGACGAGGCCAATCAGAGAGTTGGTCATTGCTTATTTAAGGAGTTACAGACATTTTATTCGCTTGGAATTAATCGATGGATTTCCAGTACCTCCAATAGAGACCCTGTGGTTTCAAATGCGAGATGAGAGTGTTGTTGGATGGGAGACCTCATACGAAAGTAAAAGAGCGTACTGGGACCGGTTACGTAGTACATTTTGATTGTAATTTGTAATGCATTTGTAATGTTATAATATATCGTGTATTTGTACTTATATAGTGTTGTTTTTTATCAGATTTTAAATTTAAATTACATTACATATACCGAACAGGTCTACGATATGCTCGTGAGAAAAAAATAATAAAAGTACAATAGATAAACAAATAAGGAGAAAATATGTTCGTCAGAAATAAGTAATAAGACTACAACAGATAAGCAAATACCAACAAATGTAGTAAGAGTTCAACATATAATAAAATAAATAATTTGTCAGCCAACTACAACTCATCATCCGAATCCTGGTCCGGAATGCTCAATTGACTGTTCCACTCCTCAATGAGGTCATCTCAATCTGTACATGCAACTCTCGTCTCCTCGTTCGGCATCTGGTCTTTGTGCTGCAAGAACGGTTGCATATATCGTATCGCCCTACTCATCTGTAAGTAACATAAAAATTAGCGTACATTAACAATAAAAACAAAATATACATTACAAATTAAAATTAAATTAGATAAATTTACCGCATCGCCACATGTCCTATCCAGTGGTCTCTCCGATCTCAGAATGGTACCACGAACGATAATTGGATGTGAGCACCTACCGAACCACTGCCAATAATCTGCATCACAAGTGGAGGGGTCGCGACTACGCCTCAGATCGACCAGGTGAAGTCGTCCTACTCTCGGAAATGTCCTCCAAACCGATTTCACGTTCGAAGTGTTGTGCCTGACGTCGTACGTCGTCGCAATGGCAGACCGTACTGCATGCTCTGGTGTCGGGATGTCAACCGGAATCACCTGAACGTACCCTAACTGACGCAAGACGCGATCAGGTAAATAATGCTCTATGATATCTCGATAACGAATAACGTCCATAATGTAGTCCTCGGCACAACTACAACAGGCAAAGGACAATACGGCAACCACTCCACCTAAATGTTTCTACGTTAATAATAATAATAAACTTGAAATTTAAATAAACGTGAATGATATATAAATTTTATACCTGCGATGCAGTCATCTGATCTAGCCGTCTACGAATGGAAAGGAGTCGTCCCTCTCTCTTATCCTCGGTCCGGACAGCCCACATATGCGAATGAGGATGACCATCCTCAATGATCTTCCACTCCCGATGCGAGCGAAAAGCAGTAAAATACTCGTATATCCAAGCCTGCAGCAGTGTAAGACAACCCGTAATGCCAGAACAATCACCATGGCTCGCTATCCCTAACTGGCGATACATATATGCCAACGTCGCCGACCCCCATGAGTACTGACCAATGGTATCTGGGTCCCTCGCCTCCAATAGGTCACGTGGTCTGACTCTGCCGCTCTTGTTGACAAACAAGACGCATCCTAGCAGTAAGAAGAGGTAGGCAGTCATTTACGTATCCTCAGTCTGTGGTGGTCGTCCCCGTCTGTAACTAGGGGTGAGCTTCGGTCCAGGACCGGACCGAACCGGACCGACACCCGAATTTTCACTAATCTTGGACCAAAGACCGGACCGAACTCGGTCCGGTCGAATTGCTTTGGTCCGGTCTAAAACCGAACCGAACCTTGTTGGACCGAATTTCAGGAGTTAGTTTTTTGGTGTGGTTTGACCTGGTTTTTTATTTTCATATGTACCTGAGTATTCCAAAATTACAAAAAAATATCAATTCAGAACAAAAATGGCACTTTTAAGATCGAAAACAGAGCATAAAATTCAATCAAAGATTCAAACAGAGCATAAAATTGGGTTATTTCCAAGACAATTTGCATCGATTGGCCACAACACCCAATTCAACCAAAGATCACACCTTTCCATCACAAACAACACTCCAGAACACCAAAACTAACATAAAACATCAGAACCACAAAATAGAAATCACAAAAAACACAGCTTTCAAACCACCTTAACCTCTGATCAAAAATTCCAACCTTTTTTACTTAATCTTCTCCGATCCCAAATTAAAACACAACTCCAACTCCAATCCAACTCCAACTCCGAAAATCACACCGCCATCAAACTAGATCACCACAAGAACTATCGTCACGGATCAAAGCAACCAATCTGATTCCTAACCAGAATTTCACCAAATCGCGCCACACCAAACACCAATCCGAGATCCGAAAGAAACTTAGGAAACAGACGACTAAGCAGAGAATCAGAGAAGGAATCGAAACAGAAACAAGAAGAAGTGAAGATCTTATCACCCACAAAATCGAGATCTTCCCACATCCGTACCACAAAATCAAGCATGCCCTCCGCCTCGATCCCATCCAACTCTGCCTCGGGGACGCGAGGCTTTTGCGCCTTCCTGGCGGCGGAGACAGGAGCGACCTCCAATGGCGGATCGGACGTGGCAGTGAGGAGATCGGAGAATGAGATCGCGGTGTTGGTGGTCCTCTGCATGGGAGGTGCGACCTCTTCCCCAGCAACATGGCCTCATCCTCCTGATCCGAACATGTGCCAGTAGTAGTTGTGTGGTGGATCGAAAGTCGAGATCCGGTGGGAGTAGATGGAATTAAGAGAAGATGGATTTCGGAGGAGACGAGTAATGTTTAATGGATTTAGTTGAAGACTTTTGGTAGGGATTTGGGAGATATTCGGGTTTCGGTCTGGGTTCGGGTTTTTCGGGTTTTAGACCGGACCGAACCGAACCCGAATTTTGGGTATTTGGCGGACCGAAGACCGGATCGAATAAATTCGGTTTGGTCCGGTCCGGACCGATCGGTCCAGTTCGGTCCAAAAATTAGGGTCAGACCGAATTTTGCTCTCCCCTATCTGCAACAGTCGTCCACAGTGTTGATGCTAACATCATCGTCACTCCACAATGAGCTATCCAGCCCAAGCCCATCAAGGCTGACCCTGAACAACTCTGATACATACATCTTCAGTTCAGACGTCGGTGTCTGATCACTGACCATACAACCCTCAGTAGGAATGCGCAGAATCTGGAAGATGTCATGCAACATGACCTACAGTATGCACGTGCCCCCCCTGTTGGTCCCAAATTTTTTTGTTTTGTTTTTGTTTTAAAGAAAAAAGATTATTTCTATATAATTGGGATAATGTATTAATTAGGTAAATTGAATTAAATTAATTAGGTATTGAAAATTAATTGAATTTTTTTTATGATTAATTAACTTTTTTTATTTATTTAGATAAAAGTAAAATTAAAAAAATCATAAACAAAATAAGAAATAATAGTACAATACTCATACACTTCAGAAACAAAATACAAATATAGAATACGAAATACAACAGAAATAAGGAAAGGAAATACAGTCCTCCTACGGATACGAAATTTAAAATACTACAATACTGATAAACTACAACAAATATATTGATATTACAAATGAAAACATGAGCATCTACAGATATCATTGTGCTTTAGCCCACTCCTTCAGTTCAGCAAGTGTTTCTTTATCGAATTCGTCCTTGTTTTGCTTCTTCATCAAAGCAAATAGGACATCAAGTTTTTTGTTGTTGAGTTCCCTTTGAAAATTCGCCTTAGCATCGATGTGTTTCCTCTCCACCCGTTCTTCGTAACGCAAGTATTTTTCCTCTTTCACTTTTGCACTATATTCAATTTGTTTCCACAGTTCTAACATATCGGGATAAAGTTGTGCCTGAAATGGTTGTTTCCCCTTCTTTTTTAGCTTTTTAACACCTTCAGGACGAGGACATGTTTCGAACACCATTTCATCTGTTGACGGTGTTGCGTGACTCCCATCGTCATCACTGCCTTTTCTTTTCCCGCTACTAAAACTCTCCGGATTTTCTACAGCGACGTTTCCGGTGGGAAGTCTGTACGCAACGGACTCCCATTTAGGGTACTTGCATAACAAAAGCCACACATGCATGTGTAGGATCGTCGTGGGTTATGGGTCCACAATTAAGGCTAATCCTAATTCTCTACTTGATTAAGCAATCAAATGCGCAGCGGAATAAACATATACACAAGTAGGGAATAGTAAATGCAAACCACAAATCGACTCGGCGTTTTTATAGAGATTCGGCACCCTACCCGGGTCCTAGTCCTCTCTTGCAAGCTCCGCTCGACTCCGCGAGCTCCGCCCACGACTTCACTAACCACTCCCCGTTCCGGGCCGGGAGAGAACGCCTTTACAAGTCTTCAAGCTCGCGAACAACCCTCGCCGAGCTTGACTCCACCTCTCACAATCCGAGAGGATCACTTCGGGCTCTCACCGAAGTCTATACTCGTGTCTTGGGCTTTCACCAAGACCCTTGCTCTCTTGACAACAAAAGTAACTTGAGTGGAACTCACTCTCTAATTGAGCACACTTTGAGTAGGATGAGGATATGATCACTAAGTGTGGATTTAGGCTTATGGAGTGAGATTGGGAGCTTTGAGGATTGAGAGCTTCTCTCTAATGAATTGGATAATTGGAAGTTGGAGAGTTGTGTGTAAAATTGAGTTTGATCCTCTATTTAAAAGCTCTAAGAGATTCCTAGCCGTTGGGGAAAGATTTGATTGATTTGTGTAAGAGATACACAAAACAGAATTCAAATTCAGCAAAAACTGTCTCCAACCGGTCGACCTAAAGTGGAACCGGTCGAACAGAACCTTACAAAACTAATGGATCGGTTGAACAAATGGATGGTTCGGTCGAACGGTTGGGAATAGTGTTATGCGTATATGACCGTTGTATGAATACGACAAAATAAAAGGGTCACATGAAAACCCGGAACGGTCGAACAAAATGGCAAAACCGGTTAACCGTTTTAGTCTGGGCAAAACACTACTGAAATCGGTTGAACTATGAGGCAAATCGGTTGAACAAAAATGGTCATGTAAAATCTCTAAATCTACTGAAACCTGTCGAACAAAAGGTCCAATCGGTCGAACGTTTTCGGACAGGGTTTAAGGTTTAGTATTAGTGATTTTCCGACTATGTTTTGGATGACCTATCAAAGTCCGATTGATCTGAAATTTTGTGTGTGACTTCTCTACGGAACCTAGTGTGTGAATGCATGGATATTAGCTTAAGTTATGCTCAATTCACATATATTCCTAAGACTCAAAGAAAAGTAAAATACATGTCTTCAATCCAGCTTCATTACATGTCTTGACTTGATTTTTCTTCTTTCTTGAGTCTTGATCACCTGTAGATGTTAGCAAAATACAACATATATACCATTATACTACATGTGCTAATCTACATGTCCTAATTAATATTAGGTTGAATTACATCATCAAAATATGGATTAAGGCCAAAAAGCCAACAACATGTACTGAAATTTGGCGTTGTGTGTTCGTTCGTAGATGGTGTGCGCATCATGGATGACATCGTCCTCGTTGTAACAACTTCTCTTCCTCTGCACCGCCTGGTCGAAGCAACCGACCCATTGGTTCACAGATGGCGATGTACGCCTCCATCGCCCCTTCAATGATTCATCATTAGGCTCTACTGCACCTGGCTCGCCTGAGTCATTGAAGATGCGCTCCATACGTCTCCAGAAGGGCTTCATTTTTTGGTTTGTCCCAACCACAGCATCGCCACTTACAACCATGTAAGCCGAGACGAGTCGTTGATCCTCTTGTGTGGACCACGATTTTTGCGACCTCATCGTCGCGGTTTTGCGTGTTCCCTCACGACTTGTAGGTTGAACGACATTTTCGTCATTCACATTAGGTGTAATGTTGCTTGCATTTCCACTACTTTCGCCACTTAGGAGGCAAGTATACATACCCATTGGGAATTGAGTTTGCCCTTCTTTCTGAGTTGGCGGTTGGTATTGATTGTGAGGGTAGAACCCTGGGTGTGGGAAAAATTGGTTTTGGTGGGCCGAGTGGAATCCTGGTTGTGGGGTAAATTGGATTTGGTATAACGGGTGGAATCCTGGTTGTGGAACATTTTGGTAGGGGAAAAAGTGTTGGGTTGGGGGTGGACGACGTGGAGATCGTCGGTACTCTGGTGAATCATTGTCTTCTGAAGAGGACATTGTGAGATTATGGTGGAAGAAGTAAGATCGGAATAGAGGTGAGTAGAGAATTAAGGTGGTTGGGGTATATATTCAAGTAGTCACACGCATACTGTAGGTCCTCGGTCCAATCGTCTCGTCTTTTGTGAGTCACGCGCATACTGTAGGTCCTCGATGCTTGAGAAGTCCAAGCCTCGATGCAATCGTCTCGTCTTTTGTGAGTCACGCGCATACTGTAGGTCCTCGATGCTTGAGAAGTCCAAGCCTCGCTGCAATCCTCTCGTCTTTTGTGAGTCACGCGCATACTGTAGGTCCTCGATGCTTGAGAAGTCCAAGCCTCGATGCAATCGTCTCGCCTTTTGTGAGTCACGCGCATACTGTAGGTCATCGATGCTTGAGAAGTCCAAGCCTCGATGTGGTGAGCACCTCCGTAGACCTAATGCAAATGACCTAGCACGACTACTTCACGTTGGTGACAGCGTGGGTTCCCAGGCATGATGGTAAGTATCGATTGCATGCACTGGGTGTGGAAAAAATTGCCTGGTTGCTTGGAGGGGCCAATATCAAAGGCATAGTGGTAATGTCACTCTTGTCCTCGAGGCAGTGACGTCGGCTGACTTGTGGATATAGCACTCATTTTTTGGCACACCAGGTTCATGCAATGACTTAAATGTCCTGCAACGATCTCCGGTTTTTGACGACGTAATGGAAGGACGAGCTCCACCTGTGAATTTTGAGGTAAACGGTTCTCGATATAATATGGGATATTATCTTACTGATGGTATTTATCCAAAATGGGCGCATTCATTCCGTCCATTGTTCCTCCACAAACACCGAATGACAGGTTATTTGCTGAACGACATGAAGCAGTACGTAAAGATGTAGAACGTGCATTTGGAGTCTTGCAAGCATGGTTCACGATAGTGAGGAAACCATCTCTTGCATGGAGTAAGGTTGTACTTAACAAAATAATGACAGCTTGCATTGTAATTCATAATATGATAGTGGAGGATGAACGTGATTCCTTTGGTAATTTTGGAGATTGGAACGAATTTGTTGAGGATCAACCTGGAAATTCCGTGAACGACATGGTTCGGTATTCCACTGACCGTGTAGTGGATATTACCAGGTACTTGAGAAGGAGAGATCAATTGCGTGATCGTACCACACATTTGAACCTTCAAGCCGATTTGATCGACAATATATGACAACGCTTTAGAGGAAATGCGTCTTGATGTATTTTAAGTTTAGTATTTAAGTTTAGTATTTAATGATGTATTTTTAGTTTTAGTTTTTAAAATTCCAGTTAATGTACTATGTAATGTGGTTTCCTAAATTTTAATAATATTTTCGTATTTATAAATTAAATGTTAATTAAAAACGAATGAATTGTTGATATTAAATAATTACGATAATGATTATTAATATATTTTGTTGATTGTTGAAAGAGTTTTAGGGAGAAGAATAAAAATAATGACATGACAACAAATACTGTAGTGTGACTGGGTGGATTAGGTAATGGTTAAGGATTTTGTAGGGGGGTTGGTTTGTGCTGACGTGGTGGAGAGAGAAGCTGACGTGGCTGAGAGAGAAACCAGGACGTCCGGAAATTGCCCGTGCGCTGTTAATGATGCTCTAAGTAAAGACGGAGCGCTCCTACGTGGACTTCAGATACTCGATTTTGGTCCAACAGCCATTCTACCTCATCACTAAGCTTGTGTCACGTCAAATGTCCATCTTCCATCAGATGCTACTTCGGGAAGCTCCACCCCCGCTTGTCGAAGCCAAAATTCCGATCTTCTCCGGATTTGCCCCTCTTCGTGTGGCGTGGGAACATGCCACTGCAAATGGCAGGGAAGCAACCATTGTCGGCATCCTCGGTCACTTCTCCTGCCTTATTAATTAGCTAATGTCTGATGTCCTCCACCACCGTTGAAAGCGTCATTTATCGTCGGCCAACGTGTTTGTGCAGTATGGATGCCAAAAAGCTTCAGTCTCAAACGTCAAGGAACTCGGGGTTTTGATTTTTCACTTGTGCATCGTCATATGTAACTCCAATTTTTGGGTTTCTTGTTTGTGATATGCGTAAGATTGATTACCACCTAATAAGTGGTGTTTTTGTTTGTAGTGGAACATCAAATGTGGGTATTTTCGCTGGATGGATGAAATCCAAGGTGCCGTCATGAATGGTGTGTTGGCTGATTAGACGAAGGGATGCACGACGACTTGATGGCTCGACTAATGGATGTTGGTCATCGGGTGCAGTCACTAGAGGGGGATTTCTTTAACCTTCGACAGCAAGACACAGAGACTGATTGCTCCTCTTTGTTCTTTACCTCCTTTTCCTCACAGCTTTGCCCCATTCTTGGCTGTAGTCGTCTGGTGAATGTCGTTTCCCTCGTTTTGGTAGTTGAGTGACACATAGGTCTAGGATTTGTGGTGGTCTTTTTGGATGTTGTTGCTCTTGCAAGGTTTTAAATCTTGCATTTTTTAGGTGTACTGGTGGATTACTTTTGTTGGTTATATTCTCTCTGGATATTTCTATGTTTGCTTACTATCATGTTATTGAAGTTTACAATTCAATCTTCAACTTATCTAGTACATGCTTTGTTGTTGTTGTTAGAATTCAATCCTCCCATCTCCTTAAAAAGTCCGATCCTCAAACTTTATTTCTCGGTTCATTAAGAAATAACAAGTTCTGTAAATTCAAAACTACGTGAAGATTTACATGAAGTCAGTAGAATATAAGACATACGTGGATAAAAATATATCATAAGTAGCAAGTTTAGAAGGCGCTCTAATTCTTCTTACC
This sequence comes from Triglochin maritima, assembly GCA_963682175.1. Classification (NCBI taxonomy): domain Eukaryota; kingdom Viridiplantae; phylum Streptophyta; class Magnoliopsida; order Alismatales; family Juncaginaceae; genus Triglochin; species Triglochin maritima. The sequence continues at coordinate 37,902,313 of OY821773.1, read as the reverse complement.
AAATTTATTTCCGGTCATGTTGTTATGGTTCGAAATTTACGTGCAAATGTCCCTTCTAATCTAGCTAATTAAGTTTATTCCAAACAACGTTTCTACAACATAACCTTGTAAGTATGGGGACTGGTATTTCACTTTGTCATCTTCCAAGTTTTCTGATTGAAATAATTTGTTTTCTTCCATGTTAACTAGTGTAGTCTTTGGATGTCACACTTCAACTTGTGAAGATATAAAGTTTGAAAATGTGCGCAATTTCATTAAATTATTGCCCTACAGTTAAAGATGTGTCAAGCAAATAAAATATATAAGTTCAAAGCTCAACATCAATAACACCCTAACAATAACCATTTATTTATAAGTTCAGAACTCAACCTCAATAACATCACATTTTTTACTTCGTCTCGCATCATGATGAATAACTCTACATTGACGAGTGTGCCTTTCGCTCAATCCACTTCTCCAAGCTCTTACCTTATTCAATTTATAAAAAACCTCATGTGTTTCTTCTCAGCAAATAAATCCAAAGCTGCTCATCACTTTCGTCGTTAAATTTGGTGTCCTTAAATATTTCCATACACTTGTCTAGTTTCTTTTTCAGGGTACATCGTCTTTCTTTCCTTTTCCTGACCTTGTTTCATTACGTTTGCTAACACTTCAACTACGGTCCCCCAATTTTCCTGCACGAGAAATGGATCTCCAATGGAACTTTTACGTTTTTCGTCTTAGCAGGAGGTGTATATAAGATGTCCCCACCTTGGGTAGTAGCAGTTGGTGGCACCGCAGTCCGAATGCCCGACCATGCTACGAGAAGATGTGTTGGACATACACGTTACTGACGCTACACTACTATTTGTCGAATAGGAATTCAGACCCCCAATTGGAACAAACCCCCCAAATAACTCGATACATTTTGTCTCGAACAACAGGAGACCATCTCTGAAACACTTGCCATCTTTCCAGATATGCAATTTAATTAATGTGCACTTCCAATTATCAGTTGAAAATTAATATAAATTTAAATATAAATATCAGATATTAAAATATTCGAACCTTAAAGTAATATTGTCATTGCTCATCTGTCATTGTGTAGGTCCCCTTCTTGTCATACAAACTAGTCCACGTTCTTTGTTTGAAGACTTGTCAGGCTTGGTATTCATGTCTCAAGGTGTCCCAATGATTTTTCATTTGTTTCTAGTTGTGATTCACATTACAAGTTTGATTGAAAAGCTTGGTGAAATTTTGAAACAAAAATTTATTGCTCGTGCTCCCGGGCCTTCAAAATTTTCTCACCTCTTGTACACCAAGTTTTACAAAAGTCTCATGCATCTGGTTTGTCCAACATGCCTTAGCTCCTCGTCTTTCTCTTCCTTTTCCTTTTTGGTTGTTTTGAAATTTTGATCGTCTAAGTGCTCATTCCTATCAAATTGGGGTCCAACAAATGAAGTGGGAGGCATTGAGGGTGGTGGCATGGAATTATTTGAGAATAAATTTGAATTATCAATACTTGGGCTGGTAGCTAATTTTTGATATTGGGAAAATTAAGGAAATTAAGAGGATGGAACTGAGGGCCCTACACAACATTGAGTAGGTACAAAGCTAGACAATGGTATACCTTGGTGTCCAAAATTATTTCTAGGGTCCGCAAATTCGAACGGGTGGATGGTAGGCATCCTAATTATGGGGGTTGTAAGGTTGTTGTCGTTTCGAGGTGGCCGGACTGAAGGGTTACCAAAACAGGGATGTGGTAGTTGAGGACAAATTTCAGGATTTATGTTGATCGCAGGGGCAGTTGTTAGTGTTTGGGTGCAGTGCTGGGGTAATTCAAGGAACTTTGAAGTCTCAGCATCCATTTCCTAACCAATGGCATAGCAAATAAGTGCAACATACAATAAACAAAGATTTTGCATTCATAGCCCACTAATTAAGAACAAATGGTTCACACAGTAACAATGAAATAATCTGAAAAGAACTACAACCCTCTAATAGATGCAATCTGATCACATTTCAAATCCCTTAAGAGTGACATCGCATTATCATCTGTTTGAGTGATACTACTTTAAAGGTATGGCTTTCCACCCAATCCCACTTCTTCAGTTCCATCTAACATCTTCTAAAATATGATCCGACAATCTTTGATCAATTATCAAACTATGTAATGCCATTCCTGCCACCACAATCTTCACTTGATTTACTAGTGTATGTGGCAGCATAAGATTCAATATATTTCATCTTTTTTAAGAACACCAATGCTCTCTCGTTGACATTGCTCAATGAAGAATGATGTTGATTAAATGTTTCCTTGTTTTCTCTTCGTCCATGTCTTCTAAATTCCGGGACATGATATCTCGTATTCTTATAGGGTGAAGGAAACCTTTTTTGTTTGGATACCCAACATCGACGACATAGTATTTTTCTATTTGATATTAAAAAAACTCAGTAATGGAATACTACGACTAAATTCATAATTGGAATTGTAGGTTATATTTGTTTACTCACAGGGTGTGTGGGGAAGTTATTCTGCGGGTTAAAAATGTGTGGTTAAGAACCTTACAATCATGGGTTGAACCTTCCTAACCAGTAGAGACAAAGATGAACCTCATGTCGAAATCACATATACCATGAACATTTTGGGTTAGGTTTTGTGGTGAAAGGAATGTGTTCTAAAAGTTTTACTTTTATATGTCAATTATTATGAATTGAATGTGCAAGCATTTTATTCCTTGATTATGGTATTCGTCTTTTGGAAGTGTTAAGGAAGAGGCGCTTGGTCCTTAACCGTGGAGCTCTAAAAGATAATGGTTTACATAAATCAAAAGTTATTCACAATCATGGTAATTAACATTGAACATTAATCACCGAGATAAGATTGTCGTGTTGGTCATCAATTGTTGTAGCTCTACAAATAATTGACGACACGAGTATATAAAAGAGGAAAATATTACCTTTATATATTGAATAGACCTAACAAGTAAAACATTATGGAATTGTGTTTCGTGTCATTAATGTTTTTACTGTGTCTTGGATCCTAAGATATGAAACTTATATCCTTTCACTCAAGAAGTGCTTAATTTGATTATTGTCAAAAGCTATCAATGAGTGTAGTGATAAAGGCAATAGTTGGTTGAGCATGACTTGTGCTGGAAAAGGTAGTTAGTCAAACGATTATCATTGCCCCTCTTAATTGAGTGATGATATTAGTGGGCCCCTTGATAAAGCAAAATTATAATGTGCACAATGTAACTTGAGTTAAGTTACATAGTTATAATTAGCTTAGAGAGATTAAGAAATGAATATAATACAAAGATGACACATTTCTACTTTGTATATATATTCTTAATATCATGAGGCAAGGGACGGACACAAGTGATGCACTTACATCACTAAATGGATCGTGTTTTGGTTCGGGTAGAACAAAGACATCTATGCTAATTGGGTAACTATAATGTGTAGCTAGATACCGCTTATAGTTTGAGATATTAAGTGTTTAATATCTCTGCCAATTTGGCTTAGATCCTCCTATAGGTCACACCACAAAACTGGGAAACAAGATGGTTGATTTTAAGTTCATATGATGTGTCAGGTTTCATGTGAAAATAAGACACATGTGGTGAATGAATAAAATCAATATGTCATGAGAATTAACATAATTAGAATCATAATAAATTCATATGAGGTGTATATATTATGGGGTGTAATAATTTAATATTACATATGATAATATATTACATGAGATGTGAATTTGCTAAAAAACCCAAAAGATCAAATTTTATTGGAAATAAATCCAAAATTTGACAAAGGCAAAATCGGGGTCACACACAGTGAACCGTTCAAGGTTCGGTCGACCGCGGTATCTTCATATCGGTTAACCGAATGCGGAACGGGTAAGCACAATTGGTTGACCGAAATTGTCTGGAGTGCCTGGACAATCGGGTTCGGTTAACCGAGTGTGAACGGTCAACCGAGGAAGTAGTATTTTCGGTAGACCGAATGTGACACGGTCATCCATGGAATTTTTCTCATGCGGAATCGGTCGACCGTCTAGCTCACGGTGCACCGCACACGTGTTGTAACTGAATGGGTCGGTTGACCGAATAGTTCTTGGTCCACCGAACAAAACGATTCTGCCTGAATTATTAAGAGATAAATTAAATCATGGGTGGATTAATTCCAGATTTCATTAAAACATTTTTGTGGGTGCTTATGTGGAAATTAAAGATTAGTTTTAGGAGAGAATAAACAAGGGATCATGGCTAAAGAATAGCTCTTGATGAGGATGTTTAGGGAGCCTATAAAAGGGCACCTACTTCTACTTGTTTATGTTAATGCAAAAATCTTTCTCTCATTAATCTCTCCTCTAATCACCACGAAATTCTCTTAGTAATTTTGAGTTTAGGAGATAGAAATCTCAGGAGCTCAAAGAGGGGTTATTAGCTAGATTCTAAGCCTTATTAGAGATTGATTGGCTAGCTCCTTTATCTCTAATCTTGTTTAGAGTTTGGTGAACACTCGGAGGCAAATCCATGGACGATTCAACGGGCAACGCGACTCTGGATCTTCAAAAGGGTTTTAGAGAACCTTTAGGTATTATTCTACCTTTATGGTTTATTTTAATAAATGTAGGGTTGCATGATATTAGAATAAACACAAAGTGATGTACATAGAAATTGTTGAAAATATGAGAAAAGATCTTGTATGTTGTATTAAATTTTTAAAAATATATACATACATAGGGACACGAAATCCTACATGTGGATGTTGTCCTCATTGATAACCCGCATGTTCAACTACGTGAACCTAGGCACTAATATAGGTTAATCTAAGGCACCTATGCAATCCTTAAAGTAGGAGTAGTACTTTCCACCCCGACCTTCCAAAATATGGGTTGAAGTGTCAGTTCCCTTTGTGCTTATTATTTCGGTAGACCAAATGAACACCGCATGCAAGGCAAGTTGAAGTATCTACTAATTGTCTCTGGAATATTGTAGTTGGGCTTGTAAGGATCAATATTTGTCACCATGTGCTAGTGTCTTTAGTAAAATATAAATTTCACTTCAACACTAACATGTCGTGAATCAACCAACAATGACTTAGCACGCATGATAGTGCACAACCTACTAAACAAGTTAGGCATCATTATATATGAATCGTAACAAATTCGATAATGTTCTATCTGTAAGGATCGATGGTCTACTCAATATCTAATCAAATTACGCTTAATTCCTCCTTAATTAAACAAGATGTGCAGCGGAAACAATTTAAAGCAATGTAGGGAAAAAGCAAGCAAACCACAAGGCAATTTTATAGAGGTTCGACCTTCCGTCTATTCCTCTCTTGCAATCTCCGCTCGACTCCATGAGCTCTGCTCACGACTTCACTATCCACTCCCCATTCCGAACTAGGACAGAACAACTTTACAAAGCAAGCTCTGTGAACAACCTCACGAAATTGGTTTCCTCCTTTCACAATCCGAGAGGGAACACTTCGGGCTTTCACCTAAATCTATACTTCTTTTGACAGCAAATGTTTGAGTGGAACAACACTCTCTAACTTGAGCACACTTTGAGTATGTAGTAATTTATCAAAGATGTAGAGGTATATGCTTTGAGTGTAGGATTTGGGATTTCTTGAATGGTCTCTTTAGTATGTTGAGCAATTTAAAGTGTGAGAGTTGTGTAAATAAGGTATATGGACCCCTATTTATAAGCTCCTAGAGAGATATAGTCGTTGGGGAAGAAATGTGTAAGTTGTGTAAAGAACACACAAACAGAAACTCTGAATCAACAATTCTGTCCCTCAACGGTCGACCGAATCAGGTAGAACGGTCGACCATTTTCTTAAGTATAAGGAAATGTTCCAACCACAATAAGCAATGGTCGAACCTATTTGATTTATGACTTCAGTTATCGATCGACCGAGAATGGGGCGGTCGACCGAAACCAGGGTTTGGGAAGGGTTAAAGGATACATCGGTCGACCACAAAAGGAAGGTCTGGTAGACCGAAAGTAACAGTCACTTTGGGGTCTCGAAATGTTTATATTCGGTAGACCATTTCTAGGTCCATGGTCGACCGGCGATCAAGAGTATTTTGGGGGTTGGTGAAAAAAATACGAATACGACCGTTGGTATAATACGATAAGTTTAACGGTCGTTCGGAAAATACGGGACACACGGTCGACCGAACCAAGGCAAAAATTACACTTATCAATCGGTCGACCATAACAGAGTTGGTCAACCATCTGGGTGTAGACAGTTCTATTAGGCTTGGTTAACTTATGGAATTGGGTTGCATATTCAAGTCGGATTGCTATGAAAAATTGTATGTGACTTCTATAGGTTTCCAAGAATCGATGTGAATAGATTTTAACTCTTGTATGCTCAAAATTACATAGATTCCTAAGACTCAAATAAAAGATAAAATTACATGTCTTCAATAAGCTTGATTACATGTCTTGACTTCAATTTCATTCTTCATTGAGTCTTGATCACGTGTAGATGTCAGCACAATATAATATATCTTCTGTGCATTATGTGTACTACACTACATTTGATTGTGATTAAGATTAGGTTGATTAAATCATCAAAACATAGATTAAGGCCAAAAACCCAACAATCTCTCTTTTTTATGATGCCAACCTATATCTTAATACTTAAAATCTCAATATGTAAACTATGCATATAAGATGCTCCCCCTATGGATGTGCATAGTTTTTGTTCAATGAAATTCAATTTTAAGTTTCTTCTCGCCCTTTGACATCCATCAAAACTTTAAACAATGTAAACATGAGATGTTTGATTAGTAGCATATCATACATTGTATTCATGCTATATATCCTTTATTTTACCCCATATTTGTGCTACTCGAGTATTTATTTGATATGTTTCAGGGCTTAGGCAATAAAAAGATAAATGAAGAGAAAATGACCAAAATGTGAGAAAAAACTGATCGGTGAGACTTATGGACCTATCTGTAAGAGGGAAGGACCTAGATGTAAGCCAAAATGACCAATTAGTAAATTGAGAAACTCCACACCATCATGATGATTATTTTGGTAATTAGATTTGGGCCTAGACTCAAACAACCGATTCGGGTGCACATCACGTGGACAATTGAAGCATTGAAGACGCCAACTAAAATGGGTCGAATTTGACCAAAAAGGACCACCAATTGGGTCAGGATCCGACCCGGCTAATACAAGTTAAACGTGCCAATTGGTGGTCTAGTTGGGTCAGGATCCAACCCGATTTCTCGTGGTTGTGTATTATGTTGTTTTTATTCATTTGTATAAGTTTCATTTGTCCCACACCGGGGGATTGTCCGCAGTTGTCTTTTTCATGTCTATAAACATAACTTCTCTTCCTCCTTTGTAATCCACCCATGACTTGGTGGTCATTCTTTTTACTTAGAGTAGGTCTTGGAGCAAAACTCAAGTGGAGAAGAATGCTACTTGTAATGTGAGTCATGTAGATAAAATAATTCTTCATAGTTTTGTTTTAATATTGTCTTTTTTAATGCTCGAATGTTTAACTTAGCTTTGTTTTCTTAATCTTAGTATAATTAGTTATAATGTCTTTTTTTCTTAATATAGTTTGTAGCTTAATGTGTAGTGAGTAGTTTCATCCCGCTTTGGGGGTACTTGGAGATGTTGTTTATACATATAATGGAGAATGGGAATGAATGTTAGCTTATACAATATGTGATGAATGTGAATCTATGCTTGTTTGTCTAAAAGAAAATACTCAACTTGATGAGTTTTGTCATAACCATTAGGTACTTCCCATGATTGTTTAGGTTCTTAATAACCAACTTGTTTATGCTCATGTAAATCAACTAGGTTAGTGATTGGAATGATAGATTTTTGACACAACCATTTGGTGCTTCCTGTGCATGAAAACACAACCTACACTTGTGCCTTATTGAATGCATTTTTCACCACATTATCACATGTGTACACACACTCCACCCCTTGGAGTTTTTCTTCCGGAATTTGATCTTGATTTGATAGTTACTTAGTTTAGTTTCAATTCCTCTCGCTTTCATCTTCCTTGTTTGTTGCTTGCTAGTTTAGTGTATCTAAGTTTAGTTTAATCAACTTCTTCCCCCCTTTATTTTCCACTTGACTTCTAAAGAACTAGAGTTGACACACCTCCCTGTGGACTCGACTCGTACTTCCCACCGCTCCATCGTAGACGTGCACTTACGATTATTATAATTGAATCAATCAATGTTTAATTTCTTCACCCCCTATCTAATGTAATGAATTTGCTCCCCCTCAAGTTTACAATTCATTACTCCATCTAAAAGATATTCATTAAGCTCCCCTTATCGATATGAATAGGATAAAACAATTAAGTATAATTTTTCTCCCCTTTGACATTAATTATATATGAATATATAAGCATATGATGTTTTTCTCCCCCCTAATGTGATGCAATTGTATGAAACTAAAGATATGACAATTAAGCATTCACAATCCTATTGGAACCAATTCTTTATGCTTAGGTGGATAAATTATTGTTACCCAAGTTGCAATCCTCAATTGTGGTTCCAATTCTCTTTTTGATAGTGCAACTGACTTTGAATTTGGCATTCCAAGCTAGGTCGGTCAATACCGATCTCACATCCTCCTTTAAGTAGCTACAAGTGTAGATTTAGGTACCCAAATACCTTTGGGTCCTTGAACATTAGCTTTAGGAACCCAAACCATTTTTGTTTTGGGAGACCACACACTTGAGGAACTTTGATTTACAAACAAATGCTTGCTATTTAAAGTAGTATTAGATACATGGTTTTTCAATTTTGCATTATATCCTAAACCATGTTTATCTAATGATTGTCTTTGACAATCTAGAAGCATGTCAAACATTTTTGTTTGATTAGTGAACATTTCTAATTTACTGTAACTGTTGCAGTACAAGTTCGTCCAAGTTATTCTTCCAATAATCATAGTTTGACCCATTTAGCAAAGGTGGTTTAGTTGTGTATAATCCTTCTACATGATTAGATGATGAAGATGTCATGCTAAAATACGGTTAAGTATATTAAATTTAGCACATATGCTCTGATACCAAATGTAAGGATCGATGACATACTCGATATCTAATCAAATTATGCTTAGTCCCTCCTTAATTAAACAAGATGTGCAGCGGAAACAATTTAAAGCAAGGTAGGGAAAAAAAGCAAACCACAAGAACTCAAGGCAATTTTATAGAGGTTCGGCCTCTCGTTTATTCATCTCTTGCAAGCTCCGCTCGACTCCACGAGCTCTGCTCACGACTTCACTATCCACTCCCCGTTCCGAGCTGGGACAGAACAACTTTACAAAGCAAACTCTGTGAACAACCTCAAGAACTTGGTTTCCTCCTTTCACAATCTGAGAGAGAACACTTCGGGCTTTCACCGAAATCTATACTTCTTTTGACAGCAAATGTTTGAGTGGAACAACACTCTCTAACTTGAGCACACTTTGAGTATGAGTACTAATTGATCAAAGATGTGGAGGTTTAGGCTTTGAGTGTACGATTTGGGATTTCTTGATTGAGAGAAGTCTCTCTAGTATGTGGAGCAATTGAAAGTGTGAGAATTGTGTAGATAAGGTGTATCAACCTCTATTTATAAGCTCCTAGAGAGATATAGATGTTGGGGAAGAATTGTGTAAGTTGTGTAAAAACACACAAAACAGAAACTCTGTATCAGCAATTCTGTCCCTCAACGGTCGACCGAATCGGGTAGAACAGTCGGTCGTTTCCTTAAGTATAAGGAAATGTTCAAATCACATTAAGCAATGGTCGAACCTATTTGGTTTATGAGTTAAGTTATCGGTCGATCGAGAATGGGGCGTCGACCGAAACCAAGGTTTTGGCAGGGTTAAAGGATACATCGGTCGACCACAAAAGGAAGGTCTGGTAGACCGAAAGTAACAGTCACTTTGGGGTATCGAAATGTTTATATTCGGTAGACCTTTTCTAGGTCCACGGTCGACCGGCGATCAAGAGTATTTTGGGGGTTGGTGAAAAAAATACGAATACGACCGTTGGTATAATACGATAAGTTTAACGGTCGTTCGGAAAATACGGGACACACGGTCGACTGGAAGGTTAAAGTCGGTCGACCGAACCATGGCTAAAATTTGTACTTATCAACCGGTCGACCGTAATAGGGTCGGTCGATCGTCTGGGTGTAAACAGTTCTATTAGGCTTGGTTAACTTGTATGCTCAAGATTAGATAGATTCCTACATCTCAAATAAAAGATAAAATTACATGTCTTCAATAAGCTTGATTACATGTCTTGACTTCAATTTCATTCTTCCTTGAGTTTTGATCACAAGTTGATGTTAGCACAATACAATATATCTTATATCCATTATGTGTGTTACACTACATTTGATTATGATTAAGATTAGGTTGATTAAATCATCAAAACATAGATATGCCAAAAAGGCAACACTATTCTCATGTCATTAATTATTTTCAAACCTGTAAATGAAGTTGTGTGAACAGGGCTCCTAGCACGTGAAGAAGTTCTACTATACAACCCCCTCGAAACACAAGAAATCCAAAAACATGAATTTAAACAATTTAATCCTGATTGAAATTTTACTTCGGGTTGTTTAACATGTTGATTATGACATCCATGGCCTCTACAATTACACAATTTATAAAAACAAAATTAAAATAAGTGTTTAGAAAATAAATTTTAAATTAGGCAAGGATTCAGATGCCAATAACAAATCCAGTTCTATCTGAAACATACATATCAAAAATATATATTGTACGAAAAAAAGGAAACAAAAAGGTAACAACAAAATAGGATCTTGCAGTAGTGGATCAAATCTAGCTTCTTCCTCAAGAATTACTAACCTCATTTTTTTCTATACCCCAAGTTTGTAAAAATCTCAATGAACGTGTGCAAAAAAGACCAATTCCATTTATTCAACCCATAAAATGAAGAATGAACTGGACTAAAAGATCGAGGATGTGTGGGGCAAGTTGGAGTAGGGAGTTTGGAAAGCTTCAACAAGGTGGTAAACTAGGAAATCTAACAAAGTCATTAACAACACATGGAACTAGATCAAAATATATATACGCCCCAAATCGTAACACCAAAAACAAATGCACACTACAAAGTTCACAAGGAGATTCAAGAGTACAGGTAGGGGTCGATGAAGCAAAACTAATCTCGACTTGTTGTTCACAAGAACAAAGGAAGTCTGGAATCAACAATCACACCAACGACCCGAGGTAAGTGGGGGTTAATATCTACAAAGAAACAAAACCAGAGGAGAATGATTTAAAATTTTCCGACCAAAATCGTTCTTATAGATGAAACTTCACCCACCATGTGCGACCGTTTGGGACTAGAGGGAAGGGATTTGTTTTGGGGAAAATGTTTGGTGTGAGGGAGAGTTTCTATATAGGTTCGTTGGGGTTGAAAGTGGAGAAAGAAAGGTAGAATCGGGGAGTAATTGCATGGTCGGGTGGTAATTTAAACAAAATTGAAGGGTATTGTTGGACCTAAGAATGAAAAAGACAATAGAAGTGACCCCAACCATGATTTCATTTCACTGTACCCATGTGAGTGATGGAGCTTCTGCAAGTGTGTTCAGTGTGGTGGGCTTGTAGAAGTCAGCTTCCTCATCAGAAGCTCTACCTAGAAGCAGGTATTGAACATAACCTTATTACCCAAATCTGTCTTAACTTAACCAGCTATGGTAACTACTGGTAGAACCTAAGAGTTAGAGCAAATAAAATTTTATTAATTAATTGCTAATGTGAACACATGAGCCAGATTTACAGAGCAAATGTAGAACAAATTACAGTAAGAGAAATTACTAGGATAGTAAAACATATGTGGGATCATATATGGCCTAATTAATCTAATCAATTTTGCATAATCTCTACTTAATATGCAGCGGAAACGATAATTAAAAACAAGTAGAGAAAAGCAAGCAAACCACAAGAAGACTCAGCATTTTATAGAGGTTCGGCACCCCACCCAGGTCCGACTTCCTCTCTTGCAAGATCCGCTCGATCCCACGAGCTCCGCCTACGTCATAACTATCCTCTCCCCGTTCTGGGCTGGGAGATAACGCCTTTTACAGAGCAAGCTCGTGAACACCCTCGCCGAGCTTGATTTCTTCCTCTCACAACCCAAGATGGATGCTTTAGGATTTCACCAAAACCTTTTCAACTTTGATTAGGATAAGATTTGGGAACTAAAGTCTGGAAGTTAAGCTTGGAGTGTATAGGATTTGGGACCCTAGGAGTTGGAGAGTTTCTCTCTAATGTATGTGTGAGTTTGGGGAGAGAGAGTTGTGTAAATAAGGTGTGTGAACATCTATTTATAAGCTCCTAATGTTTTATAGCCGTTGGGGAAGACTTCGTTGAGATTTGTGCAAGAAACACAAAACAGAAATCTAAGTTCAGCAAATCTGTCCGAAACCGGTCGACCAACACGGGATCAACGGTCGACCGTTTCTATGAAAGTAAGGAAATGTTCGAACCAACTTAAACTACGGTCGAACCAAACGGCTACAACTTAAGTGAACGGTTGAACCAAATCTAAGGGACGGTTGACCATTATGAGGGTTTTGGCCATGTAAAAGATTAGCGGTTTTGATGCATTGCATCATATGTCTTTCATTTAGATTACTTTTATATCAATAAATGCTACTAAGGTATGTGTTTAGTCGTATTTACAGAATACAGGGACCTGAATGCAAATTACCCACATTCCGAGCATAAACGTGTGCAAAAGATTCATTTCTATCATAAAGACCGAATTCAAGTTTATCGGGTTTCAATTGGAAATGCATCCAAGCATAAAAGCATTCAAGGAGCTAATCACAAAAAGGTCAAGGGCTTAATTGCAAAATGCCAAGGACCTGATTGCAAAAGAAAAGGATCAAGTTATGTTGTTGGAAAAGTCAAAAGAAAAGTCAAAAATAAATCCCCAACAATGGAAGGAATTAATCCGGAGCTAAAGACAATGGAAAGAAATCATCCAGACGCGCAAATAAAGATCAAATCATGCCATAAACGCACCGCAGAAATCCGGACCCGATCCCATCAACCTGGGCGGCGAATTAGCCGCACCTCCCATGCATTGTGCGGCGATTTCGCCGCACCAGAGGTGATCTGTGTGCCCGATTTTCGTCCAGTGTCGGGTCGACGCGTGTACTATCCTTTTATGTACTGGTATCCCCTGTATCGGCTATAAATAGCCCTGTAGGACGAATGTAACACATCTTTGAACCTTTGGTCTTGGATCATTAGTAATAAATTTCTGTTTTATTTTGTTTTGTCTCTCTTTTCTTTTAATGTCTCTAGGATCCCTTCTTCTTCCTCCCTCCATGAGTTTCTAACTCTTTCCGAAGGGTGGAGGTGACGGATTTAGGGTTAGAGAAGATGAATGAATGTTATTATTCTAAGTTCGTGATTAGTATTTTGATTACTTGAGTTTATGTTAAATCATTTATCTTGTAATGCTTCATAACTAAACATGATTTATTATAAGTTTCTAAGTTCTCTAATCTAAACCTTAAATCTAAACCTCCACCAAACGGAATTCTCTTCTTATTTCTTGTTTTAGTTCTAATTGCTTTTGTTTCGTACTTTAGATAATTAAATCAAAAATACCAAAAACCCAACTTATTTCTTCTCTCCTTCTTTCCCCCAATCGACATCACACTAACAACGAAATCTCTCCCTCCTTGTGTTCGACCCGTACTTGCCACGTCTTCATAGACGCCGTGTACTTGCGGTATAAATTTAATTCTCATCAAGTTTTTGGCGCCGTTGCCGGGGAGGCGACGAAGATTTCGTTTGTTTTTGTGTTTTCGATTTTATTCTGTTTATCGTGTGCGCGATCTAACTATTTGGATTTGCGTTTCAGGAGACAACAGAGCGCGCGGAGAAATACGAGCGCATTCTGAGCTTAAAGAGCGGCGAATCCGCCGCCCCATAAGAAGCATTTGCGGCGAAATCGCCGCACAGGTTGGTCTTCCGGTCTTCAAATTTTGAGGGCGTCGTCGGCATCTCTTGGTGGTCGCATTGAGCTACTGGAATCTCCGAGAGCGGGCGGCGAACCCGACTGAGCATTGCGGAGGTAACTTTTCTTGCCTTTCTCGTAAAATCTGAATAGTTGAAAAGTTTCCTTTCGTAGAATTGCACGTGTTAGGGTTACAATTCCATAATTGGCAATAATTCAACTCTGACCTAAAATTGGCAAAATTAGAAAGACCTTAGTGCATGCATCATATAATGTTTTGCTTGCATTATTCTTGCTAAATTCTTGCAAATTAATACTTGTTGAAGATTGCTGGAGGCAAGGTACGTATCGAGGTTTTTATCGATTACATTAGAGCATATAATTTAGTTGCATACAACCTTGCAATTGCCCCCATTAAAAGGACCATTGTTTGACTATCTTTGCTAGATTTAAGTTAAACTATCTTAAGGGCAACTCCGTAGGAAAAGATACGGTGGGGATTTCATCACCCTCCCGTAGCCCACAAACCACAATCCTGAAGTGTCGCCTAAGCCTAAAATTTAAAATCAATTAGACATTGGCCCCAAAGGACTCGGACTCAATTAAGGAGGAGATTGGTTTGACTTGCTATGACCTGAAGCTAATTGAATTCAATTTGGTGTCTAGAAAGTGTTTTTGTGTCGACGAAAGTCTTCCAAGCGACGTGGTTGTCTAATTGGCACCGACTCTGTCGGAAGCGCCCCCACTAGCTATACACTAACTGGCCAACTTGGTTTGATTGGTGAGGGAGGTGAATCAAGCAAATCAATTCGACTCAACCAGTTAGGAGTCGTCTAGATCTAAGTGACACTAGGTCTAGGATTGTTTTGACCGTGCTTGTTCAGGAAATTTCTGACAAACCCTAATTTTTATCCTTTAGAGTTAAGTTTCCCCTCTCGTCTGAGTCTTCTTTCCCTTCTCATCTCTACCTTCTATTGTTTGTTTCCATTTAAAAAAAAAAGAGTTAAAATTTAAAAAAAAAATAATAATTTGATTCTTGGAATTGAATTTGAAATTTAAATTTCGAATTCAAATTCAAAAATTAATTCAAACCGGTGCACTCAGATTTGGGTGCGGGATTTAAGCAATCGACTCTCACGAGTTCATCTGGATTCCAGTCTAGAGCTTAACCCCAACCCATCTGTTGCACCACCTCACCCGAATCTAATGGGTGAGAATGTCGTGAACCCGCCTATGACTCTGAGGGATCAGTGCTACCCAACGATGGCTGCTCAGCCATCGTGCATCGTCATGCCCACCATACCGGGTCGCGACTTCGAACTTAAGGCACAATACATGAGTATGCTGCCTAAGTTCACCTCTAGGGAAGATCCATATCTCTTCCTTAGAGAATTTGAGGAAATCTGCTCTCTTATGCAATACCAGCATATCCCTGAAGAGGCAGTGCGTCTGAAATTCGTGCCTCTAGCACTGAAAGACGACGCTAAGAAATGGCTATATAGTCTAGCCGAAAGATCTATTAGAAGTTGGGCCGAATTTGTTCAAGTTTTCCTAAAAAAATATTTCCCCAACCATAAGACTATGAAGATTAGGAATGAAATTGTTGCATTCGTTCAGTCTGAGAGCGAGCCGTTCTATTCCTATCTTGAGAGATTTAAGAGTGTCTTGACCCAATGCCCTCATCACGGAATTCCGAAGTGGCAATTATGCCAAATTATTTATGAGGGATTGACACCCACATCTAGAGTTATGCTAGAATCTGTGAGCCAAGGGAACTTCATGTCCAAAAATGAAAATGATGCCTGGACTTTTCTTGAGGATTTAGCTGAAAATAGTATGCAATGGGACAATGCTAGAACACCCATCAACCCGAGTATTGGATCTAGAATAGCGAGTCAACCCCGACCAGGTGTCTTAGCTGTAGACTCCAACATAGTGGCTGAGGCAAAACTAGCTACCCTAATGCGTAGAATGGAAAGTCTAGAGCTGCAAAATCAACCCCGAATGAATCAACCCTTGTCTATCCCCTGCTCTAGATGTGGTCAGACTGGTCATTTAATGGAGGACTGTGTGGACCTGGAACATGTTAATGCCACATTTAACAATTCTAGAAATGATCCTTACGCATCAACCTATAACCCAGGTTGGCGTAATCATCCCAATTTTTCGTGGACCCAACAAGGACAACCTCCTAGACAACAACCAACCCCATATAACCAAAATAATACATCATCTGGGGGTAATAACAATGAAAATCATGAGGTTAGGTTGACAAAATTAGAAAATTTAATGACAACTTTTATACAAACAACCAACCAATCATTCCAAAGGCTAGAGACACAGGTCAGCCAATTAGCACAGATAATAGGTGAAAGAGAAAAGGGCCAATTTCCAAGTCAACCTGAGGTGAACCCAAGAACTAATAATCAATATCAATCTTATCAACCACCTTCAGGAAATAACAACCCTAGACCGGTTCAAATGGTTAATGAGGAAGGACCGTTCCAACAAATCAATGTTGTAGTATCATTACGGTCCGGAAGACAAATTGACAATAATGTGGTAAACCCTAGAATGACTAATCAATCTAGCCATCAAGTACCCACATATGACTTGACCATTGAACCCGACGTCCAAATTGAAAAGCCCAATCCACCTACCCAACCTGAACCTGTAGCTCAACCTGAACCTGAGCGAGTCTATGTGCCTAAAGCCCCATTTCCCAATAGACTCAAAAAGAACTCTAGTGCACAAATAGAGAAAATCTTGGAAGTATTTAAGCAAGTTAAGGTAAACATTCCACTCTTAGACATGATTCAACAAATACCTGCTTATGCTAAATTCTTAAAAGATTTGTGCACTAAGAAGAGAAAAACGAATGTACCAAAGAAGGCATTCTTAACTGCAAACATATGCTCAATTCTTTCCAACACATCTCCTATAAAATATAAGGACCCGGGGTGTCCCACAATTTCATGTTCAATAGGAGATACGTTTATCAATAAAGCCCTTCTAGACCTTGGTGCAAGTGTTAACTTGCTCCCATTTTCTGTCTACGAGCAACTCAACCTTGGTCCACTGAAACCCTCTAGGACAACCCTCCAATTCGCTGATTGTTCTGTTAAGAAACCAAGAGGTATAGTAGAGGACGTTTTGATTAAGGTTGGTGACTTCATTTATCCAGTGGATTTTGTCGTACTTGATACTGAACCTGTTGTAAATCCTAATCGACAAATCCCTCTAATTCTAGGTAGACCCTTTTTAGCCACTTCGGAAGCATTAATAAACTGTCGAAATGGGCTCATGCAATTATCTTTCGGGAACTTAAAAGCAGAATTTAATATCTTCCATATTGATAATGAGCCAGAAATAATATGCAACCCCAGTGATGTTGTGATGAGAGCACATATTTATCAGACTTCTGAATCAAATAAATCATCACATAAGCAAAAAGGATGTAAGAAAAAAGGGAGTAATTCATTTACCCAACCACCATCACTCGAGCAAACAAGCGAACCAATTCAAGTAAGAAGAGTGGAATCTTTTCCTCAAGTCAACATGGGGAACAATTCAACTGGATACATGCACCAACATGGTGTCATTCAATCCAGTTCTGATTATGGTTGACTTTGAGCAAACTCAACACCTCTACCGCAAGCCGACGCAGGTAATAAGTGCATTTATTGTATCTGTGCATACATTGAGGACAATGCATGATTTAGGTGTGGGGGGTGTTTTTATATGTACATATCTATCTATTTGACTTTCTGTTCTGCTTTATTTTAAAAAAAAAAAAATAAAAAATATATATATATATATTCTATGACATAGCTTAAGATTGAACTGCCAAAACCCGTGTACAAATTGCATTAAGTTTTTGTTCCTTATTATATAGTTCTGCTTGTAGAAATTATGACATAAATCTAAGTTCCAAAGAAATAACCCATGACCCTTGTAAGACATGTATACACTTAAATTGGATGAATCAAATCTTTGAAGTGGTTGATAAAAAGCAGAGGTTGAGGAAAATATACCGGGAAGTGTGGACTTCTAATAGCAATTAAGCCTTGAGGAAAATAAAAATAAAAATAAAGGAATAAAGTGAAGAAAACACATTTTGCAAAATGATTACAAAAGCCCAAGCCTTTGAGTCACTGGTCCGTAGGGGTATCTTGAAACCCGGTAACTTGAGTCTACCAGCTTGGGATTATCGACCAAACTCGCTACACGAATGCAAAAAGGGTAAAAGTGTCACAAAGCAAATGTGTTGAATCACGGAAAAAAAAAGGAAAGAAAAAAAAATAATAATACTCAAGGCCCAAAGCTAAAAGAATGATCCATGCCATGGTTGATCCGAATGATACTTCACCACCAGAGGAGGCGTGCAAAATAATTTATGTGATAACATGTGTAGAGGGGTTAGTGATGTGAATTTTGGAGGAATAAAGACCAAGTCAAACTTTTTATAAGTTAGAACTGTATAATGAGCATGCGAGAACTTTAAGTGAGATGTATAAGGTTAAGGTAAAAATTTTGAGAGCTATTAATGGAATGTTGAATTAAGACTTTGTGGGTGTGTCAGCTGAAAACCCTCACGAGACAAAACTCGTCCTCTAAGGCAACCTGGAGGTTTAAAGGCTTGTTGCACATGCTAAGTGCAACCGTGATTCCTACGAAAGTGAGTTAGGATTTCCCTGCTTTCATTTTCTTATATTCTGCTTTGCTAGGGACTAGCAAAATCTAGGTGTGGGGGTATTTGATGCATTGCATACATTACATCATATGTCTTTCATTTAGATTACTTTTATATCAATAAATGCTACTAAGGTATGTGTTTAGTCGTATTTACAGAATACAGGGACCTGAATGCAAATTACCCACATTCCGAGCATAAACGTGTGCAAAAGATTCATTTCTATCATAAAGACCGAATTCAAGTTTATCAGGTTTCAATTGGAAATGCATCCAAGCATAAAAGCATTCAAGGAGCTAATCACAAAAAGGTCAAGGGCTTAATTGCAAAATGCCAAGGACCTGATTGCAAAAGAAAAGGATCAAGTTATGTTGTTGGAAAAGTCAAAAGAAAAGTCAAAAATAAATCCCCAACAATGGAAGGAATTAATCCGGAGCTAAAGACAATGGAAAGAAATCATCCAGACGCGCAAATAAAGATCAAATCATGCCATAAACGCACCGCAGAAATCCGGACCCGATCCCATCAACCTGGGCGGCGAATTAGCCGCACCTCCCATGCATTGTGCGGCGATTTCGCCGCACCAAAGGTGATCTGTGTGCCCGATTTTCGTCCAGTGTCGGGTCGACGCGTGTACTATCCTTTTATGTACTGGTATCCCCTTTATCGGCTATAAATAGCCCTGTAGGACGAATGTAACACATCTTTGAACCTTTGGTCTTGGATCATTAGTAATAAATTTCTGTTTTATTTTGTTTTGTCTCTCTTTTCTTTTAATGTCTCTAGGATCCCTTCTTCTTCCTCCCTCCATGAGTTTCTAACTCTTTCCGAAGGGTGGAGGTGACGGATTTAGGGTTAGAGAAGATGAATGAATGTTATTATTCTAAGTTCGTGATTAGTATTTTGATTACTTGAGTTTATGTTAAATCATTTATCTTGTAATGCTTCATAACTAAACATGATTTATTATAAGTTTCTAAGTTCTCTAATCTAAACCTTAAATCTAAACCTCCACCAAACGGAATTCTCTTCTTATTTCTTGTTTTAGTTCTAATTGCTTTTGTTTCGTACTTTAGATAATTAAATCAAAAATACCAAAAACCCAACTTATTTCTTCTCTCCTTCTTTCCCCCAATCGACATCACACTAACAACGAAATCTCTCCCTCCTTGTGTTCGACCCGTACTTGCCACGTCTTCATAGACGCCGTGCACTTGCGGTATAAATTTAATTCTCATCACTCACCGAAGTCTATACTCTTTGTCTTGGGCTTTCACCAAGACTCTTGCTTCTTTCACAATGGTTAAGTGGAACAACACTCTCTAAACGGGGAGTGGATAGTGAAGACGCAAGCGGAGCTTGCAAGAGAGGACGTAGGTGGTGGCCAAACCTCTGTAAAAACCCCCGAGTCTATTGTGGTTTGCATTATTCCTTCCTTACTTGCTTGTTTGTTTAAATTCCGTTGCACATAACTTGATCGATCAAACAAGTGGGGAATTAGCTTAAAAGTGATTAGAATTAGAGACACTCATGATCCTACAATTTGAACCAATCTAAGGATCAAAATTGAGTACAAATTATCTATACTCTTCATTCATATTAGTTTGGTTCTAATCTAGGATATATGAATATTGGATTTCATGTTTAATTATGCATGTATATTTTTCGAATTTTTATGCATAATAAGGATCAACTACAATTTTCTACGATTTATTTCATGCATGCATCGGTTTGTTTTAATATCTAGTTTCAAAACTCATCAAAACAAACACTAAGGACTCCGAAATTCATACCTAGAAGTTCTCTAAAACTTCTTGATGATCCGGAGATGCTGAAGAAGACGATCGTCGCTTCCCGTTGCGCCGGATGCCTCCGAGTGTTCACCGAAACCCTAAACAAGGTTGGAGAGAAAGGAGCTAGCCAATCGATCTCCAAACAAGCTTAGAATCTAGCTACAAACCCCTTCCTTAATCTCTGAGATTTCTCCTTCCAAAGATTTAGAAAACTAAGATAATTTTCGTGGCTTTTTGTGGTGAAATTAGGAGAGAAAATAATTAGAAAACAACTTATGTCAATTGAGGAGAATAAGGACCTATTTATAGGCTCCTATCTTACTCTTAATCATGGCTTGAATTTAAGCCACGAATTCTTGACATTTTCTCTCACAAACTAATTCCAAAATGCATTACATGCATCCACAAAACGTTTGATCAAGTTTGGAGCTAATCCAACCATCGATCAAATTAATCTCTTAATTATCAAAGGCAGAAAATCGATCGTGATTCGGTTTACCGAGTCCCACTCGGTTAACCGAATATGTCACGATTGTTTAACCGAGAACGCGATGGATGACCGAATCTTAAGGAGAAAAATTCTCCTTAACCGATCGGACTAATTCTCGTCCAAGACCGAGTGCTATTCGGTTAACCGAAAATATCGGAACTTGACATAGTTCGGTCGACCGTTTCTGGTTCGGTACACCGTACCAAAGATCCAGGCACTTTGGTCAAGTTCGGTCAATCAGCTACGACTATTCGTTCCACGTTCGGTTGACCAATCCATAGATCCTTCGGTCGACCGAACCATAACGGATTACCGAACTTCTACCCGATTTTGCATTTTTCAAATTTTGGATTTATTTCCAACAAAATTTGAACTTTTGGGGTTTTAGCAAATTCACAACTTATGCAATATATTATCCTATGCAATAATAAATTATTGCACCCCATAATATATGCATCTCATATGAATTTATCGTGATTCTAATTATGTTATATGCAACATAATTGATTTTACTCGTTCACCACATGAGTCATATTTTCTATAGGAAACCCGACTCATCATATGAACCAAAAATCAAGCTTCTTGTTTCCCGGTTTTTGCGGTGTGACCTATGGGAGGATCTAGACTAAGTTGGCAGTGATATTAAGAGCTTAATATCACAAGCTATAAGCGGTATCTAGCTACACATTATAGCTCCCAATTAGTTAGATGACTTAATTTCACTCGAACCAAAACCCGATCCATTTAGTGATGGAGTGCACCACTTGTGTCCGTCCCTTGCCGCATGATATTAAGAATACACACAAAGTAGTATTGTGTCATCTTTGTATTAGTATTCATTTCTTGATCTCTTTAAGCTAGTTATAAATATGTGACTTAACTCAAATCACATTGTGCACATTATAAATTTGTTTTATCAAGGGGCCCACTAATATCATAACTCAATTAAGAGGGGCAATGATAATCTTTTGACTAACTATCTTCTCCAACAAAAGTTGTACTTAACCAACCAATGCCTTTAAACTACACTTATCGATAGTTCAAGACACTGATCTAATTAAGTATTCCTTAAGTGATCAGATATAAGTCTCATATCAAAGGACCAAAGACACAGTAAAATATTAATGACACGGAAACACATTTCTATAATATTTTACTTATTAGGTCTATTCAGTATACAAAAGTAATATTTTCCTCTTTTGCATACCCGTGTTGTCACTCACTTGTAGAGCTACAATGATCTATGACCAACACGACAATCTTAACCCGGTAATTAATGTCCCATGTTAATTACCATGATTGCGAATATCTTTTATTTTATGTAAACCAATATCTTTTAGAGCTCTACGGTTAATGTTGAACGTTTTATTTTAAACCGCAAGTGCACGGCCGCGATGAAGCGGTGGCAAGTACGGGTCGTCCTCAGGGAGATGAGCAGGCTCTTGTTTATCCGAAATCAAGTGGCAAAAAGATGGAAGAGATGTTATTATGCTAACCTACACTACACTACGCTAAGAAGTACGAAATGTGAAAGAAGCAAACAAACAATGAAATGACAAGTAAGCTAAGAACAAAAGAAGAATGCTGGAATACAGAAATGGGAAAACCCCTAAGGGGTGGAGTGAGTGCACACATGCAAAGAGGTGGGTGTAGATTACATTCTTTAAGCACATGAAGGTGGTGTTTATCAAGCATAGGAAGTGTCTAAATGTTATGGCAAAACCTATCAATCTATTCACCAACTTAGTTGATTAACATTTACATATGAAAGTTGTTTATTTCAGAACCTAAACAAGCATGAGAGGTGTCTAATCATTTTGGCAAAACTCATCAAGTTATAAATTCTATCCTAAACAAGCAAGCATACATTCATGTTTTATCAACACATCAAAAATAAAGCATCCATTCCATTCTCTAATGCATGTATGTACATCTACTCCACCCCCAAAGGGGATGGAACTACTCACTAAACATTACACTAATTATTAAACTAAGCAAAGAAAGCATATTAAAACTAAGCTAGAAATAAAAGACGATTAAACTAAAACATGCACAAACAATAAAAGAAGCATAAACAAACAATAAAAGAAACACAAAACTTTATTGATAAAATGACTCACATTTCAAGTAGCATCCTCCTACTTTAGTGTGTGCTTTAAGGCCTCACTTCTAGTAGGAAGAATAGCCACTTAAAATATGGAGTCATTACAATTTAAGGTGAAGAGTTCTATTTATAGCCATGGAAAAAGGCAAACCGGGACAATCCCTCGATGTGGGACTAAACAGATACCAACAATAGCCTCAACATCCTCTAATACATGTGCTGGAGAAATTTCAGCGGATTTGGGCCAAAATGGACCGCCAATTAGCGGTCTTGGACCGCCAATTGGCGGTCTATATGGTTCAGATCCTTCTCATTTTTGTTGTGGGCTTTTCTTGGTATATTTGCTGGTCTTGGATGTAATCACTTGGTTTGTTGGAGCTCCGACCCGAATCGAATTGCTAAAATAATCCCCATGATGGTGTGGAGTATTCTGTTTTGCTATTAGGTCATTCTGTCTTACATTCAGGTCCTTCTCCCTTGCATCTCAGTCCCCAGATCTCACAATTCAGACATTTTTCCCAGCTTTTGGGTCCTTTTATGCTTCATCTCTTCAAACTCATTTATTCCTGAAAATTAAACATAAAACTCGTGACATAACATTGTTTAGGTGAAAGATAATGGATATAAGATACAAATATAAGCATGAAATGATGTCAATCAGTTAAGGACCAAGAGTCTCTTCCTTAACACTTCTAAAAGACGAATAACATAAACAAGGAACAAAATGATTTCTCATTCAATTCATAATAATTGACATTTAAAAGTAAAACTTTTAGAACACATTCCCTTCAATTTCCCACTTGTTATCAAAGTTTTCTTTCACATACATTCTCAATGTATAAAACATTAATAACTAGGGTAACCTTCTTAAATCACCTATCAAGCCAATCCACATGGATCCTCAGATCCATGAACTCGAAATATATTTCGCCTCTTAGCTTGGTATGAAGGTTTGTTGAATGGATCAGTTGTGTCACTGTTGTGTCCACCCATTTATTTATTTTGTCTTTCGTTGGTGGTTGAGTTAGCTATAGTGATATTACTCCTAACTACACTACCTCATACCTCCACCTTCGAAACTGATGACGCATCATCATTCCAACCTCCTATTGTCAAGAATCCTTATGAGAATTGCATCAAAATAGCCCTGATGCATTGCATACATTGCATCATATGTCTTTCATTTATATTACTTTTACATCAATAAATGCTACTAAGGTATGTGTTTAGTCTTATTTACAGAATACAGGGACCTGAATGCAATTTACCCACATCCCGAGCATAAACGCGTACAAAAGACTCGTTTCTATCATAAAGACCAAGTTCAAGTTTATCGGGCTTCAAATGGAAATGTATCCAAGCATAAAAGCATTCAAGACCTAATTACGAAAAGAACAAGGACTTAAGCACAAAAGTAGCCGGGGACTTAATTGCAAAAAGTGAAGGACCTAATTGCAAATCACGAGTAGCTTTTATTATTATGGATAAAATATAAAGAAAAATCAATGTGGATCTCCAAATATATGAAGAAATTAATTCGGATCTCCAAAGATATGCAAGAATCAATCCAGACGCGCAAATGACATTGAAATCATACCATAAACACACAGGAAAAATCCGGGTCGATTCTGAAC
Source organism: Triglochin maritima (assembly GCA_963682175.1). NCBI lineage: Eukaryota > Viridiplantae > Streptophyta > Magnoliopsida > Alismatales > Juncaginaceae > Triglochin > Triglochin maritima. Next base: position 37,877,613 of record OY821773.1, on the reverse strand, counting down.
CAAAAAGGTGGCGATTCCGCCGCACCTCAAGAGCAAATTGCGGCGAATCCGCCGCACCAAATTAGATTCATGCTCTAAAAATTTTACCGGTTACGTGTTGACGCGTGTACTTTCTTATTTCATGCTTAGGTCCCTTGTATCGGCTATAAATAGCCCCGAGAACGATGTTGTGAGGAGTTCTTCCTTTTGTTCCACAATTTAGCAATAAAATTCTGTTTTCTTTTATTTTATGTTTTTAATTTTCTTTTCTTAGTTTCTCTAGGACCCCTTCTCCCTCCCTCCATCTATGAGTTTCTAACTCTTTCCAAAGGGTGGGGGTGACGGATTTAGGGTGATGAGAAGAGAAGATGTTATTATTTTAATTTCGTATTAGTATGTTTTGATTACTTGAGTTTATGTTAAATCATTTATCATGTAATGCTTTATAACTAATATAATTTATTATAAGTTTCAGAATTCTCTAATCTAAACCCGATATCTAAACCTCCACCCAACGGAATTCACCATCTTTGTTCTTGTTTTAGTTTTATTTGTTCTTGTTTCTTGCTTTAGATAATAAAAACCAAAAATCTCAAAAACCCAATTTATTCTTCTCTCCTTCTTTCCCTTAATCGAAAATAACATCAACTACGAAATCTCTCCCTCCTTGTGTTCGACCCGTACTTGCCACGTCTTCATAGACACCGTGCACTTGCGGTATAAATTTAAATCTTCATCAAGCCCTCGGCTGTTTTCTCCTTTGTCCTCCATAAACAAGAAATTTATCTTTAGTCCGGTTAAGGTACTTCAGAATATTCTTGACCGCAATCCTATGCTTAGGACTTGCGTCGGATTGGTGACCACTTGTCACGCTTAGAGCATACGAGATATTGAGTCTTGTGCAAGTGATCGTGTAAATGGTCCTTCCTTTTGCTGAAGCATAAGGGATACCTTCATGTACTCCAAGTCATTACGTGATTGGACACGTTTGAGACTTCTTGAGTTGCACACCTATACTCATACTTATTGGCACATCGTCCATATTGGAATTGTTCACCCTGAACCTTTCCAAGACCTTGTCAATGTATACACGTTGACTTAGACCAATGAGTCTATGAGATGTATCTCTTTATATCTTGATAATCAAGATGTATTGAGCCTCACTCACATCTTTTCATTGAACATACTGATTTCAACGAAATTTCTCGTTTGCTAATGCAAAGGTATATGATCGCTCATGAGTAATATGACATCGACATATAAGATCAGAAGTACTACATGGCTCCCACTAATCTCCTTGTATATACAAGGTTTCCTTTACTTTGAATGAAGTGAATTTTTTCACCTCTTCGTCAAAGCATTTGTTCCAACTCCTCGATGCTTGCTTCAATCCATAAATGGATCCTCGAAACTTGCATTTCTTCTCACTATTATTTGGATCATCAAAACCTTGAGGTTGTACCATGTACATATCCTCCTCCAAGTTCCTGTTTAAGGAACGTCATTTTGATATCCATCTTCCATATCCCACAATTGTGAAATGCGGTAATGGTGAGCTTAATCCGAATAGATGGCAACCTCTCAAAAATTTCATCAAGATCAATTTCTTGAATTTTAGTATAATTTTTGCTATAAGCCTTGCTTTGTAGGTTGTCAAGTTATTATCCATGTCAATCTTCCTCCTAAAAGCTAATTTATACTAAATGATATTTTCCCCTGAGGAAGGTAAATCAAGTTCCATACTTGATTGTCATACATGGATTCTATTTCGGATTCCACGGCCTTTAGCCATAGTCTGGAGTCTTCCCTTTCCATTGCTTCTTGGAAGGTCGAGGGATCTTTGGTACCTAGTACCACGATCTCATGAAGTCCCACATACTTATTGGGTTTCTTCCTTTCCCTTGTCGACCTTCTCTATTCTTTTGGTTCTTCTCGTGTCTCTCGAACTTATTCCACAATTTCTTGAGGAATAGGTTCACGTTCAACTCTTGAACGCACACTAGGTGGGGATGATTGAGATTCTCTCACAATTTCTTGCGAGGGTCTCTCACTCATGCTCCCACTAACCAAATGAATCTTGGTTGGGCCTTCGTGATTTTGAATGCAATATTAACATCATGATCTTGTAGAGTATCTTGATTTTCCTCAAGCTTAACTCTACTCCCACTACTTTTCTCTCTTTTCCAGAAATTCTAGAAAAAAATATCTCTCTCTACAATCTTTCGATTGGAGGTGATACATCAAAAGTAGTATCCTCTTGTCACACGAGGACAACCTATATAGAAGCACTTATCTGCTTTTGGTTGAAACTTGGTTGACATCAATTTCTTGATGTATATACCTCACAACCCCAAATCTTGAGAAAGTCGTGCTTAGGTGTCTTTCAACTCCATAGCTCACAAGACATTTTTCTCCACGGACTTGGATGGAACTTTATTTAGTGAGTTTGTCATTATTTGTAGCGTATAATTCCAAATGTAAATAGGCAATTTTAGATTGACTTATTATTGATCGAACCATGTCGAGCAATATCATGTTCCTACTTTAGGAATGAGTCAAACTAGGTATCCTAAGCACTCACCCCTACGAACCTATCGTATAGACTCGATATTCTTGTTGAGTCGGTTCACTACTCCATCCTCGAATTCCTTGAAGTCGTCAAAGAATTCACTTTTGTTTCCATTAGACAAATATAGCCATAATGACTATAGTTGTCCGTGAACAAAATGAAGTACCTTAAACCGTCTCTTGCACTTTATACTTATCGGACCACATACATTAAAATGTATCATATCCAATTAGTCATTTGTTTTCGTTTCTTTCTTCTTGAAAGGTCTCTTGGTCATTTAGTTGACCAATCCGATAGTGCTACAAGATTGAATCATTCACGTGAGTTATCTTAGTTTCTTTTGTTATTGTTTGTTTGAGTTTGTTTATTATTCATTTCAAGCAAACAGAATTCTATACAAATGTATTTGCATAGAAAATTCCATTCTTCGATATAGACAGGCAAGAATTAGAAATATATATATTAAGTTATCCATATCCAAAACATGATACAGAATAGTTCTTGCTAATCGAAGGCACATAATAAACATCCTTCAAAGCATAAATTTAAATCACTAGACTATTGAAGTTCCATAGAATCTTGTACAATCGCATCAATGCTTGTACTATTTCCGATCTTCAATATTATCTCGTTCTCTACGAGTTCCTTCCTATCCTTCAATAGCTGCACATCAAAATTATGTGAGCACAAGATCCGGTAATCATTACCAAATCAAGGACAGAGGTGATAAAATTTATCTCAATAACAAATATACCTACGGCGTTTCTCGGGCGCCTACGTTCAATCATCCCATTTTCAAGGTCTTCCTTGTACTTGGGGCAATTTGGCCGGATGTGTCCTTTTTCACCGCAGTGAAAGCACTCCGTATTGAGAGTTGGAGATTTCTGAGTTTTCCCCCTCGAGGCACTCTTATGAGCACCTCCTACTCCCTTGCTCTTGATTGAACCACTTTTGGTAGATTTGCCCTTTCCTTTACCAATCTTTTGGCTCCTCCCATGGACGGCAAGGACATGCTTGTCCCTACCCTTGCCCATGTCAACTTCAGCAGTTTTGAGAGCGTTGTGCAGCTCCTCAAGACTCACCCTTTTTTCACGCACATGATAGTGCATCACAAAGTCCTTAAAGGACCGGGCTAGAGAGCCAAGAATCAGATCTTCGGCAATGTCCTCGGGCATTGGAGAAGAGAGCTTCGACAACTTCTCAAGGCATCCTTGCATCGTGAGAAAATGCATGGATACCGATGTTCCCTCCGCCATATGGCACCTTGTGAGTGCGATGGTGGTCTTATAGCGCTCCTTTCGGTCACTATCCATGAACATCTTGGATAAAGCCTCCATGGTCTTCTTGGGTTTTGAATAAGACCGAGTCACCCATGGATGCTAGCATAAGACTGTGAACCTGGTTCTCTTGGTCTTCCCACTTGGCCTTAGCCTCTTTCTCTTCATCGGTTAATCTCTCATTCCACTTTGGGATTGGACCTTCCAAAAAGTGAGACAGTTTCTCAAACTTTAACACGATGTTGAGTTTGAGTTGCCAACTAATGAAGTTTGAGCCATGATTTGTTAAAAGGTATTTTTCTATCATGGATCGTACGATAGGTTGGATGTTCGACATTTTTTCTACAAAATAAATCATACAGGTTTTAATGCCAATTTTATGTTTTGATACACATGCATATATATATCGAATATAAATGTAAATGTTGCAAATAAAAATTTTGCCCATAAATGCAACAATCCAAGATCCCATCAATTGTAATATAGACTAGCTAAGGGTTATCGAATACATTACAATATCAAGGTAAGAAAATATTTTCTAATCACAACCTTTTTGAATTTTAGCAAACATTAGCATCTTCAAACTCTTGTGACTCTTGTCGTTTTAATTATGAGGGAATACGACCTATCCTCGTAAGAAAAACTTTTTCCCAAAACCGAGCGAGGGCTCTAGGTAATGTTAAGAAAACTTATTTTCATTTGATACGAGATATGTTTATCCATTGTATTCACAACTAAACATACTTGGGGTTCACTAGGGTGAAACACACCTCATATATTTAATTGTGGCACAACAACAGACAACCATTATATCTCCCACTATTCCCAAAGATGGAGGGAGCTATCTCCCGATAAGGGCGAGCAGAGTATCCCTCGATCAATGGCTGCTAGTGGATGAAATAAGAAGGAAATTTATTCTTAATTTTTGTTTGGACAATTTAACATGTGATTTAGAATTTTAGGTTATCATGCATATTATTAATCATACACATCCTAACATTCAACACATTCAACACATGCATAGCAAGATAAAAACAGAAATTAAACATTCACACAATCCACATCGTGTGAGTTTATATGCTCCCTTCGATCCTAGATCCTCGATCCCTGATTTTGATCCTCGATCGATGCGCTACAACGGTGACTTCCTCTTGCACTGGAGATGTAGATTTTACAGAAAATAAATATGCTCCTCACATTCGATAAAAACCGACTAGTGCAAGTCCTATGTAAAAACCTCTCATATGCAAATGCATCTAAAAGACGGAAAGAGAGAGAATTTTGTCTTTTACATATATAAGCCCCTGTATAATAATGATTACATACATTCATGATTGCTGATTTGGAACATATAAACCCAAAATTCCTGCAAAGACAACTCGAGCATCCATGCACGCAATATCGCTATAAACTATCCAACCTAGTTTATCAAGCATCTAGAATCTCAAACAATTCTTTGAAAAACATTTTGAAATCCATTAAAAAAGGTTTTTCATGCATCCATAGTTCAAAAATTAATTATGAACTGCTGTCCATCCGATTTCCAATGGAAAGATGAATCGCAGTTTTTCAGTTTTGTTGATTCTCTTACAAAATAATCGTTTATACTTAAAACGAAATTATTGCAAGTTAGACAAACGTCTAAATCTTAATTCTAATAATTACATGGCATGTTTTAAACTACTTAAAACATTCAAAACGAATTATTACAAAGAATTATTTCAACAAAACATTTAAAGACTGAAAAACCGGTAAAACGAATTGTTTAAATCCTAGATGGTAAACTAAATTTGTTTACAGCCTTAAATCATAAGAAAATTGAACCCTAACCTCTGATACCACTGTTGGATTTCATGTTTAATTATGCATGTATATTTTTTGAATTTTTATGCATAATAAGGATCAACTACAATTTTCTACGATTTATTTCATGCATGCATCAGTTTGTTTTAATATCTAGTTTCAAAACTCATCAAAACAAACACTAGGGACTCTTAAATTCATACCTAGAAGTTCTCTAAAACTTCTTGATGATCCGGAGATGCTGAAGAAGACGATCGTCGCTTCCCGTTGCGTCGGATGCCTCCGAGTGTTCACCAAAACCCTAAACAAGGTTGGAGAGAAAGGAGCTAGCAAATCGATCTCCAAACAAGCTTAGAATCTAGCTACAACCCCCTTCCTTAATCTATGAGATTTCTCCTTCCAAAGATTTAGAAAACTAAGAGAATTTTCGTGGCTTTTTGTGGTGAAATTAGGAGAGAAAATAATTAGAAAACAACTTATGTCAATTGAGGAGAATAAAGACCTATTTATAGGCTCCTATCTTACTCTTAATCATGGCTTGAATTTAAGCCACGAATTCTTGACATTTTCTCTCACAAACTAATTCCAAAATGCATTACATGCATCCACAAAACGTTTGACCAAGTTTGGAGCTAATCACACCATCGATCAAATTAATCTCTTAATTATCAAAGGCAGAAAATCGATCGTGATTCGGTTTACCGAGTCCCACTCGGTTAACCGAATATGTCACGATTGTTTAACCGAGTACGCGACGGATGACCGAATCTTAAGGAGAAAAATTCTCCTTAACCGATCGGACTAATTCTCATCCAAGACCGAGTGCTATTCGGTTAACCGAAAATATCGGAACTTGACATAGTTCGGTCGACCGTTTCTGGTTCGGTACACCGTACCAAAGATCCAGGCACTTTGGTCAAGTTCGGTCAATCAGCTACGACTATTCGTTCCACGTTCGGTTGACCGATCCATAGATCCTTCGGTCGACCGAACCATAACGGATTACCGAACTTCTACCCGATTTTGCCTTTTTCAAATTTTGGATTTATTTCCAACAAAATTTGAACTTTTAGGGTTTTAGCAAATTCACAAGTTATGCAATATATTATCCTATGCAATAATAAATTATTACACCCCATAATATATGCATCTCATATGAATTTATCATGATTCTAATTATGTTATATGCAACATAATTGATTTTACTCGTTCACCACATGAGTCATATTTTCTATAGGAAACCCGACTCATCATATGAACCAAAAATCAAGCTTCTTGTTTCCCGGTTTTTACGGTGTGACCTATGGGAGGATCTAGACTAAGTTGGTAGTGATATTAAGAGCTTAATATCACAAGCTATAAGCAGTATCTAGCTACACATTATAACTCCCAATTAGTTAGATGTCTTAATTCCACTTGAACCAAAACCCGATCCATTTAGTGATGGAGTGCACCACTTGTGTCCGTCCCTGGCCGCATGATATTAAGAATACACACAATGTAGTATTGTGTCATCTTTGTATTAGTATTCATTTCTTGATCTCTTTAAGCTAGTTATAAATATGTGACTTAACTCAAATCACATTGTGCACATTATAACTTTGCTTTATCAAGGGGCCCACTAATATCATCACTCAATTAAGAGGGGGCAATGATAATCTTTTGACTAACTATCTTCTCCAACAAAAGTTGTACTTAACCAACCAATACCTTTAAACTACACTTATCGATAGTTCAAGACACTGATCTAATTAAGTATTCCTTAAGTGATCAGATATAAGTCTCATATCAAAGGACCAAAGACACAGTAAAATATTAATGACACATAAACACATTTCTATAATATTTTACTTATTAGGTCTATTCAGTATACAAAAGTAATATTTTCCTCTTTTGCATACCCGTGTTGTCACTCACTTGTAGAGCTACAATGATCTATGACCAACACGACAATCTTAACCCGGTAATTAATGTCCCACATTAATTACCATGATTGCGAATATCTTTTGTTTTATGTAAACCAATATCTTTTAGAGCTCTACGGTTAAGGATCAAGAGCCTCTTCCTTAACACTTCTAAAAGACGAATAACATAAACAAGGAACAAAATGATTTCTCATTCAATTCATAATAATTGACATTTGAAAGTAAAACTTTTAGAACATATTCCCTTCAATGAATGCTTAATTGTCATATCTATTACATCATTCATTGATCAATTAGGATAAGCTTAGTGTATATCATTAAGGGGGAGTAAAATGAAAATTAAGACTAATTAATAGACCTATACATATTGATAGGTGAAACTTATTGAATATCTTTATCTAGAGAGAGTAATGAATTGCAAAATTAAGGGGGGCAAATTCATTGCATTAGAAAGGGGAGAAGAAATTAGACATCTCATGATCACATTTTTAACATTTGATTGATGTCAAAGGAGGAGGAGAATCTTGAAATTAAAATAATTGAACAAAAACTATGCACATTCATAGGGGAGCATTATATATGCATAGTTTACATAATTAAATTTCAAGTATTAAGATATAGGTTGTCATCATCAAAAAGGGGAGATTGTTGGCTTTTTTACCTTAATCCATGTTTTGATGATTTAACTAACTTAATCTTAATCACAATCAAATGTAGTGTAACACACATTATGCATGGAATATATTGTATTGTTCTAACATCTACAGGTGATCAAGACTCAAGGAATAATGGAATGAAGTCAAGACATGTAATCAAGCTAATTGAAGACATGTAATTTTTCTTTATTTGAGTCGTAGGAATTTATGTGAACTTGAAAATATAAGAGTTAAAACCTATTTACATACACACTAGGTTCCTTGAAATTTTGTGTGTTGCTTTATTTCTTCAATTGGCACGTGGGGTGAAGCCCTGGTCTGCTGGCTTGAATCACTTTGAGTTTAATTGGTGAAATAATGATCTGATTCAAGTCATTTTGTCATCATATTTTGCATTTCACAATCAGGTCCCTCCGGGTTTGCATTTGGGTACTTCCTGATTTGCGATCCAGTCCTTGTACATTACAAATAGGTCCAGAACCTTCCAAATCAGTCCATACTTGTTACATTTAGGTCATTTTTGCTCTCTTCCTCTTCTTTATTACCTAACTCCTGAAACACTACAAACAACAACTCGAGTAGCATAATATTGGGGTAAAATAAAAGATATATAGCATGAATATGATGCATGATATGCTACTAAACACTTACCTTTTTCTAGTCCCAAGCAAAACAAAGAAAGAGGAAAATGAAAGAATCGAAAAACATACCAAAAATAGAGAAGATGAGTGGTGTCTCCTGAGGGTTTTTAGCTGATACACCCACAAAATCCAAACATAGATGCATTATTCAACCTAGCAACATGATTCGATGGACCTATTTTTGTCGATCATTGGACACGATAATCTTATGGGTTGGCTCTATATATGTAACCAGTCCACACACCTAGCCTAAAAAATCATTCGTGAAAGTTAATTAAGGACTTAAGTGAAAGACATGGGCAACCTTAACATCCTCAAGTGATACATCGTGTAAAGTTCATTAAGGTTTTTATTTGTATTACCCATTTTACTTTCTTTTTGTTCATCTCTTTTTTCCTTTAATTTTTTAAACTAGTTGTGTTTAAGTATCCCAGGGTTAGGTTTCATTCATCATTGCCTGTGAGGACTTATACTATCACGTACACCTTCCCCTAAATCTCCACATAAGGTAATCCCTATCACCTGTGTAACGGGAGTTCGGTCGGTGCATCCCAAGTCAGATGACTCGAAAGCACCAAGTACTATGTCAAGTCAGACCTAATTTCCCAAGTGATAGGAGCTATACTAGAAGAGATAACACCCTACTTGCTTATTTCCTATCTATACATGAACCAAAACCCCTACACTTAAGCTTTTACAATAAGAGTTTAAGGGTCTCTGACTACAACAAACTTCATTATACTAATAGACACTAATTATTTGACACACTAGGTTCATGGTGGAATTCTTTATTTGTTTGAGTACTGAAACCCTATGATTACTCTCCTCCAGAGGAAAAACTAGGGTGCACTCAGATTGGTTATTGGAGTGGCCCAAATCTAATTGTCATAATACTCCTCATGATTGTGTGGAGTTTCTCGATTTTCTATTTGGTTCATCCAGGCTTACATCAAGGTCCTTCCCTATTGCTGATGGGTCCTTGTGTATGACAAATAGGTCAATTTTGCTTCATTTAAGTTCTTTTTTCTTACATTTCAAACATTTTTCTCTTTCATTCTCTTCTTTATTACCTAATACCTGAAATATAACAATAAACACTCGAGTAGAACAATATTTTGGTAAAATTAAAGATATATAGCATGAATATGATGCATGATATGCTACTAATAATTTTGGTTGACGGGGTTTAATCTACAATGTAGTGGTCCTAACACTTCCAAATCGATGAAATTAAAACTAAACGAGGATGGGAAGTTTCTAGAAAGGAAGAATAAAGGAAGAGCAATGTGATTTAGGGATGTCGATTCTATGATTTTACTTGAGTGCATGGGTATAGCTGATGTGAAGGATTGGTTATGCAGTAGACAACAATGGGAGTCACACAACGAGGTGAAGCTAGATTACGTGGTCCCCCACCCCGAGTGAGGAAAGATTTCTCGGCCTTGACGTTGAATGAGGAGTTGCAGGCTGCATTCAAAAGAAACATTGGAGAGTTTGGAAGCAACTATACCATAAGAAGTTGGTGAACAAGTTAATTGTGGTCCATAGATAAAGGAAAAGCAAAAGTTGGTGGAGAGGCAGAAGTGAATGCATATCTAGAGGTTATTGGAGAAGCAAAAGTTGGTGGAGACTCACATGCCAAAGATAATTGTGTTGGGGGACCATAGAGTTTGAACTTCTCGGAGAGGTTATTGCATGTAGGGTGTTTTTGTGTCATACGATGAAAGAGTAATAATTAAGAACATTAAATTCCTTACCAAAGAGTTTGGACTTCTTGGTGAGGAAAGAATTTGGCCTTGAAGAAACTAAATAGTCATGATGACAAGCAGTTAGAGTTCGAGGTGGTTCCTGCAATGAAGAACTTAGAAGGAGAAACCTTGGAAGCACAATAAGGTTGGAGGTGGGCAAGGATAACGATTTCTCAATTCTGTCTGTTTTGATGCATGTGATTGACATCATATCATGCATATATTTGTGTCTTATATCCTTTAATTTAGCCTAAGCAATGCTACTTAACGAGTGTTATGTTTATGTTTTAGGAATAAATAGGTTTAGGAAGAAGATACTCAAAAAGGACTCAAATGCAAGGAAAATGACTAAGTTCCAAGACTTATGGACTGAGATGAAAGAGAGAAGGACCCTGATGTAAAACAAAAAGGATTAATGAGTAAATCAAGAAGCTCCACACCTTAATGAAGAGTATTTTGGCAATTAAATCTGGGCCCAACCATCAACAACCAAATCAGGTTCATCAAACACCAAGAAATCATGCAAGAACGAAGCCAAAGAAATCCAGACCCGATCAGAAGAATATAAACCGCTGATTAGCGGTCCCAGACCGCCAATCAGCGGTCAAGATGTCTTCAAATCGCACATTCTTTGGTCAGATGTTAGATTAAGGTGTATTTAGTCCATATTTGGTATGCTTTTACTCCCATACCGGATGATTGTCCCGGATTAGCTTTTTCAATGCCTATAAATAAAACTCTTCACCTTCCTTTGTATTCACCCATTTCTTGGTGGCATTCTCTCTACTTGGAGTAAGCCTTGAAGCAAAACTCAAGGTGGAGAAGAGTGCTACCTTCAATGTGAGTCATTTTAATAAAATAATTGTTCTTAGTTTTTTTTAATCATGTCTTTTAATTCTTGCATGCTTCTTTAGTTTTACTTTCCTTTCATTTAGCTTCTTTAATATTTCTTGTTTGCTTAATTTAATTGCCTTTCATTAGAATGTTTTGTTTTGTTAATGTAATTTGTAGTGTAATGATTAGTGAGTAGTTTCATCCCCTTTAGGGGTGGAGTAGATGTTTATACATGTTATGTAGATGGAATGAATGTTAAACATTATTGTATGTGAGAAATTTTAGTATGCTTGTTTGAATTAACGAGAGCACTTAACTTGATGGTTTCTTCCATAATGTTTAGGTGCATTCCATGCTTGCTTAGGTTCTTAATAACAAACTTGTCATGCTCATATGAATCACTTAGGTTAGTACTTTGAATGATAGGTCTTGTCATGAGGTACTTCTTATGCATTACAAATACTAACTACACTTGAGCTTATTGTATGCATTCATCACTTCTTATTTCATGTGTACACACACTCCACCCCTTAGGGGTTTTCCATTCCTGATTTCTATCTTCTTTTATTAGTCGCTTAGTTTTAGTTCGTTTTGTGATTTCATTTCCTTCCTTGTTGCTACTAGTTTAGTGTAGTTTAGTTTAATCAATCTTTCTTTCCCACTCAACTTCGAACAAACTAATGTCGACACACCTCCCTGTGGATCGACATGTATTTGTCACCGATTCAACGTGACCGTGCACTTGCGGTTAATTAAAACGTATCAATCAGCATGCAAGGAATAATTTTTGAAAGCTTGTAGGCCTTTGCTTGAGCTTCATGGTTTTTTTATCTTAAGCAAAAGTATAAAGGAGTTCTGCAGGCTGTAATAGTTGTGAATGTCAATAATGAACTATATACATTGACCTTTGGCGATGTTGATTCAGAGAGCAAAAATGGTTGGTGATGGTTCCAACTATGTTTAAGAGATGTTGTAGATGAGCTCCAGAATTTGGTGATCCTATGTGATAGAGCCAAAGGACTAGAGGAGGCATTGCATGAGTACTTTCCAAACAGTGAGCATAGGACTTGTGTAATACACTTATGGAAGAACATCAAGTGGAAATTTAGTGGTGGGGCATTGCTTCATAAGTTATTGTGGAATTCAACTTGAGCTTACACTATTGAAATTCAACAAACACAAGAATGAGTTTCAACTTGAGAATCCTGAAGGTTATACATGGTTGATGTTTGTGGAGTACAAGGACAAGTTGTGGAGAAGAATTCAGTTCATTGTTGAATGCAATTTTGAGTGTTCTATACTAGCTTGTAACACATTTGCTGAAGCCAAACACACTAAAACTAGCAAACTAGGATCATTTCAGACAACATTGGCGTAACTATTCATTCCACAACTTCAAACACACAATCATACACCACTTACTATCATTTTAGTACACACCACCTTATATGTATCTCAGTTAAACAAACAACTTAACTATCACAACAATAATAACAACCACCACAATGTTCAAGACCATGTCCATCTTCTTAACGAGAAAAAAAATCACCAACCCTCTTCTTCATCTCAGCCTTTTACACCTCTAAAGTCTTCAACCTTCTTTTTTAGTTCTCCCAAGCAATTATCGTGCTTAAATTGGCAGGCAATTAACAACACTTTTAACTTGATCAACTCCCCTTCAAGTGTGCTTCGCCTCTCCCTTCCTCGACTACTTACATAAAGAAGTATTTTTTTTTTTTTTGCAAATGCCAACAAGCAAGTCAGGCATTTAAACAAATACCTACAGTGCAGAAAGTCTTAATGTCCACCTACAGTGCATCTTTATCGTTCTCGGTACCACATTTAAACGGATTCCATATTTCGTGACTTTATCCTATTAAAAGGATATGAATATGTCAGTTGGAGCAGATATTATCCGGACCATTTTCACCCCTATGACTATGGAGCTTGAATTCACCTTCTGTCTCACAATGTAAGTAATGACCATAAGATAACATACCAAACACAACTTCAAGGAGTATATGTGCACAAACCAATTAAACAAATTTTCAACTTTAAAAATCAAATTACTGCCCTTTCCATGTGTATCGGAGCAATGAAAGATTCGACACAAGGGCTACAAAGTGCTGGCTAAAGTTTTATTGAGAAGGTAGTGTTATATCAATTGTGACTAACTAAGTTGGAATGTCTCTTATATTGAAATAGTTAAGACAAGTGATGATCAAATCTCAACAATCTCATTCATATGTTTGACATGTTTAAAATTTAAAGTAACTTGGATTGTAGAGTAGATAAAATAAAAATAGAAAGTAAAGTTATTTACTTATCACTATTTTGACTATTCCTTCTAAACAAAAACTCATTTTGACTAATAAAAAAGGAGGGTATTGGATAGGCAATAAATCCTCATCTTGTCTTTTCCTTCAAACAAAAACTTTGTTAATTATCTTCCAAACTAATCCCCATTTTTCAACAATAATGACGAGAAACTTTTCCAAACGATAATGACGATAAGGGAGTATAGATTTATAGATGTAGACGTGGAGAAACGCACCCGACTCCATCCACCGCACACCACAAATAAATAAATAAAATGGCGTTAAGCTGTTCCTGTTCCTGCGGATCACTCCTGCCCCCAATCCTCCTCCGCTCCTCGTCGACGAGAACACGTGGGACCGCCACCGTTGCCGGAGTACGGACCTTCCGCCGTCGATCTCCGGTCGTTATAGCTTCCACGCCGGACTCCAACGGCCATTCCTCCGACTTCGCGAAGCGGATCGAACGGGCTTGGCTCATTTCCCAGGTCAGCTCCCTCACTCCGATTCTAGGGTTTGCAGTTGTAACTTTTTTTCTGTTATCGTGATGAAAGATGCGTTTTTTCGTGGATTTAGTGCTTGTGTGGTGTTTTGCGAATTTCGCTAGGAAGATTTTTGGTTTGTGTTCCTAAAATAATGCCAAATTTTTTGTTAATTGTTTTCGAGATTGGCAATGTTTGAGGTTCGAATTTCCGACCGGTTCGTGAAATGATTCATTGACAACTTAGGTTTTTTCGGAAACACTATTCCGGCCGTGGTTGTTAACTTTATGACATTGACGATGTGGCTAATGTAGTAGTGAGAAACACCTGATATTCCTGTGGACGCTGTATATTTGTTATCTGCCAGTCTTGGTGTCGCCTACATTGGGTTCAAGTACAGCGAACTGTCGTGTTTTTGTTATCTAATTAAAACACTTTTGAGATAATTTATAGAAAAAATACCAAGGCTTACATGACATTGATATATCCTTTTGGTGGAATAATGTCTCCCAAAAATGATTCATTTTTTATCAGTTCCCAAAACTTATTCACGCCGACGTTCTGAAAATCGCACGGTGCATTACAAGTTGCAAGTTTTAAAAGCAAAGAATCGTTGCTGATCACTCTGTTATTTACAATAGAATATGTGATTAGTGCTCTTTTTGAACCTTTTAATAAGTTAAATGATACCTCAAAATTTAGGATTTTATCCAATAGTTTCCACATGATCAACTTAATGTATAATATTTTGCAGCATTTGTTCCTTTATTCTGGGCATTACAGTGCAGCAAATAACATCGTGATTGAACATTGTAATCCATGGTCATTTACAGAAAATGCAACCATTAGTCCTTGATTCGTTGTGAGTGTGGGTTACCATATTTATCATCTACTGAGATCACACCACAATTATACTTGTCAATGGACTGTTGATAAAATTTCATATTGAAAGATTAATAATCATGATGTTGTAGTGCATATAATTGTTTGATTGTTTACCCAATTGATTCAAAAACCTCTTTTATCAATTAGAAGCTGGAGAGCTATCCATGAAGCACAAAACTGCAAACTTCCTTTCTCTAGGAATACTAGTTTAGCATTATTATTGTAATAACAATGAACTTTATAGCATGATACACAAAATTATTAGATTAAAAGCATTGCCATTAAAATACTGAAAAGCACATATGGTGTATATATCTCTGTAATAGATGTTGTGGATACCAAATCCTGCCAAAGTTGATAAATCACGTTAACATTTTAGCTAACTTGTATTGGATCAATATGGTGCCAAAAAAACCCATTAGAAGCAAACAATTAGTCACCTCTTTGATTATTTGTTATTTGCAATAGAAAATTATGTTTTATTTTCTTTAATAAGATCTTATGATTTTTATACAATCAACTCAATATTGGAAAAAAATAGCATGTCTGCAGCCACTTCTTAAAAAGGATTGTATTACTAAACAAAACTGTAATTTATATTATGTAATGTGTTATGCACTTATGCTAGATTTAAAGGTAAAATGCACCTACCAGTTAGGGTTCAACTTTAATCCATGTTCGGTTGCTCGCTTGAATTCAGTTTAGCTAGGCTCTACTTATCAATCGACTTGTCAAAGTTTAAAGTGGGCTCAAATTTCCGCTTCTTTCCTCTATACTTCAGAGGATAATGCATGAGCAAGTTCTGCTCTTAGTGTCACGCCTTTTAGCTCAGTTATGGCTAGCTCTAGTATTTACTTATGTATCATGTTTATTTTTTGTTTCCTTCTTGAAGTGGTCAAGTGGTTAAATTCCTTGAAGTAGTTATCCTTCACTTGCTTTTAACTTTTGGCATTGTCATCTTTGACATGCTGATTTGATTTTTAAAATAAGATACTGGTTGGTTTATAGGAAAGAAGTAGCTATTGCGCCTTGTTGTTCTACTTGAGCTTACTAAACGGTTGAATTCACATTGGTGTGATTCAAATCACAGCTACTTTGTTGTCTATCAAAGCCTGGTGACATTTAGCTCCTCATAAATATCACAAATAATTGAGGGAGATTATGTATTATAAGGTTTGTTTGATGGCTATTCCTACAGAGTAGATAATTTCTCCTATGAGATGACTCATTTTGCTCGATTGGTCTAAATGTGTGATAAGCCAAACTCAAATAGTTTGGGTTGCTCAAAACTGACTAGTTGGCACCCTTACAATTTTGGTGCATATGAAATATAGCAAATCATTTTCACTTGAATGAATAAGCTAATTAGGGCCCTTTGCATCTCTTAACGTCATGCCAAGTTTGCAAATCTCAAAATATTTAGTGGATTGAACTTAAAAAATTCTTCACTGTCATGATCTAGCTTTATCTTATCAAACTATATTTAGCTATAAATGTTTGCAAGTGCATTAATGATACACAAATTTCTTTATCTGAATAATGATTTTAATTGATAAAGACTCATCAATTGGTAACATGTTAATATTTATCAAGTTAATTTGGCAGTATATGAGATTAAGATTTTCATTTTGCATGGCTTTTTTCTCTTAAAAATTCCTTGTATTGAGAGATGTTGGCATTTTGACTCATTGCACCTACAAAACACAGCAACCTGGACCTATAACATGTCCATCATGCAACTCTAAGGGGCACGTCGATTGCAAATGGTGCAGAGGAACAGGCTTCTTCATCATTGGTGATAATATCCTCTGTGAAGTGCCTTCGAGAAACACCAGCTGTGTAATATGTGCCGGAACAGTTAATAACATTGGCATTTTGCAATTTACTTGAGATTCTTCCCACTGTTTTAGAAAGTTCCATTGAGCAAAAGCCACTCTCTTCTTGTAGGGCTCTTGCCGCTGCTCGGATTGCAAAGGAACAGGCTTCCGGGCAAAGTGGTTGGGAGAACCGCCTTTGAAAAAATGTACGTGATGAATCAACCTCTTTAGAGATCTGGAATTGAAGCAATGTGGTTTCTTGCACATATGCAAACATGTTTCACTTCTC
Source organism: Triglochin maritima (assembly GCA_963682175.1). Taxonomy (NCBI): domain Eukaryota; kingdom Viridiplantae; phylum Streptophyta; class Magnoliopsida; order Alismatales; family Juncaginaceae; genus Triglochin; species Triglochin maritima. The sequence continues at coordinate 37,860,393 of OY821773.1, read as the reverse complement.
TAAATCTGCATCAAGATTCCGTACGCATTACCCATTGTAACATAAAGCTCATTTGTTGCGGAAATTCTCTTGCAGTTAGAATCTAGCCCAATATTCTTAGTTCTGCTGTTATATTGTGTGTTAATTATGTTGTTTTGAATGGAGTGTAATATTGGTTGTACAAATCTTCTACGTTGGATTTGCTTACCACCCTACAAGACAAATTATGAATGGCAATGATCTTCACAATTCTTGCATGACGAATACGGGTTTTAATTTGGACTACAAAATTTGCATCCCTCGAACCTTTTTGACATGAGTTGTGTTGAGTCATTCCCAGACAAGACTCAAAACAGAAAATGGTTGAAGAAGCAGAATGAGGAATTCAAAATAACCATTTCAGCTCTGAGGTAGAACTGGAAATGAGTTACACCATTACACTGAGCAACAGAGCTTGGAATCTATGGAAGACAAACATACGCAAAAAGCTTGATAACCAGTCAGAGGGTACCTGCACAAATCACAAACATGCTCTTCATATTCAAAGCTGCACCAAGAAAATTATTGAGGTACAGATAGGATTGATTTAATTCTCACCTGAACTCCATTAGATACTTCGCGTTACCAATCCTCCCAAACTGCAGAATTATCTGTTTTCCTTTCTCCTGTTCAAGCCGAAAAGATCACTGATTTATTAAAATACAAAAAATTAACATCTATCAAATTAGTATTATTGTCTCTGTTGCTCTTGGTTACAAACTAATATTATTGATAAAATGAAATAGCCTTATAAGCTGGATCCGTAAAAGATTACCTCCATTGTCAACTGGAAATTCTTCACTGATGGTTGAATTCTATGTCCAATTCTTCCTCCCCTTTCCTTGAAATTCAATTCATACCCCTTTAAAACCTACACCACCCATTCAATAAACAATGAAACAAATTACAACACCAAATTATATCCATCAATAACATTCCAAAATCAATAACAGTATGGATTTCTCTTGAAAGAATGTATTATTTAGAAGTTTCACTTACACTGTTGTAGATTGGAATCTTTGAAAATAAATGATGGCATTTATTTTTGTTCTCCTGCCAATCTTTGGGAAGCCAATTGATGTGCTGGATCCGTTATTAACAACTTCTTTTGGTAAATGGTATCTGGTTAGTACAAAAATAAAAATTAAACAAGTGTAACTCACCTGAGTTGTATTTTTTAGCTGCATTGATTGGTGTTTAGGTATCCACGCTCTCATGCTCCTAAAACTACCTGTCCATGTACTTATAGTTGGCGTAAACCTGCCAATGACAATTTATTTCGGCTCATTAGGCGAAACATTCACACAGGATGGAAATCTTAGGTGAAGGATACATTCTCAACAAAAATTACTTATTTTTCTACAGAGATAAGCAAGAAGCTTACGCGACAACTGCGAGAAGACGGTTGGAATGCCCTTTCAATGGGTTGTGGATCTTACCCTGCAACCATTTCATAAAAAAAGTGAAAAAAAATTTGGTAGTATACTTACACTAGAACATTGATTTCCAGGAAGGTTTGATTAGATATACTTGTATTATTAAAGCATAGTACTAGTAGATTGTACTTGAAAGTTGAAACTAGCCATTAATCCTAATTGAAGAATTTGGAGTTCCTAAAATGTTCAACTCAACTAAGACATCACCAAGAACACCAAAACAGCCTCCACAACCATGCTAAACTAGTAAAATGTGGGCATTTGAAAGAGGAGCAGCATTTGAAACTCTTCTTTGCTAACCATGGATTATAGATTTTATTGTTTTCGCAAACAGATAATGTTTGATAGAACACTTCTGAAATGATCAAAATTGTTTTGCGCTTTGTGGGCATCTCGATTTTAATTGATTTCAGAATCACAATTAGTAAGTCAGAATGAATATGTACTGTAAGAGAAGTATGAACCTGATCCCATATTTGATACTTTGATCCCATAAGATTGGAAGTAATTGTTCCCAGGAAGTTTTCGTCTGACCTGCACAACAATCCATTTGCACTCATAGCAATGACGTACTCTGACCGCCCGTTCTTTCTTCGATGCCAAGCGACAGCCAGCTTCCGGTCCTGTCGCCCTTGGCCTTCCTGTTGGATCATTCAGAACAAGAAAAACAACTACATTACAAAATAAATTATTCGAGGAGTTTGCAGATTCTTGAAGTGCTATCTACTATATGCAAGGAACTTTAACTGGGACTAAAAAATGTATATTTCTTAAGTACCGCATTTTTTGGGTTGTGGTTTTCTTTACTGTTTAGGGAAGAAAAGATTAAAACTCGAAGAAACAAAGAATCTAATGTGGTTTGGCTGGTTTGGTCAACAAACAAAACTTGAATTTTCCTTTGTCCTCCGAGTGGATGTATTCTGTTAAGCATGTGATAATTTTCAAATAGTTAAAAACGCCATCAATATCCTTGATACTTCATAAAACAACCTAAGATTATACCCTTTTGTCAAACATTCCTGTGTCAATTTGAAGCAAACCAGGTCCAACTTCGTACCAATCAGGTCGTTCAAAAGCCTAATTCACCATTTCATTATCATAATACACACGACCACACGAGACGAGCATCTAAACTCCCGGCACGGTTCAAACAAAGAAATATTTTTATAACGCTAAAGAGATCTCACATTGGTGTAAAGAGAATAGACCGAAACCCCTTTCAACCCCTGTGCGGGTTCCCTCACGACAAAGCAAGTGCACCGCTCGACATCCAACGGCAGAGGCCGGCACATGAGGGCCCTGTTGGGGAGCGTGGACCAGGAGGAGGCCGGGGCGGCCTCGGAGTCGGAGAACTCCCAGGATGATGGAGGCGGTGGTGCCGACGTCTTCTGATTGTCGTCGTCGTCGGCACGCATACATAGGTGCAGAGAGGTGGGCTTGAGAGGGGATCTGGATCGGGCGAGGGGGTTGTGGTGGAGGGAGGTGTAAGGAGAGGTTGGGGGTGGCTTCTTCTTGGGTCTGCAGGACATGTTTGTTTGTTGTTGGTGGGAGGAGTGGAGTTCGAATTTGAAATGGAGAGAACGGTAAAGTTGTGTGTTTCAGTGTTTGGTTTGATTGGTGGTGTTGGGAGTTGGTGTCCCTTTTGGGGGTTTGTTTTGTTGTTTGACTTGTGGGGTGGGTTGGTGGGTTTATGGTTTGTAGGGTGAGCGGGAAAAGAGTAGGAAGCAGAGGTTTTGAATTGGTCAGTGGACAATCACCCTAAAAAGTTATATTTGCTTGGATCTCACTCATAAAAATATTTATTTGTTTTGTATATCACTTCTGCGAAAAATCATGTCACTAATTAATAACCAACTTTGTTTGGTTGCGAATTTGATAAAACTTACTTTCTCTTTTCTTTTCTCTACACTCACATCATTTCTCTTCTTAAAAATCTTTCAGACTATTTTTTGGGGAGTAACTAAGTTGTTTGAATACTCTTCAATATTTCATAATAATTGAAGTGCATTCAATTTAACCTAAAGATATTATGAAATATTGAAGGGTATTCATAATAATTGAAGGGTATTCAATATTTCATAATAGTTGAAGGGTATTCAAACAACTTAATTTTTCAACATATTTCTGTTACTATCAAATAAATTTATTCAATACTTGTGATCAAAGTTCAATATTGTTCTCTCTTCCATTCGATTACGAATTCAACTTTTGAGAATGTTCACAACCGAAAATGTTTTTCCAATCATCCCAACCGAACCAGTGAACCCATTATTGTAACATCCCGAAATAATGGAAATTTAAAAATTTAAACAACCAAGAGATCACCAGATAAAACTCATCAACAAGAATGTTACTAATATAAATTACTAGTCGGTGCACCAAAATACAACAAAGTTTGTCAAAAGACATGATTACAACAATACAACCAAAGACATGTACAAGTAATCATGACGACCTCGAAGAGTCCGAAGAGGATCCTGACCCCAAAATATGTGTGCCCGCTGTCATCACCGGACAGAACCTACTGCGGTCCTGAAACATGAATCAACAACAATGCCTGAGTTTCCCATTAGGAAACCCCATATGTTAAGCTCGCCTATATGAATTCAACAGTACGGTAAATGAACCTATCATACTAGTAGCATGTCATATCAACATCTACAATGCAACAAATCCCTCCAAGGGTAAACGAGACCTCAGTCCAACAACACAAATACCCTCAATGGTCAACAACGACATCAGTCCAGCAACAACGTGTCTCCCTCGGAAACCTACCGTAGACACATACGGTCTTACGGACAGTACTCGACGCACCCCACACACGACAACTCGAGCCAAAGGGATCGGTGAGGAGCGTCCGCACTTCCGCGCAAGGTAACCCTCTGGTCTACACCACCTCAACGGAGTCATAGCCCGGTTTGTCAAATCATCCCAAGATAGGTGCCCAATCGGGGATCATCACCGGCACAACATCGACAGTACAACATACGTCCGGCACAACATCGGATGGTACAACCACAAGCTGAACATCGTCGGCACCATCATCGCCGGCAAAAACTCGGCGGCATCGCCGGCACAACCTCAGCGGCACAACATATGTCTGACACAACATCGAACGAGTCCAGACCGTAGTCTGCAGGGTCATCATGCTCCACGAGCCATGCATCAACATGCATTGGGATCCACGATCCCTCAGGTCTGCTACTCTACAGAGAGTCAAGCTACAACAAGTCACACCACTGTCCATCAACGAATGTGGCGCGACCTAAGTGTCCACACTCTTCCACACGGCGGGCCGTGGGCAGACACGAGCACGTACCGGCTCCCAATGCACCTCCCGACCCACGCTCTAAGCGAGGACACGAGTTTCCGTGGACAGAGTTGACACAACACAATGACCAGGAATTCAGTTCTGCGTACAAACGGTCGACCGAAAAAGCCTAACTGGTCGACCGTTCCCAATAGGTTCAATCGACCGAAAGTCTGCAACGGTCGAACTCTTCTGCGCATCACTTAAGTCCAAACGGTCGGACAACAATCTAAAACCGGTCGACCAAATACGAGGTCAAAATCCGGAGTTGGTCAAAATCACACAAAACTATTCGGTCGACCGACTCAGGGGTCCCAGTTGACCGAAAACTACCAGGGTCATCGTAATAGTCTACGTCATATAACGATCGAACAATATAACAAAATCGGTCAAACAACATGCATAATAATCAAGTACACTTAAGTTCCGGTTGAACCAAAAGCTAGGGACGATCAACCGAAATCCGATAGAAGTCTCCAACCCACCAGTACACATGCAACCGGTCGACCGCCACATGGCATCGTTCGACCGGTGTTGGTTAAAGTTGGGCAAAATAGTAAAACCGGTCGACAGCAACCCCACGCCTGCCGAGGATTTTACGCCGTTTCATGTCGCCGGCGAGGTCTCCGCCCTCCCGCGCCCGACCACAACATCACCCCAACGTGGGTGAGCAACAAAAATCAAACTAAGAACCGACATACCTCAAAAAAAGACGGAGCACGCCAGAGTTCGCTCAAAGTCGCCCGTCGACCGTAACCTCCGATCTCACGCGCCTCATGCCCGCGCCTCCGTAACCCCACGCTCGCCTCCACACTCCGGAGCTGCCTCAACGTCCTCTGGTCGCCGGAAGAGAATGAAGAAATGGTGAGAGATGAGTGAAGGTCAAGCAAGAGAGAAGAAAATCATGTTTTGGTTTAAGAAACTCAAAACCCAACAGTAACCTCTCCACGTCTACAGCACCCGACCCCTACACTACACCCCCATCACTTCATCTCCTCCAACTTCCCATGCAAAGCATCTTCTAAACAAGGATTAGTCCTTAAGCAAGATTAGAGACTTAACAATTATCAACTTGATAAACAATAATATCAATTGGTAAAGAACATTTATTCGAGGTTCAACAAGCTTCGTAAAAAGATGATTGACATCCTTCGGGTTCCGAAAGTTATAATCAGACAACATGTTCCGAACATAAAGATCACATAAGAATTTTGAGAATTTATTTTTTTGGCTATGACGGAGAGAAAGGGGTAGATTTCGAACAGTGGGAGTATTTGATTTGAGAGAATGGTAGCAATGATTTGGGATTAAGGGTATTTAAGTTAATTTTATTTGATTTGGAGTCTAATTGAGAATTTTACCAGTAAGACCATGTTTGGCACATGGAAAGTGACGAGAATTTTTTTATCTGTGGTGTTGAGCGACGGATTTGCACCACGTTACTGATATTGATTTAGATCTAAGTAAGCTTTTACGCGCATAAATGCAAGTGGATCTTGTCTCTTAATTCTATAATCAGAATCACCATCGTTGAATACACATACTTAAACTTGCATTTCCTCATGTGCAATATCATCGAATGAATCTCCAATCATTGTCAATATTGTGTGTTTCTTTAGATTTGCAGGTACATAAACTATTAAAATAATAATAACAAGAGTGTAAACGACCCAAACCCAATTGAGGTGATTAATGTTATCGAGCCTAAACTTTGATTTGAGTCGATTTTTAGATTTTGAGTGAGTTTAATTCAAGTTGCGCTTTCAACAAGTTTATTACGAGCCCATTTATTATATTTGATTATCATGAATAATAATAAATTTATATATTTTGTATATAAAAGTTAAACAAATTACATTAATACATGACATTTAATACGTATTTTTAGTTTTACACGATATTTTGTTATCAATCAATATTATAACATAAATAAATATTAATATATATGCATATATAAATATTTATACATATGAATATATAACCTTTTGAAATGACGAGTTTTTAAACAAGTCGAGCCGAGCTAGCTTAATTATTTAATTGAGTTTAAAATTGGCTCGTGGCTCGGCTCGTTTAGTTTCGGTCGGGCTCGAGCTGGGCTTTTAACAAGCAGAATTGAAGCCAATCTTGAACCCGAGTTTAAGTTTACACCATTAATTATTAAGATAACAAAACTTGTTGAAAATTTTAAAAAATTACCAAATTCACTTGAATAATTATGATTTAGTTGAACAACAAGGTGAACTAAACGTTGAAAAATAAATAAGAATACCATTGGATTAGCCAAAATTAATATACAACAAAACACCCAACATTAATTAATAACTCTAAGCTCACCAGTAAATTAAGTAGCATTTAAGCTAAGAATATTCAAGATGTTTTTTTTTGTTTTTTTGTGATCAAGACGAAATTGATTTTTTTTATTATTTGCATTAATTGTTTTACGACAAAAAAACGCAACAGTGATTAGTTAATAAGGAAATGTTATACTGAAATTTTAACTTGGTGGCGGGAAACCTTGAACGACCAAACTGATACGACACATATTTATGTTTTTATGAAAAAGTTCTAGTGAAGGCATAATAATATTTTCATATTTTTCATAACAATCATGGTTTGATGTAACTTTCATTCGTTAAGATCACGATTCAGAAAACAATGTATGTTATAGATTACCTTGACTAATTTGGGGTTTTAGTTCTGATATAGGAAAGTAGGACTGTGAAGTTCAGCAACTTAACTCCTCCATTCCCACAACAAACTTCTTTCCACTCTCAAGTGCAGTGTGAAATACGGACAAATGTTTTGAGGTGAATCAGTGGTAGGAGTGGTGATGGTGATTGTTTATAAATAATGCTGGAAATGAGGGATAGAGGGAGGTGAGAGATAGGAGCGCGAGAGATTGGAAAGGAAACTAGTCTCACATTAAAAGTAAGTTTTTCAATTTAGGAAAAATCGTTACGTTGAGGTAAAAGAAGTTGGGCTAAAGTTGTGAACTTGTGATTCAATTTCAACAAAGGAGAGTGAAGTGTTGTTGTACCTTTTTTTCTATTTTATATTTGTTTAGGAGAAAATAAAGTTCCTAACAGTTTGCTTAATTAAGTTCGAATAATTTTTGAACAAAAAACATCAATCTGCTGATTTGAAGTGTGAAAAAAATTTACTTACGAATTTTATTTTACATATAAGGAATTTTATTTGCAAAATATTAGATATACAAATAATTTTAAGTGACATACTTATGGTGAACAAATCCAGTCTGGTTAACCAGATCGCACCTAGTCGTCTGGTTTGAACGGCATCGGATTGAACTTGGTCCGGTCCGGTCCGATTTCCGATTCTCCAAATCAGAAGGCCGGGGCCGGTCTGGTTTTAATCATCTCGGAGCCGATAACCCCAACTAAACGTGTGGCCCTCCATTTACCACCGTCTCCGGATAAGCCAAAACCCCACCTCCGACATTCCACAACGCAAATGGCCTTCACCCTCCTCTCCTCTCCCTTCTTCTCTCCCACCGCCACCCGAACCGTAGCTAGGGTTTCCGCCTCCATGTCCCCCGCCATCACTGTCCTCCCCGCCGTCATCGTCGGCGGCGGCCGCGTCGGCAAGGCCCTCCAGACCATGGGCGACGGCCGCGACGTCCTTGTCGGGAGAGGTCAGTCCGTCCCGGAAGATAGAGAGGGTCCCATCTTTGTTTGTACCAGGAATGACGACCTGGAGGCTGTGCTCGATGCCACGCCGCGCTCCAGGTGGAATGGTACCAGGCTTTGTAGCATTTGCTTATTTGTTTTTTACGTTTAAGAAGCTTACTATTAGCATATATTGATTTTTGAGAAATATTGAGCGATGAATCAACGGACGCTGGTTTGGTGGTAGATATTTAGTCTTGTAATAATTAGGGAGCAAGACTGAGATTTGAGACCTAGTAGCGTGTAATGACTCAGAGTTTAAGTTACTATGTCGGTGCACTTGTAATGAAGGTAAAAATTAGGGGAAAAAGAATTTGGGGTAACCATTAAGGTGGTGGTCTTTTAGAGCGATGCTTACTTTTCCCTAGGATGGGTATGAGAAGGGAAATTTTCATGGAGGAATAATGTCAAACTTGGAAAAATTCAACTTGATCCAACCAAATTAGTGCAAATTAGGGTAGTTTTCGATTGTAGTCGTTCTACAACATATTTCTACCAAATACAAGTGTTAGAAGTGAAAAATGAAAAATACGAAATTCCATAATTATTTCCTTAGGAGACAAGAACTTCTAGAAAAAATTCAAAAGATACTAATTTTCATGTCATAATGAAGAATAGCTGTAATGCTTTCCGGAAGTGCAAGAGTTATAATGTGGTAAGCCTAGTGTTTGTTTATGTTGAATTTCCGAAGAAATTGGGAATGTTGTTAGCGTTTATATTGGTAGGAATTTGTATGTTTATTAAATATGCACCACATTATCATGTGTGATGGGTATGACTAGTGCTTTGTAAAATCATGAGGGAAGCTAGAATTACGTGACTCCTAGAAAATATAGAAAAGAGCATGAATACGGTTTGAAACGTTTCAAACTGTATTCATTGCTAATGCTTGCGTAGCTTGTTTGAGTTTTTACTACAGTAATCAACCTTTGATTTAGTGGGTGTTCTGCGGGATTGTTGATAGTTGTGCAGATTTGGTTTTTTTCCAGAATGGGATGCTTGAGCCATGGTTGGAGAGCAAGGGGATTGCAGGTGTAGATCAGGTTTTGGCGTATTTTGCTGTGGCAAAGCTGGGAGAACCTCCAGTGGATGGGAAGACGGATACAGACCCAGATGGGTTGACTGCTGCATTTGGGAAGTGGGCTCCTGAGGTGGCTGCACGGCTTCAAGCTGGAGGCCTTTCATGTAAGGTATTTGGCAACTATTTTCTGTTTTGTTTTGTGGTGGGTTGGTTTGGAAGTCTGGTCCATGTGGATAAAAACACATGTTGTGATTTTTTTTTTGAATGTGCTATTATCATACACAATAGAACTATAGAACTTTCACATTGTGCACAGGATGGAGACTGATGTTTTGTTTACCTTCATTAAGAGTAAAAAAGAGTGGAAAATGGCACAAAGTTTTACATTCGGTGGAATTATTTTTTAAGTTGTCAATTTTGGAGCACTTAATTACTTTCAATCCTCATGATGCTTCAATCACTCTTTCAATGCTGTACTTGTGTGACAACTTTTATATAGAAAACGGGGAAAGTTTTGTTAAAAAAGCGGATGGGGGAAATGGACCGTCAACATCCTTTTTGACAGGTTCATTTTCTTGAAAGATGGGAATGATCCTTAAAAGGAGAGTTGTGGAGATGTTCAGAGTGGAAAGGGAGGGTCTGGAGGAATTTAGAGTCGTAGGGGTGGTGTAGCCGTGATTGTATAACTTTAAGCTGGCTAAGCGGTCATATTTTGTAAGAGGATGCTCTTACAACAAAGATTTTTTATGGATTTACAGATGACGTGACATGCTGTTCTAGATAAGTTAAAGTATTTAATGTCCATTCACTCTCAGTCATATATTTACCCATTTTATGGTTTCCAAGAAAAGTCTCTTCATGATCTATAAGTAGTTTCTCATATTAAGCTTGACCATAACATGCCCATCTTCACACGTGGACCCTTTCTCCTATTAAATTTGAAAGTTGTAGTTGTTCAGTAATCTTATCTTGATCACTAATTGTAATATGTATTTATTTTGCATTCCTTATACCTCTCTCTTTTAAAGTATTTCATTACGGCATGAGCGAAACTGTACTCCCATTTTCAATGGCCCCAGGTTCTTGACAAGGAAGCATTTCAGAAGCAGATGCTAGAAAAACTTATATGGATTGCATCGTTTATGCTTGTTGGAGCCCGACATCCTGGTGCCACTGTAGGTGTTGTGGAGAAAGAATATCGTTCCGAGGTCAGTTTTTTTCTATGAATAATAGCAGTGTCTATGATAGATGGGGCTTTAAATGGAACGAGTATAACCCGTTTACTTGCCCCATTTTACCCTGCAGGTACGGGTATTCAAAATCACATTGGTTTATTTTTTTTTGCCCTTATACCAATACCTGTCATATCTGCTTCTTAACTAAAGTGGGTACAAGTATGACCTTTCCCATACCCATGTACTTGTTTACCCGTTAAATTAATATAATTTAATTATAATATGTCTACTAATCTATAATTATAATACGTGTCTATATCTACATTCTACTAAAAATAATTAAAATATGTTTAATATTCTAATATGCCATATTAATTTTTCTGTGCTAATTTGTGAATATTTGGGATTCTAAACTTGTTTCAAATGTTTTACGTACACATTTCATAGTCATTTTATATACATTTTATTATTACTTTACATGTATTGTAATTCTATTTGTTGTTAATTTAGGTATGGATAATGAGATTTGTTATTTTAGATGTAACTTGATGTGTTGGTGTGTAGGCGTTGGATTTGGATGAGTGTGAGGTGAAAATTTTGATCAGAAGTGCACAAATTTTCAAAATAGATATTATACCTGTAAGACAATACCTGTTTTCAAGGAGGGTAGGGATATGATGTTATGAAAACATTTATATACCCGTCCATGGTTGCATTTATTTGATGGGTATGGGTACGACATACCCACCCCTACCTACCACTTTCTAGCTCTAATGACGAACTGCATATAGAGTCTATGCATTATATTAAAGTGATCATCGACCTTGAATTTGTTTGATGCATGTGTTTACAAGTTTCTCTAGAAATCTATTTAAAAGAGGAAGACTAGAAAACCACAGATAGGTTAATTTCTTTATCTTCTATCTATAGACATCACCTGTTCAGCACCAACGTGCTGTTTATGTGGTCAATTTATCTCCTTGTTTTATTTTAAGAGAGTAAAGAAAGTTGAACCATTTAAGCTGCAGCAGTTAATAAAACATGTTTGTCATTTTAGGTGGCAAGTCTGATAGCTGAACTAGCATCAGCAGCTGCTGCTGAAAAGGGAATAGTATTTCAGGAGGGTATGGAAGAGAGGCTATGTGCTTATTCAAGGGCGGTTGCACACTTCCCTACTGCCGTTAAGGAGGCAAGCTCATACAACTTCTAGTAACGTTTGAGTTACAGTTTCTCCCCTTGTTTTTTCCAAGTTCAATCTTAAGTTCTTAACTTACTTTGACTAAATCACATTTTCTATGGACTCAACAGTTCAAGTGGAGAAATGGATGGTTTTATTCCCTCTCACAGAAGGCTATTGAGCAAGGAAAGCCAGATCCATGCCCACTCCACACAGCTTGGCTCAAAGAGATAAAGGTCATTTGAACAGGTCACGCCCCTGGGTTCAGTTTGAGATTTATATTTGTTGGCTATCCATTTGTATCCTTTGTCCATGAAAACTAATGCTTCTTGTACCTTTGAGCGGAAATTCGATGTTTAATCAAGAAAGGCTTTTGTATATAAGAAAGAAAGATTTATTGGATAGGAACATGCATTGCAAGCTTGGACCTAGCTTACGGAACCGTGATAACTGGTAGAATTGCAGTGTGGAAGGATCTAAATAGGTATCACTTTATCCGAAAATAATAATATAAAGGCATACTGATAGAAGAAAGGCATTGGAATTCAATTAAAAAAGTTTTTTGGAATTTGGAAACAATAAGTCAAGGTAATTTAAGACCCTTTCGAGTAAAAAAATATGTTCGGGATGGAAATACTTTCTAGAGGGCATGTAACGCGCTCCTATTCAACCATGATATCATTTGATTTCTTCCCTCGAATTAGTATGAGGCCTCTTGATGGTGTCAACTAGGAATTCGCAGATTGGATGCATTTGCAAGTTGGTAAAGGCTTGGTGTTTGTGTTTGTGTGTGTTGCCTCTTCGATGGTAGTTAGGACTTACAAAAATAGTAATCTAAATCAAAATTGCGAGGAAGTTGTCAAATTATTTCCATTTCAATGTCAAGAGCTAAAGCTCAAGTCGATTCATTTCTGGATATACAGATGGCCAATGTTGTCTTTGGGTATTTATAGGAAAATGTTTATTGACTGCTCTCCGGGACGTGCTCGGAGGACGCTACTGAGTTGGCCAATTCCAGCTCATCAAAAGTTTAATTTTTTTTAAACAGATGGGGTAGCCGTATTTAATGCATTTCAAATCAGACGTGCTCTAAATCAGACATCGTCATTCCTTTTGGTGCTTCATCCTGCTCCATACCTCTTTTTGACGTTCTATCTTCATCTTCCTGTAGCCCTTACGCCTATGAACATGCACCGAATGGTGACCACCACTTTTTCCTATCTTTTTCGTTCAATTCTCTTCGTTTTGAGAGTAATTTTCACTCAAATGGAAATTGTAAAGATGTCTACCCGAACAGAAATGTCGTTAAACGTTCCTAAGGAGAAGATGATTTTCCTCTTTCGAAGAAACAATAACCTTTTACAACGACTATGCTGATGCTTGTGGTTTTGGGGTTAAGCTACGACATACACATTATGACGATGGTGTTGTTACTCGGGCTACGTTTACTTGTTTCAAGGAGGACAAGACACCAATAGACCATGGTCAAGGCATAATGAAGTCGCGTTTATCGAGTAGAGTTCAGTGCACGGCTCGCATCAAGGTTTCTGGAAACCCAGCAAGGGGTTACCAGATTAACTTTGTCGATCTCAATCATAACCATGAAATGCTTCAGGAGCACAAGATGCGTTTTCTAAGACAGAAACGATTTGTACCTGAGACCGCCATAACACGAATAGCGTGCAATGATGCTTCTGGGATCTTTGCTGCTAAGACGATGCAATCGTTTGTTGTCGAAGCTGAAGGGCATGACAAACTTACTTTTAACGATAGAGACCTAAGGTTTGTGTTTTTTTGGACGTTATTGTGTTTCTAGAAATCTGCGGCCTTAATATTTTTTCTGTGCGTAGGAATGTAATAACCGAAGTAAGGAATTTGAAAATGAGACCCGGCGATGCACAAGCTCTTCAGAACTATTTCAATAAGATGCAGAAGATTGATGCAATGTTTTTCTATGTCATGGATATGGATGACGAGGGAAGACTAATGAACGTTTTCTGGGTCGACTGTCATTCCAGAGCTACCTATTCATACTTCGGGGATGCTATATGTTTCGACACTACGTACCTCACAAACAAATACGACATGCCCTTTGCATCATTTGTGAGAGTTAATCACCATTTCGAGTCTGTGTTGCTCGTTTGAGCTTTGTTGTCTTCTGAGACTACTGAAAACTACTTATGGTTGTTTCAGATGTGGCTTTCGTGTATGAGCGGTACGTTTGAAGAGTTTGTACTCGTATTGATGGGGTTGTCCTTTTTACCTTAGGATTTGCCCTTTTTAAGTCTTGTTTCATACGTTTTGAGTTACTGCTTTCCCTTTTTAAGTTGCTAATTCTTTTTAAGTCGTGCATCATCCTTTTTAAGTTATGTCTATTCTTTTTTAAGTTTTGTTTGTTTCTTTTCAAGTTCTGTTGGTTTCTTTTTAAGTTCTATTTTTTCATCTTTAAGTTGTTTTTCCTTTTTAAGTTTTTTCCATACTTTTTAAGTACTTTCCCTCGTTGTTAAGTTTCTATTTTTCCTTTTTAAGTTACCTTGTTACTTTTATAGCGACTTTTCTTTTGGCTTTCGTACTCGTATTGATGGGGTTGTCCTTTTTTTCTTAGGATTTGTCCTTTTTAAGTCCTGTTTCATACTTTTTGAGTTATTGTTTTCCTTTTTAAAGTCGTTATTCATTTTTAAGTCGCGCATCATCCTTTTTAAGTTATGTCTGTTCCTTTTTAAGTTTTGTTGATTTCTTTTTAAGTACTATTTTTTCTTCTTTATGTTGCTGTTTTTCCTTTTTAAGTTACCTCGTTTCTTCTATAACGACTTTTCTTTTGGCTTTCGTACTCGTATTGATGACGTTGTCCTTTTTACCTTAGGATTTGTCATTTTTAGTCTTGTTTCATACCTTCTGAGTTATTGTTTTTTCCTTTTTTTAGTTATTCTTTTTAAGTTTGTTTGTTCCTTTTTAAGTTTGTTTGTTCATTTTTAAGTTTTGTTTGTTCCGTTTTAAGTTGTGTTTGTTTATTTTTAAGTTTTGTTGTCCCATTTAAGTGTTGTTTTTCCTTTTTAAGTTTGATTTCATCCTTTGTATGTTATGATTGTTCTTTTTAAGTAATTTCCATCCTTTTTAAGTTTCTTTTTCCTTTTTAAGTTACCTCGTTTCATTTTGTAGCGAATTTTCTTTTTTCCTTAAATATCGGTGTTGTTACAGATATCCCACCACCAACTATCATAACGGACCAATGTGACACCATTACTGCTGCTGTAAGGAATGTCTTCCCAAATGCCAAACACCGATTTTGCATTTGACACATAATGAACAAAGCTCTCGTGAAGTTGCCGACGTAGTATCGTCAGCACATGTTATTTGATCTAAAATTGATTGTCTACGACTC
The DNA here is from genome assembly GCA_963682175.1 of Triglochin maritima. NCBI lineage: Eukaryota > Viridiplantae > Streptophyta > Magnoliopsida > Alismatales > Juncaginaceae > Triglochin > Triglochin maritima. The sequence goes on along the minus strand of OY821773.1, from coordinate 37,845,188 downwards.
AAAAAATCCAGCTGAATTTGAGCGGAATTAGCATGGTTTCCTGGTTGATTTTGACCTTCAAGACCATAGCCGACTCCAAACAATTTACGGTATCCGTGAGTCTTGGTTTTCTGCTTGTGTGATTGTTTTTTCGCGGGAATCACTTATACCCAAAGAAGCGAAAGTAGGAACTCGTTCTTCGACAAATACTTATCTTCGACAACCACCCTTAAGCAGTTCGTTCAACAATACGAATTTGCTCTCCGTCACAAGTACGAGAAGGAAGCTCAATCGAATTTCGATTGCCTGCATAAGAAACCCCAATTGGTTTGAATATATCCCTTCGAGTGGCAAATGAGCGAGTTGTATACCGTAGGAGTTTTCAAGAAAGCCCAGTTACAAATTGGTAAGATAATGAACTGCGACCTAACCGATGAGTTGCAATCAGACGACTCGTTGCATTACAGGGTCACTGAACGTGTACGGGTCGGTGAGCAACTATTATCGAAACATTTCCTTGTACAGAAGACAAGTCTGAACTTCACATGCGATTGTAAACTGTTTAAGCGTGTTGGTATTCTTTGCTATCACCTCCTAGTCGTATTTGCACGGCTAGATCCTAATGCATTACTACCACCGTCTTACATCACAAATCGATGTCGGAAGGATATTTGTCGGAGCTATCGAGACAAGATATACCAAGACGATGACGTATTGGAGAAGGATGCGCTGCGTCGTCACGTCGACATAATGGGTCGTGCTCTTTGGATTGCACAGGAAGCATTCATTTCTCATGAAATGTATCTTAAGGTCGTGAAGTGTATGGAGTGACTGCGGTCACGTATGAACATTCCTCAAGCCCTTCCCATAGTTGATGAAGTTGTGCCCGACGGTACCTCTTTGCACAATCCAGACAAAGTAACCCATCCACGAAAACCGCCTACTAGACGTCGGGTTTCCTTAGCCGAGAAAATACTTCAAAGAAGCCAAAAATGGGCCTCACGGAAGAAAAAACAAGTATCGAAGGAAGGACAAATCATCCCTGCATCAGGTCACACCTAGACCAGGGGATCCAGATTTTGACGATTGGGACATGAAGTTGTGTTATGACCAACTTGCTCATTAATTATGTAGAAATGCTTGTTCTTTGAATTTTGTACACTTTTGTAAGACAACATTTTCTCCCTATGAATGAGGAATTTTGTACCCTTTTAAGTACGAGTTTTCAATTTTTTAGTGTGTAATTGTTTTTTTAAATTTGCGTTTCTCCTTTTTAAGTGTGAAGTTGTACTTTTTTAAGTACGAGTTTTCACTTTTTAAGTTTGAATGTCCCTTTTAAGTGTAGTTTGTTCCTTTTTCAATTCCTCGTTCGTGCTGATACGTCCATTTGTCACGTGGGGAGAATTTGCATATTAAGTTTTAAGTGTGAAGTTGTACCTTTTTAAGTACGGGTTTTTACTTTTTAAGTGTGAAGTTGTCCTTTTTAAATTTAGTTTATTCCTTTTTAAGTTTGCGGTTCTCCTTTTTAAGTGTGAAGTTGTACCTTTTTAAGTGTGAAGTTGTCCTTTTTAAGTGTAGTTTGTTCTTTTTTAGGTTTGCGGTTATCCTTTTTAAGTGTGAAGTTGTACATTTTTAAGTATGGATTTTCACTTTTTAAGTGTGAAGTTCTCATTTTTAAGTGTAGTTTATTCTTTTTTAAGTTTGCGGTTCTCATTTTTAAGTGTGAAGTTGTATCTTTTTAAGTACGGGTTTTCACTTTTTAAGTATGAATTTGTTCATTTTTAAGTTTGCGGTTCTCCTTTTTAAGTGTGAAGTTGTACCTTTTTAAGTATAAGTTTTCACTTTTTAAGTGTGAAGTTGTCCTTTTTAAGTGTAGTTTGTTCTTTTTTAAATCCCTCGTTCGTGTTGATTCATACATTTGTCACGTTGGGAGAATTTGCATACGAAGTTATAAGTGTGAAGTTGTACCTTTTTAAGTACGACTTTTCACTTTTCAAGTGTGTAGTTGTTCATTTTTAAGTTTGCGTTTCTCCCTGTTAAGTGTGAAGTTGTACCTTTTTAAGTACGAGTTTTCACTTTTTAAGTTTGAATGTCTTTTTTAAGTGTAGTTTGTTCCTTTTGCAATTCCTCGTTCGTGCTGATACGTTCATTTGTCACGTGTGGAGAATTTGCATATGAAGTTTCAAGTGTGAAGTTGTACCTTTTTAAGTATGGGTTTTCACTTTTAAGTGTGATGTTCTTTTTAAGTGAAGTTTGTTCCTTTTTGTGGTTCTCCATTTGAATTGTGAAGTTGTATCTTTTTAAGTACGGGTTTTAACTTTTAAGTATGAATTTGTCCTTTTTAAGTGTACTTGTTCCTTTTTAAGTTTGCGTTTCTCATTTTTAAGTGGGTTTTTGTTCTTTTTAAGGGTTCGCATTGACGCATCGATCAACCTTAAAAAGGTGGGAACTATTACTTTGGAGTATGGAAAAGTTTTAATTGCATCAATCTAAAATGTATTTGTTAATTTACAAACCACTATTTTAAGTCGACACATCAGCGGGAGTCCCTCAATAAAGTAATGGTCATTTCACCCCTGATCGAGTGAAGTGTCTTGGGGTCTTTCAGTTCCGTTGGGGTGACCTTTCGCATGAGACATTTTATCCAGTAGTATAGAAAAACACCGCAGTCGTTGCTTCCCGGCATTTGTCTTTGGCACGTTTCCCTCATGTATCTCACTGGCTAGTTCACCTTAAGACGGTTTCTCCAGAATTCACCCACATCTTTTGCCGAACATTCATGTACCCCTACCGTATTGTCAGGATCCTCATCTGGGACCAGCTCCCTAGAACAACTGTTGTAATGCAGGATCTCCCCGTCTAAGCCATTAACAACGACTAGAGTCCAGTGTTCTGACAGCAACAGTGGTTGTGCAATGACGATGCTTCCCAGTTCAACGCCTTGTAGTTTGGGCGTCCGCCACTCTTCAATTATGATATTCCCTTTATCGATCAAAATTCTTTCCGAATAGAAGCTTGGAATACAAATAACCTCTTCGGGGGTAGTTTTTTTTGGCACTCTTCCAGTACACAAAGCATACTGTCGATCGTCTCGTTGGTCAAATCCATCCCCTTCGTCATTAGCTCCTTGAGGTCGGAACGTGTGAAAAAACAGGAATCACCTCTCTAGATCACCTCCCTTTTGTTATGTGTAGGTGCGGTCAGATTCAGTACAATGTTCAGCTCATCGGGGCTCAACGTGGTCAATGCATCCATGTCAACGTCTGACCTTTTCTCTCTCCCGTGATGAGCCAACCTGAATTCGTCATTCCCATCCCGTTTTCTTTTTTTGTTCATGCTCGTCTGGAGCCTTCTTTCTCCCCTTTTTCGCCCCTCTTCTTTTTTCTTCTTTTCTTTCAAATCATCTTCTTGTTTTTTGGCTGATGAGCGTGTTCCTTTGGCCCCCCAGTCTGCCCTCCTGGGTTTTTCCTTTCCCTCATCCTCTTTTTTTCTCCTTCTGCTTATCCCTCTCTCTCCTCTCCTCCTCTATCCGTTTCTCTTCTTTCTCCCTCTCCTTCTCTTTCTCAATTTCCTCCTCTACCCTCTTTTTTTCAACCTCTTCTCTCACCCTCTTTTTTGAAGTTTCGACCTCCCTCCTTTTATCATCAACTTTCCTCTTCTCTCTTCTCTCCCTGTCACTTTCCTTCTCCGCACCCCTCCTCTTCTTCTCGTCTTCTTTCCTCTCACTTTCCTCTTCCTCCCTCTTCTATTCTCTTCTGTTCTCTCTCCTTCTCTTTCTCTTTTTCCTCCTCTTGTAACTGCTCTTCTCTTTCCCTCTCCTCTTTTTTTCTCCTCCTCTATCCTCTTCTATTCTCTCTCCCTCTCTTTCTCTTTTTCCTCCTCTATCCTCTTCTATTCTCTCTCCCTATCTTTCTCTTTTTCCTCCTCTTGCCTCTTCTCTTCTCTTTCCCTCTCCTCTCTTTTTCTCCCCCTCTATCATATTCTGTCCTCTCTCCATCTCTTTCTTTTTTTCCTCCTCTTTCCCTCTCCTCTCTCTTTTTCTCCTCCTCTTGCCTCTTCTGTTCTCTCCCCCTCTCTTTTTCTTTTTCCTCCTCTTTCCTCTTCTCTTTCTCTCTCCCTCTCTTTCTCTTTTTCCTCCTCTTTCCTCTTCTCTTTCTCTCTCCCTCTCTTTTTCTCTTTCCTCTTTTCTTTCACTCTCCTCTCTCTTTTTCTCATCCTCTCTCCTGCCCTCTTCTTTTTCTCTCTTTCTTTCCCTCTCAATCTCATCCTCTCTTTCCCTCCTATTCTCCTTCTCTATTTCCTGCTCGTCATCCCTATAATCCTCATCTCTCCCCTCTTCTCCACCTTGTATACCATATCCTCGAAGAGATGCAATCTCTTCTTTGATGATCTCATTTTCCTCCCGATACTTTCTCAGTTCCTCATTCAGCATCTTAACCTCTTCATTTGCCTCATTCAGGGCAACTTCCGTTTGTAGCCATTTGGTCTTCAACCCTGCAAACTCCAATTCTTGAAGTAGTGGGTCCCGAGGGATGCTGCAGTCCCTTAATTGCACCCTTGGTTCGGTGCGTGTTGACTGACAATCACTATTTGTTCGTAGGGTTGGCTAAGTTTTTTCAGCCAGACCAATGATTTCCCTCTTTCTGCGTAAGGGTCGTCGACTGAGTCTGATTGAATTCGCCCGCGTAAATTTTTGATAGGGTGATGCCCCGTTCCTCCCATTTCTTCAGGATGAGCCATTATCCAAACATGCTCGACCAACGATTCCACCTAGGATGAGCACCAATTTTAGGCTCTCCCAAGTTGAACTTTTCGCACAACCATACCTAAGAACGAGAAACCAAATAAAAAACAGTTACTTAAAAAGGGAGAAACAATACTTAAAAAGGAACAAACAAAACTTAAAAAAAAGAACAAACAAAACTTAAAAAGGATCGAACAAAACGTAAAAAGGAACGTACAAAACTTAAAAAAGAACAAACCTATCTTAAAAAGGAACAAACAATCCTTAAAGAGGAATAAATTTAAAAAGAAAAATCAGCAACATAAAAAGGAACAAAACCACATTTAAAAAGGAACAAACAAATCTAAAAAAAGGAACAAACAACAATTAAGAATGAACAAAACTTTAAAAGTATTCAGCAAACCTTAAAAAGTAACTAACATAACTTAAAAAGGAACAAACCTATCTTAAAAAGAACAAACAATCCTTAAAGAGGACTAAATTTATAAAGGAAAAATAGCAACTTAAAAAGGAACAAAACAACATTAAAAAACAGTAACTGAAAAAGGAACAAACAGTCCTTAAAATGAAAAAAACAACTTAAAAAGGAACAAACAAAATTTAAAAAGTAACAAACACATCTCAAAAAGGAACAAACAACACATTAAAAAGGAACAAACGCAACTTAAAAAAGAACAAGTATAACATAAAAAGGAACAAACATAACTTAAAAAGGATGAACAACCACTAAAAAGGACAAACTCTTACCTAAAAATGAAAAACTCATTTCTAAAAGGGAAGAACCATTACCTGTAGTACAACAACACACCCATCGACGCAACACACCCATCAACGTATCCCCTTCTTAAAATAGAAGAACCAGTAGATCTCCTAGCGTGTAGATCCCGGTTGGCCTTCTCCAGGCCCGTCACAAGTGCCTCGTGAACAACCTCGGCCCACATGTACTTGTGTAGCCGATTCAAGTCGGCCAAGTGGTTGAGGAACCAAATTTTTGTTCAATGGGTGCCATCGTAGAACAAAAAAATGGTTGAAGATGTAACAAATAAGTAGCCAGACGTACTCCTCCTCATCACCCACATATCTCGTAGCCATCATCTAGGCAGAAAAATGGGTGTTGTTCAGAATCTCCACCTTTCGGGTTGCGACTTCCTTCAGATGCATCCCTACAACCTTCCCACGTAATCTGAGCCCCAGAATTAGAGCAACAACTTCGGTTGTTAAGTGTACTACCCTAGAGCCGATCATCAACTCCACTTCCTCGGGGTCATATTGTTCCACGAACCAGTCGATAATGTCATTATCGACAAGAACGTTGGAGAGGGTGATGAAGTGACCGAAGGGGGTAGCCCGAAAGCCATCTTTCTCAGCGTCCTTCATCTTCCCAAAGACCTTCTCTATTGGGGTCCACGAACATTTGGAGGGCTGGAAATAATGCGTAAAAGCCTAAGAAGACACCAACCGTATGAGAACATTCCTTTTTAAATCGCAATTCAATGTTACGGTTAAAAGGACAAACCTGGTGCACCACCACCCCCGAAAGAGAAGCTTGACGTGGAGAATCCATGTCGTCGACAGATATCTAGGGTTACGAGAAAGAACTGGAGTGATGAATCGGAGAAAAGTTGAGAAAGGGAGTGTGAGAAAGATCAGAAACGGTTTTGGTTTTCTTTCGCAACTAGGCATGTGAACAAGAGCCGGTATGGTGTCCTTTCCCGGTCTTATCGATGCGTCAGAAAGGGAACCGTCGCAAGAAAGCCACAGGGGTTTTTCCATTTTTTGAAAAAACATGCGCTTTACTTTTGGCTGACTAGGCAGCTGACTAGATGCCACATCAGCTGCATCTGGGACGCGCGCGACCGTGTATAAGGACTCTATTTGCATGTGAAACATTTTCAAACCTAACATGATGTTGCACAATTGCAGATCACTTCTCATTTCTTTTTCGTCATCCTGACACTGTCGGCCCGAAGGCCCAAATCAACTTCTGACATGTTTTTATTTATTTTTATAATTGGTAGGGTTAAACATTAATCAAGTTAGGTTGCACGCAACCACATTCCACCGACCATGAGTTATCATGGGGTTGGAGATTGAATCTGCATCTCAATCTAACTCAACGTTTAGGTGGGTGGTCGCCTATGCGACCACCCGCACACAAGGGTGTGAGGTTTGTGTTGTCGCCTAGGCGACCATGAGAGCGCCTAATCTCCTAGGCGACCATGTGTTGCAGCCGACAACCCTTCTTCTCTTCCTGCCGACGAAGGTTGCGGTGCAGCCCTTCTTCCCTCCTTTGTCCTCATGTTGGTTGGGTTAGGGTTTGGAGGAGAAATTAGAGAGGGTGAGGGTTGAATTAGGATTTGGGGGAGAGATTAGAGAGGGTAACCGTCACTTTTGTTTTGGGGTTAGGGTTTGAGAAGATGGGTTCTATTATATACAAAGCTTGTGTTTGGTGAGATGAAATCATGGTTTTCCATTTTTCTTTTTTTAAACACTCTTTCATCTCTTCTAATTCTATTTAAGTGTTTTTTAATGCCAAACATATAAGGTTTTTTCTATATATATTTTGTATTTCTCCCGCATTTTCTTCTAATTTCCCCCTATTTTTTAGTTAAATCAAAATAATAATTAAATAATATATTAAAAAAATATCACTCACAACTTGGCGATCTCCCAATCGGCTAGGCGATCCCTGAACATTGATCTAATCAACCAGTTAATTGGACCAACTGGAATATAGTCTTCTTACTAGTGATTTTTACCTTCATAGAGTTTTAACACCCCCCCCCCCCCCCCCCCCCCCCGCGCTCAAGGACATGCTTCAGAGTTCAAACTATTCTATTTTGGTGCATAAAACCACAGAAGGAAAAATTTAAATTCTTATGCACCGTGACTCTCCCCTTGCAATGACTACATGCACCGAATGTTGGAACCGTAGGCATTATCGTTGACCACTTTGATTGTGAATTTTCAAATTCAAGGGCAGTATTTATCTACGTAAACACAAATTTCGTCGTGGCAATCACATGCGAAAAATTGGGAAGTTACTTTAATTTTTAATTATTTTCGCAGAAACCTTTCGAATATTAAATATTAATAGGAGCTAAATATTGGAATATAAGTTTTCAAGTTATCTGAATTTGAGTTTCAATAGAAAATGTTTGTGGTTGCTCGAACTACGTTCATTTTGAGTGAATGTTGACATCGCGACGCTTATTATCATAACTAAGGTAGAATTTCTGATGTTATCTGCACACATACGATTCGATAAGTGTAACTCGTATGCCCCTTCTGCGTAAGTAGTTAGTCTTATATAACCATAATTAAGTTTCTACTTTAATATTTACCAACAATGCTATACTTTTTCTTCACTTTTTACCATGATCCCATCTTCTCTTTATTCTTCATATTCAACACGATTTAGTCCCCTATCTCTGTTGCCTTAGATTGAAGCAGATCATAATACAATCAATATTAACAGCATGAATAAATAATTAATACATTGGAAGAAGAGAAGAAAATACATCGTCAGTCAACTATGTTTTATTTTTTTGATTAATTTGTTTTCTTATATTAGATAGGGCGAGGTTTAGATCTACTAACTTTAGTAGCCATAAACATATAGTGTTTGTGCAATTAGTCAATTACCCCCTTAAATCCCTTCTCAGTGCATCATATTGAAATACGAAGTTTTTGCTAAGTAGCTACAAGATAAGAGCCTCGGGAACAGAGACTATTGTTGTGTGATACCGTTCTCCAATTTCGCCACCATGTCCACTGTAACATCCCGAAACAGCAGAAATTTTAAATTTTTCATCAAGACAATAGAAATCAATAATCAAAGACGAGACTGTTACTTCTCATAAGACATATAAGTGGTGCACCATATTACATCAGAGTTTGTCAAAACGATACATGATTACCACAGAACAACAAAAGGAGATAAACGTAATCATGTCAACCTCAGTGGTCCGAAAGAGATGATCCGATCCCAAGATGCGCGCGCCCGCTGATCACCACCCAACTAGACCTACTGCGGTCCTGAAAAAGATGCAACAACAATGCCTGAGTTTCTATAAGGAAACCCCGTATGCGAAGCTAACCTATGTGCATGCAGTAGTACAAATGACCATATCATACTAATAGCATGTCATGTCATCAACAGTAAGAAAAACAGTTCCCCCGAAGGGTAACATAGGACATCAGTCCGACAATCATCATCGGGTCTCCCGAGGAGACCTACCGTAGGCACATACGGTCTAACAGAACATGACGTGACACTCCCCACACGCGGCTATACTAATCATGGGGTTCGGCAGGGAGCATCCGCCAAGTCCGCGTCATAAGAAACATATCTGTAACTTCGTGGTCGAAACCACACCAACGGACCCGTCACTCGGTCGGTCCATCAATCATCATCTCAGTAGGTGCCCATCTGAGGAACATAGCCGGAACATCATCGTCGGAACAACATCGGCGGCATCACCGGCGCTGCAACGGTGGTCCATCAATACTTCCGGCACATCATCGGACGGGTCCAGACCGAAGTCTGCCAGGTCATCAGGCTCCACGAGCAGCAAACACCAACCACGCCGCTATAAAAGCAGGGCAGCGACCTCCGTAGCCACATAGGTCGGTAGTTACCTCACCCAACGACAGTTGCGTGCCCGCACAAGCATCATACATTGGGATCCACGATCCCTCAGGCCTGCTACTCTACAATGAGTCCAATCAATCCATCATATTAGTCACGATCCATACATGGAGGTGACGCGTCCGGAACACCCACACTCTTCCACACGGTGGTCCCTGGCCAGGCACGCGTAACGCGCCCACCGTCACCTCTCGGCTCACGCACAAGGCGAGGACACAGGTTTCTGTGGACGGAGTTGGCATCCAACATGGGACCATAAATTCAGTCCTGTGCAAAAACGGTCGACCGAAAGAGGCAACTCGGTCGACTGTTTCCTTAAGGGAATCAGTCGACCGAAAGTCTGCAACGGACGAACGAGATCTAACATCGGTCGACCGAAACGAGGTCAAAATCCAGAATCTGGTCAACATCAATTCAAAACTATCGGTCGACCGACTCAGGGGTCTTGGTTGACCGAAAACTAACAGGGCATCCTAGTAATTCTAAGTCATATAACGGTCGACCGCAAACAAGCATAAAAATCCAGTACACTTAAGTTCCGGTCGACTGACCACAAGGAACCGGTCGACCGAAAACAACCAGGCAATCAAAATACACTACATTCGGTCGACCACCCGAAGGACCCGGTCGACCGTTGGTCGTCTTCAACCTTGCGCCAGCCAAGGTTTTAGGCAAAACTCTCCAACCTCCCCCGACTGACCAACAACACCCTCCCACGAGGGTGAGCAACACCCAAACACACTAAGAACCGGCATACCTCGAAGAGAATGACGAAACACGCCGGAGCTCGCTTGTGCACGCCATCTCCGAAACCTCCTCGCACGGTCGCCTCCTCGCAATGATCTCCACATGCCTCACGCCGTACGAGCTTCTGCCTACTCTGGTCGTCGGAAAGGAAAGGAAGGAGTGGGAGTGAGAGAGAGATCAAAAGAGGGAGAGAGAGAACAAAAATCAACATCTTAAACCCAACCATCTCCTCGCGTCAACAGTGACCAGCCCCCACACCATCACCCTACACCACCTATTCTCCTCCATTCCCATGCAACCACTGTGCCTCCCCACTTCCCCAAGCAAAACACCTCCTTAAACACCATTAACCCCTAATCGGGTTTAGGGTTCTAACATCCACCTCTTCCCTCAACCGAAGGTATGAATATGTTCGGCATGCTCACTCCTCCCTCGTCTTGATTCCATGATTGTCATAACGATTTTCTCCGCCTTCTTCATTTTCGTCGATGAAACTGACTCGTCCCGAAGAATATTTTCGAGAGTGCCTTTCCATTTAATTGCCAAATTGAAAGCTCTAAAGATAATTTCAACATGATTTGTGAAATTATTTCTTTTATTTCTTTCTTTCTTTCAAGGCACTCTATATATATGTCAAGATTAAGGGGTCGTTTGGGTTAGTTTTGAAAGAGTTGATTCTTCTTTTTAGAATCAATTCTTGCAGAAAATCTCAAGAATTTGATTTTTCATGTGAGGCTAATTCTTTATGTGTTGTGTTTGATCAATATGATTCTCTCATTTGTTAAAATGACTTACATATGCCCTTCATATTATAAAAATAATAATAAATGAATTATTTCAATAAAATGTGTAGGTTAAAATTTACATTTTATGTTGTACTTTGAAGCTTATCATAGGTCTTTGGTATTTGTTGTGGACTTGTGGTTAACATATAAAGTAGTAATATTGTTGTTGTTACGAGAATCAACCAAATACAAGTTTCTTGCGGTGGTTCTGAAAGTATGTTTTTGAGCTCCAGATGTAGAAAGAAAGGCATTATTGTTTTGCACTTGCTTGAAATTACAATATCATGTTCATTCATATGCTCTAAAGATTAACAGAGGTCCCAAGAGACTAATTTTTAGTTACTTAACCGATTAGCGGGATAAGTGCTACCATCTTGATATCCCCACATCGATATCAATATCCATTTATCATGTTCTTCATTGCAAAAGAAATCACTTTAAAATTTGGTAAGGAGGATATTTTTTATGAATGTAAAAATCTCAACACATCAGAGATCAAAGTATTCTAATTGATCAAGTTGCATAATATGTTCATGAGAAATGAAACTGCCTTCAGATTGGTTTCTATATATAATACCTGACTTTCATTTCCTTCATCTTTTTATGGAACTCAAAAACCAGTTCTGAGGTGTGGGTTTCATTGCAATTTTTCTTTTATCTTTGCCATCAGTTTTGAAGATACACAATGACCGCTACTTGACAAATACTAAATCCCGTTAGCATTCTTCAAAGTTATCTCCTATTTTCTCCGTCATATTACGAATTGTACGCTATAAGGATCTAAGGGGAAAAAATCACTGGCTTCGTCCAAACTGATTATAATTTTGTGGAACACACAAAGTTTGTGAGTGGTATATAGATATTCAACATGCCAAAAAGGAACTTCAGAGTAATCCAGAACCAAATCAAAGGGCACATCTCTAAGTAGATTCAGTAAATATTTGGAAATTAAGCATTGTGAGGATGCCAGTCCAATAAAAACATATGTAGAGGGGATAATATATGTACCCTTCACATGATAACTACATATGTTCAGTTCACAAAAAATGATAATGCACGAAAAAGGTACAAAAATCTCCATTAACATCACAGGACAAAATGTTCTGAACATTAATTAAGTACATCAACGCACTAATCACTTGACACTTCACGGCCAAATAATAATATTTCAATCAAGTCGTCCAGAATCAGTGTATTTAAAGACATAATAGACTATTTTGTATGTTGTAGATAACAAAAGAATAAGGACACATATCACCAGATAGCATGAAACAGTTTGTTTGACGGGAAGTTCTTTGTCAGAAGAACTTCAGTTTTCCAGCGTGCATGGCAGAAAATTTTGCCTGGCAAAAAAGCTTTTCAGAACCCGACATACCAGAGCATGACTCGAAGTCTGCAGTGGCTCCAAGAGTCACCGCAAAGTAGAGATAAATAGTGCACAAAAACACCAAAAGTGCTAGTGTGGTTAAGAGAAATCGGTGCCTCTCAAATAGCACTTGCCAACTACCGAACTCGCCGCGACCAGAACTCTTTTTGAATGGAGAGGATTGTGGAGATGCGGACTGTGCTCTCCTGTGAGGCGAGGATATGGATTCTAGAACCATGGCTGTGACTTGTATAAAACTGGTCTAGTAAAGTTAAGCTAGAATTACCTGCAGTTGCAAAAGGAATGGGATGGACCATCGAAAATTTCAATGGTAAAGAAGAAGAATATGCATGTACATTTGCTTACCATGGAAACCTGATGGTCCATAGAAGATCAAAATTGCAATTATTGAATTCTTTTTTGATCAGTAAATCGCAAATATTGAAATGAGAAGAATAAACAGAGATTGAGCTTCTACCAATTGTAAATACGAATGGAACTAAAAAATTAATTTCTCATTGAGAAGTTGATATTGAAATCCGAAAATACAGTCAATATACTCATGGCTCGGCCATGTGAAGCTTGATCACCATAGAGATAGGTAGATGATCCATTCCAAGTACTTAAGGAGGGAAAATCTAAACCATAGATCTAAAAACCACTAGAAACTCACGAATTAAAGAAAGACTATTATACATGCAAAGACCATATTCGGAAAAAAAATAAAAAATAAAAGGTTAGTGAAGGAAATCAAAAATCAACTTGGCTGGAGCACATGAACAGTTCACTCATAACTAAGTTGGCAGACCTATACAAGGGAACGACACCACAAACAAAGAAAAATCTTATAAATTATGTAAAAGCTTTGTGCTCACAAATTGATCTTTACTACCTAGGCATAAACAACCATAGAATCCCTATTGCTACTAGCCTTAAATATTCAGTGTCATGCTGTGTTTTGCTAGTAAAGCACCAAAAGGATGAGAAAATTCAATATGTTCCAAAACAGCAGACTCGGTAGACAGTAAGAACTTCCCATCAGCTGGTTATTATCACAACATTTATAGACCAACCACATTCTGCAGACCAATAGAATCCATGCCGTACCATGTTTACGGTCAAACATGCTTCCCCGATTACGAACTAAATCTCTCCAGATTCACATAACGGGTAAAAAAATGTTCGCAACAAATGGTGACCAAATTGCTTGATAATGATTTACTTGTGACCTATGAAGTTGACCATGTCGGCAACAAATTTCACAACACGCACATAATATTTTCCCAAGTCCCAATCAAATAATCAGATCGCAATAGCTCATCCTACAATTCCCAAAAAAAACTTTCTATCCAAATATAACATGACATGTCAACCTTACAAAAGAAAAACATGTCGTTTTACAAAACCAGAATCAAACTCGAAACTCCGCATTATCAAACATAACTGCCAATCAATGAATAGATCCCGACATACCCAAAAATCAAACCAACCCAACTTGGAGTAAACAAGACGTCAAGTACAAACCCGGATCTAACATTTCAAACACAGAAAGAAACGAAATCGAGGACGAAAAGGAAAAGGAAAATCAAGCAGATCCGTGAGCTGAGAATCGAAGATTTGGGGATGTCTCACCTCGATCGATTTGGGTCGCGACGGTGTCAGACCTTGGATTCTCCCGGAGATGGAAAGATGAGTCGAGTGGCACAGATGGGGAGAGAGAGAATCACGCGGTCAGAACAGTGGTGGGTCTGAACTCCGACATATCCGTGTTGGGCGGGTCGTTTTGCATCTAACTGCTTTTCATTTCTCTTATTTGTTTTACTATACATGGGTTTATGTACTAATTAATCTCCTTCTTAGAGTAACCCGGATGTTTCGTATGAAACTAAGGACTTGTTTGGACTTCTCTCGTCTCAACACCAACACCACATGTGTCCCTAAAAGCGGGACACAACATCCAAAATGGAGAATGGGGCGATAAACTTTTTAGTCGTCTTTCGCACTAGCACGTTTCATTATGCAACTTTTGGAGGTGGATTTAGAAGCTCACAATAATAGTTTTTCTAGTTTCTCTACACTCAATATCAATTCTACCCCCCATTACATGTGCAAAATCAACAAATTTTTGGGTTTTTTCGGTAATTTCATATGTATCATCAACCACAAACACAACAGTCAGAGGAAAGTTCGGGAAAAAAGCTCGAATCCTAATGATGCACAAAAATGTATTTTGATACATAAGGTTTATTCAGCCACATTTAGTTTATAACCATAACTCACTTGTCACAAAGTAGGAGTAAATGTCATGAAATTCGGATTACGAAAAGATTTTAAAAAATCTCATCTTGGATTACTTGCAAAGTTTCCTTTGTTCTCTGAAAATGTTGTCAAATATTTAATAAACTTATTCTGTATAAACAATACTCTAGTCAATCATGATCGTAGAACACTTATATAGTGTAATTATTGACATGTACTTCTGCCCAACATACATTACTGGAATGGGATACATTAGAACATGAACGTTCTGAGGTGTCTGTTCGGGGCAGCTCTGACTACTTTTAACTTTCTTTAAAATTCTGAACTATTAGTTAGAAGGCTGTTCATTTTTATTAAAAAAAGGATGTTCTTTAATTATACATATTTTCGTAATATAATAACCTTATAGTGGGACTAAGGATATTGCTTTGCAAATGGTTAATTTGATTATTTGGGAAATTTGATCAATCTGTTGGCACTTCTTGTTTTGTAGGTTGAGGAGGGGATAAAAGAAGAAGAGTAGAAGAAGAAAATATTAGGAATATGTTGTGTAATGTCTCAGAACAGCGAAAAATTTAAAATTTAAAATTTAAAACACACAACATCATAGAGATTAATCCAAAAGCTCAGGAACATTACTCATAAAAATATCCAAGATTTGCACCGTATTACATCAGAGTTTGTCAAAAAAGTATGATTACATCAGACTACAGAAAGTTACGAACACATGTAATCATAATCAACCTAAAAGAGGCAAAAAGATGACCTGATCCCAAAGAAATATAACAAAAATGTTTGAGTTTCTATAAGGAAATCCCATATACCAAGCTCACCTATATACATGCTCATATACAGAAATGAACTTATCATACTAGTATTACATGACAAAATCCAGTGCAATCCGTCAACATCACCCTCCAAGGGTCAATAATGACATCTGTCCATCTGTGCCACAACCAAGCTACCTGCCGGAAAACATCGTCGGTCAGTATACACCCGCCGGAACATTAGTCAGGTCATCTCGTCCGGAACAACATCAGACAAAACTCCCGCCGGAACAACATCGGCAGAGACATCTCGTCCGGAACAACATCGGACAATACATCATCACTATCAAGGATAGTCGAAGGTATCTGTCGCCCATAAGGTCGGTCAATCGACTCATCCGGACCAAAGTCCACTAGGTCATCTCGCTCCGTAGAGTCGTGCAACATCGTGCATTGGGATTTGCGACCCCTCAGGTCTACTACTCTAATATGAGTCAAGTAGAGCATACACTACACCACAGTTTATAATACAGAGGTGACACGTCCCAAGCGTCTGCACTCTTCCACACGGTGGTCCTTGGATAGGCACGATCAACGCACTCACTGTCACCTCCCGGCTCGCGCTCTAGGAGAGGACACTGGTTTCTGTGGACAGAGTTGACACTCCATAAGGACAAAGACTCAGTCCTGGGCCCAAACGGTCGACCACTCCTCAAGGGGTCGGTAGAACATACGCCTGTAACGGTTGAACTCTGGGCTCATGACTTAAGCCCCAACGGTCGAACAGATGGTATAAATCGGTCGACCGCTAGACGGTAAAAAATAGACTATGTCTAAGTTAAACTCAATGCAACGGTCGAACGGCTCAGGGGCCCCATTTGATCAAAAATATTAGGGTCTTTCCTATAATCACAAAGTCATAATCGGTCGAACCAACATCCAAACAGTTGACCTATCATTCAGTGAACTTAAGTTGCCGGTCGGACAGAAGTCACGAGTGGTCGACCATTTGGTGGTCAACGCTCGATCCAACCCACAATCACAAGGTCGAACGACTCAGGGGCCCCGTTCGACCGAAAATATCAGTAACTCTCCAACCCATCAAATATGCTCAACTAGTCGACCACCGCAAAGAATTACACTACATCCGATCGACCGTTAACTGGCATCAACCTGGCCTTGCCAAGTATAACTTGATGCCCTCGTCGCCGGCGAGGTCTCCGACCTCCGGCGACGAGCCAAATGCACGCACGCACGCACATGTGCGAGCAACATCTAATGCAAGAACTTGACATACCTTCTTGTTTGATGGAACTCGCCGGAGATCACTCGACGTCGCTTCCAACCGTAATCCGAACATCCGACTTCTCGCGTCAACCACCACTCTTCTCGAGACCAAGATTGCGTCATCCTCCTTGCTCGTCACATCCATCGCTCGCCGGAGATCAATGGAGAGGAGGGGGAGCTGTGGAGATGGGAAGAAAAGAGGTGAGCTGAGGGTTTTGGTTTCTCTCTTATAAGCCACCCCATACCCACATCCATCACCATACTTCCATCAAATCAAACAAACCCCTCCATACCCCATCACATCTCCTCCTCTTCCATGCAAAAATTGTTTAGCACCCTAAGCAAAGGTTAGGATATCACATGTTGACCACTAATCATATGAAATCCCGAGTAGTAACGGTAATAGTAAACAACAATGCAATCGTCTAATTACCTAAATTAGTATAAAAAGATAACTCGTGACAGGTGACACGAATAGAACTAAGAACACTAATAAAGTAATAATGACATTATAGACACCACGCCTCGGGCAATAATCACCCAAAGTTCTAAGGTCATGTTCAACGGAGACAAAAAATGCTACCTATGGGTGACCTCTTTTTCGCACCCCAACGCCTAGTTTTCCCACCTAGGTGGAGGCCACATGGCATCAACCTATTGGTGGGTTTTTTTGTTTTAAAGTTAGTTTAAATTTTATATTAATTAATGTAAATAGTTTAAAATTAGTTTAATTTGTAATTTAATTAGTTTAATTTGTAAATATTAATTAGGTTGATTAGTTTAATTTGTAAATTAAAGTAACGAGTTATGATAGTTATTTTTGTAATTATTTTTCTTAACTTTTGTTATATTTCATTAGATAAACATGTAAATAAAAATACCATCAGTGGACCAGCAATAAAATTATTAAAATCTAATTGTGGGCACACAAGAAGTACATAAATGGAATACAAACAACAAAATGAAACATAATGTAATTACATTGCATTACTAAAATGCAACATAATTTCTTGTTGTACTTCTCGTTCAGTTCGTCAGCCTTTTTTTTTAATTTCTCCTCCACCTCGGTCAACGATGGATTTCCTCACATACTCTTCAGTTATTCAAACTTCATTTTGCGTTCTTTCATTTCAGTTTCTCTCGGAGAAAATCATTTTTTTCTTCTCAACCCTACTATTTTGGTCTGAACTATAGCGAATGCTCTCGCTCAGAGTTGTAACATTATTGGAAGATTCCTGGATGACTTTCCCCTTCTTTTTGGATTTCATGATACCCTTCGGCCGGATATAAGGTTGAGGCTCCCCAAAGTCCATATCTACGGTTGGCGTTGGGAAGTCACCATAGTCATCAGTTTGTGTTCTTTTCGCACTAATACTAGATTCCGGGCTTCATGCGGTGGGGGAAACCTCTGCGGGCAACCACATTCAATGTTCAAGCACGAAGACGACATCATTGGTTGCCACTTTGGATACCTGCGCAGCTTGACCCAGGCATGATAGAAATAAAAATTTCCACTATGCTTTCGCTCTTGAATGTCATGAGCTTCCTTTATGACGTCCTCGTCGTTCATGCCGTTACGGCGAAGTGCAACCGCCTCGTCGTAGCAGCTCATCCACTTAGAAATCGCTACCCCGATTTTTCGCCAACGACCCTTCATTGAGTCTGTGTTTCACGCTCCCACGTTTAGGTTTGTTTCGTAAACCTAGTCGTACGTGTCCTACATTTTCCTCCACAGTTGACCATTTTTTTCTGGTTAGTGCTGACGATAGCATCACAACTAATGGTCATGAAGGAGGAGATTAAGGCCTCATCTTCGCCTGTTGACCAAAGTCTTTTCGTTGCAACTGTATTGACCCAATTTCCACATGACATTGGAGTCGATTGGTGTTGTGAGAGATTCAATGGGCATGGATCCTCCTCGTCACTTCCACCCACCATAGTTTCTTCTACGTCCTCGTCGACCGGATTCTCGTACGAACTACTACCTTCCCCACGGAGGTGTTGGGAGTACATGTTGTATGTTTGAGCAAGTTTGAGGGGGGAATGGTGGAAATGGAGATTGCTAGTGCTGATAGGTCAGGTAGTTTGAGGATTCTCTGGAATGTGGAGGGAAAGATGAATGTCCATGCGGATGTGGGCGAGCAACTCCACCTCAAAACAACCGATGTTAGTTGTTTCCAGGCCGACAGTCGGTATTGTGGTTAGGGGAAGATATTCTATGATGTTATGAGTGGTGTGGTTAGGGGAAGACACTTAGTGTGCTTGGTGGTCTTGGTTATTGATTGACATCATTTCATGCATATCTTTGTGTCTTGTATCCATTATCTTTCACCCAAGCAATGCAGTGTAACGAGTTTAATGTTTACTTTTCAGTAATAGTAGGTTTGAGAAGGAGAGACTCTAAAATGACCTAAAAGCAGGAAAAATGATTGAGTTGAGAGACTCGAGGACTAAGATGCAAGATCGAAGGACCTGAGTGTAAAATCGAAGGACCAACGAGCAAACAAGAATACTCCACACCATCATGGGGAGTATTTTGGCAATTCTATTCGGGTCGGAGCTCCAGCAAGCGAAGTAGATGCATCAAAGACCAACAAATCCATCGAGAAAAGCCCAGAAGAAAACCCAGACCGATCCAAACCTTGTAGACCGTCAATTGGAGGTCTGGGACCGCTGATTGGCAGTCCAGGTTGGTCCAAGTCCGCTAAGATTTCTGTGGGGCGTGTATTAGAGTGTATTTAGTCTATTTCTGGTATATGTTTAGTCTCATACCGGGGGATTGTCCCGGATTACCTTTTTCTATGGCTATAAATAGAACTCTCCCTGCTCTATTGTATCCCATCTCTCTCTTTGTGGCCATCCTCTCTACTAAGAGTAAAAGCCTTGAAGCAAAAACCCCAGGTGGAGAGAGACTGCTTGTAATTGAGTGAGTAATAATAGATGTTTTCATTTAGTTATGTTTTTTCTTTCTTAGTTTAATTTTCTTTCATAGGCTTGCATGCTTCTTTAGTTTTACGTCGTTTTAGCTTCTTTAATATTTGCTTGCTTAGGTTAATTTCATTTCAGTAGAATGTTTCATTTTAATGTATGTTGTAGTGTAATGATTAGTGAGTAGTTCCATCCCCATTTGGGGGTAGAGAAATATGTGATATGATTATGTGATGTAGTAGGTGTGTGTTATGTTAATCCTTTGAGCCTTATATGATTTGTCTTTGATATGCTAATGCTCTTGAATGAAGCTTAGCTTATGCTTAGATTAGTGGACCTATTTTATGGGGAATGATAATGTGATGATATGGATGGAATTGATGAAGGAAACATGACTTGTAGTTGCATGTGCTCTAGTTGCCTTTACCTTGGTTAGTGCCTTGTATGTTTTAATGATAATGTGCTATCGTATTTCATGTGGAGACATAGTAGGGTCTAGTCTTTATACATGAGCTCATTTAGCTTCATTCCAATTATTGTCTTGTATGTTTTAATGATATTGTGTTATCTTAATTCATGTGGAGGCAAAGTTGGATTTAGTTTTATGATTTTCATGCACTACATGTTGTGAAGGCATAATTGAACACACACACATACACATATCTTTGTATTCACATTCTTTCTCTACCCCCTATGGGGTTTAGTTTTATTGCGTATTTCTCATTCCTTTCGCATTGTAGTGTAGTTTAGATCATAACTCCTTTCTCTCATTTCTTTCCCACTCACCTTCGAACAAACTAAAGTCGACACACCTCCCTGTGGATCGACCCGTATTTGCCCCCGTTTCAACGCGGCCGTGCACTTGCGGTTAATTAAAACGTATCAATCATGCTTTTGGCACCGTTGCCGGGGAGGTGTTCTTTCCAAACTTTAGTTTGAACGATTCAAGTGGTTTTAATTTTTTGTTTTTAGTTTTGTTTGTTTCAGGAGGCTTCAAGGATCAACAGAAGTCTCGAGGAGAAGACGGGAGAAATTTAGAAGCGAGCAGACCGCCAATCAGCGGTTCTGGACCGCCAATTGGCGGCCTGGTGAGCTCCACTTTCTCTCCCATTTTTTCTGGTCGTTTCTACTTTCACTAGGTTGTCTGGGAGTTCAATATTTCATGTTTTGACTTGTAGTTTGCTCCCAGATTAACAATCAAGTCCCTTTAATCAACTTGGACCTTAAAACTGAAAGTAAAAGAATAGATTGATTGCCATCTAGGTCATGCATCATTTGTAGACCTTGCACGCATTTGTCTTTTCTTTGCTTTACATTTTTGTTGTTGATTGTTTGCGTGAGGTACGTGCACCCAAATCTCTCATTCATGCATGTTTCGATCATGCATTAGTTAGTAAGGTGCATTGGGACAAGAGTGTGTTGAGCGTTTGATTGGAGTGTTGATTGCTAGATTTAAGATCAAAACGCTACTAAGGAGGGGCTGTCCCATAAAAGATAAGGTGAGGGATTTAATCACCCTTTCCTTGGCCCCAAAAATCACTCTTAATAAAGCCTTAATTATAAAAGCAAGTAGACATTGCCCTAAGGATTTCGGACGCACTAGGAGAGTAATCTTGTTGAGACCGTCATGGCCTGATCGGCGTTGCCTACCTTGTCGATAGTAGGAGGTACTGGATCTCCGGATCTGGTATCACTTGCTAGGCATTGTGGTCTTCCTTGTAGGGAGGTGAGGCGTGTCGAGACTAGTGACCTCAAAGTTAGGCGTCGTCTAGCCTAAGGACCCATTGCCTTACATTGTTTGACCCGTGCTTGCTAGATTAGGCTTCTACCTTCACCCACTACCCACTCTAGCTCTAGGGATTCTTCCCTCCTCATCTGAGTCCTCTCCTCATCTATATTCTACGTGTAGTCTCCTCCTCTTAGTACACCTTCTGTTGTGTGTTATTTTAGAGTCGAGTCAAGCATTTTATGCGAGGTTGGGCTTGTTCTGGTGAGAGCACTCGACTTGGGAGAGTGCATTTTTCTGAGATGGACGGTCTGCATCGTGCTCCTTTGGAGCGTGAGGCCGAGTCTTCTCATGGTGACGAGGGAGACCGGGGTCCATACATGGATTACCTTGGTCCACTTCCACCACCACGTAGACCTCCTTCTCCTCTGACTCGGGAGGAAGAGGGATTCGGTCAGGATCGAGTTCTTGGTGCACCACCACCTTTAGCTCGACAGGATAGACCGATGACTTTGTGGGAGCGGACCCATCCTGTTCGGGCCGCGCAACCTTCTTGCATAGTTCTTCCCCCAGCTCGCGGGAACAACTATGAACTGAAACCTCAATATGTGATCATGCTTCCTACCTTCACTGCCAATAAGGAAGATCCGTATATTTTTGTACGTGAATTCGAGGAAGCATGCTCCATGTTCAAGCTTCAATAGCTTGATGAGGATTTAGTCCGGTTGAGGATGATTTCTTTCGCATTGAAGGATAACGCGAAGAAATGGATGTACAGCCTCCCGACAAGCTCTATTCGGTCTTGGGATGACTTCGTGACTGTCTTTCTGAAGAGATTCTTCTCTCAACGGAAGACTCAACAGATACGGCACCAGATACACCAAATGTATCAGAATGAGATCGAATCGTTTTATGCTTTCTTTGAGAGGTTCAAGGACTTTCTCTTGCAGTGCCCTCATCATGGAATTGAGCTTTGGCAGCTGTGCCAGATTGTTTATGAGGGCATCAACTACAACACCCACACATTGTTGGAGTCAATGTGTCAAGGTGATTTCCAAATGAAACCCATCGATGAGGCATGGGACACTTTTGAATTAATGGTTGAACGTACATTTGAGTGAGACACCATGAGAGAGCCACCAACCGCCAAGTCTTCTGGTCGAGCTGTATCATATCAAGTTGAGTCAACTATCGCATCTGAGGCGAAAATGGCTACTCTCATGCGTAGGATTGAGAGTTTAGAGTTGGACCGAGCTCCTGTAGCTCAGGTCGCTACTCACGTATGTGGTAGGTGTGGACTTACGGGCCATGATGACTTGGAATGCGCTTAAGCTCCAACGGATACTGATCATGCAAATGCGATGTATCAACAGAGGCCCCGTAACGAGCCGTACAATCACTTCTACAACCCGGGATAGCGTAACCATCCTAACTTCTCTTGGGGGCCTAGTGGGGGTAACGATCAGAGCTCACACGCTCAACCTCAACCTCCACCTTATCAACCTCCACACTCATCGGCGACCTACCAACCCCCACATCAAAGGTCTCAACACTATACTTACCAATCTCCTCAGGCCTCATCATCGGGTTATTCTAACCAAACTCCACCACCCCAGGGGGTTGACCCAAAGAACCCCTCAAGTGATCCTACCCTTCAAGCGTTCATGCAGAGCATGCAAAGTACTGTCAAGGCTTTGGAAATGCAAGTTAGCCAGTTGGCTAATCAGCTCCATGAACGCGAGAAGGGCCAGTTACCGAGTCAACCCGAGGTGAATCCTCGGGGTACCCATTCTCAAGGAAGGCCACCAATGCCTCATGCTACCTCTGAACCGACCCATCATATTAATGTGATTCATACTTTGAGGTCTGGTAAGGAGGTGGACAACCACATTGGGGTGCCTTCCTTGCAATCACCATCTCCGGGTGTCACCAGACCTGCGGTGATACCTGCATCTCTGAGGGAGCCGGATCCTGAAGTTCCCTCCACAAATACTTCGAGGAAGGAGCCTGATCTTGAGGTTCCTTCTACATTTCCTTCGACAATGGGGCCGAACCCAGGTCCCCTTCTCTCATCTTGTGTCGAAGGAATTAGATTCTGAGGTCCCCACTCATACTTGTTTGGACCAGAATTCTGAGGTTCCTTCGCAACACCCTTACGCCCTGAAGGCGCCATTCCCTGAGCGCCTTAAAAAGAAAACCTCGGATCAGCATGACAAGATGCTTGAGATGTTTCGGCAAGTTAGGGTGAACATCCCTCTATTGGAGGTGATTCAGCAAATGTCATCTTATGCCAAGGTTCTCAAGGACTTATGCACCAAGAAGAGAGAAACTCATGTTCCAATGAAAGCTTTTCTTTCGGCTAACATGAGTTCTTTGTTGGCACGACCCATGCAAGTCAAATACAAGGACCCTAGTTGTCCTACTATCTCTTGTGTGATTGGTGATGTGTCCATACATCGAGCTTTATTGGACCTTGGTGCATCTGTTAATCTTTTGTCATATTCTGTCAACGTCCACCTCGGTCTTGGAGACCTCAAACAAACAAAAACCACTCTTCAATTGGCTAATAGGTCTATGAGAAAACCGTGGGGTGTGGTGGAAGATGTGCTGATCAAAGTGGGAGAGTTCATTTATCCAATCGACTTCTTTGTTTTGGATACTGAACCTGTGCCAAACCCACTTGGACAAATTCCTGTTATTCTGGGGTGACCATTTCTAGCGACTTCCAATGCCTTGATCAATTGTCGCAATGGTCTGATGCACTTGACTTATGGTAGTCAATGCGCTGATTTCAACATCTTCGCCCTCGGCAAGAAGTCAGGTGCCTTTAATGACCCTGTTGGGGTCAACCTTATCCAGGGCATGGATGAGATTAAAGTTGAGGGCACTTTCAAGTACTTCAGAGAATTATTTGATGAACATCCTGAAGGTGGTGAAGATGTTTCACCTGGGCTGGCACAAGATGGTGCCTTATCTTCTGATGTCGTGGCCTTTGAGCCACATCCTTTTGATCTCGTGGCCTTTGTGTAACATCCTCAACACAGTAGAAAATTTAAAATTTTAATAACACACAATCAACAGAGGATATTACGCAAATACTGAACACGAGTGCACCAACATATATAATATATATATACGAACATCAGAGTATTTCAAAAGTTGTGATTACATCAAAAGACTATACAAATGGAAGCAGTAATCACTCGACCTCAACTGAGAGAAAGCTGGATCCGGTAGCGGTGCTCCTCTCCTCGGTCACCACCCCCTAATGCCGATCACGGCCTGAAAGTAAACATGCAACAATGCCTGAGTTTCCAGAAGAAAACCCCGTATGCCAAACTCTAAATACATGAACTGAAGGACACCCTAGCATGCAATTCTACTAAACAAGTAAAGCATCTCAATGGGCTGGGCTCCAGGGCTCTTTCACCCAACCGCAGCACACACCACAATCATGGGGCTCCAGGTCTAATTTCAACCAACCACCGTATCACACACTCGTCGCCAAGCTGGTCTCCAGGTCTAATCTCAACCAACCGCAGCTACCACGACACGACCAAGGGCTCCAGGTCTAATTTCAACCAACCCCTACACGCGGTCCCTGCTCAGGGTCCAGGCCTATTTCAGCCAACCTGAACGCACTACGGGGCTCCAGATCTTATGTCAACCAACCACCGCACAGACTAGCTGGGCTCCAGGTCTAATTTCAACCAACCGCAGCTCTTACACAGTCACGGGGCTCCAGGTCTCTTTCAACTAACCGCCGTAACACCACAATTCTAAGCTGGGCCTCAGGCCTATTTCAGCCAATCCCAAGCTCTCGCACCGTCACGGGGCTCCAGGTCTATTTCAACCAACCACCGCAACTCTCGTGCACCCTAGCACACTTGTCGGAAGAACATCGGCACCACAACTCGCCCTACACGGACGACCACAACAACAACACCTCCATAGTGCAAAACTGGACACAAACGGTCGACCGAACCAAAAGTCCCAGTCGACCGAATCAAGCAAATACAGGGCAAATCACCTCGACCGGTACTCCCTCGGTCGACTGATTTCCCAAACCACACTCCTTCGGTCGAACCAAAGTCAAGGGTCGGTCGACCGTTTAGATGGTCAACTCCTAGGTTCAACGAACAAAACGACCATTCGGTCGAACGACAAAGGGGGCCCGTTCGACCGGAAGTCACCAGGGACAAATCCCACAACGAATTCGGTCAAAAAACCGGGCACTCTCGGTCGACCGAATCCCACCAGGGAATAATCCCTCACTCGCACCACGAATCCGGTCGAACGCCGAGACCTCCTCGGTCGACCGAATTCCACCAGAGCGTTTCCCCATGCTCAGTACACAGGTCTGGTCGACCGAAACCACCTTCAGTCGAACCGACCACTATTCTCACTTAAGTCACGGTCGGACGAAGTCAATGAGCGGTCGATCGTTTGGATGGTCAATCGCTCCCAACCGACTTAAGACAGTGCACACGGTCGAACGACAAAGGCGACCCGTTCGACCGAATCTCACCAGGCTTGCCTCCTACGCACGATTGGTCGACCACCCCAAGGGCATCGTTCGACCGATTTGAGGCAGAACCTGAATTCCCTTCACGATTGGTCGACCGTTTGCACCAACCGGTCGACCGATCAGGCAGTGAAATCTGCTGCACGTTTACTCACGACGAGCCGAAAGGCCTACCGTCGACTTCCAAATACAAGTGAGTGAGCTTGACATACCGGAAGGCTTGAAGAAGCCTTTGAAGAACCGCGACGATGCCTCCACGAGCACATCTCCCCAAAACACAATCCGTCGACGAACCTCGCGTCCAAACGACGATCAATCGCCTCCTCGACGATCCACAACCACAACACCACCTCCGGCAACCTCCAACAACCAACCACAACCACCGAAACACGAGTTAGGTAGAGGGAGAGAGGACCAAAACGGAAACCACAAGATGAGCTAACAACCGACCAACTCACCTCGACCACAAACAGCTCCGAACTCGACTCGCCGGAGATCACCTCTTCTTCACCGGAGCACCACTGCAGGAGAGAGAGAGAGATCAACGAGAGAGAGAGAGGGAAAAACTCCTAAATATCTCCCCAAAACACATCCTCACCATCCATTTCCTTCCTTTCCATCTCCACCACACATCTCATCTTCTCTCCATCTCAACCCTCCATCCATCTCCTTCAATCCCAGTCGTCCATCTCTATCTCCCCTAATCACCACCTAATCAACAACAAAAACCCAATTAGGATTAGGTTTAGGATAGAATCCTACAATCCACCCTCCTAAAAGAATTTCGTCCTCGAAATTAAGACTGAAGCTCACCAAACAACTCCGGGAACTCCTTCCGGACCTCCTCCACAATCTCCCAAGTGGCCTCTCGCTCACTGTGGTGCTGCCACCTGACCTTCACCATCGGAATGGTCCTCCTCCTCAACTGATGCTCCATCTGATCCACGATCTCAACCAGTCTCTCCTCAAGAGACAAATCCTGACAGATCTCTGGAACTTCAAACTGAATCACGTGAGAAGGATCTGCTACGTACTTCCTCAACATCGAAACATGGAAGACATTGTGAAGACCAGCAAACTGCGGCGGCAATGCTATCCTGTAGGCAACCTCTCCAACCCGATCAAGGATCTCAAACGGTCCAACATACCTCAGACTGAGCTTCCCCTTCTTCCCGAACATCATCACTCCTCGACTTGGTGAAATCTTCAGGAAGACGTGGTCACCTACCTCAAACCTCAGCTCTCGCCTGCGCCTATCAGCGTAGCTCTTCTGCCTGCTCTGAGCAGTCGCTAGTCTCTGCCTGATCACATCTACCTTCTCAGCATACATCTGCACAATCTCAGGGCCAACTAGCTGCCTCTCGCCTACATCACTCCAGCATACCGGTGATCTACACGGCCTCCCATACAGGGCCTCGTACGGTGCCATCCCAATGCTCGAATGGTAGTTGTTGTTGTTGTAGGCGAACTCGATCAGCGACAAATGCTCGTCCCCATGACCTGCCCAATCCAGAGTACACGCTCACAACATATCCTCTAGTGTCTGGATGGTCCTCTCAGACTGACCGTCTGTCTGCGGATGAAATGTCGTACTGAACTTCAACCGAGTCCCTAAGGCCTGCTGCAAACTCCCCCAACATCTGGAAGTGAACCTCCGATCTTGATCTGAAAGAATACTCACGGGCACTCCATGAAATCTGACAATCTCCTCAATGTACAACTTAGCTAGACCCTCCAGAGGTAAAGTGGTCCGAATAGCTAAGAAATGCGCCGACTTGGTCAGTCCATCGACTATAACCCAAATCGTGTCATGGAATCCTCTCGTCCTCGGCAGCCCGGTGACAAAATCCATCGTAACGTGCTGTTGAACGTTTTGTATTTCTACCACAAGTGCACGGCCGCGATGAAGCAGTGGCAAGTACGGGTCGTCCTCAGGGAGGTGAGCTCGCTCTTGTTTATCAGAAATCAAGTGGCAAAGATTGGGGGAGAAAGATTGATTAAGCTACTCTACACTAAACTACGTTAAGAAGTGTGAAATGAGAACGAGAGAAACAAACAATGAAATAACAACTAAACTAAGAACAAAGGAAGAATGCTGGAATACAGAAATGGGAAAACCCCTAAGGGGTGGAGTGAGTGCACACAAGCAAAGAGGTGGGTGTAGAATACATTCTTTAAGCACATGAAGGTGGTGTTTATCAAGCATAGGAAGTGTCTAAATGTTATGGCAAAACCTATCAATCTATTCACCAACTTGGTTGATTAACATTTACATATGCAAGTTGTTTATTTCAGAACCTAAACAAGCATGAGAGGTGTCTAATCATTTTGGCAAAACTCATCAAGTTATAAATTCTATCCTAAACAAGCAAGCATACATTCATGTTTAATTAACACATTGAAATTAAAGCATTCATCCCATTCTCTAATGCATGTATGTACATCTACTCCACCCCCAAAGGGGATGGAACTACTCACTAAACATTACACTAATTATTAAACTATGGAAAGAAAGCATATTAAAACTAAGCTAGAATTAAAAGATGATTAAACTAAAACATGCATAATCAATAAAAGAAGCATAAAACAAACAATGAAAGAAACACAAAACTTTATTGATAAAATGACTCACATTAAAAGTAGCATCCTCCTATTTAGTGTGTGCTTCAAGGCCTCACTTCTAGTAGGAAGAATAGCCACTTAAAATATGGAGTGATTACAATGGAGGTGAAGAGTTCTATTTATAGCCATGGAAAAAGGCAAACCGGGACAATCCCCCGATATGGGACTAAACAGATACCAAAAATAGCCTAAACATCCTCTAATACATGTGCTGGAGAAATTTGAGCGGATTTGGGCCAAAATGGACCGCCAATAAGCGGTCGATATGGTTCATATCCTGCTCATTTTTGTTTTGAGCTTTTCTTTCTGGTATTGTTGGTCTTTGATGCGGTTACTTGACTTGTTGGAGCTCCGACCCGAATCGAATTGGTAAAATACTCCCCATGATGGTGTGGAGTATTCTGTTTTGCTCTTAGGTCCTTCTGTCTTGCAATCAGGTCCTTCTCCCTTGCATCTTGGTCCCCAGATCTCACAATCCAGTCTTTTTTCCCAGCTTTTGGGTCCTTTTATGTTTCATCTCTTCAAACCTATTTATTCCTGAAAACTAAACATAAAACTCGTGACATAGCATTGTTTAGGTGAAAGATAATGGATATAAGATACAAATATGAGCATGAAATGATGTCAATCAAATACCCCCACACCTAACTTTTGCTAGTCCCGAGCAAAACAAAGAAAGAGAAAAGCATGCGAAAAACAAGAAATCCTAACTCACTTTCGTAGGAATCACGGTTGCATTTAGCACGTGCAACAAGCCGTTAAACCTCCTTGTTGCCAAGGAGGAGGAGTGTTGTCTCCTGAGGGTTTTCAGCGGATGTACCCACAAAATCCGAACAAGATGCATTAATCAATCTAGCTACACGACTCGTTGGACTTATTTTGTCGATCATGGGACGCGGTAATACTACGAGTCGACTCTATATATGTAATCCGTCCACACACCTAGCCTAATGAGTTATTCGTGAAAGTTAGTCAAGGACTTAAGTGAAAGACATGAGCAACCTTAACTTCTGAATGTGATACAATGTGTAAAGTCCATTTTGGTTCTTATTGGACTCTTTTTTTTTTCTTTTTTTTCCTTTTTCTTTGGAGCATTTTATTTGTTGGTGTTTGATTCTCCCAGGGCCAGGTTTCGTGCATCATTGCCTATGAGGACTTACACTATCACGTACACCTTCCCCCAAATCTCCACATAGGGCGATCCCTACCACCCGTGTAACGGGAGTTCGGTCGGTGCATCTCAAGTCAGATGACTCGAAAGCACCAGGCACAAAGGCCCCTCAGACCTACTTTCCCGAGTGATAGGAGCCATGCGAGAAGAGAGAACACAACTTATTTATATATCTACATGGTAACCAAAACCCCTACACTTAAGTTTCACAAAAGAGATTAAGGGCCCTTGACTACGACAAACTTCCTTATACTAACAGACACGAATTATTTGACTCACTAGGTTCAGGATGGACTTCTTTAAATGTTTGAGTACTGAAACCCTATGATTACACGCCCCCCGAGGGAAAACCGGGGTGCATCCTAACGACTCGATAAGACCTAAATCCAGTAAACTAGAAATCCTAATGCATCAAGTTCAAGACAATTTTGGGAGCTTTCTTTTTACTTTGCCTCTCAACGGTTTTGCACATACTAAACACACGTAAAACCCCCAAAAACATTTTCTTTCACAAACACATGAAGATTTTGAAAGAAATGTGAAAATTTTAAAGCACTCGGCAAGCAAAAGAAGACAAGTCACCCAAGGATCATGGCAAGCAGATATATCAATGTTAAATGCGGCACACTAACATGACCCTAGCACTACAAACAAAAGAAAATAAAACCAAAGGAAAAAGACTCGACTATGTACACACGTAAAACACCCCCCCACACCTACTTCATGCATTGTCCTCAATGAATGTGAACAAGATACTACATGGATACATGCATGAAAAAGGAAAGATCTCACCAACATGAAGTACAAAGGGACGTTCAGGGTCATGTTGATGGACACAAACCCAAATTCCCTCAAAACCTGTGAGAAGCTGAAGAAGGGAGATAAATACGTGAAGAGATTGGGCCCAAGTACACAAGGGTTGGGGCCCACAACGATGGTCACTGAAGGAGTCTTTTATTACACACTTTTTTTTTCTTTTTTTTCTTTTTTTAAGATATATACATCAACCAAGATATTCTCATAATCATTTGGTCAAGAAACATCAAATGAGAACATCAAGTCAGGAGGACCAGAGACTTGCTGAGATGGGCAAACTCCACTAGTACTCTGAGGTGTCATGAGAGGTGAAAGGTCAAAGCTGAAAGGCTCGAACCCCTCATGATATTGGTTGGGTGTGGGCAACAAAGAATGAAGTTGTGTTGCCTCACTAGGGTTTAATTGCTCATCGAAGAAAACCCTCCAACCAATAGGCAGGTGCATCGGAATGAGTTCCTCAGGCTCATTCGATGGATGCAGCAGACTTGAATCACTAAGAATGGGGCTTCTCCCCAAGTCATCCAACAAGGACCTCCCACCATCATTTAGATCATCAAGCATAAGCTCGGTCATAGGTGGGTCCTTGTTGGAGTCAATATAAAGCTCAAATGGCTCAATGGCCATGGGACATGAGGTTGAGACACCTTCTGGTATAGGCATATGATGAGGTGTCTCACTCTCACTAGTACTCTCAACAGAATCATGCAACGAACACTCCTTTTGGACATTTATGTTTGATACCAGCTCACTCTGTTGCATTGCAAAGACAGGCAATGAGTTTTCGCTGGGCCCACAAACATTTTCAATGGGTTGCATTGGTGTTAGGGGTGTTCGTTGATTTTTTGGTGCTTTCTCCAGTTGGCGGATGAGATTTAGATTTGAAGGTTCATCCATGGGTTCCTGTTGCTTACCAGAGTTGAACACATGAAACTCGGCACTCATGTTACCGAATGAGAGCTTCATGAGACCATTTCTACAATTAATCAAGGCATTGGAGGTTGCCAGAAATGGTCTACCCAAAATCAAAGGTATTTGGGAGTGGGGGGTTCGCAACAGGATTGGTATCGAGGACAACAAAATCGACTGGAAATATAAAATCTCCAACTTTGATAAGCACGTCCTCGATAATCCCCATGGGAATACGAATGGATCTATCCGCCAGTTGGAGGGTGATCTTAGTTGGTTTCAATTCTCCCAAGTTCAACTGTTGATAAACAGAGAATGGGAGGAGGTTGACCGCTGATCCTAAATCAAGCAAAACATTGCTCAATCTAGTGTCCCTTATCGTACACTGAATAGTAGGACACCCAGGGTCATTGTATTTTGTATAGGTAGGATTGGACAAAAGTGAGCTGATATTTGCAGCCAAGAATGCTTTCTTAGGAACATTGGTCTTCCTCTTGGTTGTGCAGAGATCCTTCAACACTTTGGCATATTGAGGTATTTGTTGGATGACATCCAACAAAGGGATGTTAACCTTCACTTGCTTAAACACCTCTAATATCTTGTCCATGTTGTCACTCTGTTTTTTGTTTAACCTACTTGGATAGGGAGCTTTTGGCAGGTAGGTTTTCTGTTGTGCCAGAGAAGAAAGCTTTGGTGTATTACCCTCACCCTCAGATTCTTCTTCACCACCATTCCCACTAGGGGGCTGCATAGATGGTGGTGGGTGTGGCAAGGAAATGTGATTGTCAACCTGTTTTCCATTCCTTAAGGTCACAATGGAATTGACATGGTGAACAGGTTCCTCCACATGGTTCACTTGCCTCCCCCGAGGTACCACATTCTCATTTTGCATGTGTTGTTGTTGGTACATACGGGGGTTAGCCTCAGGCTGGCTAGGAAAAGACCCTCTCTCTTTCATGTACAAACTGAGCCAATTGGCCCATCTGAAGCTCTAGAAATTTGATGGTCTGCTGATTTGAAGTGAGAACTTGACTTGTGGTAGACATAAAATTTTTCATTGAGTTTTCAAGTCCACGAGTCAAGGTCTCAAGCGAATTGAATCAGGTTTCCATATTATTGGAATTTAGGAAACCCGATTGATTGGTGGTTTGTGCTTGGGGTGGCTGATAGGAATGTGCATGCATGGGAGGTTAGTGTGATTGGTAAGGTGGTCTAGAGGAGTTTGGAGGACCACCCGGGGCATTAGTTTGGTTCCATGAAAAATTGGGGTGGTTCCTCCATCCAGGATTATAAGATGATGAGTATGGGTCATTCCTGGCTCTATCATAGACGGCGTTGACACGCTCAATCTCAGGAGGAATGGACTCACACTCGCTTTCTACAAGACCTATCCTACCACATGAATGACAGGGAACTGGACCAGATGTGGACATGTGAGATGCACTTTGTTGGTTTTGGAGCTCAATCGAATCCATACGGCGCATTAAGGCCGCCATCCGTGCCTCGGTGGCCGTAGTGGTATCGATAGCAAATGCGGCACCCGATCTAGTCGAGTTTGCATTCGCGATCCTCGCTCCTATACTAGATGATGCAGGTGGTTCCCTCACACTCTCCCACTGCATGGTTTTCTCAGCGAGGTCTTCTAGGAAGGCCAATGCCTCCCTTTCATCCTTTCCCAAGAACTCTCCTTGACACATGGACTCAAGGAGCGTTCTGGACGGGATGTGAAGACCCTCATACACAATCTGACAAAGACGCCACAACTCAATGCCATGGTGAGGGCACGAGGATAGTAGCTCTTTGAACCTCTCAAGATATGCATGAATTGGTTCGGTCTCATGTTGATAGAACGAATTGATTTCGTTCCTCAATTTTTGAGTCCGATGATTAGGAAAGTACTTCTTGAGGAATGCAGATTGAAACTCATCCCAAGTCCTAAAGGAATTCGCCTTGTTGCTGTACAACCACTTCTTGGCGTCATCCTTTAGTGCAAAAGGAACGAGCCTATGATGGATGGAGTCTGTGATAAGTTGTTGCAGCTTGAA
Organism: Triglochin maritima; assembly: GCA_963682175.1. Taxonomy (NCBI): domain Eukaryota; kingdom Viridiplantae; phylum Streptophyta; class Magnoliopsida; order Alismatales; family Juncaginaceae; genus Triglochin; species Triglochin maritima. The sequence goes on along the minus strand of OY821773.1, from coordinate 37,811,864 downwards.
CATAGCACAGACCTCCTCAAATTCCCTGAGAAAGATATAGGGGTCACCTTTCCCAGTGAAATGAGGGAGCATGGAGATAAACTGAGGCATAACCTCAAAATGGTTCCCATTAGCCTCTGGTAATACGATGCATGAGGGTAGAGCTGTACGGCTCGGGTAGCATCGATCACGAAGAGGTATGCGAACGACAACTGGAAGCACTAGTGGAGCAGGTGGGTCCAGCAACTGCTCCTCCTCACGGAAACTAGCAGCCATTGGACCAGAACTACGTGCGACACGAGAGGAGGGAGGTGTCGAGAAATCGATGACCGAAGCCGGATTGACAACGCTCCTCGTCAAACGACCACTCTCGTCTCGTGTCCACGAAAGCATGCACAAAGGTGCACACACAAACCACAACTTTTTTTTTCAAACAAAGAATGTGCGTAGAGGAGAAGACGGGGGAACACAGGAGAGAAAGAATGACTCAGGAGAGAAGGGAAGAAGTCCTAATGCTACGGCGGATGGGTACAGGTAGAAGCACACAAGCAAACAAGGCTCAAGCAATCCTAAGGTCGCTATAGGTCCTTACAGCTAGACGACGCCTAACTGCGAGGTCACACGGCCTCAACACGCCTCACCTCCCTACAACGAGGACCACAAAGCCCATCAAGTGAGCCAAGATCCGGGGATCTTGTCTCTCCTACTATCGACAAAGTGGGCAACGTCGATCAGGTCATGACGATCGGGACAAGATCACTCTCCTAATGCGCCCAAAATCCTTAGGGCCAATGTCTACTTGATTTTAAAAATTAGGCTCTTTATTAGTGTGGTTTTTGGGGCGAAGGAAAGGGTGATGAAATCCCCCACCTTATCTTTTATGGGACAGCCCCTCCTTAGTAGCGTTTTGGAGTCCAAATCTAGCAATCAACTCTCCAAACAAAACACTCAACTCACACTTGTTTCAATGCATTTCCTACTAACTAATGCATGTTCATACGAAATGCATGAATGAGAGTAGATGGTGCGTACCTCACGCCAGCTCTCAGCAACAGAAAATAAAGCTAAGATAAAAGACAATCTAAATGCCTAAGTCACATACATGATGCATGACCTAAACAACAAGAATGCCTAATCTTTTGCTTTGAGTTTTAGGGTCCAAGTTGCTTAAGGGAGGTTTGCTTATTGATCTGGGAACAAACTATAAGTCAAAACATGCCAAATTAAGTCCCAGATAACTAGATCATTTAGAGCAACAACAACAGGAAATTAAAAGATGAACAGAGCTCACCAGACCGCTGATTAGCGGTCTCAGACCGCTGATTGGCGGTCTGAAGTGCTCAGGTCGTCTGGAAATTTCTCCAGTAGCCTCCACTTGCTATTCCCAGTCTCCTGAAACAAAGACAAACTACAACACACAAATTAAATCCACTCGAATCGTCCAAACAAGAGTCTGGACCGGCACCTCCCTGGCAACGGCGCCAAAAACTTGTTGAACGTTTTATATTTCTACCGCAAGTGCACGGCCGCGATGAAGCGGTGGCAAGTACGGGTCGTCCTGAGGGAGGTGAGCTCGCTCTTGTTTATCAGAAATCAAGTGGCAAAGATTGGGGGAGAAAGATTGATTAAGCTACTCTACACTAAACTACGCTAAGAAGTGTGAAATGCGAACGAGAGAAACAAACAATGAAATAACAACTAAACTAAGAACAAAGGGAGAATGCTGGAATACAGAAATGGGAAAACCCCTAAGGGGTGGAGTGAGTGCACACAAGCAAAGAGGTGGGTGTAGAATACATTCTTTAAGCACATGAAGGTGGTGTTTATCAAGCTTAGGAAGTGTCTAAATGTTATGGCAAAACCTATCAATCTATTCACCAACTTGGTTGATTAACATTTACATATGCAAGTTGTTTATTTCAGAACCTAAACAAGCATGAAAGGTGTCTAATCATTTTGGCAAAACTCGTCAAGTTATAAATTCTATCCTAAACAAGCAAGCATACATTCATGTTTAATTAACACATTGAAATTAAAGCATTCATCCCATTCTCTAATGCATGTATGTACATCTACTCCACCCCCAAAGGGGATGGAACTACTCACTAAACATTACACTAATTATTAAACTATGGAAAGAAAGCATATTAAAACTAAGCTAGAATTAAAAGATGATTAAACTAAAACATGCATAAACAATAAAAGAAGCATAAAACAAACAATGAAAGAAACACAAAACTTTATTGATAAAATGACTCACATTAAAAGTAGCATTCTCCTACTTTAGTGTGTGCTTCAAGGCCTCACTTCTAGTAGGAAGAATAGCCACTTAAAATATGGAGTGATTACAATGGAAGGTGAAGAGTTCTATTTATAGCCATGGAAAAAGGCAAACCGGGACAATCCCCCGATGTGGGACTAAACAGATACCAAAAATAGCCTAAACATCCTCTAATACATGTGCTGGAGAAATTTGAGCGGATTTGGGCCAAAATGGACCGCCAATTAGCGGTCTTGGACCGCCAATTAGCGGTCTATATGGTTCATATCCTGCTCATTTTTGTTTTGAGCTTTTCTTTCTGGTATTGCTCGTTTTTGATGCGGTTACTTGACTTGTTGGAGCTCCGACCCGAATCGAATTGGTAAAATACTCCCCATGATGGTGTGGAGTATTCTGTTTTGCTCTTAGGTCCTTCTGTCTTGCAATCAGGTCCTTCTCCCTTGCATCTTGGTCCCTAGATCTCACAATCCAGTCCTTTTTCCCAGCTTTTGGGTCCTTTTATGTTTCATCTCTTCAAACCTATTTATTCCTGAAAACTAAACATAAAACTCGTGACATAGCATTGTTTAGGTGAAAGATAATGGATATAAGATACAAATATGAGCATGAAATGATGTCAATCACGTGCTCCCACTTCCACTCTGGAAGCTCGATCCTCTGCATCGGCACTGCAGGTCGCTGGTGCTCAATCTTCACCTGTTGACAAATCAGACATCTGTCAACAAACTCTGCAATATCCGTCTTTATCCTCTTCCACCAGAAATTCCTCTGAAGATCTCTATACATCTTCGTGCTGCCTGGGTGGATCGAATAACGAGATCTGTGCGCCTCCTCCAGAATATCCTTCCTCAGATCTCCTCCCTTCGGCACCCAGACACGACCTCTGAATCTCAGCCCACCATCAACTCCAATAATGAAGTCTGACCCATCTCTGGCAGCTAACTGTAATAACCCAGCTAACTCCTCATCAGTACTCTGAGCCTGGACGATACTCGAGACTAATATTGGCTCCACTCTCAGCCTGGCAATCACCGCACCTCGCGACTCATCAGTGAATGGTCTCCACTCGGTCAATGCCTCAAGCAGCTTCCACTCCTCGATACAAAGACCTGCCGCGGTAACCTCCACCTTCCTGCTCAAAGCATCAACAACTGAATTTGCCTTCCCCGGATGGTACGAGATGGTGAAATCATAATCCTTAATCAGCTCGAGTCATCTGCGCTGCCTCATATTCAGCTCCTCCTACGAAAACAGATACTTCAGGCTCTGATGATCAGTGAAAACCTCGAACTGCTCTCCGTACAAGTAATGCCTCCAAGTCTTCAAAGCGTGCACGACTGCCGCCAACTCCAAATCATGAGTGGGGTAATTCCTCTCGTGCACTTTCAGCTGCCTCGAAACATATGCAACCACCTGCCCGTGATGCATGAGTACACATCCCAGTCCAACGCCTGACGCGTCACTGTAAATCACAAGTCCACCACTGCCACTGTGAAGTGTCAGAACTGGAGCAGTCGTCAGCCGACTCTTCAGTTCCTCGAAACTGTCCTCGCACTTCTAGGACAACACGAACTCAACGCCCTTCCGCGTCAAAGCCGTCAACGGCGAAGCCAACCTCGAGAAATCCTGGATAAAACGGCGATAATAACCTGCCAGACCCACAAAGCTCCCGACCTCTGCCACACTCGTCAGGGCTCTCCACTGTGTAACGGCCTCAACCTTCGCTGGATCTACCGAAATCCCCTCTCCTGATATGATGTGCCCCTGAAAGGCGACACTGCTCAGCCAGAACTCGCACTTCGAAAACTTGGCATACAACTCATGATCCCTCAAAATGCCAAGTACAACTCTCAAGTGCTCTCGATGCTGCTCCACATCTGGCGAGTAGACCAAAATATCATCCACGAAGACAATCACAAACCGATCGAGGTACTGACTGAATGTCCGGTTCTTCAAATCCATAAACGTTGCAGGTGCGTTCGTCAACCCGACGGCATCACCAAAAACTCGTAATGCCCGTACCTCGTCCTGAAAGCTGTCTTCTGCACATCTGCCTCTCTGATCCTCAACTGATGATAACCAGATCGCAAATCAATCTTCGAGAACACCTGTGCTAACTGCAACTGGTCAAATAGGTCCTCAATCCTTGGCAAGGGATACTGATTCCTAACGGTAACCTTGTTCAGCATCTTGTAGTCAATACACATCCGCAGCGATCCATCCTTCTTCTTCACGAAGAGTACCGATGCTCCCCAAGGCGAGACACTGGGCCGGATAAACCCCGTATCCATCAGATCCTGCAACTGCTTCTTCAGCTCTGCCAGATCAGCAGGTGCCATCCGATACGGCGCCTTCGACTGCGGCGTAGTCCCAACTACCAAATTGATCCCAAACTCAATCTCTCTCTGAGGCGGCAACCCGGAGACATCATCTGCAAAGACCTCTGGGAATTTCCAGACTATCTCGATGTCCTCCAATCTCCTCGCCTCTAGATCTGGAACTACCAAAGTGGCCACGAAAGCTCTGCAACCCTGCTGCAACAACTTCTGTACCCTCACTGCTGAAACAACCACTCTGCCTCCTCTATCCTTCGTCCCCCTGATCAGCACATCAGGTAGACCCTTCCTCGGGATCAGGATCTTCTTCTCCCGGCACAACACTCGCACATCGTACTGGGATAGCTAATCCATCCCCAGTATGACGTCGAAGTCCTCCATCGGCAACAAGATCAAGTCAGCCGGAAACTCCTGATCTCCCGAAACAATCGTGGCGCTGGGAAGAAAGCTCCCCACAATGCCCACCAGACCCAAGGGTGTGCTGACCTCCAACGTGGCAGTCAACATCGCAGGGGTATGGCCCAACACGCTCGCAAATCACTCTGAGATGAACGAGTGTGTGGCCACACAATCAAACAATACTCTCGCACTCAACCCTGCAACAAAGAGCGTACATTCCACCACTGTGCTGGCGTCTCTCGCCTCATCCGCCTGGATGGTAAAGACTTGTCCAGTCCTCTGACCCTGCTGTGGTGGCGCAAATGGTCGGCGACCTCCGCCTCTGCCTGCTGCTGGTGGCCCTGAATGTATGCTGGACCAACCTGGCCTGCTCGGACAATCTCACATAAAATGACCTGGCTTGCCACACCCGTGGCACACCCCACGACCCCAACACTCTCCGGAGTGAACTCTGCCACAACCTCTGCACGCCTCAGGCTGGCGTGATCCACCACCTCCGATCCGGGGCCTCTTGCCCGGGTTCCCTGCTAGCGGAGCACCCGGACGTCCACTGACCTTCCCCGGTGCTCTCCTGGCCTCAACATAATTCTGCTGGTAATCCTGATCAATGATCGTCGCAAACCTCACGGCATCGGCCAGCGTCTGTGGCATACTATATTTCACCTGAGTACGGAGGTGCTTCCTCAGCCCTCGTATGAACTTCCTCGCCCTCTGCAGCGGCATCACGCAAATATCCGGACAGTAACGCTCCTGCGCGTTGAACCTCCGGGTATACTCAGCCAGGTCGCCTCTCCCTGCTCGAGAGTCATAAACTCCTCTCGCCTCCCATCTCTGACATGCTCTGGGAAAACTGCTCGTTGAACTCCCGCAGGAATTCCTCCCAACTGACCTCAGTCTCGCCCTCAAACACCACTGCAGATGTGGTCCTCCAGCAGTTGGACGCGTCTCCGCCCAACACATACCCTGCCAAGCATGTCTGCCTCTCAGGCGGGCACTCAATCGCCTGAAGGATCTCCTGAATCTTCAGGACCCAATCCTCCGCAACCTCAGACTCTCCTCTACCGTCAATGGTAGACGGGTGTTGTCTCATAAAGCGGTCGAGCATCGCTCCTGCCGTTGCTGGCTCTCCTCTACCTGGCTGGCGATCCAACATCGCTCCCAGTCGCCCCACCGTGTCATAGAGCATCCGCCGCTCCTCTGCCCAGTCTGCGCCCCCAGTCTCACTGCTGGTGATACGGTCCCGTGGGGGAGGTCTCACGCGTCTCGGAGGCATCTATACACAAAGAAACAACACACATCAAAACCATGAATGCATGAACTAATGCAGACTCTAAAAATTCTAAGGGTAGTTTCTTTGGATAAGGACACTGGAACCGACCGCTCTGATACCAAGTTGTAACATCCTCAACACAGCGGAAAATTTAAAATTTTAATAACACACAATCAACAGAGGATATTACGCAAATACTGAACAAGGGTGCACCAACATATATAATATATATATACGAACATCAGAGTATTTCAAAAGTTGTGATTACATCAAAAGACTATACAAATAGAAGCAGTAATCACTCGACCTCAACTAAGAGAAAGCTGGATCCGATAGCGGTGCTCCTCTCCTCGGTCACCACCCCCTAACGCCGATCACGACCTGAAAGTAAACATGCAACAATGCCTGAGTTTCCAGAAGGAACCCCCGTATGCCAAACTCTAAATACATGAACTGAAAGACACCCTAGCATGTAATTCTACTAAACAAGAAAAGCATCTCAACGGGTTGGGCTCCAGGGCTCTTTCACCCAACCGCAGCACACACCACAGTCACGGGGCTCCAGGTCTAATTTCAACCAACCACCGTATCACACACTCGTCGCCAAGCTGGGCTCCAGGTCTAATCTCAACCAACCGCAGCTACCACGACACGACCAAGGGCTCCAGGTCTAATTTCAACCAACCCCTACACGCGGTCCCTGCTCAGGCTCCAGGCCTATTTCAGCCAACCTGAACGAACTACTGGGCTCGAGGTCTAATCTCAACCAACCACCGTACAAACTAGCTGGGCTCCAGGTCTAATTTCAACCAACCGCAGCTCTCACACAGTCACGGGGCTCCAGGTCTCTTTCAACCAACCGCCGCAACACCACAATTCTAGGCTTGGCCTCAGGCCTATTTCAGCCAATCCCAAGCTCTCGCATCGTCACGGGGCTCCAGGTCTATTTCAACCAACCACTGCAACTCTCGTGCACCCTAACACACTTGCCGGAAAAACATCGGCACCACAACTCGCCCCACACGGACGACCACAACAACACCTCTATAGTGCAAAACTGGACACAAATGGTCGACCGAACCAAAAGCCTCGGTCGACCGAATCAAGCAAATACAGGGCAAATCACCTCGACCGGTACTCCCTCGGTCGACTGATTTCTCAAACCACACTCGTTCGGTCAAACCAAAGTCAAGGGTCGGTCGACCGTTTAGATGCTCAACTCCCAGGTTCAACGAACAAAACAACCATTCGGTCGAACGGCAAATGGTCCCCGTTCGACCGAAAGCCACCAGGGACAAATCCCACAACGAATTCGGTCGAACACCCGAGCACTCTCGGTCGACCGAATCCCACCAGGGAATAATCCCGCACTCGCACCACGAATCCGGTCGAACGCCGAGACCTCCTCGGTCGACCGAATTCCACCACAGCGTTTCGCCACGCTCAGCACACAGGTCCGGTCGACCGAAACCACCTTCGGTCGAACCGACCACTATTCTCACTTAAGTCACGTTCGGACAAAGTCAATGAGCGGTCGACCGTTTGGATGGTCAATCGCTCCCAACCGACTTAAGACAGTGCACACTCTCGAATGGCAAAGGGGACCCGTTCGACCGAAACCACCTTTGCGCGTCTGGATTGATTTCTTTCCTTTCTTTTGAGCTCCGAATTTATTTCTTCATATATTTGGAGATCCCAATTGATTTTTCTTTAGAACTTTTCCAAATTAATATTTTTGTACTTGTAATTGCAGTCGGGTCCTCGACTCTTTGCAATTAAGTCCCTGACTACTTTTGTGCTTAAGTCCTTGGCCTTTTTGTAATTAGGTCTTGAATGCTTTTATGCTTGGACGAACTTCAATTTGAACCCAATAATCTTGAACTTGGTCTTTATGACAGAAATGAGTCTCTTGCACGTGTTTATGCTCGGGATATGGGTAATTTGCATTTAGGTCCCTGTATTCTGTAAATAAGACTAAACACATACCTTAGTAGCTTTTATTGATATAAAATTAATCTAAATGAAAGACATATGATGCAATGTATGCAATGCATCAAATACCCCCACACCTAGATTTTGCTAGTCCCTAGCAAAACAGAATATAAGAAAAACGAAAACAGGGAAATCCTAACTCATTTTCGAAGGAATCACGGTTGCACTTAGCTTGTGCAACAAGCCTTTCAACCCCTAAGTTTCCTTAGAGGACGAGTTTTGTCTCGTGAGGGTTTTCAGTTGACACACCCACAAAGTCTTAATTCAATATTTCATTAATAACTCTCAATATCTCCACCTCAACCATATACATCTCACTTAGAATTCTTGCATGTTCATTATATAAATCTAACTCATAAAAATTCTGACTTGGTCTTTGTTCCTCCAACATTCACACCACTAACCCTTCTACATATGTTATCACTTAAATTATTTTGCACGCCTCCTCTGGTGGTGAAGTATCATTCGGATCAACCATGACATGGATCATTCTTCTAACTTTGGGCCTTGATTATATTTTTTCTTTTTTTCCGTGATTGAACACATTTGCTTTTCTTTTTTTGACACTTTTACCCTTTTTGCATTCGTGTAGCGAGTTTGGTCGATAATCCCAAGCTGGCAGACTCAAGTTACTGGGTTTTAAGATACCCCTACGGACCAGTGACTCGAAGGCTTGGGCTTTTGTAATCATTTTGCAAGATGTGCTTTCCTCACTTTTATTCCTTTATTGTTTTCCTCAAGGCTTAATTGCTATCAGAAGTCCACACTTCCCGGTATATTTTCCTCAACCTCTGCTTTTTATCAACCACTTCAAAGATTTGATTCATCCAATTTAAGTGCATACATGTCTTAAAGGGTAATGGGTTATTTCTTTGGAAGTTAGATTTATGTAATCATTTCTACAAGCAGAACTATGTAATAAAGAACAAAAACTCAGTGCAATTTGTACACGGGTTTTGGCAGTTCAATCTTAAGCTATATCATGGAGCATTGATTTTTTTTAAACAACACAGAATATATATAATAGATAGATAGATAGATAGATAAACACCCCCACACCTAAATCATGCATTGTCCTCAATGTATGCAAAGATAAAGCAAATGCACTTATTACCTGAGTCAACTTGCGGTAGAGGGATTGAATTTACTCAGAATCAACCATAGTCAGAACTGGATTGAATGTCACCATGTTGGTGCATGTATCCAGTTGAATTGTTCCCCATGTTGCCCTGAGGGTCCTGAGGTGAAGATTCCACACCCCTCACATATGTTGGTTCTCTTATTTGCTCGAGTGATGGTGGTTGGGTAGATGAATTTCCCCCCTTTTCTCACTTTCTTTTTGAGTTTGTGACGATTTATTTGATTCAGAAATCTTATAGATACGCGATCTCATCACAACATCACTTTGATTGCATACTATTTCTGGTTCATTATCAACATGAAAGATATTAAATTCAGCCTTAAGTTTCCAAAAGATAGTTGCATGAGCCCATTTCGATAATTTATCAATGCTTCAGAAGTGGCTAAAAAGGGTCTGCCTAGTATTACAGGGATTTGTCTCTTAGGATCGATAACAGGTTCAGTGTCTAGAAGGACAAAATCCACTGGGTAAATGAAGTCACCAACCTTAATCAAAATATCCTCTACTATACCTCTTGGTTTCTTAACAGAGCAATCAGCAAATTGAAGGGTTGTCTTAGAGGGTTTTAGTGGACCAAGGTTTAGTTGCTCATAGACAGAGAACGGGAGAAGGTTAACACTAGCACCAAGGTCTAGAAGGTCTTTGTTGATAAAAGTATCTCCTATCGCACATGAAATTGTGGGACACCCAGGGTCCTTATACTTTATAGGAGATGAGTTGGACAGAATAGAACTTATGTTTGCAGTTAAGAATGCCCTCTTTGGTACGTTCGTTTTTCTCTTCTTAGTGCACAAATCCTTTAAGAATTTAGAATAAGTAGGTATTTGTTGAATCATATCTAGGAGTAGAATATTCACCTTAACTTGCTTAAATACTTCCAAGATTTTCTCCATTTGTGCACTTGAGTTCTTCTTGAGTCTATTGGGGAATGGGGCTTTAGGAACATAGACTCGCTCAGGTTGAGCTATAGGTTCAGGTTGAGTAGGTGGGTTGGGCTTTTCAAATTGGACTTCAGGTTCAATGGAGGTCACATGTGGGTGCTTGATGGCCAGATTGATTAGGAGCTCTAGGATTGACCACATTGTTATCAACTTGTTTTCTGGACCGTAATGATACTACTGCATTTATTTATTGGAACGGTCCCTCCTCATGAACCATTTGAACCGGTCTAGGGTTGTTACTTCCCGGAGGTGGTTGATAGGGCTGATATTGATTGTTAGATCTTGGATTCACCTCAGGTTGACTTGGAAACTGACCCTTTTCTCTTTCACCTACTATTTGCTCTAGTTGACTGACTTGTGTTTCTAGCCTTTGGAAGGATTGGGTGGTTGTGTGCATAAAGGTCTCAACCAAATTTTCCAAGCTTGTCAATCTAACATCATCATCTCCATTGTTACTAAACCCAGATGATGTATTATTTTGGTTATACGGGTTTGGTTGTTGTCTAGGAGGTTGACATTGTTGGTTCCATGAAAGATTGAGATGATTACGCCAACCCGAGTTATAGGTTGATGCGTATGGGTCATTTTTAGAATGGTTAAATGCGGCATTAACATGTTCCAAGTCCGCACAATCCTCCATTTCTGAAATATAATCCATGTATGACAATCAAGTGTGGAACTTGGTTGACCTTCCTCAAGGAAAGAAGGTCATTCAAAATAAATGGGTCTTTAAGAGGAAGATAGACATGGATGGGAACTTGACAACCTACAAAGCAAGGCTTGTAGCAAAAGGTTTCACTCAAGTTCAAGGAATTGACTATGATGAAACTTTTTCACCGGTTGCCATGTTCAAGTCTATTCGGATTATGCTCGCTATTTCCGCATTTCATGATTATGAAATATTGCAAATGGATGTCAAAACAACGTTTCTTATTGGGAAGTTGGAGGATGATGTGTACACGGTACTACCTCAAGGTTTTGAAGATCCAAAGAATAGCAAGAAAGTTTGCAATCTTCAAAGATCCATCTATGGATTGAAGCTAGCATCAAGGAGTTGGAACAAACGCTTTGACGAGGAAGTTAAAAAGATTTACTTCGTCCAAAGTAAGGAAGTGCCTTGTATATACAAGAAGGTTAGTGGGAGTCACATAGTGTTTTTGGTCTTATATGTCGATGACATACTCCTCATGGGAAATCATATACCTTTGCTTGAGCAAACGAGAAGTTCATTTAAATCTGCATTTTCAATAAAAGCCATGGGTGAGGCTCAATACATCTTGGGAATCAAGATATATAGAGATAGATCTCGTAGACTCATTGGCCTAAGTCAACGTACATACATTGACAAGGTCTTGGAAAGGTTCAGCATGAACAACTCCAAAAAGGGCAATCTGCCAATGAGTATAGTTGTGCAACTCAAAATGTCTCAACATACTGAAACACGTAAAGACTTGGAGTACATGAAAGATATACCTTATGCTTCGGCAATATGATCAATCATGTACGCAATGACTTGCACAAGACCCGATGTCTCGTATGCTTTATGCGTGACAAGTCGTCACCAATCCAACGCAGGTCCTGAGCATTGGACTGCGATCAAGAATATTTTGAGGTACGTTAACCAAGCCAAAGATAAGTTACTTGTTTATGGAGGACAAATTTCATGAGTGATCCCGACGATAGGATGTCGCAATCAGGATATGTCTTTCTTCTGAATGGTGGAGTCGTGAGTTGACGTAGTTGGAAGTAAACCAGTACGGCCAACTCAACCACCTCTTCCGAAGTAATGGTTGTCACTAAAGAGAGCAAGAAAGAAATGTGTATTAAGAAGTTCCTTGAAGAGCTTGGAGTAGTTCCCTCGAGCGAGGGACCTATAGAGCTATTTTACGAAAATAGTGCGTCTATCTCGCAAATCAAGTATGCTAAATCACACCACAAGGTGAAGTACATGGCTCGCAAGTACTTTGTCACACATGACTTTATCGACGAAGGCAAAATAGATTTATTATGGGTGGGCACAAATAGCAACATCTGATCCATTCACCAAACCCATATCCCAAGCCAAAGCCGAAATGCATTTCGAGTCCATGGGTTTGAAGAACCTTGTGAGTGGCTTTGATGGGTCTCATGTCATGTGACTACTAATAAGCTCCTCGACCGGTAATTTGGTGAGATCTTGTGCTTCTTCGATAGCGGTCGTCTTCTCCTCCCAATCGTCGGTGAGTGGCCAGAGAATCTTTCGAGTCATTTCTCCCTTGCTAAAATCCTTGCCAAGTGCTTTGAGAGAGTTAATGATCTCGGTGAAGCGAGTGTGCATCTCGCTTATGTTCTCACCGGATTACATACGAAAGAGTTCATATTTATGCATGAGTAAATTAATCCTAGTTTCTTTCAATCTATTTGAACCCTCATGGTGCATTTCTAATGTGTGCCATATATCATATGCACTTTCACTACTTCTTACCCTATTGTATTCCCCTTCATTTAACCCACAATATAAGATGTTCACGATGCGGAAATTCATCTCTTCTTCCTTAATTTTGGGTTTAGTTAAGGATACAATCTCATCACCATTAGGAGGTGTGTATGGGTTTCATATGAATGTCCAATATTTCAAGTCATTTGATTGCAAATAAATCCTCATTTTTTTCTTCCAATAGTCATAACTTAACCCATTAAACAAAGGTGGCTTATATGTGGATAATCCGTCACAATGATTAGATGTAGATGTCATGCTAAATTACGATTAAGTAAATGAAATTAGCAACCTAATGCTTTGATACCAATTGTTAAGATCTATGGCCCTCTAATTATGAACTAAATGCAGAATTAAAACAATAATTGAAGGATTAAGAGATGAGACAATTACAAACCACAAAATCGTCGACACCAGAGTTTAGAGAGGTTCGGCACCCCATGTAAGACTTGTTCTCCTGCTACCTTATTAACTCTTATTCATCCTCATGCTTGATTTTGTGTTTTCTTGATGTATGATGTGTTTTGTGATTTTATGCTTTGTTTTGGAAAAGTCTCTTTTCGGAAAAAGTTTCCTTTTTGGGCGAGTTAATGCAACTCGTGGGCGGGTGTGACCCGTCGGGCAATTTTGCAATCAGTTGACTTAATCGGGTCGATCAGGTGCAATTAGCGTGGGTGGTTTGGCTTGGGCTTTGAGGAGGTATTTAGGGTTGAGGTGTGAAGGCTGGGTGACATGGCGGCCACGTCAGTGAGAGGAATCTCTTTAGATTTGCAAACATTTGAATTGTATGCTTTTGGAATGTCTTGAATTGGAGAGTTATTTGCAATCACTCCTTGCTTTTTTATCATGTTCCATAAAACAAAAACCCTACCCCCTCAGCCGTCCCGTACCCCTACCTATTATCCACGAAAATCATCCACCTCAGATCGTTTCCACCCCCTCTCTGGTGTGCTGCTGGGCGGATCTCCGACTAACTTGTTGGAGCAACGTCTAGGGCAACTCCTTGTGCAGTTAGAATGAGTTTTGGTGGATAACCTTCGGTAAGCTCAGGCGTTCTTCTTGCAGATCAGGTGTGCTTCTAGCCCTTTAGTGTAAGAGGATGTAAGGGGGTGCTGGACAAAGTTTAGTCCAACACCAGTGGACTGGTCGGTCTGAGATTTAGGGTTGCACAAGTGGAGATCTACCCACTAGGTGGACTTTGGTTCACGCTCTGAGCTTCAGACGCTGGCTGGGCTGTCCTCCCACTAGCACGACCCTTGCTTCATGCTTTCCTTGGTGGTTTGATGAGGAAACTAGAAGGGATAAGGTTGGGCTGTGGGGAGCAAGTCGGGGTTGTGTTTGCATGCGTGTTGTGCGTGATTTGCTACCCACCTCTTGTTGTTTGAAATTATGATTTCTTGGTTGATCTGTTAATGTATTTAACATTCTGTAACATGCAATTTCCTAGGGCGTGTTTACTGATTTTAGAACTCATTATTTCATGACTTTGTTCATTGATTGAATCAGTTAAAATAACCGCAAGTGCACGGCCACGTTGAAGCGGTGGCAAGCACGGGTCGATCCACAGGGAGCGTGCGCGAGTCAGAATCACAATACTCGAGTAAGGAAAGAAAAGAAGATGAAGGTTAAAACTACACTACAATGCAAAAGAAATCAGAAAATAAGCAATAAAACTAAACCCCTCGGGGAGTAGAGAAAGAATGTGAATACGAAAATGTGTGTTGTGTGCATGTGTTCAAATGTGCTCATCAAAACATGTCATACATGAAATCCATAAAACTCAATTCCAACTTTTCCTCATGAAATAAGATAAGACATTATCATTAAAACATACAAGACAATAATTGAAATGAAGCTAATATGTTCACATGAAAAATGACTCAAATCGAACTAGGTCTCCACATGAAATAAGATTTATCACAATCATTAAAACATACATGACATTAATTTGGATAAAGCCAACCTGAGCACATGCCTTGTTTCCTTCTTCAACTCCAGCCTTATCCTAACCTCATCATTCCCATAAAATAGGCCCACTAATCTAAGCATGTGCTAAGCTTCATTCAAGAGCATTAGCACATCAAAGATAAGAGTGAAATCTCATTAGATGGTTATGGCAATCATGTAAAGCTCAAAGGATTAAGATTAACACACAATAATCCATTACATGACCAAATCACCTTCTTCTCCACCCCCCAATGGGGATGGACTACTCTCTACTCATCTCTACACTAAAGAAAGCATGAAAAGAACATAAACCCATGAAAGAAATGTAGAAGACTAGATTAAAAAAACAACAACATAAACGAAATTGCATCAAAGGAAAACATCAACATAAAGAACAAGAACTAAACTAGATGAAGAAAATAAAATACAATGTTTGCTCGTCTCCAACCCCATTATTACACTACTAAAATAGTAAACTAAAACCTACTCTAATGGGGGAAGGAGGAAGAAGTGGGAGAGGAGGGATTACAACGATATATAGACTAATACATGGTTAGGATTAATCTGGGAATAATCGAACGACTCTAAATTACATCTGATAGTCCAGGAGTGCTCTGACCCGACAACCCAAACCATGATAGAAATGTGAAGGGAATGTGTTCTAAAAGTTTTACTTTTAAATGTCAATTATTATGAATTGAATGAGAAAATCATTTTGTTCCTTGTTTATGTTATTCGTCTTTTAGAAGTGTTAAGGAAGAGGCTCTTGGTCCTTAACCGTAAAGCTCTAAAAGATAATGGTTTACATAAAACAAAAGATATTCGCAATCATGGTAATTAACATGGGACATTAATTACCGAGTTAAGATTGTCGTGTTAGTCATAGATCATTGTAGCTATACAAGTGAGTAACAACACGGGTACACAAAAGAGGAAAATACTACTTTTGTATACTGAATAGACCTAATAAGTAAAACATTATAGAATTGTGTTTTCTGTGTCATTGATGTTTGACTGTGTCCTTGGTCCTTTGATATGGGACTTATATCCTATCACTTAAGAAATGCTTGATTAGACTAGTGTCTTGAGCTATCGATAAGTGTAGTGTAAAGGCATTGGTTGCTTAAGTATGACTTTTGTTGGAGAAGATAATTAGTCAAAAGATTATCATTGCCCCTCTTAATTGAGTAATGATATTAGTGGGCCCCTTGATAAAGCAAAGTTATAATGTGCACAATGTGATTTGAGTTAAGTCACATATTTATAACTAGCTTAAAGAGATCAAGAAATGAATACTAATACAAAGATGACACAATACTACTTTGTGTGTATTCTTAATATCATGAGGCAAGGGACGGACACAAGTGGTGCACTTCATCACTAAATGGATCCGGTTTTGGTTCGAGTGGAATTAAGACATCTAACTAATTGGGAGATATAATGTGTAGCTAGATACCGCTTATAGCTTGTGATATTAAACTCTTAATATCACTGCCAACTTAGTTTAGATCCTCCATAGGTCACACCACGAAACTAGGAAACAAGAAATGGGGATTTTGAGTTCATAAGGTGTGTCGGGTTTCATGTAGAAAATATGACTCATGTGGTAAACAAGAAAAATCAAAATTATGTTGTGATTAATAACATAATTAGAATCTAAATTAAATTCATATGTGATGTAAATATTATGGGGTGTAATGATTTATCCTTACATAGGATAATATGTTACATAAGTTGTGAACTTACTACTAATCCCAAAATGTCAAATTTTGTAGGGGTTAAACCGAAATTTAACCAGTCTGCGGTACTGTGCAAAAACGATCGATCGCTAAATGGTAAACGGTCGACCGAATGTTGCACGGTCGACCGAAAAGTTGCACGGTCGACCGGGTGTGTCTCGATCGTAACAGGGAATTTCGTCTGTTCGTTTTCGGTCGACCGAAGTATATCGATCGGTCGACCGAACATTGCGATGAAATAATTTTTATTACAAATGGTCGACCGAGTTATGAACGGTCGACCGAAACTTGGTCTAAACGGTCGACCGAACCTCCACAACTTCATTGCTAGACTGCATGGATGGGCACAAACCAAGCTTCAGAGACTTGGCGTCAAGGATCTCCAAAGCGCCTTGATTGCTGCTGATGCCCTGGTGGACTATAAGACAACTGGGCAACATGAGACGAAGGGCAAGGACAAGAGCAAGGACAATGGAAAGGGCAAACCCAAGTATGAGAAAAGTGAGGGGCCAAAGCTGGACAAAGGTAGGACCAAGAAGCCAGGGGGATGCTTCATATGTGACGGTCCTCACCGAGCTAAGGAATGCCCAAAGAACGCACTTATGGTCGAGGAGCAAGAGGAGGTAAGGGTCAATCCACTGAAACTCTTGAATGCTATCAGGAGTTTTTGAGGAAAAGGGGATGGGACCTGCTTCATGTATAGGCTACTATCAACGACCACAAGGTACGAGCCATGGTGGACACTGGGGCAACACATAACTTTGTCGCAGAGACAGAGGCAAGGGCATTGGGGTTGGAGCTTGCCAAAGATGGAAGTCGCGTCAAGGCGGTTAACTCGGAGGCCAGAAAGATTGCTGGGGTGGCTCGTGCGCGCCTGGAGGTTGGCGACTGGAGCGGCACCAGCAACTTCATGTTCGTGCCCCTCGATGACTTCAAAGTCATTTTAGGTATGGAATTTTTGATGCAGGCACAGGTGGGCGTAATGCCCTATCTGGGAGGCATAATGGTCACTGGGGGTGGCACACCTTGTTTCATCAAGGGTGTGGACGAGGAAGGGGTCGTGAGGCTACTCTCAGCCTTGCAACTCAAAGATGGCGTCCGAAAGGGGGAGGAGACCTTTCTAGCTGCTCTTGTGGAACCAGACGAGGGCCCTATAGAGGAGGCACCTGCTGAGATCCAACCGCTACTGAAACTCTACGGCGACATCATGCCCAACACCTTACCGAAGGAGCTACCACCAAAATGAGTTGTGGATCACAAGATAGAGCTTGTGCCCGGAGCTCGACCACCTGCCCAAGTGATTGAAATCATTTCATGCTTATATTTGTATCTTATATCCATTATCTTTCACCTAAACAATGCTATGTTACAAGTTTTATGTTTAGTTTTCAGGAATAAATAGGTTTGAAGAGATGAAGCATAAAAGGACTCAAAAGCTGGGAAAAAGGACTGAACTGTGAGATCTGGGGACCAAGACGCAAGGGAGAAGGACCTGAATGCAAGACAGAATGACCTAAGAGCAAAACAGAAAACTCCACACCATCATGGGGAGTATTTTGGCAATTCTATTCGGGTCGGAGCTCAAATAAACGCAGTAGATGCATCCAAGACCACAAAATACACTAAGCAAAGCCCAGCACAAATTCCAGATGGATCCGGACTTTTTCGACCGCCAATTGGCGGTCCAAGACCGCTAATTGGCGGTCCATTTTGGCCCAAATCCGCTAAAGTTTCTCCAGCACATGTATTAGAGGATGTTTAGGATAATTTTGGTATCTGTTTAGTCCCACATCGGGGGATTGTCCCGGTTTGCCTTTTTCTATGGCTATAAATAGAACTCTTCACCTTCCATTGTAATCACTCCATATTTTAAGTGGCTATTCTTCCTACTAGAAGTGAGGCCTTGAAGCACACACTAAAGTAGGAGGATGCTACTTGAAATGTGAGTCATTTTATCAATAAAGTCTTTGTGTTTCTTTCATTGTTTGTTTATGCTTCTTTTATTGTTTGTGCATGTTTTAGTTTAATCGTCTTTTATTTCTAGCTTAGTTTTAATATGCTTTCTTTTCTTAGTTTAATAATTAGTGTAATGTTTAGTGAGTAGTTCCATCCCCTTTGGGGGGTGGAGTAGATGTACATACATGCATTAGAGAATGGGATGAATGCTTTATTTTTGACGTGTTGATAAAACATGAATGTATGCTTGCTTGTTTAGGATAGAATTTATAACTTGATGAGTTTTGCCAAAATGATTAGACACCTCTCATGCTTGTTTAGGTTCTGAAATAAACAACTTGCATATGTAAATGTTAATCAACGAAGTTGGTGAATAGATTGATAGGTTTTACCATAACATTTAGACACTTCCTATGCTTCATAAACACCACCTTCATGTGCTTAAAGAATGTATTCTACACCCACCTCTTTGCATGTGTGCACTCACTCCACCCCTTAGGGGTTTTCCCATTTCTGTATTCCAGCATTCTTCCTTTGTTCTTAGCTTAGTTATTATTTCATTGTTTGGTTCTTCCTTTCGCATTTCCTACTTCTTGGCGTAGTATAGAGTAGAGTAGCATAAAAATCTTTCTCCCCCTATTTTTGCCACTTGATTTCGTACAAGCAAGAGGCTACTCACCTCCCTGAGAATGACACGTACTTGCCACCGCTTCATCGCGGCCGTGCACTTGCGGTTTTAAATAAAACGTTCAATACGTTTTTGGCGCCGTTGCCGGGGAGGTGCCATTCCAGACTCTTGTTTGGACGATTCGAGTGGATTTAATTTGTGTTTTGTAGTTTTTCTTTGTTTCAGGAGAGTGGGAATAGCAAGTGGAGGCTACTGGAGAAATTTCCAGATGACCTGAGCACTTCAGACCGCCAATCAGCGGTCTGGTGAGCTCTGTTCATCTTTTAATTTCTTTCTGTTGTTGCTCTAAATGATCTAGTTATCTGGGACTCAATTTGGCATGTTTTGACTTATAGTTCGTTCCCAGATCAATAATCAAACCTCCTTTAAGCAACTTGGACCCTAAAACTCAAAGCAAAAGACTAGGCATTCTTTATTGTTTAGGTCATGCACCATGTATGTGACTTAAGCATTTAGATTGTCATTTATTTTAGCTTTATTTTCAGTTGTCGAGTGCTGGCGTGAGGTACGCACCTTCTACTCTCATTCATGCATTTCGTATGACATACATTAGTTAGTAGGAAGTGCATTGCAACAAGTGTGAGTTGAGCGTTTTTTTTAGGATTCCAAAACGCTACTAAGGAGGGGCTGTCCCGTAAAAGATAAGGTGGGGGATTTCATCACCCTTTCATTTGCCCCAAAAACCACACTAATCAAGAGCCTAATTTCTAAAATCAAGTAGACATTGTCCTTAAGGAATTCAAACGCATTAGGAGAGTGATCCGGTGTCGACCGTCATAACCTGATCGGCGTTGCCCACTTTG
Organism: Triglochin maritima; assembly: GCA_963682175.1. Taxonomy (NCBI): domain Eukaryota; kingdom Viridiplantae; phylum Streptophyta; class Magnoliopsida; order Alismatales; family Juncaginaceae; genus Triglochin; species Triglochin maritima. Next base: position 37,791,916 of record OY821773.1, on the reverse strand, counting down.
TCGATAGTAGGAGAGACGAGATCCCCGGATCTTGACTCACTTGCTGGGCTTTATGGTCCTCGTCGTAGGGAGGTGAGGCGTGTTGAGGCTGCGTGACCTCGCAGTTAGGTGTCGTCTAGCTGTAAGGACCTATAGCGACCTTAGGATTGCTTGAGCCTTGTTTGCTTGTGTGCTTCTACCTGTACCCATCCGCCGTAGCATAAGGACTTCTTCCCTTCTCTCCTGAGTCATTCTTTCTCTCTTGTGTTCCCCAGTCTTCTCTTCTACGTACATTCTTTGTTTGAAAAAAAAGGTTTTGGTGTGTGCACCTTTGTGCATGCTTTCGTGGACACGAGACGAGAGTGGTCGTTTGACGAGGAGCGTTGTCAATCCGACTTCGGTCATCGATTTCTCGACACCTTCCTCCTCTCGTGTCGCACAAAGTTCGGGTCCAATGGCTGCTAATTTCCGTGAGGAGGAGTAGTTGTTGGACCCGCTTGCTCGACCTATTCTTCCAGTTGTCGTTCCCATAACTCTTCGTGATCGATGCTACCCGAGCCGTACTGCTCTACCCTCGTGCATCGTATTACCAGAGAATAATGGGAACCATTTTGAGGTTAAGCCTCAATTCATTTCCATGCTCCCTCGCTTCACTGGGAAAGGTGACCCCTATATCTTTCTCAGGGAATCTGAGGAGGTCTGTGCTATGTTCAAGCTGCAACAACTTAGCACAGACTCCATCCATCTTAGGCTCGTTCCTTTCGCATTAAAGGATGATGCCAAGAAGTGGTTGTACAGCAACCAGGCGAATTCCTTTCGGACTTGGGATGTGTTTCAATCTGCATTCCTCAAGAAGTACTTTCCAAATCATCGGACTCAAAAATTGTGGAACGAAATCAATTCGTTCTATCAACATGAGACCGAACCATTTCATGCATATCTAGAGAGGTTCAAAGAGCTACTATCCTCGTGCCCTCACCATGGAATTGAGTTGTGGCGTCTTTATCAGATTGTTTACGAAGGTCTTTACATCCCGTTAAGAACGCTCCTTGAGTCCATGTGTCAAGGAGAGTTCTTGGGAAAGGATGAAAGGGAGGCATGGACCTTCCTAGAAGACCTCGCTGAGAAAACCATGCAATGGGAGAGTGTGAGGGAACCACCTGCATCATCTAACATAGGAGCAAGGATCGCGAATGCAAACTCAACTAGATCGGGTGCCGCATTTGTTGTCGATACCACTACGGCCACCGAGGCACGCATGGCGGCCCTAATGCGCCGTATGGATTCGATTGAGCTCCAAAACCAACATGGTGCACCTCACATGTCCACATCTGGTCCAGTTCCCTGTCATTCATGTGGTAGGATAGGTCATATAGAAAGCAAATGTGAGTCCATTCCTCCTGAGATGGAGCGTGTCAACGTCATTTATGACAGAGGTAGGAATGACCCATACTTATCATCTTATAATCTTGGATGGAGGAACCACCCCAATTTTTCATTGAACCAAACTAATGCCCAGGGTGGTCGATCAAACTGCTCTAGACCACCTTACCAACCTCCCATGCATGCACAATCCTATCAGTCACCCCAAGCGCAAACCACTAATCAATCGGGTTTCCCAAATTACAACAATATGGAAACCCGATTCAATTCGCTTGAGACCTTGACTTGTGGACTTGAAAACTCAATGAATTTTTTTATGTCAACCACGAGTCAAGTTCTCAATTCAAATCAGCAGACCATCAAATCTCTAGAGCTTCAGATGGGCCAATTGGCTCAGTCTGTACTAGGGGTGTCAACGGATCGAATACAGATCGGATCTACCAACATCCGTATCCGAATCCGGGAAATTTTTTGACATCCGTATCTGGATCTGTATCCGACCGAATTTTTTTCATCACATCCGAATTAATATCCGACGGATCCGAATCGAATACGAATATTATCCGTATCCGAACAAACATCCGGATGAAAATATCCAGATTTGAAAATCCGTTTCCGAACAATAACATTCAGATTCAAAAATCCGTATCCAAATTCCTGCTTTAAGATAATAATAATAATAATAATAATAATCAAAACCTCAAATTGGCTTCAATTCCATAATTCAATGGTTTGATATGAAAATCTAACAATACTTACAAGTTACAAAGTAATACAAACATAAATTACAACATTAGAACAATACAAACAACATGTGAAAACACACAAGAACCACAAAACAAACAATTAAGCAACAAACAAACTAACAAACTAATTATTCCAACATGAAGCATCATCTCCATGGTAGCATACAAGTCACATTTGATACCTACATGTAAAAAGAGAAAAAGTAAGAAAAATAACAATTGATTATACGAATAAATTGTTACTTGGTATTCAACAATAAAAATCAAAATTCCAAAACTACCTTTCACGCATGCAACACTTTTGATGGTTTTTGAGATGAGTAATACCTTTGCAGCTTGCACCGTCAAATACATTCTTACAGTATTTGCATGTGGACTTTACAGAATCATCACTCAACTTTTCTCTTGTGTAATGTATCCAAACTCCAGAAGCTTTTTTTTGTCACATTGCATCCTTACTAGACGATCCCGCATCATCAAGAAAGACATTTGCACTTCGAACAGGAAAATCTTCTTCCATGCTGCAAAAACTACAACTTCTAAAGGAAAAGATCAGTTTTACACTAATCAAACAAGATACCACAAATGGCAAATCGGCGACCCACTCGAAGAAACAACACCAATGACACTTCCGATTTAAAATTGAAACTAGCATTCTTTATAATGCTCTGACCTCTATTTCTCTACTCTCAAGTATCTCATCCAACTCACTCAAACTCTAAACCACAATCAACATTACAATCACGAAAAACCAAAAACAAGAACAAAATTAAGTGTAGGGTCTAAAAACAAAAAGAAACCTCAACTTCAACTTCCCATTTGCCGAACTGAGGAACATGCTGCATTTTTTTCATAAAAAACTGAGGAACATGCTGATTTGAGTGATTTCCATCAATAATATTAGTGTGTTTTGATTAAATTAGAAAAAGAATAGAAAACAACAGACGAAAAGTGTGCTTCATGTTAATTTAAAATCAAGATATTATTATTGTTGGAATTATTTTACTGAAATGCCTATGGTGGTTACAAACTTCTAATTTTAATATTCGAATGTATTATAGGAATGTTTTACAGATTTGTTCTTTTCATTTCTTTTACAAACTCGATCAAGAACTACTTTTGTTTAAAAGGTCAATTATGTGCAGGGCATTCCAGGTGTGCCAAACATAAAAGACAACTATAATCCAACTACATGGATGATAGAAGTCACAGCTACATCTATGGAACTGCAGCTTAATGTGGATTTTGCAGATGTTTATAGGGACTCATCAATGTACAGGTTGGTGACAATCTATATTAATTAAGAAAAATAGTATCTGCAACCACAGTATATCTACAACTCAGGACACCAAAACTATTAACTCATTTCTAGGAAACTATTGCAAGGAAATGCTCCAGTTCAACCGAGATTTACAAGAATAACAAGTTCTGGTTTATATAAAAAAACATTTACAAGATCACAGTCCATTCTTAAAGGAAACCTAAAAAACCAACTAATCATCCCCAAGAAAAACAATGTCAAATCATTTAGCATGGGTTCAAGCAGAATCAAATTCTCAAACCAAAACGACAAACCCTAGAATCGCCTCACCTGGACTTGCATCCACGTCGGGAGTCGAGGAGGACGCGATCTGCTGGTAGAGTAGGACAGCACGGGAGGAGGCGAAGAAGACGAGGAGGAAGGGCGGACACGACGAGGCACGACAGGAGGAGGCGGAAACGACACGGGAAGAGGAGGATGCGGCTTGGGAAGAGGCGGAGGCGGCTGGGGAGGATTAGGGTTAGATTGGGGTTTGTTTGGTGAAAAAGAGTTTATATAGTTGTTGGGTAAATTATATAAAAGGAACATACATTTTCATATTGTAACTTAATAAGATAAATTAATAAAATTAACTCATTCACTTTAAGTTACAATTAATTAGCAACTATATACAAATTATAATTTTTTAATATATATATGTTATGTATGATATTAAACGGATACGGATACATAGACGGATATAGATACGGATACGGATCCTATAATACGGATATTCAATCTCGGATCGGATGTTATTCGGATCGGATGTATCAATATCCATATTTGCTCTGCCAGTTCCCGGATATTAAGTTTCAGATACGAATACGGATTCACGGATGACGGATTCTCGGATAAAACGAATACGGATGCGGACGGATTCTCGGATTTCAAACATCCACTGACACCCCTAGTCTGTACATGAAAGAGAGAGAGGGTCTTTTCCTAGCCAGCCTGAGGCTAACCCCCGTGTGTACCAGCAACAACACATGCAAAATGAAAATGTGGTACCACGGGGGAGGCAAGTGAACCATGTGGAGGAACCTGTTCACCATGTCAATTCCATTATGACCTTAAGGAATGGAAAAAAGGTTGACAATCACATTTCCTTGCCACAACCACCACCATCTATGCAGGCCCTCATTGGGAATGGTGGTGAAGAAGAGGCTGAGGGTGAGGGTAATACACCAAGGCTTCCTTCTCAGGCACCGCAGAAAACCTACCTGCCAAAAGCTCCCTATCCAAGTAGGTTAACCAAAAAGCAGAGTGACAACATGGACAAGATATTAGAGGTATTTAAGCAAGTAAAGGTTAACATCCCCTTGTTGGATGTCATCCAACAAATACCTCAATATGCCAAAGTGTTGAAGGATCTCTGCACAACCAAGAGGAAGACCAATGTTCCTAAGAAAGCATTCTTGGCTGCAAATATCAGCTCACTTTTGTCCAATCCTACCTACACAAAATACAAGGACCCTGGGTGTCCTACTATTCAGTGTACGATATGGGACACTAGAATGAGCAATGTTTTGCTTGATTTAGGATCAGCGGTCAACCTCCTCCCATTCTCTGTTTATAAACAGTTGAACTTGGGAGAATTGAAACCAACTAAGTGTGGGATTTCATTCCCTTCACTAAGATCACCCTCCAATTGGCGGATAGATCCATTCGTATTCCCATGGGGATTATCGATGATGTGCTTATCAAAGTTGGAGATTTTATATTTCCAGTCGATTTTGTTGTCCTCGATACCAATCCTGTTGCGAACACCCACTCTCAAATACCTTTGATTTTGGGTAGACCATTTCTGGCAACCTCCAATGCCTTGATTAATTGTAGAAATGGTCTCATAAAGCTCTCATTCAGTAACATGAGTGCCGAGTTTCATGTGTTCAACACTGGTAAGCAACAGGAACCCATGGATGAACCTTTAAATCTAAATCTCATCCACCAATTGGAGAAAGCACCACAAAATCAACGAACACCCCTAACCCAACCCGTTGACAATGTTCGTGGGCCCAGCGAAAACTCATTGCCTGTCTTCGCAATGCAACAGAGTGAGCTGGCCTCGAACATGAATGTCCAAAGGGAGTGTTCGTTGCATGATTCAGTTGAGAGTACTAGTGAGAGTGAGACACCTCATCATATGCCTATACTAGAAGGTGTCTCCACCTCATGTCCCATGGCCATTGAGCCATTTGAGCTTCATATTGACTCCAACAAGGACCCACTTATGACCGAGCTTATGCTTGATGATCTAAATGATGGTGGGAGGTCCTTGTTGGATGACTTGGGGAGAAGCCCCATTCTTAGTGATGTAAGTCTGCTGCATCCATCGAATGAGCCTGAGGAATTCATTCCGATGCACCCGCCTATTGGTTGGAGGGTTTTCTTCGATGAGCAATTAAATCCTAGTGAGGCAACACAACTTCATTCTTTGTTTCCCACACCCAACCAATATCATGAGGGGTTCGAGCCTTTCAGCTTTGACCTTTCACCCCTCATGACACCTCAGAGTACCAGTGGAGTTTGCCCATCTCGGCAAGTCTCTGGTCCTCATGACTTGATATTCTCATTTGATGTTCTTTGACCAAATGATTATGAGAATATCGTTGTTCCTATACATATCATGTAAAAAAATCGAAAAAAAGAAGAAAAAAAAGAGAAAAAAAAAGTGTGTAATAAAAGACTCCTTTAGTGAGCATCGATTGTTGTGGGCCCCAACCCTTGTGTACTTGGTCCCAATTTCTTCACGTATTTATCTCCCTTCTTCAGCTTCTCACAGGTTTTGAGGGAATTTGGGTTTGTGTCCATCGACATGACCCTGAACGTTCCTTTGTACTTCATGTTGGTGAGATCTTTCCTTTTTCATGCATATATTCATGTAGTATCTTGTTCACATTCATTGAGGACAATGCATGAAGTAGGTGTGGGGGGTACTTTACATGTGTACATAGTCGAGTCTTTCCTTTTGATTTTTGTTTTCTTTTGTGTGCATTGTTAGGGTCATGTTAGTGTGCCGCATTTAACATTGATATATATGCTTGCTATGACCCTTGGGTGACTTGTCTTTTTTGCTTGTCGAGTGCTTTAAAATTTCCACATTTCTTTCAAAATCTTCATATGTTTGCGAAAGAAAATGTTTTTGTAGGTTTTGCGTGTGTTTAGCATGTGGAAAACCGTTGAGAGGCAAAGTAAAAAGAAAGCTCCCAAAATTGTCTTGAACTTGATACATTAGGATTTCTAGTTTACTGGCTTTAGGTCTTATCGATTCGTTAGGATGCACCCCGGTTTTCCCTCGGGGGGCGTGTAATCGTAGGGTTTCAGCACTCAAACATTTAAAGAAGTCCACCCTGAACCTAGTGAGTCAATTAATTCGTGTCTTTTAGTATAAGGAAGTTTGTCGTGGTCAAGGGCCCTTAATCTCTTTTTGTGAAACTTAAGTGTAGGGGTTTTGGTTCCCATGTAGATAAATAAATAAGTGGTGTTCTCTCTTCTTGCACGGCTCCTATCACTCGGGAAAGTAGGTCTGAGGGGCCTTTGTGCCTGGTGCTTTCGAGTCATCTGACTTGGGATACACCGACCGAACTCCTGTTACACGGGTGGTAGGGATCGCCCTATGTGGAGATTTGGGGGAAGGTGTACGTGATAGTGTAAGTCCTCATAGGCAATGATGCACGAAAAACCTGACCCTGAGAGAATCAAACACCAACCAATAAAATGCTCTAAAGAAAGAAAGAAAAAAAGAAAAAAAGAAAAAAAAGAGTCAAATAAGAACCAAAATGGACTTTACACATTGTATCACATTCAGAAGTTAAGGTTGCTCATGTCTTTCACTTAAGTCCTTGACTAACTCTCACGAATAACTCATTAGGCTAGGTGTGTGGACCGATTACATATATAGAGTCGACCCGTAATATTATCGTGTCCCATGATCGACATATGAGTCCAACGAGTCGTGTAGCTAGATTGATTAATGCATCTTGTTTGGATTTTGTGGGTATATCCGCTGAAAACCCTCAGGAGACGACACTCCTTCTCCTTGGCGACAATGAGGTTTAACGGCTTGTTGCACGTGCTAAGTGCAACTGTGATTCCTACGAAAGTGAGTTAGGATTTCTTGTTTTTCGTATGCTTTTCTCTTTCTTTGTTTTGCTCGGGACTAGCAAAAGTTAGGTGTGGCGGTATTTGATTGACATCATTTCATGCTTATATTTGTATCTTATATCCATTATCTTTCACCTAAACAATGTTATGTTACGAGTTTTATGTTTAGTTTTCAGGAATAAATAGGTTTGAAGAGATGAAGCAAAAAAGGACTCAAAGGCTGGGAAAAAGGACTGAACTGTGAGATCTAGGGACCAAGATGCAAGGGAGAAGGACCTGAACGCAAGACAGAATGACCTAAGAGCAAAACAGAAAACTCCACACCATCATGGGGAGTATTTTGGCAATTCTATTCGGGTCGGAACTCAAATAAACGAAGTAGATGCATCCAAGACCACAAAATACACTAAGCAAAGCCCAGCACAAATTCCAGATGGATCTGGACTTTTTAGACCGCCAATTGGCGGTCCATTTTAGCCCAAATCCGCTAAAGTTTCTCCAGCACATGTATTAGAGGATGTTTAGGCTATTTTTGGCATCTGTTTAGTCCCACATCGGGGGATTGTATCGGTTTGCCTTTTTCCATGGCTATAAATAGAACTCTTCACCTTCCATTGTAATCACTCCATATTTTAATTGACTATTCTTCCTACTAGAAGTGAGGTGTTGAAGCACACACTAAAGTAGGAGGATGCTACTTGAAATGTGAGTCGTTTTATCAATAAAGTCTTTGTGTTTCTTTCATTGTTTGTTTATGCTTCTTTTATTGTTTGTGCATGTTTTAGTTTAATCGTCTTTTATTTCTAGCTTAGTTTTAATATGCTTTCTTTTCTTAGTTTAATAATTAGTGTAATGTTTAGTGAGTAGTTCCATCCCCTTTGGGGGGTGGAGTAGATGTACATACATGCATTAGAGAATGGGATGAATGCTTTATTTTTGATGTGTTGATAAAACATGAATGTATGCTTGCTTGTTTAGGATAGAATTTATAACTTGATGAGTTTTGCCAAAATGATTAGAAACCTCTCATGCTTGTTTAGGTTCTGAAATAAACAACTTGCATATGTAAATGTTAATCAACTAAGTTGGTGAATAGATTGATAGGTTTTGCCATAACATTTAGACACTTCCTATGCTTGATAAACACCACCTTCATGTGCTTAAAGAATGTATTCTACACCCACCTCTTTGCATGTGTGCACTCACTCCACCCATTAGGGGTTTTCCCATTTCTGTATTCCAGCATTCTTCCTTTGTTCTTAGCTTAGTTATTATTTCATTGTTTGGTTCTTCCTTTCACATTTCCTACTTCTTAGCGTAGTATAGAGTAGAGTAGCATAAACATCTTTCTCCCCTATTTTCTCCACTTGATTTCGTACAAGCAAGATGCTACTCACCTCCCTGAGGATGACCCATACTTGCCACCGCTTCATCGCGGCCGTGCACTTGCGGTTTTAAATAAAACGTTCAACACCAAGCCCCATACCGCATGGCCCCGATCCACCTGGAGGAACTCAAGAAGCAACTAAAGGAGTTGCTTGATGCTGGACTACTGCGACCCAGCAAAGCCTTATGTGGAGCACCCGTCATCTTTCAGAAGAAGAAGGACGAAAGCTTGCGGTTGTGCATAGACTACCGCGCGCTGAACAAGGTGACCATCAGGAACAAGTACCCAGTGCCACACGTGGAGGACTTGTTCGATAAGCTTGGGCAAGCACAGCATTTCTCCAAGATGGACTTGAGGAGTGGTTACTACCAAGTCCGAATTGCAGAGGAGGACGTGCCCAAGACTGCCTGCGTCACTCGCTATGGGTCTTATGATTTTTTAGTCATGCCATTTGGCTTGACAAATGCACCAGCAACTTTTTGTAACTTAATGAATGATGTCTTTAGCGACTACATAGATGACTTTGTTGTAGTATATTTGGACGACATTGTTGTTTATAGCAGGGACTTGGAGACGCACGAGCGACATCTCAGATTGGCGTTCGAAAAGTTGCGGCAACACAGGCTATTCCTGAAGCCTGAGAAATGCGCATTCGGTCAGAAGGAGATCTTTTTTTTGGGCACATCATAGGAAGTGGCGAGGTGCACATGGACCCAAAGAAGATCGAGGCCATCGAGCAATGGCCGGTACCGAAGAAGGTGCCAGAACTGAGGTCTTTCCTTGGTTTGACGAACTACTACCGCAAATTCGTCAAGAGCTACTCAAGGATTGCCGCACCACTCACCGACCTATTGAAGAAGGATCGACAGTGGGCATGGGAACTGCAATGCCAGGAGGCATTTGATGAACTGAGGCGGGTGGTGACAACTACTCCTGTTCTCAAGTTGCCAGGCTGGAATTTGTCATTCGAAGTCTTCACCGACGCCTCAGACTTGGCAATCGGAGGGGTGCTTACCCAAAATGGGCACCCAATCGCGTACGAAAGTCGCAAGCTTAATGCAACAGAGAGTCGCTACTTTGTGCATGAACGGGAGATGACGGCCGTTGTACACTGCCTACGCACTTGGCGGGTATACTTACTCGGGACAAAGTTCATAGTATGGACGGACAACGTTGCAACTAGCTGTTGGGAAACTATGAAGAAGTTAAGCCCAAAGCAAGCAAGGTGGAAAGATTACTTGGCTGAGTTCGACTACGAACTCAAGTACAAGCCGGGGTGCATCAACCAGGTAGCGGATGCCTTGAGCCGCATGGTCTGTGAGGAGATAGGTCGCATTTCTTCCATCACCAGGATAGAAGGCGACATGCTCACAAAGCTGAGGGGCCAAACTAAGCAAGACTCTGAATGTATCAGAATCAAGAAGCAGATCGAGGATGGGATCACGAGGCGCTACTCGTTTGAAGATGGGATCCTCTATGCAAAGGGCCAACGACCCTTATTACCTAAGCTTGGCGGACTTAAGAGGGAGATCATGAAGGAGACTCACGACTCGCGTTGGGCTGGGCACCCAGGGACGGAGCGGACCATGGCCTTGTTGAGTAGTAGCTATTACTGGCCAGGAATGGAGAAGGACGTGGAGCTATATGTCTAGACTTGTCTCATTTGCCAGCAAGACAAGCCGGAGAGAATGAAGCAAGGCGGGCTGCTACAGCCACTCCCTATCCCAGAGCAACCTTGGCAAAGTTGTTCCATGGACTTCATCTCTGGGCTCCCACTCGTGGACGGGAAGGCAACAATAATGGTAGTTGTTGATCGATTCTCGAAGTATGCTATCTTCTTAGCAGCACCGAAGGTATGTCCAGCTGAGGTAGCAGTGAACCTATTCATGAGGGACGTTGTGAAACACTGGGGCGTACCCAAGGACATTGTTAGCGACAGGGATCCAAGATTTACCGGGAAGTTTTGGAAGCGCTTGTTCGAGTTGTTGGGGACACAACTCACCTTCTCCACTGCCAATCATCCCGAGACTGATGGATAGACCGAGAGGATTAATGGCATCTTGGAGGAGTACCTGAGGCACTATGTTTTGTCCAACCAAAGCAACTGGGTGGATCTCATGGACGTGGCACAATTTTGTTACAACTTGCACAAGACATCCACCACTGGACAGAGTCCATTCGAGGTGGCTACAGGCAGACAACCGATGACGCCACACGAGCTTGCGAAGCAAGACGAGGGCCACTGTCCAGCAGCATATAGATTTGCCAAAGCAAGGTTCGATCAATCCGAGGAGGCTAGAGACTTGCTTGCCAAAGCTCAGCACAGGATGAAGTGAGCTGCTGATAAGGGACGGAGACACCTCGAGTTTGAGAAAGGGGAGAAAGTTCTACTGAAGCTCACCCCACAGATCTGGAAGAAGATCTTAACCAAAGATGCTAACAAATCGGTCATTCAGAAGTATGATGGGCCGTTTGTCATCTTGAAACGAGTAGGCAACGCTGCCTATCATATTGAACTCCCGGAGAGGTACAAGATACATCCCGGGTTCCATGTAAGCAACCTGAGGAGATATAGGGAAGACCAAGAGGACCCCTCAAGGTCGATCCCTACTCGGGCACCACCTAGCGTGCGAACCACCTTCACCAAGGAGGCATAGGCCATATTGGATAGGAAGAAGAAGGGGGCAGTAGGAGGAATCAGAACATCTACTATCTTGTTAAATGGAAGGGGTTTCCAGCATCCGAGAATACTTGGGAACAAGACATAACCGTCTGGCAGTACGAGGGCTTGGTTCAAGCATACTTGGAGGGACAAGCCACGTCTTCGTCGAGGACGACGAAGGAAACGGGTGGGGGATACTTGTTACACCCTTAAGGTTGCTATGGCCTTGTGACGCCAATGGTCCCCTGGACTTAGCCAAAGGAGGGCTATTCAGTAGAATGCATTGGGTCACACGGGCCCATGGACGCAAGCGGGATGCTTGGGCACAAACGGGCCGAGCAAGTGAGCTTGCTAGGATCCATGCGGATCTTCTCTCGGATCAGGGGCGTGCATCCAACAGACGAGCAGATAAGGAAAGCTACATGGCTCGTTAGTGCAAAGAAGGCAACTATATGAGGGGACGCGACAGATAAGGAAGGCTACCTGGCTCGTTGGGGCAAAGAAGGCAAGTATCTGAGGGGACGCGACACATAAGGAAAGTTTGCTGGTTCGTTGGTACAAACAAGGAAACTTTCCTGCTTCTCCATGCGTCTTTAGATCTGACTTGATGGAGGCATTGAAGTGGGCACTTGAATGCCTCTAGGAGCAAATAGCTATAGGTTGAGACCTATATATAGGGGCGTTGAGTTGTGGAGTTGTCACAACCAACCCATCTGAGTGAATTGTACGTTTGTATGTTTGTGTAGAGAAATACAAAACGGGGGTTGCTCCATTCTTGAGTGTGATTGAGTGAACACTGAGTTGGGGCTTCTGGCAAAGCTACTCTTAGGGTTTTGTCCATAGCTAACGAGGGAGGTTTAGCTAGGAGCTGACCGAAGTTTTGAGCTAGAACACAAGCAAAAAGAAACCCCGTCACTGTAAGGGTATAAACGTTGATTGTACCTTGTGGCCGACGTCTATCCCCTTCAAAAAAACGAATAGACGTCGGTTGTTATGTAAAACCAACGTCTATACCTAGAACATAGACGTCAGTTGGTATGTAGCCAACGTCTATACTTAGAGAATAGACGTCGGGTGTACAAAATAGTCGATGTCTAGTCTCTAAGTATAGATGTCGGGTGTCCCTAACCGCCGACGTCTATACGTAAGGAATAGACGTTGGTTTTTAAGTGACCGACGTCTAGTTTTATACGATGCATAAATATACGTCGGGTCAGAGGACCCATATAGCCGACATATATACCCTTAATATCCGACGTATATTCCATTTTCTACACTAGTGTCTGCTATGATTTACTGCTGATTATAGGTCACGTATTTTTGCATTATTCATGATCATATTCAGATAACCTTCTAAGATTTGTTGCTGATTGATTGTGTTCATTTTAAATACCACAAGTGCACGGTGTCACTGAAGATGTGACAAATATGGGTCGATCCACAGGCAGGTGTGTCGACTCTAGTTCGTTCGAAGGCAAGTGGGAAAAAGAGAGGAGAAAAGTTGTGATTACACAAGCTAAACTACACTAAACTAGCAAGCATCAAACAAGGAAAACGAAAGCGAGGGAAATCGAAAGCAAGATAAAATTCAGGAAAAGAAACCCCTAAGGGGTGGACTGTGTGCACATATGGAGTGAAATAAGTGACAAATGACGTGTGTAAGCATGTGTGTGTGTGTTTCATGTGTGTGTCTTCATGCATAGGAAGTGTCTAAAGATGTGGCAAAACATATCAATCCATTCGCACAACATATCGGCAATTATAACTTCATTAGCATAAGACTAGGTTCAGTATGAGAGGTGTCTAAATGTTATGGCAAAACTCATCAAAACCAGGAACTCATGTGAAGAACAAAGCTATGCATGGGAAGTGTCTTAATGTTATGGCAAAACTCATCAAAGCAAACACAAATACAAACACATAATTAACATGTAGCATATTCAACAGGAAATTTCAGTCAATAAACATGAGGAAACTAAGCATGGGAAGTGTCTAAATCTTATGGAAAAACCCATAAAAAATCCCCCAACATGTAGATGATTAAAATACCGCCAATGAACATACAAACATGCAAGTCTACATAATCAAAAATTCATCAAACATACAAACTTCACAACATATATGTACATTATCTCCACCCACCAAATGGGGATGAAACTACTCACTACTCATTAAGAAAAGAAAAGTAAAGTAAATCAAACTAAGCATTCATGCAAAAATTAAAAGAGAAGACAACATCAAAACAAACTAAGAAAAAATATTTTATTTACATGACTCACATTACAAGTAGCATTCTTCTCCACTTGAGTTTTGCTCCAAGGCTTACTCTAAGTAGATAGAATGTCACCAAGCAATGGATAAATACAAAGGAGGAGGAATAGTTATATTTATAGTCATACAGAAGGTAAAAACCGGGACAATCCCCCAGTATGGGACTAAACGCATACCATAAATGGACTAAATACACACTAATACATCACCCGACTGGGGCTTATCGGGTTTGGATCCAAATGGACCGCCAATTGGTGGTCTGGGTTGTGTTGATCGGGTTGTGCTTTGGTGGAGACTTTTGTGGATCGATTTCTTCATGTTTGGTGCACCCGAAGTGGTTATTGGAGGTTAGACCAGGATTTAATTGCCAAAATACTCTTCATGATGGTGTTGAGCTTCTTGATTTGCTCATTGTTCCTTTTTCTTTTACATCTGAGTCATTCTCTCTTGCATCTCAGTCCATAAGTCTTGCATCTTAGTCATTTTCCTTGCTTTTAAGTCCTTTTTGAGTCTCTTCTTCTCAAACATGTTTATTCCTGAAACTTAACATAAAACTCGTTAGATGGCATTGTGATTGACATCATTTCATGCTTATATTTGTATCTTATATCCATTATCTTACACCTAAGCAATGCTACGTGACGAGTTTTATGTTTAGTTTTCAGAAATAAAGAGGTTTGAAGAGAAGAGCCATGAAAGGACCCAAAAGCAGGAAAAAGGACTTAATTGTGAGACCTGGGGACCAAGATGCAAGACAGAAGGACCTGATCGTAAGACAGAAGGACCTAAGAGCAAACCAGGAAACTCCACACCATCATGGGGAGTATTTTGGCAATTCGATTCGGGTCGGAGCTCCAACAAACCAAGTAGATGCATCCAGGACCAACAAAGACCACCAGCAAAGCCCACAACAAATCCCATATGAATCCAAAGCTTATAGACTGCTAATTGGCGGTCCATATGTCTCCAGATCCGCTAAGATTTGTGCTGGGCTTGTATTAGTGTATTCTTAGTCTATTTTTGGTATTGGTTTAGTCCCACATCGGGGGATTGTCCCCGATTAGCTTTCTCCATGCTTATAAATAGAACTCTTCACCTTCCATTGTAATTACCCATTGCTTGGTGGCATTCTCTCTACTAAGGAGTGAGCCTTGAAGCAATAACTCAAGGTGGAGAAGAATGCTACCTTCAATGTGAGTCATTGTTAATAAAAGTTTATTTGTTTCTTTTAATCTTGTTTTGTTATTTTGCTTGTTTTGTGTGGGTTGCTTTACTTTGTTTAATCTCTTGTTTAGTAATTTTAGTATCTTAGTTAAATGTTTTCTTTACTTAGTCTAATCAGTATTGTAATGAGTAGTGAGTAGTTCCATCCCCATTTGGGGGGTGGAGAAATATGTGATATAATCATGTAGTGTATTAAGTGTGTGTTATCTTTATCCCTTGAGCTTTATATGATTTCCATAACCATCTAATGAGTTTTCACTCTTATCTTTGATATGCTAATGCTCTTGAATGAAGCTTAGCTTATGCTTTGATTAGTGGACCTATTTTATGGGGAATGATAAGGTTAGGATATGGATGAAGTTAATATTGGAAACACAATTTGTAGTGTATGTACTCTTGTTGCCTTTACCTTAGCTAATGTCTTGTATGTTTTAATGATGTAGTGAAATCTTAATTCATGTAGAGGCATAGTAAGGTATAGTCTTTATACTTGAGTTCATGTATCTTCATTCCAATTATTGTCTTGTATGTTTTAATGATGTAGTCTTATCTTAATTCATGTAGAGGCAAAGTCGGATGTAGTTTTATGATTTCATGCACTACATGTTGTGAGGAGCTTAATGAACACACACACACTTCTTTATGTTCACATTATTTCTCTACCCCCTCTGGGGCTTAGTTTATTGCTTATCTCCATTTCCATTTGCATCTTAGTGTAGTTTAGTGTAACCAACCTTTCTTCCCTTTCTTTACCTCTCGCCTTCGCACAAACCAAGTGTCGACACACCTCCCAGTGGACGACCCGTATTTGCTACCGCTTCAACGTGGTCGTGCACTTGGGGTTAAATATAAAACGATCAATCACATTGCTTAGGCTAAAAGTAAAGGATATAACACACAAATATATACATTATTTGATGTCAATCAAATACTCCCACATCTAACTTTTGCTAGTCCCGAGCATAACAAATAAAGAGAAAAGTGAATGAAAGGTACAAGCATACGTAAAACAGGGAAATCCTAACTACTATCGTAGGAATCACGGTTGCAGTTAGCATGTGCAACAAGTCGTTAAACCTCCTTGTCTCCAAGGAGGAGGAGCATTGTCTCCTGGGGGTTTTCAGCGGATACACCCACAAAATCCGAACATAGATGCATTATTCAACCTAGCACACAACTCGATGGACTCATTTTTTTCGGTCATTGGACGTGGTAATTCTACGGGCCGACTCTATATAGGTATTTAGTCTACACTCCTAGCCTAATGAACCATTCATGCAAGTTAGTTAAGGACTTAAGTGACAGACATGGGCAACCTTAACATCCTCAAGTGATACAAAGTGTAAAGTCTATTAAGGTTCTTATTTGCATTACCATTCTTTTCTTTTTGTTTCTTTTCTTACTTCCTTTTTTTTCTTTAGTTGGAGTTTCATTCTCCCATGGTCAGGTATCGTACATCATTGCCCATGAGGACTTACACTATCACGTAAACCTTTCCCCAAATCTCCACATAGGGCAATCCCTACCATCCGTGTAATAGGAGTTCGGTCGGCGCATCCCAAGTCAAATAACTCAAAAGCACCAGGCACAAAGTCCCCTTAGACCTACTTTCCCGAATGATAGGAGTCATATGAGAAGAGAGAACACCTACTCACTTATTTCTTATCTACACATGAACCAAAACCCCTACACTTAATGTCTCACAACAAGATTTAAAGGGTCCTTAACTACAACAAAACATCCTTAAATTAACATACACGAATTATTGACTCACTAGGTTCAGGGTGAACTTCTTTAATGATTTGAGTACTGAAACCCTATGATTACTCGCCCCCGAGGGAAAATTGGGATGCATCCTAACGATTAGATAATTCTTAAAGCCACTGTCCATTAAGGTTCTTATTTGTCTTCTTCTTCTTTCTTTTCTTTTCCTTCTTTTTTTCTTTTTTTTCTTTTTGGAGTATTATGAATTACACTAGTTGGTGTTTGATTCTCCCAGGGTCAGGTTTTGTGGATCATTATATGTGAGGACTTACACTATCACGTACACGTTCCCCCAAGTCTCCACATAGGACACACCCTACCACCTGTGTAACGGGAGTTCGGTCAGTGCATCTCAAGTCAGATGACTCGAAAGCACCAGGTACTAAGTCCCCTCGGACCTAATTTCCCGAGTGATAGGAGTCGTGCAAGAAGAGATAACACCACTTATTTATTTATTATCTACGTGGGAACCAAAACCCCTACACTTAAAGTTTCACAACAAGATTTTAAGGGTCCCTGACTACGACAAACTTCCTTATACTAACATACACAAATTACTTGACTCATTATGTTCAGGGTGGAGTACTTTAATTTGTTTGAGTACTGAAACCCTATGATTACTCGCCCCCGAGAGAAAATCGGGGTGCATCCTTACGACTCGATAAGACCTAAAGCCGGTATACTAGATATCCTAATGCATCATGTTCAAGTCAATTGTGGGAGATTCTCTTTTGATTGCCTCAAAATGGTTTTGCATACGCTGAACAAATACACAAACCCCACAACACATTTTTCTTTCGCAAACACATCAGATTTTTGAAAGAAATGGGAAGTGAAAGCACTACAGTAAACAAAAGAAGACAAGTCACCCAAGGATCATGGCAAACAGAAATATCGATATTAAATGCAGCACACTAGCATGACCCTAGCAATACAAACAAAAGAAAACAAAACAAAATGGGAAAGACTCGACTATGTACACATGTAAAACACCCCTCCACACTTACTTCATGCATTGTCCTCAATGAATGTGAGCATGATTCTACATGGATATATGCATGAAAAAGACAATATCTCACCAACGTGAAGCACAAGGAATTTTAATGGTCATGTTGATGGACACAAACCCGAATTTCCCTCAAAACTTATGAGATGCTAACGAAGGGAGACAAAGACGTGAAAGAAATGGGCCCAAATACACAGGGGTTGAAGCCCACAACAAGTTGTGCTCACTCATGGAGTTTTTTTCTTTGTTTTCTTCTTTTCCTTTTTTTTTAAATATAACTATGTATAAAAATAAGTTCTCATCTTCATTTGTCAAAGGACATCAAATGGGAACCTCAAAAGTGGGTCAATGCACTTGGAATGGGTACATGACACCACGTGGGGCCAAAATAGTCATGTGTGGGGCCCCGTCACAAAGTGCACAAACGCAAGGAGATGTACATGAATTAGACGCAAAGGCGTCTAATTCAAAGGATCAAGCTGCAGGAGCTTGAATCTCTCAAGAGTTTGGGACATATTGTGCAACGGAAGAAGAGTTTCTCCCGTTGCAGAATTGAAGTTATGCTCGTCAATCCAAACTCTCCAACCAGCAGGCTGGTGGGTTGGAATGAGGTCAAGAACCTTGTTATGCATGTTCGACTCACCAGGCGAACAGAATGTGGGTCTCTTACCCAAGGTATCCTCTAAGGAACTCCCAATACCCTCATTCGCGATGTAATTCTTTGATGTCCCATCATTTCAAGGATGATCAGGAATAATAGTGAGAGGCAAACTCCCATCAGGTCGTATGAAATTAAGGGTACTAGGGAGCTCTTGCTCCACCATAGGTGAGTTGTTAAGAGGCATGACAACAAGATCATTTGGTTCAAGGGCCACAAGACAAAAAGATAAGGCACAATCCTGTGCCGACTCATAATGAAACTGGTCCATGATATTCTCAATTTGGATCGAATTCCCAACCATGTGATCGTGAATTGAAACCCCAATCGTGAATTACAAGTAGCATTCTTCTCCACTTGAGTTTTTCTCCAAGGCTTACTCTAAGTAGATAGAATGTCACCAAGCAATGAGTGAATACAAAGGAGGAGGAATATTTATATTTATAGTCATAGAAAAAGGTAAAAACCGGGACAATCCCCCAGTATGGGACTAAACGCATACCATAAATGGACTAAATACACACAAATACACCACCCAACTGAGGCTTATCAGGTTTGGATCCAAATGGACCTCCAATTGGCGGTCAAGGTTGTGCTTTGGTGGAGACTTTTGTGGATCGATTTCTTCATGTTTGGTGCACCCGAAGTGGTTGTCGGAGCTTAGACCTGGATCTAATTGCCAAAATACTCCTCATGATGGTGTTGAGCTTCTTGATTTGCTCATTGTTCCTTTTGGTTTTACATCCGGGTCCTTCTCTCTTGCATCTCAGTCCATAAGTCATGCATCTTAGTCATTTTCTTTGCTTTCAAGTCCTTTTTAAGTCTTCTTCTCAAACTTGTTTATTCCTGAAACTTAAACATAAAACTTGCTACGTATCATTGCTTAGGCTAAAAATAAAGGATATAAGACACAAATATTTGCATCATATGATGTCAATCACTGATTATAGGTCATGTATTCTTGCATGGTTTCATGGTTATATTCAGATAATGTTTCATGACTTGGTTGCTGATTATACATCACATGCTCATGCATTATCTCGTAAATATATTCCTATAATCCCGGATTAATTGCTAAGTTCTACATCTCGATCACTTGCACGTTCTGAAATTTAGTATTCATGCTACGTAATGCTCGTAGTGGTTAATCGTGCTATCTATTACTGCTGCTCTTGTTCTATTATTCTTGTCATGCATATATGTACAAATATGAGGTGTTATGGGTGATATGCATGCACTCAAGAAAAAAATAGACTTATCAATGCTATATGCGATTCATGTTATATCTTAATGCAACTTGTGAATCCGAATGTACACTTATATAATGATTATGGATAGATTTAGTTTCCTGAAATTATGTGCATGATTCACCATGTTGTACTACTGATACATATGTTATTTCATGCTCATATATTATCTGCTCACATTCTGAAATTCTGGTTCCTATTGCATTTATGCTCTGAAATTGATAATGTATATTTCAATTGTTGTGTGGTGCGATTGAGATATCTTCTACCTCTATGCATTATTATGTTACTTCTGTAACGTATATATGTTACTGATGTGAAGTGTTATGATGTGGTTATATATGTTGCTTAGGACATCAAACCTTGTATCATCCTTATTATGACCCGATTAGTTGTTAGCTCGATTTATCTCCGGGTATGATTGCTTATTGTTGTGAGTGCTTTATGTTCCTGATTGGAATATTCTGATTTTGTTTATGTTTGGGGTTGTGGGGAGGGTATTTGTATATCCTTCCTTGAGCTTGTTTTGGACTCTGTTGCTACATTAGATTTTAGATGCTTAAGTAGTTTGCATTGCATTTAATCTGATAAGTAAATCTGGGCACGTTCAGTTTTCTGGGCCGACGGGCCACGAGTTGGTCTCTAGCTTTAGAGGTCGTTCGCATAATACCTTTATGTGGAGGCTAGGCGTAAGATAAATCCTGGGCAGGCGTGCTGCCATTCTATCTCAGGTTCGATGTTCCCAAGTTTGCAATGACACCATGTAGGTTTAATTCCACGATTTGGGGCGTCTATCCAGCATACCACTTTGTACAAAGTGGTGGGTCATTGTCGAGTGACCCGCTTCTGTTTCTGACCAGCATGGCTAGTGTTCTGTTTCCTTTTAGAGGAATTTGATCAGGTGCGCTCGACTGGTGCGGTTGTTGGATTTGTTGCCTTCTGTTGCATATTGTGCTTTTCTATGGGGTTTTTGATGCTATTGTCTTAGTTAGACTTCATGCATATTTTTGTTAATGTTTGGCTATGGCATATTGGGTTTTCTTTATTGAAAACTGACGCATATGTTAATACGATGCTTTCAGGTACTTAGGTTCCTACAGGGAGGACTGGATGAGTAGTTGAAGATTTTGTACATGAGGGACACGTCGACCAGAGTCTTCATTATCTTTCATATTTATTTTGATTTATTTCCCTTTTGAAACTCGATGTATTGTAATTGGATCTTTTATATATACATGGATAATGATTTGTTTCAGTTATATCATATTTGTCTATCCATGTATGTTTGTTATGTATTGTCGAGTTAGTCGGTATTGTCTTCCTTTTGTAACTTCTTCGGTCGTCGCGGAGGTCTCTGATCGCGACACTTGTTTTTCTTTCCTATGTACATACCCACGAGATCGAGGGCATTACACTGCATCCTAGTCCTAGTCCTCCTCGCAAGCCTCACTCGACCCCCCAAGCCTCGCTTACGGTTCCACTAACTGATCTCCGTTCCGGGCCGAGATCAACGTCATTTACAACACTGAGCCTCGCAAACAATCCTCGCCTCGCTCGTGTCTCCTCTCACAACCCTTGAGAGAGCTTCCTCGAAACTTTACAACACTTGGGTGATTATTGAATATGGAGAAGTAATCACAATCTAACACTCTATACTTGAGCACACTTGGATACTGATTAGGAATGGATATGCAAGTGGTGAAGTTAGGCTTGAGTGTAGAAGAATGAGAGCTTGAAGATGAAGAGAATTTGTCTTTGAGTATAGGATAGATAGGAAGCGTTCAAGAGCTCTAAAACCAACAAATGGGATCCTATTTATAAGCCTTCAAGCTCTACTAGCCGTTTGGTAGTTGGTGGGGAAATGGACTATGAGAAGCAAGATGTGAAATAAGCTCGGGCAGATTTTAGACAAGCTATGGTCGACCATTCACGTAACGGTAGTCTAAGACGCTACAAATGGATTGGTCTAAACTAAGCATACGGTTGACCAAATAGAGTTCGGATCACCGTTCACCAACTTCTAGTAACTATTTTCAATTTCGCCCTATTTAATTTTGGTTAACCGAATTCCATTCAATTCACCGTTCCAAGGTGGATTCTAAGATTTGTTGGGCTCTGATTACTTAAGTTCGGTTCACCGTGTATATTTCGGTAGACCAAAGCTAGCATGAGTTTTTGCACTGACAATTAAGGCTCAAATAGTCATTAGGTGCAATGGTCAAGTGTCACGGTCGTTGGGCGCCTAAAGCCAAGAAGGACTCGGTTGACCGATAGGCATTAGGTCATCCGAATTAAGACAAGTCAATTGGGCTATGTAGACTCGATTCAAATGTGACTGTTGGATCAAAGTCCAAAATCGGTCCAGGGCTATTCGGTTGACCGAAGTCTGTTCGGTCTTTCGTCAGTGCAATTCCAGAGGGCAACCTAAAGTTTACTAATGGGAAGGATTCGGGTAATCGATAGGTGTTCGGTGGACTGAACTAGAAAGGTTTTGGTTGACCGTGAAGGGTTCGGTTTACCGAATCTTAACGAGACAGAATCTTAGTGCTCAAGTTTACATAAAACCTTATAGACTCAATAAATATAAAATTACATGTCTTGGTCCAAAGCTTTAATTGCAACTCTTGAGTCTTGATGTCTTTGTCCCAATACTCCTTTTCTTGATTATCTTGATCAACCTATTAAGATGATTACAAGTATACACATATGTATGCAATGCATGTAATCGTGTTCCCTCACTTTGATTGATTACGTTGATTGATTAAGATTAGTTTGATTAATCATCAAAATTAATATAGATTAAGGCCAAAAAGGCAAGAAAAATAGCATCAACGGTCGACCCGTCGAGTAAAACGGTCGACCGAGAGGTTAAATTTGGGAGAAATTTTCTGAACTGCAAAACGTTGCTCGCGATTTACTTAATTCGCCTGCGCCTTGGACCATTTTGCCCTCACATCACTCTCTCTCTCTTCTTTCCTTTCCTCTCTCTCCCACCACGACTCTCTCTCTTCACTTCCTTCCCACCACCAAATCTCAACCACCAAGGAAGGATGTCTCGAAGGACAGGAAAGGCGCCAACCGCCGCACCGTGGAATCTGAGTAATGCGAGCACGGTAAATTTTAAATTAAAAAAAATTAAAAAAAGGGGAGGCATCTGCGGGAGACGCCTCCCTTTTTTTAAATTATTAAGAATATTATTACATTATCAATTATTATTGAATAACAACATTAATTGAAATTTAATAATTATTGATTTAAGTGACACGTTTAGCTTTTTAGCGATTATTAGGGTCATGTTTAGTAAACCAAAAAAAATTAATTATTGATTAATAGCGACATGTTTTGTGAAATTAAACTTAAATTTAGTAATTAGTAATTATTAGTGGCATGTTTAGTAAACAATAATTTAAATTATAATATTGATTTAGTATACGAGACATGACATATTGTATGCAACCAATTTGATGAATAAATTTTAACGAAATTTTATTTCCGAAATAAAATTAAAAGCCATCTGGTTACCGTGGAGGAAAAGGAAAATCAATATTGATTCGGTATATGAGACATGATGTGGAGGATCCAGGTCCTCGTCATCCACATACCTGTGGTATATCTGCTTTGGTTAGGAGGGAGAGGGATTCTTCAAGACATCATCAGACATGTAGTGACCCGTTTGATGAGGAAGAGGTTTTCGATGATGAGGAAGATTTTCTGTCGTAAGGGTTGGAGTTGGAGCGGGAGCTTGAGGATGAGCGTTCCCCAGGAGTGTTAGATGGTAGAGGACGGGGGCGGCATAGTATTTCTTTAGATGGTCGGTGGATAGTTTGGAATGGTAGCGATGGTAGGTTTGTGAGTTCTGATATGAGCTCGTGCACTGTGCAAACCCGAAAAAAGAAAATGGTTGATGACGATTCTTGGATTGTGAATTATATGATGCCCGGTGGTCCTAAGATGGGAGTGTAATTCCTAGTTTTGGGGGCCACATTGCCAGACGCACTTGGGCAGGCAAGGATTGGAAGGTTTTGAAGTGCCAAAACCGAGACAGGGTCTGTAGTACTTTGTAGAGTTGGCAGTCAATTTTGAGTGTCGATGTCACGGAGCGCCTTGATGCTAGAAGATTAGGTCACTTGCCTTGGAGCATGTTCACTCACATTGACATGTCGTTGATATCTACGTTTGTGGAGCGGTGGCAACCTGACATCGAGTTCCAAGTTGATCACTTAACTCTCTCATTCTCTTCTGCTCCTGACACAATAATTTCAAGCATTAATTGAAAGTTCGACCATTTAGATGCTGAAATAGAATCCCATCAAACATTCTGCCATGTCAAGGCCTCGAATCCTCAAGAATGTTTTTAATATTTGTAAGTTGCATTTCAATAGCCGTGTTGACACAGTCAAAAAGAGTGTCGAGAGCCAAAGTTGATGAAGTGATCCAATCTTTCGAGGCCGAATGAGCGCTCTTGACCCTATAGTTCGTAGTGTTGCCGAAATGAAGGACTTTGTTCGTCCAATTCAACACAAACTTTTCTTTATGCAATAGTCATGTCCCATCCACATAGTTCGTGATAGTCAGATTCAAACTGTACGCATCTTTCAAAGCATACATAACTCTATTATACTCCTCTAGTGAAATAGAAAGCATGACTTTCCTCCACTTTCCACACTTAAATCTCTCGGCTAACACCTTATTGATTGATTCGTTTTAATTAACCGCAAGTGCACGGCCGCACTGAAGCGGTGGAAAATATGGGTCGATCCACAGGGAGGTGTGTCGACTTTCGTTTGTGCGAAGGCGAGTGGGAAAGAAAGGGGAAATGATTGATTAACTACACTACACTAAACTAGTAAACAACAAAGAACGAAACAAAAGTATAAAACGAACTAAAACTAAGCAAAGCAACTAATAATAGAAGATAGAACTCAGGAATGGAAAACCCCTAGGGGGTGGAGTGTGTGTGTGCACATGAAATAAATGTGGTGAATGCATACAAGAAGCTCAAGTGTAGTTAGTGTTTGTTAATGCATAAGAAGTACCTAATGGCAAGACCAATCATTTAAAACACTAACCTAGGTG
Organism: Triglochin maritima; assembly: GCA_963682175.1. Taxonomy (NCBI): domain Eukaryota; kingdom Viridiplantae; phylum Streptophyta; class Magnoliopsida; order Alismatales; family Juncaginaceae; genus Triglochin; species Triglochin maritima. Next base: position 37,767,109 of record OY821773.1, on the reverse strand, counting down.
ATTAATATGAGCATGACAAGGTTGTTATTAAGAACATAAACAAGCATGGAATGTACCTAACATTATGGCAGAAACCGTCAAGTAAAAGTTCTTATTAATTCAAGCAAACATACTAACATCTCTCACAAACAATAATGTCTAGCATTCATACCATCTACATAACAGGTACACACATCTACTCCACCCCCAAAGGGGATGGAACTACTCACTCATATTTAAACTAACAGTTATACTAAGGAAAGAAAATATGCTTAAACTAATTACAAGAAAACTAAACAACAAGTTTAACTAAAAGGACATAAAACAAAAGAAGCATGCAAGCATATGAAAAGGAAATTAAACTAAGAAACAAACAACATAACTAAAGAAGAAACATCTATTATTACTCAATCAATTACAAGTAGCCTATCTCCACCAGGGTTTTTGCTTCAAGGCTTGAACTCCTAGTAGAGAGGATGGCCACCAAGAGAGAGATGGGGTACAAGAGAGGAGGGAGAGTTCTATTTATAGCCATAGAAAAAGGTAATCCGGGACAATCTCCCAGTATGGGACTAAACAAATATAAAAAATAGACTAAACACACTCTAATACACGCTCCACAGAAATCCTAACGGACCCGGGCCAACTCGGACCGCCAATCAGCGGTCTACAGGGTTTGGATCCGTCTGGGTTTTCTTCTGGACTTTTCTGGATGGATTTGTTGGTCTTTGATGCATCTACCTTGCTTGCTGGAGCTCCGACCCAAATAGAATTTCCAAAATACTCCCCATGATGGTGTGGAGTATTTTTGTTTGCTCATTGGTCCTTCTATCTTGCATTCATGTCCTTCGATCTTGCATCTTAGTCCTCGAGTCTCTCAACTCAGTCCTTTTCCCTTCTTTTAAGTCTTTTCATGTCTCTTCTCTTCAAACCTATTTATTTATGAAATTCAAACATAAACCTCAACATCCTCAAGTGATACAAAGTGTAAAGTCCATTAAGGTTCTTATTTGCATTACCATTTTTTTCTTTTTGTTTCTTTTTCTTTTTTATTTATTAGTTGGAGCTTCATTCTCCCAGGGTCAGGTTTCGTGCATCATTGCCTATGAGGACTTACCCTATCACGTACACCTTTCCCCAAATCTCCACATAGGTCAATCCCTACCACCCATGTAACGGGAGTTCGGTCGGCACATCCCAAGTCAGATGACTCGAAAGCACCAGGCACAAAGTCCCCTAAGACCTACTTCCCGAATGATAGGAGTCGTGTGAGAAGAAAGACACCTACTCACTTATTTGTTATCTACACATGAACCAAAACCCCTACACTTAATGTCTCACAACAAGATTTAAATGGTCATTGACTACAACAAACTTCCTTAAATTAACATACACGAATTATTGACTCATTAGGTTTAGGGTGGAGTTCTTTAAATGTTTGAGTACTGAAACCCTATGATTACTCGCCCCCCGAAGGAAAACTGGGGTGCATCCTAACGACCAGATAAGTCCTAAAACCACTGTACTAGATATCCTAATGCATCAAGTTCAAGAGAATTTTCGGAGCTTTCTTTTTACTTTGCCTCTCAACGGTTTTGCACATGCTAAACACACAAAAAACCCACAAAACATTTTCTTTCGCAAACACATGAAGAATTTGAAAGAAATGTGAAAATTTTGAAGCACTAGGTAAGCAAAAGAAGACAAGTTACCCAAGAATTATGGAAAGCAGATATATCAATATTAAATGCAGCACACTAACATGACCCTATCAATACACACAAAAGAAAAAAAAACAAAGGAAAAAGACTCGACTATTTACACACATAAAACACCCCCCACACCTACGTCATGCATTGTCCTCAATGAATGTGAGCAAGATACTACATGGATTTATACATGAAAAAAAGGAAATATCTCACCAACATGAAGCGCAACAGGAAGTTCATGGTTATAGTGATGGACACAAACCTGAATTCCCTCAAAACATGTGAGATGCTAAATAAGGGATACAAATACGTGAAAGAAAGGGGGCCCAAATACTCAAAGGTTGGAGCCCACAACAATCGATGCGCACTGAAGTATTCTTTTTTCTCTTTTTTTCTTTTTTTTCAAATTTAACTTTATACAAACATGAAAGCTCAACCATTCATGCAGCAGCATGAATGGTTGAGTACGAGAGAGGTTCATGAAGGAACATGACATCCTCAACTTCGGTTGGTGCCCCCTCCAAGTACGGTTTGAGGCGTTGTCCATTAACATTGAACACGTCCCCATTCCCTGGGTTCAAGATGTCAACCGCTCCATGAGGAAACACGCTTTGAACAATAAAAGGGCCAGACCAGCGATTGCGGAGCTTACCCGCAAACAGATGAAGCCGGGAATTGTAGAGCAACACCTTCTGCTTGGTCGTAAACACATTTCGCATAATCATGCGATCGTGAAACAACTTGGCTCGGGACTTATGAATTTTGGCATTTTCATACGCATCATTGCGTAGCTCTTCGAACTCCACAACGTCGAGTTTATGCTGCACCCCTGCTTGATCAAGATCCATATTCAGGTTCTTGATCGCCCAGAAAGCACGATGCTCAAGCTCGACGGGTAGGTGGCAAGTCTTGCCGTACACTACCCGATATGGGGACATACCCAAATTGGTCTTGTGTGCGGTGCGGAAAGCCCACAACGCGTCATTCAACTTAGTTTACCAAACCTTCCTCGAGGAATTAACCGTCTTCTCAAGAATTTGCTTTAATTGATGGTTAGAGACTTCGACTTGCCCACTAATTTGCGGATGATATAGGGTCGCAAGCTTGTGGGTGATCGAATATTTCCTGATAAGTGCTTCAAAGGAGCGATTACAGAAGTGGGTACCCCTATCGCTGATTATGGTACGAGGAGTACCAAATCGCGCAAAAATGTCCCTTAAGAATTTGGTGACCACCTTGTTGTCATTGGTCTTTGGGGGTATAGCCTCAACCCACTTAGACACATAGTCAACGGCCACCAGAATGTAAACATTCCCGAACGAGTTCGGGAAGGGACCCATAAAGTCGATGCCTCACACATCGAAGATGTCGACAACAAGGACATTTTGCAAAGGCATCATCTCACGTCGACTAATCCTGCCAAGGCGCTGGCACTTATCACATTGCTTACAAAAGTCATAAGCATCTTTGAAAAGAGAAGGCCAGTAGAATCCAGGTTGGAGCACCTTGGTGGCAGTTTTCTTTGCTCCAAAGTGTCCTCCACATGCCTTAGAGTGGAAGAAATGGAGCACACTTTGGAACTCGGTATCTGGGATGCACCGCCTTAAAATTTGGTCAGAGTAGTATTTGAATAGGTAGGGGTCATCCCAGTGAAAGAATCTGATATAAGATCTAAATTTGGTTTGGTCAGATTTTGACCAACCAACAGGAAGTTGATCGGTCACGACGTAGTTCACGATGTCGGCAAACCAAGGGTTATCTTCGATCGTGAACAACTGCTCGTCAGGAAATTTGTCATCAATAATTTGGTTCTGTGGGTTGGTTGTCTCTAGACGAGACAGGTGGTCTGCTACAACATTTTCACACCTTTTTTTGTCCCGAATCTCGAGATCGAATTCTTGTAATAACAAGATCCATCTCAAGAGTCGGGATTTTGCATCTTTCTTCGCCATGAGGTGCTTGATGGTTGTGTGATCAGAATAGATAATCACATGGGAGCCAATCAAGTGTGACCGGAATTTCTCCAAAGCAAATATGATCGCTAAGAATTCCTTCTCGGTCACAGTGTAGTTCAATTGGGCATCATTGAGTGTTCTACTGGCATAGTAGATCACATGAGGCAATTTGTCCAATCGTTGCCCAAGCACTGCTCCCACAACGAAGTCAGATGCATCACACATTAACTCAAAAGGTTTAGTCCACACTGGTGCCTTAATTATGGGAGCTGAAGTCAACTCTTTCTTCAAGGTCAAAAAGGCATGGTGGCAATCCGGTGTGAACTCAAAAATGGCATCCTTAGCCTGGTGGTGAGAGGTCGAGCAATTTTGCTAAAATCCCGAATGAACCGCCGATAGAATCCAGCATGCCCCAAAAAGGCGCGGATATCCTTCACACTACGTAGCGGTGGGAGATTAGCAATAATACCCAATTTGGCGGGATCGACCTCAGTTCCCCTACTTGAGACAACATGTCCAAGTACAATCTCTCGCTTCACCATGAAGTGACATTTCTCCCAATTGAGAGTGAGGTTCTTCTCACGGCATCGCTTGAGGACAAGGCTCAAGTGACGAAGGCACTCATCAAAGGAAGCTCCAAATATGGAAAAGTCATCCATGAAAATCTCAAGGAAACGTTCTACCATATCGGAGAAGATGCTGATCATACACCTTTGAAACGTTGTCGGCGCATTACATAACCCAAATGGCATGCGACGATAGGCAAACGTGCCAAAGAGACAAGTAAATGTGGTTTTCTCTTGATCCTCAGGGGCGATGGGAATTTGGTTGTAACTGGAGTATCCATCAAGAAAACAATAAAGCTCATGTCCGGCCAACCTTTCCAACATCTGATCAATGAATGGCAACGGGAAATGATCTTTCCGTGTTGCCGCATTGAGCTTGCGATAATCAACGCAAACTCGCCAACCAGTTTGCAGGCGTGTCGGGATAAGCTCATTATGCTCATTCTCAACAACTGTCACGCCTGACTTCTTGGGAACCACATGGACAGAACTCACCCACAAACTATCAGAGATAGGATATATTATGCCATGATCCAAGCACTTAAGAACCTCCTTTCGGACAGTTTCTTTCAGTACAGGATTCAATCTTCGTTGTGGGTCCCTGCGGGGCCTAGAATCCTCTTCCATGTTGATCTGATGTTGAACAATACCAGGGCTAATTCCCTTGATATTCTTCAAGGACCACCTGATAGCCTCTTTGTTTTCGAAGAGCACTTTTTTAGGGCAACCTCTTGATCTTTTGCAAGATCAGAAGCAATAATGAGTGGCAATGTCTCATTATCCCCTAAAAAGATGTACTTAAGGTTATCGGGGAGTGGTTTAAGCTCGACCAGAGGTGGGTCCTTGTCGGATTCAGAGTTACTTTCAAGTGGCTCAAAGGCCATGGGGTAAGAGGAACAAGCACCCAGATGTGCCTCCGCATCCAGAGATTCACTGGCGGATTCCTCAAGATCCTCTTCACTTACAACCTGGTCATTAGGCACCTCAATAATATGTCGATGTGAGTCGAACACGCCTAATGACTCGGGCTCATCTGTTTCCTGGATGAAATTGGCTCCGACAGTATCGTCGAAGAGCCCGAGTTGCTTACCAAGAGTAAAGATGTTGAAATCCGTTGTGAGGCTTCCAAAAGACAACCTCATCAAGCCATTGCGACAATTGATCAAAGCATTAGATGTCGCAAGAAATAGCCTCCCAAGGATCACAGGAATTTATCCTTGTGGGTTGGACACGGGTTCAGTATCCAAGATGATGAAATCAACTGGAAATACGAACTCACCCACTTTAATAAGGACATCAGCCACACTCCCTCGTGGAATCTTGACGGATCTGTCAGCCAACTGGAGGGTTGCCCTCGTTGGTTTAAGATCGCCTATTCCAAAGTTGACATAGACAGAGTAGGGCAGTAGGTTCACAGATGCTCCCAAATCCAATAAAGCTTAAGATATTGTCACATTACCAATCATGCAAGAGACAGTTGGACAACCTAGGTCCTTGTATTTGACTTGCATGGGTTATGTCAATATTGAGCTCACATTGGCAACCAAAAATACCTTTTTGGGAACATTTGTTCTTCTCTTAATGGTGCAAAGGTCTTTGAGGAACTTGGCATACGGTGGCATTTGTTGAACAACGTCCAACAACGGGATGTTCACCTTTACTTGCCTAAGTACCTCAATGACTTTGTCCCAATGCTCATCACGTTTTTTAGTCAACCTATGAGGGAATGGTGCATTGGGGACATAACAATCACGAGGAGGAGTCTCAGAATTTGGTTCCTTGACAGTCTCACGACCCTCCTTGGAAGTCTCCAACAACCCTTCCCGATCTTAAGGTATGAACAACATTAGCATGTTAGGAAGGGTCACTTTCAACATTATGTACATTCTGCCTAGCATGGGTAGGTTGACCCCTGGGATTTACCACAGGTTTACTCGGTAACTGACCCTTCTCGTGTTCATGGAGCTGATAAGCCAACTGCCTAACTTGCATTTCCAATGCTTTGACCGAATTATTGCTGGCCGCAAACATGGTTTGTGTGCTCTGGATGAACGCTTGAAGGGTTTGTTCAAGAGTGGCGTCCTTCGGGTCAACCCGCTGGGGTAGTGGAGTCTGGTTGGAATAACCCGACGATGAGACTTGAGCAGGTTGGTAATTATGGTGTTGAGACCTTTGATGTGGGGGTTGGTAGGTCGCCGATGGGCGTGGAGGTTGATAAGGTGGAGGTTGAGGTTGAGCGTGCGAGCTCTGACCGTGACCCCCACTAGGCACCCAAGAGAAGTTAGGATGGTTACACCATCCCGGGTTGTAGGAGTGACTGTACGAGTCGTTATGGGGCCTTTATTGATACATCGCATTTGCATGCTCAGTATCCCTTGGAGCGTAAGCGCATTCCAAGTCATCATGGCCCGTAAGTCCACACCTACTACACCCAGGAGTAGCGACCTGAGCTATAGGAGCTTGGTCCAACTCTAAACTCTCGATCCTACGCATGAGAGCAGTCATTTTTGCCTCAGACGCGATAGTTGACTCAACTTGATATGATCCAGCCCGACCAGAAGACCTGGCTGCTGGTGCCTCTCTCATGGTGTCCCACTCAAAGGTACGTTCAGCCATTAACTCAAAAGTGTCTCATGCCTCATTGATGGGTTTCATTTGGAAATCACCCTGACACATCGACTCCAACAATGTGCGGGTGTTGTAGTTGAGACCCTTATAAACAATTTGGCACAGCTACCATAGCTCAAGTCCATGATGAGGGCAGTACTGGAGAAGGTCCTTGAACCTCTCAAAGAAAGCATGAAAAGATTCGGTCTCAGTCTGATACATTTGATGTATCTGGTGTCATATCTGTTGAGTTTTCCTTTGAGGGAAAAATCTCTTCAGAAATACGGTCACAAAGTCATCCCAAGACCGAATAGAGCTCGTCGGGAGGCTGTACATCCATTTCTTCGTGTTATACTTCAACGCGAAATAAATCATCCTCAACCAGACTGAATCCTCATCAAGTTGTTGAAGCTTGAACATGGGGCATACTTCCTCGAATTCACGTATAAAAATATACGGATCCTCCTTATTGGCAGTGAAGGTAGGAAGCACGCTCACATATTGAGATTTCAGCTCATAGTTGTTCCCACAAGCTGGGGGAAGGACTATGCAAGAAGGTTGTGCGAGCCGAATAGAATGGGTCCACTCCTACAAAGTCATCGGTCTATCCTGTCGAGCTAAAGGTGGTGGTGCACCAAGAACTCGATCCTGACCGAATCCCACTTCCTCTCGAGTCAGAGGAGGAGGAGAATGAGGTCTACGTGGTTGTGGGAGCAGACCGAGGTAATCCATGTATGGACCCCGGTCTCCCTTGTCACCATGAGAAGACTCAGCCTCACGCTCCAAAGGAGCACCAGGCGGAGATGGCCGATCACCAAGACCGTCCATCTCAAAAAAATGCACTCTCTCAAGTCGAGCGCTCTCACCAGAACGAGTCCAACCTCGCATAAAATTCTCGACTCGACTCTAAAAAACACACAACAGAAGGTGAACTCAGAGGAGGAGACTACTCGTAGAAAATAGAAGAGGAGAGGACTCAGATGAGGGGGGAAGAATCCTAGAGCTAGCGTGGGTAGTGGTTAAGGTAGAAGCCTAATCTAGCAAGCACGGCTCAAACAATGTAAGGCAATGGCTCCTTAGGCTAGACGACGCCTCACCTCCCTACAACGAAGACCACAATACCCAGCAAGTGATACCAAATACGGAGATCCAGTACGTCCTACTATTGACAAGGTAGGCAACGTCAATCAGGCCATGACGGTCTCAACTAGATCACTCTCCTAGTGCATCCAAATTCCTTAGGGCCAATGTCTACTTGCTTTTAGAATTAAGGCTTTATTAAGAGTGATTTTTTTGGGGCCAAGGAAAGGGTGATGAAATCCATCACCGTATCTTTTATGGGACAGCCCCTCCTTAGTAGTGTTTTGATCTTAAATCTAGCAATCAACTCTCCAATCAAACACTCAACTCACTCTTGTCCAGATGCAATTCCTACTAACTAATGCATGGTCATACAAAAATGCATGAATGAGTGTAGGAAATGCGTACCTCACGCCAGCGCTCAACAACTGATAATAAAGCTAAAATAAAAGACAACTACGTGCCTAAGTCAAGTATATGATGCATGACCTAAACATGTAAGAATGTCTAATCTTTTGCTTTGGATTTTAATGGCCAAGATGATTAATGGGGGAGTGATTAATGATCTGGGAGCAAACTACAAGTCATAGGCATGCAAGATTGCGCTCCCAGACAACTACACTGAAGCAAAGAACAACCAGAACAAAACTAAGAGCAAATGAAGCTTACCAGGCCGCCAATTGGCGGTCCCAGACCGCTGATTGGCGGTCTCTGTTGAAGCTCTTGTGCTCCAATTCCTCCAGTAGCCTCCCCTTCATCCTCAGAATCCCTGAAACAAACAAAAACTAAGAATTAAAACCACTCGAATCGTCCAAACCAAAGTCTGAACAGAGCATCTCCCACGCAACGGTGCCAAAAACTTGATTGATTCGTTTTACTTAACCGCAAGTGCACGGCCACGTTGAAGCAGTGGCAAATACGGGTAGATCCACAGGGATGTGTGTCCACTTTAGTTTGTGTGAAGGCGAGTGGGAAAGAAAGGGGAAAGGATTGATTAACTACACTACACTAAACTAGTAAACAACAAAGAAGGAAACGAAAGTATAAAACGAACTAAAACTAAAGTACAACTAATAATAGAAGATAAAACTCAGGAATGGAAAACCCCTAAGGGGTGGAGTGTGTGTGTGCACATGAAATAAGTGTGGTTAATGCATAAGAAGTACCTAATGCCAAGACCTATCATTTAAAACACTAACCTAGGTGATTAATATGAGCATGACAAGGTTGTTATTAAGAACATAAACAAGCATGGAATGTACCTAACATTATGGCAGAAACCATTAAGTAAAAGTTCTTATTAATTCAAGCAAGCATACTAACATATCTCACAGCAATAATGTCTAGCATTCATACCATCTACATAACATGTACACACATCTACTCCACCCCCAGAGGGAATGGAACAACTCACTCATATTTAAACTAACATTTATACTATGGAAAGAAAACATGCTTAAACTAATTATAAGAAAACTAAATAACAAGTTTAACTAAAAGGACATAAAACAAAAGAAGCATGTAAGCATATGAAAAGGAAATTAAACTAAGAAACAAACAACATAACTAAAGAAGAAACATCTATTATTACTCACTCAACTACAAGTAGCCTCCCTCCACCAGGGTTTTTTCTTCAAGGCTTGAACTCCTAGTAGAGAGGATGCCACCAAGAGAGAGATGGGGTACAAGAGAGGAGGGAGAGTTTTATTTATAGCCATAGAAAAAGGTAATCCGGGACAATCCCCCGGTGTGGGACTAAACAAATACCAAAAATAGACTAAATACACTCTAATACACGCTCCACAGAAATCTTAACGGACCCAAGCCAACCCGGACCGCCAATCAGCGATGTACAGGGTTTGGATCCGTTTGGGTTTTCTTCTGGGCTTTTCTGGAAGGATTTGTTGGTCTTTGATGCATCTACCTTGCTTGCTGGAGCTCCGACCCGAATAGAATTGCCAAAATACTCCCCATGATGGTGTGGAGTATTCTTGTTTCTCATTGGTCCTTCTATCTTGCATTCAGGTCCTTCGATCTTGCATCTTAGTCCTCGAGTCTCTCAACTCAGTCCTTTTTCCTTCTTGTAAGTCCTTTCATGCCTCTTCTCTTCAAACCTATTTATTTCTGAAATTCAAACATAAAGCTCATTACATAGCATTGTTTAGGTGAAAGATAATGGATATAAGATACAAATGTAAGCATGAAATGATGTCAATCACTTATCCTTGCCGCATGAGTTGTATACATAACTATATGTCACGTGCAAAGTAAATGAGCGGAGTTAGGAAATATCTCTCTCACTGGTTGCATAAGGCCTAACTCACGATCCGTTATGATTGCAATAGGGTTGATAGCACTGCATAATAAATCCTTTAACATCTCCAATACCCATTTGTAACTTCGCTCGGCCTCATCCTTCATAATTGCATAACCGATGCGAAAGTTCATGTTTGTAAGTGTCACCCCAATCATCTCAAACAATGTCATCTTGTACTTGTTTGTTTTGTACGTCGAATCCATGCAAATGATTGAAGGATATGTACGTAATAGGTTAACGGAGGTTAGACGTGCAAAGAGTGTGTGAGTGACAACATTGGTTTCTTCTTCGGCCAAAATCAAACGTTAGATGTTGGACAACATGATGCAGAAATTGTTGAGCGGGGTTCCTGCCTTCAGAGTTTACCCTCCTTATGTAATCTCCACAGTTATAAATGTGTCTCTAATTTGGATTGTCCTCCGGAAATTTCTACTTTACGGCCACCAAGATGTTACACAGTTTTGCTTGTGCCTTAGTCATATCACGAACAATTTTCTTAGCCTCAAGACTAAGATTGTTGATCTCTCGGTGGCCCTCTGGATACACAACAAGGTTATGGTTATGCTGACCATTTGAACTATCACTAATTAGGAACCCCCATCACGCTACAGTTGCTCGACCGCCTTAATCAAAAATCAACATCCGTAACACTTCCTTTTCATGTTTTTTCGTACCACGGTTTCCATATTCCGTGGTTCTTTTTCCTTATAACGATTGCATCTAAGATAAAAAAAATCATTCGACCATCTTATTGTGATTTATATAATGATACCACCAAAAAGAACCTGACTTCTATCGCAACTTATTTCGCCCATTTAATTGCTTGGTCACATGTTGGAAATACTTCCGGAGTTACGAAAAGCCCACTATAGTCTACCTTGTCACCAACAAAATATTGCAACAGAACCTGAAATATTTTGAAATTACACACCATAAGAATTAAAATTTATTTAAAATTTTAAAATATTTTTTAAGGCGAGGTGTCTGGCTTAGACGCCTTGGCCATAAACGAGGCGTCTAAGCCAGACGCCCTGTCTTAAAAAATTGTTTTTAAAACGTACATTTCCCTTGCCATTGGTGGTGATGGGGTGAGGGTAATTGAAGAGAGAGAGTTATTTTGATAGGGGAGGACAAAAAGGGAAATAAATTGGAAGGGGAGGGCAAAATGGTAAAAGGCGCGGGCGATTTAAGTAAATTGCAGGCGACGTTAAGTAACCCCAAAAAAAATTATCGATTTGGGCAATAGTTTGACCGGATAAAGAGCAACGGTCGACCGAAATGCTAAGTGAAAAAGTGCTTGGAAGTTTTCGATTGAACAAAATATTCCAGCGTTCGACCGAACGGAGAAGCAAAAATTGCCTGTAAAATTCAATCAAACAAATCGTGTTTACAATCGACTGCAAACTGAGGAAAAGCCTGAAAATTACGGTCGAACGAAACACCATAATAGTAGACCGAACGAGGAAGCACAAAGTGTCTGTTAAATTTGGTTGCACATAAACAATTCACTGGTTGACTGAATGAAGAGGTAGGAAGTGCCTGCAAATATCTGTCGAACAAAATGGATGAACCGGTCAACCGAACTAAAAAAATAAGACTTCCTGAAAAATTAGATCAAACGAACAATAGAAATGGTCAAACCTCACCGAAGAAGAGAAAGAACCAGACAAATTCGGACGAACAAAGGAGTCAGCGGTCGAGCAGCAACAGTCGACCAGGAACAAAACGTTCGACCGATCACTTAAGTGAACTTAAGGATCAGATCGAGCAAAAGCAAACCGGTCAAACAGAAAGCATATGACGGTCGATCGAAATGAGACTGAAATGTGAATTTTAGCCCAAACACACACCAAACACATCAATCATTTGGAAAACTCAAGGAGTATCTAAGTCAAAATGCAATTCTCGAAAGTATGGCATAATGTGACAAATTTATATATCATTTAAGTTGCACATGCCTAGATTGAGTCTAATGTGATTGAATTGATCAACATTTAAAGGTTTGGTAAAAATATCCTTTAATTGATCATTTGTTGGTACAAACATAAGTTTAATATATTTTTTAGTTGCGTTATCTCTAAGAAAATGATGTCTTACTTTTATATGCCTGGTTCTTGTATTATCCCAAAAAATAGGAGTAGTTTGAAACTCAAGTTTCATGTCTTTGAGGGATTGCCTCATCCATAAGACTTGTGCACATGCACAACCGGTGGCGATATATTCGGCCTCGGTTGTCGATAATGCAACATTATTTTGTTTCTCACTAAACCAAGAGACAAAAGATTTTCCCAAAAATTGGCAAGTGCCACTAGTGCTTTTGAGATCTAATATACAATCGACATAGTCGGCATCACTATAAGCAATAAGATCGAAAGCCCTAGTCTTGGGATAAAACATACCAAAATCTTGAAAACCTTTAAGATATCGGAAAATCCTTTTCAAAGCATTTAAGTGAGATTCTTTAGGACGTACTTGAAAGTGAGCGCAAAAACATACGACAAACATAATATTAGGGCGACTAGCAATAAGATAAAGTAGAGACACGATCATACCTCGATATTTCTTGATGTCCACATCCTTGCCATTTTCATCTTTGTCGAGTTTTACGCTAGTGCTCATGGGAGTCTTGTAGGGCTTGCTATCTTCAAAACCAAAGCATTTAAGAAGTTGTTTTCTGTACTTTGCTTGGTTTATGAAGTTCACATCTTGAGTTTTCTTGATTCGGAGTCCGAGGAAGAAATTTAATTCACCAATTAAGCTCATCTAGAACTCACCCTGTATAGACTTGGAGAATTCCTCACAAAGACAAAGGTTACTTGCACCAAGGATAATATCGTCCACATAGATTTGTACCACTAATAAATCATGATTTTGAGCTTTTACAAATATAGTGGTATCCACTTTACCTGCTGAGAAACCTTTATCAATCAAAAAGTTCTTCAACCTCTCATACCAAGCTCTAGGAGCTTGCTTGAGTCCATAAAGAGCCTTCTTGATTTTAAATGCATGGTTTGGGTAAGTTTTATTGACAAATCCGGGGGGTTGTGCAATATAAACTTCTTCAGCGATAAAACCATTTAGAAAAGTACTTTTAACATCCATTTGAGAAAGCTTGATATCCATAAAAGCTGCATAGGCTAAAAGCATACAAATGACTTCTATACGAGCAACGGGAGCATAAGTTTCATCAAAGTCTAACCCCTCCTCTTGGCGGTAGCCTTGAGCAACAAGTCTAGCTTTGTTTCTAACTACATTATCATCTTTATCAAGTTTGTTTTGGAAGATCCACTTAGTACCAATAATGGTTTGATTAGAAAGTTTTTCAACAAGTTCCCAAACGTCATTTCGAACAAATTGATTTAATTCTTCATGCATAGCCATTAACCAAAATACATCATTGCATGCTTGTTCTATTTTCTTGGGTTCTAATTTAGAGATAAAAGCATAATAACAAATCACATGAGCTCTAGAGCGTGTTGTCACACCTTGAGAGACATCTCCTATCACAAGGTCCTTAGGATGAACCTTTCTATAGGTCCAATACTTCGGAAGTTCCTCTTTGTCCTCTTGTGGAGAACTTGGAGGATCTTGGTGAGACTCAAGGATGGCATCTTATGATGAGACGTATATAATGATATCCATGCAATCATCGTCAAGAGAGGAATTATCTACATAAGCCAATTCATCAAAGTTGACGTGGAGAGATTCCTCAACACAACTAGTTCTTTTATTGTAGACTTTATAACCTTACTCCTATCAGAATACCTTAAAAGATAGCCTCGTCATATTTAGCATCAAATTTATCCAAGTTATCTTTAGGTTGAGGACAACACATTTTGAGCCAAAAGCTTTGAATTCAAAAGGAGTTTTCTTTAAAATGGGTCAAATGAGAATTTGGTTCAACACATAGCAAAAAGTATTAACGACTTCACACCAAAAGTACTTTGGAAGACATTTTTCCACAAGCATGGTTCTTGTCATTTCTTGAAGAGTCATATTCTTCCTCTCAACTACCCCATTTTGTTGAGGAGTGCGAGGAAAAGAAAAAAAATTATGCTCAATGCTATATTTTTCATATTGTTTTTGAAATGAATCATTTTCAAATTCTTCTCCATGATCACTATGAATAGAAATCATGTTGGAATCCTTTTACCTTTTAACACGTTTGCAAAAACTTCTAAATCTTTCAAATGCATCGTGTTTGTTTGCTAAAAACAAAAGCCAAGTAAATCGTAAAAAATCATCGACAATCACAAAAGCAAATATTTTGCCTCCTAGACTCACAGCCTGTGAAGGTCCAAAGAGATCTAAGTGCAAAAGCTCAAGAGGTTTTCAAGTTGATACCACATTTAAAGATTTGAAAGAAGATTTAAATTATTTTTCCAAATTGGCATCACAAAGCTTATCTTTTTTAAAATTGATTTTCGGAAATCCTCTAACTAATTCGAGTTTGGATAATTTGTGAAATTCTAACATACTAATATGTCCCAAATGGTTATGCCACAACCAAGCTTTGTCATGGAGGCAACAAGACAATTTCAACATCCATATTACTAAGATTATCAACATGCACAATGTATATGTTATTAGATCTAAAGCTTTTGAACATGATTTTCATGTTGAGTTTGGAAATAATATAGCAAGTAGTCTTATCAAAAACAAATAAGTAGTTTTTATCGGTTAATTGACTAACACTAAGCAAACTATGTTTTAATCTTTGTACTAGCAACACTTTCTCAATAGATGGAGTAGAATTATTGCCAACATTACCAATGCCGACAATATGACCTTTTGCGTTATCTCCAAATGTGATGGTTCCTCCTTTCTTAGGCTTTATACTTGATAGTATATGTGAGTCTCCTGTCATATGTCTCGAACATCCGCTATCAAGTATCCACTTGCCATTTCTCCTTGCTTTGATTTCCATGCAAAGAGACAAGTGAAGACTTTGGTATCCAAATTTGTTTGGGTCCTTGAGGGTTAGATTTTGGTACCCAAACTTGAGTAATCTTAGGTACCCAAACATTTGAATAATTTACTTCCTTAACAAGGGAGTTGTTCAATTACAAAGTATGATATAGATTTCTTTTGTTTCCCTCCCTTGTATCCTAAGTCATGCTTTGTTAGAGATTGAGTTTGGGTGCCAAGAAGCATGTCAAGCATTTTTCTTCCCAATGTGAATTTCTCTAGATCTTTTGTAAGTTGTTCATTCTTGGCAATAAGATCTTCATTAGCATGACAATCATTTGTAGATTTCAAGATTTTTATCTCATCATTAAGCAATTCATTTTCTTTAACTAAAGATTCATATTTGATGGATAAATTTAGATGCACTTTTCTTCCTAATTTGTTTTTATGACAAATCACTTCATATCACTCAGCAAATTCATATTTGATGTTTCATGAGAGTATACCTCATCGTCGTCGATTTCCACCACTTGAGGTTAATCACTCATCTTTGGTGATGGAGGTAGGCTTGAGTCTGAATCCTCGTTAGTGGCCATGAAATGCATGTGTGCTTCCTCATCTTGAGAGTACTCAGAGCCGGAAGTTATGGCTGAGCTTGAATCGTCTCAAGTGGCCTTGAGAGCCTTCTTCCCATCTTTCTCACGATTATCTCTTGTTTTGTGATCATCACGTTCTCGTCTTCTAGGCATCTATTCTTTGTCACTTCTTGAGAGTCTATCTTCTCTATCTCTCATTGGTCTCTCCTCCCTTTCTCTTCTAGGAGGATATCTCTTTTGTTCTCTTCGTTCACGGTCTCTTGGCCTAAGCAATGGGCAATCCTTCTTCATGTGGCCGGTCTTGTTGCATTCATAGCACGTGAACGTGCGAGATGATTCACTTTTTCCTCTTATGAATTTTCCCTTAGAGACAAACTTCTTGAAGTTGTGGGTTAGGAAAGTGACATCTTCATCAGTGTCCTCGTCTTTGATCGCTTCCGAATCCAAGGTTACTTTTAGAGCGATTGTCTTTTCTTTCCTTCTAGAATTTTCCTGCTCCTTTTTCTTCTCTCTTCTTTCTTCTATTTGAATCCCATAAGCCATGAGGCATCCTATGAGTTCCTTCATCTTCCACTTCGAGAGGTCTTTAGTTTCATTAGATTTCATGGCACTTTGATAGTGACCTAATAAACTTTTGCACCCCATCACCTTCAATCAAAATTTTACCAAAGTTCTTCAAAGAGTTAGTAATATGGGTAAAACGAGTGTGCATCTTGCCTATAGTTTTATTAGGTTTCATTGCAAACATTTCATATTTTGCATATAAGAAAATATCTTAGTTTCCTTAACGGATGATCGTCTCTCAAAGTGACTTTCAATCATATGTCATGCCTCGAATGCAGAATCACAAGCATTAATCCTACTATATTCTTCCTCGATTAATCCACACATGAGTATATTCATACGTTTGGCGTTCATTTGAACCATTACGAGTTCATCATCCGTCATAAGTTCTAGTTCTTTATTTTGAATGTAAGGAATTTGAAGCAACACCCATAACTTAACAATGTATGATTAAATGAAAATAATCATGCATTTCTTCTAATAAGCATAGTTTGTTCCATCAAACAAAGGAGGTCTACCGGTGTAGACGCAATCTACGAGGCTCTGATATCAAATGTAGGATCTAAAAGGCCCTAGGATTAGTCTAAAGGGGGGGGTGAATAGACTAATTATGTTCTTAAAAAATTTAAGCAATTTAAAGCAAGAATAATATAATGTAGAGGAGAAAAGAGATACAAACCACAAGACCGATGTATAGAGGTTTGGATCCAACCACCGGATCCTAGTCCTCTCTTACGAATTGCTCTTCCTCGAGCAACTTCGCGTCCTCCACTATTCTGATCTCCGTTCTGGGCTGAGATCAAGCTTCTACACTTCAAGCTTGCGAACACCCTCGCCAAGCTTGGAGCACCTTCTCACAATCCGAGAAGAGCTTCACTCCGGAAGCTAGTACAACACTTTGCTTGGAAAATTTAAGTAACAACTTCTAATCTTGAGAACTTGAAAAATTGATGAATAGAATGAGTGATTCAAGTGGAAAGATTGAGCACAAAGATAAGTTTGGAGCAATTAAGAGTAGTATGAGAGTATGAGCTTTTGAGAAAGTATTGGTAACCTCAAAAAGTCTGTTATATGCTCTATTTATAATCTCCAAACATAATCTAGCCGTTGGGATTGAAGTGGTAGTGATTTGAGCAAGATAAATAAAACAATGAAGTTCAGAACTCAAATCAGGACACAAATGGTCGACCAGATTGGGCTAAGTGGTCGACCGGTTTCTTTTAAATAAGAAAACGATCTAGATGAAGTGCATACCGGTCGATCCACCAAGGCAAGAACTTAATTGAACGATTAAACCAGATATAGTGTCAGTTCACTGTTAAGTAGGTTTTGGCCAGAATAATATTATACAATTGAGCTAACGGTCAAACCAATTAAGAAACTAGTTCGACCAAAAATAACAAGAACTTTGGGAGTTCCAATTGTTCCTCATATGGTCGACCGCCGATAAGGCTTTGTTTGACTGGTGGCCAAAAATACGAATTGGGTTAGTTGAAGTATGTGTATACGACCGTTGTATAATACGACAAGAATAACGGTCATATTCAAATGAAATATGAGATGTCAACTGGTCAAACTAAAGTTGAGTTTTGGTCGACCGGTTATGGGACACGTGTCAAGATATAATTGATGTAGAATAGGGAAACAGTCGAACTTGGATGTCTCGGTTGACACATGATAAACGGTCCAACAAAAGTTAAATTTTGGTCGACTGTTGGGGACTAAATATGGGCTTGCTAGAATTGGTCGAACAAGATGAACATTGTTCGACCATTCTGGGAAGGAAATAAGAGTCTGATAAATCTGGTCGAACCAGAAGGTCTACCGATCTACCACCGATTGAAGCAGAAATCATGTTCTAAGTTAAATTTCTAAGTGTGATCGGTCACCAAACAAAGTCGGTTTGATATGAAATTAAGTATGAGACTTCTATAGGTTTTCTATGGGTCATGCAATGCAATTCAATCAAGATTCCAAGTGCCCAAGTTACAGTATAATCCTAAGTACAAGAACATAAATCCTATCTACTCTTCAACTTGATTTCTTGTCTTGTGTAGCACTTGTCTCCTGAAATGGTTAGTAAAGACAAATATATGTGTACATATGCATGTGATGTTATGATAGAAGTACATGTGTTTATTGATATGTCAATTAATCATCAAAACGAATTAACGATTATTAGCCAAAAAGCCAACATTACCGACGTTCTAGAAGGATGGTTATTCCCTGTGAATTTTGAGGTGAACAACCATTTGTACGATATGGGATACTATCACACGGATGATATATATCCGCAATGGACTGCATTCATCCAATCCGTCATTCTCCCACAAACTCTACGAGGAAAATTATTTGCTAAGCACCAGGAGGCAGTTCGTAAGGATGTGGAACGAGCATTCTGAGTATTGCAAGCACGCTTTGCAATTGTTAGGAGACCATCACTCACATGGAATCCTAATATTTTAAACAATGTCATGATGGCGTGCATCATAATGCACAACATGATAGTGGAGGATGAGCGAGACACATGCTAATTTTGGAGATACAACTGGACTCGTTCAGGATCAACCGTGTTTGTCCGGTAGAATTTGTGATAATCAGTCCTTTCAGTTCTTGTCAGGTCGCGTTGTTGACACCGGCATGTACTTGGATGATAGAGATCACGTTCAACACCAACGTAAATATTTACAACTCAAAGAGGACTTGACCAACTGCGCTGCGGACAACATGAGAATATTTTTTATTAATTGTGTTTTATTTTAATTTCGATGTCTACTTATTGTAACGCACGTTTAATATTTAATAAAAATTATTTTCAATTATCCGTAAATATTCACATTAAATTATAATAATTTATGATAAATAAATTATGTGATATAATTAATTGGAATTGTGGAAAATTAAAAAAGACGTAAAATAAATGAGGTGCAAGTGAGAGAGTGTTGACGTGACTAGGTTAACATTTATGGGTGGGTTGTGGTTGCGAGGTGAATAGTAGAAAAAGAGAGAAGGAAAATATCATGCTGATGTGGCGAAGAGACAAAGTGCTAATTTGATTATGTTAACATTTATGAAAATGTCATAGCTGAACATAGCCTAATAATTCACTAATATCGGACGACGAAGTAATTATGTTACTCAACTTCTCACGCATAATGTGTAGCGCTGACCGGACACCTCAAGCTATATAAAAAATCTAGGCATTCACTACATCTGATTGTTCAAAATTTGAAAGGCAAAACCTTGTATTACAAAAGTATTTTCTAGTGCACTAAAGTACCAAAACATATAATAGTCATACACTACTTGGTAGTTTGGAAGACCTAAGTAGTCATACCCTACTTGGTAGTTTGGCAGACATCAACAGGAAGCAAAAAGAAGCTAACCAACATGTCATATTGCATACATGTTACATTATATAACATTATAAAATTCTCTTATTAATATATGCAAAACGTGGTCAAACGGTTGGACTATTTTTCATTGTTTTTGACTCCACCAAATTTTGGCTTAATATCCAACAAATTTGGAATTTGGGGTTTTAGCAAATTCATATGTTATAATGTTGTAGATCACATTATTTCATGTAATATATTATCATATATAATGTCAAAACATTATACCCCATAATATATATACATCTCATACGAATTTATTTATTATTCTAACCAAGTCGTTTTCACGACATATTGATTTTATTATTTTACCACATGTATATTATTCATAACACATGAGATTTAATACATCATATAAAATATAAAATTATATTTCTTGTTTTCCAATTTTGTGGTGTGACCAATAGAAGGATCTAAGTAATGTTGACAATGATATAAAACACATTATATCATAAACTATAAGCGGTATCTAGCTACACATTATAGTTACCCACATAACAAAGATGTTTTGCTCACTCTAACTAAACATGATCAACTTAGTGATATGTAAAATATCACTTGTGTCTATCCCTTACCTCATGATATTAAGAATACTATACAAAGTAGAAATGTGTCACCTTTGTATTATATATTCATTTCTTGATCTCTTAAGCTAATTATAAATATGTAACTTAACACAAGTCACATTGTGCACATTATAATTTCGCTATATCAAGGGGTCCACTAATATCACTACTCAAGTAAAGAGGGACAATGATAATCCTTTGACGAACTATCTTTCCCAGCATAAGTCATACTTAACCAACTATTGTCTTTATCACTATACTCAATGACAGTTTTTGACAATAATCAAATTAAACACTTCTTATGTGAAAAGACATAAGTCTCATATCTTAGGATTCAAGACACAGTGAAAACATTAATGACACATAACACAATTTCATAATGTTTCACTTGCTAGGTCTATTCGATATATAAAAGTAACAATTTTCCTCTTTCATATACTCTTGTCGTCAAATATTTGTAGAACTACAATAATCGATTACCAACAGGACAATCTTATCTCCGTAATTAATGTTCCATTTCAATTACCATGATTGTGAATAACTTTTGATTTATGTAAACCATTATCTTTTAGAGCTCTACAATTAAGGACCAAGAGTCTCTTCCTCAACACCTCTAAAAGACGAATACATTAATCAAATAATAAAATATTTGTACATCCAATTCATAATAATTGACATATAAAAGTAAACTTTTAGAACACATTCCCTTCAAAAGCTTCTCAAATCAAACCTTTCATACATTTTGGTGCTCTATCCTGCGGACGCTCCATCTTCCCGTAGCCCTCTATCCTATGATAATCCACAGAATGACAACCATTCGTCTTCCTCTCTATTTTGTTCCTTCCTTTTTTATTTTGATCGTATTCTTCTCTCTTTTTTCTACTCCAATGGAAATTGTATCTATATCTTCCCAAGAAGACATACCAATAAACGTTCTTGAGGAGAATATGTTTTTTCGCTCTTTCGGAGAAGCAAGAACCTTTTACAATGACTATGCAGATGCATGTAGTTTTGGTGTTAAGTTAAGACATACTCATTACGAATGTGGTGTTGTTACCCGGGCTACGCTTACTTGTTCCAAGGAGGGCACGACACCAATAGACGAAGGACAAGAAATATTGAAGCCTCTTTTATTGAGTAGAGTCGAGTGCAAGGCTCACATCAGGGTTTCCAGAAACCCATCAAGGGGTTACCAGATTAACTTCGTCAATCTTAAACATAACCACGAAATGCTTCATGAGGAGAAGATGTGTGCTCTAAGACAGAAACAATTTGTACCTCAGGCCGTGATTGCACGAATAGCGTGCAATGATGCTTTTGGGTTCTCGGCTGCTAAGACCATGCAATCGTTTGTCGTCGACGCTGGGGGCAAGACAAACTAACTTTCAACGAGAGGGACCTAAGGTTTGTGTTTTTTCTGACGTTAGTGTGTTAGAAGAAATCTCTGTCGTTCATAACTCTTTTGTGCGCAAGAATGTTATAACTGAAGTCCGAAATTTGAAAATCGGACTCGCCGATGCACAAGCTCTTCCAAACTATTTCATTAAGATTCAGAAGATTGATTCAATGTTTTTATATGTCATGGATATGGATGGCGAAGGAAGACTGAGGAACATTTTCTGGGCCGAATGCCGTTCAAGAGCTGCTTATTCATACTTTGGCAATGCTATATGTTTCGACACTACCTACCTGACTAACAAATATGACATTTTGTTTGCCCCATTTGTAGGAGTTAATCACCATTTCGAGTCTATGTTGCTCGGTTGAGCTTTGTTGTAGCATTGAAAATTACATTTGGTTGTTCCAGACGTGGTTGTCGTGCATGGGTGGTACGTTTGTAGAGATTTTTTTTTGGTATTAAGGGTGTTGAGCATTTACTTCTTAAGAAAAGATTGTCTTTTTTACCTTATGATTTGTCATTTTTAATATGTTGGGTTGCCTTTTTTAATTTTACGTATTGTGTAGATGGTCTTATCGTATTAAGTTTCTTGGGCTTGTCCTTTTTAACCTACGATCGGTCCTTTTTAAGGGAAAAGATTGACCTTTTTATGAATGGGTGTGTCCTTTTTAAGAATAAGTTTGTCTTTCTTAACCTATGGTCGGTCCTTTTTAAGGGATAGGATTGTCCTTTTTATGAATGGGAGTATCATTTTTAAAAATAAGATTGTCCTTTTTAACCTATGGTCGATCCTTTTTAAGGGATAGGATTGACCTTTTTATGAATGGCCATGTCCTTTTTAAGATGTTTGTTTGTCCATATTAATTTTCTCTATCCCTCCACCAGCAATCATAACGGACCAATGTGGCGTCATTACTACTGTTGTAAGGAATGTCTTCCCAAACGTCAGGCACAGATTTTGCATTTGGCACATAATGAACAAAGCTCCCTTTAAGTTGCCGACGCAGTATCGCAAGCACATGTTATTTGATCTAAAATTATTATGTATGACACAAAAATCCCAGCTGACTTTGAGTGTAATTGGCAGGGTTTCCTGGCTAATTTTGAGCTTCAAAACCATAGCTGGCTACAATCCATTTATGCTATCCGTGAGTCTTGGGTACCTTCTTTTTGGGTGACTGCTTTTTCGCAGGAATGGCTTCTACCCAAAGAAGTGAAAGTATGAACGCGTTCTTCGACAAGTACCTAACTTCTAAGACCACCCTTAAGCAATTCGTTCAACAATACAAACTCGCACTCCGTCACAAGTACGAGAAGGAAGCTCAATCAGATTTCGATTGCCTACATAAGAACCCCCAATTGGTTTCAATATATCCCTTTGAGAGGCAAATTAGCGAGTTCTATACTGTAGGGTTTTCAAGAAAGTCCAGGTAGAAATTAGGAAGATGATATACTGCGACCTAACCAAGGAGTTCCAATCGAACGAGGCAGTGCATTACAAGGTAACTTATCGTGTACGGACTGATTGCAGAATAAGGTAACCTCTTACAAAATAGAAGTTTGAACTTCACATCTGATTGCAGAATGTTTCAGCACGTTGGTCTTCTTTGTTTCCACATGTTGGTTGTATTTGCACGCGTAGATCCTAATGCATTGCTTCTGCCGTCTTACATCATTAATTGATGGTGGAAGGATATTCGTCGTAGAAATTGAGATAAGATGTACCAAGACGATGGTGTAATGGAGAAGTATGTACTTCGTCGTCACGCCTACATAATGGGTCGTGCTCTTTGGATCACACATGAAGCATTCATTTCCCATGAAAGGTATCTTAAGGCCGTGAAGTGTTTGGAGTAGTTGAGTTCACGTATGAACATGCCCATCCGTGTATAAGAACCCAATATGTTTTTAGTAGCACAACTACAACTAGTACTCGTCCAAAGATGGTGATATTGTAAGTTAATCGGTCACTAATCTAGAGGGGGTGAATAAATTATCTCCTAATTTTCTTATACAATTGAACAATTAAAATAATAAGGGAAAGAATGCAAACCACAAGAAGACACTGGAGATTTATAGAGGTTCGATCACACCACCGTGATCTAGTCCTCTCTTCAAGTTCTGATCGATCATCCGATCCCTACTCGAGAATTCACTATTATCTTCGTTCCGGGTCGAAGATAAACCCTCTTACAATCGGAGCCTTGCGAACACCCTCGCCTTGCTCGGATCTCCTCTCACAACCTGAGAGGGTGCTTCCTCGAAGCTTTACAACATAATGAAAATTGAATGTGGTTGTTGAACTCTAATTTGAATGCACTCAAGGATCTGATTTAAGCTTGGAGTGAATTTAGTGGAAGTATGAGAGTTAGTGGAGATTTGAAGGATTGAAGATTGAGAGCACAAGAGTAGGATTGATTTTTGGCAAGTGAAGTAGTAATTGTGTCTCTTAAGTGAAGCTTGTATAGCCTTCAAAACAAATAGAGCCGTTATGGTAAGTTCGTGAGGATTGGACCAAAGGAAAACAGGATGTGACTTAAGCTCGGGTAGAAATCGAGACATATTCGGTTGACCGTTAGAAACACGGTAGTCCGAATAAATGGTCAGACATAAGAAATCGGTTAACCGAATATAGGTCGGATAACTGTTCACCAACTTCTAGTAACTTTTTCCTAATATAGGATAATTAACTTCGGTTGACCGAGACATCTTCGGTGCACCGTTCAAGAGTGGACAGTAAAGATTTGGTGTGACTTGGGGATCATGTTCGGTTGACCGATACATGTGCGGGTTTTTGGCTGACATTGTATGGGAAATTGGTTTATCGATAACGGTCGAAATATTACGTCGAAAAATAGCCGTTATGTTCTGATAGACAACAACACTTTGGTAATCCGAAGACTTATCGGTAGACCGATATGGATGTTTCAAAGGTTGTGGCTAAACGACAAAATATAAGTCGGGTGGAGTTAGTTTGTGCCACGTGGGCCAATAAGATGAAGGTGTTTAGGCCAAAAGACACAAGTTATGTTTGGATGACTGATCCCTCTTCAGTATACCAAACAGAGATGTCCAAAGAAATTATGATACTACTGGGCATAGGGAAACGGTTGACCGGGTAAGGTTCGGTACACCGAAACAAGGATTCCAGGAGATCAAGTGTTTACTGACTCTAAGGAGACGGTTGACCGGGTAAGGTTCGGTACACCGAAACAAGGATTCCAGGAGATCAAGTGTTTACTGACTCTAAGGAGATGGTTCACCGATAGACACTTGGTCATCCGTTGGGAACCGGTTCGGTAGACCGAGAGGCAAACAGTCGACCGAGACAGACGAGTTTATCCTTTGTACATCAAGTGTACATTTGATCCTATAACTCAAATAAATGGAGAATTACATGTGAAGTCCTTGAGCTTTGATTACAAGTCTTGAGCCTTGATCTCGAAGTTGATTAGTCCCTTGGTTTGATCACCTACATTGTTAGGAATACACAATATCTATGCAATTTGACAATATGATGTGTGTGATGTTGTAATTGAAGGTATGCATAATATTAGTTTGTTAATCATCAAAATTAAGATTAAAGGGCCAAAAGGCCAACAAAATCCCCCTTTTTGATGATGACAAACTAATGTCAAATTGTGTAAGTGCCCCCCTATCAATATGCAAAAGATATGTTAACTCCCCCTTACTCAATGCATGAGTTTCATATATTTGAATTAGGCATTTTCTATCCATTTGTTCTCCCCCTTTTGACATCCATCAAAAAGAACATAAATATTAAAGTTTGGGACAAAAAGACACATTATGAAAATGAAATTGCATTTCTTAAAAGGGAAGAAAAGGCATAAAGCCGATGCAAAAGCATACACACCAAAGCAAATGACAAATCAAACAAGCACAACAAACAACAAGAAGCAAGAACAAGCAACAAAGATAGTCTAGTTGTCCGGCTTGTTCATGTTTCGAAGAAGCTCCATCATCTCATTTTGGGAGTCGAGAAATGCTTGACGAGAGTCTCCAACCACAAGAATTTGATCGTGGATCTCGTTCAGCGAGTTCGACGTCGACAATTGAAAGGATTGGAAGTCGGAGGTGAGGTATTGAATACCTTGATAGTTACAATTCACTAAACTCCGAACTTCATGGATCTCTTCGCAATTCCGGTTCAAGAGCTTCTCGTGACGATAGGCCCAAGGCGGTTGGTGCCATGGAGCATCGGTGCTGGATGACCATTCGGGACGAACATATCTCCGTGGACCACGAATCGAGCTAGGATTCCAATTTGGATTCACCTCGGCATCGTATGGAGAAGGAGACCAATGTGGAGCTTCGGTGGAGACTTCATCATCCTCATTTGCAGAGGAATCATCTTCCACTTCCTCTTCTTCAAGTGCTTGCTTCCCCGAGCGCATCCGTTTGAGTGTATACTTGTCGATGACCGTCTTGGAGGATTTGAAAAGATCTTGGTCAAATTGGATGTTGAAGTGATCTATGACCAACGAGATTAACATAGGAAAAGGGAGAAAGTTGCGCTTCTTCCGGGAAATGTAGATCATATGGTTGATGATGAATAAGGGCCAATTAGTGTGAGTACCGGTAGAGAGGTTGATGAGGCACTTCATCATTTGGTGGCAACGTTTGTCGTTGTGCCCTTTGCACACAAAAGGGTTTGTGGAAATGAAATGACAAAGAATACGGCCAACAACCGGAAGATGAGGAATGGCAAGTTTGCCATCGTGAGAAACATCCGGTTGAGTCACCTCCATAAATTGATTCATAGAGCCACAAACATCTTCCCAAGAGAGGTTGTAGATGTCCTCGCCGGCACTAGGAAGTCCGGTGATCTCCGATAGAAGAGAGGCGGTGAGAGAGAATGAGATGGAATCGACTTGGGTGGTAAGCGCCGCTGAGTGCCACCAAGAGCGGTAGTCTCCCGGAGATTGGCATAGAATTGACGACAAGCTTCCTCGGAGAAAGGGACCAGAAGTTTTCATGAAAGAAGAGGCCAAGGTGATCAACCACGAGATAGGTAGAGAGACCAATCGATTCGAAATATTTGATGATGATCTTCCGCTCCGGAATTGGATTTGCACCACTAATAGTGTAGTAGTGCTCCTCCGCCTTAAGATTGTAGAAGATACCTTTGTTGAAGGGCCGAAGATATTCGTCGACGGGTTTGCTCGCCGGATTTGTAGAAGAAGAAGGTATGTCGGTGTTGAGTCGTGTCTTCTTAGCCGGAGGAGCGGGTTTCTTTCCTCTCCTAGTTGTCAGTTTCTTTGATGGTTCCGCCGCCTTCTTGGAAGAACAATTTTTTCTTGGACCCATGAAGAATAATGGAGGAAGTGATGAAAGGTTTAAAGTGAGAAAAGGAGGAA
The DNA here is from genome assembly GCA_963682175.1 of Triglochin maritima. Taxonomy (NCBI): domain Eukaryota; kingdom Viridiplantae; phylum Streptophyta; class Magnoliopsida; order Alismatales; family Juncaginaceae; genus Triglochin; species Triglochin maritima. The sequence continues at coordinate 37,740,090 of OY821773.1, read as the reverse complement.
GCAAAAGTGTGTTTTGGCGATGATAGAAATGGAAGAGGGGATCTAAATATATAGAAGATGGGAGAATATGGGGGTTTTCAAACATGAAAAACCGTGTCCAACGGTCATCCATTATTGTCTCGGAAGACCGTTGGACCAGTTCCAACGGCTAGAAAATGCAACGATTCGGTCGACCAAACTGGCTTCGGTATACCATCACGAAGATAACAGTAAGTGAAGAAGATTTACTGGAACTGGGTCACAGATGACCGAATCGAGTCCGATCGTCCGTTTTGGGAGAAACAGGGACGAACAAACTTTTCACAACGGTCATCCAATTAAAAATCAGATACCCAAGAATTCAAAAAAGATTCGTTTAAAAGGGGTCAACAAAGAATTCAAAATTTCACCCAAATATCGCGGTCATCCGTATTGGATTTGGATAACCGATGGATTCGGAACAGGGAAGGTTTCTAATTTTAGCACAATCCGTCGGTTGACCGTCTATGACACGGTGTACCAAAATAGTGAATCCAAACCAACTCTGAATCCCTGTCCAGACACAATCCGGTTAACCAAACCTTGTTCGGTCATCCGTTGTGTGCGGACAGACCAACAAAGAAAACAATTAAAACAATATAAAAAAAATAAACAAATGAGATGAATTATGATATTTCTTTAGCACTACACATCCCCAGTTCTTGTTTTATCTTATCAAATTGATCAACATTTAATGGTTTAGTAAATATATCTGATGATTGATCATTTGTTGAAATTAATTGCAATTCAATATCACCTTTAAGAGCATGATCTCTAAGAAAGTGATGGTGAACATCTATATGCTTGGTTCTTGAATGAAGAATTTGATTTTTAGATAAGTTTATAGCACTAGTATTATCACAAAATATGGGTATAGTTTGAAACTCAAGTCTCAAATCCTTGAGGGTTTGCCTCATCCAAAGGATTTGTGCACAACAACATCCGGCGGCCACATACTCGGCTTCGGTTGTTGAGAGTGCAACACTATTTTGCTTCTTACTAAACCAAGAAACTAAAGATTTTCCCAAGAATTGACATGTCCCACTAGTACTTTTCTGATCGGATTTGCATCCGACATAATCGGCATCACTATAGGCAATGAGATCAAAAGATCGAGTCTTGGGATAAAACAATCCAAAATCACAAGTAGTTTTCAAATATCGAAAAATCTTTTTCAATGCATGCATATGAGAATCTTTAGGACAATATTGAAAACAAGAACAAAGACAAACAGTAAACATAATATCGGGTCTACTAGCGGTTAAATAAAGAAGTGAACCAATCATACCTCGATATTTTTTAATTTCAACTTCTTTGCCTTCTTCATCTTTATCCAATTTCAAGCTTGTGCTCATGGGAGTATTGTGAGGTTTGCTATCTTCATATCCAAATCGTTTGAGTAATTCTTTGTGTATTTGGTTTGGTTGATAAAGTTTCCTTCCGAGGTTTGCTTGATTTGGAGTCCAAGAAAGAAGTTGAGTTCACCCATCAAGCTCATTTCAAATTCACCTTGCATAGACTTAGAAAACTCTTGGCATATACATTCATTAGTAGAACCAAATATAATGAAGTCAACGTATATTTGTACGATTAATAAATCTTTATCTTTGGTCTTAGTAAATAATGTGGTGTCAACTTTTCCCATGGTGAATCCGTTTTCAAGCAAATAGGTCTTCAACCTTTCATACCAAGCTCTAGGAGCTTGCTTAAGCCCATAAAGAGCTTGTATGATCGTGTGGACTATGGGTCCACAATACTAATCACAATTAATCCTAATTACCTACTTGTTTGATCTATCAAAGATATGCAGCGGAATTAAACTAACAAACAAGCAAGTAAAGACTAGAAATGCAAACCACGATGGACACAGGGGTTTTACAGAGGTTCGGCCACCGCCTACGTCCTCTCTTGCAAGCTCCGCTCGGATCACCGAGCTTCACTCACGACTTCACTATCCACTCCCCGTTCCGGGCCGGGAGAGAACGCCTTTTACAAAACAAGCACCGCGAACACCCTCGCTTGCTTGACTTTCTTCTCTCACAATCCGAGAGGAACAATTTGGGCTTTCACCGAAGTCCTTGCTTCTTCACAAACGAAAAATTTAGTGGAACACACTCTCTAACGTGAGCACACTTAGCTTATGATGTGGAATTGATGCTAAGGTGTGGAAGTGTAGGCTTGGAGTGTTGGATTGGGGAAATTTGAGCTTGGGAGTTTCTATCTAATGTATTGGACAAGTAGTAGTGGGAGAGTTGTGTTAAAATGTGTTTTACAACTCTTTATATAGGCATTAGAGAGAATAGAGTCATTGGGGTTGATTGGGTATAAGTTGGTGTAAGATACACAAAATAGAAACCCGCAGGACCCAATTCTGAGTTAATTTGGTCGACTGGATCGGGCTGAACGGTCGACCGTTAGGCAGTTTTGAACTCAGTTCGGTCAACCGGTTAGGTAACGGTCGACCGCCCAACGCTACGAGTCAGGTACACTTAAGTGATCGGTCGAACTCCGAAAAGGGGTAGATCGAAACAAGGTATAGCGGTCGACCAATTTTCACCAATAGGTTTGGGTTTGTCAAGAGACGGATATTCGGTCGACCGATCAAGGTCCTCGGTCGACCGATACAAGAAATGTATTTGGGGTATTTTTGGTTAATACGAATACGACCGTTGGGTATAATACGACAAAATAAACGGTCGGAAAAATAAGTTCACACGGTCGAGCGAAAGTGTATTTACGGTCGACCGAAACCGGGCAGTGAAAACACAAACAGTAGACTTGATCACTAGGTCGAACGAACGGCCTGTTGCGGTCAACCGAATGTGGGCAGATTGTTAGGGTTCAGGTTTAGTGTTTTCCGGTCTAAGTTTGGGTGATCTATTGAAGTCCAAATTATGTGAAATTTCGTGCGTGACTTCTATAAGGAACCTAGTATGTGTTTGAGTTGATTTTAGCTCAGGTATGTTCAATTTACATAAGTTCCTAAGACTCAAAGAAAATACAAAATACATGTCTTCAAAAGAGCTTGATTACATGTCTTGACTTGATTTTCCTTTCTTCCTTGAGTCTTGATCACCTGTAGAAGTTAGCATAAAACAATATATATAAAATGCAATATGTGTGCTACTCTACATGATTATAATTAAGATTAGGTTGATTAAATCATTAAAACATAGATTAATGTCAAAAAGCCAACAGAGCCTTCTTAAGCTTGAATACATGATCCGGGTATGTTCATTCACAAAACCGGGTGGTTGTTCAACATAAACTTCTTCCATAATAAAACCATTCAAAAATGCACTTTTAACATCCATTTGAAAGAGTTTAAAATCCATGTATGATGCATATGCTAATAACATTCTAATTGCTTCTAATAGAGCTACCAGAGCATAGGTTTCATCAAAATCAATGCCTTCCTCTTGGTTGTAACCTTGAGCGACCAATCAAGCTTTGTTTCTAACCACTTGCCCGGATTCAACAAGTTTGTTTCGAAAAACCTACTTGGTGTCAATTACCGTTTGATCTTTGGGTCTCGGAACAAGCTCCCAAACATCATTACGAATGAATTGGTTTAACTCTTCATGCATAGCTATTAACCAAAATTCATCATCACATGCATCTTCTATTTTCTTAGGTTCAAGTTGAGATATAAATGCATAAGAATCACATATAACAAGAGCATTAGACCTAGTAACAATTCATTTTGATACATCACCAATTACAAGATCCTTAGGATGATCCTTCTTATATTGTCAATCATTTGGAAACTCTTGTTTTTCTTGAGATGTTTCAGTTGGTTGTTCTTGAGTTGTTATATTTTGAATATGGTCAATAAGTTCATTATCAAGGTTAGAATTATCCTTATATGGTTCTTCTTGAAAGTGAACATACATGGATTCTTCTACACAACTAGTTCTCTTATTATAAACTCGATATGCTTTACTCCTACTTGAATATCCTAAAATATTGCTTCATCGGATTTGGCATCAAATTTGTCTAAATTATCCTTGGTATTGAGAACAAAACATTTAGAACCAAAAGCTTTGAAAATGAAATTTTTGGGGGTTTTCCAAACCAAAGTTCAAATGGAGTTTTGTTTAAATTTGGTCGAATCAAAACACGGTTAAGAATGTAACAAGCCGTGTTAACCGCTTCACACCAAAAATACTTTGGTAAATCGTTTTCACAAAGCATTGTTCTTAATATTTCTTGAAGAGTTCTATTCTTCCTTTCAACTACCCCATTTTGTTGAGGAGTTCTTAGGAAAGAAAAAGTATGTTCAATACCATTAGAATCACAAAATTCCTCAAAACCTTCATTTTCAAATTCACCACCATGATCACTACGAATTTTCAAAATCAAAGACCATTTTTCTCTTTGAATTTGTTTTGTAAATTTTTCAAATTGCTTGAAAGATTCATTCTTATTTGCAAGAAACAAAACACAAGTAAATCGAGTAAAATAGTCAATGATGACAAATGCATATCTCTTGCCACCTAGACTAAAGGTTCTAGATGGACCAAAGAGATCCATATGCAAGAGTTCCAAAGGTTTTGAAGTAGAAACCATGTTAATTGACTTGAAAGAACTTTTAAATTGTTTTCCAAATTCACAAGCATTGCAAAGTTTATTTTTCTTGAAATCCAATTTGAGCAATCCTCTTACCAAGTCAAATTTAGCAATGTTATGAAGTTGGCTCATACTAATGTGGCCAAACCTCTTATGTCATAACCAAGATTCGTCATTTGAAGCAACTAAGCTTGTTTTCTTAGCGAATGAGTCAATGTTGTCGACATGCACAGCATAAACATTTCCATATCTATAGCCTTTAAAATGGTTTTCAAACTAGCTTCAGAAATAATGTATACAATATGTTGATCAAAGACAACTAAGAATTCTTTATCGGTTAATTGACTAACACTAAGCAAATTATGTTTTAAACCATCCACAAGAAGCACATTTTGTATTTGAGTAGTACAATCATTACCAACATCGCCGATGTCAATAATGTGACCTTTAGAATTGTCCCCAAATGTGACAGTTTCAACTTTCTTTGATTTCAATGTTTTGAACATAGAGTGGTCTCCCGTCATGTGCCTCGAACATCCTCCATCTACGATCCACTTCCCCTTCTTTTTCACCTACATTCAAAGAAGAAGAAGATAACTTTGGTACCCATATTTGTTTGGGTCCTTTAGGGTTAGCTTTAGGTACCCAAACTTGTTTAGTTCTAGGTATCAAAACATTTGAAGAGAATTTCTTTTTCACTACACCATTTAAAGCATGCACAAAATAACTCTTAGAGTTTTTCTTTTCATTCATGTATCCTAAACCATGCTTTTCTAATGATTGAATTTGACTACCAAGTAACATGTCTAGCATCTTCTTTCCTTTGGTGAATTTCTAAAGATCAATTCTCAATTTCTTATTGCATTCTCTAAGATCATGTATTTCTTTAGCATGAGATTCAACATTGAGTTCTTTTAAGCTTTTATTTTCCAACTCAAGATTATCAACTTCATTTGACAATGATTTATTTATACAAGCTAGATCGTGATTAGCTTTCCCAGATAATTTACTTTTATGCCTTAATATGTCACATTTTTCAAGTAATTCACGAAAGGCATCAAGTAATTCATCATATGAGTTTGATTCATGAGTTGAGATTACCTCTTTTTCTCCATCCTTGGCGACATTGCAAGGGTTGGGTTCGTCTTGCTCGCTTGATAAAGATGCACTATTTAATTCTCCATCGACTTCTTCTTGAGTGTAGAGACATAGATGAGCTTCTTTATTTTCCAACTCACTTGAAGAACCGGAGGATGAGTCGGATGATCCATCCCAAGTTGCATTGAGGGCCTTTTTCTTCTCCTTATACTTCTTCTCTCTTCTTTTGAATCTCCTTTCTTTTTCTTCATTCTCTCTTCTTTTTTTCTTCTTTTTTCCTTGGATTGGATTAAGGGACAATCTTTCTTTATATGTCCAACTTTATCACATCCATAACAAATAGGACCTTTTGAGCTCTCTCCATCATCCCTTCTCTTTCTTTGAAATTTATCTTTTATCCATCGTTTCTTGAATCTCTTAACCATCATTGCAAGCTCTTCATCACTCTCCTCGTCGTCCGATTTTTTGGATTCAAAGTTAGCTTTAAGAGCAATGACTTTTTCTTTCTTTTTCGAACTCTCCATCTCTTTTCTCTCATTCATTTGAATCTCATAAGCCATAAGGCTTTCGATGAGATTCTCCATTGACAATGTGTTGAGATCTTGAGCCTCCTCAATGGCAGTTGTCTTTTTCCCAATCGCTTCAGAGAGATCGAAGAATCTTCCGCACCTTGTCACCTTCTTACCAAGATTTTTCAAATTGTTAGTAATCTCGGTGAAGCAGTGTTCGTCTCGCTTATACGTTCACCGGGTCACATAGAGAATAATTCATATTTACGCACAAATATATCAACCCTAGTTTCTTTCATTCAAGATGATCCTTCATGATGAGATTCAAGTAATTTTCATATCTCATAAGCGGTATCTGTAGGATTTCGTGTCCCTATGTATGTATATATTTTAAAAAAATTAATACAACATACAAGTTCGATTTTCATATTTTCAACAATTTTTATGTACATAGTTTTGTGATTATTCTAATAACATGCAATCCTACATTTATTAAAATAAATCTCAAAGGTAGAATCATACCTAAAGGTTCTCTAAAACCTTCTTGAATATTTGGAGTCGCGTTGCCCGTTGAATCGTCCACGGAGTTGCCTCCGAATGTTCACCAAACTCTAAACAAGATTAGAGAGAAAGGAGCTAGCCAATCAATCTCTAACAAGGTTTAGAATCTAGCTAATAACCCTTATTTAAGCTCCTGAGATTCTTATCTCTAAAATTTAAATTTACTAAGAGATTTTTGTGGTGATTAGGGAGAGATTAATGAGAGAAAGATTTTTGCATTAGTCTTAAAATAAGTAGGAGTATGGGTCCTTTTATAGTCTCCCAAAACATCCTTATCAAAAGTTATTATTTAGCCATGATCCCTTGTTTATTCTCTCCTAAAATGAATCTCTAATTTCCACATAATCACCCACAAAAAACGTTTTAATTAAATCTCGAATTAATCCACCCATGATCTAATTAATCTCTTAATAATTCAGGCAGAATCGTTCTTGTTCGGTAGACCGAGAATTATTCGGTCAACCGAACCATTCGGTTATAACACGTGTTCGGTGCACCGTGAGATAGACGGTCGACCGATTCTTTATGAGAAAAATTCCCTAGAAGAATTCGGACGAACCATGTCTTGTAGTCGGTCTACCGTTGACGCACCAGAATCGCTCCTGGGACATAGTCATCGGATGACCAGGCCACCTTCGGTCTACCGAAAATACTACTTCTCGGTTGACCGTTTCCAATAGGTTAACCGAACCCGATTGTCCAGGCACTCTAGGCAATCTCGGTCAACCAACTGCGCTTACCCATTCCCTATTCGGTTAACCGATCCGAAGATGCCCCGGTCGACCGAACCATGAACGGTTCACCGTGTTTGACCCCGATTTTGCCTTTATCAAATTTTGGATTTATTTCCAACAAAATTTGATCTTTTGGGGTTTTTAGCAAATTCACATCTTATGTAATATATTATCCTATGTAATAATTAATTATTACACCTCATAATATATACATCTCATATGAATTTATTATGATTCTAATTATGTCAATTTTCATGACATATTGATTTTAATTAATTCACCACATGTGTCCTATTTTCACATGAAACCCGACACATTTTATGAACTTAAAATCAACCAACGTGTTTCCCAGTTTTGTGGTGTGACCTATAGGAGGATCTAAGCCAAATTGGTAGTGATATTAAACACTTAATATCTCAGACTATAAGCGGTATCTAGCTACACATTATAGTCACCCAATTTGCATAGATGTCTTTGTTCAACCCGAACAAAAACACGATCCATTTAGTGATGTAAGTGCAACACTTGTGTCCGTCCCTTGCCTCATGATATTAAGAATATATACAAAGTAGAAATGTGTCACATTTGTATTATATTCATTTCTTGATCTCTCTAAGCTAATTATAACTATGTAACTTAACTCAAGTCACATTATGCACATTATAATTTTGCTTTATCAAGGGGCCCATTAATATCATCACTCAATTACGAGGGGCAATGATAATCATTTGACTAGCTATCTTTTCCAGCATAAGTCATGTTCAACCAACTATTTTCGTTATCACTACACTCATTGGTAGCTTTTGACAATAATCAAATTAAACACTTCTTGAGTGAAAAGATATAAGTCTCATATCTTAGGATCCAAGACACAGTAAAACATTAATGACACGAAACACAATTTCATAATGTTTTACTAGTTAGGTCTATTCAATATATAAAAGTAATTTTTTCCTCTTTTATATACTCGTGTCGTCAATTATTTGTAGAGCTACAACAATTCATGACCAACAAGACAATCTTATCTCGGTAATTAATGTTCCATGTTAATTACCATGATTGTGAACAACTTTTGATTTTATGTAAACCATTATCTTTTAGAGCTCTACGGTTAATGACCAAGCGCCTCTTACTTAACACTTCCAAAAGACGAATACCATAATCAAGGAACAAAATGCTTGCACATTCAATTCATAATAATTGACATATAAAAGTAAAACTTTTAGAACGCATTCCTTTCAGTATCACATCCGCTAATCCTACCATATTCTTGAGTATCCACTCCACAAGAAAATATATTCATAAGTTTTGCATTCATCTCGGCATTAGCAATTATACCATCGGTTAATGTTGCTAATTGTTCACTAGTGGGTGGAACATATTTACTACCAAGGAATATCCATATTTTTAAGGAAATTGATTGGATGTAGATTCTCATTCTATTCTTCCAATGTGCATAATTATTTCCGATAAGCAAAGGGGGTCTAGTGGTAGATAGTCCTTCTCTAAGTTGATTACTACTACTCTCCATGGTTAAATGGATTAGATGAGTAAACCTATGCTCTGATACCAAATGTAAGTTAATCGGTCACTAATCTAGAGGGGGGTGAATAGATTATCTCATAATTTTCTTAAACAATTGCACAATTAAACAATAAGGGAAAGAATGCAAACCACAAGATGACTCCGGAGATTTATAGAGGTTCGATCACACCATCGTGATCTAGTCCTCTCCTCAAGTTCCGATCGATCCTCTGATCCCTACTCGAGAATTCACTATTATCTTCGTTCCGGGTCGAAGATAAACTCTCTTACAATCGGAGCCTTGCGAACACTCTCGCCTTGCTCGGATCTCCTCTCACAACCCGAGAGGGTGCTTCCTCGAAGCTTTAGAATACAATGGAAATTGAATGTGGTTGTTGAACTCTAACTTGAATGCACTCAAGGATATGATTTATGCTTGGAGTGAATTTAGTGGAAGTATGAGAGTAGGTGGAGCTTTGAAGGCTTGAAGATTGAGAGCACAAGAGTAGGATAGATATTTTGCAAGTAAGGTAGTGAATGTGTCTCTTAAGTGAAGCTTGTATAGTCTTCAAAACAAATAGAGCCGTTATGGTAAGTTGGTGAGGATTGGACCAAAGGAAAACAGGATGTGACTTAAGCTCGGGTAGAAATCGAGACATATTCGGTTGACCGTTAGAAACACGGTAGTCCGAATAAATGGTCAGACATAAGAACTCGGTTAACCGAATATAGGTCGGATAACTGTTCACCAACTTCTAGTAACTTTTTCCTAATATCGGATAATTAACTTCGGTTGACCGAGACATCTTCGGTGCACCGTTCAAGAGTGGACAGTAAAGATTTGGTGTGACTTGGGGATCATGTTCGGTAGACCGTTGCATGTTCGGTTGACCGATACATATGCGGGTTTTTGGCTGACATTGTATGGGAAATTGGTTTATCGATAACGGTCGAAATATTATGTCGAAAAATAGCCGTTATGTTCTGATAGACAACAACACTTTGGTAATCTGAAGACTTATCGGTAGACCGATATGGATGTTTCAAAGGTTGTGACTAAACGACAAAATATAAGTCGGGTGGAGTTAGTTTGTGCTACGTGGGCCAATAAGATGAATGTGTTTAGGCCAAAAGACACAAGTTATGTTCGGATGACCGATCACTCTTCGATATACCGAAGAGAGATGTCCAGAGAAATTACGATACTACTGAGGATAGGGAAACGATTGACTGGGTAAGGTTCGGTACACCGAAACAAGGATTCCAGGAGATCAAGTGTTTACTGACTCTAAGGAGACGGTTGACCGAGTACGGTTCGGTACATCGAAACAAGGATTCCAGGAGATCAAGTGTTTACTGACTCTAAGGAGATGGTTCACCGATAGACACTTGGTTATTCGTTGGGAACCGGTTCGGTAGACCGAGAGGCAAACGGTTAACCGAGACAGACGGGTTTACCCTTTGTTCATCAAGTGTACATTTGATCATATAACTCAAATAAATGGAGAATTACATGTGAAGTCCTTGAGCTTTGATTACAAGTCTTGAACCTTGATCTCGAAGTTGATTAGTCCCTTGGTTTAATCACCTACATTGTTAGGAATACACAATATCTATGCAATTTGACAATATGATGTGTGTGATGTTGTAATTGAAGTTATGCATAATATTAGTTTGTTAATCATCAAAATTAAGATTAAAATGCCAAAAAGGCCAACAGATACGAGTCGAAAAATTCCTTCTTCCATTTCCTTCTGTCGTTCCTCTTCTTCATGCCTCGCCAACTCTCAATGTCACTCCCTTCGTTAAGTGCAAAGATATGTAGTTAGTTAAAAGATAAAGTATAACTAATTAACAATCAAACAAGCATCCGAGTTTGGGCATGGAAAATCAACAGATAGTTATGGAAGCAAGAGAGGAAATGTCTTACCACATGGGTTTGATTTAGGGGAGTCGTTTGTCTCCTTCAGTTGCTCGACGACGCTTCAACGATGTTCATGAGAATGGTGATCTCCAAATGGTCGAATCTCTTGTCCAAATACGTTATGACACCTCCAAGAGTAGCAACTACCTAGTCCTCTGAGAGCATGTAATGGCAACGATTCTCGTCACCCTAAACACAAATATCCCAAACTCTCAATCATGTAGTGAGTTAGACTGTGAGAGATAATCAAATAATGAGAAAAATAGGTGGACAACAACGAAAGCTTGGAAGTGAATCTACCATCTCCCTGTTGCACTTAAAAAAGATTTGACCCACGACACCAAGAACAACATATCGCCACACCTTTGCCAGCATTGCACAGAAGCAGAAGGGTACGAGAGTGGGTGGTGACTCACCAGGTTCTCCAGACGGTTACTGATTATCATCATCCTCTTCATGTGGAGATAGTAAAGCTCAGAGCTTCATTTATAGGGACGTAGAATCTATATTTGAGTGAAGGATTAGGGCCGACATTAGAGGGATAAGAAGAGGGATGGGTGAGTGATGGAGGGTATTTTGGGTTTTTGTTTGACAAGACTTTGGGGATGGGAGCTCCATCAGTGTAATTCAAACACCATGGGTTTCTTGAGGAGGAAAAGCAGCTTTTGGAGAGAAGAAACTTGGACCTAGGTTTTTCAAAAAACCTCTACAAATAGGAACTACGTCCAACCTAAGTCCTAATGCTTCTGTACCACCCAAATTAAATGCACTCTCAAGTTTAAACATGGAAGCAAATAACTCATTTCTTACCGGTTGCTTTGGCTTCTAGGTTGTTGCTTGTCAGAGGAACTTCGCTACGCCCTCAAACTTCTAAAGCACGCCAGGTTTGTCATCAAAGACTCCGAGGAAACCCAACTTCCCTGGATCGAACACCTTGCCGGAGGTAAAACTCTGGCACAGTCGTCTTCGCCGATCGTAAGAGTGATCTACTTTATGGCTTTTATACTCTCTTCAAGTGATCATTGTACAACTCCGCCTACGCGAACTCGTCGGAAAATCTAACGAGCTGAGTCTCACCTTATTTCCCTGTTGAAGTACTTTTCATGTTGCTTCTTCTTCACCCATTTCAAGGTGCCATTATGTTTGGTGTGCAAAAATTCATTCATTCGCTTCTTGGTAAGAGTTCATGCATTCAGACAACCATTAAGTGCTTCTTTATTGTGAATGTTATTTGACACTTGTCATAACACAGTTATAAAGATAATATCTCATTATGCAGAACTTGTGCCGGAGAAAAGTGTTCATGAAGATTATTTTTGTCCACCATTTTAATTATGAGTGATGATATCTCTGGACATCTTGATAAAGTAATATTGTATGCATTAAATATGATTAAGGAGTTAATCATGTTTATAATTTACATGGAATCAAGAAAAGAATAAGTTTGCAAGAATGACACATTCCAATCTTGAACTTATTTGTGATATCATGTGACAAAGGAATTGATACAAGCAATTGTTGCTCAAGGATCGTGATTTGTATGAGATACATATCATCTGTGTCATTTGGGTAGTCATAATGTATTTTGCCAAGTACCTTTTATGACGTATGGAATTAGAAAGGAATTTTAATTCTATTGTCAACATGACATAAATTTTACTAGGTCACACCGAAAGGAACTAACTAAAGAAACTTATTTTAGTATTTATATGGAGATATGAATATAATGATTGAATATATATAAATTTTATAATTATTTGGATCATCATAAGATACTAAAATAAATGTCACGTGAATGACAACCTTAAATCTAGTATATGTAGGAGTGAAACTTTGTGTCCGAAATCCGTCAATCCGACCGACTCCGTATTCGAAATCAAAAAAATTATCCGAGAAAAAAAAATCTTCAACCGAATTTGTATTCGGATATAAACATCCGTAAAAAAACGAAGCGAATATGAATATTGGTACATCCGATTCGAATAATATCCGGTTCGTATTTTATATGCACATATAAATAAATAAATAAAATATATACAATATATATGAATTATATTATGTTATTTATATTATATTTAATATTTTTTCATGTATGCAAAAAATAAAGACTGAATTTATTCTTAGATCAATCACAAAATGTTTTTAAGTCTATTCGGATTTTTTAACGAATTCAAATATCCTAATTCGGAATGGATTTTAAACTTGATTCGGATGCGAATTTATCCGAATTCGACGGATACGAATTCGGATCCCTTTCTCATACATTCGATCGGATTCAGATTCGGATTCGAGAGAAAAAAAACAGATACGAATTCGGATACTCGCACATCCGTTTCGTATCCGTTCCGTTTTCACCCTTAAGTATATGTATGACATATTTTGGGCTTAACAAGGAAATAAGAGTAATTGATCGGATAAATTATTAGATAGCACATGGTGGGTCCAGCCTAATTCCTTTTATAATGGGCCGAAGAGAAACGAGCTTGTATTTGAATAAGTTTTTGGAAATTGTAAGATGGTAATCACCAACTACTTTGGAATGAAAACTACCCACCACTACCCACTACTTTGGAATAGTAACTACCCAAAATTTCACCTCTGTAAATAGGGTCCTACAACCATTGTTTGTGGAGAATGATGTTCTTTCTATCTCTATCTCTCTTTTGTGTTCTCTCTCACGCGTTGAGAACCGAACTTCCATAAGAAATGGAAACTAGAATTAAGGATTGAATCAATAAATACTTTCTAGCAAAAAAAAAATATCGATTCTTTAATTAGTTCTTGGTGGATACTAGTAAAGACGTCGTCGTTTTGGCGTTACCGAAACAAAGACATCATCAACCTAGGGATTGTAGTTGATGTGGTGTTAGCAACATCATCTTGATCGTCTTTTTTTATTTTGGAAATCAAAAGGTACGTATTTTCGCTTTGTAATTTGAGGTTTAGACTTAATCACAAATTCAATCTTCGGTTTTTGATTGTGTTAGTTAAAATAAAAAAATTATAATGTAATTCCATTTCACCACAATAGTGTATCTTTTACCAATTTTCCCACTTGTTTTTGCCTAACACATCAGTTTAGTGACACATCTCTCTGGTGGTCTACCCGTGTGCAACAGTACTAAATGCAATTCATCCGCTCGTAATTAATTAATACGTAATAATTACCAGTATGTACTTGCTGCGCAGCACAGTAGACCCTACAGGAGCGAAGGCCCACAGGAGAATCAACTTCGTTAGCTAGCAAGAGCAAGGGAGGGCAAGTGTAGAAGAGCGAGCGTAAGAAGTAAGAGTTAGACAGCCATTAATATTTGTAGAGAAGGACCAGAAGGTGTCACCAACGATTGACCATTCACTCCTATTGGTTACCACGATGGTTATCACAAAGTCAACGAATGAAGTATTTCTTCATCAAGCTGCATAATTCTATTTAGCCATCATTATGTACATATATACATATGGAACGGTTAAGTTTGATAATACAAATAACACCATAAAAACACTTGGGTTGGGCTCAAACTCACGGCTTAACTTATAATACTTGCATTGTGGGCATAAATTAACAATAAGAAAAAATATTGGTGGAGAAAATCTTTAAAAAAGTTAATTGTCATAAACAAAAGAGGGTGTATTCGTATCAGATGTTAGCAAGTTGATATGGCGCTCTAAGTTCCACAAAGACGCATTCATCTTGTTGGCAGTGAAAGAGTATTCCCAAAAATGGCCGTTTTGGTCGATAACGACAATTGAGGCACTGCAAAAATGAAGGAAAATATAAACACGATTTCATGAGAGGCAGCATCACATTGTAAGGTAAGTGAAAATATAAAAAGTTAATTATCATATGAAGAATTTCTTTGGTGATGTCTATCTTGAATCCAACTCTATGAAATGACCAACATAATTTTCTAATGTTAACTTGCCACTTTAGCAAAGATGTGCACCAATGAAGAATCTCAAATAGATGTACTTTTTGTGTATTTTTAAATCCACGTAACAACAATCTACACGATTATAGTCAAAATAATGGAACAACATAACAAATGAAAAAATATTTAAATACACAACAGTTTGATTTACACATAAAGGTGAAACGATAAATATACATTCCAAAAATACAGGAAAAGTATAAGTATTTTCTTTCTTTTTCTTTTGAAAAGTTTAAAATGCTATGTGCAAATCACCTTAATTGTTTGAAACGTCTTCTAAATGTGGTTAAGAAGTACAGAAGAATACCTCTACATAATCCATTTTCATAAATAAGTGAAGAAAAAGAAGTTATGCATAAGAGATGAATCTCTCGTTTGGATAAGTATTTGAAAGGAAAAGAAATAAGAAAAGTTGCAATAAATTTGCCAACTGCCCAAAACAACCTTCTTCAATTGAAAAGGTAACTAGTTAAAATAATAAGAGGTACTTTTGGGATTATTAACATTTCTCTCTATGTTCTCTACTTTTGGATGGACATTGAAGTTCCAATTTATAGGGGAAACTCTCTCAATATCTCTTTAATTCTACTCTAAGACTTCCCATTGGAATACAAGAAATAAAATTCACTTCTTACTTTCAATTCTTTATCTTCCTAAACGAGTAGGAAGGAATTTAAAGAGAAGAGTTTCTCATGGTTACGTAGAAAGTTTGAGAGAGAGGATGAGAAACAAAGAAAGTTTCATATACAAATTAGGACCTCAACTTTCACTTCAAAAATCAAAACTGCAGAGATTGGAGGGAAACATGTACTATATTGTTTTATTTCAGATTAACTTTCTCACACTAATCTAATTACTCTTTTGCTATAATATTGTTAACAATAGGAAAGGTCATTTAACCGATAAAAAAAAGAGGGAAAGATCATTTTGGAAAAATTATTGAAGATCGTTTTTTCTCTTTCCAAGTTTTTAATTCAAGAAGGAGAAACTACTGCTCTCGTGTCTAACCAAAAAGAGGACAAAATCAACTTGTCTTTACTTCTGTTATTTTCCTTTTATTATGTATTCAATGGGTGATAAGTTTCCACCCCAATGCACCCAAAGTTCAGAGTCAACCGTAAGCTAATTTTAGGGAGAATAAATTTTGTCTCCGTCTTTCTTACGAATTGACAACCATATGACAATTCCAACTGTTATATACTTTTAATAACTTAAAACATGTGAATCATCCCTACTCATCAAAAACAAAATACTTTGGCCAAAAAAAAATTGATCATTTGGTATATATAATGTATGTGCAATATTGATGAAGTTGACAAACTTATTTTTATCAAATGCAAAACTTAGTTCTAAGAAATAAATTATAAATTTGGGAAAACGTAAAGGTTGGAAATATTCTAATAAATTTCATAAATGTTCTGAGAAAACATTATTAAAGCCGGTCAGATAATAAAGAATAAATTTAGCAAATATAAATGTTGGAAATAGATCAGATCTAGCTTTTGAAGTAATACTTGAACATCAGAGTTGATTTATGAGCATTTTTCAGGCAATTTTTATGTTGGATAGGGCTTACGTACCGAAGAGGAGCAGTGTTTGACGTCTTATCCATATCTTCTGGTTTGTCTGTGCTGCGGACCATAGAATAGCTGCAAGAAACAAAGAAACTCTACAGCTGAAACATGCACGGCTATGTTCACGTCAACGGGGAATGAAAGGCATTAGTAATATTTTACCTTCTGATACCAGGAGGAACAGCATTGTGAAGAACATGATGATTATCCGATTCCAGCGCATTATTTATGGACTTGGGGAACACGGACCCCAAAAGACCATTTGATTTTCTGCATCAGAAATCAACCAAGCAGGTCTTTTACTATGAATATTATAAACCAATCATAAAAAGGCAAAATCAACAATAGTTCTATTAACTCCTAATTCAAACTAACAGCAAATGACAATTAACATGGATGTAACTATACCAAACACTTTTTTATCATTAATTCAACAAACACAACAACAAAGAGCTTCTGCACTGAGCGTAAGATCAACTACAACCCTTAGTTTTACGTAATAATCCAAAATAAAATAGTTTTTTTCTCTGAAAACAATACTAATAGGATATAAGCAAGAACAACGACATGCGTGCTCACTTGAATTGATTTTCTTGTTAGGGGAAGATAACTACTTACTTTTGGTTCATCATTGATCCCAGCAAAAAGACATGTACGGATCCAGATAAACTTGTTGCAACAAGAATATCTGGCATTTCTGCAGATGGTCCAAATGATAGAGAATAAACCGTTGATGTATAAGAACCTCTTCTGAAACTATATGACTGTTAAACAGGAACAGAGATAAGGATGCAGGAAAAAAGGGACTAATATATGACGTTAACTGGCATGGTGTACCTTCGTGGCTTGAGAAACAAGGTGTACTCTGATTATAGTGCCATGTTCCGATGCTGTTGCCATGTACATGCCATTGGAAGAAAAGGAAATTGCAGCAAGTGGGTTTTGATGAGCATCTATCTGTGGGCAAAACTTTTAAAATCAGTAAAGGTATTTCCCTAGATATAGTAAAACAAGCCTAATGTAATGGTAATTAAACTTGAAAATGCTGATCAGAAGATTATATTATAAGGCTATCACTTGGAGTTGTAAATGAAGCGGGTATGACCAGTTTGCACATACTACATAGTACATACATATTACTGAGTTTATAAGATGTCAAGTTCTATTGGCTCAACATGATACCAACTGACCTTTTCTATTAGTGTAGATTGACAAGGCATTTTCATTAAACTATGTGAATTTGTGGATGACCACGTAAGAAAGCAAATGATTCAATCTAACAACCTCACAAAGAGAATAGAGTTCCATTGTATTGTATATCAGAACCGATCCCTTGGTTTTGCTTGCAGGAAGAGCCAAAAAGCAACCTTCTGAATTAGGTGAGAAAGCACACAATCCTGAAAGATAAATTGTGGAAATATGGATGAATTAGCAACATACTCAGTAAGCACAAGAATGACGTCATCATTTTGACTGCTGTGCTTGCAATTGCCCAAATTTGTACATAATTCATAAAGGAGATCAATATAGTATGATATTTAATTAGGTGCACACACTAGACACTAAATCCATATCATGCGTGACATTCAGACAAGAACATACAGATTTATTTATTTTATTTTTTATCAGTAAGACATACGGAATAATATTATGAAGACAAGAATTTGAAACCAAAGGTAACTGTTCTTTACCTTTTGTATTTGGTATAGTACCAATCTCGTCCAGAATGGCAAGGCTGTGTACATCATATATATAAGTTTTGTCCTGCAACACGACAATAAGTCTGCATTGGATGCAAATTTCATCAGGAAATTAAGAGTGGAGAATATCAACAAGATAGAACCAAAATGTCTCTGAAATTGTCTATCGTAAATAAAATTGATAGCATTGAAGAAGGGACATCACTACAGAGAATTAACAACATTACAATTGAAACACGGCAAAAAAACATCACAAATTCACAATTGTAATTCGCAAAACATTACATACACCTGTGAAGGGTTTTGCAGAAAATTCTGTAGATGGGAGTACCCAAGCTTGCATCAAAAGCAGATTTAACAAGTATGCTAATGAACAATCATTTACCCAAAGTATTGCTTACTGAAAATGCAGGCGACATCATGGCATACATGAACAAGGTACATCAGAAAATAAGTATAAATGTATAATAAATTGAGAGTCAGTAATTACTACATTTGGGAAATCTTCACTTCACACTTCTGCCAAAACTGAACTTTATAATTAACTACGGTTTCCTCAAATGAAAGGATCATTCCAAGCCTGAATTCTGGTAAGCCTACACTAAATTAACACCATCATCAACATAACCCCAATACCTCAGAAGAGGCTCCCGCTTAAGCGAGGTAGGGGGGGTCGGATGTACGCAACCCTACCACTGTAAAACAGTGAGGTTGTTTCCAATTGACCCAAATGATGTAAATGCAACTGACCATCTACGATTCCACAATAAAAGAAATACAGATCGTTTAAATAGCCCTTTGATATAGTCCATGATGCTCCAAATGTCAAAAAACAACTTAATATTTGACACAGTGGAAATGGACAATCTACACTAAATTAACACCATTAAGCCAAAAAAGAGAGAAGCAGCTGATCCTCGAATTCTAAAAATGAACTAAATTGCAGCATATAAAACCCATACAATAGCACAAAATTTAGCACGAAAGTAAGTCCGAATAATAATAATGTGAAACTACTCCAACCCAATGGCAAAGCATTTGATAATAAGGCGGTGAAGTTGTACCTTTTCCTATTCAACCGCACGGCGAGTATCGAAGTCAAGAAATTCATCTCCCTAATAGGCAACCCAGTACGCAAGTTGAACAAGCACAGCCTCCGCGGCGACAAAGAAGGCTACAATACAAACATCCCCAAACAAAGTAAACACCACAAGAATCAAACAACAACAAAAACTCCAAAACCCTAAAACTTGGAGAAATACCTGTTCCCCGGCCCCAACGAGGGCGACCATATTGGTGCTGAAGAGCATCTCCACAACGCTGAAAGCCCCAATCCCTGGTACAACAACACTCAGAATTTCGGCTAATAAAAAGGCGAACGAATTCGGCGGTTCTTACGTGTGTCGGTGCACAATCTTCCGCTGCGAACATCGAAGACCTTGAATCCTTCCCTCGTCCCGATCGCAAATCCTCTGGTAAGAAGAAGAAGAAGATGATGAGGAGGAGGAGGAAACCTAAATTGGGAAAGGAAAGGGGGTTGGTTTAGGGTTACGTGTTCGTTTGGTTGAAGGAAGCGGAGAGGATGGCGGAGGAAGTGGAGGCGTGAGACGACGACATGGTTGGGCTTGGGGTTGCTTGAAGTTGGTGTTGGTAAAGTGCTTTTGTTCTGTTTTTACTTTTTAGTTGGGATGAGAATTAAGAAAGTTTAATAGTTTATATAGTTTATTGATTTGATATTGAGAACGAGTTGGAGGACCGGATTCGTGGGTTGGTTGTTTTTAAGGACTTGGTTGGGTCCACAAAAGTTGGGGGGTGTAAGTGTCATGGGCTCAAACCGTCAGCCTGTTCAAGTGGATCGCAACATGTTTGATCATTTCAACATGAAGTACATCTTGTTAAACCCTTGATCTTTTGTCTATGTTTGGTAAGTTGCCTACGAATACCATAGTTGAATTACTGAACTGCAATTCGTCGCCGTAAAACTATTTAAATCGTCCGTACAGATTACCATTTTGTCATTCTACATTTCTACTTATATAACTCTTCACTCTCCTAACACCACTCTCTCTTCAAATTACTTTTCTATTCACCAGATATAATGTCTCGGAGGCCAGGAAAAGAACCAGCGGACGTCCCGGATTACTCAAATATGGTAAATTAACATGTTTATTTTAATTAAATTTTTTTAAAAAAATTAGGTGGGCCGTCCGCAGGAGACGCCCGACCGTTCGTCTCCCGCGGACGCCCGAACATAGGGCAAGGCGTCTACGGGAGCCGTCTCCCCCATGGGGAGGCGACTCCGACATACGCCTCCACGATCCTTGGGGTGTCTCCGGTAAACGCCCCAATTTTTTTTTAAATTTATTTAAATTGATTATAAATTGTGATATATTTAAAATAAATTGAATATTATGTTAATAATGAATTAAATTAGTTTAGTAAATCATTTATTGATTATAAAATGTGATAATTACTAAATAAATCGACTATTAAGTTATTAATTAGTTTAATTATTTTAGTAAGGAATTATTGATTATTAAGTTGATAATTAGTTGTGTACGATTTTAGTAAAGGATTATTGATAAATTGTGATAATTGCTAAATAAATTGATTATTAAGTTAATAATTAGTTTAATTCTTTTAGTAAATCCATTAATAAAAATTTATTTTTAAAATTGAATTAATAGTCATCGGGTTATCGTGGAGGAAAAGGGAAATCAATTCCCTTACGCGCGGTATGTAGTGTAGCATATGAGTCAGGTCCTCGTCATCCACGTAGACGGGGTATTTCTGCTTCAGTTAGGAGAGAGAGATTTTTTACGTCGTCGTCAGACACCTGGGGATTCTTTTGACGACGAGGATGATTTAGATGAGTTGAGGAGTCACGACGAGAGTGACGATGGGGGTCGGTATGGCTTGGAGCCACAAGAGGAGGCGATACATCAGTACGGTCGAGGACGGGGGCGAGATTGTAGTCCTTCGGCTGAGTGGGTCATTAGGAAGGGTCGAGGTGGCCGGTTTGTGACTGATGATTCAAGTTCGTGCACTGCAGACGCCTGAGCTCAGAAGAAGAGGGGTGAGGACGAGTCTTGGATCGTCACGGATATGATAACCGGTGGTCCTCTAGATGGCAGCGTCATTCCGGGTTTTGGAGGCCACATCGCCAGACGCATCTGGGATGGCGAGGATCGGAAGGTTTTGAAGTGTCATAAACGACACAGAGCCTGTACGACATTGCAGGTTTGGCGTTCAGTGATGACTGATGATATGACGGCGACCATTAGTGACAGTGGATTGGGTCACTTGTCGTACAACATGTTTTTTTGTATTGACATGCCGTTGATTTCGGCTTTCGTGGAGCGATGGTAGCCTAACATCAACATTTTCCACTTGCCGTTCGGAGAGATGACGATCATGTTGCATGACGTCTTTCAGATTCTGCACATTCATGTTGAGGGTCCTATGGTCAGTGCGCAGGCGCCGACGTCTGAGCTGAAGTTATTTGTATCAGAGTTGTTGGGTGTCAACCTCGAGGGTCTTGGGCGGGATAGCTCATTTTGGAGTGGCGGTGGTGTTAGTATCGATGTTGTGGACGAGTGTTGCAGACGAGGGCGACCACCACAGACAGAGGATACGTAGATGACTGCTTACCTCTTCTTACTGCTAGGCTGCGTCTTGTTTGTCGACAAGAGCGGTTCCAGAGTCAGACCACGCGGCCTATTGGAGACGAGGGAGTCATTTACCATTGGTCAGTACTCATGGGGTTCAGCGACGTTGGCATTTCTGTATCGCCAGCTGGGTATATCGAGTCGTGCTGATTGTTCTGGGATTACAGGTTGTCTTACACTGCTGTAGGCTTGGATCTATGAGTATTTTCCTGCTTTTCGCCCACATCGGGAGCGGAAGATTATTGAGCGTGGTCATCCTCGTTCGCGTATGTGGGCTGTCCGGGCCGAGGATAAGAGCGATGGTCGACTTCTTTGTATTCGTAGACAGCTAGATCAGATGACTGCATCGCAAGTATATAATGTATATATCATTCACGTTTATTTAAATTTCAACTTTATTATTATTAACGTATAAACGTTTAGGTGGAGTGGTTGTCGTATGGTCTTGAGCTTGTTGTAGTTGTGCCGAGGACTACATTTATGGGCGTTATTCGTTATAGGGAAATCACGGAGCCTTATTTACCTGATCGCGTGTTACGTCAGTTAGGTTATGTTCAGGTGATCCCGGTTGACATCCCGACGCCCAAGCATGCAGTACGGTCTGCGATTACGACGACGTACAACGTCAGGCATAACATTCATGCCTCCTGATGAGAATTTAATTTATACCGCAAGTGCACGGTGTCAATGAAGACGTGGCAAGTACGGATCGAACACAAGGAGGGAGAGATATTGTTATTTGTGTGAGTTTTGAGTTAAGGGAAGAAATAGAGAGAAAACATAATTTTGGTTTGAGATTTTTGGTTTTTGATTTCTAAGGCAAGAACAACAAAAACAAATTAAGAATAAAGCAAAGAATGGTGAGAATCCAGCGGGTGGAGGTTTAGATGTCGGGTTTTGTTTAGAGAAATCAGAAACTTATAATAAATCATATTAGTTATAAAGCATTACATGATAAATGATTTAACACAAACTCAAGTAATCAAAATATCCTAGCACGAAATTAGAATAATAACCTCATTCTTCTTCTCATCACCCTAAATCCGTCACCCCCACCCTTTGGAGAGAGTTAGAAACTCGTGGATGGAGGGAAGGAGAAGGGGTCCTAGAGAAATTACAAAAGAAACTAAAAACACAAGATAAAACAACAAAACTTTACTACTAAATTATGGAATAAAAATAAGAACATCCACTACAACATCGTTTCGAGGCTATTTATAGCCGATACAAGGGACCTAGGTATAAAATAGGAAAGTACATGTGGCGAGACACGACTGGGAAAAATCCGAAGCCACGGATCCACAAGGGGGTGGCGTTTCCGCCGCACATTACATGTGATGTGCGGCGGATTCGCCTCAAGAATGTGTCTGATTCAATCCGGATTTTTCCTGCGTGTTTATGGTATGATTTAAATGTCTTTTGCGCATCCAGATGATTTCTTTCCTTTCTTTTGAGCTCCGAATTAATTCTTTCTATATTTGGAGATCCAAATTGATTTTTAGTTCTCCAAAATAATATTTTGGTCCTTGCAGTCGGGTCCTTGGCTTTTTGCAATTAAGTCCTTGGCTACTTTTGTGCTTAAGTCCTTGGCCTTTTTGTAATTAGGTCTTTGAATGCTTTTATGCTTGGATGGACTTCCATTTGAATCCCGATAATCTTGAACTTGGTCTTTATGACAGGAATGAATCTCTTGCACGCATTTATGCTCAGGATATGGGTAATTTTCATTCTGGTCCCTGTATTCTGTAAATAAGACTAAACACATACCTTAGTAGCATTTATTGATATAAAATTAATCTAAATGAAAGACATATGATGCAATGTATGCAATGCATCACCTCCTATCTTGCTCACTCTCATTCATGCCCTGATACCCTTCAACCTGATAGAGGTTCACCTCTCATTCATGCCTCCTATCTTGCTCACTCTCAAGAGGCATCAAACGACCACAACGCTTATAAGGGTATCAGATGGTCAAGCAATTCTGTTTTGTATGTCGCGAGCCTATGCATGTGCATTTTTTGCTCGAGAGATGGCGGGTCCCATTTGATGTCCCTTGACATATGAAGATGGGAGCCCATTTTTGTACATAGTTTAAAAAAAAACTCCTTCAGTGAGCATCGATTGTTATGGGCTTCAACCCTTGAGTATTTGGGCCACATTTCTTTCACATATTTGTATCCCTTCTTTAGCATCTCACAGGTTTTGAGGGAGTTTGGGTTGTGTCCATCAACATAGTCATGTACTTCCCTTTGTACTTCACGTTGGTGAGATCTTTCATCTTTCATGCATAATTCCATGTAGTATCTTGCTCGCATTCATTGAGGACAATGCATGAAGTAGGTGTGGGGAGGTGTTTTATGTGTGTACATAGTCGAGTCTTTTCTTTTGATTTTGTTTTCTTTTGTTTGCATTGTCAGGGTCATGTTAGTGTGCTGCATTTAATATCGATATATCTGTTTGCCATGATCCTTGGGTCATTTGTCTTCTTTTGCTTACCTAGTGCTTCAAAATTTTCACATTTCTTTCAAAATCTTCATGTATTTGCGAAAGAAAATGTTTTGTGGGTTTTGCGTGTGTTGAGCATGTGCAAAAACCGTTGAGAGGCAAAGTAAAAAGAAAGCTCCCAAAATTGTCTTGAACTTGATGCATTAGGATATCTAGTACAGAAACTTTAGGATTTATCGAGTCGTTAGGATGCACCCCAGTTTTCCCTTGGGGGTGAGTAATCATAGGGTTTCAGTGCTCAATCATTTAAAGAAGTTCACCCTGAACCTAGTGAGTCAATAATTCGTGTCTGTTAACTTAAGGAAGTTTGTTGTAGTCAAGGACCCTTTAAATCTTGTTGTGAGACATTAAGTGTAAGGGTTTTGGTTCATGTGTAGATAAGAAATAAGTGAGTAGGTGTTCTCTCTTCTCGCACGGATCCTATCACTCGGGAAAGTAGGTCTGAGGGGACTTTGTGTCTGGTGCTTTCGAGTCATCTGACTTGGGATGCGCCAACCGAACTCCCGTTACACGGGTGGTAGGGATTGCCCTATGTGGAGATTTGGGAAAGGTGTACGTGATAGTATAAGTCCTCGTGGGCAATGATGCACGAAACCTGACCCTAGGAGAATGAAGCTCCAACTAATAAAAAGAAAAAAAATGATGAAAAGAAACAAAAAGAAAAAAAATGGTAATGCAAATAAGAACCTTAATGGACTTTACACTTTGTATCACTTGAGGATGTAGATGTTGTCCATGTCTTTCACTTAATTCCTTATTTAACTTGCACGAATGATTCATTAGGCTAGGTGTGTGGACTGATTACCTATATAGAGTCGGCCTGTAGGATTACCGCGTCCATTGATCGACAATATTTGTCCAACGAGTCGAGTGTCTAGATTGATTAATGCATCTTGTTCGGATTTTGTGGGTATATCCGCTGAAAACCCTCAGGAGACAACACTCCTCCTCCTTGGCGACAAGGAGGTTTAAGGGTTTGTTGCACGTGCTAAGTGCAACCGTGATTCCTACGAAAGTGAGTTAGGATTTCTTGTTTCTCGTTTGTTTTTCTCTTTCTTTGTTTTGCTCGGGACTAGCAAACACTTAGGTGTGGGGGTATTTGATTGACATCATTTCATGCTCATATTTGTATCTTATATCCATTATCTTACACCTAAGCAATGCTACATAACGAGTTTTATGTTTGAATTTCAGAAATAAAGAGGTTTGAAGAGAAGAGCCATGAAAGGAGCCAAAAGCAGGAAAAAGGACTTAATTGTGAGACCTGTGGACTAAGATGCAAGGGAGAATGACCTGAACGTAAGACCAAATGACCTAAGAGCAAAACAGGAAACTCTACACCACCATGGGAAGTATTTGGCAATTCGATTCGGGTCGGAGCTCCAACAAGCAAAGTAGATGCATCCAAGACCAACAAATATACCAAGAAAAGCCCAAAACAAATTTCAACGCGATCTGGATCCTATAGAACCACCAATTGGCGGTCTGGATCTTCCCAGATCCGCTCAAACTTCTGGAACGCGTGTATTAGAGGATGTTTAGTCTATTTTTGGTATTTGTTTAGTCCCACATCGGGGGATTGTCTCGGTTTACCTTTTTCTATGGCTATAAATAGAACTCTCCCTCCTCTCATGTATATATCTCTCTCTTTGGTTGTCATCTTCCCTACTAAGAGTGAAGTCTTGAAGCAAAACTCTGGTGGAGGAAGGGCTACTTGTAATTGAGTGAGTTAATAATAAATGTTTTCCTTTAATTGTGTTGTTTCTCTCTTAGTTTAATTTCATTTCATATGCATGCTTGCTTGTTTTGTTTTATGTCATTTTAATCTTTAATAATTTTTGCTTGCTTAGTTTATTTCATTTCAGTAGAATGTTTCTTGTTAATGTAGGTTGTAGTGTAATGATTAGTGAGTAGTTCCATCCCCATTTGGGAGGTGGAGAAATATGTGATATAATCATGTAGTGTATTAGGTGTGTGTTATCTTAATCTCTTGAGCCTTATAAGATTTCCATAACCATCTAATGGGTTTCACTCTTGTCTTTGATATGCTAATGCTCTTGAATGAAGCTTAGCTTATGCTTAGATTAGTGGACCTATTTTATGGGGAATGATAAGGTTAGGATATGGATGAAGTTAATATTGGAAACACAAGTTGTAGTGTATGTACTATTGTTGCCTTTACCTTGGTTAATGCCTTGTATGTTTTAATGATAATATGGTATCTTATTTCATGTGGAGGCATAGTAAGGTTTAGTCTTTATACATTAGTTCATTTAGCTTCATTCCATTTATTGTCTTGTATGCTTTAATGATATAGTGTTATCGTAATTCATGTAGAGGCAAAGTTGGATGTAGTTTTATGATTTCATGCACTACATGTTGTGAGGAGCTTAATTAAACACACACACACACATCTTTTTATTCACATTATTTCTCTACCTTTGGGGTTTAGTTTTATTGCTTATCTTTCAATTCCTTTTGCATTCTAGTCTAGTTTAGTATAATCAATTTTTCTCTCCTTTCTTTACCACTCGCCTTCGCACAAACCAAACGTCGACACACCTCCCAGTGGACGACCCGTATTTGCCACCGCTTCAACACGGCCGTGCACGTGCGGTTTAAATAAAAGGATCAATCACCGCGACCCCTCCACTTGTGATGCAGATTATTTGCGGTGGTTCGGTAGGTGCTCACATCCACTTATCGTACGCGGTATCATTCCGAGACCGGAGAGACCACTGGATAGGACATGTGCCGATGCGGTAAGTTTATCTAATTTTATTTGTAATTGTAATGTACATTTTGTTATTATTGTTAATGTACGCTAATTTTTTTGTTACATACAGTGGATGTGTAGGGCGATGCGGTGTACGCAACCATTCTTGTGACAGAGAGACAGGATGCCGACTGAGGATACGAGACTTGTATGTACAGATTGGGATCACCTCATCAAGGATTGGAACAGCCAGTTGGGCATTTCGGACCATGATTCGAATGCTGAGTTGTAGTTCACTTGCTTTTACTTTCGTTTTATTATATGTTGCACTATTACTATATTTGTTGATATTTGCTTATGCTTATCTGTTTATTCTTATTATTTATTTCCTACAAACATATCTTCTACTTATTTCTTTGACTATCGTATTTTTAATATTTATTTACACGAACATATTTTCTACTTATTTCTTTAGATATCAAATAATACTTAAATTAAAAATCTGGTAAAAGAACAACACGATATAAGTACAAATACACGATACATTATACATTACAAATTACAATCAAAATGTACTACGTAACCGGTTCCAATACGTCATCCTACTTTCGTACTGATCCTCCCATCCAACAACACTCTCATCTCGCATTTGATACCACAAGGTCGCTATAGGAGATACTGGGAAATTATCAGCTAATTCCAAACGAATAAAATGTATGTAACTCCCTAAATAAGCAATGACCAACTCACTGACAGGCCTCGTCATGGCAGACGGACTCTCCAAAGGTAGCACAGTAAGACACGGGAACAACGAACCATCCGTTCCCATTGAGAAATATATGACCGCACACTTGTAAAAATTAGCAATAGGAAACAAGTCGGCTCAAACCTTCATATAATGATCCTCGTCACAATCTCCCTCGCCCCAATCAATTCGTTGACGAGCCTCTACCACATTGCCAAAATAGACACTCTCATAAATAGGATGTGCACCTGTCTCATTAGAAATCGCACGATGGGCGTACGACCAGTTCTCTTGACCACCATGGAAGACATCGGCAACACATCGAAATCCACAATTGTCATCAGCACGTACGTCATTGTACCTCTCCAGAAATGGTAAAATGATTCCTGGCTGTCTATCAACATATGGGAAGTTATCCACGTTAGTCCATCTGGACACTGTAAGATAGAGAAATAGAAATTCATTAAAACAACAAAATTAAGAGATAATATATTCAACACTATCTAGATTAGTGATATATATTAAATAACAACAAATATATCGTCATACCAGATCTTGTGCCCGTGTTCACGGACGATCGAGACGAATTGGAAGACCGACCACGACCCCTGCTCCCACTACTGCCAGACCGACCACGACCTCGCTCAGCATACTCGAAGGCACTCGGGTCCCGACGTGTCGACTTTCCCCTAGGTCGACCTCGTACCTTAATATTTTCTGTGTGTTCTCCATAGTTCAACTGATCGGGGTGTAATTGTTCATATAAAATACGAGAGGCACTACGAATTACTGCAGGGTCGCTATCCGAAATCTCATCAACGAGCTTCCGAAAATGCTCGACGTCTTGTGCTGACTGATCCACAAACTCTGACATCTGGACTCATTCTCCAATGATAAGTGTTTTCCAGAATGGATGAATCTGCTCTAAATAAATTCCATTACCTGACGCAAAATACTCGTACATGGTACAGGCACAAGGAATCCCATGTGATGTCAGAAAAGCACACCCGCAACGTTATTCAACTTCATTACTTAAGTCCTACATTATCTTCAACTCCTGAGTCAATAACGACAAGTAGTGATGCGAAACTCAACCATTTATATGCTGAAACAAAGGACCTATGTAGGTTGCCACAATTCGACGTCTCGAATCTTCAAGAAAGTTCCGAATATTCGTCAGCTGCATTTCAATAGCCGAGTTCACGCTGTCGAAAAAAGTGTCGAGAGCGGCAGTCGATGTAGTGATCCACTCTTTCAGAGCCGAATGTGCATTTTCCACCCTGCAGTTCGTAGTGTTGCCGAAATGAAGAACTTTATTCGTCCAATTCAACACAAACTTTTCTTTATGCACGAACCACGTGTCTTGCACCTACTCTGTCAGCACTGGCCAGGACTTGTAAGAATCTTTCAGATTACGGACTGCTCTATCATAATCTATCTGTGAATCAGAAAGCATGACTTTCCTCCACTTTCCACGCCTGAAAATCTCTGCAGACTTGTCAAATTTCGGTTTAACCCCTACAAAATTTGACATTTCGGGATTAGTAGTAAATTCACAACTTATGTAACATATTATCCTATGTAATGATCAATCATTACACCCCATAATATTTACATCACATATGAATTTAATTTAGATTCTAATTATGTTATTAATCACAACATAATTTTGATTTTGCTTGTTCACCCCATGTGTCATATTTTCTACATGAAACCCGACACATCTTATGAACTCAAAATCCTCATTTCTTGTTTCCCAGTTTTGCGGTGTGACCTATGGGAGGATCTAAACTAAGTTGGCAGTGATATTAAGAGCTTAATATCACAAGCTATAAGCGGTATCTAGCTACACATTATAGCTCCCAATTAGTTAGATGTCTTAATTCCACTCGAACCAAAACCCGATCCATTTAGTGATGGAGTGCACCACTTGTGTCCGTCCCTTGCCTCATGATATTAAGAATACACACAAAGTAGTATTGTGTCATCTTTGTATTAGTATTCATTTCTTGATCTCTTTAAGCTAGTTATAAATATGTGACTTAACTCAAATCACATTGTGCACATTATAACTTTGCTTTATCAAGGGGCCCACTAATATCATCACTCAATTAATAGGGGCAATGATAGTCTTTTGACTAACTATCTTCTCCAACAAAAGTTGTACCTAACCAACCAATGCATTTACACTACACTCATCGATAGCTCAAGACACTAGTCTAATTAAGAACTCCTTAAGCGATCGGATATAAGTCTCATATCAAAAGACCAAGGACACAGTAAAATATTAATGACACAGAAATACATTCCTATAATATTTTACTTGTTAGGTCAATTCGGTATACAAAAGTACTATTTTCCTCTTTTGTGTACCCGTGTTGTCACTCACTTGTAGAGCTACAATGATCTATGACCAACACGACAATCTTAACTCGGTAATTAATGTACCATGTTAATTATCATGATCGCGAATATCTTTTGTTTTATGTAAACCAATATCTTTTAGAGCTCTACGGTTAAGGACCAAGAGCATCTTCCTTAACACTTCTAAAAGACGAATAACATAAACAAGAAACAAAATGATTTCTCATTCAATTCATAATAATTGACATTTAAAAGTAAAACTTTTAGAACACATTCCCTTCAGAAACAACGACTCATCCATCACGATCCCGTCGCTCGACCACTTTTACCAAAAAATGACAACCGCAACCTTTTCTTTTTGTGTTCTTTCGCAGTGCAATACTCGTATCACGAGAACCCATTTCATGTCTGCGATCACATCTCAGGTAACAATCCATCCGGTTATGTGTTTTTGGTTTGTATGATGATATAACCAAACAAAATCCGGCTCCTATTGCAACTTGTTTCGCCCATTTACAAGCTTTCTCGATTGTTGTAAATATTTCTTTACTATCAAAAAGCTCACTGTAATCTACTCCATCACCACCGAAATTTTGCAACGAAACCTGAAAAAAATTAATTTAATAGAAAATTAAAAAAATGGGCGTCTGCCCAAAACGTCTGCACGTTAGTGGAGGCGTCTGGCTAAGACGCCTCCACCTAGGTGGGGGTGTCGTATCGAGACGCCTCCACCAAGGTGGAGGCGTCTGAGCAAGACGCCTGAGTCAAAAAAAAATCTGCCTCCGTTACCTCGCCGAATCCAGGTGCTTCGCCAGACATTTACGTGATATTGGTACTAGGAATGTGAGTAAAACTGAGTCAAAAACCTTGTTTAAAGACACGAGACGAAATGGGTATTAATTTATTTGTTAAGGGCAAAAATGTAATTTTTGGGCGATTTAAGTAGTTTTTGGGGCGAAAATGGGTATTAATTTTTGGGGCAAAAAGGAATAGTAGCCCCCTTGAATTACGTATCATATATCCCTCTTAGGACATTTTTTTGGTCATTTGCAATTAAACCCTTAACGTTAGTAAAAAATGTTGGAAAGTAAGATGAATGCTTATTAAGTTTTGTTGTGGGCTTATTCATTACATATTATATGGGAAATATTTTCGAATAAGAATTATTTAGAAAAAAAAGTCAAGTTCTAGTGAGACCAGGGCTCATCTTCTTTAGTTTAAACCCCCTATAATCTCACCATTGGATCTCATTTACGGTTAATCTCACATTTAATTAGCATAACCATTTTTCTAATAATCTACCTTACAATTTCAGATGTGTGGTAGATATGATGGGGCTTAAAATAAAAAATTAAGCCCCGGACTCACTAGATAATTTATGTAGAAAAATAATTCAATTTGAACATGTTTGAGAAATATTTCTCAAACTATACTCGCTGCCACCACGTCGTGACACGTGGTAGCGAGGGGTCTTGTTTTTAGTGTATAGTGAGACACCGAGAATGGTGCATTGCGATCAAAATTGAACTCCACACATACAAGGTTGAGTTTAGTTTGAAAGAACTTGGCACTAGCAATGCCGAGGTCAATTTCGAGTTCAATATGAACTCGATCGTTTCAACGTCGATTTCTCTTTAGTGAACACAGCAACGCAAATGCCGAGTTCACTAAGGTCAATTTGATGATAAAATCATTCCTTTTGTCGATAAACTATTTCCTGGTAATATTTTTCAAACATTCCAGATATGGGTGTAAGCAAGGCGGGGCGGGTTTTTGGTCCACCACTCCCCCCCCCCCCCCCCCCCCCCCCCCGCCTAAGTTAAGCGGGTATGCAGGGCGGATCAAAAATAAAAAAAACCAATACCCATCCCGCCTAAGGTTGGACTAGGCGGGGCGGGCTATGCGGGTTTGGTGGGTATTTTTAACTTTTTAGATTTTTCCTAAGAAAAATAAAAAAATATTAAAACATGAGAAATAGTAATCATTCATTGCATTTTTTTGGAAAATTGGACGTTTGGTGAGTGTTGATGGTGACTTGGTACGGTGGGTTAATGGTTATGGGTAAAACTAAAACACTAAAATGATTTTAGTATATAAAACATTAATAACAAATTTGATTTAGGCAGGTTGCAGGTTATGCGGGACGGGTAGCGAGACAACTGCAACCCACCATGCTTAATAGGCGGGTTATGGCAGGTGGCAGGTTGGTGCGTAAGGTTTTTTTTGTCCACTGCCCGCATTAGGCAGGACGGGGCGGGTTTACAAGTAAAACCCTACCCATTTACAACCCTAATTCCAGATGAATCACAAACAAGAAAGAAGTATTCATGGAAAGCATAAACACAAGGAAAATATATCATTGTTGTTTCCCAATCAATCGTACATAACAAATTGTTTGTAACAAAAGATTTCGTTTGCAACTAACTATCCTAAATGACCCTGCAACTAAGGGTGCACACAGGTCGGGTTAAACTCAAAAATTGACCCAAACCGGATTGGTCGGGTCGGGTTAGGTCAGGTTGGCTAGGAGTTTGGGTCGGGTTGGATTGTAAATCTGAAAACTCGATGATCTCATGTCGGGTTCAGGTTGTAGGTTTGGGTTGACCCTATCCAAATAATCTAGGTCGTCCATGTCTCCAAACCATATCCAAATTTTCTCCACGTCCTTCTCACACACCATTCCAATTTCCAAACGAACAAACTCATTCCAAACGGCAAACCCTATTCCACCCTTCTCCTCAGTCCCTCACGCACCATTCCCTCACGGCCTCGCCTCCTCACGTAGCCCTCTCCTCGCGGCCTCACCCCACCACGGCTCCACTCCTCTTTGTCGATCCCTCCACCCCTCCACAGGCTTCAGTCCCTCTCCGTTGATCCCGGTGTCCCGCCGACCAAGGGCAATCGTCGATCAACTCCAACATGGCATCCTCATCAAATTCTGTCCACGTACTAAACTTTCAACCTTAGTATTTTTTATTATGGAAAGCTGTAGAACGCCACAATATGTATTTTTTGAAAAAAAAAATTTTGATTATGCATCATACAATAGTTTGTGGTAGTTGAGGGATTGGTTCAAAGTTAGGATCATTTTTGGTTTGGATAATGGAGCTGAGGTTATAGGGTTTTATTTGTTCGGTTTGCTCTGTTAAAGTTTGTTTTTTTATTTGTTTGTTTTACACTTGGATTGTGTTGTTCAGTAGCTTATTGGTGATTGATATGGTAAATGTTGTGTGATGGTCGTACAGATTTTGTGGCTTTGGTATGTATGTGTGTTAATCATGTGATTGCCTAACATTTCGATGTATTTATGTTAAATGCATGATCTTTCGTTTGTGGAAGTTGTGGGATTCGTTCAAAGTTGGGATCTTTTTTTTATTTGTTGTTCTAGTTGAGATTTAGATGTTTTGTGTTGAACTCACGGTTATGAAGTTGGGTATTTCTAAGTTTTTTTATTTGTTTGTTTGCATTCTTTAGATAGCCTGGTTGTCAGGTTGAGTTTAGACTTGCGAATGATTTAGCAAAGGTTGTGTTAATGTTTTGATCAATTGCAATAAATTTGGGTCCAACCCGATCCGACCCAAAAAATTTGGGTCGGGTTGGGTTGAACCCAAATCAGTTCGGGTTGGGTTTTTCTCGGGTGCTGGCCCAAACCCAACCCAACCCATACCCTACAACCTCCTCTTCTTTTCTTTGGATGTGCCTAAGCACATCCTCTACCATGGCCGTAGTCACCACCTTGTCTGGCATTTGCAGCATCTCTCGTTTCGTGAGTTAGACCTGTTAGGATCGATGACCCTCTAATCACTACATACATGCGAAATTAAAACGATAAGTACAAGATTAAGGACATAAACAAGCAAACCACAAAACAGTACCAAGAGAGTTAGAGAGGTTCGGCACCGACCCGGTCCTAGTCTTCCTCGCAAGCCTCACTTACAGTTCCTGATTGAATCATTTTAAATACCGTAAGTGCACGACGTCGGTGAACACATGGCAAATATGGGTTGAGTCCACAAGGAGGTGTGTCAACTCTGGTTCTTTAGAAATCGAGTGGGAAAGGGGAGGAGAAGTTGTGGATTATGTTAACTACACAAACTATGAATGAACTAACAATTAAACTAAACCCCCATAGAGTGGATGTATGTAGATACGTTTGTGTGTGTAAGTGAGTCTTCATTTCAATTAGGCACAAGTGTAGTTTGTGTGGCATACAAGTAGAAGCTAGAGTAGAATCCAAGTGTAGGATACACAACACTAC
Organism: Triglochin maritima; assembly: GCA_963682175.1. Classification (NCBI taxonomy): domain Eukaryota; kingdom Viridiplantae; phylum Streptophyta; class Magnoliopsida; order Alismatales; family Juncaginaceae; genus Triglochin; species Triglochin maritima. The sequence continues at coordinate 37,705,691 of OY821773.1, read as the reverse complement.
AGTGGCAAACCATGAACATGCAAATCTCACATAAAGTTGAGGTTGATTTTGTGGGATCGTGAGGGTCTCTAATTCTAATCACTTTTAATCCTTATTACCTACTTGTTTAAGCAATCAAAGATGTGCAGCAGAATTTAAAACAAACAAGCAAGTAAGGAGGGAGATAATGCAAACCACAATGGAGACAGAAGATTTTACAGAAGTTCGGCACTCCACCCGGGTCCTAGCCCTCTCTTGCAACCTCCGCTCGGATCACCGAGCTCCTCTCAGGACATCACTAACCACTCCCCATTCCGGGCCGGGAGAGAACGCCTTTACAACACAAGCATCGCGAACACCCTCTCTTGCTTGACCTTCTTCCTCTCACAATCCGGGAGGGAACACTTCGAGCTTTCACCGAAATCCTTGTTTCTTGAACAACAAATGAGTGGGACAACACTCTCTAAATATTGAGCACACTTTGAGTATGATTTGGCTATGATCAAATGTGTGGAATTTAGGCTTAGAGTATAGGATTGGGGAAATTTGAGCTTGAGAGTTTCTCTCTAGTGTATGTGACAAATGGAAGTGTGAGAGATGTGTTAAAATGTGTTTTACAACTCTATTTATAAGCACTAGAGAGAATATAGTCGTTGGGGTTAACTTGGGTAAGAGTTGTGTAAGATACACAAAACAGAAAACTGGAGGACCCAAAACTGAGTAAGCTCGGTCGACCAAAACGGGTTGAACGGTCGATCGTTTGGCAATTTTGAACTCAGTTTGGTCGACCGGTTAAGGAACGGTCGACCGCCAATGGCTATGTCCTAGGTACACTTAAGTTATTGGTCGAACACCGAGATAGGTTCGGTCGACCGAAAACTAACAGACTCTTCTGGGTTGACAAACATGATTAAATTCGGTCGACCGAAACAAGGACCACGGTCGACCAAAAACCAACATGAAGTTTTGGTTTGTCAAGATATCTTAGTTTGGTTGACCGAACAAGGTTCTCGGTCGACCGATACACTAAATGTATTTGGGGTATTTAGGAATAATACGAATACGACAGTTGGGTATATACGACAAAACAAACGGTCGGAAATATGTTGTTACTCGGTCGACCAAAAAGGTTTGGACGGTCGACCAAACTTGGGAAATAAACACTAACAGGATATATGATCACTCGATCGACCGAATATGGGCAGACAGTTCAAGTTAAGTGTTTATTGTTTTCCGGTCTAAGTTTGGGTGATCTATTGAAGTCCAAATTATATGAAATTTTGAGTGTGACTTCTATAAGGAACCTAGTGTGTATGTGAGTTGATTTTAGCTCAAGTATGCCCAATTACAGTAAGTTCATAAGACTCAAAGAAATACAAATTACATGTCTTCAAATGAGCTTGATTACATGTCTTGACTTGATTTCCTTTCTTCCTTGAGTCTTGATCGCCTGTAGAAGTTAGCACAAAGCAATATATATGCAATGCAATATGTGTGCTATTCTACATGATCACAATTAATATTAGGTTGATTAAATCATCAAAACATAGATTAATGTTAAAACGCCAACATATTTTAGATTGTCAAGCATGCAATAAGTACCTAGTGTGGCCATTGGAGCATCAATTAATTCTACATACAACCTAAATCATTCATGTGATTGTGCACCAAACATGGACTCATACATAACAAGTCATTTCCATCAAAATTGTAGGATTTCGTGCTCCTATGTATGTATAATTTTTTTTAAATTATACATGCATACAAGATCGATTTCCATATTTTTTACGATTTCATGTACATTATTTTATATTTATTCTAATATCATGTAATCTACATATATATTAAAATAAATAGATGAGGATCATACCCAAAGTTCTCTAAAACCTATTGCCAAAGCATGAGGTATATATTTCATGTACTACAAGTCGTTACGTGATTCAGCACGTTGAGACTTCTTGAGTTGTACACCCATACTCAGTGTCACATTGCCTTTTTTGGAGTTTTTCATGCGTAACATTTCCAATACCTTGTCAATATATGCACGTTGCCTTAGGCCAATGATTTTACGAGATCTATCTCTATATATCTTGATTCCTAAGATGTATTGAGCATCACCCATGTCTTTCATTGAAAATGTAGATTTCAATGAACTTCTCGTTTTCTCAAGAAAATGTATATGATTTCCCATGTGGAGTATGTCATCGACATATAAGATCAAAAATACTATGTGACTCCCACTAACCTTCTTGTATATACAAGGTTCTTCCTTACTTTGGACAAAGTGAATCTTTTTAACTTTCTCGTCAAAGTGTTTGTTCCAACTCCTTGATGCTTGCTTCAATTCATAGATGGATCTTTAAAGCTTGCATACTTTCTTACTATTCTTTGGATCTTCAAAACCTTGAGGTTGTACCATGTACACATCCTCCTCCAAGTTCTCATTAAGGAACGTTGTTTTGACATTCATTTGTCATATTTCATAATCATGAAATACAACAATAGCGAGCATAATCTGAATAGACTTGAACATGGCAACCGGTGAAAAAGTTTCACCATAGTCAATTCCTTGAACTTAAGTGAAACCTTTTGCTGCAAGCCTTGCTTTGTAGGTTGTGAAGTTCCCATCCATGTCCATCTTCCTTTTGAAGACCCATTTGTTTTCAATGGCCTTCTTACTTTGAGGAAGGTCAACAAAGTCTCATACTTGATTCCATGTATTTCGGATTTCAAGTCTTCGCTTTCCATTATTTCTTTAAAGGTCGAGGGATCATCGGTATCAAGTATCATGATCTCATAAAGTCTCAAATACATATCGGGTTTCTTCTTTTCCCTCGTTGACTTTTTAAGTTCTTTTGGTTCTACGTGTACTACTTGAATTTCTTCCACATTTTCTTGCGGAATTGGTTCATGTTCGATTCTCGAACGCACATCTGGCGGGGATGATTGAGTTTCACTAACAATTGCTTGCGATGGTCTCCCACTCATGCTCCCACTAACCAAAGGAACCTCAGTTGGGCCTTCATGATCTTGAACGCCATCATTCATATCATGGTCTTGTAGAATATCTTGAGTTTCCTCAAGCACAATTCTAATCTCACTACTTTTTATTCTTTCCAGAAATTCTTTCTTTAAGAATACGACATCCCTCTCGACAATCACTCGATTGGAGGTTTTATGCCAAAAGTAGTATCATCTTGTCTCACGAAGATAACCTATAAAGAAGTGTTTATCCGGTTTTGGTTGAAGTTTGGTCGACATGAATCTTTTGGCGTAGGCCTCACAACCCCAAATCTTGAGAAAATTGAGTTTTGGTGTTTTACCACTCCATAGCTCATAAGGTGTTTTCTCTATGGATTTGGATGAAACATTTTTTAGTTTGTAAGCCGCAGCTTCCAGTGCATCATAACTCCAAAAGTAAAGCGGCAATTCAGCTTGACTCATCATTGATCGAACAATGTCGAGCAATGTCTTATTTCTCCTTTCGGATACCCAATTCCACTGAGGTGTACTGGGAGGAGTGAGTTGCGACACAATACCACACTCCTTTAGGAACGAATCAAATCTGGTACTTAACTCACCTCCACGGTCAGTTCGTAGAAACTTGATTTTCTTGTTGAGTTGGTTCTCTGCTTCATTCTTGAATTCTTTGAACTTGTCAAAGGATTCACTTTTGTTTGTCATTAGATAAATATAGCCCTAACGACTATAGTCATCCACGAACGTAATGAAGTACCTAAAATTGTCTCTTGCACTTGTACTCATTGGGCCACATATATCGGAATAGATCAAATCCAGCAAGTTATTCGCTCTCGGACCTTTCTTCATGAAAGGCCTCTTGGTCATTTTGCCCATTAGTCAAGGTCCGCGCGTATCCAATGATTTAAAATCAATTTGACTAAGAAGGTTAGATTCTTGCAATTTCTTGATGCGTTTTTCATTTATGTGACGAAGACGATAATGTCACAAGAGTGTATCACTCACGTGAGTAGTTTTAAGCCTTTTGTTATTGATGTTTAAAATTTGTATATTATTTCATTCAAGCAAATAGAGTCAATTTCTTATGAAAGCATTTGCATAGAAAATTTTATTCTTCGAAATAGACAAGCAAGAGTTTGAAATATTTAATTAAACTTATCCATATCCTAACATGATACAGAAATAATATTCTTACTAATCAAATGCACATAATAGACGTTCTTTAAACATAAATTTAAACCACTAGATAATTGAAGCTCCATGGAACCTTGTGCAATCGCAGCAATGCTTGCACCATTTCCAACCTTCAAAATCATCTCGTTCTTCACGAGTTCCTTCCCATCCTTTAGTAGCTGCACATTACAAATTATGTGAGCACAAGATCTTGTATCAATTACTCAATCATGGACAGAGGTGGCTAAATTTATTTCAATAACAAATATATCTTTAGCCTTTTGGGGGCATTTTCGCTCAATTAACCCGTTGTCAAGATCCTCCTTGTACTTGGGGCAATTCGGGTGGATGTGTCATTTTCCACCGCAGTGGTAACACTCTGTATTAGGAGTCGGAGATTTCGAAGAATTCCCCCTTGAGGTACTCCCATGAGCCCCTCCTACTCCATTTCCCTTCAATGCCTTTTTGGTCAAATTGTTTTTGCCTTTACCTTAGGTGATCTTCATGCTCCCACCATGGACGGCTACAACGTTCTTGTCCTTACCCTTGCCCATGTCAACTTCAGCCATTTTGAGAGCATTGTGAAGCTCCTCATGACTCACACATTTCTCACGCACATGATAGTGCATAACGAAGTCCTAATAGGACGGGACTAGAAAGTCAAGAATCAAATCTTCCGCAATGTCATCGGACATCAGGGAAGAGAGCTTTGACAACTTCTCAAGGTATCCTTGCATAGTGAGAAAATACATAGATATCAATGTTGGTTCTATGGTGGTCTTATAGCTCTCTTTTCTAGCACTATCCATGAACATCTTTGTTAAAGCTTCCATGGTCTTCTCGGATTTTGAATCCAAGTATTTTGCTTGAAGCGAGTCACCCATGGATGCCAACATTATACCGTGAACTTGGTTCTCTTGGTCTTCCCACTTGATTTTAGCCTCTTTCTCATTATCAGTTGTCTTCTCATTTAATTTTGGGATTTCACCATCCAAAATATGAGATAGTTTCTCAAACTTCAACACGATATAAAATCAATGTAAGAAAACATTTCTAAACACAACCATTTCCAAAATTTTGCAAACTTCTGCATTTTCAAACTCTTATGACTCTTGTCATTTTCATAAAGAGGGAATTTGACCAATCCTCCAAAGGAAAACTCTTTTTCTCAAAACCGAGGTAGGGCTCCGGGTCTTGTTAAGAAAACTTATTTCATTTGATAAGAGATACGTTTATCCATTGTATTCACAAATAAATACACTTGGTGTCCACTAAGGGTGAATCGCACCTCGTACATCTATCCATAGCACAACAATAGAAAACCTTATATCTCCCACTATTCCCAAAGATGGAGGAAGTTATCTCCCGTTAAGGGCGAGCAGAATATCCCCTGATCGATGGTTGCTAGTGGATGAAATAAGAAAGAAAAGTACTCTTAATTTTTGGTTGGACAATTAAACATTTATATGTGATTTTAGAATTTAGACGATCATGCATATTTATATCCATACACATCCTAACATTCATTCACACAATCACAAACATGTCAAGCACACAAACATAAATTATATTCATTCACACACATATTGGTGTGAGTTTATATGTTCCCGCATCCTTGACCTTTGTACCTTCTCCGCGACTTCTTCTTACACCACGGTTGTACATTTGCAAAATATAAACATGCATCTCACAATTTTGAAAATTGTCTAGTGCAAGTCCTATGTAAAAATTCTCTCATATGCATGCATATACATAGATAATTAGTTTTTACATACGTAAGCCCCTGTGATTGAACAATAATAATAACAACATACACATCATTCACACACAGCTTCGATGGAACAAACAAACTCACATATCCCTGCAAAAGAGTACTAGAGCAAATCATGTACATATACTATATATATTACTAAATTTAGTATATCATTCATCTCTAAATCAAACAATTGAAAAACCATTTGAAATCCATTAAAAATGATTTTGTACATCCATAGTTCAAAATATAAAACATTTGAACCGTTGCTTATCCAAATTTCCAAAAGAAAAAAATCATTAAGGAAATATAAACATGCGTCTCTTTCGTTTTGTCGATTCCTTATAAAATAATCATTTAATACAAGACGAAAATTTTATATAGTATACATAAGTCTAAATCTTAATTCTAACATTCATTTGATGTGTTTAAAAATATTCAAAACTATCAAAATAATCAATTAGAATTAAATCAACAAAATTGTCGGAATACTCGAAAAAGACAACAAACATGAATTGTTTTGATTGGAGATGGTAAACTAAAATTAATTATATGGTCTAATCATTGAAAATATGAACTAAATGCTCTGATACCACTGTAGAATTTCGTGCCCATATGTATGTATATGTTTTTAAAAATTTATACGTGCATATAAGATCGATTTCCATATAACGATTTCATGTACATTATTTTTTATTTATTCTAATATCATGTAATCAACATATATATTAAAATAAATAGAAAATGGTCATACCCAAAGGTTCTCTAAAACATTTATGAAGAGCCGGAGTTGCGTTGCCCGTTGAAACCTTCGCCGATTCGCCTCTAAGTGTTCACCCAACTCTAAACAATATTAGAGAGAAATGAGCTAGTCAATCAATCTCTAAATCAAAGTTAGACTCTAGTTAATAACCCCTCTAAAGCTCCTGAGAATTTAATCTCCAAAAACTTGAATAATTAAGAGAATTTTTGGATAGAGTAATGGGGTGGTTAGGGAGAGAGAGAATTTTTGCATTAGTATTAACAAGGAAGGGATGATGGACCTATTTATAAGATTTCCTCTAACCCACATCATGTGTAAACCACTTACACATAATCCATTGTTAATCTCTTCGCTAAATCATATCATGTGCAAACCTCTTATACATGATCTCTTGTTTACATTTCCACTAAACTACATCATATGCAAACCACTTTGCACATGATCTCTTGTTTATATTGCCACATCATCATCTCATAACTACATTTGACCAAGGTGGATTAAAAATAGTCATTAATTAGTAAAAATTCTCTTATTAATATATGCAAAAACGTGGTCAAACGGTTGGACCATTTTTCACTGTTTTTGACTCCACCAAATTTTGGATTAATATCTAACACAATTTGGAATTTGGGGTTTTAGCAAACTCATATGTTATAATGTTGTAGATCACATTGTATCATGTGATATATTATCATATATAATTTCAAAATATTATACCCCAGTATATATATATATATATATATATATATATATATATATATATATATATCATACGAATTTATTTATTATTCTAATCATGTCATTTTCACGACATATTGATATTATTATATTACGACATGTATATTATTCATAACACATGAAATTTAATACAACATATAAAATATAAAATTATATTTATTGTTTCCTAGTTTTGTGGTGTGATCTATAGGAGGATATAAGTTATGTTGGAAATGATATAAAATACTTTATATCATAAACCGTAAGCAGTATCTAGCTACACATTATAGTGCCCAAATAACAAAGATGTTTTGCTCACTCGAACTAAACACGATCCACTTAGTGATATGTAAAATATCACTTGTGTCTATCCATTGCCTCATGATATTAAGAATATTATACAAAGTAGAAATGTGTCACATTTGTATTATATATTTATTTTTTTGATTTCGTAAGCTAATTATAAATATGTAACTTAACACAAGTCACATTGTGCACATTATAATTTTGTTTTATCAAGGAGCGCACTAATATCATTACTCAAGTAAAGAGGGACAATGATAATCCTTTGACGAACTATGTTTTCCAGCATAAGTCATATTTAACTAACTATTGCTTTTATCATTATACTCAATGACAGTTTTTGACAATAATCAAATCAAACACTTCCTATGTGAAAAGATAAAGTCTCATATCTTAGGATTTAAGACATAGTGAAAACATTAATGACACATAACATGATTCCATAATGTTTCACTTACTAGGTCTATTCAATATATAAAAGTAATTATTTTTCTCTTTTATATACTCGTGTAGTCAAATATTTGTAGAGCTACAATAATCGATGACCAACACGACAATCTTATCTCGGTAATTAATTTTCCATGTCAATTACCATGATTGTGAATAACTTTTGATTTATGTAAACCATTTTCTTTTAGAGCTCTACAGTTAATGACCAATAGTTTCTTCCTCAACACTTATAAAAGACGAATACAATAATCAACGAACAAAATGTTTTCACATCGAATTCATAATAATTGACATATAAAAGTAAAACTTTTAGAACACATTCCCTTGAAAATCATTACCAGCAACAAGATAAACACTAAAACTAGCATGACATAAGTACCTAGTGTGGACATTATCTCATCTAATACAAGTTTAAGCATGCTACGACTATAGATCTACATTAAGCACATGAAATGACACAAATTAAAGAACCCATCAGTATCACATAATCTACATCACATCCACCCCCAAATGGGGTGGATCTACTCTCTACTCATTAAACTAATAATTGTATTAAGGGAAAAAGACATTCTACTAATTATACTAAGATAAAGAAAAAACAAACTAAGCTAAACATGCAAACATTAAAAAAAGACAACATTAAAACAAAACTATGAAGAATTATTTTATTACATTACTCACATTATAAGTAGCATTCTTCTCCACTTGAGTTTTGCTCTAAGACTTACTCTAAGTAGAGACAATGGCCACTAAGCAATTGGTGGATTACAAAGGTGGAAGAAAAGTTCTATTTATAGGCATGAGAAAAGAAAACTGGGGACAATCCCGCGATGTGAAACTAATAAAACTTCTACAAATGAATACAAACAACATAATACACAACCACGAGAAGTCGGGTCGGATCCTGAGCATATTGGATCACCAATTTACTGTCTAGGGCCGCCAATTGGCGGTCACTTTTGGTCGAATTGCTTCAATTCTCCACGTATGGTACACCAATTTGACTCAGTTTCGGTGTGCTATTTATTGCTTCAATTCTCCACGTATGGTACACCCGAATTGGTTGTTTGAGCTTGTACCCGAATCTAATTGCCCAAAATACTCCTCATGATGGTGTGGAGTTTCTCGATTTGTTATTTGGTCCATTCTGACTTACGTCCAGGTCCTTCCCTCTTGCATATGGGGTCCTTGTGCATGACAGAGAGATTTATTTTGCTTCATTTAAGTCTTTTCTTCTTACATTTCAGCTTTTTTCTCTTCTTTTCTCTTCTCTTCTTTATTACCTAATACCTGTAATATAACAACAAACACTCAAGTAGCACAATATTGGGATAATATTAAGGATATATAGCTTGAATATGATGCATGATATGCTACTAATCAGTTCCACTAACCGATCTCCATTCAGGGCCGAGATCAACGTCGTTACAACCCCGAGCCTCGCGAACAACCATGCAATGCTCGTGTCTCCTGTCACAACCCGAGAGGAAGCTTCCTCGAAGATTTACAATTTTGTGATTCTTAAATAGAGGGATGGAATCACAATCTAACTACAACACTCTAACTTGGGCACACTTGGATATGTGATTGGAATGGATATTGCAAGTGGTGAAGTTTTGGCTTTGAGTGTATAAGAATAAGAGCTTGAAGATGTAGAGGCACAAGAGTGTGGATTGATAGGGAGTGTTCAACAGTTCTAAAACTAAGATATGGGACCCTATTTGTAAGCCTTCAAGCTCTACAAGTCGTTTGGAAATCGGTGAGATTTGGACCAATGAGAAGCAAGAATGTTCTTTAAGCTCGGGCAGAATTTAGACAAAGTTCAGTCGATCGTTTATGTAACGGTAGTCCAAAACACTATAATTGGATTGGTCATATTGAAGCATTCGGTTAACCGAATAGGATTCGAATCACCATTCTCCAACTTCTAGTAACTATTTTCAATTTCGCCCTATTTAATTTTGATTCACTGTTCCAAGCTGGACAGTAAGATTGGTTGGTCTCTGATTCAGGTTCGGTAGACCATTCTCTATTGGGATAACCGAAGTTAGAGTGGGTTTTACGTTGACAGTTAAGGCTCAAATAGTCATTGAGTACAACGGTCAAGTGCCACGTGGAAACAGCGGGCGTCTAAAACCAATAAGAGATCGGTTGACCGACAGACATTTGGTCGTCCGAAATGGGACAAGTCAATTGGGCTCTAAGGTTTAAATCAAATGTGATCGTTGGACCAAAGTCCAAAATCGATTTGAGTCACTTCGGTCGACCAAAGGTGTTTCAATTGTCCGACTGGACAATTCCAAAGAGCAACCTAAGTTCTACTATTTGGAGATTTCGGTTGACCGTGTGGGGTTCGGTAGACCGAACTTGGTCGAGACAGAATCCTAGTGATTAAGTTTACATTAAACCATATAGACTCAATAAGTATAAAATTACAAGTCTTGGTCCAAAACTTTGATTATAAGTCTTCATTCTAGAGTTTTCGTCCTATTGTTCCTTCTCTTGAAAATCTTGATCAACCTATTAAGATAATTGGCAAGTATATGCAATGCATATAATCAGGTTCGTCTACTTTGATTTACTAGGTTGATTGATTAAGATTAGTTTGATTAATTATCAAAATCAATATAGATTAAGACCTAAAAGCCAAAAAGACCCTCATCTCTACATTCTGGAGTAGCTCGAACAGTAGTATGGTCTTCTCCATTTTCTTCCTCTACAGAATGTGGAGATGTGGAAGAAAAAGGAGAAGATGATACTACTATTCAAGTTACTCCGGAATGTGGAGATGGGGTCTAACTCAGGAAACGAGAGAGGTTGCAAATGTCAGACGAGGTGGTGGCCACGACTGTGGTAGATGACGTGCTCAGGCACGTCTAAAGAAGAAGAAGAGATTGCGGGGTCATTTAGGATAGTTAGTTGGGAACGGAATCTTTTATTGTCAAACAATTTGTTATGTACGATTGATTGGGGAAAAAACAATGACATTTTCCTATGTGTTTGTGCTTTACATGAATGCTTCTTTCTTGTTTTTGATTCATCTGGATTGTTTTGACAATATTAACAGGAAACCATTTATCGACAAAAGGAGTGATTTTAACACCAAATTGGCCTTAGTGAACTAAGCATTTGTGTTGCCGAGTTCACTAAAGAGATATCAGTGTTGAAACAATCGTGTTCAAATTGACCTCGACATTGTCAACGTCGAGTTCAATCAAACTGAACTCGTTATTGTCAGTATCGAGTTCTTTCAAAATGAATTCGGCCTTGCATGTGCCAAGTTCAATTTCGACCACAAGTCACCATCATGGGTATGCGAGAAAACTTCTAAGTGTCAGAACTCAACGTTGCAGATACCAAGTTCTATAAATAAATATATTTCTACAGAACTCGGTGTCTCTTTATGTACTAAAAATATGACCCGTCGCCACCACATGTCGCAACGTGGTGACAGTGAGTTTAGTTTGGAAAATACTTCTCAAACATGTACAAATTGACAGAAAAAATTAAATTGTTTTTAATTCGCAATTTTTCCTATTATATAATGAATTTCACAAGTGGGACTTCTGCTTTTATCATGTTTACCAACTAGCAAATAGTATATTTAAGATAAATTTACTAATTAATTATGCTACATTCTCTTTTGAAAAAACAATTTACCAATTACTTCAACACTACTTAGTGTTAACCTTGGACAGTTGGACATTATTAATCTATTCTTTCCGTGTTGACAAGTCTCATAAACAAAAGTTTTTCAATTGAATACCCAAATTCCTTCCAATAAACACATGTTTTGTACTTTCTGCACACAGAAAAAAACTTCTCAGACAATCAAATATATAAAAAAATGTCATTCTTTTCCTTCCCAACCTTAAACTTGAAGTAATACAAAGAATATATAATGATAATATGATAATTATGTCTAGGGTAAAATATGGTTGTGGAGGTCTTATGGACAAACATGTCTATGACACTTCAAATTATGTCACTTTAAGATTATTGTTTTTAATGAGCTAAATCACATGTGTTTTTTATCCATTGAGCTAGAATATATTAAAATTTCACGTCGACAATTAATCTAAAATATTCATATTCGAATGGTTAAAATTTATCGAATTTCAGCAAAGCTTGGATACATGTACAATTGAAACGGCAAAGCAATTACTGTTTTCACTTGGATAAATACGATCAAGTAAGTTTTCAAGTCTTATTGTTTTATTATTATTATTTAAAAAACATTATAAATTTATTTTGGCATTTATTTTTAATATGCGAGAGTTTGAATGTGGTTTATTATCATTGGATGGATGGATTTTCTGTCGTGACTAACACAATAATTTTATTAAAAACTGGTTATCCTAATATATAACTTCGAATGAGTTTTTAAATACTTCATATAAGTATGAGTTACGTAATTCGGTTCCCTCATAAAGTCAATTACTGGTGTCCGATAAGAGTTGTGATTGCCCCAAGCCTCAAATTCAAGTCGATGTTAAAATGAGGTCTAACCTCATTTTCATTATGACGCTTATTATGTTATTTAATTAACTCATAAACTTGTTTAACAAAGTCATATTAACATTTAAGAAAGTCGTATACTTGTTCAATATATCAAATGAGACATAATTTGTACAACGTTCTATGTTTTATTTGTTTTACGATATGACCACAAGTATTTGATTGAATTTTTAAACATGTATAACTTATGCAATATCAACTTGACAGTCACATTCACAATCTGATGGTTGGATCTTAAGAAACAAAACGACCTCATTTTTCATATTCCATTCTAAATTTCTGTATATATTATATAAGTTGATTTTTTTTATTTTTCTCTTTTTTCTTGAAAAATGATAGATCACATGCAAAGTGAAATATGACTTAAATAGTAATTAAATATTTTCTTTCGAAAAACAAGAACGGCCTTGGAGAAACACTGTTTAATATACAAATCACAGACGTCAAGTACCATATGCATATCAATGACCTTATTATTATCAAAGGATTAAAGATAACATCACAACTTGTTACAAAAAAAACAGAAGTATATAATAGATAGCGTTCGTTCGGTAAGCTTGGCAATAATTTCCTCCAAATAAATGTTCTTACAAAAATTCTGCTGCAAAGAAAATTAAAAGTGGAAAAACTCCAACCATATATATAAGCAGCTACACAGATTTGTACGGACACAAATTCAAAAACAAACGTTTACCATATAATGTACATATTACACTCTAGTTTTGTTTATTTTATTTAAATACTTTTACAAATTTAAGATTGGAATTCTAACCTGATTTCTAAGGCCACAAGGTATTAACATCCTTACATGCTTAGATATATAAATCCAAAACTAATTGGCACCAAGTACATTCTGAATTTCTGATTGTGGTTTACCATAAAAACACGAAGATATCCGTTGGCCAGATAAATAGACAACGCTTATCCAGACCTGCGATTTTAGATGTACAAGAAATTCTGCGTAGATTGAAAGAAAGAAAAAAAGCGCCAACATATCTCAACTAGTCAACCGTGTATATTTATTTTATTTCTTATTGAGAATTCCAAGTCCTCAATTCGCCAATTAAAAAGTTGATCACACTATAAATAAGTCAGTTGATAATACATCCAAATAAAGAAGAATGGCAAACTACTGTATCTCATGCTTCAAACTAATGGTTCATACCACCGAATCAGCTGCACTACTCGTTCCAAGGTTCAAATTACAAGTGATCAGAAGCATCTTCAATGGCAACACTCAGATCAAAGAATGCCTTGTTTAATCCCTCAGCTTAGGGCTTGAAACTCTTACACATCATCCTATACAACTTAATGCTCAAGTTATGCACGCCTTTTTACAACACCTAAAAGAATATGCAGACACTGCTACTGCATCAAAGAAGATGGCAGTGAAATGTACATCACAAATCATTGGGAATTAAATGTCGTAACATTTTCTTGCTGCTTATAATATGAATGAAACTGAGAAGAAAACCAATTTTTTTTATAGAATGTTATATTCTAGATGGACAGCTAATGCACAATGAAGCTTCTCTGCTACGAATATATATAAAAAATCATTTGGTTACCAACACTGAGGTTCTCCTTCGTTTGCATCCCCAGTAAGAAACTACCTCTTTGCCTACCTTCTTCTTACTTCCAATATAACCCTGGCAACTAGAAGCTCCACATCGGCACTCGACCATAGGTCCAAAATGTTCAAACCTATGAAGAAAGTAGCAGCATTTGAGGAAATCGATAGAATAGCTAAAGGAAACATGTAAGACACTATTGTTTCAAGTCTTTAAAAGTGAGCAGCTGACGAAACAAAATAACCAATCCATGATAATAAACAATTGCTTCGCAAACCAAAAGGCCAAAAAGGTATGCTATTAAAAGCATATATTTGAATAAGGTAAGATATGAGATTTGTTTTCTTTCAAAGTAAGATGTTTGATTTGCTGTGGAAGTAAAAGATAAAGCCCCGTCGGTGCTGATTAGTCCCACTTTTAGCAAAAGTCAGGTCATAAAAACTAAAGGTGATAAATATGCTAGACTTTTCTTTTGAGTTAAAACTAAAGCATCCACAGAAATATAAACTAGCACAGAAAAATTTTATAGCCATCAAAATTTAAAAGCCTATAGGTATCTCAAGGATTTTCACCATTATATGTCAAGTAAATCTCACAGCTAAAATAGAAAGGCCATAAAACTTTGAAACCCATACAGAATGCTAGGCCTCTATTTCATAGTTATGGTGATGAAACTAGCGGCTAGCTCCCAAGATTAGGGGATTCTTGTCGTATATTAGTAATTACTATATAAAAGATACAGCTCTAACTATTCTGCTATTCATCGTGCTTTTTAAACAAACTGCAGAAATGCAGATACGTAAGTATCAATAGACTAATTGTTGGGTTCACCAAGTTCCAGGACCTAACTATCAGCCCAGCTTTCATTCAGGTACCCGGTCCAGATAAAATAATACTGACAGATTTAATAAACATTTATATCAAAGTCTCATTACGCAAGATAAACCACCCGTGTTCCAAGGCCTAACATTTCATGGATGTTGCCTCTGACCCTATGATTTAGGGGTGTTCCAAGGCATAGCATTATATTTTTACTACATTAGTTTAGAAAATGTAACAAATTTTAAGTTAAAGTTAGGAATAAAAAAAACACTACTTTAAACATACATAAAGAAAAAAATTATATTAATCGTGCAGATATCCGTATCCGACCAAAATATGCATATTCGTATCTGCCAAAATTTAAAATTTCATATCCGTATCCGCAAAAACTTGAAAACCAATAACCGTATCCACCTGGATATGGAAATATGAAAATTTCAGAATAATGACGAAAAATAAAAAAATTGGCAAAGTATGAGAGTTGTAAACATAATTGGCTAAATATAAATTCAGTAGTGGAGTGACCGTTTTCAAAATTAGAAAACAATAACTCTAACAAAGTTTTTTACTTATCCTTATTTTTAGAACACGTGCATTTTAAATTAAAAAATTTCGAACCTATTTTCAACATAATAGTATAATTTTTGGGTATTTTGATAACATATTTATGTATCTCTCTTTTTTCTCATCAATTCAAGTATCATATTATTAGCATTTTGTTGATTTTTGAAATTAAACATTTTTAATTATAAATTAGATATTTCAACAAAACTATATGAAATTGGTACTTGAATTAAAGATAACAAGAAGAAGAAGTCAATTCTGTGATCAAAATAACAAAAAAACCCATATTATGTGTTAAAGACTTAAAGTCCAATTATTTTTATTAACTAAATATATGTTTTTATAGGAAATTAATTCAAATCCTTAAAGACCAGCACACAAATAAAAGAAAAAAAATCCAACATGAGAATAACATATTCTACTCCAACAAAAAATTAGAAACTTTTCCTACAAATTTATTTTTTTATATATTTCAGAATAAGACATACATCCCACATTCCCACTTAAAAAATATACATTTAATTTATACACAAGAGAAGCTTTTTTGTTATTTTGATCACAAAATTGAATTTTTTGTCTTTTTATCTTTAATTCAAGTATCAATTTCCTATAGGTTTTTGAAATGTCTAATTTATAATTTATAAAGTTTAATTTCAAAAATCAACTAAACCCTAACAATACAGTACTTGAATTATCATATCATGTTAAAACGAGTTGGAATTATCATATCATTTTAAAATACCCCAAAAATTATCATATCATGTTAAAACGAGTTGGAATTTTTGAATTGAAATGCATGATTTCTAAACTAAGGATAAGTAAAAAACTATGTTGGATTTTTTGCTTTTTTTCCCCAAGTCACATTTCTTTCATAAATGCATATCAAAAACTATGTTGGAGTTGCAGTTTCCTACTATTAAAAACGATAATTTCACTACCGGCTTTATATTTTGCCAATTATTTCCACAACTCCTATGTTCATTTCCACTGTGTCAAAGATTAAGTTGTTTTTTGACATTTGGAGCATCATGGACTATATCAAAGGGTTATTTATACGATCTGCATTTCTTTTATTGTGGAATCGCAGGTGGTAACTTGCATTTGCATCATTTGGTCAATTGGAAACAGCATCAATGTTTTACAGTGGTAAGGTTGCGTACATCCGACCCCCCTTACCTCGCTTAGGCGGGAGTCTCTTCTAAGACATTGGGGTTATGTTGATATATGTTGATATAATTATTTCCACAACTATATTTTCCCAATTTTTTTATTTTTCATCATTATTTTGAAATTTGTTACTATTCGTATCTTCAAAGAAGCATATACGGATAGGGACTATCTACGGATAGGGTGTGAGAATCCTAAACTCTACTTAAGAATTAATTATGCTTTGGATGGGTTTTAGTTTAATGGATTGGTTTGGCTTTTGGAAGATAAGATTTAGACGAAAGTTGATTTAATGGTTATCTTTTGGTTGGAGAGAAGTGCTTGCTGTGATTGGTAGAGGTTGAGGTGCTGACATGTGAGTGGAGGCTTTGGAGGTGGTAAGTTAAAGGATGAGTATATATAGTGAGATGAGGTAAAATGTGAGGGTGTTGGTTTTCAACTTAAAGAAAGAGTTGAGGAAGGAAGTCGTGAGAGAGAGAAGGTTGTGAAGAGGGTTGGGTGAAGGAGGTCCGATTTTGGGTTGACTTTGAGATATGTAAGTGCATGTCCTAGCTAAATAGCTAATCTACCTTATTTTTATGTCAAAAATTCACTGATTTGGTTAAGAACACCAAAGATAATGATTTAGATGATGATCTCTATATTTGACTAGGTTTTTCTAGTGCAAAAGATATAAACGAAAATATGGAGATTGAAAGTGATTGTGGTTGCGAGACAGGCAAGTATTGATTCGTTATTCTTCAGTTTCATGTCATGTCTGTCTCTCTTGATATTCGTAGTTGCATGCATGCTGATTATCGATATTGTATTCATTGATATGCATATGATTGCATGGTGGTATTTCGGTCGATATGTCATGTGGTTGTATGTATGTTTCTGGCTGAGCCACTTAGGAAAGAGCTACCCAGCAGGCAGCGTGGAGTCACCCGAGAGAAGAAATTGTTACATGTCGTTAGTGTGGAGCTACCAGGTGTGCGTCTGATTGATTGATAAATTTCAGAAACACAGGATGTGGTCGAATCCGAATGGGAGTTCTAGATTGTTATGCATGCATATTATTTGTGATGTATGTCTTTTGATTGTGCTCATTGACTGAATGTCATATTCCGTATCAGTTTCCACATGATTATGATTCTGATTGATTGACGATTGGAACTTGCGGGCTGTCGAGCTCATAATTTGTTGATTATATTTTTCAGATTAGTTATGGGCCTATTAGATGGATTTAAATATCAGAGTGCGCAGCGGTCAGGATCGTGAATCATATTTTAATGCACCGGGTTCGGACGGGTAAGCACATGTCAAGGCGCGAGGCGTTACATAGGGACTATCTACGGATAGTTCGTATCTATTTGCACCCGTCTATGAGAGATCTACATATATTAGATATTCCTTTTTTCGTAAAGCAATGACCTATTAGTTAGAATCTAATGTGTCCTGCATTTCAATAATTACAATTCAGTTAACTTTAAAATATGGGTGTTTCCGTAAGGTCAATAAGTTGAAGTAGTTAACTGCTTGAAATGGGGCAAAGCATGTTCAAAAATTAGAGAACGAGATACAAAACCAAAGAGCTTTAACTTACAAATATAGGTAAAGACTACCTGTAATCGTATGTTAATGGTTCACCAGCTGCAATTAATCGAGATGCAAATACACCAACACGTGTCTCTCCTTCAACGTGCCTGTTGAAAAAAAAAATTAAGTTTTGTACTGATAATTTTTGTGATATTTGTGGAAACCATTAGCTAATGTTGGATGATAATATCTAAAAATAGTGGCCATTTGCTCCTTAACATTTTAAATGAACATTTTAGTTGTTAAAGTTCAACTACTTCATACCATTTTTCTAATTTACAATTGGGTTCGCAACTGTGGTTCAGAAATCGAGAAATGTTTCCCTTGAAAGTTGCATCTATGGTGAAATTTTTTCGAATTTCACACATGTAAAAGTTTTGATCACCCCTGTATTTCATGTCCCATAGCCTCTTCTCACATTGAGCGTCGTCAATCACTGAAAGCAAAAAAAGAAAAATGAAGCAAACATGTTGATGTCAACTCAACATAGTGGAAAATGAATGCATTCTTAATAGATAAGGAGTAACCAAAAGAAAGCAAGACATACATAAGTTCATAATTTAAATAAAAAAAGAATATTCAACACAACAAGAAACTTGCACAATCTATAACTGTATCTGATGAACATAAAAGCACTTATTGACGACTTGTCAAAAACTGTCCGTCTATCCATATAAGAAACATCACTATAAAATCTCACAAGTACTTACCAAGATTTCAAGTTTCCAGCAACTTCTCATCAAGATAAAAGGCACATTCATAACTACTGACGTGTTTTGAGAGAAAGTGCCTAATGAAATCCCGAGATCTATATATATGGTTAAAGCTTGATGCATTGAAATTTCATAAGGTATTTTTTTTGGTTGGTAAGATATTTGCTTCTCTATGCAAACTGTATTAATATGAAATTGCCTATTCTTGTAGATAGATCATATTGTGCCAGACATACTAACAGTGTATTATGTTGTTTTGAGTTGTCATCCTGTCAGGGTTACACCATTAAGATCCCGACTACGTAATTCTGTGAGCTGAAACGATGATGAAGGGATATTATTTCTACGTTTAATTCACCAATAGTTTTAGCTTTTACCATGATAATGCCATGGTGGTGGCAAACAATTATACAACCTCCACAATAGACTAACTGCTCAAGGGCATTTTGGATTATTTTCATCTTCTCTTTTTATTTTTATATCATTTGTAGATAGGAAGGGGGGGGGGGGGGGGGGGGGGGGGGGGGGGGGGGGGGGGGGGGGGGGGGGGTTACAAGGAGAGAGGAAGGAACAATAAAACAGGGAACAAATTTGCCAAAAACATCCCCAGCCAAGAAAACAAAATTCGAAAATCACCTCTAGAGAGCAATTAGCTCAAAAAACAAACATGTAGGCCGCAGCGACCAAAAATCCAACACAAAAAAAAAATAGAAATTAATTGTAACGCCAGCTACTTGTCCAACACACAAAAATTCAACACACCAAAAATCCAGAAGTAGATGTCCCCTAACGTTTTATGTCAGATTTCACCAATATCCACGGGTTTGCTCTCAAAGCAAGCTTTGTTCCCCAGCCAGACACATTCCACCATGGATTTTTCTCATCGTTCTCTAATACAAGTTAAGTTTCTATCTTAGTTTTTTTATCGGTAAGTTTCTATCTTAGTAATGATCAAACGTTCCCATAACTAAGTCATTGAAAAGCAAGATATCTGAAACTCAGTTGGATAATGTGGTACTTGCGCAAAAGCTGATGGAAAAGTTATCACTGTTGACAACAATAAATGCATGAACTGAAACAACTAATGAGCAGACTGCTTCACGTTCAGCTTCACTACAAATTTAAGAGTATTCACAAGCACTAGGATTTTGATTGATTTCAATTACCAACTATCAAAGATTTTGTTCTATGCATTCACTGCTCTTCCTACATCGAAACAAACATCGCCAAGAAATACGACGAGATAATATTTTACCTTCTCCAATGTATTCTATAATGAAATCCCCTGTTTGTATATCCTCCAATGCCTCCACACCCCATCCACAAAATTGTGTCTGCAAATAATCTTAATAATTTCAATCAAACAAAATCTAATATTTTTAAAGCATTTATACAAGTTATGCATAAGAACAATAACTAATATGTTAACTAAATGTAATAGTTTTAAGACAGTACTCAGCTTGGTTTTGCTGCCTCAATAGTAAAGGTTTTCTCTGAAATTTCAGGCAATCATTTTAAATAAAAGAGTTTCTTTGTAGTATGAAGAATAGGAGTGTGTGCACTTGTTCTTTGAAACCACTGCACATACTTTGAACAAATGAAAGTTTCGAAAAGCATCATATTACCCAAAAAATGTAGAAACCAATGAAAGAGGAGATACATAAAGTATAGGCCATGATGGAGTGAGTGCATTGGCAGGAGAAAGCCAAATCTCGGATAGGTCTAAAATAGAAACATTTAAGACTTGTTATAGCAATGAGAACTATAGTAACGATGAAGATGATAATGATGTCAATAGTAACGGTAATAATCATGGATTCACTCATTCACATAAAATCAAGTCTATGTAGTGTAATGTGTTTCATTCAACATATTAGTTTGATCAGGATAGAGTAAAAAGTACAAAATGGAACTGAAATAAGCATATCATTTCAATTGGTACGTTGAGGGTCCCACCTATGCAAGAAGCATGACCTTACCTTTACAATTTTGATCTTTTTTTCTCTGCGGAAAGGTCTATTTTTGCACAACTCTGAGCAGTGACAACCTCTCGAACAGCTGACTGACTGTCCTCTGTTGCATCATCCATTTCTTTTACCATTATCATTGTTTTAATATATAACAACGGTATAATACTCAAAAAATTACTTCGAATTTTAAATATTGGAAAAGAAACAAGAACACGATTAGAATAAAAGAAAATAACAGTAAACGTTGTGTATGTTAGACACATAGAACATGGCCGACATTTCTGCGGGAATATTCCTCCCCAATAGCGAAGTTGATGTAGGTTTTAATGTGCAGGTTGGTTAGTGGTTCCAATAATTATTTAATGGTTATATTTTATTAGCTAGAACTAATCTGTGAAATAGTTAATTCATTAACAGATATCAGGATTCATGACTCAATCGTGTTTTTATTGCCAATAAGCATTAGAAAGCACCTCACTTAACCCAAGCATGGGTGCATTACATATTTCCATGCTGACAACAAAATCAACCACCCTAATGGAGATGTTTGTAAACGAAGTTTAGAGTGCCAATCAAACAAAATGAAAACAATGCTTACTGTTTTTTTCCGGAATAAAGGGTGGGAAAAAAATGCAATCACAAAGGCATTGGCAAGCTAACAAAATTAGCTCCAAGTAAACGAGACAGTTTTCAGCCCAAGGTGATACGGACCAATTGATTGACAGTTTCAAGGGGGGGCCTTTTCAGCCCAAGGTGATACGGACCAATTGATTGACAGTTTCGAAGGGGGCCAAGCAAAATATAAGTTTGAGCTTCCAGTTTTAAGCAGTGCAAGTTGAAAATTATAATTACCAAATTATGAGATCAATCACATTCTAAAAATCCAAGATGGTCCCTCAATACATTTACCTTAATGCTGATTCTACCACAATATCTAATAAATGCACCCTGTCAATTCATTATGAGGCTATGATTGCAAAAAATATCAATTTCTGCAGGTTTCTCCAAATGGCCAAAACATCCTTAACACCAGTCAACCTATGTAATAATAAAAACACCAATTGAGTTATTTCAGTAAGTTGTCTCTTTTTAAACATCTTCAATTGCATTAAGATGATCTCCTTGTGCTGCAAAACATCAGCCATCACTCAAAGGTAGTAACAAGGGTTAACATCAAAATTAGCACATCGCTTCTGACTCTTTATAACCTTGACAATTTTCATTGATCTCTAAATCACCAAATATATTAACTTTTTTACTTTTTAAAGTGATGTATTTTGAAGTATGAACATTTTGTCTCTACCATTTTAATCATCAATCATATTTTTCACATGAATCATCAATTATTGGGAAGTCATCTTCTAAATATGGTCGAGAAACATATACATATAAATATTACTGTATATATAGGGCAACCTCATTAGGCCTCAAGTGACACTGCCAAATATAATTTTTTAGTCTTCAACTCTTCATCTAGTTGTCCATGACGATATAGGTCTTAGTAGGCAAGATAGTTCCTTTAAATTCTTAATCATTTAAAGTTCAATATAAATACCAAAAATTACAAAACTAGGGATGCGAACGGTAACAGAGTTTGAACGTCATATTCAAGAATTAAAATTTTGTTGGTATTAAATGGAAATCTTGCCAAATAGAATTTGCAATTGGAGCTTGTTCATGAAACATTTCCAATATCAAATTCGGACACAAATTTGGAGACATAAAACCATATCCTAATATCAGAAAACCCAATATCATCTATTTGTATATAAAATATACAGAATAAGAACGAATTAAAATTATAACTTTTATGACATCTACCGAAATCATGTAAAATAGTATGGTAATGATGCATTAAAAAGTAATCACTTAAACTCAGATATTTATCTGAATTCGTATCTGAATTCAAAAACACTCAAATTTGGATTTGAAATTAGTGTGCACATTTGAATTCAGTTGTGGTAGCATAAATTGGAATTCCAAAGCGAATTAAGGTACTAATTGACTATTGTATTCAATATATTTTTATATTTGTTTGCATCCTACACAACCATTCCATAATTACCACGTCGCATCAGGAAAGTGGTTTTCTACCTTAATAAATTACAAACAATAATCATAATAGAGTGCATTTTACCCTTACAAATTATAATATAGCAAACTAGTATTCAATTTTTTCATAGTTTGGCATGCCTCAACAAATTTCAGTAAGAAAATACCTTTCAAATTGAAACAACAATTGCTACAATAAAAATATGCTTCAATCTACAATTAAGCAACATTTTAATTTAAGTGACACGTCAATCAAAAGATATTGTCCAAACATGCGATGCACATATTGCCACATGTCGCTCACCTTGGGTGCGTGGCATGCACGACCATAGCATATGCAATGAATGGCAAGTGCAGCATGTGTAGTTGCATAGACATCGCATAAGGGTCACACGTGACTCGTACTTTGCACAAAACATTTTTCTTTATGATGTTTTCATAATTTTGTGCACATTTCCTTTCTGTGCTGCACTCTATGCAAGTTGTTCATCACAGTATCGGACGAATGATAATAAATTTTGATTTTCTGTTTCATCAATAAAATGCATTTTAATTTAGTTCTACATCAAAGAGAAAGTGTTGTGATTTACTGGCATAAACTGCTATGTCAGCAAAACATATGTAATAATGTCAGATTAACAAAATTGCATTTGAATAAAAAAACACAATTTGATTTACTCATAATCATGAGTGAAAAGATGCTTTTTGATTTAGTATTACATCAGTCGCTACTACTAATTCAAAAGATGCATCATATTCTACCATTATGCCAATAAAAAACAGTTTAATTTACTAATAGATAAGTAAATAGGTCTCAAATTTGGTAGTTCCTGGATTTGGAAATACTAGAAACAAATTAGATTTTGATTTGTCTTTTACTTGATTTGCAAGTATTATGAAAGAATAAAATCAATAAAGGTATTGACTGACAGGATATCAGAAATCTTGTATCCTATAAATAAAACGACTTCCAATGATTTAGATGGCTCACATAAAAAATTGAAAAACGAAAAGGGTTAAACTAGTTGAGGTTTGTTGTATTGTTGGGAGGTGTAACAAAATTAAAATAGATGAAAATTTTCTCCCTTGTATTTTTTTCTTTATCGTGAATTTGTTTCCTCGTGTATGACCCAGTGCTTTTTTCCCATCTCAAATTGGGAGGAGTTAACATGAAAACTATTCTTCTTGTAGTATGATCTCTATCTGCAACGTGGTGCCAGTGTTCTATGATGTGCTTCCACTTGATAATGGGTAGATTTCGACCCAAAAAAAACATAAAGTGTACAATAGCTTAGGTTGAAGATCTAAAGGAGTAGAAGCCTGGAAACAAGATATAATACTCACTATGGAATAAAACTGGAAACTAATATAATGCTTAGATTAAGAAACTCAGGAATGTGTTTACGGAAAATAATATAATATTACTAAATTGTATATTGTCAAAATTGTATTACTTTTGGAATTAAAGGCTTTGTTGTTAATGTATCACTTTTGAATAATCACACAACAATCAAGAATTCAAATGTAACATTTAAAACTAAAATCTTTGATGGTAATATAACTGAGAGGGTCATGAAACATTGCCTTCAAAGTGCAATTTACGGGTAATAGGTTGGTGAGTTTCTTTTAATGGCAAAATACAATTTGCCCCCATCACTTATGTCTTCATTTTGCTTTGCACCCCACTTTAGTATAAATATCCCTCTTCACTTTTCAATTTGTTTCAAATAAACCTCTTCTCTGTTAAGTTAAAAGGTCCCTTGGTTACTTCAGCTAGCAAAAAATCTCTCAGTGCTTCATAGATTTCCACCTTCTCAATCCGAATCATCTTCTTTCACATCTCCAACACAAAACAATCGACTTAATTTGTGTTCAAATTAATTTCGATCTCGCTATCAATGCATATGGAGGCTTAACACGGTCCAACGGCAAGCAAGGGATCTGAGAAGCCTCCCAAAAATATTACGCACTTTTAAATTTTTCATGCACACTGACACAGGATAGCAATGAGGTTTGGTGGGAGGGGTGAATTAAATTAAATGGAAAGGTAATGGTGGATATTGAGACTTTTCAAAGGTAAGGGGTGCAAAATGAAATTAAGACAGGTGACAGCCTGATGGGGCACGTTGTAAGTTACGCTTGGTTCAATAAGGTCGTTCAGGTTATGGTAAACTTTATTTTTAACTTGGTAGATTTTTTATAATCGTAGGTTCAATTTTTAATTATTAAGGTGTATTGCGTAATCACATCCTACAGACTACGAGTTGTTACAGGGGTGGGGATCGAACTTGCATCACCACCCCCTTCAACTAGTCATTAGACCAGTTGGGATACACTCCTTGTGTAATTTATATTTAACATATTTGTTGAGTTCCTTTATTTGTTTAATTTATTTGGTATGTCCTCCTTTATCTGGTATATTACATAATTCATTTCTTCATATTTGACTCTCCGACATAAACTTTTATTAAAATGTGATAGCAAGTATTTATGAGATAGCAGCCATTGATGCCAATATTAGAATCAAAATAAAATCAACTTAAAATATAGTTCTTCTGGATCTACTAAAACCTGTAATATGGTAAACTGCAATGAGGTTCTTTTAGACTGAATTCAAATTTATAAGTTGTAAAAAGAATGATGGCTTCTTAATATGCTTGAAACTTGAATCATTCGTGTTACCTGCATTCACAATCATCACCACAGCTAGAGCGAAAATTGCAATTTGTGCATCCAACACCAACATGTTCGTTGTCACGCCTCTTCTTAACGAGATAGACATCTATCTAGAGTTAGGAGAGCAAAAGGATCTAAGCAACCTTGATGTAAATTGCCAAAGTAAAGGAAAATGAAAAATGCTAGAAGGAATTTATTAGTATTACTATTAAATGAGTATGCATAGGCATAGGATACTGCGCTTGATATGTACATAAGGAGTTGGCTTTGTGTTAGTCTCCAAAACCTCCTTGAGTAAGGAATCAATGCTGAATTCCTCACTAACATAAGGCAAAGGCAGCCGAGAGAATGCTTCCTATATAAACAGTAAGGCGTGAATTATTATGGGTAAATAACATATGAAGTTGTATTTTTCTAAGGATCAATAGATCACTGTCAAAGTAAATATACTGACAAACCACACTAACCTCCAGGTCACTGGTCGGCACTTCATTCTGTAATTGAAGCAAATCAGTCATGTTATAACCTACCATGGTTAACCAATAACAAAAACTAATTCGAAGAAAAATACAACTAATAGAGTAAACATCATCCTTATATTCATGATTAGCTGAGCAGAAGTACACTGACCAAGAAAATGACAAACTGACCCTCAGATAAATAAAAACAGTAAAACACTGTGTCCACTATACCGAAGAAGAAACTTTTTTTGCAACTAAATGACATAAATGACATGAGCAGTATAAGATTTTTACTGGTAAAACTAGTAGTTGAAAAAAAACTCTCTAACTTGGTATCTATAGTTGGAGTTCAAGGAAGAACTATTTTGACATACATATATAGAAGCACAAGCAAGGGTGTCAAACTGAAAGCAATAATGAGAAAAATGCTAGCCAACATAAGAATTTTCAAATTTCTGGTGGAAATCGTAGCTACTTATGAACTATAGAGACTAGTTGAGCATTTGTAAAGCAATTTCAGGAAAGAAATAGAAGTAGAGAACAAAACCAAAAAAAGTTAAGCAAGTCTAACCCAGAAACCTAAGTGCTTAAAGAATTAAAACAAATTATTTATTTGAAATGATTTTTACTACAAGAAACAAAATTGACAAATGAAAATTAAATGATATTTGTTAAATAGCAAGAGTTACTGTGTGTGTAAAAAATAGTTTAGAGCATGGTTAGATCATTCACTAGAAAAGGGTTTAGGAAACTGAAAAATGAAAATGGCTTTTGAAGGACAGAGAACCCTGAAAATTAAAAAAATGAACTGGGGAAGGAAGACACACTTGCTTATCAGGTAACTTGGGTTGCAGGAATAAGAAAGTAAGCATATCTGAATGGAAGTGTTTTCTGTGGGAGCAGGAGCAAACCATTCTTGACTACATTCTCAAATAATCAAATCATTAAGTAACCAGTACAGAAGTCTGTAGAAAGTCTTTTGTCCTCCCATTTTGTTAAAGCAGAACATTACAAAACATAGTTCAATAGGATGAAATGACGGTGCTCAAATTTGGAGTTAAGATACCGTTCGAAAAAGAAAGGGAGACAAGGAAGTATTAAATTACATGCTATTACAAGAAGAATACCAAAGCTTTTGCAAACATGCTCTCTTTCCTAAGAATCTACTGTATGTGTGATAGCATCAATTACAATTCAAGAAAAACATGACAAACACATCATATGATACTATGTTGAACCTTTTTTTCATTTGCAAATCTTAGCTGATTTATCATTGTTTCATTCATGAAGCGCTAGAAAACAATGATAACGTAAAAGGAGAAAAACAACAACAAGAGCAACACTGTAACACATGAAGGAATTGACCTCTGTGTCATAATGCCAATCTTTTGGATGCCTCCAGCAAATTGCATGAGTAGATTTACCACTTAGCATGATTATATCATCTGGCCAAGGAGAACATTTTGTATGTGCTGCCATTGTACATCTTGTGCAGCGCCAAACTGCTTTTTGATTGCAAATGAAACAAACCTGCCCAAACAAACATTTTATAAAAGGCATTCAAGATGAAACAACTTAATAAACAATATCAACATCCTTGTTTCAACAAACTAAGAACAGGATATTTTTTTGAACGGTGGGAAACAGTAAGATTCAACAATATGAATGCATATTTCAAACATATCATGTTCAGTATAGCTTTCATCTCAAAATATGCATGTGTTCATCATTTTTAACCTTCTTGCAATTTACAAGGGTTGTATTATAGATCATGCACTCATCTGTGTTTTCTAGATGTATCCGTTTTAGTATTTCCTTAAATCGATAGAACAAAAGTAGGGCAAATAGTCAAGTGTAAACTCAAAAACCCACTAATGAGTGAGTCAACCAAGAATTAATTGTATATCTATGTAAAAAACAGTTGGTTCAAGCAGAATGTCTCATTATTTATACTGTGCCAATTCCAAGTTTAAAGCTACAATCAGATGAAATACAACACCACAAATAAACAGCAAGACTACTAAATTACATGTTGCGGACACTTGAAGCTTCCAACATTGGAAAACCCGATGATTCCCTTGGCACAGTTTTTGTGGAAGATTAGTTTGCAATCACGTACAGAACAGGTCTGTTCCTCGCCTGGATGTATAGATTTTCTGCATATGCGGCAGTCAACCTAAAATATGTATCAAGCAATTTAACCAGAAGAAAGCACATTAAAATACACAAGAAATCAGAAGGCAGGAAGGAGGAATACATCAACTGAATCTACCTAACAACTAAAGTCATCACCTAAGGACATTAAAGAGTAATAGTGGAACATGGTTCTATATTCCTAAGTATGTATGTTTATAATTATGAATCATTTTCAAGCACAGCTCTTTTTTCCTGTGGTAATGGTTGGAACAATGTGCTTGATCTTCCACTAGCAGGATATAATTGGATTCTGCGAGAAAGGTAATGGTTACATTGTCCAACTAAAAGAGAAATGGTCTCATTCTCTCTGGTAGCTGAATGCTAGATCATCTAAAGAAGGTGAAAATATTTTAGCATCCTATTGGAGAATTTAGGGACTCCAAAACAATGCTTTGTCACGCTCAGTCATATGAGCCTCTTAGCAGTGTATTGTAAAAATGAGTTTGCATTATTGTTTCTTATAATGTATCAAGTATGTGAACGCGTGAATATGTGGTCGTAGTGCATCAGGTAAGTGAATGTTGCATGTGCAAGTATGTGACCACTGCACACCGCTACAGAGCCTGTTCAACTTGCCCAATCACGTATGCAATGCCAATGGCTAGTTTTCTAGATATTAGGTTGGCCCAGGTGTTCTGGCATGAAACAAGAAATTTTGTTTCCCAACTGCTAGAGATCAGAGATGTTTATTTATTTTTCACAAAAGTTAAATGTTTGCCCAATAACTGCCCCTACATCCTTTTATTTCATCACGAAACTCTTCTTAGATTCATGGAGAAAATTCAATTATGTAGCTCCAGTTCCGTCGGTCCGTCGTGTGTGTGTGTTAGCCGAAGCACGATTGATTCAATTTCATAATAACAAGTTATCACACATTGTCTAACCAAATCAAATTTAAGTCTTTTTTTGAACTCTCGTCTCTCAACTCTCTATTCACAATGCCATTCTTTCAGTCTCAACCTCCAAGTGCTTTGACATTTACAAATTTTTAAGAGTTCAGTTTAATGTGTATCGTATTTTTGTAAGTATTTCTTGTATGTTCCCATTGTCTTGAGAGTTAGTATTAATTTTAACCGAAAAACAATAAATATGTGATTTGCACAGGCATCCACATAATCAGCCTAATAAATAACCTTAAAATTGCAATAACGAGGTCTGCAAAATGAGATCAGGTTCACCAATAAGTGATTGGAACCTCCACCCACGTTAAACAGAGCCTCA
This sequence comes from Triglochin maritima, assembly GCA_963682175.1. Taxonomy (NCBI): domain Eukaryota; kingdom Viridiplantae; phylum Streptophyta; class Magnoliopsida; order Alismatales; family Juncaginaceae; genus Triglochin; species Triglochin maritima. The sequence continues at coordinate 37,676,065 of OY821773.1, read as the reverse complement.
CCTACAATTTTCATATTGTGAAGGTGGTGGTAGGGAATGTTACTTGATTTTAAGAATACAGAACGACCCAAATCTGTATCAAATCATAGTTTTGTCTTAGGAAAGATGCTCCACAAATAATCGAAAAGTATGATACCAGTACATGTCATCCTTTGCATAAATAATTAACAATGTGGGGAACATTAGAATTTTTTATGACGTTGCGACAACACATTAAAATGCCATTAACTGCCCCGCCTAATAAGAGGACAAAAAATCCTACCCGCCAACCCACACAACCTGCCTCATAAGCAGGGCAGGTTGCGGTTTTCTCGCAACCCGCCCCGCATAACCCACAACCTGCCTAACCCGATAACCCACAAAACCCTCCCAACAAAAACCCTAGTATGTGATCTTTCATCTTGATCTTTTGGTGATCATAGTATGTGATCTATGCATACTTATGGTGTGTAGGTAATCAATTGTGAAGAATACAAAAATGTGCTTCTACATTGTGATATGATTGTTGCAATTTTTTGTAGACTTAGGTATAAGCCTTGCATTTTCTTGTATTTTGCTAGTTTGTACATATTAAACTCCTAGAAATTTTGAATGTAATTGAATTTTTAATGCGCATATTGGTCAACTTTACCATAGTATGTTGTCTGTTGTCATTTATTCTATGAAATGGCAGCCTCAAGTTTTATTATAAATTAAAACGTGATTTTGGATGTGTTCATGAGCATTTATATGGTTCTCTTGAGTTGTATGCTCTTTGTTTCATTTTGCTACTCACATTCCTTACTTATATCTTCGATTATTTTCTTTTTGTAAACATCAAGCAAGATAAGATCTCAATTTTTGATATTTTTTTGCTTTTCTTAGGAAAAAATCTAAAAGGTCTAAGAATAACCTGCACCGCCTAGTCCAGCCTTAGGCAAGGCGGGTAGCGGTTTTGTTTTTTTTGCCCCGCCCCGCTTAACTTAGGTGGGGTGGGTAGTGGTGGGACAAAAACACACCCCGCTTACACCCCTTATTTGCATCATACAGGAGAAACTTAGCTCACACCTTACGGCACGACAAACCAACACAATAAACCAATCTCTTTTTTCATTATTTGCTTTTTCATTATTTTTTGCATTTTGTTGAATTTTTTCTTCCTAAACCAATCTCTCTTCCAAGCATGAAGAGGGGCAATATTTACTCAAAAACATACAGGATTCATTCTCACCAAGTCCAAGTTGATTTTATACTGAGCCTTTTACAGAACATTATCTTTACTAAAAATCTATATTTACGACAAAAAGAAACCTCATGCAACCAAAAGAAAAACGAAACCACAACGAGATCGACAGAATCCTCACCATTTTAGGGGCATTGCAGAGAAACGGCAACAGAAACACTCTCTTCTTCTCCACCATCTCACACCTCACGGCCTTCGGACTCCCCATCGCCTCCCACATCCCATCCCCGTCGACGCCCCACTCGTCGCACTCCTCCAGCGCCTCGACGGGGATGGGGAGCAGGGTTTGCGAGCTCCACCCCAGCATCGCCCCTTTGAGCTCCTCCACTAGGGCTTCGGAGGTGCAGCGGCGGAGAGGGGGGAGGGCGACGGCGGACGGCGGGGTGAGGGCCTTGCCGAGATCCGGCATGGTGGGAGGAGGACGAGAAGGTTCTGGAAGAATCGGGGATTTGGGGGTTTCGTTGAGGGATTTGGGGGTTTCGGTTGGTTTGATTGGGAGTGTGTGTGGGGGGAGAGAGAGAGGAAACTGCGGGAACTGAAATGGAGATGAGCGGGAAATTCACGCATGTTTATAATTCCAGATTACAGGGAGAGTTATGAAAAAGAGTAGTTATATACGGACGTGAGCGTCCGTGACGCGTCCTACGTGGAATAACACGTCAGCTGCCAGTTCAGCGTCCAGTCAACCAAAACTTCTGCACGGGGAAATGTAAATTACGAATTGTTGGGTGCGACGGTTCATTTCCCTAAATCACGATTTGTTGGGTGCGACGGTTCATTTCCGTGCGACGGTTCATTTCCCTAAATCACGATTAGACGGTTCGACTTCACGTACATCAGTAGCGGCGGTACAGCATTCGAGTAACTTTCCCCATTTCACCCGGAGTTCCTTTCCATACGCTCATCCAAAACCTTCATTGCTCCAAAACCTTTCCATTCCAGTAACGAAAACCAAGACAAAGCGAAAATGGATCCTTCTCTACCTGAAACCTCCATTGCTCCTGAAATTGTAGCCACGCAGGTGTTTTGTCAACCATGTTCTTTCTGGTTCATTTTAAGGTTCATTATTGGCCTCTAACAATTTTTTTGTGTGGTTTAAGGGAAGCACGTACTACTTCCGCGAAACCAAGTGCGGTTTCGCGGCCCTTCACAAGCAGTTCGACCGGATGAAGGAGGAGGAGAAAAATGTCTTCCAACGGACGCCTTTCGGTCACTTCCTCAGCTTTCCTCACGTGACAACTGACAACGAGATACTGGGTTGGTTCGTCGAACACTTCGACGCCAATGAAGTCGGTCTGAGAATAGCCACTGGGGTGGTCCCATTTACGGTAGAAGACGTCGCCCTTCTACTTGGACTAAGAGTACATGGGCAGAGAGTGGATATGGATGCCATGTACGTAGAGAAACGTGACGGGGTTAACCTCGACAACACCCAGCTACTGGGTCATCTTACCGCCACGAGCAAGATGGGCGAGGAGGAGGAGCACGTCTGACTCCTTATTTCTATGATTTTCAATCATTTTTTGTTCTTCGATGGATCACTGTGAACTAAAGCGTGGTACACGAAACACCTTAAGAACCTCAAGCGCCTCAAGAGATATGCGTGGGCAAATGCGGTTCACACTTTCTTGGTTGAAGGCCTGGAGGAAGCCCAACGGGACCTCTCGAGGAGGAGATCGTCAGCGAACTTCTCTATGAAGCAGGGCTACGTGTCTGGTTGCGTTGTCGTATTACAGGTAAGCATCTTGGTCCGGAATGAGTGTTGTGTCAGTCCGGAGTAGTGTCGGTTTATGTCCGGAATAAGTGTGTTGCCTGTCCGGAATAGTCCTGTATGTGTCCGGAATGACTGTCTTGCTTGTCCGGAATACGTCTTGTGTCTGTCCGGAATACGTCTTGTGTCTGTCCTGAATAGTGTTGTCTCTGTCCGGAATAAGTGTCTTGAGGTTGTCCGGAATAAGTGTCTTGTGGTTGTCCGGAATGAGTGTTGTGTCAGTCTGGAGTAGTGTTGGTTTATGTCCAGAATAAGTGTGTTGCCTGTCCGGAATAGTTCTGTATGTGTCCGGAATGATTGTCTTGTCTGTCCGGAATACGTCTTGTGTCTGTCCGGGATAAGTCTTGTGTCTGTCCTGAATAGTGTTGTCTCTGTCCGGAATAAGTCTTGTGTCTGTCCGGGATAAGTTTTGTGTCTGTCCTCAATAGTGTTGTCTCTGTCCGGAATAAGTGTCTTGAGGTTGTCTGGAATGAGTGTTGTCTCTGTCCGGAATAAGTGTGTTGCCTGTCCGGAATAAGTGTGTTGCCAGTCCGGAATAGTCCTGTATGTGTCCGGAATGAGTGTCTTGTCTGTCCGGAATACGTCTTGTGTCTGTCCGGAATAAGTAATTTGTATGTCCGGAATGCGTCTGCGTCTGTCCGGATTAAGAGTTGTGTCTGTCCGGAATAAGAGTTGTGTCTGTCCGGAATTAGTGTTTGGTCTTTCTGATTAACGTTATGAGACTGTCCTGGGGATGTTATGTTTCTGTTTTTTAACTCATTCCTGTTTTCAGGTGTGGCTTTGCGAGAAGTTCAAATTGGGGGATCCCCGGTCAGCATTTCCACGGTTCAAGTGTTGGACCGAAATGTTTAGCAGACGCCAAATCCTTAGAAAATGGGAAGATCGAGGCATCAACTTGTCCCGGATATACTCGGGCCAATTTGAGTTGAAGGGCACCCCAAAACTCAGTGCACGGGAGCATTCACTGTTGTCAGAGGATCAATTTCCTCCTGCAGCAGCAACTCCCGCAGCGAAGGAAACACCTTCAACTCCTGCAGAAGCAACGGTCGCCTCGAAGGAAACACCTTCAACATCCACTCTACCAAGGATACAACTCAGTGAATGCAGCATTCCATGTGACCCACTGCTACAAGAGTTGGAACTTAGTGAGGTGAAGACGAAATGGCTGCGAGCCGAAGCAGCACTTAGGGAGGAGACCGTTAAAATTAACAACCTGGAGGAAGAACTCCGGATCTCTCAAAAAGAGTGTCGTGAGCTGAGAGTCCGTGGGGAGGAGGAAAAGAGGGAAAAGAGGGAGGAGGAAGAGAGAAATAAGAGGGAGGCGGAGGAGAGGGAAGAGAGGGAGGAGGAAGAGAGAAATAAGAGGGAGGCGGAGGAGAGGGAAGAGAGGGAGGAGGAAGAGAGAAATAAGAGGGAGGCGGAGGAGAGGGAAAAGAGGGAGGAGGAAGAGAGAAGTAAGAGGGAGGCGGAGGAGAGGGAGAAGAGAGAGGAGGAAGAAAGGAAGAAGAGGAACGAGGAAGAGAGGGAGAAGAGGGAGGAGGAAGAGAAGAAGAAGAGGGAGGAGAATGAGAGGAATAAGAGGGAGGAGGATGAGAAGAAGAAGAGGGAGGAGGATGAGAAGCATAAGAGGGAGGAGGAAGAGAGGAAGAGGAGGGAGGAGGAAGAGAGGAAGAGAAGGGAGGAGGAGGATGAGAAGAAGAGGAGGGAGGAGGATGAGAGGAATAAGAGGGAGGAGGAAGAGGAAGGAGGAAGAGAGAAAAAAGAGGAGGGAGGAGGAGGATGAGAGGAATAAGATGGAGGAGGAAGAGAGGAAGACGAGGAAGGAGGAAGAGAGAAAAAGGCGGAGGGAGGAAGAGAGGAAGAAGAGGGAGGAGGAAGACAGGAAGAAGAGGAAGGAGGAAGAGGGAGAGAAGAGGACGGAGGAAGAGAGAAAAAAGCGGAGGGAGGAAGAGGGAGAGAAGAGGAAGGAGGAAGAAAGGAAGGAGGAAGTTATGAGGAGACAGGAGGAAAGAAAGAGGAAGGCTGGGGTTGCGCTTCCGCTTTTGCACCCTCAAAAAATGCGGACCATTAAACCACGCTTGCGCACAGAACACATAGACGAAGCGCAAAGCAAATCTGGCCAAGATGAGGCACAGAAGATTGCCGCAGAAAAACAAGAAGAAATAAAGGAGGCCGAAGAAGCCACCACAAAAACAAAAGGGCCCGAAGAAGCCAGTGAAGAAACAGCGAAAGATGAACTGGCCGCCCATGTTTCGTCCACGAGGCCAGATGTGGATGAGACCGCCTTGAGAACGCTGACCAATGATGAGGTACATCGTTTATTGAATGCAACGGCTCCCGAGCGAGAAGCAAAAGATATTATCTGGAGGGGGGTTCTCAGCATTATCAGCAGGGGTGATCTCAAGGAAATAATTTCGCGAGGCACAGAAATCACCAACGAAACTCTTGACGGCCTAATTGAGGTACTCGTCAGAAGAGGAGGGCAAAAAAAGGTGGTCTGCTTATCAACCTTCGAATCGGAAATGATTGTGGAGGGACAGGGAGAAGATATAAAGAAAGATTATTTACTCCCAAAAATTGAAGGACTTAATGTGGAGGAAGTCGTCATCGCACAGCCATGCTGTTTGTCCGGCCACTGGACTCTGTTCGTTGCCCACGGACCTCGATCAGAGTTCATTCAGTACAACAGCATCTCCCGCACGCTTAAAAGATGTGAAAATCCTAACCGTTTAGTCGGAACTCATGAATGCACCGCGTCTAAGATAGCGGGATTCTGGCGAGGGTTTTTGGCGGTCGAATGGCCACTGAGAGTTGACAGGAAGGGTAGCCAACGACAGCTAGCGGGGAGTAACGACTGTGGGCCATACGTTTTGTACTGGATCAAGCGTTTGATGGAGAATGCTGATCCGACGAAGCCGAAGCAGAGCAAGGTTCTTCACCGTTTTAGAGGCGATTTGGCCAATTTCTTACTCGAAGACTCTGGGATGTGCGATCAACAATAAACGCCCTGAAAATGTTTCAATTTTTTTTCCCAAAGTTATACATGTATACATGTTAAAATTACATAGACTATTTGAATGATTTATCAATACAATGACATTTGGTGTTGGTTTTTTATATATAAATGATTTTCTTTTTTCCGGACATACATGATACGTAATCCGGACGGACATATAACGTAATCCGGACGGACATATAACGTAATCCGGACAGACAAACAATGTAATCCGGACTGCCTAATTACGTATTCCGGACATACTGGTCACTTAATCAGGACATAAATAAAACGTAATCCGGACATTGATGTAACGTAATCCGGACATACTGGTAACTTAATCCGGACATAAATACAACTTATTCCGGACAGAAATTAACGTAATCCGGACAGACAAACAATGTAATTCGTACAGCCTAAGTACGTCTTCCGGACATACTGGTCACTTAATCCGGACATAAATAAAACATAAACTGGACATACTGTTAACTTAATCCGGACTTAAATAAAACTTATTCCGGACGGACATATAACGTAATCCGGACAGACAACAATGTAATCCGGACGGCCTAATTACGTATTCCGGATATACTGATCACTTAATCCGGACATAAATAAAACTTATTCCGGACGGACATATAACGTAATCCGGACAGACAAACAATGTAATCCGGACTGCCTAATTACGTATTCCGGACATACTGGTCACTTAATCCGGACTTTGATGTTACGTAATCCGGACGGACATATAACGTAATCCAGACATACTGGTAACTTAATCCGGACATAAATACAACTTATTCCGGACAGATATTAACGTAATCCGGACAGACAAACAATGTAATTCGTACAGCCTAAGTACGTCTTCCGGACATACTGGTCACTTAATCCGGACATAAATAAAACATAAACCGGACATACTGTTAACTTAATCCGGAAATAAATAAAACTTATTCCGGACGGATATATAACGTAATCCGGACAGACAAACAATGTAATCCGGACGGCCTAATTACGTATTCCGGACATACTGGTCACTTAATCCGGACTTAAATAAAAAATAAACCGGACAGACATATAACGTAATCAGGACAGACATACAACAAACCAAAATTACTTAATATATTTGTCGCCATGAGAAATTAATTCACAAACGATCAAGCAAAGAAAGGGTTGAATCTTATGCAATAATACAATGACATTCAACAAAATTACATACAATGACTTTCAACAAAATTACATACAATGACTTTCAACAAAATTACAATGACTTTCAACAAAATTACATAGGAATAATTCCAACCAAGGACAAATACAATAATCAAGGAGGAACTCCCTCGTAATGCAAATTCATGTCTCAGTCATCGAAATCGTGATCCCCCGGTTTGGGTGCTGCAGGGTGTAACGGGGGTAGAGCCTTCTTCCTGTTGATTTTCTTAACGTTACTTTTAATTATTTTCTCAGACAAAGAAATCCGTCGTTTGCTCGGCGGTCTGCCTTTCCGTATTGTCTTATCCGGATTGAGAACGGATGTACCAGCGAACACAGGATCAGGTCGTTGCATACGTTCCTTAAGCAACTCAAGTGCCTCTACCGCCTGAAGATATCTGTCGTTTGAGTCGAAAGCGGCCTCGGCGATCCAAAGCGCACGACCCATTATGTCGTCGTGGCGACGAAGCGCATCGTTCCCCGTTATGCCGCTTTGAAGAGGAAACTTGACTCCATAGCTCCTTCGGATATCCTTCCTCTGTCGGTGGACGATGTAAGACTCGGGGAGCAACGCGTTTGGACGTATTCGGGCAATAACAACATAAACGTGACAACATAGGATACCGACGTGATAAAACATCCTGCAATCGCATACCCACTTCTCATCGATAATTTGCACTGTGAACCGTTTCGACAATGGGAGGATATGTGTCAATACATGTTCGGTCACGTTGAAGTACAATGTGTCGTCCTCGTTGAACTCATCCTTGATGTCGCAGTACATCATCTTCCCAATTTCTAACTGCACCTTCTTGAAGACACCCACCGTATACAACTCGCTCAATTGCCTCTCGAATGGATATTTCGAAATCAATTGCGGAGCCTTATGCTGACAATCGAAATCAGACTGAGCTTCCTTCTCATACTTGTGGCGTAGTGCGAGTTCGTATTGTTGAACGAACTGCTTAAGTGTCGTCCTTGATGTGAGGTACTTATCGAAGAAGGCGTTCATACCCTCACTTCTCTGGGTTGATGCCATTCCGGCGGAAAAACAATCCCGCGAAAATGCAGGTACCCAGTGCTCTCGAATTGCATAAATGGATCGGAGCCAATTATTGTCGTGCAACTCGAAATCATCTAGAAATCCCTGCCAATTCCGCTCGAATTCTGCCGGAGTCTTGGAATCGAATACACAGTTGTTGAGGTCAAACAACGTATGCTCCCGGTACTTCTTGGGCAGCTTCACAGGGGCCTTATTCATTATGTGCCATATACAAAATCTGTGCCGCGCTTCAGGGAACACAGTCCTCACAGCCGAAGCTATGGCGCCACATTGGTCTGTTATGATCGCCGGGGGGCTTGTATCTGCACACAACGCGATCAAGATAAAAACATATGTTAATCCGGACAGAAATAACGTAAACCGGACAGACGTCAAGGGTAAACCGGATGAGCAAAAGACGTAAACCAGACAGACGTAAGGGATAAACCGGACGAGCAAAAGACGTAAACCGGACAGGCGTCAAGGGTAAACCGGACAGACGTAAGGGATAAACCGGACGCGCAAAAAACGTAAACCGGACAGACGTAAGGGATAAACCGGACGAGCAAAATACGTAAACCGGACAGACGTAAGGGATAAAACGGACGAGCAAAAGACGTAAACCGGACAGACGTAAGGGATAAACAGGACGAGCAAAAGACGTAAACAGGACAGACGTAAGGGATAAACCGGACGAGCAAAATACGTAAACCGGACAGACGTAAAGGATAAACCGGACGAGCAAAAGACGTAAAACGGACAGACGTAAGGGAGTAACCGGACAGGCACACAACGTAAAATGGACAAAGCCGGACAAAATAAAACACGTACCGTTCATGCACGTCAACCATGTTTGGAACAACCAAATGTAATTTTGTGTCGTCTCGGAAGAGAGGAGTGCGCAACCGAGTAGGACGGACTGGTAGTGGTGATTTACCCCCACAAATGGGGCAAAAGGCATGTCATACTTGTTTGTTATGTATGTTGTGTCGAAACATATTGCATCTCCAAAGTAAGAGTAAGCAGCTCGAGAACGACTGTCGGCCCAGAACACATTTCGTAGTCTGCCTTCGTCGTCCATATCCATTACGTAAAAGAAGCGGGAATCATTCTTCTGCATCCTGATGAAATAATCTTGGATAGCTTGCGCATCTCCTGGTCCCATTTTGAGGTTTCTAACCTCGTTCACAACATTCCTGCGAAACATAATTTTTATGACAAAGCTAAATACGTAACTTCAACCAGGTTAAGTGGAGAATAAATAACCTTAGGTCCCGCTCGTTGAAAGACAATTTATCGTGACCTCCAGCTTCGACAACAAAAGATTGCATGGTCTTGGCGGCAGATATACCGGCAGCATCATTGCACGAAATGCGTGCTCTGGCGGACTCCGGGACGGATCGTTTTTGTCGGAGGAAGCGCATCTGGTCTTCCGACAGCATGGCGTGATTATGTTCGAGATCTACGTAGTTAATTACGTAGCCTCTGGATGGATTACCGGAGACCCTAATCCGCGCAGTGCATTCGACCCTACCGGATAACCTATGTTTCGGTCTACCTTCACCTTGGTTTCCGGGAGCATTACCTTCCTTTGAGCAAGTAAGAGTGGCCCGTATTACAACACCATGACCGTAATGAGATTGCCTTATCTTCACACCAAAACCACAGGAATCGGCGTATGAAACGTAAAATGCTTTGGCTTCTTCGAAGGAAGGAAAATTCATCAACACTTGAGGGACGTTGGAGGCATGAGCCGGCTGTGAGGACACATTTACGAGTGCCATTACAGTACAACAAAAATGGAGGAAGGAGAGAAGAAGGAATGGTTCGTAGGATCGGAATAACCTAGACACTCATATTTGTATCTCCGTGACGCGCCAAACAATAAGAAAGAAGACGGAGGACGTGCTGATTTGAAAAGCATTAAATGCGATGGTGGACGCATCGGGAAAATAAAACAACAGCAACAAAAAATCAGGAGTAAGTAGTTCGTCTGTCCGGAATAAGTGTTCCATCTGTCCGGAATAAGTAATCCAACTGTCCGGAATAAATAGTAACTGTGTCCGGAATAAGTTACGTGCTTGTCCAGAAACTAAAGAAAATGAATGATGTGTGTGTCCGGAAAAAAATGAATTTAATAAAGAGAAGGGAAGAAATAGGAGGACGAATGTTGAGTGTAGGAGCGCCAACATGATGAAAGAATGGAGTGATTTGAGACACATTAATGAGGGATGGCGAGGGATGGCGAAATTTGTACGAAACGAGGAATAAACTAAACAAAGAAATTGTTTCTGGGGAGAGAGCGAACTCAGCCGCGTCTGCTGACTGGGTTGCCCACATCAGCCATTCTGCTGACTGGGTTTGCAGCGTCCGTGACGCGAAGCGTTCAACAAACATTTCCCTATGAAAAAACATTTTTTCCTCAAAATAACTACATATTCCGCAAAAACTACAATTTAACGTAACTCAACACAAAATTACTTCATTTCTCACTTTACCAAATAAAATATTTCTTACTGTACGATATTAAGTTGTCGTTCATCCAATGTTCTTCTATTTGATCGGGCAAATAGTTCTTCACAATAGTCATTATTGAAAAAAATCTTTCAACTATTACAGTTGTGACTACAAAGTACTTGTAAAAACTACATCCCTGACACATACAATGGTTCTTGGAATCTCATATAGCTTAACCATTGTTGTCATGAACTTCTAAACTGCAACGGAGGCAGTGTAAGTGTGTTTAAGGGCAACAAAATGTGTATACTTAATGAATGTCTACTACAACCATTATGTAGTCTTTGTGGTGTGAATGAGGTAACCCTTCTATAAAGTCCACGGAGATGTCTTCCAACATTCTCTCGGGTATGGGTAGTGGTTGAAGTAGTCTAGCATGTGATGTGGTTTCATCTTTGCATTTTCTATAAACTTCACAAACTTTGATGAATTCATTCACATCTCTATTCATTCCTTTCCAAAAAAAAAGTTTGCCTCGGCTTTTGCATGGTTTTTAAGTACCCATTTTAAGTACCCATAATGCCCAATAAGTGGGGTTGAGTGAAATTCCTGGAGAATGTTTGGTATGATCGTGGAGAACAAGATTCCTTTTTTTCCTTGAATGTTAGATGATCTAGTTCCTTATCATGTCATTGCTTCATTAATTCAACATATTTTGGAATGGAGTGATATAAATTCTTGATACCTTCTAGCCAATTTGGTTGCGATTGAGTGACTACATCGAGGGAGGGTATATAGTGAGATATCTTCTTTACTCAACTCAGGGAATATGGCATCTATGGGGGGGGGGGGGGGGGGGGGGGTTCTCTGCTTGATAATGAAGGTGTTTCTTAGGAGATATGATCTCCATTTCAGCATAGCTAGCTTTCTCGTATTGTTCCCTTTCAAGCCCTTGCTCATTTATGTCAATAGGCATCTTTGCATCAGAACAAGTCCTACCACATGCATCACACTTAATCTCAAAGTTTCTTGAAAAATCACGAAGTCCCAAAATTAGGGCCTCAGTCATTACTCTCTTCAATTTCTCAAATGCTCCTTAAGCTGGTTCTAACCACTTAAACTGGTCCTTTCTCAATAACCGGGTAAGTGGAGATGCTATGACTCCATACAATTTAATAAATTTCTTGTAGTACCTAGTTAGACCAAGGAAGACCCTCAAGGCTTTATTATTTTTAGGGACAGGTTAATTCACTGTAACTTCAATCTTGGTGGGGTCAATTGCCACTCCATTCTCAGTGATAATATGCCCAAAATAGCCTACTTGTGTTTTTGAGAAAAAGCACATTTGGAAAGCTTAACATGCAGTAATTTGAAGGTTCGAGTAATTTGAAGGTTATACTGAGGTGTGCCAGATGTTGTTCTCAGTCTGAGTTGTAGATTAGAGTATCATCAAAGAAGACTGATGGAATTTTATTTATACCGCAAGTGCACGACGTCAATGAAGACGTGGCAAGTACGGGTCGAATACAAGGAGGAGAGATATTGTTATTTTTGTGATTTTCAATTAAGGAAAGAAAGAGAGAGAAATAAGGTTGGTTTGAGATTTTTGGATTTTCAATTTTCTAAAGCAAGAACAACAAAAACTAAGAAGAAAGCAAATATGGATGAGATCCAGCGGGTGGGGGTTTAGATATCGGGTTTTGTTTAGAGAAATTTGAAACTTATAATAAATCACATTAGTTATAAAGCATCACATGATAAATGACTCAACATAAACTCAAGTAATCAAAATATACTAACACGAAATTAAAATAATAACATAATTTTTCTTCTCATCACCCTAAATCCATCACCCCCACCTTTTGGAGAGAGTTCGAAACTCATGGATGGAGGGAAGGAGAATGGGTCCTAGAGAAACTACAAAAGAAAACTAAAAACACGAAATAAACCAACAGAATTTTATTGCTAAAGAATGGAATAAAACTAGTTTTTCCCCCTTTACAACATCGTTTCGGGGCTATTTATAGCCGATACAAGGGACCCAAGTATGAAATAGGAAAGTACACGCGTCATGACACGACTGGACAAAATCCGGGGGCACGGATTGAAAACGGTGCGGCGTTTTCCCTGTAAATTACATGTAATGGGCGGCGGAATCGCCACAATTTTGGCTCAGATTTAATCCGAATTTTTCCTGTGTGTTTATGGTATGATTTAAATGTCATTTGCGCGTCCGGATTGATTTCTTTCCTTTCTTTTGAGCTCCGAATTAATTCTTCATATATTTGGAGATCCAAATTGATTTTTCTTCAGAACTTCTCCAAAATAATATTTTGGTACTTGTAATTTGCAGTCGGGTCCTCGACCTTTTGCAATTAAGTCCCTGGCTACTTTTGTCCTTAGGTCCTTGACTTTTTTGTAATTAGGTCTTTGAATGCTTTTATGCTTGGATGGACTTCTATTTGAACCCCGATAATCTTGAACTTGGTCTTCATGACAGAAATAAGTCTCTTGCACGCGTTTATGCTCGGGATATAGGTAATTTGCATTCAGGTCCCTGTATTCTGTAAATAAGACTAAACACATACCTTAGTAGCATTTATTGATATAAAATTAATCTAAATAAAAGACATATAATGAAATGTATGCAATGCATCAAATACCCCCACACCTAGATTTTGTTAGTCCCTAGGAAAACAAAATATGAGAAAAATGAAAACAGGGAAACCTAACTCACTTTCGTAGGAATCACGGTTGCACTTAGCATGTGCAACAAACCTTTAAACCCCTAAGTTTCATTAGAGGGCGAGTTTTGTCTCGTGAGGGTTTTCAGTTGACACACCCACAAAGTCTTAATTCAACATTTCATTAATAACTCTCAATATCTTCACCTCAACCTTATACATCTCACTTAGAATTCTTGCATGCTCATTATATAAATCTAACTCATAAAAAGTCTGACTTGGTCTTCATTCCTCCAATATTCACACCACTAACCCTTCTACACTTGTTATCACTTGAATTATTTTTGCACGCCTCCTCTGGTGGTGAAGTATCATTCGGATCAACCATGACACGGATCATTCTTTTAACTTTGGGCCTTGAGTATCTTAAAGTGATTCAACACATTTGCTTTTTTTGACACTTTTACCCTTTTTGCATTCGTGTAGCGAGTTTGGTCGATAATCCCGAGCTGGCAGACTCAAGTTACCGGGTTTTAAGATACCCCTACGGACCAGTGACTCGAAGGCTTGAGTTTTTGTAATCTTTTTGCAACATGTGCTTCCCTCACTTTTTTTTTACTCAAGGCTTGATTGCTATTAGAAGTCCACACTTCCCGGTATATTTTCCTCAACCTCTGCTTTTTATCAACCACTTCAAAGATTTGATTCATCCAATTTAAGTGCATACATGTCTTAAAGGGTAATGAGTTATTTCTTTGGAACTTAGATTTATGTCATAGTTTCTACAAGCAGAACTATATAATAAAGAACAAAAACTCAATGCAATTTGTACACGGGTTTTGGTAGTTCAATCTTAAGTTATGTCATGGAGCATTGAATATTTTTTTTAAACCAACAGAATATATAGATAGATAGATAAACACCCCCCACACCTAAATCATGCATTGTCCTCAATGTATGCAAAAATAAAGCAAATGCACTTATTACCTGAGTCAACTTGCGGTAGAGGGATTGAATTTGCTCAGAGTCAACCATAGTCAGAACTGGATTGAATGTCACCATGTTGGTGCATGTATCCAGTTGAATTGTTCCACATGTTGCCCTGAGAGTTCTGAGGTAAAGATTTCACACCCCTCACATATGTTGGTTCTCTTATTTGCTCGAGTGATGGTGGTTGGGTAGATCAATTACTCCCCTTTTTCTCACTTTCTTTTTGATTTTGTGATGATTTATTTGATTCAGAAATCTTATAGATACGCGATCTCATCACAACATCACTTTGATTGCATACTATTTCTGGTTCACTATCAACATGAAAGATATTAAATTCAGCTTTTAAGTTTCCAAAAGATAGTTGCATGATCCCATTCCGACAATTTATCAAAGCTTCAGAAGTGGCTAAAAAGGGTCTGCCTAGTATTACAGGGATTTGTCTCTTAGGATTGACAAAAGGTTCAGTGTCTAGAACGACAAAATCCACTGGGTAAATGAAGTCACCAACCTTAATCAAAATATCCTCTACTATACCTCTTGGTTTCTTAACAGAGCAATCAGCAAATTGAAGGGTTGTCTTAGAGGGTTTTAGTGGACCAATGTTTAGTTGCTCATAGACATAGAACGGGAGTAGGTTAACACTAGCACCAAGGTCTAGAAGGGCTTTGTTGAAAAACGTATCTCCCATCGCACATGAAATTGTGGGACACCCAGTGTCCTTATACTTTATAGGAGACGAGTTGGACATAATAGAGCTTATGTTTGCATTTAAGAATGTCTTCTTTGGTATGTTCGTTTTTCTCTTCTTAGTGCACAGATCCTTTAAGAATTTAGCATAAGCAGGTATTTGTTGAATCATATCTAGGAGTGGAATATTCACCTTAACTTGCTTAAATACTTCCAAGATTTTCTCCATTTGTGCACTTTAGCTCTTATTGAGTCTATTGGGGAATGGGGTTTTAGGAACATAGACTCGCTCAGGTTGAGCTATAGGGTCAGGTTGACTAGGTGAGTTGGGCTTTTCAAATTGGACTTCATGTTCAATGGTTAGGTCACATGTGGGTGCTTGACGGCTAGATTGATTAGGAGCCCTAGGATTTACCACATTGTTATCAACTTGTTTTCCAGACCGTAATGATACAACTGCATTTATTTGTTGGAACGGTCCCTTCTCATGAACCATTTGAACCGGTCTAGGGTTGTTACTTCCTAGAGGTGGTTGATGGGGCTGATATTGATTATTAGGTCTTGGATTCACCTCATGTTGACTTGGAAATTGACCATTTTCTCTTTCACCTACAATTTGTGCTAGTTGGCTGACTTGTGTTTCTAGCCTTTGGAAGGATTGGGTGGTTGTTTGCATAAAAGTTTTAACCAAATTTTCCAAGTTTGTCAACCTAACATTATAATCTCCATTGTTACTAAACCCAGATGATGTATTATTTTGGTTATACGGGTTTGGTTGTTGTCTAGGAGGTTGACCTTGTTGGCTCCATGAAAAATTGGGATGATTACGCCAACCCGGGTTATAGGTTGATGCGTATGAGTCATTTCTAGAATGGTTAAATGCAACATTAACTTGTTCCAAGTCCGCACAATCCTCCATTATATGTCCAGTTTGACCACATCTAGAGCAAGGGATAGAAGAGGCTTGATTCACTAGGGGTCGGGTTTTTAGCTCTAGACTTTTCATTCTACGCATAAGGGTAGCTAGTTTTTCTTCAGCAGCTACAGTAGCATCTACAGCTAAGACACTGGTTTGGGTTGACTTGCTATTCTAGATCCAATACTCGGGTTATTCGGTGCTCTAGCATTGTCCCATTGCATACTATTTTCGGCTAAATCCTCAAGAAAAGTCCAAGCATCATTCTCATTTTTGGACATGAAGTTTCCTTGGCTTACAGATTCTACCATAACCCTAGATGTAGGTGTCAATCCCTCATAAATAATTTGGCACAATTGCCATCTTAGAATTCCATAATGAGGGCATTGGGTCAACAAACTTTTAAATCTTTCTAAATAGGAATATAACGGCTTGCTCTCAGATTGAACGAATGCAACAATTTCATTCCTAATCCTAATAGTCTTATGGTTGGGGAAATATTTCTTTAAGAATACTTGAACAAACTCATCACAACTCCTAATAGATCTTTCGGTTAGACTATATAGTCATTTCTTAGCGTCGTCCTTCAGTGCTAGAGGCACGAATTTAAGACGCACTGCCTCCTCAGAGATATGCTGGTATTGCATAAGGGAGCAGATTTCCTCAAATTCTCTAAGGAAGAGATATGGGTCTTCCCTAGAGGTGAACTTGGGCAACATACTCATGTATTGTGCCTTCAGTTCGAAGTCGCGACCCGGTATGATGGGCATAACGATGCACGATGGCTGAGCAATCATCGTTGGGTAGCACCGATCCCTCAGAGTCATAGGCGGGTCCACTACATTCTCACACATTGGATCCGGGTGAGGTGGTGCAACAGGTGGGGCTAAGCTCTAGACTGGAATCTAGATGAACTCGTGAGAGTCGATTGCTCAAGTCCCGAACACAAATCTGAGTGCACCGGTTTGAATCAATTTTTGAATTCAAATTTGAAATTTAAATTCCAAATTCAATTTCAAGAATCAATTACTTTTTTTATAATTTTTTTTTTCAAAATGGAAACAAACAATAGAAGGGGGAAAAATGAGAACGGAATCCTAATCTAGAGAATTAAGATGAGAAGAGAAAGAAGACTCAGATGAGAAGGGAAACTTAACTCTAAAAGATAGATAAGAGGGTTGGTCAGAAGTTTCCTAAACAAGCACGGTTCAAACAATCCTAGACCTAATGTCGCTTAAATCAAGACGACTCCTAATTGGTTGAGTCGAATTGGTTCGCTTGATTCACATCCCTCACTAATCAAACCAAATTGCCAGGCAGTGTATAGCTAGTGGGGGCGCTTCTGACAGAGTCGGTGCCAATTAGACAACCACTTCGCTTGGAAGACTTACGTCAACACAAAAACACTTTCTAGACACCAAATTAAATTCGATCAGCTTCAAGTCATAGCAAGTCAAACCAATATTCTCCTTAATTGAGTCTGAGTCCTTAGGGGCCAATGTCTAATTGATTTTAATTTTAAGGCTTGGGTGACACTTTAGGATTGTTATTTGTGGGCCACGAAAGGGTGATGAAATCCCCACCGTATCTTTTCCTACGGAGTTGCCATTAAGATAGTTTAACATAAATCTAGCAAAGATAGTCAAACATTGGTCTTTAGTTGGGGGACAATTGCAAGGGTGTATGCAAACTAAATTATATGCTTAAATGCAATCGATAAAAACCGCACACGTACCTTGCCTCCAGCACTCTTCAACAACAAGAATAATGCAAGAATAATGCAAACAAAACACTATATGATGCATGCACTAAGTCTTTCTAATTTTGCCAATTTTTAGGTCAGAGTTGAATTATTGCCAATTATGGAATTTGAGCTTAACACGTGCAGTTCTACAAAAAGGAAATTTTCCGAAAATAGAAATTATGAGGAAAAAGGCAACAAAGGTTACCTATGCACGCTCAGTTGGGTTCGCCGTCCGCTCTCGGAAATTTCCAGTTGCTCTACGCATCCACCCAGAGATGGAGACGACCCCAGAAAAAATTGAAGCCCAGATGCTTCAGACGTGCGGCGGATCCGCCGCAGATTGTTCTTTAGGTGCGGCGATTTCACCGCCCTTCTTGCTCCGACTGTTCCCGGATTTCGCCGCGCATTCCGTTGTTTCCTGAAACGCAAACCCAAATAGTTAGATCGTACACACGATAAACAAAAAAGAATCGAAATCACAAAACACAACAATAAACTAAACCTATAGCCACGGGAGGTGTATCTATGGCTGTAGGATCCGTCACTATTGCCTACAACAACGACGGATGTGAGCGAATCAGCCACGGATAAATCCCGTGGCTGAATCATTACTCCAAAATCTTGAAAAGAAAACCCGACTCCCTCACCCCCAAATCCTCCTTCCGCAAACCCTCACCCAACAAAAAATAACCCTCACCCCTCCTCCGACCTTAACCCTCCTCCGACCCAACCTCTTCCCTCACCCAAACCCTGAAACCCCCTCCGAAACTCCGAATCCCCGCAGCCAACCGTCCAACGTCGCGCGTCCAACAGTCCAACCTCACGTCGTCCAACCTCGCGTCGTCCAACCCTCCAACCTCGTGTCGTCCAACCTCGCACTGTCCAACCCTCCAGGTTTTGTGGGTCTTTCTTTTCCATTGGTTTTGGAAGGATTTGGTCAATTTAATCATGTAAAAGTTGTCTTGAGGTTTTAATTGGAGTTTGATGGGGGGGGGGGGGGGGGTTCCGGTGTTTTGAGTTTGATGTTGTTGAAAGATGCATCAACATCAATATTATCACGATATCCGCATCTGTAACAAGACCCAAAGTCCGGATGAGGACCTTGTTATGTTTGTTGCATGTCATTCTTTAATCGGCACCAGCTGTAAACATATTTAATTTTCTTATACATTTCTTCCTCTATCAACACAAATAATAAAACTAATTACATCTTTGTCAAGGGTTGCTCTCATCTTAGTATAAATAAATATACTTTTGCATTTATACTGGTAGAATAAAGTCAAAATTGTTTAACTTATAGCTAACTTGGTTGGTATGTTTTTTAACCTTCTAAACGTCGTGAGTTAAATATCCTCGGCAGTAACTTACATATTTTGCTATTTAGGTTAAATTTGCAAGGGTTCCTTTTCACCCCGGAATTGACTGAATCTGAGCTGAAATTTCATAGGTCGGATTTGAATATGGTCCAATCTGGATCCAACCCGATCCATGTGACCATGTGCATTCGTATTAGTGTTTTTTCTGTCGAGAACTTTGAAAATAACTAATCAAAAGATAAAGAAAAATAAAATAATTAGAATGAACAAGACTGGAATTTAATACTTCACTTATTCCATGGTTACCACTTATTACTTATGACTCATAGTATCTGAATTTCTATTGCAGTTAAAGAGTTGGTAATTTTCATATTGTATCATAATGAACTATTTGCACTTTTTTATTGATGATTGTTGCATAACGTTGATGCAACAGATCCAAATCGTTATTTAGGTGTTGTGCCTTACTATGAAGATGGATCGGAAATTTTGACATTAGAATGTATGAAAGTCAAATTTTATGTGTTATTAGTTATGGCTCGTAGTCTTTTTGAGTAATCTTCGTAAATTTTCCAAAAGAGTGGAAATAGATGTATTCTATCCAAAAAAAACTCCGAAAGATTTTAATGGTAAGCAACCATATTCTCAAACATCACTGGTCAAAAGCAAAAATAGTTGGATTCTGATCTCCCATTCTAATACTTGCTACAATGACATAATCCACTAGCTACAATAGTTCTGTTCAACATGGATTTCTTGTGATTTTATCCAACATAGTTTTTGTGATTTGTTTGAACTTGATAGAGACAACATGGAGTCTAACAGAAGTTGGATGTATGGTGGAAGAAGTAGTTCTACATTTTCCGATAGACTTAATGGATTTCTGGATTTTGCGTTTGCATCTAGTCAGAGTTCACATATAGTTTGTCCTTGTTCTAAATGTAACAATTCCAAATGGAAGAAACGGAAAGATGTATATGAAGATGTTATTTGTCAAGGTTTCAATCGTAATTACACATGTTGGATTTTTCATGGTGAGGACTTTGGAATTTCAAATCCATCGACCACATCACGAATTGAGAGAGAGAATGTTGAGGAATTTTATGACATGCATGGCATGGTCCAGGATTTGTTATGCAATCAAATGGATGCAAACGAGTTGCATGATGAAAACATGGAAGATTCAATTCATGTAGGTGACCAAACGACGAAGCTTTACCAATATTTAGAAGATGCAGAAGAAGAATTATATCCTGGTTGTAAATTGGGGCTCACAAAGTTGTCTTTCATCACAAGGCTATTCTACTTGAAGTGCGTAAGCAAGTTGACCAATAGTTCATTTAATAAACTGTTGGAGTTCTTTGCGGATGTACTTCCAGATGGTGCACATGTGCCTAAAAATCATTATGAAACAAAGAAGATGATGAACAACTTAGGATTTGGTTACAATAAGAGACGCACTTGTCCTAATAGTTGTATCTTGTACTGGAAAGAATTGAGTGAAGCCATTTCTTGTCTCGTATGTGGAGTTTCACGATGGAAGGTTGTAGAAATAGACGAAGATGGTGAAGACATAATTGCCACTACATCGAAGAAGAAAAATAAGCAGAAGAAGATTCCAGCAAAGGTCTTACGTCATTTCCCAATTAAGGATAGACTTCAAAGGTTGTTTTCAACCAAAAATGTGGCGTTGTCGATGAGATGGCACGACGAAAATTGGAAAAGAGATGGAGTTTTGAGACACCCAGCTGATTCAGAAGTTTGGCATGCATTTGATAGAATCCATCCATTTTTTGCATGTGAACAAAGAAATGTCAGACTTGGATTAGCATCAGATGGTTTTCAACCATTGCGAGGGTCTGCACATAGTACTTGGCCAGTGATACTTGTAGTTTATAACTTGCCACCATGGATGTGTATGAAACATCCATATTTCATCATGTCGCTCCTAATACCAGGCCCACAAGCCCCGGGAAATGACATTGATGTTTACTTGCAACCTTTAATTGAAGAACTCAAGGAATTATGGGTTTCAGGAGTAAACACTTATGATGCATCTTGAAAAGAAACATTTTCAATGTGATGCGCATTTTTATGGCCAATAAATGATTTTCCAGCGTATGCAAACCTAAATTGTTGGAGCACAAAAGGTTGTTTCGCTTGTCCTTGTTGCCAAGGAGAAACTTGTTCTCGATGGTTAACAAATAGCAGAAATTTTTGTTACATGGGGCATCGTCGCTGGTTAGATGAAAACCATCTTTGGAGAAAGGATAAAAGACACTGATGGATCTACTGAACAAAGAAGTGCTCCTGTTGGTTTGACTGGTGATGTCATTTTTGATCAGGTGAAATAATTGGAATTGGTATTTGGGAAAGGACAACCACATGTCGATTTAGGTAAAGATCACAGTTGGAAGAAACGAAGCATATTCTTTGAGCTGCCTTATTGGAAAGACATTCTGGTTCGGCACAATCTTGATCCAATGCATATTGAAAAAAATGTGTGTGGTAGTTTGTTAAGCACTGTGGTGGGTGTTTTGCCTAACAGTAAAGACAATCTAAAGTCTAGGAAGGACTTGCAGTTGATGAACATCAGAAAGGATCTACATCCACACAATGGACCAAATGAAGGGAAATTCAAACCTGCCGCCTTTTGGATGAAAAAGAATGAGCAGAAAAACTTTTGTCGGGTATTGAAGTTTTTGAAAGTGCCAAATGGATTCTCATCCAATATATCATGTTGTGTTAAAGTGAAAGAACGGAAGTTGCATCAACTGAAGAGTCATGATTGTCATATTTTGATGCAAGAACTGCTCCCTTTAGCCCTTCGACGATCACATGGAGTAAAGCATGTCCGAAAAACTGTGATTAACCTGTGTCAATTCTTTAGAGGTCTGTGTTCGAAAGAATTTAGGCCTGTAGACTTCCTTCAACTTGAAAACAAGATATCTCATACCTTATGCGAGTTGGAAATGATATTCCCACCAAGCTTCTTTGATATAATGTTGCACTTACCTATTCATCTAGCTAAGGAAGCTAGTTTATGTGGTCCCGTGTATTACCGTTGGATGTATCCATTCGAAAGGTAAAAGTACATTATGTTCGTACTCGTAGTAAGTAATAATATTATTTCGGATATGTTTATAAATATGTAGTCAAATTTCAGGTACATGGCAAGGTTGACTTGTATCTTCCTGCTTATCATTGAATTTTATTTCAATTCGAATAGACTGATATTACATGTTTCAGAGGGTCCAAAAAAGAAGCAAGAATCTAAAATGTTGAGCAGGTCTTGCTTCCTGTGATGTGCAATTTCTTTTGAGTAGATAGCTCGTAGTTTGATTAAGAGTTTCATCGCATTAGGCTGTTGTAGTTTGCAACAATCATCTGCATTCTGCAGGTTAAGCTTCTCATATCTTAGAATTGAGAAACTTTAGTGAAGAAAGGCTTTTCATATCTGTTGATTCAGTTGCTAACCAAATTGTCCCTAGTACCTTAATCAAAGTTAGTCTGTTTGTTATGGTTATGCATTTTGTAGAGAAAAGCGAATCCAGAAGACCCACCTCCAACTCAAGCACAGATGTGGTGTTTGTTGCATTCTGACAAAGATCATGCTTCAGTGGAGATTAAGGTGATAATATAGTTTTTTAAATTTAATTCTTGTTGTTGTATGTCAAAATCTTTTTTATTACAATGATGAATGTGTGTGTAGAGTAAACTGAGAGAAGAGGAAGCAAATATCAAAGATTCTGGTTCTATGGTTAGTACCGGTAGACACGACGCCCTTGCAAAAGTAATGGGTAATGACGAGCACGGCCGTGTTCGAGCAGTAGGCACTCTCGTTACTCCTACCGACATATTTGGTTGTAGAGGTGCTCCAAATGCTGACGAGATAAATTTCCGAGTCGAAGTCGGAATCAACCAGAGAATGGAAGCCATAGGAAGTGAGCGAGAAATAATAGCCGAGCAACGAGAAACAATAGCCGAGCAACGACAAATAATAGCCACGATGAAAGAAAGGATGAGCCTTAATGAAGCTCGATGTGCTCAACATGATCAATTTTTCCTCCAAATGTCGAGAAGATTTGGCTTCAACTTAAGTGACATGCTAAATATAAAAACTTGTTTATAGATAGTTATAGAATTTTACGATAATTGGATATTGTTTAATTAATTTTTTTTATGAAACTCAGAATGAAGATGGAATGCAAGATGAATCTTCTCCAATGACTACTAGGAATGGACGGGGAGTTGGGGGAGATGTATAAGTTTGTTTCCTTTACTTGAGTCTTAAAATACTTGTTATTTACTTTGACTAGTAACTTAAATTTTTTGTTGAACTTTGCTTATTAATATCAATGAATAGTATGCATGATTGTAATTGACAATGAATCTCTTGTATGCATGTGTTTGTGGGATGATGGATATACAATGTGTTTCTTGTATGTATATGTTTTACAATCTATTGTATGAAACAGGATTTGAAATGAATAATATCAAAAAATGGGCTGCTTTTATATCTGGAATGAAACTTAGCTACAGCCACGGAATATATCCGTGGCTATTGGTCTTTAACAGAGGACCAATAGCCACGAATATTTTCCATGGCTGTTTCTACAGTTAAAATAACAGCTACGGAAAAAATCCGTGGCTGATACATATTTACGTGCTCACTTCTCCCGCCAAAAAGGAAACAACGTCGGTATTTTTTCGTCACAATTTCCGTGGCTGAAGATCTACAGTGACCGTCGTATTAGCCACGGGAAAAATCCGTGGTTGTTGGTCCATTGCGACGGACATTTAGTTACAACCACTGATTTTTTCCGTGGCTAAAGGGTAAAAATGTTGTAGTGAAAACTAAACAAAAAATCTTCGTCGCCTCCCCGGAAATGGCACCAAAATCTTGATGGGAATTGTATTTATACAACAAGTGCACGACGTCAATGAAGATGTGGCAAGTACGGGTCGAACACAAGGAGAGAGAGATATTGTTATTTTTTTGATTTTCGATTAAGGAAAGAAAGAGAGAGAAATAGGGTTGGTTTGAGATTTTTGGATTTTCAATTTTCTAAAGCAAGAACAACAAAAACTAAGAAGAAAGCAAATATGGATGAGAGTCCAGCGGGTGGGGGTTTAGATATCGGGTTTTGTTTAGAGAAATTTGAAACTTATAATAAATCACATTAGTTATAAA
Organism: Triglochin maritima; assembly: GCA_963682175.1. Classification (NCBI taxonomy): domain Eukaryota; kingdom Viridiplantae; phylum Streptophyta; class Magnoliopsida; order Alismatales; family Juncaginaceae; genus Triglochin; species Triglochin maritima. Next base: position 37,651,835 of record OY821773.1, on the reverse strand, counting down.
GCATCACATGATAAATGACTCAACATAAACTCAAGTAATCAAAATATACTAACACGAAATTAAAATAATAACATAATTCTTCTTCTCATCACCCTAAATCCATCACCCCCACCTTTTGGAGAGAGTTAGAAACTCATGGATGGAGGGAAGGAGAATGGGTCCTAGAGAAACTACAAAAGAAAACTAAAAACACGAAATAAACCAACAGAATTTTATTGCTAAAGAATGGAATAAAACTAGTTTTTCCCCCTTTACAACATCGTTTCGGGGCTATTTATAGCCGATACAAGGGACCCAAGTATGAAATAGGAAAGTACACGCGTCATGACACGACTGGACAAAATCCGGGGGCACGGATCGAAAAGGGTGCGACGTTTTCCCTGTAAATTACATGTAATGGGCGGCGGAATCGCCACAATTTTGGCTCAGATTTAATCCGAATTTTTCCTGTGTGTTTATGGTATGATTTAAATGTCATTTGCGCGTCCGGATTGATTTCTTTCCTTTCTTTTGAGCTCCGAATTAATTCTTCATATATTTGGAGATCCAAATTGATTTTTCTTCAGAACTTCTCCAAAATAATAATTTGGTACTTGTAATTTGCAGTCGGGTCCTCGACCTTTTGCAATTAAGTCCCTGACTACTTTTGTGCTTAGGTCCTTGGCTTTTTTGTAATTAGGTCTTTGAATGCTTTTAAGCTTGGATGGACTTCAATTTGAACCCCGATAATCTTGAACTTGGTCTTCATGACAGAAATGAGTCTCTTGCACGCGTTTACGCTCGGGATATGGGTAATTTGCATTCAGAACCATGTGTTCTGTAAATGAGACTAAACACATACCTTAGTAGCATTTATTGATATAAAATTAATCTAAATGAAAGACATATGATGAAATGTATGCAATGCATCAAAGACTAACACAAAATACCCCAGGTGCTTTCTGAACAAGTCAGTTGTAAAGTGGAGGGGCATTAGTTAAGCCAAAAGGCATAACTAAATACTCATAATGCCCATTGTGAATTCTAAAGGTAGTTTTGGGAGTATCATTTGGCTTCATTATAATTTGATGATAAATCAAGCTTAGTGAAGAACTTGGCACCATATAATTCATCTAAGAGCTCATCCACTAGAGGAATGGGGTACATTTCCTTTATAGTGTTGGCACTGATGTATCTATAGTCCACACACACATCCTCCAACTCCCATCATGTTTCTTGACTAGCAAGAACATGAGAAGCAAAGAAACTAGAACCGAGTCTTATAATATCAGCAAATCATTCCTTGATCGTAATTTCAATAATATCCTTTTGTAGTGGAGAATGGTAAGTTAACAGTGTTGTTGGGGTCTATAAAGGGAATTTCATGATCATAAGATCTACGAGGTGGTAATTGTAATTAGCTTGTCAAACACTTCTTTGAATTTATCCTAGCTCAGCAGGGTCAAACTGTTGCAACTGCTCTTCAAAATTAGTTTCAGAGTTGTTAGTTGTGTTTTAGAATAAACTTGAAGCATGTAGAGCTCCATGGCCTGCCTTAATCCTTTTTGGAGTTTCATCCTTCATCATTTCAGTAGTGACATCTCTTGTGACCTCGGAGTGTGTACTATTGAGCCCCAATAGTGAACTGCATGGTTCTCTCTTTAAGGTTTCCAACCAATTGTATTAAGTGTACTTAACCAGTCTGCCCCCAAGACTAAGCCATATAATCCCAAAGAAAGAGCATGGATTTCTCACTAAATGTACAACCCTTGTAACTTCAACATCAATCAGTTAATCTCAATCCTTTGTACTCTATCTCCTGAAGCTACCACCACATCTTAAGTTCCCCCACTTGTAGTGGTATTCTCGACTTTTAAACAAACTGCACATCAATGAAACAAGAGGTACTACTTGTGTCAATTAAAACATTCATGTCCTTTCTCCTATGTAGCCCTTAGCCTCATAGTGAAATCACCCATAATTTGTTCCATAGCACATAAAGAGATGTTAGGGGTATCTTTTATCATGTTGTTTTGTAGCTCAAATTCCAATAATTCTACCTCTTTCTCCTCTTTCTCATTCAATTCCTCCTCTCTACACAACTGTGTACTGCAAAATGTTTTTCTAGTGCACACATATGACCCTTGTGCCATCTATCATCGCAATAGAAGCAAAGGCCTCTACTCTTCCTATCCTCTTGTTGCCTAGGAGTGAATCTCCTTACTGGAGGGTTGTGGATTTTGATACCTATCTTCTGGCTCTAGGAGTGAAATTTCTTACCGTAGGAGTGTTGTATTTGGTGTTTGATTGAACTTGACCATGTGTTGGCATTAAGGGGTCTTTGAGGAACTTGAGTTTCCTATCCTGCAACACTGAAAGTTATAATGCTCTAGCCATATTTCGAGACTCATATGATTCTACCTCAGTCCTGAGATATGGCTTTAACCCCTAGGTAGAATCCCACTTGGTCCGACTCCACCAAATTACATCTAACACTTAGTTTTTTGAATGACTTTTGGTATTCTTCTAAAGAACCCATTTGCTTCAACTCCTTAATAGTTGCAGGCTGCATTCCCACCAACCTTACCAAAAATCTTTTCCAGTTCAAGACAAAAGGTATTCCAATCTAACTGAGTAAAATTCTTTATCAACCACCAGTACCACTTTATTGCATCTCCATACAAATAACTAGATGTGGTGTATATTTTCTGACTATGGTGGGTGGAAGTGACAGGAAACCTTTCATATCGAAACAACCATTGACTTCGATTTGAACTACCATCATAGTCTAACATTTTCGCTCTACCCCTATCCTCATACACAAATCTGAAGTTTTGCTGGTCATCTGACCCTTTAGATGTTTTGGGATTTAGAGTACTCCCCTTAGTTACCTCAGGTGCATCCACCCTTCTAAGAGTGCAAGAATATCCCTGGTGACCTGATCTTTGTAGGTAATCATCCGTTGATCTAACACTCTGATCTGCTCCAGGGTTTTAGTTTGATGATGATGTTTTAAATTTACCGCAAGTGTATATATCGTATAACAAACAAGTCAAACACAAGAAGAGGTTAAAATTACTTTCAATTTCTTATGCAATCATGACCTCAAACAACAACACTAAATAATGATGATTTTTTGTTGTTTTTAAATAAAGAAACAAAATATGCAAATGATTTTTTTGATGAAGAATTAGAACGAGATATATAAGTTAGTAAAGTTGACTAACCAGAACAAGTATTGGGTTAAGAATCTACCCAAGTAACTTGTACTATTGAGAGATCAAATACCTGATCTATGATCTTATTATCAAAGTGTTGATTAATGTAGTATTATGAGATGTACTTATTGTTATTAAAGATGTCACTGATAAAACATGTGTTAAACTCAACGAAACAAAACATAACAAAAGAACGATCTCATTAATTAGTAGCATATCATACATTACATTCATGTTATATATTCTTTATTTTGCCTCATATTTGTGCTACTCGGGTTGTTGTTGTGTATGTTTTAGGTACTAAATAAAAGAATGTGAGAGATTTGGACCTAATAGCAACACATAAGGACCTTCCTGCAAGGATTTTGAACTGATTTGGAAAGGCTAGGGTCGTATTTGCAAACCCGGAGGGACCTAATGCAAGAAAACATGAAAGTCCACTAAATTACGATCGCAGGTAAGGCCTTGATCCACATTTTTGCAATTCAACTTCAATATGGGACGAACCAAGTTATCTGAGTGCACCACAAAATATACATGCAAACCACAAAATCTGGGAATTAAACGTTAAGTAAATAGGATTAACAAATATACATGCAAACCACTAAATTCGACGTCGTGAGTTTAGAGAGGTTCAGCACCGCACCCGATCCTAGTCCTCCTCACAAGCCTCGCTCGATCCTCCAAGCCTTGTTTATGGTTCCACTAACAAATCTCCATTCTGGGTCGAAGATAAACCCTCTTACAACGACGAGCCTCACGAACAACCTCGCCTTACTCGTGTCTTCTCTCACAACCCGAGAAGGAGCTTCTTTGAAGCTTTACAACTTGGTGATTCTTTGATATGGAAGTTGAATCAAAATTTAACGAAACACTCTAACTTGAGCATACTTGAATATATGATTGGAATGGATATGTAAGTGGTGAAGTTTTGGCTTTGAGTGTAGGAAGTTAAGAGTTTAAAGATGTAAGGCTTCTGTAGATTGTTTGGGGTTCAGTTGACCGAACTTGGTAAGGACAAAATCTTAGTGCTCATGTTTACATTAAACCTTTTGAACTTAATAAATACAAAATTACAAGTCTTGGTCCAAAACTTTGATTATAAGTCTTGAGTCTTCATGTCTTTGTCCTAATACTCATTCTCTTGATTATCTTGATCAACCTATTAAGATAATTGCAAGTATACAAATATGTATGCAATGCATGTAATCATATTTTCCTAGTTTGATTGACTAGGTTGATTGATTAAGATTAGTTTGATTAATCATCAAAATTAATATAGATTAAGGCCTAAAAGTCAACAAATTGATGGGTTCCATGTTTATGAATGTTTTCATGTTCTTACTAATGATTAGTGAGTAGTTCCACCCCTTGGGGGTAGAAGATGATATATGTGATTGATGTGTGTTGATGAGTTGCACTTATATTTGTCATTTTCATGTGCTTAATGTTAACTCAGTACTTGTATCATGTTTAAACTTGGTATAGATGAGTTAATGGTCACACGATGTACTTATCTGATGCTTAGATCTAAGTTCAATATGTTACATGTTATGAGTTAGCTTGAAAGTTGAGTTTTGCAAAACAACAACTTAGACCAATGTTTTGTAAAATGCAGAAATTTATTTCCCAATTGCTCCAATTGACTTCCTTATTTCTGCTCCATATCCCCATTTTTTATTTCAATATTACCCTTATTGTTTAAAATAAAAACTCGAACCAACAAATCAACCATTTTTTTTCCAAAATCTCACAACCACCACCTCCACGGTAGACTCTAACCCACGCCCACTTCCCACCGCGTTTGTACATATCTTAAAAAAATTATAAAATTTAAAATTTAAGTTATGAACTGATTATTTCAATTGATAACATTTAATAAAATTTACCCACATAGTTGTTGCTGCATTTTAAATAATAACATCCAAAATTACGTTCATTAGTACATTGACGTATGGCTGGGGCACCACAAATACAAGTTGATGGATATCAGGGGTCCAACAACTACATTGGAGTTTGCCATTTTTCTACAAAACAAAGATTTTTTCGGGGAAGAATGAAGTACGGAGGAAGTGTATTTATAAGTTGGAAATCAAATCGGACTATTGCAACATTCACCAAGACGAAACCTTCAGTTTGCAGCGTACCAAACATGAGTTTCAGGTTTGAGTTTTCTCGAGGGTAACAAAATTTAATATTTCAAACTCAAAACCCAAATAAATAAGTCCAATATTGAGGTTTGGGTATGACATTCATGTGGAGTTTTGAGTAACTAGCCTCAAAATTTTGAGTTTTGAACCTTAAACCTCAAAACTCAAGTTATCGAAACGGATCCTATATTTTGGTTTTCTTTTTAGGGCAAGAAGAGATTTAAGAAACGGATGAATTTAGGCATTCACGATCTAGGGAACAAGCTTACTTGGTATAATCATAGGTCTCGCAATCATGTCATGTCGTGTACTTTTGTGTCAAAAAATCGTGTACATTTCGTGACATATTTAACAAAATTTGAAATAAATATGTCATAATTGGATTGGTAATGATCAAGTAATATGATATATTAATTCTAACAAACATCTAAAACAATAGTTTTGAAGTAAAAAAGCAATTAATTAGACTATGAAAAATGTAAATGTATCAATTTCGTGTAAATATTCAACAAATTTCTGTGCAATCATGTATTTTCGTGTCTAATCGTGTCATTTTACTTGATGTTATATCCTCATCATTTATCACAATTAATCTAATCGACAACCCAAAAAAATCGTGTCTAAATCGTGTTATCGTTTCGTATCATTTTGCGTTTTCGTGTTTCGTGTAAAATTGCCAGACATATACAATCAAAAGCTAATCTCATTAAATAAGGTAACAAATTGGTCTTTTATTATGGATTTAAAAAACAGATACAAAGTCACATTTTGTTGTAAAAAATATTAAAATTCCTTTGAACCACTTGAACTTTCTAAATCCACTGTTAGTCATTTTCTTCTAGGACAAAAAAGTTGGATTTACTCATTTTTCTCATAATATGTTTTTTCATTAGTTTTGCTTCTGTGTTGGTTTCTACTTTGAGGAATAACAATGAGTTCGACATAAAAATTCATGATTTACTCAAGTAATTGGTAGCCCATTTGAAGGATCTACACCTTTTCCTTTTCTTTTGCTAAACAAAAAAAGAAGTCAAAGATGATAGTTTCCAAAATAATGCCAAGGAAATTTTCACATTCATGAATTAAATTTTTGATTATTGCCACATGACTACATGAGGCGTGTCGGTAAACTATCCAAATTCCAAAGGTATAACATCCCCATTCGCACAGGGTCACAACCAAAAAAAATAAAATACGACAATATATGCGAAAAAGAATATTACTAAATAGTCACAATAAGTTGGAGCTCCGAAACAAAAATATAGAGTTTGCAACAGAGTTCGACACAATTGCGGAAGATCAAAATACATTATCAAGTAAAGTAGAACAAAAAAAATGCTAGATCTGGTCCATGTGTACATCCTCAAGCTCCTACCAGTCCAACTCGCCTGTACCTATACGACCCAACATGCAGGGTTCCAAAAACAATGCCTGAGTTTTCAATAAAGAAAACCCAGTATGCCCCGAGAACGACAACACAACAGTAAGTGAAAACACAAGGAACTCTAACTAGGCCATAGTCTATGACTCTCACTTCCCAACGCCACGTCTGGCGACCGTCCTCCACCAGGACTCCAACTTGCACAACGGTCTCGCGTCCAACGCGCGCGTCCTACCAAAGCAACACGGTCCCCACCACAGGTGCTACCAAAGCTATGTTGGCCTCAAGGGAGAAGAGTTGGTCGAGTAGCAGCTCCACATAGCCTCACGTAAAGGTCATCTACTCACAAGTGCGTGCTAACTCCAACAGACACTAACGCCCGAAGGTCCTACATGAGCGTGCACCCACCTCTAGTGGCCATGCCACCTCGTCGCACACCAAGAGCCGATGTCGACCTCATCACGTCCCAAAACCATCCAAGTCCACATACCGGACCACACATGTGGCACACGGTATCACCGCGCCCACACTCTTCGACTCGGCGGTCCCTAGGCAGTGCAACCGTTGCACCTACCGTCACCTCGCAGCTCACGCACAAAGCGAGGACACGGGTTTCCAAAGGAAACACACTCGACATGCGTCGACCTTTGGCGGTCCTTGGGCGAGCAACAAGAATGTGCCCACTGTCACCTCCCGACTCCGTACGAAGTGAGGGCACGTGTTCCCACTCACCATGTCGCTACTATGAAATAAGTGCGACTAGTGAAATAACAACTAATTGCATTTAAATCTATGATCATCCATTATACTCAACATGATTACTAATATGCATCTCAAAGTGATTGTTTGTCTCATGAAATAATAATGGGGGTGATGAGTGACTAGCTCCAATACGTGCACAATATATGGTGATTTACACTTGTCTAAACATGGTAAGGTTGTGCCATAGATGAATACACTTGGATATGCATCTCACAACAAGGTCATGATCATGTATCTTAATTCAACAAGTGGGTATAACATGTTAACATAGCTATGACATAATATTATACTAAATAAGTATCAATGTGTCAAAGATACCACTAAGTCTAAGGTGATGACAACTAAAGAAGTGATATTAATGCCCACATGGTACATAGAGTCAACATGGTAGCATATGAAATCAACTGGTGTTAATGCACACATGAATTGGACTCCAACGACATGCCCACATACTTAAACTAAGTTCCCATCAGTAACCATCACTAATCATAATATTAATATTAATGAAAAGACAGTAGCATCACACTAGTCGATATGCATGCACATCTTACATGACGAACACGCATTCATGACAACTTGTAATCGATGAGTTCCAAGCATAGTTCTCTAGTTGAACCGAATGTGATACATGATAAGTCGATTAACGTAACAATATACATGTGCATCATAATAGCTCACTCTTAAATACTCATGCAACACCTTAGAAGGTAAATACTAATTATTCAAGCAAAATAATTGTGGATGGATACTAAGATCAACAATGTGACACATGCCCTAAATAATGCAAACATGCGACATCGGTGCAGCTCGAGAGGCTACCACATCGCAAGTGACTCCTGCCGGAACCTCTCCCGAGCCCAGCCCCGACCAGGAGCGTCAGCAGGCCTCAACCTAGCACCGGCAAGACCGAGCAAACCACACGTGCGGTCACGCCCAAGTGCCCAACCAGCCAGCTTGTGCTGTCCCGCACGAGTGCCCAACCCACGCCCAACTCGACACTAGTCACCTTAGTGACCTGCTAGAGGGCTACATGCCTCCAACCGTGTGGCACACGTACCGTCACCCTGACCAACCTAGTGGTGCAACAAGACTCCACCACTAGGAAATCGTGGTGCAACCGTACCACATTCACCCCAACGCCTTAAAACCCATGGCATACCTCAAACGTCCTCGTCAGATCGAGTCCTCACCCACGTGCCTCAGTCAACGCTCACGTTCAAATCCGATCAACACCTCCGCCTGATCACACTTGAAGAAGAGAGGAGAAGATGTAGGGGATGGAGGAATTTGCAATGCCATAAAATGACGTGAAGAGTGAGGGAGAAGGTAGGAAGAATGGAGGGAAATCAAGGCATGGTAGCCCATGCTACCACACCACTCCCCACCATGCCAAGTATGGCACACACCTCTCACAAGCTCGTGCACACACATTATAGGGCCTCCTTAACGGAGGCCTTTTTCGGGTCGGGGCGAAATTCGCCCCGACCTGGGTCACGACCCAGGTCTGGCCACGTGGCCAGACCTGGTTGGTCGTTTTTTTTTATGTTTTATTTTTTTTGTTATTTATATTAGTTAAATAATATGTTAATAATATATATAAATAAAATAAATTGTAAATAAATATAATAATTAATAAAATAAATCAATTGCATTAACTATAATAATATAAAATTAATATTGAATTTAATATCGAATTTCAAATTGTGTTTACCTTTCAGGAGGCGCTGCCCCCTGAAACCCCCGCCAGCTCACCGGCGAGCTGGGCAGCCGTTCGTACGAGTTCAATATGTTTCAACCCAACTTTTAAAAAAAATTACATTTTCTTGTGTTTTTGTTAAACAAATCAATTAAAGTGTATCACTTATTAATATTTGTTAATAATATAGTAAACAAAAAAATTGAAACTCAAATAAATAAAATTAAATTAACTTCAAAACAAATTAACAACCAAACACATAACATAGATTTCTACTACAAAAAGGAAATAACATGAAATTTTACTTAAACTAAACTTGACTGAAATCGATTAGCAACTAAATACATAACTAAACTAATTTAAAGATGTCCATTTTTCTCAGCCCAATCCAGCAACTTTCCAAGTGTCTTCTCCTCCACTTCTGTGCAGTTCGATTTACCAAATAATGTGTTCATTAATGCTATCTTCTCAGTGGCCAGCTTCAACATTGCTTTTCGCTCCGATTTTTCACCTCTAACTTGCGAACAATATTCAAGTTTTGAACACAAGTCTACAACCCGATCGTCCAGTTGATTTGCTGCTCGAGCTTTTCCCTTCTTCTTTGCCTTTTTAACCCCTTCCGGACGCTGAAAGGATTGTTCTGGAGTTTCATCTGGTGTTCTTTCGTTCGGTGGAGACGACCGGGTCGAAGAGCCTTCCGTGCTTTTCCTCTTACTCCCGCTTCCTGATGTTGGAGTAGTTTCTACTTCCTCTAGTTCAATTATGGGTGGGCGTGCACGTGTTGCACTTCCCGAACCAGGTTTAACGAACGACTCCCACTTTGGGTACTTACGTAACATTTCCCATACATGAAGAAATGCGAACTTAGAAGCAACAGTGGATTCGTAAATAAAATGCGCTTCACGAATTACATCGTCGTGGTTGTATCCGCTCCTTTGACGTCGTAGAGCTTCATCATAGCAACTGCTCCACTTCATTACAACAGGCGTAAACCTCCTCCAACGACCTTTTAAGGAGTTCGACAGGCGTGGGGCTATGTTCTTGTTCGAGCGGGCAGCATGCTCGTACACACGTGCCACTCTACCCCATAAAGCTCTGGCTTTCTGTGAGGTCTCGACAATGGCATCCATACTAACCTGCATCTAAGCCGAGATCAACGCTTCATCCTCCAACGTTGACCACGCCTTCACTTTATTTGGTTGCGGTGATTGTGTTGGTTGGGCGGAGGGATGGTCGTCGCTCTGATTCTGATCATTCACATCGGGATCATTCAGATCATGTCCACTAATTAGGTTGGCATACATGTCATAAGGTGGTAATGGGTTGTGATATTGTTGTGGTGGTAATGGATTGTGATATTGTTGTGGTTGAAAAAATTGTGGTGGTGGATTTTGTGGTTGATTGACATCATTTCATGCTCATATTTGTATCTTATATCCATTATATTACACCTAAGCAATGCTACGTGACGAGTTTTATGTTTAGTTTTCAGGAATAAAGAGGTTTGAAGAGAAGAGCCATGAAAGGATCCAAAAGCAGGAAAAAGGACTTAATTGTGAGACCTCGGGACCAAGATGCAAGACAGAAGGACCTGATCGTAAGACAGAAGGACCTAAGAGCAAACCAGGAAACTCCACACCATCATGGGGAGTATTTTGGCAATTCGAGTCGGGTCGGAGCTCCAACAAGTCAAGTAACAGCATCAAAGACCAACAATACCAGAAAGAAAAGCCCACAACAAATTCCAACACGATCCGAAGATTTTGGACCGCTAATTGGCGGTCCATATTGCTTAGGATCCGTCGAAATTTCTCCTGGACTTGTATTAATGTTCGTTTAGGCTATTTTTGGTATTGGTTTAGTCCCACATCGGGGGATTGTCCCCGATTAGCTTTTTCCATGCTTATAAATAGAACTCTTCACCTTCCATTGTAATTACCCATTGCTTGGTGGTATTCTCTCTACTAAGGAGTGAGCCTTGAAGCAAAAACTCAAGGTGGAGATGAATACTACCTTCAATGTGAGTCATTTGTTAATAAAATAATTCTTCTAGTTTCTTTCAATCTTGTCTTTTAATTTGTGCATGTTTGTTTAGTCTTTCCTTTCCTTTTATGTTTCTTTAATGCTTCTTGCCTTCTTAGTTAACTTTCATTTCAGTATTATGCTTTCTTTTGCTAATATAGTTAGTGTAATGAGTAGTGAGTAGTTTCATCCCCATTTGGGGGGTGGAGAAATATGTGATATAATCATGTAGTGTATTAAGTGTGTGTTATCTTTATCCCTTGAGCTTTATATGATTTCCATAACCATCTAATGGGTTTTCACTCTTATCTTTGATATGCTAATGCTCTTGAATGAAGTTTAGCTTATGCTTTGATTAGTGGACCTATTTTATGGGGAATGATAAGGTTAGGATATGGATGAAGTTAATATTGGAAACACAGTTTGTAGTGTATGAGCTCTTGTTGCTTTTACCTTAGCTAATGTCTTGTATGTTTTAATGATGTAGTGAAATCTTAATTCATGTGGAGGCATAGTAGGGTATAGTCTTTATACTTGAGTTCATGTAGCTTCATTCCAATTATTGTCTTGTATGTTTTAATGATGTAGTCTTATCTTAATTCATGTAGAGGCAAAGTTGGATGTAGTTTTATGATTTCATGCACTACATGTTGTGAAGAGCTTAATGAACACACACACATACACTTCTTTATGTTCACATTATTTCTCTACCCCCTTTGGGGTTTAGTTTTATCGTTTCTTCTCCATCTCATTTCAGCTTTGTAGTGTAGTTTAGTGTAACCAACATTTCTTCCCTTTCTTTACCTCTCGCCTTCGCACAAACCAAGTGTCGACACACCTCCCAGTGGACGACCCGTATTTGCCACCGCTTCAACGCGGCCGTGCACTTGCGGTTAAATATTAAACGAGATCAATCAGTGGTAAGCTTGGATAGTTGTAAGGGTTGAACTGGTAAGGATTCGGATGCGGAACATGTCCATTACCACGGGGAAATTGTGGTTGGGAAATACCCCGTGCAGGACGTGAGTCACGATTATGGTCAGGAGAAGACATGTTTGTTTAACATGCGCTTTGGATGAGTTGTAGGAAATGAAGTTTGAAGTGTTAGCTTATATAACAATGAAGGGTGAAGATTTGTCCGACAACGCATGACAACCAATAGTGAAGATTCGTCCGACAATGCGTGACAACCAATAGTGGAGATTCGTCGACAATGCATGACAACCAACAGTGAAGATTCGTCCGACAATGCGTGACAACCAACAGTGGAGATTCGTCCAACAACGCATGACAACAAATAGTGAAGACAACGCGTGACAACCAACAGTGGAGATTCGTCGACAACGAGTGACAACAAATAGTGAAGACAACGCGTGACAACTAACAGACAACACATGACAATCAACTTTGAAAGTTCGTTCAACAACGCGTGATGATGAACAGTCGTCCGACAAAACATTATAAATAGGAGGTCATTTGCAAGTCTTCCTCAAACCTCAAGTCTCAACTATGTCGAGTGACAAATCTTCTAACTCTAATTCCTCGTCTTCATCATCTGATGACCTAGATGAGGCCATAGACCAAGCAACTGAAATGGTTGCCGAGTACCTCTCCTCTTACCTCAAAGCACAACGACCACGTAACAGGAGGCGATGAACTTCTAACCCAGATAGAGATCGCACTGTGGGTTATAATCGTCTAATTGCAGATTACTTTAATGACAATCCTGTGTATTGTGATCGTGTTTTCAGAAGGAGATTTCGAATGCGGAAGCATGTCTTCCTTCGAATTGTAAACACGCTTGAGGGTACCGATGTGTTCTTCCAGCAACGACCGGACGCTGTGGGTCGACTTGGCATATCAGGTATCCAAAAATGTACAGCAGCGCTCCGGATGTTAGCATATGGTGTAGCGGCAGACGAGGTGGACGAGTACTTACGTCTAAGCGAAGCAACAGCAAGACAATCTCTCCAAAATTTATGTCAAGGTATCATTACCAATTTCGGTGATGAATATCTACGAACCCCTACCGCAGCGGACCTAGCAAGACTGCTCCAGGTTGGTGAGCTACGAGGGTTTCCAGGCATGATGGGGAGCATCGATTGTGTGCACTGGGAGTGGAAGAATTGTCCAGCTGCTTGGAAGGGACAATATCAAGGTCGAAGCGGAAAACCGACACTTGTTCTGGAAGCTGTTGCATCTTACGACCTTTGGATTTGGCATTCATTTTTTGGGATCCCAGGATCGTGTAACGATCTCAATGTCCTCCAACGCTCTCCAGTTTTCGATCACATTCTGGAGGGCCGCGCACCACCTGTGAGATACGAAGTGAATGATAACTCGTATGATATGGGTTATTATCTTACAGATGGTATTTATCCAAAATGGGCAGCATTTATGCAATCAATCATCCTTCCTCAAACACCTAAAGATAAATTATTTGCCCAATTTCAAGAGGCAACAAGGAAAGATGTGGAACGTGCATTTGGAGTGCTTCAGGCAAGATTCGCCATCGTGAAAAGACCGTCGTTAGCATGGACTCCAGACATTCTCGGTAAAATTATGACTGCATGCATAATCATGCACAACATGATCGTGGAGGACGAACGCGACTCTTATGAACAGTTGGTGGATATAAACGAATTTATACATGAGCGCCCTCAAGAAATCGGTGAAAGTTCAAACCCGTCGGGTCTCCGGTATTCCACTGAGCGTATCGTGGATATTAACAAATATCTGCGTAACAGAGATCGAGTTCGCAACGCTCAAAAACATATGGCATTGCGAGCCGATTTGATCGAGAATATATGGCGACGTTTTGGACGGAATGAGAATTAATTATGTTTGTAATATGTATTGTAATATTTTATCTTTGAATTATTATAATATGTAATTGTCGAATTTTAATAAAATCTAATTATTATGTGGTGTTCGTAATTATTGTAAGTTAATTAGATTAAGTTATTATAAAAATAATAAATTTAATAGTTTGTGAATTATTATGTTGATATAGAAAATGAGGTAAAAAGAAATGATGTGGAGGAGAGAGAGTGTTGAAAGTGGGGTTGGGGTTAAGAAGAGAAAAATGGGTTGGGTTGGGTTGGGTTGTGGGTTGCATAGTGTTTTTTGCTGACGTGGCAGAGAGAGAAAGCTGAGGTGTAAAGATATTTGGGGTTGTGGTTAAAGATGGCCTTAGCTTAAGGGGTTTTGCTACAATACACCTCTCAAGTGTCCAAATTTGCAATATACACCCGAGTTTTTTTGTATTGCAGCATATACACCTACAAGTCGACGTTATTTACTAATATGCAGCCGCACCGTTAGTGGGTCCCACTCTGTCACATTTTCTGTCCAACAACGTTAGAAAATTTGCAAATTAAATCTCATAAAATCCAAATGTCATTGATATTAAATACAAAAACATAAAAAATCAAAAAGATAAAAAAACCAAATATATATCTCTCCTCACTCTTCCTCCTCCCGACCAACCAACCAACCCAACCCCTCTCTCCTTCCCTCTTTCCTCTCCTCCTCCCTCTATTCCTCTTCCTCCTCCGACCCCCACCTCGTCGACCCTCTCCTCCGTGATTCCTTTTGTTGATCACCTCCGCCTTTTACCGAAAATCCCTTCATGAACGCATCGATGTGCGAGCAACGGGCTAGATGTGTAAGACGGGCACGATAACTCGTGTCCTCACTTCGTGTGTGAGCCATGAGGTGATGGTAGGTGCAGTGATTGTGCTTACCCAGAGATTGCCGAGAGAGAGAGAGAGAGTGTGTGGCCATGTGTTGAACTATTTCCTCAGAAACTCTTGTCCTCGCTTCGTGCGTGAGCTGGGAGGTGACGGTAGGTGAAATGATTGTGCTTGCCCAAGGACTACCATGTGAAAGAGTGTGGATGCTTGGTACACGTGACACCTTAGTATTGATAAGCTTTAGTATGATATTTTGCATTTCATTGAATCACCCTTTGTAGTAAACATGAGGCATCACAGATCCGATTGCATTGTTGTTACGTAGCTCCACGAAGCGAGATGACTGTCCGACTCTTGTGTCTGTGGAGATGATCATCTGGACTTGTTTCAGCGGAGATGACCATCCGAGTTGTGGCACGGCTCAGCGGATATGACCGACCAGAGCGACGACTCTGACGGATGTTGTTGCCTGAGGAACATGAGATTAGATTTGTATCTATGACTCAGAAGTGCATGCGACCTTCACCGAACCTTCATGTTAGTATAGTTGCGAGTGGGGGATGTCACGTACTCTCCGTAAGACTGCATGTGCATGCGGTGGGTGCCTTCGGGTGACCTGATGTTGTTGGTGGAATTGTTGTCCATTATGCCCATGTTGGGGAATATTTCATTGTTTGTACGATTATGTCATGTGATACTAGTATGATAGGTTCATTGCACCGTACATTTATACATATATATATGGACTTAGTATATGGAGTTTTCGTTATGAAAACTCAAGCATTTTATCATGTTGCATTTCAGGGTCTCGTTAGGTGTTAAGTGGGTGGCGACAGAGGATGAGTATACACGCGGACTGGATCCTCCAGTCTTATCTCTAGCTAGGTTTTTGTTACCTGTATTATGTCATTTCCTCGTCCTTGATGTAATCAAACTTTGAATCTTTTTGTAATAGTGCACATTGGTTAAATATTAATGAGTAATTTTCCCATTCTTTCTGGTCTTATGTTGTCTTGAGATTTCATTTAAATTTTCTTATTTTTGGGGATGTTACACTTTTTTGTCAATTCCGTCGGAAATTCCCTTGTTGAAAGACATTAGGTTAAGAGAACTCTCAAGCAGGGCGCTTGGGAACTGGACTAAGTCACGGTTTGTGCGATCAATCCTAATTGCAACGCAGTGCCTTAAGTCACGAGACTTCAAGTCATTGTTTGGATATGCGGCTATTTGCATGATGGCTATAGATACTTATGTTTTTTTCAACGACTTGGAATCGATGATTTAATTGTGAAATTATGAAAATAATCCTAATTCCAATATGAATACAAATCACACAGCCAAACAAATATTTTCATAAAATAGCCTCAAATAAAAATAATTATTTTCTATCGATGTTAAGACTTCTTATACTTCGAATATTTCCATGAATATAAACCCAAAATAATTATTTTGAGAAAACACTTACAATTCTACAATAAAATAAAAATATAAATCCAACGTATTAATTAACAATGAGTCACAATGAAAGAAAATTACATATTATCACATCACTTTTTTTAATCAAAAGTAAATGTATGTACAAAAATGTTCTTATTAAACAAATCTAATATAAATCGTATAAACACATTATACTAAAACTGTGAGGATTTAGATGCGAAAAATCCATTCCCTTATTTCCCATATTCCTTCCCCATCGTCAAACCCTAACCTCGCAAAACAAAGTAAGCCATCATTTCTCTACAACACCACTCTACAAAGCAAAAAAAATCAACCAATCTTCCATATCCACTTAGGACCTGTTTGGAGACCACTATTTTAGACCCTAGTGTTTTCAAAACACCAGTTTGGGCAAAATGGGATCCAAACATCGTCCAATCATCCACAATAGCCCCGGTTTGGAAAACACTAGATTTTAAGTTTAAGACATGAAACAAAAAGGGTCAGATGCTGTGTTTTCGAAACGACATGGGTCCCACCAAAAGTCTGTCACAAGGGGTTTTCTGTGACGGACAAACAATTGTCGCAGACGCCGACGTCATTGAAATGTTTGTGCGACAGATGTGTGACGAATAACAACCATTGCTGACCATTTTTTGAGGGAAAGAGTTGTAGGATGGAAAAGATTCAGCGATAGATATTGAATACGATTGGCGACGGAAAACTCCCGTTTCTAAAAGTTTTTCTTAACAAAAAAATATAATTTGTTTGCATGCATTCCATAAACTATCAGTACACCTATATTTATCAACATCGAGGAATATAAAACTCTACATACCACAATTGAAATAACAAACATAACATCATCAAAATAATTCATAATAACTTACAACTCATAACAATCTTTAGCGTAGCTTAACATATCACACTAAACAAACTATTGAACATAAAATGTTAAGTAAAAATAGTGATTTAATTTCATGTTGAACAAGAGTATAAAAGTCAACAAAATCACACAACATAAAAATAAATAAACCAGAATTACCACTTGATTAGAAATATGTTCATGAATCTTTGTTGAATAAGAAATCAAGCTCCAATTTTCGCAAAGTTAAACATGCATTGAATCAAAAAAACTAAGAAATGTCAAGATGCTACTGTTGTTAGGTATAAGCATTTACAAATCATTCATTCATTCATTCAAGGAAGATATGAATACTTACACTCATTTGTCTAGAATCGTCTTTTATCATTGATTCCAGTTTTAACAATATCTACAAACTTAGGTAGTAAAGAGCCTTTATATATGAAACTAAACTTCATATATTCATACAATGATTGCAACTTGGGGAGAGAAAAGACTTGAGCATAATGATATGTAACTAACTCTACAAAAAATTAAGATAAATTGGTTAACTTCACAAGCAAGAGCAATTTAATATTGTGAAATAGGAATGTCTCATTCGTTTACGTTTAATGAGAAGCACATCCTGATGCATCAACTGCCTTGCAAACTACATAAATTTCAAAACATTCCAACTTTTGAAGCCATTGTAACCTTTCCCACTAGTGCAGAATAGAGAATAAGCATTGCCAAATATATGTCGGTCTCCTGTAAATACGACATCTATAGGTATATACGTCGCGTGTAAGGGAGATCGATGTCTATAGTTATGTATAAGTGTTAGTTGTAGTATAACTACCGTCTATAGTTATGTATAGACGTCGGTTGTTGTATAGCTGACGTCTATACTGTCGCCCCCGATCTCATGGGTACGCACGTTGGGGAAAACCAAGCAAAAGTCACAATCAGAGACATCCACGATGACCAAGAGAGTTACAATAACAGAAAGCGATAAAACGATACAAGACTCGTACCATAAAGCATACATCGATACACAAAATAAAGACATGAAACCAAATCAGAAATATCCATATAACATGATAAGAAGTTATGCATGAAGCCTAACTACCACACATGCAAAGCAAAAAGGCAACAACTCTACATAGCTGCGTCAGGCAACAACTCTACATAGCTACGTCGCTCGGGTTTTACCCGAAATGGTTACTCTATATAGGAAACCGACCACCAGCCATGTTGGTCTAATCCACAAGCATGTCACCCGAAAAGTCACCCACCGCTCGACACACAACAGTCTTCCGGATTGACACCCAACTCGCGGCAAGTGTCCTACATGATCCCATCACAAAGTTGGGAATGCCCGTCCTGTAGCAAATGACGATGCACACGTCCAGGTCTTATCTTACGCCTGAGCTATCTACATAGAGGTTTTACAATCAGGCTTGTCAGTCTCTCAACAATGGTGCCCACTATTACTTAATTAAACCAATATGCAAATGCAAGCTACAAATGGGACTATATCCTATCTATAGCTAGCTAGTCAGCTCATGCCTAACGCAGGGGGCAAGAAGAATATTCCCCCAAGGATCTTAAGAAATTAGAAATATCATGAATAACAAGAGCTAAGAACAGAAAGGATGCACTCAAACAATCACAACAAGATCAACAAAAATAAACACAACATACTAATCTTGCAATATGGGCCATGAAATAATGATCATTGTATCGAATTATTAGCCATATCCATGCAACCACATCAACACATTCAAACACAGCAGTAAGAATAGCTATAAGATCATGTAAGGCGCATGCACTCATAGTCATAGCTTATGGAAATCAAACGTGCCACCTGAAACTACGGGTCATGCATTTATCGGTCATATGATACATAACATGTGACATTAACTTTCAGAACTATAATCAAACCAGACTACTATCTGTCCAAAAAAGCATATATATACATATATAGGGTGGTATTAGAATGAGATAAGGTCCCAATTTAATATAATGAGACCCCAAACATACACCAACAAGATCTAATCTAACAGTGAAAATGAAAAAAGGTAGTTTCATAATCACCCCATCCTCCTTCGACCTCCCCTCCTTCCTTCCCATACACACCTATCACGTCCTATTTCTTCCTTCCTCTTTCGTTCCTTCCCAATTACACCCATCCCATCTGAAAGGAATGTGTTCTAAAAGTTTTACTTTTATATGTCAATTATTATGAATTGGATATGCAAACATTTTGTTCATTGATTATGATATTCGTCTTTTAAAAGTGTTAAAGAAGAGACACTTGGTCCTTAACCGCAGAACTCTAAAAGATAATGGTTTACATAAATCAAAAGTTATTCACAATCATGGTAATTAACATGGAACATTAATCACCGAGATAAGATTGTCGTGTTGGTCATCGATTGTTGTAGCTCTACAAATAATTGACGACACGAGTATATAAAAGAGGAAAAAATTACTTTTATATATTGAATAGACCTAACAAGTAAACCATTATGGAATTTTGTTTTGTGTCATTAATGTTTTACTTTGTCTTGGATCCTAAGATATGAGACTTATATCTTTTCACTCAAGAAGTGCTTAATTTGATTATTGTCAAAAGCTATCAATGAGTATAGTGATAAAGGCAATAGTTGGTTGAACATGACTTGTGCTGGAAAAGATAGCTAGTCAAATGATTATCGTTGTCCATCGTTATTGAGCGATGATATTAGTGGCCCCCTTGATAAAACAAAATTATAATGTGCACAATATAACTTGAGTTAAGTTACATAGTTATAATTAGCTTAAAGAGATCAAGAAATGAATATAATACAAATGTGACACATTTCTACTTTGTATAATATTCTTAATATCATGAGGCAAGGGATAGACACAAGTTATATTTTACATATCACTATCGTGTTTAGTTCGAGTGAGCAAAACATCTTTGTTATTTGGGTAACTATAATGTGTAGTTAGATACCACTTATAGTTTATGATATAATGTGTTTTATATCATTGCCAACATAACTTAGATCCTCCTATAGGTCACACCACAAAACTGGGAAACAAAAGACGTGATTTTATATTTTATATGATGTATTAAGTTTCATGTGTTATGAAATAATATACACGTAGTAAAATAATAAAATCAATATGTCGTGAAAACGACATTGTTAGAATAATAAATAAATTTGTATGATATATATATATATTATGGGGTATAATGTTTTGACATTATATATGATAATATATTACATGATATAATGTGATCTACAACATTATAATATATGAATTTGCAAAAATCCCAAATTCCAAATTTTGTTGGATATTAATCTAAAATTTGGTGGAGTCAAAAACAATGAAAAATGGTCCAGCTGTTTGACCACGTTTTTGCATATATTAATAAGATATTTTTTACTGATTAATGAATGGATGTAATCTACATTGGTCAAAAGTAGTTATGTGATAATGATGTGGCAAAATAAACAAGAGATCATGTGCAAAGTGCTTTGCACATGATGTGGTTTAGTTGAGAGATTAATAATAGATCACATGTAAGTAAACACACATTATTTGTGTTAGAGAAATCCTATAAATAGGTTCATCCTCTCTTCCTTGTTAATACTAATGAAAAAATTCTCTTTCTCCCTAACCACTCAATTAATCCATCCGAAAATTCTCTTAATTATTCAAGTTTTTGGAAATTAAATTCTCAGGAGCTTTAGAGTGGTTATTAGCTAGATTCTAACCTTGATTTAGAGATTAATTGGCTAGCTCATTTCTCATTAATCTTGTTTAGAGTTTGGTGAACAATTCGAGGCGAATCATCGGACTATTCAACGGGCAACACAACTCTGGATCTTCATAAAGGTTTTAGAGAACCTTTGGGTACGACTATTTTCTATTTATTTTAATATATATATATATATATATGGATTACATGATATTAGAATAAATATAAAATAATATATGTGAAATCGTTGAAAATATGGAAATCGATCTTGTATGCATGTGTAATTTTTTAAAAATATATACATACATAGGGGCACAAAATCCTATATTCCTACTGATGCATTGCATACATTGCATCATGTCTTTCATTTAGATTAATTTTATATCAATAAATGCTACTAAAGTATGTGTTTAGTCTTATTTACAGAAAGAGGGACCTGAATGCAAATTACCCATATTCCGAGCATAAACACGTGTAAAAGACTCATTTCTATCATAAAGACCAAGTCAAGATTATCGAGATTCAAATGGAAGTCCATCCAAGCATAAAAGCATTCAAAGACCTAATTACAAAAAGGCCAAGGACTTAAGCACAAAAGTAACCAGGGACTTAATTGCAAAAGCCGAGGACCCGACTGCAAATTACGAGTACCAAAAGAATTTTTTGGAGAAGTTCTAAAGAAAAATCAATTTGGATCTCCAAATATTTGAAGAAATTAACTCGGATCTCCAAAGATATGCAATAATTAATTCGGACGCGCAAAGGACAGCTAAAACATACCATAAACACACAGGAAAAATCCGGATCGATTCCGAGCAAAAAAGGTGGCGATTCCGCCGCCCCTCATGTACAAAATGCGGCGATTCCGCCGCACAAAAGTCGATCCGTGCGCTCAAATTTTTACCAATGCTGTATTGACGCGTGTACGGTCATTTTATGTATTAGGATCCCCGGTTGTGGCTATAAATAAAGTTGTATCATGTATTGAAAGGGGCTCCTCTCCACCTCTTCTTTTTAGTAATAAAATTCTGTTCTTTTATTTTGTGTTTTTAGTTTTCTTTTGTAGTTTCTCTAGGACCCCTTCTCCTTCCCTCCATCCATGAGTTTCAAACTCTCTCCAAAGGGTGGGGCTGACGGATTTAGGGTGATGAGAAGAAGAATAATGTTATTATTTTAATTTCTTGTTAGTATATTTTGATTACTTGAGTTTATGTTAAATCATTTATCATGTAATGCTTTATAACTAATATGATTTATTATAAGTTTCAGAATTCTTTGATCTAAACCTGATATCTAATCCCCCACCCGCTGGACTCTCATCCATATTTGTTTCTTTTCTTTTTAGTTTTTTTTCTTTTGTTGTTCTTGCTTTAGATAATTAAAAAATCACAAATCTCAAACCAACCATATTTCTCTCTCTTTCTTCCTTAATTCGAAAATCACAAAAATGACAATATCTCTCTCTCCTTGTGTTCGATCCGTACTCGCCACGTCTTCATTGACGCTGTGCACTTGCGGTATAAATAAAATTCTCATCAATAACCTCGTTGAAGCAAGGCACTGTTGCGCCAGCATAAACATCCCCTCCACCACCATTGTCATCGCCTTGTTTCGCACTAGCTTCCTGTCCATCGCCACATCCATCTCCCTGCCGTTCTACTTCTTCATCGCTTGACGGACATGGATGGAATGGAATCGTGTGTTGGTATAACCATTTCTCTATGTTTCTATTATTAAATAGATAAATGCAATTTCTATTTTTTTGTGGTTTTCGATTTTGGTTTCGTGCTGATTTGGTGTTTTAGAGTTCTTTTAAGTTGTATGTTGTATGTCTAGTTTGTGTGTTGTTAATATTTGAATATGCTTGGATGTTGTGTGTCTTGTTTAAAAAATAAAGTATATTGTGTAGGATCGTGAGGGTCTCTAATTCTAATCACTTTTTAAGCTAATTACCTACTTGTTTAATCGATCAAGTATATGCAGCGGAATTTAAACAAATAAACAAGCAAGTAAGGAAAGACAAGCAAACCACAAGGAGTCGGGGGATTTTTATAGAGGTTTGGCACATCACCCGGGTCCTAGTCCTCTCTGGCAAGCCCTGCTCGGATAATCGAGCTCTGCTCACGACTTCACTAACCACTCCCCGTTGTGGGCCGGGAAAGAACACATTTACAATTTTCAAACTCGCGAACAACCCTTGCCGAGCTTGGCTCATCCTCTCACAATCCGAGAGGGGCACTTCGGGCTCTCACCGAAGTCTATGTTTTGTTGGCTTTTTGGCCTTAATCTATGTTTTGATGATTTTATTAACCTAATCTTAATTATGATCATGTAGAGTAGCACACATATTGCATTGCATATATATTGCTTTGTGCTAACCTCTACAGGTGATCAAGACTCAAGGAAGAAAGGAAAACAAGTCAAGACATGTAATCAAGGTCATTTGAAGACATGTATTTTGTATTTCTTTGAGTATTTAGGAACTTGTGTATTTTGAGCATACTTGAGATAAAATCAACTTAAACACACACTAGGTTCCCTATAGAAGTCACGCACAAAAATTCACATTATTTGGACTTCCATAGATCACCCAAACTTAGACCGGAAAACACCAAACCTGAATTGGAGCTGTCTGAACCAAAACGGTCGACCGCAACATGCCGTTCGGTCGACCGGATGATCAAGTAATCCAGTTTGTGTTTCCCTGTCCAGTTTCGGTCGACCGCACCATCTCTTTCGGTAGACCGTTTGAAATTAATTTTCCGACAGTTACTTTTGTCGTATATACCCAACGGTCGTATTCGTATTAAACCAAAAATATCCCAAATACATTTCTTGTATCGGTCGACCGAGGACCATGATCGGTCGACCGTTTGTCCATCTCTTGACAAACCCGAATCTCTTGTTGAAAAATGGTCGACCGCTAGACATGTTTCAGTCGACCGAATATCTATTTGTTTGTCAACCCCAAAGTGCCTGGTACAAATCGGTCGACCGTTTCCCCTTAGGTGTTCGACCGATAACTTAAGTGTACCTAAGTCGTAGCGTTGGGCGGTCGACCGTTGCTTAACCGGTCGACCGAACTTAGTGCAAAACTGCCTAACGGTCGACCGTTCGTCCCGATCCGGTCGACCGATTTCAGCCAGAATTGGGTCCTGCAGGTTCTGTTTTGTGTAATCACACATCAACTCTTACCCAATCAATCCCAACAGCTCTATTCTCTCAAATGCCTATATAAGGAGTTGTAAAACACATTTTAACACAACTCTCCCACTACAAGCTTGTCCAATACACTAGAGAGAATCCCAAAACACTTAAAGCTTCAAACCTTCCACACTTTAGTCATAATTCCAATCCTACTCAAGTGTGCTAAAAAATTAGAGAGTGTTGCTCCACTCAAATTGTTTGTCAAAGGAAGCAAGGACTTCGGTGAAAGCCCAAAGTGTCCCTCTCAGATTGTGAGAGAAGAAAGTCAAGCTCGCGAGGTTGTTCGCGGAGTTTGTTTTGTAAAAGGCGTTCTCTCCCGGCCCGGAACGGGGAGTAAATAGTGAAGACGCGAGCGGAACTCGAAGTGTCGAGCAGAGCTTGCAAGAGAGGACGTAGGCGGTGGCCGAACCTCTATAAAAACCCCGGTGTCCATTGTGGTTTGCTTATTTCTTACTTTCTCGTTTTGTTGTTTAAATTCCGCTGCATATAACTCGATCGATAAAACGAGTAGGTAATTAGTTTAAAAGTGATTAGTGGACCCATAACCCACACGATCCAACATACTCTTGTCTTGGGCTTTCACCAAGACTCTTGTTTCTTTGACAATGAATGAGTGTAACAACACTCTCTAATCTTGAGCACACTTGAGTAAGATATGGAATTGAATACTAAGTGTGGAAGGTTTTGAGCTTTTGAGTGTGTGGAGCTTTCTCTCTAAAGTAGGGGACAATATATAGTAGGAGAGTTGTGTTAAAATGTGTTTGACAAGTCTATTTATAAGCTCCTAAAGAGTTATAACCGTTAGGGATGAAATGGGTAAAGATTGTGTACGATACACAAAATAGAAACTTGCAGGATGCATTTCTGCATAAGTTCGGTCGACCGGATCGGTAAGTTCAGTCGACTATTGGGCAGTTTTGGACACGGTTTGGTCGACCGGTTAAGGAACGGTCGACCGCCAAAGGCTATGACTCAGGTACACTTAAGTGATCGGTCAAACACCGAGATAGGTTCGATCGACCGATTTATAACAGGCTTTACGGGGTTGACAAACAAGATCATATTCGGTCAACCAAAACAAGGTCCACGGTCGACCAAAAACCAACAAGCAGTTTGGGTTTGTCGAGTTATCATACGTTCGGTTGACCGAACATGGTCCTCGGTCGACCGATACACTAAATGTATTTTGGGGTATATGGAAATAATACGAATACAACCGTTGGGTATAATACGACAATCTAATGGTCGGATAAATATGTTAACTCAGTCGATCAAAAAGGTCTGGACGGTCGACCGAAACCGGGCAGTAAAACACCAATTGGGTAATTGATCACTCGGTCGACCGAACGGTCTGTTTCGGTCAACCGAATGTGGGCAGACAGTTTCGGTTAAGTGTTTTCCGGTCTTGTTTGGGTGATCTATTGAAGTCTAAACTATATGAAATTTTGTGTGTGACTTTATAAGGATCCTAGTGTGTGTTTGAGTAGGTTTTAGCTCAAGTATGTTAAATTTACACAATGCTCCTAAGACTCAAAAGA
Organism: Triglochin maritima; assembly: GCA_963682175.1. NCBI lineage: Eukaryota > Viridiplantae > Streptophyta > Magnoliopsida > Alismatales > Juncaginaceae > Triglochin > Triglochin maritima. The sequence continues at coordinate 37,626,152 of OY821773.1, read as the reverse complement.
AATGCAAATTACATGTCTTCAAATGAGCTTGGTTACATGTCTTGACTTGATTTCATTTTCTTCCTTGAGTCTTGATCACCTATAGAAGTTAGCACAAAGTAATATATATGCAATGCAATATGTGTGCTACTCTACATTGATTACAATTTAGATTAGGTTGATTAAATCATCAAAACATAGATTAAGGCAAAAAGGCAACATATTATTGCTAAACCAAGCAATTTATTGTCTTGCTAAATATCATCTATTGTATCAATCAAATATTCAATATAATAGCTATATTGTGAAGATAATTTATTGTTCATCGAGTAATTGGATAGATATGTTATAAACTTATAGGTTGGGAGATAGAAAGAAGCTTTGTTATGATATTTTTTAACTTATAGTATAAGCTTTGTTATGTTTATGCATGGATTTGAGCATGTTAAGGTTAACAATTTACTATGTCTTTATTTATATGATAAACTGATACATGTAGTTTAGTCCCACATTGGAGAAGAACTTTTTTGTTGGTGGGGTTGAAGTGCTCCACCACTCCTTTAGTTCTAAATGAGAGTTGGGTATCATACTACAATAGGCTATTGCAATATATATATATTTAGTGGTCAAAAGATTGGCACTTGGGAATTAAGATGGTTGGGGATGTACTTAGAAATATGGTAGTATTGTAATGTATTTTTTTGGATTATTTAAGGTATAGATGTAGGTTGTACATGGGAGCTGACATATGTAACTTGTATAGACGTCGTCTATACTATATAGCCAACGTCTATACAAGGTATAGATGTGTATAGACGTCATGGACATACACGACGGTCGTTGGACCGCCAAAATCTGTCATATATACCCCGTATATCGGCTTTTTTGCACTAGTGTCCACATTAATCAAGTTTTGATTTCATGTTCTTATTTTTCATTTGATGCTATTGTGATTCCATTGTCTTGGTTAGATTTAGATTTCTTTATTTATTCATATGTTATTTTTCTCGTTGAATACATGATTAAAACTAATCCACTCACATTTTTTTATGTTTGTACTGTGACGCATTAGAAACCGAACAACCTTGCAGATTTAGATATTCAACCCTATATAATATGCAATCATATGGTATGCATGTATTTTCCTATACTGCATACCTATCAGACACAAGATTTTTTGGGCCTCATATGTACGGTTTGAAAGTTTGTTATTTTCTAGAAGAATTTCTTTTAACTTAAGTAACGTAGTAAAATTAAAATCATTCCAACCGTTCGAGGCTTTCAAGGTATATAATCGTAACACTGCAGACAATCTACTGAAATTGGTGCAACCCAAATACAAATGTTTTTCATTGTCAGACAACAGAGTACTAAGTACTAGGGGTTTTTCATCAAACTTATCAGCAACATCTCGAATCATATCCTCTAACCAATCTTCATAATTAACATCTTGATTTAAAGGACTCAGTTTCTTCCTTCATATGTTTTTTTTTGCAAAGCAAAAGGGGGCTTAGCCTCTAAGATTTATTAATGTAAAGTTGTTCATCCTACAAAAAATTCCATTTAGTCCGCGGGTGTATGCCACATGCATAACCGGCTTTCCCACTACAACCTATATGAATATCACTATAAGCATTGTAGTTTAAGAAACAAATTGATCCTCATCAACATCAGAAGTTGGAGTTATCTCCAAGTGTCCTGAAAATGCCGCACTTCTCCTTCATCTTTCGTGAGTTTTTTTACTTTATCTCCCAAACACTGAAATATGTATTTGACTACAACGATGGTTAGGGGTGAGCAAAATTCGGTTCGATCTGGGTGTCCAGACCGAACCGAATTTTTCGGTTCGGTCTTCGGTCCGGGAGGCCACGGGAATTCAGTCTTCGGTCTGGTCTGGTTCGGTCCGATCAAAGATCAAAATTTTAAGGATTAAATTCGGGTTTTGGACCGAACCGGACCGAACCGAATTGATTCGGTCCGGTCTTCCGAAAAGTTTGGTCTTCGGTTCGGTCCGGTCCCGGACCGAAGCTCACCCCTAGCGATGGTCTCTACTGATTGTTGCCTTTCACCCTCGAATATCCTTCGGTTCCACTTGAGCCAACATTCATGTATCATAGCATTAAACACCCACCTTCTTACCACCTTGTCAAGTCGGCTTCCACTCGCATGTGATAATCGCATTGCCTCACTATGCCATATCCAACGTGTGTATTCTTCAAGTATGTATCCTTCATTAAAACTTTTCCTTCGTACGTATTTCATTCTTACTATGCCATATCCAACGTGTGTATCCTTCATCAAAACTTTTCTCAATAGATGGGCCTTGATCTCTTTTACATATATTAAGAACATGTTAAGACATTTCCTACATGGACGTAAGACATTTCCTTTGTTTCTAATATGCACATTCTTTTGTGCAAACCCTAGAAATTTATCAACTCCGTACTCATACTTATCACTTCATCGACTTGCAAAAATCCAATTTTGATCCATTGTTATCTACACAATAACACAAACAATCATAATAAAAAAATGAACCCAATATACAAGAGTTTTTCGAAATTTTGGTATAACCTCCCCTTAAATTTCATAGTAATTAATATTTTCCTGTGGAAAAAACACAAATATATAAAACTATATATATCAAAAACTGCAATACAACCATTCACTTAAGTAGTTATTTTAACACAACTATATATCGATCACTTAAGTAGTCATTTGAAGACATTCATAAACATTCACAACTATATACAACCATTCACTTAAGTAGTCACTATATATTTTAACACAAACTAGCTTTGATACATTTGATTGGTGTTTAATCCAATGAAACCAACATAAATTTAAACCCTAAGACTCAGTCTACAATATTGGAGATATACCTGCAGATCTAGTACCAACTCAAAGGGCATAAACATACCAAATTCATCAACCATCATAAACTACACCACCAATAATAGTAGAACAAAACACAAACGACCTCTATCAAAAGACAAAATGCACAGAAATTTAACTTTGTTGGACCATAATTAGAAGGAGGCTGGGGAGGCTGGCCTGCGGTGGTGTGGGTTGGGGTAGCTGGCGGATGGGAAGTCGTATGGCCGACAGTGGCGTCATTTGGAGGTAGTGCATTGGGGTCGAGGTCGACCACTGCAAAGGGGTGGGGGGTCGAAGGTTGGAGGTGGTCAGGGTGATGCGTAGGTCGAGGTCAGGGAGGAGGCTTGGTGGTAGCGTGGGATGGATCGGAGGTGGCCGGAGGAGTTAGGGTTTGTGGTCGAAGGTGGTAGAAGGTGGTACGTTGGGTCGAGGTCGACCACTGCGAGGGGGTGAGGGGTTGGAAGGGGTGATGTGTTGGGTAGAGGTCGGTGAAGGGAATGTGTTCTAAAAGTTTTACTTTTAAATGTCAATTATTATGAATTGAATGAGAAATCATTTTGTTCCTTGTTTATGTTATTCGTCTTTTAGAAGTGTTAAGGAAGAAGCTCTTGGTCCTTAACCATAGAGCTCTAAAAGATATTGGTTTACATAAAACAAAAGATATTCGCGATCATGGTAATTAACATGGGACATTAATTACCGAGTTAAGATTGTCGTCTTGGTCATAGATCATTGTAGCTCTACAAGTGAGTGACAACACGGGTACACAAAAGAGGAAAATAGTACTTTTGTATACCGAATTGACCTAACAAGTAAAATATTATAGGAATGTGTTTCTGTGTCATTAATATTTTACTGTGTCCTTGGTCCTTTGATATGAGACTTATATCTGATCGCTTAAGGAGTTCTTAATTAGACTAGTGTCTTGAGCTATCGATGGGTGTAGTGTAAAGACATTAGTTGGTTAAGTATAACTTTCGTTGGAGAAGATAGTTAGTCAAAAGATTATCATTGCCCCTCTTAATTGAGTGATGATATTAGTGGGCCCCTTGATAAAGCAAAGTTATAATGTGCACAATGTGATTTGAGTTAAGTCACATATTTATAACTAGCTTAAAGAGATCAAGAAATAAATACTAATACAAAGATGACACAATACTACTTTGTATGTATTCTTAATATCATGAGGCAAGGGACGGACACAAGTGGTGCACTCCATCACTAAATGGATCGGGTTTTGGTTCGAGTGGAATTAAGACATCTAACTAATTGGGAGCTATAATGTGTAGCTAGATACCGCTTATAGCTTGTGATATTAAGCTCTTAATATCACTGTCAACTTAGTTTAGATCCTCCCATAGGTCACACCACAAAACTGGGAAACGAGTAATGGGGATTTTGAGTTCATAGGATGTGTCGGTTTCATGTAGAAAATATGACACATGGGGTGAACAAGCAAAATCAAAATTATGTTGTGATTAATAACATAATTAGAATCTAAATTAAATTCATATGTGATGTAAATATTATGGGGGTGTAATGATTGATCATTACATAGGATAATATGTTACATAAGTTGTGAATTTACTACTAATCCCGAAATGTCAAATTTTGTAGGGGTTAAACCGAAATTTGACAAGTCTGCAGAACAGTGCTCAAACGGTCGACCGGTTAGCAGTAAACGGTCGACCGGTCGGGCACGGTCGACCGGACGTATCTCGACCGATAACAGAGAATTTTCATCTGTTCGAACGGTCGACCGAATGATCACATTCGGTCGACCGAACATTGCGATGGAATAGTTCCAGTTACGAACGGTCGACCGAGTTAAAGAACGGTCGACCGAAACTAGGTTCGAGCGGTCGACCGAACCTTGAAACGGTCGACCGGTCCAGACGGTTTTGTGCAGAATTAATTTAAGAATTAATTAGATCATGCATGGAATTCGTCCATAATTGATTTAATTCGTGGCTAATATTATTTATTATTAAATAATGGATGGTTAGATGGAATTTTGCATGAGATCATGGGCAAGGGGTTGCACATGAATAGGTAATTTGGAGAGAGCTTATAAATACAAGCTTATTTCATTACCCAATTAATTGAATTCATTATTTCTTGTGCAAAAAATTCTCTCTCCATAATTCTCCACGAAAATCACTTAATTCATAAGTTTAGTTTTAGTTCTTAAGAGATCATCTTCTCAAGAGAATTAAAGAGGGGTTAGTAATTGGATTCGAAACCCTATCGGAGATTGAGAGACTAGCTTCCCTCTCTCCGATCTTGTTTAGAGTTTGGTGAATACTCGGAGGCATCCGGCGCAGCGAGGAGCATCCCCAACATCTCCGAATCTTCAAGAAGTTTTAGAGAACTTCTAGGTATGAATTTCGGAGCCCATATTTGTTTTAATAAAGTTTTGAAACTAGATATTGAAACAATTTGATGCATGCATGAAATAAATTATAGAAAATTGAAAATTGATCCTTATTATACATAAAAATTCGAAAATATATATGTATAATTAAACATGAAATCCTTCAGTGGTATCAGAGCTTAGGGTTCAATTTTGTCATGATTTATGGCTGTAAACGAATCTAGTTTACCATCTAGGATTTAAACAATTCGTTTTACCGGTTTTTTCGGTCTTTAAATGTTTGTTGAAATAATTCTTTATAATAATTCGTTTTAAATGTTTTGAATGTTTAAAACATGTCATGTAATTATTAGAATTATGATTTAGACATAAGTCTAACTTGCAATAATTTCGTTTTAAGTATAAACGATTATTTTGTAAGAGAATCAACAAAACCGAAAAACTACGATTCATCTTTCCATTGGAAATTCGATGGACAGTGGTTCATAATTAATTTTTGAACTATGGATGAATGAAAAATGTTTTTAATGGATTTAAAAATATTTTTCAAAGAATTGTTTAGGATTCTAGATGATTGATAAATTAGATTCTGTAGTTTATAGCAATTGCGTGCATGGATGCTTGAGTTGCTTTGCAGGATTGTGAGTTTATATGTTCCAAATCAGAAATTATGAATGTATGTAATCATTATTATACAGGGGTTATGTATGTAAAAGCCAAAATTCTCTCTCTTTCCGTCTTTTAGATAGTTGCATTTGCATATGAGAGGTTTTTACATAGGACTTGCACTAGTCGGTTTTTATCAAATGTGAGGAGCATGTTTATTTTCTGTAAAATCTACATCTCCGGTGCAAGAGGAAGTCACCGCTGTAGCGCATCAATCGAGGATCGAAGATCAGGGATCGAGGATCGAATGGAACATATAAACTCACACGATGTGGATTGTGTGTATGTTTAATTTCTGTTTTTATCTTGCTATGCATGTGATGAATGTGTTGAATGTTAGGATGTGTATGATTAATAATATGCATGATAACCTAAAATTCTAAATCACATGTTAAATTGTCCAAACAAAAATTAAGAATAAATTTCCTTCTTATTTCATCCACTAGCAGCCATTGATCGAGGGATACTCTGCTCGCCCTTAGCGGGAGATAGCTCCCTCCATCTTTGGGAATAGTGGGAGATATAATGGTTGTCTGTTGTTGTGCCACAATTAAATATATGAGGTGTGTTTCACCCTAGTGAACCCCAAGTATGTTTAGTTGTGAATACAATGGATAAACGTATCTCGTATCAAATGAAGATAAGTTTTCTTAACATTACCTAGAGCCCTCGCTCGGTTTTGGGAAAAAGTTTTTCTTACGAGGATAGGTCGTATTCCCTCATAATTAAAACGACAAGAGTCACAAGAGTTTGAAGATGCTAAATGTTGCTAAAATTCAAAAAGGTTGTGATTAGAAAATGTTTTCTAACCTTGATATTGTAATGTATTCGATAGCCCTTAGCTAGTCTATATTACGATTGATGGGATCTTGGATTGTTGCATTTATGATAAATTTTTTTTGCAACATTTACATTTATATTCAATATATGTATGCATGTGTATTAAAACATAAAATTGGCATTAAAATCCTATATGATTTATTTTGTAGAAAAATGTCGAACATCCAACCTATCGTACGATCCATGATAGAAAAACACCATTTAGCAAATGATGGCTCAAACTTCATTAGTTGGCAACTCAAACTCAACATCATGTTAAAGTTTGAGAAACTATCTCACATTTTGGAAGGTCCAATGCCAAAGTGGAATGAGAGATTAACCGATGAAGAGAAAGAGGCAAAAGCCAAATGGGAAGACCAAGAGAACCAAGTTCACGGTCTTATGCTAGCATCCATGGGTGACTCGCTTCAGGCGAAATACTTGGATTCAAAACCCAAGAAGACCATGGAGGTTTTATCCAAGATGTTCATGGATAGTGCCCGAAAGGAGCGCTATAAGACCACCATCGCACTAACAAGGTGCCACATGGCGGAGGGAACATCGGTATCTATGCATTTTCTCACGATGCAAGGATACCTTGAGAAGTTGGCAAAGCTCTCTTCACCAATGCCCGAGGACATTGCTGAAGATATGATTCTTGGCTCTCTAGCCCCGTTCTTTAAGGACTTTGTGATGCACTACCACGTGCGTGAAAAAGGGGTGAGTCTTGAGGAGCTGCACAACGCTCTCAAAACTGCTGCAGTTGACATGGGCAAGGGTATGGACAAGCATGTCCTTGCCGTCCATGGGAGGAGCCAAAAGATTGGTAAAGGAAATGGCAAATCTACCAATAGTGGTTCAATCAAGAGCAAGGGAGTAGGAGGTGCTCATAAAAGTGCCTCGAGGGGGAAATCTCAGAAATCTCCAACTCCCAATACGGAGTGCTTTCACTGCGGTGAAAAAGGACACATCCGGCCAAATTGCCCAAAGTACAAGGAAGACCTTGACAACGGAGTGATTGAACGTCGGCACCCTAAAAAGGCCAAAGGTATATTTGTTATTGAAATAAATTTAGCCACCTCTGTCCGGGATTGGGTAATAGATACCGGATTTTGTGCTCACATAGTTTCTAATGTGCAGCTACTCATGGATAGGAAGGAACTCGTAAGGAACGAGATTGAATTGAAGGTCGGAAATGGTGCGAACGTGTCTGCGGTTGCCCAAGGTTCTGTGGTGCTTCAATTATGTAGTGGTTTAAATTTATGTCTAAAGAATGTTTATTATGTACCTTCAATTAGCAAGAATATTATTTCTGTATCATGTCTGGATATGGATAATTTTAATATGAATATTTCAAATTCTTGTTTGTCTATATCGAAGAATGGTGTTTTCTATGCAAATGCGTTCATAAGGAATGGTCTCTATTTGCTTGAATTGGATAATAAACAAATCTTTAATATCAATAACAAAAGACTTAAGACCACTCACGAGAATGATACTCTCTTGTGGCACTATCGTCTTGGTCACATAAATGAAAAGCGCATCAAGAAATTGCAAGAAGCTAACCTTCTTGGTCTACTTGATTTTAAATCATTGGAGACGTGTCAACCATGTCTAATGGGAAAAATGACCAAAAAGCCTTTCAAGAAGAAAGGTCCAAGGGCGAATGGCTTGTTAGATTTGATACATTCCGATGTATGTGGTGCAATGAGTACTAGTGCACGAGATGGTTTCAGGTACTTCATTACGTTCACGGATGATTATAGTCGTTATGGCTATGTTTATCTAATGAGAAACAAAAGTGAGTCCTTTGAGAAGTTCGAAGAATTCAAGAATGAAGTAGAGAACCAACTCGACAAGAAAATCAAGTCTCTACGAACGGATCGTGGAGGTGAGTACTTAAGTGCCGAATTTGACTCATACCTAAAGGAGTTTGGTATTGTACCTCAACTCACCCCTCCCGGTACACCTCAGTGGAATGGGGTATCCGAAAGGAGGAATAGGACATTGCTCGACATGGTTCGGTCAATGATGAGTCATGCGGAATTACCTCTTTACTTTTGGAGTTATGCACTACAAACTGCGGCTTACACACTAAATAATGTTCCATCCAAATCCGTGGAGAAAACTCCTTATGAGCTATGGAGTGGTAAAACACCTAAGCTCAATTTTCTCAAGATTTGGGGTTGTGAGGCTTACGTCAAGAGATTGATGTCGACCAAACTTAAACCAAAAACGGATAAGTGCTTCTTTATTGGTTATCCTCGCGAGACAAGAGGATACTGCTTTGGGCATATCACCTCCAATCGAGTGATTGTAGAGAGGGATGCCACATTTCTGGAAAAGGAATTTCTAGAAAGAGTAAAAAGTAGTGGGAGTAGGGTTGTGCTTGAGGAAACTCAAGATACTCTACAAGATCATGACATGAATGATGACATTCAAGATCATGAAAGCCCAACCGAGATTCCTTTGGTTAGTGGGAGCGTGAGCGAGAGACCATCAAAAGAAATTGTGAGAGAATCTCAATCATCCCCACCAAGTGTACGTTCAAGAGTTGAACGTGAACCCACTCCTCAAGAAATTGTGGAAGAAGTTCGAGAGACACGAGAAGAACCAAAAGAACTTAGAAGGTCAACAAGGGAAATGAAGAAACCCGATTTGTATCTGGACCTTCATGAAATCATGGTACTAGATACCAATGATCCCTTGACCTTCCAAGAAGCAATGGAAAGGGAAGACTCCAAACTATGGCTTAAGGCCATGGAATCCGAAATAGAATCCATGTATGATAATCAAGTATGGGACTTGGTTGACTTTCCTCAAGGGAAAAAGGTCATTCATAATAAATGGGTTTTTAAGAGGAAGATGGACATGAATGGGAACTTGACAACCTACAAAGCGAGGCTTGTAGCGAAAGTTTTCACTCAAGTTCAAGGAATTGACTATGATGAAACTTTTTCACCGGTTGCCATGTTCAAGTCTATTCGGATCATGCTCGCTATTGCCGCATTTCACGATTATGAAATATGACAAATGGATGTCAAAACGGCGTTCCTGAATGGGAACTTGGAGGAGGATGTGTACATGGTACAACCTCAAGGTTTTGAAGATCCAAAGAATAGCGAGAAGGTATGCAAGCTTCAAAGATCCATCTATGGATTGAAGCAAGCATCAAGGAGTTGGAACAAACGCTTTGATGAGGAAGTGAAAAAGCTTCACTTCATTCAAAGTAAGGAAAAACCTTGTGTATACAAGAAGGTTAGTGGGAGCCATGTACTATTCCTAATCTTATATGTCGATGACATATTGCTCATGGGAAATCATATTCCTTTGCTTGAGCAAACGAGAAGTTCATTGAAATCTGCATTTTCAATGAAAGACATGGCTGAGGCTCAATACATCTTGGGAATCAAGATATATCGAGATAGATCTCGCAGACTCATTGGCCTGAGTCAACGTACATACATTGACAAGGTCTTGGAAAGGTTCAAGATGAACAACTCCAAAAAGGGCAGTGTGCCAATGAGTATGGGTGTGCAACTCAAGAAGTCTCAACGTGCGCAATCACGTAAGGACTTAGAGTACATGAAGGATGTCCCTTATGCTTCGGCAATTGGGTCGATCATGTACGCGATGACTTGCACAAGACCCGATGTCTCGTATGCTCTAAGCGTGACAAGTCGTCACCAATCCAACGCAGGTCCTGAGCATTGGACTGCGGTCAAGAATATCCTGAAGTACCTTAACCAGACTAAGGATAAGATTCTTGTTTATGGAGGACAAATGGAATTGATTTCTGAGGGTTACTCGGATGCGAGTTTCATGAGTGATCCAGACGATAGAAGGTCGCAATCAGGATACGTCTTCCTTCTGAATGGTGGAGCTGTGAGTTGGCGTAGTTGGAAGCAAAGCACTACGGCCGACTCAACCACTGCTTCCAAAGTGATGGCTGTCGCTGAAGCGAGCAAGGAAAGAGTGTGGATTAAGAAGTTCCTTGAAGAGCTTGGAGTAGTTCCCTCGAGCGAGGGACCAATAGAGCTATTTTGCGACAATAGTGCATCTATCTCGCAAATCAAGGATCCCAAATCACACCACAAAGTGAAGTACATGGATCGTAAGTACTTCGTGACGCGTGACCTCATCGACGAAGGCAAAATAAATCTGTTATGGGTGGACACCAACAACAACACAGTTGATCCATTCACAAAACCCTTATCCCAAGCCAAGGGCGAAATGCATTTCGAGTCCATGGGATTGAGGAACCATGTAGATTGGCTTGATGATTGATATGTAATGGGGTTTACCATAGTTATTATTGTTTTATGCATTGAGTATATATGAGAAAGAAAACTTTAATAACAAGTGGGAGATTGAAGGGAATGTGTTCTAAAAGTTTTACTTTTAAATGTCAATTATTATGAATTGAATGAGAAATCATTTTGTTCCTTGTTTATGTTATTCGTCTTTTAGAAGTGTTAAGGAAGAGACTCTTGGTCCTTAACCATAGAGCTCTAAAAGATATTGGTTTACATAAAACAAAAGATATTCGCGATCATGGTAATTAACATGGGACATTAATTACCGAGTTAAGATTGTCGTCTTGGTCATAGATCATTGTAGCTCTACAAGTGAGTGACAACACGGGTACACAAAAGAGGAAAGTAGTACTTTTGTATACCGAATTGACCTAACAAGTAAAATATTATAGGAATGTGTTTCTGTGTCATTAATATTTTACTGTGTCCTTGGTCCTTTGATATGAGACTTATATCTGATCGTTTAAGGAGTTCTTAATTAGACTAGTGTCTTGAGCTATCGATGAGTGTAGTGTAAAGACATTAGTTGGTTAAGTATAACTTTCGTTGGAGAAGATAGTTAGTCAAAAGATTATCATTGCCCCTCTTAATTGAGTGATGATATTAGTGGGCCCCTTGATAAAGCAAAGTTATAATGTGCACAATGTGATTTGAGTTAAGTCACATATTTATAACTAGCTTAAAGAGATCAAGAAATGAATACTAATACAAAGATGACACAATACTACTTTGTATGTATTCTTAATATCATGAGGCAAGGGACGAACACAAGTGGTGCACTCCATCACTAAATGGATCGGGTTTTGGTTCGAGTGGAATTAAGACATCTAACTAATTGGGAGCTATAATGTGTAGCTAGATGCCGCTTATAGCTTGTGATATTAAGCTCTTAATATCACTGTCAACTTAGTTTAGATCCTCCCATAGGTCACACCACAAAACTGGGAAACGAGTAATGGGGATTTTGAGTTCATAGGATGTGTCGGGTTTCATGTAGAAAATATGACACATGGGGTGAACAAGCAAAATCAAAATTATGTTGTGATTAATAACATAATTAGAATCTAAATTAAATTCATATCTGATGTAAATATTATGGGGGTGTAATGATTGATCATTACATAGGATAATATGTTACATAAGTTGTGAATTTACTACTAATCCCGAAATGTCAAATTTTGTAGGGGTTAAACCGAAATTTGACAAGTCTGCAGAACAGTGCTCAAACGGTCGACCGGTTAGCAGTAAACGGTCGACCGGTCGGGCACGGTCGACCGGACGTATCTCGACCGATAACAGAGAATTTTCATCTGTTCGAACGGTCGACCGAATGATCACATTCGGTCGACCGAACATTGCGATGGAATAGTTCCAGTTACGAACGGTCGACCGAGTTAAAGAACGGTCGACCGAAACTAGGTTCGAGCGGTCGACCGAACCTTGAAACGGTCGACCGGTCCAGACGGTTTTGTGCAGAATTAATTTAAGAATTAACTAGATCATGCATGGAATTCGTCCATAATTGATTTAATTCGTGGCTAATATTATTTATTATTAAATAATGGATGGTTAGATGGAATTTTGCATGAGATCATGGGCAAGGGGTTGCACATGAATAGGTAATTTGGAGAGAGCTTATAAATACAAGCTTATTTCATTACCCAATTAATTGAATTCATTATTTCTTGTGCAAAAAATTCTCTCTCCATAATTCTCCACGAAAATCACTTAATTCGTAAGTTTAGTTTTAGTTCTTAAGAGATCATTTTCTCAAGAGAATTAAAGAGGGGTTAGTAATTGGATTCGAAACCCTATCGGAGATTGAGAGACTAGCTTCCCTCTCTCCGATCTTGTTTAGAGTTTGGTGAATACTCGGAGGCATCCGGCGCAGCGAGGAGCATCCCCAACATCTCCGAATCTTCAAGAAGTTTTAGAGAACTTCTAGGTATGAATTTCGGAGCCCATATTTGTTTTAATAAAGTTTTGAAACTAGATATTGAAACAAATTGATGCATGCATGAAATAAATTATAGAAAATTGAAAATTGATCCTTATTATACATAAAAATTCGAAAATATATATGTATAATTAAACATGAAATCCTTCAGTCGGGGCGGAGGCTTGGTGGCGGCGTGGGTTGGATCGGGGGTTAAGGGGTGAAATTGATAGGGTTAAGGGGTTAAGGAGATATGTTAGTATTAAAAAAAGAAACACATCAGGTCTTTAGAAACTGACGTGACATGGTTCCTTATGACGTCGGTTGTAGAGAAACTGACGTGGTAAGGAATGGCATGTCATGTCGATTTTATAAAAACCGATGTGACATATTCTCTACAACCGATGTGATAAGAATGTTTCACGTTGGTTTCTAAAGACCCAACGTGACATGTCGACAGTGTAGCCCTTTTTTCCAGCAGTGAGACTTGCTTAATTGGGTGCACCAGACTATAGAGAAACTGATTACAACAGTCAGATTGCTCCCAGATTCATTTACACCACTCTTTCTTCTATATATAGCAATGTATCTCAAACCTTTCTTTCTTTCTCCACCTCCACCATTAGAATAGCTTAGATTTTACCCATTTGGGTTGCAAGACAAAGGAGGTGGTTGGAGCGTGTAAACTAATACTTTCTTTAATCTTATGTAAAATCTTTTTCCTCTTGTCTCTAGCTTTCTTCCTATCTACTTAGTTTTTTCTTTTGTTGGTTACTTTAGTAGTTAGTGATTCTTTCCATGTGTAGTCTTGATTTCTTACTTTCCATGCTTGTAGTGATGAGTAGAGAGTAGTGTAGGATTTCGTGTCCCCATGTATGTATATATTTTTAAAATTTTAATACAACATACAAGATCGATTTCATACTTTCAACAATTTTATGTACATTACTTTGTGTTTATTCTAATATGATGCAATCCTACGTATATTAAAATAAATCACAAAGAGAGAATCATACCCACAGGTTCTCTAAAACATTTCGAAGATCCGGAGTCACGTTGCCCGTTGAATCGCCCACCGATTGGCCTCCAACTGTTCACCAAACTCTAAACAAGATCAGAGAGAAATGAGCTAGTCAATCAATCTCTAATTAGGCTTAGTATCTAGCTAATAACTCATCTTTAAGCTCCTGAGATTTTCTATCTCCAAAACTTAAAATTACTAAGAAATTTTCGTGGTGATTAAGGGAGAGATTAATAAGAGAAAGAATTTTTGCATTAACATAAACAAGTGGGATGATGGGTCCTTTTATAGGCTCCCAAAACATCCTCATCAAGAACTATTCTTTAGTCATGATCCCTTGCTTATTGTCTCCTAAAATTAATCTCAAATTGCCACATAAGCACCCATAAAAACGTTAGATTAAATCTGGAATTAATCCAACCCATGATCTAATTATTCTCTTAATAATTCAGGCAAAAATTGCACTGTTCGGTTGACCGAGAATTTTTTTCGGTTAATTGAACCATTCGGTTATAACACGTGTTCGGTGGACCGTGAGCTAGACTGTCGACCGAATTTGCATGAGAAAAAATTCTCTGGAAAAATTCGGACCATCCGCGTCTTGCTCGGTCGACCGTTGACACACCAAAATTTCTCCTGGCGAACATTCATCGGACGACCGTGTCACCTTCGGTGTACCAAAAATATTCTTTCTCGGTTGACCGTCCACGATCGATTAACCAAACCCAATTGTCCAGGCGCTTCAGACAATTTCGGTCAACCAATTGTGCTTACCCGTTCCCCGTTCGGTTGACCGTTCCGAAGACACCTCGGTCGACCGAACCCTAAACAATTCACCGTGTTTGACCCCGATTTTGCCTTTGTCAAATTTTGGATTTATTTCCAACAAAATTTGATCTTTTGGGGTTTTTAGCAAATTCACATCTTATGTAATATATTATCTTATGTAATATTAAATTATTACACCCCATAATATATGCACCTCATATGAATTTATGATGATTCTAATTATGTCAATTCTCGTGACATATTGATTTTATTCGTTCACCACATGTGTCCCTTTTTCACATAAAACCCGACACATCATATGAACTCAAAATCAAGCATTTTGTTTTCCAGTTTTGTGGTGTGACCTATAGGAGGATCTAAGCTAAATTGACAGTGATATTAAACACTTAATATCTCAAACTATTAGCGGTATCTAGCAACACATTATAGTTACACAATTAGCGTAGATGTCTTTGTTCCACCCGAACCAAAGCACTATCAATTTAGTGATGTAAGTGCACCACTTGTGTCCGTCCCTTGCCTTATGATATTAAGAATATATACAAAGTAGAAATGTGTCACCTTTGTATTATATTTATTTCTTGATCTCTTTAAGCTAATTATAACTATGTAACTTAACTCCAGTTACATTGTGCACATTATAATTTTGCTTTATCAAAGGGCCCACTAATACCATTGCTCTAATCACTCATCAAGTCAATCCACATGGTTCCTCAGACCCATGGACTCGAAATGTATTTGGCCCTTGGCTTGAGATAAAAGTTTGGTGAATGGATCAGCTGTGTTGCTGTTTGTGTCCACCCATAATAGATTTATTTTGCCTCGTCGATGAAGTCACGTGTAACAAAGTACTTACGATCCATGTACTTCACTATGTGGTGTGATTTGGGATCCTTGATTTGCGAGATAGATGCACTATTATCGCAAAATAGCTCTATTGGTGCCTCACACGAGGGAACTACTCCAAGCTCTTCAAGGAACTTCATAATCCACACTCCTTCCTTGCTCGCTTCAGCGACAACCATTACTTCGGAAGCGGTGGTTGAGTCGGTCGTAGTGCTTTGCTTCCAACTACGCCAACTCACAGCTCCACCATTCAGAAGGAAGAAATATCCTGATTGCGACCTTCAATCGTCGGGATCACTCATGAAACTCGCATCCGAATAGCCCTCAGCTATTAACTCTCTTTGTCCTCCATAAACAAGAAACTTATCTTTGGTCCGGTTAAGGTACCTCAGAATATTCGTGACCGCAGTCCAATGCTCAGGACATGCGTTGGATTGGTGACGACTTGTCACGCTTAGAGCATACGAGACATCGGGTTTTGTGCAAGTTATCGCGTACATGATCGATCATATTGTCGAAGCATAAAGGATATCTTTCTTGTACTCCAAGTCTTTACATAATTCCGCACGTTGAGACTTCTTGAGTTGCACACCCATACTCATTGGCACATTGCCCTTTTTGGAGTTGTTCATGCTTAACCTTTCCAAGACCTTGTCAATGTATGTATGTTGACTTAGGCCAATGAGTCTACGTGATCTATCTCTATATATCTTGATTCCCAAGATGTATTGAGCCTCACCCATATCTTTCATCGAAAATGCAGATTTCAATGAACTTCTCGTTTGCTCAAGCAAAGGTATATGATTTCCCATGAGGAGTATGTCGTCGACATATAAATCAAGAACACTATGTGGCTCCCACTAACCTTCTTGTATATACAAGGCTCTTCCTTACTTTGGACGAAGTGAATCTTTTTTACTTCTTGATGCTTGCTTCAATCTATAAATGGATCTTTGAAGCTTGCATACTTTGTCGCTATTCTTTGGATCTTCAAAACCTTGAGGTTGTACCATGTACACATCCTCCTCCAAGTTCCCATTAAGGAACGCCGTTTTGACATCCATTTGCCATATCTCATAATCATGAAATGCGGCAATAGCGAGCATAATCCGAATAGACTTGAACATGACAACTGGTGAAAAAGTTTCATCATAGTCAATTCCTTGAACTTGAGTGAAATCTTTTGCTACAAGCCTCACTTTGTAGGTTGTCAAGTTCTCATCCATGTCCATATTCCTCTTGAAAACCCATTTATTTTGAACGGTCTTTTTTCCTTGAGGAAGGTCAACCAAGTTCCACACATGATTATCATACATGGATTCTATTTCGGATTCCATGGCCTTAAACCATAGTTTGGAGTCCTTTCTTTCCATTGCTTCTTGAAAGGTCGAGGGATCATCGGTATCTAGTACCATGATCTCATGAAGTCCCAAATACATATCGGGTTTCTTCCTTTCCCTCGTTGACCTTCTAAGTTTTTTTGGTTCTACATGTACTTCTCGAACTTCTTCCACAATTTATTACGGAATTGGTTCGTGTTCGATTCTCGAACGTACACTAGGTAGGGAAGATTGAGTTTCTCTCACAATTTCTTGCGAGGGTCTCTCACTCACACTCCCATTAACCAAAGGAACCTCGGTTGGGCCTTCATGATCTTTAATGTCACCATTCATATCATGATCTTGTAGAATATCTCGAGTCTCCTCAATCACAACTCTACTCCCACTACTTTTTATTCTTTCCAGAAATTCCTTTTCTAGAAATACGACATCCCTCTCTACCAATCACTCGATTGGAGGTTATATGCCAAAAGTAGTATCCTCTTCTCTCACGAGGATAACCTATAAAGAAGCACTTATCCGCTTTTGGTTGAAGTTTGGTCGACATCAATCCCTTGACGTAGGCCTCACAACCCCAAATCTTGAGAAAATTGAGCTTAGGTGTTTTACCACTCCATAGCTCATAAGGCGTTTTCTCTACGGATTTGGATGAAACATTATTTAGTGCATAACTCCAAAAGTAAAGCGTCAATTCAGCTTGACTCATCATTGATCGAACCATGTCGAGTAATGTCCTATTCCTCCTTTCGGATACCCCATTCCACTAAGGTGTACCGGGAGGGGTGAGTTGTGGTACAATACCACACTCCTTTAGGAATGAGTCAAATTCAGTACTTAAGTACTCACCTCTACGATCCGTTCGTAGAGACTTGATTTTCTTCTTGAGTTGGTTCTCTACTTCATTCTTGAATTTCTTGAACTTGTCAAAGGACTCACTTTTATTTCTCATTAGATAAATATAGCCATAACGACTATAGTCATCCGTGAACGTAATGAGGTACCTGAAACCGTCTCTTGCACTAGTACTCATCGAACCACATACATCGGAATGTATCAAATCCAACAAATCATTAGCTCTCGGTCCTTTCTTCTTGAAAGGCCTCTTGGTCATTTTGCCCATTAGGCAAGGTCCGCACGTCTCCAATGATTTAAAATCAAGTTGATCAAGAAGGTTAGCCTCTTGCAATTTCTTGATGCGTTTTTCATTTATGTGACCAAGACGATAGTGTCACAAGAGTGTATCATTCACGTGATTAGTTTTAAGTCTTTTGTTATTGATGTTTAAGATTTGTTTATTATTCAATTCAAGCAAATAGAGACCATTCCTCACGAATGCATTTGCATAAAAAATATCATTCTTCGATATAGACAAGCAAGAATTTGAAATATTTATATTAAAATTATCCATATCCAAACATGATACATAAATAATATTCTTGCTAATCGAAAGCACATAATAAACGTTCTTTAAACATAAATTTAAACCACTAGATAATCGAAGCTCCATAGAACCTTGTGCAATCGCAGCAACGCTCGCACCATTTTCGACCTTCAAAATCATCTCGTTCTTCACGAGTTCCTTTCTATCCTTTAGTAGTTGAACATTAGAAATTATGTGAGCACAAGATCCGGTATCAATTACTCAATCATGGACAGAGCTGGCTAAATTTATCTCAATAACAAATATACATTTGGCCTTTTTGGGGCGCTTACGTTCAACCACTCCATTATCAAGGCCTTCCTTGTACTTGGGGCAATATGGTTGGATGTGTCCCTTTTCACCGCAGTGAAAGCACTCCGTGTTGGGAGTCGGAGATTTTGAAGAATTCCCCCTCGACACTCACACGAGCACCTCCTACTCCCTTGCTCTTGATTGACGTATTTTCAGTGAATTTGCCTTTACCTTTGGTGATCTTCTTGCTCCTCTCATGGAAGGCTAGGACGTGCTTGTCCCGACCCTTGCCCATGTCAACTTCATCCGTTTTGAGAGCATTGTGAAGTTCCTCAAGACTCACCCCTTTCTCACGCACATGAAAGTGCATAATGAAGTCCATGTCGGACGGGGCTAGAGAGCCAAAAATCAAATCTTCTGCAATGTCATCGGGCATCGGGGAAGAGAGCTTCGACAACTTCTCAAGGTATCCTTGCATCGTGAGAAAATGCATGGATATCGATGTTCCCTCCGCCATGTGGCACCTTGTGAGTGTGATGGTGGTCTTATAGCGCTCTTTTCTAGCACTATCCATGAACATTTTTGTTAAAGCTTATATGGTCTTCTTGGGTTTTGAATCCAAGTATTTAGCTTGAAGCGAGTCACCCATGGAGACCAACATTAGACCGTGAACTTGGTTCTCTTGGTCTTCCCACTTGGCTTTTGTCTCTCTCTCGCTATCGGTTGCCTTCTCATTTAATTTTGGGATTTCACCATCCAAAATATGAGATAGTTTCTCAAACTTCAACACGATATTGAGCTTGAGTTGCCAGCTTATGAAGTTTGAGCCATCATTTGTCAAAGGATGTTTTTCAATCATAGATCGCACAATAGGTTGAATATTCGACATTTCTACAAAATAAATTATATGGGATTTAATGTCAATTTTATGTTTTAAAAATCAATACCGTAAATAAAAATTTGTCCATAAATGCAGTAATCCAAGATCCTATTAGTTATAATATAAACTAGCTAAGGGCTATCAGATATATTATAAAATCAAGGTAAGAAAACATTTTTCTAATCATAACTATTTCGAATATCGCAACATTTGCATTTTCAAACTCTTATGACTCTTGTCATTTTAATTAAGAGGGAATTTGACCAATCATCGTAAGAAAAACTCTCTTTCTCAAAACAGAGCTAGGGCTCCGGGTCTTGTTAAGAAAACTTATTTCATTTGATACGAGATACGTTTATCCATTGTATTCACAGACAAATATACTCGGTGTCCACTAAGGGTGAATCACACCTCGTACATCTATTCATAGCACAATAATAGACAACCTTATATCTCCCACTATTCCCAAAGATGGAGGAAGCTATCTTCATCTAAGGGCGAGCAGAATATCCCTCGATCGATGACTCCTAGTGGATGAAAATAAGAAAGAAAAAATACTCTTAATTTTTGGTTGGACAATTAAACATTTATGTGTGATTGTAGAATTTAGGTGATCATGCATATTTATCATCTATACACATCCTAACATTTATCCATACAATCACATACATGTTAAGCACACAAACATAAATATATCCATTCACACACACATTGTGTGAGTTTATATGTTCCCGCATCCTTGATCATTGCGCTTCTTCAACGTCTTCCTTTTGCACCATGGATGTTGATATTGCAAAATATAAACATGCATCTCTCAACTTTGAAAATTGTCTAGTGCAAGTCCTATGTAAAAATTCTCTCATATGCATGCATATACATAGAAATAAAAATTTGGCTTTCACATATAGATAAGCCCCATATCCCTGCATTAGAGAACTCGAGCAACACATGTACATATACTATAAATTACTCGATTTAGTTTATCATGCATCTCTAAATCAAACAATTCTAAAATCATTTGAAATCCATTAAAAATGATTTTATGCGTCCATAGTTCAAAACACAAAATATTTGAACCGTTGTTTATCCAATTTCCAAAAATAAAAATTTAAAGAAAAATAAACATATGCATTTTTCATTTTGTCGATTACTTATAAAATAATCATTTAATTAAAAACGAAAATTTTATATATTAGACATAAGTCTAAATTTTAATTCTAACATTCACATGATGTGTTTCAAAACATTTAAAACTATCAAAATAATCAATTAGAATTAAATCAACAAAACTATCGGAAAACTCGAAAAAGACATAGAACATGAATTGTTTCGATTGTAGATGGTAACTAAAATTAATTATATAGTCTAATCATTGAAAATATGAACTAAATGCTCTGATACCACTGTAGGATTTCGTGTCCCCATGTATGTATATATTTAAAAAAAATTAATACAACATACAAGATCAATTTCATATTTTCAAAAAATTTATGTACATTACTTTGTGTTTATTCTAATATGATGCAATCCTACGTATATTAAAATAAATCACAAGGAGAGAATCATACCCAAAGGTTCTCTAAAACCTTTCGAAGATCCGGAGTCGCGTTGCCCGTTGAATCGCCCGCCGATTGGCCTCCAAGTGTTCACCAAACTCTAAACAAGATCAGAGAGAAAGGAGCTAGCCAATCAATCTCTAATTAGACTTAGAGTCTAGCTAATAACCCCTCCTTAAGCATACTAAGAGATTTTCGTGGCGATTAATGGAGAGATTAATAAGAGAAAGAATTTTGCATTAACATAAACAAGTGGAATGATGGGTCCTTTTATAGGCTCCCAAAACATCCTCATCAAGAATTATTCTTTAGTCATGATTTCTTACTTATTCTCTCCTAAAATTAATCTCAAATTGCCACATAAGCACCCATAAAAATGTTAGATTAAATCTGGAATTAATCCAACCCATGATCTAATTATTCTCTTAATAATTCAAGCAAAAATCGCACTGTTTGGTTGACCGAGAATTGTTTTCGGTTAACCGAACCATTCGGTTATAACACGTGTTCGGTGGACCGTGAGCTAGACGATCGACCGAATTTGCATGAGAAAAAATTCTCTGGAAAAATTTGGACGATCCGCTTCTTGCTCGGTCGACCGTTGACACACCAAAATTTCTCCTGGAGAACATTCATCGGACGACCGTGTCACCTTCGGTGTACCAAAAATATTCTTTCTCGGTTGACCGTCCACGCTCGGTTAACCAAACCCAATTGTCCAGGCACTTCAGATAATTTCGGTCAACCAATTGTTCTTACCCGTTCCCCGTTCGGTTGACCGTTCCGAAGACACCTCGGTCGACCGAACCCTAAACAGTTCACCGTGTTTGACCCCGATTTTGCCTTTGTCAAATTTTGGATTTATTTCCAACAAAATTTGTTCTTTTGGGGTTTTTAGCAAATTCACATCTTATGTAATATATTATTTTATGTAATATTAAATTATTACACCCCATAATATATGCACCTCATATGAATTTATTATGATTCTAATTATGTCAATTCTCGTGACATATTGATTTTATTCGTTCACCACATGTGTCCATTTTTCACATGAAACCTGACACATCATATGAACTCAAAATCAAGCTTATTGTTTCCCAGTTTTGTGGTGTGACCTATAGGAGGATCTAAGCTAAATTGACAGTGATATTAAACACTTAATATCTCAAACTATTAGTGGTATCTAGCTACACATTATAGTTACCCAATTAGCATATATGTCTTTGTTCCACCTGAACCAAAATACTATCAATTTAGTGATGTAAGTGCACCACTTGTGTCCGTCCCTTGCCTTATGATATTAAGAATATATACAAAGTAGAAATGTGTCACCTTTGTATTATATTTATTTCTTGATTTTTTTAAGCTAATTATAACTATGTAACTTAACTCCAGTTACATTGTGCACATTATAATTTTGTTTATCAAGGGGCCCACTAATATCATCACTCAATTAAGAGGGGCAACGATAATCGTTTGACTAACTATCTTTTCCAGCACAAATCATGTTCAACCAACTATTGTCTTTATCACTATACTCATTGATAGCTTTTGACAATAATCAAATTAAGCACTTCTTGAGTGAAAAGATATAAGTCTCATATCTTAGGATCCAAGACACAGTAAAACATTAATGACACGAAACACAATTCCATAATGTTTTACTTGTTAGGTCTATTCAATATATAAAAGTAATCTTTTCCTCTTTTATATACCCGTGTCGTCAATTATTTGTAGAGCTACAATAATCGATGACCAACACGACAATCTTATCTCGGTGATTAATGTTCCATGTTAATTACCATGATTGTGAATAACTTTTGATTTATGTAAACCATTATCTTTTAGAGCTCTACGGTTAAGGACGAAACGCCTCTTCCTTAACACTTCCAAAAGACGAATACCATAATCAATGAATAAAATGTTTGCACATCCAATTCATAATAATTGACATATAAAAGTACAACTTTTAGAACACATTCCTTTCAAGTAGATCCAGCCCATTTGGGGTGGAGGTGATGTACATTATGTGAAGTGTTAGAGATGAGTTTCTCTTATCTTGTGTCATTTCATATGCTTAATGTAGATCTATGCATATAACTTGCCTAAACTTGTATTAGATGGGAAAATTGTCTTGTTGGGTACTTCTTTCGTGTTAGATCTAGAGTTAATCATGTTGATTGTAATGGATATCATGTGGTTTGGTAAATGACTTATTATGCATGGATGCTTGATTAATAGAGAATGCATGAATGTATTGAGTTATATGAATGATTAATTGATGTCTTAATGTCCACACTAGGTAATTAGTTCATTCTTGAGAACCCAAAGTGCATCTTAACTTCATGTCTAACTATATTAGTCATGTAATCATGTAAATGTAGTTGATGTTAATTAGACTCCACACTAGTTTCTAGTTGTTTTTGTTGACCAGGACATTCGCCCAGTTGACTTTACCACTCCACTAAAAGCAATTGCTGTTAGTGAGGGGGTCAACTAAACTATTCTTCCCCCGGTAGCGCAGAGCCCCAAACTAAGCGTCGGGTGGACATGAGGGGTTGCACGTTTGTGCCAACGAGCTGGGATGTTAAGCCCATGAGCCCAAGAAATTGCTGGGGCCCATACCCCAACAATCCCCCCCCCCAGAATTTTATATCCGTGCAGGGGTAAGACTCGAACTCGTGACCTCGCTCTGATACCAGTTGACCAGGACATTCGCCCAGTTGACTTTACCACTCCACTAAAAGCAATTGCTGTTAGTGAGGGGGTCAACTAAACTATTCTTCCCCCGGTAGCGCAGAGCCCCAAACTAAGCGTCGGGTGGACATGAGGGGTTGCACGTTTGTGCCAACGAGCTGGGATGTTAAGCCCATGAGCCCAAGAAATTGCTGGGGCCCATACCCCAACAGTTTTTACCTAATTTACACACTTGTGCTTCATGTAATCAAGAACCACTCACACACATACCTACACACCTTCACACCTTGGGGGTTTAGTTTAATTGTAGATTAATTCGTCGTTTAATATTGTTAGTTAGCATAATCCCCTCATTCTCCTCTCCTTTCCCACTCGAGTATGGTAGTCACAACAACACTCACAACTCCTTGAGGTTCAACTCGTATTTGCCACGTTTTCACCGACGATGTTCATTTGCGGTTATTAAAATGATCAATCAGTAGTCCTCATCTTCGCTAGTTGTCGTCCCTAGGGTTGTGAGAGCAAGGACTAGCCTGTCACCATGAAGAATGTCCTCCCCAACCTCACCCGACATGATAGTCACTGCATTTTCATTGTGTTTAGTTAAGTTCAGACATATACATGGAAGGGTAACAAAGGGTAATAGTTTATACCAACAACGATGAGCACCATAACTTCCATTCTCACTTTTAGTAAACACTTTCATACATCATACTAGAAAGCAAATGAGGTTAGTCCTCTAATTCAAATCATGCTAAGACTAACAACATTATGCAAACATCAACACCATAAGTTAAATTCGTTGATTAAAAGTAAAGAGTTTCATACATCAAAATATAAACCAAAATGGTTAGTCATGTTCTTCCAATCATTGTAATACATTGCTATATCTGACCTATCATTTCAATCATTTAACTAACAAAAGAGGAAGATATGCTGAAATTAATCCTTCTGACCTCTAAAACACAAAAAGCAACCAAACCATGCACCATTCCTAGTTTCCTATACCCTTATTCAGGAGCGGGACTTGCTGCTACACAAGTTGTGGAGGAAACACTCCACCTTCGACACTCTTGAAGATGTACCCACTTGGTCTTCAAAACCAAGAGGGACATTAGGCACTAGTGTGAGCGGGTGGCCGACCGAGGGTGTCTCCGCAAAGCAAGTCATCCCACAGTTTTGGCAATGGTTTTCTAGGAAGGCTAGTTGTGTTGCAGGAGTTGTTGGGGATGGAACTACACAATTGGAGTCGAATTTTACATCAAAAGTAGTCAATGAAGTTAAACGAAGCATTAACTCTAGTAACCCTAACCACACATATTGCCTTCCAAATATGCAGTGAAGATCATAGCAACACGATTCATGCATGAACCCAACTATAAGTTTACTGAAGCACAAAACCAAAAAACACAATACAAGCCTCACATTCATACTTCTTAACCCAATGACAAATGGCAACAATAAATGCATGCACCTTCTTTTACTGTTGGTTATTTTAAAAAATAAGGGAATGAGCTATTGTTGGTCGTGCATGACTGCATGCAAGCAAGCCTTTAAGATACTGCAACCTTTGATTACTTCTGATTACGAACATTACAATACTGCAACCTTTGGTGTTTAATCCAAAACTTGAATCATGAAAACACATACAAAGTGGAAAACATATACCAACAAAGAGCAGAACAACATTAACTATTATATTAGAAACCTCGATATTTTGAGGACATCAAGACTAGTTTGGAGCCATTCTATTTTTTATTTGTTTAAAAAATGACATGGTTTAAGATTTTTTTCTTCTAATCTACCGTTGAAGACCAAATCGTAAGCATAAAAAGATAGGATTTATCACATGTGTACAAATGTACCACGATTTGGTGGAACCCAGTCTCCTAAGATGGTCTCGAAGGCGGCTACATGGTGGTCGAGTGTGATGATGAGGCCAATGAGAAGATACAACTTCTGACTGTACTCACCCATCACAACTTGAGCGACCGGAGGTTGCTCCCAAAGGACAAACAGACAACGCAACCCTAACAACAAAACAACACTAAACATTAAACCACATGACAAAACGAAAAAACAAAATTAAAACATGTGAACAAGATCAATGACAACCTTCATGTTGGAGGCACTGCAATCGCAATACACCATCACAACCCCCAGTTGTAGCCAGACATACTTGCGTCGCGATGAAACTACAGAAATACTTAGGACAAGTTTGGAACGTCAACTTTGGCAGTCGGGAGCACCATGTTGATTGTTGTGTTTTCTTCAAGCGGAAGTTTCAAGAAGTGGAGGGAGGAAGATGGAACAACGGAGTTGGGAGGGGTTTTATGAGGGTCGAATCGTCATTTCTTTTTGAAGTGACGTTTCCCATACGTGATCACTATTTTACATTCAAACAGTTGGATTTGTTAAATGCAAACCATGCTTTCATGAGTCCTGCTCGGGATCGTTAGATCACTCGATGTTCGCTCGATTTTGCTCGGATCGGTTAGTAACGAGTCGAGCACAAGCAAAGAAATCCGCTCGACGAGCTAAACGAACCAAGCATGAGCAGACCATGCTCGCTCGATGCTGTGCTCACTCGATTCTCGAGACCCGATTACTCTATCAATTACGCGATTAACCCGAACACTCTATCAAATTACCCATTTAGCAAACTCATTTACCAAACCCATTACCATTTATTAAACCCATTTACCAAACCTAATAACTCATTTAACAAACCAAATCCAAATACCAAACCCTCCCAAATAGTAATACCAAACCCTCACCTCACATTGCCTCACCAAATCCTACATCCTCCTCCCCGCCGTCCCTTCTCCTCGTCGACGACTCCTCGTCACGAAACCAGTATTAATTCGTAACCTTATGGATTTATTATTGATTTGTCTTCCTTAAGTTTTAATTTTTATGGAATTTCTTTGATATGTTACTAAACACATAACACCGCAGAACATGTAGAATTTATAAATCAAATCTTGCTTGTAGGGGTTGTTTTTTTTAAACTTTCAAACCTCTTTTATTGTGGAAGAACTAATTGTTATTCTAGAATTGTAGCATTGCAAGTTTTTCTGTTGTATGATGGAATTTGGGACGAAGTGACTTTTATTTGAGGAAGGAAAACAATTATGTTTGATTTTTGATTTCGCCGGTTAGAACATGCACCGTTGTCCCAACAAATTAGAAATCCATCTTAGAAGACTATGTAAATCAGTTTCCACTTGTCCTTGAAGAATGACAGTTATTTTATTACCATGCCATATTTTTAATTTCCAAAAAAGTTTATGTCCATAGGGAAGTTTATTATGATATCATATGTTCTTGACCCCAACCTCACTGAACACAAAAAGAATTTGTTGTGGGTAGCAATAAATTATGAACATTATGAAAAAAACAGAATATGTTGTGGGTAACAATAAATTTGTTTCCTCTACATCTTTATATTATTTTCCAACTTTTAACCTTTATGATAGCTTAAGGTTTACTACAGACGTCTGAGACCTTCGACGCATTGGAGGACAAGTTGTGGCCAAATGTTTTAGATGCATTGTTAGCAATCCAGATGTTAAGCATGTTCAAATTTTGTTTTGGACTTTAGGTGTATTTAATATTTTGTTTGGTTTTAAAATTGTGTTAAGCAAGTGAATGCTCTTATTTATGACATTGTCGTAATATTTTGGTGGTGTTTTAAAGATTGTTAAGCAAGTGGATGATTTTATTTGATTTTGTTTGTCAATCTTCACTATATTGCTTTGTTTTTCATATGATGCGTGGAAAAGTGGATTGTTATTTGTTAAGATAATATTATCATTAATTCAAATAAACAGGTTAATGGAAGAAAAAAAGATTATCGAGCAAGTTATGAACATGAATCGAGTCGAGTATGAATAGATTTTTCGACTGAACTTTATACATCAAGCGAGCGAAAAACATATTTTTTTCTTCTGAACTGCTAAACATCGCCCATTTTTTACTTAAATCGTTCGTCTGAATTACCATCTTTCCATTCTCTCATTTCTACTTATATATCTCTTCATTTCACTCTCCAATCATCACTCTCACTTCATCTTCCTAAAACTCATAAAAAACAATGTCTCGGAGGCCAGGAAAGGAGACAACAGACGCCCAAATGCACCTGAATCAGGTAAAAATTCCCTTTTATTTTAAGTTAACAAAAAAATAAAAAATGGAGGGGGCGTCCTATCCAGACGCCACACCCATGGGGGAGGCGTCCTAGCCAGACGTCTCTCTCAATTTTCTTCTTAATTTGACTTACTTCACCGGATTTAGGTGCTTCGCCAGACATTTTCATGATTTTGGTACTGTTAGAGTGAAAAATACTGAGACAGAAGCCTTATTTTAAGAGATGAGACGAAATAAATATTAAATGGATTGTGAAGGGCAAGATGGTAATTGAGACGGGTGATTTAAGTAAAAAATGTACAATATTTATGGTATGTTTGGATAACAACTTAGGAGAGAAATGAAGAGAAAATAAAGGAAAAGAAATGCATTTCTTTTGTTTTGTTTTGTTTGGATACCCACTATAACAAATAAGTTTCTCTCGTTTGGTTAAAATCTTATGAGACAAAAGAAAAGAAAAGAAATAATCTAAAAGACCAAAATACCTATTATTTTGTATTATACACTAACATACATATTTCTACATTATTTTAATAATGTTCAGAATTATAAATTATTACAAATAAAATATAACTTGAAAATTTGAAGCTATACAAACTTAGAAATGTTACAAACAATGTAATATGAAAAATATTAAAAAAAACATTTCTCATGTAAAATTAATACATAAAGATACAGATTCTTCGGAAATACTTAAAATAAACATTTTTTTGTTCTTTCAACACAATTATATATAAATTTGCAAATACTTAACAAAAGCTTTAAGAAATTATATATAAATTTGTCAAAGTAGAATATGGTTTATAAAAGACTTTGTTGATCAATTGAAGTATCATTTTATAAGGGTTAAAATTAAATTATTATTTTTAACTTATATATATATATATATATATATGTTAACCAACAAATAGGAATACCACAAATTCTAATTCTTAAAATCCGTAATCAAATAAAAAATTATTAAACTCGAAGAACAACAAATTCTCTTCCGATCTAAAAAATTAAAGTTAAATAATTTGGATATAGATCTTAACCCATAAATAAGAATATATCAAATTTAAATTCTCAAAATTCGTAATAAATTAAAAAATCAAACTAAAAAACAAATTCTATTCCAACTCAAAATTTTCAATTGAAAGATTATAAAATACTACTACAAATGATTATAACATGATAGAAATTTTCAACAATTTGCTATCAAGTGTTAACAAAACTCATATCGATCGGTGTAGACTAATTCAAATGGGAGTGAGAAATGAGAAGATGAGTATGAAAGAATGTTTAGGTGAGGAAGAAAAGAATGTAGAACGGTTTGCCGGTTGGTGACGGAAGATGGAACGAGGAGTGAGTATTTATATGTAACAAATTAAAATTTTTGGGTATGTTTTTTTAATAAGGATATTTTGGTTATTAAAATATTATTTATTCATTTTCTTTTTGTTTCTCTTCAAAATTGGAGATAAAGTTGAATTGAAATTTTATATAATAACATTTCTCAACTTTTTTCTTCTTAAATATTTAACATACCTTAATATTTTTTTCTTCTTATCAAGTTCACTCGTTCAGAGATAACGCTGGTTTTAATAATAAAATAATAATAAACAGGCACGCGACTTCTGGCGAGAGACGGAGTCGCCGTCCCAAACGTGTTTGCAACCGCTTGCCGCTGCTAGCCGCGACTAGGGTTTTGAGATCGCCCTTCCGATCACACTCAAACTCGCTTTTGAATCTTGATTAGGGTTTTGGGTCGTTTTGCAACCTCAGACTCCACTTCTGATCGGATCTGACCGATGAGGAGAAGACCAGGGATCGCAGGTCTCCAGAACGCCGCCGCTGCTCGGGTACCGCCGTCTCCAAAACCTACTTTTTTGGGTGTTTATTATTATTATTATTATTTTCTGACAAATCGAGGGGTTTTGTGCAGGAGAATTTCCGGATCGTCGGCGACAATGTGGCGAGGGTCAGGACCGATCTCATGAAGGAGCAACTCGCCACCTTCCGGTCCCAGTTGGAAGACTTCGCTCGCAAGCACAAGGTTTGCTTACGCCCTTTGTTATTATTTTTTTATCATTTTGTTGTTGTTTTTGTTCGAGAGAAATCATCAAAGAGGTTTGGTCTTCTCCGCGTATTGTTGCCACATAATCATTATGTAGCGTACTGTGTAGTTTCCATACCTTATGTTTGATGTTTGAACTCTATACATTATTTGAGTGTCATATCGATCTCTAAAGGTAGATTCATGGCTTGTAAGAAGAAACAATTGAGACAACAGAAGATATCAATTTTACTTGGATTTGTTGATAAAATACACATTTAAGGGGCCTGATACTCATTTTAGAGGTTATAACTCTCACTCAGTGTGGCCATTAAAGAGGTGCTAGAGGCGATGAAGCGAGGCACTAAAAAAGATAAAGGTGGTGAATAGATATGGTCTCTATATGGTAATCTTTATCGTCAAATAGCTCTCCAACTCATTTGTAATAACCAACCTTGGGATCATAAAAGTATGCTCTTTTGTAACTATGATTATGTCAATATGTCCATTTTCAGATGCTACTTATTCAAACTGGTCATGCTTTCAAAGTTAAAACCTTTTAAATAGGTCCCTAGGGACTGATGAAGATGTTTCTGCATTGACAATTTTTGCAGTTTTTTATATGCTAAAGCAACTTGTTTTTGCAGTTTTTTATATGCTAAAGCAACTTATTTACATTCTTGTTTTTGTGGAAATGTGAACTGACTTTGTATTTCTTTTTGGTGAATTTGTAGATGTTTAATTCCGTTTGCTTTCTGAAATTTCAACATATATTGTGTGGAAAACATTTCCGGCCCGTAGATGTTTAATTCCGTTTGCTTTCTGAAATTTCAACATATATTGTGTGGAAACATTTCCGGTCCGTTGATTTGAGTTTTGCATTTTCATTTGATTTAGTGGTTGTAGGTTATATGTTGCTGATGCACATAACCCAGGGGTTTTATTATTTCCTTCTGGGGTGGTTGCTTGCTTCTGCAAAACTTTTTATCAGTTTGATTGTTTTGCAAAAATCTTGAAATGTCATTGTTTCATAATGCAAATGATATTGCCAAAGTTTTTGTTATGTGGGGAAAAATAGCTTTTAGTTAGAGCTAGGACTCGTGCCGTGCATGGTGGCCTTGGGGCCCGTCAATCGTTGGTCTAACGAGCCGTGTCAGGCTGTAAGCGTGTCGGGCCGGGCCGGCACGACTCAAGTCCCAGGTCTACTTTTAGTGCTTGTGATTTGGTTAGTTGACTTGTTGAGTGCTAATAAATAAACCATGCTATTTCAGAATGACATACGAAAGAATCCCACGTTCAGAACACAATTTCATGAAATGTGTGCCAAAATCGGAGTAGACCCTCTAGCTTCTAACAAGGGGTTCTGGGCAGAGTTGCTGGGGATCGGTGATTTCTACTATGAACTTGGTCAGTGTCAACATAATTTTATATGCTCTTATTCTACTTTGGTTTTGTCAGCTTACAATATCTATGATATTAAAATTAGTTTCATCTATAATGATTGATGCATATGCTTTGTTCTCGAGTAATGAGTCCATGATGTTTGGGTATAAGATGAGAAAACCAAAGTATGTTTGAGTATTGGATGAGATTATTATTTTTTGGATCATTTATAGAATAAAAAGGGATACAAGAGGTGATAAAGACAAAAACAAAAAACGAAACTGAAAAAACAATCACAAGTTGGAAACAGGATTCCGACAAGGCCACAACAGAACTGGAGTGTCCAAAAATAAATCCACAAGATGTGGGGAAACAACATGAGAAAATCTTGCAGTCACCCAACAAAAGAAATGATTGTAAGCCAGACAATCCACTGTAATCCCCGAAATTTTCAGCCACAGGTAGACATTCGGTACAGTCTTTTGCCAAATCTCCCAAAGTAAACTCTCTTGTTGTCAAACCGTAGTCTATTACGTGCCAGCCAAATATTCCACCATAAGGCAGGAGGGCCAATAATTTCAGCTTCCTTGACAGAACTTTTAGGAATGTCCGAAGTCCATTTTAACCAAAATTCTCTGAAATCCCCTTCCACGACGACCATACCCATGGCAAACTTTTCCAACATAGCTTTGATAATCTCACAATCTCTGAACAAGTGATCATTAAGGTCTTCCTCCACCAAACATAGTGGACATCTACTAGCCAAGCTCCAAACCCTAAATTTTAAGGTGACCCCATCAGAGTCTTAACGTGAAAAATCAGCCAAGTCAGAAAATAAATTTTTGGTGATGCATTGTTGTTCCAAATCAGCGATACATGGTCTAAAGACGGCCCTGAGCCAAGAAGAATTTGAGAGAGGGATTTGACCGAGAAAGAGAGATTAGATCGAAAAGATCAAATAAGAGAATCAACAACAGCAGAAGAGATTGAAACTGAGTTTAACAAACCAAAAGATCGCAAAATTTCAAGGATTCACGATCCGAGAGGGACTGAGAGAGAAAAATTCCAAACCGATGATCGAATCCTGCCATGTCAGAAGATCAACGACTCACACTTCCTTATCCACCGCTAACCTATAGAGTAGGGGAAAAGTAACCATAAGAGACAATTGACCAACCCATGTAGCTAACCAAAATCTAATGTCCACCCCATATCCTACAACACACCTCATTCCTTATTTTACCATCTCCACACCAAGAACACCACTCCATAGGCCATTTATAGATTTGATATGATCAGGGAACCAAGCGGGAGAGCCACGATAGTACTTATCTTGGATTACACGTTTCCATAGAGGAGGATCTGGGTCATGTGGACCAGATAATTTCCAAACCCATTTACCCAATAAAATCTTATTAAAGGATTTGATGTCTTAGATACCTAAACCCCCCGGGATTTTGTTTGACACACAATCTTCCAAGGGACAAGAGGGTAACCCGAGTTTTTCTCACATTTCCTCATTTCCAGAGAAAATTTCTTTGTAGGCTACTCATTTTATTTGCTACATTTGTTGAGATCACAAAAATTGACATAAAATAGGTATGTAAGTTTGTCAAAACAGATTGAAATAATGTCAATCGACCCCCCAAAATAATTTTTTTCCTTTCCAACATGCTAGTCTAAGATTCATCCTTTCCAAAATCGGGTCCCAATCCAGTTTACGATTTTTTAAGGTGAGAGAGGGAGACCCAAATATTTACACGGGAAAGTTTTCACTCTACAACCAAGTATGTTTGCCCTTTCGGAAATATCTTCGTCCCCCATCTTTAAGCATATCACAGAAGATTTATTCTAATTAACAGATAGCACAAACACCCATTCAAAGATCGTAATTAGGGATTTTTTTTTTCTGATTGATTCCTTATCCCCATTACAAAAAATAAAGTATCATCCACATATTGGAGGAAATAGACTTCCTCCCTACTTCTACTCACCTTGAAACCTTCCCACATATTATGTTGTTTGAGAATTTCTATCGTCCCCCAAGGATTTCACCGAATAGAGTAAAAAGTAATGGAGAAATTGAGTCCCCTTGTTTAAGTCCCCAAGAATTCTTAAAGAAACCACAAGGTGAGCCATTTGCTAGAATTGAGAAGTTGGCGGTAGACACTAACATTAATCCAACCCCTCCATTTATTTCCAAAGTTCTTGATTTGCATCACCTTATCAAGAACCTCCCAATCCACACAATCATATGCTTTTACTATATCCAATTTTAACACTGAACCATGTTTTTAGACCGTGATATGGTCTCCACACATTCTTGGGCAACAAGAAACCATCAGTAATTAGTCTATCCTCAACGAACACAAACCGGTAACAAGAAGATAGTTTGGGTAGGACAAATTTGAGCATTACTCACAAAAGTTTGGAGAAAATTTTAAGACAACAATTGAGTAAACTGATTGGTCTAAAGTCTTTCATGGAAATTGCCCCGGCCGATTTAGGAATTAGGGAAATGAAAGTTGAATTGACCGGACAAAACAATCCTTGATAAAACCCTCAACTTCCAGAGCCACAGTTTCCCAACACTTTTGGTAGAATAAAATGAGAAAACCGTTAGGTTGAGGAGAACCATCAACTCGCATTTTAAAAATAGTGTCTTTGATTTCTTTTTTTTATATTTCAAACTCAAGACTCGTACGCTAAGAAGCACGGAAACGGACACGGGACACAGACACGGGGATACATTTTTCTAAAAAGTAGGGCACGGACACGACATTAAAATTATAATTAAAAATTCTAATATATATAAATAAAAAATAATATACTTGTAAAAAAATAATTACTCATAAATGTTAAATGTTCATAATAAAATAATATATGTTGCTTTAGGTTGCCTCCTCATTGTCCGTGACAAAAGTAGTCATTGAACATATTCTTAAATGACAACAAACTGATTACTACCTAATAAAATAATATACTTCAAGGGTTGTATTAAAACTTTCGTGACCTAATGGTTTATCTTCTTCTTCTCCTTTATATAAACATTCTGGTACCGAAAAAGGAGGAAGGAAAAAAAAGTCAAAATCGAGACCAATGAGTGTCCTAGCCGTGTCCGAGGAGTGTCCAAGGATTCCGAAGAGTGTCCACCACTGCGAAATATCAAGGCGTGTCCGAGGAGTGTCGGTGTCCGACACGACCACGACTCAGACACGAAGACCATTCAGAA
Organism: Triglochin maritima; assembly: GCA_963682175.1. Taxonomy (NCBI): domain Eukaryota; kingdom Viridiplantae; phylum Streptophyta; class Magnoliopsida; order Alismatales; family Juncaginaceae; genus Triglochin; species Triglochin maritima. The sequence goes on along the minus strand of OY821773.1, from coordinate 37,591,582 downwards.
GTGTCCGTGCTTCCTAGCTCGTACGACCCTCATCAGTAAGAGTTTTGAAAATTAAATTAGTCTCCCATGGGAAATCTCTAGTTCTTTTCTCAAAAAGCTTTTGAAAAAACCTATCATCTCTCGACAAAGATTCTCTTTATCCGATACCATCCCCAAGTTAGTTCGTAGTTTTTGGAAACCATTGAAACGTTTTCGACCGTTGGCATTTGCATGGATTTTTTTTGTATTTTTATCTCCCTCTTTCAACCATTTTACTCGAGATTGTTGTTTCAATTTTTTTTCCAATTTGTAGCAACTTTTCCCATTCGATTTTTAGTTTTCCCCGGGTAGTTTTTTGGGCCTCAGTAAGCGATTGCTCTTCTTCCAAAACATCCAACAAATGGAGTTTCGTAAGAATCGTATCTTTATTCGCATTGACATTTTCAAATTCTTCTTTGTTCCAAATTCTAATTTGAGATTTAACTTCCTTTACCTTAAGAATCAAAGTTAGGATTTTATTTCTCTTTGGAGGCACCTTTTTCCACCAACAATCAATTTTCTTAATGAGATCAGCCTTTTCAAACCGCATTCTCTTGAATCTAAAAGGAACAAATCAAAGATGACACGAGGTAATCCGACCACCCCAGAAAAAAGGAAAGTCTTGTCCCGCTTGGTGCTCGCTAGGAATCTATCCAATTTTGAAAGCGCAGGGACATCTCTAAAATTGGACTAGGTAAAATTTTGGTTGGACAAAGGAAGATCTATTAAACCCAAGTCATTGATAAGGTTTGAGAAGTTAGACATGTATCTCCCACGCCTGACACCCGAGATCCTTTCAAAAGTAAACCTTACAATGTTGAAATCTAGGAAGCATGAACACTTCTAAACGGTCTTCGTGTCCGAGTCGTGACCTTGTCGGACACCGACACTACTCGAACACGGGAAGTCAGTGAAATGAAGCTCTGAAAGCAAGGTCGGTCAATTCATGGAAAGCTGGAGCTTGGACACGTGTCGGACATGCCAGGTGGCGTGTCCGAGACAGTTTTGACATTTCACAATGGTGGACACGGCTAGGACACAAGATGGACACTCCTTGGACACAATGTCCACATTTGGACACGACAACGTTTGTGAATTTTTTAAAGTTTTGGGGCCGGCGGTGGATGACTTTTCTTAGATCGGAACCCCGGACAGAGGTCTCCTGGAGGAGGAAGGTGAGAACGTCGATTAGGTGGGAGGGAGGGACGGTGAGGATCTTCGGGTACATGGAGCAGGCACGACGGAGGTTGGAGGAGGTGAGGCCAGCGGAGGATAAGAGGGAGACGATCGACTTGAGTTGTGGGAGGGGGCGGATACGAGGGCCGGGTGGGTCGACGAGACCCCGACGGAGTCAAGATAGATGACCTTGTCTCAGAACGGAGTGTCCAATAGTGGAGGTGGTGGTGAGAGGGAAACCACCACCTTCACCAGTGTGGCGGTGAGGCGGAGGAGGCAGAGACTGTTTATGTTGATGGGAATCAGAGGTGGGGATTGGAGGTGGAAGTGGAGGATTTCTTCCATTTTCTTTTCTTTTTCGTTCGTTTATTAGGGAGGGAGGGATAAGGTAATAAGGAGGGGATGTGTCATGTGTGTGGATGAGACCAAACCAAAGAAAAGGGATGCGGGGGTATTTTGGGAATTTTGTTAATAACTTACGTTATCCTTTATCATGGACTTGCCAACGAGGAGGCAAGCTGAAGCAACGTATATTATTTTATAATTAACATTTAACATTTATGAGTACTTATTTTTTTACAAGTATATTATTTTTTATTTATATATATTATAATTTTAATTATAATCTTAATGCCGTGTTCGTGTCCTACTTTTTAGAAAAATGCTGTATTCTCGTTTCTGTGTCTCGTGTCCGTCTCTGTGCTTTTTAGTAGGGGTGAGCATTCGGTCCGGACCGGACCAGATCAAATTTTTATCAGGGGTCCGGACCGAAGATCAGACCGGACCGGATGCTCATGGACCGAAGACTGGACCGGACCGAAGCGGTCCGGTCCGGTCAAAAACCGAATTTTTTAAATAAAAAAACAAAAAACGGACCGGTTCGGACCGGACCGAACCCGAAATTTTAAAAACTTCAGGACCAAAACCCGGACCGGACCGGACCAAATCAAAACTTCCGGACCGACCGGTCCGGTCCGGTCCAAAAACCCGGTTTGGACCGGACCGTGCACAACCCTACTTTTTAGGTTGAAATCACCCCCGATTACCCATGGTTTAGTAAATTGAGTACCCAATTGGTGGTGCTCGGTGAAAAAATCCTCTGTACGACAGTCCTCACAAGGACCATAAACATTTGTGAAAATAAACTCAAAATTTGAGGAGACACATCCAAAATGAATCGAGAAAGAAAACTCCCAACCCATTTATCGATCAAATTAAGTTTATTATTGTTCCACAAAGTGATTAGGCCATCCGATGCCCCAATTGCACCATTGTCAACGTATCAGATACTTCTATCCCTCCCAATAAGAATAACAATTCTAAGGCCCCCCTCTTGGAATTTGGATTCTTGAATTGCCAGGATCCATGGTCTATATTTCACCCAGAATTCCTTAATCGATCTACGTTTATCGTAATCCCCTAAACCTCTTACATTCCAAGATATAAGATTCATTTGGAAACTATGTAATTTATTTCAGTATTGGATGAGATTATTGAAGTAATTTATTTCAGTTCAGTGGTCTCTTATCTTTATTGTTGTAGATGAGTTCTTGAGTTTTGATCCCATTGGCCAATTATGTGTTCCTTGATCATCCTACTACTATTTTTTGTTCTAACATATGTCTAGCACACCTTTATATTATCTTGGCAGCTTGATGTGGGTCAAATTCCTAATTTATTTGAATTTTTACAATAGTTGTCAAACTTTAATTTTTGTAAATGTAGCTGTTCAACGGCATTTTTCTGTGAGGTGTACACTGCCGTTGTTGCATCCCTATTGAGGTTTGCAGGTTGTGCTAGATATCCTTTTAACAAGTATGTTGCTACCACTTCCAATGTTGGTCTGAAGTAAGAATCTAGAGGTTTAGCTTTAGCTTGCATACAAGTCTTGTACTTTGGAGCGGTCAATATTAATACTTTTGTAAAAGGGGTAGGTACTGATGAAGGATGTAAACAAGCCGAGCTTTCCCAAATTCAAGCTCCGCTCCTTAAGCTTATCAAGCTTGAAGCTAATCTTGAGCTTGTCTAGTTATAATTCATGCTGGGCTGGAATTTGATTCAAGCTTGTCTCAAGCCCATCATGAGCCAAGTCACCCTCTTCATTACAAGTATAATGATTTGATGGCTTTCATACAAAATTTAAATGAAGATGCTCTTAAAAGACATGCTACATTGGAGTCCTTTGTTGTCTATGTATATATATGATAATCTAATTTCTAAATCGATAATAGAAAGTTATTTTATTAAAACATTTTGGTTCATTTGCTGTCAATTCTTTGTCAGTCATTATGTATGTAAGGAGAAACCATCTAGTTTATTTATTTTGGGGGCGATTTTATTTTTCTGAACACCAATAAACTGCAAAATAACAGTTTCCTGGATGATTAGACAACTATTTCCATTCAACAGTGCCACAGTGCTCATGTATTTAGTGGGTTTTGTTTCATTAGGCAGGAGTTCAAATTGTTGATATTTGCTTGGCTACAAGATCCCACAACGGAGGTCTGATTGACTTGCAGGAACTCCGTAGTCTATTGTGTCAAAAAAGGAAGGCTGCTCGTGACTCAGTAACTGAAGATGATTGTTTGCGTGCAATAAAAACACTCAAGGTACTTTCCATAAAAGTTATGATCCATCCTTGTCAGGTTTCTATGTTTATTTACTTGATTTGCAATACTAAGAGTATCATACTTTTCAGTTATGCTCTCTGATTCTTCTGTGGTCAATAAATTTCTAAATAATGTACCCGTCTCTCTCAGTTAACTATAGATATCTACTGCAGGCTCTTGGTAATGGGTTTGAAGTTATCACTGTTGGGAGGAAGAACCTCATCAGATCAGTTCCTACTGAGTTGAATAAAGATCATAACGAAATTCTGGAACTTGCTCAGGTTTGCCTCTGTACAATATCTTCATGATTAGCCAACTCAGTTTCTAGAAAGCAGGTCTTCTTGTTGCATCGGTTTTTGTCCTGCATGTGATGCTAAATGGATCTACATTTAGAGAATGGTTTGAATTATATCCGGTTGCTTTTATTGAAGTATGTGTAATAGGGCAAATTTTCAGCTGCATAATTTTGTGCTTTGCGTTTTTCTTTATCTTCGTGATCTGATTAGGTTTAATTAACAATTTAAACATGGCTTCATGTTTCTTATTTAATAGCGCCTGTATTTTCATTGAATGTAAATTACTTCAGGACTTCTGCACATCGAGATGCAAGATATATTTATTATTTTGCTTCTATGATAATTGAGTTGTGAAAAATATCTCCTTTCAAGTTAGCACATGATCGTTCCCTCGAATCACAAAAAATAGTGTGAGAATAAATCACGTGGATTTGCTCTGCAAGGAAAAGGATAACCAGTTCAGAGAGTAGGTAAATATTGGGAAAGCTAATCATTAATAAGTGTAGTGGAATTATTTTGATCTATTTTGAGTACTGATAAACATTTGATATACTTATGAATATGATATGAAGTAAAAAAAAGCATTAAAATACTGCCAGTGGGAATCCGACACGCCTTATTTATTTGATGCAACAGTTTTTAGTTTGTAACAGTACTCAGCACAGCAACATTCTTTACCTGTAATTTGGATCTGCTCCCAACTGTCACACAACAGCTTCAGTTATTTATGATTCACTTTCCATTTTCATTCACCTTAGTTAAAATCTCTGGAAAGTGATAGCTTGGTCAAATTGCAATTTTACTGCAGGGTCGAGGATATGTAACTGTCGATGAGGTTCAGAACAAGCTGTTGTGGTCCTCTGGTCGTGCCATCGATGCCCTTAACACTTTACTAGAAGTAAGTGTCACTTTTCCGTTCATTCATCAATATGTTGCAAAAGGTTTTCATTTGTGTGCCTCTCTATAACCTACAGGAGGGTCTCTGCATGATTGATGATGGCCATAAGGACCGCATGCGCCTCTACTGGTTTCCCTGTGTTGCTTCCTTATCTTCTATTTTGGATGAGCATAAGGTTTGATGTATGCTTTGTGATAACTGAACTGTGTTAAACTGCATCACACTTAGTTCATGGGTATTATTTCTGCTTTGAAAAATTGAAAATATCTATGGAATCACGAAATTCTCAGTTGGTGTTTCAGTTAGATTACCAGGCACATTAAATTTATTCATGTTGATTTCTGATGTTTCTTTTATTGCATTTCATATTTACTTTTATTTTTATTTTGTGGTAAACCGAGTGCATCGTTCTCTGTCAGCGTTTAATGTCATTGCATCTAGTAACGAAGTTGACTGAAGAATAAGAACTTATCAAAGCTCTGTTTCGATTCAGCATTGAATTGCAAGATTCCTGAGATTAGACAAATCACAGATTCCATTTTCGTATTTCTAAGTCGTACTTTGATTTCTACGGATTATATTCCCAACTCAACAAGGTAAATGACCAAAAACAGTGATATAAGAAGCTAAAAAATAGGCTCCTGGGAATGATATTTGTGATATACGAAGCAATAACTTACAGTTTATAATAGAGTATTGGTTTTGTAATTTGTGCAGGAATATGTTGCCTTAGAAGGATTTAGATATACTGAAATTTTCCCTTGTAACTGTCGATATTTATTATACACTACAGCTTATTCTTGTCTACAATACTTCCAAATCCACATTGATGAAGACCCAGCCGTGTCAAGTTCCGTTAATTCCGTAATGTTTATGTTTGCCTAATTCTTCTACCCGACGCTTAAAACTACCCAGTCTATGATTTGGTTTTTTAACTTGTGGTTGTGGGTAGTGTTCTCAAAATGCTGTCGGATGCGACCGTATATGTGGATGTAGTCGCGATGAGAAGTGCATCGCATCTCTCCGATGCGGCCTCATATGCGGACAGATACGGTAGCATTTCAAAACACCCCGATTTTATTTTTATGTTTGTTTTTTGGGTGATTTTTCTTATTTTTTTACTTTTATTTGTTTAATATTGAATTAATGATCTTAGAAATTATTCAAAAATTTACCTAAATTTTTAATTACATGTATATATATTTTAATATATATATATTATTAAATTATTAAATCTCAAATCACGTATGCACCCACGTTACATCCGCATATGTCGATGCGGTATCGTCGCATCTGCGTCCCGTATTTCTTAAACTTGGTGGTGGGTGAGAAGAATGTTGAGGAGAGAGGAAAAAGATAGGTCAAGATAATATGATAATTGTATAAATAGATTTGGGTTTTTTTGCTTGGTATACTTTTAAAAGTCTTTTTATTAGACTTTTATTTTGTGTATTTTTTTATTGCTTTAGTACAACAGTTAACTTAACTAATTAGTCTGGTACACATGACAACGCGTGAGGTTTACTTCACTTCTTGATTTGTACGAGGGACACATAACAACGTGTGATGTTTACTTCACTTGGTTGATTTGCATAAATAATAATAATAATTTTTGCATTCAAATCCAACCAAAAATGTTCTATTTACGTCCGTATACTTGTTTAACTTGTTAAATTAAAGTTAACTTACCAAAAATTTTGAGCTCTGATTTTTTAATGTAATATATCTCAAAATGTTTCTACATTTTTATCAATTTTGACATAAAAAAAATAGAATAATATATTTTAATAAAATCAATTCAAAATAATATCAACATTATTCGACATCAATTTATCACAAACTAGCAATCACATTATAACACAAAATTCAAAAATAATAACACAATACAAATATACAATCATAAATTTCATCATCAAATTTTCACAAACTCAAACAAACACATTACACAACAAAACACCCATTTGTACACCTCAACAAACTTCCAATCCTTCGCCATCCTCATCACGACTAGACCTGGGATTTGGGCTGTCCCAACTGCTCACGGCATGACTCGACTCGCTAATGGCACGATCCATTAGCCCAACGACTATAATAGTTGTTGGGTTACTGACGTCAGCAGCCCAACGACTATTTTTTTTATTTACACGAAAATATTTTCCTCTCATCCTTTATAAATCCCCCAACCTTGTTTATGTGTTGTTTTTACTTTGTTGTTTTCTTTGTTAATGAGATTATTAGTGAGTAATCCATCCCCTTTGGGAGTGGAGGATGATGTGAAGTGTGGATGTAATAGATTTGTGTTTGTCCCTAATCTTAAACTTGAAACTTCAAATGATTTTTGTAACTATTTTGATGGGTGTTCTCACTCTTACGTAGTATGTGGTTAATGATCCTAATGGATGTTTAGCATATACTTTGGTTAGTTGTCTCACTTAATGAGGATTGATGATGTGAGGAAAATATTTGAGGGGATAAAGAGTTAAGATTGACATGTAAGTATAAGGTTATCTTTGGCCTTATATTGAGTACTATTTTTTGTATGTTTTAGTGATGATGATAAATCTTAATCCACGTAGAGACACTTAGGATTGTGGTCATTTTAAGATTTTCATGTTATACATGTCATTAACGCTTAATTATACACACACGTATCACACTTACGCTTTTGCATGCATTTTTCATCTCCTACGAGACTAATCATATTAGGTTTCTTTTGTCGATTCGTGTAGCATTAGTTAGTTTCGATATACTCAATCTTCATTTTCTTCTTCCACTTGAGTATGGTCGACGGCGACGACCTGTATTCGCTCGTCGTGGACACGACCCGTACTTGCCACTATTTCAACGTGTCTGTGCACTTGCGGTTTTAAACTTCACATCTGATCAACAAGTTTAAGAAAAAAAGAAAAATAGGCATTGAAGTTTTCCTAAACATGTGTTTTGAACGAGTGATTTTGTTAAGTATATAAATGGAAAAAATAACAAATTGAAACAAAAAAAACAATATCAGATGGGTTTTTTATTGAAAAATGAAGTTTAAGGATTTTGATAGAATTTTGTGACATGTTTTGGACATGCTCTCTAATATATATATATATATATATGGCCAAGTTCTAGTGAGCTAATAGCCTATCTTATTTAGTTTAAGCCCCGTGCAATCTCACAATTGAATCTCATTTACAATTAATCTAACATTTAATTAGCATAACCGTTTTTCTTATAATATACCTTACAATTTCAGATGTATGGTGGATATAGCGGGTGCTTAAAATAAAAAATTAAGCCCTAGGCTCACTAGATAATTCATGTGTATATATATATAAGTCAAGATCTAGTGAGCATGAGGCTCATTTTATTTGTTTAATCCCCCTACAATCTTACCATTAGATTTAATTACGGTTAATATACAGTTAATATTATCCGTTAGATCATTTTATTAACATAACCGCCATAACCTTAATCTACCTTACAATTGAAGATGATGGTGGATATGGTAGATACTTAAAATAATTAGATTAAGACCTGAGCTCACTAGAGAATTACACACACATATAAGACCAATGGGGCTATAGGAACTACTATAACCAATGGGTTGTGACACTCAAAATTAAGATATTTGAAAGTTGATGTTTTTAAATCAAACTTAATCACATGTATTGTTATCTTAAGCTATAATATGTGAATTTTTTTGGTTAATCGAAGTTAATTTCACCATTAATCTAAAATGCTTATATTTGAACGACTAAAATTTATTGAATTTCGAAGTGTTCAGATCAAGGTTTACGATGATCCATTTGATATGAAATTTTTGTCATATATTCCTTATATACGATATATCTCACACATAATTTTTCATAGAATTTTTTTAACAAGAAGTGACTTAAAATGTGGTGTCACGATCAAGATGGTTGTTGACCTCCTACTACCTTATAATATATATATAATTATATATAAAGTCGGTCATGCACGGCTGCAAGTGTATCAAACAAATTTGGAAAGAAAACAAGTGAACCTAAGGAAATTCCAAAAACTCTAAGTGCATTGGTCATACGTAGGCATTTCTGAACTTCACCCAAGCAAATAATGGAATAATATATTGGGTGTTGACTTAGAATCCAATACTTTCTTTATAAACCAAAATTTAAATAAATGTCAATTAGAACATTGCAACGTTCTACCACGATTACCATCCTCATCATTCTCAATTAGCCAAGAGTTCCAAACCAAGTAATGACGAAGCACAGCTACAAACATCTTGTTTTCCTCCTTCCTGTCCTTCTATTCTCCATCACGAAGGCGGAAATCCCAATCGATGTTGGGGTTGTTCTCGATTCTCAATATCCAGTGGTGAAGGGTTGGCTCTCCAGCATATCAATTGCACTTGAAGATTTCTATGCAAAACACACTAACTACACCACTAAACTTGTCCTCCACCACCACGACTCCAACTCTTCCATCATCGATGCCGCTTCAGCAAGTAACTGAACTCCCCTTTCCCTCTAACCTCTTTAGTATGTACTAGCTTCACCTTATGTTCTTGTTTGTATTACTTCTGCACATGTAGCATTGAATCTGATGAGGAACGTGGGAGTAAAGGCCATTATAGGACCCATGAGTTCAGACCAAGCAGTATTTATGTCGGACCTCGGAAAGATTGCCCAAGTGCCCATCATCTCCTTCTCCGCGACCAGCCCTTCACTCTCTTCCTCTTCCGGTTCTTACTTTGTGCGCACAACATTAAACGACTCATTCCAGGTTGGCACGATCTCTGCTTTGGTAAACCAATTCCGATGGAGAGAGGTTGTCCTTATCTACGAGGACACTGAGTTCGGATCCGGAATCGCTCCTTACCTCGTTGACGCTCTCCGGGAGGTTAGTGCACGCGTTACATACAGATATGTCATTCCTCTCTCTACCAGCCATGCCGAATTGGAAAACAAAATGAAAACCTTGATGAGCATGAGGACACGGGTGTTCGTTGTTCACATGGTTCCATCTCTTGGAAGCAAATTTTTCTCTATAGCAAACGAATTGGGTATGCTGGGGGATGGCTATATTTGGATCATAACTAATAGTTTGACGGAGTCGTTCCATACCATTGATGCTTTTGTGGCTAGTAAAATGCGCGGGGTTCTTGGGGTGAAACCTCTCGTGCCATGGTCGAAAGAGACAGATGACTTCACAAAGAGATGGAAGGCAAGATTTAGTTCTCCTAAAGAGGAGTCGACCCTGACTTCTTTTGACATGTGGGCTTACGATACAATATGGGCATTGGCAATGGCCGTCGAGGAATCAGGGGATGATCTTCAGGGGATTAAGACCGGTAATAGTACATCTAACTTGCCGAATTTGATGGTTTCCTCTAATGGTCCAAAGCTACTTAGTGATATCCACAGAACAAATTTCAATGGCCTAAGTGGAAGGTTTCATCTGTTAGAGGGGCAGTTGGAGGCATCGATGTTTGAGTTAATAAACGTGGGACGGAATGGCCTTGAGCGCATTGGCTATTGGACAACAGCGAATGGGATTTCGAGCCATTCACGTTTTAAATATAAAATTGACGACCACGAGTGGCCGGAGAAGCTGCAGAACCAACCCAGAGGATGGGAGTGGCCAACCAGAGGAAAGAAACTGAGAATCGGAGTTCCATTAGTGGGCGGATTCCCTGGGTTCGCAGATATCCACTACGATGAGGAACGCAAGGGAATTGTAGCAGAAGGGTTTTGTATTGAGGTGTTTGAAGCAGCCATTGCTAAACTACCTTACGAAGTCTCCCGTGAATACATTTTGTATGTGAATTCTAGTGGGAACTCAAACGGTTCCCACGATGATCTCATCCAGGAAGTTTATTACCAGGTAGAAATTTTGTAAATCTAAATGAAGTACAATCTATTCCCGGTTTTGGTTTTTTTCTTAATTTTTTTTCTATTTATTGAGACATTTGAGTAAACTAGCACCTAAATATATGAAAATATAATGATATATCACGAATTATCAAAGACATAGCTTATCAAATAAGTACTTCTTTGAATTATTCTTCCAATACCTTATCTTATTTCTGGTGTAGTGTTGTACCAATTAGTCACACATTGATAAAGTCGGATATATTACCCTTCACCAAATGGTTATGTTTTGTTGAAGTGGTGAACCAACAAAATTTCATGATTGTCATGTAGTCCTCACTAATAAGTTCTTAATCAACTCGAACTTTCCCTCTTATGTACTTTGTTTTTTGTAAGATTATGGCCGTTGTTGGCAATAATTTCCCGAGTTCTATATTAATTTCGAAAATTTTGAAATATGCATGAACTATTTAAGTTTTTTTTAGAGTGATTCTTGATTAGTGACTTATAGTATACAAGTAAATTTGAAACATAAAAAACAACATTACAATTTGACTTTTTCGGATAAGCAAACTCGATAAGATAAAACAAGAATCATTGTAGAAGTGTCAATGTAGCTTTTCCAGCTAATGCTATTTTAGAAGTTAATCTGAAATGTTATTAAGCAGAGATTTGATGCTTTGGTGGGTGATATAACCATATGGTCAGCCCGCACAAAGTACGTTGACTTCACGACGCCCTACACAGAGTCGGGGGTTATGATGGTGGTGCCGACCAATAGAGAACCTTCCTTCAAATTGTTTGAATTCCTAGAGCCCATGACGACGGAGCTTTGGTTGGCTAGCGGAGTCGCTTTCATCTCTACTGGCTTAATGATATGGCTAATGGAACACCGCAGAAACAAAGCCTTCCAAGGAACTCTCTCTGAACAGCTTGGCACCACACTGTACTTCATTTTCTCCACGCTCGTCTTTTCTCATAGTTACGTAACTACTAGTTTTCCTACTTATTTCGATTGATAGAAAAGAGCATGTCTAACGTGAAACCATTTTTGATGACTAATTGCCTTCCTTTGCTAATATAGGGGAGAGGTTAACGAGCAACTTTTCGAAAGTTGCCTTAATCATGTGGGTGTTTGTTGTCCTTATTCTAACATCAAGTTATACGGCGAGCCTTTCATCATTGTTGACATCAGAGCAATTGACATCTGACATTACCAGTGTGGAGGATCTACTACACAATAAACATAATGTAGGATACTCAGGTGGATCCATTGTCAAGTCTATCCTCGTGCAAATTGGTTTCAATGACTCCAATCTCGTAGTATATCCGTCACCAGCTGAGTATCACACGGGGTTGTCCAAAGGAAGCTCTGGTGGAGGTGTTTCTGCGATTTTTGACGAGGTGCCGTACATAAAAGTTTTCCTTTCCAAGCACCCCTCCAAGTATATGGTGGTTGGGCCATCGTACAAGACCAATGGCTTTGGCTTCGTGAGTATCTTACAGAAACACTCAAGAATTAATATTACCTACTATCACTTACTAATGATTGTCATGTGGTTTCACTAATATACATTTCAGGTTTTCCCGAGAGGTTTTCCGTTGTTGCCTGATGTTTCTAGGGCCATTCTAAGCTTGAAAGAGAGCAACCAAATGCTGGAATTAGAGAAGAAACTATATCGGGAGTTGTTTCATGGCCCTTTAACTACGATTCAAGAGAGTGGCACAGATGGTTTGAACAGACTCCCACTTTTAAGATTCTTAGGTTTGTTTCTCATTACAGGGGTTACTTCCGTCGGTGTACTCTTACTACATTTTATGGGGCGTGTTTCAAAATTAATGGAAAATCTTGTAGAGTACATGCCAGGATGGCTACTGCACATTTTCTGGGAATTAATTAATGCGCGACCGAGGATCTTTCCCACAATTCGCTGAAAACATCCTTTAATTTGAGAGAAAAGGAAGGTCAAGGTTCTTCCCTTGCTGCTACAAACTTACAGGAAGAAGACCATCAATGCTGAAGGCATGTGCCTAATGAGTTATAGTTTTCTTTTATATCTTGCCTATGTATGAAATATATCATAAAGGAGAAGGCTGCAGCTATTGCTAGACTAGTGCTTATGTTAATGGTTATGGAGCCCATATCATGAAGTATTCTTAATGCTAGTCTTTGTATAGATATAAGCTTCCGAAATTGTTTGTTCTCTAATTTCTCATTAAATATGGATATATTAGTGGAAGTTTATATCTATTTCTTTAGGATGCTCGTAAATGTTGCACACCAATTGCCCCAGTTCTTCTCTATTAAGTTTAGACAGCCGGGCAACTTGTTTTTGTTGGGAGGGGTTCCAACAGTTTTGAACAATAAAATATAAGAAATAAATTAATCAAAATATGCCAATTTTTAAGTCAAAGTTCTAGCGTGAGTTTCCAAACTGTATTTCGCCAAAAGTCCGATCTCTGCCAATCATTGCACTTAAAATATGCCACTAGGAACGTTATCATAACACCGGCCGTCATTTCCTTGTAAAAAGATCATCTTAGTTTTTCTTTTAACTTTTTTACTTACATTATTTATCAACAATCTCTCTTTTTTACTTACATTACTATCAAATCAATTGTTTACTTTCCTTCAACTCATTTCTAATTTTACAAATAAATAAATATATTATCATTTATATTTTTAGTTATACATTTATGTATGAATTATTAATAAAATTTAATACAAATATTTTCATTTTTCGTAAATAATTGTTGCACAAACGTGGGTAATTTTTTTTAGATTTATGAAAATATAACCACTTCAAATTTGGTAATTATTCTTTTTGAATTAAGTATTGAAAATTTAATATTTTAAAAAATATTATATTTATATAGCAATATGAGTGTATAACACGAGAAAATAAGAATTTTGATATTTTTTAAATTTTAATTATTTATATTTTCTAAGATACCTCAATTTAATATAATACAATTCTCTCTTAATTAAATTCATTACAATATAGAAATGTGTTCTACCAACATTAAAAAAAGAAAAAGAAAATAATAAACTAATCGATCCGACAACGATCGTGAGCTAAAGAACTAAAAAAATTATTTTTTAATATACTATCTAACCAACTATCTTAAAAAACCAGCCGTTTCTGAAAATTGATTCCAAGTACAAATAATTCCCATCAAGAAGCTTATTATATTGTTGTTATTATCCATTCATCTGAAAAATCATTCCCAGTACAAATAATTTCCATTAAGAAGTTTATTATATTGTTGTTGTTATCCATTCATCTGAAAATTCATTCGCAGTACAAATAATTTCCATCAAGAAGCTTATTATATTGTTGTTGTTATTTATTCATCTGAAAATTCATTCCCAATACAAATAATTTCCATTAAGAAGCTTATTATATTGTTGTTATTTATTCATCTAAAAATTCATTCCATGTACGAATAATTTCCATCAAGAAGCTTGCTATATTATTGAACCTAACAGAAATTGTAACATCCCAATACAACGAAAAATTTAAAAATTCATAATTAAGACAAAGAGCACAATAATCAAAGGCAGGACTGTTACTTCTCATAAACAAATAGCGGTGCACAAGAATACATCAGAGTTTGCCAAAATGAATACATGATTACAACAAAACGACAAAGGAAGATAGACGTAATCATGTTGACCTCAGTGGTCCGACTAGAGGATCCGACTCCAAATGCGCGCGCCTGCCGATCACCACCCCACTGGACCTACTGCGGTCCTGAAAAAGATGCAACAACAATGCCTGAGTTTCCAGAAGGAAACCCCGTATGCCAACTCACCTATATATGCATGCATTACACAATGAACCTATCATACTAGTAGCATGTCATGACATCGACAGAAATGGAAAACAGTTCCCCCGAAGGGTAAAACGGGACATCAGTCCGACAGTCAACAACGAGTCTCCCGAGGAGACCTACTGCAGGCACATGCAGCCTTACAGCACGCGACATCGCACCCCCCACACGTAGCTACACTACTCAAGGGTTCGGCAGGGAGCCTCTGTCACGCCTGAGCGCCGATAGAATACAGATCTGCAAATCTCAGAGGTCGGAGCCACAGGGACCAACGGGCCGTCGCCCGGAAGGTATAACAACAACATCTCGGTAGGTGCCCAGCCGAGGAAAACAACATAGCCGGAACAACCTCGGCCCAACAATCATCATCGCCGGCACAACCTCGGTGGCCCATCACAACTTCCGGCACAACATCGGACGGTCCAGACCGAAGTCTGCCAGATCATCAGGCTCCTCGAGCCGCAAACACCAACCGCGCCGCTATAAAAGCAGGGCAGCGACCTCCGTAGCCCGTGGGCCGGTAGTCACCTCACCCAACGCCAGTTGCGTGCCCGCACAACATCAACACTGGGATCCGCGATCCCTCAGGCCTGCTATACTACGATGAGTCAAAACAATCCATCATCTGAGTCACGGTCCATACATGGAGGTGACGCGTCCCGAACACCCAAACTTTTCCACACGGCGGTCCCTGGGCAGGCACGCAACACGCGCCCACCGTCACCTCCCGGCTCACGCACAAGGCGAGGACACGGGTTTCCGTGGACAAAGTTGGCATTCAATAAGGGAACCAGGAATTCTGTCCTGGGCCCAAACGGTCGACCGGAAGAGGTGATTCGGTCGACCGTTTCCAGAAAGGAATCGGTCGACCGTACTCCTAAAACGGTCTACCGCTGCGCTCAAAATAGAACCCCCCAACGGTCGAACAAAGGTCTAAAACCGGTCGACCGAACGAGGTCAAAATCCGGAGTCTGGTCAACGTCAAAATCGGATCTATCGGTCGACCGACTCAGGGGTCCCGGTCGACCGAAATCCTACAGGGTCAACCTAGCAATTCTATGTCATAAACGGTCGAACGCAACCAACAATCGGTCGAACAAGCATGCGATAAAATCCAGTACACTTAAGTTCCGGTCGACCGAACACAAGACCCCGGTCGACCGAAACACAACAGGCAGTCCCAACTCACCAGCAAATACGTACTACCGGTCGACCGCCATACGGCATCGTCCGACCGGTGAAGGTTAAAGTCGGGTAAAACAGTACACTCGGTCGACCGTCCGAAGGGACCGGTCGACCGTTGGTCGTCTTCAACCTCGCGCCAGCCGAGGTTTTACGAAGAAACACGTCGCCGGAGAGGTCTCCGACCTCTCCCGACCGACCAACGTCTCACCCAGACGAGAGTGATCAACAAACCACACTAACAAGTCGACATACCTCAAATGAAGACGACGAAACGCCGGAGCAACGCTCGCGCCTCCGTCACCTCCTCAACGCTCGCGCCGGAATCGAACTTCCGCCTTCGTCACCGACCGCACACGCTCCGCCCTCCTCAACTGCCGCCGGAAAAGAAAGGAGAATGTGAGAGAGGTGGTGGAAGAAATGGAATGGAAGGAAGAAGATGAAGAATGAATTTCCTCTCCTTAAAAACCCAACCCATCAACCCACACCACTCCACCACACCCCTACACACGCAGCCCATCCCGTAAGCCATCATTTCCTCTCTCTCTCCACAGAAGTCAAATCCCTCCGTACCTCCTTCTCTCCTCTTAATCCCTTCTAACAGAAATGGTAAAGCAGTTATACTCTCAGTTTAAAAAATAATTACGAGCGCTTTCAGCATGCCATTATTGTAGTTTTTTTATGTTGCTGACATTTCAATGTTGGGTTGACAATATGGTGCATTAAGACTTAAGCTGCTAATTTTAGGTTTCTACAATCATTTGTCTTTTTTAATTAAGAGGACAAGAAAGTATTTAATACTAGTGTTAAGAATCAGGAATCACAATTATTTCAATCTTTATTATTAATTTTTTGCTTGGATAATTTATACGTATTTCTTTATTGGGGTCTAACCCCGGCTCCAAATGCCTTGAAGTTTGGAACCTAGAGAACTTGAGGTTGACATGGAGAAATCACTGCATCTCATCCTTCATACCCTGTTATTCACATCCTCGCTTTGGCTCGTACTGAGTAATGATCCCAACATCACCATACCATTCCATGTTGGTGTGGTGCTCGATGAAGGAAGCCTTGTTGGGAAGACAGGCAGGACAAGCATATCAATTGCCATAGAAGATTTCTACGCTCAACATGAAAATTATACAACGAGACTCGTCCTTCATAGTAGAGATTCGGGTAACGACGCTGTTGGTGCAGCTTCAGCAGGTTTGCTATTTCAACAACTTATTATGCATCATTTGCCTAACAAACTCAACTGAACCTCATGCGACATCTTCGTGTGTAGCATTGCATTTGTTGGGAAACAAGAAAGTGAAAGCAATTATAGGCCCACAAAGATCAGCTCAAGGATTGTTTGTATCCAATCTCGGCAACACGACTCAAGTTCCAGTCATTTCTTTCTCTGCGACAAGTCCATCCCTCACTTCCTCCCACACACCTTACTTCATTCGGACGGCATCAAATGACTCATCTCAGGTAAATGCAATCTCTTCCATTGTCAAAGCATTTGGATGGAGAGAAGTTGTGCCCATATATGAAGATACAAGTTTCGGCACTGGAATCATATCTTATCTTGTTGATGCCTTGCAAAATGTTGATGCTCTGGTGCCGTATAGAAGCACATTGTCTCCCACTTCAACAGATGAACAAATCTCAGGGGAATTGTATAAGTTGATGACAATGCAAACAAGGGTGTTCATTGTGCACATGGCTCCTCAGTTGGGCTCTCGATTCTTTGTGATGGCCAAAGAAGTAGGTATGATGAGCCATGGGTATGTCTGGATCATGACAGACGGTCTAACATCAATCCTAGAATCCAAGGACTCTCTTCCTATTGACTCAATGCAAGGAGTTTTGGGCGTGCGGCATTATATAAAACCATCTGACCGGCTCGAACACTTCAAATTAAGATGGGAGAGGAAATTCTGGGTGGAGAATCCCAAATACAAGAGAACTGAGTCTAGTATTTACGGTGTATGGGCATATGACACAATTTGGTTGCTGGCACAGGCGGTAGAAGATATAGCTGGCTTTATTAAACCTCAGAATCCGAAGTTCACAAACGAGTCCACGTTTAGCATGGAGAGGCTTGGGATTTCAGATGTCGGTCCTCGGCTTCTTCAATCAATTCTGAAAACGAGATTCGACCCAATAAGTGGTGATTTCTTAATCAAGAACAATCAGTTGCAGGCCTCAGTATTTCAGTTAGTAAACATAAATGGTGATGGTGGGAGAGGGATTGGGTTTTGGACTCCAGAACATGGAATCTCTCGCGCATTATTATCGAGACATAACAACAAGCCATTCTCCTCGTCTGTTTTTGATATTGGGGTTGTGTTGTGGCCTGGGGATTCGACTTCAATTCCAACAGGTTGGACGATCCCGACCAATGACAAGAAGCTAAGGATTGGCGTTCCTTTGAGAGATGGACTCACTGTGTTCATTAAGACAAAACGTGATCAACTCACCAATGCAACTATAGTCACCGGATACACAATTGATGTTTTCGAAGCTGTTGTCAAGCTATTGCCGTATGCCATCTCCTATGAGTACATAACCTTTGAAAATGGTGATGGAGAAACAGCCGGATCGTACAATCAACTTGTGAACCAAGTTTACGAACAGGTGCGTTGAATCGCTCAAATAGCAATAATTGCTGCTTTTGCTTTTGAAGTCAATTATCACTTATTTTAGAAGTTCAATTGTCAACGTTGTCATATATAGAAAATTCAATTATTCCGAGAGAAGTTATTAGAAACTTTTGGGCACATGCCATTGCGTTACATGTAACACCTTTTGGCTTCGCCGATGCAATTAAGTCTTCCAGCAAAGGTGTTGATGCAATTTTACTTACACAAATAATTCTTCCACTGATGCAATTTTACTTACACAATTAAGTCTTCCACCAAAGGTGTCGATGCAATTTTACCTTACACAATTAAGTCCTTCCATGAAAACCGTTTACCCAAATCGTCAGTTTCCTTTCATATATCATTTCGGATAACGTATTCAAATTTTTTTAGTTTTATTACGAAAGCATCAATTGATTGTAATCACTACAAAAAAAAATTATTTCTGACCAACACAATATACACGTTGGATAAAAATCAAAACCATCCTTATTTGGTGACCTCATTTGAACCCAAGTGAGATTAACCTCATTGAAAAATTCACCGTCAATTTCGAAATTGTCGTCATACATATGCTCTTTGTATGACCATATGTTAGGAGGTTAAACTCACAATATGAACATGTTACGAAGTTATACTTGGTTGAACTTCAGGAAAAGAACCTTACGTACGTATAACAATATAACATTGATATAATATTATTTTATTTTATATTATAATTAAAGAAATATTTTAACTCAGCTGAACGTGCAGGAAGGCCAAATTTTACATTTACAAGTTAATTTATTTGAAGTGACTTCGGTACACCTATTTCTTCTTAATACTATTTAAGTGTAGGTCACAACCCATTTGTCATATAAATGAAGATATCTTTTATGAGGATGAAACACCCTCATTTCGTCCCAAAAGTTTTCCGCCAAAACTCCATTAATACAGGTCTTAGTCCGTTTACACATTTCAGAAGATTTGATCCCAAAACTTAACGAAAATTGAAAGAGTGTAATCAAAAGGTTGAACACAACTTTTTTAAATAAAGAACAACCAAATCAGTCATGTCTATTTGTTCTAGACACATTTATTCACAATATTTAACATGTTTTTGAATTCATTTTTCGATACCATGGTCTTATCTTTAGTCTCCTTCACTAACTTATTGACCCTTTTTGGGGATGGTGGAAGGGAGTTACAGGTTTATGATGCAGTTGTAGGTGACGTTACAATTACAGCAAATAGGTCTCGGAATGTAGATTTCACATTGCCATTCACAGAATCTGGAGTAGCAATGATAGTCCCTGTTGAGAAGGTTACAAACAAAAATGTCTGGATTTTCTTCAAACCATTGACAACAGGTTTGTGGTTGGGAAGCTTTGCTCTTTTCATTTGCACAGGTTTTGTTTTATGCGTAGTAGAGCCCGACAGCAACAAAGACTTGGGTGGGACAATAAGCGAAAGGTTGGGGACAATATTTTACTTCATTTTCTCGACTATGGTATTTGCTCACAGTAAGTTGTTTTCTTACTGTGCTTTGAACCATTTCATCTTGCTAATTTCATATACGATTTCCTTAAGGGTGCACATATCAATGATGCAATTCTCAGATGCGCCGAAGAATTATATGTGATGAAAATCTACTTCCAATACGTAGAAACTTAACTTTTCCAAGCTGTTATGGTGAATCTAAGATCATATTAATTTATCATCTCTAAACTATGCAAACATATCATTAAATATAGGGTACTTCCAAATTACGTGAAATATCATCATCAGAGCATATTGAAATTTGGATAATATATCTTATGTATTTCTTTTGTGTTTCGAATGAACTTCAAAAGATTCAAGAGAGAATAAATGAGGAAATATAAAATCTATCTCCATATAATGTTACTTTAAAATCACATGAAATAAGTAAATTATGAAAATAGTAGTACAAATAAATTATTTTAAAAATTACACACTGTAAGGTCCTAAAATAAATACTCGCATCTAAATATAAGGAAATATGGAACCTATATGATCCGTAAGCAAACCACATTTACTTTAGTTTATACGAATCAATCCTTTCCATGTAAATTTGCAGGAGATGGTGTACAGAGCAACTTGTCTAGAGCGGTCGTGATTGTGTGGGTGTTTGTAGTTCTAGTCCTCATATCAAGCTATACAGCCAACTTAACATCTATACTCACTGTAGTGAAGCTTAGACCCTTGGTAACTGACATAAATCAACTTATAAAGAATGGAGACTACGTGGGTTACCACAATGGCTCCTTTGTCGAGGGATTACTAAGGCAGTCATTTCCTGAATCTAAAATAAGGGCATTGGGTGAACCTCAAGAATTTGTTGAAGCTCTCACTAAAGGAAGCAGCAATGGTGGTGTGGCGGTAGTCTTCCATGAGATCCCTTACATAAAGGTTTTTCTTTCTCAGCACTGCAGTGGTTACATGATGAGTGCCCCAACACATAAAACTGCAGGATTCGGCTTCGTAAGTTACTACCTTCTGTTCAGCTACACAACTTAGAATTGAATACAAACACTTCAACCACATTATTTTTTTCATGCATATACCAAAATCATGACATAGGAGGCCAACTCCAGCTGATTAAGAAACTCACCTTTATGTAGTGGAAAATAAAAATTCTTACTATTCTTTACAACGTAGAAAAAATATACTCTTGTGCACTAGCTACATTACATAGAAATGCATACATAAGCCTCACCTAGCTAGCGTAGAATTATACTCACTATCTATGTAGCATTGACAAAGACTTTGTAATTAACTAACGCAGGTTTTTCCAAAGGGTTCTCTTCTTGTTCCTGACATTTCGAAAGCGATTTTAAATGTTACTGAAGGAGAGGGTATAATCGACATCGAGAAAAAATGGTTTGGAAATTCCTGTCAAAAGAAAGGCAATGATGTTAGCCCACAATGGCTCACTTTCAGAAGTTTTTGGGGCCTATATCTCATCACAGGAGCCACTACATTTTCTTCGGTTCTGTTGTCAATAGCTTTCTTCATTTATAAAAGGCGGAATGAAGTACCCATGTTAATTGCCAATTCCATCTGGGAAACAATGAAGACTTGTCTACAGGAGTACTTTAGAGCAGAAATTCAGTAGTTATTGTAAATTCTGCCGGTCAATATAATACCTTGAATACTGGAGTTTATAAAGTAGAGCTTATTACAAATTTCTATGAAAACTCGATTCTGACAAGCCAAGAGAGCAACTGTAGAGACCTTCAAAGCTCAAATTGCATGGCTTAAAACTACAACACACTCAGTTATGGGAATCCAGGTACCCTAGATTACTGGTTCCTTCTTCCTATTCCCTTTTAGTTCTTAATTGAAGTTTTGATGGAACAACTACAAGAACGATTAGTATGACCAAACTTATATATAAGAATGTGCGTGTAACCACCCATTGTAGTGTAACCACCGACTGCCTTTAAAATCTCTCTTTATTTGAACCACTATTTTAGCTTCATAGTCTTAATATTTTAAGTTGGAACATTCAAAAACACGTGATACACGATAGATACCTAACAATCTTACTCCATGCATGGACGTCAGTCGTAGTAACGACCGACGTCTATTCTATGCTCTCCCTTCTAGACGTTGGCTGTTATAACGGCCGACGTCTATTGGACGATGAGTAAAACCTTTCTGCACTAGTGATGACACATTATTCAACTTTAGGTAACTTACGAAGTTTAAGCTAAAATCGTTATTACATTGATCAAAACATCACTCGTTTAGTAGCAAAACATGAAAGGACCGTAGAAGTTGTATGCCATTCCCTTCCATGTATAACTTTTATACTTAGAATAATAATTAATATGGGATATCGTAATGGTCCAAATATAGCCTCTAGAAAAGACTATTATTTTTAAGTCACACTAATCATTGATGTGCATGTAGGAAAAATGCAAATTTTCAAAAACAATCCTTAAGTGAATTAATGATGCCAATGAAATACGTCATCAATAACATAGGTAAAAATTAATACGTCATCAATTATTATTTTAAGCAATTCTCATTCTTTCAACATATTCTTCAAACGTGCTCGAAAACCTTTAGCTAACGCAACTAGGGTTACTTACGGTAACCCTAAATTATGACTCAATTTCACTTTACCCCTCTTAACTTTAAAACACGACAAATACCCTCATTGCACTATTGTTTTTTAACACTTTGCCTCTTTAATTTTTCGCTGAACTATAAGAATCCATTATTTTTTCATATATTTGCTATTATTTTTTGAATTTGTCGATAGGATCGACACCAACCTAGAGGGTAGTGAATAGATTATGTGCTAATTAACTCTAAAAACGTGGAATTAAAACAAGTGAAAAGAAATGCAAACCACAAATGACACCAGAATTTATAAATTGTCTTTTCTTATAGTTGGTTGTTTGTGTTCTTGATTGTTATCATATTTAGCCAAGTGTCTTTTCTTATAGATCTGATGCTGGTTTGGTTAGTTTGCTAAGGTGCAGTAAATAATAAATAAAAAAACAAATGGTCAAAGAAAGTGATTCTGAAGAGGTAATGAGTAAGGTGAACACCAAGTTGTTGATGGAGGCCTTCACAAGGGAGATGGGGAGAATGTTAAGGGCATAAGTTGAACCAATTATGAGAGTTTAGACCGAGTAGAAAATACACGCTTGGAGTCACCTTGTATGTGAATGGGAGAGAGAATTAAACCAAGGAGGGTTAGGGTTGAAGATGAGGAGTATTTTGGGGAAAATGTTGATTAAGAGGGTGATCGGGAATCAATAGTTAACCATAGGAGGTATGGTGGACGAATTCGAGAAGCTAGGATTGGGAAGATTACAACTTGGGTAGTATTAAGATGAAGATCCCATCATTCCAAGGGAAGAATGATTCAGAAGCATACCTAGAGTGGGAGAAGAAGGTGGAGTTAGTATTTGCTTGTTACCATTATTCTGAGGTAAAGAAGGTAAAATTTGTTGCTATTCAATTTTCTGACTATGCTATTATTTGGTGGGATCAATTGGTGTTTAACTGTAGGAGAAATCGGGAACGTCCAATAGAGTCATGGGTGGAGATGAAAACTATGACGAGGAAGCGGTTCGTCCCTAGTTACTACTACTGAAAGTTGTACAATAGGTTGCAAAGCCTCAAACAGGGAAATGAGAGTATATATGATTATTACAAAGAAAAGAAAGTCACGATAAACTGGGCAAACATTGAAGATGATCGAGAGGTCACAATGGCAACGTTTCTAGCTGGCTTGAATAAGGAAATCCAAAATGCAGTGGAGTTCCAACATTGTGTGGAATTGGACATATTGCACATGACTATTAAGTTTGAGAGTAGAGGGGAGGCAATACTCGTGCAATCCATGACCAAAGAACAATGAATCTTGTCCCTTTAACACCAAAACAAATTTATGAGGATCAAG
The DNA here is from genome assembly GCA_963682175.1 of Triglochin maritima. Taxonomy (NCBI): domain Eukaryota; kingdom Viridiplantae; phylum Streptophyta; class Magnoliopsida; order Alismatales; family Juncaginaceae; genus Triglochin; species Triglochin maritima. Next base: position 37,567,674 of record OY821773.1, on the reverse strand, counting down.
TGATGTTACAAAAAGAGATTGAGCAAAAAAAATGAGTGCAAAAGAGAAAAAGAAATTGAGAGAAAATCTAAAGAAAAAGAAAGAGAGATTGAAAAAGCTGAAAAGAAGAGAGAAAAACAAATGTTAAAGAGACATTTTTGAATACTAACCAACTTGTTGATGCTTTGCCTAGTTCAATTGTTTCTATCCTGCAGGAATTTGAGGAAGTCTTTCCCGAGAAAATTCCTAATGGATTACTTCCTATTCGAGCAATTGAACATCAAATTTATTTGTACCCGGTGCTACCATTCCAAACCAACCAGCCTATAGGAGTAATCCCGAGGAGACAAAGGAATTAGAAAGGCAGGTTAGTGAGTTGATGGAAAAGGGGTACGCGAAAGAAAACATGAGTCCATGCATTGTTCCAGTCATTTTGGTTCCTAAGAAGGATGGGAGTGGAGGATGTCCGTAGACTACCGAGCAATCAACAACATTACTGTAAAGTATCACCATCCTATTCCTCATTTAGATGATATGTTACATGAGTTGTGATCGAATCAGTTATAACACCGCAAGTGCACGACCACGTTGAGGAATGTGTTCTAAAAGTTTTACGTTTATATGTCAATTATTATGAATTGGATGTGCAAACATTTTGTTCCTTGATTAATGTATTCGTCTTTTAGAAGTGTTAAGAAAGAGACTCTTGGTCATTAACTGTAGAGCTCTAAAAGATAATGGTTTACATATCTCAAAAGTTATTCACAATCATGGTAATTGACATTGAACATTAATTACCGAGATAAGATTGTCGTGTGATTGACATCATTTCATGCTTACATTTGTATCTTATATCCATTATATTTCACCTAAACAATGCTACGTGATGAGTTTTATGTTTGAATTTCAGAAATAAATAGGTTTGAAGAGAAGAGGCATAAAAGAACCTAAAAGCATGAAAAAAGACTGAGTTGAGAGACCCAAAGACTAAGATGCAAGATCGAAGGACCTGAACGTAAGATTGAAGAAGCAATGAGCAAACAAGAATACTTCACACCATCATGGCGAGTATTTTGGAAATTCTATTCGGGCCAGAGCTCCAACAAGCAAAGTAGATGCATCAAAGACAAACCAAACCATTCAGAAAAGCCCAGAAGAAAATCCAGAGCGATCCGAACACTGTAGACCGCCAATTGGCGGTCCAAGACCGCTAATTGGCGGTCTCTTTTGGTCCGAATCCGCTAAGATTTATGTGGGGTCGTGTATTAGTGTGTATTTAGTCTATTTCTGGTATTTGTTTAGTCCCATACCGGGGGATTGTCCCGGATTACATTTTTCTATGGCTATAAATAGAACTCTTCACCTTCTATTGTAATCACCCATTGCTTGGTGGCATTCTCTCTACTTGGAGTAAGCCTTGGAGCAAAATCTCAAGGTGGAGAAAAATACTGCTAGTGATGTGAGTCATTTAGTAAAATAATTTTTCCATTGTTTTGTTCTTATGTTGTTTCTTTATGCATGCTTAGCTTAGTTTTGTATCTGTGATTGTAGGCTAAAGTAGTTAGAATGTTTCTTTTCTTCTTTAGTTTAATTGTTTGAGTAATGTGTAGTAGATCCATCCCCCTTTGGGGTGGAGATGATGTTCATACATGCATTAAAGAATGGATGTGAATGCTTTATATTTTGATTGTGTTGATAAATGTTAACGTATGCTTGCTTGTTAGAGTAGAATACTACACTTGATGGGTTTTGCCACACATCTTAGACACCTCCCATGCTTGTTTAGGTTTTGAAATAACCAGCTTGTGTATATGAATGTTAGTCAACTAGGTTAGTGAATGGATTGATAGGTTTTGCCATAACCTTTAGACACTTCCTATGCATGAAAACACTACCTACATTTGTGCCTATAGAATGCATTCTTCACCATCTTTTTACATGTGTGCACACACTCCACCCCTAGGGGTCTTTCTCTTCCTGATTCCAGCTTAGTTTTATATTCTTTTAGTTTTGATTCGAAGTAATCGTTAGTTGCTTTACTTTGTATTTTCTTCTTACTAGTTTAATGTAGCGTAGATTAACATAGACAAACTCTTCTCCCTTTTTGTTGCCACTTGATTTCTGAAAAAACCAGAGGCTACTCACCTCCCTGAGGATCGACCCGTACTTGCCACCGCTTCAACGCGGCCGTGCACTTGCGGTATTTAAAACGTTTAAACATCGTGTTAGTTAAAGAGTATTGTAGGTCTACAAATATTTAACGACACGAGAATATAAAAGAGGAAAATTGTTACTTTTATATATTGAATAGACCTAGCAAGTGAAACATTATGTAATTGTTTTATGTGTCATTAATATTTTCATTGTGTCTTGAATCCTAAGATATGAGACTTATGTCTTTTCACATAGGAAGTCTTTAATTTGATTATTGTCAAAACCTGTCATTGAGTGTTCGGATCGCTCTGGATTTTCTGGAGACTTCCTGGTCTTGGATGCATCTACTTTGTTAATTGGAGCTCCGACCCGAATCCAATTGCTAAAATACTCCCCATGATGGTGTGGAGTATTCTGTTTTGCTCTTAGGTCCTTCTGTCTTGCGTTCAGGTCTTTCTCCCTTGCATTTTGGTCCCCAGATCTCACAATCCAGTCCTTTTTCCCAGCTTTTGGGTCCTTTTATGTTTCATCTCTTCAAACCTATTTATTCCTGAAAACTAAACATAAAACTCGTAACATAGCATTGTTTAGGTGAAAGATAATGGATATAAGATACAAATATAAGCATGAAATGATGTCAATCAAATACCCCCACACCTAACTTTTGCTAGTCCCGAGCAAAACAAGGAAAGAGAAGCATACGAAAAACAAGAAATCCTAACTCACTTTCGTAGGAATCACGGTTGCACTTAGCATGTGCAACAAGCCGTTAAACCTCCTTGTCGCCAAGGAGGAGGAGTGTTGTCTCCTGAGGGTTTTCAGCGGATACACCCACAAAATCCGAACAAGATGCATTAATCAATCTAGCTACACGACTCGTTGGACTCATTTTGTCGATCATGGGACGCGGTAACACTACGGGTCGACTCTCTATATGTAATCGGTCCACACACCTAGCCTAATGAGTTATTCGTGAAAGTTAGTTAAGGACTTGAGTGAAAGACATGGGCAACCTTAACTTCTGAATGTGATACAATGTGTAAAGTCCATTTTGGTTCTTATTTGACTCTTTTTTCTTCTTTTTCTTTTTTTTTCTTTTTTTTTCATTGGAGCATTTTATTTGTTGGTGTTTGATTCTCCCAGGGTCAGGTTTCGTGCATCATTGTCTATGAGGACATACACTATCACATACACCTTCCCCCAAATCTCCACATAGGGCGATCCCTACCACCCGTGTAACGGGAGTTCGGTCGGTGCATCCCAAGTCAGATGACTCGAAAGCACCAGGCACAAAGTCCCCTCGGACCTACTTTCCCGAGTGATAGGAGCCGTGCGAGAAGAGAGAACACCACTTATTTATTTATTTACATGGGAACCAAAACCCCTACACTTAAGTTTCACAAAAAGAGATTAAGGGCCATTGAGTACGACAAACTTCCTTATACTCACAAACACGAATTATTTGACTCACTAGGTTCAGGGTGGACTTCTTTAAATGTTTGAGTGCTGAAACCCTATGATTACACGCCCCCCGAGGGAAATCGGGGTGCATCCTAACGACTCGATAAGACCTAAAGCCAGTAAACTAGAAATCCTAATGCATCAAGTTCAAGACAATTTTGGGAGCTTTCTTTTTACTTTGCCTCTCAACGGTTTTGCAGATGATAAACACACGCAAAACCCACAAAAACATTTTCTTTCACAAACACATGAAGATTTTGAAAGAAATGTGAAAATTTTAAAGCATTAGGCAAGCAAAAGAAGACAAGTCACCCAAGGATCATGGCAAGCAGATATATCAATGTTAAATGCGGCACACTAGCATGACCCTAACATACACACACAAAAAGAAAACAAAATCAAAAGAAAAAGACTCGACTATGTACACACATAAAACACCCCCCCACACCTACTTCATGCATTGTCCTCAATGAATGTGAACAAGATACTACATGGATACATGCATGAAAAAGGAAAGATCTCACCAACATGAAGTACAAAGGGACGTTCAGGGTCATGTTGATGGACACAAACCCAAATTCCCTCAAAACTTGTGAGAAGCTGAAGAAGGGAGATAAATACGTGAAGACATCGGGCCCAAGTACACAAGGGTTGGGGCCCACAACAAACGATGCTCACTGAAGGAGTCTTTTATTACACACTTTTTTTTCTCTTTTTTTTCTTTTTTTGTCTTTTTTTTACAAGATATATACATCAACCAAGATATTCTCCTAATCATTTGGTCAAGGAACATCAAATGAGAACATCAAGTCATGAGGACCAGAGACTTGCCGAGATGGGCAAACTCCACTGGTACTCTGAGGTGTCATGAGGGGTGAAAGGTCAAAGCTGAAAGGCTCGAACCCCTCATGATATTGGTTGGGTGTGGGCAACAAAGAATGAAGTTGTGTTGCCTCACTAGGGTTTAATTGCTCATCGAAGAAAACCCTCCAACCAATAGGCGGGTGCATCGGAATGAGTTCCTCCGGCTCATTCGATGGATGCAGCAGACTTGCATCACTAAGAATGGGGCTTCTCCCCAAGTCATCCAACAAGGACCTCCCACCATCATTTAGATCATCAAGCATAAGCTCGGTCATAGGTGGGTCCTTGTTGGAGTCAATATGAAGCTCAAATGACTCAATGGCCATGGGACATGAGGTAGAGACACCTTCTGGTATAGGCATATGATGAGGTGTCTCACTCTCACTAGTACTCTCAACTGAATCATGCAACGAACACTCCCTTTGGACATTCATGTTCGAGGCCAGCTCACTCTGTTGCATTGGGAAGACAGGCAATGAGTTTTCGCTGGGCCCACAAACATTCTCAATGGGTTGCATTGGGGTTAGGGGTGTTCGTTGATTTTGTGGTGCTTTCTCCAATTGACGGATGAGATTTAGATTTAAAGGTTCATCCATGGGTTCCTGTTGCTTACCAGAGTTGAACACATGAAACTCGGCACTCATGTTACTGAATGAGAGCTTCATGAGACCATTTCTACAATTAATCAAGGCATTGGAGGTTGCCAGAAATGGTCTACCCAAAATCAAAGGTATTTGAGAGTGGGTGTTCGCAACAGGATTGGTATCGAGGACAACAAAATCGACTGGAAATATAAAATCTCCAACTTTAATAAGCACATCCTCGATAATCCCCATGGGAATACGAATGGATCTATCCGCCAATTGGAAGGTGATCTTCGTTGGTTTCAATTCTCCCAAGTTCAACTGTTGATAAACAGAGAATGGGAGGAGGTTGACCGCTGATCCTAAATCAAGCAAAACATTGCTCAATCTAGTGTCCCCTATCGTACACTGAATAGTAGGACACCCAGGGTCCTTGTATTTTGTGTAGGTAGGATTGGACAAAAGTGAGCTGATATTTGCAGCCAAGAATGCTTTCTTAGGAACATTGGTCTTCTTCTTGGTTGTGCAGAGATCCTTCAACACTTTGGCATATTGAGGTATTTGTTGGATGACATCCAACAAGGGGATGTTAACCTTTACTTGCTTAAACACCTCTAATATCTTGTCCATGTTGTCACTATGCTTTTTGGTTAACCTACTTGGATAGGGAGCTTTTGGCAGGTAGGTTTTCTACGGTGCCTGAGAAGAAGGAAGCGTTGGTGTATTACCCTCACCCTCAGCTTCTTCTTCACCACCATTCCCACTGAGGGGCTGCATAGATGGTGGTTGTTGTGGCAAGGAAATGTGATTGTCAACCTGTTTTCCATTCCTTAAGGTCACAATGGAATTGACATTGTGAACAGGTTCCTCCACATGGTTCACTTGCCTCCCCCGAGGTACCACATTCTCATTTTGCATGTGTTGTTGTTGGTACATACGGGGGTTAGCCTCAGGCTGGCTAGGAAAAAACCCTCTCTCTCTTTCATGTACAGACTGAGCCAATTGGCCCATCTGAAGCTCTAGAGATTTGATGGTCTGCTGATTTGAAGTGAGAACTTGACTTGTGGACGACATAAATTTTTTCATAGAGTTCTCAAGTCCACGAGTCAAGTTCTCAAGCGAATTAAATCGGGTTTCGAAGTTGTTAGAATTTGGGAAACCTGGTTGGTTGGTACTTGGAACTTGGGGTTGCTGATAAGATTGTGCATGCATGGGAGGTTGGTGTGATTGGTAAGGTGGTCTAGAGGAGTTTGAAGGACCACCCGAGGCATTAGTTTGGTTCCATGAAAAATTGGGGTGGTTCATCCATCCAGGATTATAAGATGATGAGGATGGGTCATTCCTAGCTCTGTCATAGATGGCGTTGACACGCTCCATCTCAGGAGGAATGGACTCACACTCGCTTTCTACATGACCTACCCTACCACATGAATGACAGGGAACTGGACCAGATGTGGACATGTGAGGTGCACCTTGTTGGTTTTGGAGCTCAATCGAATCCATACGGCGCATTAAGGCCGCCATGCGTGCCTCGGTGGCCGTAGTGGTATCGATAGCAAATGCGGTACCCGATCTAGTCGAGTTTGCATTCGCGATCCTCGCTCCTATACTAGATGATGCAGGTGGTTCCCTCACACTCTCCCATTGCATGGTTTTCTCAGCAAGGTCTTCTAGGAAAGCCCATGCCTCCCTTTCATCCTTTCCCAAGAACTCTCCTTGACACATGGACTCAAGGAGCGTTCTTGACGGGATGTGAAGACCCTCATACACAATCTGACAAAGGTGCCACAACTCAATGCCATGGTGAGGGCATGAGGATAGTAGCTCCTTGAACCTCTCTAGATATGCATGAAATGTCTCGGTCTCAAGTTGATAGAACGAATTGATTTCGTTCCTCAATTTTTGAGTCCGATGATTTGGGAAGTACTTCTTAAGGAAGGCAGATTGAAACTCATCCCAAGTCCTAAAGAAATTTGCCTGGTTGCTATACAACCACTTCTTGGCGTCATCCTTTAGTGCAAAAGGAACGAGCCTAAGATGGATGGAGTCTGTGCTAAGTTGTTACAACTTGAACATAGCACAGACCTCCTCAAATTCCCTGAGAAAGATATAGGGGTCACCTTTCCCAGTGAAGCGAGGGAGCGTGGAAATGAATTGAGGCTTAACCTCAAAATGGTTCCCATTAGACTCTGGTAATACGATGCATGAGGGTAGAGCGGTATGGCTCGGGTAGCATCGATCACGAAGAGGTATGGGAACGATAAATGGAAGAACAGGTGGAGCAGGCGGGTCCAGCAACTGCTCCTCCTCACGGAAATTAACAGCCATTGGACCCGAACTACGTGTGACAAGAGAGGAGGAAGGTGTCGAGAAATCGATGACCGAAGCCGGATTGACAACGCTCCTCGTCAAACGACCACTCTCGTCTCGTGTCCACGAAAGCTTACACAAAGGTGCACGCACACAAACCAAAACCTTTTTTTTCTTTTTTTCTTTTCAAACAAAGAATGTACGTAGAAGAGAAGACTGGGGAACACAGGAGAGAAAGAATGACTTAGGAGAGAAGGGAAGAAGTCCTTATGCTACGACGGATGGGTACAGGTAGAAGAACACAAGCAAACAAGGCTCAAGCAATCCTAAGGTCGCTATAGGTCCTTACAACTAGACGACGCCTAACTGCGAGGTCACACGGCCTCAACACGCCTCACCTCCCTACAACGAGGACCACAAAGCCCAGCAAGTGAGTCAAGATCCGGGGATCTCGTCTCTCCTACTATCGACAAAGTGGGCAACGCCGATCAGGTCATGACGGTCGGGACCGGATCACTCTCCTAATGCGCCCGAAATCCTTAGGGCCAATGTCTACTTGATTTTAAAAATTAGGCTCTTTATTAGTGTGGTTTGTGGGGCGAAGGAAAGGGTGATGAAATCCCCCACCTTATCTTTTATGGGACAACCCCTCCTTAGTAGCGTTTTGGAGTCCTAATCTAGCAATCAACTCTCCAAACAAACGCTCAACTCACACTTGTTACAATGCACTTCCTACTAACTAATGCATGTCATACGAAATGCATGAATGAGAGTAGAAGGTGCGTACCTCATGCCAGCACTCAGCAACTGAAAATAAAGCTAAAATAAAAGACAATCTAAATGCTTAAGTCACATACATGGTGCATGACCTAAACAAGAAAGAATGCCTAGTCTTTTGCTTTGAGTTTTAGGGTCCAAGTTGCTTAAAGGAGGTTTGATTATGGATCTGGGAACAAACTATAAGTCAAAAGATGCCAAATTAAATCCCAGATCACTACATCAATTATGCAAACAGACCAAAGAAATAAGAGAGCAGACAGAGCTTACCAGACCGCCAATTGGCGGTCTCAGGCCGCTGATTGGCGGTCTGAAGTTCTCAGCTTGACTCCAAACTTCTCCAGGCGTTCCTCCTGACGACTCCAAGTCTCCTGAAACAAAGCAAAACAACAAAACACAAATTAAATCCACTCGAATCGTCCAAACAAGAGTCTGGACTGGCACCTCCCCGGCAATGACGCCAAAAACTTGTTGAACGTTTTATTTAAAACCGCAAGTGCACGGCTGCGATGAAGCGGTGGCAAGTACGGGTCGTCCTCAGGGAGGTGAGCAGCCTCTTGTTTATCAGAAATCAAGTGACAAAATAGGGAAGAGAAAGATTGATTATGCTAACCTACGCTACACTACGCTAAGAAGTATGAAATGTGAAAGAAGCAAACAAACGATGAAATAAGAACTAAGCTAAGAACAAAACAAGAATGCTGGAATTTCAGGAATGGAAAACCCCTAAGGGGTGGAGTGAGTGCACACAAGCAAAGAGGTGGGTGTAGAATACATTCTTTAAGCACATGAAGGTGGTGTTTATCAAGCATAGGAAGTGTCTAAATGTTATGGCAAAACCTATCAATCTATTCACCAACTTAGTTGATTAACATTTACATATGCAAGTTGTTTATTTCAGAACCTAAACAAGCATGAGAGGTGTCTAATCATTTTGCCAAAACTCATCAAGTTGTAAATTCTATCCTAAACAAGCAAGCATACATTCATGTTTAATCAACACATTGAAATTAAAGCATTCATCCCATTCTCTAATGCATGTATGTACATCTACTCCACCCCCTAAAGGGATGGAACTACTCACTAAACATTATACTAATTATTAAACTATGGAAAGAAAGCATATTAAAACTAAGCTAGAATTAAAAGACGATTAAACTAAAACATGCACAAACAATAAAAGAAGCATAAAACAAACAATGAAAGAAATACAAAACTATGTTGATAAAATGACTCACATTAAAAGTAGCATCCTCCTACTTTAGTGTGTGCTTCAAGGCCTCACTTCTAGTAGGAAGAATAGCCACTTAAAATATGGAGTGATTACAATGGAAGGTTAAGAGTTCTATTTATAGCCATGGAAAAAGGCAAACCGGGACAATCCCCCGATGTGGGGCTAAACCAATACCAAAAATATCCTAAACAAACATTAATACACGTCCAGGAGAAAACTTGGCAGATTTGGGCCAAAACAGACCGCCAATTAGCGGTCTTGGACCGCCAATTGGCGGTCAAAAAGGTCCGAATCCATCTGGAATTTGTGCTGGGCTTTTCTTTGTGTATTTGGTGGTCTTGGATGCATCTACTTTCTTAATTGGAGCTCCGACCCGAATCCAATTGCTAAAATACTCCCCATGATGGTGTGGAGTATTCTGTTTTGCTCTTAGGTCCTTCTGTCTTGCGTTCAGGTCCTTCTCCCTTGCATTTTGGTCCCCAGATCTCACAATCAAGTCCTTTTTCCCAGCTTTTGGGTCCTTTTATGTTTCATCTCTTCAAACCTATTTATTCCTGAAAACTAAACATAAAACTCGTAACATAGCATTGTTTAGGTGAAAGATAATGGATATAAAATACAAATATAAGCATGAAATGTTGTCAATCAGATGCCAAATCTTCAGAGCATGAACCACGACTGCCAACTCTAAATCGTGAGTGGGGTAATTCTTCTCGTGCACCTTCAGCTGCCTCGAAGCATACGCCACTACCTGCCCGTGCTGCATCAGTACACATCCCAAACCCACACCTGAGGCATCACTGTAAATCACAAATCCTCCGCTACCACTGGGAAGGGTCAGAACTGGAGCAGTCGTCAACCGACTATTCAATTCCTCAAAACTGTCCTCGCATTTCTGGGACCAAACAAACTTCACTCCTTTCTTCGTCAGCGCTGTCAGGGGTGAAGCAAGTCTTGAGAAGTCTTTGATGAACCGACGGTAATATCCCGTCAATCCTACAAAACTCCTAATCTCAGTCACACTCGTCGGGACTCTCCACTGTGTCACTGCCTCGACCTTCGCTGGATCCACTGATATCCCAGCTCCTGATACTATGTGCCCCAAAAATGCCACACAGTGACGCCAGAACTCGCACTTCGAAAACTTGGCATACAGCCGCCGATCTCTCAGAATGCCAAGTACAATCCTCAGATGCTCCTGGTGCTGCTCCATATCAGGTGAATAGACCAAGATATCGTCCACGAAGACAATCACGAAACGATCGAGGTACTAACTAAATGTCCTATTCATCAGATCCATAAATGCTGAAGGTGCGTTCGTCAACTCGAACGGCATAACCAGAAACTCAAAGTGTCCGTACCTCGTCCGAAAAGCTGTCTTCTGAACATCTGCCTCTCTGATCCTCAACTGATGATACCCGGATCACAGATCAATCTTCGAGAACACCTTCGCTGACTGCAACTGGTCAAATAGGTCCTCGATCCTTGGCAAAGGATACCGATTCCTCACGGTAACCTTATTCAGCATCCGGTAATCTATACACATCCGCAACGAACCGTCCTTCTTCTTCACGAATAGAATCGGCGCACCCCACGGCTTGACACTAGGTCGGATAAACCCAGTATCCATCAGATCCTGCAACTGCTTCTTCAGCTCTGCCAACTCTGCAGGCGCCATCCTGTACGGAGCCTTCGACTGCGGTGTAGTCCCAGCTACCAGATCAATGCCGAACTCTATCTCTCTGTGAGGTGGTAAACAAGAGATATCGTCAGCAAACACCTCGGGAAAATCCTGAACAATCTCAATGTCCTCCAGCCTCCTCAGCTCCATATCTGGAACTACCAAAGTGGCTACAAAAGCCCTGCAACTCTGCTGAATCAACTTCCGAGCTCTAACAGAAGAAACAACCAACCGACCTCTGCGGTCCTTCAATCCTCTGATCAGACAAACCTCTCCTCGGAATCAAAAGCCTCTTATCACGTGTGTGGTCCTGCGGTACGACCCAACACGCTTGCAAACTGCTCAGATATAAACGAGTGTGTGACCCCAGAGTCGAACAACACCCTAGCTACCAAATCATCAACTAGTAGCGTACCTTCCACTACCGTGCTGGCATCCCTAGCCTCATCAGCCCTGATAGTGAAGACTCTTCCGACTCTCCTCCCCTGCTGAGGTGGTGCTGCAGATCTGCTCGGTCCACCTCCACCAGACGTGGATGGTCCTGGTCGTCCGCTAGGCCCACCTGGCGTGCTCGGATAAGAACAGACGAAGTGTCCCATCTGACCACAACCGTGACAAGCGCCGGGGCGGTGTCCACACCCCCATCCCAGATGAACTCTGCCACACTACCTACGCGGCCCACTCTATTGTGCTCCACCTCCGTCAATCCGGGGCCTCTTGCCCGGATTCCCCTATAACTGTCCTCATGGACGTCCTGCAGGCTTCACCTGCAACCTCCTAGCATCCTCCATGATCTCCTGACTATCCTGGTCCATGATGGTCGCAAACTTCACAGCATCAGCTAAAGTCTGGGGCATACTGGTGGTGACACGAGCCCTGAACTGCGGCCTTAGACCCTGCACAAACATCCGAGAACTCTGCTCCTGGGTCACATAAATCTCCGGGCAGTATCGTTCCAAGGCATGGAACCTGCTGATATACGCAGCCAGAGTCATATCCCTCTTCTCAAGGGCCAGAAACTGCTCTCTCTTCCGATCATGAAGGTGTTGCGGAAAGTACTGTTGGTTGAACTCCACAAGGAAGTCCTCCCAACTCACATCATCACTGTCGTCGAACACGACTGCCAACGTGGTCCTCCACCAGTTGGACACCTCCCCGTCCAAAACATAGGTGGCCAGGCCCACCATCCTCTCCGGTGTCACTCCAATAGCCCGGAAGATCTTCTGGATCCTGAAGACTCAGTCCTTTGCTGACTCAGGGTCGCCTCTGCCACTAAAAACAGGCGGATGCTGACGCATAAAGCGATCGTGCATAACGCCAGTCCGGTCGGCACGGCTCTCCAGAAGCTCGCCCAACATCTTCAGTTTCACCGGCTCAGACTACCTCTCCTCCGCCTCAGCAGCTCCACCAGACTCCTCACTGGGACTGCGATAGCGCGTAGGAGGTCTCACACGTCTCGGAGCCATCTGCAGAAACAAGAGCTCGACTCAGCAATGATAATGCATGCATGATCTACTAAAATGCAGACTCAACTCCTAAGGGTGGTTTCTTTGGACAAAGACTCAGGAACCGACCGCTCTGATACCAAATTGTAACGTCCTCGAACAACGGAAAATTTAAAATTTGAAAACATACAATCAACGGAGGACATTACCAAATAGACACAAGGTGCACCAGGTATATATATCAATATATACACATATGAGTTTACAACAAGAGGTGATTACATCAAAAGCTATAAGGTGAAATATACAAAGTAATCACAACAACCTAAAAAAGAGGGGGAAGCAGGATCTGGTCCCAGAAGCTCTCCTCCACAGACACCACCCTCTACCGCTGCTCACGGCCTGAAAGCAGACATAAAATGCCTGAGTTTCCAGAAGGAAACCCAGTATGCCAAACCCTAACACATATATGGACAATAATGAAAATGCAATGAATAATGAATAGCACAATTCGACACAACCAGGTCTCAAGGGTCCTCTCACCCCAACACACCACACCCGTGCACACAAGACACCGCCGGCACAAACACGGCCACACAACCGGGTCTCAAGGGGCCTCTCACCCCAATCCCACAACACACGTGCACACACGACACTGCCGGAAAATCATCGGCCACGGGTCTCAAGGGTCCTCACCCCAACCCCACAACACACGTGCACACACGGCACCGCCGGAAAATCATCGGCCACGGGTCTCAAGGGTCCTCTCACCCCAACCCCACAACACACGTGCACACACGGCACCGCCGGTACAGTCACGGCCACACCACCGGGTCTCAAGGGTCCACTCACCCCAACCCCACAACACTCGTACAACCATCGGGCGACAGTCCGTGCCGTTGTCCAAGAGGCCGGAGAGACGAGCTGCTTTCAAGCGTACAAGCACACCACTATCGGGCGCCAATCCGTGCCGTTGCCCCCCGTGAGGCCGGAGAGACGAGGCACCGTCAAGTGTACTCATAAAACCACGAATTCACCAAAAACGACAGAAACGGTCGAACGAACACTGTTTAACGGTCGACCGATCCTCACCTAGAGAACTGGCCCAACCGAAAAACCCGTCAATCGGTCGACCGACAAAGGAGGCCTGGTCGACCGAAAAGCCCCAGTAAGAAAACATTTTCGCAAACCAAAATCCAACGGTCGACCGACCCAACACTCTCGGTCGACCGAAAACCTCCAGAACAAAACTTCCAACAAACCACACAACACGGTCGACCGAAACACCACCAGCGGTCGACCGAAAAACATCAGTACATATACGTCAACAAACCAGTCTACACGGTCGACCGAAACCACACTTCCGGTCGACCGGATAGTAAGTTAACTTAAGCGTCGGTCGGACGAAGTCAACGAGCGGTCGACCATTTTGATGGTCAACGCCCCCAACCGACCTACAACAGTACTTTCGGTCGACCGGCAAAGGGGTCCCGTTCGACCGAAAATACCCAGGACGTTTTTCTCTCGCTAAAATTACACAACCGGTCTACCGCCGAAAGGGCATCGTTCGACCGGTGAGAGGAATTTGCCCAAAATACACTATAACCGGTCGACCGAACCCCAAACACCGGTCGACCGTCTACAGTTCAGAAACTGCTGTGCAGGTCCGACGAGCCAAAACGGCCTACCGTCGACCGCTCCCACCCCCACACTAATAATAGGTGAGCGTAAAAGCAAGTTTGACATACCTTAAGGCTTGAAGAAGCATTGGAAGAAACAACGGCGAGCGCCTCCTCGTGAAACCTCTTCTCCTCCGGCGAACACTACGAACGATGATCTTCGCTCCTCCGACGACTCCAAAAGCAACCCTCGCCTCCACCAACACCGAAGAAACGCTAAGGGAGAGAGAGACGAGTGAGATAGAGAGAGATCGTGATGGAGAGAGTGAAGTGAGAGAGAGAGGGAGAAATCTAACGTTATATACAAAACCCACAACCAATCTCAGCCGTCGATCTCAATCCACCCCCTAATCCTCTCCTAAACAAGATTAGCACAATAAGCAAGGGTTAGGATATTACAAAGAGTGTAATGTAATCAAGTTACATGCTAGATTACGTGTCACTGCTTGGTTGAAAAAATTGAATTAATGTTGCGATTACACCGCAATCCAATTACATTTCTTTCAATGTAATTAGATTACCTCATTGGAAGTCATAATTCAATTACATTTGAATATAATTAAGTCATTTCAAATAATGTCACATTACCAAACTCTACTTCGATCTTGCTGAAAGCATACTGGAGCTCCCGTAAACTCTTCTGGCATTGCTCAAATCTATTGAATTATAAATTAATATTTTGAATTACAATACGATTCATGTGCTAAATTACAATGTTACATGTTAGGAGATGACTGTTCGATTACTGCATGAACACCACAATAATTGGTGTTATATATTTATAGTAAATGTTTGTGAGAATTACAACGAGATAGAGATTTGAAGTTACACATAAGATCATGGGGTTACATGCATGTATTAAACTAATCACTAAAGAAATCCACACATTCATATCATGCATGGGTTGCATGTTGTGTCTGTCCTTTCAACAACCCCTCAAACACATGTCTCGATTGGCATAACATGTAGTTTGGTCCTGAATTTGTTGAAGGAATGACGAGCCAAAGACTTTGTAAATATACGACAACTTGATCTTGAGATTTAGGTGCATTGAACATCAAGAGATCCTTCGGAAACTTGTTCTCTAACAAAATGAAAATCAATTTCAATGTGTGTAGAATGTGCATGAAATACCAGATTAGCGGACATATAAGTTGTGCCTAAGTTATCACAATGTAATATCGGTGATTCTGGAGTCAAGACGTTGAGCTCTTGTAGTAAGGAGGTCAACCACATAAGTTCCGTGCTCGTATCGACGATGCCACGGTATTCGACTTCGGTGGACGAGCGAGAAACCATCTTTTGCTTCTTAGAACTCCAAGAAATTAAATGAGAACCATAGTAAATAGCGAAGCCACAAGTAGAATGCCGATCGCCGGGACAAACGACCCTGTCGGCATCGTAATAAGATGCTAGAGATGGGAATCAGTTGTTGGAATGCTGAAAGAGAAGCCCGTATGCAGCGGTGTGTTTAATCTATCAGAGGAGACATTTAACTACTATCCAATGTGTAGTCGTTGGGGTGTGCATAAACCGACAAACGCAAGTGAAGGTTAACATCCCCTTGTTGGATGTCATCCAACAAATACCTCAATATGCCAAAGTGTTGAAGGATCTCTGCACAACCAAGAGGAAGACCGATGTTCCTAAGAAAGTATTCTTGGCTGCAAATGTAAGCTCACTTTTGTCCAATCCCGCCTACACAAAAAATAAGGACCCTGGGTGTCCTACTATTCAGTGTACGATAGGGGACACTAGCATGAGTAATGTATTGCTTGATTTAGGATCAGCGGTCAACCTCCTCCCATTTTTTGTTTATCAACAGTTGAATTTGAGAGAATTGAAACCAACTAAGATCACCCTCCAATTGGCGGATAGATCCATTCGTATTCCGAAGGGGATTATCGAGGACGTGCTTATCAAAGTTGGAGATTTTATATTTTTAGTCGATTTTGTTGTCCTCGATACCAATCCTGTTGCGAACTCCCACTCTCAAATACCTTTGATTTTGGGTAGACCATTTCTGGCAACCTCCAATGCCTTGATTAATTGTAGAAATGGTCTCATGAAGCTCTCATTCAGTAACATGAGTGCCGAGTTTCATGTGTTCAACTCTGGTAAGCAACAGGAACCCATGGATGAACCTTTAAATCTAAATCTCATCCGTCAATTGGAGAAAGCACCACAAAATCAACGAACACCCCTAACCCCAATGCAACCCATTGAGAATGTTTGTGGGCCCAGCAAAAACTCATTGCCTGTCTTCGCAATGCAACAGAGTGAGCTGGCCTCGAACATGAATGTCCAAAGGGAGTGTTCGTTGCATGATTCAGTTGAGAGTACTAGTGAGAGTGAGACACCTCATCGTATGCCTATACCAGAAGGTGTCTCTACCTCATGTCCCATGGCCATTGAGTCATTTGAGCTTCATATTGACTCCAACAAGGACCCACCTATGACCGAGCTTATGCTTGATGATCTAAATGATGGTGGGAGGTCCTTGTTGGATGACTTTGGGAGAAGCCCCATTCTTAGTGATGCAGCTCTGCTGCATCCATCAAATGAGCATGAGGAACTCATTCTTATGCACCCACCTGTTGGTTGGAGGGTTTTGTTCGATTAGCAACTAAACCTTAGTGAGGCAACACAACTCTACTCATTCATGTTACCTACACCCAACCAATATCATGAGGGGTTCGAGCCTTTCAGCTTTGACCTTTCACCCCTCATGACACCTCAGAGTACCAGTGAAGTTTGCCCATCTCGGCAAGTCTCTGTTCCTCATAACTCGATGTTCTCATTTGATGTTCCTTGACCAAATGATTATGAGAATATCTTTGTTGATGTATATACCTTGTAAAAAAAATAAAAAAAATAAAAATAAAAAAAATAAAAAATGTAATAAAAGACTCCATGAACGAGCATTGATTGTTGTGGGCCCCAACCCTTGTGTACTTGGGCCCAATTTCTTCACGTATTTGTCTCCCTTCTTCAGTATCTCATATGTTTTGAGGGAATTCGGGTTTGTGTCCAACACTATAACCATGAACTTTCTGTTGCACTTCATGTTGGTGAGATCTTCCATTTTTCATGCATAAATCCATGTAGTATCATGCTCACATTGATTGAGGACAATGCGTGAATTAGGTGTGGGGGTGTTTTCACGTTTGTACACAGTTTGTGTGTCTTTTTTTTCGTTTTCTTTTGGTTGTACTGCTAGGGTCATGTTAGTGTGCTGCATTTAACATTGATATATCGGCTTGCCATGATCCTTGGGTGACTTGTCTTCTTTTGCTTGCCTAGTGCTTTAAAATTTTCACATTTCTTTCAAAATCTTCATGTGTTTGTGAAATAAAATGTTTTTGTAGGTTTTGAATGTGTTTAGCATGTGCAAAACCGTTGAGAGGCAAAGTAAAAATGAAAGCTCCCAAAATTGTCTTGAACTTGATGCATTAGGATTTCTAGTTTACTGGCTTTAGGTCTTATCGAGTCGTTAGGATGCACCCCAGTTTTCCCTGGGGGGCGTGTAATCATAGGGTTTCAGTAATCAAACATTTAAAGAAGTCTACCGTGAACCTAGTGAGTCAATAATTCGTGTGTGTTAGTATAAGGAAGTTTGTCGTAGTCAAGGGCCCTTAAACTCTTTTTGTGAAACTGTAAGTGTAGGGGTTTTGGTTCCCATGTAGATAAGTGAATAAATGGTGTTCTCTCTTCTCGCACGGCTCCTATCACTCGGGAGAGTAGGTCTGAGGGGACTTTGTGCATGGTGCTCTCGAGTCATCTGACTTAGGATGCACCGAACGAACTCCCGTTACACGGGTGGTAGGGATCACCCTATGTCGAGATTTGGGGGAAGGTGTACGTGATAGTGTAAGTCCTCATAGGCAATGATGCATGAAACCTGACCCTGTGAGAATCAAACACCAACCAATAAAATGCTCCAAAGAGAAAAAAAGGAAAAAAGAGAGTAAAATAAGAACCTTAACGGACTTTACACATTGTATCATATTCAGATGTTAAGGTTGCCCATGTCTTTCACTTAAGTCCTTAACTAACTTTCACGAATAATTCATTAGGCTAGGTGTGTCGACCGATTACATATATAGAGTTGACCCGTAGTATTACCGCATCTCATGATCGACAAAATAAGTCCAACGAGTCGTGTAGCTAGATTGATTAATGCATCTTTGTTCGGATTTTGTGGGTATATCCGCTGAAAACCCTCAGGAGACAACACTCCTCCTTGGCGACAAGGAAGTTTAACGGCTTGTTGCACGTGCTAAGTGCAACTGTGATTCCTACGAAAGTGAGTTAGGATTTCTTGTTTTTCCTATGCTTTTCTCTTCCTTTGTTTTGCTCGAGACTAGCAAAAGTTAGGTGTGGGGTATTTGATTGACATCATTTCATGCTTACATTTGCATCTTATATCCATTATCTTTCACCTAAACAATGCTACATGACGAGTTTTATGTTTGAACTTTAGAAATAAATAGGTTTGAAGAGATGAAGCATAAAAGGACCCAAAAGCAGGGTAAAACAACTGAATTGTGATACCTGGAGACTAAGATGCAAGGGAGAAGGACCTGAACGCAAGACCGAAGGACCAAAGAGCAAAATAGAAAACTCCACACCTTCTTGGGGAGTATTTTGGCAATTAGATTCGGGTCGGAGCTCCAATAAACAAAGTAGATGCATCAAAGACCGACAAAGAAAACCAGAAAAGCCCACAACGAATTCCAGCAAGATCTAGATCTTTTGGACCGCCAATTGGCGGTCTGGGACCACTAATTGGCGGTCTGGATCTCTCTGGATCCGCTCAAACTTCGCGGGCACATGTATTAGAGGGTGGTTATTCTATTTCTGGTATTTGCTTAGTCCCACATCGGGGGATTATCCCGGATTGCCTTTTTCTTTGGCTATAAATAGAACTCTTCACCTTCTATTGTAATCACTTCACATTTTGAGTGGTTATTCTTCCTACTAGAAGTGAGTCCTTGAAGCGCACACTAAAGTAGGAGGATGCTACTTGAATTGTGAGTCATTTTAAGAAAAGTTTCTTTATTATGTTGTTTATTTCATGTTGCTTGTTTTACTTAGTTTAATTTCATTTCATTAGTTTTAGTAGCTTAGTTAATATGCTTTCCTTGCTTAGTTTAATAATTAGTCTAATGTCTAGTGAGTAGTTCCATCCCCTTTGGGGGGTGGAGTGGATGTTTATACATGCATTAGAGAATGGAATGAATGCTTTATTTACAATGTGTTGATAAAACATGAATGTATGCTTGCTTGTTTAGGATAGAACTTATAACTTGTGAGTTTTGCCAAAATGATTAGACACCTCTCATGCTTGTTTAGGTTCTGAGATAAACCAGTTTGTGTATGTAAATGTTAATAAACTAGGTTAGTGAATGGATTGATAGGTTTTGCCATAACATTTAGACACCTCCTATGCATGAAAACACTACCTTTATTTGTTCTTAAAGAATGTGTTCAACACCCACCTCATTGCATGTGTGCACTCACTCCACCCCTTAGGGGGTTTCTATTTCTGAATTCCAGCACTAATTTAGTTCTTAGTTTAGTTTGGTAGTTCATCGTTTATTGCTTTCGTTCGCATTTCGTACTTCGTAGTGTAGTGTAGCGTAGAGTGAGATAATCAAACTCTCTTCCCTATTTTTGCCACTTGATTTAGTGCAAACAAGAGGCTGCTCACCTCCCTGTGGGCGACCCGTATTGTCCACCGCTTAAACGTGGTCGTGCACTTGAGGTTTAATATAAAACATTCAATAGTTACCATATATGGATAATCTCTCACTTTTCAGTTATGTTTTATGTTAGTCTATCCATGTATGATCTCTCTACGTATTGTCGAGTCGTTGTTTAGTCTGTCTTTTGTAACTCATTCGGTCGTCACGAAGGTCTCTGATCGTGACACTTGTAGTCTTTCCCAGTGTGCGTACCCGCGAGACCAGGGGCGTTACATAAGTTCTTAACTAATGATTCGGGTGTGCCCGACCGGCACGGCTTATGGAGTCGTAGTCTTCTGTTGCATTTGATGCTTTTCTGTTATGTTCTGACCAACATGGTTGGTATTCTGGTCCCCTTGGAGGGATTTCTGCGGGTGTTACCCGATTGGCACGACGGATGGAGTTGTAGCCTTATGTTGCATTATGTGCTTTTCTGTTTCTGTTTTGGATGTTTTTGTCTTAGATAGATTGCATGCATTCTTCCATATAACTCCGATTGGGCCAGGGGCATACTGGGTAAACTTTATAGAAAACTCACGCATATGTTGACGCGGTGCTTGGAGGTACTTAGATTCCTACAGGGTAGACTGGACGAGTAGTCGAAGATTCTGTACACGAGGGACACGTCGACCAGATTCTTCAGTTTGTCTTTTGCTTCCGCATTATTTATGATGTATTTCCTTTTGAACTCGATGTAATGTATTTGACCTTGTTACCATATATGGATAATCTCTCACTTTTCAGTTATGTTTTATGTTAGTCTATCCATGTATGATCTCTCTACGTATTGTCGAGTCGTTCTTTGGTCTGTCTTTTGTAACTCATTCGGTCGTCACGAAGGTCTCTGATCGTGACACTTGTAGTCTTTCCTAGTGTGCGTACCCACGAGATCGGGGGCGTTACAACATGGTATCCGAGCAGGTCGGTCCCTAAAGTGTACAAAATCCGAAGACTCACCGGTGGGGCATCTTGCCCAAACTATGTCGGTAATGTCCTATCTTTTAGAATTGCATTCTGATAGTGATAAATCATATTTACATTGGTTAAATTGCTTTCTTGTGGATTGCCTTGTGTGCTTGGAGACCAAAACCACCCAACCCTATATACCTTTATCAATTCCCTCGCCTCTTCCCCCATTTTGGTGTCGAGATCACCAACAAGTCCAGCCGGTCAAGCAAGCAAGAAGTGCAAGTGCAATAGGCTACTAGCAAGCAAGCATGAGAGGCGGTTGCAACGGGATTCCAGCAAAATCTAGGGTTCTTCTCCACCAGTTTCAGGTATGCTCCTAATCCCTTAGCATAAGAGGATGTAGAGTGGGTGTTGGACGAAGTTTAGTCCAGCACCATTGGGTTAGCTGATCTGAGGTTCAGAGTGCACAAGTGGAGATCCACCTGATAGTGTGGACTGTGTTGCACCATCTGAAATTCATAGGTTGGCATGGGCTTTTCGCCCACTAGCACAACCCTTGATTCATGATTTCCTTGGTGGTTTGATGAAGAAACCAGAAGGGATGAGGTTGGACTGTGGGGAGCAAGTCGGGGTTGTGTTTGCATGCATTTTGTGCGTGATTTGCTACCACCTCTTGTTGTTTGAAATTATGATTTCTTGGTTGATCTATTAATGTATTTAACATGCTATAACATGCGATTTTTGTAGGGTGTGTTACTGATTTTAGAACTTATGCTCCATCATTATTTCATGACTTTGTTCAGGTGATATTTGCATGAATCATTACTGATCACAAATCTAATATCAATGCGTGATCTAGCTAATAGGTCTAAATAATACAACATGACTTATTTTGATTTTAGTCCAGTACCAATCAATACAAGTATACGCTCTGATTTGACAATTTCCTAAGATATATTCATGTCATCTCATCTGAGAATAAGTTGCATATTTTCAATTGTGATGTTGAAGCAATCAGTAGGGTTGTTATGTGTCGATTGCTTTGATTGCTAATCTAGTTTGATTTCGTTCCAACAAAAGCCATATCACATATATAATTTGATTTTCGTATACCTCCTCTGATATGTCTTGTTAATCAGCAAGAGAAGAGCCATGAAAAGACCCAAAAGCAGGAAAAAACGACTTAATTGTGAGACCTGGGGACTAAGATGCAAGGGAGAAGGACCTGATCGTAAGACCGAAGGACCTAAGAGCAAAACAAGAAACTCCACACCATCATGGGGAGTATTTTACCAATTCGATTCGGGTCGGAGCTCCAACAAGTCAAGTAACCGCATCAAAGACCACCAACAATACCAGAAAGAAAAGCCCACAACAAATTCCAATGTGATCCGAAGTTTTTGGACCGCTAATTGGCGGTCCATATTACTCAGGATCCGCCCAAATTTCTCCTGGACTTGTATTAATGTTCGTTTAGGCTATTTTTGGTATTGGTTTAGTCCCACATCGGGGAATTGTCCCGGATTAGCTTTTTCCATGCTTATAAATAGAACTCTTCGCCTCCCATTGTATCCATCTCTCTCTTTGGTGGCATCTTCCCTACTAAGAGTGAAGCCTTGAAGCGAAACTCTGGTGGAGGAAAAGCTGCTTGTAATTTGAGTGAGTTAATAATAGATGTTTTCTTTAGCTTGTTAATTCTTGCTTAGTTGATTTCCTTTTATGTGTTTGCTTTGTTGCTTGTTTTGTTTTATGCTTCTTTAATATTTCTTGGTTGATTAGTATAGTTTCATTTCAGTATAATGCTTCATTTTATTAGAGTAGTTAGTTTAAATGTGTGTGAGTAGCTCCATCCCCATTTGGGGGGTGGAGAAATATGTGATATAATCATGTAGTGTATTAAGTGTGTGTTATCTTTATCCCTTGAGCTTTATATGATTTCCATAACCATCTAATGGGTTTTCACTCTTATCTTGGATATGCTAATGCTCTTGAATGAAGCTTAGCTTATGCTTTGATTAGTGGACCTATTCTACGGGGAATGATAAGGTTAGGATATGGATGAAGTTAATATTGGAAACACAATTTGTAGTGTATGTGCTCTTGTTGCCTTTACCTTAGCTAATGTCTTATATGTTTTAATGATGTAGTCTTATCTTAATTCATGTGGAGGCATAGTAGGGTCTAGTCTTTATACTTGAGTTCATGTAGCTTCATTCCAATTATTGTCTTGTATGTTTTAATGATGTAGTCTTATCTTAATTCATGTGGAGGCAAAGTTGGATGTAGTTTTATGATTTCATGCACTACATGTTGTGAGGAGCTTAATGAACACACACAGACACTTCTTTATGTTCACATTATTTCTCTACCCCCTTTGGGGTTTAGTTTTCTTGCTTTTCTTCCATTTCCTTTTTGCATCTTAGTGTAGTTTAGTGTATCCAACCTTTCTCTCCTTCTTTTTACCTCTCGCCTTCGAACAAACCAATCGTCGACACACCTCCCAGTGGACGACCCGTATTTGTCACCGCTTCAACACGGCCGTGCACTTACGGTTTAAATAAAACGATCAATCAAGTTTTTGGCACCGTTGCCGGGGAGGTGCTCTGTCCAGACGTTGGTTTGGACGATTCGAGGGGTTTTTAATTTTTGTTTCTAGTTTTTCTTAGTTTTAGGGAACCATCGGATCAAGGGGAGGCTACTGGATAAATTTGAGGAACAGAAAACCTAAAAGGACAGCTAATCAGCGGTTGGAGACCGCCAATTGGCGGTCTGGTGAGGGTTTCCTGCTCTCAAATTTTTTTTGGTAGTTAGTTCTGTAATTTTTGTTATCTGGGAGCCCTATTTTGCATGCTCTGACTTCTCGTTTGCTCCCAGATCATTAATCACTCCCCCATTAATCAACTTGGCCATAAAATCCAAAGAAAAAGACTAGACATTCCAGATACCGAGTTCCAAAGTGTACTCCACTTCTGCCATTCCAAGGCATGTGGAGGACACTTTGGAGCAAAGAAAACTGCTGCCAAGGTGCTCCAATCTGGATTCTACTGGCCCTCTCTTTTCAAGGATGCTTACGACTTTTGTAAGCAATGTGATAGGTGTCAGCGTCTTGGCAAGATTGGTCGACGTGACATGATGCCTTTGCAAAATGTCCTTGTGGTCGACATGT
The DNA here is from genome assembly GCA_963682175.1 of Triglochin maritima. Lineage (NCBI taxonomy): Eukaryota > Viridiplantae > Streptophyta > Magnoliopsida > Alismatales > Juncaginaceae > Triglochin > Triglochin maritima. The sequence goes on along the minus strand of OY821773.1, from coordinate 37,543,684 downwards.
TTGATGTGTGGGGCATCGATTTCATGGGTCCCTTCCCGAACTCGTTCGGGAATGTTTACATTTTGGTGGCCGTTGACTATGTGTCTAAGTGGGTTGAGGCTATACCCACAAAGACCAATGACAACAAGGTGGTCACCAAATTCTTGAGGGACATTTTTGCACGATTTGGTACTCCCCGTACCATAATCAGCGATAGGGGTACCCACTTCTGTAATCGCTCCTTTGAAGCGCTTATGAGGAAATATTCAATCACCCACAAGCTTGCGACCCCATATCATCCGCAAACTAGTGGGCAGGTCGAAATCTCTAACCATCAATTAAAGCAAATTCTTGAGAAGACGGTTAGTTCCTTGAGGAAGGATTGGTCAACCAAGTTGAATGACGCATTGTGGGCCATCCGCACTGCGTACAAGACCAATTTGGGTATGTCCCCATATCGGGTAGTGTACGGCAAGGCTTGCCACCTACCCGTCGAGCTTGAGCATCGTGCTTTCTGGGCGATCAAGAACCTGAATATGGATCTTGATCAAGCAGGAGTACAACGTAAGCTCGACATTGTGGAATTAGAAGAGCTACACAATGATGCGTACGAGAATGGCAAAATTCATAAGTCCCGAGCCAAGATGTTTCACGATCGCATGATTATGCGAAAGGTGTTTACGGCCGGGCAGAAGGTGTTGCTCTACAATTCCCGGCTTCATCTGTTTGCGGGTAAGCTCCGCAGTCGCTGGTCTGGCCCGTTTATTGTCCAAACCGTCTATCCTCATGGAGCGGTTGACATCTTGAACCCAGGGAATTGGGACGTGTTCAAAGTTAATGGACAACGCCTCGAACCCTACTTGGAGGGGGCACCAGCCGAAGTCGAGGAGGCCATGTTCCTTCATGAACCTCTCTCGCACTCAACCATTCATGCTCCTGCATGAGTGGTTGTGCTTTCAGTTTTCAAAAAAAAAAAACTCCTTCAGTGAGCATCGTTTGTTGTGGGCCCTAACCCTTGAGTATTTGGGCCCTAATTCTTTCACGTATTTGTATCACTTCCTTAGCATCTCACATGTTTTGAGGGAAGTTGGGTTTTTTCCATCAACATAGCCCGAAACTTCCCTGTGTACTTCACGTTGGTGAGATCTCTCCTTTTTCATGCATAAATCCATGTAGTATTTTGCTCGCATTCATTGAGGACAATGCATGAAGTAGGTGTGGGGGGTGTTTTACGTATGTACATAGTCGAGTCTTTTCTTTTGATTTTGTTTTCTTTTGTTTGCATTTTTAGGGTCATGTTAGTGTGCTGCATTTAATATTGATATTCTGCTTGCCATGATCCTCGGGTGACTTGTCTTCTTTTGCTTGCCTAGTGCTTCAAAATTTTCACATTTCTTTCAGAATCTTCATGTGTTTTCGAAAGAAAATGTTTTGTGGGTTTTGCGTGTGTTTAGCATGTGCAAAACCATTTTGAGGCAAAGTAAAAAGAAAGATCCCAAAATTGTCTTGAACTTGATGCATTAGGATATCTAGTACCATGGCTTTAGGATTTATCGAGTCGTTAGGATGCACCCCAGTTTTCCTTTGGGGGTGAGTAATCATAAGGTTTCAGTGCTCAAACATTTAATGAAATCCACCCTGAACCTAGTGAGTCAATAATTCGTGTCTGTTAACTTAAGGAAGTTTGTTGTAGTCAAGGACCCTCTAAATCCTGTTGTGAGACATTAGTGTAGGGATTTTGGTTCATGTGTAGATAAGAAATAAGTGAGTAGGTATTCTCTCTTGTCGCACGACTCCTATCACTCGGGAAAGTAGGTCTGAGGGGACTTTGTGCCTGGTGCTTTCAAGTCATCTGACTTGTGATGCGCCGACTGAATTCCCGTTACACGGGTGGTAGTGATTGCCCTATGTGGAGATTTGGGGAAAGGTGTACGTGATAGTGTAAGTCCTCATGGGCAATGATGCACGAAACCTGACCCTGGGAGTATGAAGCTCCAACTAATAAAAAGAAAAAAAAAGGAAAAAAATGTGAAAAGAAACAAAAAGAAAAAAATGGTAATGCAAATAAGAACCTTAATGGACTTTACACTTTGTAGCACTAGAGGATGTTGAGGTTGTCCATGTCTTTCACTTAATTCCTTATTTAACTTGCACGAATGGTTCATTAGGTTAGGTGTGTGGACTGATTACCTATATAGAGTCGGCCCGTAGGATTACCGTGTCCAATGATCGACAAAATATTTCCAACGAGTCGAGTGTCTAGATTGAATAATGCATCTTGTTCGGATTTTGTGGGTATATCCGCTGAAAACCCTCCGGAGACAACACTCCTCCTCCTTGGCAACAAGGAGGTTTAACGGCTTGTTGCACGTGCTAAGTGCAACCGTGATTCCTACGAAAGTGAGTTAGGATTTCTTGTTTCTCGTTTGCTTTTCTCTTTCTTTGTTTTGCTCGGGACTAGCAAAAACTTAGGTGTGGGGGTATTTGATTGACATCATTTCATGCTTATATTTGTATCTTATATCCATTATCTTACACCTAAGCAATGCTACGTGACGAGTTTTATGTTTAGTTTTCAGGAATAAAGAGGTTTGAAGAGAAGAGCCATGAAAGGACCCAAAAGCAGGAAAAAAGGACTTAATTGTGAGACCTGGGGACTAAGATGCAAGGGAGAAGGACATGATCGTAAGACCGAAGGACCTAAGAGCAAAACAGGAAACTCCACACCATCATGGGGAGTATTTTACCAATTCGATTCGGGTCGGAACTCCAACAAGTCAAGTAACCGCATCAAAGACCAACAATACCAGAAAGAAAAGCCCACAACAAATTCCAACGCGATCCGAAGTTTTTGGACCGCTAATTGGCGGTCCATATTACTCAGGATCCGCCCAAATTTCTCCTGGACTTGTATTAATGTTCGTTTAGGCTATTTGTGGTATTGGTTTAGTCCCACATCGGGGGATTGTCCTGGATTAGCTTTTTCCATGCTTATAAATAGAACTCTTCGCCTCCCATTGTATCCATCTCTCTCTTTGGTGGCATCTTCCCTACTAAGAGTGAAGCCTTGAAGCAAAACTCTGGTGGAGGAAGAGCTCCTTGTAATTTGAGTGAGTTAATAATAGATGTTTTCTTTAGCTTGTTAATTCTTGCTTAGTTGATTTCCTTTTATGTGTTTGCTTTGTTGCTTGTTTTGTTTTATGCTTCTTTAATATTTCTTGCTTGATTAGTATAGTTTCATTTCAGTATAATGCTTCATTTTATTAGAGTAGTTAGTTTAAATATGTGTGAGTAGCTCCATCCCCATTTGGGGGGTGGAGAAATATGTGATATAATCATGTAGTGTATTAAGTGTGTGTTATCTTTATCCCTTGAGCTTTATATGATTTCCATAACCATCTAATGTGTTTTCACTCTTATCTTTGATATGCTAATGATCTTGAATGAAGCTTAGCTTATGCTTTGATTAGTGGACCTATTCTACGGGGAATGATAAGGATAGGATATGGATGAAGTTAATATTGGAAACACAATTTGTAGTGTATGTGCTCTTGTTGCCTTTACCTTAGCTAATGTCTTGTATGTTTTAATGATGTAGTCTTATCTTAATTCATGTGGAGGCATAGTAGGGTCTAGTCTTTATACTTGAGTTCATGTACCTTCATTCCAATTATTGTCTTATATGTTTTAATGATGTAGTCTTATCTTAATTCATGTGGAGGCAAAGTTGGATGTAGTTTTATGATTTCATGCACTACATGTTGTGAGGAGCTTAATGAACACACACAGACACTTCTTTATGTTCACATTATTTCTCTACCCCCTTTGGGGTTTAGTCTTCTTGCTTTTCTTCCATTTCCTTTTTGCAGCTTAGTGTAGTTTAGTGTATCCAACCTTTCTCTCCTTCTTTTTACCTCTCGCCTTCGAACAAACCAATCGTCGACACACCTCACAGTGGACGACCAGTATTTGCCACCGCTTCAATGCGGCCGTGCACTTGCGGTTTAAATAAAACGATCGATCATTATGCTCTCACATGAAAATGAAATCAGAGCTTATCCATGTTTTATGCAACTCATTCTATGCCTTATAAGTAGTAAGCAAATCTGAATGCATGCATGTATATCAATTTATAAATCGGTTTGGACTATTGATATTACAAGCATGTTTCATTACCTCATGTTATTGTTGTATACTTGTGCATGTTCATATCATCTCCGATCATGTTGGGTGTTGCTAGAACTAACATGCATGTGGTCTGAAATTTAATGTTCTTGCTATATAATGCTTGTAGTATCTCTTTTGTGATACCTCTTTTTGTTATGGATGTGTTTCTCATACTCAATACATGCTATTGTTTGAGTTTCATTTTCTGTTAATTAGGTGCATCACATACATATTGAGATCTGGTCTTTATTTTTATTTTTGTCCCATAATTTAATTGTTGTGAAGGTGCTACATGTTGATGTATCTTTAGTTGCTAAATACATGTGATTCTTTCCTAACTAAGTTGTTGTTAAGATCATGCATGCCTATGTATTATTTAGCTACTAGATTTATGGGAATATTCATGTTTAGATTATTGTTAGGAAGTTATACTTGCACGCATGACATCGTTGCTGGAACCAGGAAATTGCACTACATGAAAAGGTTAACCGAACATCTTAATTCAACTATGTGCATGATGCTATGCTCTAAAATGTTGGAATCAGAAGTGTTTTGCCATCCATTCATGCATGCATGCCTATCACTTGTATTATCATGATTGCATCATGGGATCTTATATTATGCATATGGTCACATATATCTCCTAAATATACCTAGATTCATGTAGGAATGAATTCTCATCATGATCCATAGCTTCCACAAGTTGCATGTTTGATTCCCATGATCTACAATTATTATGGCATGTGCTATAACTAATTTATTATAATTGTTGTTGTTTCTGTTATGTGTATGATGACGTGAGTGCATGCCGTGCATGCAAGTAAGTTCGTGTTGTTATATTATGATTATGATTCCATGATTTATTGGCTGTGTAGATACATCATGCCCATATATATTTAGCCATCGAGATCTTATTAGGATTACACGTCTTAATTGCTATCCTCATACATCATGTGCATGTAGATATATAAATGCATGGAGATCTTGTTATTAGCACATGATTTAATTGCTGCCTAGATATATCTTGTGCATGAGTATTGTCTATCGAGATCTTGTCATTAATTCCATGTTTTATTTGTTGTTCTCATACACCTTGTGCATATAGATATAAATATATTATATGTTCATGTATGTTTAGTGATTGTATTTTGTGTGACCTTCCTAATTAGTTTCTTGTCAATAAACATTATGATCACGCATGATTAGCTTGCTACTGTTCGGTCATACGTATATTGGTTGTTAGTTGTTGGATTCATGTGATTTGTTCATGATTAGTTCTCAGAATCTATGGCTATTATGACACTTGTATTTCATTTTCTTATGGCTGTTGTTTCTTCTGTTTGAGTGTGAGGATGTAGATGAAGGTTTATAGGTCAAGAATTCAATACTATAGTTACGGTTTCATGGCCATTGTTGGCAATGTTTTTGCATTGCCCCTTGTTTTTGTTGTTATTGCAAGGCTTGTGTCCGGAGGATGATGCAAGGAGTTTGTATCCAAAGCACTTGTTAAGAGTTAGGGATAGCAAATTTCGAGGACAAAATTTATTTAAGGGGGTAGGTTGTAAGACCCAATCTCCTGCTTTAATAATAATAACTCCACTCTCCGCGGTTATGCATAATTGACTTCTTGGAATTTCAAATTGTGTTATGGCATGTTTGTTTGAGTAGATTTCATCAGATTTCTTATTGGTCGATCGGGTGCGACACATCGGGCGAGTGCGCGGTTGTTTGACTCGATCGACTCAATTTGGGTCGGGTGAGTGTAGGGTCGGTTTTGGGCTAAACCCGTGTTGAAGTGACATGGAATTGGAAGGGTTGCATTAGGGTTTGGATGTGCATTTTCGTAGCTTTTGGGATGTCTTTGCTGGTGCCATTTTTGGCATGTCTTGAGGTGGCTTGATTAGCCATGAAGGCTTGAAAATTGAAGAGTCCTAGTAAGCTAACAAAAAGCCTCTCCCACCAGCCAACCCTTGCACATCTCTTCACCTCCCACACATCTCCTCCACCTCATCCACTCCTCAGCCACGTGGTCAGGCCACTTAGGTGGTGCTCCAGCAAACTTCAAATCCATCGAGGCTAGAAGCGACGTCTAGTGCAACCTGTGGTGCGGCTAGAAGTTTGGTGGGCAGAATCTCCGGCTAATTTCAGGCAACTTCCTTGCTAATCCGGTATGCTTCTATCCCTTGAAGAGTTTTATGGGAGGGGATGTTGGTTGGAGGGGCCAGCCAACATCAGGTGGTGGCTGGTGCAACGGTTGCACCACCAACCGATTCCCTGCTAGCGTGCGCAAGGAGCATGCGCTAGATGGGGCTGGCAGTGGGGCAGCCAAAGGGACCGGACCTCCAGCGAGCTCCAGTGAGGTCCAACCAGAGGTGAAGGTGTTCCTTCTGGGCTGAGCTTGAGGGTGGCTACGGATCTGGTTGGGTGTGGCTGGTGCACACAAGATCCAACTAAGGTTTGCCTTCAACCCTTTTGACTCCTAGGTTTGGACGGCTGGCTGGTGCAGCCAACATCAGATGGTGGCTGGGGTCAGGAGGGGGGTGGGGACGGACCTTAGGGAGGCTAGGGGTGAGAGGAGTCGGATTGGCTTGTTTGGTCTGAGCATGGTGCGCTAGAGTGATGTTAACCATGAGGTTGGTGCATCTTGCACGCTTCTTGCTCGGTTGCTGGACCAAATGGCTTGGACAGACTTCCTCTGACCTTCTCCCACCTCAGACCACCTGGGAAGGATGCTCTGAGCATGTGGTTTGTATGGGTCAGGGATCCATATGCATGGCTGTGAGGTTTGTATTTTCTGTGATTTGTCTGATGCTATCGGTTGCATTATGTGCGATGGTTGCTAGGATTTGTGGTTTGAGAAATTTCTGGTCCAGCAGTACATATGATACATTCATGATCTCATTTCGGTTATATTCTCTGATATTTTTGATATGCATGCACTCAGGAACTAAATTGGACTCCTTCTTGTTATATGTTATTCATATTATATTTTAATGCAATACATGCTTTCGAATGTACGCATAAATAATAATAATATTGGATAGATTGAGCCTTCTGATATTATGTGCATGTTTCACCATGTTGTATTACTGATATATAAGCTATTTCATGCCCACATATGATCTGATCATATTCTGGGATTTTAATTCGGTTCCATGTATGCTCTGAAATTGATGATTCATATCGTCAATTGTAGTGTGGTGCAATTTTGATATCTTCTACTGTTAGCATGGTTATGTTACACTGTTGATACTTATCTATGTCTGATGTGATGGGTTATGTTGTGCTCGTGTATGACCCTTAAGATTTCAGACCTCATAACATCCCTATCATGACCCGTACATGACTAAACTAGTTGTTATATCGATTTACCGATTCGGTAATGTTTGTTTGCTGTTGTTAGTTTTGTTTATTCCTGATTGGTATGTCTGATTTCCGAGTTGGTTCGGGGCTGCTATGAGGGTATCTGGATACTCCTCCTTGATCTCGTTCCATACACTGTAGATGCATTAGATTTTAGATGCTTAAGTAGCTTGCATTGCATTTAATATGATTAATAATTCTGGGCACATTCTGTTTTCTGGGCCGACGGGCCACGAGTGGATCCTCTAGCTCCAGAGTCCATTCACATAAGACCTTCATGTTGGGAGGCCAGGCGTAAGATAAGTCCTGGGCGGGCGAGCTGCCATTCTGTCTCAGGGTAGGTGTTTCCACGTTCACGATGCCACCATGTAGGTCACTTGCCGCGAATTGGGACACTTATATGGCGCACCGCTTTGTGCCGAGCGGTGGGTCACTGTTGAGTGACCTCCTTTGACCAGCATGGTTGGTGTTCTGGTTCCATTCGTGGAATGGTTCGGGTGTGCTCGACCGGCACAGCTTATGGAGTCGTAGCCTTCTGTTGCATTTGATGCTTTTCTGTTATGTTCTGACCAACATGGTTGGTATTCTGGTCCCCTTGGAGGGATTTCTGCGGGTGTTACCCGATTGGCACGACGGATGGAGTTCTAGCCTTCTGTTGCATTATGTGCTTTTCTGTTTCTGTTTTGGATGCTTTTGTCTTAGATAGATTGCATGCATTCTTCCATATAACTCCGATTGGGCCAGGGGCATACTGGGTAAACTTTATAGAAAACTCACGCATATGTTGACGCGGTGCTTGGAGGTACTTAGATTCCTACAGTGTAGACTGGACGAGTAGTCGAAGATTCTGTACACAAGGGACACGTCGACCAGATTCTTCAGTTTGTCTTTTGCTTCCGCATTATTTATGATGTATTTCCTTTTGAACTCGATGTAATGTATTTGACCTTATTACCATATATGGATAATCTCTCACTTTTCAGTTATGTTTTATGTTAGTCTATCCATGTATGATCTCTCTACGTATTGTCGAGTCATTGTTTGGTCTGTCTTTTGTAACTCCTCGGTCGTCGCAAAGGTCTCTGATCGCGACACGTGTAGTCTTTCCCAGTGTGCGTACCCGCGAGATCAGGGGCGTTACATAAGTTCTTAACTAATGAAATGGAAAAAAAACTCCCCAAAAAGACAACTCTACTGCACTTATACACAAACTAAAATACAACAAAATATATATAATGCACAACAACCCAAGGCATGACAAGGAAAGGGAGGATGTAAATAAAGTTTCCTTGGTACAATTCCAAATAAACACCAACGTACAAGAATCGGAAACAAAGTGGCCATGACGTCAAATGTAAACATGAAAAAATTGAAGTAAAGAGCATTAGACAAATTACTTTAAATGAAATTTCTCCTTCGCTCCATCCATCAATCTTTCAACGACCAATGCATCGATGTGATTGTGACCCACAAATCTCATATCTGCCGCAACTTTCTCGTTGAATGTCTATAGGTAAAATCATTGTTTAATGAGTATTGATGCTATTTAAGATCCCATAAAATTAATTGTATTACAATTCTACGATGTCCAAGTAAATACTAGTACAAATTCGAAGAGCACCGAGATTGTAAACAAAAAAATGTCATACTTATTTCCAAGATTTGATCCTAAACCCTAAACTGCACCAACAAAAAAAATCAAAATTAAGAACACATAAACATCAAATTGCAGGAACAAAACTGAAATCTCGTAAAGTGGCAAACCATTGTTTGGAATCCCTTAACACAAAACCACCAAAACTCATTCTATTGTCGGATGTCGTCGCAACTTCTCCCTCGAAGGACCATGATTCCCCTCTCCGGAGGTAGATATTGAAGTTGATCTCGTAATTGACAATCTTTGTATTTGACAAAACCTCGACATCATCAGGTACGTCTAGCCAAATCAGCGAAATAACAGAGGGGGAATGAGGGGTCCTCGGTGGCATAGATAGAGGAAGAGAGTTGATCGACGTCGATCCGACATAGGGACTTGGTCGAACTTGATGACCATATCAGTGGTCCTCGTCATCATCCCGCCATGAAATTTCGGCACAACGTGGGACATGATCTCAACTCTAACTCTAAACTACAAAAATGCAAAATGTAAGAACTTAATCACGAAACAAAAAATATACAAAGGATTACTACTTAAATTCGAACAACCCACAATTGTAAAGGAGCAAAAGCCATCTAAAAGCGTCCAACCATGAAAACCAATTTAAGATCAGGAGAAGAGAAGGTTCCAGTTCAAATGTCGTGGGGAAATGAGGAATTTGAGGTTAGGGATGGAAGAAAGAGGGAAGAGAGCAAAAAGTGGATGCAACACTCTTTTCATTTTGCATATGTACTATTAACTTTTAATTTTAATCATATTTTAATTTTAGCTTTCGATTTCAAATTTTGAAAAGATGCGAGCTGGAGTCTTAACATCTTTTATATATTGTATCCAATTACCAACTCACCCTCCAGGTCACCTGCGTGAGAAATTGGTGGGAAGTTTAGTAAGAAATCTTTTTATTCTTTTAGTGATTTAACCATTTATACAATCCATTTATTTATTTATTTATTTATTTTATATTCACTAAGTTTTACCCATATAACCATTTATTTTAATATTTACTTAAGTGGGACAAGTTTGATCATGGGTAGGGGTAAAAATAAACATATTTCAGACCAAACCACAAATAGTATAATTAGACGGTTCCGAATGTGGGTAAAGACAATAACCACCCACATATCACTCATTTACAACCTTAGTAGTTAGAGGTGAAATACTCATTCCATATAGATAGGGTTGTAAACGGGGCGGGTAATACCCACGTACCCGACCAATGTACGTATGAGTACATGTACAAAATCCCGTACTTGTTCAAAAATTTGTACCCATTAACCCCTACTCGTTTACCCGCTTGATAAACGGGTCGCGTATGTACCCGTACCCGTATACCCGTTATCAATATATATATATATATATATATATATATATAGAATGAGTCCTGGGCTCACTTTTGTTTAAATGAGCCCCTAATGATCTAACCGTTGATCTTAATCTAAAGGGTTGTGAGTCATTTACTTTAAGTGAGGGTATTTCAGTAATTTTACAAGTCTCTCCTGTTAGGATCGATGACCCTCTAATCACTAAACGAATTGCAAAATTAAAACACTAAGTAAAGGATTAAGGGAGAAGAGAATTGCAAACCACAAAATCGTCGACACCGGAGTTTAGAGAGGTTCAACACCGCACCGCACCTCGGTCCTAGTCCTCCTCGCAAGCCTTGCTCGATCCCCCGAGCCTCACTTACGGTTCCACTAACCGATCTCCATTCCGGGCCGAGATCAACGTCATTTACAACACCGAGTCTTGCGAACAATCCTCACCTCACTCGTGTCTCCTCTCACAACCCGAGAGGGAGCTTCCTCGAAGTTTTACAACACTTGGTGATTCTTGAATATTGAAATGGAATCACAATCTAACTAACACTCGATACTTGAGCACACTTGAATATTGACATGGAATGAATATGCAAGTGGTGAAGTTTTGGCTTGAGTGTAGAAGAGTGAGAGCTTGAAGATGAAGAGGATTTGGCTTTGAGTATATGATAGATAGGAAGTATTCAAGAGGTCTAAAATCAACAAATGGGATCCTATTTATAAGCCTTCAAGCTCTACTAGACGTTTGGGAGTTGGTGGGATATGGACCAATGAGAAGCAAGGATTTGCTGAAAGCTCGGGAAAATTTCTATGCAGGTTTGGTCGACCGTTAATGGCATGGTAGTCCGAAACAAGAAGGTTGGATTGGTCTGAACTAATCATACGGTTGATCGAATAGGGTTCGGTTCACCGTTCACCAACTTCCAGTAACTATTTTCAATTTCGTCCTATTTAATTTTGGTTAACTGAATTCCATTCGGTTCACCATTCCAAGGTGGACAGTAAGATTGGTTGAGCTTTGATTACTCAAGTTTGGTTTACCGTGTATACTTTGGTAGACCAAAGTTAATGGGTTTTGAGCTGATAGTTATGACTCAAATAGTTGTTGGTTACAACGGTCAAGTTCCATGTTTAAATAGCTGTTGGGAGTCTAAAGCCAAGAAGGACTCGGTTGCCCGATAGCATTCGGTCGTCTGATTTTGGACAAGTCAATTGGGCTCTATAGGCTCAATTCAAATGTGACTGTTGGAGAATCCATAACTGGTCCAGGGCTATTCGATCGACCGAAGGTGGTTTGGTCGTCTGTCAGGGCAATTCCAGAGAACAACTTAAGGTTTACTACTGATGGGAAGGATTCAGGTAACCGATAGGTGTTCGATCGACCAAACAAGAAAGGTTTCGGTTGACTGTGAAGGGTTTGGTTTAACGAATCTTGACGGGACAGAATCCTTGTACTCAAGTTTACATTGAACTTTATGGACTAAATAACTACAAAATTACATCTCTTGGTCCAAAGCTTTGATTACAAGTCTTGAGTCTTGATGTCTTTGTCACAATGCTCCTTTTCTTGATTATCTTGAGCAACCTATTAAGATGATTACAAGTATACACATGTGTATGCAATGCATGTAATGGTGTTTACTCACTTTGATTGATTTGGTTGATTGATTAATATTAGTTTGATAAATCATCAAAATTAATATAGATTAAGGTCAAAAAGCCAACATCTCCAACTCATCTTCTTCTCCAGTTTCTTCCACGAAACCCAATTTTCCCTTCTTCTTTCCAAACTTCCACTCTTCCACCTTCAAGCTCCTTCCTCGCATTCCCCCACTCCCTCCCCACCCTTTACGTCAACCTCCCCTCTCCCTCTGACTCCTCCAACGCCCTCTACTATGCTGCCTCCATTGGGGACTCCACCTCCCTCAAACTCCTTCCCTCCTCCGACGCCGACCCTTCCGTCCCCAACTCCTCCGACCTACTGCCCCTCCACTACCAACCTCATGCATCCAAACTATAACAGCCCAAATCAGATCCTCGGAGAGACAATTTCAACATATTATTCCTCCAATTCAATGTCTTGAATATGTGAGAATTTGTCCTATTTTTTGGACAAATAAAGTACACATGATAATTTATCAATTTCTGAGGTGATGTTTTGAAGTTCTTTGTTGTTTTGAAAATAGAATAACTCCTTTCGAACATGTCCAGATGAAAGTAAAAATATGTAAATTATAGTAACATGTATTGATGTTCGTAACCGTAATATAATGGCGTTAGCCGTAATATGATGTTTTTAGCTGTAATATAATGTAATTATTTTAATAATATTCCTCAAATAATGGTGGATGACTACAACATGTGTAACATGTAGCGATGTTCGTAACAAAATAAATATTACATTCACAACCGTAATATAATGTTGTTAGCCGTAATATGATGTGGTTAGCCGTAATATAATGTAATTATTTTTAACAACATTCCACAAATAATGGTGGATGACCGCGACATGTGTAACATCTATCGATGTTCATAACAAAATTAATATTAGGTTCACAATCGTAATATAATGTTGTTAGCAGTAATATGATGTAATTATTACGGTGAGAACAAAAAATTATGGTTCTCACTGAATGATATATATACACATATCGTAGAAAAGTAGATTTAAACCCGACAAGCGAATACTTTGTCATTAACTTCACAAAACACCAATACGGGGATCCACACGTCAATGTCCTCAAGTAGTCAAGTATAAACATATACACACACATATATACACACACAACAAACTTCAATTAAATAATTTAGTGTACAACACAAATCTTGGAGACTAATCATTAGACTCCCAACTTGAGACATTATTTTCTACAAATCAAACTTGATTAATCACTTAGTACGAAGACATAGTTGGTGGATGATGATGTGGCAACACTACTGATGGATGATCATTCACTTGGAATCCATTGATCTCTTCTGTAACCTCCTCCTCCTCTGTAGTGGCAACTAGGGGTGAGCAAAATTCGGTTCGGTCCGGGTGTCCGGACCGAACCGAATTTTTCGGTCCGGACCGAACCAGACTGAACTTTTTCGGTCCGGTCTTCGGTCCGGAGGACCATGAGAATTCGGTCTTCGGTCCGGTCTGGTTCAGTTCGGTATGGTCAAAGACCGAAATTTTAAGGGTTAAATTCGGGTTTTGGACTGAACCGGACCGAAACGAATTTTTCGGTCTGGTCTTCCGAAAAATTCGGTCTTTGGTCCGGTCCCGGACCGAAGCTCACCCCTAGTGACAACACTGATGTGATCAACCCAGCCGAATTTCTTTCTCAACGACGTTGTCAATGCGATTGTGTCCACCCCATCCCCAACCACTACGATCTGATCATTGTCGTCTCCTTCCAACTTGAGTTATGTCACACTTGAACAACATTACAACACCACATTCTCCTGTTATTATTACATCAAACATGATTGACATAATATGGAAAGGTAAAGATAGAGAGTTGCATAGTGAGGGAGCAACGTTAAGTAAAGATGAACATGAGAGAGTATATCAAGTCTGGAACTCACTGCAAATATAAACAACAACAAGACCACAAGATATCCAAAATTGTATTGGACCGGTCTTCCATTTTTCCAGTCTTACAAAAATACACATTCAACATTCAGTAACGTGAAAATGAAGAAAGTGTAGGTTTTTTTTTGCCTTAATCAGAGTTTTGATGATTTAATCAACCTAATCTTAATCACAATCAAATGTAGTGTAGCACACATAATGCATAGAAGATATATTGTATTGTGCTAACATCTACAGGTGATCAAGACTCAAGAAGAATGAATTTGAAGTCAATACTTGTAATCAAAGCTATTTGAAGACATGTAATTTTACTTTATTTTGAATATTAGGAACTTATGTAATCTTGAGCATACAAGAGTTAAAACTTACTCACATGCACACTAGGTTCCTTGTAGAAGTCACAAATAAAATTTCACATCAATTGAACTTCAATAGATCGCCCAAACTTAGACCGGAAAATCACCTAAACTCAAACATGGTTTTCCCGTGCTAAACGGTCGACCGAACAAGTTCTCAGTTCGGCCATTTATAACAAAGTCCTTGAGTAAATTTTCCTTGCTTTACTGGTTGACCGGTTTTGACCTTTCGGTCGACCATTCCATAATTTCGGATGATCGTTATATTTGTTGTATTCTTCCAACGGTCGTATTCGTATTATTTCAACCTACCCCTAAAATACATTTGGCCACCAGTTTAATGATGACCTAAAACCGGTCGACCATATGAAAACTTCTCTTGAGCCCCAAAGTGCCTCTTATTTTCGGCCGAACGACCTATATCTTTTGTTCGACCGATTACCCTTATCCTGGTCAAAATACCCCGAATGGTTGACCGTCCCATACCATTGGTTCGACCGTTCACTTAAGTGGACTTTGAAGGATCGTTATGACCTCTAATTCTAATCACTTTTAAGGTTAATTACCAACCTGTTTAAGGAAACAAGAATGCACAATGGAATAAAAATAAGCAAGCAAGTAATTGAAAGAATAGGCAAATCACACAAAGGCACCAGAAGATTTTATAGAGGTTCGGCCTCCCGCCTACTTCCTCTCTTGCAAGCTCCACTCGATCTCCCTTGATCTCCGCCTATGTCTTCACTATGAATCTCATTCTGGGCCAAGATAAAGCCTTTTACAACACAAGCTCTGTGAATAATCCTCGCTAGCTTGATTTCTTCCTCTCACAAACCAAGAGGGAACACTTCGGGCTTTCACCAAAATCCTTGCTTCTTTGACAAACAAATGAGTGGAACACACTCTCTAAACTTGAGTACACTTTGAGTAGGATTGGTCTATGATCAAAGGTGTGGAATTTAGTCTTAGAGTGTAGTTATAAGGAATTGAAGGCTTGGGAGTTTCTCTTAGATGTGTACGACAATTTGGAGTGTAAGAGTTAAAATTTATCTTGGTAACATCTATTTATAAGCTCCTAAGGGGTTATAGCCGTTGGGATTAAATTAGAAGTTGTTTATGTAAGATACACAAAATAGAAAAATGCAGGTCACAGTTTGGGACACAAATGGTCGACCGACGCGGGTCAAATGGTCGACCGGTAGGCAGTTCAGACCAAGGTACGGTCGACCGAGCAAGGAACGGTCGAATGAGAGCAGGCTATAACTTATGTCCATTTGAGTCAACGGTCGAACAAAAGGGTGGAACGGTCGACCAAAATCTAACAGACACTCTAGGGTTTTAAGTTCGATGGAACAAAACGTTTGGGACGGTCAACCGAAAATATCAGGAAGTCTGGTTTCGAGAAAATGACTTCAAATGGTCGACCGGGGACAAATTAATGGTCAAAATGGACGAATGACAGTAAAATTCACTATTTGTTAAAGGATTAAACACCCAAACGAAGGTAGTTCAGTCGACCGAACTGGCCCTGGCAGTTCTAGTTTAGTGAATTCCGGTGTAAGTTTGGGTGACCTATTGAGGTTCAAATGTAGTGAGATTTTGTGTGTGACTTCTATAAAGAACCTAGTGTGTGTTTAATTGGTTATTTACTCTTATATGCTCAAGTACACATAGTTCCTAAGACTCAAAAGAAATTAAGATTACATGTCTTCAAATGAGCTTTGATTACATGTCTTGACTTGAATCTTTTCTTCCTTGAGTCTTGATCACCTGTACAAGTTAGCACAATACAATATATATGCCATGCATAATGTGTGCTACTCTAGATTGATTATAATTATGATTAGGTTGATTAAATCATCAAACATAGATTAAGGCCAAAAAGGCAACAATCTCCCCCTTTTTGATGATGACAACCTATATCTTAATACTTGAAATTTCTAGATGTAAACTATGCATATAAATGCTTCCCTATGGATGTGCATAGTTTTTGATCAATTTTAATCAAATTTCAAGTCATCTCCCCTTACTAATCTCTCCCCCTTTGACATCTATCAAAAAATAAGATTTAACATGGAATTTTTATCTCTCCCCCGAAATTCTTGTAATGAAGTTACTCCCCTTAAATTTTGCACTTCATTACCCTATGTATATGATATTCATTAAGCTCCCCCTATCAATATGAATATGATATTGCAATTAAGTTCAATTCTATTCTCCCATTTTAACATCAAACAAATATTACAATTAAGCATGTGATGATTAACTCCACTTTTAGCATTCATAAGATTTGACACTTTCGCAATGGACGTGTTTCAAAATTACGAGATATGCAATGAATACAATCAATTAGGCATATTAACCCTTTTTCTCCCCCTTAAAGAGGTACATGAAGCATATTCTAATTGAACAAAGAATGCGATAAAGATATGACAATTAATCATTTAATATATCCTAGATTAGAATCGATCTAATATGAATGTAGAGGATAGATGAATTTTACCCAACTTGATCCTCGAATTGGTTTCAATCTCCTTTTGGTAGTGCAACCGGCTTTGAATTTGACTTTGCAAGCTTGCTCGGTCACCACCGATCTCCTTCTTCAAGCACCTACAAGTATAGATTTAGATACCCAAACAACTTTAGGTCCTTGAATGTTAGCTTTGGGAACCCAAACCAATTTTGTTTTAGGAGCCCACACACTTGAAGAGCTATGATTAACAAACAAATGATTGTCATTTAGAGTAGTGTGAATTACATGATTTTTAACATAAGAAGCATTATATCCTAAACCATGTTTATCCAAAGATTGCCTTTGACTACCTAATAGCATGTCAAACATTTTTGTTCCATTAGTGAATATTTCTAGATATTTTCTACTTGCACATTGAAAGCATGAAGATCTAATTGTTCAACATCAATGGGTGTTGCATTTTGACTACCAAGTTTTAATGCATTAGTTTCATGTCTAGCAAGCACCTCATTCTTTTCATTCATGATTATTTTAATTTGACTTTGGAGATCATTGATAGTCTTTCTAGCATTCTTATTCTTTTCACAAATGATGTCATATTGTTTTACTAAATCATGAAATGCATTTTGAAGCTCATCACGTGTATATGTTTTTTCTTTAGAGCATGAGCCATCACTATAATATGATTTAGTAGAGCAAGAATTTGATCTAATAGAATAAGAGTTAGAGTCTACCTCACTTTGTTCATCTTCAATAGCCATGAAGCATGAGTGGGCAACCTCTCTTCTACTTTGCAAGGATGATAATGATGACGATGGTGATGATGAGTCATCCCATGTGGCTTTGTGAGCTTCCTCATTCCTTTCTCTTCTCTTACTCTTCTCCTTGTCTCTTCTCCTCTCCCTTCTCTCCTTCTTCTTCTCCCTTTCTCCTCTCTCATTTTCTCTCTCCTCCTTCTCCTTTCCTTTTTCTATCTTTTCACTTCTTCTTCCTCTTCTTTCTCTCTTTTCATCTTTATCCTTTTTGAGGAATTTAAAGAAGTCTTGAGCAAGGACTTCAATGTCCTCATTCTCCTCTCTTACCCTTGGCTCATCGAATTTTGCATGTAATGCCAAAGTGGGTTTGTTCTTGAAGGCTTCCTTCTCCTTTCAATGGTTGATTTGAAGTTCATAAACCATTAAGTTTCCAATGAGTTCCAACATCTTTAATTTTGAAAGAACATACGCTTCTTCAATTACGACGACCTTTTCTTCCCAATTGTTGCTTAGCAACCGTAGGAATTTCCTAGTCATATCTCCTTCATTAAGTTTTCTTCCAAGAATCAAAAGAGAATTACGGTGAAGCGAGTGTTCATTTCTTTTATGTTCTCATCGATTTGCATAGTAAAATTTCATATTTGTACACGAGGAGGTTAATGCGAGTTTCCTTAGTTTTCCTATCACCCTCATGCTGCATTTGCAATCTATGCCATATTTCATATGCACTTTCGCAACCCCTAATTCTATTGTATTCACCCTCATTAAGGCTACAATATAAGATGTTCATAATCTTTGAATTTATTTCAATATCTTTCATTTTGGCCCTAGATAATGAGGCTCATTCTTCTTCATTTGGGGATGTGTAGGGATTTTGAAGCGAAATCCATTACTTAAGGTCATTTGAGATTAAGAAAATCTTCATTCTATTCTTCCAATAGTCATAATTAGACTCATTAAGTAAAGGAAGTCGGGTTGTGCATAATCCCTCTACATGATTAGATGTGGATGCCATGCTAAGATACGATTAAGTATATGAAATTTAGCACCTACGCTTTGATACCAAATGTAGGATCGTTATGGTCTCTAATTCTAATCACTTTTAAGGATAGTTACCTACTTGCTTAAGCAAACAAGAATGCACAACGAAATAAAAATAAGCAAGCAAGTAATCGAAAGAATATGCAAACCACACAAAGGCACCGGAAAATTTTATAGAGGTTCGGCCTCCCGCCCACTTCCTTTCTTGCAAGCTCCGTTCGATCTCCCTCGAGCTCCGTCTACGTCTTCACTATCAATCTCGTTCTGGGCCGAGATTAAGCCTTTTACAACACAAGCTCCGCAAACAATCCTCGCTAGCTTGATTTCTTCCTCTCACAAACCGAGAGGGAACACTTTGGGATTTAACCGAAATCCTTGCGTCTTTGACAAACAAATGAGTGGAACACACTCTCTAAACTTGAGCACACTTAGGGTAGGATTTGTCTGTGATCAAATGAGTGGAATTTAGGCTTAGAGTGTAGGAATGGGGAATTGAAGGCTTGAGAGTTTCTCTTAGATGTGTAAGACAATTTGGAGTGTAAGAGTTGAAAAAATGTGTCTTGGTAACATCTATTTATGAGCTCCTAAGGGGTTATATCCATTGGGATTAAATTAGAAGTTGTTTGTGTAAGATACACAAAACAGAAAAGTGCAGGTCATAGTTTGGGACACAAACGGTCGACCGGTAGGCAGTTATAATTTTGCATGTAATGCCAATGTGGGTTTGCTCTTGAAGGTTTCCTTCTCCTTTGGATGATTGATTTGAAGCTCATAGGCCACGAGGTTTGCAATTAGCTCCTCCATCTTGAGTTGGGAAAGGTCATGTGCTTCTTCTATTGTGACCACCTTATCTTCATAATCGTTGCTTTGAAACCGGAGGAACTTTCTTGTCATCTCTCCTTCATAGATTTTTCTTCCAAGAACCAAAAGAGAGTTAGTGATATTAGTGAAGTGAGTGTTCATTTCGCTTATGTTTTCACCGATTTGCATATGAAAAGATTTCATATTTATGCATGAGGAGACTAATGCGAGTTTCCTTAGTTTTGCTATCACCCTCATGATGCATTTGCAATCTACGCCAAATCTCAAAAGCACTCTCACAACCCCTAATCCTATTGTATTCTCCCTCATTAAGGTCACGATAAAGAATGTTCATAATTTTAGAATTCATCTCAATTTCTTTCATTTTGGCTCTAGACAAGGTGGTAAGTTCTTCTTCCTTAGGGGGTATATGGGTTTTGAAGAAACATCCAAAACTTAATGTCACTAGAAATTAGGAATATTTTCATCATATTATTCCAATAATCATAATTAGACCCATTAAGTAAATGAGACCTAGCGGTGCAAAGACCCTCTACAAGATTAGATGTTGATTCCATGCTAAAAATACGATTAAGTATGCAATTGAGATCAATTGTAGGATCGTACGTATGACTTAGTTCTAATCACTTTCTTAACAATCAAAGATGCAGCGGAAATTAAAAACAAAACAAGCAAGTAAAGAAAACTAGGCAAACCACAATGATGACACCAGAATTTTTATAGAGGTTCGACCTCCCGCTTACTTCCTCTCTTGCAAGCTCCGCTCGATCTTCCTTCGACCTCCGCTCACGTCTTCACTATCAACCTCGTTCGGGCCAAGATTAAGCCTTTACAACACAAGCTCCGTGAACAACCCTCGCTAGCTTGATTTTTTCCTCTCACAACCTGAGAGGGAACACTTCGGGCTTTCACCGAAATCCTTGCTTCTTTGAACAAACAACTGAGTGGGACACACTCTCTAAGCTTGCACACACTTTGATTAGGATATGGAAATGATCTAAAGTGTGGAAGTGTAAGCTTCTGAGTCTAGGATTGGAGAGTTGAAGCTTGGGAGTTTCTCTTAGGTGTATATGACAAATAGAAGTCTAAGAGTTGTGTTAATGTGTCAAGGCAACACCTATTTATAAGCTCTAAATGAGTTATAGCCGTTGGGATTAAATGGGTAAGAGTTTGTGTAAGAAACACAAAATAGAAACCTGCAACCCACATTTCAGAACAAGTTCGGTCGACCGAAACGGGTTGCACGGTTGACCAGTAGGCAATTTGGAACAAGGTTTGGTTGACCGATAAATGAACGGTCGAACGGATCAGGCTATAACTTAGGTTCACTTAAGTTAACGGTCAAACACCGAGATAGGTTCGGTCGACCGTAAACTTCCAGACTCTACGGGGTTGACAAAAATGATCATATTCGGTCGACCGAAACAAGGTCCACGGTCGACCGGAAACTTCCTGGCACTTGGGGTTTGTCGAGACATTTAGGTTCGGTCAACTGAAACAAGGTCCACGGTCGACCGATAAGAATTTGTATTTTTGGGGTTTGGGTGAAAATGAAAATACGATCATTGGTATAATACGACAAGTGTAACGGTCAAAAACTTAGGTGTAAACGGTTGACCTAAAAGGTCGGAACGGTCAATCGGTCGGGTAGTCAAATTCATTATTTGTTAAAGGAAACAAATGGTCGACGGAAAAGGTTCTGGAAGTTCTAGTAAGTGAATTCCGGTCTAAGTTTGGGTGATCTATTGAAGTCCAATTGATGTGAGATTTTGTGTGTGACTTCTCTAGGGAACCTAATGTGTGTTTGATTAGTTATTTAGCTCAAGTATGCTCAATTACAGAATGTTCCTAAGATTCAAAAGAAATCAAGATTACATGTCTTTAATATAGCTTTAATTATATGTCTTGATTTCATTTCTCTCTTTCTTGAGTCTTGATCACCTGTAGAGGTTAGCACAATACAATATATATGCACTACTCTACATTGATTATAATTAAGATTAGGTTGATTGAATCATCAAAACAAAGATTAAGACCAAAAAACCAACAAAATATAGTGAGATTTTGTGTGACTTCTATAAGGAACCTAGTGTGTGTTTGATTGATTATTTACTCTTGTATGCTCAAGTACACAGTTCTTAGGACTCAAAAGAAATTAACATTACATGTCTTGACTTGAATCCTTTCTTCCTTGAGTCTTGATCACCTGTAGAAGTTAGCACAATACAATATATATGTCATGCATAATGTGTCCTACTCTACATTGATTATAATTAAGATTAGGTTGATTAAATCATCAAAACATAGATTAAGGCCAAAAAGCCAACAAACTTGAGTTTTAGCCTTGTTGGTTCTACCGATGCTTAATTTAGTTCGAACGTTTCCTTACCTTTAAGGAAACGGTCGACTGGTTACCCCGATTTGGTCGATCGTTGAGAGACAGAATTACTGAACCTTGATTTATGTTTGTGTGTTCTTCACACCAATCAATCAATTCTTCTCCAACGGCTAGAAAACTTTAGGAGCTTATAAATATAGATCAAAAAAATAGACGCCCTTATTTTTTTAATAAAAAATTTAAAAATTATACAATGTGTTATCTCAAATTATTTCAGGTTCCGTCCAAGTTTTTTGGTATTAATAGAGTGGATTACAATGAGTTTTTTTGTAAGTCAGGAAGTTTTACCAAATACCACATCGACAGGTCGGGGGTCTCGCTCATTGTAAGTCGGGAAGTTTTACCAAATACCACTTTTTTGGATCTTAAAATTGTTGGATCTGGAAATTTTTGAATCTTCATCACTTGCAAAACACTCATTGTAATCCAACCCGTTACCGCCGAAATTTTGCAACGGAACCTTAAATAATTTGAGATAACACACTGTATAAATTTAAGATTTTTTGGACGAGCGTCTTAGACAGGCGCCCCCTCCATGGGGGAGGCGTCTTGGTAAAACGCTCCCCATGGGGGAGGCGTCTGGGTAAAACGCCCCCAAGGGGAGGCGTCTTAGACGCCCGACCAATTTTTTTTTTGCGGGCCTTACTTAACCGAATCCAAGTGCTTCGCCCGACATTTTCGTGGTGTTGATACTGGGAAAATGAGGAAAACGTAGGCAGAAACCTTATTTTAAGAGACGGGACAAAATATGTATTAAATGAATTGTGAATGACAAAATGGTAATTGTTGGAGCGATTTAAATAGTTTTCCGGCGACGAATAGTAGTTCCCTAAACAAAAATACAAAATAAAAACCAAAATACAACTTCTAACCCTAACAAAACCTATCCAGCTATCCTCCTACCGCTGAAACCAAGTTCTTCCGAGTCTTGCCGTCGGCCTCACCTTCTCGCCGCCTTCGCCGAAATCGGTATTGTTGTAGTAGCATCTATTTAAATTTCGTATCCATATTTGTATTGTATTTCGTATTCATATGTCTGTTGTATTTCGTATACTTGTTTGTACCGTTCGTTTAGAGTTTATGTGTATTGTACTCGTGTTTTGTGACTTATTTAAATTTTGTATATGATTTGTTTTATTTTTAAATTTAACTAGATCTTAATAAATCAAAACCAATTTAATTAATTATGAAATAATTGTACAATTATTAGAAAATTCGAACAACATCAATACATTAATTACAATTAAATCACAAAACCTCATTAATTAAATTACAATTTAACGAATCAATACATTAATTTAAATATATACCAAAATATTTTTCTTTTAACTAAAAACCAAAACATAGAAAAAAACAAACGATTCTGTTTCCCCTAGATCGGGCTCCCAGGCGGATTTCCGCCCGAAAAAGTACCCGAATGATTCCGCCCGGGAACCACCCTCCCGTTAAGGGAGGGCATTTTGGGCGCCCATCCCGGGCACCCGAAAAAGAACACTCATTAAGGGTGCTCTATGAGATTCGGCTCATGGTTGGTCTAGCTCAAATAATGGACAAGTCAACATGATTACTTATTAAAAATAGATTTTTTTATAGTCGAAATGTGAGATGACCAAATTTTGTAACATCAAAACTTAAAAGAATCTATTATAAACTAAAGTTCCGTTTATGAGTACCAAATATTCATTGAAAAATACAAACTTAAGATCAGCCGTATTTCGATTGTGTCCTCCAATCAAATTTCCCCTGTTTTAATGCACAACCAAGTCTCATCCATCTCTAATATTTCCAACTCTTTTATTTGATGTAGATGGGACCTATACGCAAAATTTGGATGAAAGTAGCAATGAGTCTATGACAGTGATCTGAAGTCAATTCTAGCAAGGAGAATCTAATAACATTTCAAAAGTGATGTCAAAAAGGAACCAACAGGTTTATTAGTCCCTGTTTAAACACCATTGGTTTTTTATAAACAAAAAATAACAATTTCGGCATCAGTATATCTTCCAGACCACCAATGATTCAACTGCCACAGGCACTGAAATAAAAAAAAAAATATAAACAAAGGACCCATATCATGACAAGATGTCGATAAATTATGACCACTTAGAGATTCATCAAGCAGTTACAAGTTGCAGAGAATAATTAAGAGCATTTAGATAAGTAGTAGCAGCTATTGGTTCTCCTTGGATAACAACAAAAGATAAGAACATTGATCTTTCAACCGAAATCATCAGTAACTAAGAGCACATATAATCCTACGAATATTTTCAGAAATTCAGCAACAAAAAAAAGATATACTATTCGTCATTTACACAGAGTTCAACGTTAGTGCTAATAATACATTAGTTTTCTAGAAATTGCAGTGAAAACTTAAACAGGTTACAAACTCAGGCAACTCTAGTCTTCTTAAATGAAAACGGAACTGGAGAACTTCCAAACTAACAGTAACGCATACCCTATTGCCGGTGCGGTGCAGACCCTATTGCCGGTGTGGTGGTACTCAAGATTGAAAATAAACAACGCTTCTAACTGAGTTTGTAACATCCCCGAACATCAGAAAATTTAAACTTTTAAAATGAAAGGAAACACGAGGATAAAATCATCAGGAGTGGGGACATTACTGAAAGCAATACTCAAATACAACTGGTGCACCATAATACATAAGGGTTTGTCAAAAGAGTGATTACATTAGAATACGTAATACATAAAACACGTAATCACGACAACCTAAAGTAGGTAGACGACAGGATCCAGTCCCAAAGTGCAACCTCCCTCGGTCACCACCCGTCGGAACGTAACGCGGTCCTGAAAAAGATGCAACAACAATGCCTGAGTTTCCATAAGGAAACCCTGTATGACAAGCTCACCTATATGTCCTGACATACTAGTATAGCATGACATGAAATACAAAGCAGTAAACATTCCCACAAGGGCAAAACCGGACATCCGTCCTGCAATCGTTCCCGCTGCCACACAGGCCCCGCGGTCCAACATCGGGTCCCCGTAGAGACCTACCGTAGGCATATACGCTCTAACAGACAGTATGCAACACATCCCCACACGCGACTACACAAGCCAAGGGATCGGTGAGGAGGCGTTCACACTTCCGCGCAGGTAGACTCAGATATGAAAACAACGTGGTCCACCACCACACCAACGGAGCTGTCACTCAGGTCGGTCCATCACCGGCACCACACAGGTCGCACGGTACCTCACTCGATAGGTACCTAGTCGAGCTACCTGCCGGAACACATCATCGGCAGTCCATCGCCGCAACCACACAGGCTACACGCGATCCTCCATGCCGCCACACAGGCCGCACGACACGTGCAATCACTGCCATCAAGGCCAGTAGAACATATCTACCACACAAAGAACCAGACAATCGACAGATCCGAACCGAAGTCCGCAGGGTCAACGAGCTCCACGTGCAGACACCAACTCCGCCGCTATAAAAGCAGGGCAGCGACCTCCGTAGCCCCTCAGGTCGGTAGTCACTTCACCCAACGACAGTTGCGTGCCCGCTGAAGCAATGGGATCCGCGATCCCTCAGCTGCTACCCTAACGCGAGTCAAACAATCCACTAGAAATAGTCACAATCCATACATGGAGGTGACGCGTTCCGGATACCCACACTCTTCCACACGGCGGTCCCTGGGCAGGCACGCGTAACACGCCCACCGTCACCTCCCGGCTCACGCAAAAGGCGAGGACACGGGTTTCCGTGGACAGATTTGACATCCTAAGCGGAACCAGGAATTCTGTCATGTGCAAAACGGTCGACCGAAAAAGACAACTCGGTCGACCGTTTTCCTCAAGGGAATCGGTCGACTGAAGTGACAACCGGTCGACCACTTCCACAAGGGAATCGGTCGACCAAAAGTGACAACTCGGTCGACCGCCTCCACAAGGGAATCGGTCGACCGAAGCGTCTGCAACGGTCGAACTATTTGCGCAAAACATAAGTCCTAACGGTCTACCGAAGGTCTAAAACCGGTCGACCGAACGAGGTCAAAATCCGGAGTCTGGTCAACATCAAAATCAAAACTATCGGTCAACCGACTCATGAGTCTCGGTCGACCGAAAACTAACAGGGTCAACCTATTATTTCTACGTCATATAACGGTCGACCGCAAACCACACTAAAGGTCAGGTACACTTAAGTCACGGTCGACCGAACACAAGGACACGGTCGACCGAAACACCACAGACAGACGAAATACACTACGTTCGGTCGACCGTCCGAGGGACCCTGTTGTCCGACAGTCGTCTTCAACCTCATGACAGCCGATGTTTTGACGTTGAACCTCGTCGCCGGCGAGGTCTCCGACCTCCCGCGACCAACCACAACATCACCCCCAACGTGGGTGATCAGTAAAGGCCTCTAATGCAAGAACTTGACATACCTTCTCTTAAAGAACGACGAAGACACCGGAGCTCACACGACGGCACCTCTAGACCGCGACCTCACGCGCGTCTTTCTCGCACCGCACCACACCCAGCACTCCTTGCCTCACGCGCACCTTCTCCACCGGAGCTCGAGCACAACAGGAGAGGAAGAAAGGTTGAAGAAGAAGAAAAGAAGAGCGGAAGAAGAAACGTGAGAGAGTGTGAAGGAAGAGAGAGAGATATGAGTTTTCTCTCCACCAAAGCCAGCCAACCCATGCCTCCACCATCACATCTCCAACACTTCACCATGCACCTACCCCCTAGCCAAAGCCTCTTTCACGTCACCACCATGCCTCCACTATTCCCTCTTCAACTACCCATGCAAACCTCCACCATTAAGCCCACCTAATCACCATTAAACCATAAACATGGTTAGGGTCTTTACAGAGTTGCTGTCAAAAATTCGGAATGAGCTACGGTACATATAAACAAACATGCATGACTTCAATTCACCAACAATCTCAAATAACTATAGAAATATTATCAAACTTCTTTTCTTACTTTCAGCATGGAGGCTACCAGACAAGCAGAACAAATGTGGTTACCAAATAAGTGTACTTACCTTTTATGGAATGAACAGGTACCTAATTCGCCCATACATCTTTAAAAAATGAGATCAAGTACAAGTCCATGTACACTGTTAAACTACTTAAACTCGTTAACACAATAACCTACAACATTTTAATTATCACTGATAGACATGAAACAGTTGGATTGTATCTTCGCAGGTTTTATTTACTGAACTGCTAAACATCGCCCCAAAATTACTTAAATCGCCCCTTGAAATTACCAAATTGCCCTTCCTCCTATTTTTGCTTATATATCTCACAATTTCACTCTTTTTTCAAAACTTTCTCTTCCTATACCTACTACACAAGATTACGAATGTCTCGGAGGCCAGGGAAGCAGCCAGCAGTTCCACCGGTGTACCCGTATGAGGTAACATTACGTTATTTTTTTGTTTTTTAAAAAAAAAAAAAAAAAGTCGTCGGCGTCCGAGGGAGACGCCCCCCGCATGGGGCGGGCGTCCGAGGAAGCCGCTCCCCCGTAAGAGGAGGCGTCTCTCGCAGACGCCTCCTCCTTTTTTGTTTTTTTAATTAATAAATATCATAATTACTTTAATAAATAGTGATAAATCAAAAAAATTAATTTAACAAATTCTTATTAAGTTTAACATTTGTGATATTTAGTTTTAACAAATTTTGATTTAGTTTAACAATTGTTTTAATTTAGTTTAACAAATTTTGATTTAGTTTAACAATTTTGATAAATATGATAATTTAGTTTAACAAATTTAACAAATTTGTATTTAAAATTTCAATTAATAGTCATCGGGTCACAGTGGAGGGAAAGGCAAGTCGATACCATTACACGCCTTCCGTTCTTTAGTTGATGATTCAGCACCGCGTCATCCACGTAGACGGGGGATATCTGCTTCGGTCAGGAGGGAGAGGGAGGCATTACGTCGTCGTGAGGAGGAGGATGATTCTTTCGATGATGAGCATGTGGATAGTTTCGACGACGAGAGCGACGATGATGGCCCGTATGAGTTAGTGCGGCCGGAGGTGGAGAGGCAGGGGGATTATAGCGGAGGACGTGGTCGAGCGGGTACTTCTACTTCCGCCGGATGGATGGTGCGGAAGGGTAGGGGTGAGAGGTTTACGACCGGGGATTCGAGCTCGTGCACTGTTGATCCCCGCGCTCAGAAGAAGAAGAGGGTCCAGGACGATTCTTGGATCGTGAGCAGTATGACGCCTGGTGGTCCTTTAGATGGGAGCGTCATTCCTAGTTTCTGGGGTCACATTGCTAGACGGATCTGGGACGGAGAGGATCGGAAGGTTCTGAAGTGCCAGAATCGGCACAGAGCCTGTACAGCACTACAGGGTTGGCGGTCTACACTGAGTGCTGATATCAGAGAGGAGATTAGTGCCACGCATTTGGGGCACTTACCGTACAACATGTTCCCTTATCTCGACATGCCTTTGATTTCGGCGTTTGTGGAGCGGTGGCAGCCTGACACCAACACTTTCCACATGCCTTTCGGAGAGATGACGATCATGCTTCACGATGTTTTCCAGATCCTGCGCATTCCTGTGGATGGTCGTCTGGTTAGTGCTCAGGGGTCGACGTCTGAGCTGAGGTGTTATGTGGCAGAGTTGCTTGGTGTCACACCTGATGGTCTGGCGAGAGATACAGCTTTATGGAGTGGTGGTGGTGTCGGCATCGACTCCCTTGAGGACCTATGCAGACGGGCACGACCTCCGTGGGCCGATGATACACAGTTGACGGCGTACCTATTCTTGATGCTCGGAGCCGTCTTGTTTGTCGACAAGAGTGGTTGTCGGATCAGACCACGATATCTACTGGAGGCTAGGGACCCGGAGACCGTTCGTGAGTACTCGTGGGGGTCAGCGACGTTGGCATACCTGTACCGGCAGCTTGGGATAGCTAGCCGTGCGGATTGTTCTGGGATTGCAGGTTGTCTTACGCTGCTGCAGGCGTGGATATACGAGTACTTTCCTGCATTCCGCCCGCATCGTGAGCGGAAGATTATCGACGAGGGTCATCCACGTTCGGGTATGTGGGCTGTCCGGAGCGAGGACAAGAGCGATGGACGATTGCGTTCCATCCGCGCACGGCTTGATCAGATGACTGCATCAGAGGTATCAAACTTTACACCATTTATTTAATTTTAAGATGTATTATTATTAATGTGTTAAACTTTAGGTGGAGTGGTTACCCTATGGTCCTGACCCAGCAGCGGATGTCCCGAGGACTTTATTGATGGGTCTTATTCGTTATCGGGATATCATAGAGCCTTATATGCCCGATCGGGTCTTGCGTCAGTTAGGATATGTTCAGGTGATCCCGGTTGACATTCCGACACCAGAGCATGCGGTGCGGTCTGCGACAGCAGCGACGTACGACGTCAGGTTCCCCGCTTCTACAGCGGAATCGACTTGGCGGACATTTCCGAGATCATGCCGATTGTTCCTTGGCGACTTCAGACGTAGTCGCGACCCCTCCGAGTGTGATGCACGTTATCTTGATTGGTTCGGTAGTTACTCACATCCTATCATCGTCCGTGGTGCCTCCCGGAGAGCAGATCGACCACCAGATAGGACGTGTGGCGATCTGGTAATTTTTTCATTTTATCTATATTTATTTGTAACGTATAATTTGTTAATGTACGCTAATGTTGTTGTTATGTGCAGTGGATGGGTAAGATGATACGGGCTGTAGACCCAATCTTGCAGATGAGGGATGAGCTGCCAGACGATGCCAGAGCTGCATGCGGAGATTTGGATGAGATCATACAGTCGTGGCATACTCAGTTAGGCATCTCCGACCATGATTCGGATGATGAGTAGGTTGATCTGTTGTACCGTACTCTTAGTATTTGCATTTATATTTGTTTATCTGTTGTACGCTTAGTATTTGTGTTTGCTTATCTGTGGTACGCTTAGTATTTGCATTTATATTTGTTTATCTGTTGTACGCTTATTGTTTGTATTTGTGTTTTGCTTATCTGTTGTACGCTTATTATTTGTATTTGTGTTTGATAACCTGTCGTACTATTATATATAATGCAAATAAAGCAAACATATCAAAACATATTACATAATAAAGCAACACTATATAATGTACAAACATATCAAAACATATTACATAATTATACAAACATATCAAAACATATTACATAATTGTTGCCAATATGCTATCCTATTTTGGTACTCCAGCTCCCATCCAATAACACTCTCATCTCGTATTTGATACCACAGAGTCGCTATAGGAGGTACGGGGAATCCCTCATTCAATTCCAAACGAATGTAATGAGCGTAACTCCCTAAATGAGCAATAATCAACTCTCTGCACGGTCTCGTCACGGTAGGCGGACTCTCCCAAGGTAGAACTGTAAGACATGGGTACAACGAACCATCATTTCCGAGAGAGAAGAACATAACTGCACACTTGTAAAAATTTGCAATGGGAAACAAGTCCGTCCACGTCTCCATATAGTGATTCTCGCCACAAGGTCCCCCGCCCCAATTAATCCGGTGACGAGCCTCCGCCACACCGTCATAGTATACGTGCTCATAAAAAGATGGGTTCGCAGCTATCTCATTTGAAATCGAACGACGGGCGAGTTGCCAATTGTCTTCACCTCCGTGGAAAACATCGGCGACACATCGAAATCCACAGTTTCCATCAGCACGTACATCATTCCACTGGTGTAGGAATGACATAATGATTCCTGGAATTCTATCTCCATATGGGAAGTCGTCTACGTCAGCCCGCCCAGTCACTACAATATGAACAAAAAATACAGTTACATATAATAACAAAAGATACATATTTACTGAAATAAATAACAAAATTATAATAATAATAAATATAGGGATGGTATACCTGATGCTCCCCTCACAGACGAAGAACCAGAAGATCGACCACGACCTTTGCTTCCACTACCGGAAGAACGACCACGACCTCTACTCCCACTACCTGAAGATCGACCACTACCTCGCTCTGCATACTCAAACGCACTAGGGTCCCGTCGTGTCGACTTTCCCCTTGGTCGACCTCGTAGCTTTGTTTTTACTGCAGGCTCTTTCAAATTCGAATGTTCGGGGTGTAGCTGCTCGAATAAAACCCGAGAGGCAGATCGAATTACGGTAGGGTCACTTCCTGCAATCTCATCAACCAGACTGCGAAAATGTTCGGCGTCTTGAGCTGCCTGAGACACAAACTCTGCGTTCCCGGCTCCTTCCCCAATGACAAGTGTCCTCCAGAACGAATGAATCTGCTCTAAGTAAATTCCGTTTTCTGATTCAAGACATCCACGGATGGTACATGCGCAAGGTAGCCCATGAGAAGTCAGAAAAGCGCACTCGCAACGATATTCAACTTCATCATCTAACTGTTGCATTCTCTTCACCTCCTGACTCAGCAACTGCAAACAGTGATGCGAAACTCTACCATTTATGTGACGATATAGAGCATGTCCGAAATTAGTCAAATTTCGCCGTCTCGAGTCTTCAAGAAAGTTTCGAATATTCGTCAGCTGCATTTCAGTAGCCGCGTTGACGCGCTCGAAAAGAGTGTCCAGAGCTGCAGTCGATGTAGAAATCCACTCTTTTAGAGCCGAATGAGCACTTTCGACCCTACAATTCGTGGTGTTCCCAAAATGAAGGACTTTGTTCGTCCAATTCAGCACAAACTTTTCTTTATGCACCAACCACGTGGTGTCCAGATACTCCGTGATAGCCGGCCACGATCTATACAAATCTTTCAGAGCATACACAGCTCTATCATACTCGGCTTCTGAAGTAGAAAGCATGATCTTCCTCCATCTTCCACGCCTCAAAGTCTCTGCCATCTCCTTATTCTTGCCGAATACGTGGTATGCGTAATTCAATACGTCTTTGTTGATGTGCCATGTGCAGAGTAAATGAGCAGAGTCAGGAAAAACCTCTCTCACTGGTCGCATAAGGCCTAACTCCCGGTCTGTTATTATTGCAGTCGGGCTGACAGTCCCCAATAACAGATCTCTCAACTTCTCCATCACCCACAAATAACTGGAGTAAGATTCATCTATCAAAATCGCATATCCAATAAGGAAATTCATGTTTGCTGGTGTGACCCCAATCATTTCGAACAAAGGCATCTTATACTTGTTCGTCTTGTAAGTCGAATCCATGCAGATAACGAAAGGATATGTCCGCAACAACTGGACTGACGTCGGATGTGCCAAAAAAGCGTGAGTGACGACATCAGTTTCTGGATCCGCCATAATCCAATGTAAGTACTCACACTGCACTGCTTGGTAGAGAAACTGCTGGACGGGATTCCGATCTTCAGATTTTGTCCTCCTCATGTAATCTCTGAAATTATAAATATGCCTTTGATTTTGATTGTCCTCCGGGAATGTTTCTTTTACTGCCTTCAAGATGTTCCGTGGTTTTGCTTGCGCCTCTGTCATATCACGAACAATCTTCTTCGCCCCAGAACTTAGACCACTAATTTGACGATGACCCTCTGGATAAACTGCCAGTCTGTGGTTGTGATTAGGGGTGCACATGGGTCGGGTTGGGTCGGGTTTGGGCCTCAACCCGACCCAACCCGAAATTTTCGGGTTGGGAAAAAATCCAACCCGAACCCGAACCCGAACCGGTTCGGGTTCAACCCAACCCGACCCGAAATTTTCGGGTTGGGTCGGGTTGGGTCGGGTTGAACCCGAATTTGGAAATTTTTGGGTTGGGTTGGGTTGAATCGGGGTTATTTTTGGGTTGGGTCGGGTTTATTTTCGGGTTGGGTCGGGTTGGATCGGGTTTATTTGGGAAAAAATTAAAAAAAAAATAAAAAAAAATAAAAAAAAATAAAAATCGGGTTCGGGTTGGGTTGGGTCAACCCGACCCCCTCAACCCGAACCCGACCCGAAAATTCGGGTTTTTGATTTTCCCAACCCGACCCGACCCGAACCCCTCCTCAACCCGACCCAACCCGACCCGACCAGTCGGGTTCGGGTTGGGTTTCGGGTTGAACCCAACCCATGTGCACCCCTAGTTGTGATGTCCGTGAGCACTATTAAAAACCACAACCCATCCATCACGATCCCGTCGCTCCACCACTTTTATTAAGAAACGACAACCGCAACCCTTTCTTTTGGTGTTTTTTCGAAGTGCAGTATCCATATCCCGAGACTCCATTTGATTTCGCCGGTCGCATCTCAAATAACAATCCATCCGACTATCTGATCTTGTTTTGTACGACGACACGACCAAAAAAAAACCCAGCTCCGATAGCTACTTGTTTGGCCCATTTACATGCTTCATCGATTGTTGCAAAGATTTGTGTAGTTTGAAATAACTCACTGTAATCTACTCCATCACCACCGAAATCTGGAACCTACAAAAATAAAATCGAAATTAAAAAAATAAAAAAATAAAATCGAAATTAAAAAATTTAAAAAATAAAGTCGAAATTAAAAAAACAAAATCAAAATCAAAAAAAAAAAAAACAGGCGTCTGT
The DNA here is from genome assembly GCA_963682175.1 of Triglochin maritima. Classification (NCBI taxonomy): domain Eukaryota; kingdom Viridiplantae; phylum Streptophyta; class Magnoliopsida; order Alismatales; family Juncaginaceae; genus Triglochin; species Triglochin maritima. The sequence continues at coordinate 37,510,305 of OY821773.1, read as the reverse complement.
ATTAGACGCCTACCCCATGGATGGGGCGTCTGTGTTAAACGCCTTCCCCAACGGTAAGGCGTCTGCGTAGGACGCCTTGCCGTAGGGTAGGGGGTCTACTACAGACGCCTTACCCATGGGGAGGACGTCTACATAAGACGCCTCTCCCATTGTGTAGGCGTCTGCGTTAGACGCCTCGGCCATGGGGAGGGCGTTCTACGCAGACGCCCTCACCATGGGGGAGGCGTCTAATGCAGACGCTCGGCCCAAAATTTGCCCCGCGCCAGGCTTACCTCACCCGATGCATCACCCTCGTCAGACATTTTCGTGGTGTTTTTACTGATAAATTATGAATATACAAGACCATAGGCCTTATTTATAGACACGGGACGATATGAGTATTAAATATATTGTTAAGGGCAATTTGGTAATTTCAAGGGGCGATTTAAGTAGTTTTGGGGCGACGTTTAGTAGTTCCCTTTATTTATTAGAAAGAATCAGGCACATTAAAGGATGATTAAATCAACAATGGATGTAAAATCATACAGTCAAGAGACATGAAAAGGCAGAAAAAAGCGATTGTTTATTGATATTTCAACGTTATATAATGATATGAAAATTTCAGTACTTAGTCCTACCACTTTTTTAGCCAACCCTCCTCTTTTTTCATCCGGGCTTGGGACCGGCAATGGCAGAGTTAAAAAGGGGTTCTCTACCCTACCCTACCACCTACGAACTCAACACCCTAACATGACTTCAAATCTAATTCGTTTCCCAAAATGAACTAATTGTTTCAGCTATATTAACTTCTTATCGAAAAAAATGTAAATATAATAAATGTCAACACACTATTCAGGTCATAAAATCCTTAAAACCCTTAATATTATGCAGATTTATACAATTAAAAGCCTTATGCAAGTAGATCCCAAGCATTAGGCAAAGTTGAACAAAAACCTTGCTCTATGATATGAAGAAAGTTATTCAACATGAAAATTCAAAGGTAATAAAGACAAATACTCTGTCATTATGTCCTATGATCATTGAACCTTAACGGCAACTAATTTCTATCATTGTGTCCTAGCAAAAGGTTACTCTTAAAATATTATAGATGCCTTAAATATCTACAACCAAAAATCAATCTAAAGAAGCATTGGTACCAGGAAACCACTTCTGCAAAATAACAGGGAAATAAGTATATGAATTAAAAACAGAAGAAAAATCAGAAAACCATGATAGTAGAGAAAAGTGTGAACCAGTTAATCTTCACCTGCAGAAATACTAAGGAAACCAAAACATGTCAGTGTCAGACACTTACCATTTGCTTAAGAACTTGTTAATGCTTGGTTACATACCTCTGGGGTTAGATTTTGTGAAGCTCAGCCACTGTGGCGAATGTCAAACGTATCCTCTCCTCTTGTTTACCTGATGAAACTGATGCTAGAAAATGGTGCAGAAGGCAATAATTTTACAGATTTCGATGGTTTCGGAGCTGGAGGAATCCCAAAAACATTCCAAGTTCTCAAAGCCTCCTCAGCGCCGATTGATGCAACTGTGCAACCGTCTGGACTTTGGGTCATGGCAAGCACTCGAGATTTATGTCCAGTTAGCTCGGTAACCTTAGCCATCGACGGGTACTTCCACAACGTCAATTGGTTCTGGGGAAAGCCATGGGAGCTTAAGAGTTCCCTCTCATCTTTATTCCAGAGCAAATCACTCACTTGAGAACCTGTATCTACTGAGTTCAGGCAAACCCCAGTGCAAGTGTTCCAAAACTTGATGCACCTGTCAGCCCCGCCTCCCCCAGAAGCAAGCAGATTTCTCTGAAATGGGCACCACGCAAGGGCCTTGACAGCAGCCCTGTGATCGTCAAATCTGTGGCGCCATTGATGTTGGTTTGGTGGTGCGCGTAATGAGGCCATGGACAAATCCCATATGTAGAGAAGACTATCATTGCCTCCGCTTGCCAATTGCTGACCCGAACCAGACCACTTAAGACCACATACTTCTGCAGTGTGACCTTCATAAGTCTGAACAATATGATCTCTTATTCGCACGTCATTGTTCACAATCAGACCGTCCAGCCCTCCAGTGGTCAGAAGGTGATTGTTCCATGAAAGAGCACCGACACGAGAACCATGTGCCCCCCTTAATGTTCTGACCAGACAGTTGGAAGACGAGTTCCATAGCTGCACATCAGAATTGCTCAGTCCAACAGCAATGTTTACACCATCAGGAGCCCAGTTAACGCTTGTGATGGGACCACTGTCCTCATCAACCGTCATTAGCTCAGAAGCTGATCCTGTGGAAGCATCCCAAAAGTAAACAGTGGATCCAAGAGCGACCGCCAAGACATTGTTGCATCCCCAATCAACCAGATTCAAGTAGTAGTCGTCCACGAGATTAGGTAAATCCAATGTCCTCTCTGAAGACTGTAGAATAAAAATTGACAACATTAGAAAACAGCATTAAGGTCAGAAGTGGATACTTAAATTGATGGGAAGTAAAACCCACCTGTGATATGTGTCTACGCTGCTTATTGAGCTTGATCGGTTGCGGGGATAAGTTTTTGCTGGGTTCAAGGGGGATAGGATCAACTGGAGTTTGTGGTTTGCTCTTGAATGAAAAGATTCTGGTCCTATTTTGGAACACAGTCTCGGCAAGGGCTTTTCGGTAAGCTTCCTTAGAGGGGGACACAATCGCAGTCTCTTTTTTAGGTTGGGTTAGCATGAAGTGCGCGAAGTCCATATCCATTGAGGCACGATTCGGTATGAAACGGTCATACTGTAAATAAAAAGAAGCAACTACAAATTAAACACCCCCGACAGATAATTCATGAAATATGCTTCGAATATTAGAGCAAAAAACAAAACCCTAACTCCAAGAATCGTTAGAACATACTCGATCTAAATAAAAATTGGTTTAAGAACAATGATAGCAGAAAACTTGTAATAAAAAGTAGGGCTGAGACTCAAAACGTAAAACTTAAGGTCATAAACAAAAAACTTAGATAACAGCAAGGTTAAGAAACCAAAACTACATAACAAATTTTCAATTATCTGGAAATCATTATAATAAAAAAATCCCCAAACTAACAACTTATCTTCAGAATTTATTATTTGTTAGAGAAACTAACAAAGATTCATTGCCAAGAACCCCAACAAAAAAGAAGCATATTTATTTTTTAACTCTAAACATTATTGCCAAGAAGATGTACTAAATGTCAAGAACCCTAACGACAACAAAACCGTGAAGACTTGGAACATAATTGTCGACCGAAAAGAAGCATATATATTACTAAATAAAAACCATTCTCGAAAACTGCAACAGGCAAAAATGAAATATTTACAGAAATCAGAAAATAAAGAATGAAAGGAATGACATTGCTAAACCAATCAAGGAACCCTAAAAGAATATAAAACGTGACTCACATGGACATTCGCAGACGACGGCGGTTTGGGTCTGTTGGCGTAGCAGTCGGACGAGACTCTGTATCTCTGGTGAGCCATTGCTGGATCCATCAAAATAAAAACAACCGAAAACGCAAAAAAAAAAAACAAGATAAAAAACGAAAGACACGCAAACCCCTTCGTTTCTTCCCTGCACAGAAAATGTTAGCACAAAAACGAAGGAGCTTCAAGAGCGTCAGAGAGCTTTGAGAGAGCGAGAGCAGACAGAGCGAAAACGAGAGCAAAGTGGGAATTTGAGTGAGTGGTTTGGAAACAAATGGGTGGGTATATATAGCCTTCCGCCACACCCTTTTTCTGTTCGCGGTCAAACTTTCAAGCCGTTATCTCCTTTCTCTTTCCTACAATTTCGTTATTTTTTTATTTTTTGAACCGAGTCGGGTTTTTAGCCTAATTCATTCGATTTTTTATATTAATATCTTCATTTTGCAACGGTTATTTTCAATTGACCAAGTGACGTATTTTTATTATTTAACTTTAGAAACTTCTTGAAGACGTGGTCAATTTTTTGCAGATGACGTGATAATATTTTCATTTATTCATAATACTCCATAAAAAATTGAAATTCCAAAGATATATTCATAATTATTTTTTCTTGTATCGTAACCTTAATATTTCATAAAAAATAAAGAAAATCTCCATTAATCATTAATTCTTAAGTAATGTTTTTGATGAATATGTTTGATAAATGATAGAAAAATTAGAAAATCCAAATATAAACCTTGATAATGTGCTAATAAAATTATGAATATTAGTGTTATTCACAAAAAAAATAATGACCATCGTTTTATTATTGGACGTGATGGTCAAACAAATTTTACACCTGCATTTTCGACGTTATGATATTCTATGTGTTAGTATTAGTCATATCTTATGTACAGTAGGTATATTTTCTTTATAATGTCACGTACATATATTTTGGGATCATTTACGTTTTTCTGATTTAACATGACAATTATCTCTAACAAAGATGTGAAATCGGGAATCTTCTTAACAAAAATTAAATGTTACTGATAGGGAAAATTTTACAAATGATTTATGAATTTATGATCTTGCTAGTACTTTGCGTTTGCGTATTGATTATGTAAGTCAGAAATTGATTTATGAAAAAATATTATTTATGATAGAATAATTTGAATTATTTTAGGTATGACCAAAGAAAATTAGGTAAATAGAATATTGCATGATTGAAGGTGTTATTTGTGAATTTAAAATTAATTATACGCAACATTTTCATTGTAAATAAATATTCTAACAATGTTTTAATACTTAAATATTGATACTACTTTATTATGTAAATAAATCTTTCAATAATATTTCACACCTAAATATACTCTATAAAAAATCAACTATTTGTGTTATTATTATTTACAAAACTAGGACTGTCAAGTTTTACTCGGGATCGATTGATCGCTCGATGTTCGTTTGATTTTGCTCTGATTTTGCTCGAAGTTGTTCGGATCGGTTAGTAACGAGCCGAGCACGAGCAGACCCCGCTCGCTCGGTGCTCGCTCAATTATCGCTCGAAACCTGATTACTTTATCCAATTATTTGATTAACCTGGATATTCTATCCAATTACCCAATTGGTAAAGTGTTAAAGTCATTTAATAAACTAATTTACTAAATCCAACAATCCATTTAACAAACCAAACCAAAATACTCATAAGAATCAAAACCTTATTAGTCCTAAACTTTTCGTTTTCCATTATTATTATTTATTTTCTTATTATCAATCTTTTCTATGCCAAAAGTTGAAATAAATTAAGATTTTGGTCAGGTGGATGATTTTATTTATAAGATGTTGATGTTGTGAGTTGTCCTATAATTTAGAAGATTATGTGATTTTAAGATTGTGTTGATTTTATTTGATCCAAGTATATAATCTTATTTATAAGATGTTGATGTTGTCGCATAATTTATAAGATTGTGTTTAATTTTAGGTGTTAATTTTAAAATTGTGTTAGTAACTATTATTATATTTGTCTTAAGTAATCTTATAATTACTTGTTAGGACAACATTATTAGCAATTCAATACCAAAAAAAGGTTCAGGTTAACGAGCTGCTCGTGAGTCGCTCGCGACCAGGTCGAACCGAGCACGAGCAGAATTTTCCGCTCAAAACCCTTACAAGCCGATCTTGAGAAGGCTCGGATCGCTCGTTTAGGGATCAATTACACCCCTATACCAAACCAATTATGTTATTTTCAAATATAATGACAACATGCCAAAGAATCTTCTAACACTAAAAGTAAATGTACAAACCTATTATTCCATAAACAAATGAGTACCATCTGTAAAATCCCCACCCACGCACACGGTTCCAACGAAGTCAAAATTACACCCAATGCCGTATCGCCACGTGGCACGAGCTTGGAAACGGGGTTGTACGTGTCAGTACATAGATGTGAACCCACCAAACTGAAAATGGAGCGGGTAAAACCCACCACGCCAATCCGACCCGTCTAAGTCGGGTAGTAGTGTAAAATATCCAACCCGCCACTTGACTACTCGAATACCCGCCAACCCGACTAAAAAATGGGACAGATAGCGGTTGTATTTTCTACCAGCATCATTTACCCGATTACCAGCATTAGAATTTAATAAATTAAATAATAAATATTATATATATACACACTTATATACCATATACATATTCTTTAATCTCTAATTTACTAATAGTGTTATAAAGTTGAAGTTATTTATAATTTTATGGTGTTCATCACATTGGTAATGTTTTTAAGGTGCTAATGTGTCACGTTTTTAATTTATAGTGTTATGCAGAAATAAAAAAAAACATATAAAAAATCTATTTATCCATCTACCTGCCCCATATAACCCGTTTACCCGCCCTGCTCCGCCCGCGTAACCTGTTTACCCGTCGAGTAGCAATTAATTTTTTTCCACTCGACCCGACCCCCCAACCCACCTACCTTAGACAAGTCGAGTAGCGGTGGGTTCAAAACCCACCCTGACTCGACCCGTTTACGGCCCTACCCACGGATAACACAGGGATACTACGATTACACCAAGTAACGCTATATGTGCACTTCCAAGTCATTTTTTCCTTTATTCACTCAAATCACCCCGACATGTTTTGAAGTTAAACTTTAATGTTTTACTAAATTTAATTGGAATCTCAATCTTCGTGACAATATATTAATAATTAAAGTTGGTGTTTCTTAAATTGATTTTTTTCAATTTGAATAAATATCAAATATTAGTAGATGATATTTTCAAGTAATTTTCTTCTTTTTTATCAATTCTTGTTACCTATAATTTTGCCAATTTTTTTCTTTTTTGAATACAGTTAGGTCCTTATGAATTTAGAATTTAGTTCAGTAAGTACGATGTTTGTGACATTTGTTTAAAAAATCGTTGTTCTAAATTAATGGACAGCTTCGATTATTGAAAGAATTCAACAAGAAAATGATGTATGGACTAGATTATTGGAAGTAAAATATTCTTCCAACATGAAAACATTAAACACCCAAACCTCTGAACTTGGTATACATACTCGAGGCAAACAAAGAAAAGCAAAAATATATACAAACTTGAAACAAATACCAAGATCGTGTACAAAAGTTAATTTATTGATGATATACATCAACTACATTGTACAATAAAAACACAATGGTGAAACCAAATGCACAACATCGAAATTGCAAATACACTATAAATACATTTTTTTATTCTTAAAAAGTTAATCTTGGAATTTCTATTTAATAATATTATTTTTAACTTTTTTTTCAAAAAAAAAACTACTTTTTAATTTTAACTATATTTTTGTCAAATTTCAAAACTCTGTTTTTTTAAAGAAGCTCTAATATAAGAGCAGAGAAAACACACATTTTTCATATTTACGATAACTTAGGTCATCCGTACTCATGACCATGGCCAACCCGGTCATGAGATTTCTTTCTCTCTTCCACATTAGCTTTTGTTCTTATCTACATCAACTTTTTTCCCCATCCACGTCAGTTTTCTCTCTCCACAACTCACTTTATTCTCTTTCCAACACTATTCACCTCTTAACCACAACCCATCTCTCTCCTCCACATCATCTTTTATTACCACTTACTTTTATTTTATTCCAAAATCAATTATATTTACCCAAAACATTAATAATTCAAACAAAATATATATCAATTAGAAAATAATTATTATTAATAATTAGCAATAATTATTATTTACTTTTAACATCATATTTTATTACCACTTACTTTTAACATCATATTTTATTAATAATTAGCAATAATTATTATTACTCGTTTTATAAGTTGAACTAGCTACGGGTCTGTTGGGGGTTTGTTAATAATTTTTGTGGGGGTAAAACATCATATTAATGTATTCCGAATATTGATCCGTTTACCCATTCTTGGTAATTGTTTTAGCAAATTTTTCCTTACCTAAATTTCATTAAAATGAAAAATATCAATTAATAAAAACAAAATTAATTTTCGCTTCGTCCGAATAGTTATTTTGAATAAATCTTAATAAATACTCAACTATTTACAAAATAATATCCCCAAATCATTTAAACCCAATTATACAAAATAAAAAATTTAAATAAAAAAAATAAAACCAATAGGGGACGTGGCGCGTCCTTGCCACGATTCGGTTTCCGACCAGGTCGAACCCGACCGGGTCGTTGTGCCCCCGGTGAGTGGGGACGACCTGGTCGTCCGAGTTGTGGGTCGTCCATGACCCCGTTAAAGATGGTCTTATCGGATAATGCCACTGTACCACATGTGGCAAATTAAGCTAAAATATTTAATGTCTTTGTAAAACTTTATTAAGTACTCCCCTATACTAACATACTCCTTATTCATATTTTTCATTCTCATTCTGGTTAGGGTACCGGTTGTAGATTTTTGGGTTTAGAATATGGGGTTTTGAAGGATTGAAAGAAATGAATGTTCCAGAATGCAAATCGGGTTTGGATATTAAATTTAAGAATCTGATCTGATTGTTTTTTTTTGTTTTTAGCCATTTGTCATTTTACTTTTATTTGTTTTCTATTTAAACTTATAACTGACGAATAATATCTTATTTGTTTATATATTTAACTCGTTTAAATATAATTTTTAGAAAATCATCAAATTATTTTACATTTAAATTAAAATAAGTATCGTAATTCATTATTAAAATAACCAAAAATAACATTAATATAAAGATAAACTAACAATAGTATATACCTAATAAAATGAGTATGAATTTTCAATAAAAATACTTAATAAAAATTTGGTTCCCAAATCTTCTCTGGAGGATATCTCTATGTTGTTTTTTGCCATTACTGTTAGGATATTATAGTTTGGGATTTTGTATAAGTGTGTTGGTGGATAAAAAGGGAAGACGATGAGATAAATTAGTTGTGTATATGATTTAGATTTGCCACCTAATGTTAAGAGTTTCTGTAAACAATTGATGTTTAATCTGATAATGAAAGTTTTTTGCTAATGAATAGCATGCACATAAAAGATTTTTTTGTTTGTTTGTAATAATCAATGTAACACAATATGTAAAAACAAACCTATTAAGTCAAGACACAACTTCAAAACTCACATTTTCTAGGATACTTGCTATATATATAATTCACTTGTCAATGGATGGTTTGATGTGGGAAAGAAGGATCGTATTTATAGAGGAGGATAGAAGGTTAAGAAGAATGATGAAATTAGTGAAGTTAGTCCCAAAGTTAATTTGGATAAGAAAATTTGACTTTCTATGCCTAAAGTTGTCCACTCTCGAAAAAGAACTTCCACTTTGATGTCCTCTGAGAAATATGCTTATCTTCTACTTCTCTCCAAAATACCCCTTCTAAATTGTGGGACAACTTCATTTGACTTAACAACAACAACTTCTCTCTCTCTCCTTCAGGGGCATCCGGCTCAGATTTTCCAGTTGGGAGTGGATGCCACCGACAACACACAGTAACCAACTGAGATCGTCCTCCTTTGAGTCTGTCAGACCCCCACCAGATTGCACAATTTTTTAGTGTTCTTGTATGAGAAACTGGACGTCCAAGAGAATGTGTAAGTGAAATTGTTAAAAATTGATGTGGGTGTTTCTTTCTTGCATTTACTTTCCATTGTCGAACTTGCTTGAGGTGTTCTGCTGGTTTGTGCAAGTTGTGTTGAATCTACCTTTTGCGGTGTAATTGTCCTCAATTGTGCTTCATGAATGAAAATGAATGACGGCAGACAGTACGTGATGGTACTCTGCTAGATATTTTTATTTGTTTTAGAGTTCAATTAAGTTCGATGGTGCTCGACGATACGCGATAGACTCGATAATTTGATTTGAGTGAACTCCATATGTGTTCGATTGAAACGAGATAGAGCTTGATAGGTTACGATTATTATTCTTGTTTCCACTGTTTTGACCTTTTTTCCTTCTGTCATGACATATTGGCTGTGTACAATGGTGTTTGGGAAATGGACGGTTGAGATTGGGTTTTCAAGGATGGCAAGAGTAAAGGGATCACGATAGAAAAGGATGATGTACCTGTAACTGTTTAAAATTTTGCATAAGACGTTTGATGTTGATAAATTTAAGTATGAGCTCACACTGGAGGCTCCTTACAAAACACATGGCCAGCCACTTAGACATGTTGAAATTACAGACAATTGTGACGTCTGTTTCTTCGTCTCTGAAATATTACAGGACATGATCCCTTTATGTGACGTCGGTAGAGAAGAATGCAACTGTAGAACCATCATCTTATTTCAACTTTAATAAAGAAGTTAGGAGTCAGATTGGGACATTTGTTCCCCAAATAGATCCCCAATTGAATGAGTATGAACTCCCTGTGAACTTAAGTGAAGATGTGTCGCTCCCTTAGTCACAACACCCAACGGAAAGACACCCACAACCCGAAACTCCAGGAATCCAAACACTTGGGGGAAGCAGCAATCGTCCAGGTAGAACGAAAAATAACACATAATGGAGTTCTCAATTATTTTCATTAGAAGATCACAGAAGATGGACTGCTCCAATGCTAACAAGAGAATATATATTGTATTCTAGCCAGACTCATACAACCTCTGCTGGCGAATCATCTTCCGAATTCCACCTTGGCAAGACTTTCGAAAGTAATGTTGAATTGAAAACCAAAACTGCTCTCTTTGCAATGAAGAATAATTTTGAGTTTATAGTGAAGAAGTCTGGTAAAGGGGTGTGGTATATCACTTGCAAGGATCCTAATTGTGGTTGGAGATTGAGAGGCAAGAAACAATTGCACTCACCTATGTTTGAGTTTAATGTGAGTCATGTAAATAAAATAATTTTTATTAGTTTGTTTTAATGTTGCCTTCTTTTTCAATTTTGTATGCTTAGTTTCATTTCATTTTGTCTACTTTTTCTTAATGAGTATTGAATAGTTCCATCCCCTTTGGGGGTGGAGTTGATGTTTATACATCTCATGTTGTATGGAATTAATGCTAGATGTTGTTGTATGTGAGAAATGTGAGTGTGCTTGTTTGAATTAAAGAGAATACTTAACTTGATGGTTTCTGCCATAATCTTTAGGTACATTCCATGCTTGTTTAGGTTCTTAATAACAAACTTGTTCATACTCATATTAATCACTTAGGTTAGTGATTTGGATGATAGGTTTTGCCATCAGGTACTTCTTATGCATAGCAACACCACCTACACTAGTGCTTTATTGAATGCATTCATCACCACTTATTTCATGTGTACACACACTCCACACATTAGGGGTTTCCATTTCTGATTTTCAGCTTGCTTTTATTAGTCACTTAGTTTAGTTTTATTTCGTCTCGTGCTTTGATCTTCTTTGATTGTTTAGTGCTAGCTTAATCTAGTTTATTTTAGTGTAATCAATTCTTCTCCCCTCTTTTCCCACTTGCCTTAGAATGAACCAGAGTCGACACACCTCCATATGGATCAACCCGTATTTGTCACGTCGTCATCGATGCCATGCACTTGCGGTATTTAAAACAAACACATCAAGTTTTTGGCGCCGTTGCCGGGGAGGTGCTCTGTCCAGACTCTGGTTTGGACGATTCGAGTGAGTTTAATTTTTGTTTTTAATTTTGGTTTGTTTCAGGGATCCTAAGGATCAAGGGGAGGCCACTGGAGAAATTGGAAGAAGAAAAACACCAACGTGACCGCCAATCAATGGCCAGAGACCGCCAATTGGCGGCCTGGTGAGCTTATTTTTCTCCACATTTTCTTCTAGTTGTTTGTTCTTTCATTCTAGTGGTCTAGGCCTCCATTTGGCATGTTTTAACATGTAGTTTGCCCCCAGATCAATAATTAATTCCCGTTTTAAGACAATTTGGACCCTAAAACTCAAAGTAAAAGACTAGATTATTTGCCATCTAGGTTATGCATCATCTGTAGACCTGGCACACATCTTCTCTTTCCTTTGCTTAAATATCTTATTTTTGATTGCTGGCGTGAGGTACGTGCACCCATTCTCTCATTCATGCATGGTTAAAGCATTTAGTATGGCGCATCAGGACAAGAGTGAGGTGAGTGATTGATTGGAGAGTTGATTGCTAGCTTAAGTTCAAATATTACTAAGGGGGGATGTCCCATACAAGATAAGGTGGAGGATTTCATCACCCATTCCTTAGCCCCAAAAATCACTCCTAATCAAAAGCCTTAAATCTAAAAGCGAGTAGACATTGACCACTAGGACTCAAATGCATTAGGAGAGACGATAGTAGGAGAGACGAGATCTCCAGATCTTGGTTCACTTTCTGCGCTCTGTGGTCTTTGTCGTAGAAAGGTGAGGCATGTTGAGGCCGCAATAGCTCGAAGTTAGGCGTCGTCTAGCTTAAGGACCCATAGTTAGCCTAAGCTTGTTTGAGTCGTGTTTGCTAGACTAGCCTTCTACCCTCACCCTCTACCCACGCTAATTTTAGGGGTTCTTCACTTCTCCTCTGAGTCATATTCTTCTCACCTACTTCTACGTTCTAGTCTCCTCCCCCTTTACACTCTCTGTTAGCATTTTTGGGTCAAGTCAAGCACTTTTTGCGAGCTTGGCCTCGTGGTGGTGAGAGTGGTTGACTCGAGAGTTCTTTGTCGAGATGGATGGTTACATGGGTGACCATCCATTTCATTGTTGGGACCATGACAATTCTTCTTGGTATTCCGGGCCCATGAAACCTGGGGTGGCTCAGACAAACACTCTGTACGGTTGAGACAATCTTAATTTTGTGGTCAAATAATCTTCATAATGGGGTAATATAAGAGAGACACCGACTGCTAGACCACTATCTAGTTATGTCGGATCATATGTTGGTCAACAAACTGAGACATTACAAGAACCTTTGGCCTCTTTCAAGCATGTGGTAGATGACATGAGTGCACCGGTAGCTCTTGTAGCTGCACCGTGTGACTATTGCGGGTTGAGTTGTCATGTTTTTGGGGGAATGTCCTTACGTTCCCCCAGAGTCTGAGTATGAGCACACCTTTTCCCAAAATGCTCAATGTGACCTTTACGCATCCACGTACAACCCGAGAGGGATGGATTTGTAGGGAGACAATTCGTATTCAAATTCTTATACATCATTCCCACCCCAGTATCCTCCTCCTGAATACCCAAAATTCTACCAACACCCTACTCCCAATCATTGGACTCATTCTCAGTCCATCAACACCCAACCCCAAAATTTTCCAAGCTCTGACTTGAGCCTCACAGTTGACCACATACATGATTCCTTGAAACAAACTCTCATTACGTTCATGGAAACCACTTAACAGTCGATGCAAAATATGACAATGCAGGTGAGTCAGATTACACAACAATTACGTGAACATGAGGAGGGTAACTTTTTTGTCAACATGAGGATTTATCTTCTGATATCGAACCACCACCACATCTACAAACTCAAAGTATAATCTTTCAAAGTCAAACTCCTAGTCTGTCTAAGGGACTTGGGGTTTCAATGCACGATCACTTGGTGGAGGATTCGATTCAAATCGAGAATAACATGGACCAACTTCATTATGAGTCGGCATAGGATCGTGCCTTAACTTTTTGTCTCGTGGCCCTTGAGCCACATGATCTTGTTGTTGTGCCTCCTAAGGACTCACGTGTGGTGGAGCAAGAGCTCCCTACCTAGTACCCTTAATTTCATACGACCTGATGAGAGTTTGCCTCTCACTATTGTTCCTGATCATCTTGGAAATGATGGGACATCAAACAACTACATTGACAATGAGGGTATTGGGAGTTCCTTAGAGGATACCTTGGGTAAGAGACCCACTTTTTATTTTCCTGGTGAGTTGGACATGCATAACGAGGTTCGACCCACCAGCCTGTTGGTTGAAGAGTTTGGATTGATGATCATAACTTCAGTACCGCAATGTGAGAAACTCTTCTTCCGTTGCATAATATTTCCCAAACTCTTGAGAGGTTCGAGCTCTTTCAGTTTGATCATTTGAATCAGACGCTTTTGCATCCAATTCATGAACCTCTCCTTTCATCTTGTGCTCTTTGTATGTGTTGGGGGGGGGCACATGAGTATTTTGGCCCCTCGTGGTGTCATGTTCTCATTCCAAGTGCATTGACCCAATTTTAAGGTTCTCATTTGATGTCTTTGACAAATGGAGATGGGAACTTACTTGTGTACATAGTTATATTTCAAAAGAAAAGAAGAAGAAGACTCCACCAGTGAACATTGATTGTTGTGGGCTCCAATCATTGTATATTTGGGCCCTATTTGTTTCACGTATTTGTATCCCTTCTTTAGTATTTCACAGGTTCTGAGGGGAATTCAGGTTTGTGTCCATCAACATAACCATGAACTTTTCTTTGCGCCTCACGTTGGTTAGATCTTTTCTTTTTCATGCATAAATACATGTAGTATCATGCTCACATTCATTGAGGACAATGCATGAAGTAAGTGTGGGGGGTTGTTTTATGTGTGTACACAGTCGAGTCTTTCTCCTTTTGTTTTCCTTTCTTTTGTTTGTATTGTTAGGGTCATGTTAGTGTGCTGCATTTAATATCAATATATCTGCTTGCCATGAGATCCTTGGATGACTTGTCTTCTTTTGCTTGCCTTGTGCTTTAATTTTTCACATTTCTTTCAAAATCTCATGTGTTTGCAAAAAAAATGTTTTGTGGGTTTTGCATGTGCAAAACCGTTGAGAGGAAAAGTAAAAAGAAACCTCCCAAAGTTGTCTTGAATATGATGCATTAGGATATCTAGTATACTGACTTTAAGTCTTATCGAGTCGTAAGGATGCACCCTAGTTTTCCGTTTGGGGCGAGTAATCATAGGATTTCAGTACTCAAATAAACAAAGAAGTCCACCCTGAACCTATTGAGTCAAATAATTTGTGTCTGTTAGTATAAGGAAGTTTGTCGTAGTCAGGGACCCTTAAACTCGTTTTGTGAAACCTTAAGTGTAGGGATTTTGGTTTCCATGTAGATAATAAATAAGTGATGTTCTCTCTTCTCGTATGACTCCTATCACTTGGGAAATTAGGTCCGAGGGGTCATAGTGCCTGGTGCTATCAAGTCATCTGACTTGGGATGCACCGACCAAACTCCCGTTACAAGGGTGGTAGGGATCTCCCTATGTAGAGATTTGGGGGAAGGTGTATGTGATAGTGTAAGTCCTCACAAGCAATGATGCATGAAACCTGACCTTGGGAGAATCAAACACCAATTAGTGTAATCCATACTGTTCCAAAAAGAAGAAGAAAATGATGATAAAAAAAAGAAAAAAGAAGAAGACAAATAAGAACCTTAATGGACTTTACACTTTGTATCACTTGAGGATGTTAAGGTTGCCCATGTCTCTCACTTAAGTCCTTAACTAACTTACACGAATGGTTCATTAGGCTAGGTGTGTGGACTGAATACCTATATAGAGTCGGCCCGTAGAATTTCCGTGTCCAATGATCGAAAAAATGTGTCCATCGAGTAGTGTGCTAGGTTGAATAATGCATCTATGTTCAGATTTTGTGGGTGTATTCGCTGAAAAACCTAAGGAGACAACACTCCTCCTCCTTGGAGACAATGAGGTTTAATGGCTTGTTGCACATGCTAAGTGCAACAGTGATTCCTACGAAAGTTAGTTAGGATTTCCATGTTTTACGAATGATTTTTTCTTTCTTTAATTTTTCCCTTTCTTTGTTTTGCTCGGGACTAACACAAGTTAGGTGTGAGGATATTTGATTTACATCATATTATGTATATATTAGTGTCTTATTTCCTTTATTTGTAGCCTAAGCAATACTATGTAACGAGTGTTATGTTTAAGTTTAAGCAATAAACAGGTTTGAGAAGACGAGACTCAAAAAGGACTTAAAAGCAAGGAAAAAGACTAAGATGCAAGAGAGAATGACTCGGATGTAAAACCAAAAGGACCAATGATCAAATCAAGAAGCTCCACACCGTCATGAGGAGTATTTTGGCAATTAGATCCTGGTCTAAGCTTCAACAACAACTTCGGGTGCACCAAACATGAAGAAATCGATCTACAAAAGTCTCCACCAAAGCATAACCTGATCAGCCCAACCCAGCTTGCCAATTGGCTGTCCCAAACCACCAATTGGCGGTCCATTTGGATCCAAACCCGATAAGCCTCAGCTGGGTGGTGTATTAGTGTGTATTTAGTCCATTTATGGTATGTGTTTAGTGCCATACTAGGGATTGTCCCGGGTTACCTTTTTCTATGAC
This sequence comes from Triglochin maritima, assembly GCA_963682175.1. NCBI lineage: Eukaryota > Viridiplantae > Streptophyta > Magnoliopsida > Alismatales > Juncaginaceae > Triglochin > Triglochin maritima. The sequence goes on along the minus strand of OY821773.1, from coordinate 37,494,193 downwards.
TATAAATTGAACTCTTCCTCCTCCTTTGTATTCACCCATTGCTTGGTGGCATTCTCTCTACTTAGAGTAAGCCTCTGAGCAAAAGTCAAGTGGACAAGAATGCTACTTGTAATGTGAGTCATGTAAATAAAATAATTTTTTTAGTTTGTTTTAATGTTGTCTTCTCTTTTAATCTTTGCATGCTTAGTTTTATTTCGTTTTATCTTCTTTTTCTTAATGAGTAGTGAGTAGTTCCATCCCCCTTTCGGGGTGGAGTTGATGTTTATACATGTCATGTAGTGTGGAATGAATGCTATATGTTGTTGTATGTGAGAAATGTGAGTATGCTTGTTTGTATTAAAGAGAATACTTAACTTGATGGTTTCTGCCATAATCTTTAGGTACATTTCATGCTTGTTTGGGTTCTTAATAACAAACTTCTTCATGCTCATATTAATCACTTAGGTTAGTGATTTGGATGATAGGTCTTGCCATGAGGTACTTCTTATGCATAGCAACATTACCAACACAAGTGCTTTATTGAATGCATTCATCACCACTTATTTCATGTGTACACACACTCCACACATTAGGGGTTTCCATTTCTGATTTTCAGCTTGCTTTGATTAGTCACTTAGTTTAGTTTTATTTCGTCTCGTGCTTTCATCTTCTTTGATTGTTTCGTGCTAGATTAACGTAGTTTAGTTTAGTGTAATCAATTTGTTCTGCCCTCTTTTCCCACTTGCCTTCGAACGAACCAGAGTCTACACACCTGATTAACATCATTTCATGCTTATATTTGTATCTTATATCTATTGTCTTTCACCTAAATAATGCTATGTTACGAGTTTTATGTTTAGTTTTCAGGAATAAATATGTTTGAAGAGATGAAGCATAAAAGGACTCAAAAGCTGGGAAAAAGGACTGAACTGTGAGATCTGGGGACCAAGATGCAAGGGAGAAGGACCTGAACGCAAGACAGAAGGACCTAAGAGCAAAACAGAAAACTCCACACCATCATGGGGAGTATTTTGGCAATTCTATTCGGGTCGGAGCTTAAATAAACGAAGTAGATGCATCCAAGACAACCAAATACACTAAGCAAAGCCCAGCACAAATTCCAGATGGATCTGGACTTTGTACACCGTCAATTGGCGGTCCAAGACCGCTAATTGGTGGTCCATTTTGGCCCAAATCCGCTAAAATTTCTCCAGCACATGTATTAGAGGATGTTTAGGCTATTTTTGGTATCTGTTTAGTCCCACATCGGGGTATTGTCCCGGTTTGCCTTTTTCCATGGCTATAAATAGAACTCTTCACATTCCATTGTAATCACTCCATATTTTAAGTGGCTATTCTTCCTACTAGAAGTGAGGCCTTGAAGCACACACTAAAGTAGGAGGACGTTACTTTTAATGTGAGTCATTTTAATACAAGGTTTTTTTATTATGTTGTTTGTTTTATGTTTCATGTTTTGTTTTGCTTAATCTCATTTCATTAGTTTTATTAGCTTAGTTAATATGCTTTCTTTGTTTAGTTTAATAATTAGTGTAATGTTTAGTGAGTAGTTTCATCCCCTTTGGGGGCGGAGTAGATGTACATACATGCAAATGAGAATGGATTGAATGCTTTATTTCCAATGTGTTGATAAAACATGAATGTATGCTTGCTTGTTTAGGATAGAATTTATAACTTGATGAGTTTTGCCAAAATGATTAGACACCTCTCATGCTTGTTTAGGTTCTGAAATAAACATCTTGCATATGTAAATGTTAATCAACTAAGTTGGTGAATAGATTGATAGGTTTTGCCACAACATTTAGACACTTCCTATGCATGATAACACCACCTTAATTTGTGCTTGAAGAATGTGTTCAACACCCACCTCTTTGCTTGTGTGCATCACTCCACCCCTTAGGGGTTTTCCCATATCAGTATTCCAGCATTCTTCTTTTGTTCTTAGCTTGGTTGTCATTTCATTGTTTGTTTCTTTCGTTCGCATTTCATACTTCTTAGCGTAGTTTAGTATAGAGTAGCAAAATCTATCTTTCTCCCCCAATTTTTGCCACTTGATTTCTGATAAACAAGGGGCTGCTCACCTCCCTGAGGACGACCCGTACTTGCCACCGCTTCATCGCGGCCGTGCACTTGCGGTTTAAATAAAACGATCAACAAGTTTTTGGGGCCGTTGCCGGGGAGGTGCCAGTCCAGACTCTTGTTTGGATGATTCGAGTGGATTTAATTTTTGTTTTCTAGTTTTTCTTTGTTTCAGGAGACTTGGAGTCGAAAGGAGAGGCATCTGGAAAAATTTGGAGGAAAGCTGGGCAGTGTGGACCGCCAATCAACGGCTTGAGACCGCCAATTGGCGGTCTGGTGAGCTGCTTTTGCCTTCTTATTTCTTTGTCGTGTTGCCATAATTTATCTAGTAATCTGGGACTCAATTTTGCATGTTCTGACTCTTAGATTGTTCCCACATTAATAATCAACTACCCTTAAGCAACGTGGACCCTAAAACTCAAAACAAAATATTAGGCATTCTTTTTGTTTAGCTCATGCATCATGTATGAGACTTAGGCATTTAGATTGTCTTTTATCTTAGCTTTATTTTCTGTTGCTGAGAGCTGGCGTGAGGTACGCACCTTCTACTCTCATTCATGCATTTTGTATGAACATGCATTAGTTAGTAGGAAGTGCATTGCAACAAGTGTGAGTTGAGCGTTTTGTTTGGAGAGTTTATTGTTAGATTAAGACTCCAAAACGCTACTAAGGAGGGGCTGTCTTGTAAAAGATAAGGTGGGGGATTTCATCACCCTTTCCTTTGCCCCAAAAACCACACTAATCAAGAGCCTAATTTCTAAAATCAAGTAGACATTGGCCTTAAGGAATTCAGATGCTTTAGGAGAGTGATCCGGTCCCGACCGTCATAACCTGATCGGCGTTGCCCACTTTGTCGATAGTAGGAGAGATGAGATCTCCGGATTTTGACTCACTTGCTAGCCTTTGTGGTCCTCATTGTAGGGAGGTGAGGCGTGTTGAGGCCGTGTGACCTCGCAGTTAGGCGTCGTCTAGCTGTAAGGACCTATAGCGACCTTAGGATTACTTGAGCCTTGTTTGCTTGTGTTCTTCTACCTGTACCCATCCGCCGTAGCATAATGACTTCTTCCTTTCTCTCCTGAGTCATTCTTTCTCTCCTATGTCCCCCCATCTTCTCCTCTACGTACATTCTTTGTTAATTTTTTTTTTGGTGTGTGCACCTTTGTGCATGCTTTCGTGGACACGAGACGAGAGTGGTCGTTTGACGAGGAGCGTTGTCAATCCGGCTTCGGTCATCGATTTCTTGACACCTTCTTCCTCTCGTGTCGCACATAGTTCGGGTTCAATGGCTGCTAATTTCCGCAAGGAGGAGCAGTTGCTGGACCCACCTAAGCGTCTTGTTGTCATTCCCATACCTCTACGTGATCGATGCTACCCGAGCCGTACCGCTCTACCCTCATGCATCGTATTACCAGAGGCAAATGGGAACCATTTTGAGGTTAAGCCTCAGTTTATTTCCATGCTCCCTCGCTTCACTGGGAAGGGTGACCCCTATATCTTTCTCAGGGAATTTGAGGAGGTCTGTGCTATGTTCAAGCTGCAACAACTTAGCACAGACTCCATCCATCTTAGGATCATTCCTTTTGCACTAAAGGATGACGCCAAGAAGTAGTTGTACAGCAACCAGGCGAATGCCTTTAAGACTTGGGACGAGTTTCAATCTGCATTCGTCAAGAAGTACTTTCCAAATCATCGGACTCAAAAATTGAGGAACGAAATCAATTCGTTCTATCAACATGAGACCGAACCATTCCACGCATACTTAGAGAGGTTCAAGGAGCTACTATCCTCATGCCCTCACCATGTTATCGAGTTGTGGTGCCTTTGTCAGATTGTTTACGAAGGTCTTCACATCCAGTCAAGAACGCTCTTTGACTCCATGTGTAAGGGAGAGTTCTTGGGAAAGGATGAAAGGGAGGCATGGGCTTTCCTAGAAGACCTCGCTGAGAAAACCATGCAATGGGAGAGTGTGAGGGAGCCACCTGCATCATCTAGTATAGGAGCAAGGATCGCGAATGCAAACTCGACTAGATTGGGTGCCGCATTAGTTGTCGATACCACTACAGCCACCGAGGCGCGCATGACGACCTTAATGCGCCGTATGGATTCGATTGAGCTCCAAAACCAACAGGGTGCACCTCACATGTCCACATCTAGTCCAGTTCCCTGTCATTCATGTGGTAGGATAGGTCATGTAGAAAGCGAGTATGTGTCTATTCCTCCTGAGATGGAGCGTGTCAACGCCATCTATGACAGAGCTAGGAATGACCCATACTCATCATCTTATAATCCTGGATGGAGGAACCACCCCAATTTTTCATTGAACCAAACTAATGCCCATGGTGGTCCTTCAAACTCCTCTAGCCACCTTACCAATCACACCAACCACCCATGCATGCACAATCCTATCTGCCACCCCAATCGCAAACCACCAATCAATCAGGTTTCCCAAATTCCAACAATATGGAAACCCGATTCAATTCGCTTGAGACCTTGACTCGTGGACTAGAAAACTCAATGAAAATTTTTATGTCAACCACGAGTCAAGTTCTCACTTCAAATCAGCAGACCATCAAATCTCTAGAGCTTCAGATGGGCCAATTGACTCAGTCTGTACATGAAAGAGAGAGAGAGAGTCTTTTCCTAGCCAGCCTGAGGCTAACCCCTGTGTGTACCATCAACAACACATGCAAAATGAGAATGTGGTACCTCGGGGGAGGCAAGTGAACCATGTGGAGGAACCTGTTCACCATGTCAATGCCATTGTTACCTTAAGAAATGGAAAACAGGTTGACAATAACATTTCCTTACCACACCCACCATCTATGCAGCCCCTTAGTGGGAATGGTGGTGAAGAAGAGGCTGAGGGTGAGGGTAATACATCAAGGCTTCCTTCTCAGGCACCGCAGAAAACCTACCTGCCAAAAGCTCCCTATCCAAGTAGGTTAACCAAAAAGCAGAGTGACAACATGGACAAGATATTAGAGGTGTTTAAGCAAGTAAAGGTTAACATCCCCTTGTTGGATGTCATCCAACAAATACCTCAATATGCCAAAGTGTTGAAGGATCTCTGCACAACCAAGAGGAAGACCAATGTTCCTAAGAAAGCATTCTTGGCTGCAAATATCAGCTCACTTTTGTCCAATCCTACCTACACAAAATACAAGGAACCTGGGTGTCCTACTATTCAGTGTACGATAGGGGACACTAGAATGAGCAATGTTTTGCTTGATTTAGGATCAGCGGTCAACCTCCTCCCATTCTCTGTTTGTAAACAGTTGAACTTGGGAGAATTGAAACCAACTAAGATCACCCTCCAATTGGCGGATAGATCCATTCGTATTCCCATGGGGATTATCGAGGGCGTGCTTATCAAAGTTGGGGATTTTATATTTCCAGTCGATTTTGTTGTCCTCGATACCAATCCTGTTGCGAACACCCACTCTCAAATACCTTTGATTTTGGGTAGACCATTTCTGGCCACTTCCAATGCCTTGATTAATTGTAGAAATGGTCTCATGAAGCTCTCATTCGGTAACATGAGTGCCGAGTTTCATGTGTTCAACTCTGGTAGGTAACAGGAACCCATGGATGAACCTTTAAATCTAAATCTCATCCGCCAATTGGAGAAAGCACCACAAAATCAACGAACACCCCTAACCCCAATGCAACCCGTTGAGAATGTTCGTGGGCCCAGCGAAAACTCATTGCCTATCTTCGCAATGCAACATAGTGAGCTGGCCTCGAACATGAATGTCCAAAGGGAGTGTTCGTTGCATGATTCAGTTGAGAGTACTAGTGAGAGTGAGACACCTCATCATATGCCTATACCAGAAGGTGTCTCTACCTTATGTACCATGGCCATTGAGCCATTTGAGCTTCATATTGACTCCAACAAGGACCCACCTATGACCGAGCTTATGCTTGATGATCTAAATGATGGTGGGAGGTCCTTGTTGGATGACTTGGGGAGAAGCCCCATTCTTAGTGATGCAGGTCTGCTGCATCCATCGAATGAGATTAAGGAACTCATCCCGATGCACCCGTCTATTGGTTGGAGGGTCTTGTTCGATGAGCAACTAAACCCTAGTGAGGCAACACAACTTCATTCTTTGTTGCCCACACCCAACCAATATCATGAGGGGTTCGAGCCTTTCAGCTTTGACCTTTCACCCCTCATGACTCTTCAGAGTACCAGTGAAGTTTGCCCATCTCGGCAAGTCTGTGGTCCTCATGACTTGATGTTCTCATTTGATGTTCCTTGACCAAATGATTATGAGAATATCATTGCTGCTGTATATATCGTGTTAAAAAGAAAAAAAAGAAAAAAAGAGTAATAAAAGACTCCTTCAGTGAGCATCGATTGTTGTGGGCCCCAACCCTTGTGTACTTGGGCCCAATTTCTTCACGTATTTATCTCCCTTCTTCAGCTTCTCACAGGTTTTGAGGGAATTTGGGTTTGTGTCCATCAACATGACCCTGAACATCCCTTTGTACTTCATGTTGGTGAGATCTTTCCTTTTTCATGCATATATCCATGTAGTATCTTGTTCACATTCATCGAGGACAATGCATGAGGTAGGTGTGAGGGGGTGTTTTACGTGTGTACATATTCGAGTCTTTTTCCTTTGGTTTTGTTTTCTTTTGTGTGTACTGCCAGGGTCATGTTAGTGGGCCGCATTTAACATTGATATATATGCTTGCCATGATCCTTGGGTGACATGTCTTCTTTTGCTTGCCGAGTGCTTTAAAATTTCCACATTTCTTTCAAAATCTTCATGTGTTTGCGAAAGAAAATGTTTTTGTAGGTTTTGTGTGTGTTTAGCATGTGCAAAACCGTTGAGAGGCAAAGTAAAAAGAAAGCTCCCAAAATTGTATTGAACTTGATGCATTAGGATTTCTAGTTTACTGGCTTTAGGTCTTATCGAGTTGCTAGGATGCACCCCGGTTTTCCCTTGGGGGTGTGTAATCGTAGGGTTTCAGCACTCAAACATTTAAAGAAGTCCACCCTGAACCTAGTGAGTCAAATAATTCGTGTCTTTTAGTATAAGGAAGTTTGTCGTGGTCAAGGGCCCTTAATCTCTTTTTGTTAAACTTAAGTGTAGGGGTTTTGGTTCCCATGTAGATAAATAAATAAGTGGTGTTCTCTCTTCTCGCACGGCTCCTATCACTCAGGAAAGTAGGTCTGAGGGGCCTTTGTGCCTGGTGCTTTCGAGTCATCTGACTTGGGATGCACCGACCGAACTCCCGTTACACGGGTGGTGGGGATCACCCTATGTGGAGATTTGGGGGAAGGTGTACGTGATAGTGTAAGTCCTCATAGGCAATGATGCAGGAAACCTGACCCTGGGAGAATCAAACACCAACCAATAAAATGCTCAACAGAAAAAGAAAAAAAAGAAAAAAAAGAGTCAAATAAGAACCAAAATGGACTTTACACATTGTATCACATTCAGAAGTTAAGGTTGCCGATGTCTTTCACTTAAGTCCTTAACCAACTCTCACGAATAACTCATTAGGCTAGGTGTGTGAACCGATTACATATATAGAGTTGACCCGTAGTATTACCGCGTCCCATGATCGACATATGAGTCCAACGGGTCGTGTAGCTAGATTGATTAATGCATCTTGTTCCGATTTTGTGAGTATATCTGCTGAAAACCCTCAGGAGACAACACACCTCCTCCTTGGCGACAAGGAAGTTTAACGGCTTGTTGCACGTGCTAAGTGCAACCGTGATTCCTACGAAAGTGAGTTAGGATTTCTTGTTTTTCGTATGTTTTTCTCTTTCTTTGTTTTGCTCGGGACTAGCAAAAGTTAGGTGTGGGAGTATTTGATTAACATCATTTCATGCTTATATTTGTATCTTATATCCATTGTCTTTCACCTAAACAATGCTATGTTATGAGTTTTATGTTTAGTTTTCAGGAATAAATAGGTTTGAAGAGATGAAGCATAAAAGGACTCAAAAGCTGGGAAAAAAGACTGAACTGTGAGATATGGGGACCAAGGTGCAAGGGAGAAGGACCTGAATGCAAGAAAGAAGGACCTAAGAGCAAAACAGAAAACTCCACACCATCATGGGGAGTATTTGGCAATTCTATTCGGGTCGGAGCTCAAATAAACGAAGTAGATGCATCCAAGACCACCAAATACACTAAGCAAAGCCCAGCACAAATTCCAGATAGATCTGGACTTTTTAGACCGCTAATTGGCGGTCTATTTTGGCCCAAATCCGCGAAAATTTCTCCAGCACATGTATTAGAGGATGTTTAGGCTATTTTTGGTATCTATTTGGTCCCACATCGGGGGATTGTCCCGGTTTGCCTTTTTCCATGGCTATAAATAGAACTCTTCACCTTCCATTGTAATCACTCCATATTTTAAGTGGCTATTCTTCCTACTAGAAGTGAGGCCTTGAAGCACACACTAAAGTAGGAGGATGCTACTTTTAATGTGAGTCATTTTAATACAAGTTTTCTTTATTATGTTGTTTATTTTATGTTTCTTGTTTTGCTTTGCTTAATCTCATTTCATTAGTTTTATTAGCTTAGTTAATATGCTTTCTCTGTTTAGTTTAATAATTAGTGTAATGTTTAGTGAGTAGTTCCATCCCCTTTGGGGGCGGAGTAGATGTACATACATGCAAATGAGAATGGATTGAATGCTTTATTTCCAATGTGTTGATAAAACATGAACGTATGCTTGCTTGTTTAGGATAGAATTTATAACTTGATGAGTTTTTCCAAACTGATTAGACACGTCTCATGCTTGTTTAGGTTCTGAAATAAACATTTTGCATATGTAAATGTTAATCAACTAAGTTGGTGAATAGATTGATAGGTTTTGCCACAACATTTAGACACTTCCTATGTATGATAACACCACCTTAATTTGTGCTTGAAGAATGTGTTCAACACCCACCTCTTTGCTTGTGTGCACTCACTCCACCCCTTAGGGGTTTTCCCATATCTGTATTACAGCATTCTTCTTTTGTTCTTAGCTTGGTTGTCATTTCATTGTTTGTTTCTTTCGTTCGCATTTCATACTTCTTAGCGTAGTTTAGTATAGAGTAGCATAATCAATCTTTCTCCCCCAATTTTTGCCACTTGATTTCTGATAAACAAGAGGTTGCTCACCTCCCTGAGGACGACCCGTACTTGCCACCGCTTCATCCCGGCCGTGCACTTACGGTTTAAATAAAACGATCAACAACACCTCTTTGTGGATAGACCCGTATTTGGCACATCTTCACCCACGTCATCCACTTGCGGTATTTAAAACGAACACATCAACAATCACTCATTTTCTCACAGAAGATGGGCTCTTCCTATATTGTTTCTTCTGTCCTTGAACTTTAAGCAGGGAATTTAGATGGTGTCGTCACGTGATGTGTGTCGATGGCACATTCTTGAAGACACTATACGGTGCACACATGTTATGTGTCGTTGCATTAGATGCAGACGACATCTAGAATCACATTCCTATTGCGTTTGCAATGGTGGACAACAAGAATCACAACTCTTGGACCTATTTCATGATTAAATCAAAGGAAGCCATTGAGGATGTCGACAACCTAGATTTTATATCGAACATGCATGGTAGCATTGTTCTTGCTTTGGAGACGGTATTTCCAAATGCCCAACAGGGTGCATGCTACCACCACATCTGTATGAATGTGGTTGCAAAGTTCAAGATAGACCACTGTCATGAAAAGATGTGGTGTGCGTCATACGTATTCCAGAAGATAGAGTTCCACCGACACTTTGCCATGATAAAAGAAGTTGATCCTCCCCTAGCAGAATATCTTGAAGACACCAGTTTCGATCAGTGGGTTCGTTTTTACTTTCCTAGGAATCAGTACAATTTAATGACAAGCAATAACACTAAAAGTCTGAACAACAAAAACCAGGGAGGCAAGGACATGGCCAATCACCACCTTTGTGGATTACATTCAGTTTACACTGTAAACCTAGTTTTGTGAATGACGAGCTGCTTCCAAGGCGAGCACAACCAAATTCTCACATCTCATAGAGCGTGATATAACTGGAATAGCTAACAAAGCAGGGTTCTTGAAAGTTCAAAAGCTTAATCAATTTGAATTTCATGTGGTAGGTCGGGATGACGATGGTGAGGTTAATTTGATGACAAACGAGTGTTCTTGTGACATGTTTCAAATTGTTGAATACCTTGTGTTCATGCGATTGCTGCAGCTCTTGCTTGTGGGGTCAATATATACAGATTGTGTTCCCCATTTTACGCCACTGAGTCGTAGGATGTAGCACTTTCAAAGTTGCAGAGTGGTCTCCAAAGTGGTGGTCCTTGTGGCAACGAGGATGATTGGACTGCTCTTGATCAAATAAAAAATATGGAAGTTAAAGTGCATGTTGAAATAAATCCAGTTGGTCGACCGAAGAAGATGAAAATAAGTAGGATAAAGAGAAAACGACTACTATCACTAGGGGAAGTTGTGGTCAAATCGCACAGCTGCAGTAGATACGGTGGAAGTGGACACAATCGGAGGGGATGTAAAGTTAGATTGTAAAGCTATTGTTTAGATCTATTTTTAAGTTGCGCTCGACAGTGATCGATGGATGCAAGATTTAGCTCGATGGACGTTCTTCTATAACATTGAGTTCGTTATTCTCTATTTTGTGGGTGTACTCGATCGATCACGATAGACTAGCGCTCCATTCAATACACCAACAAGTGCTCGACTAGTGCTCGTCAAGGGCTCGAAGCTCGTTTTCTTTCTTTTATTTTGTGGTTGGGTTTGTTTGGGTATGTTCTATCCTTCTACTCGATCGAGGGTGATCTAAGCTCGATCGTCATCGAGAGAAATCTTAGCTCGATAGCGCTCGATGCTATGACATAACATGGAACAATCTTAACTTGCTTTTTTAAAGTGGTGCGCTCAACTCGAGTTCGATGAGTGCCCGACGTAGATCGATAATTCATGTTAAGTTCATATTCGTCAAAACACGTGCAAACAAAAACTTGTGATCTCAATGTCTAGAACACTAACATAGACTAAGCACGAGGGACGCTCGATGGTGTTCGATGATTTCTGACCTAATTTGGAGGCAATTAATTTGAGCAGTACAATCGAGGAAAGTAGGAATTCGAACGTCAAAAAGCAATAGAAAGCTTCTTTTTGCATATTTCCTGTTGTAAAATCCGACGATGGTTCATTTATCCTCCCGGCGTATTCCTCGTTTCCTCCCGGTACTTCAAAAAGGCAAAGATTCTTTTCCTTCCACCTTTTCCCCTCAACCAATGGATTCTCCCCGTCGTGCTTCCTCAAGCCAAGTAGTGGTGCATCAGGTTTGTCGATGTAACAATTTTTCTTCCTTTGTTTGATGTACGAGCTTGCTGAAGTCGGTGTGTATGTTCTCTTAGGAGTCCAGCCACTACTTCCAGCCATTGAAATGCGTCTGGACACCTATAGAGAAGGAGTTATTCTATAGAACCCTCTTCAGTCACTTCTTAACGTTGAATAACGTCCCGGTGGCCGACCACTATGACGCCAAGGCGGTGGGGTTGAGGATCGAGTGTGGGGTAGTCATATTTACAGAGGAAGACATTGCCCTAATTTTGGGCCTAAGCATGCGTGGGTTGATAGTCCACTTGAACCCAACAGGAGTCGCAAGGCGTCGGGAGGAGAACCTTTTCAACCATTTGCTCTTTGGTCAGATGACGACGTCTAGGGTGGTGGGGGAGCACGAGGAGTACGTTCATCTCCTCATTAGATACATCTTCAACCATTTCTTGTTCTGTGATGGCACACAATAAACAAAAGTCTGGTACATGGAGTACTTGGCTGACATCAGATGTCTCCACAATTACGCATGGGGAAAGGCTGTTTACGAAGCCCTTGTGCAGAGCCTAGAAGAAGCTGGCGTGGAACTCCAGGAAAGGAGATCATCCGGCAACTACGCTCTCAACAAGGGGAACGTCAGCGGTTATGTTGCCATACTGTAGGTGGGTTTCCTTTTAAACATTGGGTTTGGCCTTTTTAAAAATATGTGTTTAACCGTCTTTCATGCACAGGTGGCTCTATGAGAAGTTCTGGCTGGGGGAGCGCAGACTGGGTGCGTACCTGGGGTTCAACAACTGGTATGCAATGTTTGGCAGATGGATAATTCTGGGGACATCGGAGGAACGATGCATCGCCCTACCAAAAAATTATGCTGGATAGATTGGCTGGAGGCACCCTCCAATCTTAACACTGAAGGAGAAGGAACTGATTGGTTTGGCTCAAGTTACTAATCCAACCCATTGGCAGACTAATTATGCTTCAACAAGCACCACACCGAGACTCCAATTGGGAGACTGCAGCATGTCGAGGGACCCACTGCTGAAGAGTTGGAAATTCAGCATCCTGAGAGGTTTTGAGGCTCAGGGGAGAACTTCAAAATATTAGAGCTTTGAGACTGGAGGCTGCGATTAGGCTGCTGGTCTCTGAGGATGAACTAAGGAAGTCTCAGGAGGAGGTTGGGATGCCGAGGGAAGAACATAAAAGAAAATTATAATGGTCGTGTTCGTAATTTCTTTTTATTTGTTTTTGGGTGTCTGTGTTTGTTTATACCTGTGTGTAGTGTTCCTTGCATTCCAAATAATGTATACATATTCATGTTTGTGTTGGTTTGTGAGTTTGTATTCGACTTAAATTTGCATTCGTAAGAGTTAACAAAGCAGATGTATTCCTTCGAAGAAATGTTGTCTGCTCGACGGGTTCGATACGAGCTCGATAATCGCTCAACCTAAATTCGCATTCGTAGGACCTTATGGAGCCGATGTATTCCTTCATTAATGTGGTTGGTCTCTCTGGTTTGATACGAGCTCGATAATCGCTCGACCTAAATTCATATCCGTAGGACCTTATGGAGCCAATGTATTCCTTTGTAATGACGTTGAGCTCGACGGGCTCGATACGAGCTCGATAATCGCTTGACATAAGGTAATGTTTGTTAGTTGTTGTGGATGGCTTGGTGTTGATACTCCAGTCGAGTTGAATGTGTTACTATTTGTATTTTTTGAATTTATTGTTGAAATGTTCATTAGATTTCGTGAATGTTTGTTTCAGAATGAGAATGGACAATTTTGTGTTTGTGTTTGTGTTTGTATTTGTGTTTGTGTTCGACCATCACTCGACAACATTCCAATATTAATAGAAAACACATAAAAGAACCCAACAACATTTTACTTAATCATTCCTAAAAAACATTGTACATATTAACGACAAAAAACCTCGTCCAAGTTTGGAACACATACACTAACAGTCGATCAGACAAGAACAACTAAAATATAACTAAAACAACTTAGCCATTTCCCTTTCCTTATACACCCACTTTGGTCTTCGAGGACGAGGGCCACTACGGGGAGTGGGGAGGGCGTGCCGTCAGGGATGGGGGACTCTGCTAGGCAGGTCGCCCCACAGTTAATGCAGGTGTGCTCCTGGAAGGGGGAGGTGGGCGTTGGTGCCTTCGGAGTGGAAATTACACAAATAAGATAAGTAGATATAAGTAGGTGTGAAGACAGAACGAAAATAAGGAAAAAGATAACAGAAATAAAGAAAGAGATAACAAAAACATATTAGAGTCGACGACGAGTTCTGCAATCATGTCTTGCACGACTGCTAAACTGTGCTCGACGTCGGCCACCATTCCCTTGAATCCCACCATGGTCTGCTTCACCTCCTCGACTGAAGACATATCGTCTGGGAGTGAAAAAGTGCATCAGTCGTCGTTTGTTGCCCCCACACCGGCAAATGACGTACACTGCCCCGGTGGATGACCCGATGCAGAGTCGTTCTGCCGAGTAACCGCAGAAGCAGTGGAGGTACCCATCTGGTGTACCCTCAGCGATGTCGTCATTAGCATCATCTTCCGGATTGAAGGTGGATGTCACGGAAGTTGAGGGAAGGAGAAAGAAGTCGAAGGCAAGCGTACTGGAGTGTTGTAATGTTGATAGAAGGGAAGGTCATTTTATAGGAATATGGAGGTGTAACGGATCATCATATCGAGGTTACGTCGAACCATCGTTGGCACAGTTTCCACAATCCAATCGTAACTGACGCGACATTTGGAAGGAAAGAAACCAAACCGCCAAAACGTCTTCCTTAATCACGTCGTGTAAACTATCGAGTAAACTATCAAACTGGCCTTTAGGGCAGTTTTCATGTTGCGGTGTTAATTACTGAGGTGACGTCTAAAGACAAGGAGACTGATCTATCCCAGAACATCCTCAGTAATTGTGTCCATTAAACTATCAAGTCGTGATTGCGTACATATCGATCTCATCGATATGAAGAAAGAAGACTCTCTTTCTTCATGACATCGAGGTCACATCGAACCACCCTATACGATCAGTTTTAGGTCTCCACTCTAAATTACTGAGGAGACGTTTGCACAGTACTATCATAACTGAGGTGACCTTTTAGGGAATATAACAAGCCCAATCCCTAATTTGTAAACAAATCTAAATTATCGAGCTCATATCGATCACGTATCGAGTTCATGTCGAGCTAATTTAACATTTCAATTCAACATTATTCGATTCCTATGCTTTTGTTATAGACAGGACGACACTATAATAAATCAAAAAAAATAATTATTCCACGTCAAGGCCTGATATTTTGGTAGAACTGGTCGATGGTCCATTTGTCTTTGAAAGTCTGCATGTTCTGGTCTGTGATGGCGTCAAAGGGAAGATTCAACATTCGATGCTCTACTTATATGATGGCGTACATGCCACAATCTGTTAGGATCTATGGCCCTCTAATCGATAGAAAAATGCGGAATTAAAAATACTAATCGAAGGATTAAGGAAGAGACAATTGCAAACCACAAATTCGTCGACACCGGAGTTAGAGAGGTTCGGCACCCACACCCGGGTCCTAGTCCTCCTCGCAAGCCTCGCTCGATCCCCCGAGCCTCGCTTACGGTTCCACTAACCGATCTCCGTTCCGGGCCGAGACCAACGGCGTTTACAACACCGAGCCTCGCGAACAACCTCGCCTCGCTCGTGTCTCCTCTCACAACCCGAGAGGGAGCTTCCTCGAAGCTTTACAACTTGGTGATTCTTGAATAAGGAATTGGAATCACAATCTAACTAACACTCTATACTTGAGCACACTTGGATATGATATGGAATTAGATATGCAAGTGGTGAAGTTTAGGCTTGAGTGTTGTGGATTCAGAGCTTGAAGATGGAGAGGATTTGGCTTTGAGTATTGGATGGATAGGAAGTGTTCAAGAAGTCCAAAGCAACCAAATGAGGTCCTATTTATAAGCCTTCAAGCTCATCTAGCCATTTGGGAGTTGGTGGGGAATGGACCAATGAGAAAGCAAGATGTGACTTAAGCTCGGCCAGAAATCGAGACAGATTCGGTCGACCGTTATCCACACGGTAGTCCGAAACATTGGTCTGAACAAAGAACTCGGTTGACCGATTATGTATCGGATCACCGTTCACCAACCTCCAGTAGCTTTTATCTATTTAGCCCTAATTAAATTCGGTTCACCGAAGTCCATTCGGTTCACCGTTCCAAGGTGGACAGTAGAATTGATTGGGCTCTGATCTACTCAAGTTCGGTTGACCGTGTATACTTCGGTATACCGAAGTAGCGCGGGAATTGCGCTGACAAAGCGTGGGAGATTGGTTTACTGATAACGGTCAAGTTAAATAGCCGTTGGTCTCCTAAAGCAATATGATTCGGTTGACCGAATGAAGTTCGGTGTACCGAATATGGATAAGTCAATTTGGCTTTAGGTCAAGATTTAAATACGACCGTTGGAGCAAAGTCCAAAACCGGTCCAGGCTAATTCGGTCTACCGAAGGCGATTCGGTATACCGATGTGGTTATTCCAGGGAACACCTAAAGGATTCTACACGGTTGACCGCAATGTGTTCGGTGGACCGAACTCTACAAGATTCGGTTTACCGAGAAGGGTTCGGTTAACCGTGGGGATACGGGACAGAATCCTAATGTGCTCAAGTTTACATTAAACCTTAGGACTCAAATTATACTACATTACATATTGGTCCAAAGCTTGATTACATGTCATGAGTCTTTATCTTCTTGTCCCCAAGCTCCTTAGCTTGATTCTTCATCAACCTATTAAGAATATCGCAAGTACACGAATATATATGCAATGCATGTATTCATGTTTGCTTACTTTGATTGTCTAGGTTGATTGATTAAATATAGATTAAGATTATATTACTTAATCATCAAAACTAAATAAAGATTAAGGCTAAAAAGCCAACACAATCTTCGTACCAATTTTAATATATTAATTGTAAGAATATCTGAAAAGCATTAACCAAGCTCTGTGATCACGAAATTTACTTTATCCAGGTTCGGGGGACCTCATTCTTGCTCAGACGGTGCCATGTGAGTTCTCCTGGTTTACGTCCTTTGAGTAACTTCAGTTTTGGATGATTCTTAAACAACACGGAAGCCTTCATCAAAGAGGGAAGGTGGCGACACCATGACACCATAATCTCCCTGTAGGATTTCGTGCCCCTATGTATGTATATATTTTAAATTTTTATATATGCATACGAGATTCATTTCCATATTTTCGAAGATTTCATGTACATTATCATATGTTTTATTTTAATACAATGTAATCTACATATATATATTAAAATCAATAATAGAGGATCATACCCAAAGGGTTTCTAAAACCTTTATGAAGATCCAGAGTTGCGTTGTCTATTGAATCGTCCGTCGATTCGCCTCCTTGTGTTCACCAAACTTTAAACAACATTTGAGAGAAAGGAGTTAGCCAATCAATCTCTAAATCAAGGTTGGAATATAGCTAATAACCCCCTTAAAGCTCCCTGAGAATTTAATCTCCAAAAGCTTGATTAATTAAGAGATTTTTGGATGGATTAGTGGAGAGGTTAGGGAGAGAGAGAATTTTTGAATTAATTAAAATAAGTAGGGTGATGGGACGTATTTACAGACTCACCCAACACCCACATCTTGGGTAATCAACTTACCCATGATCTCTTTCTTTTCTCTCCCTTAAACCAATCACAAATTGACACATAATCATCCCTCATCCATGTTTAACCATAATTTGAATAAATCCAAAACATGATCAACACTAATCTCTTAATAATTCTAGCAAAATCGTGTCCACCAGTCGACCGAAATTAACCAATCGGGAGATCGATTGGCAACTTTTGGTGGCTTTGGTTGGACCATGAAACCATGCGGTAGACCAATCAAGACAATAAAAGTTACTGTGATTTTTCGGTCGAACAGAACGCATAAATGGTCGACCGATTCAACATGAGAAAAAGCTACTGGAAGTTTCGGTTGGACTGAGCTACAAGTCAGTCCACCGATTACTACCAAGAAAAGTTCCTGGAAGTTTTCAGTAGAACGACGACTTCAACCGGTCGACCGTCCACTATCACGAAAAGTTCTTTGAAGTTTTCGGTCGACCCACGCGATAACCCGGTCGACCGTTCACGAACGCGAGAGCTACTATGAATATTTGGTCGACCGGTATCCGAAAACGTTCGACCGTTTTGCGTGATTTTTGCCTTTATCAAATTTTGGATTTATATCCAACAAATTTTGATTTTTGGGGTTTTTAGAAAATTCATATGTCATAATGTTGATCACATTATATCATGTAGTATATTATCATATGTAATGCCAATACACTACACCGCATAATACATACATCTCATATGAATCTATTTATGATTCTAACTATGTCATTTCCACGACATATTGATTTTTTGATTCACCACATGTATACTATTTCACATGAAACTCGATACATCATATTAACATAAAATCAAACTTCTTGTTTCCCAGTTTTGTGGTGTGACCTATAGGAGGATATAAGTTACGTTGACAATGATAATAAACACTTAATATCACAAACTATAAGCGGTATCTAGCTACACATTATAGTTACCAAATTAACAAAACTGTCTTGTTCACTTGAACTAAACACGATCCATTTAGTGATGTAAGACCATCACCTGCGTCTATCCCTTGCTTTATGATATTAAGAATATTATACAAAGTAGAAATGTGTCACCTTTGTATTATATATTCATTTCTTGATCTCTTAAGCTAATTATAAATATGTAACTTAACACAAGTCAGATTGTGCACATTATAATTTGGCTTTATCAAGGGGTCCATTAATATCATTATTCAAGTAAAGAGGGGCAATGATAATCTTTTGACGAACTATCCTTTCCAGTATAAGTTATGTTTAACCAACTATTACCTTTATCACTATACTCAATGACAACTTTTGATAATAATCAAATTAAACATTTTTTCTAAGTGAAAAGTCATAAGTCTCATATCTTAGGATTCAAGACACAATGAAACATTAATGACAATAAAAATAATTTCATAATGTTTCATTTGTTAGGTCTATTCAATATATTAAAGTACTCATTTTCCTCTTTTATATACTCGTGTTGTTAAATATTTGTAGAGTTACAATAATCTTTAACCAACATGACAATCTTATCCCGGTAATTAATGTTCCATGTCAATTAACATGATTGTGAATTACTTATGATTTATGTAAATCATTATCTTTTAGAGCTCTACAGTTAAGGACCAAGAGCCTCTTACTTAATACTTCTAAAAGAAGAATACATTAATTAAGGAACAAAATATTTGCACATTCAATTCATAACAATTGATATATAAAAGAATACTTTTAGAACACATTCCCTTCACTCCCGCAGCTGGGGCTCACTAATGACCATGTGATAGTCATCATATATTGATTGACATCATTTCATGCTCATATTTGTATCTTATATCCATTATCTTTCACCTAAACAATGCTATGTCACGAGTTTTATGTTTAGTTTTCAAGAATAAATAGGTTTGAAGAGATGAAACATAAAAGGACCCAAAAGTTGGGAAAAAGGACTGGATTGTGAGATCTGGGGACCAAGATGCAAGACAGAAGGACCTGAACGCTAGACAGAGGGACCTAAGAGCAAACCAGAATAATCCTCACCATCATGGGGAGTATTTTAGCAATTGGATTCGGGTCGGAGATCCAACAAACCGAGTCGATGCATCCAAGACCAAGAAATACATCAAGACAAGCCCACAACAAATCGTAGCTCGATCCAGAACCAATAGACCGCCAATTGGCGGTCTGTTTAGCTCCGAATCCGATTATCTTTGGCGGTCATGTGTGTTAGTGGATTCTTAGTCTATTTTGGGTATTGGTTTAGTCCCACATCGGGGGATTGTCCCGGATTAGCTTTTCTCATGCCTATAAATAGAACTCTTCACCTTCCTTTGTAATTACTCCATATTTTAAGTGGTTATTCTTCCTACTAGAAGTGAGGCCTTGAAGCACACACTAAAGTAGGAGGATGCTACTTTTAATGTGAGTCATTTTAATACAAGTTTTCTTTATTATGTTGTTTGTTTTATGTTTCTTGTTTTGCTTTGCTTAATCTCATTTCATTAGTTTTATTAGCTTAGTTAATATGCTTTCTTTGTTTAGTTTAATAATGAGTGTAATGTTTAGTGAGTAGTTCCATCCCCTTTGGGGGGTGGAGTAGATGTACATACATGCAAATTAGAATGGATTGAATGCTTTATTTCCAATGTGTTGATAAAACATGAATGTATGCTTGCTTGTTTAGGATAGAATTTATAACTTGATGAGTTTTTGCCAAAATGATTAGACACCTCTCATGCTTGTTTAGGTTCTGAAATAAACATCTTGCATATGTAAATGTTAATCAACCAAGTTGGTGAATAGATTGATAGGTTATGCCATAACATTTAGACACTTCCTATGCTTGATAAACACCACCTTCATGTGCTTAAAGAATGTATTCTACACCCACCTCTTTGCATGTGTGCACTCACTCCACCCCTTAGGGGTTTTCCCATTTCTGTATTCCAGCATTCTTCCTTTGTTCTTAGTTTAGTTGTTATTCCATCGTTTGTTTGTTTCGTTCGCATTTCATAATTCTTAGTGTAGCGTAGTCTAGATTAGCATAAACAACTTTCTTCCCCCTATTTTTGCCACTTGATTTCATACAAGCAAGAGACTACTCACCTCCCTGAGGATGACCCGTACTTGCCACCGCTTCATCGCGGCCGTGCACTTGCGGTTTAAATAAAACGTTCAACAAGTTTTTGGCGCCGTTGCCAGGGAGGTGCCAGTCCAGACTCTTGTTTGGACGATTCGAGTGGATTTAATTTTTGTTTTGTAGTTTTTCTTTGTTTCAGGAGACTTGGAGTGGTCCGGAGGAGCACCTGGAGAAGTTTGGAAACAAGCTGGGCACTGTAGACCACCAATCAGCGGTCTGAGACCGCCAATTGGCGGTCTGGTAAGCTCAGCTCACTCTCTTATTTCTTTGGTCTGTTTACTTTATCTGATATAGTGGTCTGGGACTTAATTTGGCATGTTTTGATTTATAGTTTGTTCCCAGATCAATAATCAAACCTCCCTTAAGCAACTTGGACCCTAAAACTCAAAGCAAAAGATTAGGCATTCTTTTTGTTTAGGCCATGCATCATGTATGTGACTTAAGCATTTAGATTGTCTTTTATCTTAGCTTTATTTTCTGTTGCTGAGAGCTGGCGTGAGGTACGCACCTTCTACTCTCATTCATGCATTTCGTATGAACATGCATTAGTTAGTAGGAAATGCATTACAACAAGTGTGAGTTGAGCGTTGTTTGGAGAGTTGATTGCTAGATTTAGGACTCCAAAACGCTACTAAGGAGGGGCTGTCTCGTAAAAGATAAGGTGGGGGATTTCATCACCCTTTCCTTTGCCCCAAAAACCACACTAATCAAGAGCCTAATTTTTAAATCAAGTAGACATTGGCCTTAAGGAATTCGGACGCATTAGGAGAGTGATCCGGTCCCGACCGTCATGACCTGATCGGCGTTGCCCACTTTGTCGATAGTTGGAGAGACGAGATCTCCGGATCTTCACTCACTTGTTGGGCTTTGTGGTCCTCGTCGTAGGGAGGTGAGGCGTGTTGAGGCCGTGTGACCTCGCAGTTAGGCGTCGTCTAGCTGTAAGGACCTATAACGACCTTAGGATTGTTTGAGCCTTGTTTGCTTGTGTGCTTCTACCTGTACCCATCCGCCGTAGCTTAAGGACTTCTTCCTTTCTCTCCTGACTCATTCTTTCTCTCCTGTGTTCCCCCGTCTTCTCCCCTACGTACATTCTTTGAAAAAAAAAGATTTGTGGTTTGTGTGTGCACCTTTGTGCATGCTTTCGTGGACACGAGACGAAAGTGGTCGTTTGACGAGGAGCGTTGTCAATCCGGCTTCGGTCATCGATTTCTCGACACCTTCCTCCTCTCGTGTCGCACGCAGTCCGGGTTCAATGGCTACTAATTTCCGTGAGGAGTAGCAGTTGCTGGATCCACCTGTTCAACCAGTGCTTCCAGTTGTCGCTCCCATACCTCTACGTGATCGATGCTACCCGAGCCGTACCGCTCTACCCTCATTCATCGTATTACCAGAGGCTAATGGGAACCATTTTGAGGTTAAGCCTCAATTCATTTCCATGCTCCCTCGCTTCACTGGGAAAGGTGACCCCTATATCTTTCTCAGGGAATTTGAGGAGGTCTGTGCTATGTTCAAGCTGCAACAACTTAGCACAGACTCCATCCATCTTAGGCTCGTTCCTTTCGCATTAAAGGATGATGCCAAGAAGTGGTTGTACAGCAACCAGGCGAATTGCTTTAGGACTTGGGATGAGTTTCAATCTGCATTCCTCAAGAAGTACTTTCAAAATCATCAGACTCAAAAATTGAGTAACGAAATCAATTCGTTCTATCAACATGAGACCGAACCATTTCATGCATATCTAGAGAGGTTCAAAGAGCTACTATCCTCGTGCCCTCACTATGGCATTGAGTTGTGACGTCTTTGTCAGATTGTTTACGAAGGTTTTCACATCCCGTCAAGAACGCTCCTTGAGTCCATGTGTGATGGAGAGTTCTTGGGAAAGGATGAAAGGGAGGCATGGGCCTTCCTAGAAGACCTCACTGAGAAAACCATGCAATGGGAGAGTGTGAGGGAACCACCTGCACCATCTAGCATAGGAGCAAGGATCGCGAATGCAAACTCGACTAGATCGGGTGCCGCATTTGTTGTCGATACCACTACGGCCACCGAGGCACGTATGGCGGCCTTAATGCGCCGTATGGATTCGATTGAGCTCCAAAACCAACAGGGTGCACCTCACATGTCCACATCTGGTCCAGTTCCTTGTCATTCATGTGGTAGGATGGGTCATGTAGAAAGCGAGTGTGAGTCCATTCCTCCTGAGATGGAGCGTGTCAACGCCATCTATGATAGAGCCAGGAATGACCCATACTCATCATCTTATAATCCTGGATGGGGGAACCACCCCAATTTTTCATGGAACCAAACTAATGCCCTGGGTGGTCCTTCAAACTCCTCTAGACCACTATACCAATCACACCAACCTCCCACGCATGCACATTCATATCAGCCACCCCAAACGCAAACCACCAATCAATCAGGTTTCCCAAATTCCAACAATATGGAAACCCGATTCAATTCTCTTGAGACCTTGACTCGTGGACTTGAAAACTCAATGAAATTTTTTATGTCAACCACGAGTCAAGTTCTCACTTCAAATCAGCAGACCATCAAATCTCTAGAGCTTCAGATGGGCCAATTGGCTCAGTCTGTACATGAAAGAGAGAGAGTCTTTTCCAAGCCAGCCTGAGGCTAACCCCCGTGTGTACCAGCAATGCTATGTCACGAGTTTTATGTTTAGTTTTCAGGAATAAATAGGTTTCAAGAGATGAAACATAAAAGGACCCAAAAGTTGGGAAAAAGGACTGGATTGTGAGATCTGGGGACCAAGATGCAAGACAGAAGGACCAGAACGCCAGACAGAGGGACCTAAGAGCAAACCAGAATAATCCTCACCATCATGGGGAGTATTTTAGCAATTGGATTCGGGTCAGAGATCCAACAAACCGAGTCGATGCATCCAAGACCAAGAAATACATCAAGACAAGCCCACAACAAAACGTATCTCGATCCAGAACCAATAGACCGCCAATTGGCGGTCTGTTTAGCTCCGAATCCGATTATCTTTGGCGCTCATGTGTATTAGTGGATTCTTAGTCTATTTTGGGTATTAGTTTAGTCCCACATCGGGGGATTGTCCCGGATTAGCTTTTCTCATGCCTATAAATAGAACTCTTCACCTTCCTTTGTAATTACTCCATATTTTAAGTGGCTATTTTTGTCCTACTAGAAGTGAGGCCTTGAAGCACACACTAAAGTAGGAGGATGCTACTTTTAATGTGAGTCATTTTAATAAAAGTTTTCTTTATTATGTTGTTTGTTTTATGTTTCTTGTTTTGCTTTGCTTAATCTCATTTCATTAGTATTATTAGCTTAGTTAATATGATTTCTTTGTTTAGTTTAATAATGAGTATAATGTTTAGTGAGTAGTTCCATCCCCTTTGGGGGGTGGAGTAGATGTACATACATGCAAATGAGAATGGATTGAATGCTTTATTTCCAATGTGTTGATAAAACATGAATGTATGCTTGCTTGTTTAGGATAGAATTTATAACTTGATGAGTTTTGCCAAAATGATTAGACACCTCTCATGCTTGTTTAGGTTCTGAAATAAACATCTTGCATATGTAAATGTTAATCAACCAAGTTGGTGAATAGATTGATAGGTTTTGCCATAACATTTAGACACTTCCTATGCTTGATAAACACCACCTTCATGTGCTTAAAGAATGTATTCTACACCCACCTCTTTGCATGTGTGCACTCACTCCACCACTTAGGGGTTTTCCCATTTCTGTATTCCAGCATTCTTCCTTTGTTCTTAGTTTAGTTGTTATTCCATCGTTTGTTTGTTTCGTTCGCATTTCATACTTCTTAGTGTAGCGTAGTCTAGATTAGCATAAACAACTTTCTTCCCCTATTTTTGCCACTTGATTTCGTACAAGCAAGAGGCTACTCACCTCCCTGAGGACGACACGTACTTGCCACCGCTTCATCGCGGTCGTGCACTTGCGGTTTAAATAAAACGTTCAACATATATCATCAACTCCCAGTCGGGAATTGATAGCTGGACAACAATCCAATGTTGGTTCTTGTAGCCAAGGCACCAGTAGACGTAATAATTTCCCCCCAAGAAGGCATGTGTGTCTTCTCCATCCATTTACTGTTGAATCCCAGGAATTACAGACACGTTGAATCCCATTTCAATGTCCCTACATTGTCGTCATTCGTCTCAAACACGCATGTCATCAATTGAACGAAAAAAGATGTTCATAACCACAACATTTCTCTAGTATAGATCATCATAGGTACCGAGCCGCCTCCTCATCAGATGCAGAGCCACGTCAATATGCTACAAATAAATCAACATGTTGAAACCTAATCGATCTCTAAAAAAACCCAAAAAACTATTTAAGATTATCGAACCCCAATCGCGCTCTACTGTCGGCCCCATCAAACTCACATGCAAATAATCGAGTTATTATCGAGCCTATCGAGTTATACGTACATATGGTGTTAGGATCTATGGCCCTCTAATCGATAGATAAATGCGGAATTAAAAATAATAATCGAAAGATTAAGGAAGAGACAATTGCAAACCACAAATTCGTCGTCACCGGAGTTTAGAGAGGTTCGGCACCCACACCCGGGTCCTAGTCCTCCTCGCAAGCCTCGCTTACGGTTCCACTAACCGATCTCTATTCCAAGCCGAGACCAACACCGTTTACAACACCGAGCCTCGCGAACAACCTCGCCTCGCTCGTGTCTCCTCTCACAACCCGAGAGGGAGCTTCCTCGAAGATTTAAAACTCGGTAATTCTTGAATAAGGAATTGGAATCACAATCTAACTACACCTCTACACTTGAGCACACTTGGATATTGATATGGAATCGGATATGCAGGTGGTGAAGTTTAAGCTTGAGTGTTGTGGATTGAGAACTTGAAGATGGAGAGGATTTGGCTTTGAGTATTGGATAGATAGGAAGTGTTCAAGATGTCCAAAGCAACCAAATGTGGTCCTATTTATAAGCCTTCAAGCTCATCTAGCCGTTTGGGAGTTCGTGGGGAATGGACCAATAGGAATGCAAGATTTGACTTAAGCTCGGACAGAAATCGTGGCATATTCAGTCGACCATTATCCAAAAGGTAGTCCGAAGAATTGGTCTGAACTAAGAACTCAGTTGACCGATTATGTATCGGATCACCGTTCACCAACCTCCAGTAGCTTTTATTTATTTAGCCCTAATTAAATTCGGTTCACCGAAGTACATTCGATTCACCGTTCCAAGGTGGACAGTAGAATTGATTGGGCTCTGATTATGTCAAGTTCGGTTGACCGTGTATACTTCGGTAGACCGAAGTAGCACGGGTATTGCGCTGACATTGAGTGGGAAGTTGGTTTATCATTAACGGTCAAGTGCCACGTGTAAAATAGTCGTTGGGCTCCTAAAGCCAATAAGGATTCGGTAGGTCGAAGTGTGTGCGGTCGTCCGAAGTGGGTCAAGTTAATTGGGCTCTAGGGACTCGATTTGAATGCGATCGTTGGAGCAAAGTCCAAAACCGGTCCAGGGCTATTCGGTCGACCGAAGGTAGTTCGGTCTTCCATAGGGGCAATTCCAGAGAACACCTATGTTTTACTGGTGGGAAGAATTCGACTATCCGACAGGTGTTCGGTGGACCGAACTGGGTATGACCCGGTTAACCGAAATAGGTTCGATTTACCGAGGAATGACGGGACAGAATCCTAGTGCTCAAGTTTACATAAAACCTTATGGACTCAATAAATATAAAGTTACATGTCTTGATCCAAAACTTTGATTACAAGTCTTGAGTCTTGATGTCCTTGTCCCAATGCTCATTTCCTTGATTGTCTTGATCAACCTATTAAGATGATTGCAAGTATACAAATATATATGCAATGCATGTAATCGTGTTTGCTCACTTTGATTGATTAGGTTGATTTATTAAGATTAGTTTAATTAATCATCAAAATTAATATATATTACGGCCAAAAAGCCAACATATGGAAATTTCATTGTTTAAGATACTTACATCATTAGTGAGCCAAAGCTCATCATCTGCGTTCGTTTACCGCGATTTCTTGGTTGGGTCAGTGTAGATATTGTGAAGTTTTTTTGGGGGACGCCTCTTCCTCGACGGGGTGGGCAAATCCTCTTAAACGATGTAACTGTATGGTAGTATGTCGTCTTCGTCTCAGAAGGTGGGGTCGAACATGCTTCTAACAAAGACATGATGTTAGCCAACTAGTCTGACATGGTCACTGACAACTACTTCTCATCGGATAGTGGTCTCGATCGTGCCTCTATCAAAGACACGATCTTAGCCAACTGTTCCGACATGGACAACTGATCCAAATCTCCATGGACGTTCGACAGTGCTACTAACAAAGACACAATCTTAGCCATTTGGTCCATTATGGACACCTGATTCTCAATGACGGTACCCAGTTGACCTTCCATTGATGGTTGTTTTGCTTCCGTCGACTATTGTGTTGCTTCCACCCTCTCCAACCTTTCTACCAAAAGTGTGTAATCAAGAGATGGGGCTGAAGCAGGGCTAGAGGTCGGGATATCTGATTCCTCCTCTCCTCCATCAACTTAAAAAATGTTTGCCTCTACGGTAAACCTAGCCAAACTCTCAGCCATCTCATCATCACCCTCATCAACATCCTCCCTGAGCTCGGGTGGTAGGGGGTCATCACCCTCTCTCTGGCTATTGTAGTATTCAACCTCCGATGTATGGGGTGCCAAAATAGGGAACACAGATAATTGTGATGAATATAAGACATTATGTTAGATTTCAATAACAAGTCTAAACCCTCAAGGTAATATCAAATTCATATCGAGCAAACTAAGTGCTTCACTAAATAATAAAATATCTACTAAACCACCTACGTATGTCGAACTACTATCGAGCCCATCGAGAACACTAATTATTGGAATTTTTGCCTTTCAAGAAAGAACAAAAGTTAACAACCGAGATCAAACTCCTATCAAACCCATTGAGAAAACTTGATAATCTGGGAATGAAAAATACATCTAACCTATCTAGGACTACTGAACAATTATCAAACCCTTCGAGCAAATTAAGTACTCCAGCAAATAACAACATCAATTGGCAACAATGACATCCAACTGCTTACGTTTCTTTTTGAAGAAAACATGCATGCAACCTCATCCTTTTGTGGGTATTTTCCTCATTGCTCGTCCAGCTGAGCATCCTAGGGACTTGGTGTCCATGGTTCACAGCATAATGGGTGGCAAACTGCAGAATGGCCTTGTACGCCCAATACTGTAACGCAAGTGCATAACCGTATATGTTATATTTGGCCTCTTTTTGTTGGCCACTTACATCCTTCTTCTTCTCATACAAATTTTTCTTCTTAATCATGTCTTTTTGACATGATGTTAGCAGCTTCTGGTAATATGACTTTCCCCATGGATACTTGAAGAAGTAGTCGAGGTCGTCAACCAGCTTGACCATATCTGCCCATACAAATAGCTTGCAGTCTTGGGCATATAGAACACCTTCAATAAGGAGGCATAATCCCAACATGAAGACGTCTTCATCATTTGTACAACTTCTGAATGCCACCTCTAACATGAATATCAGAATTTTTGACTGTCCAATGAAACACTCCTTTATTAAGCGGTCACTGTTACAATAATCTCGCAACTCAGCCTTTGACGGTACAATATTGAAGTTCAAACTGGTCATCAGTGCAAACTCATATCTACTGAATCTGCAAGTCTTAGGGCACAAACGGAAATGAAACTCGTCATCCCTTTTACTCTAGATCTTGTGCTACAGTAACTGATGGGAAAGAACACCGGAGAACCATAATGTACTCGCCTCGAAAAATCGTCCGAACTGGGATTCCTTTTCCCTGTCGAGCAACCCATGATGCCGAAACTTCTCTTTAATGTCATTCATACACTAAGTTGCCCTGTATGTCACACAACCGAGGAAATGATCCTCTATTGGAATTATTAACTTCGTAATCTGCAAAAAAAAGGAGTAAACCATAAGCAGTGAAAAACATGGGTAAAACTTCAAAGGAAAAGGAATCGAGCTCATATCGAGGCTATCGAGCTCGCAGTTCTTCACAATCCAACTAAGCCTACCAACCTCACACCATAGGCAAGAGGAATCAAACTAATATCAAATTTATCGATCTGATAGGAAAAATAGTCCGATTTCAAAGGAGCATAGCTATCGAACCTATCTAGTCGGCAGGAATAACGGGAAAAATTCCATCAATCCAACTATCGAGTACCTATTGAACTACGACCAAAACTACCGACCAACATCTGCAAACATGGGAAAATGGTTCCACTTCCAACCCAGTCGACAAAACGCAGATCAATACCAATAAATGGAGGAAATCAACTACATTTTTATAGAAATTAAAAAACATAAACGTGCTTACGTGCCCTAAAATTGCCCTAAAATGAAAACCATATGACCTCAAACTGAAAACAGAATCAAGCTCCTATCGAATAAATATTGATCGTATCGAGTGCCGTCGAAAACCCAAAAAAATGGTCTGACTTCTGTTGATTCAACGAAGCCCACATAACAATCAATCAAAACCAATAAATGGAGGAAATCAACTACATTTATGAAAGAAACAATAACCTAACATTCAAGAACAAATAACTAAACAAAAAAACCTACCCTAAAGACTGACCTTCGTCGCCGGACGACTTCAATGGAGGAATTGTTCTCTGATGTGGGTTTGTCTATGACGGGGAACCTTTGACAAGGCAGGATGCACTGTTTCGAGTCGGCTGGATCTGATTTTGATTTAGGGGTCGAGTGCGACAAAGATAGAGAAGTGGGGTGCATTTTGTTTTGAAAGAGAGTTCAAATTGATGCGTGAGAGAGAGAAAGATTTTTTGGGTTATTTAAATGGTAGGAGTATTTTGGGGAGAAGTGGAAATATATGCATATTTTTTAGAGGATGTCAAAGTGGGAGTTTCTTTCTAGATCTTGGACCACTTGAGGTATACAAAGCCAAATTTTCCTTTGGATATTGTTGGTTGGATGTTGGAAAATAAATAAATAATCTAGAATAAGAAATAAATAGAAGTTGTGCCTAATGGGTTAGGCTCGAAGAGTAGTTAGAAGACGACATTTACTCGATCCATGTTGGATTTTCAATATTTGTAGTGTAATAGGCACAAACATATGCGATGCATGGAAAATATAATGCTAAGGATGTGTTATTATACGTGTTTTTAGATTAGACACACACACATATGTGTGTGTGTGCGTCTGCGTGTGCGCGCTTCTATGCTTTCGCAAGCGTATGATATATTTTGAATTATATGTAAGTAATTAATAATTATTGTAATTTACAATTCAAATTTGTCAAAGTACTATGCACACTATTGACCCACTCCCAGTGAGTACGGACAGTTACACGTTGTGTTTAATAACAACAAACTCTCATGTTGACGAATATGAAACGCAATGAAAAATCTCTTTTTTGATCTTCGAAGGATTGACTATGAGATATAAAAAAGTCATAAACACATCCTTGGTGTCGTTTACTCGTGCAAACAAAAACAAGCACACGGTTAAAAATTTGTATCAACACTTAACAAAGAAATGTAAAGAAGAAGTAGACTCATCGATTGATTTTACACGTTAGATAGATTTATTTAAATATTATATTTATATATTAGTGTAACATCCTTAATCCGCACTTTGGACATAACAATCAATCACAATTATAAACAAGCGAAAAAGAACATTAATGAATAATAGTCAAGTCGAGACCTCAATTAAAACATAACATAATGTCTATGTTAGAGTATAATGCGGAAGAAAAATACAAAAAACTTTGAATTCCTACTACATGAATACAAAGAGGAGCAGGCAAATACATGAAAACCGAGCCCAACAGATCCAGTCCACACATCCCAAGCCCAACTCGCCTCCATCCACCTTTCGCGTCTCACCTGCACACACACAAGCCACACCTGAGTCTTGAAAAACAAGACTCCGTACAACACCCCAATCAGACACTAAACAAGGCCACGTCGTCCGATCTCATATCCCAAGGCACCACCGTCCCAACAAGCCAGAGCGTGCACCTCGACCCTACAGCGCATCCGATCCACAAGGCAATACTCAACCCGCTCTCATGATAGAACTGTCACACGTCCCAAGACAATCACGCATCACAGACAGGCCAAGCGTGCACCCTCAAGAAGACCGTGCATTTAATCCCCAAGGCAACACCCTAGTCCAACCACACGCCCGAGCCTGTGAGCCTAGCTCGAACGGCCACCCGTCATGACGCTAGTGCGCTGAGTAGTTCCACATCAGACTTCGGGAGCCGACTCCACGCCTAAGCCTGTGAGCCCAACTCCATCGGTCACCCATCACAACGTGGGTGAACCCTCCCGAGCCGCCACAATAGAGGGGAAACCCCAACATCTACTCATATGCGCCTCACATGTCATCTAAATGCCACCCCACACCCGAGTTCGTGAGCAACGTTCTCCAACGGCCACTCATCTCAACGTCGGTGGACAACCGGTCCCACGAACCTCATACAAATCACATAAGGCAAGGGGTAAAGACAACAGTACAGGTCATACGACCCCAACAATTCATATCATAAGCCTTCCACAATTAGACAAATACAAAGTATAATAAGTCAATTCATATTTCATATTGAAATGTTTTTAAAGGTTTATAGGAGGGGAATAAGATTCTATATTCACATGATATAAAAATGACCACAACAAAAAACAATTCACATTCCCACCAAAAATCAAACAACTTGTGGAACTACGTACAGAAAAAATCAAAAACCTTGTAGACCACATAAGAAAAAACACTTACTTAAAGAGAACATGGAAAACCATTTGTTGTCGTCGTTAGTCTATGGTTGTGTTCGTGCAACCTTATTGTTGTCGGTGACAAAATATCAAACCATTTGTTGTTGTTAGTAATGAACCAATATGACAACCTACAAAATCTGAAAAATCTAATATATTTTTAACAACCATTATTAATGATTGTGTCGAGTAGGAGGTGCACTTACAAAAAATTATAATACATACATTTTGTTGTGAAATGAGAAGACATGGAGATTTGGGAGAGGAGGATGGAGACTTTTCGTTGCGATTCTCATATAAACAAATACAATAACCCTCTATATATAGACAAGAGGCATAGATGTTACAATGCAATAACAAGCTAATGAATGAGACATATAGTGTTCATCAATGAGAGAATTATATTGCATTTCAATGTGGAGATTACAAGAAGTTGTAACACCAAGTGATAAGGTGACTCATCCATATAATATATTTGTTGTTTCATAACACTCCCCCTTGTATGATCACCCTTTGCTATAAGAGTGCATGACATAAGCTAACACAATTGCGCAATCTGCCTCGTTAAAAACCTCGTCAAGTAAAACCCTGTGGGACCCAAACTTGAAAAAGGGAAAAAGAGTACAACTATAGGCCTTTTGGGCTTTATCCTTCAAAGATAGTTATCTTTCTGGGATGACAATTACATATCTGCTCCCCCTGATTCGTGGTTCACCAACTTGTATAAAGATTGCAACATCTCCACAATAAAACAAAATAATTTATGATTTTTTGTTATTGTGGATTAGACATATAGGAAGTATCACTAAAGTAAATCTTTATCTCATGAATATAGTAAGTAAATATTTATAGATCCGTAAAGAGGTAACGAAAAATATGTTGAATGTCATTTGAATGATTTTGAAGAAATATTATGCCTACATAAACAATCATTGTGAATGTATTCAGTCTAGTTTTATATGCAATATATTTATGATGTTCTAGGAGATGGACTTTAGGTCCTAATCCAACCTCTTTAGTTATATATATAATTTGATCTTTGTTTACACAGAACAAAGACAATTTGTCATTGTTGTGTTTTCTAGGTGAACTTTCTTTGTATAATATTTCTTTATATATTTGAATCATTGTATGAATTCTCTTCTGGAGAATGTACGAACTGCAAGTCGAAAAACAGTTGAATTTTCTTTAGTCATTTATTTAAAATTACCATTCAATTATTTCACGAGTATTTAATCTCTTCAAGAGTTCGTTTCATATCATTCTTCGAGATGATATGCACATTCTCTTTGTTTGATCATATAGTGATCTTTCATAAATTATATCACATCTCTTCATTATAATTTGCCTAAGACATTTTAACCATTCAGGGAGTCTCATATAAATATAAATATCAAGTGACTAAAACAAATTTGTAGTCACAACATATCTTATATGCTTATCTATATTGATGTCATACTGATCAAGTAACATAACGTAATATTATACCTTTCGAGAGAATGAGTAACATCATATGGATGTTGGGTTCTAGGAAAAACCATTGTGTCACTACTAGCTTTATAATGTACCACAATCTTATTGTAATGTGATTTCTACTCACATTCTTCACAAATCTGGACTACAGGTCAAATAAGCGAGTCCAGTTCTATATTGTTCGTCTTCTTTTATTCATTTCAAATACGAATGCTTCTGACATTCTTATAATAGTATAGGTTCGGGATCTAGATTTTCTTTTGATTAATTTGCATGCTACTAAGAAGACGAATTAGTGGTCGATGATAACTTCAATTATTTTATGTTTCTATCTCGTATCAACATAGTTGATTGCAACGTTTATAATAATCAAATCATCGTCATTTCCCAAAACACTATGATTTGACCGTTATATATTCCCAGAATTGTTACATTTGCCAGTAACTACTTTTATTTTACCGGGTTTATATTATTTAGGAATAATCTCTTCAGGAGGTGTAATTTATGACTACTTTAGTTTTCATTTCCATAAATAATATATGTTCTAGTCCACGCTTTTGCGCGTGAGTTGAGCTCAAATATATTTTATCCTGTGGAGATCTCCACTTTATGTTATTTACATATATAATGTCAGTTAATACAAGACTTAATCACTCAATTGTGATCGATAAACACGTATGACAATTACTTGCTAGATATTGCAATTTGTTGATTTGATGAAGTTCAAGCTCATCCATGCTTGTACGTATATTCGTGTATGAACTTCAAGTTCAACATAGTACATTTCTTGGCATTCTTTAAGCTTCTGACTTTCTCCCCAAATGCCAAAAAACAAAGTGCCTCTTTATATATAATTGTTGGACTGGACAAAAATACATCGCCGTTCAAGGGCTTCAAATATTTTAATATTATCAGAAATATGAATCCTATTGAAATGTCTAATTTAATTTGAGGTTACTAAATTGTGGAGGTGGTAATAAAAAGTGTTAAAGAATTCGCAGATGGAAAACATTTCATTCAATATCGTACAAGTAAAATAGGAGAATATTCATAGCATGATGTATCTCTAACATAAAAAAAATTATTTTATGAATAATAGCAACATGTATGCACATTAATATATCATGTATAAATTTTAAGATCCCATAATGATCCATATTCAGAGAGATATTTTATAAACATATAAACTCTCATTTTATTGTGCTAATCCGTTGACAAACTTGACCTCATTTTTGTTCAACTAGTAAATGTAAATTAAGTTATCAAAGATATAAGATCACTATCAATACCTATAATGGATAAAATGATAACTTCATTTTGGCACTTCTGGGCTGGTATCTCAAGTTAACTCGTGTGAGAGTCATTTAAATATCTTATTACTTCGTATTTGCACAATTTATTTTTCACCACGTATGCTCTTTTCTTTCACTATGCTTTGTAACGTGTACTTCAGGCACATGATCCAAAATACGAGGGAATATAATGTGATTTTGCTATAACTTATGCTTACGACTTTCAATCACAAGTAATACATAACACAAGTAATCGTATCCTACGAAAAGATAAAGCTCGTTGATACCCACTTAGTTGAAGAATCTTCTCAATCTTCAATGGATGGTCATATGAAATTTCAACAACATTTGTCATCATATCTGGCTCAATGTATGAAAAATACAGGATCTTTGTCATATATTATGAGCACCCATAATAAATACCAGTGATATATTATTTAGGAACCACTAGGTCTATTTTGACTACTTGACCTTTTTGAGAGTCACTTAGACCTTTTTATATTTCACTTGGATTTCACCATTTAAAGGGGAAAAATCGAGTGCATGCACGAAAATTGTAACATGAATATCACCAAGTACTACATTTTAGCCATATAGCACATGTAGCTTGATAAGACACTACAAGGCCTATTTCTCAAGTTTGCTACTTCAAAGGTCACTTGAACATTTATGACTTAATATGTGCTTCAAGCATAGTCATATGAATGCAACGATTGTCTATGAAACTTTCTATTTCTTGTCTGACATGTACTACTGCTAGAGTACTAATTATTCATATAAAAGTGGAACAAAATTTCCCCCTTTTTATGCACTTTCTTATTACTGATCTTCTTGTCATGAAATATGACTTTTGATGTGATATGATGAAGTAGGATCGTTATGGATAATTAATACTAATCACTTTTTGGGGTTAATTTCCTACTTGCTTAAGCAAACAAGAATGCACATCGGAATAAAAAATAAGTAAGCAAGTAATCGAAAGAATATGCAAACCACACAAAGGCACCAGAAGATTTTATAGAAGTTCGGCCTCCTTCCTACTTTCTCTCTTGCAAGCTTCGCTCGATCTCCCTTGAGCTCCGCCTACGTCTTCACTATCAATCTCGTTCTGGGCCAAGATTAAGCCTTTAACAACACAAGCTTCGCGAACAATCCTCGCTAGCTTGATTTCTTCCTCTCACAACCTGAGAGGGAACACTTTGGGTTTTCACCAAAATCCTTGTTTCTTTGACAAACAAATGAGTGGAACATACTCTCTAAACTTGAGCACACTTTGAGTAGGATTTTTCTATGATCAAAGGTGTGGAATTTGAGCTTAGAGTGTAAGAATGGGGAATTGAAGGCTTGGGAGTTTCTCTTGGATGTGTATGACAATTTGGAGTGTAAGCCTT
This sequence comes from Triglochin maritima, assembly GCA_963682175.1. Classification (NCBI taxonomy): domain Eukaryota; kingdom Viridiplantae; phylum Streptophyta; class Magnoliopsida; order Alismatales; family Juncaginaceae; genus Triglochin; species Triglochin maritima. The sequence continues at coordinate 37,459,025 of OY821773.1, read as the reverse complement.
GACAAAATGTGTCTTGGTAATATCTATTTATATGCTCCTAAGGGGTTGTAGCCATTGGGATTAAATTAGAAGTTGTTTGTGTAAGATACACAAAATAGAAAAGTGCAGGTCACAGTTTGGGACACAAACGGTCGACCGACTCGGGATGAACGGGCGACCGTTTCCATAAGGGGTGGAAACGTTCGAACCGAAACAAGGACGGTCGAACCAACTAGGCTATAACTTATGTTAATGGTCGAACTAAAGGGTGGAACGGTCGACCGAAATCTAACATGCACTATGTGGTTTTATGTTCAGTCGAACAAAAAGGTTGACTTGGTCAATCGAAAATATTAGGAACTCTGGGGTTCAAGAAAACGTCCACGAATGGTAGACCGGGGTCTTGGTAAAGGTCGACCAGTGGCCAAAGTATTTTTGGGGTTTTGTTAGGTTTATACAAATACGACAGTTGGTATAATACGACAAGTTTAACGGTAACAAGACACGTGTGAACGGTCGAACAAAATATACGCAACGGTTGACCAGTTTGACACTAAAGGCTAACTGATTAACTGATCCAATCGATCGAACTGAGAACTGGTTTGGTCGACCGATTTGGCCAAGATAGTCTAGGTTTGGGTTTTAGTGGTTTCTGGTCTAAGTTTGGGTGACCTATTGAAGTCCAAATGTTATGAGATTTTGTGTGTGACTCTATAAGGAACCTAGTGTGTGTTTAAGTTGTTTTTAAATCTTGTATGCTCAAATACACAGTTCTTAAGACTCAAAAAAATACAAATTTACATGTCTTCAATAGCTTGATTACATGTCTTGACTTGAAATCCTTTCTTCCTTGAGTCTTGACCACCTATAGAAGTTAGCACAATACAATATATATGTCATGCATAATGTGTGCTACTTTACATTGATTATAATTAAGATTAGGTTGATAAAATCCTCAAAACATAGATTAAGACCAAAAGGCCAACACAAATAACAATACACATCAAGTTATATATAAAAAAACACAACCTTTTGATGATCATATGGTTCCTTCAGGGCCTAGTTCATACGAAAAGTCTTGATTTTCTACATCTTCTTGAAAAAATGATTTCAAGTAAATATTAATGAATTAGCCTTCCGGGCTAATGTACATATTGTATATTAAAAAATTAATGACCCAATAATAATAGCGATGTGAATCTTGACATCAAATTCTTATACTAGATTATTACTTCTGGTAATATCTAATGTAACAAATAATGCTTGGGTATGCTAACAAAGTGGTTCAGCATATCAATTTCAGAAAATCATGGATGTATACATATGCATAATCAAATAAATAAATAAATCGTATGTCACACTTATAGATTGTCAATAATCAATCTCAACCATGAATAGTATTATGTCCTTTTGTTATGAAAGAAATTAAAGCCAAATCAATATACGATCATTGTTTGTTTATGAGTATCATAATTTATCAATTTTACCATCACTATTATCTTACTTTTGTATTTGAATAATGCTATGTTAAGTGTTTTATTTTCATTTTGTAGATTACAAGAAAATGGATACATTTGCTGAAAATATTGAAAACTGGAAGGACTTAAATGTAAAATACGATATATAAAGTGAAAGTTGAAGGACATGATACAATAAATCCACTTCACATGTTTGTTCTCTCTAGTTTTCTACAAACTGTTGGGAAAATAATCAAATTATAGGTGCAAATGCGGATTTTGCAATCAAAAGTTCGGATAAAGAAAGTTCGGACTGTCAGCACATGTCACTTGTTTTATTCATAACATCCACATCCAAAAACCAAATTTGATGATTCAAGATCCGTTGGAAAGCAAATTTAAAGGAGCAAATATTCGTCTCTTGGGAGACTTTCCAAATGTTAATTATATGAGAGCTAAAAACGTTTATCAAGTCAGACTGTATTTGAAAACCGGGCATCTGACAGATCATCCGTAATTGGAGCATAAGTTTTTGATACGATATCCGAATAAGGTGATTCAAGATGCGCTACACCTACACAGACAACATTCACATGCAAAACTTTGGTATTCTATAGTTTTCCAATTCAGAAGATACGGGGCTCGTAAAAGGCATGTAAGACTTCTGATGTGAGCTAACAGAAAACCCTAAGAGAGAGGAGTAGGAGAGAGAAGCTCTGGGGAGGCATGGGGAAATCTATGGTTTTCTATGTCATTTCTTCACGTTTTCTTCGTTTCTACAACTGATTTCTTACTCAAATGGAGCGTTTAGTGCGTTGTAGAACTTATTTAGGGCTGTTGTAGGAGGGTGGCAGCCATGAGCCTCCTCACAGCAAAAACAAACCATGGAGATGCGGCTAGAGGAAGTTATGAGCTGGGTTCGTCAACTGTTGGGGAGGGGCTGAAACCTAAGAAATGGTCAGAGCTTTTTGGTGCTGGTGTCAATACCAAGACCAAGAAACCTCTTGAGTTCATCTAGCCGGAGCTAAAAGATGGAGTCAAGGTAGCGGTGTGCACCAAGCAACAAGTGGTGGATGCACAAAAATCTTGGGAGAAGGTTCTCTTTGGTTACTTTGTGGAGTTCAAAGCCCATTTACCAACCCTAGAGGGGTACCTCCACAAACCATGGGAGTTACATGGGGGAGTAGAGGTGATTCGCCGCCGGAATGGGTTCCTACTTTTTAGGTTCACACTAGAAGAAGACCGGAAACTGTAGGATCGTGTGGGTCTATGGGTCCACAAACTAATCACTATTAAACCCTAATTTACTACTTGGTTGATCGATCAAAGAAATGCAACGAAAATTTAAACTAAATCAAACACAAGTAGAACGGTAATGCAAACCACAAGAAGACACGTCGGTTTTATAGAGGTTCGGCCGCGCCTTGCGTCTTCACTTGAGTCTTCACTATGCCTCCCCATTCTGGGCCGGGAGCAATGCCTTTTACAAGTCTTCAAACTCGCGAACAACCCTCGCCGAGCTTGGCACCACCTCTCACAATCCGAGAGGAACACTTCGGGTTTTCACCAAAATCCTTGCTTCTTGTCTTGGGCTTTCACCAAGACCCTTGCTTCTTTGTCTTGGGCTTTCACCAAGACCCTTGCTCACTTTACAACAATGGTAACTTGAGTGTAACTCACTCTCTAATTGAGCACAACAATTGCTAGATGATTGTATGATGAATAATGTGGAAATTAGGCTTTGGATGGCTAATTTGGAGCTTTTAGGTTGTGGAAAATCTCACTATAAGTTTGACACTTTGGAGTTGTGAAATCTTGTGTAAAACTAAGTGTGAACCTCTATTTATAAGATCCTAAATATTTCTAGCCGTTTGGACAAGATTTGATTGGGTTTTGTGCAAGATACACAAAATAGAAAATCGGATTCAGAAATCTGTCCAGAAACGGTCGACCGAAAGGTGTATCGGTCGACCGAACCCTTGAGTAAGTTAATGGATCGGTTGACCGAACATAGGTACTGGTCGACCTAACACTTAAGTTCTATAAGTCAACGGTCGACCGAACAGGTACCGGTCAACCGAACTACATGGTTCGGTAGAGGGAAAACTCGATCGGTTGAACTAAACTTGTGTTGACCGATAGCAGGTAGATTTTACCTAATAGAACGGTCGACCGAACAAGGTATTTTGTTCGACCAGTTCAAAAGTATTTGGGGTGTATTAAGAGAAAAATGTGTATACGACCGTTGTATAATACGACAAATATAACGGTCGTATTTTTACCAGAAATAGCAAACGAAACGGTTGACTGAAGGTCTACCGGTCGACCGAATAAGTCTGGGTAAACGGTTAAACAGAAGTGTGATCGGTTGAACTGATTGGTCTGGTATAACAAAATATTGTGTATAACCGGTCGACCGAAAGGTGAACGGTCGACCGAACTCAGGCAGACTGGCGACCAATGTTTTGGGTGTTTAGGTGATCTAATGAAGTCCAAATGATATGATATTTTGTGTGTGACTCCTACAAGGAACCTAGTGTGTGAATGCATGCATATTAGCTTAAGTTATGCTCAATTCACATAAGTTCCTAATACTCAAAGAAAGGTAAAATTACATGTCTTCAATCCTAGCTTGATTACATGTATTAACTTGATTTTTCTTCTTTCTTGAGTCTTGATCACCTGTAGAGGTTAGCACAAAGCAATATATATGCAATGCAATATGTGTGCTACTCTACATGATCATAATTAAGATTAGGTTAATTAAATCATCAAAACATAGATTAAGGCCAAAAAGCCAACAGAAACATGTGCTTGAATGTGGAGCTTGGTTTGTGAGGGGAACCCCCTTAGTGGTTCAACAATGGACTCCTGAAATGGTCATGGAGTGGAGTAGAATATCATCCTTTCCAATTTGGATAAGGTTGCTGGAGTTAGACCTTCATTTTTGGTCACCAGAGATTTTGAGCACAATTGCTAGTGTTCTTGGGAAGCCGTTATACATGGATGATAATACAGCTTCGGGAAGTAGGCTATCTTTTGCAAGGCTTTTGTGGAGGTTGAAGGAACATTGAAGTATCCTGATTTTGTGGTGGTTCAAATCGAAGGGGGTGCTTCAGCGAAGGTGGACATCGAGTATGAGTAGAAATCGGGGCATTGCGAGACATACTTTGAGTTCGAGCACACTCTAGCCCACTGCCTACGAAAGCCAAGGGAGAAGGAGAAGGATATTGTGGCTGGGAAAGTTACAGAAAAATCTACATCTAGGTCCCAAGAATGGGTGCATGTAGGCCGGAGAGGAGGATCAAAGAAGCATGACAAAGGAAATAGAGTCGGCATGATGGAGAAGAGGGGTGGAGAAAACCCAAAACAAGTGGTGCAAGAGCAAGCTGAGGACATGGAGGAACAAGATGATGGTTTGGAGGAACAAGGGAAGGCCATAAATGGAAGTTGTGATCATAACGAAGGTGGAGGCTCAAACGGAGATGTGGAGCCATGTAATGGAGTTGGTGAGGGCTGAGCCAACGGAAAAGCAACAAACTTTGTTAGAAGAAGAACCAATCATAGCTGATTTTGTTAGTGGAGCCATATGGGATTGTTTGAATGCACCAACCATGGAGGAATTTCCTCCTTTGGTGGGAACAAAGGTTGTTGCACAAAAAGTGCACTTAGGGACTCTTTTGACCACAAGAAGGGAGCCAACAATGAGTTGACAACAGCTTGGAGTGGAGCACAAACAAATCTCTGCTGGGGAGGGCCCTAAAGAGGTGCCTTTTGCTCCAAGGGAGGGAAATTCAGTTGGAGAATTTCAAGGTGGGACAAAAGGTGAGGTTAGAAGGTAAGCAAGTGATATGCAAGGGGGACAAGAAACAATGGACTGTGGGGGAGCAAAATTCAAATGAGTTGAGTGGAGGGTATGAGTGCACCTCCGATCCCAGCCACTTACGCCCAAGGGGAAATATCATTACTTGATCGAGGCCTATGAGGGATAAGACAAGCATAAAGGGTTTGGGTAGGTTCGAGGCTCTTGCTGATCTTGAGGGAAGAAGACATGAAGAAGAAATCGCTAACGGGGAAGTAAATGTAGAAGGCACAAATGAAGCCCCTTTTCAGCGAGTGGGTGGGAAAAAGAGGAAAGGAAGCAAGGCTTTGTCTCCACCGCTTTCGGTGGATCTTGAAGTACTTTCACCACAAACTGAGGCATTCCGTGCTATTCGCGAGAAGGGGCTGGAACAACAAAAAGCAAACCGGGGTGGTAAGGGACGAAAGTCCCATATTACAAAGCCATTAATGTACTCGTGTGGAATGTGTGTGGCGCAAATATCCCCAGCCATGCGCACATGATTCAGGGAAGAATAAAGGAGGCGAAAGCAGACATTGTGTGCCTCCATAAACATAAAGTGAAGCTTAAGAAGATTGAGCACTTTTGAAAAGCAATTTGGGGGCATGAGTGGGCGTCAAACAACATGGTGATAAACTTTGGTAGAATTCTTATCTTGTGGAATGAACTGAAGGTGGACCTTAGAGTCACTTATGAAACCACACAAATGTTGTAGCTGGAGGGTATAGAGAAAAGGAATGGGAAAATTTAGTTATCACGGTTGTCTACGCTGAAAATAGCCATGTGGAGCGGCGATCACTTTGGGAAGATCTCGGTCGAGCCACCCCTTCAGACTCGATGCCTTGGCTGGTTTGTGGTGACTTCAATTTTATTCGGAATGAAAATGAGAAGAGGAGGGGGGTGCGGGGTTAAACCCTGCTTGTGTAGACCGACTTCAGCTTGTTGAGGTCCCTTCAACTGGTGGCAAGTTTACATGGTCCAATTCTTTGCATGGAGAGGCATGCATCGAGATGCACAGTGATAGAATATTCATGTCTCATGCATGGTTAGAAGCATTCCCTGATTCTTTCTATGTTGTGGGGGATAGAGACTTGAGTGATCACTCGATGCTCATCATGCCATGGAGAAAGAGGGCCCTCGTAAGAAGCGGATGTTTAAGTTTGTGAATTTCTGGGCTGAACATGAGAAGTTTAATGATGTGGTGAAGGAGGTGTGGGCTACAAGGGTAGAAGGCACTCCCATGTTCAGATTGATGGCAAAGCTAGATGTTGTGAAGGAAACGTTGAAGACGTGGAGTGGGGAGACCTTTGGAAACGTTGAATGGAAAGTAGGCGAAGCCCAACTCTCGCTTGCTGAAATCAGGAAACAACTAGAGGAGTACTCGAGTGACGAGAACCTCCTACAATGCGAGGGTCATTGTAAGGAGGAGCTGGACCAAGCCTTGGTGAGGGAAAGGCTTTATTGAGGAAGAAATCAAGGGTACGATGGCTCTGCGAAGGTGACCGGAATTCGAGATTTTTCCATGCTTCCCTTAGAGTGAGGAGAGTGAGTGTGGAAGGGCTGGTTCTTGAGGATGAGGAAGCTGTCCGGGATGCCTTTCGGAGGTGTTATTCTAACTTGTTTGCTAGTGATTTTCAGGTACAACATATCGACCCCATGTTATGTCTTCCCCAGGTGGGGGAAGCTGAGGCGTATGCAATCATCTAGCCATTGGATATGAAGGAACTTGAAAAGGTGGTGAAACATTCGAATGTGGACAAGGCCCCAGGAGCGGGTGGGTTTAATGCCAAATTTTCAAAGCTACTTGGGATTATGGGAAGGGTGACTTGTTCAAAGCTGCTGACTCCTTCATGAGGAGTGGGAAGCTACTAAAATGGGTCAAATATACATCTATTACTATCATTCTAAAGAAGACAACGCCCGCCATGGTTGATGACTATCGACCCATCTCTCTTTGCAATATCGTATACCGTCTCTTGTCCAAGATTTTCGCAAATTGGTTGAAGGTGCTTCTTCCAAGCTTGGTGGGGGAAACACAAAGTGCTTTTGTGAGTGGAAGATGAATCAATAACAACATTTTACATGCTCACGAGATATGCCACAATTTGCACTTGGGAGGAGGAAGGGGGTGGATGTGCTTGTAGTTGGATCTTAGGAAAGCCTACGACTCTATCTCATGGAAATTTCTCTAGGAAGTACTAAAGCTTTTCTGTTTCCCAGCCCATTTGTCTAAGCTGATGCTGGCATGCGTCCGAGCATCTTTTGTGGTCACGATAAATGGTGCAAACTCACGACCGTTTCGCACAACAAATGGTTTACGACAAGGGGACCCGCTGGCCCCCTACCTTTTCGTCCTTTGTATGGAGGTGCTTAGCTCTATGTTAAGAAAGGAGGTGGAGAGGGGTGCCCTCAAACCAGCAAGGTGCAGGGACGTTCAGGTATCACATCTTTTTGCGGACAATGTCATGGTCTTTGCTGTGGCTACTATAGCAAATGCGAGGGTTATCAAGTGCATCCTTATGGAGTTTTCAGCTACCTCCTGGCTGCAGTTGAACGCAGACAAGAGTCAAATATTCTTGGGGTTGAAGAAAATGAGGGCACTTGGATTTGTGTGCATCTGGGCATGGAGGGAGCTACCTTCCCGGTCACGTACATGGGCCTCCCACTCTTCTCCTCACGACTAGGAAGACACCACTGCATGGGGTTGATCAGAAAGGTCCAGTAGTGGCTTAGCACGTGCAAAGGAACTTTTTATCAATGGTGGGTTGTGTGGAGTTGGTAAGAAGTGTGCTTGTGTCTATGAACATCTATTGGATATGGGCTTTTCTTATTCCGTGGAAAGTCTTGAGGGAAGTGGAAAGCATCATGACCCACTTTGTATTGGGAGGCCCTAAAGTGGGTTGTTGTATCTTGGAAGGATATTTGCACACCAAAGAAGGAGGGTGTCTTGGGACTTCGGAGGCTGCAAGATTGGATTTCTGCTGGGTTGTTGCGCCTACTTTGGCTGGTCGTGGAGGGTTGTAGCTCACTTTGGGTCCATTGCATGATAAGGAAGTTCTTAAGGAACCACAATATATAGATAGCAAGGCCACCATCCGTTTGCTCATGGGCATGGTGGGGCATCTTGATTGTGCGAGAGTTGCCAAAGGATAAGATCCAATACCAAGTGAGAGATGGGACAGAAATAAGGTTCTTTACCGATCCATGGTGTAGGCAGTCTTTGCTCTCCTCACCGGGGGAGAACGCCTTCAATATGATATGGGAGTTCCAAAGAATACTTTGGTATCATATTTTATCCATGAGGGTGCATGGCTACTTCCTGAGCTGGGTCCTTAGAGATGGAGGTGTTGTGACCTCGAATTCTACAAATCAACATACAAGGAGGACGTGACACACCTATCAGGGTTGGAGAAAAGAGCAAGTTGTTTTCAGTCAAGGAAGAATGGACTTGGGTGGTACCTAGGCAAAGGCAAGTGGGCTGGTCAGATATGGTGTGGCACATATAGCACATCCCAAAACATACCCTTACACTTTGACGAGCCTTGCGAGGGTGGTTGTTGACAAAAGCATTCATGCGAGCATGGGGTGCAAATCATGACCCCATTTGTGCACTATGCGAGGAAAGGGACGAGGATATGGCTCACCTATTATGGGAATGTATGTTCTCCAGGCAATTATGGCTACAAATGTTGCGGATACTAAAGTTGGATACGAGTATGGGAAGAACACTTGACATGGAGGTGGATAGGTACGTTGAAGGCGTTTCGGGGGAGCATAGCACAACAAACCACCGTTCGAATGGCTCTTGCTGCAACCGTCTATGAGTGTTGGCAAGAGAGGAATAGGCGGATACTTGACAATGAGAAGTGTCGACCCAAAGACGTGGGCATGACCATCAAGGAGGCAGTGCGAGTGATGGGCACAAGAATTCAGGAAATTCGAGAGGACCCGGAGGCTTTGAGATTGTATGAGATTAGTTGGACCTAGTTGTGACGCTTGTAGGTGGTTACGAGGATATGGTAGCTTAGCGTAGATTCTAGTTATGTACTCAGCATAACTCAAGGGTTGTAGTAGACACATTTTTGTAGGATGTAAATGTTTTACATATATCAATACTAGTGGCTATGCCTCTCTTTTTGCTTTGCAAAAAAAAAACAACAGAAAACCCTACTTGTATTGGCTATATAAAGGGGTGGATAGGAGAGTGACTCCCATCTTCGACAACCCTATCTTTTTTATTTCTTGGTCTTTTAATTTTCAGAAGTGTAATGAAAAATTATTCAAGCAATGAAATGCATTGTTTTCTTTTACTTGTTTTTTTCCTTTTGTTCTAGTATTAGTAGTTTGATGTTTGTGTATTGTTTTTATAGTTTGTTCCATCATACTATTTCGTTTTTCTTCTTCTTAATCTTGTTTTCTCCTATGATTCTCCCCATACCACTCACCGCAAGGAGTGGCTAAGCCCTCTGTGGGATGAGGTAGACGAACCGGGTTGATAGGAATGAAAGGATTGAGAAAAGTGTGCTTCAATGTGTAATTGTTCTTATTGTTGTTAATCTTTTCTTTGTTATATTTTAGTGAATTTAACTATATGAGTTTTATCACTGAAATCTTAAACAACAAACATATAGTTTCATAAGAATACACTACTTAATTTTGTTAGATCTAAGGTTGTAGTAAATTTTGATCGCTTAAGAACATGCTGTTTTATGTGATGGTTAGTTCTGTAATCTAAATCTTATTTTTTTTCTCAACCTGGAATTCTTATAAACCCTAAATTCATATACCTCATCTCCAATTTTTATATCTGAAATCTGATCTCAAACATCCTTAGTTTAGCTTAAGTTAAATCATTAGGTGCACGATTCATTATAAAAACTTCTCATTACCACATGTTTTTAAAGGCATGTTAGTTTAGTTGCATAAATCATTCAAATTGGAATTCACCATTGCCTCCTTGTGTTCGACCCGTATGCTACGACATTGTACACTTGCGGTTAAATTTTAAAACTCATCATTTGTCAAGATCCTTGTCTTTGATATTTTCAAGAGCAATGGGTTGGATTCCACCTCCATAATCCATGATAAGTAATTCTTGTCCATCATCGAGTATATAATTAAAAGTCGTATTGTGAAAGCATTAAAACATGATTGGTACATGCACGCGACGGAACGAAAATATGTTCATTTTCATATTGCATATGCAACTTATGACCACTTTTAACACATATACATGTACTACCTTTTTTATGCATACTAAAACATCTCAAATATGAATATATTATAATGTACTTGGACCATATAATAAACATATGTTCATATCAGCAATTCTAAATGCAACAAAAAACGATGCCGATTGTTTGTAATATATCATCTTTTTTATATACAAAATTGGCATGATATATTCTGTAAAATCCCAAACCCTTTGTAGGGGTGAAGTGGGTTTAATGGAAAAGATTAAAGGTTAATGGGTTCTTTGACCTTGGAGGACTGGGGTAGGTGGTGTGGATATGATGGGAGAAGTGGTGAGGAGTACGGACTGGGGTGAGGGAGGTAAGCCTGCATAGATGGGAGTCATGGGTTGAGGTGATGTGTGGTTGGTTGGGGTATAAGAGAATACCCACACCTCTTCCCCTGTTTCCTTTCTTCTTCTTCACAAACCTTCTCCTTCCTTTCACCCATTCTCGCCTCCCTTAGTTCCCCGGAAGTCGGCGATCGGAGGAGACAAGGAGGTGCGACAAGGCATAACTGGTGGTGATCGTGCGTATGGAGTTGCGGCTGGTAGGGATCTCGGTTCGAGGTGGTGAATTTCGGAGACAAAGCAAGGCGGTGAACTCCGTCGAGCAAAGAAAGCTATGCCAAGTTCTTTCATTAGAGGCTTAACCACACTTGTGGGTGTGGAGTTTTGCTCATCGCCGGAGGTCGGAGACCTCGCCGGCGACGAGGGGCAATAATGGTACCTGGTTAGGCAAGGTAGTTACCGGCGATCGGTCAACCAGTTCTTGTTACGGTCGACCGCTCTTAGTGTAACTTCTCGATCTTAACTAACAACGGTCGAACGATGCCTCGCGACGATCGACCGGTTGTGCTTATGATGGTGGGTCCGAAGAGTGCTTGTTGTTTTTCAATCAGACGAACCTACTTGTGTTCGACTGTTGCTTTTTGGACAAGTCTGGACAGAGCGTGGACCATCTAAACGGTCGACCGCTCTTGACTCTGGTCCGACTGGTCGTTTTAGTATTTGAATGTTAGGTCGACCGATTAGATGTTGGTTCGACCATTTGAGACTTGATGATTGTAGGATAGACCCTATTATTTTTCGATCTAACGGGGCCCCTATGTTGTTTGAGCGTTGTCTTGATTTTGACTTAGACTTAGTCTGGATTTTGACCATGTAGCAGTCGATCGATTTCTACCTTTTGTTCGACCGTAGGGATAAAGTCATGAGCCCAGAGTTCAACCGTTACAGGAGTCTATCCGATCGACCCCTTGAGGAGCGGTTGACGGGTATACCTTTTTCGGTCGACCGTTTGGGCCCAAAACTGAATCCTTGTCCTAGTGTAGTGTCAACTCTATCCACGAAAATCTGTGTCCTCGCCCAGAGCATGAGCTAGGAGGTGACAGTGGGTATGTTGCTCGTGCCTGCCTAGGGACCGCTGTGTGGAAGAGTGTGGATACTTGGGACTTGTCACCTTTATTTTATAGACTGTGGTGTAGTGTAATGCTTTGACTCTTATTAGAGTAGAAGCATGTGGGATCATAGATCCCAATGCTTTCAGTGGGCATGCAACTTCCATTGGGTGAAGTGGCTATCGGCCTTGATGGCTACAGAGGCTGATGCCCTGCTTTTATAGCAACAGAGTTGGTGTCTGCACGCGGAGCACGATGACCCCTGCAGACTTCGGTCCAGATCTGTTGATTGTCTAGCCCTTTGTGTGGCGGATATCTTTGACTGGCCTTGATAGGTGGTGATTTAACGAGCCCGTGCAACCTGTGTTGCGGTGGGAGGGCCCATGTGCGACCTGTGTGGCAGCAGGGAGGACCATGCAGCCTGTGTGGTGGCGGGAGGGCCCCTGTGTGGCTTGTCTGTCGGCAGGGAGGACCGCGCAACCTGTATGGTAGCGACGGTGTACTGCCGATGATGTTTTCCGGTAGGGTATCTCATCTTGGCACCTACTGAGTGAGATATACCGACCTGAGTGACGGCTCCGTCGGGGAGGTGTTCAGCACGAGTTTGAGATCTGACACAATTTGACACGGAAGTTTGGATGCCCCTCACCAAATCTCTTTCTTAGTGTAGCCGTGTGTGGGGTGCGTTGCGTACTATCCGTAAAACTGTATGTGCCTATGGTAAGTCTCCACGGAGACCCAATTATGTTTGTGGACTGTGCGGCCTGTGTTGCGGCGTTGACGGTCGTAGGCCGTGCATCCTGTGTGGTGGTGGCGATGTTTGTTGGACAGATGTCCGGTTTTACCATTGGTTGGAATATTATTCTTGTTGCATTGTATCATGTCATGCTATAGTAGTATGATAGGTGCATATAAGTGAGTTTCGCATACGGGGTTTCCCTATGGAAACTCAGGCATCATTGTTATGTTTACCTTGCAGGACCGCGGTATGTTCTGACGGGTGGTGACCGAGGGAGATTGCACTTTGGGACCGGATCCTCTTGTCTTCCTATTTTAGGTTGTTGTGATTACATTGAAGGGAATGTGTTCTAAAAGTTTTACTTTTAAATGTCAATTATTATGAATTGAATGAGAAATCATTTTGTTCCTTGTTTATGTTATTCGTCTTTTGGAAGTGTTAAGGAAGAGGCTCTTGGTCCTTAACCGTAGAGCTCTGAAAGATATTGGTTTGCATAAAACAAAAGATATTCGCAATCATGGTAATTAACATGGAACATTAATTACCGAGTTAAGATTGTCGTGTTGGTCATAGATCATTGTAGCTCTACAAGTGAGTGGCGACACGGGTATGCAAAAGAGGAAAATATTACTTTTGTATACTGAATAGACCTAATAAGTAAAATATTATAGAAATGTGTTTCTGTGTCATTAATATTTTACTGTGTCTTTGGTCCTTTGATATGAGACTTATATCTAATCACTTAAGGAATACTTAATTAGATCAGTGTCTTGAACTATCGATCAGTGTAGTGTAAAGGCATTGGTTGGTTAAGTATAACTTTTGTTGGAGAAGATAGTTAGTCAAAAGACTATCATTGCCCCTTTTAATTGAGTGATGATATTAGTGGGCCCCTTGATAAAACAAAGTTATAATGTGCACAATGTGATTTGAGTTAAGTCACATATTTATAACTAGCTTAAAGAGATCAAGAAATGAATACTAATACAAAGATGACACAATACTACTTTGTGTGTATTCTTAATATCATGAGGCAAGGGACGGACACAAGTGGTGCACTCCATCACTAAGTGGATCGGGTTTTGGTTCGAGTGGAATTAAGACATCTAACTAATTGGGAGCTATAATGTGTAGCTAGGTACCGCTTATAGCTTGTGATATTAAGCTCTTAATATCACTGCCAACTTAGTTTAGATCCTCCCATAGGTCACACCACAAAACTGGGAACACAAGAAATGGGGATTTTGAGTTCATAAGATGTGTCGGGTTTCATGTAGAAAATATGACACATAGGGTGAACGAGCAAAATCAAGATTATGTTGTGATTAATAACATAATTAGAATCTAAATTAAATTCATATGAGATGTAAATATTATGGGGTGTAATGATTGATCATTACATAGGATAATATATTACATAAGTTGTGAATTTACTACTAATCCCGAAATGTCAAATTTTGTAGGGGTTAAACCGAAATTTGACAAGTCTGCAAAATAGTGCACGAACGGTCGACCGGTTGGAAGTAAACGGTCGACCGATCGGTGCACGGTCGACCGGTGGTGTCCGGTCGACAGAACGCGTCTCGACCGATAACTGGTGAATTTCGTCTGTTCGAACGGTCGACCGAATGTGATCGGTCGGTCGACCGAACATTGCGATGAAATATTCTACTGTTGAAAACGGTCGACCGAGTTTCGGACGGTCGACCAAAATCGGGTTTGAGCGGTCGACCGGACCTCGCAAACGGTCGACCGCTCAGACGGTTTTATGCAGAATTCATTTAAGAATTAATTAGATCATGCATGGAATTGGTCCATAATTGATTTAATTCGTGGGTAATATTATTTATTAATAAATAATGGATGGTTAGATGGAATTTTGCATGAGATCATGGGCAAGGGGTTGCACATGAATAGGTAATTTGGAGAGAACTTATAAATACAAGTTTATCTCATTACCTAATTAATTCATTCATTATTTTCTTGAGCAAAATTCTCTCTCCATAATTCTCCACGAAAATCCCTTAATTCTTAAGTTTAGTTTTAGTTCTTAAGCGATCATCTTCTCAAGGGAATTAAAGAGGGGTTAGTAATTAGATTCTAAACCCAATCGGAGATTGAGAAACTAGCTTCCCTCTCTCCGATCTTGTTTAGAGTTTGGTGAATACTCGGAGGCATCCGGCGCAGCGAGGAGCATCCCAACCGTCTCCGAATCTTCGAGAAGTTTTAGAGAACTTCTAGGTATGAATTTCGGAGCTCCTTCATGTTTGTTTTAATAGAGTTTTTGAAACTAGTTTGTTAAAACAAACCGATGCATGCAATAAATTCTAGAAAATTGAAAATTGATCCTTATTATACATGAAAAATTCGAAAATATATATGTATAATTAAACATGAAATCCTACATACATGTATTATGTATTTCGTATTCTGATGTAATCACTATTTTGGCAAATTCTTATGTAATATGGTGCACCAGATATAATTGGGTATTTTTATGAGTAATGTCTCCACTTTTGATGGTCTTAATCCTTGTGATCTTTTATTGTTTAAATTTCAAAATTTTCTGTTGTTTGGGGATGTTATAGATTCTATGCACATTGTAAGTAAATACGAAATTCAATATCAAATGATAAGCAAATATACAATCAAGATGTTAAGTAAAATGACCAAATACATACATATTTTGATCGTTACCCTTTTGTCAATAATACAAATCAATAAAGGTCAATTGAAACTTCACAATAAAGAAAATGTGTGAATAATCTCAATGATTACAATAAGATAGGATCAGTGGGCATGAATTTGCATTTATAAGTGTGCATAAATGAAACAACGGACATTGAAAGCTCGTTATGCTAGTAAATCATTTGCATCAATTGAGTAATAATGATCCTTTATTTAAACAATTGAATTCACTCAAATCACATGAGTTATAAATCATTCCATATTTTGCATGATATAAGTCATCTAATATCAAGAAACATCTTATCTTAAACATAGTAACATTGATATGCAACTTTGTTTTCATGCACATATTATTCGAAAAATATCATATTTCATAATACGTGCGTATTTGACTTCGTTGTAATATATCAGTGTAATGCCAAGCAATAGCAACCGGAAAAAAATTGGAATTTGTAACTCACAAATATTAAATCATTCCGACATGCGGTAAAGGTGTCCAACCATGATCCAATTAGTTTCTCAATGTTATTTGTAAGATCCTCTAATTGATTGAGTTGCCCAAGCTACAGTTTTTTGTTATAATATAACACCGTGCAAGATCATGCAACTCATAATTCATGACAAATTTGAGTTGTTTATGATCCGAACACTAAACAATTGGATCTATTTTTTTCTTAGCTTGTTTCAATTCACATATGGGTGTGGCATATTGAATTACGTTGCATTGGACATACAAGATCTAAAAGAAATTTGTAGATTCATGATCGATGTCAATATCTAAAGCCACCACAGGAAGAAAACAAATCAAATAATGTCGGGACAAAAATTTGATTTCGATTGGCATAACCAATCATCAAAACCACCGTTCATAACCTAACTGTATTATAAACATTTTTGTCGATCATATCATACAACACGTTATCAGCATGATCATACCTCTAGCTTAACCAATTGAAGATGTTGATCGTGGGATAACGTGTTGTGATATGAGAAGACAGAGAAATTGGGGGAGGAGGATGGAGACTTTTCATTTCTATTCTCATATAAACAAATACAATAAGCTTCTATATATAGACAGAGGCATAGATGTTACAATGCAATAACAAGCTAGTAAATGAGACATATAATGTACATCAATGAGAGAATTACATTGCATTTGAATGCGGAGGTTACAAGAAGTTATAATATCAAGTGATAATGTGACTCATCCATATAATATATTTGTTATTTCACAACACTTTTGAATAGAACATAATAATGCGCTAAATAACTTTTGTAACTAAAATAAAACATAAAACAAGGTCTAATTAATTATTACATATTTGATTTCTTCCAAAACATCAAACGACATGTTCATAGAGAAATATACTTAAAATTGACGACTTGGGTTCCAAATCACATTTTTAGGGCTTCACTCAAAATGTTTGGAGCGTATTTGCCAAATAACATATAGTTACATGCTTAACCATCACTTAACTTTATTGGTCAAGAATTGCCACCACATAAGTATTTGCATTCAATATATTATTATTATATTAAACTTAACAAACTAAACATGAGCACAACTTTCTGATGCATTCTCTATTGGGGTGCAAATTTATAGGAAAATACTCAAATTATAGGTGTAAATTCGGATTACGCGATCAATATCAAATATGAAAGTTCAAAAATGGAAGGTCCGGACTGCCAGCACATCCCACTTGTTTTATTCATAACAGCCACATCCATATACCAAATATGATGATTCTAAATCCATTGAAAAGATAATTTAAAGGAGCAAATATTCGTTTCTCTTGAGACTTGCCAAATACGGATGATACGAGGGAGAAAAATGGATGTCAAGACATACTGTATTTGGAAGTGAAGTCTTATTTAATTGGCACCGGTTACGCTGGAAGTGCTCCCACTGGCCAATCTATCGGGTTACCGAGGAAGGTGAACCAAGAATGACTTAATTGACTCACTAGTTAGGAGTCGTCTAGTTTTAAGAACACTAGGTCTAGGCTATTGAGCCCCGTTGGTGGTGTGAAATTCTAAACCTGACCCATTAGGTGTCAAATCTATCTCTCTCCTCATTTAAGTCTCTCTCCTCTATACCTCTTCTTTCGGAAATTCTAATCTTTCCCTTATGTTATTTGCATAAAAACATAAAAAGTTTTGAAAATTTGAAAAGAAAACTAAAAAAAACAATTTGAAAGGATCCCGACCTGAATTTCAAAAATATATTTTGGGCCTTTCCAAATCAATTTCTGAACCAATTAGGAAAGATTCCAAAAGTTGCTTGAAAAATTGAATTTCAAACATATCAAACTTTTGGAAACTGATCCTGTTGCACGCAAACTTGGTCTTGAGACACAAATAATCGACTTTCGCGACTTGATTCACTTTAATCAACCCATAAATTTGAAGGGAATGTGTTCTAAAAGTTTTACTTTTAAATGTCAATTATTATGAATTGAATGAGAAATCATTTTGTTCCTTGTTTATGTTATTCGTCTTTTAGAAGTGTTAACGAAGAGGCTCTTGGTCCTTAACCGTAGGGCTCTAAAAGATATTTGTTTACATAAAGCAAAAAAAAATTCGCAATCATGGTAATAAACATGGGACATTCATTGCCGAGTTAAGATTGTCGTGTTGGTCATAGATCATTGTAGCTCTACAAGTGAGTGACAACACGGGTACGCAAAAGAGTAAAATATTACTTTTATATATCGAATAGACCTAATCAGTAAAACATTATACAATTGTGTTTTCTGTGTCATTAATGTTTTACTGTGTCTTTGGTCCGTTGATATGAGACTTATATCCTATCACTTAAGAATTGCTTAATTAGACTAGTGTCTTGAGCTATCGATAAGAGTAGTGTAAAGGCATTGATTGGTTAAGTATTACTTTGGTTGGAGAAGATAGTTAGTCAAAAGATTATCATTGCCCCTCTTAATTGAGTGATGATATTAGTGGGCCCTTTGATAAAGCAAAGTGATAATGTGCACAATGTGATTTGAGTTAAGTCACAAAATTGTAACAAGCTTAAAGAGATCAAGAAATGAATACTAATACAAAGATGACACAATACTACTTTGTGTGTATTCTTAATATCATGAGGCAATGGACGGACACAAGTGATGCACTCCATCACTAAATGGATCGGGTTTTGGTTCGAGTGGAATTAAGACATCTAACTAATTGGGAGCTATAATGTGTAGCTAGATACCGCTTATAGGTTGTGATATTAAGCTCTTAATATCACTGCCAACTTAGTTTAGATCCTCCCATAGGTCACACCACAAAACTGGGAAACAAGAAATGGGCATTTTGAGTTCATAAGATGTGTCGGGTTTCATGTAGAAAAAATGACACATGGGGTGAACAAGCAAAATCAAAATTATATTATGATTAATAACATAATTAGAATCTAAATTAAATTCATATGTGATGTAAATATTATGGGGTGTAATGATTTATCGTTACATAGGATAATATGTTACATAAGTTGTGAATTTACTACTAATCCCGAAATATCAAATTTTGTAGGGGTAAAACCGAAATTTGACCAATCTACAAAACAGTGCTCAACGGTCGTCCGAACAATAGTAAACGGTCGACCGGTCAGTGCACGGTCGACCGGACACGTCTCGACCGATAACATGGAATTTTTGTCTGTTCGGAACGGTCGACCGAATCTATCGGTTGGTAGACCGAACATTGCGATGAAATAGTTTTACTGTTGAGAACGGTCGACCGAGTGTCTAACGGTCGACCGAAACTTGGTTCGAATGGTCGACCGAACCTCCAAACGGCGACCGGTCGAGACGGTTTTCTGCAGAATTAATTTAAGAATTAATTGGATAATGCATGGAATTGGTCCATAACTGATTTAATTCGTGGCTAAGATTATTTGTTAGCAAATGATGGATGGTTAGATGGAAGTTTGCATGAAATCATGGGCAAGAGGTTGCACATGAATAGGTAATTTGGAGAGAACTTATAAATACAAGTTTATCGCATTACCTTATTAATTTAATTCATTATCTTTTTGTGCAAACTTCTCTCTCCATAATTCTCCAAGAATTTCACCTTAATTCTTGAATTTAGTTTTACTTTTCAGAGATCTTCTTCTCAAGGGAACTAAAGAGGGGTTAGTAATTAGATTCTAAACCCTATTGGAGATTGAGAGGCTAGCTCTTCTCTCTCCAATCTTGTTTAGAGTTTGGTGAATTCTTGGAGGCATCCGGCGCAGCGACAAGCATCCTCAACGTCTCTGGATCTTTAAGAAGTTATAGAGAACTTCTAGGTATGAATTTCGGAGACCATGTATGTTTTAATAAAGTTTTGAAACTAGTTATTGAAACAAACCGATGCATGCATGAAACAAATCATAGAAAAATTGTAATTGATCCTTATTGTGCATAAAAATTTCGAAAATAAATATGTGCAATTAAACTAGAAATCTTGCAGTGGTATCAGAGATTAGGGTTCAATTTTCTAATGGTTTGAAGCTATAAACAAATTTAGTTTACCATCTATGGTTCGAACAATTCGATTTTCCATTTTTCGGTCTTTAAATGTTTTGTTGGAATAATGCTTTGTAATAATTCGTTTTGAATGTTTTAAGTGGTTTAAAACATGGCATGAATTATTAGAATTATGATTTAGACATAATTCTAACTTTCAATAATTTCGTTTTAAGAATAAACGATTGTTTTGTAAGAGAATCAACAAAATCAAAAAACTGCGGTTCATCTTTCCTTTTAGGAAATTGGATAGACAACGGTTCAAAATTGTTTTTTGAACTTGTGAATGGATGAAAAACATTTTTAATGAATTTCAAAATATTTTTCAAAGAATTGTTTGAGATTCTAGATGATTGATAAACTAGGTTGTATAGTTTATAGCAATATTGTGAGTTTATATGTTCCAAATCAGCAACTATGGATGTTTGTAATTATTATTATACAGGGGCTTATTCATATGTAAAAGCCAAATTCTCTCTTCCTATCTTTAGATAATTGCATTGCATTTGAGAGGTTTTACATAGGACTTGCACTACTCGGTTTTTATCGAATGAGAGGAGCATGTTTATTTTCTGTAAAATCTACATCTCAGGTGCAAGAGGAAGTCACCGCTGTAGCGCATCGATCAAGGATCGGGGATCGAGGATCAAGGATCAAAGGGAACATATAAACTCACACGATGTGGATTGTGTGAATGGTTTAATTTCTGTTTTTATCTTGCTATGCATGTGATGAATGTGTTGAATGTTAGGATGTGTATGAATGATAATATGCATGATAACCTGAAATTCTGAATCACATGTTAATATATGAAATTGTCCAACAAAATTAAGACTAATTTTCCTTCTTATTTCATCCACTAGCAGCCATTGATCGAGGGATACTCTGCTCGCCCTTCGCGGGAGATAACTCCCTCCATCTTTGGGTAGTGGGAGATATAATGGTTCTCTATTGTTGTGCCACGATTAAATATATGAGATGTGTTTCACCATAGTGAACCCCAAGTATGTTTAGTTGTGAATACAATGGATAAATGTATCTCGTATCAAATGAAAATAAGTTTTCTTAACATTACCTAGAGCCCTCGCTCGGTTTTGGGAAAACGTTTTTCTTACGAGGATAGGTCGCATTCCCTCATAATTAAAATGACAAGAATCACAAAAGTTTGAAGATGCTAATGTTGCTAAAATTCAAAAAGGTTGTGATTAGAAAGAGTTTTTCTTACCTTGATATTGTGATGTATTCGAGAGCCCTTAGCTAGTCTATTTGCAATAAATGGGATCTTGGATTGCTGCATTTATGGGCAAAAATTTATTTGCAGTATTTACATTTATATTTGATATATATGTATGTGTTTTAAAACATAAAATTGGCATTAAAATCCAGTATGATTTATTTTGTAGAAAAATGACGAACATCCAACCTATCGTACGATCCATGATAGAAAAACACCCTTTAGGAAATGATGACTCAAACTTCATTAGTTGGCAACTCAAACTCAACATCGTGTTAAAGTTTGAGAAACTGTCTCACATTTTGGAAGGTCCAATCCCAAAATGGAATGAGAGATTAACCGATGAAGAGAAAGAGGCTAAAACCAAGTGGGAAGACCAAGAGAACCAAGTTCACGGTCTTATACTAGCATCAATGGGTGACTCGCTTCAAGCGAAATACTTGGATTCAAAATCCAAGAAGACCATGGAGGCTTTGTCTAAGATGTTCATGAATAGTGCCCGAAAGGAGCGCTATAAGACCACCATCGCACTCACAAGGTGCCATATGGCGGAGGGAACATCGGTATCCATGCATTTTCTCATGATGCAAGGGTACCTTGAGAAGTTGGCAAAGCTCTCTTCACCAATGCCCGAGGACATTGCTGAAGATATGATTCTTGGCTCTCTAGCCCTGTCCCTTAAGTACTTTGTGATGCACTATCACGTGCGTGAAAAATGGGTGAGTCTTGAGGAGCTGCACAACGCTCTCAAAACTGCTGAAGTTGACATGGGCAAGGGTAGGGACAAGCAAGTCATTGCCGTCCATGGGAGGAGCCAAAAGATTGGTAAAGGAAAGGGCAAGTCTACCAAAAGTGGTTCAATCAAGAGCAAGGGAGTAGGAGGTGCTCATAAGAGTGCCTCGAGGGGGAAATCTCAGAAATCTCCAACTCGCAATACGGAGTTCTTTCACTGCTGTGAAAAAGGACACATCCGGCCAAATTGCCGCAAGTACAAGGATGACCTTGACAACAGAGTGATTGAACGTCGGCGCCCCAAAAGGGCCAAAGGTATATTTGTTATTAAAATAAATTTAGCCACCTCTGTCCAGGATTGGGTAATTGATACCGGATCTTGTGCTCACATAGTTTCTAATGTGTAGCTACTCAAGGATAGGAAGGAACTCGTACGGAACGAGATAGAATTGAAGGTCGGAAATGGTGCCAACGTTTCTGTGGTTGCACAAGGTTCTGTGGTGCTTCAATTATGTAGTGGTTTAAATTTATGTCTAAAGAATGTTTATTATGTGCATTCGATTAACAAGAACATTATTTCTGTATCGTGTTTATATATGGATAATTTTAATATAAATATTTCAAATTCTTGTTTGTCTATATCGAAGAATGGTGTTTTCTATGCAAATGCATTCATAAGGAATGATCTCTATTTGCTTGAATTGAATAATAAATAAATCTTTAATATCAATAACAAAAGACTTAAGACCACTCACGAGAATGATACTCTCTTGTGGCACTATCGTCTTGGTCACATAAATGAAAAGCGCATCAAGAAATTGCAAGAAGCTAACCTTCTTGGTCTACTTGATTTTAAATCATTGGAGACGTGCCAACCATGTTTAATGGGAAAAATGACCAAAAAGTCTTTCAAGAAGAAAGGTCCAAGGGCGAGTGGCTTGTTGGATTTGATACATTCCGATATATGTGGTCCAATGAGGACTAGTGCACGAGATGGTTTCAGGTACTTCATTACGTTCACGGATGATTATAGTCGTTATGGCTATGTTTATCTAATGAGAAACAAAAGTAAATCCTTTGACAAGTTCAAAGAATTCAAGAATGAAGTAGAGAACCAACTCGACAAGAAAATCAAGTCTCTACGAACGGATCGTAGAGGTGAGTACTTAAGTACCGAATTTGACTCATTCCTAAAGGAGTGTGGTATTGTACCACAACTCACCCCTCCCGGTACACCTCAGTGGAATGGGGTATCCGAAAGAAGGAATAGGACATTCCTTGACATGGTTCGATCAATGATGAGTCAAGCTGAATTGTCGCTTTACTTATCGAGTTATGTACTAGAAGTTACGGCTTACACACTAAATAATGTTCCATCCAAATCCGTAGAGAAAACGTCTTATGAGCTATGGAGTGGTAAAACCCTTAAGCTAAATTCTCTCAAGATTTGGGGTTGTGAGGCTTACGTCAAGAACTTGATGTTGACCAAACTTCAACCAAAAGCGGATAAGTGCTTCTTTATTGGTTATCCTCGTGAGACAAGAGGATACTAATTTTGGCATATCACCTCCAATAGAGTGATTGTAGAGAGGGATGCCACATTTCTAGAAAAGGAATTTCTGAAAAGTGTAAAAAGTAGTGGGAGTAAGGTTGTGCTTGAGGAAACTCAAGATACTCTACAAGATCATGACATGAATGATGACATTCAAGATCATGAAGGCCCAACCAAGATTCCTTTGGTTAGTGGGAGCGTGAGTGAGAGACCCTCACAAGAAATTATGAGAGAATCTCAATCATCCCCACCTAGTGTACGTTCAAGAGTTGAACGCGAACCCCCTCCTCAAGAAATTGTGGAAGAAGTTTGAGAGACACGAGAAGAACCAAAAGAACTAAGAAGGTCAACGAGGGAAAGGAAGAAACCCGACTTGTATCTGGGACTTCATGAAATCATGGTACTTGATACCAATGATCCCTTGACCTTCCAAGAAGCAATGGAAAGGGAAGACTCCAAACTGTGGCTTAAGGCCATGGAATCCGAAATTGAATCCATGTATGATAATCATGTGTGGAACTTGGTTGACCTTCCTCAAGGGAAAAAGGCCATTCAAAATAAATGAGTTTTAAGAGGAAGATGGACATGGATGGGAACTTGACAATCTACAAAGCGAGGCTTGTAGCGAAGGGTTTCACTAAAAGTTCAAGGAATTGACTATGATGAAACTTTTTCACCGATTTCCATGTTCAAGTCTATTCGGATTATGCTCGCTATTGCCGCATTTCATGATTATGAGATATGGCAAATGGATGTCAAAACGACGTTCCTTAATGGGAACTTGGAGGAGGATGTGTACATGGTACATCCTCAAGGTTTTGAAGATCCAAAGAATAGCGAGAAGGTATGCAAGCTTCAAAGATCCATTTATGGATTGAAGCAAGCATCAAGGAGTTGGAACAAACACTTTGACGAGGAAGTGAAGAAGCTTCACTTCATTCAAAGTAAGGAAGAACCTTCTATATTCAGGAAGGTTAGTGGGAGCCATTTAGTATTCCTAATCTTATATGTCGATGGCATATTGCTTATGGGCAATCATATTCCTTTGGTTGAGCAAACGAGAAGTTCATTGAAATCTGCATTTTCAATGAAAGATATGGGTGAGGCTCAATACATCTTGGGAATCAAGATATATCGAGATAGATCCCGTAGACTCATTGGCCTAAGTCAACGTACATACATTGACAAGGTCTTGGAAAGGTTTAAGATGAACAACTCCAAAAAGGGCAGTGTGCCAATGACTATGGGTGTGCAACTCAAGAAGTCTCAACGTGCACAATCACGTAAGGACTTAGAGTACATGAAGGATGTCCCTTATGCTTCGGCAATTGGGTCGATCATGTACGCGATGACTTGCACAAGACCCCATGCCTCGTATGCTCTAAGCGTGACAAGTCGTCACCAATCCAACGCAAGTCCTGAGCATTGGACTGCGGTCAAGAATATCCGGAAGTACCTTAATCGGACTAAGGATAAGATTCTTGTTTATGGAGGACAAAGGGAGTTGATAGCCGAGGGGTACTCGGATGCGAGTTTCATGAGTGATCCAGACGATAGAAGGTCGCAATCAGGATACGTCTTCCTTCTGAATGGTTGAGCTGTGAGTTGGTGTAGTTGGAAGCAAAGCACTACGACCGACTCAACCACTGCTTCCGAAGTAATGGCTGTCACTGAAGCAAGCAAGGAAGGAGTGTGGATTAAGAAGTTCCTTGAAGAGCTTGGAGTAGTTCCCTCGAGCTAGGGACCAGTAGAGCTATTTTGCGATAATAGTGCATCTATCTCGCAAATCAAGGATCCCAAATCACACCACAAAGTGAAGTACATGGATCGTAAGTACTTCGTGACACGTGACCTCATCGACGAAGGCAAAATAAATCTTTTATGGGTGGACACCAACAGTAACACAGTTGATCTATTCACAAAACCCTTATCCCAAGCCAAGGGCGAAATGCATTTCGAGTCCATGGGATTTAGGAATCATGTAGATTGACTTGATGATTGATATGAAATGGGGTTTACCCTAGTTATTATTGTTTTATACATTATGTGAAAGAAAGCTTTAATAACAAGTGGGAGATTGAAGGGAATGTGTACTAAAAGTTTTACTTTTAAATGTCAATTATTATGAATTGAATGAGAAATCATTTTGTTCCTTGTTTATGTTATTCATCTTTTAGAAGTGTTAAGGAAGAGGCTCTTGGTCCTTAACCGTAGGGCTCTAAAAGATATTTGTTTCATAAAGCAAAAAATATTCGCAATCATGGTAATAAACATGGGACATTCATTACCGAGTTAAGATTGTCGTGTTGGTCATAGATCATTGTAGCTCTACAAGTGAGTGACAACACGGGTACGCAAAAGAGGAAAATATTACTTTTGTATACCGAATAGACCTAATAAGTAAAACATTATACAATTGTGTTTTCTGTGTCATTAATGTTTTACTGTCTTTGGTCCTTTGATATGAGACTTATATCCTATCACTTAAGAATTGCTTAATTGGACTAGTGTCTTGAGCTATCGATAAGAGTAGTGTAAAGGCATTGGTTGATTAAGTATGACTTTGGTTGGAGAAGATAGTTAGTCAAAAGATTATCATTGCCCCTCTTAATTGACTGATGATATTAGTGGGCCCTTTGATAAAGCAAAGTTATAATGCGCACAATGTGATTTGAGTTAAGTCACATATTTGTAACTAGCTTAAAGAGATCAAGAAATGAATACAAATACAAAGATGACACAATACTACTTTGTGTGTATTCTTAATATCATGAGGCAAGGGACGAACACAAGTGGTGCACTCCATCACTAAATGGATCGGGTTTTGGTTCGAGTGGAATTAAGACATCTAACTAATTGGGAGCTATAATGTTTAGCTAGATACCGCTTATAGCTTGTGATGTCAAGCTCTTAATATCACTACCAACTTAGTTTAGATCCTCCCATAGGTTACACCACAAAACTGGGCAACAAGAAATGGGGATTTTGAGTTCATAAGATGTGTCGGGTTTCATGTAGAAAATATGACACATGGGGTGAACAAGCAAAATCAAAATTATATTATGATTAATAACATAATTAGAATCTAAATTAAATTCATATGTGATGTAAATATTATGGGGTGTAATGATTTATCGTTACATAGGATAATATGTTACATAAGTTGTGAATTTACTACTAGTCCCGAAATATCAAATTTTGTAGGGGTAAAACCGAAATTTGACCAATTTGCAGAATAGTGCTCAACGGTCGATCAAACAATAGTAAACGGTCGACCGGTCAGTGCACGGTCGACCGGACACGTCTCGACCGATAACATGGAATTTTTGTCTGTTCGGAACGGTCGACCGAATCTATCGGTTGGTAGACCGAACATTGCGATGAAATAGTTTTACTGTTGAGAACGGTCGACCGAGTGTCTAACGGTCGACCGAAACTTGGTTCGAACGGTCGACCGAACCTCCAAACGGCGACCGGTCGAGACGGTTTTCTGCAGAATTTATTTAAGAATTAATTGGATCATGCATGGAATTGGTCCATAACTGATTTAATTCGTGGCTAAGATTATTTGTTAGCAAATGATGGATGGTTAGATGGAAGTTTGCATGAAATCATGGGCAAGAGGTTGGACATGAATTGGTAATTTGGAGAGAACTTATAAATACAAGTTTATCTCATTACCTTATTAATTTAATTCATTATCTTTTTGTGCAAACTTCTCTCTCAATAATTCTCCACAAATTTCACCTTAATTCTTGAATTTAGTTTTACTTTTCAGAGATCTTCTTCTCAAGGGAACTAAAGAGGGGTTAGTCATTAGATTCTAAACCCTATTGGAGATTGAGAGGCTAGCTCTTCTCTCTCCAATATTGTTTAGAGTTTGGTGAATTCTCGGAGGCATCCGGCGCAGCGACAAACATCCTCAACGTCTCCGGATCTTCAAGAAGTTTTAGAGAACTTCTAGGTATGAATTTCAGAGCCCATGTTTGTTTTAATAAAGTTTTGAAACTATTTATTGAAACAAACCGATGCATGCATGAAACAAATCATAGAAAAATTGTAATTGATCCTTATTGTGCATAAAATTTTCGAAAATAAATATGTGCAATTAAACTAGAAATCCTGCAAATTTGAGTCTAGAAACCTATGCACCTTCTGTATTGAATATGATGAGTGATATGAATAACAATTATTGGAATCAAACTCAACATGCGTGGTCTAGCGAAAGCGAATTTCAAAATAATTTTGAAATGGAACACAATTATGAAATGGGTTGGGGCACATTTAATTTTTCATGTTGTAATTGTTGTAGACTTACTGATCACGTAGCCCAAGATTAATATTGCATTTTGAATCCTGAAAAACCTAAATGGGCCAACTCTTATCATCATAGCCCACAATATGACCCTTATGCTTGTGCATACAACCGACCATCAGATTCATATCAAGATTGTTCATGGGATGTCCAAACTCATATATGATATATCCACCTTATCGTAAGACTCCATTTAAACTCCAAAATCTCTATCAATATGGAGAACAAGAAACATGGAATAAACCTCAAAATGTTAGTAACACATCAACATTTTATAAACATCAAAACATGAATTCTAATGTTGACTCGAGACTTGATTTAATAGAACAAACTATTTCAACATTTATTCAAAACTTCAAGAATTTTCTAGTAGACACCAACAACTCATTGCAATCCTTGGAAATGCAAGCATGTCAACTAGTACAACAAGTGAGTGAACATAAGAATGATATTTATGTTAACCAACTTGAGCCAAAATCACAATTTGAACCTATAAGTTCACAAGTTGGACCGTCCCAACTTGAACTTGAGCATCCATATAAAACAAGTACTCAACAGGTTGGAGCGAACCAACCTGACCCCCAATCTAAAATTGAATTCATGAATCAAAAGGTTAGACTGTCCCAATCTGAGCTTGAAATTCAATTCAAACCCATAACTCGACAAGTTGGGCCGTCCTAACATGACAGTGAACCTATACCTCAATCTAATGACAAGGAATTAGTCTACAATTTTAAAGAACAATATCCCAATTGACTCATTTTGACACATCAACCAGTGGGTTGAAGAGTTTGGATTGACGATCGTGTTTAGAATACTGCATTGCGTAAAGAACAATTTTCATCATTATCTCTAAACCAAGCAATAGAATGGTCTAAACAAATGAAGATTAATTTTCTACCTGATATGTTGCTTTGTGATGTTCACGAACATGTTTATGTTATTATTGTTGAGAATCACGTGGGCTCACCATTCAGAATTTTGATCCCATGTCGGATCATGTTTCAGTTTCAGGTGCATTAACTTCGTAAAATGTGATCACATTTCTGTTGTAAATATGTCGAAAAAGAGAAAAATAAAAAAATGAATAAAAATGTTAGCGTGTTTTGTTTTTTTCCTCACTAATTTTACAGATCTCGTCTCTCCTACTATCGACAAAGTGTGCAACTCCAATCAAGCTATGACAGTCGTGACCGGATCACTCTCCTAATGTGCCTGAGTCCTAGTGGCCAAATTAACATTTTACTTGAGTGTGGTTTGTAGGGCTAAGGGAGGGATGATGAAATCCCCCACCTTATCTTGTATGAGACAACCCCTCGGTAGCGTTTTGAGTCTTAATCTAGCAATCAACTCTCCAACCAAATGCTTACCTCACACTAGTCACGACGCACCTTACTAACTAATGCATGCTTTAACCATGCGTGAATGAGAAAATTGGTGAATGTACGTCACGCCAGCAATCGACAACAAGAATGTAAAGAAAAGAAATGACTAGTGCGTGCAAGGTCTACAAAATGATGCATGACCTAGATGACAATCAATCTAATCTTTTGCTTTGAGTTTAAGGTCCAAGTTGTATAGAAACTGGATTGATTGGTTTATCCATTGATCTGGAAGCAATATATTGGTTAAAACATTCAAAATTGGGCTTCCAGACACTTATATTCCAATATAAAACAAACGTAAGAGGAAGTAAAAGTTTCTCACGAGACTGCTAACTAGCGGTCTCAGGCCACTGATTGGCTATCAGATTAGCTTTGTTCTCCCTCTAATTTTTCATGGAACCTCCCCTAGATCCTTAGAAGCTCTAAAACAAACCAAAACTAAAAAAAAGATTAAAACCACTCAAATCGTCCAAACCAGAGTCTGGATAGAGCACCTCCGAGGCAATGATGCCAAAAACATGATTGATTCAATTATAATAACAGCATGTGCACGACCGTGATGAAGCGGTGCCAAGTACGGGTCGAGTCCATAGAGAGGTGTGTCAGCTCTGGTTCTTCAGAAATCAAGTGAAAATAAGGGGAGAAGAAGTTTGATTACGATAAACTATGAATGAATTAACAATTAAATTAAACCCCATGGAGTGGAGGTGTGTAGGTTTGTGTGTGTGTGAGTGGGTCTTCATTTCAATTAGGCACAAGTGTAGTTTGTGTGGCGTACAAGTAGAAGCTAGTGTAGAATCTAAGTGTAGGATACACAACACTACATGGCAAACCATGAACGTGCATATCTGACATAAAGTTGAGGTTGATTTTAGATTTTCAAGCATGCAATAAGTACCTAGTGTGGCCATTAGAGCATTAATTAATCCTACATACAACCTAAATCATTCATGTGAATGTGCACCAAACATGGATCCATACATAACAAGCCATTTCCATCAAACCATTACAAGCAACAAGATAAACTCTAAAGTTAGCATCAGATAAGTACCTAGTGTGGACATTATCTCATCTAATACAAGTTTAAGCATGCTACGAGTATAGATCTACACTAAGCACATGAAATCACACAAATAAAAAAAACATCAGTAACATAATCTACATCACCTCCATCCCAAGTGGGGTGGATCTACTCTCTACTCATTAAGCTAACTAATTATATTAAGGAAGAAATACATTCTATATAATTATACTAAGATTGAGAAAACAAACTAAGCTAAACATGCAAGCATTAAAAAACACAACATTAAAACAAAACTACGAAGAATTATTTTATTTACATGACTCACATTACAAGTAGCATTCTTCTCCTTGAGCTTTGTTACAAGGCTCACTCTAAGTAGAGAGGATGACCACCAACCAATGAGTTTTTCTACAAAGGAAGAAGAAGAGTTCTATTTATAGGAATGAAAAGAAAACTGGGGACCATCCCCCGATGTGGGACTAATGAATATTCCCTAAATAGACATAAACACATAACTCATATCCGTGTGAAACTGAGTTGCATTCTGACCAAAACAGACCGCCAATTGGTGGTTACTTTTTGTTGGATCGGACCCATTTTTGGATATCTTCTTTAGCACTTCAATTCTGCACGTACGGTGACTCGGATCGGTTATTGGAGTATGGGCCCGAATCTAATTGCCAAAATACTCCTCGTGATAGTGTGGAGTTTCTCAGTTTGCTATTTGGTCCCTCCGGCCTTACGTCTAGGTCCTTCCCTCTTGTAGATGGGTCATTGTGTATGACCAAGAGGTCCATTTTGCTTCCTTTAAGTCCTTTCTTCTTACATTTCAGTCCTTTTTCTCTTCCATTCTCTTCTATATCACCTAATACCCGAAATATAACAACAAACACTTGAGTAGAACAATATTGAGGTAAAAATAAGGAAATATATCATGAATATGATGCATGATACACTACTAATCAGTAGAGGAGCCATATTGTGGGAAGAGAAAAATGAAGGAGGCAATCCAATACCATAACCAAAACCTTTGGGTAGAAAAAATTCAAATCAAGGTAATTGCTAAAAACAAGAAGGCAAATGAAAACCCAAAATTCTTTTTGGAGGCAAAAAGTCATAAACAAAGTCCCAAATCAAATTCAAAGTCCAAAATTTCAAATCAAAACCACCAGAAAAGGATAGAGGATCAGGAAGAAGGGGAGCAAACAAAATTCTTTTGAAGGATAAAAATGACACCCATGTATCATCCATGAAAACTCAGTATGAACTTATTGGGTAACAGTGCACTAAACCAGATGTGTTGAGTGAAATTAGTAGGTAGGTCAGACCCTTTTGGAATGCTCACTTTATGACAAATCTAGGTTTTTTTATTGATTTAGAGAACTTACTGATATCTTGCATCCAAGCTAAGATTTTAGGCATATCTACTGAAAACCATCATTAGACAAAACTCCTCCATGGCAACATGAGGATTTAACATCTTGTTGCACATGCTAAGTGCAACCTTGATTCTTACAAAAGTAAGTTAGAATTTCATGTTTGTTTGTATCTTTTAGTTTTTGTTTTTGTTTTGCTTGACTAACAAAAGATAGGTGTGGGGTGGGGGTATTGGATGAGTATCATAATTTATCATTTTTACCTTCACTACTATCTTATTTTTGTATTTGAATAATGGTATGTCGAGTGTTTTGTTCTCATTTTTTAGGTTACAAGAAAATAGATCGATGATTGATTCGTTTTAATTAACTGCAAGTGCACGGCCGCGTTGAAGCGTTGGCAAATACGGGTCGATCCACCGGGAGGTGTGTCGACTTTAGTTTGTTCGAAGGCGAGTGAGAAAGAAATGAGAGAAAAGAGTTATGGTCAAACTACAATACAATGCAAAATGTAAATGGAAGATAAGTAATAAAACTAAACCCCATAGGGGGTAGAGAAAAGAGTGTGAATATAAAGATATGTGTATGTGTGTGTATTCAATTGTGCTCATCACAACACGTAGTGTATGAAAATCATAAAACTAAATCCAACTTTCACTCCACATGAAATAAAATAAGATCATATCATTAAAACATACAAGACAATAATTGGAATGAAGCTAAGTGAACTCAAGTATAAAGACCAAACCCCACTATGCCTCTACATGAGATAAGATTTACTCAATCATTAAAACATACAAGACATTAATAAAGGTAAAGGCAACAAGAGCACATACACTACAAGTCATGTTTCCTTTATCAATTCCATCTTTATCCTCACCTCATCATTGCCCATAAAATAGGTCCACTAGTCTAAGCATAAGCTAAGCTTCATTCAAGAGCATTAGCATATAAAAGACAAGAGTGAAATCCTATTAGATGTTTATGGAAATCATACAAGGTTCAAAGGATTAAGATAACACACACCTAATACATCACATAATCACATCACATATTTCTCCACCCCCCAAATGGAGATGAAACTACTCACTAATCATTACACTAACTACATTAACAAAATGAAACATTATACTGAAAGGAAATTAAACTAAGCAAGAAATGAATATTAAAGAAGCTAATTGAAAGGAAAATAAAACTGAAGAAGCATGCAAGAATTAAAAGACAAGATTAAAAGAAACTAAGAACAATTATTTTATTTACATGACTCACATTACAAATGACATTCTTCTCCACCTTGAGTTTTTGCTTCAAAGCTTTTACTCCAAGTAGAGAGAATGCCACCAAGTAATGAGTCTATACAAAAGGAGGAGGAGTTAAATTTATAGCCATAGAAAAAGATAATCTGGGACAATCCCCCGGTTTCGGACCCAAACCAACCGCCAATTGGCGGTCTATATTGTTCGGATCTGGCCTGGATTTGGTGTGTGGTTGTTTGGCTTCATGTCTTTATGTTTGATGCATTCGAGTAGGTTGTTTGAGTTTAGGACCGAATCGAATTGCCAAATTACTCCTCATGATGGTGTAGAGTTTCTTGATTTGCTCCTTGGTCCTTTGGGCTTACATCCGGGTCCTTCCCTCTTGCATCTTAGTCCCCAAGTCTTGCAACGCAGTCCTTTTCCTTGCTTCGAGGTCCTTTTATGCCTATTCTCCTCAATCCTGTTTATTCCTAAAACTCAAACATAAAACTCGTTTCGTAGCATTGTTTAGGTTTAAGATAATGGATATAAGACACAAATATATGCATGATATGATGTCATTCAATCGAATTGCTGAAAATATTGAAAAGTGAAAGGAGTTAAATGCAAAATCTGATATATAAAGTCAAAGTTGGAAGGCATGATGCAAGAAATCCACTCAACATGTTTGTGCTCTCTATTGTGCTGCAAATTTAGGGGAAATAGTCAAATTATAGATGTATATTCGGATTATGCAATCAATATCAAATATGAAAGTTTAGATATGGAAAGTCTAGACTGTCGGCACATGCCACTTGTTTTATTTATACCATCTAAATCCATATACCAAATTTATTGATTATTAACCCTTTGGAAATATAATTTAAAGGAGCAAATATTCATTACTCTTGCAACTTGCCAAATTCCTATGATACGATGGTGAAAAATGCATGTCAAAACAGACTGTATTTGGAAATCGGACAATCGACATATCATTAGTAATTTGTGCATAACTTTGTCCTCCGAAATCCACATCAAGTGATTTAAGAGGCATCGATAAGATATTATGAAAGATCCTGATTTCTTCTTTCATGAGATATTCCAAATTAAGACGTTTCATGGGTCAAACGGCACATGAAAGACAACTGACCTGGAAGAGACATAATTCTAAATAAAGCCTTGTATTCTCTAATCAAAGGAGCTCTTCCCCTTTATTTAATTTTCGTTTTCTTTTCTACGAGAAGAGAGTCTCATGTTGTATGTACTTAGTTTCTTTTATTATTATTAGCTAAATAAATTTTCTCTTTTCTTCTCATGTCTCTTTTCTCTTCTTTTATGTTTTCTTTCATCATGTGTAACTAAATCCATCTCTTGGAAGGTGGAGATATGAGTAGGATGAATTAAAAATTAGGGTTGCCATCATGTTAATATTTTGATATATTATTATTTTTGCTAATTCACTTGAAAGAGGTAGATGATATATAATTATTTAATAGGTTAATGTTACTTGTAAGTTTCTTAATCTATGCTTACAATTATATCATTGCTTCTTTGCTTGCAAGAATTTGTGAAGTTGTAATTAGATGTAGGTAAGTTATTGTTTGATGAATTAATAGTCTGATCACTTCAAGTCATGCTTACGAAATCTAATCTCGTGTACTTAATGAAATGTGCAACACCTTTTTCAATTCATGCCTATGCAAATGTTTTTACCTTTTAAGTGTTTTATGTCATCGTTATTTTTTGTAGCATTCTTATTATAGAGAAATATCCAAACAAATATTTACATTATCTCTTAATTTCTTCCTAAAATAAAAGACCAAAAATATCAACCACCATTTAATCTATCATCATTATTCCTCGTGCTTCATTGAAAATAAATCGACTGAAATTTTCAACTTAGCTCTCCTTGTGTTCGACCCATTTGCTACACGATCTGTACGCTTGCGGTTAAATTTAAAACTCATGACAAACCATCCAAAATCTAATTTCTCATGACCACACATCCTTCTAAATTCGAATCACCACTACATTTCCACTACCAATTAACATCTCTCATCCTCCAATGACTTGAAGTGGAATCAACACCACCACCAATGAACCAAAACCCTAACACACACCTATAATCCAATCCAATATAAAAGCATTATTTTCTCCAAACCCTTCACTTTGAGACATACCAAATTCATTATGTGATCGACATCCAAATAAGAAATGGAAACCATCAACAATTCGTTGGTTTCAATTTTTAACCCTTACCCCAAATCTTGTTTCCCACCAATCCTAAATCCAATATTTACCTCGAAGTCCAAAATCCAATCCTAAATCAAACCCCAATCTCTAAATATTGTCTCCAAATCATCCAATCATGTTGCGACTACTAAACATTGTTTCCTTCTTTTTGTTGTTCAAAACGCCAATCTTACTAAGAACATTATAAAGCATTGATACTTGATGAGAATTAAATTTATACCACAAGTGCACGGCGTCAATGAAGACGTGGCAAGTACGGGTCGAACACAAGGAGGGAGAGATTTGTTATTAGTGTGATTTCGATTGGGGGAAAGAAGGAGAGAAGAAATAAATTGGTTTTGAGATTTTTGATTTTTTAATTATCTAAAGCAAGAAACAAGAACAATTAAAACTAAAACAATAACAAAGAAGTGAATTCCATTGGGTGGAGGTTTATATTTAAGGTTTAGATTAGAAAATTCAGAAACTTATAATAAATCATATTAGTTATGAAGCATTACATGATAAATGATTTAACATAAACTCAAGTAATCAAAATATACTAACACGAAATTAAAATAATAACTTTTATTCTTCTTCTCTTCACCCTAAATCCGTCACCTCCACCCTTTGGAAGGAGTTAGAAACTCATAGAGGGAGGAAGAAGGGGTCCTAGAGACATTACAAAAGAAAAGTAAAAACAAGAAATAAAAGACAGAATTTTATTACTAAAGTGAAGAGTACAAAACTGAAAATAAAAACAACTAAAAACTAGGTCTAAGGCCAAGGACCATTCTACCATCGTTCTCGGGGCTATTTATAGCCGATACAAGGGATCCCAATATATAAATGGAACGTACACGCGTCAATACAGCATTGGCAAAAATTTGAGCACACGGATCGACTTTTGTGCGGCTAAATCGCCGCAATTTGTACATGAGGTGCGGCGGAATCACCACCTTTTTGGCTCGGATTCGATCCAGATTTTTTCTGTGTGTTTATGGTATGATTTGATCCTCCTTTGCACGTCTGGATTGATTCTTTCCATTCTTTTGAGCTCCGGATTAATTCCTTTATATATATGGAGATTCACATTGATTTTTCTTTAGATTTTCTCCATAATAATAAAAGCTACTCGTGATTTGCAATTAGGTCCTTGACTTTTTGCAATTAAGTCCCCGGCTATTTTGTGCTTAAGTCTTTGTTCTTTTTGTAATTAGATCTTGAATGCTTTTATGCTTGGATACATTTCCATTTGTAACCTGATAAACTTGAACTTGGTCTTTATGATAGAAATGAGTCTTTTGCACGCGTTTATGCTCGAGATGTGGGTAAATAGCATTAAGGTCCCTGTAAAAAGTAAATAAGACTAAACACATACCTTAGTAGCATTTATTGATGTAAAAGTAATCTAAATGAAAGACATATGATGCAATGTATGCAATGCATCAAATACCCCCACACCTAGATTTTGCTAGTCCCTAGCAAAACAGAAAATAAGAAAAATAAAAACAGGGAAATCCTAACTCATTTTCGTAAGAATCACGGTTGCACTTAGCATGTGCAACAAACCTTTAAACCTCCTTGTTGCCAAGGAGGACGAGTTTTGTCTCGTGAGGGTTTTCAGTTGACACACCCACAAAGTCGTAATTCAACATTTCATTAATAGCTCTCAATATCCCTACCTCAACCTTATACATCTCACTTCGAATTCTTGTATGCTCATTATATGAATCTAACTCATTAAAAATATGACTTGGTCTTTGTTTCTCCAACATTCACACCACTAACCCTTCTATACATGATATCACTTAAATTATTTTGCACGCCTCCTCTGGTGGTGAAGTATCATTCGGATCAACCATGACATGGATCATTCTTTAGCTTTGGGCCTTGAGTATTTTTTTCTTTTCTTCCGTGATTCAACACATTTGCTTTTTGACACTTTTACCCTTTTTGCATTCGTGTAGCGAGTTTGGTCGATAATCCCGAGCTGGTAGACTCAAGTTACCGGGTTTCAAGATACCCCTACGGACCAGTGACTCAAAGACTTGGGCTTTTGTAGTCATTTTGCAAAATGTGCTTCCTCACTTTATTCCTTTATTTTATTTTCCTCAAGGCTTAATTGCTATTAGAAGTCCACACTTCCCGGTATATTTTCCTCAACCTCTGCTTTTTATCAACCACTTCAAAGATTTGATTCATCGAATTTAAGTGCATACATGTCTTAAAGGGTAATGGGTTATTTCTTTGGAACTTCGATTTATGTCATAATTTCTACAAGCAGAACTATATAATAAGGAACAAAAAATCAATGCAATTTGTACACGGGTTTTGGCAGTTCAATCTTAAGCTATGTCATGAAACATTGATTTTTTTAAGGTATATTTTTTTGAAATAAAAGACAGCTATATAGATAAATATATACATAAACATCCCCCCACACCTAAATCATGCATTGTCCTCAATGTATGCAAATATAACGCAAATGCACTTATTACCTTGGTGAACTGAGGTGGAAGGATGGAATTTGCTCAAAGTCAACCATAGTCAGAACTGGATTGAATGACACCATATTGGTGCATGTATCCAGTTGAATTGTTCCACATGTTGCACTGAGGCACAGATTCCACACCCCTCACATGTATTGGTTCTCTTATTTGCTCGAGTGATGGTGGGTGTGTCGCAGAATTACTCCTTTTCTCACTTCCTTTTTGATTTTGTGATGATTTATTAGATTCAGAAATCTTATAGATACGTGCTCTCATCACAACATCACTTTGATTGCATATTATTTCGGGCTCACTATCAACATGAAAGATATTAAATTCAGCTTTTAAGTTCCCAAAAGATAATTTCATGAGCCCATTTCGACAGTTTATCAATGCTTCAGAAGTGGCTAAAAAGGGTCTGCCTAGAATTACAGGGATTTGTTGTTTAGGATTTACAACAGGCGCGGTGTCTAGTACGACAAAATCCACTGGGTAAATGAAGTCACCAACCTTGATCAAAACATCCTCTACTACACCTCTTTGTTTCTTAATAGAGCAATCAGCAAATTGAAGGGTTGTCCTAGAGGGTTTTAGTGGACCAAGGTTCATTTGCTCATAGACAGAGTACGGGAGTAGGTTAACACTGGCACCAAGGTCTAGAAGGGTTTTGTTGATAAAAGTATCTCCTATTGAACATGAAATTGTGGGACACCCAGGATCCTTATATTTTATAGGAGATGTGTTGGACAATATAGAACTTATGTTTGCAGTTAAGAATGCCTTCTTTGGTACGTTCGTTTTTCTCTTTTTAGTGCACAAATCTTTTAAGAATTTAGCATAAGCAGGTATTTGTTGAATCATGTCTAAGAGTGGAATGTTCACCTTAACTTGCTTAAATACTTCCAAGATTTTCTCTATTTGTGCACTTGAGTTCTTTTTTAGTCTATTAGGGAATGGAGCTTTAGGAACATAGACTCGCTCAGGTTCAGGTTGAGCAGGTGGGTTGGGCGTTTCAGATTGGACGTCAGGTTCAATGGTCAGGTCCTATGTGGGTGCTTGATGGCTAGATTGATTGGACACTCTAGGATTTACCACATTGTTATCAACTTGTCTTCCGGACCGTAATGATACTACTGCATTTATTTGTTGGAACGGTCCTTCCACATTAACCATTTGAACCGGTCTAGGGTTGTTATTTCCTGAAGGTGCTTGATAGGATTGATATGAATTATTAGATCTAGGGTTCACCTCAGGTTGACTTGGAAGCCGACCCTTTTCTCTTTCACCTACTATTTGTGCTAGTTGGCTGACTTGTGTCTCTAGCCTTTGGAAGGTCTGGTTGGTTGTTTGTGTAAA
Source organism: Triglochin maritima (assembly GCA_963682175.1). Taxonomy (NCBI): domain Eukaryota; kingdom Viridiplantae; phylum Streptophyta; class Magnoliopsida; order Alismatales; family Juncaginaceae; genus Triglochin; species Triglochin maritima. The sequence goes on along the minus strand of OY821773.1, from coordinate 37,420,244 downwards.
GGTTTTCATCAAATTTTCCAAGCTTGTCAACCTAACCTCATGATCGTTATTGTTACTAAACCCAGATGATGTATTATTTTGATTATACGGGTTTGGTTGTTGTCTAGGAGGTTGACCCTGTTGGTTTGATGAGAAATTGGAATTATTACGCCAACCCGAGTTATAGGTTGATGCGTATGGGTCATTTCTAGCATGGTTATACATGGCATTAACTTGGTCCCATTCCGCACAATCCTCCATTACATGACCAGTCTGACCACATCTAGAGCAAAGGATAGACGAGGCTTGATTCACTCGGTTTTGAGTTCGTAGCTCTAAACTTTCCATTCTGCGCATAAGGGTAGCTAGTTTTGCTTCAGCCGCTATGTTGGCATCTACAGCTAAGACACCTGGTTTGGGTTGGCTTGCTATTCTAGATCCAATACTTGGGTTAAGCGGTATTCTAGCATTGTCCCATTGCATACTGTTTTCAGCTAATTCCTCAAGAAAAGTCCAGGCATCATTTTCATTTTTCGACATAAAGTTCCCTTGGCTTACGGATTCTACCATAACCCTAGATGTGGGTGTCAATCCCTCATAAATAATTTGGCATAATTGCCATCTTGGAATTCCATGATGAGGGCATTGGGTCAGAACACTTTTGAATCATTCTAGATAGGAATAGAACGACTCGCTCTCAGACTGAACGAATGCAACAATTTCATTCCTAATCCTCATAGTCTTATGGTTGGGGAAATATTTTTTTAGGAAAACTTGAACAAACTCAGCCCAACTTCTAATGGATCTTTCGGCTAGACTATATAGTCATTTCTTAGCGTCGTCCTTCAGTGCTAGAGGCACGAATTTCAGACGCACTGCCTCCTCAGGGATATGCTGGTATTGCATAAGAGAGCAGATTTTCTCAAATTCTCTAAGGAAGAGATATGGGTCTTCCCTAGAGGTGAACTTAGGCAACATACTCATGTATTGTGTCTTAAGTTCGAAGTCGCGACCCGGTATGGTGGGCATAACGATGCACGATGGCTGAGCAGCCATCGCTGGATAGCATCGATCCCTCAGAGTTATAGGTTGTGCAACAGGCGGGTCCACTACGTTCTCACCCAATGGATTCGGGTGAGGTGGTGCAACAGGTGGATTGGGGCTAAGTTCCAGACTGGAATCTAGATGAACTCGTGAGAGTCGATTACTCAAGTCCCGAACCCAAATCTGAGTGCACCGGGTTGAATCAATTTTTGAATTCAAATTCGGAATTTAAATTCCAAATTTAAATTCAAGAATTAATTACAATTTTTTTATATATATTTTCGTTTTTTTTAATATATTTTTTTTATGTTTTTTTTTCAAAAGGGAAACAAACAATAGAATGGGGAAAGATGAGAAAGGACTCCTAATCTAGAGATAGAAAGAGGGTTGGTCAGAAAATTCCTAAGAAAGCACGGTTCAAACAATCCTAGACCTAGTGTCGCTTAGATCTAGACGACTCCTAACTGGTTGAGTCGAATTGATTTGCTTGATTCACCTACCTCACTAATCAAACCAACTTGGTCAGGCCGTGTATAGCTAGTGGGGGCGCTTCCGACAGAGTCAGTGCCAATTAGACAACCACTTCGCTTGGAAGACTTACGTAAACAAAAAAAATACTTTCTAGACACCAAATTAAATTCAATCGGCTTCAGGTCATAGCAAGTCAAACCAATTCTTCTCCTTAAATGAGTCCGAGTCCTTAGGGGTCAATGTCTAGTTGATTTTAATTCAAGGCTTGGGTGACACTTTAGGTTTGTGATTTGTGGGCCACGGAAGGGTGATGAAATCCCCACCGTATCTTTGCCTACGGAGTTGCCCTTAAGATAGTTTAACTTAGATCTAGCAAAGATAGTCAAACAATGGTCTTTAGAGGGGGTAATTTCAAGGTTGTATGCAAACTAGATTATATGCTTAAATGCATTCGATAAAAACCGTGATACGTACCTTGCCTCCAGCACTCTTCAACAAGAATTAATTTGCACGAATTTAGCAAGAATAATGCAAACAAAACATTATATGATGCATGCACTAAGTTCTTCTAGTTTTGCCAATTTTTAGGTCAGAGTTGAATTATTGCAATTTATGGAATTTTTGCCCTACACATGCAGTTCTACGAAAAGGAAATTTTCTGAAAATAGAAATTACGAGGAAAAGAGGCAACAAAGGTTACCTTATGCAATGCTCAGTGGGGTTCACTGCCCGCTCTCAAAATTTCAGATGCACTGCGCGTCCACCCAGCGATGATGCGCATCCCAGAAAAGTTTGAAGCCCAGAAGCTCCAAGTGTGCGGCGATTCCGCCACAGGTTGTTCTATAGGTGCGGCGATTTCGCCGCTCGTTTAGCTCAGATCGTGCTCGGATTTCGCCGTGCACTCTGTTGTCTCCTAAAACATAAATCCAAATAGTTAGATCGCGCACAAGATAAACAGAACAGAATCGAAATCAACAAAAAAAAAATTTGCGTCGCCTCCCCGGCAACGGCGCCAAAAACTTGATGAGAATTAAATTTATACCGCAATTGCACGGCGTCAATGAAGACGTGGCAAGTACGGGTCGAACACAAGGAGGGAGAGATTTGTTATTAGTGTGATTTCGATTGGGGGAAAGAAGGAGAGAAGAAATAAATTGGTTTTGAGATTTTTGATTTTTTAATTATCTAAAGCAAGAAACAAGAACAATTAAAACTAAAACAAGAACAAAGAAGTGAATTCCGTTGGGTGGAGGTTTATATTTAAGGTTTAGATTAGAAAATTCAGAAATTTATAATAAATCATATTAGTTATGAAGCATTACATGATAAATGATTTAACATAAACTCAAGTAATCAAAATATACTAACACGAAATTAAAATAATAACTTTTATTCTTCTTCTCTTCACCCTAAATCCGTCACCTCCACCCTTTGGAAGGAGTTAGAAACTCATAGAGGGAGGAAGAAGGGGTCCTAGAGACATTACAAAAGAAAAGTAAAAACAAGAAATAAAAGACAGAATTATATTACTAAAGTGAAGAGTACAAAACTGAAAATAAAAACAACTAAAAACTAGGTCTAAGGCCAAGGACCATTCTACCATCGTTCTCGGGGCTATTTATAGCCGATACAAGGGATCCCAATATATAAATGGAACGTACACGCGTCAATACAGCATTGGTAAAAATTTGAGCACACGGATCGACTTTTGTGCGGCTAAATCGCCGCAATTTGTACATGAGGTGCGGCGGAATCGCCACCTTTTTGGCTCGGATTCAATCCAGATTTTTTCTGTGTGTTTATGGTATGATTTGATCCTCCTTTGCGCGTCTGGATTGATTCTTTCCATTCTTTTGGGCTCCGGATTAATTCCTTTATATATATGGAGATTCACATTGATTTTTCTTTAGATTTTCTCCATAATAATAAAAGCTACTCGTGATTTGCAATTAGGTCCTTGACTTTTTGCAATTAAGTCCCCGGCTACTTTTGTGCTTAAGTCTTTGTTCTTTTTGTAATTAGATCTTGAATGCTTTTATGCTTGGATACATTTCCATTTGTAACCTGATAAACTTGAACTTGGTCTTTATGATAGAAATGAGTCTTTTGCACGCGTTTATGCTCGAGATGTGGGTAAATGGCATTCAGGTCCCTGTAAAAAGTAAATAAGACTAAACACATACCTTAGTAGCATTTATTGATGTAAAAGTAATCTAAATGAAAGACATATGATGCAATGTATGCAATGCATCAACACTCAATCCAGAGGGCCCCAGTTTTCAATTTCCTCCACCAAATCCTACCACTCAACATTTCAAACTCCACCTATCACAACATCACACAAAACACCAAACATTCAACAACAATGATATCTTAAAACATCCAACATCGAACAAAACATTGAAATTTTTCAACTTAAAATATATTTAGTAATCACAGTCAAAACACACAGTCAATCATGCAAAATCAAATTAGCTAACAAATCTAAGTAATTAATTAACAAAATCTACAAAGTCACATTCTAATCTAATTAACTAAAATAAACTAATTGATAGAATTCAAATTGATAAAACTAAGAGGTGGTGATGGAGGTGGACGTGGGTGGTGGTGATGGACGTAGGTGGAGGAGGAGGAAGTGATCTGGTGGTGACGTGGTGAAGGGACAAGGGTGGTCGGGGTGGGGTGGTGAGGATGGATAAGGGTGGGGGGAGGATGGGGTCGAGGGGAGGAGGACGCAGTCGGGGGGGGGGGATAGGGAGGAAGCTGGGGAAGGGAGGATGAAGTGGTGCGGTTGGGGTAGGAGAAGATTGGGGTCGGGGGGTGTGCCGGTTGGGGGAGGGGCATGAGGGGCAGTCTAGAGTAAGGGAAGAGGTTGGGGTTGAGGTGAGCAGGTGGCTGTTAGGGGGGGAGGACGAGGAGGAGGTTGGGGTAAGTGAGGACGAGGTGGGAACCAGGAAAGGAGGAGGAAATTGTAGGATCGTTGGACCCATAATTAATCTAAGCACTTTCTTAATTCTCTACTTGATTCAATCAAATATGTAGCAGAATTTAAGAAATAAAAACAAGTAAAGAAAAAGCAAACCACAAATAATGACGCGGTGGTTTTTATAGAGGTTTGACACCCCACCCGGGTTATACTTCATCTCTTGGAAGCTCTGCTTCATTCCACGAGCTCTGCCTACATCTTCACTAAGCACACCCCGTTCCAGGTCGGGAGAGAATGCCTTTAACAAAGCAAGCTCGCGAACACCCTCACCGAGCTTGATTTCCTTCTCTCACAATCCGAGAGGAACTCTTCGGGCTTTCACCGAATCCTTTACAAGTTGCTTCAGACTTTCACCAAAATCTTTTCTTCTCTGACAACAATTGTAAGTGGATCAAACACTCTCTAATTTGAGCACACTTTGAGTATGATTGGAAATTGATCAAAGGTGTAGAAGTTTTGACTCTTGAGTGTATAGAATTGAGATTCTAGGAGTGGAGGATTTCTCTCTGGTGTATATATGAGTTTGCAGTAGGAGAGTTAGGTAAGTAAGGTGTGTGAACCTCTATCTATAAGCTCCTAAAGGTTTATAGACACTGGGAAAGCTTTGGTTGCAGTTTGTGGAAGAAACACAAAATAGAAATCTAAGTTCTGCAAATCTATCCTAAACCGGTCGACCGACTCAGGATAAACGGTCGATCGTTTCCATAAAATTAAGGAAACGTTCGAACCAACTTAAACTACGGTTGAACCAAATTGATATAACTTAAGTTAACAGACGAACTAAATCTTGGGGGGGGGGGGGGGTCGACCATTGAGAGGGTTTTGGCCAGGTCAAAGGTTAATCGGTTGAACACAAGAAGAAGGTTCGTTCGACCAAAAGTAACATGGACTTTGGTGCACAAAATTATCTACATCTGGTCGACCACCATCAAGGTATCACTTGACTGGTTGCCTAATGTATTTAGGGGTATTTGAGAAAATACAAATACGACAAGTATAACGATCGTTCGGAAAATACGGGTAAACAATCGACCGGTGGAGCTAGGTAAAAATACTATTTGAGAAACTGTTAACTGGTAGAAACGGTTGAACAGGAAACTTGTTTCGTTCGACCATTCTGCACAGACAGGCAGAAGTTAAGTTTAAGTGATTTTCCTACCTAAGTTGGGGTGACCTATTGAAGTCCAATTGATTCGAGATTTTATGTGTGACGTCTACAATGAACCTAGTGTGTATGTGAATAGATTTTAACTCTTGTATGCTCAAGTTCACATAAGTTCCTCAGACTCAAATAAAAGGTAAAATTACATATCTTCAAGTAACTTGATTACATGTCTTTACTTCATTCCACTCTTCCTTGAGTTTTCATCACTTGTAAATGTTAGCATAATACAATGTATGTTCCATGCATGATGTGTGCATTATATTTGATTGCGATTAAGATTAGGTTAGTTAAATCATCAAAACACGGATTAAGGCAAAAAAACCAACAATCTCCCTTTTTTTGATGATAGCAACCTATATCTTAATACTTGAAATTTAAATTTGTAAACAATACATATATGGTGCTCCCCCTATGAGTGTGCATAGTTTTTGTTCAATTATTTCAATTTCAATGTTTCTTCTCCCCCTTTGACCTCAATCAAATGTTAAAAATGTGATCATGAGATGTCTAATTTCTTCACCCCATTCAAATGTAATGAATTTGCTCCCCCTTAATTTTGCAATTCATTACTTCATCTAGGTAAAGATACTCATTAAGCTCTTATTATCAATATTAATAGGTATATCAATTAGTCTTAATTTTCCTTTTACTCCCCCTTAATGATATACATCAAGCTTATCTTAATTGATCAATGAATGATATAAAGGATATTACAATTAAGCATATAATATCCTATTGGAACCAATACTTTAAGCTTAAGAGGATTAAAAATGTTACCCAACTTGCATTCCTCATTGTTTTGGTTCTATCCTCCTCTTGATAGTGGAACCGGCTTGAAATTTGGACTTTGCAAGCTTGGTCGGTGACTACCGATCTCCCATCTTCTAAGTACCTACAAGTGTAGATTTAGGTACCCAAGCAACTTTGGGTCCTTCAATGATAGCTTTAGGAACCCAAACCATTTTGGTTTTCGGAGCCACACACTTGAGGAACTATGTTTAAGAAAGAAATGCTTTCCATTCAAGGTACTATGCACTACATGGTTTTTAACATGTGAAGCATTATATCCTAAACCATGTTTGCCTAGTGATTGTCAAGATCTTTTCTTAATTATTCATTACATGGCTTAAGATCTAGTTGTTCAACATCAATAGGTGTTGCTTCTAAACTACCAAGTGCTAATGCATTTGTTTCATGTCTAACAATTACCTCATTCTTCCCATTCATGATAGTTTCAATTTGGCATTGGAGATCATTTATTATCTTTCTAGCATTCTTGTTCTTATCGCAAATGATCTCATATTGTTCAACTACAACATGAAATGCATTTTCAAGCTCATCAAAAGTATATGAATCATTTTTAGAGCATGAGCTTTCACTACAATATGATCTAGTTGAGCAAGAGTTAGATCTAGTAGAACAAGAGTTGGAAGCTACCTCACTTTGTTCATCTTCAATGGCCATGAAGCAAGTGTGGGCAACTTCTCTTCTATTTTGTAGAGATGATGATGATGATAATCAGTCATCCCATGTGGCTTTATGAGCTTCTATCTCCTTCCCTTTTCTCTTGCTCCTTTCTCTTCCTCTCATTCTCTCCCTTGTCTCATTTTCACTCTTGTACTTCTCCTTTTCTTTTTCCCACTTCTTCACTTCTTCTTCCTCTTCTATCTTTACACGAATGAAAAGTGATTCGCAATCAAGGTGATTAACTTGGGACATTAATTACCGAGATAAGATTGTCGTGTTGGTTAAAAGAGATGTTATAGCTCTACAAATATTTAACAACATGAGTATATGAAATAGAAAATGTTTCTGTCATATATTGAATTGACCTAAGAAATGAAAACATTATGGAATTGTGTTTGTGTCATTAAAGTTTCATTGTGTCTTTTAATTTTAAAATATGAGACTTATATCTTTTCACATAAGGAGTGTATGATTTGATTATTATAAAAAGCTATCAATGCGTATAGTGATAAATGTATAAGTTGGTTATACAAAACTTGTGATGGAAAAGTTGATATGTCAAAATATTATCATTGTCCCTCTTGACTTGAGTGATGATATTGCTGGGCCCCTTGATAAAGAAAAAATTATAATGTGCACAATGTAACTTGTGTATAGTTACATATTTATAATTAGCTTGAGATATCAAGAAGTAAATATATAATACAAAGATGACACATTTCTACTTTGTATGATATTCTCAATATCACGAGGCAAGTGATAGACACAAGTGATATTAAATATCACTAAATGGATCATGTTTAGTTCGAGTGAGCAAAACATCTTTGTTATTTAGGTAACTATAATGTGTAGCCAGATATCGCTTTTGGTTTATGATATAAATTATTTTATATCATAACCAATATAATTTAGATCCTCCTATAAGTCTGACGTAGAGGAGATGGTCATGCAATATATGATCAAGAGGGATCAAGAAAGGAAGAGTAAATGAGCACATACAACCTCCAACGTGTCCTACGTGAAATGCATGCATGGGAAGGACCTATCATCAATTCGTGAAAGTTTTAGGAGTTTATTTGAATTTCATGTCTTATCTAGTCTAGTGACTGTTACCTTTGTCCTTGTCTTTTTCTTCCCTAAACGAGTAGCTCACGTGCTTGCTAAGGAGTAGGTAGCTTTCTGTATTGTCCTTTTAAGGACAAGACTATGGCATAATAGAGCATCTCCCTTTAATCCAAAATTTTGAATTTATCTCTTGCAATGGTGGATTCCAGACTACGACCACCCCCCTCCAAGCCAACAACTTGAGGATTCGCCGACCAGTGCCCGAAGTCCGGTCCCTACACCACCACCCCCATGTCAAGTGGTATGAGAGCCAGGTTAGCTCCTGGTATGTCGGGCGACAAGGAGGGTTCCCCAATAGAAGCGTTTCTCGCGGGACTTACCACACAACAACGAACAATGGAAGCGGGATTTGAGCTTGTAACGAACGCACTCGAAGCCCTATGCCTAGAACATGTACCCCGAGCAGAGGCTGAGAAGGAGCCCGGAGGTCGCTGGCGACCAGCGCGAACCCCACCAGTGAGGCGTGGTCCGGTCCGTGAGTCTTTGAACTCTGACTCTAGTGAGTCAGAGGTCGAAGCTGGGTTCGGCGAGCCTCCACCACAGGGTCCGCGACACCTTCACGACACGGACGAGTACAAGCTGAAGGCCGACATCCCAGTCTTTCACGGTAGCCTCGACGTCGAATCCCTCTTGGATTGGTTATATGAAGTAGAGAATTTTTTTGAAATTATGGAGGTCCCTGAAACTCGACAAGTTCGCATCGTGGCCTACAAGTTGCGGAGTGGAGCTTCCGTGTGGTGGTATCAAGTTTGCGACCTTCGTCGTCGACAAGGCAAAGCTTCGGTTCGCACGTGGTTTAAGATGAAGCGAATGATCCAAGCACGCTTCCTCCCTCCTGACTACCTCCAACACCTCTTCCAAAGGTATCAAGGATGTTCCCAACATGGCCGATCCGTCACGGCGTATACCGAAGAGTTTCTCCGGCTCGCCTCGCGATGCAACCTTTCCGAGGCGTCAGAGCACCAAGTCGTTCGTTACATTCAAGGCCTCTGGTATGGTATCAAAGAGAAACTCAGTATGCACACCGTATTTTCCGTGGAGGAGGCACACAACCTCGCTCTCAAGGCGGATGCTGTCGTTGCAAGACAACCATATCGCCGGCAGGTGGGAGAGCCTTCGCGGCAAGAAGCAAGCGACGATGGGGGCATTTCAGGGTCGTGGGACAAACTCCCCACCGTGGCCACCCTGAAGGGTACAAGTGGACCACCAAATGCCAATGCGGCAAGCAACGACGTGTCGCGACGCAGCAACCTAAACCCGTACACCCGGCCGAACGCGGACGAGTGTTATCGTTGTAGTGGAGTGGGTCACCGCTCAAACGTGTTCCCGAGTCATCGCACGCTCGGGTTAGTCGAAGGAGGGATGATTGACAACGAGGAAGACCCCAACGACGGGGGCGAGGTTGTCGAGTTTGCGGAGGAGGACGGAGACGTGGTCTCTTGCGTGGTAAGACGCCTCCTCCTCGCTCCCCGTTGTGAAAATGAGTCACAATGTTACAAAAAATTTTGATCTCGGTGCACTGTGCAAGGAAAGGTGTGCTGGGTCATTATTGACAACGGGAGTTGCGAGAATATTGTCTCACGAGCTTTAGTGCAACACCTCCAACTCACCGTTGTGCCGCACCCTTCGCCGTATGATGTAGGATGGATTCGGAAGGGTCCCTCCATCTCTGTGACAGAAGTTTGTCGTGTGTCCCCTCTCCATAGGAAAACGCTATTGCGAGACGGTCGCATGTGATGTTATAGAGATGGACGCCTGCCATATTTTGCTTGGGAGACCATGGCAGTACGATGTTGATGCCACCTACAAAGGGAGACAAAACATGTATATGTTTGAGTGGAACCGGCACAAAATTGCAATCATGCCAAGTCCGGTCGAGGCAGGACCTAAGGTCACGAGTCCTGAACCCTTTAAGGTGATGCTGACCCTCACCTCTTGTGTCAAGGAGTTTCTCGGCGCCATGAAGGATAGTAAGAGGGTCGTGGCCATTGTCGTGCGGTGTTGCCAGACCACCCCTACGACCGTTCCCACGGTAATTCGTCAACTTCTCGAGGAATATGCTGGCCTCCTTCCTGATGAACTCCTTGAGGGTCTCCCACCCCTCCGTGACATACAACATTGCATCGATTTGGTGCCCGGTGCAAGTCTTCCAAACTTACCACATTATCGTCTCAATCCTGCCGAGGCGAACGTGTTAACACAAAAGGTGGAGGAATTGCTTTCCAAAGGGATCATACATGAAAGACTTAGTCCTTGTGGGGTCCCCTCCCTTCTTACCCCAAATAAAGATGGTACTTGGCGCATGTGTGTCGACAGTAGAGCCATCAATAAGATAACAGTGCGTTATCGCTTTCCCATTCCTCGGTTGGATGACATGCTTGATCAACTTGGCGGTTCCAAGGTGTTTTCCAAGATAGATTTACGAAGTGGCTATCATCAAATCCGTATTAGGCCGGGGGACGAATGGGAGACCGTTTTCAAGACAAAAGGACTTTTTGAGTGGCTAGTCATGCCATTCGGCCTTTCTAATGCCCCGAGCACCTTTATGCGGCTAATGAATCAAGTTTTGAAACCTTTTTGGGGGCGATTTGTGGTGGTGTACTTCGACGACATATTGGTGTATAGCACCAACACTCCCGACCACCTATCGCATCTTCGCCTTGTTCTGGACACTTTGCGCCATCATACCCTCTACATCAACGGACCAAAATGTCACTTCCTCACTGACCGCCTAGTGTTCCTTGGGTTCGTGATTAGCCGTGAAGGGGTCTTAGTAGATGATTCGAAGGTTCGCGCTATTCGTGAGTCGCCGACACCCACAAACGCTACGGAGGTACGTAGCTTTCATGGTTTAGCAACATTTTATCGTCGTTTCATTTGTAATTTCATCTCCATAGTGGCACCTATCACGAATTGTCTAAAGAAGGGACCATTCAAGTTGACTCTAGAAGCCCAAGATGCATTCGACGAGATTAAACAACGACTTACAACAACTCCTATATTATCTCTACCTGACTTCTCTAAAGTATTCGAGTTGGAGTGCGACGCATGCGGGGTGGCATTGGGTCCGTGCTATCCCAGGAGGGTCACCCCATTGCATTTCATAGCGAGAAGCTCAACGAGGCCCGTCGAAGGTGGTCAACGTATGACCAAGAGCTGTATGCCATTATTCGTGTGTTGAAGATGTGGGAGAGTTATTTGATTCCGGACAAATTTGTCATATACTCCGACCACCAATCTCTAAAGCACTTCAAGAATCAAAGGCACATTAACAAAATGCATTCTCGATGGGCTACGTATCTCGAACAATTTACCTATGTCATCAAACACAAGTCCGGATCCCTCAATCGAGTAGCAGATGCTCTTAGTAGGCGGCGAGAACTAATGACGGTGTTGCATACGGAGGTGTTTGGGCTTGAGTATCTTAAATCTCTATATCCCACCGATGATGACTTTGGAGAAGTTTGGACGGCATGTGAACACACCTACCATCGGGAGACTTCCACATTTTGGAAGGGTTTCTCTTCAAGGGCAATGTTCTTTGTATACCCCGCACCTCGCTGCGAGAGAAAGTAATTTGTGAGCTTCATGGAGGGGGACTCGCTGGTCACGCGGGTCGAGACAATACCGTTGACACGGTTGAAGAGAGCTTCTTTTGGCCACACCTCAAGAACGATGTGGCCTTTCTTGTACGTAGTTGTGACATCTGTCAAGTGGCGAAGGGCCACAACCAAAATTCAGGATTATATATGCCGCTGCCTGTCCCGAATAACACCTGGTCCGACCTTAGTATGGACTTTGTTTTGGGCTTACCCCGGACACAAAGAGGAGTCGATTCCGTCTTCGTGGTTGTGGACCGATTCTCCAAAATGGCTCACTTCATACGTTGCCGTAAGACCTCTGATGCCCTGCATATAGCATGTCTCTTCTTTCAAGAAATTGTGCGCCTACACGGGGTTCCGACTAGCATCGTGTCCGACCGTGATACGAAATTTTTGGCGGTGTTTTGGACCACCTTGTGGCGTCGTTTCGGAACCAACTTAAAGTATAGTAGTACCGCCCATCCTCATACCGACGGCCAAACTGAAGTGGTCAACAAGACACTTGGAAATCTCATAAGGGCCATTTGCGGGGATAAGCCGAAGCAATGGGACGCGGCGCTCGCCCAAGTCAAGTTTGCCTACAACAATACCGTGCATAGCTCCACCAGATTCACGCCTTTCCAAGTGGTATATCACACCCCACCAAAGGATACGTTGGACCTAGCCATCGTTCCCCGCACGACCCAAGGAAGCTCAGACGCCGAGGCCATGGCACAAGACATGCGTGATGTGCAACTCCAAGTCTCACAGAGGCTCCACGCCTCCAACGCATAATATATAGCACAAGCAGCCCTCCATCGACGACGCAAGGTGTTCGAAGAGAAGGAGGAAGGAAGATTGGGCCATTTAAACAAACTAACTGCAAGGTTTTCCTTCCGGTGGGTACAACAAACTAACTGCAAGGAAGATTGGGCCATTTAAAGTTGTAAAACGAATCAATGACAACGCCTATGAGATCGAGCTCCCGCCAACCATGTCAATCTCCTGAACCTTCAATGTCGCAGATTTATTCACCTACCACCCGCCTCCGGACCCGTGCTACCCTAACCATGACTCGGGGTTGAGTCCTCCTCAAGAGGGAGGGACTGACGTAGAGAAGATGGCCATGCAATATATGATCAAGAGGGATCAAGAAACGAAGAGTAAATGAGCACATACAACCTCCAACTTGTCCTACGTGAAATGCATGCATGGGAATGACCTATTTGCAATTCGTGAAAGTTTTAGGAGTTTATTTCAATTTCATGTCTTATCTATTCTAGTGACCGTTATCTTTGTCCTTGTCTTTTTCTTTCCTAAACGAGTAGCCCATTTGCTTGCTCAGGAGTAGGTAGCTTTCTGTATTGTCCTTTTAAGGAAAACAATAGAGCATCTCCCTTTAATCCAAAATTTTGAATTTATCTCTTGCACTGGTGGATTCCAGACTACGACCCCCCCCCCCCCCCCTCTGAGCCAGCAACTTGTGGATTCGCCGACCGGTGCCCGAAGTCCGGTCCCTACACCACCACCCCCGCGTCAAAGTCACACTACAGAACTGAAAAACAAGGAATTTGGTTTTACATTTTATATGATGTATTCAAATACATGTGGTAAAATATTAAAATCAAATATGTCGTGAATACGGCATTGTTAGAATAATTAATAAATTTATATGAGATGTAAATATGTTATGGGGTATAATTTTTGACATTATATATGATAATATGTTGCATATTATAATGTGATCCACAACATTATAAAATATAAATTTGCTAAAACCCCAAAGATCGGATTTTGTTGGATATTGATCCAAAATTTGATAAAGGCAAAAACAGTGAAAAATGGTTGGACATTTTTTGGGAACCGGTCGACCGAATTTAACAGTAACTTTTAAATTCGGAAACGGTCGACCTATTGGATGTGTGGTTCAACCGAAAATAACAGGGACATTTTTCTGTTGTGAAATGGTCGAACGGTGTGGGTCGTGGTTTGACCAAAATTATCAGGAGCTTTCTTGGTAAGGATTCGAGCGACCGACTGGGAGCACAGTTCGACCGAAAGTGTCGATTTTACAACCGATCGGTCAAACGATTGGTAACTTCGGTCGATCGTTTTTGCATGGTTTTGCTTAGCTTCATAAGAGAATTTCTTTGATCATGGGTTGGATTTTTTTTCCAATTCGGTCAGAGGAGGTTAAATGATGATTATCTGTCGAAATATGATTGGTTTAGAGGAGCTAAAAACAAGGAATCATGTGTAAATGCGTTGCACATGATGAGGGATGGAGGAAGCCCTATAAATAGGTCCCTCCTCTCCTACTTATTGATATGAATGCAAAAATTCTCCTCTCCATATTTCTCCACCAAATTCATCCAAAAATTCCCTTATTTGAGTGTTTGAGAGTTCAAATTCTCTGGAGCATTAAAGGGTAATTAGCTAGATTCTAGCCTGGATTAAGAGATTTATTGGCTAGCTCCGATCTCTCTAATCTTGTTTTGAGTTTGGTAAACACTTGGCGAAATTCCAAGGTGATCTGACATGCAACTCATCTTCCTGTTGAAAAAAGGGATTCGATAATTGCCGAGGTGATCCAATCAATATATTTCAATATTAATTTGTTAATTATATATATTGATATACAATTAGGAATTTTGTACATAAAATTGTTGAAAAATATGAAATTCGATCCTAAATGCTTGTTAATTTTTTTAAAAATATACACAAATATTAGGCACGAAATCCTACAATATATCCTTTGGTGTATGGTAAAATATCCATCGATGTTTTTTTGTGTCCCAAAAAAAATTTGCCACCATATAAATTTTCAAACATTCAGCAACAGTTGTTATCCATCAGTGTATGTTGCACATCAGATGAAAGTTGTGAAAATATAGTCTGGCAGAACATAACCACCAATGCTAATTAGCATATCCCTCGATGTATTATTCCACCGACGATTAATTTGATCCATTGGTGGAATTGTTCATACAACAGTGAAACCTATTTTTGTAGTAGTGTTACCGACAAATATATATATATATATATATATATATATATATATATATATATATATATATATATATATATATGGTGTATAGTAACACAACCGTCAGTGGTCTAATATGCGCCAAGAAACTCATTTTACCATGGAATTTTGGTTATGAAACTTACTCCATTAGAAGATATTCGTCAGTGCAAATTTCTGGTTTGATTATTACAACAAAAGTAATAACCGATGGACTACATCCGTCGGTGTTAGTAAGAACTTCCATTGGTGTATGTTTCTAGTAGTGCTCTTTGAAATTATGTGCTCGCCTTCAACCCTTTCAAACAACCCACATCCCCCCAACATACAACCTAATTTGCAAGTCTGTAACCACAACATTTCTATATGATGTCTGGATATCACTCAAGCAATTACAAAGTTAACAAACATAGGTACTTATGTTTATAAAAAACAAAAGTACAAATTCAATTTGGTTGTTTGGAAGTAAGAATTAACATTCAAATAATTACTCAAAAAATTACGATTACAATTCAAGAATTAACTACAATTCCAAACTATCAAATGAACATTTAGAATAAGAAAATAAATTAGTTTCAAAAACTCTTACATCTAGATTACCTTCAAGAGCACACTCGTATCCAAAAAAAGGTTGATTAGTAGCATATCATACATTGTATTAATGCTAGATGTCGTTTATTTTACCCATATATGCGCTACTCAGGTTTTTGTTACATGTATTTCAAGGTTTAGATAATAAAGAAGAGGAATGAAGCAAGAAGGACAAAAATGCAACAAGAAAAAATTGACTTCGAAGCTTTCTGGACCAATTTGTAATGCCCAACCACCGGATTGCAAGTCAGGAAGGACCTAGGTGAAAACCCAAAGGGACCTGATCGTAAAGAAAATATGTTGGTTGCAAAAGTCCATAATCTCACAAACCTCAGGAGTAATTCAGCGATTAAGACTAAATCCGCTATTGACGGATCATCTGTGTCCGTTTGACCCCCAATTTCTCTAGCTAGTCAGGTTGTTGGGTCAGAGCACTACAAAACATCCATATCTGATTTTCAACCGTCTGATTGCACTCAGATTCATCCAAACCCTCTAATCTTTTATAAATACACTTGTAATCATTCTCCTTGCTTCTTCTCCCCATTAGAGTAGGTTTTATTTTTTGCTTAGTAGTGTAGTTGAGGAGAAGAGAAACACCATCTTGTAATCTTTCTTTCTTAATCAAGTTTTAGTTTCATGTTCTTTATGTTCTTGTCTTTCATTTGATGCAATTTTTATTCCATTTCTTTGGTTATATTTAGTTTCCTTTACTTGTTCATGTGTTGTTTTGCTTTTTTTTTTTTTTTCTTTGTTGTGGATATGAATAATGAGTAATTGATTGACATCATTTCATGCTTATATTTGTATCTTATATCCATTATCTTTCACCTAAACAATGCTACGTGATGAGTTTTATGTTTGAATTTCAGAAATAAATAGGTTTGAATAGAAGAACCATAAAAATCACCTAAAAGCATGAAAAAGACTGAGTTGAAAGACTCAAGGACTAGGATGCAAGATCGAAGGACCTGAATGTAAGATCAAAGGACCAATGAGCAAACAAGAATACTTCACACCATCATGGGGAGTATTTTGACAATTCTATTCGGGACGGAGCTCCAACAAGAGAAGTAGATGCATCAAAGACAAACCAAGCCATTCAGAAAAGTCCATAAGAAAATCCAGAGCGATAAGAACACTGTAGACCGCCAATTGGCGGTCCAAGACAGCTAATTGGTGGTCTCTTTTGGTCCGGATCTGCTAAGATTAATGTGGGGCGTGTATTTAGTCTATTTTTGGTATTTGTGTAGTCCCATACTGAGGGATTGCCCCGGATAACCTTTTTCTATGGCTATAAATAAAACTCTTCACCTTCTATTGTAATCACCCATTGCTTGGTGGCATTCTCTTTACTTGGAGTAAGCCTTGCAGCAAAATCTCAAGGTGGAGAAGAATGCTGCTAGTGATCTGTGTTATTTAATAAAATAATTTTTCCATTGTTTTGTTCTTATGTTGTTTCTTTATGCATGCTTAGCTTAGTTTTATTTCTTTCATTGTAGGCTAAAGTAGTTAGAATGTTTTCTTTCTTCTTTAGTTTAATTGTTAGAATAATGTGTAGTGAGTAGATCCATCCTCCTTTAGGGGTGGAGATGATGTTCATACATGCATTAAAGAATGAATATGAATGCTTTATATTTTGATTGTGTTGATAAATGTAATTGTATGCTTGCTTGTTAGAGCAGAATACTAAACTTGATGGTTTTGCCACACATCTTACACACCTCCCATGCTTGTTTAGGTTCTGAAATAACCAGCTTCTGTATATGAATGTTAATCAACTAGGTTAGTGAATGGGTTGATAGGTTTTGCCATAACCTTTAGACACTTCCTATGTATGAAAATACTACCTACATTTGTGCCTATAGAATGCATTCTTCACCATCTTTTTACATGTGTGCACACACTCCACCCGTAGGGGTCTCTCTCCTCTTGATTCCAGCTTAATTTTACATTCTTTTAGTTTTGATTCGAAGTAATCGTTAGTTGTGTTTACTTTGCCTTTTTCTTCTTTGTAGTTTAGTGTAGTGTAGATTATCATAGACAAACTCTTCTCCCTTTTTGTTGCCACTTGATTTCTGAAAAACCAGAGGCTACTTAGCTCCTTGAGGATCGACCCGTACTTGCCACCGCTTCAACGCGGTCGTGCACTTGCCGTATTTAAAATGATTAAACTGTAATCCACCACCATTGTGGGTGGAGAATGATGTGAAGTGTGAATGTTGTTAGATTTGTGTGTGTTTTAATTTTAATCTTGGAGCTTCAAATGAATTTCATAGCCATTTTTATGGGTTTCTCACTCTTGCCTTTGATGTGTTAATGGTCCTAATGGATGCTTAGCACATGTTTTGGTTAGTAGGCCCACTTTACAGGGAATGATGAGGTGAGGATAAGATTGGAGTGGATAAAGAGATAAGATTGACATGTGAGCATGTGTTATCTTTAGCCTTATCCATGTGGAGATAAGTAGTGTTTTGTAAGTTTTAATGATGGTGATAAATTTTAATCCATGTGGAAACACACTAGGGATAATGGTCATTATAGATGTCCATATTAGTTCATGTCATAAGAGCACAACAGTACACAATGCATCACACATCTACATTATTACACACATTCTCCACCTCCTATGGTATTAATCGCATTTATTTTACAAATTGTAATTAGAGTAATTTAGTGTAGATACACTCACTCACTCTTCATTTTCATCCCTCACTCGAGTATGTTCGACGACGACCCGCACTCGCTCCTCGTGGGCACGACCTGTGCATCCCACCACTTCAACGAGACTGTGCACTTGCAGTTTTGAACTTAATTTTCCCATCAAAATTTTGGCACCGTTGTCGGGGAGTTGGTCGTCGTCGTTGTTTCAACCATTTCGGTGGTTTTTTCTTACATTTTCCTTTTAGTTGGGTTAATGGATAGGGGACTAAGTAGACAGGGGACTTCATTGAGTCATAGAAGCACACAAGAGGCATTTTGGGACTAGACTCCCCAAACCATCCGCCAATGGTGGATTTTCATCCGTTAGTGGTGGATTTGGTGAAGAGTTCTGGTTTTAGGTTTCATCGGTAGCTCCCTTTTTCTAATCATTGTTGATATCTGTTACTTTCCGCTTCATAAATACGCTATTTTGATGTCAAACACTAATTTGACGTGCATATTCCCCTCTTTAAGACAACTTGGACATTAAAATACAAAGCAAAACAGTATATGAATGTCATCCAAGTCATGCACCATACATAGGCCTTGCACGAATATTGTCAATTGTTGGCGTGAGGTACGCCGTCTTCTTTACTATCTTGTTGTCAATTGCTGGCGTAAGGTACGCCGTCTTCTTCACTCATTCATGCATTAGTTAGTAGGGTTGCATTTGAACAATAGTGAGGTGAGTGCTTGATTGGAGGGCATGATTTCTAGTTTAGGGATCAAAATACACAAAAGGGGGTTGTCCCATACAAACTCATAGAGGGAGGAAGAAGGGGTCCTAGAGACATTACAAAAGAAAAGTAAAAACAAGAAATAAAAGACAGAATTTTATTTCTAAAGTGAAGAGTACAAAACTGAAAATAAAAACAACTAAAAGGTTTTCATCAAATTTTCCAAGCTTGTCAACCTAACCTCATGATCGTTATTGTTACTAAACCCAGATGATGTATTATTTTGATTATACGGGTTTGGTTGTTGTCTAGGAGGTTGACCCTGTTGGTTTGATGAGAAATTGGAATTATTACGCCAACCCGAGTTATAGGTTGATGCGTATGGGTCATTTCTAGCATGGTTATACATGGCATTAACTTGGTCCCATTCCGCACAATCCTCCATTACATGACCAGTCTGACCACATCTAGAGCAAGGGATAGACGAGGCTTGATTCACTCGGTTTTGAGTTCGTAGCTCTAAACTTTCCATTCTGCGCATAAGGGTAGCTAGTTTTGCTTCAGCCGCTATGTTGGCATCTACAGCTAAGACACCTGGTTTGGGTTGGCTTGCTATTCTAGATCCAATACTTGGGTTAAGC
The DNA here is from genome assembly GCA_963682175.1 of Triglochin maritima. Taxonomy (NCBI): domain Eukaryota; kingdom Viridiplantae; phylum Streptophyta; class Magnoliopsida; order Alismatales; family Juncaginaceae; genus Triglochin; species Triglochin maritima. The sequence continues at coordinate 37,400,789 of OY821773.1, read as the reverse complement.
GGTATTCTAGCATTGTCCCATTGCATACTGTTTTCAGCTAATTCCTCAAGAAAAGTCCAGGCATCATTTTCATTTTTCGACATAAAGTTCCCTTGGCTTACGGATTCTACCATAACCCTAGATGTGGGTGTCAATCCCTCATAAATAATTTGGCATAATTGCCATCTTGGAATTCCATGATGAGGGCATTGGGTCAGAACACTTTTGAATCTTTCTAGATAGGAATAGAACGACTCGCTCTCAGACTGAACGAATGCAACAATTTCATTCCTAATCCTCATAGTCTTATGGTTGGGGAAATATTTTTTTAGGAAAACTTGAACAAACTCAGCCCAACTTCTAATGGATCTTTCGGCTAGACTATATAGCCATTTCTTAGCGTCGTCCTTCAGTGCTAGAGGCACGAATTTCAGACGCACTGCCTCCTCAGGGATATGCTGGTATTGCATAAGAGAGCAGATTTCCTCAAATTCTCTAAGGAAGAGATATGGGTCTTCCCTAGAGGTGAACTTAGGCAACATACTCATGTATTGTGTCTTAAGTTCGAAGTCGCGACCCGGTATGGTGGGCATAACGATGCACGATGGCTGAGCAGTCATCGCTGGATAGCATCGATCCCTCAGAGTTATAGGTTGTGCAACAGGCGGGTCCACTACGTTCTCACCCAATGGATTCGGGTGAGGTGGTGCAACAGGTGGATTGGGGCTAAGTTCCAGACTGGAATCTAGATGAACTCGTGAGAGTCGATTACTCAAGTCCCGAACCCAAATCTGAGTGCACCGGGTTGAATCAATTTTTGAATTCAAATTCGGAATTTAAATTCCAAATTTAAATTCAAGAATTAATTACAATTTTTTTATATATATTTTCGTTTTTTTTATTATATTTTTTTTATGTTTTTTTTTTCAAAAGGGAAACAAACAATAGAATGGGGAAAGATGAGAAAGGACTCCTAATCTAGAGATAGAAAGAGGGTTGGTCAGAAAATTCCTAAGAAAGCACGGTTCAAACAATCCTAGACCTAGTGTCGCTTAGATCTAGACGACTCCTAACTGGTTGAGTCGAATTGATTTGCTTGATTCACCTCCCTCACTAATCAAACCAACTTGGTCAGGCCGTGTATAGCTAGTGGGGGCGCTTCCGACAGAGTCAGTGCCAATTAGACAACCACTTCGCTTGGAAGACTTACGTAAACAAAAAAAATACTTTCTAGACACCAAATTAAATTCAATCGGCTTCAGGTCATAGCAAGTCAAACCAATTCTTCTCCTTAAATGAGTCCGAGTCCTTAGGGGTCAATGTCTAGTTGATTTTAATTCAAGGCTTGGGTGACACTTTAGGTTTGTGATTTGTGGGCCACGGAAGGGTGATGAAATCCCCACCGTATCTTTGCCTACGGAGTTGCCCTTAAGATAGTTTAACTTAGATCTAGCAAAGATAGTCAAACAATGGTCTTTAGAGGGGGGCAATTTCAAGGTTGTATGCAAACTAGATTATATGCTTAAATGCATTCGATAAAAACCGTGATACGTACCTTGCCTCCAGCACTCTTCAACAAGAATTAATTTGCACGAATTTAGCAAGAATAATGCAAACAAAACATTATATGATGCATGCACTAAGTTCTTCTAGTTTTGCCAATTTTTAGGTAAGAGTTGAATTATTGCAATTTATGGAATTTTTGCCCTACACATGCAGTTCTACGAAAAGGAAATTTTCTGAAAATAGAAATTACGAGGAAAAGTGGCAACAAAGGTTACCTTATGCAATGCTCAGTCGGGTTCACCGCCCGCTCTCAAAATTTCAGATGCACTGCGCGTCCACCCAGCGATGATGCGCGTCCCAGAAAAGTTTGAAGCCCAGAAGCTCCAAGTGTGCGGCGATTCCGCCGCAGGTTGTTCTATAGGTGCGGCGATTTCGCCGCTCGTTTAGCTCAGATCGTGCTCGGATTTCGCCGTGCACTCTGTTGTCTCCTAAAACATAAATCCAAATAGTTAGATCGCGCACAAGATAAACAGAACAGAATCGAAATCAACAAAAAAAAATTTTGCGTCGCCTCCCCGGCAACGGCGCCAAAAACTTGATGAGAATTAAATTTATACCGCAAGTGCACGACGTCAATGAAGACGTGGCAAGTACGGGTCGAACACAAGGAGGGAGAGATTTGTTATTAGTGTGATTTCGATTGGGGGAAAGAAGGAGAGAAGAAATAAATTGGTTTTGAGATTTTTGATTTTTTAATTATCTAAAGCAAGAAACAAGAACAATTAAAACTAAAACAAGAACAAAGAAGTGAATTCCGTTGGGTGGAGGTTTATATTTAAGGTTTAGATTAGAAAATTCAGAAATTTATAATAAATCATATTAGTTATGAAGCATTACATGATAAATGATTTAACATAAACTCAAGTAATCAAAATATACTAACACGAAATTAAAATAATAACTTTTATTCTTCTTCTCTTCACCCTAAATCCGTCACCTCCACCCTTTGGAAGGAGTTAGAAACTCATAGAGGGAGGAAGAAGGGGTCCTAGAGACATTACAAAAGAAAAGTAAAAACAAGAAATAAAAGACAGAATTATATTACTAAAGTGAAGAGTACAAAACTGAAAATAAAAACAACTAAAAACTAGGTCTAAGGCCAAGGACCATTCTACCATCGTTCTCGGGGCTATTTATAGCCGATACAAGGGATCCCAATATATAAATGGAACGTACACGCGTCAATACAGCATTGGTAAAAATTTGAGCACACGGATCGACTTTTGTGCGGCTAAATCGCCGCAATTTGTACATGAGGTGCGGCGGAATCGCCACCTTTTTGGCTCGGATTCAATCCAGATTTTTTCTGTGTGTTTATGGTATGATTTGATCCTCCTTTGCGCGTCTGGATTGATTCTTTCCATTCTTTTGGGCTCCGGATTAATTCCTTTATATATATGGAGATTCACATTGATTTTTCTTTAGATTTTCTCCATAATAATAAAAGCTACTCGTGATTTGCAATTAGGTCCTTGACTTTTTGCAATTAAGTCCCCGGCTACTTTTGTGCTTAAGTCTTTGTTCTTTTTGTAATTAGATCTTGAATGCTTTTATGCTTGGATACATTTCCATTTGTAACCTGATAAACTTGAACTTGGTCTTTATGATAGAAATGAGTCTTTTGCACGCGTTTATGCTCGAGATGTGGGTAAATGGCATTCAGGTCCCTGTAAAAAGTAAATAAGACTAAACACATACCTTAGTAGCATTTATTGATGTAAAAGTAATCTAAATGAAAGACATATGATGCAATGTATGCAATGCATCAACACTCAATCCAGAGGGCCCCAGTTTTCAATTTCCTCCACCAAATCCTACCACTCAACATTTCAAACTCCACCTATCACAACATCACACAAAACACCAAACATTCAACAACAATGATATCTTAAAACATCCAACATCGAACAAAACATTGAAATTTTTCAACTTAAAATATATTTAGTAATCATAGTCAAAACACACAGTCAATCATGCAAAATCAAATTAGCTAACAAATCTAAGTAATTAATTAACAAAATCTACAAAGTCACATTCTAATCTAATTAACTAAAATAAACTAATTGATAGAATTCAAATTGATAAAACTAAGAGGTGGTGATGGAGGTGGACGTGGGTGGTGGTGATGGACGTAGGTGGAGGAGGAGGAAGTGATCTGGTGGTGACGTGGTGAAGGGACAAGGGTGGTCGGGGTGGGGTGGTGAGGATGGATAAGGGTGGGGGGAGGATGGGGTCGAGGGGAGGAGGACGCAGTCGGGGGGGGGGGGATAGGGAGGAAGCTGGGGAAGGGAGGATGAAGTGGTGCGGTTGGGGTAGGAGAAGATTGGGGTCGGGGGGTGTGCCGGTTGGGGGAGGGGCATGAGGGGCAGTCTAGAGTAAGGGAAGAGGTTGGGGTTGAGGTGAGCAGGTGGCTGTTAGGGGGGGAGGACGAGGAGGAGGTTGGGGTAAGTGAGGACGAGGTGGGAACCAGGAAAGGAGGAGGAGATTGTAGGATCGTTGGACCCATAATTAATCTAAGTACTTTCTTAATTCTCTACTTGATTCAATCAAATATGTAGCAGAATTTAAGAAATAAAAACAAGTAAAGAAAAAGCAAACCACAAATAATGACGCGGTGGTTTTTATAGAGGTTTGACACCCCACCCGGGTTATACTTCATCTCTTGGAAGCTCCGCTTCATTCCACGAGCTCCGCCTACATCTTCACTAAGCACACCCCGTTCCAGGTCGGGAGAGAATGCCTTTAACAAAGCAAGCTCGCGAACACCTTCACCGAGCTTGATTTCCTTCTCTCACAATCCGAGAGGAACTCTTCGGGCTTTCACCGAATCCTTTACAAGTTGCTTCAGACTTTCACCAAAATCTTTTCTTCTCTGACAACAATTGCAAGTGGATCAAACACTCTCTAATTTGAGCACACTTTGAGTATGATTGGAAATTGATCAAAGGTGTAGAAGTTTTGACTCTTGAGTGTATAGAATTGAGATTCTAGGAGTGGAGGATTTCTCTCTGGTGTATATATGAGTTTGCAGTAGGAGAGTTAGGTAAGTAAGGTGTGTGAACCTCTATCTATAAGCTCCTAAAGGTTTATAGACACTGGGAAAGCTTTGGTTGCAGTTTGTGGAAGAAACACAAAATAGAAATCTAAGTTATGCAAATCTATCCTAAACCGGTCGACCGACTCAGGATAAACGGTCGATCGTTTCCATAAAATTAAGGAAACGTTCGAACCAACTTAAACTACGGTTGAACCAAATTGATATAACTTAAGTTAACAGACGAACTAAATCTTGGGGGGGGGGGGTCGACCATTGAGAGGGTTTTGGCCAGGTCAAAGGTTAATCGGTTGAACACAAGAAGAAGGTTCGTTCGACCAAAAGTAACATGGACTTTGGTGCACAAAATTATCTACATCTGGTCGACCACCATCAAGGTATCACTTGACTGGTTGCCTAATGTATTTAGGGGTATTTGAGAAAATACAAATACGACAAGTATAACGATCGTTCGGAAAATACGGGTAAACAATCGACCGGTGGAGCTAGGTAAAAATACTATTTGAGAAACTGTTAACTGGTAGAAACGGTTGAACAGGAAACTTGTTTCGTTCGACCATTCTGCACAGACAGGCAGAAGTTAAGTTTAAGTGATTTTCCTACCTAAGTTGGGGTGACCTATTGAAGTCCAATTGATCCGAGATTTTATGTGTGACGTCTACAATGAACCTAGTGTGTATGTGAATAGATTTTAACTCTTGTATGCTCAAGTTCACATAAGTTCCTCAGACTCAAATAAAAGGTAAAATTACATATCTTCAAGTAACTTGATTACATGTCTTTACTTCATTCCACTCTTCCTTGAGTTTTCATCACTTGTAAATGTTAGCATAATACAATGTATGTTCCATGCATGATGTGTGCATTATATTTGATTGCGATTAAGATTAGGTTAGTTAAATCATCAAAACACGGATTAAGGCAAAAAAACCAACAATCTCCCTTTTTTTGATGATAGCAACCTATATCTTAATACTTGAAATTTAAATTTGTAAACAATACATATATGGTGCTCCCCCTATGAGTGTGCATAGTTTTTGTTCAATTATTTCAATTTCAATGTTTCTTCTCCCCCTTTGACCTCAATCAAATGTTAAAAATGTGATCATGAGATGTCTAATTTCTTCACCCCATTCAAATGTAATGAATTTGCTCCCCCTTAATTTTGCAATTCATTACTTCATCTAGGTAAAGATACTCATTAAGCTCTTATTATCAATATTAATAGGTATATCAATTAGTCTTAATTTTCCTTTTACTCCCCCTTAATGATATACATCAAGCTTATCTTAATTGATCAATGAATGATATAAAGGATATTACAATTAAGCATATAATATCCTATTGGAACCAATACTTTAAGCTTAAGAGGATTAAAAATGTTACCCAACTTGCATTCCTCATTGTTTTGGTTCTATCCTCCTCTTGATAGTGGAACCGGCTTGAAATTTGGACTTTGCAAGCTTGGTCGGTGACTACCGATCTCCCATCTTCTAAGTACCTACAAGTGTAGATTTAGGTACCCAAGCAACTTTGGGTCCTTCAATGATAGCTTTAGGAACCCAAACCATTTTGGTTTTCGGAGCCACACACTTGAGGAACTATGTTTAAGAAAGAAATGCTTTCCATTCAAGGTACTATGCACTACATGGTTTTTAACATGTGAAGCATTATATCCTAAACCATGTTTGCCTAGTGATTGTCAAGATCTTTTCTTAATTATTCATTACATGGCTTAAGATCTAGTTGTTCAACATCAATAGGTGTTGCTTCTAAACTACCAAGTGCTAATGCATTTGTTTCATGTCTAACAATTACCTCATTCTTCCCATTCATGATAGTTTCAATTTGGCATTGGAGATCATTTATTATCTTTCTAGCATTCTTGTTCTTATCGCAAATGATCTCATATTGTTCAACTACAACATGAAATGCATTTTCAAGCTCATCAAAAGTATATGAATCATTTTTAGAGCATGAGCTTTCACTACAATATGATCTAGTTGAGCAAGAGTTAGATCTAGTAGAACAAGAGTTGGAAGCTACCTCACTTTGTTCATCTTCAATGGCCATGAAGCAAGTGTGGGCAACTTCTCTTCTATTTTGTAGAGATGATGATGATGATAATCAGTCATCCCATGTGGCTTTATGAGCTTCTATCTCCTTCCCTTTTCTCTTGCTCCTTTCTCTTCCTCTCATTCTCTCCCTTGTCTCATTTTCACTCTTGTACTTCTCCTTTTCTTTTTCCCACTTCTTCACTTCTTCTTCCTCTTCTATCTTTACACGAATGAAAAGTGATTCGCAATCAAGGTGATTAACTTGGGACATTAATTACCGAGATAAGATTGTCGTGTTGGTTAAAAGAGATGTTATAGCTCTACAAATATTTAACAACATGAGTATATGAAATAGAAAATGTTTCTGTCATATATTGAATTGACCTAAGAAATGAAAACATTATGGAATTGTGTTTGTGTCATTAAAGTTTCATTGTGTCTTTGAATTCTAAAATATGAGACTTATATCTTTTCACATAAGGAGTGTATGATTTGATTATTATAAAAAGCTATCAATGCGTATAGTGATAAATGTATAAGTTGGTTATACAAAACTTGTGATGGAAAAGTTGATATGTCAAAATATTATCATTGTCCCTCTTGACTTGAGTGATGATATTGTTGGGCCCCTTGATAAAGAAAAAATTATAATGTGCACAATGTAACTTGTGTATAGTTACATATTTATAATTAGCTTGAGATATCAAGAAGTAAATATATAATACAAAGATGACACATTTCTACTTTGTATGATATTCTCAATATCACGAGGCAAGTGATAGACACAAGTGATATTAAATATCACTAAATGGATCACGTTTAGTTCGAGTGAGCAAAACATCTTTGTTATTTAGGTAACTATAATGTGTAGCCAGATATCGCTTTTGGTTTATGATATAAATTATTTTATATCATAACCAATATAATTTAGATCCTCCTATAAGTCTGACGTAGAGGAGATGGTCATGCAATATATGATCAAGAGGGATCAAGAAAGGAAGAGTAAATGAGCACATACAACCTCCAACGTGTCCTACGTGAAATGCATGCATGGGAAGGACCTATCATCAATTCGTGAAAGTTTTAGGAGTTTATTTGCATTTCATGTCTTATCTAGTCTAGTGACTGTTACCTTTGTCCTTGTCTTTTTCTTCCCTAAACGAGTAGCTCACGTGCTTGCTCAGGAGTAGGTAGCTTTCTGTATTGTCCTTTTAAGGACAAGACTATGGCATAATAGAGCATCTCCCTTTAATCCAAAATTTTGAATTTATCTCTTGCAATGGTGGATTCCAGACTACGACCACCCCCCTCCAAGCCAACAACTTGAGGATTCGTCGACCAGTGCCCGAAGTCCGGTCCCTACACCACCACCCCCATGTCAAGTGGTATGAGAGCCAGGTTATCTCCTGGTATGTCGGGTGACAAGGAGGGTTCCCCAATAGAAGCGTTTCTCGCGGGACTCACCACACAACAACGAACAATGGAAGCGGGATTTGAGCTTGTAACGAACGCACTCGAAGCCCTATGCCTAGAACATGTACCCCGAGCAGAGGCTGAGAAGGAGCCCGGAGGTCGCTGGCGACCAGCGCGAACCCCACCAGTGAGGCGTGGTCCGGTCCGTGAGTCTTTGAACTATGACTCTAGTGAGTCAGAGGTCGAAGCTGGGTTCGGCGAGCCTCCACCACAGGGTCCGCGACACCTTCACGACACGGACGAGTACAAGCTGAAGGCCGACATCCCAGTCTTTCACGGTAGCCTCGACGTCGAATCCCTCTTGGATTGGTTATATGAAGTAGAGAATTTTTTTGAAATTATGGAGGTCCCTGAAACTCGACAAGTTCGCATCGTGGCCTACAAGTTGCGGAGTGGAGCTTCCGTGTGGTGGTATCAAGTTTGCGACCTTCGTCGTCGACAAGGCAAAGCTTCGGTTCGCACGTGGTTTAAGATGAAGCGAATGATCCAAGCACGCTTCCTCCCTCCTGACTACCTCCAACACCTCTTCCAAAGGTATCAAGGATGTTCCCAACATGGCCGATCCGTCACGGCGTATACCGAAGAGTTTCTCCGGCTCGCCTCGCGATGCAACCTTTCCGAGGCGTCGGAGCACCAAGTCGTTCGTTACATTCAAGGCCTCTGGTATGGTATCAAAGAGAAACTCAGTATGCACACCGTATTTTCCGTGGAGGAGGCACACAACCTCGCTCTCAAGGCGGATGCTGTCGTTGCAAGACAACCGTATCGCCGGCAGGTGGGAGAGCCTTCGCGGCAAGAAGCAAGCGACGATGGGGGCATTTCAGGGTCGTGGGACAAACTCCCCACCGTGGCCACCCTGAAGGGTACAAGTGGACCACCAAATGCCAATGCGGCAAGCAACGACGTGTCGCGACGCAGCAACCTAAACCCGTACACCCGGCCGAACGCGGACGAGTGTTATCGTTGTAGTGGAGTGGGTCACCGCTCAAACGTGTTCCCGAGTCATCGCACGCTCGGGTTAGTCGAAGGAGGGATGATTGACAACGAGGAAGACCCCAACGACGGGGGCGAGGTTGTCGAGTTTGCGGAGGAGGACGGAGACGTGGTCTCTTGCGTGGTAAGACGCCTCCTCCTCGCTCCCCGTTGTGAAAATGAGTCACAATGTTACAAAAAATTTTGATCTCGGTGCACTGTGCAAGGAAAGGTGTGCTGGGTCATTATTGACAACGGGAGTTGCGAGAATATTGTCTCACGAGCTTTAGTGCAACACCTCCAACTCACCGTTGTGCCGCACCCTTCGCCGTATGATGTAGGATGGATTCGGAAGGGTCCCTCCATCTCTGTGACAGAAGTTTGTCGTGTGTCCCCTCTCCATAGGAAAACGCTATTGCGAGACGGTCGCATGTGATGTTATAGAGATGGACGCCTGCCATATTTTGCTTGGGAGACCATGGCAGTACGATGTTGATGCCACCTACAAAGGGAGACAAAACATGTATATGTTTGAGTGGAACCGGCACAAAATTGCAATCATGCCAAGTCCGGTCGAGGCAGCACCTAAGGTCACGAGTCCTGAACCCTTTAAGGTGATGCTGACCCTCACCTCTTGTGTCAAGGAGTTTCTCGGCGCCATGAAGGATAGTAAGAGGGTCGTGGCCATTGTCGTGCGGTGTTGCCAGACCACCCCTACGACCGTTCCCACGGTAATTCGTCAACTTCTCGAGGAATATGCTGGCCTCCTTCCTGATGAACTCCTTGAGGGTCTCCCACCCCTCCGTGACATACAACATTGCATCGATTTGGTGCCCGGTGCAAGTCTTCCAAACTTACCACATTATCGTCTCAATCCTGCCGAGGCGAACGTGTTAACACAAAAGGTGGAGGAATTGCTTTCCAAAGGGATCATACATGAAAGACTTAGTCCTTGTGGGGTCCCCTCCCTTCTTACCCCAAATAAAGATGGTACTTGGCGCATGTGTGTCGACAGTAGAGCCATCAATAAGATAACAGTGCGTTATCGCTTTCCCATTCCTCGGTTGGATGACATGCTTGATCAACTTGGCGGTTCCAAGGTGTTTTCCAAGATAGATTTACGAAGTGGCTATCATCAAATCCGTATTAGGCCGGGGGACGAATGGGAGACCGTTTTCAAGACAAAAGGACTTTTTGAGTGGCTAGTCATGCCATTCGGCCTTTCTAATGCCCTGAGCACCTTTATGCGGCTAATGAATCAAGTTTTGAAACCTTTTTGGGGGCGATTTGTGGTGGTGTACTTCGACGACATATTGGTGTATAGCACCAACACTCCCGACCACCTATCGCATCTTCGCCTTGTTCTGGACACTTTGCGCCATCATACCCTCTACATCAACGGACCAAAATGTCACTTCCTCACTGACCGCCTAGTGTTCCTTGGGTTCGTGATTAGCCGTGAAGGGGTCTTAGTAGATGATTCGAAGGTTCGCGCTATTCGTGAGTCGCCGACACCCACAAACGCTACGGAGGTACGTAGCTTTCATGGTTTAGCAACATTTTATCGTCGTTTCATTTGTAATTTCATCTCCATAGTGGCACCTATCACGAATTGTCTAAAGAAGGGACCATTCAAGTTGACTCTAGAAGCCCAAGATGCATTCGACGAGATTAAACAACGACTTACAACAATAATTTGTGAGCTTCATGGAGGGGGACTCGCTGGTCACGCGGGTCGAGACAATACCGTTGACACGGTTGAAGAGAGCTTCTTTTGGCCACACCTCAAGAACGATGTGGCCTTTCTTGTACGTAGTTGTGACATCTGTCAAGTGGCGAAGGGCCACAACCAAAATTCAGGATTATATATGCCGCTGCCTGTCCCGAATAACACCTGGTCCGACCTTAGTATGGACTTTGTTTTGGGCTTACCCCGGACACAAAGAGGAGTCGATTCCGTCTTCGTGGTTGTGGACCGATTCTCCAAAATGGCTCACTTCATACGTTGCCGTAAGACCTCTGATGCCCTGCATATAGCATGTCTCTTCTTTCAAGAAATTGTGCGCCTACACGGGGTTCCGACTAGCATCGTGTCCGACCGTGATACGAAATTTTTGGCGGTGTTTTGGACCACCTTGTGGCGTCGTTTCGGAACCAACTTAAAGTATAGTAGTACCGCCCATCCTCATACCGACGGCCAAACTGAAGTGGTCAACAAGACACTTGGAAATCTCATAAGGGCCATTTGCGGGGATAAGCCGAAGCAATGGGACGCGGCGCTCGCCCAAGTCGAGTTTGCCTACAACAATACCGTGCGTAGCTCCACCAGATTCACGCCTTTCCAAGTGGTATATCACACCCCACCAAAGGATACGTTGGACCTAGCCATCGTTCCCCGCACGACCCAAGGAAGCTCAGACGCCGAGGCCATGGCACAAGACATGCGTGATGTGCAACTCCAAGTCTCACAGAGGCTCCACGCCTCCAACGCATAATATATAGCACAAGCAGCCCTCCATCGACGACGCAAGGTGTTCGAAGAGAAGGAGGAAGGAAGATTGGGCCATTTAAACAAACTAACTGCAAGGTTTTCCTTCCGGTGGGTACAACAAACTAACTGCAAGGAAGATTGGGCCATTTAAAGTTGTAAAACGAATCAATGACAACGCCTATGAGATCGAGCTCCCGCCAACCATGTCAATCTCCTGAACCTTCAATGTCGCAGATTTATTCACCTACCACCCGCCTCCGGACCCGTGCTACCCTAACCATGACTCGGGGTTGAGTCCTCCTCAAGAGGGAGGGACTGACGTAGAGAAGATGGCCATGCAATATATGATCAAGAGGGATCAAGAAACGAAGAGTAAATGAGCACATACAACCTCCAACTTGTCCTACGTGAAATGCATGCATGGGAATGACCTATTTGCAATTCGTGAAAGTTTTAGGAGTTTATTTCAATTTCATGTCTTATCTATTCTAGTGACCGTTATCTTTGTCCTTGTCTTTTTCTTTCCTAAACGAGTAGCCCATTTGCTTGCTCAGGAGTAGGTAGCTTTCTGTATTGTCCTTTTAAGTAAAACAATAGAGCATCTCCCTTTAATCCAAAATTTTGAATTTATCTCTTGCACTGGTGGATTCCAGACTACGACCCCCCCCCCTCTGAGCCAGCAACTTGTGGATTCGCCGACCGGTGCCCGAAGTCCGGTCCCTACACCACCACCCCCGCGTCAAAGTCACACTACAGAACTGAAAAACAAGGAATTTGGTTTTACATTTTATATGATGTATTCAAATACATGTGGTAAAATATTAAAATCAAATATGTCGTGAATACGGCATTGTTAGAATAATTAATAAATTTATATGAGATGTAAATATGTTATGGGGTATAATTTTTGACATTATATATGATAATATGTTGCATATTATAATGTGATCCACAACATTATAAAATATAAATTTGCTAAAACCCCAAAGATCGGATTTTGTTGGATATTGATCCAAAATTTGATAAAGGCAAAAACAGTGAAAAATGGTTGGACATTTTTTGGGAACCGGTCGACCTATTGGATGTGTGGTTCAACCGAAAATAACAGGGACATTTTTCTGTTGTGAAATGGTCGAACGGTGTGGGTCGTGGTTTGACCAAAATTATCAGGAGCTTTCTTGGTAAGGATTCGAGCGACCGACTGGGAGCACAGTTCGACCGAAAGTGTCGATTTTACAACCGATCGGTCAAACGATTGGTAACTTCGGTCGATCGTTTTTGCATGGTTTTGCTTAGCTTCATAAGAGAATTTCTTTGATCATGGGTTGGATTTTTTTTCCAATTCGGTCAGAGGAGGTTAAATGATGATTATCTGTCGAAATATGATTGGTTTAGAGGAGCTAAAAACAAGGAATCATGTGTAAATGCGTTGCACATGATGAGGGATGGAGGAAGCCCTATAAATAGGTCCCTCCTCTCCTACTTATTGATATGAATGCAAAAATTCTCCTCTCCATATTTCTCCACCAAATTCATCCAAAAATTCCCTTATTTGAGTGTTTGAGAGTTCAAATTCTCCGGAGCATTAAAGGGTAATTAGCTAGATTCTAGCCTGGATTAAGAGATTTATTGGCTAGCTCCGATCTCTCTAATCTTGTTTTGAGTTTGGTAAACACTTGGCGAAATTCCAAGGTGATCTGACATGCAACTCATCTTCCTGTTGAAAAAAGGGATTCGATAATTGCCGAGGTGATCCAATCAATATATTTCAATATTAATTTGTTAATTATATATATTGATATACAATTAGGAATTTTGTACATAAAATTGTTGAAAAATATGAAATTCGATCCTAAATGCTTGTTAATTTTTTTAAAAATATACACAAATATTAGGCACGAAATCCTACAATATATCCTTTGGTGTATGGTAAAATATCCATCGATGTTTTTTTGTGTCCCAAAAAAAATTTGCCACCATATAAATTTTCAAACATTCAGCAACAGTTGTTATCCATCAGTGTATGTTGCACATCAGATGAAAGTTGTGAAAATATAGTCTGGCAGAACATAACCACCAATGCTAATTAGCATATCCCTCGATGTATTATTCCACCGACGATTAATTTGATCCATTGGTGGAATTGTTCATACAACAGTGAAACCTATTTTTGTAGTAGTGTTACCGACAAATATATATATATATATATATATATATATATATATATATATGGTGTATAGTAACACAACCGTCAGTGGTCTAATATGCGCCAAGAAACTCATTTTACCATGGAATTTTGGTTATGAAACTTACTCCATTAGAAGATATTCGTCAGTGCAAATTTCTGGTTTGATTATTACAACAAAAGTAATAACCGATGGACTACATCCGTCGGTGTTAGTAAGAACTTCCATTGGTGTATGTTTCTAGTAGTGCTCTTTGAAATTATGTGCTCGCCTTCAACCCTTTCAAACAACCCACATCCCCCCAACATACAACCTAATTTGCAAGTCTGTAACCACAACATTTCTATATGATGTCTGGATATCACTCAAGCAATTACAAAGTTAACAAACATAGGTACTTATGTTTATAAAAAACAAAAGTACAAATTCAATTTGGTTGTTTGGAAGTAAGAATTAACATTCAAATAATTACTCAAAAAATTACGATTACAATTCAAGAATTAACTACAATTCCAAACTATCAAATGAACATTTAGAATAAGAAAATAAATTAGTTTCAAAAACTCTTACATCTAGATTATCTTCAAGAGCACACTCGTATCCAAAAAAAGGTTGATTAGTAGCATATCATACATTGTATTAATGCTAGATGTCGTTTATTTTACCCATATATGCGCTACTCAGGTTTTTGTTACATGTATTTCAAGGTTTAGATAATAAAGAAGAGGAATGAAGCAAGAAGGACAAAAATGCAACAAGAAAAAATTGACTTCGAAGCCTTCTGGACCAATTTGTAATGCCCAACCACCGGATTGCAAGTCAGGAAGGACCTAGGTGAAAACCCAAAGGGACCTGATCGTAAAGAAAATATGTTGGTTGCAAAAGTCCATAATCTCACAAACCTCAGGAGTAATTCAGCGATTAAGACTAAATCCGCTATTGACGGATCATCTGTGTCCGTTTGACCCCCAATTTCTCTAGCTAGTCAGGTTGTTGGGTCAGAGCACTACAAAACATCCATATCTGATTTTCAACCGTCTGATTGCACTCAGATTCATCCAAACCCTCTAATCTTTTATAAATACACTTGTAATCATTCTCCTTGCTTCTTCTCCCCATTAGAGTAGGTTTTATTTTTTGCTTAGTAGTGTAGTTGAGGAGAAGAGAAACACCATCTTGTAATCTTTCTTTCTTAATCAAGTTTTAGTTTCATGTTCTTTATGTTCTTGTCTTTCATTTGATGCAATTTTTATTCCATTTCTTTGGTTATATTTAGTTTCCTTTACTTGTTCATGTGTTGTTTTGCTTTTGTTTTTTTTTCTTTGTTGTGGATATGAATAATGAGTAATTGATTGACATCATTTCATGCTTATATTTGTATCTTATATCCATTATCTTTCACCTAAACAATGCTACGTGATGAGTTTTATGTTTGAATTTCAGAAATAAATAGGTTTGAATAGAAGAACCATAAAAATCACCTAAAAGCATGAAAAAGACTGAGTTGAAAGACTCAAGGACTAGGATGCAAGATCGAAGGACCTGAATGTAAGATCAAAGGACCAATGAGCAAACAAGAATACTTCACACCATCATGGGGAGTATTTTGACAATTCTATTCGGGACGGAGCTCCAACAAGAGAAGTAGATGCATCAAAGACAAACCAAGCCATTCAGAAAAGTCCATAAGAAAATCCAGAGCGATAAGAACACTGTAGACCGCCAATTGGCGGTCCAAGACAGCTAATTGGTGGTCTCTTTTGGTCCGGATCTGCTAAGATTTATGTGGGGCGTGTATTTAGTCTATTTTTGGTATTTGTGTAGTCCCATACTGAGGGATTGCCCCGGATAACCTTTTTCTATGGCTATAAATAAAACTCTTCACCTTCTATTGTAATCACCCATTGCTTGGTGGCATTCTCTTTACTTGGAGTAAGCCTTGCAGCAAAATCTCAAGGTGGAGAAGATTGCTGCTAGTGATCTGTGTTATTTAATAAAATAATTTTTCCATTGTTTTGTTCTTATGTTGTTTCTTTATGCATGCTTAGCTTAGTTTTATTTATTTCATTGTAGGCTAAAGTAGTTAGAATGTTTTCTTTCTTCTTTAGTTTAATTGTTAGAATAATGTGTAGTGAGTAGATCCATCCTCCTTTAGGGGTGGAGATGATGTTCATACATGCATTAAAGAATGAATATGAATGCTTTATATTTTGATTGTGTTGATAAATGTAATTGTATGCTTGCTTGTTAGAGCAGAATACTAAACTTGATGGTTTTGCCACACATCTTACACACCTCCCATGCTTGTTTAGGTTCTGAAATAACCAGCTTCTGTATATGAATGTTAATCAACTAGGTTAGTGAATGAGTTGATAGGTTTCGCCATAACCTTTAGACACTTCCTATGTATGAAAATACTACCTACATTTGTGCCTATAGAATGCATTCTTCACCATCTTTTTACATGTGTGCACACACTCCACCCGTAGGGGTCTCTCTCCTCTTGATTCCAGCTTAATTTTACATTCTTTTAGTTTTGATTCGAAGTAATCGTTAGTTGTTTACTTTGCCTTTTTCTTCTTTGTAGTTTAGTGTAGTGTAGATTATCATAGACAAACTCTTCTCCCTTTTTGTTGCCACTTGATTTCTGAAAAACCAGAGGCTACTTAGCTCCTTGAGGATCGACCCGTACTTGCCACCGCTTCAACGCGGTCGTGCACTTGCCGTATTTAAAATGATTAAACAGTAATCCACCACCATTGTGGGTGGAGAATGATGTGAAGTGTGAATGTTGTTAGATTTGTGTGTGTTTTAATTTTAATCTTGGAGCTTCAAATGATTTTCATAGCCATTTTTATGGGTTTCTCACTCTTGCCTTTGATGTGTTAATGGTCCTAATGGATGCTTAGCACATGTTTTGGTTAGTAGGCCCACTTTACAGGGAATGATGAGGTGAGGATAAGATTGGAGTGGATAAAGAGATAAGATTGACATGTGAGCATGTGTTATCTTTAGCCTTATCCATGTGGAGATAAGTAGTGTTTTGTAAGTTTTAATGATGGTGATAAATTTTAATCCATGTGGAAACACACTAGGGATAATGGTCATTATAGATGTCCATATTAGTTCATGTCATAAGAGCACAACAGTACACAATGCATCACACATCTACATTATTACACACATTCTCCACCTCCTATGGTATTAATCGCATTTATTTTACAAATTGTAATTAGAGTAATTTAGTGTAGATACACTCACTCACTCTTCATTTTCATCCCTCACTCGAATATGTTCGACGACGACCCGCACTCGCTCCTCGTGGGCACGACCTGTGCATCCCACCACTTCAACGAGACTGTGCACTTGCAGTTTTGAACTTAATTTTCCCATCAAAATTTTGGCACCGTTGTCGGGGAGTTGGTCGTCGTCGTTGTTTCAACCATTTCGGTCGTTTTTTCTTACATTTTCCTTTTAGTTGGGTTAATGGATAGGGGACTAAGTAGACAGGGGACTTCATTGAGTCATAGAAGCACACAAGAGGCATTTTGGGACTAGACTCCCCAAACCATCCGCCAATGGTGGATTTTAATCCGTTAGTGGTGGATTTGGTGAAGAGTTCTGGTTTTAGGTTTCATCGGTAACTCCCTTTTTCTAATCATTGTTGATATCTGTTACTTTCCGCTTCATAAATACGCTATTTTGATGTCAAACACTAATTTGACGTGCATATTCCCCTCTTTAAGACAACTTGGACATTAAAATACAAAGCAAAACAGTATATGAATGTCATCCAAGTCATGCACCATACATAGGCCTTGCACGAATATTTTCAATTGTTGGCGTGAGGTACGCCGTCTTCTTTACTATCTTGTTGTCAATTGCTGGCGTAAGGTACGCCGTCTTCTTCACTCATTCATGCGTTAGTTAGTAGGGTTGCATTTGAACAATAGTGAGGTGAGTGCTTGATTGGAGGGCATGATTTCTAGTTTAGGGATCAAAATACACAAAAGGGGGTTGTCCCATACAAGATAAGGTAGGAGATTTCATCACCCTTCTTTGGCCCCAAAAATCACACATAATCAAAAGCCTTAATCTAAAATCAAGTAGAAATTGGCCCCTCAGATTCGGGCGCACGTAGTAGACTAACCCATTCTCAACGTCATGACCTAAACGTTGTTGTTTGCTTAGCTATTTTAGATATTTGGGACCTCCGGATTCTGACTCTCTCAAGACAACTTTGTGACCTTCGGCCGAGGGAGGTGAGGCATTTGAGAGTGTGGGGAGTCGTGGTTAGGCATCGTCTATTCGAAGGACCCATAGCCAACCTATGCTTATTTGAGCCGTGTTTTCTAGATTAGGCTTCTACCCTCACTCTTACTTACGTTAGCTCTAGGGATTCTTCCCTTCTCTTCTGAGTCTTCTCCTCATCCACATTTTATGTTATATTCTCTAATTGCACCTTCTAGTTGTGTGTGGTTGTGGAGTCGAGTTGAGCACTTTTATGCGAGGTTGGACTCGTCTTGGTGAGGGTGATCAGCTTAAGAGAGATGATCTTGTTGTTGAGATGGATAGTCTAGGTGATTATCCCTCTCCGCCTCGGGCTCCCTTGGAGCAAAATGCCATGTTGTCACTTGGAGATGGGGGAGATCAGGTTCCATACATGGAGTTCCTTGGTCCACTCCCACCACCACGTAGACCATCTCCACCTCCTCCGATTCGAGAGGAAGAGGGTCCCGGTCAGGATTGAGTTATGGGAGTACCACCACTCTTAGCTTGACAAGATCGACCGATGACTTTGTGGGAGCGGATCCATCATGTTCGGGTTGCGTAGCCATCCTGCATAGTTCTCCAGTCGGCACATAGGAACAATTATGAATTGAAACCTCAATATGTGAGCATGTTGCTTACCTTCAAAACCAATAAGGAGGATCTGTATATCTTTATACGTGAATTCGAGGAGGTATGCTCCATGTTCAAGCTTCAATAGCTTGACGAGTATTCAATCTAGTTGAGGATGATTTCTTTCACGTTAAAGAATAACACGAAGAAATGGATGTACGACCTCCTGGAAAACTCAATATCGTCTTAGGAAGACTTTGTGACCGTCTTTCTGAAGAGATTCTTCCCTCGATGAAATACTCAACAGTAATGGTACCATATACATCAAATGTATTCAACTGAGCCCGAATCATTTCATGCTTTCTTTGAAAGGTTCAAGGACCTTCTCCTACAGTGCCATTATCATGGACTTGAGGTGACAGTTGTGCTAGATTTTTTTTCTCCTTTTTTAATCTTTTTAGAGAACAAGGAATTAAAACTAGCTGGTGTTTAATCCTCCCAGGGTCGGATTTCATGCATCATTGCCTTTGAGGACATACACTCACGTACACCTTCTTCCAAATCTCAACATAGGGCGATTACTACCACCTATGCTATGGGAGTTCGGTCTGTGCATCCCAAGTCAGATGACTCGAAAACACTAGGTACTAGGTACCCTTTGACCTAATTTCCTGAGTTATAAGAGTCATGCGAGAAGAGAGAACATCATACAAAATTATTTCTTATCAACATATGAACCAAAACCCCTACACTGAAGGTTTCATAACATGAGTTTAAGGGTCTCTAACTACGACAAACTTCCCCATACTAACAGACACAAATTATTCGACTCACTAGGTTCAGGATGGACTTCTTTATTTGTTTGAGTGCTGAAAATCTATGATTACTCTTTGATTGACATCATTTCATGCTTATATTTGTATCTTATATCCATTATCTTTCACCTAAACAATGCTACTTGATGAGTTTTATGTTTGAATTTCAGAAATAAATAGGTTTGAAGAGAAGAGGTATAAAAGAACCTAAAAGCATGAAAAAGGACTGAGTTGAGATACTCAAGGACTAAGATGCAAGATTGAAGGACCTGAATGTAAGATCAAAGGACCAATGAGCAAACAAGAATACTTCACACCATCATGGGGAGTATTTTGGCAATTCTATTCGGGTCGGAGCTCCAACAAGTGAAGTAAATGCATCAAAAACCAACAAAGCCATCCCGAAAAGCCCAGAAGAAAAACCAGCGTGATTCGAACCATATAGACCGCTAATTGGCGGTCCAACACCGCGAATTGGCGGTCTGTTTTGGCCCAAATCCGCTAAGATTTTGGTGGGTCGCGTATTAGTGTGTATTTAGTCCATTTCTGGTATTTGTTTAGTCCCATACCGGGGGATTGTCCCTGATTACCTTTTTCTATGACGATAAATAGAACTCTTCACCTTCTATTGTAATTACTCATTGCTTGGTGGCATTCTCTCTACTTGGAGTAAGCCTTGCAGCAAAATCTGAAGGTAGAGAAGAATGCTACCTTCAATGTGAGTCATCTAATAAAATAATTTTTGCATTGTTTTGTTCTTATGTTGTTTTCTTTATGCATCCTTAGCTTAGTTTTATTTCTTTGATTGTAGGCTAAAGTAGTTAGAATGTTTTCTTTCTTCTTTAGTTTAATTGTTAGAATAATGTGTAGTGAGTAGATCCATCCTCCTTTAGGGGTGGAGATGATGTTCATACATGCATTAAAGAATGAATATGAATGCTATATATTTTGATTGTG
This sequence comes from Triglochin maritima, assembly GCA_963682175.1. Classification (NCBI taxonomy): domain Eukaryota; kingdom Viridiplantae; phylum Streptophyta; class Magnoliopsida; order Alismatales; family Juncaginaceae; genus Triglochin; species Triglochin maritima. The sequence goes on along the minus strand of OY821773.1, from coordinate 37,380,396 downwards.
TTGATAAATGTAATTGTATGCTTGCTTGTTAGAGCAGAATACTAAACTTGATGGTTTTGCCACACATCTTAGACACCTCCCATGCTTGTTTAGGTTCTGAAATAACCAGCTTCTGTATATGAATGTTAATCAACTAGGTTAGTGAATGGGTTGATAGGTTTTGCCATAACCTTTAGACACTTCCTATGTATGAAAATACTACCTACATTTGTGCCTATAGAATGCATTCTTCACCATCTTTTTACATGTGTGCACACACTCCACCCGTAGGGGTCTCTCTCCTCTTGATTCCAGCTTAATTTTACATTCTTTTAGTTTTGATTCGAAGTAATCGTTAGTTGTTTACTTTGCCTTTTTCTTCTTTGTAGTTTAGTGTAGTGTAGATTATCATAGACAAACTCTTCTCCCTTTTTGTTGTCACTTGATTTCTGAAAAACCAGAGGCTACTTAGCTCCTTGAGGATCGACCCGTACTTGCCACCGCTTCAACGCGGTCGTGCACTTGCCGTATTTAAAATGATTAAACAGTAATCCACCACCATTGTGGGTGGAGAATGATGTGAAGTGTGAATGTTGTTAGATTTGTGTGTGTTTTAATTTTAATCTTGGAGCTTCAAATGATTTTCATAGCCATTTTTATGGGTTTCTCACTCTTGCCTTTGATGTGTTAATGGTCCTAATGGATGCTTAGCACATGTTTTGGTTAGTAGGCCCACTTTACAGGGAATGATGAGGTGAGGATAAGATTGGAGTGGATAAAGAGATAAGATTGACATGTGAGCATGTGTTATCTTTAGCCTTATCCATGTGGAGATAAGTAGTGTTTTGTAAGTTTTAATGATGGTGATAAATTTTAATCCATGTGGAAACACACTAGGGATAATGGTCATTATAGATGTCCATATTAGTTCATGTCATAAGAGCACAACAGTACACAATGCATCACACATCTACATTATTACACACATTCTCCACCTCCTATGGTATTAATCGCATTTATTTTACAAATTGTAATTAGAGTAATTTAGTGTAGATACACTCACTCACTCTTCATTTTCATCCCTCACTCGAGTATGTTCGACGACGACCCGCACTCGCTCCTCGTGGGCACGACCTGTGCATCCCACCACTTCAACGAGACTGTGCACTTGCAGTTTTGAACTTAATTTTCCCATCAAAATTTTGGCACCGTTGTCGGGGAGTTGGTCGTCGTCGTTGTTTCAACCATTTCGGTGGTTTTTTCTTAGTTTTCCTTTTAGTTGGGTTAATGGATAGGGGACTAAGTAGACAGGGGACTTCATTGAGTCATAGAAGCACACAAGAGGCATTTTGGGACTAGACTCCCCAAACCATCCGCCAATGGTGGATTTTCATCCGTTAGTGGTGGATTTGGTGAAGAGTTCTGGTTTTAGGTTTCATCGGTAGCTCCCTTTTTCTAATCATTGTTGATATCTGTTACTTTCCGCTTCATAAATACGCTATTTTGATGTCAAACACTAATTTGACGTGCATATTCCCCTCTTTAAGACAACTTGGACATTAAAATACAAAGCAAAACAGTATATGAATGTCATCCAAGTCATGCACCATACATAGGCCTTGCACGAATATTGTCAATTGTTGGCGTGAGGTACGCCGTCTTCTTTACTATCTTGTTGTCACTTGCTGGCGTAAGGTACGCCATCTTCTTCACTCATTCATGCATTAGTTAGTAGGGTTGCATTTGAACAATAGTGAGGTGAGTGCTTGATTGGAGGGCATGATTTCTAGTTTAGGGATCAAAATACACAAAAGGGGTTGTCCCATACAAGATAAGGTAGGGGAATTCATCACCCTTCTTTGGCCCCAAAAATCACACATAATCAAAAGCCTTAATCTAAAATCAAGTAGAAATTGGCCCCTCAGATTCGGGCGCACGTAGTAGACTAACCCATTCTCAACGTCATGACCTAAACGTTGTTGTTTGCTTAGCTATTTTAGATATTTGGGACCTCCGGATTCTGACTCTCTCAAGACAACTTTGTGACCTTCGGCCGAGGGAGGTGAGGCATTTGAGAGTGTGGGGAGTCGTGGTTAGGCATCGTCTATTCGAAGGACCCATAGCCAACCTATGCTTATTTGAGCCGTGTTTTCTAGATTAGGCTTCTACCCTCACTCTTACTTACGTTAGCTCTAGGGATTCTTCCCTTCTCTTCTGAGTCTTCTCCTCATCCACATTTTGTGTTATATTCTCTAATTGCACCTTCTAGTTGTGTGTGGTTGTGGAGTCGAGTTGAGCACTTTTATGCGAGGTTGGACTCGTCTTGGTGAGGGTGATCAGCTTAAGAGAGATGATCTTGTTGTTGAGATGGATAGTCTAGGTGATTATCCCTCTCCGCCTCGGGCTCCCTTGGAGTAAAATGCCATGTTGTCACTTGGAGATGGGGGAGATCAGGTTCCATACATGGAGTTCCTTGGTCCACTCCCACCACCACGTAGACCATCTCCACCTCCTCCGATTCGAGAGGAAGAGGGTCCCGGTCAGGATTGAGTTATGGGAGTACCACCACTCTTAGCTTGACAAGATCGACCGATGACTTTGTGGGAGCGGATCCATCATGTTCGGGTTGCGTAGCCATCCTGCATAGTTCTCCAGTCGGCACATAGGAACAATTATGAATTGAAACCTCAATATGTGAGCATGTTGCTTACCTTCAAAACCAATAAGGAGGATCTGTATATCTTTATATGTGAATTCGAGGAGGTATGCTCCATGTTCAAGCTTCAATAGCTTGACGAGTATTCAATCTAGTTGAGGATGATTTCTTTCACGTTAAAGAATAACACGAAGAAATGGATGTACGACCTCCTGGAAAACTCAATATCGTCTTAGGAAGACTTTGTGACCGTCTTTCTGAAGAGATTCTTCCCTCGATGAAATACTCAACAGTAATGGTACCATATACATCAAATGTATTCAACTGAGCCCGAATCATTTCATGCTTTCTTTGAAAGGTTCAAGGACCTTCTCCTACAGTGCCATTATCATGGACTTGAGGTGACAGTTGTGCTAGATTTTTTTTCTCCTTTTTTAATCTTTTTAGAGAACAAGGAATTAAAACTAGCTGGTGTTTAGTCCTCCCAGGGTCGGATTTCGTGCATCATTGCCTTTGAGGACATACACTCACGTACACCTTCTTCCAAATCTCAACATAGGGCGATTACTACCACCTATGCTATGGGAGTTCGGTCTGTGCATCCCAAGTCAGATGACTCGAAAACACTAGGTACTAGGTACCCTTTGACCTAATTTCCTGAGTTATAAGAGTCATGCGAGAAGAGAGAACATCATACAAAATTATTTCTTATCAACATATGAACCAAAACCCCTACACTTAAGGTTTCATAACATGAGTTTAAGGGTCTCTAACTACGACAAACTTCCCCATACTAACAGACACAAATTATTCGACTCACTAGGTTCAGGATGGACTTCTTTATTTGTTTGAGTGCTGAAACTCTATGATTACTCTTTGATTGACATCATTTCATGCTTATATTTGTATCTTATATCCATTATCTTTCACCTAAACAATGCTACTTGATGAGTTTTATGTTTGAATTTCAGAAATAAATAGGTTTGAAGAGAAGAGGTATAAAAGAACCTAAAAGCATGAAAAAGGACTGAGTTGAGATACTCAAGGACTAAGATGCAAGATTGAAGGACCTGAATGTAAGATCAAAGGACCAATGAGCAAACAAGAATACTTCACACCATCATGGGGAGTATTTTGGCAATTCTATTCGGGTCGGAGCTCCAACAAGTGAAGTAAATGCATCAAAAACCAACAAAGCCATCCCGAAAAGCCCAGAAGAAAAACCACCGTGATTCGAACCATATAGACCGCTAATTGGCGGTCCAACACCGCGAATTGGCGGTCTGTTTTGGCCCAAATCCGCTAAGATTTTGGTGGGTCGCGTATTAGTGTGTATTTAGTCCATTTCTGGTATTTGTTTAGTCCCGTACCGGGGGATTGTCCCTGATTACCTTTTTCTATGGCAATAAATAGAACTCTTCACCTTCTATTGTAATTACTCATTGCTTGGTGGCATTCTCTCTACTTGGAGTAAGCCTTGCAGCAAAATCTGAAGGTGGAGAAGAATGCTACCTTCAATGTGAGTCATCTAATAAAATAATTTTTGCATTGTTTTGTTCTTATGTTGTTTTCTTTATGCATCCTTAGCTTACTTTTATTTCTTTGATTGTAGGCTAAAGTAGTTAGAATGTTTTCTTTCTTCTTTAGTTTAATTGTTAGAATAATGTGTAGTGAGTAGATTCATCCTCCTTTAGGGGTGGAGATGATGTTCATACATGCATTAAAGAATGGATATGAATGCTTTATATTTTGATTGTGTTGATAAATGTAATTGTATGCTTGCTTGTTAGAGAAGAATACTAAACTTGATGGGTTTTCCACACATCTTAGACACCTCCTATGCTTGTTTAGGTTCTGAAATAACCAGCTTGTGTATATGAATGTTAATCAACTAGGTTAGTGAATGGGTTTATAGGTTTTGTCATAACCTTTAGACACTTCATATGCATGAAAACACTACCTACATGTGTGCCTATAGAATGCATTCTTCACCATCTTTTTACATGTGTGCACACACTCCACCCCTAGGGGTCTCTCTCCTCTTGATTCCAGCTTAGTTTTACATTCTTTTTGTTTTGATTCAAAGTAATCTTTAGTTGCTTTACTTTTCATTTATCTGCTTAGTAGTTTAGTGTAGTGTAGATTAGCATAGACAAACTTTTCTCCCCTTTTGTTGTCACTTGATTTATGAAAAAACCAGAGGCTACTCACCTCCCTGAGGATCAACCGGTACTTGTCACCGCTTCAACGCGGTCATGCACTTAAGGTATTTAAAATGATTAAACACTCTTCCCCCGAGGGAAAATCGGGGTGCGTCTTAACGATTAGATAAGACCTAAAGCCGGTATACAGATATCCTGATGCATCATGTTCAAATCAATTCTGCAAGCTTCCTTTTTACTTTGCCTCTCAACAGTTTTGCAAATTCTAAACACACACAAAACCCACAAAACATTTTCTTTCGCAAACACATTAATATTTTGAAAGAAATGGACAAATTAAAGCACTAGACAAGCAAAAGAAGACAAGTCACCTAACGATCATGGTATAGCAAATCTATTATTGTAAAATGCAGTACACTATCACGTCCTTAACAATACAAAGAAAAGAAAAGAAAAAACTCGACTATATACAGATGATATAACCCCCCCCCCCCCTCCCACACACACTCTCTTACTTTATGCATTGTCCTCAATGAATGTGAGTATGATACTTCATGGATTTATCCATGAACAAGATAAGATCTCACCAACGTTGAATGCATAAGGAAGTTCGTGTTTATGTTGATGGACATAAACCTGAATTCTCCAAAACCTGTGAGATACTTAAGAAGGGAATACAAATTAACAAATGGAGCCCAAATTCTAAAGGAGTGGGAGCCACGACAACCAATGTTTTTTTTGTTTTTTTTAATATAACTATATTACGATAAAAGTCTCAGGTTATTTGTATGATAGAACCGTAATTTGGAAGCAATAATTAATAGACAATGCTAAAATTTGTTATATAATGATTTCATCTTCGTGCATGCATCTCATAGAATCATCTTTGAGTATTAATCAACACTACTTCATCTATACTAACGTCAAATGAATTACCGTCAATCCACTTTCTGTATTCATCTCCACGACCGTCGTCCGTACGGTTTTGCCCTCGCCAGGGATGGTAGGATATTTTATGAAAATTACTAAAAAAATTATTGTACTTCGCATTTTGATAAATCTTGTTTTGAGAAATTCATGAAATAATGAATCAAGGAAGAAAGTCATGATGGTACTGCCTACAAAAAAGGATTTCATTATAGTCAATACAGGCCTTTGGGGTTACATGTCCTCGCCTCGCAGGAAGAAGTAGACAATGCATCCAATCGGTGCTTACCGTTGTCGATTAGTTTTTGGTGAGAGAATTAGGGTTCGAAGAGGGGCAGTCTAGTGAAAAGAGGAGCGCATTTGGGGATTCGGGGGAGAACAACAAGATTTTGGGTTCAAAACAGGGTTTGACCAACTTGGAATAGGGTCCAACTAAAGTTGGTCTATTACCATTAATGAAAATGGTAATTAGGATATAAATTCCTTATAATCACAATGCTAAAAAATTGTCATCATTATAGATACAACGGCGTGAAGGAGAAACAAAATGCACCAGAACAATTCCTCTGATTCGTAAGTGTACCATGCCAATTTTCAACTTTGTATGTGTCAAGATCCAATATACCTATTTTGGAAGTGCATGCAAGCAAAAATCTCAATTGGATTTCAAAAAAGAATAAACTTTGTCATGCATGTGAGTTTGGAAAATAATTTAATACTTATTTTAAAGCTATTAACATGGTTTCTACTTTAAAAGCTTTGGAGTTTTTGCATATGGATCTCTTTGGTCTATCTGGAACCTTGAGTCTAGGTGGAAAGAGATATGCCTTTGTCATCATTGATTATACATGTTTTACTTGGGTTTTGTTTCTTGCAAACAAAAATGATGCTTCCAAAGAATTTGAAATGTTTGCAAAATGAATTAAAAGAGAAAAAGGATTTTTGATTTTCATAATTCGTAGTAACCATGAATGTGAATTAGAAAATGAAGTCTGTTAAGAATTTTGTGAGTCTCATGGTATTGAACATACATTTTCTTTCCTAAGAACTCATCAAGAAAATGAGATAGTTTTAAGGGAGAATAGGAATCTTCAAGAGACGTCAACAATGCTTTGTGAAAATGATTTACCAAAGCATTTTTGATAAGAGGCGGTCAACATGGCTTGTTACATCCTCAATCATATTTTGATTCAATCAAATTTGAATGGAACTCCTTGTGAACTTTGGTTTGGAAAACACCCAAAATTTCTAATTTTTGGTTCTATATGTTTGTTCTCAATACCAAAGGTAACTTAGACAGGTTTGATGCTAAATCAGATGAAACCATCTTCTTAGGATACTCAAGCAGGAGTAAAGCATATAAAGATTATAACAAGAGAACTTGTTGTGTAGAAACATCCAAGTTTGTCCACTTTCAAGAAGAACCATGTAAGGATAATTCTAGCCTTCATGATGAACATACTGGTCATATTAGCAACAAAAAATCAAAAGAACAATTTGAAGATATATCTCAAGAAAAACAAGAGCTTCCAAAGGATTAACTCTATAAGAAGGATCATTCCAAGGACCTTCTTATTGGTGAGGTATCGAAAGGAATTATTGAAAGATTAAGTGCTATTGTATTGCTAGATCAAATGCTTTTATTATATATGACTCTTATGCATTTATCTCTCAACTAAAACTTAAGAAATTTGATGAAGCATGTGATGATGAATTTTGATTAATGGCTTTGAATGAAAAGTTAAACCAATTTACTCGTAATGATGTTGGGCAACTTGTTCCAAGATCAAAAGAACATATGGTAATTGACACCAAGGTTTTTTGAGAGAAAAACTTGATGAATCTGGGCAAGTTGTTAGAAACAAAGTTTGACTGGTCTCTCAAGGTTATAACCCATTGGAAGGAAACGACTTTGATGAAACCTATGTTGTAGTAGCTCGACTAGAAGCTATTAGAATGCTATTGGCATATCCATCTTACATGAATTTTAAACCTTTTCAAGTAGATGCTGAAAGTGCATTTTTAAATGGTTTTATTATGGAAGAGGTTTATGTTAAGTAACCACCCGGTTTCGTAAATGAAACTTATAACTGGATCATGTATTCAAGCTTAAGAATGCTATTTATCAGATTAAGCAAGCTCCTAGAGCTTCGTTTGAGAGGTTGAATAACTTGTTGCTTGATAGTTGACTCATAATTGCTAAAGTTGACACCACATAGTTTACTAAAATGATAGACAAAGATTTATTGAGAATAGAACCCCATGTAGATGATATATAGTATATTCGTGCTACTAATGATCTTCATTGTCAAGAGTTTTCTAAGTCTATGCAAGGTGAATTTGAGATAAGTTTAATAGGTGAACTCAACTTCTTTGTCATACTAGCTTCAAATCAAGAAAACTATGGAATGCAACTTCATCAACCAAACCAAATACACAAGAGAATTACTTGAGAGATTTGATTACGATGATTGCAAGCCTCATAATACTCCTATGAGCTCAAGCTTGAAATTGGACAAAGATGAAGAAGACAAAGAGATATACATTAAAAGGCACGGTTTTTGATTCCGTGTCACTCCAAAACATCGAAATTGCCGAAATGCCACTTGAAAATTCGTATTTTCTTGGATGCCACTGATTAAATCCGTATTTTCTTAGATGTCATTGGACCGAAAACCCATGCCACTTCATTAGCTTTTTGTTAATATTGATACCAACACATTAATTATATTATTATTTATTTTAAAATTTTGCAAAATAAAACCTGAACAACTAAACTATCTACAATTTAATATTATCTATATTTGATTGTAAATTTTGTAAAATCCATTATGACTAATCACTTATCTGATTTCTCTCTTTGTTTCTCTATCTACATTCACAGTCTTTCTATTCTCTCTCTATTTGTATCTCTTTCATCTCCACTTACTCTGTTATTCCTTTTTCTCTTTCACCAATATTATTTTTATAATAAATAATGTTTAAAATAAAGAAAAATAGAAAACTTTTTAAGAACTACTAATCAAATGAATGTGAACAAATAACATATGAAAAAATTATTATTTAAAAAAAACATAAATTTTATATTTAAAAAACAAAAACCAATCAGGGAGGGCACGTGCCCCCCCCCCCCCCCCCCCCCCCCCCCCCCCCCCCCGATCCACCGCTCTGATGGAAAATCATGCGGGAGGTGAACGTGACACCTTTCCAACCTACGTGGTTGGGCGCACTACAGTGTCGCACAACTACAGTAGCACCTTAATGGTGCTCTTAGAAGACCAAGATATTGCCTTTGAGCCAATACAGTACACATATCCAAAAGTAATTTTCTGATCATCCATTGATCCAGCTCATCTCTGTCTATGTAGCCTGCTAAAGAGTTGTCCTCTTCAACTTGATACTTGAGACCATATTCTATTGTACCTCTGATATATCTTAAGATCCTTTTAGCTGCTTCCATGTGATGATTACTAGGTCACCCATGAACCTATATATAGAATTGAAAGAGTGCATGATGTTTGACCTTGTATTAATGAGATAGATTAATGATCCACTAAACTTCAATATACCTGTGGGTCATCTTTCTGATCTCCATGATTTCAAGAAAGGCTTGTATTAAGAGCCATGGGAGTTGACATTCGCTTACACTTGGACATGTTGAACCTTTTCAAGATATCATCCGCATACTCCTCTTGTGAGATGAAATCTCTCTAAGCTTTTGCCTTACTTGGATTCTTATATCATCTTGACAGACGTACTTGTATAGATAAGATTGTCAAGATATAGGAACACTATAAGAAAGTCATGTGTACCATCTTTGTTGATGTAGAGTGATGGCATGTTTGGACTTTTCTAGAATCCATTATCTAGAAAGTACTTGTCGATCTTGTTATTCCAAGCTCTTGGTGATTGCTTCAATCTACAGAGAGCTTTGTGAAGCATGTAGACTTTGTCTTCTTTATCCTTCACAACATAACCTTGAGGTTGCTCTACATATACTTCTTCTAGTTCTCCATTGAGAAAATTTGATTGAACATCAAACTGATATATTTGCAACTTTATTTGAGCAGCTACTGCATGTACGGTTCGAAACTGACCTTAAATGTAGAATTAAAATAAGTAGAGAAAACAAACGCAAACCACAAATCAAGACATTTGATATGTAGAGGTTCGGTCGTCCAACTGCGAACTAATACTCTCCTTGAGTCTTGCTTGACTTTTGAGCCCCAGTTAAGTATTTATTATCCAATCTCGTTGCGGCTTGATATCAAACCTCTTTACACTGCATGCAACGATGACCACACTCGCCTTGCTTGAATTCCTTCCTTAACCAGAGAGGATGCTTCCACAAAGTTTTTACAACTTTGTTGACGAATGATTGGTGTCCAATTCTCACTTGATTGCATTTTAAGAGTATCAAATGAAGCCTGGAGTGGAATTCAATATTAAAGAAGAAGAGTTGTTTGGAGTTTGCAAGGTTGAGGATTGAAAGAAAAAGAGTAGTAATGAAGAGAGTGATTCTTGGTGATGGTTGTGCTTCTTTAACATAATATTTGTTGGCTACAAGCTCAAAAGAACTGTTTGAGAGTAGGTAGGGGTAGTTGGATGTCAAGAAATCAAAAAACTCGGAATAGTCAGTCTGTCAGTAATGATCGACCTTTTCTTCAATGGACGCCCGTTGTGAAAATTGACTCACTTCAAATTATTTTGATAAAAGGTTAGTCGGTCGATCACCTACCTCGATAAAAATTAAAGGTCACGAGAATTCTATAAATGGGCATTTAATAAATCATCTGTAACAACCTGAAACAGCGGAAACTTAAAAAAATTAAACAATCAAGAGATTATCAGAATAAACTCATCAGCGGGAATGTTACTTAGATAAATCAACAGTCGGTGCACCAATAATACAACAGAGTTTGTCAAAAGACGTGATTACAACAATACAATGAAAAGACAGGTAAAGCAATCACGACGACCTCGAAGAGTCCGATGAGGATCCTGGCCCCAAAATGTGTGTGTCCGCTGTCACCATCCGACAAAACCTACTGCGATCCTGAAACCTGAATCAAACAACGATGCCTGAGTTTCCCATTAGGAAACCCTGAATGCCAAGCTAACCTATATGCATGCAATAGTACGGTAAATGAACCTATCATACTAGTAGCATGTCATATCATATCTGCAGTGCATCAAATCCATCCAAGGGTAAATGGTACCTCAGTCCAACAACGACAACCCTCAACAGGGTCCACAAGGACATCAGTACAGCAACAACAACGGGTCTCCCTCGGAAACCTACCGTAGGCACATACGGTCTTACAGACAGTACACGACGCGTCCCCCCACATGCGACTACTCGAGGCAAAGGAATCGGTGAGGAGCGTCCGCACTTCCGCGCAAGGAACCACGTGGTCTACACCACCTTTGACGGAGCGGTAGCCTGATCGGTCAACATCCCAGGATAGGTGCCCAATCGGGGATCATCGCTGCCACAACATCAGCGACATCGCCAGCACAACATCAGCGGTACAACATACGTCCGACACAACATCGGACGGCACAACCACAAGCTGGAACATCATCGGCACCATCATCGCCGGCCAAAGCCTAAGTGGCATCGCCGGCATAACCTCGGCGGTACTACATACGTCCGGCACAACATCGGACGGGTCCAGACCGTAGTCTGCAGGGTAATCATGCTCCATGAGTCATGCGTCACACGCATTGGGATCTGCGATCCCTCAGGTCTGCTACTCAACAAAGAGTAAGGCAACAACATGTCACACCACGTCCAATAGGGAGGTGGCGCGACCCAAGCGTCCACACTCTTCCACACGGCGGTCCCTAGGCGGCACAAGCACGTACCCGCCATCACTTCTCGGCTCATGCTCTAAGCGAGGACACGGGTTTCCGTGGACAGAGTTGACAAAACACAAGGACCAAGAATTCAGTTCTGCAAACAAACAGTCGACTGAAAGAGCCTAACCGGTCGACCGTCCCCAATAGGTTCGGTCGACCGAAAGTCTACAACGGTCGAACTATTCTGCGCGTCACTTAAGTCCAAACGGTCGAACAGCAGTCTAAAACCGGTCAACCGAATATGGGGTCAAAATCCGGAGTTGGTCAAAATCAACAAGACTATTCGGTCGACTGCCTAAGGGGTCCCGGTCGACGAAAAACTACCAGGGTCATCCTAAATAGTCTACGTTATATACGGTCGAACAATATAGATAAATCAGTCGAACAACATGCATATTTATCAAGTACACTTAAGTTCCGGTCGACCCCACAACAAGGGATGGTCGACCAAAAACCGACAGTAGGCCAACTCACCAGCACATAAGCAACCGGTTGACTGCCACAATGGCATCGTTCAACCGATGTTGGTTAAAGTCGGGCAAAAAGGTAAAACCGGTCGACCGTTCGAAGGCATCGGTCGATCGTTGGTCGACAACAAACTTGCGCCAGCCAAGGATTTTACGTCGTTTCCCGTCGCCGGCGAGGTCTCCGACCTCCCACGACCGACCACAACTTCCCACCAACGTGGGGAACAATAAAAACACACTAGAAGCCGGCACACCTTGAAGAGAAGACAGAGCGCGCCGGAGATCCGCTCAACGTCGACGCTCGACAGCAATCCTCGCACGTACGCCTCACGATAGCACCTCCGTGACACCGAACTCGCCTCCGCACGTCAGAGTCGCCGTCACGTTCTCTGGATCGCCAGAAAAGGAAGAAGAGAGTGAGTGAAATGGTGAGAGAGAGGTTGAGTGAAGAAGAAGAAGAAGAAGAAGAAGAGAGAAAATGATGGTTTTCCTCCTCAAACCACACCACCACAGTAACCGGCCTCCTACCCCCATCACCATCACTGTGCTCACTCCCATTTCCCATGCTAAACCCCCACTAAACCCGGGATTAGCCCAAAATCAAAGGTTAGGGTCTAACATCATCAGTAGTCTGTTCAAAGATAACATTAAGATTCTAGGCATGGGCATTTTGAATTGTCCACCAATCAATCGGTCGTCAGACACATGAATTGTTTAGAACATGTGCCAACGACTATTTTATATATCTCTTCAGAATTCTCCGCAATTATAATTCATGTGGCGGCGTGTTAGGCAGACGTCTCCACCTTGGTGGAGGCGGTTTAGCCAGACGCCCGTTTTTTTTTTCTGTTAAATTTAAATTTTTCAGGTTCCGTTGCAAGATTTCGGTGGTGATGGAGTAGATTACAGTGAGCTTTTTGACAGTAAAGAAATATTTACAACAATCGAGGAAGGTTGTAAATGGGCGAAACAAGTTGCAATAGGAGCCAGATTTGTTTTGGTTATATCATCATACAAACCGAAAGCAGATAACCGGATGGATTGTTACCTCAGATGTGATCGCAGACGTGAGATGAGTTCTCGTGATACGAGTATTGCACTGCGAAAGAATACGAAAAGAAAAGGTTGCGGTTGTCGGTTTTGGTAAAAGTGGTGGAGCGATGAGTTCGTGATGGATGGGTTATTGTTTCTAGTAGCATGTATGGGCAGCACAACCACCCATTGGTAGTTTATTCAGGGGGTCACTGACAGGTCAGCGGACTTAGTGCTGGGGCAAAGCAAATTTTTCGGGATATGACAGAGGCACAAGCAAGACCCCGTAACATTTTGTTGGCGGTAAAGAAGAAATTTCCGGATGATAATCCGAATCAAAGGCACATTTACAACTACAGAGAGTACATGAGGAGGACGAAATCTGAAGACAGGAATCCCGCGCAGTAGTTTCTCAGAGAGGCAGTGCAGCATAAGTATTTGCATTGGATTGTGGCAGATGAAGAAACTAATGTCTTGACTCACGCATTTTTGGCACATCCGACTTCATTTCAGTTGTTGCGTACATACCCATTCGTGATCTGTATGGATTCGACGTATAAGACGAACAAGTACAAGATGCCTTTGTTTGAGATGGTTGGGGTTACTCCAACAAATATGAATTTCCTCGTCGGATATGCGATTTGCAGGATGAGACCGAGTCTAGTTATCGGTGGGTGTTGGAGAGGTTGCGAGATCTGTTATTGGATATTGTTAGCCCGATATCAATAATTACGGACCGGGAGATGGGTCTGATGCGACCAGTGGCAGAGGTTTTTCCTGAGTCAGCTCATTTACTATGCACCTGGCATATCAATAAAGACGTGTACAACTACGCATACCACGTATTCGGTAAGGAGAAGCAGCTTGCAGAGAGTTTTAGACGTGGAAGATGGAGGAGAGTCATGCTTTCTGATTCACAGACGGATTATGATAGAGCAGTCCGTAATCTGAAGGAATCTTACAGTTCCTGGCCAGTGCTGACGAAGTATGTGGAAGACACGTGGTTGATGCATAAGGAAAAATTCGTGTTGAATTGGACGAATCAAGTTCTTCATTTCGGTAACACTACGAACTGCAGGGTGCAAAGTGCACATTCGGCTCTGAAAGAGTGGATCACTACATCGACTGCCGCTCTCGACACTCTTTTCGACCGCGTGAACTCGTCTATTGAAATGCAGCTGACGAATATTCGGAACTTTCTTGAAGATTCGAAACGTCGAAATTTGGCACATTACATATATATCAGTAATCTAAATGGGGTTGAATATATTATCTCCTAATTTTGTTGTTTTAATGAATTGTTATTTACCTATCTTACAGTGTCCTGACAGGTTGACGTGGACAACTTCCCATATAATGATAGACTGCCAGGAATCATTTTGCCATTTCTGCAAAGGTGGAATGACGTACGTGCTGATGGCAACTGTGGATTTCGATGTGTTGCCGATGTCTTTCATGGTGGTCAGGAGAACTGGTCGTACGCCCGTCGTGCGATTTCTAATGAGATAGGTGCACATCCTATTTATGAGACAGTCTATTTCGGCCATGTGAGAGAGCCTCGTCAACAAATTGATTGGGGCGGGGGAGGTTGTGGCGAGGATCATTATATGAAGGTTTGGTCCGACTTGTTTCCTATTGCGAATTTTTACAAGTGTGCGGTCATGTATTTCGCAGTGGGAACGGATGGTTCGTTGTTCCCCTGTCTTACTGTTCTACCCTGGGAGTGTCCGTCTGCCATGACGAAGCCTGTCAGAGAGTTGGTCATTGCTCATTTAGGGAGTTACGCTCATTTTATTCGTTTGGAATTACTTGATGATTTCCCAGTACCTCCTATAGCGACCTTATGGTATCAAATGCGAGATGAGAGTGTTGTTGGATGGGAGGATCAGTACCAAAGTAGGATGGAGTATTGGAACCGGTTACGTTGATTGTAATTTGTAATGTATAATATATCGTGTATTTCTACTTATATCGTGTTGTTTTTTTACCGTATTTTAAATTTAAATATTATTTCATATCTAAAGAAATAAGTTGAAAATCTTTTCGTGAAAAATAAATATTAAAAAATACGATAGTCAAAGAAATATGTAGAAGATATGTTCGTCAGAAATAAATAATAAGAGTACACAAATAAACATAAGCAAATACCAACAAATGTACTAACAGTGCAACAAAACGAAAGTAAAAGCAAGACAACTCCAGCTCAGCATCTGAATCATGGTCCGAAATGCCCAACTGGTTGTTCCAATCCTCGATCAGGCGATCTCAATCTGTACATGCAAGTCTCGTCGCCTCAGTCGGCGTGATGTCTCTCTCTCGCAAGAACGGCTGCGTACACCGTATCGCCCTACTCATCCACTGTATGTAAAATACAAATTAGCGTACAATAACAAAATATACTTTAAAATTAAAAAATAAATTAGATAAACTTACCGCATCGACACATGTCCTATCTAGTGGTCTCTCCAGTCTCGGAATGATACCGCGTACGAGTAGTGGATGTGAGCACCTACCGAACCACTACCAAGGGAGAGGCGGTTCCGGCGACAGCCCTCTCGTTGGGTCGAGCGTCTCCCGCGACCGCCCGACTCAAAAATGTTTTTTTAAAATTAATTGAAATAAACAAGGTAATTTATCACATGTGAGTAGTCAGGGGTCTCCGCTGGTTCTTTTCCTGGCCTCCGAGACATTTTATGTGGGGAATAGAAGAGTGATATGAAGAGAAAGTTGTGTTAAAAGAGTGAAATGAGGAGTTATATTAGTAGAAAGGGTAGAGGGGCAAAATGGTAATCTTACGGGCGATTTAAGTAGTTTTACGGCGACGAATAGCAGTTCAGATAAAATATGGTGATGGTCGTCCTGGGAGAGACCGGACTCCCGATTGGGAATTCAAGTTTTGGTTCGAAGTAAATAAAAGAACGATTGAGGGGATATGTGTAACTTTTTCGTTTAGAAGAAAATAGTATAGACTTTAGATATGTCACTTACCCCAAAAATGGATGACCGGCACGAACATCCGATGTTTGCACTTACGCCAAATGCTTTCAGGACTTAGTGGTCGACTGCTAAGCGTCCTACCTTTCGAAATTCTTTTCTTGTTAATCAACTGTACATTTGATCTTAAGACTCAAATAAATATAAAATTACAAATTTAAATCTATAGTTTTATTACAAGTCTTGAGTTTTGAATCTTGATCTTTATTGTTGCACAACTAAATAAGATAGAGTATGAATATGTGCAAGTTCTGACTATATGACTTAGGGGAGATCCTCACGTCCGGTTCAGGAATCCTGGCTCAGGAAGTTGAGCAGGTCCATTTTTGGTAGTACAAGGGTTCAGTTTTTCGCCTATCAAAGTGTAATTGATATTATTAGTCTTATTTTTTTGGTAATCATTAAAATTACATTAAGTGAGACAAAAATCAAACAACTATATTTGATGACTGAGACTTTAGAAAGCAAGAAAGGAGAGGAGTGTAGACTCAAAGCCACGGATGGAACTACATTGGGACCAAGAGGGCCTAGTCATCCACAAGATTTTGAACTCCTTATTAATTTTGGTATATTTCTAATGGATAAGTTCTTATTACACTTTTGGGTTTTTACATTTCAGCCCCTATGCTTTCGTCATATATGTCAAGTCCTCCAAAGTCATTTGTTTAATCTCGTAACATTAAAAAAATTCAAAGATGTAAACATAATTTTTGATTCTCTCATGAAGCTGCATGGTTTGTGCATATATTCTCTATGTTTCTATTACGTTTTAAGATGATTATTTTTTCTTTACTAGTGTTTTAGTGAACCCAATTTCGATATTGTGGTGCTGACATTATTGTTTATGTAAGAGGACTTGTTACCTAAAAATGATGACTTCGTTCTTTCACTCCCTGACATTTTGATCCAACTAGTTTTTTTTGGGTCTTTTCCACATAAATAACAACCTTGTTAATTATTTTATTCTTGACATTTTTAATGTGCTTGAATAGTTTATTATTTCTATTTCTCACATTTACGATATAATTGATTTCCTTGTTGTTTTCGTGATAATTGATGACCTTGTTGTTTATGTTTCTCACATTTTTATGTATTTTCAAATATGATACTTTTTTATTGGTTATTAGTGAACCCAATTTTGATATGCTGGTGATGACCTTGTGGTTTGTTTTATGAACCTCCTGGATATAAATGACGACATTATTTTTTTCACTCTCTCACCTTTCGATCTAATTGATCACCTTGTTGTTTATTTTTCAGACATTTCAACGTGGTTCATAACCTTGTTGAATATTTTTCAGACATTTCAACGTGGTTCATAACCTTGTTGAATATTTTTCAGACATTTCGACATGCTTGAATACTTGATTGATTTTGTTTCTGGCATTTTCGAGATCTCCAAAGTCATTTGTTTAATCTCATAACTTAAAAATATTTTTCAAAAATGTAAACATAATTTTTTATTTTCTCTCATGAAGCTGCATGGTTTGTGCATATATTCTCTATGTTTCTATTACGTTTTAAGATGATTATTTTTTTTCTTTACTAGTTTGTTAGTGAACCCAATTTCGATATTGTGGTGATGATATTATTGTTTATGTAAGAGGACTTGTTACCTAAAAATGATGATTTTGTTCTTTCACTCCCTGACATTTTGATCCAACTATATTTTTTGGTCTTTTCGACATAAATAACAACCTTGTTAATGTTAGCAAACAACGATTCTACAGGTTCAGGAGTACCTTTCTTGGAGAGAACTTGTGGCAGCGGAAGGAAGATCGGAGGTCACCTTACGGAATCTTTTTCACCGGTCGGTCTCCTACTCTCTTGGAGAATGAGCACGAGTCCACAACCCAAGAGTCCATGGAATGAGCTTGGTGGAGGTGGAGGGACGAAATGGGAGAGAGAGAAGGTGGCGGCTAGGGTGGGTGGAGGCTAGGTTTTGCACACTTGTTCTTCTGTCCAATGGGAGGCTCCCCTCCTTATATAGATGGCTCCACCCTAAACCCTTAGATGTGTAGTCCAATAGGGACACGCCATGTGTCAATGCTTTGGGCAAATATCTTATTAATCCTCGATTGATCAAATATCTCCCACTTGCACAACAGCACGATAACAACATGTCATCTGCTTTTGTGTCCCCGACACATATCCATATATCCCTGATACATTCAATCACACAATGGCAATATGTCACCTCTTTATGTGTCCCCGACACATATGTATATATCCCTGATACATACAACTAGTCCTCTCTCCAAGTACACATCCACAATACGCAAGTCTTTTATCATGTATCCTCGATACACGACCATCTGTGTCCCCGACACATGTACTCTTCCGATCATACGGACAAATGGGTCGTGCGACCGGTGATGCACCTGCAATTTAGGAGTCTCAAACTAGAAACCTTACTAGAAGTCCAGAATGACAACATCCTCATAAAACAACAAATAAGCAGTCAAAATGCACATCACAGTTCCCCATGTTTACTCAGAAACTCACTTAACATGAACGGTATCTCGATCCCTCGGAGAGAATACCTTCTTGTCCTCAAGGTACTTGCTACTGTATCCAACACAGTTGGGCCCAGCAAATACTTTTAGTGCAGTCGAGTCAAACCTTTCCCTTCCCCCCAGACCACCATTAAACTCAGAGTTCACTCCTTTCCCGAAGATGCCTCTTTACACCGAATCTCTCATGGTCATAGATAACATCCCAAAGTAGTCACATCAACTCTTTGCTTCATGGTGTCGTCGAAGGTCACTGAGGGCAACTAATGACAATCAAGTCTTGGACTCACACAGTGAAGGAGCAGGGATCCATCCTTTCACTTCCAAATGGTCGCTCAGCACATGTTGTATGACAAACATGTTATGGTGGATCATATTGTACACAACAGTATGTCTATCTCTCAACACCATACAAGTCTTAGTCCAGTCGCACCCCTACTGTGCCTTACCCGAGCTTCATCATTGTCGCTTTAACACCATACAGGTGCCACCTGGCACCACATGTAATGCTCGCACTTGGCTTCTATAGGTCACATGAATCGTAGGAACATTCGTGTCAATCCTCACCAACATAGAGGATCCCATCTTGATTCCTAATCAAGGCGACTGTCCTATCATGAACTGCTCTGGATCTATCATACAAGATCTCCTCATGATCAGTCTCATCTCTGCTCTCTATCAAAAGCTCCAGAGGCGAAGGCTCGTGTGAGTGAGCATTCTTCAGCCTATTAACAGAATAATATTTTATGCTAGAACAACTACATCAACCAAACAGATATAGTCGAAAGAAAAACACAATCACTCATAAAAGGAAGTTAGACATGTCAATGCATCAAAGTCTGCGTAAGCCTAAGGACTTCACATGGGACACAAACGAGTCCTTAGCTATAGCCTTGGTAAGAGGGTCATCTACCATAAGACTAGTAGACACATGTCTTAACACAACTTCCTTTCTCGCTATGATGTCCTTTACAAAATGATACCTAACCTTTATATGTTTGGTCTTTCCATGATATTTGGGGTCTTTCACATAACAAAGGGCAGACATGTTGTCACAATAGACAACAACAGGCTCATCCGATGTCTCTACTAGCCCAATATGTTGTAAGATCCTCCTCAACCAAACTGCCTCATGTACTGCTGCAAAGCATGCAACATACTCTGCTTCCATAGTCGACAGGGCTATACAGGTTTGCTTCTTGCTGGACCATGAGATGGCCCCATTAACCAGCAAGAAAGCATAACCAGAGGTAGACTTCCTTTCATCAATGTCTCCAGCCCAATCGGCATCACTATAGCCAATCAGGCGGAGATCTGATGCTTGGTAACACAGCATGTAGTTACTCGTTCCTCTGAGGTATCTCATGATTCTCTTGACTGCCTTCCAGTGCTCCATGCTTGGGCTAGACTGGTATCGACTCACCATGCCCACAACATAACAAATGTCTGGCCTAGTACACATCATAGCGTACATAAGGCTTGCCACAGCATTTGAGTATGGAACCTTGCTCATTTTGGCCTTCTCTTCAGGAGTCTCATGATGCTTATCAAGGCTCAAGTGCAAACCCTTCTCAACAGGAGTGTCGATTGGTTTGCATTTGTCCATATGGTATTTCTTCAAGATGTTGTTAATATAAGTCTCTTGAGACAATCCCAGAAGTCTCTTGGACCTATTTCTAAATATCTTGACACCAAGGACGTAGCTAGCTTCACCCATGTCCTTCATATAAAACGTGGAGGACAACCACTCTTTAGTGGATTTCAGCAACTCTTTGCTATTGCCAGCCATGAGTATGTCATCAACATACAAGGTCAGAATGACAAATTTACCATTGGATCTCTTAACGTACACACAGTGATCTTCCTCAAGCATAGAGAACGCATTCTCTGATATAGCTTGATGGAAGCGAATGTTCCACTGTCTAGACGCTTGTTTTAAGCCATATAAGGACTTATTGAGATTGAACACTTTGCAATCTTGTGCTTTGACTTCAAAACCTTGAGGTTGATCCATATAGATCTCCCCCTCAAGTTCTCCATTGAGAAAAGCAGTCTTTATATCCATTTGGTAAAGCTCTAAGTCCATCTGAGCTACAATAGCTAGTAGAAGGCGGATGGAGGCAAACCTAGCCACGGGTGAAAAAGTTTCCTCAAAATCCACACCTTCTCTTTGGTTGTAGCCTTTAGCCACCAGTCTAGCCTTGAATCTATCAATAGATCCATCCGACTTCCTCTTAATCTTGAGGATCCACTTGGACCCAATGGCCTTTCGGTTTGGTGGTAAGTCGACCAAGTCCCAGACTCGATTAACTTTAATCGACTCCAACTCTTCCTTTATAGCTTCTAACCACTCTTTCGCATTTGGACCTTCCAAAGCCTCTTTCAAGGTCTCCGGTTCTAGCTCATCGATTACTGTCATCCCAGATGATTCATAATCAATTTCTTCTTGAGCTATCATGAGGGCCTCTTCCTCTAAGTGAAACCGCCTACGAGGAATGATCACACGTTTACTTCGACGCATATGGGTATCTGATGGCTCATCCTCCGTGAGAGCTATCGGATCCTCAGCATTGTTGCTCCCACTAGGATTGACTGGTGGAACCTCATGTTCAACTTCCAGATCCTGATCCCGTGGAGTGGCAATGTCCTCATCTTGTTGTTCAAAGAAGTCCACAGACTCTTTGATAGCTCCCACAAGAGTTGGAAAAAACATTTTCCAAGAATGTGGCATCCCTATACTCCAATTCCGTCCTTATTTCATTCTCGTCTAACCCGATAAAAACATAACCTTTGGAGAGATTACTGTATTTTACAAAGATACACTTTTTTCCCTCTAGGTCCTAGTTTTCCATATCGGTGACTAGTAGAATGAATGTATGTCGCGCATCCCCAAGGATGCAGCAGACTAAAATCAGGCTTCCATCCTGTCCATAACTCATATGGAGTTGAGGGAACCGATTTTGTTGGAACTCTATTGAGGATATAGGCAGTAGTCATTAGAGCATTGATTGATCGTTTATATTAACTGCAAGTGCACGGCCGTGTTGAAGCGGTGGCAAATACGGGTCGTCCACTGGGAGGTGTGTCGACGCTTGGTTTGTATGAAGGCGGGTGGTAAAAAATGGAGAGAAAGGTTGGTTACACTAAACTACACTAAGATGCAAAAAGGAAATGAAGATAAGCAATAAAACTAAACCCCATAGGGGGTAGAGAAATAATGTGAATATGAAGATGTGTGTGTGTGTGTGTGTTCAATTAAGATCCTCACAACATGTAGTGCATGAAATCATAAATCTACATCCAACTTTGCCACCACATGAATTAAGATAAGACTACATCATTAAAACATACAAGACAATAATTGGAATTAAGCTAAATGAACTCAAGTATAAAGACTAGACCCTACTATGCCTCCACATGAATTAAGATAAGACTACATCATTAAAACATACAAGACATTAGCTAAGGTAAAGGCAACAAGAGCACATACACTACAAATTGTGTTTCCAATATTAACTTCATCCATATCCTAATTAACCTTATCATTCCCCATAGAATAGGTCCACTAATCAAAGCATAAGCTAAGCTTCATTCAAGAGCATTAGCATATCAAAGATAAGAGTGAAAACCCATTAGATGATTATGGAAATCATATAAAGTTCAAGGGATAAAGATAACACACACTTAATACACTACATGATTATATCACATATTTCACTACCCCCCCAAATGGGGATGGAACTACTCACACATATTTAAACTAACTACTCTAATAAAATGAAGCATTATACTGAAATGAAACTATACTAATCAAGCAAGAAATATTAAAGAAGCATAAAACTAAACAAGCACCAAAGCAAACATATTAAAGGAAATCAACTAAGCAAGAATTAACAAGCTAAAGAAAACATCTATTATTAACTCACTCAAATTACAAGCAGCTCTTCCTCCACCAGAGTTTTGCTTCAAGGCTTCACTCTTAGTAGGGAAGATGCCACCAAAGAGAGAGATGGATACAATGGGAGGTGAAGAGTTTTTTTTATAAGCATGGAAAAAGCTAATCCGGGACAATCCCCCGATGTGGGACTAAACCAATACCAAAAATAGCCTAAACGAACATTAATACAAGTCCAGGAGAAGTTTGGGAGGATCTGGCATGATCCAGACCGCCAATTGGGGGCCTATAAAGCCCAGATCCGTCTGGGCTTTCTGTTGGGCTTTGCTGGAAGTGTTTCTTGGTCTTGGATGCATATACTTGGTCTGTTGGAGCTCCGACCCGAATCGAATTGCCAAAATACTCCCCATGATAGTGTGGAGTTTCCTGTTTTGCTCTTAGGTCCTTCGGTCTTACGATCAGGTCCTTTTCCATTGCATCTCAGTCCCTAGGTCTCACAATTAAGTCCTTTTTCCTGCTTTTGGGTCCTTTCATGGCTCTTCTCTTCAAACCTCTTTATTCCTGAAAACTAAACATAAAAACTCGTCACGTAGCATTGCTTAGGTGTAAGATAATGGATATAAGATACAAATATGAGCATGAAATAATGTCAATCAAATACCCCCACACCTGAGTTTTTGCTAGTCCCGAGCAAAACAAAGAAAAAGAAAAGCAAACGAGAAACAAGAAATCCTAACTCACTTTCGTAGGAATCACGGTTGCCCTTAGCATGTGCAACAAGCCGTTAAACCTCCTTGTTGCCAAGGAGGAGGAGTGTTGTCTCCTGAGGGTTTTCAGCGGATATACCCACAAAATCCGAACAAGATGCATTATTCAATCTAGACACTCGACTCGTTGGACAATTTTTTGTCGATTATGGGACGCGATAATCCTACGGGCCGACACTATATAGGTGATCAGTCCACACCTAGCCTAATGAACCATTCGTGCAAGTTAAATAAGGAATTAAGTGAAAGACAAGGACAACCTCAACATCCTCAAGTGCTACAAAGTGTAAAGTCCATTAAGGTTCTTATTTGCATTACCAATTTTTTTGTTTTTGTTTCTTTTCACAATTTTTTTTCTTCTTTTTCTTTTTATTAGTTGGAGCTTCATTCTCCCAGGGTCAGGTTTCGTGCATCATTGCCCATTAGGACTTACACTATCACGTACACCTTTCCCCAAATCTCCACATAGGGCAATCCCTACCACCCATGTAACGAGAGTTCGGTCGGCGCATCCCAAGTCAGATGACTCGAAAGCACCAAGCACAAAGTCCCCTCAGACCTACTTTCACGAGTGATAGGAGTCATGCGAGAAGAGAGAACACCTACTCACTTATTTCTTATCTACACATGAACCAAAACCCCTACACTAATGTCTCACAACAAGATTTAAAGGGTCCTTGACTACAACAAACTTCCTTAAGTTAACAGACACGAATTATTGACTCACTAGGTTCATGGTGGACTTCTTTAAAGGTTTGAGCACTGAAACCCTATAATTACTCACCCCCAAAGGAAAACTGGGGTGCATCCTAACGACCCGATAAATCCTAAAATCACTGTACTAGATATCCTAATGCATCAAGTTCAAGACAATTTTGGAAGCTTTCTTTTTACTTTGCCTCTCAACGGTTTTACACATGCTAAACACACGCAAAACCCACAAAACATTTTCTTTCGCAAATACATGAAATTTTTTAAAGAAATGTGGAAATTTTAAAGCACTTGGCATGCAAAAGAAGACAAGTCACCCAAGGATCATGGCTAGCAGATATATCGATATTAAATGCAGCACACTAACATGTCCCTAAAAATGCAAATAAAAGAAAACAAAATCAAAAGACAAGACTCGACTATGTACACACGTAAAACACCCCCCCCCCCTCCACACCTACTTCATGCATTGTCCTCAATGAATGTGAGCAAGATACTACATGGATTTTTCATGAAAAATGAGAGATCTCACCAACGTGAAGTACACAGGGAAGTTTCGGACTATGTTGATGGACAAACCTCAACTTCCCTCAAAACATGTGAGATGCTAAGGAAGTGATACAAATACGTGAAAGAATTGGGGCCCAAATACACAAGCGTTGGGGCTCACAACAATCGATGCTCACTGAAGGAGTCTTTTATTGTACCTTTTTTTCTTTTCTTTTCTTTTCCTTTTTTTGATTTTTTTGATTTTTTTCTTTTTTTTAACAATGTACAAAAATGGGCTCCCATCTTCATATGTCAAGGGACATCAAATGGGAACCCGCCATCTCTCGAGCCAAAGATGCGCATGTATAGGCTCGCGACATACAAATCAGAATTGCTTGACCACATGATACCCTTATAAGTGTTGTGGTCGTTTGACGCCTCTTGAGAGTGAGCAAGATAGGAGGCATGAATGAGAGGTAAACCTCTATCAGGTTGAAGGGTATCAGGTGGTTGATTCTTAACCCACATAGGGTCCTCCGCAGATACAGAATGAAGATCATGTGGCCCAGAGGCCATAACAATCGTATCTTATGGCTCAAAACCCACATGATTGAAAGGATGTGGCTCAAGGGCCACATGATCAGAAGAATATGGCTCAAGGGCCACAAGATCAAAAGGAGGTGGCACTGAGGCCACATTATCAGAACATAAGACACCTCTTGTGCCAGCCCAGGTGAAACATCTTCACCACCTTCAGGATCTTCATCGAACAATTCTCTGAAGTACTTGAAGGTGCCCTCAACTTCAATTTCATCCAAACCCTGGATAAGGTTGACCCCAACAGGGTCATTGAAGGAACCTGGCTTCTTGTCGATGGTGAAGATGTTGAAATCAGCATATTGACTACCATAAGTCAAGCGCATCAGACCATTACGACAATTGATCAATGCATTGTAAGTCGCAAGGAATGGTCGCCCCAGAATGACAGGAATTTGCCCAAGTGGGTTTGGCACAGGTTCAGTATCCAAGACAAAGAAGTCGACTGGATAAATGAACTCTCCCACTTTGATCAGCACATCTTCCACCATACCCCTCGGTTTCTTCATAGACCTATCAGCCAATTGAAGAGTGGTCTTTGTTTGTTTGAGGTCTCCAAGACCGAGGTGGACGTAGACAGAATATGAAAGAAGATTAACAGATGCACCAAGGTCCAATAAGGTTCGATGTATGGGCACATCACCAATCACACAAGAGATAGTAGGACAGCCAGGGTCCTTGTACTTGACTTGCATGGGTTGTGCCAACAAAGAACTCACGTTAGCCGCAAGAAGAGCTTTCTTTGGAACAAGAGTTTTTCTCTTCTTGGTGCATAAGTCCTTGAGAACCTTGACATAAGGTGGCATTTGCTGAATCTCCTCCAACAGAGGGATGTTCACCTTAACTTGCCTAAACATCTCAAGCATCTTGTCATGCTGATCAGAGGTTTTCTTTTTAAGGAGCTCAGGGAATGGTGCCTTTGGGGCTTAAGGATGCAAAGGAACCCCAGAATTTTTGTCCAAAGAAACATGAGTGGGGACCTCAGAATCTGGTTCCTTCGACACAAGAGGAGACAAGCGGACCTCAGGGTTCGGCCCCTTTGTCGCGGGAAATGTAGAAAGAACCTCAGGATCTGGTTCTTTCCTGGAAGTATTTGTGGAGGGAGCCTCAGGATCCGGCTCCCTCAAAGATGGTGATGACAAAGAAGGCACCCCAATGTGGTTATCCACCTCCTTACCAGACCTCAAAGTATGAATCACATTAATATGATGGGTCGGTTCAGAGGTAGCATGAGGTAAAGGTATCCTTCCTTGAGAATGGGTACCCCGAGGATTCTCCTCAGGTTGACTCGGGAACTGACCCTTCTCACGTTCATGGAGCTGATGAGCCAACTTGCTAACTTGCATTTCCAATGCTTTGACCGAATTATTGCTGGCCGCAAACATGGATTGAGTGCTCTGCGTGAATGTTTGAAGGGTTTGTTCAAGGGTAGAGTCCTTAGGGTCAACCCGCTGGGGTGGTGGAGCCTGGTTAGAATAACCCGACGAAGAGGCCTGACCAGGTTGGTAATTATGGTGCTGAGACCTTTGATGTGGGGGTTGGTAGGTCGTCGATCGGCGTGGAGGTTGATAAGGTGGAGGTTGAGGTTGAGCGTGCGAGCTCTGAACGTGACCCCCACTGGGCCCCCAACAGAAGTTAGGATGGTTACGCCATCCCAGGTTGTAGGAGTGACTGTACGAGTCGTTACGGGGCCTCTGTTGATACATCGCATTTGCATGCTCAGTATCCCTTGGAGCTTAAGGGCATTCCAAGTCATCATGTCCCGTAAGTCCACACCTACCACACCCGGGAGTAGCGACCTGAGCTACAGGAGCTCGGTCCAACTCTAAACTCTCAATCCTACGCATAAGAGCAGCCATTTTCGCATCATACGCGATAGTTGACTCAACATGATAAGATCCAGCTCGACTAGAAGACCTGGCGGCTGGTGGATCTCTCATGGTGTCCCACTCGAAGGTACGCTCAGCCATAGCCTCAAAAGTGTCGCATGCCTCCTCGATGGGTTTCATTTGGAAGTCACCCTGACACATCGACTCCAATAATATGCGGGTGTTGTAGTTGATGCCCTCATAAACAATTTCGGACAACTGCCATAACTCAAATCCATGATGAGGGCACTGCTAAAGAAGGTCCTTGAACCTCTCAAAGAAACCATGAAACGATTCGGTCTCGGTCTGATACATTTGATGTATCTGGTGTCGTATCAGTTGTGTTTTCCTTTAAGGGAAAATCCTCTTCAGAAAGACGGTCACAAAGTCATCCCATGACCGAATCTAGCTCGCCGGGAGGCTATACATCCATTTCTTCGCATTATCCTTCAATGCGAAAGAAATCATCCTCAACCGGACTGAATCTTCGTCAAGCTGTTGAAGCTTGAACATGGAGCATACTTCCTCGAATTCGCGTATAAAGATATACGGATCCTCCTTGTTGGTAGTAAAGGTTGGAAGCATGCTCACATATTGAGGTTTCAGCTCATAGTTGTTCCTGCGAGCAGGGGGAACAACTATGCAAGAAGGTTGCACGGCCCGAACAGGATGGGTCCGCTCCCACAAAGTCATCGGTCTATCATGTCGAGCTAAAGGTCGTGGTGCACCAAGAACTCGATCCTGACCGAATCTCCCTTCCTCTCGAGTCAGAGGAGGAGGAGAAGGAGGTCTACGTGGTGGCGGAAGTGGACCAAGGTATTCCATGTATGGAGCCCGGTCTCCCTCGCCACCACGAGATGACTCGGCCTCTTGCTCCAAAGGAGCACTAGGCGGAGATGGTCAATCACCAAGACCGTCCATCTCAGAAATATGCACTCTCTCAAGTCGAGCGCTCTCACCAAAACGAGCCCAACCTCGCATAAAATGCTGGACTCGACTCTAACAAACACTCAACAGAAGGTGTACTAGAGGAGGAGACTAAACGTAGAGAATAGATGAGGAGAGGACTCAGGTGAGGAGGGAAGAATCCCTAGAGCTAGCGTGGGTAGTGGGATCAGGAAGAAGCCTAACTAGCAAGCACGACTCAAACAATATAAGGCAAAGGGTCCTTAGGCTAGACGACGCCTAACTTCGAGGTCACTAGCCTCGACACGTCTCAGCTCCGTACAACGAAGACCACAATGCCCAGCAAGTGATACCAGATCCGGAGATCCAGTACCTCCTACTATCCACAATGTAGGCAACGCCGATCAGGCCATGACGGTCTCAACTAGATTACTCTCCTAGTGTGCCCGCATTCCTAGGGCCAATGTCTACTTGCTTTTAGTTAAGGCTTTATTAAGAGTAATTTTTGGGGCCAAGGAAAGGGTGATGAAATCCCCCACCTTATGTTTTATAGGACAGCCCCTCCTTAATAGTGTTTTGATCCTAAGTCTAGCAATCAATCTCTCCAATCAAACGCTCGCTCACTCTTGTCATGATGCAATTCCTACTAACTAATGCATGGGCATACGAGATGAATGAATGAGTGTAGGAAATTGCGTACCTCACGTCAGCACACAACAACTAAAAATAAAGCTAAAAGAAAAGACAACTATATGCCTAAGTCAATACATGATGCGTGACCTAAACAAATAAGAACGTCTAGTCTTTTGCTTTGGATTTTACGGCCAAGTTGATTAATAGGGGAGTGATTAATTATGTGAGAGCAAATGAGAAGTCACAGCATGCAAAATAGGGCTCCCAGATAACAACAATGAACTAGTCAACTACAAGAAAAATTTTGAGAGCATGAAACCCTCACTAGGCCGCCAATTGGCGGTCCCTTTTGAAGTGTTGGTGCTCCAACTCTTCCAGTAACCTCCCCGTGAGATCTAGGATCCCTGAGACTAAGAAAAACTGGAAACACAAAAATTAAAAACCCCTCGAATCGTCCAAACCAACGTCTGGACAGAGCACCTTCCCGGCAACGGTGCCAAAAACTTGATTGATCGTTTTATATTAACCGCAAGTGCACGGCCGCGTTGAAGCGGTGGCAAATACGGGTCGTCCGCTGGGAGGTGTGTCGACGCTTGGTTTGTACGAAGGAGAGTGGTAAAAAATAGAGAGAAAGGTTGGTTACACTAAACTACACTAAGATGCAAAAAGGAAATGAAGATAAGCAATAAAACTAAGCCCCATAGGGGGTAGAGAAATAATGTGAATATGAAGATGTGTGTGTGTGTGTGTGTTCAATTAAGCTCCTCACAACATGTAGTGCATGAAATCATAAATCTACATCCAACTTTGCCTCCACATGAATTAAGATAAGACTACATCATTAAAACATACAAGACAATAATTGGAATGAAGCTAAATGAACTCAAGTATAAAGACTAGACCCTACTATGCCTCCACATGAATTAAGATAAGACTACATCATTAAAACATACAAGACATTAGCTAAGGTAAAGGCAACAAGAGCACATACACTACAAATTGTGTTTCCAATATTAACTTCATCCATATCCTAACCTTATCATTCCCCATAGAATAGGTCCACTAATCAAAGCATAAGCTAAGCTTCATTCAAGAGCATTAGCATATCAAAGATAAGAGTGAAAATTCATTAGATGGTTATGGAAATCATATAAAGCTCAAGGGATAAAGATAACACACACTTATTACACTACATGATTATATAACATATTTCTCCACCCCCCAAATGGGGATGGAACTACTCACACATATTTAAACTAACTACTCTAATAAAATGAAACATTATACTGAAATGAAACTATACTAATCAAGCAAGAAATATTAAAGAAGCATAAAACTAAACAAGCACCAAAGAAAACATATTAAAGGAAATCAACAAAGCAAGAATTTATAAGCTAAAGAAAACATCTATTATTAACTCACTCAAATTACAAGCAGCTCTTCCTCCACCAGAGTTTTGCTTCAAGGCTTCACTCATAGTAGGCAAGATGCCACCAAAGAGAGAGATGGATACAATGGGAGGTGAAGAGTTCTATTTATAAGAATGGAAAAAGCTAATCCGGGTCAATCCCCCAATGTGGGACTAAACCAATACCAAAAATAGCCTAAACGAACATTAATACAAGTCCAGGAGAAGTTTGGGCAGATCTGGCATGATCCAGACCACCAATTGGCGGCCTATAAAGTCCAGATCCATCTTGGTTTTCTGTTGGGCTTTGCTGGAAGTGTTTCTTGGTCTCGGATGCATATACTTGGTCTGTTGGAGCTCCGACCCGAATCGAATTGCCAAAATACTCCCCATGTTGGTGTGGAGTTTCCTGTTTTGCTCTTAGGTCCTTCGGTCTTACGATCAGGTCCTTCTCCATTGCATCTCAGTCCCTAGGTCTAACAATTAAGTCCTTTTTTCCTCCTTTTGGGTCCTTTATGGCTCTTCTCTTCAAACCTCTTTATTCCTGAAAACACAACATAAAAACTCATCACGTAGCATTGCTTAGGTGTAAGATAATGGATATAAGATACAAATATGAGCATGAAATGATGTCAATCAAGCAACTCCCCAAAATGAAATTGGCAAGATCGCATGCGCCATCATGGATCTAGCCATGTCTAGTGATTGAACGTTTTATTTAAACCGCAAGTGCACGGCCGCGATGAAGCGGTGGCAAGTACGGGTCGTCCTCAGGGAGGTGAGCAGCCTCTTGTTTGCACGAAATCAAGTGGCGGAAAAAATGGAGAAGAGAGTTGGTTACGCTAACCTACGCTACACTACGCTAAGAACTATGAAATGTGGAAGAAGCAGACAAACGATGAAATGACAACTAAATCAAGTGACAACAAAAGGGGAGACAAACGATGAAATGTTGGTGAATAGATTGATAGCTTTTGTCATAACATTTAGACACTTCCTATGCTTGATAAACACCACCTTCATGTGCTTAAAGAATGTATTCTACACCCACCTCTTTGCATGTGTTCACTCACTCCACCCCTTAGGGGTTTTCCCATTTCTGTATTCCAGCATTCTTCCTTTGTTCTTAGTTTAGTTGTTATTCCATCGTTTGTTTGTTTCGTTCGCATTTCATACTTCTTAGTGTAGCGTAGTCTAGATTAGCGTAACCAACTCTCTTCTCCATTTTTTTCGCCACTTGATTTCGTACAAGCAAGAGACCACTCACCTCCCTGAGGACGACCCGTACTTGCCACCGCTTCATCGCGGTCGTGCACTTACGGTTTAATTAAAACGTTCAACAAGTTTTTGGCGCCGTTGCCGGGGAGGTGCCAGTCCAGACTCTTGTTTGGACGATTCGAGTGGATTTAATTTTTTTCTTGTAGTTTTCTTTATTTTAGGAGACTGACATTGAGAAGGGGAAGCATCTGGTGAAGTTTAGAGGCGGTTTGAGAGAAGAAGACCGCCAATCAGCGGTCTACAACCGCCAACTGGCGGTCTGGTTATTTCATTTCACCTCGAAATTTCTTTGGAGTATTTCTTTATATGATATAGTGGTCTGGGACTTAATTTGGCATGTTTTGATGTATAGTTTATTCCCAGATCATTAATCAAACCTCCCTTAAGCAACTTGGACCCTAAAACTCAAAGCAAAAGATTAGGCATTTTTTTTGTTTAGGCTATGCATCATGTATGTGACTTAGGCATTTAGATTGTCTTTTATCTTAGCTTTATTTTCTGTTGCTGAGAGCTGGCGTGAGGTACGCACCTTCTACTCTCATTCATGCATTTCGTATGAACATGCATTAGTTAGTAGGAAGTGCATTGCAACAAGTGTAAGTTGAGCGTTGTTTGGAGAGTTGATTGCTAGATTTAGGACTCCAAAACGCTACTAAGGAGGGGCTGTCCCATAAAAGATAAGGTGGGGGATTTCATCACCCTTTCCTTCGCCCCAAAAACCACACTAATCAAGAGCCTAATTTTAAAATCAAGTAGACATTGGCCTTAAGGAATTCGGACGCATTAGGAGAGTGATCCGGTCCCGACCGTCATGACCTGATCGGCGTTGCCCACTTTGTCGATAGTAGGAGAGACGAGATCCCCGGATCTTGGCTCACTTGCTGGGCTTTGTGGTCCTCGTTGTAGGGAGGTGAGGCGTGTTGAGGCCGTGTGACCTCGCAGTTAGGCGTCGTCTAGCTGTAAGGACCTATAGCGACCTTAGGATTGCTTGAGCCTTGTTTTGCTTGTCTGCTTCTACCTGTACCCATCCGCCGTAGCATAAGGACTTCTTCCCTTCTCTCCTGAGTCATTCTTTCTCTCCTGTGTTCCCCCGTCTTCTCCTCTACGCACATTCTTTGTTAAAAAAAAGGTTTTGTTTTGTGTGTGTGCACCTTTGTGCATGCTTTCGTGGACACGAGACGAGAGTGGTCGTTTGACGAGGAGCGTTGTCAATCCGGCTTCGGTCATCAATTTCTCGACACCTTCCTCCTCTCGTGTCACACGCAGTCCGGGTTCAATGGCTGCTAATTTCCGTGAGGAGGAGCAGTTGCTGGATCCACCTGTTCGACCAGTGCTTCCAGTTGTCGTTCCCATACCTCTACGTGATCGATGCTACCCGAGCCGTACAACTCTACCCTCATGCATCGTATTACCAGAGGCTAATGGGAACCATTTTGAGGTTAAGCCTCAATTCATTTCCATGCTCCCTCATTTCACTGGGAAAGGTGACCCCTATATCTTTCTCAGGGAATTTGAGGAGGTCTGTGCTATGTTCAAGCTGCAACAACTTAGCACGGACTCCATCCATCTTAGGCTTGTTCCTTTTGCACTAAAGGATGACGCCAAGAAGTGGTTGTATAGCAACCAGGCAAATTCCTTTAGGACTTGGGATGAGTTTCAATCTGCATTCCTCAAGAAGTACTTTCCTAATCATCGGACTCAAAAATTGAGGAACGAAATCAATTCGTTCTATCAACATGAGACCGAACCATTTCATGCATATCTTGAGAGGTTCAAAGATCTACTATCCTCGTGCCCTCACCATGGCATTGAGTTGTGGCGTCTTTGTCAGATTGTGTATGAGGGTCTTCACATCCCGTCCAGAACGCTCCTTGAGTCCATGTGTCAAGGAGAGTTCTTGGGAAAGGATGAAAGGGAGGCATGGGCCTTCCTAGAAGACCTCGCTGAGAAAACCATGCAGTGGGAGAGTGTGAGGGAACCACCTGCATCATCTAGTATAGGAGCGAGGATCACGAATGCAAACTCGAGTAGATCGGGTGCCGCATTTGCAATCGATACCACTACGGCCACCGAGGCACGCATGGCGGCCTTAATGCACCGTATGGATTCGAATGAACTCCAAAACCAACAAAGTGCACCTCACATGTCCACATCTGGTCCAGTTCCTTGTCATTCATGTGGTAGGATAGGTCATGTAGAGAGCGAGTGTGAGTCCATTCCTCCTGAGATGGAGCGTGTCAATGCCATCTATGACAGAGCTAAGAATGACCCATACTCATCATCTTATAACCCTGGATGGAGGAACCACCCCAATTTTTCATGGAACCAAAATAATGCCCCGGGTGGTCCTTCAAACTCTTCTAGACCACCTTACCAATCACACCAACCTCCCATGAATGCACATTCCTATCAGCCACCCCAAGCACAAACGACCAATCAATCGGGTTTTCCAAATTCCAATAATATGGAAACCCGATTCAATTCGCTTGAGACCTTGACTCGTGGACTTGAAAACTCAATGAAATTTTTTATGTCTACCACAAGTCAAGTTCTCACTTCAAATCAGCAGACCATGAAATCTCTAGAGCTTCAGATGGGCCAATTGGCTCAGTCTGTACATGAGAGAGAGAGAGGGTTTTTTCCTAGCCAGCCTGAGGCTAACCCCCGCATGTACCAACAACAACAAATGCAAAATGAGAGTGTGGTACCTCGGGGGAGGCAAGTGAACCATGTGGAGGAACCTGTTCACCATGTCAATTCCATTGTGACCTTAAGGAATGCAAAACAGGTTGACAATCACATTTCCTTGCCACACCCACCACCATCTATGCAGCCCCTCAGTGGGAATGGTGGTGAAGAAGAAACTGAGGGTGAGGGTAATACACCAAGGCTTCCTTCTCAGGCACCGCAGAAAACCTACCTGCCAAAAGCTCATTATCCAAGTAGGTTAACCAAAAAGTAGAGTGACACCATGGACAAGATATTAGAGGTATTTAAGCAAGTGAAGGTTAACATCCCCTTGTTGGATGTCATCCAACAAATACCTCAATATGCCAAAGTGTTGAAGGATCTCTGCACAACCAAGAGGAAGACCAATGTGCCTAAGAAATCATTCTTGGCCGCAAATATCAGCTCACTTTTGTCTAATCCCACCTACACAAAATACAAGGACCCTGGGTGTCCTACTATTCAATGTACGATAGGGGACACTAGACTGAGCAATGTTTTGCTTGATTTAGGATCGGCGGTCAACCTCCTCCCATTCTCTGTTTATCAACAGTTGAACTTGGGAGAATTGAAACCAACTAAGATCACCCTCCAATTGGCGGATAGATCCATTCGTATTCCTATGGGGATTATCGAGGATGTGCTTATCAAAGTTGGAGATTTTATATTTCCAGTCGATTTTGTTGTCCTCGATACCAATCCTGTTGCGAACACCCACTCCCAAATACCTTTGATTTTGGGTAGACCATTTCTGGCAACCTCCAATGCATTGATTAATTGTAGAAATGGTCTCATGAAGCTCTCATTCGGTAACATGAGTGCCGAGTTTCATGTGTTCAACTCTGGTAGGCAACAGGAACCCATGGATGAACCTTTAAATCTAAATCTCATCCGCCAATTGGAGAAAGCACCACAAAATCAACGAACACCCCTAACCCCAATGCAACCCATTGAGAATGTTCGTGGGCCCAGCGAAAACTCATTGCCTGTCTTCGCAATGCAACAGAGTGAGCTGGCCTCGAACATGAATGTCCAAAGGGAGTGTTCGTTGCATGATTCAGTTGAGAGTACTAGTGAGAGTGAGACACCTCATCATATGCCTATACCAGAAGGTGTCTCTACCTCATGTCCCATGGCCATTGAGCCATTTGAGCTTCATGTTGACTCCAACAAGGACCCACCTATGACCGAGCTTATGCTTGATGATGTAAATGATGGTCGGAGGTCCTTGTTGGATGACTTGGGGAGAAGCCCCATTCTTAGTGATGCAGGTCTGCTGCATCCATCGAATGAGCTTGAGGAACTCATTCCAATGCACCCGCATATTGGTTGGAGGGTTTTCTTCGATGAGCAATTAAACCCTAGTGACGCAACACAACTTCATTCTTTGTTGCCCACACCCGACCAATATCATGAGGGGTTCGAGCCTTTCAGCTTTGACCTTTCACCCCTCATGACACCTCAGAGTACCAGTGGATTTGCCCATCTCGGTAAGTCTCTGGTCCTCCTGACTTGATGTTCTCATTTGATGTTCCTTGACCAAATGATTATGAGAATATCTTGGTTGATGTATATATCTTTAAAAAAAAGAAAAAAACAACAAAAAAAGAAGAAGTGTGTAATAAAAGACTCCTTCAGTGAGCATCGATTGTTGTGGGCCCCAACCCTTGTGTACTTGGGCTCAATCTCCTCACGTATTTATCTCCCTTCTTCAGCTTCTCACAGGTTTTGAGGGAATTTGGGTTTGTGTCCATCAACATTACCCTGAACGTCCCTTTGTACTTCATGTTGGTGAGATCTTTCCTTTTTCAAGCATGTATCCCTGTAGTATCTTGTTCACATTCATTGAGGACAATGCATGAAGTAGGTGTGGGGTGTGTTTTACGTGTGTACATAGTCGAGTCTTTTTCCTTTGGTTTTATTTTCTTTTGTTTGTACTGCTAGGGTCATGTTAGTGTGCCGCATTTAACATTGATATATCTGCTTGCCATGATCCTTGGGTGACTTGTCTTCTTTTGCTTGCCGAGTGCTTTAAAGTTTTCACATTTCTTTCAAAATCTTCATGTGTTTGCGAAAGAAAATATTTTTGTGGGTTTTGCGTGTGTTTAGCATGTGCAAAACCATTGAGAAGCAAAGTAAAAAGAAAGCTCCCAAAATTGTCTTGAACTTGATGCATTAGGATTTCTAGTTTATTGGCTTTAGGTCTTGTCGAGTCGTTAGGATGCACCCTGGTTTTCCCTCAGGGGGAGTGTAATCATAGGGTTTCAGTACTCAAACATTTAAAGAAGTACACCCTGAGCCTAGTGAGTCAAATAATTCGTGTTTGTGAGTATAAGGAAGTTTGTCGTAGTCGAGGGCCCTTAATCTCTTTTTGTGAAACTTAAGTGTAGGGGTTTCGGTTCCCATATAGATAAATAAGTGGTGTTCTCTCTTCTCGCACGGCTCCTATCACTCGGGAAAGTAGGTCTGAGGGGACTTTGTGCCTGGTGCTTTCGAGTCATCTGACTTGGGATGCGCCGACCGAACTCCCGTTACACGGGTGGTAGGGATCGCCCTATGTGGAGATTTGGGGGAAGGTGTACGTGATAGTGTAAGTCCTCATAGGCAATGATGCACGAAACCTGACCCTGGGGAGAATCAAACACCAACCAATAAAATGCTCCAAAGAAAAAGAAAAAAAAAGAAAAAGGAAAAAGAAGAAGAAAAAAAAGAGTCAAATAAGAACCAAAATGGACTTTACACATTGTATCACATTCAGAAGTTAAGGTTGTCCATGTCTTTCACTTAAGTCCTTGACTAACTCTCACGAATAACTCATTAGGCTAGGTGTGTGGACCGATTACATATATAGAGTCGACCCGTAGTATTACCGCGTCCCATGATCGACAAAATAAGTCCAACGAGTCGTGTAGCTAGATTGATTAATGCATCTTGTTCGGATTTTGTGGGTATATCCGCTGAAAACCCTCAGGAGACAACACTCCTCCTCCTTGGCGACAAGGAGGTTTAACGGCTTGTTGCACGTGCTAAGTGCAACCGTGATTCCTACGAAAGTGAGTTAGGATTTCTTGTTTTTTTCGCATGCTTTTCTCTTTCGTTGTTTTGCTCGGGACTAGCAAAAGTTAGGTGTGGGGGTATTTGATTGACATCATTTCATGCTCATATTTGTATCTTATATCCATTATCTTTCACCTAAATAATGCTATGTTACGAGTTTTATGTTTAGTTTTCAGGAATAAATAGGTTTGAAGAGATGAAGCATAAAAGGACCCAAAAGCTGGGAAAAAGGACTGAATTGTGAGATCTGTGGACCAAGATGCAAGGAAGAAGGACCTGAATGCAAGACCGAAGGACCTAAGAGCAAAACAGAATACTCCTCACCATCATGGGGACTATTTTGGCAATTCTATTCGGGTCGGAGCTCCAACATGCACAATAGATGCATCACATACCAACAAAGCCTTCCAGAAAAGTCCACAAGAAATTCCAGAGCGATCCGGACACTGTAGACCGCTAATTAGCGGTCTAAGACCGCTAATTGGCGGTCACGTTTGGCCCAAATGCGCTCAAACTTCGCTAGCACATGTATTAGAAGATGTTTAGGCTATTTGTGGTATATGTTTAGTCCCACATCGGGGGATTGTCCCGGATTAGCTTTTTCCATGGCTATAAATAGAACTCTTCACCTCCTATTGTAATCACTCCATATTTTAAGTGGCTATTCTTCCTACTAGAAGTGAGGCCTTGAAGCACACACTAAAGTAGGAGGATGCTACTTTTAATGTGAGTCATTTTATCAATAAAGTTTTGTGTTTCTTTCATTGTTTGTTTTATGCTTCTTTTATTGTTTATGCATGTTTTAGTTTAATCGTTTTTTAATTCTAGCTTAGTTTTAATATGCTTTCTTTCCATAGTTTAATAATTAGTGTAATGTTTAGTGAGTAGTTCCATCCCCTTTGGGGGTGGAGTAGATGTACATACATGCATTAGAGAATGGGATGAATGCTTTAATTTCAATGTGTTGATTAAACATGAATGTATGCTTGCTTGTTTAGGATAGAATTTACAACTTGATGAGTTTTGCCAAAATGATTAGACACCTCTCCTGCTTGTTTAGGTTCTGAAATAAACACCTTGCATATGTAAATGTTAATCAACTAAGTTGGTGAATAGATTGATAGGTTTTGCCATAACATTTAGACACTTCCTATGCTTGATAAACACCACCTTCATGTGCTTAAAGAATGTATTCTACACCCACCTCTTTGCATGTGTGCACTCACTCCACCCCTTAGGGGTTTTCCCATTTCTGTATTCCAGCATTCTTCCTTTGTTCTTAGTTTAGTTGTTATTCCATCGTTTGTTTGTTTCGTTCGCATTTCATACTTCATAGTGTAGCGTAGTCTAGATTAGCGTAACCAACTCTCTTCTCCATTTTTTCGCCACTTGATTTCGTACAAGCAAGAGACTACTCACCTCCCTGAGGATGACCCGTACTTGCCACCGCTTCATCGCGGCCGTGCATTTGCGGTTTAATTAAAACGTTCAACACCCACAAAATCCGAACAAGATGCATTAATCAATCTAGCTACACGACTCGTTGTACTTATTTTGTCGATCATGGGATGCGGTAATATTACGGGTCGACTCTATATATGTAATCGGTCCACACACCTAGCCTAATGAGTTATTCGTGAGAGTTAGTCAAGGACTTATGTGAAAGACATGGGCAACCTTAACTTCTGACTGTGATACAATGTGTAAAGTCCATTTTGGTTCTTATTTGACTCTCTTTTTTTCTTCTTCTTTTTTCTTTTTTTTTCTTTTTCTTTGGAGCATTTTATTGGTTGGTGTTTGATTCTCTCAGGGTCAGGTTTCGTGCATCATTGCCTATGAGGACTTATACTATCACGTACACCTTCCCCCAAATCTCCACATAGGGCGATCCCTACCACCCGTGTAACGGGAGTTCGGTCGGCGCATCCCAAGTCAGATGACTCGAAAGCACCAAGCACAAAGTCCCCTCAGACCTACTTTCCCGAGTGATAGGAAACGTGCGAGAAGAGAGAACACCACTTATTTATCTATATGGGAACCAAAACCCCTACACTTAAGTTTCACAAAAAGAGATTAAGGGCCCTCGACTACGACAAACTTCCTTATACTCACAAACACGAATTATTGGACTCACTAGGTTCAGGGTGGACTTCTTTAAATGTTTGAGTACTGAAACCCTATGATTACACGCCCCCTGAGCGAAAACCAGGGTGCATCCTAACGACTCGACAAGACCTAAAGCCATTAAACTAGAAATCCTAATGCATCAAGTTCAAGACAATTTTGGGAGCTTTCTTTTTACTTTGCCTCTCAACGGTTTTGCACATGCTAAACACACGCAAAACCTACAAAAACATTTTCTTTCGCAAACACATGAAGATTTTGAAAGAAATGTGAAAATTTTAAAGAACTAGGCAAGCAAAAGAAGACAAGTCACCCAAGGATCATGGCAAGCAGATATATCGATATTAAATGCGGCACACTAACATGACCCTAACAATGCACACAAAAGAAAACAAAATCAAAAGAAAAAGACTTGACTATGTACACACGTAAAACACCCCCACACCTACTTCATGCATTGTCCTCAATGAATGTGAACAAGATACTACATGGATCCATGCATGAAAAAGGAAAGATCTCACCAACATGAAGTACAAAGGGACGTTCAGGGTCATGTTGATGGACATAAACCCAAATTTCCTCAAAACCTGTGAGAAGCTGAAGAAGGGAGATAAATACGTGAAGAGATTGGGCCCAAGTACATAAGGGTTGGGGCCCACAACAATCGATGCTCACTGAAGGAGTCTTTTATTACACACTTTTTTTCTTTTCTTTTATATTTTTTTTGTTTTTTTGTGTTTTTTTTTTTTTGAAAGATAT
Source organism: Triglochin maritima (assembly GCA_963682175.1). Classification (NCBI taxonomy): domain Eukaryota; kingdom Viridiplantae; phylum Streptophyta; class Magnoliopsida; order Alismatales; family Juncaginaceae; genus Triglochin; species Triglochin maritima. Next base: position 37,340,585 of record OY821773.1, on the reverse strand, counting down.
ATACATCAACCAAGATATTCTCATAATCATTTGGTCAAGGAACATCAAATGAGAACATCACGTCAGGAGGACCAGAGACTTGCAGAGATGGGCAAACTCTACTGGTACTCTGAGGTGTCACAAGGGGTGACAGGTCAAAGCTGAAAGGCTCGAACCCCTCATGATATTGGTTGGGTGTGGGCAACAAAGAATGAAGTTGTGTTGCCTCACTAGGGTTTAATTGCTCATCGAAGAAAACCCTCCAACCAATAGGCGGGTGCATCGGAATGAGTTCCTCAAGCTCATTCGATGGATGCAGCAGACCTGCATCACTAAGAATGGGGCTTCTCCCCAAGTCATCCAACAAGGACCTCCCACCATCATTTAGATCATCAAACATAAGCTCGGTCATAGGTGGGTCCTTGTTGGAGTCAATATGAAGCTCAAATGGCTCAATGGCCATGGGACATTAGGTAGAGACACCTTCTGGTATAGGCATATGATGAGGTGTCTCACTCTCACTAGTACTCTCAACTGAATCATGCAACGAACACTCCCTTTGGACATTCATGTTCGAGGCCAGCTCACTCTGTTGCATTGCGAAGATAGGCAATGAGTTTTCGCTGGGCCCACGAACATTCTCAACGGGTCACCTTTCCCAGAGAAATGAAGGAGCATGGAAATGAATTGAGGCTTAACCTCAAAATGGTTCCCACTAGCCTCTGGTAATACGATGCATGAGGGTAGAGCGGTATGGCTCGGGTAGCATCGATCACGAAGAGGTATGGGAACGAAAACTGGAAGAACAGGTCGAGAGCAGGCGGGTCCAGCAACTGCTCCTCCTCACGGAAATTAGCAGCCATTGAACCCGGACTGCGTGCGACACGAGAGGAGGAAGGTGTCGAGAAATCGATGACCGAAGCCGGATTGACAATGCTCCTCGTCAAACGACCCCTCTCGTCTCGTGTCCACGAAAGCATGCACAAAGGTGCACACACAAACCACAACTCTCTTTTTTCAAACAAAGAATGTGCATAGAGGAGAAGACGGGGGAACACAGGAGAGAAAGAATGACTCAGGAGAGAAGGGAAGAAGTCCTTATGCTACGGCGGATGGGTACAGTTAGAAGCACACAAGCAAACAAGGCTCAAGCAATCCTAAGGTCGCTATAGGTCCTTACAGCTAGACGACGCCTAACTGCGAGGTCACACGGCCTCAACACGCCTCACCTCCCTACAACGAGGACCCCAAAGCCCAGCAAGTGAGCCAAGATCTGGGGATCTCGTCTCTCCTACTATCGACAAAGTGGGCAACGCCGATCAGTTCATGACGGTCGGGACCGGATCACTCTCCTAATGCGCCCGAAATCCTTAGGGCCAATGTCTACTTGATTTTAAAATTAGGCTCTTTATTAGTGTAGTTTGTGGGGCGAAGGAAAGGGTGATGAAATCCCCCACCTTATCTTTTATGGGACAGCCCCTCCTTAGTAGCGTTTTGGAGTCCTAATCTAGCAATCAACTCTCCAAACAAAACGCTCAACTAACACTTGTTTCAATAAACTTCCTACTAACTAATGCATGTTCATACGAAATGCATGAATGAGAGTAGAAGGTGCGTACCTCACGCCAGCTCTCCGCAACAGAAAATAAAGCTAAGATAAAAGACAATCTAAATGCCTAATTCACATACATGATGCATGGCCTAAACAAAAAGAATAACTAATATTTTGCTTTGAGTTTTTAGGGTCCAAGTTGCTTAAAGGAGGTTGATTATGGATCTGGGAACAAACTATAAGTCAAAACATGGCAAATTAAATCCCAGATCACTACATCAATTATGAAAACCAACCAAAGAAATAAGAGACAAAAACGAGCTTACCAGACCGCCAATTGGCGGTCTCAGGCCGCTGATTGGCGGTCTTAAATGCTCAGATTCACTCCAAACTTCTCCAGGCGTTCCTCCTGATGACTCCAAGTCTCCTGAAACAAGGAAAAACTACACAACACAAATTAAATCCACTCGAATCGTCCAAACAAGAGTCTGGACTGGCACCTCCCCGGCAACGGCGCCAAAAACTTGTTGAACGTTTTAATTAAACCGCAAGTGCACGGCCGCGATGAAGCGGTGGCAAGCACGGGTCGTCCTCAGGGAGGTGAGCAGCCTCTTGTTTATCCGAAATCAAGTGGCAAAAAAAAGATGGAAGAGATGTTATTATGCTAGCCTACACTACACTACGCTAAGAAGTACGAAATGTTAAAGAAGCAAACAAACGATGAAATAAGAACTAAACTAAGAACAAAACAAGAATGTTGGAATTTCAGGAATGGAAAAACACCTAAGGGATGGAGTGAGTGCACACATGCAAAGAGGTGGGTGTAGAATACATTCTTTAAGCACATGAGGGTGGTGTTTATCAAGCATAGGAAGTGTCTAAATGTTATGGCAAAACCTATCAATCTATTCACCAACTTAGTTGATTAACATTTACATATGCAAGTTGTTTATTTCAGAACCTCAACAAGCATGAGAGGTGTCTAATCATTTTGGCAAAACTCATCAAGTTATAAATTCTATCCTAAACAAGCAAGCATACATTCATGTTTTATCAACACATCAAAAATAAAGTATTCATCTCATTCTCTAATGCATGTATGTACATCTACTCCACCCCCCAAAGGGGATGGAACTACTCACTAAACATTACACTAATTATTAAACTATGGAAAGAAAGCATATTAAAACTAAGCTAGAATTAAAAGACGATTAAACTAAAACATGCACAACAATAAAACAAGCATAAAACAAACAATGAAAGAAACACAAAACTTTATTGATAAAAATGACTCACATTAAAAGTAGCATCCTCCTACTTTAGTGTGTGCTTCAAGGCCTCACTTCTAGTAGGAAGAATAGCCACTTAAAATATGGAGTCATTACAATGGAAGGTGAAGAGTTCTATTTAAAGTCATGGAAAAAGGCAAACTGGGACGATCCCCCGATGTGGGACTAAACAGATACCAAACATAGCCTAAACATCCTCTAATACATGTGATGGAGAAATTTGAGCGGATTTGGGCCAAAATGGACCGCCAATTAACGGTCTGGGACCGCCAATTAGCGGTCTGGGACCGCCAATTGGCGGTCTATATGGTTCAGATCCTGCTCAGTTTTGTTGTGGGCTTTTCTTTCTGGTATTGTTGGTCTTTGATGCGGTTACTTGACTTGTTGGAGCTCCGAACCGAATCGAATTGGTAAAATACTCCCCACGATGGTGTGGAGTATTCTGTTTTGCTCTTGGGTCCTTCTGTCTTGCAATCAGGTCCTTCTTCCTTGCATCTTGGTCCCCAGATCTCACAATCCAGTCCTTTTTCCCAGCTTTTGGGTCCTTTTATGTTTCATCTCTTCAAACCTATTTATTCCTGAAAACTAAACATAAAACTCGTAACATAGCATTGTTTAGGTGAAAGATAATGGATATAAGATACAAATATAAGCATGAAATGATGTCAATCAGAGATAGTCAGGCTGCACGGAGTACCATTGAGCATCATCTCTGATCGAGATCCCAGATTTACGTCCAGGTATTTGGGGAGTCTGCAGCAAGCTTTGGGGACACGACTGTGGTTCAGTACATCGTTTCACCCGCAGACAAATGGTCAGTCAGAGAGGACGATCCAGACCCTGCAGGATATGCTGAGAGCATGTACCTTGGATTGGTCAGGACACTGGGATGAGCACCTGCGGCTGATCGAGTTCGCCTACAACAACAGCTACCATTCGAGTATTGGGATGGCACCGTACGAGGCTTTGTACGGGAGGCCTTGCAGATCACCGGTATGCTGGAGTGATGTGAGCGAGAGGCAGCTAGTGGGGCAAGAGCTCGTACAGATGTATGCAGAGAAGGTGGATGTGATCCGGAGGAGATTGGCCACAGTGCAGAGCAGGCAGAAGAGTTATGCCGACAGACGCAGACGGGCGTTGAGCTTTGAGGTTGGTGACCATGTGTTTCTGAAGATCTCCCCAGCTCGGGGAGTGATGAGGTTTGGGAAGAAGGGGAAGCTCAGTCCGAGGTATGTCGGGCCGTTTGAGATCCTAGGCCGAGTTGAAGAGGTTGCCTACAGGATTGCATTGCCACCGCAGTTTTCCGGTCTTCACAACGTCTTCCATGTATCGATGTTGAGGAAGTACGTTGCAGATCCAGCTCACGTAATTGAGATTGTAGTACCAGAGATACAGCAGGACTTGTCACTCGAGGAGAGACCAGTTGAGATCGTTGATCATATCGATCATCAGCTCAGGAGGAGGACCATCCCGATGGTGAAGGTTCGGTGGCAGCATCACAGTGAGCGCGAGGCCACTTGGGAGATCGAGGAGGAAGTCAGAAGGCAGTATCCATAGCTTTTCGGTGAGTATTTTGCTTTGATTTTGGGACGAAATCCTTTTAAGGTGAGTGGGTTGTTAGACCCTAACCCATGTTTAGGCTAATCTCGTGATTAGTGGGGTAATTAGCATGGGGAAGAGGAGGAGAATAGTGTCTGGTTGTGTGGTGTGATGGGGTAGGAGGGTAGGGTGATGGGTTGGTTGGGTTTTGTGCTTGGTTGGGAGGCAAAACCACACCCATCTCTCACTCTCTCTCACTCTTACATTCTCTCACCCTTTCTTCTTCTCTTCCGGTGACCAGAAGACGTGGAGGTTGCTCCGGCATGAGGCGCGGAGGTCGGTGTGCGAGGAGGCGCGCGTGCGTTCGCGGATCAGAGGTGGTGTCGCGGTTTCTCCGGCGGGCGTCGTTGATCACACATTTGACGTATGCCGGTTCTTAGTGTGTTTTCTTGTTGCTCACTCTCATGGGAGAGTTAGGTTGGTCAGGCGGGGAAGGTCGGAGACCTCTCCGGCGGCGTTCTCTGTGAAAAACCTCGGCTGGCGCGACGTTGAAGATGACCAACGGTCAACCGGGCCCTTCGGGCGGTCGACCAATGTAGTGCATTTTTTACTGTCTGTTTTGTTTCGGTCGACGAGTTCCTTGTGTTCGGTCGACCGGAACTTAAGTGTACTAGTATTATGCATGTGTTTGCGGTCCACCGTTTTGACGTAGAAATAATAGGTTGACCCTGTTAGTTTTCAGTCGATCGATACCCCTGAGTCGGTCGATCGATAGTTTTGAAATTAATGTTGACCAGACTTCGGATTTTGACCTCGTTTTGGTCGACCGGTTTTAGACCTTCGGTAGACCGTTAGGACTTATGTTTTGCGCAAATAGTTCGACCGTTGCAAACGCTTCGGTCGACCGATTCCCTTGTGGAAGCGGTCGACTGACCGGTTGTCACTTCGGTCGACCGATTCCCTTGAGGAAAACGGTCGACCGAGTTCTCTCTTTCGGTCGACCGTTTTGCACAGGACAGAATTCCTGGTTCCATTTAGGATGCCAACTCTGTCCACGGAAGCCTGTGTCCTCGCCTTGTGCGTGAGCATAGAGGTGACGGTGGGCGCGTTACGCGTGCCTGCCCAAGGACCGCCGTGTGGAAGAGTGTGGGTGTCCGGGACGCGTCACCTCCATGTATGGATCGTGACTACTTTTGATGGATTGATTGGACTCATTGTAGAGTAGCAGACCTGAGGGATCGCGGATCCCAATGCGTGTGTACGCATGGCTCGTGGAGCATTATGACCCTGTAGACTATGGTCTGGACCCGTCCGATGTTGTGTCGGACGTATGTTGTACCCCCGATGTTGTGTCGGCGATGCCGCCAAGGTTGTTGCTGGCGATGATGGTGCCGACGATGTTCTGGCTTGTGGTTGTACCGTCTGATGTTGTGTCGGACGTATGTTGTACCGCTGATGTTGTGCCGGCGATGTCGCTGATGAGGTGTCAGCGATGATCCCCGATTGGGCACCTATCCTGGGATGTTGACCGACCGGGCTATGGCTCCGTCGAAGGTGGTGTTGACCACGTGGTTCCTTGCGCGGAAGTGCGGACGCTCCTCACCGATCCCTTGGGCTCGAGTAGTCGCATGTGGGGGGACGCGCCGCGTACTGTCCGTAAGACCGTATGTGCCTATGGTAGGTTTCCGAGGGAGACCCGTTGTTGTTGTTGTTGGACTGATGTCCTTGTGGACCCTGTTGAGGGTTGTTGTTGTTGGACTTAGGTCCCATTTACCCTGTTGAGGGACTTGATGCATTGCAGATGTGACATGACATGTTACTAGTATGATAGGTTCATTTACCGTACTATTGCATGCATATAGGTGAGCTTGGCATACGGGGTTTCCTAGGGAAACTCAGGCATCGTTGTTTGATTCATGTTTCGGGACCGCAGTAGGTTCTGTCGGGTGGTGACCGCGGGCGCACTCATTTTAGGGTCAGGATCCTCATCAGACTCTTCAAGATCGTCGTCATTACTTTATCTGTCTTTTCATTGTATTGTTGTAATCACGCCTTTTGACAAACTCTGTTGTATTATTGGTGCACCGACGGTTGATTTATTGAGTGACATTCCCGTTGATGAGTTTATTCTGATATTCTCTTGATTGTTTAAATTTTTAAAATTTCTGCCGTTTTGGGATGTTACAATCGGGATGCGGGGTTTAGGAACAGGTGGGCGGGAATAATTAAATAGACGGTTCCCTCCACCAACGGATTGTTCCTTCCAAGCTACGTCCGACTTATATACTTTCCTAATTTATATCGATATTTTTCTACTCTTCTTAACGGCTAATTATTTGAATCGGAGTGCGGAGTTTGTTTGGAAACATATGGCCGGGTATACTATGCCTTTCCTGCCACCGACGTTTCATTCGGCAATCTTCGATTATTCTTCTTCTTTTTCTCGTAACGGGTGAAAAATTTAGACTGGTTTATTTGAATTCTTCATCTATATTTTCAATTTACACCAAAAAACTTTTTGTAGTCATGGTCATTTTTTGTCTATATGACTTACAAAATAATTAAATTTTAAATATCCTTACTTAAGTTAATGTTACCACGTCTCTTTAGCACTTACATAGATTTGATTAAAATTCTTCGAAAAAATTGAAGTTTCTAATGAATGCGTGGTCATAAGATATTTGTCTTATATAAAACATTGTTTAAAAAAAAAGATCAAAAGATATTTAAACATTTTCACAAATCGAGCATATTTTCTTCTTTTTTTAAAGTAGTTTAGCTAGAACAATATTTTCTAAAAGGAGGCAAGTGTACATGATCTGACATTTACCAAAACATATTTTTCAACGTTGATCATGTATTTAGTTATCTTCCAAGAGCATTTATAAACGTTCTAATTTAAACTTCATATCTGGTTAACTTGTGCAATTTGATATTTTTTTGTTTATAACAATTAGAAATCTTGAAAGGGAGAACTTGTAAATTTCAAAACTAAACTTTTGACCTCACATGATTGCATCCCAACCCTAATGATCGAACCGTGTACACCATCATTTTCCAGTTTTATGTTCTTATAGATAATTACATTATAATTTGACCAAGACCTTTTTACGATTATTCCAAGTCGCATGACTTATTCTTTGTTATTCTCAGAATTACTTTATTTATGTTTCTAATCCTTAAAGCGAAAATGTGCGACAGAGCGAGCGTGCTAGAAAGCTGAATGAGAATTGAAATCAGGAATTTGGAAACCAATTTAGGGGAGATAAATAGAGTTTGGATTGACTTTTGTCCTTGTACCCTTCGACGACAGTCATATATTGTTACACAACCAATTTTCAAATTTCACATATTTATAATATATAATTACAATTCAATTTAACCTAAACAACCATACCATTTTCACTAAAAATCTTCGTATTTTTCATTAAAATATACATTTCATGTAAATCGCAAAAAAAAATTGTCACAAACTCCATCATTGCAAAAAAGAAGAAGAAGAGATTTTACAATAAGTGAACTCGTAAGACTAAATAAACAACTCATATTGCATATATAATTCAAAAAAAGAAGAAATTACACCACTAATTAGTCGTAACATCTTAATGAAATTTTACAACATTTTAATTTTTACACATGCTCTCGGCATCTTCGTTAACACTCGCTAGCCAGGATTACTTCAAAATAATGAAAATATAATGCGTTTTTTTTTCCAGTGGTAGTGCGACATAGTGGCTAGGGGCAGGTTCGAGGATCCTCCTTTTTTTATCCCTGTGAATTTTGATCCTTAAATTTTGGTCTTATGTTGTTGTGACCCCTGAGTTTTTTGATAATTTTAAGTTTCGACCCTCTAAATATTTCCAAATACCAATAATAAAATATTTTAATGAAAGTTTGTCTAATAAGTCTAGTGCGAGAGTATTGGTTTACCCTGTTTACTAGTAGAATACCAAATCATACTCTATGTCAAACTAAACTAATGAATTCTACATTTTTTTATCATCTTTAAAAATTGCAATCCCCTGGCTTGAATTCCTATCCCTAGTTCTTTTGCTTTTGTGTCATAAAACAAATAGTGAATTGGTGAGAAACAATGAACGACCAAGGTGTTGAAAAACCTTTACGGTTGGTTTTTGTCGTTACTTTCTTAAACCATGTTAATTTGTCAACTTTTCCGTCAAGATTAATTAAAAAATTACCATTTAAAATGAGTTTTGCAAGAACAAACACAAAAATGTAAGGAACATTATTTTTTTCTTTTATATCATGTGAAATTTACAAAAACTCTCTTAACTAGTCTGGAAAATATTTTCATATTTCTACATCTCACTTCTCTCTCTTTCTCTTCTCCCACTCATCCCTGACCTCTTCTCAGCTCTCACTTCTATTTCAACTCTTTTCTCTCACTAATTAGAAAATCTTTCCAACATGATTAGTCCAATATTGGAGATTCAATTACTAAAATCCCAAAATTTCCCTAATTTATTGTTTGTAAATATTTAAATGATAAAATAATTTTTAAATTCCAAAATAAATAATTTCTTTGAAAAACATGACCAAATGTTTGATACGTTTTAATTAACCGCAAGTGCACGGCCGCGTTGAAGCGGTAGCAAATACGGATTGATCCACAAGGAGGTGTGTAGACTCTGGTTTATTCGAAGGCAAGTGGGAAAAGAGGGGAAAAAGTTGTGATTACACTAAACTAGACTAACTATACTAAACGAGTAAGCATCAAACAAGGAAAACGAAAGCGATGAAAATTGAAAGCTGGAAATCATAAATGGAAAACCCCTAAGGGGTGGAGTGTGTGCACACATGTAAAAACATGGTGAAAAAAGTAGGATCGTGAGAGTTTACAATACTAATCAATTTTACGCTAATTACCTACTCGTTTAACAAACAAATATATGTGCAGCGGAAATTAAACTAAACAAGTAAGTATGGAAGGAATAAGCAAACCACAATGAGACAGGGGATTTTTATAGAGGTTCGGCACCCTACCCGGGTCCTAGTCCTCTCTTGCAAGCTCCGCTCGGATCACCGAGCTCCGCTCACGACTTCACTAATCACTCCCCGTTCCGGGCCGGGAGAGAACGCCTTTACAATCTTCAAACTCGCGAACAACCCTCGCCGAGCTTGGCTCCTCCTCTCACAATCCGAGAGGGATGCTTCGGGCTTTCACCAAAATCTTGACTCTTCTTTGACAGCAACAAACTTGAGTGGGACAATCACTCTCTAAACTTCAGCACACTTGAGAAAGATTAGGATTGATCTTTAGTATGGAAATTTTAGGCTTGGAGTGTTTGGAATGATCCCTCTAATGTAGGAGGCATATATGTGTGGGAGAGTTGTGTAGAAATGTGTTTTACAACTCTTTATATAGGCATTAGAGAGAAGATAGCCGTTAGGGTTGATTGGGTGAGAGTTTGTGTAAGATGCACAAAATAGAAACTTGCAGGACCCAATTCTGCCTAAAAACGGTCGACTGAAACGGGTATGTCGTTCGACCATTTGGTCAAAATTCATCTTTGACTTAAGTTAACTTAAGTTAACGGCCGAACGGGCTCAGGGGATTGGTCGACCGAATAAGTCCAGGCACTTCTGGGAGACAAAATTGTGTTGGTTCGGTCGACCGTTAGGAAAGTTTCGGTCGACCGGATGTTTGGTAATTTTGGGGTATTTGGAAATAATATGAATACGACCGTTGGGTATAATACGACAAAACAAACGATCATGTGACACGTGTGAACGGTCGAACGAAAAGGTTTCAACGGTCGACCGTTTTGGTCCAGGCAGTTTAAGTTTTGTTTAGGTGTTTTCCGGTTCAAGTTTGGATGATCTATTGAAGTCCAAATTATGTGAATTTTTGTGTGTGACTTCTATAGGGAACCTAGTGTGTGGTTGGGTAGTTTTTAGCCATGGTATGCTCAATTTAACAAGGTTCCTAAAGACTCAAAGAAATACAAAATACATGTCTTCAAATGAGCTTGATTGCATGTCTTGACTTTATTTCCTTTCTTCCTGTAGTCTTGATCACCTGTAGAGGTTAGCACAAAGCAATATATATGCAAGGCAATATATGTGCTACTCTACATGATAATAATTAAGATTAGGTTGATTAAATCATCAAAACATTGATTAAAGCCAAAAAGCCATCAAAGAATGCATTCTATAGGTACAAATGTAGGTAGTGTTTTCATGCATAGGAAGTGTCTAAAGATTATGGAAAAACCTATCAATCTATTCACTAACCTAGTTGATTAATATTCATATACACAAGTTGGTTATTTCAGAACCTAAACAAGCATGGGATGTGTCTAAGATGTGTGGCAAAACCCATCAAGTGTAGTATTTCTACTCTAACAAGCAAGCACACATTCACATTTATCAACACAATCAAAATATAAAGCATTCATATCCATTCTTTAATGCATGTATGAACATCATCTCCACCCCCAAAGGGGAATGGATCTACTCACTACACTTTACTCTAACAATTAAACTAAAGAAGAAAAGAAACATTCTAACTACTTTAGCCTAGAATCAAAGAAATAAAACTAAGCTAAGCATGCATGCATGCATAAAGAACAACATATGAACAAAACAATGGAAAAATTATTTTATTAGATGACTCACATTGAAGGTAGCATTCTTCTCCACCTTGAGATTTTGCTCCAAGGCTTACTCCAAGTAGAGAGAATGCCACCAAGCAATGGGTGAATATAATAGAAGGTGAAGAGTTCTATTTATAGCCATAGGAAAAGGTAATCTGGGACAATCCCCCGGTATGGGACTAAACAAATACCAGAAATAGACTAAATACACACTAATACACGCTCCACATAAATCTTAGCAGATCCGGACCAAAAGTCACCGCCAATTAGCCGACTTGGACCGCCAATTGGCGGTCCACAGTGTTCGGATCGCTCTGTATTTTCTTATGGGCTTTTCTAGAAGGTTTTGTTTGTCTTTGATGCATCTACTTTGCTTGTTGGAGCTCCGACCCGAATAGAATTGCCAAAATACTCCCCATTATGGTGTGAAGTATTCTTGTTTGCTCATTGGTCCTTCGATCTTACATTCAGGTCATTCGATCTCGCATCTTAGTCCTTGAGTCTCTCAACTCAGTCATTTTTCATGCTTTTAGGTCATTTTATGCCTCTTCTCTTCAAACCGATTTATTTCTGAAATTCAAACATAAAACTCGTCACGTAGCATTGTTTAGGTGAAAGATAATGGATATAAGATACAAATATAAGCTTGAAATGATGTCAATCACCAAACAAATTTATTTTTAAATTTTAAAATAAAATATGTTTTTATTTCAAAATTTATTTCTTAAGATTTTAATTAAAGACAAAAAAATTAGATCAAAATTTCAGCACTATAGTTACCAATTTTCCATGTGTTGATTATTCTTTTGGGTGAGAGATAGTAGTAAAATAACTTGCAATATTGATTTTTTGGTAAAATAGTCTGACACTAACATTAGCAAACTAAAGATAATAGGACTATTGAACATAATTAAAAGACATAAAACATATTTGGAGAAAGTAACAACAACTATTCTCCTTCACCCAACGCATCTTTCATCCCTCCATTCACAAAGCAAAAGCTACAAAAAATATCATCAAATCAGCAAGAAGAATGCCCCTTAAACTTGAGAAATAAAATACAAGAAGAAATATTTAAAATACCAAGGTTTTCATAAGAGAACCGGCCATCGAACCGATAAAGCTTTGATTTTGGTTCAATGTGGTCCAACAACGGTCGGCATTTTTAGACCCGAAGTTGGACCGAACCGAATAAATATTAACGATCGGATTAGTGGTTGGACCAGTTTGAATCAATTTCTGTAAAATCCTTTAATATATACATACCAAACGTTAAATATAATCATGATATCAAACACAATTTACTTAACTCAGCAAATTTGCTATCTTTACTTAACAAATTTGCTTGAATAAGAATTAGAGAAAACATCATTTGGATTAAGGATCTAAAACCAAAATCAACCCTTTAATACTATCCATGACATCATCTAGTCATCTACACACGATACCAAATCATGTAGAAGTATGCCTTGGTTTCTCAAAAAAAAAGTAGAAGTAGCAAGGAATTTTGATGTTGGACTTCTTAAAGATGGCATCAAATTGATCTTGAATCCACATCTTCTATGAGATCTTGAATGTGAACTTCTTCCAACCAACTTTCGAGATCTTCAACAGTGACTTGTGGTTCATCAACCCAATCATCAAATAAGTTCATGCTGTCAAAAAATACTGGATCCAAATTTCTATCTTTTACATCTCATTCCCTACATTGTATAAGTACAATAAGGTAATAAACATCTTCAAAAAGATAAGAAAAAGATTGAAGCGCATGTTATCAAATAAGAAATATAGATATACCTCAAACGAAGATTGGAATTAATGTAAACAAGATTGTTTAGTCTTGTATGCTCCAAACTATTCTGCCTCTTTGTATGAATTCTTTAGAACAAACTCCAATTGCGCTCACAACATGAAGCACTACAAGTTTGACTAAGCACTCAGATAGCCATTGCTTGTAAGTTTGGCTGCTACCTCCAAAATTTTGCCACCATATAGCTATTAATGAAAAAATCCATTAAAATGTATGACATGATTATATTTGAAAATCTGATAATAAAAAATATATGTTGAAATTTACGTAGAAGCATTTTGTCGATTTTTTCTAATAGCCGAAGGACGTGCAAAGCTATCTAAAGATTCGCGATAAATATTTTCCTGCAATGTTATTTTATCTACGATTGCTTCATCAATGAAATACATGACCTCAACAACATCCATAAAACGACTCCATATTTTATGGCTAGTGGAAAAAGTGATTTCCTTGTAAAAGAACTCGGGATTCAAGAAAAAACCGACTGTATGAAGTGGATGACCGAGTTGCTCTTCCCATTTCTCATCCACAACCTCTAGATAAGATTTATATTCAAACATATTACCATTAAAGGCAGCCTTGATTGCTTCTCTTGCTCTCCTCATTCCTTCATAGATATATCTCATGGAAGGCTTGTCACTGCTGTCTACCATTCGCAATATTTTCACTAGTGGCTCACTAACATTTGTCACAACATTGCAAGTATTCCAAATATTCATGCTCATTATCAATTCTTTCACTTTCATGGCAAATTTGGTTTTGGAAACCTTATGATCTAACCATTCTCTACTTGTTACCATGGTGAGAAGAGCATCTTTATGCCTATAACTTTGCAAAGTTAAAAAATTGGTTGCAAACCTCATTGTCGTTGGACGAAGCAAATCTGCCTTCCAATACATCATCATCAAGTGCAAAGCAAACCCATGATTCTACAAAAACTTGGTGATCATCCGAGCATCATCAAGAACACCCCTAACTGCAGGAAACTGGTCAAACTTTTCAAGCATAAAATCTAAACAATGAGCCTCACAAGTCTCCAAAAAATGTGATCGTAATGTCAGTTTAACAATTTTCCAGCACCTTTATAGTTAGTTGCATTATCTATGACAAAATGTCCCTCATTTTGAGGTCCAACATCATCCATAAATTCTTTTAAAAGTTCAAACAACATATCAAATGTCTTGGATTGGTCAGACGCATCAACAGATTTCAGAAAAATAGTGCCCTCGGGACAATAAACAAGAAAGTTAATTAACGTCCTTTGCCTTGTATCAGACCATCCGTCGGTCATTATTGTACAACCTGAAGTCTGTCATTTATTGCTGGAGTTGTCTACATACTCTGAAATTTCAACCACATTTTTCTCTAAAAATGAGCCCCGAATTGCATGATATTTTGGTGCCTTATATCCTAAACCAATGGAAGCAGTGGCATCGACCATTTTTTGAAACCAAGGTGAATTTATTGCATTAAATGGAATACAAGCATCATAAAACCACCTAGCAATCATAAAGTTCACTGCTTCTAAGGCTTCCTTAGTTGCCAAAATACTTTTAAGTGATGGCTGAGAACCCGAAGTTGTACCTGGCAGGAAAAAAATGCTATATTTCTTGTGCTTGTCGGGTGACTAGGTTGTTCAATACTCTTATTTTGTTCCTCGTTCCCAATCACCATAGGACGATTTTCACTTTGTGAACTTGAAGCTACACTATCACCCGTTTTGGTATTTTCTGCCTTAAATTTGTCCAAAGTGGCTTGCATCTAATATTTGACAGTGGTTGGGACTTTGGTACACCCCGTAGCCTCACCATTATACTGAGCAAAATGTTCTTTAATCTGGTGGACCCCCCCACCCTTGAAACTTTTTTTACAGTAATTGCATTTTTTGGCTACCCCATCATATGTGCAATGTGCCCAAGCAATATCTATTTTTTCTACGAACCGAATTTTGTATTGTTGAAGTAGGAATGAGAGTCTCGTGTCCATCTTCCATCTCACTAAACTAAAATACATTAAAGCTTAAGATCAAAATATAAACCCTAGAGATAAGTTTTTGAACCTAGATAAGGAAAAGAGAAACGTTGGTCTTTGGAACCTAGATAAGCAAACTTTTTTCAACCTTTTCACAACAAAATAGGAGAAATAATTGTTTCTTGTCTCGCACCCAAATTGTTACTAAAAAATGAGCATTCAATTTGATTTCCATCCAAAGCAACTAATTCTTTATTATAAAAGAAAACAAACTACAATCTAGGCAAGTTTGCATTCAATCAAACTAATTTTCACACTAAACCCCTCACCAGAGGAGGAGTGTTGGACCGGCGGCTCAGAGGCAAGTTTGTGGGTGGCGAAAGGGAGAGAGTACGGTTTGTGAGGGAGGAATACGATGGGTTTTGTGAGGTAGAGTATTCTTTGTGTTTTGTGGTTGGTAAGCATTTTTGTTTGTAAGAATTGCAAAAAAATCCCCATATCTTCTGATTTTAAAAAATTAGTAAACTTTGAAATATTTTAATGTTGGGTTTGACCAACCGGTCCCACCAAACAGTCCGACCAGTTCAATCCGATTCAGAATGGTTCAACTAGAGGCTCAGTTTTTTAGCTAAACCGACTACTGGACAATCGGTTCCCGGTCCGACCGGGTCGAACAATCTGATTTGGTCCGGTTTTTAAAACCTTGGAAAATACCAAATCAAGTAAACATGATAATTACACAATACTCTCCAAGTATCTAATAATATTGGCAGCATCCTCCAATTCTGCATAATATCTATAATACCCTCCAATTCCCTTTTGACTTTTCAATGATGCCCTTTTGGTTAACTTGAGTTAACGTATGTTATAACACTGTGAATTATCGTACGAGATGCACATGGAGTGTAATTTTTCATAATTTAATAAAAGAATCAACTACTTTAAATGTAACTACACAGAGTTGGGTGTTTATATTTGTACAACGTGGGACCTTACAGGCAGCGGAATTTGAAATTCCCACGACAAGAGGTTAGATTGGAATCGATGTTTGGAATAGACCTGGGTACCAGACCTAGTTGAACGGTTTGGGTTAAGGGACACGGGCCCAGACAAGCCCATCCCTGCTGGGCCGACCCGGCATGGCACGTCCCGTTAAATTTTTATTTATTTATTTTTAAATAATTCCAAAAACACCTAAAATATCTTCAAAAATACCTAAAATACTAAATATAAAAAAAAACTAGGCCCGCTGCGGACTGGGCCGCAAGCCCCTTAAGCCTTTCGGGTTGGGTCGGCCCGGCCCGATACCCAGGTCTAGTTTGGATTGACTTCTTTTAAAATATTTTATGTTGACCGTTGATTGATCGTTTTATATTTAACCGCAAGTGCACGGCCGCGTTGAAGCGGTGGCAAATACGGGTCGTCCACTGGGAGGTGTGTCGACACTTGGTTTGTGCGAAGGCGAGAGGTAAAGAAAGGGAAGAAAGGTTGGTTACACTAAACTACACTAAGATGCAAATGGAAATGGAAAAGAAACAAGAAACTAAGCCCCAAAGGGGGTAGAGAAATAATGTGAACATAAAGAAGTGTGTGTGTGTTCATTAAGCTCCTCACAACATGTAGTGCATGAAATCATAAAACTACATCCAACTTTGCCTCTACATGAATTAAGATAAGACTACATCATTAAAACATACAAGACAATAATTGGAATGAAGCTACATGAACTCAAGTATAAAGACTATACCCTACTATGCCTCTACATGAATTAAGATTTCACTACATCATTAAAACATACAAAACATTAGCTAAGGTAAAGGCAACAAGAGCACATACATTACAAATTGTGTTTCCAATATTAACTTCATCCATATCCTAACCTTATCATTCCCCATAAAATAGGTCCACTAATCAAAGCATAAGCTAAGCTTCATTCAAGAGCATTAGCCTATCAAAGATAAGAGTGGAGACCCATTAGATGGTTATGGAAATCATATAAAGCTCAAGGGATAAAAATAACACACACTTAATACACTACATGATTATATCACATATTTCTCCACCCCCCAAATGGGGATGGAACTACTCACTACTCATTACACTACTGATTAGACTAAGCAAAGAAAGCATAATACTGAAATGAAAGTTAACTAAGAAGGCAAGAAGCATTAAAGAAACATAAAAGGAAAGGAAAGACTAAACAAACATGCACAAATTAAAAGACAAGATTAAAAGAAACTAGAAGAATTATTTTATTAACAAAATGACTCACATTGAAGGTAGCATTCTTCTCCACCTTGAGTTTTTGCTTCAAGGCTCACTCCTTAGTAGAGAGAATGCCACCAAGCAATGGGTAATTACAATGGAAGGTGAAGAGTTCTATTTATAAGCATGGAAAAAGCTAATCGGGGACAATCCCCCGATGTGGGACTAAACCAATACCAAAAATAGCCTAAACGAACATTAATACAAGTCCGGGAGAAATTTCGACGGATCCTGAGCAATATGGACCGCCATTTAGCGGTCCAAGACCGCCAATTGGCGGTCCAAAATTGTCGGATCGTGTTGGAATTTGTTGTGGGCTTTGCTTTCTGGTATTGTTGGTCTTTGATGCGGTTACTCGACTTGTTGGAGCTCCGACCCGAATAGAATTGGTAAAATACTCCCCATGATGGTGTGGAGTATTCTGTTTTGCTCTTAGGTCCTTCTGTCTTACATTCAGGTCCTTCTCCCTTGCATCTTGGTCCCTAGATCTCACCATTCAGTCCTTTTTCCCAGCTTTTGGGTCCTTTCATGGCTCTTCTCTTCAAACCTCTTTATTCCTGAAAACTAAACATAAAACTCGTCACGTAGCATTGCTTAGGTGTAAGATAATGGATATAAGATACAAATATGAGCATGAAATGATGTCAATCAAATACCCCCACACCTAAGTTTTTGCTAGTCCCGAGCAAAACAAAGAAAGAGAAAAACAAACGAAAAACAAGAAATCCTAACTCACTTTCGTAGGAATCACGGTTGCACTTAGCACGTGCAACAAGCCGTTAAACCTCCTTGTTGCCAAGGAGGAGGAGTGTTGTCTCCTGAGGGTTTTCAGCGGATATACCCACAAAATCCGAACAAGATGCATTATTCAATCTAGACCTCGACTCGTTGGAAATATTTTGTCGATCAATGGACGCGGTAATGCTACGGGCCGACTCTATATAGGTGATCAGTCCACACCTCTACCCTAATGAACCATTCGTGTTAGTTAAATAAGGAATTAAGTGAAAGACATGGACAACCTCAAGATCCTCAAGTGATACAAAGTGTAAGGTCCATTAAGGTTCTTATTTGCATTACCATTTTTTTTCTTTTTGTTTCTTTTCACACTTTTTTTTTTCTTTTTATTAGTTGGAGCTTCATTCTCCCAGGGTCAGGTTTCGTGCATCATTGCCCATGAGGACTTACACTATCACGTACACCTTTCCCCAAATCTCCACATAGGGCAATCCCTACCACCCGTGTAACGGGAGTTCGGTCGGCGCATCCCAAGTCAGATGACTCGAAAGCACCAGGCACAAAGTCCCCTCAGACCTACTTTCCCGAGTGATAGGAGCCGTGCGAGAAGAGAGAACATCTACTCACTTATTTCTTATCAACACATGAACCAAAACCCCTACACTAATGTCTCACAACAAGATTAAGAGGGTCCTTGACTACAACAAACTTCCTAAATTAACAAACACGAATTATTGACTCACTAGGTTCAGGGTGGACTTCTTTGAATGTTTGAGCACTGAAACCCTATGATTACTCACCCCCAAAGGAAAACTGGGGTGCATCCTAACGACTCGATAAATCCTAAAGCCACGTACTAGATATCCTAATGCATCAAGTTCAAGACAATTTTGGGAGCTTTCTTTTTACTTTGCCTCTCAACGGTTTTGCACATGCTAAACACACGCAAAACCCACAAAACATTTTCTTTCGAAAACACATGAAGATTTTGAAAGAAATGTGAAAATTTTGAAGCACTAGGCAAGCAAAAGAAGACAAGTCACCCAAGGATCATGGCAAGCAGATATATCGATATTAAATGCATCACACTAACATGACCCTAAACATGCAAACAAAAGAAAGCAAAATCAAAAGAAAAGACTCGACAATGTACACACGTAAAACACCCCCTCACACCTACTTCATGCATTGTCCTCAATGAATGCAAGCAAGATACTACATGGATGCATGCATGAAACAGAAGAGATCTCACCAACGTGAAGTACACAAGGAAGTTCATGGCTATGTTGATGGACACAACCCAACTTCCCTCAAAACCTGTGAGATGCTAAAGAAGGGATACAAATACGTGAAAGAAATGGAGCCCAAATACACAAGGGTTGGGGCTCACAACAATCGATGCTCACTGAAGGAGTCTTTTATTGTACTCTTTTTTTTTCTTTTTTTCTTTTTTTCTTTTTTTTTCTTTTTTTTTTCTTTTTTTTATATAACTATGTACAAACATAAGTTCTCATCTTCATTTGTCAAAAGACATCAAATGGGAACCTCAAGAGTGGGTCAATGCACTTGGAAAGGGAACATGACACCACGCGGGGCCAGAATACGCATGCGTGGGCCCCCTTCACAAAGAGCACCAGACGAAATGAGAGGTTCATGAATTGGACGCAAAGGCGTCTCATTCAAAGGATCAAACTGAAAGAGCTTGAACCTCTCAAGAGTTTGGGAAATAAGGGGCAACGGAAGAAAAATATCTCCCGTTGCGGAACTGAAGTTATGATCATCAATCCAAACTCTCCAACCAACAGGCTGGTGGGTCGGAACGAGGTCAAGCACCTCGTTATGCATGTCCAACTCACCAGGAGAACAGGAAGTGGGTCTCATACCCAAGGTATCCTCCAAGGAACTCCTAATACCCTCATGAGCAATGTGGTTGTTTGATGTTCCATCATTTCCAAGATGATCAGGAACAATAGTGAGAGGCAAACTCTCATCAGGTTGTTTGAAGTTGAGGGTACTAGGGAGCTCTTGCTCCACCAGAGGTGGGTCCTTAAGAGGATCAAAATGAAGATCATGTGGCTCAAGGGCCACAGGACAAAAAGATAAGGCACAATCCTGTGCCGACTCATAATGAAGCTGGTCCAAGTTATTCTCAATTTGAATCGAATCCTCCACTAAGTGATCGTGAATTGAAACCCCAAGTCCCTCAGACTGACTAGGAGTTTGACTTTGAAAGGTTGTGCTTTGAATTTGTGGATGTGGTGGTGGTTCGATATCAAAAGAAGAATCCTCATGTTGACAAGAAAGGTTACTCTCCTCACATTCACGTAATTTCTGCGACATTTGACTCACTTGCAGTGTCATATTTTGTATGGACTGTTGAGTGGTTTCCATGAACGTAAGGAAAGTTTGTTTCAAGGAATCAGGTATGCGGTCAACGATGAGGTCCAAGTCAGAGCTTGGGAAATTTTGGGGTTGGGTGTGGATGGGCTGAGAATGAGTCCAATGATTTGGGGTGGGGTGTTGGTAGAATTCTGGGTATTCGGGAGGAGGATACTGGGGTGAACATGAAGTATAAAAATTTGGATAAGATTTGTCTCCCCATGAATCCATCACTCTCGGGTTGTACGCGGATGCGTAATGGTCATAATGAACATTTTGGGAAAATGTGTGCTCATACTCAGGCTCAGGGGGAACATAAGGACATTCCCCGATAACATGACCACTCAACCCACAACAGTCGCACGGTACGGCTACTGGAGCCACCGGGGCACTCATGTCGTCTGCCATACGCATGAAAGAGGCCAAAGTTTGTTGTAATGTCTCAGTTTGTTGACCAGCATATGATCCGGCATAACTAGATTGTGGTCTAGCAGTCGGTGCCTCTCTCATGTTACCCCGATACGAAGACTGCTCAGTCACAAAATTGCGATCATCCCAACCATACGGGGTGTTAGTCTGAGCCACCCCAGGTTGCATGGGTCCGGAGTACCAGGGAGAATCGTCCTGGTCCCAACAATGATATGGATGGTCGCCCATGTAACCATCCATCTCAAGAAAAACTCTCGAGTCGATCACTCTCACCACCACGAGGCTAAGCTCGCAAAAAGTGCTCGACTCGACCCTAAAACGCTAACAGAGAGTGTAAAGGGGAGGAGACTATAACGTAGAAGAAGGTGAGAAGAAGATGACTCAGAGGAGAAGGGAAGAATCCCTAGAGCTAGCGAGGGTACAGGGTGAAGGTAGAAGCCTAACTAGCAAGCATGGCTCAAACAATGTAAGGCAATGGGTCCTTAGGCTAGACGACGCCTAACTTCGAGGTCACTAGCCTCGACACGCCTCACCTCCCTACAACGAGGACCACAATGCCCAGCAAGTGATACCAGATCCGGAGATCCAGTACCTCCTACTATCGACAAGGTAGGCAACGCCGATCAGGTCATGGCGGTCTCAACTAGATTACTCTCCTAGTGCGTCCGAATTCCTAGGGCCAATGTCTACTTGCTTTTAGTTAAGGCTTTACTTGAGTGTGCTTTTTGGGGCTAAGGGAGGGGTGATGAAATCCCCCACCTTATCTTTGAAGTCTATAGGTGATGCCCCTTAAAGATGTTTTGAAATCTTAGGCTAGCAAGCAACTCACCAAACAAGCACTCACCTCACTCTTGTTACGATGCAAACCTTACTCACTAATGAATGTCCTAATGCGTGAATGAGTGATAAGGAATGCGTACCTCGCTCCAGCAATCAACGACAAAATGTAAAGCAAAGAAAAGAAAGATGCATGCAAGGTCTACATATGATGCATGACCTAGATGGCAAGAAGTCTAATCTTTTGCTTTGAGTTTTATGGTCCAAGTTGATTAAAGGGGATTGAAATTAAATCTGGGAGCAAACTAAAGATCACAACATGCAAAATTGGGCTCCCAGATAACTAAAGTGAACAACATAACAACTGGAACAAATTTGAGAGCAATTGAGGCTCACCAGGCCGCCAATTGGCGGTCCCAGACCGCTGATTGGCGGTCACTTTGGGGTCGTTTGCTCTCCAATTACTCCAGTCGCTTCCCCTTGATCCTCAGCTTCCCTGCCACTAAGAAAAACTGAAAACAAAAAATTAAAAACCCCTCGAATCGTCCAAACCAACGTCTGGACAGAGCACCTCCCCGGCAACGGCGCCAAAAACTTGATTGATCGTTTTATATTTAACCGCAAGTGCACGGCCGCGTTGAAGCGGTGGCAAATACGGGTCGTCCACTGGGAGGTGTGTCGACACTTGGTTTGTGCGAAGGCGAGAGGTAAAGAAAGGGAAGAAAGGTTGGTTACACTAAACTACACTAAGATGCAAATGGAAATGGAAAAGAAACAAGAAACTAAGCCCCAAAGGGGGTAGAGAAATAATGTGAACATAAAGAAGTGTGTGTGTGTTCATTAAGCTCCTCACAACATGTAGTGCATGAAATCATAAAACTACATCCAACTTTGCCTCTACATGAATTAAGATAAGACTACATCATTAAAACATACAAGACAATAATTGGAATGAAGCTACATGAACTCAAGTATAAAGACTATACCCTACTATGCCTCTACATGAATTAAGATTTCACTACATCATTAAAACATACAAAACATTAGCTAAGGTAAAGGCAACAAGAGCACATACATTACAAATTGTGTTTCCAATATTAACTTCATCCATATCCTAACCTTATCATTCCCCATAAAATAGGTCCACTAATCAAAGCATAAGCTAAGCTTCATTCAAGAGCATTAGCCTATCAAAGATAAGAGTGGAGACCCATTAGATGGTTATGGAAATCATATAAAGCTCAAGGGATAAAAATAACACACACTTAATACACTACATGATTATATCACATATTTCTCCACCCCCCAAATGGGGATGGAACTACTCACTACTCATTACACTACTGATTAGACTAAGCAAAGAAAGCATAATACTGAAATGAAAGTTAACTAAGAAGGCAAGAAGCATTAAAGAAACATAAAAGGAAAGGAAAGACTAAACAAACATGCACAAATTAAAAGACAAGATTAAAAGAAACTAGAAGAATTATTTTATTAACAAAATGACTCACATTGAAGGTAGCATTCTTCTCCACCTTGAGTTTTTGCTTCAAGGCTCACTCCTTAGTAGAGAGAATGCCACCAAGCAATGGGTAATTACAATGGAAGGTGAAGAGTTCTATTTATAAGCATGGAAAAAGCTAATCGGGGACAATCCCCCGATGTGGGACTAAACCAATACCAAAAATAGCCTAAACGAACATTAATACAAGTCCGGGAGAAATTTCGACGGATCCTGAGCAATATGGACCGCCATTTAGCGGTCCAAGACCGCCAATTGGCGGTCCAAAATTGTCGGATCGTGTTGGAATTTGTTGTGGGCTTTGCTTTCTGGTATTGTTGGTCTTTGATGCGGTTACTCGACTTGTTGGAGCTCCGACCCGAATAGAATTGGTAAAATACTCCCCATGATGGTGTGGAGTATTCTGTTTTGCTCTTAGGTCCTTCTGTCTTACATTCAGGTCCTTCTCCCTTGCATCTTGGTCCCTAGATCTCACCATTCAGTCCTTTTTCCCAGCTTTTGGGTCCTTTCATGGCTCTTCTCTTCAAACCTCTTTATTCCTGAAAACTAAACATAAAACTCGTCACGTAGCATTGCTTAGGTGTAAGATAATGGATATAAGATACAAATATGAGCATGAAATGATGTCAATCAACCGTCAATGCCAGTCCTAACATGATTGGATGCAAAAATTGACAATGAAATGGAAGATGACTGTCAGATTCTGAGGTGTTGTGACATAGTCGGCATATGAGGTCCACCGTTGCAAAGCAAGCAAACCAATGAAGCCATGGTATGTTGTGTGTCCACCAACGCCACAAGATGATTTGATACGCGACATACATGCATGGGCGGATCAAGGAAATTTTCATCGGGGGCATATTTTTTCCAAGACACCTGAACTAAACGATTAATAAAATCAAATGTTTAACATAAAAACACATAAAATTCCTTAGAAGATCATTCTTCTAGGGTTCATGTCCTGAAATAGTTTCATGATCGCTTCGATATCAACATAATTAAATACATCATTTTCTATGTAAGTGACGAGACAATCATTCATCCAATCATCACTCATCGTAGAACGAAGTCGTAGTCATTAGAAGCTTCATAGCCGAGAATGTTCTTTCAACTGTTGTTGTTGATACCGGCAAAGTTAAAGCTAACTTGATAAGCAAAAAAACCAAAGGATAAACTTCAACTATTCCCCTCTCAACCATCTTCCTCGCAAAATCAGTTATACCTCTCAAATCTGAAAAATCTAGATTGGTCCTCATATAAGCAATGTAGATGTCCAGTTGAATTTCTAACATTACATGGTCACTCTCATTGAACTCCACGGGGTAGAAGATGATAGCAAATTCACATAAAAAATTCATCAAATTCTGTGAAGTTCTTACGTGGATCCAAATACATCATACATAGAAGTAACTGATTATTAACCTTCGTAAACCGACCATCAAGCTCTTGTAATTAGGTATCAATCACTGCATAAAAATGTCATTCTTGAAGTAATGAAGATGTGTAATTAATCAATGTCCACGTTTTTTTCTTCCTTGATCAGCAAGTACACCATTCATGTCAGGGACATCTATCAGTTGCTCCACACAAAAATCACAAGTTTTCTTAAACAAATCAACCCACCAATTTTCTCTTAACTCCTGCAACAAAATCTTTGACACTTCAACAAGTTTAATGGCATTGATAAGGTATTGCTCTTTTCTCTAGAGTGCCTGTGACAAGTCATTTGTTACTCCCAAAACTCTGATCATTAAGTTCAAGAGAAGCACAAATTCAAATGTTTGCATCTGCTTCAGAAGACCAGACACTTCCATCCTTTTCTGTCTAAGTGAAGCATCTTCTACCACAACCTCTAAGACCTCGATGATAGGGTTGAACAAGTTAAACAAACTCACAATGGATCGGTAGTGGGAACTCCAACGCGTGTCACCTGGTCGTGCCAAACCATGTTCTTGGTTCAAACCTCGACCCGTTCCAATCTCCCCAACTCCCACACCATCAATGACTTGTTGAATTCAATTAATTCTCAACATATATTTTCTCTTGCAAAATCCACCAACCACATGACAAATCAAGGAAACATAATCGACGAAGTTAGAAAGTGATTCAATGTTGCTGGCGGTAGCTACCAATGCCAACTGAAGCTGATGAGCAAAGCAATGCACATAGAAAGCAAACTTGTTTTCATCCAAAATCAAGATTTTGAGACCATTGAACTGGCCAGACATGTTACTTGCACCATCATACCCTTGCCGTTGAACATTTGGACAAACTCAAACCATGCTTACTGATCATCAACTCAATGGCATCTTTAAGTGACTTAGCTCTTATATCCATAACATGAACAACACAAAGAAAGCGTTCCATAATGCAACCTTGTTTCGCAACATATTGTACAACAACTGCCATTTGTTCTTTGTGTGATGCATCCTGGGCTTCATCCACTAGTAAAGTGAAAGTGGTAGCAACATTACAAATGTCTCCAACATCTGTAACAATGACTCGAGTAGTTAAAGTAGTAGCAACATTACAAATGTCTTTTTGGATCGACGATGCTACTAATTTTAGATTTTCAGGGGCATTCTTTAATATCACTTTTCCTACCTCCTGGTTCTATTCACCTATATTTCAAGAGTGCGGGAAAGTAGCCCGGCCTAGATGACATCTCTATCTCATCATGTCCTCGAAAAGGAGCTCCTTGATGTAGAAGTCATCGTACACATTCAGCACTTGCCTTCAAACGAGTGCGGTAAGCAAGTTTGGCTTCATCAGATACATTACACATGATGATATCAATATGCTGCCTTCGATTCATTAAATCTTCAGTGACCACAAAGCAAAAATTATGGGTGTTGCTGACGTCTCCCACATGTTTTGTCATTTTTTTTTGGCCTTCCAATTCCTGAACCCTTCCTTAACAAATCCGTCATGATCACCATGTCTAATCTCATCACTAAACAGATAGCAATAGAGGCAAAATACTGCATCTTTCGATTTACTGTATTCAAACCAAGGGTACTCTTGATACCATTTAGGTTTGAATCTATGATTTATCTCGACAATTTTGGTTCAAGGAAATGGGTTGAGGTCTAGTTGATGAGGACCTTTGATGATATACGCCCTCCGAATACTCTACAACTCCACAAAGTTCTTTGCAAGCTAAAAAATAGGATACCTTTGACCCTTGTCCGAAACAATATGATCTTCTATTGGACTATCTTCACTTTGGGCACGAGATTCATTCTGCAATTCTTGGGTGGATTCAACAGTCGGAGGTTCAGAATCTTCAGATCTAGAACGTTTACTTCCGCTTACTTGTGAAGAAAGTTCTAATAAATCTTTCCATCCTAATATTAAAAAGTTAAATTGCATTATTATATGATTTAGTGCAAGTGGAAGATGTGAAGTGATTAGTATCATATTATGCATCATATTGATGTTATATATCCTTTAATTTAACCCAATATTGTGCTACTAGAGTTGTTGTTGTAGTGTTTCAGGTGTAAGGTAATAAAGAAGAGAAAATGGAACAAAAAGGACCTGAATGCAACAATAATGGACTGAATTGAAGATTTTTGGACCCATTTGTAATGCACAAGTACTGGATCGCAAATCAGGAAGGACCCAATTGAAAATCCGGAGGGACCTTATTGTGAAATGCAAAGTATTATGACACATGACTTGAACCAGATCAGTATTTCGTATTTAAACTCAAATTTTTTCAAGACGGTAGACCAGGGCTTCACCCGATGTGCAAAATACAACATTTAAGCTTCTGGAAGAAATCGGGACCGATCGGGCGGATTATTTTTCTCCAATTGATCCCCAAGTTCTCCCGTGGCTCGGACTTGATTAATTGGGTGCACCAGAGTATAAAGAAAGTTATGACAACCATCAGATTGATCCCAGATCCATCCAAACCCTTATTTCTTCTATAAATACTATTGTAATCCCTCGTCTCCACCTCTTCTTCTTCCTTCCCCCATTAGAGTAGGTTTTAGTTTCATGTTTTAGTAGTGTAATAAGAGGGTTTGGAGAGGAGGAAACATTGTATTTTATTTCTTAATCTACTTTAGTTCTTGTTCTTTATGTTGATGTTTTCCATTTTATGCAATTTTCTTTGTGTTTGATGTTTGTTTAATCTAGTCTTCTTCTTTTTCCCTGATGCGTTCATGTTATTTTTATACTTTCTTTAGTGTAGGGATGAGTAGTGAGTAGTTCATCCCCCATTTGGGGGTGAAGAAGAAGGTGATTTGATCATGTGATGTAGTAGTGTGTGTGTTAATCTTAAACCTTTGAGTCTTACATGATTTCTATAACCATCTAATGAGATTTCACTCTTATCTTTGATGTGCTAATGCTCTTGATTGAAGCTTAGCACATACTTAGATTAGTTGACCTATTTTATGAGGAATGATGAGGTTAGGATAAGGATGGAGTGGAAGAAGGAAACAAGACATGTGCATGCATGTGCTCATGTTGGCTTTATCCAAATTAATGTATTGTATATTTTAATGATTGTGATAAATCTTATTTCATGTGGAGACATATTTGGATTTGAGTCATTATGCATGTGAACATATTTGTTTCATTTCAATTATTGTCTTGTATTTTTAATGATAATGTTTTATCTCATTTCATGTTGAGACAAAATTGAATTTGAGTTTTATAGATTTCATGTGTCACATGTTGATGAGCACACACAACACACATTTTCGTATTCGCATTCTTTCTCTACCCCTGAGGGGTTTAGTTTTCATTGATCTTTTTCCGATTTCCCACGCATTCTAGTTTAATTTCGATCACATCTCTCTCTTCTTCTCCCCCACTCGAGTGTCGTGAATCTGACTAACACGTGCTCCCTGTGAACCGACACGTACTTGTCACTGCTTCAACGCTGTCGTGCACTTGCAGTATTTTAACTGATTCAATCATGAAGTCTCAAATCTCAAACTCAAACTTTCATCAAATCGAATTTTAGTTTAGGCACTACTGGTACAGTTCAGCTTCTTACGTACGTTATAACTTATGATTGAAAATAATGTGATAATTTTGTCGTAACTTGAGTTAGAATCAATCAGAGTGAACGTAAGCAAACGTGAACTTGATCTCAAAAATGCATTTAAGTGAACTAAAGTTAATTTAATTTTGATTTCAAGTTCATTTATCATCAAATATGGCAAATAACCCTTTTAGCAAATTAATACAAATGGTGAAGCTTGAAGCTTCCTTAAAATATGTTTATTCTATGTAAAGTTGACATTTGCTGTTTAAAAATCTCAACCTCTTCTCTTCTAAAAGTTGAAACATCATAAAGGAACGACCAGTTTTATATAAGAACAAAATAATAAAAGATAGCAGGAAAAAAAGTTGAAACAAAGAAGCAGAAATAACCAAATCAAGCCAGTTTTACATTTAAAATATAATGTCAAAAGATCCACAACATTCCTAAAGAAATATAAAACTGGCTTGATTTGGTTATTTCTGCTTCTTTGTTTTAGTTTGTTACACCATTTTATGTGTATTTTTTATGTTAAACATTTGAGTTTATTAATAGTTAGTTCAACTGTCATGGAAAAATTATGTCTCCTTATGAAAATTTCCTAGATCCACCCCTTACTAACACTATAATCTAATTGAATACGACTCGGGTGCGAAACAACTAGAATTGTTCTTTGTTCAGGCTTTTCAAAAATATATTATCTAAGCAAGCAAGACCTTTTCAAACGTCTTCGTCTTGACCTCGTCAACAATTTTTCTGATAATTTAATGTGTAATTAAATTTCTTCGAAAATGTATAGCACGCTCGTTTTCAATGGTTGCAATCTTATCTAGATAACAAGACACTAAAGTATGCAATTGTTATTTTCATAACTTATGGATGACAATTAGAGTTATGTATAATGAAGTCAAGCTCACTAGGTCTGGTATTCAGCCATTCAGGCTATGCTTGACTGCTCATAAACTGTAAGAAGAAAACAAAATCATATTTTTGTCTTTTACTGCCAAAACACTAATAAGTCCAAGAGTTGATAGCTTCTCAT
Organism: Triglochin maritima; assembly: GCA_963682175.1. Classification (NCBI taxonomy): domain Eukaryota; kingdom Viridiplantae; phylum Streptophyta; class Magnoliopsida; order Alismatales; family Juncaginaceae; genus Triglochin; species Triglochin maritima. The sequence goes on along the minus strand of OY821773.1, from coordinate 37,311,674 downwards.
AGAAAATATCTTCTGATCATTACGGATCCCTGTGTTCTGAACGGTGGTAATTTCCGAAGTCCAAAGTTGCTTTCCATAATTCAAATAAATTTGCTTCGGGAAGGGCATGAAGAGACGAAGAGGCAATGACATAGAGCACGTCCAGAGGAGATTACTGTGGGGTTTGTTTGGAACATGGAATATATTTTTGAAAGCAGGAACATGGAATATAAAAGGGTTAATTACAGTTTGCGCCCTGAACTATGTCTTGGTATCACTTTGTCCTCTTGAAATTTGAAAGTTAACAGTTACCTCCCCTGAACTTTAATTTTGTAACATTTTGCCGCCTTGAACTTCAAAAACTCATTATTTAACACACATTCGACGTTTGTTTTTCTATTTTTTTTGTTGTATCCCTAATACACTCCTAAACCTATATTTACGTGAAAGTTTGGATCGAAACGGAGGTCGGATATGGTTGGAATTTGGGTCAAATCATGTACCAATTATTTTTATATTTGTATGTTTACAAAATGTCGTAATAAATCATTTCAATCATACAACAAATTTCGTTTAAAGTCGTGTCTAAATCGTGTCTTTTCTGTGTCCAAAATTGACAGGTCACGGTACAAGTACATCACAAAAACTGATCAAAATTCACGTTGGTTACGAACTCACCATGAAGTTCAAACCACGCAAAGGTTCAACTAATCTAGTCATTTGTCATGAAGTGTGGGAGTAGATTAGGTACAGAAACTGACCTAGCATATGTAATTGACTAATGGCATAAGACTAGACCTCACAATCTTGTCGTGTTTGTGTACTTTCGTGTCAGACAGTTTCGTAATCGTGTCAGGATTTCGTGTTAAGCACAATTTGAAAAATTTCATCATGTTTAGATTGAAAATAGTTAAGTGACATGTTATATTAATATTTTTCTATATAATTAATATATTAATTGATTACCTAACAAATAGATATTATTCGTGTAAAAAACTAAAATATTGTGTAATCGTGTCGTGTTCGTATCAAATCGTGTACTAATTATTTTATGTTTATATATTCATAAATCATCATAATAAAACATTTCAACCACAAACAATTTCGTGTCATGTCGTGTAAAAATCGTGTCACCATATCGTATCGTGTTCGTGTTATCGTGTCAAAAATTGCAAGGCCTAGCTAGGCATAACAAATCCTCGAACTCTTGTGACACATTCAAGGACAAACTTTAAATTCTCCGGAAGTTCCCTCTAGAAACGTTTTGCTCAGCAAAAGTAGAGGGAGGTGTACAGTAAAAGTGCACATGGGTTGGGTTCAACCCGAAACCCAACCCGAACCTGACTGGTTGGGTCAGGTTGGGGAGGGGTTCGGGTCGGGTTAGGAAAATCAAAAACCCGAATTTTCAGGTCGGGTTCGGGTTGAGGGGGTCGGGTTGACCCAACCCAACCCGAACCCGATTATTATTTTTATTTTATTTTTTTATTTTTATTTTTATTTTTCCCAAATAAACCGGTCAACCGAACATCACTCGGTCGACCGTTTCCAACCTGAAAATTTCGGGTGTTCAAGCCACCGGTCGACCGTTTAAGCACCGGTCGACCGAACCCGACCAAGTTTGGGAGAAAAATTCCGAATTCGGGTTCAACCCGATCCAACCCGACCCAACCCGAAAATTTCGGGTTGGGTAGGAGTGAGGCTCAAACCCGACCCATGTGCACCCCTAGGTGTACACATGACCTCTACACCTTTCATTAAAAAATATCTCAAATTTTTCAGTTACTTTGTCTGCCCTTTGTCCACATACTGGTTTAATGTCCTGCGCAAACAATAAATGAGCCGGACAATAATATACAGAGACGGTGATCCACAGTTGCCTTATAAGTTCTCACCAGCACCACCAAAGTTCATCCAAAGCCAGAAGTTCTTCTTATGTACCACCATTTTTGCAATACATAAGGCAACTATCTCTTCTGTTTTGCTGTTATTTCCATGATTAGTTTCACATCAAGAAGCATTAATCATCATGATAGGGACTCATCCATAGTTAAAGGGGATGAATCAAAAGTAGGGGATCTAACTTTCTGCCAAAGCAAGTGGTTATCCTAAAACAAGTAGAGTAGTGCTCAATCATGATAACGTTTCTTTCAACAAACACCTAAACTTGTACGCTGGTATAGCAGTAAAGAACTAGACTTGTTAGGTGAAGGGAACAACAGAGATTAAGCAATTTGCAAATTGGTGGTTGATGTATGTGAGAGGCTGAGAGCTTGTCACAAACTACGTACAAAAAAAAATTCAGAAAAATATAGGCATCCTACAATATGCAAGACTTATTTTCCATCGACTTTTACTATTATACTTACACAAATCTAAGAACAATTGTGCCACACAGGGTGCAAAATAACCTGTGCTCTTTAGCGACCAAAGGGCACGAGCTTTGAACTGAGTTAGCCAACACACTTGGGCAGATGCCGGAGATAAACAACAATAGTAATATTAAGTTTTTCGCTAGTGCGAAAACATAAATACGATAACACTTGCTACGATAACACTTGCTTTAGCTACATATTACCTTTCCCTTTTTCTTCGCGCAAATGAGCTAATCTCAGATGAGGAGAAAGAATACGCAATGCGACATACCGTTTGGGATGAATTTCCAAACTCAATCCAAGATATCAAAATTGTTAGCTTTGAGGATTGATTTCAACTAAAAGCTGAGAACAACACACACTCATCGAGAAATCGAAATCCATACAAAATGCAGTGTTTGGAATCATTTCAGAGTAATCAAGACTACTCTATTGGAGCCTCTTCAAAACCGTCAATTGTTATCCAACCTCTCAATCCAATCAAGAGGAGATTCATTCCTTGCTATTGACTTCGCTCCTGACATCATCATACAAACATAAGATCCGTTCTTCCGACTAAAACCTAAATCCACATCCCATTCCAACTCGAACCAAAACCTATAGAAAAAGTTAAAAGCCACAACACAAACACATCAAAAGCCCTCAAATTCCTAAAACAAACTTACACAATCCTCAATTCCGCCTTCCGCCGACATCGGCCCGGCAGACCGGACACGCCGGCTTCCTAACCAGCCACTTATCCACGCACCCCTTGTGGAACGCGTGCCCGCAGCCGGGCAGAACCCGGCACCACTCCCCATCCCGGAACTCGTCCAGGCACACGGCGCAGTCCGACCACCTCCCTCCGTTAGGGTTCCGTACGAATCGGGAGGAGGGGAGCTTCTTCAGGTCGCGGCGGGAGAGGGAGGCAGGGGAGGAGTCGCGGCAGGGATGGGGGAGGCCACGGCGGCGAAGGGCACGGCCGGCGACTAAAAGGTGGATGAGGACGAGGGCGGCAAGGCCGGCAAAGAGGAAAAAGAGGAGGAGGGCGGCGGCCATGACGAGGGCCTGGAGGACGACGACGAGGACGCGGGCGCCGCCGGTGGGTTTGGAGGGGATCTGAGGGGAGTGGTGGGGGTGTTGTAATTGGGATTCTTCGTCCGAGAAGTCGAGTTCCGGTTGGGAGTCCATTATTGGGATGGGTTTGAAACTTTGATTGGGGGGAATCTCAGCTCAAGAGAGGAGAGGAGAGGAGATGGGGTGGGAAGGAAAAGGGTGCGGATCTCTTCGCTATTTCTATGATGTGGTTGGAGGTATTCTGTTCCGCAGGAATCAACGAGCTCAATCAATTATGCCTCCTTGCAAGAGGGTTTGTCAAAACTTGTAACTAAACTATTTGTTAAGGGAATAATTCCATGGAATCATGGATGTGGGATAGTAGGAGTAGTGCATCTAATTTAATAATATCTTATTCTTATATGTTTTTTGGTTTGGCAAAAATGTTGTAGTTAATACCTTTTTTTATGAGATGAATATAGTACATTGTTTTTAATTTTGAGCTAGAATAAAATAAAATTGACTTCGCCTGGAATCAAGATAAAAGCGTCATATCTAATATTCTGAATACTACTAAGCATGAGATAAAACTCTAGGTTCTGGTTTAGAATCAAGGTGAAAAAGTACTTCATATTTGTGCTATATTGTAAAAATAAAATAATTAAACATATTGGTAATGTTTGAAATTATTAAAAAGACTTATATAGAACTACGTACTCAAATGCTTTATTCAGTTTTTTTATATTAATATTATTAAGAATCAAGGCAAGAGGTAAAAAGAGTGCAATGAAACTAAATATAAAAGCATATATAGGTATTTTCTATTCATATGTGACGCGTATCATATGTACAGTCTTTCAAAGAACTTCATAGTCCCCTTTTATTTTTATTTTTTGTTGGCATTTTGGCTCCTTAGAAGATACTTTTTGTGTGACAATATTATATTTTAATTTTATGTTTACGAACTTTAGTATAAAAATTACTTGGTATTTTACTATTTTTGTGTTACTTTTCACTTTTGTATAAATGTCCTACAAGTGATTTTATCTCATACATTTCATTCTTGAATTTAATATTATAAACATTACATAATAATGTTATTTTTGTTTCATTAGCCTTTCTACGTGAAGGTATTGCTACAAGTTACACTTGTGCTTTAAGATATTTAAATTTTTAGATGTATTGGTAGGATGCCAATTTTTGTAAACCATCCTGAAAGTAAAATTTCCATATTTGTGTTTTATCTTTGATTTCGAGTTTAGTGCACATTCCTACCTAGTTGAATTTAAGATGTGCCCAAAGAAATATATATACACTCAATTATTTATAAAAATAACTTTCTCATAACAACCGTATGTTTCCTTAAAGTAAGACCGTAAATGGGTAGAGTAAAACCGTATTAGATTTTGAAGAGGAAATGACTTTGATTCCAAAATGGAATAAGTTCCAAGGTTTTAGTAATGAGAATTTAGACAACAATTGACTCGGATGACTCTTGAATGAATGCCCTACAAATGAGACCAATCTTCTATTTATAGGACTCCATAGAAGAGTGTAGAATTGGAATCGTTCTAAGAATATGTAATTTTAGAATATACAAACTCTAGATATTTATGGATACTCCTCTCTAGAAATCTATGGAAGATTAAACATTCTCCTTGATTCTAGAGTATTCTACTATATTATAAAACAGAGTACTGATACACGGACGAACGTGTCCTGGGCGCGCAACCAAGTCAGCAACCACGTTAGCACTATTACTAGGAGTGGGGGGGGGGGGGGGGGGGGTTCCCGATAAAGAATTATGACTTTATTTGTTTCTAAACAAATTGTGATTCCCAAAATTTTGAAGATATCTTTTTAAAAAAGGACAAGATTGTTCACATTCTGTCTATATTCAGTCCAGAATGGACACAATCTCTGTACAGAACCAGTCCAGAATGGACATGACTGTTCACATTCTGTCCATATTCAGTTCAGAATGGACACGATCTCCGTCCAGAATGGACATAACCGTTCACATTTTGTCCATATTCAATCTCGAATGGACACAATCTCCGTCCAAAATTAGTCAAGAATGGACATGATTGTTCACATTCAGCCTATATTCAGTTCAGAATGGACACAGTTTCCGTCCAAAATCAGTCCAGACTCCGTCCAGAATTAGTTCAGAATGGGCATAACTGTTCACATTTTGTCCATATTCAGTCCAGAATGGACACAGTCTCTGTCAAGAATTAGTCCAGAATGGACATGGTTCTAGACATGATTGCCCAACTCACTCTAGAATCACCCAAATGTACATGATTGTTCACATTCTGTCCATATTCAGTCCAGAACGGATACAGTCTCTGTCCATATTCAGTCCAGATTGGACATAGTCTCTGTTTAGACTCAGTCCATAATGGTCACAGTTTGGTCCAGACTTGACCAGTACAGTCGTGCCAGAATGTGAACAATCTTATCCTTTTTTGGAAGTATAACTTCAAAATTTTGGGAATTATAATTTGTTTGGAAACAAATAAAGTTATCACCCTTTATCGGGAAACCACACCCCCCTTAGCAATGGTGCTAATGTGGCTGCTGACCTGGCTGCGTTCGGGGACGCACACGTTCAATAATCATTTTCCTATAAAATATTCTAAAATTATCTAGATATTTATAGATTTCTCTAGATAATTCTAGAGATTAGAAATCACATAATTTTTAACACCCCCTCTTAAATTGTAATTCTGAGGAGATGTCTGGACTTTTGAAACTTCTCTGTAGTGGTTGCTTTTGAATATATTTGTGAGCTGGTCATTTGTATTGATGAACTCGAGCTTGATTTCTCCATTCTCGACCAACTCTTTGATGTAGTGATGTCTGAGTTCTATATGCTTCGATCGACTGTGGAAGACTGAATTCTTGGTCACAACTATTGTTGTCATGTCACAAAAAATGTAACTGGAATTTCATTGATTGATCCTATATCTAATAATATTCTTCAGAGTCGTATTGCTTCACATGCTGCACTTGCAACTGATATATACTCCGCTTCTGCAAATGATAATGTGTTGTCTTCTGCTTCATAAAAGACCAAGATACCGCCTTTGACCCAATACAGTAGATGTAGGATTTTAGCCTAATCCTAATCCTAATTGTGCTTTGTGGTTGATTAGGTGGTGATTAGAGATGGATGGTTGAGATTGAGAGGAGATGGATGGAGGGCTTAGATGTGTTGGATTGGATGAGTGGTTGAGATTGAAAGGAGATGGAATGGATGGCTTGGATTGGTTTGGAGGAGTATTTGGGGGGAAATCCTCTCTCTCTCTCGTTGCTCTCCCTCTCTCTCACTCGCGCATTCTCTCTCCCTCTTCTGCTGTGCTGCTCCGGCGAGTGGAGATCTCCGGCAAGGTGAGGAGCGGCTTCGGGGAGTTGGTGGTTGAGGTGAGTGTTACTCTCTCGGCTCGTTTCCGGCTTGTTTTGGTTTCCCTCTCTTGACCTCACTCGGGTTTTGGTGGTTGTGGTTGTTCGGTGGAGGTTGCCGGAGGTGGATTCGTTGTGGTGGATCGTCGAGGAGGCGGTTGATCGTCGTTTGGACGCGAGGTTCGTCGACGGATCGCTTTTTGGGGAGACGTGCTCGTGGAGGCGTCGTCGTGGTTCTTCAAGGGTCTCTTCTGACCTTTAGGTATGTCAAGCTAGCTCACTTAATCACCGTGAGTAATTGGAAGTCGACGGTAGGCCGATTGGCTCGTCGCGAGTAAATGTGCAGCAGATTTCACTGCCTGATCGGTCGACCGGTTGGTGCAAACGGTCGACCGTTCGTGAAGAGAATTCGGGCTCTGCCTCAAATCGGTCGAACGATGCCTGTAGGGCGGTCGACCGATTGTGCATAGGAGGCAAGTCTGGTGGAATTCGGTCGACTGGGTCCCCTTTGTCGGTCGACCGGATTCGTGGTGCTTGTGAAGGATTATTCCCTGGACAGATTCGGTCGACCGAGGTGTGCTCGGCGTTCGACCGAATTCGTTGTGGAGTTGTGGGATTGTTCCCTGGTGACTTTCGGTCGACCGGGACCCCTTTTGTCGGTCGACCGATTGGTCGTTTTGTTCGTTGGACCGGGAGTTGACCATCTAAACGGTCGACCGTCCCTTGATTTGGGTTCGACCGAACGAGTGTGGTGTTGGGAATCGGTCGACCGATGGAGTGCCGGTCGAAGTGGATTGCCCTGTATTTGCTTGATTCGGTCGACCGGGACTTTTGGTTCGGTCGACCGTTTGTGTCCTGTTTTGCACTATGGAGGTGCTGTGGTCGTGGTTGCCCATGTGGGGCGAGTCGTTGTGCCGATGTTCTTCCGGCAAGTGTGCTAGGTGCACGAGGGTTGCGGTGGTTGGTTGAAAATAGACCTGGAGCCCCGTAACCGTGTGTGAGCTGTGGTTGGTTGAAAATAGACCTGGAGCCCAGCTAGTTTGTACGGAGTTGGTTGAAAATAGACCTGGAGCTCCGTAGTACGTTCGGGTTGGTTGAAAATAGACCTGGAGCCTGAGCAAGGACCGCGTGTAGGGGTTGGTTGAAAATAGACCTGGAGCCCTTATACGTTTGGGTTGGTTGAAAATAGACCTGGAGCCCTTGGTCGTGTCGTGGTAGCTGTGGTTGGTTGAAAATAGACCTGGAGCCCAGCTTGGCGACGTGTGTGAGTCGCGGCGGTTGGTTGAGATTAGACCTGGAGCCCTGTGCCTGTGTGGGTGCGGCGGTTGGTTGAGATTAGACCTGGAGCCCCGTACCGGTGGTGTGTCCTGTGATGGAGTTGAGAGCCCTGGTGTTGGGCGTATTGTGATGTTTTTCTTTTGAGTAGAATTGCATGCTAGGATGCTTTTATTTCATACATATAGAGTTTGGCATACGGGGTTTCCTTCTGGAAACTCAGGCATTGTTGCATGTTTACTTTCAGGCCGTGATCGGCATTAGGGGGTGGTGACCGAGGAGAGGAGCACCGCTACCGGATCCAGCTTTCTCTCAGTTGAGGTCGTGTGATTACTGTTTCCCTGTATATGCTTTTGATGTAATCACAACTTTTGTATACTCTGATATTCACATATATATATATATATATGATATATGTCGGTGCACCTGTGTTCTTTTATTGCGTAATGTCCTCTGTTGATTGAGTGTTTAAAATTTTAAATTTTCCGCTGTTTTGAGGATGTTACAACTTGGTATCAGAGCGGTTGGTTCCAGTGTTTTTATCCAAAGAAACCACCCTTAGAGTTGTAGAGTCTGCATTAGTTCATGCATTCATGGTTTTGATGTGTGATGTTCTTGTGTGTAGATGCCTCCGAGACGCGTGAGACCTCCCCCACGGGACCGTAGCACCAGTGATGAGACTGGGGGCTCGGACTGGGCAGAGGAGCGGCGGATGCTCTATGACACAGTGGGGCGACTGGGAGTGATGTTGGATCGCCAGTCAGGCAGAGGAGAGCCAGCAGCGGCAGGAGCGATGCTCGACCGCTTTATGAGACAACACCCGCCTACCTTTGACGGTAGAGGAGAGTCTGAGGCCGCCGAGGATTGGGTCCTGAAGATTCAGGAGATCCTGCAGGCGATTGGGTGCCCGCCTGAGAGGCAGACAGGCTTGGCAGCTTATGTGTTGGGCGGAGACGCGTCCAACTGGTGGAGGACCACATCTGCAGTGGTATTTGAGGGCGGGACTGATGTCAGTTGGGAGGAATTCCTACGGGAGTTCAATGAGCAGTATTTCCCCGAGCATGTCAGAGACGGGAGGAGAGAGGAGTTTATGGCTCTTGAGCAGGGAGAGGCGACCATGGCTGAGTATACCCGGAGGTTCAACGCGCTGGAGCATTACTGTCCGGAGATCTGTGTGACGCCGCTGCAGAGGGCGAGGAAGTTCATACGGGGGCTGAGGAAGCACCTCCGTACTCAGGTGACCTACAGTATGCCGCAGACGTTGGCTGATGTTGTGCGGTTCGCGACTCTCATTGATCAGGATTACCAGCAGAATTATGCTGAGGCCAGGAGAGCACCGGGGAAGGTCAGTGGACGTCCGGGTGCTCCATTAGCTGGGAACCCGGGCAAGAGGCCCCGGATCGGAGGAGGTGGATCGCGCCAGCCTGAGGCGTGCAGAGGTTGTGGCAGAGTTCACTCTGGTGAGTGTTGGGGTCGCGGAGTGTGCCACGGGTGTGGCAGGCCAGGCCATTTTGTGAGAGATTGTCCGAGTGGGCCAGGTGGGTCCAGCAGGCAGTCGGGACAGCCGGCAGGTGGCAGAGGCGGAGGTCGCCGACCTATTGCGCCACAGCGACAGCAGGGTCAGAGGACTGGTTGAGTCTTTACCATCCAGGCGGATGAGGCGAGAGACGCCAGCACGGTGGTGGAAGGTACGCTCTTTGTTGCTGGGTTGAGTGCGAGAGTGCTGTTTGACTGTAGGGCCACACACTCGTTCATCTCGGAGCGATTTGCGAGCGTGTTGGGTCGTACCCCTGCGATGTTGACTGCCACGTTGGAAGTCAGCACACCCTTGGGTCTGGTGGGCATTGTGGGGAGCTTCCTCCCCGGCGCCACGATTGTTTCGGGAGATCAGGAGTTTCCGGCCGACCTGATCTTGTTGCCGATGGAGGACTTCGACGTCATACTGGGGATGGATTGGCTGTCCCAGTACGATGTGCGAGTTTTGTGCCGGGAGAAGAAGATTCTGATCCCGAGGAAGGGTCTACCTGATGTGTTGATCAGGGGGGCGAAAGATAGAGGAGGCAGAGTGATTGTATCAGCAGTGAGGGCACAGAAGTTGTTGCAGCAGGGTTGCAGAGCTTTTGTGGCCACTTTGGTAGTTCCAGATCCAGAGGCGGAGAGATTGGAGGACATCGAGATTGTTCGGGAGTTTCCAGATGTTTTTGCAGATGATGTCACTGGGTTGCCGCCTCGCAGAGAGATTGAGTTTGGGATCGACTTGGTAGCTGGGACTACGCCGCAGTCGAAGGCGCCGTATCGGATGGCACCTGCGGAGCTGGCAGAGCTGAAGAGGCAGTTGCAGGATCTGATGGATACAGGGTTTATCCGCCCCAGTGTCTCGCCTTGGGGAGCGCAGGTACTCTTCGTGAACAAGAAGGATGGATCACTGCGGATGTGTATTGATTACAGGATGCTGAACAAGGTTACCGTGAGGAATCGGTATCCCTTGCCCAGGATCGAGGACCTATTTGACCAGTTGCAGTCAGCGCAGGTGTTCTCGAAGATTGATCTGCGATCCGGTTATCATCAGCTGAGGATCAGAGAGGCAGATGTGCAGAAGACCGCTTTCAGGACGAGGTACGGGCATTACGAGTTTCTGGTGATGCCGTTTGGGTTGACGAACGCGCCTGCAGCGTTTATGGATTTGATGAACAGGACGTTCAGTCAGTTCCTCGACCGGTCCGTGATCGTCTTCGTGGACGATATTTTGATTTACTCGCCAGATGTGGAGCAGCATCGAGAGCACTTGAGAGTTGTACTTGGCATTTTGCGGGATCATCAGTTGTATGCCAAGCTGTCGAAGTGCGAGTTCTGGCTGAGCAGTGTCGCCTTCTTGGGACACATCGTGTCAGGTGACGGGATTTCCGTCGATCCAGCGAAGGTCGAGGTCGTTACACAGTGGAGAGCCCCGACGAGTGTAGCAGAGAGTAGGAGCTTTGTGGGTCTGGCAGGTTATTATCGTCGTTTCATCCAGGATTTCTCGAGGTTGGCTTCGCCGTTGACGGCTCTGACACGGAAGGGCTAGGGCTGAGCATCGGTCCGGTCCGGTCCGGACCGGACCGGAAATTTTTTTTAGGTCCGGACCGAAAACCGGACCGGACCGGTTCGGTCCGGTCCGGTCCAAAAACCCGATTTTTCGGCTTAAATTTAAAAAAAATATATATATATTGGACCGGTCCGGACCGGACCGGAAAATTTAAAATTTGCCGGACCGAAACCCGTACCGGAACGGATTTTTTCAAAAATTTCCGGACCGAACCCGGACCGACCGGTTTGACCCGGTTCTGCACAGCCCTAGGAAGGGCGTTGAGTTCGTGTGGTCCTAGAAGTGCGAGGACAGTTTTCAGGAACTGAAGAATCGGCTGACGACTGCTCCAGTTCTGACACTTCCCAGTGGCAGTGGTGGTTTTGTGATTTACAGTGACGCGTCAGGCGTTGGGCTGGGATGCGTACTCATGCAGCACGGGCAGGTGATTGCGTATGCTTCGAGGCAGTTGAAGGTGCACGAGAGGAACTACCCCACTCATGATTTGGAGCTGGCGGCAGTGGTGCACGCTTTGAAGACCTGGAGGCATTACTTGTATGGCGAGCGATTCGAGGTATTCACCGATCATCAGAGTCTGAAGTATCTGTTTTCGCAGAAGGAGCTGAATATGAGGCAGCGCAGATGGCTCGAGCTGATTAAGGATTGTGATTTCACCATTTCGTACCATCCGGGGAAGGCGAATTCAGTTGCTGATGCTTTGAGCAGGAAGGTGGAGGTTACCGCAGCAGGTCTTTGTATCGAGGAGTGGAAGCTGCTTGAGGCGTTGACCGAGTGGAGACCGTTCACTGATGAGTCGCGAGGTGCAGTGATCGCAGGGCTGAGAGTGGAGCCTCAGTTGGTCTTGAGTATTGTTCAGGCTCAGAGTACTGATGATGAGTTAGCCGGGTTGCTGCAGTTAGCTGTCAGAGATGGATCAGACTTCAATGTTGGAGTTGATGGTGGACTGAGGTTCAGGGGCCGTGTCTGGGTGCCGAAGGGAGGAGACCTGAGGCAGGACATTCTGGAGGAGGCACATAGATCCCGTTATTCGATCCACCCGGGCAGCACGAAGATGTATAGAGATCTTCAGAGGAACTTTTGGTGGAAGAAGATGAAGACGGAGATCGCAGAGTTTGTTGGCAGATGCCTGATCTGTCAGCAGGTGAAGATTGAGCATCAGAGACCTGCAGGGCCGATGTAGAGGATCGAGCTTCCAGAGTGGAAGTGGGAGCACGTGACGATGGATTTTGTCACCGGGCTGCCGAAGACGAGGGGATTCCATGACGCGATTTGGGTCATAGTCGATCGACTGACCAAGTCGGCGCACTTCTTAGCTATTCGGACCACTTTACCTCTGGAGGGTCTAGCTAAGTTGTATATTGAGGAGATTGTCAGGCTTCATGGGGTGCCTGTGAGTATTATTTCAGATCGAGATCCGAGGTTCACTTCCAGATTCTGGGGGAGTTTGCAGCAGGCCTTGGGAACTCAGTTGAAGTTCAGTACGGCATTCCATCCGCAGACACACGGTCAGTCTGAGAGGACCATCCAGACGCTAGAGGATATGTTGCGAGCGTGTACTCTGGATTGGGCAGGTCATTGGGATGAGCATCTGCCATTGATCGAGTTCACCTACAACAACAGCTACCATTCGAGTATTGGGATGACACCGTACGAGGCCCTGTACGGGAGACCGTGTAGATCACCGGTATGCTGGAGTGATGTAGGCGAGAGACAACTAGTTGGTCCTGAGATTGTGCAGATGTATGCAGAGAAGGTTGATGTGATCAGACAGAGACTAGCGACTGCGCAGAGCAGGCAGAAGAGCTACGCAGATAGGCGTAGGCGTGAGCTGAGATTTGAGGCTGGTGACCATGTCTTCATGAGGATTTCACCATCTCGAGGAGTGATGAGGTTCGGGAAGAAGGGGAAGCTCAGCCCGAGGTATGTCGGGCCGTTTGAGATTCTCGATCGGGTTGGAGAGGTCGCCTACAGGGTTGCGTTGCCGCCGCAGTTTTCAGGTCTTCACAACGTCTTCCACGTTTCGATGTTGAGGAAGTACGTAGCGGATCCTTCTCATGTGATTCAGTTGGAGGTTCCAGAGATCCGTCAGGATTTGTCTCTTGAGGAGAGACCGGTTGAGATTGTGGATCGGATGGAGCATCAGTTGAGGAGGAGGACCATTCCGATGGTGAAGGTCAGGTGGCAGCACCACAGTGAGCGAGAGGCCACTTGGGAGATCGAGGAGGAGGTCCGGAAGGAGTTCCCGGAGTTGTTTGGTGAGCTTCCGGTTTAATTTCGAGGACGAAATTCTTTTAGGATGGTGGATTGTAGGATTTTAGCCTAATCCTAATTGTGCTTTGTGGTTGATTAGGTGGTGATTAGAGATGGATGGTTGAGATTGAGAGGAGATGGATGGAGGGCTTAGATGTGTTGGATTGGATGAGTGGTTGAGATTGAAAGGAGATGGAATGGATGGCTTGGATTGGTTTGGAGGAGTATTTGGGGGGAAATCCTCTCTCTCTCTCTCGTTGCTCTCCCTCTCTCTCACTCGCGCATTCTCTCTCGCTCTTCTGTTGTGCTGCTCCGGCGAGTGGAGATCTCCGGCAAGGTGAGGAGCGGCTTCGGGGAGTTGGTGGTTGAGGTGAGTGTTACTCTCTCGGCTCGTTTCCGGCTTGTTTTGGTTTCCCTCTCTTGACCTCACTCGGGTTTTGGTGGTTGTGGTTGTTCGGTGGAGGTTGCCGGAGGTGGATTCGTTGTGGTGGATCGTCGAGGAGGCGGTTGATCGTCGTTTGGACGCGAGGTTCGTCGACGGATCGCTTTTTGGGGAGACGTGCTCGTGGAGGCGTCGTCGTGGTTCTTCAAGGGTCTCTTCTGACCTTTAGGTATGTCAAGCTAGCTCACTTAATCACCGTGAGTAATTGGAAGTCGACGGTAGGCCGATTGGCTCGTCGCGAGTAAATGTGCAGCAGATTTCACTGCCTGATCGGTCGACCGGTTGGTGCAAACGGTCGACCGTTCGTGAAGAGAATTCGGGCTCTGCCTCAAATCGGTCGAACGATGCCTGTGGGGCGGTCGACCGATTGTGCATAGGAGGCAAGTCTGGTGGAATTCGGTCGACCGGGTCCCCTTTGCCGGTCGACCGTGTGCACTGTCTTAAGTCGGTTGGGGGCGTAGACTATATAAACGGTCGACCGCCCTTTGATCTCGTCCGACCGTGACTTAAGTGGACCTTGTGGTCGGTTCGACCGAATGTGGGTTCGGTCAACCGGACCTGTGTGTTGAGCGTGAGAAACGCTCTGGTGGAATTCGGTCGACCGAGGTGAGCTCGGCGTTCGACCGGATTCGTGGCGCTTGTGAGGGATTTTTCCCTGGACAGATTCGGTCGACCGAGGTGTGCTCGGCGTTCGACCGAATTCGTTGTGGAGTTGTGGGATTGTTCCCTGGTGACTTTCGGTCGACCGGGACCCCTTTTGTCGGTCGACCGATTGGTCGTTTTGTTCGTTGGACCGGGAGTTGACCATCTAAACGGTCGACCGTCCCTTGATTTGGGTTCGACCGAACGAGTGTGGTGTTGGGAATCGGTCGACCGATGGAGTGCCGGTCGAAGTGGATTGCCCTGTATTTGCTTGATTCGGGGTCGACCGTTTGTGTCCTATTTTGCACTATGGAGGTGTTGTGGTCGTGGTTGCCCGTGTGGCAAGTGTGCTAGGTGCACGAGGGTTGCGGTGGTTGGTTGAAAATAGACCTGGAGCCCCGTAACCGTGTGAGAGTTGTGGTTGGTTGAAAATAGACCTAGAGCCCAGCTAGTCTGTACGGAGTTGGTTGAAAATAGACCTGGAGCTCCGTAGTGCGTTCGGGTTGGTTGAAAATAGACCTGGAGCCTGAGCAAGGACCGCGTGTAGGGGTTGGTTGAAAATAGACATGGAGCCCTTATACGTTTGGGTTGGTTGAAAATAGACCTGGAACCCTTGGTCGTGTCGTGGTAGTTGTGGTTGGTTGAAAATAGACCTGGAGCCCAGCTTGGCGACGTGTGTGAGTCGCGGCGGTTGGTTGAGATTAGACCTGGAGCCCCGTGACTGTGTGAGTGCGGCGGTTGGTTGAGATTAGACCTGGAGCCCCGTACCGGTGGTGTGTCCTGTGATGGAGTTGAGAGCCCTGGTGTTGGGCGTGTTGTGATGCTTTTCTTTTGAGTAGAATTGCATGCTAGGATGCTTTTATTTCATACATATAGAGTTTGGCATACGGGGTTTCCTTCTGGAAACTCAGGCATTGTTGCATGTTTACTTTCAGGCCGTGATCGGCATTAGGGGGTGGTGACCGAGGAGAGGAGCACCGCTACCGGATCCAGCTTTCTCTCAGTTGAGGTCGTGTGATTACTGTTTCCCTGTTTATGCTTTTGATGTAATCACAACTTTTGTATACTCTGATATTCACATATATATATATATATATGATATATGTCGGTGCACCTGTGTTCTTTTATTGCGTAATGTCCTCTGTTGATTGAGTGTTTAAAATTTTAAATTTTCCGCTGTTTTGAGGATGTTACAGTAGACATATCCAAAAGTCATTTTCCAATCATCCATTGATCCATCCCAGTCGTTGTCTATGTAGCCTGCTAAAGAGTTCTCCTCTTCAACTTGATACTACCATATTCTATTGTACGTCTGATATATCTTAAGATCCTTTTAGCTACTTCCATATGAAGATTAGGTCACCCATGAACCTATATTAGAGCTGACAGTGTGCATGATGTGTGACCTTGTATTAATGAGAGATTAATGATCCCACTAAACTTCGATATACATGCGGGTCATTTTTCTGATCTCCATGATTTGAAGAAAGGCTTGTATTAAGAGACATGGGAGTTGACATTAGCATACACTTGGACATGTTGAACCTTTTCAAGATATCCTCCGTACACTCCTCTTGTGAGATGAAATATCTCCAAGCTTTTGTCTTACTTGGATTCTCAAGAAGTATCTCATAAGCCAGAGATCATTCATCTAATATTCTTTCATCATAGCTTACTTAAATTCTTATATCATCTTGAAAGATGTACTTGTATTGATAAGATTGTCAACATATAGGAAGACTATAAGAAAGTCATGTGTACCTTCTTTCTTGACGTAGAGTGATGACTCGTTTGGACGTTATCTAGAAAGTACTTGTCGATCTTTCTATTCCAAGCTCTTTGTGCTTGCTTCAATCTATAGAGAGCTTTGTGAAGCTTGTAGACTTTGACTTCTTTATCTTCACAACATAACCTTGAGGTTTCTCTACATATACTTCTTCTAGCTATCCATTGAGAAAAGTTGGTTTAACATCGAACTGATATATTTACAACTTCATTTGAGCAGCTATTGCAAGTACAATTTAGATTTTTTCCATACGAGCAACAAGAGCAAATGTTTCTTTCAAATCAATACCTGATTGTTGAGAGTATTCCTTTGCTATCAGTCGAGCCTTGTACTTATGGATTGGACTATCTTCGTTGTGCTTGATCTTGTAGATCCACTTGAGACCAATCACTTCTTTCTCCCGGTGAATGATTTACTAACTTCCAAGTTCGATTCTTTCAATCATTGTGATCTCCTCATCCGTGGCTTTTATCCATGCTTATTCTTTTATTGCTTCTTTATATTTTTGTGGCTCACTAGCAAATAAAGGAAAGTTAGTTGATTCATATATCTCGTCCAAAAACCGTACCTTTCTTCGAGGGTTGTCGTAGTCTGATGGTCTTAGAGCTCCTTCAAAAGATGATTATTCAGATGCAATTACTGGTGCTTCTTCTATTTCAATGGTCTTCTGAGCCTCATCAGATCCCTCTTCCCATTCCAGGAAGCTTGTACATAAACTCCTTGTACTTAGATTGAAGAGTCTGTAGGCCTTGGATTCCTCACTATAGCCGATTAGAATATACTTTCTCCTTTTTTCATCAAATTTCTCTTTTCTATGAGAAGGAATATGTCCATAATCTATGAATCCAAAGACTTTTAGATAATTAATCATTAATCTTCTTTTATATATATCATGCTTGATACAGAGTCTTGTTCTTAACATACTTGGTTGGAGATCTATTAAGAAGATAGACTGTCGTACTAATTGCTTTGGCTAAAAAATTGTTTGGAAGTCCTTTTGCTTTCAACATACTAATAACAATCTCCACTATGGTGCAATTTCTTCTTTCATCTACACCATTTTGTTGTGGAGTACACCTTGTTTTTAAGTCCCTCTGCAAAAACCTTGAAATTCCTTTGATGTAAATTCTCCACCTCGATCAGTCCTTAGCACTTTTAGACTATTACCACTTTGCTTTTCGGTAAATTCTCTAAAGTAGATGAATTTACCAATAGCTTTAGACTTTTTCTCCGATATGTAAATCCAGATCATTCTACTATAGTCATCAACGAATAGAAGAAAGTATCCCTTGTTATTGAGAGAGCGAGTTTGAGTTGGGCCACAAATATCTACATGACTAGCTCAAGTGGGGCTCTTGCTCTGCAAGTTGTATTTGTGAAAGGTAGTCTATGGAACTTTCCATAAATATACCCTTCAAATATATTTTCTTCTTATTTTATATATGGGAGGCATACTACGATATTCTTCTGTCTTAGATGTATTAGACTACTAAAGTTTAAGTGTCCATATCTTTGGTGCCAAAGGAAGGAGTCATCTATTTTCTCGACACTTAAACCTTAATCTTCTCTTAGTGGCATAATCATAGGGAATACCTTACTCCGAGTCATCTTAGCTATTGCCACTGTTTGATTGTTTTTCTTATCCTTAATAATATAATAATCATCATCAAATTTAAGCAAGTATCCTTTTTACATCAACTAACCCATACTTAATAGATTTTGAGCTAAGTTGGGAACATAAAACACAATAGAGATGAGTTTTGAGTCACCATCTTTTATTTTGATGGCTATGACTCCATTTCTTTCAATATTATGCAACTTGTCATCTCCAAGTTTCACTTCCGATTTTACTCCTTTATCCAATTGCACAAATCATCTTTTCCAGTCATGTGGTTGCTGCATCCACTATCTATATGCCAAGTGTCCTATGATTCTTGTTGGACAGTTAAGCATGAGTAGAAGAGTTGATCCTTGACTTCATTGTTTTCGGATAAGTTGGCATCATGCTTTTCAAACCAACAATCTCTTTGAGTGTGATTCAGGATTAAACTGACAATCTTTACTCTCATGATTTGTCATTTTTGCAAATAAAATAGTGTTGGCTAGAGTTTACTTTTCCATATCTTTGGTTGGTGTGTCCAGCCCTTCTTTTCCTTGGTCCATTAAAATTTTGCCTCCAATTGTCTCGTCTTTATTTGCTTATTCCTTGAGCTATATTTTCTCCATTTCTTTCTCCAAAGCTAGTTTTTGATTGGAATGTCTGCTTTATGGGTTGGGTTGAGAACTTGTTCATTTTTTGTTGATGTGCCTCAAGAGAAACCATTAGCTTATGAAGAGTCAATTTTGATAAATCTTTGGACTCATCTATAGTTGATACTATATGATTCTCTACGATATGATCAACATTTGCAAGAAAACTTCTTAAAATCTTGTAAACAATTTTCTAATTTATGATGGTATCTCCATAACCACTGATTTGATAAATGATAGTGGAGACCCACAGAAAAAAAACTTAGACTTGTTCTGTAACGCCCCGAAAACAGCGGAAAATTTAAACAATAATAAAGACCGTCAACGGTCAACACAGGGCACGTCACGGGAAACAAACCAACATATATATATAAAATATATAAGATACAGACCCACGTGGAAGTCAAACTATATAAATGAGTCAACTGTGATTACAACAAAAGTGAATATACATGTAATCACTACCTCAAACAAAAGAAGATATAAAAGAGAACAGGATCTAATCCCGGGGGCACTCTCCTCGGTCACCACCTGACTCTAATGCTACTCGCTACCTGAAATGAAAACAAACAAACATGCCTGAGTTCCCTGAAGGAACCCCGTATACCAAGCCTCCTAAAAATATAAAAAGGAATTAAAGACAATGCAATACAATGCACATGATCATCCACCTCGGGCCCACAATAATGCCCTCACCGCCTCCGCGGCACTGAACCACTCCTGCCACTAGGGTCAAGTCAGTCCACCGCTGCCTCACAAGGGTCAGTCGACACCACTGCTCCCCAAAAAGTGCAGGAAGGAACCCCCGGTACACGCCGCACCCAAGGAGCGAGTCAGCCCGCCGAATACACAACTCGGGTCAGACGACAGCCACTGCTCCCCCAAGAGTCGCCTAGCGCGCACCCTGCCGGAACATCCTCGGCCTACCGCTAAACCCTCGCAAACTGCCAAAGGTTTACGGTACACATCCCTCACACCCCGCTCGGTAAGAGAGGAAAATAGTAGTACAATAATACGCCTTCGTCGAAGGTGAAATCCGTAGCTCTCAAAGCCGGTAATCAACCGTCGCCTCGGAGCCGGTAGTCGACCTGACATCGACGGATCGCGTGTGGATAAATCCACCAACCTGCGGCAGATCGGTCAACCGCTAAAAGCACACCGGTCAACCGGTCCCCCACATAGTACACGGTACTGTACAAACAAGTCTACCGGTCGAACCACGCCAACCGAAATACCTACCAATTGGTCGAACAAAAGTCATCTAGCAGTCGACCGTTTGGAAGGTCTATGCTATGTTGGGGTTATGGGACCCCAGCAAATTCCTTGGTGGTTATGGGACCACCCGTATAGATGAGGGGTTGTTGCCAAGCAATCTCTTACTATGGCTCGTGGGCCTAAAGGCCTAGGTGTTTAACAGCCCAACTCGTTGGCACAAACGTGCAGCCCCTCATGTCCACCCGACGCTTAGTTTGGGGCTCTGCACTGCCTGGGAATGGACTATATTGGAAGTGGCTCCCTCACTAACAGCAATTGCTTTTAGTGGAGTGGTAAAGTCGCTGGAGATAAGTCCTTCATTTGGTATCAGAGCGAGGTCTCGAGTTCGAGTCACGTCCCGCGCAGGAAAGCAATTTTCTGGGGGGGGGGAATGTTGGGGTTATGGGACCCCAGCAAATTCCTTGGTGGTTATGGGACCACCCGTATAGATGAGGGGTTGTTGCCAAGCAATCTCTTACTATGGCTCGTGGGCCTAAAGGCCTAGGTGTTTAACAGCCCGACTCGTTGGCACAAACGTGCAGCCCCTCATGTCCACCCGACGCTTTGTTTGGGGCTCTGCACTGCCTGGGAATGGACTATATTGGAAGTGGCTCCCTCACTAACAGCAATTGCTTTTAGTGGAGTGGTAAAGTCGCTGGAGATAAGTCCTTCATGCTATACATTTTATATACATATATATCCTGTCGGTCGAACCAGGGTCCGTTCAACCGATAAGAATGCCTGCATGAATCCTGCCCACTGAATTCGGTCGACCGGAACTCTTCCGGTTAACCGGATCAACAAGCACTTCACTACAGGAAAACTGCACGCGGTCGGTCGACCGGATCCAGAGCGGTCGACCGTTTAGATGGTCAACGCTCGAACCGACCTTGCGCAGTTCGGTCGACCGAGACACACACTCGGTCGGCCGAAGGCCTGTCTAACCTATCTACTGGGTTCGGTCGACCGAAACAACACCGGTCGACCGGCTAATGTAACCCTTTATTTTCCTGCTTAAATTTGGCATAACGGTCGACCGTCTCACAAACATCGTTCGACCGTTCCGGGAACAAAGTTAATATTTATAAATATCGGTCGACCGACCCAACTACCGGTCGACCGAACAATACATCTTCCTACTGGACAGGCATCATTTAGACGCTGTTCGGTCGACCGAAACACCCAACGGTCGACCGAACCAGTCGTCTTCAACCTCCGTCCAGTAGGGTTTTCACCGGAGAAACGACACCAACGCCGTCCTCTACACTCCCACACCTCTTGGGGAGTTAATATGAAGACTTGGCATACCTTGAAGGAGTTTGTAGACGCCTCCCAAGCTTGCACCACTTCACTTCACTTCTTCTTCTCTTTCTTCACTTCTTCTCTTCTTCTTCTTCACCTTCTTCTTCTTCTCTCTAAACTCTTCTCTCACTCTCTGATAGGTCACGAAATGAAGAAAACGTTTTCAGCTTAACCTAACATCCCTATTTATAAAAGAACCCAAGCTTAGCTCACCTCCCTATCCTCCAATCACCACTCACCTAAAACCTTTCCAATTATAACCAGCCAACACACTCTCTCTCCTTTCAACACCTCATGCTACACTATTCCAGGATTAGATTAGGTTAATTAGGTTTAGGTTTAGTTAATTAAGGTATTTTAGATTAGGTTCTTACATGTTCACCATCCTTCATTAACGAATTATCACATTCTCTACATAAGGATTGAAGTTTGATAGAGATTACCGTCTATGATCCTTGAAACTGATTCTTCAAAATCTCTCAAGTTTCTTTAGTTTTCCTAGGTGCCATGATATGAGGAACAAAAGATTTACGTACTCCATGTTCGGTGAACAGAAACGCCTTAGCATCCTTCTTCTAGTTCTACTTGTATTCCTTCTGCTTTGCTTGGTTCGAAGTTGATAATATGAACTCTTGTGGCTCCTCAAAACCTTCTTCGACCAATTTTCCACAAGTCTTCTGACATAAAGAGAGTCTTCATTTGAAGATACCAATAGTCGTAGTTTTCTACATCAAATACGGGGACAAGGTTTTGGGAGTAGTTGACGAGAGAGTTGAATGGTGGGGATAGATATATGACCAAAGATTTGGGTAAAATAGTGGTCTAATACAAAATTTGTTGGGCAAGCGGAAGTGATTGGACGATAAGATTAAATTTTGAAGAAGAAATGACTTTGATTACAAAATGGAAGAACTTACATTGTTTTAGTAAAGGAGGACTTGGACAACACTTAACTTGAATGACTCCTGGATGTTTGCCCTACAAATGAGATTCATCCCCTATTTATAGGACTCGATAGAGGAGTATAGAATTGGAATCATTCTAAGAATATCCAATTCTAGAATATACAAACTCCAAATATTTATGAATACATCTCTCTAGAAATCTATGAAAGGTTAAGCATTTTCCATGATCCAGGGGTATTCTATTCTATCCTAACATATTTTAGAAACTTCTAGAATTATCTATATTTTTTTAGATTTTCTCTAGATAATTCTAAGGATTACAAATTACATAATTTTTAACAGATGTCACAAGTGGTGGGAGAGATGACGACAAGGCACACCTACATGGGGATGGTTCCACTGACTGAGGAATGCGCAACCCAAACACGGGCGCACTTGATTGCAAATGTTTGCTGGAGAGGATTTCCTTGGCGCTTAAGAGTGCCTGTCCAATTAATAACCGTATCAAAGCAATATTCATCAATGTGTTCCAATCCTCATTATCTACATCAAGGCGATTCAGAACTTGATTTCTGAATTGCATATTATTTCCTTGTGCCAGGTTAATATCCAGGAAAGAGGTGGGTTTCCACAATTTTGTCACAAATTCACAGTTGAAGGACATGTGATCACTTGATTCGCAATCAATAATACACATTTGGCAAATTGGGTTAACTGACATTATTTTTTTGATTAATAAGCACTTGGTTAGTAGTTTGTTTCCCACATTATTCATGCAAATAGATGAACCATCACCCGAGAAGAAAGCACAAACATTCATCTAGTCATTGATAACAAAATAACAAAAATAAATCATGTAACAAATATCCTAAATAGTTCAAGCACTTACTAAAAACAAAAAATGATGTTGCTTGTTACTTTCAAAATTTTGAAAAAAATAAGAACAAAAATAGGGGAAAATGATTCAAATCTTGAAAACCTTCCAAGTCCACAAGAAATGTGGATTTCACAAACATCCTAAACACTTCAAACATTATTCTTGTTAAAAAAAGAAGAAATTACCATATACAAAAATAGGAAAATAATTAAGAACAAAAATGGAGGAACATGATTCCAACCTTGAAAACTTTCGAAGTCCACAAGAAAGAAGGATTTCACAAACAACTTAAATAGTCCAAGCATTATTCATGTTCAAAAATGAAGAAATTTACATCTACAAAAATAGGAAAAAATCACATCTAGAACACTTTTCTCCCACTTCGAGACCCACTTCTTGCAAAACGATCGGTTCCTAAAATGAACTGAACTAGAACTGGAAATAGGGTTTAGGATTTAGGAAATACGAATGGAAAATACTACAAAGTCTAATTTTATAGACCTTGTAATGAAAGGTTGTCTCTCTCCGCATATCCTATGATGAAAGGTTGTGTATTGTCATAACGACTACCAACACCACTATAGTACAGGGCAACACCGACGGAATTCAAATTGTTTGAGTGTGGAGAACTATAAACTCGATAAGTTTGATGCACTCGATATGTATGATATATGACTACGATAATTTAGAGTTTTTGGAAAAAAACGTATCTTTTCACTGCACGATTTTTGAGCAAGTTTTATGACGAACGGAGTTTGAATCGTTTGGGTGTGGAGAATTGTAAAGTCGATGAACTCGATATGTGCGCGATATAACATCGATAATTTAGATTTTCTGAAAAAATACTACTTTTTACGGCACAATTTTTAGGAGATTTTATGACGAACGAAATTTGAATTGTTTTGGTGTGGATAACTGTAAACTCAATGAGTTCGATGCGCTCGATATGTGCGTGATATGACCTCGATAATTTAGATTTTTTGAAAAAAATATGACTTTACATTGCTTGATTTTTTTAGGGTGTTTTATGACGAACGAAATTTGAATCGTTTGTGTGTGGAGAACTATAAACTCGATGGGTTCGATGCGCTCCATATGTGCACGATATGACATCGATAATTTAGATTTTTTGAAGAAATATGACTTTTCACCGCACGATTTTTGAAGGCATTTTATGACGAACGAACTTTTAATTGTTTGTGTGGAGAATTGTACACTCAATGGGTTCGATGCGCTCCATATGTGCACGATATGATCTCGATAATGTAGACTTTTCACCTCATGATTTTTGTGGACATTTTATAACGAACAAAATTCAAATCGTTTGGGTGTGGAGAACTGTAAACTCGATGGGTTTGATGTGCTCGATATGTGTGCAATATGACATTGATAATTTAGATTTTTTGAAAAAACTACTTTTCACCGCATGATTTTTTAGGACGTCTTATGACGAATAGAATTCAAATCGTTTGGGTGGGGAAAACTGTAAACTCGATGTGCTCGATGTGTGTGCAATATGACCTCGATTATTTAGTTTTTTGAAAAAACACTACTATTCACCGCACAATTTTTTAGGACGTTTTATGAAGATTGAAATTCAAATCGTTTGGGTGTGGAAAATTGTAGACTCGATTAGTTCGATGCGCTCAATATGTATGCGATATGACCATGATAATTTAGATTTTTTGAAAAGTTGTGTTTTTTCAACACGAGTTTTGAGGGTGTGTTATGACTAACGGAATTCGAATTGTTTGAGTGAGGAGAACTATTCATCGTACAACTTTTTAAGACTGAAAGAGAGAGAAAAATGGAGAAAGTGAAGGATTGAAGGGAATAGTCACACGGTTTAATCAGGGATATTTTGAGGAGAAGTTGGAACATAAACATATTTTCAGATGATGCCAAAATGTGAGTTTTTTTCAATTTTAAAGCATTTTATGTATAGAAAGTCAAATTTTCCTGTCATATCAGGTGACATATTGTATGACTTCTTGGAAAAAAAATCCAAAGGGTTCAAAAATTTAATATAGGTATACTTAACTAAGTAAAATCTAAACTCCAACGGTACTTAATTACGTGAAACACAAAATACAGGAAGGAATAAAATCCTAATTAGTATTCATTTAATCAGACAAAATCCAAAATCCATAAAGCCTGACCCTGGACTCTAAATGACACTTGCATAGGTTATGAGGTGATAGGCATGAGCACTGCATTAATCATGGCAATATTTTCCCTCAAATCGATAATGTTTTAATTGTACAAGTGCGAACTTTATTTCTCGTTTTGGCAAGAACCAGCATCAACGAGTAGTGTTTGGTGCCAAGTGCGTGTCTAAGCGGGTCCCCAAGATAATGAAAAGGTAATTTATCCGTCTTAGATCGCAAGATAGTGACGGATTTTTGCAAGTCTCTTTTAGTAATGTGGGTGCCACTGGGATAATTTTTTTCTTAATTTTCGCTAATTCACCATTTTCATGGTATCGAGTTGGACATGACGGTCCCATTGGATCTACGTGAACGTGGGTGTAAACTAGGGCTGGCAAATTTGTGTTTCGTGTCGTGTTTGACACGAACTTGTTTCCTCGACCCGAACACGAATTAATAAGAAATAGTCGACACGAACACGAACACGAAAATCTAATCTTAAACCCGAACACGAATTTGGTAACCCGAACACGACCCACGTTGACACGAATCCATTTTTCGTGTTCGTGTTGACACGAACACGAATTAACCTGAATAATTCGAACTGACTTGTTTGACACGAATTTTTACAAAGATGAATTAATCTGAACACGAAATAACATGTTTGACACCAATTATGACATGTTTAACACAAATTTACACAAACACGAATTAAAACGAACATGAACTAGCATGTTTGACACTAATTAGACGAATTACACGAAACACGAACTCGACCCGAATTACAGTTCGTGTTATTCGTGTCAACCCGAATTACACGAAACACGAAATACTCCAACCCGAACCTGACCCGAATTACAGTTCGTGTCATTCGTGTCGACCCGAATTACAGTTCGTGTCATTCGTGTCGATCCGAATTCTGATATTTAGTGTCGGGTTCGGGTTTCGTGTCATGACCCGAATTGCCAGCCCTAGTGTAAATCGTTAAATTACTTACTAAATGTAATCAACAAAAGTAAGATTGTTCTGTTTCAGACAAACATGAAGTCACCACTTATGCATACTAATCTAATTTATAAAGCCTAAAAAATGTATTACTATACTAAGACGCGATTATTAGTGATCAATTGCATGGGGAACAGAAGAAGATCAGGATAGGCACGATAGCCCACGTCATGTCATGCGCAACATTATACCGCAGCAGCACGTTGTTTCCCGCTCCAGAAGCCGTTGGATTGTAAGGACATGTTAGATTCTATATAGCCGTGGCATCAATAGACCAGATTCGTGGAGAGTTTTTAAAATCTGCGTTTTACGCAAATACCATCTTCCAAGCATCCCACAGATTCCATTACGGCAGAGCAGATTCCTGGTTGACCCGGTCAACCGGACTGGACCGGTTGATCCAGGTTCGGTCCGGAAAATTTTAAATTTTCGGGACTGGTCCGGTCCGGACCGGTCCAAATTTTTTTCTACTTAAAAAATTCAGTTTTGACCGTCCGGTCCGGTCCGATCTTCGGTCCGCGGGCATCCAGTCCGGTCCGGTCTTCGGTCCGGACCCCGGATAAAAATCTGGTCCGGTCCGGTCCGGATGCACAGCCCTAGATTCCATTAAAGATAACGTGTTCTCCCTCTTTCGGAGCACCAAAGACGAGCAGATGTGAGCATAGCAGCGCATACCTATGTAGGATTTCATGTTTAATTTTACATATTTATTTTCGAATTTTTTATGCACAATAAGGATCAATTTATAATTTTCTATGATTTATTTTATGCATGCATCAATTTGTTTCAAAACTTTATTAAAACAAATATGGACTCCGAAATTCATACCTAGAAGTTCTCTAAAACTTCTTGAAGATTCGGAGACGTTGGGGATGCTCCTCGCTGCGCCGGATGCCTCCGAGTATTCACCAAACTCTAAACAAGATCGGAGAGAGGGAAGTTAGTCTCTCAATCTCCGATAGGGTTTAGAATCCAATTACTAACCCCTATTTAATTCTCTTGAGAAGATGATCTCTTAAGAACTAAAACTAAACTTAAGAATTAAGGGATTTTCGTGGAGATTTATAGAGAGAGAATTTTTGCATAAGTAATAATGAATTAATTTTTTGGAGGTAATGAGATAAACTTGTATTTATAAGCTCTCTCCAAATTACTTATTCATGTGCAACCCTTTGCGCCCATGATTTCATGCAAAATTCCATCTAACCATCCATTATTTAATAATAAATAATATTAGCCACGAATTAAATCAATTATGTACCAATTCCATGCATGATCTAATTAATTCTTAAATTAATTCTGCTGAAAATCGTCTGGACCGGTCGACCGTTTGGAGGTTCGGTCGACCGCTCGAACCATGTTTCGGTCGACCGTTCAATAACTCGGTCGCTCGTTTGTAATAGGAATTATTCCATCTCGATGTTCGGTCGACCGACCGATTACTTTCGGTCGACCGTTCGAACAAATGAAAATTCCCTGTTATCAGTCGAGACATGTCCGGTCGACCATGCCCGATCGGTCGACCGTTTACTGCTAACCGGTCGACCGTTGGAGCACTGTTTTGCAGACTTGTCAAATTTCTGTTTAACCCCTACAAAATTTGACATTTCGGGATTAGTAGTAAATTCACAACTTATATAACATATTATCCTATGCAATGATCAATCATTACACCCCATAATATTTACATCACATATGAATTTTATTTAGATCCTAATTATGTTATTAATCACAACATAATTTTGATTTTGCTTGTTCACCCCATGTGTCATATTTTCTACATGAAACCCGACACATCTTATGAACTCAAAATCCTCATTTCTTGTTTCCCAGTTTTGCGGTGTGACCTATGGGAGGATCTAAACTAAGTTGACAATGATATTAAGAGCTTAATATCACAAGCTATAAGCGGTATCTAGCTACACATTATAGCTCCCAATTAGTTAGATGTCTTAATTCCACTGGAACCAAAACCCGATCCATTTAGTGATGGAGTGCACCACTTGTGTCCGTCCCTTGCCTAATGATATTAAGAATACACACAAAGTAGTATTGTGTCATCTTTGTATTAGTATTCATTTCTTGATCTCTTTAAGCTAGTTATAAATATGTGACTTAACTCAAATCACATTGTGCACATTATAACTTTGCTTTATCAAGGGGCCCACTAATATCATCACTCAATTAAGAGGGGCAATGATAGTCTTTTGACTAACTATCTTCTCCAACAAAAGTTGTACTTAACCAACCAATGCCTTTACACTACACTTATCGATAGTTCAAGACACTGATCTAATTAAGTATTCCTTAAGTGATCAGATATAAGTCTCATATCAAAGGACCAAAGACACAGTAAAATATTAATGACACAGAAACACATTTCTATAATATTTTACTTATTAGGTCTATTCAGTATACAAAAGTAATATTTTCCTCTTTTGCATACCCGTGTTGTCACTCACTTGTAGAGCTACAATGATATATGACCAAACACGACAATCTTAACCTGGTAATTAATGTCCCATGTTAATTACCATGATTGCGAATATCTTTTGTTTTATGTAAACCAATATCTTTTAGAGCTCTACGGTTAAGGACCAAGAGCCTCTTCCTTAACACTTCTAAAAGACGAATAACATAAACAAGGAACAAAATGATTTCTCATTCAATTCATAATAATTGACATTTAAAAGTAAAACTTTTAGAACACATTCCCTTCAACCTACTCCTAATTCCGTTGAGTTGTCGTGCCGACACAAGTCGCTAATTCCCTTGAATTGCTCGGACTTGATCAACATATTTCCTCTCTCCCAACTTGACTAGAATGCTAAGTAGATTACTTCCACAATCACAAACATACACATAAAGGAATTTTCTCAAGATACGATTATCTTATTCACAAGGATAAATTACAACACTTGGTTACAACCACACACATTCAGTGGCTAAACTTTTAGCCTATAGAGATCGAGTTCCACAGTCATCAAGATGGAGTCTCCTACCCACACCTTGAATTTTTTCTCTATGATTGAATACATTTTGTAAAGAGGAGAGGAGACCCCTTTATATAGGAGAGGGTCTTCCTAGTACACAAAAAGAGATTGACATTCTCCTTTACGTAGAGCCAAACACTTATCCCTACTTAGAGTACACAAATGCACTTCTACTTCCTTGAATATTTTAGCTATACAACAAATATCACTCAAGTACCCAATTTACATTTGATCTCAAGCTAGCAAATATCAAGCTTCTAGGATATTCTCACACATTCCATCTTTTGTCATCTTAAGGAAGTAAAAGTTCTTTTGGAATTCTCTTTAGGAAGTCAATTACTTTTGACTTCTTCCTCTCCAACGGTGAGGTATTTCTTTAGGAAGCCAAATTGTTTTTGGCTTCTTCCTCTCCAACGGTGAGATATTTGTTGTACTTTAGCAAAGTACCATTTGCTTCTTGATTTGGTAGGGGCATTTGACATGCATGCCTTAGTTGCGTCTTCAAACTGCCGCATACCTCCCTTGTCTTCCTAGCCTTCTTGATAGTACTTTGTCACGGCCCTACTTCCCAAGTCGCAATCGTGCGGGCGTAAGTCTCTAACTCCCTCAAGTTCTTTGGACTTGATAGCCTTTCTATCTCTCAACTCAGATGGTGACATCCGTCAGGGCATACGTCTCTAACTCTTCTTGAGTCGCTTGGCCTTGTTTCATGCGTCTACTTCTTCTTTCCCAATCTTGGGTGGTGGCATCTGATAGGACACAAGTCTCTAACTCCCTCGAGTTCCTTGGACTTGGTACTTGCTTACTCCTCAGGTAGGCAATTGTGCCCGGCAAAGTAACTAACTCCCTCGAGTCACTCAGACTTGTTTAGCCTCTCTTGGCACGTCGTCCTTATTCATGGATGCCAAGAACACCTCCTCTCCTTTCCTTCAATCCCTCCGAGCGACTGGTAAGGGTTCAAGAGACGTCTTCAACAAATAGGCAACGCCTTCCTCCAGGATGCACACACCAGTTGAAGAAGGGAGTACTAAGGTGTTGACACTTATCAAGAAATCTAAGCTCAGTACTATATTGTGGTCATCAATGGGAACAATGGAGAAACTCATCTTTCCCCTCCAAGTCCCTAGATCCATATCTGCCGCTTCTACTACACCTTCAATGGGCTTAACACAAGCATTCAACGTCTTGAGCTTCCATTTTTCCTCTGCAAGAGAAAATCCTAATCTCCTTGCTTCTGAAGGCGTCATGAAGTTGTGGCTTGCCTCAGTATCTACCAACATCTAGGTTGGTTTGCCTCCTACTTTTGCCTCTACATACAGGAAGGCAATCTCTTCACAGTCTTTTGGTGTTGAGGGATTGACATGCAATGCGCCTAGGTGTTGTAAGGACCCCATACACTCTACCTCCTCCTTCCTCTCTTCACTTTGGCTCATCATGGAATGTAGTAAACCAAACTTTGGGCAGTCCTTCGTTTGGTGAGGGCATTGGCAAGCAAAGCACCCACCCTTTGGAACAAACGACTTCTTGCCTTCATGGTGGAGCTTCTTACCAGAACCTTTCTTCTGGAACTTCTCTTTATTGGTTCCTCTTTCTTGGTCCTTCCTACCATTACCAATTTATTGTTTTCTCAATTTGAGTCGGCAATTATTAAAAAATAAATTGGTTACTTTGGGGAAACACAAATTGTGTTTGTATTTTTGTTAATTCAATTGTGATTGTATATTTACTTCAAATAAAAAAAACCGAAAAATCAAACCCGACACCCCTAGATCCGGCACCGATCTAGCACGGCACGACCCCGTGTCGTGGGTCGTGTCGGGCTGAGGGTATGGGTTGTCATGCCATGCCGGCATGGCACGGCTCGACGTCAGCGACATGACTTGGCATCAGCTGCACGACTAGGTCGTGCCGGCACGATACGATACCCAAGTCTAATGTAAGGGTTGTAAATTGTTGTGAAAATTGCATATTAAATTCTATTTTCAAACAATTTACAAAAGTATAAGTCTCAATATCTAACCAAAAATATATATACATTGGATTAAAACGCAACCATCCATGTTAGGCAACCTCATTTGAGCGGGAGTTAGGCTAACCTCGTTGGAAAATTGTCCTTATATTCTATTTACATCCTTAAACTTGCTCAACTTGTTAAACTACAACAAACTTGCTTAACTTTTTAAATGGATTTTTTTGCTTCCGTACAGATCAAAAGTTTGAAAATTGACGACGTACACATGATTTTGCAAAAATTGGACGTGTACCTATCAAATAAATTAAAATTTACCTCATACCTATCCGTCACAGTGCGCCCCACAATTGTGTGCCTCCATTTACATTTCCCATAATGCGTCGTTATTTTTCATTGGGTTTTTTTACTTCTGTACAAATCAAAAGTTAGATCCCAAAATCACAATAAAAACACATATTCAAACTCAATACTCAACCCCCAACGAGAAAGTGTTTATAATTTTCCTACAAACATCAAAATATGAACTAATTCGTTAAGAAACAAGACTCCACCATTGTCCATAAGAGGAAGTGGTCTTATTTTGTTTCGCCCTGACATCGTTGATACCACCATTGCATGTTTGCTACCACTTGCGCTTGTCAAGTGCTTAAGAAACACTGGTCCTCATTTCTTGTCGGGAGTGGAGGGTAAAGGTGCGGCGAGAAAGGTTGGCAGATTAAAGGGTGACTTCCTTGTCAAGGGTGGCTCTAGAGAGATCGTGTCGACGTTTGGAGTCCCTGAGCGCTTGAGTAGATGCTCTAGAGTGGATGTAGGAGCTCTTTCTTAGTTGGTAGTGGAGTTGGAGATCGTGGAGGAGGGTAGTGTGGTTGTGGAGGTTACTGGGAGAACGAACTTGAGGAGAAGAGACTTTAAATTGGAAAAATCAAGGATTTAAAGGTTGGGGTTTGGTTAACATGAAATTAGGGGATGATTGGATGTTCTTTGAAGATTACGGTCGTGTTTAGGATTTGAACAATATCAACACTAAATTTAATAAACTAAAACTAATACAACAAAAAACAGTATGAAGTCTAACTACAACATTCATATACAAAAATTAAAGGGTTAATTATAGTTTGCCCTCTTGAACTATGCATTGATATCACTTTGCATCATTTAACTTTAAAATGCAATAGTTATCCTCTTTGAACTTTCATTTTGTAATATTTGTCCATTGAATTTTAAAAATCTATTATTTAAACATACATTCGTAGTTCTTTTGTAAAAATAATTCGTTCACTCATAAACCTAGTTTACGTGAAATTTAGATCAAATCGATGGTCAGATGTGGTTGCAATTTGAGTCGATCTCAATAACAATCTGACCCAAATTCCAACAACATCTAATCTCCGATTCGATCCGAGTTTTCACGTAAAACTATGTTTATGACTGTATTAGGGATACAACGAAAAACATTGGGAAAAAACTATGACTGTGTGTTTAAATAATAAATTTTAAAGTTCAAGATCGGTAAAGTGTTACAAAACGAAAGTTCAGGGAGACAACTGTTACATTTTAATGTTTAAGGGTGCAAAATGATATCAAAGTATAGTTAGGAGGGCAAATTGTAATTAACCCAAAATTAAAATAGTACGAAAAATAGTTCAGTTTAGATTTATATATGGAAATCTAGTAGAAATTATGCTTTAGTATAGATTTATATATAAATTTCCATTTTTTAATATAAAATTCAGAAATTTTTGCTCTCCTTGTGCGAGAGAAAATGACTATAAATGAATTCCGAGAGTTAACGGAAAAACAAGGAGAATTGAAATCAACAGAATTTTTTGTCCCTTTACACAAGTTTCAGTTGTTTAGGCATGTTATTGAAACTTATTGGAAAACTAAAAATTTAATTATTTGAGTAAGATTTATTAACAACATAATGTTGAATTTATAATTTGTAATTTTCGGTGCATTTGTATAATTTTTTTATATATTATTATGAATATTTTAAAAAATGATAATGTAATTATGTTTTTATTTTTTTAAAATTGCTTTAGTATTTTTGTTATTAAAAGTTTTGTGTAATATACAATTATCATTGCAATTTGAGTCGAATTGCAATGATGGTCAGATGTGGTTGCAATTTGAGTCGAATTCAATAACAATCTGACCCAAATTCCAACAACATCTAATCTCCGATTCGATCCGAGTTCTCACGTAAAACTATGTTTATGACTGTATTTGGGATACAACGAAAAACATTGGAAAAAAACTATGACTGTGTGTTTAAATAATAAATTTTAAAGTTCAAGATCGGTAAAGTGTTACAAAACGAAAGTTCAGGGGGACAACTGTTACATTTTAATGTTTAAGGGTGCAAAATGATATCAAAGTATAGTTAGGAGGGCAAATTGTAATTAACCCAAAATTAAAATAGTACAAAAAATAGTTCAGTTTAGATTTATATATGGAAATCTAGTAGAAATTATGCTTTAGTATAGATTTATATATAAATTTCCATTTTTTAATATAAAATTCAGAAATATTTGCTCTCCTTGTGCGAGAGAAAATGACTATAAATGAATTCCGAGAGTTACCGGAAAAACAAGGAGAATTGAAATCAACAGAATTTTTTGTCCCTTTACACAAGTTTCAGTTGTTTAGGCATGTTATTGAAACTTATTGGAAAACTAAAAATTTAATTATTTGAGTAAGATTTATTAACATAATGTTGAATTTATAATTTGTAATTTTCGGTGCATTTGTATAATTTTGTTATATATTATTATGAATATTTTAAAAAATGATAATGTAATTGTGTTTTTATTTTTTTAAATTGCTTTAGTATTTTTGTTATTAAAAGTTTTGTGTAATATACAATTATTAAGTTATTTGATTGATTTATACATGATTCAACTTTTTCATATATTTTTCTTTCATTTCTTGAGGGTTGACATGAGAAAAAATGGAAAATGTTCATATACATTCCGACAAAGGAAGCATAAGGAAAAAGTTTTCCTTGTGCAAAATATTCACAAACGTTAGGAAAAAAATCTATTCAATCGGAAATTATTTTCCTTTCCCTCGTCCCCACGGGCACAAACCCTCCTTTTATTGTGAAGGAGGTAGACGTCAGTTGGAATCAAGTCCACTAGGCCAATTATGGAAGTTTACAAATTTATGTTAGCATAAAAACGTTTAGATATGTAGTTTCATAGAAGTTACCATGCCACATAATCCAACAGAACTTACAGAAGTACACAGCGCGGGGAAACTAACAACTTTGTCATTCAAAAACTTGAAAGCATTCAAAATCTTTTAAGCACATCCCTGGATTCGTTCCTACATATCCTGTGTCTGTATATATCATAGACCCCTACAAGCTGTCGTGACACATCAATGAAGGATAACAAACAAATGAGTGGGGACTAGAAGAAGTGGAACTTTTGGTTCATTTCCCCATTTTGGCGGCACAAATCGTGAGATCCGATCCCCTCGCTGTTTGTGCTCTTTCTTCCGAGTTAAACTCTCCACTCATCTCCAATTTTTCAGCTCTAGAGGACTTGGCAGTAGTGCATAACAGTAACAATTGAAAATCACATAAAAGGTAACGTAACAACCAATTGGGGTTGCTTAGATTGTATATTTTTAGAACGTCCAATGTTAAAATTTAATTAGAGCATGTTTGTGGGGGGAAAAATTTCGGACAACCACGTACCTTTGTGAAAAAAACAAAAAAATCGTATTTGGTCTTCAGAGCACCACTAATGGTGCCTTTTTGCACCTCACGACCCGGGCGTGAGGGAGATGACCGGTCATGCAAATTTTAACCCCACGTTGTTAACGTCCATCGTCGTTGAATATTTTAATATTTTTTGTTTTTTTTGGTTTTGTTCTTGTTTTGATTGTTTGTTGGAAAATACGTTTTCTAATTGTTTTGATTTTTTAGAATTTTTTAAAATATTTTAAATTTTTTCCAAAAATGAACCCAAAAATGATGTGGATGAGAGAGATAGGTTGTCGTGGATTGTGTTTAAGATGTGAATAGTGTAGAAAAGAAAAAAAAAATGGGTAAGAAAAAGAAAAACTTGATGTGAAAAATAAAGAGAAAAAAGAGAACGTTCATGACCATATGAAGTCATGGTTAGTTGTGAGCATGACAACATACATGGATGCTAAATATGTTTCCTAACGTTCCAATCTTGTTTGTTTTGTTTGAGAAGAGAAACCGTGGGGTATTAATGGCATGTTGGGTCAGCTGCAAATGGTTGGTTCTTTCTGGCGAGTCAAATGCAGGGAAAGCACCACGATCTTGGTTCTTGGGCCATGTGACCAGCCTACGACTACAAGTCTTACGATTTGTTTTTAGCATATGGATCTTCTTGAGAATTAAAATCAGTAGCAACAATAAGTCAATACCTAATTGTTATATCCTAAACCCTCGTTGGGGGTGCTAAGGCCATCCTTAACGGATGACCTTTTGGGGTCAGGTCGGGTCTCGACCCGACCCCAGGCCCCTTAATGGGGGGGCGGCCCAGGTCGGGTCGCAACCTGGGTCGGCGACCCGACCTGGGTTCCGACCCGGGTTGGCCACGTGGCCAACCCACGTTGGCCCAAATTTTTTTATTTTAAATAAAGATTAAAAATTAGATTTTTTTATTTGTTAAATAATATTTAATTGATATGTATATGTTTTTATATAATTAAAATTAATTTCTGAAAATTAAAATAAACGGAAATAATTAATGAAAATTAGTAAAATAAATAAAAATAATTAATCAAAATTAGTAAAAATAAATAAGTAATTAAAGAAAATTACCTAGTAAAATAGAACACATGAATTTACCGAGGTTCACCCAAAAACGCATTAGTAACCCAAAAAATCGGCAAAGAATTACTAATAAAAATCTCAAAAATAAAAAAATCTTCACGGGGCGAGACCCCTGACCGACCCGTTTGAGTGGTCATTATTAAATCTACTTTTTTGATTTTTTTTGGTAATTAGCATAATTTAATTAGATTAAGTTACCGTAGAAATAAATTATTTAGTAATTTTTGTGATGAAATAGAAAATGAGGTAAAAAAATTATGTGGATGAGAGAGAGTGTTGAAAGTGGGGTTGAGGTTAAGAAGTGAAGAATGAGTTGGGTTGGGTGGTGGGTTGCATAGTGCTTTTTGCTGACGTGGCGGAGAGAGAAACTGGGTTGGAGGAAAAAATAGGGTTGGGGTTAATGGTGCCCTAAGTCGAGTTTAGGTAGGAGGTACGGGGATGGTTGCTTTGATGTGATGGTAGGAGTGGTGGGTATGGTGAGAACGTGGGAGTTTGGGAGGGAGTGTTGGGTGGTGTAGGATCACTCACCCCTCTCATTCTTTTCCTCCACATTCTCCTCCTTTCTCTCGTCGTCTCTCTCCCTTTGTTTCAGGTGGACCAGAGTCGATTACGGGAGCTCCAGTGGCTGGTGGTGTGTTTGCACGTGGAGGTGCGCCAGGTAGAGATTGACGCGAGGAGGAGGATGGGCGAGAGGTTGCAGTCCGGAGGCGTCGTCGTGTGAGCTCCGGCGTTCTTCGGCGACCTCGAAAGAAAGGTATGCCAAGTTCTTGTATTAGAGGCTTAACCACACTTGAGGGTGTGGAGTTTTGCTCGTCGTCAGAGGTCGAATATCTCGCTGACGACGAGAGGCAACAATGGTAGCTGGTTAGGCCACGTAGTTGCTGGCGATCGGTCGACCGGTGCTTGTTGCAGTCGACCAGTCTTAGTGTAATTACCCGACCTTAACCAACACCGGTCGAACGATGTCTTGCGACGGTCGACCGATTGTGCTTATGCTGGTCGGTCGGAGATGTGTATGTTGTTTTTAGTCGACCGTTTGGGCCCAGAACTGAATTCCTGTCCTAGTGGAATGTCAACTTTGTCCACGGAAATCCGTTTCCTCACTTAGAGCGTGAGCCGAGAGGTGACGGTGGGCATGTTGCTCGTGCCTGCCCAAAGACCACCGTGTGGATGAATGTTGATAATTGGGACGTGTCACCTTTGTATTTTAGACTGTGGCGTAATGTATGCTTTAGTTGACTCGTATTTGAGTAGTAGACCTGAGAGAGCACGGATCCTAATGCACAATCTTGTACAACTCATGGAGCATGATGACCCCTACAGACTTCGATCTGGATCTATCGATTATTGGCCCTCTAGGTTGTGGATATCTTTGACTGGCCTTGATAGCGATGTTTGAGCCCGCGCGACCAAGTGATGGCGGGAGGGGTCCCTACGCGACCAAGTGGAGGTGGGGAGGACCGTGGCGACGGTGGACTACCGAGGATGTATTCCGGCATGGTAGCTTGGCTGGGCACTTGCTAAGTGAGTTGACCGACTGCTCCATCGGGGTGATGTTGACCACGAGTTTCAGATCTGATACTAATAGCGTGTAATTGTGAATGATCCCTCACTGAACCCCTGTGTTTGTATAGCCATGTGGGTGTGTGTGTTGCATATTGTCCGCGAGACTTTATGTGCCTACGGTAGGCCTTTGAGGGAGGCTCGTTGATGTTGTGAGACAGATGTCCCGATTTTTACCCCGAGGGGACTGTTTTCTTTTTTGCTGATGACATGACACTAGTATGATAAGTTCAATTTATTGTACTATTGCATTTCATAAAGGTGAGCTTGGTATACGAGTTTCCTTCTGGAAACTCATGCATTGTTGTCATATTTTCATTTCAGGACTTCAATAGGCGCTAGCTGTTGGCTGGTGACCGCGGCAAGCGTATTTTAGGACAATGATCATCTCTTCTGACTCTTCGA
This sequence comes from Triglochin maritima, assembly GCA_963682175.1. Taxonomy (NCBI): domain Eukaryota; kingdom Viridiplantae; phylum Streptophyta; class Magnoliopsida; order Alismatales; family Juncaginaceae; genus Triglochin; species Triglochin maritima. The sequence goes on along the minus strand of OY821773.1, from coordinate 37,273,911 downwards.
GGTCGTCACGATTACCTGTATTTTATCTGTGTCTGTATTTTGATGTAATCATGTATTTTGACAAACTCTGATTGTAATATGGTACACCAACTTGATGATTTTATGTGTAACGTTCCCACCCTTTGAGTTTGAATCATTGTGTTTAAATTTTTCGTTATTTCGAGATGTTACCTTAATAGTTGTTAGTAATTTTGTATGTATTAATTGGTCGAAACCGAACTTTAACCGGTGATTAACTAAAGCAGCATTGTTACAGGATTACACCATATTTTACTATGGTTTTCTATAATTACATTAAGCATTTTAGTTCACTCCATCAAGGACTCATTACTTAGCGATGAAGTTTATATCTCTAACGATTTATCAACCTTATCTCAGTTCTACAATACCATGCCAAACACTGTCGAAACAAACATAGAATGAGAATACTTTCAGCGGATTTAAAAACGTCAGTCAATTAATGGTAACATTTATAGCTAAATTTTAATAGATTGCGACCATATGAAGCTATATATCAATAACATCTTGTTCAATTTCATATTTTGGCTATCCACCTTCCATTAGTCTTTAAACCCAAGTGACATGTATACCCCTTTCAATATCTATATCACCTTAGAACCAAGTGACGAGAATATTAAAACCAAAAAATAAATATGATTCCTTAAACACGCAATTGAAAGAGAAAACCAAACACATTAGCAAAATGGCATTAACGTAATTTGGTTTGGCTTATGTTTGGTTCAATTAGGCTTTCTATATTTCCCAAAAGCTCAACTTAAGGAGACAATTCAACCTATAAATTAATTGAAATGACCACACTTGTTGTCCAAAAACAAATTAATCTCTCCAAATTCATTTTAATCAACTCTACAATGATACAATCCCACTATATTTTAAATGTCAAGCTTCCAAATATACAAGTGAGACAACTGAGATTTGATTCCTGATATTAAATATCTCAGGAAAATGGATATTCCAACAAAGCTAGTCTTGGGGGGGGGGGGTGTTTGTGCAGTCGGATTCTGAGAATCCGACGGAGACGGAATTTGGATTCCGGTTGACTTCGGAAAAGGGGTTGTTTGTGCATAGAGACATGAATCCCGTCGAATTCTGTGGTATGTATAAAATTTTCTTTGAGTTTTCCGTCACTTTGAGGTCGGAAAGACACGGAAACCGAATTTTTTTGGTCGACCGTCAAACTTCGGTCCACCGAAATGATTGTAACGGACGACCGAACATATTTCGGTCCATCGAATTTGTAATTGGAATGACTCGTTCGGACGACCGAACTTTGTTCGGTCTTCCGTTTATGTTCACTCTGAGAAGTCTCATTTTGGTCGACCGAAACTTGTTCGGTCGTCCGTTTTCCTTGTCCAAATTGTTGGAATTTTTACATTGTGCTTGATTTTCAGGGGGCGCTGCCTCCTTGCAACTCTCGCTCGCTCACTGTCGCAATGGACATAAGAAGTATGAGCAAACAATAGAATTTCTCCTTCCCCAAATTACTTTCCGACGCATGCACAAACAACACAATTCAGTCAAAGGGAAACTGTTTTCTATTGGATTCTGTTTTCCTTTACTTTCCGATTGACTCTGAAAATCACTTTCGGTCACTTTTCACGCCAGTAACACCCCCATAGTTGATAACATACAACCTCTGAGTAAAAACTCGATCCCCTGTGGTAAAAGTTGATGTCATTAATGTTGTTGTTAGGTTCAGCGATATCTACATGTACACTTAAATACTCATCACACCATTCAATTCCTAGGGCTGAGATCCAATTTCTCCTCTGCCATCCCATTAACTCCACTCAACTAACACTCCCAAGGCCTCAAGCATCATCATCTCTCCTCTCCCCCACTCCTTCCCTCTCATTATTAATTACTACAAATATTGTTACAATAACATTACCACAACCCTAACCCATACCATCCCCAACTCCTCCTCCATGCTCTCCCATCTCCTTCCAAACCACCCACCATGTCTTCCCCACCAACACCCATCACCACAAGCTTGGACGGCAAAATTAGCCCAAGTGTCCTCATCATTGCCATCCTCTCCATCATCTTCTTCCTCTCCGGTCTAATCCACCTCCTAATCCGCTTCCTTCTCCGTCCCCCGGCAATTGACCATGACCGAACCGACACCGTCACCGCTCTCCAAGGCCAACTCCAGCAGCTCTTCCACCTCCACGACGCAGGTGTTGACCAATCTTATATCGACACTCTCCCAGTTTTCTTCTACAAATCGGTTGTTGGCGTCAAAGGCCCTTTCGACTGCGCTGTATGCCTCTGCGAGTTCGAGCCCGACGACAAACTTAGGCTTCTGCCCAAGTGCAGCCATGCCTTCCACATCGAGTGCATCGATACGTGGCTGCTATCGCACTCAACTTGCCCGCTTTGCCGGGGAACTCTCGTCCCGGAAATATCCCCGGGATGCAGTCCGGTGGTTCTAGTGCTTGAGTCCGGAGAGGAGTCCTCCGCTGAGATTGTACCGGACCCCTCAATTGATAATTCAAATTCCGGTCCGCCGCGGGAAGACGAGGCGGCGAAAGAGGCTCCTCCGGAGGAGAAAGTGGTCTCCGTCAAACTCGGCAAGTTCCGGAATTTAGACGTCCACCAAGAAGGGTGCAGTACCAGTGGTGACAGCACCAAGAATTTAGATGGAAGGCGGTGCTTCTCTATGGGGTCATTCGAGTACGTTATGGACGAGAAGGCAACGTTGCGAGTGGCGATAAAGCCGCCGGAGAAGAAATCAAGCGAGAAGAATAGGCGCCGAAGTCGCCTGGCAATGTCGGAGTGTGACTTCCAATACCAGAGAGATGGGTTCATTGGATTCGACAAGAAGTCAGTGGTCAAACGAGAGAGCTTCTCTGTGTCGAAGACGTGGCTCCGGCCTAAGGAAGGCGGGTCGGAGGATAGGTCGACAAGGACGTTTTCGTTCCGAAAGCAGAAGGAAGGGAGCAGGGCTTGGTCGGAATTCGACAGCGGGAGCGAGTTCGACGTGGACGTTGAAGCGGGAAGTTGTAACAATGGGAGAGTACTGTCAAGGAGAGAGGAGTGTCCCTCTTTTGCTAGGAGAACACTTCTTTGGGTCATGGGGAGGAACCACAAGGTGGGCAATCACGTTGGTTTTGTATAACATGTTTTTGGTTTCGTGGTTTGTTTTAGGGTTTGGATTAGGTGTGTATCTGGAATTTGTTTTAGCGAACACTTTGGACAAATAGTTCTTTGTTTCTGGAAGTGTTCACTCATATTTAGCTTCTAGGTGAGCTGCAAATTTGTGTACAAACATATCATGGATTGTTTAGATTATTGGAATTTTGTTTTTTAAGTTTTGGCTTTTTTATGCAGCATAGAATGTTCATCTTTTCAAGAAAATTTCACTATAATTAGACTGCATCGTGAAGTTAGGAATAATACAGTAGTTATTTCTTATTAAAAGAACTTTCAATATTTATTTGGATACTTAACACCAATTTAGAATGGTTTTTATGTCTTTCCTCCAATTGGACTGCCTTTAGATTAGAGCTAATTAGTTTTCGTACACTTTTACCAAGTGATCCAACCAAAATTTGAGTCCACGTAAGCTAGCTCCAGCTTCATCTAAGCACTGTAATGGTGGTAGGATTTAGAACTATGTCAGTATTAATCGAAAGCCATATATGCTAATTGAAAATCAGACAATGACATTACCAAATTCAAAACGATGGTGCATTTAGTTTCACAACCACCACCACTTGCCAATGTCCCTATCGCTCTTTAAATACTTCGTGCAACAGGACGACCAGTTCATTCTTATAAGGGTTAATTACATTTTACCCACCTAAACTATGCATTGGTATCACTTTATCCCCCTAAAATTTCAAAGTTAACAGTTACTTCTCCCGAACTTTAATTTTGTAACACTTTGCCTCATTGAACTTCAAAAACTCATTATTTAACACACATTCCAATCTGACCCAAATTCCAACCATATTCGACCTCCGTTTCGATCCAAACTTTCACGTAAATATAAGTTTATGAGTGTATTAGAGATACAACAAAAAAACGTGAAATGTGTGTTAAATAATGACTTTTTGAAGTTCAAGAGAACAAAGTGTTGAAATTCAGAGGAAAAAGTGATACCAAGACATAATTTAGGGGGACAAACTGTAATTAACCCTTCTTATAAATGTTATTAACAACAAGCACCTACCTGATGTATACAAGCATGTAATCGTAGATTTGTTTGGATTCCAACCTTTTTTCTTTCCATAGTCGCTCACACAATTAATTACTTTGTTGTTTTTGCATTTATTTAAGCACGCCATCTCTTAAATACCAATGTGGAACTTTCTGGTCTCATTATTCAAACATATACATATTTAAAGGTTTTGCTTTCATAATCTTTAACGTAATAATGTTCATATACGTACTCTTCTAGTTATATGTAACCACGTTTACCATGTAATTGTTTTGCTACATGTACCTGTTGCTTTAAATATAAAACAATGGACAATTTACTAGAATTAGCCAAAGCAAAGACCTATAAATAAAGCATCGACCAGAACCAAACGAATCGTCGAGGTAACTTGTGCAGATATATATTCCTAACATAATGACATGAACCAATAGGAAACATTGTGGGAGAAGAACAATAAATATACCGTAAATGGCTGTCACGGATGCAATAATTCCTGTAAGTAGTGAACACGTAATACACGGGTCAGAACTTAATTCGACATTAGCACATGGATGGTCTATAGACCACGCACCCACCACACCGTAAATTTTTTAAATAATAAACATATTTAAAAAAATTCGAAAACTAATCACAAAAAAAAATATATATTCAAAAGTACGCAGATCGCGGGTCGAAACCGCGATCCGTGTTTCACGGATCGCGGATCGGATCCGCGATCCGTGCGACGGATCGTGCTATAAAAGCGCGATCCGTGCGACGGATCGCGCTATAAAAGCGCGATCCGTCGGTTTTTTTTTAACTTTTTTTTTATTTCAGTTATTAAGTTTTTGAGTTTTCAGATTAAGTATTCAGTTAATTTTTGAGTTTTCAGTTAATGTTTGAGTTTTCAGATTAAATTTTGAGTTAAAATCGGTTAATCTCAACTAGTTTTTATTATCTTCTCGGGTTCGCACGACACTTCTCTTCTAGTTTTTCTACAATTCGGAGCTCACACAACACTTATTTCCCAGCTTATCTTAGACTCAGGTAAATTTTACACAAATTTTTTACTTAAGAATATTTTAAATTAAGATTTAATTTCTTTGTTAAATTTAATTTATTTGGAATTGTTTTGTTATTTTCTATTATATTTAATTATAAATATTAGTTGTATTTATGTATCTGTTTATAATTAAATTAATTGTATATACATTTAAAATTTGTATAACGTACATTTACGAAATTTATTATATAATATAAGTATTTGTAATAGTTATTTATTATTTTCTGTTAAATTAAAATTGTAATATTAGTTGTATTTATGTGTTAAATTGTTATAACTTTCATTATTTCTATAACATGCAATTTGTCATGAAATGTACGAGTAGATTATTTTTTAATTATTATAAGTAATTCTGTTTTTATTTTCATGAACAGTTGTTTTGACAAAATGAGTCATTTAAGTAGAAGTCGCTCTGTACAAAACGAACGTGAGTATAATGATGCAGTTGATAGAGAGTCTATTTCCCCACTTCTCGGAATACCAAATTGCATGTTCAGAGTCAATGATATTTGCACAAATGTAAGTACAAAAAAAGTATATTGTGTTAATTTTGTAAATATTTAAATTACAATTTTTTAATTGATTTATTTTTCACAATATATTTGAATATATTATAGCCGGAGGCTGTTTTGGAATGTCGTTGTTTTAGTCACGATTGTTTTGGAACCGTCCAGTAATTCCTTTCCACGATTGTTTTAGTCAAACACTCAAAAATTTGGGATTATATCAACTTGCCCAAATAAAACATACAAGGACAGACAATAGATTGATTACTGCACTTGTAGAGCGTTGGCGTCCTGAGACTCACACTTTCCACTTACCGGTTGGGGAAGTTGGATTAACATTGCAGGATGTTAGCTGTTTGTGGGGTCTACCTATCAATGGTATTCCAATAATCGGGCACAGTGATCGAGATAGTCGTGAGTTAATTAGAAATTGCTTTGGAATTGATATAAACGCCGAGATTATGAAAAAAGGTAAAAGAACGGTAGGAGGAGATGAGCCACAAATGTTCAAAGAGTCCGGATTTAGCATCAGTTTGCAATGGTTGCGGCTAAATTACGGGAATCTGCCAGAATTTCCCACAGATGAAGAAGTGGCACAATATACACGGGCTTTCATTTTAGATTTGTTTGGATCCATGGTTTTCCCTGATAGCTCTGGGACAGGTGTTCCAGTTATGTATTTGAGATTTTTGCAGGTGTTGGACAAGCCGATAGTATACAATTGGGGTGCGGCCGTGCTTTCATGTTTATATCGCAACTTGTCTATTTCATGTCAAACTGGGAAAAGGAACATTGGTGGTGCATTGTTACTTCTTCAACACTGGTCTTGGACTCGGTTTCCCGTAGCCCGGCCGAGACACGTGGGTCATGCTGAGTGTTTAGGTGGAGAAGACCTAGACTCGCGACCTCCATTTGCTATTAAGTGGCAATACCCACAGACTTATGAGGTTAGTGCCGCACATAATTGTCTTACACATTACAGAAATGAATTTGAATGTATGTTGGATGAGCATGTAAACTGGCAGCCGTATTATGAAAGTATGATGTCGCTTCCTGGCCGGGTATTTACTACTGATGCTGCATATTGGCTTGCGAGAGTGCCTTTGATTCATTTCTGGATGATTTCATGGCATTATCCAGAAAGAACTATGAGACAATTTGGATTTTATCAGACGACGCCACCGCCAGAACCTCATCCGTGGACAGAACTCAAAAGACTTGATAAGATAGTACATGCGGCCCGACAGAGAGATGATTGGTCAGCGAAGCATGAAATTTACATACGAATGTGGGAAAGACCGCATATTGTTCACGAAGGTCGACCATATGATCCGAGAGAAAATCGACGGTATCGTCAGTGGTTTCAGCATAATGGTATGTACACAGTCTACATACGAGGCCAAATAGAGTTCGGTTTGGAAAGGCCGTTGCCACCCCCACGTGATTCTATTGAGGACTTAGGTTACGTTCCTGGTGGACCACGTATTCGACGTATGGTATGTATTTTGAACGACTTTGACGATTATTGTTTGTTGTGTTTTACTATCTAATTTTCAAACTACAATTGCAGGGCTTACGTGGTATTCAACGGGCTAAATTTGTTATCAAGCAGTTGTACAAACGTGGAACTAAGGGACTGTGTAAAATGTTGCTGAAGAGTCACCAACTCGATGCTGTCGATTGCGATCAGGTGCACGAATTTGAAAGAGTACTGTGCGATGCTGGATTACCTGGAGATGTGGAGTCAATTCCTGAAGATGATGATGGTAATAATGAGATTCGTGATGACTGTCCTGTACCTAGAGTTGCAGACCAAACAACATATAGTTTTAGGTTATCCAATGCATCATACGATGATTTTGTCCCAGATTCATCGCAGTTTAGAGGTTCATATACATACGATGACATTGGAGCAGGACCATCGCAGCCAACGCAGTTTGGATCTTCTCAAACATATGGTGACATTGGAGCAGGACCATCGCAGCCAACCCAGTTTGGATATTCTGAAACATATGGTGACATTGGCGCAGGACCATCGCAGCCAACCCAGTTTGGATATTCTGAAACATATGGTGACATTGGCGCAGGACCATCGCAGCCCACGCAGTTTGGGCTTTCCCAGATTCCCGAAGATTATCCAACTTATCAGACACCTAGTAGTAATTATGATACCCCTCAGTTGCCGCAAACAGACTTCGGGAATTTGTTGGATGGTATATTCAGTCCATTCACTGACCAAGGGTACACTTGTGAATTAAATCCTGTACCTTCCATAGTTTACGAGACTCAGTCACCTTATTTGCCTGTTCAAAATCAGTCATGTGCGCATAAACGGTGAACTGCTTCATTTCCTTCCTCGTGCCAACCGTAACCGGGATTCCTAAAAATGTGTTTAATTGCAGCATGTCGATCAGATATGACACATATCTTCTTATCTCCAATCACCTCTCGTCGCAACCATCTCATAAACCATCCCCAATTGGATATGTTTTCCTTCTCAACGAGCCCAAATGCAAGAGGCAGTAGTTGATTCTCCGCGTCATACCCAACAGCAACAAGTAACCTTCCTTCGTATCTACCTTTAAGAAATGAGGCGTCTATGCTGATAACAGGACGCAGATATTTGAATGCCTGAATACAAGGACCAAAAGCCCATGCTGCACATTTAAACTGACGGACACCAGCGCATGGTAAAGGGTCAGAATGAACTACAACTTTACTTCCAGGATTTGATTGTTTAATAGCATTTAACAATTGAGGCAACAAAGCATATGAACCCGACCAACTTCCAAACATGTATGCAATAGCAATCTCGCGGGCACGCCATAATTTATTGTACTTTGGATTAACACCTGAAAATATTTTTCTTACCAGACCAAACACCTGTTTAATCGGGAGCGAGACATTATTTTCGACATCTTCACGGATGATATCAGCCATCATCTTTGCAGTCAGCTGAGCATGATCAAATCGGGCAGCTGTGGACCTGCATATATGCTTATACAGACATTTTCTTATAGACCATGCATCACCCGAACCGGTCCGTGTAGCGTACAACATCCAGCTACAATTTTCATCTTTACATCTCACCCTATATTTGGTTTTGCTGCTGTCTTGCACCTTGATCTCCCGATTATTGTCAATGTGCCATTTCGATATTGCGTTCTTCAGAGCGTCTTTTGATGAGAATGCTTGATTCTCAGCTAACGGACCTTCAACTATTACGCTGCTTTCTATAAATGATGTATCTGCAGGAACCCAACTAGAACAATCATGAAAGCTTTTAGCAGGGTGAACCGAACCCCTCCCTCTAAATGGGTTGTATTGGCTTAACTGACTCACGTTCGGACCAATATCTTCATCTTCCTCAATCTCATCAGCATCCTCGTCGTCCTCACCTGATGATTCATTCTCTGTATCTATATTGTAATCTTCGTCATCATTTTCTTCTTCATCATCTGTTGGTATAGGCACGAAATCAGAAGTTCTATTCGCAGGTCGACTGGTTTCTGCTATGGTGTTTGCATCACATGATTGTTGAGATATGAAACCTGCACCACTACTACTACCCGGTTGGTTACCTGTAAACATCTCAACCCTCCACTCAATTTCCACAGGATTCAACTGTACATATAACTCCATCATTCCCATTTTGGAATAAGCTGTTTCATAGGCTATTCTCCAAGAATTCTCATCATATACAGACATCACATTAAAAAAAAAGTAACCGGTTGGTGCAATGTCACAACGATATTGAATATTCATCGAGTACTGAGATTCTTCGACATTCAAACCTTGATATATCCAACTCTTAAGTTCTTCTAAGGTTACATTTTCGCTCGTTGAAAGTGTAAGTCTTGGACCTATCGTGTACTCTACACCGTAACTTGCATTTTGAACTATTTCACCGCCAAAGTACACACTTACCGCAATCATTTTGTTAACTACAATGAAAAATTCTTTAATCAGTTTTATATTACAAATTATATCAAGATTTGATATTATTACAAATTATTAATAATGTGACATAAATAGAAATTAAAAATGAATAAAAAATTACCTCAAATTTTACCAGGAAAAAACACACGGATAACAAAAATTGATATCACCAGGCACAATTTGAAGACTGTGAAAAGAGTAGAATTTCAATATTTGATATTATTAATAATTATTAATAACTATAAATATAAGAATGAAAAAAATAATTACCTAAAATAACACCAGGAAAGACACACGGATCAGAAAAAAAGTTATCACCAGGCACAATTTGAAGACTGTGAAGAGAGTAGAATTTCAATATTTGATATTATTAACAATTATTAATAACTATAAATATAAGAATGAAAAAATAATTACCTCAAATATCACCAGGAAAGATACACGGATCAGAAAATTGATATCACCAGGCACAATTTGAAGACTGTAAAGAGAGTATAATTTCAATATTTGATATTATTACCAATTATTAATAACTATAAATATAAGAATGAAAAAATAATTACCTCAAATAACACCAGGAAAGACACACGGATCAGAAAATTGATATCACCAGGCACAATTTGAAGACTGTAAAGAGAGTATAATTTCAATATTTGATATTATTACCAATTATTAATAACTATAAATATAAGAATGAAAAAAAATATTTATCTCAAATAACACCAGGAAAGACACACGGATCAGAAAAATTAATATTACCGGGCACAATTTCAAAACTGTGGAGAGTAGAAGTGGAAATGTACGAGGAATTGAAAAAATAATTGGATTTAAAAAAAAATGGACGAAACGCATATTTATAAGAACTCGCGCCCACGGATCGCGGGTGCGAACCGCGATCCGTGGGCACGGATCGCGGGTCGCACCCGCGATCTGCGTAGTTTTGAATTTTTTTTTGTGATTAATTTTCGATTTTTTTTAAATGAATATTATTTAAAAAAATTACGGCCACCACATCCAATTAAATTTGATTAATAAATCTCTTGTTAAAAACGTCAACTTCCTTACCTTTCTTCTCTTTCACTTTTCTTTAATTTCTTCATGGATGTGTCACTACCAAATAGTACTCACAGTTGACAACACTCCACGTTCAAAATTTCAAATTTTTGTTTGACCTTTGTTGCCATTTCCAACGCTTGTACATATTGGTTGTAGCTGGAAGAAAGCGTACCAACATGGAAACCTTTACCAATAGCAAACTTGTAGGGTGAACTCAAGTTGTGGCAGCCAAGCCATCCTGTTAGGCCATGAAGATGCAAAGTTTTCAAAGTTGCACATGCCCTTTCAATGTCTTCCTATCACTACCATCATGGGTCTTCAGAACGTGGCAGAGATTGCCAACTTGTAGGGATACATGGTGCAGTAAATGCCGAGATGGAAGCGCCACATGTTAAGGTTTCAGTTGTTTATAAGATGTGCGATGGACTACAACAGCACCCATGTTTTTCTATTGTTTGAATTGTTTTTTGATGAGAGCAATATTGTTTTCCTTGTGTACACGTGGATAAGACACGAACTGTACCGCGTCTGACACACCAATAAGTTTAACGAGTTCCGGATTATTTTTTCTGCAACCGTATAATGGTTTAGGTTAGGGTTGTGCATCTGTCCAAACCCGATCTGGTCCAAACCCTGATCGGAACCTGATCCATTGCCAGAGCGCGGACCGAAGACGGGACCGATCAGATCCAGGTTTGGACTGGATTGGACCGATCACGTTGGGACCAAAGACTGGACCAGACTGATCAGTTCGGTCCAAGATCGGGCTTGTTTGTATTGAAAATCTGGGAATGGACCGGACCGGAACATGGTCCGTCGCCAGGGACCGGACCGGACGGATCCGCTTTGGACCAAAACCCGAACCAATCAGTTTGGTCCGGTTCAAAAATCCAGATTGACAGTCTACAGAGTCCGGATCCGCTCTGAATTTTGGTTGGGCATTGCTGGGTTGTTTTCTTCATGTTTGATGCACCAAAGGAAGTTGTTGGAGTTTAGGTCCGACCCGAATTGCCAAAATACTCCTCACGAGGGTGTGGAGTATTTTCATTTCCTCATTGGTCATTTGATCTTACATTCACGTCCTTCTCCCTTGAATCTTAGTCCTCAAGTCTCTCAACATAGTCATTTTTCCTACTTTTAGGTCCTTTTATTTTTTTTCTCCTCAAACCTATTTATTCCTGAAACTCAAACATAAAACTCGTTACGTAACATTGTTTAGGTTCAAGATAATGAACATAAGACACAAATGAATGCATGAAATGATGTCAATCAAATAACCCCACACCTAACTTTTGCTAGTCCCGAACAAAACAAAGAAAGAGAAAAAAGAAAGAAAGGAAAAGCATACGTAAAACAGGGAAATCCTAAATCACTTTCTAGGAATCACGGTTGCACTTAACACGTGCAACAAGCCGTTAAACCTCCTTGCCGCTAAGGAGGAGGAGTGTTGTCTCCTGAGGGTTTTCAGCGGATACACCCACAAAATCCGAACAAAGATGCATTATTCAACCTAGCTACACGACTCGATGACTCATTTTTGTCGATCATTGCACGCGGTAATGCTACAAGCCGACTCTATATATGTAATCAGTCCACACACCTAGCCTAGTGAATCATTCGTGAAAGTTAATTAAGGACTTAAGTGAAAGACATGTGCAACCTTAACTTCTTAAAATGCTACATTGTGTAAAGTCCATTAAGGTTGTTATTTGACTTTTTTTTCTTATTCTTTGGAGTATTACAATGGTTGGTGTTTGATTCTCTCAGGATGGGGTTTCATGCATCATTGCCTGTGAGGACTTACATTATCACGTACACATTCCTCCAAATCTCCACAAAGGGTGATCCCTACCACCCGTGTAACGGGAGTTCGGTCGGTGCATCCCAAGTCAGATGACTCGAGAGCACCAGGTACTAAGTCCCCTCGGACCTAATTTCCCAAGTGATAGAAGTCGTGCGAGAAGAGACAACGCCACTTATTCATTTATTTACAAAACCCCTACACTGACAGTTTCACAAAAAGAGTTTAAGGGTCATTGACTACGACAAACTTCCTTATACTAACAGACACGAATTATTTGACTCACTAGGTTCAGGGTGGACTTCTTTATTTGTTTGAGTACTCAAACCCTTTGATTACACACCCCCCGAGCGAAGACGGGGGTGCATCCTTACGACTCGATAAGACCTAAAGCCAGTATACTAGATATCCTAATGCATCATGTTCAAGCCAATTTTGGGACATTTCTTTTTACTTTGCCTCTCAACTGTTTTGCACATGCTAGACACACGCAAAACCCACAAAATATTTTCTTTCACAAACACATAAAGATTTTGAAAGAAATGTCAAAATTTTAAAGCACTAGGCAAGCAAAAGAAGACAAGTCACCCAAGGATCATGACAAACAGATATATCAATGTTAAATGCAGCACACTAACATGACTCTATCAATGCACACAAAAGAAAACAAAATCAAAGGAAAAGACTCAACTATGTACAAACGTGAACCCCCCTCACACCTAATCCATGCATTGTCCTCAATGTATGGCAAAATGACACCAATGCATGGATAGGGTGTACCAGACTACTGACGGCGGCTAGAGGTGCCCGAAGAGCACTTCGCTCAAGAGCCGACAATTTCCTATACATTTTCCGGTTTTGTTTGGCTAAAATGACGTTTTACTGCTCAACCGCCATCTCAGAAATGTCAGTGTTACAGAGCGTTCCCGAGCTCACAGACGAGCTTGAGGAACTGTCTCTAACATCCTCCTCCATGTAATCAGGCACCCATGCCTCCGTAAGGCAATGACAAAATGACGGGGTCATCTTCGCTACCTCGAGGTCGGTGCCTTGGCGCCACAGCAAGCGCTCAAATCGTGGGATGTCCAACATGCCACACAATTTGGTAACCAGAGTAGGCAAACAATGTATTTCTTTAAGATTAGCGTTCACCAAAACGTTGAACAACGTTCGATAAATGCAGTGAGGTGAACCATTCATAAGACTATACACTATTCACAAACTAGGTGTGAAGAATGTTGAGGTCCGCTCTTGGCCCAACACATTCCTACACACCCACCTGGCTACAATGTGCACATTGGAGTAAATGTGCGCATTGGGTATTCGCCCATGCAATGAGATGGATTGCTCGCGCCCAAGCATAGATCCGTAAAAATTAATGTCACGGGTGGGCACGAGATCATCGACTAAGGGGATCCCAGTCACGTCGGAGATGAATTGGGGTGTCACGGTGTGCTTCACCCCTCTGAGAGTGACACTAAACTCGAGTGGTCCGTTATGGTCACACTCGAGTTTAGTAAAGAATTCATGTACGAGAGACTCTACATACATGATTTCGTCACCCTCATACAACAAATGGTACCACCCTTTGGCTACGATTCTATCGTAGAAGGGTTCTCCGAATTCACGAATCAGGAGGCAAAATTAAGTTCTGGAATTAAATGTGGGTTGGCCATACCTGCACCTAACTTGGTGAGCTTTAACGACGGAACACGCGATGGCAAAGACGAACACAACACAAGAGGGTCGGAGACCACATGTCTGCTCAAGCCGTCAACAACCGCCCAACCCACTGGAAATGATGGAAAACACAAACCCAAACGACCCACCGAAATTACAAGACCCGATCTGAGCGACAAACCACTGATTGGCGGTCTGGAACCGCCGATTAACGGTCTGGTTGCAAGATCTGTAACTAAGATTTTGGGGAGGGGGCGGAAACGAGAATAGAAATGCATTTTCGTTGGGTGGATGATGGGTAGGGAAACGAAAACACATTTTTAACAAAGGAAAATGGAAAAATATCCAAAAGGCACCTTTTTTTTCTTTTTCGTTTTTCACTTTTTTGTTTTTACAAAGATATGTACAACCAAATGAAGGTATGGATTACGTCAAGTGACCACATCCGCGGGGAGTTCGTTTAAAGACACGACTTCCTCCTCGACCTCTGTCGTGGTCCCTTCAAGTACAGCTTGAGGTGTTGTCCATTAACTTTGAACACGTCCCCATTCCTTGGATTCTGAATCTCAACCGCCCCAGGAGGGGAGACGGTTAAAACAATAAAGGGCCCTGACCAACGACTCCGAAGTTTCCCCCGAAACAAGTGGAGGCGAGAGTTATACAAGAAGACCTTTTGTCCCACCTCGAAGGTTTTGCTTTGGACCAAGCAGTCGTTGAAAATTTTAGTGCGGGACTTCCAGATCTTGGCATTCTCATATGCTTCATTGCTCAACTCCTCCAACTCATTGAGGTCTAGCTTGCGATTGGCACCGGAAAAATCAAGACCAATGTTAAGATGTTTGATTGCCCATAATTCCCGGTGCTCAAGCTCTACCGGAAGATGGCAGGCTTTGCCATTAACTAGACGGTAGGGGGACATGCCAAGGTCGGTTTTAAATGCAGTGTGGAAAGCCCACAATGCATCATTAAGCATGACCGACCAATCTTTCCTTGAAGCATTAACCATTTTCTCAAGAATTTGCTTGAGTTGACGGTTGGAAATTTCCACTTGGCTACTGGTTTGAGGATGATAAGGTGTGACCAACTTGTGCGTGATGGAATATTTCTTCAACACTGCCTCGAGGGATCGGTTCACAAAGTGTGTCCCCCGATCAGTTATGATACAATGAGGTGTCCCAAACCTCGCAAAGATGTGTTCTTTAAGAAACTTGATCACAACCTTGCGGTCGTTAGTGCGAGTGGGGATCTCTTCCACCCACTTCAACACATAATCAACCACCACGAGAATGTAGGTGTGACCATGGGACACGGGGAAAGGACCCATGAAGTCAATTCCCAAACATCAAAGATGTTGATTACTAAGATAGGATTGAGTGACATCATATCACGTCTGCCAATGCAGCCCACACGTTGGGACCTATCGCATGCTTTGCAAAATGCAAAAGCGTCTTGGAACAATGTGGACCAGTGAAAACCGCATTGGAGCACTTCGATAGCAGTTTTCTTGGCACCAAAGTGCCCACCACATGCCTCCTTATGGCAAAAGGACAAGATGCTCTGAATCTCGTCGTTAGAAATGCACCTTCTTATGATTTGATCGACGCAATACTTAAATAAGTAGGGATCATCCCAATAGAAGTGTTTGACTAACGACTTGAACTTCGCTTTCTCATTTTGTGTCCAATGAGCTAGCACCTCCCCGGTTGCTTGATTGATTCGTTTTATATTAACCGCAAGTGCACGGCCGCGTTTAAGCGGTGGAAAATACGGGTCGTCCACTGGGAGGTGTCTCGACATTTGGTTCGTGCGAAGGCGAGTGGTAAAGAAAGGAGAGAGAGATTGATTACACTAAATTACACTAGAATGCAAAAGGAAATGAAAGATAAGCAATAAAACTAAACCCCAAAGGGGATAGAGAAATAATGTGAATATAAAAGATGTGTGTGTGTGTGTGTGTGTGTGTTTAATTAAGCTCCTCACAACATGTAGTGCATGAAATCATAAAACTAAATTCAACTTTGCCTCCACATGAATTAAGATATGATCATATCATTAAAGCATACAAGACAATAATTGCAATGAAGCTAAATGAACTCATGTATAAAGACTAGACCCTACTATGCCTCCACATGAAGTAAGATAACACATATCATTAAAACATACAAGACATTAACCAAGGTAAAGGCAACAAGAGTACATACACTACAAATTGTGTTTCCAATATTAATTCCATCCATATCCTCACCTTATCATTCCCCATAAAATAGGTCCACTAATCTAAGCATAAGTTATGCTTCATTCAAGAGCATTAGCATATCAAAGATAAGAGTGAAACCCTATTAGATGGTTATGGAAATCATATAAGACTCAAGGGACTCAAGGGATTAAGATAACACACACCTAATACACTACATTATCATATCACATATTTCTCCACCCCTCAAATGGGGATGGAACTACTCACTACTCATTACATTAACTACATTAACAAAATGAAGCATTATACTGAAATGAAACTACACTAATCAAGCAAGAAATATTAAAGAAGCTGAAATGACATAAAACAAAACAAGCATCAAAGCAAGCACATTAAAGGAAATTAATCTAAGAGAAACAACACAATTAAAGGAAAACATATATTATGAACTCACTCAATTACAAGTAGCCCTTCCTCCACCAGAGTTTTGCTTCAAGGCTTCACTCTTAGTAGGGAAGATGACCACCAAAGAGAGAGATGGGTACAATGGAAGGTGAAGAGTTCTATTTATAGGCATGGAAAAAGCTAATCCGGGACAATCCCCCGATGTGGGACTAAACCAATACCAAAAATAGCCTAAACAAACACTAATACATGTGCAAGCGAAATCATAGGGGATCCGGACCTCCAATTGGTGGTCTATAGGATCCGGATCCAACTGGAATTTGTTCTGGGCTTTGCTTGATGTATTTCTTGGACTTGGATGCATATACTTTGTTTATTGGAGCTCCGACCCGAATCGAATTGCCAAAATACTCCCCATGATGGTGTGGAGTTTCTGTTTTGCTCTTTGGTCCTTCGGTCTTACGTTCAGGTCCTTCTCCCTTGCATCTTAGTCGTCAGGTCTCAAAATTCAGTCCTTTTTCCCTGCTTTTAGGTCCTTTTATGCTCTTCTCTTCAAATCTCTTTATTTCTGAAATTCAAACATAAAACTCATCACGTAGTATTGTTTAGGTGAAAGATAATGGATATAAGATGCAAATATGAGCATGAAATGATGTCAATCAGATACCCCCACACCTAACTTTTGCTAGTCCCTAGCAAAACAAAGAAAGGAAAAATCATACGAGAAAAACAAGATATCCTAACTCACTTTCGTAGGAATCACGATTGCACTTAGCACGTGCAACAAGCCGTTAAACCTCCTTGTCGCCAAGGAGGAGGAGTGTTGTCTCCTGAGGGTTTTCAGCGGATATACCCACAAAATCCGAACAAGATGCATTAATCAATCTAGCTACATGACTCGTTGGACTTATTTTGTCGATCATGAGACGCGATAATACTACGGGTCAACTCTATATGGGTAATCAGTCCACACACCTAGCCTAATGAGCCATTCGTGGAAGTTAGTTAAGGACTTAAGTGAAAGACATGGGCAACCTTACCTTCTTAAAATGCTACATTGTGTAAAGTCCATTAAGGTTGTTATTTGACTTTTTTTTCTTATTCTGGAGGAGTTTATTGGTTGGTGTTTGATTCTCCAGGGTTAGGTTTTGTGCATCATTTCCTATGAAGACTTACACTATCACGTACACCTTCCCCCAAATCTCCACATAGGGCGATCCCTACCACCCGTGTAACGGGAGTTCGGTCGGTGCATCCCAAGTCAGATGACTCGAAAGCACCAGGCACAAAGTCCCCTCATACCTACTTTCCCGAGTGATAGGAGCCGTGCGGGAAGAGAGAACACCACTTATTTATTTATTTACATGGGAACCAAAACCCCTACACTTAAGTTTCACAAAAAGAGATTAAGGGCCCTTGACTACGACAAACTTTCTTATACTAACTAACACAAATTTTTTGACTCACTAAGTTCAGGGTGGACTTCTTTAAATGTTTGAATACTGAAACCCTATGATTACACGCCTCCCGAGGGAAAACCGGGGTGCATCCTGACGACTCGATAAGACTTAAAGTCAGTAAACTAGATATCCTAATGCATCAAGTTCAAGACAATTTTGGGAGCTTTCTTTTTACTTTGTCTCTCAACGGTTTTGCACATGCTAAACACACGCAAAACCCACAACACATTTTCTTTCGCAAACACATGAAGATTTTGAAAGAAATGTGAAAATTTTAAGGCACTAGGCAAGCAAAAGAAGATGAGTCACCCAAGGATCATGACAAGCAAATATATCGATATTAAATGCAGCACACTAACATGACCCTATCAATACACACAAAACAAAACAAAAAAACAAAGGAAAAAACTCAACTATGTACACACGTAAAACACCCCCCCAAACCTACTTCATGCATTGTCCTCAATGAATGTGAGCAATAGACTACATGGATTTATGCATGAAAAAGAATAGATCTTACCAACGTGAAGTACGCAGGGAATTTTCTGGCTATGTTGATGGACACAACCCAAATTACCTCAAAACCTGTGAGATGCTAAGGAAGGGATACAAATACGTGACAGAATTGGGGCCCAAATACTCAAAGGTTGGGGTCCACAACAATCCATGCTCATTGAAGGAGTCTTCTTTCTTTTCTTTTTTTTCTTTTTTTAACTATGTACAATAATGGACTTCCATCTTCATATGTCAAGGGACATCAAATGGGAACCCGCCTTCTCTCGAGCCCGAAATGCACATGCATGGGCTCGCAACATACAAAAGAGAATTGCTTGACCACCTGACACCCTTATATACATCGTGGTCGTTCGATGCCTCTTGAGAGTTAGCAAAAGAGGAGGCATGAATGAGAGGTGAACCTCTATCAGGTTGAAAGGTATCAAGTGGTTGATTCTTAACCCACATGGGGTCCTCAGCAGATACAGAATGAAGAGCATGTGGCCCAGAGGCCATAAAAATAGTATCTTGTGGCTCAAAAGCCACGTTATCAAAAGGATGTGGATCGAGGGACACATGATCAAAAAGAAGTGGCTCAAGGGCCACATGATCAGAAGAATGTGGCTCAAGGGCCACGTGATCAGAAGATAAGGCACCTTCTTGTGCCAGCTCAGGTGAAACATCGTCACCACCTTCAGGATTTCCATCGACCAATTCTCTGAAGTACTTGAAGGTGCCCTCAACTTCAATTTCATGCCCTTATAAGTGTTGTGGTTGTTTGATGCCTCTTGAGAGTGAGCAAGATAGGAGGCATGAATGAGAGGTAAACCTCTATCAGGTTGAAGGGTATCAGGTGGTTGATTCTTAACCCACATGGGGTCCTCCGCAGATACAGAATGAAGATCATGTGGCCCAGAGGCCATAACAATCGTATCTTATGGCTCAAAGCCCACATGATCAAAAGGATGTGGCTCAAGGGCCACATGATCAGAAGAATATGGCTCAAGGGCCACAAGATCAAAAGGAGGTGGCACTGAGGCCACATTATCAGAACATAAGGCACCTCTTGTGCCAGCCCAGGTGAAACATCTTCACCACCTTCAGGATCTTCTTCGAACAATTCTCTGAAGTACTTGAAGGTGCCCTCAACTTCAATTTCATCCAAACCCTGGATAAGGTTGACCCCAACAGGGTCATTGAAGGAACCTGGCTTCTTGTCGATGGTGAAGATGTTGAAATCAGCACATTGACTACCATAAGTCAAGCGCATCAGACCATTGCGACAATTGATCAATGCATTGGAAGTCGCAAGGAATGGTCGCCCCAGAATGACAGGAATTTGCCCAAGTTGGTTTGGCACAGGTTCAGTATCCAAGACAAAGAAGTCGACTGGATAAATGAACTCTCCCACTTTGATCAGCACATCTTCCACCACACCCCTCGGTTTCTTCATAGACCTATCAGCCAATTGAAGAGTGGTCTTTGTTTGTTTGAGGTCTCCAAGACCGAGGTGGACGTAGACAGAATATGGAAGAAGATTAACAGATGCACCAAGGTCCAATAAGGTTCGATGTATGGGCACATCACCAATCACACAAGAGATAGTAGGACAGCCAGGGTCCTTGTACTTGACTTGCATGGGTTGTGCCAACAAAGAACTCACGTTAGCCACAAGAAGAGCTTTCTTTGGAACAAGAGTTTTTCTCTTCTTGGTGCATAAGTCCTTGAGAACCTTGACATAAGGTGGCATTTGCTGAATCACCTCCAACAGAGGGATGTTCACCTTAACTTGCCTAATCATCTCAAGCATCTTGTCATGGTGATCTGAGGTTTTCTTTTTAAGGCGCTCAGGGAATGACGCCATCGGGGCATAAGGGTGCAAAGGAACCCCAGAATTCTGGTCCAAAGAAACATGAGTTGGGACCTCAGAATCTGATTCCTTCGACACAAGAGGAGACAAGGGGACCTCAGGGTTCAACCCCTTTGTCGAAGGAAAGGTAGAGAGAACCTCAGGATCTGGCTCCTTCCTGGAGGTATTTGTTGAGGGAGCCTCAAGATCCGGCTCCCTCAAAGATGGTGATGACAAAGAAGGCACCCCAATGTGGTTGTCCACCTCCTTACCAGACCTCGAAGTGTGAATCACATTAATATGATGGGTCGGTTTAGAGGTAGCATGAGGCAAATGTGTCCTTCCTTGAGAATGGGTACCCTGAGGATACACCTCGGGTTGACTCGATAATTGGCCCTTCTCACGTTCATGGAGCTGATTAGCCAACTGGCTAACTTGCATTTCCAATGCTTTGACCGAATTGTTGCTGGCCGCAAACAAGGATTGTGTGCTCTGAATGAACGCATGAAGGGTTTGTTCAAGAGTGGGGTCCTTCGAGTCAACCCGTTGGGGTAGTGGAGTCTGGTTAGAATAACCCGACGATGAGGTCTGAGGAGGTGTGTAATTATGGTTCTGAGACCTTTGATGTGGAGGTTGGTAGGTCGCCGATGAGCGTGGAGGTTGATAAGGTGGAGGTTGAGGTTGAGCGTGCGAGTTCTGACCGTTACCCCCACTAGGCCCCCAAGAGAAGTTAGGATGATTACGCCATCTCGGGTTGTAGGAGTGACTGTACGGGTCATTACGGGGCCTCTGTTGATACAACGCATTTCCATGCTCAGTATCCCTTGGAGTGTAAGCGCATTCCAAGTCATCATGGCTCGTAAGTCCACACCTACTACACCCGGGAGTAGCGACCTGAGCTACAGGAGCTCGGTCCAACTCTAAACTCTCAATCCTACGCATGAGAGCAGCTATTTTTTCCTCAGACGCGATCGATGACTCAACTTGATATGATCCAGCTTGACCAGAAGACTTGGCGGCTGGTGGCTCTCTCATGGTGTCCCACTCAAAGGTGCGTTCAACCATTAACTCAAAAGTGTCCCATGCCTCATCGATGGGTTTCATTTGGAACTCACCTTGACACATCGACTCCACAATGTGCGAGTGTTGTAGTTGAGGCCCTCATAAACAATTTAGCACAGCTGCCATTGCTCAAGTCCGTGATGAGGGCACTGCTGGAGAAGGTCCTTGAACCTCTCAAAGAAACCATGAAAAGATTCGGTCTTAGTCTGATACATTTGATGTATCTGGTGCCGTATCTGTTGAGTTTTCCTTTTAGGGAAAAATCTCTTCAGAAATACGGTCACGAAGTCATCCTAAGACCAAATAGAGCTCGCCGGGAGGCTGTATATCAATTTCTTCGCGTTATCTTTCAACGCAAAAGAAATCATCCTCAACCGGACTGAATCCTCGTCAAGCTGTTGAAGCTTGAACATGGAGCATACTTCCTCGTATTCGCGTATAAAAATATACGGATCCTCCTTATTGGCACTAAAGGTTGGAAGCATGCTCGCATATTGAGGTTTCAGCTCATAGTTGTTCCCGCGAGCAGGGGGAAGAACTATGCAAGAAGGCTGCACGACCCAAACAGGATGGGTCCACTCCCACAAAGTCATCGGTCTATCCTGTCGAGCTAAAGGTGGTGGTGCACCAAGAACTCGATCCTGACCGAATCTCCCTTCCTCTCGAGTCAGAGGAGGAGGAGAAGGAGGTCTACGTGGTGGTGGGAGCGGACCGAGGTAATCCATGAATGGACCCCAGTCTCCCCCGTCACCACGAGACGACTCGGCCTCATGCTCCAAAGGAGCACGAGGCGGAGATGATCGATCACCAAGACCGTCCATCTCAGAAAAATGCACTCTCTCAAGTTGAGCGCTCTCACCAGAACGAGCCCAACCTCGCATAAAAAATGCTCAACTCGACTCTAAAATAACACACAACAGAAGGTGTACTAGAGGAGGAGACTACGCGTAGAAAATAGATGTGGAGAGGACTCAGATGAGGAGGGAAGAATCCCTAGAGCTAACGTGGGTTTGTGGGATCAGGTAGAAGCCTAACTAGCAAGCACGACTCAAACAACTTAAGGCTATGGGTCCTTAGGTTAGACGACGCCTAACTTCGAGGTCACTAGCCTCGACACGCCTCACCTCCCTACAACGAGGAACACAATGCTTAGCAAGTGATACCAGATCTGGAGATCCAGTACCTCCTACTATCGACAAGTTAGGCAACGCCGATCAGGTCATGACGGTCTCAACTAGATTACTCTCCTAGTGCATCCGCAATCCTTAGGGCCAATGTCTACTTGCTTTTAGTTAAGGCTTGATTAAGAATGATTTTTGGGGCCAAGGAAAGGGTGATGAAATCCCCCACCTTATCTTTTATGGGACAACCCCTCCTTAGTAGCATTTTGATCCAAGATCTAGCAATCAATCACTCCAATCAAACGCTCAACTCACTCTTGTCCTGATGCAATTCCTACTAACTAATGCATGGGCATACAAGATGCATGAATGAGTGTAGGAAATGCGTACCTCACGCCAGCGCTCAACAAATGAAAATAAAGCTAAAAGAAAAGACAACTATATGCCTAATTCAAGTACATGATGCGTGACCTAAACAAGTAAGAACGTCTAGTCTTTTGCTTTGGATTTTAAGGCGAAGTTGATTAATGGGGGGTGATTAATGATCTGTGAGAAAACTAGAAGTCACAGCATGCAAAATAGGGCTCCTAGATAACGAAAATGAAGAACACAACTACCCGAAGAAATATGGAAGCAAGAAGACCTCACCAGGCCGCCAATTGGTGGTCTCAGACCACTGATTGGCGGTCCCTTTTGATGTTTAGCTGCTCCAACTCCTCCAGTAGCCACCCTGAGAACTCTAAGATCCATGAAACTAAGAAAAACAGGAAACAAAAAATTGAAAACCACTAGAATCGTCCAAACCAAGGTCTGGACAGAGCACCTCCCGGGCAACTACGCCAAAAATTGATTGATTCGTTTTATATTAAGCGCAAGTGCACGGCCGCGTTGAAGCGGTGACAAATACATGTCATCCACTGGGAGGTGTATCGACATTTGGTTCGTGCGAAGGCGAGTGGTAAAGAAATGAGAGATAGATTGATTACACTAAATTACACTAGAATGCAAAAGGAAATGAAAGATAAGCAATAAAACTAAACCCCAAAGGGGGTAGAGAAATAATGTGAATATAAAAGATGTGTGTGTGTGTTTAATTAAGCTCCTCACAACATGTAGTGCATTAAATCATAAAACTAAATTCAACTTTGCCTCCACATGAATTAAGATAAGATCATATCATTAAAGCATACAAGATAATAATTTGAATGAAGCTAAATGAACTCATGTATAAAGACTAGACCCTACTATGCCTCCACATGAATTAAGATAACACATATCATTAAAACATACAAGACATTAACCAAGGTAAAAGCAACAAGAGTACATACACTACAAATTGTGTTTCTAATATTAATTCCATCCATATCCTCACCTTATCATTCCCCATAAAATAGGTCCACTAATCTAAGCATAAGCTAAGCTTCATTCAAGAGCATTAGCATATCAAATATAAGAGTGAAACCCTATTAGATGGTTATGGAAATCATATAAGGCTCAAGGGATTAAGATAACACACACCTAATACACTACATTATCATATAACATATTTCTCCACCCCTCAAATGGGGATGGAACTACTCACTACTCATTACATTAACTACGTTAACAAAATGAAGCATTATACTGAAATGAAACTACACTAATCAAGCAAGAAATATTAAAGAATCTGAAATGACATAAAACAAAACAAGCATCAAAGCAAGCACATTAAAGGAAATTAACCTAAGAGAAACAACACAATTAAAGGAAAACATATATTATGAACTCACTCAATTACAAGTAGCCCTTCCTCCACCAGAGTTTTTCTTCAAGGCTTCACTCTTAGTAGGGAAGATGGCCACCAAAGAGAGAGATGGGTACAATGGAAGGTGAAGAGTTCTATTTATAGGCATGGAAAAAGCTAATCCGGGACAATCCCCCGATGTGGGACTAAACCAATACCAAAAATAGCCTAAACAAACACTAATACATGTGCACACAAAATCATAGCGGATCCGGAGAGATCCGGACCGCCAATTGGCGGTCTATAGGATCCGGATCCATCTGGAATTTGTTCTGGGCTTTGCTTGATGTATTTCTTGGACTTGGATGCATATACTTCATTTATTGGAGCTCCGACCCGAATCGAATTGCCAAAATACTCCCCATGATGTGTTGGAGTTTCTGTTTTGCTCTTTGGTCATTCGGTCTTACGTTCAGGCCCTTCTCCTTTGCATCTTAGTCCCCAGGTCTCACAATTCAGTCCTTGACTTTTTGTATGGTCATATGTATTCTGATACTCCCCTTCAAACTTGGCGGGTAATTGAGGCCAAGTTTGGTGATGAAGGTGCGGAAGGCATCCTTGGGTAAGGCTTTAGTAAATCCATCAGCAAGTTGTAACTTGGAAGGTACATAATTGGTGTCGAGAAGTCCGAGTGCTACTCTTTCACGTACAAAATGATAGTCCAGTTCAATGTGCTTTGGGGGAAGGTGTACATGATAGTGTAAGTCCTCATGGGCAATGATTCACGAAACCTGATCATGGGAGAATCAAACACCAACCAATAAAATGCTCCAAAGAAAAAGAAAAAAAGAAAAGAAAAAAAGAGTCAAATAGGAACCTTAATGGACTTTACACATTGTATCACATTCAGAAGTTAAGGTTGCCCATGTCTTTCACTTAAGTCCTTGACTAACTTTCACGAATAATTCATTAGGCTAGGTGTGTGGACCGATTACATATATAGAGTCGACCCGTAATATTACCGCGTCCCATGATCGACAAAATAAGTCCAACGAGTCGTGTATCTAGATTGATTAATGCATCTTGTTCGGATTTTGTGGGTATATCCGCTGAAAACCCTCAGGAGACAACACTTCTCCTCCTTGGAGACAAGGAGGTTTAACGGCTTGTTGCACGTGCTAAGTGCAATCGTGATTCCTACGAAAGTGAGTTAGGATTACTTGTTTTTCATATGCTTTTCTTTTTCTTTGTTTTGCTCGTGACTAGCAAAAGTTAGGTGTGGGGGTATTTGATTGACATCATTTCATGCTTTTATTTGTATCTTATATCCATTATCTTTCACCTAAACAATTCTACGTGATGAGTTTTATGTTTGAATTTCAGAAATAAATAGGTTTGAAGAGATGAAGCATAAAAGGACCCAAAAGCAGGGAAAAAGGATTGAATTGTGAGACATAGGGACTAAGATGCAAGGGAGAAGGACTTGAACGTAAGACCGAAGGACCAAAGAGAAAAACAGAAAACTCCACACCATCTTGGGGAGTATTTTTGCAATTAGATTCAGGTCGGAGCTCCAATAAACAAAGTAGATGCATCAAAGTCTGACAAAGAAATCCAGAAAAGCCTAGAATAAATTCCAGCCGGATCCAGACTTTATGGACCGCCAATTGGCGGTCTGGATCTCTCTGGATCCGCTCAAACTTCTCGGGCACATGTATTAGAGGATGTTTATTCTATTTCTGGTATTTGTTTAGTCCCATACCGGGGGATTGTCCCGGATTACCTTTTTCTATGGCTATAAATAGAACTCTTCACCTTCCATTGTAATCACTTCACATTTTGAGTGACTATTCTTCCTACTAGAAGTGAGGCCTTGAAGCACACACTAAAGTAGGAGGATGCTACTTGAATTGTGAGTCATTTTAATAAAAGTTTCTTTGTTATGTTATTTGTTTCATGTTGCTTGTTTTACTTAGTTTAATTATAATTTCATTAGTTTTAGTAGCTTAGTTAATATGCTTTCCTTGCTTAGTTTAATAATTAGTCTAATGTGTAGTGAGTAGTCCATCCCCTTTGGGGGTGGAGTTGATGTTCATACATGCATTAGAGAGTAGAATGAATGCTTTATATACAATATGTTGATAAAACATGAATGTATGCTTGCTTGTTTAGGATAGAACTTATGACTTGATGAGTTTTGCCAAAATGATTAGACACCTCTCATGCTTGTTTAGGTTCTGAAATAACCAGCTTGTGTATGTAAATGTTAATAAACTACGTTAGTTAATGGATTGATATGTTTTGCCATAACATTTAGACACTTGCTATGCATGAAAACACTACCTTTATTTGTGCTTAAAGAATGTGTTCAACACCCACCTCTTTGCATGTGTGCACTCACTCCATCCCTTAGGGGTTTTCCATTTCTGAATTCCAGCACACTTATTTCATTCTTAGTTAAGTTTTAGTTCATCGTTTGTTGTTCGTTTATGCATGCGTTACTTCGTAGTGTAGTATAGCGTAGATTAGGATAATCAAACTCTCTTCTCTATTTTTGCCACCTGATCTCGTGCAAACGAGAGGCTGCTCACCTCCCTGTGGATGACCCGTATTTGCCACGTCTTCACCGACGCCCTGCACTTGCGGTTTAATTAAAACGTTCAACAATTGACATTGTGAACTATTTAGCAATGATTGACATCATTTCATGCTCATATTTGCATTTTATATCCATTATCTTTCACCTAAACAATGCTACGTGACGTGTTTTATGTTTGAATTTCAGAAATAAAGAGGTTTGATGACAAGAGCATAAAAGGATCTAAAAGCAAGGAAAATCTCCACATAGGGCGATCCCTACCACCCGTGTAACGAGAGTTCGGTCGGTGCATCACGAGTCAGATGACTCAAAAGCACCAGGCACAAAGTCCCCTCAGACCTACTTTCCCAAGTGATAGGAGCCATGCGAGAAGAGAGAACACCACTTATTTATTTATCTACATAGGAACCAAAACCCCTACACTTAAGTTTCACAAAAAGAGATTAAGGGCCCTTGACTACGACAAACTTCCTTATACTAACAAACACGAATTTTTTGACTCACTCAGTTCAGGGTGGACTTCTTTAAATGTTTGAGTGCTGAAATCCTATGATTACACGCCCCCGAGGGAAAACCGGGGTGCATCCTAACGACTCGATAAGACATAAAGTCAGTAAACTAGATATCATAATGCATCAAGTTCAAGACAATTTTGGGAGCTTTCTTTTTACTTTGCCTCTCAACGGTTTTGCACATGCTAAACAAACGCAAAACCAAAAAACATTTTCTTTCGCAAACACATGAAGATTTTGAAAGAAATGTGAAAATTTTAAGGCATTAGGCAAGCAAAAGAAGACAAGTCACCCAAGGATCATGACAAGCAGATATATCGATATTAAATGCAACACACTAACATGACCCTATCAATACACACAAAGCAAAACAAAAAACAAAGGAAAAGACTCAACTATGTATACACGTAAAACACCCCCCACACTTACTTCATGCATTGTCTTCAATGAATGTGAGCGTGATACTACATGGATTTATGCATGAAAAAGGGAAGATCTCACCAACATGAAATGAAACAGGAAGTTCATGGTTATAGTGATGGACACAAACCCGAATTCTCTCAAAACCTGTCATATACTGAAGAAGGGAGACAAATACGTGAAGAAATGGGGCCCAAGTACACAAGGGTTGGGACCCACAACAATCAATGCTGCTCATGAGTTCAGTACGACAATTGTTCAAGGCATTTGACATCGCCAACAGGAAATATGAAATCACCAACTTTGATTTGGACTTCTTCAATGACCCCATCGGGATTTTGATCGAACGATCAACCAACTGCAAAGTTGTTTTCGTAGGCTTGAGCTCGCCAAGGCTTAATCGTTGATACACAGAAGCTGGTAAGAGGTTAACCGTTGACCTTAGATCTAGCAAGAGATTATTAATGTGAGAGTCCCCAATGATACATGAAATTGTTGGACTACCTAGGTCCTTCAATTTTACGTATGTTGGGGTTGAACTTACATTTTGCATGTTCGACTGAAGTTTAGCATGGGGTTAGCCACAGGTTGGCAAGGCAGACTCCCTCTCTCTCTCTCTCTCTCATGTACAGACTGAGCCAATTGACACATCTGAAGCTCGAGAGATTTGCTGGTCTGCTGATTCGAAGTGAGAACTTGACTCGTGGATGACATAAAGTTCTTTACAGAGTTCTCAAGTCCACGAGTTAAGTTCTCAAGCGAATTAAACCGGGTTTCCAAGTTGTCATAATTTGGGAAACCTGGTGGGTTGGTGATGAGACTGTGAATGCATGGGAGGTTGGTGTGGTCGGTTAGGTGGTCGAGAGAAGTTTGAAGGACAACCTGGGGTATTGTTATGGTTCCATGAAAAATTAGGGTGATTCCTCCATCCAGGGTTATATGATGATGATTATGGGTCATTCCTGGATCTATCATAGATGGCATTGACATGTTTCATCTCAAGAGGAATGAATGCACACTCAACTCCTATATGACCTATCCTACCACATAGATGACAGAGAACTGGACCAGATGAAGAAACATGTGACACCTCGTGCTAGTTTTGGAGCTCAATCGAATCCATACGGCGCATTAAGGCCGCCATGCGCGCCTCGGTGGCCGTAGTGGTATCGACAACAAATGCAACACCCGATCTAGTCGAGTTTGCATTTGCGATCCTCGCTCCTATGCTAGATGATCCTGGTGGTCCCCTTATACTCTCCCACTGCATGGTTTTCTCAGCGAGGTCTTCTAGGAAAACCTATGCCTCCCTTTCATCCTTTCCTAAGAACTCTCCTTGACACATGGATTCAATGAGCGTTCGGGATGGGATGTGAAAACCCTCGTAAACAATCTGACACAGGTGCCACAACTTGATGCCATGGTAAGAGCATGAGGATAGTGGCTCCTTGAACCTCTCTAAGTACGCATGGAATGATTCAGGCTCATGCTGATAAAACGAATTGATTTCGTCCTCAGTTTTTGAGTCCAATGATTTGGAAAGTACTTCTTGAGGAATGCAGACTGAAACTCATCCCAAGTGCTAAAGGCATTCCCCTGGTTACTCTACAACCACTTCTTGGCATCATCCTTCAGTGCAAAGGGGACAAGCCTAAGATGGATGGAGTCTGTGCGTTATTGCAGCTTGAACATAGCACATACCTCCTCAAATTCCCAGAGAAAGATATAGGGGTCACATTTCCCAGTGAAGTGATGGAGCATGGATATAAACTGAGGCTTAACCTCAATGTGGTTCTCATTTGCCCCTAGCAAAATGATGCGCCAGGGTAGAGCAGTACGACTAAGGTAACATCGATCACGGAGAGGTATGAGAGTAACAATAGGAAGAACAGGTGGAACAAGTGGGTCCAGCAACTACTCCTCCTCGCGGTAATGAGCAGCCGTTGAACCCAGACTGTGTGCGACACGAGAGGAGGAAGGCGTTGAGAAATCAACTACCGAAGAAGGATTGATGACACGCCTCGTCA
Organism: Triglochin maritima; assembly: GCA_963682175.1. Classification (NCBI taxonomy): domain Eukaryota; kingdom Viridiplantae; phylum Streptophyta; class Magnoliopsida; order Alismatales; family Juncaginaceae; genus Triglochin; species Triglochin maritima. The sequence goes on along the minus strand of OY821773.1, from coordinate 37,243,831 downwards.
AACGGCCACTCTCGTCTCGTGCCCACACAAGCATACACAAAGGTGCACACACACAAACCAATTTTTTTAACAAAGAATGTGCATAGAGGAGAAGACGGGAGGACACAGAAGAGAGAGAATGACTCAAGAGAGAATGGAAGAAGTCCTTATAATACGGCGGGTGGGTACTGGTAGAAGCACACAAGCAAACAAGGCTCAAACAATCCTAAGGTCGCTATAGGTTCTTACACCTAGACGACGCCTAACTGCGAGGTCACACGACCACAACACGCCTCACCTCCCTACGACGAGGTCAAGATCCGGAGATCTCGTCTCTCCTACTATCGACAGAGTGGGCGACATCGATCGGGCCATGACGGTCGTAATCGGATCATTCTCCTAATACACCTGAGATCCTTAGGGCCAATGTCTACTTGTTTTTAAAATTAGGCTCTTAATTACTGTGGTTTTTGGGGGCGAAGGAAAGGGTGATGAAATCCCCCACCTTATCTTATATGAGACAACCCCTCCTTAGTAGCGTTTTGGAGTCTTAATCTAGCAATCAACTCTCCAAACAAACGCTCAACTCACACTTGTTACAATGCAATTCCTACTAACTAATGCATGTTCATATGAAATGTATGAATGAGAGTAGGAAATGCGTACCTCACGCCAGCACTCCGCAACTGAAAATAAAGCTAAAATAAAAGACAATCTACGTGCCTAAGTCCAGTACATGATGCATGACCTAAACAAGAAAGAATGCCTAATCTTTTGCTTTGGGTTTTAAGGTCCATGTTGCTTAAAGGGAGATTGATTATTAATCTGGGAGCAATGTAAAAGTCAGAACATGCAAAATCGAGTCCCAGATTTCTAAATCAGTTATGTCAACAAGGCAAAGAAATAACAAGGTTATCAGAGATTACCAGACCTCCAGTTAGCGGTCTCAGGTCGCGAATTAGCGGTCTTGACATCTCTTTTGGCCTCCAAACTTCACCAGCGGCCTTCCCTTGAGAGTATGAGTCTCCTGCAAGAAACAAAACTACAACACAAAAATTAAATCCACCCGAATCGTCAAAACCAGAGTCTGGACTGGCACCTCCCCGACAACGGCGCCAAAAACTTGTTTAAACGTTTTATATTTAGAGCGCAAGTGCACAATAGTGGTGAAGACGGGAAGAGTACGGGTCGTCCGCAGGGAGGTGAGCAACCTCTGAGTTGACCGAAATCAAGTGATGAAAAAGGTGAGAAGATTTGTGGATATGCTAATCTAAGTTATGCTAAACTAGTAACAAGAAATGTAAAGGAAAAAACAACAACTACCAAAGCAAACTAATCGAAATAACCTAAGTGGAAGTGCAAATCAGGAAGAGGGACCCCTGAGGGGTGGAGTAAGTGTACACAAGCAAAGAGATGGTGAAGAATGCAATCATTAAGTACAAATGTAGGTTGTATTTTCATGTATAGGAAGTGTCTAATGTTTATGGCAAAACCTATCAATCCCATTACTAACCTAGTTGATTAACATTCATATACACAAGTTGGTTATTTCAAAACCTAAAAAAGCATGAGAGGTGTCTAATATTTGTGGAAAAACTCATGAAGTTACAAGTTCTATCCTAAACAAGCAAGCATACATTTATGTTTATCAACACATTTCACACAAAGCATTCATTTCCATTCTCTTTTACATGTATAAAACATCAACTCCACCCCTCAAAGGGGATGGAACTACTTACTACCCATTGTACTAATTAATATTCTAAGAAAGGAGAACATATTAACTAAGTCTACTAAGATTATTGAAATGAAATTAAACTAAGCATGCAATCAACATAAAAGAAACAACATAACAAAGAAAACTTTTATTTATTTCAGACTCACAATACAAGTAGTATCTTCCTACTTCAAAATTTGCTCCAAGGCTCCACTTCAAGTAGGAAGAATAGCCACCAAGTATGAGTGATTACAATGGAAGGTGAAGAGTTCTATTTATAGTCATAGAAAAAAGTAATCAGGAAAATCCCCCGATATGGGACTAATACATCACCAGAAATAGATCTAATTCTCCCTAATACATGATCTACCCGAAGCGTGTCAGATCCGGAGCCCACCCGACCGCCAATTGGCGGTCTACAGAGTCCGGATCCTCTCTTTATTTTGGTTGGGCCTTGCTGGGTTGTTTTCTTCATGTTTGATGCACCAAAGGAAGTTGTTGGAGTTTAGGCCCGACCCGAATTGCCAAAATACTCCTCATGAGGGTGTGGAGTATTTTTATTTGCTCATTGGTCATTTGATCTTACATTCAGGTACTTCTCCCTTCCATCTTAGTCCTCAAGTCTCTTAACTCAGTCATTTTTCCTGCTTTTAGGTCCTTTTATGCTTCTTCTCCTCAAACCTATTTATTTTTGAAACTCAAACATAAAACTCGTTACGTAGCATTATTTAGGTTCAAGATAATGGACATAAGACACAAATGAATGCATGGAATGATGTCAATCAAAGCCAACAAAGTAAAACCTAAAGTCAAAATCCAGAAAAAACCAAAGAACAAACCATGTTGGAATTGGGGACATGTTGGGCACTGGGTTAAGGATTGTCCTTGAAAGAAAGCAAAGGCCAACAAGATGTCACTGATTCGACTCGACATGTCAATGCTTTGACTGCTGTGGAGGAGACCAACAATAATTTTGTTTCTGTTGATCATCAAGTCCTTTACATTTATGAACCATATTAGTGGTATATTGACACTGAGGCTAATGTGCATGTTTGTGCTGATAAGTCCATGTTTGTCTGTTACCAGCCTGTTGATAGAAAGACTGTGGCGATAGCAAATGGAAACATTGCGAGGGTGTTAATGTTAGACGTATCGATCTGAAGTTACCTTCAGGGAGAGTTCTTTCACTACATAAGATGCATCCTGTGTCTGTCGTTCGTCGTAATATTCTTAGTTGTCCATGTTTGGTAGTTAAGGGTTATGAAGTGACTTTTAAATGTAATAAAGTTGTAATAACTTATTCTGGTGCTTTTATTGGCAAGGGGTACCTGTCTGGTGGTGGGTTTTTACTTCATGTTGACTCAACATTTCCTAATCGTAATGTTATTTGTGTGCATGATGAAACTTCTTCTCGTGTTTATTCTATTGAATCTTGTGATGTATGACATGGACATTTAGGACACGTGAACTATCAATGTTTGAAAAGAATGATGAATTTAAACATGATTCCAAAGTACGATATTGAGAAAAAAATGTCAAGTGTGTGTATAAGCTAAGCAACTTAAGAAACCTGTTCATGTTGTGACTAGGCAATCAAATATTTTAGATTTGATACATACTGATACTTGTGGATTTAATGACATGTTAACTAAGATCATAAGAAATATTTTATCATTTTCATTGATGATAGTTCAAAATATCATTTGGAAAGATGGACTTGTTGTCACGACAGAGGTCGACGCTTTGGATGTATGACAACAAACATGTCAGAAAACTTGAACAATCCTCGGTACGCTAATTACAACTAGTATTTTGATGACGTTTTTCCGTTTGAACAAATTCTTTATCTAAAGAAGGGACGTCGCTGAGTTGTGAAATGAATTATATGTACTGATTGTCCACACCGTGTTGATGGCAAACAATAATCTGACAAGATCTCGTACGGTAACTCGATGCCACCAGTTGATGTACATGGTTGAAGCCAATGACCAAAAAAATATCTTGTCAAAGTTGAAGGAGTTATTAGTTGCACTTGTGAATACATAATTGCAATGCACATCTCCTGCTCACATGTACTAGCAGTTTGCAGTGACAGACATGTAAATGTTAGCACTTCGCATTTGGTCTCCCCATTTTATCAGATTCAAATGTACAGACAAGCATACAAACCTATATTTATCCCCATTCCCGATGTAAGGTATTGGTCAGATCGTGGTAACATCACAATGACCCCTCCCAACACCAATAGATCTCCCGGTCGTCCAAGATCATCGTAAATCTGAAACGAGATGGACGAGCACTCTGGAAGAAGGGTAAGGTGTGGGAGATGTGGTGGTATAGAGCATAATAGAAAGTGATGCAAGGAAGCTATATAGCGATACTGTTTGAATAATTTATATTTTACCATTATGTATGATTTTGGATAAATGTAAGACTTCAATGTTTTTTAAGATTTGATTAAATGTAAGACTTCAATGTATTTTACGTGATTAAATGAAAGACTTTAATGTTTTTTACTTGATTAAATATTCTGCAACAATTGATTAAATGTTTTTTTACTTGATTAAATGTTCTACAACAGTTGATTAAATGTTCGACAACACTTGATTAAATGTTTTTTACTTGATTAAATGTACAGATGGAGTTTGATGGATCAAGTTCTGATTCACTTAGAGGTAGTTACACTTCACAAGGTCTGGTGCATAGATCAGTGTTGGTTCTGCAGGCCAACCACAAGTCTGACATCTTTATAGATTTTGTAAGGAGTTTATTACTTTCCCATTAAATATTTTTATGTATGTCTTAATGTTCTAACATGTATTTCAATTTTTTGTAGAAGGATCCAGATGGTCTAAACTGCGTTGAGTATGGTTCTAAACTTAACAATTGGCAGATCATGGACCAAAGAGTTTGGTTTTTGCTCGATATAGTTGGGGCAACGCAGCTCTAGCCTATTTGTATCACGGTTTGGACGAGATTTCCTTAATACCGAACATACATCTAGGTGGTTGATCTCGTTTTATATTTAACCGCAAGTGCACGGCCGCGTTGAAGCGGTGGCAAATACGGGTCGTCCACTGGGAGGTGTGTCGACGATTGGTTTGTTCGAAGGCGAGAGGTAAAAAGAAGGAGAGAAAGGTTGGTTACACTAAACTACACTAAGGTGCAAATGGAAATGGAAGAAAAGCAAGAAAACTAAACCCCAAAGGGGGTAGAGAAATAATGTGAACATAAAGAAGTGTGTGTGTGTTCATTAAGCTCCTCACAACATGTAGTGCATGAAATCATAAAACTACATCCAACTTTGCCTCTACATGAATTAAGATAAGACTACATCATTAAAACATACAAGACAATAATTGGAATGAAGCTACATGAACTCAAGTATAAAGACTATACCCTACTATGCCTCTACATGAATTAAGATTTCACTACATCATTAAAACATACAAGACATTAGCTAAGGTAAAGGCAACAAGAGCTCATACACTACAAATTGTGTTTCCAATATTAACTTCATCCATATCCTAACCTTATCATTCCCCATAAAATAGGTCCACTAATCAAAGCATAAGCTAAGATTCATTCAAGAGCATTAGCATATCAAAGATAAGAGTGAAAACCCATTAGATGGTTATGGAAATCATATAAAGCTCAAGGGATAAAGATAACACACACTTAATACACTACATGATTATATCACATATTTCTCCACCCCCCAAATGGGGATGGAACTACTCACTACTCATTACACTAACTATATTAGCAAAAGAAAGCATAATACTGAAATGAAAGTTAACTAAGAAGGCAAGAAGCATTAAAGAAACATAAAAGGAAAGGAAAGACTAAACAAACATGCACAAATTAAAAGACAAGATTGAAAGAAACTAGAAGAATTATTTTATTAACAAATGACTCACATTGAAGGTAGCATTCATCTCCACCTTGAGTTTTTGCTTCAAGGCTCACTCCTTAGTAGAGAGAATACCACCAAGCAATGGGTAATTACAATGGAAGGTGAAGAGTTCTATTTATAAGCATGGAAAAAGCTAATCGGGGACAATCCCCCGATGTGGGACTAAACCAATACCAAAAATAGCCTAAACGAACATTAATACAAGTCCAGGAGAAATTTCGACGGATCCTGAGCAATATGGACCGCCAATTAGCGGTCCAAGACCGCCAATTGGCGGTCCAAAATCTTCGGATCGTGTTGAAATTTGTTGTGGGCTTTTCTTTCTGGTATTGTTGGTCTTTTATGCGGTTACTTGACTTGTTGGAGCTCCGACCCGACTCGAATTGCCAAAATACTCCCCATGATGGTGTGGAGTTTCCTGGTTTGCTCTTAGGTCCTTCTGTCTTACGATCAGGTCCTTCTGTCTTGCATCTTGGTCCCGAGGTCTCACAATTAAGTCCTTTTTCCTGCTTTTGGGTCCTTTCATGGCTCTTCTCTTCAAACCTCTTTATTTCTGAAAACTAAACATAAAACTCATCACGTAGCATTGCTTAGGTGTAAGATAATTGATATAAGATACAAATATAAGCATGAAATGATGTCAATCAAGTATGGTTCTAAACTTAACAATTGGCAGATCATGGACCAAAGAGTTTGGTTTTTGCTCGATATAGTTGGGGCAACGCAGCTCTAGCCTATTTGTATCACGGTTTGGACGAGATTTCCTTAATACCGAACATACATCTAGGTGGTTGTCTGACTTTTCTGTAGCTCTGGTGTTGGGAGCATTTACACATCGGAAGACCCTCGAACATTAGACCAATGGTGTATCCAGGTGAGGAGGAGGAACTACTTGGAGAACGTTGGAGAAGAAGACAAAGTTTTAAGGGCAGCCACAAGGCCTCTACCTTGGATTTCTACAGAAATGAGATAGAAACATAGGAGCTCGATCAAGTGACGTGGGACCCCTATGCACATCTGGATCTGCAGCAATCGTCGCCACTGTGTACAGATGGTGCAAAAATATGGACGAGTCGTACATGGCTTAACAATTTCGGGGAAGTAATGCGTTGTCGTGACCGGGTAATGCAGCAGTTTGACCTTCTCCAACACATTCCAGAGTCAATGGAGAGACACATAGTGAAGTCAACTCAGGGCTGGGAAGATGTCAACTGGTCGGTGGAAAATCCTATTTTATTCACCATGGATCACATAGGAGGGATCATGTCCAGTTCCAATTTCTGATGCTCATTCTCGGTATCAGTCCAGAAGACAACCACTAATTATATATGGAATGGTATTTGGACATCACTATTTGGTGGATTGTATAGAAGAATACGGTTTCTCAATCGATGACGTACTGACTGCGGACGGGGAGAGAACGAGAAATGGTATGACTTTGATTTGCGTTTTGCAATTTCAAAATTTTAAATTTTGTGTGGGATATTTTACTAATGCATCTTATGATACAGGTACATCAGTTTACGAGTTCCACGAGAAACTCCACAAATTATAAGGAATGATTAAGAAGGATAAGAAAGCCTCCACATTTGCCAGAAAGATAAAGGATATGATGAAGGCATTCATCAAATATTTTGGTGCCCACGACCCGACGCTATGATTGAGTCAAGATTAGGTGGATGAGGAAGAAGAAGATGATGATACTGGAGATGGGGGTCTCACTCAAGAAATGAAGGATGCTGCAAATGCCAGATGAGGGGGTGGTCGTGGTTGTTGTAGAGGACATGCTCAGGCACGTCCTAAGAAGAAGAAGAAGAGGTTGAGGGTCCACTTAGGATAGATATTTTGTTGTATTAAACTTATTTTGTTGATATTACATTGTATTAAACTCAAAATGTTAAACTTGTTCTTTTGGATGTTATTTTGGTTTTATTGTTTTTGTATTTGTTTGGTGCATGTCTTCACAATTTTAGGTATGTCTTTGAAATATTTGTTGGTTAAATGTATGTGGTTGAAATGGTTGTGTTTGTTGAAATTTTTGTAGTTGAAATATTAGTTGTGTTTGTTGAATTGTTGTGGTTGGAATGGTTGTGCTTGTTGAAATTTTTGTAGTTAGACTGGTTATTTTTGTTGAAATATTTCTAGTTGAAATGGTTGTGTTTGTCGTTGATGTTTTTAAACAGGAGGTGAAAATACCAAGTTCTATTAAATAGAATGAAGGCGTCGAGCTCTATTAAATCAAACTCGGCCATGAAGGTTCCGAGTTCTGTTGAAAAGAATTCGGCAACACCAACGCCGAGTTTTGTTGTAAAGAACTCGGCAACACCAGTGTCAGGTTTTGTTAAAAAGAACTCGGCACTGGTGTTGTCAGGTTATGTTAAATAGAACTCGACACTGGTATTGTAGAGTTCAAATTAGACTCCGGCCCCGCTTCCCCCTGCTTTGAACCCTCGTGGGGGTGCAAAAAAATTTCCAACTGTTCGAAATTGGCATCAGTACTGCTGATTTTTTCTATCAAGAACTTGGCGTTGCCAACACCGAGTTATTCAATGAATTTTTTCTATAGAACTTGGCGTCTGAGACGTCGAGTTATGTAGACATTAAAAAATAAGACCCGTCACTGCCACGTGTCGCCATGTGGTGGCAGGGGGTCTACTTTGAAATTTTTGTTTGGGAGAGGTTTATTTTGGATTTTAAAAAAATAATAATTTTAATTCGAAAAATTTACCAAAATTTTATACACTTTCTCGTACATGTGAAAAGAAAACTTGAAAATCAAGAATTGGACCTCTCCTATTCTTTGAACCATAAAATTCCAATTCATAGTCACTTAAACACATTCCCCAAAAACCACAAACACACCCAAAATTCTACCTTTCTTGCACAAATCCCCACGTTTCGCCTCCAAATCGAATCGAAACCTCAAACCACCTGTAAAATTCCACATGTCAACAAAGCCTCCTTCTCGACCCTAACCACCACTGAACCCCAAATTCCATCATTCCTCCTCGTAGTCGTCCTCCACTGGTAAGTTTTTCCTATTCCACACTCTCTCGTGTTGATTATGCCCTTTTTCCGCTTCGAATCACGTGGTTTGGGAGGCTTTTGGCTAGGATTCAGTTTAGAGGCGGAAATGTGATTTTAAGATTTGAAGCTAAAGAGATTATTCTTAATGGTTGAAATTGTTATTTTATACATCACTCAATTGATATTCAATTATTGGAAATTTTATGGTCTTTGTTACATTTTACCAAGACATGCCACACGTCCACTCTTGAAGTGGGTTTGAGTGTGGCTGTGGGGAAGTGGTATAAGAGTTGGGTAGACAGATATTTGTGAGAATTTGAATTAGAAAATGAGTTGTCAGAGAGAAAAGGTTGGTGATTCGGAAGGAATAGTGAGGCTAGACGAAGAATCGACGAGATAAGTAATCGATTCGTTAATCTAAAATTTCATGTCATCTATGTTCCTTTTGATATCCTAGCTTGCATGCATAGGGAGTAATTGTGTTAATGTTGTTGATATGCATATAATTGCATAGTAGTGTTTTGATCAGAAAGTCCCATGTTATGTTTCTACGGAGATGCTTAAGAAAGAGTTGCGTAGCTAGCCGACAACTTGGAGCCACCTGAGAAAAAAATGTCTATATGATTTGTGAATGGACCTACCAAGTTAGCGTGATACTAATTGATTGATTGATTTAGAAGTATGGGACAATGCCGAATCAGAATGGGGGTTTCATATTGTTAATGTATACATATTTTTTGTGATATATGATTCGTAATTGTGTTCCTTTTTTGTTGTACTATTATATGTGTTTGACATGATTATGATTGCATATGATTAGAGGTTATTATTTGCAGAGTGTCGAGCTTACAAATTATTGATTATATTTTTCAAATTATTTGTGTGCCTTCTAGATTGATTTAATTATCAGAGTGTATAGTGATACATGATCGTGTATTGTATTAATGAACCAAGTTCGGGTGGGTAAGCACCCATTGGGACTTGGGTCGTTATATTGAATGAACATCGATTGTCGGTTCACAGACCCAGTTACATTGAAGGCAACTTTTAATAGAGTGTTTGAGATACCGGAGAATGTGCTAAACACTGGTCCAATTAGCAACGGTAGGAGCTTGCACTGACATGCATGATTTTCTTGAAATGCAATGTCAGATCGTGCCAGGAGAGGTATTGAAGAGCAACAACCAATCTTCTATGATTATTGGATCGGAGAGCGTCACTTAGAGTCATCTTGAGAGATCTTTGATTTAGAGGCAACAAGACTAGATATCATTTTGGCACCATCCTTGTGATCGTTTGATTCATAAGCATGTTTTGTTAAAGTATGATGAGTTAGCTTTAGAACCTGCAAATGAAAGGTGACATAAGTAGGAGCTTAAGCGACTAAAACCAAGCAAGTGGTGCTTGATTACAGTAGTGCAGAAAAGGGAATATACGTTGGATATTTAGGGTATATACGTCGGCTATACGGGTCGCTGGACCCGGCGTCTATTTATGCGTCATGTAAACCTAGAAGTCGGTCACTTAACACCCAACGTCTATTCCGTACATATAGACGTCAGTTGTTAGGGACACCCGACATCTATTCTCTAAGTATAGACGTCAGCTACATCCCAACCGAAGTCTATGCTCTAGGTATAGGCGTCGGTTTTACATAATAGCCGACGTCTATTCATTTTTTGAAGGGGATAGAAGTCAGCTACTCGGTACAGCCGACATCTATACCCTTACAAGATTAAAAATAAATAAATACAAAATGTAGCAATCATAGATTCCTACATAACAAACACATTCAACTTGCCCAATAAATTCATCCACAAACACACATTCATCCACAAATACATACAAGCATACATACACAAACACAATCATTCATCCAGAAGCATACATACACAAACACTTGGCATTCACAAATATCGATGTTTGAATTAAAGATGACATTGTATAAATAATTTTTCATGTTTAATTACAAAGAAAGTGTTATTGATATAAGAACCTCTTAGTTCATTAAAATGTTTCTGATAAAATATCAAGCCCATCGGTCGGGAGTATCATCGAGCTCCTGTTGCGAGTAGGGATCACTATTCTTTTGGAAGACCTATAAAAATACAAGTAAAAAAATATTATTTTCTAAATAATGAAACTATAATTATACAACTGAATAGTGATATATATTACCTCGATAGGGATACGTGTGGAGATGCAATTTTGAGGATTTCCTCCATGTATCTCGTCATGTAGTAACCACATTCCGTATTTCCAGTCTGCTTGTGGCACTACGAAAATATAAATTAGATAACTATATGTTCCATTACTTAACTTAATTAACAAAAATGGGAGGAAGAACTTACTCTCATTCCATGTCATGTTACTCCCGCTTTTGTGGTTGTTCTCCTACCACCTAACACTTTGTAAATCCTCATTGTCCTAAGTAGCATAAGTTATTCAACATGAATTCGATAATACTAATAAAAATACATGGATTACAAATATGATGATTACAACGAACTTACATTAAAACAAGTTTCTTCATGGATTCTCTTGGTTTAATCGACACCTGAGGATCAAACCCATAAGCCAAACTAGTCTCGGGGCATAGAATGACAAGCATCCAATAAGCTCTATTTATGTATATAATTAGAAGTTTATTACGAAATAAAATTCCACTTACTTTGAATGAACAAATTTACCTCTCATGATAAGGGCGGAGATAATATCTTTTGCCTTGCTCGTTCATGAGAGTCGCAAGCTGACTCGATTTATCGTCATTCCCAGATATATAGGTAGATGGACTAACAAATCCAAAAAGTTGATCGTCGGGAAAGACTGACCTTCTGGCGTCATAAAGATGTCTATAAGAGTAAAAATTAGATTATGTTATAATTAGGATAAAATTATTTGAAGCATTTCATCTTATATAGAAGAAAACACTTTACTTGCACGTCGATAATCATTATGCACATTTGATCCATCGCCAAGAACTGCATAACATCCTCTTTGACGACGTATAAAGCTGGAGGCAACCCTTGAACCCCCTCCTCCAAATCCAGGCAGTTAAGGATTGTGATTCCCTACCTACCATACATTGATACAACATTTTGCACCTACTTGGTAGCAAATTAATGTTGATCGAAGGTTGGTTTTTTGACCCTTTGCTTCGGGGACTTGAAACCTTACAAATATATATACAAACGTAAAAAATATGATTATTAACAAAATTTAAATTTATTGGTTTTCAAAATTAAAGTATACCTTGTGTGTGTCATTTAGCTCTACTAAATGATTAGGTGACCTCACGAACCCACCAATACCATCGCCGAGGGTAACAACCTCCTCTTCCAGAATTGGCACCAGAGCACTAGAGTCTAAGCAGCTCCCCACTACAACCTTCACTTCTCCCTCTTCTACTTCTTTGAAGTGGTGTCTTGTCTGGAGATGTTATAAATTTTGTCGTGTCCCACCAATCTTTGATCAGGGTCTTCGACAAATAAAGTGTATCTAGATCCATCCTAAGACTTTTGAGGACTGCTTACGAGGACCAATTCTCAAGAATGAGATGCGAAATCTGATTGTCGGTCAGGGTTGACCACTGGCAGCACTGGAGGAGTGGTCACTGGGGAAAAAGCGCTCCTATGGTGGGTAGGAGAAGTAGGCAAATTGCAATCCAATCTTTCCACAACAAGTTGCAATTTATTTTGCAAATCTGCAATTTGTTGCTTGCATTTGGTATGAACAGTCGACGAAGTGGACCGTTGAGTCTTTCCAAATTATTGTCGCAGTCCAACCCTACTCCCTACCCCCGTACATGACTGGGATGTTCATTATTTCCCAAGGCTTCGAATATGTACTTGTTTGTCAAATTTGTTTTGAAGTCCCTCCAACGGGTTGACATGTATGTCATTCACTTTTTCTTCAACTTGTCAGTGGATTGAAACTCAAAAGTTGCCTATAACACGTTAACATTTTTAATTTATATATCTCAAAAGTTTGACTAAAACTAAAGAATATTATAACGGGCTCATTACCTGCATGTCATCCCATAGTGTGTCTTTCAGCTTCTCATCAACTTCAGCCCAACTCAACAAACAAATGTCAACATTGGCCCTCGCTAGGCTCCCCAGATAACTTTTCTAGTTATCAGACAGAATGCCTATCGGCTCAAGACGGTTATCATATTGGATTGGAACTCTACCATCTATATGTCTTCTCCCCACCAATTCATTCATGAGGCAAGGACCTCGTGTACTGTAAGTCTTCGAGACCTCAGATTCAGATGGAGTGGGTTTCTTTTTCGGAGCCATAATACTATAAAAGGTAAATCAAGACATTAAAAAGTAAAATCAAGACATCCATTGGTTATAATTATAATGTATTACAAGACATTTTGCACCTTTACGATTTCTTATTTCTTAACGGATTTTCAATCCATATAACTTCACCGTGGTCATCTCTAAACATACAAGACTCAACATGTATTTCGTTATCTAGTGAGTTCAACTCGGGTGCTTGCTTAGAGAAAAGTGGCGTCTCTTCATACTCGATGAGACAATCATCTGATACAATTTTTTTCTTCCTTTCCAGAATTACTGACTATTTCTTATAACATGGATCAACCACATAGAAGACTTGTTTTGCTTATGAAGTCAGAATAAAAGGTTCTCCTTTAAATCCTTCTTTTGAAAAATCAATTAAAGTGAACCCCAAGTCATCCACTCGAATTCCAGTTTTATTTTTAGTCCACTTGCATCTAAATACAAGTACTTTGAATTTAGCAAAGTCTAGCTCCTATATGTCTTCAATTACACCGTAATAGGATATGTCGGCATATACATGATTCTTGTCTTTAGAACTAGACACATGCAAAGACTCTGCTATTAAAGTGACCCCACTATTCTGAACAACACTTTGGCATCTTCACAGACTGTGTAGAATGAATATCCATTGATATCATAGCCACTGTATCTTGTAACAATAGAATGCAAACCATAGGCCTACCACTGTATTGTCTTGGACTAGAAATCATTAAGTAAAACATAATATATTTGTGTTTCTTGCATAACCACGGGGGCAGATTGTAAATTACAAGCAGAACATGCCAAGAACTGTGAATGCTACTAAAACTACCGAAATGATTCATTCCGTTTGTACAGAGTCCAAGTCATACATTCTTGGATTCTTCACCAAACACAAGAAAGTCGTAATGTACTTGTTTCCATTGAGGTGAATCTACAAGATGACGTAGCAACAAATCATTTGGTTTCTCACGATCAGCATGACATGTCATGTTTTTGGAATCCTCCTTACCCGCAAACAACCATTTAAGCCTTGGTATTATCGAAAGACACCACATAATTTTGGCAGTAGGTCCTTTGATTTTTATCTCATTATCTACATTGTGGTTCGATCCATTACGTTTCATTTTGTATTGTGAAACATTACACCTAGGATTGGAATGTAAGTTTTCAAACTCACCACTATACAATATACAATCATTCAGACATGTATGTATCTTACTATATTCCATTACCATAGGACACAACCCTTTCTTAGCATCATAAGTTCTATCCGACAGTTCATTAGGCTCTGGAAGCATCTCGTTTAATAGCTTCAACAATGATGTGAAACTGACATCGATCCAACCATTTCCTGCTTTTAAATTGTACAACTTCAACACCGCTGACAATTTAGTAAATTTGGTGCAACCCTTATACAGTGGCTTCTCGTTGTCACTCAACAAACTAGCAAGTAAATCGGGATTGGACAAAAACGTTTTAGCTATATCCTGAATCATTTCCTCTAAGTGATTTCCCACACTAACATTGTCCTCGTCATTCTTGGAACAACTAAATGATTCATTTTTGCCGTGCCATATCCACTGTCTGTAACTTGGGTCGAAACATTTCTCAACAAATGATATTTTATTTTCAGAAAAGTCAGCACTGACATATTATGACACTTACTGTATGGAAAATACGCCATGTCTCTGTCATTTGTTTTCTTTGAATGATTTTTGGCAACCTCTAAGAACATATTCACTATGTTCTCATACTCATCACTCAATTGGTTTGAAAGAATCCACTCTCGATCCATTTCAATATAAACATTAATAAAAATGATAGTTATTATCGAAGACAATAAATAAAATTTAAACACAAAAGAAAGTGTTCGTAGATGAGAAAATCTAGAGACATGAAGACGAGAAAAGAATGACTAAAGAGAGAGGAGATGAAGTCCGTAATCTAGCGTGGGAATACGGAAGGTTAGAAACCTAACTAAGAAATCAAGGCCAAAGGAAGCCTAAAGTCCACTATAGGTCCTTAGCATTAGACGACACCTAACTTCAAGGTCCCATCGAAGACCACTAGTCTGTAGAATATCAAGAACCCGGAGGTTCCTAAACTCTCAAGGAGACTAGATGGGCAACGACGTTCGTGTTTTGGCTTTTTGGCCTTAATCTATGTTTTCGTGATTTAATAAACCTAAGCTTAATTGTAATAAATGTAGAGTAGCACACATATTGCATAGCATATATATTGCTTTGTGCTAACTTCTACAGGTGATCAAGACTCAAGGAAGAAAAGATTTAAGTCGACATGTGATCAAGCTCATTTGAAGACATGTAATTTGCATTTGTTTTTAGTCTTAGGAACATTGTGTAATTGAGCATACTTGAGCAAAAATCAACTCACACACACACTAGGTTCCCTATAGAAGTCACACACAAAATTTTACATCAATTGGACTTCAATAGATCACCCAAACATGGACCGAAAAACACTAAAAAAACATGAACTGTCTGCCCACATTCGGTCGACCGACCCAAGCCTCTCGGTTGACCGAGTGATCAATTATCCTATACTATTTTCAACTACCCACATTCGGTCGACCATGCAGACCTTTTCGGTCGACCGAATCAACTTATTTTTCTGACTGTTAGACTTGTCGTATTATACCAACGGTCGTATTCGAATTATTCACAAATACACCAAAATACAAATTCCCTATCAGTCGACCGTGACCTGTTTCGGTCGACCGAACTTAATTGTCACCAAAATGTGCAACTGCCTGGAAGTTTCTGGTCGACCGAAGACTTTGGATCAATCGACCAAACTTGATTATTTTCACCAACCCCGTAGAGCCTGTTAGTTTTTGGTCGACCGAACCATATTCGGTGTTCGACCGTTAACCTAAGTGTACCTAAGTTATAGCCTGATCCATGATCATTCCTTTATCGGTCGACCGAACCTTGTTCAAAATTGCCCAACGGTTGACCGTGCTGCCCGATTCAGTACCGAATTTACTCAGAAATGTATCCTGCAGGTTTCTATTTTGTGTATCATACACAAACACTTACCAAATTAACCTCAATGGCTATAACACCTTAGGAGCTTATAAATAAAGTTGTCCAATACTAGTTCACACAATTCTCCCACTCCATTTTGTCCAATACATTAGAGATAAATCTCCAAACACTCCAAGCCCCAAACCTTACACACTTTAGTCATCAATCATATTCTCACTCAAGTGTGCTCAAGATTAGAGAGTGTCGTTCCACTCAAAAAATTTCAAAGTAGCAAGGCTCTTGGTAAAAGCCCAGGACAAGAGTATAGACTTCGGTGAGAGCCCAAAGTGATCCTCTCGGATTGTGAGAGGAGGAGCCAAGCTCGACGAGGGTTGTTCGCGAGCTTGAAGATTGTAAATGCATTCTCTACTGGCCAGGAACGAGAAGTGGATAGTGAAGTCGTGAGCGGAGCTCGGTGTTTCAAGAAGAGCTTTCAAGAGAGGACTAGGACTCGGGTGTGGTGCCCAAGCTCTATAAAAATCCCCATCTTCGTTTGTGGTTTGCTTTAATTCTTCTTTACTTACTTGTTTGTTTTTAATTCCGTTGTGCAATCATTGATTGATTAAATAAGTAGGTAATTAGCTTAAAAGTGATTAGAACTAAGCCGGATTGACGATTCTACAGTTTACTCCGAAACGGTCTTAAACATCAAGGACCACAAGTCAGTAGGAAATCAAGAACCCAGAGGTTCCTAAAATCCCAGGGAGAATAGATGGGCAACGACGTTCAGGCTATAACGGTCTTAAACAATTTCCTCTCCTTAATGCATTTGGAGATCCTAGGGGGCAACGTCTAAATTGATTTTATTAAGGCTCTTTTGTTAAGTGGTTTTTGAGCCAAGGAAATGGTGATGAAATCCCCCATCTCATCTCTTATAGGTGACTGCCCCTAGGTGTTTTTCATACCTTAATCTAACAAAGAACACACCAAACAATCACTCACCTCATTCTTGTTCCAATGCAAGTCCTACTAACTAAGGCGTGCTTTCTAATGAATGATAAGTGAAAGAGATTACGTACCTTATGCTAGCAATCTACGACAGAAATCGTAAAATAAAAAATTAATACGATGAATGGAAAGTCCTATATGATGAATGACTTAGTAAATATTGTCTAATCTTTTGTTATAGGTTATTAAAGGTCAAGTTACTTAACAATGTCAATGAGTTATTAGAAACTAAACATTTAACTAAACAAAATAAGTTTTTTTCAGCATAAATAAACATTTAACTAAACTAAACATAAATAAACATAAATAAATGTATGAACTCACTAAACTAAACATAAGTTTTTTACATGGTCTAAGTTATAGATTTCTAATATAAAATCGAAGTTATAATTTTAATACAATAATTTGGATTATAATTTTAAGATGGAAAAACATGTTAAACATAAAAAAATCATGTTATTAATAACAATTGAGATTATAATTTTATTGAATTTTTGGTAGAACCTCCCCTAAAATTTGTTATGTAAAAATCTTCAAATCCTGGGATTAACAAGAAAAATATATATTATTCTCCACTAATATATATGAGAATTAATTCGACATCCAAAAGTGAAAGTGTATCATTCAAATTTCTCTACCATACCTACCGAACTCCAACCTTACATACAAAACAAATTTCTCTACCATTACCAAACCACACCACCAATCACAACCAGGAAACTCACCCAAACCCTAATATCACTTTGGTATCACAAACTTAACCATACACAACTAAAGGTAATTTTCCCTACTATCTAACCATAGACAACCAAAGATATCACATACGCAAACCATCAAACTGAACGAACCTCTCCTCTGAAAAACACGAACACAAATTAAACCAATTAATCCACCACCAAAACTTTCACTACCTTTATTCCCTCTCCAACACCCAACACATTGGAAAGCCCCATTCTATCTCACACAACCAAACCAAATTTTCAATAAAACCAAGTGACCCAACATAGAAACCTTAACCTAAACTCTAATTGAAACCTAAAATCCTAGTAATTTGAACCTAAAATCGGAAATATAAAATCATAACCTAAAATTGGAAATCTAAATCAGAACCTAAAATCAATCTAAAACATAGAAAAGGGAGAAATTGAGAGTTACCCTAACGTTGAGGATGTCGAGGGCATGAAGAAGGTCGCGGTTGTCGACGTCGTGTAAAAGGTCGGGTCGCAACTATCAAGGTATCGGAAGCGGCTGTCGATGTCAAGGTGGTGGTTGTCGAGGTTTTTGCGGTGGATTTGGTCGGAGAACGGTCGCGGAGGGTATGGTTTGGTCGGAGTCGCGGTTGTTTAGGGTTTTGTCTGGGTGAATCGTTTTGACGGAATACAAGAAAAAAACCTAACTAAAGGCTCATAAACGTCGGTTGTAGACTTCACCCGACGTCTATACCCTAACGTACGAGGTATAGACGTCGGTTTCCATGGGTATTACTATACCCGACGTCTAAAGGACCCAATAGACGTTAGTTTTTTGCATGGCATGTTAGCTTTTTGGCCTTAATCCGTATTTTGATGATGTAATTCAACCTAATCTTAATTAGGACATGTAGATTAGCACATGTAGTATAATGGTATACATGTTGTATTGTGCTAACATCTACAGGTGATCAAGACTCAAGAAAGAAGAAAAATCAAGTCAAGACATGTAATCAAGCTAGGACTCCATTAGATCACCTAAACACCTAAAAACATTGGTCGCCAGTCTGCCTGAGTTCGGTCGACCGTTCACCTTTCGGTCGACCGGTTCTACACAATATTTGTTATACCAGACCAATCAGTTCAACTGATCACACTTCTGTTTACCGTTTACCCAGACATGTTCGGTCGACCGTTTAGTTTGCTATTTCTGGTAAAAATACGACCGTTATATTTGTCATATTATACAACGGTCGTATACACATTTTTATCTTAATACACCCCTAAATACTTTTGAACCGGTCGAACAAAATACCTTGTTCGGTCGACCGTTCCATTAGGGAAAATCTACCTGCTATCGGTCGACACAAGTTTAGTTCAACCGATCGAGTTTTCCCTCTACCGAACCCTGTAGTTCGGTCGACCGGTACCTGTTCGGTCGACCGTTGACTTATAGAACATAAGTGTTAGGTCGACCAGTATCTTTGTTCGGTCAACCGATCCATTAACTTACTCAAGGGTTCGGTCGACCGATACACCTTTCGGTCGACCATTTTCTGGACAGATTTCTGAATCCGATTTTCTGTTTTGTGTTCTTTGCACAAACCCCAATCAAATCTTGTCCGAATGGCTAGAAATCTTTAGGAGCTTATAAATAGAGGTTCACACTTAGTTTTCCACAAGATTTCACAACTCCAAAGTGTCAAACCTATAGTGAGATTTTCCACAACCTCCAAGCTCCAAATTAGTCATCCAAAGCCAAATTTCCACATCCGTCATCAATCATCATACTAGCAATTGTTGTGCTCAATTAGAGAGTGAATCCCACTCAGTTATAAGAGTTGTCAAAGAAGCAAGGACTTCGATGAAAGCCCGAAGTGTCCCTCTCGGATTGTGAGAGGAAGAATTCAAGCAAGCGAGGGTTGTTCGCGTTGCTTGTGGTGTAAAAGGCGTTCTCTCCGGGCCCGGAACGGGGAGTGGTTAGTGAAGACGTAGGCGGAGCTCGCGGAGTCGAGCGGAGCTTACAAGAGAGGACTAGGACCCGGGTGGGGTGCCGAACCTCTATAAAAATGCTGTGTCTTCTTGTGGTTTGCATTACTTTCTTACTAGCTCGTTTAATTGTTTAAATTCCGCTGCATATAACTCTATCGATAATACGAGTAGGGGATTAGATTAATAGTGATTAGTGGACCCATAACCCACACGATCCTACATTTGGTATCTGAGCCTTGTTAGCTAAATTCTCATACTTAATCGTATTTTTTAGCATGGCTTCTACATCATCTAATCACATAGAAGGATTATGCACCACTAGACCTCAATTGCTTAATGGGTCAAACTATGATTATTGGAAAAATAGGATGAAAATCTTTTTAATATCAAATGACCTTAAGTATTGGATGTTTCTCCAAAATCCATACACCCCCCTAAAGAAGATGAATTAGATTCACTTACAAGACCGAAAATGAAAGAAATCGAAATGAATTCGAAAATTATGAACATCTTGTATTGTGGCCTTAATGAGGGTGAATATAATAGGATTAAGGGATGTGAAAGTGCACATGAGATATGGCATAGACTTCAAATGCACCATGACTGTGATAGTAAAACTAAAGAAACTAGGGTTAGTCTCCTCATGCATAAATATGAGATTTTTTCTATGCAAATCGGTGAAAACATAAGCGAAATGAACACTCACTTCACCGATATCACTAACTCTCTTTTGATTCTTGGAAGAAGGATAAATGAAGGAGAGATGACTCGAAAATTCCTCCGGTCATTGAGCAACGATTGGGAAGACAATGTCGTGGCAATCGAAGAATCGCACGATCTTTCAAAATTGAAGATGGATGAACTCATTGGAAATCTCATGGCCTATGAGCTCCAATTGAGTCATCGAAGAGAGAAGGAAGCTTCAAAGAAAAACTCCATGGTGGCATTGCATGCAAATTTTGATGAGCCGGGGAGGGTGGAAGAAGAGGACATTGAAGTCCTTGCCCAAGACTTCTTCAAATACCTCAAGAGGGATAAGGGAGAAAAGAATGAAAGAAGAGGTAGAAGAAGTGAGAAAAGAGAAAAAGAAAAAGAGAGGGAGGAGAACAAAAATGAGAGAAAAGAGAGGGAGAAGAAAAATGAGAGAAGAGAGAGGAGAAGAGAAAATGAGAAGAGTAAGAGGAAAGAAAGGAAGGAGGAAGCTCACAAAGCCACTTGGGATGACTCTTCATCTCCATCATCATCATCCTCTTCCTTGCAAAGTAGAAGAGAGGGTGCACATTCATGCTTCATGGCCATTCAAGATGAACAAAGTGAGGTAGCTTCTAACTCCTCTAAATCTTATTCCACTAGAAGTAATTCATGTTTAAGTAAATCATATTCTAGTGCTAGCTCTAACTCTAATGTTAATGATGAATCATATACACATGATGAGCTACAAAATGCATTTCTTGATTTAGTTAAACAATATGAGATCATTTCTGTAAAGAACAAAAATGCTAGAAAAACTATAAATGATCTCAAATGCCAAATTGAATTAATCATGAATGAAAAGAATGAGGTGGTTGCTAGACTTGAATCAAATGAATCATCACTTGCTAGTCTAAGTAAAACACCGATTGTTGATGAATATTTAGATCTTAGAGCTTCAAATATGCAACTAAGGAAAGATCTAGAAATGTTCACAAAAGGAACAAAAATGCTTGATATGCTCTTAAGTAGTCAAAGACAATCCTTAGCTAAACATGGTTTAGGATACAATGTGCATTTGAAAAACCATGTATCTCATACTACTTTAAATGACAAGCATTTATTTGTTAACTCTAGTTCCTCAAGTGTGTGGGCACCCAAAACCAAAATGGTTTGGATCCAAAAAGCTAATGTTCAAGGACCCAAAGTTGTTTGGGTACCTAAATCTACAATTGTAGGTGCTTGAAGAGGAGATTGGTGGTGACCGTGTGAGCTCAAGAGTCAAATTCAAATCCGGTTGCATCACCAAATGAGATTGGAGCTAAATTCGAATTCAACATTGGTATAAAATTCCTATCTATACAATTCATGTTAAATTAGCTCTAATCTAGTTTTATATGCTTAATTGTCATATCTTTAGAAGTTTAATTCATTGCAAATCATTAACCCTATTCATTGCAAATCATTTATCATATCCATTGATTATAAATGTCAAATTTTAAATGGATTTAGAATAAGGCCTAAGTTGAAACTTAAATGAAATTAACTTGAATAATATTCATAGTTTTCATCTAGCCTTATTGATAGGGGAGCTTAAATGTTATATTTTTTATTAGTGTAATGAAGCGCAAAATTTAGGGGGAGCAACTTCATTAAAAGACATCCAAATTCTATGCTTAAAGTCTAAATTAATTGTTGTTTTTGATGGATGTCAAAGGGGGAGAGATAATTATAGGTAATTAAGGGGGAAACTTGAAATTTACATGATATTGTCAAGATAAACTATGCACATTCATTGGGGGAGCATTTATATGCATAGTTTACATATACAAAATTCAAGTATTAGGTTGGTTTAAGATATAGGTTGCCATCATCAAAAAGGGGGAGATTGTTGGTTTTTGGCCTTAATCCGTATTTTGATGATGTAATTCAACCTAATATTAATTAGGACATGTAGATTAGCACATGTAGTATAATGGTATACATGTTGTATTGTGCTAACATCTACAGGTGATTAAGACTCAAGAAAGAAGAAAAATCAAGTCAAGACATGTAATCAAGCTAGGATTGAAGACATGTAATTTTACCTTTCTTTGAGTATTAGGAACTTATGTGAATTGTGCATAACTTAAGCTAATATGCATGCATTCACACACTAGGTTCCTTGTAGGAGTCACACACAAAATATCATATCACTTGGAGTCCATTAGATCACCTAAACACCTAAAAACATTGGTCGCTAGTCTGCCTGAGTTCGGTCGACCGTTCACCTTTCGGTCGACCGGTTATACACAATATTTGTTATACCAGACCAATCAGTTCAACCGATCACACTTCTGTTTACCGTTTTCCCAGACCTGTTCGGTCGACCGGTAGACCTTCGGTCGACCGTTTAGTTTGCTATTTCTGGTAAAAATACGACCGTTATATTTGTCGTATTATACAACGGTCGTATACACATTTTTCTCTTTATACACCCCAAATACTTTTGAACCGGTCGAACAAAATACCTTGTTCGGTCGACCGTTCCATTAGGGAAAATCTACCTGCTATCGGTCGACACAAGTTTAGTTCAACCGATCGAGTTTTCCCTCTACCGAACCCTGTAGTTCGGTCGACCGTTGACTTATAGAACTTAAGTGTTAGGTTGACCAGTACCTTTGTTCGGTCAACCGGTCCATTAACTTACTCAAGGGTTCGGTCGACCGATACACCTTTCGGTTGACCATTTTCTGGACAGATTTCTGAATCCGATTTTCTGTTTTGTGTTGTTTGCACAAACCCCAATCAAATCTTGTCCAAACGGGTAGAAATCTTTAGGAGCTTATAAATAGAGGTTCACACTTAGTTTTCCACAAGATTTCACAACTCCAAAGTGTCAAACCTATAGTGAGATTTTCCACAACCTCCAAGCTCCAAATTAGTCATCCAAAGCCAAATTTCCACATCCTTCATCAATCATCATACTAGCAATTGTTGTGCACAATTAGAGAGTGAATCCCACTCAGTTAGAAGAGTTGTCAAAGAAGCAAGGACTTCGATGAAAGCCCGAAGTATCCCTCTCGGATTGTGAGAGGAAGAATTCAAGCAAGCGATGGTTGTTCGCGTTGCTTGTGGTGTAAAAGGCGTTCTCTATAAAAACGGGGCGGTGGTTAGTGAAGACGTAGGCGGAGCTCGCGGAGTCGAGCGGAGCTTACAAGAGAGGACTAGGACCCGAGTGGGGTGCCGAACCTCTATAAAAACGCCGTGTCTTCTTGTGGTTTGCATTACTTTCTTACTTGCTCGTTTAATTGTTTAAATTCCGCTGCATATAACTTTATCGATAAAACGAGTAGGGGATTAGATTAATAGTGATTAGTGGACCCATAACCCACACGATCCTACATGGCCGACGTCTATACACATTGACGACGACTATTAAAACAGTCGACGTCTATGTGGTGACGAGTATAGACTATTCTGCACTAGTGTTAAGACCATAATTTAATTTATTTAGTTTGCAAATTAAATCAAGAAAAGTGTGAAACTTGGGATTGAGTCATAAACACTTCCTATTCAAGATGTCCATGTAAAGCTTGGTGTCGTAACGCTGCCAGGGAGATGTGCCGGATCCAGGGGCATCGGGTCGGGTTTTGATTTTTCAGTCATTTTTTAAATTTGAAGAAAGTATACAATCACAAATGAATTAACAAACAAAAACACAATTTATTTTTCCAAAAGTAACCAATTTATATATTAATAATTGTTGACTCAAATCGAGAAATTAAATAAATACATAATTAGTTACATATTAAAAAACCTTGAGTCTAGCTAAACCTAAGGAATAATGAAAAAAACCTAAGCGGTATTAGGAAAAAATTACTCCTAACACATAATGGTTAAGCTAATTTGTCTTCAATATTCATCGTCGTTCCTGGAGTCGTTAAGATTCATGTTTTGCATTCTGTCCACAACGTATATCCAATCTTTCAGGCATATGCTCATCTCGATTGACTTGTCGGGCAAGCTTTGCCTCTTGTCACTTGACACGCGTTTACCTGCACTAAATCCAAACTTCGACACCACAGTTGGCGTTGGAAGACATAATAAATCTCATGCCATCAAGGAGACCAGTGGAAACCTACCTGAGTGCTTTCTCCACCAGTCTAAAACATCAAAGATTTTAATTCAGTAGTAGTAAAGTACATTTCAGTGTTTAGATATCTAGTTAATTCATTTTATGTTTCATATTACACTAATGTTTATTTTTTTTACTTAACCAATTTCGTTGGGAGTCGTCGTCATCTGGATCCATTGTAGTTGTTGATGGTTGTGATAAAGAACTAGCAACATTTGAACCTATTTGATTTACATTATGTAGTTTTTCATATTCTTCAAACTATTTGTTTAACAAAAACATACATCTATCTACATGATTTTGAAAATTTTCATAATTCATATTTGCAAAAATTCTCCCAAGCAAATCTGGAAATCACTAATTTTAAATCTAGGATCTATAATAAAAACTAAACAAAAACTAAATGGAGGATTCCAATATTTATTAAACATAGCCTCCATTACATTTAAAATGTCAACAAAAGTAGCATGTGGCCTATATTTTGCATATACTCTAGTAACTGGAAGTTATTTATAGATAAATGTGTTGGAGGTGGGGTAATATTGTCCACTTAATATAGTAGTGAAGATGGAAAAAGGTTTTAAAAAATCTATTATAATTTTACAATTATCCTAATCTATGAGGGTTAATCCATACTCATTTTTTTCATTATAAAATGTTACAATTGAAAGATTATAAGGATAACAACATTTTAACAATTCATATGTAGAATTCCATCTAAGGGTGACATCTAATTTAAACTTCCTTGGTTTAACATTATTATATGTACAAAATTCTCTAAATTCCTGATATGTAGATGTACTACAACAACCTACATAGGCAACTGCATTCCTAACATTTTATAAGTAATGGTTAATTATGTTAAGTCCATCTTGTACTACCAAGTTTATAGTATGACAAACCCATCTGATATGAAAAAGTAAACCATCTACAAGTGGATGACAATAATTTATGAGCATTTTTATTGTTGGACTGTTATTAGTAGCATTATCAAATGCAATTGCACAAACTCTATGTTCAAGATTATGAGCTACCATGACATCTTCAATATGATGATATATAACCTCGATAGTGTGTGGATGCAAAATAGGTAATAAAGAAATGTGTTTTTTAATTTAAACATCATAAATTATCTAGATAATAAGTAGTTACGCAACAACAATGATAATTATTTGAACCGGTCCAAAACAGCTAATTATCTAGTTATTGCTACATTATTGTTCATTGGTGAAAAACAACTAATCATGCGTTCATTTTCAATACCGAATTTATCAAATGCAATATTTTTAAGTGTTGCTCGACAAAATGGTTTAAATTGCGGATTATGGTAGAGAATTGCTTTCCTAAGGCCTTTATATTCACATGTGCTAAATGGTAGTTCATCTCTAATTATGAAATCAACAATTATCTCTCTAACTTTAATTGGACAATATCTTCTGAAATTTAAAGTTCCACTAGTTGTGTCGAAAACCGATTGACGTGAATCGACTATCGATGATAATTATTATTAACTTTACATGAAAGTAAATGTCTACTTAGATGACTAGTTCCTCCACTTGACTTAGCTGAATATACATTACCACAATGTTTACAAGTAGCAATTGGTTTACCCTAAGCAGTTCGTCATTCATCAAATCATCCTTTACTGGAGATGTTTTTTCTAGTACTTTACCTTTAGGTCTTGGTGAATTTGGGGGGGGGGGGAGTGTTATTATTATCTTCAGAATTAGATGTTAAAGCCATGGAAATTACTAAATATGCAAACAAAAGTTGTTTTTTTCATAAATGAGAAAGTCATGATGATGATTGATGAACTAAAATTAACTACTAAAAATATTAGAAAAGCCTGAGAAATGAAGAGCGGAGGAGTCGCGAAATTGGCCGTCCGCGATCTGGTTGTTGTTTAGGCTTCATGTTTTAGCTCAAACTCGATCTGTCTCCACCAAAATTAAAGCAATTAGAGAAAAAGTAGAGAATATTTGGAGAGATTTAGAAAAAGAGTATGAATTTTGTGTGAAGAAAATGAGAGTGGGGGGTTTGTATAGGGAGGAGGGGGTATTTTAGTAACTTAAAAAAAACTCCCTAACGACTCTAAGAGTTGTTTGGCTACAGTGTCGTGCCGGCCCGAGATGGAACGTTACCCTGGTTTATGTCCATAGAGGAAAGCATTTTTAATTTGACGTCATGTTCTCGGATACAACCCACGGGTGAGAGCAATGCAAAGGACTTCACGGATGGTCACTGGTTTCATAACTAGGATAAAGTGTTAGGATCCGTGGCTACTCTAAAGGGGGTTAGTATAGTATTTAAAGGTTTAGTTGATTTATTATGGTTTTTTGGTTGTTTAGACAAATCACAAATTACAAAACAAAACATCCACAAAATAGAAGGCATGAGATTTATAATGGTTCAATCATAAAACCGACAACCTAGTCCAGTCCCCAAGCACTCCTCTTGAGAGTCCCCTTTATCCAAAACCAAGTACATGGGCAAGGTTCGACGTCGTTTACATCTGTAATCAATGATTTCCCTCACTGTTCCCCTTCATCTTACCATGAAGCCAACTTCCCAAACTAGAAAGTTTCTTTAAAACTTTGAGTCACTAAATCCCCACAAAACAATCCTTAATAGCAGGCTTCTAAATCAACTAGACATGAGTTTATGTGTAGGATCAAGAGAGAACAATGAGACTAGGAATAAGGTGAAGCAAGTGAGAGAATATAGTTGTGAAGATCAGTAAAGTTTGTATGAAATGATTGTAAACAATATAGATAGGTTTGCATCTTATTATAGACTTGAGAAAGGTTGACTAGATACGAAAAACAACTATAGTGAGTATGGCAAAAATGAGAGGGATTTGAATTTCTTGGACTAAACAGGTTGACACATTTGATGGACCCCTTGTTTGGTTGACTCCGTTTTGAGTCTGATGTTTGGATTTTAAAGTTTAAAACCACAAGTGTATGATGACGTTGAAGCAGTGACAAGTATGGGTCGTGTTCACAATGAGCAAGTGCGGGTCATCGTCGACCATACTTGAGTGGGGGAAGAAAATGAAGATTTGAGAGTATCTAAACTAACTAACTAATGCGACACGAATCGACTAATGAAACCTAACATGACTAGTCTTGTAGGAGGTGGAGAATGGATGCAAAAACGTAGATGTCTGATACATGTATGTACAATTAAATACTAATGAAATGAATTAATATGGAAATCTATCATGACATAATCCTAAGCGTGTCTCTACATTGATTAAGATTTAACACTATCACAAAAAGATACAAAATGCTACTCAAGATAAAACCAAATATAAGCATTAACTTACATGTCAATATTTTCTCTTTATGCAATCAAATTTTATCTTCACCTCATCATTCTCTAATACATGGGTCTACTAACCAAAATATATGCTAAGCATCATTTAAGACCATTAATACATCAAAGACAAGAGTGAGAAGACTCATCAAAATGACTATGAAAATCATTTGAAACTCAAAGATCAAGATTAAAACACACACAAATCTAACTACTGTAGGATTTCGTGTCCCTATGTCTACGTATATTTTAATTTTTTTAATACAAGCATACATGATCGATTTCATATTTTCATTGATTTTATGTACATGTATATGTTTATTCTAATATCATGCATTCCTACACATATTAAAATAAACAAAAGAGAGAGGATCATACTCAAAGATTCTCTAAAACCGTTTAGAAGATCTGGTGTTTCGTTGCTCGTCGAATCGCCCGTCGATTCACCTCCAAGTGTTCACCAAACTCTAAACAAGATTAGAGAGAAATGAGTTAGTCAATCAATCTCTAATTAAGCTTAGAATCTAGCTAATAACTCCTCTAAAAGCTAATAACATTTTTATCTCTAAAACTTAAAACTATTAAGAGATTTTCGGATGGGTTAATTGGGTGGTTAGGGGAGAGAGAATTTTTGCATGTAATAAACAAGTAGGATGATGGTCATTTTATAAGCTCCCAAAACACCCATAACATGAACTATTCTCTAGTCATGTTTCCTTGTTTTTTCTCTCCTAAAATTAATCCCAATTTGCCACATAAGCATCCTAAAAACGTTTGATCAAATCTGGAATTAATACAAGACATGATCTATAAATTCTCTTAATAATTCAGGCAGAAATTGTATTGTTCATTAACAAAAATTTTCAATCGGTTGACCAAACCATTCAGTTTTAACACACGTTCGGATGACTATGAGCTAGACGGTCGACCGAATATACGTGAGAACAATTCCCTGGAAAATTTCGGTCGATCCCCGACTCGCTCCGGTCGACCGTTGACCTACTAAAATTTCTCCTGTTGAATCTCTTCGGACGACCGTGTCACTTTCGGTCTACCAAAAATATCCAAAGACAACTCCTGGATATTTTCCTTCGGTTGACCGTTTACGCCTGATTGACTGATCCCAATTGTCGAGGCACTCCAGACAATTTCGATCAACCAATTGTGTTATCCGTTCCCCGTTTGGTTGACCATTCCTAAGAAACCTTGGTCGATCGAACCCAAAACGATTTACCGTGTTGACCCCGATTTTGCATTTGTCAAATTTTAGATTTATATCCAACAAAATTTGATCTTTAGGGTTTTTTAGCAAATTCATATCTTATGCAATATATTATCTTATCCAATATTAAATTATTACACCCCATAATATATACACCTCATATGAATTTATCCATGATTCTATTTATGTCAATTTTCGTGACATATTAACTTTATTGATTCACCGCATGTGTCTATTTTCACATGAAACCCGACACATCATATGAATTCAAAATCAAGCTTCTTGTTTCCCAATTTTGTGGTCTGACCTATAGGAGGATCTAAGCCAAATTGGTAGCGATATTAAACACTTAATATCTCAAAATATAAGCGGTATCTAGATACACATTATAGTTACCCAATTAGCATAAATGTTTTGTTCATTTCGAACTAAACACGATCCATTTAGTGATGTGAGTGTATCACTTGTGTCCGTCCCTTACCTCATGATATTAAGAAGATATACAAAGTAGAAATTGTGTGACTTTTGTATTATATCGATTTCTTGATCCCTTTAAGCTAATAATAACTATATAACTTAACTCAAGTTACATTGTGGACATTATAATTTTGCTTTAACAAAGGGCCCACTAATATCATCACTCAATTAAGAGGGGCAATGATAATATTTTGACTACCTATCTTTTCCAGCACAAGTCATGTTCAACCAACTATCGTCTTTATCACTATATTCATTGATAGCTTTTGACAATAATCAAATCAAGCACTTCTTGAGTGAAAAGATATGACTCTCATATCTTAGGATCCAAGACACAGTAAAATATTAATGACACGAAACACAATTCCATAATGTTTTACTTGTTAGGTATATTCAATATATAAAAGTAATTTTTTTCTCTTTTATATACTCGTCTCGTCAATTATTTGTAGAACTACAACAATCGATGACTAACACGACAATCTTATCTCGGTAATTAATGTTCCATGTTAATTACCATGATTGTGAATAACTTTTGATTTATGTAAACCATTATCTTTTAGAGCTCTACGGTTAAGGACCAAACACATCTTCCTTAGTACTTCCAAAAGACGAATATCATAATCAAGGAACAAAATGTTTGCACATCCAATTCATAATAATTGACATATAAAAGTAAAACTTTTAGAACACATTCCTTTCAACTACATCTGCACTTCACATCATCCTCCACCCCCGATGGGGATGAATTACTCGCTAATCATTTTCTTAACAAAGAAAACAATAAAGTAAAATCAACACATGAACAAGTAAAGAAAACTAAGACTAATCAAGACAAGAATGTAAATAACAACAAACAAAAACTTTGATTAATGAAAGAAAATTACAAGTTGCGTTTCTTCTCCTCTCCTCTACTACTCTACTAACTAAGAATGAAACCTACCCTAGTGAGGAGAAATAAGAATAAGAACAAGATAAATGGAAGGATTACAAGTGTATTTATAGAAAATTAAAAGGTCTGGATTAATCAGAGCGCATTCGAATGACTGCATCAGATCTTGATGTTGCAGAGTGCTCCTATCCGAATACCCGACTAGCTCCAGAAACTTGGGCATTCGTCTCCTAATATAATCCGCCACTAGCGGATTTGGATATGCTATTGGCGAATGCTTTTGGCCGGATCTGCCTCAAATTGCAGCAACTACTTAAGTTCACCAACTGAGCACGTGAAATCTATTATCTATATGTAAGCAAGAATGTGAAGGATTTCTAGTTTAATTGTACATATTTATTTTCAAAAATTTTATGCACAATAAGGACCAATTACAATTTTTCTATGATTTGTTTCATGCATGCATCGGTTTGATTCAATAATTAGTTTTAAAACTTTATTAAAACAAACATGGGCTCCGTAATTCATACCCAGAAGTTCTCTAAAACTTCTTGAAGATCCGGAGACGTTGAGGATGCTTGTCGCTGCGCCGGATGCCTTCGAGTATTCACCAAACTCTAAACAAGATTGGAGAGAGAAGAGTTAGCCTCTCAATCTCCAATAGGGTTTAGAATCCAATTACTAACCCCTCTTTAGTTCCCTTGAGAAGAAAATCTCTGAAAACTAAAACTAAACTCAAGAATTAAGGTGAAGTTCGTGGAGAATTATGGAGAGAGAAGTTTGCATAAGAAAATAATGAATTAATTAATGAGGTAATGAGATAAACGTGTATTTATAAGTTCTCTCCAAATTACCTATTCATGTGCAACCTCTTGCCCATGATTTCATGCAAACTTCCATCTAACCATCCATTATTTGCTAACAAATAATCTTAGCCACGAATTAAATCAATTATGGACCAATTCCATGCATGATCTAATTAATTCTTAAATTAATTCTGTAGAAAACCGTCTGGACCGGTTGACAGTTTGGAGGTTCGGACGACCGTTCGAACCAAGTTTCGGTCGACCGTTCGACATTCGGTCGACTGTTAGCAACAATAAGATATTTCATCGCAATGTTCGGTCGATCGACCAATAGATTCGGTCGACCATTCCGAACAGACTTGGTCGAGACGTGTCCGGTCGACCGTGCACCGATCGGTCGACCGTTTACTGTTAACCGGTCGACCGTTTTTGCACAATACTACAGACATGTCAAATTTCGGTTTAACCCCTACAAAATTTTACATTTCGGGATTAGTAGTAAATTCACAACTTATGTAACATATTATCCTATGTAACGATAAATCATTACACCTCATAATATTTACATCACATATGAGTTTAATTTAGATTCTAATTATGTTATCAATCACAACATAATTTTGATTTTGCTTGTTCACCCCATGTGTCATATTTTCAACATGAAACTCGACACATCTTATGAACTCAAAATCCCCATTTCTTGTTTCCCAGTTTTGTGGTGTGACCTATGGGAGGATCTAAACTAAGTTGACAGTGATATTAAGAGCTTAATACCACAAGCTATAAACGGTATCTAGCTACACATTATATCTCCCAATTAGTTAGATGTCTTAATTCCACTCGAACCAAAACCCGATCCATTTAGTGATGGAGTGCACCACTTGTGTCTGTCCCTTGCCTCAAGATATTAAGAATACACACAAAGTAGTATTGTGTCATCTTTGTATTTAGTATTCATTTCTTGATCTCTTTAAGCTAGTTACAAATATGTGACTTAACTCAAATCACATTGTGCACATTATAAATTTGCTTTATCAAGGGGCCCACTAATATCATCACTCAATTAAGAGGGGCAATGATAATCTTTTGACTAACTATCTTCTCCAACAAACGTCATACTTAACCAACTAATGCCTTTACACTACACTTATCGATAGCTCAAGACGCTAGTCTAATCAAGCATTTCTTAAGTGATCAGATATAAGTCTCATATCAAAGGACCAAGGACACAGTAAAATATTAATGACACAGAAACACATTTGTATAATATTTTACTTATTAGGTTTATTCAGTATACAAAAGTAATATTTTCCTATTTTGTGTACCCGTGTTGTCACTCACTTGTAGAGCTACAATGATCTATGACCAACACGACAATCTTAACTCGATAATTAATGTCCCATGTTAATTACCATGATTGCGAATATGTTATGTAAACCATTATCTTTTGGAGCTCTACGGTTAAGGACCAAAAGTCTCTTCCTTAACACTTCTAAAAGACGAATAACATAAACAATGAACAAAATGATTTCTCATTCAATTCATAATAATTGACATTTAAAAGTAAAACTTTTAGAACACATTCCCTTCAATCTCCCACTTGTTATCAAAGTTTTCTTTCACATACATTCTCAATGCATAAAACATTAATAACTAGGGTAACCTTCCCAAATCACCTATCAAGCCAATCCACATGGATCCTCGGATCCATGGACTCGAAATATATTTCGTCTCTTAGCTTGGTATGAAGATTTGTTGAATGGATCAGTTGTGTTACTGTTGTGTCCACCTATCTATTTATTTTGTCTTTCATTGGTGGTTGAGTTAGTTGTAGTGATATTACTCCTAACTACACTAGCTCATACCTTTACCTTCGATAATGATGACGCATCATCATTCCAACCTCCTATTGTCAAGAATTCCTATGAGAATTGCATCAAAATAGCCCTCGGCTATTTTCTCCTTTGTCTTCCATAAACAAGAACCTTATCTTTAGTCCGGTTAAGGTACTTCAGAATATTCTTGACTGCAATCCTATGCTTAGGTCTTGCGTCGGATTGGTGACTACCTGTCACGCTTAGAGCATACGAGATATCGAGTCTTGTGCAAGTCATTGTGTACATGGTCCTTCCATTTGCCGAAGCATAAGGGATACCTTCATGTACTCCAAGCCTTTGCGTGATTGAGCACGTTGAGACTCCTTGAGTTGCACACCTATACTCATACTTATTGGCACATTGTCCATATAGGAATTGTTTACCCTGAACATTTCCAAGACCTTGCCAATGTATGCACGTTGACTGAAGCCAAAGAGTCTACGGGATGTATCTCAATGTATCTTGATTCTCAAGATATGTTGAGCCTCATCCATTTCTTTTCATTGAAAATGAAATTTCTCGTTTGCTAATGCAAAGGTATATGATTTCTCATGAGCAATATGTCATCGACATATAAGATCAGAAGTACTACATGACTCCCACTAATCTCCTTGTATCAACAAGGTTTTCCTTTACTTTGAATGAAGTGAATCTTCTTCACCTCTTCGTCAAAGTGTTTGTTCCAACTCCTCGATGCTTGCTTCAATCCATAAATGGATTCTCGAAACTTGCATTTCTTCTCACTATTATTTGGATCATCAAAACCTTGAGGTTGTACCATGTACATATCCTCCTCCAAGTTCCCGTTTAAGGAACGCCATTTTGATATCCATCTTCCATATCTCGCAATTGTGAAATGTGGTAATAGTGAGCATAATCCGAATAGATTTTTAATATGGAAACCTCTTAAAAATCTCATCAAAGTCAATTTCTTGAATTTGAGTATAACTTTTGCTACAAGCCTTGCTTCGTAGGTTGTCAAGTTACTATCCATGTCTATCTTCCTCCTAAAAGCTCAGTTATACCAAATGATATTTTCTCTTGATGAAGACAAATCAAGTTCCATACTTGATTATCATACATGGATTCTACTTCGGATTCCATGGCCTTTAACCATAGTTTGGAGTCTTTTCCTTCCCATTGCTTCTTGGAAGGTTGAAGGATCTTTGGTATCTAGTACCACGATCTTATGAAGTCCCACATACTTATTGGGTTTCTTCCTTTCCCTCATTGACCTTCTTAGTTCTTTTGGTTCTTCTCGTGTCTCTCAGACTTCTTCCACAATTTCTTGAGGAATATGTTCATGTTCGACTATCGAACGCACACTTGGTGGGGATGATTGAGATTCTCTCACAATTTCTTGTAAGGATCTCTCGCTCATGCTCCCACTAACCAAATGAATCTCGGCTGAGCCTTCATGATTTTGAATGCAACATTCACATCATGATCTTGTAGAGTATCTTGAGTTTCCTCAAGCTTAACCCTACTCCCACTACTTTTCTCTCTTTTCCAAAAATTCTAGAAAAACATATCTCTCTATACAATCTTTGGATTGGAGGTGATACACCAAAAGTAGTATCCTCTTGTCATACGAGGACAACCGATAAAGAAGCACTTATCCATTTTTGGTTGAAGCTTGGTAGACATCAATTTCTTGATGTATACCTCACAACCCCAAATCTTGAGAAAGTCGAGCTTAGGTGTCTTTCAACTCCATAGCTCACAAGACATTTTCTCCACGGATTTGGATGGAACATTATTTAGTGAGTTTGTCATTATTTGTAGTGCATAATTCCAAAAGTAAATAAGCAATTTAGATTGACTTATTATTGATCGAACCATGTCGAGCAATATCATGTTCCTACTTTAGGAATGAGTCAAATTAGGTATCCTAACCACTCACCCCTACGAACCTTTCATAGAGGCACGATATTCTTGTTGAGTTGGTTCACTACTTCATCCTCGAATTCCTTGAACTTGTCAAAGAATTCACTTTTGCTTCCCATTAGACAAATATAGCCATAATGACTATAGTTGTCCGTGAACAAAATGAAGTACCTTAAACCGTCTCTTGCACTTGTACTTATCGGACCACATACATTAGAATGTATCATATCCAATTAGTTATTGGTTTTCGTTCCTTTCTTCTTGAAAGGTCTCTTGGTCATTTATTTGACCAATCCGATAGTGCTACAAGATTATATCATTCACGTGAGTTATCTTAGTTCCTTCTGTTATTGTTTGTTTGAGTTTGTTTATTATTCATTTCAAGAAAATAGAAGTCATTCCAAACGAATACATTTGCATAGAGAATTCCATTCTTCGATATAGACAAACAAGAATTAAAATATTTATTAAAATTTATCTATATCTAAAACTTGATACGGAATAGTTCTTGCTAATCAAAGGCACATAATAAACATTCTTCAAAGCACAAATTTAAATCACTAGACTATTGAAGTTCCATAGAATCTTGTACAATCATAGCGATGCTTGTACTATTTCCAATCTTCAATATCATCTCGTTCTCCGCGAGTTCCTTCCTATCCTTCAATAGCTGCACATCAAAATTATGTGAGCACAAGATCCGGTAACCATTACCAAATCAAGGACAGAGGTGATTAAATTTATCTCAATAACAAACATACCTATGGCGCTTCTCGGGCGCCTACGATCAATCATCCCATTTTCAAGGTCTTCCTTGTACTTGGGGTAATTAGGTCGGATGTGTCCCTTTTCACCGCAGTGAAAGCACTCCGTGTTGAGAGTTGGAGATTTGAAAGATTTCCCCATTGAGGTACTCCTATGAGCACCTCCTACTCCCTTGCTTTTGATTGACGTATCTTTGGTAAATTTGCCTTTACCTTTGTTGATCCTTTTGCTCCTCTCATGGACGGCTAGGACCTAATTGTCCCGACCCTTGCCCATGTCAACTTCTGCCGTTTTGAGAGCGTTGTGAAGCTCCTCAAGACTCACCCCTCTTTCACGCACATGATAGTGCATCACAAAGTCCTTAAAGGACGGGGCTAGAGAGCCAAGAATCAGATCTTCGGCAATGTCCTCGGGTATTGGAGAAGAGAGATTCGATAACTTCTCAAGGTATCCTTGCATCGTGAGAAAATGCATGGATACCGATGTTCCCTCCGCCATGTGGCACATTGTGAGTGTGATGATGGTCTTATAGCGCTCCTTTCGGGCACTACCCATGAACATCTTTGTTAAAGCTTCCATGCTCTTCTTGGGTTTTGAATCCAAGTATTTCGCTTGAAGCGAGTCACCCATGGATGCCAACATTAGACCGTGAACTTGGTTCTCTTGGTCTTCCAACTTGGCTATCGCCTCTTTCTCATTACCGGTTGCCTTCTCATTCAATTTTGGGATTTCACCATCCAAAATATGAGACAGTTTTTCAAACCTCAACACGATATTAAGATTGAGTTGCCATCTCATGAAGTTTGAGCCATCATTTTGCAAAGGATTCTTTTCGATCATAGATCGCACAATTGATTGGATATTAGACATTTCTACAAAATAAATTATACAAGATTTTAATGTCAGTTTTATGTTTTAAAATACATACATATATATCGAATATAAATGTAAATACTGCAAATAAAATTTTTCCCGTAAATGCAGTAATCCAAGATCCTATCAATTGTAATATAGACTAGCGAATGGCTATCGAATATATCACAATATCAAGGTAAGAAAAACTCTTTCTAAGCACAACCTTTTTGAATTTTAGCAATACTAGCATCTTCAAACTCTTGTGATTCTTGTCGTTTTAATTACGAGGGAATATGACCTATCCTCGTAAGAAAAACTTTTTCCCAAAACCGAGCGAGAGCTCTAGGTAATGTTAAGAAAACTTATTTTCATTTTATACGAGATACGTTTATCCATTGTATTCACAACTAAACATACTTGAGGTTCACTAGGGTGAAACACACCTTATATATTTAGTCGTGGCACAACAATAGACAACCATTATATCTCCCACTATTCCCAAAGATGGAGGGAGCTATCTCTCGTTAAGGGCGAGCAGAGTTCCCTCGATCAATGACTGCTAGTGGATGAAATAAGAAGGAAAATTACTCTTAATTTTGTTGGACAATTTCATTTATTAACATGTGATTCAGAATTTTAGTTATCATGCATATTATCATTCATACACATCCTAACATTCAATCACATGCATACCAGAAATTAAAAACAGAAATTAAACCATTCACACAATCCACATCGTGTGAGTTTATATGTTTCCTTCGATCCTTGATCCTCGATCGATGCGCTACAGCGACGACTTCCTCTTGCACCGGAGATGTAGATTTTACAGAAAATAAACATGCTCCTCACATTCGATAAAAACCGACTAGTGCAGGTCCTATGTAAAACCTCTCGAATGCAATGCAATTATCTAAAGATAGAAAGAGAGGATTTGGCTTTTACATATAAATAAGTCCCTGTATAATAATAATTACATACATTCATAGTTGCTGATTTGGAACATATAAACTCACAATTCCTGCAAAGACAACTCGAGCATCCATGCACGCAATATTGCTATAAACTATACAACTTAGTTTATCAATCATCTAGAATCCAAAATAATTCTTTGAAACACATTTTGAAATCCATTAAAAATGTTTTTCATCCATCCACAAGCTCAAAAAACAATTTTGAACCGCTGTCCATCCAATTTCCTAAAAGGAAAGACGAACCGCAGTTTTTCAGTTTTGTTGATTCTCTTCAAAACAATCGTTAATGCTTAAAACGAAAGTATTGCAAGTTAGACTTATGTCTAAATCATAATTCTAATAATTACATGGCATGTTTTAAACCACTTAAAACATTCCAAACGAATTATTATAAAGAATTATTCCAACAAAACATTTAAAGACCGAAAAATCGGAAAATCGAATTGTTCGAACCCTAGATGGTAAACTAAATTTGTTTATAGTTTCAAATCATTAGAAAATTGAACCCTATGCTCTGATACCACTGAAGGATTTCTAGTTTAATTGTACATATTTATTTTCGAAATTTTTATTCACAATAAGGATCAATTATAATTTTTCTATCATTTGTTTCATGCATGCATCAGTTTGTTTCAATAATTAGTTTTAAAACTTTATTAAAACAAATATGTGCTCTGAAATTCATACCTAGAAGTTCTCTAAAACTTCTTGAAGATCG
This sequence comes from Triglochin maritima, assembly GCA_963682175.1. Taxonomy (NCBI): domain Eukaryota; kingdom Viridiplantae; phylum Streptophyta; class Magnoliopsida; order Alismatales; family Juncaginaceae; genus Triglochin; species Triglochin maritima. Next base: position 37,205,626 of record OY821773.1, on the reverse strand, counting down.
GGAGATGTTGAGGATGCTTGTCGCTGCGCCGGATGCCTCCGAGTATTCATCAAACTCTAAACAAGATTGGAGAGAGGAGAGCTAGCCTCTCAATCTCCAATAGGGTTTAGAATCCAATTACTAACCCCTCTTTAGTTCCCTTGAGAAGAAAATCTCTGAAAACTAAAACTAAACTCAAGAATTAAGGTGAAATTCGTGGAGAATTACGGAGAGAGAAGTTTGCATAAGAAATTAATGAATTAATTATGTAGGTAATGAGATAAACTTGTATTTATAAGTTCTCTCCAAATTACCTATTCATGTACAACCTCTTGCCCATGATTTCATGCAAACTTCTATCTAACCATCCATTATTTGCTAACAAATAATGTTAGCCACGAATTAAATCAATTATGGACCAATTCCATGCATAATCTAATTAATTCTTAAATTAATTCTGCAGAAAACCGTCTGGACCGGTCAACCGTTTGGAGGTTCGGTCGACCGTTTGAACCAAGTTTCGGTCGACCGTTAGCAACAATAAAATATTTCATCGCAATGTTCGGTCGACCGATCAATAGATTCGGTCGACCGTTCCGAACATACGAAAATTCCCTATTATCGGTCAAGACGTGTCCGGTCGACCGTGCACCGATCGGTCGACCGTTTACTGTTAACCGGTCGACCGTTTTTGCACAATACTGCAGACTTGTCAAATTTCGGTTTAACCCCTACAAAATTTTACATTTCGGGATTAGTAGTAAATTCACAACTTATGTAACATATTATCCTATGTAACGATAAATCATTACACCCCATAATATTTACATCACATATGAATTTAATTTAGATTCTAATTATGTTTACATCCCATAACCAACTAATGCATTTACACTACACTTATCGATAGCTCAAGACGTTAGTCTAATCAAGCATTTCTTAAGTGATCAGTATAAGTCTCATATCAAAGGACCAAGGACACAGTAAAATATTAATGACACAGAAACACATTTCTATAATATTTTACTTATCAGGTCTATTCAGTATACAAAAGTAATATTTTCCTCTTTTGTGTACCCGTGTTGTCACTCACTTGTAGAACTACAATGATCTATGACCAATACGACAATCTTAACTCGGTAATTAATGTCCCATGTTAATTACCATGATTGCGAATATCTTTTGCTTTATGTAAACCATTATTTTTTAGAACTCTACGGTTAAGGACCAAGAGTCTCTTCCTTAACACTTCTAAAAGACGAATAACATAAACAAGGAACAAAATGATTTCTCATTAAATTCATAATAATTGACATTTAAAAGTAAAACTTTTAGAACACATTCCCTTCAGAATGATATGGTACAATGAACATCCTATACAAGTTACACAAAATCTTTATATCTTAAAATTTTAAGTTTATTAAAAGTCTTCTTAAAATATTAAATTTGGAAAAAATTCCAACTTGCATTTCAAACTCAATCTATATCAACTCAAGCATACACATTAGTCATGATGATTCGTATCTAAATTTCAATATCTTAAAATTTTAAGTTTATTAAAGATTTGGGCGGAACCTCCCTAAAATATTAAATATGGGAAATTTTCCATTATGCATTTCAAACTCAATCTATCTCAAGCATACACAATAGTCACGATTAGGAGAGAGAAAAACCCGGACCGGACCGGTCGGTCCGGGAAGTTTTGGTTTCGTTCGGTCCGACCTGAGTTTCGGTCCGGTCCATTTTAAAATTTCGAGTTCGATCCGGTCTGATCCTGTACGGACCAATCTTTTTTTTGTTTTTTATTTAAAAAAAATCAGTTTTTGACCGGTCTGGACCGATTCGTTCGATCTTCGGTCCATAGGAATTCGGTCCGGACCCGGACAAAAGTTCGATCCGGTCCGAATGCTCACCCCTAGTCACGATTATTCATATCTAAATTTCAATATGTAATGATTCACAATCATTTTGCCGACGTGTCTGGGGAGAGAGTAGTGGTGGCCGGCGCGACTGGGTAGAAGGCAACAGAGGTCAACGATGGCCACAGGAGGTAGAGGAAGAGCGACAAAGGTCGGGATAGTCCGTTGGAGGTTGGAAAAGGGTGGCAGAGGAAAGCAAGTGAGGGAGATGTTGGCGGGAGTGGAGAGGAATCGTCAGACGCTGGGAGAGGGCGACGAAGGCCTAGAGAGAATGGCGGAGGTGGGGATCAGGCAGCGGTGGGCAGAGGTCGGAGGAATGGGGTTTGGGGTTTCGCATTTGGTTGGGGTCGGCGGAATGGGCTCAAGTGGGTGGAGGACAGCAGGTGTGGGAGATGTTGGAGGGGGTGGGGAGGGGTCATCGGCGGCCGGGAGAGTGTGATTGAGGCCTGAAGAGGATGGCGGAGGTGGTGTTCGGAGGTCTGCGGAATGGGGTCTGGGGTTTTGGATTTTGTTGGGGTTGGTCGGGTGGAATGGGATTTTCCACTAAATTAAAAACCATGTTGATGGACATTCCACCGGCATTTTCAAACCCGACCCGACGAATCTATTTTTTCCCAACAGACTCTATAAATCGTCAATGTCACTTTGTGGTTTGCGATTTCTAACCTTTGTATTTTAATTCCACTTTTTTATGTTAAATGGCAATTAATCTTTTCAGTCCCCTCTAAATTAGTGTTTGATGCTGCTCCAAGTTTGTGGAGTACTTGTGAGAAGCAATGAAGGAGTTATATCCTGGTTGTCCTAAAATGTGTGTCCATTGTCTGTTAGTGTGAAGTGGTTCCATTTGGAGTCCACATTCAAATGGACAAAAAACGCATGCTAAATTGCTTGCTCTACTTACTGAGACATGCCTAGAAGGGGTTCTTATTCCAAAGGATTACTATGAAACTTAGAAGATGATTAGTGATTTAGGCTTTGGTTACAACAAAGTCCACACATGTCCTAATTCTTGTAGGTTATTTCCGAAAAAAAGACTCAGGACTACTTGCTCAATAAGTGAGGTTTCTAGGCGAAACATATTTGAAGAAAAAATTGCTAAAGAGACCAATGGTTCGACGGATGAGCTTGAGATAGTGAAAGAGTTTCAGCTAAAGTTCTGCAGCATTTTCCTTTAATTCCTTGACTGCAAAGATTGTTCACTTCAAGTGACACAACTATGTTGATGTGGTGGCACAACAATTACGGGGATAAAGATGCTACTTTTAGACATCCTGCAGATTTTGAAGCTTGGTCTACGTTTGTTCAGTTGCATCTAGAATTTGCTTTTGATCACGTAACATAAGACTTGCTTTGGCATTAGACGACTTCCCTTGGTTTGGAATGTGAAGTCACATTTACCATATTTGGCCAGTTATTGTAGTTGTTTACAACATGCCACCATGGTATCTACGAAACAATCATATTTTCTCCAATCTTTCTTTCACGGAAGCGATGACGACATTAAGTGTTGTAAGTTGGTCTGAAGTTGAACTGTGATGAGGTTGGTGGTGTTGGGAATGACAACCACGCTAAGGCAAGCTAGTGACATCGTCCATAAGAGGGCAAATGACAACGAAAGCACCAAATGTTAGGGTAATTCTCTCTTTTCAAGTAAGAGATCAACTCCTCAAAGATGAACAAAATGAGATGATGACAAACAATTTCAAAGTGGAACAAACTTCATTTTTTTCTTCCTAAACAATTACAAGATACCCAATTTATAGAAAAACAAATAAGAAAGTGGTGACACAACCACCTGCTACTTGCAAACATGACCTAACTCCAAATACTAGAAATTACAAAATAAATACACAATTTTTTATATAAAACAAAACATAATGACAATAAAATATATACATAACATATGTACGCGCACGTATCATTCTTGTCCCCTTTGAAACAAACGTCGTCCTCGACGTTCAGAATATGTTCTTGTTGCACGACAAATCCTTTGATGGATCTAGTGGAGCGAATGGTAAACACATGTAAGATGGTTGGAGCCGGTGATGCACAAGTGGCTGTCATGGTGCAAGTATATATTAGTAGTTTGTGGCGGGGTGAGAATCCTGTTGTCTTCGCGGAATTGGATTTGTCGTGCAACATGAACATTAATGTGGTCTTCTTGTACCGTTGTTGGAGCGACATCATCACTTGCGTTTGACTTTGAGTCCTTATACACGGCCGCACGCGTCTAGGACGCGGCTTACGTGACATCTAGTCAGCTGCCCAGTCAGCCAAAAGTAAAGCGCGTGTTTTTTCGAAAAATTGAAAAGCAGCTGTGACTTTCGTGCGACGGTTCCCTCTCTGACGTATCGATAAGACCGGGAAGGGACATCAGACGCGTTTGTTCACATCCCGAGTTGCGAAAGAAAACCAAAAACGTTTCTGATCTTTCTCACTTTCCCTTTCTCAACTTTTCTCCGATTCATCATCCTAGTTCTTTTTCGTAACCCTAGATATCCGTCGACGACATGGATTCTACACTTCAAGCTTCTATTTCGGGGGTTGTGGTGCACCAGGTTTGTCGTTTTTACCGTAACATTGAATTGCGATACTCTAAAAATGATTGTTCTCATACAGTTGATGTCTTCTTAGGCTACTACGCATTACTTCCAGCCCTCCAAATGTTCGTGGACCCCAATAGAGAAGGTCTTTGGGAAGTTAAGGGATGCAGAGAAAGATGCCTTCCGGGTTACCCCATTCAGTCACTTCATCAACCTCTCCAACGTTCCTGTCGATAATGACATTATCGACTGATTCGTGGAACACTATGACCCGGAGGAGGTGGGGTTGAGGATCGGCTCTGGGGTAGTACACTTCACCGCCGAAGACGTTGCCCTAACTTTGGGGCTCAGATTACATGGGAAGGCTGTCAGAATGCATCCGAAGGAAGTCGCAACTCGACTGGGGGAGATTCTGAACAACACCCAACTATCTGCCCAGATGATGGCTACGAGATATTTGGTTGATGAGGATGAGAAGTACGTCCGGCTACTCATTTGTTACATCTTCAGCCATTTTTTGTTCTGCGATGACACCCATCGAACCAAAATTTGGTTCCTCGACCACTTGGCCGACTTAACTAGGCTACACAAGTACGTGTGGGCCGAGACTGTTCACGAGGCACTTTTGACGGGCCTGGAGAAGGCAAACCGGGATCTACGCTCTAGGAGATCTACCAGTTCTATTTTAAGAAGGGGATACGTCGAGGGGTGTGTTGTTGTACTACAGGTAATGGTTCTTCCCTTTTATGGTTTTCAGTTGTTCATTTTTTAGTTAATCTTCTTCCTTTTTAAGTTATGATTCTTCCTTTTTATGTTATACTTGATCCTTTTTAAATTTGGTTTGTTCCTTTTTAAGTTGCTGTATGTTCCTTTTTAAAGTTCGTTTGTTCCTTTTTATGGTATGCTGGTTTCTTTTAAAGTTTCGTTTGTTCTTTTTTATGTTGAAGTTGTTTCTTTTAATGTTCAACTTGTTCCTTTTTATGTTAAAGTTGTACATTTTTAAGTTTCGTTTGTTTCTTTTTAAGTTTCTGTTTGTTCGTATTTAGGTAACGTTGGTTCCTTTTTATGTTATGTTTGTTCCTTTTTAAGTTTCGTTTGTTCCTTTTTATGTTGAAGTTGTTCATTTTTATGTTCAACTTGTTCCTTTTTAAGTTTTGCTTGTTCCTTTTTATGTTGAAGTAGTCATTTTTAAGTTTCGCTTGTTCCTTTTTAAGTTTCGTTTGTTTCTTTTTATGTTACAGTTGTTCATTTCTGTTACAGTTGTTCATTTTTAAGTTTCGTTTGTTTCTTTATATGTTATACTTGTTCCATTTTATGTCATGCTTGTTCCTTTTTAAGTGTCGTATGTTCCTTTTTAAGTTATGTTTGTTCCTTTTTATGTTCAAGTTGGTCTTTTTTAAGTTTTGCTTGTTCTTTTTTATGTTCAAGTTTTTCCTTTTTAAGTTCAAGTTGTTCCTTTTTAAGTTCCGGTTGTTTCTTTTTAAGTTTCGTTTGTTTCTTTTTATGTTGAAGTTGTTTCTTTTTAAGTTCAAGTTGTTCCTTTTTAAGTTTCGCTTGTTCCTTTTTAAGTTTCGTTTGTTCCTTTTTATGTTCAAGTTTTTCCTTTTTAAGTTCAAGTTTTTCATTTTTAAGTTTCGCCTGTTCCTTTTTAAGTTTCGTTTGTTTCTTTTTATGTTCAAGTTTTTCCTTTCTGTTACAGTTGATCCTTTTTAAGATTCGTTTGTCCTTCATAAGATTCGTTTGTTCCTTTTTAAGTTATACCTGTTCCTTTTTAAGTTATGCTTGTTCCTTTTTAAGTTTTATTTGTTTCTTTTTAAGTTGAAGTTGTTCCTTTTTATGTTAAAGTTTTCATTTTTAAGTTATGCATCTCCTTATTAGGTATGGCTGTGCAAGAAGTTCAACCTGACAGAGCCTAAAATGGGAGGCCATCCTAGGTGGAATCGTTGGTCGAGTATGTTTGGAAAACGGCTCATCCTGAAGAAATGGGAGGAAAGGGGCATCACCCTTTCAAAAATTTATGAAGGAGATTTCAATCAAACTCAGTCGACGACCCTGACTCAGAAAAAGAGGGAAGTCACTGGTTAGACTGAAAAAACTCAGCCAACCCTATGAACCAATAGTGATTGCCAGTCAACAAATAGCGAACCTAGGCTGCAATTGAGGGACTGCAGCATCCCTCGGGACCCACTACGGGAAGAACTGGAGTTTGCAATGTTGAAGACAAAATGACTTCAAGCAGAAGTTGCACTGAATGAGGCAAATGAATAGGTTAAGAGGCTGAATGAGGAACTTAGGAAGTGCAATGAGGAAAATGAGACCCTAAGGGAAGAGATTGCATCTCTTCGAGGATATTGTATAGAAGGTGGACAGGAAGGAAGAGAGGATGAAAGGAGGGATGAAGAGCAGGAAAGAAAGAGGGAGAATAGGAGGGAAATAGAGAATGAGATTGAGAGGGAAAGGGAAAGAGAAAAAGAAGAGAGCAGGAGAGAGGAGAAACGGAGAGAGGAGAGGGAAAGAGAAGAGAAGAGGAAAGAGGAGGAAAAAAAGAGGGAGAGATAACAGAAGAGACAAGAGGAGGAAAGGAGAGAGGAGAGGGAAAGAGAAGAGAAGAGGAAAGAGGAGGAGGAGAAAAGGAGAGGGAGAGGGAAAGATAAGAGAAAAGGAAAGAGGAGGAGAAAAGGATAGAGGAGAGGGAAAGAGAAGAGAAGAGGAAAGAGGAGGAGAAAAAGAGAGAGGATAGGGAAAGAGAAGAGAAGAGGAAAGAGGAGGAGAAAAGGAGAGAGGAGAGGGAAAGAGAAGAGAAGAGGAAAGAGGAGGAGAAAAGGAGAGAGGAGAGGGAAAGAGAAGAGTAGAGGAAAGAGGAGGAAAAAAAGAGGGAGAGAGAACAGAAGAGAATAGAAGAGGAAAAGAGGAGGGAGGAAGAGGAAAGAGAGAGGAAAGAAGATGAGAAGAGAGACATGGAGAGAAGAGAGACATGGAGAGAAGAGAGAAGAGGAAAGCCGATGATAAAAGGAGGGAGGCCGAAGCATCAAAGAAGAGGTTGAGGAAAGAGGTAGAAAGAAAGAGGGTAGAGGAGGAAAATGAGAAAGAGAAGGAGAGGGAGAAAGAAGAGAAACGAACAGAGGAGAGAAGAGAGGGGGATAAGCAGAAGGAGAAAAAGGAGGATGAGGGAAAAGAAAAACCCCTCAGGGCAGACTAGGGGGCCAAAGTATCACGCTCAACGGCCAAAAAACAAGAAGATGAGGTGAAAGAAAGGAAGAAAAAAGAAGAGGAGCGGAAAAAGGGAGAAAGAAGGCTCCAGAGGAGCATGAACAAAAAAAGAAAGCGGGATGGGAATGCCGATTTCAAGTTGGCTCATCACGGGAGAGACAGTAGGCCAGACGTTGACATGGATGCATTGGCCACATTGAGCCCCGATGAGCTGAACATTGTACTGAAGGTGACCGCACCTACACATAACCAACGGGAGGTGATCTGGAGAGGTGATTCCTGTTTCTTCACACGTTCCGACCTCAAGGAGCTAATGACGAAGGGGATGGATTTGACCAACGCGGTGATAGACAGTATGCTTTGTGTACTTGAAGAGCACCAAAAAACAGAAAACTACCCCTAAGAGGTAATTTGTATTCCAAGCTTCTATTCGGAAAGAATTATGATCGATCAAGGGAATACCATGATTGAAGAGTGGCTGACGCCCAAATTACAAAGCCAGGAAATGGGAAGCCTCGTCATTGCACAACCATTGCTGCTGTCAGAACACTGGACCCTTGTAGTTGTTAATGGCTTAGACAAGGAGATCCTGCATTACAACAGTTGCTCTAGGGAGCTGGTCCCAGATGAGGATCCGGACAATGCGGTAGGGGTACATGAATGTTCGGCCAAAGATGTGGGTGAATTCTGGAGAAACCGTCTTAAGGTGAATTGGCCAGTGAGATACCTGAGGGAAACGTGCCAAAGACAAATGCCGGGAAGCAACGACTGCAGTGTTTTTCTATACTACTGGATCAAACGTCTCATGCGAAAGGTGAACCCAACGGAAACAAAAAAAACCCAAGACACTTCACTCCATCAGGGGTGAAATGGCCATTACTTTATTGAGGGACTCCCGCTGCTGTGTCGAATTGAAGTAGTGCATAGTTATAAATTAAAACAGGAACAAATACATTTTATAGTTGTTGTAATTAAAACTTTTCCATACTCCAAAGTAATAGCTCCAACATTTAAGGTAGAACTTCACACTTAAAAAGACAAATTGCTATAAAGGAACAAACATCACTTAAACAGGAACAAACTACCATTAAAAAGGAACACATGTCACTTAAAAAGGAACAGACTTCACTTAAAAAGGGACATATGTCACTTAAAAAGGAACAGACTTCACTTAAAAAGGAACAGAACTCACCTAAAAAGGAACATACTTTACTTAAGAAGGAACATAAATCACTTAAAAAGGAACATACTTCACTTAAGAAGGAATAGACTTCACTTAAAAAGGAACATACTTCACTTAAAAAGACACAAACATCACTTAAAAAGGAACAGATATAACATAAAAAGGAACAGACATCAGTTAAAAAGGAACAAACCTCACTTAAGAAGGAACAAACTTCACTTAAAAATGAAACGAGGTCACTTAAAAAGGAACCGACTTCACTTAAAAAGGGACAGACTTCACTTAAAAAGGAACATATTTCACTTAAAAAAGAACAGACATCGCTTAAAAAGGAACCAACTTCACTTAAGAAGGAACATACTTCACTTAAAAAGGAACATACTTCACTTAAAAAAGGACAGACATCACTTAAAAAGGAACAGACATAACATAAAAAGGAACAAACATCAGTTAAAAAGGAACAAACTTCACTTAAGAAGGAACAAACTTCACTTAAAAAGGAAACGAGGTCACTTAAAAAGGAACAAACTTAACTTAACAAGGGACAAATGTCACTTAAAAAGGAACAGACTTCACTTTAGGAGGAACAAAAATCACTTAAAAAGGAACAGAGTTCAATTAAAAAAGGACAAACATCGCTTAAAAAGGAACAAACTTCACTTAAGAAGGAACAAACTTCACTTAAAAAGGAACATACTTCACTTAAAAAGGAAATGTGGTCACATAAAAAGGAACAGACATAACATCAAAAGGAACATACTTCAGTTAAAAAGAAACATACTTCACTTAAGAAGGAACAAACTTCACTTAAAAAGAAAACAAGGTCACTTAAAAAGGAACAAACATAACATAAAAAGGAACAAACATCAGTTAAAAAGGAACAGACTTCACTTAAGAAGGAACATACTTCACTTAAAAACGAAACGAGGTCACTTAAAAAGGAACATACTTCACTTAAAAAGGGACAAATGTCACTTAAAAAGGAACAGACTTCACTTAAGAAGGAACAAAAATCACTTAAAAGGAACATATTTCACTTAAAAGGGAACATACATCAATTAAAATGGAACATACATCAGTTAAAAAGGAACAAACTTCACTTAAAAAGGAACATACTTCACTTAAAAAGGAACATACATAACATAAAAAGGAACATACATCTGTTAAAAAGGAACATACTTCACTTAGGAAGGAAACGAGGTCACTTAAAAAGGAACATACATCACTTAAAAAGGAACAGAAATCACTTAAAAAGGAACAGACATCAGTTAAAAAGGAACATACTTCACTTAAAAAGGAACAAACAACACTTAAGTAGGAACAAACAACACTTAAAAAGGAACCAAAAAAACAAGAAAGGAAAACTTCACACTTAAAAAGGTAAACGCACTTAAAAATGAACAGACTACAACTCACAGTTAAAAAGGAGAACCGCTAACTTATAAAGGTACAAACAATTCATAAAAATGAACATATATCACTTAAAAAGATACAAGTCAGAGTTAAAAAGGAGAACCGTAAACTTAAAAGGGAACTTTACACTTACAATTAAAAGGGCACTTTACACTTAAGAGTAACTGTTGTCTTACAAAAAAGTACAAAATTCAAACACCAAGCCTTGGTACATAATTAAGGAGCAATTTGGTCGTAATACAACTTCATGTCCCAATCGTCAAAATCTGGATCCCCTGGTCTAGGTGCGACCTGATGCATAGGTGATTTGCCCTTCCTTCGATACTTGCTCTTTTCTACTGTGAGGCCATTTTTTGGCTTCTTTGAAGATTCTCTTGGCTAAGGAAATCTGACGTCTAGTAGGCGGTCTTCCTGGACGGGTTACTTTGTCTGGATTGCGCAAAGAGGTACCGCCGGCCACAACTTCAACAACTATTGGAGGGGTGTGGGGAATGTTAATACGAGACCTGAGCCACTCCATACACTTCACGGCCTTAAGATACCTTTCATGAGAAATGAATGCTTCCTGTGCAATCCAAAGAGCACGACCCATTATGTCGGCGTGACGACTCAGCGCATCCTTCTCCAATACGCCATCGGCTTGGTACATCTTGTCTCCATAGCTCCGACGAATATCCTTCCGCCATCGATCTGTGATGTAAGACGGCGGGAGTAATGCATTAGGATCTAGCCGTGCAAATACGACCAGGAGGTGATAGCAAAGAATACCAACACGCTTAAACAGTTTACAATCGCATGTCAAGTTCAGACCTGTCCTCTGTACAAGGAAACGTTTCGCTAATAGTTGCTCACCGACCCGTACACGTTCAATCACCTTGTAATGAAACGTGTCGGCTGATTGCAACTCCTCGGTTAGGTCGCAGTTCATCATCTTACCAATTTGTAACTGTACTTTCTTGAAAACCCCTACGGTATACAACTCGCTCATTTGACTCTCGAAGGGATATATTGAAACCATTTGGGGTTTCTTATGCAGGCAATCGAAATCCGATTGAGCTTCCTTCTCGTACTTGTGACGTAGAGCAAGTTCGTATTGTTGAACGAACTGCTTAAGGGTGGTTCTAGAAGATAAGTACTTGTCGAAGAAGGAGTTCATACTTTCGCTTCTTTGGGTAGAAGCCATTCCAGCGAAAAAACAATCACACAAGTAAGCAGGTACCCAAGATCCACGGATACCGTAAATTGTTTGGAGCCAACTATGTTCTTGAAGGTCAAAATCAACCAGGAAACCGTGCCAATTCCGCTTAAATTCAGCTGGGTTCTTTGAGTCGTAGACAATCAAATTTAGATCAAATAACATGTGTTGTCGATACTTCGTCGGCAACTTCACGGGAGCTTTGTTCATTATGTGCCAAATGCAAAATCGATGTCTGGCATTTGGGAAGACATTCCTTACAGCAGCAGTAATGACCCCACATTGGTCCATTATGATAGCTGGTGCAGGGATATCTGCAAGGAAAAAGAAAAATCGCTATAAAGGAAACGAGGTCACTTAAAAAGGAACAAACATCAATTAAAAAGGAACATACATCACTTAAAAAGGAACAGACTTCACTTAAAAGGGAACAAACATCAATTAAAAAGGAACAGACATAAGTTAAAAAGGAACAGACTACACTTAAGAAGGAACAAATATCACTTAAGAAGGAACAAACATCAATTAAAATGGAACAGAAATCACTTAAAAAGGAACAGACATCACTTAAAAAGGAACGGACTACACTTAAGAAGGAACATACATCACTTAAGAAGGAACAAACATCAATTAAAAAGGAACAGACTTCACTTAAGAAGGAGCAGACTTCACTTAAAAAGGAACATACATCACTTAAAAAGGAACAAACATCTCTTAAAAAGGAACAAACATCACTTAAAAAGGAACAGACATCACTTAAAAAGGAACAGACAACACTAAAAAGGGAACATACAACACTAAAAAAGGAACAGAAATCACTTAAAAATGGACAGACATCAGTTAAAAAGGGATATACATCACTTAAAAAGGAACAAACTTCACTTAAGAAGGAACAAAAAACACTTAAAAAGGAACAAACTTCACTTAAAAAGGGACATACATCACTTAAAAAGGAACAGACAACACTAAAAAGGAACAAACTTCACTTAAGAAGGAACAGAAATCACTTAAAAATGAACAAACTTAACTTAAAAAGGGACATACATCACTTAACAAGGAACAAACATAACATAAAAAGGAACAGCCATCAGATAAAAAAGAACAGACTTCACTTAAGAAGGAACAAACATAAGTTAAAAAGGAACACACAGTCACTCAAAAGGTTTTAGAAAGAAGTTGAAAATGAACAGGCACAACTAAAAAAGGAACACACAACACTTAAAAAGGAACACACATCACTTAAAAAGGAAAACCAATAACTCAAAAATCATAAAGGACAACTCTACATACGTACCTCCCATACACGAAAGCCATGTCTGAAAGAGCCATATGTAGTTTTCAGTGGTCTCGGAAGACAGCAAAGCGCAACCGAGCAACACAGACTCGAAATAGTGATTAACTCCTACAAATGGTGCAAAAGGCATGTCGTATTTGTTTGTGAGGTAGGTAGTGTCGAAACATATAACATCCCCAAAGTATGAATCGACAGCCCTGGAACGGCAGTCGGCCCAGAAAACGTTCCTTAGTCTTCCCTCGTCATCCATATCCATGACATAGAAAAATATTGCATCAATCTTCTGGATCTTAATGAAATAGTTCTGAAGAGCTTGTGCATCGCCAGGTCCCATTTTCAAATCCTTACTTCGGTTATAACATTCCTGCACACACAAAAAATATTAAGGCCGCAGATTTCTACAAACAAAATAACGTACAAAAGTTTTCAAACCTTAGGTCTCTATCGTTAAAAGTAAGTTTGTCATGCCCCCAACCTCCACAACAAACAATTGGATGGTCTTAGCAGCAGAGATCCCAGAAGCATCATTGCACGCTATTCGTGCCATGGCGGCCTCAGGTACAAATCGTTTCTGTCTTAGAAAATGCATATGGTGCTCCTGCAACATTTCATGGTTATGATTGAGATCGACAAAGTTAATCTGGTATCCCCTTGCTGGGTTTCCAGAAACCCTGATGCGAGCCGTGCACTGAACTCTACTCGATAAACGTGGCTTCATTATGCCTTGACCTTGGTCTGTTGGTGCCTTACCCTCCTTGGAACAAGTAAGAGTAGCTCGGGTAACCACACCACCGTATTAATGACTATGTCGTAGTTTAACACCAAAACCACAAGCATCAGCATAGTCGTTGTAAAAGACTCTTGCTCCTTCGAAACAGGGGAAAATCATCTTCTCCTTAGGAACGTTTAACGACATTTCCATTTGAGTGAAGATTTCTCTCAAAACGAAGTGAAATGAACGAAAATGAAAAAGAAAGAAGTGACGGTGGCCATTCCGTGCATCTTCGTCAAAAAGAAGTATGGAGCAGGTGGGAGCGCCAAAAGGAATGATATGATTTGGAGCACGTCTGATTTGAGATGCATTAAATGCGACCGCCCCCTCTGCATAAAAAATATTAAAACTTTGGCTGAGCTGGATTTGTCCAACTCAGCAGCGTCCCGCCACAGCTTCCCGGAGAGCGGCTACTAAACATTTTCCTTTGACTTTGGGGCACGAACGTTGTCATGTTGCTGGCATGTGGGTGGTGATGAATCACAATAGACTAATATAAAGGAAAATTTGTGGGGTTGTATTGTCTTTGGAAAAACCGACAACAGAGCGAAATTAGAGACGTAGACGACGAAGTTATCACACATGTTGTAACTTTTTGGAGGGAAGTATTTGAAGGTGTTGTGGGATTAGATTTTGCTGGTGTGAGAGAAATATCTAAGGGGGTTTTGTAAGCGTTTGGGTTGGAATAAGGTGGCGATGTGTTAGCAGCAACTGAAATAACCACCCTCTTTATCGGGTCCGATCCGCAAACTGGATTTCTTATCCAGATCGATAGCATCAGACGACCACGAGTGTTTGACTTAAAGAAATCAAACGGGTGTGTTTTAATCGTTCATTGGAAGGTAGTTTGAATCGAACGGATGAGAACTAAAGCCAACGGCTTGTGGGGCCCAATCGAAGGGGAGATCGTGTCATTGTTCATCTTCTCCTCCGTGAAGAAGTAATTTTAGGCATTTTTCTGTGAGTTAGTTAGAGTCCAAATTGACGTAAATACACGTGTTATGTGGTGTAACAAACTTTCCTTTGTATCTGATTCGACTATAAATAGAGTTCAACAACCTGATTTGGGTTGGATTTGATTTGCACCAAGAAATTAGGTTTTTGAAATTGGAGCTCAACGAGTGCTTGAAACTCGCAATTACCTTTTCCCACCATCTCCAGGGATAGACCGTCCCTCTCTCGTCCACCACGGCTCATTACACTCGCCGTCGTGGTCGGTCCACCCCCGTGGTCGCCGTCGTCGATCAAGGGCCTATCAATTCGGTACCAGAGCCGTTGCCGGAGAACATGGCAGACGAAGAAGACCAGTATGAGTTGTTCTGGAGCTTACTCAAGGAGGAGATCAGGGCTATTAACCGATGGATCGATCACATGGAGTCTGGTCGGAGATCCAAGTCTCTTGAGGGAGGGGACCATTGCGGTGGTCGACCACTGCATCTTGACTCTTGGATGTTCCAGATTAAGCCCATTTGCATCCAATTTCCACCTTACTCCAGGTAGGAGGAACCCCAAGACTTGATCTTCAAGGTGGAAGAATACTTCGAGGTCCATCGAATGCTGGAGCATCAAAAGGTGCGATTGGTTGGCTTTTACTTGGAGTGGAAGGCTCTGAAGTGGTTCCAGTGGGCTTGCCGCAACACCAAGATCACAGATTGGGGGCCGTTTGTGGAAGCACTGGATCGACGCTTCGGCCTCCAAGGTGAGGATCCCCTTGCATTGTTAAAACACCATACTCAAAATGGTTCTCTCGACAAATACCAAAGTCAATTCGACAATTTGAGTAACTGAATCGATGACCTCCCTGAAAAACATCTCTTAAGCCATTTTGTGGGAGGGTTGAGGGGTGATATTGAGAGGACGGTGAGGATTAAGGAGCCAAAATGTATGAGGAAGGCTGTGCGGTTTGCTAGACTTTTTGATGGTGAAATTCAGTTGGTAACCAGGAAGGGCAGGTGAGCTCATCTTGGTCACTCCCGGGCTAGATGAAATCAGAAGAGCCTATCAGGAGAATGATGAATATGTGAAGCTGAAGGAGAGGTGGAACCAAGGGCATCTAAACAAGGACAAATATCAGTGGAAGGAAGAGGTTTTGTTATACAAAGGGATAATTAGGTTGAGAAGAAATATTGATTTCAGTAAAAGGGTATTATAGGAATTCCACTCCACACCATCTGCTGGGCATGACAACTTTAACAAAACCCTTCATAGAGTGAAGTTAAACTTCTCCTAGAAGGGGATGGCTCACGAGGTAGAGTTTATCAAAGCTTGTGATGTGTGTCAACAATGCAAGTATGAAACACTATCACCAACTGGTTTGGTACAACCTCTCCCCATTCCTGAAGAAGTATGGACTAATGTGTCCATGGACTTCGTAGAAGGACTTCCCAATTCCCAAGGCTTCTCTTGTATCATGGTGGTGGTGGATAGGTTCAGCAAATATTCTCACTTTATTCCCTTAAAGCATCCATTCACTATTGTACAAGTGGCCAAAAGATTCATGGAGGAAGTGATCAAGTTACATGGAATTCCAAAGAGCATTGTTAGTGATAGGGATCCACTTTTCACTAGTTCCTTCTTGCAAGAAGTGTTCAAATTGCAAGGAACTAAGCTCAAAATGAACTCAGTCCACCACCCACAGTCAGATGGGAAAACTTAGGTGGTAAATAGGTGTTTTGGGACATACTTAAGATGTTTTTGTCACCATAAGCAGGGAATGTGAAAAGAATGGATTGCTTGGGCTGAATATTGGTACAATACCACCAAACAATCCTCTCTTCAGATGACATCCTATGAAGCTCTCTATGGTAAGCCCCCACCTACTTTCCTCTCCTACATTCCAGGCACCACCAAAGTTGTAGAAGTTGATCAACAACTCAAAACCAGGGAGGAGGTGATCAGGACTCTCAAGGAGAATCTCAGCCAAGTACAGAATAGGATGAAGGTCCAAGCAGATAAGAAGAGAAGAGAGAAGGAGCATCAAGTTGGGGACTGAGTGTTTTTAAAGCTACAACCCTTCAGACAGATGACTCTTAAAAACAAAACCTCAAAAAAGTTGGGAGTAAGGTATTATGGGTCTTACCATGTGGAGAAGTGCATTGGAGTTGTGGCCTATAATCTTTCCTTGCCCTCAAGATATAAGATTCATGATGTGTTCCATGTGTCTTTTCTGAAGAAAAAGCATGGGTAAGTGTTAATGCAACAACAAGAGTTGCCAGCTGCTGAAGTGAAGGATGCATGCCCTATAGCAGTACTGGGAAGGAGAATCTTTCATAAGGGCAAGCATGTTGGTATATAGGTGTTGGTGCAGTGTCTTGGGGAATCGCCTTAGGACGCAACATGGGAGGGCTCTAAACAAATTCAAGCTCACTTTCCAGCCATTAACGTTGAGGACAAGGTGAACTTTAAGGGGGGGGGGGGGGGGGGAAGTTGTTAGCAACAACTTAAATAACCACCCTCTTTATCAGGTCGGATCCGTGAACAAGATTTCCTACCCAGATCGGTAACATCGGACGACCGGGAGTGTTTGACTTAAAGAAATCGAACGAGTGTATTTTAATCATTCATTGGAAAGTTTGAATCGGACGGATGAGAACTAACGTCAACTGCTTGTGGGGCCCAGTCGAATGGGAGATCGTTGGCATTGTTCATCTTCTCCTCCGCGAAGAAGTAATTTTAGGTGTTTTTCTGTGAGTTAGTTAGAGTCAAAATTGACGTGGCATACACGTGTTATGTGGTGTAACAAACTTTCCCTTGTATCTGATTCGAGTATAAATAGATAGCTCAACAACCCGATTTAGGTTGGATTTGATTTGCATCAAGAAATTAAGTTTTCAAAATTGGAGCTCGACTACTGCTCGAAACTCGCAATTACCCTTTTGCCACCATCTCTGGGGATCAACTGTCCCTCTCCCGTCCACCACGGCTCATTACACTCGCCATCGTGGTCGGTCCACCCCCGCGGTTGCCGTCGTCGATCAAGGGCCTATCATGGTGATCGTGGAGATACATATAGAGACAAGCACGGACTTGTAATGTCAGTGGTGAGTTTTACAAATGCATAAGGTTGATTAATTGAGATATGGGCAGAAGCAGGTGATGACCAGTGGAGACAAATTTTCCCCAATGTTTCTTCCATGGAAGCGATGATCACACGAAGTTTGGTAAGTTGGTCATTGATTGCCTGAAGTTGAACTGTGTTGAGGTTGGCGGTATTGTGAGCGGAACACACGAAGGCAAGTGACTTCGGAAATATATAAGAGGGGAAGGACAATGAAAGCTCCAAATGTTAGGTTAATTATCCCTTTTCCAGATCAACTCCCCAAAGATGAACTAGATGAGAGAAATTGCAAAGACAATTTCAAAGTGAAACAAACTTTATTTTTTCTTCCCAAACTATTATAAGATACCCAATATAGAAAAACATATAAGAAAGTGGTCATAAATAACTACCCATTACTTGCAAACATGACTTCACTACCCATAACTCACCGAAGACTAGAAACTATATATTGAGAATTGAACTTAATCCTAGGAGACATCCTAGTCACCAGTCACATCACCTATGGAGGGTGAGTCATCTAGGAGTTGATGACTAACAATATGGAAGACAAAAGGTTGTAGGAAAGGAAGAGACAAATGGACTCTTCATTTTTTCTATGATTTTCATTCTATTTTATGATGCAATTTAAGTAGAGGTTGTAATGATCTTGAATGATCATCTTTATGTAGTTTATGTTATGTTTGTGTTGTAGGCTAAGTTGAAGAATCTTTGTAAGTGCCTATATAAAGCACAAGAGTTCTCCATTTGAAAACAAGACAAAAAACAAGTCAAGTCAAGTGAGAAAGAAGAAAGAAAAGATGAGTTTGGTGCAAATCTCGTTTTTGTTTATGAGTGTTAAGAAGTGAGTTTTCGTCTTTCATTTGTGTCCACCAATTGAGTAGATCAAAGTATGGATCTAGTGATGGAAATAGAAGGCCCTCAGCATGGAGGACAAGGCAAGCCAAAGCCGCGCACGAGGCGCAACTTCTGAACCACCAATTGGTAGTTTGGGACCACTAGTTGGCGGTCCATGTGCGTCTGGTGGATGGTGGCTTTCTGGGGTGGCCTGGTCTGGTGCTCCCCGTCTTTCTCCCACATCTAACATCTGGTATCAGACCTCGTCTGATGGGGAGGTCAAGAATGACGTCGTTTGGTTATGTATCGTTGCCTCGCCTTTCGAAGGGGAACTACGACAATTGGAGTATCCAAGTGCGTGCCCTGCTCGGTGCGAATGATGCTTGGGATTTTGTGGAGAGCGGCTTCGAGGAGTAGGCCGTGACGGGGGTGGGAACCGTCGCAAAAATCAAAGCGCAAAAGGAGAGAAGAGCCAAAGACAAGAATGCTCTCTTCCTTCTCTTCCAAGAGGTGGATGAGAGTGGCTTTGAGAAGATCGCTGAAGCAAAGACGTCGAAGGAGGCGTGGGACACCCTTGAGAAGAGCTACAAGGGTGCTGATCGAGTGAGTCAAGTGCGCCTCCAAATGCTTCGAGGTGAGTTCGAGGCGTTGAAAATGAAGGAATCGGAAGGTGTTGCCGATTTCGTGACGAGGGTTCGCATGGTGGCGAACAAATTGAAGAGAAATGGGGAGGCGTTGACTGAAGGAAGGGTGGTGGAGAAGGTGCTGTGTTCTCTCACCGAAGACTTTGAAAATGTTGTGTGTGCTATCGAGGAATCAAATGACCTCGAGAAGATGACCGTCGATGACCTAGCAAGCTCATTGGGGGCACACGAGCAAAGAAAGAAGAAGAAGAGGCAAGATGTCTTGGAGGAGGCGTTGCAAGCGAAGATATCGCTTAAGGAGGAGAAACCTCGCAACGTAGATCGTGGAAGCGGTCGTGACTATGGAGGTCGTCCAAAAAAGGAGGTCGAGTGCTTCAAGTGTGGGAAGCGTGGCCATTTTGTGAAAGAGTGTTGGTTGCAAAAGAAGGTGGAGGAGAGCTCCAGCCGTGGCCATGGTGATCATGGATCAAAGAAGGAGATTGAGCGCTTCAATTGAGGGAAGCATGGACACAATGCTAGTGAGTGTTGGTCGAAGAAGAAGGTGGAAGAGAGTTCCAACCTTATTGCCGAGGAGGAAGATGCCCGCGGTGATGGAATGACCTTGTTTATTAACCACGACGAGGTGACAAATCATGTCATGCATGCTCAAGTTGATGATGAGCATAAGGAGGAATACGAAGAAAACAATGAAAATGAGGAGCAAGAGGTGGAGATGGAAGATTCCACCGAGCACGAAGTTGTATCATCCGATGATGAAGAGACGAGACCGAGGAAGAAAAGGAGTCTTCGTGATCTCTACGAGGGAACAAGTGAGCTACACTTGGTTTGCCTCTTAGATCAAGGCGAGAGCATCCCGTTCGAAGAAGCGGTGGTGGCAAAAGCAAGAAGGCGAGCCACAATGAATGAGGAGATGGAGTCGATAGAAAAGAATGAGACTTGGGATCTAGCTTCACTTCCAAAACATCACAAAACCACTAGTGTCAGGTGGGTGTATAAGAAGAAGATAACACCCCAAGGAGAGGTCGAGCGATGCAAGGCACGCTTGGTAGCAAAATGCTATAAGCAAAGGGCCGACATAGATTATGAAGTAGTGTTCACACCGGAGGCATGCATGGAGACAATCCCTCTTTGTGTGGCTTATGAACAAGTAAGGTTCACATGGTGTGTCTTTTAGCTCAAGCAAAAGCGTTGTCAATAAGGTTGCATGAAAGGATGTGCAACCTACTTGGGATGGTGGATGGAAGAGGATTAAGTTCAAGGAGGAGTATTGAGAATTGAACTTAATCCTAGGTGACATCCTAGTCACCAGTCACATCACCTATAGAGGGTGAGTTATCTAGGAGTTGATGACTCAACAATATGGAAGACAGAAGGTTGTAGGAAAGGAAGAGACAAATGGACTCTTCATTTTTTCTATGATTTTCGTCCTATTTTATGATGCAATTTAAGTAGAGGTTGTAATGATCTTGAATAATCATCTTTATGTAGTTTATGTTATGTTTGTGTTGTAGGCTAAGTTGAAGAGTCTTTGTGAGAAAGAAGAAAGAAAAGATGAGTTTGGTGCAAATCTCGTTTTTGTTTATGAGTGTTAAGTAGTGACTTTTCTTCTTTCATTCGTGTTCACCAGGTGCAACTTCTGAACCGCTGGTTGGCGGTCCATGTGCGTCTGGTGGAGGGTGGCTTTCTGGGGTGGCTTGGTCCGGTGCTCCCCGTCTTTCTCCCACATCTAATACTATAAAAGAACTAAATACGGAATATTTATAAAAAACAAGACATAATGATAATAAAAATACGTAACATATGTACATGCCAGTATCGTGACCTGTGATCTTCGTGATGCAGGTTCCGGATTAAGGTTTTTCATTCAGGGGCTCCGTCTAAAGGTGATATTTCTTGTGGTCTGATTTGGGTTTGCATGAATGTTATTTAGTTGGGTTTTGGTATGCAAATGATGTTTTTTATGTTGCAAATTATTTTTTAGGTAGTGGCCGGATTAAGAGTTCGAGAACATTTCTGGTTGTTTTGTTGCTTTTGGATGGAGATATTGTTGTGAAATCTTTCGTTTGGGTTTTCTAATTTCGCCTGAGAGAGTGATGTTGTCGAGTCTTTTAAGTAAATCTTTGGGTTTCAGTGGGAGGTTCCGTATGTTTTTGGTTTTCATTTTATTTTTGTGTGCCTTCAGAGAGTTGAATATCAGTATGTTTTGGGTGATAAAAGTGATTATTTGGGCACACAGGATTGTTTTTTCAAATAATTTAATCTTAGTTTAGGTCATTTACACTGTGTTTGGATAAACACGAACGAGAGAAATGTAGAGAAAACAAATGAATAGAAGATAAAAGAAATTGTGTTTATTTTCTTTTGTTTGGATACAAATAAGTTAGAAAAAAACCAAATATATATATATAGCATCATAGTACCCAAATACTCTTTTAACCATGTTAAATCATTTTGAGGTATTTTGGGAAGAATGGACAAAATTCAACTTTTTCTCCATTTTAGGAGAGAAAGTTAAGAGCTTGTTTTGTATAAAATGATATCTCTCCATTTCTTTTCTTTTCTCTTCTTATGTTGTTATCCAAACATGAGAAAATTCAACATTCTTTTCTTTTCTCTCAATTTCTTTTCTTAAGTTGTTAACCAAACACACCATTAGTGTTCTTCTATAACAATCTTTTCGTTTTGGATTATTTGCTTGGGAGCATCTTTGTTGTTGCGTAATTAAGGTTTCACGCCAAGCTTTCGACTATTTACTTGGGTGCACCTACATGTCGATGTTATTTGTTTAGGACATTTGCCGTCAATGGGAACCACTCTGTTATAACGTCATAACTGTATCGTTAGGAATTTTGGAATTTATCTCCTATAGATTTAAAATTGTACTTAATGTTAAATAAAAAATAAAAACCAAAAACCTCTCAACAAATCTCTCTCTTCTCTCCTCTGTAGTCACTCTCTTCAGTCCTCTCTCTAGCCTCTCTTATCTCTAGTCTCTCTCTTCAGTCATCTCTCTAGTCTCTCTTGTTTTCTCCTCTCTCTCCTATTCTCTCTAGTCTGTCTCTTGTTCTCTCTCCTCTCCTATTCTCTCTCTTCTCTCTAGTCTCACTCTTCAGTCCTCTCTCTAGTCTCTCTCGTTCTCTCTCCTACTCTCTCTCGTCTCTCTCTCTAAATCTCTGCTCTCCCCACTTCTCTCCTCTCTCTTAAGTCCACTCTCTTACTTCAGTCTCTCTCTTCTCCTCACTTTTCTCCTCTCTCTTGCCAGTGAAGAAAAGAGATTAGAGAGAGAGATTTGGAGAGAAGAGTGAGAAGATAGAGAATGGGAGAGAGATAGGAGAGAGAAAGAGAGATTTGGAGAGAGGAGTGAGAAGATAGAGAATGGGAGAGAGATAGGAGAGAGAGAGATTTGGAGAGAAGAGAGAGAATGGGAGAGAGGAGAGAGAACTGGAGAGAGAGGGGAAGAGGTTTTCAATTTTTATTTATTATTTATTTAACATTAAGATTTTTTTTTATATTTATAAGGGGTAAATTGTGAAATTCCGAATGGTGCGGTTACAACATTATAATGGAGTGAACCTCATTGATGGCAGAGGTGCATCCAAGCAAATAATCAAAAATCAGATGCAAAGTCTCAATTACGCACCAACAGATATGCAGCTAAGCAAATAACTCTTTTGATTCTGTATAGATTGTTTATTTATTTCTATTATCACTTTCTTTTGTGCACTTTTAGCTAATGGAAAAGGCCAACCCGTTGATGGTGCCCCGGAACAAAGCTAATTTAACGGTAAGAACAAGCCGGACGTGAAATGAAATTACATGGTGCTTCTCGCACTACTACAGAAAAAGGAATATACGACGGATGTACGGGGGTATATACATCAGATATAAGCACTCCCAGATCCAACGTCTATGTGTGCATCTTCTATACATAGACGTCGGACGTGATATATCTGACGTCTATTGTTTAGGCTGTATGTAGAAGCCGACGTCTATACTTTAAGTAATAGACGTCGACCTTTCTTTAGAACCAACGTCTATGCTTTAAGTATAGATGTCAGTGAAATAACAGGCGACGTATATTCCTAAAGAATAGACGTCGGACGATACATACAACCGACGTCTATTCCTTCTTCAGAGGAATAAACGTCGGCTAATACAAATATCCGACGTCTATTCCTAAACCTGGACAAAAAAATTGCATCCAGCTTTTAGTCATCATATTCGTGTACATACAATCTTTACCAAATTCGTTCACAGATGCTCACACTTTCATCCACATGTACATATAAGCACAAACACACAAGCATACATGCACAAACACAAACATACAACCATACACAATTGAAATTCAACACACTTGCAATTAATTCATAAACAATAGGCATTCATTCTAAAATTGTGGCGATTATATTAAGGCATAAATTGTAGGTTTGTAATACAAGTGCACTTGTTAACTAAATTACAAAAATGCTAGTGATAGGAGAAACTCTTAGTTCATCAACACGTTTCTGATAAAATAGTGAGTCCATTTGTAACGAGTTTTATCGAGCTCCTGTTGCGAGAAGGGATCACTACTTTTTGGGAAGACCTATCAAAAAAATACAAGTGTGTTGAATGTTAATAACTAAATATTGAAACTACAACTATACAATTGAATAACGATCTACATTACCTCGGATAGGCATACGTCTTGAGTTGCCAATTTGAGGATTTCCTCCATGTATCTCATCACGTAGTAACCACATTCCGTATTTTCAACATGCTTTCGGTACTACAAACATAGAAATTTGCTAAATTTATGTTCCTAACTTAATCAACAAAAACTAGAGAGAACATACTCTCATTCCATGCCATGTTATTCCTGCTTTTGTGGTTGTTCTCGTGTCACCCAAAGCTCTGTAAACCTTAATTGCCCTGAGTAGCATAAGTTAAAATTTCATTCAATAAGAGTAATAAAAATCCACGAATTACTTTTCCCACGACTAAAATGAACTTACAAATTTAGAAGTTTCTTTATTGAGTCCTTTGGTTTATTCGACCCCAACAGATCAAACCAATATGCCGAATTAATCGTGGGGCATACAACGACAAGCATCCAATAAGCCCCGTTATATATATAATTAGAAGCTTATTACAAAATAAAATTCCACTTTGAATTACATAGTTTACCTCTCATGATAAGGGAGCAGATAATATCTTTTGTCTTCTTCTTTAAAGAATGTCCCAAGCTGACCGGATTTATTGTCATTCCGGTATATATATGTAGATGGGCTGATAAATCCAAATACTTGATCGTTGGGAAAGACTGACCTTCTGGTGTCATAAAGATGTCTACAAGTATAAAAATTAGACTTTATTACAGTTTTGATAAAATTATTCAGTACCTTTCATTGTATACAAAAAACACTTACTTCACTTGCACGTCGATAATCATGATACACAACGAATCCATCGCCAAGAACTGCATGATATCCTCTTTGGTGACGTACAAAGCCGGAGGCAACCCTTTATCCCCCTCCAACTCCCATGTACTTAAGTATTGTGCTTCCCTACCTACCATACATTGATACAACATTTTGCACCTACTTGGAAGCAAATTAATGTTGATCGAAGATTGGTTGTTTGACCCTTTGCTCCGGGGGCTTGACACCTTACAGATTGTTAAACAAATTTGAAGTTTAAAGTCTTTCAAAGTTAAACTATACCTCATGTTTTTCGTTTAGCTCTACTAAATAACTAGGCCACCGCACGAGCCCACCGATAGCATCGCCAAGAGTAACAATCTCTTCTTCTGGAAATGGCACGAACCCGGAGGTCCCTAATATCTCAGGGAGACTAGATGTGCAACGACGTTCAGGCTGAAATGGTCTTAAACATCGAGCACCACTAATCTGTAGGAAATCAAGAACCCGGAGGTTCCTAAAATCTCAGGGAGACTAGATGGACAATGACATTCGAACGGAACCCCTTTGCCGGTCGACCGAAAGTACTGTTGTAGGTCGGTTGGGGGCCTTGACCATCAAAACGGTCGACAGCTCGTTGACTTCGTCCGACCGACGCTTAAGTTAACTTATTGGCCGGTCAACCAGAAGTGTGGTTTCGGTCGACCGTGTAGTGTGGAAAGTTGGTGAGTCGTACTGGTGGTTTTCGGTCGACCGGAAGTTTGGGGTCGTCCGACCGTTTTATCGTGGTTTGCGAAAATGGATTTCTTACTTGTGCTTCTCGGTCGACCGGGACCCCTTTGTCGGTCGACCGTTTGGTGGGTTTTTCGGTTGGGGCAGTTCTCTGGGTGAGGATCGGTCGACCGGAAGACAGATTTTGTTCGACCGTTTTACACTGTTTTGGTGTGTTTGTGTTTGCTATTGATTGGCTAGAAGGCAACGGGTTCACCGGCCCTTTTGGGGCAACAGTCGGATAGGCCGACCCTATAGCACTCAGTAGTGACATATGGAGGGGATTGTGATAACTGTCGTCGTGGCTCCGGCAATTGAGGCAAAGCCGTGGCTTCGGCGAATGAGGCATGTTTTACTAGTCGCCGTGGCTCCGGCAGATGATGCAAAACCGTGGCTCCGGTAACACTGAGGCAAGAAGGGGGTTGTTGGCCGTGTCTTGGACCGGCGGTGCCTTGTGTGCACGAGTGTTTGAGGGGTTGGGGTGAGAGGACCCTTGAGACCCGGGTTGTTGTTAGCTATGGCCGGGAGAGAGGTCCCGGGAACTTAGCGGTTGTATCAGTTGTGATTTTTGTAGTACATTACATGTTTCCTTTCTGTTCATATATGTGTTAGGGTTTGGCATACAGGGTTTCCTTTTGGAAACTCAGGCATTTTCATGTCTGCTTTCAGGCCGAGAGCGACGGTGGGTGGGTGATGACGACGGAGGGAGCACTCGAGACCGGATCCTGCTTTCCCTATCTTTTGAGGTGGTTGTGATTACTTGTGTATATTTTATGTGTATGATCTTTTGATGTAATCACATTTTTTTGTAAACTCATTCACACACACACACATATATATATATATTATATGTGGGTGCACCGGGGTGTGTATTTCTTTTCGTAATGTCCTCATTGATTGTATGATTTAAATTTGAAATTTGCCGCTGTGTTTGAGGACGTTACAACTTGGTATCAGAGCGGTCAGTTTCGGTGTCTTCGTCCAAAGGAACCACCCTTAGAGTTGTGTCGAGCATGCATACATTGTTCTGATTAATGTTTTGTCTCATGTGTAGATGGCTCCGAGACGTGTGAGACCTCCTCCCTGAGAACGTAGCACCAGTGATGAGGTGGGTGAGGGGAGCAGGGGTGAGGAGTGGAGGACGCTCCAGGGCACGCTGGGTAGACTGGGTGAGATTCTAGAGTGCCAATCTGCCCAGGCCCAGCAGGGAGGATCAGGTGCTGTACTTGATCAGTTCATGCATCAGCATCCCCCATCCTTCGATGGTTGTGGCGACCCTGAGGCAGCAGAGGATTGGGTCTTTAAGATCTAGAAGATTTTTCGGGCGATTGGGTGTCCTCCTGAGAGGAAGGTGGATCTGGCCACCTACGTGTTGGACGACAGTACAACTAACTGGTGGAGGTCCACTTCTGCTGTGGTTTTCGAGGACAGTGAGGAGTTGGGCTGGGAGGATATCCTTGTGGAATTCAACCAGCAGTATTTCCGCAGCACGCCCATGACTGGAAGAGAGAGGAGTTCCTAGCTTTAGAGCAGAGGGACATGACTCTGGCTGCCTACATCAGCAAA
Source organism: Triglochin maritima (assembly GCA_963682175.1). NCBI lineage: Eukaryota > Viridiplantae > Streptophyta > Magnoliopsida > Alismatales > Juncaginaceae > Triglochin > Triglochin maritima. The sequence continues at coordinate 37,178,841 of OY821773.1, read as the reverse complement.
TTCAACGCATTGGAGCGATATTGTCCAGAGATTTATGTGACACAGGAGCAGAGGGCTCAGAGGTTTGTGCGTGGTCTGAGGTCGTAGTTCAGGGCCCGTGTTACCACGAGCATGCCACAGACGTTAGCAAACGCTGTGAAGTTTGCAACCATTATGGATCAGGATAGCCAGGACATCGAGGAGGCTAGGAGGTTGCAGGTGAAGACCGGAGTGCGTCCGGGGAGTCAGTTGTCAGGGAATCCGGGCAAGAGGCCGCAGATTGATGGAGGTGGACCACCGTAGGCTGGGCAGTGCAGGCAATGTGGTGGAGTTCATCCGGGGCGTGGTTGCGGGCCTCGTTCGGGTGCTTGTCATGGTTGTGGCCAGCTGGGTCACTTTATTCGTTCATGCCCGAGTAGGCCGGGTGGGCCTATGGTTCGACCGGGATCATCCACAGTTGGTGGAGCTGGATCGAGTCGCCTAGCAGCACCACCCCAGCAGGGGAAGAGAGCAGGTTGAGTGTTCACTATCCAGGCGGAGGAGGCTAGAGATGCGAGCACGGTGGTGGAAGGTATGCTACTTGTTGCAGATTTGGTAGCTAGGGTGTTGTTCGACTCTGGGGCCACACACTCGTTTAGCTTTGAGTAGTTTGCGAGCGTGTTGGGTCGTACCCCTGCGATGTTGACTGCCACTTTGGAGGTCAGCACACCCCTGGGTTTGGTGGGCATTGTGGGGAGATTTCTTCCCGGCGCCATGATTTCTTCGGGCGACCAGGAATTTCCGGCTGACCTGGTCTTGCTACCGATGGTGGACTTTGATGTTATACTTGGGATGGATTGGTTGTCCCAGTATGACATTCGAGTCTTATGCCGCGATAAGAAGATTTTGATTCCGAGGCAAGGTTTGCCTGATCTTCTGATCAGAGGATTGAAGGACCGTGGGAGTCGGTTGATTGTCTCTTCAGTTAGAGCTCGATAGTTGATTCAGCAGGGTTGCAGGGCTTTTGTAGCCACCTTGGTAGTCCCAGATCCGGAGTTGAGGAGGCTGGAGGACTTCGAGATTGTTCCGGATTTTCCAGAGGTCTTTTGAGAGATCACTGCCTTGCCGCCTGCTGGAGAGATAAAGTTCGACATTGATCTAGTAGCTGGAACTACACCGCAGTCGAAGGCTCCGTACAGGATGGCGCCTGCAGAGCTAAAGAAGCAGTTGCAGGATCTGATGGATACTAGGTTTATCCGACCTAGTGTCTCACCGTGGGGTGTGCCGATATTATTTGTGAAGAAGAACGACGGCTCGTTGCGGATGTGTATAGATTACCAGATGCTGAATAAGGTTACCGTGAGGAATCAGTATCCTTTGCCCAGGATCGAAGACTTGTTTGATCAGTTACAGTCAGCAAAGATGTTCTCGAAGATTGATCTGCGATCCGGGTACCATCAGTTGAGGATCAGAGATGCAGATGTTCAGAAGACAGCTTTTCGGACGTGGTACTGACACTTTGAGTTTCTGGTTATACCGTTCGGGTTGACGAATGCGCCTGCAGCTTTTATGGATCTGATGAATAGGATATTCAGTCAGTATCTCGACCGTTTCGTGATTGTCTTCGTGGACGATATCTTAGTCTATTCACCAGATATGGATCAACACCGGGAGCATCTGAGGATTGTACTTGGCATTCTGAGAGATCAGCAGCTGTATGCCAAGTTTTCGAAGTGCGAGTTTTGGCTTCACAGTGTAGCATTTTTGGGGCATATAGTGTCGGGAGCTGGGATATCAGTGGATCCAGCGAAGGTCGAGGCAGTGACGTAGTGGAGAGCCCTGACGAGCGTGACTGAGATTAGGAGTTTTGTTGGATTGGCGGGTTATTAGCGTCGGTTCATCAAAGAATTCTCGAGACTTGCCTCACCACTGACGGCGTTGATGAAGAAAGGAGTGAAGTTTGTTTGGTCCCAGAAATGCGTGGACAGTTTTCAGGAACTGAAGAGTCGGTTGACGACTTCTCCAGTTCTGACTCTTCCCAGTGGTAGCGGAGGTTATGTGATTTATAGCGACGCCTCAGGTGTTGGTTTGGGATGTGTACTGATGCAGCACGGGCAGGTAGTTGCGTATGCTTCGAGGCAGCTGAAGGTGCACGAGAAGAATTACCCCACTCACGATTTAGAGTTGGCAGTCGTGGTTCATGCTCTGAAGATTTGGCGTCACTATTTGTATGGTGAGCGGTTCAAAGTCTTCACTGATCATCAGAGTCTGAAGTATCTGTTTTCACAAAGGGAGCTGAATATGAGGCAACGCAGATGGCTTAAGCTGATTAAGGATTTTGATTTCACCATCTCCTATCATCCGGGGAAGGCGAATTTAGTTGCAGACGCGCTGAGCAGGAAAGTGGAGGTGTCAGCTACGAGGTTGTGTATTCAGGAGTGGACACTACTCGAGACATTGTCAGAGTGGAGGCCGTTCACGGAAAGCTCGGAGGGTGCAGTGATTGCGGGCCTTCGAGTGGAGCCACAAACCGTCAGTCGAGTTGTTCAGGCTCAGTACAATGATGAGGATTTGACTAGTCTGCTACAGTCAGCTGCCAGGGATGGATCAGACTTCACTGTGGGAGTGGATGGAGGTCTGAGGTTCAGGAGTCGGATCTGGTTGCCGAGGGTTGATGGTTTGAGAGACGACATCATGGAGGAGGCACACAGAGCCAGATATTCCATTCACCCGGGGAGTACGAAGATGTATAAAGATCTGCAACGGAACTTCTGGTGGAGAGGGATGAAGCGTGATGTGGCGGATTTTGTGGCTAGGTGCTTGGTTGGCCAGCAGGTGAAGATCGAGAACCAGAGACCAGCAAGACCGATGCAGAGGATAGAGCTGCCTGAGTGGAAATGGGAGCATGTGACGATGGATTTTCTCACCGGGTTGCCGAAGACGAGGAGCTCTCATGACGCGATTTGGGTTATAGTCGATCGACTGACCAAATCGGCACATTTTCTGGCTATCCGGACTACTCTACCTTTGGAGGGTCAGGCGAGATTGTATATCGAGGAGATTGTCAGACTGCATGGGGTTCCAGTGAGTATCATTTCAGATCGAGATCCGAGGTTCACTTCCAGGTTCTGGGGGAGTTTACAGCAGGCTCTGGGAACTCGTCTGAAGTTTAGTACAACATTCCACCCGCAGACCAACGGCCAGTCCGAGCGGACTATTCAGACGTTGGAGGACATGCTGAGAGTGTGCACTCTGGACTGGTCAGGGCATTGGGATGAGCACTTGCCGTTGATCGAGTTCGCCTACAACAACAGCTACCTTGCGAGTATTGGGATGGTGCCGTACGAGGCCTTGTACGGGAGACCTTGCAGATCACCGTTGTGCTTGAGTGAGGTAGGCGAGAGACAACTAGTCGGGCCTGAGATTGTACAGATGTATGCTGAGAATGTTGATGTGATCAGACAGAGGCTAGCGACAACTCAGAGTAGGCAGAAGAGCTACGCGGATCCGCGTAGGCGTGTGCGGATTTTTGAGGTTGGCGATCATGTCTTTCTGAAGATCTCACCGTCGCGTAGGGTGATGAGATTCGAGAAGAAGGGGAAGCTCAGTCCGAGGTACATTGGGCCGTTCGAGATCTTAGACCGGGTTGGAGAGGTCGCCTACCGGATTGCGTTGCCGCCACCATTTTCTGGTCTTCATAACGTCTTCCACGTTTCGATGTTGAGGAAGTACGTATCAGATAATTCTCATGTGATTCAGATTGAGGTTCCAGAGATCCAGCAGGATTTGTCTCTTGAGGAGAGACCAGAGGAGATTGTGGATCAGATGGAGCACCAGCTCAGGAGGAGGACCATTCCTATGGTTAAGGTCATGTGGAAGCATCACTCTGAGCGAGAGGCTACTTGGGGGTTGAGGAGGAAGTCCGGAAGTCGTATCCGGAGCTGTTTGGTAAGGCTGGAGTTAATTTCGTGGGCGAAATTCTTTTAAGGAGGGTGGATTGTTAGATCTTAACCCTTGCTTATGTTTTTTTGTGTTTAGGGGAGGATTAGTGATGGATTGAGATCGACGGGTGAGATCGGTTGTGGGTTTTGTATATAAGGTTAGATCTCTCCCTCTCTCTCTCACTTCACTCTCTCTCTCTATCTCAGTCGTCTCTCTCTCCCTTAGCGTTTCTTCTGTGTTGGTGGAGGCGAGGGTTGCTGTTGGAGTCGCCGGAGGAGCGAAGATCGTCGTTCGTAGTGTTCGCCGGAGGAGAACAGGTTTCACGAGGAGGAGCTCGCCATTGTTTCTTTCAAGGCTTCTTCAAGCCTTAAGGTATGTCAAGCTTGCTTTTACGCTCACCTATTATTAGTGTGGGGGTGGGAGCGGTCGACGGTAGGCCGTTTTGGCTCGTCGGACCTGCACATTAGCTTCTGCACTAAAATCGATCGACCGGTGTTCTGGGTTCGGTCGACCAGTTATAGTGTATTTTGAGTGAATTCCTCGCACCGGTCGAACGATGCCCATTGGGCGGTCGACCGGTTGAGCAATTTTAGCGAGAGAAAGAAGTCATTATTTTCGGTCGAACGGGACCCCTTTGCCGGTCGACCGAAAGTACTATTGTAGGTCGGTTGGGGGCGTTGACCATCAAAACGGTCGACCGCTCGTTGACTTCGTCCGACCGATGCTTAAGTTAACTTATTGGCCGGTCGACCGGAAGTGCGGTTTCGGTCGAACGTGTAGTGTGGACTGTTGGTGAGTCCTACTGGTGGTTTTCGGTCGACCGGAAGTTTGGGGTCGTCCGACCATTTTATCGTGGTTTGCGAAAATGGATTTCTTACTGGTGCTTTTCGGTCGACCGGGACGACTTTGTAGGTCAACCGTTTGGCGGTTTTTTTGGTTGGGTCAATTCTCTGGGTGAGGATTGGTCGACCGGAAGACAGATTTTGTTTGACCGTTTTACACTGTTTTGGTGTGTTTGTGTTTGCTATTGATTTGCTAGAAGGAAACGGGTTCACCGACCCTTTTGGGGCAACGGACGGACAGGCCGGCCCTATAGCACTCAGTAGTGACACGTGGACGAGGATTGTGATAACTGTCGCCGTGTCTCCGGCAATTGAGGCAAAGTCGTGGCTCCGGCGAATGAGGCATGTTTTACTAGTCGCCGTGGCTCCGACAGATGATGCAAAACCGTGGCTCCGGTAACACTGAGGCAAGAAGGGGGTTGTTGGCCGTGTCTTGGACCGGCGGTGCCTTGTGTGCACGAGTGTTTGAGGGGTTGGGGTGAGAGGACCCTTGAGACCCGGGTTGTTGTTGGCTATGGCCGGGAGAGAGGTCCCGGGAACTTAGCGGTTGTATCAGTTGTAATTTTTGTAGTACATTGCATGTTTCCTTTCTGTTCATATATGTGTTAGGGTTTGGCATACGGGGTTTCATTTTGGAAACTCAGGCATTTTCATGTCTGCTTTCAGGCCGAGAGTGACGGTAGGTGGGTGGTGACGGCGGAGGGAGCGCTCGAGACCGGATCCTGCTTTCCCTGTTTTTTGAGGTGGTTGCGATTACTTATGTATATTTTATGTGTATGATCTTTTGATGTAATCACATTCTTTGGTAAACTCGTTCAGATATATATATTATATGTGGGTGCACCGGGGTGTGTATTTCTTTTCGTAATGTCCTCGTTGATTGTATGATTTAAATTTGAAATTTTACGCTGTGTTTGAGGACGTTACACAACCACATATGGAAATTATGTTGTATGGCGATCCTACTTTGTGCTCCTCTTCTTATCCATCTGTGCTGACGGAATATCATAATTTGTTAAGTGGTGAAATAGTTTAACATTTTGCATCCCTTATTTGGTTCACCTGTCAAGTTTTTTGAATAGAACAGATGTAGTATATATATTGCAATTCGTGTTACACGAGTATCACATTGTGGTTGTGTTATGTCAAGTTTTTTAGGTTATCATTGTTGATCTTAATAAATTTTCAGTTTATTGCTTTGATAAGGCATATCTTTATTAAGCAACTTAGTATTGCTTGCACGTTCCCCTTTCTAGTATATATATAAATGAGAAAAAAATAATTCAATCCACACTAAAATTATCATGTACATTACAAATGAAACTGGATTCCGGATGGAATTTTATTTACAGTAAAATTTAATTTTTGTCCGACTAATTCATAATAAGACTTTGTTGTTGTATACTCGTCTACGTATAAGTCTCCAAGAACCCGATTGATGGTTATGAATTTACTATTCACAAACATACATCAATGATAATCCATTAGTCTTGCATTGCTAAACACAAAATGTGTGTAATACTTTATTAGAAAAAATTGAATGTTTGATTGATAAATTTTAAAGTTCAAAACTGCAAATACACGGCGTTGATAAAAACAAGGTAAGTACGGGTTGTACCACGAGGAGTTGTGTGTGTCGTTGTTCCCACTATACTCCAATGAGAAGAAAAGGTGATTGAAGGTTTCTAAACAAGTTAACAAACGTGACACGAAACAACAACAACTAATAAAAAATTAATCCCGTAGGAGGTGGAGAATGAATGCAAAAGTGTAGACGTGTGATACATGTGCGTATAATTAAGCGCTAATGACATGCATACACATGAAAATCTCATAATGCCACAAACTTTAGTGTGTCTCTACATGGAATAAGATTTATCATCATCATTAAAACATAGAAAATACTACTCAAGATGATGACAAAGACAACTACATGATTACATATTTAATGACATAAAGAATATAGAATCCATAATGACGACAATCCTAATTATGTCAATTAAGATTTAACATTATCATTAAAACATACAAAAACTTAATTAAAATGAGAGCAACAAGAGCACATGCTCCCACATGCCATCCTTATCTCTTTACCCACTCCAACCTTATCATCATCTCATAATTCCCCATAAAGTGGGTCCACTAGCAAAAGCATGTGCATAGCATCAATTAAGACCATTAACACATCAAAGGCAAGACTGAGGAACCCAACAAAACGGTTATGGAAATCATGTGAAGCTCCAAGATTAAGATTAAAACACACAACAATCTCACAACATTCACACTTTACATCATTCTCCACCCCGCAAATGGGGATTCATTACTCACTAATCATCATGTAAACAAAGAAAATAACAAAATAAAAACAACATATGAACAACTAAAGGCAACTAGATCTAACCAAGGCATGTGAACAAAAATTGCATCAAATGAAAGATAACAACATAAAGAACGTGAAACTTAACTTCATTAAGAAATGAAGATTATAAAGAATGTTGTGTATTGCTTTGACCTAACAACCCGACCCACTAGAGAAATTTGGGGTCGAACCAACCAACCAGATCTGTCATTGGCGGATCATTTGGGTCGGATCGACCTTATATTTCACCAATAGCTTAAATGTACCATTTTTAACACGTGGGGTGCACCCGGTGCTGTTGGTTCTAGCTCCTTTTGTATTAATTGTTGATTTACTCCTCAAGTTTAAGAGATTATGGACTTTTGCAACAATCATATTTTTCTTCACAGTTAGGTCCTTCCGAGTTTTCACTTAGGTCTTTCCTAACTTGCAATCTGGTTCTTGAGCAATACAAACAACTCCAGAAAGCTTCAAAATCATTCCATTTTTCTTGCATTTAGTCATTTTCGCTTCCTTTCTCTTCTTTGTTACCTACAACCTAAAATACGTGCAACAACAACTCGAGTAGCAAAATATGGGGTAAAATAAATGATATATAACATGAATGCACTGTATGATATGCTTCTAATCAAATACCCCCACACTTATCTTTGGCTAGTCCCGAGCAAAACAAAGTAATAAAAACATTAGAAACGGGAAGTCCAAACTAACTTTCGTAGGAATTACAATTGCACTTAGTATGCGCAATAAGCCGTTAAACCTCCTTGTCTCCAAAGAGTAGAGTGTTGTCTATTGTGGGTTTTCAGTGGATATACCCGCAAAATCCAAACATTGATGCATTATTCAAGCTAGCAACATGACTCGGTGAACCTACTTTTGTCGATCATTGGATACGGTAATCCTACGGGGTGACTCTATATATGTATCTTGTCCACACACTTAGCCTAGGGAACCATTCGTGCAACTTAATTAAGGACTTAAGTGAATGACATGAGAAACCTTAATATCCTCAAATCATAGATCTTGTAAAGTCCATTAAGTTTCTTCTTTGTATTTTTTTTTCATTTTTTCCTTTTTCTTTTTGAAGAATAAGGAGTTAAAACTGGTTGATGTTTAATTCTCCCAGGGTCGGGTTTCATGCATCGTTATCGGTGCAAACTTACACTAATACATACACCTTCCCCTAGATTTCCACCTAAGGCAATGTCTACCACCCGTGTAACGGGAATTCGGTCAGTACAATCCAAGTCAGATGACTCGAAAGCACTAGGTACTAAGTCCTCTCAGATGTAATTTCCCAAGTTGTATGAGCCGTGCGAGAAGAGACAACACCATACTAAATTATTTCTAATCTATTTATGAACCAAAACCTCTTCACTAAAGGTTTCACAACAGGAGTTTAAGGCTCCCTAACTTCAACAAACTTTCTTATACTAATAGGCACAAATTCTTCGACTCACTAGGTTCAGGGTGGACTTCTGTATTTATGTGAGTACTGAAATCCTAAGATTACTCTCCCCCCTAGAGAAACCGAGGTGCATCCTTACGACTAGAGATATGACCTAAAATCGGTGTACTAGATATCCCAACGCATAATGTTAAAGTCGATTCTGAAACCACATTACGATTATGTGGATCAAGGGCCACGGACAAAAACACAAGGCATTGTCTTGTGCCAACTCAAAATCAAGTTGGTGCATGTTATTATTATTTTGGATTAAAACCTCCACAAAGTGATCGTGAATTGAAACCCCAAGTCCCTCAGACTGACTAGGAATTTGACTTTGAATGATTGTGTTTTAAATTTGTGGATGTGGTGGGGGTTTGATATCAAAATATGAATCCACATGTTGACAAGAAAGGCCACCCTCCTCACATTTACTTAATTGTTGTGTCATCTGACTCACTTGCATTTCCAGAGTTTGCAAGAAATTCAAGTTGGACTTCATTAAATTTTGAGTGGTTTCCATTATGTTTGGAGGGTTTATTCTAAGGAATCAAGTCTGGGGTCAACTGTGAGTCTCATGTCAAAATTTAGGAAATTTTTGGGTTGGGTGTTGATGGCTGAGAATGAGTACAATGATTGATAGTCGGGTGTTGGTAGAACTCTGGATATTCGGGAGGATACTAGGGTGAGTATGATGTTTGATACTGAGTATTTCTATGGTTTTCCCACAAATATGTTCTCCCTAGGTTATACACTAATGCATATGGGTCATAGTGAGTACTTTGGGGAAAACATCATCATATTCGGGTTCGAGAGGAACATACGAACACTCTTTGAACACCTGACCACTTAAACCACTCTGGGCATCTGACGTGGCTTCTCGGACCACTGATCCAGTCATACCCTCTACCGCATGCATGAAAGAGGCCAAAATTTCTTGTAATGACTTAGTTTGTTCACCAACATATGATCTGACACAACTAGATGATGGTATCGTAGTCGTTCTCTCTCTCTTATTACCCCAATCTGAAGTCTGCTGAGCCATACAATTAAAATTGTCCCAACCATGCTTGTTGTTTGTTTGAGTCACCCCAAGATGCATGGGTTAGGTATACTTGGGAGAGTGGTCTTGGTTCCAACAATGAAATTAATGAGCGTCCATCTAACCATCCATCTCGACAATAACATTCTCAAATATGTTGGCTTTTTTGCCATAATCCGCATTTTGATGATTTAATCAACCTAACCTTAATCACAATCAAATGTAGTGTGGAACACATAATGCGTAGAAGATATCCTGTATTGTGCTAACATCTACAGGTGATCAAGACTCAAGAAGAATGGATTTGAAGTCAAGATATGTAATCAAAGCTATTTAAAGACATGTAATTTTACTTTATTTTGAGTCTTAAGAACTTGTGTAATCTTGAGCATACAACAGTTAAGACTTACTCACATACACACTAGGTTCCTTGTAGAAGCCACACACAAAATTTCACATAAATTGGACTTCAATAGAGTCTCAGAGTGAATTTTTCTAGCTCAACCGGTCGACCGCCTTGACCTTTCGGTCGATCGTTCTCGTATTTTTTGGATGACCGTTAACCTTGTTGTTTTATACAATGGTCGTATTCGTATAAATTCAACCAACCACTGGAATACAATTGGCCACTGGTCGATTGTTGACCTTAGAACGGTCGACCGGATTAAGACAAATTTTATGCCCAAAACTTCCTGGTTTTGGTCGATACACCTTTGGTTTGACGGAACACAATTTACTTTAGCCAAGGCTCCTTGAATGATCGACCGTCCCTGTATTTTGTTCGACCATTCACATAAGTGAACTTAAGCTTTAGCCTTGTTGGTTCGACTGACGATTTGTTCGTTTGAACATTTTCTTACCATCAAGGAAATGATCGACCGATTACCCTGACTCGGTCGACCATTGAGGGATAGAATTGTGAATCCTGAATTTTTGTTTTGTGTGTTCTTCACACCAATCAATCAATTCTTCCCCAACGGCTAGAAATCTTTAGGAGCTTATAAATAGAGGTCCAAAGACATTGTTTAGACAACTCTTACACTTCCAATTGTCTCATACGTTAGAGAGAATTCTCCAACTCCTAAAACTCCCAATCCTTCACTCAAGAGCCTAAATTCCACATCTTTGATCATTTCTATATCATAATGAAAGTGTGCTCAACCTAAAGAGTGTTGTTCCACTCAAGTTCTTTGTTGTCAAAAGAGTAAAGACTCCGGTGAAAGCCCAAAGCATCCTTCTCGGATTGTGAGAAGAGAAATCCAAGCTTGCGAGGGTGTTCACAAGACTTGATGTGTAAAGGCGTTCTCTCCCAGCCCAGAACAGGAAGTGGATAGTGAAGTCGTGAGCGAAGCTTGCAAGAGAGGTGGTGGGGAAATGGACCAATGAGAATGAGAATGCAAGATGTGGCTTAAGCTCGGGCAGATTTCTATGCATATTCGGTCAACAGTTTACTGAACGGTAGTCCGAAGTATTGGTCTGAATTAAGCATACGTTTGACCGAAATTGGTTTGGATCACTGTCCACCAACTTCCAATAGCTTTTAACAATTTAGCCCTAATTAAGTTTGGTTAACCAAATTCCATTCGGTTCACCGTTCCAAGGTGGATAGTAGGATTGGTTGGGCGCTGATCTACTCAGGTTCGGTTGACCATGTACACTTCGGTAGACCGAAGTTAGCGCGGGTTTTGCACTGACAGTTATAGCTCAAATAGTCGTTGGGTACAACGGTCAAGTGTAAATAGTCCTTGGGACAAAGCCAAGAAGGACTCGGTTGACCGATAGGTATTTGGTCGTCCGAATGGGGACAAGTCAATTGGGTTTTTAGGAACTTGATTCAAAAGCGACCATTGGAGCAAAGTTCAAAAGCGGTCCAGGACTATTCGATCGACCGAAGGTGGTTCGGTTTACTGATGGGAAGTATTCGGGTAACCGATAGGTGTTCGGTGGACCGAACTAAAAAGGATTCGGTTGACCAAGAGGGGTTCGGTTTACATGTCTTGGTCCAAAGCTTTGATTACAAGTCTTGAGTCTTGATGTCTTTGTCCCAATTCTGCTTTTCTTGATTGTCTTGATCAACCTATTAATATGATTACAAATATACAAGTATGTATGCAATGCATGTAATCGTGTTTGCTCACTTTGATTGATTAGGTTGATTGATTAAGATTAGTTTGATTAGTCATCAAAATTAATATAGATTAAGGCCAAAAAGGCAACAATATATATATATATATATATATGATGAGACCTTGTTATTACTGCATGACTTAATTGTTGTCTAGATACACCTTCTGCATGTATATTATCCATCGAGATCATGTTAGTATTCCATGATTTATTTGTTGTCTACATACATCATGTGCATGTAGATGTATTAATCTATTGAGATCTTGTTATCATTGCATGACCAAACATCTTGTGCATGTAGATGATCTATCGAGACCTAGTATTATTTCATGCTTTATTTGTTGTCTCCTTACATGATGTGCATGTAGATATATATCCATTGGGATCTTGTTATCATTCCATGATTTATTTGTTGTCTAAATACATCATGTGCACGTACGTTTATCTATAGAGATCTTGTTATGCCTTCATGATCTAATGGTTGTCTTGATACAACACCTGTATGCATATCTTTTTAGGTTTTGCGAGGTCATCTGTTTATCTTAGTTGCTGAGGTAATGTGATGATGTCGATAAGGGTATTTAGGTCAAGAATATGGTGCATGACTATCGTTCCAGGACCCGTAGATAGCAACACGTAGTGTTGTTGCTTATTTGTGTCAATTTGACATAGTCATATGCTTTGTATTCTTGCTGCCCTTCAGCTCGTGGGGCATGTGTCAGCTTCTGTTATATTATGCTTTCTTCCTGCCTTTTGGAGGTTCTCTTGCTCCTCGCGTGGGCATGAGTCTAGCTTCTTGCTAGGGATTGGATATAGTCCTATAGATAGCTTGCATTTGTATAATGTTTAATAAAAGGAATCTGGGCATGTATATTGAGGGGCCGACATGCCTGATTAAAAGACCTCTATGTAGAGAGGTCAAGCGTAAGATAAGATCTGGACAGGCGCACTGTCATTTTCTACAGGACGGGCATTCCCGACCTCGTGATGGAATCATATAGGTCACTGGCCGTGAGTTTGGGTGTCAATCCAAAAGACCGTTGTGTGTCGAGCGGTGGGTCACCCAAAAATGACCCACTTGTGGATTATACCAGCAGGGATGGTGGTTGGTTCCTATGCAGACGAACCACTTAGGGTGGCACCCGAGCGGCGTAGCTATGTAGAGTTGTCGCCCGACTCAGCTATGTAGAGTTGTGGGCTTTTGTTTTGGTTGTGTGGTAGATAGGTTCCATGCATAACTTCTTATCATGTTTTTGGACCAGGGGGCACATGGTGTTTTCTTTATTGAAAACTAACGCATATTTGTTGATGTTTTTGCCTTAGGTAGTTAGGTTTCCTTTAGTGCTTAGACTGGAGGAGTTTCGGAGGATTCTATACATGAGGGACACGTCGACCAGATTCTTCCAGTTATTTTTTTGCTTCCGTATTATTTATGATGTATTTCCTTTTGAACTCAATGTATTGCATGTGATATTATTTTCATATATGGATAACTTCCCTTTTCAGTTTATGTCTCATTTTTATCTACCCATGTATGTCTTTATTCAGTACGTCTAGTATGTGTAGTCTTTTATTGTGACCCCTTCGATCGTCGCAGATGATTCTGCTCACGACAATGCGCTTAGTTTCCCCACCATGCGTACCCACAAGTTTGGGGGAGTTACACCTCATCCCGCTCTCCTAGAATTTTTACTCAGGAATGTTGGTATTCTCATCAGGTGCTTCTACCTCTGTTACTGCTACTGCTACTGCTACTGCTATCTCTTTTTGTATTTTTGGGTTTTTAGTTTTTTTGGATTTTTCATAAATATGTACATGTTGTTGGTTATTTTCCTCTCAGAGGGAATCGAGACCAACTTCCGAAGCTTCTTCATCTTCTAGTTGGGCTTCTTTTCGGTACCCCAAAAGAATCATTCTAGGGTTGTCTAGACTGACTCAATTTCCTGATGGGGTCGGGAACACGGTCATCATCTTCCCTGATTACATTCATAAACAGATCAGGTACTTGGAGTAGTGCATTGGCTAGGATGAACTTTTCTGCCACAAGAGCACAAACGATTATGTCGTGTTGATCAACATCATTCGAAGGCTACAAGCAGGTTTCCCCGGCTCGTGATCGGTTGATTTGTCTGAGAAAACACAGGTGGTCATGTCTTAAGTTATGAAGGATAAGGTGGCTTCGGCGACACATATCAAAAACCAAATCCGTGTACTGACTTCACATAGATTGGTTATATGATTCCCTGATTCTGCGTACCAAGCCCCTACCCTAGTTTCCAACCATAAATTTCAGGAAAGTCGTGACACAACGGATTTCCCGTAGTAACATACCAATTATTCCCTTGTTATCTGGTGATGTGGCTGACATTAGTAGATAGCTGTCGGCTCACTTGGAAACGTGGCATGACCGATTCCTTAAGTGGAAAAAAGATTCGTATTAATGGGTACTAAATTGCAAATATGAATCGTAAGGAGTGTACTAAGGTAGCAAAAATTACTTTATTTTTTATAGTCGTAGCCTTCTATCTTTGGAAAAGTATAGTTTTAAAAAATATAAATCCAAAAAACTAAACCGAATATCAAATTTGATAAAAACCAGTAGTTTTGAATTTTTAACGGCAACACAAAATTTTCGAAGAATTGAGAAAGGCCACAATTTCAAGGCCAATAAACATAACCTTTCTAACCCCGCCCCTGAATTCTTGCCTATGTATTGGTGCATCTCGAGAAGTGAAAGATTACTTGTATTACAAGAGTCTTTATAATATTAAAAACGAAGTGAAACAGTTTGTAACGTCCCGAAAATTTTTAACGGAAAATTTGAATTTTTTAAAAAGAATAAAGAGGATATCAACAACTAAACGTTGGATCGTGAGGGTCTACAATACTAATCAATTTTATGCTAATTACCAAGTGGTTTAACAAACAAAGATATGTGCAGCGGAAATTAAACTAAACAAGTAAGTAGGGAACGAATAAGCAAACCACAATGGACACGAGAGTTTTACAGAGGTTCGGCCACCACCTACGTCCTCTCTTACAAGCTTCGCTCAACACTTCGAGCTCCGCTCACGACTTCACTATCCACTCCCCATTCCGGGCCTGGAGAGAACGCATTTTACAAAACAAGCACCGCGAACACCCTCGCTTGCTTGACTTTCTTCTCTCACAATCCGAGAGGAACACTTCGGGCTTTCACCGAAGTACTTGCTTCTTCACAAACGAAAACTTGAGTGGAATACACTCTCTAACATGAGCACACTTAGCTTATGATGTGGAATTGATCTTAAGTGTGGAAATTGGAGGCTTGGAGTGTTTGGGATTCTCTCTAATGTTTTGGACAAGTATGTAGTGGGAGAGTTGTGTTAAAATGTGTTCTACAACTCTTTATATAGGCATTAGAGAGAATAGATCCGTTGGGGTTGATTGGGTGAGTGTTGGTGTAGGATACACAAAATAGAAACTCGCAGGACCCAATTCTTAGTTAATTCGGTCGACTGGATCGGTCTGAACGGTCGACCGTTTGGCAGTTTTGAACTCAGTTCGGTCGACCGGTTAGGTAACGGTTGACCGCCTAATGCTACGACTTAGGTACACTTAAGTAATCGGTCGAACTCCAAAAAGGGTTCGATCGACCGATTTGGACCAGGTACTTTGGGGTTGACAAACAATGATCAATTCGGTCGACCGAGCTAAGGTCTTGCGGTCGACAGATTTTGTCCACGAGGTTTGGGTTTGTCAAGAGACAGATATTCGGTCGACCGAATAAGGTCCTCGGTCGACCGATACATGAAATGCATTTGGGGTATATTTGGTTAATACGAATACGACAAAATAAACGGTTGGAAAATAAGTTCATACGGTCGATCGAAAGGGCATATACGGTCGACCGAAACTGGGCAGTGAAAACACAAACAGGGTAATTGTTCACTCGGTCGACCGAACGATCTGTTACGGTCGACCGAATGTGGGCAGACGGTTAGGGTTCAGGTTTAGTGTTTTCCGGTCTAAGTTTGGGTGATGTATTGAAGTCTAAATTATGTGAAATTTCGTGTGTGACTTCTATAAGGAACCTAGTGTGTGTTTAAGTTGATTTTAGCTCAAGTATGCTCAATTTACACAAGTGTCTAAGACTCAAAGAAAATACAAAATACATGTCTTGAAAAGAGCTTGATTACATGTCTTGACTTGATTTTCTTTTCTTCCTTGAGTCTTGATCACCTGTAGAGGTTAGCACAAAGCAATATATGTGCAATGCAACATGTGTGCTACTCTACATGATCATAATTGAGATTAGGTTGATTAAATCATCAAAACATAGATTAAGGCCAAAAAGCCAACACTAAACACTCGAACTCTACTAAAATATATACACCAGGTGCACCGATTACAAGAGTTGTCAAACGTATGATTACATTAAAATGCAACATAAAAGATAGATGTAATCATAATCACCACAAAATACTGGAGGATCCAGATCCAAAATGTACTCGTCCTCGGTCACCACCCGACCACAACCCACGACGGTCCTGAAAAGCAACATAACAACAACAATGCCTGAGTTTCCATAAGGAAACCCCGTATACGAAGTTGACCTACATGCATACTACGTACAATGAATGATCCTACCATACTAGTATCTCATGACATTCATAGACAATTACATAAATGACATCTGACCAACAATCTAGGTCCCAAAACCAATCAAATACCCTTGCTCATACCACCGCCACACAGGACGCACGGTCCACAAGCAACACCACCACCACACAGGCCGCGCGGTCCACAACCAACACCAGCTGTAAACATCGGCTGCTCGCATAAGATGTAATATGAATATTTACTCGAGAGGTGCAACAACTGCTCACACAAGCTGTAATACCCCAGGGGCTGCTCACACAAGCTGTAATACGCCCTTCGTCGGCCAACGCCAGACTGGCTTCCCGCTCCATCGAGCCGGGTACCATGCAATGCAATGCAATACATAAGGATCTACTGTCCCACGACAAATGTCTCAATGCATCTCATACCATGAAAACATAATATAAAACCTTACGGCAACGTATTTATAAACAATCACAAGCAACAAATTCAAAACTGGGCAGAAGCGGTCGACCAAAACTAACCCCGCAGTCGACCAAAAGCCCACACAAAGGCCTGGATCCAACCAAAATATCTACCAACCGGTCGAACGGAAAACGGGACCCGTTCGACCGAAAACTCCAAGAGTCTCCTTAATATGCTTAACCGGTCGACCGCTCGGAAGCATCGTTCGACCGGTGCAAGGAAGATTCCTAAATTAACAATACGACCAGTCGACCGAAACACACATCGGCCGACAAAAACAGATGCCGGGTCGACCGAAACAATGCAGCAAACTGCTCCACAACAATACCGACGATGCCACTGGTCACCGTCCGACCAACACCTCACACTCCTTGGGTGAGCACCAATAATGAACTTGGCATACCTTCTTCTTGCGATCTCCAGAGTTCTTCGAAGCTCCACTTCTCGCGCCTTCTTCAGACATCCCCACACGTAATCAACATGGCATGCAATATTTAAAAGTCTTCCCAAGGTTACTAATATGGAAGCATGTAAAACTCAACCAAAATATCATGTTATACTAAAGCATGCATTCATGTATCAAGATGTAACCATGGGCAGTGGATGTTTAATGGTCAACATGAGCGTGCCAAACAAGATGAGCTGCTCATGAGAGTGGGAAAATAACGTGTAGCATGGTGGTCCAACTAAATAGTGCACATGCAAACCACTAGAAGAAGACACGACTAAAGTTGTGGTAATGAGTATGCATGGTAAAATATATAATACCATATCTATATGAGTTAATCCATGTTGGTTTCATGACATATAATTATCTATTATTTAAGGCATTTATCCAATCATGTATATAGATCTTGTTATTACCACCTAATCAATAATCCAAGTATGCACACCAATACATGAGAAAAATGGCAAGTTACACCAACTCACCCAAATACGTTACACTAATGAATGCGATGCTTATTACCACCTTGTAAGGCCCATGCTACCATGCATACAGTAGAGATGGACACAATCCTAAGCAATGTTTGTCATAAACCATACATGAGTGAATATATCATGTACACATGATCCATGTAGTAACCTACGACTACCAGGGTGCTAATGATTTGTCACAAATCATGGGGTATGCATTTCCAGGTGTGAATCTAAAATGGCATGAGAATCTATTAGTATGATGTTGAGGTCAACATTAAATATATGGACAAGTACCTTGTGACTATTCATACTTATCATGATACTACCTCATTATACTAGTCCACTTGACAATGATGCATGAAGTCGACTAAAGACGTGCTGCTCAAAAGGCCAGGTAACATGCATCAAATGAAGTGCAACAACAGTGAAGGCAACATGAGCATAACTATCACAATACATGTATAACTAATTGAATAGCTTTTCTAAATTTGTTTCAACGTTCAAGGCATTAAAATAATCATGTACATATATATATATATTCAATCACCTACTCATGCATATATTACTAATAAAAGGACCAATACAACAAAACATTAATGCTAACACAGGAAAGATAAGTGATCAGGACAACCATGAGATATTTCTAACATGAACCCAAGCAACCACACAACGTCCATGCAGTCGAGAGACTATCCTACCGCAAGCGACTCACGCCAGGACCTCTCCCGAGCCCAGCCCCGACTAGCAGCTTGCACGGTCCCACACGCATGTCCAACCTACGCCCAACCTAGTGGTGCAACTGACTCCACCACCACCAAAATGTGGTGCAACCGCACTACCTTCACCCCAACACCTTAAAAACCATGGCATACCTCAAACGTTCTCGTTGGAGTCCTCGTCCACGTGCCTCGGCTGACGCTCACATTCACACTCCGATCATCACCTCCACTCGACCGTGCTCGGGTTCCTCTGCTCGCGCCTCTGTCACCGACAATTAACTCTCCAATCAAACGCTCAACTCACTCTTGTATCGATGCACGTTACTAACTAATGCATGATATAAATATGCATGAATGAGGGAATTGGGTGCACGTACCTCACGCCAACAATCAACAACAAAAATGTAAAGCAAAGAAAAGACAAATGCGTGTAAGGTCTACAAATGATGCATGACCTAGATGGTAATCAATCTACTCTTTTGCTTTGAGTTTGAAGGTGAAAGTTGTGTTAAAAGGGGAATTGACTATTAATCTGGGATCTAACCACAAGTTAAAACATGCAAAATGGAATTCCCAGACAACTAAATTGGAGCAAATGAAACTCACCAGGCCGCTGATTCGCGGTCACTTTGCCGCAATGGTTCCTCCATTTTCTCTAGTAGCCTCCCATTGTTTCTTACAATCACTAAAACAACCAAAAACTAAAAACAAAAATTAAAACCACTCGAATCGTCCAAACCAAAGTCTGGACAAAACACCTCCCCGGCAACGGTGCCAAAACTTGATTAAACATTATAATTAATCGCAAGTGCACGATCGCGTTGAAGTTGTGGCAAATACGGGTCGAACCACATGGAGGTGTGTCGACTTTAGTTTGTTCGAAGGCAAGTGGGAAAGAAAGAAGAGAAAAGAGTTATGATCAAACTACACTAAGATGCAAATGGAAATGGAAAAATAAGCAATAAAACTAAACCCCATAGGTGGTAGAGAAACAATGTGAATACAAAGATATGTGTATGGTTGTCTGTTCAATTATGCTCATCACAACATGTGGTGCATGAAAATCATAATACTAAATCCAACTTTGCCTCCACATGAAATAAGATAACACAATATCATTAGAACATACAAGACAATAATTGAAATGAAGCTAAATGAACTCATGTATAAAGACCAAACCCTACAATGCCTCCACATGAAATAAGATAACACAATATCATTAAAACATACAAGACATTAATCAAGGTAAGGGCAACAAAAGCACATGCAACTACAAGTCATGTTTCCTTTATCAACTCCATCTTTATCCTCACCTCATCATTCCCCATAAAATAGGTCCATTAGTCTAAGCATATGCTAAGCTTCATTCAAGAGCATTAGCATATCAAAGACAAGAGTGAAATCCCATTAGACGGTTATGGAAATCATATAAGGCTCAAAGGATTATGATAACACACACCCGATACATCACATTATTCTCCACCCCCCAAATGGGGATTGAAGTACTCAATAATCATTACACTACAACCTACATTAACAAAATGGCACATTCTACTGAAAGGAAATTAAACTAAGCAAGCAAGAAATATTAAAGAAGCTAATTGAAAGGAAATAAAACTAAAGAAGCATGCAAGAATTAAAAGACAATACAATATTAAAAGAAACTAAGAAACATTATTTTATTAACACGACTCACATTGAAAGTGACATTCTTCTCCACATGAGTTTTTGCTCCAAGGCTTTTACTCCAAGTAGAGAGAATGCCACCAAGCAATAGGTGAATACAAAAGGAGAGGAAGAGTTCTATATATAGGCATGGAAAAAGGTAATCCGGGACAATCCCCCAGTATGGGACTAAAACGCATACCATAAATGGACTAAATACAACCTAAGTCAACACCCGACCGAATCACGTGTAATTTGGAACAAAATGGACCGCTAATTGGCGGTATGGGACAACCAATTGGCGGTCTGAATATGCTTGATCAGGTTGGGTTTCGGGTGGCTTGATTTGGGCTTCATTTCTTGGAGTTTGATGAACCCGATTTGGTTGTTGATGGTTCGGCCCAGATCTAATTGCCGAAATACTCCTCACGATGGTGTTGAGTTTCTTCATTTGCTTATTGGTCCTTTAGGGATACGTTCAGGTTCTTCTCCCTTGCATCTTAGTCCCCAAGTTTCACAACTCAGTCATTTTTCTTGCTTTTAGGTCTTTTTATGCCTCTTCTCCTCAGTCCTGTTTATTCCTGAAACTCAAATATAAAACTCGTTACGTAGCATTGTTTAGGTTCAAGAAAATGGATATAAGACACAAATGAATGCATGAAATGATGTCAATCAAATACCCCCACACCTAACTCTTGCTAGTCCCAAGCAAAACAAAGAGAGAGAAAAATGAAAGAAAAGAAAAATCATACGAAAAGCAGAGAAATCCTAACTCACTTTCGTAGGAATCACGGTTGCACTTAGCATGTGCAACAAGCCGTTAAACCTCCTTGTCGCCAAGGAGGAGTGTTGTCTCCTGAGGGTTTTCAGCGGATATACCCAAAAAGCCTGAACATAGATGCATTATTCAATATAGAAACTCGACTCGATGGACTCATTTTTGTCGATCATTGGACACGGTAATCCTACGGGCCGACTGTATATAGGTATTAGTCCACACACCTAGCCTAATGAACCATTCATGCAAGTTAATTAAGGGCTTAAGTGAAAGACATAGACAACCTCAACATCTTCTAGTGATACAAAGTGTAAAAGTCCATTAAAGTTCTTATTTGCATTACCATTTTTTTCTTTTTGTTTCTTTTATTACTTTTTTTCTTTTTCTTACTAATTAGAGTTTCATTCTCCCAGGATTAGGTTTTAAGTATCATTGCCTATGACGACTAACACTATCACATACACCTTTTCCCAAATCTCCACATAGGGCAATCCCTACCACCCGTGAACAGGAGTTCGGTCGGTGCATCCCAAGTTAGATGAATCGAAAGCACCAGGCACAAAGTCTCCTCAGACCTAATTTCCCGAGTGATAGGATCAGTGCTAGAAGAGAGAACACTTACTCACTTATTTCTTATCTACACATGAACCAAAACCCCTACACTTAATGTCTCACAACAAGATTTAAAGGGTCATTGACTACAACAAAACTTCCTTATATTAACTGACACGAATTATTGACTCACTAGGTTCAGGGTGGACTTCTTTAAATGTTTGAGTACTGAAACCTTATGATTACTCGCCCCTCGAGGGAAAACCGGGGTGCATCCTAACGACTAGATAAGCCCTAAACTCATTGTACTAGATATCCTAATGCATCAAGTTCAAGACAATTTTGGGAGCTTTCTTTTTACTTTGCCTCACAATGGTTTTGCACATCCTAAACACACGCAAAACCCACAAAACATTTTATTTCGCAAACACATGAAGATTTTGAAAAAAATGTGAAAATTTTAAAGCACTAGGAAAGCAAAAGAAAACAAGCCACCCAAGGATCATGGCAAGAAGATATATCAATATTAAATGTAGCACACTAACATGACCCTAACAATGCACACACAAGAAAAAAATCAAAGAAAAAAGATTCGACTATGTACACACGTAAAACACCCACCCCACACCTACTTCATGCATTGTCCTCAATGAATGTGAGCAAGATACTACATGGATTTATGCATGAAAAAAAGAGATCTCACCAACGTGAAGTACAAAGGGAAGTTCATGGCTATGTTGATGGACACTACCCAAATTCCCTCAAAACCTGTGAGATGCTAAAGAAGGGATACAAATACGTGAAAGAACTGGGCCCAACTACACAAGGGTTGGGGCCCACAACAATCAATGCTCGCTCATGGAGTCTTTTATTGTACTTTTTTTGAATATAACTATGTACAAAAATAAGTTCCCATGTTCATTTCTCAAAGGACATCAAAAGGGAACCACAAAAAGTGGGTCAATGCACTTGGAAAGGGAACATGACACCACGTGGGGCCAGAATACTCATGTTTGCCCCCCCCCCCCACAAAGAGCACAAGATGAAGAGAGAGGTTCATGAATTGGACGCAAAGGTGTCACATTCAAAGGATCAAACTGAAAGAGCTTGAACCACTCAAGAGTTTGGGAAATATGGGGCAACGGAAGAAGAGCTTCTCCCGTTGCGGTCTTGAAGTTATGATCGTCAATCCAAACTCTCCATCCAATAGACTGGTGGGTCGGAACGAGTTCAAGAACTTCGTTAGGCATGTCCGACTCACGAGGCAAACAGAAAGTGGGTCTCTTACCCAAGGTATCCTCCAAGGAACTCCTAATACCCCCATTGGCAATGTAGTTGTTTAATGTTCCATCATTTCCAAGATGATCAGGAATAATAGTGAGAGGAAAACTCTCATCGGGTCGTTTGAAATTAAGGGTACTAGGGAGCTCTTGCTCCACCAGAGGTGAGTCCTTAAGAGGCACAACATGAAGATCATGTGGCTCAAGGGCCACGGGACAAAAAGATACGGCACAATCCTGTGCCGACTCATAATGAAGCTGGTCCATGGTATTCTCAATTTGGATCGAATCGCCCACAATGTGATCGTGAATTGAAACCCCCAGTCCCTCAAACTGACTATGAGTTTTACTTTGAAAGATTGTGCTTCGAATTTGTGGATGTGGTGGTGGCTTGATATCAGAAGATAAATTCTCATGTTGACAAGAAAAGTTACTCTCCTCACGTTCACGTAATTACTGCGTCATTTGACTCACTTGCAGTGCCATGTTTTGTATGGACTATTGAGTGGTTTCCATGAACGTAAGGAAAGTTTGTTTCAAGGAATTAGGTATGCGGTCAACTATGAGGTCCAAGTCAGAGCTTGGGAAATTTTGGGGTTGGGTGTTGACGGATCGAGAATGAGTCCAATGATTTGAAGTGGGGTGTTGGTAGAATTCTGGGTATTTGGGAGGAGGATACTGCGGTGAAAATGATGTATAAGAATTTGAATAAGAATTGTCTCCCCACGAATCCATCCCTCTCAGGTTGTACACGGATGCATAATGGTCATATTGAGCATTTTTGGAAAAGGTACGCTCATACTAAAGCTCTGGGAGAACATAAGGACATTCCCCGATAACATGACCACTCAACCCACAACAGTCACACGGTAAGGCTACTGGAGCCACCGGTGCACTCATATCGTCTACTGCACGCATGAAGGAGGCCAAAGTTTGTTGTAATGTCTCAGTTTGTTGATCAGCATATGATCCGACATAACTAGATGGTGGTCTAGCAGTCGATGCCTCTCTCATATTGTCCCAATCTGAAGATTGCTCAGCATCACAATTAAGATTGTCCCAACCATAAGGGGTGTTTATCTGAGGCATCCCAGGATGCATGGGTCCGGAGTACCAGGGAGAATTGTCTAGGTCCCAACAATGATATGGATGGTCGCCTAAGTAATCATCCATCTCAACAAAAAACTCTCGAATCGACCACTCTTACCACCACGGGGCTAAGCTCGCAAAAAGTGCTTGACTCGACCCTAAAATGCTAACAAAGAGTGTAAAGGGGAGGACACTAGAACGTAGAAGTAGGTGAGAAGAAGATGACTCAGAGGTGAAGGGAAGAATCCTTAGAGCTAGCATGGGTAGTGGGAGAAGGTAGAAGCCTAATCTAGCAAGGACGACTCAAACAATTTATGGCTTATGGGTCCTTAGGCTAGACGACGGCTGACTTCGAGATCACTAGTCTCAACATGCCTCACCTCCCTGCAATGAAGGCCACAATGCCCAGCAAGTGATACCAGATCCGGAGATCCAGTACCTCCTACTATCGACAAGGTAGGCCACGCCGATCAGGTCATGAAGGTCTCAACTAGATCACTCTCCTAGTGCGTCCGAATTTCTTAATGTTAATGTCTACTTGCTTTTAGAATTAAGGCTTTATTAAGAGTGATATGTGGGGGCAAAGGAAAGGGTGATGACATCCCTCACCATATCTTGTATGGGACAACCTCTCCTTAGTAGCGTTTTGATCCCTAATCTAGCAATCAACTCTCCAATCAAATGCTCAACTCACTCTTGTCCCGATGCACCTTACTAACTAATGCATGATCTAAACATCCATGAATGAGGGAATTGGGTGCACGTACCTCACGTCAGCAATCAACACAAAAAATGTAAAGCAAAGAAAAGACAAATGTGTATAAGGTCTACAAATGATGCATGACCTAGATCGCAATTAATATACTCTTTTGCTTTGAGTTTTAAGGTCCAAGTTGTGTTAAAAGGGGAATTGATTGTTAATCTGGGAGCTAACTACAAGTTAAAACATTCAAAATAGAACTCCCAAACAACTAAATTGAAGACATAAACTACCACAACAAAAATTGGAGCAAACACAACTCACCAGGACACCAGTTGGTAGTCCCAGACCGCTGATTGGTGGTCACTTTGGTGCAATGGTTCCACTATTTTCTCTAGTAGCCTCCCCTTGTTTCCAACAATCCCTAAAACAAACAAAAACTAAAAACAAAATTAAAACCACACGAATCGTCCAACCTAAAGTCTGGACAGAACACCACCCCGACAACGATGCCAAAAACTTGATTAAACATTTTAATTAACCGCAAGTGCACGGCCACGTTGAAGCGGTGGAAAATACGGGTCGATATACAGGGAGGTGTGTCGACTTTAGTTTGTTCGAATGGGAGTGGGAAAGAAAGGAGAGAAATGAGTTATGATCAAACTACACTAAGATGCAAATGGAAATGGAAAATAAGAAATAAAAATAAACCCCAGAGGGGTAGAGAAAGAATGTGAATACAAAGATATGTGTATGTATGTGTTCAATTATGCTCAGCACAACATGTAGTGCATGGAAATCATAAAACTAAATCCAACATTGCCTCCACATAAAATAAGATAACACAATATCATTAAAACATACAAAACAATAATGGGAATGAGGCTAAATGAACTCATGTATAAAGACCAAACCCTACTATGCCTCCATGGGAAATAAGATAACACAATATCATTAAAACATACAAGACATTAATCAAGGTAAGGGCAGCAAACACACATGCAACTACAAGTCATGTTTCCTTTAACAACTTCATCATTATCCTCACCTCATCATTCCTCATAAAATAGGTCCACTAGTCTAAGCATATGCTAAGCTTCATTCAAGAGCATTAACATATCAAAGACAAGAGTGAAATCCCATTAGATGGTTATGGAAATCATATAAGGCTCAAAGGATTAAGATAACACACACACCCGATACATCACATAATCACATCACATTATTCTCAACCCCAAATGGGGATGGACGTACTCACTAATCATTACACTACAACCTACATTAACAAAATGAAACATTCTACTGAAAGGAATTAAACTAAGCAAGCAAGAAATATTAAAGAGGCTAATTGAAAGGAAATAAAACTAAAGAAGCATGCAAGAATTAAAAGACAAGACAATATTAAAAGAAACTAAAAAAAATTATTTTATTAACATGACTCACATTGCAAGTGGCATTCTTCTCCACCTTGAGTTTTTGCTTCAAGGTTTTTACTCCAACTAGAGAGAATGCCACCAAGAAATGGGTGAATACAAAAGGAGAGGAAGAGTTCTATATATAGGCATGAAAAAGATAATCCGGGACAATCCCCTCTATGAGACTAAAAGGCATAATATAAATGGACTAAATACAACCTAATTCAACACTCGACCGAATCACGTGTAATTTGGGACAAAATGGACCGCCAATTGGCGGTCTGAATGGGCTTCATCGGGTCGGGTTTCGGGTGGCTTTATTTGGGCTTGATTTTTTGGTGTTTGATGAACCCGATTTGGTTGTTGATGGTTTGACCCAGATCTAATTGTAAAAATACTCCTCATGATGGTGTGGAGTTTCTTCATTTGCTCATTGGTCCTTTGGGGTTACATTCGGGTCCTTCTCCCTTGCATCTTAGTCCCCATGTCTCACAACTCAGTCTGTTTTCTTGCTTTTAAGTCCTTTTATGCCTCTTCTCCTCGATCATGTTTATTCCTGAAACTCTAACATAAAACTCATTACGTAGCATTATTTCGGTTCAAGATAATGGATATAAGACACAAATGAATGCACAAAATATTGTTAATCAGGTGGAGAAGAATGTGATGTGATTATGTGATGTATTATGTGTGTGTGTGTGTGTGTGTGTGTTAATCCTTACTTTTGAACCTCACATGATTTCCTTAACCATCTAATGAGATTTTCACTCTTATCTATGATGTACTAATGCTCTTGAGTAATGCTTAGCATATGCTTAAATTAGTGGGCCTATTTATGGGAAATGATGAGGTGAAGATAAGGATGGAGTGGAAGAAGAAAACATGACATGTGGGAACATGTGCTCTTATTGGCCTCATCTTAATTAATATCTTGTATGTTTTAATGATTGTGTTACATCGTATTTCATGTGGAGACATAGTGGGGTTTGGGCATTATGTATGAGCTCATATTAACTCATTTCAATTATTGTCTTGTATGTTTTAATGATAATGTTTTATCTTATTTCATGTGGAGGAAAAATTGGATTTAGTTTTATTGATTTCATGTATTACATGTTGCGATGAACACCAATGAACACACACATGTACATAAATTTTCATTTCCACATTATTTCTCTACCCCTTACGGTGTGTAGTTTTATTGTTTGTTTTCTGATTTCATATGCATTGTAGTGTAACTTCAGCCTCATTTCCTTCTCTTCTTTTACCACTCGAGTATGTTGAATTCTAACTCGCACGCGCTCCCTCTGGACTCGACCTGTACTTGCCTCCGGTTCATCGTGGTCGTGCACTTTGCGGTCTTATAACTGAATCAATCAAATATCTTTAATATTAAAAATTAAAATTAAAAAGTTAAAAATATTTTAAAAAAACAAATTCTCTCTCTCTCTCTTCTTCCTCCCTTCCTCCTCCCGATGTGTCCCTCCTGTCCCGGCGGTGGCACCCAACCCACACCATCTTGTCCCGAGCTAGCTAGCTATAGCGAGATGTTGTTACGTATGCCCAGCAGTGTGGAGCAGAGCGAAGGACAAGGTGTTGGAGAACTACCTGGTTACCTTCCAATACGAGAACCCCGGCCGGCGTTGGAGAATCGTCGCCCAACTCCCCGGAAATTCCCCACAAGATGTACTAGAGAACTACAAAGCCCTCTTCCAGAACATACCCGACATCGAGAATGGTCTCATCCACCCACTGCCCTACCAGGACGAATATTGTCCCACATCGAGAACAATCTCATCCACCCACCGCCCTACCGAGACAAATATTGTCTGGCACTGGTGGCCTCCTCTAAGATCAAAGAGGAGCGCAAGAAAGGGATCCCTTGGAACGAGG
This sequence comes from Triglochin maritima, assembly GCA_963682175.1. Taxonomy (NCBI): domain Eukaryota; kingdom Viridiplantae; phylum Streptophyta; class Magnoliopsida; order Alismatales; family Juncaginaceae; genus Triglochin; species Triglochin maritima. The sequence goes on along the minus strand of OY821773.1, from coordinate 37,151,048 downwards.
AAGAGCACAGATTGGTCTACCGATCGATGTTACTGTCACATTTGTATTATTATGTTGTGTTTTGTACATTCTTTTATTTCAATCTTCAAAAACAAAACTTTAGTTACTGTTAAATTTGTATTATTATGTTGTGTTGTGTACTCTCAAAGTGTCTATTTTTCTTCACCAAAACCTTGAGAGAGATCTCAATCTTGTAGTTCTTTTTGGGCATTACATTTCTTTCTTTTATTTTGCTTCTGCAACTTTCACATTTCAGATTAAATTTCTACTTTTCTTTAACTTTAATTTCTGTAGAAGTTTTCAAAGTTTCATCTTTGATTACTGCTTTATGTCTTCTCCTTCACGGGTTTCAGATGAAATGTGAGATGAAGGGTGTGGTCATCCTTGTTGACTTGAGTACCTCCTTCTCAACTTGGATATGTTTATGCCTCATAAAAGTGCAATAATTCATCTGAAAATGTGGGAGCCAAAGAAAATTTTCAGTTTGTGATCATAAACTTGTTTAGCCTTGACAAGTTTTTCATAGAGAGAGACAATGGAAACTGAAGAAGAGAAATCTAATAGGGCCACTAGGAGCGAAATTGGCCAGCATGATCAGAGATCCAATTGTTCAGGTGGAGGTGAGCAAGTATGCAATCCTTCAAGTGATTCGACGCATGCATCTGAGTCTGAGATTAGAGGGGATTCCATTTTGACTGAGGATGAGTTAGAGGAAGGCGAGGAAAAGGAGGGCGTGGGTTACCGCCGGGACACGTCGAAAATGCCGAGACCAAAAATGTGGGGTTTTATTTCTTTCATTCTTTGTGTTAATCTATACGGTCATTATTTGAATCTACTTAAAAAGTATATTTTTTGGTTTGTTTTAGGGTCAACGTAGAGAAGCAACAAAGAGATTCCTATGACTCACATTGCACGATCATTTACCGGTTGAAGGAAACGGCCAAAATGCATGATACATCACAGAGCCATTCTCCTGCAAACTCCTTTCGAACACCTAGTGGACATGCTCTTGGGGTAATATCCTAAATCCTTGCTTTGCACTAATCATGTTTTGGGATTAATTAGTGGTTCTTTAGGGAGGAATTAGAGTTGGTGAGATGGACGACTGAGATTGATTGGAGGATTTATATAAGGTTTGTATCTCACTCACTTTTCTCTCGCACTCGTCTCTCAATATCTTTTTCTCCCTCTCACTCCCTAGTCAGTGCGCAAAGGCTTCCTGGAGCTCTAGTGAGGTCAGAAGAAGATCGTGCACTGAGTGGTGGTCCCGTTCGCCGAAGTTGGGTTGATCGTTGGTCGGTTGCTTTTTCGCGGACATTGGTTTCTTGAGGTAAAAGCTCATCGTTGGATCTTCAAAGGCTTCTTGAAGCCTTAAAGGTATGTCAAGTTTTAATTTTATGCTCACCTAAGCTAGTGTGAGTGTTGGAGTAGTCGACGGTAGGCTGAAAGACTCGTCGGAGGCTGTGCTGTAGAGTTCTGCGCTGTAACCGTCGACCAGTGCTTGTTTTGGTCAACCAGTTGTAGTCTAATTTCAGCATTTATCTCTTGTACTGGTCGAACGATACCCTTCGGTGGTCGACCGGTTATGCATTTTGAGCAAGAAGATGGAGGCTCTGGTGGTTTTCGGTCGAACGGGCCCCCTTTGACGTTTGACCGAAGTACTATTTTAAGTTGGTTGGGGTGTAGACCACAAAACGGTCGACCGCCCTGAGATCTCATTTGACCGATGACTTAAAATAACCTAAAATTTGTTCGACCTCTTTGTGGTTTGGTCGACCGGTATGATTTGTTCGAAGTCCGAATTTACTGCCTTTTTCCAGTCAACCGTTGTTCATGCTGTTGTTCGATTGCTCATGTTTTTGGTGCGTGATGTGGTTTTACTGGTGGTTTTCGGTCGAACGGGTCTCCCTTGCCATTCGACCGGTTGGTGGGTTTTTTGGTTGGGCATGTCCTCTGGGTGGGGATTCGGTCGACCGGTGTGTTGTTTTTGTCTGATCGGTTCTGTGCAGTTTGGTGTTGTTGTGGTGTTGTGGAACCAGCTCGAAGGCAATGGGTCCCCAGCCTTGAGAGCATCGGTACGGACATTGTCGGCGTAAGAGTGGTTCATCAGATCAGCTTTGAGGGCAATGGGACCCCGACCTTTGAGGGAAACGGTACAAACATTGTCAGCCTGATAGTGATCCAAGGTTGTGTTGTTGCCGAGGATGTTTCCGGCTGTGGTGCCTAGGGCACGTGTGAGGGTTGGGCACGAGGACCCTTGAGACCTGTCACTGTTTCGTGTCTCCTGAGGAGGCTGGGAGAGAGTTCCCTGAGGCCCAGTGTGACGACGATAGTTGTTTTACTGCATTTCATACGATACATTCTTGTAGTTGTCAAGTTCATTTATGTGATAGAAGTTTGGCATACGGGGGGGGGGGGGTTCCTTATGGGAAATTCAGGCATAGTTCATGTTTTATTTCAGGCCATGAGCGGCGCTAGGAGGTGGTGACTAAGGAGGAGTGTGTCTGGAGTTTGATCCTACTTTTCCCTTTTTGAGGTCTTAGTGATTATATGTTGGTGCACCAGTTGCCTATATTTTTCTGTAATATCCTCATATTTGAATTTGTGTTAAAATTTTAAATTTGTTCCGCTGTTGAGGATGTCATACTTGGTGATGGTGGACAACTCGCTTGTCGAAGGGTAGGTAAAGCAGTACGACGATATGCATCAAGCATTCAAGATGACAAACCACTTGTTCATGCTAGATGAGAAGGATGTGTCAATGATATTGCAACTTCCGTTGGGGAAGGGTGAACGACAAAGAAATGGAAGCAAACACTACTTACAAAAAATTTCCAGAACCGAATATAAAATTTAACAGAAACTAAAATTCTAGAGAAGAGGCTGATAGAATCCAACGACCTTGTTGACAAGGTGATCATGTCAAAATTCTTGTGTTTCAACTTCTAATGACGCTTCTCTTCCCTAGGTCGAAGACAATGGCCAAAAAATTGATGGTTTGTATAGTCGACAACCAAGGTCGATCGTGTCTAACAATCTTGAGCCTTTAGGCAAAATTTTCTGATTGGGCATTGTCCTCATTTCATTCTTTTAGCTTTTTGAGCTGCAAAATCATTAGTCAAAATTTTATAATCTAGTAATTCTATCGTACTATTTTGAATGGATAATATGGAGAACCCATTCAATCTAATTTGTAATAGTTGGTCTCAAATAAGATCTAACCAATTTTAATACATGTATTTGGAAAAGAATCTAATCTCTTTATACAATTTTTAAAAAAAACGACACTAAATAACCAAACAACAAGCACAAAAATATATGAAAAAAATACAATCCAAGCAGAAAGATATACAAATAATAAAAAATGACAAATAGCGATAAAATAATAGCACCTAAGAAATTAAAGAAAAATTCACCAACGTAACTTTACAATCTACTCTTCAACTGAGATGGAGAAAAAGAACAGTATGAGAGAATTTTCTTTTACTTTTCCTTTTGATGAGTTAAATTGCAAAATTATTGGTGTTGAGAGATTTTAGAACATAAAGTTGATTGATTCTATTAAATCAAACGTAACCGACTAGAAAGGAAATTGTCTTTTAGAGTTCTAGCCAACTGCCTAAGCTGCCTAGGATTATCCATGACCCTGCGGACAACATGGACAATCTGGGAGAATATGTGTGGGCGACTGAAGTCTATAACTTCCTACAGGATGAAGTCATTCAAGCACACAGGCTCACAAGGAGAAGGAGAAGGAGAGGGGCAACCAAACTAGGCCTGACAATTTGACACGAAATATGATAACACGACACGAACATGACACGAACATGATACGAAAAAACCGTACCTAGGTTTACTGATTTTGTGTTTCGTGTCGTGTACACGAAAGTACACGAAAAACATATTAACCGATTACCCGATTGTGATCACCCGACTATCCAAATATCCTTTAACAGTTAAGCACCAAATCTTCTCATTCGGCCGGCCTAACACAAATGAAACCCTAGGTCCTTCGTTCCTGAACAAAACCCTCTCCGGCTCCCCACAGACCACAATGGTCAATGCCACTCCTCCCTCGTCTCAACCCTCAATCCCACAACCCACAAGCAGAACCCCACTCCACCGCCTCCGTCGCGACCAACGTTCTCTCCTCCATTGTCGCCGATCGAGTCTCTTCTTGTTCTCCACTGCCGTGATACTTCTTCTTACGATGACACTTCTTTGTTTGCTTGGGCCGCATCCACAAGTGTGAGTTCCTTTTTTTCATGGAAAGGTCGGATCTTTGCTTTGGTGGGTGGTGGATGTGATCTTTGCTTTGTGGATTCATTGTTGTCTTGATTTGTGATCTGCATTTTTTTGTGTTTTGGTATTTTTTCTGGAGTAACCAGGATCTTTGGCTACTTATTTGGGTTACTACTAACTGTGCTTAAAAATCAGCCATTAGAGTAATTGAATATATAAAAAACAGCAAGTGATAAATAAACCAAATAAAGTTTGATTTGCTTGTCGGATTGGAAAGTTTGGATTTGGTGGTCTTTCAAATTTTGCATTTTTTCCGTATTTTCCCAACTATTTCCAAAAGTTATGTAAGGTTCACGCTCATGGGTTGTAATTGATTTCTTGATAAAGGTAAACAAACACTTAGGTTTTCTAAGCTCTAGAATCCTTAGATGACAACTTTCCTGTCCTTGGTAGCTAAATATGATGCCTTAGCTGATCAATCTTCTTATACTTTGGCAGGCAAAGAAGTGTATAAGTGATCCTGGTCCATCTGTTCTGATTATTACTGCACTTTCAGCATCAAGATTATCTACTGATGAATTCACATTCTGTATGAGTTCATATAACGTCATAAGCATGTGGATTTGCACATATGCACACACATATTCCTTGTGTTACATTTTTATTTTTTGCTTACTTCTCATCTTTTGTTCAGCACAGTTGGTTTTCTTTCAAAACATGCCAGCTCCAGGAAGGAAAGATAAACTGTTTCTGCAAATCAAAGGTCAACACAAATATTTTATGTCCCTCCTCGTAAGCTTCATCAATTTCTCGAGGAAGCATCTCCCATAATTGTTGCGACAAGGTTTGTTAAGGTCCAGCATTTCTCATCAAGTACCAATTTGTAAATTGTGTTTTCTTTTGTAGATTTTTTTCTCCCTCTTTTACTTTTCTATTTTGAGTATGTACAAATATGTTATTCTCGCGAACTGGAGATTTGAATAGTATATTAATCCAGCCATTTGATGACTAATCTATTCTAATTTTATATTGTAATAATCTTATCTCTTAAGTGACAAACTAAACTTATACGGTGCTACTTGTTGCCTTGTTGCTGGATGATGATTGGATGTCTATATCTACATGTTATTATTTTGGAGATCAAATGGTTATATTTAGAAGTTCAGGTTTTATTTTTGGATTTGATGAATGTGTTTTAATTTTTAGGCGATCAAATGTGTTTTATTTATAAATTTTGTTCTATTCTATTTTACGTATACTATTTTTGTGTAAATCGTGTACATGTTTCATGTAATTCGTGTCGTGTAAATCGTGTACAAATTTTGTGTATATTCGTGTATCGTGTCGTGTCATTATTACACGATATGTACATGAACAATTTCGTGTACATATCATGTCGTGTATACATGGTTTATTTCGTGTACCGAACGACAGACACGAAATCAAACTGTGTTGTGTCCGTGTCCAGGAAAAATGATTATTATACACGAAATTACACGACACGATTGCCAGGTCTAAATGAAACCACGAGTTCACATGCTAATTAACAAGGTTGCGCACAACCAAACATTAATTACCAACTTCTTAACCTCTAAAATGTTGCGTACATAAACCATAAGGTGTCCTATTTAAATCATTAGTTTTGTAAATGAAAACTCCATATCGTAGTACATGCAATCTACATATTACTAGCTAGTGTAATCCATATGGTTGTGAGTCTACGATGTCTTATACTACTTTGCCTAATCTCGTTTCTACCCAACGGAGGTCTGGGTCTACAAGATTGTTGTGAATTGACTTGTCCTTAGCCCTAGATGGTATGAAGAGTTATCCTGGGTCTATGATGAGATGAAGAGTTGTTAAACAAGAAGAATCACTCCTTTAAATTGGGAATGAAGGAACTGAAGTGGCACTACTTGAACAACAACTTTGTATAGTTGTGTTGGCGGGCTTATCTGTTTTTTTTTTGTAATTGACAAAATTGTGGACAGACATATTTAACTCTAAATAAAAAAAATTTAAATAGTTAACACGAATTATCTTTTTAGCAAGACAAATTCTATTGCAATTTGCATAAAAATATTTGCAATCAGCCATGTATTGAGTCATTGTATCATAACTTTTAAAGAAAGATGTTCTTGTTATAAATATGTGGAAGATCCTTGGAACATAAAAACAACAAGACAAGAGACGTATGTGGAAGGGGAGGAAGATGGATACATTTATCTTGTTTCTTTTCAATACATAGCACAACCCTATATATACGCATAGAGGTGTGGAAGTTATATGGTCTACACTAAATAAGGATGTAAATACAATGCACATTACAACACATTTTAATAGAAGATTACAATATATTGGTTTGAAAAGAAACCATCTTGGAAGGTGAATCATCCATTATATACAATTTTCATAACACTCTCACTTGGATGATCACCTTTTGTTATACGTTTTTCGGTCTCCCTTGTTAAAAACCTTGCCAAGTAAAACCTTGTGGGACAAACTTAGTGAAGGAAAAAAGAGTGCAGAGTGTATAATTCTCCCCCTCATTTCAACATATATTTATACACTATGTTGGAGAATAGTGTTATGTTCATGTCTCGTTAAAAACATTGCTATAAAAGCTCAGTGGGAAAATAGCTAAGGGAAAAAATGCATAACATACGTTAACTCAATTGCGCAAGCTGTCTCATTAAAAACATTGCCAATTAAAACCTCATGGGACAAAAACATGGAAAAGGGAAAAAGAGTACAACAATAGGCCTTCTGGGCATTATCCTTCATGGATAATCGTACTTCAGGGATGAAAATTAGAAATCAGCTCCCTCTGATACGTAGTTCACAAGCTTGCATAAAGATTGCAACGTCTCCACAATAACACAAAATAATTTATGATTATTTGTTATTGTGGATTAGACATATAGGAATCATCATTGAAGTAAATATTTATCTCATGAATATAGTAAGTAAATATTGATAATTCCAGATGAAGTTTTTTTGTATAATATCTCTTTATATATTTGAATCATTGTAATAATTCTCGTCTAGAGAATGTTCGAACTGCATAGCGAAAAATAGTTGACTTTTCTCCCGTCATTTTTTTCAAAATTTATCATTCAAATATTTCACGGGTGAGTAATCTCTTCAGGAGTTCCTTTCATATCATTCTTCAAGATGATATGCACATTCTCTTTGTTTTGTTCATATGGTGATCTTTTCGTAAATTATATCACATCTCTTTATTATAATTTGTCTTGGGCGATTTAGTCCTTCAGGGAGTTATATATATATATCTATACCAAGTGACTTATACAAATTTACAGTCACAACATATCTCATATACTTATTTTTATTTTATGTCATACGGATCAAGTAACAAAATGTAATATTATACATTTCAAGAGAATGGGTAACATCATAATGAATGTTGGGTCCTGCGAAAGACTCTTGTGTCACTACACACTTTATAATGTACCACCATGTTATTGTAATGTGATTTCTAATCACATTCTTCAGAAATCAAGACTACAGGTCCAAACAATATGTATTAAGCGAGTCTAGTTTTACATTGTTCGTCTTCTTTTATTCATTTGTTCGTCTTATAATATTATAGGTTATGGATCCAGATTTTCTCTTGAATTAGCATGCTCTAAAAAGGCAAATTAGTCATTAACGATAACCCTTTTTTATGTTTCTCTCTCGTATCAACATAGTTGATTGTAACTTTTATAATAATCGAATCCTTGTCGTTTCCCAAAATATTAGAATTTGACCGTAATGTATTCCCAAAATTTATACATTTGCCAGCAGCTGCTTTTATTTTACAGGGTTTATATTCTTCAGGAATAACCTCTTCAAAAGGTGTAATGAGTGACTAACTTTTATTTTCATTTCCACAAATAATATATGTTATAGTCCACGTTTCTAGCGTTGGTTGAGCTCAAATTTATTTTATCATGTGGAGATCTCCACTTTATATTATTCGTTTTATATCTAGTAATACAAGACTTAGTCACTCTTTTGTAATCAATAAAAATGTATGACAATTGCTTGCTAGATATTGCAAATTTAATATTTTATCAACTTGAGGTTCAATGATACCTGTACGCATATTCTCTTATGAACTCCATGTTCGATATAGTACATTTTTTGGCATTCTTTAAGCTTCTGGCTTTCTCCACCTAATGCCAAAAAAGTCTCTCTATATATAATTGTTGGACTGAACAATCAAATACATCGTTCTTCAGGGGCTTCTAAAAATAATTAATATTATCAGGAATATGAATCCTGCTGAATGTCCAAGTCAATTTGAGGCCATTAAATTGGGGATGTGGTAATGTAAAAGAAATCGCAGATGGGAATAATTCATTCAATATCGTACAAGTATATAAAATAGGAAAGTATTTATAATATGATCTTAGTCTAAAAAATATATTGGTAGATATGATCCCAAAAAGATCAATCTTAAGTGATATTTTATCAACAGAGAGACTCATTTTATTGTGCAAATCGGCCGACAAACATCACCTCATTTTTGTTTAACTAGTAAATATCAAGTACGTTATCAAAATTACAAGATCATTGTTGATACCCATAATGAATACAAATGATAATTTCATTTAGGCAGTTCTAGTCTGATATTTGTAGTTAACTAGTTTGAGAGTCATTTGAATCTCTTATTACTTCATATTTGCACAATTTATTTTTCACCGTGTATGCTCTTTTCTTTCACGATATTTTGTAACGGTGCTTCAGGCACATGATCCAAAATATAATGACACATATTGTGATTTTGCAATAACTTATGTTTACATCTTTCAATCAGAAGTAATGTATAACAAAAGTAATCACATCTCACGAAAAGATAGAGTCCGTAGATACCCACTTAGTTGAAGAATATTCTCATTCTTAAGTGAATGGTCATATGAAATTTCGGCAACATTTGTCATCATATCTGATCCTCATTGACCCAATCGGCCCTACCATATGTTATTAGAATAAATATTCATTTGATTCAGCAGTGCATGTCTTTGGACCAAGCCTCTGTGTGTGCAATGACACATCGTTCAAAAGTTAGGTAATTTTCTCAATATCATTTTTCCTGCCTGACATGATTGTAGTAATATAAAAATATTCTTCTTTACTTCAACTATAGTCTCAATACAAGTCATTGTGGCATTTTGAAATTAAATAAGTTTCTTGAGACCTAATAAATAAAATGCATCATTTGAAGCCAAGATAATTCCACATGTAACAGTAGATATGACTCTTCGGGAGCTTTCTACTAATCTCGTACAAGCATGTATGGTAGTGGCTTTTCTCATTATCAAATTAAATAAAAACTTATCTCTTAATATAGTGTGCATGACAACACTATACATGATGCATAAATCATCTTTCTTGATCTTAAATAAAATAGGAGACCGAAGAGTATCAATATTCTTCATTTCAAGCCAAATAAAATATTTGTAGCAAATAAATTATTTATGCAACTATTACAAAATCAATGAATAGGTTCTTCCAATGACAAAATATAATCAAAATAAGAACCATGCATTAAATATATCAAGGCCAATTAATTTCAACGTAACTTGTTATAAGTCTTTTAGATAGAAATTATGCATACCAACATATTACCATATGCATGTGTACTTTGCCCTATTAAGACGATCGTGCAAATACTCTCTTTGCCATTGATCCTTAAAAGACCTATTTTAATGATATGCATAAATATTCATGACAAACATAAAAACATTGAATATCGATATGCTAGCAACATATGCATGTGTATTATTAATATGTAGAAGAATCTTATCGTGAGTGAATAAAAATCACAAGCATGGAAATTGGAATAATGAGAACACTAACCAATATAAAATATATAGTTTCAATAGAAATAACAACTAAATCAAAAGCTTAAAGATGGAATCCCAAAATGTTGCAATATACCACATTATATCATATATATAATTACATAAATAAATCACATATGCTGGAATGAATAATCATAATATTTCTAGATGTGATGCAATGAAATAACATCGGAATTTTACGTGGCATAATATGATAACCTAATGAGATGCATCAAATATTAGATTTGCAAAAAAAAAGATGCATCAAATATGATTGAAACTAGTATTTCATCACAAGAATAATATGATATAATATCCAAGCATTTCTTTTCTTTTCAGTGCACAAGTTAAAAGTAATAATCACATACTTGTATTGTTTCATGAGTAGACATTTATAAGAAAAAATGTACCTTTTGCATGTTTTCATTATTCCAAAAATATATCTAACTATGTCAAGCAATTTATATTTTTTCATTTGTATTTCCAAGAGCATCAAGTTGGATTTCAACATCCAAAACACAACAAGTAAAATTCTTGGCCATTTTATCTAATGTCGGATATTTAACTTTCGTCAAAAATCAAGATGATCAATATCCTATAAAAGATTACACAAAATAAAACAGATAAAAAGAAACACTTATAGTTTCTAACAAAACAACATGCATCAGATATGACATATGCACAAATATATTATGTCGTTATCATTGTAATTTCAAGTCGTCTAGTGACCTTCCAAATATATGAACAATTTTTGCAAAACAAAATGCTTATAAACATGTATTATTGCATATTTATCACATAACATACCCTTCTGCATCTAAATTTTTCATGTGCATGATTTAAATTTTACTATCATACTAAATCAAAAGTTATTAGTCCATTATCTAAAAATATATATAAACATGCAGAACATGATATTTCAAATCAAGATTTTCCAACAATAATTTCTAGACATATATCATCAAATTTAAGAATATAGTATGAGTATATTCAACAAGTAAATAGAATAATGATGTTATAAATTATAAAAGACTACCTCAAGATGAATACAACCTCATGTTGTAGACCACCTTAATCAAACAAAGAACAACTAATGTTTAAGTAAATCACAACGAGTGAAGTCGTGCTGATAACGTGTTATAAAATATGTGGAAGATCATTGGAAACATAAAAACAACAAGACAAGAGAAGTATGTGGAAGGGGAGGAAGATGGATACATTTATCTTGTCTCTTCTCAATATATAACACAACCTCATATATATACACATAGAGATGTGAAAGTTAAATAGTCTACACTAAATAAGAATGTAAATACAATACACATTACAACATATTTTAATAGAAGAGTTACAATGTATTGGCTTGAAGATGAACTATCTTGGAAGGTGAATCATCAACTATATACAATTTTCATAACAGTTCTCCAAAACTTATATTTATTAAAGGGTTTTTTTGCTACTGTTCACCTTCTGGGAGATGTAATTGGCAATATACACGTGCTTTTTTTTACTATTGCTTCAAATGCACCTGCGAGTCGATATTAATTGTGCATATGCACTTCTACCGTTGGTCGGTCTCACTCCGTCGTCGTTTCCATTCAATGCCGTTAGAAAATTTGCAAATTAAACATCGTAAAATACAAATATTCTTAATATTAAAAACATAAGTTGAAAACATAAAAAACCAAAACCGATCTTTCTTCCCCAATCCTTCCTTCTTCCCCAAACTCTCTCTCCCTCCAACCCCACTTTATTTCTCTACTCTCTCATCCATTTATCTCATTGAATAAACAAAGAAAATCGGCCAAAATGTAATGTTTATGGGACACTTGTTTCGTGGAATCTACAAATAGGCTTCCTGGAAGAAGAAATGAAGTTTGGCTGTGCATTCATTCGTTCAGAAATCATATATTACATGAGAAGTTTGGATCTGGATAATATTCAATTCTTTGATAATTAGAGAAATTCAATTGATTCAATGATGGTCACGTATTTTCCATCAAAGGTGACTCAAGTTTTTAATCCATCTACCTCGTTAAATGTGGTTTGAAATCAGATTGAGGGTGAACTGGAAATGTCCATTAAGTTTATCTTGGTGTGGGTGGGTAAACCTTAATTTATAGCATGTTATGAAGTAATTTTATCTTGTTCATGCTTCTTAAACAAATACTATCTTACAATTTCGCAAACAAATTTCCATTCTAATTTCTAATTCGCAATTAGCCACGGAGACATTCTTTGAGCAACTAAAAACACACATTCATGTTTCCATTCGATTCAACATGATAGAATGAGATTAATTCAGAAAATCAGGCACGCAAGTAAGGCTGCAAACTTTGGTTCGACTCGTTAGTTCGACTCGAACTCGATTCGAAAAACATTCTACTCTGGTTTAACTTGAAAATTAATGATTTTGATGAAAAACAAAAAAATCTTCCGACTTGTTTCGATAAACGAGCCGTTTGAACTCAAAAAAATTGAGGTTGGGCTCAATAGCTCGGTTCGAATTTTTTATTGCTCCATTTATAATTATTTTTATATATTTGATAATAACATAAGATTATACTTTTGACTCAATTTTTTTCTCGACTCGACTAATTTACACCCCTACACGCAAGCGTCAGTACTACAAAAATTGGAATATATGTCGGATATACGGGGGTATATACGTCGGATATAAGCACTCCCATATCCGACGTCTATCTGTGCATCGTCTATACATAGACGTCGGACGTAAGATATCCGACGTCTATTCCTAACGAATAGACATCGGCTTTATATATCAACCGACGTCTATACTTAGGAATAGACATTTAACTCAGACCGTATTTCCAACCTGCTTCCGGTACTACAAACATAGAAATTCGTTAAAAATATGTTCCTAACTTAATTAACAAAAATGGGAGAGAACGTACTCTCATTCCATGTCATGTTATTCCTGCTTTTGTGTTTGTTCTCCTGCCACCTAAAGCTCTGTAAACCTTAATTGCCCTGAGTAGCACAAGTTAAACTTTTATTCAATAATACTAATAAAAATCCACGAATTACAAATACGATGACTAAAACGAACTTACAAATTTAGAAGTTTCTTTATTGAGTCCCTTGGTTTATTCGACCCCAACGGATTAAACTTAGCGGTCCAAGACCGCCAATTGGCGGTCCAAACTCTTCAGATCGCGTTGGAATTTGTTGTGGCCTTTTCTTTCTGGTATTGTTGGTCTTTGATGCGGTTACTTGAGTTGTTGGAGCTCCGACCCGAATGAAATTGGTAAAATACTCCCCATGATGGTGTAGAGTATTCTGTTTTGCTCTTAGGTCCTTTGGTCTTACGATCAGGTCCTTCTCCATTGCATCTCAGTCCCTAGGTCTCACAATTTAGTCCCTTTTTCCTGCTTTTGGGTCCTTTCATGGCTCTTCTCTTCAAACCTATTTATTCCTGAAAAGTAAACATAAAACTCGTAACATAGCATTGTTTAGGTGAAAGACAATGGATATAAGATACAAATATAAACATGAAATGATGCCAATCAAATACCCCCACACCTAAGTTTTTGCTAGTCTCGAGCAAAACAAAGAAAGGAAAAAGCATACGGAAAACAAGAAATCCTAACTCACTTTCGTAGGAATCACGGTTGCACTTAGCACATGCAACAAGCCGTTAAACCTCCTTGTTGCCAAGGAGGAGGAGTGTTGTCTCCTGAGGGTTTTCAGCGGATATACCCACAAAATCCGAACAAGATGCATTATTCAATCTAGACACTCGACTCGTTGGAAATATTTTGTCGATCAATGGACGTGGTAATGCTACGGGCCGACTCTATATAGGTGATCAGTCCACACCTCTACCCTAATGAACCATTCGTACAAGTTAAATAAGGAATTAAGTGAAAGACATGGACAACCTCAACATCCTCAAGTGCTACAAAGTGTAAAGTCCATTAAGGTTCTTATTTGCATTATCATTTTTTTTCTTTTTGTTTCTTTTCACATTTTTGTTTCTTCTTTTTCTTTTTATTAGTTGGAGCTTCATTCTCCCAGGGTCAGGTTTCGTGCATCATTGCCCATGAGGACTTACACTATCACGTATATCTTTCCCCAAATCTCCACATAGGGCAATCCCTACCACCCGTGTAACGGGAGTTCAGTCGGCGCATCCCAAGTCAGATGACTCGAAAGCACCAGGCACAAAGTCCCTTCAGACCTACTTTCCCGAGTGACAGGAGCCGTGCGAGAAGAGAGAATACCTACTCACTTATTCTTATCTACACATGAACCAAAACCCCTACACTAATGTCTCACAACAGGATTTAGAGGGTCCTTGACAACAACAAACTTCCTTAAGTTAACAGACACGAATTATTGACTCACTAGGTTCAGGGTGGACATCATTAAATGTTTGAGCACTGAAACCCTATGATTACTCACCCCCAAGGGAAAATTAGGGTGCATCCTAACGACTCGATAAATCCTAAAGTCACTGTACTGGATATCCTAATGCATCAAGTTCAAGACAATTTTGGGGGCTTTCTTTTTACTTTGCCTCTCAACGGTTTTGCACATGCTAAACACACGCAAAACTCACAAAACATTTTCTTTCGCAAACACATGAAGATTTTGAAAGAAATGTGGAAATTTTAAAGCACTAGGCACGCAAAAGAAGACAAGTCACCCAAGGATCATGGCAAGCAGATATATCGATATTAAATGCAGCACACTAACATGACCCTAAAAATGCAAACAAAAGAAAACAAAATCAAAAGAAAAGACTCGACTATGTACAAACGTAAAACACCCCCCACACCTACTTCATGCATTGTCCTCAATGAATGTGAGCAAGATACTACATGGATTTATGCATGAAAAAGGAGAGATCTCACCAACATGAAGAACAAAGGGAAGTTCAAGGTCATGTTGATGGACACAAACCCGAATTCCCTCAAAACCTGTGAGATTCTAAAGAAACGATACAAATACGTGAAAGAAATGGAGCCCAAATACACAAGGGTTGGGGCTCACAACAATCGATGCTCACTGAAGGAGTCTTTTATTGTATATATATATATTTTTTATATAACTATGTACAAATATAAGTTCCCATCTTTATTTGTCAAAAGACATCAAATGGGAACCTCAAGAGTGGGTCAATGCACTTGGAAAGGGAACATGACACCACGCGGGGCCAGAATACTCAAGCGTGGGCCCCCTTCACAAAGAGCACCAGAACAAACGAGAGGTTCATGAATTGGACGCAAAGGCGTCTTATTAAAAGGATCAAACAGAAAGAGCTTGAACCTCTCGATAGTTTGGGAAATGAGCGGCAACGGAAGAAGAATATCTCCCGTTGCGGAACTGAAGTTATGGTCATCAATCCAAACTCTCCAACCAACAGGCTGGTGGGTCGGAACGAGGTCAAGCACCGCGTTATGCATGTCCAACTCACCAGGAGAACAGGAAGTGGGACTCATACCCAAAGTATCCTCCAAGGAACTCCTAATACCCTCATGAGAAATGTAGTTGTTTGATGTTCCATCATTTCCAAGATGATCAGGAACAATAGTGAGAGGCAAACTCTCATCAGGTTGTTTGAAATTGAGGGCACTAGGGAGCTCTTGCTCCACCAGAGGTGTGTCCTTAAGAGGCACAACATGAAGATCATGTGGCTCAAAGGCCACGGGACAAAAAGATAAGGCATAATCATGTGCCGACTCATAATGAAGCTGGTCCAAGTTATTCTCAATTTGAATCGAATCCTTCACTAAGTGATCGTGAATTGAAACCCCAAGTCCCTCAAACTGACTAGGAGTTTGACTTTGAAAGATTGTGCTTTGAATTTGTGGATGTGGTGGTGGTTCGATTTCAGAAGATAAATCCTCATGTTTACATGAAATGTCACTCTCCTCAGGTTCACGTAATTGCTGCGACATTTGACTCACATGCAGTGCCATATTTTGTATGGACTGTTGAGTGGTTTCCATGAACGTAAGGAAAGTTAGTTTCAAGGAATCAGGTATGCAGTCAACGATGAGGTCCAAGTCAGAGCTCGGGAAATTTTGGGGTTGGGTGTTGATTGGCTGAGAATGAGTCCAATGATTTGGAGTGGGGTGTTGGTAGAATTCTGGGTATTCGGGAGGAGGATACTAGGGTGAACATGAAGAATAAGAATTTGGATATGAATTGTCTCCCCACGAATCCATCACTCTCGGATTGTATGCGGATGCATAATGGTCATAATGAGCATTTTGGGAAAATGTATGCTCATACTAAGGCTCTGGGGGAACATAAGGACATTCCCTTGAGACATGACCACTCAACCCACAACAGTTGCATGGTACGGCTACTGGAGCCACCGGTACAAACATGTCGTCTGCCGCACGCATGAAAGAGGCCAAAGTTTCTTGCAATGTCTCAGTTTGATGACCAGTGTATGATCCGACGAAACTAGATTGTGGTCTAGCAGTCGGTGCCTCTCTCATGTTACCCCAATATGAAGATTGCTCAGTCACACAATTGCGATCATCCCAACCATACGGGGTGTTAGTCTGAGCCACCCCAGGTTGCATGGGTCCGGAGTACCAGGGAGAATTGTCCTGGTCCCAAGAATGATATGGATGGTCGCCCATGTAACCATCCATCTCAAGAAAAACTCTCGAGTCGACCACTCTCACCACCACGAGGCTAAGCTCGCAAAAATTGCTCGACTCGACCCTAAAACGCTACTAGAGAGTGTAAAGGGGAGGAGACTAAAACGTAGAAGTAGGTGAGAAGAAGATGACTCAGAGGAGAAGGGAAGAATCCCTAAAGCTAGCGTGGGTAGAGGGATCAGGAAGAAGCCTAACTAGCAAGCACGACTCAAACAATGAAAGGCAATGGGTCCTTAGGCTAGACGACGCCTAACTTCGAGGTCACTAGCCTCGACACATCTCACCTCCCTACAACGAGGACCACAATGCCCAACAAGTGATACTAGATCCGGAGATCCAGTACCTCCTACTATCGACAAGGTAGGCAACGCCGATCAAGTCATGACGGTCTCAACTAGATTACTCTCCTAGTGCGCCCGCAATCCTAGGGCCAATGTCTACTTGCTTTTAGTTAAGGCTTTATTAAGAGTGGTTTTTGGGGCCAAGGAAAGGGTGATGAAGTCCCCCACCTTATCTTTTATGGGACAACCCCTCCTTTGTAGCGTTTTGAGCTTAAATTTAGCAATCAATCACTCCAATCAAACGCTCAACTCACTCTTGTCCTTATGCACCTTACTAACTAATGCATGATCGAAACATGCATGAATGAGAAATTTGGGTGCACATACCTCATGCCAGCAATCAACAACAAAATGTAAAGAAAAGAAAAGACAAATGCATGCAAGGTCTACACATGATGCATGACCTAGGTGGCAAGGAGTCTAATCTTTTGCTTTGAGTTTTATGGTCCAAGTTGATTAAAGGGGATTGAAATTAAATATGGGAGCAAATTAGAAGTCACAACATGCAAAATTGTTCTCCCAGATAACTAACATGAAGAATATAACATCTGGAACAAATTTGAGAACAATTGAGGCTCACCAGGACGCCAATTGGCGGTCCCAGACCGCTGATTGGCAGTCCTTTTGTAGCTTCTGGTCCTCAAACTTCTCCAGTAGCCTCCCCTTGATCCGTAGGTTCCTTGAAACTACAACAAACTGGAAACAACAAATTAAAAACCCCTCGAATCGTCCAAACCAACATCTGGACAGAGCACCTCCCCGGCAACGGCGCCAAAAACTTGATTGATCTCGTTTTATATTTAACCGCAAGTGCACGGCCGCGTTGAAGCGGTGGCAAATACGGGTCATCCACTGGGAGGTGTGTCGACACTTGGTTTGTGCGGAGGCGAGAGGTAAAGAAAGGGAAGAAAGGTTGGTTACACTAATGTGCAAATGGAAATGGAAGAAAAGCAAGAAAACTAAACCCCAAAGGGGGTAGAGAAATAATGTGAACATAAAAAAGTGTGTGTGTGTTCATTAAGCTCCTCACAACATGTAGTGCATGAAATCATAAAACTACATCCAACTTTGCCTCTACATGAATTAAGATAAGACTACATCATTAAAACATACAAGACAATAATTGGAATGAAGCTACATGAACTCAAGTATAAAGACTATACCCTACTATGCCTCTACATGAATTAAGATTTCACTACATCATTAAAACATACAAGACATTAGCTAAGGTAAAGGCATAAGAGCACATACACTACAATTGTGTTTCCAATATTAACTTCATCCATATCCTAACCTTATCATTCCCCATAAAATAGGTCCACTAATCAAAGCATAAGATAAGCTTCATTCAAGAGTATTAGCATATCAAAGATAAGAGTGAAAACCTATTAGATGGTTATGGAAATCATATAAAGCTCAAGGGATAAATATAACACACACTTAATACACTACATGATTATATCACATATTTCTCCACCCCCCAAATGGGGATGAAACTACTCACTACTTATTACACTACTGATTAGACTAAGTAAAGAAAACATTTAACTAAGATACTAAAATTACTAAACAAGAGATTAAACAAAGTAAAGCAACCCACACAAAACAAGCAACATAACAAAACAAGATTAAAAGAAACAAATAAGCTTTTATTAACAATGACTCACATTGAAGGTAGCATTCTTCTCCACCTTGAGTTATTGCTTCAAGGCTCACTCCTTAGTAGAGAGAATGCCACCAAACAATGGGTAATTACAATGGAAGGTGAAGAGTTCTATTTATAAGCATGGAAAAAGCTAATCGGGGACAATCCCCCGATGTGAGACTAAACCAATACCAAAAATAGCTTAAACGAACATTAATACAAGTCCAGGAGAAATTTGGGCGGGATCCTGAGTAATATGGACCGCCACTTAGCGGTCCAAGACCGCCAAATGGCGGTCCAAACTCTTCGGATCGCGTTGGAATTTGTTGTGGCCTTTTCCTTCTGGTATTGTTGGTCTTTGATGCGGTTACTTGAGTTGTTGGAGCTCCGACCCGAATGGAATTGGTAAAATACTCCCCATGATGGTGTGGAGTATTCTGTTTTGCTCTTAGGTCCTTTGGTCTTACGATCAGGTCCTTCTCCATTGCATCTCAGTCCCTAGGTCTCACAATTAAGTCATTTTTTCCTGCTTTTGGGTCCTTTCATGGCTCTTCTCTTCAAACCTATTTATTCCTGAAAACTAAACATAAAACTCGTAACATAGCATTGTTTAGGTGAAAGACAATGGATATAAGATACAAATATAAACATGAAATCATGCCAATCTGAAACCATGAAACAATTCGGTCTCGGTCTGATACATTTGATGTATCTGGTGCCGTATCTGTTGAGTTTTCCTTTGAGGGAAACATCTCTTGAGAAAGATGGTCACAAAGTCATCCCATGACTGAATCGAGCTCGCCGTGAGGCTATACATCCATTTCTTCGCGTTATCCTTCAATGCGAAAAAATCATCCTCAACCAGACTGAATCCTCGTCAAGTTGTTGAAGCTGGAACATGGAACACACTTCCTCGAATTCGCGTATAAAAATATACAGATCCTCCTTATTGGCAGTGAAGCTCGGAAACATGATCACATATTGAGGTTTCAGCTCATAGTTGTTCCCGCGAGCAGGGGGAACAACTATGCAAGAAGGCTGCACGGCCCGAACAGGATGAGTCCGCTCCCACAAAGTCATCGGTCTATCCTGTCGAGCTAAAGGTGGTGGTGCACCAAGAACTTGATCCTGACCGAATCTCCCTTCCTCTCGAGTCAGAAGAGGAGTAGAAGGAGGTCTACGTGGCGGCGGAAGCGGACCGAGGTATTCCATGTATGGAACCCGGTCTGCCCCGTCACCGCGAGACACCTCGGCTTCATGCTCCAAAGGAGCACGAGGCGGAGATGGTCGATCACCCAGACCGTCCATCTCAGAAGAATGCACTCTCTCGAGTCGAGCGCTCTCACCAGAATGAGCCCAACCTCGCATAAAATTCTCGACTCGACTCTAAAATAACACACAACAGAAGGTGTACTAGAGGAGGAGACTAAACAAAGAGAATAGATGAGGAGAGGACACAGGTGAGGAGGGAAGAATCCCTAGAGTTAGCGTGGGTAGTGCAATCAGGTAGAAGCCTAACCAGCAAGCACGACTCAAACAATGTAAGGCAATGGGTCCTTAGGCTAGACGACGCCTAACTTCAAGGTCACTAGCCTCGACACGTCTCACCTCCCTACAACGAAGATGACAATGCCCAGCAAGTGATACCAGATCCGGAGATCCAGTACCTCCTACTATCGACAAGGTAGGCAACGCTGATCAGGCCATGACGGTCTCAACTAGATTACTTTCCTAGTGTGCCCGCAATCCTAGGGCCAATGTCTACTTGCTTTTAGTTAAGGCGTGGTTAAGAGTGATTTTTGGGGCCAAGGAAAGGGTTATGAAATCCCCACCTTATCGTTTATGAGACAGTCCCTCTTTAATAGCGTTTTGATCCTAAATCTAGCAATCAATGGCTCCAATCAAACGCTCGCTCACTCTTGTCCTGATGCAATTCCTACTAACTAATGCATGGGCATACGAGATGCATGAATGAGTGTAGGAAATTGCGTACCTCACGCCAGCACTCAACAACTGAAAATAAAGCTAAAAGAAAAGACAACTACGTGCCTAAGTCAATACATGATGCGTGACCTAAACAAATAAAGTGTCTAGTCTTTTGCTTTGGATTTTAAGGCCAAGTTGATTAATGGGGGAGTGATTAATGATATGGGAGAAAACGAGAAGTCACAGCATGCAAAATAGGACTCCCAGATAACACAAATTACAGAACTAACTACCAGAAAAAATTTGAAAGCACGAAACCCTCACCAGGCCGCCAATTGGCGGTCCTTTTAGAGCTTCTGTTCCTCAAACTTGTCCAGTAGCCTCCCCTTGATCCGATGGTTCCCTGAAACTAAGAAAAACTGGAAACAAAAAATTAAAAACCACTCGAATCGTCAAAACCAACGTCTGGATAGAGCACCTCCCCAGCAATGGCGCCAAAATCTTGATTGATCGTTTTATATTAACCGCAAGTGCACGGCCGCGTTGAAGCGGAGGCAAATACAGGTCGTACACTGGGAGGTGTGTCGACAATTGGTTTATTCGAAGGCAAGTGGTAAAAGAAGGAGAGAAAGATGGATTACACTACACTACACTAATCTAAACTAGTAAACTAACAAAGCTGAAATGAAATCACTACCAAACTAAGTTAATCAACTAATGAAGAAAATAAAACCTCAGGAATGAAAACCCCTAAGGGGTGGAGTGTGTGTGTGTGCACATGAAATAAGTGTGGTGTTGAATGCATACAATAAGCTCAAGTTAGTTAGTGTTTGTTAATGCATAAGAGGTACCTAATGGCAAAACCTATCATTTACAACAATAAAACTAATGTGATTAATATGAGCAATGCAAGGTTGTTATTAAGATACTTAGACAAGCATGGAATGTACCTAAGCTATGGCAGAAACCATCAACTAAGGTTCTTAATAATTCAAGCAAGCATACTAATATCTTGCACAAAACATTCATATTAAGCATTCATACCATCTACATAACATGTACACACATCTACTCCACCCCCAAGGGGGATGGAACTACTCACACACATTTAAACTAACTATTCTAACAAAATGAAGCATAATACTGAAATGAAATTACACTAATCAAGCTAGAAATATTAAAGAAGCAAAAAACAAAACAAGCACCAAAGCAAACACATCAAAGGAAATTAACTAAGCAAGAATTAACAAGCTAATGAAAACATCTATTATTAACTCACTCAAATTACAAGCAGCCCTTCCTCCACCAGAGTTTTGCTTCAAGGCTTCACTCTTAGTAGGGAAGATGGCCACCAAAGATAGAGATATCGATACAATGGAAGGTGAAGAGTTCTATTTATAAGCATGGAAAAAGCTAATCCAGGACAATCCCCTGATGTGGGACTAAACCAATACCAAAAATAGCCTAAACACACATTAATACAAGTCCAGGAGAAAGCTGAGCGGATCTGGGCTGATCCAGACCGCCAATTGGCGGCCTATAAACTTCAGATCCGATTGGTTTTGGTTGTGGGCTTTGCTTGGAGTGTTTCTTGGTCTTGGATGCATCTACTTTGTTTAGTGGAGCTCCGACCCAAATCGAATTGACAAAATACTCCCCATGATGGTGTGGAGTTTCCTGTTTTGCTCTTAGGTCCTTCTGTCTTACGTTCAGGTCCTTCTCCCTTGCATCTTGGTCCCCAAGTCTCACAATTAAGTCATTTTTCCTACTTTTGGGTCCTTTCATGGCTCTTCTCTTCAAACCTCTTTATTTGTGAAATTCAAACATAAAACTCATCACGTAGCATTGCTTAGGTGTAAGATAATGGATATAAGGTACAAATATAAGCATGCAATGATGTCAATCAAATATGCCATGTCATGTTCTTGGAATCCTCCTTACCCGCAAACAAACATTTAAGCCTTGGTATTATCGGAAGATACAACAAAATCTTAGCAGGAGGTCCTTTGATTTTCATCTCATCAACCTCTTCATTGTGGTTTGGTCCACTACGTTCCATTTTGTATCGTGAAACATTACACCTAGGACATGATTGTAAGTTTCCAAACTCACCCCTATACAATATACAATCGTTCGGGCATGCATGTATCTTCCTATATTCAATTATCATAGGACACAACACTTTCTTGGCATCATAAGTTCTATCTGGCAACTCATTATCATTTGGAAGCATCTCTTTCAATAACTTCAACATTGATGTGAAACTGACATCAGACCAACCATTTTCAGCTTTTAAATTGTACAACTTCAACACCGCTGACAATCTAGTGGATTTGGTACAATTCTTATACAACGGCTTCTCATTATCACTCAACAAATTACCAAGTAAATCGGGGTTGGACGAAAAAAATTCAGCCATATCCTGAACCATTTCCTCTAAGTGATCTTCCACACAAACGTGTTCTCCATCATTCTTGGAACGACAAAATGATTCATTTTCGCCGTGCCATATCCACCGTCTGTCATTTGGGTCGAAACCTTTCTCAAACAAATGATCTTTCATTTTCCGAAAAGTCAGCACTTACATATTATGACATTTATTGCACGGACAATACGCGATGTCGATGTCTTTCATTTTTTTAGAATGTTTTTTGGCAACCTCTAAGAACATATTCAATCCGTTCTCATACTCATCACTCAATCTGTTTGAAACAAACCACTCTCGATCCATTTCAATCTAAAATTAACAAAAATGATAGTTACTATTGGAGAAAATAAATAAAATTTCAATTTAAAAGCATGTGTTCGTAGATGAGAAGATTCAGAGACATTAAGATGAGAAAAGAATGACTTTGAGGAGAGGAGATGAAGTCTTTAATCTAGCGTGGGAATAAGGAAGGTTAGAAACCTAACAAAGCAATCAAGGCCAAAACAAGCCTAAAGTCCACTATAGGTCCTTAGTAATAGACGACGCCTAACTTAGAGGTCCCACCGAGGACCACTAGTCTGTAGGAAATCAAGAACCCAGAGGTCCCTAATATCTCAGGGAGACTAGATGGGCAACGATGTTCAGGCCGAAACGGTCTTAAACATCGAGGACCACTAATCTATAGGAAATCAAGAACCCGGAGGTTCCTAAAATCTTAGGGAGACTAGATGGGTAACGACATTTAGGCCATAACAGTCTTAAACGGTTTCCTCTCCTTAATGCGTCTGAAAATCCTAGGGGCCAACGTCTAATTGATTTTATTAAGGCTCTTTTGTTAAGTGGTTTTTGGGCAAAGGAAAGGGTGATGAAATCCCCCACCTCATCTCCTATAGGTGATTGCCCCTAAGTGTTTTTCATACCTTATCTAACAAACAACACACCAAACAAACACTCACCTCACTCTTGTTCCAATGCAATTCCTACTAACTAATGTGTGCTTTCTAATGAATGATGAGTGAAAGATATTACGTACATTACGCCAGCAATCTACGACAGAAATCGTAAATAAATAATAAATACGATGAATGCAAATCCTATATGATGAATAACTTAGCAAATATTGTCTAATCTTTTGCTTTGGGTTATTAAAGGCCAAGTTGCTTAAAGGGGTTGATGAGTTAAACGTTAAAACTTTTCTAAATAAAAGAATATCTTAAGCATAAATAAACATTTGACTAAATAAACATGTAACTAAATAACCGTTTAAAATTTAGAATTGAATGTTTATTAGTGTCACATTTGAATCCAAGTTACAAGTAATTGTTTCAAAATTACTTTAGATAATTCACATTAAAAAATGTAAATGCATGTGAGAAACAAAAAACTCAGGATCTCACAAACTTGCATCCAAGTTTGAAGGAATTGATTCAAAATTACTATAGACACTTTACTTATAGTATAATATTGTTGTGTAAGATAGAAAGCTTAAGATTTCTTTTAACTAAATGATTCATATTTCAACAACAAAATTTAAAATTTCGGAATCCATATTTCAACAGCATTTGAATCCATATTTCAACGTCCAATTGAATCCATTTCAACAGCAACATTTGAATCCAATTCAACAACAACATTTTAATCCATTTAAAATTTCTACCATAAATTTATACATGCATTTATCATCCCACACAAAATACGAATACGCATACCAAATCAAATAGAAAACCAAAATGTTAAGTTTAACTCCAAATCAAGAAAATACGAATATATTCAAGATTAAAACCAAAAAAATCAAAATGTTGCATTCACAAACGATAAACGAGAGGAGAAGTTTACACATCGAAAAGAATCGTTACTACAAGAAAAATCCAAAAATAAACCAACAAAAATGAACTTAATACTTACATTGGTTAGGATGTGGAGGAAGACGGTGGAAGAAGGAGAAGAGGGCCGAAGAAGGGGAGGAGAGGTTGGGACGTCGCTGCGGTACCGGACACGGTGGATATCGGTCGGAGATCGGTCACGGAGGAGAGTTCGGTCGTGGGACGGTTAGGAATTGGTTGGGTTTTCGTTTGAAATGAATGACAGAAAACGCGTCTGTTCGATTTCTTTAAGACCTATAGACGTTGGATATTATATATGTCCGACGTCTATACCTCGACGTCTATATGCAGGGATTATAGACGTCGGACATCTATAACATCCGACCTCTATTGGTCGATGTCTATACCCATAGACGTCGGATAAACGCCGTATTACAATAGCCGACGTCTAGATTACCACATAGACGTCGGACATAATAACGACCGACGTCTATGCTATGCTCTCCCTACTAGACGTCGGCCGTTATAAAGGCCGACGTCTATTGGGTAATGAGTAAAGTCTATTTTGCACTAGTGCGTCTTCTGCTCGCAAGTTTAGGAGGCCCAAACAGTGCTACTAGCTAGCTAGACATAACAAAAAAACGACTAAAAACATCTAATTCAAATCATGATATCTTTTTCAGCATGCAATAATTTGAATTATTGTATCATAGGCATAGCTCGCTCTGCCCGAATGACTAGAAAACTGGGCACCCTTTCAATGAAATTCAAGGTCCAATCGGCCAGCTCGAGATATTCGTGTTACTTCGTATGGATATTTCCATGAGTTGGATCAGAGAGAGTATAAAGAGAAAGTAATGTTGGAGGAACAGAGAGAGAGTTTGGGTAAGAAGGAGATGACTTGGGGAAGAAGTCAGTTTTTTGTTTTTTTATGTTTTCAACTTTTGTTTTTTTGTTTTTAAAATTAAGGATATTTATATTTTATGAGGTTTAATTTGCATAAATTTTAACGACGTTGGGCGGGAACGATTACGGAGTGAGACCTACTAACAACAGATATGCATATACGCAATTAATATCGATTCACAGGTGCACTTGAGGCAATAGTAAAAAAGCAGGTGTGTATCATCAATTACGTGTCTCAAGATGGGTACAATAGTGAAAAACTCTTTATTAAATTGGGGGAATAGTCAATTTTGTAAGTTCGTCAAAATAACGATACCATTATTGTTTTTCTTTGACTCCTTCTGTTGACGCTTCTATAGATACTTCCACTTGAATCAATACCGATGTAATGATGAATTTTCTTCTTTAATTTATTTTCTTTTTTTCTCGAAGTGTACTATACTTTACTATATCTTACAACAGATAACTTGTTATATCAGAAATCATTTTGGTTGTTCCTAAACCCTAACCTTTGAGGAAAATTCATCATTTATACAAAGACTAATACAATTAGACCGTTGCTGCACAATATTGTTTGAAATTAAACACCGTCTTGAAACTTTGGGCTGTTTGGATTTAAACTTCATTTATTTTGAAAACATAGTAATGCTTGGACAGAACTTCATTTTACTCCACACACTGGTTTTAATTGTGTTTTTCAATCGAAACCAGCCTTAGTTTCCACCACCAACCTCTCATCTCGTAGATCTACCCTTACACCTAACAACATATATATGTTCGTAATGGCGAAAGTATCCCAGATCTTATCTCCATGTCTAAAAATGTAGCGCAAGATATTTCTTCCACACCCAAGAAGACGAGATTCATAACAATAATCGTCGACATCCAAGTTTAGTGTTTCCTAGCTATTTTTATAGACGACACAAAGATGGATGGAAACAATTATAGTCCGTTTAGTGTTTCCTAGCTATTTTTAAATTTCTCAAAATTATCAGGGTATGACTTAGCGCAGGGCATCCAAGTTCTTGTAATTGCAAATATACAAGGTCCCGATGTTACAGATTATTCATTAATTAATGAAAAAGTAGTATGTAAAATAGGAATTTACAATAAAAATTACCCATAATCTTCAAAGAGAGTTGAAACACAGACACGTAGCGTCCGTGACACGCTACACATCAGCACCCACTCAGCAAACACGTGGGCAATATCAACGTTGAACTGGCAAAGCATTTGAAATTTGAAAAACAAAATTCCAGTGATAACCGGAGAATGACTGTTGAGCATGGAAATCTAGACATACCATTAATATGTGAAAAGACTTATCCTAAAGGAAATTGAATGCGAAATGACGCATGTCTTCGTAATAGGGTCTTTAAAAGAGATCCAATTTCTAAACATCATACAAGTGTTTTGAAACGAACACATGTTATCAAGGAACAAACTGGAGTCCACAGTCAATCCAGAGTTATCCCAGAGTCTGTAGAAAATGAATATCGCAAGCGATGTGAGGAGTTAGAGGTTGTAGAGTCGTCCACATTGTTCTGCCGGTGGAGAATGACGAACTACTCGGGTGACCGAAAGAGAGCCATACGAACTGGAAACCCGAACACATACAAACAACTGGTCTAGCCCTTGAAGAAGCTTTCTTGAATTGAAGGCGCTCGAGGAGGAGCGAAGTCGGTTGCTAGAGGACTTCATGTCAAATCATCCTCGCCCTGTTGGATCTTCATCTGATTAGCACCTGTAGGAGTTTTTTTGTGTCTCGACATGTACTTCCTTTTCCGATTCATTTCGTAATAAAATTGTGGGTGTTGTTTTTGACGTGTTTCCCTTTGTTGTTTATTCTTTGTGTTTCATATTTTATTTTGAAAATAAGTGATACTGGTGGTTTTGAAACGTTAGCCCATCCAGAGACATTTCTTGCAGAGTAAGGTTGACCAAAAGTCCAAATGTAGTCAAGAGTCATTCCAGAGTCAATCCAGCAATAATCCAGCATCAAGCCAATGAATCCATAATGTAACCAGAGTCATTCCAGAAGGAGACCAAATGTAGTCTAGAGTCATTCCATAGTCAATATAGACTCAATCAAACGTTAATCCAGTGTCATGCCAAAATGAAAACATAACGTATCCAGAGTCATTCCTCAAGAAGACCAAATGTAGTCCAGAGCCATTCCAGGGTCGATTCAAACTCAATCCAGCGTTAATTCAGTGTCATGCCAAAATGAAAATATAATGTATCCAAAGTCATTCCTGAAGGATACGAAATGTAATCCAGAGACAATCCAAAGTTAATCCAGCGTCATGCCAGAATGAATCCATATTGTACCCAGAGTAAGAAGGAAACAAGGGTTGACGTAGAGTCCAAAAGTAGTCCACAGTCATTCCAGAGTAAATCCAGACTAAATCTAGCGTCATGCCAGAATGAATCCATAATGTAGCCAGAGTCAATCCAGATGGAGACCAGGGTTGACACAGTGCCCAAATCCAGTCCAGAGTCATTCCAAAGTCGATCCGCAGTCATTCCAGATCGAGGCACATGTTAACCTAGAGTCCAAAAATATTACAGAGGTAATCTAGAGTCATGCTAGCATGAATCCATACTGTATCCAGAGTCATTCCACATGGAGACCAGGTTTAACCAAGTGTCAAACCACAGTCATTCCAGATCGAGAAACGAGTTACAAACATACATAAATTAACAATGATTGATAAGGGACATGTGAAGATCAAAATAAAATTAGTAATCTATGAAGAGTGTTATAATATATGGTTCATATTGCACAACTTTGGAAAATAGATACTAGAAAACATACATACATTAACAAATTTAGTGAATATTTGTAGGGGACTTTTAAATCTTGAATCTAAAATGAAGTACATTGCTAATTCGCCCCTGACTGAGTGCAAATATTTGACATCCTTTCCCAAGGTTGGATCTGCACCTCCCATTAAGCATCTTACCCAGTGGATTACAAATACGCCACAATCATTTGAACCAGGAGCCTGGGGTTGGGATTTTTTTTCTTTCAAAGCTCAGCTTCCATTTGACATCCAAACGCTGCCTTCAAAAGTTTTCCATAGTAACAGCCAATTCCTCGTGCGATCTGGATACATTAGATGGATCTTCGTCTTTGTCAAGAACGCGAGATAAGTTGTTGTAATGTGTGATTGATTAAGTTGGCACGCACACAGATAGCAAGGACCAGTGCTATGAGGCTAGAAGTGGTTGTGCGATGACTGAGTGGTTGGGGTCCCAACCCAATAATTTTCCCTCAATCATTTCTTCGTATAATTCTTCGCACTAGGAAGCAATTCCTAAAGTAGTTGTTTAAGGAATGACAATCACCTTTCCAACGTCAGAGCCAGAGCTTTTTGGTTGTCTTTCCTCCAACAGAGAAAGTAGTGCATCCAATAGCTGCCAATTAAAATTATTAGCAATTGTAATTCAAAGTGATAGAAAAAACACGTACGATTCTAGACATATTCCAGAAGAAGTCCATACAAATTCCAGATGATTTCCAGACAAAAAGAAGTATGGACTTCTTTTGTCATAAGTCAAATAACTTTGGACACACTATGGAACAAAAATGCATATGAAACACTACCGATTCCATACAAATTCCAGATGATTTCCAGACAAAAAGAAATCTGCATTTTGTTTGCAATAGGTCTGGAATCACTTTGGACACACTCTGGAACCAAAATGCATACAAAACACTATATCGAGCAGACATATTCCAGAAAAAATCCAAACTAAATCCAAATCCGGTCATCAAAGATGTAAAATACTTACATCTGTTGAGAAATCTGAACCTTTGGTAATCAGATCCTTAAAATTTCTTATTTGAAAATGTGTTATATCATTCAACCATATATTTTGCCCAATGTCCACGGTATTGGTTGTCAAATTCGAAATGACATTTATTTCCTCAACTAACAACCCAGACAGGGTTGTGAGGTCTACGTCTCTACCCGCATTAACAACAAGTAGTGACCAAGTTCAGTTGGAGTTGAAGGAGTTGAGAAAAGGAGGCCCTCATACTTGAGCCTTTTCTGCATGAAATATTCTTCATTATTTTTACGCTTCCTCTTGTGTAATATTGTCTCCTCCGTAAACGTTTTTCATAAACTTCGAATTTTTCTTCTTTTTGACCTCGGACCTGTGACATTTACATTTGTAGGTGTAATGGACGCATTCGGCAGATTAAAATGTGTAGGAGCTTCAACCATCTCTTTATTTTTCTGAGCCAAATAATTATTGAGCTGACATAGCTCTTTATATTTCTCATTCAGAAGCTTATTTATCTCTGCCAGTTGTACCTCTTTCTCGACCAAATGGGCATCTCGAAGTACAAGCTGGGAATCCTTTCCTGCCAGTAGGGAATCCGTCATGGTTACTTGGTGGTTCTATTCAGCCAATTTTGCAGTAAACTCAACCAACTGAACCTCCTTTACGGCTAATTGGGCATCCATTTCTGCTACTTGGGGATCCTTATCTTTCAGTTGGTTGATCTTCTCAACCAAAAGAATAGTTTTCTCTGCCAATTGGGCATCCATCTGAACCAACTGATTATTCAAGTCAACCAAACAGGAGTTCTTATCAACAACCTCAGAGGTCGATTGAGACAACTCATTGGAGTTCTTATCAAACAATTCTTTCTTCAAGTCCTTAATGGTCTGTTCTGCTTTGACCCACCGTAATTTCCTCTCCAGGAAATTTACTTCCTGTTGAAGTGGATCTCTTATTATAAAATGTTAACCAACAACGATCCTTGGGTCAGGAATGGGAGGAGGTAGTGGTTCGTCTCTTTTGGGGGTTTGACCATTGGTAACTACTCTTCGGTTGATCATGTTCGTCTCAGGTTATCTCCTCAAATTCTATGAGACCAACCTGACCACTTTCTATTTGGTTGAGGGTGACGCCGACGCTTCGTAGTTGTATAGAAAACCGTACACCACCAATTCATGAAACCTATCTATTTACAAGGCTTATGACACGAGGAATCCCAATATTTATCTTTAAATGTTCTCCAAGCCACACCTACACAACGGCAACGCATCCAGTGACCTGATGAATCTTCGAGCGCATGTTTCCCGAAGAATGTTCTTCTATTGGACAAAGGCTTCAGACAACCCAGAGACGAGAAATCGAAAAACAACATCCGTCCAATCATACTGGTTAAGGGCTTGTAGCTTTTTGACGGCCAGTATGAGTGATTGACATCATTTCATGCTCATATTTGTATCTTATATCCACTATCTTTCACCTAAACAATGCTATGTTATGAGTTTTATGTTTAGTTTTCAGGAATAATTAGGTTTGAAGAGATGAAGCATAAAAGGACCCAAAAGCTGGGAAAAATGACTGGATTGTGAGATCTGGGGACCAAGATGGAAGGGAGAAGGACCTGAACGCAAGACAGAGGGACCTAAGAGCAAAACAAAATACTTCACACCATCATGGGGAGTATTTTAGCAATTAGATTCGGGTCGGAGCTCCAACATACCAACGAGATGCATCCAAGACCAACAAACACTTCAAGCAAAGCCCACAAAGAAAACCAAACGGATCTAAACCATATAGACCGCCAATTGGCGGTCCAGATGGCCCAGTATCCGTTTAGTTTTATGTAGCACGTGTATTAGTGTATGCTTAGTGTATTTTTGGTATTGGTTTAGTCCCACATCGGGGGATTGTCCCGGATTAGCTTTTTCCATGCCTATAAATAGAACTCTTCACCTCCTTTTGAAATCACTCCATATTTTAAGTGGCTATTCTTCCTACTAGAAGTGAGGCCTTGAAGCACACACTAAAGTAGGAGGATGCTACTTTTAATGTGAGTCATTTTATCAATAAAGTTTTGTGTTTCTTTCATTGTTTGTTTATGCCTCTTTTATTGTTTGTGCATGTTTTAGTTTAATCGTGTTTTATTTCGAGCTTAGTTTTAATATGCTTTCTTTGCTTAGTTTAATAATTAGTGTAATTCTTAGTGAGTAGTTCCATCCCCTTTGGGGGGTGGAGTAGATGTACATACATGCATTAGAGAATGGGATGAATGCTTTATTTTTGATGTGTTGATTAAACATGAATGTATGCTTGCTTGTTTAGGATAGAATTTATAACTTGATGAGTTTTGCCAAAATGATTAGACACCTCTCATGCTTGTTTAGGTTCTGAAATAAACAACTTGCATATGTAAATATTAATCAACCAAGTTGGTGAATAGATTGATAGGTTTTGCCATAACATTTAGACGCTTCCTATGCTTGATAAACACCATCTTCATGTGCTTAAAGAATGTATTCTACAGCCACCTCATTGCTTGTGTGCACTCACTCCACCCCTTAGGGGTTTTCCATTCCTGAAATTCCAGCATTCTTGTTTTGTTCTTAGCTTAGTTCTTATTTCATTGTTTGTTTGCTTCTCCCACATTTCATACTTCTTAGCATAGTGTAGTGTAGGTTTGCATAATCAATCTTTCTCTCCCCCAATTTTTGCCACTTGATTTCGGATAAACAAGAGGCTGCTCACCTCCCTGAGGACGACCCGTACTTGCCACCGCTTCATCGCGGTCGTGCACTTGCGGTTTAAAATAAAACGTTCAACAAGTTTTTGGCGCCGTTGCCGGGGAGGTGTCAGTCCAGACTCTTGTTTGGACGATTCGAGTGGATTTAATTTTTGTTTTGTAGTTTTTCTTTGTTTCAGGAGACTTGGAGTCGGCAGGAGGAACATCTGGAGAAATTTTGAAGCAATCTGGGCACTGTAGACCGCCAATTGGCGGTCTGGTAAGCTCAGCTCGCTCTCTTATTTCTTTGGTCTGTTTACTTTATCTGATATAGTGGTCTGGGACTTAATTTGGCATGTTTTGACTTATAGTTTGTTCCCAGATCAATAATCAACCTCCTTTAAGCAACTTGGACCCTAAAACTCAAAGCAAAAGATTAGGCATTCTTGTTGTTTAGGTCATGCATCATATATGTCACTTAGGCATTTAGATTGTCTTTTATCTTAGCTTTATTTTTGATTGACATCATTTCATGCTCATATTTGTATCTTATATCCATTATCTTTCACCTAAACAATGCTATGTCACGAGTTTTATGTTTAGTTTTCAGGAATAAATAGGTTTGAAGAGATGAAGCATAAAAGGACCCAAAAGCTGGGAAAAAGGACTGAATTGTGAGATCTAGGGACCAAGATGCAAGGGAGAAGGACCTGATTGCAAGACAGAAGGATCTAAGAGCAAAACAGAATACTCCACACCATCATGGGGAGTATTTTACCAATTCGATTCGGGTCGGAGCTCCAACAAGTCAAGTAACCGCATCAACGACCAACAATACCAGAAAAAAAGCCCAAAACAAAAATGAGCAGGATCTGAACAAAATAGACCGCTAATTGGCAGTCCAAGACCGCTAATTGGCGGTCCATTTTGGCCCAAATCCGCTCAAATTTCTCCAGCACATGTATTAGAGGTTGTTTAGGCTATTTTTGTTATCTGTTTAGTCCCACATCGGGGGATTGTCCCGGATTACCTTTTTTCATGGCTATAAATAGAACTCTTCACCTCCTATTGTAATCACTCCATATTTTAAGTGGCTATTCTTCCTACTAGAAGTGAGGCCTTGAAGCACACGCTAAAGTAGGAGGATGCTACTTTTAATGTGAGTCATTTTGTCAATAAAGTCTTGTGTTTCTTTCATTGTTTGTTTTATGCTTCTTTTATTGTTTGTGCATGTTTTAGTTTGATCGTCTTTTAATTCTAGCTTAGTTTTAATACGCTTTCTTTCGATAGTTTAATAATTAGTGTAATGTTTAGTGAGTAGTTCCATCCCCTTTGGGGGTGGAGTAGATGTACATACATGCATTAGAGAATGGGATGAATTCTTTATTTTTGATGTGTTGATAAAACATGAATGTATGCTTGCTTGTTTAGGATAGAATTTATAACTTGATGAGTTTTGCCAAAATGATTAGACACCTCTCATGCTTGTTTAGGTTCTGAAATAAACAACTTGCATATGTAAATGTTAATCAACTAAGTTGGTGAATAGATTGATAGGTTTTGCCATAACATTTAGACACTTCCTATGCTTGATAAACACCACCTTCATGTGCTTAAAGAATGTACTCTACACCCACCTCTTTGCATGTGTGCACTCACTCCACCCCTTAGGGGTTTTCCATTCCTGAAATTCCAGCATTCTTGTTTTGTTCTTAGCTTAGTTCTTATTTCATCGTTTGTTTGCTTCTTCCACATTTCATACTTCTTATCGTAGTGTAGCGTAGGTTAGCATAATCAATCTTTCTCTTTTTTATTTTGCCACTTGATTTCGTACAAGCAAGAGGCTACTCACCTCCCTGAGGACGACTCGTACTTGCCACCGCTTCATCTCGGCCGTGCACTTGCGGTTTAATTTAAAACGTTCAACAAGTTTTTGGCGCCGTTGTCGGGGAGGTGCCAGTCCAGACTCTTGTTTGGACGGTTCGAGTGGATTTAATTTGTGTGTTGTAGTTTTTATTTGTTTCAGGAGACTGGGAATAGCAAGTGGAGGCTACTGGAGAAATTTCCAGACGACCTGAGCACTTCAGACCGCCAATCAGCGGTATGAGACCGCTAATCAGCGGTCTGGTGAGCTCTGTTCATCTTTTAATTTTGTTGCTGTTGTTGCTCTAAATGATTTAGTTATCTGGGACTCAATTTGGCATGTTTTGACTTATAGTTCGTTCCCAGATCAATAATCAAACCTCCTTTAAGCAACTTGGACCCTAAAACTGAAAGCAAAAGACTAGGCATTCATTCTTGTTTAGGTCATGCACCATGTATGTGACTTAAGCATTTAGATTGTCTTTTATCTTAGCTTTATTTTCTGTTGCTGAGAGCTGGCGTGAGGTACGCACTTCTACTCTCATTCATGCATTTCGTATGAACATGCATTAGTTAGTAGGAAGTGCATTGCAATAAGTGTGAGCTGAGCGTTTGTTTCGAGAGTTGATTGCTAGATTTGGACTCCAAAACGCTACTATGGAGGGGCTGTCCCATAAAAGATAAGGTGGGGGATTTCATCCCCCTTTCCTTCGCCTCACAAACCACACTAATAAAGAGCCTAATTTTTAAAATCAAGTAGACATTGGCCTTAAGGAATTCGGACGCATTAGGAGAGTGATCCGGTCCCGACCGTCATGACCTGATCGGCGTTGCCCACTTTGTCGATAGTAGGAGAGACGAGATCTCCGGATCTTGACTCACTTGCTGGGTTTTGTGGTCCTCGTCGTAGGGAGGTGAGGCGTGTTGAGGTCGTGTGACCTCGCAGTTAGGCGTCGTCTAGCTGTAAGGACCTATAGCGACCTTAGGATTGTTTGAGCCTTGTTTGCTTGTGTGCTTCTACCTGTACCCATCCGCCGTAGCTTAAGGACTTCTTCCCTTCTCTCCTGAGTTATTCTTTCTCTCCTGTGTTCCCCCGTCTACTCCTCTACGCACATTCTTTCTTAGAAAAAAAAGAAAAAAAATTTTGTTTTGTGTGTGTGCACCTTTGTGCATGCTTTCGTGGACATGAGACGAGAGTGGTCGTTTGACGAGGAGCGTTGTCAATCCGGCTTCGGTCATCGATTTCTCGACACCTCCCTCCTCTCGTGTCGCACACAGTCTGGGTTCAATGGCTGCTAATTTCCGTGAGGAGGAGCAGTTGCTGGACCCACCTGTTCGGCCAGTGCTTCCAATTGTCGTTCCCATACCTCTTCGTGATCAATGCTACCCGAGCCGTACAACTCTACCCTCATGCATCGTATTACCATAGGCTAATGGGAACCATTTTGAGGTTAAGCCTCAATTCATTTCCATGCTCCCTCATTTCACTGGGAAAGGTGACCCCTTTATCTTTCTCAGGGAATTTGAGGAGGTCTGTGATATGTTCAAGCTGCAACAACTTAGCACAGACTCCATCCATCTTAGGCTCATTCCTTTTGCACTAAAGGATGACGCCAAGAAGTGGTTGTACAGCAACCAGGCGAATTCCTTTAGGACTTGGGATGAGTTTCAATCTGCATTCCTCAAGAAGTACTTTCTTAATCATCGGACTCAAAAATTGAGGAACGAAATCAATTCGTTCTATCAACATGAGACCGAACCATTTCATGCATATCTTGAGAGGTTCAAAGAGCTACTATCCTCGTGCCCTCACCATGGCATTGAGTTGTGGCGTCTTTGTCAGATTGTGTATGAGGGTCTTCACATCCCGTCCAGAACGCTCCTTGAGTCCATGTGTCAAGGAGAGTTCTTGGGAAAGGATGAAAGGGAGGCTTGGGCCTTCCTAGAGGACCTCGCTGAGAAAACCATGCAGCGGGAGAGTGTGAGGGAACCACCTGCATCATCTAGTATAGGAGCGAGGATCGCGAATGCAAACTCGACTAGATCGGGTACCGCATTTGCTATCGATACCACTACGGC
This sequence comes from Triglochin maritima, assembly GCA_963682175.1. Lineage (NCBI taxonomy): Eukaryota > Viridiplantae > Streptophyta > Magnoliopsida > Alismatales > Juncaginaceae > Triglochin > Triglochin maritima. Next base: position 37,114,791 of record OY821773.1, on the reverse strand, counting down.
CACCGAGGCACGCATGGCGGCCTTAAGGCGCCGTATGGACTCGATTGAGCTCCAAAACCAACAAAGTGCACCCCACATGTCCACATCTGGTCCAGTTCCCTGTCATTCTTGTGGTAGGATAGGTCATGTAGAAAGCGAGTGTGAGTCCATTCCTCCTGAGATGGAGCGTGTCAACGCCGTCTATGATAGAGGCAGGAATGACCCATACTCATCATCTTATAATCCTGGATGGAGGAACCACCCCAATTTTTCATGGAACCAAAATAATGCCCCGGGTGGTCCTTCAAAGTCCTCTAGATCTCCTTACCAATCACACCAACCTCCCATGCATGCACATTCCTATCAGCCACCCCAAGCACAAACCACCAATGAATCGGGTTTTCTAAATTCCAATAATATGGAAACCCGATTCAATTCGCTTGAGACCTTGACTCGTGGACTTGAAAATTCAATGAAATTTTTTATGTCTACCACAAGTCAAGTTCTCACTTCAAATCAGCAGACCATGAAATCTCTAGAGCTTCAGATGGGCCAATTGGCTCAGTCTGTACATGAGAGAGAGGGTCTTTTCCTAGCAAGCCTGAGGCTAACCCCCGCATGTACCAACAACAACAAATGCAAAATGAGAATGTGCTACCTCGGGGGAGGCAAGTGAACCATATGGAGGAACCTGTTCACCATGTCAATTCCATTGTGACCTTAAGGAATGGAAAACAGGTTGACAATCACATTTCCTTGCCACACCCACCACCATCTATGCAGCCCCCCAGTGGGAATGGTGGTGAAGAAGAAGATGAGGGTGAGGGTAATACACCAAAGCTTTCTTCTCAGGCACAACAGAAAACCTACCTGCAAAAAGCTCCCTATCCAATTAGGTTAAACAAAAAGCAGAATGACAACATGGACAAGATAGTAGAGGTGTTTAAGCAAGTAAAGGTTAACATCCCCTTGTTGGATGTCATCCAACAAATACCTCAATATGCCAAAGTGTTGAAGGATCTCTGCACAACCAAGAGGAAGACCAATGTTCCTAAGAAAGCATTCTTGGCTGCAAATATCAGCTCACTTTTGTCCAATCCCACCTACACAAAATACAAGGACCCTGGGTGTCCTACTATTCAGTGTATGATAGGGGACACTAGATTGAGCAATGTTTTGCTTGATTTAGGATCAGCGGTCAACCTCCTCCCATTCTCTGTTTATCAACAGTTGAACTTGGGAGAATTGAAACCAACTAAGATCACTCTCCAATTAGCGGATAGATCCATTCGTATTCCCATGGGGATTATCGAGGACGTGCTTAGCAAAGTTGGAGATTTTATATTTCCAGTCGATTTTGTTGTCCTCGATACCAATCCTGTTGCGAACACCCACTCTCAAATACCTTTGATTTTGGGTAGACCATTTCTGGCAACCTCCAATGCCTTTATTAATTGTAGAAATGGTCTCATGAAGCTCTCATTCGGTAACATGAGTGCCGTGTTTCATGTGTTGAACTCTGGTAGGCAACAGGAACCCATGGCTGAACCTTTAAATCTCAATCTCATCCGCCAATTGGAGAAAGCACCACAAAACCAACGAACACCTCTAACACCAATGCAGGCCGTTGAGAATGTTTGTAGGCTCAACGAAGACTCATTGCCTGTCTTTGCAATGCAACAGAGTGAGCTGGCCTCGAACATGAATGCCCAAAGGGAGTGTTCGTTGCATGATTCAGTTGAGAGTACTAGTGAGAGTGAGACACCTCACCATATGCCTAGACCAGAAGGTGTCTCTACCTCATGTCCCATGGCCATTGAGCCATTTGAGCTTCATATTGACTCCAACAAGGACCCACCTATGACCGAGCTTATGCTTGATGATCTAAGTGATGGTGGGAGGTCCTTGTTGGATGACTTGGGGAGAAGCCCCATTCTTAGTGATGCATGTCTGCTGCATCCATCGAATGAGCCTGAGGAACTCATTCCGATGCATCCGCCTATTGGTTGGAGGGTTTTCTTCGATGAGCAATTAAACCCTAGCGAGGCAACACAACTTCATTCTTTGTTGCCCACACCCAACCAATATCATGAGGGGTTCGAGCCTCTCAGCTTTGACCTTTCACCCTTCATGACACCTCAGAGTACCAGTGAAGTTTGCCCATCTCGGCAAGTCTCTGGTCCTCAAAACATGATGTTCTCATTTGATGTTCCTTGACCAAATGATTATGAGAATATCTTGGTTGATGTATATATCTTGTAAAAAAAAGAAAAAGAAAAAAAACACAAAAAGAAGAAGAAAAAACAAAATAATAAAAGACTCTTTCAGTGAGCATCGATTGTTGTGGGCCCCAACCCTTGTGTACTTGGGCACCAATTTCTTCACGTATTTATCTCCCTTCTTCAGCTTCTCACAGGTTTTGAGGGAATTTGGGTTTGTGTCCATCAACATGACCCTGAACGTCCCTTTGTACTTCATGTTGGTGAGATCTTTCCTTTTTCATGCATGTATCCATGTAGTATCTTGTTCACATTCAATGAGGACAATGCATGATGTAGGTGTGGGGGGGTGTTTTACGTGTGTACATAGTCGAGTCTTTTTCCTTTGGTTTTATTTTCGTTTGTTTGTACTGCTAGGGTCATGTTAGGGTGCCGCATTTAACATTGATATATCTGCTTGCCATGATCCTTGGGTGACTTGTCTTGTTTTGCTTGCCGAGTGTTTTAAAATTTTCACATTTCTTTCAAAATCTTCATGTGTTTGTGAAATAAAATGTTTTTGTGGGTTTTGCGTGTGTTTAGCATGTGCAAAACCGTTGAGAGGCAAAGTAAAAAGAAAGCTCCCAAAATTGTCTTGAACTTGATGCATTAGGATTTCTAGTTTAATGGCTTTAGGTCTTGTCGAGTCGTTAGGATGCACCCTGGTTTTCCCTCAGGGGGCGTGTAATCATAGGGTTTCAGTACTCAAACATTTAAAGAAGTCCACCCTGAACCTAGTGAGTCAAATAATTCGTGTTTGTGAGTATAAGGAAGTTTGTCGTAGTCGAGGGCCCTTAATCTCTTTTTGTGAAACTTAAGTGTAGGGGTTTTGGTTCCCATATAGATAAATAAGTGGTGTTCTCTCTTCTCGCACGACTCCTATCACTCGGGAAAGTAGGTCTGAGGGGACTTTGTGCCTGGTACTTTCGAGTCATGTGACTTGGGATGCGCCGACCAAACTCCCGTTACACGGGTGGTAGGGATCGCCCTATGTGGAGATTTGGGGGAAGGTGTACGTGATAGTGTAAGTCCTCATAGGCAATGATGCACGAAACCTGACCCTGGGAGAATCAAACACCAACCAATAAAATGCTCCAAAGAAAAAGAAAAAAAAAGAAAAAAAGAAAAAAGAAAAAAAGAAAAAAAGAGTCAAATAAGAACCAAAATGTACTTTACACATTGTATCACATTCAGAAGTTAAGGTTGCCCATGTCTTTCACTTAAGTCCTTAACTAACTCTCACGAAAAACTCATTAGGCTAGGTGTGTGGACGGATTACATATATAGAGTCGACCCGTAGTATTACCGCGTCCTATGATCGACAAAATAAGTCCAACGAGTCGTGTAGCTAGATTGATTAATGCATCTTGTTCGGATTTTGTGGGTATATCCGCTGAAAACCCTCAGGAGACAACACTCCTCCTCCTTGGCGACAAGGAGGTTTAATGGCTTGTTACACGTGCTAAGTGCAACCGTGATTCCTACGAAAGTGAGTTAGGATTTCTTGTTTTTCGCATGCTTTTCTCTTTCTTTGTTTTGCTCGGGACTAGCAAAAGTTAGGTGTGGGGGTATTTGATTGACATCATTTCAGGTTCATATTTGTATCTTATATCCATTATCTTTCACCTAAACAATGCTATGTCACGAGTTTTATGTTTAGTTTTCAGGAATAAATAGGTTTGAAGAGATGAAGCATAAAAGGACCCAAAAGCTGGGAAAAATGACTGAATTGTGAGATCTAGGGGCCGAGATGCAAGGGAGAAGTACCTGATTGCAAGACAGAAGGACCTAAGAGCAAAACAGAATACTCCACACCATCATGGGGAGTATTTTACCAATTCGATTCGGGTCGGAGCTCCAACAAGTCAAGTAACCGCATCAACGACCAACAATACCAGAAAAAAAGCCCAAAAAAAATGAGCAGGATCTGAACAAAATAGACCGCTAATTGGCGGTCCATTTTGGCCCAAATCCGCTCAAATTACTCCAGCACATGTATTAGAGGATGTTTAGGCTATTTTTGGTATCTGTTTAGTCCCACATTGGGGGATTGTCCCGGATTACCTTTTTCCATGGCTATAAATAGAACTCTTCACCTCCTATTGTAATCACTCCATATTTTAAGTGGCTATTCTTCCTACTAGAAGTGAGGCCTTGAAGCACACACTAAAGTAGGAGGATGCTACTTTTAATGTGAGTCATTTTATCAATAAAGTTTTATGTTTCTTTCATTGTTTGTTTTATGCTTCTTTTATTGTTTGTGCATGTTTTAGTTTAATCGTCTTTTAATTCTAGCTTAGTTTTAATATGCTTTCTTTCCATAGTTTAATAATTAGTGTAATGTTTAGTGAGTAGTTCCATCCCCTTTGGGGGGTGGAGTAGATGTACATACATGCATTAGAGAATGGGATGAATGCTTTATTTTTGATGTGTTGATAAAACATGAATGTATGCTTGCTTGTTTAGGATAGAATTTATAACTTGATGAGTTTTGCCAAAATGATTAGACACCTCTCATGCTTGTTTAGGTTCTGAAATAAACAACTTGCATATGTAAATGTCAATCAACTATGTTGGTGAATAGATTGATAGGTTTTGCCATAACATTTTGACACTTCCTATGCCTGATAAACACCACCTTCATGTTCTTAAAGAATGTATTCTACACCCACCTCTTTTCATGTGTGCAATCACTCCACCCCTTAGGGGTTTTCCATTCCTGAAATTCCAGCATTCTTGTTTTGTTCTTAGCTTAGTTCTTATTTCATCATTTGTTTGCTTCTTCCTTACGGCACTGTAGACCGCCAATCAGCGGCCTGAGACCGCCAATTGGCGGTCTGGTAAGCTCAGCTCACTCTCTTATTTCTTTGGTCTGTTTACTTTATCTGATATAGTGGTCTGGGACCTAATTTGGCATGTTTTGACTTATAGTTTGTTCCCAGATCAATAATCAACCTCCTTTAAGCAACTTGGATCCTAAAACTCAAAGCAAAAGATTAGGCATTCTTGTTGTTTAGGTCATTCATCATGTATGTGACTTAGGCATTTAGATTGTCTTTTATCTTACCTTTATTTTCTGTTGCTGAGAGCTGGCGTGAGGTACGCACCTTCTACTCTCATTCATGCATTTCGTATGAACATGCATTAGTTAGTAGGAAGTGCATTGCAACAAGTGTGAGTTGAGCGTTGTTTGGAGAGTTGATTGCTAGATTTAGGACTCCAAAAACGCTACTATGGAGGGGTTGTCCCATAAAAGATAAGGTGGGGGATTTCATCACCCTTTCCTTCGCCCCAAAAACCACACTAATCAAGAGCCTAATTTTAAATCAAGTAGACATTGGCCCTAAGGATCTTGGACGCATTAGGAGAGTGATCCGGTCCCGACCGTCATGACCTGATCGGCGTTGCCCGCTTTGTCGATAGTAGGAGAGACGAGATCCCCGGATCTTGGCTCACTTGCTGGGCTTTGTGGTCCTCGTCGTAGGGAGATGAGGCGTGTTGAGGCCGTGTGACCTCGCAGTTAGGCGTCGTCTAGCTGTAAGGACCTATAGCGACCTTAGGATTGTTTGAGCCTTCTTTGCTTGTGGGCTTCTACCTGTACCTATCCGCCGTAGCTTAAGAACTTTTTCCCTTCTCTCCCGATTCATTCTTTCTCTCTTCTGTTCCCCAGTCTTCTCTTCTACGTACATTCTTTGTTTGAAAAAAAAAAGTTTTGGTGTGTGCACCTTTGCGCATGCTTTCGTGGACACAAAACGAGAGTGGTCGTTTGACGAGGAGCGTTGTCAATCCGGCTTCGGTCATCGATTTCTCGACGCCTTCCTCCTCTCGTGTCGCACGTAGTTCGGGTCCAATGGCTGCTAATTTCCGCGAGGAGGAGCAGTTGCTGGACCCGCCTGCTCCACCTGTTCTTCCAGTTGTCGTTCCCATACCTCTTCGTGATCGATGCTACCCGAGCCGTACCGCTCTACCCTCATGTATCGTATTACCAGAGGCTAATGGGAACCATTTTGAGGTTAAGCCTCAATTCATTTCCATGCTCCCTCACTTCACTGGGAAAGGTGACCCCTATATCTTTCTCAGGGAATTTGAGGAGGTCTGTGCTATGTTCAAGCTGCAACAACTTAGCACAGACTCCATCCATCTTAGGCTCGTTCCTTTCGCACTAACGGATGATGCCAAGAAGTGGTTGTACAGCAACCAGGCGAATTCCTTTAGGACTTGGGATGAGTTTCAATCTGCATTCCTCAAGAAGTACTTTCCAAATCATCGGACTCAAAAATTGAGGAACGACCCGAATGGAATTTGTAAAATACTCCCCATGATGGTGTGGAGTATTCTGTTTTGCTCTTAGGTCCTTTGGTCTTACGATCAGGTCCTTCTCCATTGCATCTCAGTCCCTAGGTCTCACAATTAAGTCATTTTTTCCTGCTTTTGGGTCCTTTCATGGCTCTTCTCTTCAAACCTATTTATTCCTGAAAACTAAACATAAAACTCGTAACATAACATTGTTCAGGTGAAAGACAATGGATATAAGATACAAATATAAACATGAAATGATGCTAATCAGAAACCATGAAACAATTTGGTCTCGGTCTGATACATTTGATGTATCTGGTGCCATATCTGTTGAGTTTTCCTTTGAGGGAAACATCTCTTGAGAAAGATGGTCACAAAGTCATCCCATGACCGAATCGAGCTCGCCGGGAGGCTATACATCCATTTCTTCGTGTTATCCTTCAATGCGAAAAAATCATCCTCAACCGGACTGAATCCTCCTCAAGCTGTTGAAGCTTGAACATGGAACATACTTCCTCGAATTCGCGTATAAAAATATATGGATCCTCCTTATTTGCAGTGAAGGGCGGAAGCATGATCACATATTGAGGTTTCAGCTCCTAGTTGTTCCCGCGAGCAGGGGGAACAACTATGCAAGAAGGTTGCGCGGCCCGAACAGGATGAGTCCGCTCCCACAAAGTCATCGGTCTATCCTGTCGAGCTAAAGGTGGTGGTGCACCAAGAACTTGATCCTGACCGAATCTCCTTTCCACTCGAGTCAGAGGAGGAGTAGAAGGAGGTCTACGTGGCGGCGGAAGTGGACCAAGGTATTCCATGTATGGAACCCGGTCTGCCCCGTCACCGCGAGACGACTCGGCTTCATGCTCCAAAGGAGCACGAGGCGGAGATGGTCGATCACCAAGACCTTCCATCTCAGAAGAATGCACTCTCTCGAGTCGAGCACTCTCACCAGAATGAGCCCAACCTCGCATAAAATTATCGACTCGACTCTAAAATAACACACAACAGAAGGTGTACTAGAGGAGGAGACTAAACAAAGAGAATAGATGAGGAGAGGACTCAGGTGAGGAGGGAAGAATCCCTAGAGTTAGCGTGGGTAGTGCAATCAGGTAGAAGCCTAACCAGCAAGCACGGCTCAAACAATGTAAGGCAATGGGTCCTTAGGCTAGACAACGCCTAACTTCAAGGTCACTAGCCTCGACACGTCTCACCTCCCTACAACGAAGACGACAATGCCCAGCAAGTGATACCAGATCCGGAGATCCAGTACCTCCTACTATCGACAAGGTAGGCAACGTCGATCAGGCCATGACGGTCTCAACTAGATTACTCTCCTAGTGTGCCCGCAATCCTAGGGCCAATGTCTACTTGCTTTTAGTTAAGGCGTGGTTAAGAGTGATTTTTGAGGCCATGGAAAGGGTTATGAAATCCCCACCTTATCGTTTATGGGACAGTCCCTCTTTAATAGCGTTTTGATCCTAAATCTAGCAATCAATGGCTCCAATCAAACGCTCGCTCACTCTTGTCCTGATGCAATTCCTACTAACTAATGCATGGGCATACGAGATGCATGAATGAGTGTAGGAAATTGTGTACCTCACGCCAGCACTCAACAACTGAAAATAAAGCTAAAAGAAAAGACAACTACGTGCCTAAGTCAATACATGATGCGTGACCTAAACAAATAAAGTGTCTAGTCTTTTGCTTTGGATTTTATGGCCAAGTTGATTAATGGGGGAGTGATTAATGATATGGGAGCAAACGAGAAGTCACAGCATGCAAAATAGGGCTCCCAGATAACAGAAATTACAGAACTAACTACCAGAAAAAATTTGAAAGCACGAAACCCTCCCCAGGCCGCCAATTGGCGGTCCTTTTAGAGCTTCTGTTCCTCAAACTTGTCCAGTAGCCTCCCCTTGATCCGATGGTTCCCTGAAACTAAGAAAAACTGGAAACAAAAAATTAAAAACCACTCGAATCGTCAAAACCAACGTCTGGACAGAGCACCTCCCCGACAATGGCGCCAAAATCTTGATTGATCGTTTTATATTAACCGCAAGTGCACGGTCGTGTTGAAGTGGAGGCAAATACAGGTCGTCCACTGGGAGGTGTGTCGACAATTGGTTTGTTCGAAGGCGAGTGGTAAAAGAAGGAGAGAAAGATGGATTACACTACACTACACTAATCTAAACGAGTAAACTAACAAAGCTGAAATGAAATCACTACCAAACTAAGTTAATCAACTAATGAAGAAAATAAAACCTCAGGAATGAAAACCCCTAAGGGGTGGAGTGTGTGTGTGTGCACATGAAATAAGTGTGGTGTTGAATGCATACAATAAGCTCAAGTTAGTTAGTGTTTGTTAATGCATAAGAGGTACCTAATGGCAAAACCTATCATTTACAACACTAAAACTAATGTGATTAATATGAGCAATGCAAGGTTGTTATTAAGATACTTAGACAAGCATGGAATGTACCTAAGCTATGACAGAAACCATCAACTAAGGTTCTTAATAATTCAAGCAAGCATACTAATATCTTGCACAAAACATTCATATTAAGAATTCATACCATCTACATAACATGTACACACATCTACTCCACCCCCAAGGGGGATGGAACTACTCACACACATTTAAACTAACTATTCTAACAAAATGAAGCATAATACTGAAATGAAATTACACTAATCAAGCAAGAAATATTAAAGAAGCAAAAAACAAAACAAGCACCAAAGCAAACACATCAAAGGAAATTAACTAAGCAAGAATTAACAAGCTAATGAAAACATCTATTATTAACTCACTCAAATTACAAGCAGCCCTTCCTCCACCAGAGTTTTGCTTCAAGGCTTCACTCTTAGTAGGGAAGATGGCCACCAAAGATAGAGATATCAATACAATGGAAGGTGAAGAGTTCTATTTCTAAGCATGGAAAAAGCTAATCCAGGACAATCCCCCGATGTGGGACTAAACCAATACCAAAAATAGCCTAAACACACATTAATACAAGTCCAGGAGAAAGCTGAGCAGATCTGGGCTGATCCAGACCGCCAATTAGCGGCCTATAAACTTCAGATCCGATTGGTTTTGGTTGTGGGCTTTGCTTGGAGTGTTTCTTGGTCTTGGATGCATCTACTTTGTTTAGTGGAGCTCCGACCCAAATCGAATTGAAAAAATACTCCCCATGATGGTGTGGAGTTTCCTGTTTTGCTCTTAGGTCCTTCTGTCTTACGTTCAGGTCCTTCTCCCTTGCATCTTGGTCCCCAAGTCTCACAATTAAGTCATTTTTCCTGCTTTTGGGTCCTTTCATGGCTCTTCTCTTCAAACCTCTTTATTTCTGAAATTCAAACATAAAACTCATCACGTAGCATTGCTTAGGTGTAAGATAATGGATATAAGGTACAAATATAAGCATGCAATGATGTCAATCAAATATGCCATGTCATGTTCTTGGAATCCTCCTTACCCGCAAACAAACATTTAAGCCTTGGTATTATTGGAAGATACCACAAAATCTTAGCAGGAGGTCCTTTGATTTTCATCTCATCAACCTCTTCATTGTGGTTTGGTCCACTATGTTCCATTTTGTATCGTGAAACATTACACCTGGGACATGATTGTAAGTTTCCAAACTGACCCCTATACAATATACAATCGTTCGGGCATGCATGTATCTTCCTATATTCAATTATCATAGGACACAACACTTTCTTAGCATCATAAGTTCTATCTGGCAACTCATTATCATTTGGAAGCATCTCTTTCAATAACTTCAACATTGATGTGAAACTGACATCAGACCAACCATTTTCAGCTTTTAAATTGTACAACTTCAACACCGCTGACAATCTAGTGGATTTGGTACAATTCTTATACAACGGCTTCTCATTATCACTCAACAAATTACCAAGTAAATCGGGGTTGGACGAAAAAAATTCAGCCATATCCTGAACCATTTCCTCTAAGTGATCTTCCACACAAACGTGTTCTCCATCATTCTTGGAATGACAAAATGATTCATTTTCGCCGTGCCATATCCACCGTCTGTAATTTGGGTCGAAACCTTTCTCAAACAAATGATCTTTCATTTTCCGAAAAGTCAGCACTTACATATTATGACATTTATTGCATGGACAATACGCGATGTCGACGTCTTTCATTTTTTAGAATGTTTTTTGGCAACCTCTAAGAACATATTCAATCCGTTCTCATACTCATCACTCAATCTGTTTGAAACAAACCACTCTCGATCCATTTCAATCTAAACATTAAAAAAATGATAGTTACTATTGGAGAAAATAAATAAAATTTCAATTTAAAAGCTTGTGTTCGTAGATGAGAAGATTCAGAGACATTAAGATGAGAAAAGAATGACTTTGAGGAGAGGAGATGAAGTCCTTAATCTAGCGTGGGAATAAGGAAGGTTAGAAACCTAACAAAGCAATCAAGGCCAAAACAAGCCTAAAGTCCACTATAGGTCCTTAGTAATAGACGACGCCTAACTTCGAGGTCCCACCGAGGACCACTAGTATGTAGGAAATCAAGAACCCGGAGGTCCCTAATATCTCAGGGAGACTAGATGGGCAACGATGTTTAGGCCAAAATGGTCTTAAACATCGAGGACCACTAATCTATAGGAAATCAAGAACCCGGAGGTTCCTAAAATCTCAGGGAGACTAGATGGGTAACGACATTTAGGCCATAACAGTCTTAAACGGTTTCCTCTCCTTAATGCGTCCGAAAATCCTAGGGGCCAACGTCTAATTGATTTTATTAAGGCTCTTTTATTAAGTGGTTTTTGGGCAAAGGAAATGGTGATGAAATCCCCCACCTCATCTCCTATAGGTGACTGCCCCTAAGTGTTTTTCATACCTTATCTAACAAACAACACACCAAACAAACACTCACCTCACTTTTGTTCCAATGCAATTCCTACTAACTAATGTGTGCTTTCTAATGAATGATGAGTGAAAGATATTACGTACCTTACGCCAGCAATCTACGACAGAAATCGTAAATAAATAATAAATACGATGAATGCAAATCCTATATGATGAATAACTTAGCAAATATTGTCTAATCTTTTGATTTGGGTTATTAAAGGCCAAGTTGCTTAAAGGGGTTGATGAGTTAAACGTTAAAACTTTTCTAAATAAAAGAATATCTTAAGCATAAATAAACATTTAACTAAATAAACATGTAACTAAATAACTGTTTAAAATTTAGAATTGAATGTTTATTAGTGTCACATTTGAATCCAAGTTACAAGTAATTGTTTCAGAATTACTTTAGATAATTCACATTAAAAAATGTAAATGCATGTGAGAAACAAAAAAACTCAGGATCTCACAAACTTGCATCCAAGTTTGAAGGAATTGATTCAAAATTACTATAGACACTTTACTTATAGTATAATATTGTTGTGTAAGATAGAAAGCTTAAGATTTCTTTTAACTAAATGATTCATATTTCAACAACAAAATTTAAAATTTCTGAATCCATATTTCAACAGCATTTGAATCCATATTTCAACGTCCATTTGAATCCATTTCAATAGCAACATTTGAATCCAATTCAACAACAACATTTTAATCCATTTAAAATTTCTACCATAAATTTATATATGCATTTATCATCCCACACAAAATACGAATACGCATACCAAATCAAATAGAAAATCAAAATGTTAAGTTTAACTCCAAATCACGAAAATAGGAATATATTCAAGATTAAAACCAAAAAAATCGAAATGTTGCATTCACCAACAATAAACGAGAGGAGAAGTTTACACATCGAAAAGAATCGTTACTACAAGAAAAATCCAAAAATAAACCAACAAAAATGAACGTAATACTTACATTGGTTAGGATGTGGAGGAAGACGGAGGAAGAAGGAGAAGAGGGCCGGAGAAGGGGAGGAGAGGTTGGGACATCGCTGCGGTGCCGGACAGGGTGCATATCGGTCGGAGATCGGTCACGGAGGAGAGTTCGGTCGTGGGACGTCTACGAATTGGTTGGGTTTTCGTTTGAAATGAATGACAGAAAATGCGTCTGTTCGATTTCTTTAAGACCTATAGACGTCGGATGTTATATATGTCTGACGTCTATACCTCGACGTCTATATGCAGGGATTATAGACGTCGGACATCTATAACATCCGACCTCTATTGGTCGATGTCTATACCCCATAGACGTCGGATAAACACCGTATTACAATAGCCGACGTCTAGAGTACCACATAGACGTCAGACATAATAATGACCGACGTCTATGCTATGCTCTCCCTACTAGACGTCGGCCGTTATAAAGGCCGACGTCTATTGGGTAACGAGTAAAGTCTATTTTGCACTAGTGCATCTTCTGCTCGCAAGTTTAGGAGGCCCAAACAGTGCTACTAGCTAGCTAGACATAACAAAAAACGACTAAAAACATCTAATTCAAATCATGATATCTTTTTCAGCATGCAATAATTTGAATTATTGTATCATAGGCATAGCTCGCTCTGCCCGAATGACTAGAAAACTGGGCACCCTTTCAATGAAATTCAAGGTTCAATCGGCCAGCTTGAGATATTCGTGTTACTTCGTATGGATATTTCCTTGAGTTGGATCAGAGAGAGTAGAAAGAGAAAGTAATGTTGGAGGAAGAGAGAGAGAGTTTGGGGAAGAAGGAGATGACTTGGGGAAGAAGGAAGTTTTTTGTTTTTTTATGTTTTCAACTTTTGCTTTTTTGTTTTTAATATTAAGGATATTTATATTTTATGAGGTTTAATTTGCAAAAAATTTAACGACGTTGGGCGGGAACGATTACGGAGTGAGACCTACTAACAACAGATATGCATATACGCAATTAATATCGACTCACAGGTGCACTTGAGGCAATAGTAAAAAAGCAGGTGTGTATCATCAATTACGTCTCTCAAGATGGGTACAATAGTGAAAAACTCTTTATTAAAATGGGGGAATAGTCAATTTTGTAAGTTCGTCAAAATAACGATACCATTATTGTTTTTCTTTGACTCCTTCTGTTGACGCTTCTATAGATACTTCCACTTGAATCAATACCAATGTAATGATGAATTTTCTTCTTTAATTTATTTTCTTTTTTTCTCGAAGTGTACTATACTTTACTATATCTTACAACGGATAACTTGTTATATGAGAAATCATTTTGGTTGTTCCTAAACCCTAACCTTTGAGGAAAATTCATCATTTATACAAAGACTTATACAATTAGACCGTTGCTGCACAATATTGTTTGAAATTAAACACCGTCTTGAAACTTTGGGCTGTTTGGATTTAAACTTCATTTATTTTGAAAACATAGTAATGCTTGGACAGAACATTTTACTCCACACACTGGTTTTAATTGTGTTTTTCAATCGAAACCAGCCTTAGTTTCCACCACCAACCTCTCATCTCGTAGATCTACCCTTACACCTAACAACATATATATGTTCGTAATGGCGAAAGTATCCCAGATCTTATCTCCATATCTAAAAATGTAGCGCAAGATATTTCTTCCACACCCAAGAAGACTAGATTCATAACAATAATCGTCGACATTCTTGTCTGAACGCATTTGACGTGCAGCAACATTACTTATATATTTATGTAAGTGTATATAAACATTTAAAATGTTGATTACCATGCCTAGTAATAACAAAACCAAGGCCCATGCCCCCACAAAATCCTAGTATTTTCTATTGCTATATTATTATTGTAATATCCTTAGATTTCTCCTTGCAGGATAAGATTGAGGATTTCTGTTGATGGATAATATTGTCTATTCTCAGTTTCTCCTCACTGCTATAGTCGGTTTTTATTTTCTTAACTTTTTTTTTCAAAAGCGTTCGAAACCTATACTTTTATATTATCATCTCTAAAATTATAGAGAACGACACAAAGATGGATAGACACAATTATAGTCCGTTTAGTGTTTCCTAGCTATTTTTAAATTTCTCAAAATTATCAGGGTATGACTTAGCGCAGGGCATCCAAGTTCTTGTAATTGCAAATATACAAGGTCCCGATGTTACAGATTATTCATTAATTAATGAAAAAGTAGTATGTAAAATAGGAATTTACAATAAAAATTACCCATAATCTACAAAGAGAGTTGATAAACAGACGCGTAGCGTCCGTGGCACGCTACACGTCAGCACCCACTCAGCAAACACGTGGGCAATATCAACGTTGAACTGACAAAGCATTTGAAATTTGAAAAACAAAATTCCAGTGATAACCGGAGAATGACTGTTGAGCATGGGAATCTAGACATACCATTAATATGTGAAAAGACTTATCCTAAAAGAAATTGAATGCGAAATGACGCATGTCTTCGTAATAGGGTCTTTAAAAGAGATCCAATTTCTAAACATCATACAAGTGTTTTGAAACGAACACATGTTATCAAGGAACAAACTGGAGTCCACAGTCAATCCAGAGTTATCCCAGAGTCTGTAGAAAATGAATATCGCAAGCGATGTGAGGAGTTAGAGGTCGTAGAGTCGTCCATATTGTTCTGCCAGTGGAGAATGACGAACTACTCGGGTGACCGAAAGAGAGCCATACGAACTGGAAACCCGAACACATACAAACAACTGGTCTAGCCCTTGAAGAAGCTTTCTTGAATTGAAGGCGCTCGAGGAGGAGCGAAGTCGGTTGCTAGAGGACTTCATGTCAAATCATCCTCGACCTGTTGGATCTTCATCTGATTAGCACCTGCAGGAGTTTTTTTGTGTCTCGACATGTACTTCCTTTTCAGATTCATTTCGTAATAAAATTGTGGGTGTTGTTTTAGACGTGTTTCCCTTTGTTGTTTATTCTTTGTGTTTAATATTTTATTTTGAAAATAAGTGATACTGGTGGTTTTGAAACGTTAGCCCATCCAGAGACATTTCTTGCAGACTAAGGTTGACCAAAAGTCCAAATGTAGTCAAGAGTCATTCCAGAGTCAATCCAGCAATAATCCAACGTCAAGCCAATGAATCCATAATGTAACCAGAGTCATTCCAGAAGGAAACCAAATGTAGTCTAGAGTCATTCCATAGTCAATATAGACTCAATCCAACGTTAATCCAGTGTCATGCCAAAATGAAAACATAATGTATCCAGAGTCATTCCTCAAGGAGACCAAATGTAGTCCAGAGTCATTCTAGGGTCGATTCAAACTCAATCCAGCGTTAATTCAGTGTCATGCCAAAATGAAAACATAATGTATCCAAAGTCATTCCTGAAGGATACGAAATGTAATCCAGAGTCAATCCAGAGTTAATCCAGCGTCATGCCAGAATGAATCCATATTGTACCCAGAGTCAGAAGGAAACAAGGGTTGACGTAGAGTCCAAAAGTAGTCCAGAGTCATTCCAGAGTAAATCCAGACTAAATCTAGCGTCATGCCAGAATGAATCCATAATGTAGCCAGAGTCAATCCAGATGGAGACCAGGGTTGACACAGTGCCCAAATCCAGTCCAGAGTCATTCCAAAGTCGATCCACAGTCATTCCAGATCGAGGCACATGTTAACCTAGAGTCCAAAAATATTACAGAGGTAATCTAGAGTCATGCTAGCATGAATCCATACTGTATCCAGAGTCATTCCACATGGAGACCAGGTTTAACCAAGAGTCAAACCACAATCATTCCAGATCGAGAAACGAGTTACAAACATACATAAATTAACAATGATTGATAAGGGACATGTGAAGATCGAAATAAAATTAGTAATCTACGAAGAGTGTTATAATATATGGTTCATATTGCACAACTTTGGAAAATAGATACTAGAAAACATACATACATTAACAAATTTAGTGAATATTTGTAGGGGACTTTTAAATCTTGAATCTAAAATGAAGTACATTACTAATTCGCCCCTGACTGAGTGCAAATATTTGACATCCTTTCCCAAGGTTGGATCTGCACCTCCCATTAAGCATCTTACCCAGTGGATTACAAATACGCCACAATCATTTAAACCAGGAGCCTGGGGCTGGGAATTTTTTTCTTTCAAAGCTCAGCTTCCATTTGACATCCAAACGCTGCCTTCAAAAGTTTTCCATAGTAACAGCCAATTCCTCGTGCGATCCGGATACATTAGATGGATCTTCGTCTTTGTCAAGAACGCGAGATAAGTTGTTGTAATGTATGATTGATTAAGTTGTCACGCACACAGATAGCAAGGACCAGTGCTATGAGGCTAGAAGTGGTTGTGCGATGACTGAGTGGTTGGGGTCCCAACCCAATAATTTTCTCTCAATCATTTCTTTGTATAATTCTTCGCACTAGGAAGCAATTCCTAAAGTAGTTGTTTAAGGAATGACAATCACCTTTCCAACGTCAGAGCCAGAGCTTTTTGGTTTTCTTTCCTCCAACAGAGAAAGTAGTGCATCCAATAGCTGCCAATTAAAATTGCTAGCAATTGTAATTCAAAGTGATAGAAAAAAACACGTACGATTCTAGACATATTCCAGAAGAAGTCCATACAAATTCCAGATGATTTCCAGACAAAAAGAAGTATGGACTTCTTTTGTCATAAGTCGAATAACTTTGGACACACTATGGAACAAAAATGCATATGAAACACTACCAATTCCATACAAATTCCAGATGATTTCCAGACAAAAAGAAATCTGCATTTTGTTTGCAATAGGTCTGGAATCACTTTGGACACACTCTGGAACCAAAATGCATATAAAACACTATATCGAGCAGACATATTCCAGAAAAAATCCAGACTAAATCCAAATCCGGTCATCAAAGATGTAAAATACTTACATCTGTTGAGAAATCTGAACCTTTGCCAGTTGTACCTCTTTCAGAAGCTTATTTATCTCTGCCAGTTGTACCTCTTTCTCGGCCAAATGGGCATCTCGAAGTACAAGCTGGGAATCCTTTCCGGCCAGTAGGGAATCCGTCATGGTTACTTGGTGGTTCTATTCAGCCAAGTTTGCAGTAAACGCAGCCAACTGAACCTCCTTCACGGCTAATTGAGCATCCCTTTCTGCTACTTGGGGATCCTTATCTTTCAGTTGGTTGATCTTATCAACCAAAAGAATAGTTTTCTCTGCCAATTGGGCATCCATCTGAACCAACTGATTATTCAAGTCAACCAAACAGGAGTTCTTATCAACAACCTCAGAGGTCGATTGAGACAACTCATTGGAGTTCTTATCAAACAATTCTTTCTTCGTCTCTTTTGGGGGTTTGACCATTGGTAACTACTCTTCGGTTGATCATGTTGGTCTCAGGTTATCTCCTCAAATTCTATGAGACCAACCTGACCACTTTCTATTTGGTTGAGGGTGACGCCGACGCTTCGTAGTTGTATTGAAAACCGCACACCACCAATTCATGAAACCTATCTATTTACAAGGCTTATGACACGAGGAATCCCAATATTTATCTTTAAATGTTCTCCAAGCCACACCTACACAATGGCAACGCATCCAGTGACCTGATCAATCTTCGAGCGCATGTTTCCCGAAGAATGTTCTTCTATTGGACAAAGGCTTCAGATAACACAGAGACGAGAAATCGAAAAACAACATCCGTCCAATCATACTTGTTAAGGGCTTGTAACTTTTTGACGGCCAGTATGAGTGATTGACATCATTTCATGCTCATATTTGTATCTTATATCCACTATCTTTCACTTAAACAATGCTATGTTACGAGTTTTATGTTTAGTTTTCAGGAATAATTAGGTTTGAAGAGATGAAGCATAAAAGGACCCAAAAGCTGGGAAAAAGGACTGGATTGTGAGATCTGGGGACCAAGATGCAAGGGAGAAGGACCTGAACGCAAGATAGAGGGACCTAAGAGCAAAACAGATTACTTCACACTATCATGGGGAGTAATTTAGCAATTGGATTCGGGTCGGAGCTCCAACATACCAACCAGATGCATCCAAGACCAACAAACACTTCAAGCAAAGCCCACAAAGAAAACCAAACGGATCTAAACCATATAGACCGCCAATTGGCGGTCTGGAACCGCCAATTGGCGGTCCAGATGGCCTAGTATCCGTTTAGTTTTCTGTAGCACGTGTATTAGTGTATGCTTAGTGTATTTTTGGTATTGGTTTAGTCCCACATCGGGGGATTGTCCCGAATTAGCTTTTTCCATGCCTATAAATAGAACTCTTTACCTCCTTTTGTAATCACTCCATATTTTAAGTGGCTATTCTTCCTACTAGAAGTGAGGCCTTGAAGCACACACTAAAGTAGGAGGATGCTACTTTTAATGCGAGTCATTTTATCAATAAAGTTTTGTGTTTCTTTCATTGTTTGTTTATGCCTCTTTTATTGTTTGTGCATGTTTTAGTTTAATCGTCTTTTATTTCTAGCTTAGTTTTAATATGCTTTCTTTGCTTAGTTTAATAATTAGTGTAATGCTTAAAGAGTAGTTCCATCCCCTTTGGGGGGTGGAGTCGATGTACATACATGCATTAGAGAATGGGATGAATGCTTTATTTTTTATGTGTTGATTAAATATGAATGTATGCTTGCTTGTTTAGGATAGAATTTATAACTTGATGAGTTTTGCCAAAATGATTAGACACCTCTCATGCTTGTTTAGGTTCTGAAATAAACAACTTGCATATGTAAATGTTAATCAACTAAGTTGGTGAATAGATTAATAGGTTTTGCCATAACATTTAGACACTTCCTATGCTTGATAAACACCACCTTCATGTGCCTAAAGAATGTATTCTACACCAACCTCTTTGCTTATGTGCACTCACTCCACTCCTTAAGGGTTTTCCATTCCTGAAATTCCAGCATTCTTGTTTTGTTCTTAGCTTAGTTCTTATTTCATTGTTTGTTTGCTTCTCCCACATTTCATACTTCTTAGCGTAGTGTAGTGTAAGTTTGCGTAATCAATCTTTCTCTCCCCCAATTTTGCCACTTGATTTCGGATAAACAAGAGGCTGCTCACCTCCCTGAGGACGACCCGTACTGGCCACCGCTTCATCGCGGCCGTGCACTTGCGGTTTAAAATAAAACGTTCAACAAGTTTTTGGCGCCGTTGCCGGGGAGGTGCCAGTCCAGACTCTTGTTTGGACGATTCGAGTGGATTTAATTTTTGTTTTGTAGTTTTTCTTTGTTTCAGGAGACTTGGAGTCGGCAGGAGGAACATCTGGAGAAGTTTTGAAGCAATCTGGGCACTGTAGACCGCCAATCAGCGGCCTGAGACCGCCAATTGGCGGTCTGGTAAGCTCAGCTCGCTCTCTTATTTCTTTGGTCTGTTTACTTTATCTGATATAGTGGTCTGGGACTTAATTTGGCATGTTTTGACTTATAGTTTGTTCCTAGATCAATAATCAACCTCCTTTAAGCAACTTGGACCCTAAAACTCAAAGCAAAAGATTAGGCATTCTTGTTGTTTAGGTCATGCATCATGTATGTGACTTAGGCATTTAGATTGTCTTTTATCTTACCTTTATTTTCTGTTGCTGAGAGCTGGCGTGAGGTACGCACCTTCTACTCTCATTCATGCATTTCGTATGAACATGCATTAGTTAGTAGGAAGTGCATTGCAACAAGTGTGAGTTGAGCGTTGTTTGGAGAGTTGATTGCTAGATTTAGGACTCCAAAACGCTACTAAGGAGGGGTTGTCCCATAAAAGATAAGGTGAGGGATTTCATCACCCTTTCCTTCGCCCCAAAAACCACACTAATCAAGAGCCTAATTTTATATCAAGTAGACATTGGCCCTAAGGATCTTAGACGCATTAGGAGAGTGATCCGGTCCCGACCATCATGACCTGATCGGCGTTGCCCACTTTGTCGATAGTAGGAGAGACGAGATCCCCGGATCTTGGCTCACTTGCTGGGCTTTGTGGTCCTCGTCGTAGGGAGATGAGGCGTGTTGAGGCCGTGTGACCTCGCAGTTAGGCGTCGTCTAGCTGTAAGGACCTATAGCGACCTTAGGATTGTTTGAGCCTTGTTTGCTTGTGGGTTTCTACCTGTACCCATCCGCCGTAGCTTAAGAACTTTTTCCCTTCTCTCCCGATTCATTCTTTCTCTCTTGTGTTCCCCAGTCTTCTCTTCTACGTACATTCTTTGTTTGAAAAAAAAGTTTTGGTGTGTGCACCTTTGCGCATGCTTTCGTGGACACAAGACGAGAGTGGTCGTTTGACGAGGAGCGTTGTCAATCCGGCTTCGGTCATCGATTTCTCGACGCCTTCCTCCTCTCGTGTCGCACGTAGTTCGGGTCCAATGGCTGCTAATTTCCGCGAGGATGAGCAGTTGCTGGACCCGGCTGCTCCACCTGTTCTTCCAGTTGTCGTTCCCATATCTCTTCGTGATCGATGCTACCCGAGCCGTACCGCTCTACCCTCATGTATCGTATTACCAGAGGCTAATGGGAACCATTTTGAGGTTAAGCCTCAATTCATTTCCATGCTCCCTCGCTTCACTGGGAAAGGTGACCCCTATATCTTTCTCAGGGAATTTGTGGAGGTCTGTGATATGTTCAACCTGCAACAACTTAGCACAGACTCCATCCATCTTAGGCTCGTTCCTTTCGCATTAAAGGATGATGCCAAGAAGTGGTTGTACATTAACCAGGCGAATTCCTTTAGGACTTGGGATGAGTTTCAATCTGCATTCCTTAAGAAGTACTTTCCAAATCATCGGACTCAAAAATTGATGAACGAAATCAATTCGTTCTATCAACATGAGACCGAACCATTTCATGCATATCTAGAGAGGTTCAAAGAGCTACTATCCTCGTGCCCTCACCATGGCATTGAGTTGTGGCGTCTTTGTCAGATTGTTTACGAAGGTCTTCACATCCCGTCGAGAACACTCCTTGAGTCCATGTGTCAAGGAGAGTTCTTGGGAAAGGATGAAATGGAGGCATGGGCCTTCCTAGAAGACCTCGCTGAGAAAACCATGCAATGGGAGAGTGTGAGGGAACCACCTGCATCATCTAGTATAGGAGCGAGGATCGCGAATGCAAACTCAAGTAGATCGGGTTCCGCATTTGCTATCGATACCACTACGGCCACCGAGGCACGCATGGCGGCCTTAATGCGCCGTATGGATTCAATTGAGCTCCAAAACCAACAAAGTGCACCTCACATGTCCACATCTGGTCCATTTCCTTGTCATTCATGTGGTAGGATAGGTCATGTAGAGAGCGAGTGTGAGTCCATTCCTCCTGAGATGGAGCGTGTCAACGCCATCGATGACAGAGCTATGAATGACCCATACTCATCATCTTATAATCCTGGATGGAGGAACCACCCCAATTTTTCAGTGAACCAAACTAATGCCCCAGGTGGTCCTCCAAACTCCTCTAGACCACCTTACCAATCACACCAACCTCCCATGCATGCACATTCCTATCAGCCACCCCAAACGCAAACCACCAATCAATCGGGTTTCCCAAATTCCAATAATATGGAAACCCGATTCAATTCGCTTGAGACCTTGACTCGTGGACTTGAAAACTCAATGAATTTTTTTATGTCAACCACGAGTCAAGTTCTCACTTCAAATCAGCAGACCATGAAATCTCTAGAGCTTCAGATTGGCCAATTGGCTCAGTCTGTACATGAGAGAGAGAGGGTATTTTCCTAGCCAGCCTGAGGCTAACCCCCGCATGTACCACCAACAACAAATGCAAAATGAGAATGCGGTCAACCTCCTCCCATTCTCTGTTTATCAACAGTTGAACTTGGGAGAATTGAAACCAACGAAGATCACCCTCCAATTGGCGGATAGATCCATTCGTATTCCCATGGGGATTATCGAGGATGTGCTTATCAATGTTGGAGATTTTATATTTCCAGACGATTTTATTGTCCTCGATACAAATCCTATTGCGAACACCCACTCTCAAATACCTTTGATTTTGGGTAGACCATTTCTGGCAACCTCCAATGCATTGATTAATTGTAGAAATGGTCTCATGAAGCTCTCATTCGGTAACATGAGTGCCGAGTTTCATGTGTTCAACTCTGGAAAGCAACAGGAACCCATGGATGAACCTTTAAATCTAAATCTCATCCGCCAACTGGAGAAAGCACCACAAAATCAACGAACACCCCTAACCCCAATGCAACCCATTGAGAATGTTCGTGGGCCCAGCGAAAACTCATTGCCTGTCTTCGCAATGCAAAAGAGTGAGCTGGCCTCGAACATGAATGTCCAAAGGGAGTGTTCATTGCATGATTCAGTTGAGAGTACTCGTGAGAGTGAGACACCTCATCATATGCATGTACCAGAAGGTGTCTCTACCTCATCTCCCATGGCCATTGAGCCATTTGAGCTTCATATTGACTCCAATAAGGACCCACCTATGACCGAGCTTATGCTTGATGATCTAAATGATGGTGGGAGGTCCTTGTTGGATGACTTGGGGAGAGCCCCATTCTTAGTGATGCAGGTCTGCTGCATCCATCGAATGAGCTTGAGGAACTCATTCCGATGCACCCGCCTATTGTTTGGAGGGTTTTCTTCGATGAGCAATTAAACCCTAGTGAGGCAACACAACTTCATTCTTTGTTGCCCACACCAAACTAATATCATGAGGGGTTTGAGCCTTTCAGCTTTGACCTTTCACCTCTCATGACACCTCAGAGTACTAGTGGAGTTTGCCCATCTCGGCAAGTCTCTGGTCCTCCTGACTTGATGTTCTCATTTGATGTTCCTTGACCAAATGATTATGAGAATATCTTGGTTGATGTATATATCTTAAAAAAACAAAAAAAGAAAAAAAAAGTGTAATAAAAGACTCCTTCAGTGAGCATCGATTGTTGTGGGCCCCAACCCTTGTGTACTTGGGCCCAATCTCTTCACGTATTTATCTCCCTTCTTCAGCTTCTCACAGGTTTTGAGGGAATTTGGGTTTGTGTCCATCAACATGACCCTGAACGTCCCTTTGTACTTCATGTTGGTGAGATCTTTCCTCTTTCATGCATGTATTCATGTAGTATCTTGTTCACATTCATTGAGGACAATACATGAAGTAGGTGTGGGGGGGTGTTTTACGTGTGTACATAGTCGAGTCTTTTTCCTTTGGTTTTATTTTCTTTTGTTTGTACTGCTAGGGTCATGTTAGTGTGCCGCATTTAACATTGATATATCTGCTTGCCATGATCCTTGGGTGACTTGTCTTCTTTTGCTTGCCGAGTGCTTTAAAATTTTCACATTTCTTTCAAAATCTTCATGTGTTTGCGAAAGAAAATGTTTTTGTGGGTTTTGCGTGTGTTTAGCATGTGCAAAACCGTTGAGAGGCAAAGTAAAAAGAAAGCTCCCAAAATTGTCTTGAACTTGATGCATTAGGATTTCTAGTTTATTGGCTTTAGGTCTTGTCGAGTCGTTAGGATGCACCCTGGTTTTCCCTCGGGGGGCGTGTAATCATAGGGTTTCAGCACTCAAACATTTAAAGAAGTCCACCCTGAACCTAGTGAGTCAAATAATTCGTGTTTGTGAGTATAAGGAAGTTTGTCGTAGTCAAGGGCCCTTAATCTCTTTTTGTGAAACTTAAGTGTAGGGGTTTTGGTTCCCATGTAGATAAATAAATAAGTGGTGTTCTCTCTTCTCGCACGGCTCCTATCACTCGGGAAAGTAGGTCTGAGGGGACTTTGTGCATGGTGCTTTCGAGTCATCTGACTTGGGATGCGCCGACCGAACTCCCGTTACACGGGTGGTAGGGATCTCCCTATGTGGATATTTGGGGGAAGGTGTACGTGATAGTGTAAGTCCTCATGGGCAATGATGCACGAAACCTGACCCTGGGAGAATCAAACACCAACCAATAAACTGCGCCAAAGAAAAAGAAAAAAAAGAAAAAAAAGAATCAAATAAGAACCAAAATGGACTTTACACATTGTATCACATTCAGAAGTTAAGGTTGCCCATGTCTTTCACTTAAGTCCTTAACTAACTCTCACGAATAACTCATTATGCTAAGTGTGTGGACCGATTACATATATAGAGTCGACCCGTAGTATTACCACGTCCTATGACCGACAAAATGAGTCCAACGAGTCGTGTAGCTAGATTGATTAATGCATCTTGTTCGGATTTTGTGGGTATATCCGCTGAAAATCCTCAGGAGAATACACTCCTCCTCCTTGGCAACAAGGAGGTTTAACGGCTTGTTGCACGTGCTAAGTGCAACCGTGATTCCTACGAAAGTGAGTTAGGAATTCTGGTTTTTTCGCATGCTTTTTTCTTTCTTTGTTTTGCTCGGGACTAGCAAAAGTTAGGTGTGGGGGTATTTGATTGACATCATTTTATGCTTATATTTGTATCTTATATCCATTATCTTTCACCTAAACAATGCTATGTCACGAGTTTTATGTTTAGTTTTCAGGAAAAAATAGGTTTGAAGAGATGAAACATAAAAGGACCTAAAAGCTGGGAAAAAGGACTGGATTGTGAGATCTGGGGACCAAGATGCAAGGGAGAAGGACCTGAACGCAAGACAGAGGGACCTAAGAGCAAAACATAATACTTCACACCATCATGGGGAGTATTTTAGCAATTGGATTCGGGTCAGAGCTCCAACAAACCAACCAGATGCATCCAAGACCAACAAACACTTCAAGCAAAGCCCACAAAGAAAACCAAACGGATCTAAACCATATATACCGCCAATTGGCAGTCTGGAACCGCCAATTGGCGGTCTAGATGGCCCAGTATCCGTTTAGTTTTCTGTAGCACGTGTATTAGTGTATGCTTAGTGTATTTTTGGTATTGGTTTAGTCCCACATCGGGGGATTGTCCCGGATTAGCTTTTTCCATGCCTATAAATAGAACTCTTCACCTCCTTTTGTAATCACTCCATATTTTAAGTGGCTATTCTTCCTACTAGAAGTGAGGCCTTGAAGCACACACTAAAGTAGGAGGATGCTACTTTTAATGCGAGTCATTTTATCAATAAAGTTTTGTGTTTCTTTCATTGTTTGTTTATGCCTCTTTTATTGTTTGTGCATGTTTTAGTTTAATCGTCTTTTATTTCTAGCTTAGTTTTAATATGCTTTCTTTGCTTAGTTTAATAATTAGTGTAATGCTTAAAGAGTAGTTCCATCCCCTTTCGGGGGTGGAGTCGATGTACATACATGCATTAGAGAATGGGATGAATGCTTTATTTTTTATATGTTGACTAAATATGAATGTATGCTTGCTTGTTTAGGATAGAATTTATAACTTGATGAGTTTTGCCAAAATGATTAGACACCTCTCATGCTTGTTTAGGTTCTGAAATAAACAACTTGCATATGTAAATGTTAATCAACCAAGTTGGTGAATAGATTAATAGGTTTTGCCATAACATTTAGACACTTCCTATGCTTGATAAACACCACCTTCATGTGCTTAAAGAATATATTCTACACCACCTCTTTGCTTATGTGCACTCACTCCACTCCTTAAGGGTTTTCCATTCCTGAAATTCCAGCATTCTTGTTTTGTTCTTAGCTTAGTTCTTATTTAATTGTTTGTTTGCTTCTCCCACATTTCATACTTCTTAGCGTAGTGTAGTGTAGGTTTGCGTAATCAATCTTTCTCTCCCCCAATTTTGCCACTTGATTTTGGATAAACAAGTGGCTGCTCACCTCCCTGAGGACGACCCGTACTTGCCACCGCTTCATCGCGGCCGGGCACTTGCGGTTTAAAATAAAACGTTCAACAATGAGCCTTTGTCCAACGACTACGGTCATAAAAAATAGGAGAAAAGAAGACAGTAATAACCCGATGAACTCAGCGTCGTCCGTACTGTTGTTCACGTCTGCAAGTAGGCGTTTCACGTGTTCCCTTTGTAAACTTTTTACCTCCACGAATAGCAGTTGTGTTTGTGCTCATGTCTACCGAAATGTCCCCCTTTTTAGACCAAGTATGGAGGAGATGTGGGTTGGTGTGAAGGGCAAGATCACATCTCCTAGCTTGAAACCACAAGCTTTACATCAAAATTCTTGACCAAAAAGTCAAGAATGTCGTTGTCCACGACTATCTTTGACATCTTGAGGAAGTGACCAAACAGTGTACTCCTGAACATAGCAGTCTGGTTGCCTGACAACTCTTTTAGCTCATTGTCCACAGCTTCCGAAAAGCACATGGTCGGCTGGAAATAATTTGATGCCTGCAAAAGAAGAGGTCCCTAAGTGCACCGTCTATTTCAACAAGCAAAATGGATACTGATTGACATCATTTCATGTTCATATTCGTATCTTATATCCATTATCTTACATCTAAGTAATGCTATGTGACGAGTTTTATGTTTGAATTTCAGAAATAAAGAGGTTTGAAGAGAAGAAGCATAAAAGGACCCAAAAGCAGGGAAAAAGGACTTAATTGTGAGACCTGAGGATCAAGATGCAAGGGAGAAGGACCGGAACGTAAGGCAAAAGGACCTAAGAGAAAAACAGGAAACTCCACACCATCATGGGGAGTATTTTGTCAATTCGATTCGGGTCGGAGCTCCACTAAACCAAGTAGATACATCTAAGACCAAGAAACACTCCAAGCAAAGCCCAAAACAAACCCAAGCAGATCTGAAGTTTATGGACCGCCAATTGGCGGTCTTGGACCGCTAATTGGCGGTCCATATGGCCCCAGATCCGCCAAGCTTTCTCCTGGACTTGTATTATCATGTGTTTAGGCTATTTTTGGTATTGGTTTAGTCCCACATCGGGGGATTGTCCCCGATTAACTTTTCCATGTTTATAAATAGAACTCTTCACCTTCCATTGTAATTACCTATTATTTGGTGGCATTCTCTCTATTAAGGAGTGAGCCTTGAAGCAATAACTCAAGGTGGAGAAGAATGCTACCTTCAATGTGAGTCATTGTTAATAAAAATTTATTTGTTTCTTTTAATCTTGTTTTGTTATGTTGCTTGTTTTGTGTGGGTTGCTTTACTTTGTTTAATCTCTTGTTTAGTAATTTTAGTATCTTAGTTAAATGTTTTCTTTACTTAGTCTAATCAGTAGTGTAATGAGTAGTGAGTAGTTCCATCCCCATTTGGGGGGTGGAGAAATATGTGATATAATCATGTAGTGTATTAAGTGTGTGTTATCTTTATCCCTTGAGCTTTATAGGATTTCCATAACCATCTAATGAGTTTTCACTCTTATCTTTGATATGCTAATGCTCTTGAATGAAGCTTAGCTTATGCTTTGATTAGTGGACCTATTTCATGGGGAATGATAAGGTTAGGATATGGATGAAGTTAATATTGGAAACACAATTTGTAGTGTATGTGCTCTTGTTGCCTTTACCTTAGCTACTGTCTTGTATGATTTAATGATGTAGTGAAATCTTAATTAATGTAGAGGCATAGTAGGGTATAGTCTTTATACTTGAGTTCATGTAGCTTCATTCCAATTATTGTCTTGTATGTTTTAATGATGTAGTCTTGTCTTATCTTAATTCATGTAGAGGCAAAGTTGGATGTAGTTTTATGATTTCATGCACTAAATGTTGTGAAGAGCTTAATGAACACACACACACTTCTTTATGTTCACATTATTTCTCTACCCCCTTTGGGGTTTAGTTTTCTTGCTTCTTTTCCATTTCCATTTGCGTCTTAGTGTAGTTTAGTGTAACCAACCTTTCTCTCCTTTTACCTCTCGCCTTCAAACAAACCAAGCGTCGACACACCTCCCAGTGGACGACCCGTATTTGCCACCGCTTCAACGTGGCCGTGCACTTGCGGTTAAATATAAAACGAGATCAATCAAGTTTTTGGCGCCGTTGCCGGGGAGGTGCTCTGTCCAGACATGGGTTTGGACGATTCGAGGGGTTTTTAATTTTTTGTATTTAGTTTTTCTTCATTTCAGGGATCCTAGAGCTCACGGGGAGGCTACTGGAGGAGTTGGAGCACCCAATCTTCAAACTCAGACCGCCAATTGGCGGCCTGGTGAGGGTTTCTGGCTCTCAGTTTTCTTCTGGTAGTTGATTAGTTTATTGTTGTTATCTGGGAGCCCTATTTTGCATGCTGTGACTTCTCGTTTGCTCCCAGATCATTAATCACTCCCCCATTAATCAACTTGGCCCTAAAATCCAAAGCAAAAGACTAGACGTTCTTATTTGTTTAGGTCACGCATCATCTATTGACTTAGGCATATAGTCGTCTTTTCTTCTAGCTTTATTTTCAGTTGTTGAGTGCTGGCGTGAGGTAGACATTTCCTACACTCACTCTTGCATCTTGTATGCCCATGCATTAGTTAGTAGGAATTGCATCGGGACAAGAGTGAGAGAGCGTTTGATTGGAGCGATTGATTGCTAGATCTAAGATCAAATCGCTACTAAGGAGGGGCTGTCCCATAAAAGATAAGGTGGGGGATTTCATCACCCTTTCCTTGGCCCCAAACATCACTCTTAATAAAGTCTTAACTAAAAGCAAGTAGACATTGGCCCTAAGATTGCGGGCACACTAGGAAAGTAATCTAGTTGAGACCGTCATGGCCTGATTGGCGTTGCCTACCTTGTCGATAGTAGGAGGTACTGGATCTCCGGATCTGGTATCACTTGCTGGGCATTGTGGTCCTCATTGTAGGGAGGTGTGGCGTGTCGAGGCTAGTGACCTCGAAGTTAGGCATCGTCTAGCCTAAGGACCCATTGCCTTACATTGTTTGAGCCGTGCTTGCTAGTTAGGCTTCTACCTGATCCCATTACCCACGCTAGCTCTAGGATTCTTCCTTTCTCCTCTGAGTCATCTTCTTCTCACCTTCTTCTACATTATAGTCTCCTCCCCTTTACACTCTCTGGTAGCATTTTAGGGTCGAGTCGAGCACTTTTTGCGAGCTTGGCCTCGTGGTGGTGAGAGTGATCGACTCGAGATTTCTTTGTTGAGATGGATGGTTACATGGGCGACAATCCATATCATTGTTGGGACCATGACGATTCTCCCTGGTACTCCGGACCCATGCAACCTGGGGGGGCTCAGACTAACACCCCGTATGGTTGGGACGATCGCAATTTTGTGACTGAGCAGTCTTCATATTGGGGTAACATGAGAGAGGCACTGACTGCTAGACCACAATCTAGTTATGTCGGATCATATGCTGGTCAACAAACTGAGACATTACAACAAACTTTGGCCTCTTTCATGCGTATGGCAGACGACATGAGTGCACCGGTGGCTCCACTAGCCGTACCGTGCGACTATTGTGGGTTGAGTGGTCATGTTATCGGGGAATGTCCTTATGTTCCCCTTGAGCCTGAGTATGAGCACACATTTTCCCAAAATGCTCATTATGACCATTACGCATCCACGTACAACCCAAGAGTGATGGATTCGTGGGGAGACAATTCTTATCCAAATTCTTATACCTCATTTTCACCCCCGTATCCTCCTCCCGAATACCCAGAATTCTACCAACACCCCACTTCAAATCATTGGACTCATTCTCATCCCATCAACACACAACCCCAAAATTTCCCAAGCTCTGACTTGGACCTCACTGTTGACCCCAAATTTGATTCCTTAAAACAAACCCTCCAAACATTCATGGAAACCACTCAAACTATTTTGAAGTCCAACTTCAATTCCTTACAAAATATGGAATTGCAAGTGAGTCAAATGACACAACAATTCCATGAACGTGAGGAGGGTCACCTTTCTTGTCAACATGAGGATTCATCTTTTGATATCGAACCACCACCACATCCACAAATTCAAAGCACAACCTTTCAAAGTCAAACTCCTAGTCAGTCTGAGGGACTTGGGGTTTCAATTCACGATCACTTAGTGGAGGATTCAATTCAAATTCAGAATAACTTGGACCAGTCTCATTATGAGTCGGCACTGGATTGTGCCTTATCTTTTTGTCCCGTGGCCCTTGAGCCACATGATCTTCATATTGTGCCTCTTAAGGACTCACCTCTGGTGGAGCAAGAGCTCCCTAGTACCCTCAATTTCAAACAACCTGATGAGAGTTTGCCTCTCACTATTGTTCCTGATCATCTTGGAAATGATGGAACATCAAACAACTACATTGCTCATGAGGGTATTAGGAGTTCCTTGGAGGATACTTTGGGTATGAAACCCACTTCCTGTTCTCCTGGTGAGTTGGACATGCATAATGAGGTGCTTGACCTCGTTCCGACCCACCAGCCTGTTAGTTGGAGAGTTTGGATTCATGATCATAACTTCAGTTCCGCAACGGGAGATATTTTTCTTCTGTTGCCCTTTATTTCCCAAACTCTCGAGAGGTTCAAGCTCTTTCAGTTTGATCCTTTGAATGAGACGCATTTGCGTCCAATTCATGAACCTCTCATTTCATCTGGTGCTCTTTGTGAAGGGGGCCCACACATGCGTATTCTGGCCCCGCGTGGTGTCATGTTCCCTTTCCAAGTGCATTGACCCACTCTTGAGGTTCCCATTTGATGACGTTTGACAAATGAAGATGGGAACTTATATTTGTACATAGTTATGTAAAAAAATAAAAAAATAAAATAAAAAATACAATAAAAAACTCCTTCAGTGAGCATCGATTGTTGTGAGTTTAGTCTTTCCTTTCCTTTTATGTTTCTTTAATGCTTCTTGCCTTCTTAGTTAACTTTCATTTCAGTATTATGCTTTCTTTTGCTAATATAGTTAATGTAATGAGTAGTGAGTAGTTCCATCCCCATTTGGGGGGTGGAGAAATATGTGATATAATCATGTAGTGTATTAAGTGTGTGTTATCTTTATCCCTTGAGCTTTATATGATTTCCATAACCATCTAATGGGTTTTCACTCTTATCTTTGATATGCTAATGCTCTTGAATGAAGCTTAGCTTATGCTTTGATTAGTGGACCTATTTCATGGGGAATGATAAGGTTAGGATATGGATGAAGTTAATATTGGAAACACAATTTGTAGTGTATGTGCTCTTGTTGCCTTTACCTTAGCTAATGTCTTGTATGATTTAATGATGTAGTGAAATCTTAATTAATGTAGAGGCATAGTAGGGTATAGTCTTTATACTTGAGTTCATGTAGCTTCATTCCAATTATTGTCTTGTATGTTTTAATGACGTAGTCTTGTCTTATCTTAATTCATGTAGAGGCAAAGTTGGATGTAGTTTTATGATTTCATGCACTACATGTTGTGAAGAGCTTAATGAACACACACACACTTCTTTATGTTCACATTATTTCTCTACCTCCTTTGGGGTTTAGTTTTCTTGCTTCTTTTCCATTTCCATTTGCGTCTTAGTGTAGTTTAGTGTAACCAACCTTTCTCTCCTTCTTTTACCTCTCGCCTTCGCACAAACCAAACGTCGACACACCTTCCAGTGGACGACCCGTATTTTCTACCGCTTCAACGCGGCCGTGCACTTGCGATTAAATATAAAACGAGATCAATCAGATAGCAAACCTTCTTAGAAGGGCTGATGCTGCAAACTTCGTTGGCTGAAGACATGTTGGTTCTTTCTTTTGGAAAGATGATTATGAGCTGGGGACAGGAGGAGTTTCAGGGAATTTAAGATGTAAGGTAAAGTTGCCTTCTAAGATGGGGGCTTTAAACTGTGAGCATAAGAGTCGAACCATTTTCCCGCTTCGAAAGGTCTGGATCGGGTCTGGACAGACACCTACAATGGGTTGGATAGTGTCTGGAAAAATGCCTGGGAACAAGTCCAGAAGACATGCTCGACATTCATTTGGAAAGTTCTGTAAAGACTATGGACGAGGTCTGGATTGCTTATGGCACAAGACTTGAAAGGTTCTAGACAAACGAGGGAATGTATGTGTAAACGAAGAGTTATGATGGAAATGGTGTTAGGAAGTGGACCGACATCATCACCATGACCAAAAAATATCCCCCTCGATCTGAAAGAATTTTAAGGATATCCACACAATCACCGACGTGACATATTTTTCCTATCAGCGTCATGCCAAAATGAATCCATATCGTATCCAGAGTCATTCCTGAAGGAGACCAAATGGCATCCAGAGTCGATTCGCACTCAATCCAACGTTAATCCAGTGTCACGTTGATTGAATCAGTTAAAATACCGCAAGTGCACGGCCGCGTTGAAGTGGTGGTAAATACAGGTCGGTCCACAAGGAGAGCATGTGAGTCAGATTCACGATACTCGAGTTGGGGAGAAGAAGAGAGAGATGTGATCGAAACTACACTACAATGCAAAAGAAATCGGAAAATAAGCAATAAAACTAAACCTCTCAGGGGGTAGAGAGAGAATGCGAATACGAAAATGTGTGTTGTGTGCATGTGTTCAAATGTGCTCATCAAAACATGTCATACATGAAATCCATAAAACTCAATTCCAACTTTGCCTCCAAATGAAATAAGATAAGACATTATCATTAAAACATAGAAGACAATAATTGAAATGAAGCTAATATGGTAACATGCATCACGACTCAAATCCAACTATGTCTCCACATGAAATAATATTTATCACAATCATTAAAAAATACAAGACATTAATTTGGATAAAGCCCACATAGCACATGCATGCACATGCCTTGTTTCCTTCTTCCACTCCATCCGTATCCTAACCTCATCATTACCCATAAAATAGGCCCACTAATCTAAGCACGTGCTAAGCTTCATTCAAGAGCATTAGTACATCAAAGATAAAAGTAAAATCCCATTAGATGGTTATGGAACTCAAAGGATTAAGATTAACACACATTAATCCATGACATGATCAAATCACCTTCTTCTCCACCCCCCTATGGGGATGGACTACTCTCTACTCATCTCTACACTAAAGAAAGCACGAAAAGAACATAAACCCTTGAAAGAAATGTAGAAGACTAGATTAAACAAAGAACGACATAAAAGAAATTGCATCAAAGGAAAACATCAACACAATAAAGAAGAACTAAACTAGATTAAGAAAATAAAAGACAAAGTTTGCTCTCCAACCCCCTTATTACACTACTAAAATAGGAAACTAAAACCTACTCTAATGGGGGAAGGAGGAAGAAGAGGTGGAAAGGAGGGTTTACAATGGTATTTATAGAAGAAATAAGGGTTTGGATGGATCTGGGAGCAATCCGACGGTTGTAATAACTTTGTCTATACTCTGGTGCACCCAATTAACGTTTTATTTAAACCGCAAGTGCACGGCCGCGATGAAGCGGTGGCAAGTACGGGTCATCCTCAGGGAGGTGAGCAGCCTCTTGTTTATCAGAAATCAAGTGGTAAAGATTGGGGGAGAAAGATTTATTATGCTAACCTACACTACACTTCGCTAAGAAGTACGAAATGTGAAAGAAGCAAACAAACGATGCGATGAGAACTAAGCTAAGAACAAAGGAGGAATGCTGGAATACAGAAATGGAAAAACCCCTAAGAGGTGGAGTGAGTGCACACATGCAAAGAGGTGGGTGTAGAATACATTCTTTAAGCACATGAAGGTGGTGTTTATCAAGCATCGGAAGTGTCTAAATGTTATGGCAAAACCTATCAATCTATTCACCAACTTAGTTGATTAACATTTACATATGCAAATCATTTTGGCAAAACTCATCAAGTTGTAAATTCTATCCTAAACAAGCAAGCATACATTCATGTTTAATCAACACATTGAAATTAAAGCATTCATCCCATTCTCTAATGCATGTATGTACATCTACTCCACCCCCAAAGGGGATGGAACTACTCACTAAACATTACACTAATTATTAAACTATGGAAAGAAAGCATATTAAAACTAAGCTACAATTAAAAGGCGATTAAACTAAAACATGCACAAACAATAAAAGAAGCATAAAATAAACAATGAAATAAACACAAAACTTTATTGATAAAATGACTCTCACATTAAAAGTAGCATCCTCCTACTTTAGTGTGTGCTTCAAGGCCTTACTTCTAGTAGGAAGAATAGCCACTTAAAATATGGAGTGATTACAATGGAAGGTGAAGAGTTCTATTTATAGGCATGGAAAAAGCTAATCCGGTACAATCCCCCGATGTGGGACTAAACCAACACCAAAAATAGCCACAACGAACATTAATACAAGTCCAGGACAAATCTTGGCGGATCTAGACTATTCCAGACCGCCAATTGGCGGTCCAAAATGTCCGGATCCAGTTGAGTTTTATTCTGGGCTTTTCTTTGTGCTTTTGGTGGTCTTTGATGCATCTACTTCGTTTGTTGGAGCTCCGACCCGAATCCAATTGCTAAAATACTCCCCATGATGGTGTGAAGTATTCTCTTTTCCTCTTAGGTCCCTCCGTCTTGTGTTCAGGTCCTTCTCCCTTGCATCTTGGTCCCCAGATCTCACAATCCAGTCCTTTTTCTCAGCTTTTGGGTCCTTTTATGTTTCATCTCTTCAAACCTATTTATTCCTGAAAACTAAACATAAAACTCGTGACATAGCATTGTTTAGGTGAAAGATAATGGATATAAGTTACAAATATGAGCATGAAATGATGTCAATCAAATACCCCCACACCTAACTTTTACTAGTCCCGAGCAAAACAAAGAAAGGGAAAAGCATGCGAAAAACAAGAAATCCTAACTCACTTTCGTAGGAATCACGGTTGCATTTAGCACGTGCAACAAGCCGTTAAACCTCCCTGTTGCCAAGGAGGAGGAGTGTTGTCTCCTGAGGGTTTTCAGCGGATATACCCACAAAATCCGAACAAGATGCATTAATCAATCTAGCTACACGACTCGTTGGACTCATTTTGTCGATCATGGGACGCGGTAATACTACGGGTCGACTCTATATATGTAATCGGTCCACACACTTAGCCTAATGAGTTATTCGTGAGAGTTAGTTAAGGACTTAAGTGAAAGACATGAGCAACCTTAACTTCTGAATGTGATACAATGTGTAGAGTCCATTTTGGTTCTTATTTGACTTTTTTTTCTTTTTTTTTTCTTTTTTCTTTGGAGCATTTTATTGGTTTGTGTTTGATTCTCCCAGGGTCGGGTTTCGTGCATCATTGCCTATGAGGACTTACACTATCATGTACACCTTCCCCCAAATCTCCCCAAAGCGCGATCCCTACCACCCGTGTAATAAGAGTTCGGTCGGTGCATCCCAAGTCAGATGACTCGAAAGCACCAGGCACAAAGTCCCCTCAGACCTACTTTCCTGAGTGATAGGAGCCGTGCGAGAAGAGAGAACATGATTGACATCATTTCATGCGCATATTTGTATCTTATATCCATTATCTTTCACCTAAACAATGCTATGTCACGAGTTTTATGTTTAGTTTTCAGGAATAAATAGGTTTGAAGAGATGAAGCATAAAAGGACCCAAAAGCTGGGAAAAAGGACTGAATTGTGAGATCTACGGACCAAGATGCAAGGGAGAAGGACCTCATTTCAAGACAGAAGGACCTAAGAGCAAAACAGAATACTCCACACCATCATGGGGAGTAGTTTACCAATTCGATTCGGGTCGGAGCTCCAACAAGTCAAGTAACCGCATCAAAGACCAACAATACCAAAAAGAAAAGCCCAAAACAAAAATGAGCAGGTTCTGAACAAAATAGACCGCTAATTGGCGGTCCAAGACCGCTAATGGGCTGTCCATTTTGGCCCAAATCCGGTCAAATTTCTCCAGCACATGTATTAGAGGATATTTAGGCTATTTTAGGTATCTGTTTAGTCCCACATCGGGGGATTGTCCCGGATTACCTTTTTCCATGGCTATAAATAGAACTCTTCACCTCCTTTTGTAATCACTCCATATTTTAAGTGGCTATTCTTCCTACTAGAAGTGAGGCCTTGAAGCACACACTAAAGTAGGAGGATGCTACTTTTAATGTGAGTCATTTTATCAATAAAGTTTTGTGTTTCTTTCATTGTTTGTTTATGCTTCTTTTATTGTTTGTGCATGTTTTAGTTTAATCATCTTTTAATTCTAGCTTAGTTTTAATATGCTTTCTTTCCATAGTTTAATAATTAGTGTAATGTTTAGTGAGTAGTTCCATCTCCTTTGGGGGGTGGAGTAGATGTACATACATGCATTAGAGAATGTGATGAATGCTTTAATTTCAATGTGTTGATTAAACATGAATGTATGCTTTCTTGTTTAGGATAGAATTTACAACTTGATGAGTTTTGCTAAAAGGATTAGACACCTCTCATACTTGTTTAGGTTCTGAAATAAACATCTTGCATATGTAAATGTTAATCAACCAAGTTGGTGAATAGATTGATAGGTTTTGCCATAACATTTAGACACTTCCTATGCTTGATAAACACCA
The DNA here is from genome assembly GCA_963682175.1 of Triglochin maritima. Lineage (NCBI taxonomy): Eukaryota > Viridiplantae > Streptophyta > Magnoliopsida > Alismatales > Juncaginaceae > Triglochin > Triglochin maritima. Next base: position 37,078,105 of record OY821773.1, on the reverse strand, counting down.
CCTTCATGTGCTTAAAGAATGTATTCTACACCCACCTCTTTGCATGTGTGCACTCACTCCACCCCTTAGGGGTTTTCCATTCCTGAAATTCCAGCATTCTTGTTTTGTTCTTAGCTTATTTCTTATTTCATCGTTGGTTTGCTTCTTCCACATTCGATACTTCTTAGCGTAGTGTAGCGTAGGTTAGCGTAACCAACTCTCTTCTCCATTTTTTCCGCCACTTGATTTCGTGCAAACAAGAGGCTGCTAACCTCCCTGAGGACGACCCGTACTTCCCACCGCTTCATCGCGGCCGTGCACTTGCGGTTTAAATAAAACGTTCAACAAGTTTTTGGCGCCGTTGCCGGGGAGGTGCCAGTCCAGACTCTTGTTTGGACGATTCGAGTGGATTTAATTTTTGTCTTGTAGTTTTTTTTGTTTCAGGAGAGTCACATTGAGAAGGGGAAGCATCTGGTGAAGGTTGGAGGCGGTTTGAGAGAAGAAGACCGCCAATCAGCGGTCTACAACCGCCAACTGGCGGTCTGGTTGTTTCATTTCACCTCGAAATTTCTTTGGAGTATTTGTTTTATATGATGTAGTGGTCTGGGACTTAATTTGGCATGTTTTGACGTATAGTTTGTTCCTAGATCAATAATCAAACCTTCCTTAAGCAACTTGGACCCTAAAACTCAAAGCAAAAGATTAGGCATTTTTTTGTTTAGGCCATGCATCATGTATGTGACTTAGGCATTTAGATTGTCTTTTATCTTAGCTTTATTTTCTGTTGCTGAGAGCTGGCGTGAGGTACGCACCTTCTACTCTCATTCATGCATTTCGTATGAACATGCATTAGTTAGTAGGAAGTGCATTGCAACAAGTGTGAGTTGAGGGAATTTGAGGGAATTTGAGGAGGTCTGTGATATGTTCAACCTGCAACAACTTAGCACAGACTCCATCCATCTTAGGCTCGTTCCTTTCGCATTAAAGGATGATGCCAAGAAGTGGTTGTACATTAACCAGGCAAATTCCTTTAGGACTTGGGATGAGTTTCAATCTGCATTCCTCAAGAAGTACTTTCCAAATCATCGGACTCAAAAATTGATGAACGAAATCAATTCGTTCTATCAACATGAGACCGAACCATTTCATGCATATCTAGAGAGGTTCAAAGAGCTACTATCCTCGTGCCCTCACCATGGCATTGAGTTGTGGCGTCTTTGTCAGATTGTGTATGAGGGTCTTTACATCCCGTCCAGAACGCTCCTTGAGTCCATGTGTAAAGGAGAGTTCTTGGGAAAGGATGAAAGGGAGGCATGGGCCTTCCTAGAAGACCTCGCTGAGAAAACCATGCAGTGGGAGAGTGTGAGGGAACCACCTGCATCATCTAGTATAGGAGCGAGGATCGCGAATGCAAACTCGAGTAGATCAGGTATAACATTTGCTATCGATACCACTACGGCCACCGAGGCACGCATGGCGGCCTTAATGCGCCGTATGGACTCGATTGAGCTCCAAAACCAACAAAGTGCACCTCACATGTCCACATCTTGTCCAGTTCCCTGTCATTCATGTGGTAGGATAGGTCATGTAGAAAGCGAGTGTGAGTCCATTCCTCCTGAGATGGAGCGTGTCAACGCCGTCTATGATAGCGCCAGGAATGACCCATACTCATCATGTTATAATCCTGGATGGAGGAACCACCCCAATTTTTCATGGAACCAAACTAATGCCCTGGGTGGTCCTCCAAACTCCTCTAGACCACCGTACCAATCACACCAACCTCCCATGCATGCGCATTCCTATCAGCCACCCCAAACGCAAACTACCAATCAATCGGGTTTCCCAAATTCCAATAATATGGAAACCCGATTCAATTCGCTTGAGACCTTGACTCGTGGACTTGAAAACTCAATGAATCTTTTTATGTCAACCACGAGTCAAGTTCTCACTTCAAATCAGCAGACCATCAAATCTCTAGAGCTTCAGATGGGCCAATTGGCTCAGTCTGTACATGAAAGAGAGAGAGGGTCTTTTCCAAGCCAGCCTGAGGCTAACCCCCGCATGTACCAACAACAACAAATGCAAAATGAGAATGTGGTACCTCGGGGGAGGCAAGTGAACCATGTGGAGGAACCTGTTCACCATGTCAATTCCATTGTGACCTTAAGGAATGGAAAACAGGTTGACAATCACATTTCCTTGCCACACCCACCACCATCTATGCAGCCTCTCAGTGGGAATGGTGGTGAAGAAGAAGCTGAGGGTGAGGGTAATACACCAAAGCTTTCTTCTCAGGCACAGCAGAAAACCTACCTGCCAAATGCTCCCTATCCAAGTAGGTTAAACAAAAAGCAGAGTGACAACATGAACAAGATATTAGAGGTGTTTAAGCAAGTAAAGGTTAACATCCCCTTGTTGGATGTCATCCAACAAATACCTCAATATGCCAAAGTGTTGAAGGATCTCTGCACAACCAAGAGGAAGACCAATGTTCCTAAGAAAGCATTCTTGGCTGCAAATATCAGCTCACTTTTGTCCAATCCCACCTACACAAAATACAAGGACCCTGGGTGTCCTACTATTCAGTGTATGATAGAGGAGACACTAGACTGAGGAATGTTTTGCTTGATTTAGGATCAGCGGTCAACCTCCTCCCATTCTCTGTTTATCAACAGTTGAACTTGGGAGAATTGAAACCAACTAAGATCACCCTCCAATTGGCGGATAGATCCATTTGTATTCCCATGGGGATTATCGAGGATGTGCTTATCAAAGTTGGAGATTTTATATTTCCAATCGATTTTGTTGTCCTCGATACCAATCTTGTTGCGAACACCCACTCTCAAATACCTTTGATTTTGGGTAGACCATTTCTGGCAACCTCCAATGCTTTGATTGATTGTAGAAATGATCTCATGAAGCTCTCATTCGGTAAAATGAGTGCCGAGTTTCATGTGTTCAACTCTGGTAGGCAACAGGAACCCATGGATGAACCTTTAAATCTCAATCTCATCCGCCAATTGGAGAAAGCACCACAAAACCAAGGAACACCTCTAACACCAATGCAGGCCATTGAGAATGTTTGTAGGCTCAGCGAAGACTCATTGCCTGTCTTCGCAATGCAACAGAGTGAGCTGGCCTCGAACATGAATCTCCAAAGGGAGTGTTCATTGCATGATTCAGTTGAGAGTACTAGTGAGAGTGAGACACCTCACCATATGCCTAGACCAGAAGGTGTCTCTACCTCATGTGCCATGGCCATTGAGCCATTTGAGCTTTATATTGACTCCAACAAGGACCCACCTATAACCGAGCTTATGCTTGATGATCTAAGTGATGGTGGGAGGTCCTTGTTGGATGACTTGGGGAGAAGCCCCATTCTTAGTGATGCATGTCTGCTGCATCCATCGAATGAGCCTGAGGAACTCATTCCGATGCACCCGCCTATTGGTTGGAGGGTTTTCTTCGATGAGCAATTAAACCCTAGCGAGGCAACACAACTACATTCTTTGTTGCCCACACCCAACCAATATCATGAGGGGTTCGAGCCTTTCAGCTTTGACCTTTCACCCCTCATGACACCTCAGAGTACCAGTGGAGTTTGCCCATCTCGGCAAGTCTCTGGTCCACATGACTTGATGTTCACATTTGATGTTCCTTGACCAAATGATTATGAGAATATCTTGGCTGATGTATATATCTTGTAAAAAAAAGAAAAAAAGTGTGTAATAAAAGACTCCTTCAGTGAGCATCGATTGTTGTGGGCCCCAACCCTTGTGTACTTGGGCCCAATCTCTTCACGTATTTATCTCCCTTCTTCAGCTTCTCACAGGTTTTGAGGGAATTTGGGTTTGTGTCCATCAACATGACCCTGAACGTCCCTTTGTACTTCATGTTGGTGAGATCTTTCCTTTTTCATGCATGTATCCATGTAGTATCTTGTTCACATTCATTGAGGACAATGCATGAAGTAGGTGTGGGGGGTGTTTTACGTGTGTACATAGTCGAGTCTTTTTCCTTTGGTTTTATTTTCGTTTGTTTGTACTGCTAGGGTCATGTTAGTGTGCCGCATTTAACATTGATATATCTGCTTGCCATGATCCTTGGGTGACTTGTCTTCTTTTGCTTGCCGAGTGCTTTAAAATTTTCACATTTCTTTCAAAATCTTCATGTGTTTTCGAAAGAAAATGTTTTTGTGGGTTTTGCGTGTGTTTAGCATGTGCAAAACCGTTGAGAGACAAAGTAAAAAGAAAGCTCCCAAAATTGTCTTGAACTTGATGCATTAGGATTTCTAGTTTAATGGCTTTAGGTCTTGTCGAGTCGTTAGGATGCACCCTGGTTTTCCCTCAGGGGGCGCGTAATCATAGGGTTTCAGTACTCAAACATTTAAAGAAGTCCACCCTGAACCTAGTGAGTCAAATAATTCGTGTTTGTGAGTATAAGGAAGTTTGTCGTAGTCGAGGGACCATAATCTCTTTTTGTGAAACTTAAGTGTAGGGGTTTTGGTTCCCATATAGATAAATAAGTGGTGTTCTCTCTTCTCGTACGGCTCCTATCACTCGGGGAAGTAAGTCTGAGGGGACTTTGTGCCTGGTGCTTTCGAGTCATCTGACTTGGGATGCGCCGACCGAACTCCCGTTACACGGGTGGTAGGGATCGCCCTATGTGGAGATTTGGGCGAAGGTGTACGTGATAGTGTAAGTCCTCATAGGCAATGATGCACGAAACCTAACCCTGGGAGAATCAAACACCAACCAATAAAATGCTCCAAAACAAAAAGAAAAAAAAGAAATGGAAAAAAAAGCAAAAAAAAAGCAAATAAGAACCAAAATGGACTTTACACATTGTATCACATTCAGAAGTTAAGGTTGCCCATGTCTTTCACTTAAGTCCTTAACTAACTCTCACGAATAACTCATTAGCCTAGGTGTGTGGACGGATTACATATATAGAGTTGATCCGTAGTGTTACCGCGTCCCATGATCGACAAAATAAGTCCAACGAGTCGTGTAGCTAGATTGATTAATGCATCTTGTTCGGATTTTGTGGGTATATCCGCTGAAAACCCTCAAGAGACAACACTCCCCCTCCTTGGCTACAAGGAGGTTTAACGGCTTGTTACACGTGCTAAGTGCAACCATGATTCCTACGAAAGTGAGTTAGGATTTCTTGTTTTTCGCATGCTTTTCTCTTTCTTTGTTTTGCTCGGGACTAGCCAAAGTAAGGTGTGGGGGTATTTGATTGACATCATTTCATGCACATATTTGTATCTTATATCCATTATCTTTCACCTAAACAATGCTATGTCACGAGTTTTATGTTTAGTTTTCAGGAATAAGTAGGTTTGAAGAGATGAAGCATAAAAGGACCCAAACGCTGGGAAAAAGGACTGAATTGTGAGATCTAGGGACCAAGATGCAAGGGAGAAGGACCTGATTGCAAGACAGAAGGACCTAAGAGCAAAACAGAATACTCCACACCATCATGGGGAGTATTTTACCAATTCGATTCGGGTCGGAGCTCCAACAAGTCAAGTAACCGTATCAAAGACCAACAATACCAAAAAGAAAAGACCAAAACAAAAATGAGCAGGATCTGAACAAAATAGACCGCTAATTGGCGGTCCATTTGGGCCCAAATCCGCTCAAATTTCTCCAGCACATGTATTAGAGGATATTTAGGCTATTTTTGGTATCTGTCTAGTCCCACATCGGGGGATTGTCCCGGATTACCTTTTTCCATGGCTATAAATAGAACTCTTCACCTCCTATTGTAATCACTCCATATTTTAAGTGGCTATTCTTCCTACTAGAAGTGAGGCCTTGAAGCACACACTAAAGTAGGAGGATGCTACTTTTAATGTGAGTCATTTTATCAATAAAGTTTTGTGTTTCTTTCATTGTTTGTTTATGCTTCTTTTATTGTTTGTGCATGTTTTAGTTTAATCATCTTTTAATTCTAGTTTAGTTTTAAAATGCTTTCTTTCCATAGTTTAATAATTAGTGTAATGTTTAGTGAGTAGTTCCATCTCCTTTGGGGGGTGGAGTAGATGTACATCCATGCATTAGAGAATGGGATGAATGCTTTAATTTCAATGTGTTGATTAAACATGAATGTATGCTTTCTTGTTTAGGATAGAATTTACAACTTGATGAGTTTTGCCAAAAGGATTAGACACCTCTCATACTTGTTTAGGTTCTGAAATAAACATCTTGCATATGTAAATGGTAATCAACCAAGTTGGTGAATAGATTGATAGGTTTTGCCATAACATTTAGACACTTCCTATGCTTGATAAACACCACCTTCATGTGCTTAAAGAATGTATTCTACACCCACCTCTTTGCATGTGTGCACTCACTCCACCCCTTAGGGGTTTTCCATTCCTGAAATTCCAGCATTCTTGTTTTGTTCTTAGCTTAGTTCTTATTTCATCGTTTGTTTGCTTCTTCCACATTTCATACTTCTTAGCGTAGTGTAGCGTAGGTTAGCGTAACCAACTCTCTTCTCCATTTTTTCTGCCACTTGATTTCGTGCAAACAAGAGGCTGCTCACCTCCCTGAGGACGACCCGTACTTGCCACCGCTTCATCGCGGCCGTGCACTTGCGGTTTAAATAAAACGTTCAACAGAACACCACTTATTTATTTATCTACATGGGAACCAAAATCCCTACACTTAAGTTTCACAAAAAGAGATTAAAGGCCCTTGACTACGACAAACTTCCTTATACTAACAGACACGAATTATTTGACTTACTAGGTTCAGGGTGGACTTCTTTAAATGTTTGAGTGCTAAAACCCTATGATTACACGCCCCCTGAGGGAAAACAAGGGTGCATCCTAATGACTCGACAAGACCTAAAGCCAGTAAACTAGAAATCCTAATGCATCAAGTTCAAGACAATTTAGGGAGCTTTCTTTTTACTTTGCCTCTCAACGGTTTTGCACATGCTAAACACACGCAAAACCCCCAAAAACATTTTCTTTCGCAAACACATGAAGATTTTGAAAGAAATGTGAAAATTTTAAAGCATTGGGCAAGCAAAAGAAGACAAGTCACCCAAGGATCATGTCAAGCAGATATATTAATGTTAAATGCGGCACACTAACATGACCCTAGCAGTACAAACAAAAGAAAATAAAACCAAAGAAAAAAGACTCGACTATGTACACACGTAAAACACCCCCCCCCCACACCTACTTCATGCATTGTCCTCAATGAATGCGAGCAAGATACTACATGGAGATATGCATGAAAAGGGAAACATCTCACCAACAGGAAATACAAAGGGACGTTCAGGGTCATGTTGATGGACACAAACCCAAATTCCCTCAAAACCTGTGTGAAGCTGAAGAAGGGAGATAAATACGTGAAGAGATTGGGCCCAAGTACACAAGGATTGGGGCCCACAACAATCGATGCTCACTAATGAGTCTTTTATTACACACTTTTTTTCTTTTTTTTGTTTTTTTTGTTTTTGTTTTTTTGTTTTTTACAAGATATATACATCAACCAAGATATTCTCATAATCATTTGGTCAAGGAACATCAAATGAGAACATAGAGTTTTGAGGACCAGAGACTTGCCGAGATGGGCAAACTTCACTGGTACTCTGAGGTGTCATAAGGGGTGAAAGGTGAAAGCTGAAAGGCTCGAACCCCTCATGATATTGGTCGGTTGTGGGCAACAAAGAATGAAATTGTGTTTCCTCACTAGGGTTTAATTGCTCATCGAAGAAAACCCTCCAACCAATAGGCGGGTGCATCAGAATGAGTTCCTCAAGCTCATTCGATGGATGCAGCAGACCTGCATCACTAAGAATGGGGCGTCTCCCCAAGTCATCCAACAAGGACCTCCCACCATCATTTAGCTCATCAAGTATAAGCTCGGTCATAGGTGGGTCCTTGTTGGAGTCAATATGAAGCTCAAATGGCTCAATGGCCATGGGACATGAGGTAGAGACACCTTCTGGTATAGGCATATGATGAGGTGTCTCACTCTGACTAGTACTCTCAACTGAATCATGCAACGAACACTCCCTTTGGACATTCATGTTCGAGGCCAGCTTACTCTATTGCATTGCAAAGACAGGCAATGAGTTTTCGCTGGGCCCACGAACATTCTCAACGGGTTGCATTGGGGTTAGGGGTGTTCGTTGATTTTGTGGTGCTTTCTCCAATTGGCGGATGAGATTTAGATTTAAAGGTTCATCCATGGGTTCCTATTGCTTACCAGAGTTGAACACATGAAACTCGGCACTCATGTTACCGAATGAGAGCTTCATGAGACCATTTCTACAATTAATCAAGGCATTAGAGGTTGCCAGAAATGGCCTACCCAAAATCAAAGGTATTTGAGAGTGGGTGTTCGCAACAAGATTGGTATCGAGGACAACAAAATCGACTGGAAATATAAAATCTCCAACTTTGATAAGCACGTCCTCGATAATCCCCATGGGAATACGAATGGATCTATCCGCCAATTGGAGGGTGATCTTAGTTGGTTTCAATTCTCCCAAGTTCAACTGTTGATAAACAGAGAATGGGAGGAGGTTGACCGCTGATCGTAAATCAAGCAAAACATTGCTCATTCTAGTGTCCCCTATCGTACACTGAATAGTAGGACACACCGGGTCCTTGTATTTTGTGTAGGTGGGATTGGACAAAAGTGAGCTGATATTTGTAGCCAAGAATGCTTTGTTAGGAACATTGGTCTTCCTCTTGGTTGTGCAGAGTTCCTTCAACACTTTGGCATATCTCAGTATTTGTTGGATGACATCCAACAAGGGGATGTTAACCTTCACTTGCTTAAACACCTCTAATATCTTGTCCATGTTGTCACTCTGCTTTTTGTTTAACCTACTTGGATAGGGAGCTTTTGGCAGGCAGGTTTTCTGCTGTGTCTGAGAAGAAAGCTTTGGTGTATTACCCTCACCCTCATCTTCTTCTTCACCACCATTCCCACTGAGGGGCTGCATAGATGGTGGTGGGTGTGGCAAGGAAATGTGATTGTCAACCTGTTTTCCATTCTTTAAGGTCACAATGGAATTGACATGGTGAACATGTTCCTCCACATGGTTCACTTGCCTCCCCCGAGGTACCACATTCTCATTTTGCATTTATTGTTGTTGGTACATGCGGGGGTTAGCCTCAGGCTGGCTAGGAAAAAAACCCCTCTCTCTCTCATGTACAGACTGAGCCAATTGGCCCATCTGAAGCTCTAGAGATTTCATGGTCTGCTGATTTGACGTGATAACTTGACTTGTGGTAGACATAAAATTTTTCATTGAGTTTTCAAGCCCACGAGTCAAGGTCTGAAGCGAATTGAATCCGGTTTCCATATTATTGGAATTTAGGAAACCCGATTGATTGGTGGTTTGTGCTTGGGGTGGCTGATAGGAATGCGCATGCATGGGAGGTTGGTGTGATTGGTAAGGTGGTCTAGAGGAATTTGAAGCACCACCCGGGGCATTATTTTGGTTCCATGAAAAATTGGGGTGGTTCCGCCATCCAGGATTATAAGATGATGAGTATGGGTCATTCCTAGCTCTGTCATAGGTGGCGTTGACACACTCCATCTCAGGCGGAATGGACACACACTCGCTTTCTACATGACCTACCCTACCACATGAATGACAGGGAACTGGACCAGATGTGGACCTGTGAGGTGCACTTTGTTGGTTTTGGAGCTCAATCGAATCCATACGGCGCATTAAGGCCGCCATGCGTGCCTCGGTGGCCGTAGTGGTATCGATAGCAAATGCGGAACCCGATCTAGTTGAGTTTGCCTTCGCGATCCTCGCTCCTATACTAGATGATGCAGGTGGTTCCCTCACACTCTCCCATTGCATGGTTTTCTCAGCGAGGTCTTCTAGGAAGGCCCATGCTTCCCTTTCATCCTTTCCCAAGAACTCTCCTTGACACATGGACTCAAGGAGCGTTCTGGACGGGATGTGAAGACCCTCATACACAATCTGACAAAGACGCCACAACTCAATGCCATGGTGAGGGCACGAGGATAGTAGCTCTTTGAACCTCTCAAAATATGCATGAAATGGTTCGGTCTCATGTTGATTGAACGAATTGATTTCGTTCCTCAATTTTTGAGTCCGATGATTAGGAAAGTACTTCTTGAGGAATGCAGATTGAAACTCATCCCAAGTCCTAAAGGAATTCGCCTGGTTGCTGTACAACCACTTCTTGGCGTCATCCTTTAGTGCAAAAGGAACGAGCCTAAGATGGATGGAGTCTGTGCTAAGTTGTTGCAGCTAGAACATAGCACAGACCTCCTCAAATTCCCTGAGAAAGATATAGGGGTCACCTTTCCCAGTGAAATGAGGGAGCATGGAGATAAACTGAGGCTTAACCTCAAAATGGTTCCCATTAGCCTCTGGCAATACGATGCATGAGGGTAGAGCTGTATGGCTCGGGTAGCATCGATCACGTAGAGGTATGGGAACGACAACTGGAAGCACTGGTCGAACCGGTGGGTCCAGCAACTGCTCCTCCTCACGGAAATTAGCAGCCATTGAACCCGGACAGCGTGCGACACGAGAGGAGGAAGGTGTCCAGAAATCGATGACCAAAGCCGGATTGACAACGCTCCTCGTCAAACGACCACTCTCGTCTCGTGTCCACGAAAGCATGCACAAAGGTGCACACACAAACCACAACTCTTTTTTTTTCAAAGAATGTATGTAGGGGAGATGACGGGGGAACACAAGAGAGAAAGAATGACTCAGGAGAGAAAGGAAGAAGTTCTTAATCTACGGCGGATGGGTACAGGTAGAAGCACACAAGTAAACAAGGCTCAAACAATCCTAAGGTCGCTATAGGTCCTTACAGCTAGACGACGCCTAACTGCGTGGTCACACGGCCTCAACATGCCTCACCTCCCTACGACGAGGACCACAAAGCCCAGCAAGTGAGTCAAGATCTGGATATCTCGTCTCTCCTACTATCGACAAAGTGGGCAACGCCGATCAGGTCATGACGGTCGGGACCGGATCACTCTCCTAATGCGTCCGAATTCCTTAAGGCCAATGTCTACTTGATTTTAAAATTAGGCTCTTGATTAGTGTGGTTTTTGAGGCGAAGGAAAGGGTGATGAAATCCCCCACCTTATCTTTTATGGGAAAGCCCCTCCTTAGTAGCGTTTTGGAGTCCTAAATCTAGCAATCAACTCTCCAAACAACGCTCAACTCACACTTGTTGCAATGCACTTCCTACTAACTAATGCATGTTCATACGAAATACATGAATGAGAGTAGAAGGTGCGTACCTCATGCCAGCTCTCAGCAACAGAAAATAAAGCTAAGATAAAAGACAATCTAAATGCCTAAGTCACATACATGTTGCATGACCTAAACAAAAAGAATGCCTAATCTTTTGCTTTGAGTTTTAGGGTCCAAGTTGCTTAAGGGAGGTTTGATTATTGATCTGGGAACAAACTATAAGTCAAAACATTCCAAATTAAGTCCCAGACCACTATATCAGATAAAGTAAACAGACCAAAGAAATAAGAGAGCGAGCTGAGCTTACCAGACCGCCAATTGGCGGTCTCAGGCCGCTGATTGGCGGTCTACAGTGCCCAGCTTGCTTCAAAACTTCTCCAGGTGCTTCTCCTGAACACTCCAAGTCTCCTGAAACAAAGAAAAACTACAAAACAAAAATTAAATCCACTCGAATCATCCAAACAAGAGTCTGGACTGACACATCCCCGGCAACGGCGCCAAAAACTTGTTGAACGTTTTATTTAAACCGCAAGTGCACAACCGCGATGAAGCGGTGGCAAGTACGGGTCTTCCTCAGGGAGGTGAGCAGCCTCTTGTTTATCAGAAATCAAGTGGCAAAGATTGGGGGAGATAGATTTATTATGCTAACCTACACTACACTTCGCTAAGAAGTACGAAATGTGAAAGAAGCAAACAAACGATGTGATGAGAACTAAGCTAAGAACAAAGTAGGAGTGCTGGAATACAAAAATGGGAAAAACCCCTAAGGGGTGGAGTGAGTGCACACATGCAAAGAGGTGGGTGTAGAATACATTCTTTAAGCACATGAAGGTGGTGTTTATCAAGCATAGGAAGTGTCTAAATGTTATGGCAAAACCTATCAATCTATTGACCAACTTAGTTGATTAACATTTACATATGCAAGGTGTTTATTTCAGAACCTAAACAAGCATGAGAGGTGTCTAATCATTTTGGCAAAACTCATCAAGTTGTAAATTCTATCCTAAACAAGCAAGCATACATTCATGTTTAATCAACACACTGAAATTAAATCATTCATCCCATTCTCTAATGCATGTATGTACATCTACTCCACCCCCCAAAGGGGATGGAACTACTCACTAAACATTACACTAATTATTAAACTATGGAAAGAAAGCATATTAAAACTAAGCTAGAATTAAAAGACGATTAAACTAAAACATGCACAAACAATAAAAGAAGCATAAAACAAACAATGAAATAAACGCAAAACTTTATGGATAAAATGACTCACATTAAAAGTAGCATCCTCCTACTTTAATGTGTGCTTCAAGGCCTCACTTCTAGTCGGAAGAATAGCCACTTAAAATATGGTGTGATTACAATGGAAGGTGAAGAGTTCTATTTATAGGCATGGAAAAAGCTAATCCGGGACAATCCCCCGATGTGGGACTAAACCAACACCAAAAATAGCCTCAACGAACATTAATACAAGTCCTGCACAAATCTTGGCGGATCTCGACTAATCCAGACCGCCAATTGGCGGTCCAAAATGTCCGGATCCAGTTGAGTTTTATTCTGGGCTTTTCTTTGTGCTTTTGGTGGTCTTTGATGCATCTACTTCGTTTGTTGGAGCTCCGATCCGAATCCAATTGCAAAAATACTCCCCATGATGGTGTGAAGTATTCTGTTTTGCTCTTAGGTCCCTCCGTCCTGCGTTCAGATCCTTATCCCTTGCATCTTGGTCCCCAGATCTCACAATCCAGTCCTTTTTCCCAGCTTTTGGGTCCTTTTATGTTTCATCTCTTCAAACCTATTTATTCCTGAAAACTAAACATAAAACTCGTGACATAGCATTGTTTAGGTGAAAGATAATGGATATAAGATACAAATATGAGCATGAAATGATGTCAATCACACCCAATTAATCAAGTCCGAGCCACGGGAGGAATTATGGATCAATTGGAGAAAAATGATCCCCCCGTGGTGGATCCAAATCCGCTAGTGGTGGATCTTTTGCGCCCAATCAGTCCTGATTTCTTCCAAGAGGTTCAATGTTGTATTTTACACGTTGGGTGAAGCCCTGGTCCACTGTCTTGAGCCGATTTGATTTTAATTGGCAAATTATTGGTTTGGTTCAAGTCATGTGTCACAATACTTTGCATTTCACAATCTGGTCCTCCGGGTCTTCACTTGGGTCCTTCCTAATTGACGATCAAGTCCTTGTGCATTACAAATGGGTCCAGAAGTCTTCAATTCAGTGCATTCTTGTTGAATTCAGGTCCTTTTTGTTCCATTTTCTCTTCTTTATTACCTAACACCTGAAACACTACAACAACAACTCGAGTAGCACAATATTGGGGTAAAATAAAGGATATATAGCATGAATATGATGCATGATATGGTACTAATCAAATACCCCCACACTTACCTTTTGCTAGTCCCGAGCAAAACAAAGAAATAGAAATATGAAGGAAAGGAAAACATACGAAAAATAAGGAAATCATAATCGTAGTAATCACCATGGAACTTACCACGTGCAACAAGCCGTGAAACCTCCTAGTCTCCAAGGAGTGGGAGTGGTGTCTCCTGAGGGTTTTCAGCGGATATACCCACAAAATCCGAACATTGATGCATTATTCAATCTAGCCACACGACTTGTAGGACATAATTTTGTCAATCATTGGACACGGTAATCCTACGGGCCAACTCTATATATGAATCCAGTCCACACACCTAGCCTAATGAATCATTCATCCAAAATTAATTAAGGACTTAAGTGAAAGACATGGACAACCTTATCATCCTCAAGTGATACAAAGTGTAAAGTCCATTAAGGTTCCTATTTGCATTACATTTTTTATTTCTTTCTTTTTCTTTTTGGTCTCTTTATTTTATTTTTATCTATTTGGTGTTTGATTCTCCTAGGGTCAGGTTTCATGCATCATTGCCTATGAGGACTTACACTATCACATGCACCCTTCCCTAAATCTCCGCATATGGCGATCCCTACTACCCGTGTAACGGGAGTTCGGTCGGTGCATCCCAAGTCAGATGACTCAAAAGCACCAAGCAATAAGTCCCCTCGGACCTAATTTCCCGAGGAGAGAGACACCTACTCACTTATTTCTTATCTACACATGAACCAAAACCCCTAGACTTAAGGTTTCACAACAAGAGTTTAAGGGTCCCTGACTACGACAATTTCGTTATACTAACAGACACAAATTATTTGACTCACTAGGTTCAGGGGGGACTTCTTTATTTATTTGAGTACTAAAATCCAATGATTACTCTCCTCCCAAGGGAAAACCGGGGTGCATCCTAACGACTAGATAGGGCCTAAAGTCGGTATACTAGATATCCTAATGCATCAAGTTCAAGACAATTTTGGGAGCTTTCTTTTTACTTTGCCTCTCAACGGTTTTGCATATGCTAAACGCACGTAAAAACCTAAAAAACATTTTCTTTCGCAAACACATGAAGATTTTTGAAAGAAATGAAAAATTTAAAGCACTAGGCAAGCAAAGGAAGACAAGTCACCCAATTATCATGCCAAACAAATATATCGATATTAAAGGCAGCACACTAACATGACCTTAACAATAAGAAAACAAAACAAAATGACAAAGACTCGACTATGTACACACGTAAAACACCCCCCACACTTACGACATGCATTGTCCTCAATGAATGTGAGCATGATTCTACAAGAATATATGCAAGAAAAAGACAAGATCTCACCAAGGTGAAGCACAAGGAAATTTTTATCGTCATGTTGATGGACACAAACCCGAATTTCCCTCAAAACCTCTGAGATGCTAAAGAAAGGATACAAATACATGAAAGAAATGAGGCCCAAATACGCAGGGGTTGGAGCCCACAACAAGTTGTGCTCACTCATGGAGTCTTTTTGTTTGTTTTTTTTTAAATATAACTATGTACAAAAATTAGTTCTCATCTTCATTTGTCAAAGGACATCAAATAAGAAACTCAAAAGTAGGTCAATGCACTTGGAATGGGAACATGACACCACGTGGGGACAAAATACTCATGCATGCCCCCCCCCCTCACAGAGAGCACAGGATGAAAGGAGAGGTTCATGAATTGGACGCCAAAGCGTCTGATTCAAAGGATCAAACTGAAAGAGCTCAAACCTCTCAAGAGTTTGGGAAATATTGTGCAACGGAAGAAGAGTCTCTCTCGTTGCGGTACTGAAGTTATGATCGGCAATCCAAACTCTCCAACAAACAGGCGGGTGTGTTGGAAAGAGGTCAAGAACCTCGTTATGCATGTCTGACCTACCAGGCAAAAAGAAAGTGGGTCTCTTACCCAAGGTATCTTCTAAGGAACTCCCAATACCCTCTTTGGCAAAGTAGTTGTTTGATGTCCCATCATTTTCAAGTTGATCAGGAATAATAGTGAGAGGCAAACTCTCATCAAGTCGTATAAAATTAAAGGTACTAGGGAGCTCTTGCTCAACCAGAAGGGAGTCCTTAAGAGGCACAACAATAAGATCACGTGGCTCAAGGGCCACAAGACAAAAAGATAAGGCACAATCATGTGCTGACTCATAATGAAGCTAGTCCATGTTATTCTCAATTTGAATCGAATCCTCCACCAAGTGATCGTGAATTGAAACCCCCAAGTCCCTCAGACTAACTAGAAGTTTGACTTTGACAGATTGTGCTTTGAATTTGTTGATGTGGTGGTAGTTCGATATGAAAAGATGAATCCTCATGTTCACAAGAAGGCCACCCACCTCACGTTCACTTATTTGTTGTGTCATCTGACTCACTTGCATTTCCATAGTTTGCAAGGAATTTTGAGTGGACTTCAACATATTTTGAGTGGTTTCCATGAATGTTTGAAGGGTTTGTTCTAAGGAATCAAGTTTGGGGTCAACTGTGAGGCTCAAGTCAGAATTTGGGAAATTGTTGGGTTAGATGTTGATGAGCTGAGAATGAGTCCAATGATTGGTCATGGGTGGTTACTGGTAGGGATATGGGTGTTCAGAAGAAGAATAATGGGGTGGGTATGATGTATAAAAATTGGAATCAATATTGTTTCCCCATGAATCCATCCCTCTTGGGTTGTATGCAGATGCATAAAGGTCACCTTGAGTATTTTGGGAAAACGTATGCTCATACTCAGGCTCTGAGGAACATAAGGACATTCCTTGATAACGTGACCACTTAACCCACAACAGTCATAAGGTACAGCTACTGGAGCCACCGATGCACTCATGTCGTCTACCGCAAGCATGAAAGAGGCCAAAGTTTGTTGTAATGTCTCAGTTTGTGGACCAGCATTTTATTTGACATAACTAGATGGTGGTCTAGCAGTCAGTGCCTCTCTCATATTATCACAATCTAAAGATTGCTCAGCCACATAATTAAGATTGGCCCAACCATAGATTCTGTTTGTCTGAGGCACCCCAGGATGCATGGGTCCAGAATACCAGGGAGAATAGTCTTGGTCCCAACAATGAAATGGATGATCGCCCATGTAACCACCCATCTCGACAACGAACTCCCGAGTCGACCACTCTCACAACCACGAGGCCAAGTTTGCAAAAAAGTGCTCGACTCGACCCTTAAACGCTAACAGAGAGTGTTATGGGGAGGAGACTAGAACGTAGAAGCAGGTGAGAAGAAGATGACTCAGAGGAGAAGGGAAGAATCCCTAAAAACTAGTGTGGGTAAAGGGTCAGGGTAGAAGCCTATTCTAGCAAACACGGCTCAAACAAGCTTAGGCTGGCTATGGGTCCTTAAGCTAGACGACGCCTAACTTCAAGCTCACGAGGTCTCAACACGCCTCACCTCCCTACCACGAAGACCACAGAGCCCAGCAAGTGAGCCAAGATCCGTAGATTTCATCTCTCCTGCTACCAACAAAGTGGGCTACACCAATCAAGCTATGATGGTCGTGATCGGATTACTATCCTAATGTGCCCAAGATCTATTTGCCAATGTCTACTTGATTTTAGATTAAGGATTCACTTGAGTATGATTTGTAGGGCTAAGGGAGGGGTGACAAAATCCCCCACCTTATCTCTAAGACTATAGGTGGTGCCCCTTCATGATGTTTTGAAATCTCTAGCAAGCGACTCACCAAACAAGCACTCACCTCACTCTTTTTACAATGCACCTAACTAACTAATGCATGATTTAAACATGTGTGAATGAGAGATCGGGTGTACGTAACTCACACCAGCAATCGACAACGAAAATGTAAAGAAAAGAAAAGACGAATGCGTGCAAGGTCTACAAATGATGCTTGACCAAGATGGCAACAAGTCTAATCTTTTGCTTTGAGTTTTATGGTCCAAGTTGTCTTAAGAAGGGGTCATGCAAGCCAAATTAATTTTTGACACTAAAACAGAGCCTGCATTGCATCGACAGTGAAAGGAACCAACTAGAAATAGGCAAAGTAAGCTACAGTTGAAATAGAAATCCAAAGTACCTCACCAAATCCGCCACTAGCGGATGGAAATCCTCTACTGGCAAATCTCTTTGGGTTTCAGGTCCCCAGAATTCAGGTGTGTGCTTTCAAGCCCCCTTAGGTCCTCCTGTCCACCTATGACCCCATTCCAGTAACCAGAACTAAAAGGGAGACATAAAAACAAAGAAAAACCCCACCAAAATGGCGAACTCCACTACAGAAACGATGCTCCCTGGCAACGACACCAAAAACTTGATTGAATCAGTTAAAATACCCTAAGTGCACGGGCGCATTTAAGCGGTGGCAAGTACGGGTCGGTCCACAGGGAGAGCATGTGAGTCGGATTCACGATAGTCGAGTGGGGGAGAAGAAGAGAGAGATGTGATCGAAACTACACTACAATGCAAAAGAAATTGGAAAATAAGTAATAAAACTAAACCCCTCAGGGGGTAGAGAGAGAATGCAAATACGAAAATTTGTGTTGTGTGCGTGTGTTCAAATGTGCTCATCAAAACATGTCATACATGAAATCCATAAAACTCAATTCCAACTTTGCCTCCACATGAAATAAGATAAGACATTATCATTACAACATACAAGACAATAATTGAAATGAAGCTAATTTGGTCACATGCATCATGACTCAAATCCAACTGTCTCCATATGAAATAATATGTATCACAATCATTAAAACATACAACACATTAATTTAGATAAAGCCAACATGAGCACATCCATGCACATGCCTTGTTTCCTTCTTCCACTCCATATTTATCCTAACCTCATCATTCCCCATAAATAGGCCCACTAATCTAAGCATGTGCTAAGCTTAGTCAAGAGCATTAGCACATCAAAGATAAGAGTGAAATCCCATTAGATGGTTATAGAAATCATGTAAGGATCAAATGATTAAGATTAACACACACTAATCCATTACATGATAAAATCACCTTCTTCTCCACCCCCTATGGGGATGGACTACTCTCTACTCATCTCTACACTAAAGAAAGCATGAAAAGAACATAAACCCATGAAAGAAATGTAGAAGACTAGATTAAACAAACAACAACATAAAAGAAATTACATCAAAGGAAAACATCAACACAATAAAGAAGAACTAAACTAGATTAAGAAAATAAAAGACAATGTTTGCTCTCCAACCGCCTTATTACACTACTAAAATAGGAAACTAAAACCTACTCTAATCGGGGAAGGAGGAAGAAGAGGTGGAAAGGACGGTTTACAATGGTATTTATAGAAGAAATAAGGGTTTTGATGGATCTGGGAGCAATCCGACGGTTGTAATAACTTTGTCTATACTCTGGTGCACCCAATTAATCAAGTCCGAGCCACGGGAGCAATTATGGATCAATTGGAGCAAAATGATCCGCCCGTGGCAGATCTTTTACACCTCACCAGTTCTTATTTCTGCCAAGAGGTTCAATGTTGTATTTTGCACGTTGGGTGAAGCCAGGTCCACTGTTTTGAGCCAATTTGACTTTAATTGGCGAATTATTGGTTTGGTTCAAGTCAGGTGTCACAATACTTTGCATTTCACAATCAGGTCCCTCCGGGTCTTTACTTGGGTCCTTCCTGATTTGCGATCAAGTCCTTGTGCATTACAAATGGGTCTAGAAGTCTTCAATTCAGTCCATTCATGTTGCATTCAGGTCCTTTTGTTCCCTTTTCTCTTCTTTATTACCTAACACCTGAAACACTACAACAACAAAAACTTGAGTAGCACAATATTGGGGTAAAATAAAGGATATATAGAATGAATATGATGCATGATATGTTACTAATCACACGTTAAAATGAAAACAAAATGTATCCAGAGTCATTCTTGAAGGAGACCAAATGTAGTCTAGAGTCGTTCCGGAGTCAATCCAGCGGCATGCCAGAATGAATCCATATTGTATGCAGAGTCATTCTTTTCAGACCAAGGTTGCTGCAGAGTCCAAAATTATTAGAGAGTCATTCCAGAGTAATTCTAGACTCAATCCAGTGGTAATCTAGCATCATGCCAGAATTAATCCATAATGTATCCGGAGTCATTCCAGATGGAGACCAGAGTTGACCCAGTGTCCAAATCCAATCCCGAGTCATTCTAGAGTCAATCCACAGTCATTCCAGATCGAGACACGGGTTAACCCTGAGTCAGAAAATATTACAGAGGTAATCCAACGTCATGCCAGCATGAATCCATACTGTATCCAGAGTCATTTCACATGGAGACCACGGTTAACCCAGAGTCAAACCAGACTCAATCCAGAGTCAGTCCAGACTCAATCCAGCGTCATGCAAGAATGACTACATAACTCTAAAACACATGAATATATAGACATTGTCTGTAAATGATCTATAAGGATTTGAAAAATGGGTCTTTCCACACGGTCTGAAAAATTCATTGCATCAAGATTTCATAATAGTTTGACAATTGATTAACATGTAAACTCATACATTAAAACACCATTCAAAAACCAACAATTCTTTAAAATTATAAAGAATGTATTACTAACTAACGACCGAAAGTGATTACATTTCAGACTTGGAATTTGGATTATAACTCTCATATCCCAATCAGAATAATCTGGATCCTTTGGACGCAGAATTATATGAATTAGGGAAATAATCTTGCATTTCGCCTTGCCTTTATCTTTAGACTTCTTCTTGACAATAGACTTCAAGATTTTCTCTTGCTTAGAAACTCTTCGATTCAAAGGTGGTCGTTCGTTTTTGCGAACTGGAAGAGGATTCAACACTTGATTAAATTTGGTATTCTCAGACGGCAATTTAGTAGACTGACTGGTGTGAGGGGACTGCATAGAGATTTGATCTTTTTTGTAGTCCAAGTACGTCACCACTACTTCATATCTTTCGTGAGACATAAATGCTTCCTCAACCAATCAAACACATTGATCGACAATGTCATCAAATCTAGCATTTCCATCCATTTTCAATTCTGTTTTATCACGTGGAGTGGGAGTTTCAAAGCTACGTCTGAACTCCTTCCTCCAACGATGAAGTATGTGTGGCGATGGAATTGTTAAAACATTGAACCGATTGAGAACAACTAAAGCATGGCAACATAGAATTCCTTCGTGTTCAAAGAGACGGCAAGTACAAGAAATAATATGATCAACCGGTAAGTACTGAATTTCAAATCTCTTCTTCTTGAAATCAGGAGAGTAGTCAAAGTGTACACGTTCTTGACCAGAAAAATAAAGAACCTCGTTAACTGTTTTCACCATGCATAATATCACAATACAAGATCCTACGAATTTGACGCTGAAATCTTTTGAAAGCACTAATTGTGTACAACTGTGAGACTTGCTTCTTGAAAGGCAATTGGGAAATCAGCTGAGGACTCTTTTGATTAGAATCAAAATCAAACTATTCCCCCTTCTCATACGTGTGATGCAAAGCAGAATTATATTGTTGTACGAACTACTTCAATGAGGTCTTCAAAGTGAGATACTTGTCAAAAAAAGCATTGATGCTTTCACTCCTCTGGGTAGAAGACATACCAGCAAAAAAGTACCCTCCAACAAAGGAAGGCACCCAGTATTGACGAATATCGTAGATGGATTGCAATCAAGAATTATTATGTAAGGAAAATTCTTCAATGAATTCCATCCATCTTATCTCAAATATAGACTCATGTTATGTATCATAAACCAACTCCTTCAATCGAGATAGAATTAGAGATTTGTTGGGCATAGGTATCTTGAAAGGAGCTTTGTTAATGATGTGCCAAATAAAAAATATATGCCTCGAATCTGGCTTGACACTGATCGGTTATGATGGCTGGTGGGGGGTTCCTATACACTTAAGTTATTAAATACGTTAAAATCATAATGTTCAATAAAAAAGGTAGGTTGAGTGAATTATTGGTGGTATTGCATACCACCCATACAAGTAAGCCATGTATGAAACAACCAAATATAATTATTGGTGGTGTCGCATGCCAATAACACACAACCTAGAAGAACATATTCGAAATGGTGGTTCACACCAATAAATGGAGCAAATGGCATATCATATTTGTTGGTAAGATATGTCGTGTCGAAACAGATAGCATCTTCAAAATAATCATTGGTTGTACGAGAACGAGAATCAATCCAAAAAAACATTTCTCAAACGACAATCGTCGTCTATATCCATAACATAAAACAAATTTGGCTTCAAAGACTGCATCTTGGTAAAATGGTTCTACAGAGCTTGTGCATCTCCTGGTCCAAGCTTTGTGTTACACACTTTGTTCAAAATATTCATGTGATATGTATAAAAACCATGCATTAGTGTGTGAAAACGCATATAAAATGATTCAGTATACATCCTGGAATAACTCTGGACAAACTCTGGAACCAAAATGCATATGTAACACTATCGATTCCAGACATATTCCTGAACAAGTCCATACAAATTCTAGATGATTCCCATACAAAAAGAAGTATGTATTTTGTCTGGAATGAGCCTGGAATAACTCTAGATACACTCTGAAACCAGACTGCATATGTAACATAATCGATTCCAGACATATTCCAGAAGAAGTCCATACAAATTCCAGATGAATTCCAGACAAAAAGAAGTATGCATTTTGTCGGGAATGTGTCTGGAATAATTCTAGACACACTCTGAAACCAAACTATATTTGTAACACTATCGATTCCAGACATTCCAGAAGAAGGCCATACAAATTCCCGATGATTTCCAGACAAAAAAAGTATGCGTTTTGTCTGGAAAGAGTCTGGAATAACTCCAAATACACACTGGAACCAATATGCATATGTAACATTATCGATTCCAGACATATTCCAGAAGAAATCCATACAAATTCAAGATGAATTCCAGACAAAAAGAAGTATGCATTTGTCTAGAATCAGTCTGGAATAACTCTGGACACAATCTGAAACCAAACTGCATATGTAACACTATTGATTGTAGACATACTCCAGAAGAAGTCCATACAAATTCTAGATGATTCCCAGACAAAAATAAGTATTTGTTTTGTCTGGAATGAGTCTGAAATAACTCTGGACACACTCTAGAATCAATATGCATATGTAACACTATCGATTCCAGACATTCCAAAAGAAGTCCACACAAATTCTAGATGATTTGTAGACAAAAAGAAGTATGTGTTTTGTCTGCAAAGAGTCTAGAATAACTCTGGACACACTCTGGCACCAAAATGCATATGTAACACTATCGATTCTAGACATATTCTAGAAGAAATCCATACAAATTCCAGACAAAAAAAGTATGTGTTTTGTCTGGAATGAGTCTGGAATAACTCTGGACACACTCTGAAACCAAAATGCATATGTAACACTATCGATTCCAATCATATTCTAGAAGAAGTCCATACAAATTCAAGACTCATTCAAGACAAAAAGGAGCATGCGTTTTTTCTGGAATGAGTCTGAAATAACACTAGACACACTTTGGAACAAAATTGCATATGTAACACTATCTGTTCCAGGCATATTCTAGAAGTCTATACAAATTCCAGATGATTTCTAGACAATAAGAAGTATGCGTCTTTTCTGGAATGAGTCGGGAATAACTATGGACACACTCTGCAACAAAAATGCATATGTAATACTAATGATTCCAGACATATTCTGGGAAAAACCCAGACTAAATCCAAATGATTTCCTGTCATCAAAGAAGTATGAATTTAGTCTGGCTTAAGTCTGACGTGACTATGGATAAACTATGGAACAAATGCCAATGCAACAATGTATCGTACGAACATTTTACAGAAGAAATCCAGAGAATTCCGTACGATTTCAAGACACTAATATGTATGAATTAAATCTGGAAGGACTATGACATATTCTGGAAAATCTCTGGATCGTGTGCAAATGTAACCGTATAACGACCATACAGAGTCCAGAGTAAATCTAGAGTGCGATTCTAGACATTCTGGAAACCATTGCAATATGATGCTAGACAACAACTAGAAAGATCATGGCAACCCTTTCAATTTCATTAGGGTTATATTAATGGTAACCTAACGTCTCTATCAATGAACCTTACATTTTCATGACCACCAACTTCGGCAAAAAAACACTTGCATCGTCTAAGAAGCTGAAATTCCAGCTGCATCATTTGTGGTGATTCGAGCTTTCTTGGCCACTGAAATCTCACGTTTGCCGAGAAGAAAACGAAGTTGACGAACATCGAATTGTTTGAACGTTTTAATATAACCGCAAGTGCACGACCACGTTGAAGCGGTGGCAAATACGGGTCGATCCACAGGGTGGAGTGTCGACTCTGGTCGTTGAAAGGCAAGTGGGAAAAGAGGGGAAGAAGTTGTGACTACACTAATGTAACTACGCTAAACTAGCACGAAAAGAAAAAAGAAGATAAAAGCATGAGACGAGATAAAATTAAACTAAGTGACTAATACAAGAAAGCTGGAAATCAGAAATGAAAAACCCCTGAGGGGTGGAGTGTGTGCACACATGTAAAAATATGGTGAAGAATGCATTCAATATGCACAAATGTAGGTAGTGTTTTCATGTATAGGAAGTGTCTAATGGTTATGGCAAAACATATCAATCCAATCACTAACCCAATGGATTAAGATTCACATACACAAGTTGGTTATTTTAGAACCTAAATATGCATGGGAGTTGTCTAATAGTTGTGGCAAAACCCATCACGTGAAGTGCTCTACTCTAAACAAGCAAGCATACATTCACATTTATCAACACATTCCAAAATAAAGCATTCATTTCCATTCCTTAATGCATGTATGAACATCATCTCCACCCCCAAAGGGGGATGGATCTACTCACTATAGATTATGATAGCAATTAAACTAAAGAAGAAAGGAGACATTCTAACTAATTTAGCCTAAGATCAAAGAAAAACAAGACTAGGCTAAGCTTGCATAAAAAAAGACAACATGAGAACAAACAATGAAAAATTATTTTATTAAATGACTTACATTACTAGTAGCATTCTTCTCCACCTTGAGTTTTTTCACCAAGGCTTACTGCAACTAGAGAGAATGCTACCATGCAATGGGTGAATACAAATGAGGAGGAAGAGTTGTATTTATAGGCATTAAAAAAGGTAACCGGGGACAATTCCCCAGTATGGGACTAATGAAACCTTTCCAGAATACACACAAACACATAACTCATGTCTCGGAGAAACTGAGTCGGATTCGGAGACAAATAGACAGCTAATTGGTGGTCACTTTTCCCCAGATCCGAGCAATTTTCGCATATGTTCTTTAGTTCTTCATTTCTTCACATGGGGTGCACTCGGTTTGGTTCTTGGAGTGTCGGCCCGAATCTAATTGCCAAAATACTCCTCATGATGGTGTGGAGTTTCTTGATTTTCACATTGGCCCTTCGGTTTTACATTCGGGTCCCTCTCTTGTGAATCTTAGTCCATAAGTCTTGCAACTTAATCATTTTTCTTGATTTTAGGTCCTTTTATGCCTCTTCTCCTCAATCCTGCTTATTTCCTGAAACTCAAACATAAAACTGGTTACGTAGCATTGTATATGTTCAAGATAATGGATATAAGACACAAATGAATGCATGAAATGATGTCAATCAAATACCCCCACACCTAACTTTTGCTAGTCCCGAGAAAAACAAAGAAAGGAAAAAAATGAAAGAAAGCAAAAACCATACGGAAAACATGGAAATCCTAACTCACTTTCGTAGGAATCACGGTTGCACTTAGCACGTGCAACAAGCCGTTAAACCTCCTTATCGCCAAGGAGGAGTGTTGTCTCCTGAGGGTTTCCAGCGAATAGACCCACAAAATCCGAACATTGATGCATTATTCAATCTAGAAACTTGACTCGATGGACTCATTTTTGTCGATCATTGGACACGGTAATCCTACGGGCCGACTCTATATATGTATCTAGTCCACACACCTAGCCTAATGAACCATTCGTGCAAGTTAATTAAGGACTTAAGTGAAAGACATGGACAACCACAACATCCTCAAGTGATACAAAGTTTAAAGTATATTAAGGTTCTTATTTGCATTACCAATTTTTTTCTTTTTGTTTCTTTTCTTCTTATTTTTGTTTCTTATTTTTCTTACTAGTTGGAGTGTAATTCTCCCAAGGTCAGGTTTCATGCATCATTGCCAATGAGGACTTACACTATCACGTACACCTTTCCCCACATCTCCACATAGGGCAATCCCTACCACCCGTGTAACGGGAGTTCGGTCGGTGCATCCCAAGTCAAACGACTCAAAAGCACCAGGCATAAAATCCTCTCAGACCTAATTTCCTGAGTGATAGGGGTCGTGCGAGAAGAGAGAACACCTACTCACTTATTTCTTATCGACACATGAACCAAAACCCCTACACTTAATGTCTCACAACAAGATTTAAAATGTCTTTGACTACAACAAACATCCTTATATTAATAGACACAAATTATTAACTCACTAGGTTCAGGGTGGACTTCTTTAAATGTTTGAGTACTGAAACCGTATGATTACTCACCCTTTGAGGGAAAACTGGGGTGCATCGTAATGAGTCAATAAGACCTATAGTCGGTATACTAGGAATCCTAATGCATCATGTTCAAGACAATTTTGGGAGCTTTTTTTTTTACTTTGCCTCTCAATGGTTTTGCGCATGCTAAACACACGCAAAACCCATAAAAAAATTTTTTTCGCAAACACATGAAGATTTTGAAAGAAATGTGAAAGTTTTAAAGCACTTGGCAAGCAAAAGAAGACAAGTCACCCAAGGATCATGGCAGGCAGATATATAAACATTAAATGCAACACACTATCATGACCCTAACAATACAAACAAAAGAAAATGAAAAACAAAATAAAAAAGACTCGACTCCACATATATAAAAACGTAAAGCACCCCCCCCACTTACTTCACGCATTGTCCTCAATGAATGTGAGTATGATACTACATGGATTTTTGCATGAAAAAGAAAAGATCTTACCAACGTGAAGCACAAGGAAAGTTTCATGGTCATGTTGATGGACATAAACCCGAATTCCCAAGAAACCTATGAGATACTTAAGAAGGGATACAAATACGTGAAAAAAATGGGGCCCAAATACACAAGTGTTGAGGGCCACAACAATCAATGCTCACTCATGGAGTCTTTTATTGTACCTCTTTTTCTTTTTTTCTTTTTTTGAATATAACTATGTACAAAAATAAGTTCTCGTCTTCATTTGTCAAAGGACATCAAATGGGAACCTGAAAAGTTGGTCAATACACTTGGGAAGGGAACATGACACCACGCGGGGCCATAATACTCATGTTTGCACCCCCACAAATAGTACAAGATGAAAGGAGAGGCTCGTGAATTAGATGCAAAGGCGTCTCATTCAAAGGATCAAACTGAAAGAGCTTGAACCACTCAAGAGTTTGAGAAATATGGGGCAACGAAAGAAGAGTTTCTCCCGTTGCAGTACTGAAGTTTTGATTGTCAATCGAAACTCTCCAACCAATGGGCTAGTGGGTCGGAACGAGGTCAAGAACCTTGTTATGCATGTCTGACTCACCAGACGAATAGAAAGGGGGTCTCATACCCACCTCAATGGAACTCCTAATACCCTCATTAGCAATGTAGTTGTTTGATGTTCCATTATTTCCAAGATGATCAGGAACAATAGTGAGAGGCAAACTCTCATCAGGTGGTTTGAAATTAAGGGTACTAGGAACCTCTTGCTCCACCAGAGGTGAATCCTAAAGAGGCACAACATGAAGATCATGTGGCTCAAGGGCTACTGGACAAAAAGATAAGGCACAATCTTGTGCCGACTCATAATGAAGTTGGTCCATGTTATTCTCAATTTGGATCAAATCCCCCACCATGTGTTCATGAATTGAAACCTGAAGTCCCTCAGACTGACTAGGAGTTTGACTTTGAAAAGTTGTGCTTTCAATTTGTGGATGTGGGGGTGGTTCGATATCAGAAGATAAATCCTCATGTTGACAAGAAATTTCACCGTCCTCACGTTTATTTAATTGTTGTGTAATTTGACTCACATACATTTCCATAGTTTGCATAGAATTTTGAGTGGATTTCATTACATTTTGAGTGGTTTCCATGAACGTTTGGAGGTTTGTTCTAAAGAATCAAGTCTGGGGTCAACTATGAGGCTCAAGTCAGAATTTGTGAAATTGTTGGGTTGGGTGTTTATAGGCTGAGAATGAGTCCAATGATTCGGAGTAGGGTGTTGGTGGAATTCTGGGTATTCGGGAGGAGGATACTGGGGTGGAAATGACGTATAAGAAGGTGAATAAGAGTTGTCTCACCCCGAATCCATCCCTCTCAGGTTGTACGCGAATGCGTAAGGGTCACATTGAGCATTTTGGGAAAAGGTGTGCTCATACTCGGGCTTTGGGGCAACATAAGGGCATTCCCCGAAAACATGACCACTCAACCTGCAATAGTCACACGGTACAACTACTGGAGCTATCGGTGCACTCATGTCATCTACCACATGCATGAAAGAAGCCAAAGGTCCTTGTAATTTCGGAGTTTGTTGACCAACATATGATACGACATAACTAGATGGTTGTCTAGCCGGCGGTGCCTCTCTCATAACACCCCAATATGAACATTGCTCAGCCAAACAATTAAGATCATCCCAAGCAAATAAGGTGTTTGTCTAAGGTACCCCAGGATGCATGGGTCCAGAGTACCAGGGAGAATTGTCCTGGTCCCAACAATAATATGGATGGTTGCCTATGTAACCATCCATCTCAACAAAACACTCTCGAGTTGACCACTCTCACCACCACGTGGCAAACTTGCAAAAAGTGCTCGACTCGACCCTAAAATGCTAACAAAGAGTGTAAAGGGGAGGAGACTAGAACGCAGAAATAGGAGAGAAGAAGATGACTCAGAGGAGAAGGGAAGAATCCCCAAAAACTAGTGTGGGTAGTAGGAGAAGGTAGAAGCCTAATCTAGCAAGCACGACTCAAACAACTTATGGCTATAGGTCCTTAGACTAGACGATGCCTAACTTTGAGATCACTAGTCTCGACACGCCTCACCTCCCTACAACGAAGACCACAATGCCCAGCAAGTGATACCAGATCCGGAGATCCAGTACCTCCTACTATCGACAAGGCAGGCGACGTTGATCAGGTCATGACGGTCTCAACTCGATCACTCTCCTAGTGCGTCCGAAATCCTAGGGATAATGTCTACTTGCTTTTAGAATTGAGGATTAGATTCAAAGTGATTTTTGGGGCAAAGGAAAGGGTGATGAAATCCCCCGCCTTATTTTGTATGGGACAACCCCTCCTTAGTAGCGTTTTGAGTCTTAATCTACCAATCAACTCTTTAATCAAACGCTCAACTCACTCTTGTCCCGATGCACCTTACTAACTAATGCATGCTTTAACCATGCATGAATGAGAGAAATGGGTGAATGTACCTCACGCCAGCAATAAACAACAAAAAATGTAAAGCAAAGAAAAGACAAATGCCTGCATGGTCTACAAATGATGCATGACCTAGATGGCAATCAATCTAATCTTTTGCTTTCAGTTTTAAGGTCCAAGTTGATTAAAGAGAGTTAATTGTTAATATGGGAGCAAACTACAAGTCAAAACACTCCAAATTGAGCTCCCAGATATCCTAGTGAATGTAGAAACAACCAGAAAAAGAGGAAATTTTGAGCTCACCAGGCCCGCCAATTGGCTGTCCAGAACCGCTGATTGGTGGTCAGTTTGCTTCTGTTTCCTTCCTGGTGACGTCTCTTGATCATTGAAGCTTCTTGAAACAAACTAAAACTACAAACAAAAAATTAAAACCACTCGAATCGTCCAAACCAAATATGGACACAACACCTCCCCGACAACAACGCCAAAAGCTTGTCTGAACGTTTCAAAATAACCGCAAGTGCACAACCGTGTTGAAGCGGTGGCAAATACTGGTCGATCCATAGGGAGGTGTCTCAACTCTGGTTTGTTCAAAGGCAAGTGAGAAAAGAGGGGAAGAAGTTGTGACTACACTAAAGTAACTACGCTAAGCTAGCACGAAACAAAAAATGAAGATAAAAGCATGAGACGAGATAAAATTAAACTAAGTGACTAATACAAGAAAGCTGGAAATCAGAAATGGAAAACCCCTGAGGGGTGGAGTGTGTGCACACATGTAAAAAGATGGTGAAGAATGCATTCAATAGGCACAAATGTAGGTAGTGTTTTCATGTATAGGAAGTGTCTAATGGTTATGGCAAAACCTATCAGTCCAATCACTAACCTAATTGATTAACATTCACATACACAAGTTGGTTATTTGAGAACCTAAACAAGCATGAGAGGTGTGTAGTAGTTGTGGCAAAACCCATGAAGTGAACTGTTCTACTCTAAAAAAGTAAGCATACATTCACATTTATCAACACATTCCAAAATAAAGCATTCATTTCCATTCCTTAATGCATGTATGAACATCATCTCCACCCTGAAAGGGGGATGGATCTACTCACTACGCATTATGCTAGCATTGAAACTAAAGAACAAAGGAGGCATTCTAACTAATTTAGCCTAAGATCAAAGAACCAAGACTAAGCTAACCATGCATAAAAAGAGACAACATGAGAACAAAACAATGAAAAATTATTTTATTAAATGACTCACATTACTAGTAGCATTCTTCTCCACCTTGAGTTTTTGCTCCAAGGCTTACTCCAAGTAGAGGGAATGCCACCAAGCAATGGGTGAATACAAATGAGGAGGAAGAGTTCTATTTATAGGGATGAAAAAATGTAACCGAGGACAATCCCCCGATATGGGACTAGTGAAACCTTTCCAGAATACACATAAACACATAACCCATGTCCTGGAGAAATTGGGTCCGAGTCGGAGACAAACGGACGCTAATTGGCAATCACTTTATCCCTGATCCGACCCATTTTCGGATATGTTCTTTAGTTCTTCAATTCTTCACATTGGGTGCACTCAGTTTGGTTATTGGAGTGTCGACCCGAATCTAATTGCGAAAATACCCCTCATGATGGTGTGGAGTTTCTTTATTTTCACATTGGCCCTTCGGTTTTACATTCGGGTCCCTCTCTTGTGCATCTTTGTCCATAAGTCTTACAACTTAGTATTTTTTTTTTTTGGCTTTTAGGTCCTTTTATACCTCTTCTCCTCAATCTTGTTTATTTCCTGAAACTCAAACATAAAACTCATTACGTAAAATTATTTAGGTTCAAGATAATGGATATAAGACATAAATGAAATCATGAAATGATGTCAATCACTAACATTTTCATGATTAGGTTCCAAACACACATCCATGAAAACATAACCTTTTACCGGGTTCCAAGCACCCTCCCTCGAACAGGTCAATGTGCACCTTTTAATAACGCCATGCACGTAGTGAGAATGTCTAATTTTGATGCTGAAACAATTAACATCCACAAAGGATGTATGAAGTTCACGAATCTCTTCGAATGAATTGAACTCCATTCCCACGTATGGCGTAGAAGAAGAATAAGTCTCTCTTTCATTCGGCCGATCAACGTGAGGAACAATTTCCATCATCTTTGGGAATGGAACACGAGAGAAAGAGATTTGGAATGGGAGAGAAGAAGAGGGATGAAAGAGAAAAATAAGGAAAGCTCTTCGAAATCACACTAAAAAGGGAGGGAAGCAAGTTCAATATAAGGAGGCAAATCCGGATCAAGATTATCCAGTGACACCTCCAACGACACCCCCTCCTACCACCCTTTTACCAGTGACACCTCCTCTAGTGTTTGTGCACAAGAGAGCACCTGATCGGAGGAGATGTCGTCGGAGGTGGCTGAAAAAGACATCGCTGGAGGTGGCCATAAAAAGGGGTCGCCAAAGGTGGCCGGAGGGGGTGTTGCCGGAAAAGGGGTCGTCGAAGGTGCTCGGAAAGGTTGTCTAGGGACGGTGCCGTCCTTCGAGAGACATGTTTTGTCCCTCCGAGGGACAGACCTGTCTCTTAACTTAGCTAACATGAACAAACAACCTAATTTAAATTCCATCTGATTTCATTTACAAACACAAACAACAAATTTTGGTCAAACGGAATTTTAATTCCACTGGATTCTATATTCCATTGCTTTCCATTTGACTTTCAGAATCCACTTTCCATCTTCTTGTGTACAAACACCCCCTTAATAGCGCTTGCAAGCCTTTCATCTTTCCATGAATCTTTGGGTGAATGCGATATTTTGGGTGGTTCATGTCTTGCATCTCAAAGTTTTTGATCCAGTAATCCACACATACGTTTTCATATATAGACATTTGAAGATTCATTAATTTTTTGTCATCTTGATAGAAGTTCACAAACAGCCGACACATATTTTCATTGATCTCCATTTTTATTTATTTGGTTTAATCATAATATGCTCTCAAATTTCCTAACACAATCAAATTGTAATATGATCATGTATTTGGAAAGGAAGATCACTAGAAGACTTGACATTCCAATGATAATGACTAATTTATTATGCGTGTCATATCTAATGCATGTTGTTATGTTAGAAACTATAAAAATTTCTTTTTATCTATTTTATTTTTTGTAATCTTTTATATGATATTGATCATCTTGCTTGTTGATAAAAGTTAAACATATGACTCCTGATAAAATGGAAAAGAATTTTACTTATCGTGTTTTGAATGTTGAAATCCAACTTGTTGCTCTTGGAAATGCAAATGAAAAAACAAGAAGAAATAAGCATCAAATCAAGATAAGACGAAAGTTGTGTTTTTCCTTCATAGTCATTTTCAAGAAAATGATTTTTGAAATATCATGATCTAGCCTCGTGCCTGAGTGTGGCTAAGTTGAATATTGAGTCATCTATGAAAGATCATGCAATCCGTCTAATTGATTTGCTCCATTCCCAGAAGTGAATGTGTGAGCGCATGAAAGGTCGTACAAAAGTTTAGCATAATCTTTTTACGGCCGTAATTGTGGACATGAATGTAGATGAGATAAATGACAAAATTATTTATGTCCTTATGGTATATAAATTCAACAATCGAAATGAGTTGTTAAAGTAACTCTCCACAAAACAAATATATTCTAGTTATGTGTGTTTTATTTGATATTTTTATTATAAGTAACATATAGTCCATTTAGTACATATACATGACCGTATGCTGGAATATCAATATAACAAATGGGCATTATATATCATGATACAAATATTTTGTTTAATATTCCTAAAGTTCATCCGATTATCATATTTTCATAATTATTATATTTAAGCATTTGATTAGTTCTTGTTTCAGTTGAAACTATTTTATATTGTTTAGTGCTCTCATTAGTCCAATATATATCCATACTTGTGATTTTTATTCACTTACGATGAGATACTTACAAATATTAATAATACACATGCATATGTTGCTAGGAGATCGATATTCAATATTTTTATGTTTGTCATGACTATTTATGCATATCATTATAATATGTCTTTTAGTGTTCAATAGTAAAGATAGTATTTGCATTTATCATCTTAACATGGCAAAATATACATGCATATGGTAATATGTTGATATGTATAATTTCTATCTAAAAGGCTTATACTAAGTTACGTTGAAATTAATTGAGATTGATATGCTTTAATTCATGATTCTTATTTTGATTATATTTTTTCATTGGAAGAACGTTATCATTTATTTTGTAATAGTTGCATAAATAATTTATCTGCAACATATATTTTATTTGACATGAAATGAAGAGTATGGATATTCTCTTGTCTCATATTTGATTTAAGACCAGGAAAGATGATTTATGCATCATGTATAGTGTTGGAATGCACATTATATTTAGAGATAAGTATTTCTCTAATTTGATAATGAGAAAAGCCCAAGCTATTATTATACATAGTTGTACCAGATTAATAGAATGCTCTAGGATAGTCATATCTACTTTTACATGTGGAATTATCTTGACTTTAAATGATGCATTTTATTTATTAGGTCTCAAGAAACTTAATGAGTTTCAAATTGTCAGAATGACTTGTATTGAGACTACAGTTGAAGTAAAAAAGAATAGTTTTATTATAATTACTACAATCATGTCAGGTAGGAAAAATGCTATTGAGAATATTAGCTGACTTTTGAACGATGAGTCATTGCACACATAGTGGCTTGGTGAAAAGACTTGCACTGGTGAATCAAATGAATATTGATTCTAATAACATATGTTATGATCGATTGGGTCAAGGATGATTAGACATGATGACAAATGTTGTTGAAATTTCGTATGACCATCAACTGAAGAATGAGAAAATTCTTCAACTAAGTGGGTATCCTTGGACTCTATCTTTTGTGGAATATGATTACTTGTGTTATACATTACCTGTGATGGAAAGCCATAAGCATAAGTTATTGCAAAAACACAATATGTGCCATAGTATTTTGTATCATGTGCCTGAAGCACATGTTACAAAGCATCATGAAAGAAAAGAGCATACGTGGTGAAAAAATAAATGTTGCAAATATGAAGTAATAAGATATTTAAATGACTCTCAAACGAGTTAACTAGAGATACCAACCCAGAAGTGCCTAGATGAAGTTATCATTTGTATTGATTATGGGTATCAGCAATGATCCTGTATTTTGATAACTTAATTGACCTTTACTAGTTAAACAAAAACGAGGTCATGTTTGTCAGCCAATTTGCACAATAAAATGAGAGTCCCTCTGTTGATAAAATATATTTTAATATGGATCATTTTGGGATCATATCTACCTTTTTTTCAAATTAGACCAAGATCATATTATAAATACTCCCATATTTTATTTACGTGTATGATATTGAATGATATGTTTCCCATATACAATTTCTTTTAAATAATTTTTTTGGTTACAACCTCCACAATGTAATGGTCCCAAATTAAATAGGACGTTTCATCAAGATTCATATTCCTGATAATATTAAAATATTTGAAGCCCCTGAAGGGTGATATATTTTATTGTTCATTCCAACAATTATATATATAGAGGCACATTTTTTGGTATTAGGCGGGAAAGTTAGAAGCTTAAAGAATGCCAACAAAATGTACTATATTGAAGCTAAAGTTCATAAGAGAATATACGTACAAAATATATTTGAACTGAACCAACGCCAGAAGCGTGGACTGGAACTTATATTATTTGTTGAAATGAAAATAAAAGGTAGTCACTCATTACACCTCCTGAAGAGGTTATTTATGAAGAATATAAATCCGGTAAAATTAAAGCATCTGTTAGCAAATGTAACAATTCTAGGAATACATAATAGTAAAATTTTAGTGTTTTGGGAAACAACGAGCATTTGATTATTATAAAAGTTGCAATCAACTATTGTTATACTAGAGAGAAACATAAAATAATTGAAGTTATCATCGATGACTAATTCGCCTTCTTAATAGCATGCTAATTCAAGAAAATTTGGATCCATAACCTATAATATTATAAGAATGTCAGAAACATTTGAATTAGAAATGAATGAAAGAAGGCAAACAATGTAGAACTAGACTCGCTTAATAAACATATTGTTTGGACCTGTAGTCCTTGTTTCTGAAGAAAGTGAATAGAAATCGCATAACAATAACATGGTGGGATATTATAAATCGAGTAGACACAAGGCCTTTTCACATGACCCAACATCCATTATGATGGTACTTATGCTCTCAAAATGTATGATATTACGTTATGTTACCTGATCAGTATGACATAAATATAGATAAACATATGAGATATGTTGTGACTGCAAATTTATATGAGTCACTTGATATTGATATGTGAGTCCTTGAAGGACTAAATTACCCAAGGCAAATTATAATGATGAGATGCGATATAATTTTTAAAAATTAATATCATCAAATGAACAAACAAAGAGAATGTGCATATCATCTCAAAGAACGATATGAATGGAACTCCTGAAGAGATTAAACACCGGCAGAATATTTAAATGATAAATTTTTAAATAATTGATTGGACAAAAGTCAACTATCACTAGTGCAGAAAAGCCCATATACGTCAGATATACATGGGTACATACGACCGATTTTGGCGGTCCAATGACCATCGCATATGCCCTTGACGCCTATGCCTTGGTGTATAGACGTCGACTATATACGACCGACCTTTAAATAATCCAAAAAATACATTATGGCTTGTAAGCAAACATTCAACTTGTACAATAATCAAGCCCAAGTGCCAATCTTTTGACCATTAACCAAGTACATTTATTTCACTTTCCTATTGTAGTATGGTACCCAACTCGATCTCATTCAGAAGTAAAGGAGTGGTGGAGTACATCAACCCCACCAACCAAAATTCTTCTCCGATGTGGGACTAAACTAATCCTACAATAAGCATTGACTATATAGCATAGCTGACATCTATACCTTTAAATAATAATAATAAATACATTACAGCCTGTAGGCGTTGGCTACCCTATGAAACTAACGCCTATACCTTCAAATAAGAAGAAGAAAAAACCCATTGCAACCATCTTAAGCCCGAAGTTGCCAATCTTTTGACATTAAATATATATCTCACTTGCTCATTGTAGTATGATACCCAACTCCCATTTAGAAGTAAATGAGTGGTGGAGTACATCAACCCCACTGACAAAAAAAAATTCTCCAATGTGTGACTAAACTTCAACACAGATGAGATGGTTACATTGATATAACTATTTTTAAATCAATCCAAATAATTCAACTTACTTTCTACGAAGTAAAAAATTCGATAATCTCCGCACAACAACTTTAACTCATCCCAAAACTGAAGAAAACTATAAATCAACATAAATAACTACGAAAAAGAATATATGTCACGACGAGTTGAGGAGTCACGACGAGAGTGACGATGGGGGCTGGTATGACTTGGGGCCACAGGAGGAGGCGATGAATGGAATGTGTTCTAAAAGTTTTGCTTTTATATGTCAATTATTATGAATTGAATGTGCAAATATTTTGTTCCTTGATTATGGTATTCGTCTTTTGGAAGTGTTAAGGAAGAGGCGCTTGGTCCTTAACCGTAGAGC
This sequence comes from Triglochin maritima, assembly GCA_963682175.1. NCBI lineage: Eukaryota > Viridiplantae > Streptophyta > Magnoliopsida > Alismatales > Juncaginaceae > Triglochin > Triglochin maritima. Next base: position 37,041,458 of record OY821773.1, on the reverse strand, counting down.
TCTAAAAGATAATGGTTTACATAAATCAAAAGTTATTCACAATCATGGTAGTTAACATGGAACATTAATTACCGAGATAAGATTGCCGTGTTGGTCATCGATTGTTGTAGCTCTACAAATAATTGACGACACGAGTATATAAAAGAGGAAAAGATTACTTTTATATATTGAATAGATCTAACAACTAAAATATTATGGAATTGTGTTTCGTGTCATTAATGTTTTACTGTGTCTTGGATCCTAAGATATGAGACTTATATCTTTTCACTCAAGAAGTGTTTAATTTGATTATTGTCAAAACCTACCAATGAGTGTAGTGATAACGGCAATAGTTGGTTGAACATGACTTGTGCTGGAAAAGATAGCTAGTCAAATGATTATCATTGCCCCTCTTAATTGAGTGATGATATTAGTGGGCCCCTTGATAAAGGAAAATTATAATGTGCACAAAGTGACTTGAGTTAAGTCACATAGTTATAATTAGCTTAGAGAGATCAAGAAATGAATATAATACAAAGGTGACACATTTCTACTTTGTATATATTCTTAATATCATGAGGCAAGGGATGGACACAAGTGGTGCACTTACATCACTAAATGGATCGTGTTTTGGTTCGGGTGGAACAAAGACATCTATGCTAATTGGGTAACTATAATGTGTAGCTAGATACCGCTTATAGTTTGAGATATTAAGTGTTTAATATCGCTATTCATTTGGCTTAGATCCTCCTATAGGTCACACCACAAAACTGGGAAACAAGAGGTTGATTTTAAGTTCATATGATGTGTAAGGTTTCATGTGAAAATACGACAAATGTGGTGAATTAATTAAAATCAATATGTCATGATAATTGACATAATTAGAATCATAATAAATTGATATGAGGTATATATAATGGGGTGTAATAATTTAATATTACATATGACGATATATATAGGATGTGAATTGCTAAAAACCCCAAAAGATCAAATTTTGTTGGAAATAAATCCAAAATTTGACAAAGGTAAAATCGGGGTCAAACACGGTGAACCGTTCATGGTTCGGTCGACCGGGGTATCTTCGGATCGGTTAACCGAATAGGGAACGGGTAAGCGCAATTGGTTGACCAAAATTGTCTGGAGTGCCTGGACAATCGGGTTCGGTTAACCGAGTGTGCACGGTCAACCGAGAAGTAGTATTTTCGGTAGACAGAAGGTGACCCGGTCATCCGATGACTATGCCACAAGAGCGATTTTGGTGGGTCAACGGTAGACCGATTAAAAGACGTGGTTCGTCCTGGGAATTTTTCTCATACGGATTCGGTCGATCGTCTTGCTCACAGTGCACCGAACACGTGTTATAACCGAATGATTCGGTTGACCGAATAATTCTCGGTCTACCGAACAAGAACGATTCTGCCTGAATTATTAAGAGATTAATTAAATCATAGGTAGAATAATTCCAGATTTAATTAAAACGTTTTTTGTTGGTGATTATGTGGAATTTAGAGATTACTTTTAGTAGAGAAAAACAAGGGATGATGGCTAAATAATAGCTCTTGATAAGGATGTTTTGGGAACCTATAAAAGGCACCTATTCCTACTTGTTTTAATACTAATGCAAAATTTTCTCTCTCATTAATCTCTCCCTAATCACTACGAAAATATCTTAGTAAATTTATGTTTTGGAGATAAGATTGTTAGAGATTGATTGGCTAGCTCCTTTCTCTCTAACTTTGTTTAGAGTTTGGTGAACACTCGGAGGCAATTCCGTGGACGATTCAGCGGGCAACGCGACTCCAGATCATCAAAAAGGTTTTAGAGAACCTTTAGGTATGATTCTATCTTTGTGGATTATTTTAATAAATGTAGGTTGCATGTTATTAGAATAAAACACAAATAGATGTACATAAAATTTCTGAAAATATGAAAATTGATCTTGTATGTTATATTAAAATTTTAAAATATATACATACATAGGGACACGAAATCCTACAGGGGATACATCAGTCCGGTCGAGGACGGAGGCATCATTGTGGTCCTTCGGCTGAGTGGGTCATTAGGAAGGATCGAGGTGGCCGGTTTGTGTCCGGTGATTCGAGTTCGTGCACTGCAGACGCCCGAGGTCAGAAGAAGAAGAGGGGTGAGGATGACTCTTGGATCATCACGGATATTATGCTCGGTGGTCCTCTAGATGGCAGCGTCATTCCTAGTTTTGGAGGCCACATCGCCAGACGCATCCTGGATGGCGAGGATCGGAAGGTCTTGAAGTGCCATAATCGGCACAAAGCCTGTACGACATTGCAGGCATGGCGTTCGGTGAAGACTAATGATGTGATGGCGACCGTTAGTGACAGTGGATTGGGTCACTTGTCGTACAACATGTTTTTCTGCATCGACATGCCGTTGATTTCGGCTTTCGTGGAGCAGTGGCAGCCTGACACCAACACTTGCCGTTCGGAGAGATGACGATCATGTTGCATGACGTCTTTCAAATTCTGCACATTCCTTTTGAGGGTCCTATGATCAGTGCGCAGGCGCCGACATCTGAGCTGAAGTTATATGTATCTGAGTTGCTGGGTGTCACCCTGGAGGGTCTTGGGTGGGATAACTCATTTTGGAGTGGCGGTGACGTTAGTATCGATGTTGTGGACGAGTGTTGCAGACGGGGGGGCGACCATTACGGACTGAGGATACGCAGATGACTGCTTACCTCTTCTTACTGCTAGGTTGCGTCTTGTTTGTGGACAAGAGCAGTTCCAGAGTCAGACAACGCGACCTAGTGGAGGCGAGGGAGCCAGATACCATTGGTCAGTACTCGTGGGGGTCCGCGACGTTGGCATATCTGTATCGCCAAGTAGTGATGTGAAACTCCTGATTCTCTTAAGTCCTGCATTCTCTTCAACTCTTGATTCAATAACGACAAGCAGTGATGCGAAACTCGGCCATTTATATGCTGAAACAAGGACCTATGTATTTTGTCACAATTCGACGTCTCGAATCTTCAAGAAAGTTCCGAATATTCGTCAGCTGCATTTCAATAGCCGAGTTCACGCGGTAGAAAATAGTGTCGAGAGCGGCAGTCGATGTAGTGATCCACTTTTTCAGTGCCGAATGTGCACTTTCCACCCTGCAGTTCATAGTGTTGCCGAATTGAAGAACTTTATTCATCCAATTCAACACAAACTTTTCTTTATGCACCAACCACGTGTCTTCCACGTACTCCGTGAGCACTGGCGAAGTCTTGAAAGAATCTTTCAGATTACGGACTGCTCTATCATAATCCATCTATGAATCAGAAAGCATGACTTTCCTCCACTTTCCACGTCTGAAAATCTCTGCAGACTGCTTGTCCTTGCCGAAACGTGGTATGCATAGTTGTACACGTCTTTGTTGATATGCCAGGTGCATAGTAAATGAGCAGACTCATGAAAAACCTCTGCCATAGGTCGCATCAGATCCATCTCCCGGTCCGTTATTATTGCAGTCGGGCTAACAATATCCAATAACAGATCTCACAACCTCTCCAACATCTACCAGTAACTAGACTCGGTCTCATCCTGCAAAATTGCATATCCGACGAGGAAATTCATGTTTGTTGGAGTAACCCCAACCCTCTCAAACAAAGACATCTTGTACTTGTTCGTCTTATACGTCTAATCCATGCAGATTACGAATGGGTATGTACGCAACAACTGAACTGAAGTCGGATGTGCCAAAAATGTGTGAGTGAAGACATTAGTTTTTTTCATCTGCCACAATCCAATGCAAATAGTTATGCTGCACTGCCTCCCTGAGAAACTGCTACGTGGGATTCCTGTCTTCAGATTTCATCCTCCTCATGTACTCTCTGAAGTTATAAATGTGTCTTTGATTGGGATTATCGTCCAGGAATTTCTCCTTTACCTCCAACAAAATGTTACGTGGTCTTGCTTGTGCCTCTGTCATATCACGAACAATTTCCTTTGCCCCAGCACTAAGTCCGTTGACCTGTCGGTGACCCTCTAAATAAATTGCAAGTGCGTGGTTGTGCTGCCCATAGGTGCTACTAGAAAGAATGACCCATCCATCACGATCCCGTCGCTCCACCAGTTTTACTAAAAACCGACAACCGCAACCTTTTCCTTTTGTATTCTTTTGCAGTGCAATACTCGTATCACGAGAACTCATTTCACATCTACGATCACATCTCTGGTAACAATCCATCCGGTTATCTACTTTTGTTTTGTATGATGATATAACCAAAAAAAATCTGGCTCCTATTGCAACTTGTTTCGCCCATTTACAAGCTTCCTCGATTGTTGTAAATATTTCATTACTATCAAAAAGCTCACTGTAATCTACTCCATGACAACCGAAATCTTGCAATGGAACCTGAAAAAAATTAATTTAACAGAAAATTTAAAAAAAAGGCGTCTGGCTAAGACGCCTACACATTGGTGGAGGCGTCTGGGGCGGCTTAGCCTGACGCCCGAGTCGGGAAAAAAATCCGCCCCTGTTACCTCGTCGGATCCAGGTGCTTCGCCAGACATATTCGTGGTGTTGGTACTAGGAATGTGATTAAAATGAGTCTCACCTTATTTAAAGACACGGGACGAAATGGGTATTAATTGATTTGTTAAGGGCAAAAAGGTCATTTTTGGAGCGATTTAAGTAATTTTCCAGCGACGAATAGTAGTTCCCTATATATATCATAAAATATATTGCATATAAAACTAGACCTAACACATTCACAATGATTGTTTATGTAGGCATAATAGTTCTTCGAAAATATTCAAATGACGTTTAACATATTATTCGTTATATTGATCTATCAATATTTACTTACTTTATTTATGGGATAAAGATTTACTTCGGTGATGCTTCCTATATGTCTGATCCACAACAACAAAAAATCACAAACTATTTTGTGTTATTGTGGAGTCGTTGCAATCTTATGCAAGTTGGTGATCTACGAAAATCATGGGGAGCGGATTTCTAGTTATCATTCCTGAAGGACGATTATCTCTGAAGAATAAAGCCAAGAAGGCCTCTAGCTGTACTCTTTTTCCGTTTATGAATTTTTGTCCTAAAAGGTTTTTATTGGTTAAGGGTTTTTAACAAGGCAGCTTGTACAATTGTGTTAGCATATGTCATGCACTCTTTTTCTCTTAGCTATTTTCCCATAGGTTTTTAAAGAGACATGAACATAACGCAAGGTTATTAAACTAAGGGAGAAAATTATGTGCTCTGCATACTTTTTCCTTAAACATATTTTTATTCCACATGCTTTTACTTGGCAAGGTTTTAACGAGGTAGGCCGAAAAACGTATAACAAAAGGTGATCATCCAAGAGGGAGTTTTATGAAACAAGAAATATATCATATGAATGAGTCACCTTATCACTTGGTATTACAACTTCTTGTAACCTCCACATTCAAATGCAATGGAATTTTCTCATTGCAATGTAATATTATATGTCTCATTCATTAGCTTGTTATTGCATTGTAACATCTATTTATCTTGTCTATATATAGAGGCTCATTGTATTGTTTAAGATATAGCAATGAAAAGTTTTCATCCTCCTCCCCCCAAATCTCCATGTCTTCTATTTCATAACAGTCTCTGTATTATATGTTAAGTTTAAAAAAATTAGGGTTTGTTGGCTCAAATGATAAATATATTTGAACTTTTGTTTGCAAGTGTATTTTACCAAAAGAGGTACTACTCCAACACAATTATCAACTCAAGACTATTAGAACCTTATTCCCGTTTGGATTGGGCTCCCTAGTTTGTAGATCCATAAGGAATCCAGCTCCCAGGATTTTGACCGTAGAAGCTGCTCTCTCACCACCACCTATCAGAGTTGTTTGGATTGGAGATGTTGGGTGGTGAAGAAGATGTCACATCCAACGCAATCCACGAAATGCCCTCAAAACAATATTATTAAATCTTAAGTTGGTGATTACTACATCAAAACAAAAATCCCAAAGTTTCCTCACGGAATAATCCCAAAATGTTTCGAAAAGGGGTTTTCAATACAAGGATCAACAAATATTCAATCCAGCTAACGACGCATACATGTAGCCACAGAAGAGAACTGACAAACTCACTCGACTGGCACCAACTCCATCTTGATGAGTGTGGAACTCGATATCTATAGGCTAAGAGTTAAGCCACTCCATGTGTGTGTGTGGTTGTAACCAAGTGTTGTAATCTATCTTTGTGAATAAGATAATCGTATATTGAGCAAAACCTTTCAAGTGTCCCTATGTGTGTATGCTTGTGATTGTGGAAGTGATCTACTTAGCATTCTAGCAAAGTTGGGAGAGAGGAAAGCGGTTGATCAAGTCCGAGCAACTCAAAGGAGTTAGCGACTTCTGCCGGCAGTTCCTACTTGAGGACTAGGTAGGTGACAAAGTGTTATCAAAGTCTTAACCAAGTGGGTGAAAAGCAACCTTGGGGAAGAATCCCAAAAGCCAGAAAGGCACGGTCGGTGACGAAGCTCGGGGTAGGTAAGCACCGAAGGGACCAGAGTAGGGGTCCTGGAGCAAGCTCAGAATCCTTGGAGGAGAGAGTGCCAATATGTCATGATACTATTCTCACCATTGGTTCTAATCTCACAAGCGTGGAGGAACTCTTGGATTCTGTTGATGAGGATGTTAGGTTCAATCTGCGACAAACCATCGAGATGATAAGAGAAATGATTGAATTCCTTGAAGTATCCAAAGAGAAGCTCAGAGATGAGCTAACCATTTGCAAGAGAGTTTTGGCAAGTGGTGGGGGAGCAAAGGAATCACCAAAGATGGACATCCCCTGTCCAAACAAGTTTGGTGGCCAAAGAGATGCCAAAGAAGTAGACAACTTCTTATGGTCCATGGAGCAATACTTTGTAGGAGTAAATATCTATGATGAAACCCAAAAGGTTAGCTTTGGTTATTTTTATCTCTCTGATATTGCCTCCTTGTGGTGGTAAAGAAAAATATTAAGAACAACCTATGTAATCCACTTGGAACGTAGGAAGAATTTACGAAAGAACTTAAAAGGCATTTCTATCCCCCAACCATGGTCTATGAAGCAAGAAAGAACATGGTTGAACTTAAACACAAATCTTCTATAAGAGAGTATATCAAAGAATTCACTATTGTAATTATTCAAATTTCTGGTGTGGACCCAGATGACAAGTTGTTCCACTTTTTGAACGGTCTATAGGAGTGGGCAAGAAGAGAACTACAACGAAGAGTTGTTAACAACTCGGATGAGGCCATTATAATGGCAGAATCCTTAATGGAATATGAAAGAAAGGACTTAGGGAAACAAAAGGAACATGAGATTACACATAAAAAAAGGACCGGAGGCTAACTAAACCTAAGAAGTAATGAAAGTATTAGCAAAAAATTACTCCATTAACAGAATGGTTTAGCTAATTTGTCTTCAATCTACATCGTCACGGCTGTCGTGGATATTCATGTTTTGCATTCTGTTCACGTTGATCCAATATTTCATGCATACGCTCATCTCGATTGACTTGTCAGATAAGATTTGCCTCTTGTCAGACAAGACATGTTTATCTGCATTAAATGCAAACTCCGACGCCACAACTGACGTCGGAGGACATAATAAGTCTCGTGCCATTAAGGAGACTAGTTGAAACCTACCTGAGCTCTTTCTCCACTAGTCTAAAACATCAAATGATCTTAACTCAATAGTACTTAAATACATTTCAGTGTTTAAGTATGCAGTTAATTCGTTTTGTGTGTCAGTTTGCACTATTTTTTTTAACTTAACCAATTCCATTGGGAGTCGTCATCATCTGGATCCATTGTAGTTGGTGGTGGTTGTGATGATGAACTAGAAACATTTGAACTCATTTGATTTACATTATATAGTCTTTCATATATTCTTCAAAATATTTGTTTAACAAAGACCTAACCCTATCTACATGAATTTGGAAATTTCATAATTCATATTTGTAAATTTTTTTCCAGGAAAACTTATAAACCAGTAATCTTAAATCTACGATCCATAATAAAAGCCAAACAAAAACTAAATGAAGGAGGATTCCAATATTTATTAAACTTAGCCTCCATTACATTTAAAATGTCAACAAAAGCAGCATGTGACCTATATTTCACAAATGCTCTAGTAATTGGAAGTTATTGATAGATAAATATGTTAGAGGCAGGGTAATATTGTCCACTTAATCTAGTAGTGAAGGTGAAAAAAGTTTTAGAAAATGTAACATAATTTTACAATTATCCCCATCTAAATCAGTTAACATGCACTCATTTTGTTTTTCATTATAAAATGTTGTAATTGCAAGATTATAAGGATAACAACATTTTAACAATTCATATATAGAATTCCATCTATGGGAGACATTTAATTTAAAATTCATAAGTTTAATTTCATTACATGCACACAATTCTCTAAATTCCTGATATCTAGATGTACTACTGCAACCTACATAAGCAACTGCATTCCTAACATTTTCTAAGTAAGGTTTAATTATGGTAAGTCCATCTTGTACTACCAAGTTCAAAGTATGACAAATACATCTTATATGAAAGAGTAAGCCATTAATTTATAAGCATTTGTATTATTGAACTGTTATTAGTAGCATTATCAAACACAATTGCTCAAGCTTTATTTTCATGATAATTAGCAACCATGACATCTTTAATATGATCAAATATAACCATGGTAGTGTGTGGATACAAAATATGTAAAAACTAAATGATTTTTTAATTAAACACCATGAATCGTCTAGATAATGATCAGTTACACAAGAGTAAGGATAATTATTTGGACCGTAGCAAACATCACTAGCTAATTCTACCTTATTGTTCATTGATGAAAAAAACTCATCATGCTTTCTTTTTCTTTACCAAATTTATCAATTATGATAGAGAATTGCATCCCTAATGGCTTTAGATTCACATGTGCTAAATGGTAGTTCATCTCTAATTATGAAATCAACAATTGTCTCTCTACCTTTACATGCAAGTAAATGTCTACTTAGATGACCGATTCCTCCACTTGACTTAGTCGAATATACGTGACGACAGTGTATACACCTAGTAGTTGGTTCACCCTCAGCAGCTTGTCCTTCAAAATCATCCCATACTGGAGATTTTTTTCCTGTACTTGTACTCATAGGTCTAGGTGGGTTATCATTATCTTCAAAATTAGATGTTAAATACATGGAAATTACTAAATATGCAAACAAAAAGTGAATTTTTTTCATAAATGAGAAAGTCAACATGACGATTGATTAACAAAAATTAACTACTAAAAAAGATTAGAAAAGCCTGAGAAATGACGAGCGGAGGAGTCGCGAAATCGGTAGTCTGCGGTCTGCTTGTAGCTTTCGGCTTCACGTTTTAGCTCAAACTCGACCCCCTGCCACCAAAATCAGAGCAATTAGAGAAATTGTAGAGAAGATTTGGTGAGATTTAGAAGAATAGTATAAATTTTGTGTGAAGAAAATGGGAGGAGTTGAGGGGGTTTATATAGGGAGGAGGGGTAGTTTAGTATAATTTTTTTTAAAAAGAAATAAAAAAACCACCCAATGGCAGCACCCCAACGACTCTAAGAGACGTTGGGTGCTACAGTGTCGTGCCGGTAACAGTCCGCGATGTGCTGGTCGGGCTAGCAAGGCATGTTGCCCAGGTCTACCTTACATTGCTTTGGTGATTGATGGTCAATCCAAGTCAATCTTCCCCATCATATTCTCCTACTGGATTAGGATTCCTTTTAAATGTTTTTAAAATTAAACTAGGAATGTTTTTATTTTTATTAAAGTCCAAAGACCAAAACTTAATTGTTAATCAAAATTTGATGTGCTCGTAGAATGACTAAATAGAAAAATGCAAAGCCAAACAAAACAGTTAAATCACCAAAAGCATATCTAGAATAACAACACTACTAGAAAATAGGTTTCACTGACGGATATATATCCGTCAGTGAAGTTAGCTGTAAACCTATGGATATTATTTTCATCGGTGGAGTACTATACCGATGGATGTTCTCATTAACACCAATGGAAAGAATCCGTCGCTTAATATTTTCGTAGTATTCGTCGGACAAAAAACATACACTGATAGATAGGTTCCGTCGATGTAAGTTTTAGATAACAAAATATGCGGTAAAATGATTTTTTTGGTGCAGAAACAATCACCGACATTTGTGTTACCCTGCACCAAGAAATAACTCAATTAGTGGATTTTTCAAAGATTCATCAATGGATAACATCTGTCGGAGGTAATTTCGAAAAAATGACCATTAAGTGAACTTTATTTGTTTAGATATACTGACAATTAGGTAAGGAAACACCAATGGATAACGTTAGTTGGTGAAGCATTTTATCAGGAGCTCGACTCAGGCTTCCCTTTCACTACCCTTCTCCCAAACCATCTCAAACCCTAATCCCCTTCCTCTGATCGCCATCACCTCTCCCTTCCCCCACCTTACAACATTGTTGCCCGTCATGATGCAACCTACTCGCGACGCCGCCCCTCGCAATGCCACATCCCTCTTCGCCGTTGTCTCCCTCTGCACGGTCGTTGTATCCCATTATACCTCTGTCTCCCTCACCATCACTGTTGGTGAGCATCCTTCCCTAATCCGTCTGATGGATTCAGTTATAACAACCACAAGTGCACGACGCCAGTGAAGACACGACAAGTACATATCGTGTGCACAGGGAGGTGTATCAACTATGGTTCTTCAGAGGTCAAGTGGAAAATAAGGGGAGAAGAAGTTTGATTACACTAAACTATGAATGAATTAACAATTAAATTGAACCCCCATTGAGCGGAGGTGTGTAGGTATGTGTGTGTGAGTGAGTCTTCATTTAAATTAGTCACAAGTGTAGTTTGTGTGGCATACAAGTAGAAACTAGTGTAGAATCTAAGTGTAGGATACAAAACACTACATGGAAAGCCATGAACGTTCATATCTCACATAATATTGAGGTTGATTTTAGATTGTCAAGCATACAATAAGTACTTAGTGTGGCCATTCACTAGTGCAGAAAATGGAATATACGTAGGATATTCTGGGTATACAACTCCCTGACCCTACGTCTATCTATGCATCGTATATACCTAGATGTCAGTCACTTAAAACCCGACATCTATTTTCTAGGTATAGACGTCGACTATTAGGTACACCCGACGTGTATACCTAGCGAATAGTCGTCAACTGTTATGTACACTCGACATCTATTCTCTAAGTATAGACGTTGGCTACATCCCTACCGAAGTCTGTGCTCTAGGTATAGACGTCAGTTTTACATAATAGCCGACGTGTATTCATTCTTGAAGGGGATAGACGTCGGCTACTAGGTACAACCGACGTCTATACCCTTGCCAGATTAAAATAAATAAATACAAAACATAGCAATCATAGATTCCTGCATAACAAACACATTCAACCTGCACAAAAAATTCATCCACAAATACATACACACATTCATCCACAAATACATATAAGCATACATACACAAACACAATTATTCAACAACAATCATACATACACAAACACTTGGCATTCACAAAGATGTTTGAATTAAAGATGACATTGTATGTTGGTAATACAAGTAAACATGTTAAATAAATTTGCATATTTATTTACAAAGAAAGTGTTATTCATATAAGAACCTCTTAGTTTCATTAACATGTTTCTGATAAAATAGCGAGCTCATCAGTTGCGAGTATCATTGAGCTCCTGTTGCGAGTAGGGATCACTATTCTTTTGGAAGACCTATAAAAATACAAGTAAAAAATATTAATATCTAAATAATGAAACTATAATTATAGAACTGAATAACGATCTATATTACCCTGGATAGGGATACGTGTTGAGATGCAATTTCGAGGATGTCCTCCATGTATCTCATCATGTAGTACCCACATCCCGTATTTCTAGTTTGCTTGCGGTACTACAAAAATATAAATTCGCTAAATATATGTTCCATTACTTTACTTAATTAACCAAAATGGGAGGAAGAACTTATTGCCATTCCATGCCATGTTACTCCCAGTTTTTGGGTTGTTCTCCTGCCACCTAACACCTTGTAAACCCTATTGTCCTGAGTCGCACAAGTTATTTAACATGAATTCGATAATACTACTAAAAATACATGGATTACAAATACGATGATTAAAATGAACTTACATTGAGACAAACATCTTCATGGATTCTCTTGGTTTAATCGACCCCAAAGGATCAAACCAATATGCCAAATTAGTCTCGGGGCATAGAACGACAAGCATCCAATTAGCTCTATTTATATATATTATTAGAAGTTTATTACAAAATAAAATTCCACTTACTTTGAATTAACATATTTACCTCTCATAATAAGCGAGGAGATAATATATTTTGCCATGTTCGTTCAAGAGAGTCCCAATCTCACCCGATTTATCGTCATTCCCCGATATATAGGTAGATGGACTGACAAATTCAAATAGTTGATCATCGGGAAAGACTGACCTTCTGATGTCATAAAGGTGTCTATAAGAGTAAAAATTAAATTATGTTATTATTCAGATAAAATTATTTGAAGCATTTCATCTTATACAGAAGAAAACACTTATATCACTTGCACGTCGATAATCATTATGCACAATTGATCCATCGCCAAGAACTGCATAACATCCTCTTTAACGATGTATAAAGCCGGAGGCAAGCCTTTAACCCCCTCCTCCAATTCTCAGGCAGTTAAGGATTGTGAATTCATATCTACCATTAATTGATACAACATTTTGCACCTACTTGGTAGCAATTTAATGTTGATCGGAGGTTGGTTATTTGACCCTTCGGTCCGGGGCTTGAAACCTTACAAATATATATACAAACATTTAAAATACAATTATTAACAAAATTGAAAATTATTGGGTTTCAAAATTATAGTAGACGTCGTGTTTCTCATTTAGCTCTACTAAATGACGAGGCTACCTCACGAACCCACCTATAGCATCGCCGAGAGTAATAACCTCTTCTTCCTGAATTGGCACCAGAGCACCAGAGTCTAAGCAGCTCCCTACTGCAACCTTCACTTCTCCCTCTTCCACCTCTTTGAAGTGGTGTTTGGAGTTATTATAAACTTTACCCTGTCCCACCAATCTTCGATCAGGGTCTTCGACAAACAAAGCACATCTAGATCCATCCTCAAACTTTCCAAGGGGGGATCAGCTACGAGGGCAAATTATTGAGAATGATCCGCGAAATCATATTGTTGCTCGAGGTTGACAACTGGCTGCACCAGAGGAGTGGTCCTACGGTGGGTAGGAGAATTATGCAAATCGTGATCCAATCTCTTCAAAACAAGTTGCAATTTATTTTGCAAATCAGCATTTTGTTGCTCGCATTTGGTATGAACTGTTGACGAACTTGACCGTTGTGTCTGTCCACAATATTGTCGCACTCCAACCCTGCTCCCTACCCCCTGTACATGACCGGGATGTTTGTCATTTCCCAAGGCTTCGCGTAGAATGTCATCCCAACCATCACATGCAAATTTGCCTTGGGATTCTCTCAACTTTAGAGAGGCCGAAAGTTTAAAGAAAAATGTTACCAACAATTGAAAAATATAAAATTACTGATATGATTTAATAACATATACAAGCGATAGAACTTACTATCTTCGAGCTGACCGCTTCTCTTCCATTTAAGTTTACCCTTTCTCTCTTCCAAGAATCACATCGACGGATGGGTGAAGGAGGAGACAAGTTGCTTGCTTGCTCCTCACACATACCGAAGTCAATTGCCTCTTGATTCTTTTGGGACATTTTTTCAGCCATCATTTATGCTTCTATCTTTTGGTATCCCGCTCGGGACATACGATGCCTATACTTGTTAGAAGATCTAATATTTTAGTTATTTGCTCAGATGGCCTAAAACAAATTTTATTAGATTATCATTTAAAAAAATAACTTAATAAGTTCATATTCTAAATTAAACTAAGTTACCTCAAACTATGGGCTATCTCTTGATTTTATGAATTGCTGCCATTTATTTGGAGTGATAAAGTTATAGATATTACATGGATTTCTGTCATCACAGTTTTCGAATATGCACTTGTTGGTTAAATTTGTTTTGAAGTCCCTCCAACAGACCGACAAGTATGCCACATGTTCTTCAACTTGTCAGTGGATTGGAACTCAAAAGTTGCCTATAACACGTTAACATTTTTAATTTCTATATATTTAAAGTTCGACTAAAACTAAAGAATATTGTAATGGACTCATTACCTGCACGTCATCCCATATTGTGTCTTTAAGCTTCTCATCAACTTTGGCCCAACTCGATTGACATATGTCAACTTTGGCCCACGCTAGGCTCCCCATATAACTTTTCCAGTTATCAGACAGCATGCCTATCGGCTGGAGATGGTCATCAAACTGGACCGGAACTCTACCGTCTCTAAGTGTTCTCCCCACGAATTCATTTATGAGTGTAGGACCTAGTGAATTGTAAGTCTTCGAGACCTCAAACTCCGATGGAGTGAGTTTCTTTTCTGGAGCTATGATACTATAAAAGTTAAATCAAGACATCCAATGGTTATAATTATAATATATTACAAGACATTTTTCACTTTTATGATTTCTTTTTTCTTAATGGATTTTCAATCCATACAACTTCACTGTGGTCATCTCTAAACATACAAGTCTCAACATGTATTTCGGCATCTAGTGTGTTCAACTCGGGTGCTTGCTTAGAGAAAGGTGGTGTCTCTTCATACTCGATGAGACTATCAGATGATACAATTTTTTTCTTCCCTTCAAGAATTACTAACCATTTCTTATCAGATGGATCAGCCACATCAAAGACTTGTTTCGCTTGGGAAGCCAAAATAAAAGGTTCTCCTTTAAATCCTTCTTTTGAAAAATCAATTAAAGTGAAGCCCAAGTCATCCACTAGAACTCCACTTTTATTATCAACCCAGTTGTATCTAAATACATGTACTTTGAATTTAACAAAGTCTATCTCCCATATGTCTTCAATTACACCGTAATAGGACATGTCAGCGTATACATGATTCTCGTCTTGAGAACTAGACACATGCAAACACACTGTTATTAAAGTGGCCCCACTATTCTGAAAACACTTTTGGCATCTGTTGAACGTTTTAATTAAATCGCGAGTGCACGACTGCGTTGAAGCGGTGGAAAATACGGGTCATCCTCTGGGAGGTGAGCAGCCTCTCGTTTGCACGAAATCAAGTGGCAAAAATAGGGAAGAGAGTTTGATTATGCTACTCTATGCTACACTACACTAAGAAGTACGAAATGCGAAAGAAAGAAACAAACGATGAAATACCAACTAAGCTAAGAACGAAATGCTGGAATTCAGGAATGGGAAAACCCCTAAGGGGTGGAGTGAGTGCACACATGCAAAGAGGTGGGTGTTGAACACATTCTTTAAGCACAAATCAAGGTGGTGTTATGATGCATAGGAAGTGTCTAAATGTTATGGCAAAACCTATCAATCTATTCACCAACCTAGTTGATTAACATTTACATATAGAAGTTGTTTATTTCAGAACCTAAACAAGCATGAGAAGTGTCTAATCATTTTGGCAAAACTCATTAAGTTATAAATTCTATCCTAAACAAGCAAGCATACATTCATGTTTTATCAACACATTGGAAATAAAATATTCATTCCATTTTCATTTGCATGTATGTACATCTACTCCACCCCCAAAGGGGATGGAACTACTCACTACACATTACACTAATTGTTAAACTAAGCAAAGAAAGCATATTAACTAAGCTACTAAAACTAATGAAATGAAATTAAACAAAGTAAAACAAGAAACATAAAACAAACAACATAATAAAGAAACATTTATTAAAGTGACTCACATTTCATGTAGCATCCTCCTACTTTAGTGTGTGCTTCAAGGCCTCACTTCTAGTAGGAAGAATAACCACTTAAAAAATGGAGTCATTACATTAGAAGGTGAAGAGTTCTATTTATAGCCATAGAAAAAGGCGATCCGGGACAATCCCCCGATGTGGGACTAAACAAATACCAGAAATGGACTAAATACACACTAATACGCGACCCACCAAAATCTATATTGTCCGGATCACGCTGGATTTTATTGTTGGCTTTTTGGATGTCTTTGTTGGTCTTTGATGCATCTATTTCACTTGTTGGAGCTCCAACCCGAATAGAATTGCCAAACTACTCCCCATGATGGTGTGGATTTTTCTATTTTGCTCTTTTGTCCTTTGGTCTTACGTTCCGGTCCTTCTCCCTTGCATCTTAGTCCCTAGATCTCACAATTCAGTCCTTTCTCCCAGCTTTTGGGTCCTTTTATGCTTCATCTCTTCAAACCTATTTAGTCCTGAAAACTAAACATAAAACTCGTTACATATCATTGTTTAGGTGAAAGATAATGGATATAAGATGCAAATATGAGCATGATATGATGTCAATCAAATACCCCCACACCTAACTTTTGCTAGTCCCGAGCAAACCAAAGAAAGGAAAATGCATACGAGAAAAACAAGAAATCCTAACTCACTTTCGTAGGAATCACGGTTGCACTTAGCACGTGCAACAAGCCGTTAAACCTCCTTGTCGCCAAGGAGTAGGAGTGTTGTCTCCTGAGTGTTTTCAGCGGATATACCCACAAAATCCGAACAAGATGCATTAATCAATCTAGCTACACGGCTCGTTGGACTCATTTTTGTCGATCATGGGACGCGATAATACTACGGGTCAACTCTGTATGGGTATTCAGTCCACACACCTAGCCTAATGAACCATTCGTGAAAGTTAGTTAAGGACTTAAGTGAAAGACATGGGCAACCTTAACTTCTGAATGTGATACAATGTTTAAAGTCAATTTTGGTTCTTATTTGACTCTTTTGTTTGTTTTTCTTTTATTTTGGAGTAGATTATTAGTTGGTGTTTGATTCTCCTAGGGTCAGGTTTCGTGCATCATTGCCTATGAGGACTTACACTATCACGCACACCTTCCCCCAAATCTCCACGTAGGGCGATCCCTACTACCCGTGTAACGGGAGTTTGACAGTGCATCCCAAGTCAGATGACTCGAAAGCACCAGCCACAAAGTCCCCTCAGACCTAGTTTCCCGAGTGATAGGAGCCGTGCCAGAAGAGAAAACACCACTTATTTATTTATCTACATGGGAACCAAAATCCCTAAACTTAAGTTTCACAAAAAGAGATTAAGAGCCCTTGACTACGACAAACTTCATTATACTAACAGACACGAATTATTTGACTCACTAGGTTCAGGGTGGACTTCTTTAAATGTTTAAACACACGCAAAACCTACAAAAATATTTTCTTTCACAAACACATGAAGATTTTGAAAGAAATGTGAAAATTTTTAAGCACTAGGCAAACAAAAGAAGACAAGTCACCCAAGGATCATGGCAAGCAGATATATCGATATTAAATGCAGCACACTAAGATGACCCTATCAATACACACAAAAGAAATCAAAGGAAAACGACTCAACTATGTACACACGTAAAACACCGCCCCACACCTACTTCATGCATTGTCCTCAATGAATGTGAGCAAGGTACTACATGGATTTATGCATGAAAAAGAGAAGATCTCACCAACATTAATTGCAACAGGAAGTTCATGGTTATAGTGATGGACACAAACCCGACTTCCCTCAAAACCTATGACATATTAAAGAGGGGAGACAAATACGTGAAGAAATCGGGCCCAAGTACACAAGGGTTGGGGCCCACAACAATCAATGCTCACTCATAGAGTCTTTTATTAGTCGCTCTTTTTTTTTCTTTTTTTTCTTTTTTTAAATGATATATACAACAACAATGATATTCTCATAATCATTTGGTCAAGGAACATCAAATGATAACATCAAGTCAGGAGGACCAGAGACTTGCCGAGATGGGCAAACTTCATCGGTACTCTGAGGTGTCATGAGGGATGAAAGGTCAAAGCTGAAAGGCTCGAACCCCTCATGTTATTGGTTGGGTTTGGGCAACAAAGAATGAAGTTGTGTTGCCTCACTAGGGTTTAGTTGCTCATCAAACAACACCCTCCAACCAATAGGTGGGTGCATCGGAATGAGTTCCTCAAGCTCATTCGATGGATGCAGCATACCTGCATCACTAAGAATGGGGCTTTTCCCCAAGTCATCCAACAAGGACCTCGCACCATCATTTATATCATCAAGCATAAGCTCGGTCGTAGGTGGGTCCTTGTTGGAGTCAAGATGAAGCTCAAATGGCTCAATGTCCATGGGACATGAGGTAGAGACACCTTCTGGTATGGGCATATGATGAAGTGTCTCACTCTCACTAGTACTCTCAACTAAATCATGCAATAAGCACTCCTTTTGGACATTTATGTTTGATGTCAGCTCACTCTGTTGCATTGCAAAGACAGACAATGAGTTTTCGCTGGGCCCACAAACATTCTCAATGGGTTGCCTTGGTGTTAGGGGTGTTCGTTAATTTGGTGGTGCTTTCTCCAATTGGCGGATGAGATTTAGATTTGAAGGTTGATCTATGGGCTCCTGTTGCGTACCAGAGTTGAACACATGAAATTCGGCACTCATGTTACCGAATGAGAGCTTCATGAGACCATTTCTACAATTAATTAAGGCGTTGGAATTTGCCAAAAATGGTCTACCCAAAATCAAAGGTATTTGAGAGTGGGTGTTCGCAACAGGATTGGTATCGAGGACAACAAAATCGACTGGAAATATAAAATCTCCAACTTTGATAAGCACGTCCTCGATAATCCCCTTTGGAATACGAATAGATCTATCCGCCAATTGGAGGGTGATCTTAGTTGGTTTCAATTCTCCCAAATTTAACTGTTGATAAACAGAAAATGGGAGGAGGTTGACCGCTGATCCTAAATCAACCAAAACATTACTCATGCTAGTGTCCTCTATCGTACACTGAATAGTAGGACACCCAGGGTCCTTGTATTTTGTGTAGGCAGGATTGGACAAAAGTGAGCTTACATTTGCAGCCAAGAATTCTTTCTAAGGAACATTGGTCTTCCTCTTGGTTGTGCAGAGATCCTTCAACACTTTGGCATATTGAGGTATTTGTTTGATGAGATCCAACAAGGGGATGTTAACCTTAACTTGCCTAAACACCTCTAATATCTTGTCCATTGTGTCACTCTGCTTTTTGGTTAACCTACTTGGATAAGGAGCTTTTGGCAGGTAGGTTTTCGGGAGTGCCTGTGAAGGAGGCGCTGGTGTATTACCCTCAGCCTCTTCTTCACCACCAGTCCCACTTACGGGCTGCAGAGATGGTGGTGGGTGTGGGACGGAAATGTGATTGTCAACCTGCTTTCCATTCCTTAAGGTCACAATGGAATTGACATGGTGCACAGGTTCGTCCACATGGTTCACTTGCCTCCCCCGAGGTACCACATTCTCATTTTGCATGTGTTGTTGCTGGTACATGTGGGGGTTAGCCTCAGGCTCGCTAGGAAAAGACACTCTCTCTCTTTCATGTACAGACTAAGCCAATTGGCCCATCTGAAGCTCTAGAGATTTGATGGTCTGCTGATTTGAAGTGAGAACTTGACTTGTGGTTGATATCAAAATTTTCATTGAGTTTTCAAGTCCACGAGTCAAGGTCTCAAGCGAATTGAATCGAGTTTCCATATTATTGGAATTTGGGAAACCCGATTGATTGGTGATTGGAGCTTGGGGTGGCTGATAAGATTGTGCATGCATGGGAGGTTGGTATGATTGGTTAGGTGGTCGAGAGGAGTTTGAAGGACCACCCAGGGCATTATTTTGGTTCCATAAAAAATTGGGGTGGTTCCTCCATCCAGGATTATAAGAAATGAGTATGGGTCATTCCTAGATCCGTCATAGATGGCGTTGACATGTTCCATCTCAAGAGGAATGGACTCACACTCGCTCTCTACATGATCTATCCTACCACATGAATGACAACGAACTCGACCAGATGTGGACATGTGAGGTGCACTTTGTTGGTTTTGGAGGTCAATCGAATCCATACGGCGCATTAAGGCCGCCATGCGTGCCTCAGTGGTCGTAGTGGTATCGATAGCAAATGTGGTACCCGATCTAGTCGAGTTTGCATTCGCGATCCTCGCTCCTATACTAGATGATGCAGGTGGTTCCCTTACAGTCTCCCATTGCATTGTTTTCTCACCAAGGTCTTCTAGGAAAGCCCATGCCGCCCTTTCATCCTTTCCCAAGAACTCTCCTTGACACATAGACTCAAGGAGCGTTCGGGGTGGGATGTGAACACCCTCGTAAACAATCTAACAAAGACGCCACAACACAATGCCATGGTGAGGGCATGAGGATAGTAGCTCCTTGAACCTATCTAGATATGCATCAAATGCTTCAGTCTCAAGTTGATAGAATGAATTGATTTCGTTCCTCAATTTTTGAGTCCGATGATTTGGAAAGTACTTCTTGAGGAATGCAGATTGAAACTCATCCCAAGTCCTAAAGGCATTCGCCTGCTTGCTGTAGAACCACTTCTTGGCGTCATCCTTCAGCACAAATGGGACAAGCGTAAGATGGATGGAGTCTGTGCTAAGTTGTTGTAGCTTGAGCATAGCACATACCTCCTCAAATTCCATGAGAAAGATATAGGGGTCACCTTTCCCAGTGAAATGAGGGCGCATGGAGATAAACTGAGGCTTAACCTCAAAATGATTCCCATTATCCTCTGGCAATACGATGCGTGATAGTAGAGCAGTATGACTCGTGTAGCATCGATCACGTAGAGGTATTGGAGCAACAACTGGAAGCACAGGTCGAACAGGTGGGTCCAGCAACTGCTGCTCCTCACGGAAGTTAGCAGCCATTGAACCCGGACTGTGTGCGACACGAGAGGAGGAACGCGTCGAGAAGTCGACTACCCAATCAGGGTTGACAATGCGCCTCATCAAACGACCACTCTCGTCTTGTGCCCACGAAAGCATGCATAAAGAGGCACACACACAAAACAAAACTTTTTTTTCTTTTTTTAACAAAGAATGTGCGTAGAGGAGAAGACGAGGGAACACAAGAGAGAAAGAATGACTCGGGAGAGAAGGGAAGAAGTCCTTATGCTACGGTGGATGGGTACAGGTAGAAGCACACAAGCAAACAAGGCTCAAGCAATCCTAATGTCACTATAGGTCCTTACAGCTAGACGACGCCTAATTGTGAGGTCACACAGCCTCAACACGCCTCACCTCCCTACGACGAGGACCACAAAGCCCAACAAGTGAGCCAAGATCCGGGGATCTTGTCTCTCCTACTATCAACAAAGTGGGCAATGCCGATAAGGTCATGACGGTCGAGACTGGATCACTCTCCTAATGCGCCCGAAATCCTTAGGGCCAATGTCTACTTGATTTTAAAAATTAGGCTCTTGATTAGTGTGGTTTGTGGGGCGAAGGAAATGGTGATGAAATCCCCCACCTTATCTTTTATGGGACAGCCCCTCCTTAGTAGTGTTTTGGAGTCCTAATCTAGCAATCAACTCTCTAAACAAACACTCAACTCAAACTTGTTTCAATGCACTTCCTACTAACTAATGCATGTTCATACGAAATGCATGAATGAGAGTAGAAGGTGCGTACCTCACGCCAACCCTCATCAACTGAAAATAAAGCTAAAATGAAAGACAATCTATATGCCTAAGTCACATACATGATGCATGACCAAAATAAAAAAATGCCTAATCTTTTGCTTTGAGTTTTAGGGTCCAAGTTGCTTAAGGGAAGTTGATTATTAATCTGGGATCAATCTAAGAGTCAGGACTTGCAAAATTGAGTCCCCGATTACTAGATCAATTTGGGAGCAACACAAAAAAATGAGAAGGTGAACAGAGCTCACCAGACCGCTGATTGGCGGTCTGATGTGCCCAGTTCGTCTTGAAATTTCTCCAGTAGTCTCCCCTTGCTATTTCCAGTCTACTGAAATAATGGAAAACTACAAAACACAAATTAAATCCACTCGAATCGTTGAAACAAGAGTCTGGACTGGCACCTCCCCGGCAACGGCGCCAAAAACTTGTTGAACGCTTTAATTAAACCGCAAGTGCACGGCCGTGTTGAAGAGGTGGCAAATATGGGTCGTCCTCAGGGAGGTGAGCAGCCTATTGTTTGCACGAAATCAAGTGGCAAAAATAGGGAAGAGAGTTTTATTATGCTACTCTACGCTACACTACACTAAGAAGTACGAAATGCGAAAGAAAGAAACAAACGATGAAATACCAACGAAGCTAAGAACGAAATGCTGGAATTCAGGAATGGGAAAACCCCTAAGGGGTGGAGTGAGTGCACACATGCAAAGAGGTGGGTGTCGAACACATTCTTTAAGCACAAATGAAAGTGGTGTTATCATGCATAGTAAGTGTCTAAATGTTATGGCAAAACCTATCAATCTACTCACCAACCTAGTTGATTAACATTTACATATACAAGTTGTTTATTTCAGAACCTAAACAAGCATGAGAAGTGTCTAATCATTTTGGCAAAACTCATCAAGTTATAAATTCTATCCTAAACAAGCAAGCATACATTCATGTTTTATCAACACATTGGAAATAAAGTATTCATTCCATTCTCTAATGCATGTATGAACATCTACTCCACCCCCCAAAGGGGATGGAACTACTCACAACACATTACACTAACTACTAAACTAAGCAAAGAAAGCATATTAACTAAGCTACTAAAACTAATGAAATGAAATTAAACAAAGTAAAACAAGAAACATAAAACAAACAACATAATAAAGAAACATTTATTAAAGTGACTCACATTTCAAGTAGCCATCCTCCTACATTAGTGTGTGCTTCAAGGCCTCACTTCTAGTAGGAAGAATAGTCACTTAAAAATGGAGTAATCACATTAGAAGGTGAAGAGTTCTATTTATAGCCATAGAAAAAGGAAATCCGGGACAATCCCCCGATGTGGGACTAAACAAATACCAGAAATGGACTAAATACACAATATTGGTTGGGTGTGGGCAACATAAATGAATGAAGTTGTGTTGCCTCATTAGGGTTTAGTTGCTTATCAAACAAAACCCTCCAACCAATAGGTGATTGCATCAGAATGAGTTCGTCAACCTCATTCGATGGATGCAGCAAACCTGTATCACTAAGAATGGGGCTTCTCCCCATGTCATCCAACAAGGACCTCCCACCATCATTTAGATCATCAAGCATCAGCTCGGTCATAGGTGGGTCCTTGTTGGAGTCAATATGAAGCTCAAATGGCTCAATGGCCATGGGACATGAGGTAGAGACACGTTCTGGTATAGGCATGTGATGAGGTGTCTCACTTCTACTAGTACTCTCAACTGAATCATGCAACGAACACTCCTTTTGGACTTTTATGTT
This sequence comes from Triglochin maritima, assembly GCA_963682175.1. Taxonomy (NCBI): domain Eukaryota; kingdom Viridiplantae; phylum Streptophyta; class Magnoliopsida; order Alismatales; family Juncaginaceae; genus Triglochin; species Triglochin maritima. The sequence continues at coordinate 37,018,123 of OY821773.1, read as the reverse complement.
TGATGTCAGCTCACTCTGTTGCATTGCAAAGACAGGCAATGAGTTTTTCCTGGGCCCACAAACATTCTCAATGGGTTGCATTGGTGTTAGGGGTATTCCTTGATTTTGTGGTGCTTTCTCCAATTGGCGGATGAGATTTTGATTTAAAGGTTTATCCATGGACTCATGTTGCCTACCAGAGTTGAACACATGAAACCCGGCCCTCATATTACCGAATGAGAGCTTCATGAGACCATTTCTACAATTAATTAAGGCGTTGGAAGTTGCCAGAAATGGTCTACCCAAAATCAAAGGTATTTGAGAGTGGGTGTTCGCAACCGGATTGGTATCAAGGACAACAAAATCGACTGGAAATATAAAATCTCCAACTTTAATAAGCACGTCCTCGATAATCCCCTTTGGAATACGAATGGATCTATCTGCCAATTGGAGGGTGATCTTAGTTGGTTTCAATTCTCCCAAATTTAACGGTTGATAAACAGAAAATGGGAGGAGGTTGACCGCTGATCCTAAATCAAGCAAAACATTACTCATGCTAGTGTCCCCTATCGTACACTGAATAGTAGGACACCCAGAGTCCTTGTATTTTGTGTAGGCGGGATTGGACAATATAGAGCTTACATTTGCCCCCAAGAATGCTTTCTTAGGAACATTGGTCTTCCTCTTGGTTGTGCAGAGATCCTTCAACACTTTGACATATTAAGGTATTTGTTGGATGACATCCAAAAGGGGATGTTAACCTTAACTTGCTTAAACAGCTCTAATATCTTGTCCATTGTGTCACTCTGCTTTTTGGTTAACCTACTTGGATAAGGAGCTTTTGGCAGGTAGGTTTTCTGCAGTGCCTGAGAAGGAGGCATTGGTGTATTACCCTCACCCTCAGCCTCTTCTTCACCACCATTCTTACTGAGGGGCTGCATAGATGGTGGTGGGTGTGGCAAGGAAATGTGATTGTCAACCTGTTTTCCATTCCTTAAGGTCACAATGGAAGTGACATGGTGAACAGGTTGCGCCACATGGTTCACTTGCCTCCCCCGGGGTACCACATTCTCATTTTGCATGTGTTGTTGCTGGTACATGTGGGGGTTAGCCTCAGGCTGGCTAGGAAAAGACCCTCTCTCTCTTTCATGTACAAACTGAGCCAATTGGCCCATCTGAAGCTCTAAAGATTTGATGGTGTACTGATTTGAAGTGAGAACTTGACTTGTGGTTGACAAAAAAAATTCATTGAGTTTTCAAATCCACGAGTCAAGGTCTCAAGCCAATTGAATCGGGTTTCCATATTATTGGAATTTGGGAAACTTGATTGATTGGTGATTTGAGCTTGGGGTGGCTGATAAGATTGTGCATGCATGGGAGGTTGGTATGATTGGTTAGGTGGTCGAGAGGAGTTTGAAGGACCACCCGGGGCATTATTTTGGTTCCATGAAAAATTGGGGTGGTTCCTCCATCCAGAATTGTAAGATGATGAGTATGGGTCATTCCTAGCTCTGTCATAGATGGCGTTGACATGTTCCATCTCAGGAGGAATGGACGCACACTCGCTTTCTACATGACCAATCCTACAACATGAATGACAGGGAACTCGACCAGATGTGGACATGGGAGGTAGAGAAGAAGACGGGGGAACACAGGAGAGAAAGAATGACTCAGGAGAGAAGGGAAGAAGTCCTTATGCTACGGCAGATGGGTACAGGTAGAAGTACACAATTAAACAAGGCTCAAGCAATCCTAAGGTCGCTATAGGTCCTTACAGCTAGACGACGCCTAACTGCAAGGTCACACGGCCTCAACACGCCTTACCTCCCTACGACGAGGACCACGAAGCCCAACAAGGGAGCCAAGATCCGGAGATCTCGTCTCCCTACTATCAACAAAGTGGGCAACACCGATCAGGTCATGACGGTCTGGACCGGATCACTCTCCTAATGCGCCCGAAGTCCTTAGGGCCAATGTCTACTTGATTTTAAAATTAGGCTCTTGATTAGTGTGTTTTTGGGGCGAAGGAAAGGGTGATGAAATCTCCAACCTTATCTTTTATGGGACAGCCCCTCCTTAGTAGCGTTTTGGAGTCCTAATCTAGCAATAAACTCTCCAAACAAACGCTCAACTCACACTTGTTTAAATGCCTTTCCTACTAACTAATTCATGTTCATACGAAATGCATGAATGAGAGTAGAAGGTGTGTACATCACGTCAGCACTCAGCAACTGAAAATAAAGCTAAAATGAAAGACAATCTTTATGCCTAAGTCACATACATGATGCATGACCTAAACAAAAAGAATGCCTAATATTTTGCTTTGGGTTTTAGGGTCCAAGTTGCTTAAAGGAGGTTTGATTATTGATCTGGGAACAAACTATAAGTCAAAACATGCCAAATCAAGTCCCAGATGACTAAATCAATTATGTAAACAGAGCAAAGAAATGAGAGAGCAAACAGAGGTTACCAGACCGCTGAATTGCGGTCTACAGTGCCCAGCTTGCCTCAAAAATTCTCCAGGTGTTCCTCCTCGAGACTCCAAGTCTCCTGAAGTGAAGAAAAACTACAAAACACAAATTAAATCCACTCGAATCGTCCAAACAAGAGTCTGGACTGGCACCTCCCGGCAACGGCGCCAAAAACTTGTTGAACGTTTTATATTATAACCGCAAGTGCACAGCCACGTTGAAGAGGTGGCAAATACGGGTCGTCCTCAGGGAGGTGAGCAGCCTCTCGTTTGTATGAAATCAAGTGGAGAAAAAAATGGAGAAGAGAGTTGATTATGCTACTCTACGCTACACTACACTAAGAAGTACGAAATGCAAAAGAAAGAAACAAACGATGAAATACCAACTAAGCGAAGAACGAAATGCTGGAATTCAGGAATGGGAAAACACCTAAGGGGTGGAGTGAGTGCACACATGCAAAGAAGTTGGTGTTCAACACATTCTTTAAGCACAAATAAAGGTGGTGTTATCATGCATAGGAAGTGTCTAAATGTTATGGCAAAACCTATCAATCTATTCACCATCCTAGTTGATTAACATTTACATATACAAGTTGTGTATTTCAGAACCTAACCAAGCATGAGAGGTGTCTAATCATTTGGCAAAACTCATCAAGTTATAAATTCTATCCTAAACAAGCAAGCATATATTCATGTTTTATCAACACATTGGAAATAAAGCATTCATTCCATTCTCATTTGCATGTATGTACATCTACTCCACCCCCCAAAGGGGATGGAACTACTCACTACACATTAGACTAGTTATTAAACTAAGCAAAGAAAGCATATTAACGAAACTATTAAAAACTAATGAAATGAAATTAAGCAAAGTAAAACAAAAAAACAGCAAACAAACAACATAATAAAAAAACTTTTGTTAAGATGACTCACAATTCAAGTAGCATCCTCCTACTTTATTGTGTGCTTCAAGGGCTCACTTCAGTAGGAAGAATAGCCACTTAAAATATGTAGTGATTACATTAGAAGGTGAAGAGTTCTATTTATAGCCATAAAAAAAGGCACTCCGGGACAATTCCTCGATATGGGACTAAACAGATACGAAAAATAGCCTAAAGATCCTCTAATACATGTGCTGGAGAAATTGGGGCGGATCCAGATTGATCTGGACCGCCAATTAGTGGTCCCAGACTGCCAATTGGCGGTCCATAAACTTTGGATCGGGTTGGAATTTGTTGTGGGCTTTTCTTACTAGTATTGTTTGTCTTTGATGCGGTTACTTGACTTGTTGGAGCTTGACTTGTTCAACATAGCATTGTTTAGGTGAAAGATAATTGATATAAGATGCAAATATGAGCATGAAATGATGTCAATTATTAAACAATATGAGATCATTTGTGATAAAAATAAAAATGCTACAGGGTTGATAAATGATCTCCAAAGTCAAATTGAAATATGCATGAATGAGGAAAATGAAGTGTTTCCTAGACTTGAAACTAATGCATTAAAACTTGATAGTCTAAGAGAAACACCCATTGCTGTTGAACAACTAGATCTTAAAATTTGTAATGAACAACTTAGAAAATATCTAGAAAGGTTCACAAATGGAACCAAGATGCTTGACATGCTTTTAGGTAGTCAAAGACAATCCCTAGATAAACATGGTTTAGGATACAATACTAAATTGAAAAATCATGTATCTCATACTACTCTAAATGGAAAACTTATGTTTGTTAAGCATAGATCTTCATGTGTGTGGGCTCCTAAAACCAAAATGGTTTGGGCTCCCAAAACTAATGTTCAAGGACCCAAAGTTGTTTGGGTACCTAAATCTACACTTGTAGGTGCTTGAAGAGGGAGATCGGTGGTGACCGGGCAAGCTTAGAAAGTCAAATTCAAAGCAAGTTTCATCATCGAAAGAAGATTGGAACCAATTCAAGGATCAAGTTGGGTAAAATTATCTATCTTCTACACTTATATTAGATTGGTTCTAATCTAGAATAAATTGAATGCTAAATTGTCATATCTTTATCGCATTCTTTGATCAATTAGGATATGCTTAATGAAAATCATTAAAAGGGGAAGAAAAATGATTTTTATGCCTAATTGAAATCTTCTTCATTGCATATCTTGTAATTTCGAAACACATCCATTGCTTTAGTGTCAAATTTGTGAATGGATGCTAAAATGGGAGTAATACATCACATACTTGCATGTTCTTATTTATTTGATGTTAAAAGGGCAGATTAGAATTTGAACTTAATTGAAATATCATATTCATATTGATAGGGGGAGCTTAATGAATATTTTATACATAGGGTAATGAAGTACAAAATTTATGGGGAGCAACTTCATTACAAGACATCCTAAAATTCCATGTTTAATATTGTTTTTGATGGATGTCAAAGGGGGGGGGGAGATTATTAAGGGAAGATGACTTGAAATTTGATTAAAATTGAACAAAAATTATGCACATCCATAGGTGGACCATTTATATGCATAGTTTACACATAGAATTTTGAAGTATTAAGATATAAGTTGCCATCATCAAAAAGAGGGAGATTGTTGGCTTTTTGCTTAATCTATGTTTTGATGATTTAATCAACCTAATATTAATAACAATCAATGTAGAGTAGCACACATTAGGCATAGGATATATATTGTTTGTGCTAACTTCTATAGGTGATTAAGACTCAAGGAAGAAAGGAAATCAAGTCAAGACATGTAATAAATCTCATGTGAAAACATGTAATCTTGATTTATTTTGAGTCTTAGGCACATTGTGTAATTTAGCATACTTGAGCTAAAATCAACTTAAACACACACTAGGTTCCTTTAGAAGTCACACACAAAAGTTCACAAAATTTGGACTTCAATAGATCACCCAACCTAGAACCGGAAAACACTTAAACCAAACCTGGTCTGCCAGTGCCAATTTGGTCGACCGGAATATGTTCTTCGTTCGACCGATTGGGTCTATTAAAATTGTTAGGCTAAGTGTTGAACCGATCAACCGTTGCAAGCCTTTTGTTCAACTGTCTACACTGTAGGATCTAATGTGTCCAAATATTAGTCTAAAGGGAGGGTGAATAGACTAATTAAGTATTTCAACAAACTATGCCAAATTAAGAACTAAAGCACTTAAATGTGAAGAAGAGAATGGCAAACCACAACACCGGATGTATAGAGGTTTGGATCCAACTACCGGATCCTAGTCCTTTCTTACGTATTGCTCTTCCTCTAGCAACTTTGCGTCCTCCAATAAACCAATCTCCATTGCGGGCCGAGATCCCACCTTTACATCACAACCCTTGCGAACACCCTCACCGAGCTTGGACCACCTTCTTACAATTCGAGAACAGCTTCACACCGGAAGCTAGCACAACTCTTGAAGAATTTACTTCAACAACTAATCTTGGGCAATTGAAATGAATGATGCAATCAAAGAGAGTAATTTCAAGTGGGAAGATGTGAGCACAAAGAAATTTAGAGCAAAAGTGAGTAGTAAGAAATATGTGAGCTTGGAGAAAGATTGGTAACCTTAGAAGTGTGTTTTCAGCTCTATTTATATGCTCTAAACTAATTCTAGCCGTTGAGATTAAATGGGTATTGAGTTGTGTAGGAATACACAAGACAATAAATAACAAGACACATTTCTGAACACCAACGGTCGACCGGATCGGGTCAATCAGTCTACCGGTATGTAAAAATAAAGAGTTCGGTTGAGCGAAATTGCAGACGGTCGAACCAATTGACCTAGAACTTAAGTGACCGGTCGAACATAATGGATCTTGGGTTTGACCAGAAACTTCCAGTAAGACTTGGAGCTTGGAAGTTTCCTGAACCGGTCGACCGTTAAAAGTGTTTCACTCCACCGTTTAGAATATTTGGTCGAAATAAATCTGTGCAAAAGGACAATGGTCAAACAGAAAGGATCGTGGGTTCAACCGAAAACTTCCTGTAAGACTTGGAGCTGGGAAGTTTCATGAACCAGTCGACCGTAAAAAGAGTTTCGGTGAATTGAAAGACCAAATCTAAGTGAGGTGGTTAGGTGAGTATGTGTATACGACCGTTGGTATGTACGACAAGTTTAATGGTCATATTTAAGACAAATACGGAAATGCAATCTATCAGCTCTATTTAGTGTCGACCGGTTGTCATACTAACCGAGACACGTGCCAACAAATGATAGGTGAGAAGATTTTATTGGTCGAACTGAGTTCTATCGGTTGACAAAAGAAAATGGTCGATCGGTAGATATTGGTCAACCGATTTAGACTAGGAAATCAGATAATGAATCGTTCTAACTAAAAAAGGTCCTGGACAACCGTTTGGGAAACAAGAGGCAGTCTGTTGCAATCCGGTTGAACCAGATGGTACTACCGGTCGACCGGTTTACTCAGAAATCCTGTTCTAAGGGATTTTCTAATGATTCGTCGATTTCCTATTGAAGTCAAATTGATATGTATTTAAATGTGAGACTTCTATAGTTTTTCTAAGGGTTATGCAATGCAATTTAACAAAGATTTCAAGTGCCAAGTTACATTATAACCTAAGTACAAGAAATTTAAACCTATCTAATTTTCATTCTTGATTTCTTGTCTTGATTCAACTTGATTTCTGAAATGTTAGAAATACAATATATGCATTTGATAATTTTAATGAAATACATGTGTTTATTGATATGTTAGTTAATAATCAAAACAGATTAGCAATTATTATCCAAAAAATCAACAATCTCCCTTTTTTGATGATGACAACTTATCTTTCTAAATACATGTTCTTTTTCAAAATTTATCATCATTATGCAATTTGTAATGCTCCCCCTGTCTTATTGCAATTTCTAATACATCTTATTCTCCTCCTTTGGCATGATCAAAAAGATGATACTCATGAAAAAATTGATATACAATTAAGGCTTATAATGAGATAAAATAACGGAAGCGCAGACACGCCAAAAAGAAGCAATAACGAGAATCATAACCATGCATTCAAAACAGGATCCATACCATACAACCAAACAACAAAGTTGAAAGGAAATTCAACATTTAGTTCAGAGCAAATGCAACATTAAGCGGAGTTGAAAGCAAATATCAAAAGGCACACAAGGTTATAACAAAACAAAACAACCACAAATTCATTCAAGACGATGATCACGAAAGTGGGAGGAAAGGGAATCAATCCCACTCGTCAAGGAGTCAAGGAGAGCATCGATGTGGGCTTCAAGACGATCGAAGCCGACTTCAAGTTGATCAAAACAAGCCTAAGTGGAGATTTCAAGTGCACCAACTTGGTTAGACAGATGCTGAAAACAACGTAGATCAATCGGACTGGAGGCCAACCAATATCCTTGAGAACAAGCATCTTTGTCTCGCATACCCCACCAAGAACTCGACTCACGTGGAGCCTGACGAGGCATCCACCTTGGATCTTCAGCATTTTGTTCTTCCTCTTCTGCAGATTCCTTATCCGATTCCTCATCAGAGGAAGGTGGTGGAGAAGAGGTGGCAATCATCTTCATCTTTGATAGAGTGGTCTTACAGATAGGAAACTTGTAGACCAAAGAGGGATATGCAGAGACATTGATCTTCCAATGACCAAAAAGAGCTGAGAGCCAGATGACATAAGGAAGATATGTCCCGTTCGATGACAGATGTGCAAAATGATGAAATGTGGCCAATCGACCAAACATTTCTTAAAGATACAGTAGATGCACATAAGCTCCATATTTCAAATCTCATTATGGTGGCCAAATTTAGGATAAAGGTTGTAGAAGATTATTTGGGCAAGGATTCGGGGTCAAGCATGTAAAAGACAGGCATTATGTTTAAATCGTCCATTTACCCGGGGAGGTGGAATACCATATAACTCATTGTCCATTTTCTCAACTTTGCTACCGGGGAAAGTGGCTTGTGGTTTGCATAGATAGATGTGAATACCCATGGACTCTTGACATAGAGTTTCAGCAATCAATTCAGGCATAATCCGATATTCAATCCCATTAATCATAGTGGTTAGTACGTGTCGATCGGGGACTTTTCTAAGATTACAGTAGAATTATTGCACAAGTAAGGGATAATAAGGTTTAGATGCTAGTGTTGTGTGAGAAAGTGACCTTATTTGTATCTAGGTACGATTTTGAAGGAAAAGTTGGTGACATCTGCTACCTCAACCATACGGCAAGGGATAAACGAAGCAACCAAGAATTCGTCGTCCCAAGGCTTTTGAGCGCCATCGTCAACCGGAAAGAAGCGAAACAGAGGAGTAACCAGAGGAGCCGGAGCACGTGAAGAAGACGGTTGGGAGTCTTGTCTCTTTTTTTGTCGGCATTCGGTGACAACCTCCGGAGTACCGTGCCTTTTTGTGATGGACATCTTTTAGCGACCCATCGACGAGGAGGGTGGTGGAGAACAAAAATGGAGGGTGGTAATGGGTAGAGGAAGGCGAGGGGAGACAAAAGGTGGAGGAAAAACGAGTGTTGGATGACCGAAATGGGACGGGCGGTCGACTGGAGGGAGAGTGGCGGTAGCTAGGGTTTGAAGAGGGGTGGAGTAAAAGTGAGGAGTTACGACACAATTTTACTTTAAAAAGAGATGAAACAACAGGAATGGGCGATCGAAATGTTAATTTTTTTACAAAAAAAGGTCGACTGAGCGACCTTACAAAGTTTGGAAATTTCCGGTCGTACGAGGTAAGAAAGCCGGTCAACCGAACAGGTGAGGGAGAGGAAAACGGGCACGTATTGGAAATTATCGGTCGGACGGACTACTTAGAGTGGTCGACCGAACAAGTAAGGCGAGTAAAATAAAGATTGCCTGGAACTTTTCGGTCGGACAAGAGGTGTGGACCGGTCGACCGAAACACAAAAATAGAGAAGATGTAGGACCGGATGAAAATTCGGTGGAACGAACAAATGAATGAGAAGGCAACATCAGTCGACCGAAACAAGATTAGTTCGACTGATCACTTAAGTGAACTTAAGGATCAGATCGAGCAGAAGGAAATCGGTCGAACGGAACATATATGTGGGTTGATCGAAAACAAATAGAGAGTTCAAAAACATCACAACAAAGCAATTCGATCGAACGGAACACCTTGGCCGGTCGACCGAAAAGTGTCTTAGAGAGAAACACAACCCGAAAACACAACAAAAAATCCACAGAACTCAATGTTTTACTCAAACAAGTTGCAAATTTCAAATTTATGGCATGATATTACCAAGTCATCAGTCATTTAACTTACACATGCCTTGATTTAGTCTTAGGTGATGAAATTGATTAACATTAAGAGGTTTTGTGAAAATATCCGCTAATTGATCATTTGTGGGCGCAAATATAAGTTTGATGTCTTCTTTAGTTGCATGATCTCTAAGAAAATGATGTCTTACTTCAATGTGTTTAGTTCTTGAATGCAATATGGGATTTTTCGAAAGATTAATAGCTCTTGTATTATCACAATATATAGTAGTTGTTTGAAACTCAAGTTTCAAGTCTTTTAGGGTTTGCCTCATCCACAAGACTTGTGCACATGCACACCCGACAACAATATATTAGTCCTTGGTTGTCGACAATGCAATACTATTTTGTTTCTTACTAAACCAAGAGACAAACGATTTTCCCAAAAATTGACAAGTGCCACTAGTGCTTTTTCGATCCAAAATGCAACCGGCATAGTCGATGTCGCTATAAGCAACAAGATCAAAAGCCCTAATCTTGGGGTAAAACAAACCCCATTCTCGAGATCTTTTGAGATATCGAAAAATACATTTTAAAGCATTTAAATGAGAATTCTTTTGCACATGCTTGAAAATCAGCGCATAAACACACGTCAAACATAATATCTGGACGACTAAGAGTATGGTAAAGCAAGGATCCAATCATACCTCGATATTTCTTGATATCCACCTCCTTGCCATTTTCATCCTTGTCCAATTTAGTCCTAGTGCTCATGGGAGTCTTGTATGGTTTGCTATCTTCAAGACCAATGCGTTTTAGAAGTTCTTTTTTGTACTTCGTGAAGGGAATGTGTTCTAAAAGTTTTACTTTTAAATGTCAATTATTATGAATTGAATGAGAAATCATCTTGTTCCTTGTTTATGTTATTCGTCTTTTAGAAGTGTTAAGGAAGAGGCTCTTGGTCCTTAACCGTAGAGCTCTAAAAGATATTGGTTTACATAAAACAAAAGATATTCGCAATCATGGTAATTAACATGGGACATTAATTACCGAGTTAAGATTGTCGTATTGGTCATAGATCACTGTAGCTTTACAAGTGAGTGACAACACGGGTACACAAAAGAGGAAAATATTACTTTTGTATACTGAATAGACCTAATAAGTAAAACATTATAGAATTGTGTTTACTGTGTCATTAATGTTTTACTATGTCTTTGGTCCTTTGATATGAGACTTATATCCAATCACTTAAGAATTGCTTAATTAGACTAGTGTCTTGAGATATCGATGAGTGTAGTGTAATGGCATTGGTTGGTTAAGTATGACTTTTGTTGGAGAAGAAAGTTAGTCAAAAGATTATCATTGCCCCTCTTAATTGAGTGATGATATTAGTGGGCCCCTTGATAAAGCAAAGTTATAATGTGCACAATGTGATTTGAGTTAAGTCACATATTTATAACTAGCTTAAAGAGGTCAAGAAATGAATACTAACACAAAGATGACACAATACTACTTTGTGTGTATTCTTAATATCATGAGGCAAGGGACGGACACAAGTGGTGCACTCGATCACTAAATGGATCGGGTTTTGGTTCGAGTGTAATTAAGACATCTAACTAATTGGCAACTATAATGTGTAGCTAGATACCGCTTGTAGCTTGTGATATTAAGCTCTTAATATCACTGCCAACTTAGTCTAGATTCTCCCATAGGTCACACCGCAAAAACCGGGAAACAAGAAGCTTGATTTTTGGTTCATATGATGTGTCGGGTTTCTTATAGAAAATGTGACACATATGGTGAACAAGTAAAATCAATTATGTTGTATATAACATAATTAGAATCATGATAAATTCATATGAGATGTATATATTATGGGGTGCAATAACTTATTATGGCATAGGATAATATATTGCATAAGTTGTGAATTTGCTAAAACCCCCAAAAGTTCAAATTTTGTTGGAAATAAATCCAAATTTTGAAAAGGCTAAATCGGGTAAAAGTTCGGTAATCCGTTATGGTTCGGTCGACCGAAGGATCTGTGGATCGGTCAACCGAACGTGGAACGGATAGTCATAGTTGATTGACCAAACTTGACCAAAGTGCCTGGAACTCTGGTACGGCGTACCGAACCAGAAACGGTCGACCGAATAATGTCCAGTTCTGATTTTTCGGTTAACCGAATGCTACTCAGTCTTAGACGAGAATTCGTCCGATCGGTTAAGGAGAATTTTTCTCCTTAAGAATCGGTCATCCGTCCAATACTCGGTAAAACAATCGTGACATATTCGGTTAACCGAGTGTAACTCTATAAACCGAACTGCGATCGATTTTCTACCTTTGATAATTAAGAGATTAATTTGATCAATGGGTTCATTAGCTCCAAACTTGGTCAAACGTTTTGTGGATGCATGTAATGTATTATGGAATTAGTTTGTGAGAGAAAATGTCAAGAAAACATGGCTTAAGAATAGCCATGATTGAGATTAAGATTGGAGCCTATAAATAGGTCCTTATTCTCCTTAATTAAGTCATAAGTTTTGCTAAATATTTTCTCTCCTAATTCACCATAAAAAGCCACGAAAATTCTCTTAGTTTTCTAAGTCTTTGGAAGGAGAAATCTCAGAGATTAAGGAAGGGGTTTGTAGCTAGATTCTAAGCTAGTTTGGAGATTGATTGGCTAGCTCCTTTCTCTCCAACCTTGTTTAGGGTTTCGGTGAACACTCGGAGGCATCCGGCGCAACGGGAAGCGACGATCGTCTTCCTCAGCATCTCCGGATCATCAAGAAGTTTTAGAGAACTTCTAGGTATGAATTTCAGAGTCCCTTGTGTTTGTTTTAATAAGTGTTTGAAACTAGTTATTAAAACAAACTGATACATGCATGAAATAAATCATAGAAAATTGTAATTGATCCTTATTATACATAAAAATTTCGAAAATATATATGTATAATTAAACATGAAATCCTACAGTGGTATCAGAGATTAGGGTTCAATTTTCTTATGATTTAAGGTTGTAAACGAATTTAGTTTACCATATAGGATTTAAATAATTCGGTTTACCGGTTTTTCGGTCTATGAATGTTTTGTTGATATAATTCTCTATAATAATTTGTTTTAAATATTTTAAGTGTTTTAAAACATGCCATGTAATTATTAGAATTAAGATTTATACATTAGTCTAACTTACAATAATTTCGTTTTATAAAGAAATGATTATTTTGTAAGAGAATCAACAAAACCGAAAAACTGCGGTTCATCTTTCCATAGGAAATTGGATGGACAATGGTTCAAAATTATTTTTGAACTATGGATGGATGAAAAATGTTTTTAATGGATTTCAAAATGTTTTTCAAAGAATTGTTTGGGATTCTAGATGATTGATAAACTAGATTGTATAGTTTATAGCAATATTGCGTGCATGGATGCTCGAGTTGTCTTTGCAGGAATTGTGAGTTTATATGTTCCCAATCAGCAACTATGAATGTATGTAATAATTATTATATAGGGGCTTATTTGTATGTAAAAGCCAAAATTCTCTCTTTCCGTCTTTTAGATAATTGCATTTGCATATGAGAGGTTTTTACATAGGACTTGCAGTAGTCGGTTTTTATCGAATGTGAGGAGCATGTTTATTTTCTGTAAAATCTACATCTCCGGTGCAAGAGGAAGTCGCCGCTATAGTGCATCGATAGAGTATCAAAGATCAGGGATCGATGATCAAGGATCGAAGGGAACATATAAACTCACACGATGTGGATTGTGTGAATGGTTTAATTTCTGTTTTTATGTTGCTATGCATGTGATGAATGTGTTGAATGTTAGGATGTGTATGAATGATAATATGCATGATAACCTAAAATTTTGAATCACATGTTAATATATGAAATTGTCCAACAAAAATTAAGAGTAATTTTCCTTCTTATTTCATCCACTAGCAGCCATTGATCGAGGGATACTCTGCTCGCCCTTAGCGGGAGATAGCTCCCTCCATCTTTGGGAATAGTGGGAGATATAATGGTTGTCTATTGTTGTGCCACGATTAAATATATGAGGTGCGTTTCACCCTAGTGAACGCCAAGTATGTTTAGTTGTGAATACAATGGATAAACGTATCTCGTATCAAATGAAAATAAGTTTTCTTAATATTACCTCGCTCGGTTTTGGGAAAATGTTTTTCTTATGAGGATAGGTCGCATTAGAAAGAGTTTTTCTTACCTTGATATTGTGATGTATTCGATAGCCCTTAGCTAGTCTATATTGCAATTAATGGGATCTTGGATTGCTGCATTTATGGGCAAAAAAAAATATTTGCAGTATTTACATTTATATTCGATATATATGTATGTGTTTTAAAACATAAAATTGGCATTAAAATCCTGTATGATTTATTTTGTAGAAAAATGTCGAACATCCAACCTATCGTACGATCCATGATAGAAAAACACCCTTTAGCAAATGATGGCTCAAACTTCATTAGTTGGCAACTCAAACTCAACATCGTGTTAAAGTTTGAGAAACTATCTCACATTTTGGAAGGTCCAATCCCAAAATGGAATGAGAGATTAACCGATGAACATAAAGAGGTTAAAGCCAAGTGGGACGACCAAGAGAACCAAGTTCACGGTCTTATGCTAGCATCCATGGGTGACTCGCTTCTAGCGAAATACTTGGATTTGAAACCCAAGAAGACCATGGAGGCTTTATCTAAGCTGTTCATGGATAGTGCCCAAAAGGAGCGCTATAAGACCACCATCGCACTCACAAGGTGCCATATGGCAGAGGGAACATCGGTATCCATGCATTTTCTCACGATGCAAGGATACGTTGAGAAGTTCGCAAAGCTCTCTTCACCAATGCCCGAATACATTGCTGAAGATATGATTCTTGGCTCTCTAGCCCCGTCCTTTAAGGACTTTGTGATGCACTACAACGTGCATGAAAAAGGGGTGAGTCTTGAGGAGCTGAACAACGCTCTCAAAACTGCTGAAATTGACATGGGCAAGGGTAGGGACAAGCAACTCCTTGCCGTCCATGGGAGGAGACAAAAGATTGGTAAAGGAAAGGGCAAATCTACCATAAGTGGTTCAATCAAGACCAAGGGAGTAGGAGGTGCTCATAAGAGTGCCTCGAGGGGAAATCTCAGAAATCTCCAACTCCCAATACAGAGTGCTTTCACTGCGGTGAAAAGGGACACATCCGGCCAAATTGTCCCAAGTACAAGGAAGACCTTGACAACGGAGTGATTGAACGTCGGCGCCCCAAAAAGGCCATAGGTATTTTTTTTGTTATTGAAATAAATTTAGCCACCTCTGTCCAGGATTGGGTAATTGATACCGGATCTTGTGCTCACATAGTTTGTAATGTGCAGCTACTCGTGGATAGGAAGGAACTCATGAGGAACGAGGTAGAATTGAAGTTCGAAAATGGTGCGAACGTTTCTGCGGATGCACAAGGTTCAGTGGTGCTTCAATTATGTAGTGGTTTAAATTTATGTCTAAAGAATGTTTATTATGTGCCTTCGATTAGCAAGAACATTATTCCTGTATAATGTTTAGATATGGATAATTTTAATATAAATGTTTCAAATTCTTGTTTGTCTATATCGAAGAATGGTGTTTTCTATGCAAATGCATTCGTAAGGAATGGTCTCTATTTGCTTGAATTGAATAATAAACAAATCTTTAATATCAATAACAAAAGACTTAAGACCACTCACGAGAATGATACTCTCTTGTGGCACTATCGTCTTGGTCACATAAATGAAAAACGCATCAAGAAATTGCAAGAAGCTAACCTTCTTGGTCTACTTGATTTTAAATCATTGGAGACGTGCCAACCATGTATAATGGAAAAAATGATCAAAAAACCTTTCAAGAAGAAAGGTCTAAGGGCGAGTGGCTTGTTGGATTTGATACATTCTGATGTATGTGGTCCAATGAGTACTAGTGCACGAGACGGTTTCAGGTACTTGATTACATTCACGGATGACTATAGTCGTTATGGCTATGTTTATCTAATGAGAAACAAAAGTGAGTCCTTTGACAAGTTCAAAGAATTCAAGAATGAAGTAGAGAACCAACTCGACAAGAAAATCAAGTCTCTACGAACGGATCTTGGAGGTGAGTACTTAAGTGCCGAATTTGACTCATACCTAAAGGAGTTTGGTATTGTACCTCAACTCACCCCTCCCGGTACACGTCAGTGGAATGGGGTATCCGAAAGGAGGAATAGGACATTGCTCGACATGGTTCGGTCAATGATGAGTCATGCGGAATTACCTCTTTACTTTTGGAGTTATGCACTACAAACTTCGGCTTACACACCAAATAATGTTCCATCCAAATCCATGGAGAAAACTCCTTATGAGATCTGGAGTGGTAAAACACCCAAGCTCAATTTTCTCAAGATTTGGGGTTGTGAGGCTTACATCAAGAAATTGATGTCGACCAAACTTCAACCAAAAACGGATAAGTGCTTTTTTATAGGTTATCCTCGTGAGACAAGAGGATACTACTTTTGGCATATCACCTCCAATTGAGTGATGTAGAGAGGGATGCCACATTTCTAGAAAATGAATTTCTGGAAAGAGTAAAAAGTAGTGGGAGTAGGGTTGTGCTTGAGGAAACTCAAGATACTCTACAAGATCATGACATGAATGATGACATTCAAGATCATGAAAGCCCAACCGAGATTCCTTTGGTTAGTGGGAGCGTAAGTGAGACACCCTCGCAAGAAATTGTGAGAGAATCTCAATCATCCCCACCTAGTGTACGTTCAAGAGTTGAACGTGAACCCACTCCTCAAGAAATTGTGGAAGAAGTTCGAGAGACACGAGAAGAACCAAAAGAACTAAGAAGGTCAACGAGGGAAAGGAAGAAACCCGACTTATATCTGGGACTTCATGAAATCATGATACTTGATACCAATGATCCCTTGACCTTCCAAGAAGCAATGGAAAGGGAAGACTCCAAACTATGACTTAAGGCCATGGAATCCGAAATAGAATCCATGTATGATAATAAAGTGTGGAACTTGGTTGACCTTCCTCAAGGGAAAAAGGTCATTCAAAATA
Organism: Triglochin maritima; assembly: GCA_963682175.1. Classification (NCBI taxonomy): domain Eukaryota; kingdom Viridiplantae; phylum Streptophyta; class Magnoliopsida; order Alismatales; family Juncaginaceae; genus Triglochin; species Triglochin maritima. The sequence continues at coordinate 37,001,424 of OY821773.1, read as the reverse complement.
TATGGGTTTTCAAGAGGAAGATGGACATGAATGAGAACTTGACAACCTATAAAGTGAGGCTTGTAGCGAAGGGTTTCACTCAAGTTCAAGGAATTGACTATGATGAAACTTTTTCACCGGTTGCCATGTTCAAGTCTATTCGGATCATGCTCGCTATTGCCACATTTCATGATTATGAAATATGGCAAATGAATGTCAAAACGGCGTTCCTCAATGAGAACTTGGAAGAGGATGTGTACATGGTACAACCTCGAGGTTTTGAAGATCCAAAGAATAGCGAGAAAGTATGCAAGCTTCAAAGATCCATCTATGGATTGAAGCAAGCATCAAGAAGTTGGAACAAACACTTTGACGAGGAAGTGAAGAAGCTTCAGTTCATTCAAAGTAAGGAAGAACCTTGTATATACAAGAAGGTTAGTGGGAGCCATGTAGTATTCCTAATCTTATATGTCGATGACATATTGCTTATGGGCAATCATAGTCCTTTGCTTGAGCAAACGAGAAGTTCATTGAAATCTGCATTCTCAATGAAAGATATGGGTTAGGCTCAATACATCTTGGGAATCAAGATATATAGAGATAGATCCCGTAGACTCATTGGCCTCAGTCAACGTGCATACATTGGCAAGGTCTTAGAAAGGTTCAAGATGAACAACTCCAAAAAGGGCAGTGTGCCAATGAGTATGGGTGTGCAACTCAAGAAGTCTCAACGTGCGCAATCACGTAAGGACTTAGAGTACATGAATGATGTCCCTTATGCTTTGGCAATTGGGTCGATCATGTACGCGATGACTTGCACAAGACCCGATGTCTCGTATGCTCTAAGCGTGACAAGTCGTCACCATCCAACGCAGGTCCTGAGCATTGGACTGCGGTCAAGAATATCCTGAAGTACCTTAACCGGACTAAGGATAACATTCTTGTTTGTGGAGGGCAAAGGGAGTTGATAGCCGAGGGTTACTCGGATGCGAGTTTCATGAGTGATCTAGACGATAGAAGGTCGCAATCAGGATATGTCTTTCTTCTGGATGGTGGAACTGTGAGTTGGCGTAGCTGGAAGCAAACCACTACGGCCGATTCCACCACCTCTTCAGAAGTAATGGCTGTCGCTGAAGCGAGCAAGGAAGGAGTGTGGATCAAGAAGTTCCTTGAAGAGCTTGGAGTAGTTCCCTCGAGCGACGGACCCAATGAGCTATTTTGCGATAATCATGCATCTATCTCGCAAATCAAGGATCCTAGATCACACCACAAAGTAAAGTACATGGATCGTAAGTACTTCGTGACGCGTGACCTCATCGACGAAGGCAAAATAAATCTTTTATGGGTGGACACCAACAGCAACACAGCTGATCCATTCACAAAACCCTTATCCCAAGCCAAGGGCGAAATGCATTTCGAGTCCATGGGATTGAGGAACCGTGTAGATTGGCTTGATGATTGATATGTAATGGGGTTTACCCTAGTTATTATTGTTTTATACATTGAGTATGTATGTCAAAGAAAACTTTAATAACAAGTGGGAGATTGAAGGAAATTTGTTCTAAAAGTTTTACTTTTAAATGTCAATTATTATGAATTGAATGAGAAATCATTTTGTTCCTTGTTTATGCTATTCGTCTTTTAGAAGTGTTAAGGAAGCGGATCTTGGTCCTTAACCGTTGAGCTCTAAAAGATATTGGTTTACATAAAACAAAATATATTCGCAATCATGGTAATTAACATGGGACATTAATTACTGAGTTAAGATTGTCGTATTGGTCATAGATCACTGTCGCTCTACAAGTGAGTGACAACACGGGTACACAAAAGAGGAAAATATTACTTTTGTATACTAAATAGACATAATAAGTAAAACATTATAGAATTGTGTTTTCTGTGTCATTAATGTTTTACTGTGTCTTTGGTCCTTTGATATGAGACTTATATCCGATCACTTAAGAATTGCTTAATTAGACTAGTGTCTTGAGCTATCGATGAGTGTAGTGTAAAGGCCTTGGTTGGTTAAGTATGACTTTTGTTGAAGAAGATAGTTAGTCAAAATATTATCATTGCCTCTCTTAATTAAGTGATGATATTAGTGGGCCCCTTGATAAAGCAAAGTTATAATGTGCACAATGTGATTTGAGTTAAGTCACATATTTATAACTACCTTAAAAAGATCCAGAAATGAATACTAACACAAAGATGACACAATACTACTTTGTGTGTATTCTTAATATCATGAGGCAAGGGACGGACACAAGTGGTGCACTCCATCACTAAATGGATTGGGTTTTGGTTCGAGTGGAATTAAGACATCTAACTAATTGGCAACTATAATGTGTAGCTAGATACGGCTTATAGCTTGTGATATTAAGCTCTTAATATCACTGTCAACTTAGTCTAGATCCTCCCATAGGTCACACTGCAAAAACCGGGAAACAAGAAGCTTGATTTTTGGTTCATATGATGTGCCGGGTTTCTTATAGAAAATGTGACACATATGGTGAACAACTAAAATCAATTATGTTGTATATAACATAATTAGAATCAAGATAAATTCATATGAGATGTATATATTATGGGGTGCAATAATTTATTATTGCATAGGATAATATATTGCATAAGTTGTGAATTTACTAAAACCCTCAAAAGTTCAAATTTTGTTGGAAATAAATCCAAAATTTGAAAAGGCTAAATTGGGGAAAAGTTCGGTAATCCGTTATGGTTCGGTCGACCGAAGGATCTGTGGATCGGTCAACCAAACGTGGAACGGATAGTCATAGTTGATTGACCAAACTTGACCAAAGTGCCTGGAACTCTGGTACGATGTACCGAACCAGAAACGGTCGACCGAACAATGTCCAGTTCCGATATTTTTGGTTAACCGAATGGCACTCGGTCTTAGACGAGAATTCGTCCGATCGGTTAAGGAGAATTTTTCTCCTTAAGAATCGGTCATCCGTCCAAAACTCGGTAAAACAATCGTGACATATTCGGTTAACTGAGTGTAACTCGGTAAACCGAACTGTGATCGATTTTCTACCTTTGATAATTAAGAGATTAATTTGATCAATGGTTGGATTAGCTCCAAACTTTGTCAAACGTTTTGTGGATGCATGTAATGTATTATGGAATTAGTTTGTGAGAGAAAATGTCAAGAAAATGTGGCTTAAGAATAGCCATGATTGAGATTAAGATTGGAGCCTATAAATAGGTCCTTATTCTCCTTAATTAAGTCATAAGTTTTGCTAAATATTTTCTCTCCTAATTCACCATAAAAAGTCACGAAAATTCTCTTAGTTTTCTAAGTCTTTGGAAGGAGAAATCTCATAGATTAAGGAAGGGGTTTGTAGCTAGATTCTAAGCTAGTTTGGAGATTGATTGGCTAGCTCATTTTGTCTCCAACCTTGTTTAGGGTGTCGGTGAACACTCAGAGGCATCCGGCGCAACGGGAAGCGACGATCGTCTTCCTCAGCATCTCCGGATCATCAAGAAGTTTTAGAGAACTTCTAGGTATGAATTTCGGAATCCCTTGTGTTTGTTTTAATAAGTTTTCTGAAACTAGTTATTTAAACAAACCGATACATGCATGAATAAATTGTAGAAAATTGTAATTGATCCTCATTATACATAAAAATTTCAAAAATATATATGTATAATTAAACATGAAATCCTACACTTCACTTGGTGTATGAAGTTCCCATCTTGAGTTTGCTTAATTTGGAGTCCAAGGAAGAAAATGAGTTCCCATCTCGAAGTCCCCGTGCATGGACTTAGAAAATTCTTCGCAGAGACGCGGGTTACTTGCACCAAATATGATGTCATCCACATATATTTATACCACTAAGAGATCATGATCATAAGATTTAACAAAAAGAGTGGTATCCACTTTACCCACACAAAAACCATTGTTGATTAAAAAGTTCTTCAACCTCTCATACCAAGCTCTAGGAGCTTATTTGAGACTATAAAGAGCCTTCTTCAGTTTAAACACATGGTTCGGGTAAGTGTCATTTACAAATCCGGGGTGTTGAGAATTATAAACTTCTTCATTCATAAATCAATTTAAGAAAACACTTTTAACATCCATTTGAAATAATTTTATATCTATATAAGATGCATATGCTAATAACATGCATATGACTTCCATGCGAGCAACGGGAGCAAAAGTTTTATCAAAGTCTATACCCTCCTCTTGGCGGTAGACTTGAGCAACGAGTATAGCTTTGTTCCTAACTACATTCCCATCTTCATCAAGGTTGGTTTGAAAGATCCATTTGGTTCCAATAACCGTTTGGTTGGTTGGTTTATCAACTAGTTCCCGAAGATCATTTCTAACATATTGATTTAACACATCATGCATAGCCATTAGCCAAAATTCATCACTACATTCTTATTCTACTTTCTTGGGTTCTAATGTAGAGATAAATGCATAAGAGTCACAAACTACATGAGCTCTAGAACGTGTTGTCACACCTGGAGAGACATCTCCTATCACAAAGTCCTTCGGATGATCCTTTCTATAGGTCCAATCCTTAGGAAGTTCCTTTCTGTCCTCTTCTGGAGAACTTGGAGCTTCTTGATGAGACTCAAGTGTGGCATCTTGTGATGATACATGTCTAATGATATCCATGCAATCATCATCAAGAGATGAGTTATCTACACAAGCCAACTCGTCAAAGTTGACGTGTAGAGATTCCTCCACAGAACTAGTTCGTTTATTGTAGACTTTATATGCTTTACTCCTATCGGAATACCCCAAAAAGATGGACTCGTCAGATTTTGCATCAATCTTATCCAAATTGTATTTAGTATTGAGGACAAAATATTTTGAACCCAAAGCTTTGAAGTACGAGATTTTAGGAATACGGTCATGCCAAAGCTCATAAGGCGTTTTCTTCAAAATAGGTCGAATAAGAGAACGGTTTAAAACATAGCAAGATGTATTATCGGCTTCGCACCAAAAATATTTTGGAAGCCCTTCTTCCACAAGCATGGTTCTTGCCATTTCTTGAAGTGATCTATTTTCCTCTCAACTACCCCATTTTGTTGAGGAGTGCGAGGAAAAGAGAAGTAATGCTCAATTCCATATTTTTCACAAAACTTTTGAAACGATTCATTTTCAAATTCTCCTCCATGATCACTACGAATAGCGATTACGTTAGAATTTTTTCCCTTTGAACACGTTTGCCAATACCTTTAAATCTTTCAAATGCATCATATTTGTTTGCTAAAAACAAAACCCAAGTGAATCTTGAAAAAGCATCAACGATCACAAACACATTTCTTTTCCCTCCTAGACTCACGGTCCTTGAGGGTCCAAAAAGATCTAAGTGTAAAAGCTCAAGAGGTTTTGAAGTTGATACCACATTTAAAGATTTGAAAGATGATTTAAATTGTCTTCCAAATTGGCGAGCATCACAAAGTTTGTCCTCTTTTAAATAACATTTTTGGTAGTCCTCTAACCAATTCAAGTTTGGATAATTTGTGTAATTGGGACATACTACTATATCCCAAATGGTGATGCCATAACCAAGTTTCGTCATGTGATGCAACTAAGCAAGTTTCAACATTTAAATTTCTAAGGTTATCAACATGCACAATGTAAATATTATTTGACCTATAACCTTTGAAATGATATGACAAGTATGTTTATCAAACACAACTAGAAAATTATTATTGGTTAATTGACTTACACTTAGCAAGATATGTTTCAACCAATCTACTAATAAGACTTTTCAATATTTGGAGTAGAAGTATTGCCAAAATTACCAATACCGACAATGTGACCTTTAGTATTATCTCCAAATGTGATTGTTCCTCCCTTCTTAGTCTTTAAGCTTGATAGAACTTGGGAGTCTCCCATCGTGTGCCTTGATCAGCCGCTATCGAGAATCCCTTTCCCCTTTCTCCTTGCTTTTATCTACAAACAAAAAGGCAAGTGAAGACTTTGGTACCCAAATTTATTTGAGTCCTTGAGGGTTAGTTTTTGGTACCCAAACTTGAGTAGTCTTAGGTACCCAAACATTTGAATAGTTTACTTTCTTAACAAGAGAGTTGTTCATTTTAACAAAATAAGTTGCCTATGAGTACTTACACTATCACGTACACCTTTACCCAATCCTCCACATAAGGCGTTCCCTACCACCCTTGTAACGGGAGTTCGGTCAGTGCATCCTAGGTTTGATGACTCGAAACCACCAGGCACTAAGTCTCCTCGAACATAATTCCCCGAGCTGTAGGAGCCGTGTGAGAAGAGAGAACACCTACTCACTTATTTCTTATCTACAAATGAACCAAAACTCCTACACTTAAGGTTTAACAACAAGAGTTTAAGGGTCCCTTACTACAACAAACTTCCTCATACTAACTAGCACAAATTATTCGAGTCAGTAAGTTCAGGGTGGACATCTTTATTTGTTTGAGTACGGAAACTAAGCCATACACGATCCTACATTTGTTATCAAAGCTTTGTGAGCTAAATTGCATACTTAATCGTATTTTTAGCATGACATCTACGTCATCTAATCATATAGAAGAATTATGCACAACTAGGCCTCCTTTGCTTAGTGGGTCTAATTGTGATTGTTGGAAGAATATGATGAATTTTTTTGTAATTTCTAATGACCTTAAGTATTGGATTTTCCTTCAAAATCCTTATACATCCCCAAATGAAGAAGAATTAGCCTCACTTTCTACGGCCAAAATGAAACAGATTGAGATGAATTCTAAGCTTATGAACATCTTGTATTGTGGCCTTAATGAGAGGGAATATAATAGAATTAGGGGTTGTGAAAGTGCATTTGAAATATGGCATAGATTGCAAATGCATTATGAAGGTGATAGCAAAATTAAGGAAAGTTACATTAGTCTCCTTATGAATAAATATGAAATCTTTTCTATTCAAATCAGTGAAAACATAAGCCAAATGAACACTCGCTTCACTGATATTACTAACTCTCTTTGTGTTCTTGGAAGAAAACTTATTGAAGTTGAGAAGACTCGAAAATTCCTTCGGTCACTAAGCAACAATTGGGAAGATAAAGTCGTCGCAATTGAAGAGGCGCATGATCTTTCCAAATTAAAGATTGGGGAACTCATTGGAAATGTGATGGCTTATGAACATCAAATCAACCATCGAAAGGAGAAGGAAGCCTCCAAGAACAAACCACCTTGGCATTACATGCAAATCTTGATGAACCAAGGAGGAGAGTAGAAGATGAGGACATTGAGGTCCTAGCCAAAGGCTTCTTTAAATTGCTCAAAAAGGATAAGGAAAAACAAGAGAAAGAAGAGGAAGGAGAAATGAGAAGAGAGAAAAAGAAAAGGAGAAGAAGGAAAGTGGAAATGAGAAAAGAGAAAGGGATAAGAAGAAGGAGAGAAGGGACAGGAGAAGAGAAAATGAGAAGAGAAAGAGAAGAGAAAGGAAGGAGGAAGCTCACAAAGCTACATGAGATGATTCATCATCACCATCATCATCATCTTCCTGCTTGTAAAGTAGAAGAGAGGTCTCCCATTCATGCTTCATGGCTATTGAAGATGAACAAAGTGAGGTAGACTCTAGCTCTTGTTCTACTAGATCAAATTCATGCTCTACTAAGTCATATTATAGAGATAGCTCATGTACTAAAGAAGAAGCATATACACATGATGAGCTTCAAAATGCATTTCATTACTTAGTTAACCAATATGAGATCATTTGTGATAAAAATAAAAATGCTAGAAAGTTGATAAATGATCTCCAAAAACTTGTTGAGCGTTTTATATTATAACCGCAACTACACGGCCACGTTGAAGCGGTGGCAAATACGGGTCATCCTCAGGGAGGTGAGTAGCCTCTCGTTTGCACGAAATCAAGTGGAGAAAAAAATGGAGAAGAGTGTTGATTATGCTACGCTACACTACACTAAGAAGTACAAAATGCAAAAGAAAGAAACAAACGATGAAATACCAACTAAGCTAAGAACGAAATGCTGGAATTCAGGAATGGGAAAACCCCTAAGGGGTGGAGTGAGTGCACACATGCAAAGAAGTGGGTGTTCAACACATTCTTTAAGCACAAATAAAGGTGGTGTTATCATGCATAGGAAGTGTCTAAATGTTATGGCAAAACCTATCAATCAATTCACCATCCTAGTTGATTAACATTTACATATACAAGTTGTGTATTTCAGAACCTAAACAAGCATGAGAGGTGTCTAATCATTTTGGTAAAACTCAACAAGTTATAAATTCTATCCTAAACAAGCAAGTATACATTCATGTTTTATCAACACATTGGAAAAAAAGCATTCATTCCTTTCTCATTAGCATGTATGTACATCTACTCCCACCCCCAAAGGGGATGGAGCTACTCACTACACATTAGGCTAATTATTAAACTAAGCAAAGAAAGCATATTAAGTAATCTATTAAAAAATAATGAAATGAAATTAAGCAAAGTAAAACAAACAACACGAAACAAACAACATAATAAAAAAACTTTTATTAAGATGACTCACAATTCAAGTAGCATCCTCCCACTTTAGTGTGTGCTTCAAGGCCTCACTTCAGTAGGAAGAATAACCACTTAAAATATGGAGTGATTACATTAGAAGGTGAAGAGTTCTATTTATAGCCATAGAAAAAGGCACTCCGGGACAATTCCCCGATGTGGGACTAAACATATGCCAAAAATAGCCTAAAGATCCTCTAATACATGTGCTAGAGAAATTGGGGCGGATCCAAAGTGATCTGGACCTCCAATTAGTGGTCCCAGACCGCCAATTGGCGGTCCATAAACTTTGGATCGGGTTGGAATTTGTTGTGGGCTTTTCTTGCTGGTATTGTTTGTGTTTGATGCGGTTACTTGACTTTTTGGAGCTCCGACCCGAATCGAATTGCTAAAATACTCGCCATGATGGTGTGGAGTATTCTGTTTTGCTCTTAAGTCCTTCGGTCTTACGTTCAGGTCCTTCTCCCTTGCATCTCAGTCCCTAGATCTCACAATTCAGTCCTTTTCCCTACTTTTGGGTCATTTTATGCTTCATCTCTTCACACCTATTTATTCCTAATATTCAAACATAAAACTCTTAACATCGCATTGTTTAGGTGAAAGATAATGGCTATAAGATGCAAATATGAGCATGAAATGATGTTAATCAAATACCCTCACACCTAAATTTTGCTAGTCCCGAGCAAAACAAAAAAAGGAAAAAGCATACGAGAAAAACAAGAAATCCTAACTCACTTTCGTAGGAATCACGGTTGCACTTAGCACGTACAACAAGCCGTTAAACCTCGTTGTCGCCAAGGAGGAGGAGTGTTGTCTCCTGAGGGTTTTCAACGGATACACCCACAAAATCCGAACAAAGATGCATTAATCAATTTAGCTACACGACTCGTTGGACTCATATTGTCGATCATGGGATGCGGTAATACTACGGGCCGACTCTATATATGTAATCGGTCCACACACCTAGCCTAATGAATTATTCGTGAAAGTTAGTTAAGGATTTAAGTGAAAGACATGGGGTACCTTAACTTCTGAATGTGATAAAATGTGTAAAGTCCATTTTGGTTCTTATTTGACTTCATTTTTTTCTTTCTTTGGAGCATTTTATTGGTTGGTGTTTGATTCACCGAGGGTCAGGTTTCGTGCATCATTGCCTATGAGGACTTACACTATCACGCACACCTTCCCCCAAATCTCCACATAGGGTGATCCCTACCACCCGTGTAACGGGAGTTCGGTCAGTGCATCCCAAGTCATATGACTTGAAAGCACCAGGCACAAAGTCCCCTCAGACCTACTTTCCCAAGTGATAGGAGCCGTGCGAGAAGAGAGAACACCATTTATTTATTTATCTACATGTGAACCAAAACCCCAACACTTAAGTTTCACAAAAAGAGATTAAGGGCCCTTGACTACGACAAACTTTCTTATACTAACAGACACGAATTATTTGACTCACTAGGTTCAGGGTGGACTTCTTTCAATGTTTGAGTGCTGAAACCCTGTGATTACACATCCCCCGAGGGAAAACCGGGGTGCATCCTAACGACTCGATAAGACCTAAAGTCAGTAAACTAGATATCCTAATGCATCAAGTTCAAGACAATTTTGGGAGCTTTCTTTTTACTTTGCCTCTCAACGGCTTTGCACATGCTAAACACACGCAAAACCTACAAAAACATTTTCTTTCGCAAACACATGAATATTTTGAAAGAAATGTGAAAATTTTAAAGCCCTAGGCAAGCAAAAGAAGACAAGTCACCTAAGGTTGATGGCAAGCAGATATATCGATATTAAATGCAGCACACTAACATGACCCTAGCAGTACAAACAAAAGAAAACAAACTCAAAGGAAAACGACTCGACTATGTAGACACGTAAAGCACCCCCCCACACCTACTTCATGCATTGTCCTCAATGAATGTGAGCATGATACCACACGGATTTATGCATGAGAAATGGAAGATCTCACCAACATGAAGCGCAAAAGGAAGTTCGTGGTTATGTTGATGGACACAAACCCGAATTCCCTCAAAACCTGTGAGATACTGAAGAAGTGAGACACATACGTGAAGAAATGCGCCCAAGTACACAAGGGTTGGGGCCCACAACAATCAATGCTTGCTCAAGGAGTCTTTTATTACTCGCTCTTTTTTCTAAATGATCTATACATCAACAACGATATTCTCATAATCATTTGGTCAAGGAACATCAAATGAGAACATCAAGTCATGAGGACCAGAGACTTGCCGAGATGGGCAACTTCACCGGCACTCTGAGGTGTCATGAAGGGTGAAAGGTCGAAGCTGAAAGGCTCGAACCCCTGATGATATTGGTTGGGTGTGGGCAACATAAATGAATGAAGTTGTGTTGCCTCACTAGGGTTTAGTTGCTTATCAAACAAAACCCTCCAACCAATAGGTGGGTGCATCAGAATGAGTTCCTCAAGCTCATTCGATGGATGCAGCAGACCTGTATCACTAAGAATGGGGCTTCTCCCCAAGTCATCCAACAAGGACCTCCCACCATCATTTAGATCATCAAGCATAAGCTCGGTCATAGGTAGGTCCTTGTTGGAGTCAATATGAAGCTCAAATGGCTCAATGGCCATGGGACATGAGGTGGAGATACCTTCTGGTATAGGCATATGATGAGGTGTCTCACTTCTACTAGTACTCTCAACTGAATCATGCAACGAACACTCCTTTTGGACTTTTATGTTTGATGCCAGCTCACTCTGTTGCATTGCAAAGACAGGCAATGAGTTTTCGCTGGGCCCACAAACATTCTCAATGGGTTGCATTGGTGTTAGGGGTGTTCGTTGATTTTGTGGTGCTTTCTCCAATTGGCGGATGAGATTTTGATTTAAAGGTTGATCCATGGCCTCCTGTTGCCTACCAGAGTGGAACACATGAAACTCGGTACTCATGTTACCGAATGAGAGCTTCATGAGACCATTTCTACAATTAATTAAGGCGTTGGAAGTTGCCAGAAATGGTCTACCCAAAATCAAAGGTATTTGAGAGTGGGTGTTCGCAACAGGATTCGTATCAAGTACAACAAAATCGACTGGCAATATAAAATCTCCAACTTTCATAAGCACGTCCTCGATAATCCCCTTTGGAATACGAATAGATCTATCCGCCAATTGGAGGGTGATCTTAGTTGGTTTCAATTCTCCCAAATTTAACTGTTTATAAACAGAAAATGGGCGGAGGTTGACCGCTGATCCTAAATCAAGTAAAACATTACTCATGCTAGTGTCCCCTATCGTACACTGAATAGTAGAACACCCATTGTCCTTGTATTTTGTGTAGGCGGGATGGGACAAAAGCGAGCTTACATTTGCAGCCAAGAATGCTTTCTCAGGAACATTGGTTTTCCTCATGGTTGGGCAGAGATCCTTCAACACTTTGACATATTGAGATATTTGTTGGATGACATCCAACAAGGGGATGTTAACCTTAACTTGCTTAAACACCTCTAATATCTTGTCCATTGTGTCACTCTGCTTTTTGGTTAACCTACTTGGATAAGGAGCGTTTGGCAGGTAGGTTTTCTGCAGTGCCTGAGAAGGAGGCGTTGGTGTATTACCCTCACCCTCAGCCTCTTCTTCACCACCATTCCCACTGAGGGGCTGCATAGATGGTGGTGGGTGTGGCAAGGAAATGTTATTGTCAACCTGTTTTGCTTTCCCTAAGGTGACAATGGAATTGACATGGTGAATAGGTTCCTCCACATGGTTCACTTGCCTCTCCCGAGGTACCACATTCTCATTTTGCATGTGTTATTGCTGGTACATGCGGGGGTTAGCCACAGGCTGGCTAGGCAAAGACCCTCTCTCTCTTTCATGTACAGACTGAGTCAATTGGCCCATCTGAAGCTCTAGAGATTTGATGGTCTGCTGATTTGAAGTGAGAACTTGACTAGTGGTTGACATAAAAATTTTCATTGAGTTGTCAAGTCCACGAGTCAAGGTCTCAAGCGAATTGAATCGGGTTTCCATATTATTGGAATTTGGGAAACCCGATTGATTGGTGATTTGAGCTTGCGGTGGCTGATAAGATTGTGCATGCATGGGAGGTTGGTATGATTGGTTAGGTGGTCGAGAGGAGTTTGAAGGACTACCCGGGGCATTATTTTGGTTCCATGGAAAATTGGGGTGGTTCCTCCATCCAGAATTATAAGATGACGAGTATGGGTGATTCCTAGCTCTGTCATAGATGGCGTTGACGTGTTCCATCTCAGGAGGAATGGACGCACACTCGCTTTCTACATGACCTATCCTACCACATGAATGACAGGGAACTCGACCAGATGTGGACATGTGAGGTAGAGGAGAAGACGGGGGAACACAAGAGAGAAAGAATGACGCAGGAGAGAAGGGAAGAAGTCCTTAGGCTACGGCGGATGGGTACAGGTAGAAGCACACAAGCAAACAAGGCTCAAGAAATCCTAAGGTCGCTATAGGTCCTTACAGCTAGACGACGCCTAACTGCGAGGTCACACGGCCTCAACACGCCTCACCTCCCTACGACGAGGACCACAAAGCCCAACAAGGGAGCCAAGATCCGGAGATCTCGTCTCTCCTACTATCAACAAAGTGGGCAACGCCGATCAGGTCATGACGGTCGGGACCGGATCACTCTCCTAATGCACCCGAAGTCTTTAGGGCCAATGTCTACTTGATTTTAAAATTAGACTCTTGATTAGTGTGTTTTTTGGGGCGAAGGAAAGGGTGATGAAATCCCCCACCTTATCTTTTATGGGACATCCCCTCCTTAGTAGCGTTTTGGAGTCCTAATCTAGCAATCAACTCTCCAAACAGACGCTCAACTCACACTTGTTTCAATGCACTTCCTACTAACTAATGAATGTTCATACGAAATGCATGAATGAGAGTAGAAGGTGCGTACCTCACGCCAGCACTCAGCAACTGAAAATAAGCTAAAATGAAAGACAATCTATAGGCCTAAGTCACATACATGATGCATGACCTAAACAAAAAGAATGCCTAATCTTTCACTTTGAGTTTTAGGGTCCAAGTTGCTTAAGGGAAGTTGATTATTAATCTGCGAGCAATCTAAGAGTCAGGACATGCAAAATTGAGTCCCCGATTACTAGATCAATTAGGGCAACAACACAAAGAAAAGATAAGGTGAACATAGCTCACTAGACCGCTGATTGGCGGTCTACAGTGCCAAGCTTGCCTTAAAATTTCTCCAGGTGTTCCTCCTCGCGACTCCAAGTCTCCTGAAGCAAAGAAAAACTACAAAACACAAATTAAATCAACTCGAATTATGCAAACAAGAGTCGGGAGTGGCACCTCCCGGCAACGGTGCCAAAACTTGTTGAACGTTTTATATTATAACCGCAAGTGCACGACCGCGTTGAAATAGTGGCAAATACGGGTCGTCCTTAGGGAGGTGAGTAGCCTCTCGTTTGCATGAAATCAAGTGGAAAAAAAATGGAGAAGAGAGTTGATTATGCTACTCTATGCTACACTACACCAAGAAGTACGAAATGCAAAAGAAAGAAACAAACGATGAAATACCAACTAAGCTAAGAACGAAATGCTGGAATTCAGGAATGGGAAAACCCCTAAGGGGTGGAGTGAGTGCACACATGCAAAGAGGTGGGTGTTGAACACATTCTTTAAGCACAAATAAAGGTGGTGTTATCATGCATAGGAAGTGTCTAAATGTTATGGCAAAACCTATCAATCCATTCACCATCCTAGTTGATTAACATTTACATATACAAGTTGTTTATTTCAGAACCTAAACAAGCATGAGAGGTGTCTAATCATTTTGGTAAAACTCATCAAGTTATAAATTCTATCCTAAACAAGCAAGCATACATTCATGTTTTATCAACACATTGGAAATAAAGCATTCATTCCTTTCTCATTAGCATGTATGTAGATTTACTCCACCCCCCAAAGGGGATGGAACTGCTCACTACACATTCGACTAATTATTAAACTAAGCAAAGAAAGCATATTAACTAAGCTATTAAAAACTAATGAAATGAAATTAAGCAAAGTAAAACAAACAACATGAAACAAACAACATAATAAAAAAAGTTTTATTAACATGACTCACAATTCAAGTAGCATCCTCCCACTTTAGTGTGTGCTTCAAGGCCTCACTTCAGTAGGAAGACTAGCCACTTAAAATATGGAGTGATTACATTAGAAGGTGAAGAGTTCTATTTATAGCCATAGAAAAAGGCACTCTGGGACAATTCCCCGATGTGGGACTAAACAAATACCAAAAATAGCCTAAAGATCCTCTAATACATGTGCTAGAGAAATTGGGGCGGATCCAGAGTGATCTGGACCGCCAATTAGTGGTCCCAGACCGCCAATTGGCGGTCCATAAACTTTGGATCGGGTTAGAATTTGTTGTGGGCTTTTCTTGCTGGTATTGTTTGTCTTTGATGCGGTTACTTGACTTGTTGGAGCATGACTTGTTCAACATAGCATTGTTTAGGTGAAAGATAATTGATAGAAAGCTTAGAAAGTCAAATTCAAATCACGTTTCATCATCGAAAGAAGATTGGAACCAATTCGAGGATCAAGTTGGGTAAAATTATCTATCCTCTACATTTATATTTGTTTGGTTCTAATCTAGGATAAATTGAATGCTAAATTGTCATATCTTTATCGCATTATTTGATCAATTAGGATATGCTTCATGAAAATCATTAAAAGGGGAAGAAAAATGATATTTATGCCTAATTGAAATCTTCTTCATTGCATATCTTGTAATTTCGAAACACATCCATTGCTTTAGTGTCAAATTTGTGAATGGATGCTAAAATGGGAGTAATACATCACATACTTACATGTTCTTATTTATTTGATTAAAAGGGGAGATTAGAATTTGAACTTAATTGAAATATCATATTCATATTGATAGGGGGAGCTTAATGAATATTTTATACATAGGGTAATGAAGTACACAATTTAGGGGGAGCAACTTCATTACAAGACATCCTAAAATTCCATGTTTAATATTGTTTTTGATGGATGTCAAAGGGGGGGGGAGATTATAAAGGGGAGATGACTTGAAATTTGATTAAAATTGAACAAAAATTATGCACATCCATAGGTGGACCATTTATATGCATAGTTTACACATAGAAATTGGAAGTATTAAGATATAAGTTGCCGTCATCAAAAAGAGGGAGATTGTTGGCTTTTTGCTTAATCTATGTTTTGATGATATAATCAACCTAATATTAATAACAATCAATGTAGAGTTGCACACATTATGCATAGCATATATATTGTTTGTGCTAACTTCTACAGGTGATCAAGACTCAAGGAAGAAATGAAATCAAGTCAAGACATGTAATAAATCTCATTTGAAGACATGTAATCTTGATTTATTTTGAGTCTTAGGCACATTGTGTAATTTAGCATACTTGAGCTAAAATCAACTTAAACACACACTAGGTTCCTTTAGAAGTCACACACAAAATTTCACAAAATTTGGATTTCAATAGATCACCCAACCTAGAACCGGAAAACACTTAAACCAAACCTCGTCTGCCAGTGCCAATTTGGTCGACCGAAACAATTTCTTCGTTCGACCGATTGGGTCTGTTAATATTGTTAGGCTATGTGTTGAACCGATCAACCGTTGCAAGCCTTTTGTTCAATTGTCTACACTGTAGGATCTAATGTGTCCAAATATTAGTCTAATGGGAGGGTGAATAGACTAATTAAGTATGTTAACAAACTATGCCAAATTAAGAACTAAAGCACTTAAATGTGAAGAAGAGAATGGCAAACCACCACACCGGATGTATAGAGGTTTGGATCAATCTACCGGATCCTAGTCCTTTCTTACGAATTGCTCTTCCTCTAGCAACTTTGCATCCTCCAATAAACCAATCTCCGTTGTGGGCCGAGATCGCGCGTTTACATCACAAGCCTTGCGAACACCCTCGCCGAGCTTGGACCACCTTCTTACAATTCGAGAAGAGCTTCACACCGAAAGCTAGCACAACTCTTGAAGAATTTACTTCAGAAACTAATCTTGGACAATTGAAATGAATGATGCAATCAAAGAGAGTAATTTCAAGTGGGAAGATGTGAGCACAAAGAATTTTAGAGCAAAAGTGAGTAGTAAGAAATATGTGAGCTTGGAGAAGGATTGTTAACCTTAGAAGTGTGTTCTCAGCTCTATTTAAATGCTCTAAACTAATTCTAGCCATTGAGATTAAATGGGTATTGAGTTGTGTAGGAATATACAAGACAATAAATGACAAGACACATTTCTGAACACCAACGATCGACCGGATCGGGTCAATCGGTCTACCGGTATGTAAAAATAAAGAGTTCGGTTGAGAGAAATTGCAGACGATCGAACCAATTGACCTAGAACTTAAGTGAGTGGTCGAACATAATGGATCTTGGGTTTGACCGGAAACTTCCAGTAAGACTTGGAGCTTGGAAGTTTCCTGAACCGGTCGACCGTTAAAAGTGTTTCACTCCACCGTTTTTTATATTTGGTCTAGATAAATCTGTGCAAAAGAACAACGGTCGAACAGAAAGGATCGTGGGTTCGACCAGAAACTTCCTCTAAGACTTGGAGCTAGGAAGTTTCATGAACCAATCGACCGTAAAAAGAGTTACTGGGAATGGAAAGACCAAATCTAAGTGAGGTGGTTAGGTGAGTATGTGTATACGACCGTTGGTATATACGACAAATTTAATGGTCATATTTAAGACAAATACGGAAATGCAATCTGTCAGCTCTATTTAGTGTCGATTGGTTGTCATACTAACCGAGACACGTGTCAACAAATGATAGGTGAGAAGATTTTATTGGTCGAACTGAGTTCTATCGGTTGACTAAAGAAAATGGTCGAACGGTAGATTTTGGTCGACCGATTTAGACTGGGAAACCAGATAATGAATCGTTCTAACTAAAAAAGGTCCTGGGCAACCGTTTGGGAAACAAGAGGCTGTCTGTTGCAATCCGGTTGAACCAGATGGTACTACCGGTCTACCGGTTTACTTAGAAATCCTGTTTTAAGGGATTTTCTAATGATTCGTCGATTTCCTATGAAGTCAAATTGATATGTATTTAAATGTGAGACTTCTATAGTTTTTCTAAGGGTTATGCAATGCAATTTAACAAAGATTTCAAGTGTCAAGTTACATTATAACCTAAGTACAAGAAATTTAAACCTATCTAATTTTCATTCTTGATTTCTTGTCTTGATTCAAATTGATTCCTCAAATGTTAGAAATACAATATATGCATGTGATAATTTTAATGAAATACATGTGTTTATTGATATGTTAGTTAATAATCAAAACATATTAGCAATTATTATCCAAAAAACCAACAATCTCCCTTTTTTTGATGATGACAACTTATCATTCTAAATCAATGTTCTTTTTCAAAATTTATCATCATTATGCAATTTGTAATGCTCCCCCTGTCAGATAGCTCCCCCTATCTATAAGCATGTATTTATTTCTCCTCATTTGGCATGATAAAAAAGATGATACTCATGAAAATTTTGATA
This sequence comes from Triglochin maritima, assembly GCA_963682175.1. Taxonomy (NCBI): domain Eukaryota; kingdom Viridiplantae; phylum Streptophyta; class Magnoliopsida; order Alismatales; family Juncaginaceae; genus Triglochin; species Triglochin maritima. Next base: position 36,983,399 of record OY821773.1, on the reverse strand, counting down.
TACAATTAAGGCTTATAATGAGATAAAATAACGGAAGCACAAACATGCCAAAAAGAAGCAATAACGAGAATCATAACCATGCATTCAAAACAGGATCCATACCATACAACCAAACAACAAAGTTGAAAGGAAATACAACATTTAGTTCAGAGAAAATGCAACATTAAGTGGAGTTCAGAGCAAATATCAAAAGGCACACAAGGTTATAACAAAACCAAACAACCACAAATTCAGTCAAGATGATGATCACGAAAGCGGGAGGAAAGGGAATCAATCCCACTGGTCAAGGAGTCAAGGAGAGCATCGATGTGGGCTTCAAGACGATCGAAGCCGACTTCAAGTTGATCAAAACAAGCCAAGTGGAGATTTCAAGTGCACCAACTTGGTTAGACAGATGCTGAAAACGACATAGATCAATCGAATTGGAGGCCAACCAATATCCTTGAGAACAAGCATCTTTGTCTCCCATACCCCACAAAGAACTCGACTCACCTGGAGCCTGACGAGGCATCCATCTTGGATCTTCAGCAGTTTGTTCTTCTTCTTCTGCAGATTCCTTATCTGATTCCTCATCAGAGGAAGGTGGTGGAGAAGAGGTGGCAATCATTTTCATCTTGGATAGAGTGGTCTTACAGATAGGAAACTTGTAGACCAAAGAAGGATATGCAGAGGCATTGATCTTCCAATGACCAAAAAGAGCTGAGAGCCACATGAGATAAGGAAGATATGTCCCATTCGATGACACATGTGCAAAATGATGAAATGTGGCCAATCAACCAAAAATTTCTTAAAGATACAGTAGATGCACATAAGCTCCATATTTCAAATCTCATTATGGTGTCCAAATTTAGGATAAAGGTTGTAGAAGACTATTTGGGCAAGGATTCAGGGTAAAGGATGTAAAAGACAGGCATTATGTTTAAATCGTCCATTTACCCGGGGAGGTGGAATACCATATTACTCATTGTCCATTTTCTCAACTTTGCTACCGGGTAAAGTGGCTTGTGGTTTGTATAAATAGATGTGAATACCCATGGACTCTTGACCTAGAGTTTCAGCAATCAATTCGGGCATAATCCAATATTCAATCCCATTAATCATAGTGGTTAATACGTGTCGATCGTGGACTTTTCTAAGATTACAGTAGAATTATTGCATAAGTAAGGGATAATAAGGTTTAGATGCTAGTGTTGTGTGAGAAATGTGACCTTATTTGTATCTAGGTACGATTTTGAAGGAAAAGTTGGTGAAAACTGCTACCTCAACCTTACGACAAGGGATAAACGAAACAACCAAGAATTCGTCGTCCCAAGCCTTTTGAGCGGCATCGTCAACCGGAAAAAAATAAAACAGAGGAGTAACCAGAGGAGCCAGAGCACGTGAAGAAGACGGTTGGGCGTCTTGTCTCCTTTTTTATCGGCGTTCGGTGACAACCTCCGGAGCACCGTGCCTTTTGGTGATGGACATCTTTTTGCAACCCATCGACGAGGAGGGTGGTGGAGAACGAAAATGGAGGGTGGGAATGGGTAGAGGAAGGCGAGGGGAGACAAAAGGTGGAGGAAAACCGAGCGTTGGATGACCGAAATGGGACGGGCGGTCGACTGGAGGGAGAGGGGTGGTAGCTAGGGTTTGAAGAGGGGTGGAGTAAAAGTGAGGAGTTAAGACACAATTTTACTTTAAAAGAGATGAAACAACGGGAACGGGCGATCGAAAGGTTAATTTTTTTCAAAAAAAGGTCGACTAAGCGACCTTACAAAGTTTGGAAATTTCCGGTCGTACGAGGTAAGCAAGCCGGTCAACCGAACAGGTGTGGGAGAGGAAAACGGGCATGTATTGGAAATTATCAGTCTCACGGACTAGTTAGAGTGGTCGACCGAACAAGTAAGGAGAGTAAGATAGAGACTGCCTGGAACTTTTCGGTCAGACAAAAGGTATGGACCGGTCGACCGAAACACAAAAATAGAGAAGATGTAGGACCGGATGAAAATTCGGTGGAACAAACAAATGAATGAGAAAGCAACATCAGTCGACCGAAATAAGATTAGTTCGACTGATCACTTAAGTGAACTTAAGGATCAATTAGAGCAGAAGGAAATCGGTCGAACGTAACATATATGTGGGTTGATCGAAAACAAATAGAGAGTTCAAAAACATCACAACAAAGCAATTCGAACGAACGGAACACCTTGGTCGATCGACCGAAAAGTGTCTTAGAGAGAAACACAACCCGGAAACACAACAAAAAATCCATAGAACTCAATGTTTTACTCAAACAAGTTGCAAATTTCAAATTTATGGCATGATATTACCAAATCATCAGTCATTTAAGTTACACATGCCTACATTTAGTCTTATGTGATGAAATTGATTAACATTAAGAGGTTTTGTGAAAATATCCGCTAATTGATCATTTGTGGGCACAAATATAAGTTTGATGTCTTCTTTAGTTGCATGATCTCTAAGAAAATGATGTCTTACTTCAATGTGTTTAGTTCTTGAATGCAATATGGGATTTTTCGAAAGATTAATAGCTCTTGTATTATCACAATATATAGTAGTAGTTTGAAACTCAAGTTTCAAGTCTTTTAGGGTTTGCCTCATCCACAAGACTTGTGCACATGCACACCCGAAAACAATATATTAGTCCTCAGTTGTCGACAATGCAACACTATTTTGTTTCTTACTAAACCAAGAGACAAACGATTTTCCCAAAAATTGACAAGTGCCACTAGTGCTTTTTCGATCCAAAATGCAACCGGCATAGTCGACGTCGCTATAAGCAACAAGATCAAAAGCCCTAGTCTTGGGGTAAAACAAACCCTATTCTTGAGATCTTTTGAGATATCGAAAAATACATTTTAAAGCATTTAAATGAGAATTCTTTTGGACATACTTGTAAATGAGCGCATAAACACACGTCAAACATAATATCCGGACGACTAATAATAAGGTAAAGCAAGGATCCAATCATACCTCGATATTTCTTGATATCCACCTCCTTGTCATTTTCATCTTTGTCCAATTTAGTCCTAGTGCTCATGGGAGTCTTGTATGGCTTGCTATCTTCAAGACCAATGTGTTTTAGAAGTTCTTTTTTGTACTTCGCTTGGTGTATGAAGTTCCCATCTTGAGTTTGCTTAATTTGGAGTCCAAGGAAGAAATTGAGTTCACCAATTAAGCTCATCTCGAACTCCCCGTGCATGGACTTAGAAAATTCTTCGCAAAGACGCGGGTTACTTGCACCAAATATGATGTCATCCACATATATTTGTACCACTAAGAGATCATGATCATAAGATTTAACAAAAGGAGTGGTATCCACTTTACCCACACAAAAACCATTGTTGATTAAAAAGTTCTTCAACCTCTCATACCAAGCTCTAGGAGCTTATTTGAGACCATAAAGAGCCTTCTTCAGTTTAAACACATGGTTCGGGTAAGTGCCATTTACAAATCCGGGGGGTTGAGCAATATAAACTTCTTCATTCATAAATCAATTTAAGAAAGCACTTTCAACATCCATTTGAAATAATTTTAAGTCCATATAAGATGCATATGCTAATAACATGCGTATGGCTTCCATGCGAGCAACGGGAGCAAAAGTTTCATCAAAGTCTATACCCTCCTCTTGGCGGTAGCCTTGAGCAACGAGTCTAGCTTTGTTTCTAACTACATTCCCATCTTCATCAAGGTTGTTTTGAAAGATCCATTTGGTTGCAATAACCGTTTGGTTGGTTGGTTTTTCAACTAGTTCCCAAAGATCATTTCGAATATATTGATTTAACTCTTCATGCATAGCCATTAGCCAAAATTCATCATTACATTCTTTTTCTACTTTCTTGGGTTCTAATGTAGAGATAAATGCATAAGAGTCAAAAAAACATGAGCTCTAGAAGGTGTTGTCACACCTGGAGAGACATCTCCTATCACAAAGTCCTTCAGATGATCCTTTCTATAGGTCCAATCCTTAGGAAGTTCCTTTTTGTCCTCTTCTGGAGAACTTGGAGCTTCTTGATGAGACTCAAGTGTGGCATCTTGTGATGATACATGTCTAATGATATCCATGCAATCATCATCAAGAGATGAGTTATCTACACAAGCCAACTCGTCAAAGTTGACGTGTAGAGATTCCTCCACAGAACTAGTTCGGTTATTGTAGACTTTATATGCTTTACTCCTATCGGAATACCCCAAAAAGATGGACTCGTCAGATTTTGCATCAATCTTATCCAAATTGTCTTTAGTATTGAGGACAAAATATTTTGAACCAAAAGCTTTGAAGTACAAGATTTTAGGAATACGGTCATGCCAAAGCTCATAAGGCGTTTTCTTCAAAATAGGTCGAATAAGGGAACAGTTTAAAACATAGCAAGATGTATTATCGGCTTCGCACCAAAAATATTTTTGAAGCCCTTCTTCCACAAGCATGGTTCTTGCCATTTCTTGAAGTGATCTATTTTCCTCTCAACTACCCCATTTTGTTGAGGAGTGCGAGGAAAAGAGAAGTTATGCTCAATTCCATATTTTTCACAAAACTTTTGAAACGATTCATTTTCAAATTCTCCTCCATGATCACTACGAATAGCGATTATGTTAGAATCTTTTTCCCTTTGAACACGTTTGCCAATACCTTTAAATCTTTCAAAAGCATCATATTTGTTTGCTAAAAACAAAACCCAAGTGAATCTTGAAAAAGCATCAACGATCACAAACGCATTTCTTTTCCCTCCTAGACTCACGGTCCTTGAGGGTCCAAAAAGATCTAAGTGTAAACGCTCAATAGGTTTTGAAGTTGAGACCACATTTAAAGATTTGAAAGATGATTTAAATTGTCTTCCAAATTGGCGTGCATCACAAAGTTTGTCCTCTTTTAAATCAAATTTTTGGTAGTCCTCTAACCAATTCAAGTTTGGATAATTTATGCAACTGGGACATACTAATATGTCCCAAATGGTGATGCCATAACCAAGTTTCGTCATGTGATGCAACTAAGCAAGTTTCAACATTTAAATTTCTAAGGTTATCAACATGCACAATGTAAATATTATTTGATCTATAACCTTTGAAATGATATGGCAAGTATGTTTATCAAACACAACTAGAAAATTATTATTGGTTAATTGACTAACACTTAGCAAGCTATGTTTCAACCAATCTACTAATAAGACTTTTCAATATTCGGAGTAGAAGTATTCACAAAATTACCAATACCAACAATGTGACCTTTAGCATTATCTCCAAATGTGACTGTTCCTCCCTTCTTAGGCTTTAAGCTTGATAGAACTTGGGAGTCTCCCATCATGTGCCTTGGGCAGCTGCTATCGAGAATCCCCTTCCCCTTTCTCCTTGCTTTTATCTACAAACAAAAAGGCAAGTGAAGACTTTGGTACCCAAATTTGTTTGGGTCCTTAAGGGTTATGTTTTGGTACCCAAACTTTAGTCTTAGGTACCCAAACATTTGAATAGTTTACTTTCTTAACAAGAGAGTTGTTCATTTTAACAAAATAAGTTGCCTATGAGGACTTACACTATCACGTACACCTTTACCCAATTCTCCACATAAGGCGATTCCTACCACCCTTGTAACGGGAGTTCGGTCAGTGCATCCTAGGTTTGATGACTCGAAACCACCAGGCATTAAGTCTTCTCGAACATAATTTCCCGAGTGGTAGGAGCCGTGTGAGAAGAGAGAGAGCACCTACTCACTTATTTCTTATCTACAAATGAACCAGAACCCTTACACTTAAGGTTTCATAACAAGAGTTTAAGGGTCCCTGACTACAACAAACTTCCTCATACTAACAAGCACAAATTATTCGAGTCAGTAGGTTCAGGGTGGACATCCTTATTTGTTTGAGTACGGAAACCCTATGAATACTCTCCCTCCAATGGAAAACTAGGATGCATCCTTACGACTAGATAAGACTTAAAGCCGGTGTGCTAGATATCCTAATGCATCAAGTTCAAGTCCATTTTGGGAGCTTCCTTTTTACTTTGTCTCTCAATAGTTTTGCACATGCTAACGACAAGCAAAACTCACATAACATTTTCTTTCGCAAACACATGAAGATTTTGAAAGAAATGAAAATTTTAAAGCACTAGGCAAGCAAAAGAAGGAAAGTCACCCAAGGATCATGGCAAGCAAATATATTGAAATTATGCAGCACACTAACATGACCCTAACGATACAAACCAAAGAAAATGAAATAAAAGGAGAAAGACTGGACAATATACACATGTAAAACACCCCCCACACTTCATGCATTGCCGTCAATGTATGCAAGCATCATACTACATGGATTTATTACATGAAAAATAAAAGATCTCACCAACGTTAACCGCAAATGGAAGTTCATGGTTATGTTGATGGACAGAAACCCAAATTCCCCTCCAAACCTGTGAAATACTAGAGAAGGGAGACACAGACGTGAAACAAATGGGGCCCAAATACACAACGGTTACAGCCCACAACAAGTTGTGATCACTCTTGGAGTTTTTTTTTTTGAAATACAACTATGTACATAAAATGAGTTCTCATCTTCATTTGTCGAAGAACAATAAATGGGAACCTTAAAAGTCGGTGAATGCACTTAGAATGGGACACATGAGACCACATGGGGCCAAAATACTCATGTGTGCGCCCCTCACAAAGTGCATAACATGAAAGGAGAGGTTCCTGAATTACACGCAAAGACATCTCATTCAAAGGATCAAACTGAAAGAGTTTGAACCTCTCGAGAGTTTGGCAACAATTATGCAACGGAAGAACAAGATGCATTATTCAATCTAGACACTCGACTCGTTGGACAAATTTTGTCGATCATTGGATGCGGAAATCCTACGGGCCAACTCTATAAAGGAAATCAGTCCACACAACTAGCCTAATGAACCATTCGTGCAAGTTAAATAAGGAATTAAGTGAAAGACATGGACAACCACAACATCCTCAAGTGATACAAAGTGTAAAGTCCATTAAGGTTCTTATTTGCATTACCTTTTTTTTCTTTTTTTTCTTTTCTCAATTTTTTTTTCGTCTTTTCTTTTTATTAGTTGGAGTTTCATTCTCCCAGGGTCAGGTTTCGTGCATCATTGCCCATGAGGACTTACACTATCACGTACACCTTTCCCCAAATCTACACATAGGCCAATCCCTACCACCCGTGTAACGAGAGTTTGGTCGGCGCATCCCAAGTCAGATGACTCGAAAGAACCAGGCACAAAGTCCCCTCAGGCGGATAGGAGGTGTGCCAGAATAGAGAACACCTACTCACTTATTTGTTATCTACACATGAAACAAAACCCCTACACATAATGTCTCACAACAAGATTTAAAGGGTTCTTGACTACAACAAACTTCCTTAATTTAACATACACAAATTATTGACTCACTAGGTTCAGGGTGGACTTCTTTAAATGTTTGAGCACTGAAACCCTATGATTACTCACCCCCAATGGAAAACTGGGTTGCATCCTAACGACTCGATAAATCTTAAAGCCACTGTACTAGATATCCTAATGCATCAAATGCAAGACACTTTTGGGAGCTTTCTTTTTACTTTGCCTCTCAACGATTTTGCACATGCTAAAAATACAAAAAACCCACAAAACATTTTCTTTCGCCAACACATGAAGATTTTGAATGAAATGTGAAAATTTTGAAGCACTAGGCAAGTAAAAGAAGACAAGTCACCCAAGGATCTTGGCAAGCAGATATATCGATATTAAATGTAGCACACTAACATGACCCTAATAATGCACACAAAAGAAAACAAAAATCAAAGGAAAAGACTTAACTATGTACACACGTAAAAACACCCCCCACACCTACTTCATGCATTGTCCTCAATGAATGTGAGCAAAATACTACATGGATTTATGCATGAAAAAAGAATAGATCTCACCAACGTGAAGTACACAGGGAAGTTCATGGCTATGTTGATGGACACAACCCAAATTCCCTCAAAACCAGTGAGATGTGAAGGAAGGGATACAAATACGTGAAAGAATTGGGGCCCAAATACTCAAGGGTTGGGGCCCAAAACAAACGATGCACACTGAAGGATTTTTTTTCGTTCTTTTTTCTTCTGTTTTTTATTTTTTTATTTTTTATTTTTATACAAACCTGAAAGCACAAGCACTCATGCAGGAGCATGAATGGTTGAGTGCGAGAGAGGTTCATGAAGGAACATGACCTCCACGACTTCGGCTGGTGCCCCCTCCAAGTAGGGTTTGAGGCGTTGTCCATTGACATTGAACACGTCCCCATTCCCTGGTTTCAAGATGTCAACCACTCCATGAGGATATACTGTTTCGACAAAAAAAGGGCCAGACCAGCGACTACGGAGCTTACCCGCAAACAGATGAAACCTTGAATTGTAGAGCAACACCTTATACCCGGCCGTAAACATCTTTCGCATAATCATGCGATCGTGAAACATCTTGGCTCGGGACTTATCAATTTTGGCATTCTCATACGCATCATTACGTAGCTCTTCCAATTCCACAATGTCGAGCTTTCGTTGTACTCCCGCTTGATCAAGATCCATATTCAGGTTCTTGATCGCCCAGAAAGCACGATGCTCAAGCTCGACGAGTAGGTGGCAATCCTTGCCGTACACTACCCGATATGGGGACATACCCAAATTGGCCTTGTACGCGGTGCGGAAGGCCCACAACGCGTCATTCAACTTGGTTGACCAATCCTTCCTCGAGGAATTAACCGTCTTCTCAAGAATTTGCTTTAATTGACGGTTAGAGACTTCGACTTGCCCACTAGTTTGCGGATGGTATGGGGTCGCAAGATTGTAGGTGATCGAATATTTCCTCATAAGCGCTTCAAAGGAGCGATTACAGAAGTGGGTACCCCTATCGCTGATAATGGTACGAGGAGTACCAAATCGCGCAAAAATGTCCCTTAAGAATTTGGTGGCCACCTTGTAGTCATTGGTCTTTGTGGGTATAGCCTCAACCCACTTAGACACATAGTCAACGACCACCAGAATGTAAATATTCCCGAACGAGTTCGGGAAGGGACCCATGAAGTCGATGTCCTACACATCGAAGATGTCGACAACAAGGACATTTTGCAAAGGCATCATGTCACGTCGACCAATCCTGCCAAGGCGCTGGCACCTATCACATTGCTTACAAAAGTCGTAAGCATCCTTGAAAATAGAAGGCCAGTAGAATCCAGATTTGAGCACCTTGGCAGCAGTTTTCTTTGCTCCAAAGTGTCCTCCACATGCCTTAGAGTGGCAGAAATGGAGCACACTTTGGAACTCGGTATCAGGGACGCACCGCCTGAAAATTTGGTCAAAGCAGTATTTGAATAGGTAGGGGTCGTCCTAGTGAAAGAATCTGACATAAGATCTAAATTTGGTTTGGTCAGATTTTCACCACCCACAGGAAGTTGCTCGGTCATGAGGTAGTTCACGATGTCGGCAAACCAAGGGTTATCTTCGATCGTGGACAACTGCTCGTCAGGAAATTTGTCATCAATAATTTGGTCTTGTGGGTTGGTCGTCTCTAGACGAGACAAGTGGTCTGATACAACATTTTCACCCCTTTTTTGTCTTGAATCTCGAGATCGAATTCTTGTAACAACAAGATCCATCTCAAGAGTCGGGATTTTACATCTCTTCGCCATGAGGTGCTTGATGGTTTTGTGATTAGAATAGATAATCACGTGGGAGCCAATCAAGTACAACCGGAATTTCTCCAAAGCAAATATGATCGCTAAGAATTTCTTCTCGGTCACAGTGTAGTTCAATTGGGCATCATTGAGAGTTCTACTCGCATAGTAGATCGCATGAGGCAATTTGTCCAATCGTTGTCCAAGCACTGCTCCCACAGCGAAGTCAGATGCATCACACATTAACTCAAAGGGTTCAGTCCACACTGGTGCCTTAATAATGGGAACGGAAGTCAACTCTTTCTTCTAGGTCAAAAAGGCATGGTGCCAATCCGGTGTGAACTCAAAAATGGCATCCTTAGTGAACAAGGCGGTGAGAGGTCGAGCAATTTTGCTAAAATCCCGAATGAATCCAGCATGCCCCCAAAAAGACACGGATATCCTTCACATTACGTGGCGGTGGGAGATTAGCAATAAGACCCACTTTGGCAGGATCGACCTCAATTCCCCTACTTGAGACCACATGTCCAAGTACTATCCCTCGCTTCACCATGAAGTGACATTTCTCCCAATTGAGAGCGAGGTTCTTCTCACGGCATCACTTGAGGACAAGGTTGAAGTGACGAAGGCACTCATCAAAGGAAGCGACCAATATGAAAAACCGTCCATGAAAATCTCAAGAGAACACTCTACCATATCGGAGAAGATGCTGATCATACACCTTTGAAATGTTGTCGGTGCATTACATAACCCAAAGGGCATGTGACGGTAGGCAAACGTGCCAAAGGGACAAGTAAATGTGGTTTTCTCTTGATCCTCGGGGGCGATGGGAATTTGGTTGCAACCGGAGTATCCATCAAGAAAACAATAATACTCATGTCCGGCCAACCTTTCCAACATCTGATCAATGAATGGCAACGGGAAATGATCTTTCCGCGTTGCCGCATTCAGCTTGCGATAATCAACGCAAACTCGCGAGCCAGTTTGCAGGCGTGTCGGGATAAGCTCATTATGCTCATTCTCCACAACCGTCATGCCTAACTTCTTGGGAACCACATGGACATGACTCACCCACGAACTATCAGAGATAGGATAGATTATGCCATGATCCTCGACAACGACGCCAAAAACATGGTTGATACGTTTTAATTAAACCGCAAGTGCACGACCGCATTGAAGCGGTGGCAAATACGGGTCGTCCACAGGGAGGTTTGTCGACGTTTGGTTTGTGCGAAGGCGAGTGGGAAAGAAAGGAGAGAAATATGGATTACACTAAACTACACTAATCTAAACTAGTAAACTAGCAAAGCTGAAATGAAATCACAACACAAACTAAACTAAACAACTAATGAGGAAGATAAGAACTCAGGAATGAAAACCCCTAAGGGGTGGAGTGTGTGTGTGTGCACATGAAATAAGTGTGGTGGTGAATGCATACAAGAAGCTCAAGTTAGTTAGTGTGTGTTAATGCATAAGAGGTACCTAATGGCAAAACCTGTCATTTACAACACTAACTTAGGTGATTAATATGAGCAATGCAAGGTTGTTATTCAGAACATACAAACATGGAAAATACGTAACTATGGCAGAAACCATCAAGTAAAGTTCTTATTAATTCAAGCAAGCCTGCTAATATTTCTCAAAAACAATTATATCTTGCATTCATACCATCTACATAAAATGTACACACATCTACTCCACCCCCAAAGGGGATGGAACTACTCACTGCTCATTAAACTAACTACATTAACAAAATGAAGCATTATACTGAAATGAAACTACACTAATCAAGCAAGAACTATTAAAGAAGCTGAAATGACATAAAACAAAACAAGCATCAAAGCAAGCACATTAAAGGAAATTAACTAAGCAAGAAATAACATGCTAATGAAAATATCTATTATTAACTCACCCAATTACAAGCAACCCTTCCTCCACCAGAGTTTTTCTTCAAGGCTTCACTCTTAGTAGGGAAGATGGCCACAAAGAGAGAGGCGGGGTACATGAGAGGAGAGAGAGTTCTATTTATAGCCACAGAAAACGGTAATCCGGGACAATCCCCCGATGTGTGACTAAACAAATACCAAAAATAGCCTAAACAAACACTAATACATACGCTCCAGAAATCTACGCGGATCCGGGAAGATCCGGACCGCCAATTGGCGGTCTACAGGATCCAGATCTCGCTCATTTTCGTTGTGGGCTTGTCTTGATGTATTTGTTGGTCTTGGATGCATCTACTTCGCTTGTTGGAGCTCCGACCCGAATAGAATTGCCAAAATACTCCCCATGATGGTGTGGGGTTTTTTGTTTTGCTCTTTGGTCCTTCTCCCTTGCATCTTAGTCCCGAGGTCTCACAATTAAGTCTTTTTTCCCTGCTTTTGGGTCCTTTCATGGTTCTTCTCTTCAAACCTCTTTATTTCTGAAATTCAAACATAAAACGCGTCATGTAGCATTGCTTAGATGTAAGATAATGGATATAAGATACATATATAAGCATGAAATGATGTCGATCACACCCCAAGCTGCATGGGTCCAGAATACCATGGAGAACAGTCCTGGTCCCAATAATCAAATGGAATGTCGCCCATGTAACCACCCATCTCGACAAAGAACTCTCTAGTCGACCACTCTCACCACCACGAGTTCAAGCTCGTAAAAAATGCTCGACTCGACCCTAAAACGCTAATAGAGAGTGTAAAAGGGGAGGAGACTAGAACCTAGAGGTAGGTAAGAAGAAGATGACTTAGAGGAGAATGGAGGAATCCCTAAAAATAGCGTAGGTAGAGGGTGAGGGTAGAAGCCTAGTCCAGCAAACACGACTCAAACAAGCATAGGCTGGCTATGGGTACTTAAGCTAGACGATGCCTAACTTCTAGCTCACACGGCCTGAACATGCCTCACCTCCCAATGACGAAGACCACAGATCCCAGCAAGTGAGCCAAGATCTAGATATCTCATCTCTCCAGCTACCGACTAAGTGGGCGACCTCGATCAGGCTATGACGGTCGCGACCAGATCCTCCTAATGCACCTGAGTCCTAATGGCTAATGTCTACTTTATTTTAGTTTAAGGCTTCACTTGAGTGTGGTTTGTGGGTGCTAAGGGAGTGGTGATGAAATCCCCCACCTTATCTTTATGACTATAGGTGGTGTCCTTTAAAGATGTTTTGAAATCTTAGGCTAGCAAGGAATTCACTAAACAAGCACTCACCTCACTCTTGTTACAATGCACCTATGTAATTAATGCATGCTCTAACCATGCTTGAATGAGAGACCGAGTGCACGTACCTCACGCCAGCAATCGACAACAAGAATGTAAGGAAAAGACAAGTGCGTACAAGGTCTATAAATGATGCATGACCTAAATGACAATTAATCTAATCTTTTGCTTTGAGTTGTATGGTCCAAGTTGTCTTAAAAAGGGGTCATGCAAGCCAAATTAGATTTTGACACTCAAACATAGCAATCATGGCATAAAACAGTGGAAGGAAACAACTAGAAAACAACACAAGAAGATACTGTAGAAACAGAACATGAAATTGGCTCACTAAATCTGCCAGTGGTGGATCTAAATCTGCTACTGGCGGATTGTCTGGTGATTCGGGACACCAGACTTCACCAACACTTCTGACTTGATTGATCGTTTTATATTTAACCGCAAGTGCACGGCCGTGTTGAAGCGGTGACAAATACGGGTCGTCCACTGGGAGGTGTGTCGACACTTGGTTTGTGCGAAGGCGAGAGGTAAAGAAAGGGAAGAAAGGTTGGTTACACTAAACTACACTAAGATGCAAAAAAGAAATGAAGATAAGCAATAAAACTAAGCCCCATAGGGGGTAGAGAAATAATGTGAACATAAAGAAGTGTGTGTGTGTTCATTAAGCTCCTCACAACATGTAGTGCATGAAATCATAAAACTACATCCAACTTTGCCTCTACATGAATTAAGATAAGACTACATCATTAAAACATACAAGACAATAATTGGAATTAAGCTACATGAACTCAAGTATAAAGACTATACCCTACTATGCCTCCACATGAATTAAGATTTCACTACATCATTAAGACATACAAGACATTAGCTAAGGTAAAGGCAACAAGAGCACATACACTACAAATTTGTGTTTCAAATATTAACTTCATCCATATCCTAACCTTATCATTCCCCATAAAATAGGTCCACTAATCAAAGCATAAGCTAAGCTTCATTCAAGAGCATTAGCATATCAAAGATAAGAGTGAAAACCCATTAGATGGTTATGGAAATCATATAAAGTTCAAGGGATAAAGATAACACACACTTAAAACACTACATGATTATATCACATATTTCTCCACCCCCAAATGGGGATGGAACTACTCACTACTCATTACATTAACTATATTAGCAAAAGAAAGCATAATACTGAAATGAAAGTTAACTAAGAAGGCAAGAAGCATTAAAGAAACATAAAAGGAAAGGAAAGACTAAACAAACATGCACAAATTAAAAGACAAGATTTAAAGAAACTAGAAGAATTATTTTATTAACAAATGACTCACATTGAAGGTAGCATTCTTCTCCACCTTGAGTTTTTGCTTCAAGGCTCACTCCTTAGTAGAGAGAATGCCACCAAGCAATGGGTAATTACAATGGAAGGTGAAGAGTTTTATTTATAAGCATGGAAAAAGCTAATCGGGGACAATCCCCCGATGTGGGACTAAACCAATACCACAAATAGCCTAAACGAACATTAATACAAGTCCAGGAGAAATGTCGACGGATCCTGAGCAATATGGACCGCAAATTAGCGGTCCAAGACCTCCAATTGGCGGTCCAAAATCTTCGGATCGTGTTGGAATTTGTTGTGGGCTTTTCTTTCTGGTATTGTTGGTCTTTGATGCGGTTACTTGACTTGTTGGAGCTCCGACCCGACTCGAATTGGTAAAATAATCCCCATGATGGTGTGGAGTATTCTGTTTTGCTCTTAGGTCCTTCGGTCTTACGATCAGGTCCTTCTCCCTTGCATCTTAGTCTCCAGGTCTCATAATTAAGTCCTTTTTCCTGCTTTTGGATCCTTCCATGGCTCTTCTCTTCAAACCTCTTTATTCCTGAAAACTAAACATAAAACTTGTCATGTAGCATTGCTTAGGTGTAATATAATGGATATAAGATACAAATATGAGCATGAAATGATGTCAATCAAATACCCCCACACCTAAGTTTTTGCTAGTCCCGAGCAAAACAAAGAAAGAGAAAAGCGAACGAGAAACAAGAAATCTTCACTCACTTTCGTAGGAATCACGGTTGCACTTAGCACGTGCAACAAGCCGTTAAACCTCCTTGTTGCCAAGGAGGAGGAGTGTTGTCTCCTGAGGGTTTTCAGCGATATACCCACAAAATCCGAACAAGATGCATTATTCAATCTAGACACTCGACTCGTTGGACATATGTTGTCGATCATTGGACGCGGTAATCCTACGGGCCAACTCTATATAGGTAATCAGTCCACACACCTAACCTAATGAACCATTCGTGCAAGTTAAATAAGGAATTAACTGAAGGACATGGACAACCTCAAGATCCTCAAGTGATACAAAGTGTAAGGTCCATTAAGGTTCTTATTTGCATTTTTTTTCTTTTTGTTTCTTTTCACATTTTTTTTTCTTTTTATTAGTTGGAGCTTCATTCTCCTAGGGTTAGGTTTCGTGCATCATTGCCCATGAGGACTTACACTATCACGTACACCTTTCCCCAAATCTCCACATAGGGCAATCCCTACCACCCGTGTAACGGGAGTTCGGTCGGCGCATCCCAAGTCAGATGACTCGAAAGCACCAGGCACAAAGTCCCCTCAGACCTACTTTCCCGAGTGATAGGAGCCGTGCGAGAAGAGAGAACATCTACTCACTTATTTCTTATCTACACATGAACCAAAACCCCTACACTAATGTCTCACAACAAGATTAAGAGGGTCCTTGACTACAACAAACTTCCTAAATTAACAAACACGAATTATTGACTCACTAGGTTCAGGGTGGACTTCTTTGAATGTTTGAGCACTGAAACCCTATGATTACTCACCCCCAAAGGAAAATTGGGGTGCATCCTAACGACTCGATAAATCCTAAAGCCACGTACTAGATATCCTAATGCATCAAGATCAAGACAATTTTGGGAGCTTTCTTTTTACTTTGCCTCTCAACGGTTTTGCACATTCTAAACACACGCAAAAACCCACAAAACATTTTCTTTCGCAAACACATGAATATTTTGAAAGAAATGTGAAAATTTTGAAGCACTAGGCAAGCAAAAGAAGACAAGTCACCTAAGGATCATGGCAAGCAGATATATCGATATTAAATGCAGCACACTAACATGACCCTAACAATGCAAACAAAAGAAAACAAAATCAAAAGAAAAGACTCGACTATGTACACACGTAAAACACCCCCCCCCCCACACCTACTTCATGCATTGTCCTCAATGAATGCAAGCAAGATACTACATGGACTGATGCATAAAAAGGAGAGATCTCACCAACCTGAAGTACAAAGGGAAGTGCAAGGTCATGTTGATGGACATAACCCGAATTCCCTCAAAACCTGTGAGATGCTAAAGAAGGGATACAAATACGTGAAAGAAATGGAGCCCAAATAAACAAGGGTTGGGGCTCACAACAATCGATGCTCACTGAACGAGTCTTTTATTGTACTTTTTCTGTTTTTCCTTCTTTTTTTTCTTCTTTTTTTCTTTTTTTCTTTTTTTTATATTAACCGCAAGTGCACGGCCGCGTTGAAGCGGTGGCAAATACGGGTCGTCCACTGGGAGGTGTGTCGACACTTGGTTTGTGCGAAGGCGAGAGGTAAAGAAAGGGAAGAAAGGTTGGTTACACTAAACTACGATAAGACGCAAATGGAAATGGAAAAGAAGCAAGAAAACTAAACCCCAAAGGGGGTAGAGAAATAATGTGAACATAAAGAAGTGTGTGTGTTCATTAAGCTCCTCACAACATGTAGTGCATGAAATCATAAAACTACATCCAACTTTGCCTCTACATGAATTAAGATAAGACTACATCATTAAAACATACAAGACAATAATTGGAATGAAGCTACATGAACTCAAATATAAAGACTATACCCTACTATGCCTCCACATGAATTAAGATTTCACTACATCATTAAAACATACAAGACATTAACTAAGGTAAAGGCAACAAAAGCTCATACACTACAAATTGTGTTTCCAATATTAACTTCATCCATATCCTAACCTTATCATTCCCCATAAAATAGGTCCACTAATCAAAACATAAGCTAAGCTTCATTCAAGAGCATTAGCATATCAAAGATAAGAGTGAAACCCCATTACATGGTTATGGAAATCATATAAAGCTCAAGGGATAAAGATAACACACACTTAATACACTACATGATTATATCACATATTTCTCCACCCCCCAAATGGGGATGGAACTACTCACTACTCATTACACTAACTATATTAGCAAAAGAAAGCATAATACTGAAATGAAAGTTAACTAAGAAGGCAAGAAGCATTAAAGAAACATAAAAGGAAAGGAAAGACTAAACAAACATGCACAAATTAAAAGACAAGATTGAAAGAAACTAGAAGAATTATTTTATTAACAAATGACTCACATTGAAGGTAGCATTCATCTCCACCTTGAGTTTTTGCTTCAAGGCTCACTCCTTAGTAGAGAGAATACCACCAAGCAATGGGTAATTACATTGGAAGGTGAAAAGTTCTATTTATAAGCATGGAAAAAGCTTATCGGGGACAATCCCCCGATGTGGGACTAAACCAATACCAAAAATAGACTAAGAACACACTAATACAAGCCCATCACAAATCTTAGCGGATTTGGAGACATATGGACCGCCAATTAGCGGTCCAAGACCGCCAATTGGCGGTCTATAAGCTTTTTCGATTGATCTGGGAGTTGTTGTGGGCTTTGCTGGTGGTCTTTGTTTGTCCTGGATGCATCTACTTGGTTTGTTGGAGCTCCGACCCGAATCGAATTGCCAAAATACTCCCCATGATGGTGTGGAGTTTCCTGGTTTGCTTTTAGGTCCTTCTGTCTTACGATCAGGTCCTTCTGTCTTGCATCTTGGTCCCCAGGTCTCACACTTAAGTCCTTTTTCCTGCTTTTGGGTCCTTTCATGGCTCTTCTCTTCAAACCTCTTTATTTCTGAAAACTAAACATAAAACTCGTCACGTAGCATTGCTTAGGTGTAAGATAATAGATATAAGATACAAATATAAGCATGAAATGATGTCAATCAAGTACCCCCACACCTAAGTTTTTGCTAGTCCCGAGCAAAACAAAAAAAGAGAAAAGCAAACGAGAAACAAGAAATCCTAACTCACTTTCGTAGGAATCACGGTTGCACTTAGCACGTGCAACAAGCCGTTAAACCTCTTTGTTGCTAAGGAGGAGGAGTGTTGTCTCCTGAGGGTTTTCAGCGGATATACCCACAAAATCCGAACAAGATGCATTATTCAATCTAGACCTCGACTCGTTGGAAATATTTTGTCGATCAATGGACGCGGTAATCCTACGGGCCGACTCTATAAAGGTAATGAGTCCACACCTAGCCTAATAAATCATTCGTGCAAGTTAAATAAGGAATTAAGTAAAAGACATGGACAACCTCAAGATCCTCAAGTGATACAAAGTGTAAGGTCCATTAAGGTTCTTATTTGCATTACCATTTTTTTTCTTTTTGTTTCTTTTCACACATTTTTTTTTTCTTTTTATTAGTTGGAGCTTCATTCTCCGAGGGTCAGGTTTCGTGCATCATTGCCCATGAGGACTTACACTATCACGTACACCTTTCCCCAAATCTCCACATAGGACAATCCCTACCACCCGTGTAACGGGAGTTCGGTCGGTGCATTCCAAGTCAGATGACTCGAAAGCACCAGGCACAAAGTCCCCTCAGACCAACTTTCCCGAGTGATAGGAGCCGTACGAGAAGAGAGAACATCTACTCACTTATTTCTTATCTACACATGAACCAAAACCCCTACACTAATGTCTCACAACAAGATTAAGAGGGTCCTTGACTACAACAAACTTCCTAAATTAACAAACACGAATTATTGACTCACTAGGTTCAGGGTGGACTTCTTTGAATGTTTGAGCACTGAAACCCTATGATTACTCACCCCCAAAGGAAAACTGGGGTGCATCCTAACGACTCGATAAATCCTAAAGCCACGTACTAGATATCCTAATGCATCAAGTTCAAGACAATTTTGGGAGCTTTCTTTTTACTTTGACTCTCAACGGTTTTGCACATGCTAAACACACGCAAAACCCACAAAACATTTTCTTTCGAAAACACATGAAGATTTTTAAAGAAATGTGAAAATTTTGAAGCACTAGGCAAGCAAAAGAAGACAAGTCACCCAAGGATCATGGCAAGCAGATATATCGATATTAATTGCAACACACTATCATGACCCTAACAATGCAAACAAAAGAAAACAAAATCAAAGGAAAAAGACTCAACTATGTACACACGTAAAATAGTCCACACGGAGCGTGTGAGTCGGATTCACGATACAAGAGTTGGGGAGAAGAAGAGAGAGTTGTGATCGAAATTAAACTACGACCATATGAAATAGTAAAACAACACAATAAAAGCTAAACCCCTTAGGAGGTAGAGAGAGAAAGTGAATACAAAAATACGTGTCTGTTGAAATGTGCTCATCAAATCATGTCATACATGAAATCCATAAAACTCAATTCCAACTTTTCCTGAACATGAAATAGGATAAAAACTTCTTATTAAAACATACAAGACAAGAATTGAAATGAAGCTAATATGTTCACATGCATCATGACTCAAATCCAACTATGTCTCCACATGAAATAAGATTTATCACAATCATTAAACATACAAGACATTAATTAGGATAAAGCGAACATGAGCACATGCATGCACATGTCTTGTTTCCTTCTTCCACTCCATCACTCAAGAGCATAAAATACGCCCACTAATCTAAGCATGTGTTAAGCATCACTCAGAGCATTAGCACATCAAAGATAAAAGTGAAATCCAATTACATGGTTGTGGAAATCATGTAAGGCTCAAAAGATAGGATTCACACAGACACTAATCCATCACATGATCAAATCACCGTCTTATCCACCCCCAATGGGGATTGACTACTCTCTACTCATCTCTACACTAAAGAAAACATGAAAAGAACATAAACCCAAGAAAGAAATGTGGAAGACTAGATTAAAGAAATTGCATAAAATGGAAAACATCAACATAAAGATCAAGAACTAAACTAGATTAAGAAATTAAAATACAAAGTTTGCTCCTCTCGAACCCCTTTATTACACTACTAAAATAGGAAACTAAAACCTACTCTAATGGGGGAAGGAGGAAGAAGAGGTGGAGAGGAGGGATTACAATGGTATTTATAGAAGAAGTAAGGGTTTGGATGGATATGGGAGCAATCTGACGACTGTCATAACTTTCTCTATACTCTGGTGCACCCAATTATTCAAGTCCGAGCCACAAGAGAAATTGGAGATCAATTGGAGCAAAATGATCCGCCACTGGCACATCGTTTGCACCCAATCGGTCCCGATTTCTTCGAGAAGATTAATGTTGTATTTTGCACGGTGGATGAAGCCCTAGTCCACTGTCTTGAATCGCTTTGAGTTTAATTCTCAAAATACTGATCTTGGTCATGTCATGTGTCACAATACTTTGCATTTCACAATTAGGTCCCTCCGGGTTTTCACTTAGGTCCTTCCTAATTTGCGATCCAATCCTTGTGCATTACAAATGGGTCCACAAGTCTTCAATTCAGTCCATTCTTGTTGAATTCAAGTCCTTTTCGTTACTTTTTCTCTTCTTTATTACCTAACACCTAAAACACTACAACAATAACTCGAGTAGCACAATATTGGGGTAAAATAAAGGATATATAGCATGCATATGATGCATGATATGCTACTAATCATAACCACACTTTGGTAAATGACAAATGATTAAAGAAAAAAATGCATCATAACAACTTCAAACTATAAGAAATAGGTGAAAATCAATATCAAATGTTAAAGAATTAATATAAATCGAAACATGGTTTTTAGAACTTGGTTAGAAAGAGGTAGCTAGAATAGTCATGCCAATGAACCAAGATTGAACTCAACAACATATTTTTTAACAATCAAAAGCACTTGGAGCATACAACAATTTCGATGGAATAACGGGAACTAATAGCAATTGGTAAAGAATAACATGGCAGAAAATGAGTCAGTAATCCCATGTAATAGTACCACGAATGATAGTCTAGTAATACCTAAACAAAACTCAAGTAATAACACAAACAACGGTCTAGTAATACCGGAAAAAAGTCAAGTAATACCACAAACAACGGTATGGTAATATGGTCATAAGGTTGATCAGATATTTGGATAGGACCTTCCCTTCTACTAGCTGGTGTTTTTCACTGTCTAAAAATGTCAATGACATTTACCATCTAACCTATCAATAGGAAGCTCTCTCATATTAGAGAGTTCAAATCAAATAATCAAAAGAGTGATGGAACCATTAGTTTATATATATTTCCAAACCTTACGATTACTAATGGGAATATACATCCAATTGTTGTCAAGCAATGAAGCTAACGATTTCAAAACAACAAGGAGAACAATAAGTTTATGACAAATGACCGATCATATATATACATATATACACATACACACAGACATGTATATACATATATATACACACACACAGATAAATATATATAAGAAATATGTTTTAAGATATCCATAAAAGTTCTGATATAAATAAGATATAGACCACAACAAAGGTCTAAGGTGTAACACCTCAAGTGTTTAGTCCAACATTGACTAATTAAAAATTTGTGGTGTGAGAAATATTGATGACATGAGTCTACTACTACACCATCCAACTAGCTTAAGCTTTTATGGTAATAATTAAGGGAGGGGGTTGTGGGTCAGTCGACTCGTGAGACGGATCGGGACTCGGGCTCAGGGACGGCACATTGCAGATGGTATCAGAGCATGACCCAGCTGGAATTATAGGAACTAAGTGCTACACGAAGAGGATGGAGCCACCTCTAGAGTCCCACAGTGCCTGGTGACTGACTGTCTTGACCGTGACGATCGAGAACGTCAGGTGTTCAAGTGGGATAAGTTGTAACACCACAAACACATTAGTCCCACCTTGCCAAACATTAGTTTAGTCCCACATTACCTAAAGACGAAGGAAGCTGCCTTGGCCTCAAACGCCTAATGGATTGGAATGATGTGGGCCTACGTTTGTTTTGGCTTGTGGTGGCGAAAGGAAATCTCTTTGGGTGAAGTGTGCGCCGGAAATACCTAAAAAACCGTTCTATTTGGCTTGCAAGACCACCATCCACCTCATCATGGACATAGAGAGGACTCCTTCGAGTCTGAGACATTACTAGATGACACATCTAATATGAGGTGGGGAGTCGAGAAGACATTTGGTTCTTCAAATACCCATGCTGTGGAGAACCATTTCAATGTGAAAGTTGGGGTAACGTCTAAACTATGAATTGGGAGTGCATTCGGACACTAAAGTTTCGTACTTCATATGACAGGGGGAGTAGAACCTTCCCCCCACCCCCTACGCTCTACTATGATGGAGGAAATTCACTTGAAGATAAAGAAGACTCGAATCCATGGAGGTATGGACCAGCCAAAGCGGATCGACGGGAAGGATGCTACACTTGGAATCAAAGAAGTGTTGACATGGGTAAGAGAGCCGGGAAGGAGGGTGAATTGAGCTGGTATGGTTTTGCATAAACATGCTATCCCCAAGCATGCACTCATGGCTTGGAGAGCGTTGAGGGGCGCCTCCTCACCAAGAGGCTCATTAATCAACGAGGAGCAAAGCATAACCCGATATGCAGCCTTTGCGAGGGGGAGGACGAAGACATGAAACATCTCTTTTGGGGGTGCACATCCGTAAGAGAGGTATGGACATCACTCCTTAATCTCATGCAGCTCAGCCCTCAGTTTGCAAGGTCCCTAGAAGGAAAAGCTACACATATTTCACACGCGCGAGGAAGCTGACTTGACAAAGTAGTGAGACGGTGGGCTTTCAATGCTATGATACATGAGTGTTGGCTAGAGTGGAACCGGAGGATATTCGAGGGAGAAAGGAAGAAGCCGGAAGACATATTGGGTGCTATGAAACACATGATCCGGTGTTTGTGGGACAAAGTCAAGCAACTTGCGAAAAGTGAAGAGGAAGGGCAACAATTTCAGACCATGTGGAGTTAGTGTAGCTGATACATTAGTGATGTAATATCCAACTACAAAGCATATATAGATGTATTACATAACATGAAGTGTAGAGGCCGGGGTATGCATGTAGCATACACCCACGGACAAATCATCCATTTTTGTAGGTTGTAAACATCTTTTAGTTAATTGAATTAGACGTTAAGCCTCCCTTTTGCTATGCGAAAAAAAATTACACACCAACAAAAAAGAAGAAGAAAAGAAGAAAAGAAATGACAATGCAAATAAGAACCTTAATGGACTTTACACTTTGTATTACTTATATTTTTGGCTAGTAGACTCGTGGTTGACAGACCGGGACCCGAGCTCGGGGAAGAGACGTTACAAATGTTATCAGATCTTGAACCAACGAGAATTGTGAGAACTAATTAAGTGCTACACAGAGGGTGAGAGTCACCTTTAAAAACCCACAACGCCTGGTGACTGATAATGGTTTGACCCTGACGGGGACGTCAGGTGTTCAGGTGGGGTAGGTTGTAACAACCCAAGTGTTTAGTACCACATCGACTAATTGTTTTGTGGCAATTGTTGGGTGTTGTGGGCATGTGGGCTCGTGGGTGACAGACCGGACTTGGGCTCACTGTGGGCTCAGTAATGGGACGTTACAAATGGTATCAGAGTTTGAACAAGCTAGAATTATGGGAGATAAGTGTTACACCAAAAATGTGGGAGCCACCTCTTAAATCCCGTAATGCCTGGTGGTTGACTTACTTAACCACCACCAACAATGTCACAAGAGGTTGACTAGTGTTTCATCTAACGCTATCAAAATCAACCAAATCTGATTTTATCATGCATAATCTCGTACTTATGACTCAACTAAATTGAAAATCACCAGATAAAACTTCAAATCTCAAAGTCGCTTCCAAATCAATTTTTTCCTCAAAATTGTAGAACCTTATAAAATCCAAAATATATCCTCTCTTCCTTTGCTTGTACACAACTTCCACTTCCGTAAGAGATTGAATCTATCCTTGGACAGGGAAACAAGCTATAAATGGGTAACGACAAGTGACAGAGAGTAGGAGAGAATTGTGAAGAATGAAATGGGAGAAGAATTACATTTTTGTGTGGGAAGGCTAGAGGTAACGATTAAAAGTGTATAATATAGGGGTTAATTACAATTTGTCCAAATGAATTACGTCCAGTTTTTTTTGGGTCACTTGAACATTAAAAGCCAACAATGATCAACTCCTTTGTACTTTCATTATGTAACACTTTATCCTCCTCCACCATCCTGAACTTTAAGAATTCGTTATTTTAGCTCATATTTGTTGTTATTTTTTTTATTTTGTGTTATTTGCCTAAAACACTCGTAATCTAACTTTATTTTAAAGTTCGGATCAAATCTGAAGTCTTATTTGGTTGAAATAAGTATGGGATTGCTAGTCAATAAACTTAAATTTAAACCATATCTAACCTCCAATTTGCTCCGAACTTTATCATAAAATTAGGAATACGAGTGTATTAGGTATACAATGTAGAAAAAGGAGAAATAACGATGAATTTGTGGAAAATTATAATAAATTCTTAAATTTCAGGTGGGGTAAATTGTTAAAAACGAAAGTATTGCTACTTATCGGGTATAGAATGCATCTCCTTCTATTAGTTCCTATGAAAAGAATTATTTCACTATTTCGAATGAAACGGAATAAATGTTAACCACTTTTCAGTGAATTCTATAAGAGCAGAATTATAAAAATGAATTAGTTAACTAAGTTATTATGTTATTTTTTGTTACTACCAATTTGATATTGTCGTCTTTTAAAGTTCACGAGGGCAAAGTGAAATCGGGCATAGTTCACGAGAACAAACTATAATTAACCCATCGTATAGTGATAATTTGCATAAAACACACTTAATTAACACCCAATCTATTATGGAAACTTCTGATGACTACTTGAAAATTTGCCCGTCGGATCCTTTAATACAATATTTCCACTAGTTACAATTGTTATCATGATTACAACGATTTTGTATGGTATTACACTTGGCTCACTCCATCAGCAATTAGTTAGTTTCGAATACAGTCGTCGTTATTTGGATTTATGTTTCATGTTGTTTTGTGGGAATGCACCTATAATTTTGACTTCAAATGTGATATAAATTTGATACAAATATGATATAAAAATTTGCTTCTGAGACACAAAATTTTGAATCCAACTTTTTATCAAGTAATGGTTAGGGATATTCTTAAGAAATAACGCAAAAGGCCTTTGCAAAAAAAACATAAAAAACAACTCCGAACAATGAATATATACAGAATTAACAAATTATTGATGTATATGGAGATAAAGTATTACAAATCCAAAGTCTCACTGTAACATTTTAAAGAGGTCAAATTTAAAGCAAGCCAAAATTTAAAGGGGGAAATTGTAATTTACCCTTTTTAAATTAGTCACATGTGATTCTTACGAAAAGAAATTTAGCTCTTATACACTTTGATAAGTAAGTCATTTAATTCACATTATGTAAAATCCTAAACCCAACTTAGGGTTAATGGTGTTTAGTGGTGGTTGATGTGAGAGGGTATGGGGGTGTTGTGGGTGACGTGATGGGAGGTGAGGGTGGTATGGCTGGGAGTGCTTTGGGGTTGGATGTTGGGGGTTTAAAAACCAAGCCAACACCATCTTCTTCTTCTTCCTTCTTCATTTGCTACCTTCTCACCAAGCATCCATCTCTCTCCCTCAGTTGCTCGATCTCCAGCAGAAGGATTTGGTCCGACGTGAGGCGTGCGGAGGTTGACACGCGAGGAGGTGGTCGTGCGAGTAGCGTGAGCGAGGCTCCGGCGAGTCTGTCGTCTTGGAAAGATATGTTGGCTTTTTAGTTTGATTTGTGGCTCACCCAAGTTGGGGTGAAGTTGTGGTCGATCGTGGGAGGTCGGAGACCTCACCGGCGGCGAGAAACGGCGTAAAATCCTTGGCTGGCACATGGTTGTCGTTGACCAACGGTCGACTGGTGCCTTCGGGCGGTCGACCGATTTAGTTTTTTTGCCTGACTTTAACCAACACCGGTCGAACAATGTCGTGTGGTGGTCGATCGGTTGTGCGTGTGCTGGTGGGTTGGAGGATTTCCTGGTAGTTTTCGGTTCACCATTCCATACCATTGGTCCAACCAGAACTTAAGTGAATTTAATTATATTGCATTTTGTTCGACCGATTGTATATCTTGTTCTACCGTTATATGACCTAAAGTACTAGGATGCCCCTGGTAGTATTCGGTCGACCGGGACCCCTGAGTCGGTCGATCGATTAGACTTGTATGATTTTGACCAGACTCTGAATTTTGACCACGTATCAGTCGACCAGTTTTAGACTCTTGTTCGACCGTTGGGACTTAGGTTAGGCGCAGAGAGTTCGATCGTTGCAGACTTTCAGTCGACCGGACCCCATGGGAATCCCAATGAATGATGATGTGCGGCTCGTGGAGCCTGATGACCTGGCGGACTTCGGTCCGGAACTGTTCGATGTTGTACCGGGCGTATGTTGGACCACCGATGTTGTGCTGGTGATGCCACCGATGTAGTTTCGGCGATGATGGGTTGATGTTGTTCCGGTGATGAAATTGCTGATGTTGTTCCAGCTATGATTTCTCAGTTGGGCACCTACTGAGATGATTGATGGACCGACCGAGCGACAGCTCCGTTGGTGTGGTTTGACCACTATAGATACATATATGTTTCTCACGACTCGTACCTTGCGGGCTCCCTTTACCGAACCCCATGATTAGTATAGTTGCATGTGGAGAGCGTCGCGTAATGTTCTGTAAGACCGTATGTGCCTACGGTAAGTCTTCGAGGGAGACCCGATAATGATTGTCGGTCTGATGTCCTGTTTTATCCTTCGGAGGAATTGTTTTCCTTACTGTCTATAACATGAGATGTTACTAGTATGATAGGATCATTTATACTACTGCATTCATATAGGTGAGCTTGGCATATGAGGTTTCCTTATGGAAACTCAGACATTGTTTTGCATGTTTTATTTCAGGACCGCAATAGGTTCAGTTGGGTGGTGACTGTGGGCGCGTGCATTTTGGGACCGAGATCCACTACTTCGGACCACTAAGGTCATCATGATTACTTGTAATGTCTTTTGTTATATTCGATGTAATCATGTAGTGTTCGACAAACTCTGATGTAATATGGTGCACCGTTTGATTGTTTTATTGGAGTAACAGTCCCGCATTTTGATGAACTTTCTCTTGTGTCTTTGAAAATAAGTTTTAAAGTTTCTGCTGTGTCGGGATGTTACACATTATTCTACGTGAAGTCCTAGTAAATTAATGTAAAGGCAGAATATGCACTTGCAAAATAAAATATTTAGAAGGATCATATATTTATTGCTAAAAAACGTGGCTCAGGCATTTGCGTAGTTGTGTAAACAAAAGAATGTCGTTGTTCATATCTTGAAGAACATTTTTACCATGAAATTTACTTTATACTCAGGTTACGGACATCAAAAACCTCAACAAGATCTTCAGTATAATTTGATGAAGTTATCTGTACCCATCGCCTTTTATTTTCTAATTGGATAAGATCGACATGCTTAAGAGAACTTTTTTTGGCCCATTAGGTGAAGTTGTACTTGTAGAGATATTATTGAGATCATTATGTTCATTTTTCTTTTCCTAGTTTGTTTTTCATCAGGGTCGATTCAGACTTCAAATCAGTAATTCTAAGGTTTCTTCCAAAATGGCTAAACAATTCTTATGACTATAGTTGAACTAAACCACTCAGCATGTGTGCACCCAGTCATATTGCCAAAGCTATTGCAAGAATAATAAAATGTTCTCTCTTTTGCACTCTGGATGGTTTTTTTTGAAGTGGGCTACAATACGGTTGTCAATTGTCGTGATGATAATGATCTAGTAACTAATTCGATGAATATAGCTTGTAGTTTATTAACATTTGGGCTAGTTGGACTTTATTCATTTTATGTCGGGGCTCAAGGGTCTTCTATATGACACTCCCCTCTATGAGGTTTTCTATATGACACTCCCCCAAGTGGTCATAGATTACGACAACAAGCTTGGACCTTAGTTTGCAGTATACTCAAAATTGCACCCGGCCATATATTTCTTTTGTTGTGGGAATGTTGGGAAGATATCAATCAAATCCTGGAATGGAATATTGGAAAGCGGCCAAGAAAATCATGAGATATTTACAAGGCACAAAAATTACATGCTTACATACTCTAGATCAGACCATATAGATGTCGTTGGTTACTCAGACGCAGATTTTGCAGGATGTGTTGATAGTAGAAAGTGTACTACTGGTTATATTTTTCAATTGGCAAATGGTGCCATATCATGGAGAAGTATAAAGCACACTACTACTGCTTCTCACACTATGGAAAATGAGTTTATATACCTAATCAAGACATCATCTTAGGCTATTTGGATTAAGAATTTTATCGCAGATCATAAAGTTGTGGATTTCATCGATAAATCACCCAAGTTTAATGTGATAATGAAGCAACAGGGTGTTTTGGAAACAATAATAAGAGTTTTAAATCGTGCAAGCATATGGAGATAAACTCTTTGTTGTAAAAGAAAGGACAGAGAATCCTATGGTGTCAATTCATCACATCGGTACCAAAAGGATGATAGCAGACCCTTTGACAAAGGGCTTGCCACCTATGTTGTATTTAGAGAATGTAAAGAACATGGGTTTAGTTAACGAAAAAATTTCAAAATAGTCTTTTTTTTTTAAATTGTCAAAATAGACCTCATTTAAAAGTATTTTTCATACTAGACCCGCTTCCACCATGTGGTGACACGTGGGGCGGCGGGTTTTGTATTTTAGTGTCTAGAGAACTCGGTATCACCAGTGTCGAGTTCAGTTTGGTTTTTATTGCCCAACACTTCATATTTCACTTGACGTGAGTTGCCAGGAGAACAATAGTTCAAATAGAACTCGACATCACAAGTGTCGAGTTCTATTTGAATTGTTCTCCTGGCAACTCAGATGGTGCATGAAACGGTTGGAGGGCCAGGAGAACAGTGGTTTAAATTGAACTGGGTACTGAAGATGCCAAGTTCTATTGAAGAGTGCAAGTTCATTTAATTTAGGAACTCGACAACTTCATTTCCTGATTAAAAACCTTCTGACAACAAAGACAATCATTCCAATTAATAAAAAATCAACAAACACAACCATTTCCAAGTAGCAAAATACAACCAATATCACCTTTTCCCACTTCCTAAATTTCAACACAACAAAAAATCCAAGTTTAACACAATAAGGAGTTTAACATTTCAAAATACAACCAAAAGTAGTGTAATAACAACCAAATAAGTTTAACACAACTAAATATCTATCCAAAGTGACCTCTCAATATCTTCTTCCTTTTAGGACGTGCTTGAGCACGTCCACTCCCCCTACCGCATACCCCTCCTCGTGCTGCATTCTCTGTATCCTGAATTAGAACGCCAACGTCTTCTTGAGTGTGTGGATCTTCTTCTTCAATGACGCGATCCTGACTCAAATGTAATGTGGGTTCTTCAGCACCAAAACACATGAGCCAAGCCTTCATTTTTTCCTTCAATTTCCTAATCATCGAAGAGTTTGTCTTGTGATCTCTGATCGCCTCGTGAAGTTGTTGTAGTTCTTCGTGGCACTCATAAACTCTGTGCACCTACAGATAATCAAACAATTTATCAAACACTAAACACAATTTTATAACGTGGCAATTTTTTAAATAAATGTTTAGATCTTACCATCTCCCGTTCTCTACCCGCTTGAGGTATGTATAAGCTATGAGTCGGAGCCAAGGTGTGATGAACAATCCAACATAAGGTGATGCTCAGTACCACAATATATACAGTCGTGTGCTCTCTTTAGGAGTGTCACCTAGGAGTGGTCGCTCAAACTATAGATGATCTCTTCTATGAGACCAATGCTGAATGAATCGGTGATTTTCTGCCAACCAATTAACATCCGCTCTCCCCTGAGCCGATTTCACTACATGTCTCTCCATCGGCTCTGGAATGTGCTGCTGTTGACCGAATTGTCTCATCACTCAGTCTGGACAATGCATAACCACCTCACCAAAATTTATATGCCAAGTACGGCTCGTCCAGATCTCTGAACATTCTGTACACAGTGGTGGTAACTGATGAAGATCCAAATGTGCATAAGGGTCCTAGATCACTTGATCGAATTCTTGCACGTCCAGCTCATTCAGATATAAATCAAGTGTCGTCGTCTTCCCACTACCCTTTAATGATCTTGGTCGTCTCCATCGGGCACCTATTGGTGTCATGTGGTCCTCTGAGTATAGTAATGGTCTGATCTTCAAAGTTCTCCTAATGTGTAGTTGTTCCCAGCACCACATCTACAGGAACGTAAGAAAACCACACAGATGTTTGGTCGGAAATAGTGAAGCTTCGTCTAACATGTTATATAAGTGGGCCAGAACCGCAGTACCCCAACCGTACTCCGATGCGACGGCCAAATCTCTGAGCAAAGGCAGGTACTTCAAGTGAATCATTGTGCCACTCTTATCTGCCAAAATACTAGATCCCAGCTGGAACGGAATAAAGGCTCTGGTGTGTCGTGTAATTGTTTCCTCGTCAACATCAAAAGGCAACTACTGAAACTGAGCTTGCAACGAACACAGAGTTACGGAACCATTATGACCCAAGTCATCGGGGACCTGACCCAATAAATCCATGCAGACCTCTGCCCAAACGTACTCCTAAGACTCACACACCGGCAAACCATCTACGCGCAAGCCAGTAATCAAAGAGATGTCACGCAAGGTGCAAGTGATCTCACCATGTCACAGGTGAAATGAACGAGTCTCCAGTCTCCAACGCCCAACCATCGCCCCCAGCAAGGTATGGTCTAACTGGACTCGGCCCAACCGAGTGAATGTGTCAAACCCCACCATATCTAGCAGAAACAACATCCTCTCATCAGTGATCTGCCATTCATTGAACTTCGATCCATGCTCAACGTATTTCTTGTCATACATCCGAAACGTCGACCCCCGTAATGCAACAAGTCCATCTTTCCAATGGACATTGATGCTGAATCCACTCATATACCGGTTTATGTTCCTCTACAATAGCGTTGCTTAGCTCTTCAAATTTCATAAAGGAATGAGTTTTACCTGCTTCGTAAAACATGATTTGTCTCATTCTTTCCTTGCAATTTCGATGTTTAACAAGATTTGCTTTCATGTGTCGAAGACAGAATCAATGTGCATGCCCCTCTAAAGGTGGAAATGTGGCTCGCACACAAGTATTTATTCCCGAAAATCTGTCAGTGATAATACACAAATCGGGTCGCCTAGTCACTCTACTTGCCAGCAATTGAAGGAACTACGTACACGACTCTGTCTTCTCGCTCTCTACAACAGCAAATGCCAAAGAAAAAATTCCATTGTCTGCATCCGTGCCCACAACAAATAGCAATAAACTTCTATATTTGGTATAGAGGTGGGTTCCATCCACACTAGGCGTTGTACGTTTTGACTTGAAAATATATGTAGCCTTTTGGGACAGACGCATGTAGACACCATTTGAAGTTATCCTCATGACGATGAAGACAATGAACAATATACCGTTTTGTTGAAGAAACCACAACTGAATACTGAACAAACTTTTTAATGTGCCAGAACTGCAGAGCGTGAACCATATCATCTTTCGTTTGAAAATTTCGTTTATCCAAAAAAGAACGACCATCTTCCATACGCCACTCACTCCGTTCCAAATTGTTCGCAGCATTGAAGAATGAGTGTTCAATTGCAGAATTCTCATTCCAGTTGTCGGCCTCGAAGATATCGGGAAGTTCATTAAGAGTTGGAACCATGTCGTTGTTAGCAACTGCATCATCAACAACGTCATCGTCTTCACGATTTATGGATTGGCCCATCGCATATATGACATCCTGTGTCTTCCGAACAACTTGATTAGTAGAAACACCTTCCGGTTCATCTTCTACAGCGAATGATGTACTGTAATCCCCTAATTCCTCAGTGTCATCATCTTCAACGCTATACATCTCGTACATGCATGCTGGTCGACTAAAATGAATTGGGTCAACAGCTGACAAACCAAGCCCAAGGGAGGGATATGAGGTAGACAGTCCAGCCCTACCAGCAAACTCATCATGACTGTAATGCATGGGTTCAAATTGCGACAGAACAGGATAAGGATTTGCACTGCGAGAAGGAATGTCACATGCATTTTCTGGCCATTCATTGCATGTTTGCTGGTAGTTCTGTGATTGGAAAAATGGAATTTGCTGGTACGCCAGAACTTTGGTTGTAGGATTTAGACTTATATTCAAATCTATTCCGTAGTCCCAACGGATCGACCTTACTGTACCATACTCCGGCGAATGAGTGTTGGTTGTCAGCGTAGGGTCATGCACTTTAGGTTCATCTTCCACATACACTCCAACCACATACATCTTTTTAAACAAATGCATTATTCCATACACTGACCTATCATTGGTTAATGGAGCGTATGTCCAATCATTGTTTAATGACAATTTTGCCCTCAACTTCACATCAAACATACTGTGTGAATAACAACATTCGGATCTTATGACATCCATTAAATCCTCATATTTTATGTTCAACGGAACAGGAACAACTACCAACTTTGTGGTCAGATCCTGTATACTCTGTCACATCTCTGTTACAGTCTAATTTCCCATTATACATGACCAACAAATATCCTTCACAATCTTTATCCATTCCTAACATATATTAATTAAATTGGAACATGTGTTCAAGTTAGATGATTGTTCTTCTATTACTAATTAATTAAAAAATTTAAAGTACTAAAAAGTTTTAAAAATTACCGCAATCGCGTGTAGTAGCAAACAACTGTAATCGTCGAGCAAATGAGTGTAGTAGTAAAATCAACTACAATAAACTACATTACGATTAATGTTAGAATTTTATTTTAAAATTTGACAGAACCTCCCCTATATTTTCAAATTCGTAAAATTTAAACCTGCACTGTAAAATAACGAACGATACTACAAATAACATTCTCAATTTCCAAACATCTAATTAACGATATAATTCACAAATTCAAATGACATACATTCAAACAACATACAAATCACGACATATTTAAAACATATATTTTTCAACTTCAACACATTTTTTCCATTAAAACTCATATACATTCATTACTATATTTTTAAGATTATAAAAATCAAACTTCAATTCCAACATACAATCAAAGACATACATTCAAACCCAAATAAATCATTTTTAAGTTTACAATCATTCAAACTAACATACATTCAAACCAAAATAACAACAAAAAATCTAATTTCAATCACAATAATCAAACTTAAATTCAACTATTTTTTAGATTACTTCCATATACCTACAATCAACAAAAATGAAATGAATAATCAACTAAGAAACAAGAAATAAATAGTTTAGCCTAAAAACCCAAAATCGAAATCTAACCAAAACGGGTTCCTAAACCAACAAAAACACTACAATCATACCTAAAACAACAATATATATCATTCTAATACATAAAAGGCAAGAAAATAGCGGAAAAGGAAAAAAATCGAAACCATAACCTTAAATCGCAAGAACTCAGTGTAGGAGGAGGGGGGGGGGGGGGGGTCGGGTTGGTTTTATAGCCCGACGGAACTCAACGTTTGTAACGCCGAGTTCACTTTTTTAAAGTGAACTCGGCATTACAAACGCCGAGTTCTTCCTCTACAATTCGGCATCTAGGATGCCGAGTTTAATTTAAACCACTGTTCGCCTGACCCTTCAACCGTCTCATGGACTATCAGAGTTGCCAGGAGAATAGTTCAAATACAACTCGTCACTTATGATGCTGAGTTCTATTTGAACTATTGTTCTCCTGACAACTCACGTCGAGTGAAATATGAAGTGTTGGGAAATAAAAACCAAACTGAACTCGACACTGGGGATGTCGAGTTCTTTAGACACTAAAAAACAAAACCCGCCGCCACCACGTGGTGGCAGCGGGTCTAGTATGAAAAATACTTTTAAATGAGGTCTATTTTGGCAAAAAGAATTTACTATTTTGAAAAAAAATCCTTTAGTTTATTGACACATTTACATTGTGATCACATTGAGTTGTTATATGATTCTATATTAGTATTTGTTATTCCATTTGGGTTTTTTTGTTTTTTGGACAAAGTATAATAGGAAAGATTTATGCTTGTGACCAAGGAATTGGTTAAGTTCCTTTTAATAAAGTTTGCCATGATTACTTATTATATTGATGTATGGAAGTATTGTAGTACATGAAAGGGACTCTTCATTTTATGAAGATAACCGTCACGACTCTTGCATCTTTACTTCATATAGATAAGTGTAAAGTATACCCACCTAAGTTTATAATGTGAAGATGTTCACTTCTATGTTGGCTTTGATCATTGAGCCAAGTGGGAGATTGTTGGCATAATGTTTGTCTCATTGATAGACAGTTTTCACCGTTATATTAAAGATGTATTTTCTAATAAGTTATGTAGTTAGTTACCATAGTGACGGGATGCCATGGTTAGTTATCTTTTTGACGAGGGATGCATCTCATGGTGAGGGGATGTTAGTTGGTTATGGGACCAACTATGTAAGGACAACAATATGGCACCTGGTTCTTCATCTTTTTCTAGAAAGAGGTTTAGCCTGCCCTTAAGGAATCTCCATTTGGAAGGCTTAAGGTGAGGAAACCTTGTTGCCCCACTAATCCAAGTGTGCGCCGAACCGCCTTCGTCATTCTACGGTGTCGAGTTTTGTTTCATAGAGGAGGACAAACGCTTCCGCTTTTGAGTATAACACTAGGGAATATGTTGGCTACATTAGGTATGTACTTCAACAGATTGATGCAAGAAAAAACCATTTCTTTCAAATTAAGAAAATTAATGAATCCGAGAAAAAAATGGTTATCATTTTATTAGATGAGTTTGATATTATCAATAGCAAAAATTAAAGTTATAGTCTTAGAGAACAAAAAACTGTTGCTTCAAACAAAGAAGATCAATGGACAATCATTTAACTGTTGATTCACTACCCTTCGGGGAAGTGTAAATGTTGATGTTATTACCCACCCAAACAATTTAATTGTTTGACACGCCCCATTATATAGTGTTTTTATTGAGTGGGGTAATGAATTAAGCCATGTTTTTATGCGCTTGTACCATATAATCATTTGTGATACATATTATTGTTACTTTGGACATATAAGTTGTAATATTCATAAATATGAACATGCCAAACACCTACAAAAATCTCAACCCTTTCTCATACTTTCATATCTCAAAGTCTCAACCATTAGTCTGAAACCCAAATCTTAGTCCCATTCCGTTTCCACTAGGCACTAGTTGCTCCATATAGTTCTTCAAGCCATGTGCCTTGGGGAAGCCATGTGCCTTGGGGCTGGGGGCGATCCCCATCAAAGTCCTCCACCATCACTTCCCTCTCGACCATGTGCCTTGGAGGGCCTTTCTACTCTCTAACTATTTTAAGATTTCTAGAGTTTCGTCTCTGATGTAGTGAGGATTTTAGGTGGATTAGCGTTCATATGCCATACATACCTTAACATAACAACTTGCACTACTGCAGAATGCACAATAGACGTCATTGAATAGACGTCGGATATAAAAACATCTAACGTCTATAGGTATAGACTTCGGATATTTGTTCATCCGACGTCTATAGGTTTGTATAGACGTCGGATATTTGGTCATCCGACGTCTATACCTCCTGAAAGAAGCAAGATATTTTTGTTTATTTTTTGGGATTTATTTCGTAAAATAATTTATGTGGATTTATTTTTTGGGATTTATTTCGTGTAAGAATTTATGTGGATTTATTTTTTGGGATTTATTTCATGTAAGAAATTATGTTGATTTATTTTGTATAAGAATAATGTGAATAATTTGGATTGCTTTAAAAAAAGGTAAACATCAATGTAACTATCACATGCATGTGTGTTGTATACATGTGTGTATGGTCATATGTCTTGAAGTTTAGTCCCACATTGGAGAAAGTTTTTTGTTGGTGGAGTTGAAGTACTCCACCACTCATTTACTTGTAAATCGTAGTTTGATTCCACACTACAAAACACAAGTGAGACATATATATATATTTAATGGTCAAAAGATTGGCACTTGGGGGGGAACTTGGACAACTTGGGCCTAAGATGGTTGTAATTATTTTTTTTACTGTTTAATCATGTATAGACGTCGGAAGTATCAAATGACCGACGTCTATAGGACGTAATTTTTTATTATTGTTATTTAAATGTATAGACGTCGGTCACCCCATATATCCGACGTCTATAGGCCGTAAAAGTTTAGTCCCACATCGACCATTTTTTTTGCTGCTGTGGTTGAAGTACTCCACCACTCCTACACAGGTGAATGCGAATGAGTTTCGTCACTTGGGCGACTTAGGCTTCCTCTACGTTGTTGTTGGTCAAAAGATGGGCACTTGGGGCACTTGAGCGACTTGGACCTGATTACTCTAGAGGTTGGGTGCCTGTTATAGGCCGTATAACAAGCGTAATACTTTTGTTCGTAAATTAAAGATATAATAGACGTCGGCTATATATGACCGACGTCGATACACTATACATTGTATAGACGTCGGTCGTATATAGCCGACGTCTATACACAAGGGTATAGACGTCGGTGGAATATACGTCGGACACTTGGATGGCAAAAATCCGTCGTATATACCACTGTATATACAACGTATATGACACTTTTTCCACTAGTGTTGGAGTTGGTTATGATAGTTAGGGACAGAGAAATTTGATGATTAGAGCTCCAACTAAAATATTTCAATTTATTAGCTTTTATGTAGGACAAGTAGGGGTGTAATCAATCTCTAAACAAGCGAACCGAGCATGCTCGAGCTCGGATCGATAAGAAAAAGTTCGTGCTCAATGCTCGCTAGATAAGGATTTCGAGCTGCGCTTGAGCTTAGCTTGACTCCTGCTCGTGAGCTGCTCGGCTCGTTAACCTGCTCTATAACCTAGTTAACCCTCTCCCAACCAACCCGAACACGTGCTCCCTCATTGGCCGAAGACTCCCTTGGGGACCTCTACAAGAAGGTTGGAGGGGATAGCCGAGGATTGCTTGGTGTCGAGGAGGTGGTGGTGGGATCAAGCGAGGTCGGGGGAGGAGAGCGAGGAGCAGAAAGGAGCAGTGGGAGAGTTGGGGGCTAGATAGGAGAATTTGTTGTGCTTGGAGAGCTCCCGGAGGAGGAGGCGGGGACTGTTGGATGGGATGGTGGGGTTGGTGGAGACAACAATGGGGTTGGGAGAAGATTTGGTGGGGAGGGAGGTGGATAAGGTGAGGTCGAGAGTGGAGGTGAGGCGAGGAGGAGGCGTTGGGTTTGGTTTGGTGAGGAAGAGATGTGGGTTTGGGATTTAGGAGGGTTGGAAGATTTGGGTTTGGTTTGTCAATTGGGTTTGATAAATTGGCAATGAGTTCGTGAATAGGGTTGGTAAATGGATAATTCGATTAAGTATTCGGGTTAATTGGGTAATTGGATATAGTAATCGGTCTCGAGCGAGCATAGTCCCCTCATGCTCGGCTCTTTTAGCTCGTCGATTGGATTTCGATGCCTGTGATCGGCTCGTTACTAACCGATCTGAGCAAAATCAGGCGAACATTGAATGATCTACCGATCCCGAGCAGAAATGATAACACTAAGGACATGTTGAAACCCTACAAAAAGGACAATTCAGGTTGGTGTTTAGATTTTTTTGGTGCTCTAAAATCAACTATGTTTCGGGACTTTTTTGTTTGGTAAAATCTCAAGCATTAAGAGGATTATTTGGTGAACATATTTCATTAAGACATCATCTAGGAATTTACTTTCACATCATTTATTATTTTGTTAATCAAGTCAAATAGTGTTGGGATTAAAGCTAAAACATCAAACATCAGACATGCAAGTGGCTTGATCGCATGTCTTCAAGATGCAATTGACGAAAATAATTAAATGTCATAACGTAGGGTCCCCATTTAATTGTTTAAGGCCAGTTTGAACAAATAGTTTTGTAATAAACAACTTTCATAGAGACAACTTGCTTTCTACTTGGTTTCAACTATGACGAAATTCAAATTCTTTGAGGGAGTTTAGTTTTGTCCAGAACAAAAGTCAGCAACTGTTCAGCTAGTATGCTTAGTGCTAGGTCTTTCTTGCAGCACTTAAGGGATTTTTATTCATTTTTAGGTTCATTTGAGAGGGACTTAGTTTTTAATTTTTTTGTTTCCATCCAAGCCTGGATTTGATGTTTGATATAACCAAATGTCATATATCTACCTTAGTGTTAGAGTCCAGAACTGAACTACAATGGTTGTTGTTGCTTTCTTGGTGGCATTTTATCAAAGTGTTTTTTGTTTGGGTGAATAATTGATCGTTTTCATTTACCACAAGTGGACGGCATCGGTGAATACATGACAAGTACGTTATGCGCGTCGGTGAAGACATGACAAGTGACGGGTCGTACCACAAGGAGCATGCGCATCATTGTTACCATACTCGAAGGGGGGATGAGAAATAGAGATTGAAGGTATCTAAACTAGTTGACAAACGTGACACAAAATAACTAATCCAAAACTAGTCCCGTGGGAGGTGGAGAATGAATGCAAAAGTGTAGAGGTGTGATACATGTGTGTGTACAATCACTAGTGCAGAATAGTACATACTCGTCGGGTAATAGATGTCAACTTTATTAACGGCCGACGTCTATAGGTATAGACGTCTGTTCTGTTAATTCCCATGCGAACCGACGTGTATACCTCGATGTGTATTCCCCCATCCATTGACGTCGGGGTATAGATGTCGGCCATATTAACAGTCAAGGTTTATTAGGTGCAATAGACATCAGCGATTAATATAACCGACGTCTATAGGTCTCTAAGTCGAGAACCTCCTTACATTTTTTATCTTTCATTCTGACAAAAACCAGACCAAACCCTAGCCGGTCCTCCGACCCTCCGACCAATCTTCGACCTCCGCGACCACCGTACACGTCTTCCTCCACTTCCACGACCACCACAGTCACTGCTTCTGCCTCCGGCTCGACCTTGATAGCCGCCGCGACCTCCCTGACCTTGAGGTAAATCTTTTGATATTTTTTATGTTCCTTATTTTGGTTAGTTTGGTGAAGTGGAATTTGTTGTTTTTTCGGTTTTCATATGGAATTAGAGAGTATAAATAATGATATTTTCGTGGTTATTATAATGCATACTATAGACAGCAAAAACAAAGGTTTTCGAGAGAAAAGATTGTAAAAAGTTGTTTCTTAGAGGATGAAAATTCTCTTTATGTATTTTGTTAGTTATAATAGTGTGTATATTTTCTAAGATGGGTTGTATTAGTAGAAAATAGAAGAGTGGTTTGGAATGCATGCTTGTGTATGGTTGTTTATTTGTATGTGAATGTAACATGTATATGACTAATAAATATTTTGTGGTTTGGAATGATAATATTGTTAATTTTGAAGAATGTCATTTGCATTAATTTGTGTTTCAAGGCCCATCCTTACTCTTTCCATATCTTTTCAGCCCAATAATCCATATATTGTTTTCGTAATTTTAGTTTTCATGAAATTATTGCTATGAGTTCTGAAAATTGAGACTCGAATAAACCAATAATGGTTTTCTTCAGTGATTGAGTTTCAATTGAGTTCTTAAACGGGTAGTAAATTTCCTTAGTCTTGAGATCAATTTACGGTTTCAGATTCATTTTGGGATTGAGTACTTTTATTTGGTGTAGTTGTGCGACGTTGTTGCGAGGATTGAGCGTCGTCATTGCTGGATTAGTGCAAGGATTGAGCGATGTTGCTGTGCAGGAAGCGTCCAAGATTTTGATTGTGAGTTTTTCTTTGTTTTAGATAATTGTCATGATTATTTTCCTTATTTTTAGATAATGTTCATAAGATAATGTGAAATTTATTGTGGCTATGAATGAATCTAATGATATGAAACCACATCAGGAGATCAAACTGTACCCCATGAAAATACTTGGTTAAAGAACAAGTTCATTAGAAGAATGATCGAGTCTCTGTTTGATATTTTTGGAAAACGTCATTAATATTCAGTAATTGAAATTAGACTTGATTGGACCCTTCAAGTCAAAGCATTTTACCTTGTGTGAGATGGTTTAACATGCCTAATTGATAAGAATACATGTTCTATCTAATTCATGCTTTAATTTAACATGAATATTTCCAATTTTTTGTATTTTCATTATTTTGAGAATGCTGAATTGTTATAATGTTTTGTTTTATTTTGCATTGTTTTATTTCGAGAATGCTGAAATCTAATTGATAAGAATGTTGATTGCTGAAATGAAACTTATTTTGTTTAGTTAAATGTTTATTTAGGTTTACTTTCTAATAACTCATCGACCCCTTAAGCAACTTGGCCTTTAATAACCTAAAGTAAAAGATTAGACAATATTTGCTAAGTCATTCATCATTAGGATTTCATTCATCGTATTTATTATTTATTTTACGATTTCTATCGTAGATTGTTGGCGTAAGGTACGTAATCTCTTTCACTCATCATTCATTAGAAAGCACGCATTAGTTAGTAGGACTTGCATTGGAACAAGAGCGAGGTGAGTGTTTGTTTGGTTTGTTGTTTGTTAGATTAAGGTATGAAAAACACCTAGGGGCAGTCACCTATAGGAGATGAGGTAGGGGATTTCATCACCCTTTCCTTGGCCCAAAAACCACTTAATAAAAGGACCATAATAAAATCAATTTAAGACCGTTATGGTCAAAACGTCGTTGCCCATCTAGTCTCCCTGAGATTTTAGGAACCTCTAGGTTCTTGATTTCCTACAGACTAGTGGTCCTCACTGCTTAAGACCGTTCCGGTCTGAACGTCGTTGCCCGTCTAGTCTCCATGAGATTAGGAACCTCCGGGTTTTCGATTTCCTATAGACTAGTGGTCCTCGGTGGGACCTCAAAGTTAGACGTTGTCTGGTGCTAAGGACCTATAGTGGACTCTAAGCTTGCTTTGGCCTTGA
Source organism: Triglochin maritima (assembly GCA_963682175.1). Taxonomy (NCBI): domain Eukaryota; kingdom Viridiplantae; phylum Streptophyta; class Magnoliopsida; order Alismatales; family Juncaginaceae; genus Triglochin; species Triglochin maritima. Next base: position 36,942,418 of record OY821773.1, on the reverse strand, counting down.
TTAAGGACTTCATCTCTTCTCTTCTGAGTCATTTTTTTTCTCATCTTCACGTCTTCGGATCTTCTCATCTACGAACACCTTCTTTTAAAATGAAATTTTATTTATTGTCTTCAATAGTAACTATCATTTTTCTTAATGTTTAGATTGAAATGGATCGAGAGTGGATTTTTTCAAACCGATTGAGTGATGAGTATGAGAACAAAGTGAATATGTTCTTAGAACTTGCCAAAGATCATTCAAAGAATACAAATGATAGAGACATAGCGTATTGTTCATGCACTAAGTGTCATAATATGTCGGTGCTGACTTTTCGGAAAATAAAAGATCATTTGTTTGAGAAAGGTTTAAACACAAGTTACAGATGGTGGATATCGCATGGTGAAAATGAATCATTTAGTTGTTCCAAGAATGTCGGGGACAATGTTAGTGTGGGAGATCACTTAGAGGAAATGGTTCAGGATATAGCTGAAAAGTTTTCGTCCATCCCCGATTTACTTGGTAGTTTGTTGAGTGACAATGTGAAGCCGTTGTATAAGGGTTGAACCAAATTTACTAGATTGTTAGTGGTGTTGAAGTTGTCCAATTTAAAAGCCGGAAATGGTTGGACCGATGCCAATTTCACATCATAAGAAAGTGTTGTGTCCTACGGGAATGGAATATAGGAAGATACATGCATGTCCGAACGATTGTATATTGTACAGGGGTGAGTTTGAAAACATACATTCTTGTCCCAACTGTAATGTTTCACGATACAAAATGATACGTAGTGGATCGAACAACAATGTAGATGATGATGAGTTGAAAATCAAAGGACCTCCAGCAAAAGTTTTGTGGTATCTTCAAATAATACCAAAGCTTAAACATTTGTTTGCTGGTAAGGAGGATTCCAAAAATATGACATGGCATGTTGATCATGAGAAACCAAATGATTAGCTGGTACGTCATCTGCAGATTCAACTCAATGGAAAAAGTAGATCACAAATTCCTGTGTTTGGTGAAGAATCTAGGAATGTAAGACTTGGACTCTGTGCGGACGTAATGAATCATTTTGGTAGTATGAGTAGCATACACAGTTTTTGGCATGTTCTGCTTGTAATTTACAATCTGGCCCCGTAGTTATGCATGAAATGCAAATATATTATGTTGTCTTTAATGATTTCTGGTCCGAAACAACCTGGAAACGACATATATGTGTATTTAAGACCCTTAATTGATGACCAAAAGAGATTGTGTGTTCATGGAGAACCAGTTTTTGATGTTTATCGTCAGCAGTCAGTTGTAATGCAGGCAATGATTTTTTGCACGATTAATGACTTTCGAGCTTATGGTAATCTTTCTGGATATTCTGTAAAAGGTCGTAACACTTGTCCAATTTGCAAAGAGAATACATGCTCTTTGCAACTGGTTAATTGTTCCCAGACAATCTATCTTGGTCATCGGAGTTTTTTGCTAAACTCACATCCTTATCGTATGTTGAAGAAGGCATTTAATGGAAAACAAGAGTTTCAAAATCCACCAGTTGAAATCAGCATCGAAAAGGTGTATGAACCGTTGAATGTGAATTTGGAAAACCATACAAACAAGGAAATGACAAAAGTCCTTGGAAAAAAAATCCATTTTTTACCTCCCTTATTGGAAAACTTTAGAAGTTAGACATTGTATTGAAGTGATGCATGTAGAGAAAAATGTTTGTGATAGTCTTGTTAGTACTCTGTTGAACATACTGGTAAGACAAAATATGGATATCATGCTAGACTTGATCTTGTTGAGCTTGGTATACGAGCAATGCTGACACCAAAGAAGAAAGGAGACCGGAACTACTTACCTGCAGCTAGTTATACATTGTGTAGAAAGGAGAAAATAATTCTCTGTCAGTGTTTGCATGATGTAAGGGTTCCACAAGGTTACTCATCAAATATTAGTAGTCTTGTTACTATGAAGGATTTCAAACTTGTGGGGATGAAGTCTCACGATTTTCATACTTTAATCCAGCAGTTGTTACCTGTAGCACTAAGATCCATATTACCGAAAGATGTTAGACATGCAATAATAAAGTCGTGTTCCTTTTTCAACAAGATTTACAGTAAAGTGGTCGATCCCGTGTAGTTAGATAAGTTGCATAGTGAAATTGTGGTGACATTGTGTCAGTTGGAGATGTTTTTTCCACCAGCTTTTTGGACATTATGATTCATCTAGTTATTCATTTACTTAGAGAAGTTAAATTGTGTGGACCAGTTTTTTAAAGGTGGATGTATCATTTCGAGCGTTATATGAAAGTGTTGAAATGCTATTGTAAAAATCGTCAAATGCCATATGCTAGTATTGTTGAAGGATATGTAGCTGAAGAGGTTATCGTGTTTTCCACTGAATACCTAGCAAATACCAAAAGTATTGGACTTCTGAAGAATCGTCATGCTCAACTATCCGATGGTAAAAGGACACATGGGATGAAAATATTAAATCCAAATGGCGAGTAATTAATGGCAACATATGTCTATGTGTTGTGCAATCCTAATGAAGTTCAACTTTACCTAAATGAACACATGGAGCTTCTAAAGTAAAGAAATCCTTTATGGAGTGATCAACAAGTAATTAATAGTCACAATAACAATTTCATCTCTTGGTTCAAAAAGGTGGCTTACAAGCATAATGTTTCTGAGACAATACAGTGGTTGGCCTATGGTCCACATTCTGCTGTTATAAGTTACAATGACTATGATATCAATGGATATTCATTCTACATAGTCTGTGAAGATGCCAAAAGTGTTGTTCTAAACAGTGGGCTCACTTTAATAGCAAAATCATTGCATGTGTCTAGTTCTAAAGACAAGAATCCTGTATACGCCGACATGTCCTATTACGGTGTAATTGAAGAAATTTGGGAGCTAGACTTTGTTAAATTCAAAGTACTTGTATTTAGATACAAGTGGGCTGATAATAAAAGTGGAGTTCGAGTGGATGACTTGGGGTTCTCTTTAATTGATTTTTCAAAACAAGGATATAAAGGAGAACCTTTTATTCTCGCTTCCCAAGCGAAACAAGTTTTCTATATGGCTGATTCATGTGATAAGAAATGGTCAGTAATTCTGGATGGGAAGAAAAAAATTGTATCAGATGAAAGTCTTATTGAGTATAAAGAGACCACCATTCTCTAATCCGTGTATTATTATTAGTATTATCAACTTCGTATTAAATAACTTGTGCTATTGAGGACAATAAAGGTTTGCAGAGCGTTAGGTGGAGTAAGAACAACAACAAAAGCGAGAGTAACATGGCATGGAATGGGACTAAGTACTTTCTCCCATATTTGGTAATTAAGTTAAGTAATGAAACATATATTTAGAGAATTTAAATTTTTGTAGTACCTCAAGCAGACTGGAAATATGGAATGTGGTTACTACGTGATGAGATACATGGAGGAAATCCTCGAAATTGCACCTCAAAACGTATCCCTAACCGAGGTAATATAGATCGCTATTCAGTTGTATAATTATAGTTTCATTATTTAGATTTAATATTTTTTACTTGTATTTTTATAGGTCTTCAAAAAGAATAGCGATCCATACTCGCAACAAGAGCTTGATGAAACTCGCGATCGATGGGCTCGCTATTTTATCAGAAACATGTTAATGAACTAAGAGGTTCTCATATCACTAACACTTTTTTGTAATTTATTTAACAAGTTTACTTGTATTAGAAATATACAATGTTATGCCTTAACATAATCAAACATTTTTGGAATGAATGCAAAGTTTTTGTGTATGAATGTCAAGTGTGTTGAATGATTGTGTTTGTGTATGCATGCTTGTATTTATTTGTGTTTGTGGATGAATGTGTATATTTGTTTGTCTTTATGAATGAAATTGGTGCAGGATGAATGCTTTTCTTATGTAGGTTGAATGTGTTTGCTATGCAGGTATCTATGAATGCTACATTTCATTTTTTTTAATATGGTAAGGGAATAGACATCTGTTGTACTGAGTAGCTGACGTGTATACCTAGAGAAAAGGAATAAACGTCGGCTCCCAGTCACAACTGACATCTATATGCTAAGTATAGACGTCCGTCATCCCTAATTGCCGATGTCGATACTTAGCGAATAGACATCGAGTGTTATGTGTCTGATGTCTATGTATATACGACGTATATATAGATGTCGGTTCAGTAGAGCCTTATATCCGACATATATACCCTGTATATCCGACGTATAACCCCTTTTCTGCACTAGTGAATCAAAAGCTAATGACATGCATAATATGGAAATCTTATAATGTCACACTCGTAAGTGTGTCTTTACATGAATTAAGATTTATCATCATCATTAAACACATAAAAAAACTACTTAAGATTATGACAAAGACAACCACATGATTACATGTTTAATGACATAAAGAACATAGAATCCATAATGACCAACTATGTCTCCACATGAATTAAGATTTAACATTATCATTAAAACATACAAGACATTAATTAAGATTTAACATGCATGCCATCATTAAAACATACAAGATTTAACATGTCATTCTTATCTCTTTACCCACTCCAACCATATCTTCACCTCATCATTACCCATAAAGTGGGTCCATTAGCCAAAGCGTGTGCTAAACATCAATTAAGAAAATTAGCACATCAAAGGCAAGAGTAAGGAACCCACTAAATGACTATGGAATTCATGTGAGGCTCCAAGATTAGGATTAAACACACACACTAATACAACACGTCAACACTTCACATCACCCTCCACAACCCAATGGGGATGGACTACTCTCTACCCATATTTGTTAGGATCTATGGCCGTCTAACGATGGATAAATACGGAATTAATAAATAATAATCGAAGGATTAAGGAAGAGACAATTGCAAACCACAAATTCGTCGACACCGGAGTTTAGAGAGGTTTGGCACCCACACCCGGGTCATAGTCCTCCTCGCAAGCCTCGCTCGATCCCCCGAGCCTCGCTTACGGTTCCACTAACCGATCTTGGTTCTGGGCCGAGACCAACGTCGTTTAAAACACCAAGCCTGGCGAACAACCCCGCCTCACTCGTGTCTCGTCTCACAACCCGAGAGGGAGCTTCCTCGAAGCTATACAACTTGGTGATTCTTGAATAAGGAATTGGAATCACAATCTAACTAACACTCTACATTTAAGCACACTTAGATATTGATATGGAATTGGATATGCAAGTGGTGAGGTTTAGGCTTGAGTGTTGTGGATTGAGAGCTTGAAGATGGAGAGGATTTGTCTTTGAGTATTGGATAGATACGAAGTGTTCAAGATGTCCAAAAAAACAAAATGAGGTCCTATTTATAAGCCTTCAAGCTCAACTAGCCGTTTGGGAGTTGGTGGGGAATGGACCAATGAGAATGCAAGATGTGACTTAAGCTCGGACAGAAATCGTGGCATATTCGGTCGACCGTTATCCAAACGGTAGTCCGAAGAATTGGTCTTAACTAAGAACTCGGTTGACAAATTATATATCGGATCACCGTTCACCAACCTCCAGTAGCTTTTATCTATTTAGCCTTAATTAAATTCAGTTCACCGAAGTACATTCGGTTCACTGTTCCAAGGTGGACAATAGAATTGATTGGGCTCGGATTATGTCAAGTTCGGTTGACCGTGTACACTTCGGTAGACCAAAGTTAGCACGTGTTTTGCGCTGACATTGAGTGGAAAGTTGGTTTATCATTAACGGTCAAGTGCCACATGTAAAATAGTCGTTGGGCTCCTAAATCCAATAAGGATTCGGTAGACCGAAGTGTGTGCGGTCGTCCGAACTGGGTCAAGTTAATTGGGCTCTAGGGAATTTTGTCAACACTGTCACTCTGTTTCTTAGTTAACCTACTAGGATATGGAGCTTTTGGCAGGTAGGTTTTATGCGGTTCCTGAGAAGGAGGCGTTGGTCTATTACCCTGACCCTTAGCCTCTTTCTCACCATCATTCCTACCAATGGCCATGTACTTGTTGTAATTAGTAAAATGGGTAACAAGTTTTTGGCACCATTGGCAGGGTGCGCTTAGTCCCAACTTTTCCTTGGGTGATTCAAGTGGTTTTTTATTTATATTTTTTTTAGTTGTGGTGTTGTCCAGGTGATCAGGTGAGCTCCATATTTCGAGGGGAACTTCAGAGCAACATTTGGAGCTAAACAAACCACTAGGTAGCGTTTTTGGCATCGTTGCCAGGGACGAGGCAAGTACGTGTCGATCCATAGGGAGTGTTGCCAACCTTTGAGTGAGCGAAATCAAGTGGGAATTAATGGTGGAAGAAGATATTATTATGCTACTACTGAAAATACAATTATACTAAGAACGCAAAAAAAACTAGATTAAGAAGCAAATGAAAAATAAAGAAATCAGCAAACGATATGGAACGAAATATGGATGAACCCATAGGGGGTGGAGTGTGTGCGAATGAGGTGAGAGAATGATGAATGATGCATGTAGGCATATGTGTGTTTGTGTGTGTCTTCATGCATAGGAAGTGTCTAAAGATTTGAACACCTATCAATCCATTCGTACAACATATTAACAATTACTACTTGATTATCAAAAGGCGACGCTCCACATTAGAAGTGTCTAAAATTATGACAAGACTCATCAAAAACCAGGAACTCGTGTGGACAACAAAGCTAAGCATGGGAGGTGTCTGAATTTTATTGCAAAACACATCAAAACAAAGTTTCTTCAATCAATCGAGCAAGCAAACACTAATATTAACACACGGCTGACATGTAGCATATCTAACAGGATATTTCAGACAATAAACATGAGGAAACCAAGCATGTGAAGTGTCTAAATCGTATGGAAAAACCCAGCAAAAAATCCCCCAACATGCAGATGATCAAAATGAACCCGATAAACATACAACATCCAAGTCTACACAAACTGAAATCTGTTAGACATCAAAACCTCAAAGCATACATTTAAACATCATCTCCACCCGCCAAAGGGGGAAGGAACTACACTAAACATGAAGAACATATTATTATTGCAACAGAAAAAATATTCTAAACTAACAACAAGAAAAGAGAGAAACTAAAAATAAAAGTATTTTATTAAGATAGAGGAGACATTGCAATTTCTGGCAAGGGAGTTTCCTCCCTTCCAGCAGAATTTGAAAATCTCTCCAAGGAGTACAAGGGGTGCTACAGAAGCAAGAGGAGAGAACAAAACACATGCACGCGCGCGCGCGAGAGAGAGAGAGATTTATAGCCATCCAACCAGCTTTTCTTTTTGCTGCAAGGAAATAATTCGGATGCAATTTTCTTCTTCATCTCTTGCCAAATATGCTTTTATCTTCCTTACCTTTTCTTTTGTGCATGGGATTCTTGTGGGATGCCTTTGTTTGACCAATTTAAATTCTTGAATTTTTGCATGCACGTGCTCTCCTTTTCATTGGTCCAAAACATGCACGTCCAAAAACTATCGCAACTCAGACCTTTGTTCCTACGCTTAAATCCCTTTAACTCTTATCCTTCTTTGTACCTACTTTTTATTGAAATAATCTTAAAACGACCCGAGTATCACAAAATATGGGGTGAAATAATAGATATATAACATGAATAGACTACATGATATGCCATTACTCAGTCATCTAGTTGTAAGTACCTATAGTGACCTTAGGCAGTTTGAGCCATGTTTGCTAGATTAGGCTTCTACCCACAACCACTACCCACGCTAGTTGTAAGACCCGCTCTCCTGCCACCCTGTTTTGGTTTTATTAATTCTTTTACTCATCGCTTATGTTATGTGTTTTATTGTCTACGTTTTGAGGTTTTGTCTGGTTTCGTAGAAGTTTCCTATTTGGGCGGGTTCGACCGTCGGGTGCGGTTGCATTCGATTGACTTAATCGGTTCAATCTGGTGCAACCCTTGGGTGTGGATTTGTTTCATTGGTTGAGGCGTGTCGGGCTGGAGTAGAATTGGTGTGGCTGAGTTACCAAATCAGCAAAGGAGAATCTTGCAATATTTGAATTGGAGACTTTAAGGAAAGTCTTAATTGGCCATCAAAGCCAATAATCTCTTGCCTTGTTGGTGGTTGTTCCTTATAAGTTGCACCAATAGAAACCCTACCAGCCAGCCGACCCTACCTCCCACCCCTCTCCACACAACCACCGAAATCTCCAGCATCTCCAGCAGCTTGGTAGAAGAAATCCGGAGGAGCTCCTTGCGTGCGGCTAGGGGAGTCTTGGCGGATTTCGGTTTAGCTCAGCATCTTCCATTCTTCAGGTATGCCTCCAGCCATAGTATCAAACGAGGTAGGGTGTGTTGGGCGAAGGCTTCCCAACATCCTTGGCTGGTCGGGTCTGAGGTTTAAGGTTGGTACGTCTAGAACCTATCCGGGAATGTGGATGGTGGTGCAACCCTAGGCTTCAGCCGATGGGCGGGTATCTCTCCCACTAATGCGACACCTTCTCCACGTTATCCTTGGTGGTTTACTGGACAAACCAGGGAGGAAGGAGGAGGAGCTGTGGGAGCAAGTCGGGTAGGGTTGCTGCAAGAAAGTTGCATGTTTTGCAACCCAACTCATGTCGATAGATGATGGGATCTATTGTTATTTTGTTAACGTGTTTCTCCTAGATGTGTTCCTGATTTTGGTTTCGCAATCTTGAATGATTTCACGTCTTTGCTTAAAAGAGATCTACACATATTGTTGCGATTTATTGATGCCATGTTACGTTTATTCAGTAGTTATATTCGCATCATGTCTTCTTGAATCGTTGTAGATTGTGGGTCTTATATTCTTGAAATGATTCATGATTTTACCCAGGTGACAATAAGATTGTATGCGGATTATAGGTTATGTGATTAGGGGTTAAGGAATGATGAAATTCTTCTAGCAATTCATGAGGACATAACGAAAGTAGGTCATATGTGCATGAAATCGTTTTGTGGTTATATCTGGATGCTCTTTCACGATTGGTTACTGATTTATTGATCGCATGTTCATGTATTATTTTTATCCATACTCAGATACTCTACCCATATATATTACTGATCATAAGCCTAATCGTGCATTCATTCCTGGTTATAGTCATGTAGTCCACCCGATTAATCGTTAGTTATAAGACATGTGTCCTGCATGGCTTCATGGTCATATTCTTGGTAGCTGCATAACTTAATTGCTGATCGTATGACATGTGCTCCTGTTGTAACTCTTAAATTATACTCTCATAATTTCTGATTTAGAGCCAAGTCCCATGTTTTGAATACATGCACGTTGCTGGAATTCCATTCTCATGCTAGGTGAGTTGTTAGTGGTTCACTGGGTTGTCTAATTGCTGATGCTTTCTTTCTATTATTATTGTCATGCTGGTGTGTTAATGATTTGTGACATTATGGTGTGGTCTTGAGTGGCATGTAGGAAATCAGACCTTATAACATCCTTATCATGACCCGTAGATGATTTAATTAGTAATTATATCATGTTACCAATTCAGTTATGATTGATTGCTTTTGCATTTTGATATTAATGTCATGGTCTGATTTTTGTGAGGAGCTGCAAGGAAGTACTTGAGTGCCCTTCCTTAAGCCCGCACTCCCTAGATATATAGACCCTCGGCTAGTTTGCATTGCATATAATCTGATAATGTAATTTTGGGCACGTTTTGTTTCTGGGCCGACAGACCACGGGTGGGTCCTCTAGCTTCAGAGGCCATCCGATTAAGACCCCTATGTGAGGACCAAGCCTAAGATAAGTCCTGGGCAGGCGCGCTGCCATTCTGTCTCAGGTTAGGTGTTCCCAAGTTCGCGATGACACCATGTAGGTCTATTTCCGCGAATTGGGACACTTAGCCGGCGCACCGCCTTGTGCCGAGCGGTGGGTCACTGACGAGTGACCGCCTTTGACCAGCGAGGCTGGTGTTCTGGTTCCTATTGTGGAACGATTCGGGTGCGCCCGATGGGCACGGCTTCTGTGGTCGTAGCCTTCTGTTGTACTTGATGCTCTCTGTTCTGTTCTGTTCTGATGCTTGCCTTAATTAAATTCATGCTATCTTTCATTTATTGCATTGGCGGGGGCATACTGGGTTTTCTTAATTGAAAACTCACGCATTGTTAAATGTGGTGCTTGCAGGTACTTAGGTCCCACAGGGCAGACTGGACGAGTTCCGAAGATTCTGTACACGAGGGACACGTCGACCACATTCTCCAGTTATCTTTTGCTTCCGCATTGTTTACTACGTTTTCCCGTTTGGACTTGATGTAATGTAATAGAACTTCTTACTGTTATGATTATTCTGTTATTTCGGTTATGTATTATGTCAGTCCATTTTTGCATGACTTCTTTCACTTTTGTCGAGTCGTGTTGGTCAATCTTTTGTAACACCTTCGGTCGTCGCGAAGGTCTCTGATCGCGACACTTGTGTTCCTTTCCCAGTGTGCGTACCCGTGAGATCGGGGGCGTTACACTAGTTCTAGGGATTCTTCCCATCTACTCTGAGTCATCTTCTTCTCACCTACTTCTACGTTCTAGTCTCTTAACCTTTACACTCTCTAAAAGCGTTTTAGGGTCGAGTCTAGGACTTTTTGCGAGCTTGGCCTCGTGGTGGTGAGAGTGGTCAACTCGATAGTACTATTTTGAGATGGATGGTTACATGGGCGACAATCCATTTTATTGTTGGGACCATGACTATTCTCCCTGGTATACCCAACTCATGTATCCTGGGGAGCCTCAGACTAACACCCATCACGGTTAGGACAATGTTAATTGTGTGGCTGAGCAGTCTTCAGATTGGCATAATATGAGAGAGACACCGACTGGTAGACCATCATCTACTTGTGTGGGATCATATGTTGGTCAACAAAATGAGACATTACAAGAAACTTTGGCCTCTTTCATGTGTGTAGTAGAGGATATGAGTGCACCGGTGGCTCCAGAAGCCATACCATGTGATCGTTGGGGGTTGAGTGGTCACGTTATCGGGGAATGTCCTTTTATTCTCCAAGAGTCTGAGTATGAGCATACCTTTTTCCAAAATGCTAATGTGACCTTTACGCATCAGCATACAACCCAAGAGGGATGAATTCATGGGGAGACAATATTGATTCAATTTTTTATACATCATACCCACCCCATTATTCTCCACCCAAATACCCACATCCCTATCAGCCATCACCCATGACAACTTCAACTAATTCTCAGCCTATCAACACCAAACCCATCCATTTCCCAAATTCTGAAATAAACTTCACTGTTGACACTAGACTTGATTATTTAGAACAAGCCGTCCAAGTGTTCATGGAAACCACTCAAAAATTATTGAAGTTCAACTTGAATTCCTTGCAAACTATGGAAATGGAAGTGAGTCAGTGGTTAGTAGCATATCATACATCACATTTATGTTATATATCCTTTATTTTACCCCAATATTATGCTACTCGAGTTGTTATTTGTAGTGTTTCTGGAGTTTGGTAATAAAGAAGAGGATGGGATGTAACAAGAATGGACTGAATTGAAGACTGCTGGACCTATTTTGTAATGCACAAGGACTGGATCACAAATTAGGAAAGATCAAGTGAAAAACCGGAGGGACCTAATTGAGAAGTACAAAATAATGTGACACATGACTTGAATCAGATTAGTATTTCTCAAATTAAAACCAAATCGGGTCGAGAGAGTTGACCAGAGCTTCACCCCACATGCCAATAGAAGAAATAAAGCCGAAGACAAAATTTCAACCCGATCGGATCAAACTGATCCAAAGGGTCTCAAATTTTGGCCACGGGTATAGTATTTGGTTCATAGCATTCCAGGACCATCATATATGATTTAGAGCCGTCTGATTTTTTCCAAATGAATCCTACTATGTATTAGTCTATATATACCATTGTAATCCCTCCTCTCCCTCTTCTTCTTGCTCCTCCATTAGTTTAGGTTTATTTGCTACTTATTAGTGTAAGAGGAGAAGAAGAAGGAAACTTTGTAAGCTTTCATTTTGATATAGTATAGTCTTGTTCTTTATCTTGATGTCTTTCCTTTGATGTCATCTCCTTTGTCCTTGTTTTCCTTTATCTAGTTTCCTGAATTTTGCATTATGGTTTTGGGTTTTTTTTCTTTCTTTAGTTTAGAGATTAGTAGAGAGTAGGCCATCCTCATTTTGGGGTGGAGAAGAAGGTTTTGTGATTATATGATGTATTAGTGCCGGTGTTAATCCTACCTTTGAATCTCACATGAGTTCCATAACCATGGGATTTTCACTCTTATATTTGATGCGCGAATGGTCTAGAGTAAAGCTTATCATATGCTTAGATTAGTGGTTTTTTTTATGGGGAACGATGAGGTGAGGATAAGGATGGAGTGGAAGAAGGAAACATAACATGTGCATGCATATGCTCATGTTGTCCTCATCCTAATTAATGTCTTGTATATTTTAATGATTGTGTTAAATCTTATTTCATGTGGAGACATAGTGGGGATTGGTCATTATGCATGAGTTCATTTAGCCTCATTTCAAATATTGTCTTGTATGTTATAATGATTATATTTTATCTTACTTCATGTGCACGCAAAGTTGAATTTGGTTTTATGGATTTCATGTATTACATGTTGTGATGAGCACAATTGAACACACACACTACACATATTTTCATTTCCTCATACTTTCTGTACCCCCTAAGGGGTTTGGTTTTATTGTTTGTTTTTCAATTTCATACACATCGTAGTGTAATTCCAACCTCATTCCTCTCTTCTTTCCCCCACTCGAGTATGGTGGACTTCAACTCTCATGCACTCCCTGTGGACTCGACCAGTACTTTCCACTGTTTCATCGTGGTTGTGCACTTGCGGTATTAAAACTGATTCACGCATCTTTTTGGCACCATTGCCACGGATTTTCATTTTCGTAGTCGAGTTCACCATTTTGGTGGGGTTTGTTCTTTTTTTCATTTGGTTACTAAAAGGGCTACAAGTGGATAGGGAAACCTAAAGCAGCTCAGGAGCATTCTGGAGAGGTCTGGGGATCGAAATCCCAGACAATCTGCCAGTAGTGGATTTGGATACTCCACTGGCAGATCTGGTAAGCCATTTGTGCTTTCTATTTTCACTATATCTTTCTTTTCCAATTTGTACTTGTTTACTGCCACTGTTGATGCCATGCAAGCTCTGTTTTAGGGTTATCAATTATTTTGGCTTTCATGACCACTTTTTATGACAACTTGGACTATAAAATTTAAAGCAAAAGATTAGACTAATTAAACTCCAGTACCACCTAGGACTCTTAATCTACCATCTAGGTCATGCATCATTTGTAGACCATGCACCCACTCGTCTTTTCTTTTCTATGCATCCTTGTTGTCGATTGCTGGCGTGAGGTATGTGCACCTATTCTCTCATTCATGCATTCTTAAAGCATGCATTAATTAGTAACGTGCATCGATTAAGACTCAAAACACAACTAGGGGTTGTTCCATACAAGATATGGTAGGGGATTTCATCACCCTTTCCTTTGCCCTAAAAATCACTCCTAATAAAAAACCTTAATCTAAAATAAAGTAAGGGAGAGTGATCCAGTCATTGGCCACTAGGACTCAGGCGCATTAGGAGTGTGATCTGGTCATGACCGTCAAAACCTGATCGGTGTCACCCACTTTGCCGTTCGCAGGAGAGACGAGATCTCCGGATCTTGGCTCACTTGTTTGGCTCTGTGGTCTTCGTCGTAGGGAGGTGAAACGAGTTAAGGCCACGTCACCTCACAGTTAGGCATCGTTTAGCTTAAGGACCCATAACCAACCTAAGCTTGTGTAAGCCGTGTTTGATAGACTAGGCTTCTACCCTCACCCATTACCCACGCTAGATCTAGGCATCCTTCCCTTCTCATCTGAGTCTCCTCCTCTATTTTCTTCGATTAGTCTCCTCCTATGATTACACCATCTGTTGTGCATAGTTTTTGAAGTTGAGTCGAGCATTTTATGATAGGCTGGGCTCATTCTAGTGAGAGCGCTCGACTTGAGAGTTTGCATTTTTATTTTGAGATGAACGATCTAGGTGATCACCCATCTCCGCCTCGAACTCCTTTGGAGCATGAGGCCAAGTGGGCTCATGGAGGTGGGGGAAACCGGGTTCCATATATGGATTACCTTGGTCCTCTTTTATCACCACATAGACCTCCTTCTCCTCCGACTCGGGAGGAAGAGGGATTTGTTCAGGATCGAGTTTTGGGTGCACCACCACCATAAGCTCGATAGAGTAGACCGATGACTCTGTGAGAGTGGACCCATTCTGTTTGGCCCATGCAGCCTTCTTGCATAGTTCTCTCGCCTGCTCGCGGGAACAACTATGAATTGAAACCTCAATATGTGAGCATGCTTCCTACCTTTACTATTATATCTTTATACGTGAATTAGATGAGGTATGCTCCATGTTCAAGCTTCCACAACTTGACGAGGATTCCATCTGGTTGAGGATGATTTCTTTTGCGTGGAACGATAACACAAAGAAATGGATGTACAACCTCTCGACGAACTCGATTCGGCCTTGACATGATTTCGTGACCATTTTTCTGAAGACATTCTTCCCCCAAAGGAAGACTCAACAGATACGGCAGCAAGTACACCAAATGTATCATATTGAGACCAAATATGTTCATGGTTTCTTTGAGAGGTTGAAAGACCTTCTCCTGCAGTGCCCTCATCATTCAATTGAGCTATGGCAGTTGTGTCAGATTGTTTGTGAGGGCCTCAACTTCAACACCCGCACATTGTTGGAGTCGATGTGCCAAGTTGATTTCCAAATGAAACCCATCGATGAGGCATGTGAAACATTTGAATTAATGCTTGAATGTACCTTGAGTGGGACACCATGAGAGCCACCAGCCGCAAAGTCATCTGGACGAGCTGGATCATACCAAGTTAAGTCAACTATTGCATCTGTGAGGCAAAAATGGATGCTCTCATACGTAGGATTCAGAGTTTAGAGTTGGACCGAGCACCTGTATCTCAGGTCGCTACTCCCACTTGTAGTAGGTGTGGACTTACGGGACATAGTGACTTGGAATGTGCCTATGCTAGAAGCGATATTGAGTACGCAAATGCGATGTATCAACACCTGCCCTGTAACGACCCGTACCGTCACTCCTACAACCCGGAATGGCAAAATCACCCTAACTTTTCTTGGGGGACTAGTGGGGGCCACGGTCAGAGCTCGCATGCTCAACCTTAACCCACACCTTATCACCATCCATGCCCATCGGCGACCTACCAATCCCCACATCACAGGTCTTAGCCCATACTCATGAACCTCCTTAGGGCTCACCATCAAATTAGTCTAATTAAACTACACTACCCCAGTGGGTTGAACCAAAAGACCCCTCTCTTGAACAAACCCTTCAAGCGTTCATGCAGAGCATGTAAAGTTCGTTCCAAACTTTGGAAGTGCAAGTCAGCCTATTGGCTCATCCGGTCCATGAACGTGAGAAGGCAAAATTCCCAGCTGCAAAACCTAGCAAAAATGGAAGTTTTTCGAGACATCTCCCTAGGGAAAAGTGGTTTCATCGAAAAATCCCGCTTCGGCGTATACCCCTGAATCATCTTCTTTTGTTCTGCTGTTGGCAAGTCAGCTTGTCAACTATCAAATTGACGGACTGCTCCTTTCTGATCTTAATGAGTCATCTCTAAGGACACGCTACCCATCCCTGGAAAAACCTCTGGCTTCACTTCATTGAGAAGATGTCAACCCGAGGTGAATCCCTTGGATACCCAATCTCAAGGAAGGCCACTAGTGCCACAACCTACCTCTGAACCGACCCATCATGTTAATGTGATTCATACTTTGAGGTCTGGTAAGGAGGTTGACAACCAAATTGGGTTACCTTCCTCGCAATCACCATCTCTTGGTGTCACCAGACCTGCGGTGATACCTTTATCTATGAGGGAGCTGGATCTTGGGGTTCCCTCAATGAATACTTCCTGGAAAGAGCTTGATCCTGAGGTTCCTTCCACTTTTATTTCGACAATGGGGCCGAAACCTGGGGTTCCCTTGTCTCACCATGTGTCGAACGAATCAGATTCTGAGGTCCCCACTCATGTTTCTAGGGAACATAATGCTGAGGTTCCTTGCGCATCTTCAAAAGAAAACTTCAGATCAGCATGACAAGATGCTTGAGATCTTTTGGCAAGTTAAGGTGAACATTCCTCTGTTGGAGGTAATTCAGCAAATGCCACTTTATGCCAATGTTCTCAAGGATTTATGCACCAAGAAAAGAAAAACCAAAGTTCCCAAGAAATCTTTTCTTGCCGCCAATGTGATTTCATTGTTGGCATAACCCACACAAGTCAAATACAAAGATCCTTGTTTTCCTACTATTTCTTGTGTGATTGGTGAGGTGTCAATATATTGAGCTTTATTGGACCTATATGCATTTGTCAATCTTCTGCGGTATTCGGTTTATGTCCACCTTGGTCTTGGAGACCTCAAGCAAACAAAAACCACTCTTCAACTGGCTGATAGGTCAATGGAGAAACTGAGGAGGGGGGTGGAAGATGTTCTTATCAAAGTGGGTGAGTTCATTTATCCAGTTGATTTCATTTTTTTTGGATACTAAACATGTGCCAAACTCACTTGGACAAATTCCTGTTATTTTGGTGCGACCATTTCTAGCGACTCCCAATGCCATGATTAATTATCATAATGGTTTGATGCACTTGACGTATGGTAGTTAGTGTGCTTATTTCAGCATATTCACCAACGGGAAGAAGCCAGGTGCCTTCGATGACCCTGTTGAGGTCAACCCTATCCAGGGATGGAGGAGATTGAAGTCGAAGGCACCTTCAAGTATTTTAGAGAGTTGCTCGATGGAGATCCTGATGGTGGTGAAGATGTTTCAACTATGTTGGCACAAGAAGGTGCCTTATCTTGTGATCATGTGGCCTTTGAGCCATATCCTTTCGATCATGTGGCTCTTAAGCCACAAGATACAATTGTTGTGGCCTCCGGGCCACTTGCTCTTCACTCTATATTTGTTGAGGAACCATGGTGGGTTAACAATCAACCACTTGATACCCTACACTTCAAAGCACGAGATAGAGATTCACCTCTCATTCATGCCTCCTATCCTTCTCATTCGCACGAGGCGTCAAATGACTACAATGCTTATAAGGGTGTCAGGTTGTTAAGCAATTCTATTTCTGGACTTTTCCATCTAGGTAATAAGTCCAGGATGTCACTTTGTGTGGATCAAATGATCTCGGTGCACCCAAATGTCGGTTGGAGGGTATATATTGATGACCCTCAGCTTTGTCACAGAATGGAAACATATTTGTTTCCATTTCCTTTCATAGACCCTAGTTTTGAGAGGCATGAACTGCCATCCTTGGTTCATAAAACTCTTAACAATCCTCCTGTTTCTTATGTTGCGAGCCCATATAGGTCCATTTCTGGTTCGAGAGATGGTGGGTTTCCATTTGATATCCCTTGACAAATGAAGATGGAAACCCATTTTTGTACATAGTTATATTTGAAGAAAAAAGAAAGAAAAAGACTCCAAGAGTTGGCGTAGCTTGTTGTGGGCTCCAACCCATGCGTATCTGGGCCCCATTTGTTTCATGTATTTGTCACCCTTCTTAATTATTTTACAGGTTTTGAAGGGAATTTGGGTTTTTGTCCATGAACATGACCATGAAAATTTCCTTGTGCTTCGAAGCTTGGTGAGATATTTTCCTTTTCATGCAGTATCATGCTTGCTTACTGATTGATCTCGTTTTATATTAACCGCAAGTGCACGGCCGCGTTGAAGAGGTGACAAATACGGGTCGTCCACTGGGAGGTGTGTCGACACTTGGTTTGTGCGAAGGCGAGAAGTAAAGAAAGGGAAGAAAGGTTGGTTACACTAAACCACACTACAAAGCTGAAATGAGATGGAGAAGAAACGATAAAACTAAACCCCAAAGGGGGTAGAGAAATAATGTGAACATAAAGAAGTGTATGTGTGTGTGTTCATTAAGCTCTTCACAACATGTAGTGCATGAAATCATAAAACTACATCCAACTTTCCCTCCACATGAATTAAGATTTCACTACATCATTAAAACATACAAGACAATAGTTGGAATGAAGCTACATGAACTCAAGTATAAAGGCTAGACCCTACTATGCCTCCACATGAATTAAGATAAGACTACATCATTAAAACATACAAGACATTAGCTAAGGTAAAGGCAACAAGAGCTCATACACTACAACTTGTGTTTCCAATATTAACTTCATCCATATCCTAACCTTATCATTCCCCATAAAATAGGTCCACTAATCAAAGCATAAGCTAAGCTTCATTCAAGAGCATTAGCATATCAAAGATAAGAGTGGAGACCCATTAGATGGTTATGGAAATCATATAAAGCTCAAGGGATAAAAATAACACACTTAATACACTACATGATTATATCACATATTTCTCCACCCCCCAAATGGGGATGGACTACTCACTACTCATTACACTAACTATATTAGCAAAAGAAAGCATAATACTGAAATGAAAGTTATACTAATCAAGCAAGAAATATTAAAGAAGCATAAAATAAAACAAGCAACAAAGCAAACAAATGAAAGGAAACTAAACTAAGAGAGAAACAACACAATTAAAAGAAAACTTCTATTATTAACTCACTCAATTACAAGTAGCTCTTCCTCCACTAGAGTTTTGCTTCAAGGCTTCAATCTTAGTAGGGAAGATGACCACTCAAGAGAGAGATCGATACAATGGGAGGTGAAGAGTTCTATTTATAAGCATGGAAAAAGCTAATCCGGGACAATCCCCCGATGTGGGACTAAACCAACACCACAAATAGACTAAGAATACACTAATACACATTCTTCACGAAACTTAGTGGATCCAAAGCAATATGGACCGCCAATTAACGGTCCAAGACCACCAATTGGCGGTCTATAAGTTCTGGATTCATCTGGGATTTGTTGTGGGCTTTGCTGGTGGTCTTTGTTGGTCCTGGATGCATCTACTTGGTTTGTTGGAGCTCCGACCCGAATCAAATTGCCAAAATACACCCCATGATGGTGTGGAGTTTCCTGGTTTGCTCTTAGGTCCTTTGGTCTTACGATCAGGTCCTTCTCCCTTGCATCTTAGTCCCCAGGTCTCACAATTAAGTCCTTTTTCCTGCTTTTGGGTCCTTTCATGGCTCTTCTCCTCAAACCTCTTTATTCCTGAAAAGTAAACATAAAACTCGTCACGTAGCATTGCTTAGGTGTAAGATAATGGATATAAGATATAAATATAAGAATGAAATGATGTCAATCAAATACCCCCACACCTAAGTTTTTGCTAGTCCCGAGCAAAACAAAGAAAGAGAAAAGCAAACGAAAAACAAGAAATCCTAACTCACTTTCGTAGGAATCACGGTTGCACTTAGCACGTGCAACAAGCCGTTAAACCTCCTTGTTGCCAAGGAGGAGGAGTGTTGTCTCCTGAGGGTTTTCTGCGGATACACCCACAAAATCCGAACAAGATGCATTATTCAATCTAGACACTCGACTCGCAGGACATATGTTGTCGATCATTGGACGCGGTAATCCTACGACCCGACTCTATATAGGTAATCAGTCCACACACCTAACTTAATGAACCATTCGTGTTAGTTAAATAAGGAATTAAGTGAAAGACATGGACAATCTCAAGATCCTCAAGTGATACAAAGTGTAAGGTCCATTAAGGTTCTTATTTGCATTACCATTTTTTTTTTCTTTTTGTTTCTTTTCACATTTTTTCTTCTATTTTTTTTCTTTTTATTAGTTGGAGCTTCGTTCTCCCAGGGTCAGGTTTCGTGCATCATTGCCCATGAGGACTTACACTATTACGTACACCTTTCCCCAAATCTCCATATAGGGCAATCCCTACCACCCGTGTAACGGGAGTTTGGTCGGCACATCCCAAGTCAGATGACTCGAAAGCACTAGGCACAAAGTCCCCTCAGACCTACTTTCCCGAGTGATAGGAGCCATGCGAGAAGAGAGAACACCTACTCACTAATTTGTTATCTACACATGAACCAAAACCCCTACACTTAATGTCTCACAACAGAATTTAAAGGGTCCTTGACTACAACAAACTTCCTTAAGTTAACAGACACGAATTATTGACTCACTAGGTTCAGGGTGGACTTTTTTAAATGTTTGAGCACTGAAACCCTATGATTACTCACCCCCAAGGGAAAATGGGGGTGCATCCTAACGACTAGATAAATCCTAAAGCCACTGTACTAGATATCCTAATGCATCAAGTTCAAGACAATTTTGGGAGCTTTCTTTTTACATTGCCTCTCAACAGTTTTGCACATGCTAAACACACACAAAACCCACAAAACATTTTCTTTCACAATCAGATGAAGATTTTGAAAGAAATGTGAAAATTTTAAGGCGCTAGGCAAGCAAAAGAAGACAAGTCACCCAAGGATCATGGCAAGCAGATATATCGATATTAAATGCGAGACACTAACATGACCCTAAAAATGCAAACAAAAGAAAACAAAATCAAAAGAATAGACTCGACTATGTACACACGTAACACACCCCCCCACACCTACTTTGTGCATTGTCCTAAATGAATGCGAGCAGGATACTACATGGATTTATGCATGAAAAAGGAGAGATCTCACCAACATGAAGTACAAATGGAAGTTCAAGGCTATGTTGATGGACACAACCCAAATTCCCTCAAAACCTGTGAGATGCTAAAGAAGGGATATAAATACGTGAAAGAAATGGGGCCCAAATACTCAAGGGTTGGGGCCCACTACAATCGATGCTCACTGAAGGAGTCTTCTCTTTCTTTTCTTTTCTTTTTTTTGTTATTTGTTTTGTTATTTTTTGAACTATGTACAACAATGGGCTCCCATCTTCATATATCAAGGGACATCAAATGGGAACCCGCCATCGCTCGAGCCAGAAATGCACCTGTATGGGCTCGCAACATACAAAATAGAATTGTTTGACCACCTGACACCCTTATTAACATTGTGGTGGTTCAATGCCTCTCGAGAGTTATCAAAAGAGGAGGCATGAATGAGAGGTGAACCTCTACCAGGTTGAAGGGTATCAGGTGGTTGATTCTTAACCCACATGGGGTCCTCAGCAGATACAGAATGAAGAGCATGTGGCCTAGAGGCCATAAAAATAGTATCTTGTGGCTCAAAAGCCACGTGCTCAAAAGGATGTGGCTCAAGGGCCACGTGGTCAAAAAGAATGTGGCTTAAGGGCCACAAGATCAGAAGAATGTGGCTCAAGGGCCACAAGATCAGAAGAATGTGGCTCAAGGGCCACGTGATCAAAACATAAGGCACCTTCTTGTGCCAGCCCAGGTGAAACATCTTCACCACCTTCAGGATCTTCATCGAACAATTCTCTGAAGTACTTGAAGGTGCCCTCAGCTTCAATCTCATCCAAGCCCTGGATAAGGTTGACCTCAACAGGGTCATTGAAGGCACCTGACTTCTTGCCAATGGTGAAGATGTTGAAATCAGCGCATTGACTACCATAAGTCAAGCGCATCAGACCATTGCGACAATTGATCAAGGCATTGGAAGTCGCAAGAAATGGTCACCCCAGAATGACAGGAATTTGTCCAACTGGGTTTGGCACAGGTTCAGTATCCAAGACAAAGAAGTCGACTGGATAAATGAACTCTCCCACTGTGATAAGCACATCTTCCACCACACCCCTCAGTTTCTTCATAGACCTATCAGCCAATTGAAGAGTAGTCTTTGTTTGTTTGAGGTCTCCAAGACCGAGGTGGACGTAGACAGAATATGGCAGAAGATTAAAAGATGCACCAACGTCCAATAAGGCCCGATGTATGGACACATCACCAATCACATAAGAGAGAGTAGGACAGCCAGGGTCCTTGTACTTGACTTGCATGGGTTGTTCCAACAAGGAACTCACGTTAGCCGCAAGAAAAGCTTTCTTGGGAACATGAGTTTTTCTCTTCTTGGTGCATAAGTCCTTGAGAACCTTGGCATAAGGTGGCATTTACTGAATCACCTCCAAAAGAGGAATATTCACCTTAACCTGCCGAAACATCTCAAGCATCTTGTCTTGCTGATCAGAGGTTTTCTTTTTAAGGCTCTCAGGGAATGGCGCCTTTGGGGCATAAGGATGCGAAGGAACCCCAGAATTCAGGTCCAAAGAAACATGAGTGGGGACCTCAGAATCTGGTTCCTTCGACACAAGAGGAGACATTGGGACCTCAGGGTTCGGCCCCTTTGTCGAAGGAAATGTAGAAAGAACCTCAACATCTGGCTCCTTCCTGGAAGTATTTGTGGAGGGAGCCTCAGGATCCGGCTCCCTCAAAGATGGTGATGACAAAGAAGGTACCCCAATGTGGTTATCAACCTCCTTACCAGACCTCAAAGTATGAATCACATTAATATGATGGGCCGGTTCAGAGGTGGCATGAGATAAAGGTGTCCTTCCTTGAGAATGGGTACCCCGAGGATTCACCTCAGGTTGACTCGGGAACTGACCTTTCTCGCGTTCATGGAGTTGATGAGCCAACTGGCTAACCTGCATTTTCAAAGCCTTGACTGTACTTTGCAACGCTTGAAAGGTCGGATCACAAGAAGGGTCCTTAGGGTCAACCCGCTAGGGTGGTGGAGTCTGGTTGGAATAACCCGACGATGAGGCATGAGCAGGTTGGTAATTTTGGTGTTGTGACCTTTGATGTGGGGGTTGGTAGGTCGCCGATGGGCGTGGAGGTTGATAAGGTGGAGGTTGAGCGTGCGAGCTCTTACCGTGGCCTCCACTAGACCCCCAAGAGAAGTTAGGATGGTTACGCCATCCCGGGTTGTAGGAATGACTGTACGGGTCGTTTCGGGGCCTTTGTTGATACATCGCATTTGCATACTTAGTATCCATTGGAGTGTAAGCGCACTCCAAGTCATCATGTCCCGACAGTCCACACCTAGTACACCCGGGAGTAGCGACCTGATCTACAGGAGCTCGGTCCATCTCCAAACTCTCTATCCTACGCATGAGAGTAGCCATTTTCGCCTCAGACGCGATCGATGAGTCAACTTGATAAGATCCAGCTCGACCAGAAGACCTGGCGGCTGGTGGCTCTCTCATGGTATCCCACTCGAAGGTACGTTCAACCATGGACTCAAAAGTATCACATGCCTCCTCGATGGGTTTCATTTGGAAGTCACCCTGACACATCGACTCCAACAATGTGCGGGTGTTGTAGTTGATGCCCTCATAAACAATTTGGCACAGCTGCCATAACTCAAATCCATGATGAGGGCCCCGAAGAGGACGCCATCCATAAGTCAACCTTTACTGCTTGAGAAGGTCCTTGAACCTCTCAAAGAAACCATGAAACGATTCGGTCTTGGTCTGATACATTTGATGTATCTGGTGCCGTATCTGTTGAGTTTTCCTTTGAGGGAAAAATCTCTTCAGAAAGACGGTCACAAAGTCATCCCATGACCGAATCGAGCTCGCCGGGAGGCTGTACATTATTTCTTCGCATTATCCTTCAATGCGAAAGAAATCATCCTCAACCGGACTGAATCCTCGTCAAGCTGTTGATGCTTGAACATGGAGCATACTTCCTCGAATTCGCGTATAAAGATATACGGATCCTCCTTATTGGCAGTAAAGGTTGGAAGCATGCTCACATATTGAGGTTTCAGCTCATAGTTGTTCCCGCGAGCAGGGGGAACAACTATGCAAGAAGGCTGCGCGGCCCGAACAGGATGGGTCCGCTCCCACAAAGTCATCAGTCTATCATGTCGAGCTAAAGGTGGTGGTGCACCAAGAACTCGATCCTAACCGAATCTCCCTTCCTCTCGAGACAGAGGAGGAGGAGAAGGAGGTCTACGTGGTGGTTGGAACGGACCAAGGTACTCCATGTATGGAACCCGGTCTCCCTCGCCACCGCGAGACGACTCAGCCTCTTGCTCCAAAGGAGCACGAGGTGGAGATGGTCGATCACCAAGACCGTCCATCTCAGCAGAATGCACTCTCTCGAGTCGAGTGCTCTCACCAGAACGAGCCCAACCTCGCATAAAAATGCTCGACTCGACTCTAACAAACACACAACAGAAGGTGTACTAGAGGAGGAGACTATACGTAGAGAATAGATGAGGAGAGGACTCAGGTGAGGAGGGAAGAATCCCTAGAGCTAGCGTGGGTAGTGGGATCAGGAAATAGGCTAACTAGCAAGCACGGCTCAAACAATGTAAGGCAATGGGTCCTTAAGCTAGACGACGCCTAACTTCAAGGTCACTAGCCTCGACACGTCTCACCTCCCTACAACGAGGACCACAATGCCCAGCAAGTGATACCACATCCGGAGATCCAGTACCTCCTACTATCGACAAGGTAGGCAACGCCGATCTGGTCATGACGGTCTCAACTAGATTACTCTCCTAGTGCGCCCGCATTCCTAGGGCCAATGTCTACTTGCATTTAGTTAAGGCTTTATTAAGAGTGGTTTTTGGGGCCAAGGAAAGGGTGATAAAATCCCCCACCTTATCTTTTATGGGACAGCCCCTCCTTAGTAGTGATTTGATCCTAGATCTAGCAATCAATCGCTCCAATCAAACGCTCTCTCACTCTTGTCCTGATGCAAATCCTACTAACTAATGCATGGGCATACGAGATGCGTGAATGAGTGTAGGAAATGTGTACCTTACGCCAGCACTCAACAACTGAAATTAAAGCTAAAAGAAAAGACAACTATATGCTCAAGTCAATACATGATGCGTGACCTAAATGAGAACGTCTAGTCTTTTGCATTGGATTTTAGGGACAAGTTAATTAATGGGAGAGTGATTAATGATCTAGGAGCAAACCAGAAGTCAGAGCATGCAAAATAGAGCTCCCAGATAACAAAATGGAAGAACACAACTACCAGAAAAAATTTCAAGGCAAGATGACCTCACCAGGCCGCTAGTTGGCGGTTCCAAACCGCCAATTGGCGGTCAAGTTGAAGCTTCTCTCTTTCCAACTTGTCCAATAGCCGCCCCTGGATCTTCTGGTTCCCTGAAACTAAGAAAAACTGGAAACAAAAAATTAAAAACCCCTCGAATCGTCCAAACCAAGGTCTGGAAAGAGCACCTCCCCGACAACGGCACCAAAAACTTGATTGATCTCATTTTATATTAACCGCAATTGCACGGCAGCGTTGAAGCAGTGACAAATACGGGTCGTCCACTGGGAGGTGTGTCGACACTTGTTTTGTGCAAAGGTGAGAAGTAAAGAAAGGGAAGAAAGGTTGGTTACACTAAACTACACTACAAAGCTGAAATGAGATGGAGAAGAAACGATAAAACTAAACCCCAAAAGGGGTAGAGAAATAATGTGAACATAAAGAAGTGTATGTGTGTCTGTTCATTAAGCTCTTCACAACATGTAGTGCATGAAATCATAAAACTACATCCAACTTTCTCTCCACATGAATTAAGATTTCACTACATCATTAAAACATACAAGACAATAGTTGGAATGAAGCTACATGAACTCAAGTATAAAGGCTAGACCCTACTATGCCTCCACATGAATTAAGATAAGACTACATCATTAAAACATACAAGACATTAGCTAAGGTAAAGGCAACAAGAGCTCATACAATACAACTTGTGTTTCCAATATTAACTTCATCCATATCCTAACCTTATCATTCCCCATAAAATAGGTCCACTAATCAAAGCATAAGCTAAGCTTCATTCAAGAGCATTAGCATATCAAAGATAAGAGTGGAGACCCATTAAATGGTTATGGAAATCATATAAAGCTCAAGGGATAACAATAACACACACTTAATACACTACATGATTATATCACATATTTCTCCACCCCCCAAATGGGGATGGACTACTCACTACTCATTACACTAACTATATTAGCAAAAGAAAGCATAATACTGAAATGAAAGTTATACTAATCAAGCAAGAAATATTAAAGAAGCATAAAATAAAACAAGCAACAAAGCAAACATATGAAAGGAAATTAAACTAAGAGAGAAACAACACAATTAAAGGAAAACTTCTATTATTAACTCACTCAATTACAAGTAGCTCTTCCTCCACTAGAGTTTTGTTTCAAGGCTTCACTCTTAGTAGGGAAGATGACCACTCAAGAGAGAGATCGATACAATGGGAGGTGAAGAGTTCTATTTATAAGCATGGAAAAAGCTAATCCGGGACAATCCCCCGATGTGGGACTAAACCAACACCACAAATAGACTAAGAATACACTAATACACATTCTACATGAAACTTAGTGGATCCAGAGCAATATGGACCACCAATTAGCGGTCCAAGACCACCAATTGGCGGTCTATAAGTTCTGGATTCATCTGGGATTTGTTGTGGACTTTGCTGGTGGTCTTTGTTGGTCCTGGTTGCATCTACTTGGTTTGTTGGAGCTCCGACCCAAATCGAATTGCCAAAATACTCCCCATAATGGTGTGGAGTTTCCTGGTTTGCTCTTAGGTCCTTTGCTCTTACGATCAGGTCCTTCTCCCTTGCATCTTAGTCCCCAGGTCTCACAATTAAGTCCTTTTTCCTGCTTTTGGGTCCTTTCGTGGCTCTTCTCTTCAAACCTCTTTATTCCTGAAAACTAAACATAAAACTCGTCACGTAGCATTGCTTAGGTGTAAGATAATGGATATAAGATATAAATATAAGCATGAAATGATGTCAATCAAATACATTGAAGACAATGCATGAAGTAAGTGTGGGCGGGTTCTTTACATTTGTATATATGTGGAGTCAAGTCTTTTGACTTCGTTTTTTGTTTTGTTTTGTTTGCATTGTTAGGGTCATGTTAGTGTGTTGCATTTAATATCGACATATCAGATACACCATGATCCTTGGGTGACTTGCATTCTTTTGCTTGCCGAGTGCCTTAATGTTTCCATTTCTTTCAAAACCTTCATGTGTTTTGCCAAAGAAAATGTTTTGTGGGTTTTGTGTGTGATTAACATGTGCAAAATCGTTGAGAGGCAAAGTAAAAGGATGCACCCCGATTTTCCCTTAGGGAGAGTAATCATAGGGTTTCAGTACTCAAATAAACAAAGAAATCCACCCTGGACCTACTGAGTCAAATATTTTGTGTCTGTTAGTATAAGGAAGTTTGTCGTAGTTAGGGACCCTCAAACTCCTGTTGTGAAACCTTAAGTGGAACGTCTTTGGGTTCATGTGTAGATAATAATTAAGTGAGTAGGTGTTCTCTCTTCTTGCACGACTCCTATCACTCAGGAAATTAGGTCCGAGGGGACTTAGTGCCGGGTGCTTTCGAGTCATCTGACTTGGGATGCACTGACCAAACTCCCGTTATAATGGTGGTAGGGATTACCCTATGTGGATATGTAGGGGATGGTGTACGTGATAGTGTAAGTCCTCATAGGCAATGATGCACGAAACCTGACCCTGAGAGAATTACCCACCAACTAGTAAAAAGTAAAATAAAATTGCTAATACAAATAAGAACCTTAATGGACTTTACACTATGTATTACATGAGGATATTAAGGTTGCCCATGTCTTTAACTTAAGTCCTTATTTAACTTGCACGAATTGTTACCTAAGCTAGGTGTGTAGGCTGGATACATGTATATAGTCGGCCCGTAGGATTACCGTGTACAATGATCAACAAAGATAGGTCCATCGAGTCGTGTTGCTAGGTTGAATGCATTAATCTTCAGATTTTGTGGGTATATCAATTGAAAACCCTCAAGAGACACCACTCCTCCTCTTTGGCGACTAGGAGGTTTAACGGCTTGTTGTACGTGCTAAGTGCAACTGTGATTCCTCCGAAAGTGAGTGAGTATTTCCCATTTTTTTCGTATGTTTTCATTTCTTTCATTTTTCTCTTTCTTAGTTTTGCTCGGGACTAGCAGAAGGTAAGTGGGGGTATTTGATTAGCAGCACATCATACATCGCATTCATGCTATATATCCTTTATTTTAGCCCAATATTGTTCTACTCGAGTTGTTGTGTGTAGTGTTTTAGGAGTTAGGTAATAAAGAAGGGGAAGGGAGCATAAAGGACCTGAATGTAACAAGAATGAACTAAATTTAAGACTTCTAGACCTATTTGTATTGCACAAGGACTGGATCGCAATTCAGGAAGGACCCAAGTGAAAACCTGGATGAACCTGATTGAGAAATACAAAATAATGTGACACATGACTTTAACCAGATCAATATTTCTCGAATTAAAGCAAAACTGGGTCAAGACAGTGGACTAGAGCTTCACCCCATGTTCCAATAGAAGAAATAAAGTCGAAGACAAAATTTCAACCCGATTGAATGAAACTGATCCAAAGGTTCTTACATTTTGGCCGCAGGTCGGGTATTCCATCGAGTCATATTGCAAGGTTGAATAATGCATCAATGTTCGGCTTTTGTGGGTATATCCATTGAAAACCCTTAGGAGACAACACTCCTCCTTGGCGACAATAAGGTCTAACGGTTTGTTGCACATGCTAAGTGAAACCGTGATTCCTACGAAACTAAGTTAGGATTTCCTTGTTTTTCGTATGTTTTTTCTTTCATTCATTTTTATCCTGCAAAAGGTAAGTGTGGGGTATTTGATTAGTAGCATATTAGACATCGTACTCATGCTATATATCCTGTATTTTACCCTAATTTTGTGCTACTTGAGTGTTTGTTGTTATATTTCAGGTATTGGGTAATAAAGAAGAGATGAGAAGGGAAAAATGAGTGAAACGTAAGAAGGACTTAAATCATGCAAAATAGACCTGTCTGTCAAACACAAGGACCCATCAGTAAGAGAGAAGGACCTAGACATAAGCTCGGAGGGACAAAATAGCAAACCAAGAAACTCCACAACATCATGAGTATTTTGGCAATTAGATTGAGGTGCAGACTCAAACGACTGACCATGGCACACCCCATGTGAAGATTTGAAGAACTTAGGTATACACGCAAAATTAGGTCGCATCTGACCAATTGTGACTGCCCATTGGCGGTCCATTTTGGTCAGGATCAGACCGTGTTTCGTGTGGTTGTGAGTTATGTATTTTATGTCCATTTTAAGTATGTTTCATTAGTCTCACACCAGTGGATTATCCCGAGTTGCCTTTTTCATGTTAATAAATGGAACTATTCTTCCTCCTTTGTAACCTACCCATTGCTTGGTGGTCATTCAATCTACTTGTAGTAAGCTAGCCTTTGAGGCAAAACTCAAGGTGGAGAGGATGCCACTTTGTAATGTGAGTCATGTAAATCAATTTTTTTATTTTTAGTTAGATATTGTTTCCTTTAGTCTTGCATGCTTTGTTTTCTTAAGTCTTAGCATAATAAGTTATCTTAGTGAGTAATGAGTAGTTCCATCCCCATTTTCAACAACATCTTGTTTGTTTGTTTTCAGGAACCAAATCATGTCCTTCCACTCCCAGGCACCAGCACGGGGTCGTCCACAATGAGGCAAAGTGGTTGTGGTTGGTGTACTGGAGAGGACGAGGGAGGGGTGGGAGAGGTCGGGGTGGAGGAAGAGGTGGTGGTAATTTTATGTTTTCTTATGTTTTTTAATTTTTATTTGTACTATTAACGACATTTGTAATTTTATATGGTTTAATTTGCAAAATTTCAAAAGATGATGAACGAAAATGATGACGGAGTGGGACTCACTAAAGGCAGAGGTGCATATACACAATTTGGTTTGACATACAGGCGTACTACAAACAATAGTGAAAAAGTATGTGCACATTGCCAATTATGTCTTCTGGGAGGTGCACTCAAGTAAAAAACCATTTATCAAACTACCTGATCTATTGCATTCTTTTAGATTTGTTACGAAAACAAAATGAAATTAGAGAAGTTAATGTTGTTTCATATGCGTCTTCAGAATTTTTCTCTTTTGTTAAATACATCATGATAAGCTTAGTAGAGTTTCTTGATATTCCATAAAATGGTGTAGTGTACTTTTCGTTTGCATATTACACACACACACACACACACACACACACATATATATATATATATATATATATATAGAGAGAGAGAGAGAGAGAGAGAGAGAGAGAAAGGCCAATGGGGCAATAGGAGCTCCTATAGTCAACTTGGCCGTGTCACTCAAAATTAAGACATCTTCAAGTTGATTTTCTTAAAATCAAACTTATTCACATGTATTGCTACCTCTTTAGCTATAACATGTTAAAATATTAGGTCAATCAAAGTTAATTTCACCATTTATCTAAAATACTGATATATGAATGGTTGAAATTTACTAAATTTGAAAGTGTTTTGATCAAGGTCTACGATGATCCATTTGATATGAAACTTTTACCACACGTTCCTAATATATGATATATCCCACCCATAAAATTTCATAGAAACAGACTAACTGGAAATGACTGAAAATGTGGTGTCACAGCACAGATTGTTGTAGACCTCCTTCAACCTTACTTTTCCTTATATATATTTATATTTACAGAGACAATTAATTATCGATATTGGCTAAGTGACCCTTCATAGAGGTGTTAAGGAGAGTGACATCTTTCTTGATAAAAGTGTAAGACCCACTCTCCTGATACTTTAATAACTCCCTTTTCCACTCTTATACTTGATTTTGATTTATTTTATGTTTGTTTATGTGGTGTGGTGTGTTATTCATGTTTCGGGAAAGTTCCCATTTTCGAGAAAGTTTACTTTTTCGGGAACTATTTCTCTCGGGGGGAAATCCCTCTTCGGGGAATGTTTCCATTTTAAGGAAAAGTTTCCTTTATGGGAGAAGTTTCCCTCCACGGAAAAGTTTCCGTTTTGGTCGAGAAGGTGTGGCATGTTGGGCGCGTGTGCAACTAGGCTCTATTCGTTTAGGTTTGGTCGTGTGAGGCTTTGGTTTCCTTTTTCCTTCATGCCACATGGGCTGTTGTGTGAGACTTGGCAATGGAGCTTGTGAGGTGGTGCCACGTCAGCAAATAAAGATCTGATTTTGCGAGGAAAAGAAAGGAAGAATCAAGGTGAGATTTTGGTGCACATGTGGGTGCTAGCGTTTTGGTAAGTTGCTACGTTGGATTTGATTTTCTGTTATCTCATGGGTTGGTGCTATTGGGAATTGATGAGTCAGCAACCAATGATGCAATTAGGATCGAAATAGAAAGGAAGGATCATGGGAGATAATGGAGATTTTAGGAGGATCTTGCAAGCTTACGTCTGGATGCAATCTAGTGGGAATTGGAAAGGAAATTTATGTGCATGACATGGGCTACAACCCTAACCTTGCCCCTCAGTCTTTCCTTTTCTCTCTCATAGGCAAAGCTACCTCCTGTCCCTCTCCCACGTTCCGGCAACTTATAGCAGCAACTCCGGCGACTTCAACATCTTCAACAAGCTAGCAAAAAGGCATTCAAGGGAGGCAGTTCAGCAGCAACTTCAGGAGCATCTCATGCTTCAACTCAGGTATGCGCCTGAGCCAAGACTGGGTGAGAGAGTTGGGGTATTTTCTGGAAGGCCAGCCAACACTGGTGGGGTAGCCCTGCCAGGCAACAATGGTGCGCGCACATAGAAAGCCAGCCTTGCTTGGGCAGTTGTTATGCGAGCCCCTGGGCTGTGGTGCCTGGCTCGACCATCTCACCTCATCAAGACCTTGTCATGCATTCCTGGATTGGTCGAGGAGAGAAACCAGGAAACGTGTGTCTAGGTCGAGGGGGGTTATGTTGGGTGCATGCATGTGCTTCTTTGCTGTGAGTAGCCTAATGTTTCTTGGTTTGTTGTGTGAATTCGTAGGTGCATAGATCATTGTTGATATGCCTCATCTTCTGGTTTTATGTGTTGTTATTATGTTTCTTTTACTACTAAAACACCACATGTACATTCATGATTTAGTTGTTGGAACTACGAATTGTATTCCATGAAATACATCTAGCCGTATTGTAACGCCACCGATCTCGTGGGTACGCACCCTGGGGAATCCAAGAGAAGTGTCGTCATCAGAGACATCCGCGACGACCAAAGGTGTTACAATAAAGGACTACACAACTTGACCTACTCAATAAAGGCATACATGGATAGATTACAAATGAAACAGGAAATAATCCATGTATGGATATAGTGATAAATAAATTACATCGAGTTCATAAGAAAAATACATCATAAATAATGCTGAAGCAAAAGGCAACTGGAAGAATCTGGTCGGCGTGTCCCTCGTGTACAAAATCCAATGGAGCTCCTCGAGTCTTCCCCTGAAGGAAACCTAAGTACGTGAGGCAATAACATCAACAAATATGCGTGAGTTTTCAATAAAGAAAACCTTGTACGCCCCGGATCCAAAAACAAGATGAGAAGTTCTGCATAAAATCCTATATGAGACATGCAACAGCAAGGCAAAAACTCTACATAGTTGCGTCGGACATCAACTCTACATAGTTGTGCCTCTCGGGTTTCACCCGAAGTGATCCCTCTGTAGGATCATGAGGGTCTCTAATTCTAATCACTTTTAATCCTACTTACCTAATTATTTAAACAATCAAAGAATGCACAACGGAATTTAAAACAAACAAGCAAGTAAGGAGGGAGATAATGCAAACCACAATGGAGAAGGGGGATTTTACAGAGGTTCGGCACCCCACCCGGTTCCTAGTCCTCTCTTGCAAGCTCGGCTCGGATCACCGAGCTCCGCTCACGACTTCAGTAACCACTCCCCGTTCTGGGCCGGGAGAGAACGCATTTACAACATAAGCACCACGAACACCCTTGCATGCTTGACCTTCTTCCTCTCACAATCCGAGAGGGAACACTTCGGGATTTCACTGAAATCCTTGCTTCTTGAACAACAATTGAGTGGGACAACACTCTCTAATCTTGAGCACACTTTGAGTACGATTTGACTATGATCAAATGTGTGGAATTTAGGCTTAGAGTGTAGGATTGGGGAAATTGGAGCTTGGGAGTTTCTCTCTAGTGTATGTGACAAATGGAAGTGTGAGAGATGTGTAATTGGGTCAAGGGAACACCTATTTATAAGCTCCTAAGATATTATAGCCATTGGGGTTAAGTTGGGTAAGAGTTGTGTAAGATACACAAAACAGAAATCTGCAGGACCCAAAACTGAGTAAGTTCGGTCGACCGTATGGCAATTTTGAACTTAGTTCGGTCGACCAGTTAAAGAACGGTCGACCACCAAAGGCTATATTCTTGGTACACTTAAGTCATTGGTCGAACACCGAGAAAGGTTCGGTCGACCGATTTATGACAGGCTCTTTGGGATCGACAAACAAGATCATATTCGGTCGACTGAAAACAAACATGCAGTTCGGGCTTCCAAAGATATCTAAGTTCGGTCGACAGATAGGGAAAAATATTTTTGAGGTATATGGAAATAATACGAATACGACCGTTGGGTATATACGACAAAACAAACGGTCGGAAATTTGTTGTTACTCGGTTGACCGAACTAGGGTAGTAAAACACTAATAGGATATATCATCACTCATTCAGTCGACTGAATGTGGGAGGACAGTCCAAGTTAAGGTTTGTGTTTTCTGGTCTAAGTTTGGGTGATCTATTGAAGTCCAAATTATATGAAATTTTGTGTGTGACTTCTATAGGGAACCTTGTTTAATCCACAAGAGCGTCACTCGACAATGACTCACCGCTTGACACAAAGCGCTCCACCAGATTAATGTCCCAATTCGTAGAATAACCTATACGATGACATTGGGCACGCCCATTTTGAAACAAAATGACAGCACACATGTCCAAGTCTTATCTTATGCCTGGCCACTCTACATAAAGGTATTTACGAATAGGCCTCTCTACATAGAAGTTCTACCCGTGGCCCGTCGGCCCCAAAACATTTGTGCCCAAGATTAATTATGAATTCCGAAATGCACATGCAAGTCATCTAACGAAATACATGCATACACAGAAATTCACATTTAATCACAATGGACACCAAGCAATGAACGCCACCAATAACCCATGCACATCATAACATCCACACTATATAACATTAATGCATATCTATATGCCAGCAAAGGCATGATCATACAGCCACACAAGAACAACATAAACAAGGCACAACCTGATAGCGTTGCTATCAACGGGTCATGAGATAATGGTAACGATATCAAATTCATAACATACATGCATACATCCATATTTCTACTTTCATAAGAGCCGCAACAACAGCAACATACTTATCTAATGCGCAAGTAATGATAGGCATGACACATAGAGAAAAAAACATGCAATAAGAAACTACGGTCATGCAACTCTAGTCAATAGACATGTATAATACGACAATAATTATCATGCAAGGAGCAAATCAGATTCATGTATATCTCTATAAGTCCACGAGATCAGGTCGTGCACATGAACTACACATTCAGATGTAATAATACGTTCATCAGGCATATACAAGAATCGAGCAACAAGTCAAGAAATAATAACAAGATCGCGACATTCGCTTGGACTCCCCATCGTGCATACCCGTGAGATCGGGGGCGTTACGTAAGGTACTATGTCAAAAGAGTAATATGTGTTAGGTTTTTTACTTGGGTACACCTCTCAAACATGTCAATCTCCAAAATACACCCGCATTTACAAAATTTACTTGCGTTACAAACTACACTACAATTCAAAAAGGAAATGGAAGATAAGCAATAAAACTAAACCCCATAGGGGGTAGAGAAATAATGTGAATATAAAGATGTGTGTGTGTGTGTGTGTATGTGGTCAATTATGCTCCTCACAACATGTAGTGCATGAAATCATAAAACTAAATCCAACTTTGCCTCCACATGAAATAAGATAAGACTATATCGTTAAAACATACAAGATAATAATTGGAATGAAGCTACATGAACTCATGTATAAAGACTAGACCCTACTATGCCTCCGCGTGAAATAAGATAACCCAATATCATTAAAACATACAAGGCATTAACCAAGGTAAAGGCAACAAGAGTACATACACTACAAATTTTGTTTCCAATATTAATTCCATCCATATCCTCACCTTAACATTCCCCATAAAATAGGTCCACTAATCCAAGCATAAGCTAAGCTTCATTCAAGAGTATTAGCATATCAAAGATAAGAGTGAAATCCCATTAGATGGTTATGGAAATCATACAATGCTCAAGGGATTAAGATAATACACACCTAATATACTACATGATCATATGAAATATTTCTCCACCCCAAATGGGGATGGAACTACTCACTAATCATTACACTACCTACATTAACAACATGAAACATTATACTGAAAGGAAATTTAACTAAGCAAGAAAGGAGCATTAAAGAAGCTTAAAAGGAAAGGAAAGACTAAACAAGCATGCACAAATTAAAAGACAAGATTAAAAGAAACTAGAACAATTATTTTATTAACAATGACTCACATTAAAGGTAGCATTCTTCTCCACCTTGAGTTTTGATTCAAGGCTTACTCCTTAGTATAGAGAATGCCACCAAGCAATGGGTAGTTTACAATAGAAGGTGAAGAGTTCTATTTATAGCCAAAGAAAAATATAATCCGGGGCAATCCCCCGATGTGGGACTAAACATACACCAAAAATAGACTAAGCATACACTAATACACGTGCTGCCGAAATCTTAGCGGATCCAGAGCTATATGGACCACCAATTGGCGGTCCAGACCACCAATTGGCGGTCCAGACCGCCAATTGGCGGTCTATAAGATCCAGATCCATTTGGTTTTCGTGTTGGGCTTTGCTTGATGTATTGGTTGGTCTTGGATGCATCTACTTTGTTTATTGGAGCTTCGACCCGAATCGAATTGTCAAAATACTCCCCATGATGGTGTAGAGTTTTCTGTTTTGCTCTTAGGTCTTTCGGTCTTACGTTCAGGTCCTTCTCCCTTGCATCTTAGTCCCCAGGTCTCACAATTAAGTCATTTTCCCTGCTTTTGGGTCCTTTCATGTTTCTTCTCTTCAAACCACTTTATTTCGGAAATTCAAACATAAAACTCATCACCTAGCATTGCTTAGGTGTAAGATAATGGATATAAGGTACAAATATAAACATGAAATGATGTCAATCAAATACCCCCACACCTAAGTTTTTGCCAGTCCTGAGCAAAACAAAGAAAGAGAAAAGCAAACGAGAAATAAGAAATCCTAACTCACTTTCGTAGGAATCACGGTTGCACTTAGCACGTGCAACAAGCTGTTAAATATCCGTGTTGCCAAGGAGGAGTGTTGTCTCCTGAGGGTTTTCAGCGGATATACCCACAAAATCCGAACAAGATGCATTATTCAATCTATACACTCGACTCGTTGGACAAATTTTGTCGATCATTGGACGCGGTAATCCTACGGACCGACTCTATATAGGCAATCAGTCCACACACTTAACCTAATGAATCATTCGTGCAAGTTAAATAAGGAATTAAGTGAAAGATATGGACAACCTCAACACCTCAAGTGATACAAAGTGTAAAGTCCATTAAGGTTTTTATTTGCATTTTATTTCTTTTTGTTTCTTTTCTTATTTATTTATTTTTTTTCTTTTCTTTTTATTAGTTGGAGCTTCATTCTCCTGGGGTCAGGTTTCGTGCATCATTGCCCATGAGGACTTACATTATCACGTACACCTTTCCCCAAATCTCCACATAGGGCAATCCCTACCACCCGTGTAACAGGAGTTTGGTCGGTGCATCCCAAGTCAGATGACTCACAAGCACCAGGCACAATGTCCCCTCAGACCTACATTCTCGAGTGATAGGAGCCGTGCGAGAAGAGAGAATACCTGCTCACTTATTTCTTATCTACACATGAACCAAAACCCCTACACTTAATGTCTCACAACATGATTTAAAGGGTCCTTGACTACAACAAACTTCCTTAAGTTAACAGACACGAATTATTGACTCACTAGGTTCAGGGTGGACTTTTTTAAATGTTTGAGCACTGAAACCCTATGATTACTCACCCCCAAGGGAAAATTGGGGTGCATCCTAACGACTAGATAAATCCTAAAGCCACTGTACTAGATATCCTAATGCATCAAGTTCAAGACAATTTTGGGAGCTTTCTTTTTACATTGCCTCTCAACAGTTTTGCACATGCTAAACACACACAAAACCCACAAAACATTTTCTTTCGCAAACAGATGAAGATTTTGAAAGAAATGTGAAAATTTTAAGGCGCTAGGCAAGCAAAAGAAGACAAGTCACCCAAGGATCATGGCAAGCAGATATATCGATATTAAATGCGAGACGCTAACATGACCCTAACAATGCAAACAAAAGAAAACAAAATCAAAAGAAAAGACTCGACTATGTACACACGTAAAACACCACCCCACACCTACTTCATGCATTGTCCTCAATGAATGCGAGCAAGATACTACATGGAATTACGCAATGAAACCGGGAAGATCTCACCAACGTGAAGCGCAAAAGGAAGTTCGTGGTTATGTTGATGGACACAACCCAAATTCCCCTCAAAACCTGTGAGATACTTAAAAAGGGAGACAAAAATACGTGAAAGAAAAGGGGCCCAAATACAGTAGGGTTGGAGCCCACAAAAATTGATGCTCACTGAAGGAGTCTTTTATTGTACTTCTTTTTTTCTTTTTTTTAATATAACTATGTACAAACATAAGTTCCCATCTTCATTTGTCAAAAGACATCAAATGGGAACCTCAAAAGTGGGTCAATGCACTTGGAAAAGGAACATGACACCACGCGAGGCCAGAATACTCATGCGTGGGGCCCCCTTCACAAAGAGCACAAGATGAAATGAGAGGTTCATTAATTGGATGCAAAGGCGTCTCATTCAAAGGATCAAACTGAAAGATCTTGAACCTCTCAAGAGTTTGGGAAATAAGGGGCAACAGAAGAATAGTTTCTCCCGTTGCGGTGATGAAGTTATGATCGTCAATCCAAACTCTCCAACCAACAGGCTGGTGCGTCGGAACGAGGTCAAGAACCTCGTTCGGCTTGTCCGACACACCAGGTGAACAAAAAGTGGGTGTCATACCCAAGGTATCCTCCAAGGAACTCCTAATACCCTCATTAGCAATGTAGTTGTTTGATGTTCCATCATTTCCAAGATGATCTGGAACAATAGTGAGAGGCAAACTCTCATCACGTTGTTTGAAATTGAGGTTACTAGGGAGCTCTTGCTCCACCAGAGGTGAGTCCTTAAGAGGCACAACATGAAGATCATGTGGCTCAAGGGCCACGGGACAAAAAGATAAGGCACAATCCTGTGCCGACTCATAATGAAATTGGTCCATGTTTTTCTAAATTGGAATCAAATCCTCCACCAAGTGATCGTGAATTAAAACCCCAAGTCCCTCAGACTAACTAGGAGTTTGACTTTGAAAGATTGTGCTTTGAATTTGTGGATGTGGTGGTGGTTCGATATCAAAAGATGAATCCTCATGTTGACAAGAAAAGTTACTCTCCTCACGTTCACGTAATTGTTGTGACATTTGACTCACTTGCAGTGCCATATTGTGTATGGATTGTTGAGTGGTTTCCACGAACGTAAGGAAAGTTTGTTTCAAGGAATCAGGTATGCGGTCAACTATGAGGTCCAAGTCAGAGCATGGGAAATTTTGGGGTTGGGTGTTGATGGGCTGAGAATGAATCCAATGATTTGAAGTGGGGTGTTGGTAGAATTCTGGGTATTCGGGAGGAGCATACTGGGGTGAAAATGAAGTATATGAATTTGAATATGAATTGTCACCCCAGGAATCCATCCCTCTCTTGTTGTACGCGGATGCCTAATGGTAATATTGAGCATTTTGGGAATATGTATGCTCATACTCAGGCTCTAGGGGAACATAAGGACATTCCCCGATAACATGAACACTCAACCAACAAGAGTCGCACGACACGGCTACTGGAGCCACCGGTGCACCCATGTCGTCTACCGCACACATGAAAGAGGCCAAAGATTGTTGTAATGTCTCAGTTTGTTGACCAGCATATAATTCAACATAACTAGATTGTGGTCTAGCAGTCGGTGCCTCTCTCATGTGACCCCAATATGAAGATTGCTCAGTCACACAATTAAGATTGTCCCAACCATATGGGGTGTTAGTCTGACCCACCCCAGGTGGCATGGGTCCAGAATACCAGGAAGAATTGTCATGGTCCCAACAATGATATGGATAGTCGCCCATGTAACCATCCATCTCAACAAAAAACTCTCGAGTCGACCACTCTCACCACCACGAGGCTAAGCTCGCAAAAAGTGCTCGACTCGACCCTAAAACGCTAACAGAGAGTGTAAAGGGGAGGAGACTAGAATGTATAAGTAGGTGAGAAGAAGATGACTCAGAGGAGAAGGGAAGAATCCCTAAAGCTAGCGTGGGTAAAGGGTGCAGGTAGAAGCCTAACTAGCAAGCACGGCTCAAACAATGTAAGGCAATGGGTCCTTAGGCTAGACGATACCTAACTTCGAGGTCACTAGCCTCGACACGCCTCACCTCCCTACAACGAAGACCACAATGCCCAGCAAGTGATACCAGATCCGGAGATCCAGTACCTCCTACTATCGACAAGGTAGACAACACCGATCAGGCCATGACGGTCTCAACTAGATTACTCTCCTAGTGCGTTTGAAATCCTAGGGCAAATGTCTACTTGCTTTTAGTTAAGGCTTGATTAAGAATGATTTTTGGGGAGAAGGAAAGGGTGATGAAATCCCCCACCTTATCTTTTACGGGACAACCCCTCCTTAGTAGCGTTTTGATCCTAAACCTAGCAATCAACGCTCCAATCAAACGCTCAACTCACTCTTGGCCTAAGGCAATTCCTACTAACTAATGCATGGGCATACAAGATGCATGAATGAGTCTAGGAAATGCGTACCTCATGCCAGCGCTCAATAACTATTGAAGCAAACAACTACCCGAACAAAACTAAGAGCAAGCAAAGCTCACCAGGCCGCCAATTGGCGGTCCCTTTTGAAGCTTTTGTGCTCCAACTCGTCCAGTAGCCTCCCCTTGATCCAAAGGTCCCCTGACACAAACAAAAACTAAAAAAAATTGAAAACCACTCGAATCGTCCAAACCAAAGTCTGGACAGAACACCTCCCCGGCAACGGCGCCAAAACTTGATTGATTCGTTTTATATTAAACCGCAAGTGCACGACCGCGTTGAAGCGGTGGCAAATACGGGTTGATCCACAGGGAGGTGTGTCGACTTTTGGTTTGTTTGAAGGCGAGTGGTAAAGAAAGGATAGAAAGACAACTAAACCCCATAGGGGTAGAGAAATAATGTGAATATAAAGATGTGTGTGTGTGTGTTCAATTCTGCTCCTCACAACATGTAGTGCATGAAATCATAAAACTAAATCCAACTTTGCCTCCACATGAAATAAGATAAGACTATATAGTTAAAACATACAAGACAATAATTAGAATGAAGTTAAATGAACTCTTGTATAAAGACTAGACCCTACTATGCCTCCACATGAAATAAGATAACTCAATATCATTAAAACATACAAGGGATTAACCAAGGTAAAGGCAACAAGAGTACATACCCTACAAATTGTGTTTCCAATATTAATTCCATCCATATCCTCACCTTATCATTCCCCATAAAATAGGTCCACTAATCTAAGCATAAGCTAAGATACATTCAAGAGTATTAGCATAGCAAAGGTAAGAGTGAAATCCCATTAGATGGTTATGCAAATCATATAATGCTCAAGGGATTAAGATAACACACACCTAATACACTACATGATCATATCAAATATTTCTCCACCCCCAAATGGGGATGGAACTACTCACTAATCATTACACTACCTACATTAACAACATGAAACATTATACTGAAAGTAAATTTAACTAAGCAAGCAAGGAGCATTAAAGAAGCTTAAAAGGAAAGGAAAGACTAAACAAGCATGTACAAATTAAAAGACAAGATTAAAAGAAACTAGAACAATTATTTTATTAACAATGACTCACATTGAAGGTATCATTCTTCTCCACCTTGACTTTTGCTTCAAGGCTTACTCCTTAGTATAGAGAATGCCACCAAGCAATGGTTAGTTTACAATAAAAGGTGAAGAGTTCTATTTATAGCCAAAGAAAAAGGTAATCCGGGACAATCCCCCGATGTGGGACTAAACAAATACCAAAAAAAAAACTAAGCATACACTAATACACGTGCTCCCGAAATCTTAGCGGATCCAGAGCTATCTGGACCGCCAATTGGCGGTCTATAAGATCCAGATCCATCCAGGACAATACCCCGATGTGGGACTAAAAATTACCAAAAATAGACTAAGACCAGAACAAGGCATCTTACTTGACCGTCGGACGCGATACGTAGAAAAAGATGATTATTCTAACAAAAAGACAATTTAACAGTTACGTATCTATTTTGACAATTCGACGCTAAGAACGTCGGTGGAGATTGATTTGGTGAATTCACATATGATGTGATTGGTGGTACGATTATACATCTATTATATGTATATGTGATTACAAGTATGAAAAAGAAAGGCAGATATCATAAATCTAAGGATATTAATTGTCCTATTTAGAGAATAAACGGGAACTTGTTTTGAGCTAATTCATGAACATTGTTATTATGTCATTTATGAGTACTCTAGAATATCTAATTCGGACTCCTAACTACGTGTTCACATTTTTGTTGTCTTTTCCTTTCAAGTGCAAGTTAGATTTATGGATGAGTTGCTACGTGCTTCTAGATCTTGTAGAAGCCGAATGAGAGTTGTAGATGTTTATGGATTGTATATATACGGTCGTTCTTAATACTAAGACTATAAGAACAACACTCTCATTGAAGGAGTTTTGAGATATTAATGTTACCGAGTCTCTTAAGGTTTATGTTTTATCTATATTTCTTTTATTGTTGTTATTGTTACTATTAAAGATTGGACTTATTTATTTTCGGATTTAATGGATCTTGAGGATGTTACATGAAAGCATATGGATAAAGTCTATATTTTAATTGTTGTTTGGGAAAAAAATTATAAGGTCAAAGCACCGTGGCCAAATGTTCCATAAGACCAATAACCCTAGGAGTTTCTTTAAGGCCACAGATTTAATAATTTTTAATGTATATCAATCTTGTATGTTCAAAATACCGAAACGATTTCCAAACAAAAAAACCCCTCAGATCCTTTAATCAACCACAAAATTCCCAACTGCCACCCTAAGACGACTCCTACTCTGACGAGGAACAACCCCCACCTCCAGGCTTCAAATAAGCTGGCTCCGTTAACACAACAACCTGGAGTGTCCAGTCGAAACAACATGGGTCGTTTCACAAAACAACTTGCGCAGCACTGCTGCATCGCAACTCTTTTGGTGGAAAAAATAACTCAGCTTGTTCGGTGGAAAGAACGACCAAGCTCATTTTCTGTTCTCTCAAATCAGCAGTATCCCGCACATCCTTTATGAGCCCATTAGGTTCCTAATTATGAAAGTTTTGCTTCTCGACATCATATTTGTAACAAGTGTTGAATCACCTTATTTGGATATCGGATGAGAGAGTTATGCACAAATTATTGATGATCAATCAATTTTCCAGTTTCCAAATAGGGGTTGTCTTGACACACTCTCGTATAATCGGAACTTGGCAGGTTATAGGAGCAACGAATATGTGCTCCTTTCAATTGTCTTTCCGACGGATCTAGAATGATCAAATTCCGCATTTGGATGTGGATGATATGAATAAAACAAGTGGCATGTGCTGGCAATCCAGACTTTTCCATCCCTACCCGGGACGGTCCCTGCCTTGCCAAGGATGGGCCCTATCCTGCAAGAGACAATCCCTGCCCTACCCGGGACAGTCCCTTCCGTTCCTTGGACGGTCTCAAGAAACGACCCAACAAATTTATCTCAAGAAATTGATATCTCAACAAAAT
Organism: Triglochin maritima; assembly: GCA_963682175.1. NCBI lineage: Eukaryota > Viridiplantae > Streptophyta > Magnoliopsida > Alismatales > Juncaginaceae > Triglochin > Triglochin maritima. Next base: position 36,899,615 of record OY821773.1, on the reverse strand, counting down.
GACCCTTATTTACCACAAGAAAACAACCCAACTTATTTAGCTCTAGAAAACTACCCAACTTATTCCGCTCAAGCAGACCCAATATATTTATCTCAAAATGTAACCAAACTTATTTATCTGAAGAAAAAGACCCAACTTTTTAGTTGTAGTAAACTTCCATGGTCTTAGAATCTTGCTCGAATTTGAATCTAACGAGGTACCATAAATTGGTACATATATTTGTAGAATTTTGTGTCCTTGTGTATAATTTTTCAATAATTTTTCATGTACAAAACAAGGACAATACATTTTAATATATGTATCGTACATAAATATTAAGTTGTATATAAGAAAACCATACGCCAAGGGTCCTCCAAGTGTACTTAAATCGGAGTCGCGTTGTACTTAAATCGTCTTGGAATTCCTCCAAGTGTTCACCAAACTCTAAACACGATTTAGAGAGAAAGGACATAGTCAATCAATCTCTAATTCAAGGCTAGAATCTAGCTAATTACCCATTTAATGCTATTGAGAATTTGATCTCTCAAATACTCAACTAACAAGGGAATTTTTGGATGAATTTGGTGGACAAAATATGGAGAGAAAAATTTAGCATTCATATATTAACAAAGAGGAGAGGAGGATCCTATTTATCGGACTTCCTCAAACTATTCGTGGGCAACCTACTTGCACATGATTCGTTGTTAATAGCTCTTGTAATCCGATAATATTTCAACACCTAATCATCCCTTAACCTCCTCTGACCGAATTGGGATAATTCCAACCCATGATAAATGAAATTCTCTTATTAATTCTGGGAAAACGGTCGACCAAAATAGTCAACCGTTCGACCGATTAGTTATAAATCATCAATTTCGATCGAACATCATGTCCAACAGGTCAACCGATTCATCACAACAAAACTCCCTAGTTTCGGTCGAGTGACATTTCCAAATAGTCGACCATCTCTCAATCAAGAAAATCCTTGATTTTGGTCCAACCACGTTTGCCAAACAGTCGACCGATTCTCAACCAGGTAAAGTCCCAGATTTTGGTTGAACAAAGTTTGTCAAACGGTCGACCGGTTTGACCGATTTATGCGTTTATCAAATTTTGGATTAATCTCCATCGAATTCTGATCTTTGGGGTTTGAGCAAATTTAAATTTATAATGTTGCGGATCATATTATACTATGTCATATGTTCTCATATATAATGTCAAACATTATACCCTATAATACATATTCATATCATATAAATATATTAATTCTAACCATGTCATAATTACGACATATTTGATTTTAATATTTTACCACATGTATCGCAATACATCATTTAAAATGTAAAATCAAATTCCGTGTTTCCCAGTTATGTGGTGTGACATATGGGAGGATCTAAGTTATATTGGTAATGATATAAAACACATTATATCACAAACTATAAGCGGTATCTAGTTACGCATCTAGTTACCCAAATAACAAATATGTTTTGCTCACTCGAACTAAACACGGTCCATTTAGTGATATGTTATATCACTTGTGTCTATCCCTTGCCTCATTTTATTGAGAATAGTATACAAAGTAAAAATGTGTCATCTTTACATTATATATTCATTTCTCGATCTCTCAAGCTAATTATAAATATGTAATTGTACACAATTTTCATTGTGCACATTATAATTTTAATTTATCAAGGGGCCCAACAATATCATCACTCAAATCAAGAGGGGCAATGATAATCTTTTGACATATCAACTTTTCCATCAAAAGTTATGTATAACCGACTAATACCTTTATCACTATACACATTTATAGCTTTTGATAATAATAAAATCATAAACTCCTTATGTGAAAAGATATAAGTCTCATATCTTAGGATTCAAAGACATAATGAAACATTAATGACACAAACACAATTTCATAATGTTTCATTTATTAGGTCAATTCAATATATGAAAGAAATATTTCTATTTCACATACTCATGTTGTTAAATATTTGTAGAGCTACAATATCTCTCTTAACCAACGACAATCTTAACCTGGTAATTATGTCCTATGTTAATTACCATGATTATAAATTATTTTTTATTTATGTAAATCATTATCTTTTAGAGCTCTATGGTTAAGGACCAAGAGCATCATTTTTTTTGCAAAGCAAAATGGAGGTTTAGCCTCTAAATTTTGTTAGTCTAAAGTTGTTTACAACCTACAAATTTTCAAGACAAGTCCGCGGGTTTATGCCACAAGCATAACTGGCCTCCACACTACATTTTACATAATACATCACTATATGCATTGTAGTTTAAGGACAATTGTATCATCAAGGCATCAGCAAGGTGAGGCTAACTCCAAGTAGCCTCGAAATGTTGCATTTCTTCTTGATCCTTTGCGAGTTTCTTGGCTTTATCCCCCAAGCACTGGATTGTGTCTTTCACGGCAACCATGATGTCTACCGGCCTCTTTCCTTCACCTTCAAATATCCTTCGATTATGTTCGAGCCAGCATTCATGTATCATAGCATTAAACACCCACCTTCTTACCAACTTTCCAAGTCGGCTTCTGTGCGCATGTGATAGCCGCATGGCCTCGCCTTCTAAATTGGTTGCCATGCATGGGCTGAGCTGTATGAGATCAAGGAGACAGGTCCACACCTCTTTCATGTAGTGACATCCCCAGAAAAGGTGCTCCATGACCTTCTCCTTTTCATCACAAAGAACACATGTTGGGTCATTAGTTGCGCCTCGCTTAATCATGGGCTTCTTTGTGAGTAGGCGCCCCTTCTTTGCTCTCCAAGCCGTGAGAGCATGTTTCAGGACAACAAACTTGTGTCGTACCATGCCAGCCCAAGCAACCATTCTACCTGGCTGCCTCACCCAACTCCACACTTCTTTCATCCCAACTGTAGCACCCTTTCCATTTGGTCGAAATGGCCTATCCGTGCTTCCATGGATTCGAGTTTGGCTCACCCTCAAGCAAATTTCTTCCATCATGATGGAGCGTGGAGGAGGGAGGTTCCACGTCCCCTCTGTTATGAAATACGATGCCCTAATGTCCCAAGGTAGACCCATCTCATAGTGAAGTTGGTCACCCCAACTCCCACACTGAAAAGCTTCTCCACACCATCGGTATTGGAAGAAACATATCTCTTCCCCATTTCCCACCTCATACTGAATATGTCTTCTAGAAATATCTTGAACTCGAAGTAGCCTCGCCATGCCCATGAGGAGTTGGAGGGTGATCGTGCAAGCCAAATGGACTGGTTTTCAAGTACTTCCGACGAACACACTTAACCCATAAAGAGTTGTTGTCCGCCACAACGAGCCAAAACAACTGGAGGAGGCCCACATCATTCCACTCTGTTAATCATTTGACTCCAAGGCCTCCCTCGTCTTTTGGTGTACATACATCTTTCCATGCTACCGTGACCCACTTCTTATCCCCTCCCCAAATAAAGTGACACATAATGTTGTCGAATTCTTTCAAGATTTTTCATGGTAGAAGGAAGGCTGAACTCCAATAGATGCTAAGGGATGTAAGAACACTTTGCACAAGCTCCACTCGCCCAGCTATGGATAAGAAGTTTTGATTTGAAGTGGATAGTCGTGACTTAACTTTGTTGATCAGAGGCATATAGTGGGTTCTCCCCATCCTCCCAGAGAACAAAGGCAGCCCAAGGTAGACTACCGGAAAAGCCTTGCGCTCCATCCGAAGGTGTGCTTCAATCCATGCTCCATGAACCAAATAACCCCCCCCCCCATGAATACCTGACTCTTTGATGCGTTACACCTCAGCCCCGAGCATGCTGTGAAGTCCTCAAGAATAGTTCTAATGTCCCGAGCATTGTCTTTGGTGGCCTTCGCAAAGAGTAAGAGATCATCAATAAATAATAGATCTGACACGGTGACATCTCCGCATGCTAGTGGCTCGACTTGCCTTTCCATGACTGCCATCCTCACCATTTCACATAACACCTCCATGCACATTACGAACAAGTAGGGGGCCAAGGGGTCACCTTGTCGTAAGTCATTCTGAGCTTGAAACGGCGTGGAATTAACTCCATTCACTATCACCACGAACGCTGCCTCCACACATGCCAAGATCAGCCATCTTCACTTGTCCGGGAAGCCCAACTTCTTCATTACGTGATCAAGAAACTCCCAAGAGATAGAGTCATATGCTTTCCTAATATGAAGCTTGATGCACATGCGTCCTTTCCCTTTCTGTAGGTGAAGGTTGTGGCAAAGCTTACGTGCAAGTAGGATGTTATCGCCAATTCTTCGACCTTTGACAAACGCACTCTGATTTCCCCTATAAGTCGTGGTAATGGCCCCTTCAACCGATTTGCATGTACTTTGGATGTGAATCTATATGTCATGTTGCACAAAGCTATGGATCAGAAGTCCTCTACCAACGTCGGTGCCTTCTTCTTCGGGATGATCATAATCGATGTGTTGTTCCATTGAGTTAGAACCCTCCCACTTTCTAAGCAAGATGGCACAACTTTGACCATATCCCTCTTGATTATGTCCCATGTTGCCTTGAAGAATTTGGCGTTGAAACCATCGGGTCTCAACACCTTATCTATATTTTCATTCAGCACTACATCTTGGAGTTCTTTTGGATCCAACTTCCGTATTAATTCTGCTCCCTCTTTCGGTTTAAGGTGTGGTAAGATAATGGAGTGGTTAAGCGGTTTCACGTGAAAATCATTAGCAAACAAGTTAGCATAAAAGAGGCAGAAGGCTTCCCGGATTTCTCCCTCGTCCTCCACAATGATATCTCCCTCACCCACTTGCCACACTTGATTGGTGACTCTCCTCACTCTAAGTTGTGCATGGAAGAACCTATTGTTTAGGCCCACTTTTTCAACCACTTAACTCTTGATTGTTGTCAGAGAATGGACTCCTCTCAAGCAAGAACACGAGCAAGTGTATCCTTTGCTGCCCCTTTAGCCAGGACCAATGCTTCAACATTTGGGTGACTAAGTTTTTGCCTCCTCACATCCTCAAGTGTTGCCCGAGCCTGTCCTACCTTGTTTGTTACGTTCCCAAAAGTACTCCCGCTACAACTTATGAGTGCCTTCCTAACTACATTCAGCTTTCCAACCACGCAAATAAAGCGGGTGCCTTCCCCATATGTTGCCCAAGCTCGTTGAACTACTCCCCCAAAGTCCTCATGATCCGCCCAGTGATTCTCAAATCTGAGCATTTTCTTTTTCCGCCGTTCGTTCCCTTCCATTTTCATGACGAGCATTGTATGGTCACTCCAGTCCTTCGCACCAACGCATAGAAGGAATTGGGGAACACCTCAAGCCATGCATTGTTCATTAAGATCCGATCAATCCTTGCCTCGATGCATGCACTTCCCTCGGAGGAGTTCGACCAAGTGAATTCGCCTCCTGTTGATGGCATCTCTAGAAATTGAAGTGCATCAATACAATCATTAAATTCCTGACTTGTACCCTCATTTCCAGCAGCTCCTCCACGTTTTTCACTAGCCATCTGAATGCAATTGAAGTCTCCCCCAACCAGCCAAGTTTCTTGACGCATGTGGTGCCACTTCAATTAGATCCCTCCACAATGCTCTCCTATCCATGTGCCCATTTTCTCTATATATAGCCATGATGTCAAATTAAGTTCCATCCTTCCTCGAGCACCCAAGAAAGTGAAGCATTTGTGTTGACTCAAAAGTAACCCGCAAGCTTACTAGTTGGTCATTCCATAACACTAAAATCCACCCGGAGTCCACAATCATGATATTTGATGTCCATTCATGGGGCCAAATTGCTTGCTTGAATCTTTCGAGGTTTTTAAACTTAACCTTGTGTTCCATATGACACACCACATCCGGATTTACCTCCTTTTTAACCCCTAATCATGAGTGCACTGTCGGGGGTCCATTTGTGCAACGCACATTCCAAATTAAGACATTCATGGGTTTAAGGTGCGGGGTGAGACCCTCTTCCCCTCCATGCTAATACTTTTACTCCAATTTCTCTTCCTCCCGGATCTCCTAAGTGGGGTGGTAGATAGCATACCTTCTTTGTGCATGATTCCTCATGCCCTTCTTCCTTCCTCCCTTCTACACCCTCCATGGCTTGGTCCTTCGAATTTCCAAGTACTTCAAACATTACCCTCACTCGGTTGTGCAAGCATGTTGGTACACTCCTTTCCCCGTGCCACTGTTGTTGGTGAAGCTCATTCCGCCTCCTCATGCATCAAGGAAGCTAGTCCACCTAACTCCTCCTCTCCCTTAGACATGCGTTTTTTTTTGCAAAGTAAAAGGGAGGCGTTGCCTCTAATATATTGATGTGTGTAAACATTTACAACCTATCAAAATTTATCTATTACAGCCCTCGAATCATGCTAGGTGCATAACTAGAATCTATCGTTAAACAACATACAAAAAACGCTCCACCTTAAGGGTGTTTCAGCTATCCCCAATTACTCTCATACATTCGTAGATCCTCAGAATCATCTCTAAACTCCCTAATTCTCGTGCCCATCATACACACTACATCCTTTATAAGCGTGCCCACCTCCTTAGGTCGGCACTTCTCTTTTTCAAAAATCCACCTATTTCTCTCTTGCCAACACTCATATATGGTTGCAGCAAGAGCAAGTGTTTAACGTTTTAATTTAAACAGCAAGTGCATGACTGTGTTGAAGCGGTGACAAATACGGGCCGTCCTCAGGGAGATGAGCATCCTCTCATTTGCACGAAATCAAGTGGCAAAATAGGGAAAAGAGTTGATTATGCTACGCTACACTACAAAGTATGAAGTATGAAATGCAAAAGAAAGCAACAAATGATTAACTAAAACCTAACTAAGAATGAAATAAGAGTGCTGGATTCAGAAATAGAAAATCCCGAAGGGGTGGAGTGAGTGCACACATGCAAAGAGGTGGGTGTTGAACACACTCTTTAAGCACAAATGAAGGTGGTGTTATCATGCATAGGAAGTGTCTAAATGTTATGGCATAACCTATCAATCTATTCACCAACCTAGTTGATTAACATTTACATATGCAAGTTGTTTATTTCAGAACCTAAACAAGCATGAGAGGTGTCTAATCATTTTCGAAAAACTCATCAAGTTATAAATTCTATCCTAAACAAGCAAGCATACATACATGTTTTATCAACACATTGGAAATAAAACATTCATTCCATTTTCATTTGCATGTAAGTACATCTACTCCACCCCCAAAGGAGATGGAACTACTCACTACACATTACACTAATTATTAAACTAAGCAAAGAAAGCATATTAACTAAGCTACTAAAACAAATAAAATGAAATTAAACAAAGTAAAACAAGAAACATAAAACAAACAACATAATAAAGAAATATTTATTAAAGTGAATCACATTTCAAGTAGCATCCTCCTACTTTTGTGTGTACTTCAAGGCCTCACTTCTAGTTGGAAGAATAACCACTCAAAATATGGAGTGATTACATTAGAAGGTGAAGAGTTCTATTTATCGCCATAGAAAAAGGCAATCCGGGACAATCCCCCGATGTGGGACAAAACAAATACCAGAAATGGACTAAATACACACTAAATCTTAGCGGATTTGGGCCAAAACAGACCGCCAATTAGCGGTCTTTATGGTCCGGATCACGCTGGATTTTATTGTGGGCTTTTCTGGATGTCTTTGTTGGTCTTTGATGCATCTACTTCACTTGTTTGAGCTCCAACCCGAATAGAATTTTCAAAATACTCCCCATGATGGTGTGGATTTTCTATTTTGCTATTTGGTCCTTTTGTCATACGTTCAGGTCCTTCTTCCTTGCATCTTAGTCCCCAGATCTCACAATTCAGTCCTTTTTCCCAGCTTTTGGGTCCTTTTATGCTTCATCTCTTCAAACCTATTTATTCCTGAAAACTAAACATAAAACGCGTTACATAGCATTGTTTAGGTGCAAGATAATGGATATAAGATGCAAAAATGAGCATGAAATGATGTCAATCAAATACCCCCACACCTAACTTTCGCTAGTCCCGACCAAAACAAAGAAAGGAAAAAGCATATGAGAAAAACAAGAAATCCTAACTCACTTTCGTAGGAATCACGGTTGCACTTAGCACGTGCAACAAGCCGTTAAACCTCCTTGTCGCAAAGTAGGAGGAGTGTTGTCGCCTGAGGGTTTTCAGCGGATATACCCACAAAATCCGAACAAGATGCATTAATCAATCTAGCTACACGACTCGTTGGACGCATTTTTGTCGATCATGGGACGCGGTAATACTACGGGTCGACTCTATATGGGTAATCAGTCCACACACCTAGCCTAATTAACCATTCGTGAAAGTTAGTTAAGGACTTAAGTGAGATACATGGGCAACCTTAACTTCTGAATGTGATACAATGTGTAAAGTCCATTTGATTTCTTATTTGACTCTCTTTTTTCTCTTTCTTTGGAGCAGTTCATTGGTTGGTGTTTGATTCTCCCAGGTTCAGGTTTCGTGCATCATTGCCTATGAGGACTTACACTATCACACACACCTTCCCCCAAATCTCCACATAGGGCGATCCCTACCACCCGTGTAACGGGAGTTCGGTCGGTGCATCCCAAGTGAGATGACTCGAAAGCACCAGGCACAAAGTCCCCTCAGACCTACTTTCCCGAGTGATAGGAGTCGTACGAGAAGAGAGAACACTACTTATTTATTTATCTACATGGGAACCAAAACCCCTACACTTAAGTTTCACAAAAAAAGATTAAGGGCCCTTGAATACGACAAACTTCCATATACTAACAGACACGAATTATTTGACTCATTAGGTTCAGGGTGGACTTCTTTAAATGTTTGAGTGCTGAAACCCTATGATTACACTCCCCCCGACGGAAAACCGGGGTGCATCCTAACGACTCGATAAGACCTAAAGCCAATAAACTAGAAATCCTAATGCATCAAGTTCAAGACAAATTTGGGAGCTTTCTTTTTTACTTTGCCTCTCAACGGTTTTGCACATGCTAAACACACGTAAAACCCACAAAACATTTTCTTTCGCAAACACATGAAGATTTTGAAAGAAATGTGAAAATTTTGAAGCACTAGGCAAGCAAAAGAAGACAAGTCACCCAAGGATCATGGCAAGCAGATATATCGATATTAAATGCAGCACACTAACATGACCCTAACAATGCACACAAAAGAAAACAAAAATCAAAAGAAAAGACTCGACTTTGTACACACGTAAAACACCACCATTAAGCGCAACAGGAAGTTCATGGTTATAGTGATGGACACAAACCCGAATTCCCTCAAAACTTGTGAGATACTGAAGAGGGGAGACAAATACGTGAAGAAATCGGGCCCAAGTACACAGGGGTTGGGGCCCACAAAAATCAATGCTCGCTCATGGAGTCTTTTATTACACATTTTTTCTTTTTTTTTCTTTTTTTTCAATTTTTTACATGATATATACAACAACAACAATATTCTGATAATCATTTGGTCAAGGAACATCAGATGACAACATCAAGTCATGAGGACCAGAGACTTGCCGAGATGGGAAACTTCACCGGTACTCTGAGGTGTCATGAGGGGTGAAAGGTCAAAGCTGAAAGGCTCGAACCCCTCATGATATTGGTTGGGTGTGGGCAACAAAGAATGAAGTTGTGTTGCCGCACTAGGGTTTAGTTGCTCATCAAACAAAACTCTCCAACCAATCGGTGGGTGGATTGGAATGAGGTCCTCAAGCTCATTCGATGGATGCAGCAGACCTGCATCACTAGGAATGAGACTTCCCCCCAAGTCATCCAAAAAGGACCTCCCACCATCATTTAGATCATCAAGCATAAGCTCGGTCATAGGTGGGTCCTTGTTGAGTCAATATGAAGCTCAAATGGCTCAATGGCCATGAGACATGAGGTAGAGACACCTTCTGGTATAGGCATATGATGAGGTGTCTCACTCTCACTAGTACTCTCAACTGAATCATGCAACGAACACTCCTTTTGGACATTTATGTTTGATGCCAGCTCACTATGTTGCATTGCAAAGACACGCAATGAGTTTTCACTGGGCCCACAAACAGTCTCAATGGGTTGCATTGGTGTTAGGGGTGTTCGTTGATTTTGTGGTGCTTTCTCCAATTGGCGGATGAGATTTAGATTTAAAGATTGATCCATGGGCTCATGTTGCCTACCAGAGTTGAACACATGAAACTCGGTACTTATGTTACCGAATGAGAGCTTCATGAGACCATTTCTACAATTAATTAAGGTGTTCGAAGTTGCCAGGAATGGTCTACCCAAAATCAAAGGTATTTGAGAGTGGGTGTTCGCAACAGGATTGGTATCAAGGACAACAAAATCGACTGGAAATATAAAATATCCAACTCTGATAAGCACGTCCTCGATAATCCCCTTTGGAATACGAATGGATCTATCCGCCAGTTGGAGGGTGATCTTACTTGGTTTCAATTCTCCCAAGTTTAACTGTTGATAAACAGAAAATGGGAGGAGGTTGATCGCTGATCCTAAATCAAGCAAAACATTACTCATGCTAGTGTCCCATATCGTACACTGAATAGTAGGACACCCAGGGTCCTTGTATTTTTTGTAGGCGGGATTGGACAAAAGTGAGCTTACATTTGCAGCCAAGAATGCTTTCTTAGGAACATTAATCTTCCTTTTGTTTGTGCAGAGATCCTTCAACACTTTGGCATATTGAGGTATTTGTTGGATGACATCCAACAAGGGGATGTTAACCTTAACTTGCTTAAACACCTCTAATATCTTGTCCATTGTGTCACACTGCTTTTTGGTTAACCTACTTGGATAAGGAGTTTTTGGCAGGTAGGTTTTCTGCAGTGCCTGAGAAGGAGGCGTTGGTGTATTACCCTCACCCTCAGCCTCTTCTTCACCACCATTCCCACTAAGGGGCTGCATAGATAGTGGTGGGTGTAGCAAGGAAATGTGATTGTCAACCTGCTTTCCATTCCTTAAGGTCACAATGGAATTGACATGGTGAACAAGTTCCTCCACATGGTTCACTTGCCTCCCCCGAGGTACCACATTCTCATTTTGCATGTGTTGTTGCTGGTACATGCGGGGGTTAGCCTCAAGCTAGCTAGGCAAACACCCTCTCTCGCTTTCATGTACAGACTGAGCCATTAGTCCCATCTGAAGCTCTAGAGATTTGATGGTCTGCTGATTTGAAGTGAGAACTTGACTTGTGGATGACATAAAAAAATTCACTGAGTTCTCAAGTCCACGAGTCAAGTTCTCAAGCAAATTAAACCGGGTTTCAAAGTTGTTACAATTTGGGAAACCTGGTTGGTTGGTGCCTGGAACTTGGGGTTGCTGATATGAATGAGCAAGCATGGGAGGTTGGTGTGGTTGATTAGGTGGTCGAGAGGAGGTTGAAGGACCACCCGGGGCATTATTTTGGTTCCATGAAAAATTGGGGTGGTTCCTCCATCCAGGATTATAAGATGATGAGTATGGGTCATTCCTAGCTCTGTCATAGATGGCGTTGATACATTCCATCTCAGGAGGAATGGACGTACACTCGCTTTCTATATGACCTATCCTACCACATGAATGACAGGGAACTCAACCAGATGTGGACATGTTAGGTGTACTTTGTTGGTTTTGGAGCTCAATCGAATCCATACGGCGCATTAAAGCCGCCATGCGTGCCTCGGTGGCCGTAGTGGTATCGATAGCAAATGCGGCACCCGATCTAGTCGAGTTTGCATTCGCGATCCTTGCTCCTATACTAGATGATGCAGGTGGTTCCCTTACACTCTCCCATTGCATTGTTTTCTCAGCAATGTATTCTAGGAAAGCTCATGCCTCCCTTTCATCCTTTCCCAAGAACTCTCCTTGACACATGGACTCAAGGAGCGTTCGGGACGGGATGTGAAAACCCTCGTAAACAATCTGACAAAGATGCCACAACTCAATGCCATGGTGAGGGCATGAGGATAGTAGCTCCTTGAACGTCTCTAGATATGCATGAAATCTCTCGGTCTCAAGTTGATAGAACGAATTGATTTCGTTCCTCAATTTTTGAGTCTGATGATTTGGAAAGTATTTCTTGAGGAATGCAGATTGAAACTCATCCCAAGTCCTAAAGGCATTCGCCTGGTTACTGTACAACCACTTCTTGGCGTCATCCTTCAGCGCAAAGGGGACAAGCCTAAGATGGATGGAGTCTGTGCTAAGTTGTTGCAGCTTGAACATAGCACAAACCTCCTCAAATTCCCTGAGAAAGATATAGGGGTCTCCTTTCCCAGTGAAGTGAGGGAGCATGGAAATAAACTGAGGCTTAACCTCAAAATGGTTCCCATTTGCCTCTGCCAATACTATGCATGAGGGTAGAGCAGTACGGCTCGGGTAGCATCAATCACGTAGAGGTATGGGAGCGACAACTGGAAGCACTGGTCGAACAGGTGGGTCCAGAAACTGCTCCTCCTCATGGAAATTAGCAGCCATTGAACCCGGACTGTGTGCGACACGAGAGGAGGAAGCCGTCGAGAAATAGACCACCGAAGGCGGATTGACAATGCTCCTCGTCAAACGACCCCACTCGTCTCGTGTCCACGAAAGCATGCCCAAAGGTGCACACACACAAACCAAAACCCTTTTTTTTAACAAAGAATGTGCGTAGAGGAGAAGACGGGGCAACACAGGAGAGAAAGAATGACTCAGGAGAGAAGGGAAGAAGTCCTTATGTTACGGCGGATGGGTACAGGTAGAAGCACACAGGCAAACAAGGCTCAAGCAATCCTAAGGTCGCTATAGGTCCTTACAACTAGACGACGCCTAACTGCGAGGTCACACGACCTCAACACGCCTCACCTCCCTACGACGAGGACCACAAAGCCTAGCAAGGGAGCCAAGATCCGGAGATCTCGTCTCTCCTACTATCGACAAAGTGGGCAACGCCGATCACGTCATGACGGTCGGGACCGGATCACTCTCCTAATGCGCCCGAAGTCCTTAGGGCCAATGTCTACTTGATTTTAAAATTAGACTCTTGATTAGTGTGGTTTTTGGGGCGAAGGAAAGGCTGATGAAATCCCCCACCTTATCTTTTATGGGACAACCCCTCCTTAGTAGCGTTTTGGAGTCCTAATCTAGCAATCAACTCTCCAAACAAACGCTCAACTCACACTTGTTTCAATGCACTTCCTACTAACTAATGCATGTTCATACGAAATGCATGAATGAGAGTAGAAGGTGCGTACCTCACGCCAGCACTCAGCAACTGAAAATAAAGCTAAAATGAAAGACACTCTATATGCCTAAGTCACATACATGATGCATGACCTAAACAAAAAGAATGCCTAATCTTTTGCTTTGGGTTTTAGGGTCGAAGTTGCTTAAAGGAGGTTTGATTATTGATATGGGAACAAACTATAAGTCAAAACATGCCAAATCAAGTCCCAGATCACTACATCAATTATGCAAACAGATCAAAGAAATGTGAGAGCAAACAGAGGTTACAAGACCACCAATTGGCGGTCTTAGTCCGCTGATTGGCGGTCTACAGTGCCCAGATTGCCTCAAAATTTCCCCAGGTGTTCCTCCTGGAGACTCCAAGTCTCCTGAAACAAAAAAACTACAAAACACAAATTAAATCCACTTGAATAGTTCAAACAAAAGTTTGGACTGGGACCTCCTCGGTAACGGCGCCAAAAACTTGTTGAACGTTTTAATTTAAACCGCAAGTGGACGACCGCGTTGAAGCGGTGGCAAATACGGGTCGTCCTCAGGGAGGTGAGCAGTCTCTCGTTTGCACGAAATCAAGTGGCAAAATAGGGAAGAGATTTGATTATGCTACGCTACGCTACACTACAAAGTATGAAGTATGAAATGCAAAAGAAAGCAACAAACGATTAACTAAAACCTAACAAAGAATGAAATAAAAGTGCTGGAATTCAGAAATGGAAAACCCCTAAGGGTGGAGTGAGTGCACACATGCAAAGAGGTGGGTGTTCTACACATTCTTTAAGCACAAATTAAGGTGGTGTTATCATGCATAGGAAGTGTCTAAATGTTATGGCAAAACCTATCAATCTATTCACCAACCTAGTTGATTAACATTTACATATGCAAGTTGTTTATTTCAGAACCTAAACAAGCATGAGAGGTGTCTAATCATTTTGGCAAAACTCATCAAGTTATAAATTTTATCCTAAACAAGAAAGCATATATTCATGTTTTATCAACACTTGTACCTAAAGCATTCATTCCATTCTCTAATGCATGTATGAACATCTACTCCACCCCCAAAGGGGATGGAACTACTCGCTACACATTACACTAATTATTAAACTAAGCAAAGAATTCATATTTACTAAGCTACTAAAACTAATAAAATGAAATTAAACAAAGTAAAACAAGAAACATAAAACAAACAACATAACAAAGAAACTTTTATTAAAGTGACTCACATTTCAAGTAGCATCCTCCTACTTTAGTGTGTGCTTCAAGGCCTCACTTCTAGTAGGAAGAATAGCCACTCAAAATATGGAGTGATTACATTAGAAGGTAAAGAGTTCTATTTATAGCCATAAAAAAAGGCAATCCGGGACAAACCCCCAATGTGGGACTAAACAAATACCAGAAATGTACTATATACACACTAATACGCGACCCACCAATATCTTAGCGGATTTGGGCCAAAACAGACCTCCAGTTAGCGGTCTTGGACCGCCAATTGGCGGTCTATATGGTCCGGATCACGCTGGATTTTATTGTGGGCTTTTCTGGATGTCTTTGTTGGTCTTTGATGTATCTACTTCACTTGTTGGAGCTCCGACCCGATTAGAATTGCCAAAATACTCCCCATGATGATGTGAAGTTTTCTATTTTGCTCTTTGGTCCTTTGGTCTTACGTTCAGCTCCTTCTCCCTTGCATCTTAGTCCCCAGATCTCACAATTCAGTCCTTTTTCCCAGCTTTTGGGTCCTTTTATGCTTCATCTCTTCAAACCTATTTATTCCTGAAAACTAAACATAAAACTCATTACATAGCATTGTTTAGGTGAAAGATAATGGATATAAGATGCAAATATGAGCATGAAATGATGTCAATCAGCAAGTATCATGGTGGCTTGTTGCAGCTTTGACCCTCGCATCTTTTGTAGCCTCTCCACTTCCGCAACAGGAGTGAGAGCTGCATTAGTGTCCAGCCGTAGTATTCTCAACATTTGTACCCATACTTGACGTGTGAAGCGGCATTCCCAGAAAAGGTGCTTCATCTCTTTCCTCACATAACACACGACAAGGGTCATGGTTTGCTTCCCTAGCTCGCATAAGAGCCTTTGTGATCAGCCGTCCTCGCATGGCTCTCCACAACGTAAGAGCATGCTTAGGTATGTGATTCTTGTGCAAAACCACCTCAGTCCAGCCCACCTTCCTTCCTCGAGGCACCACGCAACTCCAAGCTTCCCTTGCTGAAAACGCACCACTTCTAGCTCCGACTCTAATAGGATTATCTCTCCCCCCCCCCCCCCCCCCCCCCCCCCCCCCCCCGTGGATTGGAGTTTGCAATATCCTTGGCCATAATACCACCATCTCTAGCGACCTCGGCTCGGGGAGAGTCCAAGCCCCTTCATGAATGAAGCAAGATACCATAGTATTCCTAGACATCCCCATGTCATATTGGAGACGCTCTCCCCCGGGCAAAGAGAGTAAGGGTTGTCCACACCAAGGAGCGGTAAAGAAACAAATTCTTGTCTTGTCTCCCACTTGGTATTGGATTCTATCCTTCGCCACTTCTCGGACACTTAGGATGCCTCGCCACACCCATAAGCACCCAGATGGTGGCCTAGCTAACCACATATTTCGGTTCCGCAAGTATTTCTTTTGCATACACCAAACCCAAAGTGATCCACCATCCGCAATGATCAACCAAAAGAGCCGAATCAGCCCAGCATCATTCCAATCCTTTAGTCTCCACAGCCCCAAACCCCCCTCCTTTTTCGGTTTGCAAATGTCCTTCCATGCAACCGCCACCCACTTCGTAGGACCTCCCCATATGAAGTGGATCATAATGCTCTCCACCTCCTTTAAGACTTTCCTCATGATAAGGAACGCTGACGTCTAATAAATGCTCATAGACACGAGCACACTCTTGACTAACTCCACACGACCCGCCATCGAAAGAAAGTTTCTCTTCCAAATGTTGAGCCGTTGTTGCACCTTGCTGATCAACCTCATGCAATGATGTCTCCCCAACCTTGAGGATAAATACGTAACAGGAAACTCAGTTCCCTCCATACCTAAATGCGAGCATATCCATGTGCCGTCGGTGGCTCCTCCTCCCATGAAGATTAGACTCTTTGCGACATTCAGCTGTAGCGCGGAGGTGGCTGAGAATTCAGTAAGGACACGCTTTATCACCCTTGCGTTGGCTCGAGTAGCAGCAGCAAAGACCATCACGTCATCTGCGAAAAGGAGGTGGGAGATTTGTACATCCCCACACCTTGCTGGTTCGAGATTTCCCCCCTCAACCTCCCTTATGAACATGGCACTCAAAACCTCCAAACATAGAACAAAGAGATAGGGAGCCAACAGATCACCTTGTCTCAGTCCATTCGTGGCAGCAAACGGTCTAGAATTCTCGCCATTCACCGTAATGACAAAGGAAACTCGGACGCAAGCCATCATGAGTTTACACCAATGGTCGGGGAGGCCATCCGTCTTAAGTACTTCCTCTATGAACTTCCAAGAAATAAAGTCATATGCTTTCCTAAGGTCGAGCTTTAAACACATCCTTCCATATCCTCCTCCCAAGTGCATGTTATGGCATATCTCGTGAGCAAGCAAGATGTTTTCATTGATTCTCCGTCCACTCACGAATGCGCTTTGCGTTTAATCGATTTGCCGAAATCTTTGACATGAACCGGTACACCATATTGCAAAGGGAAATGGGTCGGTAATCATCAACCACGGCCAGCGTCGTATTCTTCGGGATAATAGTGATGGAGGTGTAGTTAACTTGCTTCAGTAGTTTCCCACTCTTCATGAAGGATTCAACAGCTTTCAAAGGTCTCTTTTCACACATTCCCTCGCGGCTTTGAAGAATTTTGCGTTGAAGCCATCTGGGCCCGGTGCCTTGTCCACATTTGAGCGTTTCACCACTTCCTCGAAATCCTTCATATGTAGTGGTCGAATAATTGCTCTCGCCTCGTCCTCCCCAACTCTAGCAAGGGGTAACATTGGATCAATAGGCTGAACCTGAAAATCACTAGAAAACAAGTTGGAAAAATGCCTTCGAAAGGCTTCTCGGATAGCCTCTTCATCCTCAATAACCACCCCTACCTCTGTCACTCTCCTCACATTATTGGTGGTTCTCCTCACTCTATGGGAAGCATGGAAAAATCTTGAATTTTGGTCACCCTCTTACAGCCATCGAACCCTTGATATCTGTCTCAATAAAGCCTCCTCCCGCACCAAGGCACGATCCAGGTCCACCTTAAAAAGACTCTCACAATGTGAAAGCTCCTCATCTCGTGGATTTTTCTCCCTTTGTCTCCTCATGTAAGCCAGTTGGAGCTGAGCTTCACCCACTTTATGTTCCACATGGCCGAAAGTATCCGCACTCCATCTCTTTAACGCCTCTTTCACCTAAAGTAACTTTGCTACCAAACGAAACATGGGGGTACATTCCACCCGCGTGGCCAATGCCTCCCTCACCACTTCATTGAACATCTCATGCTCAGCCCAGAAATTCACAAACCAAAACATTCTCTTCCTTCGTTGTCCCTCCTTCTCCGCATATAAGGTGAGCATCGAGTGGTCACTCAAGTCTCTATCCCCCACAACATAATAGGAATCAGGATATGTCTCCAACCACGCATGGGACATGAAAATTCTATCAATTCTCGTCTCGATGATTGCCTCCCCATGCGAGGAATTGGAGCATGTAAATTCACCTCCGGTAGATGGGTTTTCCACAAGTTGAAACTGATCCACACAAGCATTAAACTCGTCCATGGCCACCATATTTAGACTTGTTCCTCCCCTCTTCTCATTAGCTCTCCTGATACAATTAAAATCCCCACAAACCAGCCAAGGCGTCAAGGGTGCTGGAATGTCACGAGCAAGGTCTTCCCAAAGTGACCTCCGCTGCACGTGCCCGTTCTCGGCATAGACCGTAGTGATCACAATATTCGTCCCATTTATCACCTCCCTTCCTTCGAGCTGCAGCAATTGTGTGGTTTCAAAGGTTTCACGGAAGTCCACTTTGAGCTCATTCCATAACACAAGAATCCTACCAGAATTTGCAATCAAGCTATTCGATGCCCACTCATGTCCCCAAATAGCATGCCTAAACCCATCCAACTTCTTTAGCTTCACTTTGTGCTCCATGAGGCACACGATATCTGTTTTGCCTCCTTTATTCATCCCCTTATCATGTGTGCGTGCCGGGGAGATTTGCACCGTGCACATTCCAAACTAGGACATTCATGGCTTCGCAATATGGGACTTGCCTCCCTTACCGCCTTGGTTTGCTTTTTGTTGTTCTAGTCCCTTCTCTCGAATTACACGAAACGCTTCAGGCTGTCTGGATAATAATTCAAGGTCCACCGTAGGTGGTGGAGAAATTTCCTTGCACCTAGCCCTCCTTTGCTTATCCTCATGCTGACTAGAGATGTCAAAACCGTCAGCTTCTTCTCCTCCTACAGCAATATTACCTTCTTCATCCTTCCTTTCTTCAAGCTCCGCTAGGACATCAAAATGACCCACCCCCTTAATAGTCGTCTTGTCCCTGAATGCCCTTGACATGGTAATGATTCCTCCTCTTGGGGGGAGGTGGCTAGGATCGGAGCTACATCAAGCAACCCCACTCAAAGATGAGCTTTTCTCCTACCATTGGCTTGTCACATTGATTTCCCCATAAGTTTCTTCCAGCAAAGCTTCCTCTTGCTGGAGCAAAAGAAACTCCTTTGTGGTTGTTTCCCCCACTAAGGTGCTGGTGGTCCCCCTTGCTTTGTTCTTTCCTATTGCTCACAAGGTTGCTTTTTGCAGCAGCCTTTGTCCCTCCCAAAGGAGGAAACTCCTCCATGGTTGGTGCATTCAAATCTCCACTAGCCTCCTCCACTCTGATTGGTGCCTCTTCTAAAAGCAAAGATTACTTTTCCATTATTCCAGCCCTCACCATTTCTGTTTCTGTGCTATCTTCCCCCGTTATGGTCTCTCGTTCCGTTACGGTCTCCACCTCCGTTATGATGCCCAGCTCCACTATTGCCTCCCTAGGGATGTTCACCCCTTGCTCTTCCTCAAGTTCGGACACCAAAGGAGGATCTGCCACCACCCCCTCCCTCGCACCATCTTCTATACTTTCCTCTCGATGTTCTCTCGCCTCGGATGTGCCATTCTTCCTTGTCTGTCCCTTCCGGCCAACCTCCACCCAACCTTGCACCTTTGGAGTGGATTTAACAGGTGGTCTTCCAGCCTTCCTCACCTTCTCACGCTGAGTTTGTGGGAACCTAACCTAAGTATGTCCAAACTCCGAACATATTCCACAATGCCTCGGCTTCCATTTATACTCGATGTCCTCCTTCTCCCATGCACTACCTTCGATTTGTATCTCAACAAACTCCGGATACTAAAATGTTCTGTCCACCTCCACACAAAGCCTTGCAAATTCAAGCCTTCTCCCCGAAGCGGTGTTATCATCCATGTATAACGGCTTCCCAAGAACACTAGTTGTGGTGGTCAAAATCGATGGTGACCAAAAACAAAGGTCTAACTCTGGCAGCCTTAGCCAAATCGGGATAGATGACATCTTGCTTCTCTTCATCACCAACTCCGGCGTCCATTGCTGGACTACAAGTGGGGTGCCCCGAACAAACCAAGCACTTCGCTCAAGAACATGATTGCGGTCCTCGTCTAAGGTGAATCTGAAAAATAAGAACCCATTTCCACGACGAATCACCTCCACACTCCCATGGAGCTCCCAAAGTTTATGCAAGTACCTCTCAAAGGTTGGGAGGTGAGGTTTGAAATACACGAAATACCCAAAAAGAACCTTGTCCCACGATTTCAGTGCTTTTACAACTCGCTACTTAGTGCAAACCGTCACTTTAGCTCCATCCTTCAGCTCCGGCTTGATGAAATCAAGAGCCGTCTTGGCCTTCACTCCAGCCCCAAACAACTCAGACCACTTCTTAGGTTGAAATCCCTCCCCATTTGTGGAAGGAACTTGCTCGCCCCTTGTTGTAGCCACTCACCCTTGGCTTGTGTGTGCTGTTGGAGGACTCTTATGGCTGCCACCATCCTCCACCAGCCTAGAAACATGATTAGAACTCTCCAAACGCTCCATTAGAGTAGGAAATCAAGAGTAAAAGCTGAAAAAACGCAAGAAAATGACCTAGGAAACCATAGGTTTCCCCATGCCTCCCCAGAGCTTCCCTCTCCTACTTATTTTCCTTTCTCCTCCCCCTTAGTGAAGGGAATGTGTTCTAAAAGTTTTACTTTTAAATGTCAATTATTATGAATTGAATGAGAAATCATTTTGTTCCTTGTTTATGGTATTCGTCTTTTAGAAGTGTTAAGGAAGATGCTCTTGGTCCTTAACCGTAGAGCTCTAAAAGATAATGGTTTACATAAAGCAAAAGATATTCACAATCATGGTAATTAGCATGGGACATTAATTACCGAGTTAAGATTGTCCTGTTGGTCATAGATCATTGTAGCTCTACAAGTGAGTGACAACACGGGTACACAAAAGAGGAAAATATTACTTTTGTATACTTAATAGACCTAATAAGTAAAATATTATAGAAATGTGTTTCTGTGTCATTAATATTTTACTGTGTCCTTGGTCCTTTGATATGAGACTTATATCCGATCACTTAAGAAATGCTTGATTAGACTAGTGTCTTGAGATATCGATGAGTGTGTGTAAAGACATTAGTTTGTTAAGTATGACTTTTGTTGGAGAAGATAGTTAGTCAAAAGATTATCATTGCTCCTCTTAATTGAGTGATGATATTAGTGGGCCCCTTGATAAAGCAAGGTTATAATGTGCACAATGTGATTTGAGTTAAGTCACATATTTGTAACTAGCATAAAGAGATCAAGAAATGAATACTAAATACAAAGATGGCACAATACTACTTTGTGTGTATTCTTAATATCATGAGGCACGGGACGGACACAAGTGGTGCACTCCATCACTAACTGGATCGGGTTTTGGTTCGAGTGGAATTAAGACATCTAACTAATTGGGAGCTATAATGTGTAGCTAGATACCGCTTATAGCTTGTGATATTAAACTCTTAATATCACTGCCAACTTATTTAGATCCTCCCATAGGTCACACCACAAAACCGGGATACAAGAAATGGGGATTTTGAGTTCATAAGATGTGTCGGGGTTCATGTAAACAATGACACATGGGGTGAACAAGCAAAATCAAAGTTATGTTGTGATTAATAACATAATTAGAATCTAAATTAAATTCATATGTGATGTAAATATTATGGGGTGTAATGATTTATCGTTACATTTGATAATATGTTACATAACTTGTGACTTTACTACTAATCCCGAAATGTCAAATTTTGTAGGGGTTAAACTGAAATTTGACAAGTCTGCAGTACTGTGCACAAACGGTCGAACGGTCGACCGAACCTCCAAACAGTCGACCGGTCCAGACGGTTTTCTACAGAATTAATTTAAGAATTAATTAGATCATGCATGGAATTGGTCCATAACTGATTTAATTTGTTGCTAAGATTATCTGTTAGCAAATAATGGATGGTTAGATGGAAGTTTGCATGAAATCATGGGCAAGAGGTTGCACAATAATACGTAATTTGGAGAGAACTTATAAATACAATTTATCTCATTACCTCATAATTAATTCATTATTTTCTTATGCAAACTTCTCTCTCCATAATTCTCCACGAATTTCACCTTAATTCTTGAGTTTAGTTTTCAGAGATCTTCTTCTCAAGGGAACTAAATACGGGTTAGTAATTGGATTCTAAACCATATTGGAGATTGAGAGGCTAGCTCTTCTCTCTCAAATCTTGTTTAGAGTTTGGTGAATACTCGGAGGCATCCGGCGCAACGACAAGCATCCTCAACGTCTCCGAATCTTGAAGAAGTTTTAGAGAACTTCTAGGTATGAATTTCGGAGTCCCATGTTTGTTTTAATAAAGTTTTGAAACTAGTTATTGAAACAAACCGATGCATGCATGAAACAAATCATAGAAAATTGTAATTGATCCTTATTATGCATAAAAATTTCGAAAATATATGTAATTAAACATGAAATCCTACAGTGGTATCAGAGCTTAGGGTTCAGTTTTCTAATGATTTGAAACTATAAACAAATTTACTTTACAATCTAGGGTTCGAACAATTCGATTTTCCGGTTTTTCGGTCTTTAAATGTTTTGTTGGATAAATTCTTTGTAATAATTCGTTTTGGATGTTTTAAGTGGTTTAAAACATGTTATGTAATTATTAGAATTATGATTTAGACATAAGTCTAACTTTCAATAATTTCGTTTTAAGTATAAACGATTGTTTTGTAAGAGAATCAACAAAACCGAAAAACTGTGGTTCGTCTTTCCTTTTGGGAAATTGGATGGACAGCGGTTCAAAATTATTTTTTGAACTAATGGATGGATGAAAAACATTTTTAATGGATTTTAAAATGTTTTTCAAAGAATTTTTTGGGATTCTAGATGATTGATAAACTAGATTGCATAGTTTATAGCAATATTGCGTGCATGGATGCTCGAGTTGTCTTTGCAGGAATTGTGAGTTTATATGTTCCAAATCAGCAACTATGAATGTATGTAATTAATATTATACAGGGGTTTATTTATATGTAAAAGCCAAATTCTCTCTTTCTATCTTTAGAGAATTGCATTGCATTTGAGAGGTTTTACATAGGACTTGCAGTAGTCGGTTTTTTATCGAATGTGAGGAGCATGTTTATTTTCTGTAAAATCTACATCTCCGGTGCAAGAGGAAGTCGCCGCTGTAGCGCATCGATCGAGGATCGAGGATCACGGATCAAAGGGAACATATAAACTCACACGATGTGGATTGTGTGAATGGTTTGATTTCTGTTTTTAATTTCTGCTATGCATGTGATGAATGTGGTTGAATGTTAGGATGTGTATGAATGATAATATGCATGATAACTAAAATTCTGAATCACATGTTAATAAATGAAATTGTCCAACAAAATTAAGAGTAATTTTCCTTCTTATTTCATCCACTACCAGCCATTGATCGAGGGATACTCTGCTCGCCCTTAGCGAGAGATAGCTCCCTCCATCTTTGGGAATAGTGGGAGATATAATGGTTTTCTATTGTTGTGCCACGATTACATATATGAGGTGCATTTCACCGTAGTGAACCCCAAGTATGTTTAGTTGTGAATACAATGGATAAACGTATCTCGTATCAAATGAAAATAAGTTTTCTTAACATTACCTAGAGCCCTCGCTCGGTTTTGGGAAAAAGTTTTTCTTACGAGGATATGTCATATTCCCTCATAATTAAAACGACAAGAATCACAAGAGTTTGAAGATGCTAGTATTGCTAAAATTCAAAAAGGTTGTGATTAGAAAGAGTTTTTCTTACCTTGATATTGTGATATATTCGATAGCCCTTAGGTAGTCTATATTACAATTGATTGGATCTTGGATTACTACATTTACGGGCAAAATTTTATTTGCAGTATTTACATTTATATTCCATATATATGTATGTATTTTAAAACATAAAATTGACATAAAATCCTATATAATTTATTTTGTAGAAATGTCTAATATCGAACCAATTGTGCGATCTATGATCGAAAAGAATCCTTTGCAAAATGATGGCTCAATCTTCCTGAGGTGGCAACTCAATCTTAATATCGTGTTTAGGTTTGAAAAACTATCTCATATTTTGGATGGTGAAATCCCAAAATTAAATAAGAAGACAACCGGTAATGAGAAAGAGGCGATAGCCAAGTGGGAAGACCAAGAGAACCAAGTTCACAATGTAATGTTGGCATCCATGGGTGACTCGCTTCAAGCGAAATACTTGGATTCAAAACACAAGAAGACCATGGAAGCTTTAACAAAGTTGTTCATGGATAGTGCCCGAAAGGAGCGCTATAAGACCACCATCGCACTCACAAGGTGCCACATGGCGGAGGGAACATCGGTATCCATGCATTTTCTCATGATGCAAGGATACCTTGAGAAGTTATCGAAGTTCTCTTCTCCAATGCCCGAGGACATTGTCGAAGATCTGATTCTTGGCTCTCTAGCCCCGTCCTTTAAGGACTTTGTGATGCACTATCATGTGCGTGAAAGAGGGGTGAGTCTTGAGGAGCTTCACAACGCTCTCAAAACGGCAGAAGTTGACATGGGCAAGGGTCGGGACAATCAAGTCCTAGCCGTCCATGAGAGGAGCAAAAAGATCAACAAAGGTAAAGGCAAATTTACCAAAGATACGTCAATCAAGAGCAAGGGAGTAGGAGGTGCTCATAGGAGTGCCTCAAGGGAGAAATCTTTCAAATCTCCAACTCCCAACACGGAGTGATTTCACTGCGGTGAAAAGGGACACATCCGACCTAATTGCCCCAAGTACAAGGAAGACCTTGAAAATGGGATGATTGAACGTAGGCGCCCGAGAAACGCCATAGGTATGTTTGTTATTGAGATAAATTTAATCACCTCTGTCCTTGATTTGGTAATGGTTACCAGATCTTGTGCTCACATAATTTTGATGTGCAGCTATAGAAGGATAGGAAGGAACTCGTGGAGAACAAGATGATATTGAAGATTGGAAATAGTACAAGCATCGCTGCAATTGTACAAGATTCTATGGAACTTCAATAGTCTAGTGATTTAAATTTATGATTTGAAGAATGTTTATTATGTGGCTTCGATCAGCAAGAACATTTCTGTATCAAGTTTTAGATATGGATAAATTTTAATAAATATTTTAATTCTTTCTTGTCTATATAGAAGAATGGAATTTTCTATGCAAATACATTCGTATAGAATGGTTTCTATTTGCTTGAGATGAATAATAAACAAACTCAAACAAATAATAACAAAAGGAACTAAGATAACTCACGTAAATGATACACTCTTGTAACACTAATCGGATTGGTCAAGCAAATGACCAAGAGACCTTTCAAGAAGAAAGGAACGAAAATGAATAACTAATTATATATGATACATTCTAATGTATGTGGTCCGATAAGTACAAGTGCAAGAAACGGTTTAAGGTACTTCATTTTGTTCACGGACAACTGTAGTCATTGTGGCTATACTTGTCTAATGGGAAGCAAAAGTGAATTCTTTGACAAGTTCAAGGAATTCGAGGATGGAGTAGTGAACCAACTCAACAAGATTATCGAGTCTCTATGAAAGGTTCGTAGGGGTGAGTGCTTAGGATACCTAATTTGACTCATTCCTAAAGTAGGAACATGATATTGCTCGACATTGTTCGATCAATAATAAGTCAATCTAAATTGCCTATTTACTTTTGGAATTATGCACTACAAATAATGACAAACTCACCAAATAATGTTCCATCCAAATCCGTGGAGAAAATGACTTCTGAGCTATGGAGTTGAAAGACACCTAAGCTCGACTTTCTCAAGATTTGGGGTTGTGAGGTATACATCAAGAAATTGATGTCAACCAAGTTTCAACCAAAAGCGGATAAGTGCTTCTTTATAGGTTGTCCTCGTATGACAAGAGGATACTACTTTTGGTGTATCACCTCCAATCGAAAGATTGTAGAGAGAAATATGGTTTTTCTAGAATTTCTGGAAAAGAGAGAAAAGTAGTGGGAGTAGAGTTAAGCTTGAGGAAACTCAAGATACTCTACAAGATCATCATGTGAATGTTGCATTCAAAATCATGAAGGCCCAGCCGAGATTCATTTGGTTAGTGGGAGCATGAGCAAGAGATCATTACAAGAAATTGTGAGAGAATCTCAATCATCCCCACCAATTGTGCGTTCAAGAGTCGAACATGAACATATTCCTCAAGAAATTGTGGAAGAAGTTCGAGAGACACGAGAAGAACCAAAAAAACTAAGAAGGTCAATGAAGGAAAGGAAGAAACCCAATAAGTATGTGGGACTTCGTGAGATCATGGTACTAGATACCAAAGATCCCTCGACCTTCCAAGAAGCAATGGAAAGAAAAAGACTCCAAACTATGGTTAAAGGCCATGGAATCCGAAGTAGAATCCATGTATGATAATCAAGTATGGAACTTGATTTGCCTTCCACAAGAGAAAATATCATTTGGTATGAATGAGTTTTTAGGAGGAAGATAGACATGGATAGTAACTTGACAACCTACGAAGCAAGGCTTGTAGCAAAAGTTATACTCAAATTCAAGAAATTGACTTTGATGAGATTTTTGAGAGGTTGCCATATTAAAAATCTATTCGGATTATGCTCACTATTACCGCATTTCACAATTATGAGATATGGAAGATGGATATCAAAATGGTGTTCCTTAAACGGGAACTTAGAGGAGGATATGTACATGGTACAACCTCATGGTTTTGATGATCCAAATAATAGCGAGAAGAAATGCAAGTTTCGAGGATCCATTTATGGATTGAAGAAAGCATCGAGGAGTTGGAACAAATGCTTTGACGAAGAGGTGAAGAAGATTCACTTCATTCAAAGTAAAGGAAAACCTTGTTGATACAAGGATATTAGTGGGAGCCATGTAGTACTTCTGATCTTATATGTTGATGACATATTGCTCATGAGCAATCATATACCTTAGCATTAGCAAACGAGAAATTTCATTGAAATCGGCATTTTCAATGAAAAGAAATGGATGACGCTCAACACATCTTGAGAATCAAGATACATTGAGATACATGCCGTAGACTCATTGGCTTCAGTCAACGTGCATACATTGACAAGGTCTTGGAAATGTTCGGGGTGAACAATTCCGATATGGACAATGTGCCAATAAGTATGAGTATAGGTGTGCAACTCAAGGAGTCTCAACGTGCTCAATCACGCAAAGACTTGGAGTACATGAAGGTATCCCTTATGCTTCGGCAAAAGGAAGGACCATGTACACAAGACTTGCACATGACTCGATATCTCGTATGCTCTAAGCGTGACAGGTAGTCACCAATCCGACGCAAGTCCTAAGCAGAGGATTGCCGTCAAGAATATTCTGACGTACCTTAACCGGACTAAAAGATAAGGTTCTTCTTTGTGGAATACTTTTAAATGTCAATTATTATGAATTGAATGAGAAATCATTTTGTTCCTTGTTTATGTTATTCGTCTTTTAGAAGTGTTAAGGAAGATGCTCTTGGTCCTTAACCGTAGAGCTCTAACAGATAATGGTTTACATAAAGCAAAAGATATTCGCAATCATGGTAATTAACATGGGATATTAATTACTGAGTTAACATTGTCGTGTTGGTCATAGATCATTGTAGCTCTACAAGTGAGTGACAACACGGGTACACAAAAGAGGAAAATATTACTTTTGTATACTGAATAGACGTAATAAGTAAAATATTATAGAAATGTATTTCTGTGTCATAAATATTTTACTGTGTCCTTGGTCCTTTGATATGAGACTTATATCTGATCACTTAATAAATGCTTGATTAGACTAGTGTCTTGAGCTATCGATGAGTGTAGTGTAAAGACATTAGTTGGTTAAGTATGACTTTTGTTGGAGAAGATAGTTAGTCAAAAGATTATCATTGCCCCTCTTAATTGAGTGATGATATTAGTGGGCCCTTTGATAAAGCAAGGTCATAATGTGCACAATGTGATTTGAGTTAAGTCACATATTTGTAACTAGCTTAAAGAGATCAAGAAATGAATACTAAATACAAAGATGGCACAATACTACTTTGTGTGTATTCTTAATATCATGAGGCAAGGGACGGACACAATTGGTGCACTCCATCACTATCTGGATCAGGTTTTGGTTCGAGTGGAATTAAGACATCTAACTAATTGGGAGCTATAATGTGTAGCTAGATACCGCTTATAACTTGTGATATTAAGCTCTTAATATCACTGCCAACTTAGTTTAGATCCTCCCATAGGTCACACCACAAAACTGGGAAACAAAAAATGGGGATTTTGAGTTCATAAGATGTGTCGGGTTTCATGTAGAAAATATGACACATGGGGTGAACAAGCAAAATCAAAGTTATGTTGTGATTAATAACATAATTAGAATCTAAATTAAATTCATATGTCATGTAAATATTATGGGGTGTAATTATTTATCGTTACATAGGATAATATGTTACATAACTTGTGAATTTACTACTAATCCCGAAATGTCAAATTTTGTAGGGGTTAAACCGAAATTTGACAAGTCTGCAGTACTGTGCACAAACGGTCGACCGGTTAACAGTAAATGGTCGACCGATCGGTGCGCGGTCTACCGCACATGTCTCGACCGATAACAGAGAATTTTCGTCTGTTCGGAACGGTCGACCGAATCTATCGGTCGGTCGACCGAACATTGCGATGAAATATGTTATTGTTGCGAACGGTCGACCGAATGTCTAACGGTCGACCGAAACTTGGTTCGAACGGTCGACCGAACCTCCAAACGGTCGACCGGTCCAGACGGTTTTCTACAGAATTAATTTAAGAATTAATTAGATCATGCATGGAATTGGTCTATAATTGATTTAATTCGTGGCTAAGATTATCTGTTAGCAAATAATGGATGGTTGGATGGAAGTTTGAATGAAATCATGGGCAAGAGGTTGCACATGAATAGGTAATTTGGAGAGAACTTATAAATACAAGTTTATCTCATTACCTCATAATTAATTCATTATTTTCTTATGCAAACTTCTCTCTCCATAATTCTCCACGAAATTCACCTTAATTCTTGAGTTTAGTTTTAGTTTTCAGAGATCTTCTTCTCAAGGGAACTAAATACGAGTTAGTAATTGGATTCTAAACCCTATTGGAGATTGAGAGGCTAGCTCTTCTCTCTCAAATCTTGTTTAGAGTTTGGTGAATACTCGGAGGCATCCGGCGCAGCGACAAGCATCCTCAACGTCTCCAAATCTTCAAGAAGTTTTAGAGAACGTCTAGGTATGAATTTCGGAGTCCCATGTTTGTTTTAATAAAGTTTTGAAACTACTTATTGAAACAAACCGATGCATGCATGAAACAAATCATAGAAAATTGTAATTGATCCTTATTATGCATAAAAATTTCGAAAATATATATGTGTAATTAAACATGAAATCCTACACTTATACATGACTCTCTTATTCTCACATCCTTCAGGAGTCTCCTCTTGTACTTGCTGTGATTTCCCACGTCGGACCTCTCCCACATGGAGGTCCTCTTCCTCATGAACCTCACGTGCTTGCACCCCATGTACAATTCCATTTTTTGTGCATTTCCCCCTCCCACTTCATGAGAATAGTCTTCTAGGCTATGTCCCCTTGGTGGAGTCAAGTGATACTTCATTTTGTCCTATCCTTGCCTATGTGTCCTCTCCTCACTTGACCATGCAAAACTAGAGCACTCAAGTCCCTTCTCATTAGCTTGTCCCAAAATGGAACACACACTTTCCTTGTCCACTTCTCTTTGCTCTTTTTGGGCACCAATGGGCTCACTCCCTTTTGCACCCTTGTTTGAATCTGTTAGAGCCCTCGTGGAGACTTCCTTTTTGCCTCCGAAGATAACTCCTCTCATGTGATTGGCAGATCCTCATTGGTTGCCTCGAACGTTTGGGGGGAGAAAATTTGTGCCATAACCTTGCTATTTCCCTCCACCTTTTCCCTCCCACTTGGACCTCCACGTGTCCCCTCCTCACTTGCACCCTCATCCACGTCGGCCCCTCTAGCATCCATGTCATGACCCCTTCCACCATCCTCTCCCTCCCCTTCTCTCCGGGTTGCCCCTCCCATCTCCAAATCGCTCATGGTGCAAGGTGCCTCACCATCCTCTTGACCCGCCTCCTCAATGTGCTTTCTCCTCTACCTTTCAAGCCCATTTCCACTCTTCCTTCGAGAAACAACTACCCACTTCTCAGCATTCTCCTTTGGCACCTCACCTTGCTTGTTGATGATTATTCTCTTCCTTGGGCACTTCTGGACATCCTTCGAGGCAACCTCCTTTGATGAAACAGAAGAGTAGAAAACCTTGACTTCCTTTGATGACCTCCGCGCCTCCGACCAAACCCCACATCTTGTAGAGGTGCTTCTCTAATGTCGGCAAGTTTGGTTTGAAAGCAATAAAATAGCCAACTTAAACCTTATCCCACTTCTTCAAAGCATAGACTACTTCTTGCTTGGAACACATAGCCAACTTTTCTCGATCGGTGGGATGAATTCAAGGGTTGTGGATGCCCTTTGGCCAGCCATTAACAAGTCACTCCACTTCCTTGTGGGAGTTAGAACACTCCCTAGAGGTGGTGCATGACCTTCCCCCCCAAGCTTGGGGGTGAACCTTCCAATGGTGGTGGATGAAGATCCTTCTTTGCACCACAATCTCCATCCTCTTGTTGCTCACGAGTAGAGCCTTGCTTGGGGTCCATTTGGATGCAAAAACCAAGAGTTTTGGTGGTGAAATAGGTCGAAAAACCCTAGAGAAACCTAGGTTTCCCATGCTTGTCGCCACTCCTCTCTCGTCTGATGCTTTTTAACTTGGGAGTTTCTCTATAGTGTATAGAACAAATAGTAGTAGGAGAGTTGTCTAAACAAGGTTTGCGGAACTCTATTTATAAGCTCTAAGTAGGTTATAGCCATTGGGACAAGTATAGGAAGTTGTTGTGTGAGAAACACAAAAAAATGAAGTGCATGTCACATTTTAGAACAAAATTGATCGACCGAATTGGGCTTACCGGTCGACTGGTTGGTCAAATCTGGCTATAAATTGGGGATCAGACGACCGTTCTTGGGGTTTTGGTCTGGTAAAGGATGGATCAGTCGAACAAAGGAAAAGGTTTGTTCGACCGGAAATTTCCACTCACTTCTGGGTTCAAGGAGAAAATGAGTTTTGGTCGACCTAACTCAAGGAGACATTCGACCGGAAAGTTCCAGAGTGTTCATGGTGACCAAAGATTGTTTGATCGGTCGACCGATAGATAAATGGTGGTCGACTGAAATCTGGTAAAATTGGGGTTTTGGGAAATCCGACTATTGTAGAATACGACAAGTCTAACGGTCACTTGACACGTGCAGACGGTCAAACAAAAGGCTTGCAATAGTCGACCGGTTCAACACGTAGGCAAACATTATTAACAGACCCAATCGGTCGAACGAAGAACTCATTCTGGTCAACCGACTTGGCACTGGCAGACCTAGTTTGGTTTAAGTGTTTTTCGATTCTAGTTTGGGTGATTTATTGAAGTCCAAATGTTGTGAAATTTTGTGTGAGACTTCTATAAGGAACCTTGTGTGTGTTTAAGTTGATTTTAGATCAAGTATGCTGAATTACACAATGTTCCTAAGACTCAAAATAAATCAAGATTACATGTCTTCAAATGAGCTTTATTACATGTCTTGACTTTATTTCCTTTGATCCTTGAGTCTTGATCACCTGTAGAAGTTAGCACAAACAATATATATGCTATGCATAAAGTGTGCTACTCTACATTGATTGTAATTAAGATTAGGTTGATTAAATCATCAAAACATGATTGTGATGTTGTGGTTTGATTAACGTTGAAATTGCTTGTTTGATAATGGTCTGATTTTAGTTATAAAAGGGTACATGTTGTGATTCGATTAACATTGAAATTAGTTGTATGATAGTGGTTTGATTTTAATGATAAAAGGTCTGATGTTGTGGTTCAGATGTTGTGGTTCAATAAGAGGTCTGATTGAGAAATTTTAAGTTCAATACTGCAAGTGCACGATGTTAGTGAAGACGTGGCAAGTATGGGTCATACCACAGGGAGTTGTGTGCATTGTTGTTATCACATACTTGAGTGGAAAGAGAAATAGATGGAGGGATTTAGGCTAAGCTAACTAAACTAAGATAGAGGAAAACAATTTATCTAAACCCCTTGGAGTGGAGGTGCAATACTGAGGTGTGAGTGTATGAGGGTGTCCAACCATTAAGTATATATGTAAAAATGTGTGTTTATAAGAAGAAGCTATTATGGAATCTAAGTGTGAAACAAATACAATTACATGGAATACAAGACTAGGATATGTTTGTATGAAGTTAAGATCAATTTTATGGACTTTAAGGTATGCAATAAGCACCTAGTGTGGTCAATAAAGCATCAATCAATACTAAGCATTGAAAGCAATGTGTGTTCTAAAAGTATTCTTTTACATGTCTTTTATTATGAATTGAATGTACAAATATTTTATTCCTTGATTAATGTATTCGTCTTGATTAATGTATTGTTCCTTAACTTAGGGTACTAAAAGATAATGGTTTGCATAAATCAAAAGAAATCCACAGTCATAGTAATTGATTGACATCATATCATGCATATATTTGTGTCTTATATCCTTATTTTTAGCATAAGCAATGCTACATAATGAGTTTTACGTTTAAGTTTCAGGAATAAACAGGTTTGGGAAGAAGAGACTCAAAAAAGGACTTAAAAGCAAGAAAAATGACTAAATTGTAGGACTTATGGACTTAGATTCAAGAGAGAAGGACCCAGACGTAAACCAAAAGGATCAATGAGCAATTCAAGAAGCTCCACACCATCATGAAGAGTATTTCGCAATTAGATCCGGGCCCAAACATTAACAACTAAATCTGGTTCATCAAACATCAAGAAATGAAGCCAAAAATGAGCCACCAAAATCCAGACTCGATCCAACCATTCCAGACCACCAATTGGCAGTCCAAATTGGTCCAAACAATTCATGGTTTAGTCGGGTCATGGATTATGTTGTTTTATGTCCATTTATAGTATGTGTTTAGTCTAATACCGGGGGATTGTCCCCGGTTACCTTTTTTCATGGCTATAAATAGAACTCTTCTTCCTTCTTTATAATTATACATTGCTTGGTGACATTCTCTCTACTTGGAGTAACCCTTGGAGCAAAACTCAATTGGGGAAGAATGCTACTTGTAATGTGAGTCATGTAAATAAAATAATTCTTCATAGTTTCTTTTAATGTTGTCTTTGTTTTAATGCTTGCTTGTTTTGTTTGTCTTAATTTTAGTAGACGTAATTAGTATGTCTCCCTTTCCTATCTTAATTACCTTAATTTTGTTTTGTCTTCTTTTAATGAGTAGTGAGTAGTTTCATTCCCCTTTGGGGTGGAGTTGATGTTTATACATGTCATGTAGTATGGTATGATTGTTATATGTTGTTGTATGTGAGAAATGTAAGTATGCTTGTTTTAATTAAAGAGAATACTTAACTTGATGGTTTCTGCCATAATCTTTAGGTACATTCCATGCTTGTTTAGGTTCTTAATAACAAACTTGTCATGCTCATACTAATCACTTGGGTTAGTGATTTCGAAGATAGGTCTTACCACGAGGTACTTCTTATGCATAGAAAACACTACCTACACTTGTGCTTATTGAATGCATTCATCACCACTTATTTCATGTGTACACACACTCCACCCCTTACGGGTTTCCATTCCTGAATTTCATCTTTCTTATTAGTAGTTGCTTAGTTTAGTTTTAGTTCCTCTCGTTCTTTCATTTCCTTCTTTGTTGCTTACTAGTTTGGTGTAGTTTAGTGTAATCACAACTTCTCCCCATCTTTTCCCACTTGCCTTCGAACAAACAAGAGTTGACACACCTCCTCGTGGACACAACCCATACTTTTTGCATCTTCTTGATGTCGTGCACTTGTGGTTAAACTTAACTCCAATCAGTAATTAACATGGAATATTAATTACCATGATAACATTGTCATGTTAGTTAAAGGATATTGTAACTCTACAAAAAATTTAACAACATGAGTATATGAAATGGAGAATATTTCTTTCATATATTGAATAGACCTAATAAATGAAACATTATGGAATTGTAATTGTGTTATTAATATTTCATTGTGTCTTTGGATCCTAAGATATGAGACCTATATCTTTTCACATGAGAAGTGTGTAATTTGATTATTATCAAAAGCTAAAAACACACATAGTGATAAATATATTAATTGATTATACATGACTTGTGCCAGAAAAGATGATATGTCAAAAGATTATCATTCCCTCTTGACTTGAGTGATGAAATTAATTAGGTCCCTTGATAAAGAAGAATTATAATGTACACAATGTAACTTATGTATAGTTACATATTTATAATTAGCTTATGAGATCAAGAAAAAGAATATATAATACAAAGGTGATACATTCTTACATTGTATAATATTCGTAATATCATAAGGCAAGGAATAGACACAAGTGATATATTTCATATCACCAAATCAATCGTGTTCTGTTCGATCAAACAAAACATCTTTGTTATTTGGGTAAGTATAATGTGTAACTAGATACCACTTATAGTTTATGATATTAAATATTTAATATCATTCTCAACATAACTTAGATCCTCCTATAGGTCCCACCACAAAACTAGGTAACAAGAGATGTGATTTTATATTTTTTATGATGTATTAAGTTTCATGTGTTATGAAATAATATACATGTGGTAAAATAATAAAATCAATGTCATAATAACAGCATGGCTAGAATAACAAATAAATTCGTATGAGATGTATATATTATGGGGTATAATGTTTTGACATTATATACGATAATATATTGTGCGCAACTGCCCCCAAAAAGGCGAAATGTATATTTGCTATTAAAATAAATTTAACCACCTCTATCGGATCTTGATATCGGATCTTGTGCCCACATAATTTCCAATGTACAACAACTAAAGGATAAGAAGGACCTTGCAAGAGGAGAGATGATTCTGAATGTCGAAAAAGGTGCAAGCGTCGCTACGACTGCACAAGGGTTTGTAGATCTTAATTTATCTAGTGGTCTAATTTTAAGTTTAAATGATATCTATTATGTGCCTTTGATTAGCAAAAATATTACATACATATTGTGTTTACATTTGGATGACTTTATAATAAATATTTCAAATTCTTGCATGTCTTCATCGAAGAATGAAATTTTGTATGCAAATGCTTTCATAATAAATGGACACTATTTGCTTGAATTGTGCAATAGACAAGTTTTAAACATCAATAACAAAAGACTTAAGACAACTCACATGTATGACACAATCTTATGGCACTATCGCCTTGGCCACATCAACGAACAACACATCAGAAATTGTAGGAAGCTCACCTTCTTGGTCTCATTGATTTTAAATCATTGGAGACATGCTAATCTTGCCTTATGGGCAAAATGACCAAGTGAGCAAGTGACTTCCTGGATTTGATACATTCCGGTGTATGTGGTCCAATGAGTACAACTGTAAGAGATGGTTATAGGTTCTTCATAACATTCATGAATGATTATAGCCGTTACGGTTACATTTAGCTAATGAGAAACAAAAGTGAATCCTTTGACAAGTTCAAAGAATTCAATAATGATGTAGAGAACCAACTCAATAAGAAGATCAAATCTTTACGAACTGATCATAGTGGTGAGTACTTGAGTGCACAATTCGACTTGTTCCTAAAGGAGTGTGGTATTATACCACAACTCACTCCACCCGGTACCCGGTACCCGAACGGAGAAACAAGACATTGCTTGACATGGTTCGATCAATGATGAGTCAAGCTGAATTGCCACTTTACTTTTGGAGTTATGCACTACAAGTTGTGGCTTACACACTGAATAATGTTCCATCTAAATCCGTAGAGAAAACGTTGTGTGAGCTTTAGAGTGGTAAAATACCCAAGCTCAATTTTCTCAAGATTTGGGGTTGTGAGGCTTACGTCAAAAGATTGACACACCTCCTAGTGGACACGACCCATACTTATCGCGTCTTCACCGACGTCGTGCAATGGCGGTTAAACTTAACTCTAATTAGTAATTAACATGGAACATTAATTACCGAGATAAGATTGTCGTGTTGGTTAAAGGATATTGTACCCATACAAATATGTTACCAACATGAATATATGAAATGGAGAATGCTTCTTTCATATATTGAATACACCTAATAAATGAAATATTATGGAATTGTGTTTGTGTCATTAAAGTTTTCATTGTCTCTTTGGATCCTAAGATATAAGACCTATATCTTTTCACATTAGAAGTGTGTAATTTGATAACTATCCAAAGATATAGTTACACATAGTGATAAAGATATTAGTTGATTATACATGACTTGTGCCAGAAAACATGATATGCAAAAGATTATCATTGCCCTTCTTGACTTGAGTGATGATATTAATTGGGTCCCTTGATAAAGAAGAATTATATTATGCACAATGTAACTTATGTATAGTTACATATTTATAATTAACTTATGAGATCAAGAAAACTAATATATATAACACAAAGATGACACATTCCTTCTTTGTATAATATTCGTAATATCATGAGACAAGTGAGAGACACAAGTGATATATTATATATCACTAAATCAAACGTGTTTTGTTCGAGCGAACAAAAAATCTTTGTTATTTGGGTAACTATAATGTGTAACTAGATACCGCTTGTAGTTTATTATATTAAATATTTAATATCATTCCCAACATAACTTAGATCCTCCTATAAGTCATACCAAAAAAGTGGGACACAAGAGATGTGATTTTATATTTTGTATGATGTATTAAGTTTCAGGTGTCATGAAATAATATACATGTGGTAAAATAATAAAATCAATATGTCATAATAACGACATGGTTAGAATAACAAATAAATTCGTATCAGATGTATATATTATGGGGTATAATGTTTTAACATTATATATGATACTATATTACATGATATAATGTGATCCACAACATAACATATGAATTTTGCTAAAACCCAAAAGTCCAAATTTTGTTGGCTATTAATCTAAAATTTGGTAAAGTCAAAAACCGTGAAATATGGTCCGACCTTTTGCCCACGTTTTTGCATATATAATAAGATATTTTTGTTGATTAATGACTAGATTTAATCCACCTTGGTCAAAGGTAGTTATGGGATGTTGAGAGGAGAAATAAACAAGAAATCATGTGCAAGGTGGTTTGCACATGATGTGGTTTTGGGAAGAGATTAAAAAGGGATCATGTGTAAGTGTTTTACCCATTATATGGGTTTGAGCATGCCCTTTAAATAGGTCAATCCTCCCTTCCCTTGTTTAATTAATAAAAAACCTTCTCCTCTCCATATTTTCTTCATCATTCCATCCAAATTTCTTCTTATTAATTGAGTGCTTGAGAGATTAAATTCTTTGAAACATAGAATAGGTTATTATCTAGATTCTAATCTTGAATTAGAGATTTATTGACTAACTTAAATCTCTCTAATCTTGTTTACAAATTGGTGAACACCTAGAGGTTATTATGAGGCAATCTGATGTGCAGGCCCGACTTCCGATTGGTTAAAAGCATTTGATATTCCCCTAGGTATGATCCAATCTATGTATTTAAATATTAAATATTATTCAATATATATCGAAATACAATTAGGATCTTTTGTATATAAATTATTGAAAAATATGAAAACCAATCCTAATTGTTTGCAAAGTTTAAAAATTATATATACAAGTATGTGGCACAAAATCGAATAAGCATAATCTTAGTTCATTCAAGCAACATAAACCAAATCAAGCAATCATTCATTTCAAGTCAATTCCATTATCAAATAAAACCATCACAAGCAACATGTCAAAAATAGACCTAGCATGAAACAAGTACCTAGTGTGGCCATTATTTCATGTAAAACAAGATTAACATGGTACAAGTTTTAGATCTAACAATAAGCACATGGAAATTACACAAACTTAGGAACCCATCATACACTTCACAATCAACTACATTGGCTCCACCCCAAATGGGGTGGATCTACACACTAATCATAATAACAAGCACGGAAAGCAAGAGATTAAGACTAAACATGGCATAAAACTCTAACTAGAAAACTAACCAACAAAATAAAAAATTAAGTGGAGAGAAAGAAAGTTAATGATAAGAGGAACATGAATCAACCTTATATTAAAGAAAATGCGAGATTACAACCTTCATCCACCTTCCTCTACTTGTTTCCTTGTTGAGTAAAAAGTAACCTACGCTAATGGTGGAAGTGGAGAAGTAGAGGAAATGAAGAAGAAACCATGCTATTTATAGAAGAAAGTGTAGTGTAGATCATTCTAGGAGCAATCCAACGGCTGAAATTGATTTCTTTAAGTTCTACTGCACGTCTTTAAACTGATCTGAGCCACGGCACAAATGTGAGAGTCATCTGCCCAACTTGACCCGCCTGAAATTTTGTCTGTGACTTCAGTTATGCATTTGGCATGTGGGGTGCACTCCTGCTCCATTGGTTCGAGTTCGTTTATTTTTAATTGCCCCAATACTCCTCAAGATCATGGTTTTGAGGAATTCTTGTGCCAACAATTTTTTCACTAGGTTCAGGTACCTCTGGATATCATTTGGGTCCTTCCTGATTTCAAAATGGGTCCTTCTGCATGACAAACAGGTCCACATTACTTCATTTGGGTCCTTTCTTCTTGCATTTCAATCCTTTTCTCTTCCTTTCTCTTATTTATAACCAAACACCTGAAACACCACAAACAAACACTCGAGTAGCACAAAATTAGTGTAAAATAAAGGATATATAGCATGAATGCGATGTATGATATGCTATGAATCAATTACCCCCAAACTTACCTTTCGCTAGTCCTAAGCAAAACAATAAAAGAGACAAAAATGAAAGAAAGGAAAACATATGAAACATGGGGATATCCTAACTCACTTTCGTAGGAATCATAGTTCCACTTAGCACGTGCAACAAGCCATTAAACCTCATTGTCGCTAAGGAGGAGGAGTGGTTTCTCCTGAGGGTTTTCAACAGATATACCCACAAAATCCAAACATTGATACATTAGTCAACCTAGCAACATGACTCGATAGAGCTACTTTTGTCCATCAGTGGAGACGGTAATCCTATAGGCCGACTCTATATATATATCATGGCCATACGCCTATCCTAGAGAACCATTCATGCAAGTTAATGAAGGACTTAAGTGAAAGAAATAGGCAACCTTAACATCCTCAAGTGATACAATGTGTAAAGTCCATCAATGTTCTTATTTGTAAATTTTTTTCATCATTTGTTTTCTTTTTGGAGACTAAGGACTTAGAACTAGTTGGTGTTTAATTCTTCCATGGTCGGATTTCATGCATCATTGCCTGTGAGGACTTACACTATCACGTACACCTTCCCACACATCTCCACATAGGGTGATCCCTACACTTAAGGTTTCACAATAGGAGTTTAATGGTTCCTGACTACAACAAACTTTCTTATACTAATAGACACGAATTATTCGGCTCACTAGGTTCCGGATGGACTTATTTATTTGTTTGAGTACTGAAACCCTATGATTACTCTCCCTCCGGGAGAAAACCGGCGTGCATCCTTATGACTAGATAACACTTAAATCCAGTTTACTAGATATCCTAATGCTTCATGTCCAAGTCAATTCTGAGAGCTTCATTTTTACTTCACCTCTCAACGGTTTTGCAAATGTTAAACACATACAAACCGATAAAACATTTTCTTTTGCAAACACATGAAGATTTTGAAAGAAATGAAAATTTTAAGGCACTAGGCCAGCAAAAGAAGACAAGTCACCCAAGGGTCTTGGTATAGAAGATATATCAATGTAAATTGCAGCACATTATCAAGACCGTTGATGTGTTCGTTTTAAATACCACAAGTGCACGACGTCGGTGAAGACTTGGCAAATACGGGTCGATCCACAGGGAGGTGTGTCAACTCTGGTTCATTCGAAGGCAAGTCGGAAAAAATGGGAGAACAAGTTGACTACGCTTAACTAGACTAAACTAAACTAGTAAGCACAAACAAAATAATGAAAGCAAGCAACAATGAAACTAAACTAAGTAAGATAACAAGCTGGAATTCACAAATGGAAACCCCAAAGGGGTGGAGTGTGTGCACATATGAAGTGAAATAAGTGATGAATTATGCATGTAAGCATGTATGTGTGTGTGTCATGTCTATGTCTTCATGCATAGGAAGTGTCTAAAGATTTGGCAAAACCTATCAATCCATTCACACAACATATCGGCAATAACTACATGCATAAAACTAGGCTCAGCATGAGAAGTGTCTAAAGATATGACAAGACTCATAAAGAACAAAATGAACTCATGTGAAGAACAAAGCTAAGCTTGGGAGGTGTCTAAATCTTATGGCACAACCCATGAAAACAAAGTTTCTTCA
This sequence comes from Triglochin maritima, assembly GCA_963682175.1. Taxonomy (NCBI): domain Eukaryota; kingdom Viridiplantae; phylum Streptophyta; class Magnoliopsida; order Alismatales; family Juncaginaceae; genus Triglochin; species Triglochin maritima. The sequence goes on along the minus strand of OY821773.1, from coordinate 36,859,345 downwards.
ATCAAGCAAGCAAACACAAATACAAACACATAACTAAGATGTAGCATATTCAATAGGAAATTTCAGTCAATAAGCATGAGAAAACTAAGCATGGGAAGTGTCTAAATCTTATGGCAAAACCCATCAAAAGTCTCCCAACATGTAGATGATTAAAACACCCCCGATAAACATATAAACATGCAAGCCTACACAATCAAAAATTCATCAAACATCCAAACTTCGCAACATATATGTACATCATCTCCACCCCTCAAAAGGGGATGAAACTACTCACTACTAATTAAGAAAAGAAGACAAAACGAAATTAAACAAAGCATGCAAGAATTAAAAAAGAAGACAAAAACAAAATAAGAAAAATTATTTTATTTACATGACTCACATTACAAGTAGCAATCTTCTCCACTTGAGTTTTACTCCAAGGATTACTCTAAGTAGAGAGAATTCCACCAAGCAAAGGGTGAATACAAAGAAGGAGGAAGAGTTCTATTTATAGTCAAAGAAAAATGTAATCGGGAACAATCCCCCAGTATGGGACTAAATGCATACTATAAATGAACATAAAAAAAGATAATCGAACACCCGAATAAACCATGAATCATTTGAGCCGTTTGAACCGCCAATTGGCAGTTGGGGACAGCCAATTGGAGGTCTCAATTGGCTTGATAGTGTCTGGTTTTGGGTGGCTTGATTCTGGCTTGATTTCATCTTGTTTTGTGAACCCGATTTGGTTGTTGATGTTCAGGCCTGAATCTTATTGCCAAAATACTCCTCATCATGGTGTGGAGATTCTTGATTTTCTCATTGATCTTTTTGGTTTACATCCGGGTCCTTCTCTATTGCATCTCAGTACATAAGTCTTTACAATTCAGCCATTTTCCTTACTTTTAAGTCTTTTTTGTGTCTTCTTCTCAAACTAGTTTATTCCTGAAACTTAAACATAAAAGTCGTTACGTAGCATTGCTTAGGCTAACAATAAAGGATGTAAGACACAAATATATGCATGATATGATGTCAATTAAATAGCCCACACCTAACTTTTGATAGTCCCGAGCAAAACAAAGAAAGAGAAAAATGAAAGATGAGAAAAACATTCGTAAAATAAGGAAATACTAACTCACTTTCGTAGGAATCACAGTTGCACTTAGCAAGTGCACCAAGCCGTTAAACCTCCTTGTCGCCAAGGGGGAGGAGTGTTGTCTCCTGAAGGTTTTCAGCGGATATACCCATAAAATCCGAACATAGATGCATTATTCAACCTAGCAACACGACTCGATGGGCTTATCTTCGTCGATCATAGGATACGGTAATACTATGGACTGATGCTATATAGGTAGTCCACACACCTAGCCTAATGAATCATTCATGCAAGTTAATTAAGGACTTAAGTGAATGACAATGGAAACCTTAACCTCTTAAAGTGATAAAAAGTGTGAACTCCATTAAGGTTCTTATTTGCATTACCATCTCTCTCATTTTTCTTTTTTTTTCTTTTCTCTTTTCTTTACTAGTTAGTGTTTGATTCTCCAGGGTAAGGTTTCATGCATCATTGCCTATGAGGACTTACACAATCACGCACACCTTCCCCTACATCTCCACATAGGACGATCCCTACCACCCGTGTAACGGGAGTGTGGTCGGTGCATCCCAGGTCTGATGACTCAAAAGCACCATGCACTAAGTCCCCTCGGACCATATTTCCCGAGTGATAGGAGTCATGCGAGAAGACAGAACACCACTTAATTATTTCTTATCTATAAATGAACCAAAACCCCTACACTTAAGGTTTCACAACAGGAGTTTAAGAGTCCAAGACTACAACAAACTTCATTAGACTAACTGACACAAATTATTTGACTCGCTAGGTTCAGGCTGGACTTCTTTATTTATTTGAGTACTGAAACCCTATGATTACACTCCCACCGAGGGAAACTGGGGTGCATCCTTACGACTAGATAAGACGAAAGCCAATGTACTAAATATCCTAATGCATCATGTTGAAGAAATTTTTGGGAGCTACCTTCTACTTTCACTCTCAATAGTTTTTCACATGCTAAACACACGCAAAACCCACAAAACATTTTCTTTCACAAATAAATGTTGATTTTGAAAGAAATGTGAAAATTTTAAAGCATTAGGCAGGCAAAAGAAGACAAGTCACCCAAAGATCATGGCAAGCAGATATATCAATATTAAATGCAACACACTAACATGACCCTAACCGTACAAACAAAAGAAAAGGGGAAAGACTCGACTGTGTACACACGTAAAACACCCCGCACACTTACTTCACGCATTGTTCTTAATGAATGTGACCATGATACTATATGGATTTGTGCATGAAAAAAATGATTGACATCATTTCATGCATATAATTATGTCTTATATATTTTATTCTTAACCTAACCAATGCTACGTAACAAGTTTTATGTTTAAGTTTCAGGAATAAAACAAGTGAGAACAAGAGACACAAAAAGGTCCTAAAAGCAAGAAAAATCTCTAAATTGCAAGACTTCTGGACTGAGATGCAAGTGAGAAGGACCCGGATGTAAACCAAAAGGACTAATGAGCAAATCAAGAAGCTACACACCATTATGAGGAGTATTTTGCCATTTAGATCTGGCCCTAAACATCAAGAACCAAATATGGTTCACTAAACATGAAGACATCAAGCCAGAGTTGATCCACCCAAAACTAGACTCGATCAAGCCCATCAAGACCGCCAATTGGCTGTCCCAAACTACCAATTGGCGGTCCATTTGGCCCCAAATGATACATTCTTCAGTCGGGTGTTAGATTAGGTTGTATTTAGTTCATATGTGGTATGTGTTTAGTCCCATACTAGGGGATTGTCCCCGGGTTTTTTCATGCCTATAAATAGAACTCTTCCTTCTACATTGTATTTAACCCATTGCTTAGTGGTAAATCCTTCTACTTAGAGTCAGGCCTTGAAGCAATAACTCAAGTAGGGAGATGCTACTTGTAATGTGACTCATTTAATAAAAGAATTTTTGGTTAGTTTAATGTTGTCTCTTTTATCTTCTTACATGCTTAGCTTAATTTCATTTCATTAATCTTTGTAGACTTAATTAACACGTTTTCCTCTCAGAACATAATAGTTAGCTTAATGAATAGTGAGTAGTTTCATCACCTTTTGGGGGGTGGAAGAATTTTTTATTGTGTAACTTGCATGTTTGTATGTTTATTAGGGGTATTTAATCATCTACATGTTGGGGGATTTTTTATGGGTTTTGCCATAAGATTTAGACACTTCCCATGCTTAGTTTCTCATGTTTATTGACTAAAAATTCCTGTTGAATATGCCACATGTTAGCTAAGTGTTTGTATTTGTGGTTGCCCGCTTGATTGATTGAAGAAACTTTGTTTTGATGGGTTTTGCGATCCGGTCGCGACCGTCATGGCCTAATCGGCGTCACCCACCGATAGTAGGAGAGACTAGTTCTCCGGATCTTGGCTCATCGTAGGGAGGTGAGGCATGTTGAGGATGCGTGACTTCACAGTTAGGCGTCGTCTAGTTGTAAGGACCTATAGCGACCTTAGGTTGTTTGAGCCTTGTTTGCTTATGTGCTTCTACTGGTACCTAACCGCCACAGCATAAGAACTTCTTCCCTTCTCTCCGGAGTCATTCCCTCTCATCTGTGTCCTCCCGTCTTCTCCTCTACACATATTCTACTTTAGTTCTTAAAAAAATTCTTTTTCCTCTGACTCGTGTGGGTGTGCCATCTTTGTCCATGCTAGTGTGGTCACGAGACGTTAAGGGTCATTTGACGAGATTCTACATTGATCTATCCTCGATTGTTGACCTTTCGAACGCATCCCCGTCCCATGTCCTACATAGTCCCAGGAACATGACTGGTGGTGAAACACATGAGGGCGGCCCATATTCTGGATTCATACCACCTTTGGGTCCAAAAGGTAGGGATCCATAATCTCATCACTTGGTTCCCTAGGCTCCAATCCCCCTCCGCGATTGATGTTATCCAAGTCGTACTGCCTTACCTTATTGCATCGTATTGCCCAAGGCAAATGGGAACTACTTTGAGGTTAAGCCTCAATTTATCTCCATTCTCCCTCACTTCACTGGGAAGGGTGACCCTTATATATTTCTCAAGGAATTTGAGGAGGTCTGTGCTATGTTCAAACTGCAACAACTTAGCACAGACTCCATCCACTTTAGGCTTGTCCCCTTTACACTAAGGGATGATGCTAAGAAGTGGTTGTACAGCAACCAGGTTAATGTCTTTAGGACTTGGGATGAATTTCAATCTGCATTCCTCAAGAAGTAGTTTCCAAACCATCAGACTCAAAAATTGAGGAACGAAATCAATTCGTTTTATGAACATGAGACCGAATCATTTCATGCATACTTATAGAGGTTTAAGGATCTACTATACCCATGACCTCACAATGGCATTGAGTTATGGTGCCTTTGTAAGATTGTCTACGAGGGTCTTCACATCCCGTCCCGAACGCTTCTTGAGTCCATGTGACAAGGAGAGTTCTTAGGAAAGGATGAAAGGGAGGCATCAGCTTTCCTAGAAGACCTCACTGAGAAGACCTTGAACCAACGACATCATCTAGCATAGGAACGAGGATCGCAAATCCAAACTCGACTAAATTGGGTGCTACATTTGCTGTCGATACCACTACGACCACTGAGGCATGCATGGCGGCCTTAATGTGCCCCATGGTTTTGATTGAGCTCCATAACCAGTGTTGAATGTTTTAATTACCGCAAGTGCATGACCGCATTAAAGCGGTGGCAAGTACGGGTCAATCCTCAGGGAGGTGAGTAGCATCTGGTTTTTCAGAAATCAAGTGGCAATAAAAAGGTAGAAGAGCTTGTCTTATACTAATCTCGCTACACTAAACTACTAAGAAGAAAATGCAAATAAAGCAACAAATGATTACTTCAAATCAAAACTAAAAGAATGTAAAACTAAGATGGAATCAAGAAGAGAAAGACCCCTAGGGTGGAGTGTGTGCACACATGTAAAAAGATGGTGAAGAATGAATTCTATAGGCACAAATGTAGGTAGTGTTTTCATGCATAGGAAGTGTTTAAAGGTTATGGCAAAACCTATCAATCCAATCACTAACCTAGTTGATTAACACTCATATACCCAAGCCGGTTATTTCAGAACCAAAACAAGCATGGGAGGTGTCTATGATGTGTGGCAAAACCCATCAAGTGTAGTATTCTACTCTAACAAGCAAACATACATTCACATTTATCAACTCAATCAAAATATAAAGCATTCATATCCATTCTTTAATGCATGTATGAACATCATCTCCACCCCCAAAGGGGAATGGATCTACTCACTACACATTACTCTAACAATTAAACTAAAGAAGAAAAGAAACATTCTAACTACTTTAGCGTAGAATCAAAGAAATAAAACTAAGATAAGCATGCATAAAGAAACAACATAAGAACAAAACAATGGAAAATTTATTTTATTAGATGACTCACATTGAAGGTAGCATTCTTCTCCACCTTGAGAGACTAGGACCAAGCAATGGGTGATTACAATAGAAGGTGAAGAGTTTTATTTATAGCCATAGAAAAAGGTAATCCGGGACAATCCCCCGATATGGGACTAAACCAATACCAAAAATAGAATAAACACACACTAATACGTGACCCACCAAAATATTAGCGGATTCAGGGAGATCCGGACCGCCAATTAGCGGTTCATCGGTTCTGGATCCGTCGGGAATTTGTTGTGGGCTTTTCTGGATGTCTTTGTCGGTCTTTGATGCATCAACTTTGTTTATTGGAGCTCCGACCCGGATCTAATTTCCAAAATACTCCCCATGATGGTGTGGAGTTTTCTGTTTTGCTCTTTGGTCCTTTGGTCTTACGTTCAGGTCCTTGTCCCTTGCATCTTAGTCCCCAAGTCTCACAATTCAGTCCTTTTCCCCTGCTTTTGGGTCCTTTTATGCATCATCTCTTCAAACCTATTTATTTTTTAAATTCAAACATAAAACTCATCACGTAGCATTGTTTAGGTGAAAGATAATCGATATAAGATACAAATATAAGCATGAAATGATGTCAATCAACCAGCAAGGTGTGTCACATGTCTCTGCATCTGGTCTGGTTCCCTATTTTCTATGTGGTTGGATTGGTCATGTAGGAGGCAAGTGTGTATCCATTCCTCCTGAGATGCAACAACTTAATGCCATCTATGATAGATCCCGGAATGACCTATATTCATCATCATATAACCCTGGATGGAGGAACCACCCTAACTTTTCATGGAGCAGAAACATTGCCCAGCGTGGTCCTACAAACTTCTCTCGACCACCTAACCAACCACACCAACCTCCCATGCATGGACAATCTTATCAGCCACCCCAAGCTCAAATCACCAATCAATCGGGTTTCCCAAATTCCAACAATATGGAAACCCGATTCAATTCGCTTGAGACCTTGACTCGTGGACCTGAAAACTCAATGAAATTTTTTATGTCATCCACAAGTCAACTTCTCACTTGAAATCAGAACACCATCAAATCTCTAGAGCTTCAGATGGGCCAATTGGCTCAGTCTGTACATAAGAGAGAGAGAGATAGGGACTTTGCCAATCCGGCATGAGGTTAACCCCCGCATGTACCAGCAAAAACACATGCAAAATGAGAGTTTCGTAACTCGGGGGCGGCAAGTCAATCATGTGGAGGAACCTGTTCACCATGTCAATGCCATTGTAACCTTATGGAATGGAAAGCAGGTTGACAATCATATTTTCTTGCCACCACCACCATGTGTGCAGCCCCTTAGTAGGAACAATGGTGAGGAAGAGGCTGCGGGTGAGGGTAATACACCAACGCCTCCTTCTCAGGTATCGCAAAAAACCTACCTGCAAAAAGCTCCCTATCGTAGTAGGTTAACCAAAAAGCAAAGTGACACAATGGATAAGATATTAGAGGTCTTTAAGAAAGTGAAGGTCAACTTCCCCTTGTTGGATGTCAGCCAACAAATACCTTAATATGCCAAACTGTTGAAGGATCTCTACACAACAACGAGGAAGACCAATGTTCCTAAGAAAGCATTCTTAGTTGCGAGTGTAAGCTCACTTTTGTCCAATCCCACATACACAAAGTACAAGGACCCTGGCTGACCTGCTATTCAGTGTACAATAGGGGACACTAGCATGAGTAATCTATTGCTTGATTTAGGATCAGCGGTCAACCTGCTCCCATTTTCTGTTTATCAACAGTTGAACTTGGGAGAATTGAAACCAACTAAGATCACCCTCCAATTGGTGGATAGATTCATTCGTGTGCCAAAGGAGATTATTGAGGACGTGCTTATTAAAGTTAGAGATTTATATTTCTGGTAGATTTTGTCATCTCGATTCCAACCCTGTAGCGAACACCCACTCTCAAATACCTTTTATTTTTGGTAGACCATTTCTGGTAACCTCTAACGCCTTAATTAATTGTCGAAATGGTCTCATGAAGCTCTCATTCGGTAACATGAGTGCCAAGTTTCAAGTGTTCAACTCTTGTAGGCAACATGAACCCTTGGACCAACCTTTAAATCTCAACCTCATCTACCAATTAGAGAAAGCACCACAAAATCAACAAAGACCCCTAACACCAATGCAACCCATTGAGGATATTTGTGCGCCCAGTGAAAACTCATTGCCTGTCTTTGCAATGTAATAGATGAGTTGGCATCAAACATAAATATACAAAGGGAGTGTTTGTTGGACGATTCAGTTAAGTCTATTAGTGGGGGGACACACCTCATCATATGCCCATACCAGAAGGTGTCTCTACCCCATGTCCCATGGCTATTGAGTTATTTGACCTTCATCTTGACTCCAACAAGGACCCACCTACGACCGAGCTTATGATTGATAATATAAAGGAGCTTGGGTGGTCCTTGTTGGATGACTTGGGACCGGAGAAGCCCCATTCTTAGTGAAACTGGTGTGTCAAATCCTTTGAATGAGCCTGCGTAACTCATTCTGATGCACCCGCCAATTGGTTGGAGGGTTTAGTTTGATTAGCAACTAAACCCTAGTGAGGCAACCCAAATCAACTCATTCATGTTGCCTATGACCAACCAATATCATGAGGGGTTCGAGCCTTTCAGTTTTGACCTTTCACCATACCCCAGAGTACCAGTGAAGCGGGCCCATCTTGGCAAATCTCTGGTCTGCCTGACTCGATGTTCTCATTTGATGTTCCTTGACCAAATGATTTTGAGAATATCTTCGTTGATGTATATATCTTGTTTATAACCAAAAAATAATAAAAAATTAAAGAAAAAAAGAGAGAGAAAAAAGAACAATAAAAGACTCCACCAGTGAGCACTAATTGTTGTGGGCTCCAACCATTGTGTATTTAGGCTCCATTTCTTTCACGTATTTGTATCCCTTCTTTAGTATTTCATAGGTTTTGAGGAGAACTCGGGTTTGTGTCCATCAACATAACCAGGAACTTCCCTTTATGGTTCACGTTGGTGAGATCTTTTCTTTTTCATGCATAAATCCATGTAGTATCATACTCACATTCATTAAGGACCATGCATGAAGTAAGTGTGTGTGGGGGGGGTGATTTACATTTGTATATATGTGGAGTCGAGCTTTTTTAATTTTGTTCTGTTTGTTTTCTTTTGTTTGTATTGTTAGGGTCACGATAGTGTTCTTCATTCAATATTGATATATCTGCTTGCCAGGATCCTTGGGTGACTTGTCTTCTTTTACTTTCCTGGTGCTTTAAAATTGTCACATTTCTTTCAAAATCTTCATGTGATTGCAAAAGAAAATGTTTTGTGGATTTTGTGTGTGTTTAGCATGTGCAAAACTGTTAAAAGGCAAAGTAAAAGGAAGGCTCCCAAAATTGTCTTGAACATGATCCATTAGGATATCTAGTATACTGGCTTTAGGTCTTATCGAGTCATAAGGATGCAGCCGGTCTTCCCTTAGGGGGCGAGTAATCATAGGGTTTCAGTACTCAAACAAATAAATAAGTCAACCCTGAACCTAATGAGTCAAATAATTCGTGTCTGTTGTGAAACTTTAAAATCTTGTTGTGAAACTTTAAGTGTAGGGGCTTTTGTTCCTATGTAGATAATAAATAAGTGGTATTCTCTCTTCTCGCACGGCTCCTATCATTCGGGAAATTAGGTCTGAGGGGACTTAGTGCTTGGTGCTTTCGAGTCATCTGACATGGGATGCACCGACCAAACTCTCGTTACAGGGGTGGTAGGGATCTCCCTTTGTGGAGATTTGGGGGAAGGTGTATGATTGACATCATTTCATATTTATATTTGTATCTTATATCCATTATATTTCACCTAAACAATGCTATGTTACGAGTTTTATGTTTAGTTTTCAGGAATAAATAGGTTTGAAGAGATGAAGCATAAAAGGACCCAAAAGCTGGAAAAAAGGACTGAATTGTGAGATCTGGGGACTAAGATGCAAGGGAGAAGGACCTGAATGTAAGACAGAAGGACCTAAGAGCAAAACAGAATACTCCACACCATCATGGAAGTATTTTACCAATTCGATTCGGGTCGGAGCTCCAACATGTCAAGTAACTGCATCAAAGACCAACAATACCAGAAAGAAAAGCCCACAACAAATTCCAACGCGATCCGAAGTTTTTGGACCGCTAATTGGCGGTCCATATTACTCAGGATCCGCCCAAATTTCTCCTGGACTTGTATTAATGTTCGTTTAGCCTATTTTTGGTATTGGTTTAGTTCCACATCGGGGGATTGTCCCCGATTAGCTTTTTCCATGCTTATAAATAGAACTCTTCACCTTCCATTGTAATTACCCATTGCTTAGTGGCATTGTCTCTACAAAGGAGTGAACCTTGAAGCAAAAACTCAAGGTGGAGAAGAATGCTACCTTCAATGTGAGTCATTTGTTAATAAAATAATTCTTCTAGTTTCTTTTAATCTTGTCTTTTAATTTGTGCATGTTTGTTTAGTCTTTCCTTTCCTTTTAAGCTTAGTTAGTATTTCTTGCTTGTTTAGTGTAATTTCATTTCAGTATTATGCTTCATTTTGTTAATATAGTTAGTGTAATGAGTAGTGAGTAGTTCCATCCCCATTTGGGGGGTGGAGAAATATGTGATATAATCATGTAGTGTATTAAGTGTGTGTTATCTTCATCCCTTGACTTTATATGATTTCCATAACCATCTAATGGGTTTTCACTCTTATCTTTGATATGCTAATGCTCTTGAATGAAGCTTAGCTTATGCTTTAATTAGTGGACCTATTTTATGGGGAATGATAAGGTTAGGATATGGATGAAGTTAAAATTGGAAACACAATTTGTAGCGTATGTGCTCTTCTTGTCTTTACCTTAGCTAATGTCTTGTATGTTTTAATGATGTAGTCTTATCTTAATTCATGTGGAGGCAAAGTTGGATGTAGTTTTATGATTTCATGCACTACATGTTGTGAGGAGCTTAATTGAACACACACACACACATCTTCATATTCACATTATTTCTCTACCCCCTATGGGGCTTAGTTTTATTGCTTATCTTCATTTCCTTTTTCCATTTTAGTGTAGTTTAGTGCAACCAACCTTTCTCTCCTTCTTTTTACCTCTCACCTTCGAACAAACACATCGTCGACACACCTCCCAGTGGACGACCCGTATTTGCCACAACTTCAACGCGGCCGTGCACTTGCGGTTAATATAAAACGATCAATCAAGTTTTTGGCGCCATTGCCGGGGAGGTGCTCTGTCCAGACGTTGGTTTGGACGATTCGAGGGGTTTTTAATTTTTTGTTTCCAGTTTTTCTTAGTTTCAGGGAACCATCGGATCACGGGGAGGCTACTGGACAAATTTGAGGAACAGAAGACCTAAAAGGACCACCAATCAGCGGTTGGAGACCGCCAATTGGCGGCCTGGTGAGGGTTCCGTCCTCTCAATTTTTTGCTGGTAGTTAGTTCTGTAATTTGTATTATGTGGGAGCCCTATTTTGCATGTTGTGACTTCTCGTTTGCTCCCAGATCATTAATCACTCCCCCATTAATCAACTTGGCCTTAAAATCCAAAGCAAAAGACTAGACGTTCTTATTTGTTTAGGTCACGCATCATGTATTGACTTAGGCACGTAGTTGTCTTTTCTTTTAGCTTTATTTTCAGTTGTTGAGTGCTGGCGTGAGGTACGCAATTTCCTACACTCATTCATTCATCTCGTATGCCCATGCATTAGTTAGTAGGAATTGCATCAGGACAAGAGTGAGCGAGCATTTGATTGGAGCGATTGATTGCTAGATTTTGGATCAAAACGCTATTAAGGAGGGGTTGTCCCATAAAAGATAAGGTGGGGGATTTCATCACCCTTTCCTTGGCCCCAAAAATCACTCTTAATAAAGCTTTAACTAAAAGCAAGTAGACATTGGCCCTAGGATTGCGAGCGCTCTAGGAGAGTAATCTAGTAGAGACCGTCATGACTTGATCGCGTTGCCTACCTAGTCGATAGTACGAGGTACTGGATCTCCGGATCTGGTATCACTTGCTGGGCATTGTGATCCTCATTGTGGGGAGGTGAGGCGTGTCGAGGCTAGTGACCTCGAAGTTAGGCGTCGTCTAGCCAAAGGACCCATTGCCTTACATTGTTTGAGTAGTGCTTGCTAGTTAGGCTTCTTCCTGATCCCACTACCCACGCTAGCTCTAGGGATTCTTCCCTCCTCATCTGAGTCCTCTCCCCAACTATTCTCTACGTATAGTCTCCTCCTCTGAGTACACTTTCTGTTGTGTGTCGTTTAGAGTCGAGTCGAGCATTTTATGCGAGGTTGGGCTCATTCTGGTGAGAGCGCTCGACTCGAGAGAGTGCATATTTCTGAGATGGACGGTCTTGGTGATCAACCATCTCCGCCTCGTGCTCCTTTGGAGCAAGAGGCCAAGTCATCTCGAGGTGACGGGGGAGACCAGGTTCCATACATGGAATACCTAGGTCCGCTTCCGCCACCACGTAGACCTCCTTCTCCTCCTCCTCTGACTCGAGAGGAAGGGAGATTCAGTCAGGATCGAGTTCTTGGTGCACCACCAACATTAGCTCGACATGATAGACCGATGACTTTATGGGAGCGGACCCATCCTGTTCGGGCCACGCAGCCTTCTTGCATAGTTGTTCCCCCTGCTCGTGGGAACAACTATGAGCTGAAACCTCAATATGTAAGCATGCTTCCAACCTTTACTGCCAATAAGGAGGATCCGTATATCTTTATACGAGAATTCGAGGAAGTATGCTCCATGTTCAAGCTTCAACAACTTGACGAGGATTCAGTCCGGTTGAGGATGATTTCTTTCGCATTGACGGATAATGCGAAGAAATGGATGTATAGCCTCCCGGCAAGCTCGATTCGGTCATGGGATGACTTTGTGACCGTCTTTCTGAAGAGATTTTTCCCTCAAAGGAAAACTCAACATATACGGCACCAGATACATCAAATGTATCAGACCGAGACCGAATCATTTCATGGTTTCTTTGAGAGGTTCAAGGACCTTCTCCAGCAGTGCCCTCATCATGGATTTGAGTTATGGCAGTTGTGCCAAATTGTTTATGAGGGCATCAACTACAACACCCACACATTGTTGGAGTTGATGTGTCAGGGTGACTTCCAAATGAAACCCATCGAGGAGGCATGAGACACTTTTGAGGCTATGGCTGAGCGTACCTTCGAGTAGGATACCATGAGAGAGCCACCAGCCGCCAGGTCTTCTGGTCGAGCTGGATCATATCATGTTGAGTCAACTATTGCGTCTGAGGCGAAAATGGCTACTCTCATGCGTGGGATTGAGAGTTTGGAGATGGACCGAGCTCCTGAAACTCAGGTCGCTACTCCTGGGTGTAGTAGTTGTGGACTGTCGGGACATGATGACTTGGAATGCGCTTACGCTCTAAGGGATACTGAGCATGCAAATGCAATGTATCAACCAAGGCCCCGTAACGACCCGTACAGTCACTCCTACAACCGGGATGGCGTAACCATCCTAACTTCTCTTGGGGGTGTAGTGGAGGCCACGGTCAGAGCTCTCACGCTCAACCTCAATCTCCACCTTATCAACCTCCACACCCATCGGCGACCTACCAACCCCCACATCAAAGGTCTCAGCACCATAATTACCAACCTGCTCATGCCTCATCATCGGGTTATTCCAACCAGACTCCACCACCCCAGCAGGTTGACCCTAAGGACCCTTATTGTGATCCGACCTTTCAAGCGTTGCAAAGTACAATCAAGGCTTTGGAAATGTTGGTTAGCCAGTTGGCTCATCAGTTCCATGAATGCGAGAAGGGTCAGTTACCGAGTCAACCTATGGTTAATCACAGGGGTCAGCCTGCTCATACCAGGCAAAATGTACACAATGTTGAAAGTGACCCTTCCCAACAAGCCAATGTTGTTCATACCTTGAGATCGGGAAGGGTCGTTGACAACAATGTGAAAATGCCGGAAGCCAACCCTGTTGGCGAGATTTCCGAGGAGAGTCTTGAGTTTGTTAAGGAACCTAATTCTGAGACTCCTCCTCGTGATTCTTATGTCCCCAAGGCACCATTCCCTCCTCGGTTGACTAAAAAACGTGATGAGCATTGGGATAAGATCGTTGAGGTACTTAGGCAAGTAAAGGTGAACATCCCGTTGTTGGACGTTGTTCAACAAATGCCACCGTATGCCAAGTTCCTCAAGGACCTTTGCACCACCAAGAGAAAAACAAATGTACCCAAAAAGGCCTTTTTGGCCGCCAATGTGAGCTCCATATTGACAGAACCCATGAATGTCAAGTACAAGGACCCCGGTTGTCCAACTGTCTCTTGCATGATTGGGAATGTGACAATCTCTCAAGCTCTATTTGATTTGGTAGCATCTGTGAATCTCCTGCCTTACTCAGTCTATGTCAACCTTGGAATAGGCGATCTTAAACCAACGAGGACAACCCTCCAGTTGGCTGATAGATCCATCAAAATTCCACGAGGGAGTGTGGAGGATGTCCTTATCAAAGTGGGTGAGTTCGTATTTCCAGTTGATTTCATCATCTTAGATACCGAACCCGTGTCCAACCCACAAGGACAGATTCCTGTGATCCTTCGGAGGCCATTTCTTGCGACATCTAATGCTTTGATCAATTGTCGCAATGGCTTGATGAGGTTGTCTTTTGGAAACCTCACGGCGGATTTCAACATCTTCACTCTTGGTAAGCAACCTGGGCTCTTCGACGACACTATCGGAGCCAATTTTAGCCAGGACACGGATGAGCCCGATTGATTAGGCATGTTCGACTCACATCGACATATTATTGAGGTGCCTAATGACCAGGTTACGAGTGAAGAGGATCTTGAGGAATCCACCAGCGTATCTCTGGACGAGGAGGCACATCTGGGTGCTTGCTCATCTTACCCCGTGGCCCTTGAGCCACTTGAAAGTAACTCTGAATCCGAGAAGGACCCACCTCTGGTCGAGCTTAAACCGCTACCCGATAACCTAAAGTACATCTTTTTAGGGGATAATGAGTCCTTGCCACTCATTATTGCTTCAGATCTTGCACAAGATCAAGAGGTTCCCTCAAAAGAGTACTCTTTGAAAACAAAGAGGCGATTGGGTAGTCCTTGAAGGATATCAAGGGAATTAGCCCTGGTATTGTTCAGCATCGGATCCATATGGAAGAGGATTCTAGGCCCCGTAGGGACCCACAACGGAGATTGAATCCTGTAGTGAAAGAAGCCGTCCGAAAGGAGGTTCTTAAGTGCTTGGATCATGGCATAATCTATCATATCTCTGATAGTTCGTGGGTGAGTAATGTCCATGTGGTTCCCAAGAAGTCAGGCATGACGGTTGTCAGAATGAGCATAATGAGCTTACCCCGACACGCCTGCAAACTGGTTGCCGAGTTTGCGTTGATTATCGCAAGCTCAATGCGGCAACGCGGAAAGATCATTTCCCGTTGCCATTCATTGATCAGATGTTGGAAAGGTTGGTCGGACATGAGTATTATTGTTTTCTTGATCGATACTCCAGTTACAACCAAATTCCCATCGCCCCCGAGGATCAAGAGTAAACCACATTTACTTGTCCCTTTGGCACGTTTGCCTACCGTCGCATGCCCTTTGGGTTATGTAATGCGCCGGCAACGTTTCAAAGGGGTATGATCAGCATCTTCTCTGATATGGTGGAGCGTTTCCTTGAGATCTTCATGGACAACTTTTCCATATTTGGCGCTTCCTTTGATGAGTGCATTCATCACTTGAGCCTTGTCCTCAAGTGATGCCGTGAGAAGAACCTCGCTCTCAATTGGGAGAAATGTCACTTCATGGTGAAGCGAGGGATTGTACTTGGACATGTGGTCTTAAGTAGGGGAATTGAGGTCGATCCCGCCAAAGTGGGTATCATTGCTAATCTCCCACGACCACGTAATGTGAAGGATATCCGCGCCTTTTTGGGGCATGTTGGATTCTATCGGCGGTTCATTCAGGATTTTAGCAAAATTGCTCGTCCTCTCACCTCCTTTTTGGCTAAGGATGCCATTTTTGAGTTCACACCGGATTGTCACCATGCCTTTTTGACCTTGAAGAAAGAGTTGACTTCAGCTCCCATTATTAAGGCACTGGTGTGGACTGAACCCTTTGAGTTAATGTGTGATGCATCTGACTTCGCTGTGGGAGCAGTGCTTGGGCAACGATTGGACGAAATGCCTCATGTGATCTACTATGGCAGTAGAACACTGAATGATGCCCAATTGAACAACACTGTGACCGAGAAGGAATTCTTAGCGATCATATTTGCTTTGGAGAAATTCCGGTCGTACTTGATTGGCTCCCACGTGGTTATCTATTCTGATCACACAGCCATCAAGCACCTCATGGCGAAGAAAGATGCAAAATCCCGACTCTTGAGATGGATCTTGTTGTTACAAGAATTCGATCTCGAGATTCTGGACAAAAAAGGGTGTGAAAATGTTGTAGTTGACCACTTGTCTCGTCTTGAGACGACCAACCCACAGGACCAAATCATTGATGACAAATTTCCTGACGAGCAGTTGTTCGCGATCGAAGATAACCCTTGGTTTGCCGACATCGTGAACTACCTCGTGACCGAGCAACTTCCTGTGGGTTGGTCAAAATCTGACCAAACCAAATTTAGATCTTATGTCAAATTCTTCCACTGGGACGACCCCTACCTATTCAAATACTGCTCTGACCAAATTTTCAGGTGGTGCGTCCCAGATACCGAGTTCCAAAGTGTGCTCCTCTTCATCCATTCCAAGGCATGTGGAGGACACTTTGGAGCAAAGAAAACTGCTGCCAAGGTGCTCCAATCTGGGTTCTACTGGCCCTCTCTTTTCAAGGATGCTTACGACTTTTGTAAGCAATGTGATAGGTGTCAGCGCCTTGGCAGGATTGGTCGACGTGACATGATGCCTTTGCAATATGTCCTTGTTGTCGACATCTTCGATGTGTGGGGCATCGATATCATGGGTCCCTTCCCGAACTCGTTCGGGAATGTTTACATTCTGGTGGCCGTATGTGTCTAAGTGGGTTGAGGCTATACCCACAAAGACCAATGACAACAAGGTGGTCACCAAATTCATGAGGGACATTTTTGCACGATTTGGTACTCCTCGTACCATAATCAGCGATAGGGGTACCCACTTCTGTAATCGCTCCTTTGAAGCGCTTATGAGGAAATATTCGATCACCCACAAGCTTGCGACCTCATATCATCCGCAAACTAGTGGGCAGGTCGAAATCTCTAATCGTCAATTAAAGCAAATTCTTGAGAAAACGGTTAGTTCCTCGAGGAAGGATTGGTCAACCAAGTTGAATGACACGTTGTGGGCCTTCCGTACCGCGTACAAGACCAATTTGGGTATGTCCCCATATCGGGTAGTGTACGGCAAGGCTTGCCACCTAACCGTGGAGCTTGAGCATCGTGCTTTCTGGGCGATCAAGAACCTGAATATGGATCTTGATCAAGCAGGAGTACAACGTAAGCTCAACATTGTCGAATTAGAAGAGCTACGCAATGATGCGTACGAGAATGCCAAAATTCATATGTCCCGAGCCAAGATGTTTCACGATCGCATGATTATGCGAAAGGTGTTTACGGCCGGGCAGAAGGTGTTGCTCTACAATTCCCGGCTTCATCTGTTTGCGGGTAAGCTCCGCAGTCGCTGGTCTTGCCCGTTTATTGTCTAAACCGTCTATCCTCATGGAGCGGTTGACATCTTGAACCCAGGGAATGGGGACGTGTTCAAAGTTAATGGACAACGCCTCAAACCCTACTTGGAGGGGGCACCAGCCGAAGTCGAGGAGGTCATGTTCCTTCATGAACCTCTCTCGCACTTAACCATTCATGCGCCTGCATTCGTGGTTGAGCTTTCATGTTAGCTTGTTAGAAAAAAATAAAAATAATAAAAATAAAAAACTCCTTCAGTGAGCATCGATTGTTGTGGGCTCCAACCCTTGAGTATTTGGGCCCCAATTCTTTCACGTATTTGTCTCCCTTCTTTAGCATCTCACAGGTTTTGAGGGAATTCGGGTTTGTGTCCATCAACATGACCTTGCACTTCCCTTTGTACTTCACGTTGGTGAGATCTATTCTTTTTCATGCATAGCTCCATGTAGTATGTTGCTCACATTCATTGAGGACAATGCATGAAGTAGATGTGGGGGGTGTTTTACGTGTGTACATAGTCGAGTCTTTTCTTTTGATTTTGTTTTCTTTTGTTTGCATTGTTAGGGTATTGTTAGTGTGCTGCATTTAATATCGATACATCTGCTTGCCATGATCCTTGGGTGACTTGTCTTCTTTTGCTTGCCTTGTGCTTTAAAATTTTCGCATTTCTTTCAAAATCTTCATGTGTTTGCGAAGGAAAATGTTTTGTGGTTTTTGCGTGTGTTTAGCATGTGCAAAACCGTTGAGAGGCAAAGTAAAAAGAAAGCTCCCAAAGTTGTCTTGAACTTGATGCATTAGGATATCTAGTACAGTGGCTTTAGGATTTACCGAGTCGTTAGGATGCACCCCAGTTTTCCTTTGGGGTGAGTAATCATAGGGTTTCAGTGCTCAAACATTTAATGAAGTCCACCCTGAACCAAATGAGTCACTAATTCGTGGCTGTTAACTTAAGGAAGTTTGTTGTAGTCAAGGACCCTTTAAATCTTGTTGTGAGACATTAAGTGTAGGGGTTTTGGTTCATGTGTAGATAAGAAATAAGTGAGTAGGTGTTCTCTCTTCTCGCACGGCTGCTATCACTCGGGAAAGTAGGTCTGAGGGACTTTGTGCCTGGTGCTTTCGAGTCATCTGACTTGGGATGCACCGACCGAACTCCCGTTACACGGGTGGTAGGGATTGCCCTATGTGGAGATTTGGGGAAAGGTGTACGTCATAGTGTAAGTCCTCATGGGCAATGATGCACGAAATCTGACCCTGGGAGAATGAAGCTCCAACTAAATAAGAAAAAAAAATGTGAGAAAAGAAACAAAAAGAAGAAAAAAATGCAAATAAGAACCTTAATGGACCTTACACTTTCTATCACTTGAGGATCTTGAGGTTGTCCATGTCTTTTCACTTAATTCCTTATTTAACTTCCACGAATAGTTCATTGGGCTAGGTGTGGACTGATTACCTATATAGAGTCGGCCCGTTGGATTACCGCGTCCATTGATCGACAAAATTTGTCCAACGAGTCGAGTGTCTAGATGGAATAATGCATCTTGTTCGGATTTTGTGGGTATATCCGCTGAAAATCCTCAGGAGACAACACTCCTCCTTGGAAACAAAGAGGTTTAACGGCTTGTTGCACGTGCTGAGTGCAACCATGATTCCTACGAAAGTGAGTTAGGATTTCTTCTTTTTCGTATGCTTTTTCCTTTCTTTGTTTTTGCTCGGGACTAGCAAAAGTTAGGTGTGGGGGTATTTGATTGGCATCATTTCATGTTTATATTTGTATCTTATATCCATTATCTTTCACCTAAACAATGCTATGTTACGAGTTTTATGTTTAGTTTTCATGAATAAATAGGTTTGAAGAGATGAAGCATAAAAGGACCCAAAAGCTGGGAAAAAGGACTGAATTGTGAGATATGGGGACTAAGATGCAAGGGAGATGGACCTGAGTGTAAGACAGAAGGACCTAAGAGCAAAAAAAATACTCCACACCATCATGGGGAGTATTTTACCAATTCGATTCGGGACGGAGCTCCAACAAGTCAAGTAACCGCATCAAAGACCAACAATACCAGAAAGAAAAGCCCACAACAAATTCCAACGCGATCCGAAGTTTTTGGACCGCTAATTGGTGGTCCATATTACTCAGGATCCGCCCAAATTTCTCCTGGACTTGTATTAATGTTCGTTTAGGCCATTTTTGGTATTGGTTTAGTCGCATATCGGGGGATTGTCCCCGATTAGCTTTTTCCATGCTTATAAATAGAACTCTTCACCTTCCATTGTAATTACCCATTGCTTGGTGGCATTCTCTCTACTAAGGAGTGAGCCTTGAAGCAAAAACTCAAGGTGGAGAAGAATGCTACCTTCAATGTGAGTCATTTGTTAATAAAATAATTCTTCTAGTTTCTTTTAATCTTGTCTTTTAATTTATGCAATGTTTGTTTTGTCTTTCCTTTCCTTTTAAGCTTAGTTAGTATTTCTTGCTTGCTTAGTGTAATTTCATTTCAGTATTATGCTTCATTTTGTTAATATAGTTAGTGTAATGAGTAGTGAGTAGTTCCATCCCCATTTGGCGGGTGGAGAAATATGTGATATAATCATGTAGTGTATTAAGAGTGTGTTATCTTTATCCCTTGAGCTTTATATGATTTCCATAACCATCGAATGGGTTTTCACTCTTATCTTTGATATGCTAATGCTCTTGAATGAAGCTTAGCTTATGCTTTGATTAGTGGACCTATTTTATGGGGAATGATAAGGTTAGGATATGGATGAAGTTAAAATTGGAAACACAATTTGTAGCGTATGTGCTCTTCTTGTCTTTACCTTAGCTAATGTCTTGTATGTTTTAATGATGTAGTCTTATCTTAATTCATGTGGAGGTATAGTAGGGTCTAGTCTTTATACTTGAGTTCATTTAGCTTCATTCCAATTATTGTCTTGTATGTTTTAATGATGTAGTCTTATCTTAATTCGTGTGGAGGCAAAGTTGGATGTAGTTTTATGATTTCATGCACTACATGTTGTGAGGAGCTTAATTGAACACACACACACACATCTTCATATTCACATTATTTCTCTACCCCCTATGGGGCTTAGTTTTATTGCTTATCTTCATTTCCTTTTTGCATCTTAGTGTAGTTTAGTGTAACCAACCTTTCTCTCCTTCTTTTTACCTCTCGCCTTCGAACATACCAATCGTCGACACAGCTCCCAGTGGACGACCCGTATTTTCCACCACTTCAACGCGGTCGTGCACTTGCGGTTAATATAAAACAATCAATCAGTGTACGTGATAGTGTAAGTCCTCATAGGCAATGATGCATGAAACCCAACCTTGGGAGAATCAAACACCAACTAGTGTAAATCATACTGCTCTACAAAGAAGGAAAAAAAAGAAAAAATAAATAAATAAGAACCTTAATTGACTTTACACTTTGTACTACCTGAGGATGTTAAGGTTGCCCATGTTTGTCACTTAAGTCCTTAACTAAATTGCACGAATGGTTCATTAGGCTAAGTGTGTGGATTGAATACATATATAGAGTTGGCTCACAGTACTACCGCATCCTATGATCTATAAAGATAAGCTCATCGAGTCGTATTGCAAGGTTGAATAATGCATCTTTGTTCGGATTTTGTGGGTATATCTGTTGAAACCCCTCAGAAGACAACACTCCTCCTCCTTGGCGACAAGTAGGTTTAATAGCTGGTTGCACATGCTATGTGCAATCGTGATTCCTACGAAAGTGAGTTAGGATTTCCCAGTTTTCGAATGATTTTTGCTTTCTTTCATTTTTCTCTTCCTTTGTTTTGCTCGGGACTAGCAAAAGTTATGTGTGGGGGTATTTGATTGACATCATATCATGCATATAATTATGTCTTATATCCTTTATTCTTAACCAAACCAATGCTACGTAATGAGTTTTATGTTTAAGTTTTAGAAATAAAAGAAATGAGAAGAAGAGACACAAAAAGGACCTAAAAGCAAGAAAAATGACTGAATTGCAAGACTTATGGATTGAGATGCAAGAGAGAATGGCCCGGATGTAAACCAAAAGGACCAATGAGCAAATCAAGAAGCTCCACACCATCATGAGGAGTATTTTGGCAATTAGATCCGGGCCTAAACATCAAGAACCAAATCGGGTTCACTAAACATGAAGAAATGAAGCCAGAATCGAGCAACCCAAAACCAGCCTCGATCAAGCCCATTAAGATCGCAAATTGGTTGTCCCAAACCTCCAATTGATGGTCCATTTGGCTCCAAAGGACACATGCTTCAGTCGGGTGTTAGATTAGGTTGTATTTAGTTCATATTAGTTTGCGTTTTAGTCCCATACTAGGGGACTATCCACGGTTACCTTTTTCATGCCTTAAAATAGAACTCTTCGTTCTCCTATGTATTTAACCCATTGCTTAGTGGCCAATCCATCTACTTAGAGTCAAGCCTTGAAGTAAAAACTCAAGTAGGGAGATGCTACTTGTAATGTGAATCATTTAATACAAGAATTTTTTGTTAGTTTAATGTTGTCTCTTTTACCTTCTTGCATGCTTATCTTAATTTCATTTCATTAATATTTGTACACTTAGTTAACATGTTTTCCTCTCTGAACATAATAGTTAGCTTAATGATTAGTGAGTAGTTTCATGCCCCTTTGGGCGGTGGAGATGATGTACATATATGTTGTGACGTTTGGATGTTGGAGGAATTTGTTATTGTGTAAACTTGCATGTTTGTATGTTCATTGGGGTATTTCAATCATCTACAGGTTGGGGGATTTTCGATGGGTTTTTCCATAATATTTAGACACTTCCCATGCTTAGTTTCCTCATGTTTATTGACTGAAATTTGCTATTGAATATGCTACATGTTAGTTAAGTGTTTGTATTTGTGGTTACTCGCTTGATTGATTGAAGAAACTTTGTTTTGATGAGTTTTGCCATAAAATTTAGACATTTCCATGCTTAGCTTTGTTCTTCACATGAGTTTATGGTTTTTGATGAGTCATACCATATCTTTAGACACTTCTCATGTTGAGCCTAATCTTATGATAATCAAGTAGTAATTGCCGATACGTTGTGTGAATGGATTGATAGGTTTTGCCACATCTTTACACACTTCCTATGCATTAAGACACATACACGACACACCCACATACATGCTTACATGCATCATTCACAACTTCTCTCACTTCATATGTACACACACTACACCCCTTAGGGGTTTCTCTTCCTGATTTCCAATCTTTAGTTGCTTTCTTTTGCATTTCTTATTTACTAGTTTAGTGTAGTTTAGCTTAGCGTAACCAAATATGTTTCCTTTTTTTGCCACTTGATTTCAGATTAACTAGAGGCTACTCCCATCCCTGTGGATCGACCTGTATTTGTCGCGTCTTCACTGACACCGTGAACTTGCGGTATTTAAAATGATTAAACAAAAAGATCTCACCAACGTGAAGCACAAATGGTAGTTCATGTTTATGTTGATCGACACAAACCTGAATTCTCCTCAAAACCTGTGAAATAGTTAAGATGGGGGACAAATATGTGAAAGAAATGGGGCCCAAATACACAAGGGTTGGGTCCCACTACAATCAATGCTCGCTCATGGTATCTTATCTTGTTTCTCTTTCTTTTTTTTCTTTTTCTTTTCATTTGTCAAAGTACATAAAATCGGAACCACAAAAGTGGCTCAATGAACTTGAAATAGGAACATGACACCACGAGGGGCCAAAATACTCTTGTGTGGGCCGCCCTCACAAAGAGCACAAGATGAAAGGAGAGATTCATGAATTTGATGCCAAAGCGTCTGATTACAAGGATCAAACTGAAAGATCTCCTGTTGTAGTACTGAAGTTATGATCGTAAATTCAAACTCTCCAAATAACAGGCCGGTGGATCGAAACGAGGTCAAGAACCTCGTTATGCATGTGCGACCCACCAGGAAAACAGAATGTGGGTCTGTTACCCAAGGTATCGTCTAAGGAACTCCCAATACCCTCTTTAGTAATGTAGTTGCTTGATGTCCCAAGTTGATCGGGAACAATAGTGAGAGGTCAATTCTCATCAGGTGGTAAGAGATTAAGGGTACTAGGGAGGTCTTTCTCCACCTTTGGTGAGTCCTTAAGAGGCACAACAATAAGATCATGTGTCTCTAAGGCCACGGGACAAAAAGATAAGGCACAATCATGTGCCGACTCATAATGAAGTTGGTCCATGCTATTCTCAATTTGAATCCAATCCCTCACCAAGTGATCGTGAATTGAAACCCCAAGTCCCTCAGACTGACTAGGATTTTGACTTTGGAAGATTGTGCTTTGAATTTGTGGATGTCGTGGTGGTTCGATATCAGAAGATAATTCCTCATGGTGACAAGAAAGGTTACCCTCCTCACGTTCACGTAATTTCCGCATGATCTGACTCACTTGTATTGCCATATTTTATATGCACTGTTGAGTGGTTTTCATGAACGTAAGGATAGTTTATTTCAATGAATTAGGTATGTGGTCAACTATGAGGTCCAATTCTAAATGAGGATGCCTTGGTCATCTTCTAGCAATCTCTCCTACTTCTCTCCTACTTCTAGCATGAGATTGCTGAGATATGGGTAGTTTATTTCAATGAATTAGGTTTGCTAGAAGTAGCCGTGGTCAACTATGAAGTAGGAGAGATGTCCCTTAAAAGAACAAAAACTATAAAAAAAATTAAACCAACTTCAATTGTCCAAACGAGAGTCTGGACAGAGCACCTCCCCGGCAACGGTTCCAAAAACTTGGTGTTCCTTTTAAATACCGTAAGTGCACGGTGTCGGTGAAGACGTAGCAAATACGGGTCGATCCACATGGAGGTGTGTCGACTCTGGTTCCATTGAATGCAAGTGGGAAAAGAGGGGAGAACAAGCTGATTACGCTAAACTAGACTAAACTAAACTAAACTAAACTAGTAAGTACAAACAAGGCAATGAAAGCACGCAATAATGAAACTAAACTAACTAAGATAACCAGCTGGAATTTAGGAATGGAAACCCTTAAGGGGTGGACTGTGTGCACATATGAAGTGAAATAACTGATGAATGACGCATGTAAGCATGTATGTGTGTGTGTAGTGTGTGTTCACGCATAGGAAGTGTCTAAAGATTTGGCATAATCTATCAATCCATTCACACAATGTATCGACAATTACTACATGATTAGCATATGACTAGGCTCAGCATGAGAAGTGTCTAAAGATATGCCAAGACTCATCAAAAACCATGAACTCGTGAAGAACAAAGCTCATCTTGGGAGGTGTCTAAATCTTATGACAACCCATCAAAACAAAGTTTCTTCAATCAATCAAGCAAGCATACACAAATACAAATACATAAATAACATGTAGCATATTAACAACAAATTTCAGTCAATAAACATGAGGAAAATAAGCATTAGAAGTATCTAAATCTTATAGCAAAACCCATCAAAAATCCCCCAACATGTAGATGATTAAAACACCCCCGATGAACATATAAACATGCAAGTCTACACAATCGAAAATTCATCAAACAACCATACTTCACAACATCTATGTACATCATCTCCACCACCCAAAGGGATATGAAAATACTCACTACTAATTAAGAAAAGAATACAATACAAAATTAAACGAAGCATGCAAGAATTAAAAGAGAAGACAAAAACAAACTAAGAAAAATTATTTTATTTACATGACTCACATTATAAGTAGCATTCTTCTCCACTTGAGTTTTGCTACAAGGCTTACTCTAAGTAGAGAGAATGCCATCAAGCAATAGGTGAATACAAAGGAGGAGGAAAAGTTCTATTTATAGTCATAGAAAAAGGTAACCAGGGATAATCCCCCGGTATGAGACTAAACGCATACTACAAATGGACATAAAACAACATAATCAAACACCCGACTAAATCATTAATATTTGGAGCCATTTGTACCGCAAATTAATGGTCTGTGACAGCCAATTGGTGGTCTAGATTAGCTTGATGGCGTATGGTTTCGGGTGGCTTGATTCTGGCTTGATTTCATCCTATTTGGTGAACCCAATTTGGTTGTTGATGTTTAGGGCTGGATCTAATTGCCAAAATAGTCCTCATGATGGTGTGGAGCTTCTTGATTTTCTCATTGGTCTTTTTGGTTTACATCTGGGTCCTTCTCTCTTGCATCTCAGTCCATCGGTCTTTACAATTCAGTAATTTTCCTTGCTTTTAAGTCCTTTTTGAGTCTCTTCTTCTCAAACTTGTTTATTTCTGAAACTTAAACATAAAACTCATTATGTAGCATTGCTTAGGCTAAAAATAAAGGATATAAGACACAAATATATGCATGATATGATGCCAATCAACCCCAACAATGCAAACAAAAGAAAACAAAAATTAACAAAAAATAAAAGAAAAGACTCGACAATAGACACATGTAAAACATCCCCCCACACTTAATTCATGCATTCTCCTCAATGAATGTGAGTATGATACTACATGGATTTATGCATGAAAAGTAAAAGATCTCACAAACGTGAAGCACAAAAGGAAGTTCATGGTTATGTCGATGGATACTTAAAAAAGGAGACAAATATGTGAAACAAATGGGGTGCAAATACTCACATGTTGGGGCCCACAATATTCAATGCTCACTTGTGGAATCTTTTTTTACAAGAGAACTATGTACATTAATGGGCTCCCATCTTCATTTGTCAAGGGACAACAAATGGGAACCCGTCATCTCACGAGCCAGAAATGGACATGCATGGCCTCGCAATATGAGAGACAAGAGAATTGTTAAGAGGTTTATGAACCAATGATGATGATTCATGCCTCTCAAACCGGGGTCTATGAAAGGAAATGGAAACAAATAAGTTTCCATTCCCCGACAAAGCTGATGGTCATCAATATATACCCTCCCACTGACATTTGGGTGCACAGGGATGATTTCATCCACACAAAGTGACACCCTGGACTTATTACCCAGATGGCGAAGTCTAGAAATAAAATTGCTTGACCACCTGACACCCTTATAAGCATTTTGGTCCTTTGATGCTTCTAGAAAATGAGCAAGATGGGAGGCATGAATTAGAGGTGAGTCTTCATGTGGTTGTTTGAATTGAAAGGTATCAGGTGGTTGATTTTTAACCCACATTGGGTCCTAAACATATACAAAGTGAAGAGCAGGTGTCCTAGAGGCCAAAGAAATGGTATCTTACGGCTTAAGATCCACATGATCAAAAGGATATGGCTCAAAGGCCATATGATCACAAGATAAGGCACCTTCTTATGCCAGCACAGCACATTTGAACATCTTCACCACCATCAAGATCTCCATCGAACAACTCTCTAAAATACTTGAAGGTGCCTTCGACATCGTTCTCATCCTTGCCCTGGATAAGATTTACCTCTACAGAGTCATCGAAGGCACCTGACTTCTTCTCGATGGTGAAGATGTTGAAATTAGTGAACTGACTACCATATGTCAAGCTCATCAGACAATTAAGATAATTGATCAAGGCATTGGATGTCATTAGAAATGGTCACCCCAAAATAACATGAATTTGTCCAAGTGGATTTGGCACGGGTTCAGTATCCAAAATAAAGAAATCGACTGGATATATGAACTCACCCACTTTGATAATAACATCTTCCACCACACCCCTCGGTTTCTTCATTGACCTATCAGCTAGTTGAAGAGTGGTTTTTGTTTGTTTGAGATCTCCAAAACCAAGGTGGATGTAGACAGAATACGACAAAAGATTGAGAGATGCACCTAGGTCCAATCAAGTTTGATATATTTCCATATCACCAACCAAGAAATAGTAGGACCATCGGGGTCCTTGTATTTGACTTGCATGGGTGTGCCAACAATGAACTCACACTTTCGGCAAGAAAAGCTTTCTTGTGAACATTCGTTTTTCTCTTATTGGTGCATAAATCCTTGAGAACCTTGGCTTAAGATGGCATCTACTGAATCACCTCCAACAATGAAATGTTCACCTGAGCTTGCCAAAAGATCTCAAGCATCTTGTCGTGTGGATCTGAAGCTTTCTTTTTAAGGCACTTAGGAAATGACACCTTTGGGGCATAAGGGTCCTTTGAAGTAACGTAAGCATCCAATTCCGTAGAAACATGAGTGGGGACCTCATATGGACCCATGGATGTGGACTTTTATAAAGAAACCTCCGATTTTGATTCCTATGACACATGATGAGACAAGGGAACCTCAGGGTTCAGCCCCATTGTCGAAATGAAAGTAGAAGAAACCTCAAGATAAAGTTCCTTCCTGGAAGTATTCATTGAGGAAACCTCAAGATTCGGCTTCCTCATAGATGTAGGTGTCACCACAGATCTGATGACACCAAGAAATGGTGATTGCAAGGAAGGCAACCCAATTTGGTTGTCCTCCTCTTTACCAGACCTCAAAGTATGAATCACATTAACATGATGAGTCGGTTCAGAGGTAGCTCGAGGTACTAGTCGCCCCCCTTGAGATTGGGTACCCCGGGGATTCACCTTAGGCTGACTCGGCAATTGACCCTTCTCACATTCATGGAGCTGATGAGCCAACTGGCTGACTTGCACTTCCAATGCTTTGATCGAATGTTTGTTGGCCACAAGCATGGTTTGCGTGCTCTGCATGAATGCATGAAAGGTTTTTTTCCAGAGTGGAGTCTTTTGGGTCAACACGCTAGGTGGAGTCTGGCTAGAATAACCCGAAGATGAGGCCTGGGGAGGTTGGTAAGTATGGGGATCTCACCTTTTATGTGGGGGTTGGTAGGTTCCAGATGGGCATGGAGGGAGATAAGGTGGGGGTTGAGGTTGAGCATGCGAGCTCTGATCGTGTCCCCCACTAGACCCCCAAGAGAAGTTGGGGTGATTTCGTCATCCTGGGTTGTAGGAGTGACTGTACGGGTTGTTATAGGGCCATTATTGATACATCGCATTGCATGCTCAGTATCACTTGGAGCTTAAGCACATTCCAAGTCAATATGTCTCGTAAGTCCACACCTACTACAAGCTGGAGTAGTGACCTAAGCTACAGGAGCTCGGTCCAACTCTAAACTCTCAATCCTATGCATGAGAGCAGCCATTTTCGCCTCAAACGCGATAGTTGACTCGACTTGGTATGATCTAGCTTGACTATAATTCAAAAGTATTTGATGCCTCATCCACGGGTTTCATTTGGAAATCACCTTAACGCATCAACTCCAACAATGTGCAGGTGTTATAGTTATGACCATCATAAACAATCTGGCACAGCTACCACAGGTCAAATCCATGATGAGGACACTACAGGAGAAGGTACTTGTACCTCTCAAAGAAATCATGAAATGATATGGTCTCAGTCTGATACATTTGATGTATCTGGTATCGTATCTGTTGAGTCTTCCTTTAGGGGAAGAATCTCTTCAGAAAGGCAGTCATAAAGTCATCCCAAGACCGAATCAAAATTACTAAGAGGTTGCACATCCATTTCTTCGTGTTATCCTTCAACGCAAAAGAAATCATCCTCAATCGGATGGAATCCTCGTCAAGTTGTTGAAGCTTGAACATGGAGCACACCTCCTCGAATTCACATAAAAAGATATATAGATCCTCCTTATTGGCTTTGAAGGTAGGAAGCATGCTCAAATATTGAGGTTTCAATTCATAGTTGTGCCCGCGAGCAGGCGGGTGAACTATGACGATGGTTGCACGACCTGAAAAGGATGGGTCTGCTCCTACAAAGCCATTGGCAGATCCTGTCGAGCTAAACGTGGTGGTAATCCCATAACTCGATGTTGACCGGGACCCTCTTTTGCTCGAGGTAGAGGAGCAGATGGTCTACGTAGTGGTGGAAGTGGACCGAGGAACTCAATATATGGAACCTGATCTCCTCCACCTGCAAGAGACAATTAGACCTCGTGCTCCAAAGGAGCTCGAGGCGGAGAGGGACGATCACCAAGACCATCCATCTCAACAATAGGATCAACTCTCTAAGGCTGAGCACCCTCACCAAGGCAAGTCAAACCTTACATAAGCGTGCTTGACTCAACTTAATAACAACACAGAACTAGAAGGTGTAATCAGAGAAGGAGACTATAACGTAGAATGGGAATGAGGAGAATAATCAAAAGTGAAGGGAAGAATCCCTAGAGCTAATGTGGGTAAGGGTGACGGTAGAAGCCTACTCTAGCAAACACGGCTCAAACAAGCTTAGGATAGCTATGGGTCTTTAAGCTAGGCGATGCGTAACCATGACTCCCCACACTCCTAAATGCCTCCCCTCCCTCGGTCGAAGGTCGCAAAGCCGAATGAGAAAGTCAAGACCCGAAGGTCCAAAATGTCTCAATGCAACTAAGCAAACGACATTCGGGCCATGACGTTGAAAATGAGATTGACTCCTAAGTGCGCCCAAATCCTAGTTGCCAATGTCTACTTTATTTTAGATTAAGGCTTTTGATTAAGTGTGATTTTTGGGGCAAAGAATTGGGTGATGAAATACCCTACCTTAACTTGTATAGGACAACCCCCCTTAGGGCATTTTGATCCCTAAACTAGCAATCAAGCCCTCCAATCAAACACTCACCTCACTCTTATTCCATTGCGGCCCTAGTAACTAATGCATGCAAGCTAATGCATGACTGAGTGAAGAAGGTGTTGGCTTTTTGGCCTTAATCTATGTTTTAATGATTTAATCAAACAAATCTTAATTATAATAAATGTAGAGTAGCACACAAATTTCATAGCATATATATTGTATTGTGTTAAACTTCTACAGGTGATCACGACTCGAGGAAGAAAGGATTCAAGTCAAGGCATGTAATCAAGCTCAATTGAATACATGTAATTGAATTTCTTTTGAGTCTTAGGAACTATGTGTACTTGAGCATACAAGAGTAAATAACCAATCAAACACACACTAGGTTCCCTATAGAAGTCACACACAAAATTACACATCAATTGGACTTCAATAGATCACCCAAATTTAGATCGGAATTCACTAATTAAGTCTGCCAGAGTCAATTTGATCGATTGTTCAGACCTTCGGTCGACCATCTGTTTCCTTTAGCTTAGATTGGATTTTACTACCCGATCGGTCGACTGTTCTGACCTTTTCGGTCGACCGTGTAACAACATTTTTCTGATCGTTAGGCTTGTTGTATTATACCAACGGTCTTATTCTAATTATTCATCCATACCCCCAAAATACAATTTCCTATCAGTCGACCAAACGTAAATGTTTCGACAAACCCAAACTGCCTCAAACTTTCTGGTCGACCGTGGACCTTGTTTCGGTCAACCGAACTTGATCATTTTTGTCAACCCCGTAGAGTCTTGAAGTTTATGGTGGACCGAACCCTACTCGGTGTTCGACCGTTAACTTAACTATACCTAAGTTATAGCCTATTTCGTTTGACCGTTCCCTTATCGGTCAACCGAAATTGTTCAAAATTGTCAACCGGTCGACCGTTCTACCCGATTCGGTCGACCGAACTTGTTCTGAATTGGGTCCTGCAGGTTTCTATTTTGTGTATCTTACACAACCCTTACCCAATTTATCCCCAACGGCTATAACACATTTGGAGCTTATAAATAGACTTGTAAAACACATTTTCACACAACTCTCCAACTACAATTTGTCTCCTACATTAGAGAGAAAGCTCCAAACACTCCAACCCTCAAACCTTCCACACTTTAGTCTTAAATCTTATTCTACTCAAGTGTGCTCAAGTTTAGAGAGTGTTGGTCCACTCATTTGTTTATCAAAAAAGCAAAGGTTTTGGTGAAAATCCGAAGTGTTCCCTCTCAGATTGTAAGAGGAAGAAATCAAGCTAGTGAGGTTGTTCGCGGGAGCTTGTGTTGTAAAGGCATTCTCTCCCGGCCCGTAACGGGGAGTGGATAGTGAAGTTGTGAGCGGAGTTCAGTGATTCGAGCAGAGCTTCCAAGAGAGGACTAGGACCCGGGTGGGGTGCCAAACCTCTTTAAAAATCCCCCGTCTCCATTGTGGTTTGCACTATTTCCTCTTTGCTTGCTTTTTTTAAGTCTGCAGCGCATTCATTGATTGCTTAAACAAGCAGGTAATTAACTTAAAATCGATTAGAACTAAGCAGCATTCATGATCCTACAAAAGGGTCGTACCTCTCCCGCATTCGACAACAAGAAAGGAAAGCAAAGGAAAGACACTATGTGTGCAAGGCCTATGTATGGTGCATAATCTAGATAGCAATCATCTACTCTCTTACTTTGAGTTTTATGTTCAAGTTGTCTTGAAAATGGGAATATGCATGTGAAATTAATTTCTGGCATCAAAACAGAGCATATATGAAGTGCACAAGGGCATATATCAACTAGAAATAGCAAGAACGAGCTACAGGTGAAACATAAGGTGAGACAAGCTCACCAAATCTGCCATTGGGGGATGCAAATCTGCCAGTGACAGATTATTTGGGGATTCTGGTCCCCAAACTTCCCCTAGATGTACCTTGGCCTCTGTGAAGTGCCTAAGTCCATTTGTTCCCATGTCTAGGAACAAAATAAAATGAAAATGTAAGAAAAAACCCACCATGGTTGAAACAATAATGACTACGTCCAACTCCCGGCAACGGTGCCAAAAACTTGATTGAGAAATTTTAAGTTCAATACCGCAAGTACATGGTGTTGGTGAAGATGCGGGGATTACAGGTCGTACAACAGGGAGTTGTGCGGGTTGTTGTTATCGCCATGCTCGAGTAGGAAGAGAAATAGGAGAAATTTAGGCTAAACTAACTAAACTTAACAAAGATAGAAGAAAACAATCTAAATAAACCCCTTGGAGTGGAGGTGCAATAGTGAGTTGTGTGTGCATGAGGGTGTCTAACTCCAA
This sequence comes from Triglochin maritima, assembly GCA_963682175.1. Classification (NCBI taxonomy): domain Eukaryota; kingdom Viridiplantae; phylum Streptophyta; class Magnoliopsida; order Alismatales; family Juncaginaceae; genus Triglochin; species Triglochin maritima. Next base: position 36,827,321 of record OY821773.1, on the reverse strand, counting down.
CCATTATCATATGTGTAAGAGTGTGTGTTTACAAGTAGAAACTAGTAGGGAATATAAGTGTGAAACACATACAATTAGATGGTATACAAGACTAGTTTATCTTAGCATGAAGTTGAGATCAGTTTTATGGATTCTCAAGTATGCAATAAGCACCTAGTGTGGCCATTAAAGCATCAATCAATCCTAAGCATAACCTTAGTTCATTCAAGCAACATAAACTAAATAAATCAACCATTCATTTCAAGTCAATTCCATCATCAAATAAAACCATCACAAGCGACATCTAAAAAATAGATCTATCATGAAACAAGTACCCAGTCTGGTCATTATCTCATCTAAAACAAGATTAACATGCTACAAGTTTTAGATCTAACATTAAGCATATGCAAATAACACAAACTTAGGAACCTATCATACACTTCACCATCAACTACATTGCCTCCACCCCAAATGGGGTGGATCTACTCACTAATCATAATAACAAGCACGGAAAGCAAGAGATTAAGATTAAACATGAAATAAAACTCTAACTAGAAAACTAACCAACAAATCAAAAACTAATTGGATAGAAAGAAATTTAATGACATGAGAGGAACATAAATCCAACCTTATTTTAAAAAAAATGAGATTACAATCTTCATCCACCTTCCTCTACTTGCAACCAAATTAGGTAAAAACTAACCTACTCTAATGGTGGAAGTGGAGAACTAGCATAAAGGAAGAAAAAACCATGCTATTTATAGAAGAAAGTGTGGTGTAGATGATTCTGGGAGCAATCCAACGGCTGAAACCGATTTCTTTAAGTTCTATAGTGCACATCATTAAACTGATATGAGCCACAAATTAAATGTGAGTGTCATCTGCCCAACTTGATCCACCTAAAATTTTGTCTATGGCTTAAGTTGTGCATTTTGCACGTGGGGTGCACTCCTGGTCCGCTAGCTCGAGCCCGTTTATTTTTAATTGTCCAAATACTCCTCAACATCATGGTTTTGAAAATTTCTTGCGCCAAAAATATTTTCCTTTCGTTCAAGTAACTCCAAATTTCATTTGAGTCCTTCCTGATTTGCTTACGGGTCTTTGTGCATGACAAATAGGTCCAGTTTGCTTCATTTGAGTCATTTCTTCTTGTATTTCTGTCATTTTCTCTTTCTTTCTCTTCTTATTACCTAACACCTGAAATATCACACACAAACACTCCAGTAGCACAAAATTAGGGGAAAATAAAGGATATATAGCATGAATGCGATGTCGTTCTTGGTTCATTTATTTCATTTGAAAATCTTGAACGGTTAGAGCAATAAGTCCTTCTCTATGCTTCTTTCTTTGCTTCGAGAAAAAACTATTCCAGATGGTGGCAGAAATATTCCATCATCATATTATGAAGTTAAGATAGTCATCAAAGAGTTAGGGTTCAGTTGTAAGAAGATTGATGCTTGTCCTTAAGATTGCAAATTGTACTGGAAAGGGGGTGCAAAGAAAGACATATGTGGTCGATATGAGACATTGAGATGGTCACAAGAAGTAGTAAATGAAGAAGGCGTAATCCAGAACAAAATTCCGACTAAGGAGCTGAGGTATTTCCCGTTGATTTCAGGATTAGGTAGGTTGTACATGAACAACGACGTGGCGAAAAACATCAGGTGGTATTTTGAAGAGCAAAAAGATGATGGTTCTCTTCGTCATCCTGCCGATGATCTTGCGTGGAAGGATTTTGCTGGAGAACTAAGAAGGATTAGGTTGGGTTTGGCAACCGATGGGTTTAGTCCTTTTTGTACAATGTCAACAAGTCACAACACAGAGGCAGTGATTTTGATGCCTTATAATCTACCACCTTAGTTGTGCATGAAACAACCTTATTTTATCATATCTTTGTTAATACTTGGTCCTCAAGCACCGAGAAATGACATTAATGTGTACCTACAACTGTTAATTGAGGATTTGAAAATATTATGTAGTCAAGGAGTTCTCAAGCATGCATCTTGAAAGAGAATTTCAAGATGCACGCTTGTGGACAAATATGAATCATATGCATATGATTCATATTTGAAAGAGAATTTCAAGATGCATGCTTGTGGACAATAAATGATTTTCCTGCATACGCTAATCTTTCTGTTTGGAGTACCAAAGGAAAATTTGCTTATCCGGCATGAAATAAGGATACATACAGTATTCGATTGAGGTATGGACGAAAAGAATCCTTCGTGGGTCACAAAAGATGGCTTCAGGAAGATCATCGTTGGCGTTGGGATAGGAAAATTATTGATGGAAACTAAGAGTTTCATACTGCATCGTCTGTCTTGTCAGGAAATAAAGTGTTGTAGTAGAGTGCCGGTTACGAAGACATCCAATTTGGAAAACCGTTACTTATAGGGCATAAAAAAGGAGAAAAAATTTAGAAGAAGTGAAACTTACAACAAATTTCTAATTTAATCACAATAACAAAAATTGTATTTACATGCGGTTAGGGTTTCCAATTTACATCATACAAGTTTTCGTCGTTAAGAACAACATGAAGTTTAGCATTTTACATTATACAGTTTCAATAAGTGTAGTTCACAACCCTTGTTACAATTCTCGTTTCAAGTTCCAATTACAATTGTCATTTATAACTTCAATTTTACTTTTTACAATTTAAATTTTCGATAATTTCAATTTTTCATCTCTCTTACAATTTTTCGATTCAACTTCCATTTACAAACTACAAAAGATCTTTCATGTTTGTCAGTGTCTCGTAATTTCAGTTCTTCCATTGTCTTGCAATATGTATCTCAAATGCACTTGTGCTATACAAAGTAATGTATTTCCATGATTTGTCAAATTAAACCAACTTTTGCTCACAAACCACAAGTGGTCACAACGGTTGCTAAAGCCAGAAGAGGTCATAGTAAAGAATAAATGTTCTTGTCCAATACCACGAGAACTTACTTTGGCAAGGAATCATATGTGCGAATAGTCTAGTGAGGTATTTATTAATAGCAAATGGTCAAATACGGTAATTTTTATACTCTAATATGAGCAATCAATTCCAGCAATGATTAAAAACAAAATTAGGATAGTGGTTTCATCCACCGTATCTATTCATGAAAATCAAATGTTTTCATATATCGTTCGATTGAAAACAAGCCACATGTCACTGCTGAAAAGATCGGACAGGAAATGCTCCAGTGTTTTACGAAGTTGTGAGGATTCTTTTAAGATGTGGAGAAAGATTTTGTAGTCACCATCAGGGTAGTAATAACTATTTTCCCCAGATTTGGTATGTCAAGGAAAATTGTCATGTAGTAATAATCTCAAAACTTAAACACTCAATCAATCACGGCGAAATTAGTACAAATCTAGCGAGATTTAACTTTTGGTTGTCCTACAATATATTTCTACCAAAATAGATCCGATACAAGTGAAAAAAATTCCATAATGGTTTACCTCATACTACAACATAATAGGCATTCACTGACAGAAGTTATCCATCGTGGAAGCTCTCATCCGTCGGTGTTACCATAAACCAACGGATATATGTACCGCCGGAATTTACAAGGACTCCTTTTTTTCTTACGTGGATGAATCGTTGCTTACAGGAAAGGCTGGAAGGGCTTTCAGCGATGGATATGTACCGTCGTTGTATGGTGCACCCAATATCTGGAAAAACATATTTACTCTTTCTGAGTTCCTGCTCTCCTGATCAACACACAAAATGCAATCATTCATCCACAATAACAAGCACAAACACATAACTTGAACAATACATAACATATATTCATCCAACACACCACACATTCACCAAATATGTTATAAATATATTGAAATTCAAGTTGATATTCACAATGTGTGGAACTGAAGTTCGTCGATACTAAATATAAGAAAAGCAACACTACAAATGAAATTACGCAGACAAACCTTCGATAGGAGCTCTCCTGAAGGTCCTGTATCACCAACCCGTCTTAGTGGTTGTGGTGGTGGTGTTCAAAATGAAGTGATATTAATATCCTAAAATTCACAATACATTATAAATTTCTCACTTGAGATATATGAATCTACTTAAGGTAATATACATTACTAAAATTTGATTTACATAACTAAGGGTTGTGACCCGCCTTCACCAAAAAAGTCAACGGCCATCTGCGTAGTTGAGAGCTTGATCCGGGTCTTGACGAGTTCACAACTCCTCTCTCTCAGTCTTTCCGCTCAACCTCTGATCTGTTGGTTTTTTGGCCTTAATCTATACTAATTTTGATGATTAATCAAACTAATCTTAATCAATCAACCTAATCAATCAAAGTGAGCAAACATGATTACATGCATTGCATACATACTTGTATACTTGCAATTATCTTAATAGTGTTGGCTTTTTGGCCTTAATCCATGTTTTGATGATTCAATCAACCTAATCTTAATTATGATCATGTAGAGTAGCACACATGTTGCATCACACATATATTGCTTTGTGCTAACCTCTACAGGTGATCAAGACTCAAGGAAGAAAGGAAAATCAAATCAAGACATGTAATCAAGCTCTTTTGAAGACATGTATTTTGTATTTTCTTTGAGTCTAGCAACTTTTGTAAATTAAGCATACTTGAGCTAAAAACTACTTAAACACACACTACGTTCCTTATAGAATTCACACACGAAATTTCACATAATTTGGACTTCAATAGATCACCCAAACATAGACTGGAAAACACTAAACAAGAACCCTAACAGTCTGCCCACATTCGGTCGACCGTAACAGACCGTTCGGTTGACCGAGTGATCAATTATCTTGTTTGTGTTTTCACTCCCCGGTTTCGGTCTACCGTATATGCCCTTTCGGTTGACCGTATGAACTTATTTTTCCGACCGTTTATTTTGTCGTATTATACCCAACGGTCGTATTCGTATTAACCAAATATATCCCAAATACATTTCATGTATCAGTCGACCGAGGACCTTGTTCGGTCGACCGAATATCTATCTCTTGACAAACCCGAACCTCCTTGACAAAATCGATCGACCGCAAGACCTTAGCTCGGTCGACCGAATTGATCATTGTTTGTCAACCCCAAAGTGCCAGGTGCAAATTGGTCGACCGAACCCTTTTCGGAGTTCGACCAATCACTTAAGTGTACCTAAGTCGTAGCGTTGGGCGGTCGACCATTACCTAACCGGTCGACCAAACTGAGTTCAAAACTGCCAAACGGTCGACCGAATTAACTCAGAATTGGGTCTTGCGAGTTTCTGTTTTGTGTATCCTACACCAACACGCACCCAATCAAAACCAACGGATCTATTCTCTCTAATGCCTATATAAAGAGTTGTAAAACACATTTTAACACAACTCTCCCACTACTACTTTCCATTACATTAGAGAGAAACTCCCAAGCTCAAATTTCCCAATCCAACACTCCAAGCCTACACTTCCACACCTTAGCATCAATTCCACATCATAAGCTAAGTGTGCTCAAGCTAGAGTGTGTATTACACTCAAGTTTTCGTTTGTGTAGAAGCAAGGACTTTGGTGAAAGCCCGAAGTGTTCCTCTCGGATTGTGAGAGGAGAAAGTCAAGCAAGCGAGAGTGTTTGCGGTGTTTGTTTTGTAAAAGGCGTTCTCTCGCGGCCCGGAATGGGGAGTGGTTAGTGAAGTCGTGAGCGGAGCTCGGTGATCCGAGCGGAGCTTGCAAGAGAGGACTAGGACCCGGGTGGGGTGCCGAACCTCTATGAAAATCCCTCGTCTCATTGTGGTTTGCTTATTCCTTCCCTACTTACTTGTTTAGTTTAATTTCTACTGCACATATCTTTGTTTGTTAAACTAATAGGTAATTATCGTAAAATTGTGATTAGTATTGTTGACCCATAACCCACACGATCCAACAAATAGGCTGATCAAGACAATGAAGGAAAGGAGCATTGGGACAAAGACATCAAGACTCAATACTTGTAATCAAAGCATTGGACCAAGACATGTAATTTTGTATTTATTGAGTCCATAAGGTTTAATATAAACTTGAGCACAAGGATTTTGTCCCGTCAAGATTCGGTAAACTGAACCCCTCACAGTCCACCGAAACCCTTCTAGTTTGGTCAACCGAACTCCAATCGGTTATCCGAATACTTCCTACCAGTAAACATTAGGTTGTTCTTTGGAATTACCCTGTCGGAAGACAGAACCACCTTTAGTCGACCGAATAGCCCTGGACCGGTTTTGAACTTTGCTCCAACAGTCTCTTTTGAATCAAGTCCATAAGTCCCAATTTACTTGTCCAAATTCGGACGACCGAATACCTATCGGTCAACCGAATCCTTATTGGCTTAAGGCACCCAACCACTATTTACACGTGGCACTTGACCATTGTACCCAACAACTATTTGAGTCTTAACTTTCAGCGAAAAAACCATGCTAACTTCGGTCTACCAAGTATACACGGTCAACCGAACTTGAGTAAATCAGAGTCCAATCAATCCTACTATCCACCTTGGAAGGATGAACTGAATGGATTTCGGTTAACCGAACTTAATTAGGGCTAAATTGATAAGAATTACTGGAAGTTGGTGAACGGTGATCTGAACCCTATTCCGTCAACTGTATGCTTAGTTTAGACCAATAAAACGCTTGTATCTTGGACTACCATTCCTTGAAGAGTCGACCGAACCTGGTCTAAATTTTTTCCCGAGCTTAAGTCACATCTTGCTTCTCATTGGTCCATTTCTCCACCAACTCCTTAACGGCTAGTACAGCTTGAAGGCTTATAAATAGGACCCAATTTGTTGGTTTTGAGACTCTTGAACACTTCCTATCTATCCTATACTCAAAGACAAATCTTCTTCATCTTCAAGCTCTCATTCTTCTACACTGAAGCCAAAACTTCACCCATTGCATATCCATTTCATATCAATATCCAAGTATGCTCAAGTATAGAGTGTTTGTCAGATTGTGATTCCATTTCCATATTCAAGAATGACCAAGTGTTGTAAAGATTCGAGGAAGCTCCCTCTCGGGTTGTGAGAGAAGACACGAGCGAGGCGAGGGTTGTTGAATCAGTTAAAATACCGCAAGTGCACGGCCACGTTGAAGCGGTGGCAAATACGGGTCGATCCACAAGGAGGTGTGTCGACTTTGGTTAGTTCGAAGGCGAGTGTGAAAAAGAGGGAAAGAAGTTGTGATTACACTACACTAAACTAAGAATGAGCAAACAATAAAAGTAAACCCCATGGAGTGGAGGTGTGTAGGTATGTTTGTGTGAGTGGTTCTTCTTTTCAATTAGAAACAAGTGTAGTTTGTGTGACATACAAGTTGAAGCTAGTGTAGAATCTTAGAATAGGATACACAACACTACATGGCAAACCATGAACATTCATATCTCACATAAAGTTGAGGTTGATTTTAGATTCTCAAGCATACAAGAAGTACCTAGTGTGGCCATTAGAGCATCAATCAATCCTACATACAACTAGAATCATTCATGTAAATGTGCACCAAACATGGATCCATACATAACAAGTAATTCCCATCAAATCATAACAAGCAACAAGATAAACTCTAAAGCTAGCATGAGATAAATACCTAGTGTGGATATTATCACATCTAATACAAGTTTAATCATGCTACAACTATAGATATATATTAAGCATATGAAATGACACAAATAAAAGAACCCACAAACATCACATATTCTACATTACCCCCACCCCAAATGGGGATGGAACTACTCACTACTCATTAAGAAAGAAAGACAAAAGGAAATTAAACTAAGCATGCAAAAAGAGAGAATATAAAACTACGAAAAATTATTTTATTGACAAGACTCACATTACAAGTAGCCTTCTTCTCCACCTTGAGTCTTTGCTCTAAGGCTTACTCTAAGTAGAGAGAATGCCATCAAGCAATGGGTATAATACAAAGGAGAAGGAAGAGTTCTATTTATAGTCATAGAAAAAGGCAATCAAGGACAATCTCTCATTGTGGGACTTGCACTACTAAAAATAGACGTAAAACACTCTAATACATGACCCGCCAAAGTTTTATCGGATCTGAACAAAAATAGACCACCAATCAGTGGTCCATATTGTTTGGATCCGGCTTGGTTTTGGAGTGTGGTTGTGTGGCTTCATGTCTTCATGTCTGATGCACCCTAATCGGTTGTGTAGGTTGTGACCCGAATCCAATTGCCAAAGTACTCCTCATGATGGTGTGGAGTTTCTTCATTTGCTCATTGGTCCTTTTGGTTGTGCATTTGGGTCCCTCTCTCTTGCATCTCAGTCCATAAGTCTTGCAGCTAAGTTCTTTTTCTTCCTTTTAAGTCATTTTTTTAATCTCTTCTTCTCAAACATGTTTATTCCTGAAACTTAAACATAAAACTCGTTACGTAGCGTTGCTTAGGCTAAGAATAGAGGATATAAAACACAAATATTTGCATGATATGATGTCAATCAAATACCCCCACACCTAACTTTTGCTAGTCCAGAGCAAAACAAATAAAGGGAAAAATGACAGCAAGGAAAAAGCATACGAAAAATAGGTAAAACCTAACTCACTTTCGTAAGAATCACGGTTGCACTTAGCCCGTGCAACAAGCTGTTAAACCTCCTTGTCTCCAAAGAGGAGGAGTGTTGTCTCCTGAGAGTTTTCAGCGGATATACCCATAAATCCGAACATTGATGCATTATTCAATCTAGAAACTCAACTCGATGGACTCATTTTTGTCGATCATTGGACACGTTAATCCTACGGGCCAACTCTATATATGTATCTAGTGCACACACCTAGCCTAATGAATCATTCGTGCAAGTTAATAAAGGACTTAAGTGAAAGACATGGACAACCTTAACATCCTCAAGTGATACAAAGTGTAAAGTCCATTAAGGTTCTTATTTGCATTACCATTTTTGTTTTCTTTTTGTTTCTTTTATCTTCTCTTTTGTTTCCTTCTTTTTTTTACTAGTTGGTGTGTAATTCTCCCAGGGTCAGCTTTCGTGCATCATTGCCTACGAGGACTTACATTGTCACGTACACCTTCCCCATATCTCAACATAGGCCAATCCCTACCACTCGTGTAACGGGAGTTTAATTGGTCCATCCCAAGTCAGATGACTCGAAAGCATCAGGCACAAAGTCCCCTCAGACCTAATTTCCCGTGTGATAAGAGCCATGCGAGAAGAGAGAACACCTACTCACTTATTTCTTATCTACACATGAACCAAAGCCCCTACACTTAATGTCTCACAACGGGAGTTAAAGGATCATTGACTACAACAAACTTGATTAGATTATTAGACATGAATTATTCAACTCACTAGGTTCAGGGTGGACTTCTTTAAATGTTTGAGCACTGAAACCATATGATTACTCGCACCCCCTGGGAAAACCGAGGTGCATCCTTATGACTAGATAAAACCTAAAGCAAGTATACTAGATATCCTAATGCATCATGTTCAAGAAAATTTTGGGAGCTTTCTTTTTACTTTACCTCTCAACGATTTTGCACATGCTAAACACACGCAAAATCCACAAAACATTTTCTTTCTCAAACACATGATGATTTTGAAAGAAATGTGAAAATTTAAAGCACAAGGCAAGCAAAAGAAGACAAGTCACCCAAGGATCATGGCAAGCAGATATATTGATATTAAATGCAGCACACTAACATGACCCTAACAATGCACATAAAAGAAAACAAAATCAAAAGAAAAGACTCAACTATGTACACACGTAAAATACCCCCTCACACTTATTTCATGCATTGTCCTCAATGAATGTGAGCATGACATTACATGGATTTATGCATGAAAAAGAAAAGATCTCACCAACGTGAAGCGCGAAGGGAAGTTCATGGTTATGTTGTTGGACACAACCCAAATTCCCATCCAAACTTGTGAAATACTAAAGAAGGGATACAAATACGTGAAAGAATGGGGCCCAAATACACAAGGGTTGTTTGTGAGGCTCGGTGTTGTAAATGTAGGAACGTGTACGATGACTTCTAATCGTTATTAATTCTCTTAATTAGCTACTTGCATAATCAAAAGAGATACGCAGCGGAAACAACAATAAAATGCAAGTTAACGGAAGAAATATGCAAACCACAAAGTGAATGGGGATTTTTATAGAGGTTCGGCACCCCACCCGGGTCCTAGTCCTCTCTTGCAAACTCTGCTCGGATCACCGAGCTCCGTTCAGGACTTCACTAACCACTTCCCATTCTGGGCATGGAGAGAACACCTTTAAAATCTACAAACTCGCGAACAACCCTCACTGAGCTTGGCTCCTCCTCTCACAATCCGAGAGAGATACTTCGGGCTTTCACCAAAACCTTTACTTGACTTTGACAGCAACAAACTTGAGTGGGACAATCACTCTCTAAACTTGAGCACACTTGAGAAATATAAGAATTGATCTTAGGTGTAGAAATTGAGGCTTGGAGTATTTGGAATGACTCTGTAATGTGGGAGGCAAATATGTGTGGGAGAGTTGTGTGAAATGGTGTTGGACAACTCTATTTATAAGCTCCTAACGTGTTATAGCCATTGGGGTTAATTGGGTAAGTGTTTGTGTAAGATACACAAAATAGAAACCAACAGGACGCAATTCAGAATAAATTCGGTTGACCGAATCGGGCAGATGTCGACCGTTTGGCAATTTTGAACAAGGTTTGGTTTTAAGTGTTTTCCGATCTAAGTTTGTGTGACCTATTGAAGTCCAAATGATCTGAGATTTTGTGTGTGACTTCTATAAGGAAACTAGTGCCTATGTGAATGGATTTTAACTCTTGTATGCTCAAGATTACATAGATTCCGAAGACTCAAAAGAAATATAAAATTACATGTCTCTTCAATAGCTTGATTACATGTCTTGCGTTGAAACCATTTCTTCCTTGAGTCTTAATCACCTGTAGAAGTTAACACAAAGCAATATATATCTTATGCATATTGTGTGCTACTCTTCTTTGATTGTGATTAAGATTAGGTTGATTAAATCATCAAAACATAGATTAAGGCCAAAACTCCAACAATCTCCTTTTTTTGATGATGGCAACCTATACCTTAGTACTTAATATTTTTAGTTGTAAACTATGCATATAAATGCTTTCCCTATAGATTTGCATAGTTTTTGTTCAATTAACATGAAATTTCAAGTTACCCCCCCCCCCCCTTTTAATTATATCTCCCCCTTTGACATCCATCAAAAAATACGAGATTAACATGGAATTTGGATGTCTTGTAATGAAGTAGCTCCCACTAAATTTTGCACTTCATTACTATAACTAAATGATATTCAAAAAGCTCCCCCAATCAATGTGAATATGATTTTTCGATTAAGTTCAAATCTAATTCTCCCTTTTTAACATCAAGCAAAATATTTCAATTAGGCGTGTGATGTATTAAGTCCCCCTTTTGACATTAATTTACAAATTTGACACTTAAGCAATGGATGTTATTCAAATTTCAAGATATGCAATGAATGAATATATGATATGTCAATTAAGCATATTAGAAACTAGACTATAACCAATTTATTCAAAAATTTAGAAGATAAAAATTTATACCCACTTTGAAGCTTTGAATTTGGTTCTAATCTCCATTCGGTGATGCAACTGGCTTTGAATTTGACTATCAAGCTTGCCCGGTCACCACCGATCTCCTCTTCAAGCACCTACAATAGTAGATTTAGGTACCCAAACAACTTTGGGTCCTTGAATGTTAGCTTTGGGAACCTAAACCATTTTGCTTTTAGGAGCCCACACACTTGAAGAACTATGATTAATGAACACATACTTGGCATTTAGTGTAGTGTGAGACACATGGTTTTTCAATTTTGCATTGCATCCTAAACCATGTTAATTTAGTGATTGTCTTTGACTACCTAATAGCATGTCAAGCATCTTGGTTCCATTAGTGAATGTTTCTATATCTTTTCTTATTTGTGCATTTGATGCCTTAAGATCTAGTTCACTATCAATAGGTGTAGCTTTTAGACTATCAAGAGTTAATGCAATGTCTTCAAGTCTAGCAAGCACCTCATTCTTCTCATTCATGCATGTCTCAATTTGACTTTGGAGATTATTTATTAACTTTCTAGCATTCTTGTTCTTTTCACAAATAATCTCATATTGTTTAATTAAGTCATGGAGTGCATTTGGAAGCTCATCATGAATATGTTTTTTCTTTGGAACATGAACTATCACTAGCATATGACTTAGATGAGCAAGAATGTGATCTAGTAGAGTAAGAGTAGGAGGATACCTCACTTCCTTCATCTTGAATTGCCATATAGCACATGTGTGCATATTCCTTTGTTGATGAAGGTGCGGTTGATTGGGATGAAGATGATGATGAATCGTCCCAAGTGGCCTTGTGAGCTTCCAACCTCTTCTCTTTTCGCTAACTCCTCTCCTTTTCTCCCTTCTCTCATTTTTCTTCTCCTTCTCTTTTCTCTCATTTTCACTCTCCTTATCCTTCTTCTTTTCTCTCATTTCACTTCTTCTACCTCTTCCTTCATTCTTTTCTCCCTTATCCTTCTTGAGGTTTTGAAGAAGTCTTTCGCTAGGACTTCAATGTCCTCATCTTCTACACTCCTCCTTGGTTCATCAAGATTTTCATGCAATGCCAAAGTGGTTTTGTTCTTGGAGGCTTCCTTCTCCTTTTGATGGTTAATTTGAAGCTCATAAGCCATGAGATTTCCAATTAGCTCCTCCATCTTGAGTTGGGAAAGGTCGTGTGCTTCTTCAATTGTGACCACCTAATCTTCCCAATCGTTGCTTAGCGACCAGACGAATTTCATTGTCATCTCTTCTTCATTCATTCTTCTTCCAAGAACCAAAAGAGAGTTAGTAATATCGACGAAGTGAGTGTTCAAGTTGCTTATGTTCTCACCGATTAGCATAGAAAAAATCTCATATTTATGCATAAGGAGACTAATGCGAGTTTACTTAGTTTTGCTATCACCCTCATAATGCATTTGCAATCTATGCCACATTTCATAAAGCACGCTCACAACCCCTAATTCTATTGTATTCACCTTCATTAAGACCACAATAATGAATGTTCATGATTTTTGAGTTCATCTCAATTTCTTTCATTTTGGCCCTAGAAAGTGATTCTATTTAATCTTCATTTGGGGTGTGTAGGGATTTTGAAGGAAAATCCAATACTTAAGGTCATCAGAGATTAAGAATATCTTCATTCTATTCTTCTAATAGTCATAGTTTGACCCATTAGGCAAAGGAGGCCTAGTGATGCATAATCCCTCTATGTGATTAGATGTGCTAGCCATGCTAAAAATACAATTAAGTATATGATTTAGCTCAGAAGACTCTGATACCAATTTTCGGAACGTGTACGATGGCTTATAATCCTTATTAATGCTCTTAATTAGCTACTTACATAAGCAAACGAAATACGCAGTGGAAACAACAATAAAATGCAAGTTAAGGGAAGAAATATGCAAACCACAAAGTGAATGGGGATTTTTATAGAGGTTCGGCAACCCACCCGGGTCCTAGTCCTCTCTTGCAAACTCTGCTCGGATCACCGAGCTCCGCTCAGGACTTCACTAACCACTTCCCATTCTGGGCATGGAGAGAACACCTTTAAAATCTACAAGCTCGCGAACAACCCTCACTGAGCTTGGCTCCTCCTCTCACAATCTGAGAGAGATGCTCCGAGCTTTCACCAAAACCTTTACTTGACTTTGACAGCAACAAACTTGAGTAGGACAATCACTCTCTAAACTTGAGCACACTTGAGAAAGATAAGAATTGATCTTAGGTGTGGAAATTGAGGCTTGGAGTGTTTGGAATGACTCTCTAATGTGGGAGGCAAATATGTGTGGGAGAGTTGTATGAAATGGTGTTGGACAACTCTATTTATAAGCTCCTAACGTGTTATAGCCGTTGGGGTTAATTGGGTAAGTGTTTGTGTAAGATACACAAAATAGAAACCAGCAGGATGCAATTCAGAATAAATTCGGTCGACCGAATCGGGCAGATGTCGACCGTTGGGCAATTTTGAACAAGGTTTGCTCGACCGATAAAGGAACGGTCGACCGTGATAGGCTATAACTTGGGTACACTTAAGTTAACGATCAAACACCGAATAAGGTTCGGTCAACCGTAAACTTTTGGACTCTACGGGGTTGATGAAAAATATCAAGTTCGGTCGACCGATCCAATGTCTTTGGCTGACCGAAAACTTCCAGGCAACTATACAATTTGGAGACAAATAAGTTTGGTCGACCGAAACAGGTCCACGGTCGACCGATTGGCAATATGTATTTTTGGGTATTAATGAATAATTTGAATATGACCGTTGGTATAATATGACAACCCTAACGGTTAGAAAAACATGTTGATTCGGTCGACAAAAAAGGTCGGAATGGTCGACCGAAAGTGGGCAGTCTGAAACACTATAGGATACTTGATCACTCGGTGGACCGAATGGCTTGGGTCGGTCGACCGAATGTGGGCAGACAGTTCTTGTTTAGTTTAGTGTTTTCCGGTCTAAGTTTGGGTGATCTATTGAAGTCCAAATGATGTGAAATTTTGTGTGTGACTTCTATCCGGAACCTATAGTGTGTGTTTGAGTTGATTTTAGCTCAAGTATGCTCAATTACACAATGTTTCTAAGACTCAAAAGAAATTCATATTACATGTCTTCAAATGAGTTTGATTACATGTCTTGGCTTGAATCATTTCTTCCTTGAGTCTGGATCACCTCTAGAAGTTATCAAAAAGAAATATATATGTTATGCAATATGTGTGCTACTCTACATTGATTACAATTAAGATTAGGTTGATTAAATCATCAAAACATATATTAAGGCCAAAAAGCCCACAGTAAACGGCGTTGACCTCGGCCCGGAATGGAGATCGGTTAGTGGAACCGTAAGCGAGGATCAGGGGATCGAGCATGGCTTGTGAGGAGGACTAGGAACGGGTGCGTTGTCGAACCTCTCTAACTCCGGTGTTGACGAATTTGTGGTTTTTTTAATATTCTCTTCCCTTAATCCTTCAATTAGTATTTTTTAATTCTACAATTATCAAGTGTTTAGAGGGTCATAGATCTTAACAATTGGTATCAGGGCATTAGGTTGCTAATTTCATTTACTTAATCATAATTTAGCATGGCATCTAGTTCTCATCATTGTGAAACATTATCCACATCTGAGTAACATTTATTTAATGGGTTAAATGATTGATCTCGTTTTATATTAACCGCAAGTGCACGGCCGCGTTGAAGCGGTGGCAAATACGGGTCGTCCACTGGGAGGTCTGTCGACACTTGGTTTGTGCGAAGGCGAGAGGTAAAGAAAGGGAAGAAAGGTTGGTTACACTAAACTACACTAAGATGCAAATGGAAATGGAAAAGAAGCAAGAAAAACTAAACCCCAAAGGGGGTAGAGAAATGATGTGAACATAAAGATGTGTGTGTGGTGTGTGTGTAATTAAGCTCCTCACAACATGTAGTTCATGAAATCATAAAACTACATCCAACTTTCCCTCCACATGAATTAAGATTTCACTACATCATTAAAACATACAAGACAATAGTTGGAATGAAGCTACATGAACTCAAGTATAAAGACTAGACCCTACTATGCCTCCACATGAATTAAGATAAGACTACATCATTAAAACATACAAGACATTAGCTAAGGTAAAGGCAACAAGAGCTCATACACTACAACTTGTGTTTCCAATATTAACTTCATCCATATCCTAACCTTATCATTCCCCATAAAATAGGTCCACTAATCAAAGAATAAGCTAAGCTTCATTCAAGAGCATTAGCATATCAAAGATAAGAGTGGAGACTCATTAGGCTGTTATGGAAATCATATAAAGCTCAAGGGATAAAAATAACACACACTTAATACACTACATGATTATATCACATATTTCTCCACCCCCCAAATGGGGATGGAACTACTCACTACTCATTACACTAACTATATTAACAAAAGAAAGCATAATACTGAAATGAAAGTTATACTAATCAAGCAAGAAATATTAAAGAAGCATAAAACAAAACAAACAAGCAAACATGCATATGGAAGGAAATTAAACTAAGAGAGAAATAACACAATTAAAGGAAAACTTCTATTATTAACTCACTCAATTACAAGTAGCTCTTCCTCCACCAGAGTTTTGCTTCAAGGCTTTGCTCTTAGTAGGGAAGGTGGCCACCAAAGAGAGAGATGGATACAATGGGAGGTGAAGAGTTCTATTTATAAGCATGGAAAAAGCTAATTCGGGACAATCCCCCGATGTGGGACTAAACCAATACCAAATATAGCCTAAACACACATTAATACAAGTCCAGGAGAAAACTTAGTCAATCTGGGCTTAACCAGACCGCCAATTGGCGGCCTATAAGCTTCAGATCGGTCTGGATCTTCTGGTGGGCTTTCCTTGGATTGTTTCTTGGTCTTGGATGCATGTAACTTGTTTATTGGAGCTCCGACCCGAATCGAATTGCCAAAATACTCCACATGATGGTGTGGAGTTTCCTGTTTTGCTCTTAGGTCCTTCTGTCTTATGATCAGGTCCTTCTGTCTTGCATCCTGGTCCCCAGGTCTCACAATTAAGTCTTTTTTCCTGCTTTTGGGTCCTTTCATGGCTCTTCTCTTCAAACCTCTTTATTTCTGAAAACTAAACATAAAACTCGTCATGTAGCATTGCTTAGGTGTAAGATAATGGATATAAGATACTAATATAAGCATGAAATGATGTCAATCAAATACCCCCACACCTAAGTTTTTGCTAGTCCCGAGCAAAACAAAAAAAGAGAAAAGCAAACGAAAAACAAGAAATCCTAACTCACTTTAGTAGGAATCACGGTTGCACTTAGCACGTGCAACAAGCCGTTAAACCTTCTTGTTGCCAAGGAGGAGGAGTGTTGTCTTCTGAGGGTTTTCAGCGGATACACCAACAAAATCCGAACAAGATGCATTATTCAATCTAGACACTCAACTCGTTGGACTTATGTTGTTGATCATTGGACGCGGTAATTGATTGACATCATTTCATGCTTATATTTGTACCTTATATCCATTATCTTACACCTAAGCAATGCTACGTGATGAGTTTTATGTTTAGTTTTCAGGAATAAAGAGGTTTGAAGAGAAGAGCCATGAAAGGACCCAAAAGTAGGAAAAAGGACTTAATTGTGAGACCTGAGGACCAAGATGCAATGGAGAAGGACCTGATCGTAAGACCGAAGGACCTAAGAGCAAAACAGGAAACTCCACACCATCATGAGGAGTATTTTGGTAATTCGATTCGGGTCGGAGCTCCAATAAACAAAGTAGATGCATCAAAGACCAACAAAGACCACCAGGAAAGCCCACAACCAAAACCAACTCGATCTGGATCATATAGGCCGCCAATTGGCGGTCTTGGACCGCTAATTGGCGGTCCATATGTCTCCAGATCCGCTAAGATTTGTGTTGGGCTTGTATTAGTGTATTTTTAGTCTATTTTTGGTATTGGTTTAGTCCCACATGGGGGGATTGTCCCGGATTAGCTTTTTCCATGCCTATAAATAGAACTCTTCACCTTCCATTGTAATCACCCATTGTTTGGTGGCATTCTCTCTACTAAGAAGTGAGCCTTGAAGAAATAACTCAAGGTGGAGAAGAATGCTACCTTCAATGTCAGTCATTGTTAATAAAAGTTTATTTGTTTCTTTTAATCTTGTTTTGTTATGTTGCTTGTTTTGTGTGGGTTGCTTTACTTTGTTTAATCTCTTGTTTACTTTTCAGCGGATACACCCACAAAATCCGAACAAGATGCATTATTCAATCTAGACACTTGACTCGTTGGACTTATTTTGTCGATCATTGGACGCGGTAATCCTACGGCCCGACTCTATATAGGTAATCAGTCCACACACCTAACTTAATGAACCATTCGTGTTAGTTAAATAAGGAATTAAGTGAAAATACATGGACAACCTCAAGATCCTCAAGTGATACAAAGTGTAAGGTCCATTAAGGTTCTTATTTGCATTACCATATTTTTTTCTTTTTGTTTCTTTTCACACTTTTTTTTCTTCTTTTTTTTCTTTTTATTAGTTGGAGCTTCGTTCTCCCAGGGTTAGGTTTCATGCATCATTGCCCATGAGGACTTACACTATCATGTACACCTTTCCCCAAATCTCCACATAGGGCAATCCCTACCACCCGTGTAACGGGAGTTCGGTCGGCGCATCCCAAGTCAGATGACTCGAAAGCACCAGGCACAAAGTCCCCTCAGACCTACTTTCCCGAGTGATAGGAGCCGTACGAGAAGAGAGAACATCTACTCACTTATTTCTTATCTACACATGAACCAAAACCCCTACACTAATGTCTCACAACAAGATTAAGAGAGTCCTTGACTACAACAAACTTCCTAAATTAACAAACACGAATTATTCACTCACTAGGTTCAGGGTGGACTTCATTAAATGTTTGAGCACTGAAACCCTATGATTACTCACCCCCAAGGGAAAACTGGGGTGCATCCTAACGACTCGATAAATCCTAAAGTCACTGTACTAGATATCCTAATGCATCAAGTTCAAGACAATTTTGGGAGCTTTCTTTTTACTTTGCCTCTCAACGGTTGTGCACATGCTAAACACACGCAAAACCCACAAAACATTTTCTTTCGCAAACACATGAAGATTTTGAAAGAAATGTGCAAATTTTAAAGCACTAGGCAAGCAAAAGAAGACAAGTCACCCAAGGATCATGGCAAGCAGATATATCGATATTAAATGCAGCACACTAACATGACCCTAAAAATGCAAACAAAAGAAAACAAAATCAAAAGAAAAGACTCGACTATGTACACACGTAAAACACCCCCCCCCCCCACACACCTACTTCATGCATTGTCCTCAATGAATGTGAGCATGAAACTACATGGATTTATGCATGAAAAAGGAAAGATCTCACCAACATGAAGTACACAGGGGAGTTCATGGCTATGTTGATGGACACAACCCAAATTCCCTTTAAACCTGTGAGATGCTAAGGAAGGGATACAAATACATGAAAGAATTGGGGCCCAAATACTCAAGGGTTGGGGCCCAAATACAATCGATGCTCACTGAAGGAGTCTTTTTTTTCTTTTTTTTTCTTTTCACATTTTTTTTCATTTTTTTAAGCTATGTACAACAATAGGCTTCCATCTTCATATGTCAAGGGACATCAAATGGGAACCCACCATCTCTCGAGCCAGAAATGCTCACGCATGGGCTCGCAACATGCACAACAGAATTGCTCGACCACCTGACACCCTTATAAGCATTGTGGTCGGTTGAAGCCTCTTTAGAGTTAGCAAAAGAGGAGGCATGAACGAGAGGTGAACCTCTATCAGGTATAAGGGTATCAGGTGGTTGAATCTTAACCCACATGGGGTCATCAGCAGATACAGAATGAAGAGCATGTGGCCGAGAGGCCATAAAAATAGTATCTTGTGGCTCAAAAGCCACGTGCTCAAAAGGATGTGGCTCAAGGGCCACGTGGTCAAAAAGAAGTGGCTCAAGGGCCATATGATCAGAAGAATGTGGCTCAAGGGCCACAAGATCAGAAGAATGTGGCTCAAGGGCCACGTGATCAAAACATAAGGCACCTTCTTGTGCCAGCCCAGGTGAAACATCTTCACCACCTTCAGGATCTTCATCGAACAATTCTCTGAAGTACTTGAAGGTGCCCTCAACTTCAATCTCATCCAAGCCCTAGATAAGGTTGACCTCAACAGGGTCATTGAAGGCACCTGGCTTCTTGCCAATGGTGAAGATGTTGAAATCAGCGCATTGACTACCATAAGTCAAGCGCATCAGACCATTGCGACAATTGATCAAGGCATTGGAAGTCGCAAGAAATGGTCGCCCCAGAATGACAGGAATTTGTCCAAGTGGGTTTGGCACAGGTTCAGTATCCAAGACAAAGAAGTCGACTGGATAAATGAACTCTCCCACTTTGATTAACACATCTTCCACCACACCCCTTGGTTTCTTCATAGACCTATCAGCCAATTGAAGAGTGGTCTTTGTTTGTTTGAGGTCTCCAAGACCGAGGTGGACGTAGACAGAATAAGGCAGAAGATTAACAGATGCACCAAGGTCCAATAAGGCTCGATGTATGGACACATCACCAATCACACAAGAGATAGTAGGACAACCAGGGTCCTTGTACTTGACTTGCATGGGTTGTGCCAACAAAGAACTCACGTTAGCCGCAAGAAAAGCTTTCTTTGGAACATGAGTTTTTCTCTTCTTGGTGCATAAGTCCTTGAGAACCTTTGCATAAAGTGGCATTTGCTGAATCACCTCCAAAAGAGGGATATTCACTTTAACCTGCCGAAACATCTCAAGCATCTTGTCATGCTGATCAGAGGTTTTCTTTTTAAGGCGCTCAGGGAATGGCGCCTTCGGGGCATAATGGTGCGAAGGAACCTCAGAATTCTGGTCCAAAGAAACATGAGTGGGGACCTCAGAATCTGGTTCCTTCGACACAAGAGGAGACAAGGGGACCTCAGGATTCGTCCCCTTTGTCGAAGAAAATGTAGAAAGAACCTCAGGATCTGGCTCCTTCCTGGAAGTATTTATGGAGGGAGCCTCAGGATCCGGCTCCCTCAAAGATGGTGATGACAAAGAAGGCACCCCAATGTGGTTATCCACCTCCTTACCAGACCTCAAAGTATGAATCACATTAATATGATGGGTCGGTTCAAAGGTGGCATGAGGTAAAGGTGTCCTTCCTTGAGAATGGGTACCCCGACGATTCACCTCAGGTTGACTCGGGAACTGACCTTTCTCGCGTTCATGGAGTTGATGAGCCAACTGGCTAACCTGCATTTCCAAAGCCTTGACTGTACTTTGCAACGCTTGAAAGGTCGGATCACAAGAAGGGTCCTTAGGGTCAACCCGCTGGGGTGGTGGAGTCTGGTTGGAATAACCCGACGATGAGGCATGAGCAGGTTGGTAATTTTGGTGCTGAGACCTTTGATGTGGGGGTTGGTAGGTCGCCGATGAGCGTGGAGGTTGATAAGGTGGAGGTTGAGCGTGCGAGCTCTGACCATGCCCTCCACTAGACCCCCAAGAGAAGTTAGGATGGTTACGCCATCCCAGGTTGTAGGAATGACTGTACGGGTCGTTTCGGGGCCTTTGTTGATACATCGCATTTACATGCTCAGTATCCCTTGGAGTGTAAGCGCACTCCAAGTCATCATGTCCCGACAGTCCACACCTAGTACACCCGGGAGTAGCGACCTGAGCTACAGGAGCTCGGTCCATCTCCAAACTCTCTATCCTACGCATGAGAGCAGCCATTTTCGCCTCAAACGCGATCGATGACTCAACTTGATAAGATCTAGCTCGACCAGAAGACCTGGCGGCTGGTGGCTCTCTCATGGTATCCCACTCGAAGGTGCGTTCAGCCATGGATACAAAAGTGTCCCAAGCCTCCTCGATGGGTTTCATTTGGAAGTCACCCTGACACATCGACTCCAACAATGTGTGGCTGTTGTAGTTGATGCCCTCATAAACAATTTGGCACAGCTTCCATAACTCAAATCCAAGATGAGGGCACTGCTGGGGAAGGTCCTTGAACCTCTCAAAGAAACCATGAAACGATTCAGTCTCGGTCTGATACATTTGATGTATCTGGTGCCGTATCTGTTGAGTTTTCCTTTGAGGGAAAAATCTCTTCAGAAAGACGGTCACAAAGTCATCCTATGACCGAATCGAGCTCGCCGGGAGGCTATACATCCATTTCTTCACATTATCCTTCAATGCGAAAGAAATCATCCTCAACCGGACTGAATCCTCGTCAAGTTGTTGAAGCTTCAACATGGAGCATACTTCCTCGAATTCACGTATAAAGATATACGGATCCTCCTTATTGGCAGTAAAGGTTGGAAGCATGCTCACATATTGAGGTTTCAGTTCATAGTTGTTCCTGCGAGCAGGGGGACAACTATGCAAGAAGGCTGCACGGCCCAAACAGGATGGGTCCGCTCCCACAAAGTCATCGGTCTATCATGTCGAGCTAAAGGTGGTGGTGCACCAAGAACTCGATCCTGACCGAATCTCCCTTCCTCTCGAGTCAGAGGAGGAGGAGAAGGAGGTCTACGTGGTGGTGGGAATGGACCGAGGTAGTCCATGTATGGAACCCGGTCTCCCTCGCCACCACGAGACGACTCGGCCTCTTGCTCCAAAGGAGCACGAGGCGGAGATGGTCGATCACCAAGATCTTCCATCTCAGAAATAAGCACTCTCTCGAGTCGAGCACTCTCACCAGAACGAGCCCAACCTCGTATAAAAATGCTCGACTCGACTCTAAACGACACACAACAGAAGGTGTACTCAGAGGAGGAGACTAAACGTAGAGAATAGATGAGGAGAGGACTCAGATGAGGAGGGAAGAATCCCTAGAGCTAGCGTGGGTAGATGGATCAGGAAGAAGCCTAACTAGCAAGCACGGCTCAAACAATGTAAGGCAATGGGTCCTTAGGCTAGACGACGCCTAACTTCGAGGTCACTAGCCTCGACATGTCTCACCTCCCTACAACGAGGACCACAATGCCCAACAAGTGATACCAGATCTGGGGATCTAGTACCTCCTACTATCGACAAGGTAGGCAACGCCGATCAGGTCATGACGGTCTCAACTAGATCACTCTCCTAGTGCGCCCGCAATCCTATTGCCAATGTCTACTTGCTTTTAGTTAAGGCTTTATTAAGAGTGGTTTTTGGGGCCAAGGAAATGGTGATTAAATCCCCCACCTTATCTTTTATGGGACAGCCCCTCCTTAGTAGTGATTTGATCCTAGATCTAGCAATCAATCGCTCCAATCAAACGCTCTCTCACTCTTGTCCTGATGCAAATCCTACTAACTAATGCATGGGCATACGAGATGCGTGAATGAGTGTAGGAAATGTGTACCTTACGCCAGCACTCAACAACTGAAATTAAAGCTAAAAGAAAAGACAACTATATGCTCAAGTCAATGATGCGTGACCTAAACAAATAAGAATGTCTAGTCTTTTGCTTTTGATTTTAGGGCCAAGTTGATTAATGGGGGAGTGATTAATGATCTGGGAGCAAACCAGAAGTCAAAGCATGCAAAATAGAGCTCCCATATAACAAAATGGAAGAACACAACTACCAGAAAAAATTTCAAGGCAAGATGACCTCACCATGCCGCCAGTTGGCGGTTCCAAACCGCCAATTGGCGGTCAAGTTGAAGCTTCGCTCCTTCAAACTTGTCAAGTAGTCTCCCCTTGATCTGCTGGTTCCCTGAAACTAACAAAAATTGGAAACAAAAAATTAAAAACCCCTCGAATCGTCCAAACCAAGGTCTGGACAGAGCACCTCCCCGCAACGGCGCCAAAAACTTGATTGATCTCGTTTTATATTAACATCAAGTGCACGGTCGCGTTGAAGCGGTGGCAAATACTGGTCGTCCACTGGGAGGTGTGTCGACACTTGGTTTGTGCGAAGGCGAGAGGTAAAGAAAGGGAAGAAAGGTTGGTTACACTAAACTACACTAAGATGCAAATGGAAATGGAAAAGAAGCAAGAAAAACTAAACCCCAAAGGGGGTAGAGAAATGATGTGAACATAAAGATGTGTGTGTGGTGTGTGTGTAATTAAGCTCCTCACAACATGTAGTTCATGAAATCATAAAACTACATCCAACTTTCCCTCCACATGAATTAAGATTTCACTACATCATTAAAACATACAAGACAATAGTTGGAATGAAGCTACATGAACTCAAGTATAAAGACTAGACCCTACTATGCCTCCACATGAATTAAGATAAGACTACATCATTAAAACATACAAGACATTAGCTAAGGAAAGGCAACAAGAGCTCATACACTACAACTTGTGTTTCCAATATTAACTTCATCCATATCCTAACCTTATCATTCCCCATAAAATAGGTCCACTAATCAAAGCATAAGCTAAGCTTCATTCAAGAGCATTAGCGTATCAAAGATAAGAGTGGAGACCCATTAGATGGTTATGGAAATCATATAAAGCTCAAGGGATAAAAATAACACACACTTAATACACTACATGATTATATCACATATTTCTCCACCCCCCAAATGGGGATGGAACTACTCACTACTCATTACACTAACTATATTAACAAAAGAAAGCATAATACTGAAATGAAAGTTATACTAATCAAGCAAGAAATATTAAAGAAGCATAAAACAAAACAAACAAGCAAACATGCATATGGAATGAAATTAAACTAAGAGAGAAACAACACAATTAAAGGAAAACTTCTATTATTAACTCACTCAATTACAAGTAGCTCTCCCTCCACCAGAGTTTTGCTTCAAGGCTTCACTCTTAGTAGGGAAGGTGGCCACCAAAGAGAGAGATGGATACAATGGGAGGTGAAGAGTCCTATTTATAAGCATGGAAAAAGCTAATTCGGGACAATCCCACGATGTGGGACTAAACCAATAGGAAATATAGCCTAAACACACGTTAATACAAGTCCAGGAGAAAACTTAGTCGATCTGGGCTTAACCAGACCGCCAATTGGCGGCCTATAAGCTTCATATCGGTCTGGATCTTCTGGTGGGCTTTCCTTGGATTGTTTCTGGGTCTTGGATGCATCTAACTTGTTTATTGGAGCTCCGACCCGAATCAAATTGACAAAATACTCCCCATGATGGTGTGGAGTTTCATGTTTTGCTCTTAGGTCCTTCTGTCTTACGATAAGGTTCTTCTGTCTTGCATCTTGGTCCCCATGTCTAACAATTAAGTCATTTTTCCGGCTTTTGGGTCCTTTCATGACTCTTCTCTTCAAACCTATTTATTTCTGAAAACTAAACATAAAACTCATCACGTAGTATTGCTTAGGTGTAAGATAATGGATATAAGATACAAATATAAGCATGAAATGATGTCGATCATTAAACTATAACTATTGGAGGAAAAGAATGAGGATTTATTTGAAATATTGGACATTCATATTAGACTCATACACACCTCCAAATGATGATGAATTTGTGTCCCTAACAAAACCCAAAATTAAGGAAGCGGAGATGAATTCCCGCATTATGAATATCTTGTATTGTGGGTTAAATGAAGGGGAATACAATAGGGTAAGAGGTTGTGAAAGTGCTTATGAAATTTGGCGTACATTAGAAATGCATCATGGGGGTTCAAATAGATTCAAAGAAACTAGGATTAATTTGCTCATGCATAAATATGAACTCTTTCGTATGCAATCCGGTGAGAACATAAGCAAGATGCACACTCACTTCACCGAGATCATTAACTCCCTCAAAGCACTTGGCAAAGATTTTAGCAAGGGAGAAATGACTCGAAAGATTCTCTGGTGACTCACCGACGATTGAGAAGAGAAGGCGACCGCTATCACAGAAGCACAAGATCTCACCAAATTATTGGTCAAGGAGCTTATGGGTAGTCTCATGACATATGACATACAAATGAAAGACTGCAAGGAGAAGGTACCCCAGAAATCCTTGGTGCTACATGTTGTCTCCAATTCAATCAAAAGAGATAGTGACATTGACGAACAATTGGTGACACAACAATTCAAGGAATTCCTCAAAGAAGAAAAAGATACGAGAAAAGAGAAGGAGAAGAGCAAGAGAAAAGAGAAGAAGAAGGCTCTCAAAGCAACTTGGGATGATTCATCATCTTCATTAATTGATAGCGAATTCGCATCGATGTGCTTCATGGCAATAGAAGATGAAGATAGTGAGGTATCTTCTTGCTCTAGTCACTATTCAATTGATTCAAATCATTCAAATGCGTTTAATGAACTTCAATGTGAACTCAATGAATTGCTTGAAAAGTTTGAGAAAAATTGTCAAAGAAACAAAGTAGCTAAAAAGAAAATCAATGAGCTACAATCTCAAATTCAATCTAATATCAGTGAGAAAAATGATTTCCTTGCTAGTCATGATAAAATTGCATTAGAGAACACTCATTTGATTGATGAAATTGCAACTCTAAATGTGAAACCTTCATGTAGTGATGATATTCAAGATCTAATTGCTAAGAATGTTCAATTACAGAAAGATCTTGAAAGATTCACAAATGGAATGAAAATGCTTGATAGAATTATTGGTAGTCCAAGGCAATCTTTAAATAAACATGGTTTAGGCTATTAAGTTAACAACTACAAAAACCATGTTCTTGATACTACATTGCATGGAAAGCATTTCATTGCGAATAAAAGTTCCTTAAGTGTTTGAGACCCAAACACCAAAATAATTTGGGTACCAAAAAATAAAGTCAAAGGACCCAAGGTTGTTTGGGTACCAAAATCTTCACTTGTAGGTACTTAGAAGGAGAGGAATCGATAGCGATCGGCTCAAGTAATAAAAGATCGATTCCAAGCTTCAAAGAATACTTTTGGATCGAATTCATAAAGCCATCGTCGCTATCGAAAAGTGATTGGAACAATTACCAAATCGAGGATCAAAAGTTGGGTAATATTTTCAATCCTCTTGAACTTTAACATTTGGTTCTAATCTAGGATTGTAACATGCTTAAACGATAATATACATCATTGCTTTTTGGCCTTAGTAATAGGGGGAGCATGTAATGTTATATCGTCTAATTAAGGGGGAGAATTTTGTAAACCATAACCTTTACATCATATGCTTGTATTGTTTGCATTTGATTGATGTCAAAGGGGGAGAATGATAAGGATTGAGGTTCAATTTACTCATACTATGCAAATTGTTAGGAGGAGTATCTTATACATGCATAGTTTGCATATATGAAGAGGGAGCAATCATATAGAAAAGGGAGAACGTAAATTGAAACTAAAGTATTAAAATATAGGTTTTCCATCATAAAAAAGGGGAGATTGTTGGCTTTTTGTCCTTAATCTATATTAATTTTGATGATTAATCAAACTAATCTTCATCAATCAACCTAATCAATCAAAGTGAGAAAACACGATTACATGCATTGCATACATACTTGGATACTTGCAATCATCTTAATAGGTTGATGAAGACAATGAAGGAAATGAGCATTGGGACAAAGACATCAAGACTCAATACTTGTAATCAAAGCTTTGGACCAAGACATGTAATTTTGTATTTATTGAGTCCATAAGGTTTAATGTAAACTTCAGCACTAGGATTCTATCACATCAAGATTCGGTAAACCAAACCCCTCACGTCCCACCGAAACCCTTCTAGTTTGGTCTACCGAACTCCTATCGGTTATCTGAATACTTCCCACTAGTAAACATTAGGTTGTTCTTTGGAATTCCTATCGGAAGATAGAACCACCTCTGGTCAACCGGATAGCCCTGGACTTTGCTCCAACGGTCGCATTTGAATCAAGTCCCTATAGCCCAATTGACTTGTCCAAATTCGGACGACCGAATACCTATCGGTCAACCGTGTCCTTATTGGCTTTAGGCGTCCAACGACTATTTACACTTGGCACTTGACCATAGTACCCAACGACTATTTGAGCCTAAACTTTCAACGCAAAAACCACGCTAACTTCAGTCTACCAAAGTATACATGGTCAACCAAACTTGAGTAGATCAGGGCCCAACCAATCCAACTATCCACCTTGGAACGGTGAACCGAATGGAATTCGGTTAACCGAACTTAATTAGGGCTTAGTTGATATGAGTTACTGGAAGTTGATGAACTGTGATCTGAATCCTATTTGGTCATCCATATGCTTAGTTTAGACCAATCAAACCCTTGTGTCTCGGACTATCGTTACTTAAACGTTCGACCAAACCTGGTCTAAAATCTGCCTGAGCTTAAGTCACATCTTGCTTCTCATTGGTCCACTTCTCCACCAACTCCTAAACGGCTAGTACAGCTTGAAGGCTTATAAATAGGACCCAATTTGTTGGTTTTGAGACTCTTGAACACTTCCTATCTATCCTATACTCAAAGACAAATCTTCTTCATCTTCAAGCTCTCATTCTTCTACACTCAAGCCAAAACATCACCAATTGCATATCCATTCCATATCAATATCCAAGTGTGCTCAACTATGGAGTGTTAGTTAGATTGTGATTCCATTTCCATATTCAAGAATCACCAAGTGTTGTAAAGCTTCGAGGAAGCTGCCCCTTGGGTTGTGAGAGGAGACACGAGCGAGGCGAGGGTTCTTTGCGAGGCTCAGTGTTGTAAACAACGTTGATCTCGGCGTGGAACGCAGATCGGTTAGTGGAACCATAAGCTAGGCTCAGGGGATCGAGCGAGGCTTGCGAGGAGCACTAGGATCGGGTGCGGTGCCAAACCTCTCTAAACTCCAGTGTCGACAAATTTGTGGTTTGTAATTGTCTCTTCCCTTAATCATTCAATTAGTATTTTTTTATTCCGCAAGTATCTAGTGAGTAGTGGGCCATAAATCTTAACATGATCTAGCGTTCAACTCCACATGGTCGCACTAACCGACCATGGTGCCCAAATACAATAACTAGATGACATTAA
The DNA here is from genome assembly GCA_963682175.1 of Triglochin maritima. Classification (NCBI taxonomy): domain Eukaryota; kingdom Viridiplantae; phylum Streptophyta; class Magnoliopsida; order Alismatales; family Juncaginaceae; genus Triglochin; species Triglochin maritima. Next base: position 36,798,874 of record OY821773.1, on the reverse strand, counting down.
AAATGTACCTGTAAAAACTCGTTGCACCAGTAGTCCACATCAATCCTCTAGCGAGACATGGAAACACCTACCCCTCAATCTCTCCTCTATTGTCGCCAAGTCCTGCACCTTCAAATATATTTAGTGCTTATTTTCCTTCCATTTTGTGTTAATAGATTTAAACATCTTCTCTTTGAAACCCTTAGGGACCTTCTAGGGTACCTGCAAAAAAGAAAGTTAATGCCCAACTCCAAACAATATTAACATAATGTTTGTAATAGAACCAATAGCTAATGCCATGCCACTTCTTTGTCTTTCATTGACACAAATCTTTAGTCTGAATAACATAGAGGATGTACTTGTGTCCTTCTGGCTATTGTCCCACTGAAATTCTGCAAACGCTTTGCATTTTAGACTTTAGGACCGCCGCCCTCTGGTTTAAACTCGAACTCAGCTTGTTCTATCGAGTTCCTTTCTCCAATAGTTGTGTGGGACCATGACCCTTAGTCATACTGTATGGACCTGTAGTAAGTGTAAATTAGTATTTTTCATAAGAAAACATTGTATTATAATTGACTTTATGTTTCAAAGATCGAAGTGGTTGGAGCTTCGCCACTCTGAGAGGTAGCCTCAACGACGACATCTCCAATCTAAGGGGTATTCGCAACTAGGACATCGCCCCTCTAATGAGTTGAGGGTCGACGACATCGTGCATGACTATTAATTGTGTCCTGAGGCACGCAATCCGACAACAAAGACCAACGTCTAATCATACCTGAATTGAGAAGTAGTGTGATCTACCACAAGTCTTACAAAAATCTATAAACTATTAAAAGAATACAAATATAATTAGTTGTGTGATTACATTCGTGTTTATAGATCTTAAGATGTGGACTACTCCACCAGTGGTTCTAAATCTTGTCTAAAATGTTATTTGGTTTGAGCGGTGCCATGTTATCATCTTAGCCACTACTCCCCAGTGTTCCCTCGCATGCCATCAACTTAGTAACTGGCCAATGTTAAGAGTAGTAACTGCAATGTCTTTTGAAAGTTAGGCATATGAAGTGACAAGAACAAAATGATAGGAGAGAAAATTGCAATGTTTTCAAGGTTAATGGTGCAAAGTGCCGACGAGCGAAAGAACCAGGGAGCAAGTTGTAATTAACCCTAAGAAAATTAGGCAACACATATAAGATGAGTGTTTACCCTCAATTTGTAGGATCCACTTCAACTACAAAATACCCAACATATACATGACCAGTGTAGCCCCCTTTTATATCAACTGAAAAATAGTGCGTCATTAACTCTCCTTCAAAAGGGTGACCGGAGGCAGCGCTCCTATGGCTTTGAAGTATTAGATAAGTTCCGCCAACTTCTTCTCACGCTCAGCCTCCATTCAGATCTAAATAGTTGTGCCTCTTCTTCCTACACGATTTTGTCCCTGTCCAGAATTCCAACATTAGTGCCCTCAATCACGGGGGTGCCTCGCGGTGGGTGAGAAGGTGTCAATGGTGCGGAGATTATTCTGCTAGGGTGCCTTGTAGGTACGAATGTTGTAATGTTAGATGGAGTGATCGAGAGATATTTTAGTTGTGACTTTTTTGGTGAACTTAACAGAAAGGTTTGCTCGTCCTTTAGATCCTACCCAAAAATCGATTTGGTTGAAACAATTGATCGTTACATGCTCAAAATAATTCACCACGCCATGAAAGAACTTGTTATTCCTCTCTATCCATAAACACTGAAAAGAATGCAATGGTAAAGTTTGTTCCACTCTTGTGGACTTAAATCAAGTTGATTTGGTGCCAATGTGCAGAATGGAATATTATTTCCTAGTGACAAATTAAGCTACAGAGTGGTCGCTTCTTCTTAGAATTTTGCAATGAAGAGGCAACAGAAAATGATATTTTTGGTTGTTTGCTGACTGTTGTCATTAAGAGGGCAAACAGATCAATGGTCATGTTTTTGGTAATAAGAACATCCCTAGTGACGATCCAATCTTTGTTCATTGAGCATGCTACTAATTTAGTCTTTGGGGACAGTGAGCATTCCATGCTTGTTTCATGAGGGGATACTATCCACCACCGTCAATTAAAAGTTTGTAGAATCTTATGATCGTGAAGTGTCAATTTTAGTGAAGTTTGATGTCCTTGTATCCTTAGTGTTGGATTTTAGATCTTAATCTTGTTAGTTTTAATAAACCTAATCTTAATTACTTCAAATTTGGTCAAATATATTCCATGTGTTGTACAGATACTTGTATTATGCATATTCTTATCTTATTAAGTGATCAAGACTCAAAGAGAAAATTATTAATATCAAGACATGTAATCAAGCTATTGTGGACAAGTAATTCTATCTTTATTTGAGTCTTTAGGAACCATTGTAAACTTGAGGATAGAGTTTGTTTATCCATCCACATTCTCTCTAGGTTTCATAAAGTCACACTAAAAATCTCACATTATTTGCACTTCGTTTGACAACCCCAACCCTTGACCCGAAATCCTCAAATATTTAGTGTGTCGCTCTATGCTTAAACGGTTGACCGCTAAAGGTCTTGTTTGACTATTTACTGAAGTAGTGAATCTGCTCTTCAACGGTCGACCAATATGAATTGCATATTTTCCAGTTATAGACCCCTTTTGTTGTTATTTCTAGAGGCTAATTTCAAACTCGTGCCTTAACCTTTTTGTCCAAACGGTCGATCAGTCCCTTGAACCGTCTATCCATTCAGTTCAGCAATTTGTTCACTCCCAATTTGGTCCTAATGGTCGACCTATTTGCCCAGAACAATCTATCCATTGTTAAATAAAAAGTTTTTCATTCACAATCTCCAACATGTTCAATCAAGCAATATTGCATCTGGTTGACATTAAGTTTTCAAGTGAATGATAGAACATTGAACGCAATGGTCGCCCATTTCCTGTTCTGACAAAACTTCTTCTTAACTCTTTTGATCGGTTTCTTTTCACATGTTTTTGTCTTTAGCCCCAAAGGCCATATGATCTTTGGAGCTTATAAATAAAGATGTAAGCTTTGGTTTTACACACCTCCTACATTCCCTATTGCCCTATCCTTGAGAGAGAACCTTTTTACCTTCAAACCTCCATTCCACACACTGAAGCTTAAACTTCATCACTTGTGTTCCTAATTATACCCTACTCTTGTAAGCAGAAGTATAGAGTATTGTTTGTGATTTCCACTTCCATTTGCTTCATTCACCAAGGTGGCACAGTTGTACAAGCTTCGAGAAGAAGCTTCCCTCTCAGGTTGGGAGGGGAGAATCAAATTAGGCAAGAGTGGTTCACAAGTTTCTTTGTAAATGCTTGATCTCGACTCAAAATGGAGATTGTATTAGTGACGACATAAGCAGGGTTCGTGGGATCAAATAGGGGTTGCAAGAGAGGATTAGGACCCGATTGGGGTGTCAAACCTCTATAAAAAACTCTTATCTACTTGTGGTTTGCTTGTTCTACTTCTTATCTCATTTTAAATATGCATTAGTTGGGCATTTCATTGTTTGTTTAGAGGATGATTGATACTAACACCAAGTGTTCACATATCTATATCAGTTGCCGCTCCCTTGAAGCGTTGGCCTACTTATTCTAAGGTAAGGGGCATTGCCGTACAATAATGGGATAGAGAACCTGCTTAGTTTTGTTATGCAGTTGTGTCCTCTCATTTGTGAGTATGGTATCATTGAGGCTACGATCATACTAGAAAAAGGTTCCTTGACCATTTCCAATTTCAACCCTACAATACGTACAAATCATGGGTATATATCCAATCCACCATGCTTCAAAAGTAAGTGGAGATGCATTGTTTGCACTTTGGGAATTGTCCTATTTTTTGTTTCATTATGGTACTTATGGGTGATCATGTCCTGGAATGGTCCTTGCATTTCATTCTAGATGTCCCATAGTTTCTTGGTGCGTAGGTAGTCCGAGACTGTATTTGCTAATGTCTGGGATTCTCACTCCATTATATTTGGGTTAACAAACTTTCTTCCATGCTACAAAAAATTTCGGACTCGAATATTTAGTCATTGTTCCAAATAAAGCTTCTACTTATTTTGCCAAATTCATTAATGATTTGCTTAGGTCTTGGGATGCAAATCATATTGTAAGCTACAATTGGGGATACGGCAAAGTATATCATTGTGATTCGTCCCAGATGGGCAAATGCTTTGTTTTCCAGTTTCCCGCCTTGTGCTTTCTTTTTGAGTATCGGGTTCCAAATCGATGAGGTACCCCATTTTGGAGATAAAGGAACCCTAGATAGTTGAAGGGCATGAGTCCCATATCACAACCCAGGTATTCCTTGAATCTATGCAACTTTAGTAGGGGCAAATGAGTGCCCGTGAGAATAGAATATTCATAGTTTATAGTGGGGCCAGGTGTTGCCTCGAATAAGGCTAGGATATTTTTAACTTTAATAATGTTAGGATTGATGACCCTTAAACTAATTAAAACTAATGCTCTATAATGATGATGCAGTAGAAGAAAAAAATAAACAAGTAGTGATACGAAAATCACAATGTAGACCAGAGATTTTTATAGAGGTTTGACACCCCAATTGGATCCTAATTCTCTCTTGGATCCCACTCAAACCCACAAACCCCACTCACATGCTCACTAATTTGATCTCCGATCTGAGCCGAGCTCAAGTCTTTATAAAGCAAGCTTGCGAACAATCCTTCCCAAACTTGGTTCTCCTCTCACAATCCAAGAGGGTAGCTTCCTCGTGAAGTTTTACAACTTTGATGGTTTTTGGATAGGAAGTAGTAGAATCACAACACAAACACTAACTTGGTATACTTGATTTGGGTATGAAACGAGGAACACAATTGTGGGATGTATGCTTTGAGTGGTGGTGTTGAGATTAAAAGATGTGACTAGAATGCTTGGACTTGATGCACTTGAATACTAATGAGAACTCTTGAGAAATGATGATAATTGATGCTCAAGTTAGTGTAAGAACACATATTCATACGCTAAAAGTTTCATAGCCGTTGAAAAATATTTGGGGTGGTTTGGTCAGGTTTGGGGAAGAGAACAAGATAGAATTCGGGCGGCTCAAATAGGCCACTAGTCGTCTGAAATACAGGTGTGTATAATAGGACAAATTTGGATATAGCCATTGTACAAAGTCCCAAATACTGATCAAAGTAACATATATATTTGGTATAAACACCTCAAGCGAAATAAAAAATTGGACGGCTGAAAATCAATTTAGTTGTCTGAAATAAATCCAAAAAATGAAAGAAAAGATCAGAATAAATAATTTGAAAGACTAAAAACTGAGTTTGGTCATTCGAAAAGATTTAGCCAATCCAAATCAGATGACCAAGTCTCACAACAGTCGTATGGATATAGATTAGTAGATTCAAAAGTCGTCATGTTGACAAAACGGACATCCGAGGCCTAGATCAGTCATCTGATGTGAATTAAATTTATACCGCAAGTGCACGGCGTCAATGAAGACGTGGCAAATACGGGTCGAACACAAAGAGTGAGAGATTTGTTATTTGTGTGATTTTCGATTAGGGGAAAGAATGAGAGAAGAATAAGTTTGGTTTTGAGATTTTTGGGTTTTAATTTTCTAAAGACAAAACATGAACAAATAAAACTAAAACAAGAACAAAGATAGTGAATTCCGTTGGGTGGAGGTTTAGATATAGGGTTTAGATTAGAGAATTCGGAAACTTATAATAAATCATATTAGTTATAAAGCATTACATGATAAATGATTTAACATAAACTCAAGTAATCAAAAATATACTAACACGAAATTAAAATAATAATTTTTATTCTTCTTCTCTTCACCCTAAATCTGTCACCTCCACCTTTTGGAAAGAGTTAGAAACTCATAGATGGAGGGAGGGAGAAGGGGTCCTAGAGGAACTAAGAAAGAAAAGTAAAAACACAAAATAAACCAACAGAATTTTATTGCTAAAAAGAAGAATACAAAACTAAGACTAAGAATTAAAAACTAAGGTTAAAATTAAGAAGATCCTCTACAACATCGTTTCAGGGCTATTTATAGTCAATACAAGGGACTTAGGTATAAAATAGGAAAGTACACGCGTCAACACGCAACCGGTAAAAATTTTAAAGCATGGATCTAATTTTGTGCGGCGGATTCACCGCAATTTGTACATGAGGTGCGGCGGAATCGCCACCTTTTTGGCTCAGAATCGACCCGGATTTTTCCTGTCTGTTTATGGTATGTTTTAGTTGTCATTTGCGCGTCCGGATTAATTATTGCATATCTTTGGAGATCCGAGTTAATTTCTTCATATATTTGGAGATCCAAATTGATTTTTCTCTAGAACTTCTCCAAAATAATCTTTTGGTACTCGTAATTTGCAGTCGGGTCCTCGGCTTTTGCAATTAAGTCTCTGACTACTTTTGTGCTTAAGTCCCTGGCCTTTTTGTAATTAGGTATTTAAATGCTTTTATGCTTGGATGAACTTCCATTTGAATCCTGATAATCTTGACTTGGTCTTTATGATAGAAATGAGTCTCTTGAACGCATTTATGCTCGGGATATGGGTAATTTGCATTCAGGTCCCTGTATTATGTAAATAAGACTAAACACATACCTTAGTAGCATTTATTGATATAAAATTAATCTAAATGAAAGACATATGATGCAATGTATGCAATGCATCAAATACCCCCACACCTAGATTTTGCTAGTCCCTAGCAAAACAAAATATAGAAGAATGAAAACAGGGAAATCCTAACTCACTTTCGTAGGAATCACGGTTGCACTTAGCATGTGCAACAAGCCTTTAAACCCCTAAGTTTCCTTAGAGGACGAGTTTTGTCTTGTGAGGGTTTTCAGTTGACACACCCACAAAGTCTTAATTCAACATTTCATTAATAGCTCTCAATATCTCCACCTCAATCTTATATATCTTATTTAGAATTCTTGCATGCTTATTATATAAGTCTAACCCATAAAAAATCTGACTTGGTCTTCATTCCTCCAATATTCACACCACTAACCCTTCTACACATGTTATCACTTAAATTATTTTGCACGCCTCCTCTGGTGGTGAAGTATCATTCGGATCAACCATGGCATGGATCATTCTTTTAGTTTTGGGCCTTGAGTATCTTAAAGTATATTTTTTTCCCGTGATTCAACACATTTGCTTTTTTTTGACACTTTTACCCTTTTTGCTTTCGTGTAGGGAGTTTGGTCGATAATCCCGAGCCGGCAGACTCAAGTTACCGGGTTTTAAGATACCCCTACGGACCAGTGACTCGAAGGCTTGGGCTTTTGTAATCATTTTGCAAAATGTGCTTTCCTCACTTTATTCCTTTATTATTTTTTACTTTTATTTTCCTCAAGGTTTAATTGCTATTTAGAAGTCCACACTTCCCGGTATATTTTCCTCAACCTCTGCTTTTTATCAACCACTTCAAAGATTTGATTCATCCAATTTAAGTGCATACATGTCTTAAAGGGTAATGAGTTATTTCTTTGGAACTTAGATTTATATCATAGTTTCTACAAGCAGAACTATATAATAAGGAACAAAAACTCAATACAATTTGTACTCGGGTTTTGGTGGTTCAATCTTAAGCTATGTCATGGAACATTAAAAAAATTATTTTTATTTATATATATATATATATATATATATATATATATATATATTTATTTATTTAAAAAAACAAAATATATAAATAGATAAACACCCCCCCCCCCCACACCTAAATCATGCATTGTCCTCAATGAATGTGAGCAAGATACTACATGGATTTATGCATGAAAAAGGAAAGATCTCACCAACGTAAAGTACAAAGGAAAGTTCATGGCTTTGTTGATGGACAAAAACCCGAATTCCCTCAAAACCTGTGAGATGCTAAAGAAGGGATTCAAATACGTGAAAGAAATGGGGTCCAAATACTCAAGGGTTGGAGCCCACCCAAATGATGCTCACTGAAGGAGTCTTTTATTGTACTTTTTTTAATATAATTATGTACAAACGTAAGTTTCAATCTTCATTTGTCAAAGGACATCAAATGAGAACCTAAAAAGTGGGTCAATGCACTTGGAAAGGGAACATGACACCACGCAGGGCCAGAATACGCATGCGTGGCCCCCCTTCACAAAGAGCATCTGATGAAATGAGAGGTTCATGAATTGGACGCAAAGGCGTCTCATTCAAAGGATCAAACTGAAAGAGCTTGAACATCTCGAGAGTTTGGGAAATAAGGGGCAACGGAAGAAGAGTTTCTCCTGTTGCGGTGCTGAAGTTATGATCGTCAATCCAAACTCTCCAACCAACTGGCTGGTGCGTCGGAGCGAGGTCAAGAACCTTGTTAGGCAAGTCCGACTCACCAGGCGAACAAAAAATGGGTCTCATACCCAAGGTATCCTCCAAGGAACTCCTAATACCCTCATGAGCTATGTAGTTGTTTGATGTTCCATCATTTCTAAGATGATCAGGAACAATGGTGAGAGGCAGACTCTCATCAGGTTGTTTGAAATTGAGGGTACTAGGGAGATCTTGCTCCACCAGAGGTGAGTCCTTAAGAGGCACAACATGAAGATCATGTGGCTCAAGGGCCACGGGACAAGAAGATAAGGCACAATCCTGTGTCGACTCATGATGAAATTGGTCCATGTTATTCTCAATGTGAATCGAATCCTCCACTAAGTGATCGTGGATTGAAACCCCAAGTCCCTTAGACTGACTAGGAGTTTGATTTTGAAAGATTGTGCTTTGAATTTGTGGATGTGGTGGTGGTTCGATATCACAAGGTGAATCCTCATGTTGACAAGAAAAGTTACTCTCCTCACGTTTACGTAAGTGCTGCGACATTTGACTCAATTGCTGTACCATATTTTGTGTGGACTGTTGAGAGGTTTTCATGAACGTCAGGAAAGTTTGTTCCAAGGAATCAGGTATGCGGTCAACTATGAGGTTCAAGTCAGAGCTTGGGAAGTTTTGAGGTTGGGTGTTGGTGGGCTGAGAATAAGTGCAATGATTTGAAGTGGGGTGTTGGTAGAATTCTGGGTATTCGGGAGGAGGATACTGGGGTGAAAATGAAGTATAAGAATTTGAATATGAATTGTCTCCCCACGAATCCATCACTCTCGGGTTGTACGTGGATGTGTAATGGTCATATTGAGCATTTTGGGAAAATGTATACTTATACTCAGGCTCTGGGGGAACATACGGGCATTCCCGGATAACATGACCACTCAACCCACAACAGTCGCACGGTACGGCTACTGGAGCCACCAGTGCACTCATGTTGTCTGCCATACGCATGAAGGAGGCCAAAGCTTGTTGTAATGTCTCAATTTGTTGACCAGCATATGATCCGACATAACTAGATTGTGGTCTAGCAGTCAGTGCCTCTCTCATGTTACCCCAATATGAAGATTGCTCAGTTACACAATTAGGATTGTCCCAACCATATGGGGTGTTAGTCTGAGCCACCCCAGGTTGTATGGGTCCAGAATACCAGGACGAATTGTCCTGGTCCCAATACTGATATGGATGGTCGCCCATGTAACCATCCATCTCAACCAAACACCCTCGAGTCGACCACTCTCACCACCACAAGGCTAAACTCGTAAAAAGTGCTCGACTCAACCCTAAAAACGCTACCAGAGAGTGTAAAGGGGAGGAGACTATAACATAGAAGAAGGTGAGAAGAAGATGACTCAGAGGAGAACGGAAACTTAACTCTAAAAGATAAATGAGTGGGTTGGTCAGAAGTTTCCTAAACAAGCACGGTTCAAACAATCCTAGACCTAAGGGAGCCTAATTCTAAACGACTCCTAACTGGTTGAGTCGAATTGGCTTGCTTGATTCACCTCCCACACTAATCAAACCAACTTGGCCAGGCAGTGTATAGCTAGTGGGGGCGCTTCCGACAGAGTCGGTGCCAATTAGATAACCACTTCGCTTGGAAGACTTACGTCAACACAAAAACACTTTTTAGACACCAAATCAAATTCGATCAGCTTCAAGTCATAGCAAGTCAAACCAATCTTCTGCTTAATTGAGTCTGAGTCCTTAGGGGCCAATGTCTAATTGATTTTAATTTTAAGGTTTGGGTGACACTTTAGGATTGTGATTTGTGAGCCACGGAAGGGTGATGAAATCCCCACCGTATCTTTTCCTACGGAGTTGCCCTTAAGATAGTTTAACTTAAATGTAGTAAAGATAGTCAAACATCGGTCTTTTTAGTGGGGGAATTGCAAGGTTGTATGCAAACTAGATTATATGCTTAATGCAATCGGAAAAAAACCGCGCACGTACCTTGCCTCCAGCACTCTTCAACAAGAATTAATTTGCAAGAATTTAGCAAGAATAATGCAAACAAAACACTATATGATGCATGCACTAAGTCCTTCTAATTTTGCCAATTTTTTAGGTCAGAGTTGAATTATTACCAATTATGGAATTTTGCCCTAACACGTGCAGTTCTACTAAAAGGAAATTTTTCAACACTAGAAATTACGAGGAAAAAGGCAACAAAGGTTACCTAAACACGCTCAGTCGGGCTCACCGCCCGCTCTCGAAAATTTCCAGATGATCTACGCGTCCACCCAAAGATGGAGGCGACCTTAGAAAAAATTGAAGCCCAGATGCTTCAGATGTGCGGCGGATCCGCCGCAGGTTGTACTTGAGATGCGGCGATTTCGCCGCCCTTATAGCTCCGAATGTGCCCGGATTTCGCCGCGCATTCTGTTGTCTCCTGAAACGCAAATCCAAATAGTTAGATCGCGCACACGATAAACAGAAAAAAAATCGAAATCACTAAAATAAACAAAAATCTTCGTCACCTCCCCGGCAACGACGCCAAAAACTTGATGTGAATTAAATTTATACCGTAAGTGCACAGCGTCAATGAAGACGTGGCAAATACGGGTCGAACACAAGGAGGGAGAGATTTGTTATTTGTATGATTTTCGATTAGGGGAAAGAAGGAGAGAAGAATAAGTTTGGTTTTGAGATTTTTGGGTTTTAATTTTCTAAAGACGAAACATGAACAAATAAAACTAAAACAAGAACAAAGATAATGAATTCCGTTGGGTGGAGGTTTAGATATAGGGTTTTGATTAGAGAATTCAGAAACTTATAATAAATCATATTAGTTATAAAGCATTACATGATAAATGATTTAACATAAACTCAAGTAATCAAAAATATACTAACACGAAATTAAAATAATAACTTTTATTCTTCTTCTCTTCACCCTAAATCTGTCACCTCCACCCTTTGGAAAGAGTTAGAAACTCATAGATGGAGGGAGGGAGAAGGGGTCCTAGAGGGACTAAGAAAGAAAAGTAAAAACACAAAATAAACCAACAGAATTTTATTGCTAAAAAGAAGAATACAAAACTAAGACTAAGAATTAAAAACTAAGGTTAAAATTAAGAAGATCCTCTACAACATCGTTTCAGGGCTATTTATAGCCGATACAAGGGACTTAGGTATAAAATAGGAAAGTACACGCATCAACACGCAACTGGTAAAAATTTTAGAGCATGGATCTAATTTTGTGCGGCGGATTCACCGCAATTTTGAATCGCCACCTTTTTGGCTCAGAATCGACCCGGATTTTTCCTGTGTGTTTATGGTATGTTTTAGTTGTCATTTGCGCGTCCGGATCAATTATTGCATATCTTTGGAGATCCGAGTTAATTTCTTCATATATTTGGAGATCCAAATTGATTTTTCTCTAGAACTTCTCCAAAATAATCTTTTGGTACTCGTAATTTGCAGTCGGGTCCTCGGCTTTTGCAATTAAGTCCCTGACTACTTTTGTGCTTAAGTCCCTGACCTTTTTGTAATTAGGTATTTGAATGCTTTTTTGCTTGGATTAACTTCCATTTGAATCCTGATAATCTTGACTTGGTCTTTATGATAGAAATGAGTCTCTTGCACGCATTTATGCTCGGGATATGGGTAATTTGCATTCAGGTCCCTGAATTATGTAAATAAGACTAAACACATACCTTGGTAGCATTTATTGATTTAAAATTAATCTAAATGAAAGACATATGATGCAATGTATGCAATGCATCATCATCCAAATTTAATCTGGAAAAATGTCTGGAAATGCAAGAAAAATAATTCGGATGACTAAAAGAGGGTTTAGTTTTCCGACTATGAGCCATTCAAAAACTCGGTATCTGTTGAAGAATTCAGACAATTTAACATAGTTTTATTCGTTCGAATTAAGGTTTTACTGGGTGTTGACTAGAGTGATCTCTTGGTGGTTCGAACAACTGAAAGAGGCTTTGGTCATCTGAATTGACCTATTTTTTTATGCTATCGATTGTTCAAAGTTTAGAATCAATCATATGACCCAATAAATAAAAATTGCATGTCTTATTGAATCTTAGTAACATTTCATGTGTATTTAATTCTTGATTCTCTATGTCTTTGGTACTTAACAAGATAAAGATATGCACAGTACATGTATATATGATATGCATAGAATATGTTTCATTATATTGATTATACATGAATTAAGATTAGATTTTCAATTATTATCAAAATAATGATGATTAAAACCTAAAACCTAACAAATCACATTCTTATTAGATGATTGTAAGAATAAAATCGTGTCATCTGCAAATTGCAAGTTCATTACTTCTAGACTTGGAGCTGTGATTGGCATCATTTCATGTTTATATTTGTATCTTATATCCATTATCTTTCACCTAAACAATGCTATGTTACGAGTTTTATGTTTAGTTTTCAGGAATAAATAGGTTTGAAGAGATGAAGCATAAAGGACCCAAAAGCTGGGAAAAATGACTGAATTGTGAGATCTGGGGACTAAGATGCAAGGGAGAAGGACCTGAATGTAAGACAGAAGGACCTAAGAGCAAAACAGAATACTCCACACCGTCATTGGGAGTATTTTACCAATTCCATTCGGGTCGGAGCTCCAACAAGTCAAGTAACCGCATTAAAGACCAACAATACCAGAAAGAAAAACCCACAACAAATTCCAACGCGATCCGAAGTTTTTGGACCGCTAATTGGCGGTCCATATTACTCAGGATCTGCCCAAATTTCTCCTGGACTTGTATTAATGTTCGTTTAGGCTATTTTTGGTATTGTTTAGTCCCACATCGGGGGATTGTCCCCGATTAGCCTTTTGCATGCTTATAAATAGAACTCTTCACCTTCCATTGTAATCACCCATTGCTTGGTAGCATTCTCTCTACCAAGGAGTGAGCCTTGAAGCAAAAACTCAAGGTGGAGAAGAATGCTACCTTCAATGTGAGTCATTTGTTAATAAAATAATTCTTCTAGTTTATTTTAATCTTGTCTTTTAATTTGTGCATGTTTGTTTAGTCTTTCCTTTCCTTTTATGTTTCTTTAATGCTTCTTGCCTTCTTAGTTAACTTTCATTTCAGTATTATGCTTTCTTTTATAGTTAGTGTAATGAGTAGTGAGTAGTTCCATCCCCATTTGGGGGGTGGAGACATATGTGATATAATCATGTAGTGTATTAAGTGTGTGTTATCTTTATCCCTTGAGCTTTATATGATTTCCATAACCATCTAATGGGTTTTCACTCTTATCTTTGATATGCTAATGCTCTTGAATGAAGCTTAGCTTATGCTTTGATTAGTGGACCTATTTTATGGGGAATGATAAGGTTAGGATATGGATGAAGTTAATATTGGAAACACAATTTGTAGTGTATGTGCTCTTGTTGCCTTTACCTTAGCTAATGTCTTGTATGTTTTAATGATGTAGTCTTATCTTAATTCATGTAGAGGCATAGTAGGGTATAGTCTTTATACTTGAGTTCATGTAGCTTCATTCCAATTATTGTCTTGTATGTTTTAATGATGTAGTCTTATCTTAATTCATGTGGAGGCAAAGTTGGATGTAGTTTAATGATTTCATGCACTATATGTTGTGAGGAGCTTAATGAACACACACACACTTTTTTATGTTCACATTATTTCTCTACCCCCTTTGGGGTTTAGTTTTCTTGCTTTTCTTCCATTTCCATTTGCACCTTAGTGTAGTTTAGTGTAACCAACCTTTCTCTCCTTCTTTTTACCTCTCACCTTCGAACAAACCAATCGTCGACACACCTCCCAGTGGACGACCCGTATTTCCCACAGCTTCAACGCGGTCGTGCACTTGCGGTTAATATAAAACCATCAATCAAGCTGCAATCATTGTTAGTTGGCAATTGATCCAAATGCGCATTCCCAACATCTTGCTAAGAAAATTTGCAACCATTAGGAATACTAGGGGAATAGGGGGTCTCCTTGTCAACCTCTTTGGATGCTCCGAACTCAGGGCTCCTAGTCACGATGATCGATGATCTAGATTCATGAACTCTTCCGGGGAACCTCGCAAACTCTTCTGGGGTGTTTTCATATCGTGAATATCTGTTCTTTTCAGTGTTTAAACCATTGTTATCGTATATATTAATTATTTCATGAAACATCACGTTTTGTGTATGAATAGTTTTTTCTTATACACCGACACGAGCTTCCACGATGCGCCTTACGTGTCGTCAAGTCAGCACACCACGTGATTCCCCAACAGCACGCCATTTTTTTAGAAAAAGAAAATAATTTCTGGTTTCTTGCGTGTGATGGTTCATTTTCCACCACAGAGATAAGACGTGGAAAAGACATCAAACTGGTGATGGTTCAGAAACCGATGAAAGGAAAGAAATTGAAGGCAAAAAAGCAGTCGACATCTTCTCTCAGAGTATCTCCTACCTTATTCCGAATTGGTCACCTGTTCAGGACTCCTTTTTTTCCACCTTTTTCCCCTCTTACAATGGATTCTCCGCGTCGTACTTCCTCTAGCAAAGTGGTGGTGCACTAGGTTTGTCGATGTAACTGTTGTTTCTTTGTTGGTTTTGTTTTTTGCAAACTTGCTGAAGTTGGTTTGTGTGTTTTTTTAGGAGTCTACCCACTACTTCCAGTCATGAAAATGAGCCTGGACACTGATAGAGAAGCAGTTGGCAAAGATGACGGATGCTGGGAAGGACGTATTATGGGGGACCCCCTTCGGTCACTCCTAAATTTGACTAACGTCCTGGTCGATAATGACATTATCAATTGGTTCATCGAACACTATCACGCCAAGGAGGTGGGGTTGAGGATCAGATTTGGGGTAGTCCACTTTACAGTAGAAGACATTGCGTTAATTTTGGGCCTAAGACTGGGTGGCAAGACAGTACAAATGCAACCAACAAACGTCGCAAGGCGAGAGGGGGAGGCATTGTCAATGTTCAGTTCCATGCTCAAATGTTGGCTACCAGCCATATGGGGTAGTATGAGAATACGTTCGGCTCCTCATTTGTTACATCTTCAACCATTTTTGTTCTGTGCTGGTACGCTTCTAACAAACGTTTGGTTCATGAAGTATTTGGCTGACCTCAGACGCCTCCACAAGTACGCATGGGCAAAGGCCGTTCACGAAGCCCTTATGCTGGAGCTAGAGAAAGCAAGTGAGGATCTCCCTGAAAGGAGATCATCTGGTAACTACGCTAACAAAAAGGGAAACGTCGATAGTTGTGTTGCCATACTTTAAGTAAGGGTTTGTATTTTTCATCTTGAGTTTGTCCTTTTTAATATATGGATTTTACCTTTTAATCAATGGTTTTGACCTTTTTAATATATGGTTTTGTCCTTTTTAATATATGAGTTCGGCCTTTTAAGAGGCAGTATTTGTCTCTTTTATTTTTTGGTTTGTCCTTTTTAACAAATGAGTTGGTCCTTTTTATGATATGAGGTAGTTGTTTTTAAGTTATGAGTTCGACCTCTTTCAACTTTGGGTTTGTCTTTCTTAAGGTAAAGGTTTGTCTATTTTGTACCCCGCGGGTTTGTCCTTTTTAAAATATGTGTTTTTCCATTTTAAGCTATGAGTTTGCCCTCTTTAATACATTGGTTTGCCATTTTTAACCTATGGGTTTGCCCTTTTTAACTAATGGGTTTGTAATTTTTAACCTATTGGTATGTCCTTTTTAATTTATAAGTCTGTCATTTTTAATACAATTTCATGTTTTTTTTATTGTATTAGTTTGTACTTTTTAATTTCATAGTTTGCCCTTTTAATAGATGGGTTTGACCTTTTAACGTTCTTGCATACACAAGTGTAACTTTGTGAGAAGTTCATGTTGGGGGAGCCCAAAATGGTTTCCTACCCGAGGACGAACGGGTGGTCGGCAAAGTTTGGGGGACAGATAATTCTGAAGAGATGGGAGGAACGCGACATCAGCCTCCCTAAAATTTACGTCGTAGAAATAGGACTGGCGCACTCACCTCTCCTTACACCGAAGGAGAAGGAACTCATTAGTTTGGCTCAAATTCCTGATCCAACCAATCGCACAGAAACTGATTGTGTGTCAAGAAGCACCAAATCTATGGTGTAATTGATAGACTGTAGCATCCCTAGGGACCTGCTGCTTCAAGAGTTTAAACTCGCTAGGCTGAAGACGAAATGTGTGTAAGTTGAAGTTGCCTTGAAGGAAGCAACTGAAGAGGTTAAGAGGCTCAAGGAAGAACTAAGGAAGTTGCGGGAGGAGACTGGGATGCTAAGGGAAGAGATTGCATCTCTTAGAGAGAGAGTGCAGCTCAGCAGAACTATAGGGAGGAAGACAGGGAGAGAGGAAGAAGAGAGAGGAGGGGGAGAAGAAGGAAAAAAAGAGGGAGAGAGAAGAGAGGAGGAAAAGGTGAGGGAGCAAGGAAGAAGGAAAGAGGAGGAAAAAAGAAAGAAGAAGGAGAAGGACGAGGACAAGATTTGGGAGCAAGAAAGAAGGAAAGAGGAGGAATAAAGAAAGGAGGAGGAGGAAAATGAGAATAGAAAGAAGAAAGAAGAAGAATTTAAGCAACAACAGGAGGAGGAGAAAAGAAGAACAAACTTGGGGTCCAGAAGACATCGCTCAATGGCCTTCGTGGAGCACAAGAGGAAAGAAGATGAAGAGAAGGATAAAAAAAAAGAACAAGAAGAAGAGGAAGAAGGAAGAGGAGCGGAAGAGGAAAGAAAGAGTGCTCCAAAGGAGCCTAAATAAAAGGAGGAAGAGAGTAGATGATGATTTCAAGTTGGCACATCACTCACGAGAGACAATGCCAGACATAGACATGGATATGTTGGTCACATTGAGTAGTGATAAGGTGAACATATATTGAATTTGACCGCAACGACCCATAATCACAGAGAGGTGATCTGGAGAGGTGATTGTGCAATTTCACATGTTCTGACCTGAAGACGCTCATCACGATAGGGATGGATATGACGAATGAGATGGTCGATAGTATGCTTTCTGTACTAGAAGACCGACAGAAAATAGAAAAGCACCCGCAGGAGGTAATTTGTATTTCAAGCTTCTGTTGAGAGAGCATTATGAATGGCCAGAGCCAATCCATTGAAGAGTTGCTTGCCCCTCGACTACAAGGTGTGGATCCTAGAAGGACCATCATCACCCAACCAATGCTACTGACACAACATTGGACTCTGCTGGTTGTTAACGGACTGTCTGAGGAGATCCTGTAGTTGAACAGTTGCTCTATGGAGCTAGTTCCAGATGAGGATCCCAACCAGACAGTAGGTGTACATGAATGCTTGGCCAAGTTAGTTGATCAATACTAGAGGGATTGACTGAAAGTGGACTGACCAGTGAGATACCTCAGGGAGACGTGCCAATGTCAAATGTCGGGGAGTAATGATTGTGATGCTTATTTGTTATACTGGATAAGGTGTCTCATGCAAAGGGTTTGCCGACGAATGAAATGGATCCCAAGATATTTCACTCATTCAGGGGTGAATTGACGATGTATTTAACGAGGGACTCCCACGACTGTGTTAACTTTTGAAGGATAAATCTTCTCCTCCTTTCATTTTTCTTATTTATGTCCGGTTTGTACTCGTGAGGAGTGACATTGATACATGTATAATTTACATATTCAGTTTTCCCCATTTTCATGTATAATTTACATACTAAGTTTTCCCCCTTACCATGTATACTTTTTTTCTTTTTGGATGCAAGTAAATTTATCCAGGCATGTGTTTGGTTTTGAAACAGTTTCCTTTTTAACTTTTTGGACGCAAGTAAATTAATCCACTAGGTTAAAAAGGACAAAAGACATTTCTTAAAAAAGACAAACACAGGTTAAAAAGGACAAACCCATGTATTAAAAGGGGCAAACCAATATGTTAAGTAGGTCAAACCCATGTATTAAAAAGGACAAACCATACATTAAAAGTACAAACACATTTCTTAAGTAGGACAAACCCATAGGTCAAAAGGGACAAACCTATGTATTAAATGGGGCAAACCAATATGTTAAGCAGGACAAACTCATGTATTAAAAAGGACAAACCATATGTTAAAAAGGACAAACACATTTCTTAAGAAGGACAAACCATATGTTAAAAAGACAAACACATTTCTTAAAAAACAAACATATGAGTTAAAAAGGACAATCTCATGTATTAAAAAGGGCAACCAATATCTTAAGAAGGACAATCACATATCTTAAAGAGGACAACTTCTAAATTAAAAAGTACATACTCATATGTGAAATGGGTACATTCCCACATTTTAAAAAGGACAATCACATGTTTTAAAAAGGACAATCACATGGGTTAAAATTAACTTTTCAAAGTTAACAATGCAAGCTTCGGGTCCTCATTTGTCGTAATACAACTTCATGTCCTAATCGCCAAAATCAGGATCCCCTGGTTTTGCCACGATCTGGTGCAGGGGTGATTTACCCTTCCTTCTGACCTTGCTCTTCTCTACTGTGATGTACTTTTTTTGCTTTTTTGAATTATCTTGTCAGGTAAAGAAACCTGACGTCTAGTAGTGGCTTCCAGGATGTGTGCTTTATCAAGATTGCGCACAAATGTACTCGCGATCCCAGCTTCCTCAACTATTGGAGGGACCTGGGTAGTGTTCATACATGACATAGCCACTCCACACACTTCACAACCTGAAGATACCTTTTGTGAGAAATGAATGCTTCCTAAGCAATACAAATGGCACGACCTATGATGTCGACGCAGCGCATCCTTTTCCATTATGTCATCTTCTTGGTACATCATATCTCGATAGCTCCGACGAATATCCTTCTGCCATCGATTAATGATGTACGACGGCGGGAGCATTGCATTAGGATCTAGGTGTCCAAGTACAATGAACATGTGGCAGCACAGAAGTCCAACGTACTGAAACATTCTACAATCACATGTGAAGTTCAGACTTCTGTGTTGTACCCAGAAACATTTCCAAAATAGCTACTCACCACTCCATACACGTTCAGTTACCTTGTGATGAGACCCGTCATTCATTTCGAACTCCACAGTTAGATCGCAGTATATCATCTTCCCAATTTCTAACTGGACTTTCTTGAAAACTCTTACCGTATACAACCCGTTGATCTGCCTCTCGAAGGGATATATTGAAACCAATTGGGAGTTCTTATGAAGATAATTGAAATCTGATTGACCTTCCTTCTCGTACTTGTGGAGGAGCGTGAGTTCGTATTATTGAACGAACTGCTTAAGGGTAGTCTTCGAAGTCAGGTACGTACTTGTCGAAGAAGACATTCATACTTTCACCTCTTTGAGTAGAAGTCATTCTCGCGAAAAAACAATCACCAGCAAAAGTAAGTACCCAGGACTCACATATTGCATAAATGGATTGGAGCCAGCTATGGTTCTGAATATCAAAATCACCAAGGAAACCCTACCAGTTTTGATCAAATTCTGATGGGCTTTTTGAGTCGTACACAATTAATTTTAGATCATAACATGTGTTTCCTATACTACATTGGCAACTTCAAGGGATCTTTGTTCATTATGTGTCATATACAAAATTTGTGTCTGACGTTTGGAAAGACATTCCTTATAGCAGCAGTAATGGTGTCACATTGGTCTGTTATGATCGCTAGTGGAGGGATATCTGCAAGATACGGTTAATTAAAGCGGACAAACTCATATATTAAAAAGGGCAATCCCATATCTTAAAACGGACAAACCAATACCTTAAAAATGACAACTTATGGATTAGAAAGAACAAAGCCATATATTAAAAATGACAAAGTCATAATTTAAAAAAGGACAAAGCCATGTATTAAATATGACAACTCACATGGGTTAAAAAGGACAATGTAATTTCTTAAAAAGGACACTGAGTCCTTTATAAGATAAAATGTTTATGCGTACCGCCTATGCACGACATCCACGTTTGGAACAACCAAATGTAATTTTCAAGGGTCTCACAGGATAACAAAGCGCAACAGAGCAACACCGACTCAAAATGTTGTTTATTAACTCTTATAAATGGTGCAAAAGGCATGTCGTATTTGTTAGTCAGGTAGGTAGTGTCGAAACATATAGCATCTCCGAAGTATGAATAGGCAGCTCTAAACCGGCATGCATCTTAATGAAATATTTCAGAAGAGTTTGTGCATCGCTAGGTCCCATTTTCAAATTTCTGACTTCGGTTATAACGTCCTGCGCACAAAGAGTTATGAACGCGGAGATCTTTTCTAACACACTTAGGTTGGTGATCTGCAGAAACAACACAAACCTTAGGTCCCTCTCGTTGAAAGTCAGTTTGTCATGCCCTTCAGCCTCGACAACAAAAGACTGCATGGTCTTCGCAGCCAAGATCCCGACAACATCATTGCACGTTATGCATGCAGACGTGGTCTCAGGTACAGTTCGCTTCTCTCTGAGAAAATGCATTTGCTCATCTTCAAGCATAACGTGGTTATCTTTTAGATCAACAAAGTTAATCTGGTACCCCATTACTTATCCTTGGTTTGTTGATGCATTGCCCTCTTTGGAGGAAGTAAGTGTGACTCGAATAACAACAATATGATCGTAATGAGATTGTCTTATCTTAACACCAAAACCACAGACATCTACGTAGGCAATATAAATTTTCTCTTGTTTCTTCGAAAGAACGACAAACATCCTCTCTTGAGTAACGCTTAACGGGTGCTCCTCTTGAGAAGTCATATGTACAATTTCCAATGTAGTTGAAGGTAGAGAAAAACCTACGCTCAAATGAAAGAAACAAGATACGAAAGATAAAGGAAAACAAAAAGGTTGTGATTCTGAGAATTATCATAGGATAGAGTGACAAAAGATGGAACCAGATTGACAACGTCACAAAATGATGTCCTTAGGAGCAGCCACAGATCATTTTCCCTGGTTTTTCGTTGTTAGTCAATAGTCAATTCTGTGTTTAATGTTCACAAGAAGGATGTACTTAATTTTGCATATGTGCCTTTAATGTTTCTTTTTTATGGACTACGGTCACTTCATCAGACATCAGTGTTGTTTTAGTTGAAATTTATATAACAGAAAGAAACAAATGACCGGACTTTACATTAAAAAAACCATTGAGAAACCAAAACATTATTATCGTGGAGCCGTGGGTCTGTGTTTGCATTCCCATAGACGGACAAACACTCGAATCATTAGCTAACTTGACCATTTGACCCACCATGGAAAATGTAGTAAACTGCTTACAGCTTAGGCACTTCTTCAAGTGATGATATGAACGCGAGTACGTAAAAAAGTTCCTTATGGTAGAAAATTTTATGCTCTTTTGGAGAAAATTGTCACGCCCAGGGTGGGACCACGGCCACAAAAATATGATATTTTTTTAATGCAATAACATTTAATTACTGTATCGATTGTATGTTAATATATAACCTTTACCAAAGAGTACAAAATTGAATATCGGTTGGTTTTTAGAAATTCCATCACTAGCTACAATTATTGTCTTACAAATATATAAACCGTAATAGTTAATAATGTTGTCATTATAAACTAACCTTTTTTTGGAATAATCTCAAATACCTAAAAAATTGTTTCTAGGATAGAGTATCATGGACGTATAAATAAACATCATGTATAACTGGCTCAGACAATAAAGTAAAATATTACTCCAATATTTTCTGTTTTAACATTCTAATCCTTAGGCAATGGATGCTTTCTAGTACAAAGTGTTAGGAAAATAGGAAGATAACTCTGAGAAAGATCAAACAAGACTATTTTTAGAGAAAATAGACAAATTTGTATGTACACACAAACCACTTTAGCATGGACCTGAAGCTGCTCACAACTAGCGTTAGTAGACCGTTATGACGTTCTAAAAAGCCTTCTATACTGGTGGAGAAAGACTGGAATAACGAACGAACTTCGCCATTGTTTTGTAACTCCAGAGGTAAGATGGAAAATTTTGTGCAAACTGCAGTGACAAACACAAAGGAAATAGATTCCGAGATGGAATATATAGAAGATAGTTGAACACATCGTCCATTCACAACATTATGAAAGTCTTATGCGCACATTCTACAATACTGAGTTCACATAAATTTACGTTGCACTTTTCGTGATGCATTCACGCATGTTTTTAACATTTGCTGAACTCCATTCTTGGGGGTTCAACAAACACAAACCACGTCTCACTATCTGGCCAAAGAAGTAGATGTAAGGTAACCACGACCATTTCATCAGAAGAAAACATATTCGTAATATTACGAAAAACATGGTAAAATACAAATATAATTCAAAATACTTAATAACCATTAAAGGTTTTACTAAACACAGCCGTAAACTACCAAGCTCAGGAGGGATAGACAGAGAGAAAGAAGATGGAAGAAATGACAGGAGTGAGAAAAAAACAAAAGACATCTGAAGCAAAGAGTGAGGTTATAACCCCATTTTCAATGCTAAATAGTCTTGCAAGGTCAAGAAAAAATACATCTAAAACAAAAGATGTACGAAAATAAAACTAAGCTCAGCACGGATAGCACCAGATAATAACACCACAACAATCACAAGATTCGTCATCCCACCAGTTGATCTTCTTGTATCCTTCATACCTCAAGAGCAGAGTCAACATATCCATGTATCCTTCCTACTTCAAGAGCAAAATCAACAAACCCATGCTGCCCTGTGACATTTCGTAAGAAAAACTAGACAAAAGAGAGAAGCGAGAAGTTGAGAGCAAAAGGCACGTTGGTTTGAGGGAAGAAGAAAGAAGCGTTATGTAGACACATCACACAAGGATGGAAGGGTGGAGTAAATAAGGTGGAAGGAAAAGGGTTGGGATGTCTGACATTCCATGTGTCTTCTCTCTTTATCTCTCTAATTCAGAGAAAAAGCAAGAAATAGGGGAGCCACGTATAATAACACCAGGATTCAGGAGCAGAAGGATTTAACTTGAACGAACAAAAAGCTAAAAAGAAATAGAGACAGTGCATAGTGCATACTGTGATACTGGGTAAGTACCTTTGCGGACTGGCTATAGCATTCATGTAGAAATCAAGAACCCTTCTCTCTCTCTTTCATGAACGGTCATTCTTAAATTCCAAATAACACATGGGGTTTTTAGGGTAATATTATGTTTGGAAGCCAACTCCTTTGGAAATGGGTGAGTTTGGATTAATAAATGTGTTGACGATGTTTTTTTGTCTATATATCTTGAATGGTCAGAGTCGCCTCAAATGCCTGAGTTCAGCCTTCAGGCTTCGATGCATAATTGGATAGATAATAAGATGCTAATATGATGTCACAGCATGTACAAGTTAGGTTTGAGGGGCGTTTGCTTGGTTACACACTTACACTTTCAAACAAGTAAATTAGTTTTTTGTCCCATATTTTGCGTATTTGCTTGTGTACACTTCTCCTCTAATAAATAACGTCTGTATACTTCCACCGTTATTGTTTACAACGCTATTGTGTTATTCGGATTTTAGTAACCCTCATAAAACCTGAGCAGCGGTTTTGGCTTGGGTATGCTTCGAGCCAAACAAAATTTACCTTTTGTCCTCGTATTTTTCCATATTGTGCTTGCTTGCAACATGTTCTTCAAATTTAATGTAGATTCCTTTGTATACCAGTGAGACATTGACTAACATAATCATCCAAGCAACACCCCTTAGGATTTTGTTGGTCCATTTGGCAACTGCAAGGACACGTTTTTATAATAAAAAGTTAACCAGCAAAAAAATAATTAAACAAAATTTAGTTTTCCTTTAACTAACACTAATTCTATATTTTGTGCATATCACTTAAATGTATTGGGTTTACTTTTACAAAACTTTATATGATTTATGAATGCTTTTGACAAGGTGTACGCAAGAAAAAACAGATAATGTAATGTTCCCAAAAAAATGGAAAATTTAAAACAAAATATCACATGGAATAAGACTACAAAAAAGAAAAATTACTCGAATGACATTCATCAAGGTACACCATTACAAAAGGGTTCGAAGTCCGATTACATCAAGATAAGGGATAGACAATACGTATAAAGACAACCACCTAAGACATGAGACTACAGGATCTGGTCCCGGGTGCACTCGTCCTCGGTCGTGACCCACTGAGCACCTAACAATACCCTGAAATGCAACATGATAAAATACCTGAATTTTCATAATGAAAACTTTGTATACCAAGTTCGCCCATTAAAATATATGAATGCACTGTACAATAAACCTATCATACTAGTGTCACATGGCAACAATGTATCAACAAGGAAATGTTCCCCAATCCGGGGCAATAATGGACAATTGTCCCATCAACAACATCGGGTCCCCCGAGAGCACCTACCGCAGGCAGACGCGGTCTTACGGAGAGTACGTGATACACCCCCACTCATGACTATGCTAATCATGAGGGTTCAGTTAGGGCCGCACACACTTCCGAGTCATAGATACAGCTCTGATCTCGTGGTCCTCAGGCCACAACTCCCACCTGAGTCGTCGCTCTGGACGACCATACCCGTCGAGCCGTCCCACAGCCCGGACGGTCATACCCGCCGGAACAAGTCTGGACTACCATCTCCTTCGCCACAAGGGTCGCACAATCATCCTCGTCGAATAGAAGTTCGGACGATCATTGATTGGTAGCATATCATACATTGCATTCATGCTATGCTATATATCATTTATTTCACCCCAATTTTGTGCTACTCGAGTGTTAATTTGATGTGTTTCAGGGTTCAGGCAATAAAGAAGAGAAATGAAAAGAAAATGACCTAAACGTAAGAAGAATGAGCTGATTTGGAAGGTTCTAGACATATTTGTAATGCCAAGGATTGGATTGTAATTCGTGAAGGACCCAAGTGAAAACCCAGAGGGACTTAAGTGTAAAAAAGAATATGTTGGTTGCAAATTTTCAGAATCTCCTGAATCTGGGGAGTAATTCGACAATTAAAATCAAATAGAGGCTTGAACCAACAGCTCTGGTAGCACCCCATGTGTTTATTATGTTAACTAAAGTTGTGGTTAAAATTTGTAGGCGATCGGAGAAAAATGATCCTCCCGTGGCGGATTAAAATATGCCACTGGTGGATCCTATTAGGAGTTTGGCTCTCAAAGTTTGGCCGCGGGTCGGGTTGTCATGTCAGAGTGTTCCAGGACCTCCAGATCTGATTTACAGCCATCTGATTATGCCCAGATCCATCCAAACCCTCTAATCTTCTATAAATAGACTTGTAATGCGTCATTTCTTCTTCTTCTTCCTCCTTCTCCCATTAGAGTAAGTTTTAGTTTCCTGTTTTAGTATTGTAATGATTGACATCATTTAATGCTTATATTTGTATATTATATCCATTATCTTTCACCTAAACAATGTTATGTTACGAGTTTTATGTTTAGTTTTCAGGAATAAATAGGTTTGAAGAGATGAAGCATAAAAGGACCCAAAAGCTAGGAAAAATGACTGAATTGTGAGATCTGGGGACTAAGATGCAAAGGAGAAGGACCTGAATGTAAGACAGAAGGACTTAAGAGCAAAACAGAGAACTCCACACCATCATGGGCTTTCCTAGAAGACCTTGCTGAGAAAATCATGCAATGGGAGAGTGTGAGGGAACCACCTGCATCATCTAGTATAGGAGCAAGGATCGTGAATGCAAACTCGACTAGATCGGGTGCCGCATTTGTTGTCGATACCACTACGGCCACCGAGTCGCGCATGGCGGGCTTAATGCGCCGTATGGATTCGATTGAGCTCCAAAACCAACAGGGTGCACCTCACATGTCCACATCTAGTCCAGTTCCCTGTCATTCATGTGGTAGGATAGGTCATGTAGACAGCGACTGTGTGTCTATACCTCCTGAGATGGAGCGTGTCAACGCCATCTATGACAGAGCTAGGAATGACCCATACTCATCATCTTATAATCCTGGATGGACGAACCACCCCAATTTTTCATGGAACCAAACTAATGCCCAGGGTGGTCCTTCAAACTCCTCTAGACCACATTATCAATCACACCAACCTCCCATGCATGCACAATCCTATCAGCCACCCCAAGCGCAAACCACCAATCAATCGGGTTTCCCAAATTCCAATAATATGGAAACCCGATTCAATTCGCTTGAGACCTTGACTCGTGGACTTGAAAACTCAATGAAATTTTTTATGTCAACCACGAGTCAAGTTCTCACTTCAAATCAGCAGACCATCAAATCTCTAGAGCTTTAGATGAGCCAAATTGCTCGGTTTGTACATGAAAGAGAGAGAGTGTCTTTTCCTAGCCAGCCTGAGGCTAATCCCCGTATGTACCAACAACAAAACATGCAAAATGAGAATGTGGTATCTCGGGGGAGGCAAGTGAACCATGTGGAGGAACCTGTTCACCATGTCAATTCTATTGTGACCTTAAGGAATGGAAAACAGGTTGACAATCACATTTCCTTGCCACAACAACCACCATCTATGCAGCCCCTCATTGGGAATGGTGGTGAAGAAAGAGGCTGAGGGTGAGGGTAATACACCAAAGCTTTCTTCTCAGGCACCGCAGAAAACCTACCTGCCAAAAGCTCCCTATCCAAGTAGGTTAACCAAAAAGCAGAGTGACAACATGGACAAGATATTAGAGGTGTTTAAGCAAGTAAAGGTTAACATCCCCTTGTTGGATGTCATCCAACAAATACCTCAATATGACAAAGTGTTGAAGGATCTCTGCACAACCAAGAGGAAGACCAATGTTCCTAAGAAAGCATTCTTGGCTGCAAATATCAGCTCACTTTTGTCCAATCCTACCTACACAAAATACAAGGACCCTGGTTGTCCTACTATTCAGTGTACGATAGCGGACACTAGAATGAGCAATGTTTTGCTTGATTTAGGATCAGCAGTCAACCTCCTCCCATTCTCTGCTTATAAACAGTTGAACTTGGGAGAATTGAAACCAACGAAGATCACCCTCCAATTGGCGGATAGATCCATTCATATTCCCATGGAGATTATCGAGGATGTGTTTATCATGGAGATTTTATATTTCCAGTCGATTTTGTTGTCCTCGATACCAATCCTTTTGCGAACACCCACTCTCAAATACCTTTAATTTTGGGTAGACCATTTCTGACAACCAATGCCTTGATTAATTGTAGAAATGGTCTCATGAAGCTCTCATTCGGTAACATGAGTGCCGAGTTTCATGTGTTCAACTCTGGTAAGCAACAAGAACCTATGGATGAACATTTAAATCTAAATCTCATCCGCCAATTGGAGAAAGCACCACAAACTCAACGAACACCCCTAACCCCAATGCAACCCGTTGAGAATGTTCGTGGGCCCAGCGAAAACTCATTGCCTGTCTTCGCAATGCAACAGAGTGAGCTGGCCTCAAATATGAATGTCCAAAGGGAGTGTTCGTTGCATGATTCAGTTGAGAATACTAGTGAGAGTGAGACACCTCATCATATGCCTACACCAGAAGGTGTCTCTACCTCATGTGTCATGGCCATTGAGCCATTTGAGCTTCATATTGACTCCAACAAGGACCCACCTATGACCGAGCTTATGCTTGATGATCTAAATGATGGTGGGAGGTCCTTGTTGAATGACTTCAGGAGCAGCCCCGTTCTTAGTGATGCAGGTCTGCTGCATCCATCGAATGAGCTTGAGGAACTCATTCCGATGCACCCGCCTATTGGTTGGAGGGTTTTGTTCGATGAGCAATTAAACCCTAGTGAGGTAACACAACTTCATGAGGGGTTCGAGCCTTTCAGCTTTGACCTTCCACCCCTCATGACACCTCAGAGTACCAGTGAAGTTTGCCCATCTCGGCAAGTCTCTGGTCCTCAAAACTTGATGTTCTCATTTGATGTTCCTTGACCAAATGATTATGAGAATATCTTGGTTGATGTATATATCTTGTAAAAAAACAAAAAAAAATAGAAAAAACGTGTGTAATAAAAACTCCTTTAGTGAGCATCGATTGTTGTGGGCCCCAACCCTTGTGTACTTGGGCCCAATCTCTTCACATATTTATCTCCCTTCTTCAGCTTCTCACAGGTTTTGAGGGAATTTGGGTTTGTGTCCATCAACATGACCCTGGACGTCCCTTTGTACTTTATGTTGGTGAGATCTTTCCTTTTTCATGCATATCTACATGTAGTATCTTGTTCACATTCATTGAGGACAATGCATGACGTAGGTGTCGGGGGTGTTTTACGTGTGTACATAGTAGAGTCTTTTTCTTTTGATTTTGTTTTCTTTTTGTGTGTATTGTTAGGGTCATGTTAGTGTGCCGCATTTAATATCGATATATCTGCTTGCCATGATCCTTGGGTGACTTGTTTTCTTTTGCTTGCCTAGTGCTTTAAAATTTTCACATTTCTTTCAAAATCTTCATGTGTTTGCGAAAGAAAATGTTTTTGTAGGTTTTGCGTGTGTTTCGCATGTGCAAAACTGTTGAGAGGCAAATTAAAAAGAAAGCTCCCAAAATTGTCTTGAACTTGATACATTAGGATATCTAGTTTACTGGCTTTAGGTCTTATCGAGTCGTTAGGATGCACCCCAGTTTTCCCTCGGGGGGTGTGTAATCATAGGGTTTCAGCACTCAAACATTTAAAGAAGTCCACCCTGAACCTAGTGAGTCAAATAATTCGTGTCTGTTAGTATAAGGAAGTTTGTCGTAGTCAAGGCCCCTTAATATTTTTTTGTGAAACTTAAGTGTAGGGGTTTTGGTTCCCATGTAGATAAATAAATAAGGGGTATTCTCTCTTCTCGCACGGCTCCTATCACTCGGTAAAGTAGGTCTGAGGGGACTTTGTGCATGGTGCTTTCGAGTCATCTGACTTGGGATGCACTGACCGAACTCCCGTTACACGGGTGGTAGGGATCGCCCTATATGGAGAGTTGGTGGAAGGTATATGTGATAGTGTAAGTCCTCATAGGCAATGATGCACGAAACCGACCCTGGGAGAATCAAACACCAAACAATAAAATGCTCTAATGAAAAAAAGAAGAAAAAAGAGAGAAGCAAATAAAAACCAAAATGGACTCTACACATTGTATCACATTCAGAAGTTAAGGTTGCCCATGTCTTTCACTTAAGTCCTTAACTAACTTTCACGAATAACTCATTAGGCTAGGTGTGTGGACCGATTACATATATAGAGTCGACCCGTAGTATTACCGCATCCCATGATCGACAATATGAGTCCGACGAGTCATGTAGCTAGATTGATTAATGCATCTTGTTCGGATTTTGTGGGTATATCCGCTGAAAACCCTCAGGAGACAACATTCCTCCTCCTTGGCGACAAGGAGGTTTAACGGCTTGTTGCACGTGCTAAGTGCAACCGTGATTCCTACGAAAGTGAGTTAGGATTTCTTGTTTTTCGTATGCTTTTCTCTTTCTTTGTTTTGCTCGGGATTAGCAAAAGTTAGGTGTGGGGGTATTTGATTGACATCATTTAATGCTTATATTTGTATCTTATATCCATTATCTTTCACCTAAACAATGTTATGTTACGAGTTTTATGTTTAGTTTTCAGGAATAAATAGGTTTGAAGAGATGAAGCATAAAAGGACCCAAAAGCTGGGAAAAAGGACTGAATTGTGAGATCTGGGGACTAAGATGCAAAGGAGAAGGACCTGAATGTAAGACAAAAGGACCTAAGAGCAAAACAGAGAACTCCACACCATCATGGGGAGTATTTTGGCAATTCTATTCGGGTCGGAGCTCAAATAAACGAAGTAGATGCATCCAAGACCACCAAATACACTAAGCAAAGCCCAACACAAATCCAGATGGATCCAGACTTTTTAGACAACTAATTGGCGGTCTGTTTTGGCCCAAATCCGCTAAGATTTCTCCTGGACATGTATTAGTGTTTGTTTAGGCTATTTTTGGTATTGGTTTAGTCCCACATCAGGGGATTGTCCCGGATTAGTTTTTTCCATGCGTATAAATAGAACTCTTCACCTCCTATTGTAATCACTCCATATTTTAAGTGGCTATTCTTCCTACTAGAAGTGAGGCCTTGAAGCACACACTAAAGTAGGAGGATGCTACTTTTAATGTGAGTTATTTTAATACAAGTTTTCTTTATTATGTTGTTTGTTTTATGTTTCTTGTTTTGCTTTGCTTAATCTCATTTCATTAGTTTTATTAGCTTAGTTAATATGCTTTCTTTGTTTAGTTTAATAATTAGTGTAATGTTTAGTGAGTAGTTCCATCCCCTTTGGGGGGTGGAGTAGATGTACATACATGCAAATGAGAATGGATTGAATGCTTTATTTCCAATGTGTTGATAAAACATGAATGTATGCTTGCTTGTTTAGGATAGAATTTTATAACTTGATGAGTTTTGCCAAAATGATTAGACACCTCTCATGCTTGTTTAGGTTCTGAAATAAACATCTTGCATATGTAAATGTTAATCAACTAAGTTGGTGAATAGATTGATAGGTTTTGCCACAACATTTAGACACTTCCTATGCATGATAACACCACCTTTATTTGTGCTTAAAGAATGTGTTCAACACCCACCTCTTTGCTTGTGTGCACTCACTCCATCCCTTAGGGGTTTTCCCATTCCTGAATTCCAGCACTTCTATTTTGTTCTTAGCTTAGTTTTTATTTGATTGTTTGTTTCTTTCGTTCGCATTTCATACTTCTTAGCGTAGTTTAGTGTAGAGTAGCATAATCAATCTTTCTCCCCCCCCCATTTTTGCCACTTGATTTCTGATAAACAAGAGTCTGCTCACCTCCCTGAGGACGACCCGTACTTGCCACCACTTCATCGCGGTCGTGCACTTGCGGTTTAATATAAAACGTTCAACATGTAAATAAGTGGGTTGGAAAGGAGCAAACTTTGTATTTATATTTCTTAATCTAGTTTAGTTCTTGTGAATCTTGTTGTTGTTGTTTGCTTAATCTTGTCTTCTTCATTTCCATTATGGGTTTATATTGTTTTTATGCTTTCTTTAGTTTAGAGATGAGTAGACAGTAGTCCATCCCCATCGGGGGTGGAGAAGAAAGTGTTGTGATTATGTGATGTATTAGTGTGTGTTAATCCTACCTTTGAACCTTACATGATTTCCATAACCATCCAATGGGATTTCACTCTTATCTTTGATGTGCTAATGTTCTTGAGTGATGCTTAGCACATGCTTATATTAGTGGGTTTATTTTATGGGAAATGATGAGGTGAGGATAAGGATGGAGTGGAAGAAGGAAACATGACATGTGGTAGCATGTGCTATTGTTGGCCTCAACTTAATTAATGTTTTGTATGTTTTAATGATTGTGCAAATCTTATTTCATGTGGAGACATAGTGGAGTTTGGTCTTTATGCATGAGTTCATTTAGCTTCATTTCAATTATTGTCTTGTATGTTTTAATGATAGTGTTTTAGCTTATTTCATGTGAAGGCAAAGTTGGATTTGGTTTTCATGTACTACATGTTGTGACGAGCACAAATGAACACACACATTTACACATATTTTCGTATTAGCATTCTTTCTCTACCACCTTAAGAGGTTTAGTTTTATAGTTTGTTTTCCAATTCCATTGTTGTTGTCTTTTTTTGCCTTAATCTATGTTTTAATGATTTAATCAACCTAATCTTAATTGTCATGATGTAGAGTAGCACACATGTTGCATTGCATATATATTTCTTTGTGCTAACCTCTACAGGTGATCAAGACTCAAGGAAGAAAGGAAATCAAGTCAAGACATATAATCAAGCTCATTTGAAGACATGTAATTTGTATTTCTTTGAGTCTTAGGAAATTTGTGTAATTGAGCATACATTAGTTAAAAACTACTCAAACACACACTAGGTTCCCTATAGAAGCCACACACGAAATTTCACAAAATTTGGACTTCAATAGATCACCCAAACTTAGACCGGAAAACACTATACCAAAACCTGAACAGTCCGCCCACATTCGGTCGACCAAAACAGACTGTTTGGTCGACGGAGTGATCATATATCCTGTAGGTGTTTAACTGCCCAAGTTTGGTCGACCGAGTTAACATATTTTTCCGACCATTTGTTTTTTCGTATTATACTCAATGGTCGTATTCGTATTATCTCCATATACCCCAAATACATTTTGTGTATCGGTCGACCGAGGACTTTGTTCGGTCGACCGAACTTATGTTCCTTGACAAACCCAAAGTGCCTGTCGGTTTTTGGTCGACCGTGGACCTTGTTTCGGTCGACCGAATTTGATCTTGTTTGTCAACCCCAAAGTGTCTGGTGTGAATCGGTCGACCGAACCTATCTCGGTGTTCAACCGATCACTTAAGTGTACCAAGATTGTTGCCTTTGGCGGTCCACCGTTCCTTAACTGGTCGACCAAACCTTAATCTAAATTGCCAAACGGTCGACCGAACAACCCGATCCGATCGACCGAACTTACTCAGAATTGGGTCCTGTCAGTTTCTACTTTGTGTATCTTACACAATCTTTACCCAATTCATCCCCAACGGATATAACTCTTTAGGAGTTGATAAATAGGTTTTTCCTTGACACAATTACACATCTCTTACAGTTCCATTTGTCAAATACACCTAAGAGAAACTCCCAAGTCTCCTATTCCCCAAATCCTACTCTCCAAGCTTAAACTTCCACATCTTAGTATCAATTTCACATCCTAAGCTAAGTGTGCTCAAGTTAGAGAGTGTGTTCCACTCAAGATCTCAGTTGTAAAGAAGCAAGGACTTCTGTGAAAGCCTGAAGTGTTCCTCTCGGATTGTCTGAGAAGAAAGTCAAGCTCACGAGGGTGTTCGTGGAGCTTGTTTTGTAAAAGGCTTAATCTCGGCCCAGAACAAGGATGATAGTGAAGACGCAAGCGGAGCTCGAGGTAGATCGAGCGAATCTTGCAAGAGAGGAATTAGGCGGGAGGCCGAACCTCTATAAAAATCCAGTGTCATCATTGTGGTTTGCCTTACTTACTTGTATTTGTTTAAATTCCGTTGTGCATATCTTGATTGATTAAACAAGTAGGTAATTAGCTTAAAGTGATTAGAATTAGAGACCCTCATGATCCTTGATTGACATCATTTCATGCTTATATTTGCTTCTTATACCCATTATCTTTCACCTAAACAATGCTACGTGACGAGTTTTATGTTTCAATTTCAGAAATAAAGAGGTTTGAAGAGAAGAAGCATAAAAGGACCCAAAAGCAGGAAAAAGGACTGAGTTGAAAGACTCAAGGACTAAGATGCAAGATCAAAGGACCTGAATGAAAGATCGAAGGACCAATGAGCAAACAAAAATACTTCACACCATCATGGTGAGTATTTTGGCAATTCTATTCGGGTCGGGGCTCCAACAAGCGAAGTAGATACATCATAGACCGACAAATAAAACCAGAAAAACTCACAACGAATTCCAGCTAGATCCAAATCTTATGGACCGCCAATTGGCGGTCTGGGACCGCTAATTGGCGGTCTAGATCCTTCTGGATCCGATCAAACTTCCCTAGCACATGTATTAAGGGATGTTTATTCTACTTTTGGTATTTGTTTAGTCCCACATCGAGGGATTGTCCCGGATTACCTTTTTCTTTGGTTATAAATAGAACTCTTCACCTTCTATTGTAATCACTTCACATTTTGAGTGGCTATTCTTCTTACTAGAAGTAGGGCCTTGAAGCACACACTAAAGTAGGAGGATGCTACTTGAATTGCGAGTCATTTTAATAAAAGTTTCTTTATTATGTTGTTTTGTTTCATGTTGCTTGTTTTACTTTGTTTAATTTCATTTCATTAGTTTTAGTAGCTTAGTTAATATGTTTTCATTGCTTAGTTTAATAATTAGTCTAATGTGTAGTGAGTAGTTTCATCCCCTTTGGGGGGTGGAGTTGATGTTCATACATACATTAGAGAATGGAATGAATGCTTTATTTACAATGTGTTGATAAAACATGAATGTATGCTTGCTTGTTTAGGATAGAATTTATAACTTGATGAGTTTTGGCAAAATGATTAGACACCTCTCATGGTTGTTTAGGTTCTGAAAAAAATAACTTGTATATGTAAATCTTAATCAACTAGGTTGGTGAATGGATTGATAGGTTTTGTCATAACATTTAGACACTTCCTATGCATGATAACACCACCTTCATTTGTGCTTAAAGAATGTTTTCAACACCCACCTCTTTGCATGTGTGCACTCACTCCACCCCTTAGGGGTTTTCTATTTCTGAATTCCAGCACTTATTTACTTCTTAGTTTAGTTTGGTAGTTCATCGTTTGTTGCTTTCTTTCGCATTTCGTACTTTGTAGTGTAGCGTAGAGTAGGATAATCAAATTCTCTTCCCTATTTTTGCCACTTGATTTCGTACAAACGAGAGGCTGCTCACCTCCCTGTGGACGACCCGTATTTGTCATGTCTTCACCGACGTCGTGCACTTGCGGTTTAATTAAAACGTTCAACAAGTTTTTGGCGCCGTTGCCGGGGAAGTGTCAGTCCAAACTCTTGATTGGACGATTCAAGTGGATTTAATTTGTGTTTTGTAGTTTTTCTTTGTTTCAGAGACTTGGAGTCGCCAGGAGAGGTAGCTGAAGAAATTGGGAGGCAACCTGGACACTTTGGACCGCCAATCAGCGGTCTGGTGAGCCATGTTTCTCTTCTTTTTTCTTCATCTTGTTGTCATAATTGATGTAGTGATCTGGGACTTCATTTGGCATGTTTTGACTTATAATTTGTTCCCAGATCAATAATCAAACCTCCTTTAAGCAACTTGGACCCTAAAACTCTAAGCAAAAGAATAGGCATTCTTTCTTGTTTAGGTCATGCATCTTGTATGTGACTTAGGCATGTAGATTGTCTTTTATTTTAGCTTTATTTTTAGTTGTTGAGTGCTGGCGTGAGGTATGCACCTTCTACTCTCATTCATGCATTTCGTATGAACATGCATTAGTTAGTAGGAAGTGCATTGAAACAAGTATGAGTTGAGCATTTGTTTGGAGAGTTGATTGTTAGATTTAGGACTCCAAAACGCTACTAAGGAGGGGTTGTCCCATATAAGATAAGGTGGGGGATTTCATCACCCTTTCCTTTGCCCCCAAAAACCACACTAATCAAGAGCATAATTTTAAAATCAAGTAGACATTGGCCCTAAGATTAGGAGAGTGATCCGGTCCCAACCGTCATGGCGTGATCGGTGTTGCCACTTTGTCGATAGTAGGAGAGACGAGATCTCCGGATCTTGGCTCACTTGCTGGGCTTTGTTGTCCTCGGCGTAGGGAGGTGAGGCGTGTTGAGGCCGTGTGACCTCGCAGTTAGGCGTCGTCTAGCTGTAAGGACATATAGGGACCTTAGGATTGCTTGAGCCTTGTTTTCTTGTGTGCTTCTACCTGTACCCATCCGCCGTAGCATAAGGACTTATTCCCTTCTCTCTTGTGTTCCTCTGTCTTCTCCTCTACGCACATTCTTTGTTAAAAAAAATTTGGTTTGTGTTTGTGCACCTTTGTGAATGCTTTCGTGGGCACGAGACAAGAGTGGTCGTTTGACAAGGTGTGTTGTCAATCCTGCGTCGGTAGTCGATTTCTCGATGCCTTCCTCCTTTCGTGTCGCACACAGTCCAGGTTCAATGGTTGCTAATTTCCACGAGGAGGAGCAGTTGCTGGACCCACCTGTTCTTCATGTTGTCACTCCCATACCTCTACGTGATCGATGCTACCCGAGCTATACTGCTCTACCCTCATGCATCATATTGCCAGAGGCAAATGCGAACCATTTTGAGGTTAAGCCTCAGTTTATTTCCATGCTCCCTCACTTCACTGGGAAAGGTGACCCCTATATCTTTCTCAGGGAATTTGAGGAGGTATGTGCTATGTTCAAGCTGCAACAACTTAGCACAGACTCCATCCATCTTAGGCTTGTCCCCTTTGCGCTGAAGGATGACGCCAAGAAGTGGTTGTACAGCAACCAGGCGAATACCTTTTGGACTTGGGATGAGTTTCAATCTGTATTCCTCAAGAAGTACTTTCCAAATCATCGGACTCAAAAATTGAGGAACGAAATCAATTCGTTCTATCAACTTGAGACCGAAACATTTCATGCATATCTAGAGAGGTTCAAGAAGCTACTATCCTCATGCCCTCACCATGGCATTGAGTTGTGGCGTCTTTGTCAGAATGTTTACGAGGTTCTTCACATCCCGTCCCGAACGCTCCTTGAGTCCATGTGTCAAGGAGAGTTCTTAAGAAAGGATGAATGGGAGGCATGGGCTTTCCTAGAAGACCTCGCTGAGAAAACCATGCAATGGGAGAGTGTAAGGGAACCACCTGCATCATCCAGCATAGGAGCAAGGATCGCGAATGCAAACTCGACAAGATCGGGTGCCGCATTTGCTGTCGATACCATTACAGCCACCGAGCGACGCATGGCGACCTTAATGCGTTGTATGGATTCAATTGAGCTTCAAAACCAAAAAGGTGCACGTCACATATCCACATCTGGTCGAGTTCCCTATCATTCATGTGATGGATAGGTCATGTAGAAGGCGAGTGTGCGTCCATTCCTCCTGAGATGGAACATGTCAACGCCATCTATGACAGGGCTAGGAATGACCCTTACTCATCATCTTATAATCCTGGACGGAGGAACCACCCCAATTTTTAATGGAACCAAAATAATGCCCCGGGTGGTCTTTCAAACTCCTCTTGACCACCTAACCAATCATACCAACCTCCCATGCGTGCACAATCTTATCAGCCACCCGAAGCTCAAACCACCAATCAATCGGGTTTCCCAAATTCCAATAATATGGAAACCCGATTCAATTCGCTTGAGACCTTGCCTCGTGGACTTGAAAACTCAATGAAAATTTTTATGTCAACCACAAGTCAAGTTCTCACTTCAAATCAGCAGACCATCAAATCTCTATAGCTTCAGATGGGCCAATTGGCTCAGTCTGTACATGAAAGAGAGAGAGGGTCTCTGCCTAGCCAGCCCGAGGCTAACCCCCGTATGTACCAGCAACAACACATGCAAAATAAGAATGTGGTACACCAGGGGAGGCAAGTGAAACATGTGGAGGAACTTGTTCACCATGTCAATGCCATTGTAACCTTAAGGAATGGAAAACAGGTTGACAATCACATTTCCTTGCCACCACCACCACCATTGATTGACATCATTTCATGCTTATATTTGTATCTTATATCCATTATATTACACCTAAGCAATGCTATGTAACAAGTTTTATGTTTGAATTTCAGAAATAAATTTGAAGAGATAAAGCATGAAAGGACCCAAAAGCAGGGAAAATGACTTAATTGTGAGACCTGGGGACTAAGATGCAAGGGAGAAGGACCTGAACGTAAGACTGAAGGATCAAAGAGCAAAACAGAAAATTCCACACCATCATGGGGAGTATTTTGGCAATTCTATTCGTGTTAGAGCTCCAACAAGCAAAGTAGATGCATCCAAGACAAACAAATACATCAAGACAAGCCCACAACAAAAATGAGCCAGATCCGGATCCGCTAAGATTTCAGGAGCACGCGTATTAGTGGAAGTTTAGTCTATTTTTGGTATTTATTTAGTCCCAGATCGAGGGATTGTCCCGGATTACCTTTTTCTATGGCTATAAATATAACTCTTCACCTTCTATTGTAAACTACCCATTGCTTGATAGAATTCTCTCTACTAACGAGTAAGCCTTGAAGCAAAACTCAAGGTGGAGAAGAATGCTACCTTCAATGTGAGTCATTGTTAATAAAATAATTGTTCTTAGTTTCTTTTAATCTTGTCTTTTAATTCTTGCATGTTTCTTTAGTTTATGTTTCTTTCAATTAGCTTCTTTAATGTTCCTTTCTTGCTTAGTTGAATTTCTTTTCAGTATAATGTTTCATTTTGTTAATGTAGTTAGTTTAATTATGAGTGAGTATTTCCATCCCCTTTGGGGGTGGAGTAGAGGTATGTACATGTTATGTAGGTGGTATGAATGCTAGATATTATTGTTGTGAGAGATATTAGTATGCTTGTGATTGATCATTTTAAATTAACCGCAAGTGCATGGCCGCGTTGAAGCGGTGGCAAATACGGGTCGTCCACTGGGAGGTGTGTCGACAATTGGTTTGTTCGAAGGCGAGAGGTAAAAGAAGTAGAGAAAGATTGGTTACACTAAACTATACTACAATGCGAAATGAAATGGAGAAGAAGCGATAAAACTAAACCCCAAAGGGGGTAGAGAAATAATGTGAACATAAAAGAGTGTGTGTGTGTTCATTAAGGTCCTCACAATATGTAGTGCATGAAATCATAAAACTACATCCAACTTTGCCTCTACATGAATTAAGATAAGACTACATCATTAAAACATACAAGACAATAATTGGAATGAAGCTAAATGAACTCACGTATAAAAACTAGACCCTACTATGCCTCCACATGAATTAAGATACACATTATCATTAAAACATACAAGACATTAATCAAGGTCAAGGCAACAAGAGTTCATACACTACAACTTGTGTTTCCAATATTAATTCCATCCATATCCTAACATTATCATTCCCCATAAAATAGGTCCACTAATCAAAGCATAAGCTAAGCTTCATTCAAGAGCATTAGCATATCAAAGATAAGAGTGAAAACCCATTAGATGGTTATGGAAATCATATAAAGCTCAAGGGATTAAGATAACACACACTTAATACACTACATGATTATATCACATATTTCTCCACCCCCAAATGGGGATGAAACTATTCACCACTCATTACACTAACTATATTAACAAAAACAAACATAATACTGAAATGAAACTATACTAATCAAGCAAGAAATTTGCAAGAAGCATAAATCAAGACAAGCAACAAAGCAAAACACATTGAAGGAAATTAACTAAGCTAGAATTAACAAGCTAATGAAAAACTTCTATTACGAACTCACTCAAATTACAAGCAGCCCTTCCTCCATCAGAGTTTTGCTTCAAGGCTTCACTCTTAGTAGGGAAGAAGACCACCAAAGAGAGAGATGGATACAATGGGAGGTGAAGAGTTCTATTTATAAGCATGGAAAAAGATAACCCGAGACAATCCCCCGATGTGGGACTAAACCAATACCAAAAATAGCCTAAACACATGATAGCCAATTAGCGGTCTATAAACTTCAGATCACGTTGCTTTTGGTTGTGGGCTTTGCTTGATGGATTTGTTGGTCTTGGATGCATCTACTTGGTTTGTTGGAGCTCCGACCCAAATCGAATTGCCTAAATACTCCCCATGATGGTGTGGAGTTTCCTATTTTTCTCTTAGGTCCTTCGGTCTTACGATCAGGTCCTTCTCCCTTGCATCTTAGTCCCCAGGTCTCACGATTAAGTCTTTTTTCTTGCTTTTGGGTCCTTTCATGGCTCTTCTCTTCAAACCTCTTTATTTCTCAAATTCAAACATAAAACTCGTCACATAGCATTGCTTAGATGTAAGATAATGGATATAAGATACGAATATGAGCATGAAATGATGTCAATCAAATACCCCACACCTAAGTTTTTGCTAGTCCCGAGCAAAACGAAGAAAGAGAAAAGCAAACGAGAAACAAGAAATCCTAACTCACTTTCGTAGGAATCACGGTTGCACTTAGCACGTGCAACAAGCTGATAAACCTCTTTGTTGCCAAGGAGGAGTATTGTCTCCTAAGGGTTTTCAGCGGATATAACCACAAAATCCGAACAAGATGCATTATTCAATCTAGACACTCGACTCGTTGGACAAATTTTGTCGATCAATGGACGCGGTAATCCTACGGGCTGTCTCTATATAGGTAATCAGTCCACACCTAGCCTAATGAACCATTCGTGCAAGTTAAATAAGGAATTAAGTGAAAATACATGGACAACCTCAAGATCCTCAAGTGATACAAAGTGTAAGGTCCATTAAGGTTCTTATTTGCATTTTTTTTTCTTTTGTTTCTTTTCACATTTTTTTCTTTTTTTCTTTTTATTAGTTTGAGCTTCATTCTCCCAGGGTCAGGTTTCGTGTATCATTGCCCACGAGGACTTACACTATCACGTACACCTTTCCCCAAATCTCCACATAGGGCAATCCCTACAACCCGTGTAACGGGAGTTCGGTCGGGGCATCCCAAGTGAGATGACTCGAAAGCACCAGGCACAAAGTCCCCTCAGACCTACTTTCCTGAGTGATAGGAGCCGTGCGAGAAGAGAGAACACCTACTCACTTATTTATTATCTACACATGAACCAAAACCCTACACTTAATGTCTCACAACAAGATTTAAAGGGTCCTTGACTACAACAAACTTCCTTAAGTTAACAGACACGAATTATTGACTCACTAGGTTCAGGGTGGACTTCTTTAAATGTTTGAGCACTGAAACCCTATGATTACGCACCCCCAAAGGAAAACTGAGGTGCATCCTAACGACTCGATAAATCCTAAAGCCACTGTACTAGATATCCTAATGCATCAAGTCCAAGACAATTTTGGGAGCTTTATTTTTACTTTGCCTCTCAACGGTTTTGCACATGCTAAACACACGCAAAAACCCACAAAACATTTTCTTTCGCAAACACATGAATATTTTGAAAGAAATGTGAAAATTTTGAAGCACTAGGCAAGCAAAGGAAGACAAGTCACCCAAGGATCATGGCAAGCAGATATATCGATATTAAATGCAGCACACTATCATGACCCTAACAATGCAAACAACAGAAAACAAAATCAAAAGAAAAGACTCGACAATGTACACACGTAAAACACCCCCCCCCCCCACACCGACTTCATGCATTGTCCTCAATGAATGCGCGCAAGATAGTACATGGATTTATGCATGAAAAAGAATAGATCTCACCAACGTGAAGTACACGGGGAAGTTTCTAGCTATGTTGATGGACACAACACAAATTCCCTCAAAACCTGTGAGATGCAAAGGAAGGGATACAAATACGTGAAAGAATCGGGGCCCAAATACTCAAGGGTTGGGGCCCACAACAATCGATGCTCACTGAAGGAGTCTTTTTTTTTCTTTTTTTTTGAACAATGTACAACAATGGGCTCCCATCTTCATATATCAAGGGACATCAAATGGGAACCCGTCATCTCTCGAAATAGAAATGCACCTGTAAGGGCTCGCAACATATAAAACATAATTACTTGACCACCTGACACCCTTATTAGCATTGTGGTCGTTCGATGCCTCTCAAGAGTTATCAAAAGAGGAGGCATGAATGAAGGTGAACCTCTACCAGGTTGAAGGGAATCAGGTGGTTGATTCTTAACCCACATGGGGTCCTCAGCAGATACATAATGAAGAGCATGTGACCTAGAGGCCATAAAAATGGATCTGGTGGCTCAAAAGCCACGTGATCAAAAGGATGTGGCTCAAGGGCCACGTGATCAAGAGGATGTGGCTCAAGGGCCACAAGATCAAAAGGATGTGGCTCTAAGGCCACGTGATCAGAATATAAGGCACCTTCTTGTGCCAGCTCAGGTGAAACATCTTCACCACCATTAGGATCTCCATCGAACAATTCTCTGAAGTACTTGAATATAAGGCACCTTCTTGTGCCAGCTCAGGTGAAACATCTTCACCACCATTAGGATCTCCATCGAACAATTCTTTGATGTAGTTGAAGGTGCCCTCAGCTTTACTCTCATCCATGCCCTGGATAAGGTTAACTCCAATAGGGTCAGTGAAGGCACCTGGCTTCTTGCCGATTGTGAAGATGTTGAAATCAGGGCATTGACTACCATAAGTTAAGCGCATCAGACCATTGCGATAATTGATCAAGGCATTGGAATTCGCAAGAAATGGTCGCCCCAGAATGACAGGAATTTGTCCAAGTGGGTTGGGCACTGGTTCAGTATCCAAGACAAAGAAGTCGACTGGATAAATGAACTCTCCCACTTTGATCAGCACATCTTCCACCACACCCATCAGTTTCTTCATAGACTTATCAGCCAATTGAAGAGTGGTTTTTGTTTGTTTGAGGTCTCCAAGACCGAGGTGGGTGTAGACAGAATATGGCAGAAGATTAACAGATGCACCAAGGTCCAATAAGGCTCGATGTATAGACACATCACCAATCACACAAGAGATAGTAGGACACCCAGGGTCCTTGTACTTGACTTGCATGGGTTGTGCCAACAACGAACTCACGTTAGCCGCAAGAAAAGCTTTCTTGGGAACATGAGTTTTTCTTTTCTTGGTGCATAAGTCCTTGAGAACCTTGGCATAAGGTGACATTTGCTGAATCACCTCCAAAAGAGGGTTGTTCACCTTGACTTGCCGAAACATCTCAAGCATCTTGTCATGCTGATCAGAGGTTTTCTTTTTAAGGCGCTCAGGGAATGGCGCCTTCGGGGCATAAGGGTGCGAAGGGACCCCAGAATTCTGATCCAAAGAAATATGAGTGGGGACCTCAGAATTTGATTCCTTCAACACAAGAGGAGACAAGGGGACCTCAGGGTTCGGCCCCTTTGTTGAAGGAAATGTAGAAGGAACCTCAGGATCTGGCTCCTTCCTGGAAGTATTTGTGGAGGGAGCCTCAGGATCCAGCTCCCTCAGAGATGGTGATGACAAGGAAGGCACCCCAATGTGGTTGTCCACCTCCTTACCAGACCTCAAAGTATGAATCACATTAATATGATGGGTCGGTTCAGAGGTAGCATGAGGTAAAGGTGTCCTTCCTTGGGAATGGGTGCCCCGAGGATTCACCTCAGGTTGACTCGGTAATTGACCATTCTCACGTTCATGGAGCTGATGAGCCAACTGGCTAACTTGCATTTCCAATGCTTTGACCGAATTATTGTTGGCCGCAAACATGGATTGAGTGCTCTGCATGAACGTTTGAAGGGTTTGTTCAAGGGTAGAGTCCTTAGGGTCAACCCGCTGGGGTGGTGGAGTCTGGTTAGAATAACCCGACGAAGAGGCCTGACCAGGTTGGTAATTATGGTGCTGAGACCTTTGATGTGGGGGTTGGTAGGTCGCCGATGGGCGTGGAGGTTGATAAGGTGGAGGTTGAGCGTGCGAGCTCTGACCGTGGCCTCCACTAGACCCCCAAGAGAAGTTAGGATGGTTACGCCATCCCGGGTTGTAGGAATGACTGTACGGGTCGTTTCGGGGCCTTTGTTGATACATCGCATTTGCATGCTCAGTATCCCTTGGAGCGTAAGCGCACTCCAAGTCATCATGTCCCGACAGTCCACACCTAGTACACCCGGGAGTAGCGACCTGAGCTACAGGAGCTCGGTCCATCTCCAAACTCTCTATCCTATGCATGAGAGCAGCCATTTTTGCCTCAGATGCGATAGTCGACTCAACAAGATATGATCCAGCTCGACCAGAAGACATCGCGGCTGGTGGCTCTCTCAAGGTGTCCCACTCGAAGGTACGCTCAGCCATAGACTCAAAAGTGTCCCATGCCTCCTCGATGGGTTTCATTTGGAAGTCACCCTGACACATCGACTCCAACAATGTGTGGGTGTTGTAGTTGATGCCCTCATAAACAATCTAGCATAGCTGCCATAGCTCAAGTCCATGATGAGGGCAGTGCTGGAGAAGGTCCTTGAACCTCTCAAAGAAACCATGAAAAGATTCGGTCTCGGTCTGATACATTTGATGTATCTGGTGTCGTATCTGTTGAGTTTTCCTTTGAGGGAAAAATCTCTTCAGAAAGACGGTCACAAAGTCATCCCATGACCGAATTGAGCTCGCCAGGAGGCTATACATCCATTTCTTCGCATTATCCTTCAATACGAAAGAAATCGTCCTCAACCGGACTGAATCCTCATCAAGCTGTTGAAGCTTGAACATGGAGCATACTTCCTCGAATTCGCGTATAAAAATATACGGATCCTCCTTATCGGCAGTAAAGGTTGGAAGCATGCTCACATACTGAGGTTTCAGGTCATAGTTGTTCCCGCGAGCAGGGGGAACAACTATGCAAGAAGGTTGCGCGGCCCGAACAGGATGGGTCCGCTCCCACAAAGTCATCAGTCTATCATGTCGAGCTAAAGGTGGTGGTGCACCAAGAACTCGATCCTGACCGAATCTCCCTTCCTCTCAAGTCAGAGGAGGAGAAGGAGGTCTACGTGGTGGCGGAAACGGACCGAGGTATTCCATGTATGGAACCCGGTCTCCCTCGCCACCACGAGACGACTCGGCCTCTTGCTCCAAAGGAGCACGAGGGGGAGATGGTTGATCACCAAGTCCGTCCATCTCAGAAGAATGCACTCTCTCGAGTCGAGCGCTCTCACCAGAACGAGCCCAACCTCGCATAAAATGCTCGACTCGACTCTAAACAACACACAACAGAAGGTGTACTAGAGGAGGAGACTATACATAGAGAGTAGATGAGGAGAGGACTCAGGTGAGGAGGGAAGAATCCCTAGAGCTAGCGTGGGTAGAGGGATCAGGAAGAAGCCTAACTGGCAAGCACGGCTCAAACAATGTAAGGCAATGGGTCTTTAGGCTAGACGACGCCTAACTTCGAGGTCACTAGCCTCGACACGTCTCACCTCCCTACAACGAGAACCACAATGCCCAGCAAGTGATACCAGATCCGGAGATCCAGTACCTCCTACTATCGACAAGGTAGGCAACGCCGATCAGGTCTTGACGGTCTCAACTAGATTACTCTCCTAGTGCGCCTGCAATCCTAGGGCCAATGTCTACTTGCTTTTAGTTAAGGCTTTATTAAGAGTGGTTTTTGGGGCCAAGGAAAGGGTGATGAAATCCCCCACC
This sequence comes from Triglochin maritima, assembly GCA_963682175.1. NCBI lineage: Eukaryota > Viridiplantae > Streptophyta > Magnoliopsida > Alismatales > Juncaginaceae > Triglochin > Triglochin maritima. Next base: position 36,753,910 of record OY821773.1, on the reverse strand, counting down.
TTATCTTTTATGGGACAGCCCCTCCTTAGTAGCGATTTAATCCTAGATCTAGCAATCAATCACTCCAATCAAACGCTTTGTCACTCTTGGCCCGATGCACCTTACTAACTAATGCATGATCGAAACATGCATGAATGAGAGATTTGGGTGCACGTACCTCACGCCATCAATCAACAACAAAATGTAAAGAAAAGAAAAGACAAATGCATGCAAGGTCTACACATGATGCATGACCTAGATGGCAAGGAGTCTAATCTTTTGCTTTGAGTTTTATGGTCCAAGTTGATTAATGGGGGAGTGATTAATGATCTCGGAGCAAAAGAGAAGTCACAGCAAGCAAAATATGGCTCCCAGATAACACAAATTACAGAACTAACTACCAGAACAAATTTTGAAGCAGGAACCCCTCACTAGGCCGCGAATTGGCGGTAGCCAACCACTGATTGGCGTCTCTTTTGAAGCTTCTGGTCCTCAAACTTCTCCAGTAGCCTCCCCTTGATCCGATGGTTCCCTGAAACTAAGAAAAACTGGAAAAAAAAAATTAAAAACCCCTCGAATCGTCCAAACCAACGTCTGGACAGAGCACCTCCCCGGCAACGGCGCCAAAAACTTGATTGATCGTTTTATATTAACCGCAAGTGCACGATCGCGTTGAAGCAGTGACAAATACGGGTCGTCCACTGGGAGGTGTGTCGACAATTGGTTTGTTCGATGGCGAGAGGTAAAAGAAGTAGAGAAAGATTGGTTACACTAAACTATACTACAATGCGAAATGAAATGGAGAAGAAGCGATAAAACTAAACCCCAAAGGGGGTAGAGAAATAATGTGAACATAAAAGAGTGTGTGTGTGTGTTCATTAAGCTCCTCACAATATGTAGTGCATGAAATCATAAAACTACATCCAACTTTGCCTCTACATGAATTAAGATAAGACTACATCATTAAAACATACAAGACAATAATTGGAATGAAGCTAAATGAACTCAGGTATAAAGACTAAACCCTACTATGCCTCCACATGAATTAAGATACACATTATCATTAAAACATACAAGACATTAATCAAGGTCAAAGCAACAAGAGTTCATACACTACAACTTGTGTTTGCAATATTAATTCCATCCATATCCTAACCTTATCATTCCCCATAAAATAGGTCCACTAATCAAAGCATAAGCTAAGCTTCATTCAAGAGCATTAGCATATCAAAGATAAGAGTGAAAACCCATTAGATGGTTATGGAAATCATATAAAGCTCAAGGGATTAAGATAACACACACTTAATACACTACATGATTATATCACATATTTCTCCACCCCCCCAAATGGGGATGAAACTATTCACTACTCATTACACTAACTATATTAACAAAAACAAGCATAATACTGAAATGAAACTATACTAATCAAGCAAGAAATATTAAAGAAGCATAAAACAAGACAAGTAACAAAGCAAAACACATTGAAGGAAATTAACTAAGCTAGAATTAACAAGCTAATGAAAAACTTCTATTATGAACTCACTCAAATTACAAGCAGCCCTTCCTCCACCAGAGTTTTGCTTCAAGGCTTCACTCTTAGTAGGGAAGAAGGCCACCAAAGAGAGAGATGGATACAATGGGAGGTGAAGAGTTCTATTTATAAGCATGGAAAAAGCTAATCCGGGACAATCCCCCGATGTGGGACTAAACCAAAACCAAAAATAGCCTAAACACATGATAATACAAGTCCAGGAGAAAGCTTAGCGGATCTGGGGCCATATGGACCGCCAATTAGCGGTCTATAAACTTCAGATCGCGTTGCTTTTGGTTGTGGGCTTTGCTTGATGGATTTGTTTGTCTTGGATGCATCTACTTGGTTTGTTGGAGCTCCGACCCAAATCGAATTGCCAAAATACTCCCCATGATGGTGTGGAGTTTCCTGTTTTGCTCTTAGGTCCTTCGGTCTTACGATTAGGTCCTTCTCCCTTGCATCTTAGTCCCCAGGTCTCACGATTAAGTCATTTTTCTTGCTTTTGGGTCCTTTCATGGCTCTTCTCTTCAAACCTCTTTATTTCTGAAATTCAAACATAAAACTCGTTACATAGCATTGCTTAGTACGATAATGGATATAAGATACGAATATGAGCATGAAATGATGTCAATTAGCTTGCTTGAATTAATAAGAACTTTACTTGATGGTTTCTGCCATAGTTAGGTACACTCCATGCTCGTTATGTTCTTAATAACAACCTTGCATTGCTCATATTAATCCCCTAGGTTAGTGTTGTAAATGATAGGTCTTGCCATGAAGTACTTCTTATGCATTAACAAACACTAACCACACTTGAGCTTATTGTAAACATTCACCACACTTATTTCATGTGCACACACACTCCACCCCTTAGGGGTTTTCCATTCCTGAGTTTTATCTTCTTTCATTAGTTGCTTAGTTTAGTTTGTTTTTTCATTTCTTTTCATGCTTTCTAGTTTCCTAGTTTAGATTAGTGTAGTTTAGTGTAATCAATCTTTCTCTCATTTCTTTCCCACTCGCCTTCGCACAAACCAAAAGCCGACACACCTCCCTGTGGATCGACCCGTATTTGCCACCGCTTCAACTAGACTGTGCACTTGTGGTTTAAATAAAACGAATTAATCATGCAGCCCCTTAGTGGGAATGGTGGTGAAGAAGAGGCTGAGGGTGAGGGTAATACACCAACGCCTCCTTCTCAGGCACCGCAGAAAACCTACCTGCCAAAAGCTCCCTATCCAAGTAGGTTAACCAAAAAGTAGAGTGACACAATGGATAAGATATTAGAGGTGTTTAAGCAAGTGAAGGTTAACATACCCTTGTTGGATGTTATCCAACAAATACCTCAATATGCCAAAGTGTTGAAGGATCTCTGCACAACCAAGAGGAAGACCAATGTTCCTAAGAAAACATTCTTGGCTGCAAATGTAAGCTCACTTTTGTCCAATCCCGCCTACACAAAATACAAGGATCCTGGGTGTCCTACTATTCAGTGTACGATAGGGGACACTAGCATGAGTAATGTATTGCTTGATTTAGGATCAGCGGTCAACCTCCTCCCATTTTCTGTTTATCAACAGTTGCATTTGGGAGAATTGAAACCAACTAAGATCACCCTCCAAGTGGCGGATAGATCCATTCGTATTCCAAAGGGGATTATCGAGGACATGTTTATCATAGTTGGAGATTTTATATTTCCAGTCGATTTTGTTGTTCTTGATACCAGTCCTGTTGCAAACACCCACTCTCAAATACCTTTGATTTTGGGTAGACCATTTCTGGCAACCTCCAACGCCTTAATTAATTGTAGAAATGGTCTCATGAAGCTCTCATTCGGTAACATGAGTGCTGAGTTTCATGTGTTCAACTCTGGTAGGCAACAGGAGCCCATGGACCAACCTTTAAATCTCAATCTCATCCGCCAATTAGAGAAAGCACCGCAAAATCAACGAACACACCTAACACCAATGCAACCCATTGAAAATGTTTGTGGGTCCAGCGAAAACTCATTGCCTGTCTTTGCAATTCAACAGAGTGAGCTGGCATCAAACATGAATGTCCAAAAGGAGTGTTCGTTGTATGATTCAGTTGAGATTATTAGTGAGAGTGAGACACCTCATCATATGCATATACCACAAGGTGTCTCTATCTCATGCCCCTTGGTCATTGAGCCATTTGAGCTTCATCTTGACTCCAACAAAGACCCACCTACGACCGAGCTTATGCTTGATGATATAAATGATGGTGCGAGGTCCTTGATAGATGACTTGGGGAGAAGCCCCATTCTTAGTGATGTAGGTCTGCTGCATCCATCGAATGAGCATGAGGAACTCATTCTAATGCACCCACCTATTGGTTGGATGGTTTTTTTGATGAGCAACTAAACCCTAGTGAGGAAACACAACTCCACTCATTCATGTTGCCTACACTCAACCAATATCATGAGGGGTTCGAGCCTTTCAGCTTTGACCTTTCACCCATCATGACACCTCAGAGTACCAGTGAAGTTTTCCCATCTTGGAAAGTCTCTGGTCCTTATAACTCGATATTCTCATTTGATGTTCCTTGACCAAATGATTATGAGAATATCTTTGTTGATGTATATAAAAAATGTGTGTAATAAAAGACTCCATGAGCAAGCATTGATTGTTGTGGGACCCAATCCTTGTGTACTTGGGCCCCATTTCTTCACGTATTTGTCTCCCTTCTTCAGTATCTTACAGGTTTTGAGGGAATTTGGGTTTGTGTCCATCAACATAACCACGAACTTCCTTTTGCGCTTTATGTTGGTGAGATCTTTCATTTTTCATGCATAAATCCATGTAGTATCTTGCTCACATTCATTGAGGACAATGCATGAAGTAGGTGTGTAGGGGGGTGTTTTACGTGTGTACATAGTCTAGTCTTTGCATTTGATTTTTTTTTCTTCTTTTGTGTGCATTGTTAGGGTCATGTTAGTGTGCTGCATTTAATATCGATATATCTTCTTGCCATGATCCTTGGGTGACTTGTCTTCTTTTGCTTGCCTAGTGCTTTAAAGTTTTCACATTTCTTTCAAAATCTTCATATGTTTGCGAAAGAAAATGTTTTTGCAGGTCTTGCGTGTGTTTAGCATGTGCAAAACCGTTGAGAGGTAAAGTAGAAGAAAGCTCCCAAAATTGTCTTGAACTTAATGCATTAGGATATCTAGTTTATTGGCTTTAGGTCTTATCGAGTCGATAGGATGCACCCCGGTTTTCCCTCGAGGGGCGTGTAATCATAGGGTTTCAACACTCAAACATTTAAAGAAGTCCACTCTGAACCTAGTGAGTCAAATAATTTGTGTCTGTTAGTATAAGGAAGTTTGTTGTAGTCACGGGCCATTAATCTCTTTTTGTGAAACTTAAGTGTAGGGGTTTTGGTTCCCATGTAGATAAATAAATAAGTAGTGTTCTCTCTTCTCGCATGACTCCTATCACTCGGGAAAGTAGGTTTGAGGGGACTTTGTGCCTGGTGCTTTCGAGTCATCTGACTTGGGATGCACCGACCGAACCCCCGTTACACGGGTGGTAGGGATAACCCTATGTGGAGATCTGGGGGAAGGTATACGTGATAGTGTAAGTCCTCATAGGCAATGATGTACGAAACCTGACCCTGGGAGAATCAAACACCAACCAATAAAATGCTCCAAAGAAAAAGAAAAAAAGAAAAAAAAGAGAGTCCAATAAGAACCTTAATGGACTCTACACATTGTATCACATTCAGAAGTTAAGTTTGCCCATGTCTTTGACTTAAGTCCTTAAATAACTTTTACAAATAATTCATTGGGCTAGGTGTGTGGCCCGATTACATATATAGAGTTGACCCGTAGTATTACTGCGTCCCATGATCGACAAAAGTCCAACGAGTCGTGTAGCTTGATTGATTAATGCATCTGTGTTCGGATTTTGTGGGTGTATCCACTGAAAACCCTCAGGAGACAACACTCCTCCTCCTTGGCGACAATGAGGTTTAACGTCTTGTTGCACGTGCTAAGTGCAACTGTTAATCCTACGAAAGTGAGTTAGGATTTCTTATTTTTCGTATGCTTTTCTCTTTCTTTATTTTGTTCGGGACTAGCAAAAGTTAGGTGTGGGGGTATTTGATTGACATCATTTCATGCTTATATTTGCATCCTATATCCATTATCTTTCACCTAAACAATGCTACGTGACGAGTTTTATGTTTGAATTTCAGAAATAAAGAGGTTTGAAGAGAAGAAGCATAAAAGGACCCAAAAGCAGGAAAAAGGACAGAGTTGAAAGACTCAAGAACTAAGATGCAAGATCAAAGGACGTGAATGAAAGATCGAAGGACCAATGAGCAAACAAAAATACTCCACACCATTATGGGGAGTATTTTGGCAATTCTATTCGGGTCGGGGCTCCAACAAGCGAAGTAGATACATCAAAGACCGACAAATAAAACAAGAAAAACTCACAACGAATTCCAGCCAGATCCAGATCTTATGGACCGCCAATTGGCGGTCTGGGACCGCTAATTGGCGGTCTGGATCCTTCTGGATCTGGTCAAACTTCGCTAGCAAATGTATTAAGGGATGTTTATTCTATTTTTGGTATTTGTTTAGTCCCACATCGAGGGATTGTCCTGGATTGCCTTTTTCTTTGGCTATAAATAGAACTCTTCACCTTCTATTGTAATCACTTCACATTTTGAGTGACTATTCTTCCTACTAGAAGTGGGGCCTTGAAGCACACACTAAAGTAGGAGGATGCTACTTGAATTGTGAGTCATTTTAATAAAAGTTTCTTTATTATGTTGTTTTGTTTCATGTTGCTTGTTTTACTTTGTTTAATTTCATTTCATTAGTTTTAGTAGCTTAGTTAATATGCTTTCATTGCTTAGTTTAATAATTAGTCTAATGTGTAGTGAGTAGTTTCATCCCCTTTGGGGAGTGGAGTTGATGTTCATACATACATTAGAGAATGGAATGAATGTTTTATTTACAATGTGTTTATAAAACATGAATGTATGCTTGCTTGTTTAGGATAGAATTTATAACTTGATGAGTTTTGCCAAAATGATTAGACACCTCTCATGCTTGTTTAGGTTCTGAAATAAATAAGTTGTATATGTAAATCTTAATCAACTAGGTTGGTGAATGGATTGATAGGTTTTGCCATAACATTTAGACACTTGCTATGCATGATAACACCACCTTCATTTGTGCTTAAAGAATGTGTTCAACACCCACCTCTTTGCATGTGTGCACTCACTCCACCCCTTAGGTGTTTTCTATTTCTGAATTCCAGCACTTATTTAGTTCTTAGTTTAGTTTGGTAGTTCATCATTTCTTGCTTTCTTTCGCATTTCGTACTTCGTAGTGTAGCATAGAGTAGGATAATCAAATTCTCTTCCCTATTTTTGCCATTTGATTTCGTGCAAACGAGAGACTGCTCACCTCCCTGTGGACGGCCCGTATTTACCACGTCTTCACCGACGCCGTGCACTTGCGGTTTAGTTAAAACGTTCAACAATTCTACAATTGCATCATAGTGTAATTTCGACCTCATTTCCTCTTCTTTCCCCTCTCGAGTATGGTGGATTTCGACTCGCACGTGCTCCCTGTGGACTCGACCCATACTTGCCACCGCTTCATCGCGGTCATGCACTTGCGGTATTCACTAGTGTAGAATAGGCTTTACTCGTCGCCCAATAGACGTCGACCGTTATAAAGGCTGACGTCTAGTAGGGAGAAGATAGCATAGACATCAGCCGTTATCATGGCCGACGTCTATGTGGTACTATAGACGTCGGCTATTTGAATACCGAGTTCATCCGACGTCTATAGGGTATAGATGTCGAACTATAGACGTCGGGTGTTAGAATACCCTATGCATCCGATGTCTATAGTGTATAGACGTCGACCTATAGATGTCGGATCGTATATACAACTGACGTCTATCCTCATGCATATAGACGTCGAGGCATAGACGTCGGCTGTATATAAGATCCGACGTCTATAGGTCATAAAGAAATCGAACAATTGCGTTTTCTGTCATTCATTTCAGAAGAAAACCCAACCAAACCCTAGTCGTCCCGCGACCGAACCCTCCTCCGCGACCGATCTCCGACCGATCTGCACCGTCTCCAGCACCGCAGCGACTTCCCAACCTCTCCTCCCCTTCTGCGGCCCTCTTCTCCTTCTTCCTCCGTCTTCCTCCACATTCCTAACCAATGTAATTGTTAAGTTAGTTTTTGTTGGTTTATTTTCGGATTTTTCTTGTAGTAACGATTCTTTTCTATGTTAGTAAACTTCTCCTCTTGTTTATTGTTGGTGAATAAAACATTTCAATTTTTTGGTTTTCATCTTGAATATATTCATATTTTCGTGATTTGTAGTTCAACTTGACATTTTGGTTTTCTATTTGATTTGGTATTCGTATTTTGTTTGAGATGATAAATGCATGATATAAATTTATGGTAGAAATTTTACATGGTATGGAGAAAAACCAATGTCTGATTTTTCTCTTGAAATATGAATCATTCAGTTAAAAGAAATCCTAAGCTTTCTATCTTACACAACAATATTACGCTATAATCTTCTATCTTAAAAAACCCAACGTCTGATTTTGTTGTTAAAATGAAGCAAATGCATGAATTTATAGATTTACCTTAATTAATTTTTTTAATACAGAAAAACATCCAACATGATTGTGAAATCCTGAGCTTTTTGTTTCTCACATGTAGTTACCTTTTTTAAAATGAAATGTCTAAAGTAATTTTGAATTAATTCCTTGAAACTTGGATTCAAATGCGACCCTAGCTAATGCTTATATGTTTTTTCATAATTTGTGAAATCCTGAGCTTTTTGTTTCTTAGATGCAGTTACATTTTTTAATGTGAATTAGGTAAAGTAATTTTGAAACAATTACTTGTAACTTGGATTCAAATGCGACCCTAATAAACATTCAATTCTTAGTTACATGTTTATTTAGTTACATGTTTATTTAGTTAAATGTTTATTTATGCCTAAGATATTCTTTTATTTAGAAAAGTTTTAATGTTTAACTCATCAACCCCCTTAAGCAACTTGGCCTTTAATAACCCAAAGCAAAAGATTAAACAATATTGCTAAGTCATTCATCGTATAAGATTTGCATTCATCGTATTTTTTATTTATTTACGATTTCTGTCGTAGATTGCTGGCGTAAGGTACGTAATATCTTTCACTCATCATTCATTAGAAAGCACGCATTAGTTAGTTGGACTTGCATTGGAACAAGAGTGAGGTGAGTGTTTGTTTGGTGTGTTGTTTGTTAGATTAAGGTATGAAAAACACTTAGGGGGCAGTCACCTATAGGAGATGAGGTGGGGGATTTCATCACCCTTTCCTTGGCCCAAAAATCACTTAATGACGCCAGAAGGCCAGTCTTTCCCAACGATCAAGTATTTGGATTTATCAGTCCATCTACATATATATACGGGAATGACGATAAATTGGGTCAGCTTGGGACATTCTTTAAAGAAGAAGACAAAATATATTATCTGCTCCCTTATCGTGAGAGGTAAACTTTATAATTCAAAGTGGAATTTTATTTTGTAATAAGCTTCTAATTATATATATAACTGGGCTCATTGGATGCTTGTCATTGTATGCCCCACGTCTAATTTGGCATATTGGTTTGATCCGTCGAATAAACCAAGGGACTCAATAAAGAAACTTCTAAATTTGTAAGTTCATTTTAGTCATCGTATTTATAATTCGTGGATTTTTATTAGTATTATTGAATGAAAGTTTAACTTGTGCTACTCAGGGCAATTAAGGTTACAGAGTTTTAGGTGGCAGGAGAACAACCACAAAAGCAGGAATAACAGGGCATGGAATGAGAGTACGTTCTCTCCCATTTTTGTTAATTAAGTTAGGAACATATATTTAGTGAATTTCTATGTTTGTAGTACCAGAAGCAGGTTGGAAATACGGAATGTGGTTACTACGTGATGAGAAACATGGAGGAAATCCTCGAAATGACAACTCAAGACGTATGCCTATCCGAGGTAATGTAGATCGTTATTCAATTGTATAGTTCTAGTTTCAATATCTAGTTATTAAAAAATTTACTTGTATTTTTTTGATAGGTCTTCCCAAAAAGTAGTGATCCCTTCTCGCAACAGGAGCTCGATGAAACTCGCGACCGATGGACTCGCTATTTTATCAGAAACATGTTGATGAACTAAGAGGTTCTCCTGTCACTAGCATTTTTTGTAATTTAGTTAAGAAGTGCACTTGTATTACAAACCTACAATTTATGCCTTAATATAATTGCCTCGATTTTCGAATGAATGTCAATTGTTTATGAATTAATTGCAAGTGTGTTGAATGATTGTGTATGCTTGTATGTTTGTGTTTGTGCATGTATGCTTGTGTGTTTTTGCTTGTATATACATGTGGATGAAAGTGTGAGCATCTGTGAACAAATTTGGTGCAGGTTGTATGTACACGAATACAATGACTAAATACAAGTTTGCAGGATGCTATTTTTTTTGTCCAGGTTTTAGAATAGACGTTGGCTATTTGTATTAGCCGACATTTATTCCTCTCAAGACAGGAATAGACGTCGGTTGTATGTATAATCAGACGTCTATTCATCTGTTATTTCACCGACGTCTATGCCTTAAGAATAGACGTCGGTCGTAGTTAAAGGCTGACGTCTATTAGTAACAAATAGACGTCGTCCTTTATTTCACCGACGTCTATTCTTTGACGTCTATTCTTAAAGAATAGACGTCGTCTGATAGATACAGTCGACGTCTATTCGTAAGGAATAGACGTTAGATTTCTCACGTCCGACGTCTATGTATAGACAACGCACACATAGACGTCGGATCTGGGAGTGCTTATATCTGACGTATATACCCCCGTACATCTGACGTATATTCCGATTTATGTAGTGATTATAACTGAATCAATCAATCATCTCACTCCGTGGAGCTGCAAAACACAATGCATTTAGATCAGTGATCCCTCAGGTCTACTACATAGGGTGATTTTATGGTATGCAGAATGTCATACAAAAGCTCCTAAATATAACTATGGCATATGTACAACATCCGCACAATATCGCTCGGTGGTCCATGGGCAAGCGCGATCATCGCACCCACTGTCACCTCCCAGCATACGCATGAAGAGAGGACACAAGTTTCCGAGATAATAGTTCGACACAAACAAAAGCAGGCAAGAATTCAAATCTAGACACCAACAATCAACCGGTATCGGCAAAACAGTCGACCGTTTACCTATGAATAAGAAAATGTTCAAACAAAAACACAAGTCAGTCGAACACTAAGGCTAAAACTTAATTTAACAGTCGAACCAAGTCTTACGGGCAGTCAACCATTTGGAAGGTCTTGGCCGGGGTAAATAAACAAATAAGGTAACAGTCAGACACAAGGAAAAACCTATCTGACCAAAAATATCATGGACTTCTCAAGCCCATATCTAACTACATTCGGTCGACCGCCGACATAGAGTCGGTCGACCATTTCCAGGGTTGTGCCAGGCATGGCAAGACAACGCCTTGGTGATGGCTTTCCTTGCCTTGCCGGTCGGCGCTCGTCGGCGCCCTGTCCTTTGGCCTCCCCTCATCGTCGTCGAGGCCTCTGGCCGCCCGGCTATGAGCCAAACTCCCTCACACACCTTGTGTTAACAAACGAAATGAACTTGGCATACCTCTTCGAGCTCACCGGAGCTCCAACTAGTGGTCCAAACTGGATATTTTAACTCGGATATTGTATATCCAAATTCAAATCAGAATTACGTAATCCATTACCGAATTCAAATTCGAATCCTAAATCAGTAGAACTATCCAAATCTTCAATAAATTGAATACTAATTGGTATTCAGATATTATCTGAAATTGAATATATGTGTATATTTTAATTAATTTTTGAATACAAATTTTCGAATACTAATGTGTGTATGTGGATATGTATCCAAATAATTAGATAATTCAAATAATTTGAATTTGAAACACCTTTATCCCAATTCATATTCGATTTCTAATTGGTTTTTTTAAACCAAATCTGCATCCGAAATTAAATTGGTAAGGTTGAACTTACCAAATACCAACTAAATAAAAAAATTCGAATCAAATACTCAGATAGTTGGTAACCATTTACACCCTAGCTCCAGCACCATTAGTAGCCTCCCGTTGCCTCAGTGAACTCAATCACCACCAAGCCCACCTCTGGTTGCCACGAAATTGCCGTCACCTCCTTGCGCCTCATCCATGCCGATCGTGCCTTAGCCACCTGTGCATTCCGACCAACACCTTAGCTTCACTCACTTGCCTGAGCTCCACCAGGCTCCAATTCTGACAACACTTGGAGGGGGAGGAGGGAGAGATGTGGTGGGAGGAGAGAAAATGGGAGTTGAGAGTGAAGGTGAGAAAGAGGGGAAGAGGAATGTGAGCTTTTCTTCTCACACACACACCCACACCAAGCATGGCAAGCCATACCTCCACCACATGGTCGCCCATGCTTACCCACTCCCACCCATACCAACCAAAGTCAAAGCACAATTAACCTTAACCCTTCCCCCTAAGCATACTTTAGCCTCACAAGAAAGGGTTAGAATTTAATAGATAACACAAGGACAAACTCGTAACAGAATAATAATATCGTTCTAACAATAATGATAAAATATACAAAAACAAATTAGTGGGGAGGAAAAAGATGTACATCAGTAAAAATGGAAAGAAAAATAAGCCCTCTAGTTTATTAGTTTTAAAGTCTACCCAAGCAAAAATAATCCTCATTTTTTACTAAGATTAAGGTGGGAAGGCAATATATCAATTATTCATTAGATTATCTAGCCAGGGCGTAACCAAGCCGAGTTCAAGCGTGTTCCGCTTAGCTCGACTCAGCTTTATAGAGAAATCCGTAGGTTTGCGCTCAGCTCGAAACTCAACCAGAGTCAGTACTCACACAACTTTTGCAAAAAAAACCTTATGTATTTTCAGAAATAAAAAAAGAAGGCAATATTAACAAAGCTTGACAGAAAAATTGCAATTGAGTTAAAAAAATACATATTTCATAATTCTTATAAAATTAATGTTAATAAGCATCTTTATTCAAAAGCTTATTTGATTAGTTTATGTTAATAGAAATTTGTTTAGTTGGTTTATGAGTTTTTGTGTTTGTTTGTTTGATTTATTTGTACATATTAGTTATATTTGGGTTTTTCATTGTTGAATTTGTATATTTAATTGGCTTTTGTTATGAAAAAAATTCAAAAAAATATTTTTTTTCTTTCAAATTAGACATCTATTTAAAAAATCCAAAGTAGAACTCATGCCACTACGTCATGACATGTTGAATTCGTAGTGCATTGTTGAGTTTAGGTTTCGTTGAATGTAGATTTGATTTAGTAATCCCAAATTTCGTTGAATTCAGGTTTGATTTTGTCGATTTGAATCCTATTTATTCATTTTCAATATAGTTAATATATATCATTGTTGGTGTTGATCTTTTTTTTGATAATCTCATTATATATATTTGTTGATGTTTGGAAAAAATGAAATAATCATTAAAAAATTGGAAGAATATAAGGATGAAAAACTTATTTGTCAAAATATAAGGGAAAAAACAACATTTGTGGTACCATATTTATTAAACATAAACAATATCACAGATGTTGTTTTCATTTTACACCTTCAACGAAAATGGCATCGTGGTTAGCATTTTCTGTATTACTAAAATGGTATTTGAGGGATCGTTTTCACCTACGGAACACTTAGATCCAAGATCAAAGATCAAGAAAAAGAGAGAACTTTGGGTTTTTTATTTTAAGAATGAAGAAATCTCACAATTGGCTTGGAGAAGATCCCCCCCCCCCCCCCCCAATATTTTAAAAAAAAACAAAAATCCAAAAATTACGTATCTTGACAACACTAGCAATCTCCGTCTCTCAAACTTTACTTATTCACGCCGCCAATTGATCTCCACCACACTTCCCTATGGTATGATCTTATGATAGTAGTTTTGGTTTCTCATTGGATGATTTATACTATAAGCATGACAATGAAATTTTTTGTGATATATTTGAAATCTTAGCTGTGAATTGAATTGTGCTCAATTTTTTACGCAAAGTGAAATGGCTGAGAGCACGTGTCAAGAGAGATTAACAATTTTAGACACACGAATGAGGATCTTAGAAAACAAATTGAGGGCCTCCAAATGAACTAATTCAGTGAAGTTGAAGAGCCAAGGCAAAGCAAAAAAACTCATGCTAGATTACGTTGGATCATAACGTGGCCAAGATGATACTGACATGGAAAGAATTTCCTCTCTTCCTTCTTCGCCTGGAGTTGAACGAGTGCTTGTACATGAGTTGTTTGACGTTGAGCATGGTATATTAGATCATCTTTTTATCGATCATAAATTTTAAAGTATGGTTGGTGTTTAATTTTCCAAATTTTAGCCCCTTATGCAAGATGTAATAGGGACATAAAAAATTTAATCTCTTGCATTAGTCGGTGACAATGGTTAATTGGGTGAACTCTTACAACCATGATGACTGTCAAAACCTCAAGCACCTAATTATTTACCAACAGTTTCCAAAAAATAAAACAATTATTGGTGTTAGCCGAAGAACGAGCTACGGTGATGGTCAGAGTGTAGTTGTGCAAGATCTCATAAACTATAGGTTTTGGGGTATTAATGTATCCTGATGGAATTTATAAAACAACCAAATGGACTTTCTACATTCGTATAAATAGCAACCTACTCATCTTCACTTGTCAGATATAAAAGCAAGATAATTATCTTGTACAATGGAATGGTTTGTAAAGTCATTTACAGTCTGGAGTATCTCGGATGCCGTTTTTTGTTAATAAAAAATGTATCACAAGTGTCATTAATCTGCCTTATATTTTGCCAAATAAGTTTCCCGGGGTTATATTCTTCCAAAAAATTTAATGATTATTTCAAAAAAAATCCTTTTAATTTTTTTGATGTTATATATGGTTGTCAGTAAAATTTAAATTGGTTGGAGTTGAGAAATATGTGATTTAAATATGTTGTGGGTTGAAGAAATATTGTTATTTAAAGGTGACTATAATGTTTATTTGGACATGAGTTTGTGTTTGATTAATGTGTGTAATGTGTTTATTGCAATGTTGAGGATATAATGTTCGTCGTATTGTTTGTTGTAATGCTTAGTATATATGATTTGAGCGATGAATTTCTTGAATGAGTGTAGCTTGTGAAGTGGGAAGGGTCGTTTGTAGTATTGTTTCTGTTTTTTAAATTGCAGGTTCTAATTTTTCAAATATGTCAATATATATTGGAGGTTCTGTCAATTTTTTTAACAATCTTAGTATTTTCTAATTTCTATTATTTGTTATGAAAAATGTAAGATGTGACTCAAGTGATAAATTAATTCATTTGTTTTGTTTGATTTTGCAATTGGTGTGATGGTTGCACTATGATATATAGTTTTATTCATCTACAATGATATTCAAATTGAATGTGAAATTTATTTTTTATATTCATTGATTTATTCGTAATGTTATTTATTGTTGTATTGTAGTTGACTTTGTTTGAAAGATTATTGGACATTTAAAGGCGTTTATTTCGACACTCAACCGAGGTAATATATGAAATATCTTAGTATTTTCTAATTTCTATTATTAGACATTTTTTAACAATCTTAGTATTTTCTAATTTCTATTATTTGTTATGAAAAATGTAAGATGTGACTCAAGTGATAAATTAATTCATTTGTTTTGTTTGATTTTGCAATTGGTGTGATTGTTGCACTATGATATATAGTTTTATTCGTCTACAATTATATTCAAATTGAATGTGAATTTGTTTTATATTCATTGATTTATTGGTAATGTTATTTATTGTTGTATTGTAGTTGACTTTGTTTGAAAGATTATTGGACATTTAAAGGCGTTTATTTCGACACCCAACAGAGGTAATTTTTCAAATCCTTGCAATATATATTTTTCAATTTTTTTAATTAATTAGTACTACAAGAAAAACCATTTCAGTTATATGAATTTTTAAATTTAATTTATATAGGTTAGGAATGGATAAGGATGATGATGGATATTTGTTGGTCATGTATGATGGGAAATTAGAACGTAAGGGAGATGTGACGGAATATATAGGGACCCAACGCAAATTAGTAGTTGTGTCATTGAATATCAAATATGTGGATTTAGTGGATGTGATTAGATCTGAATGCTATTACCTAGATAGTATGTTTGATGTCAGGTTACAACAAAGTTGCCTTTAAACAATGACTGGACAAACACTCAATTAACCGATGATAAATCAATTTATGGAATGGTGTGTCTGTACAAACGAATGTTCGTTGTTGGAGTGTATGTAGAAGTTGAAGTCAAAATGCATGACCCTACACTGACAGTCCACCCTCTTATTCAGGAGTATGGTACAATTGGTCCACTGGTTGAGTCTGTGGAATAGATTTGAATATAAATATAAATCCTACTACTGCCATTCGGGCATACCATGAAGTTTCTTTTCTCCAATCGCAATACTTCCATACGGGTAGTGAATGACCACAAAATTTTGGCCATGCACCACAACAATGATAGGTTTCCTGAAAGAGCTGGACCGTCAAGTACATATCCGTCCCTTGGCCTTAATTTTCTACTAGTTGACCCAATTTAGTTCTGTAGTCCATAAATTTGATGGTCAATCGAGGATTCTCATGAAGAAGAGATGCATAGTGATGGAGAGGATGACACAGAGGATTTAAGGGATTACAGTACACCATTTTCAGTAGAGGATGATCATGACGATGTTTCTACGACTGAAGTAGTTCCTGAGACGTAAAAGGTTATGTATGTTAGGATCAATGACCCTCTAATCTCTAGATAAATGTGAAATTAAAAATTGTTAAGTAAAGGATTAAGAGATAGAACAATGCAAACCACAAAATCGATGATGCCAAAGTTTAGAAAGGTTCGGCACCACCGATCCTAGTCCTCCTCGCAAGCCTCACTCGTTCCTCCAAGTCTCGCTTACGGTTCCACTAACCAATCCCTATTCTGGGTCGAGATCAAGACCTTCTACAACCACCGAGCCTCGCGAACAACCTCGCCTCGCTCGTGTCTCCTCTCACAATCAAAGAGGGAGCTTTCTCGAAGCTTTACAAGTTGGTGTTTTTTGATATGGAAGTTGAATCACAATCTAACACTCTATACTTGAGCACACTTGGATATTGATATGGAATGGATATGCAAGTGGGGAAGATGAAGCTTTGAGTGTATTTGGAGCTTTGAAGGTTTGGGAAATAAGAGCACAAAGAGTATGGATGAATTGAGAGTGTAGAGTTCTAAATTGTGTCTCTTGAGTGGTGTTTATATAGTCTTCAAAGATTAGAGAGTCGTTTGGGAGTTGGAGAAATAATGGACCAATGACCAGGTTCGGTCGACCGTTTGAACGATTGTCTGAAACATGAAGGACAAACTGGTCACAATAAGGCACTTCTTTGACCGAATAGGATTCAGATCACCATTCGACAACTTCCAGTAACTATTTTCAATTTCACCCTATTTAATTTCAGTTCACCGAATTGCATTCAGTTCACCGTTTCAAGGTGGACAGTAGGATTAGTTAGGCTATGATTACTTAGTTTTTGTAGATCGTGTCTACTTTGGTTGACTAAAGTTAGCGTGGGTTTTACGCTGTCAGTTAAGGCTCTAATTGTCGTTGAGTACAAAGTATTTGTTGGGGTTGCACCTCTATAGAAAATGTAGAGGAATTTGTTGATAGTTGTGGGCAATGATGCAGACAATGGAATTTATCCATTAGCATTTGTTGTCGTAGAGGGTGAGAAGAAGCAGTTGTGGACCTGATTCCTCCGATTGTTGTCTAGTAGAGTCACAAGGCGACCCAATTTGTGTATTATTACAGACAGTTTGTTTGGAATAAGCACTTGTGTAAAAGATGCATTTCCATCTTCAAAGGGACATCTACATCAATTCTGTCTCTGACACATGAAAGAAAACCTTGCAAAACACTTTAATTCCAAGGAAAGATCGGGACAAATCAAGTTTCATGAAGAGGGCCAAACACATTCCTTTAGGAAATTTGAAGAGCTAATGAAGGTCGTCGTAGAGGAAAATAAGGCAGTTTGCGAGTGGATTCAACATTAGGGTCCATTAGAGAGATTAGTAGCATATCATAAATCGCATTTACGTTATATATCCTTTATTTTACCCCAATATTGTGCTACTCGAGTTGTTGCTTGTAGTGTTTCAGGAGTTAGGTAATCAAGAATAGGAAGGGAGCAAAAATGACCTGAGTGTAATAAGAATGGACTAAATTGAAGACTTCTGGACCAATTTGTAAGGCACAAAGTATGGATCGTAAATCAGGAAGTACCCAAGTGAAAACCCGGAGGGACCTTATTGTGAAGTGCAAAATATGGTGACACATGACTAGAACCAGATCAATATTTCGCCCATTAAAATCAAAGTGATTCGAGCCAGTGGACCAGGACTTCACCTTACGTGCCAAATGAAGTAACTTATGCGTTGGACAAATTGGAGCCCGATCAAAGCATTTTGATCCACCACTCGTGGATTTTTATCTGCTACTAGCCGATCAACTTATTTTGTTGGATCTTAGATTTTGGCCCCGGGTCTGGTTTTCGGGTCAGAGCATTCCATGACCATCAGATTAATCCTAACAATGTATTAGTCTATATATACCATTGTAATCCCTCCTCTCCCTCTTCTTCTTGATTCTCCATTAGGTTTAGGTTTAATTCCTATTTTTAGTAATGTAGTTGGGGGAGAAGAAGAATACTTTGTAATCTTTTCATTTCAATCAAGTGTTAGTTTTGTTCTTTAAATACATGTCTTTCCTTTGATTCAATTTATTTTATGTTGGTGTTTGCTTAATCTTGTTTTTCTTCATTTCCACTAAGAGTTCATGTTCTTTTCATGCTTTCTTTAGTTTAGAGATGAGTAGGGAGTAGTCCATCCACATGGAGGGTGGAGAGGAAGGTGATGTGATTATGTGATGTATTAGGTGTGTGTGTTAATCTTAAACATTAAAACATGATGTAAGGTCTTGGCCAAATCGTGGCAACATCACAATGACTCCTCCTGAAACGAAAAGATTACCTAGTCATCCAAGATCAACACGAATCCGAAACGAGATGGACGAGCACTCTAAAAGAAGGGTAAGGTGTGGGAGATGCGGTGGTATAGGGTACAACCAAAAGTGATGCAAGGAACCTATATAGCGTAATAGTTTGAATAATTTGTAACTAATTTTTTTATAAGACTTGAGTGAATGTATGACTTGAATGTCTTTTAAGACTTGAATGTAAGACTTGAATGTTTTTTGAGACATGAATGAATGTAAGACTTTAATGTTTTTAAAAGGCTTGAATGTTTTGCAATAGTTGAATGTTGTTTAAGACTTAACATGTTATGTACATATGGAGTTTGGTGAATCCATTTCAGACTTAGTTAGAGGCAGTTACGCTACACATGGTCTAGTGGATAAATTAGTGTTGGTTCTGCAAGCCAACCACAAGTCCGACCTATTTAACGAATTTGTAAGCATTTTACTAACTTCAAATTAAATATTTGTACGTATTAAGGTTTTGACATGTATTTATTTTTTACCGAAAGATCCGTGTAAAATGCGTTGAGCATGGTTTAAAGTTCAATGGTTGGCATATTACAAACGAGAGTGTGTGGTTTTTGCTCGATATGACTGGTTTTGGCAAAGTCAGTAGGCTGGGCAGAGTACAGTTGGATCATGCATTGTTGGAAGCTATGGTGGGGCGTTGGAGGCTTAAGACACATTACTTCTACCTACGACATGGTGAGATGACATGTACCCCTACATGACATCGTTGTTATTACCAGCTTGCAAGTGGATGGTGTACCCATTTGCAATCCTGAGGAGTACGTCTGGTCTGAGATGTGCAAGGATTTATTGGGAGATTGTCCAGAAGACATAGGTGGCAAGGGTAGTGTAACATTAGGCTGGTTGTAGGATCGCTTTCAGATGCTACCAGAAGATGCTAATGATATCATTGTTATACAACACACCAGAGCTTACATCCTATTTTGGTTTGGATGCAGCATTTTGGCAGATAAGAGTGGCACGATGATACACCTCTAATTTTTACCGTTGTTGAGAGATCTAGTAGCACCATCAAAGTATAGTTAGGGTAGCGCTACTCTAGCACATTTGTGTCACGGTCTGGACGAGGCTTCCTTGATACCGACAAGACACCTATGTGGTTTTCTGACTTTTCTGCAGCTTGGGTGTTGGGAGCATGTACATATAGGAAGGCCCACGAAGGTCAGACAATTGGTGTTTCCAGATCATGAGAAGCCAACACTGGGAGCATGTTGGAATAAACCATGAACCTCTAAGTGTAGCATCAAGACTTCCACATTGGATTTCTACTGAGATGAGTTGGACACACTGGAGATGGATCAAGTGACATGAGACCCCTACGCACATCTGGATCTGCAATAATTACCACGACTGTGTACAAAAGGTTCAAAAAT
Organism: Triglochin maritima; assembly: GCA_963682175.1. NCBI lineage: Eukaryota > Viridiplantae > Streptophyta > Magnoliopsida > Alismatales > Juncaginaceae > Triglochin > Triglochin maritima. Next base: position 36,733,840 of record OY821773.1, on the reverse strand, counting down.
ATAGATGAGCCTAACATGGCTTATCAATTTTGGAGAGGTGGTAATGCATTCTCTCGACCGGGTAATGCAACAATTTGTTCTCTCGCTGATGGAGAGACACCTAGTGAACTTTGCTCAGGGCCATGCAAATGTTAACTGGCTGGTGGAAAATACCCATTTTATTCACCATTGGTCACATAGAAGAGATCATGTCTAGTTCTAGCTTCCAATGTTGGGTACCAGTTAGAAGACAACCGTCGATTATATATGAAATGATATTGGAACATCACAGTATTGTGTATTGTACATAATACCATGGTTTCTCAACCAATGACGTACTAACCACGGGGAGGGAGAGAACGGCAAATGGTAATTCTGCTTTGCAATTGCAATTTTAATACTTGTGTTTCATATTTTACTAATGCATCTTTTGCTACAGGTCCATCAAGTTTGTGAGTTCTACGAGGAACTCCACAAAATACACGAAGTGATTAAGGACCATAGTGAAGGCTCCACACTCAGTATGAAGCTGAAGGATAGGATGAAGGCCTTCCTGACATCTTTTGGTGCCCATGACCCTACGTACGATTGAGTCAGGATCAGGTGGAGGAGGAGGAAGAAGAAGATGATGATGGTGTTCAAGCTACTGCATAATGTGGAGATGCCCTGTCTTACTCAAGAAACAGGAGAGGCTGCAAATGCCGGATGAGGTCGTGGCCATGGTAGAGGACATGCTCAGAAGAAGAAGAGTTTGAGGGGTCACCTATGATAGATGTGTAAGAATATAAATATTTGGTTGTATTAAACTTTTTTCTTGTTATTTCAAATAAGAAACAATATTACTATATTAGTGTTAGTTTGGTTTGTGGTTTCAAAATGTTTAACTTGTTCTTTTTGTAAATGTTATTTTGATTTTATTGTGGTTGGTGTATGTCTGTCAAATTTTGGGTATTACTATTGTGATTTTATTTAGTATATGCCTTTGAAATAATTTTTAACAGCTAATGACTTATCGCCGAATTAATGATTTACGCCAACCATTGCAGTTCGAATCCATGACTTCAGCTCCGATCCACCACCAATTCAACCATTACGCCAACAATCGCTAGTGATATGTTATTTCAGAATATTAAATAAATATAAGCGCCAATATTGTAAACCATTAGAAAGTTTATAGTGTCATATATTTTCTTAAAAAACGCCGGTTCTTTAAGTTGAACGATTCATTTCCCAATACACAGATAAGACAGTGTGCAGACCCTAGGACATCGTGCAGTCTCATTATTCGTGCAGAGCCCACACTTATCATAATAAAATATTTGTTTTTAAGTTTTACGTTGGATCAACTTAATTTGTCTAGCTTACTTTATGTGTGTGTGCAGTTTACATTATGTGTTTGTCCTGTTTACGTTATGTGTCTGTCCGGAATAAGTGTATATTGTTGTACGGAATAAGTGTATTTGCAGTCCGGAATAAGTGTATTTGTTGTCCGGAATAAGTGTATTTGTTGTCCGGTTTAAGAATAAAGTGTGTCCAGAAACGGAACATAAAGTTTGTCCGGAATAAGTTGATTTGTTGTCCGGAATAAGTGTATTTGCTGTCCGGAATAAGTTTATTTGCAGTCCGGAATAAGTGTAGTTGTCCAGAATAAGAAGAAAGTGTGTCCAGAAACGGAACAGAAAGTTTGTCCGGAATAAGTGTATTTGCTGTCCGGAATAAGTGTATTTGTTGTCCGGAATAAGTGTATTTGTTGTCCGGTTTAAGAATAAAGTGTGTCCAGAAACGGAACATAAAGTTTGTCCGGAATAAGTTGATTTGTTGTCCGGAATAAGTGTATTTGCTGTCCGGAATAAGTGTAGTTGTTGTCCGGAATAAGTGTATTTGTTGTCCGGTTTAAGAATAAAGTGTGTCCAGAAACGGAACATAAAGTTTGTCCGGAATAAGTGTATTTGCAGTCCGGAATAAGTGTATTTGTTGTCCGGTTTAAGAATAAAGTGTGTCCAGAAACGGAACATAAAGTTTGTCCGGAATAAGTGGACTTGTTGTCCAGAATAAGTGTATTTGCTGTCCGGAATAAGTGTATTTGCAGTCCGGAATAAGTGTATTTGCAGTCCGGAATAATATATGGCTTCATTATTGTCGGAATAAACGAATCAATATATGGAATGCAATAATATGATGTCGAAACAAAAAAACGTCCGCAAAGCGCGCTCCCTCTGTCCGCTCGCTTTGCGGGGGGGACTCACGTCCCCCGCAGGAGCTGCCGCCCCCTGCCACCCCCGCACAAACTCAACAAATCTCCCACTGTATATTTTACCCCACAAGAATTACGTTTAGGAAAAAAATAGCATCTCAGATTTCCATTACAAACACAAACACACACAAATTACAAAAATAATATATATTTTCCCAGTAAATCGGAAAGAAGATGTAAGACTTAAACATGACTGTCTCATTCACGCTGCTTACGTTGTCAAGAACCTTCGGAGTCGGCATCAGACGCTTCTTCGACGTAATATCTTACTCGAAATGGTGATTTATTACGGAGAGATGTACAACATAAACCGAACAGACGTAAGTCTTCACCACGGAGCGTTGACAAGAACATCAGGAAGTCTTCGCACCGTCCCATTCACGCTGCTTACGTTGTGAAGAATCCTGGGAGTCGGCATCAGACGTTTCTTCGAAATGGTGATTTATTCTGGAGAGAAAGAATGAAGAAGAAAGAAAGAGTGTCATCATATTTGTATTTGGGTGGAGAGAGAGAACGTGCTGAGTTGAAACGCATTTAATGTGATTTGAGTGGACATCAGGAAGAAAAAACAAAAAAACATTCATGCTTTGGCCACGTAAGGGCTGACATGGATGTCCACGTAGAACGCGTCCGTGACGCGCTGCGTTCAACAAACATTTCCCTTGCTTGATTCCTGTTATTTTTTATTCTTATAATATCATAAATAACAAAGTTTGAAAACCTAATTTTTTTATTTTAATATAAAATTTAATATTTAGGTAAATTCCGAAGAAATCATACTCTCCTCGGATCTTTCAACTCCGAGGGATCTTTCACACCAAGACCTTGGACTTCGCACATCCGAGGGTGAAGGCCTCCACCCTTTTTTATTAATTTTTGTTAAATTATTGTTGGTTTTGATTTTTGTTTTATGTTTTTGATTTTTTTAAAGAATTTTTTCAAATCATTTAAAATCTTATTTTTAATTTTTTTATTAAAATATGTTTTCTAATTGTTTTATTTTTTTAATCTTTTTAATTTTTTCTAGGATTGATCCAGATGACGTGAAGAAGAGCGTGTTCAAAAACTAAATTATTTTATCAAATAAAAAATCAATTTTATTTTCAAGTATAATAAATTATTTACAACTAAATATTAAACAAAAACAAAAACTAATTATAAAAAAAAGGTGGAGTTGTCAAGTCTGATGGTTGTACACTCATTTTTTATGAGTGTTGAACTTGTATATCTTTTTTTAAGGGTTAATTACAATTTGACCCTCTGAACTATGCCTTGGTATCACTTTGCTCTCCTAAACTTTCAAAGTTAACAGTTACCTCCCTTGAACTTTAATTTTGTAACACTTTGCCCCCTGAACTTCAAAAACTCATTATTTAACACACATTCGACGTTTTTTTTTCCTAATTCTTTTTGTTTTATCCCTAATACACTCATAAACCTATATTTACATGAAAGTTTGGATCGAAACGGAAGTCGGATATGGTTAGAATTTGGGTCGGTTTGACATTCAATTCGACCCAAATTCCAACCATATCCGACCTCCGTTTCGATCCAAACTTTCACGTAAATATAGGTTTAGGAGTGTATTAGGGATACAACAAAAACAATTAGGGAAAAAACGTTGAATGTGTGTTAAATAATGAGTTTTTTTAAGTTTAGGGGGCAAAGTGTTACAAAATTAAAGTTCAGGGGAGGTAACTGTTAACTTTGAAAGTTCAGGAGGGCAAAATGATACCAAAGCATAGTTCAGGGGGTCAAACTGTAATTAACCCTTTTTTTAATTAGTTTTACTTTTGTTTTATATTTAGTTATAAATAATTTATTATGCTAGATAAAGTGAATTTGTTTTTTATTGGATAAAATAACTTAACTTTTCAACATGCTCTCATCCACATTATTAGGAGGTCTGTCCTGGAAAAATATTAATTTTTTTTTAAAACTTTAAAAAGAAAAACAAATAGAAAATATTTTTTTAAAACAGATAAAAATGATTTAGAAAAAAAATCAAAACTTAAAACAAAAACCAAACTAATTACTACAACTTAAAATAATATGATTTTGACTAAACAAACTTAAGAATTTAAACTATGTTATGTTTTCGATCTCACCATTCCTTATATTTTTTAATATAAAAAATAATGTGATTTCCTCAAATTGTATGCCTTTGATCTTATCAATTTATTTCTGTCATCAATGGATTCATTCAACTAATGCTAATGTACTTGTAACCAAGAATTTAATTAAAGTCTTCCACTTAATTGTTATTGACTTGAATTGTTTTCTAAAATTCATCAAAACCTATCGTCCAGATTTCCAATATTCATAATTACGTGTTTATAATAATTAACGACTTATTGTTCTCTTTTATATGATGAATCCATTCATTCTCTAACTTACACGGTTAAAACATTTCTTACGAAAACACAAAGTTTCTTCGTTATATGTCTATGTTTTTTCATATTCCTTATTTTTGCCCAATGTCTCCTCTTGGTATTTATTCAATTAGTTTTCCTAATTCATATTTTTATATTTAGTAGCTATTTTATAACACTTATTAATTCTTACTTGCAGAATTTCATGATATAATTCTCTCTTAGCTCTATTTTGTTGATCTCGCCCCAAATACATATATTATGTTAGTATAGATTTACAATGTATTGATTAATTTTTTTATTTCATGTGATCAAAATTTAAACTTAAGTATTAGACATGTCATTAGATGCGCTTCCAGAATTATTAGAAAAATAACGTTAATTTCCTACTTGCATTAATTTCATGAGATTTATGGAAAAAAAGAAATATTTTTTTCATGATCCATAAATCCTTTCTAACATACTTTAAATTATGCTTTATTAAATCTTTTGATAATCATCTTTTATTTAATCTCTATGAATATTTATATTTCAATCCAAAAATTTACTAAAGGAAAAGGTAAATAAGTAAAATTATTAATTTGGCATATTCATGCAACCCACGAGGAAAAGGTAAATAAGTAAAATTATTAATTTGGCATGAGTATATGTATCTGTATATATATACGCATATATTCAAATGTTAAAATCTTTAAACTTAATATTTCTACGTGTAATCACATATAGATTAATAAACATGATCTATAATATATGTGCGTTTCGTAAATAACATATACGTATATAATTATATAAATAATTGAACAAGTTGAGCAACCGAGTGAGCCAACCAACGAGTTCTAAAGCGATCGGAGCACGGCTGGTGCTGGGCTCGTTTATTTTACCAAGCAATTTTTTTTTCATGAGATTGTCTCGTTAGGAAACGAGCCAAGGCAGGGGACGAGCGGAATCGAACGAGGCTTTACCGAATTACGGAATACGAGCTGAACCTGACAGTGCTATTTCTAGCAAAAGTTCTCACAAAATGCCACATTTTGGGATTGATCAGGATGGAATTAGTTGAACACACTTCATAAGTACATGTATTCGTCGTATAGTTGCATGCATGGACCCCATGCACAAGAACAGTCAAATCTCTTGCACCACACTGTTGCACTTGGGAAGAACAACCATATCCCACCACAGTCAAAACCAAATCCTTTATCCAGTTTAGATCAAAGGAAGAGCATTAATTGGGAACGTTCTGTAGCAAGCAAGCAAGGCGTAGGAAGGTAGCCTTTCATTGGCAGAGCAGAGCACAACATAGAATAGAGTTGTAGGGTTTCTGAGATGTAATTATTCCGGTGCCTAACAAGTGACAGACACGACACCCTACCAGTCCTGCTCCACTTTCCAATTTTCTTCAGCTTCATCATCACAACCGTTCGTGGATGTGACAGCACTCCTATTCTCGCACTGCATGCTGCAGACACAACACAAGCAACCAAACGGAAACCCTACTGGGGTTGCGTTCCTTTATGACCTGCAAACGTAAGGAGTTTTATAACTTTCAAAAAAACAAAAAACGTAAGAAGGTTTATTGAGAGCTGAGTATGCAAACGTATTGAGAACATAAGGGTTTCAGAATCGCAACAAGTGACGTTCGGGTTGGTAGTGCATTCAAGTCGTGGCGTTTGACTCAATTGAATTGCTTTGTGGTCCACTACTTTTAAGTTCGGCAATGTTTCAAGAGAAAAAAACCTTGAAGTTCGGACGGGACCAACTTTTGCAAGGTTCAGGGCTTTTCATACAATGAGGATTGATTATTGACCAGGAGTCCACAACTCTATCGAGGGAAATTATTGTTTGATGAGTGGATTATAACTTGGATTAATTACAGTATGCCCCTTGAACAATGCATTAATATCACTTTACATTCCTGAATTTTAAAATAAGACAATTAACTTTGCTGAATTTTCATTTTGTAATATTTAGTCATCTTGAACTTTAAAAATCTATTATTTAAACACTCATTCACAGTTTTTTTTGCATTGTATCCCTAATAGACTTCTAAACTTAGTTCTACGTGTAAGTTCTAATTGAATCAGATGTCAAATGTGATTGAAATTTGGTTCGGATTGGTGTTGAATCAAACTCAAATTTCAACCATATTTGACATTTGACTCGATCTGAATTTTCACGTAAAACTAAGTTTAGAAGTGTATTAGGGATATAACGCAAAAACATGCAAAAATAACTACGAATGAGTGTTTAAATAAGAATTTTAAAAGTTCAGGGGAGCAAACTGTTACAAAACGAAAATTAGGGAGGGGGGGAACTGTAACCTTTTTTAGTTCACGGGGTGGAAAGTGAGATCAATGTACAATTGAAGGAGGCAAACTGCAATTAATCCTTATTAACTATATACATGCACAAATGTATCATTGTTAATCACTACACTCTTATACCCTTATCACATTCTCAATGACCTCTATTAATATGTCGTGATAATGTTTGAATTTTAGTTATACACTTCTATATAAAACTCATTTGTTCGACTTAAAACTTGTTTAGTATAATCAAATTTGTTCCTTCACAATGTTTGATATATAATGCTTCAATGATCCATTGGCCTTTAAACATTTGTCAATCTACAAACTGTAGTTTTGGGACTAAGCCATCTTCTAATTAGGGTGGTTAAACAATCAAGACTAATTACTCTTTATGTCATAAACTTATGGGTTAATTATAGTTTGTGTAGGATCGTAATGACTCCTAATTATCTAATCAAATTGCGCTTAATCCCTACTTAAACAAACAAGATGTGCAGCGGAAACAATTTAAACAAAATAGGGAAGAAACAAGCAAACCACAAATGGACATGAGGAGATTTTATAGAGGTTCGGCCTCCTGCCTACTTCCTCTCTTGCAAGCTCCACTCGACATTTCGACCTTCGCTCACGACTTTACTTTCCGCTCCCCGTTCCGGGCCGGGAGACAACACATTTACAATCTTCAAGCTAGTGAATAACCCTCACCTAGCTTGGAGTCTTCTTCTCACAATCCGAGAAGGATGCTTCAGGCTTTCACCGGAGCCTTTACTCTTTTGATCCAAGAACTTGAGTGGAACAACACCCTCTAGCTTGAGTTTGAGTAGTATTTGGAAATGATCAAAGGTGTGGAATTTTGGCTCTTGAGTGTAGTATTGAGAGTTTTAGGAGTTTGTAATTTCTCTCTAATGTATGAGACAATTGGAAGTGTGAGAGTTGTGTAAATAAGGTGTATGAACCTCTATTTATAAGCTCCTAAAGATTTCTAGCCGTTGGGGAAGAATTGTGTAAGTTGTGTGTGAGATACACAATTCAGAAAAGAAGATCTGGAATTCTGTCTCTCAACGGTCGACCGAATCGGGGAACTCGATCGACCGTTTCCTTAATAATAAGGAAATGGTCGAACTTGATAGGTCTGTGACTTAAGTGAACGATCAACCAAGGAAGGGACGGTCGACAGAAACTAAGGTTTCGGCAGAGTTAAAAGATATATCGGTCGACCACAAAAGGAAGGTCCGGTCAACCAAAAATAACAGGCGCTTTGGTATCTCGAAATGTTTATGTTCGGTCGATTGTTTCTAGGTCCACATTCGACCGGTGATCAAATGTATTTTGAGATTTGGACAAAAATACGAATACAACCACTGGTATAATATGACAAGGTTAACAATCATCCGAAAAATACGCGACAATCGGTCGACTGAAAGGTCATAGTCGGGCGACCAAACCAAGGCTAAATTTGCACTTATCAACCGGTCGACCGTAACAGGGTTGATCGACCGTTTGGGTGCTGGCAGTTCTATTATGCTTGGTTATTGATTGACATCATTTCATGCTCATATTTGTATCTTATATCCATTATCTTACACCTAAGCAATGCTATGTGCCGAGTTTTATGTTTAGTTTTCAAGAATAAAGAGGTTTGAAGAGAAGAGCCAGGAAAGGACCCAAAAGCAGGAAAAAGGACTTAATTGTGAGACCTAGGGACTGAGATGCAAGGGAGAAAGACCTGATCGTAAGACCGAAGGACCTAAAAGCAAAACAGGAAACTCCACACCATCATGGGGAGTATTTTGGCAATTCGATTCGGGTCGGAGCTCCAACAAGCAAAGTAGATGCATCCAAGACCAACATCTCCATCAAGAAAAGCCCATAACCAAAACCAACGAGATCTGGATCATATAGACCGATAATTGGCAGTCTTGGACCGCTAATTGGCGGTCCATATTGCTTTGAATCCGCTAAGATTTGTGGAGTACGTGTATTAGTGTATTCTTAGTCTATTTGTGGTATTGGTTTAGTCCCACATCGGGGGATTGTCCCGGATTAGCTTTTTCCATGCCTATAAATAGAACTCTTCACCTTTTATTGTAATCACCCATTGCTTGGTGACATTCTCTCTACTAAGGAGTGAGACTTGAAGCAAAAACTCAAGGTGGAGAAGAATGCTACCTTCAATGTGAGTCATTGTTAATGAAATAATTGATCTAGTTTTCTTTTAATCTTGTCTTTTAATTTGTGCATGCTTGTTTAGTCTTTCTTTTCCTTTTAAGTTTCTTTAATATTTCTTGCTTGATTAGTGTAGTTTCATTTCAGTATAATGCTTCATTTTGTCAGAGCAGTTTAAATATGTGTGAGTAGTTCCATACCCTTTGGGGGTGGAGTAGGTTTATGTACATGTTATGTAGGTGGTATGAATGCTTAATATGAATGTTTTGTGAGAAATATTAGTATGCTTGCTTGAATTATTAAGAACCTTACTTGATGGTTTCTGCCATAGCTTAGGTACACTCCATGCTTGTCTAAGTGTCTTAATAACAACCTTGCATTGCTCATATTAGTCACCTAGGTTAGTGTTGTAAATGATAGGTCTTTCCATGAGGTACTTCTTATGTATAAACAAACACTAACCACACTTGAGCTTATAGTATGCATTCAACACCACACTTATTTCATGTGCACACACACTCCACCCCTTAGGGGTTTCCATTCCTGTCATTTTTTCTTCTTCATTAGTTGTTTAGCTTAGTTGTTTAGTTATTTCATTTCATTTCAGCTTGCTTGTTTACTAGTTTAGATTAGTGTAGTGTAATACATCTTTCTCTCCTTTTACCTCTCGCATTCGAACAAACCAATTGTCGACACACCTCCCAGTGGACGACCCGTATTTGCCACCGCTTCAACGTGACCGTGCACTTGCGGTTAATATAAAACGATCAATCAAGTTTTTGGCGCCGTTGTCGGGGAGGTGCTCTGTCCAGACTTTGGTTTGGACGATTCGAGTGGTTTTAATTTTTTGTTTTTAGTTTTTGTCTGTTTCTGGCATTCTTCAGATCAAGGGGAAGCGACTGGAAGAATTTGAGAGAAAAAGACCCAAAACAGACCGCCAATCAGCGTTCTGGGACCACCAATTGGCGGCCTGGTGAGCCCCAATCTCTCTCAAATTTTTTCTGGTTGTTGTCTGGTTCATTGTAGTTATCTGGGAGCACTACTTTGCATGTTGTGACTTCTAGTTTGCTCCCAGATTTAATTTCAATCCCCTTTAATCAACTTGGACCATAAAACTCAAAGCAAAAGATTAGACTTCTTGCCATCTAGGTCATGCATTATGTGTAGACCTTGCATGCATTTGTCTTTTCTTTGCTTTACATTTTGTTGTTGATTGCTGGCATGAGGTACGTGCACCCAAATCTCTTATTCATGCATGTTTCGATCATGCATTAGTTAGTAAGGTGCATCAGGACAAGAGTGAGTTGAGTGTTTGATTGGAGTGATTGATTGCTAGATTTAAGCTCAAAACGCTACTAAGGAGAGGTTGTCCCATAAAAGATAAGGTGGAGGATTTCATCACCCTTTTCTTGGCCAAAAAAATCACTCTTAATAAAGCCTTAACTAAAAGCAAGTAGACATTGGCCTTAGGATTGCGGGCGCACTAGGAGAGTAATCTAGTTGAGATCGTCATGACCTGATCGGCGTTGCCTACCTTGTCGACAGTAGGAGGTACTGGATCTCCGGATCTGGTATCACTTGCTGGGCATTGTGGTCCTCGTTGTAGGGAGGTGAGGCGTGTCGAGGCTAGTGACCTCGAAGTTAGGCGTCGTCTAGCCTAAGGACCCATTGCCTTACATTGTTTGAGTCGTGCTTGCTAGATTAGGCTTCTACCCTGATCCCTTCACCTACGCTAGCTTTAGGGATTCTTCCCTCCTCCTCTGAGTCATCTTCTTCTCACATACTTCTACGTTTTAGCCTCCTCCCCTTTACACTCTCTGGTAGCGTTTTAGGGTCGAGTCGAGCACTTTTTGCGAGCTTAGTCTCGTGGTGGTGAGAGTGGTCGACTCGAGAGTTGTTTGTTGAGATGGATGGTTACATGGGCGACCATCCATATGATTGTTGGGACCAGGACAATTCGTCCTGGTATTCCGGACCCATGCAACCAGGGGTGGCTCAGACGAACACCCCATATGGTTGGGACAATCCTAATTGTGTGACTGAGCAATCTTCATATTGGGGTAACATGAGAGAGGCACCGACTGCTAGACCACAATCTAGTTATGTCGGATCATATGTTGGTCAACAAACTGAGACATTACAACCAACTTTGGCCTCTTTCATGCGTATGACAGACGACATGGGTGCACCGGTGGCTCCAGTAGCCGTACCGTGCGACTGTTGTGGGTTGAGTGGTCATGTTATCGGGGAATGTCCTTATGTTCCCCCTGAACCTGAGTATGAGCATAACTTTTCCCAAAATGCTCAATGTGACCATTACGCGTCCGCGTACAACCCGAGCGTGATGGATTCGTGGGGAGACAATTCTTATCCAAATTCTTATACCTCATTTTCACCCTCGTATCCTCCTCCCGAATACCCAGAATTCTACCATCAACACCCAACCCCAAAATTTCCCAAGCTTTAACTTGGACCTCACAGTTTACCCAAAATTTGATTCCTTAAAACAAACCCTCCAAACGTTCATGGAAACCACTCAAACTTTATTGAAGTCCAACTTGAATTCCTTGCAAAATATGTAAATGCAAGTGAGTCAAATGACACAACAATTCCATGAACATGAGGAGGGTACCCTTTCTTGTCAACATGAGGATTTATCTTCTGAAATCGAAACACCACCACATCCACAAATTCAAAGCACAATCTTTCAAAGTCAAACTCCTAGTCAGTCTGAGGGATTTGGGGTTTCAATTCACCATCACTTGGTGGAGGATTCGATTCCAATTGAGAATACTATGGACCAACTTCTTTATGAGTCGGCACAGGATTGTGCCTTATCTTCTTGTCCCGTGGCCCTTGAGCCACATGGCCTTATTGTTGTACCTCCTAAGGACTCACCTCTGGTGGAGCAAGAGCTCCCTAGTCCCCTCAATTTCAAACAACCTGATGAGAGTTTGCCTCTCACTATTGTTCCTGATCATCTTGGAAATGATGGAACATCAAACAACTACATAGCTCATGAGGGTATTAGAAGTTCCTTGGAGGATACCTTGGGTATGAGACCCACTTTTTGTTCGCCTGGTGTGTCGGACATGCCTAATGGGGTTCTTGACCTCGTTCCGATGCACCAGCCTGTTGGTTGGAGAGTTTGGATTGACGATCATAACTTCAGCAGCGCAACGGGAGAAACTCTTCTTCCGTTGCCCCTCATTTCCCAAACTCTTGAGAGGTTCAAGCTCTTTCAGTTTGATCCTTTGAATGAGACGCCTTTACGTCCAATTCATGAACCTCTCATTTCATCTGGTGCTCTTTTTTTGAAGGGGGCCCACGCATGCATATTCTGGCCCCGCGTGGTGTCATGTTCCCTTTCCAAGTGCATTGACCCACTCTTAAGGTTCCCATTCGATGTCTTTTGACAAATGAAGATGAGAACTTATGTTTGTACATAGTTATATAAAAAAAAAATAAAGAAAAAAAGAAAAAGAAAAAAAGTACAATAAAAGACTCCTTCAGTGAGCATCGATTGTTGTGAGCCCCAACCCTTGTGTATTTGGGCTCCATTTCTTTCACGTATTTGTATCCCTTCTTTAGCATCTCATAGGTTTTGAGGGAATTCGGGTTTGTGTTCATCAACATGACCTTGAACTTCCCTTTGTACTTCATGTTGGTGAGATCTCTTCTATTTCATGCACACATCCATGTAGTATCTTGCTCGCATTCATTAAGGACAATGCATGAAGTAGGTGTGGGGGGGTGCTTTACGTGTGTTGATTGATCGTTTTATATTTAACCGCAAGTGCACGGCCGCGTTGAAGCGGTGGCAAATACGGGTCGTCCACTGGGAGGTGTGTCGACACTTGGTTTGTGCGAAGGCGAGAGGTAAAGAAAGGGAAGAAAGGTTGGTTACACTAAACTACACTAAAACGCAAATGGAAATGGAAGAAAAGCAAGAAAACTAAACCCCAAAGGGGGTAGAGAAATAATGTGAACATAAAGAAGTGTGTGTGTGTTCATTAAGCTCCTCACAACATGTAGTGCATGAAATCATAAAACTACATCCAACTTTGCCTCCACATGAATTAAGATATGACTACATCATTAAAACATACAAGACAATAATTGGAATGAAGCTACATGAACTCAAGTATAAAGACTATACCCTACTATGCCTCTACATGAATTAAGATTTCACTACATCATTAAAACATACAAGACATTAGCTAAGGTAAAGGCAACAAGAGCACATACACTACAAATTGTGTTTCCAACATTAACTTCATCCATATCCTAACCTTATCATTCCCCATAAAATAGGTCCACTAATCAAAGCATAAGCTAAGCTTCATTCAAGAGCATTAGCCTATCAAAGATAAGAGTGGAGACCCATTAGATGGTTATGGAAATCATATAAAGCTCAAGGGATAAAAATAACACACACTTAATACACTACATGATTATATCACATATTTCTCCACCCCCCAAATGGGGATGGAACTACTCACTACTCATTACACTACTGATTAGACTAAGCAAAGAAAGCATAATACTGAAATGAAAGTTAACTAAGAAGGCAAGAAGCATTAAAGAAACATAAAAGGAAAGGAAAGACTAAACAAACATGCACAAATTAAAAGACAAGATTTAAAGAAACTAGAAGAATTATTTTATTAACAAAATGACTCACATTGAAGGTAGCATTCTTCTCCACCTTGAGTTTTTGCTTCAAGGCTCACTCCTTAGTAGAGAGAATGCCACCAAGCAATGGGTAATTACAATGGAAGGTGAAGAGTTCTATTTATAAGCATGGGAAAAGCTAATCGGGGACAATCCCCCGATGTGGGACTAAACCAATACCAAAACTAGCCTAAACGAACATTAATACACGTCCAGGAGAAATTTGGGCGGATCCTGAGTGATATGGACCGCCAATTAGCGGTCCAAGACCGCCAATTGGCGGTCCAAAATCGTCGGATCGCATTGGAATTTGTTGTGGGCTTTGCTTTCTGGTATTGTTGGTCTTTGATGCGGTTACTCGACTTGTTGGAGCTCCGACCCGAATAGAATTGGTAAAATACTCCCCATGATGGTGTGGAGTATTCTGTTTTGCTCTTAGGTCCTTCTGTCTTACATTCAGGTCCTTCTCCCTTGCATCTTGGTCCCTAGATCTCACAATTCAGTCCTTTTTCCCAGCTTTTGGGTCCTTTTATGCTTCATCTCTTCAAACCTATTTATTCCTGAAAACTAAACATAAAACTCGTCACGTAGCATTGCTTAGGTGTAAGATAATGGATATAAGGTACAAATATAAGCATGAAATGATGTCAATCAAATACCCCCACACCTAAGTTTTTGCTAGTCTCGAGCAAAACAAAGAAAGAGAAAAGCAAACGAAAAACAAGAAATCCTAACTCACTTTCGTAGGAATCACGGTTGCACTTAGCACGTGCAACAAGCCGTTAAACCTCCTTGTTGCCAAGGAGGAGGAGTGTTGTCTCCTGAGGGTTTTCAGCGGATACACCCACAAAATCCGAACAAGATGCATTATTCAATCTAGACACTCGACTCGTTGGACTTAATTTGTCGATCATGGGACGCGGTAATCCTACGGGCCGACTCTATATAGGTAATCAGTCCACACCTAGCCTAATAAACCATTCGTGCAAGTTAAATAAGGAATTAAGTAAAAGACATGGACGACCTCAAGATCCTTAAGTGATATAAAGTGTAAGGTCCATTAAGGTTCTTATTTGCATAACCATTTTTTTTCTTTTTTGTTTCTTTTCACACAATTTTTTTTTTCTTTTTATTAGTTGGAGCTTCATTCTCCCAGGGTCAGGTTTCGTGCATCATTGCCCATGAGGACTTACACTATCACGTACACCTTTCCCCAAATCTCCACATAGGGCAATCCCTACCACCCGTGTAACGGGAGTTCGGTCGGCGCATCCCAAGTCAGATGACTCGAAAGCACCAGGCACAAAGTCCCCTCAGACCTACTTTCCCGAGTGATAGGAGCCGTGCGAGAAGAGAGAACATCTACTCACTTATTTCTTATCTACACATGAACCAAAACCCCTACACTAATGTCTCACAACAAGATTAAGAGGGTCCTTGACTACAACAAACTTCCTTAAGTTAACAGACACGAATTATTGACTCACTAGGTTCAGGGTGGACTTCATTAAATCTTTGAGCACTGAAACCCTATGATTACTCACCCCCAAGGGAAAACTGGGGTGCATCCTAACGACTCGATAAATCCTAAAGCCACGTATTAGATATCCTAATGCATCAAGTTCAAGACAATTTTGGGAGCTTTCTTTTTACTTTGCCTCTCAACGGTTTTGCACATGCTAAACACACGCAAAACCCACAAAACATTTTCTTTCGCAAACACATGAAGATTTTGAAAGAAATGAGAAAATTTTGAAGCACTCGGCAAGCAAAAGAAGACAAGTCACCCAATGATCATGGCAAGCAGATATATCGATATTAAATGCAGCACACTAACATGACCCTAACAATGCAAACAAAAGAAAACAAAATCAAAAGAAATGACTCGACTATGTACACACGTAAAACACCCCCCACACCTACTTCATGCATTGTCCTCAATGAATGTGAGCAAAATACGACATGGATGTATGCATGAAACAGAAGAGATCTCACCAACGTGAAGTACAAAGGGAAGTGCAAGGTCATGTTGATGGACATAACCCGAATTCCCTCAAAACCTGTGAGATGCTAAAGAAGGGATACAAATACGTGAAAGAAATGGAGCCCAAATACACAAGGGTTGGGGCTCACAACAATCAATGCTCACTGAATGAGTCTTTTATTGTACTTCTTTTTTTTTCTTTTTTTTTCTTTTTTTTTATATAACTATGTACAAACATAAGTTCCCATCTTCATTTGTCAAAAGACATCAAATGGGAACCTCAAGGGTGGGTCAATGCACTTGGAAAGGGAACATGACACCACGCGGGGCCAGAATACGCATGCGTGGGCCCCCTTCACAAAGAGCACCAGAAGAAATGAGAGGTTCGTGAATCGGACGCAAAGGCGTCTCATTCAAAGGATCAAACTGAAAGAGCTTGAACCTCTCGAGAGTTTGGGAAATAAGGGGCAACGGAAGAAAAATATCTCCCGTTGCGGAACTGAAGTTATGATCATCAATCCAAACTCTCCAACCAACAGGCTGGTGGGTCGGAACGAGGTCAAGCACCTCGTTATGCATGTCCAACTCACCAGGAGAACAGGAAGTGGGTCTCATACCCAAAGTATCGTCCAAGGAACTCCTAATACCCTCATGAGCAATGTAGTTGTTTGATGTTCCATCATTTCCAAGATGATCAGGAACAATAGTGAGAGGCAAACTCTCATCAGGTTGTTTGAAATTGAGGGTACTAGGGAGCTCTTGCTCCACCAGAGGTGAGTCCTTAAGAGGCACAACATGAAGATCATGTGGCTCAAGGGCCACGGGACAAAAAGGTAAGGCACAATCCTGTGCCGACTCATAATAGAACTGGTCCAAGCTATTCTCAGTTTGAATCGAATCCTCCACTAAGTGATCGTGAATTGAAACCCCAAGTCCCTCAGACTGACTAGGAGTTTGACTTTGAAAGGTTGTGCTTTGAATTTGTGGATGTGGTGGTGGTTCGATATCAAAAGAAGAATCCTCATGTTGACAAGAAAGGTTACTCTCCTCACATTCACGTAATTTCTGCGACATTTGACTCACTTGCAGTGTCATATTTTGTATGGACTGTTGAGTGGTTTCCATGAACGTAAGGAAAGTTTGTTTCAAGGAATCAGGTATGCGGTCAACGATGAGGTCCAAGTCAGAGCTTGGGAAATTTTGGGGTTGGGTGTGGATGGGCTGAGAATGAGTCCAATGATTTGGAGTGGGGTGTTGGTAGAATTCTGGGTATTCGGGAGGAGGATACTGTGGTGGAAATGAAGTATAAGAATTTGAATACGAATTGTCTCCCCACGAATCCATCACTCTCGGATTGTACGCGGATGCGTAATGGTCATAATGAGCATTTTGGGAAAATGTATGCTCATACTCAGGCTCTGGGGGAACATAAGGACATTCCCCGATATTATGACCACTCAACCCACAACAATCGCACGGTATGGCTACTGGAGCCACTGGTGCACTCATGTCGTCTACCGCATGCATGAAAGAGGCCAAAGTTTGTTGCCCAGAGTATGATCCAACATAACTAGATGGAGATCTAGCCGTCGGTGCCTCTCTCATATCACCCCTATATGAAGATTGCTCAGTCACATAATGAAGATCATCCCAACCGTACGGGGTGTTCGTCTGAGCCACCCCAGGTTGCATGGGTCCGGAATACCAGGGAGAATCGTCCTGGTCCCAACAATGATATGAATGGTCGCCCATGTAACCATCCATCTCAAGAAAAACTCTCGAGTCGATCACTCTCACCACCACGAGGCTAAGCTCGCAAAAAGTGCTCGACTCGACCCTAAACGCTAACAGAGAGTGTAAAGGGGAGGAGACTATAACGTAGAAGAAGGTGAGAAGAAGATGACTCAGAGGAGAAGGGAAGAATCCCTAGAGCTAGCGAGGGTACAGGGTGAAGGTAGAAGCCTAACTAGCAAGCATGGCTCAAACAATGTAAGGCAATGGGTCCTTAGGCTAGACGACGCCTAACTTCGAGGTCACTAGCCTCGACACGCCTCACCTCCCTACAACGAGGACCACAATGCCCAGCAAGTGATACCAGATCCGGAGATCCAGTACCTCCTACTATCGACAAGGTAGGCAACGCCGATCAGGTCATGGCGGTCTCAACTAGATTACTCTCCTAGTGCGTCCGAATTCCTAGGGCCAATGTCTACTTGCTTTTAGTTAAGGCTTTATTAAGAGTGGTTTTTGGGGCCAAGGAAAGGGTGATGAAATCCCCCACCTTATCTTTTATGGGACAACACCTCCTTAGTAGCGTTTTGAGCTTAAATCTAGCAATCAATCACTCCAATCAAACGCTCAACTCACTCTTGTCCCGATGCACCTTACTAACTAATGCATGATCGAAACATGCATGAATGAGAGATCGGGGTGCACGTACCTCACGCCAGCAATCAACGACAAAATGTAAAGCAAAGAAAAGACAAATGCATGCAAGGTCTACCAATGGTGCATGACCTAGATGGCAAGAAGTCTAATCTTTTGCTTTGAGTTTTATGGTCCAAGTTGATTAAAGGGGATTGAAATTAAATCTGGGAGCAAACTAAAGATCACAGCATGCACAATTGGGCTCCCAGATAACTAAAGTAAAGCAATAAACGACCAGAAGAAATTTGAGAGGAGGCAGACCTCACCAGGCCGCCAATTGGCGGTTTGCAACCGCTGATTGGCGGTCCCTTTGTGGATTCTTTTGCTCCAACATTCCCAGTAGCTTCCCCTTGATGTTCTAGTTCCCTGAAACTAAACAAAACTGGAAACAAAAAATCAAAAACCCCTCGAATCGTCCAAACCAAGGTCTGGACAGAGCACCTCCCCGGCAACGGCGCCAAAAACTTGATTGATCGTTTTATATTTAACCGCAAGTGCACGGCCGCGTTGAAGCGGTGGCAAATACGGGTCGTCCACTGGGAGGTGTGTCGACACTTGGTTTGTGCGAAGGCGAGAGGTAAAGAAAGGGAAGAAAGGTTGGTTACACTAAACTACACTAAAACGCAAATGGAAATGGAAGAAAAGCAAGAAAACTAAACCCCAAAGGGGGTAGAGAAATAATGTGAACATAAAGAAGTGTGTGTGTGTTCATTAAGCTCCTCACAACATGTAGTGCATGAAATCATAAAACTACATCCAACTTTGCCTCCACATGAATTAAGATATGACTACATCATTAAAACATACAAGACAATAATTGGAATGAAGCTACATGAACTCAAGTATAAAGACTATACCCTACTATGCCTCTACATGAATTAAGATTTCACTACATCATTAAAACATACAAGACATTAGCTAAGGTAAAGGCAACAAGAGCACATACACTACAAATTGTGTTTCCAACATTAACTTCATCCATATCCTAACCTTATCATTCCCCATAAAATAGGTCCACTAATCAAAGCATAAGCTAAGCTTCATTCAAGAGCATTAGCCTATCAAAGATAAGAGTGGAGACCCATTAGATGGTTATGGAAATCATATAAAGCTCAAGGGATAAAAATAACACACACTTAATACACTACATGATTATATCACATATTTCTCCACCCCCCAAATGGGGATGGAACTACTCACTACTCATTACACTACTGATTAGACTAAGCAAAGAAAGCATAATACTGAAATGAAAGTTAACTAAGAAGGCAAGAAGCATTAAAGAAACATAAAAGGAAAGGAAAGACTAAACAAACATGCACAAATTAAAAGACAAGATTTAAAGAAACTAGAAGAATTATTTTATTAACAAAATGACTCACATTGAAGGTAGCATTCTTCTCCACCTTGAGTTTTTGCTTCAAGGCTCACTCCTTAGTAGAGAGAATGCCACCAAGCAATGGGTAATTACAATGGAAGGTGAAGAGTTCTATTTATAAGCATGGGAAAAGCTAATCGGGGACAATCCCCCGATGTGGGACTAAACCAATACCAAAACTAGCCTAAACGAACATTAATACACGTCCAGGAGAAATTTGGGCGGATCCTGAGTGATATGGACCGCCAATTAGCGGTCCAAGACCGCCAATTGGCGGTCCAAAATCGTCGGATCGCATTGGAATTTGTTGTGGGCTTTGCTTTCTGGTATTGTTGGTCTTTGATGCGGTTACTCGACTTGTTGGAGCTCCGACCCGAATAGAATTGGTAAAATACTCCCCATGATGGTGTGGAGTATTCTGTTTTGCTCTTAGGTCCTTCTGTCTTACATTCAGGTCCTTCTCCCTTGCATCTTGGTCCCTAGATCTCACAATTCAGTCCTTTTTCCCAGCTTTTGGGTCCTTTTATGCTTCATCTCTTCAAACCTATTTATTCCTGAAAACTAAACATAAAACTCGTCACGTAGCATTGCTTAGGTGTAAGATAATGGATATAAGGTACAAATATAAGCATGAAATGATGTCAATCAAATACCCCCACACCTAAGTTTTTGCTAGTCTCGAGCAAAACAAAGAAAGAGAAAAGCAAACGAAAAACAAGAAATCCTAACTCACTTTCGTAGGAATCACGGTTGCACTTAGCGAAAGAAAATGTTTTGTGGATTTTGCGTGTGTTTAGCATGTGCAAAACCGTTAAGAGGCAAAGTAAAAAGAAAGCTCCCAAAATTGTCCTGAACTTGATGCATTAGGATATCTAGTACTGTGGCTTTAGGATTTATCGAGTCGTTAGGATGCACCCCAATTTTCCCTTGGGGGTGAGTAATCATAGGGTTTCAGTGCTCAAACATTCAAAGAAGTCCACCCTGAACCTAGTGAGTCAATAATTCGTGTTTGTTAATTTAGGAAGTTTGTTGTAGTCAAGGACCCTTTAAATCTTGTTGTGAGACATTAAGTGTAGGGGTTTTGGTTCATGTGTAGATAAGAAATTAGTGAGTAGGTGTTCTCTCTTCTCGCACGACTCCTATCACTCGGGAAAGTAGGTCTGAGGGGACTTTGTGCCTGGTGCTTTCGAGTCATCTGACTTGGGATGCGCCGACCGAACTCCCGTTACACGGGTGGTAGCACTACTACAGAAAAGGGAATATTCGTCGGATGTAAGGGCTTATACGCGTCGGATATAAGCACACCCCTATCCGACGTATATGTGTGCGTCGTCTATACATAGACGTCGGCCATCGTATAGCCGACGTCTATACCTAACGAATAGATGTCGGCCTTAATTAGACCCCGACGTGTATTCTTTAATGTATAGACGTCGGTTAATTAACATACGACGCCTATTCTTTATGTATAGACGTCGGTTAACTAACATACGACGCCTATACTTTAGGGATAGACGTCGGGTAACTAACATACGACGCCTATACTTTGGGGATAGACGTTGGATTACATAGAAAGCCGACGTCTATTCCTTTCTTTAGAGGAATAGACGTCGGCTGATATAGACAACCGACGTCTATTCCCAAACCTGGACAAAAAAATGAATAGGATCCGACGAAATTGTTTTTAGTCATCGTCGTCGTGTACATACAACTGCACCAAATTCGTTCACCTATAAATTTCATCCACATACATCCATATACATCCACATACATCCATATACATCCCACATACATCCATACAATTGACATTCACAAGCATACATCCACATACATCCACAAGCATACATGCACAAACACAAACACAAAAATACAACCACACAATTGACATTCAACACACTTGCAATTAATTCATTCTAAAATTAAGGCGATTATACTAAGGCATAAAGTGTAAGTTTGTAATACAAGTGCACTTGTTAACTAAATTACAAAAAATACAATTGGCAGTAGAACCTCTTAGTTCGTCAGCACGTTTCTGATGAAATAGCGAGCCCATCGGTCGCGAGTTTCATCGAGCTCTTGTTGCGAGAATGGATCACTACTTTTTGGGAAAACCTATCAAAAAAATACAAGTGTGTTGAATATTAATAACTAAATATTGAAACTACAATTGAATATACAATTGAATAACGATCTACATTACCTCGGTTAGACATACGTCTTGAGTTACCACATCGAGGATTTCCTCCATGTATCTCATCACGTAGTAACCGCATTCCGTATTTCCAACCTGCTTCCGGTACTACAAACATAGGAATTCGCTAAATATTTGTTCCTAACTTAATTAACAAAAATGAGAAAGAACGTATTTTCATTCCATGCCATGTTTTTCCAGATTTTGTGGTTGTTCTACTACCACCTAGAGCTCTGTAAACCTTAATTGCCCTGAGTAGCACAAGTGAAAATATCATTCAATAATACTAATAAAAATCCAAGAATTACTTTTTTGACAACTAAACGAACTTACATATTTAGAAGTTTCTTTATTGAGTCCCTTGGTTTATTCGACCCCAACGGATCAAACCAATATGCCGAATTAGTCGTGGGGAATACAACGACAAGCATCCAATGAGCCCTGTTATATATATAATTAGAAGCTTATTACAAAATAAAATTTCACTTTGAATTACAAAGTTTACCTCTCATGATAAGGGAGCAGATAATATCTTTTGTCTTCTTCTTTAAAGAATGTCCCAAGTTGACCCGATTTATCATCATTCCCGTATATATATGTAGATGGACTGATAAATCCAAATACTTGATCCTCGGGAAATATTGACCTTCTGGCATCGTAAAGATGTCTACAAGTATGAAAATTATAATTTATTATAGTTTTGATAAAATTATTCAATACTTTTCATTGTATACAAAAAAACACTTACTTCACTTGCACGTCGATAATCATGATACACAACGAATCCATCGCCATGAACTGCATGATATCCTCTTTGGTGACGTACAAAGCGGTAGGCAACCCTTTATCCCCCTCCAAATCCAAGGTACTTAGGGATTGTGCTTCCCTACCTACCATACATTGGTACAACATTTTGCACCTACTTGGAAGCGAATTAATGTTGATCGGAGATTGGTTGTTTGACCCTTTGCTTTGGGGGCTTGACACCTTACAAAGATGTATAGAACCGTTAAAATACAATTGTTAACAAATTTGAAGTTTAAAGTCTTTCAAAGTTAAACTATACCTCATGTTTGTCGTTTAGCTCTACTAAATAACTAGGCCAACGCACGAACCCACCGATAGCATCGCCGAGAGTAACAATCTCTTCTTCCGGAAATGGCACAAAAGCACCAGGATCTAAGCAACTCTCAACTACAACCTTCAATTCTCCCTCTCCTACCTCTGTGAAGTGGTGTCTGGAGATGTTATAAACTTTCCCGTGTCCCACCAATCTTCGATCAGGGTCTTCGACAAATAAAACACATCTAGATCCATCCGCGAACTTTCCAAACGAGGGACTGTCGACGAGGGCCAATTCTCGAGAATGAGACACGAAATCATCATGTCGATGAGGGTGGAACACTGGCGGAACTGGAGTAGTCTCCGCGGAAGAACCGGTCTTACGACGGGTAGGAGAAGTAGGCAAATCACGATCCAATCTCTCCGTAAGAAGTTGCAAAGATTTCTTCAAATCTGCGATCTCTTGCTGGCATTTGGTATGACCACTCGTCGAAGTAGACCGTTGAGTATTCCCATAATATTGTCGAAGTCCAACTCTACTCCCTACCCCTCGCACACGACCGGGGTGTTCGTCGTTTCCCAAGGCCTCGCGTAGAATATCATTCCGACCATCGGAAGCAAATTCACCTTGAGATTCTCTCAACTTCAGAGAGTCCTAAGTTTAAAACAATATTTACTATCATTTGAGCAATATAAAATTAATGATACTGAATTAATAACATATATATAAGTGATGCAACTGACTATCTTCGAGCCGATAGCTCGCGACTCGTCTGTGACGTACTCCCCTCTGCAGTTTACGCTTGCTCTCTTCCAAGAATCACAACGAGCTACGGGAGAAGGAGGAGATAGGTTACTTGCTTGCTCCTCACTCATACCGGAGTCAAATTCCTCCTGTCTCTTCTGAGCAATTTTTTCAGCCATCATTTGTGCTTCTAACTTCTGGTACCCCGCTCGAGACATACGATGGGTATACTTGTTAGAAGATCTAATCTTTTGGTTTTTTGCTCGGATGACCTAAAATCAAGTTTATTAGATTGTCACTAAAATCAATAACTAACAAGTTTGTTTTGAAACTCAGTTACTATATTATAAATTAAACTTAGTATACCTCAAACTCCGGGCTATCTCTGGATTTTCTGAATGAGTAGTTATATACGGACGCGAGCGTCCGTGACGCGTCCTACGTGGAATAACACGTCAGCTTCCAGTTCAGCGTCCAGTCAACCAAAACTTCTGCGCGGGGAAATGTAAATTACGAATTGTTGGGTGCGACGGTTCATTTCCCTAAATCACGATTTGTTGGGTGCGACGGTTCATTTCCGTGCGACGGTTCATTTCCCTAAATCACGATTAGACGGTTCGACTTCACGTACATCAGTAGCGGCGGTACAGCATTCGAGTAACTTTCCCCATTTCACCCGGAGTTCCTTTCCATACGCTCATCCAAAACCTTCATTGCTCCAAAACCTTTCCATTCCAGTAACGAAAACCAAGACAAGGCGAAAATGGATCCTTCTCTACCTGAAACCTCCATTGCTCCTGAAATTGTAGCCGCGCAGGTGTTTTGTCAACCATGTTCTTTCTGGTTCATTTTAAGGTTCATTATTGGCCTCTAACAATTTTTTTGTGTGGTTTAAGGGAAGCACGTACTACTTCCGCGAAACCAAGTGCGGTTTCGCGGCCCTTCACAAGCAGTTCGACCGGATGAAGGAGGAGGAGAAAAATGTCTTCCAACGGACGCCTTTCGGTCACTTCCTCAGCTTTCCTCACATGACAACTGACAACGAGATACTGGGTTGGTTCGTCGAACACTTCGACGCCAATGAAGTCGGTCTGAGAATAGCCACTGGGGTGGTCCCATTTACGGTAGAAGACGTCGCCCTTCTACTTGGACTAAGAGTACATGGGCAGAGAGTGGATATGGATGCCATGTACGTAGAGAAACGTGACGGGGTTAACCTCGACAACACCCAGCTACTGGGTCATCTTACCGCCACGAGCAAGATGGGCGAGGAGGAGGAGCACGTCCGACTCCTTATTTCTATGATTTTCAATCATTTTTTGTTCTTCGATGGATCACTGCGAACTAAAGCGTGGTACACGAAATACCTTAAGAACCTCAAGCGCCTCAAGAGATATGCGTGGGCAAATGCGGTTCACACTTTCTTGGTTGAAGGCCTGGAGGAAGCCCGACGGGACCTCTCGAGGAGGAGATCGTCAGCGAACTTCTCTATGAAGCAGGGCTACGTGTCTGGTTGCGTTGCCGTATTACAAGTAAGCATCTTGGTCCGGAATGAGTGTTGTGTCAGTCCGGAGTAGTGTCGGTTTATGTCCGGAATAAGTGTGTTGCCTGTCCGGAATAGTCCTGTATGTGTCCGGAATGACTGTCTTGCTTGTACGGAATACGTCTTGTGTCTGTCCGGAATACGTCTTGTGTCTGTCCTGAATAGTGTTGTCTCTGTCCGGAATAAGTGTCTTGAGGTTGTCCGGAATAAGTGTCTTGTGGTTGTCCGGAATGAGTGTTGTGTCAGTCCGGAGTAGTGTTGGTTTATGTCCGGAATAAGTGTATTGCCTGTCCGGAATAGTCCTGTATGTGTCCGGAATGATTGTCTTGTCTATCCGGAATACGTCTTGTGTCTGTCCGGGATAAGTCTTGTGTCTGTCCTGAATAGTGTTGTCTCTGTCCGGAATAAGTCTTGTGTCTGTCCAGGATAAGTTTTGTGTTTTTCCTCAATAGTGTTGTCTCTGTCCGGAATAAGTGTCTTGAGGTTGTCCGGAATGAGTGTTGTCTCTGTCCGGAATAAGTGTGTTGCCTGTCCGGAATAAGTGTGTTGCCAGTCCGGAATAGTCCTGTATGTGTCCGGAATGAGTGTCTTGTCTGTCCGGAATACGTCTTGTGTCTGTCCGGAATAAGTAATTTGTATGTCCGGAATACGTCTGCGTCTGTCCGGAATAAGAGTTGTGTCTGTCCGGAATAAGAGTTGTGTCTGTCCGGAATTAGTGTTTGGTCTTTCTGATTAACGTTATGAGACTGTCCTGGGGATGTTATGTTTCTGTTTTTTAACTCATTCCTGTTTTCAGGTGTGGCTTTGCGAGAAGTTCAAATTGGGGGATCCCCGGTCAGCATTTCCACGGTTCAAGTGTTGGACCGAAATGTTTAGCAGACGCCAAATCCTTAGAAAATGGGAAGATCGAGGCATCAACTTGTCCCGGATATACTCGGGCCAATTTGAGTTGAAGGGCACCCCAAAACTCAGTGCACGGGAGCATTCACTGTTGTCAGAGGATCAATTTCCTCCTGCAGCAGCAACTCCCGCAGCGAAGGAAACACCTTCAACTCCTGCAGAAGCAACGGTCGCCTCGAAGGAAACACCTTCAACATCCACTCTACCAAGGATACAACTCAGTGAATGCAGCATTCCATGTGACCCACTGCTACAAGAGTTGGAACTTAGTGAGGTGAAGACGAAATGGCTGCGAGCCGAAGCAGCACTTAGGGAGGCGACCGTTAAAATTAACAACCTGGAGGAAGAACTCCGGATCTCTCAAGAAGAGTGTCGTGAGCTGAGAGTCCGTGGGGAGGAGGAAGAGAGGGAAAAGAGGGAGGAGGAAGAGAGAAATAAGAAGGAGGCGGAGGAGAGGGAAGAGAGGGAGGAGGAAGAGAGAAATAAGAGGGAGGCGGAGGAGAGGGAAAAGAGGGAGGAGGAAGAGAGAAGTAAGAGGGAGGCGGAGGAGAGGGAGAAGAGAGAGGAGGAAGAGAGGGAGAAGAGAGAGGAGGAAGAAAGGAAGAAGAGGAACGAGGAAGAGAGGGAGAAGAGGGAGGAGGAAGAGAAGAAGAAGAGGGAGGAGAATGAGAGGAATAAGAGGGAGGAGGATGAGAAGAAGAAGAGGGAGGAGGATGAGAAGCATAAGAGGGAGGAGGAAGAGAGGAAGAGGAGGGAGGAGGAAGAGAGGAAGAGAAGGGAGGAGGAGGATGAGAAGAAGAGGAGGGAGGAGGATGAGAGGAATAAGAGGGAGGAGGAAGAGAGGAGGAAGAGGAAGGAGGAAGAGAGAAAAAAGAGGAGGGAGGAGGAGGATGAGAGGAATAAGAGGGAGGAGGAAGAGAGGAAGACGAGGAAGGAGGAAGAGAGAAAAAGGCGGAGGGAGGAAGAGAGGAAGAAGAGGGAGGAGGAAGACTGGAAGAAAAGGAAGGAGGAAGAGGGAGAGAAGAGGACGGAGGAAGAGAGAAAAAAGCGGAGGGAGGAAGAGGGAGAGAAGAGGAAGGAGGAAGAAAGGAAGGAGGAAGTTATGAGGAGACAGGAGGAAAGAAAGAGGAAGGCTGGGGTTGCGCTTCCGCTTTTGCACCCTCAAAAAATGCGGACCATTAAACCACGCTTGCGCACAGAACACATAGACGAAGCGCAAAGCAAATCTGGCCAAGATGAGGCACAGAAGATTGCCGCAGAAAAACAAGAAGAAATAAAGGAGGCCGAAGAAGCCACCACAAAAACAAAAGGGCCCGAAGAAGCCAGTGAAGAAACAGCAAAAGATGAACTGGCCGCCCATGTTTCGTCCACGAGGCCAGATGTGGATGAGACCGCCTTGAGAACGCTGACCAATGATGAGGTACATCGTTTATTGAATGCAACGGCTCCCGAGCGAGAAGCAAAAGATATTATCTGGAGGGGGGTTCTCAGCATTATCAGCAGGGGTGATCTCAAGGAAATAATTTCGCGAGGCACAGAAATCACCAACGAAACTCTTGACGGCCTAATTGAGGTACTCGTCAGAAGAGGAGGGCAAAAAAAGGTGGTCTGCTTATCAACCTTCGAATCGGAAATGATTGTGGAGGGACAGGGAGAAGATATAAAGAAAGATTATTTACTCCCAAAAATTGAAGGACTTAATGTGGAGGAAGTCGTCATCGCACAACCATGCTGTTTGTCCGGCCACTGGACTCTGTTCGTTGCCCACGGACCTCGATCAGAGTTCATTCAGTACAACAGCATCTCCCGCACGCTTAAAAGAGGTGAAAATCCTAACCGTTTAGTCGGAACTCATGAATGCACCGCGTCTAAGATAGCGGGATTCTGGCGTGGGTTTTTGGCGGTCGAATGGCCACTGAGAGTTGACAGGAAGGGTAGCCAACGACAGCTAGCGGGGAGTAACGACTGCGGGCCATACGTTTTGTACTGGATCAAGCGTTTGATGGAGAATGCTGATCCGACGAAGCCGAAGCAGAGCAAGGTTCTTCACCGTTTTAGAGGCGATTTGGCCAATTTCTTACTCGAAGACTCTGGGATGTGCGATCAACAATAAACGCCCTGAAAATGTTTCAATTTTTTTCCCAAAGTTATACATGTATACATGTTAAAATTACATAGACTATTTGAATGATTTATCAATACAAGGACATTTGGTGTTGGTTTTTTATATATAAATGATTTTCTTTTTTCCGGACATACATGATACGTAATCCGGACGGACATATAACGTAATCCGGACGGACATATAACGTAATCCGGACAGACAAACAATGTAATCCGGACTGCCTAATTACGTATTCCGGACATACTGGTCACTTAATCAGGACATAAATAAAACGTAATCCGGACATTGATGTAACGTAATCCGGACATACTGGTAACTTAATCCGGACATAAATACAACTTATTCCGGACAGAAATTAACGTAATCCGGACAGACAAACAATGTAATTCGTACAGCCTAAGTACGTCTTCCGGACATACTGGTCACTTAATCCGGACATAAATAAAACATAAACCGGACATACTGTTAACTTAATCCGGACTTAAATAAAACTTATTCCGGACGGACATATAACGTAATCCGGACAGACAACAATGTAATCCGGACGACCTAATTACGTATTCCGGACATACTGATCACTTAATCCGGACATAAATAAAACTTATTCCGGACGGACATATAACGTAATCCGGACAGACAAACAATGTAATCCGGACTGCCTAATTACGTATTCCGGACATACTGGTCACTTAATCCGGACTTTGATGTTACGTAATCCGGACAGACATATAACGTAATCCGGACATACTGGTAACTTAATCCGGACATAAATACAACTTATTCCGGACAGATATTAACGTAATCCGGACAGACAAACAATGTAATTCGTACAGCCTAAGTACGTCTTCCGGACATACTGGTCACTTAATCCGGACATAAATAAAACATAAACCGGACATACTGTTAACTTAATCCAGACATAAATAAAACTTATTCCGGACGGATATATAACGTAATCCGGACAGACAAACAAAGTAATCCGGACGGCCTAATTACGTATTCCGGACATACTGGTCACTTAATCCGGACTTAAATAAAAAATAAACCGGACAGACATATAACGTAATCAGGACAGACATACAACAAACCAAAATTACTTAATATATTTGTCGCCATGAGAAATTAATTCACAAACGATCAAGCAAAGAAAGGGTTGAATCTTATGCAATAATACAATGACATTCAACAAAATTACATACAATGACTTTCAACAAAATTACATACAATGACTTTCAACAAAATTACAATGACTTTCAACAAAATTACATAGGAATAATTCCAACCAAGGACAAATACAATAATCAAGGAGGAACTCCCTCGTAATGCAAATTCATGTCCCAGTCATCGAAATCGTGATCCCCCGGTTTGGGTGCTGCAGGGTGTAACGGGGGTAGAGCCTTCTTCCTGTTGATTTTCTTAACGTTACTTTTAATTATTTTCTCAGACAAAGAAATCCGTCGTTTTGCTCGGCGGTCTGCCTTTCCGTATTGTCTTATCCGGATTGAGAACGGATGTACCAGCGAACAGAGGATCAGGTCGTTGCATACGTTCCTTAAGCAACTCAAGTGCCTCTACCGCCTGAAGATATCTGTCGTTTGAGTCGAAAGCGGCCTCAGCGATCCAAAGCGCACGACCCATTATGTCGTCGTGGCGACGAAGCGCATCGTTCCCCGTTATGCCGCTTTGAAGAGGAAACTTGACTCCATAGCTCCTTCGGATATCCTTCCTCCATCGGTGGACGATGTAAGACTCGGGGAGCAACGCGTTTGGACGTATTCGGGCAATAACAACATAAACGTGACAACATAGGATACCGACATGATAAAACATCCTGCAATCGCATACCCACTTCTCATCGATAATTTGCACTGTGAACCGTTTCGACAATGGGAGGATATGTGTCAATACATGTTCGGTCACGTTGAAGTGCAATGTGTCGTCCTCGTTGAACTCATCCTTGATGTCGCAGTACATCATCTTCCCAATTTCTAACTGCACCTTCTTGAAGACACCCACCGTATACAACTCGCTCAATTGCCTCTCGAATGGATATTTCGAAATCAATTGCGAAGCCTTATGCTGACAATCGAAATCAGACTGAGCTTCCTTCTCATACTTGTGGCGTAGTGCGAGTTCGTATTGTTGAACGAACTGCTTAAGTGTCGTCCTTGATGTGAGGTACTTATCGAAGAAGGCGTTCATACCCTCACTTCTCTGGGTTGATGCCATTCCGACGGAAAAACAATCCCGCGAAAATGCAGGTACCCAGTGCTCTCGAATTGCATAAATGGATCGGAGCCAATTATTGTCGTGTAACTCGAAATCATCTAGAAATCCCTGCCAATTCCGCTCGAATTCTGCCGGAGTCTTGGAATCGAATACACAGTTGTTGAGGTCAAACAATGTATGCTCCCGGTACTTCTTGGGCAGCTTCACAGGGGCCTTATTCATTATGTGCCATATACAAAATCTGTGCCGCGCTTCAGGGAACACAGTCCTCACAGCCGAAGCTATGGCGCCACATTGGTCTGTTATGATCGCCGGGGGGCTTGTATCTGCACACAACGCGATCAAGATAAAAACATATGTTAATCCGGACAGAAATAACGTAAACCGGACAGACGTCAAGGGTAAACCGGACGAGCAAAAGACGTAAACCGGACAGACGTAAGGGATAAATCGGACGAGCAAAAGACGTAAACCGGACAGGAGTCAAGGGTAAACCGGACAGACGTAAGGGATAAACCGGACGCGCAAAAAACGTAAACCGGACAGACGTAAGGGATAAACCGGACGAGCAAAATACGTAAACCGGACAGACGTAAGGGATAAAACGGACGAGCAAAAGACGTAAACCGGACAGACGTAAGGGATAAACAGGACGAGCAAAAGACGTAAACAGGACAGACGTAAGGGATAAACCGGACGAGCAAAATACGTAAACCGGACAGACGTAAAGGATAAACCGGACGAGCAAAAGACGTAAAACGGACAGACGTAAGGGAGTAACCGGACAGGCACACAACGTAAAATGGACAAAGCCGGACAAAATAAAACATGTACCGTTCATGCACGTCAACCATGTTTGGAACAACCAAATGTAATTTTGTGTCGTCTCGGAAGAGAGGAGTGCGCAACCGAGTAGGACGGACTGGTAGTGGTGATTTACCCCCACAAATGGGGCAAAAGGCATGTCATACTTGTTTGTTATGTATGTTGTGTCGAAACATATTGCATCTCCAAAGTAAGAGTAAGCAGCTCGAGAACGACTGTCGGCCCAGAACACATTTCGTAGTCTGCCTTCGTCGTCCATATCCATTACGTAAAAGAAGCGGGAATCATTCTTCTGCATCCTGATGAAATAATCTTGGATAGCTTGCGCATCTCCTTGTCCCATTTTGTGGTTTCTAACCTCGTTCACAACATTCCTGCGAAACATAATTTTTATGACAAAGCTAAATGCGTAACTTCAACCAGGTTAAGTGGAGAATAAATAACCTTAGGTCCCGCTCGTTGAAAGACAATTTAACGTGACCTCCAGCTTCGACCACAAAAGATTGCATGGTCTTGGCGGCAGATATACCGGCACCATCATTGCACGAAATGCGTGCTCTGGCGGACTCCGGGACGGATCGTTTTTGTCGGAGGAAGCGCATCTGGTCTTCCGACAGCATGGCGTGATTATGTTCGAGATCTACGTAGTTAATTACGTAGCCTCTGGATGGATTACCGGAGACCCTAATCCGCGCAGTGCATTCGACCCTACCGGATAACCTATGTTTCGGTCTACCTTCACCTTGGTTTCCGGGAGCATTACCTTCCTTTGAGCAAGTAAGAGTGTCCCGTATTACAACACCATGACCGTAATGAGATTGCCTTATCTTCACACCAAAACCACAGGAATCGGCGTATGAAACGTAAAATGCTTTGGCTTCTTCGAAGGAAGGAAAATTCATCATCACTTGAGGGACGTTGGAGGCATGAGCCGGCTGTGAGGACACATTTACGAGTGCCATTACAGTACAACAAAAATGGAGGAAGGAGAGAAGAAGGAATGGTTCGTAGGATCGGAATAACCTAGACACTCATATTTGTATCTCCGTGACACGCCAAACAATAGGAAAGAAGACGGAGGACGTGCTGATTTGAAAAGCATTAAATGCGATGGTGGACGCATCGGGAAAATAAAACAACAGCAACAAAAAATCAGGAGTAAGTAGTTCGTCTGTCCGGAATAAGTGTTCCGTCTGTCCGGAATAAGTATTCCAACTGTCCGGAATAAATAGTAACTGTGTCCGGAATAAGTTACGTGCTTGTCCAGAAACTAAAGAAAATGAATGATGTGTGTGTCCGGAAAAAAATGAATTTAATAAAGAGAAGGGAAGAAATAGGAGGACGAATGTTGAGTGTAGGAGCGCCAACATGATGAAAGAATGGAGTGATTTGAGACGCATTAATGAGGGATGGCGAGGGATGGCGAAATTTGTACGAAACGAGGAATAAACTAAACAAAGAAATTGTTTATGGGGAGAGAGCGAACTCAGCCGCGTCTGCTGACTGGGTTGCCCACATCAGCCATTCTGCTGACTGGGTTTGCAGCGCCCGTGACGCGAAGCGTTCAACAAACATTTCCCTTTCTGAATAGCTCCCATTGATT
Organism: Triglochin maritima; assembly: GCA_963682175.1. NCBI lineage: Eukaryota > Viridiplantae > Streptophyta > Magnoliopsida > Alismatales > Juncaginaceae > Triglochin > Triglochin maritima. Next base: position 36,701,074 of record OY821773.1, on the reverse strand, counting down.
CGGAGTGAAAAAGTTATAGACATCGCATGAATTTCTATCCTGGTAGTCTCCGAATATGTACTTGTTCGTTAAATTTGTTTTGAAATCTCTCCAACGAACTGACATGTATGTCATCCACTTCTTCTTCAACTTGTCAGTGGATTGGAACTCAAAAGATTCCTACAACACGTTAACTTTATATATATCAAAAGTTCAACTAAAACTATAGAAATATATAATGGAACCATTACCTGCACATTATCCCATATTGTGTCCTTCAACTTCTCATCTACATCAGCCCAACTGGATAAACAAATGTCAACTTTGGCCCTCGCTAGGCTACCCAGAAAACTTTTCCAATTATCAGACAGCATGCCTAAGGGCTCAAGACGGTCATCAAACTGGATTGGAACTCTACCGTCTCTAGTTCTTCTGCCCACGAATTCTTTCATGAGACAAGGACCTCGTGTACTGTATGTCTTCGAACCTTCAGACTCGGAGGAAGTGGGTTTCTTTTTCGGAGCCATTATACTATAAAAGATAAATTCAAGTAATTAAATAACGTAAAGACATGGATTAAATGTCTATTACAATGTGTTACAACAGAAAATTTGCACCTTTACTGTTTTTTTCCTTAATGGATTTTCAATCCATATACCTTCACCATGGTCATCTCTAAACATACAAGTCTCAACATTTATTTCTTCATCTACTGAGTTCAACTCAGGTGCTTGCTTTGAGAAAGGTGGTGTCTCTTCATACTCGATCAGACTATCATCTGATACAATATTTTTCTTCCCTTCCAAAATTACTGCCCATTTCTTATCACACGAATCAGCCACATAGAAGAATTGTTTCGCTTGGGAAGCTAGAATAAAAGGTTCTCCTTTATACCCTTGTTTTGAAAAATCAATTAAAGTGAAGCCATAGTCATCCACTCGAACTCCTGTTTTATTATCAGCCCACTTGCATCTAAATATAGGTACTTTCAATTTAACAAAGTCTAGCTCCCATATATCTTCAATTACACCGTAATAGGACATGTCGGCGTATACTTGATTCTTGTCTTTAGAAATAGACAAATGCAAAGACTCTACTATTAAGGTGACGCCACTGTTCTGAACAGCACTTTTTGCATCTTCACAAACTGTGTAGAAAGAATATCCATTGATATCATAACCACTGTAACTTATAACAACAGAATGCGGACCGTAAGCCAACCACTGTATTGTCTCAGAAACATCACGCTAGTATGCTAGATTTTTGAACCAAGAGATGAAATTCTTATTGTGACAATTAATTACTTGTTGATCACTCCACAAAGGATTTCTTTCCTTTAGAAACTTCATGTGTTCATTTAGGTATGGTTGAACTTCATTCGAATTGCACAACACATAAAAATATGCTGTCATTAAGTCATCGCCATTTGGATTTAAGATTTTCATCCCACGTGTCCCTTTACCATCGGCATGTTTATCATGACGATTCTTCGGAAGTCCAACAGTTTTGGTGTTTGGTAGGTATCCAGTGCAAAACTCGATAACCTCCTCAGCTATGTATCCTTCAACAATACTAGCATCTGGTCTTTGACAATTTTTGCAATAACCTTTCAACACTTTCATATAACGCTCGAAAGGATACATCCACCTTAAGAAAACTGGTCCGCACAATTTAACTTCTCTAACCAAATGAATAACAAGATGAATCATAATGTCGAAAAAAGTCGGGGGGAAGAACATCTCCAACTGACATAATGTGACCACAATTTCATTCTGTAACTTGTCTAACTGCACAGGATCGACCACTTTACGGCAAATCTTATTGAAAAAGGAACACAACTTTATTATTGCTTGTCTAACATCTTTCGGTAATATCGATCTCAGTGCTACAGGTAACAACTGCTGCATTAAAGTGTGACAATCGTGAGACTTCATCCCCACAAGTTTCAAATCCTTCATAACAACAAGATTACTGATATTTGAAGAATAACCTTGTGGAACCCTTACATCGTGCAAACACTGACAGAGAATTCTTTTCTCCTTTCTAGACAATGTATAACTAGCTGGAGGTAAGTAATTCCGATCTCCTTTCTTCTCTGGTGCCAACATTGCTCGTATACCAATATCAACAAGATCAAGTCTTGCATTATATCCATCTTTGGTTTTACCAGGTATGTTGAACAGAGTGCCAACAAGACTATCACAAACATTTTTCTCTACGTGCATCACATCAATACAATGTCTAACTTTTAAAGTTTTCCAGTAAGGGAGATCAAAAAATATTGATCTTTTTTTCCAACTACTTTTGTCGTTTGCTCGTTTGTTCGGTTTTCCAAATTCACATTCAATGTTCCTTACACTTTCATACACCTTTTGGACGCTGATTTCAACTGGCGGATTCTGAAACTCCTATTTTCCGTTAAATGCCTTCTTCAACCTACGATAAGGATGAGAGTTCGGCAAAAATCTCCGATGACCGAGATAGACAGTCTTAGAACCATTAACTAGTTGCAAAGAACATGTATTTTCCTCGCAAATTGGACAAGCTTTATGACCTTTGACTGAATATCCAGACAGATTACCATAAGCTGGAAAGTCATTAATCGTGCAAAATATCATTGCCCGCATTACAAACGACTCCTGACGATAAGAATCAAAATCTGACTCTCCGTCATCCCACAATTTCTTTAGGTCATCAATTAAAGGTCTTAAATACACATCGATGTCGTTTCCAGGTTGTTTCGGACCAGAAATCATTAAGGACAACATGATATATTTGCGTTTCATGCATAACCACGGGGACAGATTGTAAATTACAAGCAGAACGGGCCAAGAACTGTGAATGCTACTCAAACTACCGAAAGGATTCATTCCGTCAGTACAGAGCCCAAGTCGTACATTCCTCGATTCTTCACCAAACACAGGAAAGTCGACATTTATTTTTTTCCACTGAGGTGAATCTGCAGGGTGACGTAGCAACTGATCATTTGGTTTCTCACGATCAGCATGCCATGTCATATTCTTGGAATCCTCTTTACCCGCAAACAAACGTTTAAGCCTTGGTATTATCGGAAGATACCACAAAATCTTAGCAGGAGGTCCTTTGATTTTCATCTCATCAGCCTCTTCATTGTGGTTTGGTCCACTACGTTTCATTTTGTATCTTAAAACATTACACCTGGGACAGGAATGTAAGTTTTCAAACTCACCCCTATACAATATACAATCATTCGGGCATGCGTGTATCTTCCTATATTCCATTCCCATAGGGCACAACACTTTTTTTGCATCATAAGTTCTATCTGGCAACTCATTATCATCTGGAAGCATCTCTTTCACTAACTTCAACATTGATGTGAAACTCACATCGGACCAACCATTTCCAGCTTTTAAATTGTACAACTTCAACACCGCTGACAATCTAGTGAATTTGGTGCAATTCTTATACAACGGCTTCTCATTGTCACTCAACAAATTACCAAGTAAATCGGGGTTAGACGAAAACTTTTCAGCCATATCCTGAACCATTTCCTCTAAGTGATCTTCCACACTAACATCTTGTCCATCATTCTTGGAACGACTACATGATTCATTTTCGCCGTGCCATATCCACCGTTTGTAAATTGGATCGAAACTTTCTCAAACAAATGATCTTTCATTTTCCGAAAAGTCAACACTGACATATTATGACACTTATTGCACGGACAATACGCCATGTCGCTGTCTTTCATTTTCTTAGAATGTTTTTTGGCAACCTCTAAGAACATATTCACTCCGTTCTCATACTCATCACTCAATCTGTTTGAAACTATCCACTCTCGATCCATTTCAATCTAAACAGAAGCAAAAAATGATAGTTATTATTGAAGAAAATAAATAAAATTTCAATTTAAAAGAATGTGTTCATAGATGAGAAGATTCGGAGACATTAAGATGAGAAAAGAATGACTCAGAGGAGAAGAGATGAAGTCCTTAATCTAGCGTGGAATAAGGAAGGTTAGAAATCTAACTAAACAATCAAGGCCAAAACAAACCTAAAGTCCACTATAGGTCCTTAGTAATAGACGACGCCTAACTTCGAGGTCCCACCGAGGACCACTAGTCTGTAGGAAATCAAGAACCCGGAGGTCCCTAATATCTCAGGGAGACTAGATGGGCAACGACGTTCAGGCCGAAACGGTCTTAAACATCGAGGACCACTAATCTATAGGAAATCAAGAACCCGGAGGTTCCTAAAATCTCAGGGAGACTAGATGGGCAACGACATTCAGGCCATAACGGTCTTAAATGGTTTCCTCTCCTTAATGCGTCCGAAATTCCTAGGGGCCAACGTCTAATTGATTTTATTAAGGCTCTTTTATTAAGTGGTTTCTGGGCCAAGAAAAGGGTGATGAAATCCTCCACCTCATCTCCTATAGGTGACTGCCCCCTAAGTGTTTTTCATACCTTAATCTAACAAACAACACACCAAACAAACACTCACCTCACTCTTGTTCCAATGCAAGTCCTACTAACTAATGCGTGCTTTCTAATGAATGATGAGTGAAAGATAGTACATACCTTACGCCAGCAATCTACGACAGAAATCGTAAATAATCGAAAAATACAATGCATGCAAATCCTATATGATGAATGACTTAACAAATATTGTCTAATCTTTTGCTTTGGGTTATTAAAGGACAAGTTGTTTAAGGGGGGCAATGAGTTATTATCATAATATTAAAAATTCAAACAATTAAGGCAATAAACATTTAAAATATTAAAAGCAAGTATTAAAAATAATTACTTGAATTGACAGAAAAACATTTTAAACACAAACTATCATGTTATTAATAATAATTGGGAATAAAATTTTATTGAAATTTTGGCAGAACCTCCACTTAAAATTTGATATGTAAAATTCTTCAAATCCTGAAATCAACAAGAAAATGTATATCTAGTTATCTAATCACATTCACATTATGTATTTCTCTACTCAATCCAAACCAAATTCTTAACATAATCCAAACAAAATCAATCCAATGAAAACAAAGTTTGGTTAAATCATCCAATCAACCCAACTCAATCCAAACTAAATCAATCCAATGAATATGTTTATCAAATATCAACACATAACACACATGCAAAAAAACTCCGAGAAGAAGTTGCTTATCACGTCTACATGTCAAGAGTGTACATCCACATCAAGACCATACAACTCATGCCATTACACATCATCAATCCATAATTTTGATTTCTTTTTTTCTACTTTGGAAACCATTTGCTACAAACCAACAAATTGAATCATTAATTAACTTGGAAAATAAAAGGAATTCTAAATGTTGATATTTGCATCAATACACTTAGATTATCACATTAACCAATATTTGCATCAATACGTTATTATTGTGAACTAATCCTAATTCGGCGTTGGATTCTTGGTCTAAACTAATCCTAAATTAAGGATCTAAAATTGAGCACGAACCAGAGGAGGGAAAAGTTGTGATGCCGGAGGAGCTCTTTGTGGTTCCCGAAGACGTCGCGGAGGAGACCGCTGTAAACGACACGAGGAAGCTACATGCGGAGGAGGCTAAGTTAGAGAGAATATGTGGAGAAAGACGAACTTAAAACAAGCAAAAACGAACTTAAAACCTACATGTGGAGAGAGACGGAGGAAGAAGGAGAAGAGGGCCGGAGAAGTGGAGGAGCGCTTGGGAGCTCGCTGCGGTGCCGGAGACGATGCGGATCGGTCGGAAGATGGTCGCGGAGGAGAGTTCGGTCACGGGACGGCTAGGGTTTGGGTGGGTTTCGACTGAAATGAATGAAAGAAAGCGCGTCTGTCTGATTTCTTTAAGACCTATATACGTCGGATATTCCATAACGCCGACGTCTATACCTCGACGTCTATATGGTTGGAGTATAGACGTCGACCTTACATTACGTCCGACGTCTATAGGCCGACGTCTATACCCTATAGACGTCGGATTCACAAGGTACTAAAGCACCGACGTCTAAAGGTCGACGTCTATACACTATAGACGTCGGTTAAATGTGTTATTCCTACACCCAACGTCTATAGTGTCGCATAGATGTCGGCTTCCATTCCAGCCGACGTCTATGCTGTCCTCTCCACACTAGACGTCGGTTGTTATAACGGCCGACGTCTATTTGGCGACAAGTAAAGCCAATTCTGCACTAGTGTAGGGATTGCCCTATGTGGAGATTTGGGGAAAGGTGTACGTGATAGTGTAAGTCCTCATGGGCAATGATGCACGAAACCTGACCCTGGGAGAATGAAGCTCCAACTAATAAAAAGAAAAAAGAAAAAAATTGTGAAAAGAAAAAAGAAAAAAAATGGTAATGCAAATAAGAACCTTAATGGACCTTACACTTTTTATCACTTGAGGATCTTGAGGTTGTCCATGTCTTTCACTTAATTCCTTATTTAACTTGCACAAATGATTTATTAGGCTAGGTGTGGACTGATTACCTATATAAAGTCAGCCCGTAGGATTACCGCGTCCATTGATCGACCAAATTTGTCCAACGAGTCGAGTGTCTAGATTGAATAATGCATCTTGTTCGGATTTTGTGGGTATATCCTCTGAAAACCCTCAGAAGACAACACTCCTCCTCCTTGACAACAAAGAGGTTTAACGGCTTGTTGCACGTGCTAAGTGCAACCGTGATTCCTACGAAAGTGAGTTAGGATTTCTTGTTTCTCGTTTGCTTTTCTCTTTCTTTGTTTTGCTCGGGACTAGCAACAACTTAGGTGTGGGGGTATTTGATTGACATCATTTCATGCTCATATTTGTATCTTATATCCATTATCTTACACCTAAGCAATGCTACGTGACGAGTTTTATGTTTAGTTTTCAGGAATAAAGAGGTTTGAAGAGAAGAGCCATGAAAGGACCCAAAAGGTAGAAAAAGGACTTAATTGTGAGACGTAGGGACTGAGATGCAAGGGAGAAGGACCTGATCGTAGGACCGAAGGAAACCTAAGAGCAAAACAGGAAACTCCACACCATCATGGGGAGTATTTTGGCAATTCGATTCGGGTCGGAGCTCCAACAAGCAAAGTAGATGCATCCAAGACCAACATATCCATCAAGAAAAGCCCACAACCAAAACCAACGAGATCTGGATCATATAGACCGCGAATTGGCGGTCTTGGACCGCGAATTGGCGGTCCATATTGCTCTGAAACCGCTAAGATTTGTGGAGTACGTGTATTAGTGTATTCGTAGTCTATTTGTGGTATTGGTTTAGTCCCACATCGGGGGATTGTCCCGGATTAGCTTTTTCCATGCCTATAAATAGAACTCTTCACCTTCTATTGTAATCACCCATTTCTTGGTGGCATTCTCTCTACTAAGGAGTGAGCCTTGAAGCAAAAACTCAAGGTGGAGAAGAATGCTACCTTCAATGTGAGTCATTGTTAATGAAATAATTGTTCTAGTTTTCTTTTAATCATGACTTTTAATTTGTGCATGTTTGTTTAGTCTTTCTTTTCCTTTTAAGCTTCTTTAATATTTCTTGCTTGATTAGTGTAGTTTCATTTCAGTATAATGCTTCATTTTGTTATAGTAGTTTAAATATGTGTGAGTAGTTCCATCCCCTTTGGTGGTGGAGTAGATGTATGTACATGTTATGTAGGTGGTATGAATGCTTAATATGAATGTTTTGTGAGAAATATTAGTATGCTTGCTTGAATTATTAAGAACCTTACTTGATTGTTTCTGCCATAGCTTAGGTACACTCCTTGCTTGCCTTAGTGTCTTAATAACAACCTTGCATTGCTCATATTAGTCACCTAGGTTAGTGTTGTAAATGATAGGTCTTGCCATGAGGTACTTCTTATGCATGAACAAACACTAACCACACTTGAGCTTATAGTATGCATTCAACACCACACCTATTTCATGTGCACACACACACTCCACCCCTTAGGGGTTTCCATTCCTGTCTTTTTATCTTCTTCATTAGTTGTTTAGTTTAGTTGTTTAGTTATTTCATTTCATTTCACCTTGCTTGTTTACTAGTTTAGATTAGTGTAGTGTAGTATAATACATCTTTCTCTCCTTCTTTTACCTCTCGCCTTCGAACAAACCAATTGTCGACACACCTCCCAGTGGACGACCTGTATTTGCCACCGCTTCAACGCGGTCGTGCACTTGCGGTTAATATAAAACGATCAATAGGTTCCGTAGAGTCTATGTGAATGAATTTTAACTCTTGTATGCTCAAGATAGCATAGATTCCTAAGACTCAAACAAAATATAAAATTACATGTCTTCAATAAGCTTGATTACATGTCTTGACTTCAATTTCATTTGTCCTTGAGTCTTTATCACTTGTAGATGTTAGCACAAAACAAGTGAGGCGACACGAGTGAGGAGACACGAGTGAGGCGAGGTTGTTCGTGAGGCTCGGTGCTTGTAAAGGTGTTGATGTTGACCCAGAACGGAGATCAGTTAGTGAAACCGTAAGAGAGGCTCGGAGGATCGAGCGAGGCTTACGTGGAGTACTAGGACTGGGTGCGGTGCTGAACCTCTCCAACTCTGGTGTCGATTTTGTGGTTTGCTTGTCTTCGATCTTAATCCTTCAATTAGTGTTTTAATTCCGCATTTAGTTCTTAATAGAGAGCCATATATCCTAACAATTGATATTAGAGCATTTGGTTGCTAATTTTATTTACTTAATCGTAATTTAGCATGACATCTACTTCATTGTGAAGGATTATCCATAGCTAAGCCACCTTTAGTTAATGGGTTAAACTATGACTATTGGAAGAAAAGAATGAGAATATATTTTCAATCCCATGACTCAAAATTTTGGACATTCATCTTAAACCCATACACACCTCCTAATGACAATGATATTGTATCCTTAACTAAACCCAAAATTAAGGAAGTGGAGATGAATTCCCACATCATGACCATTTATATTTTGGGTTAAATGAAGGGGAATATAATATGGTAAGAGGTTGCAAAAGTACATACGATATATGGCATACATTAGATGCATCATGAGGGTTCAAATATATTGAAATAAACTAGGATTAGTTTACTCATGCATAAATATGAACTTTTTCATATGCAATCCGGTGAAAACAGAAGCAAGATGCAAGCTCGATTCACCGAGATAATTAACTCTCTCAAAGCTCTTGGCAAGATTTTTAGCGAGAGAGAAGTAACTCGAAAGATTCTCCGGTCACTCACCAATGAATGGGAGGAAGAGACGACCGCTATTGAAGAAGCACAAGATCTCACCAAGTTGTCCGTCGAGGAGCTTATGGGTAATCTCATGACATATGAGATACAAATGAAAGATTGCAAGGAGAAGGAAGCCAAGAAATTTTTGGTGGTACACGCCGCTGCCAATTCCAACAAAGGTGATTTTGATGATTAATCAAACTAATCATAATCAATCAACCTAATCAATCAAAGTGAGCAAACACGATTACATGCAATTGCGTTCATACTTGTATACTTCTAATCATCTTAATAGGTTGATCAAGATTATCAAAGAGGAGAATTGGGACAAAGACATAGGGCTGTCAATCGTGTCGTGTCGTGTGCTAATCGTGTCGTGTCAACTCCTATATATAAGCTCTGGGTGTTACGCCGTATCCGACCCATTTAATAATCGTGTTGCTAAATTTCTGCCGTATCCAACCCATTTATAATCGTGTTGCCATATCCAACCCGTTTATACCCAATTATTAAACGGGTTACTTCGTGTACACGTTTAACACCGCTACCGTTTACACCATTTAACACACAATTAACACACGATTATCCACTCGTTCAGAGTTCAAACCTCAAAGTTTCAAATCACTCATATATATATTTGGTAAAATTATAAATATGGCATTCAGTTCTTAGAATTTGTTTATTATAATTTATAAACTTATATATTACTTATAGGCTTGTCGGTATTAATCGTGTATTAATCGTGTCGTATTCGTAATCGTGTGCCTAATTACCCAATTACTTATCGTGGTTTATCGTGTCTTAATCGTGTTAATCGTTTTTGCAGCAGAAATCCATATCCAACCCATTTAATAATCGTGTTGCCGTATCCAACCCATTTATTAATCGTGTTCAAATTCTCAATCCATATCCGCTAACTTCGTGTCGTTTTCGTGTCGTGTTATCGTGTTTCGTGTAAAATTGACAGCCCTACAAAGACATCAAGACTCAAGACTTGTAATCAAAACATTGGACCAAGACTTGTAATTTTCCATTTATTTAGTCCATAAGAGAATATGTAAACTTGAGCATTAGGATTTTGTCTTAACCAAGTTCGGTCGACAATGGCATTAGGTCGACCGAATTGCCTTGCACTAGGATTCTTTCTGAATAGCAAATGGTCGACCGAACGGCCTTGGATTAGAGTTTGAGTTTGCTCTCTGGAATTGTCGACTAGATTGACCGAATGACAAATGATCGACCAAACTGCGTTGGATTAGTTTTGGAGTTTACTCTCTGAAATTGTCGATTAGGTCGTTCGAATTGACTTGGACCAATTTTGGATTCTACTCCAACGGTCACAGTTGAATCTTGCCTCTTTGGTCATCCGAATAGACAACGGTCGACCGAACTAGCCTAAGTTTTAAAACAACCAATCTTTCCTTTACATCATAGAACGGTGCACCGAACACCTTTCGGTAAACCGAAATCTCTATTGGTTGAAATTGGAGTCCTATTATGAAGCAACCAAACGGTCATCCGAATGGACTTCAGTCGACTGAATTAGCCCAACATTCTACCCGAGCTTCAAGCAAACTCTTGCTTCTTATTGGTTCATAACTCCACCAACTCTCTAACGACTCTATTAGCTTTCTATCCTATATAAGCCTCATTCAAGAGACAAAAAAAATAAGTCTACAAATCTATACTCTTTGTGCATTCAATTATCAAACCATCAAAGATCCAAATACACTCAAGCTTCATCTTCACCATTTGTATATGAACTCCATATCTATATCCAAGTGTGCTCAAGTTAAAGTGTTTAGATTGTGATTTCATTTTCATATTCAATAATCACCAAAGGGTTGTAAAGCTTTTGAGGAAGCTCCTTCTTGAATTGTGCGAGGAGACATGAGCGAGGCAAGATTTTTCGCGAGGCTCGGTGCTTGTAAAGATGTTGATCTCAACCCAGAATGGAGATCGGTTAGTGGAACCGTAAGCGAGGCTCGGAGGATCGAGAAATGTTTGCGAGGAAGAATAGGACCAGGTGTAGTGCCGAACCTCTCTGACTCCAGTGTCGATTTTGTGGTTTGCTTGTCTTCTCTTTTAATCCTTCAACTAGTGCTGTAATTCTGCATTTAGTTCTTAATTAGAGGGTCATAGATCCTAACACTACTCACTAATCATTTTTAAGAACACAGAAACATACATAAATGTAGAACCCAACAATTAACTCTAAGCAAATGAGGAAAGAAATGACAAACTCAATGTAAACTAAAAACTAACAATATCACATAAGGTAACCTCAAGCTAAAGCAATGAAAACAACATCAAAGTCTTCATTCCATTATCCAAATCCATATTTCTCCATTAGAGACAAAGTTTCCAAATGGAGTCTAAACCTAGATTAGGGAAGTAGAAGGTAGAAAGATAGAACAGGGGTTTCCTTTATAGAACACAATGTTCCCTATCCTACACAGGATTACAATGGAGGGCTGTGATTAAGAAAACTAGATCGAGCTCGTGGAGTTGACTAAGTCAACTCTAGGCACAATCTAGACTCGAGCCGACACATTGAACCCGCCATTGGAAGATTTAGATCAGTCAATGGCGGGTCAATATGTTTGATCAGACCTGGATTTCTTCAGGTGACTGAAATATGCATACATGCACGTGGGGTGCTTTTAGTTTGTATGACTTGTCCTTGGTTGAAGTAGTCTTTCCAGCTCCTTAGTCCTATAGGTTCCTGATTTGGAAATCTTTAAAAGACAAAATTTGTGTGTTTGGAAATTATCTTCCTAAAGAATCATGAATCGCTTTATTTGAACATTAGAGGAGAAAGTTATGTACCCATTACGGATGGTTTTTCAATTTTCTCTTTTCCAAATGTAGTCTATCTTAACACGTCTTTTTCACCCCCGAATCATCTGAATTTTACCAGTCATGTAGACATAAATATTTTATCCTGAAAATTTTCTTTCTACAACCTTTTTGATCACGAGATTTGGATATTGGGTGTAAGACTTATGATATATTTCATGATTTGTTGTGTGGAAATTGAGTTTCCTAATTAAGATTTGGGTCGTGATAGACGGACGCGCGCGTCCATGACGCGCCTTACGTGGACAAGTTTCGATTTGGTGAGTCAGCATCCAGTCAGCTATATCTTCTGCGTGGGCTTGATTTATTTTGAAAAAAAGACGGCTGGTTGGGTGGGACGGTTCATTTCCCCAAATCACGATTAGACGGTTACACTTCCAGTACACCAGTAGAGGCTGTAGAGCATTCGAGTATCTGTCTGTCCAGTTTCCTCATTTCCTCTTCCCATCCAAAAATCGTCGTCCCATTTTGAGTCGAAGAAAACCAAGACAAGGCGAAAATGGATTCTGCTGTCCCTGAAACCTCCATCGCTCCTGAAATTCTAGCTACGCAGGTCTCTCCTCAACCCGGATGTGTTTTTTTGATGATTTTAGGGTTAAGCACCGACTTTTAATATATGTTTTTTTGTGATTTCAGGGAAGCACGTACTACTTCCGCGAAACTAAGTGCGGTTTGACGGCCATTCACCAGCAGTTCAGTCGGATGAAGGGGGAGGAGAAGAAGGTTTTCAAAGGGACGCCTTTCGGTCACTTCCTCACTTTTCCTCACATCACAACTGATAATGAGATCGTGGGTTGGTCTGTCGAACACTTCGACGCGAATGAGGTCGGGTTGAGAATAGCAACCGGGGTCGTCCCATTTACGGTAGAAGACGTCGCCCTGATACTGGGGCTAAGAGTGCATGGGCTGAGAGTTGATATGGAACCCATGTACGTAGAGAAGCGAGATGGCGTTAACCTCGACAACACTCAGCTATTGGGTCATCTTACTGCCACGAGTGCAATGGGCGACGAGGAGGAGAACGTCCATCTCCTTATTTGTTTGATATTCAATAATTTTTTGTTCTTCGATGGGTCACTGCGAACTAAAGCGTGGTACACGAGGCACCTGAAGAACCTCAAGCGCCTTAAGAGATATGCGTGGGCAACTGCAGTTCAAGCTTGCTTGGTTAGGGGTCTGGAGGAAGCCAAAAGGGATCTGTCTAGGAGGAGATTGGCTGGGAACTTCACTCTGAAGCAGGGCTGCGTGTTTGGATGCGTTGCCATATTACAAGTAAGCAACTTGGTCCGGTAGTAGTGTTGTGTCTGTCCAGAATAAGTGTTGTGTCTGTCCGGAATAAGTCATGTGGTCGTCCGTAAAAAGTAATGTGTCTGTCCGGAATACGTGTTGTGTCTGTCCGGAATAGGTGTTGTGTCTGTCCGGAATACGTGTTGTGTCTGTCCGGAATGAGTCATGTGTCTGTCCGGAGTAAGTAATGTGTCTGTCTGGAATACGTGTTGTGTCTGTCCGGAATAAGTCATGTGGTCGTCCGGAATAAGTAATGTGTCTGTCCGGAATAAGTCATGTGTCTGTCCGGAATACGTGTTGTGTCTGTCCGGAATGAGTGTTGTGTCTGTCCGGAATAAGTGTTGTGTCTGTCTGGAATAAGTGTTGTGTCTGTCCGGAATAAGTGTTTTGTGTGTCCAGAATAAGTGGTGTCTGTCAGGAATAAGTGTTGTGTCAGTCCGGAATAAGTGTTTTGTCTGTCCGGAATAAGTCATGTGTCTGTCCGGAATACGTGTTGTGTCTGTCCGGAATAAGTGTTGTGTCTGTCCGGAATAAGTGTTGTGCCTGTCCGGAATAAGTAATGTGTCTGTCCGGAATAAGTCATGTGTCTGTCCGGAATAAGTGTTTTGTCTGTCCGGAATAAGTGTTGTGTTTGTCCGGAATAAGTGTTGTGCCTGTCCAGAATTTATTATTTCTGTCCGGTTTCCGTTATTTGTCTGTCCGGAAAGGTTTTATGTCTCTCCTAACTCATTCTTATTTGCAGGTTTGGCTTTGCGAGAAGTTCAAATTGGGGGATCCCAGTTCAACATTTCCATGGTTCAACTGTTGGACGGAAATGTTTGGGATACGTCAAATATTGAGGAAATGGGAGGAACGCGACATCAACTTGCATGGGATTTATGGCGCCAAATTTGAGTTGAAGGGCACTCCGACACTTAGTGAAAGGGAGCATGAACTGATGATAGAGGATCAAATTCGTCCTCCAGAAGCAACTCCTGCACAAAAGGTCGCCTCGAAGGATACACCTTCAACATCAACTCTACCAAGGGTACAACTTAGTGAATGTAGCATTCCATGTGACCCACTGCTACTTAACAGAGCAAGGTTATCCACCGTGTGAGGGGCGAATTGGCTAACTGGTTACTTGAAGACTCTGGGGTGTGCGGTCAACAATAATCGGCCAAAAATACTTGTTTTACTTTACACCATTAATTGTTACATAAACCATTGTTTTTTATAGCTTATACATGTTCAAATTACATAGACTATTTGTTAATTTTTATACGGTTGTTACGAACAATACATGGATGAATGATTAGTGTTGGGTTGAATGATTGGAACGTAAACCGGACTGACATAAAACGTAATCCAGACAAACATAAAACGTAATCCGGACAGACATATAACGTAATCCGGACAGACAAATAACGTAATCCGGACAGACATAATACGTAATCCGGACAGACATAAAACGTAATCCGGACAGACATAATAAATTCCGGACAGACACAATAATAAATCCAGGACAGACACAACACTTATTCCGGACAGACACAACACTTATTCCGGACAGACAAAACACTTATTCCGGACAGACACATGACTTATTCCGGACAGACACATGACTTATTCCGGACAGACAAAACACTTATTCCGGACAGACACAACACGTATTCCGGACAGACACATGACTTATTCCGGACAGACACATTACTTATTCTAGACGACCACATGACTTATTCCGGACAGACACAACACGTATTCCGGACAGACACATGACTTATTCCGGACAGACACATGCCTTATTCCGGACAGACACATCATGTATTCCTGACAGACACAACACCTATTCCGGACAGACACAACACGTATTCCGGACAGACACATTACTTATTCTGGACGACCACATGACTTATTCCGGACAGACACACAACTTATTCCGGACAGACACAACACTTAATCCGGACAGACAAATAACTAAAACCGGACAGACAAATAACGTAATCCGGACATACATAAAACGTAATTCGGACAGACATAAAACGTAAACCGGACAGATATATCACGTAATCCGGACAAACATAAAACGTGGGCCAGACATAATAATAAGTTTTACATATTATTAAGGAGGTTGAAGTTTTGCATAGAGTAATTGCAACAAAAGACATAATCAATAATCAAGGAGGAACTCCCTCGTAATACAAACTCATGTCCCAATCATTGAAGTCGTGATCCCCAGGTTTGGGTGTGACTGGGTGCAGCGACAGTGAAGCCTTCTTCCTGATGATTCTCCTATCGTTACTTTTAATTATTTTCTCAGACAAAGAAATCCGTCGTTTGCTCGGTGGTCTGCCTTTCCGTCTTGTCTTATCCGGATTGAGAACGGATGTACCCTCCAGCCCAGGATCAGCTCGTTGCATACGTTCCTTAAGCAAGTCAAGTGCCTCAACTGCATGAAGATATCTGTCGTGTGAGACGAAAGCGGCCTGGGCGATCCAAACAGCACGACCCATTATGTTGTCATGGCGACGAAGCGCATCGTTCTCCATCGTGCCATTTTGAATGGAAAACTTGTCTCGATAGCTCCTTCGGATGTCCTTCCTCCATCTGTTGACGATGTAAGACTCGGGGAGCAACGCGTTGGACGTAGTCGTGCAATAACAACATAAACGTGACAACAAAGGAGCGCCACGTGATCAAACATTCTGCAATTGCATGACCACTTGACATCTCTAATTTGCACTGCAAACCGTTTCGACAATGGGATCATATGTGTCAATACATGTTCAGTCACATTGAAGTGGAATGTGTCCTCCTCGTTGAACTCGTCCGTGATATCGCAGTACATCATCTTCCCAATTTCTAATTGCACCTTCTTGAAGACCCCCACCGTATACAACTCGCTCAATTGCCTCTCGAATGGATATTTCGAAATCAATTGCGGAGCCTTATGAATACAATCGAAATCCGACTGAGCTTCCTTCTCATACTTGTGGCGGAGTGCGAGTTCGTATTGTGGAATGAACTACTTTAGTGTCGTCCTAGATGTGAGGTACTTATCAAAAAAGGCGTTCATACTCTCACTTCTCTGGGTTGCTGCCATTCCGGCGAAAAAACAATCTCGCGCAAATGCAGGTACCCAGTACTCTTGAATTGCATAAATGGATTGGAGCCAACTATTGTTGTGGAACTCGAAATCATCGAGAAAACCCTGCCAATTACGCTCAAATTCATCCGGAGTCTTGGAATCGAATACACAGATTTTGAGCTCAAACAACGTATGCTCCCGATACTTCGTGGACAGCTTCACATGCGCTTTATTCATTATGTGCCATATACAAACTCTATGTCGTGATTCAGGGAACACAGTCCACACCGTCGCAGTTATGGCGCCACATTGATCTGTTATGATCGCCGGGGGGCTTATATCTGCACATAACGTAAACCAGATAAAAACATATGGTAAACCGGACAGAAATAAAACGTAAACTGGACAGGCAAATAACGTAAACCGGACAGACATATAACGTAAACCGGACAAACAAATAACGTAAACCAGACAGACATAAAACGTAAACCGGACAGACAAATAACGTAAACCGGACAGACATATAACGTAAACCGGACAGACAAATAACATAAACCGGACAGACATATAACGTAAACCAGACAGACAAATAACGTCAACCGGACAGACATATAACGTAAACCGGACAAACAAATAACGTAAACCGGACAGACATATAACGTAAACTGGACATACATATAACGTAAACCGGACAGACAAAGTACGTACCGTTCATGCACGTCAACCATGTTTGGAACAACCAAATGTAATTTTGTGTCGTCTCGGAAGAGAGGAGTGCGCAACCGAGAAGGACGGGCTGGTAATGGTGATTTACCCCCACAAATGGGGCAAAAGGCATGTCGTACTTGTTGGTTATGTAGGTTGTGTCGAAACATATGACATCTCCAAAGTAAGAGTACGCAACTCGAGAACGACTGTCGGCCCAGAACACGTTTCGTAGTCTGCCTTCGTCATCCATATCCATTACGTAAAAAAACTGGGAATCATTCTTCTGCATCCTGATGAAATAATCTTGGATAGCTTGGGCATCGCCTGGTCCCATCTTCAGGTTTCTAACCTTGTACACAACATTCCTGCAAAACACAATTTTTATGACAAAGCAAAATGGGTAACATCAACCTAGTTAAGTAGAAAACAAAACACCTTAGGTCCCGCTCGTTGAAAGACAATTTGTCATGACCTCCGGCTTCGACCACAAAAGATTGCATGGTCTTGGCGGACGATATCCCGGCAGCATCATTACACGAAATGCGTGCTCTAGCGGAATCCGGGACGGATCGTTTTTGTCGGAGGAAGCGCATCTGGTCGTCCGACAGCATGACGTGGTTATGTTGGAGATCTACGTAGTTAATTACGTAGCCTCTGGATGGATTTCCGGAGACCCTGATCCGAGCAGTGCACTCGACCCTACCGGATAACCTATGTTTTGGTCTACCTTCACCTTGGTTTCCCGGAGCATTACCCTCCTTGGAGGAAGTAAGAGTGACCCGTATAACAACACCACGATCGTAATGAGATTGCCTTATCTTCACACCAAAACCACAGGAATCGGCATAGGAAACGTAAAATGATTTGGCTTCTTCGAAGGAAGGAAAATACATCTTCTCTTGCGGGACGTTTGAGGCATGCGCCGGCTGTGAGGACACATTAACGAGTGCCATTACAGTACAACAAAAAGGGAGGAAGAAGAAGGAAGGGTTCATAGGATCCGAATAAGGTAGCCAAAACATTTTGTATCTCCGTGAAGCGCCAAAAAAGAAGAAATGGAGGACGTGCTGATTTGAGGAGCATTAAATGAGATTGTGGATGCATCAGGAAAATAAAAGAAAAAGACAACATTCCGGAGTAAGTAGCACGCTTGTCCGGAATAAGTGTTCCAACTATCAGGATTACATAGTAACTGTGTCCGGAATGAGTCATGCGCTTGTCCGGAAAAAAAGGAAAATGAGTAAAAAAATAGGTGACGTGAAACCTTAAGGGATGTTTAGTGGATCTCCGTTGAGCGCCAAAAGAAAAGGTGGTATCTCCGTAGGTATGCATTTAATGCATCGGGAAGACAAATAAGAAAGACATCATTGCTCTGAGAAGCTTAGTGTACATGATGACTGGATGCTGAATGGACAAAATTTCTCCGCCACGTAGGTAGCGTCAGTGACACGCGCGTCTACTAAACATTTTCCTTAAGATTTGGGTATTCTACTATTTGATTTGGAACTTGAGCAAAATTGATGAAATGATTTGGAACTTGAGCAAAATTGATGAAATATCCCCTATGAAATAAACTTTCTAAAGGATCCAGAATCATCCAATTTGGTCTTTGTATCTGAAAGTTATGGATAAAAAGCAGAGACATGTTTGAAATCCAATCCTTCCATATCCGAACATTCCTAATAGTTGTTAATTGATTAATCCAATTTGCGCTTCTAATTTTGGTAATTTTCTCAAAATAAACAAAAAATTGTAGCACAATAGGGGACATAAACATGTTGAGTTGGTATCTCTTGGAACAACGCTCAACTTTCTTTTTTGTATATTCGCATTTATGACGTGCTTGTTGATGCATATCATCTAACCTACTAATCCAATTGCTCTTAGCTTTGTTGGGGGTTTCGAACTTAAGAATGGATGTTGAGAATGCTAGAGGAGTTGGTATTTATATGGTTAAAAGGGAGTTTGTTTAGGTTTATTAGGGTTTAAGTTGAGTTAGGTTACATTTTGACTTGTTTGTTGGTTTGGTTCTTAGGTATATGCATGGCACATAGCTTTACAGTTGAAGTAAAGGTTTTGAGGTGGTTTTGGGTATGAAAGAGGTTGTGGTTTGGATTAAGAAGGTGATTTTGAAATTTTCGTTGTATTGTTTGGATTAATGATCTAACTTAGAATGTGTTTTGGGGATAGGTGCCCTGATTGTATTATTAACTATTTTTAAGGTTTAATTTAAAGTTGGGGAGGTTTAATTTAGGGTTTGATGTGAGTTTTGTGATCAAATTAGGCTTAAAGTACCTTTCTGATTAAGCTTTTAATTACTTTTTGTAGCTTTGTAGGGGGCTCGATTAAATGGGAGCAACATTACTTGGTTTTATTAGAGGTTTTGTGAAAGGATTAAGGTTTTGGTTTGGGTGATTAGGGAAAAGTTGTTTAAGATTACTTATCAATTCACTTTGAAGTTGATTACGTTTACTTACTTAATAATGTATAATCAAGATTAATTGGTTTAATTAAGGCCTATTTGTGTGAATTAGGGCCTTAAGTTGAGAGATTAGATGGAGTTGGTTCGTGAGTGTGAATTTGTTTTCAAATTTATTTTAATGATTTGATTAAGGCTAATTAAGGTATATTAAGGTCTCTATTGGGTTTTAGGTCCTTAATTGGGTGGCTTAAGGTGTCGGTTAGATATGGGCTTAAGATATGTTTCGGTTTGGTTGGGGGTTCTCTAGGTGCGTTAGTCTATTACGGTTTGCTCAAGGTCTTGGTCATATTGTTAATGTTATTGCTCAGTCGTTATGGTTTTTGTGTTTTTGGAAATTTTCAGGATTGTTTCGGGAGGTCCTTAGGCTAAATTTTGTGGGAAAGATAACGTTTACGGAAGGGTTAGATGCTCGAATAGGGTGTCTTCATTAAGGTATGTTTTGTAAGAAAAATAGGTTGAAAGGGTTAGAAGCAGATAGAGAGCTAATGTATCCTTAAATGCTCTTAGTGGACTTTTTTGCAATTTAATTACGAGTGTTTACAATTATTTATATGGATTATTGGTCCATTATCAGAATGTTATTTGCTATTGATGTTTGACACTTGTTTTTTAAACTTATCAATATAAGCTATTAAGAAATATCATAAATGTCTTAATAGTTTATTTACTTGAACATGAAACATCGTAATTCATGGGATGTAATTCATAACTCAAGCAACTAAATCATACATGAACATGTAACATCGTAACAATAAAAGAATCATGAAAATCACATAAATCCATCATGCACGATACATTCACAAATATCCATGCAACTACGAGTCCATAGAATAACAAGCAGCAACATGCCACACAAGAAACATGCATGCCACACACACGACATGCTCCCACACTACCCAGCCTCACCTTCCCCGATTTCTCTCCTCAAACAACCCGAGAAATGTGTAACAAAGGTAATGATGAAAGGGAGAACGTCCCAGCAGTTTAAGGGTCCCTGACTACGACAAACTTCTTTATACTAACAGACACGAATTATTTGACTCACTAGGTTCAGGTCGGACTTCCTTATTTATTTGAGTACAGAAACCCTATGATTACTCTCTCCCTGAGAGAAAACCGAGTTGAATCCTTACGACTAGATGAGACCTAAAACCGGTGTACTAGATATCCTAATGCATCATGTTCAAGTCAATTATGGGAGCCTCCTTTTTACTTTGCCTCTAAATGGTTTTGTACATGCTAAAGACAAGCAAAACCCACAAAATATTTTCGATCGCAAGCACTTGAAGATTTTAATGTGAAAATTTAAAGGACTAGGTAAGCAAAAGAAATCAAGTCACCCAAGGATCATGGCAAGCAGATATATCAATATTAAGTGCAGCACACTATCATGACCCTAACAATACACATAAAAGAATACAAAAAAAACAAAGTGAAAAAGACTTGACTCCACATATATACAAATGTAAAGTTCCCCCCACACTTACTTCATGCATTGTCCTCAATGTATGCAAGCATGACACTACATGTATTTTTGCATGAAACAATTATGATCTCACCAAACTTCTAAGCACAAGGCAATTTTTGTGGTCATGTTGATGGAGACAAACCTGAATTCCTCTCACAACCTGTAAGATACTTAAGAAGGGAGACAAATACGTGAAACAAATGGGGCTCAAATACACAAGGGTTGGACCCACAACAACCTATGCTCACTCTCGGAGTCTTCTTTTTTAATATTTATTTAAATATGACTACGTACAAAAATAGTTCTCATCGTCATTTTTGTCAAAGGACATCAAATGGGAACCTCAAAAGTGGGTCAATGTACTTGAAATAGGAACATGACACCATGTGGAGCCAAAACACTCATTAGAGGCCCCCATCATAAAATGCACAAGATGCAAGGAGAGGTTCATCATCAAGACACAAAGGCATCTGATTCAAAGGATCAAACTTGAAGAGCTCGAACCTCTCAAAAGTTTGGTCATAATTGAGCAACGGAAAAAGTGTTTCTACCGTTGCGGTATTGAAGTTATGAACGTCACTCCAATCTATCCAACCAACAGGCTGGTGCACTGGAACAAGGACAACAACCTCATTATCCTTGCCCGATGCACCAGGCGAACAGAAAGTGGGTCTCCTACCCAATGTATCCTCTACGGAACTGCCAATACCCTCATTGGCAATGTAGTTGTTTGGTGTCCCTTCATTTTCAAGATGATCAGGAACAATAGTGAGAGACAAACTCTCACCATAATATATGAGATTAGGGGTATTAGGGAGCTCTTGCTCCACCAAAGGTGAGTCCTTAAAAGACACAACATTAAGATCATGTGGGTCAACGGCCACAAGAGAAAAAGATAAGACACAATCCTGTGCGACTCATAATGAAACTAAATTTGAATTGGATCCCCCACCAAGTGATCGTGAATTGAAACCCCAATTCCCTCATATTGACTAGGAGTTTGACTTTGAAGGATTTTGCTTTGAATTTATGGATGTGGTGGTGATTCAATATCAAAATATGAATCCTCATATTGATAAGAAAGGTCACTGATTAGTAGCATATCATGCATCATATTCATGCTATATATCTTTTATTTTACCCCAATATTGTGGTACCCAAGTTGTTGTTTGTAGTATTTCAGGAGTTAGGTAATAAAGAATAGGAAGGGAGCAAAAATCACCTAAATGTAACAAGTATGGATTGATTTGGAAGGTTTGGACCTATTTGTAATGCACAAGGACTAGATCGCAATGCAGGAAGGACCCAAGTGCAAACCCGGAGGGACCTAATTGTGAAGTGCAAAATATGATCACACATGACTTGAATCAGATCAGTATTTTGCCAATTAAATTCAAAGTGATTTGAGCCAGCATACCAATTATAGCAATAGAGAAACACAAAATTTTAACGCGATCAGACCCATTTGATCCGCCACTGGTGGATTTGGATCCACCAATGGCGGATTTGGACCCACCACTTGCGGATCAAACAAGTCCAATGGATCTCAAATTTTGGTCGTGGTTAGGGTCTTCAGGTTGGAGCATTCCTGGACTATCAGATGTGATTTAGAGACGTCCGATTATTCCTAGATTAATCATAACCATGTATTAGTCTATATATACCATTGCAATCCCTCTTCTCCCTCTTCTTCTTGCTTCTCCATTAGTTTTAGGTTTTATTTTGGTGCTACTTGGTGTAGTTGGAGGAGAAGAAACATACTTTGTAATCTTTTCATTTCAATCAAGTGTGAGTTTTGTTCTTTAAATACTTGTCTTTCCATTGATGCAATGTCTTTGATGTTGTGGTTTGTTTAATCTTGTTTTCAGTCAGTTCCATTATGGGTTCATGTTATTTTATATGTATTCTTTAGTGTATAGATGAGTAGAGAGTAGTCCATCCCCAGTGGGGTGGAGAAGAAGGTGATTTGATCATGTGATGGATTAGTGTATGTGTTAATCTTAATTCTTTGAGTCTTACATGATTTCCATAACCATCTGATGAGATTTCACTCTTATCTTTGATGTTCTAATGCTCTTGAATAAAGCTTAACACATGCTTAGATTAGTGAGCCTATTTTATGGGGAATGATGAGGTTAGGATAAGGATGGAGTGGAAGAAGGGACAAAACATGTGCCTGCATGTGCTCATGTTGGCTTTATCTAAAATAACGTCTTGTATGTTTTAATGATTGTGATAAATCTTATTTCATGTGGAGACATAGTTGGATTTGAGTCATTTTGCATGTGAACATATTAGCTTCATTTAAATTATTCTCTTGTATGTTTTAATGATAAGGTTTTATCTTATTTCATGTGGAGGCAAAGTTGGAATTGAGTTTTATGGATTTCATGTATGACATGTTTTGATGAGCACATTTGAACACACACACAACACATATTTTCATATTCACATTCTTTCTCTAACCCCCGAGGGGTTTACTTTTATTGCTTATTTTCTGATTTCTTTTGCATTGTAGTGTAGTTTCGATCATGTCTCTTTTTTCTTCTCCCCCACTCGAGTATCGTGAATCTGACTTCCACGCGTTCCCCGTGGACCGACCCGTACTTGCCACTGCTTAAACGCGACCGTGCACTTTCAGTTATTTAAACTAATTCAACCAGTTACTCTCCTCACGTTCACTTAATTGTCGTGTCATCGGACGCACTTGCATTTCCATAGTTTCCAAAGAATTCAAGCTGAACTTCAATAAATTTTGAGTGGTTACATAACGTTTGGAGAGTTTGTTTTAATGAATTAAGTGTAGGGTCAACTGTGAGGCCAAGTCAGAATTTTTGATATTATGGGGTTGGGTGTTTATGGGCTGAGAATGAGTCCAATGATTACTTGTAGGGTGTAGGTAGAATTCTGGGTACTCGGCAGGAGGATACTGGGGTGGGCATGGAGTATGATACTCAAGAATTCTAAAATTTCCCCATGAATATGTCATCCCGGGGTAAGACACAATGCGTACGGGTCATAATGTGTACTTTGGAAAAAAAAGCAACATGATTAGTAGGATATCATACATTACATTCATGCTATATATTCTTTTTAACCCAATTTTGTGCTACTCGAGTGTTTTACTTGTGGTATTTCAGGTATTAGGTAATAAAGAAGAGAAAGGAAGAGAAAAGGAATGAAATGTAAGAAGAAATGTCCCAAATGAAGCAAAACGGACATGTTTGTCATGCACAAGGACCCATATGGAAATCAAAAAGGACCCAGAGGAACCTGAACGCATGGAAAACATTTTGGGATAAAAAATCCCACAATACCATGATCTTGAGGAGTATTTGGGCAATTAAGAAAAAATGATGCAAACCAATGGACCAGAAGTGCACCCCACATGCCAATTACATCACTTAAGATACTGAGCAAGTTTGAGACATATCAGACCAATCAGATATGCTAATGGTGGATTTTTATCCGCCATTGGAAGATCATGTTGGTCCAAATCTCCAATTTTAAACGTGGCTCAGACTTGATTAATTGGGTGCACCAGACTATAGGGAAAGTTATTATAGCCGTCAGATTGCTTCCAGATCCATCCAAACCCTTATTTCTTTTATAAATAGACTTGTAATACCTCCTTTCTTTTTCTTCCTCCCTCTCCTGCTAAGGTTAGTTTTCTTTCTTGTTTAGTAGAGTAGGTTTTATTTCTTGTTTATCAGAGAAGGTTTTAGTTTCTTATTTAGTAGTGTAAGGAGGAGAAGAGAAGCAACCTTGTAATCTTTCATTTTAATCTAGTTTCTACATTTCCATTATGGTTTTGTGTTGTTATGTTTCTTTGTTTAATATATTAAGTAGGGAGTAGTCCATCCTCAATGGGGGGGGGGGGAAGAAGGTGATGTGATGATATGATGTATTAAGTGTGTGTGTTAGTCCTAACCTTTGAGCTACACATGAGTCCCAGAACCATATAATGGGATTTTCACTCTTATCCTTGATGTGCTAATGGTGTTGAGTGAAGCTTAGCAAATGCTTAGATTAGTAGGCCTATTTTATGGGGAATGATGAGGTGAGGTTAAAGATGTAGTGAATAAGAAGAAAACATGACATGTGTATGCATATGCTCATGTTGACCTTATCCTAATTAATGTCTTGTATGT
Source organism: Triglochin maritima (assembly GCA_963682175.1). Classification (NCBI taxonomy): domain Eukaryota; kingdom Viridiplantae; phylum Streptophyta; class Magnoliopsida; order Alismatales; family Juncaginaceae; genus Triglochin; species Triglochin maritima. The sequence continues at coordinate 36,675,877 of OY821773.1, read as the reverse complement.
TAATAATTGTGTCAAATCTTATTTCATGTGGAGAGATTGTGGGGTTTGGTCGTTATGCATGTGCTCATATTAGCCTTATTTCGATTATTGTCTTGTATGTTTTAATGATAATGTTTTATCTTATTTCATGTGGTGGTAAAGTTCGATTTGGTTTTATGGATTTCATGTATTACACGTTGAATGAGCACAAATGAACACACACATACACATATTTTCATTTCCGTATTCTTTCTCTATTCCCTAATGGTTTATTTTTATTGTTTGTTTTCTGATTTCATACACATCGTAGTGTAATTCCGATTGCATACCTCTATTTCCTTTCCCTCACTCGAGTATTGTGGACTCTGACTTGCATGTGCTCCTCGTGGACACGGCCCGTACTTGCCGCATCTTCACTGATGCCATGCACTTTTGGTATTACAATTGAGTCAATCACATCATCATATTTAGGTTCCGGAGGAACATTCGAACACTCTTCGAACAACTGACCACCTAAACCACTCTGGTCATCTGACGTGGCTTCTGGAACACAAATCCAGTCATACCCTCTATTGTACGCATGAAAGAGGCCAAAGTTTCTTGTCATGTCTCAATTTGTTAACCAACCTATGATCCAACACAACTAGATGGTGGTCTAGCAGCCGGTGCCTCTCTCATATTACTCCAATTTCAAGACTATTGAGCCTCACAATTAAGATTGCCCCAACCATGCTGGGTGTTTGTCTGAGGCACCCCAGGATGCATGGGTCCAGAATACCAGGGAGAATAGTCCTGGTCGTAATAATGAAATGGATGATCGCCCATGTAACCATCCATCTCGACACAGTACTCACCACCACGAGGCCAAGCTCGCTAAAGGTGCTCGACTTGAACCTAAAATATTTGTAGAGAGTGTAAAAAGGAGGAGACAAGAACATAGAAGTAAATGAGAAGAAGATGACTCAGAAGAGAAGGGAAGAATCCCTCGAGCTAGCGTGGTTAAATGTGAGGGAAGACGCATAATCTAGCAAATGCAGTTCAAACAAACCTAAGGTCACTATAAGTACTTACAACTAGACGACGCCTAACTGCGAGGTCACACTGCCCAACATGCCTCACCTCCCTATGACGAAGACTACAAAGCCCATCAAGTGAACCAAGATCTGGATATCTCTGTAGGATTTTGTGCCCTCTAGTGTGTATATATTTTTGAAATTTTATAAACATATAGGATCGTAATATTCATATTTTCTTCGATTTTCATGTAGACATGTATTTGTTTATCCTAATTATTTAACATGCATTAGAATAAACAAACAATTGCAAAGAGGATCATACCTAGAGGTTCTCTAAAACCTCTTGAAGATCCGGAGTCGCGTTGACGGTTGAATCGCCCGGTGGATTGCCTCCGAATATTCACCAAACTCTAAACGAGATTGGAGAGAGAAGAGCTAGCCTCTCAATCTCCAATAGGGTTTGGAATCTAATTACTAACACCTCTTTAGTTCCCTTGAGAAGATGATCTCTGAAAACTAAAACTAATCTTAAGAATTAAGGAAAATTCGTGAAGAATTATGGAGAGAGTTTTTGCATGAGAAAAACAATGAATTAATTTTGAGGTAATGAGATAAACTTGTATTTATAAGTTCTCTCCAAATTACCTATTCATGTGCAACCTCTTGCCCATGATTTCATGCAAACTTCCATCTAACCATCCATTATTTGCTAACAAATAATCTCAGCCACGAATTAAATCAATTATGGACCAATTCCATGCATGATCTAATTAATTCTTAAATTAATTCTGCATAAAACCGTCTGGACGGTCGACCGTGTTTTGAGGTTCGGTCGACCGTTTAGACCTGGTTTCGGTCGACCGTTAACAATTCGGTCGACCGTTCGTAACAAAAATTATTTCATCGCGATATTCGGTCGACCGGCCGATTATACTCGGTCGACCGAAAAGGAACAGACGAAATCTTTGTTTACGATGCAACATTCGGTCGACCATTTACAGTCTAGCGGTCGACCGTTTTTGCACAGTACTTGCAGACTTGTCAAATTTCAGTTTAACCACTACAAAATTTGACATTTCAGGATTAGCAGTAAATTCATAACTTATGTAACATATTATCCTATGTAATGATAAATCATTACACCCCATAATTTTTACATCACATATGAATTTAATTTAGATTCTAATTATGTTATTAATCAGAACATAAGTTTGATTTTGCTTGTTCACCCCATGTGTCATATTTTCTACATAAAACCTGACACATCTTATGAACTCAAAATCCCCATTTCTTGTTTCCCAGTTTTGTGGTGTGACCTATGGGAGGATCTAAACTAAGTTGGCAGTGATATTAAGAGCTTAATACCACAAGGTATAAGCAGTATCTAGCTACACATTATAGCTCCCAATTAGTCAGATGTCTTAATTCCACTCGAACCAAAACCCGATCCATTTAGTGATGGAGTGCACCACTTGTGTCCGTCCCTTGTCTCAAGATATTAAGAATACACACAAAGTAGTATTGTGTCATCTTTGTATTAGTATTCATTTCTTGATCTCTTTAAGCTAATTATAAATATGTGACTTAACTAAAATCACATTGTGCACATTATAACTTTGCTTCATCAAGGGCCCACTAATATCATCACTCAATTAAGAGGGACAATGATAATCTTTTGACTAACTATCTTCTCCAACGAAAGTCACACTTAACCAACTAATGCCTTTACACTACACTCATCGATATCTTAAGACACTAGTCTAATTTAGCATTTCTTAAGTGATCAGATATAAGTCTCAAATCAAAGAACAAAGGACACAGTAAAATATTAATGACACAGAAACACATTTCTATAATATTTTACTTATTAAGTCTATTCAGTATACAAAAGTAACATCTTCCTCTTTTGTGTACCCGTGTTGTTACTCACTTGTAGAGCTACAATGATCTATGACCAACACGACAATCTTAACTCGGTAATTATTGTCCCATGTTAATTACCATGATTGGAATATCTTTTGTTTTACGTAAACCAATATCTTTTAGAGCTCCACGATTAAGGACCAAGAGCATCTTCCTTAACACTTTTAAAAGACGAATAACATAAACAAGGAACAAAATGATTTCTCATTCAATTCATAATAATTGACATTTAAAAGTAAAACTTTTAGAACACATTCCCTTCAATCTCCCACTTGTTATTAAAGTTGTCTTCCACATACATACTTAATGTATAAAACAATAATAACTAGGGTAAACCCCATTACGTATCAATCATCAAGCTAATCTACATGGTTCCTCAATCCCATGGACTCGAAATGCATTTCGCCCTTGGCTTGGGATAAGGGTTTTGTGAATGGATCACCTGTGTTGCTGTTGGTGTCCACCCATAAAAGATTTATTTTGCCTTCGTCGATGCGGTCACGCGTCACGAAGTACTTACGATCCATGTACTTCACTTTGTGGGGGTGATTTGGGATCCTTGATTTGCGAGATAGATGCACTATTGTCGCAAAATAGCTCTATTGGTCCCTCGCTCGAGGGAACTACTCCAAGCTCTTCAAGGAACTTCTTAATCCACACTCCTTCCTTGCTCGCTTCAGCGACAACTATTACTTCGGAAGCAGTGGTTGAGTCGGCCGTAGTGCTTTGCTTCCAACTACGCCAACTTACAGCTCCACCATTTAGAAGGAAGACGTATCCTGATTGCGACCTTCTATCGTCTAGATCACTCATGAAACTTGCATCCGAGTAACCCTCGGCTATCAATTCCCTTTGTCCTCCATAAACAAGAATCTTATCCTTAGTCCGGTTAAGGTACTTCAGGATATTCTTGACCGCAGTCCAATGCTCAGGACCTGCGTTGGATTGGTGACGACTTGTCACGCTTAGAGCATACGAGACATCAGGTCTTGTGCAAGTCATCGCGTACATGATCGACCCAATTGCCGAAGCATAAGGGACATCCTTCATGTACTCTAAGTCCTTACGTGATTGAGCACGTTGAGACTTCTTGAGTTGCACACCCATACTCATTGGCACACTGCCCTTTTTGGAGTTGTTCATCTTGAACCTTTCCAAGACCTTGTCAATGTATGTACGTTGACTCAGGCCAATGAGTCTACGAGATCTATCTCAGTATATGTTGATTCCTAAGATGTATTGAGCCTCACCCATATCTTTCACTGAAAATGCAGATTTCAAAGAACTTCTCGTTTGCTCAAGCAAAGGAATATGATTGCCCATGAGCAATATGTCATCGACATATAAGATTAGGAATACTACATGGCTCCCACTAGCCTTCTTGTATATACAAGGTTCTTCCTTACTTTGAATGAAGTGAAACTTTTTAATTTCCTCGTCAAAGCGTTTGTTCCAACTCCTTGATGATTGCTTCAATCCATAAATGGATCTTTGAAGCTTGCATACCTTCTCGCTATTCTTTGGATCTTCTAAACGTTGAGGTTGTACCATGTACACATCCTCCTCCAAGTTCCCATTAAGGAACACCATTTTGACATCCATTTGTCATATTTCATAATCATGAAATACGGCAATAGCGAGCATAATCCGAATAGACTTGAACATGGCAAACAGTGAAAAAGTTTCATCATAGTCAATTCCTTGACCTTGAGTGAAACCCTTCTCTACAAGCCTTGCTTTGTAGGTTGTCAAGTTCCCATCCATGTCCATCTTCCTCTTAAAAACCCATTTATTTTGAATGGCTTTTTTCCCTTGAGGAAGGTCAACCAAGTCCCACACTTGATTATCATACATGGATTCAATTTCGGATTCCATGGCCTTCAGCCATAGTTTGGAGTCTTCCCTTTCCATTGCTTCTTGGAAGGTCAAGGGATCATTGGTATCTAGTACCATGATTTCATGAAGTCCCAGATACAAGTCGGGTTTCTTCCTTTCCCTTGTTGACCTTCTTAGCACTTTTGGTTCTTCTCGTGTCTCTCAAACCTCTTCAACAATTTCTTGAGGAGTGGGTTCACCTTCAACTCTTGAACGTACACTCGGTGGGATGATTAAGATTCTCTCACAATTTCTTGTGATGGTCTCTCGCTAACGCTCCCACTAACCAAAGGAATCTTGGTTGGGCCTTCATGATCTTGAATGTCATCATTCATGTCATGATCTTGTAGAGTATCTTGAGTTTCCTCAAGCACAACCCTACTCCCAGTACTTTTTACTCTTTCTAAAAATTCCTTTTCCAGAAATGTTGCATCCCTCTTTACAATCACTCGATTGGAGGTGATATGCCAAAAGTAGTATCCTCTTGTCTCACGAGGATAACCAATAAAGAAGCACTTATCCGCTTTTGGTTGAAGTTTGGTCGACATCAATTTCTTGACGTAAGCCTCACAACTCCAAATCTTGAGAAAATTGAGCTTAGGTGTTTTACCACTCCATATCTCATAAGGAGTTTTCTCCACGGATTTGGATGGAACATTATTTAGTGTGTAAGCTGCAGTTTGTAGTGCATAACTCCAAAAGTAAAGAGGTAATTCCGCATGACTCATCATTGACCGAACCATGTTGAGCAATGTCCTATTCCTCCTTTCAGATACCCCATTCCACTGAGGTGTACCGGGAGGGGTGAGTTGCGGTACAATACCAAACTCCTTTAGGTATGAGTCAAATTCGGCACTTAAGTACTCACCTCCACGATCCGTTCGTAGAGACTTGATTTTCTTGTCGAGTTGGTTCTCTACTTCATTCTTGAATTCTTTGAACTTATCAAAGGATTCACTTTTGTTTCTCATTAGATAAACATAGCCATAACGGCTATAATCATCCGTGAACGTAATGAAGTACCTGAAACCATCTCGTGCACCAGTACTCATTGGACCACATACATCGGAATGTATCAAATCCAACAAGCCACTCGCCCTTGGGTCTTTCTTCTTGAAAGACTTTTTGGTCATTTTTCCCATTAAACATGGTTGGCACGTCTCCAATGATTTAAAATCAAGTAGACCAAGAAGGTTAGCTTCTTGCAATTTCTTGATGCGCTTTTCATTTATGTGACCAAGACAATAGTGCCACAAGAGAGTATCATTCTCGTGAGTGGTCTTAAGTCTTTTGTTATTGATATTAAAGATTTGTTTATTATTCAATTCAAGCAAATAGAGACCATTCCTTATGAACGCATTTGCATAGAAAACACCATTCTTCGATATAGACAAACAAGAATTTGAAATATTTATATTAAAATTATCCATATCCAAACATGATACAGAAATAATATTCTTGCTAATCGAACGCACATAATAAACATTCTTTAGACATAAATTTAAACCACTACATAATTGAAGCACCACAGAACCTTGTGCAACCACAGAAACGTTCGCACCATTTCCGACCTTCAATTCTACCTCGTTCCTTACGAGTTCCTTCCTATCCTTGAGTAGCTGAACATTAGAAACTATGTGAGCACAAGATCCAGTATCAATTACCCAATCCTGGACAGAGGTGGCTAAATTTATTTCAATAACAAATATACCTTTAGCCTTTTTGGGGCGCCGACGTTCAATGACTCTGTTGTCAAGGTCTTCCTTGTACTTGGGGTAATTTGGCCGGATGTGTCCTTTTTCACCGCAGTGAAAGCACTCCGTATTGGGAGTTGGAGATTTCTGAGATTTCCCCCTCGAGGCACTCTTATGAGCACCTCCTACTCCCTTGCTCTTGATTGAACCACTTTTGGTAGATTTACCATTTCCTTTACCAATCTTTTGGCTCCTCCCATGGACGGCAAGGACTTGCTTGTCCCTACCCTTGCCCATGTCAACTTCAGTAGTTTTGAGAGCGTTGTGCAGCTCCTCAAGACTCAACCCTTTTTCACGCACGTGATAGTGCATCACAAAGTCCTTAAAGGACGGGCTAGAGAGCCAAGAATCATATCTTCAGCAATGTCCTCGGGCATTGGTGAAGAGAGCTTTGCCAACTTCTCAAGGTATCCTTGCATCGTGAGAAAATGCATAGATACCGATGTTCCCTCCGCCATATGGCAACTTGTGAGTGCGATGGTGGTCTTATAGCGCTCCTTTCGGGAACTATCCATGAACATCTTAGATAAAGCCTCCATGGTCTTCTTGGGTTTTGAATCCAAGTATTTCGCTTGAAGCGAGTCACCCATGGATGCTAGCATAAGACCGCGAACTTGGTTCTCTTGGTCTTCCCACTTGGCTTTAGCCTCTTTCTCTTCATCGGTTAATCTCTCATTCCATTTTGGGATTGGACCTTCCAAAATGTGAGACAGTTTCTCAAACTTTAACACGATGTTGAGTTTGAGTTGCCAACTAATGAAGTTTGAGCCATCATTTGCTAAAGGGTGTTTTTCTATCATGGATTGTACGATAGGTTGGATGTTCGACATTTTTCTACAAAATAAATCATACAGGATTTTAATGTCAATTTTATGTTTATTATACATACATACAAATGTAAATGCTGCAAATAGATTTTTTGCCCATAAATGCAACAATCCAAGATCCCATTAATTGTAACATAGACTAGCTAAGGGCTATCGAATACATTACAATATCAAGGTAAGAAAAACATTTTCTAATCACAACCTTTTTGAATTTTAGCAATATTAGCATCTTCAAACTCTTGTGATTCTTGTCGTTTTAATTATGAGGGAATATGACCTATCCTCGTAAGAAAAACTTTTTCCCAAAACCGAGCGAGGGCTCTAGGTGATGTTAAGAAAACTTATTTCCATTTGATACGAGATACGTTTATCCATTGTATTCATAACTAAACATACTTGGGGTTCACTAGGGTGAAACGCACCTCATACATTTAATCGTGGCACAACAACAAACAACCATTATATCTCCCACTATTCCCAAAGATGGAGGGAGTTATCTCTCGCTAAGGGTGAGCAGATTATCCCTCAATCAATGACTGCTAGTGGATGAAATAAGAAGGAAATTACTCTTAATTTTTGTTGGACAATTTCATATATTAACATGTGATTCAGAATTTTAGGTTATCATGCATATTATCATTCATACACATCCTAACATTCATCACATGCACAACAAGATTATCAAAACAGAAATTAAACCATTCACACAATCCATATCGTGTGAGTTTATATGTTTCCTTCAATCCTCGATCCTCGATCCTCGATCGATGCGTTACAGCGGTGACTTCCTCTTGCACCGGAGATGTAGATTTTACAGAAAATAAACATGCTTCTCACATTCGATAAAAACCGACCAGTGCAAGTCCTATGTAAAACCTCTCAAATGCAATGCAATTATCTAAAAGGTAGAAAGAGAGAATTTGGCTTTTACATACAAATAAACCCCTGTATAATATTAATTACATACATTCATAGTTGCTGATTTGGAACATATAAACTCACAATTCCTGCAAGAACAACTCGAGCAACGCATACACGCATGTCTAATCTAAACTATTTAATCTAGATTATCAAGCATCTAAAATCAAATAATTCTAGAAAAAATCATTTGAAATCCATTGAAATGATTTTCATGCATCCATAGTTCAAAATTAATTATTTTGAACCGCTGTTCATCCAATTTCCAAAAGGAAAGATGAACATTAGTCCTTTTCGGTTTTGTTGTTTCCTTTATAAAATAATCATTTAAAATAAAACAAAAAATTCTATAAATTAGACAAATGTCTAAATTTCGATTCTAACAATCATGTGTGATGTTTTAAAACATATAAAACCATCAAAACGAATTTATTAGAATTTTATCAACAAAAACATCGAAAAACTCGAAAAAGACATAAAACCGAATTGTTTTGATTCTAGATGGTAGTCTAGATTAATTTTATAGTTTAAATCAAAGATAATATGAACTTGGCTCTGATACCACTGTAGCATTTCGTGCCCTATAGTATGTATATATTTTTGAAATTTTATAAACGTATAGGATCGTAATATTCATATTTTCTTTGATTTTCATATAGACATGTATTTGTTTATCCTAATTATTTAACATGCATTAGAATAAACAAAAAAAATGCAAAGAGGATCATACCTAGAGGTTCTCTAAAACCTCTCGAAGATCTGGAGTCACGTTGACGGTTGAATCGCCTGGTGGATTGCCTCCGAGTATTCACCAAACTCTAAACGAGATTGTAGAGAGAAGAGCTAGCCTCTCAATCTCCAATAGGGTTTAGAGTCTAATTACTAACCCCTCTTTAGTTCCCTTGAGAAGATGATCTCTGAAAACTAAAACTAATCATAAGAATTAAGGAAATTTCGTGGAGAATTATGGAGAGAGTTTCTGCATGAGAAAAACAATGAATTAATTTTGAGGTAATGAGATAAACTTGTATTTATAAGTTCTCTCCAAATTACCTATTCATGTGCAACCTCTTGCCCATGATTTCATGCAAACTTCCTTCTAACCATCCATTATTTGCTAACAAATAATCTCAGCCACGAATTAAATCAATTATGGACGAATTCCATGCATGATCTAATTAATTCTTAAATTAATTCTGCATAAAACCGTCTAGACGGTCGACCGTGCTTTGAGGTTCGGTCGACCGTTAACAATTCGGTCGACCGTTCGTAACAAAAATTATTTCATCGCGATATTCGGTCGACCAAAAAGGAACAGACGAAATCTTTGTTTACGATGCAACATTCGGTCGACCGTTTACAGTCTAGTGGTCGACCATTTTTGCACAGTACTTGCAGACTTGTCAAATTTCGGTTTAACCCTTACAAAATTTGACATCTCGTGATTAGCAGTAAATTCATAACTTATGCAACATATTATCCTATGTAATGATAAATCATTACACCCCATAATTTTACATCACATATGAATTTAATTTAGATTCTAATTATGTTATTAATCACAACATAAGTTTGATTTTGCTTGTTCACCCCATGTGTCATATTTTCTACATAAAACCCGACACATCTTATGAACTCAAAATCCCCATTTCTTGTTTCTCAGTTTTGTGGTGTGACCTATGGGAGGATCTAAACTAAGTTGACAGTGATATTAAGAGCTTAATACCACAAGCTATAAGCGGTATCTAGCTACACATTATAGCTCCCAATTAGTCAGATGTCGTAATTCCACTCGAACCAAAACCTGATCCATTTAGTGATGGAGTGCACCACTTGTGTCCGTCCCTTGCCTCATGATATTAAGAATACACACAAAGTAGTGTTGTGTCATCTTTGTATTAGTATTCATTTCTTGATCTCTTTAAGCTAATTATAAATATGTGACTTAAGTCAAATCACATTGTGCACATTATAACTTTGCGTCATCAAGGGGCCCACTAATATCATCACTCAATTAAGAGGGGCAATGATAATCTTTTGACTAACTATCTTCTCCAACGAAAGTCACACTTAACCAACTAATGCCTTTACACTACACTCATCGATAGCTTAAGACACTAGTCTAATTTAGCATTTCTTAAGTGATCAGATATAAGTCTCATATAAAAGAAAAAAGACACAGTAAAATATTAATGACACAGAAACATATTTCTATAATATTTTACTTATTAGGTCTATTCAGTATACAAAAGTAATATCTTCCTCTTTTGTGTACCCGTGTTGTTACTCACTTGTAGAACTACAATGATCTATGACCAACACGACAATCTTAACTCGGTAATTAATGTCCCATGTTAATTACCATAATTGCGAATATCTTTTCTTTTACGTAAACCTATATCTTTTAGAGCTCTACGGTTAAGGACCAAGAGCATCTTCCTTAACACTTCTAAAAGACGAATAACATAAATAAGGAAAAAAATGATTTCTCATTCAATTCATAATAATTGACATTTAAAAGTAAAACGTTTAGAACACATTCCCTTCAATCTCGTCTCTCCTACTATCAGCAGAGTGGGCGATGTCAACCGGTCTATGACAGTTGTAACCAGATCACTTTCCTAATACGCCTGAGGTCCTTAGGGGTCAATGTCTACTTGATTTTAAAATTAGACTTTCTGAGATTTGTTTTGTGGGGCAGAAAGAAGGGGTGATAAAATTCCCCACCTTATATTGAAGGCAATAGGTGGTGCCATTTAAGATCAATTATCAATAAACTAGCAAGCAACTCACCAAACAAGCACTCACCTCACTCTTGTTTCAATGCACCTTACTAACTAATGGATGGTTTAACCATGCTTGAATGAGATAATGGGTGCATGTACCTCACACCAGTACTCGACAACACAAAAAATAAAGCAATGAAAAGACGATTGCATACAAGGTCTAGATTAGGGCTGAGCAACAACCGGTCCGGTCTGGGTTTCAGTCCGGACCGGACCCATTCGGTCCGGTCTTTGGTCTGGGATCCGGAACCAATTCGAGTCTGAATATTTTTTTAAATTTTAAGGTAAAAACCCAGTTTTGGACAGGACCCAACTGGTCTGGTCTTTAGTCCAGGGTCCGGACCAGATCCGGTTTTAGTACGGGTCAGACTGGTTGCACATCCCTAGTCTAGATATGATGCATGACCTAGATGGCAATCCACTAATCTTTTGATTTGAGGTTTAGGGGTCAAGTTGTCTTAAACGGGGAATGTGTATGTAATATTAATTTTTGGCATCAAAATAGAGCATATTTTAAGTGGACAGTGGCATAAATCAACTAGGAAATACAAGGACAAGCTACGGATGAAACTGAAATGAAAATGGGCTTACCAAATCTGCCACTGGTGGATTATTTGGAGAATCTGGTCCCCAAATTACTCCTGGCTTCTTGGTTACTTCAGTTTAGCTCTTCTGCCTACTTAGTCCCATGTCAAGTAACAAAACTAAAAGAAAATGTAAGAAAAAAACCCACCGAAATGGTGGAAACAATGACTACAACTAACTCTCCGACAATGACGCTAAAAACTTGATTGATCATTTTAGTACCCTCATGTGCATGCTGTCGGTGAAGACGTGGCAAATACGGGTCGAACCTCAAGGAGTTGTGACTGTTGTTGTTCCAACCATATTCAAATGGGATAGGAGAGGAGAATGAGTTGATTATGACAACTAACTAAACTATGAGTGAATTAACATTTAAACTAAACCCCCATGAAGTGGAGGTGTGTAGGTATTTGTGTATGTGAGTTCGTCTTCATTACATGAGGCACAAGTGTGTAAAGTAGGTCAAATTAACTAGAAACTAGTGTATAGTCTAATTAACATCAACTACATTTACATGAATGCATGACTAATATAGTTAGACATCACGTTAAGATGCACTTTGAGTTCTCAAAATGAACTAAGTACCTAGTGTGGCCATTAGTACATCAATTAACCCTCCATACAACTTAATACATTCATGTATTCTATACTTATCAGGCATCCATACATAACAAGTCATTTACCATAACAAGATAAACCATTACAAGCAACAAGATAAACTCTAAATCTAGCATGAGACAAGTACCTAGTGTGAGCATTATCCAATCTAGTACAAGTTTTACCAATTTAGATGCATAGATCTACATTAAGCATATGAAATGACACAAGATAAGAAGAACCATTCACCACAAACACATTGTCTACATCACCTCCACCCCAAATCGGGTGGATCTACTCAATAATCATAATAATAACTATGGAAAGCAAGAAATCTACACAAAACATGGCATGAAAAGCAAAGTAAAAAATCAAGAAAGGTAAAAGAAACATTGCTATTTATAGAAGCAATTAGGGTTCGGATGGATCTGGAAGCAATCTAACGACCGTAATCACTTTCTCTTTAGTCTGGTGCACCCAAATAAACGAGACGAAACCACGGGAGAAATTGGGGCCGAATTGGAGCAAATTGATCCGCCAATGGTGGATCTAAATCTGCCACTGGCAGATCATTTGCTTCTGATCGGCCCTATTTTTCTCCAGCAACTTAAATGTTGTATTTTGTACGTGGGATGGACACCTGGTCCACATGTTCTAGCCTGTTTGTCTTTAATTTCCCAAACACTCGTCAAGATCATGGTATTGAAGGATTTTTGTGCCTGAAATGTTTTTCATGCGTTCAGGTCCTTCTGGATTACATCTGGGTCGTTCCCGATTTATAGATGGGTCTTTATGCATGACATCCACTTTGCTTCATTTGAGTCATTTCTTCTTACATTTTAGTCTTTTTCTCTTCCTTTCTCTTCTTTATTACATAATACCTTTAACACTACTAACAAACACTCGAGTAGCACCCAATTGGGGTAAAACGAATTACTCTCCTCCCGAGGAAAAATCGTGGTGCATCCTAACGTAAAAACATTTTTTTGCAAACACATGAAGATTTTGAAAATGAAAGAGTTAAAGCACCAGGCAAGCAGAAAAAGGCAAGTCATCTAAGGATCATGGTATAGAAATATATATTAATGTAAAATGCAGCACACTATCACGACCCTAACAATACAAATAAAAGAAAAAAAGAAAAGGAAAAAAAACATGACTATTTACACACGTAAAGTACCTCCCCACATTACTTCATGCATTGTCCACAATGAATGTGAGTATGATACAACATGAATTTATCCAGGAACAAAAAAGATCTCACCAATGTGAAGTGCAAAAGGAACTCCATAGTTATGTTGATGGACGTGAACCCGAATTTCCTAAAATGTGTGAGATACTTAAGAAGGGAATACAAGTTAACAAATGGGTAACCCAAATCCTCAATGAGTGGGAGCCACGACAACCAATGTTTTTTTGTTTTTTTAATATAACTATATACAAAAAGAAGCTCTCATCGTCCTTTGTTAAAGGACAACGAAGGGGAACCTCATGGTGGATCAATGTACCTGGAATGGGAACTTGACACCACGTGTGGCCAAAATACTCAGGTGCGGGACTCCCTCACAATCTACCAGATATGGGGAGAGGTTCATGAATTGGACATAAAGGCGTCTGATTCAGAGGATCAAACTGAAAGAGCTCGAACCTCTCAAAAGTTTGGCAACAATTGCTCAACGGAAGAAGAGTTTCCCCGTTGCAATATTAAACTCATGATCACCAATCCAAACTCTCCAACAATGGGCTTGTGTTTCCGAAAGTGGTCAAGAACCTCGTTATGCTTACACAACACACCAAGTGAACAAAAAGTTAGTCTTTTACCCAAGATATCCTTGAAGAACCTCTCAACTTTTGAAAAGAGTATTATTAGGGAGCTACTGCTCCACCAAATGTTGGTACTTGAGGGAGACGACATTACGACCATGTGGCTCAAAGGCCACAAGACAAAAAGATAAGTCACAATCATGTGCCAACTCAAAATCAAGTTGGTCCATGTTATTTTTAATTCAGATCGAATCCTCGACCAAGCGATCATGAATTGAATCCCAAGTCCCTCATTCTGACTAGGAGTTTAACTTTGAAAGATCATGCTTTGAATTTATGCATGTGGTGGTGGTTGGATATCAGAAGATGAATCCTCATGTTGACAAGAAAGGCCACCCTCTTCACATTCATTTTATTGTTGTATCATCTGGCTCACTTGCATTTCCCACATTTGTAACGAATTCAAGTTGGACTTTATCAAATTTTGAGTGGTTTGCATTAACATTTGGAGGGTTTGTTCTAAGAAATCAAGTCTGGGGTCAACCATGAGGTTCAAGTCAGATTTTTGGAAATTTTCATGTTGGCTATTGATGGGCTAAGAATAAGTCCATTGATTCGTAGTTGGGTCTTAGAAGAGTTTTGGGTGTTCAAAAGGAGGATACTGGGGTGAGCATGACGTATGATACCAAGGATTTATTTGGGTTCCCCATGAATATGTTCTCCATGGGTTATACGTTAATGCGTATGGGTCATAATGAGTACTTTGGGAAAAAGCATCATCATATTCAAGTTGGGGAGGAGCATACAAACACTCCTTGAACACCTGACCACTTAAACCACTATGGTCATCTAACGTGGCTTCTGGAACCACCGATGCACTCATACCCTTTGTCACATGCACGAAAGAGGCCATAGTTTCTTGTAATGACTCAATTTGTTCACCAATATATGATCTAACATAACTATATTATGGTCTAGTAGTTGGTGCCTCTCTCATATCACCCCACTCTAAAGACTACTCAACTACATAATTAAAATTATCCCAACCCTGTTGGGTGTCAATCTGAGGCACCCCAAGATGCATGAGTTGGGTATACCAGGGAGAGTAGCGCTAGTCCCAACAATGAAATGAATGATCGCCCATGTAAGCATCCATCTCAACAATAACACTCTCAAATTGACCACTCTCATCACCACGAGATCAAGCTCGCAAAAAAGTACTCGACTCGACCCTAAAACACTAAGAAAAGGTATAAAGGGGAGGAGACTAAACTGTTGGGCTTTGGCCTTCATTTATGTTTTTATGATTTATTCAACATAATCTTAATTATAATAAATGTATCATAGCACACATTATGCATGGCATATATATTGTATTTTGCTAACTTCTACACGTGATCAAGTCTCAAGGAAGAAAGGAATTCAAGTCAAGACATGCCATCAAGCTATTGAAGACTTGTAATTTTGTATGTCTTTTGAGTCTTAGGAATCTATGTAATCTTGAGCATACAAGAGTAAATAACCATTCACATAGACACTAGGTTCCTTAGAGAAGTCACACACCAAATTTTAGATCATTTGGACTTCAATAGGTCACCCAAACTTAGACCGAAAAACACATAAAATCAAACCTGAACTGTCTGAGCAAAATCAGTTGACCAAACTAGTTCTCAGTTCGACTGATTGGATCAGTTAATCTATTAGCTAATAGTGTTGCACTGGTCGACATTTTGAGCTTTTGTTCGACCGTCTAGACGTGTCAAATGACTGTTAGACTCGTCTTATTCTACAACGGTTGGCTTTCCCAAAACCCCAAATACAAGTGATCACCGATTTACCATGGACCTTGTTTCGGTCGACCAAACATGAACATTTTGACAATCCCCAAGTGCCTTTTATTTTTCGGTCAACCAACCCAACCATTTTGGTCAATCGAACCTAAACTTTTTGACAACCCCATAGAGCTTGTTAGTTTTTGGTCGACCGAACAAACAATTTAGTTCGACTGTTAACTTAAGAGAACTTAAGTAATAGCCAGTTGCGTTCGACCGTCTCTTGCTCGGTCGACTGTTTCATTCCTGGACTATTTTGGACCATGCTGGACTGCATTTCTGGACAACCTTCGGTTGACCGTTAGACCTATTTCAGTCGACCAAACTTAACCCAAATAGTTCCATGAGCCTTTATGTTTTGTGTTTCGTACACAATCTTTTACCACTCATATCCCAATGGCTATTACTCCCTTAGAGCTTATGAATAGAGGTTCCCCAACCTTATTTAGACAATTCTCTCACTCATATTTGCCTCCTACATTAGAGAGATCAATCCAAACACTCCAAGCCTTACTTTCCACACTTTAGATCAATTCAAGTGTGCTCAAAGTTAGAGTGTCAAACTCTTGGTTACTTATTGCCATCAAGAAGTTGTAAAGGTTTTGGTGAAAGCCTGAAACGTCCCTCTTGGTTTGTGAGAGGAGGAGCCAAGCTCGGCGAGGGTTGTTCGCGAGCTTGAAGATTGTAAAGGCGTTTTCTCCCGGCCCAGAATGGGGAGTGGATAGTGAAGTCATAAGCGGAGCTCGGTGATCCGAGCGGAGCTTGCAAGTGAGAACTATGACCCGGGTGTGGGTGCTGAACCTCTATAAAAACGTCGTCTTCCATTGTGTTTGCAATATTTTCTTTGCTTGCTTTTGTTTGTTTATTCCGCTGCATCTTTGTTTAAGCAAGTAGGGAATTAGTTTAAAATTGATTAGAATTAGGGGCCATATGATCCTACAATTGGTATCAGAGCACATGTGCTAAATTTCATATACTTAACCGTATTATAGCATGACTAGCACATCTAATCATATAGAGGGTTTGTGTACACCTAGACCGCCTTTGCTTAATGAGTCAAATTATGACTATGGAAGAATAGAATGAAGATTTTTTTTGATTTCAAATGACCTTAAGTATTGGATTTTCTTACAAAACCCTTAGACAACCCCTATTGAATAAGAACTTGCCACATTAACTAGAGCTAAAATAAAAGAATATGAAATGAACTCTAGTAAAATGAGCATTCTATTTTGTGGATTAAATGAGGGTGAATACAATAGAATTTGGGGTTGTGAAAGTGCATATGAAATATGTCATAGACTTCAAATGCATCATGAGGGTGATAGGAAAACAAAAGAAACTAGGATTAGTCTCGTTATGCATAAATATGATTTTTTTCTATGAAAATCGGTGAGAACATAAGCGAAATGAACACTCGCTTCACCGATATTACTAATTCTCTTTTGGTTCTTGGAAGAAAAATTAGTGAAGGAGAAATGACAAGGAAATTCCTCCAGTCACTCAACAACAATTGGGAAGATAAGGTCGTTGTAATTGAAGAAGTGCACGATCTTTCCAAACTAAAGATGGAAGAACTAATTGGAAAACTCATGGCCTATGAACTCGAAATAAGTCATGAAAAGGAAAAGGAAGCCTCCAAGAACCCAACCTTGGATTTATATGAAAAATCCAATGAACCAAGGGGAAGGGAGGAGAATGAGAACATTGAAGTTCTTGCTCAAGACTTATTCAAATTCTTCAAGAAGTATAAAGGAGAAATGAGAGAAAGAAGAGGAAGAAGAAGTGAGAAGAGAGAAAAAGAAAAGGAGAAGGAGGAGAGTGAAAATGAGAGAAGAGAAAGGGAGAAGAAGGAGAGCAGGGAGAGGAGAAGAGAAAAGGAGAAGAGCAAGAGAAGTGAAAGGAAGGAGGAAGCTCACAAAGCCACTTGGGATGATTCTTCATCCTCATCATCATCCTCCATGCAAAGTAGAAGGGAGGTTGCTCACTCATGCTTTATGGCTATTGAGGATGAACAAAGTGAGGTAGATTCTAACTCTTGCTCTACTAGATCAATCTTATGCTCAACTAAATCATACTCTAGTGATAGCTCAAACTCAAATGCTAATGACGAATCATACACATATGAGGAGCTTCAAAATGCATTTCATGATTTAATTAAACAATATGAGATCATTTGTGATAAAAACAAGAATGGTAGAAGACTATAAATGATCTCCAAAGCCAAATTGAAATAATCAAGAATGAGAAAAATGAGGTGCTTCCTAGACATGAAACTAATGCATTAGAACTTGGTAGTCTAAATGCAACACCCATTGATATTGAACAACTAGATCTTAAGGCATGCAATGTTCAACAAAGAAAAGATCTTGAGAAGTTCATAAATTGAACCAAGATGCTTGACATGCTCTTAGGTAGTCAAAGGAAATCTTTGGATAAACATGGTTTAGGATATAATGCTTCATATGTTAAAAACCATGTAGTTCATACTACTTTAAATGACAAGTATTTAATTGCTAAGCATAGTTCTTCAAGTGTGTGGGATCCTAAAACCAAAATGGTTAGGTTCCCAAAGCTAATGTTCAAGGACCCAAAGTTGTTTGGGTACCTAAATCTACACTTGTAGGTGCTTCGAGATGGGAGATCGGTAGTTACCGGGGCAAGCTTGCAAAGTCAAATTCAAAGCTGGCTTCACTATCAAATGGAGGATGAAACCAACATTGAGGAATAACATTTGCTAAATAATTTTTTATCCTCCTAAGCTTAAAGAATTGGTTCCAATATGAAATTAAGTGCTTCATTGTCATATCTTTTATCACATTCATTCATCAATTAATATATGCTTCATGTACATTATTAAGGGGGAGAAAAATGATTACTATGCTTAATTGGAATTGTATTCATTGCATATCTTATAAATTTGGGAGAAAAACACATCCTTTTCCTAAGTGTCATATTTTCAAATGGATGTCAAAAGGGGAATGAAACAACACATGCTTATATGTTCATAATTGTTGATGTTAAAAAGGGGATAAAAATAGAATTGAACTTAATTGACTTATCATATTCATATTGATAGGGAGAGCTTAATGTATTGTTTTAATAAGGTAATGAAGTGCAAAATTAAGGGGGGGGGGGGGGGGGCAACTTCATTACAAGAATTTTGGGGGAGAGAATAAATTCAATGAAAAATATCATTTTTGATGGATGTCAAAGGGGGAGAGAATATTAGGGTAACTGTAACTTGAAATTTGCTTAAAAATTGAAGAAAAACTATGCACGCTCATAGGGGGTATTTATATGCATAGTTTACATCTAGAAATTTCAAATATTAAGATGTAGGTTGCCATCCTCAAAAAGGGGGAGATTGTTGGTTTTTTGGCCTTAATATATGTTTTGATGATTTATTCAACCTAATCTTAATTATAATCAATGTCGAGTAGCACACATTACGCATGTCATATATATTGTATTGTGCTAACTTGTACACGTGATCAAGACTAAAGGAAGAAAATAATTCAAGTCAAGACATGTAATCAACCTATTGAAGACATGTCATTTTGTATTTCTTTTGAGTCTTAGGAATCTATCTAATCTTGAGCATACAAGAGTAAATAACCATTCACATCGACACTAGGTTCCTTAGAGCAGTCACACACAAATTCTCAGATTATTTGGACTTCAATAGGTCACCCAAACTTAGACAGGAAAACACTTAAAACAAAACCTGAACTGTTTCAGTAAAATCAGTCGACCGAACTAGTTCTCAGTTTGACCGATTGGATCCGTTAATCTGTTAGCCAATAGTATTGCACCGGTCGACCATTTTGCGCCTTATGTTCGACCAACTACACATGTCAAATGACCGTTAGACTTGTCTTGCTCTACAACGGGTTGTTTTCCCAAAACCCGAAATACAAGCGATCATTGGTCGACTGTGTACCTTCTTTCGGTCAACCAAACATAAATGTTTTGACAATCCCCAAGTGTCTGTTATTTTTTGGTCGATCAACCCAACCATTTTGGTCGACCGAACCTAAACTTTTTGAGAACCCCATTGAGCCTATTAGTTTTCGGTCAACCAAACCAACCATTTAGTTTTACCGTTAACATAATAGAACTTAAGTAATAGCCAGTTTCGTTCGACCATCTCTTGGTCGGTCGACCATTTCATTCCTGGACTTTGCTAGGCTGCATTTCCGGATAGCCTCCGGTCGACCGTTAGCACCATTTTGGGCGACCGAACTTAACCCGAACAGTGCCCTGAGTCTTTCTATTTTGTGGTTCTTACACAATGTTTTACCACTTATATCCCAATGGCTATAACTCCCTTAGAGAGAATAAATAGATGTTCCCCAACCTTATTTAGATAATTCTCCCACTCATATTTGCCTCCTACATTAGAGAGATCAATCCGAACACTCCAAGACTTACTTTCCACACTTTAAATCAATTCCTATCTTACGCAAGTGTGCTCAAAGTTAGAGTGTCATAGTCTTGGTTACTTGTTGTCATCAAGAAGTTGTAAAGGTTTTGCTGAAAGCCTGAAGCGTCCCTCTCAGATTGTGAGAGGAGGAGCCAAGCTCGGCCAGGGTTGTTCGCGAGCTTGAATATTGTAAAGGTGTTCTCTCCCGGGCCGGAATGGGGAGTGCATAGTGATGTCATAAGCGGAGTTCGGTGATCCGAATGGAGCTTGCAAGAGAGAACTAGGACCCAGGTCTGTGTGCCGAACCTCTATAAAAATGTCGTCTTCCATTGTGGTTTGTCATATTTTCTTTGCTTGCTTTTGTTTGTTTATTCCGCTACATAAATGATAGAAGTAGAGGAGAAGATCACTCGGGTGAGAAGTGAAGAAGCCTGAAGACATAGCATGAGTAAGGGTTGAAGCCTAATCTAGCAAAGATGACTCAAACAAGCTTATGCTGGCTATGGGTCCTTAGACTAGACGACGCATAACCGTGATTCTTCACACTCCAGAATGCCTCACCTCCCTTAGCCGAAGGTCACAAATATGTCCTGAGAGTTAGAACCTGGAGGTCCCAAAAACCCCAAATAGCTAAGCAAACAACGACGTTCAGGCCATGACGCCGAGAATCAGTTAGTCTCCTAAGTGTGCCAAAATCCTTGGAGTCACCGTCTACTTGATTTTAGATTAAGTATTTTAATTAAGTTTGATTTTGAGGGCGAAGGAAGGGTGATAAAATCCCTTAGGTCATCTTATATGGGAAAACCCCCCTTTAGGTAGTTTGATCCCTAAACTAGCAATAAAGTCCTCCAATTAAACACTCACCTCACTATTTTTCCAATGCAAATCTACTAACTAATCCATGCAAGCTAATGCATGAATGAGTGAAGAAGACACGTACCTTACGCCAACAATCGACAGCAGAAATGTAAAGAATAGTAATATGAATGTGTGCAAGGTCTACAAACGATGCATGACCTAGATGGCAATCAATCTAATCTTTTGCTTTGGGTTTTAAAGTCCAAGTTCTCTTAAAGGGGTTCATGCACATTTAACAGGTTCAGAATTTAGTATGGAGCATGGATTGAGTCCTCAGGAAGCAAAACAATAAAGAAGCACAACAAAAAATCACTACTTAAGTATGAAAGGCCAATCACGCACCTGATCTGCCAATGGAGGATACAAATCCACTACTGGTGGATGAAAATGCTCTTCTAGTCGTGAAATTTGTCCAAAGTGCTCCCTTGTTCATTGTTGTCCTCTATGCACCACAACCACAACATACAACTCCAAATAGAAAACAAAAACAACAAAAACCCACCGAAATGGTAAACGCGACAACGAAACTCACTCTCCAGCAACAGCGCCAAAAACTTTATTGGGAAATTAAAGTTAAAAGCTGCAAGTGCATGACCACATTGAAGTGGTGGTAAGTACGGGTCGTGTCCACAAGGAGAGAGTGTGGGCCATTGTCGACCAAACTCATGTGGGGGAATAAAATGAAGATTTGGTGTATCAAAATTAACTAACTAATGCGACACAAATCAACTAAAGAAACGTAAAAGACTAGTCTAGTACGAGGTGGAGCACGCATGCAAAAGTGTAGATGTGTGATACATGTGTGTATAGTTGCACGCTAATGACATGCATAACATGGAAATCTATAATAACCACAATCGTAAGTGTGTCGCTACATGCATTACGATTTGTCAACATCATTAAAACATACAAAACAGTACTCAAGATGAGGACAAAGACAATCACATGATTACATGTTTAATGACATGAAGAACATAGGATCCATAATGACCACAACCCCAACTATGTCTCCACATGACTTAAGATTTAACATCATCATTAAAACATACATGACATTAATGAAGATAAGGCCAACAAGGCGACATGATCGTACATGCCATCCTTATCCCTTAACCCACTCCAACCTATCCTCACCTCATCATTCCAAATAAAGTTGGCCTACTAGCCAAAGCATGTGATAAGCATTGATTAAGACCATTAACACATCAAAGTCAAGAGTCAAGACTCCAACAAAATGGCAATGAAAATCATTTGAAGCTCGATGATTAAGATTAAAACACACACCAATCTCAAAACATTCACACTTCACATCATTCTACAGCCCCTAATGGGGATGGATTACTCACTAATCAACATGTTAACCAAAGAAAACAAAAACATAAAAACAACACATGAACAAGTAAATGAAACTAAATATAACCAAAGCAATGGAATAAAAGTCACATCTAATGAAAGACAAGAACATAAAGAACATGAACCCAAAACCTGATTAAAAAAGAAAGATTACAAAATGTTGTTCCTCTTCCCCTCCACTACACTACTAAGCAAGAAAATAAAATGTATTCTACTAAGCAAGAAATAAAATCTACTCTACTAAACAAGAAATAAAGCTAACCTAAGGAGGAGAGGAAGGAAGAAGAAGAAGGCAAGGATTACAAGTGTATTTATAGAAGATTAGAGGGTATGGTTGAATCTGGGTGTGATCAGACGACTGTAACTCATATCTGGATGTCGCGTATTGCTTTGACCTGAGAACCCGACCCCTGAAGAAAATTGGGGTCGAACCGACCAACCAAATCCGCCAGTGGCAAATCATTTGGGTCAGATCGACCTCCAATTTCACCAGTATCTTAAATGTACCATTTTAGGACGTTGGGTGCACCCAGAGCCGTTGGTTCGAACCTATTTGGTTTTAATTGTTGAATTACTCATCAGGTTCATGACATTATGGTCTTTTGTACCCATCATATTTTTCTTTACAGTTAGGTCCCTTTGGGTTTTCACTTCATTCTAGTCCTTGAAAATTACAAATAGGTCCAGAAGGCTTCTAAATCGCTCCTTTCTTCTTGCATTTAGGTTATTTTCTCTTCCTTTCTCTTCTTTATTGCCTAAAACCTAAAACACTTCAAACAAACACTCGAGTAGTACAAAATTGGGGTAAAATAAAGGATATATAGCATGAATGCAATGTATGATATGCTACTCATCAGAGATCTTTTCTTGTTCATGCATAAATCCATGTAGTATCATACTCACATTCATTGCGGATAATGCATGAAATACGTGTGGGGCGTCCTTTACATATGTACATAGTCGAGTCTTTTTGTTTTCTTTTGTTCGTATTGTTAAGATCATGATAGTGTGCTACAATTTACATTGATATATCTTGCTATACCATGATCATTGGGTGACTTGCCTTCTTTCAGTTGCCTACTACTTTAATTTTTCCATTTCTTTCAAAATCTTCTTGTGTTTGCAGAAGAAAATGTTTGGTGGGTTTTGCGTGTGTTTAGCATTTGCAAAACTATTGAGAGGATTAATTGATGCTTTAATGACCACACTAGGTACTTATTGCATGCTTGATAATCTAAAATCAACCTAAACTTTATGTGAAATATGCATGTTCATGGTTTGTGACTGACATCATATCATTCTTATATTCGTGTCTTATATCATTTATTTTGAACCTATGCAATGCTACGTAATAAGTTTTATGTTTAAGTTTCAGGTATAAACAAGGTGGAGAAGAAGAGACACAAAAAGGACCTCAATGCAAGAAAAAGGACTGAATTGTGAGACTTATGGACATATATGCAAAAGGGAATGACCCGGATATAAACCAAAAGGACCAATAAGCAAATCAAGAAACTCCACACCATCATGAGGAGTATTTTGCCAATTAGATTCGGGCCTAAATTCAAACAGCTGATTCAGGTGCACCACACATGGGGTATGGAAGCAATAAAGAAGCAAACTGAAACCAGGTCGAGTCCGACCAAAAGTAACCGCCAATTAGCGGTACTAGACAGCCAATTGGAGGTCAAAAATGCTCACGATCAGAAACAAATGTGAAGGACCCATATGTTGAAGTTTCATTAGTCCCACATCAGGGGATTGTCCCCGATTAGCTTTTTCCATGACTATAAATAGAACTCTTATTACTCCTTTGTAATTACCCAATGCTTCGTGGCATTCTCTCTACTTAGAGTATGCCTTGGAGCAAAATAATTTTTCTTAGTTTGTTTTTTGTCTTCTCTTTTAATTCTTGCATGCTTTGTTTAATTTTGTTTTGTCTTCTTAGTGAGATCACTAGTCTTCCAAGGGCCGGAAATGATATCTACGATTTGTCTTGAGAGGAGGTATGTAGATCTCTCAATCAATTCATCGATGTTACCAAACCAATGGTGCCTGACCGAGAGGTTCAACTTTAAACCGCAAGTGTACGAGCATGTTGATGTGGTGGTAAGTACGGGTCTTGTCCACAAGGTGCAAGTGCGGGTTATCGTCGACTATACTCGAGTGGAGTTAGAAAATGAAGAGTGAGTGTATCTACACTAAATTACACTTATTACAATCTATAAAATAAATGTGACTAATTGCATAGGAGTTGGAGAATACATTCAACAGTGTAGATGTGTGATGCGTGTGTGTACAATTGTGCTCTCATGACATGAATTAATATGGAAATCTATCATGGCCATAATCTTAAGTGTGTTTCCACATGGATTAAGATTTATATACATCTTTAAAACATACAAAACACTACTCAATATAAGGCCAAAAATGACCACATGCTCACATGTCAATCCTATCTCTTTATCCACTTTAATCTTATCCCCACCTCATCATTCCCCATTAAGTGAGCCCACTAACCAAAGCATGTGCTAAGCATCCATTAGGACCATTAACACATCAAAGGCAAGAGTGAGAATGCCCTTCAAAATGACTATGGAAATCATTTGAGCTCCAAGATTACGATTAAACACACACACTAATCTAACTACATCCACACTTCACATCATTCTCCACCCCCATTGGTGATGGACCACTCATTAATGATATAAACAACAAAGTAAAAAGAACACATCAACATGTAAAGAAATTTTAATCTTCTCAAGACAAGGAAATATAAATGACATCAAATTAAAGACAAGAATGTAAAGAACATGATATCAAAACTTGATTAATGGATAAAATATTACATGGTTTTCTCTCCACCCCTCAACTACACTACTAAAACAAGAAATGAAACCTACTCTAACGGGGGAGAGAAGAGGAAGAAGAAGCAAAATGGAAGGGTTATAAGTGTATTTATAGTAGAATAGAAGGTCTGGATTAATCGGGGCACAATCGGACAGCTACAAATCAAATCTGGATGCTTCAAAGTTCATCTACAAAAATACCCGACCCGTCAGAGAAATTCAGGCACCAATCGCTTAAGTGGAACCGTTGGTGGTAGATTAAGATCCACTACTGGCACATCATCTGGGTTGGATCAACACCAAATTCCACTAGCAGCTTAAATTCACCAATTTAGCACATCTGAAGAAGTTGGTGCGAGACCATTTCGTCTTAATTATTGAATTACTCTTTGGTTCATGAGATTTTGGACTTTTGTGACCAACATATTTTCTTTACGATCAAGTCCCTTTGGGTTTGAACCTAGCAATAAGCCACGAGTGAAGCACCTACCGAAAATGAAGAAGACAACTCCAGCAATGATGACCAATCCCTGAACAACAAAGCAATACCCAATGTTCAATCGTTGTCTCTCACTTTAATCGAACCCTCGATTGACCCAAGATGGGATCCCAAATCGATTAGTCTTCCTTGAAGATACACTCACCTTGAACGACATCTTGTTCGGATGCTCAATGGAATCAACCATCGTGGACTTATCGGCTCGAGATGAATATCGACAGGATTTGCCAAGAGATCCACGAAATTTGTCGGCTAGTGGATCATAACTACCAAGGAATAAAAGAGCTCACCCATGATTTCCATGCTTTCCAGTTGACGAGATCGAATTTTCTCAACAAAATTGATTGATCGTTTTATATTTAACCGCAAGTGCACGGCCGCATTGAAGCGGTGGAAAATACGGGTCGTCCACTGGGAGGTGTGTGGACACTTGGTTTGTGCGAAGGCGAGAGGTAAAGAAAGGGAAGAAAGGTTGGTTACACTAAACTACACTAAGGTGCAAATGGAAATGGAAGAAAAGAAAGAAAACTAAACCCCAAAGGGGGTAGAGAAATAATGTGAACATAAAGAAGTGTGTGTGTGTTCATTAAGCTCCTCACAACATGTAGTGCATGAAATCATAAAACTACATCTAACTTTGCCTCTACATGAATTAAGATAAGACTACATCATTAAAACATACAAGACAATAATTGGAATGAAGCTACATGAACTCAAGTATAAAGACTATACCCTACTATGCCTCCAAATGAATTAAGATTTCACTACATCATTAAAACATACAAGACATTAGCTAAGGTAAAGGCAACAAGAGCTCATACACTACAAATTGTGTTTCCAATATTAACTTCATCCATATCCTAACCTTATCATTCCCCATAAAATAGGTCCACTAATCAAAGCATAAGCTAAGCTTCATTCAAGAGCATTAGCATATCAAAGATAAGAGTGAAAACCCATTAGATGGTTATGGAAATCATATAAAGCTCAAGGGATAAAGATAACACACACTTAATACACTACATGATTATATCACATATTTCTCCATCCCCCAAATGGGGATGGAACTACTCACTACTCATTACACTAACTATATTAGCAAAAGAAAGCATAATACTGAAATGAAAGTTAACTAAGAAGGCAAGAAGCATTAAAGAAACATAAAAGGAAAGACTAAACAAACATGCACAAATTAAAAGACAAGATTGAAAGAAACTAGAAGAATTATTTTATTAACAAATGACTCACATTGAAGGTAGCATTCATCTCCACCTTGAGTTTTTGCTTCAAGGCTCACTCCTTAGTAGAGAGAATACCACCAAGCAATGGGTAATTACAATGGAAGGTGAAGAGTTCTATTTAAAAGCATGGAAAAAGCTAATCAGGGACAATCCCCCGATGTGGGACTAAACCAATACCAACAATAGACTAAGAATACACTAATACAAGCCCATCACAAATCTTAGCGGATCTGGAGACATATGGACCGCCAATTAGCGGTCCAAGACCGCCAATTGGCGGTCTATATGATCCAGATCGAGTTGGTTTTGGTTGTGGGATTTCCTGGTGGTCTTTGTTGGTCTTTGATGCATCTACTTTGTTTATTGGAGCTCCGACCCGAATCGAATTGCCAAAATACTCCTCATGATGGTGTGGAGTTTCCTGTTTTGCTCTTAGGTCCTTAAGTCTTACGATCAGGTCCTTCTCCATTGCATCTTGGTCCTCAGGTCTCACAATTAAGTCATTTTTCCTGCTTTTGGGTCCTTTCATGGCTCTTCTCTTCAAACCTCTTTATTCCTAAAAACTAAACATAAAACTCGTCACGTAGCATTGCTTAGGTGTAAGATAATGGATATAAGGTACAAATATAAGCATGAAATGATGTCAATCAAAAATCAACAACCAAATTCGTGTGGTTGGAGATTCTCTCCAAGCACTCATCAATTCTCAAAATGAGATCATGGAATTCCTTCAAAATATGAACAAGCATGACAACTAGCACATTCGGTGGACTGATATGTGTTCACTCGTCCATTTAGCACATTTTGGTGGACCGAAATGTTTTTAGTCGACCGCATACGATGGGTTTCCAATGCTTTTCAACCACAAACATTGACAAAGGAAAAGGAAAAGTGGGCATGGATACCCCCTCCATGGAGTCAAATAGAACCTCTAAGTCAAGAGAACCTCCTACGGAAAAAATAACTATATGTCAAGATAGCTACATGAGTAACACGTCATTATCCTAGACTCCACAAACAACCCCCAATGTTCCATTTTATTGTTTATTGACTTCCTAATTGACTGTGATTGTTGCAAGAAAAATTGATGCAATCATATTTCTTTTTTTGTGTTGCATTTCAATTGACTACTCACCTAATGTTTACTCGTGTGAATTACATGTAGCAATCGTGCATTAATACTTGTATTCTTGTTCACAAATGTACAACTAGTGGTGGTGTACTATTGTATCTTCACAATGTTAATCGTGTTTGTCCATTAAATCTATATCAAACATCTTTTTATTAATTGTGTTACAACCTTACACTAAAACTTAATCGTGTAGAAATTTTCCGATCCATATCCCTGAATTTCTTCGTTCGCTAAAAAATCTGTATTATTCTTTAGCTCCATGTTGTATAATCTTGTCTTGTGTTACATTGACCATCCTACCATAATATTTCCCAAGCATTTGTGTGATATTGACTGAATGCATTTTGGTTGTCCAAACTAGTGATTCTAGTTAGGGTATTCGGTGGACCAAAATGGGTTCGGCTGACTTCATAACTGTAAGGTTTCCATTTCTTCCCAACCTCAAATGTTGAGAAAGGAATAAGATCAAAAAACTATAGCAAATCTTTTGGATTTGGGTGGTCAATGAATGTAAATAACTATAGAAAATTCTTATTGGGTTTTGTTATAATACGACACAACCTTTCATTACACGGTCCACAAAATGTTAGGTTTAAGTATGTTCCATTCATCGATCTTATACCCTAGAAAGGACATCTCACGTCATGCCATTACCATAACATCTGACGTGTTAGGTGTCATTATTAAGGAACAGAACATTGCCATAATAAAAAGGACACCAAATCGAACTAGTCCCTTCAATGTCAAAATTACATCTCACGTTGGATGTTGTTGGCTAGTCCAACATCGAATGGCCTATTTTTAAGACACTAAAATTTGAGGTAGCTTATTGGGAGTCGTGATGGAAAGACATAACCCTTCATTACATGGTCTATAAAATTATATGTTGTAGTATATTTCATTCAAAGTTCTTCTCATGGAATGTGGCCATGTGGGATGAGTCATGATAAATGGATGTGAGTCATGAGAATTGCATCTATTCTAGCTGTCTTTTTTCTTATTTTTTAATCTGAATCTCAGATAATTGAATTTTTTGTTTAGGAATATGAAGCGAGGAGACGAGAATCCTAACTGAGTGTCACTTTCAAAGTTCGATCATTTAAACTTATTTAGTATTCGTAGGTGGTAAGTTATTTTCCTCACTAATAGTCATTTTATTGACACGTTCTATGATGAACTATTACGTTCCTAATCTTTCACAGTAAATATTTTATCCTAACTAAGTGTCACTTTCAAAGTTCGATCATTTAAACATATTTAGTATTCGTAGGTGGTAAGTTAAGCCAGATGAATTATTTTCCTCACTAATAGTCAATTTATTGACACGTTCTATGATGAACTATTACGTTCCTAATCTATCACAGTAAATATTTTATGATAAAGAAACAATTTATGATTATTAAGAAACACAATGTCGCAATAAATTCTAATAAAAGGACAACTCACGTCGGCTATTACCGCACAATCCGACGTGATTTATTTTACTATTAAAAAAATATTGCAAAAACATTTATGGTAATAGAACAACTCACTTCGGTTGTTAGATATTATCAGACGTGGAATGTCCTAATTTGAAGATATAGGTTTTGGTGGCTTATTGCATTAGGAGTCGTTACGATGGGAGACAACCTTTCAGTTCATGGTATGCGAAGAGACTCAACCTTCCATTCCTTCTATAAAATCATTAGTTATAGTGTTGTCCCTTCCTCCTCGAAAAGCCCACTTCTTGAAATGGCATCCATCAATGTGCAAGAAGATCCCACTCTCTCCTACCGCACGCCTACTTGCTTTTCTGGCCTATTGGCGAAGCACGACCGAGTAGGAACGTCGGAGGCCCTAGTATGTTGTTCTTTGGCTGCCTCTCTCCTCTAAATACGGTTGCATTCTTTCTCCTTTCTTCATCATAAGTTTTCCTATGTTGGTTGGTCTTAATGTTTATTTTCGTTTAATTTTGTCAGGGTGCCGTGATGTGTTTTTTTTTGTTAACGAGGACCCAATGACTGTCCCTTGCTTCATTGTCAACCGCACCAATAGGAGGTCATCTTGGACAAAGAGTCGGTGAGATCTCCAGCCCCCCAAGTTTGTCGTGAGCGAATCCTGAAGCACGTACAGACAACTTCAAGCTATCAAGTTGGTGGTCAACTGATCCCGAAATATCTTTCAATAGCTTCAGCCTCCCAAGTTTGTAGACAACGAATCCGAGTGTAGATAATGATCAATAGTCGCAAGTGTTGGCCAAGTCGAGAGGATAAAATTTCAGCACATTGTGTTTGAATATTAGGCGCAGTTCCCTCACATCTCTCTGGTGAGAGTTGGGTTAGGTTAATTAATGTTACGGTACGCATAGAGTTACTCAAAGCTCATTGTCTACAAAAGTGATCCATGTTTATTAAATTTGCAACCATGTTGGATCCTTTTCGAAGCTACAATGCATAATTTATTATTACAAGTTACCATCTACAAATCATTTTTGCAAGCAGCTATTGTTGACATGCGAAAATCAAAAGATCAACCATTAATACCTAAGATAATTAACCACAATTCTCAAGTGGAAAAATAACATCAACCCACATTAATTTAAGAAACCCATGTATTTACATGAGATCAATCTTCAAAACAAAGTTAAGATGCGTAAAAATTATATTAACTAAACTGAGATTTTGGAAAAAGTTGATATGCGTGAAAACTATCACTAAGCAACTGCATTTACGAATGGAAAATTAAATCACCGACATTTGAGACAATGTACAAAGGAGACGGCTAAAAGGATACATATGGACTATATTCGATCCATACAGATACATAAGGACAATTTACAAAGGAGACGGCTAAAAGGACAAATTTGAGTTTCAAAGGACATATTCGTGGTTTATAGAACATACTCATGTCTTTTGAAAGACCCACTAGACTTTAAAGGTCATTGATTAAACATTTTAATTAACCGCAAGTGCACGGCCGCGTTGAAGCAGTGACAAATACGGGTCAATCCACAGGAAGGTGTGGTGACTTTAATTGGTTCGAAGGCAAGTGAGAAAGAAAGGAGAGAAAGGAGTTATGATCTAAACTACACTAAAATGGAAAAGGAAATGGAAAATAAGCAATTAAACTAAACCCCATAGGGGGTAGAGAAATGATGTGAATACAAAGATATGTGTATGTGTGTATTCAATTATACTCATCACAACAGGTAGTGCATGAAAATCATAAAACTAAATCCAACTTTGACTCCACATGAAATAACATAACACAATATCATTAAAACATACAAGACAATAATTGGAATAAAGTTAAATGAACTCATGTATAAAGACCTAACCCCACTATGCGTCCACATGAAATAAGATTGACACAATCATTAAAACATACAAGACATCAACCAAGGTAAGGGCAACAAGAGTACATGAAACTACAAGTCATGTTTCCATTATTAATTCCATCCATATCCTCACCTCATCATTCCCCATAAAATAGGCCCACTAGTCTAAGCATATGCTAAGCTTCATTCAAGAGCATTACCATATCAAAGACAAGAGTGAAATCCCATTAGATGGTTATGGAAATCATGTAAGGTTCGAAGGATTAAGATAACACACACCTAATACATCACATATTTCTCCACCCCCCAAATAGGGATGGAACTACTCACTAATCATTACACTACAACCTACACTTACAAAATAAAACATTCTACTGAAAGGAAATTAAACTAAGCAAACAAGAAATATTAAAGAAACTAATTGAAAGGACAAAACTAAAGAAGCATGCAAGACACACGAAAGGAAATTAAACTAAGAAAGAAGCAACATAACTAAAGGAAAACTTTATTAATTTCAAACTCACAATACAAGTAGCATCTCCCTACTTGAAATTTTTCTCCAAGGTTCACTTCAAGTAGAGAGCATGGCCACCAAGCATGTGTACATTACAAGGGAGGAGGAGGAGTTCTTTTTATAGTCAACGAACAAGGCAATCGGGGACAATTCCCCGATATGGGACTAAAACACTACTAAAAATAGACATAAAACACTCTAATACATGACCCGACTAAACCGCATCTAATCCTGACCAAAACATGCCGCCAATCAGTTGTCATGGACCGCCAATTAGCGGTCTATATGGTTCAGATCGGGTTGTGGTTCGGAGTGTGGGTGCATGGCTCGATTTTTTCATGTTTGATGCATCCTAATCGGTTGTGTAGCTTGTACCCGAATCCAATTGCCAAAATGCTCCTCATGATGGTGTGGAGTTTCTTTATTTGCTCATTGGTCCTTCGGCTTTGTATTCGAGTCCGTCTCTCTTGCATCGTAGTCCATAAGTCTTGCAACTTAGTCTTTTTTCTTGCTTTTAAGTGCTTTTAGAGTCTCTGGTTCTCAAAGCTATTTATTCCTGAAACTTAACATAAAACTCGTTACGTTGCAATGCTTACGCTAAGAATGAAGGATATAAGACATAAATATGTGCATGATATTAGGTCAATCCAATATCCCCACACCTAACTTTTGCTAGTCTCGAGCAACAAAGAAAGAGAAAAATGAAGAAAGGAAAAAACATACGAAAAATAGGGAAATCCTAACTCACTTTCGTAGGAATCACGGTTGCACTTACCACGTGCAACAAGCTGTTAAACCTCATTGCCGCCAAGGAGGAGGAGTGTTGTCTCCTGAGGGTTTTCAGCGGATATACCCACAAAATCCGAACAATGATGCATTATTCAATCTAGAAACTCGACTTGATGGACTCATTTTTATCGATCACAGGATGTGGTAATTCTACGGGCTGACTCTATATGTTTATCTAGTCCACACACCTAGCCTAATGAATCATTCATGCAAGTTAATTAAGGACTTACGTTAAATACATGGACAACCTTAACCTCCTCAAGTGATACAAAGTGTAAAGTCTATTAAGGTTCTTATTTGCATTACCAATTTTGTTTTCTTTTTGTTTCTTTTCTTTTTCTTAGTAGTTGGAGTTTCGTTCTCCCAGGGTAAGGTTTCGTGCATCATTGCCTATGAGGACTTACACTATCACGTACACCTTTCCGCGAATCTCCACATAGGGCAATCCCTACCACCCGTGTAATGTTGGTTCGGTCGGTGCATCCCAAGTCAGATGACTCGAAAACACCAAGCACAAAGTCGCCTCAAACCTAATTTCCTGAGTGATAGGAGTCGTGCGAGAAAAGAGAACACCTATTCACTTATTTCTTATCTACACATGAACCAAAACTCATACACTTAATGTCTCACAACATGAGTTAAAGGGTCCTTGACAACAACAAACTTCCTTATATTAACAGACACGACTTATTCAACTCACTAGGTTCAGGGTGGACTTCTTTAAATGTTTGAGTACTGAAACCCTATGAATACTCGCCCCCCGAGGGAAGACCGGGGTGCATCGTAACGACTAGATAAGCCCTAAAGCCATTGTACTAGATATCCTAATGCATCAAGTTCAAGACAATTTTGGGAGCTTCCTTTTACTTTGCCTCTGAATGGTTTTACACATGCTAAACACACGCAAAACCCACAAAACAATTTTTTTCACAAACATATGAAGATTTTGAAAGAAATGTGAAAATTTTAAAGCACTAGGCAAGCAAAAGAACACAAGTCACCCAAGGATCATGGCAAGCAGATATATCGATATTAAATGCAGCACACTAACATACCCTAACAATGAACACTAAAGAAAACAAAATGAAAGGAAAACAACTCGACTATGTACACACGTAAAACACCCCCCACACCGATTTAATGCATTATCCTCAATTAATGTGAGCATGATACTACATGGATTTATGCATTAAAAAGGAAAGATCTCACCAACGTGAAGCGCAAAGGAAAGTTCATGGTTATGTTGATGGACACAACCCAAGTTCCCTCAAAACCTGAGAGATACTAAAGAAGCGATACAAATACGTGAAAGCAAAAGGGCCCAAATACACAAGGGTTGGGCTCACAACAATCAATGCTTGATCATGAAGTCTTTTTTTTGAATATGTACAACAATGGGCACCCATCTTCATATGTCAAGGGACATTAAATGGGAACCCGCCATCTCTCGAGCAAGAAATGCACCTGCATGGGCTTGCAACATACAAAAGACAATTACTTGACCACCTGACACCCTTATAAGCATTGTGGTCGTTTGATGCCTCTTGAGAGTTAACCAGATAGAATGCATGAATCAGAGGTGAACCACTATTTGGTTGTTTGAAATGTAGGGTATCAGGTGGTTGATTCTTAACCCACATGGGGTCCTTAGCAGATACAGAATGAAGAGCATGTGGCCCAGAGGCCTCAAAAATGAAATCTTGTGGCTCAAGAGACACATGATCGAAAGGATGTGGCTCAAAGGCCACGTAATCACAAGATAAGGCACCTTCTTCTGCCAGCCCAGGTGAAACATCTTCACTATCTTCAAGATCTCCATCGAATAATTCCCTGAAATACTTGAAGGTGCCTTCAACATCAATCTCATCAATGCCCTGGATAAGGTTGACCCCAACAGGGTCATCGAAGGCACCTGACTTCTTGTCGATGGTGAAGATGTCGAAATCAACGCACTGACTACCATATGCCAAGCGCATCAGACCATTGTGACAATTGATCAAGGCATTGTAAGTCGCTAGAAATGGCGCCCCGGAATAACAAGAATTTGTCCAAGTGGGTTTGGCACAGGTTCAATGTCCAAATTGAAGAAATCGACTGGATAAATGAACTCTCCCACTTTGATCAGAACGCCTTCCACCACGCCCATTGGTTTCTTCATAGACCTATCAGCCAATTGAAGGTACCTTCATAGACCGTTCATAGACCTATCGTCCAAACCAAAGTTTGGACAGAACACCTCCACGGAAATGGTGCCAAAAACTTGATTAAACGTTTTAATTAACCGCAAGTGCACGACCGCATTGAAACTGTGGCAAATACGGGTCGATCTACGGGGAGGTGTGTTGACTTTAGTTGGTTCGAAGGCGAGTGAGAAAGAAAGGAGAGAAAGGAGTTATGATCTAAACTACACTAAAATGGAAAAGGAAATGGAAAATAAGAAATGAAACTAAACACCATAGGGGGTAGAGAAAGCATGTGAATACAAAGAAAGATATGTGTATGTGTGTGTGTTCAATTATGCTCATCACAACATTTCGTGCATGAATATCATAAAACTCAATCCAACTTTGTCTTCACAGGAAATAAGATAACACAATATCTTTAAAACATACAAGACAATAATTGGAATGTAGCTAAATGAACTCATGTATAAAGACCAAACCCCACTATGCCTCCACATAAAATAAGATTGACACAATCATTAAAACATACAAGACATCAACCAAGGTAAGGGCAAGAAGAGCACATGAAACTACAAGTCATGTTTCCTTTATTAATTCCATCCATATCCTCACCTCGTCATTCCCCATAAAATAGGCCCACTAGTCTAAGCATATGCTAAGCATCATTCAAGAGCATTACAATATCAAAGGCAAGAGTGAAATCCCATTAGATGGTTATGGAAATCATGTAAGGTTCAAAGAATTAAGATAACACACACCTAATACATCACATAATCATATCACATTTTTCTCCACCCCTCAAATTGGGATGAAACTACTCACTAATCATTACACTACAGCCTACATTAACAAAATGAAACATTGTACTCAAAGGAAATTAAACTAAGCAAGCAAGAACTATTAAAGAAACTAATTGAAAGGACATAAAACTAAAGAAGCATGCAAGACACACGAAAGGAAATTAAACTAAGAAAGAGGCAACATAACTAAAGGAAATTCTTTATTTATTTCAAACTCACAATACAAGTAGCCTCTCCCTACTTGAGATTTTCTCCAAGGCTCACTTCAAGTAGATAGCATGGCCACCAAGCATGTGTATATTACAAGGGAGGAGGAGGAGTTCTTTTTATGGTAAAAGAACAAGACAATCGGGGACAATCCCCCGATATGGGACTAAAACACTCTAATACATGACCCGACTAAACCGCATCTAATCCTGACCAAAACAGGCCACCAATCAGTGGTCATGGACCGCCAATTAGCGGTATATATGGTTTAGATCGGGTTGTGGTTCAGAGTGTGGGTGCGTGGCTCGATTTTTTAATGTTTGATGCATCCTAATCGGTTGTGTAGCTTGTGACCCGAATCCAATTGCCAAAATGCTCCTCATGATGGTGCGGAGTTTCTTTATTTGCTCATTGGTCCTTCGGCTTTGTATTCGAGTCCATCTCTCTTGCATCGTAGTCCATAAGTCTTGCAACTTAGTCTTTTTTCTTGCTTTTAAGTGGTTTTAGAGTCTCTCCTTCTCAAACCTATTTATTCCTGAAACTTAAGATAAAACTCATTACGTTGCAATGCTTAGGCTAAGAATGAAGGATATAAGACATAAATATGTGCATGATATGATGTCAATCAGTCATACGTGTCCATTAAAGGACCTTAGTGTCCATGAAGGGACATAAGTGTTATTTAAAAGAACGGGATTCTTATTTGAGGACACTTTCTTATTTTAAAGGATACCTTCATGTCCTTTAAAGGACATACGTGTCCTTTAAATGACATATGTGTTCTTTAAAGACAAACTTGAGTTCAAAGGATAGATCTTTGCGTTAAACAAAACACCTTTGCCCTTTAAAGGGCAAGTTTGTGGTTTAAGTACCCTTTTGAGTTTTAAAGAACAAACAAGTGCTTTGAACGACATATATGTTCTTTAAAGAACATAAGTGTCCATCAAAGGGCATGCTTGTGGTTTAACGACCCTTTTGAGTTTTACGAGAAACTTTCGAGTTTCCAATGTCAGACTTTATATGTTATGTTTCTTAATACCACGTTGGACATTAGATTAAATTCGACGTTATATGTCTTTTTTATTGTATTTTTTATGACATTCTTTTTCTTAATATTAAGCCATACCATGTCGTAATCAAGGTTAAAATATGAGGTGTTATGACTATTTTATTTGGAAGTACAAATTTATTTTATTTTTTGTTTATATGTGATATGAGGGATGTTGAATGTATTGTTGTACGCAAGTTATACTTCTAGATGTGATAGGACCTTTTTATTGGATATCTTAAATTTATATATGTTATTTAATATTAAATTTCCAAACATTCAAAAATATAATTCAGATTATCACAAATCATAGTTGGATATTAATGAATTGGACATGAATACTTTGGATTCATAAAACATATCGCAGATCCATTTATAATACAGAAAATTGTCATATTGATAGTGACAAACACTATACATAATAGAGACAACATATATATATGTATATATATTACATAAACAAAAATACAAACACACATAAAAAATTACAATTTTTCCCAAGTCAATTGGAAGAGACTGCTCCAATGATATTTTGTCTGCAAGCCGACCATATAATATCTATGAGTTCTAGAGTCTGCTGCCTTCTTGCAAGCGCCCGGTAGATTGTCCACAGCATTGGGTCAATGATACTCTCCTTTGGTTCTTCATATAAGAAATTAAGATGCTAGTAGGTTAGTGTGACAAATATCTGGACTGATTGATGGTGACATTAGGCATTGCAAGGCCAAAAACTATCAAAAAGGAAAGTTGTGATGATAACCATCTCAAAGTAGAAGACAACTAACATTTCCTGAACTGGTGGTATTATTGTTCATCATCCCAGACGAAGTACCAACAGTGAAGGGTCTCCTCCATGGAGCTACAAATGTAGAATTTGCGACTGGCATTGTTGCGGGTGTTAGACCATAATTGGCCTAAAAATTCACCTAAATGTGTCATAGGGTAGACATGGGACAGACGAGTGTTCGAAGACCAGAAGGACCGCCCAGGGTCCTGTGTTCTTGTAATCCTCATCATCGTTGGACTAGTGATCAGTGTTGTATTGGAAGGCGTTTCTTGGTGATGGAAATGAACTGAAATGGTACTGCAACTGGATTTAAGAAGCAAATAGGGAATATGATGAGCTACATGAGGAATTTATAGACCCATACAATTGTAGTGAATGGTTGTGTCCAATCACATTATGATGTCCTCATGTGATGTTTATTTTTTATTTCACTTTGCTGCGACCTTCTATTTCTTAGTAAGAAGTCATAGCACGTCAGATGTTATGTTAAAGTTTTACGTGAGATATCCTCTTCATTGGTTTAGGGTTTAAGAACTATGAATTGACTACACTAGAACCTATGATTTTAAAGACCTTGTAATGAAAGGTTGAGACTCTTTGCATAATAATGAATGATTGTGTAATGTCGACTATCTTAATGACTACGAATAAACCTCCAAAATATGTTTCTTAATAATATCACAAACCACGTCATATAATTGGAATGACCGACGTGAGAATAGGACATACCACGTTGGATAAAAATTGAAGGCCGGGGTGAGCACTCCTCGGAATTCAGTCCCACTTTTCCTTTTCCTTTCTCAAAGTTTGAGGTTGGAAAGAAATAACGAATTGAACACATTTTGGCCCAACGAAATCAGCAACAAAAATCACTAGTTTGGACAACTGAAATGCATTCGGTCAATATAAGATAAACGCTTGGGAAATATTGTACTAGATACACTGCTGCGAAATGTAGTTTCAACGTCGGTCTTTTCACGTCGGTTTAGGAAAACCCGACGTAGTAAGGACTTTCCACGTCAGTTTATGGAAAGCAACAAAGAAAACACCGACGTGTAAACAAACTTTCCACGTCGGCTCTTGGGGAAACTAACATGAGAAGTTCCATTTACCATGTCACTTTCTTTATGTACAATGCAAAACGTTCAATATTTTTTTAATTTTTCACCAATATTGCATCCCAAATCTAAGGTACAAATCGCTAACCCTAGAACTACCTTAACACCAGGGCTGTAAGCGGGGCGGGTTTTCGCCCCATCGCTACCTGCCCCGCCAAAGTTAAGCAGATAGGCGGGGTGGGGTTGGGCGGGATAAAAACAAAATCCGTTACCCACCCCGCGTAAGGATGGACTAGGCTATGCGGGGCAGGTTTGGCGGGTTTAATCTTTTATTAAAGCTAAATACAAAAATTAAATTATTTTCTTTAATGTTATCTATTTTAATCAAAGCTAAGTACAAAAATCAAGGAAAAAATCAATCAATGTATGTTTTTAAAGCTATATACAAAACAATTAAAGATAAATACAAACAAAATCCAAACTAAATACAAAAAAATCAAAAAAATATAAGGCTTATGCGGGTTGCGGGTTATATGGGGCGGGTTGAGAGAAAACCGCAACCCGCCCCGTTTATTATGGAGGTTGTGCGGGTCGCGGGTTGGCGGGTAACATTTTTTGTCCGCAACCCGCGTTAGGTGGGGCGGGGAAGATTGTGGGTAAAATCCTACCCATTTACGGCCCTACTTAACACCCACTCCCCCGACAATAGACCCCCAACACTTGATCCCCGACTAGCCGACCCTCGACGAACCGACCCCACACCAGTATGACCAGGCGACCAACACTTCATTGGACCCCCAACCTCCTCGATCGAAACTCCTAGCGCCCCAATCCTGACCGTCCAGACCCACCAAGACCACTGACCAGGCAACCCCTGACCAACCGACCCCACACCAGCACGACCAGTCGACCAGCACTAATCATCGCCGGACCACCGACCTCCTCGATCTAGCCTCCTACCAGTGGTGTTTTTGTTTTGATGTTGCATGCTTGCTTTAAATTAATTCTAGATTGAGTTTGTGATGGATTTATTAGCGGTTTTTGATTTTGCAGGGGTTTTGGTTTTGGTGTTGGATGCTTGGTGCCAGTGTGGATTTGTATTTAGGTTTGTCTGATCAGGTTTGATTTTGTTTGGTAGTTTGAAGGTTTGATTTTGGAGGTGAATTGTGTTTTTTTATTATAAGTTTGTGGTTATGTTGAATTGGTTGTTCTAATTTGAGTTTGAAAGGTGTGAAATTGGTTGAATTAAAGTTGGGCTGGTGTTGTTTCGGTTTAAATTGAGTTGGATATTTTGGTTGAAATTTAATTGAAATGGTGTGGTTTTGGTTGCAACTGAGTAGCAATTCATTTTTGTTTCTAGTTTTGATTTCCACTTTGTTCGACACTAGGTACCAACTGTATTTTTCGCGCCCAACTGGGAGTTCGATCCTTATGCCGGCTAGTTGTGAAACACCCCGGGGGTGGGGATATGAATGGTGTATGGATGTGTTTTGGATTTCCATTGATTGATTCGTTATATATTAAACCGCAAGTGCACGGCCGTGTTGAAGCGGTGGCAAATACGGGTCTATCCACAGGGAGGTGTGTCGACTTTTGGGTGACCACATGCTAACAAACACATAAAGATTTTGAATGAAATTTGAAAATTTTAAGGCACTAGGCAAGCAAAAGAAGAGAAGTCACCCAAGGATCATGGCAAGCAGATATATCGATATTAAATGCAGCACACTAACATGACCCTAATAATGCACACAAAAGAAAACAAAAATCAAAGGAAAAGACTCGACTATGTACATGTAAAAACACCCCACACCTAATTCATGCATTGTCCTCAATGAATGTGAGCAAAATAGTACATGGATTTATGCAAGAAAAAGGAAAGATCTCACCAATATGAAGTGCAAAAGGAAGTTCAAGGTTGTGGTGATGGACACAAACCCGAATTCCCTCAAAACCGGTGAGATGCTAAAGAAGGGATACAAATATGTGGAAGAAATGGGGCTCAAATACTCAAGGGTTGGAGCCCACAACAATCGATGCTCACTGAAGGAGTCTTTTATTGTACCTTTTTTCGGAATATAACTATGTACAAACATAAGTTCCCATCTTCATTTGTCAAAAGACATCAAATGGGAACCTCAAGAGTGGGTCAATGCACATGGAAAGGGAACATGACACCACGTGGGGCCAGAATACTCATGTTTGGCCCCCCTCACAAAGAGCACAAAATGAAAGGAGAAGTTCATGAATTAGACGCAAAGGCATCTCATTCAAGGATCAAATTGGAAGAGCTTGAACCTCTCAAGAGTTTGGGAAATATGGGGCAACGGAGGAAGAGTTTCTCCCGTTGCGGTGCTGAAGTTATGATCGTCAATCCAAACTCTCCAACCAATAGGCTGGTGCGTCGGAACGAGGTCAAGAACCTCGTTAGGCATGTCCGACACACTAGGCGAACAAAAAGTGTGTCTCATACCCAATGTATCCTCCAAGGAACTCCTAATACCCTCATTAGCAATGTAGTTGTTTGATGTTCCATTATTTCCAAGATGATCAGGAACAATAGTGAGAGGCAAACTCTCGTCAAGTTGTTTGAAATTGAGGGTATTAGGGAGCTCCTTCTCCACCAGAGGTGAGTCCTTAAGAGGCACAACATGAAGATCATGTGCTTGAGGGCCACGGGACAAAAAGATATGGCACAATCCTGTACTGACTCATAATGAAATTGGTCCATGTTTTTCTCAATTGGAATCGAATCCTTGACCAAGTGATCGTGAATTGAAACCCCAAGTCCCCCAGACTGAATAGGAGGTTGACCTCGAAAGATTGTGCTTTGAATTTGTGGATGTGGTGGTGGTTCGATATCAAAAGATGAATCCTCATGTTGACAAGAAAAGTTACTCTCCTCACGTTCACGTAATTGCTGCAACATTTGACTCACTTGCAGTAACATATTTTGTAGGGACTGTTGAGTGGTTTCCATGAACGTAAGAAAAGTTTGTTTCAAGGAATCAGGTA
Source organism: Triglochin maritima (assembly GCA_963682175.1). NCBI lineage: Eukaryota > Viridiplantae > Streptophyta > Magnoliopsida > Alismatales > Juncaginaceae > Triglochin > Triglochin maritima. The sequence goes on along the minus strand of OY821773.1, from coordinate 36,633,946 downwards.
TGCGGTCAACTATGAGGTCCAAGTCAGAGCTTGGGAAATTTTGGGGTTGGGTGTTGATGGGCTGAGAAAGAGTCCAATGATTTGAAGTGAGGTGTTGGTAGAATTTTGGGTATTCGGGAGGAGGATACTGGGGTGAAAATGAAGTATAAGAATTTGGATATGAATTGTCTCCCCATGAATCCATCCCTCTCGGGTTGTACGCAGATGCGTAATGGTCATATTGAGCGTTTTGGGAAAATGTATGCTCATACTCAGGCTCTAGGGGATCATAAGGACATTCCTCGATAACATGCCCACTCAACCCACAACTGTCGCACGGTACGACTACTGGAGCCACCGGTGCACTCATGTCGTCTACCGTACGCATGAAAGAGGCCAAAGTTTCTTGCAATGTCTCAGTTTGATGACCAACATATGATCTGACGTAACTAGATGGAGATCTAGCAGTCGATGCCTCTCTCATATCACCCCTATATGAAGATTGCTCAGTCACACAATGAAGATTATCCCAACCACACGGGGTGTTCATCTGAGCCACCCCAGGTTGCATGGGTTCGGAATACTAGGGAGAAATGTCCTGGTCCCAACAGTGATATGGATGGTCGCCCATGTAACCATCCATCTCAACAAAAAACTCTCGAGTCGAGCACGCTCACCACCACGAGGCTAAACTCGCAAAAAGTGCTCGACTCGACCCTAAAACGCTACCGGAGAGTGTAAAAGGGAGGAGACTATAACGTAGAAGAAGGTGAGAATAAGATGACTCAGAGGACAAGGGAAGAATCCCTAAATCTAGCGTGAGTAATGGGATCAGGTAGAAGCCTAACTAGCAAGCACGACTCAAACAATGTAAGGCAATGGGGCCTTAGGCTAGACGATGCCTAACTTCGAGGTCACTATCCTCGACATGCCTCACCTCCCTACAATGAAGACCACAATGCCCAGCAAGTGATACCAGATCCGGAGATCCAGTACCTCCTACTATCGACAAGGTAGGCAACGTCGATCAGGCCATGACGGTCTCAACTAGATTACTCTCCTAGTGCGTCCGAAATCCTCGGGCCAATGTCAACTTGCTTTTAGTTAAGGCTTGATTAAGAGTGATTTTTGGGGTGAAGGAAAGGGTGATGAAATCCCCCACGTTATCGTTTACGGGACATCCCCTCCTTAGTAGCGTTTTGATCCTAAATCTAGCAATAAACGCTCCAATCAAACGCTCAACTCACTCTTGTCCTGATGCAATTCCTACTAACTAATGCATGGGTATATGATTGACATCATTTCATGCTTATATTTGTATCTTATATCCATTATCTTTCACCTAAACAATGCTATGTTACGAGTTTTATGTTTAGTTTTCAGGAATAAATAGGTTTGAAGAGATGAAGCATAAAAGGACTCAAAAGCTAGGAAAAATGACTGAACTATGAGATCTGGGGACCAAGATGCAAGGGAGAAAGACCTGTACGCAAGACAGAAGGACCTAAGAGCAAAACAGAAAACTCCACACCATCATGGGGAGTATTTTGGCAATTCTATTCTGGTCGGAGCTCAAATAAACGAAGTAGATGCATCCAAGACCACCAAATACAATAAGCAAAGCGCAGCACAAATTCCAGATGGATCCGGACTTTTTAGACCGCCAATTGGCGGTCCAAGACCGCTAATTGGCGGTCTGTTTTGGCCCAAATCCGCTAAGATATCTCCTGGACATGTATTAGTGTTTGTTTAGGCTATTTTTGGTATTAGTTTAGTCCCACATCGGGGTGATTGTCCCGGATTAGTTTTTTCCATGCCTATAAAAAGAACTCTTCACCTCCTATTGTACTCACTCCATATTTTAAGTGGCTATTCTTCCTACTAGAAGTGAGGCCTTGAAACACACACTAAAGTAGGAGGATGCTACTTGAATTGTGAGTCCTTTTATCAATAAAGTTTTGTGTTTCTTTCATTGTTTGTTTATGCTTCTTTTATTGTTTGTGCATGTTTTAGTTTAATCGTCTTTTATTTCTAGCTTAGTTTTGATATGCTTTCTTTGCTTAGTTTAATAATTAGTGTAATGTTTAGTGAGTAGTTCCATCCCCTTTGGGGGGTGGAGTAGATGTACATACATGCATTAGAGAATGGGATGAATGCTTTATTTTGATGTGTTGATAAAACATGAATGTATGCTTGCTTGTTTAGGATAGAATTAATAACTTGATGAGTTTTGCCAAAATGATTAGACACCTCTCATGCTTGTTTAGGTTCTGAAATAAATAACTTGCATATCTAAATGTTAATCAACTAAGTTGCTGAATAGATTGATAGGTTTTGCCATAACATTTAGACACTTCCTATGCTTGATAAACACCACCTTCATGTGCTTAAAGAATGTATTCTACACCCACCTCTTTGCATGTGTGCACTCACTCCACCCCTTAAGGATTTTCCCATTTCTGTATTCCAGCATTCTTCCTTTGTTCTTAGCTTAGTTATTATTTCATTGTTTGGTTCTTCCTTTCGCCTTTCCTACTTGTTAGCGTAGTATAGAGTAGAGTAGCATAAACATCTTTCTCCCCCTATTTTTGCCACTTGATTTCGTACAAGCAAGAGGCTACTCACCTCCCTGAGGACGACCCGTACTTGTCACCGCTTCATCGCGGCCGTGCACTTGCGGTTTAAATAAAATGTTCAACAGTATACAAGATGCATGAATGACTATAGGAAATGCGTACCTCACGCCAACGCTCAAGAACTGAAGACAAAGCTAAAAGAAAAGACAACTACGTGCCTAAGTCAAGTACATGATGCGTGACCTAAACAAGTAAGAATGTCTAATCTTTTGCTTTGGATTTTAAGGCCAAGTTGATTAATGGGGATTGGTTTAATCATATGGGAGCAAACTAGAAGTCAAAACATGCCAAATTGTGCTCCTAGACAACTATGTCGAAGCAAACAACTACCAGAACCAAACTGAGAGCAAGTAAAGCTTACCAGGCTGCCAATTGGCGGTCCCAGACCGCTGATTGGCGGTCCCTGTTGAAGCTTTTGTGCTCCAACTGGTCCAGTAGCCTCCCCTTGATCCAAAGGTCCCCTAAAACAAACAAAAACAAAAAACAAAAAATTAAAACCACTCGAATCGTCCAATCCAAAGTCTGGACATAGCACCTCCCCGGCAACGGCGCCAAAAACTTGATTGATTCGTTTTATATTAAACCGCAAGTGCACGACCGCGTTGAAGTGGTGGCAAATATGGGTCGATCCACAGGGAGGTGTGTCGACTTTTGGTTTGTGCGAAGGCGAGTGAGAAAGAAAGGAGAGAAAGATTGAGTACACTAACTACACTAATCTAAACTAGTAAACTAGGAAATCTGAAATGAAATCACAAAACAAACTAAACTAAGCAACTAATGAAAGGAGATAAAACTCAGGAATGGAAAACCCCTAAGGGGTGGAGTGTGTGTGCACATGAAATAAGTCTGGTGAATGCATACAATAAGCTCAAGTGTGGTTAGTGTTTGTTAATCCATAAGAAGTACCTCATGGCAAGACCTATCATCTACAACACTAACCTAGGTGATTAATATGAGCAATGCAAGGTTGTTATTAAGAACATAACGAGCATGGAGTGTACCTAACTATGGCAGAAACCATCAAGTAAAGTTCTTATTAATTCAAGCAAGCATACTAATATCCCTCACAAACAATAATATCTAGCATTCATACCACCTACATAACATGTACATACATCTACTCCACCCCAAAGGGGATGAAACTACTTACTAATCATTACAGTACCTACATTAACAAAATGAGACATTATACTGAAAGGAAATTTAACTAAGCAAGAAAGGAACATTAAAGACGCTAATTGAAAGAAACATAAACTAAAGAAACATGCAAGAATTAAAAAGACAATATTAAAAGAAACTAAGAACAATTATTTTATTAACAATGACTCACATTGAAGGTAGCATTCTTCTCCACCTTGAGTTTTGCATCAAGGCTTACTCCTTAGTAGAGAGAATGCCACCAAGCAATGGGTTAGTTTACAATAGAAGGTGAAGAGTTTTATTTATAGTCATAGAAAAAGGCAATCCGGGACAATCCCCCGATGTGGGACTAAAAAAATACCAGAAATAGACAAAATACAGACTAATACGCGACCCACCAAAATCTTAGCGGATTTGGGCCCAAAAAGACCGCCAATTGGCGGTCTATATGGTCCGGATCACTCTGGATTTTATTCTGGGCTTTTCTGGAAGTCTTTGTTGGTCTTTCATGCATCTACTTTACTTGTTGGAGCTCCAACCCGAATAGAATTGCCAAAATACTCCCCATGATGGTGTGGAGTTTTCTGTTTTGCTCTTTGGTCCTTTGGTCTTACGTTCAGGTCCTTCCTTGCATCTTAATCCCCAGGTCTCACAATTCAGTCCTTTTCCCCAGCTTTTGGGTCCTTTTATGCTTCATCTCTTCAAACCTATTTATTTATGAAATTCAAACATATCATCACATAGCATTGTTTAAGTGAAAGATAATGGATAATGGATATAAGATACAAATATAAGCATGAAATGATGTCAATCAGCCATCCTCCAAGTTAATTATGTAATACTGCAGTTTGGAACAGTAAAGCTTGTTACTACCACTCAAGTTTTATTGTGGTTTTCATTTGTTCTATACTCTACTTGAATATTGTTGGAGTGTTGGGCTACTTTTCTGCTAAACTAAGTTGTTTTGTTGTTTGAATAGAAAACATCTATAAGCACCTCTTGTACTTTGTCCGTTCTTCTTTTATATGGATTAACTAGATCTATCCTTTAAGGCTTCTTAATTTACTTCATTTTCTATCAAAAAGCTTCACATTCCCATTATCTTACTTTTCTGTTAATAAAAAAATTCATAGCAATATTTGAAGATTAAAGTTGGTTACTTTGGAAAATGTAGAGGAATAATTACGTGAAAGAAATGGGGCCAAAATACACAAGGATTGGAGCCCACAACAATCAGTGCTCACTGGTGGAGTCTTTTTTCTTTTTTGTTCTTTTTGTCTTTTCTTATTTTTTGAAATAAAACTATGTACAAAAATAAGTTCTCATCTTCATTTGTCAAAGGACATCAAATGGGAACCGTAAAAGTTGGTTAATGCACTTGGAATGGGAACATGACACCATGTGGGGCCAAAATACTCGTGTGTGGGCCCCCTTAACAAAGTGAAGAAAAATGCAAGGAGAGGTTCATGAATAGACGCAAAGGAGTCTCATTCAAAGGATCAAACTGAAAATGTTTGAACCTCTTAAGAGTTTGGGACATATTGTGCAACGGAAGAAGAGTTGCCCCCTGCAGAACTGAAGTTATGATCGTCAATCCAAACTCTCCAACCAACATATTGGTGGGTCGGAACGAGTTGAAGAACCTTTTTATATATGTTTGACTCTCCAGGTGACCAGAAAGTGGGTCTCTTACCCAAGGTATATTCTAAGGAACTCCCAATACCCTCATCGACAATGTTGTTGTTTGATGTCCCATCATTTTCAAGTTGATTAGGAACAATAGTTAGGGGCAAACACACATCTGGTCATTTGAAATTAAGGGTACTAGGGATCTCTTGCTCCACCAAAGGTGAGTCCTTAAGTTGCACAACAATAAGATCATGTGGCTCAAGGGCCACAAGACAAAAAGTTAAGGCACAATCCTGTGCCGACTTATAATGAAACTGATCCATTTTATTCTTAATTTGGATAGAATCCGCCACCATGTGATCGTGAATCGAAACCCCAAGTCCCTCAGACTAACTAGGAGTTTGACTTTGTAAGATTGTTCTTTGAATTCGAGGATGTGGTGGTGGTTCGATATCAGAAGATAAATCCTCATGTTGAAAAGAAAAGTTACCCTCCTCATGTTCACGTAATTGTTGCGTGACTTGACTCACTTGCATTTCCATATTTTGCATGGATTGTTGAGTGCTTTCCATGAACGGAAGGAGAGTTTGTTTCAAGAAATCATGTATGTGGTCAACTATAAGGCTCAAGTCAGAGCTTGGGAAATTTTGGGGTCGGGTGTTGATGGGCTGCAAATGAGTCCAATGATTGGAAGTATGTTGTTGGTAGAATTCTGGGTATTTGGGAGGAGGATACTGGAATGGAAATGATGTATAAAAATTTGAATAAAAATTGTCTCCCTACGAATCATCACTCTCGGGTTGTACGCAGATGTGTAAACGTCACATTGAGCATCTTCAGAAAATGTATGCTCATACTCAGGCTCTGGGGGAACGTAAGGACACTCCCCGATAAAGTTACCACTCCACCCACCACAGTCACACGGTACGACAACTGGAGCCACTAATGCACTCATATCATCTACTGAACGCATGAAAGAGGTCAAAGGTTGTTGTAATGTCTCAGTTAGTTCACCTGTATATGATCCGACATAACTAGATGATGGTCTAGCAGCTAATGCCTCTCTCATCTTACCCTAATTTGAAGATTGCTCAGCCAAACAATTAAGATTGTCCCAACCATCCAGGGTGTTTGTCTGAGATATCCCAGGCTGCATAGGTCCAGAATACCAGGGAGAATAGTCCTGGTCCCAACAATGAAATGGATGGTCTCCCATGTAACCACCTATCTCGACAAAGAAATCTCGAGTCGATCACTCTCACCACCACGAGGCCAAGCTCTCAAAAGGTGCTCGACTCAACCCTAAAACGCTAACAAAGAGTGTAAAGGGGAGAAAACTAGAACATAGAGGAAGGTGAGAACAAGATGACTCAGAGGAGAAGGAAAGAATCCCAACAAAACTAACGTGGGTAAAGGGTGAGGGTATAAGCCTACTCTAGCCAAAACGACTCATACAAGGTTAGGCTGCCTATGGGTCCTTACAGCTAGACGACGCCTAACTACGAGATCACATGGCCTCAACACACCTCACCACCCTATGACGAAGACCACAAAGCCCAAAAAGTGAGCCAAGATCAGGAGATCTCGTCTCTCCTACTATCGACAAAGTGGGCAACGTCGATCACGTATGACGGTCGTGACACGATCACTCTCCTAATGCGCCCGAGTCGTAGTGGCCAATGTCTACTTGATTTTAGATTAAGTCTTTACTTGAGTATGGTTTGTGGGGCTAAGGGAGTGGTGATGAAATCCCCGACCTTATCTTCTAGATTATAAGTGGTGCCCCTTAAGATTTTTAAATCCTACATCTATCAAGCAACTCACCAATAACTCGCCTCACTCTTCTCCCGATTCACCTTACTAACTAATTCAAGCTTTAACCATGCATGAATGAGAGAATGGGAGAACATACCTCACGCCAGTAATCGACAATGAGGAATTAAAGCAAAGGAAAGACAAGATGTGTGCAAGGTCTACAGATGATGCATAACCTAAATGGAAAATAAGCTAGTCTTTTGCTTTGACTTTTAAGGTCCAAGTTGTGTTAAAATGAGGTTTGATTATTGATCTAGGGGCAAACTACGAGTCACAACATGCCAAATTGCCCAGATCTCTATATTGAAAACATAAATAACTAAGAGAAAGGAGAGAGCAAGCGGAGCTCACCGGGCCGCGGGTTGGCAGTCCACCACAGCTGCTTGGCGGTCTGTTTCTTTCTGTTTGCCTCCAAACTTCTCCTGGTGCCTCCCAGTGATGCTTCAAAGTCCCTTCTACAACCAAAAACTAAAAACAAAAGATTAAACCCACTTGAATCGTCCAAACCAGAGTCTAGACAGAGCACCTCCCCGGAAACGGTGCCAAAAACATGATGTGTTCGTTTTAAATACTGCAAGTGCAGGGCATCAGTGAAGACGTGGCAAATATGAGTCGATCAAAAGGGAGGTGTATCGACTCTGTTCGTTCGAAGGTAAGTGGAAAATAGGGGAGAAGAAGTTGATTACGCTAAACTAGTAAGCACAAACGGGGAAATGAAAGCACGTAACAATGAAACTAAACTAACTAAGACAACAAACTTGAATTCAGGAATGGAAACCCCTAAAGGGTGGAGTGTGTGCATATATGAAGTGAAATAAGTGATGAATGATGCATGTAATCATGTTTGTGTGTGTGTCATGTGTGTGTCTTCATGCATAGGAAGTGTCTAAAGATTTGGCAAAACCTATCAATCCATTCACACAATGTATCAGCAATTACTACTTGATTAGCATAAGACTAGACTCAGCAGGAGAAGTGTCTAAAGATATGGCAAGACTCATCAAAAACCATGAACTCATGTGAAGAACAAAGCTAAGCATGGGAGGTGTCTAAATCTTATGGCACAATCCATCAAAACAAAGTTTCTTCAATCAATCAAGCAAACAAACACAAATACAAACACATAACTAACATGTAGCATATTAAACAGGAGATTTCAGTCAATAAACATGAGGAAACTAAGCATGGCAAATGTCTAAATCTTATGGATAAACCCATAAAAAATGCCCCAACATGTAGATGATTAAAACACCCTGGATGAACATATAAACATGCAAGTCTTCCCAATAAAAAATTTGTCAAACATCCAAACTTCACATCATATATGTACATCATCTCCACACCCCAAAGGGGGATGGAACTACTCACTACTCATTATTAGTGTGGCGGTCATATTAGGACTGCAAATGGTAGGACAACTAGTCAACATGAATACATGAGGGCCTATTTAGTGTCATCTTAAGCGGTGGTTACTACAAGGTTGGCATAAAATTGTCGGCAATCTTTTGACGAAAATTTCATCGGAAGCTTGTTTTGGAAAAATCACTCAGATGATCTTTGGCGATAAAAGTTGAGAGGTTGATTTCCTTGAAATCTTTAAATGCGATCTTCCGCTCTGGAATAGGGTTGGCATTACGAATCAATATGAAATGTTTGTCCTCCTTTTGGTTGATGAAGATGAAGGAATGCGAGTAAGGGATGAGCTCTTCAGGAATTTCTTCCACTTGTGTTGTCAAGGTGGATAAGATGTCGGGACTAAGATGACTTTCTTCGCACTCGGTTTCTTAGTTGGGGCTGCCGTTTTTTTGAGACAAGAACCTTCTTAGGAGCCATTAAAAAGTGCTGAAGATAGTAGGGATTGGACGAATTTGAGTAGAAGAAAGAGTTTAGAATGCTTGAAGAAAAGATGGATGAAAAAAAGATTTTGGGGAATTTTCATCCAACGGTCGTCCATTAATGGTGCAGATGACCATTGGGGAGCACCAATGTCTAAATTCCTCAGTGCTTCAGTTGACCGCAAAAGGTTTGGTCCTCCGAATTGTGTGGACAGTCAAATCTAAATTCGCCTATGAAATTTTGGCATCCATGGAGGTGGGTTGTTTAACTTGTTTGTGCACTTCTAGGAATCCTTGCCCACATTTCCTTGAGAAATGACCTTAGTGTCCTTTAAAACAATTGGATTTCAATGCACATCCATGCCTACTTTTCCTTTCTCAACATTTGTGGTCGGAAATCAATGAAAGGCCATCGTATGAGCACGGACGCCTGAACAGATATTGGTCCACCAAAATGTGGTACACGGACGACCGAACACATTTCAGTCCATGAAAATCCCTCATTAAGCAATAGACTGGTGCTTTAAATGATAGACTTGAGGTTCAAAGGATAGAAATGACATTTAAAGGGAACACATCGTTTAAGGACCCTTTCGAGTTTCAAAAGCGTGGTGCGATGGTTAAAAATCATCACATTACAACAAAACCTCGCTATACCGTAACTTTCAAAAAAACTCCCTTTTTAAAAGAAACTCTAAGTCTTCATCCACTATGCTGACCCAGAAAACCCTAAATCTTTCTCCGCTACGTCAACCCAAAGAAACAAAACTAGAAGAAATGACATCAAACGAGGAAGTCGCAAGCACCAGTGGTAGAGAGAAAGTGAGGTGGTGGTCATGAAAATACCGTCGTTGTTTTCACGAGTCTATGGTTTTTGAGTTCTTATTTAAACAACAGGGTGTGGTCATCTTCAGTTCGTAGGGGTCTGACCTTTAAAACCGAGTGTGTCCTTTTAACATTCGAGGTTATGTCCTTCAAAACCGAGTGTGTCCTTCAAAACTGAGTTTGTCCTTGAACAGTCGAGGTTTGGTGTGTCCTTTTAAGGTATGGTTATTTTTTAAGGTCTTTTGCATTACTGAATGAATTTGTTTATGTTGCAGACTTTCAATTACTTTCAACCTTCGAAGTGTTCCTAGGAAACCTTCAAGAAGGAGATTACACTCATTACTGACAACCAACATGCGATATTCTAGAAGACATCACTCGATAACTTCCTGAAGATGCAAAGAATCATTGTAGACAATGACAACCTCGACTTTGTGATTAAATTTTTTGAGGTGGAAGAAGGAGGCTTTGGGATAGGAAATAAACTTGTGAATTTCAACATCTCTGATGTGCCGGTCATATTAGGACTAGAAATGGTAGGACAACCAGTCAACATGAATAAAAAAACCAAACGAGTATGTCAGAGAAAAGAGAAGCAGGAATTAAAGAAACAATTGACCAATGCCAGGGAAAGAGGAGATGATGAATAATACCTTAAACTACTGATCTGTCTTCTTTTCACAACTTTCCTTTTTTGTGACGACACAATGAGATCGATGGAATGGTACATGTCTTCTATTGAAAGACTGGAAGACATGAAAAAGTACGCATGTTTAGAGGTGGTTTTTGATTACCTAGATGGTAGCATAAAACGAAAGGGAATGTGGATAGACTCGTATAGAGCTGAAGATAAGAAAATCTTCAGGCAACCTTACCGCAAAGAAGGGAATGTGGATGGACGCGTAGCTATACTTCAAGTTTTTTTCCTTCAAATTTGATAGATTTGCAAAGCCTTTTGTGTTTTTAATAGGTTTTCGTGAGACCAAATATCAACGCTAGAGGTATGGTTGTGTGAAAAGTTAACACTTGAGAATTCAAAGCGACCTTGCATTCCAACAGTAAATAGATGAAGTTCTTTGCATGAGTCACGAAAAATGCTTAAAACATGGAAATGCAGGGCATCACCCTCCAAAAAATAGCCAGTGGACAAGTGGGAGTCAGACACTTTGAACAACTATAACAACCAGAATATGTAAAGACAGGTGTAGCTTGTGAGGTTAACGAATAGGTTGACCCTGGGACCATTGATTAGTAGCATATCATACATCGTACTCATGTTATATATCTTTTATTTTACCCTAATATTGTGCTACTCGAGTGTTTGTTGTTATATTTCAGGTATTAGGTAATATAGAAGAGAAGGGAAGAGAAGAGAAAAAGGACTGAAACGTAAGAAAAAAGGACTTAAATGAAGCAAAATGGACATGTCTGTCATACACAAGGACCCATCAGCAAGAGGGAAGGCCCTGGACATAAGTCCGGAGGGACCAAACAACAAACTTAGAAACTCCACACCATCATGAGGAGTATTTTGACAATTAGATTCAGGCACAAACTCAAAAGACTAACCAGGGCACAACCCATGTTAAGAATTGAAGAACTTAAGGAGACATGCAAAATTCGGTCTCATCTCACCAATTGGCAATCCATTTTGGTCAGGATCCTACCCGAATTTGTGTGGTTGTGGGTTATGTTGTTTATGTCCATTTTAGGTATGGTTGATTAGTCCAACACTGGGGGATTGTCCCCAGTTGCATTTTTTAATGTTTATAAATTGAACTTCTTTTCTTCCTTTTCAATCACCCATTGCTTGGTGGTCATTCTCTCTACTCGGAGTAAGACTTTTAAGCAAAACACAAGGTGTGGAGGAAGCCACTTTGTAATGTGAGTCATGTAAATAAAATATTCTCTTTTTAAGATAGATATTGTTTCCTTTGGTCTTGCATGCTTTGTTTCATTCAATCTCCGCATAATTACTTAGCTTCATGAGTAGAGAGTAGTCCACCCCATTTAGGGTGGAGGTGATGTAGATTATGTGATATATTAGTGATGGGTTCTTTTATTTGTGTCATTTCATGTGCTTACTGTAGATCTGTACTCGTAGAATGCAAAAACTTGTATTATATTAGATAATGTCCACACTAGGTACTTATCTCATAGTAGCTTTAGAGTTTATCTTGTTGCTTGTAATGGTTTTATGGAAATAGCTTATTTTGTATGGATGCTTGATTAGTAGAGAATGAACAAATTGATTAAGTTGTATGAAGGGGTTAATTAATGTTCTAATGTCCACACTAGGTACTTAGTTCATGCTTGAGAACCCATAGTTCATCTTACGTTCATGTCTAACTATATTAGTCATCTATTTATGTAAATGTAGTTGATGTTAATTAGAATCCACACTAGTTTCTAATTGATTTCAGCTACTTTACACACTTTTGCCTCATGTAATGAAGACTCACTCACACACACATACCTACACACCACTTCATATGGGTTTAGTTTAATTGTTAACTCACTCATAGTATAGTGTAATTATTTAGTATAATGTACCCATTGTCCTCTCCTTTCCCACCCGAGTATGAATGGAACAACACTCACAACGCCTTGAGGTTTGACCAGTATTTGCCACGTCTTCACTGACGCCATGCACATGTGGTTATTAAAACGATCAATCAAGTTTTTGGCGTCATTGCCGGGGAGTTCGTCGTAGTCATAGTTGTTTCCACCATTTTGGTGGGCTTTTTCTCACATTTTCTCTTTAGTTTGTTACTAGACTGTGAAACAAGTGGACATGGGAGCCTACAGGAGTAGGAAAGCACACTGGTGAACTTTGGGGACCATAATCGCTAAACAATCCGCCATTGGCCATTTGGTGAGGCATTTCTCAATTCTGTTTCACTAGTAGCTTTCTTTGCTTATTTCTAGTTGATACCATCCACTGTTGACTCCATGCATGCTCTGTTTTGATGTCAAAAATTAATTTTCTTTGCATGCTTCCCTCCTAATTCAACTTGGACGTTAAAAGTCAAACCAAAAGAGTAGTGGATTGCCTTGTAGGACATGCATCATTTCTAGACCTTGTACTTTTTCATCTTTACTTTGCTTTATTTTTTGTGTGGTTGAGTGCTAGCGTGAGGTACGTGCACCCATTCTCTCATTCATGCTTGGTTAAAACATGCATTGGTTAGTGAGGTGCATTGGAACAAGAGTGAGGTATGTGCATGATTGGTGAGTTGTTTGGTACTTTAAGAAAAATTGATTTGAAGGGGCATCACCTATAGGATTTAAGATAAGGAGGGGGATTTCATCACCCCTTCCTTCAGCCCCACAAAACACATCTCGGAAAGCCTAATTTGACATTTACCTCTAAGGACATTGGGTGCATCAGGAGAGCGATTCGGTTGCAAACGTCATAACATGATCGACGTTGACCACTTTGCGGATAGTAGGATAGATGAAATCTCCGGATCTTAGCTCACTTACTGGGATTTGTGGTATTCATCGGAGGGAGGTGAGGCTTGTTCAGGCCACATGACTGAGTAGTTAGGCGTTGTCTAGTTGTAAGTACCTATAGTGACCTTAGGGTGTTTAAGCCGTATTTGCTAAATTAGGCTTCTACCCTCAGCTTTACCCACGCTAGCTCTAGGGGTTCTTCCCTTCTTCTCTGAGTCATCTTCTCGTCACCTACTTCTACGTTCAAGTCACGTCCCCTTTACACTCCCTATAAGCGTTTTAGGATCGAGTCAAGAACTTTTTGCGAGCTTAGCTTCGTGGTTAACTCGAGAGTACTGTATCGAGATGGATGGTTACGTGGGCGACCATCCATTTCATTGTTTGACTAGGACTATTCTCCCTTGTATTCTAGATCCATGCATCCTAAGGTGCCTCAGACTAACACACCGTAAGGTTGGGACAATCTTGATTGTGAGGCTGAGTAGTCTTCAGATTAAGGTAATATGAGAGAGGCATCGACTGCTAGACAACCATCTGGTTGTGTCAGATCATAAATTGGTCAACAAATTGAGACATTACAAGAAACTTTGATCTCTTCCATGTGTTCGATAGAGGGTTTGACTAGATTGGTGGTTCCAGAAGCCACGTTAGATGACAAGAGTGGTTTAAGTCGTCAGGTGTTTGAAGAGTGTTCGTACGTTCCTCCTGAACCCGAATATGATGATGCTTTTTCCCAAAGTACTCATTATGACCCGTTCACATTCACGTCTTACCCAGGGAGGACATATTCATGGGAAAACTTTAGAAATCCGGAGTATCATACGTCTTGCACACCCCAATATCCTTCCGAATAGCAAGAATTCTACCAACACCATACTACCAATCATTGGACCCATTCTAAGCCCATAAACACCCAACCCCAAAATCTCCAAAATTCTTACTTGAGCCGCACAGTTGACCCCAGACTTGATTTTTTGAAACAAACTCTAAAAAGCACAATATTTCTTGTCAACATAAGGATTTATTATTCGTGTTTATTAAACCACCACCACATCCACAAATTCAAAGCACAATCTTTCAAAGTCAAACTCCTAGTCAGTCAAAGGGACTTGGGGTTTCAATTCATGATCACATGGTGCGGGATTTGATTCAAATTGAGAATAGCATGGACCAATTTGATAATGAGTCAGCACAAGATTGTGCCTTATCTTTTTGTCTCGTGGCCCTTGAGCCACATGATCTTAATGTTGTGCCTTTTAAGAATCCACCTTTGGTGGAGCAAAAGCTCCCTAATACCCCTAATTTCGTACGACGTGGTGAGAGTTTGCGTCTCACTACAGTTCCTGATCATCTTGAAAATCAAGATGTTGCCTTTTTCGTCTAAATCTATATAAATTTTGATGATTTATCAAACTAATCCTAATCAATCAACCTAATAAATCAAAGTGATCAAACACGATTACATGCATTGCATACATACTTGTATACTTGCAATAATCTTAATAGGTTGATCAAGATAATCAAGGAAATGAGCATTGGGACAAAGACATCAAGATTCAAGACATGTAATCAAAGGTTTAGACCAAGACATGTAGTTTTATATTTATTGTGTCCATAAGATTATATGTAAATCTGTCCCGTCGGGATTTTGTATACCAGACCCTTCACGGTCAACCCAAACCTTCCCAGGTCGTTCCACCAAACACCTATCGGATAACCAAATCATACACATCAGTAGACGAGAACATACTCTCTGGAATTGTCCTGATGAACAACCGAAACACCTTCGGTCGACCGAATAGCCTTGGACCATTTTTCAACTTTGCTTCAATAGTTGCATTTTAATCGAGCCCTTAGAGCCCAATTGACTTGTCCTTATTCGGATGACTGAATGCCTATCTGTCAACCAAGTCCTTGGCTTTGGCCGCCCAACAAATATTTACACGTGGCACTTGACCGTTGTACCCAATGACTATTTGAGCCTTACCTGTCAGCGTAAAATCCCCTCTAACTTTAGTCTACCAAAGTATACACAGTCAACCGAAGTTGAGTAATCAAAGCCCAAACAATCTTACTGTCTACCTTGGACCAGTGAACCGAATGGAATTCGGTTAACCGAAATTAAATAGGGTAAAATTGAAAATAGTTGCTGGAAGTTGGTGAATGGTGATCTGAACCCTATTCGATCAACCGTATGCTTAATTTAGACCAATACAACCTTCTTGTTTCAGACTACCATTCTATCAACGGTCGACCGAACATGCATAGAAATCAGCCCGAGCTTTAAACAAATCCTTGCTTCATTGGTCCATATCCCAACAACTCCCAAACGACTAGTAGAGCTAGAAGGCTTATAAATAGGATCCCATTTGTTCATTTTAGATCTCTTGAACACTCCATATTGATCCCATCCTCAAAGACAATTCCTCTACATCTTCAAGCTCTCATTCTCGTACACTCAAGTCAAAACTTCACCACTTGCATATCCATCTATATCAATATCCAAGTGTCCTCAAGTATAGAGTGTTAGATTGTGATTCCATATCCATATTCAAAAATCACCAAAAAGTTTCAAAGCTTCAAGGAAGCTCGCTCTCGGGTTGTGATAGGAGACACGAGCGAGGCGAGGATTGTTTGCGAGGCTCGGTGTTGTAAACGACGTTGATCTCGGCCCAGAATGGAGATCGGTTAGTGGAACCGTAAGCGAGGCTAATTCCGGTATCAAACCCTCTAAACTCCGGTGTCGACAATTTTGTGGTTTGCAAGTGTCTTCTCCGTTAATCTCTTAATTATCGTTTTAATTCTGCAATTAGTTTAGTGATTAGAGGGCAATCGATCCTAACAGAAGGGACACCAAACAACTATATTCCCAATGAGGGTATTGCGAGTTCCTTAGAGGATACCTTGGGTAGGAGACCCACTTTGTGTTCGCCTAGTGTGTCGGGTACGGATAATGAGGTTGTTGGCCATTCCGGTGTACCAGCCTTTTGGTTGTAGAGTTTGGATTGACGATCATAACTTCAATACCACAATGGAAGAAAGTCTTGTTCTGTTGCTCGATTACGACCAAACTCTTGAGAGGTTCCAGCTCTTTAGGTTTGACCCTTTGAATAAGTTACCTTTGTATCTTGATCATGAACCTCTCCTTGCATCCTGTGCACTTTATTAGGGGGCCCACTAATGAGTATATTTGCCACGCGTGGTGTCATGTTCCCATTCCAAATATTTACCCACTTTTGAGGTTCTCATTTGATGTCCTTTAACATATGATGATCGAAACTTATTTTTGTACATAGTTATTTGAAAGAAAAAAAGGAAAACAATGAAACAAAAAGATTCCAAGTGTGATCATAGGTTGTTGTGGGCCCAACCCTTGTGTATTTGGGCCTCATTTGTTTTACGTATTTGTCTCCATTCTTAATTAAATCACATGTTTTCGGGAATTAATGTATATGTTCATCCATATAACCATAAACTTCCTTTTGTGCTTCACGGTGGTGAGATATTTATTTTTCATGCATAAATCCATGTAGTATCATACCCACATTCATTGAGGACAATGCATGAGGTAAGTGTGAGAGTGCTTTACGTATGTACATAGTACAGTCTTTTTCTTTCCTTTTTGGTTTCTTTTGTTGGCATCGTTAGGGTCATGATAGTGTGCTGCAATTTACATTTTTATATCTTGCTATACCATGATCATTGGGTGATTTGCCTTCTTTTGCTTGCCTAGTGCTTTAATATTTTCAATTCTTTCAAAATCCTTATGTGTTTGCGAAAGAAAATGTTTGATTCTTTTGCGTGTGTTTACATTTGCAAAACCGTTGAGAGGCAAAGTTAAACGGAAGCTCCCAAAATCAACTTGAACAAGATAAATTAGGATATCTAGTACACCGGCTTTAAGTCTTATCTAGTCGTAAGGATGCACCCAAGATTCCCTCGGAGGGAGAGTAATCATAGGGTTTTAGTACCCAAATAAATAAAGAAGTCCACCCTGAACATAGTGATTCAAATAATTTGTGTATGTTAGTATAAGGAAGTTTGTCGTAGTCAGGGACCCTTAAACTCCTATTGTGAAACGTTACGTGTTGGGGTTTTGGTTCATGTGTAGATAAGAAATAAGTGAGTAGGTATTCTCTGCTCTGGCACGACTCCTATCACTTGGGAAATTAGGTCCGAGGGGACTTAGTCACATGTGCTTTCGAGTCATCTGACTTGGGATGCTCCGATTTGTTGTTCTCTAAAAAGAAAAGAAAAAAAAAAGAAAAACAGAACGAAAAAATGCAAATAAGAACCTTAATGGACTTTACACGATGTATCACTTGTGGATGTTAAGGTTGCCCAAGTCTTTCACTGAAATTCATAATTAACTTGCAGAAATGGTTCCCAAGGCTAGGTGTGTTGACAAAATACATATATAGTGTCAGCCCGTAGAATTACCATGTCCGATGATCGACAAAAGTAGGTCCAACGAGTCATATTGCTAGGTTGAATAATGCATCTATGCTCGGATTTTGTGGGTGCATCCGCTGAAAACCCTCAGGAGACACCACTCATCCTCCTTGGCAACAAGATCGTTTAATAGCTTGTTGTACGTGCTAAGTGCAATTGTCATTCCTACGAAAGTGAGTTAGGATTTTCCTATTTTTTGTATGTTTTTCCTTTCTTTCATTTTTCTCTTTCTCTGTTTTGCTCGGGACAAGCAAATGGTAGGTGTGTGTGGGGGGGGGGGGCTATTTGATTAGTACCATATCATAAATCGTACTCATGCTATATATCCTTTACATTACCCCAACATTTTGGTACTCGAGTATTTGTTGTTATATTTCAGGTATTTGGTAATAAAGAATAGAAGGGAAGAGAAAAAGACTGAAACATAAGAAGAAAGGACTTAAATGAACCAAAACGGACCTGTCTGTCATACACAATGACCCATCAGCAAGAAGAAAGGACATGGATGTAAGCCCGGATGGACCAAATAGAAAACTGAGAAACTCCACACCATCATGAGGAGTATTTTGGCAATTAGATTCGGGCATAGACTCAAAAGACCGACCAGGGAACACGCCACGTAAACAATTTAAGAAGTTAAGTAGACGCGCAAAATTGGGTCACATCTAACCAATTGTGACTGCTAATTAGCGGTCCATTTTGGTCATGATCCGACGCCAGTTTCGTGTGGTAGTGGGTTATGTTGTTTATGTCCATTTTAGGTATTGTTGATTAGTCCAACTCCGGGGGATTGTCGACAGTTGCATTTGTTTAATGTTTATAAATAGAACTTCTCTTCTTCCATTGTAATCACCCATTGCTTGGTGGCCATTCTCTCTACTTGGAGTAAGCCTTTGAAGCAAAGCTTATGGTGGAGAGGATGCCACTTTGTAATGTGAGTCATGTAAATAAAATATTCTCTTGTAAAGTTAGATATCGTTTCCTTTAGTTTTACATTCTTTGTCATGTAAATAAAATATTCTGTTGTAAAGTTAAATATTCTCTTGAATACAATCTTAGCACAATTAGTTAGCTTAATGAGTAGAGAGTAGATCCACCCCATTTGGGGTGGAGATGATGTACATTATGTGATGTATTAGTGATAGGTTCTTTTATTTATGTCATTGAATGTGCTTCATGTAGATCTATACTCGTAGCATGCTAAAACTTGCATTAGATGAGACAACGTCCACACTAGGTACTTATCTCATGTTAGCTTTTGGAGTTTATCTTGTTGCTTGAATGGTTTTATGGAAATGTCTTACAATGTATGGATGCTTGATTAGTAGAGAATGCATGAATGGATGAAGTTGTATGAAGGGGTTAATTGATGTTCGAATGTCCACACTAGGTACTTAGTTCATGATTGAGAACCCATAGTTCATCTTACGTTCATGTCAAACTATATTAGTCATGTATTCATGTAAATGTAGTTGATGTTAATTAGAATGCACACTAGTTTCTAATTGATTTCTTCTACTTTACACACTTTTGCCTCATGTAATGAAGACCCCCCCACACACACATACCTACATAGCTCCACTTCATGGGGATTTAGTTTAATTGTTAATTCACTCATAATTTAGTGTAGTTAGTTAGCATAATCCACTAATTCTCCTCTCCTTTCCCACGCGAGTATGAATGGAACAACAACAGTCACAGCTCCTTGAGGTTCGACTCGTATTTGTCACGTCTTCACCGAGTGAAGCTGACAGATCGCAAAGTTCTAATCATTAAATGCTGAGAGCTAGTAACGGACGTAAGTATATTTCATTATGTGATTGAAGTTTTCTATTAAACAACTAAAATGACAATTTGATTGAACTCATTTTCATAGAGAGTTAATAAACACATTCTGATTGAATCGTTTATAATAACCGCAAGTGCACGACGTCAGGGAAGATGCGGCAAGTATGGGCCGAGTCCACAGGGAGGTGTGTCAACTCTGGTTCTTCAGAAGTCAAGTGGAAAATAAAGGGAGAAGAAGTTTGATTACAATTAACTATAAATGAATTAACAATTAAACTAATGGAGTCGAGGTGTGTAGGTATGTGTGTGTGTGAGTAGGTCTTCATTTCAATTATGCACAAGTGTAGTTTGTGTGGCATACTAGTAGAAGCTAGTGTAGAATCTAAGTGTAGGATACACAACACTACATGACAAACCATGAACGTGCATATCTCACATAAAGTTGAAGTTGATTTTAGATTGTCAAGCATGCAATAAGTACCTAGTGTCACCATTAGAGCATCAATTAATCCTACATACAACCTAAATCTTTCATGTGAATGTGCACCAAACATGGATCCATACATAAAAAGTCATCTCCATAAAACTGTTACAAGCAACAAGATAAACTCTAAAGCTAGCATGAGGTAAGTACCTAGTGTGGATATTATCCAATCTAATACAAGTTTAAGCATGCTACGACTATATAACTATATTAAGCACATGAAATAACACAAATAAAAGAACCCATCACTATCGCATAATCTACATCACCTCCACCCCAAATGGTGGATCTACTCTCTACTCATTAAGCTAACAATTGTATTAAGAAAAAAAGACATTCTACTAATTATACTAAGATTAAGAGAACAAAACTAATCTAAACATGCAAACATTAAAAGAGACAACATTAGAACAAGCTAAGAAAAATTATTTTATTGATATCTCACATTACCAGCAGCTTTCTTCTCTACTTGAGTTTTGCTCCAAGGCTTTACCCCATATAGAGAGAATGACCACCAAGCAATGCTTAGATTACAAAGGAGGAAGAGGAGTTCTATTTATAGGCAAGATAAAAGAAACTGGGGACAATCCCCCGATGTGGGACTAATGAAACATTCCAAGAATAGACATAAACACATAACCCATATCCATGCCAAACTGGGTTGCATTATGACCAAAAGGGACTGCCAACTGGCGGTCCAATTTGTCAGATGCGACTCATTTTCGTTCCTCTACTTAATCTCTTTAATTATGCACGGGGGGTGTGCCATAGACAGTCATTTGAGTAAGTACCCGAGTCTAATTGCCAAAATACTCCTCATGATGGTGTGGAGTTTCTCGATTTGCTATTTTGTCCCTCCGGGCTTACGTCCAGGTCCATCTCTCTTACTAATTGGTCCTTGTGCACGACAGACAGGTCCATCTTGCTTCATTTAAGTCCTTCCTTCTTACATTTCAGTCATTTTTCTCTTCCCTTCTCTTCTTTATTACTTAATACCTGAAATATAACAACAAACACTCGAGTAGCACAATTTTAGGGTAAAATTAAAGATATATAGCATGAATATGATACATGATATGCTACTAACCACATTCCTTGATGTGTTGGAGCAAAAATAGATGCTGGGATGCTACCCAAGGGAGGTAATTCCTAGTCCCTACACTGACACCTCTACTATTAAGTTAACGACCGTGAATTCATTTCATCCATGCTGCTACCAACATTAAAAGACTTGGACCCAAGGGACACAATCATTCCACAACCGTTGATAAAATCAGGGACTGGACACTACAGACTGTGGACGGAAGAACTAATAAAGTAACACAACTTAACAATAGTCCGCAGGTTGTTGGAGACAATGAGGATCCAACAACAACAGTGGGTGTCCATAAACAAGCAATGGAAATAATGGCAAAATTCTGGATATCCTTCCTCAACATGAACTGAAAACTGTCCTATGAAAGGGAAAATTGGCAACACCAAGCATCCAATAGCAATGATTGTGGAGTGTATGTCCTACATTGGTTAAAATGCTTAATGTCAAATGTATATCCCATAACTGAAATTGACAGGAAATATCTAGACTCAATAAGAGGCGAAATGGAAATGTATTTGCTGAGGGACATCTGATTCATAAGCCAATTGTTAGCAAAAAGTTGATGTGGAATCTCGTGAACTTTAATTATATGCATTTTGTTTATATTTTCAATTTATATCAGATACAACACTTGAAATCGTAATTGTTTGACAATTTTAAATTAAGGCAATAATAATTTTTTCCTTACCATCCAAATATTTGAAAACATGTTTGTCCTCCAAACTCGAAAATGTCCTTATTGAAAGGACACATGTCTTTTAAACTGGAATATGTCCATTACAACTCGAAGTGTCCTTTACAACTGTGGTATGTCCTTTGAAACTTGAAAGTTTCATTTAAAACTCAAAAGGGTCCTTATTGCCCTTAAAAGGACACTTATGTCCTTTAAAGTGGAATTTGTCCATTAAAACTTGAAATGACCTTTAAAAATATAGTTTGTCATTTGAAACACGAATGTTTCCTTTAAAACTTGAAAGGGTCCTTAAACAACAAGGTTGCCTTTTGAAGGATACTCATGTCCTTTAAAGGACACATATATCATTTAAAGGAAACATATATCCTGTAAAGCACTTGTCTCTCCGTTAAAACTCAAACATCGTTAAACCACAAACCTACCCTATAAAGGTCAGTAGTCTATTCTTTAAAGCAAGGATCTATCCTTTGATCTCAAATATGTCCTTTAAAGGACACTTATGTCATTTAAAGAACAAGTATATCCTTTAGAGGACACGAGTCTGTTGGTTAAAGCAGAAATCCGTCCTTGGAACTTGAATGTGTCCTTGAAAACAAGAAAGTGTTCTCAAATAACAATATCATTCTTTTAAACGACACTTATGTCCTTTAATGGACACCTATGACATTTAAAGTCTAGTCTATTCTTTAAAAAACACAAGTTTGTTCTATAAACCACGAACATGTTTTTGAACCTTAAATCTATCCTTTAAAATAAAATGTGTCATTTTAGTTGTCTCCTTTGTACATTGTTCTCAAGTGTCAATGATTTCATTTTTCAATTGTAAATTTAGTTGCAATGATACTTTTTAGGACATGTCACGTAGGATTAGAGCCATACCACCGATGTGCTATGTCGTAATTTTTTATTCTAAAAAACATTATCGCTAAAATTCAAATAAGAAGGATATGTCACGTCGTATATGACCAAACAACCGACATGAAATTTGTTTTTATTTAAAAATTTAAGATGACCCAAAAAACAAAATAAAGGGTCATGTCACGTTGGAATATAGCTTTAAAACCAACGTGTTATGATTTTAAATTGATTTCGGGGCAAAAATATGTTTTATTATAAATTTCTTGGTTAGTCCTTTGAAATTTAAAATTAAGTTGCACAAACATTCACTTTAAATTCTACCACAATGAATGTTACTAAAGCAATGGTAAGGTACACCAACAAATCTAAACAACACCAAATTTAACAATAGCAAATGGTGCACCGCGGGGGACTTGGTCGTCCGTTTGGGACAAGTTCGGAAGAGCGACAAGCCAACGGTCGACCGACAGAGACGGGTTTATTCTTTTGTGCATCAAGTGTATATTTGATCCTATGACTCAAATAAATAGAAAATTACATGTAAAGTCCTTGAGCTTTGATTACAAGTCTTGATCTTGAAGTTGATTAGTCCTTTGATTTGAGCACCTATACTGTTAGGAATATACAATATATATGCAATTTGACAATATGATGTGTTAATTGGAGTTGTGTATAATATTAGTTTGTTAATCATCAAAATTTAGAGTAATGAGGCCAAAAGGCCAACATCAACAACATGTTATTATATAGCAACTGTATGGTCAAAAGAAAATGTATCATTGGGAGCGGGTCATTCACCCGAAAAATACAAAAAAACACGAATTGACTCAATGTACATTGCAAGCTGGGTCCAGTCACAAACATAATTTTGATCATCGTCCAACTTTTATTCAAGCACTTGTGTTGAAAATGGGTGACTTACTTCAATGTCATTGACATCTTCTTCAGATGTAATCTGCCATTTTACTTCTACAATAACCGACCATTGATTATCATAGGGCCTGATACGTAAAAAATATATTTTGCTTGGGATGCCAAAATAAAAGGTTCTTCCTTGAATCCTGGTTTGTTAAGGTTCATCAAGGTAAATCCCAACTCATCTACCCAAAGATCGTTGTTATTGTCCACCGACTTATAGTTAAATACTGGCACATCAAATTGGGTGAAGTTCAACACCCATATATCTTCAATTTTACCATAGTATGACATCTTGGCAAGGTTTTTTATCTTTAGAACTTTAGATATGCAAAGCTTCAACAACGAAACAGACCCTGCTGTTTTGCATTGTGCTTTTGTTATTTTCCATTTTGGTGTAGAAGGAGTATCCATTGACATCGTAACCAGTATAAGATGTGAGAATAGGATTAGGCCTATAGGGCAACCACTTCAAAGTCTCACAAACATTACGGTTGTACACCATTTTTTGAACCAATCAATGAATGTTTTATTGTGAGCATTATCTCTTTGTTGATCATTACATGTAGGATGTTTTTCGGTCATTAGGGACATGTACTCTTCCAAAAAGGTTGAACTTCAACAGAATTGCACAACACATAAAAATACACCTTAAAGGGATCCTCGACCTCTGGACTTGTCAACTTTGCACCACATGTACATGTACCTCCAACCTTGTCTTTGTGACGATTCTTAGGAAGTCCAACACTTTTGTATTAGTAAGGTACTCATTAGAGAACTCAATAACCTCCTGGGCTATGTAGCCTTCAACAATGTTGGCGTCGGTCCTCCGCCGATTGTTACAATAATCCTTCAACACACCCATGTGCTGCTCGAAAGGATACATCCACCTCTGAAATACCAGTCCAGCTAATTTAATTTCTCATACTAGATGAACCACCAAATGCACCATGATGTCAAAAAATGATGGGGGGAAGTACATCTGAAACTGGCATATGGTAACAAACGCTACATGCTGCAACTTATACAAGTAGTTCAGATCAATTACTTCGCTACAAATCTTGTTAAAGAGTGATCAAAGTTACATAGTTGTGTGTCCAACGTGTGTCGGCATATTGATCTAATAGAAACAGGAAGAAGCTACGACATCAACACATGACAATCATGAGACTTCAAACCATGTCGTTTCAAATCTTTCATCAAAACCAGACTACTAATATTTGAAGAAAACCCCTATGACAATTTGACACAAAGTTATATTCTCCTTTCTGGACAATGTGCAACAAGTAGGTGGTAAAAATTTATAGGCCCCTTATTCCTTTGGCGCTAGTTTTGCTTGTATACCAAGTTCTACTAGATCAAGTCTGGCATTATAATCATCATTAGTCTTACCTGGTATGTTCAGAAGAGTCCCCAGTAAACTATCACAATTTTTTCTACATGCATGACTTCATTAAAATGTCTAACTTCTGAAGTTTGTCAGTAAGGTAGGTCAGAAATATGGATTTCTTTTCCTAACCGCTCTTACCATTTTAGTGGTTGTAAGCCTTGTCGAATTCACATTTAATGTTCTTCACAGGTTCATATACTTGTTTGCCCTGATTACTTTAGGTGTTTTGTTATGTTCCTACTTTCCATTGAATGTCTTCTTCAATCTACGGTACTGATGATTTATAGGAAGGAATCTACGATGACCAAGATACACCGTCTTACTACCGTGCGCTTGCTGCATGGAACACATGTTCTCTTCACAACACGAACATGCTTTGTCGCCTTTCACGGAATATTCTGAAAGATTTTCATATGAGGGAAAGTCATTATTGTGCCGAAGATGGGCATCACACGCTCACCATCTTCCCACAATTTTTTACGTGATCAATTAAGGGTCTCAAGTAGACACTAATGTCGTTTTTTGGTTCTATTGGACCCAAAATCATTAACGACAACACCATATATTTGCATTTCACGCTTATAAGCATTCATTCCATTGGTGGGAGATCGTAAATAACAAGTAAAACACGTCACAAACTATGAAGGCTACTGAAAATACCATAAGGATTCGTTCCATTGGTACAGAGACCAAGTCTTAGGTTTTTAGATTCGTCACCAAATAATAGGAAGTCAGAATCAATTTTCTTCCACTAAGGAGAATCTTAATGATGTCGTAGAAACTGATTATTTGTTGTCTCTCGATTTGCATCCTAGGTCAGGTTCTTTGAGTCGTCAAAACACACAACAAATGCTTCAACCTTGGAATTATCAAAAGATACCACACCACCTTTGTAGGGGAACCATGTAGTTTTCCGTTCTCATCAGCACTCATAATTTTCTTTTGTTTGTACCATCAGACATTACAAACAGGCTAATAATGCACGTTTTTAGAGTCACCCATATAAAGTATACAATCATTAGGACATGCATGTATCTTCCGATACTTCATTCCTATGGGACAATATCTTTTCAGTCGTATAGGTACGATCAGGAAGTTCGTTGCTATCTGGAAGAATCTCTTTCAACAACTTCAGTAGGGCAGTGAAACTGACATCACTCCAACCGTTTGCTGCTTTCAAGGTATACAACCTTAAAACTACGGACACCTTTTTGAACTAGGTGTGACCCAGATACAAAGGCCTTTCATTGTCAAACAATAGACTACCAATTAGATCGGGTTTATCACAATAATTGTTGGCAACATCTCAGATCATATCCTCTAACCGGTTACCATCATAGCCGTACTCCACTGGGTCACTATGATATCCTTCTTCTGTAGTGCTTATTTCATTTTCACCATGTCATATCCAACATGGATACATAAAAACCTTTCTCGAACAAATGAGCTTCTATCACTTTTAGTCGCATTGAAATGAGTCCTTCTAATTATAGTAATTAAATTTCTTTGCAAATGAAAGCATTGATCGGACCTTCGTGAGCAAGTACGGCATTTAAAAGATGGTTGGGCTGGTCAGGCGGGCCTGGTCCGGTAGGGGTGATCGGTTACAGTGGAGCTGACTAAGGGATCAAGAAAGAAAATAGGGGTTTGCCTAGCTCGTAATTAGGTTTGTCAGTTTGTGCATTTGATTTTGGGTTGAATATTAAATACGACAACGCATTACAATTACTATAAAAATTTGATGTCACCACGTCAGTTAACATAAGCAACGATGTGGTTAATACCTATATGGACCTCAGGTGCTAACTGGACAAATGCACACAAATAGGTCCATCAAAACCACTAACTAGAATCACCAGTTTGGACAACCGCCAAACATTCAATCAATATAAGAAAAATGCTTGAGAAATATTGTGATATGATGCTTAATATACACCACGTCGGTTTGCGGTGAACATCATACGGCCACGTGGTAACGTGAACATTTACGTTGGTCGTAAACTATCCGACGTGATAAGCCTAAAACCAAGTCGGTGCACGTCGAACACATTATGACCGACGTGGTAATGCAAACATTCACACCAGTCGTAAACCGTCCGACGTGGTAAGTCTAACATCTCATTGGATTTTCATTTGCCGACGTGGTTCGCCTAATCGCACGTTGGTTTCTCGAAAGTCGATGTAGTCAGGTGATGTAATACTTGTATTTTCCAGCAATGACTGGTTTCGTTCTTTGCTTGATCGTTTATTACAGAATTGTCCTTGTCATATTAGTCAATCGATATTTACCTTTGGTCCAACCATTTACTTTTTTCTTCGAGTCATTTTTTGCCCAATCTATCCAACGACTACCTTACTAAACGGTCAACCTGAAATCCTATTTGGTCTGACCATTTTTGTGCTTTAACCTTTTCAAATGAAGACAATTTCTTGACTTTTCTTCGAACGACTTCTTTTGAATAGTCGCATTGGACATTTGGTCAACCAAAATGGACAATAACTATTTTACTTTTCGTTCAACCATTGTAGCATTAAGGGTCGACCTATTCTTTTAATGTTACTGTTGATTAGCAAAAAATTCTCTGAGACAATCGACTGATTCTTTACCTTTGTCCAATCATTTAATTAGGTTTTAGCAAACAATCGAACCAAAGTGACCAAAGGATCCACCGCTTGCTCACTTTGGTCCAATTGTTTGCTAAAACTTAAGTAAATAGTCATTAGCACCCAACAGAAGCAAACTTTTGCTGCTTTTATTGGTTGTCTCTTTATCTCTTTTGTCTTTTTCCCAATGGCTATAACCTTTGTCAGCTATATATGTGAGAGCTTTATGATTGACATCATATCATGCATATATTTGTGTCATGTATCCTTTAGTTTTAGCCTAAGCATTGCTACGTAACGAGTTTTATGGTTATGTTTTCGGAATAAACATGTTTGGGAAGAAGAGACTCAAAAAGGACTCAAAAGCAAGGAAAATGACAAAGTTGCAAGACTTATGGACTGAGATGAAAGAGGGAAGGACCCGGATGTAAAACCAAAACGATCAATGAGAAAATCAAGAAGCTCCACACCATTATGAGGAGTATTTTGGCAGTTAGATCCGGGCCCTAACATCAACAACCAAATCGGGTTCACCAAACATGAAGAAATCAAGCCAGACTCAAGCCACCCAAAACCAGACCACCCATAAGCTGTCCCAAACTTCTAATTTGCGGTCCATTTGGCCCCAAATGACACTTGCTTCAGTCGGGTGTTAGATTAGTCTATATTTAGTCCATATATGGGTATGCGTTTTAGTCTCATACTAGGGTATTGTACCCGATTACCTTTTTTCATGCCTATGAATAGAACTCTTCGTTGTCCTTTGTATTCACCCATTGCTTGGTGGCATTCTCTCTACATGGAGTAAGCCTTGGAGCAAAACTCACGGTGGAGAAGAATGCTACTTGTAATGTGAGTCATGTAAATAAAATAATTCTTCATAGTTTGTTTTAATGTTGACTTTGTTTTAATGCATGCTTGTTTAGCTTGTTTTGTTTGTCTACCTTTAATGAGTAGTGAGTAGTTCCATCCCCCTTTGGGGTGGAGATGATGTTCATACATGCATTAAAGAATGGAAATGAATGCTTTATTTTGAAATGTGTTGGTAAATGTGAATGTATGCTTGCTTGTTTAGAGTAGAACATTTCCCTTGATGGGTTTTGCCACAACTATTAGACACCTCCAAGGCTTGTTTAGGTTCTGAAATAACCCACTTGTGTATGTGATTGGATTGATAGGTTTTGCCATAACCATTAGACACTTACTGTACATGAAAGCACTACCTACATTTGCACCTATTGATTGCAATTTGCACCATCTTATTACATTTGTGCACTCAGTCCACCCCTTAGGGGTCTCTCTTCCTAATTTGCAGCTTTGCATTAAGTTCTCTTTGTTTAGTTTGAATCACTCGTTAGTTGCTTTATTTCGCATTTCTTCTTACTAGTTTAGTGTAGCTTAGATTAGCATACTCAAATCTCTTCTACCTTTATTCACCACTTCATTTCGTACCAACCAGAAGCTACTCACCTCCTCGTGGACATGACCCGCACTTGCCGCGTCTTCCCCGACGTCGTGCACTTGCGGTAAATATAAACGATTAAACATGTTTTTCGCACCATTGCTGGGGAGCTGCTCAGTCCATACCCTGGTTTGGATGATTCAAGTGAATTTAATTTTTGTTTTGTAGTTTTCTTTGTTTCAGGAGACTCTGAGGCTCAAGGGAAATCACCAGGAGAAATTTGGAGGAGAGAAGAGCTACTTGGACCGCCAAGTGACGGTCTAGTGAACTCCAATTTCTTCCTACTTTGTTTGTCTTCTTTTCAGATCTAATATAGTGGTCTGGAGCTCAATTTGACATGTTTTGACCCGTAGTTTGCCCCCAGATCAATAATCAATCCTCTTTTAATCAACTTGGCCACTAAAACCTAAAGCAAAAGATTCGGCGTTCTTGCTTGCTTAGGTCATGCATCTTGTACTCGACTTAGGCACGTAGATTGTCTTTTATTTTAGTTTTACTTTTAGTTGAACATTGGTGTGAGGTACACATTTCTTACTCACATTCATGCAATGTGTACAATCATGCTTAGTTAGTAAGAATTGCATTGCAACAAGTGTGAGTTGAGTGTTTGTTTGGAGAGTCGCTTTCTAGATTAAGACTTCAAATGCTATTAAGGAGGGTTGTCCCACATAAAATAAGGTGGGGGATTTCATCACCCTTTCCTTGGCCCCAAAATTCACACTAATCAAGAGCCTAACTTTAAAATCAAGTAGACATTGACCCCTAAGGATCTTGGGTACATTAGGAGAGTGAACCGGTCACGACCGTCAGGGCCTGATTGGCGTCGCCCACTCTGTCGGTAGTAGGAGAGACAAGATCTCTGGATCTTGGGTCACTTGCTAGGCTTTGTGGTCTTCGTCGTAGGGAGGGGAGGCGTGTTGAGGCCGCGTGACCTCGCAGTTAGGCATCGTCTACTTGTCAGGACCTATAGCGACCTTAGGTTGTTTGAGCCTTGCTTGCATGTGTGCTTCTACCACTACCTACCAGCCGTAGCGTAAGGATTTCTTCCTTTCTCTCCCAAGTCATTCCCTGTCATCTGTGTCTTCCCGTTTTCTCCTATACGCACATTCTGCTTTAGTTTCTTAAAAAAACATTTTCTTTATTTTTTTGACTGACTCGTGTGGGTGCGCATCTTTGTGCATGCTAGTATGGTCACGAGATGTTGCACGTCGTTTGATGAAATATGACATCGATTTTCTTCGATTGTCAACTTTTCGAACTCATCCCTGTCCCGTGTCCTACACAGTCCCGGGACCATGCAGAGTTGTGGACCACACGAGGATGAGAAAGTTTTGGACCTGCACCACCCTCTGATCCAGAAGGTGGGGTCCACAGCTTCATCAATTGGTGCCCTAGGTTCCCATTCCCCTTCGTGATCGAGGCTACCCGAGTCGTACTGCTCTACCTTCTTGCATCGTATCGGCAGAGGTGAATGGGAACCACTTTGAGGTTAAGCCTCAGTTTATCTCCATGCTCCTTCACTTCACTGGGAAGGGTTGTCCTTATATCTTTCTCAGGGAATTTGAGGAGGTTTCTGCTATGTTTAAGCTGTTGGCTTTTTGGCCTTAATCTATGTTTTGATGATTTAATTAACCTAATCTTAATTATGATGATGTAGAGTAGCACACATATTGCATTGCATGTATATTGTATTGTGCTAACCTCTACAGGTGATCAAGACTCAAGAAAGAAGGAAATGAAGTCAAGACATGTAATTAAAGCTAAATCGAAGACATGTAATGTTGATTTATTTTGAGTCTTAGGAACATGTGTAAATTGAGCATACAAGAGTTAAAAACCAATCACATACACAATAGGTTCCCTATAGAAGTCACACACGAAATTTCACATTATTTGGACTTCAATAGATCACCCAAACTTAGACCGGAAAAACACAAAACCTGAACCCTAACTGTCTGCCCACATTCGGTCGACCGCAACATGCCGTTCGGTCGACCGGATGATCAAGTAATCCAATTTGTGTTTTCCTGCCTAGTTTCGGTCGACCGCACCATATCTTTCGGTCGACCGTTTGAACTTACTGTTCCGACCGTTATTCTTGTCGTATATGCCCAACGGTCGTATTCGTATTAAAACTATATACACCTCCATATACTTAACCAAACGGTCGAACCATGTGCCAAGTTCGGTCGACCGTTTAACCTTGTCAAAATCCCCTGCTATCGGTCAACACAATTTCGGTCGACCGATCCGATTTTCCCTCTACCGAAACGCTTGTTCGGTCGACCGGTAATCTTGTTTGGTCGACCGTTTTCTTAATTGACTTAAGTGTTCAGTCGACCGATTCATATTTCGGTCGACCGTATCCCTATCGAACCCAAGCGTTCGGTCGACCGTTGCACCTTTTCGGTCGACCGTTTCTGGACAGATTTGCAGCCCGATTTTCTGCTTTGTGTTCTTTGCACAATATCCAACCAAATCTTGTCCCAACGGATCTATTCTCTCTAATGCTTATAAATAGAGTTGTAAAACACATTTTAACACAACTCTCCCACTACAAACTTGCCCCAAACATTAGAGAGAAATCAAAACACTCAAAGCTTCAAACCTCACACACTTAGTGATCAATTCCTTCATCCTACTCAAGTGTGCTCAAAGTTTAGAGAGTGTTGTTCCACTCAAGGTTACAATTGTTGTCAAAGAAAGTAAAGGCTCCGGTGAAAGCCCGAAGCATCCTTCTCGGATTGTGAGAAGAAGATTCCAAGCTCGGCGAGGGTTGTTCGCGAGTTTGACGGTTGTAAGGCGTTGTCTCCCGGCCCGGAACGGGGAGCGGATAGTGAAGTCGTAGGCGGAGCTCGGTGATCCGAGCGGAGCTTGCAAGAGAGGATTAGGACCCGGGTGGGGTGCCGAACCTCTATAAAAATCGACCCGACTTCTTGTGGTTTGCATATTTCCTACACTTGCTTGTTTTGTTTTAAATTTCCGCTGCGCATATCGATTGCTTAAACAAGTAGGTGATTAGATTAAAAAGTGATTAGTGGACCCATAACCCACACGATCCTACATTTGGTATCAGAGCCTTGTTAGCTAAATTCTATACTTAATCGTATTTTTAGCATGGCTAGCACATCTAATCATGTAGAAGGATTATGCACCACTAGACCTCCTTTGCTTAATGGGTCAAATTATGATTATTGGAAGAATAGGATGAAGATTTTCCTAATTTCTAATGACCTTAAGTATTGGATGTTTCTACAAAATCCATACACACCACCAAATGAAGATGAATTAGATTCACTCACTAGGCCCAAAATGAAAGAAGTTGAGATGAACTCAAAAATCATGAACATTCTATATTGTGGGCTAAATGAGGGTGAATATAATAGGATTAGAGGGTGTGTTAGTGCACATGAGATATGGCATAGACTTCAAATGCACCATGAGGGGGATAGTAAAACTAAGGAAACACGCATTAGTCTCCTCATGCATAAATATGAGATTTTTTCTATGCAAATCGGTGAAAACATAAGCGAAATGAACACTCGCTTCACCGATATCACTAACTCTCTTTTGGTTCTTGGAAGAAAAATCAATGAAGGAGAGATGACAAGGAAGTTCCTCCGGTCACTTAGCATCGATTGGGAAGATAAGGTCGTCGCAATTGAAGAGGCGCATGATCTCTCTAAATTAAAGATGGAGGAGCTCATTGGAAACTTGATGGCTTATGAACTTCAAATCAACCATCGGAAGGAGAAGGAAGCCACCAAGAACAAATTCACCTTGGGATTACATGCAAATATTGACCAACCAAGGAGGAGTGTAGAAGATGAGGACATTGAAGTCCTAGCAAAAGACTTCTTCAAATACCTCAAGAAGGACAAAGAAGAAAAGAATGAAAGAAGAGGTAGAAGAAGTGAGAAAAGAGAAAAAGAAAAAGAGAGGGAGGAGAGTGGAAATGAGAGAAGAGAAGGGGAGAAGAAAAAGGAGAGAAGAGAGAGGAGAAAAGAAAAGGAGAAGAGCAAGAGAAAAGAAAGGAAGGAGGAAGCACACAAGGCTACATGGGATAATTCTTCATCACCATCTTCATCGTCGTCTTCCTTGCAAAGTAGAAGAGAAGTGGCTCACTCATGCTTCATGGCTATTGAAGATCAAAGTGAGGTAGATTCTAACTCTTGTTCTAGTAATTCATGCTCAACTAAGTCATATTATAGTAATAGCTCACATTCTAGTGTTAATGAAGAAACTTATACACATGATGAGCTTCAAAATGCATTTCATGACTTAGTTAAACAATATGAGATCATTTGTGATAAAAACAAAAATGCTAGAAAGTTAATCAAAGATCTCCAAAGCCAAATTGAAACATGCATGAATGAGAAGAATGAGGTGATTGCTAAATTTGAAAAGAATGCATCAAATCTTGAAAAATTAAGAGCAACACCAATAGATTGTGATCAACTAAATCTTCAAGCCTCTAACTTGCAATTAAGAAAAGATTTAGAAAGATTCACTAATGGAACTCATATGCTTAACATGCTATTAGGTAGTCAAAGGCAATCTTTGCAAAAACATGGTTTAGGTTACAATTTTAAATTGAAAAACCATGTATCTCACACTACTCTAAATGGTAAGCATATGTTCATTAACCATAGTTCCTCAAGTGTATGGGCACCCAAAACCAAAATGGTTTGGATCCCAAAAGCTAATGTTCAAGGACCCAAAGTTGTTTGGGTACCCAAATCTGCTATTGTAGGAGCTTGAGGAGGAGATTGGTGGTGACCGGGTGAGCTCAAGAGTCAAATTCAAATCCGGTTGCATCACCAAATGAGATTGGAGCTAAATTCGAATTCAACATTGGTATAAATTCTTATCTATTCAATTCATGTTAAATTAGCTCTAATCTAGCTTCATATGCTTAATTGACATATCATATAGTTTAATTCATTGCAAATCATAAACTTCAATTCATTGAAAATCATTTATCCCTATTCATTGCAAATCATTTATCACATCCATTGATTCTAAATGTCATATTTTAAATGGATGTTAGAATAAGGCTTAAGTTGAAACTTAAATGAACTTAACTTGAATCATACTCATTGTTTCCATTTAGCCTTATTGATAGGGGGAGCTTAAATGTTATATCTTTTATTAGAGTAATGAAGTGCAAAATTTAGGGGGAGCAACTTCATTACAAGACATCCAAATTCTATGCTTAAAGTCTTAAATAATTATTATTTTTGATGGATGTCAAAGGGGGAGAGATAATTAAGGGGGTAACTTGGAATTTGGCATAAAATTAAACAAAAACTATGCATATCCATAGGGGGAGCATTAATATGCATAGTTTACATATACAAATTCCATGTATTTAGATAGAATTAAGATATAGGTTGCCATCATCAAAAAGGGGGAGATTGTTGGCTTTTTGGCCTTAATCTATGTTTTGATGATTTAATTAACCTAATCTTAATTATGATGATGTAGAGTAGCACACATATTGCATTGCATGTATATTGTATTGTGCTAACCTCTACAGGTGATCAAGACTCAAGAAAGAAGGAAATGAAGTCAAGACATGTAATTAAAGCTAAATCGAAGACATGTAATGTTGATTTATTTTGAGTCTTAGGAACATGTGTAAATTGAGCATACAAGAGTTAAAAACCAATCACATACACAATAGGTTCCCTATAGAAGTCACACACGAAATTTCACATTATTTGGACTTCAATAGATCACCCAAACTTAGACCGGAAAAACACAAAACCTGAACCCTAACTGTCTGCCCACATTCGGTCGACCGCAACATGCCGTTCGGTCGACCGGATGATCAAGTAATCCAATTTGTGTTTTCCTGCCTAGTTTCGGTCGACCGCACCATATCTTTCGGTCGACCGTTTGAACTTACTGTTCCGACCGTTATTCTTGTCGTATATGCCCAACGGTCGTATTCGTATTAAAACTATATACACCTCCATATACTTAACCAAACGGTCGAACCATGTGCCAAGTTCGGTCGACCGTTTAACCTTGTCAAAATCCCCTGCTATCGGTCAACACAATTTCGGTCGACCGATCCGATTTTCCCTCTACCGAAACGCTTGTTCGGTCGACCGGTAATCTTGTTTGGTCGACCGTTTTCTTAATTGACTTAAGTGTTCAGTCGACCGATTCATATTTCGGTCGACCGTATCCCTATCGAACCCAAGCGTTCGGTCGACCGTTGCACCTTTTCGGTCGACCGTTTCTGGACAGATTTGCAGCCCGATTTTCTGCTTTGTGTTCTTTGCACAATATCCAACCAAATCTTGTCCCAACGGATCTATTCTCTCTAATGCTTATAAATAGAGTTGTAAAACACATTTTAACACAACTCTCCCACTACAAACTTGCCCCAAACATTAGAGAGAAATCAAAACACTCAAAGCTTCAAACCTCACACACTTAGTGATCAATTCCTTCATCCTACTCAAGTGTGCTCAAAGTTTAGAGAGTGTTGTTCCACTCAAGGTTACAATTGTTGTCAAAGAAAGTAAAGGCTCCGGTGAAAGCCCGAAGCATCCTTCTCGGATTGTGAGAAGAAGATTCCAAGCTCGGCGAGGGTTGTTCGCGAGTTTGACGGTTGTAAGGCGTTGTCTCCCGGCCCGGAACGGGGAGCGGATAGTGAAGTCGTAGGCGGAGCTCGGTGATCCGAGCGGAGCTTGCAAGAGAGGATTAGGACCCGGGTGGGGTGCCGAACCTCTATAAAAATCGACCCGACTTCTTGTGGTTTGCATATTTCCTACACTTGCTTGTTTTGTTTTAAATTTCCGCTGCGCATATCGATTGCTTAAACAAGTAGGTGATTAGATTAAAAAGTGATTAGTGGACCCATAACCCACACGATCCTACATAAGCTGCAACAACTTAGCACAAACTCCATCAATCTTAGGCGTGTCCCCTTTGCACTAAAGGATGATGCCAAGAAGTAGTTGTATAGCAACTAGGCGAATGCCTTTAAGACTTGGGATGAATTTCAATCTGGATTCCTCAAGAAGTACTTTCCAAATCATCAGACTCAAAAATTAAGGAACAAAATAATTCGTTTTATCAACATGAGACTGAATCATTTCATGCATACTTAGAGAGGTGCAAGGAACTACTATCCTCATGCCCTCACCATGGCATTGAGTTGTGGTGCCTTTTTCAGATTGTCTATGAGGGTCTTCACATCATGTCTCAAATTCTCCTTCAATCCATGTGTCAAGGAGAGTTCTTAGGAAAGGATGAATGGGAGGCATGGGGTTTCTTGGAAGACCTTGCTGAGAAAACCATGCAGTGGGAGAGTGAGGGAACCCTCATCATCATCTAGTATAGGAGTGAGGATCGCAAATGCAAACTGGACTAAATCAAGTGTCGCATTTGCTGTCGATACCACTACGGCCACCCAGGCATGCATGGCGGCCTTAATGCGCCTTATGGATTCGATTGAGCTCCAAAACCAACAAGGTGTGTTGCATGTGTCTACATTTGGTCCAGTTCCCTGTCATTCATGTGGTAGGATAGGTGATTGACGTCATTTCATGCTTATATTTGTATCTTATATCCATTATCTTACACCTAAGCAATGCTACGTGACGAGTTTTATGTTTGAATTTCAGAAATAAAGAGGTCTGAAGAGAAGAGCCATGAAAGGACCCAAAAGTAGGAAAAAAAACTTAATTGTGAGACCTGGGGACTAAGAGGCAAGGGAGAAGGACCTGAACGTAAACAAAGTAGATGCATCCAAGACCAAGTAATAGATCAAGCAAAGCCCACAACAAAACTCGACCGGATCTGGAGCTTATAGACCGCCAATTGGCGGTCTGGAAGCGCTAATTGGCGGTCCAGATAGCTCTGGATCCGCTTAATTTTTGGGAGCACGTGTATTAGTGTATGCTTAGTCTATTTTTGGTATTTGTTTAGTCCAACATCGGGGGATTGTCCCGGATTAGCTTTGTCCATGCCTATAAATAGAACTCTTCACCTTCCATTGTAATCACCAATTGCTTGGTAGCATTCTCTCTACTAAGGAGTGAGCCTTGAAACAAAAAACTCAAGGTGGAGAAGAATGCTAACTTCAATGTGAGTCATTTGTTAATAAAATAATTCTTATAGTTTCTTTTAATCTTGTCTTTTAATTTGTGCATGTTTGTTTAGTCTTTCCTTTCCTTTTAAGCTGAGTTAGTATTTCTTGCTTGCTTAGTGTAATTTCATTTCAGTATTATGCTTCATCTTGTTAATATAGTTAGTGTTATGACTAGTGAGTAGTTCCATCCCCACTTGGGGGGTGGAGAAATATGTGATATGATCATGTAGTGTATTAAGTGTGTGTTATCTTAATCCCTTGAGCTTTATATGATTTCCATAACCATCTGATGGGTTTTCACTCTTATATTTGATATGCTTATGCTTTGATTAGTGGACCTATTTTATGGGGAATGATAAGGAATTAATATTGGAAACACAATTTGTAGTGTATGTACTCTTGTTTCCTTTACCTTAGTTAATGTTTTGTATGTTTTAATGATGTAGTCTTATCTTAATTCATGTGGAAGCATAGTAGGGTCTAGTCTTTATACATGAGTTTATTTAGCTTCATTCCAATTATTGTCTTGTATGTTTTAATGATGTAGTCTTATCTTAATTCATGTGGAGGTAAAATTGGATGTAGTTTTATGATTTCATGCACTACATGTTGTGAGGAGCTTAAGTGAACACACACACAAACATCTTTCTGTTCACATTATTTCTCTACCCCCTATGGGGTTTAGTTTTATTGCTTATCTTCCATTTCCTTTTGCATCTTAGTGTAGTTTAGTGTAATCAACCTTTCTCTCCATTTTTTACCACTCGCCTTCGCACAAACCAAGCGTCGACACATCTCCCAGTGGACGACCCATATTTGCCACCGCTTCAACGCGGCCGTGCACTTTCGGTTTAAATAAAACGATCAATCAATAGGTAATGTGGGAGGCGAGTGTGCATTCATTCCTGTTGAGATGGAACATGTCAATGTCTTTTATGATAGATCCAGGTATGACCCATATGTGGGATCGTGTGGTTATGGGTCCACTAACTCTAATTAACAATTTTAATCCCAATCAGCTACTTGTTTAGACAATCAAAGAGATGCAGCGGAAATTAAAACAAATACACAAGTTGGGAATAGAAAATGCAAACCACAAGCACACGGGGGATTTATTGTGGTTCGGAACCGCACCCGGGTCCTAGTCCTCTCTTGCAAGCTCCGCTCGGATCACCGAGCTCCGCCCACAACTTCACTATCCGCTCACCATTCCGGGCCGGGAGACAAAGCCTTATAACTGTCAAACTCGTGAACAACCCTCGCCGAGCTTGGAATCCTCTTCTCACAATCCGAGAAGGATGCTTCGGGCTTTCACCGGAGCCTTTACTCTCTTGAGAACAAATATAACTGAGTGGGATTCACTCTCTAATTGAGCACAACAATTGCTAGATGTTTGAGTGATGAATGATGTGGAAATTTAGGCTTTGGGTAGCTAATTTGGAGCTTGGAGGATTGGAGTTTTCTCTCTAATGAATTGGGACAATTGGAGTTGGAGAGTTGTGTTAACAACAGGTCTTGATCCTCTATTTATAAGCTCCTAAGGTATTCTAGCCGTTGGGGATAGATTTGGTTGGGTTTTGTGTAAGATACACAGAGCAGAAAATCAGGCTGCAAATATGTCCAGAATCGGTCGACCGAAACTAATAAACCGGTCGACCGTTCACTTGATTTCAAGGAGAACGGTGGAATGAATAAATATTCGGTCGGACAAACGAGCTAGAACTTAACTCTACTTAAGTGAATCAGTCGAACCAAAGTATGGGGCGGTCGACCGTTAAGGAGATTCAGTTGAGATAAAGTTGGATTGGTCGAACGAAGAGTGTGTCGACCGATAGCAAGGACAGAAAAAGTGTTCAACCAGTCGACCGAAACAAGGTCGTCGTTCTACCGGTTACCGAATGTATTTTGGGGTTAAGTTTGTTTTATATGAATACGACCATTATAGGAATACGACAAAGGTAACGGCCAAAATAAAATCCGGGATCGGTCGACCGAAAAGGTAGAACCGGTCGACCGGTAGAGTTCGGTAAAATCACTGTGGACAGTCTATTATAAACTGGTCGAACAGAGAACTGGTTCAGTCGACCGGTTCACACAGGAATCTGGGTTAGGTTTTAAGTGATTTTCGACTAAGGTTTGGGTGATCTAATGAAGTCCAAATAAGGTGGAATATGTGTGTGACTTCTCTAAGGAACCTAGTGTGTATGTGATAAGTTTTTAGCTCTTGTATGCTCAATTTACACATGTTCCTAAGACTCAAAATAAAATCAAGATTACAAGTCTTCATATAGCTTTATTACAAATCTTGACTTGATTTCCTTCCTTGCATGAGTCTTGATCACCTGTAGAGGTTAGCACATGCAATATATATGCAATGCAATATGTGTGCTACTCTACATTACTTATGATTAAGATTAGGTTGATTAAATCATCAAAACAAGGATTAAGGCCAAAAAGCTAACACCATACTCATCATCATATAATCGGTAGATGGAGGAACCACCCTAACGTTTCATGGAACCAAAATAATGTCCAAGGTGGTCCTTCAAACTTCTCTAGACCTCCTCACATGCCACACCAACCTCCCATGCATCCACAATCTTTTCAGCCACCCCAAGCCCAGATCACCAACCCACTAGCTTTCCCAAATTCTAACAATATGGAAACCCGATTCAATTCGCTTGAGACCTTGACTCGTAGACTTGAGTACTCAATTAAAAAAATTATGTCATCCACAAGTCCAATTCTCACTTCAAATCCGCAAACCATCAAATCTCTTGAGCGTCAGATGGGTCAATTGGCTCAGTCTGTACAAGAGAGAGGAACTCTGCCTAGCCAGCCTGAGGTTAGCCCCCGCATGTACCAGCAACAACACATGCAAAATGAGAGTTTGGTACCTCGGGGGTGGCAAGTTAGTCATGTGGAGGAACCTGATCACCATGTCAATGCCATTGTAACCTTAATGAATGAAAAACAAGTTGACAATTACATTTCGTTGCCACCACCGTCATCTGTGCAGGTCCTCGGTGTGAATGATGGTAAGAAAGTGGCCGACGGTGAGGGTAATACACCAACGCCTCCTTCTCAGGAACCATAGAAAACCTATCTACCAAAAGCTAAATATCTTAGTAGGTTAACCAAAAAGCAGAGTGACACAATGGGTAAGATATTAGTGGTCTTCAGACAAGTGAAGGTTAACATCCCCTTGTTGGATGTCATCCAACAAATACCTCAATATGCCAAAGTGTTGAAGGATCTCTGCACAACAAAGAGGAAGATACTTGTTCCTAAGAAAGCATTCTTAGCTGTGAGTGTGAGCTCACTTTTGTCCAATCCCACACACACAAAGTACAAAGACCCTAGTTGTCCTACTATTCAGTGTATGATAGGGGACACTAGCATGAGTAATGTATTGCTTGATTTGGGATCAGCAGTCAACCTCCTCCGATTATATTTATCAATAGTTGAACTTGGGGGAATTGAAACCAACTAAGATCACCCTCCAATTGGCAGATAGATCCATTTGTGTCCCAAAGGGGATTATTGAGGACGTACTCATCAAAGTTGAAGATTTTATATTTCCAGTAGATTTTGACATCCTCGATACCAACCCTGTTGCGAACACCCACTGTCAAATACCTTTGATTTTGGGTAGACCATTTCTGGCAACCACCAACACCTTAATTAATTGTTGAAATGGTCTCATGAAGCTCTCATTCGGTAACATGGGTGTCGAGTTTCATGTGTTCAACTCTCGTAGGAAACAAAAGCCCTTGCACCAACCTTTAAATCTCAACCCCATCCGCCAATTAGAGAAAGCACCACAAAATCAACAAACACCCACAATACCAATGCAACCCGTTGAGAAGGTTTGTGTGCCCAGTGAAAACTCATTGCTTATCGTAGCAGTGCAACGTAGTTAGCTGGCATGAAACATGAACATACAAAGGGAGTGTTTGTTGGATGGTTCAGTTGAGACTATTAGTGAGGGGGCAAACCTCATCATATGGACATGCCAGAAGGTGTCTTTAGCCCATGTCCCATGGCCGTTGAGCCCTTTGAGCTTCATCTTGACTCCAACAAGAACCTAGATGCGACCGAGCTTATTCTTGATAATATAAAGGAGGTTGGGTGGCCCTTGTTGGATGACTTGGGGAGAAGCCTCATTCTTAGTGTGAAAGGTGTGTCACATGATACGAATGAGCCCGAGGAACTCATTCCGATGCACCACCTATTGGTTGGAGGGTTTTGCTCGACGAGCACCTAAACCCTAGTGAGGCAACACAACTCGACTCATTCATGTTGCCTACACCCAACCAATATCATGAGGGGTTAGAGCCTTTCAGCTTTGACCTTTCACCCATCATGACACCTCGGAGTACCAATGAAGCGGGCCCATCTTGGCAAATCTCTAGTCCGCATGTCTCGATGTTCTCATCTGATGTTCCTTGACCAAATAATTATGAGAATATCCTTGTTGATGTATATATCTTGTTTAAATAAGACAAAAAAGGAAAAAAAAGACTCCACATGTGAGAAGTAGTTGTTGTGGACCCAACCCTAGAGTATTTTGGCTACAATTGTTTGATGTATTTATATCCCTTCTTTAGTATCTCACAGGTATTTGGGACTTTGGGTTTATGTCCATCAACATGATCTTGAAACATTCCTTGTGCTTCACATTGGTGAGATTTGTTTTTTCATGCAAAAATCCATGTAGTATCATACTCACATTCATTTAGGACAATGCATGAAGTAAGTGTAGGTGTGTTTTACGTGTGTACATAGTCGAGTCACTACTACAGAAAAGGGAATATTCGTCGGATGTTTGGGCTTATACACGTCGGATATAAGCACACCCCTATCCGACGTATATGTGTGCGTCGTCTATACATAGACGTCGGCCGTCTTATAGCCGACGTCTATACCTAACCAATAGACGTCGGCCTTAATTAGACTCCGACGTCTACTCGTTAATGTATAGACGTCGGTTAATTAACATACGACGCCTATACGTTACGTATACACGTCGGTTAACTAACATACGACGCCTATACTTTAGGGATAGACGTCGGGTAACTAACATACGACGCCTATACTTTAGGTATAGACGTCGGATTACATAGAAAGCCGACGTCTATTCCTTTCTTTAGAGGAATAGACGTCGGCTGATATAGACAACCGACGTCTATTCCCAAACCTGGACAAAAAAAATAAATAGGATCCGACGAAATTGTTTTTAGTCATCGTCGTCGTGTACATATAACTGCACCAAATTCGTTCACCTATAAATTTCATCCACATACATCCATATACATCCCACATACATCCATACAATTGACATTCATAAGCATACATCCACATACATCTACAAGCTATGCACAAACACAAACACAAAAATACAATCACACAATTGACATTCAACACACTTGCAATTAATTCATTCTAAAATTAAGGCGATTATATTAAGGCATAAAGTGTAGGTTTGTAATACAAGTGCACTTGTTAACTAAATTACAAAAAATACAATTGGCAGTAGAACCTCTTAGTTCGTCAGCATGTTTCTGATGAAATAGCGAGCCCATCGGTCGCGAGTTTCATCGAGCTCCTGTTGCGAGAATGGATCACTAGTTTTTGGGAAAACCTATCAAAAAAAATACAAGTGTGTTGAATATTAATAACTAAATATTGAAACTACAATTGAATATACAATTGAATAACGATCTACATTACCTCGGTTAGACATACATCTTGAGTTACCACATCGAGGATTTCCTCCATGTATCTCATCACGTAGTAACC
This sequence comes from Triglochin maritima, assembly GCA_963682175.1. Lineage (NCBI taxonomy): Eukaryota > Viridiplantae > Streptophyta > Magnoliopsida > Alismatales > Juncaginaceae > Triglochin > Triglochin maritima. The sequence continues at coordinate 36,590,976 of OY821773.1, read as the reverse complement.
GCATTCCGTATTTCCAACCTGCTTCCGGTACTACAAACATAGGAATTCGCTAAATATTTGTTCCTAACTTAATTAACAAAAATGGGAAAGAACGTACTCTCATTCCATGCCATGTTATTCCAGATTTTGTGGTTGTTCTACTACCACCTAAAGCTCTGTAAACCTTAATGGCCCTGAGTAGCACAAGTGAAAATATCATTCAATAATACTAATAAAAATCCAAGAATTACTTTTTTGACAACTAAACGAACTTACATATTTAGAAGTTTCTTTATTGAGTCCCTTGGTTTATTCGACCCCAACGGATCAAACCAATATGCCGAATTAGTCGTGGGGCATACAACGACAAGCATCCAATGAGCCCTGTTATATATAATTAGAAGCTTATTACAAAATAAAATTTCACTTTGAATTACAAAGTTTACCTCTCATGATAAGGGAGCAGATAATATCTTTTGTCTTCTTCTTTAAAGAATGTCCCAAGTTGACCCGATTTATCATCATTCCCGTATATATATGTAGATGGACTGATAAATCCAAATACTTGATCCTCGGGAAATATTGACCTTCTGGCGTTGTAAAGATGTCTACAAGTATAAAATTATAATTTATTATAGTTTTGATAAAATTATTCAATACTTTTCATTGTATACAAAAAAACACTTACTTCACTTGCACGTCGATAATCATGATACACAACGAATCCATCGCCATGAACTGCATGATATCCTCTTTGGTGACGTACAAAGCGATTGGCAACCCTTTATCCCCCTCCAAGTCCAAGGTACTTAGGGATTGTGCTTCCCTACCTACCATACATTGATACAACATTTTGCACCTACTTGGAAGCGAATTAATGTTGATCGGAGATTGGTTGTTTGACCCTTTGCTCCGGGGGCTTGACACCTTACAAAGATGTATAGAACCGTTAAAATACAATTGTTAACAAATTTGAAGTTTAAAGTCTTTCAAAGTTAAACTATACCTCATGTTTGTGGTTTAGCTCTACTAAATAACTAGGCCAACGCACGAACCCACCGATAGCATCGCCGAGAGTAACAATCTCTTCTTCCGGAAATGGCACAAAAGCACCAGGATCTAAGCAACTCTCAACTGCAACCTTCAATTCTCCCTCTCCTACCTCTGTGAGGTGGTGTCTGGAGATGTTATAAACTTTCCTGTGTCCCACCAATCTTCGATCAGGGTCTTCGACAAATAAAGCACATCTAGATCCATCCGCGAACTTTCCAAACGAGGGACTGTCGACGAGGGCCAATTCTCGAGAATGAGACACGAAATCATCATGTCGATGAGGGTGGAACACTGGCGGAACTAGAGTAGTCTCCGCAGAAGAACCGGTCTTACGACGGGTAGGAGAAGTAGGCAAATCACGATCGAATCTCTCCGTAAGAAGTTGCAAAGATTTCTTCAAATCTGCGATCTCTTGCTGGCATTTGGTATGACCACTCGTCGAAGTAGACCGTTGAGTATTCCCATAATATTGTCGAAGTCCAACTCTACTCCCTACCCCTCAGACACGACCGGGGTGTTCGTCGTTTCCCAAGGCCTCGCGTAGAATATCATTCCGACCATCGGAAGCAAATTCTCCTTGAGATTCTCTCAACTTCAGATAGTCCTAAGTTTAAAACAATATTTACTATCATTTGAGCAATATAAAATTAATGATTCTGAATTAATAACATATATATAAGTGATGCAACTTACTATCTTCGAGCCGATAGATTGCGACTCGTCTGTGACGTACTCCCCTCTGGAGTTTACTCTCGCTCTCTTCCAAGAATCACAACGAGCTACGGGAGAAGGAGGAGATAGGTTACTTGCTTGCTCCTCACTCATACCGGAGTCAATTGCCTCCTTTCTCTTCTGAGCAATTTTTTCAGCCATCATTTGTGCTTCTAACTTCTGATACCCCGCTCGAGACATACGATGGGTATACTTGTTAGATGATCTAATCTTTTGGTTTTTTGCTCGGATGGCCTAAAATCAAGTTTATTAGATTGTCACTAAAATCAATAACTAACAAGTTTGTTTTGAAACTCAGTTACTATATTATAAATTAAACTTAGTATACCTCAAACTCCAGGCTATCTCTGGATTTTCTGAATAGCTCCCATTGATTCGGAGTGATAAAGTTATAGACATCGCATGGATTTCTATCCTGGTAGTCTCCGAATATGTACTTGTTCGTTAAATTTGTTTTGAAATCCCTCCAACGAACTGACATGTATGTCATCCACTTCTTCTTCAACTTGTCAGTGGATTGGAACTCAAAAGATTCCTACAACACGTTAACTTTATATATATCAAAAGTTCAACTAAAACTATAGAAATCTATAATGGAAACATTACCTGCACATTATCCCATATTGTGTGCTTCAACTTCTCATCTACATCAGCCCAACTGGATAAACAAATGTCAACTTTGGCCCTCGCTAAGCTACCCAGAAAACCTTTCCAATTATCAGACAGCATACCTAAGGGCTCAAGACGGTCATCAAACTGGATTGGAACTCTACCGTCTCTAGTTCTTCTGCCCACGAATTCTTTCATGAGACAAGGACCTCGTGTGCTGTATGTCTTCGAACCTTCAGACTCGGAGGAAGCGGGTTTCTTTTTCGGAGCCATTATACTATAAAAGATAAATTCAAGTAATTAAATAACGTAGACATGGATTAAATGTCTATTACAATGTGTTACAACAGAAAATTTGCACCTTTACTATTTTTTTCCTTAATGGATTTTCAATCCATATACCTTCACCGTGGTCATCTCTAAACATACAAGTCTCAACATTTATTTCTTCATCTACTGAGTTCAACTCAGGTGCTTGCTTAGAGAAAGGTGGTGTCTCTGCATACTCGATCAGACTATCATCTGATACAATATTTTTCTTCCCTTCCAAAATTACTGCCCATTTCTTATCACACGAATCAGCCACATAGAAGACTTGTTTCGCTTGGGAAGCTAGAATAAAAGGTTCTCCTTTATACCCTTGTTTTGAAAAATCAATTAAAGTGAAGCCATAGTCATCCACTCGAACTCCTGTTTTATTATCAGCCTACTTGCATCTAAATATAGGTACTTTGAATTTAACAAAGTCTAGCTCCCATATATCTTCAATTACATCGTAATAGGACATGTCGGCGTATACAGGATTCTTGTCTTTAGAACTAGACAAATGCAAAGACTCTGCTATTAAGGTGACGCCACTGTTCTGAACAGCACTTTTCGCATCTTCACAAACTGTGTAGAAAGAATATCCATTGATATCATAACCACTGTAACTTATAACAACAGAATGCGGACCGTAAGCCAACCACTGTATTGTCTCAGAAACATCACGCTTGTATGCTAGATTTTTGAACCAAGAGATGAAATTCTTATTGTGACTATTAATTACTTGTTGATCACTCCACGAAGGATTTCTTTCTTTTAGAAACTTCATGTGTTCATTTAGGTATGGTTGAACTTCATTCGAATTGCACAACACATAAAAATATGCTGTCATTAAGTCATCGCCATTTGGATTTAACATTTTCATCCCACGTGTCCCTTTACCATCGGCATGTTTATCATGACGATTCTTCGGAAGTCCAACAGTTTTGGTGTTTGCTAGGTATCCAGTGCAAAACTCGATAACCTCCTCAGCTATGTATCCTTCAACAATACTAGCATCTGGTCTTTGACTATTTTTGCAATAACCTTTCAACACTTTCATATAACGCTCGAAAGGATACATCCACCTTAAGAAAACTGGTCCGCACAATTTAACTTCTCTAACCAAATGAATAACAAGATGAATCATAATGTCGAAAAAAGCCGGGGGGAAGAACATCTCCAACTGACATAATGTGGCCACAATTTCATTCTGTAACTTGTCTAACTGCACAGGATCGACCACTTTACTGCAAATCTTATTGAAAAAGGAACACAACTTTATTATTGCTTGTCTAACATCTTTCGGTAATATGGATCTCAGTGCTACAGGTAACAACTGCTGCATTAAAGTGTGACAATCGTGAGACTTCATCCCCACAAGTTTCAAATCCTTCATAACAACAAGATTACTGATATTTGAAGAATAACCTTGTGGAACCCTTACATCGTGCAAACACTGACAGAGAATTCTTTTCTCCTTTCTAGACAATGTATAACTAGCTGGAGGTAAGTAATTCCGATCTCCTTTCTTCTCTGGTGCCAACATTGCTCGTATACCAATATCAACAAGATCAAGTCTTGCAGTATATCCATCTTTGGTTTTACCAGGTATGTTCAACAGAGTGCCAACAAGACTATCACAATTTTTTTTCTCTACGTGCATCACATCAATACAATGTCTAACTTCTAAAGTTTTCCAGTAAGGGAGATCAAAAAATATTGATCTTTTTTTCCAACTACTTTTGTCGTTTGCTCGTTTGTACGGTTTTCCAAATTCACATTCAATGTTCCTTACACGTTCATACACCTTTTCGACGCTGATTTCAACTGGCGGATTCTGAAACTCCTGTTTCCATTAAATGCCTTCTTCAACCTATGATAAGGATGAGAGTTCGGCAAAAATCTCCGATGACTGAGATAGACAGTCTTAGAACCATTAACTAGTTGCAAAGAACATGTATTTTCCTTGCAAATTGGACAAGCTTTATGACCTTTGTCTGAATATCCAGACAGATTACCATAAGCTGGAAAGTCATTAATCGTGCAAAATATCATTGCCCGCATTACGAACGACTCCTGACGATAAGAATCAAAAACTGACTCTCCGTCATCCCACAATTTCTTTAGGTCATCAATTAAAGGTCTTAAATACACATCGAAGTCGTTTCCAGGTTGTTTCAGACCAGAAATCATTAAGGACAACATGATATATTTGCGTTTCATGTATAACCACGAGGGCAGATTGTAAATTACAAGCAGAACGGGCCAAGAACTGTGAATGGTACTCAAACTACCGAAAGGATTCATTCCGTCAGTACAGAGCCCAAGTCGTACATTCCTCGATTCTTCACCAAACACAGGAAAGTCGACATTTATTTTTTTTCCACTGAGGTGAATCTGCAGGGTGACGTAGCAACTGATCATTTGGTTTCTCACGATCAGCATGCCATGTCATATTCTTGGAATCCTCTTTACCCGCAAACAAACGTTTAAGCCTTGGTATTATTGGAAGATACCACAAAATCTTAGCAGGAGGTCGTTTGATTTTCATCTCATCAGCCTCTTCATTGTGGTTTGGTCCACTACGTTTCATTTTGTATCTTGAAACATTACACCTGGGACAGGAATGTAAGTTTTCAAACTCACCCCTATACAATATACAATCATTCGGGCATGCGCGTATCTTCCTATATTCCATTCCCATAGGGCACAACACTTTATTAGCATCATAAGTTCTATCTGGCAACTCATTATCATCTGGAAGCATCTCTTTCACTAACTTCAACATTGATGTGAAACTCACATCGGACCAACCATTTCCAACTTTTAAATTGTACAACTTCAACACCGCTGGCAATCTAGTGAATTTGGTACAATTCTTATACAACGGCTTCTCATTGTCACTCAACAAATTACCAAGTAAATCGGGGTTGGACGAAAACTTTTCAGCCATATCCTGAACCATTTCCTCTAAGTGATCTTCCACACTAACATCTTCTCCATCATTCTTGGAACGACTACATGATTCATTTTCGCCGTGCCATATCCACCGTCTGTAATTTGGGTCGAAACCTTTCTCAAACAAATGATCTTTCATTTTCCGAAAAGTCAACACTGACATATTATGACACTTATTGCACGGACAATACGCCATGTCGTTGTCTTTCATTTTCTTAGAATGTTTTTTGGCAACCTCTAAGAACATATTCACTCCGTTCTCATACTCATCACTCAATCTGTTTGAAACTATCCACTCTCGATCCATTTCAATCTAAACAGAAGCAAAAATGATAGTTATTATTGAAGAAAATAAATAAAATTTCAATTTAAAAGAATGTGTTCGTAGATGAGAAGATTCAGAGACATTAAGATGAGAAAAGAATGACTCAGAGGAGAAGAGATGAAGTCCTTAATCTAGCGTGGAATAAGGAAGGTTAGAAATCTAACTAAACAATCAAGGCCAAAACAAACCTAAAGTCCACTATAGGTCCTTAGTAATAGACGACGCCTAATTTCGAGGTCCCACCGAGGACCACTAGTCTGTAGGAAATCAAGAACCCGGAGGTCCCTAATATCTCAGGGAGACTAGATGGGCAACGACGTTCAGGCCGAAACGGTCTTAAACATCGAGGACCACTAATCTATAGGAAATCAAGAACCCGGAGGTTCCTAAAATCTCAGGGAGACTAGATGGGCAACGACATTCAGGCCATAACGGTCTTAAACGGTTTCCTCTCCTTAATGCGTCCGAAATTCCTAGGGGCCAACGTCTAATTGATTTTATTAAGGCTCTTTTATTAAGTGGTTTCTGGGCCAAGGAAAGGGTGATGAAATCCCCCACCTCATATCCTATAGGTGACTGCCCCCTAAGTGTTTTTCATACCTTAATCTAACAAACAACACACCAAACAAACACTCACCTCACTCTTGTTCCAATGCAAGTCCTACTAACTAATGCGTGCTTTCTAATGAATGATGAGTGAAAGATAATACGTACCTTATGCCAGCAATCTACGACAGAAATCGTAAATAATCGAAAAATACAATGCATGCAAATCCTATATGATGAATGACTTAACAAATATTGTCTAATCTTTTGCTTTGGGTTATTAAAGGACAAGTTGTTTAAGGGGAGCAATGAGTTATTATCATAATATTAAAAATTCAAACAATTAAGGCAATAAACATTTAAAATATTAAAAGCAAGTATTAAAAATAATTACTTGAATTGACAGAAAAACATTTTAAACACAAACTATCATGTTATTAATAATAATTGGGAATAAAACTTTATTGAAATTTTGGCAGAACCTCCACTTAAAATTTGATATGTAAAATTCTTCAAATCCTGAAATCAACAAGAAAATGTATATCTAGTTATCTAATCACATTCACATTATGTATTTCTCTACTCAATCCAAACCAAATTCTTAACATAATCCAAACCAAATCAATCCAATGAAAACAAAGTTTGGTTAAATCATCCAATCAACCCAACTCAATCCAAACTAAATCAATCCAATGAATATGTTTATCAAATATCAACACATAACACACATGCAAAAAAACTCTGAGAAGAAGTTGCTTATCACGTCTACATGTCAAGAGTGTACATCCACATCAAGACCATACAACTCATGCCATTACACATCATCAATCCATAATTTTGATTTCTTTTTTTCTACTTTGGAAACCATTTGCTACACACCAACAAATTGAATCATTAATTAACTTGGAAAATAAAAGGAATTCTAAATGTTGATATTTGCATCAATACACTTAGATTATCACATTAACCAATATTTGCATCAATACGTTATTATTGTGAACTAATCCTAATTTGGTGTTGCATTCTTGGTCTAAACTAATCCTAAATTAAGGATCTAAAATTGAGCACGAACCAGAGGAGGGAAGAGTTGTGATGCCAGAGGAGCTCTTTGTGGTTCCCGAAGATGTCGCGGAGGAGACCGCTGTAAACGACACGAGAAAGCTACATGCGGAGGAGGCAAAGTTAGAGAGAATATGTGGAGAAAGACGAACTTAAAACAAGCAAAAATGAACTTAAAACCTACATGTGGAGAGAGACGGAGGAAGAAGGAGAAGAGGGCCGGAGAAGTGGAGGAGCGCTTGGGAGCTCGCTGCGGTGCCGGAGACGGTGCGGATCGGTCGGAGGATGGTCGCAGAGGAGAGTTCGGTTGCGGGACGGCTAGGGTTTGGGTGGATTTCGACTGAAATGAATGAAAGAAACGCGTCTGTCCGATTTCTTTAAGACCTATATACGTCGGATGTTCCATAACGCTGACGTCTATACCTCGACGTCTATATGGTTGGAGTATAGACGTCGGCCTTAAATTACGTCCGACGTCTATAGGCCGACGTCTATACCCTATAGACGTCGGATTCACAAGGTACTAAAACACCGACGTCTAAAGGTCGACGTCTATACACTATAGACGTTGGTTAAATGTGTAATTCCTACACCCGACGTCTATAGTGTCGCATAGACGTCGGCTTCCATTCCAGCCGACGTCTATGCTGTCCTCTCCACACTAGATGTCGGTTGTTATAACGGCCGACGTCTATTTGGCGACGAGTAAAGCCAATTCTGCACTAGTGAGTCTTTCTCCTTTTGTTTTTGTTTCTTTTGTTTGTATTGTTAGGGTCATGTTGGTGTGCTGCATTTAATATCGATATATTTGTTTACCATGATCCTTGGGTGACTTTCCTTCTTTTGCTTGCCTGGTGCTTTAAACTTTTCCATTTCTTTCAAAATCTTCATGTGTTTACGAAAGAAACTGTTTTGTGAGTTTGGCATGTGTTTAGCATGTACAAAACCATTTTAAGGCAATCAAAAGAGAAGCTACCAAAATTGACTTGAACATGATGCATTGGGATATCTAGTATACCAGCTTTAAGACTTATCGAGTCGTAAGGATACACCCCGATCTTCCCATGGTGAGCGAATAATCATAGGATTTCAGTACTAAAACAAATAAAGAAGTCCACCCTTAACCTAGTGAGTCAAATAATTAGTGTTTTTTAGTACAATGAAGTTTGTCGTAGTCAGTGACTCTTAAAATATTGTTGCAAAACTTTAAGTGTAGGGGTTTTGGTTCCCATGTAGATAAATAAATAAATAAGTGGTGTTCTCTCTTCTTGCACGGCTCCTATCACTCGGGAAATTAGGCCCAATGGGACTTAGTGCCCAGTGCTTTTGAGTCATCTGACTTGGGATACACCGACCGAACTCCCGTTACACGGGTGGTAGGGATCACCCTATGTGGAGATTTGGGGGACATTGTACGTAATAGTATATGCCCTCACAGACAATGATGTACGAAACCCAACCCTGGAGAATCAAAAATCAACCAATGTAGTGCTCCAAAGAAAAGAAAAAAAATGATGAATGACGAAAAAGAAAAAAGAAAAAAAGAGAGTGAAATAAGAACTTTAATGGACTTTACAAAATGTGACACTTTAAGAAGTTAAGGTTGCCCATGTCTATCACTTAAATCCTTAATTAACTTTCACTAATGATTCATTAGGGTACGTGTGTTGACTGATTACATATATAGAGTCAGCCCGTAGAAATACCGCGTCCAATGAACGACAAAAATGAGTTCATCGAGTCGTGTTGTTGGGTTGAATAATGCATCTATGTTCAGATTTTGTGGGTGGATCTGCTGAAAACCCTTAGGAGACAACACTCCTCCTAGTTTGTGACAAGGGGGTTAAAAAACTTGTTGCACATCCTAAGTGCAATCGTGATTCCTACGAAAGTCAGTAGGATTTTCTTGTTTTACGTATGCCTTTGTCTTTCTTTAATTTTTCCTTTCTTTGTTTTGCTCGGGACTAGGAAAACTTAGGTGTGGGGTATTTGATTGACATCATATCATACATATATTTGTGTCCTATATCCTTTATTTTTAGCCTACGCAATGCTACATAACGAGTTTTATGGTTATGCTTTAGGAATAAACAGGTTTGGGAAGAAGAGACTCAAAAAAGACTCAAAAGCAAGGAAAATGACTAAGTTGCAAGACTTATGGAATGAGATGAAAGAGAGAAGGACCTGGATGTAAAACCACAAGGATCAATGGGCAAATCAAGAAGCTCCACACCCTCATGAGGAGTATTTTGGCAATTAGATCTGGGCCGAAATATCAACAACCAAATCGGGTTCACCAAACATAAAGAAATCAAGCCAGAATCAAGCCACCTAAAACACGACCAGATCAAGATCATCCTGACCGCCAATTGGCTATCCCAAACCGCCCCAAATGACACGTGCTTCAGACGGGTGTTAGATTAGGTTGTATTTAGTCCATATATTGTGTGTGTTTTAGTCTCATACCGGGGGATTGTCCTCGGTTTACGTTTTTCATGCCTATAAATAGAACTCTTCCTTGTCCTTTGTATTCACCCATTGCTTGGTGGTATTTGCTCTACTTGGAGTAAGCCTTGGAGGAAAACTCAAGGTGGAGAAGATTGCTACTTGTAATGGAGTTGTGTAAATAAAATAATTCTTCGTAGTTTGTGTTAATGTTGTCTTCGTTTTAAGGCTTGCTTGTTTAACTTGTTTTGTTTGTCTTAATCTTAGTTGAAGTAATTAGCATGTCTCCATTTCCTATCTTAATTACCTTAATTTGGTTTTGTCTTCTTTTAATGGGTAGTGAGTAGTTCCATCCCCCTTCGGGGGTGGAGATGATGTTCATACATGCATTAAAGAATGGAAATGAATGCTTTATTTTGACATGTGTTGATAAATGTGAATGTATGCTTGCTTATTTAGAGTAGAACACTTCACTTGATGGGTTTTGCCACAACTATTAGACACCTCCCAGGCTTGTTTAGGTTCTGAAATAACCAACTTGTGTATGTGAATGTTAATCAACTACGTTAGTGATTGGATTGATAGGTTTTGCCATAACCATTAGACACTTCTTATACATGAAAATACTACATACATTTTTGCCTATTGAATGCATTCTTCACCATCTTATTACATGTGTGCACTCACTCCACCTCTTAGGGGTCTCTCTTCCTGATTTGTAGCTTTGCATTTTGTTCTCTTAGTTTATTTTGAATCACTCGTTAGTTGCTTTCTTTTGCATTTCTTCTTACTAGTTTACAGTAGCTTAGATAAGCATACCTAAATCTCTTCTCCCTTTATTCGCCACTTGATTTCGTACGAACTAGAAGCTACTCACCTCCTCGTGCACACGACCCGTACTTTCCGCGTCTTCACTGACGTCGTGCACTTACGGTAAATATAAATGATTAAACACTTTACACCCTATTTGAAGAGAAATCGCACACCTGAGTTTCGACATTACACTATGATCTTTATCTTGCTCAAAAATTCTCATTTCATACACGTGCTTAATTATCCTCTACTCACTTGGGATTCCACTTATCAAATCTTTGCATGTGCTTAAGTTAGAGTCTTCATTCAGTCTTGCAGGTTGTAATCTCCAGGTGGGAGCATCTCCCGGGTTGTGGGAGAGGAATCAAGATTTGGGGAGTCTCCATTGCTTGTTGGTGTAAAGACGAGATCCGACCCAAAACATGGATCAATTTTAGTGAAGACGCAAGCAGGGCTCTCAATTCGAGCGGGGCTTATAAGAGAGGATTAAGATCCAGTCGAATGCCTTACTCTCAATTCGACCAAAGTACCATTATGGTGTAATTTGTGTTTTGATTCCCCCATTACTCACTTTCATTTGTTTGATTGCCTATATTTTTTGTTTGTCTATTCACTCCCTCTAGACAGACTTTGCGCCATTAGATCCTACAATTTGTATCAGAACTTAGGTGCTTAATCAATCTACCTAACCGTAGTAAGTAATGGTTGAAAGTTGAGAGGGTATGCATACATTTAGGCATTCTTTGTTTATTGGGTCAAACCATGCATTTTGGAAGAAAACATGAGAAATTGTATGCAATCATACGACATCAAACTTTGGATGTTTCTTCAAGTTCCTTACATTCATTTTAACAGTTTACATGTCATGAGGGATGATGAGCTCCATATGGTGAAGATGAGTGCTAAACTGTTAAATATCTCCATGTGTGGGATTTGTGAGGAAGTGTTCCGTAGAATTATTGTGCATGACTCAGCTTGTGATGCTTGGAAACTTCTTCAATCTCCTTGAAAGGATGTCCATCCATTGGAGAAACTAAGGTAGATTCTTTTATGTAAAAGTTTGAATTGTTTTCCATGGAGGAGGGCTAAACAATATGTAAAATGAACTCTCACTTCACCCTTATTACTAACTCTCTTAAAAGTCATGGAAAGGTCATTGTGGAAAGTGATAGGGTGTGGAAGTTCATTCGGTCCCTCTCAATCAAGTGGGAGAAGAAGACAACTGCAATTGAGGAGGCAAAGGATGCAAATCTGAAAATGGAAGATCTAATCAGATGCCTCATGGTCTATGAGATCCAAATGGAAGATAGAAGATAAAAGGAGAAGGATAATACGAGAAGGAAAGACAAGTCCATTGCCCTAAAAGCCACATCTAACTCCAACCATTCGGAAAGGGATGAGAGTGATGAAGATATTGCCTTATTGATCTGACTCTTCATGAAGTATATAAAGAATGATAAATACCCTTGAAACAAAGGAGAATCCTCCAATTGCCCCTCAAGCTACGAATGAAAAAAATTCCAGGAAACTCAAAAAGGATTGTCCATCGATCAAGATAAGGGAAAGAGATTATTGAGGAGAAACAAGGTACTCAAGAAGGGAGAAGGAAAAAAGGGAGGAAAGATACAAGAGAAGAGATAAGGGTGACAAGGAAAACATGCACAAAATAATAAAACATAGAGAGAAAGATCACAAGAAAGCTTTGAAAGCAACTTGGGATCATTCTAGTTCATCAAGAGCATCTTCTTCAAGTGACTTCGAAAAGGAAGAGGCCAACATGTGCTTAATGTCTCAAGAATAGGAACACAGAAATATTTGTAGCATCACATCCTCTTCAAGAAACGACTCTAGTTCTTGACACATGGCCCATGGTGAAGAACATGAGGTATCATCTTCCCAAGTTGAACTAGCAGAAAATTATGAGGTCATATGTCATAAGAACAAGTTAGCTTGGAAGATAAACAATGATCTCTCATCAAGAATGATGCATTAGTGAAAGAGAATGAACTTGCCATGGAGATTGATTATCTACGAGCAACCTCACATAATGACGAACTTTTAAATCTTAAGGCTCAAAATGAGCAAGTAACTAAAGATTTTGGGAAGTACACTAAGGGTAAAAAAAAGATTGACGTGCTTCTGGGGAGTCAAATACAATCTTTATAAAAACATGGTTTATGGTATGTGCACGTCTCACAAAATATATCCACATCATACTTCGTTCATTCATCAATAACTCTTTTGTGAAGAAGTTTTCCTTAAATATTTGGGTGCCTAAGACAAAACAAGTTTGGAAATGACAATCATTCTACTCATCTCATTGAAATGGTTTTATTAGTTGATGGTTTAAAGCATAATCTACGTAGTGTTAGCCAACTTATGGATAAGAATTATCTGGTGGTTTTTTATCAACCTTTATGCTATATTATTTCTAAGAGCAACATGAAAACTATGTTTAAAGGAACTAGAAAAGAAAATTTAATGTCATATATGTTGATGATATTAATTCTATCTCAGAAGAAACTTGTTTAATTCCCTCAAATAACAAGACATGGTTGTGGCACAATTGGTTGGGACACATTAGTATGTCTCAACAACACAAATTATCTAAATGTAATTTAGTACGAGAGCTTCCAAAACTAGATTTCAAGAAAGATAAGATTTGCAAGTCTTGTCAATTTGGAAAGAAAGTTTAACTTCCTTCGAATACTTGAATGTAGTTTAAATCTCAGAACCTCAAGAACTCTTGCACTTGGACGTTTTTGGTCTATCAAGGACAGTGAACCTTGGTGAAAAATGTATGCATTTGTTATAATTGATGAGTTCACATGCTTTACTTGGGTTATTTTACTTGCAAATAAATTTGATGCCTTTGAAAGAATCAAAAGTTTATGTAAACATTTTTAAAGATAAAATAAGATTCCATGTGTTACAATGCTAGAAAGTAGGCCTCACTGATGGATAAGAAACTATCGGTGAAGCATAAGGTGGCACAGGTGATGATTGACATCATATCATGCATATTTTTGTGTCTTACATCATGTCATGCATATTGTTAGCCTAAGCAATGCTACGTAATGATTTTTATGTTTAATTTTCAGGAATAAACATGTTTGAGAAGCAGAGACTCCAAAATGGCTTAAAAGTAAGGAAAATGACCAAGTTTCAAGACTTATGGACTGAGACTTAAGAGAGAAGTACACGGATGTAAACCAAAAGGAGTATATTGGCAATTAGATTCGGGCCTAAACATCAACAACCAAATTGGGTTCACCAAACATCAAGAAATCAAGCCAGAAAACAAGCCATTCAAATCCAGACTCGATAAAACCAATCCAGACCGCCAATTGGCTGTCCCAAACTGCCAATTGGCGGTCCAAATTACTTCAAAAGGTTCATGGTTTAGTTAGGTGTTCAATTACGTTGTTTTATGTCCATTTATAGTATGTGTTTAGTTCCATATCTTGGGATCCCCGGTTACCTTTTTTCATGACTATAAATAGAATTTTTCCTCCTCCTTTGTAAACATATCCTCTCTTTGTGCCATTCTCTCTACTAGGAGTAAATGCTTAGAGTAAAACTCTGGTGGAGAGAGGCTACTTGTAATGTGAGTGAGCAATAAAGAATGTTTTGTTAGTTCATTATTGTTTTTTTTAATTCTTGTATGCTTTGTTAACTTTGTTTGTTTTAATGTTTGTAGAACTAATTAGCATGTGTTTCTTTCCTTAATATGAATGTTAGATTAATAATGTGTGAGTAGTTCCATCCCTTGGGGGTGCAGTTGATGTTTATACATGTCATGTAGAATGGAATAAATGCTATATATTGTTTTATGACAGAAATGTGAGTATGCTTGCTTGAATTAAAGAGAATACTTAACTTGATGGTTTCTGTCATAATCTTTAGGTACATTCAATGCTTGTTGAGGTTCTTAATAACAAAATTGTTCATGCTCATATTAATCACTTTGGGTAGTGATTTTGATGATAGGTGTAAGTTAATCGGTCACTAATCTAGAGGGGGGTGAATAGATTATCTCCTAATTTTCTTAAACAATGGCACAATTAAACAATAAGGGAAAGAATGCAAACCACAAGATGACTCCAGAGATTTATAGAGGTTCGATCACACCACCGTGATCTAGTCCTCTCCTCAAGTTCCGATCGATCCTCCGATCCCTACTCGAAAATTCACTATTATCTTCGTTCAGGGTCGAAGATAAACCCTATTACAATCGGAGCCTTGCGAACACCCTCGCCTTGCTCGGATCTCCTCTCACAACCCGAGAGGGTGCTTCCTCGAAGCTTTAAAATACAATGGAAATTGAATGTGGTTCTTGAACTCTAACTTGAATGCACTCAAGGATATGATTTATGCTTGGAGTGAATTTAGTGGAAGTATGAGAGTTGGTGGAGCATTGAACGCTTGAAGATTGAGAGAACAAGAGTAGGATAGATATTTTGCAAGTAAGGTTGTGAATGTGTCTCTTAAGTGAAGCTTATATATCCTTCAAAACAAATAGAGCCGTAATGGTAAGTTGGTGTGGATTGGACCAAAGGAAAACAAGATGTGAATTAAGCTCGGGCAGAAATCGAGACATATTCGGTCGACCGTTACAAACACGGTAGTCCGAATAAATGGTTAGACATAAGAACTCGGTTAACCGAATATAGGTCGGATAACCATTCACCAACTTCCAGTAACTTTTTCCTAATTTCGGACAATTAACTTCGGTTGACCGAGACATCTTCGGTGCACCGCTCAAGAGTGGACAGTAAAGATTTGGTGTGACTCGGTGATCATGTTCGGTAGACCGTTGCATGTTCGGTTGACCGATACATGTGCGGGTTTTCGGCTGACATTGTATGGGAAATTGGTTTATTGATAACGGTCGAAAAATTACATGGAAAAAATAGCCGTTACGATCTTACATATAACAACACTTCGGTAATCTGAAGCTCCATCGGTAGACCGGTATGGATGTTTCAAAGGATGTGGCTAAACGACAAAATATAAGTCCGGTGGAGTTAGTTGTGCACGTGGGCCAATAAGATGAAGTCGGTTTAGGCCTAAAGACACATGGAAGTTCGGATGACCGATCTTGCTTCGGAATACCGAATAGTGATGTCCAGAGAAGTTTCGAAGCTACTAGGAATAGGTACACGGTCAACCAGGTAAGGTTCGTTACACCGAAACAATGATTCCAGGAGATCAAGTTTTTTACTGACTCTAAGGAGACGGTTGACCGAATAACGTTCGGTACACCGAAACAAGGGTTCCAGGAAATCAAGTGGTTGCTGACTCTATAGGGAACGGTGTACCGATAGACACTCGGTTATCCATTGGGAACCTGGTTCGGTAAACCGATATGGACACGGTCGACCGAGACAGACGGGTTTATCCTTTTGTGCATCAAGTGTACATTTGATCCTATAACTCAAATAAATGGAAAATTACATATTAAGTCATTGAGGTTTGATTACAAGTCCTGAGCCTTGATCTTGAAGTTGATTAGTCCCTTGGTTTGATCACCTACATTGTTAGGAATACACAATATCTATGCAATTTGACAATATGATGTGTGTGATGTTGTAATTGAAGTTATGCATGTTATTAGTTTGTTAATCATCAAAATTAAGATTAAAGGGCCAAAAAGCCAACAATATCCCCCTTTTTGATGATGACAAACTAATGTCAAATTGCGTAAGTGCTCCCCCTATCGAAAAGCAAAAGATAGGTTAACTCCCCCTTACTCAATCCATGAGTTTCATATATTTGAATTAGGCAATTTGTATCCATTTGTTCTCCCCCTTTGGACATCCATCAAAAACAACATAATAATGAAAGTTGGGGACCAAAAAGACACAATATAAAAATGAAATTGCATTACTTAAGAGGGAAGATAAGGCATAAAGCCAAAGCAAAAGCCAGCACACATAAGCAAATGGCAAAGCAAACAAACACAACAAACAACAAGAAGCAAGAACAAGCAACAAAGATAGGCTAGTTGTCCGGTTGTTCATGTTTCGAAGAAGCTCCATCATCACATTTTGTGAGTCGAGAAAGGCTTGACGAGAGCCTCCAACCACACGAATTTTATTGTTGATCTCATTCAGCGAGTTCGACGTCGACAATTGGAAGTTTTGGAAGTCGGAGGTGAGGTCTTCAATACCTTGATAGTTACGATTTACTAAACTCTGCTCTTCATGAATCTCTTCGTAATTCCGGTCCAAGAGCTTCTCGTGACGATAGGCCCATGTGTACGTGACGATTGGCCCATGCATTAGGACACACTAGGAGAGTGATGAAGAACAATTGGTGACAAAACAATTTAAGGAGTTTCTCAAAGAAGAAAAAGAACGAAGAAAAGAGAAGAAGAAGAAGAGCAAGAGAAAAGAGAAGAAGAAAGCTCTCAAAGCAATTTGGGATGATTCATCATCTTCATCAATTGAAGGCGAACTTGCCTCGATGTGCTTCATGCCAATAGAAGAAGAAGATAGTCAGGTATCTTCTTGCTCTAGTCGCAATTCGATTGATTCAAATCATTTAAATTCATATAATGAACTTGAAAGTGAATTCAATGAATTACTTGAGAATTTCGAGAAAATTTGTCAAAAGAACAAACTAGCAAGAAAGAGAATCAATGAGCTACAATTAAATTTAATCTATCATGAATGAGAAAAATGAATTGTTTTCTAGTCATGATAAAATTGCAGTAGAGAACACTCATTTGATTGATGAAATTACAACTCTAAATGCCAAAGCTTCATGTAGTGATGATAGTAAAGATCTAATTGCTAAGAATGTTCAATTAAAAAAAGAACTTGAAATATTTACAAAGGGAAAGAAAATGCTTGATATGCTTATTGGTAGTCAAAGACAATATTTAAATAGGCAGGGTTTAGGATATAATGTTAACAACTACAAAAAATATGTTATTCATACTACATCGAATGGAAAGCATTTTTTTGTGAATAAAAGTTCCTCAAGTGTTTGGGCACCTAAGACCGAAATGGTCTGGGTACCAAAAATTAATGTCAAATGACCCAATGTTGTTTGGGTACCAAAATCTTCACTTGTAGGTACTTAGAAGGAGGAGGATCGGTAGCGATCGACTCAAGAAAGAAGACATTGATTCCAAGCTTCAAAGAATACTTTGGATCGAATTTATAAAGCCATCGTCGCTATCGAAAGGAGATTGGAACAAATACCAAATCGAGGATCAAAAGTTGGGTGACGTTCTCTATCCTCTTAACTGTAACATTTGGTTCTAATCTAGAAAATTGCATGCTTAAACGATAACATACATCATTGCTTTTTAGGCCTTAGTGATAGGGGGAGCATATAATGTTATATCATCTAATTATAGGGGAGAATTTTGTAATCCTAACCTTTGCATCATGTGCTTTTATTGTTTACATTTGATTGATGTGAAAGGAGGAGAATGATAAAGATTTAGCTTCAATTTACTCATACTATGCATATTCTTAGGGGGAGTATCTTATACTTGCATAGTTTACATATATGAAGGGGAGCAATCATATAGAAAAGTGGAGAACTTAAATTGAAACTCAAGTATTAAGATATAAGTTTGACATCATAAAAAACGGAGATTGTTGCCTTTTTGACCTTAATCTATATTAATTTTGATGATTAATCAAACTATCTTAATAAATCAACATAATCAATCAAAGTGAGCAAACACGATTGTTAGGATCTATGGCCCTCTAATTGATAGAAAAATGCGGAATTAAAAATACTAATCGAAGGATTAAGGAAGAGACAATTGCAAACCACAAATTCGTCGACACCGGAGTTTAGAGAGGTTCGGCACCCACACCTGGGTCCTAGTCCTCCTCGCAAGCCTCGCTCGATCCCCCGAGCCTCGCTTACGGTTCCACTAATAGATCTCCATTCCGGGCCGAGACCAACGTCGTTTACAACATCGAGCCTCGCGAACAACCTCGCCTCGCTCGTGTCTCCTCTCACAACCCGAGAGGGAGCTTCCTCGAAGCTTTACAACTTGGTGATTCTTGAATAAGGAATTGGAATCACAATCTAACTAACACTCTATACTTGAGCACACTTGGATATGATATGGAATTGGATATGCAAGTGGTGAAGTTTAGGCTTGAGTGTTCTGGATTGAGAGCTTGAAGATGGAGAGGATTTGGCTTTGAGTATTGGATAGATAGGAAGTGTTCAAGATGTCCAAAGCAACCAAATGAGGTCCTATTTATAAGCCTTCAAGCTCATCTAGACGTTTGGGAGTTGGTGGGGAATGGACCAATGAGAAAGCAAGATGTGACTTAAGCTCGGCCAGAAATCGAGACAGATTCGGTCGACCGTTATCCACACGATAGTCCGAAACATTGGTCAGAACAAAGAACTCGGTTGACCGATTATGTATCGGATCACCGTTCACCAACCTCCAGTAGCTTTTATCGATTTAGCCCTAATTAAATTCGGTTCACCAAAGTCCATTCGGTTCACCGTTCCAAGGTGGACAGTAGAATTGATTGGGCTCTGATCTACTCAAGTTTGGTTGACCGTGTATACTTCGGTATACCGAAGTAGCGCGGAAATTGCGCTGACAAAGCGTGGGAGATTGGTTTACCAATAACGGTCAAGTTAAATAGCCGTTGGTCTCCTAAAGCAATATGATTCGGTTAACCGAATGAAGTTCGGTGTACCGAATATGGATAAGTCAATTTGGCTTTAGGTCAAGATTTAAATACGACCGTTGGAGCAAAGTCCAAAACCGGTCCAGGCTAATTCGGTCTACCGAAGGCGATTTGGTATACCGATGTGGTTATTCCAGGGAACACCTAAAGGATTCTACACGGTTGACCACAAGGTGTTCGGTGGACTGAACTCTACAAGATTCGGTTTACCGAGAATGGATCGGTTAACCGTGGGGATACGGGACAGAATCCTAATGTGCTCAAGTTTACATTAATCCTTAGGACTCAAATTATACTACATTACATATTGGTCCAAAGCTTGATTACATGTCTTGAGTCTTTATCTTCTTGTCCCCAAGCTCCTTAGCTTGATTCTTCATCAACCTATTAAGAATATCGCAAGTACACGAATATATATGCAATGCATGTATTCATGTTTGCTTACTTTGATTGTCTAGGTTGATTGATTAAATATAGATTAAGATTAGATTACTTAATCATCAAAACTAAATAAAGATTAAGGCTAAAAAGCCAACAATCTCCCCCTTTTTGATGATGGCAAATCTATATCTTAATATTTTGAGTTCAATTGTATTTCTCCCCTTTCTATATGTTTTGTTTCTTAACATATATGTAATCTATGCATTTACAAGATTTCTCCCCCTAACAACATGCATAGTTTATTTAAAATTGAAGCTCATCTTAATTCTTCTCCCCCTTTGACATCAATCAAAAAGCAAACATTAAGCATTTGATGCAAAGGTAAGAGATATCTAACTCTCCCCCTTAATTATATGATTTTGTACTTTAAGGCTCCCCCTATCAATTAGGCTAAATAGCAACAATGAGTATTAACAATTAAGTGCATTTCTATTCTCCCTCTTAGCCTATTTAACATCCATTTTACAATTTTACATTTATGATTATGGATGTGGTATATGATATGCAATGAATAGGGTATAAGATATGCAATGAATGGGTAAAAGATATGTCAATTAAGCTCTAAAATTTAGATTAGAATCAATCAAAATTTATACCGTCGTGGCGCTTCGAATTGACTCAACCCGTATTCGGTGATGCAACCGGCTTTAAATTTTTCTTTGAAGCTCATCCGGTCACCACCGATTTCCTCTCTCAAGTACCTACAATTGAAGATTTTGGTACCCATTTTTGCTTGGGTCCAATCATGTTAGTTTTTGGAACCCAAACCATTTTGGTTTTAGGTGCCCAAATACTTGACGAAGTTTTATTCGCTACAAAATGCTTTCCATTCAAAGTAGTGTGAATAACATGGTTCTTAAAGTTATTAGCATAAAAACCTATACCATGTTTATCTAGTGATTGTCTTTGACTACCAATAAGCATATCAAGCATTTTCTTTCCACTTGTGAATTTTTCAAGATCCTTTTGTAATTGAACATTCTTAGCAATTAGATCTTGAATATCAACACTACATGAAGGTTTTGCATTTAGAGTTGCAATTTCATCAATCAATTGAGTGTTCTCTAATGCAATTTTATCATGACTAGCAAGTAATTCATTCTTATCATTCATGATAGATTCAATTTGAGATTGTAGCTCATTGATTTTCTTTCTTGCTAGTTTATTCTTTTGACAAATTTTCTCAAAATTTTCAAGCAATTCATTGAATTCACATTGAAGTTCATTATATGCATTTGAATCATTTGAATCAATTGAATTATGACTAGAGCAAGAAGATACCTCACTATCATCGTCTTCTATTGCCATGATGCACATTGAGGCGAATTCGCCTTCAATTGATGAAGATGATGAAGTGTCCCAAGTAGCTTTAAGAGCTTTCTTCTTCTTCTCTTTTCTCTTCCTCTACTTCTTCTCTTTTCTCCTTTCTTTCTCTTCTTTGAGAAATTCCTTAAATTGTTGTGTAGCCAATTGTTCCTCGATATCACTATCTCCTTTTATCGAATTGGCGACGACGTGTAGCCCTAAGGATTTCTTGACTCTCTTCTCATTTCGGTCTCTCATTTGTATCTCATATGTCATGAGACTTCCCATGAGTTCTTCAACCGACAATATCGTTAGATCTTGCGCTTCTTTTATTGCGGTTGTCTTTTCTTCCCAATCATAGTTGAGAGACCGGAGAATCTTCCTTGTTATTTCTCCCTTGCTAAAAATCTTTCCAAGAGCACTAAGGGAGTTAATAATTTCGGTGAAGCGAGTGTGCATCTCGCTTATGTTTTCACCGGGTAGCATATGAAACAATTCATATTTATGCATGAGTAGATTAATCCTAGTTTCTTTTAATCTAGTGGATCCCTCATGATGCATTTCTAATGTGTGCCAAATTTCATATGCACTTTCACACCCTCTTACCCTATTGTATTCCCCTTCATTTAACCCACAATACAAGATATTCATAATGCGGGAATTCATCTCCGCTTCCTTAATTTTGGGTTTTGTTAAGGATACAATTTCATCATCATTAGGAGGTGTGTATGAGTTTAATATGAATGTCCAATATTTCAAATCATTTGATTGCAAATATATTCTCATTCTTTTCTTCCAATAGTCATAATTTAACCCATTAAACAATGGTGGCTTAGATGTAGATAATCCTTCACAATGATTAGAAGTAGATGCCATGCTAAATTACGATTAAGTAAATGAAATTGGCAACCTAATGCTCTGATACCAATTGTTAGGATCTATGGCCCTCTAATCGATAGAAAAATGCGGAATTAAAAATACTAATCGAAGGATTAAGGAAGAGACAATTGCAAACCACAAATTCGTCGACACCGGAGTTTAGAGAGGTTCGGCACCCACACCTGGGTCCTAGTCCTCCTCGCAAGCCTCGCTCGATCCCCCGAGCCTCGCTTACGGTTCCACTAACCGATCTTCATTCCGGGCCGAGACCAACGCCGTTTACAACACCGAGCCTCGCGAACAACCTCGCCTCGCTCGTGTCTCCTCTCACAACCCGAGAGGGAGCTTCCTCGAAGCTTTACAACTTGGTGATTCTTGAATAAGGAATTGGAATCACAATCTAACTAACACTCTATACTTGAGCACACTTGGATATGATATGGAATTGGATATGCAAGTGGTGAAGTTTAGGCTTGAGTGTTGTGGATTGAAAGCTTGAAGATGGAGAGGATTTGGCTTTGAGTATTGGATAGATAGGAAGTGTTCAAGATGTCCAAAGCAACCAAATGTGGTCCTATTTATAAGCCTTCAAGCTCATCTAGACGTTTGGGAGTTGGTGGGGAATGGACCAATGAGAAAGCAAGATGTGACTTAAGCTCGCCAGAAATCGAGATAGATTCGGTCGCCCGTTATCCACACGGTAGTCCGAAACATTGGTCAGAACAAAGAACTCGGTTGACCGATTATGTATCAGATCACCGTTCACCAACCTCCAGTAGCTTTTATCTATTTAGCCCTAATTAAATTCGGTTCACCGAAGTCCATTCGGTTCACCGTTCCAAGGTGGACAATAGAATTGATTGGGCTCTGATCTACTCAAGTTCGGTTGACCGTGTATACTTCGGTATACCGAAGTAGCGCGGAAATTGCCCTGACAGAGCGTGGGAGATTGGTTTACCAATAACGGTCAAGTTAAATAGCCGTTGGTCTCCTAAAGCAATATGATTCGGTTAACCGAATGAAGTTCGGTGTACCGAATATGGATAAGTCAATTTGGCTTTAGGTCAAGATTTAAATACGACCGTTGGAGCAAAGTCCAAAACCGGTCCAGGCTAATTCGGTCTACCGAAGGCGATTTGGTATACCGATGTGGTTATTCCAGGGAACACCTAAAGGATTCTACACGGTTGACCGCAAGGTGTTCGGTGGACCGAACTCTACAAGATTCGGTTTACCGAGAACGGATCGGTTAACCGTGGGGATACGGGACAGAATCCTAATGTGCTCAAGTTTACATTAATCGTTAGGACTCAAATTATACTACATTACATATTGGTCCAAAGCTTGATTACATGTCTTGAGTCTTTATCTTCTTGTCCCCAAGCTCTTTAGCTTGATTCTTCATCAACCTATTAAGAATATCGCAAGTACACGAATATATATGCAATGCATGTATTCATGTTTGCTTACTTTGATTGTCTAGGTTGATTGATTAAATATAGATTAAGATTAGATTACTTAATCATCAAAACTAAATAAAGATTAAGGCTAAAAAGCCAACAACGATTACATGCATTGCATACATACTTGTATACTTTCAATCATCTTAATAAGTTGATCAAGATTATCAAAGAGAATGAGCATTGGAACAAAGACATCAAGACTCAAGACTTGTAACCAAAGCTTTGGACCAAGACTTGTAATTTTCTATTTATTGAGTCCATAGGAAAATATGTAAACTTGAGCACTAGACTTGCCTTGCAGTATGAGTCTGCCCCAGCCAAGATAGGTCGATCGAATGGCTAGCGGTCGACCGAACTGCCTTGGATTCATTTTGGAGTTTACTCTCTGGAATTGTCCAAATGGTTGACTGAATAGCTTACGGTCCACCGAACTGCCTCAGATTCATTTTGGAGTTTACTCTCTGGAATTCTCCAAATGGTAGACCGAATGGCTAACAGTTGACCTAATTACCTTGGACAAGTTTTGGATTTTACTGGAACGATCATATTTGAATCTTCCCACTTTCGGTCATCCGAATAGACAACGGTTGACCGAACTAGCCTAAGTTTGAAAACAAACAATCTTTCATGTCCACCTTAGAACGGTGCACCAAACTCCTTTTGGTAAACTGAAATCTCTATTGGTTGAAATTTGAGTCATATTCTGAAGCAACCAAATAGTCATTTGAATCGACATCGGGCTAGGGGTGAGCACATACCGGGTCGGGTCGGGTTTTTTGACCGGACCGGACCGATCGGGTCGGGTCGGTCCGGACCGAATTCGGATCCGGTCCGGTCTCCGGTCATGCAAAATTTGGAATTTCGGTCTTCGGTCCGGTCCGGACCGAACCCGATAAAAACCGGACCGGACCGGATCCGTTTATCCAATTATCTGATTACCCATATACCCGAAAAGTCTGATTCCTCCCACAAACCCGAGAATTCTAAACTCTACCCGAAATTCCGAAACTCAAACCCGAAAGCCAAAATCCCCAAATCGTAACCCTAGCCGTTCCTCTCCTCTTCCCCAACCCCTTTGCTGCCTTGCACCCACCGGCGTCCTCCCCACCGGCAACCCCTCCTAATCGAAGACCATTACACCAGCAACCCCTCCTCATCGACTACCGTTCCACCAGCAACCCCTCCTAATCGACGACCGTTCCACCGACAATCCCTCCCCATCAGCGTCCTTCGGAGTCAAGCAACACGCAGCCTTCGGAGACGCACCTCAGGTTGCCTCTTCCCCCCTTTTTTATGCATCTCTTCTTCTCTTTGTGCATCTTGTATTTTGGTTGGTTGTTTTCAATCGAATTTGATTTGCATGAAAATATTGAAGTTTGCCATCCTAGTTTCATTGCTCTTCATTGTTTGCTTTCACTCACCTAATTACAACTTGAGCTTTGTCGTGGTGGTTGTTGGATTCTTGATGCAGTATTTTTTTTTTCCGGAACTGTTTACTAATTACTCCCACATGAGGAATAATTAAGTGTAGTTGTTGAAGACATCCACAGACGGATTCTGATTTGGTATAGTTGAGTTGAAGAGATCATCACCTTGTACACAGATTATAAAACTAAAACTAATAATCAAGAAAATCTATTATGATTGGGTTCTCTGATTACTAGTTGTAGACTTCCATAGGCTGGAATAAGGATCCAAAGCATAATTCAAAGACGTCATTATTTGGTGTATTCTCAGTACATTCACATATGATAGTTGAGTTCCTCACTTACATACTAAGGCAAAAAAATAGACCAAATACTCATCTGTTGATCTGCATATTTAAGTTTACTTAGTTTAATTTATTTTGTGGTTGGGTGGGAATTTGTGATTGTTTTAAAAGTTGCATCGGTGAGTACAAATACCAGCACTTCCTTTTCTGTTATTGTTTCTATTTTTTCAAAGTTTGCAACTATTCAAAGTTTGCAAATTATGTTTCTGTTTTTTCTGTTTTTGTTTTTGTTTTTGTTTTTTTCAAAGTTTGCAAATTTTCAAATTTAATTCAACCGTTCAACAGTTCCTTTCTTTAATTAGGTTTAATTCTGAATTCAAAATTGCACAATTGCTTTCTCAATTCAAAATTGAATACTTGCATAACTGCTTTCTCAATTCAAAATTGCTGCAATATCATGTTTTCTTGAGAAAGGGTTCTGTAAGGTTTAGTTAAGCTCAAGTTAGATCAGAAAGGGTTCAACAAAAAAATTCTCCTCTATGCTTGTAATTATCACTAAAATTTCTTGTTTGTTTATTGAGTTTGGTCTGAAATTTATGTTATGATTTTTGCACTACTAATTATTTTTATTGATTTTTTGAAAATGACAGATTTCGAGAATGCGAGTGCACCGGACGATATAATATATGTGGAGTAATTGTTTATGTAATTTATGTTGTTGGATTCGTAGACAGTAGACTTATGGACTTATGTAATTATTATTTTTATTGTGATTTGTGGAATTTGTGTTGAATTTGAAGTATTTTGGTTCAAAACAAGAATGTTTAAACTTAGCAGGTAGTATTACAAAACAGGAATACAAGTCAAAATCAAATCTGTCAAAGTCAAAATAGGAAAATTAATTCGGTCTTTGACCGAAAATCGGACCGGACCGGACCGGTCAGTCCGGTTCGGTCTTCGGTTAACATGAAATTACTTCGGTCCGGTCCGGTCCAAGACCGATTCGGATCGGTCCGGTCTTCGGTCCAAACCGGATAAAATAATTCGGTCCTGTTCGGTCCGGGTCCGGTCCGGTCCGGTTCTGGACCGATGCTCTCCCCTACATCGGGCGACTAAACTAGCCTAAAAAGCCCGAGATTCAAGCAAATTCTTGATTCTCATTGGTTCATAACTCCACCAACTCCCCAACAGCTCTGTTTGCTTTGAAGCCTATATAACCTCATTCAAGAGACACAAACAAGACCTCTACACTCTCAATTCATCTTTACTCTTTGTTCTCTCATTTCCCAAACCTTCAAACTCCAAATACACTCAAAGTTTCATCTTCACCAATTGCATATCCATTCCATAACAATATCCAAGTGTGCTCTAGTAAAGAGTGTTAGATTGTGATTCAACTTCCACATCAAAGAATCACCAAGTTGTAAAGCTTTGACGAAGCTCCCTCTCGGGTTGTGAGAGGAGACACGAGCGAGGCGAGGATTGTTCGCGAGGCTCGGTGTTGTAAACGACATTGATCTCGGCCCGGGACGGAGATCGGTTGGTGGAACCATAAGCGAGGCTTGGGGGATAGTGTGAGGCTTGCGAGGAGGTCTAGTACCGGGTGCAGTGCCGAACCTCTCTAAATCTGGTGTCGTTGATTTTGTGGTTTGCACGTTTTTATCTCCTAATCCTTTGCTTAGTGTTTTAATTCCGCATTTAGTTCTTAATTGGAGGGCCATATATCCTAACACAATAAAGAATGTTTTGTTAGTTCATTATTGTTTCTTTTAATTCTTGCATGCTTAGTTAACTTTGTTTGTTTTAATCTTCGTAGAATTAATTAGCATGTTTTCTTTCCTTAGTATGAATGTTTTTTCCTGAAGCAACCCAACGGTCATCCAAATGGAGTTCAGTCGACCGGAACTAGCCAATAATTCTGCCCGAGCCTCAAGCAAACTCTTTCTTCTCCTTGGTTCATAACTCTACAACCTCCCCAATGGCTCTATTATCATTGAAGCCTATATAAGCCTCATTCAAGAGACACAAAACAAGACCTCTACACTCTCAATTTATCTATACTCTTTGTGCTCTCATTTCCCAAACCTTTAAAACTCCAAATTCACTCAAAGCTTCATCTTCACCAATTGCATATCCATTCCATAATAATATCCAAGTGTGTTCAAGTAAAGAGTGTTAGATTGTGATTCAACTTCCACATCAAAGAATCACCAAGTTGTAAAGCTTCGACGAAGCTCCCTCTCAGGTTGTGAGGGGAGACATGAGCGAGGCGAGGATTGTTCGCGAGGCTCGGTGTTGTAAATGGCGTTGATCTCGGTCCGGGATGGAGATCGGTAAGTGGAACCATAAGCAAGGCTCGGGAGATAGAGCGAGGCATGCGAGGAGGACTAGGACCGGGTGCGGTATTGAACCTCTCTAACTCTGGTGTCGTCGATTTTGTGGTTTGCACATTTTTATCTCTTAATCCTTTACTTAGTGTTTTAATTTCGCATTTTGTTCTTAATTAGAGGGCCATACATCCTAACACAATAAGGAATGTTTTGTTAGTTCATTATTGTTTCTTTTAATTCTTGCACGCTTAGTTAACTTTGTTTGTTTTAATCGTCGTAGAATTAATTAGCATGTTTTCTTTCCTTAATATGAATGTTAGATTAATAATGTGTGAGAAGTTCTATCCCCCTTTGGGGGTGGAGTTGATGTTTATACATGTCATGTAGAATGGAATGAATGCTATATATTGTTTTATGTGAGAAATGTGAGTATGCTTGTTTGAATTAAAGAGAATACTTAACTTGATGATTTCTGCCATAACCTTTAGGTACATTCCATGCTTGTGTAGGTTCTTAATAACAAACTTGTTCATGCTCATATTAATCCCTTAGGGTAGTGATTTGGATGATAGGTCTTGCCATGAGGTACTTCTTATCCATAACAACACTACCTAAACTTGTGCTCTATTGAATGCATTCATCACCACTTATTTCATGTGTACACACACTCCACCTCTTAGGGGTTTCCCTTTCGGATTTCCAGTTTGCTTTTATTAGTCACTTAGTTTAGTTTTATTTCGTCTCGTGCTTTCATCTTCTTTGTTGGTTTCGTGCTAGTTTAGCGTAGTTTAGTTTAGTGTAATGAATCTCTTCTCCCTTCTTTTCCCACTTGCCTTGAAATGAACAGAGTTGACACACCTCCCTGTGCATCGACACGTATTGGCCATGTCTTCACCGACGTCATGCACTTGCGGTTAAGCTTTTTTAATCAGGTAAGTATACACCAATAACTAGTGTTTTCTATCAGTTGACAAGTACAACAACTACAAGAATTTAGGGATACAATAATGGTAAGTCTATTCGTCATTGTAGCATCCGTGGCTAATTTGGGAATCAACCACGAATGGGTTAATTTTTTGCCACAGATTTGTCTCGTGACTCAAAATTCTCTTCATAAAAAACAAAACAAACCTAACCCCTCAAGTTGAAACCTCACTGTTCCCAAAAACCCCAAATTTTGTCCACCTAGAAATCACCCTCCTACATGGCGACGTCCGCCCACTTCTCCCACCATCCACCCTCTCACCACCTCAAACCCTACATGTCTGGCACCCTCAACTCCCTCTCTATCCTCAACCTTGAACTCGACAAGAGCACCCCACCTTCCTCTCCACCCTCCTTTTCTCCAGTGACAAGGCTAGTTAAGTTTTTTTGGTTTTGTTTTGGAATTTAGGGTTTAGGTGTGATTCGAAGGTTAGATGTGATTTTTGTTGGTTGGTTGCAGTATTTCTTGGATTAGAGTTTGGATGTTGTGATGGTTAATTGTTTTGCTAGAATTTAGGGTTTATGTTTGTAATGAACGGACGAAGATCCACACCTTTAGTGTTTATTTTGATTTTATGTTAAGAGTTTAAATTCTCATTAGCGCTAGTTCTTCTTTTCACAATTTTTCTTTTTAATGTTTTTTATTTCTTGAAGTTGTAATTTGGCTACCTAGGTTCCTTAAGTTTGGTTATTTTTGTCAGGTATACAGTTCGATTGTGTATCCCTTATTTTTCTTTAAATCCCATGTTTATGATCTTTTGTGAGGGCAACAAGCTAATCAGGTTTATTTGTTTGTTTTCGAACTTATGCATGTGGGTACTTTCATGTGTGTGCTCTAGGAGGGTGATTTGGAGTCTTCGATAAAGTCACTTTTGAACCAGGAGAAGTGATTAGTAGCGTATCATACATCGCATTCATGCTATATATCCTTTATTTTACCCCAATTTTTTGCTACTCGAGTATTTGTTTGTGGTGTTTTAGGTGTTAGGTAATAAAGAAGAGAAAGAAATCAAATGAAGCAAAGTGGACCTATTTGTAATGCACAAGGACCCATCTGCAAATAAGAAATGACTCAGATGAAATCCAGAGCGAACTGAACGCACGAAAAACATTTCAGGAACAAAAATCCCTCAATACCATGATCTTGAGGAGTATTTTGCAAACTAAAGACAAACATGCTCGAACCAGCAACTAGGAGTGCACCCCACATGCAAAATACAACACTTAGGTTGCTAGAGAAAAATGGGGCTGATCAAACCCGAACCATTTGACAGGGTGGATCAAAATTTGCTAAGAGCGGATGAGTTGAGTCAGAACATGCCCAAATTTCTCCCATGGCTCGAGTCAGATTAGTAGGGTGCACCATAACATAGAGAGCATTTACAGCTGTTGGATTGTTCCCAGAATCATATACACCACACGTTTTCTATAAATTGCATGGTTTCTTCTTCCTTTCCTCTTCTTCTCCACTTCCACCATTAGAGTAGGTTAGTTTTTACCCAATTTAGCTGCAAGTAGAGGAAGGTGGATGAAGGTTATAATCTAACATTTTCTTTAATATAAGGTTTGATTCAGGTTCCTCTTGTCATTACTTTCTTTCCATCCAATTAGTTTTTGATTTTGTTGGTTAGTTTTCTAGTTAGAGTTTTATGTCATGTTTAGCTTAATCTCTTCATTTCTGTTTTGTAGTGATGATTAGTGAGTGGATCCACCCCATTGGGGATAGAGGTAATGTTGTTGCTAGTGAAGGGTATGATGGGGTCCTAAGCTTGTGTCATTTCCATTTGCTTAATGTTAGATCTAAAACTTGTAGCATGTTAACCATGTTTTAGATGAGATAATGGCCACACTAGGTACTTATTTCATGCTAGATCTATTTTTGACATGTTGCTTGTGATGGATTCTATTTGATGATGGAATTGACTTGAAATGAATGGTTGCTTGATTTGGTTTATGTTGCTTGAATGAACTAAGGTTATTCTTAGGATTTATTGATGCTTTAATGGCCACACTAGGTGCTTATTGCATACTTTAGAATTCATAAAATTGGTCTTAACTTCATGCTAACCTATTCTAGTCTTGTATACCATGTGATTGTATGTGTTTCACACGTAGATTCCACACTAGCTTCTACTTGTAAACACACACTCTTCCACATATGCTTAATGGTTGGACACCCTCATTCACACACACCTCACTACTACACCTCCACTCCAAGTGGTTTTGTTAGATTGCTTTCTACTATTTTAGTATAGTTAGCTTAGGCTAAATCTCTCCATCCATTTCTCTTCCTTCGATTATTGTGATAATAACAACGCGCACAACTCCTTGTGGTATGACCCATAGATGGGGCATCTTCACTGACATCGTGCAGTTGCGGTAAATTAAAACGATCTAGCAAGTTTTTGGCACCGTTGTCGGAGACTTGGTTGTAGTCGTTGATATTTCCACCATTTTGGTGGTTTTTCTTACATTTTCTTTTTACTTTTGTTACTAGAAAGGGGAACAAGTGGATTGAGCACTTCACAGAGGCCAAGGTACATCTAGGAGAAGTTTGGGGACCGTAATTCCTAAACATTCCGTCAGTGGTAAATTTTGTGAGCTTGTTTCACTTTTTGTTTCACCTATAGCTTGTTCTTGCTATTTCTATTTCTATTTGATGCTACAAATTAATTTGACATGCATATTCCCCTCTTTAAGACACATTTGACACTTAAACTCAAAGCAAAAGAGTATATGATCGCGATCTAGGTCATGCACCAAACATAGGCCTTGCACGTATATCGTCTTTCCTTTGTTTTACTTCTTGTTGTCGATTGATGGCGAGAGGTACGGTCCTTCTTCGCTCATTCATGGAATAGTTAGTAGGGTCGTATTGGAACAAGAGTGAGGTGAGTGTTTGATTGGAGGACTTGATTGCTAGTTTAGGGATCAAAATACCCTAAGGTGGGTTGTCCCATACAAGATAAGGTAGGGATTTCATCACCCTATCCTTATCCCAAAAAATCAGACTTAATCAAAAACCTTAATCTAAAATCAAGTAGAGATTGGGCACTAGGATTCGGGAGCACTTAGGAGACAATCCCATTTTTGATGTCATGGCCTGAACGTCGTCATTTGCTTAGTTGCATTGAGACTTTTGGGACCTGTGGGTTCCTACTTTCTCATTTGGCTTAGTAACAACGGTCCCTCCTCATGAACCATTTGAACAGGTCTAGGGTTGTTACTTCCTGGAGGTGGTTGATAGGGCTGATATTGATTAATAGATTTTGGATTCACCTCAGGTTGACTTGGAAACTGACCATTTTCTCTTTCACCTACTTTTTGTGCTAGTTGGCTGACTTGCGTTTCTAGCCTTTGGAAAGATTGGTTGGTTGTTTGCATAAAGGTCTTAACCAAATTTTCCAAACTTGTCAATCTAACATCATAATCTCCATTGTTACTAAACCCAGATGATGTATTATATCGGTTATACGGGTTTGGTTGTTGTCTAGGAGGTTGACCTTGTTGGTTCCATGAAAGATTGGGATGATTACGCCAACCCGGGTTATAGGTTGATGCGTATGGGTCATTTCTAGAATGGTTAAAGGTGGCATTAACTTGTTCCAAGTCCGCACAATCCTCCATTGTATGACCAGCTTGACCACATCTACAGCAAGGGATAGAAGATGCTTGACTCACTAGGAGTCTGCGTGTTTAGCTCTAGACGTTCCATTCTGCGCATAAGGGTAGCTAGTTTTGCTTCAGCAGCAACCGTAGCATCTACAGCTAAGACACCTGGTTTGGGTTGACTTGTTATTCTAGATCCAATACTCGGATTATTCGGCTCTCTAGCATTGTCCCATTGCATATTGTTTTCGGCTAAATCCTCAAGAAAAGTCCAAGCATCATTCTCATTTTTGACATGAAGTTTCCGTGCTTACAGATTCTACCATAACCCTAGATGTGGGTGTCAATCCCTCATAGATAATTTGGCACAATTCCCATCTTGGAATTCCATGATGAGGGCATTGGGTCAACAGACTCTTAAATCTTTCTAAATAGGAATAGAACAACTCGCTCTCAGATTGAACGAATTCAACAATTTCATTCCTAATCTTAATAGTCTTGTGGTTGGGGAAATATTTCTTTAAGAATACTTGAACAAACTCGGCCCAACTCCTAATAGATCTTTCGGCTAGACTATATAGTCATTTCTTAGCGTCCTTCAGTGCTAGAGACACGAATTTCAGACGCACTGGCTCCTCAGAGATATGTTGGTATTGCTTGAGGGAGCAGATTTCCTCAAATTCTCTAAGGAAGAGATATGGGTCTTCCCTAGAGGTGAACTTGGGCAACATACTCATGTATTGTGCCTTTAGTTCGACGTCGCGACCTGGTAAGGTGGGCATAACGATGCACGATGGCTGAGCAGCCATCGTTGGGTAGCACCGATCCCTCAGAGTCATAGGTGGTGCAACAGGTGGGTCCACTACATTCTCACCCATTGGATCCGGGTGAGGTGGTGCAATAGGTGGATTGGGGCTAAGCTCCAGACTAGAATTTAGATGAACTCGTGAGAATCGATTGCTCAAGTCCCGAACCCAAATCTGAGTGCACCAGTTTGAATCAATTTTTGAATTCAAATTCCAAATTCAAATTCAAGAATCAATTGATTTTTTTTTAATATTTG
The DNA here is from genome assembly GCA_963682175.1 of Triglochin maritima. NCBI lineage: Eukaryota > Viridiplantae > Streptophyta > Magnoliopsida > Alismatales > Juncaginaceae > Triglochin > Triglochin maritima. The sequence continues at coordinate 36,557,682 of OY821773.1, read as the reverse complement.
TTTTAATTTTTATTTTTTTAAAAACAAACGATAGAAGGGGGAAGATGAGAAAGGAATCCTAATCTAGAGAATGGAGATGAGAAGAGAAAGAAGACTCAGATGAGAAGGGAAACTTAACTCTAAAAGATAGAAAAGATGGTCAGTCAGAGATTTCCTAAACAAGCACAGTTCAAACAATCCTAGACCTAGTGTCGCTTAGATCTAGACGATTCCTAACTGGTTGAGTCGAATTGGTTCGCTTGATTCACCTCCCTCACTAATCAAACAAAATTGGCCAGGCAGTGTATAGCTAGTGGGGGCGCTTTCCGACAGGGTCGGTGCCAATTAGACAACCACTTTGCTCGGAAGACTTACGTCAACGCAAAAACACTTTCTAGACACCAAATTAAATTCGATCAGCTTCAAGTCATAGCAAGTCAAATCAATCTTCTCCTTAATTGAGTCTGAATCCTTAGGGGCCAACGTCTAATTGATTTTAATTTAAGGCTTGGGTGACACTTTAGGATTGTGATTTGTGGGCCACGGAAGGGTGATGAAATCCCCACCGTATCTTTTCCTACGGAGTTGCCCTTAAGATAGTTTAACTTAAATCTAGCAAAGATAGTCAAACATTAGTCTTTTTAGTGGGGGGGGGGGGGGAATTGCAAGGTTGTATGCAAACTAGATTATATGCTTAAATGCAATCGATAAAAAACCGCGCACGTACCTTGCCCCCAGCACTCTTCTACAAGAATTAATTTGCAAGAACTTAGCAAGAATAATGCAAACAAAACACTATATGATGCATGCACTAAGTCCTTCTAATTTTTCCAATTTTTAGGTCAGAGTTGAATTATTGCCAATTATGGAATTTTGCCCTAACTTATGCAGTTCTACGAAAAGGAAAATTTTCGAAACTAGAAATTACGAGGAAACAGGCAACAAAGGTTAACTACGCACGCTCAGTCGGGTTCACCGCCCGCTCTCGAAATTTTCTTGATGCTCTATGCATCCACCCAGAGATGGAGACGACCCCAGACAAATTTGAAGCCCAGATGCTCCAAACGTGCGGCGATTCCGCTGCAGGTTCTTCTTGGTGTGCGGTGATTCCGCCGCCCTTCTTGCTCCGAATGTGCCCGGATTTGGCCGCGCACTCTGTTGTTTCCTGAAACGCAAACCCAAATAGTTAGATCGGCACACGATAAACAGAATAGAATCTAAATCACAAAAAATAAACAAAATCTTCGTCGCCTCCCCGGCAACGGCGCCAAAAACTTGATGAGAATTAAATTTATACCGCAAGTGCACGACGTCAATGAAGACGTGGCAAGTACGGGTCGAACACAAGGAGGGAGAGATATTGTTATTTTTGTGATTTTCGATTTAGGTAAGAAAGAGAGAGAAATAAGTTTGGTTTGAGATTTTTGGTTTTTAATTATCTAAAGCAAGAACAACAAAAACTAAAAAGAAAATAAAGCAAAGATGGATAAGAGTCCAGCGGGTGGAGGTTTAGATATCGGGTTTTGATTAGAGGATTCTGAAACTTATAATAAATCACATTAGTTATAAAGCATTACATGATAAATGATTCAACATAAACTCAAGTAATCAAAATATACTAACACGAAATTAAAATAATAACATTATTCTTCTTCTCATCGCCCTAAATCCGTCACCCCCACCCTTTGGAGAGAGTTAGAAACTCATGGATGGAGGGAAGGAGAAGGGGTCCTAGACAAACTACAAAAGAAAACTAAAAACAAGAAATAAAAGAACAGAATTTTATTGCTAAAATATGGAATAAAAACTAAGGACCCTTCACAACATCGTTTCGGGGCTATTTATAGCCGATATAAGGGACCTAAGTATAAAATAGGAAAGTACACGCGTCAATACTTGACTGGACAAAATCCGGGGACACGGATCGCAAGGGGTGCGGCGTTTCCGCCGCACAATACATGTAAGGTGCGGCGATTTCGCCGCAATTTGTGCTCTGATTAAATCCTGATTTTTCTTGTGTGTTTATGGTATGATTTAATTGTCCTTTGCGCGTCTGGATTGATTTCTCTCCTTTCTTTTGAGCTCTGAATTTATTTCTTCATATATTTGGAGATCCAAATTGATTTTTCTTTAGAATTTCTCCAAAATAATATTTTGGTCCTTTAATTTGCAGTCGGGTCCTCGGCTTTTTGCAATTAAGTCCCTGACAACTTTTGTGCTTAAGTCATTGGCCTTTTTGTAATTAGGTCTTTGAATGCTTTTATGCTTGGATGGACTTCCATTTGAATCCCGATAATCTTGACTTCATCTTTATGTTAGAAATGAGTCTTTTGCACGTGTTTATGCTCGGGATATGGGTAATTTGCATTCAGGTCCCAGTATTATGTAAATAAGACTAAACACATACCTTAGTAGCATTTATTGATATAAAATTAATCTAAATGAAAGACATATGATGCAATGTATGCAATGCATCAAACCTTCTTCCATAGTTCCCCCCACCTGCTCGTGGGAATAATTGTAAATTCAAACCTCAATATGTGATCAAGCTTCCTACATTCACTGCTAATGAGGATCCATATATCTTTATACGTGATTTCGAGGACGCATGCTCCATGTTCATGCTTCAATATCTTGACGAGGATTCTGTCCAGTTGAGGATGATTTCTTTCGCATTGATGGATAACGTGAAGAAATGGATGCACAACCTCCCCACGAACTCGATTCAGTCTTGGGATGAATTCGTGACTATTTTTCTGAAGAGATTCTTAACCCAATGGAGGACTCAACGGATACGACACCTGATACATTTGATGTATCAGACTGAGACCAAATTGTTTCATGCTTTCTTTGAGATGTTCAAAGACCTTCTCCAGCAGTACCCTCATCATAGAATTGAGTTATTGCAGTTGTGCCAGATTGTTTATAAGGGCCTCAACTACAACACCAACACATTGTTGGAATCGATGTGTCAGGGTGATTTCCAAAAGAAACCCATCGATGAGGCATGACACACTTTTGAATTAATGGTTGAACGTACCCTTGAGCAGGACATGATGCGAGAGACACCAGCCGCCATGTCATCTGGTCGAGCTAGATCATACCAAGTTGAGTCAACTCTCGCATCTGAGGCAAAAATGGTTGCTCTCATACGTAGGATTGAGATTTAAAGTTGGACCGAGCTCCTGTAGCTCAGATCGCTACTCCCTCTTGTAGTAGGTGTGGAGTTACGGGATATAGTGACTTGGAGTGGGCATATGCTCCAAGCGATACTGAGCATGCAAATATGATGTATCAATAGTGGCCCCGTAACAACCCGTACAATAACTCTTACAACCCGGGATGGAGAAACCAATCCAACTTCTCATCGGGGCCTAGTGGGGGCAACAGTCAGAGCTTGCACGTTCAACCTCAACCTCACTAGTACAGAATGCTTGATAGACGTCACCAAATAGACGTCGGATGTCCAAACAACCGACGTCTATAGGTATAGACGTTGGATATTTGGACATCCGACGTCTATAGGTTTGTAGAAACGTCGGTTGTTTAGTTTAACCGACGTCTATACCTCCTGAAAGAAGAAAATTTTTTTTGTTTATTTTTTTGGATTTATTTCGTATAAGAATTTATGTGGATTTCTTTTGTATCAGAAATAACGTAATTTTTTGGGATTTATTTCGTGTAAAAATTAACACTTTTTTTTGAATTTATTTTGTATAACAAATAACGCAATTTTTAGGATTTATATATTTCGTGTAAGAATTTATGTGGATTATTTTGTATAAGAATAATGTGGATTTAAAAATAATTACAATCACATGTGTGTTGTGTTGTACACATGTGTGTTTATGGTGACATGTTTAGTCCCACATTGGAAAAAAAATTTTATTGGTGGAGTTGAAGTACTCCACCACTCCTTTACTTCTACATGGTTGTTTGGTACCACACTACAAAATGCAAGTGAGATACATATATATTTAATGGTCAAAAGATTGGCACTTGGGGCACTTGGGCAACTTGGGCTTAAAATAGTTGCAACGTTTTTTTTACTATTTACCCATGTATAGACGTCGGTTGTATATGGTAGCCGACGTCTATCGGACGTATATTTTTATTAATTATTGTTATTTCAAAGTATAGACGTCGGATCTATAACATGACCGACGTCTATAGGTCATGTTGTATGAATAGACGTCGGTCAATGTATATATCCGACGTCTATTTGGTGTAATAGTTTAGTCCCACATCGGAGAATTTATTTTTGTTGGTGTGGTTGATGTACTCCACCACTCCTTTACTGCTGAACGCGAACGACTTGGGGGCACCTGCGCATGTTGGGCTTGATATTCGTGGTTATTTGTCAAACGTTTGGCACTTGGGGCACTTGGGCAACTTGGGCTTGATTAATGTGAGTGCAGAATGCCCGATATACGTTCCAATGTATTTTTTGTTAATTAACATATAATAGACGTTGGTCGTCTATAGCCGACGTGTATACACTGTATAGACGTCGGTCGTATATAGCTGACGTGTATACACTGTATAGACGTCGGTCGTATATAGCCGACGTCTATACAACAAGGAATATACGACGGGGAAATAGACGTCGGGTACTTGGACCATCGAAATCCGACGTCTATACCACTATATATCCGACGTATATGGACTTTTCTGCACTAGTGCCTCCACCTTATCTCCCTGCATGCCCATTGGTGACCTACCAACCCCCACATCAAAGGTCTCAGTCTCATACTCACCAACCTCCTCAGGACTCACCATCAGGTTATTCTAACCAAACTCCACTACCCCAGCGGGTTGACCCAAAGGACCCCTGTCTTTTACAAAACCTTCAAGCATTCATGCAGAGCATGCAAAGTTCATTCAACACTTTAGAAGTGCAAGTCCACCAATTGGCTCATCAGGTCCATGAACGTGAGAATGGTCAATTCCCAAGTCAACCCGAGGTGAATCCCCAGGATACCCAATCTCAAGGAAGGCCACAAGTGCCTTGATCTACCTTTGAACTGACCCATCATGTTCATGTGATTCATACTTTGAGGTCTGTTTCAAGTCCTCGTCAGGGTCAAGCCAGTTAGTGACCAGAAGTCGTTGGATTCTAGAGGTGGTTCCCACCCTCTTGGTGTAGCACTTAGTGCCCACAATTAAGGCTGGTTCAGGCTTTGATACCATTTGTAACGTCCTGTCCCTGATCTCGCATTGAGCTCATGACTCAGTCCGTCACCCATGAGCCCACTGACCCACAACACCCACCTATTGCCACAAAACTTAAGTTGGTAAGTGTTGTAGTAGTGGACCCATGACACTATATCCCACCCCAACATACTCATGTTAGGCAATGTGGACTAAACTTTGGGGTGTCACAACCGACCCCAGTTGAACACCCGACATCCTCATGAAGGTCAAGATAGTCAGTCATCTGACATTGTGGGATTCTAGTGGTGGCACCCACTCTCTTGGTGTAGCACTTAGTGAAAGGAATGTGTTCTAAAAGTTTTACTTTTATATGTCAATTATTATGAATTGAATGTGCAAACATTTTATTCCTTGATTATTGTATTCGTCTTTTGGAAGTGTTAAGGAACAGGCACTTGGTCCTTAACCGTAGAGCTCTAAAAGATAATGGTTTACATAAATCAAAAGTTATTCCCAATCATGGTAATTAAGATGGAACATTAATGACCGAGATGAGATTGTCGTGTTGGTCATCGATTATTGTAGCTCTACAAATAATTGACGACACGAGTATATAAAAGAGTAAAAGAATACCTTTATATATTGAATAGACCTAACAAGTAAAACATTATGGAATTGTGTTTCGTGTCATTAATGTTTTACTGTGTCTTGGATCCTAAGACATGAGACTTATATCTTTTCACTCAAGAAGTGTTTAATTTGATTATTGTCAAAAGCTATCAATGAGTATAGTGATAACGGAAATAGTTGGTTGAACATGACTTGTGTTGGAAAAGATAGCTAGTCAAACGATTATCATTGCCCCTCTTAATTGAGTGATGATATTAGTGGGCCCTTTGATAAACCAAAATTATAATGTGCACAATGTAACTTGAGTTAAGTTACATAGTTATAATTAACTTAAAGAAATCAAGAAATTAATATAATACAAAGGTGACACATTTCTACTTTGTATATATTCTTAATATCATGAGGCAAGGGACGGACACAAGTGGTACACTTACATCACTAAATGGATCGTGTTTTAGTTCGAGTGGAACAAAGACATCTATGCTAAGTGGGTAACTATCATGTGTAGCTAGATACCGCTTATAGTTTGAGACATTAAGTATTTAATATCACTGCCAATTTACCTTAGATCGTCCTATAGGTCACACCACAAAACTGGGAAACAAGATGGTTGATTTTAAGTTCATATGATATGTCGGGTTTCATGTGAAAATGGGACACATGTGGTGAATGAATAAAATCATGAGAATTGACATAATTAGAATCATAATAAATTCATATTAGGTGTATATATTATGGGGTGTAATAATTTAATATTACATAGGATAACATATTATAATATATGAATTTGCTACAAACCCCAAAATATCAAATTTTGTTGGAAATAAATCCAAAATTTGACAAAGGCAAAATCGGGGTCAAACACAGTGAATCGTTCAAGGTTCGGTCGACCGGGGTATCTTCGGATCGGTTAACCGAATAGGGAACGATTAAGCACAATTGGTTGACCGAAATTGTCTTGAGTGCCTGGACAATCGGGTTCGGTTAACCGAGTGTGCACGGTCAACCGAGAAGTAGTATTTTCGGTAGACCGAAGGTGACACGGCCATACGATGACCATGTCCCCGGACCGATTCTGGTGGGTCAACAGTCGACCGAGTAAAAGACGTGGTTCGTCTGAATTCTTCCAGGAAAATTTTCTTATACGAATTCGGTCGACCGTCTAGTTCACGGTGCACCGAACACGTATTACAACCGAACGGTTCGGTTGACCGAGTTATACTCGGTCCACTGAACAGAACGATTCTACCTGAATTATTAAGAGATTAAGTAGATCATGGTGGATTAATCCAGATTTAATTAAAACGTTTTTTTGTGGGTGCTTATGTGGAAATTAGAGATTAATTTTAGGAGAGAATAAACAATGGATCATGGCTAAAGAATAGCTCTTGATAAGGATGTTTTGGGAGACTATAAAAGTAACCCTACGCCTACTTGTTTACTACTAATGCAAAAAGTAGGGTTTTAGAGAACCTTTAGGTATGATTCTATCTTTGTGGTTTATTTTAATAAATGTAGGGTTGCATGATATTAGATTAAAACACAAAGTTATGTACATAAAATTATTGAAAGTATGAAATCGATCTTCTATGTTGTATTAATTTTTTTAAAATATATACATATATTGGGACACAAAATCCTACAGTGGTATCAGAGGTAGGTTCATATTTTCAATGATTAGACTATATAATTAATTTTAGTTTACCATCTACAATGGAAACAATGCATGTTATATGCCTTTTTCGAGTTTTCCGATAGTTTTGATAGTTTTAGATGTTTTGTAACACATCATGTGAATGTTAGAATTGAAATTTAGACTTATGTCTAATTTATAGAATTTTCGTTTTTAATTAAATGATTATTTTATAAAGAATCGACAAAACGAAAAAGGCATATGTTTATCTTTCATTAAATTTTTATTTTTGGAAATTAGATAAACAACGGTTTAAATGTTTTGTGTATTGAACTATGGATGCATAAAATCATTTTTATTGGATTTGAAATGATTTAGAATTGTTTGATTTAGAGATGCATGATAAACTAAATCGAGTGATATATAGTATATGTACATGCGTTGCTCGAGTTCTCTAATGCAAGGATATGTGAGTTTGTAAGTTCTGACGAAGCCATGTGTGAATGAATGAATGTGTATGTTCTTATTATCCAATCACAGGAGCTTATGTATATGTGAAAGTCAAATTTCTATTTCTATGTATATGCATGCATATGAGAGGTTTTTTACATAGGACTTGCACTAGACAATTTTTTCAAAATTGAGAGATGCATGTTTATATTTTTTGCAATATGAACAGCCATGGTGCAAGAGGAAGACGCTGAAGAAGCACGAGGATCAAGGACGCGGTAACATATAAACTCACAGAATGTGTGTGTCCATGAATTTATTTAAGTTTGTGTGCTTGAAATATATGTGATTGTATGGATGAATGTTAAGATGTGTATAGATCATAAATATGCATGATCACCTAAATTCTAAAATCACATGTAAATGTTTAAATTGTCCAACCAAAAATTAAGAGTATTTTTCTTTTTTATTTCATCCACTAGCAGCCATCGATCGAGCGATATTCTGCTCGCCCTTAGCGGGAGATAGCTTCCAACATCTTTGGGAATAGTAGGAGATATAAGGTTGTCTATTATTGTGTCATGAATAGATGTACAAGGTGTGATTCACCCTTAGTGGACACTGAGTATATTTTTGTGTGAATACAATGGATAAACGTATCTCGTATCAAATGAAATGAGTTTTCTTAACAAGACCCGGAGCCCTAGCTCGGTTTTGAGAAAGAGAGTTTTTCTTGCCAGGATTGGTCAAATTCCCTCTTAATTAAAATGACAAGAGTCATAAGAGTTTGAAAATGCAAATGTTGCGATATTTCGAAATGGTTATGATTAGAAAAATGTTTTCTTACCTTAATTTTATAATATATCTGATAGCCCTTATCTAGTTTATATTATAATTGATAGGATCTTGAATTGCTGCATTTATGCACAAATTTTTTATTTGTGGTATTGATTTTTAAAACATAAAATTGACATTAAAATCCCATATAATTTATTTTGTAGAAATGTTGAATATTCAACCTATTGTGTGTTCTATGATTAAAAAACATCCTTTGGCAAATGATGGCTCAAACTTGATAAGCTGGCAACTCAAGCTCAGTATCGTGTTGAAGTTTGAGAAACTATCTCACATTTTGGATGATGAAATCCCAAAATTAAATGAGAAGGCAACCGATAGCGAGAGAGAGGCAAAAGCCAAGTGGGAAGACCAAGAGAACCAGGTTCACGGACTAATGTTAGCCCCTCCATGGGTGACTCGCTTCAAGCAAAATAGTTGGATTCAAAACCCAAGAAGACCATGGAACCTTTAACAAAGATGTTCATGGATAGTGCTAGAAAAGAGAGCTATAAGACCACCATCGCACTTACAAGGTGCCACATGGCAGAGGGAACATCGGTATCCATGCATTTTCTCCCGATGCAAGGATACCTTGAGAAGTTGTCAAAACTCTCTTCCCCGATGCCCGATGACATTGCGAAAGATTTGATTCTTGGCCCTCTAGCCCCGTCCTACAAGGACTTCATTATGCACTATCATGTGCGTGAGAAAGGGGTGAGTCTAGAGGAACTTCACAACCCTCTCAAAACGGCTGAAGTTGACATGGGCAAGGGTCGAGACAAGCACGTCCTAGCCGTCCATGAGAGGAGCAAGAAGATCACCAAAGGTAAAGGCAAATTCACCAAAAATACGTCAATCAAGAGCAAGGGAGTAGGAGGTGCTCGTGGGAGCGCCTCGAGGGGGAATTCTTCAAAATCTCTGACTCCCAACACGGAGTGCTTTCACTGTGGTGAAAAGGAACACATCCGGCAAAATTGCCCCACGTACAAGGAAGACCTTGACAATGGAGAAATTTGAACGTAAGCGCCCCAAAAAGGCCAAAGGTATATTTATTATTGAGATAAATTTAGCCACCTCTGTCCATGATTGGGTAATTGATACTGCATCTTGTGCTCACATAATTTCTAATGTGGAACTAGTAAAGGATAGGAAGGAACTCGTGAAGAACGAGATGATTTTGAAGGTCGGAAATGGTGCGAGCGTTGCTGCGATTGCACAAGGTTCTGTTGAGTTTCAATTATCTAGTGGTTTAAATTTATGTTTAATGAATGTTTATCACGTGTCTTCAATTAGCAAGAATATTATTTTTGTATCATGTTTGGATATGGATAATTTTAATATAAATATTTCAAATTCTTGCTTGTCTATATTGAAGAATGGTATTTTCTATGCAAATGCATTCGTGATGAATGGTCTCTATTTGCTTGAATTGAATAATAAACAATTCTTAAACATCTAAACAAAAAGCTTAAAACTACTCACGTGAATGATACACTCTTGTGGCACTATCGTCTTGGTCACATAAATGAAAAACGCATCAAGAAATTGCAAGAAGCTGACCTTCTTGGTCAACTAGATTTCAAATCATTGCAAACATGCGAACCTTGCCTTATGGGCAAAATGACCAAGAGACCTTTCAAGAAGAAAGGACCGAGGGCAAATGACTAGTTAGATTTGATACATTCCGATGTATGTGGTCCGATGAGTACTAGTGCAAGAGACGGTTTTAGGTACACCATTATGTTCACGGATGACTATAGTCGTTATGGCTAAATTTATCTAATGAGAAACAAAAGTGAATCATTTGACAAGTTCAAGGAATTCAAGAATGAAGTAGAGAACCAACTCAACAACAAAATCAAGTCTTTACGAATGGATCGTGGAGGTGAGTACATAAGTACCAAATTTGACTCATTCCTAAAGGAGTGTGGTATTGTACCACAGCTCACCCCTCCTGGTACACCTCAGTGGAATGGGGTATCCGAAAGAAGGAATAGGACATTCCTCAACATGGTTCGATCAATGATGAATCAAGCTGAATTGTCGCTTTAGTTTTCGAGTTATGCACTAGAAGCTGCGGCTTACACACTAAATAATTTTCCATCCAAATCCGTAGAGAAAACGCATTATGAGCTATGGAGTGGTAAAACACCTAAGCTCAATTTTCTCATGATTTGGGGTTGTGAGGCCTACGTCAAGAGATTGATGTCGACCAAACTTCAACCAAAAGTGGATAAGTGCTTCTTTATTGGTTATCCTCGTGAGACAAGAGGATACTACTTTTGGCATATAACCTCCAATCGAGTGACTATAGAGAGGGATGCCGTATTTCTTGAAAAGGAATTTTTGGAAAGAATAAAAAGTAGTGGGAGTAGAGTTGTGCTTGAGCAGACTCAAGATATTCTACAAGATCATGATATGAGTGGTGACATTCAATATCATGAAGGCCCAACCGAGGTTCCTTTGGTTAGTGGGAGCGTGAGTGAGAGACCCTTGCAAGAAATTGTGAGAGAAATTCAATCTTCCCCACCTAGTATACGTTCGAGAATCAAACACGAACCAATTCCACAAGAAATCGTGGAAGAAGTTCAAGAAGTACACGTAGAACCAAAAGAACTTAGAAGGTCAACGAGGGAAAGTAAGAAAGCCGATATGTATTTGGGACTTCATGAGATCATGGTACTATATACCGATGATCCCTCGACCTTTCAAGAAGCAATGGAAAGAAAGGACTCCAAACAATGGCTCAAGGCCATGAAATCCGAAATAGAATCCATGTATGATAATCGAGTGTGGAACTTGGTTGACCTTCCTCAAGTGAAAAAGACCATTCAAAATAAATGGGTTTTTAAGAGGAAGATGGACATGGATGGGAACTTGACAACCTACAAAGCAAGGCTTGTAACAAAAGGTTTCACTCAAGTTCAAGGAATTGACTATGATGAAACTTTTTCACCGGTTGCCATGTTCAAGTATATTTGGATTATGCTCGCTATTGCCGCATTTCATGATTATGAGATATGGCAAATGGATGTCAAAATGGCGTTCCGTAATGGGAACTTGGAGGAGGATTTGTACGTGGTACAACCTCAAAGTTTTGAAGATCCAAAGAATAGCCAGAAAGTATGCAAACTTCAATGATCCATTTATGGATTGAAGCAAGCATCAAGGAGTTGGAACAAACGCTTTGACGAAGAAGTCAAAACGTTTCACTTCATCCAAAGTAAGGAAAAGCCTTGTATATACAAGAAGGTTAGTGGGAGCCACATAGTGTTCTTGATCTTATATGTCGATGACATAGTCCTCATGGGAAATCATATACCTTTGCTTGAGCAAACGAGAAGTTCATTGAAATCTGCATTTTCGATGAAAGATATGGGTGAGGCTCAATACATCTTGGCAATCAAGATATATAGAGATAGATCCCGTAGACTCAATGGCCTAAGTCAATGTACGTACATTGACAAGGTCTTGGAAAGGTTTAGCATGAACAACTCCAAAAAGAGCAATGTGCCAATGAGTATGGGTGTGCAACTCAAGAAGTCTCAACGTGCTGAATTACGTAAAGACTAAGAGTACATGAAAGATATCCCTTATGCTTCGGCAATAGGATCAATCATGTACACGATGACTTGCACAAGACCCGATGTCTCGTATGCTCTAAGTGTGACAAGTCGTCACCAATTGATTGATCGTTTTATATTTAACCGCAAGTGCACGGCCGCGTTGAAGCGGTGGCAAATACGGGTCGTCCACTGGGAGGTGTGTCGACACTTGGTTTGTGCGAAGGCGAGAGGTAAAGAAAGGGAAGAAAGGTTGGTTACACTAAACTACACTAAGGTGCAAATGGAAATGGAAGAAAAGCAAGAAAACTAAACCCCAAAGGGGGTAGAGAAATAATGTGAACATAAAGAAGTGTGTGTGTGTGTGTTCATTAAGCTCCTCACAACATGTAGTGCATGAAATCAAAAACTACATCCAACTTTGCCTCCATATGAATTAAGATAAGACTACATCATTAAAACATACAAGACAATAATTGGAATGAAGCTACATGAACTCAAGTATAAAGACTATACCCTACTATGCCTCCACATGAATTAAGATTTCACTACATCATTAAAACATACAAGACATTAGCTAAGGTAAAGGCAACAAGAGCACATACACTACAAATTGTGTTTCCAATATTAACTTCATCCATATCCTAACCTTATCATTCCCCATAAAATAGGTCCACTAATCAAATCATAAGCTAAGCTTCATTCAAGAGCATTAGCATATCAAAGATAAGAGTGAAAACCCATTAGATGGTTATGGAAATCATATAAACCTCAAGGGCTAAAGATAACACACTTAATACACTACATGATTATATCACATATTTCTCCACCCCCCAAATGGGGATGGAACTACTCACTACTCATTACACTAACTATATTAGCAAAAGAAAGCATAATACTGAAATGAAAGTTAACTAAGAAGGCAAGAAGCATTAAACAAACATAAAAGCAAAGGAAAGACAAAACAAACAAGCACAAATTAAAAGACAAGATTAAAAGAAACTAGAAGAATTATTTTATTAACAAATGACTCACATTGAAGGTAGCATTCTTCTCCACCTTGAGTTTTTGCTTCAAGGCTCACTCCTTAGTAGAGAGAATGCCACCAAGCATTGGGTAATTACAATGGAAGGTGAAGAGTTCTATTTATAAGCATGTGAAAAGCTAATCCAGGACAATCCCCCGATGTGGGACTAAACCAATACCAAAAATAGCCTAAACACACATTAATACAAGTCCAGGAGAAAACTTAATGGATCTGGGCTTAACCAGACCGCCAATTGGCGGTTCCAGACCACCAATTGGCGGCCTATAAGCTTCAGATCCCATTGGATCTTCTAGTGGGCTTTCCTTGGCGTGTTTCTTGGTCTTGGATGCATCTAACTTGTTTTGTGGAGCTCCGAACCGAATCGAATTGACAAAATACTCCCCATGATGGTGTGGAGTTTCCTGTTTTGCTCTTAGGTCATTCTGTCTTACGATCAGGTCCTTCTCCCTTGCATCTTGGTCCCCAGGTCTCACAATTAAGTCCTTTTTTTCCTGCTTTTGGGTCATTTCATGGCTCTTCTCTTCAAACCTCTTTATTTCTGAAAACTAAACATAAAACTCGTCACGTAGCATTGCTTAGGTGTAAGATACTGGATATAAGATACAAATATAAGCATGAAATGATGTAAATCAAATACCCACACACCTAAGTTTTTGCTAGTCCTGAGCAAAACAAAGAAAGAGAAAAGCAAACGAAAAACAAGAAATCCTAACTCACTTTCGTAGGAATCACGGTTGCACTTAGGACATGCAACAAGCCGTTAAACCTCCTTGTTGCCAAGGAGGAGGAGTGTTGTCTCCTGAGGGTTTTCAGCGGATATACCCACACAATCCGAACAAGATGCATTATTCAATCTAGACTCGACTTGTTGGACAAATTTTGTCGTTCAATGGACGCGGTAATGCTACGGTCCGACTCTATATAGGTATTCAGTCCACACACCCAACCTAATGAACCATTCGTGCTAGTTAAATAAGGAATTAAGTGAAAGACATGGATCACCTCAAGATCCTCAAGTGATACAAAGTGTAAAGTCCATTAAGGTTCTTATTTGCATTATTTTTTTCTTTTCACAATTTTGTTTCTTTTTTCTTTTCATTAGTTGGAGCTTCATTCTCCCAGGGTCAGGTTTCGTGCATCATTGCCCATGAGGACTTACACTATCACGTACAGCTTTCCCCAAATCTCCACATAGGGCAATCCCTACCACCCATGTAACGAGAGTTCGGTCGGCGCATCCCAAGTCAGATGACTCGAAAGCACCAGGCAAAAAGTCCCTTCAGACCTACTTTCCCGAGTGATAGGAGTCGTGCGAGAAGAGAGAACACCTACTCACTTATTTATTATCTACACATGAACCAAAACCCCTACACTAATTTCTCATAACAGGATTTACAGGGTCCTTGACTACAACAAACTTCCTTAAGTTAACAGACACGAATTATTGACTCACTAGGTTGATGGTGGACTTCATTAAATGTTTGAGCACTGAAACCCTATGATTACTCACCCCCAAAGGAAAACTGGGGTGCATCCTAACAACTCGATAAATCCTAAAGCCACAGTACTAGATATCCTAATGCATCAAGTTCCAGACAATTTTGGGAGCTTTTTTTTTACTTTGCCTCTTAACGGTTTTGCACATGCTAAACACACGCAAAACCCATAAAACATTTTCTTTCACAAACATATGAAGATTTTGAAAGAAATGTGAAAATTTTAAAGCACTAGGCAAGCAAAAGAAGACAAGTCACCCAAGGATCATGGCAGACAGATATATCGATATTAAATGCAGCACACTAACATGACCCTAAAAATGCAAACAAAAGAAAACAAAATCAAAATAAAAGACTCGACTATGTACACACGTAAAACACCCCCACACCTACTTCATGCATTGTCCTCAATGAATGTGAGCAAGATACTACATGGATTTATGCATGAAAGAGGAGAGATCTCCCCAACATGAAGTACAAAGGGAAGTTCAAGGTCATGTTGATGGACACAAACCGGAATTCCCTCAAAACCTGTGAGATGCTATAGAAGGGATACAAATACGTGAAAGAAATGGGGCACAAATACACATGGGTTGGAGTCCACAACAATAGATGCTCACTGAAGGAGTCTTTTATTGTACTTTTTTTTAATATAACTATGTACAAACATAAGTTCCCATTTTGATTTGTCAAAAGACATCAAATGGGAACCACAAGAGTGGGTCAATGCACTTGGAAAGGGAACATGACACCACGTGGGGCCAGAATACGCATGCGTGGGCCCCCTTCACAAAGAGCACCAGATGAAATGAGAGGTTCATGAATTGGATGCAAAGGCGTCTCATTCAAAGGATCAAACTGAAAGATCTTGAACCTCTCGAGAGTTTGGGAAATAAGGGGCAACGGAAGAAGAATCTCCCCCGTTGCAGAACTGAAGTTATGATCATCAATCCAAACTCTCCAACCAACAGGCTGGTGGGTCGGAACGAGGTCAAGCACCTCGTTATGCATGTCCAACTCACCAGGAGAACAGGAAGTGGGTCTCATACCCAAGGTATCCTCCAAGGAACTCCTAATACCCTCATGAGCAATGTAGTTGTTTGATGTTCCATCATTTCTAAGATGATCAGGAACAATAGTGAGAGGCAAACTCTCATCAGGTTGTTTGAAATTGAGGGTACTAGGGAGCTCTTACTCCACCAGAGGTGAGTCCTTAAGAGGCACAACATGAAGACCATGTGGCTCAAGGGCCACGGGACAAGAAGATAAGGCACAATCCTGTGCCGACTCATAATGAAGCTGGTCCAAGTTATTCTCAATTTGAATCGAATCCTCCACTAAGTGATCGTGAATTGAAACCCCAAGTCCCTCAGACTGACTAGGAGTTTGACTTTGAAAATTTGTGGTTTGAATTTGTGTATGTGGTGGTGGTTCGATATCAAAAGATGAATCCTCATGTTGACACGAAAAGTTACTCTCCTCACTTAATTGTTGCATCAGTTGACTCACTTGAAGTGTCAGATTTTGTATGCGGTCAACGAGGAGGTCCAAGTCAGATCTTGGAAAAAATTTGGGTTGGGTGTTGATGGGCTGAGAATGACTCCAATGATTTGAAGTGGGGTGATGGTAGAATTTTGGGTATTCGGGAGGAGGATACTGTGGTGGAAATGAAGTATAAGAATTTGAATACGAATTGTCTCCCCACGAATCCATCACTCTCGGATTGTACGCAGATGCGTAATGGTCATAATGAGCATTTTGGGAAAATGTATGCTCATACTCAGGCTCCGGGGGAACATAAGGACATTCCCCGAAATCATGACCACTCAACCCACAATAGTGACATGGTACGACTACTGGAGCCACCGGTGCACCCATGTCATCTACCACATGCATGAAAGAGGCAAAGGTTCTTGTAATGTCTCAGTTTGATGACCAACATATGATCCGACGTAACTAGATAGTGGTCTAGCAGTCGGTGCCTCTCTCATGTTACCCCAATATGAAGATTTCTCAGTCACACAATGAGGATTATCCCAACCATACGGGGTGTTCGTCTGAGCCACCCCAGGTTGCATGGGTCCGGAATACCAGGGAGAATCGTCCTGGTCCCAACAATGATATGGATGGTCGCCCATGTAACCATCCATCACAACAGAGAACTCTAGAGTCGACCACTCTCACCACCACGAGGCTAAACTCGCAAAAAGTGCTCGACTCGACCCTAAAACGCTACCAGAGAGTGTAAAGGGGAGGAGACTATAACGTAGAAGAAGGTGAGAAGAAGATGACTCAGAGGAGAAGGGAAGAATCCCTAAAGCTAGCGTGGGTGAAGGGATCAGGTAGAAGCCTAACTAGCAAGCACGGCTCAAACAATATAAGGCAATGGGTCCTTAGGCAAGACGACGCCTAACTTCGAGTTCACTAGCCTCAACACGCCTCACCTCCCTACAACGAGGACCACAATGCCCAGCAAGTGATACCAGATCCGGAGATCTAGTACCTCCTACTATCGACAAGGTAGGCAACGCCGATCAGGTCATGACGGTCTCAACTAGATTACTCTCCTAGTGCGCCCGCAATCCTAGGGCCAATGTCTACTTGCTTTTAGTTAAGGCTTTATTAAGAGTGATTTTTGGGGCAAGGAAAGGGTGATGAAATCCCCCACCTCATATTTTATGGGACAGCCCCTCCTTAGTAGCGTTTTTATCCTAGATCTAGCAATCACTCGCTCCAATCAAACGCTCTCTCACTCTTGTCGCGATGCACCTTACTAACTAATGCATGATCGAAACATGCATGAATGAGAGATTTGGGTGAACGTACCTCACGCCAACAATCAACAACAAAATGTAAAGCGAAGAAAAGACAAATGCATGCAAGGTCTACACATGATGCATGACCTAGATGGCAAGAAGTCTAGTCTTTTGCTTTGAGTTTTATGGTCCAAGTTGATTAAAGGGGATTGAAATTAAATCTGGGAGCAAATTAGAAGTCATAGCATTCACAATTGTTCTCCCACATAACTAACATGAAGAATATAACAACTGGAACAAATTTGAGAACAATTGAGACCCACCAGGCCGCCAATTGGCGGTCCCAGACCGCGGATTGGCGGTCCTTTTGTAGCTTCTGGTCCTCCAACTTCTCCAGTAGCCTCCCCTTGATCCGTAGGTTCCCTGAAACTACAACAAACTGGAAACAAAAAATTATAAACCCCTCGAATCGTCCAAACCAAGGTCTGGACAGAGCACCTCCCCGGCAACGGCGCCAAAAACTTGATTGATCGTTTTATATTTAACCACAAGTGCACGGCCGCGTTGAAGCGGTGGCAAATACGGGTCGTCCACTGGGAGGTGTGTCGACACTTGGTTTGTGCGAAGGCGAGAGGTAAAGAAAGGGAAGAAAGTTTGGTTACACTAAACTAGACTAAGGTGCAAATGGAAATGGAAGAAAAGCAAGAAAACTAAACCCCAAAGGGGGTAGAGAAATAATGTCAACATAAAGAAGTGTATGTGTGTGTTCATTAAGCTCCTCACAACATGTAGTGCATGAAATCATAAAACTACATCCAACTTTGCCTCCACATGAATTAAGATAAGACTACATCATTAAAACATACAAGACAATAATTGGAATGAAGCTACATGAACTCAAGTATAAAGACTATACCCTATTATGCCTCCACATGAATTAAGATTTCACTACATCATTAAAACATACAAGACATTAGCTAAGGTAAAGGCAACAAGAGCACATACACTACAAATTGTGTTTCCAATATTAACTTCATCCATATCCTAACCTTATCATTCCCCATAAAATAGGTCCACTAATCAAATCATAAGCTAAGCTTCATTCAAGAGCATTAGCATATCAAAGATAAGAGTGAAAACCCATTAGATGGTTTTGGAAATCATATAAAGCTCAAGGGATAAAGATAACACACTTAATACACTACATGATTATATCACATATTTCTCCACCCCCCAAATGGGGATGGAACTACTCACTACTCATTACACTAACTATATTAGAAAAAGAAAGCATAATACTGAAATGAAAGTTAACTAAGAAGGCAAGAAGCATTAAAGAAACATAAAAGGAAAGGAAAGACAAAACAAACAAGCACAAATTAAAAAACAAGATTAAAAGAAACTAGAAGAATTATTTTATTAACAAATGACTCACATTGAAGGTAGCATTCTTCTTCACCTTGAGTTTTTGCTTCAAGGCTCACTCCTTAGTAGAGAGAATGCCACCAAGCAATGGGTAATTACAATGGAAGGTGAAGAGTTCTATTTATAAGCATGGGAAAAGCTAATCCAAGACAATCCCCCTATGTGGGACTAAACCAATACCAAAAATAGCCTAAACACACATTAATACAAGTCCCGGAGAAAACTTAGTGGATCTGGGCTTAACCAGACCGCCAATTGGCGGTTCCAGACCACCAATTGGCGGCCTATAAGCTTCAGATCCCATTGGATCTTCTGGTGGGCTTTGCTTGGCGTGTTTCTTGGTCTTGGATGCATCTAACTTGTTTAGTGGAGCTCCGACCCGAATTGAATTGACAAAATACTCCCCATGATGGTGTGGAGTTTCCTGTTTTGCTCTTAGGTCATTCTGTCTTACGATCAGGTCCTTCTCCCTTGCATCTTGGTCCCCAGGTCTCACAATTAAGTCCTTTTTTCCTGCTTTTGGGTCATTTCATGGCTCTTCTCTTCAAACCTCTTTATTTCTGAAAACTAAACATAAAACTCGTCACGTAGCATTGCTTAGGTGTAAGATAATGGATATAATATACAAATATAAGCATGAAATGATACCAATCACCAATCCAACGCAGGTCCTGAGCATTGGACTGCGGTCAAGAATATTTTGAGGTACCTTAACCGGACCAAAGATAAATTTCTTTTTTATGGAGGACAAAGGGAGTTAATAGACGAGGGCTATTCGGATGCGAGTTTCATGAGTGATCCCGGCGATAGAAGGTCGCAATCAGGATACGTCTTCCTTCTGAATGGTGGACCTATGAGTTGGCGTAGTTGGAAGCAAAGCACTACGGCCGACTCAACCACTGCTTCCGAGGTGATGGCTATCGCTGAAGTGAGCAAGGAAGGAGTGTGGATTAATAAGTTCTTTGAAGAGCTTGGAGTAGTTCCCTCGTGCGAGGGAGCAATAGAGCTATTTTGCGATAAAAGTGCATCTATCTCGCAAATCAAGTATCCCAAATCACACCACAAAGTGAAGTACATGGATCGTAAGTACTTTGTCACACGTGACTTCATCGACGAGGGAAAAATAAATCTATTATGGGTGGACACAAACAGCAACACAGTTGATACATTCACCAGACCCTTATCCCAAGCCAAGGGCGAAATGCATTTCGAGTACATGGGTCTGAGAAACCATGTGGATTGGCTTGATGAGTGATTTGAGAGAGTTACCCTAGTTATTATTGTTTTATACATTGAAAATGTATGTGAGAGAAAACTTTGATAACAAGTGGGAGATTGAAAGGAATGTGTTCTAAAAGTTTTACTTTTATATGTCAATTATTATGAATTGAATGTGCAACCATTTTGTTACTTGATTGTGGTATTCGTCTTTTGGAAGTGTTAAGGAAAAGGCACTTGGTCCTTAACCGTAGAGCTCTAAAAGATAATGGTTTACATAAATCAAAAGTTATTCACAATCATGGTAATTAGCATGGAACATTAATCACCGAGATAAGATTGTCGTGTTGGTCATCTATTGTTGTAGCTCTACAAATAATTGACGACACGAGTATAAAAAAGAGGAAAAGAATACTTTTATATATTGAATAGACCTAACAAGTAAAACATTATAGAATTTTGTTTCGTGTCATTAATGTTTTACTGTGTCTTGGATCCTAAGATATGAGACTTATATCTTTTCACTCAAGAAGTGATTAAATTGTTTATTCTCCAAAGCTATCAATGAGTATAGTGATAAAGCCAATAGTTGGATGAACATGACTTGTGCTGGAAAAGATAGCTTGTTAAACGATTATCATTGCCCCTCTTAATTGAGTGATGATATTAGTGGGCCCCTTGATAAAACAAAATTATAATGTGCACAATGTAACTTGAGTTAAGTTACATAGTTATAATTAGCTTAAAGAGATCAAGAAATGAATATAATGGAATGGTGACACATTTATACTTTGTATATATTCTTAATATCATGAGGTAAGGGACGGACACAAGTGGTGCACTTACATCACTAAATAGATCGTGTTTTAGTTCGAGTGGAACAAAGACATCTATGCTAATTGGGTAACTATAATGTGTAGCTAGATACCGCTTATAGTTTGTGATATTAAGTGTTTAATATCACTGTCAATTTAGCTTAGATCCTCCTATAGGTCACACCACAAAACTGGGAAACAAGAGGGTTGATTTTAAGTTCATATGATGTGTCGGGTTTCATGTGAAAATGAGACACATGTGGTGAATGAATAAAATCAATATGTCATGAGAATTGACATAACTAGAATCATAATAAATTCATATGAGGTGTATATATTATGGGGTGTAATAATTTAATATTACATAGGATAATATATTACATAATATATGAATTTGCTAAAAACTCCAAAAGATCAAATTTTGTTGGAAATAAATCCAAAATTTGACAAAGGCAAAATCGGGGTCAAACACGATGAACTGTTCGGATCGGTCAACCGAATAGAGAACGGGTAAGCACAATTGGTTGACCGAAATTGTCTAGAGTGCCTGGACAATCGGGTTCGGTTAACTGAGTCTGCACGGTTAACCGAAGGTGACACGGTCATCCGATGACTATGTCCCAGGAGTGATTCTGGTGGGTCAACGGTCGACCGAGTAAAAGACGTGGTTCGTCCGAAATATTCCAAGGAATTTTTCTCATACAGATTCGGTCAATCGTCTAGCTCACGGCGTACCGAACACATGTTATAACCGAACGGTTCGGTTGACCGAGTTATACTCGGTCTAACGAACAGAATGATTCTGCCTGAATTATTAAGAGATTAATTAGATCATGGGTGGATTAATTCCAGATTTAATTAAAACATTTCTTGTGGGTGCTTATGTGGAGATTAGAGATTAAGTTTAGGAGAGAATAAACAAGGGATCATGGCTAAAGAATAGCTCTTGATAAGGATTTTTTAGGAGACTATAAAAGGACCCCTACTCCTACATGTTTACTACTAATGCAAAAATTCTTTGTCTCATTAATCTCTCCCTAATCACCACAAAAATCTCTTAGTAAATTTATGTTTTAGAGATCAGAATCTCAGGATCTTAAAGAGAGGTCATTACCTAGATTCTAAACTTTATTAGAGATTGATTGACTAGCTCCTTTCTCTCTAATCTTGTTTAGAGTTTGGTGAACACTCGGAGGCAAATCCGTGGACGATTCAACAGGCAATGCGACTCCGAATCTTCAAAAGGTTTTAGAGAACTTTTAGGTATGATTCTACCTTGTGGTTTATTTCAATAAATGTAGGGTTGCATGATATTAGAATAAAACAAAAAATTATGTACATAAAATTATTAAAAGTATGAAATCGATCTTGTATATTGTATTAATTTTTTTAAAATATATAAATACATAGGGACACAAAATCCTACACATTGTTCCCACAATTTCGCCTGATTCAGGCTCTGATACCATTTGTAATGTCTCGTCCCTGAGACCGCATTGAGCTCAGGTCCGGGTCTGTCACCCACAAGCGCACTGATCCACAACACTCACCTATTGCGACACAATATAAGTTGGTAAGTGTTGTGGTAGTGGACCCATGTCACTATATCCCACCCTAACATACTGATGTTAGGCAATGTGGCACTAAACTTTGGGGTATTACGCCTATGCCCTGAAGGCATCATTCCCTGAGCATCTTAAAAAGAAAACTTCAGATTAGCATGACAAGATGCTTGAGATCTTTCGGCAAGTTAAGGTGAACGTTCCTCCATTGGAGGTGATTCAGAAAATGCCTCCAAGGTTCTTGAGGATTAATGCACCAAGAAGAGAAAAACCAATGTTCCCAAGAAAGGTTTTCTTGTCACTAATGTGACTTCATTGTTGGCACAAAACACACAAGCCAAATACAAGGACACTGGTTGTCCTACTATTTTTTGTGTGATTGCTGAGGTGTCAATACATCGAGCTTTATTTGACCTAGGTGCATCTGTCAATATTTTACCGTATTTGGTCTACCTCCACCTCGGTCTTGGAGACCTCAAACAAACAAAAACCACTCTTAACTGACTGATAGGTCAATGAAGAAACTGAAGGGCGTGGTGGAAGATGTTCTGAACAAAGTGGGTGAGTTCATTTATCCAATCGATTTCTTTGTTTTGGATACTGAACTTGGGCCAAACCCACTTGGACAAATTCCTATTTTTTTGGGGCGACCATATCTAGCAACTTCTACTGCCTTGATCAATTGTAGTAATGGTCTGATGCGCTTGACACGTGGTACTCAGTGTGCTGATTTCAACATCTTCACCATCGGGAAGAAGCTAGGTGCCTTCGATGACCCTGTTGAGGTCAATCTTATCCAGGGCATGGATGAGATTGAAGTTGAAGACACGTTTAAGTATTTCAGATAGTTGTTCGATAGAGATCCTGACGGTTGTAAAGACGTTTCAACTGGGCTGGCACAATAAGGTGCCTGTCTTGTGACCATGTGGCCTTTGAGCCACATCCTTTCAATGATGTGGCTCTTGAGCCACAAGATACCATTGTTGTGGCCTCTAGGTCACCCTCACTTCACTCTGTATCTGTTGAGAACCCAATATGGGTTAAGAATCAACCACCTGATACCCTACATTTCAAACAACCAGATAAAGATTCACCTCTCATTCATCACTCCTATCTTTGTCATTCGCACGAGGCATCAAATTACCACAATGCTTATAAGGGTGTCAGGTGGTCAAGCAATTCTGTTTCTAGACTTTGCCATCTAGGTAATAAGTCCATGGTGTCACTTTGCGTGGATAAAATGATCCCGGTGCACCCAAATGTTAGTTAGAGGGTATATATTGATGACCCTCGGCTTTGTCGCGGAATGGAAACATATTTGTTTCCATTTCCTTTCACAAACCCAGGTTTTGAGAGGCATCAACCACCATCCTTTGTTCAGAAACCTCTCAACAATCCTCTTGTTTCTTATGTTGTGAGCCCATGCAGGTGCATTTCTGGCTCGAGAGATGACATGTTCCCATTTTATATCTCTTTACAAATGAAGA
Organism: Triglochin maritima; assembly: GCA_963682175.1. NCBI lineage: Eukaryota > Viridiplantae > Streptophyta > Magnoliopsida > Alismatales > Juncaginaceae > Triglochin > Triglochin maritima. The sequence goes on along the minus strand of OY821773.1, from coordinate 36,533,629 downwards.
TGGGAGGCCATTTTTCTACATAGTTATATTTGAAAAAGACTCCAAGAGTGAGCATAGGTTGTTGTGGGCTCCAACCCTTGTGTATTTGTCCCTATTTGTTTCATGTATTTGTCTCCTATCTTAAGTATCTCACAGGTCTTGAGGGGAATTCAGGTTTGTGTCAATCAACATGACCATGAAAATTTTCTTGTGCTTCAAAGTTTGGTGAGATCTTTTACTTTTTCGTGCAAAATTCATGTAGTATCATGGTTGCATACATTGAGCACAATGCATGAAGTAAGTGTGGGAGGGTGCTTTATATTTTTATATATATATAGAGTTAAGTTTTTTCACTTTGTTTTTTTGTTTTCTATTGACTGCAATGTTAGGGTCATGTTAGGGTCATGTTAGTGTGTTACATTTAATATTGACATATCTACATGCCATGATCCTTGGGTGACTTGTCTTCTTTTGCTTGGCTAAGTGCTTTAAATTTTTTACATTTACTTCAAAATCGTCATGTGTTTGCGAAATAAAATGTTTTGTGGGTTTTGCGTGTGTTTAGCACGTGCAAAACCTTTGAGATGAAAAGTAAAAAGGAAGCTCCCAAAATTGAGTTGAACAAGATGCAATATATCTAGTACACCAGCTTTAGGTCTTATCTAGTTGTAAGGATGCTCCCCGATTTTCCCTCGAGGGGAGAGTAATCATAGGGTTTTAGTACTCAAATAAACAAAGAAGTCCACCCTGAACGTAGTGGGTCAAATAATTCTTGTTTGTTAGTTTGAGGAAGTTTGTCGTAGTCAGGGACCCTTAAACTCCTATTGTGAAACCATAAGTGTAGGGGTTTTGGTTCATGTAAAGATAAGAAATAAGTGAGTAGGTGTTCTCTCCTCTGGCATAGTTCCTATCACTCAGGGAATTAGGTCCGGGGGGACTTAGTACCTAGTGTTTTCGAGTCATCTGACTTGGGATGCACCGATCGAACTCTCGTTACAAGGGTGGTAGGGATCGCCCTATGTGGAGATGTGGGGGAAGGTGTACGTGATAGTGTAAGTTCTCATAGTCAATGATGCACAAAACCTGACCCTAAGAGAATTACGGACAAACTAGTAAAAAAACAAAACACAAAAAGAGAAGAAAAAAGGGGAAAAGAAGGGAATACAACTAAAAACCTTAGTGGACTTTACACGATCTATCACTTGAGGATGTTAGGGTTGCCATGTCTTTCACCTAAGTCCTTATTTAACTTGCAAGAATGGTTCCCTAGGCTAGGTGTCTGGATTAAATACATATATATAGTGCCCGTAGGATTATCGTGTCCAATGATCAACAAAAATAAGTTCAACGAGTCATTTTGTTAGATTGAATAATGCATCAATGTTGGGATATTGTAGGTATATCCACTAAATTTCTTCAGGAGACACAACTCCTTCTCCTTGGCAACAAGAAAGTTTAACAGCTTGTTGCACGTGCTAAGTACAACCGTGATTCCTACGAAAGTGAGTTAGGATTTCCCAATTTTTCGTTTGTTATCATTACTTTCATTTTTCTCCTTCTTTGTTTTGCTTGGGACTAGCAAAAGGTAAATGTGAGGAATTTGATCAGTATCATATCATACATCGTATTCATGTTATATATCATACATTGTGCCTCAATATTGTGCTACTGGATTGTTGTTTGTAGTGTTTCAGGAGTTAGGTATAAAGAAGAGGAAGGGAGCAAAAAGGACCTAAATGTAACAAGAATTGACTAATTTGAAGACTTCTGGACCTATTTGTTAGGATCGATGGCCCCTAATTCTAATCACTCTTAAGTTAATCCCTACTTTATTAAGCAATAAGATGCACAACGGAATAAACATACAAACAAGTAGAGAAAATGCAAACCACACAAATGAACTCGGGGATTTCTAAAGAGGTTCAGCCACCCTCCTACATCCTCTCTTGCAAGCTCCTCTCGATATTTTGAGCTCCGTTAACGTCCTCACTATCCGCTCCCCGTTCCGGGCCGGGAGACAACACCTTTACACAACAAGCTTTGCGAACAATCCTCGCGAGCTTGATTTCTTCCTCTCACAGCCCATGAAGCTTTGGGCTTTTACCGAAATCCTTGCTTCTTTGAACAACAATATTGAGTGGAACACACTCTCTAACTTGAGCACACTTTGAGTAGTATTTGGATTTGAGTACTAAAGTGTGGAAATGAAGGCTTTGAGTGTTTGGGGATTCTCTCTAATGTAGGAGACAAATAGTAGTGGGAACCTCTATTTAAGCTCTAAAGGAGTTATAGCATTGGGAAATAAGTGGTAAAAGATTGTGTAAGAAACATAAAACATAAAGGCTCAGAGCACTATTCAGGTTAAGTTTGGTTGACCGAACTGGGTCTACCGGTCGACCAGAGGATGTCCGGAAAGCAGTCCCGCAAAGTCCAGAAACATTGGGGAATGAAACGGTCGACCAAGCAAGAGACGGTCGAACAAAATACGTCTACAACTTAAGTTCACTTAAGTGAACAGTCAAACTAAATGTAGGACGGTCGACCGTTCAAGGAGTTCGTGCAAGAGTAAAAGATATATCAGTCGGCCACAAAGGAAAGTCCAGTCGACCGAGAAAGTATAGGCACTTTGGGTGTGTCAAAATGTTCATGTTCGGTCGACCGGGGTATTGGCAACGGTCGACCCGTGGTCAATGTATTTTGAGGTTTTGGAAAATCCGACTGTTGAAGAAAAATGACAAGTCTAACAGTAAAATGTCATGTGTAGACGGTCGACCAAAAAGGTCACAGTCGATCGGTCGAGTAGGGTAAATCACTATTGGTCTAACAGAATAAAAGGAACATTCGGTCAACCGGAGAACGTTTAGTCGACCGATTTGGCACAGGTCGTTTTAGGTTATGGTTTAGTGATTTCCCGATCTAAGTTTAGGTGACCTATTGAAGTCCAATTCATCTGAGATTTTTGGTGTGACTTCTATAAGGAACCTAGTGTTTATGTGATTAGTTATTTGCTCTAGTATGCGCAAGTAAATAAAGTTCCAATGACTCAAAAGAAATACACAATTACATGTCTTCAATAAGCTTGATCACTTGAAGAAGTTAGCATAAGGCAATATATGCTATGCGTAATGTATGCTACTCTACTATGGATTGTTATTGAGATTAGGTTGCTTAAATTATCAAAACATAGATTAAGGCCTAAAAGACAACAATCTCCCTTTTTTGATGATTGCAACCTATATCTTAATACTTGAAATTTCTTGATGTAAACTATGCATATATCAAGCTCCCCCTATGAATGTGCATAGTTGTTTGTTCAATTTTAAGCACATTTCAAGTTTTTTACCCCCAGTATTATTTCCCCCTTTGACATCCATCAAAAATAAGATTTATCATGGGTTTTTTGTCTTGTAATGAAGTTGCTCCCCCTTAATTTTGCACTTCATTACCCTAAGTATATCATATTCAATAAGCTCCCTATATCAATATGCATTTGATATATCAATTAAGTTCAATTCTATTCTCCCCTTTAAACATCAAACAAATATGAACATGTAAGTATGTGATGTTCTACTCCCCTTTTGACATCTATTAGAAAATATGACAATCAAGCATACAAAATCCTATTGGAAGCAATTCTATAAGCTTAGGAGGATAAAAAATACCAATTTTTATTCCTCAATATTGGTTCCATCCTCCATTCGATAGTGCAACCGACTTTGAATTTGACTCTTCATGCTTGGCCGGTCACTACCTATCACCCATCTTTAAGCACCTACGAGTGTAGATTTAGGTACCGAAACAACTTTGGGTCCTTGAACATTAGCTTTTGGGATCCAAATCATTTTGGTTTTAGGAGCCCACACACTTGAGGAACTGTGCTTAGCAATTAAATACTTGTCATTTAAAGTAGTATGAACTACATGGTTTTTAACATATGAAGCATCATATCCTAAACAATGTTTATCCAAAGATTGCCTTTGACTGCCTAAAAGCATGTCAAGCATCTTGGTTCCATTTCTGAACCTTTCTAGATCTTTCCTTAATTGCACATTACAAGTTCTAAGATCTAGTTGTTCATCATGTATGGCTGTTGCTTATAGACTAGCAAGTTTTAACGCATGTTCTTCATGTCTGGCAATCACCTCATTCTTTTCATTCATGATTAGTTCAATTTGGCTTTGGAGATCATTTATAGTCTTTCTAGCATTTCTATTTTTATCACAAATGATCTCATATTATTTATTGAAATGCATTTTGAAGCTCTTTATATGTGTATGATTCATCATTAGCATTAGATTTTGAGCTATCACTAGAGTACGATTTAGTTGAGCATGAGATTGATCTAGTAGAGCAAGAGTTAGAATCTACCTCACTTTGTTCATCCTCAATAGCCATGAAGCATGAGTGTGTAACTTCTCTTCTACTTTAAAAGGAGGAGGAGGATGATGATGGTGATGAAGAATCATCCCAAGTAGCTTTGTGAGCTTCCTCCTTCCTTTCTCTTCTCTTGCTCTTCTCCTTTTCTCTTCTCCTCTCACTTCTCTCCTTTTCCTTATCCCTTTCTATTCTCTCATTTTTTGTCTCCTCCTTCTCCTCTTTCTTTTCTCTCTTCTCACTTCTTCTTCCTCTTCTTTCTCTCATTTCTCGCTTGTCTTTCTTAAGGTATTTGAAGAAGTCTTGTGCAAGGACTTCAATGTCCTCATCTTCTACTTTCCTCCTCTATTCGTTGGATTTTGCATGTAATGCCAAGGTAGTATTCTTCTTGGAAGCTTCCTTCTCCTTTCTATGACTCAATTGGAGTTCATAGGCCATGAGATTTGCAATGAGTTCCTCCATCTTTAGTTTGGAAAGATCATGTGCTTCTTCAATTGCGACGACCTGATCTTCCCAATCATAGTTGAGTAACTGGAGGAACTTCCTTGTCGTTTCTCCTTGACTATTTTTTGTTCCGAGAACCAAAAGAGAATTAGTGATATCAGTGAAGTGAGTATTCATTTCACTTATGTTCTCACCGATTTGCATAATGAAAATTTCATATTTATGCATGAGGAGACTGAGTCGAGTTTCTTGGGTCTTTATATCTCCCTCATGATGCATTTGTAGTCTATGCCAAATATCATGTGCACTTTCACACCCTCAAATCCTATTGTATTCACCCTCATTTAATCCACGACTCTAGTTAATGTGGCTAATTCTTCTTCATTTGGGTGTGTGTAAGGATTTTGAATGAAAATCCAATACTTAAGATCATTAGAAATCAAAAAGCTTTTCATTCTATTTTTTCAATGATCATAGTTAGAACGATTTAGCAAAGGGGTCTAGTAGTGCAACGACCATCTACGGTTAAGTATAAGAAATTTAGCACATATGCTCGGATATCAATTGTTAGGATCGATGACCCCTAATTCTAATCATTTTTATGTTAATTTGTACTTGATTAAGCAATAAGATGCGCAGCAGAATAAACAATCAAACGAGTAGAGAAAATGCAAACCACACAAATGGACTCATGGATTTTTGAAGAGGGTCGGTCACCCGCCTACATCTTCTCTTGCAAACTCCACTCGACACATCGAGCTCCGCTCACGTCTTCACTATCCGCTCCCCGTTCCGGGCCGGGAGACAACGCCTTTACACAACAAGCTCCACGAACAATTCTCGCAAGCTTGATTTCTTCCTCTCACAACCCGAGAGGGTTTCCACAAAATCCTTGCTTCTTTGAACAACAATATTGAGTGGAAAACACTCTCTAACTTGAGCACACTTTGAGTACTAAATTTTGGATATGAAGGCTTTGAGTGTTTGGAGATTCTCTCTAATATAGAAGACAAATAGTAGTCGGAGGGCTGTGTAAATAAGGATGGGGAACCTCCATTTATAAGCTCTAAGGGAGTTATAGTCGTTGGGAAATAAGTGGTAAACGATTTTGTAAGAAATACAAAAGAGAAAAGCTCAGGGCACTGTTCGGGTTGAGTTCGGTCGACCAAAATAGGTCCAACGATCGACCAGAGGTTGTCTGAAAAAGCAGTCCAGCAAAGTCCAGAACGTCCAAGAATGAAACGGTTGACCGAGCAATTGACGGTCAAATGAAATACGTCTACAACTTAAGTTCACTTTAGTGAACGATCGAACTAAATGTAGGACGTTCGACCGTTCAAGGAGTTTTGGTAGGTGTAAAAAATATATCGGTCGACCACAAAGGAAAGTCCGGTCGACCGAAAAATGAAAGGCACTTTGGGTGTGTCAAAATGTTTATGTTCGGTCGACCGCGGTATAGGGAACGGTCGACTGGTGGTCAATATATTTTGAGGTTTTGGGAAAAACGACCGTTGAAGAAAAACAACAAGTCTAACGGTAAAATGACACGTGTAGACGGACGACCGAAAAGGTCACGGTCGACTGGTCAAGCTGGGTAAATCACTATTGGGCTAACATAATAAACTGAACATTCAGTAGACCGAAGAACATTTGGTCGTCCGATTTGGCACAGGCAGTTTTAGGTTAAGGTTTAGTGATTTTCCAGTCTAAGTTTAGATTATCTATTGAAGTCCAATTGATATGAGATTTTGGGTGTTGATTCTATAAGGAACCTAGTGTGTACGTGATTAGTTATTTACTCTAGTATGCTCAAGTACACAAAGTTCCTAAGACAAGAAAGAAATACACAATTACATTTCTTCAATAAGCTTGATTACATGTCTTAACTTCAGTTCCTTTCTTCCTTGACTCTTGATCACCTGTAGAAGTTAGCACAAGGAAATATATATGCTATGCGTAATGTGTGCTACTCTACTTTGGATTGTTATTAAGATTAGGTTGATTAAATTATGAAAACATAGATTAAGGCCTAAAAGCCAACACTATTTGTAAGGCACAAGGACTGGATTGGAAATCAGGAAGGAACCAAATGAAAACCTAGATGGACTTGATTGAGAAGTACAAGATAATGTGACACATTACTAGAAGAAGATTGATATTTCTCCAATTAAAACCAAATTGGGTCGAGACAATGGACCAGAGCTTCACCCCATGTGCCAATACAAGAAATAAAGCCGAAGACAAAATTTGAACCCGATCAGATCAATTTGATCCGACACAGACGGATTTGGATTCGCCACTACCAGATCAAACTGGTCAAATGGGTCTCAAATTTTGGCCCCGGGTCAAGTGATTCTGTCAGAGCATTCCAGGACAATCTGATGTGATTTAGACTCGTCTGATTATTTCCAGATTAATCCTAACCATGTATTAGTCTGTATATCATTGTAATCCCTCCTCTCCCTCTTCTTCTTTCTCCTTCATTAGTTTAAGTTTTGTTTGTTGCTCATTAGTGTAAGAGGAGAAGAAGAAGGAAACTTTGTAAGCTATCATTTTAATATGGTGTAGTCTTGTTCTTTATCTCCTTTGATGTCATTTCCTTTGTGCTTGTTTTCCTTCATCTAGTTTCTAGAATTTTTCATGATAGTTTTGGGTTGTTTTTATGCTTTCTTTAGTTTAGAGATGAGTAGAGAGTAGTCCATCCCTCATTGGGGGGTGGAGAAGAAGGTTTTGTTATTATGTGATGTATTAGGGTGAGTGTTAATCCTCCCTTTGAACCTCACATGAGTTCCATAACCATCTAATGAGATTTTCAGTCTTATCTTTGAAGTGCTAGTGCTATTGAGTGAAGCTTAGCACATGCTTAGATTAGTGGGCCTATTTTATAGGCAACGGTGAGGTGAGGATAATGATGGAGTGGAAGAAAAAAACGTAATATGTGCATGCATGAGCTGATGTTGGCCTCATCCTAAGTAATGTCTTGTATGTTTTAATGATTATGTTAAATCTTATTTCATGTGGAGACATAGTGGGGTTTGGTCATTATGCATGAGTTCATATAGCCTTATTTCAATTATTATCTTGTATGTTTTAATGATAATGTTTTATCTTATTTTATGTGGAGGCAAAGTTGGATTTGGTTTTATGGATTTCATTTCTTACATGTTGTGATGAGCACAATTGATCACCACACTACACACATTTTCATATTTGCATTCTTTCTCTACCCTCTAAGGGGTTTTATTTTATCATTTGTTTTTTATCATTTTGATGAGGCATGTGATACTTTTGAATTAATGGTTGAACGTACCATTGAGTGGGACGCCAGGTCTTTTGGTCGACCTGGATCATACCAAGTCGAGTCAACTATCATGTCTGAGGCAAAAATGGTTGTTCTCACATGCAGGATAGAGAGTTTAGAGTTGGACCGAACTCCTGTAGCTCAGGTCGCTACTCCCACTTGTAGTAGGTGTGGACTTACAGGACATAGTGACTTAGAATATGCTTATGCTCCAAGCGATACCGAGCATGAAAATGCAATGTATCAACAATGGCATCGTAACGACCCGTATAGTCACTCCTACAACCTAGGATGGCGAAACCATCCTAACTTCTCTTGGGGGCTAGTGGGCTCAACCCCAACCCCCACCTTATCACCCTCGATGCCCATTGGCGACCTTTGAACCCCCACATCAAAGGTCTCAGCCTCATACTCACCAACCTCCTCACGCATCACCATCAGGTTATTCTAGTCATACTCTATCATAATAGGTTGACCCAAAGGTCACCACTCTTGAACAAACATTTCAAGAGTTCATGCAGAGCACGTAAACCATGCATGCGGCCAATAACAATTTGGTCAACCATTGGATGTGCAAGTTAGCCAGTTGGCTCATCAGTTCCATGAATGTGAGAATGATCAGTTGTCAAGTCAACCTGAGTTAAATCCTAGGGGTAAACCTTCTCAAGTAGGCATCATATCAACAAGGTGCGAAGCCATCCTCCCCAACATGCAAATGTTGTTCAAACTTTGAGATCGGGTACGATGGTGGATAATCATGTTGAAATGCCTACGCCTGAGCCTCTGAGTGACTCTCTGGAAAATAGTCATGAGCCTCCCAAAGAACCCATTCCTGAGGCTTAACCTTTTGGTTCTTATGTCCCCAAGGTCCCATACCCTCATAGGTTGGTTAAGAAAAGGGATGAGTGTTGGGATAATATTGTTGAGGTATTACGACAAGTTAAGGTGAACATTCCATTGTTGGGTGTTGTTCGACAAATGCCACCGTATGCCAAATTCCTCAAAGATCTTTGCACCCATTAGAGGTGAACTAATGTCCTCAAGAAAGCCTTCTTGGCTGCAAATGTGAGTTCAATCCAGACACAGGCTGTACAAGTAAAATACAGGGACCCTGGTTGTCAAACTATTTCTAGTGTCATTGGTAATGTACATATCCATCGAGCCTTACTTGATTTAGGGGCATCTGTTGACCTCCTGCCTTATTCTGTCTACATAAACCTAGGAATTGGTGACCTTAAGCCAATGAGGACTACCCTTCAGTTGGCTGATAGGTCGATTAAAGATCGACGTGGGGTTGTTGTTAAAAGTGAGTGAGTTCGTATTTCCAGTCGATTTTATCATCCTCGATACAGAACTAGTGTCTAGCCCATAGGGACAAATCTTCGTGATCCTTGAGAGGTGATTTCTAGCGACGTCTAATGCTTTGATTAACTATTCCAATGGCTTGATGAGGTTGTCTTTCGGCAATCGAACTGCGGATTTTAACATCTGCACTATGGGTAAGCAACTTGATTCGTTCGACGATCCTGTCGGAGCAAATCTCATTCAAGACACTAATAAGATTGAGTTAATTGGTGCATTCGAGTCTCATTGACATTTCATTGAGTTGCCTAATGACCAGGTTGTGAGTGAGGATGCTCTTAAGGAATCCACATCTAAATTTTGCGATGAAGTGGCACATCTGGGTGCCTGCTCTTCTTATCATGTGGCCTTTGAGACACTTGAGATTAATTTTGAATCGGACAAGGACCCGCATTTGGTTGAGCTTAAGTCCCTCCCCGATAACCGAAAGTATATATTCTTGGGGGATAATGAGACCTTACCACTCATGATTGCTTTCGATCTTGAAGGTCATCAAAGGAATAAGCCCTAGTATTTTCCAGCATCGGATCCACATGGAAGAGAATTCTAGGCCACTGTCGGGACCCACAACGAAGATTAAATCCTGTAGTAAAAGAAGTCGTCCAAAAGGAGGTTCGTAAGTGCTTGGATCATGGTGTCATATATCCCATTTCTGATAGTTCGTGGGTGAGTGATGTCCATGTGGTTTCCAAGAAGTAAGGCGCGACGATTGTTGAGAATGGGCATAATGAGATTATACCAACACGCTTGCAAACTGGCTGACGAATTTACGATAATGATCAAAAGCTCAATGCGGCCACGAGGAAAGAACATCTCCCTTTGCCATTCATTGATCAGATGATGGAAATGTTAGCCGCACATGAGTACTATTATTTTCTTGATGGATACTCAAGCTACAACCAAATTCCCATCGCCCCTGAAGAGCAAGAGAAAACCACATCTACATGTCCCTTTGGCACATTCGCTTACCGTAACATGACTTTTGGATTATGTTACATGTCGACGACTTTTCAAAGGTGTATGATTAGTATCTTCTCCGATATGCTGGAGCATTTCCTTCAGATTTTCGTGGACGACAGATTGACATCATTTCAGGCTTATATTTGTACCTTAAGTCCATTATCTTTCACTTAAACAATGCTATGTGACGAGTTTTATGTTTGAATTTCAGAAATAAATAGGTTTGAAGAGATGAAGCATAAAAGGACCCAAAAGTTGGGAAAAAGTACTGAATTGTGAGACCTGGGGACTAAGATGCAAGGGAGAAGGACCTGAACGTAAGACCAAAGGACCAAAGAGCAAAACAGAAAACTCCACACCATCATGGGAGTATTTTGGCAATTCTATTTGGGTCGGAGCTCCAACAAGTGAAGTAAATGCATCAAAGACCAACAAAGACATCCAAACAAGCCCAGAATAAAATCCAGCATGATCCAGACCATATAGACCGCCAATTGGCAGTCTGTTTTGGCCCAAATCCGCTAAGATTTTTGTGGGTCGCGTATTAGTGTGTATTTAGTCCATTTCTGGTATTTGTTTAGTACCACATCGGGGGATTCTCCCGGATTGCCTTTTTCTATGGCTATAAATAGAACTCTTCATCTTCCATTATAATCACTTCATATTTTGAGTGACTATTCTTCCTAATAGAAGTTAAGTCTTGAAGCACACACTAAAGTAGGAGGATGCTACTTGAATTGTGAGTCATTTTAATAAAAGTTTCTTTATTATGTTGTTTGTTTCATGTTGCTTGTTTTACTTTGTTTAATTTCATTTCATTAGTTTTAGTAGCTTAGTTAATATGCCTTCCTTGCTTAGTTTAATCATTAGTCTAATGTGTAGTGAGTAGTTCCATCCCCTTGGGGGTGGAGTAGATGTTCATACATGCAAATGATAATGGAATGAATGCATTATTTACAATGTGTTGATAAAACATGAATGTATGCTTGCTTCTTTAGGATAGAATTTATAACTTGATGAGTTTTGCCAAAATCATTAGACACTTCTCATGCTTGTTTAGGTGTGGGGGTATTTGATTGACATCATTTCATGCTTATATTTGTATCTTATATCCATTATCTTACACCTAAGCAATGCTACATGATGAGTTTTATGTTTAGTTTTCAGAAATAAAAAGGTATGAAGAGAAGAGCCATGAAAGGACCCAAAAGCAGGAAAAAAGACTTAATTGTGAGACCTGGGGACCAAGATGCAAGGGAGAAGGACCTGATCGTAAGGCAGAAGGACCTAAGAGTAAAACAGGGAACTCCACACCATCATGGGGAGTATTTTGTCATTTCGATTTGGGTCGGAGCTCCACTAAACAAGTTAGATGCATCCAAGACTAAGAAACACACCAAGGAAAGCCCACCAGGAGATCCAATGGGATCTGAAGCTTATAGGCCGCCAATTGGCGGTCTGGAACCGCCAATTGGTGGTCTTGTTAATCCCAGATCCACTAAGTTTTCTCCTGGACTTGTATTAATGTGTGTTTAGGCTATTTTTGGTATTGGTTTAGTCCCACATCGGGGGATTGTCCCCGATTAGCTTTTTCCATGCTTATAAATAGAACTCTTCACCTTCCATTGTAATTACTCATTGCTTGGTGGCATTCTCTCTACTAAGGAGTGAGCCTTGAAGCAAAAACTCAAGGTGGAGAAGAATGCTACCTTCAATGTGAGTCATTTGTTAATAAAATAATTCTTCTAGTTTCTTTTAATCTTGTCTTTTAATTTGTGCATGTTTGTTTAGTCTTTCATTTCCTTTTAAGCTTCTTTAATACTTGTTGCTTTCATAGTTAACTTTTATTTCAGTATTATGCTCTCTTTTGTTAATATAGTTAGTGTAATGAGTAGTGAGTAGTTCCATCCCCTTTGGGGGTGGAGTAGATGTATGTACATGTTATGTAGGTGGTATGAATGCTTTATATGAATGTTTTGTGTTGATATTAGTATGCTTGCTTGAATTATTAAGAACCTTACTTGATGGTTTCTACCATAATTTAGGTACATTCCATGCTTGTCTAAGTGTCTTAATAACAACCTTGCATTGCTCATATTATGCACATAAGTTAATGTTGTAATGATTGGTCTTGCCATAGTTAGGTACTTCTTATGCATTAACAACACTGACTACTTGAGCTTCTTGTATGCATTTCATATGACACTTATTTCATGTGCACACACACACACTCCACCCCTGAGGGGTTTTCATTCCTGTGATTTTATCTTTTGCATTAGTTGATTAGCTTAGTTGTTTAGTTCATTTTAGCTTGTTTGTTTACTAGTTTAGCATTGTAGTGTAGTTTAGTGTAATACATCCTTCTTCCTTTTCTTTACCTCTCGCCTTCGGACAAACCAAGTGGCGACACACCTCCCAGTGGACGACCCGTATTTGCCACCACTTCAACGCGGCCGTGCACTTGCGGTTAAATATAAAACGACAAATCAAGTTTTTGGCGCCGTTGCCGGGGAGGTGCTTTGTCCAGAAATTGGTTTGGACGATTCAAGGGGTTTTTAATTTTTTGTTTTCAGTTTTGCTTACTTTCAGGGAACCACAAGATCCAGGGGAGGCTACTGGAGAAGCTTGAGGAAGAGAAGACCTAAAGAGACCGCCAATCAGCGGTTGAAGACCGCCAATTGGCGGCCTGGTGAGAGTTTCTTTCCTTCAAATTTGTTCTGGTAGTTAGTCTTGAAATATTTGTTATCTGGGAGCCCTATTTTGCATGTTGTGACTTCTGGTTTGCTCCCAGATCATTAATCACTCCCCCTTTAATCAACTTGAACCATAAAACTCAAAGCAAAAGATTAGACTTCTTGCCATCTAGGTCATGCACCATATGTAGACCTTGCATGCATCTTTCTTTTCTTTGCTTTACATTTTGTCGTTGATTCCTGGAGCGAGGTACGCATTCCTTAACACTCATTCACGCATTAGGACAGTCATTAGTGAGTAAGGTTTGCATCGAACAAGAGTGAGGTGAGTGCTTGTTTGGTGAGTTGCTTGCTAGCCTAAGATTTCAAAACATCTTTAAGGGGCATCACCTATAGTCCTCAAAGATAAGGTGGGGGATTTCATCACCCCTCCCTTAGCCCCAAAAAGCACACTCAAGTAAAGCCTTAATTTAAAAGCAAGTAGACATTGGCCATTAGGACTTGGGCGCATTAGGAGAGTGATCCGGTCACGACCGTCATAGCCTGATCGGCGTCACCCACTTTGTCGATAGTTGGAGAGACGAGATCTCCAGATCTTGGCTCACTTGCTGGGCATTGTGGTCTTCGTCGTAGGGAGGTGAGGCGTGTTGAGGCCGTGTGAACTCGCAGTTAGGCATCGTCTACCTGTAAGGACCCATAGCCAGTCTAAGCTTGTTTGAGCCGTGTTTGCTAGACTAGGCTTCTATCCTCACCCTGTACCCACGCTAGCTTTAGGGATTCTTCCCTTCTCCTCTGAGTCATCTTCTTCTCACCTTCTTCAACGTTTTAGTCTCCTCCCCTTTACACTCTCTAGTAGCGTTTTAGGGTCGAGTCGAGCACTTTTTGCGAGCTTAGCCTCGTGGTGGTGAGAGTGGTCGAGTCGAGAGTTTTTCTTGAGATGGATGGTTACATGGGCGACCATCCATATCATTGTTGGGACCAGGACAATTCTCCCTGGTACTCCGGACCCATGCAACCTGGGGTGGCTCAGACTAACACCCCGTATGGTTGGGATGATCGCAATTGTGTGACTGAGCAATCTTCATATTGGGGTAACATGAGAGAGGCACCGACTGCTAGACCAAAATCTAGTTTCGTCGGATCATACACTGGTCATCAAACTGAGACATTGCAAGAAACTTTGGCCTCTTTCATGCGTGCGGCAGACGACATGTTTGTACCGATGGCTCCAGTAGCCGTACCATGCGTCTGTTGTGGGTTGAGTGGTCATGTCTCTAGGGAATGTCCTTATGTTCCCCCAGAGCCTGAGTATGAGCATACATTTTCCCAAAATGCTCATTATGACCATTACGCATCCGCGTACAATCCGAGAGTGATGGATTCATGGGGAGACAATTCATATCCAAATTCTTATACTTCATGTTCACCCCAGTATCCTCCTCCCGAATACCCAGAATTCTACCAACACCCCACTCCAAATCATTGGACTCATTCTCAACCAATCAACACCCAACCCAAAAAATTCCCAAGCTCTGACTTGGACCTCATCGTTGACCGCATACCTGATTCTTTGAAACAAACTTTCCTTACGTTCATGGAAACCACTCAACAGTCCATACAAAATATGGCACTGCAAGTGAGTCAAATGTCGCAGCAATTACGTGAACGTGAGGAGAGTGACATTTCATGTCAACATGAGGATTTATCTTCTGAAATCGAACCACCACCACATCCACAAATTCAAAGCACAATCTTTCAAAGTCAAACTCCTAGTCAGTCTGAGGGACTTGGGGTTTCAATTCACGATCACTTGGTGGAGGATTCGATTCCAATTGAGAATACTATGGACCAGCTTCTTTATGAGTCGGCACAGGATTGTGCCTTATCTTCTTGTCTCGTGGCCCTTGAGCCACAAGATCTTATTGTTGTACCTTCTAAGGACTCACCTCTGGTGGACCAAGAACTCCCTAGTCCCCTCAATTTCAAATAACCTGATGAGAGTTTGCCTCTCTCTATTGTTCCTAATCATCTTGGAAATGATGGAACATCAAACAACTACATTGCTCATGAGGGTATTAGGAGTTCCTTGGAGGATACCTTGAGTATGAGACCCAATTTTTGTTCGCCTGGTGTGTTGGACATGCCTAACGAGGTTCTTGACCTCGTTCCGACGCACCAGCCTGTTGGTTGGAGAGTTTGGATTGACGATCATAACTTCAGCAGCGCAACGGGAGAAACTCTTCTTCCGTTGCCCCTCATTTCCCAAACTCTTGAGAGGTTCAAGTACTTTCAGTTTGACCCTTTGATTGAGACGTCTTTGCGTCCAATTAATGAACCTCTCATTTCATCTGGTGCTCTTTGTGAAGGGGGCCCACACATGCGTATTCTGGCCCCGCGTGGTGTCATGTTCCCTTTCCAAGTGCATTGACCCACTCTTGAGGTTCCCATTTGATGTCTGTTGACAAATGAAGATGGGAACTTATGTTTGTACATAGTTATATAACAAAAAAAAAGAAAAAAAGAAAAAAAGTACAATAAAAGACTCCTTCAGTGGGCATCGATTGTTGTGAGCCCCAACCCTTGTGTATTTGGGCTCCATTTCTTTCACGTATTTGTATCCTTTCTTTAGCATCTCATAGGTTTTGAGGGAATTCGGGTTTGTGTCCATCAACATGACCTTGAACTTCCCTTTGTACTTCATGTTGGTGAGATCTCTCTTTTTTCATGCATAAATCCATGCAATATCTTGTTCGCATTCATTGAGGACAATGCATGAAGTAGGTGTGGCGGAGTGTTTTACGTGTGTACAGAGTCGAGTCTTTTCTTTTGATTTTGTTTTCTTTTTTTTGCATGTTTAGGGTCATGTTAGCGTGCTGCATTTAATATCGATATATCTGCTTGCCATGATCCTTGGGTGACTTGTGTTCTTTTGCTTGCCTAGTGCTTTAAAATTTCCACATTTCTTTCAAAATCATCATGTGTTTGCGAAAGAAAATATTTTGTGGGTTTTGCGTGTGTTTAGCATGTGCAAAACCGTTGAGAGGCAAAGTAAAAAGAAAGCTCCCAAAATTGTCTTGAGCTTGATGCATTAGGATATCTAGTACAATGACTTAAGGATTTATTGAGTCATTAAGATGCACCCCAGTTTTCCCTTAGGGGTGAGTAATCAAAGGGTTTCAGTGCTCAAACATTCAAAGAAGTCCACCCTGAACCTAGTGAGTCAATAATTCGTGTCTGTTAACTTAAGGAAGTTTTTTGTAGTCAAGGACCCTCTAAATCTTGTTGTGAGACAGTAGTGTAGGGGTTTTGGTTCATGTGTAGATAAAAAATAAGTGAGTACGTGTTCTCTCTTCTCGCACGGCTCCTATCACTCGGGAAAGTAGGTCTGAGGGGACTTTGTGCCTGGTGCTTTCAAGTCATCTGACTTGGGATGCGTCGACCAAACTCCAGTTACACGGGTGGTAGGGATTACCCTATGTGGAGATTTTGGTAAAGGTGTACGTGATAGTGTAAGTCCTCATGGGCAATGATGCACGAAACCTGACCCTGGGAGAATGAAGCTCCAACTAATAAAAAGAAAAAGAAAAAAAATGTGAAAAGAAACAAAAAGAAAAAAAATATGGTAATGCAAATAAGAACCTTAATGGACCTTACACTTTGTATCACTTGAGGATGTTGAGGTTGTCCATGTCTTTCACTTAATTCCTTATTTAACTTGCACGAATGGTTCATTAGGTTAGGTGTGTGGACTGATTACCTATATAGAGTCGGCCCGTAGGATTACCGCATCCAAAGATCGACAACATATGTCCAACGAGTCGAGTGTCTAGATTGAATAATGCATCTTGTTCGGATTTTGTGGGTGTATCCGCTGAAAACCCTCAGGAGACAACACTCCTCCTCCTTGGCAACAAGGAGGTTTAACGGCTTGTTGCACGTGCTAAGTGCAACCGTGATTCCTACGAAAGTGAGTTAGGATTTCTTATTTTTCGTTTGATTTTCTCTTTCTTTGTTTTCCTCGGGACTAGCCAAAACTTATGTGTGGGGGTATTTGATTGACATCATTTCATGCTTATATTTGTATCTTATATCCATTATCTTACACCTAAGCAATGCTACGTGACGAGTTTTATGTTTAGATTTCAGAAATAAAGAGGTATGAAGAGAGGATGCTACTTGAATTGTGAGTCATTTTAATAAAAGTTTCTTTATTATGTTGTTTGTTTCATGTTGCTTGTTTTACTTTGTTTAATTTCATTTCATTAGTTTTAGTAGCTTAGTTAATATGCTTTCCTTGCTTAGTTTAATCATTAGTCTAATGTGTAGTGAGTAGTTCCATCCCCTTGGGGGTGGAGTAGATGTTCATACATGCAAATGATAATGGAATGAATGCATTATTTACAATGTGTTGATAAAACATGAATGTATGCTTGCTTCTTTAGGATAGAATTTATAACTTGATGAGTTTTGCCAAAATCATTAGACACTTCTCATGCTTGTTTAGGTGTGGGGGTATTTGATGGACATCATTTCATGCTTATATTTGTATCTTATATCCATTATCTTACACCTAAGCAATGCTACGTGATGAGTTTTATGTTTAGTTTTCAGAAATAAAGAGGTATGAAGAGAAGAGCCATGAAAGGACCCAAAAGCAGGAAAAAGGACTTAATTGTGAGACCTGGGGACCAAAATGCAAGGGAGAAGGACATGATCGTAAGACAGAAGGACCTAAGAGTAAAACAGGAAACTCCACACCATCGTAGGGAGTATTTTGTCATTTCGATTTGGGTCGGAGCTCCACTAAACAAGTTAGATGCATCCAAGACTAACAAACACGCCAAGGAAAGCCCACAAGAAGATCCAATGGGATCTGAAGCTTATAGGCCGCCAATTGGCGGTCTGGAACCGCCAATTGGCGGTCTGGTGAAGCCCAAATCCACTAAGTTTTCTCCTGGACTTGTATTAATGTGTGTTTAGGCTATTTTTGGTATTGGTTTAGTCCCACATCGGGGGATTGTCCCCGATTAGCTTTTTCCATGCTTATAAATAGAACTCTTCACCCTCCATTGTAATTACCCATTGCTTGGTGGCATTCTCTCTACTAAGGAGTGAGCCTTGAAGCAAAAACTCAAGGTGGAGAAGAATGCTACCTTCAATGTGAGTCATTTGTTAATAAAATAATTCTTCTAGTTTCTTTTAATCTTGTCTTTTAATTTGTGCATGTTTGTTTAGTCTTTCATTTCCTTTTAAGCTTCATTAATACTTGTTGCTTTCTTAGTTAACTTTCATTTCAGTATTATGCTCTCTTTTGTTAATATAGTTAGTGTAATGAGTAGTGAGTAGTTCCATCCCCTTTGGGGGCGGAGTAGATGTATGTACATGTTATGTAGGTGGTATGAATGCTTTATATGAATGTTTTGTGTTGATATTAGTATGCTTGCTTGAATTATTAAGAACCTTACTTGATGGTTTCTGCCATAGCTTAGGTACATTCCATGCTTGTCTAAGTGTCTTAATAACAACCTTGCATTGCTTATTTTATGCACATAAGTTAATGTTGTAATGATAGGTCTTGCCATAGTTAGGTACTTCTTATGCATTAACAACACTAACTACTTGAGCTTCTTGTATGCATTTCATATCACACTTATTTCATGTGCACACACACCCACTCCACCCCTGAGGGGTTTTCATTCCTGTGATTTTATCTTTTGCATTAGTTGATTAGCTTAGTTGTTTAGTTCATTTTAGCTTGTTTGTTTACTAGTTTAGCATTGTAGTGTAGTTTAGTGTAATACATCCATCTTCCTTTTCTTTACCTCTCGCCTTCGCACAAACCAAGTGTCGACACACCTCCCAGTGGACGACCCGTATTTGCCACCGCTTCAACGCGGCCGTGCACTTGCAGTTAAATATAAAACGATCAATCACCTCACCATGGCATTGAGTTGTGGCGTCTTTGTCAGATTGTACGAGGGTCTCATATCCCGTCCTGAATGCTCCTTGAGTCCATATGTGAAGGAGAGTTCTAAGGAAAGGATGAAAAGGAGGCATGGGCTTTCCTAGAAGACCTCGCTGAAAAAACCATGCAATGGGAGAGTGTGACGGAACCCCCAGCATCATCTAGCATAGGAGCGAGGATCGCAAATGCACACTCGACTTGATCGGGTGCTGCAGTTGCTGTCGATACCACTACGACCACCGAGGTGCGCATGGCGGCCTTAATGCGCTGTATGGATTCGATTGAGCTCCAAAACCAACAAAGTGCACCTCACATGTCCACATCTGGTCGAGTTCCCTGTCATTCATGTTGTAGGATAGGTCATGTAGAAAGAGAGTGTGCGTCGATTCCTCCTGAGATGGAACATGTCAACGCCATCTATGACAGAGCTAGGAATGACCCATACTCATCATCTTATAATCCTGGATGGAGGAACCACCCCAATTTTTCATGGAACCAAAGTAATGCCCCGGGTGGTCGTTGAAACTCCTCTCGACCACCTAACCAATCATACCAACCTCCCATGCATGCACAATCTTATCAGTCACCCCAAGCTCCAATCACCAATCAATCGGGTTTCCCAAATTACAATAATATGGAAAGCCGATTCACTTCTCTTGAGACCTTGACTCGTGAACTTGAAAACTCAATGAATTTTTTTATGTCAACCACAAGTCAAGTTCTAAATTCAAATCAGCAGACCATCAAATCTCTAGAGCTTCAGATAGGACAATTGGCTCAGTCTGTACATGTAAGAGAGAGAGGGTCTTTGCCTAGCCAGCCTGAGGCTAACCCCCATATGAACCAACAACAACACAAGCAAAATGAGAATGTGGTACCTTGGGGGCAGCAAGTGAACCATTTGGAGGAACCTGTTCACCATGTGAATTCCATTGTAACCTTATGGAATGGAAAGCAGGATGATAATCACATTTCCTTGCCACACCCACCACCATCTATGCAGCCCCTTAGTGGGAATGGCGGTGAAGAAGAGGCTGAGGGTGAGGGTAATACAGCAGCACCTCCTTCTCAGACACCGCAGAAAACCTACCTGCCAAAAGCTCCCTATCCAAGTAGGTTAACAAAAAGCAGAGTGACACAATGGATAAGATATTAGAGGTGTTTAAGCAAGTGAAGGTTAACATCCCCTTGTTGGATGTCATCCAACAAATACCTCAATATGCCAAATTGTTGAAGGATCTCTGCACAACCAAGAAGAAGACCAATGTTCCTAAGAAAGCATTGTTGGCTGAAAATGTAAGCTCACTTTCGTCGAATCCCGCCTACACAAAATACAAGGACCCTGGGTGTTCTACTATTCAGTGTACGATAGGGGACACTAGCATGAGTAATGTATTGCTTGATTTAGGATCAACGGTCAACCTCCTCCCATTTTCTGTTTATCAACAGTTTGATTTGGGAGAATTGAAACCAACTAAGATCACCCTTCAATTGGCGGTTAGATCCATTTGTATTCCAAAGGGGATTATCGAGCACGTGCTTATCAAAGTTGGAGATTTTATATTTCCAGTCGATTTTGTTGTCCTTGATATCAATCCTGTTGCGAACACCCACTCTCAAATACCTTTGATTTTGGGTAGACCATTTCTGGCAGCCTCCAATGCCTTAACTAATTGTAGAAATGGTCTCATGAAGCTCTCATTAGGTAACATGAGTGCTGAGTTTCATGTGTTCAACTCTGCTAGGCAACAGGAGCCCATGAACCAACCTTTAAATCCCAATCTCATCCGCCAATTAAAGAAAGCACCAAAAAATCAACGAACAGCCCTTACACCAATGCAACCCATTGACAATGTTTGCGGGCCCAGCGAAAACTCATTGCCTGTCTTTGCAATGCAACCGAGTGAGCTGACATCAAACATGAATGTCAAAAAGGAGTGTTTGTTGCATGATTCAGTTGAGATTATTAGTGAGAGTGAGACACCTCATCATATGCCTATACCAGAAGGTGTCTCTATCTCATGTCCCTTGGCCATTGAGCCATTTGAGCTTCATCTTGACTCCAACAGGGACCCACCTACGACCGAGCTTATGCTTGATGATATAAATGATGGTGGGAGGTACTTGTTGAACGAATTGGGGAGAAGCCCCATTCTTAGTGATGTAGGTCTGCTGCATCCATCGAATGAGCTTGAAGAACTCATTCCGACGCACCCACCTATTGGTTGGAGGGTTTTATTTGATGAGAAACTAAACCCTAGTGAGGCAACACAACTTCATTCATTGATGTTGCCTACACCCAACCAATATCATGAGGGGTTCGAGCCTTTCAGCTTTGACCTTTCACCCCTCATGACACCTCAGAGTACCAGGGAAGTTTGCCCATCTCGGCAAGTATCTGGTCCTCATTACTTGATGTTCTCATTTGATGTTCCATGACCAAATGATTATGAGAATATCTTGGTTGATGTATATATCTTGTACAAAAAAACGAGTAATAAAAGACTCCATGAGCGAGCATTGATTGTTGTGGGCCCCAACCCTTGTGTACGTGGGCCACATTTCTTTCACGTATTTGTCTCCCTTCTTCAGTATCTCATAGGTTTTGAGGGAATTTGGGTTTGTGTCCATCACTATAACCATGAACTTCATGTTGCACTTCATGTTTGTGAGATCTTCCCTTTTTCATGCATAAATCCTTGTAGTATCATGCTCACATTCATTGAGGACAATGCATGAAGTAGGTGTGGGGGGTGTTTTACATGTGTACATATTCGAGTCTTTTTACTTTGATTTTGTTTTCTTTTGTGTGTATTGATAGGGTTATGTTAGTGTGCCGCATTTAATATCGATATATCTGTTTGTCATGATCCTTGGGTGACTTGTCTTCTTTTGCTTGCCTAGTGCTTCAAAAGTTTAAGATTTCTTTCAACATCATCATGTGTTTGTGAAAGAAAAAGTTTTTTGTGGGTTTTGCGTGTGTTTAGCATGTGCAAAACCGTTGAGAGGAAAAGTAAAAAAGAAAGCTCCCAAAATTGTCTTGAACTTGATGCATTAGGATATCTAGTTTACTAGCTTTAGGTCTTATCGAGTGTTACAATGCACCCCGGTTTTCTCTCGGGGGCGTGTAATTATAGGGTTTCAGCACTCAAACATTTAAAGAAGTCCACCCCAAACCTAGTGAGTCAAATTATTCGTGTATGTTTGTATAAGGAAGTTTGTCGTAGTCAAGGGCCCTTAAACTCTTTTTGTGAAACTGTAAGTGTAGGGGTTTTGGTTCCCATGTAGATAAGTGAATAAGTAGTGTTCTCTCTTCTCGCACGACTCCTATCACTCGGGAAAGTAGGTCTGAGGGGACTTTGTGCCTGGTGCTTTCGAGTCATCTAACGTGGGATGCACCGACCGAACCCCCGTTACACGGGTGGTAGGGATCGCCCAAAGTGGAGATTTGGGGGAAGGTGTACGTGACAGTGTAAGTCCTCATAGCCAATGATGCACGAAACCTGACCCTGGGAGAATCAAACACCAACCAATAAAATGCTCCAAAGAAGAAGAAAAAGAAAAAAAGAGTCATATAAGAACCTTAATGAACTTTACACATTGTATCACATTCAGAAGTTAAGATTGCCCATGTCTGTCACTTAAGTCCTTAACTAACTTTCACGAATAATTTATTAGGCTAGGTTTGTGGACCGATTACATGATGTGAATTAAATTTATACCGCAAGTGCACGGCGTCAATGAAGACGTGGCAAGTACGGGTCGAACACAAGGAGGGAGAGATTTGTTATTTGTGTGATTTTCGAGTAGGGGGAAGAAGGAGAGAAGAATAAGTTTGGTTTTGAGATTTTTGGTTTTTAATTTTCTAAAACAGGAAACATGAACAAATAAAACTAAAATAAGAACAAAGATGGTGAATTACGTTGGGTGGAGGTTTAGATATCGGGTTTAGATTAGAGAATTCAGAAACTTATAATAAATCATATTAGTTATAAAGCATTACATGATAAATGATTTAACACAAACTCAAGTAATCAAAATATACTAATCACGAAATTAAAATAATAACTTTATTCTCTTCTCATCACCCTAAATCCGTCACCTCCACCCTTTGGAGAGAGTTAGAAACTCATAGATGGAGGGAAGGAGAAGGGGTCCTAGAGGAACTACAAAAGAAAACTGAAAACAAGAAATAAAAGACAAAATTTTATTACTAAAACTAAGGACTAAAATTAAGAACTAAAGACTAGGACCTCTATAACATCGTTCTCGGGGCTATTTATAGTTGCTACAAGGGACATAAGTATACAATAAGAAAATACACGTGTCCAGACACGACTGGACAAAATTTGAGCACACAGATCGCAAGGTAGGCGGCGGAATCGCCGCATGGTGTATGTGTTGTGCGGCGGAAACGCCGCACAATTGAGTCGGATTAAATCCAGATTTTGGTTGAATGTTTATGGTATGATTTGATCCTCCTTTGCGCGTCTGGATTGATTCTTTCCTTTCTTTTGGGCTCCGACTTTATTTCTTTATATATTTGGAGATCCACATTAATTTTTCTTTAGATTTTCTCCAAGATAATAAAAGCTACTCATGATTTGCAATTAGGTCCTTGGTTTCTTGCAATTAAGTCCCCAACTACTTTTGTGCTCAAGTCCTTGTTCTTTTTGTAATTAGGTCTTGAATGCTTTTATGCTTTAATGCATTTACATTTGAAACCCCATAATCTTGAACTTGGTCTTTACGACATGAATGAGTCTCTTGCACGCATTTATGCTCGGGACATGGGTAATTTGCCTTCAGGTCCCTGTATTCTGTAAATAAGACTAAACACATACCTTAGTAGCATTTATTGATATAAAATTAATCTAAATGAAAGACATATGATGCAATGTATGCAATGCATCAAATACCCCCACACCTAGATTTTGCTAGTCCCTAGCAAAACAGAATATAAGAAAAATGAGAACAGGGAAATCCTAGCTCACTTTCGTAGGAATCACGGTTGCACTTAGCATGTGCAAGAAGCCTTTAAACCCCCAAGTTTCCTTAGAGGACGAGTTTTGTCTCGTGAGGTTTTCAGTTGACACACCTCCAAAGTCTTAATTGAACATTCCATTAATAGCTCTCAATATCTCCACCTCAACCTTATACATCTCACTTAGAATTCTTGCATGCTCATTATATAAATCTAACTCATAAAAATATGACTTGGTCTTCATTCCACCAATATTCACACCACTAACCCTTCTACACATGTTATCACTTACATTGTTTTGCACGCCTCCTCTGGTGGTGAACTATCATTTGGATCAACCATGGCATGAATCATTCTTTTAGCTTTGGGCCTTGAGTATCTTAAAGTATTTTTTTCTTTTCTTTTTCCGTGATTCAACACATTTCCTTTTTTTGACACTTTTACCCTTTTTGCATTCGTGTAGCGAGTTTGGTCGATAATCCCGAGCTGGCAGACTCAAGTTACCGGGTTTTAAGATACCCCTACGGACCAGTGACTCGAAAGCTTGGGCTTTTGTAATCATTTTGCAAGATGTGCTTTCCTCACTTTTTATTTCCACTTTTATTTTCCTGAAGGCTTAATTGCTATTAGAAGTCCACACTTCCCGGTATATTTTCCTCAACCTCTGCTTTTTATCTACCACTTCAAAGATTTGATTCATCCAATTTAAGTGCATACACGTCTTAAAGGGCAATGGGTTATTTCTTTGGAACTTAGATTTATATCATAATTTCTAAAAGCAGAACTATATAATAAGGAGCAAAAACTTAATGCAATTTGTACATGGGTTTTGGTAGTTCAATCTTAAGCTGTTGATGAGAATTAAATTTATACCGCAAGTGCACGGCGTCAATGGAGACGTGGCAAATACGGGTCGAACACAAGGAGGGAGAGATTTTGTTATTAGTGTGATTTCGATTGGGGGAAAGAAGGAGAGAAGAAATAAGTTGGTTTTGAGATTTTTGATTTTTAATTATCTAAAGCAAGAAACAAGAACAATTAAAACTAAAACAAGAACAAAGAAGTGAATTCCGTTGGGTGGAGGTTTAGATTTAGGGTTTAGATTAGAGAATTCAGAAACTTATAATAAATCATATTAGTTATAAAGCATTACATGATAAATGATTTAACATAAACTCAAGTAATCAAAATATACTAACACGAAATTAAAATAATAACATTCATTCATCTTCTCTTCACCCTCAATCCGTCACCTCCACCCTTTGGAAGGAGTTAGAAACTCATAGAGGGAGGAAGAAGGGGTCCTAGAGACATTGCAAAAGAAAAGTAAAAACAAGAAATAAAAGACAGAATTTTATTACTAAAGTGAAGAGTACAAAACTGAAAATAAAAACAACTAAAAACTAGGTCTAAGGCCAAGGACCCTTCTACCATCGTTCTCGGGGCTATTTATAGCCGATACAAGGGATCCCAATATATAAATGGAACGTACACGCGTCAATATAGCATTGGTAAAAATTTGAGCACACGGATCGACTTTTGTGCGGCTAAATCGCCGCAATTTGTACATGAGGTGCGGCGGAATCGCCACCTTTTTGGCTCGGATTTGATCCAGATTTTCCTGTGTTTATGGTATGATTTGATCCTCCTTTGCGCGTCTGGATTGATTCTTTCCATTCTTTTGAGCTCCGGATTAATTCCATTATATATATGGAGATTCACATTGATTTTTCTTTAGATTTTCTCCATAATAATAAAAGCTACTCGTGATTTGCAATTAGGTCCTTGACTTTTTGCAATTAAGTCCCCGGCTACTTTTCTGCTCAAGTCCTTGTTCTTTTTGTGATTAGGTCTTGAATGCTTTTATGCTTGAATACATTTCCATTTAAAACCCGATAAGCTTGAACTTGGTATTTATGATAGAAATGAGTCTTTTGCACGCGTTTATGCTCGGAATGTGGGTAATTTGCATTCAGGTCCCTATCTTCTGTAAATAAGACTAAACACATACCTTAGTAGCATTTATTGATATAAAAGTAATCTAAATGAAAGACATATGATGCAATGTATGCAATGCATCAGCTGTCATGGAACATTGATTTTTTTTTAAAGAACAGAAAAATAAAACAGATAGATAGATAAATACCCCCCACACCTAAATCATGCATTGTCCTCAATGAATGTGAAGAAAAAGTAAATGCACGTATTACCTGCGTCAACTTGCGGTAGAGGTGTTGAATTTGCTGAAAGTCAACCATAGTCAGAACTGGATTGAATGACACCATGTTGGTGCATGTATCCAGTTGAATTGTGCCACATGTTGCACTGAGAGTCCTGAGGCACAGATTGCACACCCCTCACATGTATTGATTCTCTTGTTTGTTCGAGTGATGGTGGGTGTGTCGCAGAATTACTCCTCCTTTTCCCACTTCCTTTTTGATTTTGTGATGATTTATTTGTTTCAGAAATCTTATAGATACGTGCTCTCATCACAACATCACTTTGATTGCATATTATTTCTGGCTCACTATAAACATGAAAGATATTAAATTCAGCTTTTAAGTCCCCAAAAGATAATTGCATGAGCCCATTTCGACAGTTTATCAATGCTTCAGAAGTGGCTAAAAAGGGTCTGCCTAGTATTATAGGGATTTGTCTCTTAGGATCGACAATAGGTTGAGTGTCTAGAACGACAAAATCCACTGGGTAAATGAAATCACCCACCAAAACGTCCTCGACTACACCTCTTGGTTTCTTAATAGAGCAATCAGCAAATTGAAGGGTTGTCTTAGAGGGTTTTAGTGGACCAAGGTTGAGTTGCTCGTAGACAGAGAAGGGGAGTAAGTTAACACTAGCACCAAGGTCTAGAAGGGCTTTGTTGATAAAAGTATCTCCTACTGAATATGAAATTGTGGGACACCCAGGATCCTTATATTTTATAGGAGATGAGTTGGACAAAATAGTACTTATGTTTGCGGTTAAGAAAGCCTTCTTTGGTACGTTTGTTTTTCTCTTCTTAGTGCACAGATCTTTTAAGAATTTAGCAAAAGTAGGTATTTGTTGAATCATATCTAAAAGTGGAATATTCACCTTAACTTGCTTAAATACTTCCAAGATTTTCTCCATTTGTGCACTTGAGTTCTTCTTGAGTCTATTGGGGAATGGAGCTTTAGGAACATATTCTGGCTCAGGTTGAGCTATGGGTTCAGCTTGAGTAGGTGGGTTGGGCGTTTCAGATTGGACGTCAGGTTCAATGGTTAGGTCATATGTGGTTGCTTGATGGCTATATTGATTAGACGTTCTAGGATTTACCACATTGTTATCAACTTGTCTTCCGGACCGTAATGATACTACTGCATTTATTTGTTGGAACGGTCCTTCCTCATGAACGATTTGAACCGGTCTAGGGTTGTTATTTCCTGAAGGTGGTTGATAGGGCTGATATTGATTATTAGATCTTGGGTTCACCTCAGGTTGACTTGGAAACCGACCCTTTTCTCTTTCACCTACTATTTGTGCTAGTTGGCTGACTTGTGTCTCTAGCCTTTGGAAGGACTGGTTGGTTGTTTGTATAAAGGTTTTCATCAAATTTTCCAAGCTTGTCAACCTCACCTCATGATCTCCATTGTTACTAAACCCCGATGATGTATTATTTTGGTTATACGGGTTTGATTGTTGTCTAGGAGGTTGACCGGTTGGTTTGATGAGAAATTGGAATTATTACGTCAATCCGAGTTATAGGTTGATGCGTATGGGTCATTTCTAACATGGTTATACATGGCATTAACTTGTTCCCTGTCCGCACAATCCTTCATTAAATGACCAGGCTGACCACATCTAGAGCAAGGGATAGACGATGCTTGATTCACTCGGGTCTGTAGCTCTAGACTTTCCATTCTGCGCATAAGGGTAGCTAGTTTAGCTTCAGCTGCTATGTTGGCATCTACAGCTAAGACACCTGGTTTGGGTTGACTTGCTATTCTAGATCGAATACTCGGGTTAAGCGGAGTTCTAACATTGTCCCATTGCATGCTGTTTTCAGCTAAATCCTCAAGAAAAGTCCATGCATCATTTTCATTTTTGACATGAAGTTCCCTTGGCTTACGGATTCTACCATAACCTTAGATGTGGGTGTCAACCCCTCATAAATAATTTGGCATAATTGCCATCTTGAAATTCCATGATGAGGGCATTGGGTCAGCACACTTTTAAATCTTTCTAGATAGGAATATAACGGCTCGCTCTCAGATTGAACGAATGCAACAATTTCATTCCTAATCCTCATAGTCTTATGGTTGGAGAAATATTTTTTCAGGAATACTTGAACAAACTCAGCCCAACTCCTAATAGATCTTTCGGCTAGACTATATACTGGAATTGCAATGCTAGAGGCACGAATTTCAGACGCACTGCCTCCTCAGAAATATGCTGGTATTGCATAAGAGAGCGGATTTCCTCAAATTCTCTAAGGAAGAGATATGGGTCTTCCCTAGAGGTGAACTTAGGCAACATACTCATGTATTGTGCCTTAAGTTCGAAGTCGCGACCCTGTATGGTGGCATAACGATGCATGATGGCTAAGTAGCCATCGCTGGGTAGCATCGATCACTCAGAGTTATAGGTTGTGCAACAGGTGGGTCCACTACATTCTCACCCATTGGATCCGGGTGAGGTGGTGCAGCAGATGGATTGGGGCTAAGTTCTAGACTGGAATCTATATGAACTCGTGAGAGTCGATTACTCAAGTCTCGAATCCAAATTTGAGTGCACCGGGTTGAATCAATTTTTGAGTTCAAATTCCAAATTTAAATTCCAAATTTAATTTCAAGAATTAATTACATTTTTTTTCGTTTTTTTTAAATATTTTTTTATATTTTTTTTTCAAAAGGGAAACAATCAATAGAATGGGGAAAGATGAGAAAGGAATCCTAATCTAGAGAGTTGAGGTGAGAAGAGATAGAAGACTCAGATGAGAAGGGAAACTTAACTCTAAAGATAGAAAAGAGGGTCGGTCAGAAATTTCCTAAGAAAGCACGGGGCAAACAATCCTAGACCTAGTGTCGCTTAAATCTAGACGACTCCTAACTGGTTGAGTCGAATTGATTTGCTTGATTCACCTCCCTCACTAATCAAACCAACTTGGTCAGGCCGTGTATAGCTAGTTGGGGCGCTTCCGATAGAGTCGGTGCCAATTAGACAACCACTTCGCTTGGAAGACTTACGTCAACACAAAAACACTTTCTAGACACCAAATTAAATTCGATCAGCTTCAGGTTATAGCAAGTCAAACCAATCTTCTCCTTAATTGAGTCCGAGTCCTTAGGGTCCAATGTCTAATTGATTTTAATTTTAAAGCTTGGGTGACACTTTAGGATTGTGATTTGTGGGCCACGGAAGGGTGATGAAATCCCCACCGTATCTTTTCCTACGGAGTTGCCCTTAAGATAGTTTAACTTAAATCTAGCAAAGATAGTCAAACAATGGTCTTTAATGGGGGCAATTGCAAGGTTGTATGCAAATTAGATTATATGCTTAAATGCAATCGATAAAAACCGCAATACGTACCTTGCCTCCAGCACTCTTCAACAAGAATTAATTTGCAAGAATTTAGCAAGAACAATGCAAACAAAACATTATATGATGCATGCACTAAGTTCTTCTAGTTTTGCCAATTTTTAGGTCAGAGTTGAATTATTGCCAATTATGGAATTTAAGCTTAACACGGTCAGTTCTACGAAAGGGAAATTTTCCGAAACTAGAAATTACAAGGAAAAAGGCAACAAAGGTTACCTACGCATGCTCAGTCGGGTTCACCGCCCGCTCTCGAAATTTCCAGATGCTCTACGCATCCACCAAGAGATGGAGACGACCCCAGAAAAAGTTGAAGCCCAGAAGCTTCAAATGTGCGGCGAACCCGCCGCAGGTTGTGCTTGATATGCGGCGTTTTCACCGTTCGTTTTGCTCCAAATGTGCTCGGTTTGCGCCGCGCACTCTGTTGTCTCCTGAAACGCAAATCCAAATAGTTAGATCGTGCACACGATAAACAGAAAAAATCGAAATCACTAAAATAAACAAAAATCTTCGTCGCCTCCCCGACAACGGCGCCAAAAACTTGATGTGAATTAAATTTATACCGCAAGTGCACGACGTCAATGAAGACGTGGCAAGTACGGGTCGAACACAAGGAGGGAGAGATTTGTTATTTCTGTGATTTTCGAGTAGGGGAAAGAAGGAGAGAAGAATAAGTTTGGTTTTGAGATTTTTGGTTTTTAATTTTCTAAAGCAGGAAACATGAACAAATAAAACTAAAATAAGAACAAAGATGGTGAATTCCGTTGGGTGGAGGTTTAGATATCGGATTTAGATTACATGATAAATGATTTAACACAAACTCAAGTAATCAAAATATACTAATCACGAAATTAAAATAATAACTTTATTCTCTTCTCATCACCCTAAATCCGTCACCTCCACCCTTTGGAGAGAGTTAGAAACTCATAGATGGAGGGAAGGAGAAGGGGTCCTAGAGGAATTACAAAAGAAAACTAAAAACAAGAAATAAAAGACAGAATGTTATTACTAAAACTAAGGACTAAAATTAAGAACTAAAGACTACGACCTCTATAACATTGTTTTCGGGGCAATTTATAGTTGCTACAAGGGACATAAGTTTACAATAAGAAAGTACACGTGTCCAGACACGACTGGACAAAATTTGAGCACACAGATCGCAAGGTAGGCGGCGGAATCGCCGCATGGTGTATGTGTTGTGCGGCGGAAACGCCGCACAATTGAGTCAGATTAAATCCGGATTTTGGCTGAATGTTTATGGTATGATTTGATCCTCCTTTACGCGTCTGGATTGATTCTTTCCTTTCTTTTGGGCTCCGACTTTATTTCTTTATATATTTGGAGATCCACATTGATTTTTCTTTAGATTTTCTCCAAGATAATAAAAGCTACTCGTGATTTGCAATTAGGTCCTTAGTTTCTTGCAATTAAGTCCCCGGCTACTTTTGTGCTTAAGTCCTTGTTCTTTTTGTAATTAGGTCTTGAATGCTTTTATGCTTGAATGCATTTCCATTTGAAACCCGATAATC
Organism: Triglochin maritima; assembly: GCA_963682175.1. Lineage (NCBI taxonomy): Eukaryota > Viridiplantae > Streptophyta > Magnoliopsida > Alismatales > Juncaginaceae > Triglochin > Triglochin maritima. The sequence goes on along the minus strand of OY821773.1, from coordinate 36,502,467 downwards.
TTGAACTTGGTCTTTACGACATGAATAAGTCTCTTGCACGCATTTATGCTCGGGATATGGGTAATTTGCATTCAGGTCCCTGTATTCTGTAAATAAGACTAAACACATACCTTAGTAGCATTTATTGATATAAAATTAATCTAAATCAAAGACATATGATGCAATGTATGCAATGCATCAATTACGTATAAAGAGTCAACCCGTAGTATTACCGCGTCCCATGATCGACAAAATAAGTCCAACGAGTCGTGTAGCTAGATTGATTAATGCATCTTTGTTCAGATTTTGTGGGTGTATCTGCTGAAAATCCTCAGGAGAGAACACTCCTCCTCCTTGGTGACAAGGAGGTTTATCGGCTTGCTGCACGTGCTAAGTGCAACCGTGATTCCTACGAAAGTGAGTTAGGATTTCTTGTTTTTCGTATACTTTTCTCTTTCTTTGTTTTGCTCGGGACTAGAAAAAGTTAGGCGTGGGGGTATTTGATTGACATCATTTCATGCTTATATTTGTATCTTATATCCATTATCTTTCACTTAAACAATGCTATGTGACGAGTTTTATGTTTGAATTTCAGAAATAAATAGGATTGAAGAGATGAAGCATAAAATGACCCAAAAGCTTGGAAAAAGTACTGAATTGTGAGACCTGGGGACTAAGATGCAAGGGAGAAGGACCTGAACATAAGATCAAAGGACCAAAGAGCAAAACAGAAAACTCCACACCACCATGGGGAGTATTTTCGCAATTCTATTCGGGTCGGAGCTCCAACAAGTGAAGTAAATGCATCAAACACCAACAAAGACATCCAGACAAGCCCAAAATAAAATCCAACGTGATCCGGACCATATAGACCGCCGATTGGCAGTCTGTTTTGGTCCAAATCCGCTAAGATTTTGGTGGGTCGCGTATTAGTGTATATTTAGTCCATTTCTGGTATTTGTTTAGTCCTTCATCGGGGGATTGTCCCGGATTGCCTTTTTCTATGGCTATAAATAGAACTCTTCATCTTCCATTGTAATCACTTCATATTTTGAGTGGTTATTCTTCCTAATAGAAGTTAAGTCTTGAAGCACACACTAAAGTAGGAGGATGCTACTTGAATTGTGAGTCATTTTAATAAAAGTTTCTTTATTATGTTGTTTGTTTCATGTTGCTTGTTGTACTTTGTTTAATTTCATTTTATTAGTTTTAGTAGCTTAGTTAATATGCTTTCCTTGCTTAGTTTAATCATTAGTCTAATGTGTAGTGAGTAGTTCCATCCCCTCGGGGGGTGGAGTAGATGTTCATACATGCAAATGAGAATGGAATGAATGCTTTATTTACAATGTGTTGATAAAACATGAATGTATGCTTGTTTGTTTAGGATAGAATTTATAACTTGATGAGTTTTGCCAAAATGATTAGACACCTCTCATGCTTGTTTCGGTTCTGAAATAAACAACTCGTATATGTAAATGTTAATCAACTAGGTTGGTGAATGGATTGATAGGTTTTTGCCATAACATTTAGACACTTCCTATGCATGATAACACCACCTTTATTTGTGCTTAAAGAATGTGTTCAAGACCCACCTGTTTGCATGTGTGCACTCACTCCACCCCTTAGGGGTTTTCTATTTCTGAATTCCAGCACTTATTTAGTTCCTAGTTTAGTTTGGTAGTTCATCGTTTACTGCTTTCGTTCGCATTTCGTTCTTCGTAGTGTAGTACAGCGTAGAGTAGGATAATAAAAATCTCTTCCCTATTTTTGTTACTTGATTTCGTGCAAACGAGAGGCTGCTCACCTCCATGTGGACGACCGGTATTTGCCACGTCTTCACCAACGCCGTGCACTTGCGGTTTAATTAAAACGTTTAACAAGTTTTTGGCGTCGTTGCCGGGGAGGTGCCAGTCCAGACTCTTGTTTGGACGATTCGAGTGGATTTAATTTGTGTTTTTTAGTTTTTCTTTATTTTAGGAGACTTGGAGCCAAAGGGGAGGCCGCAGGAGAAGTTGGAGGCGTACCTGGGACTTTGGACCGCCAATCAGCGGTCTGAGACAGCTAATTGGCGGTCTGGTGAGCCATGTTTCCCTTCTCTTTTCTTCATCTTGTTGCCATAATTGATTTAGTGATCTGGGACTTCATTTGGCATGTTTTGACTTGGACCCTAAAATCAAACTTCCAGATCAATAATCAAACTTCCTTTAAGCAGCTTGGACCCTAAAATCCAAAGAAAAAGATTAGGCATTCTTTCTTGTTTAGGTCATGCATCATGTATGTGATTTAGGCATGTAGATTGTCTTTTATTTGATCTTTATTTTCAGTTGTTGAGTGCTGGCGTGAGGTACGCACCTTCTACTCTCATTCATGCATTTCATATGAACATGCATTAGTTAGTAGGAAGTGCATTGAAACAAGTGTGAGTTGAGTGTTTGTTTGGAGAGTTGATTGTTAGATTAAGACTCCAAAACACTACTAAGGAGGGGTTGTCCCATAAAAGATAAGGTGGGGGATTTCATCACCCTTTCCTTCGCCCAAAAATCATACTAATCAAGAGCCTAATTTGAAAATCAAGTAGACATTGGCCCTAAGGATCTCGGACGCATTAGGAGAGTGATCCGGTCACGACCGTCATGGCCTGATCGGCATTGCCCGCTTTGTCGACAGTAGGAGAGACGAGATCTCCGGATCTTGGCTCACTTGCGGGGCTTTTTGGTCCTCGTCATAGGGAGGTGAGGTGTGTTGAGGCCGTTTGACCTCGCAGTTAGGCGTCGTCTAGCTGTAAGGACCTATAGCGACCTTAGGATTGCTTGAGCCTTGTTTGCTTGTGTGCTTCTACTTGTACCCATCCGCCGTAGCATAAGGACTTCTTCCCTTCTCTCCTAAGTCATTCTTTCTCTCCTGTGTTCCCCTGTCTTCTCCTCTATGCACATTCTTTGTTAAAAAAAGAAAAAAATAGTTTTGGTTTGTGTGTGCACCTTTGCGCATGCTTTCATGGGCACGAGACGAGAGTGGCCGTTTGACGTGGCGCATTGTCAACCCTGCTTCGGTAGTCGATTTCTCGATGCCTCCTCCTCTCGTGTCACACACAGTTCGGGTTCAATGGCTGCTAATTTTCGTGAGGAGGAGCAGCTACTAGACCCACCTATTCCACCTGTGCTTCTTGTTGTGGCTCCCATACCTCTAGGTGATCGATGCTACCCGAGTCGTACTGCTCTACCCTCATTCATCGTATTGCCAGAGGCAAATGGGAACCATTTTGAGGTTAAGCCTCAATTTATTTCCATTGCCCCTCACTTCACTGGGAAAGGTGACCCTATATCTTTCTCAGGGAATTTGAGGAGGTATGTGCCATGTTCAAACTGCAACAAGTTAGCACAGACTCCATCCATCTTAGAATAGGTCATGTTTAATTTCATTTCATTAGTTTTAGTAGCTTAGTTAATATGATTTCCTTGCTTAGTTTAATCATTAGTCTAATGTGTATTGAGTAGTTCCATCCCCTTGGGGGGTGGAGTAGATGTTCATACATGCAAATGAGAATGGAATGAATGCTTTATTTACAATGTGTTGATAAAACATGAATGTATGCTTGCTTGTTTAGGATAGAATTTATAACTTCATGAGTTTTGCCAAAATGATTAGACACCTCTAATGCTTGTTTAGGTTCTGAAATACACAACTTGTATATGTAAATGTTAATCAACTAGGATGGTGAATAGATTCATAGGTTTTGCCATAACATTTAGACACTTCCTATGCATGATAACACCACCTTTATTTGTGCTTAAAGAATGTGTTCAAGACCCACCTGTTTGCATGTGTGCACTCACTCCACCCCTTAGGGGTTTTCTATTTCTGAATTGCAACACTTATTTAGTTCCTAGTTCAGTTTGGTAGTTCATCGTTTATTTCTTTCGTTCGCATTTTGTACTTCGTAGTGTAGTGTAGCGTAGAAACTCTCTTCCCTATTTTTGCCACTTGATTTCATGCAAACGAGAGGCTGCTCACCTCCCTGTGGACGACCCGTATTTGCCACGTCTTCACCGACGTCGTGCACTTGTGGTTTAATTAAAACGTTCAACAACGACTTCTCCATATTTTGCATTTACTTTGATTAGTGCTTTCAGCACTTGGGCCTTGTCCTCAATCGATGCCATGAGAAGAACCTCGCTCTTAATTGGGAGAAATGTCACTTAATGGTTAAGTGAGGTATCGTACTTTAATATGTTGTCTCAAGTAGGGGAATTTAGGTCGATCCCGCGAAAGTGGGTCTTATTCCTAATCTCTCACAACCACGTAATGTGAAGGATATCCGTACCTTTTGGGGCATGTTGGATTCTATTGGCGGTTCATTCGGGATTTTAGTAAAATTGCTCGACCTCTCACCACTTTGTGGGCTAAGGATGCCAATTTTGAGTTCACAATGGATTTCCGCCATGCCTTTTTGACCTTGAAGAAAGAGATGACTTTGGCTCCCTTAATTAAGGCACCGGTCAACTATTGGACAAATTGCCACATGTGATCTACTATGTCAATAGAACACTTAATGTTGCCAATTGAACTACACTATGACCGAGAAAGAGTTCTTAGCGATCATATTCTCTTTGGAGAAATTCTGGTCGTACCAGATTGGCTCCCACGTGATTATTAACTCTGATTACACAGACATCAAGCACCTCATGGCGAAGAAAGATGCCAAATCTTGACTCTTGAAATAGATTTTGTTGTTACAGGAATTTTATCTAGAGATTTGGGACAAGCAATGGTGTGAAAACGTTGTAGCGGACCACTTGTCTCGCCTTGAGACGACCAACCCAAATTTGTAGGATTTCGTGTCCCCATGTATGTATATATTTTTAAAATTTTAATACAACATACAACATCGATTTCATACTTTCAACAATTTTATGTACATTACTTTGTGTTTATTCTAATATCATGCAATCCTACATATATTAAAATAAATCACAAAGAGAGAATCATACCCAAAGGTTCTCTAAAACCTTTCGAAGATTCGGAGTCGCGTTGCCCGTTGAATCGCCCACCGATTCGCCTCCAAGTGTTCACCAAACTTTAAACAAGATTAGAGAGAAAGGAGCTAGCCAATCAATCTTTAATTAGGCTTAGAATCTAGCTAATAACCCCTCTTTAAGCTCCTAAGATTTCTATCTCCAAAACATAAAACTATTAAGAGATTTTCGTGGTGATTCAGGGAGAGATTAATGAGAGAGAATTTTTGCATTAACATAAACAAGTAGGATGAGGGGTCCTTTTATATGCTCCCAAAACATCTTCATCAAGAACTATTCTTTAGTCATGATCTCTAGCTTATTCTCTCCTAAAATTAATCTCAAATTGCCACACAAGCATCCTCAAAAACATTTAATTAAATCTGGAATTAATCTAACCCATGATCTAATTATTCTCTTAATAATTTAGGCAAAAATCGCACAGTTTGGTTGACCGAGAATACTTCTCGTTTAACCAAACCATTCGGTTTTAACACATGTTCGGTGGACCGTGAGCTAGACGGTCGACCGAATATGCATGAGAAAATTTCTCTGGAAAAATTCGGATGATCCGCGTCTTGCTCTGATCGACCGTTGACCTACCAAAATTTCTCCTCGCAAACATTCATCGGACGACCGTGTCACCTTCGGTCTACCGAAAATATTATTTTTCGATTGACCATTCACGCTCGGTTAACCGAACCCAATTGTCAAATTTTGGTCAATCAATTGTCTTTACCCGTTCCTCGTTCGGTGGACCGTTCCGAAGATAGGCCGATTTTGCCTTTCTCAAATTTTGGATTTATTTCCAACAAAATTTGATCTTAGCAAATTCATATCTTATGTAATATATTATCCTATGTAATATTAAATTATTACACCCCATAATATACACACCCATATGAATTTATTATGATTCTAATTATGTCAATTCTCATAACATATTGATTTTATTCGTTCACCACATGTGTCCTATTTTCGTATGAAACCCGACACATCATATGAACTCAAAGTCAAGCTTCTTGTTTCCCAGTTTTGTGGTGTGACCTATAGGAGGATCTAAGCTAAATTGGCAGTGATATTAAACAGTTAATATCTCAAACTATAAGCGGTATCTAGCTACACATTATAGTTACCCAATTAGCGTAGATGTCTTTGTTCCCCTCAAGCTAAAACACGATCCATTTAGTGATCTAAGTGCACCACTTGTGTCCGTTCCTTGCCTCATGATATTAAGAATATATACAAAGTAGAAATGTGTCACCTTTGTATTATATTCATTTCCTTATCTCTTTAAGCTAATTATAACTATGTAACTTAACTCAAGTTACATTGTGCACATTATAATTTTGCTTTATCAAGGGCCCACTAATATCATCACTCAATTAAGAGGGGCAATGATAATCGTTTGACTAACTATCTTTTGGAGCACAAGTCATGTTTAACCAACTATTGCCATTATCACTATACTCATTGATAACTTTTGACAATAATCAAATTAAGCACTTCTTGAGTGAAAAGATATAAGTCTCATATCTTAGGATCCAAGACACAGTAAAACATTAATGACTCGAAACACAATTCCATAATGTTTTACTTGTTAGGTCTATTCAATATATAAAAGTAATCTTTTCCTCTTTTATATACTCGTGTCGTCAATTATTTGTAGAGCTACAACAATCGATGACCAACACGACAATCTTATCTCGGTGATTAATGTTCCATGTTAATTACCATGATTGTGAATAACTTTTGATTTATGTAAACCATTATCTTTTAGAGCTCTACGGTTAAGGACCAAGCGCCTCTTCCTTAACACTTCCAAAAGAGGAATGCCATAATCAAGGAACAAAATGTTTGCACATTCAATTCATAATAATTTACATATAAAAGTAAAACTTTTAGAACACATTCCTTTCAATATCCTACTTGTTATCAAAGTTTTCTTTCAAATACATTCTCAATGTATAAAACAATAATAAGTAGGGTAACCCTCTCTAATCACTCATCAAGCCAATCCACATGGTTCCTCAGACCCATGGACTTGAAATGCATTTCGCCCTTGGCTTGGAATAAGGGTTTGGTGAATGGATCAGTTGTGTTGTTGTTTGTGTCCACCCATATAAAAAATTATTTGGCCTTCGTTGGTGGTTGAGTCAGTCGTAATGATTTTACTCCAACTACGCTAGCTCATGACTCCACCTTCCAGAATGATGACATATTATTATTGCAACCTCCTATCGTCGGGATCACTTATGAAACTCGCATCCGAATAGCCATCGGCTATCAGTTCTCTTTGTCCTCCATAAACAAGAAACTTATCTTTGGTCCACTTAAGGTAACTCAGAATATTCTTGACCGCAGTCCAATGCTAAGGACCTGTGTTGGATTGGTGACGACTTGTCACGCTTAGAGCATACGAGACATCGGGTCTTGTCCAATTCATCGCGTACATGATCGATCCTATTGCCGAAGCATAAGGGATATCTTTCATGTACTTAAACTCTTTACGTGATTCAACACGTTTAGACTTCTTGAGTTGCACACCCATACTCATTGGCACAGTGCCGTTTTTGGAGTTGTTCATGCTGAACCTTTCCAAGACCTTGTCAATGTATGTACGTTGACTTAGGCCAATGAGTCTACGGGATCTATCTCTATATATCTTTATTCCCAAGATGTATTGAGCCTCACCCATATCTTTCATCGAAAATGCAGATTTCAATGAACTTCTCGTTTGCTCAAGCAAAGGTATATGATTTCCGATGAGGAGTATGTCATCGATATATAAGATCAAGAACACTATGTGGCTCCCACTAACCTTCTTGTATATACAAGACTCTTCCTTACTATGGACGAAGTGAATATTTTTGACTTCTTCGTCAAAGCGTTTATTCCAACTCCTTAATGTTTGTTTCAATCCATAAATGGATATTTGAAGCTTACATACTTTCTCGCTATTCTTTGGATCTTCAAAACCTTGAGGTTGTACCATGTACACATCCTTCTCCAAGTTCCCATTAAGGAACGCCGTTTTGACATCCATTTGCCATATCTCATAATCATGAAATGCGGCAATAGCGAGCATAATATGAATAGACTTGAACATGGCAACCGGTGAAAACGTTTCATCATAGTTAATTCCTTGAACTTGAGTGAAACCTTTTGCTACAAGCCTCGCTTCGTAGGCTGTCAAGTTCCCATCCATGTCCATCTTCCTCCTGAAAACCCATTTATTTTGAATGACATTTTTCCCTTGAGGAAGGTCAACCAAGTTCCACACTTGATTATCATAGATGGATTCTATTTCGGATTCGATGGATTTAAACCATAGTTTGGAGTCCTTTCTTTCCATTGCTTCTTGAAAGGCCGAGGGATCATCGGTATCTAGTACCATGATCTCATGAAGTCCCCAATACATATCGGGTTTCTTCCTTTCCCTCGTTGACCTTCTAACTTCTTTGGGTTCTGTGTGTACTTCTCAAACTTCTTCCACAATTTCTTGCGGAGTTGGTTCGTGTTCGATTCTAGAACGTACACTAGGTGGGGAAGATTGAGTTTCTCTCACAATTGCTTGCGAGGGTCTCTCACTCACACTCCCACTAACCAAAGGAACCTCGGTTGGGCAATCATGATCTTGAATGTCACCATTCATATCTTGATCTTGTAGAATATCTTGAGTCTCCTCATGCACAACTCTACTCCCACTACTTTTTATTCTTTCCAGAAATTCCTTTTCTAGAAATACGGCATCCCTCTCTACAATCACTCGATTGGAGGTTATATGCCAAAAGTAGTATCCTCTTGTCTCACGAGGATAACCTATAAAGAAGCACTTATCTGCTTTTGATTGAAGTTTCGTCGACATCAATCTCTTGACGTAGGCCTCACAACCCCAAATCTTGAAAAAATTGAGCTTAAGTGTTTTACCACTCCATAGCTCATAAGGTGTTTCCTCTATGGATTTGGATGGAACAATATTTACTGTGTAAGCCGCAACTTCTAGTGCATAACTCCAAAAGTAAAGTGGCAATTCAGCATGACTCATCATTTATTGAACTATGTCGAGTAATGTCATATTCCTCCTTTAGGATACCCCATTCCACTGAGGTGTACCGGGAGGGGTGAGCTGTGGTACAATACCACTCCTTGAGGAATGAGTCAAATTCGGTACTTAAGTACTCACCTCCACGATCCGTTCGTAGAGACTTGATTTTCTTGTTGAGTTAGTACTCTACTTCGTTCTTGAATTCCTTGAACTTGTCAAAGGATTCACTTTTGTTTCTCATTAGATAAATATAGCCATAATGACTATAGTCATCAGTGAACGTAATGAAGTACCTAAAACCGTCTCTTGCACTAGTACTCATCGGACCACATACATTGGAATGTATCAAATCCAACAAGTCATTCGCTCTCGGTCCTTTCTTCTTGAAAGGCCTCTTGGTCATTTTACCCATTAGGAAAGTTTCGCACGTCTCCAGTGATTTAAAATCATGTTGACCAAGCAGGTAAGCTTCTTGCAATTTCTTCATGTGTTTTTCATTTATATGACCAAGACAATAGTGCCACAAGAGTGTATCATTCACGTGAGTAGTTTTAAGCATTTTGTTATTGATGTTTAAGATTTGTTTATTATTCAATTCAAGCAAATAGAGACATTTCCTCATGAATGCATTTGCATAGAAAATACCATTCTTCGATATAGACAAGCAAGAGTTTGAAATATTTATATTAAAATTATCCATATCCAAACATGATATAGAAATAATATTCTTGCTAATCGAAGGGACATAATAAACATTCTTTACACATAAATTTAAACCACTAGATAATTGAAGCTCCACAGAACCTTGTGCAATCGCAGCAACGCTCGCACCATTTCCGACCTTCAAAATGCTCTCGTTCTTCACGAGTTCCTTTCTATCCTTTAGTAGATGCACATTAGAAATTATGTGAGCACAAGATCCGGTATCAATTACCCAATCATGGACAGAGGTGGCTAAATTTATCTCAATAACAAATATACCTTTGGCCTTTTTGGGGCGTTTACGTTCAATCACTCCATAGTCAAGGTCTTCCTTGTACTTGGAGCAATTTGGCCGGATGTGTCCCTTTTCACCGCAGTGAAAGCACTCCGTGTTGGGAGTCGGAGATTTCGAAGAATTCCCCCTTGAGGCACTCCCACGAGCACCTCCTACTCCCGTGCTCTTGATTGACGTATTTTTGGTGAAGTTGCATTTACCTTTGGTGATCTTTTTGCTCCCTCCATGGATGGCTAGGACGTGCTTTTCCCGACCCTTGCCCATGTCAACTTCAGCCGTTTTGAGAGCGTTATGAAGTTCCTCAAGACTCACCCCTTTCTCACGCACATGATAGTGCATAATAAAGTCCTTGTAGGATGGGGTTAGAGAGCCAAGAATCAATTCTTCCGCAATGTCATCGGGCATCGGGGAAGAGAGCTTCGACAACTTCTCAAGGTATCTTTGCATTGTGAGAAAATGCATGGATACTGATGTTCCCTCCGCCATGTGATTCAATAATAATAACATCCACATTCATCTATTCAGCGTCTTCCTCTTGCACCATGGATGTTGATATTGCAAAAATATAAACATGCATCTCTCAATTTTGAAAATTGTCTAGTGCAAGTCCTATGTAAAAATCCTCTCATATGCATGCATATATATATAGAAATAGAAAATTGGCTTTCACATATACATAAGCCCCTCTGATTGAATAATAAGGCTTTCACATATACATAAGCCCCTGTGATTGAATAATAATAACATACACATTCATTAATTCATTCATTCACACATGGCTTCATCGGAACATACAAACTCGCATATCCCTGCATTAGAGAACTCGAGCAACGCAGGTACATATACTATATATTACTCGATTTAGTTTATCATGCATCTTTAAATAAAACAATTCTAAAATCATTTGAAATCCATTAAAAATGATTTTATGAATCCATAGTTCAAAACACAAAACATTTGAACCACTGTTTATCCAATTTCCATAAATAAAAATTTAAAGAAAGATAAACATATGCCTTTTTCGTTTTGTCGATTCCTTATAAAATAATCATTTAATTAAAAACGAAAATTTTATATATTAGATATAAGTCTAAATTTGAATTCTAACATTCACATGATGGGTTTCAAAACATTTAAAACTATCAAAAGAATCAATTAGAATTAAATGAAAAAAACTATCGGAAAACTCGAAAAAGACACAGAACATGAATTGTTTCGATTATAGATGGTAAACTAAAATTAATTATATAGTCTAATCAATTAAAATATGAACTAAATTCTCGCATACCACTGTAGGATTTCGTGTCCCCATGTATGTATATATTTTTTAAAATTTAATACAACATACAAGATAGATTTCATACTTTCAACAATTTTATGTACATTACTTTGTGTTTATTCTAATATCATGCAATCCTGCGTATATTAAAATAAATCACAAAGAGAGAATCATACCCAAAGGTTCTCTAAAACCTTTCAAAGATCCGGAGTCACGTTGCCCGTTGAGTTTTTTTTGTGAGCTTGATCTCGTAGTGGTGAGAGTAGACAATTATAGAGTGTTATTGTCGAGATGGATTGTTACGTGGGTGATCATTCATTTCATTGTTGGGACCAAGACCACTCTCCGTGGTATACCCAACCAATGATCCTGGGGTGCCTCATACTAACACCCAGCATGGTTGGGACAATCTTAATGGTGTGGCTGAGCAGTCTTCAGATTGTGGTAATATGAGAGAGGAACCGATTGTTGGGTGATTAGTAACATATCATGCATTCTATTCATGCTATATATTCTTTATTTTACCCCAATATTTTGCTTCTCGAGTGTTTGTTTGTGGTATTTCAGGTATTAGGTAATGAAGAAGAGAAAGGAAGAGAAAAAAGGCTGAAATGTAAGAAGAAATGACTCAAATTAAGCAAAGTGGACATGTTTGTCATGCACAAGGACTCATCTGCAAATCAGGAAGGACCCAAATGAAATCAAGAGGGACGTGAACACACGGAAAACAATTCATGACAACAAATTCCTCAAAACTATTATTATGAGGAGTATTTGGGCAATTAAAGACAAACGGACTCGAACCAGTTGACCAGGAGTGCACCTTGGCCACATGAAAAATAGGATGTTTAAGTTACTCAAGAAAATTAGGGCTGATCAGACCCAATTGATCCGCTAGTGGCAGATTGGCAGATCATATTGATCCAATTGGTCCCCAATTTCTCTCGTGGCTTTGTCTTGACTATATCGGCGCACCAAACTATAGAGAAAGTTATTACAGTCGTCAAATTGCTTCCAAATCCATCAAAACCCTTATTTCGTCTATAAATAGACTTCTAATGCCTCATTTTTTTCTTCCTTCCTCTCCTCCTTAGGTTAGTTTCCTTTGTTGTCTAGTAGAGTTGGTTTTATTTGTAACGCAACCGATCTCGTGGGTACACACACTGGGAAATACTACAAGTGTCGCGATCAGAGACCTCCGCGACGACCGAAGGAGTTACAAAAGACAGACCAAACAATGACTCGACAATAAATAGAGAGATCATACATGGATAGACTAACATAAAACATAACTAAAAAGTGAGAGATTATCCATGTATGGTAACAAGGTCGAATACATTACATCGAGTTCAAAAGGGAAATGCATCATAAATAATGCGGAAGCAAAAGACAAACTGAAGAATCTGGTCGACGTGTCCCTCGTGTACGGAATCTTCGACTACTCGTCCAGTCTACCTTGTAGGAATCTAAGTACTGGTAATCACCGCATCAACATATGCATGAGTTTTCTATAAAGAAAACCCAGTATGCCCCAGGCCCAATCACAGTTATATGGAAGAATGCAGGCAATCTATCTAAGACAAAAGCATCCAAAATAGAAACAAGGATACAACTCCATCAGTCGTGCCAATCAGGTATCACCCGCAGAAATCCCTCTAAGGGAATGATTGACATCATTTCATGCTCATATTTGTATCTTATATCCATTATCTTACACCTAAGCAATGCTACGTGACGAGTTTTATGTTTAGTTTTCAGGAATAAAGAGGTTTGAAGAGAAGAGCCATGAAAGGATCCAAGAGCAGGAAAAAAGACTTAATTGTCAGACCTGGGGACTAAGATGCAAGGGAGAAGGACCTGATCGTAAGACTGAAGGACCTAAGAGCAAAACAGAATACTCCACACCATCATGTGGAGTATTTTACCAATTCGAGTCGGGTCGGAGCTCCAACAAGTCAAGTAACCGCATCAAAGACCAACAATACCAGAAAGAAAAGCCCACAACAAATTCCAACACGATCCGAAGATTTTGGACCGCCAATTGGCGGTCTTGGACGCTAATTAGCGGTCCATATTGCTCAGGATCCGTCGAAATTTCTCCTGGACTAGTATTAATGTTCGTTTAGGGTATTTGTGGTATTGGTTTAGTCCCACATCGGGGGATTGTCCCCGATTAGATTTTTCCATGCTTATAAATAGAACTCTTCACCTTCCATTGTAATTACCCATTGCTTGGTGGTATTCTCTCTACTAAGGAGTGAGCCTTGAAGCAAAACTCTAGTGGAGGAAGAGCTACTTGTAATTGAGTGAGTTAATAATAGAAGTTTTCTTTTAATGGTGTTGTTTCTCTCTTAGTTTAATTTCCTTTCATATACATGCTTGTTTGTTTGTTTAGTTTTATGCTTCTTTAATGTTTCTTGCTTGAGTAGTATAAATTTAATTTTAGTATCTTAGTTAAATGTTTTCTTTGCTTAGTCTAATCAGTTGTGTAATGAGTAGTGAGTAGTTTCATCCCCATTTGGGGGGTGGAGAAATATGTGATATAATCATGTAGTGTATTAAGTGTGTGTTATTTTTATCCCTTGAGCTTTATATGATTTCCATAACCATCTAATGGGTTTTCACTCTTATCTTTGATATGCTAATGCTCTTGAATGAAGCTTAGCTTATGCTTTGATTAGTGGACCTATTCTATGGGGAATGATAAGGTTAGGATATGGATGAAGTTAATATTGGAAACACAATTTGTAGTGTATGTGCTCTTGTTGCCTTTACCTTAGCTAATGTCTTGTATGTTTTAATGATGTAGTCATCTTAATTCATGTGGAGGCATAGTAGGGTCTAGTCTTTATACATGAGTTCATTTAGTTTCATTCCAATTATTGTCTTGTATGTTTTAATGATGTAGTCTTATCTTAATTCATGTTGAGGCAAAGTTGGATGTAGTTTTATGATTTCATGCACTACATGTTGTGATGAGCTTAATGAACACACACACACTTCTTTATGTTCACATTATTTCTCTACCCCGTTTGGGGTTTAGTTTTTATTGCTTATCTTTCATTTCCATTTGCATTGTAGTGTAGTTTAGTGTAACCAACCTTTCTTCCCTTTCTTTACCTCTCGCCTTCGCACAAACCAAGTGTTGACACACCTCCCAGTGGACGACCCGTATTTGCCACCGCTTCAACGCGGCCGTGCACTTGCGGTTAAATATAAAACGATCAATCAGGGAACAAGAATATCAACCATGCCGGTTAGAGCATAACAGAAAAGCATCAAATGCAACAGAAGTCTACGACTCCTTAAGCCATGTCGGTCGGGCGCACCCGAACCATTCCGCGAAAGGAACCAGAACACCAGCCTCGCTGGTCAACGGCGGTCACTCGACAGTGATCCACCGCTCGGCACAAAGCGGTGTACCGGATAAGTGTCCCAATTTGTGGCAAGTGACCTACATGGTGCCATCGCGAACTTGGGATCACCTACCCTCAGACAGAATGGCAGCGCGCCTGCCCAGGACTTATTGTACGCCTGGCCTCCCAATGTGAAGGTCTTATGTGAATGGCCTCTGGGGCTAGAGGACCCACTCGTGGCCCGTCGGCCCAGAAAACAGAGCGTGCCCAGAATTATTAATCAGATTAAATGCAATGCAAGCTACTTAAGCATCTAAAATCTAATGCATCTACAGTGTATGGAACGAGCTCAAGGAGGAGTATCCGGATACCCTCCTAGCAGCCCCGAACAATCTCGGAAATCAGACATACCAATCAGGAACAAACGAAACTCACAACAGCAAACGAACATTACCGAATCGGTAAATCGATATAACAACTAATTTAGTCATCTACGGGTCATGATAGGGACGTTATGAGGTCTGAAATATTAAGGGTCATACACGAGCACAACATAACCCATCACATTATACATAGATCAGCATGAATGGAGTAACATAACCATGCAAACAGATGAAGATATCAAAATTGCACCACACTACAATCGACGATATGAATTATCAATTTGAGACCATACATGGAATCGAATTAAAATCTCAGAATATGATCAGATCATATGTGGGCATGAAATAGCTTATATATAAGTAATACAACATGGTTAAACATGCACATAATATCAGGACGTTCAATCTATCCAATATTATTATCTATGTGTACATTCGAAAGCATGTGTTGCATTAAGATATAATATGAATAACATATAACAAGGAGTCCAATTTAGTTCCTGAGTGTATGCATATAAAAAATATCAGAGAATATAACCGAAATCAGATCATGAATGTATCATCTGTGCTGCTGGACCAGAAATGACTCAAACCACAAATCCCAGCAACCATCGCACACAATGCAACCGATAGCATCAGATAAATCACATAAAAATACAAACCTCACAGCCATGCATGTGGATCCCTGACCCATTCAAACAACGTGCTCAGAGCATCCTTCCCAGGCATTCTGAGGTGGGAGAAGGTCAGAGGAAGTCTGTCAAAGCCGTTCGGTCCAGCAACAGAGAAAGAAGCGTGCAAGATGCACCAACCCCATGGTTAACATCATTCTAGCGCACCATGCTCAGACAAAACAAGCCAATCCGACTCCTAACACCCCAGGCCTCCCTAAGGTCCGTCCCCACCCCCTCCGACCCAGCCACCATCTGGAATGGCTGCACCAGCCAACCGTCCAAAGCTAGGAGTCAAAATGGTTGAAGGCAAACCTTAGTTGGATCTTGTGTGCACCAGCCACACCCAACCAGATCCGTGGCCACCCTCAAACTCAGCCCAGAAGGAACACCTTTACCTCTGGTTGGACCTCACCGGAGCTCGCCGGAGGCCCGGTCCCTCAGGATGTCCCACATCCAGCCCCATCTAACGCATGCACCGTGCGCACGCTAGTGACAACTCGGTTGATGGTGCAACCGATTGCACCAACCACCAACATGCTGCTGGTCGGCCCTCCAGCCAACACCCCCTCCCATAAAACTCTTCAAGGGTCAGGTGCATAGCTGATTAGCAAGGAAGGTTCCTGAAATTAACCGGAGATTCTGCCCACCAAACTTCTAGCCGCACCACAGGTTGCACTAGACGTCGCTTCTAACCTCGCTGGATTTGAAATTTGCTGGAGCACCACCTGAACGGCCTGACCATGTGGCTGAGGAGTGGAAGAGGTGGAGGAGACGTGTGGGAAATGAAGAGGTGTGCAACGGTTGGCTGGTGGGAGAGGATTTTTGTTAGCTTGCTTGGACTCTTCAATTTCCATGCCTTCCTGGCTAATCAAGCCACCTCAACACATGCCAAAAATGGCATCAGCAAAGACATCCCAAAAGCCACCAAAATGCACATCCTAACCCTAATGCAACCCTTCCAATTCCATGCCACTTCGACATGGTTTTAGTCCAAAACCGACCCTACACTCACTCGGACCCAAATTGAGTCGATCGAGTCAAACAACCGCGTGCTCGCCCGATGTGTCGCACCCGATCGACCAACAAGAAATCCGATCAAATCTACCCAAACAAGCATGCCATAACACAATTTGACATGCCAAGAAGTCAATTATGCATAACCATGGAGAGTGGACTTATTATTATTATAGCAGGAGAGCGGGTCTTACAACCTACCCCCTTAAATAAATTTCGTCCTCGAAATTTGCTATCCCTAACTGTTAACAAGAGCTCTGGATACAAACTCCTTACATCATCCTCCTGACACAAACCTTGCAATTACAAGAAAAACAAGGGGCACCGCAAAAACATTGCCAACAATGGCCATAAGACATTGAAATACAAGTGTCATGATAGCCATAGATTCTAAGAACTAATCATGACAAATCACATGAATCCAACAACTAACAACCTATATACGTTTGACCTAACAACAACAAGCTAATCATGCATGATCATAATGTCTATTGACAACAAACTAATTAGGAAGGTCACACAAAATACAGTCACTAAACATACATGAACATATAATATATTTATATCTATATGCACAAGGTATATGAGAAAAACAAATAAAACATGGAATTAATGACAATATCTCGATAGACAATACTCATGCACAAGATATATCTAGGCAGCAATTAAGACGTGTAATCATAATAAGATCTCGATGGCTAAAAATATATGGGCATGATATATCTACACAATTAATAAATCATGGAATCATAGTCATAATATCACAACACGAACTTACTTGCATGCACGGCATGCACTCACGTCATCATACACATAACAGAAGCAACAACAATTATAACAAATTAGGTATAGCACATGCCATAATAATTATAGATCATGGGAATCAAACATGCAACCTGTGGAAGCTATGGGTCATGATGAGATGATTGTACAACACTTCACTCTACTATAACACATTCGTGGGTTTAGATTTCATTCCTACATGAATCTAGGTATATTTAAGAGATATATGTGACCATATGCATAATATAAGATCGTGATAGGCATGCATGCATGAATGGATGGCAATTCACTTCTCATTCCAACATTTTAGAGCATAGCATCATGCACATTATTGAATTAAAATGTTCGGTTAGCCTTTTCATGTAGTGCAATTTCCTGTTTCCAGCAACGATGTCATGCATACAAGTATAACTTCCTAACAATAATCTAAACATGAATATTCGCATAAATCTAGTAGCTAAATAATACATAGGCATGTAGCATCTTAACAACAACTTAGGAAAGAATCACATGTATTTAGCAACTAAAGATATATCAACATGTAGCACCTTCACAACAATTAAATTATGGGATAAAAATAAAAACCAGATCTCAAAGGATAATTACATATGTATGTGATGGACCTAATTAACAGAAAATGAAATTCAAACAATAGCATGTATTCAGTATGAGAAACACATCCATAACAAAAAGAGGTATCACAAAAGAGATACTACAAGCATTATATGGCAAGACCATTAAATTTCAGACCACATGCACGTTAGTTCTAGCAACACCCAACATGATCAGAGATGATATGAACATGCACAAGTATATAACAATAACATAAGGTAATGAAACATGCTTGTAATATAATTAGTCCAAACCAATTTATAAATTGATATACATGCATGCATTCAGATTTTCTTACTACTTCTAAGTCATAGAATGAGTTGCATAAAAGATGGATAAGTTCTGATTTCATTTTCATGTGAGAGCATAACAAGACACATCAGAGGAGGCATACGAAAATCAGATTATATATGTGATATGGCTACTGCTGGAACGAAATCAAACTAGATTAGCAATCAAAGCAATTGACACATAACAACCCTACTGATTGCCACAACATCACAATTGAAAATATGCAACTTATTCTAAGATGAGATTTCATGAATATATCTTAGGAAATTGTCAAATCAGAGTGTATACTTGTATTGATCGGTACCGGACTAAAATCAAAATAAGTCATGCTGTATTATTTAGACCTATTAGCTAGATCACGCATAGCTATCAGATTTGTGATCAGTAATGATTCAAGCAAATATCACCTGAACAAAGTCATGAAATGAAGGAGCATGACTTCTAAAATCAGTAACACACCCTAGAAAAATCGCATGTTACATCATGTTAAATACATTAACAAATCAACCAAGAAATCACATTTCAAACAACAAGAGGTGGTGGCAAATCACGCACAAAATGCATGCAAACACAACCCCAACTTGCTCCCCACAGCCCAGCCTCATCCCTTCTTGTTTCTTTATCAAACCAACAAGGAAAGCATGAAGCAACGGTCATGCTAGTGGGAGAAAAGCCCAGCCAACCTCTGAAATTCGGATGGTGCTACACAGTCCACACTATCGAGTTGATCTCCACTTGTGCACTCCGAACCTAAGATCGGCTAACCCAATGGTGCTGGACTAAACTTTGTCCAACACCCACTCTACATCCTCTTATGCTAAGGGGGCAGAAGCATACCTGAAACTGGTGGAGAAGAGCCTTAGATTTTGCTGGAATCCCGCTGCAACTGCCTCCCATGCTCGCTAGCTAGTCGCCTCTTGCACTTGCACTTCTTGCATGCTTGACTGGGTGGACTTGTTGGTGATCTCGACACCAAAATGGGGGAGGAGGCAAGGGAACTGATAAAGATAGATAGGGATGGGTGGTTTTGGTCTCCAAGCACACAAGGCAATCCACCAGAAAGCAATTTAACCAATGCAAATATGATCTATCACTATCAGAATGCAATTCTAAAAATAGGAAATTACCGACAGGGTTTGGGCAAGATGCCCCACTGGGGAGTCTTCAGATTATGTACACTTTAGGGACCGACCTGCTCTGATATCAAGTTGTAACGCCCCTGATCTCATGGGTACACACACTGGGAAAGACTACAAGTGTCGTGATCAGAGACCTCCGCGACAACCGAAGGAGTTACAAAAGACAGACCAAACAATTACTCGACAATAAATAGAGAGATCATACATGGATAGACTAACATAAAACATAACTAAAAAGTGAGAGATTATCCATGTATGGTAACAAGGTCAAATACATTACATCGAGTTCAAAAGGGAAATACATCATTAATAATGCGGAAGCAAAAAGGCAAACTGAAGAATCTGGTTGACGTGTCCCTCGTGTACAGAATCTTCGACTACTTGTCTGGTCTACCTTGTAGGAATCTAAGTACGTGGAAGCACCGCATCAACATATGTGTGAGTTTTCTATAAAGAAAACCCTTTATGCCTTTCGCCCAATCAGAGTTATATGGAAGAATGCATCCAATCTATCTAAGACAAAAGCATCCGAAATAGAAACAGAAAAGCACATAATGCAACAGAAGGCTACAACTCCATCAGTCGTGCCAATCGGGTAACACCCGCAGAAATCCCTCCAAGGGAACCTGAATACCAACCATGCTGGTCAGAGCAGAACAGAAAAACATCAAATGCAATAGAAGGGTACGACGCCATAAGCCGTGTCGGTCGGGCGCACCCGAACCATTCCTTGAAAGGAACCAGAACACTAGCCTCGCTGGTCAAAGGAGGTCACTCGACAGTGATCCACCGCTCGGCACAAAGTGGTGCACCAGATAAGTGTCCCAATTCGCGGCAAGTGACCTATATGGTGCCATCGCGAACTTGGGAACACCTACCCTGAGACAGAATGGCACCGCGCCTGCCAATGACTTATCGTACGCCTGGCCTCCCAATGTGAAGGTCTTATGTGAATGGCCTCTGGGGCTAGAGGATCCACTCGTGGCCCGTCGGCCCAGAAAACAGAACGTGCCAAGAATTATTAATCAGATTAAATGCAATGCAAGCTACTTAAGCATCTAAAATCTAATGCATCTACAGTGTATGGAACGAGCTCAAGGAGGAGTATCTGGATACCCTCCTAGCAGCCCCGAACCAACTCGGAAATCAGACATACCAATCAGGAATAAACGAAACTCACAACAGCAAACGAATATTACTGAATCAGTAAATCGATATAACAACTAATTTAGTGATCTACGGGTCATGATAGGGACGTTATGAGGTCTGAAATCTTAAGGGTCATACATGAACACAACATAACCCATCACATTAGACATAGATCAGCATGAACGGAGTAATCCTCAGGGAGGTGAGCAGCCTCTTGTTTAGCAGAAATCAAGTGGCACAAAAAGGTGGAAGAAAGTTGTTTATGCTAATCTAAACTACGCTAACTACGAAGAAGCAAATGCGAAAGAAAAAGATTAACAAATACTTCAACTAAGCTAGAGAAACTTGATACTATGCAGGAATCAGTAAGAGAGAGACCCCTTAGGGGGTGGAGTGACTACACATACACAATAACGAGGCAAGAATATCTTCCTATAGGCATAAGTGTAGGTAGTGTTTGCATGTATGGGAGGTGTCTACTTATCATGGCAAAACCCATCAATTAAATCACTAACCAATTTTGATTAACATTCATAAACACAAGCTGGTTATTTAAGAAACTAAACAAGCGTGGGAGGTGTCTTAAAACTTGTGGCAAAACCATCTAGTGAAGTGTTCTATTCTAACAAGCAAGCATGCATTCATATTAAACAACACATTTCAAAATAAACATTCTTCCTTCCTTAATTGCATATATGATAATCATCTCCACCCCCCAAAAGGAGAGTGGATTTACTCACTACACATTACACTAACTATTACACTAAGATAAGAAGACATATTAACTAAGCTAGATTTAATAAAAGACAATTAAACTAAAACATGCACCAACAATAAAAGAAGCACAAAACAAAGAAACTTTTATTGATTGAAGACTCACAATACCAGTAGCATCTCCCCCATTGAGTTTCTTGCTTCAAGGCTTTCACTTCAATTAGGGAGAATGATCACAAGCATGGAGTGATTACAATAGAAGGTGAAGAGTTCTATTTATAGCCAAAGAAAAAGGCAATCCGGGACAATCCCCCGATGTGGGACTAAACAAATACCATAAATAGCATAAACACGCTCTAATACACAAGCCAGAAAAAGCTAAGCGGATTCGGATCGACCTGGACCACCAATTATCGGTTACAGACCGCCAATTGGCGGTCTACAGGATCCGGATTAGTCTGGGCTTTCTTGGAGGCTTTCCTGGATGGTATTCTTTGTCTTTGATGCATCTACTTGGTTTGTTTGAGCTCCGACCCGAATCGAATTGCTAAAATACTCCCCATGATGGTGTGGAGTATTCTGTTTTGCTCTTAGGTCCTTCTGTCTTGCGTTCAGGTCCTTCTCCCTTGAATCTTGGTCCCCAGATCTCACAATTCAGTCCTTTTCCCCAGCTTTTGGGTCCTTTTATGCTTCATCTCTTCAAACCTATTTATTCCTGAAAACTAAACATAAAACATATAAAATAGCACTGTGTGGGGATCTTAAGGGGCCCTCTAGTGATCGTAATTAAACAAGATGCGGAATTAAAAACTAATTACGAACTAACAACTAATCATGCAAGGGTTATTCTAAGAGATAGAGAACTTGCAAACCAACGTTGAAGTCGACGCCCGATTTAACGAGGTTCGGCACCCTTCCCGGGTCCTAGTCCTCACTCACAAGCCCCGCTCGTCCCTCGAGCCTCGCTTGTGGTTTCCACTATCCGATCTCCGTTACCGGGCCGAGATCAACGCCTTTACAAACCCGAGCCTCGCGAACAACCTCGCCTCGCCCGTGTCTCCTCTCACAACCCGAGAGGGAGCTTCCTTGAAGCTATTACAACTCTTGCTAATGACACTCTAACTTTGAGCACACTTGGATTATGATATGGATCTAGGAATACAAGTGGTGAAGTTTTGGCTTGAGTGTATAGGATTTGAGCTTTGAAGGTTTGGGAAAGATAGCACAAGGATACTTGATGTTTTGGAGAGTGTAGTGCTTGTGTTGTGCTTCTAATGAGGTCCTTATATAGGCTTCAAAGCTCTTAGAGTCGTTGGGGAGTGGGTGAGAAAGTTGACCCATGAAATGTGATGATGTGACAAAAGTTCGGGCAGAATTTGCACGCTCCTCGGTAGACCGTTAACCCAACGGATTACCGACGATGGTCATTTCGGTTTACCGAATCTTATTCGGTTAACCGCTCACTCAACTCCAGTAGCTCTCTAACTAGCAACCCTAATATAATTCGGTTTACCGAAACCTATTCGGTGAACCGTTCCAAACTGGACAGTAAGATTGGTAGGGTTCTGTTTATGCTAAGTTCGGTTGACCGTGTATACTTCGGTATACCGAAGTAGCGCGGGAATTGCGCTGACAAAGCGTGGGAGATTGGTTTACCAATAACGGTCAAGTTAAATAGCCGTTGGTCTCCTAAAGCAATATGATTCGGTTGACCGAATGAAGTTCGGTGTACCGAATATGGATAAGTCAATTTGGCTTTAGGTCAAGATATAAATATGACCGTTGGAGCAAAGTCCAAAACCGGTCCAGGCTAATTCGGTCTACCGAAGGCGGTTGGGTATACCGAGGTGGTTATTCCAGGGAACACCTAAAGGATTCTACACGGTTGACCGCAAGGTGTTCGGTGGACCGAACTCTATATGATTCGGTTTACCGAGTGGGGTTCGGTTAACCGTGGGGATACGGGACAGAATCCTAATGTGCTCAAGTTTACATTAATCCTTAGGACTCAAATTATACTACATTACATATTGGTCCAAAGCTTGATTACATGTCTTGAGTCTTTATCTTCTTGTCCCCAAGCTCCTTAGCTTGATTCTTCATCAACCTATTAAGAATATCGCAAGTACACGAATATATATGCAATGCATGTATTCATGTTTGCTTACTTTGATTGTCTAGGTTGATTGATTAAATATAGATTAAGATTAGATTACTTAATCATCAAAGTTAAATAAAGATTAAGGCTAAAAAGCCAACAATCTCCCCCTTTTTGATGATGGCAAATCTATATCTTAATATTTGAGTTCAATTTTATTTCTCCCCTTTCTATAAGTTTTGTTTCTTAATATATATGTAATCTATGCATTTATAAGATTTCTCCCCTTAACAACGTGCATAGTTTATTTAAAATTGAAGCTCATCCTAATTCTTCTCCCCCTTTGACATCAATCAAAAAGCAAACATTAAGCATTTGATGCAAAGGTAAAAGATATCTAATTCTCCCCCTTAATTATATGATTTTGCAATTTTAGGATCCCCCTATCAATTAGGCTAAATAGCAACAATGAGTATTAACAATTAAGTGCATTTCTATTCTCCCTCTTAGCCTATTTAACATCCATTTTACAATTTTACATTTATGATTATGGATGTGGTATATGATATGCAATGAATAGGGTATAAGATATGCAATGAATTATATCATAAGATATGTCTATTAAGCTCTAAAATTTAGATTAGAATCAATCAAAATTTATACCGTCGTGACGCTTTGAATTGACTCAACCCGTATTCGGTGATGCAACCGGCTTTAAATTTTTCTTTGAAGCTCATCCGGTCACCACCGATTTCCTCCTTCAAGTACCTACAATTGAAGATTTTGGTACCCATTTTTGCTTGGGTCCAATCATGTTAGTTTTTGGAACCCAAACCATTTTGGTTTTAGGTGCCCAAATACTTGAGGAAGTTTTATTCACTACAAAAGGCTTTCCATTCAAAGTAGTATGAATAACATGGTTCTTAAAGTTATTAGCATAAAAACCTATACCATGTTTATCTAGTGATTGTCTTTGACTACCAATAAGCATATCAAGCATTTTCTTTCCACTTGTGAATTTTTCAAGATCCTTTTGTAATTGAACATTCTTAGCAATTAGATCTTGAATATCAACACTA
The DNA here is from genome assembly GCA_963682175.1 of Triglochin maritima. NCBI lineage: Eukaryota > Viridiplantae > Streptophyta > Magnoliopsida > Alismatales > Juncaginaceae > Triglochin > Triglochin maritima. Next base: position 36,477,860 of record OY821773.1, on the reverse strand, counting down.
CATGAAGGTTTTGTATTTAGAGTTGCAATTTCATCAATCAATTGAGTGTTCTCTAATGCAATTTTATCATGACTAGCAAGTAATTCATTCTTATCATTCATGATAGATTCAATTTGAGATTGTAGCTCATTGATTTTCTTTCTTGCTAGTTTATTCTTTTGACAAATTTTCTCAAAATTTTCAAGTAATTCATTGAATTCACATTGAAGTTCATTATATGCATTTGAATCATTTGAATCAATTGAATCATGACTAGAGCAAGAAGATACCTCACTATCATCGTCTTCTATTGCCATGAAGCACATTGAGGCGAATTCGCCTTCAATTGATGAAGATGATGAAGTGTCCCAAGTAGCTTTAAGAGCTTTCTTCTTCTCTTTTCTCTTGCTCTTCTTCTTCTTCTCTTTTCTCCTTTCTTTCTCTTCTTTGAGAAATTCCTTGAATTTATGTGTCACCAATTGTTCCTCGATATCACTATCTTCTTTGATCGAATTGGCGACGGCGTGTAGCCCTACGGATTTCTTGACTCTCTTCTCATTTCGGTCTTTCATTTGTATCTCATATGTCATGAGACTTCCCATGAGTTCTTCAACCGACAATTTCGTTAGATCTTGCGCTTCTTCTATTGCGGTTGTCTTTTCTTCCCAATCGTCGTTGAGAGACCGGAGAATCTTCCTTGTCATTTCTCCCTTGCTAAAAATCTTTCCAAGAGCACTAAGGGAGTTAATAATTTCGGTGAAGCGAGTGTGCATCTCGCTTATGTTTTCACCGGGTAGCATATGAAACAATTCATATTTATGCATGAGTAGATTAATCCTAGTTTCTTTTAATCTAGTGGATCCCTCATGATGCATTTCTAATGTGTGCCAAATTTCATATGCACTTTCACACCCTCTCACTCGATTATATTCATTTTCATTTAAACCACAATATAACATATTCATAATGCGGGCATTAATTTCCGCCTCCTTAATTTTGGGTTTAGGTAATGAAATAATCTCATCATCATTTGGCGGGGTGTATGATTTTAAAATAAAAGTCCAAAATTTTAAATCATGAGATTGCAAATATATTTTCATCCTCTTTTTCCAATAATCATAATTTAGGCCATTAAAAAGAGGTGGTTTATTAGTTGATAAACCCTCACTTTGATTAGATTGAGCCATGCTAATATTTCGATTAAGAAAATAAATTTAGCTAACAAGGCTCTGATACCAAATGTGGGGATCTTAAGGGGCCCTCTAGTGATCGTAATTAAACAAGATGCGGAATTAAAAACTAATTACGAACTAACAACTAATCATGCAAGGGTTATTCTAAGAGATAGAGAACTTGCAAACCAACGTTGAAGTCGACGCCCGATTTAACGAGGTTCGGCACCCTTCCCGGGTCCTAGTCCTCACTCACAAGCCCCGCTCGTCCCTCGAGCCTCGCTTGTGGTTTCCACTATCCGATCTCCGTTACCGGGCCGAGATCAACGCCTTTACAAACCCGAGCCTCGCGAACAACCTCGCCTCGCCCGTGTCTCCTCTCACAACCTGAGAGGGAGCTTCCTTGAAGCTATTACAACTCTTGCTAATGACACTCTAACTTTGAGCACACTTGGATTATGATATGGATCTAGGAATACAAGTGGTGAAGTTTTGGCTTGAGTGTATAGGATTTGAGCTTTGAAGGTTTGGGAAAGATAGCACAAGGATACTTGATGTTTTGGAGAGTGTAGTGCTTGTGTTGTGCTTCTAATGAGGTCCTTATATAGGCTTCAAAGCTCTTAGAGTCGTTGGGGAGTGGGTGAGAAATTTGACCCATGAAATGTGATGATGTGACAAAAGTTCGGGCAGAATTTGCACGCTCCTCGGTAGACCGTTAACCCAACGGATTACCGACGATGGTCATTTCGGTTTACCGAATCTTATTCGGTTAACCGCTCACTCAACTCCAGTAGCTCTCTAACTAGCAACCCTAATATAATTCGGTTTACCGAAACCTATTCGGTGAACCGTTCCAAACTGGACAGTAAGATTGGTAGGGTTCTGTTTATGCTAAGTTCGGTTGACCGTGTATACTTCGGTATACCGAAGTAGCGCGGGAATTGCGCTGACAAAGCGTGGGAGATTGGTTTACCAATAACGGTCAAGTTAAATAGCCGTTGGTCTCCTAAAGCAATATGATTCGGTTGACCGAATGAAGTTCGGTGTACCGAATATGGATAAGTCAATTTGGCTTTAGGTCAAGATATAAATACGACCGTTGGAGCAAAGTCCAAAACCGGTCCAGGCTAATTCGGTCTACCGAAGGCGGTTGGGTATACCGAGGTGGTTATTCCAGGGAACACCTAAAGGATTCTACACGGTTGACCGCAAGGTGTTCGGTGGACCGAACTCTATATGATTCGGTTTACCGAGTGGGGTTCGGTTAACCGTGGGGATACGGGACAGAATCCTAATGTGCTCAAGTTTACATTAATCCATAGGACTCAAATTATACTACATTACATATTGGTCCAAAGCTTGATTACATGTCTTGAGTCTTTATCTTCTTGTCCCCAAGCTCCTTAGCTTGATTCTTCATCAACCTATTAAGAATATCGCAAGTACACGAATATATATGCAATGCATGTATTCATGTTTGCTTACTTTGATTGTCTAGGTTGATTGATTAAATATAGATTAAGATTAGATTACTTAACCATCAAAACTAAATAAAGATTAAGGCTAAAAAGCCAACACATTGTTTAGGTGAAAGATAATGGATATAAGATACGAATATAAGCATGAAATGATATCAATCACCACACTACAATCGACAATATGAATTATCAATTTCAGACCATACATGAAATCAAATTAAAATCTTTGAATATGATCAGATCATATGTGGGCATGAAATAGCTTATATATCAGTAATACATTTTGGTGAAACATGCACATAATATCAGAAGGCTCAATCTATCCAATATTATTATCTATGCGTACATTCGAAAGCATGTGTTGCATTAAGATATAATATGAATAACATATAACAAGGAGTCCAATTTAGTTCCTGAGTGCATGCATATTAAAAATATAAGAGAATATAACCGAAATCAGATCATGAATGTATCATATGTGCTGCTGGACCAGAAATGACTGAAACCACGAATCCCAGCAACCATCACACACAATGCAACCAATAGCATCAGATAAATCACAGAAAAATACAACCACACAGCCATGCTTATGGATACCTGACCCATCCAAACCACGTGCTCAGAGCGTCCTTCCCAGGTGGTCTGAGGTGGGAGAAGGTCAGAGGAAGTCTGTCTATGCCGTTCGGTCCAGCAACCGAGCAAGAAGTATGCAAGATGCACCAACCTCATGGTTAACATCACTCTAGCGCACCATGCTCAGACCACACAAGCCAATCCGACACCTCTAACCCCTAGCCTCCCTAAGGTCCGTCCTCACCCCCCTCCTGACCCCAGCCACCATCTGGAATGGCTGCACCAGCTAGCCGTCCAAAGCTAGGAGTCAAAAGGGTTGAAGGCAAACCTTAGTTGGATCTTGTGTGCACCAGCCACACCCAACCAGATCCGTGGTCACCCTCAAACTCAGACCAGAAGGAACACCTTTACCTCTGGTTGGACCTCACCAGAGCTCACTGGAGGCCCAGTCCCTCTGGCTGTCCCACATCCAGCCCCATCTAGCGCATGCACCGTGCGCAAGCTAGAGACAACTCGGTTGATGGTGCAACCGATTGCACCAACCACCAACATGGTGTTGGCCGGCCCTCCAGCCAACACCCCCTCCCATACAACTCTTCAAGGGTCAGGAGAATACCTGATTAGCAAGGAAGGTTCCTGAAATTAGCCGGAGATTCCGCTCGCCAAACTTCTAGCCGCACCACAGGTGTCACTAGACGTGGCTTCTAGCCTCGCTAGATTTGAAGTTTGCTGGAGCACCACCTGAGTGCCTGACCACGTGGCTGAGGAGTGGAAGAGGTGGAGGAGACGTGTGGGTCGTGAAGAGGTGTGCAAGGGTTGGCTGGTGGAAGATTCTTTTTGTTAGCTTGCTAAGACTCTTCAATTTTCAAGCCTTCATGGCTAATCAAGCCACCTCATCACATGCCAAAAATGGCATCAGCAAAGACATCCCAAAAGCCACCAAAATGCACATCCAAACCCTAATGCAACCCTTCCAATTCCATGCCACTTCTACACGGTTTTTGTCCAGAACTGACCCTACACTCACTCAGACCCAAATTGAGTCGATCGAGTCAAACAACCGCGCGCTCGCCCGATGTGTCGCACCTGATCGACCAACAAGAAATCCGATCAAGTCTACCCGAACAAGCATGCCATAACACAATTTGACATTCAAAAAAGTCAATTATGCATAACCGCGAAGAGTGGACTTATTATTATTATAGCAGAAGAGCGGGTCTTACATTATTTCTTAATTATTAGAGTAGATTTTAGTTTCTTAATTAGTAGTGTAGAGGAGGAGAAGAGGAACAACCTTGTAAACTTTCATGTTAATTTATTTTTCTACAATTCCATTATGGTTTTGTGTTGTTATTTTTCTTTGGTTAATATGTTGAGTAGGGAGTAGTCCATCCCCATTGGGGGTGGAGAGGAAGGTAATGTGATTATGTGATGTATTAAGTGTGTGTGTTAATCCTATCAATTAAAACTCACATGAGTTCCATAACCATCTAATGGGATTTCCATTCTTATCTTTGATATCCTAATGCTCTTGAGTGATGCTTAGCACATGCTTAGATTAGTGGACCTATTTTATGGAACGATGAGGTGAGGATAATGATGGAGTGGAAGAAGGAAACATACATGTGGGACCATGTGCTCTTGTCGACCTCATCTTAATTAATGTCTTGTATGTTTTAATGATTGTGTCAAATCTTATTTCATGTGGAGACATAGTGGGGTTGGTCATTATGCATGAGCTCATGTTTGCCTCATTGCAATTATTGTCTTATATGTTTTCATGATAATGTTTTATCTTATTTCATTTGGAGGCAAAGTAGGATTTAGTTTTATGGATTTCATGTATTACATGTGTTTTTAGCACAAGTGAACACACATACATACACATATTTTCATTTACGCGTTCTTTCTTTCCCCCCTACAGGGTTTAGTTTTATTGTCTGTTTTCTGATTTCATACGCATTATAGTGTAATTCCAACCTCATTTATCTCTTCTTTTTCCACTCGAGTATGGTCAATTTCGACTTGCAGGTGCTCCCTGTGGACTCAATCCGTACGTGCCACCGCTTCATCGTGGTCGTGCACTTGTGGTATAATAACTGAATCAATCAATAGACCATCATCTAGTTGTGTCGGATCATATGTTGGTCAACAAATTGAGACGTTACAAGAAGCTTTGGCCACTATCATGCGTGTGGTAGAGGATATGAGTGCACTGGTGGCTCCAGTAGCCATATCATGTGACTGTTGCGGGTTGAGTGGTCACGTTATCAGGGAATGTCCTGATCTTCCCTCAGAACCTGAGTATGAACATTCCTTTTCCCAAAATGCTCAATGTGACCTTTACGCATCTGCATACAACCTAAGAGGGATGGATTCATGGGGAGATAATATTGATTCAAAATTTTAGACATCATACCCACCCCATTATTCTTCTCCTGAATACCCACAACCCTACTAACCACCACCCATGACCACGTGGACTAATTCTCAGCCTATCATCACCCAACCCATCCATTTCACAAATTTGGACATGAATGTCATTGTTGACCCCAAACTTGATTCTTTAGAACAAACCCTACAAATGTTCATGGAAACCACTCAAAATTTATTGAAGTACTACTTGAATTCCTTGCAAACTATGGAAATGCAAGTGAGTCAGATGACACAACAATTGAGTGAACATGAGGAGGGTGACCTTTCTTGTCAACATGAGGATTCATCTTGTGATATCAAACTCCCACCACATCCACAAATTCAAAGCATAATTTGTTAAGTCATACTCCTAGTCACTCTGACGGACTTGGGATTTCAATTCATGATCACTTTGTGGGGGATTCAATTCAAATTGAGAATAGCATGGACCAGTTTCATTATAAGTTGGCACAAGATTGTGCCATATCTTTTTGTCCTGTGGCCTTGTACCACATCAATTTAATGTGGTGCCTCTTGAGGACTCATCTTTGGTGTAGCAAGAGCTCCCTAATACCCCTATTTCATTCTGGTGCACCGGCATGTTGGTTAGAAAGTTTGGATTGACGATCATAACTTCAATACCGCAACGGGAGAAACTCTTCTTTAGTTGCTCAGTTACAACCAAACTCTTGAGAGGTTCGAGCTCTTTATGTTTGATCCTTTGAATGCGATGCCTTTGCGTCTTGATCAGGAACCTCTCCTTGCATTTTGTGCATTTTGTGAGGGGCCCACTAATGAGTATTTTTAAGTCGCGTGGTGTCATGTTCCCATTCCAAGTACATTGACCCACTTTAGAGGTTGTCATTTGATGACGTTTGGCAAATGACGTTGTGAACTTATTTTTGTACATAGGTATATTTGAAATTTATAATAATGATAATAAAAGAAAAGAAGACTCCAAGAGTGATCATAGGTTGTTGTAGGCCCCAACCCTTATGTATTTGGCCCCCATTTGTTACGCGTATTTGTCAGGGAGTAATCATTTCTTTCACTCTTGGAGTCACTGACTACGACCAACTTCCTTATACTAACAAACAAGAATTATTTGACTCACTAACATACACGAATTATTTGACTCACTAGGTTCAGGGTGGACTTCTTTATTTGTTTGAGTACTGAAACCTGATGATTAGTCCCCCCGGAGGTAACACCATAGTGCATCCTTCCGACTAGATAACCCTTGTGTTTGGTTGATTGTTATGTTTTAATTATAACTGCAAATGCATGGCCGCGTTGAAGCGATGACAAATACGGGTCGATCCACAGGGAGGTGTGTCGATTTTAGTTTGTTCGAATGCGAGTGGGAAAGAAAGGAGAGAAAGATTGATCTAAACTACACTACAATGCAAAAAGGAAATGGAAGATAAGCAATAAAACTAAACCCCATAGGGGGTAGAGAAAAGAGTGTTAATACAATGATATGTGTATGTGTGTGTGTTCAATTAAACTCATCAAAACATGTAGTGCATGAAAATCATAAAACTACATCCAACTTTGCCTCCACATGAATTAAGATAACACAATATCATTAAAACATACAAGACAATAATTGGAAGGAAGCTAAATGAACTCATGTATAAAGACCAAACCCTCACTATGCCTCCACATGAATTAAGATAAGACTACATCATTAAAACATACAAGACATTAACTAAGGTAAAGGCAACAAGAGTACATACACTACAAATTGTGTTTCCGATATTAATTCCATCCATATCCTAACCTTATCATTCCCCATAAAAAAAGGTCCACTAATCAAAGCATAAGCTAAGATTTATTCAAGAGCATTAGCATATCAAAGATAAGAGTAAAAACCATTAGATGGTTATGGAAATCATATAAAGCTCAAGGGATTAAGATAACACACACCTAATACACCACATGATCATATCACATATTTCTCCACCCGTCAAATGGGGATGGAAATACTCACTAATCATTACACTACAACATACATTAAACTGAAACATTCTACCAAAATGAAATTAACCTAAGCAAGCAAGAAATATTAAAGAAGTTAAAAGGACATAAAACTAAACAAGCATGCAAGCATATGAAGGGAAATTAAACTAAGAAAGAAACAACATAACTAAAGGAAAACATCTATTATTACTCACTCAATTACAAGTAGCCTCTCTCCACGAAGGGTTTTTGCTTCAAGGCTTTTAGTCCTAGTAGAGAGGATGGCCACCAAGAGAGAGATTGGGTACAAGAGAGGAGGGAGAGTTCTATTTATAGCCATAGAAAAAGGTAATCCGGACCAATCCCCCAGTATGGGACTAAACATATACCAGAAATAGACTAAACACACTCTAATACATGACCCAAAGATATATTAGCGGACCCGGAGCAACCCGGACCGCCAATCAACAGTCTCAGACCACCAATTGGCGGTCTACAGGGTTCGGATCGGTCTGGACTTTCTTTTGGATGGATGTGTTTGTCTTTGATGCATCTACTTGGCTTGCTGGAGCTCCAACCCGAATAGAATTGCCAAAATACTTCCCTTGATGGTGTGGAGTATTCTTGTTTGCTCATTGGTCTTTCGATCTTGCATCTTAGTCCTTGAGTCTCTCCACTCAGTTCTTTTTCCTGCTTTAGGTCCTTTTAGAGTCTCTCCTGATCAAACCTACTTATTCCTGAAACTTAAACATTAAACTCGTTACATAACATTGTTTGGGTGAAACATAATGGATATAAGACATAAATGTATGCATGAAATCATGTCAATCAAATACCCCCACACCTAACGTTTGCTAGTCCCGAGCAAAACAAAGAAAGAGAAAAACATACAAAAAACAAGAAATCCTAACTCACTTTCGTAGGAACCACGGTTGCACTTAGCACGTGCAACAAGCCGTTAAACCTCCTTGTCGCTAAGGAGGAGGAGTGTTGTCTCCTGAGGGTTTTCAGCGGATATACCCATAAAATCCGAACATAGATTCATTATTCAACTCGACTCTATGGACTCATTTTTATCGATCATTGAACGCGGTAATCTTACTGGCTGACTCTATATAGGTATTAAGTCCACACACCTAGCAAATGAACCATTCGTGCAAGTTAAATAAGGACTTAATTGAAAGACATGGACAAATTCAACATCCTCAAGTGATACAAAGTGTAAAGCCCATTAAGGTTCTTATTTGCATCCCCATTATTTATTTATTTTTCATTTCTTACTTTTTTTTTCTTACTAGTTGGAGTTTCATTCTCCTAGGGTCAGGTTTCGTGCATCATTGCCTATGAGGATGTACACTATCACGTACACCTTTCCCCAAATCTCCACATAGGGCAATCCCTACCACCCGTGTAACGAGAGTTGGGTCGGCGCATCCCAAGGTAGATGACTCGAAAGCACCAGGCACAATGTCCCCTCAGACCTACTTTCCCGAGTGATAGGAGCCGTGCGAGTAGAGAGAACACCTACTCATTTATTTCTTATCTACACATAAACCAAAACCCCTACACTTAATGTCTCACAACAAGATTTAAAGGGTCCCTGACTACAACAAACTTCCTTAAATTAACATACACTAATTATTGACTCACTAGGTTCAGGGTGGACTTCTTTAATTATTCGAGTACTGAAACCCTATGATTACTCTCCCCCCGAGGAAAAATTGGGGTGCATCCCAACAACTAGATAAGTGCTAAAGCCACTGTACGAAATATCCTAATGCATCAAGTTCAAGACAATTTTGGGAGCTTTCTTTTTACTTTGCCTCTCAATGGTTTTGCACATGTTAAACACAAGCAAAACCCACAAAACTTTTTCTTTCGCAAACACATGAAGATTTTGAATAAAATGGAAAATTTTAAAGCACTAGGAAAGCAAAAGAAGACAAGTCCCCAAGGATCTTGGCAAACAGATATATCGATATTAAATTCAACACACTAACATGACCCTATCAATGCACACAAAAGAAAACCAAATCAAAGGAAAAGACTCGACTATGTAGACACGTAAAACACCCCCCCACACCTACTTCATGCATTTTCCTCAATGAATGTGAGCAAGATACTATATGGATTTATGCATGAAAAAGGGATGATCTCACCAATACGAAGAGCAAAAGGAAGTTCATGGTTATAGTGATGGACACAAACCCGAATTCCCTCCTAACCTATGACATGCTAAAGAAGGGATACATATACCTGAAAGAAATGGGGCCCAAATACTGAAGGGTTGGAGCCTACAACAATCGATGCTCACTGAAAGAGTCTTTTTCTTCTTTTTCTTCTTCTTCTTCTTTGTTTCTTTTTTTTCTTTTTCTTTTTCTTTTCTTTTCTTTTTTTAACTATGTACAACAATGGGCTCCCATCTTCATATGTCAAGGGACATCAAATGGGAACCCACCATCTCTCGAGCCAGAAATGCACATGCATGGGCTCGCAACATACAAAACAGAATTGCTTGACCACCTGACACCCTTATAAGCATTGTGGTCATTTGATGCCTCTTGAGAGTGAGCAAGACAGGAGACATGAATGAGAGGTGAACCTCTGTCTGGTTGTTTGAAATGAAGGGTATCAGGTGGTTGATTCTCAACCCATATGGGGTCTTCAGTAGATACAAAATGAAGAGCATGTGGCCCAGAGCCCATAAAAATGGTATCTTGTGGCTCAAAAGCCACATGATCAAAAGGATGTGGCTCAAAGGCCACGAGATCAGAAGATAAGGCACCATCTTATGTCAGCCCAGGTGAAACATCTTCACCACCTTCAGGATCTCCATCGAACAATTCTCTGAAGTACTTGAAAGTGCCCTCAACTTCAATCTCATACATGCCCTGGATAAGGTTGACCCCAACAGGTCATTAAAGGCACATGGCTTCTTGCCGATGGTGAAGATGTTGAAATCAGCGCATTGACTACCATAAGTCAAGCGTATTAGACATTACGGCAATTGAACAAGGCATTGGAAGTTGCTAGAAATGGTCGCCCTAGAATAACAGGAATTTGTCAAAGTGGGTTTTGCACAGGTTCAGTATCTAAAACAAAGAAGTCGATTGGATAAATCAACTCTCCCACTTTGATCCGCACATCTTCCACCACACTCCTCGGTTTCTTCATAGACCTATCAGCCAATTGAAGAGTGTTTTTTTGTTTGTTTGAGGTCTCCAAGACCGAGGTGGACGTAGACTGAATATGACAGAAGATTAACAGATGGACCAAGGTCCAATAAAGCTCGATGTATTGACACATCACCAATCACACACGAGATAGTAGGACAACCAGGGTCCTTGTTTTTGACTTGCATGGGTTGTGCCAACAAAGAACTCATGTTAGCCGCAAGAAAAGCATTCTTTGGAACATGAGTTTTTCTCTTCTTGGTGCATAAGTCCTTGAGAACCTTGGTATAAGGTGGCATTTGCTGAATCACCTCCAATAGAGGGATGTTCACCTTAACTTGCCGAAACATCTCAAGCATCTTGTCTTGCTGATCCGAGGTTTTCTTTCTAAGGCGCTCAAGGAATTGCGCCTTCGGGGCATAAGGGTGTTGCGAAGGAACCTTAGAATTCTGGTCCAAAGAAGCATGAGTGGGGACCTCAGAATCTGATTCGTTCGACACAAGAGGACACAAGGGGTCCTCAGGGTTCGACCCCATTGTCTAAGGAAATGTAGAAGGAACCTCAGGATCAGGCTCCTTCGTGGAAGTATTTGTGGAGGGAACCTCAGAATCCCGCTCCCTCAAAGATGCATGTATCACCGCATGACTAGTGACACCAAGAGATGGTGATGACAAGAAAGGCACCCCAATGTGGTTAAGAAAAGATCATCATGCTTGCAATGTGCAATTAAGAAAAGATCTAGAAAACTTCACAAATGGAACTAAGATGCTTAACATGCTATTAGGGAGTCAAAGACAATCTTTGCAAAAACATGGTTTAGGATTTAATGCTAAATTGAAAAACCATGCATCTTATACAACTTTAAATGGAAATCACTTAGTTGTAAAGCATACTTCTTCAAAAGTGTGGGTTCCTAAAACCAAAATGGTTTGGGTTCCCAAAGCTAACATTCAAGGACCCAGAGTTGTTTGGGTACCTAAATCTACACTTGTAGGTGCTTGAGGAAGAAATCGGTGGTGACCGGGCGAGCTTAAGAGTAAAATTGAAATCCGGGTGCATCACTGAATGAAGGGTAGAACCAATTCAAGCTTCAAGTTGGTATATTTTCATATCCTCTAAATTTTTCAATAAAATTGGTTCTAGTCTAGGATACATGCTCAATTGACATATCATTTACCCATTCATTGCAAATCTTAAATGTTTTAATAACATTCATAGTTTTAAGAGTCAAATTGTCCAAATGGATGTAAAAAGGGGAGAATTAAGAATTGAACTTAATTGAAAAATCATATTTATATCGATAGGGGGAGCTTATTGAATATCATTTTCTTAGAGTAATGAAGTGAAAAATTTAGGGGGAGAAACTTCATTACAAGACATCCACATTGAACTTCAATCGTATAAATTTTCTTATATAAATATCATTTTTTTATGGATGTCAAAGGGGGAGAGATAATTAAGGGGGTAAAACTTAGAATTTGAGTTAAATTGAATAAAAACTATGCACACCCATAGAGGGAGCATTTATACGCATAGTTTACTTATAACAATTCCATGTATTAAGATATAGTTAAGATATAGGTTGCCATCATCAAAAAGGGCGAGATTGTTGGCTTTTTTAATCTATGTTTTGATGATTTATTCAACCTAATCTTAATTATAATCGTGTAGAGTAGCACACATGTTGCATTGCATTTATATTGCTTTGTGCTAACCTCTACAGGTGATCAAGACTCAAGGAAGAAAGGAAATCAATTCAAGACATGTAATCAAGCTCATTTGAAGACATGTATTTTGTACTTCTTTGAGTCTTTAGGAACCTTGTGTAATTGAGCATACTTGAGCTAAAAACTGCTCAACCACACACTAGGTTCCCTATAGAAGTCACACACAAAATTTCACATAATTTGGACTTCAATAGATCATCCAAACTAGAACCGGAAAACACCTAAACAAAACTTGAACTGCCTGGACCAAAACGGTCGACCGTTGAAACCTTTCCGTTCGGCTGTTTACACGTGTCACATGACCATTTTTTGTCGTATAATACCCAACGATCTTATTCGTATTATTCCCAAATACCCCAAAATTACCAAACATCCGGTCGACCGAAACTTTCCTAACACCCCTCACTCTCACCACATGAATTAAGATAACACAATATCATTAAAACATACAAGACAACAATTGGAAGGAAGTTAAATGAACTTATGTATAAAGACCAAACCTCACTATGCCTCCACATGAAATAAGATTGACACAATCATTAAAACATACAAGACATTAACCAAGGTAAAGGCAACAAGAGTACATGAAACTACAAATCATGTTTCCTTCATCAATTCCATCCATATCCTCACCTTATCATTCCCCACAAAATAGGTCCACTAATCTAAGCATAAGCTAAGTTTCATTCAAGAGCATTAACATATCAAAGACAAAAGTGAAATCCCATTAGTGGGTTATGGAAATCATATAAGGCTCAAGTGATTAAGATAACACACACCTAATACACCACATGATCATATCACATATTTCTCTACCCCTCAAGTGGGGATGGAAGTACTCACTAATCATTACACTGCAACATACATTAAAATGAAACATTCTACTGAAAAGAAATTAACCTAAGCAAGCAAAAAATATTAAAGAATCTTAAAGGACATAAAACTATAGAAGCATGCAAGCATATTAAAGGAAATTAAACTAAGAAAGAAACAACATAACTAAAGGAAAACATCTATTATTACTCACTCAATTACAAGTAGCCTCTCTCCACCAGGGGTTTTTGCTTCAGGGCTTTTACTCCTAGTAGAGAGGATGGCCACCAAGAGAGAGATTGGGTACAAGAGAGGAGGAAGAGTTCTATTAATAGCCATAGAAAAAGGTAATCCAGGACAATCCCCCGGCATGGGACTAAACATATACCAGAAATAGACTAAACACACTCTAATACATGACCCAAAGATATATAAGCGGATCCGGAGCAACACGGACCGCGAATCAGCGGTCTACAGGGTTCGGATCGATCTGGGCTTTCTTCTGGGCTTTCCTGGATGGATGTGTTTGTCTTTGATGAATCTACTTGGCTTGGTGGAGCTCCGACCTGAATAGAATTGCCAAAATACTTCCCTTGATGGTGTGGAGTATTCTTGTTTGCTCATTGGTCCTTCGATCTTACATTCAAGTCCTTCGATCTTCCATCTTAGTCCTTGAGTCTCTCCACTCAGTCTTTTTTCCTGCTTTAGGTCCTTTTAGAGTCTCTCCTTCTCAAACCTACTTATTCCTGAAACTTAAACATTAAACTCATTACATAGCATTGTTTGGGTTAAAGATAATGGATATAAGACATAAATGTATGCATGAAATGATGTCAATCATTGGTCGTAGTCAGAGACCCTTAAACTCTTGTTGTGAAACCTTAAGTGTAGAGGTTTTGGTTCATGTGTACATAAGAAATAATTTAGAATGGTATTCTCTCTTCTCACGTGGCTCTATCACTCGGGAATTAGGTCCGAGGGGACTTAGTACCTGGTACTTTCGAGTCAACTGACTTGGGATGCACCAATCGAACACCCGTTACACGGGTGGTAGGGATCGCCCTATGTGGAGATTTGGGGGAAGATATACGTGATAGTGTAAGTCTTCATCGGCAATGATGCACATAACATGACTTTGGGAGAATTAAACACCAACTAGTGAAAAAACGAAAAAAATGGTAATACAAATAAGAAGCTTAATGGACTTTACACGTTGTATCACTTGAGGACGTTAAGGTTGCCCATGTCTTTCACTTAAGTCCTTAATTAACTTGCACGAATGGTTCCCTAAGCTAGGTGTGTGGACTGGATACATATATAGAGTCGGCTTGTCGAATTACTGTGTCCAATGATCGAGTCGACAAAAGTAGGTCAGTCGAGTCGTGTTTCTAGGTTGAATAATGCATCAATGTTTGGATTTTGTGGGTATATCCTCTGAAAACCCTCAGGAGACACCACTTCTCCTCCTTGGCAACAAGGCGGTTTAAAGGTTTGTTGCATGTGCTAAGTGCAACAGTGGTTCCTACGAAAATGAGTTAGAATTTTCTTATTTTTCATATGTTTTACTTTATTTCATTGTTCTCTTTCTTTGATTTGTTCGAGACTAGCAAAGGGTAAGTGTGGGTGTATTTGATTAGTAGCATATCATATATTGTATTCATGCTATATATCCTTTATTTTACCTTAATTGTGTGCTACTCGAGTGTTTGTTGTTAGTGTTATAGGTATTAGGTAATAAAGAAAAGAAACTCGAACCAGCAGACCAGGAATGCACCCCACGTGCAAAATACAACATTAAACTCATTGGAGAAAAATGGGGCGGATCATCAGCAAATGATCCGCAAGTGGTGGATTTTAATCCGCCATTGGCGGATCAATTTGGTCCAATTCGGCCGAAATTTCTCCCGTGGCTTAGTCTCGATTATTTGGGTGCACCAAACTATAGAGAAAGTTATTACCACCGTCAGATTGCTTCCAGATCCATCCAAACCCTTATTTCTTCTATAAATAGCAATGCTTCTTCTACCTTTCTACTTCTTCTCCACCTCCACCAATATAATAGGTTAGGTTTTACCAATTGGGGATGCAAGAATACGGAGGTGGAAGGAGCATGTAAACTAGTGCTTTCTTTAATCTAATGGTAGAATCTTTTTCCTCTTGTCATGAGTTTTCTTTCTATCCAAGTATTTTGGTGTTTTGTTGGTTGACTTTCTACTTTGCTTTTCTTGCCTTGTTTAGTGTAGATTTCTTTCTTTTCATATCTGTGAACATTAGTAGAGAGTAGATCCACCCACTTGGGGTGGAGGCAATGTAGTTGATGGTGAAGTGTATGATGGGTTCTTCTTATCTTGTGTCATTTCATGTGCTTAATGTAGATCTATACTTGTAAGCTGCTAAAACTTGTATTAGATGGGATAATGGCCATAATAGGTATTTGTCTACCCATTAAACATATGTGCAAGTTTTAAACGCAAAAGAGATCGAGCTCAGGGTTTTAAAGGCAAGAAGGGTGCAAATGCAAACAAAACAGAAAACAAAGCTGGAAAGAAACGACCTCGAGGATCCAGAGGTGGGAAAGATAAGTCTAATGTGACTTGTTTTAACTGCCAAAAGACTGGATATTTTGCTCGTGAGTGCACTGAGTAAAAGGTAATTACTGTGTGTAATCCCTCGAATTGTAACGTGACTAGTTCTGTGATGCTCACTGATCATTCTCCTGTGTGGATTGTGGATTCAGGTGCCACAGACCACGTAACAAAGGATCGTTCTGCCTTCGTGGAATATCGCCGTGTTCCAAGTGGGAGGCAAATAAACATGACAAACAACACTAGCATTGAAGTTCTTGGAGTTGGCACATGCAAAGTGGCTTTGCAAAGTGACCGGATCCTATTAGTTCACGAAGTGTTGTATGCACCAGCTATACGGCGAAATATTATTTCTGTTGTTGTCTTGATGAGACATGGTTTTAAAGTTATTTTTGAGAACAATGATATGGGTTTATACCTTTCTAACATTTATTATGGACGTGCTTTTCTTTCTGACGGTTTTATTGTGTTGGATGCAATTTATGATTTCAATCATAATACTAGTGCCTTTATGAGCCAAAGTTCCATGAATAATGATTCAGTTTTGTGGCATGCTAGACTAGGTCACATTGGTGTTGACCGGATGAACAGGTTGGCAAAGGAGGGGGTATTAGGAGAATGCTCCAAATTTGAATTGTCGACCTGTGAATCTTGTCTAGCTGGAAAGGCAACTAGAAAACCGTTCGGAAAAACCATTAGGGCTACTTCTCCTTTAGAACTAATTCACTCAGATATTTGTGGACCTTTGAATGTGCGTACTAGACATGGACAAAGTTACTTCATCACATTTATTGATGACTACACTAGATATGGTCATATTTATCTTATTTCTCACAAGTCAGAAGCTCTAGAATGCTTTAAGAAATTCAAGAGCTTGGTATAGAATCAATTGGATAATAAGATAAAAACTCTCAGAACGGACAGAGGTGGGGAGTATCTCTCCATAATGTTCAAGGAGTTATGTGATAAAAAAAGGATATCTAGACAACTCACTATGCCTTATACTCCTCAGCAAAATGGTGTTGCCGAGAGAAGGAATAGAACGTTGCTAGATATGGTTAGATCCATGAGGGCGCATGAGAGCTTGCCAATTTCGTTTTGGGGAGATGCTCTAATGACTGCTGCCTACATCCTCAATAGAGTTCGAAGAAAATCGGTTCCCTCAACTCCATATGAGTTATGGACAGGACGGAAGCCTGATTTTAGTCTGCTGCATCCTTGGGGATGCGCGGCATACATTCATTCTACTAGTCACCGATATGGAAAACTAGGACCTAGAGGGAAAAAGTGTATCTTTGTAAAATACAATAATCTCTCCAAAGGTTATGTTTTTATCGGGTTAGATGAGAATGAAAGAAGGACGGAACTGGAGTCTAGGAATGCCACATTCTTGGAAAATGTTTTTCCAACTCTTGCTGGAGCTATCAAAGAGTCAGTGGACTTCTTTGAACAACAAGATGAGGACATTGCCACTCCACGGGATTAGGATCTGGAAGTTGAGCATGAGGTTCCACCAGTCAATCCTAGTGGGAGCAGCAATGCTGAGGATCTGATAGCTCTCACGGAGGATGAGCCATCAGATACCCATCTGCGTCGAAGTAAACGCGGACTCATTTCTCGTAGGCAGTTTCGCTTAGAGGAAGAGACCCTTATGATAACTCAAGAAGAAATTGATTATGAATCATCTGGGATGACAGTAATCGATGAGCAAGAACCGGAGACCTTGAAAGAGGCTTTGGAAGGTCCAAATGTGAATGAGTGGTTAGAAGCTATAAAGGAAGAGTTGGAGTCGATGAAAGTTAATCGAGTCTGGGACTTGGTCGACTTACCTCTGAACCGAAAGGCCATTGGGGCCAAGTGGATCCTCAAGATTAAGAGGAAGGCGGATGGATCTATTGATAGATTCAAGGCTAGACTGGTAGCTAAAGGCTACACCCAAAGAGAAGGCGTGGATTTTGAGGAAACTTTTTTCACCCGTGGTTTGGTTTGCCTCCATCCACCTTCTACTAGCTATTGTAGCTCAGATGGACTTAGAGCTTTACAAAATGGATGTAAAGACTGCTTTTCTCAATGGAGAACTTGAGGAGGAGATCTATATGGATCAACCTCAAGGTTTTGAAGTCAAAGGACAAGAGCGCAAAGTGTGCAAGCTCAATAAGTCTTTGTATGGCTTAAAACAAGCGTCTAGACAGTGGAACATTCGCTTCCATCAAGCTATATTAGAGAATGCGTTATCTATGCTTGAGGAAGATCACTGTGTGTAGGTTAAGAGATCCAATGGTAAATTTGTCATTTTGACCTTGTATGTTGATGACATACTCATGACTGGCAATAACAAAGAGTTGCTGAAATCCACTAAAGAGTGGTTGTCCTCCACGTTTGATATGAAGGACATGGGTGAAGCTAGCTACGTCCTTGGTGTCGAGATAGTTAGAAATAGGTCCAAGAGACTTCTGGGATTGTCTCAAGAGACTTATATTAACAACATCTTGAACAAAAATACCATATGAACAAATGCAAACCAATCGACACTCCTGTTGAGAAGGGTTTGCACTTGAGCCTTGATAAGCATCCTGAGACTCCTGAAGAGAAGGCCAAAATTAGCAAGGTTCCATACTCCAATGTTGTGGGAAGCCTAATGTACGCTATGATGTGTACTAGGCCAGACATTTGTTATGTTGTGGGCATGGTGAGTCGATGCCAGTCTAGCCCAAGCATGGAGCACTGGAACGCAGTCAAGAGAATCATGAGATACCTCAGAGGAACGAGTAACTACATGCTGTGTTACCAAGCATCAGATCTCCTCCTGATTGGCTATAGTGATGCCGATTGGGCTGGAGACATTGATGAAAGGAAGTCTACCTCTGGTTATGCTTTCTTGCTGGCTAATGGGGTCATCTCATGGTCCAGCAAGAAGCAAACCTATATAGCCTTGTCGACTATGGAAGTAGAGTATGTTGCATGCTCTGCAGCAGTATAGGAGGCAGTTTGGTTGAGGAGGTTCTTACAACATACTGGGCTAGTAGAGACATCGGATGAGCCTGTTGTAGTCTATTGTGACAGCATGGCTGCCATTTGTTATGTGAAAGACCCCAAATATCATGGAAAGACCAAACATATACAGGTTAGGTATCATTTTGTGAAGGACATCATAGCAAGAAAGGAGGTTGTGTTAAGACATGTGTCTACTAGTCTTATGGTAGCTGACCCTCTTACCAAGGCTATAGCTAAGGACTCGTTTGTGTCCCATGTGAAGTCCTTAGGCTTACGCAGACTTTGATGCATTGACATGTCTAACTTCCTTTTATGAGTGATTGTGTTTTCCTTTTGACTATATTTGTTTGGTTGATGTAGTTGTTCTAGCATAATATATTATTTTGTCAATAGCCTGAAGAATGCTCACTCACACGAGCATTCGCCTCTGCCGCTTTTGATAGCGAGCAGAGATGAGACTGATCATGAGGAGATCTTGTATGATAGATCCAGAGCAGTTCATGATAGGACATTCGCCTTGATTAGGAATCAAGATGAGATCCTCTACGTTGGTGAGGATTGACATGAATGTTCCCACGACTCATGTGACCTATAGAAGCCAAGTGTGAGCATCACATGTGGTGCCAGGTGGCACCTGTATGGTGTTAAGGCGACAATGATGAAGCTCGGGTCAGGCGCAGAGGGGGTGCGACTGGACTAAGACTTGTATGGTGTTGAGAGACAGACATACTGTTGTGTACAATATGATCCACCATAACATGTTTGTCATACAACATGTGTTGAGCGACCATTTGGAAGTGAAAGGATGGATCCATGCTCCTGCACTGTGTGAGTCCAAGACTTGATTGTCATTAGTTGCCCTCAGTGACCTTCGACGATACCATGAAGCAAAGAGTTGATGTGACTACTTTGGGATGTTATCTATAACCATGAGAGATTCGGTCTAAAGAGGCATCTTCGGGAAAGGAGTCAACTCTGAGTTTAATGGTGGTCTGGGGCAAAGGGAAATGTTTGACTCGACTGCACTAAAAGTATTTGCTGGCCCCAACTGTATTGGATACAGTAGCAAGTACCTTGAGGACAAGAAGGTATTCTCTCCGAGGGATCGAGATACCGTTCATGTTAAGTGAGTTTCTGAGTAAACCCGCGGAACTGTGATGTACATTTTGACTGCTTATTTGTTGTTTTATGAGGATGTTGTCATTCTGGCCTTCTAGTAAGGTTTCTAGTTTGAGACTCCTAAATTGCAGGTGCATCACCGGTCGCACGACCCATTTGTCCGTATGATCGGAAGAGTACATGTGTCGGGGACACATATGGTCGTGTATCGAGGAAACATGATCAGAGACTTACGTATTGTGGATGTGTACTTGGAGAGAGGAGTAGTTGTATGTATCAGGGATATATACATATGTGTCGGGGACACATAAAGAGGTGACATATTGTCATTGCGTGATTGTATGTATCAGGGATATATGCATATGTGTCGGGATGTTGTTATCGTGTTGTTGTGCAAGTGTGAGATATTGGATTAATCTAGGATTAATAGATATTTGCCCAAAGCACTAACACATGGCGCGTCCCTATTGGACTACACATTTAAGGGTTTAGGGTGGAGCCATCTATATAAGGAGGGGAGCTTCCCATTGGATAACATAACAAGTGTGCAAACCCTAGCCTCCACCCACCCTAGCCGCCACCTTCTCTCTCTCCCATTTCGTCCCTCCACCTCCACCTCCACCAAGCTCATTCCGTGGACTCTTGGGTTGTGGACTCGCGCTCTTTTTCCAAGTGTGTAGGAGACCGACCGGTGAAAATCATTCCGTAAGGTGACCTCCGATCTTCCTTCCGCTGTCACAGATTCTCTCCAAAAAAGGTACTCCTGAACCTCTAGAATCGTTGTTTGCTAACAACTAGGGTAAAGAAGATAAATATACACTAAAAAGAAAAAAGAAAAAAATTCGGAAGCAAGACGAAAATGTGAGAACGTAAGGCCCATAAAGCTCCTGCAATCCAAAGCCGAAGGCTGCCACACTCCACCCACCATGGCAGTTCTCCTCTCCTCTTATCTCGCTCCCCAACCCGACTCCTCGATCTCGACCCGACGAATCCATATCACAGACCTGAACCCCAATTCCCGCGTCTCCCCGCTGAGCCCGCGGAGGAGTTGGAAGAGCCGGTTCCAGTGTGTGGCGTCGCAGATCTGCGACCGCGAGGGTCTGGTGGTGGACCGCGGGTCGGTTTCGTTCGCAGAGTACGGGTCGGAGGAGGAGCTCTGGGCCGCCGTCCGGCTCCGGATCCGGACCTTCTACGAGTTCAACCAGTCCGTTGGCCTCGGGGTTGGTCGCTTTACGGATTTCGCATTGTTTTGTCTTGAAATCACTTGCTCTTGCTGGTGTTGGTCCAATATCAAATAATGGCCGCGTTAATTGGCTGGCTCTAGGAGAGGGAAAAGCAAAAGTAAATTGTGTCATCGTTTTATCGAAACATATATGGTCATTGAACTGAAACTTGTTATTTCGTTACGGGCCATTTTGTGAAATGTGCTTGAGGACGTTATTAGTTTCTATCAGATACTCCCCGTTTCGTTCGAATTCGGAGAAAAATATGTTCCTTTACACAACTGACTTTTTTATCCTTTTTGTTATATCTTTCTAAGTGGCTAGAGAAAAATTAGCCGAATTTTCTCTGCTCTTTCCCATTCACTACTAAAACTGAGCTGACCGTAAAAGTGACAGATTGGTTAATTGAGGAATTTTATACTACTAAAACTGAAAGATCTGCAAATGTTTTCAAGATTTAGTTAATGGTTTTACAAATAAAATAATCCTTTTTTCTTGGTATTGTTTGGCTAGGCAATTTGGATTGCAGAGTCTTCATATTTTTTTTAGTGCTCATAGCAGCAGCAGACACACAGATTTTTCCCAGCAGGTCAATAATGGGTTTAATTATTAATTTTCGTACTATCATTTTATTGGAACTTATGCTCTTCGTTCTTCCAACTCGAGTTGTAGATGCGTGTTTGTTGAGATTTAGTTTTTGTCATATTTCATTTTTAACCACAATTAAGGGATTAAATACACTGAAACATGACCTAAAACTAGACTCCATGACACTCCTTGGTAATATTTGTCAAGCTTGTGAACCCATCAAATTAGTGATGTGATTATTGAAAAGGCAACCTTAGTAGTTGATAGTTTGGAAAATGCACAAAATGTTGAATTTGAAACATTTAACAAATTAGTCATGGTAGCTGAAATTCCCTCGGGTGATGTTTATAGAAATGAAAATTGAGTTTTGTTTATGATATTTTAGTTTAAAACATTAAACATTGTTGGTAGTCCGAGATGTAATTTTTGTAGCATGACTAACTTTTGTTAAGTGACAGAACTGTGGAGATCTCTTTTGGCTAATTGGATTTGAATTCTTTTGTAGAATATACGTTGAACTAAATGCGAAAATAATAATCTGCATGCTGTATCTGTGTTTCAGAGAATGGTTTTTGAGCTTGATTAAGATTTTTTATCGTATTTTATTATATAGATGCTTTTCTTGTAGCATGTTTACTGATGTTTCTTGTCCTATGTCAAGTTGTCCTAGGATCACAGGAGGAGCTTGGCAGAAAGAGAGTACAAAGCTCTAAAAGACAGAATTGACAAGAAGACAACTGGATTCCGGAGAGTCTCTTGCATAAATGCTACTTTGCCTATATCAATATCGGTTGCTGCTGATGCTCATGATCTCTGTTCAGTCTGCAAGGTTTACTTTTTTCGTATACGTTAATGTAAAATTGAAATGTTAACCATATTCTTAAACTTGGCCGCTATTGGAGATGAATCACTTCTCCTTCAATTTGAAAATGTGAAACTGTTGATACTGAACTATGTAAAAGTATGTCATATTTCCATTACCAAGTTTGACTAAATTTATGCTTTTCGTGGACTCTTTATGCAGTTTCCTTGTAAGGCGGAAGAGCATGTAGTTGTTGGAACTCTAGACATCAATCAATGCCTTAGACTGGCTGATGAATTAACTGGAAAGAAACCTGAGGTATGTTTAAGATGTCTTTTGCCTCATGTTCCATATCATGTTGACAATGTAGTTTGAAATGTTTATTTGAATTTCAAGTTTGACTAAATTTATGCTTTTCGTGGACTCTTTATGCAGTTTCCTTGTAAGGCGGAAGAGCATGTAGTTGTTGGAACTCTAGACATCAATCAATGCCTTAGACTGGCTGATGAATTAACTGGAAAGAAACCTGAGGTATGTTTAAGATGTCTTTTGCCTCATGTTCCATATCATGTTGACAATGTAGTTTGAAATGTTTATTTGAATTTCAATTTAGAAGTCACTATGTTTGTTGAGATGTTTAACTTAGTGGCTGCTAGGGTATGGTTTTCTTCTTACTCCTACCTATACTTAATTTCACCTTTACTTAGAAGGTACCTTTTGATGGCGGAATGTTTCTTTATGAAATAAACTATGATGTTATTGATGATGTAATAAACCTTCACATCGAATTGTGCTTGTTTCCATGATGGAATCATTTCTTTGTCTATTGAGATTTTCATGATTCTTTTTACTAAAAATACATAATATATTTTGTCCCAAGTTGTTTCTTTTGTATGGAGGTTCTTGTTGTTAAGCTAAAAACAGTCTTAGCAATTATTAAGAAGTTAGAACTTTTACAGGGCATTGGAGCTGACCTCACGAGGGCGTACTTGAGCAATGTTTGTGTTGCAGAAGAGATGCAAAGAATTGGTCTAGGATATGCCTTAATTAGAAAATCGAAAGAACTTGCTAAGTCTTGGGGTAGATATTCTGAAGCAATTGATTTCTATTTATATCATTCTTTATATACTGATCCACAAAATGATATTTTAGGGATAACCGATCTGTATGTTCATGTGGCTGTTGATAATGACGCTGCCAAGAAGCTGTATCAGAAGAGGCTTCATTTATGAGGACCAAGAACCTGCCTGGCAAGCAAGATTTCTAGGGAGACCGAGACGTTTTCTTCTTTGGGCCGATCTCTCGCAGGGCAGCTTTTAAGTGTTTTACTTTTTTCTGCTTCTTACTCGGTCAAAGCATATTAATGCTCACAGGAATCTAATCATTCCGTCATACTTTTATGAATGTATATCATTCTTTCGCAGGTTCTTATATGTTACAGCGTAGGTTATATTCCAATATATCGAAGTTATGATGCGTCATAAACTGCTTACATCTTACTTTGGTTTGGGAATTTTGCTTGAATACCTCATTGCACTTCATATTTGCTTCAATACTCTTTTAACAACATTTTCTTCAATTCCTTATTTTATTATTCAGTCTTGCTTAAATACCTTCTTTCATTCCTCAAACTACCCACGTACCCTTGTGTCAAACTTCTCTAATTGTATCCTCCTCACATATCCTTTTTGTTTCAATGTCCAATCACGAGTTTTTTTTTTTTGTTTTTTTTTTCGTTTTTTGTAACAGAAAACACACTCAACCCATTCCACACTGGACTAGGTTTAGATGGGGAATGTTGATGACCGGTTTGTTTGAGATATTGATTTTCTGATTTGATGTCTTGAAACCTGTGTTGGATAAGGATTATTTTACTTGTTTGGGTGCAGATTTTAAAAACTAGAAGATCAAATGTCATATCCAAACGAAATTAGCATCAAGAACATGGTAGCGTTTCATCTTCTTCTTAACCCCTCTTCACCCCTCCATCTTCTCCAGATGAGACTGTCCCGGGCAGAGACTGTCCCGGGCAGTGACAGGATTGTCCTGTCACCACCTCCGGGGATGGACAGTGGTGGATCCCGGATTCCAAGTAAAGCAGGGTAGTACGCACCAATCAATAACCAAAAATAACATATAAACCAAAAATATTAATATTTCATAAAAAAATTAGAAGCAGAATGTCGTAAATAATTCAAGTTACAACCTAATTGTACCTTAAAATTATTGACGAGTTTTCATATTTTGGAACTGATTTATAATAGCATCTATGCTAATATCCAAAAACAAATCTTTTTCTAGATAAATAACCAAACAATTATTTAACATTTGATCTCTCATGCTATTACGCAACTTATCTTCCACTAGAGTCATTCTGAAAAATACTTCTTCAAGACTTGTCGTTGTCACGGGAAAAAGTAGCACAAACTTCAATAGTAAGTAGACATTTGAATGAGTTTCATGTTTGTTTGTCTCAACAAGCTCCATGGAAAGCTCATTAAGATTCTTCACATTCCAAAATCTCTCATCATTTTGAATGTCAATAATGAAATTGTCAAGTGAATATTCAAAGAATATCGATTGGGCACTTGAAAATTAATTAGGATAGAATTGAGCTAGTCGGACCAATTTCCTTTTGTCAAAAGAAGAAAACTGATTAGCGGGATTGAAGCAAGACATACAAACAAGTAATTCCTTGCTCACCTCATTAATCGATTTTCAAGTTATTGCAATTGTAGATCAAGGTCAACACTAGAAAAACTTCAACTCGAAAATGATAAAGATTTGTAACTTAGCCATAAATGAAGTGAGTTTCTCCATCTAAAAAGAAAATTGTAACTTCAGGCACTACAGTGGGTCCCCCCTGGTGATGGATCATGCGCGTAGGATCGTGTATGACCCTAATTCTAATCTCTTTTTAAGCTTAATCAATCTCTATTTGCTTAAACAAACATGCACAACGGAATAAAAGCAAACAAGCAAGTAAAGACAATAAATATGCAAACCACAATGTGACCCAGGGGATTTTCTAGAGGTTCGGCCTCCCACCTACTACCTCTCTAGCAAGGTCCTCTCGATCTCCCTCAAGCTCCGCCTACGTCTTCACTATGAATCTGGTTCCGGGCTGAGATTAAGCCTTTTACACTACAAGCACCGCGAACAATCCTCGCTAGTTTGATTTATTCCTCAGAACCCGAGAGGGAACACTTTGGGTCTTCACCAAAATCCTTGCTTCTTTGACAAATAATTGTGAGTGAAAAACACTCTCTAACTTGAGCACATGATTCGGTATTATTAGTCATATCATATCGATTTGATAAACTAAAGTGTGAAGTTTAGGCTTGGAGAGTAGGTTTGGGGAATTGAAAGCTTCAGAGTTTTCTCTTAGATGTGTATTACAATTTGGAGTGTAAGAGATGTCAAATTGTGTCTTAGTAACAACTATTTATAAGCATTAAGAGAGTTATAGCCGTTGTGATATAATTAGATAATATTTGTGTAAGATACACAAAACAGAAAAGAGCAGGTCACAGTTCTAGTCAAGTTCGGTCGACTGAAACAGGCTTAACAGTCGACCGAAAGTCGTCCGGAAATGAAGTCCAGGAACGTACAGAAACACGACGGTCGACCGAGCAGGGAACGGTCGAACGCAAACTGCTATAACTAAAACTTTCTTAAGTTAACAGTTGAGTTAAATGGTTGGTTCGGTCGACCGAAAACTAAGAAGCTCTTTGGGGTTGTAAAAAATGTTTAGGTTCGGTCGACCGAAATGGTTGGGTTGGTCAACCGAAAATAACATGCACTTGGGGATTGTCAAAACGTTTAAGTTTGGTTGACCAAAACTGTAGGATTTCATGTTTAATTATACATATATATTTTCGAATTTTTTATGTATAATAAGGATTAATTTTCAATTTTCTATAATTTATTTCATGCATGTATCAATTTGTTTTAATATCTAGTTTCAAAACATTATTAAAACAAATATGGACTCCGAAATTCATACCTAGAAGTTCTCTAAAACTTCTTGAAGATTCGGAGACGTTGGGGATACTCCTCGCTGCGCCGGATGCCTCCGAGTATTCACCAAACTCTAAACAAGATCGGAGAGAGGGAAGCTAGTCTCTCAATCTCCGATAGGGTTTAGAATCTAATTACTAACCCCTCTTTAATTCTCTTGAGAAGATGATCTCTTAAGAACTAAAACTAAACTTAAGAATTAAGGGATTTTCGTGGAGAATTATGGAGAGAGAATTTTTGCACAAGAAATAATGAATGAATTAATTGGGTACTGAAATAAGCTTGTATTTTTAAGCTCTCTCCAAATTACCTATTCATGTGCAACCCCTTGCCCATGATCTCATGCAAAATTCTATCTAACCATCCATTATTTAATAATAAATAATATTAGCCACGAATTAAATCAATTATGGACCAATTCCATTCATGATCAAATTAATTCTTAAATTAATTCTGCACAAAACCGTCTGGACCGGTCGACTGTTTCAAGGTTCGGTCGACCGCTCGAACCTAGTTTCGGTCGACCGTTGGACATTCGGTCGACCGCTCTCAACATAAAAATATTTCATCACAATGTTCGGTCGACCGACCGTTAGATTCGGTCGACCGTTTCGAACAGACGAAAATTCCCTGTCATCGGTCGAGACATGTCCGGTCGACCGTGCACGTTCGGTCGACCGTTTACTGTTGTTCGGTCGACCGGTTGTACACTGTTCTGCAGACTTGTCAAATTTCGGTTTAACCCCTACAAAATTTGACATTTTGGGATTAGTAGTAAATTCACAACTTATGTAACATATTATCCTATGTAATGATCAATCATTACACCCCATAATATTTACATCACATATGAATTTAATTTAGATTCAAATTATGTTATTAATCACAACATAATTTTGATTTTGCTTGTTCACCCCATGTGTCATATTTTCTACATGAAACCCGACACATCTTATGAACTCAAAATCCTCATTTTTCTTGTTTCCCAGTTTTGTGGTGTGACCTATGGGAGGATCTAAACTAAGTTGGCAGTAATATTAAGAGCTTAATATCACAAGCTATAAGCGGTATCTAGCTACACATTATAGCTCCCAATTAGTTAGATGTCTTAATTCCACTCGAACCAAAACCCGATCCATTTAGTGATGAAGTGCACCACTTGTGTCCGTCCCTTGCCTCATGATATTAAGAATACACACAAAGTAGTATTGTGTCATCTTTGTATTAGTATTCATTTCTTGATCTCTTTAAGCTAGTTACAAATATGTGACTTAACTCAAATCACATTGTGCACATTATAACTTTGCTTTATCAAGGGGCCCACTAATATCATTACTCAATTAAGAGGGGATAATCTTTTGACTAGCTATCTTCTCCAACGAAAGTCATACTTAACCAACTAATGCCTTTACACTACACTTATCGACAGCTTAAGACACTAGTCTAATTAAGAACTCCTTAAGCGATCAGATATAAGTCTCATATCAAAGGACCAAGGACACAGTAAAATATTAATGACACAGAAACACATTTCTATAATATTTTACTTGTTAGGTCAATTCAGTATACAGAAGTACTATTTTCCCCTTTTGTGTACCCGTGTTGTCACTCACTTGTAGAGCTACAATGATCTATGACCAACACGACAATCTTAACCCGGTAATTAATGTCCCATGTTAATTACCATGATTGCGAATATCTTTTGTTTTATGTAAACCAATATCTTTTAGAGCTCTACGGTTAAGGACCAAGAGCCTCTTCCTTAACACTTCTAAGAGACGAATAACATAAACAAGGAACAAAATGATTTCTCATTCAATTCATAATAATTGACATTTAAAAGTAAAACTTTTAGAACACATTCCCTTCAAAAACAAGGTCCACGGTTGACCAGTGATCAATTGTATTTTGGGATTTTGGAAAAATGACCGTTGGTATAAAACGACATGTCTATATGTAGGTAGTCGACCAAAATGGTCACGGTCAACCGGTCGGGCTATTTAAAACACAATTGATTAAATGATCATTTGGTCAAACGAAGGTGGTTCGGTCGACCGATTTTGCACACACAGTTGAGGTTTGGTTTTAAGTGTTTTCCGGTCTAAGTTTGTGTGACCTATTAAAGTCCAAATGATCTGAGATTTTGTGTGTGACTTCTATAAGGAAACTAGTGCCTATGTGAATGGATTTTAACCCTTGTATGCTCAAGATTACATAGATTCCGAAGACTCAAAAGAAATATAAAATTACATGTGTCATCAATAGCTTGATTACATGTCTTGAGTTGAAACCATTTCTTCCTTGAGTCTTAATCACCTGTAGAAGTTAACACAAAGTTGTTGGCTGTTTGGCCTTAATCTATGTTTTGATGATTTAATTAACCTAATATTTTACAGGTGATTAAGACTCAAGGAAGAAATGGACTAACTATTTTTTTTAATATCCCTCCAAAAATCTATATAAATCTCCTCATTCCATTCATTATTTAGTTGAAATCCAAATTTAATAGTAATTTAGTCGAATCCAAAACAATGAGGTTGTTTCCAATTGACACAATGATGCGAAGTGAAACTGACCATATGAGATTTCACAATAGATAAGAAATGCAGATCACTTGAATTGTCATTTGATAACGAATTTTGTAATTATTACCCAACCAAAATGAATAATTGCAAAGTAACGCTACTACAAAAAAGGGCTTTGCCGACGGATTTGTCTGTCGGCAATAGTACCCAATTCCTTCGGCAATTTCCATTACCGATCGAATTTCAATCAAAACTAATCTACTGACATTATCCACGTCGACGATAGTATTGCCGACAGAATTTCTGTCGGCATTGGCGCTAATTTATTGTCATTTTTAATGCATTTTTGTTGGTGGCAAAAAAGCGCAACGTTTGCCAACGAATTTTCCGTCGGCAATAGTGATTTTTTTAAAAAAACTATACAATTTTGACACATAAATATAAAAAAATCAAATAAAATACATTCAACACTAAGAATAGCATTCAAATATCCAACTTGACATTAAATACAAACCAACATCACAAAAAAAATTCAATATTAATCTAACATACTAATATAAATATTATAAGGGTTAATTACAGATTGCCCCCAGAACTATATCTTGGTATCACTTTGCATCCCTGAACTTTCAAAGTTAATAGTTACCTCCCCTGAATTTTCATTTTGTAACACTTTGCCCCCTGAACTTCAAAAATTCATCATTTAACACACACTCGATGTTTTTTCCCAATTTTTTTATTGTATCCCTAATACACTCTGAAACCTATATTTACGTGAAAATTTGGATCGAAACGAAGGTCAGATATGGTTGAAATTCTGGTTTAATTGAGTGTCAATCTGACCCAAATTCCAACCATACCCAACCTCTTTTTCGATCCAAACTTTCACGTAATTATAGATTTAGGAGTGTATTAGGTATACAATAAAAAAATTGGAAAAAAATGTCGAGTGTGTGTTAAATAATGATTATTTGAAGTTCAGGGGGGTAAAGTGTTACAAAAAGGCTCAGGGGTGCAAAAGATACCAAGGCATAGTTCAGGGGGCAAACTTTAATTAACCCATATCAAAATCCTAAAAATACATATATGGACACCTTAACCTACAAACAAACAAACAAAAATCTAACCCAATCCTTCCCTCACCTCCCCAACACAGGGAACATCCACTTTGTTGCCCACCCTGCAAATTCAACGACAAAAAATAGGATCAAAATTTGACCAACTAGTAAGATCTTAAAACATCTATTTTAAATGCATAGTAATTGAATAGAAGCACAAAATGACCAACAAAATGCATGAAATTACAAATAAATCCAACATTCATATTGACACACGTTTAAACATCATAATCGTTAAAAAAGAATCGAAAATAATACCAACTATCTACATCTAATTTTGCACATTCAACTATGAACATCAAAGTATCAACTTTTTATATATGATACATTAGAGCAATAAAATCAAACAAACACAAGTATATCCAACTAATCAAATACTTGAAGGAGAAATAATACCATCATTTGGTTTCAACTCTAATGCCTTTCAGAAACTTTAAATGGTAGCATCAATATTACAAAAGGATGCACAAATACTGCTAACCCAAAAGGAATTGAACCTACTGATAATTAGAGTTGGATTCATATTGAAAAGATAAAAGACATTAAAGGTGCGTTTGGTAACATATTCTTAGCTGGATTCCAGTAAGAATCCGGTAAGAATCCAAATGTGCTTCACAAACAGAAAATCAGCTTTCAGATTCTGTAAGAATCTTTGATTCTAAACAACAAAATTTGTATAGAAAGAAGAAGCTGAATTTTTTTAGCTTCTTGCAAGAATCCAAATTGAGTCACATTTACCATATTACCCTCAATTGTATTTATCATAATGCCCTCATATTTTAATATTTTTATTCGATAATTTTCTAATTAGAAACTATAAATGTCATATATATATTTTAATAAACTTGATAAATTTACAATATTTATTTAATAAACTTGATGAATTTACGATATATATTTTAATCCAAACGTATTTTCATATTTTTCGATATTTGTTAGATACATTTCATATACATTGTATTTTATGATAATTTTTAATATTAGAAAATAACATAAATATGTCGACCTTAGTAAATATTCTACCTTAGTAAAAAAATCATATCATATCTTACAATAGTAATCTATTAACAATATAAATTTAAATCTAGGGGCATACTGGTCATTTAACATTTAGAAGCAAGAGCAAAAATTTATTCCATCCAAACAAATTTTGATTCTTTTAAGGAATCATGATTCTTACATTTTCACTTAAAATCTGAATTCTCACAGGAATCATGTCACAAGAATCCAATCCAAACGCACTCTAAGTCCAATACCCCAATCGGTAGTTCAAGAAAGATCTTGTAGGACATGAACATACCAACTCATATGCCACACAATATGTTCAACATAGTTTGCAACCATCAAAGACATATGAAGCTCATAAAAGACTTTTATGTATAAGTAAGATATATTGAAATAGCTTAAGACTACACACATGGATTATTAATACAAAAGTAATTGAACTAGAGATATAAAGCTAGCCAAGATAAGCAAATAAAGGACTACAACCACAATAGATAACCGGCCATACAAAAAGATGGAAATAATATATGGGAAATTTCATATCTATGTCATCTTGATACTCCCAAGATTCTTTTACAACGTCTTCTTCCATATCTATGTCATAACAGTGGCTTTTTACTAGGTCCTCAAAATCCAGTTTCTGAAGCAACAATCAAGGAGTTAATAAGAACATGTGGATGGATAAACAGCAAACATGTTTCTAGAAAATTAATTAAAGTGTTGCAATTAAATGGAGTTAAGAATTAAGCAAAGGGGAAGCATAATCAAAAAGCAAAATTGATCACTCCCTGATTTCGTGAATTCCCTGTCCATCGAGTGTGTTGCCCATGTGCTGCATAGGATGTAGCATTATAGAAGGAACCCCAGTTCATCTGAATTAGAGTAAAATGAATATCAGTTGAATTCAATTTTGGATCGTTATAAATAGGTGCAGATTTCAGAAGTGTTGTACATATGTATGATCCCAGTTTGAATTTTGCATCAAAGTTGTGCAGTAGCAACATGTAGTAGCATCAAATATGGAATCCAGCCTGGAAATTTTTGGTTTATGCAGCAGAGAAGGAAATGAATTCAGCATCCATGAATAGATAAGCTTCCCAGTAATATAGTTGAAAATGATTCAAGTATATATGGTTCTAATTGGTTAGCTAGTGTCTTGATTTCTAATGACCATATGATAAAACATTAATCACTAGTAGAAATTGGTAATAGTAAGAAGAGAGTTAATGTAATGCTTACCTGTTCTTTTAAAGAAGGAGATACTGCACTAAAGTATTGTTCAATCTAATGCTCTTTTGTCATTCTCAATTAACAAGAAATCAAGAATGCAATCCAACTCAGCCATGATCAGCCCATCCACAGTTCCGAAAGTCACCATGGTTTAAAAAAACGAGATAAAACAAGTATCAATGATTGCATATCATAGTTGCAGATCATAGTACCGAAGTATAACTCAAACAAAACATCAAATATATATACATCCTAATTAATATCAAAATAGCTATTCATACACAAATTACATTTACAAATAACAATAAATGAGCATGAAAGAAATTGTTTTTACTAGAACTAAACTTAATAACCCCTAAGTACGTAGCAACACAAAATACATTATAACTTAATAAGATATCCAGTCGATTGAAAGACTTACCAAACTGAAGAAGTAGCAACTAATTTCTTCATCACTATTTTCAGTAGTTTCAAAGAAACTCAAATGCACTAGAAAAAGAAAAAAGTTCTTCCTGATGTAAAATTGGTTTAGCTATAAACAAGAGAGCAAGAAGCCTTTCGACCAGTACTAATGAAGTGTATATTTACATTTCATATCACTGTTACCTTACATTAAGTAGGAAAATTAAGAAGCCAAAGAAAAGAGCAAAAGCAAACCCTAGCTAGAAGAGCGACGAGATCGAAGACCTCACCCATTACATCCGTCGCCATTTGCCTGTTGGGAAAAGTTGTTTTTGTTGTAGTGTAACATCTTTGAAATAAATGACGAAAATACAAAAATGATAACCTGAAGTAACTTAGAATAGAACATGAAATTAATTATCCTAAAAAAAGAAATGAGGACGAAAATAACCTCATTCGGTTGTGTATGTAATGCTTCAGCGTAGCATGTATATCATATTACATGTGTTTAGCGACCATTGGAAGTGGAAGGATAGATCCCTCCTCCTTCACTATTTGAGTCCAACATTTAATTCTTATAGTTACCGTATGGAATCTTCGACGATATCATAAAGCGAAGAGTTGATGTGGTTACCTTGAGGTGTTGCCTATGACCATGAGTGCTTCGCCCTATAGTGGCATTTCCAGGAACGAAGGTAGCTCTGAGTGTAGTGGTGATTTGGGGCAAAGAGAAATGCTTCATTCAACTACACTAAGATTTTTCTAGGGCCAGTGATTAGTAGCATATCATACATTGCATTCCGCTATATATCCTTTAGTTTACCCCATATATGTGTTACTCGAGTATTTGTTTGATGTGTTTCAACTTTTAGGTAATAAAGAAGAGAAAGGAAGAGAAAAAGATTGAAATGCAAAAAGAAATGACCTTATTGAAGCATCCTGAACCTGTTTGTCATGCTCAAGGACCCATCTGCAATTCGGGAAGGACCTAGATGAAAGCCAGAGGGACATGAACATAAGAAAAATATTTCCGACGTAAAAATCCCTCAATACCATGATCTTGAAGAGCATTTGGGAAATTAAGGTCAAACAGACTCAAACCACCGGACATGGAATGCACCCTACGTGTGAAATCGACAACTTAAGTTGCTGAAGAAAATCCAGTTGGATCAGACATAAATGATCCACCAATGGTGGATTGAAATATGCTATGGGTGGATCTATTTGGTCCAAATGTGCCCCAATTTCTCATGTGGCGCGAAGCTATTTAATTGGGTGCACCAAACCATATAAAAATTGATTACAACCGTCTAAATAGCAATGTTTGTTCTACCTTCATCCTCTTCTCCACCTTCCTCCATTAGAATAGGTTTAGTTTACCCAATTTGGCAGCAAAGCAATGAAGGTGGATGAAGGTTGTAATCTTACTCTTTGATTAATGTAATGTTAGATTTGAGTTCCTATCTTCTTTAGCTTTCTTTCTATCCAACTATTTTTACATTTTGTTGGTTCAATTAGTAGTTTGCTATTCTTGCCATGTTTCATGTAGATTTCTTGCTTTCCTTGCTTGTTGTTATGAGTAGAGAGTAGATTCACCCCATTCGGGGTGGAGGTGATGTAGACTATGTGTTGTGAGGTGATGGGTTCTTCTTATTTGTGTCATTTCCATGTGCTTAATGTAGATCTGTACTTGTAGCATGTTTAAACTTGTAGCATGTTTAAACTTGTATTAGACGGGATAATGGTCACACTACGTACTTCTCTCATGCTAGATCTAGAGTTTATATGGTTAATTGTAAAGGTTTGTCTTTGTATGGAATTGGCTTGAAATGTATGGATTCATGTTTTGTGCACATTCACATGAATGATTTAGGTTGTAGGTAGGATTAATTGATGCTCTAATGGTCACACTAGGTACTTATGCATCCTTGATAATCTAAAATCAACCTAAAGTTCATGTGAAATATGCATGTTCATGATTTGCCATGTAATGTTGTGTGTCCAATACTTAGATTGTACACTAGCTTGTACTTTTATTGTAATGACCCTAACCTTGATTAGGGTTTAATTGGTGTTTAGGTGGAGTTGATGATGAGTTTGCATGGGAATGGAGGAAAGAGGGGACGTGATGGGTTAGAGGTGAGGGTGAACAGTGGCTGTGGGAGTAGGGTGCGGCTGTGTGGAGGTGATGGTGGTAGGGTGCTGTAGGTGTTGGTTTTGGTGATGAAGAAACACAATTTTCCCTCTCTCCCTCCTTTACTTCTCTTTCTCACATTTATTTCCTTCTTCTTCAACCATTCTTCTCTCCATCCATATTTCTTCCTCTTCTTCAACCTTCCTTCCTCTGAGGCTCGAGTGTGGTGGTGAAGGCGTGCGGGGTCTGTTGAGACGTGGCGGGAAGAAGGCGCAAGGAGGAGGTGTGTGCGTGGTGGTCGGAGTGGTCGTTGGAGCTCCGAAGTTCTCCGGGAAGTCGACGTTCTTCGAAGATAGGTATGCCAAGTTCTTGCATTAGAGGCCTTAGTTGATCACCCACGTTGGGGTCGGTCGCGCGAGGTCGGAGGCCTCGCCGACGACGAGTTTCGACTTCAAAACCTCGGCTGGCGCGGGGTTGAAGACGTCTGTCGGTCGACTGGGTCCCTTGGACGGTCGACCGATCGTGGTGTATTTTCACTGTCTGTCGTGTTTCGGTCGACCGCGTCCCTCGTTCGGTCGACCGGAACTTGAGTGTACCAGTAGGATACGTAAGCTTCGATCGACCGTTTGATGACATAGAAAATATTAGGTTGACCCTGTAAGTGTTCGGTCGACCGAGACCCCTGAGTCGGTCGACCGATAGATTTGATTTGAGCGTTGACCAGACTCCGGATTTTGACCTCGTTCGGTCGACCGGTTTTAGACCTTCGGTAGACCGTTGGGATTTATGTGTTGTGCAAATAGTTCGACCGTGACAGACGCTTCGGTCGACCGATTCCCTTGTGGAAACGGTCGACCGAGTTGTCACTTTCGGTCGACCGATTCCCTTGTGGAAGCGGTCGACCGGCTGTCACTTCGGTTCACCAAATTCCCTTGAGGAAAACGGTCGACCGTGTCTCTTTCGGTCGACCGTTTTGCACAGGACAGGATTCTTGGTTCCACTTAGGATGCCAACTCTGTCCACGGAAACCCGTGTCCTCGCCTTGTGCGTGAGCCGGGAGGTGACGGTGGGCGCGTTATGCGAGCCTGCCCAGGGACCGCCGGGTGGAAGAGTGTGGGTGTCCGGAACGCGTCACTTCCATGTATGGATCGTGACTATATCTGGTGGATCGTTTGACTCGCGTTAGAGTAGCGGCCTGAGGGATTGCGGCTCCCATTGCTTCAGCAACACGCAACTGCCGACGGGTGCAGTGACTACCGGCCGATGGCTACGGAGGCATAGAGACTACCGGCCAGGATTGGCGACGGAGGTCCAGAGAGGTACCGGCCTATTGACGGCGACGGAGGTCGCGACCCTGCTCGTTGGAGCCGGAGTTGGTGTTGCACGTGGAGCTCGTTGACCCTGCGGACTTCGGTTCAGATCTGTCGATTGTCTGGCCTTGTGTGGCGGATATGTTCGACTGGCCTTGATGGCAGTTATTGCACCTGTGTGGCGGCGGTAGGGCCCCTGTGTGGTCTGTGTGGCGGCAGGGAGGATCACGCGTAGCCTGTGTGGTTGCGGCGATGGACTGCCGATGATGTGTTCCGGCAGGTAGCTCGATTGGGCACCTATCGAGTGATATCCCGTGCGGTCTGTGTGGCGCCGGTTGATGGACCGACCTGAGCGACGACTCCGTTGATGTGGTGGTGGTGGACCACGATGTATTCAGATCTGATTTCTACCGTGCGCGGAAGTGCGAATGCGTCCTCACCGATCCCTTGGCTTGTGTAGTCGCGTGTGGGGATGTGTTGCGTATTGTCCGTTAGACCGTATGTGCCTACGGTAGGTCTCTACGGAGACCCGATGTTTGGACCGTGCGGCCTGTGTGGCGACGGTGATGTTGCGGACCGTGAGGCCTGTGTGGCAGCGGTGGCGATTGTAGACCGCGGGGTCTGTGTGGCAGCAGAAACGATCGCGGGACGGATGTCCGGTTTGGCCCTTGGGGGCAATGTTGTTTTACTGCTTTGTATTTCATGCCATGCTATACTAGTATGTTAGGGCATATAGGTGAGCTTGTCATACGGGATTTCCTTATGGAAACTCAGGCATTGTTGTTATGATTATTTTCAGGACCGCGTTAGGTTCCGGCGGGCGGTGACCAAGGGAGATTGCACTTTGGGACTGGATCCTGTCGTCTGCCTACTTTTAGGTTGGCGTGATTACATGTACCTTGTGTTTCATGTTGTAATGTAATCACTCTTTTGACAAACTCGTATTGTATTCTGGTGCACCAGACTTATTTATGTATTTCTTTCAGTAATGTCCCACTCTAGATGGTTTTATCCTTGTGATTCCTTTGGTGTTAAAAGTTTAAATTTTCCGCTGTTCGGGGATGTTACATTTATGCCATACACACTACATTTGTACTTAATTGAATTGAACACCAACTCACACACAAACCTCTACACACCTCCACTCCAAGGGGTATTAGTTATCTTGTTGATTCATTCTTAGTTTAGTTTAGATAGTTTAGCATAATCCTCTCCATTTCCTTTTCTCTCCCATTCGAGTATGGTGGGAACAACGACACACACAACTCCTCATAGTACGACCCGTACTTGTCGCCTATTCACCGATGTCGTGCACTTGTGGTTTTGAACATTTAAAATTCCACAACAGCCAACTATATTGGATACAATAACAAGAACTTTGAGGATAGGAAATGTAGTATCTCTGAGTGGTCGAAATACTTCTCAGTCAAGTGAGTTTTACGTAACTAATGGGGAACTATGATTTACATATGAGTGTTTCCTTTTTGTTTCTAAGGTGATGCTATACCATTCTTATCTTTTAGTGAGGTTTGTAGTTTGGGACTCTCGATTGCAGGTATATCGCAGGGCGCACAACCAATTTGTTTGTTTCGTTGTTGGGTGCAAGTGTCTGCGACACTAGTAACAATGTATATGGGATACATGACCAGAGAATGAGAAGAATATACATATATATATATATATATATAATATGAATGTGACAAGATGATGTCAATGTACCTATTGTGCAAGTGGGAGATATTGGGCATATTGAGTTCCATGGAAGTATGCCCAAACGACTGGACATGTGTTCTCCCATTATTCGTCCATATTTAAGAAAACCTAGCATATGAAACCCTAGCTCCCTCTCTATAAGGAGAGGGCTGAAGTTAATTATGGTTACACTCTTTGCTAATCTCCATGCTTCTTCCTAGTCCTCTCAAGATGATGGCCAACATGAGGTTTAAGGTCTCGCTCCCTCTCCCGCGTGCACCATGAAGGACTCTTTGGTTATAGACTCGCATTTCTTGTTCAAGAAAGTAGAAGACCAACCGATGAAAGTAGGTGATGAACGACATCTTACACGACAAGAAAACATGTTTGACCAATAGATAACTATCTGTTGGTGTAAGTACAATTCCATTGATAGATTAAATTAATTATCGGCGGAATAATACACCGATGGTTGTTCTAATTGTCACCAATGGATATATTTTTGTCAAACTAAATTTTCATCAGATGAGAAACATACACTGATGGATAACAACCTTTAGTGTTTGTTTCTAAAAAGTTATACGACAGGAAAATATTTTTTGACGCAAAAAGAAACACCGACGGATATAGTACCATATAATGACAGATATATTTGTCGGTCTACACATACGATTATAGATTCACACATAAGTTCTGTCAGTGCAGATTTCGAAAATAGACTGTCAAAGAACTTAATCTCCATGTCACCACGGATGGATAAGTGGACATTCATCGATGGATAATTATCAACGATGAATCTTTATATTGGTAGCCCGAATCATGCTTTCTGTTCATTCCTCTCCCTCTTCCAAACCCTAATCCTCTCCCCCCCTCGTCGCTGCTCGCAGCCACTTAATGCCACTACCCTCATGATGCCTGCTCCTCACCGTCACCGCCTAGCGATGCCGCTACCCATGCCACCATGCCCTTGCCTCCATTGCACCATGAGTTCTCCCACCAGGACCCCATCTTCCTCCTCTCAAAACCACCACCACCACCAGACCACCTTGACCACCGTTCTAAGGTTATTTTTCTATTTTAGCTGCTTTTTTAGACTCCTCATCTGATTGACAACATAACGTTGTGGAAGGAGGTAGATGGTTTTTTATTGTTTTCGTTTGATGTTTTTTAATTTTTTGTTCTTTGAAGGGATTTGAGGTTTTCAAAGGAAGAAGAATAGTGCATATATACACATTTTAACATCTATGACCATGAATGTAGTGACGAACCAAATGTCTTAATTATTTGATTTGTAGTTTATAATTTTATTATGGGGTTGATGGTAAATTACACTATTTCAGAATTTAGGTATGACTAGACGTCGGTCCTTGCTATTGGACCGTGTACATGAGGGAGGTGGTGATACGTGTAGACATCAAGGACGTTAGGAGGAGGATCCCCCAACATGTGATATCACACAGATTGGCAGTGGTGCAACTGATCCTTCCCAAAGTTGGGACACTCCTGATACTTCGGTCTTTGGTAATAAAAGTTAATTAGAATATAATATTTATTTTAGTGAAATTCTAAGTTACGTTTCATACAAGGGCAGCTAGCATGAGTAGGAGTTCTGGTTCCACACAACTTCTAGAGGATTGGAACTTGATAGTCCCCACTAAGATTGAGTTTACACAGGAGAGCGTCCTGGAAGAAAAAATGCAGAACGCTTCTAGAACTTTATCGGGTCGATGGCCATGAGAACACACGTACTTACTTTGTGTTTTTGGAGTGGAGATTGGTGCTAAAGGATAAAGATGTGTATGACAATAATTAATGATACTATTACATACGTACTTAAGGTATATTATTATTCATTTGGATCGAATACTAATTTACACACTGAAAGGTTCTTAAGGAGTTCAGATCCAAGATTATGAGGTCTCTGATCACAAAACAGAAGGAAAACAAGCACCAACTGTACCTTGATGTGGCAGACTCGAAGATGAAAGAGGAGAGATTGGAGGCTATACCAACTCATATCTCGGCTGAGGATTGGTCCACTTTTCTGAGCACTGCTCCAATGAGGCGTTGAAGGTATAATTATAATGTCTTTAGTTAATTTATATTTACTGGATGTAAAAGCTAACAATTTTGAGTTTTTTCTGATGCAGAAGAAGAATGAGACCAACCAAAAAATAGAGCAAATTTAATCATACGACATCAATGTGGTACAAAGTTTGTTATGTAACATAGGGACAAGATGTTAATACTTCATTTTTAATTTGAAAATTCTTGTATATTCAATACATTTTTTATACAAACTAACAAAATTGTTATTTGTAATGGTATTGCAGATTGCGGAAAACCCAAGCCCTCCGAAGCAATTGTCATTGTATGTTTTTTATTGATATTTGTTTTCAATTACTTTATGTTGATGGATTTCATTCATTTATAATTTCTGATATTTTCTATTTGCAGGAAAGATTAGAGGCCCTACGAGGTCTGGGTGAGACGAGTTCTCAAGGTTCTATCACTTCGGTGGCTACCTCTGAGGACCCAGTCATGACTCTTTTGGGAGACAAGCACAGATGTGTGAGAATGTACACAAGTCTCGTCACCCTTACAAACATGTACGGCCTCGCGGGATGCCATCCCAAGTAGAACTTAACTCTAGATCAGAAGTTGAACAAAGTGTCGAAGAGAGTTAGGTGCTGAAGCGAGTGAGTAGTGAGCTTGTGGAGGCAAAAAACCAAGCTTGCCACCATGCAGTCAACCATTGACTTTTTGATGACAAAGGGGATTAAAACAATTAGGCATTGTATTCATAATTCTGTAATGAGTATTACATATACAAGGTTTATATGAAGTATCGTCTTAATATATAATATATTGTAACATGCAGGATATTAATATCAAATCCTTTAGCACACCAACACCGCCACCAAGATGAGATGATCATCACTAACCATCGGGTTGAGAAAATGATAGAAGTTTTACGACGTAGTGTTTGTGTAATTTTGTGTACTATCATTATCAAACTTTATTTGTTGTTTTGTGAATTGAAAACTTAATTTCAATATAGTTACAATGTTTTGTATGCAATTTGTTCTTTAAATGTGTTCAGATAAATACATATATGAGTTCTTCTAGTTATATGTTAGTCTTCCTTGTTCTTAACCCACGAATATGTCATATAAATGCCAAGCTTGTCCTTTAAAAATCGAGTATGTCCTGAAATAGCAAACCCCTATATCAAAGGACACCAGTGTTCTTTAATATTGGATGTGTCCTCCTACAAAATTGTCCTAACAAATGCAACTTATGTCCTGTAAAGGACACGCGAGTCCTTAAAGATCAAATTTCCTTTAAACCCGATGTTTGTCCATTAGAATCCGGTGTGTCCTTTATTAATGTAAAGCACAACCTTGCCATATATAACTTCTTATAAAAAAGGCATCTCACGTCGGTCGTTGACCTAATATTCAGTGTGTTATAAATGTTTCATTATTAAAAAATAGAATGTGCTAAAAAAGTATATCCATGTTGGATTTTTCTTTTATTGACGGAATGCATTTCGGTTGTCTATAGATTCTGAACTGGTGATTCTAGTTAGTGATATCTGTGGACAAATATGTGTTCGGTAGTCGGTGTAGCACATTTCAATGAACCAACAAATTTGCGGTAGACCGCATACGATGGGTTTTTGACCTTTGCTTCTTTTTGACCTTAAATGTTGAGAAAGGAAAATGAAAAGTTGGCATTGATTCCCAGTTCCGTATCCTTCGTAGGAAACCATACATGATCAAAAGACTGTGTCCTTCAAAGGACAAACCTGTCCCATGAAGAGCACGTATGCGTGCTACAAAGTATTGTGTCCTTCCAAGGACAAATTGCCCCACCATGGACACAAGTGACCTTCTCAAAGTAAATAAGTGTACTGGTATATAATAATATAAGTAGGAAATAATACACCAATACAAGAGGACATAAGTGTACTGTTCAAACCATTAAAAATAACAGCAATTGAATAAAATTATTGTTGAATAATAAACTTTACTAACATCAAGTAAACTAATTTTTCTATACAAATTAATTAGTTTTGAATAAAAATTAAAGTTTTTTTCTCTGTTGTGAGTTTCAAAATATCTTAAATCAGTCAGTCTGCTAACAACATCTTGTCATTGAATCAAGATTGCCAAAGCAAATACATTGCCAGTTCACCCATAATCGAGCGTAGATATTTGCCATCCATCTCCGTAGTGGGATATACGTCCAACATCAAGCATCTCATCTAATGCATGACATACATTGCACAATCATTGTTGTTTGGTGCTTGGCGTTGGCATGTTTCTCCTCTCTAGGTCAGGTCCCAATCCATTTTTAGGTGGGATCTCCAGAATTTGTCCAAAGTCTGCGTGCTTCTTCGTCGCGACCGACTAATTCGTTGCTGTCTCCAACTAACCGCGACAAGCTATTTATTTGGGTTAATCTTTCCATTCTCTTGTCCATGATCAATAGTGTAAAACAATCTAAATTTAATAGTGGTTGGGCAATCACCGAGTCCTTTAGGTCCCAGTATTTTAGTCTGTGATCTACATAATCTGCTATCATATCAAGCTGTCTAGACATGATGGCTATGGTGGCGACGCTTGGAATCATGATCACCTTCTGTGGGCATCCCATCTTCTGCCATTGCTCGTAAGCAACACGTCTATTAACTGACCATTAAAATTAATAACATTAACTCACATTTTCCGAGCTTAAAAAGAACTGAACTTAGAAAATGAAATTTACTTTTTTTCGTTGATAGGTATGATCCTTTTGATATTAGACCCTTTGATCAGTGAGTTTCGTGTACCGTACATATTATTTTATGTCTTTCTGGGGTCGTTAGATTCAGAAATCCTGCCATGGCTTTTCTGCACCAGTCAACCCTACCATGGCTTCTGATTGAGATTTTATCAGTTCAATACCACAAGTGCATGACATCGGTGAAAATGCGGAAAGTACGGGTCGTACCACATGGAGTTGTGTATGTCGTTGTTGCCACCATACTCGAATGGGATATGACAAAGAGAGATTAAGGGTATCTAAACTAGTTGAGAAACGCGATAAGAAGCAACAACAACTAATGAAAATCTAGTCTCGTGGGTGGTGGAGAATGAATGCAAAAGTGTAGTTGTGTGATACATGTGTGTGTACAATTAAGGGCTAATGGCATGCATAACATCGAAATCCTATAATGCCACAGTCCTAAGTGTGTCTGTACAAGGATTAAGAGTTATTACCATCATTAAAACATACAAAACACTACTCAAGATGAGGACAAAGACAACCACATGATGACATATTTAATGACATAAATAACATAGAACCCATAATGACCGCAACCCCAACAATGTCTCCACATGAATAAAGGTTTAACATTATCATTAAAACATACAAGACATTAATTAAGATGAGGGCAACAAGAGCTTGTGCTGCACATGCTATCCTTATCTCTTTACCAACTCCAACCTTATCCTCACCTCATCATTCTCAATAAATTGGGCCTACTAGCCAAAGCAGATGCTAAGCATCAATTAAGACCATTAACACATCAAAGGCAAGAGTGAGGAACCCAACAAAATGGCTATGGAAATCAAGT
The DNA here is from genome assembly GCA_963682175.1 of Triglochin maritima. Lineage (NCBI taxonomy): Eukaryota > Viridiplantae > Streptophyta > Magnoliopsida > Alismatales > Juncaginaceae > Triglochin > Triglochin maritima. Next base: position 36,434,195 of record OY821773.1, on the reverse strand, counting down.
GAAGCTCCAAGATTAAGATTAAAACACACACCAATCTCACAACATTCACACTTCACATGACCCTCGCCCCCCAACGGGGATGGACTACCCTCTACTCATCTCAATAACCAAGAAAACAACAAAAGCAAAAGAACCCATAAGCAAGTAGAGAAAACTAAAGCTAACCAAGGCAAGTGAACAAAATGTACATCAAATGTAAGATAACAACATCAAGAACATGAAACATAACTTGATTAAGAAATGAAGATTACAAAGTTTGCTCCTCTTCTCCTGCACTATATTACTAAGCAAGAATCTAAAAACTACTCTAATAAACAAGAAATAAAATCTACTCTACCAAACAAGAAATAAAACCTACTATATTGGGGGAGAAGGAAGAAAGAAGAAGGAAAGGGTTATAAATGTATTTATAGAAGATTAGAGAGTCTGGATGAATCTGGGTGTGATCAGACGATTATTAATCAGATCTGAATGTTGCGTATTGCTCTGACCCAACAACCTGACACACCAGAGAATTTTGGGGTCGATCAGACCCAAATGATCCACCATTTGCTTTAATATACCATTTTAGCACGTGAGGTGCACCCGGAGCCGTTGGTTCGAACCCGCATGGTTTTAATTGTTGAATTACTCCTCAGGTCCATGACATTAGGGTCTTTTGTACCCAACATATTTTATTTACACTTAAGTCCCTCTGATTTCACTTGGCTCCCTCATGATTTTCAGTCCCGTCCTTGAGCATTATAAACAAGTACATAAGCTTTCAAATCAGTCCTTTCTTCTTGCATCTAAGTTGTTTTCTCTACTTTCCTCTTCTTTATTGCCTAAAACGTGAAACACTTAAAAAAAACTCGAGTAGCACAAAATTGAGGGTAAAATAAAAGATATAGCATATAAGTAATGTATGATATGCCACTAATCAGCTTCCATTTTGATGTTTTCATTTATATTTACACATGGTTTATTTAGCTGGCTCTTTGTTGGAGAAAATTTGTCTTGTTTGGCTGTAATTTGATATCCATCGAATTTGAGACTCTTCTGCATGATTGACTGTTCACTTATTTGTGCAATCTTTCTTTTTTTCTCATTCTTCTTCCTCTTCTTCTCATCCAACTCGCTCTTCTTGAGATTGTTTTGTCCCCCTTTCTTCTTATCACCTTCTTTTCTCTTTTCCTACGCTCCCTTATTTTTCCTCTCTTTCTTCTTCTTCTTCTTCTTCTCTTTTTTCCTTTTATCCCCTCCTTTCCTTTTTCTTTTTTCATTCTCTTCTTTCTTTCTTTCTTCCCTTCCTCTCCTCCTCTGCTTTGTCTTTTCTTGCCTTCTCCTCTTCCTTTCTCTTCCTCTCCTCTGCTTGGTCTTTTCATGCCTTCTCTTCCTTTCCTTTCCTCTGCTTTGTCTTTTCTTGCCTTCTCTTCCTTTCTCTTCCTTTCCTCTGCTTTGTCTTTTGTTGCCTTCTCTTTCCTTCTCTTCCTTTCCTCCTCTGTTTTGTCTTTTCTTACCTTCTCTTCCTTTCCTCCTCTATTTCATCATTTCTTGCCTTGTCCTCTTCCTTTCTTCCAATTTCTTTGTTTCTTGCTCTTCCTCTATCGCCTTGTCTTGTGCTTCTTCTTCTTCTCCACAATAATCGCGCCGTCTTGTGCTTCTTCTTCTTCTTCTCCACAATAATCACCTCATCTTGTGCTTCTCCTTGTTCTTCTCCTAAAAATTCATCATTTTTTCTTGTTTAATATCATGCAATGTCATTAGGATCGTGAATTCTTAATGAATGTAGTAGAAATTATGATCGCTTTAAGCTCAAACTTGTCCTTCAAAGGAAAAATGTGAGTTTCGACGGAAATATTTCTTGTTTTTAATGAACACGTTTTATTTTCAAGGGTTTGAAAGCACACATACCTTTTCATTGGTGTAGACGTCCACCGTTTCAACCTGGGACGTGGGGGCACCTTTTGCAGGTGTCATCATTGAGGTCTTCACCGCTCTCCTCCACTGGAGAAGTTCTCTTTGGTGGGTGTACTGGGTACATTCTTGAAAGGCATACATGTATGATTTGTCCATCGATCTGTCTCTCCAGAGTTGTAGTTCTTTGTCTTTCTTCCCCAATTCTTTGTCTTTCTCTCCTAGTTGTTGTTGTAGATCCATGATCGTCTAGTCCGCTTCGAGCCATCTCAATTTTAGCTCCAAGTAGATGACCTTGTCGTGCAGCGGGGACCTCAGAATATCGTGGGCCGCTGGTTCCACGCTCAACATGTTCGTCGACCTCAAGATCCTCACCCATCTCTACATTTTCAGGTGGTTCTAGCACATCTTCTTTTCTCAACTCAACTTCTCCGCTGACTATTTTTAGGAGTGTGATGCCCTGCACTTCCAATGCTCTCCGTATATTCCTTACCCCAGTTAAGGAACGCCAATGGCTCATCATAAGGTAGCACAGTGGTTACTTATTCTCTATTTTTATCTTCGCACAAAGCCATACCTGCATCAACATGTAGATATCTCATTTTAGGGGAAACTATTGGTACCACAAAATGAGGGAAGTTGATTGAAACTGTTATTTTTTACCTAAAGCATGGTCACACATCCGTCCATGTACCCTTTCCACAGGCAACACTGCTGGTAGATTTCTTTCTCTTCAAATCTTTATAAGCTTTTTTATATGCCAGCAGTTAGGTACTCGAAAACCGCCTCCACCCAGGCGTACATTCTCAGGTATGGCCAACTTGCATATTTGAATACTAATTAGTATATAATGTATATTGAAATACAATTATAAAGTTTTGTACATAAAATTGTTGAAAAATAAGTAAACAATCTTAATTGTGTATATAAAATTTTAAAATTGTACACATAAGCATGGGGCAAAATCCAACAGGATCGCCCTATACAGAGATTTAGGGGAAGGTGTATGTGATAGTGTAAGTCCTCGCAAGCAATGATGCATAAAACCGGACTCTGAGAGAATTAAACACCAACCAGTTTTAACCCTTATTCTGTAAAAAAAGAAGAAAATAAACAAAAAAATACAAATAAGAACCTCAATGGACTTTACACGATGTATCACTTGAGGATGTTAAGGTTGCCCATGTCTTTCACTTAAGTCCTTAATTAACTTGCACGAATGGTTCCCTAGGATAGGTGTGTGGACAAGCTACATATATAGAGTCGGTCTATAGGATTACCATGTCCAATGATTGACAAAAGTAGGTCCATTGAGTCGTGTTGCTTGGTTGTATAATGCATAAATGTTCGGATTTTGTGGGTATATCCGCTAAAAAGCCTCAGAGGACACCAATCCTCCTCCTTGGCGACAAGGATGTTTAATGGTTTGTTGCACATGCTAAGTGCAACTGTGATTCCAACAAAAGTGAGTTAGGATTTCCCTTGTTTTATTTTCTCTTTCTTAGATTTGCTCGGGACTAGAAAAAGGTAAGTGTGGGGGTATTTTATTAGTAGTATATCATACATTGCGTTCATGCTATATATCTCCTTAATTTTACCCCAATTTTGTGGTACTCGAGTGTTTGTTTGATGTGGTTCAAGTTTCAGGTTTTCAGGTTTTACCCCATGTTTACTCTTAATCTCTTCATTTTCATGTTTGTAGTTATGATTGGTGAGTAGATCTACCCCCATTGCGTTGGAGGTGATGTAGATTATGTCAAGTGTTAGTGATGGGTTCCGCTTATCTTGTGTCATTTCATATGCTTAGTGTAGATCTTTGCAACTAACTTGCTTAAACTTGTATTAGATAGGAAAATTACCTTGTTTGGTACTTCTTGCATGCTAAATCTAGAGTCAATCATGTTGCTTGTAATGGATCATCATCTTTTTGGTAAATGGCTTGTTATATATGGATGCTTTATTAGTAGAAAATGCATGAATGTATTGAGTTGTATGTCTAATGTGCACACTAGGTACTTAGTTCATTCTTGAGAACCGAAAGTGCATCTTAACTTGATGTCTAACTATATTAGTCATGCATTCATGTAAATGTAGTTGATGTTAATTAGACTCCAAAGTAGTTTCTAGTTTATTTAACCTACTTTACACATTTGTGACTCATGTAATCAAGAACCACTACACACACATACCTACGCACCTCCACTCCATGTGGGTTTAGTTTAATTGTTGATCAATTCATCATTTAGTTTAGCTAGTTTAGCATAATCCCTTCATTCTCCTCTCCTTTCCCACTCTAGTATGGTAGTCACAACAACACTCACAACTCCCTGAGGTTTGACCCATATTTGCCACATCTTCACCGATGTCGTGCACTTGCGGTTATTAAAACATTCAATCAGTGTCCTTCGATGGACCATTGTGTCCTTTTAGGTTGTGTCCCTTATGTTTCTATGTTTGTGATTTAACATTCGAATTATGCTTTTGAGGCACTAAGTCCAACTTTTTATTCGCTGTAGACATCGAACATCTTCCAGGATACATAGTGTAGATGGGCATCCGTCAAGAGGGAGTAGAAACTTCTTAGTAACGGAGAGTAGGCGATATTCAAAAGGAACCCCTTCACAAGTACACTTCCTAAAGATGAAAGGTATAAGGGTAAACAATGACATCGTGGAGTTCCTGATCGAGAATTACGACGAGGACGAAGGAGGATTCAGATATGGGAACGAAGTAGTGAATCTAAAGGCCTCCGACATCACCACGATATTGAGACTGCCTCTGGGCGGAGTGCCAGTCAACATGATTAAGAAGAATCGATGCATTGATTGGTCTAATTGAGTAGTCAAAGTTTGGAGTACAACTGACCGAAGGGAGGGCGAGTGGAGACGACGAAGAGTGCGTCTAACTTCTATTTTATCTTCCTTTCGCTATCTTCCTTTTCTGCAATGGTTCGTAAACATTGAAGAGAAGGTACATGTCTATGATTGAAAACGTTGAGGAAACGACTTTTGAATCGTCGGAAGTCGGGTTGCACTCGAATCGCCTCGGAATTTCTTCCAAGTGTTCACCAAACTCTAGACAAGATTAGAGAGATCGAAGCTAGCCAATCAATCTCTAATGCAACGTTATAATTTAGCTAATAACCCCTTTAATGCTCCAAAGAATTTAATCTCAAGCACTTCTATTGAACTAGAGAATTTTCGGATGGGTGAGATAGAGAAAATATGGAGGAGAGAATTTTTGCATTTCATGCAAACAAAGGAAGGAGGTGCCTATTTATAGGGCATCCCCAAACCCATATCATGTGCAAACCACTTACACATGATCCCTTGATTATCCCTCCTCTAAACTAATTTTCTTTTGTCACATCATCGTCCCATAACCTCCTTTGACCAACTTAAATCAAATAGAGCCATGATCAGAAATATTCTCCTATTAATGCAGGCAAAACCATGGGCAAATAGTCGACCAATCTGTTACTCCAAAAAGTTCATGATTATTTCGGTCAAACCGTAAGCGAAACAATTGATCATTTAGCCACCAGGAAAAGTCCCTGATAAATTTGATCGAACTACGTTTCACGTCGGTCGACCATTCCCTTACCAAGAATGCACCTGATAATTTCTGTAATATCCAAAACCCTTATTAATTGGGTTAATTTCCTTTTAGGTTGCTAATTGGTGGATTAGGATGGAGGGTTGGGATTGAGTTTGTGGAGATGAGGTGGATGGTGGAGATGAGAGGAGAAGAGTATAGGTTGGTGAGTTTCTCTCTCTCTCTCTCTCTCTCTCTCTCTCTCTTTAATATGATCCGCAGCTTTCGGAGGCGCAGGAGGGGGTGATTTTGGTGAGGCGAGGTGAAGCTCAGACGTTCTCTGGAGTTGAATAGATCGTGACTCGGTTGGTTGTCTCCGGAGTTTGGGTTCGTGAGGGAAAAGCTCGCCGTTGGATATTCAAAGGCTTCTTCAAGCCTTCAAGGTATGTCAAGCTTTACTTTGATACTCACGTATGATTTCATGAGTGTTGGAGTGGTCGACGGTAGGCTGGATGGCTCGTCGGACCTGTGTAGCAGTTTTCTGCACTATAACGGTCGACCGGTAGCTTTGTTCGGTCGAAAGGTTGTAGTGTAATTTTGGCATTATCTCTCACACCGGTCGAACGATACCCTTGGGTGGTCGACCGGAGGTGCATGTTAAGCAAAGGGAGGGAGCTATGGTGGCTTTCGGTCGAACGGGACCCCTTTGCCGTTCGACCAAAACACTGTTTTAAGTCGGTTGGGGGTGTAGACCACAAAAAGGTAGACCACCTTAAGACCTCGTTTGACCGACAACTTAAAATAACTTAATGTTCGTCCAACCGTTGATTGTTCGGTCGACCAGTGAACTTTGTTATGAATTGGATTTTACTGCCCATTTTCGGTCGACCGTCGATCCTATGTTGTTTGACCATTTGTGCTTTTTATGCGACAAGGTGTTTTTACAGGTGGAATTCAGTCGAATGGGTTCTCTTTGCCGTTTGATTGGTTTGCAGGTTTTTCGGTTGGACCAGTCTTATGGAGAGAATTAGGTCAACCGGTTTGGTGGTTTTGTTCGTCCGTTTTGGTGCAGTTTTATGTTGTTTTGGTGGTGTGGAGCCAGCTCAAGGGCAGCGAGTCTCCGACTTTTTTCGGGTAACGGTACAACATTGCCGGCCTGAGAGTGGTTCATTAGTGTGTTGAGCCAGCTCAAAGGCAACGGGTCCCCGGCCCTAGAGGGGCAACGATACGGACATTGCCAGCCTGAGAGTGGTTCACCGGATCAGCTGTGAAGGCAACGGGTCCCCGACCCTGGAAGGGCAACGATACAGACATTGTCGTCCTGATAGTGATCCAGCGTTGTGTTGTAGCCGAGGATGTTCCGGCTGGGGTGCCTGGGGCACATGTGAGGGTTGGGCTAGAGGACCCACGAGACCCGTTACTACTTTGTGTCTACTGCGGTAGGGAGAGAGTGCCCGAAGGCCCAGTGAGACGATGTTTGTTTACTGCATTTCATAACATACATGCTTATGTCTAGTCCATTTATTGTGATAGGAGTTTGGCATACGGGGTTTCCTTATAGGAAACAAATGCATAGTCATGTTTTATTTCAGGTCGTGAGCGACACTAGGAGGTGGTGACTGAGGAGGAGCGTGTTCGGAGCCAGATCGTGCTTTTCCTGTTTTTGAGGTCCTAGTGATTACATGTACATTTTCCTTTATCTTTTGTTGTAATCACACTTTTGAAACTCTCAGATATATATATTGTATATATGTTGGTGCACCAGTTGCCTGTTTTCTTTAGTAATATCCTCATGTTTGTGTTGTATTGAAAATTTTAAAATTCTTCCGCTGTTGAGGATGTTACAAATTGGTATCAGAGCGGTCAGTTCTGACGCAGTTGTCCAAAGAAGCCACCTTAGATGTCTTTTAGACAGTTCGCATTGTAGAGCATGCATTTATAATCATCTGATTTTTTGTTCTGATATCTCGTGTGTAGATGCCTCCGAGACGTGTGAGACCTACCCCACGTGGCCAGAGTACTAGTGAGGAGACTGGAGCGAGGAATGCTCTACAACACTTTGCAGAGGTTAAGCGTTCTTATAGAGTGTCAGACTGGCAGAGAGGAGACGACAGGGGTGGGAGCGGTGCACGACTGATTTATGCGCCAAAACTCGCCTGCATTTGATGGCAGAGGAGATTTTGAGGCCGCCAAGGACTGGGTCTTTAAAATCTAGGAGATCTTCCATCCGATTTGGAGTCCACCGGAGAGGATGGTGGGTTTGGCCACATATGTGTTGGGCGGGGAGGCGTCCAATTGGTGGAGGACCACGGCTGCAGTGGTGTTTCCAGGCAGGAATGATGTCAGCTGTGATGACTTCCTTGGGGAATTCAATGTGCAGTACTTCCCTAAGCATGTTAGGGACGAGAAGAGAGAGGAATTCATGAGCCTTGAGGAGGGGGAGTTGTCACTGGAGGCCTACGTCGGGAAGTTCAATGCTTTGGAGCGTTATTGTCCGGAGATCTGTGTGACACCAGTTCAGAGAGCGAGTAAGTTTATTCAGAGGCTTCGGAAGCATCTCCATACTCGCGTGACCTACAACATGCCTCAGACCCTAGCTGATGTTGTAAAGTTCACGATTCTCATAGACCAGGACTATCAGGAGAACTATGCGGAGTCCAGTACGCCTCAGGGGAAGATCAGTAGACGTCCGGGAGTTCCACTAGCAGGAAATCTGGGGAAGAGGGCCCGGATAGAGGGGAGCAGTGCATGCCAGCCTGAGCTGTGTAGGAAGTGTGGCAGGGTCCACACGGGGCGAGACTGTGGGGCCCGTCCCGTAGTTTATTTCAGAGGTGGTCGGGTAGTGGTGTTAGCAGTGAGGGCACGGAAGTTGCCTGAGCGGGGTTACAGAGTCTTCGTGGCTACCTTAGTTGTCCCAGATCCAAAGACGAGGTAATTGGAGGACATAGAGATTGTTCAGGAGTTTGCAGAGGTATTTTCAGATGTCTTTGGTCTGCCGCCTCATAGGGAGTTGGAATTCGGTATTGATTTGGTGGCTGGGACCACTCCACAGTCGAAGGCTCCATATAGGTTGCACCTGCGGAGTTAGTCGAGCTGAAGAAGTAGTTGAAGGATTTGTTGGATACTGGGTTTATCCGACCTAGTGTCTCAACCTGGGGAGCTCCAGTACTCTTTGTGAAGAAGAACGATGGCTCGTTACGGATGTGCATCGGTTATAGGATGCTGAACAAGGTTACCGTGAGGAATCAGTATCCATTACCCAGGATTGAGGACCTGTTTGACCAGTTGTAGTCAGTAAAAATATTTTCGAAGATTGATGTGCGATCCGGTTATCATCAGTTGACGATCAGAGAAGCAGATGTTCAGAAGACCGTTTTTAGGACGAGGTACGGTCACTATGAGTTTCTGGTGATGCCGTTTGGATTGACGAACGCGCCTGCAACTTTCATGGATCTGATGAACAAGACGTTCAACCAGTACCTCGACCGATTCGTGATAGCCTTTGGACGACATCTTGGTGTATTCACCATGCATAGAGCAGCACAGGGAGCACTTGAAGATCGTACTTGGCATTTTGAGACATCATCAGTTGTACGCCAAGTTTTCGAAGTGCGAGTTCTGGTTAGATAGTGTCGCTTTTCTTGGTCACCGACGAGTGTGACTCGGTGGATATCAGTGCATCCAGCGAAGGTTGAGGCAGTGACTCGGTGGAGAGCACCGATGAGTGTGACAAAGATTAGGACCTTTATTGGACTGGTGGGATATTATCGTCGGTTCATCAAGGACTTCTCGAGGCTTGCTTCACGTCTGACGGCACTGACGCAGAAGGGAGTGAAGTTTGTTCGGTCCCAGAAGTGTGAGGAGAGTTTTCAGGAACTGAAGAGTCGGTTGACGACTGCTCCAGTTCTGACCCTCCCCAGTGCCAGTGGAGGCTTTGTGATTTATAGAGACATTTCTAGGGTGGGGTTGGGTTGTGCACTGATGCAGCACGGTCAAGTGGTTTCGTATACTTCGGAGCCAGATCGTGCTTTTCCTGTTTTTGAGGTCCTAGTAATTACATGTACATTTTCCTTTATCTTTTGTTGTAATCACACTCTTGAAACTCTCAAATATATATATTGTATATATATTGGTGCACCAGTTGCCTGTTTTCTTTAGTAATATCCTTGTGTTGATGTTGTATTGAAAATTTTAAAATTCTTCCACCGTTGAGGATGTTACAATTTCGGTTGAACCGGTCGACCATTTCTTAACATAAAAAGTTACTGTTATATTCGGTCGACCGGTTTCAGAAAGACGTTCGACTGTTTTTTCCTCTATCAAATTTTTGATTAATATCCGACAAAATTTGACCTTTGGGGATTTAGCAAATTCATATGTTATAATGTGGCAGATAACATTATTTTATGTAATATATTATCAAATGATTTCAAAACATTACACCCCGTAATATATAGATCTCATACGAATTTATTTGTTATTCTAACCATGTCGTTATCATGACATATTAATTTTATTATTTTACCATTTGTATTTCATTCCATATCATATGAAATTTAATAAATCACATAAAACACGAACTTATATATTTCTTGTTTCCTAGTTTTGTGGTGTGACCTATAGGAGAATCTAAGTTATATTGGCAATGATTTAAAACACTTAATATCATAAACAATAAGCAGTATCTAGCTATTAATTATACCTACCCAAATAACAAAGATATTTTGTTCACTTGAACTAAACACGATCCACTTAGTGATATGTAATAGTATCACTTGTGTCTATCCCTTGCCTCATGATATTAAGAATATTATACAAAGTAAGAATGTGTCATCTTTGTATTATATATTCTTTTCTTACTCTCTTAAGCTAATTATAAATATGTAACTATACATAAGTTAGATTTTGCACATTATAATTTTGCTTTATCAAGGGACACAATAATATCATCACTCAAGTCAAGAGGGGCAATAATAATCTTTTAACATATGCCCTTTTCCTTCACAATTGTATATAACCAATTAATATCTTTATCACTATATATGATGCCGACTTTTGATAATAATCAAATTATATACTTCTCATATGAAAAAGGCATAAGTCTCATATCTTAGGATTCAAAGACATAATGAAAATATTAATGACAAACACAATTCCCTAATGTTTCCTTTATTAGGTCTATTCAGTATACGAAAGAAAACATTCTCTATTTCATATACTCATGTTGTTAAATTTTTTGTAGAGCCACACTCCTTTAATCAACATGACAATCTTATCTCGGTAATTAATGTTCCATGTTAATCACCATGATTGTGAATTACTTTTGATTTATGTAAACCATTATCTTTTAGAGCTCTACGGTTAAGGACCAAGAGCCTCTTCCTTAACACTTCAAAAAGACAAATATATTAATCAAGGAACAAAATGTTATTACATTCAATTCATAAAAATAGACATATAAAAGAATACTTTTAGAACACACATTCCTTTCAGATCCCTACCACTCGTGTAACGGGAGTTCGATCGGTGCATCCCAAGTCACCAAGTTAGATTACTCGAAAGCACCAGGTACTAAGTCCCGTGCGAGAAGAGAGAACACCCTACTAAATTATTTCTTATCTACACATGAACCAAAACCCCTACACTTAAGGTTTCCCAATAGGAGTTTAAGGGTCTCTGACTACGACAAACTTCCTTATACTAACAAACACGAATTATTCGACTCACTAACTTCAAGGGTGACTTCTTTATTCATTTGAGTGCTGAAACCCTATGATTACTCTCCTTCGAGGGAAAACCGGGGTGCATCATTATGACTAGATAAGATCTAAAGTCAGTGTATTAGATATCCTAATGCATCAAGTTCAAGTCGATTCTGAGATCTTTCTTTTATACTTTGCCTCTCAACGGTTTTGCAAATACTAACTACCGGCAAAACCCACAAAACATTTTATTTCGCAAATAGATGAAGATTTTGAAAGAAATTGAAGAATTAAAGCACAAGGCAAGTATAAGAAGTCATGTCATGCAAGGATCGTGGTATAGTAGATATATCAATGTAAATTGCAGGACACTATCATGTCCTTAACAACACAAATAAAAGAAAACAAAAGAAAAGGAAGAAGACTTGACTATGTACACATGTAAAACACCCCCCACACTTACTTCATGCATTGTCCTTAACGAATGTAGTATGAGACTACATGGCTGTATGTATATATTGCAAGGCTTGTATTACTTTTACAAAAATTAATAAAATTTAAGGGGAAACCTCCTTTTTTCATGCAAAACAAAGTATGAGACTAAATGGATTTATGCATGAAAAAGAAAAATCTCACCATCGTGAAGTGCAAAACAAAGTTTATGGTTATGTTGACGGATATAAACCCGAAATCCCCAAAACCTGTGAGATACTTAAGAAGGGAATACAAATACGTGAAAAAATGGAGCCCACATCGACAAGGGGTGGGACCAACGACAACCTCTCTTTCTTTTTTTCCTTTTTTTATATGTATATACAACCATGAAATCTCAACCATTCAAATGGTTGAGTGCGAGGGAGGTTCATGAAGGATCATGACCTGGTCAACTTCAATTGGTGCCCCCTCCCAGTAAGGTTTGAGGCGTTGTCCATTAACTTTGAACATGTCCACAGTCCTTGGGTTTGAGATTTCAACCGCTCCATGAGGGAATATGGTTTACACAATAAATGGCCCTGACGAACAACTGCGGAGGTTACCCGCAAACAGATGAAGTCGGGAATGGTAGAGCAGCATTTTTTCCCGACCGTAAACTCCTTTCGCATAATCATGCGATCATGAATTTTTTTGGCTCGAGACTTATGAAGTTTGGCCTTTTCATATGCATCATTGCGTAACTCTTCCAACTCCAAAATGTCGAGCTTATGTTGTGTCTCTGCTTGATCAAAATCCATATTCAGGTTCGTGATCGCCCAAAAAGCACGATGCTCGAGCTCGACGAGTAGGTGGCAAGCCTTGTCGTATACTACCCAATAAGGGGACATACCCAAATTGGTCTTGTACGCTGTACGGAAAGGCCACAATACCATCATTAAGATTAGTAGACCAATCCTTCCGCCAAGAATTAACCGTCTTCTCAAACATTTGCTTCTATTGATGGTTAGAAATCTAACCTTGCCTACTAGTTTGCAGAAGATATGGGGTCGCAAGTTTGTTGGTGATCGAGTAATTCCTCATTAACGCTTCAAAGGAGCGATTGTAGAAGTGGGTACCCATGTCGCTGATTATGGTACGAGGCACACCAAATTGTGCAAAATGTCCTTTAGGATTATGGTGACCACCTTGCTTATTATTGGTCTTTGGGGGTATAGTCTCAACCCACTTAGAAACATACTCAACAACCACCAGAATGTAAAAATTCCCAAAAGAGCTTGGGAAAGAACCCATGAAGCCGATGCCCTATACAACAAAGATATCGATGACGAGGATATTTTGCAAAGACATCATATCTCGCCGACTTATTTTTCCAAGGTGCTTGCACCTATCACATTCCTTACAAAATTCGGAAGCATCTTTGAAAAGTGATGACCAGTAAAATCCAGATTGGAGCACCTTCACAACAGGTTTCTTTGCTCCAAAGTGTCCCCCACATGACTCAGAATTGCTAAATTGGAGCACACTTTGGAACTCATTATTTGGGATGCACCACCAGAAAATTTGGTTAGAGTAGTATTTGAATAGATAGGGGTCGTCCCAGTGAAAGAATCAGACAGAAGATCTAAATTTGGTTTGGTCAAATTTTGACCAACCCATAGGAAGTTGTTCGGTCACTAGGTAGTTCATAATGTCAGCAAACTAGGGGTTATCTTCGATCGTGAATAATTTCTAATCAGGAAATTTGTCATTAATAATTTGGTCTTGTGGGTTGGCCGTGTCAAGGCGAGACAATCCGCTAATACATTTTCACACCCTTTTTTATCCTGAATCTCTAGATCGAATTCTTGTAACAACAAGATCCATCTCAAGAGTCGAGATTTGACATCTCTCTTCGCCATGAGGTGCTTGATGAATGTGTGATTAGAGTAGATAATCATGTGGGTGCCAATCAAGTATGACCAAAATATTTCCAAAGTGAATATGATTTCCAAGAATTCTTTCTCAGTCACAGTGTAGTTCAATTGGGAATTATTTAGTGTTCTACTGGCATAGTAGATCACATGAGGCAATTTATCCAATCATTGCCCAAGCACTGCTCCCATAGTAAAGTCAGACACATCACACATCAACTCAAAGGGTTCAGTCCACACTAATGCCTTAATTATGGGAGCCGAAGTTAGCTCTTTATCCAAGGTCAAAAAGGCATGGTGGTATCCAACGTGAACTCAAAATTGGCATCCTTAGCCAACAAAGCAGTGAGAGGTTGAGAAATTTTACTAAAATCCCAAATGAACCGTCGATAGAATCCAACATCCCCGAAAAGGCACGGATATCCGTAACATTACTTGACGGTGCGAGATTAGCAATAAGAACCACTTTGGTGGGATTGACCTCAATTCCTCTACTTGAGACCACATGTCCAAGTACAATACCTTGCTTAACCATGAAGTGACATTTCTCCTAATTAAGAGCGAGGTTCTTCTCAGGACATTGCTTGAGGACAAGGCTCAAGTGATGGAGGCAGTCATCGAAGGAAGTGCAAAATATGGAGAAGTCGTCCATGAAAATCTCAAGCAAACGCTCCACCATATCATACATGATACTAATCATACACCTTTTAAATGTTGCCGGTGCATTACATAACCCAAAGGGCATGCGACGGTAAGCAAACGTGCAAAAGGGACATGTAAATGAGGTTTTCTCTTGATCCTCGACGGCGATGGGAATTTGGTTGTAGCCTGAGTATCCATCAAGAAAGCAATAGTACTCATGCCCAGATAACCTTTCCAACATTTGATCAATGAATGGAAATGGGAAATGATATTTCCTCATTCTCGCATTGAGCTTTTGATAATCAACGCACACTTGCCAGCCAGTTGGCTGGCGTGTTGGTATAAGCTCATTATGTTCAATCTCAACAACCGTCTGGTGTGACTTCTAAGGAACCACATGGATAGGACTCACCCATGATCTACCAGAAATGGGATATATTATACCATAATCCAAGCACTTAAGAACCTCCTTTCGGATGACTTCTTTTAGTACAATGTTTGATTCGTTTTATTTAAACCACAAGTGCACGGCCGTGTTGAAGCGGTGGCAAATACGGGTCGTCCACTGGGAGGTGTGTCGACGTTTGGTTTGTGCGAAGGCGAGTGGTAAAGAAAGGAGAGAAAGGTTGGTTACACTAAACTACACTAAGATGCAAAAAGGAAATGAAGATAAGCAATAAAACTAAACCCCATAGGGGGTAGAGAAATAATGTCAATATAAAGATGTGTGTGTGTGTTCAATTAAGCTCCTCACAACATGTAGTGCATGAAATCATAAAACTACATCCAACTTTGCCTCCACGTGAATTAAGATAAGACTACATCATTAAAACAGACAAGACAATAATTGGAATGAAGCTAAATGAACTAATGTATAAAGACTAGACCCTACTATGCCTCCACATGAATTAAGATAAGACTACATCATTAAAACATACAAGACATTAACTAAGGTAAAGGCAACAAGAGTACATACACTACAAATTGTGTTTCCGATATTAATTCCATCCATATCCTAACCTTATCATTCCCCATAAAAATAGGTCCACTAATCAAAGTGTTGAACGTTTTATTTTAAACCGCAAGTGCACAACCGCGATGAAGCAGTGGCAAGTACGGGTCGTCCTCAGGGAGGTGAGTAGCCTCTTGCTTGTACGAAATCAAGTGGCAAAAAATAGGGGGAAGAAAGTTGTTTATGCTAATCTAGACTACGCTACACTAAGAAGTACGAAATGTGAAAGAAGAAAACAAACGATGAAATAAGAACTAAGCTAAGAACAAAACAAGAATGCTGGAATTTTAGGAATGGAAAACCCCTAGGGGGTGGAGTGAGTGCACACATGCAAAGAGGTGGGTGTAGAATACATTCTTTAAGCACATGAAGGTGGTGTTTATCAAGCATAGGAAGTGTCTAAATGTTATGGCAAAACCTATCAATGTATTCACCAACTTAGTTGATTAACATTTACATATGCAAGGGGTTTATTTCAGAACCTAAACAAGCATGAGAGGTGTCTAATCATTTTGGCAAAACTCATCAAGTTATAAATTCTATCCTAAACAAGCAAGCATACATTCATGTTTAATTAACACATTGAAATTAAAGTATTCATCCCATTCTGTAATGCATGTATGTACATCTACTCCACCCCCCAAAGGGGATGGAACTACTCACTAAACATTACACTAACTATTACACTAAAATAAGAAGGCATATTACCTAAGCTAGATTTAATAAAAGACAATTAAACTAAAGCATGCACCAACAATAAAAGAAGCACAAAACAAAGAAAATTTTATTAATTGAAGACTCACAAGACCAGTAGCATCTCCCTATTAAGTTTCTTGCTTCAAGGCTTCCACTTCAATTAGGGAGAATGGCCACAAGCATGGAGTGATTACAATGAAAGGTGAAGAGTTCTATTTATAGTCATGGAAAAAGCTAATCCGGGACAATCCCCTGATGTGGGACTAAAAAAATACCATAAATAGAATAAGAACGCTCTAATACACACACCAGAAAAAGCTAAACGGATTCGGATCCACCTGGACCGCCAATTAGCGGTTCCAGACCGCCAATTGGCGGTCTACAGAGTCCGGATTCGTCTGGGCTTTCTTGGAGACTTTCCTGGATGGTATTCTTGGTCTTTGATGTGGTTATTTGACTTGGTGGAGCTCCGACCCGAATCGAATTGGTAAAATACTCCCTATGATGGTGTGGAGTATTTTGTTTTGCTCTTAGGTCCTTCTGTCTTGCAATCAAGTCCTTCTTCCTTGCATCTTGGTCCCCAGATCTCACAATTCAGTCCTTTTTTCACAGCTTTTGGGTCCTTTTATGCTTCATCTCTTCAAACCTATTTATTCCTGAAAACTAAACATAAAACCCGTGACATAGCATTGTTTAGGTGAAAGATAATGGATATAAGATACAAATATAAGCATGAAATGATGTCAATCAAATACCCCCACACCTAACTTTTGCTAGTCCCGAGTAAAACAAAGAAAGAGAAAAGCATACGAAAAACAGAAACCCTAACTCACTTTCGTAGGAATCACGGTTGCACTTAGCACATGCAACAAGCCGTTAAACCTCCTTGTCGCCAAGGAGGAGGAGTATTGTCTCCTGAGGGTTTTCAGCGGATATACCCACAAAATCCGAACAAGATGCATTAATCAATCTAGCTACACGACTCGTTGGACTTATTTTGTCGATCATGGGATGCGGTAATACTACGGGCCGACTCTATATATGTAATCGGTCCACACGCCTAGACTAATGAGTTATTCGTAAGAGTTAGTTAAGGACTTAAGTGAAAGACATGGGCAAGCTTAACTTCTGGAAGTGATACAATGTGTAAAGTCAATTTTGGTTTTTTTTAGAGCATTTTATTGGTTGGTGTTTGATTCTCCCAGGGTCAGGTTTCGTGCATCATTGCCAATGAGGACTTACATTATCACGTACACCTTCCCCCAAATCTCCACATAAGGCGATCCCTACCACCCGTGTAACGGGAGTTCGGTCGGTGCATCCCAAGTCAGATGACTCGAAAGCACCAGGCACAAAGGCCCCTCAGACCTACTTTCCCAAGTGATAGGAGCCGTGCGAGAAGAGAGAACACCACTTATTCATTTATCTACATGGGAACCAAAACCCCTACACTTAAGTTTCACAAAAAGAGATTAAGGGCCCTTGACTAGGACAAACTTCCTTATACTAACAGACACGAATTATTTGACTCACTAGGTTCAGGGTGGACTTCTTTAAATGTTGGAGTACTGAAACCCTATGATTACACGCCCCCCGAGGGAAACCGGGGTGCATCCTAACGACTCGATAAGACCTAAATCCAGTAAACTAGAAATCCTAATGCATCAAGTTCAAGACAATTTTGGGAGCTTTCTTTTTACTTTGCCTCTCAACGGTTTTGCACATGCTAAACACACGCAAAACCCACAAAAAAAACATTTTCTTTCGCAAACACATGAAGATTTTGAAAGAAATGTGAAAATTTTAAAGCACTCGGCAAGCAAAAGAAGACAAGTCACCCAAGGATCATGGCAAGTAGATATATCGATATTAAATGCGGCACACTAACATGACCCTAACAATGCACACAAAAGAAAACAACAAAAAACAAAACAAAAAACAAGACACAAACTATGTACAAACGTGAAAACACCCCCCCACACCTAATCCATGCATTGTCCTCAATGTATGGCAAAATGGTGCCAATGCATGGATATGGTGTACTGGACTAAGGACGACGGCCAGAAGTGCCTGAATTGGCACCTCTCTCAAGAGCCGACAACTTCCTATAGATCTTCCGGTTTTGCTTGGCTAAGATGACGTTCTGCTGCTCGACCGCCATCTCATAAATGTCGGTGTTAAAGAGCGTTCCTGAGCTCACAGACGAGCTTGAGGAACTGGCTCTAACATCCTCCTCCATATAGTCAGGCACCCATGCCTCAGGAAGGCAATGGCGAAATGACGGGGTCATCTTCGCTACCTCGAGGTCGGTGCCTTGGCGCCTCAGCATGCACTCAAATCGTGGGGTGTCCAACATGCCACACAATTTGGTAACCAGAGTCGGCAAACAGTGTATATCTTTCTGCCCGGCGTTTACTAAAACGTCGAACAATGTTCGACAAATGCAGTGTGGTGAACCGTCCATCAGACTATACACGATTCGCAAACTAGGTGTGAAAAATGTGGAGGTCCGCTCTTGGCCCAACACATTTCTACACACCCACCTGGCTACAATGTGCACATTGGAGTAAATGTGCGCATTAGGTACTCCCCCATGTGATGATACAGGCTGCCCACGCCCAAGCATAGATCGATAAAAATTGATATCGTGGGTGGGCGCGAGCTCATCAACCAAGGGGATCCCAGTCACGTCGGATATCAGCTGGGGTGTCACGGTGTGTTTCACCCCTCTGAGAGTGATACTGAACTCGAGTGGACCGGTCTGGTCACGCTCGAGTTTAGTAAAGAATTCATGTACGAGAGGCTCTACGTACATGGATTCATCGCCCTCATACAATAAATGGTACCACCCTTTAGCTACGATTCGATCGTAGAAGGGTTCTCCAAATTCACGAATTAGGGAGGCAAAATTGAGTTCTGGAATTAAATGATGGCTGACCATACCTGAACCTACCTTGGCAAGCTTTAGCGGCGAGGCACACGACGGCGAGGACGAACACGGAACGAGCGGAGAGAAGGCCACCGCACGCCGACTCCAGAAGCATAACAGATGCCAAACCACGCACCCAACAGATAACCCAGAATAACACACGCAGACGAAGAAAAACAATGACAACAGAGCAAAACGGACCGCTAATTAGCGGTCTGTTCTTTGGATCTGGCGTCGAAATTTGGGTGAACGAGAGATCGAAAATAGAAACGTGTTTTCGTCTGCTGGAAAAACGCGTGAGAAAGGGGAACACGCGTTATTAACAAGGCAAAGGGAAAATATCACATAGGCCTTCCAATTTTTTGCTTTTTATCTTTTTTTTAATTTTTTTTTAATCTTTTTTTTCCAGCAAAACACTAAAATGTACAAACAAATGGATGGATGGATCACATCAAGTGACCACATCCAGGGGGAGTTCGTGCAAAGGCACGACTTCCACCTCGACCTCTGCCGTGGTCCCTTCCAAGTATGGTTTGAGGCGTTGTCCATTAACCTTGAACACGTCCCCATTCCTAGGATTTTGAATCTCAACCGCCCCATGAGGGGAGACGGTTAAAACAATGAAGGGACCTGACCAACGGCTCCGAAGTTTCCCCGGAAACAAGTGGAGGCGAGAATTATACAACAAGACCTTTTGTCCCACCTCAAAGGTTTTGATTCGCACCAAGCGATCGTGGAAAATTTTAGTGCGGGACTTGCAGATCTTGGCATTCTCATAAGCTTCATTTCTCAACTCCTCCAACTCGTTGAGGTCGAACTTGCGATTGGCACCGGAAACATCAAGACTCATGTTAAGATGTTTGATTGCCCACAACGCCCGGTGCTCAAGTTCTACCGGAAGATGGCAAGCTTTGCCATAAACTAGCCGGTAGGGGGACATGCCAAGGTCGGTTTTAAATGCAGTGCGGAAAGCCCACAATGCATCATTAAGCTTGACCGACCAATCTTTCCTTGAAGCATTAACCGTTTTCTCAAGAATTTGCTTGAGTTGACGGTTGGAAATTTCCACCTGGCCACAGGTTTGAGGATGATAAGGTTTGGCCAACTTGTGTGTGATGGAGTATTTCCTCAGCACTGCCTCAAGGGATTGGTTCACAAAGTGTGTCCCCCGATCACTTATGATACAACGAGGTGTCCAAAACCTCGCGAAGATGTGCTCTTTAAGAAATTTGATCACAACCTTGCGATCATTAGTGCGAGTGGGGATTGCTTCAACCCACTTTGACACATAATCGACCGCCACCAGGATGTAAGTGTGACCATGGGACACGGGGAAGGGACCCATGAAGTCGATTCCCCAAACATCAAAGATGTTAACCACTAAGATAGGATTGAGTGGCATCATATCACGTCTACCAATGCGGCCCACACGTTGGCACCTATCGCATGCTTTGCAAAATGCAAAAGCGTCTTGGAACAACGTAGGCCAGTAAAAACCGCATTGGAGTACTTTGGCAGCGATTTTCTTGGCACCGAAGTGCCCACCACATGCCTCCTTATGGAAAAAGGACAAGACACTCTGAATCTCGTCGTCAGGAATGCACCTCCTTATGATTTGATCAGCACAATACTTAAATAAGTATGGATCATCCCAATAGAAGTGCTTGACTAACGACTTGAACTTCGCTGTCTCACTGTGTCTCCAATGAGTCGCCACCTCCCCGGTTGCTAAATAGTTCACAATGTCAGCGAACCAGGGAGGTGAGGCTATTGCCATAAGGTTCTCATCAGGAAAAAACTCGTTCACCGGTGGATCCGGTGAAAGATCAATGGGGATGCGAGATAGGTGATCAGCCACGACATTATCGCATCCCTTCTTGTCTCGTATTTCAAGGTCAAATTCTTGTAACAACAAGATCCATCGCAGGAGACGGGGTTTTGCATCCTTTTTAGACAAAAGGTAGCGAAGAGCTGAGTGATCAGTGTAGATGATGACATGCGACCCTATGAGGTACTGACGAAATTTTTCCAACGCAAATATGATCGCGAGGAACTCTTTCTCAGTAACGGAGTAGTTGAGTTGGGCGTCATTGAGAGTACGACTTGCATAATAGATCACATGAGACAATTTGTCGACTTTCTGACCCAAAACCGCTCCTATCGCAAAATCAGAAGCATCACACATCAGCTCGAACGGTAGAGTCCACACCGGTGCCTTAATAATAGGAGCGGAGGTCAACTCACGCTTCAGAAACTCAAAAGCAGTCAGGCACTCGGGTGTGAACTCAAAGGAGGTTCCTTTAGCAAGCAAGCTCGTCAAAGGACGAGCTATCTTGCCGAAATCCTTAATGAATCGCCGGTAAAAACCGGCGTGTCCAAGGAATGAACGGATTTCTTTTACCGAGGTGGGTGGCGGAAGCTTAGAAATAAGCTCAATCTTTGCCCTATCCACCTCGATACCATCACAAGATACCACGTGACCCAACACGATGCCTTTTGTGACCATGAAATGACACTTTTCCCAATTAAGGGCTAAGTTCGTTTCCGAACACCTTTTGAGAACAAGGCTCAAGTGGTGCAAGCACTCATCAAAGGAGGTGCCATGAACCGATAAATGATCCATGAAGATCTCAAGGAAGTTCTCGACCATATCGGAAAAGATACTTAACATGCAACGTTGGAATGTTGCAGGTGCATTGCATAGCCCAAAAGGCATCCGTCTATAGGCAAACGTCCCAAAAGGACAAGTGAACGTGGTTTTCTCCTGGTCTTCGGGGGCGACTGGGATTTGATTGTACCCCGAATAACCATCAAGGAAACAGTAATAGGCATGCCCGGCGAGTCTCTCCAACATCTGGTCCATGAAAGGTAGAGGGAAGTGGTCCTTACGCGTGACCGCGTTCAACTTCCTATAGTCAATACACACTCGCCACCCAGTTTGAAGTCGTGTGGGTACAAGCTCATTGTTGTCATTCTGGACAACGGTGATACCCGACTTCTTGGGCACAACCTGGACAGGACTTACCCAAGTACTGTCCGAAATGGGAAAAATGATGCCATGATCTAAACACTTGATGATCTCTTTCTTAACTACTTCTGTCATGGCTGGATTTAAACGCCTCTGTGGGTCGCGACGTGGTCGTGCCTCATCCTCCATAAAGATGTGGTGCTGCACGACGTCGGGACTTATCCCTTTGATGTCCCTCAAGGACCACCCAATGGTTGATTTGTGCTCCTTTAGGACTTGAATCAACCGTTCTTCCTGATCACCAGTCAACGTCGATGAAATAATCACCGGAAATGACCTATCGGGACCAAGAAAAACGTGTTTCAATTCCTTGGGGAGTTCTTTGAGCTCAGGTATGGGTGGCTCCTCCAGGCGAGGCGTGATATCTAGCTCGAGATGTAAGATAGGAGGAGCTCGCATGTATTGAACAACATGCACATAATTGCTCAACTCACCCCCGTCCTCTTCATGATCAGACTCATCCATGAAGTAATCATTTAAATTCTCATGAATCAGGGGGTACTCTTCTTCCAATTCTTCTTCCAAGTCCCGGATAAGATTGACTTCCATGGGGTCCTCGGAAGATGCCGGCTGCCTAGCCATATTGAACACATGGAATGTCGCGGTCAAGTTCCCGAACGACAATTTCATGAGTCAAGTACGACAATTGATCAAGGCATTTGACGTCGCCAAAAAAGGTCTACCCAAAATCAATGGAATCTGAGAGTGGGTAGTCTTAATTGGTTCGGTCTCAAGGACGACGAAATCAACAGGAAATATGAAATCACCGACCTTGATTAGGACATCTTCAATGACCCCCAACGGGACTTTGATCAAACGATCAGCCAACTGCAAAGTTGTTTTTGTAGGCTTGAGAGTGCCTAGGCTTAATCGTTGATACACAGAAGAAGGTAAGAGGTTAACCGCCGACCCTAGATCTAGCAAAACATTGTTAATGCGAGAGTCCCCAATGATACATGAAATTGTTGGACTGCCCGGGTCCTTCAATTTTATGTATGTTGGGTTTGAGATGATCGAACTCACATTAGCCGCCAAAAAGGCTTTGCTAGGGACATTGGTTTTCCTCTTAGTTGTACAGAGATCCTTCAGGAATTTTGCATATGGAGTTATTTGTTGAATCATGTCTAACAAAGGAATGTTGACATTCATTTTCTTAAATATCTCCATCATCTTATCCACACTGTCACTCTGTTTCTTAGCCAACCTACTAGGATAAGGAGCTCTTGGTAGGTATGTCTTGGGCAGAGCCGGAGAATGAGGCTTTGGTGTATTACTCTCACCCTCGGCCTCTTCCTCACCATCATTCCCACAAAGGGGTGGCACAGATGGATTTTCTGGCAATGATACGTGGTTGTTGACCTGCTTCCCATTTCTCAGGGTCACAATGGCATTAACATGGTTCACAGGTTCTTCCACGTAGTTCACTTGCCCCCCCTGTGGTCTTGAACTTGCTTTTTGTATGTTCGAGTGCTGTTGAGCACGGGGGTTAGCCACAGGTTGGCTAGGCAGGCTCCCTTTCTCTCTCTCATGTACAGACTGAGCCAACTGACCCATCTGAAGCTCGAGAGATTTGATGGTCTACTGATTCGAAGTGAGAACTTGACTCGTGGATGACATAAAGTTTTTTACAGAGTTCTCAAGTCCACGAGTTAAGTTCTCAAGCGAATTAAACCGGGTTTCCAAGTTGTTAGAATTTGGGAAACCTGGTTGGTTGGTATTCTGACTTTGGGGTGGCTGATGAGACTGCGAATGCATGGGAGGGTAGTGTGGTCAGTTAGGTGGTCGAGAAAAGTTTGAAGGACCACCTGGGGAATTGTTATGGTTCCATGAAAAATTAGGGTGGTTCCTCCATCCAGGGTTATATGATGATGAATATGGGTCATTCCTGGATCTATCATAGATGACATTTACAAGTTCCATCTCAGCAGGAATGGATGCACACTCACCCCCTATATGACCTATCCTACCACATAAATAACATGGAACTGAAGCAGATGCAGCCACATGAGATACATCGTGCTAGTTTTGGAGCTTAATCGAATCCATACGGCGCATTAAGGCCGCCATGCGCGCCTCGGTGGCCGTAGTGGAGTCGACAGATAATGCGGAACCCGATCTAGTCGAGTTTGCATTCGCGATCCTCGCTCCTATACTAGATGATGCAGGTGGTTCCCTCACACTCTCCCATTGCATTGTTTTCTCGGCGAGGTCTTCTAGGAAAGTACATGCCTCCCTTTCATCCTTTCCCAAGAACTCTCGTTGACACATGGACTCAAGGAGCGTTCTAGATGGAATGTGAAGACCCTCGTAGATAATCTGACACAGGCGCCACAACTCAATGCCATGGTGAGGGCATGAGGATAGTAGCTCCTTGAACCTCTCTAAGTATGCATGAAATGATTCGGTCTCATGTTCATAGAACGAATTGATTTCGTTCCTCAATTTTTGAGTCCGATGATTTGGAAAATACTTTTTGAGGAATGCAGACTGAAACTCATCCCAAGTCCTGAAGGTATTCTCCTGGTTGCTGTACAACCACTTCTTGGCGTCATCCTTAAGTGCAAAGGGGACAAGCCTAAGATGAATGGAGTGTGTGCTAAGTTGTTGCAGTTTGAACATAGCACATACCTCCTCAAATTCCCTGAGAAAGATATAGGGGTCACCTTTCCCAGTGAAATGAGGGAGCATGGAAATAAACTGAGGCTTGACCTCAAAATGGTTCCCATTTGCCTCTGGCAATACGATGCATGAGGGCAGAGTTGTACGGCTCGGGTAGCATCGATCACGAAGAGGTATGGGAACGACAACTGGAAGCACAGGTGGAACAGGTGGGTCCAACAACTGCTCCTCCTCACGGAAATTAGCAGCCATTGGACCCGAACTACGTACGACACGAGAGGAGGAAGGTGTCGAGAAATCGATGAACGAAGCCGGATTGACAATGCTCCTCGTCAAACGACCACTCTCGTCTCGTGTCCACGAAAGCATGCACAAAGGTGCACACACAAACCACAACTTTTTTTTTCAAATGAAGAATGTACGTAGAAGAGAAGACAAGGGAACACAGGAGAGAAAGAATGACTCAGGAGAGAAGGGAAGAAGTCCTTAAGCTACAGCGGATGGGTACAGGTAGAAGCACACAAGCAAACAAGGCTCAAACAATCCTAAGGTCGCTATAGGTCCTTACAGCTAGACGACGCCTAACTGCGAGGTCACACGACCTCAACACGCCTCACCTCCCTACAACGAGGACCAGAAAGCCCAGCAAGTGAGCCAAGATCCGGGGATCTCGTGTCTCCTACTATCGACAAAGTGGGCAACGCCGATCAGGTCATGACGGTCGAGACCGGATCACTCTCCTAATGCCTCCAAGATCCTTAGGGCCAATGTCTACTTGATTTTAAAATTAGGCTCTTGATTAGTGTGGTTTTTGGGGCAAAGGAAAGGGTGATGAAATCCCCCACCTTATCTTTTACGGGACAACCCCTCCTTAGTAGCGTTTTGGAGTCCTAAATCTAGCAATCAACACTCCAACTCACACTTGTTGCAATGCACTTCCTACTAACTAATGCATGTTCATACGAAATGCATGAATGAGAGTAGAAGGTGAGTACCTTACGCCAGCTCTCAGCAACAGAAAATAAAGCTAAGATAAAAGACAATCTAAGTGCCTAAGTCACATACATGATGCATGGCCTAAACAAAAAGAATGCCTAATCTTTTGTTTTGAGTTTTAGGGTCCAAGTTGCTTAAGGGAAGTTGATTATTAATCTGGGAGCAATCTAAGAGTCAGAACATGCACAAATGGAGTCCCAGATTACTATATCAATTACGCTAACAACAGAAAAAAACTAGAAGGTGAACTGAGCTCACCCAACCGCTGATTAGCGGTCTCAGACCGCTGATTGGAGGTCTGAAGTGCCCACATAGCCTTGAAATTTTTCCAGAAGCCTACCCTTGCTATTCCCAGTATCCTGCAACAAAGAAAAACCACCAAACACAAATTAAATCCACTCGAATCGTCCAAACAAGAGTCTGGACTGGCACCTCCCCGGCAACGGCGCCAAAAACTTGTTGAACGTTTTATTTTAAACCGCAAGTGCACGGGCGCGATGAAGCGGTGGCAAGTACGGGTCGTCCTCAGGGAGGTGAGTAGCCTCTTGCTTGTACGAAATCAAGTGGCAAAAATAGGGGGAAGAAAGTTGTTTATGCTAATCTAGACTACGCTACACTAAGAAGTATGAAATGTGAAAGAAGCAAACAAACGATGAAATAAGAACTAAGCTAAGAACAAAACAAGAATGCTGGAATTTTAGGAATGGAAAACCCCTAAGGGGTGGAGTGAGTGCACACATGCAAAGAGGTGGGTGTAGAATACATTCTTTAAGCACATGAAGGTGGTGTTTATCAAGCATAGGAAGTGTCTAAATGTTATGGCAAAACCTATCAATGTATTCACCAACTTAGTTGATTAACATTTACATTTGCAAGGTGTTTATTTCAGAACCTAAACAAGCATGAGAGGTGTCTAATCATTTTGGCAAAACTCATCAATTTATAAATTCTATCCTAAACAAGCAAGCATACATTCATGTTTAATCAACACATTGAAATTAAAGCATTCATCCCATTCTCTAATGCATGTATGTACATCTACTCCACCCCCCAAAGGGGATGGAACTACTCACTAAACATTACACTAACTATTACACTAAAATAAGAAGGCATATTAACTAAGCTAGATTTAATAAAAGACAATTAAACTAAAGCATGCACCAACAATAAAAGAAGCACAAAACAAAGAAAATTTTATTAATTGAAGACTCACAAGACCAGTAGCATCTCCCTATTGAGTTTCTTGCTTCAAGGCTTCCACTTCAATTAGGGAGAATGGCCACAAGCATGGAGTGATTACAATGGAAGGTGAAGAGTTCTATTTATAGCTATGGAAAAAGCTAATCCGGGACAATCCCCCGATGTGGGACTAAAAAAATACCATAAATAGAATAAGAACGCTCTAATACACACACCAGAAAAAGCTAAACGGATTCGGATCCACCTGGACCGCCAATTGGCGGTCTACAGAGTCCGGATTCGTCTGGGCTTTCTTGGAGGCTTTCCTGGATGGTATTCTTGGTCTTTGATGCGGTTACTTGACTTGGTGGAGCTCCGACCCGAATCGAATTGGTAAAATACTCCCCATGATGGTGTGGAGTATTTTGTTTTGCTCTTAGGTCCTTCTCTCTTGCAATCAGGTCCTTCTTCCTTGCATCTTGGTCCCCAGATCTCACAATTCAGTCCTTTTTCACAGCTTTTGGGTCCTTTTATGCTTCATCTCTTCAAACCTATTTATTCCTGAAAACTAAACATAAAACTCGTGACATAGCATTGTTTATGTGAAAGATAATGGATATAAGATACAAATATAAGCATGAAATGATGTCAATCACAAAGCATAAGCTAAGCTTTATTCAAGAGCATTAGCATATCAAATAAAAGAGTAAAAAGCCATTAGATGGTTATGAAAATCATATAAAGCTCAAGGGATTAAGATAACACACACTTAATACACTAATGGGGATAGAACTACTCACTACTCATTACACTAACTATATTAACAAAATGAAGCAAAATACTGAAATGAAATTACCCTAAGAAAGCAAGAAATAAAGAAGCTTAAAAGGAAAGGAAATACTAAACAAGCATGCACAAATTAAAAGACAAGATTAAAAGAAACTAGAAGAACTATTTTATTAACAAATGACTCACATTGAAGGTAGCATTCTTCTCCACCTTGAGTTTTTACTTCAAGGCTCACTCCTTAGTAGAGAGAATGCCACCAAGCAATGGGTGATTACAATAGAAGGTGAAGAGTTCTATTTATAGGCATGGAAAAAGCTAATCCGGGGCAATCCCCAGATGTGGGACTAAACAAATACCAGAAATGGACTAACTACACACTAATACGCGACTCACCAAAATCTTAGCTGATTTGGGCCAAAACAGACCGCCAATTCGCGGTCTTGGACCGCCAATTGGCGGTTTATTTGGTTCGGATCCTGTTCAGTTTTGTTGTGGGCTTTTCTTGGTATATTTGCTGGTCTTGGATACATTTACTTGGTTTGTTGGAGCTCCGACACGAATCGAATTGCTAAAATACTCCCCATGATGGTGTGGAGTATTCTCTTTTGCTCTTAGGTCCTTTTGCCTTACGTTCAGGTCCTTCTCCCTTGCATCTCAGTCCCCAGATCTCACAATTCAGTCCTTTTCCCCAGCTTTTGGGTCCTTTTATGCTTCATCTCTTCAAACCTATTTATTCCTGAAAACTAAACATAAAACTCACAACATAGCATTGTTTAGGTGAAGGATAATGGATATAAGATACAAATATAAGCATGAAATGATGTCAATCAAATACCCCCACACCTAACTTTTGCTAGTCCCAAGCAAAACAAAGAAAGAGAAAAGCATACGAAAAACAAGAAATCCTAACTCACTTTTGTAGGAATCACGATTGTACTTAGCACGTGAAACAAGCCGTTAAACCTCCTTGTCGCCAAGGAGGAGGAGTGTTGTCTCCTGAGAGTTTTCAGCGGATACACCCACAAAATCCGAACAGGATGCATTATTCAATCTAGACACTCGACTCGTTGGACATATGTTGTCGATCATTGGACGCGGTTATCCTACGGGCCGACTCTATATATGTAACCAGTCCACACACCTAACCTAATGAACCATTCGTGCAAGTTAAATAAGGAATTAAGTGAAAGACATGGACAACCTCAACATCCTCAAGTGATACAAAGTGTAAAGTCCATTAAGGTTCTTATTTGCATTACCATTTTTTTTCTTTTTGTTTTTTTTCTCATTTTTTTCTTTCTTTTATTAGTTGGAGCTTCATTCTCCCAGGGTCAGGTTTCGTGCATCATGGCCTATGAGGACTTACACTATCACATACACCTTTTCCCAAATCTACACATAGGGCAATCCCTACCACCCGTGTAACGGGAGTTCGGTCGGCGCATCCCAAGTCAGGTGACTCGAAAGCACTAGACACAAAGTCCCCTCAGACCTACTTTCCCGAGTGATAGGAGCCGTGCGAGAAGAGAGAACACCTACTCACTTATTTCTTATCTACACATGAAGCAAAACCCCTACACTTAATGTCTCACAACAAGATTTAAAGGGTCCTTGACTACAACAAACTTCCTTATACTAACAGACACAAATTATTTGACTCACTAGGTTCAGGATGGACTTCTTTAAATGTTTGAGCACTGAAACCCAATGATTACTCACCCCCAAGGGAAACTAGGGTGCATCCTAACGACTCGATAAATCCTAAAGCCACTGTACTAGATATCCTAATGCATCAAGTTCAAGACAATTTTGGGGGCTTTCTTTTTACTTTGCCTCTCAACGGTTTTGCACATGCTAAACACACGCAAAATCCACAAAACATTTTCTTTCGCAAACACATGAAGATTTTGAAAGAAATGTGAAAATTTTAAGGCACTAGGCAAGCAAAAGAAGACAAGTCACCCAAGGATCATGACAAGCAGATATATCGATATTAATTTGCACACATTAACATGACCCTAACAATGCAAACAAAAGAAAACAAATTCAAAAGAAAAGACTCGACTATGTACACACGTAAAACACCCCCCACACCTACTTCATGCATTGTCCTCAATGAATGTGAGGAAGATACTACATGGATTTATATGCATGAAATAGGAAAGGTCTCACCAATGTGAAGTACAAAGGGAAGTTCATGGTTATGTTGATGGACACAAACCCGAATTCCCTCACAACCTGTGAGATACTAAAGAAGGGATACAAATATGTGAAAGAAATGGGGCCCAAATACGCAAAGGTTGAGCCCACAACAATCGATGCTCACTGAAGGAGTCTTTTATTGTACTTCTTCGTTTTTTTCTTTTTTTATATAACTATGTACAAACATAAGTTCCCATCTTCATTTGTCAAAAGAAATCAAATGGGAACCTCAAGAGTGGGTCAATGCACTTGGAAAGGGAACAAGACACCACGCGGGGCCAGAATACTCATGTGTGGGCACCCTTCACAAAGAGCACAAGATGACATGAGAGGTTCATGAATTGGACGCAAAGGCATCTCACTCAAAGGATCAAACTGAAAGAACTTGAACCTCTCAAGAGTTTGGGAAATATGGGGCAACGGAAGAAGAGTTTCTGCCGTTGCGGTGCTGAAGTTATGATCGTCAATCCAAACTCTCCAACCAACAAGCTGGTGCGTTGGAATGAGGTCAAGAACCTCGTTAGGCATGTCCGACACACCAGGCGAACAAAAAGTGGGTCTCATACCCAAGGTATCCTCCAAGGAACTCCTAATACCCTCATGACCAATGTAGTTGTTTGATGTTCCATCATTTCCAAGATGATCAGGAACAATAGTGAGAGGCAAACTCCCATCAGGTTGTTTGAAATTGAGGAGACTAGGGAGCTCTTGCTCCACCAGAGGTGAGTCCTTAGGAGGTACAATAATAAGGTTAGGTGGCTCAAGGGCCACGGGACAAGAAGATAAGGCACAATCTTGTGCCGACTCATAAAGAAGCTGGTCCATAATATTCTCAATTGGAATCGAATCCTCCACCAAGTGATCGTGAATTGAAACCCCAAGTCCCTCAGACTGACTAGGAGTTTGACTTGGAAACATTATTCTTTGAATTTGTGGATGTGGTGGTGGTTCGATTTCAGAAGATGAATCCTCATGTTGACAAGAAAAGTTACTCTCCTCACGTTCACATAATTGCTGCGACATTTGACTCACTTGCAGTGCCATATTTTGTATGGACTGTTGAATGGTTTCCATGAACGTAAGGAAAGTTTGTTTCGAGGAATCAGGTATGTGGTCAACTATGAGGTCCAAGTCAGAGCTTGGGTAATTTTGGGGTTGGGTGTTGATGGGCTGAGAATGAGTCCAATGATTTGAAGTTGGGTGTTGGTAGAATTCTGGGTATTCGGGAGGAGGATACTGGGGTGGAAATTATGTATAAGAATTTGAATACGAATTGTCTCCCTACGAATCCATCCCTCTCGGGTTGTAAGCGGATGCGTAATGATCATATTGAGCATTTGGGGAAAAGGTATGCTCATACTCAGGCTCTGGGGGAACATAAGGACATTCCCCGAAATCATGACCACTCAACCCATAATAGTGACACGGTACGGCTACTAGAGCCACTGGTGCACTCATGTCTTCTACCACATGCATGAAAGAGGCCAAAGGTTCTTGCAATGTCTCAGTTTGATGACCCACATATGATCCGACGTAACTAGGTGGAGATCAAGTAGTCAGTGTCTCTCTCATACTACCCCAATATGCAGATTGCTCAGTCACACAATTAAGATTGTCCCAATCATACGGGGTGTTAGTCTGAGCCACCCCAGGATGCATGGGTCGGGAGTACCACGGAGAATCGTCCTGGTCCCAACAATGATATGGATGGTCACCCATGTAACCATCCATCACAACAGAGAACTCTAGAGTCGACCACTCTCACCACCACGAGGCTAAACTCGCAAAAAGTGCTCGACTCGACCCTAAAATGCTACAAGAGAGTGTAAAGGGGAGGAGACTATAACGTAGAAGAAGGTGAGAAGAAGATGACTCAGAGGAGAAGGGAAGAATCCTAGAGCTAGCGTGGGTAATGCGATAAGGTAGAAGCCTAACTAGCAAGCACAACTCAAACAATGTAAGGCAATGGGTCCTTAGGCTAGACGACGCCTAACTTCGAGGTCACTAGCCTCAACACGCCTCACCTCCCTACAACGAGGACCACAATGCCCAGCAAGTGATACCAGATCTGGAGATCCAGTACATCCTACTATCGACAAGGTAGGCAACGCGGATCAGGTCATGACAGTCTCAACTAGATTACTCTCCTAGTGCGTCCGCAATCCTTAGGGCCAATGTCTACTTGCTTTTAGTTAAGGCTTGATTAAGAGTGAGTTTTGGGGCTAAGGAAAGGGTGATGAAATCCCCGACCATATTTTTTATGGGACAACCTCTCCTTAGTAGCGTTTTGATCCTAGCTCTAGCAATCAATCTCTCCAATCAAAACACTTAACTCACTCTTGTCCCGATGCACCTTACTAACTAATGCATGATTGAAACATGAGAGATTTTGGTGCACGTACCTCACGCCAGCAATCAACAACAAAATGTAAAGCAAAGAATAGACAAATGCATGCAAGGTCTACAAATGATGCATGACCTAGATGGCAAGAAGTCTAATCTTTTGCTTTGAGTTTTATGGTCCAAGTTGATTAAAGGGAATTGATTTTTAATTTGGGAGCAAACTAGAAGTCACAACATGCAAAATAGTGCTCCCAGATAACTACAATGAAGAACAAAACTACCAGAAGAAAAATATAAGCAAAACGACCTTACCAGGCCGCCAATTGGCGGTCTAAGACCGCTGATTGGCGGTCCCTTTTGATGGTTAGCTGCTCCAACTCCTCCAGTAGCCTCCCTGTGAACTCTAGGATCCCTGAAACTAAGCAAAACTGGAAAAAATTTAAAACCACTCGAATCGTCCAAATCAAGGTCTGGACAGATCACCTCCCCGGCAACGGCGCCAAAAACCTGTTTGATTCATTTTATTTAAACCGCAAGCACACGGCCGCATTGAAGAGGTGTCAAATATGGGTCGTCCACTGGGTGGTGTGTCGACGTTTGGTTTGTGCGAAGACGAGTGGTAAAGAAAGGAGAGAAATGTTGGTTACACTAAACTACACTAAGATGCAAAAAGGAAATGAAGATATGCAATAAAACTAAACCCCATAGGGATAAGAGAAATAATGTGAATATAAAGATGTGTTTGTGTGTGTGTTCAATTATGCTCCTCACAACATGTAGTGCATGTAATCATAAAACTACATCCAACTTTGCCTCCACGTGAATTAAGATAAGACTACATCATTAAAACATACAAGACATTAATTGGAATGAAGCTAAATGAACTCATGTATAAAGACTAGACCCTGCTATGCCTGCACATGAATTAAGATAAGACTACATCATTAAAACATACAAGACATTAACTAAGGTAAAGGCAACAAGAGTACATACACTACAAATTGTGTTTCCAATATTAATTCCATCCATATCCTAACCTTATCATTCCCCATAAAATAGGTCCACTAATCAAAGCATAAACTAAGCTTCATTCAAGAGCATTAGCATATCAAAGATAAGAGTGAAAACCCATTAGATGGTTATGGAAATCATATAAAGCTCAAGGGATTTAGATAACACACACTTAATACACTACATGATCATATCACATATTTCTCCACCCCCAAATGGGGATGAAACTACTCACTACTCATTACACTAACTATATTAACAAAACGAAGCATAATACTGAAATGAAATTACCCTAAGAAAGCAAGAAATAAAGAATCTTAAAAGGAAAGGAAAGACTAAACAAGCATGCACAAATTAAAAGACAAGATTAAAAGAAACTAGAAGAACTATTTTATTAACAAATGACTCACATTGAAGGTAGCATTCTTCTCCACCTTGAGTTTTTACTTCAAGGCTCACTCCTTAGTAGAGAGAATGCCACCAAGCAATGGGTGATTACAGTAGAAGGTGAAGAGTTCTATTTATAGGCATGGAAAAAGCTAATCCGGGACAATCCCCCGATGTGGGACTAAACAAATACCAGAAATAGACTAAATACACACTAATACGCGACCCACCAAAATCTTTGCTGATTTGGGCCAAAACAGACCACCAATTAGCGGTCTTGGACCGCCAATTGGCGGTCTATATGGTTTGGATCCTGCTCAGTTTTGTTGTGGGCTTTTATTGGTATACTTGCTGGTCTTGGATGCATTTAATTGGTTTATTGGAGCTCCAACCTGAATCGAATTGCCAAAATACTCCCCATGATGTTGTGGAGTATTCTGTTTTACTCTTAGTTCCTTCTGTCTTATGTTCAGGTCCTTCTCCCTTGCATCTCAGTCCACAGATCTCACAATTGAGTCATTTTTCCCAGCTTTTGGGTCTTTTTATGCTTCATCTCTTCAAACCTATTTATTCCTGAAAACTAAACATAAAACTCGTAACATAGCATTGTTTAGGTGAAAGATAATGGATATAAGATACACATATAAGCATGAAATGATGTCAATCATACAAGATTCAATCTTCGTTGTGGGTCCCACCGGGGTCGAGAATTATCTTCCATGTCGATCTGATGCTGGACAATACCAACGCTTATTTCCTTGATGTCCATCAAGGACCACCGGATAGCCTCTTTGTTCTCCAAAAGAACTGACTTAAAGGTAGCTTCCTAGTCTTTATCAAGATTGGAAGCAATAATGAGTGGTAAGGTTTCATTATCCCCCAAGAATATGTAGTTTAGGTTATCTGGGAGTGGCTTAAGCTCGACAATAGGTGGGTCATTGTTAAATTCAGAGTTAATTTCAAGTGGCTCAAGGGCCACATGATAAGAATAGACACCCAAATGTGCCTCCTCATCGAGGAATTCAGATGTGGATTCCTTAAGATCATCCTCACTCACAACCTAGTCATTGGGTAACTCAATGAAATGTCGATGAGACTCTCATGCGCCTTTTAACTCCAGTGTCTTGAATGAGATTGGCTCCGACAGGATCATCGAACCAACCAGGTTGCTTACGTATGGTGAAGATGTTGAAATCTGCTATTAGATTGCCAAAAGACAACCACATCAAGTCATTGCGATAGTTAATTAAAACACTAGACGTAGCCAGAAATGGACTCCCAAGGATAATTGAGATTTGTCCTTGTGGGTTAGACATTGTTTCTGTATCCAAGATGATAAAATCAACTAGGAATATGAACTCATCCACTTTAATAACGATGTCGTTTACAACCCCCCGTGGAATTTTGACCGACCTATTAGCCCACTAAAGGGTAGTGTCATTTGCTTAAGGTCGCCAATTCCTAGGTTGGCGTAGACTGAATAAAGCAGGAGGTTCACAGATGCCCCCTAATCTAGTAGGCTCGATGAATTGGTACATTACCAATAACACAAGAAATAGTTGGAAACCCAGGGTCCTTGTATTTTCGTTGGGGAGGTAGTGTCAGGATTGAACTCACATTGGCAACCAAAAATGCTTTCGTGAGGACATACAGTGGCATTTGTCGAATAATGTACAACAATAAAATGTTTACCTTGACTTAACATAGTACCTCAACAATCTTATCCCATTGCTCATCCCTTTTCTTTCCCAGTCTATTGGGGCATGGTGCCTTAGGGACATGAATCAGAAGATTGAGCCTCAGGGATGGGTTCTTTGGGAGGCTCAGGACTCTTTTCTAGAGTGTTGCTCAAGGGTTCAGACATTTCCACATTATTGTCGACAACCCTTCCCGATCTCAAGGTATGAATAACATTTACAGGTTGGGAAGGGTTATCTTCAATGTTGTGCACATTCTGCAAGGCTTCAGTAGGTTGACTCTTGAGGTTCACCACAGGTTGACTCGACAACTGACCCTTCTCACGTCGATTTGACTTCCAATGCTTTGACCGATAATTATGTGCTCTGCATGAATGTTTGAAGGGTTGTATCTAAGGTCTTGGAGGTCAAAAGACTGTTGGGGAGGAGTCTGACTAGAATAACCAAAAGATGAGGAATGAGGAGATTGGTGAGTATGGGTCTAAGACATTTGATGTGGTGGTTGGTAGGTCGCCGATGGGCGTGGAGGGTGAGTAGGTGGGGTTTGGGGTTGAGCGTGAAAGCTCCGACCGTGACCGCCACTAGACCCCAAAGAGAAGTTAAGGTGATTTTGCAATCTTGGGTTGTAGGAGTTACTGTACGGGTCGTTATGGAGCTGTTGTTGATACATTGCATTTACATGCTCAGTATCACTTGGAGCATAAGCACATTCCAAGTCACTCTGTCCCGCAAGTCACTATGTCCTGTGGGTCCACACCTACTATAAGCGGGAGTAGCAACCTGAGGTACAAAAGCTCAGTCCAACTCTAAACTCCCTATCCTGCGCATGAGAGTAGACATTTTCGCCTTAGAAGCTATAGTGGACTCGACTTGGTATGATCCATCTCAACCCGTAGACCTGGCAGCTGGTGGCTCTCTTGGTGTCCCACTTAAGGGTACGTTCAACAATTAAGTCAAAAGTATCCCATACCTCATCAATGGTTTTCATTTGGAAATCACCCTGACACATCAACTACAAGAATGTGCGGGTATTATAGTTGACGCCCTCAGAAACAATATGGCACAACTGCCACATCTCAAATCCATGATGAGGGAACTACAAGAGAAGGTCCATGAACCTATCAAAGAAAGCATGAAATGATTCAGTCTCAGTCTGATACAATTGATCTATCTGGTGACAGCAATCCGATGACTAAATTTTTTGGACATTCATCTTAAACCCATACACACCACAAAATGGTGATGAAATTGTATCCTTAACTAAACCAAAAATTAAGGAAGCGGAGATGAATTCCCGCATTATGAAGATCTTGTATTGTGGGTTAAATGAAGGGGAATATAATAGGGGTAAGAGGTTGTGAAAGTGCTTATGACATTTGGCATACATTAGAAATGCATCATGAGGGTTCAACTAGATTGAAAGAAATTAGGATTAATTTGCTCATGCATAAATATGAACTATTTGTTATGCAATCCGGTGAGAAAATAAGCGAGATGCATACTCGCTTCACCGCGATCATTAACTCTCTCAAAGCACTTGGCAAGGATTTTAGCAAGGGAGAAATGACTCGAAAGGTTCTTCGGTCACTTACCGACAATTGGGAGGAGAAGATGAACCCCATCAAAGAAGCACACGATCTCACCAAATTATCAGTCGAGGAGCTAATGGGTAGTCTCATGACATTTGAGATACAAATGAAAAACCACAAGAAGAAGGGAGCCAAGAAATGCTTGGTGCTACACGTCGTCGCCAATTCGATCAAAGGAGATAGTGACATTGAAGAACAATTGGCGACACAACAATTTAAGGAGTTTCTCAAAGAAGAGAAAGAAAGGAGAAAAGAGAAGAAGAATTGTTGAACGTTTTATATTTCTACCACAAGTGCACGGCCGCGATGAAGCGGTGGCAAGTACGGGTCGTCCTCAGGGAGGTGAGTTCACTCTTGTTTATCAGAAATCAAGTGGCAAAGATTGGGGGAGAAAGATTGATTAAGCTACTCTACACTAAACTACGCTAAGAAGTGTGAAATGCAAACGAAAGAAACAAACAATGAACTAACAACTAAGCTAGAGAAACTTGATACTATGCAGGAATCAATAAGAGAGAGACCCCTTAGGGGGTGGAGTGACTACACATACACAATAAGGAGGCAATAATATCTTCCTATAGGCACAAGTGTAGGTAGTGTTTGCATGTATGGGAGGTGTCTACTTATCATGGCAAAACCCATCAATTAAATCACTAACCTATTTTGATTAACATTCATAAACACAAGCTGGTTATTTAAGAAACTAAACAAGCATGGGAGGTGTCTACTTATCATGGCAAAACCCATCTAGTGAAGTGTTCTATTCTAACAAGCAAGCATGCATTCATATTAATCAACACATTTCAAAATAAACATCCTTCCTTCCTTCCTTAATTGCATATATGATAATCATCTCCACCCCCCAAAAGGGGAGTGGTTTTACTCACTACACATTACACTAACTATTAAACTAAAATAAGAAGGCATATTAACTAAGCTAGATTTAATAAAAGACAATTAAACTAAAGCATGTACCAACAATAAAAGAAGCACAAAACAAAGAAAATTTTATTAATTGAAGACTCATAAGACCAGTAGCATCTCCCTATTTAGTTTCTTGCTTCAAGGCTTCCACTTCAATTAGGGAGAATGACCACAAGCATGGAGTGATTACAATGGAAGGTGCAGAGTTCTACTTATAGCCATGGAAAAAGCTAATCCGGGACAATCCCCCGATGTGGGACTAAACAAATACCATAAATAGCATAAGAACGCTCTAATACACACGCCAGAAAAAGCTAAGCGGATTCGGATCCACCTGGACCGCCAATTAGCGGTTCCAGACCGCCAATTGGCGGTCTACAGGGTCCGGATTCGTCTGGGCTTTCTTGGAGGCTTTCCTGGATGGTATTCTTGGTCTTTGATGCGGTTACTTGACTTGTTGGAGCTCCGACCCGAATCGAATTGGTAAAATACTCCCCATGATGGTGTGGAGTATTCTATTTTGCTCTTAGGTCCTTCTGTCTTGCAATCAGGTCCTTCTTCCTTGCATCTTGGTCCCAGATCTCACAATTCAGTCCTTTTTCCCAGCTTTTAGGTCATTTTGTGCTTCATCTCTTCAAACCTCTTTATTCCTGAAAACTAAACATAAAACTCATAACATAACATTGTTTAGGTGAAAGATAATTGATATAAGATACAAATATAAGCATGAAATGATGTCAATCAAGAATGCTCTCAAAGCTACTTGGGACGAATCATCTTCATCAATTGAAGGTGAATGCCTCAATGTTCTTCATGGCAATAGAAGATGAAGATAGTGAGGTATCTTCTTGCTCTAGTCGTGATTCAATTGATTCAACTCATTCAAATGCGTGTAATGAACGTCAATGTGAATTCAATGAATTGCTTGAAAATTTTGAGAAAATTTGTCAAAGAAAAAAGTAGCTAAAAATAAAATCAATGAGCTACAATCTCAAATTGAATCTATCATGAATGAGAAGAATGAATTGCCTGCTAGTCATGATAAAATTATATTAGAGAACACTCATTTCATTGATGAAATTGCAACTCTAAATGCAAAACCTTCATGTAGTGATGATATTCAATATCTAATAGCTAAGAATGTTCAGTTACAAAAAGATCTTGAAATATTCACAACTGGAAAGGAAATGCTTGATATGCTTATTGGTAGTCAAAGACAATCTTTAAACAAGCATGATTTAGGCTATTATGTTAACAACTACAAAAACCATGTTATTCATACTACATTGAATGGAAAGCATTTCTTTGTGAATAAAAGTTCCTCAAGTGTTTGGGCACCTTAAACCAAAATTGTTTGGGTACCAAAAATTACTGTCAAAGGACCCAAGGTTGATTGGGTACCAAAATCTTCACTTGTAGGTACTTAGAAGGAGGAGAATCGATAGCGATCGGTTCAAGCAATAAAAGATCGATTCCAAGCTTCAAGGAAATCACTTGGATCAAATTCATAAAGCTGTCGTCACTATCGAAAGGAGATTGGAACAAATAGCAAATCGAGGATCAAAAGTTGGGTGATATCCTCTTAAACTTTAACATTTGGTTCTAATCTAGGATTATTGCATGCTTAATTGATATCATACATCATTGTTGTTAGACCTTGGTGATAGGGGGAGCATATAATGTTATATTATCTAATTAAGGGGGAGAATTATGTATTCCTATACCTTTGCATCATATGCTCGTATTGTTTGCATTTGATTGATGTCAAAGTGGGAGAATGATAAGGATTGAACTTCAATTTACTAATACTATGCATATTGTTAGGGGGAGTTTCTTATACATGCATAGTTTGCATATATCAAAAGGGAGCAATCATATAGAAAAAGGGAGAACTTAAATTCAATTTCAAGTATTAAGATATAGATTTTCCATCATCAAAAAGGGGGAGATTGTTGTATTTTTTGCCTTAATTTATATTAATTTTGATGATTAATTAAACTAATCTTAATGAATCAGTCTAATCAATCAAAGTGAGCAAACACGATTACATGCATTGCATACTTACTTGTATACTTGCAATCATCTTAATAGGTTGATCAAGCTAATCAACAAAAGGAGCATTGGGACAAAGACATCAAAACCGAAGACTTGTAATCAAAGCTTTGGACTAAGACATGTAATTTTGTATTTATTGAGTTTGGAATGTTTAATGTAAACTTGAGCACTAGGATTCTGTCCCTTCATGATTCGGTAAACCGAACCCCAAACGGTCAACCGAACCCTTCTAGTTTGGTCCACCGAACACCTATCCGTAACCCGAATTCTTCCCACCAGTAAAACTTAGCTGTTATCTGGAATTGCCCCGACAGAAGACCGAACCAACTTTGGTCGACCGAATAGCCCTATACTGGTTTTGGACTTTGCTCTAATGGTCGCTTTTGGATCAAGTCCCTAGAGCCCAATTGATTTGTCCTAATTAGAACGATCGAATATCTATCAGTCAACCGAGTCCTTCTTGGCTTTAGGCGCCTAACGACTATTTACACGTGGCACTTGACCATTGTACCCAATGACTATTTGAGCTATAACTGTCAGCGCAAAACCCACGCTAAACTTCGGTCTACCAAAGTGTAGACGGTCAACCAAACTTGAATAGATCAGAGCCCAACCAATATTACTATCCACCTTGGAACGGTGTACCGAATGGAATTCAGTTAACCGAACTTAATTAAGGCTAAATTGTTAAAAGGTACTAGAAGTTGGTGAACGGTGATCCGAACCACTTTCGGTCAACCGTATGCTTATTTCAGACCATTACTTCAGACTACCGTTCGGTTAACGGTCGACCAAATATGCATAGAAATCTGCCCGAGCTTAAGTCACATCTTGCATTCTCAAGAATAGAGTGTTAGTTAGATTGTGATTCCATCTCCATATTCAAGAATCACCAAAGAATTGTAAAGCTTCGAGGAAGCTCCCTCTCGGGTTATGAAAGGAGACACGAGCGAGGCGAGGTTGTTCGCGAGGCTTGGTTGTTGTAAACATCGTTTATCTCAGCCCAAAACGGAGATCGGTTAGTGGAACCGTAAGCAAGGCTTAAGGGATCGAGCGAGGCTTGCAAGGAGGACTAGGACCAGGTGCAGTGCCAAACATCTCTAACTCCGGTGTCGTCGATTTTGTGGTTTCCATTGTCTCTTCCCTAAATCCTTCGATTATCATTTTTAATTCCACATTTAACTAGTGATTAGAGAGCCATAGATCCTAACACTACACACTAGAGAGAAACTCCTAAGCTTTGAAATCCTCATTTCTACACTCCAAGCCTAAATTCCACACCTATGATCATAGCCAAATCATACTCAAAGTGTGCTCAAGATTTAGACTGTTGTCGCACTCATTTGCAGTTCGAGAAGCAAGGATTTCGGGGAAAGCCCAAAGTGTTCCCCCTTGGGTTGTGAGAGGAAGAAATCAAGCTAGCGAGGGTTCTTCGCAGAGCATGTGTTGTAAAGGATTAATCTCGGCCTAGAACAAGAGTGATAGTGAAGACGTAGGCGGAGCTCAATGGAGATCGAGCGGAGCTTCGAAGAGAAGAAGTAGGCAGGAGGCCGAACCTTTATAAAATCACCTTGTCTTCATCTTGTGGTTTGCATATTTCATTCCCTACTTGCTTGTTTGTTTTAATTTTCGCTACATCTTTGATTAAGAAAGTAGAGGTTAATTAACCCTAAAATCGATTAGAACTAAGCCATTCACGATCCTACATTTGGGATTAGAGCATTGTGAGCTAAATTGCATACTTAATCTTATTTTTAGCATGGTACCTACATCATCTAATCATATATAAGGATTATGCAAGGCTAGGCCTCCTTTGCTTAATGGGTCTAATTATGATTACTGGAAGAATAGGATAATTTTTTTCCTAATATCTAATAACCTAAAGTATTGGATTTTCCTTCAAAATCCCTACACATCCCCAAATGAAAATGAATTAGCCTCACTTTCTAGGGCCAAAATGAAAGAGATTGGGATGAATTCTATGATTATGAACATCTTGTATTGTGGCTTTAATGAGAATTAATATACTAGAATTAGGGGTTGTGAAAGTGTATTTGAAATATGGCGTAGATTGCAAATGCATCATGAGGGTGATAGCAAAAGTAAGGAAACTGTTAGCAATCTACGATTGAATCTACAGGTTCAGAATTACCTTTGGTGGAGAGAACCTGTGGCAGTGGAATGGATCGGCGATCACCTTACAGAATCCTCTAGAGCACCGGTCGGTCTTCTACTCTCTTGGAGAAGAAGCACGAGTCCACAACCCAAGAGTCTACGGATTGGCTTGGTGGATGTGGAGGGTCGAATGGGAGAGAGAGGGAGAGGTTGCGGCTAGGGTTTGGTGGGGCTAGGGTTTGCACACAAGAATTAGTCCATCCAATGGGAGGCTCCCCTCCTTATATAGATGGCCCCACCCTAAACCCTAATGCGCAGCCAATGAGAGTGCGCCACGTGTCAGTGCTTTGGGCAAACATCATCTTAATCCTTAGATTAATCCAATATCTCCCACTTGCACAACAACACGTCAACAACACGTCATCTTCTTTTGTGTCCCTGACATATACGTATATATCCCCGATACATACAATCATAAGATGGCAATGTGTCACCTCTTCATGTGTCCCTGACACATATGTATACATCCCTGATATATACAACTATTTCTCTCTTCCAAGAATGCATCCACAATACGCAAGTCTCTGATCATGTATCCCTGATACAAGACCATATGTGTCCCCGACACATGTACTCTTCCGATCATACGGACAAATGGGTTGTGCGACCGGTGATGCACCTGCAATTCAGGAGTCTCAAACTAGAAACCTTACTAGAAGGCCAGAATGACAACATCCTCAAAAAAATAACAATT
This sequence comes from Triglochin maritima, assembly GCA_963682175.1. NCBI lineage: Eukaryota > Viridiplantae > Streptophyta > Magnoliopsida > Alismatales > Juncaginaceae > Triglochin > Triglochin maritima. Next base: position 36,391,751 of record OY821773.1, on the reverse strand, counting down.
AAGCAGTCAAATGCACATCACTGTTCCCCAGGTTTACTCAGAAACTCACTTGACATGAACGGTATCTCGATCCCTCGGAGAGAATACCTTCTTGTCCTGAAGGTACTTGCTACTGTATCCAATACAGTTGGGCCCAGCAAATACTTTTAGTACAGTCGAGTCAAACCTTTCCCTTCGCCCCAGACCACCATTACACTCAGAGTTGACTCCTTTCCCGAAGATGCCTCTTTAGACCGAATCTCTCATGGTCATAGATAACATCCCAAAGTAGCCACATCAACTCTTTGCTTCATGGTGTCGTCGAAGGTCACTAAGGGCAACTAAATGACAATCAAGTCTTGGACTCACACAATGAAGGAGCAGGGATACATCCTTTCACTTCCAAATGGTCGCTCAGCACATGTTGTATGACAAACATGCTGTGGTGGATCATATTGTACACAAAAGTATGTCTGTCTCTCAACACCATACAAGTCTTAGTCCAGTCGCACCCCCTCTGCGCCTGACCCGAGCTTCATCATTGTCGCCTTAACGCCATACAAGTGTCACCTGGCGCCACATGTGATGCTCGCACTTGGCTTCTATAGGTCACATGAATCGTGGGAACATTCATGTCAATCCTCACCAACATAGAGGATCTCATCTTGATTCCTAATCAAGGTGACTGTCCTATCATGAACTACTCTGGATCTATCATACAAGATCTCTTCATGATCAGTCTCATTTCTGCTTGCTATCAAAGCACCAGAGGCGAATGCTCGTGTGAGTAAGCATTCTTCAGCCTATTGACAGAATAATATTTTATGCTAGAACAACTACATCAACCAAACAGATATAGTTGAAAGGAAAAATACAATCACTCATAAAAGGAAGTTAGACATGCCAATACATCAAAGTCTGCGTAAGCCTAAGGACTTCACATGAGACACAAACGAGTCCTTAGATATAGCCTTGGTAAGAGGGTCAGCTACCATGAGACTAGTAGACACATGTCTTAACACAACTTCCTTTCTCGCTATAATGTCCTTCACAAAGTACTCCATGCTTGGGTTGGACTGGTATCGACTCACCATGCCCACAACATAACAAATGTCTGGCCTAGTACACATCATAGAGTACATGAGGCTTCCCACAGCATTGGAGTATGGAACCTTGTCCATTTTGGCCTTCTCTTCGGGAGTCTCAGGATGCTTATCAAGGCTTAAGTGTAAACCCTTCTCAACAGGAGTGTCGATTGGTTTGCATTTGTCCATGTGGTATTTCTTCAAGACGTTGTTAATGTAAGTCTCTTGAAACAATCCTAGAAGTCTCTTGGACCTACCTCTAACTATCTTGACACCAAGGACGTAGCTAGCTTCACCCATGTCCTTCATTTCAAATGTGGAGGACAACCACTCTTTAGTGGATTTCAGTAACTCTTTGCTATTGCCAGCGATGAGTATGTCATCAACATACAAGGTCAGAATGACAAATTTACCATTGGATCTCTTAACGTAGACAGTGATCTTCCTCAAGCATAGAGAACACATTCTCTGATATAGCTTGATGGAAGCGAATGTTCCACTGTCTAGACGCTTGTTTTAAGCCATATAAGGACTTATTGAGCTTGCACACTTTGCGCTCTTGTCCTTTGACTTCAAAACCTTGAGGTTGATCCATATAGATATCCTCCTCAAGTTCTCCATTGAGAAAAGCAGTCTTTACATCCATTTGGTAAAGCTCTAAGTCCATCTGAGCTACAATAGCTAGTAGAAGGCAGATGGAGGCAAACCTAACCACGGGTGAAAAGGTTTCCACAAACTCCAGGCCTTCTCTTTGGGTGTAGCCTTTAGCTACCAGTCTAGCCTTGAATCTATCAATAGATCCATCCACCTTCCTCTTAATCTTGAGGATCCACTTGGCCCCAACGGCCTTTCAGTTTGGCGGTAAGTCGACCAAGTCTCTGACTCGATTAACTTTTATCGAGTCCAACTCTTCCTTTATAGCTTCTAACCACTCTTTAGCATTTGGATCTTCCAAAGCCTCTTTCAAGGTCTCCGGTTCTTGCTCATCGATTACTGTCATCCCGGATGATTCATAATCAATTTCTTCTTGAGCTATCATGAGGGCCTCTTCCTCTAAGCGAAACCGCCTACGAGGAATGAGCCCGCGTTTGCTTCGACGCATATGGATATCTGATGGCTCATCCTCCGTGAGAGCTATCGGATCCTCAGCATTGCTGCTCCCACTAGGATCGACTGGTGGAACCTCATGTTCAACTTCCAGATCATGATCCCGTGGAGTGGCAATGTCCTCATCTTGTTGTTCAAAGAAGTCCACTGACTCTTTGATAACTCCAGCAAGGGTTGGAAAATCATTTTCCAAGAATGTTGCATCCCTAGACTCCAGTTCCGTCCTTCTTTCATTCTCGTCTACCACGGTAAAAACATAACCTTTGGAGAAAGCACTGTATTTTACAAAGATACACTTTTTGCCTCTAGGTCCTAGTTTTCCATATCGGTGACTAGTATAATGAATGTATGCCGCGCATCCCCAAAGACGCAGCAGACTAAAATCAGGCTTCCGTCCTGTCCATAACTACTATGGAGTTGAGGGAACCGATTTTGTTGGAACTCTATTGTGGATATAGGCAGCAGTCATTAGAGCATCTCCCCAAAACGAAATTGGTAAGCTCGCATGCTCCATCAGGGATCTAACCATGTCTAGCAACGTTCTATTCCTTCTTTCGGCAACACCATTTTGCTGAGGAGTATAAGGCATAATGAGTTGTCTAGATATCCCCTTTTCATCACATAACTCCTTGAACATTATGGAGAGATACTCACCACCTCTATCCGTTCTAAGAGTTTTTATCTTATTATCCAACTGATTCTAAACTAAGCTCATGAATTTCTTAAAACATTCTAGAGCTTCTGACTTGTGAGAAATAAGATAAATATGACCATATCTAGTGAAGTCATCAATGAATGTGATGAAGTAACTTTGTCCATGTCTAGTACGCACATTCAAAGGTCCACAAATATCTGAGTGAATTAGTTCTAAAGGAGAAGTAGCCCTAATGGCTTTTCCGAACGGTTTTCTAGTTGTCTTTCCAGCTAGACATGATTCACAGGTCGGCAATTCAAATTTGGAGCATTCTCCTAATACCCCCTCCTTTGCCAACCTGTTCATCCAGTCAACACCAATGTGACCTAGTCTAGCATGCCACAAAACTGAATCATTATTCATGGAACTTTGGCTCATAAAGGCACTAGTATTATGATTGAAATCATAAATTGCATCCAACACAATAAAACCGTCAGAAAGAAAAGCACGTCCATAATAAATGTTAGAAAGGTATAAACCCATATCATTGTTCTCAAAAATAACTTTAAAACCATGTCTCATCAAGACAACAACAGAAATAATATTTCGCCTTATAGCTGGTGCATACAACACTTCGTGAAGTAATAGGATCCGGCCACTTTGCAAAGCCACTTTGCATGTGCCAACTCCAAGAACTTCAATGCTAGTGTTGTTTGCCATGTTTATTTGCCTCCCACTTGGAACACGGCGATATTCCACGAAGGCAGAACGATCCTTTGTTACGTGGTCTGTGGCACCTGAATCCACAATCCACACAGGAGAATGATCAGTGAGCATCACAGAACTAGTCACGTTACAATTCGAGGGATTACACACAGTAATTACCTTTTGCTCAGTGCACTCACGAGCAAAATATCCAGTCTTTTGGCAGTTAAAACAAGTCACATTAGACTTATCTTTCCCACCTCTGGATCCTCGAGGTCGTTTCTTTCCAGCTTTGTTTTCTGTTTTGTTTGAATTTGCACCCTTCTTGCCTTTAAAACCCTGAGCTCTATCTCTTTTGCGTTTAAAACCTGCACTCCTCCGAGGAGTGCCAGCCTCAGCAGCAAACACTTCAGTTAGAGGGGCTTTCGAAAGCATGCGGTCCTCCTCCAGCTCTAGGTGTTTTGTGCCTGGTCAAATGTCCTGATGTCATCAGCATGGGTCAGATGGACCTTCATATGCTCCCAACTCTTCGAAGGCAATAGTTAAGAAAGCCGTTTTACTAATCTAGATATTGAGATCCATCATGATTTAATGACCCAAAAAAAACATTTTAAATCATGGTAAATCAGCAAATAAGAAAGATATTTATCACTGGTTTCAAGGTGGTTCACACAAAACACTTCTACCTTGCAACTCCCACTAGGCATGCGAGTTCCCAAAAACGGTTTTCAAAAAAACAATCAACATCACACAGATATGATTACTACATTACTTCCATATCGAGCTAATGATCCCCATTAAGGATTTAACATCGTTGACGGGAACCCGCATGAGACTTATAGCAATAATATCACAATAATAAACAATAAAGGAGCCCCTCGTCTCCTCCGGGCAATAAACAGTCCACAGTCCATAATTATTACAGTCCATAAATATTACAGTCCATAAATATTACAGCCCATTACGATAACTATTGCAAATGGAAATAAATGAATGAAATTACGCTCATTTCTCAATAAGGCAGTAAATAAGATTAGCAATCATTCATTCCACAGAGCCACAATCTTTCCATACGTTAGCACAATCCGACGTATGAAAAAAAAGTGTGCACCTCATTCAAACAATAAGGAAGTAATGCATAAGGAAACAATGCATGAATGGGGCACGAAACTAGGCAAAAAACGTGTTAGGTAATGACAACCAATCTCCACAATAATCATTCTCAAAATTATCCTACTTTGATTAGGAAAGAAAAATCCAAAATTATATGGTGGAGAGCAACACATATTTTTTCATCAAAGGAAAGCATCCAAACATAATTTTTAAAGGCAATAAAATTCCAGCCCATAATATCTCCCAATTTTTTTCGGAATTAGCCAATCTTTCCATAATCAATATAAGCATGCAATCAACAATAATTAAGCTACTTGAAAAGGAAAGAAAAATTCGAACTTCTTTGGTGGATGACATCACATATATGCACATTTGATGAAAAGGAAATATTTCAAATGAAAGGCATGCAATTATTCCAAAAGAAATCCGAAATATCCTAAATGAGATTAACATATATGTGCATTCAATCATAAAGGAAATATTTCAAATGAAATGCATGCAATTATTCCAAAAGAAATCCGAAATATCCTTAATGAGATTAACATATATGTGCATTCAATCATAAAGGAAATATTTCAAATGAAATGAATGCTCTCATTCCAAAAATCCGAAATATACAATATGGTAACTCAATATTCATGTATGTGCATGATTTTGCAATCAACATCTAATCCAAGATGCATACACATGTGATTAAAAAATTACATATACATGAATAAGGCAACAAGCATCTAACCTTAGATGTATGTACAAGAGTTTTTAAAAAAATGCACAATCAAATCATACCATCCGAAATATATGATCACATTATATGATACATGCAATAATTAACTCTTGTAAAATTATCATCATATTTCAAACAAGATATATGCGCAAATAATCAAGAATAAACCAACTCTAGCTGCAAGCTTTGGTTGAAAGAAATATGCGCAACAAACATAGATTAACATGTAACCCTAGGTACATGGATAAAGTGAAATCTAAGATATGCTCAAGAATGAAATAATTATGAAACTTGTAATACAATTCGCATGTAATGAAATGAATAAAGAAAAACATGCACAAGGGTGAGAAAAATGCCATCAAACCCTACGCGCATGATGAAGAGAAAAAAAACTACACATGTATGCGATTTCTCTCAACAACTACCGAAATTATTTAAACATATATGAAATAAGAAAGTGCTCAAAAAATTTGGAGGTGACCAAGATGGATCTGGTACCAATGTTAGCAATCTACGATTGAATCTACAGGTTCAGAATTACCTTTGGTGGAGAGAACCTGTGGCAGCGGAATGGATCGGCGATCACCTCACGGAATCCTCTGGAGCACCGGTCGGTCTTCTACTCTCTTGGAGAAGAAGCACGAGTCCACAACCCAAGAGTCTACGGATTAGCTTGGTGGATGTGGAGGGTCGAATGGGAGAGAGAGGGAGAGGTGGCGGCTATGGTTTGGTGGAGCTAGGGTTTGCACACAGGAATTAGTCCATCCAATGGGAGGCTTCCCTCCTTATATAGATGGCCCACCCTAAATCCTAATGCGCAGCCAATGAGAGTGTGCCACGTGTCAGTGCTTTGGGCAAACATCATCTTAATCCTTAGATTAATCCAATAGAAACTCGCATTAGTCTCCTCATGCATAAATATGAAATCTTTTCTATGCAAATCGGTGAAAACATAAGCGAAATGAACACTCGCTTCACCGATATTACAAACTCTATTTGTGTTTTTGGATGAAACATAATGAAGGAGAGATGACTCGAAAATTCCTCTGGTCACTAAGCAACGATTGGGAAGATAAAGTCGTGCAATTGAAGAGGCGCATGATCTTTCCAAATTATAGATGGAGGAACTCATTAGAAATCTGATGACTTATGAACTTCAAATCAACCATCGAAAGGAGAAGGAAGCCTCCAAGAACAAACCCACCATGGCATTACATGCAAATCTTGATGAACCAAGGAGGAGAGTAGAAGATGAGGACATTAAGGTCCTAGCCAAAGATTTCTTCAAATTCCTCAAAAAGGATAAGGAAGAAACAAGAGAAAGGAAAGGAAGGAGAAGTGAGAAGAGAGAGAAAAGTTGAGGAGAGAGAAGCTCTGGGGAAGCATGGGGAACCTATGGTTTCCTAGGTAATTTTCTTGCTATTTTCATCATTTTACTCTTGATTTCCTACTCTTATGGAGCGTTTGGAGTGTTCTAGTCATGATTCAAGGCTGTTGGAGGATGGTTGCAGCCAAAAGCATCCTCAAACAACACTCACAAGCCATGGGACGGTGGCTGCAGCAAGGGTCAAGCAAGTTCCTCCCACCAATGGTGAGGGCTTTCAACCTAAGAAGTGGTCTGAGTTGTTTGGGGCTGGAGTGAAGGAAAAGACGGCTCTTGAATTCATCCAACCGGGGCTAAAGGATGGTGCTAAAGTGGCGGTGTGCACAAAGAAGCAAGTTGTGGAGGCGCTGAAATCGTGGGACAAGGTTCTTTTTGGGTATTTCGTGGACTTCAAACCCCACTTCCCAACTCTTGAGAGGTATTTGCACAATCTTTGGGAGCTTTAGGTGATTCGTTGCCGGAATGGGTTCTTAGTTTTCAGATTCACATTGGAAGAGGATTGCAAGCATGTTATTGAGAGAGGTGCTTGGTTTGTTCGGGGCACCCCCTAAGTAGTCCAGCAATGGACGTCGGAGGTTGTGGGTGAGAGAAGCAAGATGTCATCTATTCCAATATGGATAAGGCTGCAAGAGCAAGACCTTCGATTTTGGTCACCCTCGATTTTAAGCACCATAGAGAGTATTCTTGGGAAGCCGTTATACATGGATGATAACACCACTTCTGGGAGAAGGCTTGCGTTTGCTAGGCTTTGTGTGGAGGTGGACCGAACATTTAAGTACCCGGAGATCGTTGAAATACAAATTGAAAGAGGTGCATGAGAAAAGGTGGACATGGAGTATGAATGGAAGTCGGGGCATTGTGAAGTATATTCGGAGTTTGGGCATGCTCAGGTTCGGTGCCCACAAAATCAGCATGAGAAGGTGAGGGAGGCTGCAAAACCAGCTGTGAAATCCACTCCGAAGGTGCAAGGTTGGGTGAATCTTCGTCAGAAGGGAGAGACAAAAAAGAGTGGTGCATCCGAGGCGAGAGAACATGAAGAGGAGAGTGTAGTAGCTGGTGCGAGGGAGGGGCTGGCTGCTGATACTCAAGTGGTGACCCTGGAGCATGAGGAAGATGGAGGCGTGAAAACACCTAGGGTGGCCATAGTGGAGCTGGGCATCACAACGGAGGTGGAGCCCATAAAGGAAAGGGAGACCATAACGGAAAAAAGGTAGCTCTCAAACGAAAATGGTGAGGGTTGGAATAACGGAAAAGCAAGCTTTACTTTTAGAAGAGGAACCAATCATCTTGGAGGCTGGTAGTGGAGAACTTTTTGCATGAACCAACCATGGAGTAGTTCCCTCCTTTAGGGGGGACAAAGGCTACTATAGGAAGGCACCATGTGAGCACAAGAAGAGAACCAATCAAGGGGGACCAGCAGCAGGTTGGTGGGGGAAACAAATAAAATTCTGGTCCACCAATCATGGTGGGGAACCCCAAAGGAGTATCCTTTGCTTCATCTGGAGGCACCATTGCTGGAAACATTTCAGGTGGGAACCAACGTGACATGCATCATGGATGAGAGGAGCTCAGCTATGGGGCGAAGCAAACTAATGGATTGAGTAGGGTTGCCGGGTGTAGCTCCGATTCTAGCCACCTACGCCCAAGGGGAAGCATCATTACCTGGTTAAGGGCTATGAGGGACAAGACGAGCATCAAGGGACTGGAGCATTTCAATGTCCTAGTGGAGCTTGAAGGAAGAGAGGAAGAAGGGGATAGTGCTGCTGAAGGAGGGAAAGATGAAGGCGCATATGACATCTTTGCTCAGCATGAATATAGGAAAAGGAGGGATGGGCACAAGGCTGCGTCTCGACCACCTCGGTGGATATCGAATTACTATCTCCACAGCCCGAAGCGTTCCGTACATTCGAGAGAAGGGACTAGAACAACCGAAAGCAAACCGAGGCGGTAAGGGACGAAAGTCTCATATTGCAAAGCCATTAATGTCCTAGTGTGGAATGTGCATGGAGCAAATCTCCCCGGCCGTGCACACATAATAAGGGTACGAATAAAGGAGGCCAAATTGGACATTGTGTGCCTCGTTGAGCATGAAGTGAAACTTAAAAAGTTGGATCGGTTTAGGCGCACCATTTGGGGGCGTGAGTGGGTATCGAATAACATGATTATAAATTCGGGTAGGTTATTTGTGTTATGTAATAAGCTTAAAGTGGATCTCCAGGTATCCTACGAGACCAAATAATTGCTTCAACTCGAGGGAAGGGAGGTGAGAAATGGGAGAAACATTACCATCACCGTGGCATATGCTGAAAATGGGCTTGTGCAGCAGAGGTCCCTTTGGGAGGACCGGAGTCGAGCCACTCCAGTAGCCTCGACACCTTGGTTGGTATGTGGAGACTTTAGTTGTTTCAGAAAAGCTAGTTAGAAGAGGGGAGGTGCGGTTCTCAATATGGTAGCCATGGATGAGTTCAATGTTCGTGTGGATTGGCTCCAACTTGTGGATGTCCCATCTACCGGAGGGGAGTTTACGTGATCAGAAAAGCTAGTGAGAAGAGGGGGGATACTACTCGTATTGTGAGTCTGAAATTAAATAAAATTTTCTTAGGTTATGTTGTCTCTCTTATGTTACATTGCAAGCCTAGCTTAATCTCGTTCCACTAATATTAGTATACTTAGTTAACATGTTTTACTCTTTTAAAAAAAATAAGTAGCTTAATGATTAGTGAGTAGTTCCATCCCCCTTTGGAGGTGGAGATGTTTATACATGCGATAAAGAATGGAAAAGAATGCTTTATTTTGAAATGTGTGGATGAATGTGAATGTATGCTGGCTTTTTTAGAGTAGAACACTTCACTTAATGGGTTTTGCCACAACTATTAGACACCTCCCATGCTTGTTTAGGTTCTGAAATAACCAACTTATGTATGTGCATGATAATCAACTAGGTTAGTGATTGGATTGATAGGTTTTGCCATAACTATTAGAAAATTCCTATGCATAAAAACACAACCTCCATATGTGCCTAATGAATGCATTCTTCACCATCTTATTGTATGTTTACACTCACTCCACCCCTCAGGGTTTTCTATTTCTGATTTTCAGCCTAGTTATTAAGTTCCTTTAGTTTAGTTTTAAACCATTGCTAGTTGTCTTCTTTTGCATTCGCTTCGTACTAGTTTAGTGTAGTTTAACTTAGCATAATCAACATCTTCTCTCCCTTTTTCGCCACTTGATTTCGAAAGAACCAGAGGATACTCACCTCCTCGTGGATCGACCTGTACTTGCGTCGTCTTCACCGACAGCTGTGCACTTGCGGTTTAAACTTTAATCGATTAAAAAAGTTTTTTGCACCGTTGCCGGGGAGGTATCAGTCCAGACTCTGGTATGGAGGATTCAAGTAGATTTATTTTTTATTTTGTAGTGTGCTTTGTTTCAGGACACTGTGAGGCTCAAGGCAAGGAACCAGGGGAAGTTTGAAGGAGAACTGAGCTAGAGGGACCACCAATCAGCGGCCTAACACCGCCAACTGGCGGTCTGGTGGGCTCCACTTTCCTCTTCTTTCTTTGGTTTGTTGTTACATCTGATATAGTGGTCCGGGGCTCAATTTGGTATGTTTTGACATGTAGTTTGCCCCCAGAGCAATAATCAATCCCTTTTAATCAACTTGGACCCTAAAATCCAAAGCAAAAGATTAGGCATTCTTGCTTGTTTAGGTCATGCATCATATACTTGACTTAGGCATCTAGTTTGTCTTTTGTTCTAGCTTTACTTTCAGTTGTTGAGCACTGGTATGAGGTACACATTTCCTACACTCATTCATGCATTTGGTATGACCATGCATTAGTTAGTAGGAATTGCATTGCAAGAAGTGTGAGTTGAGCGTTTGTCTGGAGAGTTGATTTCTAGATTAGGACTCCAAAATGCTACTATGGAGGGGTTGTACAATAAGATTAGGACTCCAAAATGCTACTATGGGGGATTTCATCATTCTTTCCTTTGCCCCAAAAATCACACTAATCAAGAGCCTAATTTTAAAATAAAGTAGACATTAGCTCCTAAGGATCTCGGTCGCATTAGGAGAGTGATCCGATCGTGACCGTCATGGCCTGATCGACGTCGCCCACTCGGTCAATAGTAGGAGAGATGAGATCTCTGGATCTTGGCTCGCTTGCTGGGCTTTGTGGTCCTCGTCTTGGGGTTTAGGCGTGTTGATGCCGCGTGACTTCACAGTTAAGCATCGTCTAGCTGTAAGGACGTATAGCGACCTTAGGTTGTTTGAGCCTTGTGTGCTTCTACAAGTACCTACCTACCATAACATAATGACTTCTTCCCTTCTCTCCTGAGTCATTCCTTCTCATCTGAGTCTTCCCATCTTCTCATCTGTGCACCCTTCTCAGTTTTTTTGTTCTAAAAAATATTAATATAAAAACAAACTTTTGGTTCGTGTGTGTACCTTTGTGCATGCTTGTGTGGGCACGAGACGAGAGTGGCTGTTTGACGAGGTGTGTCGTCAATCCTGCCTCGGTAGTCAATTTCTTGACGCCTTCCCCTTTTCGTGTCGCACACAGTCCGGGTTCCATGGCTGCTCAGTACCGCGAGGAGGAGCAGTTGTTGGACCCACATGTTCCACTTGTCCCTGTTCTCGTTTCTCTACGTGATCGCTGCTACCCGAGCCATATTGCTCTATGTTCGTGCATCGTATTCCCAGAGTCAAATGGGAACCACTTTGAGGTTAAGCCTCAATTTATCTCCATGCTCCCTCAGTTCACTGGGAAGGGTGACCCCTATATCTTTGTCAGGGAATTTGAGGAGGTCTGCGCTATCTTCAAGTTGCAACAATTTAGCACATACTCCATCCATCTTAAGCTTGTCCCCTTTGCACTAAAGGATGATGCCAACAAGTGGTTGTACAGAAACTAGGTGAATGCCTTTAGGACTTGGGATGAATTTCAATCTGCATTCCTCAAGAAGTACTTCCCAAATCATCAGACTCAAAAATTGAGGAACGAAATCAATTCGTTTTATCAACATGAGACCGAATCATTCCATGCATACTTAGAGAGGTTCAATGAGCTACTATCCTCATACCCTCACCATGGCATCGAGTTGTGGTGCCTTTGTTAGATTGTGTACGAGGGTCTTCACATCCCATCCCGAATGCTCCTTGAGTCCATGTGTGAAGGAGAGTTCTTCGGAAAGGATGAAAGGGAGGCATGAGCTTTCCTAGAAGACCTCGCTGAGAAAACCAAGCAGTGGGAGAGTGTGAGGGACCCATCACCATCATCTAGCATAGGAGCAAGGATCGCAAATGCTAACTCAACTAGATCGGGTGCTGTATTTGCGGTCGATACCGCTACGGCCACCAAGGCACACATAGCGGCCATAATGCGCCAAATGTTTTTAATGGAGGTCCAAAACCTGGATGGTGTGTAACATGTACTTACATCTGGTCTAGTTCCCTGTTATTTATGTGGTAGGATAGGTCATGTAGGATGTGAGTGTGCATCAATTCCTCCTGAGATGGAACATGTCAATGCCCTCTATGATAGATCCAGGAATGACCCATATTCATCATCATATAACCCTCAATGGAGGAACCACCCGAATTTTTCGTGGAACCAAAACAATGCCCCAGGTAGTCCTTCAAGCTTCTCTCGACTACCTAACCGACCACACCAACCTCCCATGCATTCACAATCTTATCAGCCACTCCAAGCTCAAGCACCAACCCACTAGGTTTCCCAAATTCCAACAACATGGAAACCCTGTTTAATTCACTTGAGAACTTGATGCTTGGACTTGAGAACTCAGTAAAAATATTATATCATCCACAAGTGAAGTCCTCACTTCGAATCAGCAGACCATCAAATTTCTCGAGCTTCAGATGGGCCAATTGACTCATTCTCTACATGAGAGAGAGAGTGACTCTGCCCAGCCAACCTATGGCTAACCCCCGTGCTCACCATCAATCAAACATGAAAATTGAAATTTCGAGACCCTAGGGGGGCATGTGAACTATTTGGAAGGACCTACGGATCATGTCAATGCCATTGTGACCCTAAGAAGTGGGAAGTAGGTTGACAACCAAATTTCCACCGCAGCCACAATCTGTGCAGCCTATGCCGCCCCTCTGTGGCGATGATATGAGAAGGAGGCTGAAGGTGAGGGTAATACAGCAACGCCTCTTTCTCAGGCACCGCAGAAAACCTACCTGCCAAAAGCTCCATATACTAGTAGGTTGACTAAGAAACAGAGTTACAGTGTGGACAAAATGCTGGAGATATTCAAGAAAGTGAATGTCAACATTCATTTGTTAGACATGATTCAACAAATACCTCCCTACGCAAAATTCTTGAAGGATCTCTGTACGAATAAGTGGAAAACCAAGATCCCTAGAAAAACCTCTTTGGCGGCTAATGTGAGTTCGATCATTTCGAACCCAACGTACGTATAGTAGAAAGACCCAGGAAGTCCAACAATTTCATGTGTCATTGGGGACTCTAGCATTAATAATGTCTTGCTACATCTAGGGTCGGTGGTTAACCTTTTACCAGCGTCTGTGTATCGACTATTAAGCCTAGCCGAGCTCAAGCCTACGAAAACAACTTCATAGTTGGTTGATCCTTCGATCAAAGTCCCGATAGGGATCATTGAAGATATCCTAATCAAGGATGGAAATTTCATACTTCTCTTTTATCGACATTGCAGGCGACAAAAAGAGAACTCTTCTCAAAGGACCAAATTGAGAATTTTTTTATTGACTTGTAGTTTTAATTTTTGTTACATATGTTCATTTATCTCCTTCACTATTTGTAAATACTAATAACAAAATTAGATTGTTTTTACATTTTATAGTAAATTCCAATGATATGCACAAACAAAAGAATTTTAATCATGTCAGATTCCAGTTATAGGCAAAAATTACAAAATTTCGTCAAATATAATTTAAATTCCGCTGGATTCTGCTTTCCACTTCTTTCCTTTTGACTCCCAGAATCCACTTTCCACCTGCTTCTTATGTACACCACCTAATTAAGGTCTAGTCTATCCTTTTAAGCCCTTTGCGCTAATGAATGAAAATATTTATCTTACAGACTTCAATTAGTTTGAATCTTTGAAGTGTACGTTGGAATCATTCAAAAAGCAGATTCCCTCATTACTGACAACCAACAAAGAATATTCCAAATAGCACCATTTTTTAAATTCCCGAGTATGCAGAAAATCACTGTAAAGAATGACATCTTTGACTTCATGATTGAAAATTTTGAGGTGGAAGAAGGTGGATTCTGGATAGGGAAAAACTCCTGCACTTCAGCACCACCGACATGGCAATCATATTAGGGCCAAAAAAACGAGGAATGCCAGTCGACATGACTAAAAAACAATTGATCAAATCAGCTGGTCGGAGACTGGATAATATAAGGAATTATAGATACAACTGAGGGAGGACAGGGAAAGAGGACATGACATTGGATATGTCAAACTACTGATTTGTCTTCTTTTACTACATTCTTTTTTTGTTACAACACAAATAAAGCGAAGGAATGGTACATGCTTCTGTTGAAAGACTGGAGGACATGAGAAAGTTTGCCTAGGCAGAGGTAGTTTTTGAGTTCCTAGATGCTGGCATAGAAAAAGCGAGTATAGAACTGATGAAAAGGAAATCCTTAGCCAACCTTCCCCTATATAGAAGAAGATTGTTGATGGATACGTAGCTATTTTCACGTCATTTTGTTTCAGATTTGAAATTTTTGCAAAATATTTTGTGTTTTGAATAGGTTTTCTTGACACCAAATATCGACATATTGTTGCAGGTATGGTTGTGTAAGAAGTTAACAATTGTGAATGCAAAAGCCACCTCGCATTACAAGAGTCAATAGGTGAAGTTCTTTGCTTGGGTCACGGAAGATTCTTAAAACACTGGATAAGTGTAGCTCATACACTTAGAAGAGTTGGAACAACCTAAATATGTACAGACGGGTGAGGTTAACGAACTGGTTGACCCATGTACCACTAGCGAGCAAAGAATGAGCAACATTCCATGATACACAGATCCTCTAAGAATAACCGTTGGACACCACAAAATCCCAAGAGATCCACTACAAAATGAGGTGGACTTGACGGAAATGGAATTAAGGTGGTCGAAGGAAGATCAAACCAACAAAGAGCTCAATAAAAAATTGGGTGAGGACGCAAAAGAAATATAGTTCTTGAAAGATAACGCGATAAAGAATTCAAAAGAAATACACTTCTAGAATGTTAAAGAAATGGAAAGCGCAAAGGATGGCTTTTAGAGTGTATGCAATACACACCAGCAGATCAATCTTCTCTGGCAGGGAAAAGAAACGAAGAACTTGGAGATGAGAGTAAACTCGTCTCATCAAAGACTACATTACTCCTCAAGAGCACATTCTTGTCCATTAGATCCCAAAGCTTATATTGTTTAACTAACATATCATAACCAAGGAAAATACATTCCTTCGATTTCGAATCCAGTTTCGACCAATGTGTTTCATTAACCAACGCATAGACTTTGCATCCAAATATTCTCAGCCTTGAATAATCATATGGCTCACCCATACACACTTCCTGAGGTGTCTTTAATTCAAGTGCATATGACGGAGAGGCATTTACCAGATAGCAAGAAGGTCAATTGCCTCAGCCCAAAAATCCTTGGACAGAAACGTATGAAGCCTTAGCTTCTAGCCCCTTCACACAGAGTCTTGTTCATCCTTTCCGCTACCCCATTGTGCTCTGGACTTTGTAGTGTAGTGAAATGACTCATGATGCCTTCTCCTTCACAGAAACTAGTGAAGTCCTTTGAGGTGTATGCACCTCCATTATTTGCCATCAAGTACTTAACCAATTGTTCTGTACTTTTCTCTACCTGAGCCTTCCATGCTGTAAACTTCTCAAACACATCATATTTATTTTTCATAAAATAAACACATACCTTCCTTGAGAAGACGTGTTAGTGCACATACTCTAATATGCTTCTCATCTTGTGGATAGCCATCTTGAATCGAATCTTATGTTGTTTCCTAAAGACACAATATTTGCAAAAATCCAATTTCCAACTCTCAACACCCTTCAACTGACCTTGTTTATGTAACTCACACAAACCATTTTCCAACATATGACCAGGCCTCATACGCCATAGGATGGTATTTTCTTCGTCACTTTGTGCAAGACTTGTTGCACCCTTTCCTGCCACTGCATTCCCTTGCATCCAATACAAGTTGCCCACTTTGGTTTATTTTATCACTGTCATCACTCCATGAGTCACCTTCCCCTTTCCGTCCCCACCGGACCATCTCCACCCAAGAGTACCCAACTCTCCTAGACTTATCAGGTTCTTCTTCAACTCCGGACCATGACGCACTCCCATCAATGTTCGAATGCATCCATCGAACAACTTAAACTATATCGAACCAATCCCAAGGGTAGTGTATGGTGCATCGTTGCCCATAACAACGATTCATCCTCTTAGTGGTTCATAACAGGTGAACCACTCTCTGACAGCGCACATGTGATATGATGCTCCTCTATCCAAAATCCATCCACTCCAAGATTTGTTTATACCTGCAGTGCAAAATGTCAGGACGTCTACTTCGTCCCTTTCCACCACCACTTACACATTTGACCCAGCTGGGTTCAAATTTGATGATGAGGACAAAGCAATGTTGTTGTTAACGTCTCTGCCAGACTCATTTGAGAATTTAGTGAACACGATCATCTATGGGAAGGATTCGCTGGTGTTTGAAGAGGTCAAAAGCATGCTGAACTTGTTTGATGCAAGGAGGAATTCAAGTAGTAGTTCTTTTGATAAGGGTGAAGGATTGATCGTCTCACCGTATGGAAGGGGGCAGGGATGGTAACAAAGGAAGTGTAAACAACAAGGACAAGTCAAAATCAAAGGGGATATCCTTTAAATGTTTCTTCTACAAGAAGATAGGTCACATGAAGCGTTATTGTGGAGCCTTTAAGGAGGCACAACAAAAGGGTAAAGATGCCGAGTATGATTTTGCTAGTGAACACCGATAGGTGATCAAGAAACAATATGTTCTAGATCCCTCATCTGAAGCGTGTACAACTGACGCTTCAGGTTCAATTGATTGTCAATGCATTTCTTCATAAACATCTCCACCAGAAGTTTCCAATATTCAGCCACTGTCGCAGCCGATTACTCGAAGAGAATATCATCGGAAAGGCACAATTGAATGATCCCTATTACCTAGAGATTCAGCATCTCCCACTTTTCAACGGTCATCTTCGACGACTACTTCTCCTCACCACCCAAAGTATTCAAGAGACCGCCCGTTTGAGATATCAACGTACAGACCCTCCTTTGCCAAGTGGAAAAGTTCCCTTTTCTTGTGAATTTCTCCACAAGGAATTTTCTTGCATCCTCCCCCACCGCTAGAAGCAACCAATGCTTTGATACCAGATGTTGGAAGAGAATCTAACAATGCTACTATGAGATGAGGGATTAAAATGCACCAGCATATGAATATCAATGCAGAATTAAATGAACTTCTATCTCTCTCCCAAACTTATATGCAACAAAAAAACAGGCACAAGATGAAAGAAACAAGCAAAAGACGAATGCACACTTGAAACAACAACAACACATGGATTTACAAGGTTCGGCAACGTGCTTACGTCCTTGGGGGTCTCATGCGGGTTTCCTTTCCTTCTTTCTTTTTTTGCAAAGCAAAAAGGGCTGCTGAGCCGCTAATGTATTGATGGATTGAAAATTACAAAGCTCGAACCACACTGACAATGCGTAATTGAATACACTGCATTACAACACACATTATGTTAACTCCTAGCTTATGCTATCTAAACATTTAACTCTAATTCATACATTTTCCACGCTCTCTTGTGAGGCCAATCAGCGTCGCATTTTCACTTTCTTCTTGTCCTTCTTCTTTTCTGATCCCTGACTCTGTTTGTGATCCCTAACACAAAAGTCACTCTCCCATGTGTCATCAGAATCATAACAACATGGCTGCTCTACTCGTGTCCTGATGTCTCAATGCTTTGCCTTCAGGCGCATATACTCCATGTGATCTAGTGTTGAATGTTTTATTTAAACCGCAAGTGCACGGCCGCGTTGAAGCGGTGGCAAATACGGGTCATCCTCAGGGAGGTGAGCAGCCTCTCGGTTGCACAAAATCAGGTGGCGAAAAAAATGGAGAAGAGAGTGGATTATGCTATGCTACACTACACTACGAGGTATGAAATGTGAAAGAAAGCAACAAACGATTAGGTAAAACTTAACTAAGAACGAAAGAAGAGTGCTGGAATTGAGAAATGGAAAAACCCCTAAGGGGTGGAGTGAGTGCACACATGCAAAGAGGTGGGTATTGAACACATTCTTTAAGCACAAATGAAGGTGGTGTTATCATGCATAGGAAGTGTCTAAATGTTATGGCAAAACCTATCAACCCATTCACCAACCTAGTTGATTAACATTTACATATGCAAGTTGTTTATTTCAGAACCTAAACAAGCATGAGAGGTGTCTAATCATTTTGGCAAAACTCATCAAGTTATAAATTCTATCCTAAACAAGCAAGCATACATTCATGTTTTATCAACACATTGGAAATATAGCATTCATTCCATTCTCTAATGCATGTATGAACATCTACTCCACCCCCAATGGGGATGAAACTACTCACTACACATTACACTAATTATTAAACTAAGCAAGGAAAGCATATTAACTAAGATACTAAAACTAATGAAAAGAAATTAAACAAAGTAAAGCAAGAAATATGAAACAAAGTAAAACAAGCAAAATAAACTAATAACATAACAAAGAAACTTTTATTAACAAATGACTCACATTTCAAGTAGCATCCTCCTACTTTAGTGTGTGCTTCAAGGCCTCACTTCTAGTAGGAAGAATAGCCACTCAAAATATGGAGTGATTACAATAGAAGGTGAAGAGTTCTATTTATAGCCATAGAAAAAGGCAATCCGGGCCAATCCCCCGATGTGGCACTAAACAAATACCAGAAATGGATTAAATACACACTAATACGCGACCCACCAAAATCTTAGAGGATTTGGGCCAAAATAGACTGCCAATTAGCGGTCTTGGACCACAAATTGGCGGTCTATATGTTTCGGATCTTGCTAAGTTTTCTTCTGGACTTTTCTAGATGTCTTTGGTGATCTTTGTTGTATCTACTTTGCTTGTTGGAGCTCCGACCCGACTAGAATTGCCAAAATACTCCCCATGATGGTGTGGAGTATTTTGTTTTACTCTTTGGTCCTTCGGTCTTACGTTCAGGTCCTTCTCCATTGCATCTTAGTCCCCAGATCTGACAATTCAATCTTTTTTCCCAGCTTTTGGGTCCTTTTATGCTTCATCTCTTCGAACCTATTTATTCCTGAAAACTAAGCATAAAACTCGTAACATAGCATTGTTT
Source organism: Triglochin maritima (assembly GCA_963682175.1). Classification (NCBI taxonomy): domain Eukaryota; kingdom Viridiplantae; phylum Streptophyta; class Magnoliopsida; order Alismatales; family Juncaginaceae; genus Triglochin; species Triglochin maritima. Next base: position 36,372,580 of record OY821773.1, on the reverse strand, counting down.
ATGTGAAATATAGTGGATATAAGATGCAAATATGAGCATGAAATGATGTCAATCAAATATCCCTACATCTAACGTTTGCTAGTCCCGAGCAAAACAAAGAAAGGAAAAAGCATACGAAAAAAACAAGAAATCCTAACTCACTTTCGTAGGAATCACGGTTGTGCTTAGCACGTGCAACAAGCCGTTAAACCTCCTTGTCGCTAAGGAGGAGGAGTGTTGTCTCTTGAGGGTTTTCAGCGGATATACCCACAAAATCTGAACAAGAAACATTAATCAATCTAGCTACACGACTCGTTGGACTTATTTTGTCGATCATGGGACGCGGTAATACTACAGGTCAACTCTATATATGTAATCGGTCCACACACCTAGCCTAATGAGTTATTCGTGAAAGTTAGTCAAGGACTTAAGTGAAAGACATGGGCAACCTTAACTTCTGAATGTGATACAATGTGTAAAGTCCACTTTGGTTCTTATTTGACTCTTTTTTTTCTTTTTCTTTGGAGCATTTTATTGGTTGGTGTTTGATTCTACCAGGGTCAAGTTTCGTGCATCATTGCCTATAAGGACTTACACTATCACGTACACCTTCCCCCAAATCTCCACATAGGGCGATCCCTACCACCCGTGTAACGGGAGTTCGGTCGGTGCATCCAGGGTCAGATGACTCGAAAGCACCAGGCAAAAAATCCCCTCAGACCTACTTTCCTGAGTGATAGGAGCCGTGCGAGAAGAGAGAACACCACTTATTTATTTATCTACATAGGAACCAAAACCCCTACACTTAAGTTTCACAAAAAGAGATTAAGGGCCCTTGACTACGACAAACTTTCTTATACTAACAGACACGAATTATTTGACTCACAAGGTTCAGGGTGGACTTCTTTAAATGTTTGAGTGCTGAAACCCTATGATTACACGCCCCCCATGGGAAAACCGGGGTGCATCCTAACGACTCGATAAGACCTAAAGGCCGTAAACTAGAAATCCTAATACATCAAGTTCAAGGTAATTTTGCGAGCTTTGTTTTTACTTTGCCTCTCAACGGTTTTGCACATGCTAAACACACGCAAAACCCACAAAAACATTTTCTATCGCAAACACATGAAGATTTTGAAAGAAATGTGAAAATTTTGAAGCACTAGGCAAGCAAAAGAAGACAAGTCACCCAAGGATCATGACAAGCAGATATATCGATATTAAATGAAGCACACTAACATGACCCTATCAATACACACAAAAGAAAACAAAATCAAAGGAAAAAGACTTGACTATGTACACACGTAAAACACCCCCCACACCTACTTCATGCATTGTCCTCAATGAATTGAGCATGATACTAGATGGATTTATGCATGAAAAAAGGAAGATCCCACCAACATGAAGCACAACATGAAGTACATGGTTATAGTGATGGACACAAACCCAAATTTCCTCAAAACCTGTGAGATATTGAAGAAGGGAGACAAATACGTGAAGAAATGGGGCCCAAGTACACAAGGGTTGGGGCCCACAACAATCAATGCTCGCTCATGGAGTCTTTTATTACACTTTTTTTTTTCTTTTCTTTTGTTCTTTTTTTCGATTTTTTACATGATATATACAGCAACAACGATATTCTCATAATCATTTGGTCAAGGAACATCAAATGAGAACATCAAGTCATGAGGACCAGAGACTTGCCGAGATGGGTAAACTTCACCGGTACTCTGAGGTGTCATGAGGGGTCAAAGGTCAAAGCTGAACGGCTCGAACCCCTCATGATATTGATTGGGTGTGGGCAACAAAGAATGAAGTTGTGTTGCCTCACTAGGGTTTAGTTGCTCATCGAACAAAACCGTCCGACCAAGAGGTGGGTGCATCGGAAGGAGTTCCTCAAGCTCATTCGATGGATGCGGCAGACCTTCATCACTAAGAATGGGGCTGCTCCCCAAGTCATCCAACAAGGACCTCCTACCATCATTTAAATCATCAAGCAGAAGCTCGGTCATAGGTGGGTCCTTGTTGGAGTCAATAAGAAATTCAAATGGCTTAATTGCCATGGGACATGAGGTAGAGACACCTTCTGGTATAGGCATATGATGAGGTATCTCACTAGTACTCTCAACTGAATCATGCAACGAACACTCCTTTTGGACATTTTTGTTTGATGTTAGCTCACGTTGTTGCATTGCAAAGACAGGCAATGAGTTTTTCCTGGCCCAACAAACATTCTCTATGGGTTGCATTGGGGTTAGGAGTGTTCGTTGATTTTGTGGTGTTTTCTCCAATTGGCGGATGAGATTTAGATTTAAATGTTGATCCATGGGCTCCTGTTGCCTACCAGAGTTGAACACATGAAACTCGACACTCATGTTACCGAATGAGAGCTTCATGAGACCATTTCTACAATTAATTAAGGCGTTGGAAGTTGCCAGAAATGGTCTATCCAAAATCAAATGTATTTGGGAGTGGGTGTTCGCAACAGGATTGGTATCGAGGACAACAAAATCGACTAGAAATATAAAATCTCCAACTTTGATAAGCACGTCCTCGATAATCCCCTTTTGAATACGAATGCATCTATCCGCCAATTGGAGGGTGATCTTAGTTGGTTTCAATTCTCCCAAATTAAACTGTTGATAAACAGAAAATGGGAGGAGGTTGACTGCTGATCCTAAATCAAGCAAAACATTACTCATGCTAGTGTCCCCTACCATACACTGAATAGTAGGACACCCAGGGTCCTTGTATTTTGTGTAGGCGGGATTGGACAAAAGTGAGCTTACATTTGCAGCCAAGAATGCTTTCTTAGTAACATTGGTCTTCCTCTTGGTTATGCAGAGATCCTTCAACACTTTGGCATATTGAGGTATTTGTTGGATGACATCCAACAAGAGGATGTTAACCTTAACCTGCTTGAACACTTCTAATATCTTGTCCATTGTGTCACTCTGCTTTTTGGTTAACCTACTTGGATAGGGAGTTTTTGGCAGGTAGGTTTTCTGCAGTGCCTGAGAAGAAAGCCTTGGTGTATTACCCTCAGCCTCTTCTTCACCACCATTCCCACTGAGGGGCTGCATAGATGGTGGTTGTGGCAAGGAAATGTGATTGTTAACCTGTTCTCCATTCCTTAAGGTCACAATGCAATTGACATGGTGAACAGGTTCCTCCACATGGTTCACTTGCCTCCCCCGAGGTACCACATTCTCATTTTGCATGTGTTGTTACTGGTACATGCGGGGGTTAGCCTCATGCTGGCTAGGAAAAGACCCTCTCTCTCTTTCATGTATAGACTGAGCCAATTGGCCCATCTGAAGCTCTAAAGATTTGATGGTCTGCTGATTTGAAGTGAGAACTTGACTTGTGGTTGACATAAAAAATTTCATTGAGTTTTGAAGTCCACGAGTCAAGGTCTCAAGCAAATTTAATCGGGTTTCCATATTATTGGAATTTGGGAAACCCGATTGATTCGTGATTGGAGCTTGGGGTGGCTGATAAGATTGTGCATCCATGGGAGGTTGGTGTGATTGGTTAGGTGGTCGAGAGGAGGTTCAAGGACCACCCAGGGCTTTATTTTGGTTCCATGAAAAATTGGGGTGGTTCCTCTATCCAGGATTATAAGATGTTGAGTATGGGTCATTCCTAGCTCTGTCATAGATGGCGTTGACATGTTCCATCTCCGGAGGAATGGACGCACACTCGCTTTCTACTTGACCCATCCGACCACATGAATGACCGGGAAGTCGACCAGATGTGGACATGTGAGGTGTACTTTTTGGTTTTGGAGCTCAATCGAATCCGTACGTCACATTAAGGCTGCCATGCGTGCCTTAGTGGTCGTAGTCATATCGATAGCAAATGCGGTACCCGATCTAGTCGAGTTTGCATTTGCGATCCTCGCTCCTATACTAGATGATGCAGGTGGTTCCCTTACACTCTCCCATTGCATTATTTTCTTAGCAAGGTCTTCTAGGAAAGCTCATGCCTCCCTTTTGTCCTTTCCCAAGAACTCTCCTTGACACATGGACTCAAAGAGCATTCGGGACGGGATGTGAAGACCCTCGTAAACAATCTGACAAAGATGCCACAACTCAATGCCATGGTAGCTCCTTGAACCTCTCTAGATATGCATGAAATGTTTCGGTCTCAAGTTGATAGAACGAATTGATTTCGTTCCTCAATTTTTGAGTCCGATGATTTGGGAAGTACTTCTTGAGGAATGCAGATTGAAACTCGTCCCAAGTCCGAAAGGAATTCGCCTGGTTGTTGTACAACCACTTCTTGGCGTCATCCTTCAGTGCAAAGGCGATAATCCTAAGATGGATGGAGTCTGTGCTAAGTTGTTGCAACTTGAACATAGCACAGACCTCCTCAAATTCCCTGAGAAAGATATAGGGGTCACCTTTCCCAGTGAAGTGAGGGAACATGGAAATTAACTGAGGCTTAATGATTGATCGTTTTATTTTAACCGCAAGTGCACGACCGCGTTGAAGCGGTGGAAATACGGGTCGTCCACTGGGAGGTGTGTTCACAATTGGTTTGTTCGAAGGAGAGAGGTAAAAGAAGGAGAGAAAGATGTATTACACTATACTACACTAATCTAAACTAGTAAACAAGCAAGCTGAAATGAAATGACTAAGCTAATGACTAATGAAGAAGATAAGAAGACAGGAATGGAAATCCCTAAGGGGTGGAGTGTGTGTGTGCACATGAAATAAGTGTGGTGTTGAATGCATACTATAAGCTCAAGTGTGGTTAGTGTTTATTCATGCATAAGAAGTACCTCATGGCAAGACCTATCATTTACAACACTAACCTAGGTGATTAATATGAGCAATGCAAGGTTGTTATTAAGACACTTAGAGAAGCATGGAGTGTACCGAAGCTATGGTAGAAACCATCAAGTAAGGTTCTTAATAATTCAAGCAAGCATACTGATATTTCTCACAAAACATTCATATTAAGCATTCATACCACCTACATAACATGTACATACATCTACTCCACCCCAAAGGGGATGAAACTACTCACTACTCATTACACTAACTATATTAACAAAAGAAAGCATAATACTGAAATGAAAGTTAACTAAGAAAGCAAGAAGTATTAAAGAAACTTAAAAGAACATGAGACTAAAGAAACATGCAAGACATGTAAATTGAAATTAACTAAGCAATGTAAAAACTTAAGCAAACAAAATTAACTACAAAACTTCTATTATTACTCACTCCAAATTACAAGCAGCCCTTCCTCCACCAGAGTTTTGCTTCAAGGCTTCACTCTTAGTAGGGAAGAAGGCCACCAAGAGAGAGATGGATACAATGGGAGGTGAAGAGTTCTATTTATAAGCATGGAAAAAGCTAATCCGGGACAATCCCCCGATGTGGGACTAAACCAATACCCAAAATAGCCTAAACACATGATAATACAAGTCCAGGAGCGAGATTAGAAGATTTGGGCTCATCCAGACCGCCAATTCGCGGCCTATAAGGCCCAGATCCGTCTGGGTTGTCTGCTGGGCTTCTCTAGAAGATTTTCTTGGTCTTTGATGCATCTACTTGGTTTGTTGGAGCTCTGACCCAAATCTAATTGCCAAAACACTCCCCACGATGGTGTGGAGTTTCCTGTTTTGCTCTTAGGTCCTTCAGTCTTACCTTCAGGTCCTTCTCCCTTGCATCTTAGTCCTCAGGTCTCACAATGAAGTCCTTTTTCCTGCTTTTGGGTCCTTTCATGGCTCTTCTCTTCAAACCACTTTATTTCTGAAATTCAAACATAAAACTCGTCACATAGCATTGCTTAGATGTAAGATAATGGATATAAGATACAAATATGAGCATGAAATTATGTCAATCAAATACCCCCACACCTAAGTTTTTGCTAGTCCCGAGCAAAACAAAGAAAGAGAAAAGCAAACGAAAAACATGAAATCCTAACTCACTTTCGTAGGAATCACGGTTGCACTTAGAACGTGCAACAAGCCGTTAAACCTCTTTGTTTCCAAGGAGGAGGAGTGTTGTCTCCTGAGGGTTTTCAGCGGATATACCCACAAAATCCGAACAAGATGCATTATTCAATCTAGACACTCGACTCGTTGGACAAATTTTGTCGATCAATGGACGCGGTAATCCTACAGGCCGACTCTGTATAGGTAATCAGTCCACACCTAGCCTAATGAACCATTTGTGCAAGTTAAGTAAGGAATTAAGTGAAAAGACATGGACAACCTCAAGATCCTCAAGTGATACAAAGTGTAAGGTCCATTAAGGTTCTTATTTGCAATTTTTTTTTTTTTGTTTCTTTTCACATTTTTTTTCTTCTTCTTTTTTTCTTTTTATTAGTTGGAGCTGCATTCTCTTAGGGTAAGGTTTCGTGCATCATTGCCCATGAGGACTTACACTATCACGTACACCTTTCCCCAAATCTCCACATAGGGCAATCCATACCACCCGTGTAACGAGAATTCGGTCGGCGCATCCCAAGTCAGATGACTAGAAAGCACCAGGCACAAAGTCCCCTCAGACATGCTTTCCCGAGTGATAGGAGCCGTGCGAGAAGAGAGAACACCTACTCAATTATTTCTTATCAACACATGAACCAAAACCCCTACACTTAATGTCTCACAACAAGATTTAAAGGGTCCTTGACTACAACAAATTTCCTTAAGTTAACAGACACAAATTATTGACTCACTAGGTTCAGGGTGGACTTCTTCAAATGTTTGAGCACTGAAACCCTACGATTACTCACCCCCAAGGGAAAACTGGGGTGTATCCTAACGACTCGATAAATCCTAAAGTCACTGTACTAGATATCCTAATGCATCCAGTTCAAGACAATTTTGGGAGCTTTCTTTTTACTTTGCCTCTCAACGGTTTTGCACATGCTAAACACACGCAAAACCCACAAAACATTTTCTTTCGCAAACACATCAAGATTTTGAAAGAAATGTGGAAATTTTAAAGCACTAGGCAAGCAAAAGAAGACAAGTCACCCAAGGATCATGGCAAGCAGATATACCGATATTAAATGTAGCACACTAACAAGACCCTAACAATGCAAACAAAATAAAACAAAATCAAAAGAAAAGACTCGACTATGTCCACACGTAAAACAACCCCCCCCACACACCTACTTCATGCATTGTCCTCAATGAATGCGAGAAAGATACTACATGACTTTATGCATGAAAAAGAATAGATCTCACCAACGTGAAGGACACAGGGAAGATTATGGCCATGTTGATGGACACAACCCAAATTCCCTCAAAACCTGTGAGATACTAAGGAAGGGATTCAAATACGTGAAAGAAATGGGGCCTAAATACTCAAGGGTTGGGGCCCACAACAATCGATGCTCACTGAAGGAGTCTTCTATATTTTTCTTGTTTTTTTGTTTTTTTACATATATACACATGAACGCTCAACCACTCATGTAGGAGCATGAATGGTTGAGTGCGAGGGAGGTTCATGAAGGAACATGACCTCCTCGACGTCGGCTGGTGCCCCCTCCAAGTAGGGTTTGAGGCGTTGTCCATTAACATTGAACACGTCCCCATTCCCTGGGTTCAAGATCTCAACCGCTCCATGAGGATAAATGGTTTGGACAATAAACGGGCCAGACCAGCGACTGCGGAGCTTACCCACAAACAGATGAAGCCGGGAATTGTAGAGCAACACTTTCTGCCCGGCTGTAAACACCTTTCGCATAATCATGCGATCATGAAACATCTTGGCTCGTGACTTATGAATTTTGGCATTCTCATACGCATCATTGTGTAGCTCTTCTAATTCCACAATGTCGAGCTTACGTTGTACTCCAGCATGATCAAGATCCATATTCAGGTTCTTGATCGCCCAGAAAGCACGATGCTCAAGCTCGACGGGTAGGAGGCAAGCCTTGCCATACACTACCCGATATGGGGACATACCCAAATTGGTCTTGTACGCGGTGCGGAAAGCCCACAACGCATCATTCAACTTGGTAGACCAATCCTTCCTCGAGGAACTAACCGTCTTCTCAAGAATTTTTTTTAATTGACGGTTAGAGATTTCGACCTGCCCACTAGTTTGCGGATGGTATGGGGTCGCAAGCTTGTGGGTGATCGAATATTTCCTCATAAGCGCTTCAAACGAGCGATTACAGAAGTGGGTACCCCTATCGCTAATTATGGTACGAGGACTACCAAATCGCGCAAAAATGTCCCACAAGAATTTGGTGACCACCTTGTTGTCATTGGTCTTTGTGGGTATAGCCTCAACCCCCTTAGACACATAGTCAACGGCCACCAGAATGTAAACATTCCCGAACGAGTTCGGGAAGGGACCCATGAAATCGATGCCCCACACATCGAAGATGTCGACAACAAGGGCATTTTGCAAAGGCATCATGTCACGTCGACCAATCCTGCCAAGGCGCTGGCACCTATCACATTGCGTACAAAAGTCATAACCATCCTTGAAAAGAGAGGGCCAATAGAATCCAGATTGGAGCACCTTGGCAGAAGTTTTCTTTGCTCCAAAGTGTCCTCCACATGCCTTGGAATGGCAGAAGTGGAGTACACTTTGGAACTCGGTATCTGGGATGCACCGCCTGAAAATTTGGTCAGAGCAGTATTTGAATAGGTAGGGGTCATCCCAGTGGAAGAATCTGACATAAGATCTAAATTTGGATTGGTCAGATTTTGACCAACCCACAGGAAGTTGCTCGGTCACGAGATAGTTCACGATGTCGGCAAACCAAGGGTTATCTTCGATCGTGAACAACTGCTCGTCAGGAAATTTGTCATCAATTATTTGGTCCTGTGGGTTGGTCGTCTCTAGACAAGACAAATGGTCAGCTACAACATTTTCACACCCTTTTTTGTCCCGAATCTCGAGATCGAATTCTTGTAACAACAAGATCCATCTCAAGAGTCAGGATTTTGCATCTTTCTTCACCATGAGGTGCTTGATGGCTGTGTGATCAGAATAGATAATCACGTGGGAGCCAATCAAGTACGACCGGAATTTATCCAAAGCAAATATGATTGCTAAGAATTCCTTCTCGGTCACAGTCTAGTTCAATTGGGCATCATTGAGTGTTCTACTGGCATAGTAGATCACATGAGGCAATTTGTCCAATCGTTGCCCAAGCACTGCTCCCACAGCGAAGTCAGATGCATCACACATTAACTCAAAGGGTTCAGTCCACACCGGTGCCTTAATAATGGGAGCTGAAGTCAACTCTTTCTTCAAGGTCAAAAAGGCATGGTGGCAATCCGGTGTGAACTAAAAAATGGCACCCTTAGCCAACAAGGCAGTGAGAGGTCGAGCAATTTTGCTAAAATCCCGAATGAACCGTCGATAGAATCCAGCATGCCCCAAAAAGGCGCGGATATCCTTCACATTACGTGGCGGTGGGAGATTAGCAATGATACCCACTTTGGCGGGATCGACCTCAATTCCCCTACTTGAGACCACCTGTCCAAGCACAATCCCTCGCTTCACCATGAAGTGACATTTCTCCCAATTGAGAGCGAGGTTCTTCTCACGGCATCGCTTGAGGACAAGGCTCAAGTGATGAAGGCACTCATCAAAGGAAGTGCCAAATTTGGAAAAGTCTTCCATGAAGATCTCAAGGAAACGCTGAACCATATCGGAGAAGATGTTGATCATACACCTTTGAAACGTTGCCGGCGCATTACATAACCCAGAGGGCGTGCGACGGTAGGCAAACGTGCCAAAGGGACAAGTAAATGTGGTTTTCTCTTGATCCTCGGGGGCGATGGGAATTTGGTTGTAACCGGAGTATCCATCAAGAAAACAATAATACTCATGTCCGGCCAACCTTTCCAACATCTGATCAATGAATGGCAACGGGAAATGATCTTTCCGCGTTGTAGCATTGAGTTTGCAGGCGTGTCGGGATAAGCTCATTATGCTCATTCTCCACAACCGTCACGCCTGACTTCTTGGGAACCACATGGACATGACTCACCCACGAACTATCAGAGATAGGATAGATTATGCCATGATCCAAGGACTTAAGAACCTCCTTTCGGATGGCTTCTTTCAGTACGGGATTCAATCTTCGTTGTGGGTCCCTGCGGGGCCTAGAATCCTCTTCCATGTGGATCCGATGCGGAACAATACCAGGGCTAATTCCCTTGATATCCTTCAAGGACCACCCGATCGCCTCTTTGTTTTCAAAGAGTAGTCTTTTGAGGGCAACCTCTTGATGTTTTTCAAGATCAGAAGCAATAATGAGTGGCAAGGTCTCATTATCCCCCAAAAATATGTACTTCAGGTTATCGGGGAGCGGTTTAAGCTCGACCAGAGGTGGGTCTTTGTCGGATTCAGAGTTACTTTCAATTGGCTCAAGGGCCACGGGGTAAGAGAAGCAAGCACCTAGATGTGCCTCCTCGTCCAGAGATATGCTGGCGGATTCCTCAAGATCCTCTTCACTCGCAACCTGGTCATTAGGCACCTCAATAATATGTCGATGTGAGTCGAACATGCCTAATGAATCGGGCTCATCCGTGTCCTGGATGAAATTGGCTCCGATAGTGTCGTCGAAGAGCCCAGGTTGCTTGCCAAGAGTGAAGATGTGGAAATCATCCATGAGGTTTCCAAAAGACAACCTCATCAAGCCATTGCGACAATTGATCAAAGCATTAAATGTCGCAAGAAATGGCCTCCGAAGGATCACAGGAATCTGTCCTTGTGGGTTGGACACGGGTTCAGTATCCAAGATGATGAAATCAACTGGAAATACGAACACACCCACTTTGATAAGGACAACCTCCACACTCCCTCGTGGAATTTTGACAGATCTATCAGCCAACTGGAGGGTTGTCCTCGTTGGTTTAAGATCACCTATTCCAAGGTTGACATAGACAGAGTAAGGCAGGAGATTCACAGATGCCCCCAAATCCAATAGAGCTTGAGAGATTGTCACATTCCCAATCATGCAAGAGACAGTTGGACAACCTGGGTCCTTGTACTTGACATTCATGGGTTGTGTCAATATGGAGCTCACATTGGCGGCCAAAAAGGCCTTTTTGGCCACATTTGTTTTTCTCTTGGTGGTGCAAAGGTCCTTGAGGAACTTGGCATACGGTGGCATTTGTTGAACAACGTCCAACAACGGGATGTTCACCTTTACTTGCCTAAGTACCTCAACGATCTTATCCCAATGCTCATCACATTTTTTAGTCAACCGATGAGGGAATGGTGCCTTGGGGACATAAGAATCACGAGGAGGAGTCTCAGAATTAGGTTCCTTGACAGGCTCAAGACTCTCCTCGGAAGTCTCGCCAACAGGGTTGGCTTCCGGCATTTTCACATTGTTGTCAACGACCCTTCCCGATCTCAAGGTATGAACAACATTAGCATGTTGGGAAGGGTCACTTTCAACATTGTGTACATTTTGCCTAGCATGAGCATGCTGACCCCTAGGATTTACCACAGGTTGACTCGGCAACTGACCCTTCTCGCGTTCATGGAATTGATGAGCCAACTGGCTAACTTGCATTTCCAAAGCCTTGACTGTACTTTGCATGCTCTGCATGAACGCTTGAAGGGTCGGATCACTAGAAGGGTCCTTGGGGTCAACCTGCTGAGGTGGTGGAGTCTTGTTAGAATAACCCGACGAAGAGGCCTGACCAGGTTGGTAATTTTGGTTGCTGAGACCTTTGATGTGGGGGTTGATAGGTCGCCGATGGGCGTGGAGGTTGATAAGGTGGAGGTTGAGGTTGAGCGTGCGAGCTCTGACCGTGTCCTCCACTAGACCCCCAAGAGAAGTTAGGTTGTAGGAATGACTGTACGTGTCGTTTCGGGGCCTTTGTAGATACATCGCATTTGCATGCTCAGTATCCCTTGGAGCGTAAGCGCACTCCAAGTCATCATGTCCCGACAGTCCACACCTAGTACACCCAGGAGTAGTGACCTGAGCTACAGGAGCTCGGTCCACCTCCAAACACTCTATCCTACGCATGAGAGCAGCCATTTTCGCCTCAGACGTGATAGTCGGCTCAACATGATATGATCCAGCTCGACCAGAAGACCTGACGGCTGGTGGCTCTCTTATGGTGTCCCACTCGAAGGTACGCTCAGCCATGGACTCAAAAGTCTCCCATGCCTCCTCGATGGGTTTCATTTGGAAGTCACCCTGACACATCGACTCCAACAATGTGCGGGTGTTGTAGTTGATGCCCTCATAAACAAACTGGCACAGCTGCCATAGCTCGAGTCCATGATGAGGGCATTGCTGGAGAAGGTCCTTGAATCTCTCAAAGGAACCATGAAAAGATTCGGTCTCGGTCTGATACATTTGATGTATCTGGTGCCGTATCTGTTGAGTTTTCCTTTGAGGGAAAAATCTCTTCAGAAAGACGGTGACAAAGTCATCCCAAGACCGAATCGAGCTCGCCGGGAGGCTATACATCCATTTCTTCGCATTATCCTTCAATGCGAACGAAATCATCCTCAACCGGACAGAATCTTCGTCAAGCTATTGAAGCTTGAACATGGAGCATACTTCCTCGAATTCGCATATAAAAATATACGGATCCTCCTTATTGGCAGTAAAGGTTGGAAGAATGCTCACATACTGAGGTTTCAGCTCATAGTTGTTCCCGCGAGCAGGGGGAACAACTATGCAAGAAGGTTGCGCAGCCGGAACAGGATGGGTCCACTCCCACAAAGTCATCGGTCTATCATGTCGAGTTAAAGGTGGTGGTGCACCAAGAACTCTATCCTGACCGAATCTCCCTTCCTCTCAAGTCAGTGGAGGAGGAGAAGGAGGTCTACGTGGTGGCGGAAGCGGACCGAGGTATTCCATGTATGGAACCCGGTCTCCCTCGCCACCACGAGACGACTCGGCCTCTTGCTCCAAAGGAGCATGAGGCGGAGATGGTCGATCACCAAGACCGTCCATCTCAGAAGAATGCACTCTCTCGAGTCGAGCGCTCTCACCAGAACGAGCCCAACCTCGCATAAAATGCTCGACTCGACTCTAAACAACAAACAACAGAAGGTGTACTAGAGGAGGAGACTATACGTAGAGAATAGATGAGGAGGGGACTCAGATGAGGAGGGAAGAATCCCTAGAGCTAGCGTGGGTAGAGGGATCGGGAAGAAGCCTAACTAGCAAGCACGACTCAAACAATGTAAGGCAATGGGTCCTTAGGCTAGACGACGCCTAACTTCGAGGTCTCTAGCCTTGACACGTCTCACCTCCGTACAACGAGGACCACAATGCCCAGCAAGTGATACCAGATCCGGAGATCCAGTATCTCGTACTATCGACAAGGTAGGCAACGCCGATCAGGTCATGACGGTCTCAACTAGATTACTCTCCTAGTGCGCCCGCAATCCTAGGGCCAATGTCGACTTGCTTTTAGTTAAGGCTTTATTAAGAATGATTTTTGGGTCCAAGGAAAGGGTGATGAAATCCCCCACGTTATCTTTTATGGGACAACCCCTCCTTAGTAGCGATTTGATCCTAGATCTAGCAATCAATCGCTCCAATCAAACGCTTTCTCACTCTTGTCCCGATGCAATTACTACTAACTAATGCATGGCCATACAAGATGCCTGAATGAGTGTAGAAATGCGTACCTCACGCCAGCACTCAACAACTGAAAATAAAGCTAGAAGAAAAGACAACTATATGCCTAAGTCAATATACGATGCGTGACCTAAACAAATAAGAACGTCTAGTCTTTTGCTTTGGATTTTAGGGCCAAGTTGATTAATGGGGGAGTGATTAATGATCTGGGAGAAAACCAAAAGTCAAAGCATGCAAAATAGGGCTACCAGATAACACAAATTACAGAACTAACTACAAGAAAAATTTTGAAAGTAGGAAGCCCTCACCAGGCCGCCAATTGACGGTCCCCAACCGCTGATTGGCGATCCTTTTAGGTCTTCTGTTCCTCAAATTTGTCCAGCAACCTTCCCTTCATTCGATGGTTCCCCAAAACTAAGGAAAACTGGAAACAAAAAAATAAAACCCCTCAAATCGTCCAAACCAACGTCTGGAGAGAGCACCTCCCCGGCAACGGCGCCAAAAACTTGATTAATCATTTTATTTTAACCGCAAGTGCACGACCACGTTGAAGTGGTGGCAAATACGGGTCGTCCACTGGGAGGTGTGTCGACAATTGGTTTGTTTGAAGGCGAGAGGTAAAAGAAGGAGAGAAAGATTTATTACACTATACTATACTAATCTAAACTAGTAAACAAGCAAGCTGAAATGAAATGACTAATGAAGAAGATAAGAAGACATGAATGGAAACCCCTAAGGGGTGGAGTGTGTGTGTGTGCACATGAAATAAGTGTGGTGTTGAATGCATACTATAAGCTCAAGTGTGGTTAGTGTTTATTCATGCATAAGAAGTATCTCATGGCAAGACCTATCATTTACAACACTAACCTAGGTGACTAATATGAGCAATGCAAGGTTGTTATTAAGACACTCAGACAAGCATGGAGTGTACCTAAGCTATGGCAGAAACCATCAAGTAAGGTTCTTAATAATTCAAGCAAGCATACTGATATTTCTCACAAAACATTCATATTAAGCATTCATACCACCTACATAACATGTACATACATCTACTCCACCCCCAAAGGGGATGAAACTACTCACTACTCATTACACTAACTATATTAACAAAAGAAAGCATAATACTAAAATGAAAGTTAACTAAGAAAGCAAGAAGTATTAAAGAAACTTAAAAGAACATGAGACTAAAGAAACATGCAAGACATGTAAATTGAAATTAACTAAGCAATGTAAAAACTAAAGCAAACAACAATTAACTACAAAACTTCAATTATTACTCACTCCAAATTACAAGCAGCCCTTCCTCCACCAGAGTTTTACTTCAAGGCTTCACTCTTAGTAGGGAAGAAGGCCACCAAGGGAGAGATGGATACAATGGGAGGTGAAGAGTTCTATTTATAAGCATGGAAAAAGCTAATCCGGGACAATCCCCCGATGTGGGACTAAACCAATACCCGAAATAGCCTAAACACATGATAATACAAGTCCAGGAGCGAGCTTAGCAGATTTGGGCTCATCCAGACCGCCAATTGGCGGCCTATAAGGCCCAGATCGGTCTGGGTTTTGTGTTGGGCTTCTCTGGAAGAATTTCTTGGTCTTTGATGCATCTACTTTGTTTGTTGGAGCTCCAACCCGAATCTAATTGCCAAAACACTCCTCATGATGGTGTGGAGTTTCCTGTTTTGCTCTTAGGTCCTTCGGTCTTACGTTCAGGTCCTTCTCCCTTGCATCTTGGTCCTCAGGTCTCACAATGAAGTCCTTTTTCCGGCTTTTGGGTCCTTTCAAGGCTCTTCTCTTCAAACCACTTTATTTCTGAAATTCAAACATAAAACTCGTCACATAGCATTGCTTAGATGTAAGATAATGGATATAAGATACAAATATGAGCATGAAATGATGTCAATCATTTAACGTCAAAATGGTTCCCATTAGCCTCTGGCAATACGATTCATGAGGGTAGAGCGGTACGGCTCGGGTAGCATCGATAACGGAGAGGTATGGGAACGACAACTGGAAGAACAGGTCGAACATGTGGGTTCAGAAACTGCTCCTCCTCACGGACGGTGTGCGACACGAGTGGAGGAAGGCGTCGAGAAATCGATTACCGAAGCCGGATGTACAACGCTCCTCGTCAAACGAACCCTCTCGTCTCGTGTCCACGAAAGCATGCACAAAGGTGCACACACACAAACCAAAACCTTTTTTTGAAGAATGTGCGTAGAGGAGAAGACGGGGGAACACATGAGAGAAAGAATGACTCAGGAGAGAAGGGAAGAAGTCCTTATGCTAAGGCGGATGGGTACAGGTAGAAGCACACAAGCAAACAAGGCAAGCAATCCTAAGGTCGTTATAGGTCCTTACAGCTAGACGACGCCTAACTACGAGGTCACACGGCCTCAACACGCCTCCCCTCCCTACGACGAGGACCACAAAGTCCAGCAAGTGAGCCAAGATCTGGGGATCTCGTCTCTCCTACTATCGACAAAGTGGGTAACGCCGATCAGGTCATGACGGTCGGGACCGGATCACTCTCCTAATGTGCCCGAAATCCTTAAGGCGAATGTCTACTTGATTTTAAAAATTAGGCTCTTTGTTAGTGTGGTTTGTGGGGCGAAGGAAAGGGTGATGTAATCCCCCACCTTATCTTTTACGTGACAACCCCTCCTTAGTAGCGTTTTGGAGTCCTAATCTAGCAATCAACTCTCCAAACAAACGCTCAACTTACACTTGCTTCAATGCACTTCCTACTAACTAATGCATGTTCATACGAAATGCATGAATGCGAGTAGAAGGTGTGTACCTCACGCCAGCACTCAGCAACAGAAAATAAAGCTAAGAGAAAAGACAATCTACATGCCTAAGTCACATACATGATGCATGACCTAAACAAAAAGAATGCATAACCTTTTGCTTTGGGTTTTAGGGTCCAAGTTGCTTAAAGGAGGTTTGATTATGGATCTGGGAACAAACTATAAGTCAAAACATGCCAAATTAAGTCCCATATCACTACATCAATTATGCAAACAGACCAAAGAAATAAGAGAGCAAACAGAGCTTACCAGGACGCTGATTGGCGATCTGAAGTTCCCAGCTTGCCTCAAAGCATCTCCAGGTGTTCCTCCTGGCGACTCCAAGTCTCCTAAAACAAAGAAAAACTTCAAAACACAAATTAAATCCACTCGAATCATCCAAACAAGAGTCTGGACTGGCAGCTCCCCGGCAACGGTGCCAAAAACTTGATTAAACGTTTTAATTAAACCACAAGTGCACGGCCGCGTTGAAGTGGTGGCAAATACGGGTCGTCCTCAGGGAGGTGAGCAGCCTCTCGTTTGCACGAAATCAAGTGGCAAAAAAAATGGAGAAGAGAGTGGATTATGCTACGCTACGCTACACTACACTACGAGGTATGAAATGTGAAAGACAGCAACAAACGATTAGCTAAAACTTAACTAAGAACGAAAGAGGAGTGCTAGAATTGAGAAATTGAAAAACCCTAAGGGGTGGAGTGAGTGCACACATGCAAAGAGGTGGGTGTTGAACACATTCTTTAAGCACAAATGAAGGTGGTGTTATCATGCATAGGAAGTGTCTAAATGTTATGGCAAAACCTATCAATCCATTCACCAACCTAGTTGATTAACATTTACATATGAAAGTTGTTTATTTCAGAACCTAAACAAGCATGAGAGATGTCTAATCATTTTGGCAAAACTCATCAAGTTATAAATTCTATCCTAAACAAGCAAGCATACATTCATGTTTATCAACACATTGGAAATACAACGTTCATTCCATTCTCTAATGCATGTATGAACATCTACTCCACCCCCCAAAGGGGATGAAACTACTCACTACATATTACACTAATTATTAAACTAAGCAAGGAAAGCATATTAACTAAGCTACTAAAACTAATGAAAAGAAATTAAACAAAGTAAAGCAAGAAATATGAAACAAAGTAAAACAAGCAAAATGAAACTAATAATATAACAAAGAAACTTTTATTAACAAATGACTCACATTTCAAGTAGCATCCTCCTACTTTAGTGTGTGCTTCAAGGCCTCACTTCTAGTAGGAAGAATAGCCACTCAAAATATCGAGTGATTACAATAGAAGGTGAAGAGTTCTATTTTTAGCCATAGAAAAAGGCAATCCGGGACACTCCCCCGACGTGGGACTAAACAAATACCCGAAATGGACTAAAGACACACTAATACGCGACACACCAAAATCTTAGCGGATTTGGGCCAAAACAGACCGCTAATTAGCGGTCTTGGACCGCCAATTGGCGGTCTATATGGTTCGGATCTCGCTAAGTTTTCTTGTGGGATTTTCTGGATGTCTTTGGTGATCTTTGATGATTCTACTTTGCTTGTTGGAGCTCCGACCCGACTAGAATTGCCAAAATACTCCCCATGATGGTGTGGAGTATTTTGTTTTGCTCTTTGGTCCTTCGGTCTTACGTTCAGGTCCTTCTCCGTTAAATCTTAGTCCCCAGATCTCACAATTCAATCATTTTTCCCAGCTTTTGGGTCCTTTTATGCTTCATCTGTTCAAACCTATTTATTCTTTAAAACTAACCATAAAACTCGTAACATAGCATTGTTTAGGTGAAAGATAATGGATATAAGATACAAATATGAGCATGAAATGATGTCAATCATCTAGTCCCAACAAAGCGCCTTCTTCCATGTCACTCATTGTGAGCTCCTCGCGCACCATTTGGGTTTGCCCTCCGGTCTTCACCATAGTTTGTTCCCTTAATATGGCCTCGTGCAATCCTTGAAAGGTAGATTGAGGTGATAGGTCATTTAGATCCATCTTTGGTGGGGGGGATCGCTTCCTAGCTCTCCCATCAATGAGCCATCTCCTCCCAGAATCTCCACGTAGTTTCTCCTCCAAAACTCACGCTCCATGCACCACTGCACCTTGTACAAAAGGATCGTTTGGTAAAGCTTTGCTTTCATCTCCACGTGGTACATCCTTCATTCCATGCACGTCCAAACCAGCCCCACATCTCTCCTTGTTGCTATGTGTAGCCTCCTCATTAGTGCCCACTTTTCTTCCAAAGCAATCCTTGTTGGCATGCCACTCCCAATATGTGACCCACATGCACTATCCTTACGTGAATCCATTCGTGCACTCCCAAATAATGCACTCATCTTGGCATGAGTCTCATCCATGTGATCAATTTCGAAACATTCTTGACCAGCCATGAGCCCCCCACTTACCTCGCCTCCTATTGGTTGGACACTTTGCTCTTGTGCATGCAACAAAAAGGTGCACTCACCATTATAAGATGTGACAAAATGATTAGGCCTATAGGCCAACCACTTTCAACTCTCGGAAACATAACGGTTGTACACCGTTTTCCTGAACCAATCAATGAATGTTTTATTGTGAGCATTAACTATTTGTTGATCATTCCATGTAGATTGTGGGGACAAAGAGGTTTAACAGCTTGTTGCACAAGCTAAGTACAACCGTGATTCCTACGAAAGTGACTTAGGATTTCGTGTTTCTCATTTGCTTTTCTCTTTCTTTGTTTTGCCCGGGACTACCAAAAACTTAGGTGTGGGGGTATTTGATTGACATCATTTGATGCTTATATTTGTATCTTATATCCATTATCGTACAACTAAGGAATGCTACGTGACGAGTTTTATGTTTGAATTTCAGAAATAAATAGTTTTGAAGAGATGAAGCATAAAAGGACCCAAAAGCAGGGAAAAAAGACTGAGTTGAGAGACTCAAGGACTAAGATGCTAGATCGATGGACCTGAACGTAAGATCAAAGGACCAATGAGCAAACAAGAATACTTCACACCATCATGGGGAGTATTTTGACACTTCTACTCGGGTCGGAGCTCCACCAAGAGAAGTAGATGTATCAAAGACAAACAAAGACTTCCAGAAAAGCCCACAAGAAAATCCAGACCGATCAAAACACTGTAGACCGCTAATTGGTGGTCACTTTTGGTCCGAATTCACTAAGATTTCTCTGGGCTACGTATTAGTGTGTATTTCGTCTATTTCTGGTATTTGGTTAGTCCCACATAGGGGGATTGTCCAGGATTGCCTTTTTTTGGCTATAAATAGAACTCTTCACCTTCTATTGTAAACTACCCATTGCTTGGTGGCATTCTCTCTACTAAGGAGTGGGCCTTGAAGCAAAAACTCAAGGTGGAGAAGAATGCTACCTTCAATGTGAGTCATTGTTAATAAAATAATTGTTCTAGTTTCTTTTAATCTTGTCTTTTAATTTGTGCATGCTTGTTTAGTCTTTCCTTTCCTTTTAAGTTTATTTAGTATTTCTTTCTTGCTTAGTGTAGTTTCATGTCAGTATTATGCTTCATTTAGTTAATATAGTTAATGTAATGAGTTGTGAGTAGTTCCTTCTCCACTTGGGGGTGGAGAAATATGTGATATGATCATGTAGTGTATTAAGTGTGTGTTATCTTAATCCCTTGAGCTTTATATGATTTCCATAACCATCTAATGGGTTTTCACTCTTATCTTTGATATGCTAATGCTCTTGAATGAAGCTTAGCTTATGCTTTGATTAGTGGATCTATTTTATGGGGAATGATAAGGTTAGGATATGGATGGAATTAATATTGGAAACACAATTTGTAGTGTATGTACTGTTGTTGCCGTTACCTTAGTCAATGTCTTGTATGTTTTAATGATATTGGGTTATCTTAATTCATGTGGAGGCATAGTAGGGTCTAGTCTTTATACATGAGTTCATTTAGCTTCATTCCAATTATTGTCTTGTATGTTTTAATAATGTCTTATCTTAATTCATGTGGAGGCAAAGTTTGATGTAGTTTTATGATTTGATGCACTACATGTTGTGAGGAGCTTAACTGAACACACACACACACACATCTTTATATTCACATTATTTCTCTACCCCATTTGGGGTTTAGTTTTCTTGCTTTTTTCCATTTCCACTTGGACCTTAGTGTAGTTTAGTGTAACCAACTTTTCTCTCCTTTCTATACCACTCACCTTCGCACAAACCAAACGTCGACACACCTCCCAGTGGATGACCCGTATTTGCCACTGCTTCGACGCGGCCGTGTACTTGCGGTTAATATAAAACAAATCAATCAAGTTTTTGGCACCGTTGTCGGGGAGGTGCTCTATCCGGACTTTGGTTTAGACGATTCGAGTGGTTTTAATTTTTCTGTTTTACTTTTGCTTTGTTTCAGGGAACCACCGGATCAAGGGGAGGCTACTGGACAAGTTTGTGCACAAAAGACTCAACAGTGACCATCAATCAACGGTCTGGGACCGCCAATTGGCGGCCCACTGAGCATCTTTTGTCTTCATTTTTGTTCTAGTAGTTTGTGATTTCATATTAGTTGTCTGGGAGCACAATGTTGTATGTTCTGATTTCTCGTTTGCTCCCAGATCATTAAACCAATCCCCATTAATTAACTTGGCCTTAAAATCCAAAGCAAAAGACTAGACATTCTTACTTGTTTAGGTCACGCATCATGTAGTTGACTTAGGCACGTAGTTGTCTTTTCTTTTAGCTTTATTTTCAGTTGTTGAGTGAGCGCTGACGTGAGGTACGCATTTCCTACACTCATTCATGCATCTTGTATGCCCATGCATTAGTTAGTAGGAATTGCATCCGGACAGGAGTGAGTTGAGCGTTTGATTGGAGCGTTTATTGCTAGATTTAGGATTAAAACGCTACTAAGGAGCGGTTGTCCCGTAAAAGAGAAGGTGGGGGATTTCATCACCCTTTCCTTCGCCCCAAAAATCACTCTTAATCAAGCCTTAACTAAAAGCAAGTAGACATTGGCCCTAGGATTTTGGACGCACTAGGAGAGTAATCTAGTTGAGACCATCATGACCTGATCGGTGTTGCCTACCTTGTCGATAGTAGGAGGTACTGGATCTCCGGATCTGGTATCACTTGCTGGGCATTGTGGTCTTCGTTGTAGGGAGGTGAGGCGTGTCGAGGCTAGTGACCTCGAAGTTAGGCGTCGTCTAGCCTAAGGACCCATTGCCTTACATTGTTTGAGTCGTGCTTGCTAGTTAGGCTTCTACCTGATTCCATTACCCACGCTAGATTTAGGGATTTGATTGACATCATTTCATGCTCATATTTGTATCTTATATCCATTATCTTTCACCTAAACAATGCTATGTCATGAGTTTTATGTTTAGTTTTCAGGAATAAACAGGTTTGAAGAGATGAAGCATAAAAGGACCCAAAAGCTGTGAAAAAGGACTGAATTGTGAGATCTGGGGACCAAGATGCAAGGAAAAATGACCTGATTGCAAGACAGAAGGACCTAAGAGCAAAACATAATACTCCACACCATCATGGGGAGTATTTTACCAATTCGATTCGGGTCGGAGCTCCAACAAGTCAAGTAACCGCATCCAAGACCAAAAATACCATCCAGGAAAGCCTCCAAGAAAGCCCAGACAAATCCGGACCCTGTAGACCGCCAATTGGCGCCGTTGCCGGGGAGGTGCCAGTCCAGACTCTTGTTTGGACGATTCGAGTGGATTTAATTTTTGTTTTGTAGTTTTCTTTGTTTCAGGAGACTCAAATTGAGAAGGGGAAGCATCTGGTGAAGTTTGGAGGCGGTTTGAGAGAAGAAGACCGCCAATCAGCGGTCTACAACCGCCAATTGGCGGTCTGGTTGTTTCATGTCACCTCGAAATTTCTTTGGAGTATTTCTTTATATGATATAGTGGTCTGGGACTTAATTTGGCATGTTTTGACTTATAGTTTGTTCCCAGATCAATAATCAAAACCCCCCTTAAGCAACTTGGACCCTAAAACTCAAAGCAAAAGATTAGGCATTCTTTTTGTTTAGGCCATGCATCATGTATGTGACTTAGGCATTTAGATTGTCTTTTATCTTAGCTTTATTTTCTGTTGCTGAGAGCTGGCGTGAGGTACGCACCTTCTACTCTCATTCATGCATTTCGTATGAACATGCATTAGTTAGTAGGAAGTGCATTGCAACAAGTGTGAGTTGAGCGTTGTTTGGAGAGTTGATTGCTAGATTTAGGACTCCAAAACGCTACTAAGGAGGGGCTGTCCCATAAAAGATAAGGTGGGGGATTTCATCACCCTTTCCTTCGCCCCAAAAACCACACTAATCAAGAGCCTAATTTTAAAATCAAGTAGACATTGGCCCTAAGGATCTTGGACGCATTAGGAGAGTGATCCGGTCCCGACCGTCATGACCTGATCGGCGTTGCCCACTTTGTCGATAGTAGGAGAGACGAGATCCCCGGATCTTGGCTCACTTGCTGGGCTTTGTGGTCCTCGTTGTAGGGAGGTGAGGCGTGTTGAGGCCGTGTGACCTCGCAGTTAGGCGTCGTCTAGCTGTAAGGACCTATAGCGACCTTAGGATTGTTTGAGCCTTGTTTGCTTGTGTGCTTCTACCTGTACCCATCCGCCGTAGCTTAAGGACTTCTTCCCTTCTCTCCTGAGTCATTCTTTCTCTCCTGTGTTCCCTCGTCTTCTCTTCTACGTACATTCTTCATTTGTTAAAAAAAATATAAAAAAAAAGTTTTGGTGTGTGTGCACCTTTGTGCATGCTTTTGTGGACACGAGACGAGAGTTGTCGTTTGACGAGGAGCATTGTCAATCCGGCTTCGGTCATCGATTTCTCGACACCTTCCTCCTCTCGTGTCACACGTAGTCCGGGTTCAATGGCTGCTAATTTCCGTGAGGAGGAGCAGTTGCTGGACCCACCTGCTACACCAGTGCTTCCAGTTGTCGTTCCCATACCTCTTCGTGATCGATGCTACCCGAGCCGTACAGCTCTGCCCTCATGCATCGTATTGCCAGAGGCAAATGGGAACCATTTTGAGGTCAAGCCTCAGTTTATTTCCATGCTCCCTCATTTCACTGGGAAAGGTGACCCCTATATCTTTCTCAGGGAATTTGAGGAGGTCTGTGCTATGTTCAAACTTTAACAACTTAGCACAGACTCCATTAATCTTAGGCTTGTCCCCTTTGCACTTAAGGATGACGCCAAGAAGTGGTTGTACTGCAACCAGGCGAATGCCTTCAGGACTTGGGATGAGTTTCAGTCTGCATTCCTCAAAAAGTATTTTCCAAATCATCGGACTCAAAAATTGAGGAACGAAATCAATTCGTTCTATCAACATGAGACCGAATCATTTCATGCATACTTAGAGAGGTTCAAGGAGCTACTATCCTCATGCCCTCACCATGGCATTGAGTTGTGGCGCCTGTGTCAGATTATCTACGAGGGTCTTCACATTCCATCTAGAACGCTCCTTGAGTCCATGTGTCAAGGAGAGTTCTTGGGAAAGGATGAAAGGGAGGCATGGGCTTTCCTAGAAGACCTCGCCGAGAAAACAATGCAATGGGAGAGTGTGAGAGAACCACCTGCATCATCTAGTATAGGAGCGAGGATCGCGAATGCAAACTCGACTAGATCGGGTTCCGCATTTGCTGTCGATTCCACTACGGCCACCGAGGCGCGCATGGCGGCCTTAATGCGCCGTATGGATTCGATTGAGCTCCAAAACCAGCACGATGTATCTCATGTGTCTGCATCTGGTTCAGTTCCATGTCATTTATGTGGTAGGATAGGTCATATAGGGGGTGAGTGTGCATCGATTCCTCCTGAGATGGAACATGTAAATGCCATCTATGATAGATCCAGGAATGACCCATATTCATCATCATATAACCCTGGATGGAGGAACCACCCTATTTTTTCATGGAACCATAACAATGCCCCAGGTGGTCCTTCAAACTTTTCTCGACCACCTAACCGACCACACTACCCTCCCATGCATTCACAGTCTCATCAGCCACCCCAAAGTCAGAATACCAACCAACCAGGTTTCCCAAATTCTAACAACTTGGAAACCCGGTTTAATTCGCTTGAGAACTTAACTCGTGGACTTGAGAACTCTGTAAAAAACTTTATGTCATCCACGAGTCAAGTTCTCACTTCGAATCAGCAGACCATCAAATCTCTCGAGCTTCAGATGGGTCAGTTGGCTCAGTCTGTACATGAGAGAGAGAGAGGGAGTCTGCCTAGCCAACCTGTGGCTAACCCCCGTGCTCAACAGCACTCGAACATGCAAAATGCAAGTTCAAGACCACAGGGGGGGCAAGTGAACTACGTGGAAGAACCTGTGGACCATGTTAATGCCATTGTGACCCTGAGAAATGGGAAGCAGGTCAACAACCACGTATCACTGCCAGAAAATCCATCTGTGCCACCCCTTTGTGGGAATGATGGTGAGGAAGAGGCCGAGGGTGAGAGTAATACACCAAAGCCTCCTTCTCCGGCTCCGCCCAAGACATACCTACCAAGAGCTCCTTATCCTAGTAGGTTGTCTAAGAAACAGAGTGACAGTGTGGATAAGATGATGGAGATATTTAAGAAAGTGAATGTCAACATTCCTTTGTTAGACATGATTCAACAAATACCTCCATATGCAAAATTCCTGAAGGATCTCTGTACAACTAAGAGGAAAACCAATGTCCTTAGCAAAGCCTTTTTGGCGGCTAATGTGAGTTCGATCATCTCGAACCCAACATACATAAAATTGAAGGACCCGGGCAGTCCAACAATTTCATGTATCATTGGGGACTCTCGCATTAACAATGTTTTGCTAGATCTAGGGTCGGCGGTTAACCTCTTACCTGCTTCTGTGTATCAACGATTAAGCCTAGGCACTCTCAAGCCTACGAAAACAACTTTGCAGTTGGCTGATCGTTCGATCAAAGTCCCGTTGGGGGTCATTGAAGATGTCCTAATCAAGGTCGGTGACTTCATATTTCCTGTTGATTTCGTCGTCCTTGAGACCGAACCAATTAAGACTACCCACTCTCAGATTCCATTGATTTTGGGTAGACCTTTTTTGGCGACGTCAAATGCCTTGATCAATTGTCGTACTGGACTCATGAAATTGTCGTTCGGGAACTTGACCGCGACATTCCATGTGTTCAATATGGCTAGGCAGCCGGCATCTTCCGAGGACCCCATGGAAGTCAATCTTATCCGGGACTTGGAAGAAGAATTGGAAGAAGAGTACCCCCTGATTCATGAGAATTTAAATGATTACTTCATGGATGAGTCTGATCATGAAGAGGACGGGGGTGAGTTGAGCAATGATGTGCATGCTGTTCAGTACATGCGAGCTCCTCCTATCTTACATCTCGAGCTAGATATCACGCCTCGCCTGGAGGAGCCACCCACACCTGAGCTCAAAGAACTCCCCAAGGAATTGAAACACGTTTTTCTTGGTCCCGATAGGTCATTTCCGGTGATTATTTCATCGACGTTGACTGGTGATCAGGAAGAACGGTTGATTCAAGTCCTAAAGGAGCACAAATCAGCCATTGGGTGGTCCTTGAGGGACATCAAAGGGATAAGTCCCGACGTCGTGCAGCACCACATCTTTATGGAGGATGAGGCACGACCACGTCGCGACCCACAGAGGCGTTTAAATCCAGCCATGACAGAAGTAGTTAAGAAAGAGATCATCAAGTGTTTAGATCATGGCATCATTTTTCCCATTTCTGACAGTACTTGGGTAAGTCCTGTCCAGGTTGTGCCCAAGAAGTCGGATATCACCGTTGTCCAGAATGACAACAATGAGCTTGTACCCACACGACTTCAAACTGGGTGGCGAGTGTGTATTGACTATAGGAAGTTGAACGCGGTCACGCGTAAGGACCACTTCCCTCTACCTTTCATCGACCAGATGTTGGAGAGACTCGTCGGGCACGCCTATTACTGTTTCCTTGATGGTCATTCGGGGTACAATCAAATCCCAGTTGCCCCCGAAGACCAGGAGAAAACCACGTTCACTTGTCCTTTTGGGACGTTTGCCTATAGACGGATGCCTTTTGGGCTATGCAATGCACCTGCAACATTCCAACGTTGCATGTTAAGTATGTTTTTCGATATGGTCGAGAACTTCCTTGAGATCTTCATGGATGATTTCTCGGTTCATGGTACCTCCTTTGATGAGTGCTTGCACCACTTGAGCCTTGTTCTCAAAAGGTGTTCAGAAACGAACTTAGCCCTGAATTGGGAAAAGTGTCATTTCATGGTCACAAAAGGCATCGTGTTGGGTCACGTGGTATCTTGTGATGGTATCGAGGTGGATAGGGCAAAGATTGAGCTTATTTCTAAGCTTCCGCCACCCACCTCGGTAAAAGAAATCCGTTCATTCCTTGGACACGCCGGTTTTTACCGGCGATTCATTAAGGATTTCAGCAAGATAGCTCGTCCTTTGACGAGCTTGCTTGCTAAAGGAACCTCCTTTGAGTTCACACCCGAGTGCCTGACTGCTTTTGAGTTTCTGAAGCGTGAGTTGACCTCCGCTCCTATTATTAAGGCACCGGTGTGGACTCTACCGTTCGAGCTGATTTGTGATGCTTCTGATTACGCGATAGGAGCAGTTTTGGGTCAGAAAGTCGACAAATTGTCTCATGTGATCTATTATGCAAGTCGTACTCTCAATGACGCCCAACTCAACTACTCCGTTACTGAGAAAGAGTTCCTCGCGATCATATTTGCGTTGGAAAAATTTCGTCAGTACCTCATAGGGTCGCATGTCATCATCTACACTGATCACTCAGCTCTTCGCTACCTTTTGTCTAAAAAGGATGCGAAACCCCGTCTCTTGCGTTGGATCTTGTTGTTACAAGAATTCGACCTTGAAATACGGGACAAGAAGGGATGCGAGAATGTCGTGGCTGATCACCTATCTCGCATCCCCATCGATCTTTCACCGGATCCACCGGTGAACGAGTTTTTTCCTGATGAGAACCTTATGGCAATAGCCTCACCTCCCTGGTTCGCTGACATTGTGAACTATTTAGCAACCGGGGAGGTGCCGGCTCATTGGAGACACAGTGAGACAGTGAAGTTCAAGTCGTTAGTCAAGCACTTCTATTGGGATGATCCATACTTATTTAAGTATTGTGCTGATCAAATCATAAGGAGGTGCATTCCTGACGACGAGATTCAGAGTGTCTTGTCCTTTTGCCATAAGGAGGCATGTGGTGGGCACTTCGGTGCCAAGAAAACCGCTGCCAAAGTTCTCCAATGCGGTTTTTACTGGCCCACGTTGTTCCAAGACGCTTTTGCATTTTGCAAAGCATGCGATAGGTGCCAACGTGTGGGCCGCATTGGCAGACGAGAGATGATGCCACTCAATCCCATCTTAGGGGTTAACATCTTTGATGTTTGGGGAATTGACTTTATGGGTCCTTTCCCCGTGTCCCATGGTCACACTTACATCCTGGTGGCGGTCGATTATGTGTCAAAGTGGGTTGAAGCAATCCCCACTCGCACTAACGATCGCAAGGTTGTGATCAAATTTCTTAAAGAACACATCTTCGCGAGGTTTGGGACACCTCGTTGTATCATAAGTGATCGGGGGACACACTTTGTGAACCGATCCCTTGAGGCAGTGCTGAGGAAATACTCCATCACGCACAAGTTGGCCACACCTTATCATCCTCAAACCTGTGGCCAGGTGGAAATTTCCAACCGTCAACTCAAGCAAATTCTTGAGAAAACGGTTAATGCTTCAAGGAAAGATTGGTCGGTCAAGCTTAATGATGCATTGTGGGCTTTCCGCACTGCATTTAAAACCGACCTTGGCATGTCTCCCTACCGGCTAGTTTATGGCAAAGCTTGCCATCTTCCGGTAGAACTTGAGCACCGGGCATTATGGGCAATCAAACATCTTAACATGAGTCTTGATGTTTCTGGTGCCAATCGCAAGTTAGACCTCAACGAGTTGGAGGAGTTGAGAAATGAAGCTTATGAGAATGCCAAGATCTGCAAGTCCCGCACTAAAATTTTCCATGATCGCTTGGTGCGAATCAAAACCTTCGAGGTGGGACAAAAGGTCTTGTTGTATAATTCTCGCCTCCACTTGTTTCCGGGGAAACTTCGGAGCCGTTGGTCAGGTCCCTTCATTGTTTTAACCATCTCCCCTCATGGGGCGGTTGAGATTCAAAATCCTAGGAATGGGGACGTGTTCAAAGTTAATGGACAACGCCTCAAACCATACTTGGAAGGGACCACGGCAGAGGTCGAGGAGGAAGTCGTGCCTTTGCACGAACTCCCCACGGATGTGGTCACTTGATGTGGTCCATCCCTCCATCTGTTTGTATATATCTTTGCTTTCTTTGTTTAAAATAAAAAAAAACCAAAAAAATTGGAAGACCTATGTGATATTTGCCCTTTCCCTTGATTAAAAACGCGTTTTCCCCTGACCTACGCATTATTCCAGCAAAGGGAAACGCGTTTCCTCTCCCGATCCAGTCTTCACCGAAGTTTCGTCCCCAGATCCACTGAACAGACCGCTAAATAGCGGTTTGGAACCGCCGTTCAGCGGTCTATTGTTCTCCGTTTCCGGATTTTCTTCGGTGGGGTGTTGGATTTGGTATTCTCTGTTGGTTTCGGGGTTGGGAGTCTGTGATTCTGCGGGAAACGGCGTGCGGTGGTCTGTTCTCCTCTCGTGCCGTGTTCGTCCTCGCCGTCGTGTGCCTCGCCGCTAAAGCTCGCCAAGGTAGGTTCAGGTATGGCCAGCCATCATTTAATTCCAGAACTCAATTTTGCCTCCCTGATTCGTGAATTCGGAGAACCCTTCTACGATCGAATCGTAGCTAAAGGGTGGTACCATTTATTGTATGAGGGCGATGAATCCATGTACGTAGAGCCTCTCGTACATGAATTCTTTGCTAAACTCGAGCGTGACCAGACCGGTCCACTCGAGTTCAGTATGACTCTCAGAGGGGTGAAACACACCGTGACACCCCAGCTAATCTCCGACGCGACTGGGATCCCCTTGGTTGATGAGTTCGCACCCACCCACGATATCAATTTTTATCGATCTATGCTTGGGCGTGGGCAGCCTATTTCATCGCATGGGGGAGTACCTAATGCGCACATTTACTCCAATGTGCACATTGTAGCCAGGTGGGTATGTAGAAATGTGTTGGGCCAAGAGCGGACCTCCACATTTTTTACACCTAGTTTGCGAATCGTGTATAGTCTGATGGACGGTTCACCACACTGCATTTGTCGAACATTGTTCGACGTTTTAGTGAACGCCAGGCTGAAAGATATACACTGTTTGCCGACTCTGGTTACCAAATTATGTGGCATGTTGGACACCCCACGATTTGAGCGCATGCTGAGGTGCCAAGGCACCGACCTCGAGGTAGCGAAGATGACCCCGTCATTTCGCCATTGCCTTCCTGAGGCATGGGTGCCTGACTATATGGAGGAGGATGTTAGGGCCAGTTCCTCGAGCTCGTCTGTGAGCTCAGGAACGCTCTTTAACACCGACATTTCTGAGATGGCGGTCGAGCAACAGAACGTCATCTTAGCCAAGCAAAACCGAAAGATCTATAGGAAGTTGTCGGCTCTGGAGAGAGGTGCCTCTTCAGGCACTTCTGGCCGTCGTCATTAGTCCGGTACACCCTATCCATGCATTCGCACCATTTTGCCATACATTGAGGACAATGCATGGATTAGGTGTGGGGGGGTGTTTTCACGTTTGTACATAGTTTGTGTCTTTTTTTTGTTTTGTTGTTTTCTTTTGTGTGCATTGTTAGGGTCATGTTAGTGTGCCGCATTTAATATCGATATATCTGCTTGCCATGATCCTTGGGTGACTTGTCTTCTTTTGCTTGCCTAGTAGTTTAAAATTTTCACATTTCTTTTAAAATCTTCATGTGTTTGCGAAAGAAAATGTTTTTGTGGGTTTTGCGTGTGTTTAGCATGTGCAAAACCGTTGAGAGGCAAAGTAAAAAAAAAGCTCCCAAAATTGTCTTGAACTTGATGCATTAGGATTTCTAGTTTACTGGCTTTAGGTCTTATCGAGTCGTTAGGATGCACCCCGGTTTTCCCTCGGGGGGCGTGTAATCATAGGGTTTCAGTACTCAAACATTTAAAGAAGTCCACCCTGAACCTAGTGAGTCAAATAATTCGTGTCTGTTAGTATAAGGAAGTTTGTCGTAGTCAAGGGCCCTTAATCTTTTTTTTGTGAAACTTAAGTGTAGGGGTTTTGGTTCCCATGTAGATAAATGAATAAGTGGTGTTCTCTCTTCTCGCACGGCTCCTATCACTCGGGAAAGTAGGTCTGAGGGGACTTTGTGCCTGGTGCTTTCGAGTCATCTGACTTGGGATGCACCGACCGAACTCCCGTTACACGGGTGGTAGGGATCGCCCTATGTGGAGATTTGGGGGAAGGTGTACGTGATAGTGTAAGTCCTCATAGGCAATGATGCACGAAACCTGACCCTGGGAGAATCAAACACCAACCAATAAAATGCTCCAAAGAAAGAAAAAAAGAAAAAAAGTCAAATAAGAACCACAATGGACTTTACACGTTGTATCACATTCAGAAGTTAAGGTTGCCGATGTCTTTCACTTAATTCCTTAGTTAACTCTCACGAATAACTCATTAGGCTAGGTGTGTGGACTGATTACATATATAGAGTCGACCCGTAGTATTACCGCATCCCATGATCGACAAAATAAGTCCAACGAGTCGTGTAGCTAGATTGATTAATGCATCTTGTTCGGATTTTGTGGGTATATCCGCTGAAAACCCTCAGGAGACAACACTCCTCCTCCTTGGCGACAAGGAGGTTTAACGGCTTGTTGCACATGCTAAGTGCAACCGTGATTCCTACGAAAGTGAGTTAGGATTTCTTGTTTTTCGTATGCTTTTCTCTTTCTTTGTTTTGCTCGGGACTAGCAAAAGTTAGGTGTGGGGGTATTTGATTGACATCATTTCATGCTCATATTTGTATCTTATATCCATTATCTTTCACCTAAACAATGCTATGTCACGAGTTTTATGTTTAGTTTTCAGGAATAAACAGGTTTGAAGAGATGAAGCATAAAAGGACCCAAAAGCTGTGAAAAAGGACTGAATTGTGAGATCTGGGGACCAAGATGCAAGGAAAAAGGACCTGATTGCAAGACAGAAGGACCTAAGAGCAAAACAGAATACTCCACACCATCATGGGGAGTATTTTACCAATTCGATTCGGGTCGGAGCTCCAACAAGTCAAGTAACCGCATCCAAGACCAAAAATACCATCCAGGAAAGCCTCCAAGAAAGCCCAGACGAATCCGGACCCTGTAGACCGCCAATTGGCGGTCTGGAACCGCTAATTGGCGGTCCAGGTGGATCCGAATCCGTTTAGCTTTTTCTGGTGTGTGTATTAGAGCGCTCTTATTCTATTTATGGTATTTGTTTAGTCCCACATCGGGGGATTGTCCCGGTTTAGCTTTTTCCATGACTATAAATAGAACTCTTCACCTTCCATTGTAATTACTCCATGCTTGTGGCCATTCTCCCTAATTGAAGTGGAAGCCTTGAAGCAAGAAACTCAATAGGGAGATGCTACTGGTCTTGTGAGTCTTCAATTAATAAAATTTTCTTTGTTTTGTGCTTCTTTTATTGTTGATGCATGTTTTAGTTTAATCGTCTTTTATTTCTAGCTTAGTTTTAATATGCTTTCTTTGCTTAGTTTAATAATTAGTGTAATGTTTAGTGAGTAGTTCCATCCCCTTTGGGGGTGGAGTAGATGTACATACATGCATTAGAGAATGGGATGAATGCTTTATTTTTGATGTGTTGATTAAACATGAATGTATGCTTGCTTGTTTAGGATAGAATTTATAACTTGATGAGTTTTGCCAAAATGATTAGACACCTCTCATGCTTGTTTAGGTTCTGAAATAAACACCTTGCATATGTAAATGTTAATCAACTAAGTTGGTGAATAGATTGATAGGTTTTGCCATAACATTTAGACACTTCCTATGCTTGATAAACACCATCTTAATTTGTGCTTAAAGAATGCATTCTACACCCACCTCTTTGCTTGTGTGCACTCACTCCACCCCTTAGGGGTTTTCCATTCCTGAAATTCCAGCATTCTTGTGTTTGTTCTTAGCTTAGTTCTTATTTCATCGTTTGTTTGCTTCTTTCACATTTCATGCTTCTTAGAGTAGTTTAGGGTAGAGTAGCGTAAACAACTTTCTCCCCCTGTTTTTCGCCACTTGATTTCGTACAAGCAAGAGCCTGCTCACCTCCCTAAGGACGACCCGTACTTGCCACTGCTTCATCGCGGCCGTGCACTTGCGGTAGAAATATAAAACGTTCAACAGGATTCTTCCCTTCTCCTCTGAGTCATATTTTTCTCACATTCTTCTACGTTAGAGTCTCCTCCCCTTTACACTCTCTGGTAGCGTTTTAGGGTCGAGTCAAACACTTTTTGCGAGTTTATCCTCGTGGTGGTGAGAGTGGTCGACTCTAGAGTTCTCGTTGAGATGGATGGTTACACGGGCGACCATCCATATCATTGTTGGGACCAGGAGAATTTGTCATGGTATTCCGGATCCATGCAACCTAGGTTGCCTCAGACAAACACCCCGTACGGTTGGGACAATCTTAATTGTGCGACTGACCAATCTTCATATTGAGGTAGTATGAGAGAGGCACCGACTGCTAGACCACCATCTAATTACGTCAGATCATATGTTGGTCAACAAACTGAGACATTACAACAAACTTTGGCCTCTTTCATGCGTATGGCAGACGACATGAGTGCACCGCTGGCTCCAGTAGCCGTACCGTAAGACTGTTGTGGGTTGAGTGGTCATGTTATCAGGGAATGTGCTTATGTTCCCCCTGAGCCTCAGTATGAGCATACATTTTCCCAAAATGCTCAATATGACTATTATGCATCCGCGTAAAACGCGAGAGTGATGGAGTCGTGGGGAGACAATTCATATCCAAATTCTTATACTTCATTTTCACCCTAGTATCCTCCTCCCGAATACCCAGAATTCTACCAACACCCCACTTCAAATCATTGCACTCATTCTCAGCCCATCAACACCCAAACCCAAAATTTCCCAAGCTCTGACTTGGACCTCATACCTGATTCCTTGAAACAAACGTTCCTTACATTCATGGAAACAACTCAACAGTCCATACAAAATATGGCACTGCAAGTGAGTCCAATGTCGCAGCAATTACGTGAACGTCAGGAGAGTAATTGTTCTTGTCAACATGAGGATTTATCTTCTGAAATCGAAGCACCACCACATCCACAAATTCAAAGCACAATCTTTCAAAGTCCAACTCCTAGTCAGTCTGAGGGACTGGGGTTTCAATTCACGATCACTTCGTGGAGGATTCGATTCCAATTGAGAATACTATGGACCAGCTTCTTTATGAGTCGGCACAACATTGTGCCTTATCTTCTTGTCCCGTGGACCTTGAGCCAAATGAACTTATTGTTGTACCTCCTAAGGACTCACCTCTGGTGGAGCAAGAGCTCCCTAGTCTCCTCAATTTCAAACAACCTGATGAGAGTTTGCCTCTCACTATTGTTCCTGATCATCTTGGAAATGATGGAACATCAAACAACTACATTGCTCATGAGGGTATTACGAGTTCCTTGGAGGATACCTTGGGTATGAGACCCACTTTTTGTTCACCTCGTTTGTCGGACATGCCTAATGAGGTTCTTGACTTCGTTCCGACGCACCAGCCTGTTGGTTGGAGAGTTTGGATTGACGATCATAACTTCAGCACCGCAACGGCAGAAACTCTTCTTCTGTTGCCCCATATTTCCCAAACTCTTGAGAGTTTCAAGTTCTTTCAGTTTGATCCTTTGAATGAGACGCCTTTGCGTCCAATTCATGAACCTCTCATTTCATCTTGTGCTCTTTGTGAAGGGGGCCCACGCATGAGTATTCTGGCCCCGCGTGGTGTCATGTTCCATTTCCAAGTGCATTGACCCACTTTTGAGGTTCCCATTTGATGTCTTTTGACAAATCAAGATGGGAACTTATGTCTGTACATAGTTATATTCAAAAAAAAGAAAAAAAGAAGAAGAAAAAGTCCAATAAAAGACTCCATCAGTGAGCATTGATTGTTGTGGGCTCCAACCCATGAGTATTTGTGCCCCATTTCTTTCACGTATTTGTCTCCCTTTTTAAGTATCTCACAAGTTTTGAGGGGAATTTCGGTTGTGTCCATCAACATAACCACGAACATCCTTTTGCGCTTCACGTGGTGAGATCTTCCCGGTTTCATTGCATAATTCCATGTAGTATCTTGCTCGCATTCATTGAGGACAATGCATGAAGTAGGTGTGTGGGGGGGGGGGGTATTTTACGTTTGTACATAGTCAAGTCTTTTCTTTTGATTTTTGTTTTTTTTGTGTGCATTGTTAGGGTCATGTCATGCTGTATTTAATATCGATATATCTGCTTGCCATGATCCTTCGGTGACTTGTCTTCTTTTGCTTGCCTAGTGCTTAAAAAAATTCACATTTGTTTCAAAATCTTCATGTGTTTGCGAAAGAAAATGTTTTGTGGGTTTTGTGTGTATTTAGCATGTGCAAAACCGTTGAGACACAAAGTAAAAAGAAAGCTCCCAAAATTGTCTTGAACTTGATGCATTAGGATATCTAGTACAGTGGCTTTAGGATTTATCGAGTCATTAGGATGCACCCCAGTTTTCCCTTGGGGGTGAGTAATCATAGGGTTTCAGTGCTCAAACATTTAAAGAAGTCCACCCTGAACCTAATGAGTCAATAATTCGTGTCTGTTAACTTAAGGAAGTTTGTTGTTGTCAAGGACCCTTTAAATCTTGTTGTGAGACATTAAGTGTAGGGGTTTTGGTTCATGTGTTGATAAGAAATAATTGAGTAGGTGTTCTCTCTTCTCGCACGGCTCCTATCACTCGGGAAAGCATGTCTGAGGGGACTTTGTGCCTGGTGCTTTCTAGTCATCTGACTTGGGATGCGCCGACCGAATTCTCGTTACACGGGTGGTATGGATTGCCCTATGTGGAGATTTGGGGAAAGGTGTACGTGATAGTGTAAGTCCTCATGGGCAATGATGCACGAAACCTGACCCTGGGAGAATGAAGCTCAAAGTAATAAAAAGAAAAAAAACAAAAATAATGAGAAAAGAAGAAAAAAGAATAAAAAATGGTAATGCAAATAAGAACCTTAATGGACCTTACACTTTGTATCACTTGAGGATGTTGAGGTTGTCCATGTCTTTCACTTAATTCCTTATTTAACTTGCACGAATGGTTCATTAGGCTAGGTGCGGACTGATTACCTATATAGAGTCGACCCGTCGGATTACCGCATCCATTGATCGACAAAATATTTCCCACGAGTCGAGAGTCTAGATTGAATAATGCATCTTGTTAGAATTTTGTGGGTATATCCGCTGAAAACCCTCAGGAGACAACACTCCTCCTCCTTGGCAACAAAGATGTTTAACGGCTTGTTGCACGTGCTAAGTGCAACCGTGATTCCTACGAAAGTGAGTTAGGATTTCGTGTTTCTCGTTTGCTTTTCTATTTCTTTGTTTTGCTCGGGACTAGCAAAAACTTAGGTGTGGGGGTATTTGATTGACATCATTTCATGTTTATATTTGTATCTTATATCCATTATTGTACACCTAAGCAATGCTACGTGACGAGTTTTATATTTGAATTTCAGAAATAAATACGTTTGAAGAGATGAAGCATAAAAGGACCCAAAAGCAGGGAAAAAAGACTGAGTTGAGAGACTCAAGGACTAAAATCCAAGATCGAAGGACCTGAACGTAAGATCAAAGGACCAATGAGCAAACATGAATACTTCACACCATCATGGGGAGTATTTTGGCAATTCTATTCGGGTCGAAGCTCCACCAAGCGAAGTAGTTGCATCAAAGACAAACAAAGCCTTCCAGAAAAGCCCACAAGAAAATCCAGACCGATCAAAACACTATAGACCGCTAATTGGCGGTCACTTTTGGCCCGAATCCGCTAAGATTTCTTTGGGTTACGTATTAGTGTGTATTTAGTCCATTTCTAGTATTTGGTTAGTCCTACATCGGGGGATTGTCCCGGATTGCCTTTTTTTTGCTATAAATAGAACTCTTCACCTTCTATTGTAAACTACCCATTGCTTGGTGGCATTCTCTCTACTAAGGAGTGATCCTTGAAGCAAAAAACTCAAGGTGGAGAAGAATGCTTCCTTCAATGTGAGTCATTGTTAATAAAATAATTGTCCTAGTTTCTTTTAATCTTGTCTTTTAATTTGTGCATGCTTGTTTAGTCTTTCCTTTCCTTTTAAGTTTATTTAGTATTTCTTGCTTGGTTAGTGTAGTTTCATTTCAGTATTATGCTTCATTTTGTTAATATAGTTAGTGTAATGAGTAGTGAGTAGTTTCATCCCCACTTGGGGGGTGGGGAAATATGTGATATGATCATGTAGTGTATTAAGTGTGTGTTATCTTAATCCCTTGAGCTTTATATGATTTCCATAACCATGTAATGGGTTTTCACTCTTATCTTTGATATGCTAATGCTCTTGAATGAGGCTTAGCTTATGCT
The DNA here is from genome assembly GCA_963682175.1 of Triglochin maritima. Taxonomy (NCBI): domain Eukaryota; kingdom Viridiplantae; phylum Streptophyta; class Magnoliopsida; order Alismatales; family Juncaginaceae; genus Triglochin; species Triglochin maritima. The sequence goes on along the minus strand of OY821773.1, from coordinate 36,335,610 downwards.
ATGATTAGTGGATCTATTTTATGGGGAATGATAATGTTAAGATATGGATGGAATTAATATTAGGAACACAATTTGTAGTGTATGTACTGTTGTTGCCTTTACCTTAGTTAATGTCTTGTATGTTTTAATGATATTGGGTTATCTTAATTCATGTGGAGGCATAGTGGGATCTAGTCTTTATACATGAGTTCATTTATCTTCATTCCAATTATTGTCTTGTATGTTTTAATAATGTAGTCTTATCTTAATTCATGTGGAGGCAAAGTTGGATGTAGTTTTATGATTTCATGCACTACATGTTGTGAGGAGCTTAATTGAACACACACACACATCTTTATATTCACATTATTTCTCTACCCCCTTTGGGGTTTAGTTTTCTTGCATATTTTCCATTTCCACTTGGACCTTAGTGTAGTTTAGTGTAACCAACCTTTCTCTCCTTTCTTTACCACTCGCCTTTGCACAAACCAAACGTCGACACACCTCCCAGTGGATGAACCGTATTTGCCACCGCTTCAACGCGACCGTGCACTTGCGGTTAATATAAAACGAATCAATCAGTATGGCACAAATTTGCTGTCCCAAAGCACACACTCACAGTTTGGCGAGCATTGAAGGGGCGTCTGCTCACAAAACGGCGAATGATAAAGCGAGGCGTAAATTTAGACCCAACTTGCGTGCTATGTGAAGAGAAAAAGGAAGACATGGAACATATTTTCTGGAATTTTCAATACACAAAGGAGGTGTGGAGGAGTCTCCTCAATCTCATGCAGCTCCACCAAACTACTGCAAGCAGTCTAGAGAGTGAGGTCTTGCGACTTTCACATGCGAGTGGAAGCCGACTTGACAAAGTGATCAGAAAGTGGGTCGTAAGTGCTACGATATATGAATGCTGGCATGAGCGGAACCGTAGGATTTTTGAGGGTTAGAGGCAGCAACCGCAAGCTACCATTGTTGTAGTTAAAGATATAATCCGGAGCATGAGCTATCAAGCATCCAAACTCTGAAATTTGATGAGATGTAATTATTTCCTTATACTACTTGACCTTCACGTGAGTACAAATAGGTGGTAGGGAGAAGCCGGTTATGCATGTGGTATACGCCCGCGAACTAAACGAACAAATTTTGGTAGATGTAAACAGTTTCTTACTAATACAAATTTTAGAGGCTAAGCCTCCCTTTTGCTTTGCAAAAAAAAGGATCAACAAATAACTTATGGACCCATCATGTTCGGGCCACGCAACCATCTTGCATAGTTCTCCCGCCTGCACAACTATGAATTAAAACCTCAATATGTGAGCATGTTTCCTTACTTCACAACCATTAAGAAGGATTCCTATATCTTTATACATAAATTCAAGGAGGAATGCCACATGTTCAAGCTTCAAAAGCTTGACGAGAATTCTGTCAGGTTGAGGATGATTTCTTTCGTATTGAAGGATAATGCAAAGAAATGGATGTATAGCCTTCCGACAAACTCGATTCGGTCCAACGACGACTTTGTGACCATCTTTCTGAAGAAATTCTTCCCCTAAAGGACTCAATAGTTATGGCACCAGATACATCAAATGTATCAGACTGAGACTGAATTGTTTCATGCTTTCTTTGAGAGATTCAATGACCTTCTCTTGCAGTGCCCTCATCCATGACTTGAGTTGTGGTAGTTGTACCATATTGTTTTTGAGGATCTCAACTACAACACTCACACATTGTTGGATTCAAGGTGTCAAGGTGATTTCCAAATAAAACCCAATGATGTGGCATGGGATACTTTTGAATTAATGGCCGAACGCACCCATGAGTGGGACACCATAAGAGAACCACCAGTCGCTAGGTGTTCTGGTCGAGTTGGATCAAACCACGTGGAGCCAATTATCACGTTTAAGGCGAAAATGGTTGCTCTCATGCATAGGATAGAGAGTTTAGAGTCGGATCGAGCTCCTATAGCTCAAGTTGCTACTCCCTCTTGTAGTAGGTGTGGACTTACGGGAAATAGTGACTTCTAATGTGCTTATGCTCCAAGCAATATTGAGCATACAAATACGATGTATCAATAGTGGACCCGTACAATCACTCCTACAATCCCGGATGGTGAAACTGAAATGAATGTGTTCTAAAAGTTTTACTTTTATATGTAAATTATTATGAATTGGATGTGCAAACATTTTGTTACTTGATTATGGTATTCGTCTTTTGGAAGTGTTAAGGAAGAGGCACTTGGTCCTTAACCGTAGAGCTCTAAAAGATAATGGTTTACATAAATCAAAAGTTATTCACAATCATGGTAATTAACATGGAACATTAATCACCGAGATAAGATTGTCATGTTGGTCATCGATTGTTGTAGCTCTAGAAATAATTGACGACACGAGTATAAAAAAGAGGAAAAGATTACTTTTATATATTGAATAGACCTAACAAGTAAAACATTATGGAATTGTGTTTCGTGTCATTAATTTTTTACTGTGTCTTGGATCCTAAGATATGAGACTTATATCTTTTCACTCAAGAAGTGCTTAATTTGATTATTGTCAAAAGCTATCAATGAATATAGTGATAAAGGCAATAGTTGGTTGAACATGACTTGTGCTGGAAAAGATAGCTAGTCAAACGATTATCGTTGCCCCTCTTAATTAAGTAATGATATTAGTGGGCCACTTGATAAAGCAAAATTATAATGTGCACAATGTAACTTGAGTTAAGTTACATAGTTATAATTAGCTTAAAGAGATCAAGAAATGAATATAATACAATGGTGACACATTTCTACTTTGTATATATTCTTAATATCATGAGACAAGGGACGGACACAAGTGGTGCACTTACATCACTAAATGGATCATGTTTAGGTCAAGTGCAACAAAGACATCTATTCTAATTGGGTAACTATAATGTGTAGCTAGATACTGCTTATAGTTTGAGATATTAAGTATTTAATATCGCTGCCGATTTAGCTTAGATCCTCCTATAGGTCACACCACAAAACTGGGAAACAAGAAGCTTGATTTTGAGTTCATATGATGTGTCGGGTTTCATGTGAAAAAGGGACACATGTGGTGAATGAATAAAATCAATATGTCATGAGAATTGACATAATTAGAATCATTAATAAATTCATATGAGGTGTATATATTATTGGGTGTAATAATATTACATAAGATAATATATTACATAAGATATGAATTTCCTAAAAATCCCAAAAGATCAAATTTTGTTGGGTGTAAATCCAAAATTTGAAAAAGGCAAAATCGGGGTCAAACACGGTGAACCGGTTAAGGTTTGGTCGACCGAGGTGTCTTCGGAATGGTCCACCGAACGGGGAACGGGTAAGCACAATTGATTGACCGAAATTGTCTGGAGTGCCTGGGCAATTAGGTTCGGTCAACCGAGCGTGAATGGTTAACCGAGCGTGAATGGTTAACCGAGAGAAAATATCTTGGAATATTTTCGGTAGACCGAAGGTGACGTGGTCGTCCGATGAATGTTCGCCAGGAGAAAATTTGGTCGATCAAAGGTCGACCGAGCAAGACGCGGATCGTCGGCATTTTTTCCAGAGAATTTTTCTCATGCATATTCGGTTGACCGTGTAGCTCACGGTCCACCGAAGATGTGTTATAACCGAATGGTTCCGTTAACCGAGAAAAATTCTCGGTCAACCGAACAGTGCGATTTTTGCCTGAATTATTAAGAGAATAATTAGATCATAGGTTGGATTAATTCTAGATTTAATTAAATGTTTTTTAGGATGCTTATGTGGCAATTTGGGATCATGACTAAAGAATAGTTCTTGATAAGGATATTTTGGGAGCCTATAAAAGGACCCCTCATCCTACTTGTTTATGTTAATGAAAAAAAAATCTCTCATTAATCTCTCCATTAATGACCACGGAAATCTCCGAATAGTTTTAATTTTTGGAGATAGAAATCTCAGGAGCTTAAAGAGAGATTATTAGCTAGATTCTATGCCTAATTAGAGATTGATGTGGCAGCTCATTTCTCTCTAATATTGTTTAGAGTTTGGTGAACACTTGGAGGCGAATCGACAGGCGATTCAATGGGCAACGTGACTCTAGATCTTCGAAAGGTTTTAGAGAAACCTTTGGGTATGATTCTCTCTTTGTGATTTGTTTTAATATATGTACGATCGTGATATTAGAATAAACACAAAGTAATGTACATAAAATTGTTGAAAGTATAAAATCGATCTTGTATGTTGTATTATTTTTTTAAAATATATACATACATGGGGACACAAAATCCTAAAGAAACCACCCTAAATTCTGTTGGGGCCTAGTGGGGGCCACAGTCAGAGCTCGCACGCTCAACCCGAACCCCCACCTTATTACCATCCACGCCCATCGGCGACGTACCAACCACCATATCAAGGGTCTCAGCCCCATACTAACCACCTCCTCAGGCCTCACCTTTCAGTTATTCTAGCCACATTACATCCTAATAGGTTTACCCAATGGTCTCCACTCTTGAACAAACCATTCAAGTGTTCATGCAGAGCACCCAAATGTCGGTCAAAGCATTGGAAATGCAGGTAAGCTAGTTGGCTCATCAGCTCAATGAGCTTGAGAATGGTCAATTCCCAAGTCAACCCGAAGTGAATCCCCAGGGTAACTCATCTCAAGAAAGGGCACTAGTACCTCGAGCTACCTCTGAACCGACCCATCATGTTAATGTCATTCATACTTTGAGGTTCGGTAAGGAGGTGGACAACCAAATTGGTTGGCTTCCTTGCAATCACCATTTCTCGGTGTTGCCAGACCTCTGGTGATGCCCACATCTATGAGGGAGATGGATCCCGAGGTTCCGTCAACGAATACTTCCAGGAAGGAGCTTGATCCTGAGTTTCCTTCTACTTTTATTTCAATAATGGGACCCAACCCTGAGGTTTCTTTGTTTCATCATGTGTCAAAGGAATCAGACTTTGTGGCTCTTTCACAAAGTTCCACATCCATGGGTCCATCTGAGGTCCCCACTCATGTTTCTAAGGAACCGAATGCTCAGGTTCTTTCGAAAGACCCTTATGCCCCAAAGGTGTCATTCCCTAAGCGCCTTAAAAAGAAAACTTCAGATCAGCAAGATAAGATGCTTGAGATCTTTCAACAAGTTAAGGTGAACGTTCTGTTGTTGGAGGTGATTCATTATATGCCACCTTATGCCATGGTTCTCCAGGATTTATGCACCAACAAGAGAAAAGCCAATGTTCCCAAGAAAGCCTTTCTTGCGGCACATGTAAGTTCATTGTTGGAAAAACTTGTGCAAGTCAAATACAAGGACCCCTGTTATCCTACTATTTCTTGTGTGATTGGTGATGTGTCGATTCATCGAGATTTATTGGACTTAGGTGCATCTGTCAATTTTTTGTCAAATTCTGACTACGTCCACCTTTGTCTTGGAGACCTCAAACAAACAAAAAGTACTCTTCAACTAGCTGATAGGTCAATGAAGAAACAGAGCTGCGTAGTGGAAGATGTTCTTATCAAAGTGGGTGAGTTCATTTATCAAGTCGATTTCTTTGATTTGAATACTGAACCTGTGTCAAACCCACTTATTGGACAAATTCCTATTATTTTGGGGTGACCATTTCTAGCAACTTCCAATGCCTTGATCAATTGCCATAATGGTCTGATGCATGTGACTTATGGTAGTCAGTGCACTGATTTCAACATCTTCACCATCGGGAAGAAGTCGGGTGCATTCGATAACCCTGTAGAGGTCAATCTTATCCAGGGCACGGATGAGAACGACATGGACGAGAACGAAGTAGAAGAGTGGGCATTATACAAACAAAGAGTCGGTCCATAGGATTACCGTGTCCAATGATTGACAAAAGTAGGTTCATTGAGTGAATTGCTAGGTTGAATAATGCATCAATGTTCGGATTTTGTAGGTATAACCGCTGAAAACCCTCACGAGACACCACTCCTCCTCCTTGGAGATAAGGGGGTTTAACGGCTTGTTTCATGTGCTAAGTGCAATCCTAATTTCTACGAAAGTAAGTCTGGGTTATTTGATTAGTAGCATATGAAACGTTACATTCATGTTACATATCCTTTATTTTACCCCAATTTTGTGCTACTCGAGTGTTTGTTTGATGTGTTTCAAGTTTTAGCTAATCAAGAGGAGTAAGGAACCAAAAAGGACCTAAATGGAAAAATAAAGGACCTTATTGAAGCATCTTTGACCTATTTGTCATGCTCAAGGACCCATATGCAATTTAGAAAGGATCCAGATGAAACCAGGAGGGACCTGAATGAAGGAAACTCATTTCGGGAGCAAAAATCCCTCAATATCATGATCTAGAAGATTGTTTGGAAATTAAAACCAAACGGTCTCAAACCAGCGGACCAGGTGTTCACCCCATGTCAAAAATAGAGAACTTATGTTGCTGAAAAAAATTGCGGCAAATCATACACAAAATATCCACCAGTGACGGATTTCAATCCTCCACTAGTGGATAATTTTGTCCCAAATGCGCCCCAATTTCTCCCGTGGTTCGAGTGTTTTTCGGTGCACCATTACAATTGTGGGATTTCTGCCAGATTCATCTATATACCACTCTTTCTTCTATAAATAAAAATATTTCTCCTACCTTTCTTCTTCTCCACTTCCACCATTAGAGTAGGTTAGGTTTTACCCAATTTGGCTGCAAGTAGAGGAAGGTGGATGATGGTTGTAATCTCACATTTTCTTTAATCTAAGGTTGGATTCATGTTCCTCTTGTCATTAACTTTCTTTCTATCCAATTAGTTTTTGATTTTGTAGTTAACTTTCTAGTTAGAGTTTTATGCCATGTTTACTCTTAATCTCTTCATTTCCATGTTTGTAGTCAAGATTAGTGAGTAGATCCTCCCCATTTGGGGCGGAGGTGATGTAGATTAAGTGATGGGTTCCTCTTATCTTGTGCCATTTCATATGCTCTATGTAGATCTATATATGTAACTTGCTTAAAGTTGTTCTATGGTAAAATGGCCACACTAGTTACTTCTCTCATGTTATATCTTGAGTTAATCATGTTGCTTGTAATGGATCATCATGTTTTGGTAAATGACTTGTTATGTATGGATGCTAGATTAGTAGATAATGCCTGAATGTATTGAGTTCTATGGATGGTTAATTGATGTCCTAATATGCGCGCTAGGTACTTAATTCATTCTTGAGAAGCCAAAGTGTATCTTAACTTCTTGTCTAACTATATTAGAACCCAAAGTGTATCTTAACTTCATGTCTAGCTATATTAGTACCCAAATTGTATCTTAACTTCATGTCTAACTATATCAATCATGTATTCATGTAAATGTAGTTGATGTTAATTAGACTCCACACTAGTTTCTAGTTGATTTCACCTACTTTACACACTTGTGCCTCATGTAACGAAGAACCACTCACACACACATACCTACGCAACTCCACTCCATGGGGGTTTAGTTTAATTGTTGATTAATTCATCAGTTAATAAAGTTAGTTTAGCATAATCCCCTTATTCTCCTCTCCATTCCCACTCGAGTATGGTAGTCACAACAACACTCACAACTCCTTGAGGTTCGACCCGATTTGTAACGTCTTCACCGACGCTATGCACTTGCGGTTATTAAAATGATCAATCAACTGACGAGAAGCTGATAGACTATGGAGCTTAATCGTATTATCTGGTGCACTTGCAGGTGACATGTCATTGGAGCACTCAATTCCAATGGATTCGGCGTTAGTTTGGTTTGCTAGAAAATCCTTTTGATGTTACATTGGGTTGCTAGAAAACCCTTTTGATGTTGGATTTGTTTGGAAGAACTACCAAACCAATTTTTGTTAATTAGATTTGTCTTCTTCGACGGGTTCAAACCATCTTCGAGAATTTTGTCTTGCAAACAAATATACTGACCCCCTTCTGATCTTGACAGTCAACACATTGATTAGTAGCATATCATACATCACATTCATGCTATATATCTTCTATTTTACCTAAATTTTGTGCTACTCAAGTGTTTGTTTGGGGTGTTTCAAGTGTTAGGTAATAAATAAGAGAAAAGGACTGAAATGCAAGAAGAAATGATTCCAATGAAGAAAAATGGACTTGTTTGTCATGCACAAGGATCCATCTACAAATCAGGAAACACCCAGATTAAATCCAGATTGACCTGAACGCACGAAAAACATTTTGAGTGCAAAAAACCTTCAATACCATGATCTTGACGAGTATTTGGAAACAAAGACCAAACGGGCTTGAACCAGGGCAGTACGAGTGCAACCCATGTGCAAAAATACATAACATAAGGTCCTGGAAGAAATTGGGGCAGATCACACCATGCTTTCTTCTATAAATGGTGTCAGACCCTTAAAGTCTTCCGCCAAATGGACAAGTAAAAGTGGTTTTCTCTTGATCCTCGGGGGCGATGGGAATCTGGTTGTAACCGGAGTATCCATTAAGAAAACAATAATACTCATGTCCGGCCAACCTTTCCAACATCTGATCAATGAATGGCGATGGGAAATGATCTTTCCGTGTTGCCGCATTGAACTTGCGATAATCAACGCAAACCCACCAGCCAGTTTGCAGGCGTGTCCGGATAAGCTCATTATGCTCATTCTCAACAACCGTCACGCCTGACTTCTTGGGAACCACATGGACATGACTCACCCACGAACTATCACAGATAGGATAGATTATGCCATGATCCAAGCACTTAAGAACCTCCTTTCGGACGACTTCTTTTAGTACAGGATTCAATCTTCGTTGTGGGTCCCTGCGGGGACTAGAATCCTCTTCCACGTGGATCCGATGTTGAAAAATACTAGGGCTAATTCCCTTGATATCCTTCAAGGACCACCCGATCGCCTCTTTATTTTCAAAGAGTACTCTTTTGAGGGTAGCCTCTTGATACTGTGCAAGATCAGAAGCAATAATGAGTGGCAAGGTCTCATTATCCACTAAAAGGATGTACTTTAGGTTATCGGGGAGCAGTTTAAGCTCGACCAGAGGTGAGTCCTTGTCAGATTCAGAGTTACTTTCCAGTGGCTCAAGGGCCACGTGGTAATAAGAGTGATTGATTCGTTTTATATTAAACCGCAAGTGCACGGCCGCGTTGAAGCGGTGCCAAATACGGGTCGATCCACATGGAGGTGTGTCAACTTTTGGTTTGTGTGAAGGCGAGTGGTAAAGAATGGAGAGAACAGTTGATTACACTAAACCACACTACAATACAAAAAGGAAAGGAAGAGAAGCAATAAAACGAAACCCCATAGGGGGTAGAGAAAATAATGTGAATATAAAGATGTGTGTGTGTGTGTGTGTTCAATTATGCTCCTCACAACATGTAGTGCATGAAATCATAAAACTAAATCCAACTTTGACTCCACATGAAATAAGATAAGACTACATCATTAAAATATACAAGACAACAAATGGAATGAAGCTAAATGAACTCATGTATAAAGACTAGACCCTACTATGCGTCCACATGAAATAAGATAACCCAATATCATTAAAACATACAAGGCATTAACCAAGGCCAAGGTAACAAAAGCACATACATTACAAGTCATGTTCCTATATTAACTCCATCCTTATCCTTACCGCATCATTCCCCATAAAATAGGTCCACTAGTCTAAGCATATGCTAAGCTTCATTCAAGAGCTTTAGCATATCAAAGACAAGAGTAAAATCCCATTAGATGGTTATGGAAATCATATAAGGCTCAAAGGATTAAGATAACACATACTACTACATTACATAATCATATCACATATTTCTGCACCCCCCAAATTGGGATGGAACAACTCACTAATCATTACACTACAACCTATATTAAAATGAAATATTCTACTGAAATGAAATTAGACTAAGCAAGAACAAAATATTAAAAAAACTAATTGAAAGGAACATAAACTAAAGAAACATTCAAGAATTAAAAGACAAGATTAAAAGAAACTAAGAACAATTATTTTATTAACAATGACTCACATTGAAGGTATAACTCTTCTCCAACTTGAGTTTTGCCTCTAGGCTCACTCCATGTAGAGAGAATGCCACATAGAAATGGGTAGAATACAATGGAGGAGGAGGAGCTCTACTTATAGCCATAGAAAAAGGTAATCCGGGACAATCTCCTGGTATGGGACTAAACAAAAATACCAAAAATAGCCTAAACAAACACTAATACATACGCTCCAGAAATCTTAGCGGATCCGGGGAGATCCGGACCGCCAATTGGCGGTCTACATGATTTGGATCTGGCTAAAGTTTGTTGTGGGCTTTCCTGGGTTTCTTCTTCGGTCTTTGATGCATCTACTTTGTTTATTGGAGCTCCGACCTGAATCGAATTGCCAAAATACTCCCCATGATGGTGTGGAGTTTTCTGTTTTGCTCTTTCGTCCTTCGATCTAACGTTCAGGTCCTTCTCCATTGCATCTTAGTCCTCGAGTCTCTCAACTCAGTCCTTTTTCTATCTTTTAGGTCCTTTCATGCCTCTTCACATCAAACCTCTTTATTTCTGAAATTCAAACATAAAGCTCGTCACGTAGCATTGCTTAGGTGTAAGATAATGGATATAAGATACAAATATAAGCATGAAATGATGTCAATCAAATACCCCCACACCTAAGTTTTTGCTAGTCCCGAGCAAAACAAAGAAAGAGAAAAACAAACAAGAAACAAGAAATGTTAACTCACTTTCGTAGGAATCACGGTTGCAATTAACACGTGCAACAAGCCGTTAAACCTCCTTCTCGCCAAGGAGGAGGAGTGTTGTCTCCTGAGGGTTTTCAGCGGATATACCCACAAAATCCAAAGAAGATGCATTATTCAATCTAGACCTCGACTCGTTGGAAATATTTTGTTTCAAGGAATCAGGTATGCGGTCAACGATGGGGTCCAAGTCAGAGCTTGGGAAATTTTGGGGTTGGGTGTTGATGGGCTGAGAATGAGTCCAATGATTTGGCGTGGGGTGTTGGTAGAATTCTGGGTATTCGGGAGGAGGATACTGGGGTGAATATGAAGTATAAGAATTTGAATAAGAATTGTTTCCCCATGAATCCATCACTCTCGGGATGTACGCGGATGCGTAATGGTCATATTGAGCATTTTGGGAAAATGTATGCTCATACTTAGGCTCTGGGGGAACATAAGGACATTCCCCGATATTATGACCAGTCAACCCACAACAATCGCACGGTATGACTACTGGAGCCACTGGTACACTCATGTCGTCTACCGCATGCATGAAAGAGGCCAAAGTTTGTTTCCCAGAGTATGATCCAACATAACTAGATGGAGATCTAGCCGTCGGTGGCTCTCTCATATCACCCCTATATGAAGATTGCTCAGTCACATAATGAAGATCATCCCAACCGTACGGGGTGTTCGTCTAAGCCATCCCAGGTTGCATAGGTCCGGAATACCAGGGAGAATCATCCTGGTCCCAACAATGATATGAATGGTCGCCCATGTAACCATCCATCTCAACAAACAACTCTCGAGTCAACCACTCTCACCACCACGAGACTAAGCTCGCAAAAAGTGCTCGACTCGACCCTAAAACACTACCAGAGAGTGTAAAGGGGAGGAGACTATAACGTAGAAGAAGGTGAGAAGAAGATGACTCAGAGGAGAAGGAAAGAATCCCTAGAGCTAGCGAGGGTACAGGGTGAAGGTAGAAGCCTACCTAGAAAGCATGGGTCAAACAATGTAAGGCAATGGGTCCTTAGGCTAGACGACGCCTAACTTCGTGGTCACTAGCCTCGACACGCCTCACCTCCCTACAACGAGGACCACAATGCCCAGCAAGTGATACCAGATCCGGAGATCCAGTACCTCCTACTATCGACAAGGTAGGCAACGCCGATCAGGTCATGACGGTCTCAACTAGATTACTCTCCTAGTGCGCCCGCAATCCTAGGGCCAATGTCTACTTGCTTTTAGTTAAGGCTTTTTTAAGAGTGATTTTTGGGGCCAAGGAAAGGGTGATGAAATCCCCCACCTTATCTTTTATGGGACAACCCCTCCTTAGTAGCGAGTTAATCCTAGATCTAGCAATCAGTCGCTCCAATCAAACGCTCTCTCACTCTTGTCCCGATGCACCTTACTAACTAATGCATGAACGAAACATGCATGAATGAGGGATGTGGGTGCACGTACCTCACGCCAGCAATCAACGACAAAATGTAAAGCAAAGAAAAGACAAATGCATGCAAGGTCTACCAATGGTGCATGACCTAGATGGCAAGGAGTCTAATCTTTTGCTTTGAGTTTTATGGTCCAAGTTGATTAAAGGGGATTGAAATTAAATCTGGGACCAAACTAGAAGTTCCAGCATGCACAATTGTGCTCCCAGATAAATAAAATGAACAACATAACAATTGGAACAAATTTGAGAGCAATTGAGGCTCACCAGGCCGCCAATTGGCGGTCCTAGACCACTGATTGGCGGTCCCTTTGGGGTCTTTTGCTCTCCCATTCCTCCAGTCTCTTCCCCTTGATCCTCAGGTTCCCTGCTACTAAGAAAAACTGAAAAAAAAAATTAATAACCTTTCGAATCGTCCAAACCAACGTTTGGACAGAGCACCTCCCCGACAACGGCGCCAAAAACTTGATTGATCGTTTTATATTTAACCGCAAGTGCACGGCCGCGTTGAAGCGGTGGCAAATACGGGTCGTCCACTGGGAGGTGTGTCAACACTTGGTTTGTTTCGAAGGCGAGAGGTAAAAACAAGGAGAGAAGGGTTGGTTACACTAAACTACACTAAGATGCAAAAAGGAAATGAAGATAAGCAATAAACTAAGCCCCAAAGGGGGTAGAGAAATAATGTGAACATAAAGAAGTGTGTGTGTGTGTTCATTAAGCTCCTCACAACATGTAGTACATGAAATTATAAAACTACATCCAACTTTGCCTCTACATGAATTAAGATAAGACTACGTCATTAAAACATACAAGACAATAATTGGAATGAAGCTACATGAACTCAAGTATAAAGACTATACCCTACTATGCCTCTACATGAATTAAGATTTCACTACATCATTAAAACATACAAGACATTAGCTAAAGTAAAGGCAACAAGAGTACATACACTACAAATTGTGTTTCCAATATTAACTTCATCCATATCCTAACCTTATCATTTCCCATAAAATAGGTCCACTAATCAAAGCATAAGCTAAGCTTCATTCAAGAGCATTAGCATATCAAAGATAAAAGTGAAAACCCATTAGATGGTCATGGAAATCATATAAAGCTCAAGGGATAAAAATAACACACACTTAATACACTACATGATTATATCACATATTTCTCCACCCCCCAAATGGGGATGGAACTAGTCACTACTCATTCCACTATTGATTAGACTAAGTAAAGAAAACATTTAACTAAGATACTAAAATTACTAAACAAGAGATTAAACAAAGTAAAGCAACCCACACAAAACAAGATTAAAAGAAACAAATAAACTTTTATTAACAATGACTCACATTGAAGGTAGCATTCTTCTCCACCTTGAGTTTTTGCTTCAAGGCTCACTCCTTAGTAGAGAGAATGCCACCAAGCAATGGTTGATTACAATGGAAGGTGAAGAGTTCTATTTATAAGCATGGAAAAAGCTAATCCGGGACAATCCCCCGATGTGGGACTAAACCAATACCAAAAATAGCCTAAGAATACACTAATACAAGTTCTCCACAAATCTTAGCGGGTCCAGAGTTATATGGACCACCAATTAGCGGTCCAAGACCGCCAATTGGCGGTCTATAAGCTTTGGATTCATCTGGGATTTATTGCGGGCTTTGCTGGTGGTCTTTGTTGGTCCTGGATGCATCTACTTGGTTTGTTGGAGCTCTGACCCGAATCGAATTGCCAAAATACTCCCCATGATGGTGTGGAGTTTCCTGGTTTGCTCTTAGGTCCTTCGGTCTTACGATCAGGTCCTTCTCCCTTGCATCTTAGTCCCCAGGTCTCACAATTAAGTCCTTTTTCCTGCTTTTGGGTCCTTTCATGGCTCTTCTCTTCAAACCTCTTTATTCCTGAAAACTAAACATAAACCTCGTCACGTAGCATTGCTTAGGTGTAAGATAATGGATATAAGATACAAATATGAGCATGAAATGATGTCAATCACAGGTGATCAAGACTCATGGAAGAAAGGAAATCAAGTCAAGACATGTAATCAAGCTCATTTGAAGACATGTATTTTGTATTTCTTTGAGTCTTTAGGAACCTTGTATAATTGAGTATACTTGAGCTAAAAACTACTCAACCACACACTAGGTTCCCTATAGAAGTCACACACAAAATTTCACATAATTTGGACTTCAATATATCATCCAAACTAGAACCGGAAAACACCTAAACAAAACTTGAACTGCCTGGACCAAAACGGTCGACCGTTGAAACCTTTTCGTTCGACCGTTCACATGTGTCACATGTCCGTTTGTTTTGTCGTATTATACCCAACGGTCATATTCGTATTATTCCCAAATACTCCAAAATTACCAAACATCAGGTCGACTGAAACTTTCCTAACGGTCGACCTAAACCAACACAATTTGGTCTCCTAGAAGTGCCTGGACTTATTCGATCGACCAATCCCCTGAGCCCATTCGACCGTTAACTTAAGTTAACTTAAGTCAAAGCTGAATTTTGACCAAACGGTCGAACGACATACCCGTTTTGGTCGACCGTTTTTAGGTAGAATTGGGTCCTACAGGTTTCTGTTTTGTGTATCTTACACCAACTCATACCCAATCAACCCCAATGACTCTATTCTCTCTAATGCTTATAAATAGAGTTGTAAAACACATTTTGACACAACTCTCCCACTCCATACTTGTCCAAAACATTAGAGAGAATCTCAAACACTCCAAGGCTCCAATTTCCACACTTAAGATAAATTGCAATCCTTTTCAAGTGTGCTCAAGTTTAGACAATGATTGTCCCACTCAAGTTTGTTGCTGTCAAAGAAAAGTAAAGGTTTCGGTGAAAGCCCGAAGCATCCCTCTCGGATTGTGAGAGGTGGAGCCTAGCTCGGCGAGGGTTGTTCGCGAGTTTGAAGATTGTTGATGCATTGCATACATTGCATCATATGTCTTTCATTTAGATTACTTTTATATCAATAAATGCTACTAAGGTATGTGTTTAGTCGTATTTACAGAATACAGGGACCTGAATGCAAATTACCCACATTCCGAGCATAAACGCGTGCAAAAGATTCATTTCTATCACAAAGACCAAGTTCAAGTTTATCAGGTTTCAAATGGAAATGCACCCAAGCACAAAAGCATTCAAGGAGCTAATCACAAAAAGGTCAGGGGCTTAAATGCAAAATGTCAAGGACCTGACTACAAAATAAAAGGACCAAGTTATTGTGTGGAGAAAGTCAAAAGCAAAAATCAATTATAAATCTCCAACAATGGAAGGAATTAATCCGGAGCTCAAGAGATTGGAAAGAATCCATCCAGACGCGCAAAGGAGGATAAAATCATATATACCATAAACACATGACAGAAATCCGGGCGCAATATCTTCAACCTGGGCGGCGTTTTAGCCGCATATTGTACATAACAGGCGGCGAATTCGCCGCCCCTCTTAGGGTTTGAAATTTGTAATTCCGGCCTGTGGTGCGATGACGCGTGTACTCTCCTTTTATGTATTGGTATCCCTTGTATCGGCTATAAATAGCCTCGTAGGACGAATGTAACACATCTTTGAACCTTTGGTCTTGGATCATTAGTAATAAATTTCTGTTTTATTTTGTTTTGTTTCTCTTTTCTTTTAATGTCTCTAGGATCCCTTCTTCTTCCTCCCTCCATGAGTTTCTAACTCTTTCCAAAGGGTGGAGGTGACGGATTTAGGGTTAGAGAAGATGAATTGCATGTTATTATTTTAAGTTCATGATTAGTATATTTTGATTACTTGAGTTTATGTTAAGTCATTTATCTTGTAATGCTTCATAACTAACATGATTTACAATAAGTTTCAGTAATTCTCTGATCTAAACCTAAATCTAAACCTCCATCCAACGGATTTCTCTCTTATTTCTTGTTTTAGTTTTATTTGTGCATGTTTAGCTACTTAATCCAAAAACCTAAAAACCCAATTGATTCTTCTCTCCTTCTTCCTCTTAATCAAAAATAACATCAACTATGAAATCTCTCCCTCCTTGTGTTCGACCCGTACTTGCCACGTCTTCATAGACGTCGTGCACTTGCGGTATAAATTTAATTCACACCAAGTTTTTGGCGCCGTTGCCGGGGAGGCGACGCAGATTTTGTGTTTTTGTGTTTTCGATTTTATCCTGTCTACCTTGTGCGCGATCTAAGTATTTGAATTTGTGTAGCAGGAGACAACCGAGCGCGCGGCGAAATCCAGGAGCGTTTTGAGACACTTGGGCGGTGGAATCGCCGCATCGACCAGTGTGGGTTCTGGTCTTCAAATTTCTGGGGCATCGTCGGCATCTCTGGGTGGTCGCATTAAGCTACTGGAATCTCCGAGAGCGGGCGGCGAACCCGACTGAGCATTGCGTAGGTAACATTTGTTGCCTTTTTCCTCATAATTTCTAGTTTCAGAAATTTTCCTTTTCGTAGAACTGCATGTGTTGGGGCAAAAATTCCATAAATTGCAATATTTCAACTCTGACCTAAAATTGGCAAAATTAGAAAGACCTTAGTGCATGCATCATATAATGTTTTGCTTGCATTATTCTTGCTAAATTCTTGCAAATTATTTTTTATTGTTGAAGAGTGCTGGAGGCAAGGTACGTATCGCGGTTTTAACGATTGCATTTAAGCATATACTTTAGTTTGCATACAACCTTGAAATTTCCCCCATTAAAAAGACCATTGTTTGACTATCTTTGCTAGATCTAAGTTAAACTACTTTAAGGGCAACTCCGTAGGCAAAGATATGGTGGGGATTTCATCACCCTCCCGTGGCCCACAAACCACAATCCTAAAGTGTCACCTAAGCCTAAATTTAAAATCAATTAGACATTGGCCCCTAAGGACTCAGACTCAATTAAGGAGAAGAATTGGTTTGACTTGCTATGACCTGAAGCCGATCGAATTTAATTTGGTGTCTAGAAAGTGTTTTTGTGTTGACGTAAGTCTTCCAAGCGAAGTAGTTGTCTAATTGGCACCGACTCTGTCGGAAGCGCCCCCACTAGCAATATACTGCCTGGCCAATTTGGTTTGATTAGTGAGGGAGGTGAACCAAGCAAATCAATTCGACTCAACCAGTTAGGAGTCATCTAGATCTAAGCGACACTAGGTCTAGGATTGTTTTAACCGTGCTTGTTCAAGAAATTTCTGACCAACCCTAATTTTTATCCTTTAGAGTTAAGTTTCCCTTCTCGTCTGAGTCTTCTTTCCCTTCTCATCTTTACCTTTCTATTGTTTGTTTCCATTTTCATAAAAAAAAATTAAAATTTAGAATTTAAAAAAAAAAGAGAAGGTAATTGATTTTTGAAATTGAATTTGAAATTTAAATTTCAAACTCAAATTCAAAAATTGATTCAACCCGGTGCACTCAGATTTGGATTCGGGACTTGAGTAATCGACTCTCACGAGTTCATCTAGATTCCAGTCTAGAGCTATCCATCTGTTGCACCACCTCACCCGGATCTAATGGGTGAGAATGTTGTGAACCCGCCTATGACTCTGAGGGATCGGTGCTACCCAACGATGGCTGCTCAGCCATCGTGCATCGTCATGCCCACGATACCGGGTCGTGATTTCGAACTTAAGGCACAATACATGAGTATGCTGCCTAAGTTCACCTCTAGGGAAGATCCATATCTCTTCCTTAGAGAATTTGAGGAAATCTGCTCTCTTATGCAATACCAGCATATCCCTGAGGAGGCAGTGCGTCTGAAATTCGTGCCTCTAGCACTGAAGGACGACGCTAAGAAATGGCTATATAGTCTAGCCGAAAGATCTATTAGGAGTTGGGCTGAGTTTGTTCAAGTGTTTCTAAAAAAATATTTCCCCAACCATAAGACTATGAAGATTAGGAATGAAATTGTTGCATTCGTTCAGTCTGAGAGCGAGCCGTTCTATTCCTATCTTGAAAGATTTAAAAGTGTCTTGACCCAATGCCCTCATCACGGAATTCCAAAATGGCAATTATGCCAAATTATTTATGAGGGATTGACACCCACATCTAGAGTTATGCTAGAATCTGTGAGCCAAGAGAATTTCATGTCGAAAAACGAAAATGATGCCTGGACTTTTCTTGAGGATTTAGCTGAAAACAGTATGCAATGGGACAATGCTAGAACACCCATCAACCCGAGTATTGGATCTAGAATAGCAAGTCAACCCCGACCATGTGTCTTAGCTATAGATGCCAACATAGCGGCTGAGGAAAAACTAGCCACCCTTATGCGCAGAATGGAAAGTTTAGAGCTGCAAAACCAAACCCGACAAGCATCCTCTACCCCTTGCTCTAGATGTGGTCAGACTGGTCATTTAATGGAGGACTGTGTAGACTTGGAACATGTTAATGCGACGTTTAACCATTCTAGAAATGATCCTTATGCATCAACCTACAACCCGGGTTAGCGTAATCATCCCAATTTTTCGTGGAACCAGCAAGGTCAACCTCCTAGACAACAACCAAACCCATATAACCAAAATAATACATCATCTGGGGGTAATAACAATGGAAATCATGAAGTTAGGTTGACAAACTTGGAAAATTTAATGAAAACTTTTATACAAACAACCAACCAATCATTCCAAAGGCTAGAGACACAAGTCAGCCAATTAGCGCAAATAGTAGGTGAAAGAGAAAAGGGTCAATTTCCAAGTCAACCTGAGGTGAACCCAAGAACTAATAATCAATATCAATCTTATCAACCACCCTCAGGAAATAACAACCCCAGACCGGTTCAAATGGTTAACGAGGAAGGACCGTTCCAACAAATCAATGCAGTAGTGTCATTACGGTCTGGACGAAAAGTTGATAACAATGTGGTAAACCCTAGAATGTCTAATCAATCTAGACATCAAGCAACCACATATGACCTGACCATTGAACCTGACGTCCAAATTGAAAAGCCCAACCCACCTGAACCCATAGCTCAACCTGAACCTGAGCGAGTCTATGTTCCTAAAGCCCCATTTCCCAATAGACTCAAGAAGAGCTCAAGTGCACAAATGGAGAAAATCTTAGAAGTATTTAAGCAAGTTAAGGTGAATATTCCACTCTTAGATATGATTCAACAAATACCTGCTTATGCTAAATTCTTGAAAGATTTGTGCACTAAAAAGAGAAAAACGAATGTACCAAAGAAGGCATTCTTAACTGCAAACATATGCTCTATTCTTTCCAACACATCTCCTATAAAATATAAGGACCCTGGGTGTCCCACAATTTCATGTTCAATAGGAGATACTTTTATCAGTAAAGCCCTTCTAGACCTAGGTGCAAGCGTTAACTTACTCCCATTTTCTGTCTACGAGCAACTCAACCTTGGTCCACTGAAACCCTCTAAGACAACCCTCCAATTCGCTGATTGTTCTGTTAAGAAACCGAGAGGTATAGTAGAGGACATTTTGATTAAGGTTGGTGACTTCATTTATCCAGTGGATTTTGTCGTACTTGATACTGAACCTGTTGTAAATCCTAATCGACAATTCCCTGTAATTCTAGGTAGACCCTTTTTAGCCACTTCGGAAGCATTAATAAACTGTCGAAATGGGCTCATGCAATTATCTTTCGGGAACTTAAAAGCAGAATTTAATATCTTCCATATTGATAATGAGCCAGAAATAATATGCAACCCAAGTGATGTTGTGATGAGAGCACGTATTTATCAGAATTCGGAATCAAATAAATCATCACATAAGCAAAAAGGAAGTAAGAAAAAAGGGAGTGATTCATTTACTCAACCACCATCACTCGAGCAAATAAGCGAACCAATTCAAGTGAGAAGAGTGGAATCTTTTCCTCAAGTCAACATGGGGAACAATTCAACTGGATACATGCGCCAATATGGTGTCATTCAATCCAGTTCTGATTACGGTTGACTCTAAGCAAACTCAACCCCTCTACCGCAAGCCGACTCAGGTAATAAGTGCATTTATTTTATCTATGCATACATTGAGGACAATGCATGATTTAGGTGTGGGGGGTGTTTATCTATGTATATATCTATTTGTTTGTTTTCTTCTTCTAAAAAAAAAAATCAATGTTCCATGACATAGCTTAAGATTGAACTACCAAAATCTGTGTACAAATTGCATTGAATTTTTGTTCCTTATTATATAGTTCTGCTTGAAGAAATTATGACATAAATCTAAGTTCCAAAGAAATAGCCCATTACCCTTTCAGACGTGTATGCACTTAAATTGGATGAATCAAATCTTTGAAGTGGTTGATAAAAAGCAGAGGTTGAGGAAAATATACTGGGAAGTGTGGACTTCTAATAGCAATTAAGCCTTGAGGAAAAAAAAAGTAAAAAAAAAAGAATAAAGTGAGGAAAGCACATCTTGCAAAATGATTACAAAAGCCCAAGCCTTCGAGTCACTGGTCCGTAGGGGTATCTTAAACCCGGTAACTTGAGTCTTCCAGCTCGGGATTATCGACCAAACTCGCTACACGAATGCAAAAAGGGTATAAGTGTCAAAAAGAAAAAGCAAATGTGTTGAATCACGGAAAAAGAAAAAAAATACTTTAAGATACTCAAGGCCCAAAGCTAAAAGAATGATCCATGCCATGGTTGATCCAAATGATACTTCACCACCAGAGGAGGCGTGCAAAATAATTTATGTGATAACATGTGTAGAAGGGTTAGTGGTGTGAATGTTGGAGGAATAAAGACCAAGTCAAACTTTTTATAAGTTAGAATTGTATAATGAGCATGCAAGAATTCTAAGTGAGATGTATAAAGTTGAGGTAAAAATATTGAGAGCTATTAATAGAATGTTGAATTAAGACTTTGTGGGTGTGTCAGCTGAAAACCCTCACGAGACAAAACTCGTCCTCTAAGGCAACTTGGAGGTTTAAAGGCTTGTTGCACATGCTAAGTGTAACCGTGATTCCTACGAAAGTGAGTTAGGATTTCCCTGTTTTCATTTTTTTTATATATTCTGTTTTGCTAGGGACTAGCAAAATCTAGGTGTGGGGGTATTTGATGCATTGCATACATTGCATCATATGTCTTTCATTTAGATTACTTTTATATCAATAAATGCTACTAAGGTATGTGTTTAGTCGTATTTACAGAATACAGGGACCTTAATGCAAATTACCCACATTCCGAGCATAAACGCGTGCAAAAGATTCATTTCTATCACAAAGACCAAGTTCAAGTTTATCGGGTTTCAAATGGAAATGCACCCAAGTACAAAAGCATTCAAGGAGCTAATCACAAAAAGGTCAGGGGCTTAAATGCAGAATGTCAAGGACCTGACTACAAAATAAAAGGACCAAGTTATTGTGTGGAGAAAGTCAAAAGAAAAAATCAATTATAAATCTCCAACAATGGAAGGAATTAATCCGGAGCTCAAGAGATTGGAAAGAATCCATCCAGACGCGCAAAGGAGGATAAAATCATAAAATAAACACATGACAGAAATCCGGGCGCAATATCTTCAACCTGGGCGGCGTTTGGGCCGCATATTGTACATAACAGGCGGCGAATTCGCCGCCCCTCTTAGGGTTTGAAATTTGCAATTCCGGCCTGTGGTGCGATGACGCGTGTACTCTCCTTTTATGTATTGGTATCCCTTGTATCGGCTATAAATAGCCTCGTAGGACGAATGTAACACATCTTTGAACCTTTGGTCTTGGATCATTAGTAATAAATTTCTAATTTATTTTGTTTTGTTTCTCTTTTCTTTTAATGTCTCTAGGATCCCTTCTTCTTCCTCCCTCCATGAGTTTCTAACTCATTCCAAAGGGTGGAGGTGACGGATTTAGGGTTAGAGAAGATGAATTGCATGTTATTATTTTAAGTTCATGATTAGTATATTTTGATTACTTGAGTTTTTGTTAAGTCATTTATCTTGTAATGCTTCATAACTAACATCATTTACAATAAGTTTCAGTAATTCTCTGATCTAAACCTAAATCTAAACCTCCATCCAACGGATTTCTCTCTTATTTCTTGTTTTAGTTTTATTTGTGCATGTTTAGCTACATAATCCAAAAACCTAAAAACCCAATTGATTCTTCTCTCCTTCTTCCTCTTAATCAAAAATAACATCAACTATGAAATCTCTCCCTCCTTGTGTTCGACCCGTACTTGCCACGTCTTCATAGACGCCGTGCACTTGCGGTATAAATTTAATTCACATCAATTGTAAAGGCGTTCTCTCCCGGCCCAGAACGGGGAGTGGTTAGTGAAGTTGTGGGTGGAGCTCGGTGATCCGAGCGGAGCTTGCAAGAGAGGACTAGGACCCGGGTGGGGTGCCGAACCTCTATAAAAATCCCCCGTGTCCATTGTGGTTTGCATATTTCTTCTTACTTGCTTGTTTACTTTAAATTCCGCTGTGCATATCTTGATTGCTTAAACAAGTGGGTAATTAGGGATAAAAGTGATTACTATTGTAGACCATCATGCTCCAACAGTTATGATCGTCAATCCAAACTCTCCAACCAATAGGCTGGTGGGTCGGAACGAGGTCAAGAACCTCGTTAGGCATGTCTGACTAACCAGGTGAACAAAAAGTGGGTCTCTTACCCAAGGTATCCTCCAAGGAACTCCTAATACCCTCATTAGCAATGTAGTTGTTTGATGTTCCATCATTTCCAAGATGATAAAGAACAATAGTGAGAGGCAAACTCTCATCAGGTTGTTTGAAATTGAGGGTACTAGGGAGCTCTTGCTCCACCAGAGGTGAGTCCTTAAGAGGCACAACATGAAGATCATGTGGCTCAAGAGCCACGGGACAAAAAGATAAGGCACAATTCTGTGCCGACTCATAATGAAATTGGTCCATGTTTTTCTCAATTGGAATCGAATCCTCCACCAAGTGATCGTGAATTGAATCCCTTAATCCCTCAGACTGACTAGGAGTTTGACTTTGAAAGATTGTGCTTTGAATTTGTGGATGTGGTGGTGGTTCGATATCAAAAGATGAATCCTCATGTTGACAAGAAAAGTTACTCTCCTCACGTTCACGTAATTGCTACGTCATTTGACTCACTCGAAGTGCCATATTTTGTATGGACTATTTAGTGGTTTCTATGAACGTAAGGAAAGTTTGTTTCAAGGAATCAGGTATGTGGTCAACTATGAGGTCCAAGTCAGAGCTTGGGAAATTTTGGGGTTGGGTGTTGATGGGCTGAGAATGAGTCCAATCATTTGAAGTGGGGAGTTGGTTGAATTCTGGGTATTCGGGAGGAGGATATGTTGAACGTTTTATATTAAACCGCAAGTGCACGACCGCGTTGAAGCGATCGCAAATACGGGTCGTCCTCAGGGATAGCCTAAACAAATACCAAAAATAGCCTAAACAAACACTAATACATACGCTCCAGAAATCTTAGCAGATCCTTGGAGATCCGGACCGCAAATTGGCGGTCTACAGGATCCGGATCTGGCTAAAGTTTGTTGTGGGCTTTCCTGGGTTTCTTTGTTGGTCTTTGATGCATCTACTTTGTTTATTGGAGCTCCGACACGAATTGAATTGCCAAAATACTCCCCATGATGGTGTGGCGTTTTCTATTTTGCTCTTTGGTGCTCCGGTCTTACGTTCAGGTCCTTCTCTCTTGTATCTTAGTCCTCGAGTCTCTCAACTCAGTCCTTTTTCTATCATTTAGGTCCTTTCATGCCTCTTCTCATCAAACCTCTTTATTTCTGAAATTCAAACATAAAACTCGTCACGTAGCATTGCTTAGGTGTAAGATAATGGATATAAGATACAAATATAAGTATGAAATGATGTCAATCAAGGAGCAAACACCCATATATGCCTCCTCGTCTAGGGATACAGTGCTAGATTCCTCAAGATCCTCTTCACTCGCAACCTGGTCATTAGGCACCTCAATAATATGTCGATGTGAGTCAAACATGCCTAATGGCTTGGACTCATCCGTGTCTTGAATGAAATTAGCTCCGACTGCATCGTCGAAGAGCCAGCGTTGCTTACCAAGAGTAAAGATATGGAAATCCGTCGTGAGGTTTCCAAAAGACAACCTCCTCAAGCCATTTCGACAATTGATCAAACCATTGGATGTCGCAAGAAATGGCCTCCCATGGATCAGAGGAATTTGTCCCAGTGGGTTGGACATAGGTTCAGTACCGAAGATGATGAAATCAACTGGGAATACGAACTCACCCACCTTGATAAGGACATCTTCCACACTTCCTCGTGGAATCCTGACAGATCTGTCAGCCAATTGGAGGGTTGTCCTCGTTGGCTTAAGATCGCCTATTCCAAGGTTGACATAGACAGAGTAGGGCAGGAGATTCACAGATGCTCCCAAATCAAGTAGAGCTTGAGGAATTCCCACATTACCAATCTTGCAAGAAACAGTTGGACAACCGGGGTCCTTGTATTTGACTTGCATGGGTTGTGTCAATATTGAGCTCACATTGGCGGCCAAAAATGCCTTTCTGGGAATATTTGTTCTTCTCTTAATGGTGCAAAGGTCTTTAAGGAACTTGGCATACAGTGGCATTTGTTGAACAACGTCCAACAACGGGATGTTCACCTTTACTTGCCTAAGTAGCTCAACGATTTTGTCCCAATGCTCATCACGTTTTTTAGTCAACCCATGAGGGAATGGTGCCTTGGGGACACAAAAATCACGAGGAGTCTCAGAATTAGGTTCCTTGACAGACTCAAGACCCTCCTCGGAAGTCTCACCAACAGGGTTGGTTTCAGGCATTTCCACATTGTTGTCAACAACCCTTCCCGATCTCAAGGTATGGACAACATTGGCATGTTGGGAAGGGTCACTTTCAACATTGTGTACATTCTACCTAGAATGGGCAGGTTGACCCCTGGGATTTACCACAGGTTGACTCGGTAACTGACCCTTCTCGCGTTCATGGAGCTCATGAGCCAACTGGCTAACTTGCATTTCCAATGCTTTGACCAAATTATTGTGGGCCGAAAACATGGTTTGAGTGCTCTGCATGAACGCTTGAAGGGTTTGTTCAAGAGTGGGGTCCTTCGGGTCAACCCGTTGGGGTAGTGGAGTCTGGTTGGAATAACCCGACGATGAGGCCTGAGCAGGTTGGTAATTATGGTGCTCAGACCTTTGATGTGGGGGTTGGAAGGTCACAAATGGGCGTGGAGGTTGATAAGGTGGAGGTTGAGGTTGAGCATCAGAGCTCTGACCGTGGCCTCCACTAGACCACCAAGAGAAGTTAGGATGGTTACGCCATCCCGGGTTATAGGAGTGACTGTATGGGTCGTTGCGGGGCCTCTGTTGATACATCGCATTTGCATGCTCAGTATCCCTTGGAGCGTAAGCTCATTCCAAGTCATCATGTCCCGACAACTACACCCGGGAGTAGCGACCTAAGCTACAGGAGCTCGGTCCATCTCCAAACTCTAAATCCTACGCATGAGAGCAGGCAATTTTGCCTCAGACGCGATAGTTGACTCAACATGATATGATCCAGCTCGACCAGAAGACCTGGAGGCTGGTGGCTCTCTCATGGTGTCCTACTCAAAGGTGTGTTCAGTAATTAACACAAAAGAGTCCCATGCCTCATCGATGGGTTTCACTTGGACGTCACCCTGACACATCCACTCCAACAATGTGCAGGTGTTGTAGTTGAGGCCCTCATAAACAATTTGGCACAACTACCATAGCCAAGTCCATGATGAGGGCACTGCTGGAGAAGGTCCTTGAACCTATCAAGGAAAGCATGAAAAGATTCGGTCTCAGTCTGATACATTTGATGTATCTAGTGCCGTATCTGTTGAGTTTTACTTTGAGGGAAAAATCTCTTCAGAAATACGGTCACAAAGTCATCGCAAGACCGAATAGAGCTCACCGGGTGGCTGTACATCCATTTTTCTTCGCGTTATCCTTCAACACAAAATAAAATCATCCACAACCAGACTGAATCCTCATCATGCTGTTGAAGCTTGAATGTGGAGCATACTTCCTTGAATTCCCGTATAAAAATATACGGGTCCTCATTATTTCCAGTGAAGGTTGGAAGCATGCTCACATTTTTTTGGCAAAGCAAAAGGGAGGCTTAGCCTCTAAAATTTGTATTAGTAAGAAACTGTTTACATCTACCAAAATTTGTTCGTTTAGTTTGCGGGCGTATACCACATGCATAAACGGCTTCTCCCTACCACCTATTTGTACTCACGTGAAGGTCAAGTAGTATAAGGAAATAATTACAACTCATCAAATTTCAGAAGTTGGAATTAGTTCCAGGTATCCAGAAAAAGTCTCGCTTCTCCTTCATCTTTGGCGAGTTTGGATGCTTGATAGCTCATGCTCCGGATTATATCTTTGACTACAACAATAGTAGCTTGCGGTTGCTGCCTCTCGCCATCAAAAATCCTACGGTTCCGCTCATGCCAGCATTCATATATCATAGCACTTACCACCCACTTTCTGACCACTTTGTCAAGTCGGCTTCCACTCGCATGTGAATGTCGCAAGACCTCACTCTCTAGACTGCTTGCAACAGTTTGGTGAAGCTGCATGAGGTTGATGAGACAGCTCCACACCTCCTTTGTGTATAGACAATTCCAGAAAGGATGCTCCATGTCTTCCTCTTGGTCTTCACATAGAACGGAAGTTGGGTCTAGATTTACGCCTCGCTTTATCATTCGCCGCTTTGTGAGCAGACGCCCCTTGAATGCTTGCCAAGCTGTGAGTGTGTGCTTTGGGACAACAAATTTGTTCCATACCATCCCCGCCCAAGGGACTTTCCTGCCTGGTTGCCTCGCCCAAGTCCATGCTTCCTTCATCCCAAGTGTTGCACCCGTCCCATCTGGTCTAATCGGTCTATCCTCTCCTCCATGAATGCGCACTTGGCATATCCTTGAGCAAACTTCTTCCATCCTGCTGGATCGTGGGGGAGGGAGGTACCACGACCCTTCTCTGATGAAGTGCAACACCTTAACGTCCCAAGGAACCCCCATCTCATAATGAAGCTGGTCACCCCAACTTGTGCATTGAAACGGTTCACCACACCAAGGAAATTGGAAAAACCGAATCGCTTCGCCATTTCCCACCTCATATTGGATGTGTCTCCTAGCAATATCTCGGACTCGCAGCATCCCTTGCCATGCCCATGAGGAGGTAGGTGGTGGTCTTGCAAGCCAAATGGAGAGGTTCCTTAGGTATTTTCTCCGGACACACTTAACCCAATGGGAAGTGCTGTCCGCCACCACAAGCCAAAACTACCGGAGAAGGCCCGCATCATTCCATTCTGTTAGCCTCCTTAATCTGAGGCCTCCTTCGTCTTTTGGAGTACAAACGTCCTTCAAAGCCACCGCCACCCACTTCTTCTCCCCTCCCCAAATAAAATGGTACATAATACTGTCCAATTCGTGCAAGACGCTTCTTGGTAGAAGAAACACTGAAGTCCAATAAATGTTGAACGAGGTAAGGCCACTCCGTACTAGCTCCACTCGCCCAGCCATAGAAAGAAGCCTTTGTTGCCATGTTGAGAGGCGAGCCTTTAGCTTGTTTATGAGTGGTGCACAATGGGATCTCCCCATTCTTCCAGAAAATAATGGCAGCCCAAGATACACCACTGGAAAAGCCTTGCGCTCCATCCCAAGGTGTGCCTCGATCCAAGTTCCATGCGTCCCATCTCCCCCCATGAAGACCTGACTTTTCGAGGTGTTAAATTTCAGACCCGAGCTTGCTGTAAACTCCTCAAGAATGTTTCTAATGGGTCGAGCATTTGCTTTGGTAGCCCTTGCAAAGAGTAGGACGTCGTCGGCAAACAAGAGGTGTGTCACGATGACATTTCCATAATTTAACGGCTCCATTTTCTTGTCCATGACTGCCATCTTCACCATTTCACTTAGCACCTCCATGCACATCACAAACAAGTAGGGGGCTACGGGATCACCTTGTCGTAGAACATTTCTGGCTCGAAATGGTGTGGAGTTTGCTCCATTTACTATCACCACAAACGATGCCTCCATACAATCCAAAATCAGTCGTCTCCACTTATCAGGGAAACCAAATCTCTTCATCACATGGTCGAGGAACTCCCAAGACATTGAGTCGTATGCTTTCCTGATGTCGAGCTTTATGCACATACGTCCTTTCCCCTTTTCGAGATGTAGCTTGTGGCAGAGCTCGTGTGCGAGAAGGATGTTATCACTAATTCTTCATCCTTGGACAAATGCGCTCTAATTTTCCCCTATCAGCCGTGGTAATATCCTCTTCAAGTGGTATGTCAACCTATACGTCATATTACATAGAGCAATGGGCCAGAAGTCCTCCACCACCGTCGGTGCCATTTTCTTTGGGATGATCGTGATGGATGTGTTGTTCCATTGTGTGAGGACCCATCCACTATCCAAGCAAGAGGCGACGGCCTTTACCATGTTCCTCTGAATTATGCTCCATGCTGCCTTGAAAAACTTTGCATTGAAACAATCGGGCTCCGACACTTTATCAATATTGGCGTTCAACACTACATCTTGCAGTTCTTTTGGGTCCAACTTCCGTGTTAAATCAGCCCCCTCCTCCGCTGTAATTTGTGGTAGAATAATGGAATTTTTAAAGGGTTGCACCTGAAAACCATGAGCAAAGAAGTTAGCATAAAAAGACCGGAATGCTTCCCGGATGTCGTTCTCATCCTCCACTAGATTCTCCCCCTCTCCCACTCGACTCACTTGATTGGTGGCTCTCCTCACTCTAAGATGCGCATGGAAGAACCTAGTGTTTCGGTCCCCCTCTTTCAACCACTTTACTCTGGATTTTTGTCGTATAATGGACTCCTCCCAAGCAAGGACCCGGGCGAGAGTATCCTTTGCTGCATTTTCTACTTCAGCAAGCTCGCCACTACTCGGGTCACTAAGCCTTTGCCTCCTCACTTGCGCAAGAAAGTCCCTAGCCTCTCCAACCTTGTTTGTAACATTTCCAAAGGTGCTCCAACTCCACTTAACTAGTGCTTTCCTGACTTCAGTCAGCTTCCTCACTATACGAAACATGGGTGTACCTCTCACATATGTAGTCCAAGCTTGTTGTACGACTCCTCCGAAGTCCACGTGATCCGCCCAATGGTTTCCCAATACGAAAATCTTCTTTTTCCTCCTTTTGTTTCCTTCCGTTTTCATGACAAGCATGGTGTGGTCACTCAAGTCCTTTTCACCAATAATGTAGAAGGAATTGGGGAACACCTCGAGCCATGCATTGTTCATTAATATTCGGTCCAGCTTTGTCTCAATGGGTGCAGTTCCCTCTGACGAGTTGGACCAAGTGAAGTTGCCTCCGGTTGAGGGCATCTCAAGTAGTTGAATGGTGTCAAGACACTCATTAAACTCCTGAATTGCCACCTCATTTCCATCAGCTCCGCCTCGCTTTTCAGTAGTCTTCCGGATGCAATTAAACTCCCCACCAACCAGCCACGGTCGCTCCCCATGTGGTACAACTTCATTTAAGTCCTTCCACAATGCTCTCCTCTCCACATGTCCATTTTCACCATATATTGCCGTAAGAGTAAATTCAGTGCCGTCCTTGCTTAAGCTCCCAAGGAAGTGGAGCAATTGAGTTGATTCAAAAGTATTTCTTAAGTCTACCAGCTCGTCATTCCATAACACTAAAATGCCCCTGGAGTCTACAATCATGCAATTTGACGTCCAAGCATGAGGCCAAATTGCTCGCTTGAATCACTCAAGTTTCTTGTACTTAACCTTGTGCTCCACAAGGCAAACCACATCCGGATTTTCCTCCCTTATTCGACCCCTGTTCATGAGTGCGCGGCCGGGTCCATTTGCGCCACGCACATTCCACGCTAAGACATTCATCGGTTTAAGGTACGGGGTGACCCCCCTTCCCTTCGGTGTGCGTATTCTTACACCAACTACTTTTCCTGCCGGATCGTCTAAGTGGTGGCGGCGAGTATACCTTCTTTGAGCACGAGCCCTCACACTCTTCTTGTCGCTTGTCTTCATCTCTCTCCATGTCTTGGTCTTCTGAATTTCGGAGGACCTCAAACATTCCCTCACTTTGATGACCAAATATCTCTTTACTCTCCTTTGGGCGTGCCACTTTAGAAGGTGAAACCCAACCCGCCTCCTTTTGCACCAAGGAGGCTAGTCCACATAGCTTCGCATGCTCTCCTTTCAAAGTACCTTTCTCCTTCCCAAGTCTTTCACCTAAAGCCTCATGGTCTTGCAGGAATGTTTTGCATGGTAATTCTCCTTCATAAAAGTCTTCCTCCTCATGCACCTCACGTATATTCCCATGCATGGTAGTTTTACTAAATGCACCCCCACTTCATGAGAGGACTCTTCAAGTTGTGTCCCTTGATTTGAAACATGCTTGCTTCTATTTTGTCTTCTTCATGCTGACTTGGTCCTTCCACAGCAGCCTCTTCACACATAGAGCACTCAAAGCCCATCCCATTGGCTTGTCCCAAAGTGGAAGCCTCACTTTTCTGCACCACTCCACCTTTACCTTCTTGGACACCAATAGAGTCACTCCCACTTGCACCCACAACAGAATTCGGTTTGTCCACTTTAGAGCCTTCTCCTTTGTCTCCTAATCCACTCCCTCTCATGTGACAAAGCCTCCCCTCATTGTTTGCCTCCAAAGAATTAGGAGAACAAGTGAGTGGTTTAGCCAAGCAATTTTCCTCCATGAGATTTATCTTAGCTTGCTCTCCACATGGCACCTCCTCACTTGTCCCCCCATCCACCTCAGCACCTCTAGTGTCTACATCATCATCTCCTCCAGCAGCCTATCTCACCCCTCTCTCCCCTCCCATCCGACCAGCCTCTCTCATCACCTCCGGCATGCCCATGTTGCTTGCTTCCTCCCCACGTCCAAGGGTCACTCCCTCAACGCCCTTGGACGTACTCCTTCCAAGCCCATTTCCAGCACTCTTCCTAGATACAACCACCCACTTTTCAGCATTTCCTTTGTGCTCCTCTCCTTGCTTGTTGGTTATCCTCTTCTTTAGACATTTCTCCTCATCATGTCCGAACTCCAAGCAGTCCTTGCAATACCCGGGCCTCCATTCATACTCCACTAGAACTAGATGCGTGCCGGTGCCTTCCACTTCAACCTCCACCCAACTCGGATAGGTGAAGTCGTGAGCCACTTCCACACACACCCTTGCATAGGCCAGCCTTCTCCCCGAGACCGTGTGCTCATCCATGTATAGGGGTCTCCCAAGAACACTAGAAATGTTGCTCAAAACTCTTTGTGACCAGAATCGGAGGTCAAGCTCCGGTAGACGAATCCAAATGGGAACAGTGGTGATGTTTGCCATTGTCAAAACCACATCCGGTGCCCACTCTTGGACAACAAGTGGAGAACCACGAATGAACCATGGTCCCCCCCTCTAGCACACGTTTCCTATCCTCTCCAAGAGTGAAACGAAAGAGGAGAAAGCCTTGAGTTCTTTTAATGACCTCCACACCTCCAACCAAACTCCACATCTTGTGGAGGTGCTTCTCTAAAGTCGGCAAGTGTGGTCTAAAAGCAATGAAATAACCAAATAAGACATTATCCCACCTCTTCGAAGCTTCAACCACTTCATGCTTGGAGCATTTTGCCACCTCCTCTCCTCCTTTTATGGCCGACTGGATGAACTCAAGGGTTGTGGATGCCTTTGGGCCAGCCACAAACAACTCGCTTCACTTCCTTGGGGGAGTTTCATCACTCCCTAGAGGTGGTGCGTGCACTTCATCCCCTAAAGCTGGAAATGAAGCATGCAATGGGGGTGGATGGAGAGCCTCTTTGCTGCCACACTCTTCATGTCCTTGCTGCCCATGAGTAGGGCAAGGGTTGGGGTCCATTTTGCTGCGAAAAAAACCAAAGCTTTGATGGTGAAAGAGGTTGAAAACCCTAGAGAACCCAAGGTCCTCCATGCTTGTCGCCACTCATTCTCTCTCCTCTTATGCTTAAGTCATACCTAACTTGATGTTAAACTTAATGGAAGAATGCTCACATATTAAGGTTTCAGCTCATAGTTGTTCCCTCGATTAGGGGGAACAACTATACAAGAAGGTTGCGCGGCCCGAACAGGATGGGTCCGCTCCCACAAAGTCATCAGTCTATCATGTCGAGCTAAAGCTGGTGGTGCACCAAGAACTCGATCCTGACCGAATCTCCCTTCCTCTCGAGTAAGAGGAGGAGGAGAAGGAGGTCTACGTGGTGGCGGAAGCGGGCCGAGGTATTCCATGTATGGCACCCGGTCTCCCCCATCCCCACAAGACGACTCGGCCTCATGCTCCAAAGGAGCATGAGGAGGAGATGGCCGATCACCTAGACCATCCATCTCAGAAAAATGCACTCTCTCAAGTCGAGCGCTCTCACCAGAACGAGCCCAACCTCACATAAAATGCTCGACTCGACTCTAAAAACACACAACAAAAGGTGTACTCAGAGGAGGAGACTACTCGTAGAAAATAGATGAGGAGTGGACTCAGATGTGGAGGGAAGAATCCTAGAGCTAGCGTGGGTAATGGGATCAGGTAGAAGCCTCACTAGCAAGCACGACTCAAACAATGTAAGGCAATGGGTCCTTAGGCTAGACGACGCCTAACTTCGAGGTCACTAGCCTCGACACGTCTCACCTCCCTACAGCGAAGACCACAATGCCCAGCAAGTGATACCATATCCGGAGATCCAGTACCTCCTACTATCGACAAGGTTGGCAACGTCGATCAGGCCATGACGGTCTCAACTAGATTACTCTCCTAGTGCGTCTGCAATCCTTAGGGCCAATGTCTACTTGCTTTTCGAATTAAGGCTTTGATTAAGAGTGATTTTTGGGGCCAAGGAAAGGGTGATGAAATCCCCCACCTTATCTTGTATGGGAAAACCCCTCCTTAGTATCATTTTGATCCTAAATCTAGCAATCAACGCTCCAATTAAATGCTCAACTCACTCTTGTCCTGATGCAATTCCTACTAACAAATGAATGGTCATACAAGATGCTTGAATGAGTGTAGGAAATGTGTACCTAACGCCAGTGCTCAACAACTGAAATAAAGCTAAAATCAAAGACAACTACGTGCCTAAGTCAAGTACATGATGCGTGACCTAAACAAGTAAGAATGTCTAATCTTTTGCTATAGATTTTAAGGCCAAGTTGATTAATGGGGATTGATTTAATGATCTGGGAGCAAACTACAAGTCAAAGCATGCCAAATTGTGCTTCCAGACAACTACACTGAAGCAAAGAACAACCAGAACAAATTTGAGAGCAGAAGCAACTCACCAGGCCGTCAGTTGGCGGTTCCAGACCGTTAATTGGCTGTCAGTTTGGTGCTTCTGTGCCTCCAATTATCCCAGTAAACTCCCCTTGAGCTTTAGGATACCTGAAACTAACAAAAACTAAAAACAAAAAATTAAAACCACTCGAATCGTCCAAACCAAAGTCTGGACAGAGCACCTCGCCGGCAACGGCACCAAAACGTGATTGATTCATTTTATATTAACCGCAAGTGCACGGCCGTGTTGAAGCGGTGGCAAATACGGGTAGATCCACAACGAGTGTCGACTTTGGTTAGTCCAAAGACGAGTGGAAACAAACGGAAGAAGAGAGTGATGAAGCTAAACTACACTAAACTAATGAACTAGAAATGAGGACATGAAAACATGAAACAAATTAAACTAAGCTAAGCTAGGCAACTACTAGAAAGATAAGCTAGAAAGAGAAGCTAGAAATCAGGAATATAAAACCCCCAAGGGGTGGAGTTTGTGTACACATGATATGAGTGGTGATGAATGCATTCATTAAGAACAAGTGTATGTAGTGTTTGCTATGCATAAGATGTACCCAATGGCAAGACCTGTCATTCAAAGCACTAACCTAGGTGATTAATATGAGCATGACAAGTTTGTTATTAAAACACTTAGACAAGCATGGAATGTACCTAAGACTGTGGCAAAAACCATCAAGTAAGTATTCTTTTTAATCAAACAAGTATACTAAAAATTTTCACATACACAAAAGTTTAGCATTCATTCCATCTACATAACATGTATAAACATTGCTCCACCCCCATAGGGGATGGAACTACTCACTACCCATTAAACTAATGATTACACTAAGCAAGGAAAACATATTAACTAAGCTACTAAGATTACTAAACATGAAATTAAACAAAGTAAAGCAACTAACACAAAACAAGCAACATAACAAAGAAACTTTTATTATTAAAATGACTCACAATACAGGTAGCATTCTCCCACTTCAGTGTTTGCTTCAAGCCCTCACTTGAAGTAGGAAGAATTCCCACCAAAATGTGAAGTCATTACAATGGAAGGTGAAGAGTTCTATTCATAGCCATAGGAAAAGGTAATCTGGGACAATCCCCCAATATGGGACTTAACAAATACCAGAAATAGAATAAACACACTCTAATACACATGTCTGCCAAAGCTTAGCGGATCCGGAGCCAAACAGACTGCCAACTAGCGGTCCAAGACCGCCAATTGGCGGTCTATCAGTTCTGCATCCAACTCGAATTTGTTGTGGGCTTTTCTGGATGTCTTTGTTGGTCTTTGATGCATATACTTCGTTTATTGGAGCGCCGACCCGAATCGAATTGCCAAAATACTCCCTATGATGGTGTGGAATTTTCTGTTTTGCTCTTTGGTCCTTCGGTCCTACGTTCAGGTCCTTCTCCTTTGGATCCTAGTCCCCAACTCTCACAATTCAGTCCTTTTTCCCTGCTTTTGGGTCAGTTCATGCCTCTTCTTTTCTAACCTCTTTATTTCTGAAATTCAAACATAAAACTCGTTACGTAGCATTGTTTAGGTGAAAGATAATGGATATAAGATACAAATGTAAGCATGAAATGATGTCAATCACTCCAAATGAAGTAAGATAAAACCTTATCATCAAAACATACAAAGACAATAATTGAAATGAAGCTAATATGTTCATGTGCAAAATGACTAAAATCCAACTATGTCTCCACATGAAATAAGATTTATCACAATAATTAAAACATACAAGACATTAATTTGGATAAAGCGAACATGAGTACATGCATGCACATGTCTTGTTTCCTTCTTCCACTACATCCTTATCCTAACCACATCATTCCACATAAAATAGGCCCGCTAATCTAAGCATATGCTAAGCTTCATTCAAAAGCATTAGCACATCAACGATAAGAGTAAAATCCCATTAGATGGTTATGGAAATCATGTATGGCTCAAAGGATTAAGATTAACACACACACTTATACATCACATGATCAAATCACCTTCTTCTCCACCCCCCATGGGGATGGACTACTCTCTACTCATCTCTACACTAAAGAAAACATAAAAATAACATGAACCCATAATGAAAATGTAGAAAACTAGATTAAACAAGCATCAAACACAAAGGAAATTGCATAAAATGGAAAACATCAACATAAAGAACAAGAACTATAGTAGATTAAAAAAAATACAAAGTTTGCTCCTCTCCAACCCCCTTATTACACTACTGAACCTTGGAAACTAAACCTAC
Source organism: Triglochin maritima (assembly GCA_963682175.1). Taxonomy (NCBI): domain Eukaryota; kingdom Viridiplantae; phylum Streptophyta; class Magnoliopsida; order Alismatales; family Juncaginaceae; genus Triglochin; species Triglochin maritima. Next base: position 36,300,014 of record OY821773.1, on the reverse strand, counting down.
TCTAATGGGGGAAGGAGAAGAAGAGGTAGAGGAGGGATTACAATGGTTTATATAGACTAATACATGGTTAGGATCAATATGGAAATAATAGGACGACTCTAAAACACATCTTATGGTCCGGGAATGCTCCAAACTAAATACCCGACCGACGACTGAAATTTCATGCCATTTAGACCATTTTGATCCGCCCATGGCGGATCCAAATCCACCACCGGGGGATCAAATGGGACCGATCGGGTTGAAATTTTGTTTGTTGATTTATTTCTTCAATTGGCACGTGAGGTGAAGTCTTGGTCTACTGGTTCGAATCACTTGGAGTTTAATTGGCGAAATACTGATATGATTCAAGTCATATATCATCATATTTTGCATTTTACAATCAGGTCCCTCCGAGTTTGTAATTGGGTCCTTCCTGATTTGTGATCCAGTCCTTGTGCATTACAAATAGGTCGAGAACTTTCCAAATCAGTCCATACTTGTTATATTTAGGTCATTTTTGCTCCATTCCCCTTCTTTATTACCTAACTCCTGAAGCACTACAAGCAACAACTCGAGTAGCACAATATTGGGGTCAAATAAAGAATATATAGCATGAATATGATGCATGACATGCTACTGATCACTAACCTATCCTAGTCTTGTATACCATGTAATTGTATGTGTTTCACAATTAGATTCCATGTTAGCTTTTATTTGTAAACACACACTCTTACACATATGCGTATTGGTTGGACACCCTCACACACACACACCTCACTATTGCACCTCCACTCCAAGGGGTTTAGTTAGATTGTTTTTTGCTATCTTAGTTTAGTTTAGTTAGCTTAGCCTAAATCTCTCCATCAATTTTCTTCCCACTCGAGTATGGTGATAACAACAACGCGTACAACTCTTTGTGGTACGACTCGTACTTCCTGCGTCTTCATCGATGTCGTTCACTGTGGTAAATTAAAATAATTAATCACATGGGCTCTGAGGCATGGAATTCAGTCATCTTCTTCTGCACAAGTTGTTGTTCTCACATTTCTATTTTTTAACAAGTTGTTGTTAATTTTTATTTTTTTGTTGTCCGGTGTATTCTCTACTCTGAGATGCTTATAAACACACTTTCATCACGGAAGAGAATCAGAATTAATATCACATAAAAATATCCAGTGAAATTTCTGTGATTGAAGTAAAAACAATTTAAAAAGCATTTCTAACAATTATTGTTGAAAAAAAAATTGGTATCAAATTTTAGTAATAATTCATACTTACAATTATATAAATGATGATATATAAATTTATTTAAATATTGGTAAAATGCAAGAAATGAGTTGGAGGAAAGAGAGTAGCTATTTTGACAGTAGGATATTTTTATAAAGGATACACTTGAGGTTTAAATGTGAGTATCGTGTTATACCCAACTTGGGCTATAGACGGGGTGGGTACTGCCCGTATACCCGACAAAGTACATCGCACGTTGGCCATTACCATATAGTCTGACGTGGTATGCATCATTATTGAGGGACATTACCACAATTAAAAGAACACCAAATCAGACTACTCTCTCCAATCTCCTATGTTTATGACAGTAGTCACAGAACACAACCTTTTATTACATGGCCTACAAAATCATAGGTTGTAGTGTGTTCAATTCATAGAACTTGTAATTATACCCTAGAAGGCTAGATAGGACATCGCACATTCGTAAGTACCATAGTGCGATGTGGTAATATGGTAAGGCTAACGTTTGATGGCCTTAACTTGTTTTTTTATAATGAATAATGGAATATTTTTAAGACACAATTAGTGGCAGTCTATTCTAGTCTTGGTAATATGAAGTGAGGAGATGAGAATCCTATGTGAGTGCCACTTACTCTTAAACTTATTTAGTATTCCTAAGTGATAAGTTAAGCGAAATGAATTATTTCTTCACTAATAGTCAATTTATCAATATGTTCTATGAGGAATTATTACGTTCCTAATCTTCATAGTAAATATTTTATGACAAAGAAACAATATATGATTATTGAGAAACACAACATCGCAATAAACTCTAATAAAAGGACATCCGACGATAAAAAGGCCAGTTGCTATTATGATAATACATGTTTTGGCGGCTTATTGCATTTAGAGTCGTTACGATAGGAGACAACCTTTCAGTTCATGGTACACCAATAGACTCAACCTTCAGTGGATCCTGTAGATAATGATCAATTGATTCATTGAGTTTGAATGTTATGCATAGTTGCCTTACATCTCTCTAGTAGTGAATTGTTGATTGGGTGAGGTTACTTAATCTAATGGTGTGCATAGTGTTACGCATGGTTAAGCATGCTCTGTGCACAATGTAATTAATGCATTGAGTTTGAATGTTACGCATAGTTTTCTTACATCTCTCTGGTGGTGAATTGCCAGGATACAATGAAATGTTGCCTACCATTTATCTATAATATTGACATCCATGTTATTAAATTTGTAACCCTATTGTATCTTTCTGGAATCTACAATTCATAGTTTACATGCGAAAATTGAAAGGTCAACCACTAATACCTATGTAATTTGCAAGGCATAAAAAATAATGTAAGAAACAAAGGTATTTACATAAGATCTTCAAATAAAAGTTGAGATGCGTAAATAATAAGATTAACTCAACCAAGTTTTTGGACAAATTTGATATGCATGAAAACTATCATTAAGCAGCTAAATTTATGATTGGAAAATTAAATCGCTGACACTTTAGAATAATGTATCAGAAGATAACTAAAAGGACACATTCGATTTTAAAGAACAAATTTGAGTTTCAAAGGACATATTCGTGGTTTATTGAACAGACTCGTCCTCCAAAGGGCAAGCTTGTGGTTTTAAGGGAACTTTCGAGCATTTAAGTTCCAAGGAGAGACTTTAAAGGTTATCTTCCTTAATACCACATCGGATTTTGGTTAAATCCAACGTGATATATCCTTTTTATTTGGAAGGACAAAATTATTCGATATTTTCTAGTTTATATATGTGATTTGAAGTTATTGAGTGTATGGTTGCCGACAAGTTAAATGTGATACAACCTTTTTATTGGATATCTTGCATAAACCAATAAAGTTATATTATTACATATGTTATTTAATATTAAATTTCCATACAACTAGAAATATAATTCAGATTAATACAAATCATATTAGGATCTATTTACAATACACAAAACTATTATATTGATAATGACCAATGCCATATATATTAGAGAACATATATATATATATATATATATATATATATATATTACACACACAAAAACACAAACACACAACAATTTATAAATATCTTCCAAGTCAATTGGAAGAGAGTGATCATGTCATATGTTGCCTACAAGCCCAAAAGATGGTTTTGCATATCTCTTGGGTCGGACTCAACTTAGCAAGCTTCCAAAGAAGCTTTCATATCCATGGGTTTGTTATTATCTCGTCGATTGCTCCACCGGTGGTACTGGTCTTCCAACATCCTTGACAAAATACCAACAGTATTGGGTTGGCTCCGAGGAGACACAAACTTAGAACTTTTTACTTAGTTTGTTCGGAGTGTTGGACAACAACTTCGTTGCCTTGAAACCGACCTGCAGGTATGATAGGGTAGACGTGAAACTCCTGGTATTTCAATGAGGGGAGAGCCTCCCCGTATTGGAATTATATTGGAAGTCCATTATTTTTGGTGGATCGAATACACAACTGGGACTATGAGTGGAATACAATATAGCCTATGATTATATAAATGTTGTAATGAATGGTTGAGTCTCTTTGCGTATCCTGTAATAGAAGGTTGTGTCCCTGAAATGAAAGGTTGAGTCTCTTCGCATACCATAATGGCATAATAAAATGTTGTGTCCTTTCATTACGACACCCAATAGATGTCAAAAAATTGAGTCATGCTAAGTGTTAACACGCCTTTAATAGGACAACCATGTCTCCGACGGACCATGTCCTTTGTAGGACACCCGTGTCTCTTGAGTGACACTTGTGCGTGCCTTGGTTGGCAAGTCTGAGGCTTGGAGCCATTGTTTTTTTTTGTGATTTAAAAATAAAAACTGCCACAACATGAGCAAGTGCTGGACGTAAATGATGGTTGGGGTTGGTTGATCTGAAAAGGCCGATCGTCGGGTGGAGCTAACAAAGGGGATGGGGAACGGGGCTTTCCGCGCATAGCTCATAATTAGGTTTGTCAGTTAGTATGTGTGATTTTGGGTTGAATATTAAATATGACAACCCAACATTAGAATTTACTTAAAGAGTTTAGAGTTTACAACACCGATTAACCTAAGCAACGATGCGGTTAATTCCTATATGGACGTAACGTGTTAACCCGGACAACCAAACATAATTCGCTCCACTAAAACCTCTAACTAGAATCACAAGTTTAGACAACTGAAAGGTATTCGGTCAATAGAGGGTACGTATGTCCTTGAAAGGACATGTACGTCCTTTAAAGGAGACGTATGTCCACCATGTCGGCTTTTGGTGAACAAAATGTGGCAGACATGGTAAAACGAATATTCACGTCGGTCGTAAAATATTTGATGAGATAAGCCTAAAACCATGTCGGTGCACGTCGAACATATTACAACCACGTGGTAACGTGAAGACCTACGTGGGTCGTAAACTATCAGACATGCTTAGCCTAAACCATGTTCATGAACGTTGAACATATAACAACTGGCGTTGGATGTATAACATCACGTCTGATTTTAAGCTACCGACTTGGTTCGTACAGTTTCACATAGGATTCTCGCATTCTCGTTGGTTCGTACATTTTGACATAGGATTCTCGCATTCTCGTCAGTTCGTACAGTTTCACATAGGATTCTCGCATTTCGACATAGTGATGGTGACATAATACCTTTATTTTCCAATAGTATGTAATCTAACCTTTTTGAGAGTAGTTTTATGTTTCTCTTATCTGATTCCCTTAATCTATGTTTTCAAGCTAGACTAGTCCTTAGTCACAATTAAGGGTGGTTGGGGAAAATGTTTGAAAAACTAATATCTGAGAATGAAAAGTCTGCAAGATAGAATGCACAATCTTTCCTAAGTCAATGTAAACGTCATCAGTCTGGAAGACTAAAAATAAATCAACTCCATTCATGTTTTAAATTAACTGCCAGAGCAAGCTTCGTATAGCCATTGGATGGACTACAAAGTGAAGTAGTAAGAAAACCAGAAAATTTATCTTATGAAGCAAAAGCAACAATTTTGGGAGATTTGGTGGTTTTTGAGATTGTTTGGACATTTAATTTGGAATGGGGTAATACATGACTGGGACAAAGTGATTAAAATGTTTTTTCCTTCTTTTGATGAAAAAGTATAGAGTAGATGGCTTACAATAATTAATAGGTGAATTTGGCATTAAAAATCAAACCCCAACCCAAGCCCAAGAAGTTATATTACTTCAGCTAATTATTACTCTAACTCATTAAGTCCAAAAAGTGTTGCTGTGAGTTTGAGTTGTTGTAAGAACATTAGTTGTGCAATACAAGTATCATTGTTCTTTCCTCTCTTCTTCTTCTATACTCAACAAGTGGTATCATAGCAGCATTCGTGATGATCGTTCATTAGAATCCACACAGTCCAAGCGCTACCAGAGGAATCAAAGATCACGCCAAGATTTTAAGCATCAATTTGATTAGTTCTAGAAAAAGACATGATGGTGGATTTTTTGAATCCAACCAGAGGGGTTGAGAGACTCAATGGAGAAAACTACAAGTATTAGAGTCTTTACATAGAACCATTTTTGGAAGGGCAGGATCTATGGGAGGTTGTTGTCGGGAATGAAACCACACGACCTCCTGTATAGAACGTTGATGCAAATAGGAAGTGGAATATTAAAGAAGGGAAGGTCATGTATGTGGTCAGGACAACCAATGAGAAGAATTTTCTTGAGCATGTATGTGAGTCTAATATGCCAAAGGCGGTATGACACACACTTCAAGTCGCTCTTCACACAAAAGCATGACGCTTGACATCAACTTTTGGAGAACGAGTTGATGTCTATTAAGCAAGGAGGTATGTCCATTCACAAATACTTACATAGGTGAAAGGGCTTTGCCATATTGACATAACTCAGTTATATCAATATACTTGATACTATGATTATTGAGCCCACGATGCCGGGGATCATTATCAATGAGCTTAGGCCAGAATATAGTGCCTTTATCACAGCAGTACATGGTTGGCAGACTCCTCTATCCCTCTCGGAGCTGGAGAATGTGCTTGTCAATCGAGAGACTCTAACCTAGCATATGATGGGAGTTTCTGCAAAGAACGGGGAAGAAGAACTTTTTAGTATAAGAAAAGGGGTGGACCTAAGAAACAAGATCGAAGAAGTTCACAGAAAGGGGCAAGACACAAAATGGAGAAAATGAAGTAGAACCCCAAATGCTAGATGTCACTTTGTAAGGGATTGTTGGTCGAAAATGAAGCTAGCTAAAAGAAATGTTGCAACCCAGAGTCACAAGGTGTGTAACTGTGAAGAAGAATGCGACGTGCAAGCATGTATGGCAATGGGAGATCAGCATGCTCTTGCAGTCAACATAAGTTCTGTGTGAATTGACTATGATGATGATTTGATCGTGGACTCTGGTTGTGCCAACCAAATGGCAGGGGATAAGAAAAAATTACACAAATTTCTAAATATGACGGAGGCAGAGTTCTTGTGGCAGCAAATAACTCAAAACTATCAATCACTCAGATTAGGAAGATTGTTGTGGTGGTGCCTCAATTTAGCCCACGTCAAGTGCAACGGCAGAATGTCTACCACTTACTAGGTATGAAGAATTTATATTCGTTGTGCCAACTAACATGAACTGGGAAGTATGTTTTGTTTGGACAAAAAGAAGTGAGGGTGTACCAAACTCTCAAGATAATCGTTTCACCAATCATAGGGGGACAAAAGATGGAATCTATGTATGTTATGTCTACAGAATCAACATATTCAGACAATATAAGAAAGAACGAGACTGTTGATCTTTGGCACTCTAGACTTGGACATATAGGCTATCACAAAGTCAAGGAAATGATAAAGAAGTTGATGTTGAAGGGTCTGCCGCAAATTGAAATGACTGGGGATACAATATGTGCCAGATGTCAATGCAGAAAGGCTCATCAACTCCTATATAAAGAATCAAGCTTCCAATCATGAGAGTCATTTGAGTTGATTCACTCAGATGTTTTTGTATCGGCAATGCATCCATCCATTAGCCAGACTAAGTAGAAAATATGGCTACCACGTCACCCCGGTTATGTCAAATTTTGAGTATCCAACGTGGTATTAGGCATACCACATCCGTAGCTTAAAATCTAACGTGATGTTAGGCTTAACATTTCAATCAATTTACAAAAGACGTGAATGTTCGCGTTACCACATTGGTCGTAATATGTTACAACGTACACTGACGTGATTTTTGGCATAACGTTGGATTGTTTACTACTGACATGAATGTTCGCTTTACCACATTGACCGTAATATGTTCGACGTGCACCGATGTGGATTTAACCTTATCACGTTGGTGCACCGGAAACTGACGTGGGGTATATTGACCATTGTAGCAAAATATTTCCCAAGAATTGTCTTATATTGACCAAATACATTTAGATTGTCCAAACTGGTGATTCTAGTTAGTGGTTTGGGTGGACCAAATTATGTTTGCATGTCTGATTAGCACGTTACATAGGTATAGAGATTAACCATGTTGTTTCTTAGATTAACCAACATGGTAAACTCTAATTTTTTTTAGTAAATTGTAATGTGTTGTCATATTTAATATTCAAGCCACTATCAACAGACACAAACTGACAAACCTAAAGACAAGCATAGCAAACCACCCATTTCCTTTCCCCATGCTCATTTCCCTTGTGAGCTCCACCCGATCGATCAACCTGTTCAGACCGACCAGCCCTGACTATTTTTTAAATCCAGCACTTGCTCACGAAGGTGCAGATAATGCTTTCATTTGCAACGAAATTTAATTACTCTAATTTATTATGGAATGGTATTTTATGGGCTTAAATGCGTTATGTTGATGTTGGATTGTTTATTGCTAGTTGATCTTTTAGAGGACTAAGAATCAAAATTTATATTTATCTTTACACTGAGATTGTTCCTTTTCGTGTGTAGAAAATTATGGATCATAAATGGATTTTTGGTGGTAGTTCGAGTGATGAGTGTGACGACCTTCTGTACAATAAATGACTTCCCTTTATATGGAAATATGTTGGGATATTCTGTGAAAGGCTGATTAGTATCATATCATGCATCATATTCATGCTATATCCTTTATTTTATCCCAATATTGTGATACTCGAGTGTTTGTTGCTATATTTCAGGGATTAGGTAATAAAGAAGAGAAGGGAAGAGAAAAAGGACTGAAACGTAAGAAGAAAGGACTTAAATAAAGCAAAATGGACCATTCTATTATGCACAAGGACACATCTGCCAGAGGGAAGGACCTGGACGTAAGCATAGAAGGACCAAATACCAAACCGAGAAACTCCACACCGTAATGAGGAGTGTTTTGGCAATTATATTTGGGCCCAACCTCAAATGACTGACTAGGTCACACCCGATGTGCATAATGGAAGAGCTTAAGTAGGCGCACGAAATGGAGTCGGATCTGACAAATTTGGACCGAAGATATCTTTGTTAGTTTCATGTTGTCTCTTTTAATTCTTGCTTTCCTAGTATAATTTTGTTTTATTAATGTTAGTAGAATTAGTTAGAATGTTTCATCTTCTTAATATAAATGTTAGCTCAATTAGTAGTGAGTAGTTCCATCCCCCTTTCAGTGGGGTGGAGATGATGGATATTTATGTTATGAGGTTTTCATGTTTGATGAATTTTGATTATGTAGACTTGAATGTTTGTATGTTCATCGGGTTTCTTTTAATCATCTACATGTCGGGGATTTTTGATGGGTTTTGCCATACATTTCAGATAGTTTCCCTGCTTGTTTTCCTCATGTCTATTGGCTGAAATTCCCTATTGGGTAGGCTACATGTTAATCATGTGTTTGTATTGGTGTTTCCTCGCTTGATTGCTTGAATAAATTTTGTTTTGATGTGTTTTGCCATAAGATTCAGACATCTCCCATGCTTAGATTCACTCTTCACATGAGTTGCTGGTTTTTGATGAGTCTTGCCATATCTTTAGGAACTTCTCATGCTGAGCCTCGTCTTATGACAGGCAAGTAGTAACTGCTAATATGTTGTGTGAATGGAATGATAGGTCTTGCCATAACTTTAGACACTTCCTATTGATGAGGACACACACATGACACACATACATGCTTACATGTGTCATTCATCACTTTCCTCACCTCATATGTGCACATACTCCATCCCTTAGGGGTTCATTTATATTTCATTCCATATCGTTTGCTGAATTTCTTTAGTTTTCATTTTCATCGTAATCTACTTTGTTTTGCATTCTTTGTATAATTGTGTTTTCAGTTGTAGCGTAATAATATCTTCTTCCACTGTTATTTCCCACTTGATTTCGCTCACTCAAAGGGTGGCAACGCTCCTTGCCGATCGACTCATACTTGCTCCGTCTTCACCAATGGTCGTGCACTTATCATAATTGTCGTCATTAACCTGTAATTCATCATTCTCAAGGTTATCCCAAAAGAATTTTTCTACCTTTTCCATGTGGTTCATGCTTTCTTTTTATCTGCATCGAACGACCATGTCAGGCTTCCGGGGTTTTCCCCTGTTCCTAGGTCTTCGTTTCCAACGCTAAAGTTTGGGTAACTGTATTTCCAGGGTTCGGATTTGGATAATGGTTCTACAGGGACAATTTCTTTTCCTTGTAGTGCTATTAAGATTTCTTCATTGCAATGACAATCTTGAATTGTTGATCTTAATTCAGTGATTATCTTTGCAGTTGCTGCTTCTATGTTTCCTGTAACATTTTGGGCTTGCTGTGTTTTAAGCAACTTAAGAATTTCTTCCAATTGTGGCTTAATAATTTTATTGAAATCTTCCTGTAATTCCTTAAGGCTCATCCTAAGATTTTCTTAAGGTATTCCTGGATTTCGTTTAGCTTAGAAGTAAAGTTAAGGACTTCAATCCTAGTTATAGGAGTTTCGTTCCTATCTTGATCAAGGTGGTTTATCCTAGCTTCTAGTCTTTCTAGTTTGGCACTTTGACTTACCAGGAGTTTTTGTATTTCTCCAAGTGTTGTAACTGCCCGTTTATCTCCCCCTTCTAAAAAGTTGGAGAACTGTCTATAGATACTACGATCTCATGTTTTTGGCACCATTGCCAGGGAGAACCTTGTCCCGGCCTTTGTTGAGTGATTCGTGTGGGTTTATTTATTTATTTTAGTTATAGTTCTGTCCAGATGATTAGGTGAGCTTCAGATGTCGGTTGGAGCTTGGGAGCCACGTTTGGAGCTAAACAGACCGCTAGGTAGTGGTCTGTAGCCGCCAATTGGCGGTCTGGTAATTTCTACTAGTCCTGTAGTTTCTCTTGTAACTCACACTTCATGTTTTATGTCTGGTAGCATATTGCTTGATTGGTTTTTATTATTGTACCGCTCCAGTTTACCTCTCGACCCAAAAAGCCCCTTCCATCTACTTGGACACTAAAACCCAAATCCAAATATTAGGCATTTGCTATGCTTAGGTCATTTATCATCTAGTCATGGCTTCAACCTGTTATTTGTCTTCTCATTGTTTCAATTTCTGTCGTTGATTGCTGGAGCGAGGTATGCATTCCTTAACACTCCTTCACGCATTAGTATATTCATTAGTTATAAGGTTTGCATTGAAACAAGAGTGAGGTGAGTGTTTCCTTGGTGAGTTTCTTGCTAGTTTAAGAATCAAATCAAATTAAAGGGTGCCACCTATAGTCTACAAAGTTAAGGTGGGGGATTTCATTACCCTTTCCTTAGCCCCTAAAACCACCTCAAAAGCATTAATTCTAAAAGCAATTAGACATTGGCCCATAAGGATTTCTGACACACTAGGAGAGTGATCCAGTTGAGACCGTCATGACCTTAACGGTGTCACTTGGCTTGTTGATAGTTGGAAGTAGTAGATCTCAAAATCCGGTATCACTTGCTGGGATTTTGTTCTTCATTGTAGGGAGGTGAGGCGTGTTGAGACTAGTGATCTAAAAGTTAGGCGTTATCTAGCCTAAAGACCTATAGCCTAAGTTGTTTGAGCCAAGTTTGATTGCTTGTCTTCTACCCTCACCCATACCTCGTATCTTAAGGACTTCTCCCCTCTCCTCTGGTCTTCTCATTTACGCACCCTTCTAAGTTTTTTTGTTATTCTGAAAGAAAAAAAACTTTACTCCACATGGTAATACAAATAAAAACCTTAATGGACTTTACACTTTGTTTCGCTTGAGGATGTTAAGCTGACCCGTGTCTTTCACTTAAGTCATTAATTAACTTGCACGAATGGTTCATTAAGCTAGGTGTGTGGACTGAATATATATAGACTCGGCCTGTAGGATTACTGATTGATCGTTTTATATTTAACCCACTAGTGCAGAATGCTCGATAGACGTCACCAAATAGACGTCGTACGTCCAAACAACCGACGTCTATAGGTATAGACATCTGATATTTGGACATCCGACGTCTATAGGTTTATAGAAACGTCGGTTGTTTAGTATAACCAACGTCTATACCTTCTGAAAGAAGAAAATGTTTTTTGTTTATTTTTTTGGATTTATTTTGTATAAGAATTTATGTGGATTTCTTTTGTATCAGAAATAACGCAATTTTTTGGGATTTATTTCGTGTAAAAATTAACACATTTTTTTGGAATTTATTTTGTATATGAAATAACGCAATTTTTAGGATTTATTTCGTGTAAGAATTTATGTGGATTATTTTGTATAAGAATAATGTGTATTTAAAAATAATTACAATCACATGTGTGTTGTGTTGTACACATGTGTGTGTATGGTGACATGTTTAGTCCCACATTGGAGAAATTCTTTTATTGGTGGAGTTGAAGTACTCCACCACTCCTTTACTTCTAAATGGTAGTTTGGTACCACACTACAAAATGCAAGTGAGATACATATATATATTTAATGGTCAAAAGATTGGCACTTGGGGGGCTTAAAATGGTTGTAACGTTTTTTACTATTAACCCATGTATAGACGTCGGTTGTATATGGTAGCCGACGTCTATAGGACGTATTTTTTTATTAATTGTTGTTATTTCAAAGTATAGACGTCGGATGTATAACATGCCCGACGTCTATAGGTCATGTTGTATGAATAGACGTCGGTCGATGTATATATCCGACGTCTATTTGGTGTAATAGTTTAGTCCCACATCGGAGAATTTATTTTTGTTGGTGTGGTTGATGTACTCCACCACTCCTTTACTGCTGAACGTGAACGACTTGGAGCACCTGCGCATGTTGGGCTTGATATTCGTGGTTATTTGTTTAAAGTTTGGCACTTGGGCATCTTTGGATTGATTAATGTGAGTGCAGAATGCCCGATATACGTTCCAATGTATTTTTTGTTAATTAACATATAATAGACGTCGATCGTATATAGCCGACGTCTATACACTGTATAGACGTCGGTCGTATATAGCCGACGTCTATACAACAAGGAATAGACGACGGGGAAATAGACGTCGGGTACTTGGACCATCGAAATCCGACGTCTATACCACTATATATCCGACGTATATGGACTTTAATTTTCTACACTAGTGACCGCAAGTGCACGGCCGCATTAAAGCGGTGGCAAATACGGGTCGTCCACTGGGAGGTGTGTCGACACTTGGTTTGTGCGAAGGCGAGAGGTAAAGAAAGGGAAGAAAGGTTGGTTACACTAAACTACACTAAGGTGCAAATGGAAATGGAAGAAAAGCAAGAAAACTAAACCCCAAAGGGGGTAGAGAAATAATGTGAACATAAAGAAGTGTGTGTGTGTTCATTAAGCTCCTCACAACATGTAGTGCATGAAATCATAAAACTACATCCAACTTTTCCTCTACATGAATTAAGATAAGACTACATCATTAAAACATACAAGACAATAATTGGAATGAAGCTACATGAACTCAAGTATAAAGACTATACCCTACTATGCCTCTACATGAATTAAGATTTCACTACATCATTAAAACATACAAGACATTAGCTAAGGTAAAGGAAACAAGAGCATATACACTACAAATTGTGTTTCCAATATTAACTTCATCCATATCCTAACCTTATCATTCCCCATAAAATAGGTCCACTAGTCAAAGCATAAGCTAAGCTTCATTCAAGAGCATTAGCATATCAAAGATAAGAGTGGAGACCCATTAGATGGTTATGGAAATCATATAATGCTCAAGGGATAAAAATAACACACACTTAATACACTACATAATTATATGACATATTTCTCCACCCCCCAAATGGGGATGGAACTACTCACTACTCATTACACTAATGATTAGACTAAGTAAAGAAAACATTTAACTAAGATACTAAAATTACTAAACAAGAAATTAAACAAAGTAAAGCAACCCACACAAAACAAGCAACATCACAAGACAAGATTAAAAGAAACAAATAAACTTTTATTAACAATGACTCACATTGAAGGTAGCATTCTTCTCCACCTTGAGTTATTGCTTCAAGGCTCACTCCTTAGTAGAGAGAATGCCACCAAACAATGGGTGATTACAATGGAAGGTGAAGAGTTCTATTTATAAGCATGGAAAAAGCTAATCCGGGACAATCCCCCTATGTGGGACTAAACCAATACCAAAAATAGCCTAAGAATACACTAATACAAGTTCTCCACCAATCTTAGCGGGTCCAGAGTTATATGGACCGCCAATTAGAGGTCCAAGACCGCCAATCGGCGGTCTATAAGCTTTGGATTCATCTGGGATTTGTTGTGGGCTTTGCTGGTGGTCTGTGTTGGTCCTGGATGCATCTACTTGGTTTGTTGGAGCTCCGACCCGAATCGAATTGCCAAAATACTCCCCATGATGGTGTGGAGTTTCCTGGTTTGCTCTTAGGTCCTTCGGTCTTACGATCAGGTCCTTCTCCCTTGCATCTTAGTCCCCAGGTCTCACAATTAAGTCCTTTTTCCTGCTTTTGGGTCGTTTCATGACTCTTCTCTTCAAACCTCTTTATTCCTGAAAACTAAACATAAAACTTGTCACGTAGCATTGCTTAGGTGTAAGATAATGGATATAAGATACAAATATGAGCATGAAATGATGTCAATCAATTACCATGTCCAATGATCGACAAAAGTAGGTCTGACGAGTCGAGTTGCTAGGTGACATAATGCATCAATGTTCACATTTTGTGCATAAATCCAATGAAAACCCTCAGGAGACAACACTCCTCCTCCTTGGCGAAAAGGGGGTTTAACGATTTGTTCCACGTGATAAGTGCAACCGTGATTCCTACGAAAGTGACTTAGGATTTCCTTGTTTTTCGTATGTTTCTCCTTTCTTTCATTTTTTCTTTCATTGTTTTGCTCGGGAATAGAAAAAGGAAAGTGTGGGGGTATTTGATTAGTAGGATATCATGTCATATATCCTTAATTTTACCCCAATATTGTGCTACTCGAGTGTTTGTTGTTATATTTTAGGTATTAAGTAATAAAGAAAAGAAGGGAAGAGAAAAGGAACTGAAATAAGAAGAAATGACTTAAATGAAGCAAAATGGACCTCTTTGCAAAGGGAACGACCTGGACGTAAGCCCGGAATGGCCGAATAGCAAACCGAGAACCTCCACACCATCATGAGGAGTATTTTTGAAATTAGATTCAGGCCCAACCTCAAGTGACTGACCAGGGCACACCCCACATGCATAATTGAAGAAATTAAGTCGATGCACGAAATGTAGTCGGATCTGACAAATTTGGATGGCCAATTGGTAGCCCAAGACTGCCAATTGGTGGCCCAAGACTTCCAATTGGCGGTCTCTTAATTTAGTCAGTATGCGACCCAGTTTCTCATGGATATAGTTTTTTTGTCTATTCTGGGAATGTTTCGTTAGTCTCACAATGGGGGATTGTCCCCACTTGCCTTTTTCATATCTATAAATAGAACTCTTCTTCCTCCTTTGTAATTGACTCCTTGCTTGGTGGTCATTCCCTATACTTAAAGTAAACCATTGGAGCAAAACACAAGTGGAGAGATGCTACTTGTAATGTGAGTCATGAATAAAAGAAATCTTTGTTAGTTTCATGTTCTCTTTTAATTCTTGCATGCTTAGCTTAATTTTGTTTTATTAATCTTAGTAGAATTAGTTAGAATGTTTCTCTTCTTAATATAAATGTTAGTTTCATTAGTAGTAAGTAGTTCCATCCCACTTTGGCTGGTGGAGATGATGCACATTTATGTTTTGAGGTTTTGATGTTTGACGATTTTTGATTGTGTAGACTTGCATGCTTGTTTGTTAATCGGGTTTTTTTAATCATCTATATGTTGGGGGATTTTATGAGTTTTTCCATACAATTGAGACACTTCCCATGCTTGGTTTTGACATATTTTGTTTGCTGAAATTTCCTGTTGGTTATGCTACATGTTAGCAATGCGATTGTATTAGTGTTTGCACACTTGATCAATTGAAGAAACTTTATTTTGATGGGTTTTGCCATTGGATACAGACACCTCCCATGCTTAGCTTCATTCTTCACATGAGTTCATGGCTTTTTATGAGTCTTGCCATATCTTTAGACACTTTTCATGCTTAGCCTTGTCTTATGATAATCAAGTAGTAACTGCTGATACGTTGTGTGAATGAAATGATAGGTCTTGCCATATCTTTAGACACTTCCTTTGCATGAAGACACAAACTTGACACACGTACACATACATGGTTACATGCGTCATTCATAACTTCTCTCACCTCATATGAGCACACACTCCACCCCTTAGGGGTTCATCCATATTTCGTACCATATCGTTTGCACAATTTATTTTGTTTTCATTTGCATGTTAATCTACTTGGATTTGCATTCTTAGTATAATCATCTTTTAAGTTATACCATAATAATCTCTTCTTCCAACATTATTTCTCACTTGATTTCGCTCACTCAAAGGTTGGCAACGCTCCCTACGGATAGATCCGTACTTGCCCCATCTTCACCGACATCCGTGCACTTGCGGTTAATTAGTAAAACATTAACAAATGCCACAAAGCATGTTCGTGTTGTGAAGAGAACACATGTCCTTTGCTGTTTGTGCATGGAAGAAAGACGATGTATTTTGGTCATCAAAGATTCCTTACTCTAAAGCATCTATATCGTAGATTGAAGAAGGCATTCAAAGGAAAGTAGGAGTATAATGAATCACCCAAAGTAATCAACGCCAACCAAGTATATGAATGTATGAAGAACATTAAATGTGAATTCGGCAAGCCTTATGGCCACGAAAATGGTAAGAGCAATTGAAAAAAGAAATCCATCTTTTTTTACCTACTTTACTGGAAAACTTTAGAAGTTAGAGATTGTATTGATGTCATCCATGTAGAAAATATGTTTGTCATAATTTACTGGGAACTTTTGCGAACATACCTGGTAAGACTAAAGTTTGTTATAATACTAGACTTGATCTACTAGAACTTGGTATACGAGCAAAACTAGCACCACAGCATAATGGGACCTGTAAAGCTTTACCATTAGCGTGTTACAAATTGTCCAGGAAAGAGAAGAGAACTTTGTGTCAAACTCTACACGGTATCAAACTCCCGCAGGGGTATTCTTAAAATACTAGTAGTCTAGTTTCGATGAAAGATTTCAAACTACTTGGTTTGAAGTGTCATGATTGTCATGTTTTGATGCAGCAACTTATGCTTCTTTCTATTAGATCGATATTGCCAAAAGACGTCAGACATATAATTATCAAACATTGTTTATTCTTTAACAAAATGGTAACAAAATACTTGTTTCGAACTACTTGGATAAGTTTGATTAGTACCATATCATACAATGCATTCATGTTATATATCCTTTATTTTACCCTGTATTTGGCTACTCAGGTATTTTGTTCTAACATTTTAGGGTTTTAATAAAGAAGATTAAGGTAGCAAAAATGACTCAAATGCAAGAAGAAATAACTTATTTGGATGCTTTCAAACATGTTTTAAAAGCTCAAGGACCAGATTGCAAGTCAGGAAGGACTTAGGTGAAAAGCTAGAGGGACATGATCAAAAAGAAAATATTTTGGTAGCAAAAGTCCATAATCTCACGAACTTAGGAGTAATTCAACAATTAAGACAAAACACGTGCTAAATTGGTATGGTTAACCTACTGGTGAATTTGGAGTTGATCCGACCCAAAAGATCTATTAGTAATGGTTCAAATATGCGACTGGCAGTTCTGGTTGGGTGGTTAACGCCCGATCTTTTCCAACGGATCAGATATTAGGTTAGGAGTACCCCGGAGCATTCAAATCTGAGTTGGAGCCATCCGATTGCGCACAGATTAGTCCAATCCTTTTAATCTTCTATAAAAACACTTGTAACCTTTCCATATCTCTCCTTCTTCCTCTTCTCTCCCCCATTACAATAGGTTTATTTCTTATTATAATAGCGTAGTTAAGGGGGGGGGTAGAGAGGAAACAATGTAATCATTTATCCATTAATCAAGTTTTAATATCATGTTCTTTACATTCTTGTCTTTAATTTGATGTCATTTATATTTCCTTGTCTTGAGTAGATTTAGATTCTTTACATGTTGAGGGTTGTGTTTAGTTTGTTGTTTTTCTTGTTGATATGATTAATGAGTAGTCCATCCCCATTGAGGGGTGAAGGATGATGTGAAGTGGGGATGTAGTTAGAATAGTGTGTGTCTGTGTTTAATCTTAATCTTGGAGCTTCAAATGATTTCTATAGCCATTTTGATGGGTATTCTCACTCTTGCCTTTGATGTGTAAATGGCCCTAATGGATGATTACCACAATCTTTGGTTAGTAGCGCAATTAATGGGGAATGATGAGGTTAGGATAATATTGAAGTGGATAAAGAGATCAGATTGACATCCTTGACCTTATCTTTCGTAAAGTTTTTTGTGTTTTAATGATAGTGATAAATCTTAATTCATGTCAAAATACATTTAGATTTATCGGCTTGATAGATTTACATACTGATTCATGTCATGAGAATGCAATTGTACACAAACATGTTGCACATCTACACTATTGCACACATTCTCCTTTTCAGCATAATATAGTGTAGATACACTCACTCTTCATTCTCTTTGCTTGCTCGAGTATGGTCAAAGATGACCCACACTCTCTCCTCGTGGACACAACCTGTCCTTGCTACTGCTTCAATACGGTCGTGCACTCGCAGTTTGAACATCACTCCCCACTCAAGTTTTTTCCATCGTTGTCGGGGTGCAAGTTTTCAGTTGTCGCGTTTAACATTTTGGTGGGTTTTGTTTCATTTTTAAGGAATTTTTTATTCTTTGATTGTTATGTAGGGGACTTTGGTGAGAAAGGGACACACATGATTCAGAAAGCATTGGGTATAAACCGCACCACTATAAATACAATTTCATCCACGAGTAGTGGAGTTGCATCCGTCATTGGCGGATCATGTGTATGGTCTGCCTTTGTTATTTCAGTATTTGCTTCATGTTGTGCTGAGTTACTATTTTGTCTTCCTTTTCACACAATACATGCTCTATGCCTATGTTAGAAGTTGTTATAGGTGCATGAACCCCCTTTAAAGACAACCTGCAATCTAAAATTGAAAACAAAAGATTAGATTAATTGCCATCTATGTCATGCATCATTTGTACACCTTGCATTCATTCATCTTTCTTTTCTTTACATTTTAATTGTTGATTGTTGTCGTGAGATATGTGCATATTTTCCTTCTACATACATGGTTAAAGCAAGCATTAGTTAGTAAGGTGTATCGGGAAAACTGTGCGGTGTGCATTTTTTGGGAACGTTGATTGTTAGATTTAAGACTAAAAAATGCTACTAAGGAGGGTTGTCTCATACAAGATGAGGTTTGGTATTTCTTCGCTCCTTTCTTTTCGCCCAAACTGACACCGATCTGAAATCCTAAATAAAATCAAATAGACAACGACCTTAAGGACTTCAGGTGCAGTTCGCAGACAATCCCATTCGTAGTTAGGCATCGTCTAGGCTAAGGACCTATAGTCAGCCTTGGGTTTGTATGAGCAGTGTTTGTTAGCATAGGCTTCTACCCAACCCCACTACATACGCTAGTTTCTGAGGTTTCTTATCTTCTCACCCGAGTCATCTTCTCCTCTACTTTGATCGTTTAGTCTCCTCTTATTTACACAATTTGTCTTACTATTTTAGAGTCGAGTCGAGCACTTTTAAAAGATCTTGACCTCATGGTGGTGAGAGTAGTCGATTTGAGAGTGTTATTGTCGAGATGGATGGTGTCGGGATGGATGGTTACATGGGTCACAATTCATTTCATTATTAGATCAGGAGTATTCTTCCTATTACACCCAATCCATGCATCCTGGGTGTCTCAAAAAAACACCCAAGTGGGTGGGGACAATTATAATTGTGTGGCTGAGTTGTCTTTAGATTGAGGTGATATTAGAGAGGCACCGACTGCTAGACCATCATCTAGTTGTGTTAGATCATATGTTGGTGAACAAACAGAGTCATTATAAGAAACTTTGGCCTCTTTCGTGTGTGTGGTTGCGAGTATGAGTGCATCGATGGTTCCAAAAGCCACGTCAAATGACTAGAGTGGTTCCAAATCCCAGACTTGATTCCTTAGAACAAACCCTCTAAATGTTCATGCAAATAACTCAAAATTTGATCAAGTTTAACATGAATTCCTGCAAACTTTAGAAATGGAAGTGAGTCAGTTGACATAACAATTAAATGAACATGAGGAGGGTGGCATTTCTTATCAATATGAGGATTTATCTTCTGATATTAAACCACCACCACAATCACAAATTCAAAGCACAATATTTCAAAGTGAAACTACAAGTTAGCCTGAGTGACTTGAGGTTTCAATTCATGATCACTTGGTGGAGGATTCGATCCAAATTAAAAATAACATGGACTAGCTTCATTTTGAGTTGGCACAGGATTGTACCTTATCTTTTTGTCCCATGGCCCTTGAGTGACATGATCTTAAGGTCCTGCCCCTCAAGGACCCAACTTTGTGCAGCATTAACTCCATAATTCTCTTATTTCATAATACTTGATGACGGTATTGGGAGTTCCTTAAAAGATATTTTTGGTGAAGGATGCACATTTTGTTCGGCTAGATACATGACCATCTGTGTCCCCGACACATGTACTCTTCCGATCATACGGTCAAATGGGTCGTACGACCCGTGATGTACCTGCAATTTAGGAGTCTCAAACTAGAAACCTTACTAGAAGGCCAGAATGACAACATCCTCATAAAACAACCAATAAGCAGTCAAAATGCACATCACAGTTCCCCAAGTTTACTTAGAAACTCACTTAACATGAACGGTATCTCGATCCCTCGGAGAGAATACCTTCTTATCCTCAAGGTACTTGCTACTGTATCCAATACAGTTGGGCCCAGCAAATACTTTTGGTGCAGTCGAGTCAAACCTTTCCCTTCGCCCCAGACCACCATTACACTCAGAGTTGACTCCTTTCCCAAAGATGCCTCTGTAGACCGAATCTCTTATGGACATAGATAACATCCCAAAGTAGCCACATCAACTCTTTGCTTCATGGTGTCGTCGACGGTCACTGAGGGCAACTAATGACAATCAAGTCTTGGACTCACACAATGAAGGAGCAGGGATCCATCCTTTCACTTCCAAATGGTCGCTCAGCACATGTTGTATGACAAACATGTTATGGTGGATCATACTATACACAACAGTATGTCTGTCTCTCAACACCATACAAGTCTTAGTCCAGTCGCAACCCCTCTGCGCCTGACCCGAGCTTCATCATTGTCGCCTTAACACCATACAGGTGCCACCTGGCGCCACATGTGATGCTCGTACTTGGCTTCTATAGGTCACATGAATCGTGGGAACATTCATGTCAATCCTCACCAACATAGAGGATCTCATCTTGATTCCTAATCAAGGCGACTGTCCTATCATGAACTGCTCTGGATCTATCATACAAGATCTCCTCATGATCAGTCTTATCTCTGCTCGCTATCAAAAGTGCCGAAGGCGAATGCTCGTGTGAGTAAGCATTCTTCAGCCTATTGACAGAATAATATTTTATGCTAGAACAACTACATCAACCAAACAGATATACTCGAAAGGAAAATACAATCACTCATAAAAGGAAGTTAGACATGTAAATGCATCAAAGTCTGCGTAAGCCTAAGGACTTCACATGGGACACAAACGAGTCCTTAGCTATAGCCTTGGTAAGAGGGTCAGCTACCATAAGACTAGTAGACACATGTCTTAACACAACTTCCTTTCTCGCTATGAAGTACTTCACAAAATGATACCTAACCTGTATATGTTTGGTCTTTCCATGATATTTGGGGTCTTTCACATAGCAAAGGACAACCATGCTGTCACAATAGACAACAACAGGCTAATCCGATGTCTCTACTAGCCCAGTATGTTGTAAGAACCTCCTCAACCAAACTGCCTCCTGTACTGCTGCAAAGCATGCAACATACTCTGCTTCCATAGTCGATAGGTCTATACAGGTTTGCTTCTTGCTGGACCATGAGATGGCCCCATTAGCCAGCAAGAAAGCATAACCAGAGGTAGACTTCCTTTGATCAATGTCTCCAACGCAATCGGCATCACTATAGCCAATCGGGCGAAGATCTAATACTTGGTAATACAGCATGTAGTTACTCGTTCCTCTGAGGTATCTCATGATTCTCTTGACTGCCTTCCAGTGCTCCATTCTTGGGCTCGACTGGCATCGACTCACCATGCCCACAACATAACAAATGTCGGGCCAAGTACACATCATAGCGTACATAATGCTTCCCACAACATTGGAGTATGGAACCTTGCTCATTTTGGCCTTCTCTTCAGGAGTCTCAGGATGCTTATCAAGGCTCAAGTGCAAACCCTTCTCAACAGGAGTGTCGATTGGTTTGCATTTGTCCAGCTCTAGGTATTTTGCGGCCTGGTCAAATGTCTTGATGTCACCAGCATGAGTCAGATGGACCATCATATGCTCCCAACTCTTCGAAGGCAATGATCTGATGAGAGAAGACAATTGCTCCTCATCGGTCTTAGGACGACCGACAGCGCTCAACTCGCTAATCATGTTTGACATTGAGGTAATATGCTGCCTCATCGTGTGACCTTGGTGCATTTTATACCCATCAAACGTGAGCCCAAGCTGGTGGGCCCTTGTGACGGAGGTCACGCCGTACTGAAACTTCATAGCTTCCTACAAGGCCTTTGCAGTTCGCAATTTTTCGAACTGCAGTAACAGATCATCTCGCATCGAACTCAGAATTGTAATGCAAGCAATACGGTCTTTCTTTTTCCATGCATTATAGACATCCATATATTCTACGATGTTGTGCAGTGTTCCCCTCCTCGGGGGGAGACATAGTTTGGGTTATATTTTCAAACATCTCCTGATCCTCTAAGAGATACTCAATTTTACGATGCCACAGATCGTAATTTCTTTCGTTGAGTTTATCTCCTCGAGTCAGATCAGCGACAATGCTTTTGGAAGCAGCCATAAAAATCTAGGACAAAAAACCACATAGTGATACATGAGTTCTAGCATAAAATACAACGAGCCGCAATAGTCATAAAAAATTAAACCAACTTAATAACTATAGCATTCAGACCAAAGGAAAACATAAAGCGTTCGATCAAATCCTCATGCAATAGTTAATAAAGCTATTTTACCAATTCATATATTGCGCTACATCATGATTTAATAACCCTAAAAAACATATAAATCATGGCAAATCAGCAGCAAATAAATAATTATCCGTCGGTTGCAAGGTGGTTTACACAAAACACTTCTACCTTGCAACTCCCACTAGGCATGCAAGTTCCAAAAAAACGTTCCTTTCCGAACATTCCAATCAAGATCACACAGAAATTAATTGCTACATTACTTCCATATCAAGCTAAGGATCCCCCATAGGGATTTAGCACTGTAGATGGGAACCTGCATAAGCCTTATAGCAATAATATCGCAATAATAAAAATAAAGGAGCCCCTCGTCTCCCTAGGGCAATAAACAATCCACAGTCCATAAATATTACAGCCCACTGCGATATCTATTGCAAATGGAAATGAATGAATGAAATTACGCTCAACTCTGAATAAGTTAGCAAAAATAAATCAGCATCCATTCACACCATTCATACCATACAAGCGCAATCTTTCGATACGTTAGCACAATCACACGCATGAATAAAGTGTACACCACTTCCAAATAAGAAGGAAGTAATATATAAGGAAACAACGCATATACGGAGTATAAGAAAAACGTATATGGAAATACCAATCAATCTCCATAATAGTATCTCAAAACAAAAAAATTCTCTTCTTTCCCCAATCAACATAATCATGAGAGCGTTAAAATTATCCTACTCGCATTAGGAAAGAAAAATCCGGAAAAATCCTCAATGAGATCAACACATGTATGTGGATTTAATCATAAAGGAAATATTTCAAATGAAATGCATGCTATCATTCCAAAAAATCCGAAATTCCTTAAATGTGATCAACACATATATGTGCATCAAAGGAAAGCATTCAAAAACTACTTTTAAGGCAACAAAACGCCATCCCATAATATGCTCTAAAAAAATTCAGAATTTGCCAATCTTTCCTTAATCAATATAAGCATGCAATCAACAATAATTATGCTACTTGTATTGGAAAGAAAATTTTCGAAATTTTCAAGAGAACAGCAAGCATATATGCGCATTTTTCAGTAAGCAAACCAATCAATCACATGCATGTTAATGCTCCAAAAATAGTCATATCCGAAATTCTTTGGAGCGACAAGGCAACACAATTATCATGCATATGCATATGGAAATAAACATCCACTATAGATGCATGCTCATATTGAAAAATTCTAAATAAACAAGCATATACACGAAATTCCAGCAAACATGAGATCTAGTCATGCATGTACACGAATAAGAGATCACAACATTTGATCCATCCATGTAATCCGAAATACATGATAATCTACAAATGACAAACAAACATTATCATCTAATTCAAGCATGAAAAAATATCAGAGAGTTAAACTACTGATTATCATATAAAACATGCGCAATAACAGAATATCATCATGATAGGGTTAACACAGATTTCATGTATACATGCTCAAAGATTAGAATAAATAATATCTAACCCTAATTCGGAAAATTCAGGAAAAATAGACATCTGATTTCATGTATACATGTGCATGATTTAGAAGAATCAACATGGTAAATAACTTCTGATTTTATCTAATACATACGCAAAGAATAGAGGTAACAACACAGAAAAAACAGAATTCTGGTCACATCTATGTATGTGCAATGATAGGAGAGCAACATATCATATTGGCTCGAAATAAAATCAGGAAAAATCCATCTTAAACCATGCATACATGCGCAAGAATGGAGGAGCAAAATCTAACCCTAGATGCTTGCTCTAATGTACCAAAAACATGCGCAACAAGTAGAGTCTAGTCTAAACCCTAATCGCATGTTAGAAAGAACTCAGCAAACATGCACCACGTATATCTCTAAATGAATGATCATATTATTTCATTTAAAGATAAAAAAACCTCTGAGTTTTCATTTCCAGAATATCAAAAACGAATTTGAAAGAAAAAACATGAACAATCAACATATATAACATGCGCATCATGTAAATAAGAAATGCTGATTTTTCTGTTATCTTTCTTTCTCCAAAAAACATAACCACCGAATTTTTATCTCAAATCAGATTATCATGAAACAAAAATTTGTCAATCATGGTGACGATTCGAAGGTAACCGAGATGGCTCTAGTACCAATGTTAGCAAACAACGATTCTACAGGTTCAGGAGTACCTTTCTTGGAGAGAACATGTGGCAGCGGAAGGAAGATCAGAGGCCACCTTACGGAATCCCTTTCTCCGGTCGCTCTCCTACTCTCTTGGAGAAGGAGCGCGAGTCCACAACCCAAGAGTCCATATAATGAGCTTGGTGGAGGTGGATGGACGAAATGGGAGAGAGAGAAGGTGGCGGCTAGGGTGGGTGGAGGCTAGGGTTTGCACACTTGTTGTTCCATCCAATGGGAGGCTCCCCTCCTTATATAGATGGCTCCATCCTAAACCCTTAAATGTCTCGTCCAATAGGGATGTGCCATGTGTCAGTGCTTTGGGCAAATATCTTATTAATCCTAGATTAATCCAATAACTCTTCTTCTGCACAATTGTAACCAAACTCTTGAGAGGTTTGATCTTTTTCAGTTTGATCCTTGGAATCAGACGCCTTTGCATTTAATTCCTGAACCTCTCCCTATATCCGGTACACTTTTTGATTGGGCACACATATACTCCTATGTGGGCCCAATCGTGGTGTCAAGTTCCCATTCCAAGTACATTGATCAACTATGAGGATTCGGTTTGTTCTCCTTTGACAAAGGATGATGAGAGCTTCTTTTGTATATAGTTATAATTAAAAAAACATTGGTTGTCGTGGCTCCCACTCTGTAAGGATTTGGTCTCCATTTGTTTACATATTTGTATTGCCTCCTTAAGTATCTCACATGTTTTGGGGAATTAGGATTTATGTTCATCAACATAACTATGAACTTCCTTCTGCGCTTCATATTGGTGAGATCTTTTCTTGTTCATGCATAAATCTATGTAGTATCATACTCAAATTCATTGAGGACAATGCATGAAGTAAGTGTGAGGGGTGTTTTACGTGTGTACATAGTCGAGTCATTTTCTTTTTCTTTTGTATGTATTGTTAGAGTCATGATAGTGTGATACATTTTACATTAATATATCTTACTATACCATGATCCTTGGGGGATTTGACTTCTTTTGCTTTCCTAATGCTTTAATTTTTCCATTAGTTCAAAATCTTCATGTTTTTGTGAAACAAAATGTTTTGTTGGTTTTGCGTGTGTTTAGCAATTGCAAAACCATTGAGAGGCAATGTACATGGGAAGTGATTGATCGTTTTATTTAAACCGCAAGTGCATGGCCGCGTTGAAGCGGTGGCAAATACGGGTCGTCCACTGCGAGGTGTGTAAGATGCAAAAAGGAAATGAAGATAAGCAATAAAACTAAACCCCATAGGGGGTAGAGAAATAATGTGAATATGAAGATGTGTGTGTGTGTGTGTGTTCAATTAAGCTCCTCACAACAAGTAGTGCATTATATCATAAAACTACATCCAACTTTGCCTCCACATGAATTAAGATAAGACTACATCATTAAAACATACAAGACAATAATTGGAATGAAGCTAAATGAACTCAAGTATAAAGACTAGACCCTACTATGCCTCCACATGAATTAAGATAAGACTACATCATTAAAACATACAAGACATTAGCTAAGGTAAAGGCAACAAGAGTACATACACTACAAATTGTGATTCCAATATTAACTTCATCCATATCCTAACCTTATCATTCCCAATAAAATAGGTCCACTGATCAAAGCATAAGCTAAGATTCATTCAAGAGCATTAGCATATCAAAGATAAGAGTGAAAACCCATTAGATGGTTTTGGAAATCATATAAAGCTCAAGGGATAAAGATAACACACACTTAATACACTACATGATTATATCACATATTTCTCCACCCTCCAAATGGGGATGGAACTACTCACACATAACTAACTACTCTAACAAAATGAAGCATTCTACTGAAATAAAACTACACTAATCAAGCAAGAAATAAAGAAGCATAAAAGGAAAGGAAAGACTAAACAAACATGCACAAATTAAAAGAAACTAGAAGAATTATTTTAGTAACAAATGCACAAGTAACTATACTAATCAAGCAAGAAATATTAAAGAAGCGTAAAACTAAACAAGCACGAAAGCAAACACATTAAAGGAAATTAACTAAGCAAGAATTAACAAGCTAATGAAAACATCTATTATTAACTCACTCAAATTACAAGCAACTCTTCCTCCACCAGAGTTTTGCTTCAAGGCTTCACTCTTAGTAGCGAAGATGCCACCAAAGAGAGAGATGGATACAATGGAAGGTGAAGAGTTCTATTTATAAGCATGGAAAAAGATAATCCGGGACAATCCTCGGATGTGGGACTAAACCAATACCAAAAATAGACTAAGCATACACTAATACACGTGCGACAGAAAACTAAACGGATCCTGGGCTATCTGGACCGCCAATTGGCGGTCTATATGCTTTAGATCCGTTTGGTTTTCGTTGTGGGCATTGCTTGAAGTATTTCTTGGTCTTGGATGCATCTACTTGGTTTGTTGGAGCTCCGAACCGAATCGAATTGACAAACTACTCCCCTTGATGGTGTGGAGTTTCCTGTTTTGGTCTTAGGTCCTTTGGTCTTACGATCAGGTCCTTCTCCCTTGCATCTTAGTCCCCAGGTCTCACAATTAAGTCCTTTCCTGCTTTTGGGTCTTTTCATGGCTCCTCTCTTCAAACCTCTTTATTTCTGAAATTCAAACATAAAACTCGTCACATAGCATTGCTTAGGTGTAAGATAATGGACATAAGGTACAAATATAAGCATGAAATGATGTCAATCAAATAACAAACACGAATTGTTGACTCACTAGGTTTAGGGTGAACTTCTTTAAATGTTTGAGCACTGAAACCCTATGATTACTCACCCCCAAAGGAAAACTTGGGTACATCCTAACGACTCGATAAATCCTAAAGCCACTGTACTAGAACATGATACATTAAGATATCTAGTAAACCCATTTGAGGTCGTATCACTTGTCATAAGGATGCACCCTAGTTTTCTCTTGATGGGAGAGTAATTATAACACCTTGATCTTGTGCTTGTTTATTTTAACCTTGCTTGGTAATCATTTTTATTTTTATTAATGTTTTGCAAGTCTTCCTTTTATCAACACATGTTGTGAGGGGTGTCTCACCGTCGGTGGTGAGTAGCGGCCAGTAGGTCACTATAGTGTTCTGTCCCTACCGGACGTCAAGCTAGCCTACAGTCCATGCATGGTTGACCCGGTTTTGTGTGTTATGTTGGCAGGAGGAACAACACTTCTCGATGGAAGGACTGGACTTCTGCCTCAAGGGAAGCACTGATGGACTGAAAGGACGCACTGTGGGACAAAAGGAACGCAACTGCGGGATGCACTACAAACTAAAGGACGAAATGACCGCCTTGGGGACCGTAGGGATGCAATGTTCATCTTGTGGCCAATGGGAGTGCATGCAATGGTGGAAGTGGTAGGGCCTTGGCGAGATATGAGTCTCAATTGTCCCTTCTTTTTCTCCTCCCTATTGGATTAATCTAGGATTAATAAGATATTTGCCCAAAGCACTGACACACATGGCGCGTCCCTATTGGACTACACATTTAGGGTTTAGGGTGGAGCCATCTATATAAGGAGGGGAGCCTCCCACTGGAGAGATTGATCTCATGTGCAAAACCCGAGCCTCCACCCTAACCTAGCCGCCACCTCCCTCTCCCTCAAATCCGTCCCTTCCACCAAGTAGGTCTTTTGGGTTGTGCATTTGTTCTTCTTCTCCAAGAGAGTAGAAGACCGGCCGGTGCTCAAGAAGACTCCGTGAGGTGATCGTCGATTCTTCTTCCGCTGCCACAGGTTCTCTCCACTAAAGGTAAATCCGAACCTATAGACTAAATCGTAGTTTGCTAACATTGGTACCAGAGCCATCTTGGTCACCTCTGAGTTTTTGGTTTTTGAGCACCTTTGTTTATTTCATTTGAGTTGAGATAATTTTGGTGGTTCTTAGAAAGAAAGAAAAATAGATACATATGTTGTTGCTATTTTTCTTTCTCTCCATTGATGCACATATATGTGTTGATCTCATTTAAGGAATTTCGGATTTTTTGGAATGATAGCATGCATTTCATTTGAAATATTTCCTTTATGATTAAATCAACAAACATGTGTTGATCTCATTGAGGATTTTTCTGGATTTTTCTTTCCTAATGGGAGTAGGATAATTTTAACGCTCTCATGATTACGTTGATTGGGGAAAGAAAAGAAAATTTCTGTTTTGAGATACTATTATGGAGATTGATTGGTATTTCCATATACGTGTTTCTTATGCTCCATATATGCGTTGTTTCATTATATATTACTTCCTTCTTATTTGGAAGTGGTGTACACTTTATTCATGCGTGTGATTGTGCTAACATATCGAAAGATTGCGCTTGTATGGTATGAATGGTGTGAATGGATGCTGATTTATTTTTGCTACCTTATTGAGAGTTGAGCGTAATTTCATTCATTCATTTCCATTTACAATAGATATCGCAATGAGCTGTAATATTTATGGACTGTAATAATTATGGACTGTGGATTGTTTATTGCCCTAGGGAGTCGAGGGGTTCCTTTATTTTTATTATTGCGATATTATTGCTATAAGGCTTATGCAGGTTCCCATCTACAGTGCTAAATCCCTATGGGGGATCCTTAGCTCGATATGGAAGGAATGTAGCAATTAATTTTTGTGTGATCTTGATTGGAATGTTCTGATAGGAATGTTTTTTTGGAACTTGCATGCCTAGTGGGAGTTGCAAGGTAGAAGTGTTTTGTGTAAACCACCTTGCAACCGACGGATAATTATTTATTTGCTGCTGATTTGCCATGATTTATATGTTTTTTAGGGCTATAAAATCATGATGGAGCGCAATATATGAATTGGTAAAATAACTTTATTAACTATTGCATGAGGATTTGATCGAACGCTTTATGTTTTCCTTTGTTCTGAGTGCTATAGTTATTAAGTTAGTTTTTTATGACTATTGCGGCTCGTTGTATTTTATGCTAGAACTCATATATCGCTATGTTGTTTTTTGTCGTAGATTTTTATGGCTGCTTCCAAAAGCATTGTCGCTGATCTGACTCGAGGAGATAAACTCATTGAAAGAAATTACGATCTGTGACATCATAAAATTGAGTATCTCTTAGAGGATCAGGACATGTTAGAAAATATAACCCAAACTATGTCTCCCCCGAGGAGGGGAACACTGCGCAACATCGTAGAAATATGGATGTCTATAATAAATGGAAAAAGAAAGACCGTATTGATCGCATTACAATTCTGAGTTCGATGCGAGATGATCTGTTACTGCGGTTCAAAAAATTGCGAACTGCAAAGGCCCTGTGGGAAGCTGTGATGTTTCAGTACGGAGTGACCTCCGTCACAAGGGCCCGCCAGCTTGGGCTCATGTTTGATGGGTATAAAATGCACCAAGGTCACACAATGAGGCAGCATATTACCGCAATGTCAAACATGATTAACGAGTTGAGCGCTGCCGGTTGTGCTATGACCGATGAGGAGCAAGTGTCTGCTCTCATCAGATCGTTGCCTTTGAAGAGTTGGGAGCGTATGAAGGTCCATCTGACTCATGCTGATGACATCAGGACATTTGACCAGGCCGTAAAACACCTAGAGCTGGAGGAGGACCGCATGCTTGTGGAAGCCCCTCTAACTGAAGTGTTTGCTGCTGAAGCTGGCGCTGCTCGGAGGAGTGCAGGTTTTAAGCGCAAAACAGATAGAGCTCAGGGTTTTAATGGCAAGAAGGGTGCAAATAAAAACAAAACAGAAAACAAAGCTGGAAAGAAACGACCTCGAGGATCCAGTGGTGGGAAAGATAAGTCTAATGTGACTTGTTTTAACTGCCGAAAGACTGGACATTTTGCTCGTGAGTGCACTGAGCAAAAGGTAATTACTCTGTGTAATCCCTTGAATTGTTACGTAACAAGTTCTTTGATGCTCACTGATCACTCTACTGTGTGGATTGTGGATTCAGGTGCCACGGACCACGTAACAAAGGATCGTTCTACCTTCGTGGAATATCACCGTGTTCCAAGTGGGTGGCGAATAAACATGGCGAACAACACTAGCATTGAAGTTCTTGGAGTTGGCACATGCAAAGTGGCTTTGCGAAGTGGCCGGATCCTATTACTTCACGACGTGTTGTTTGCACCAGCAATACGGTGAAATATTATTTTTGTTGTTGTTTTGACGAGACATGGTTTTAAAGTTGTTTTTGAGAACAATGATATGGGTTTGTACCTTGCTAACATTTATTATGGACGTGCCTTTCTTTCAGACGGTTTTATTGTGTTGGACGCAATTTATGATTTCAATCATAACACTAGTGCCTTTATGAGTCAAAGTTCCATGAATAATGATTCAGTTATGTGGCATGCTAGACTAGGAAACATTGGTGTTGACCGGATGAACATGTTGCCAAAGGAGGGGGTATTAAGAGAATGCTCCAAATTTGAATTGCCGACCTATGGATCCTGTCTAGCTGGAAAGACAACTAGAAAACAGTTCGGAAAAGCCATTAGGGTTACTTCTCCTTTAGAACTAATTCACTCGGATATTTGTAGACCTCTGAATTTGCGTACTAGACATGGACAAAGTTACTTCATCACATTCATTGATGACTTCACTAGATATGGTCATATTTATCTTATTTCTCACAAGTCAGAAGCTCTAGAATGATTTAAGAGATTCATGATCTTGGTAGAGAATCAATTGGATAATAAGATAAAAACTCTTAGAACGGATAGAGGTGGGGAGTATCTCTCCATAATGTTCAAAGAGTTATGTGATGAAAAGGGGATATCTAGACAACTCACTATGCCTTATACTCCTGAGCAAAATGGTGTTGCCGAGAGAAGGAATAGAACGTTGCTAGACATGATTAGATCAATGATGGCGCATGCGAGCTTGCCAATTTCGTTTTGGGGAGATGCTCTAATGACTGCTGCCTATATCCTTAATAGACTTCCAACAAAATCGGTTCCCTCAACTCCATATGAGTTAGGACAGGACGGAAGCCAGATTTTAGTCTGCTGCGTCCTTGGGGATGCACGACATATATTCATTCTACTAGTCACCGATATAGAAAACTAGGACCTAGAGGGAAAAAGTGTATCTTTGTAAAATACGGTGATCTCTCCAAAGGTTATGTTTTTATCGGGTTAGACGAGAATGAAAGAAGGACGGAATTGGAGTCTAGGGATGCCACATTCTTGGAAAATGATTTTCCAACTCTTGCTGAAGCTATCAAAGAGTCAGTGGACTTCTTTGAACAACAAGATGAGGACATTGCCACTCCACGGGATCTGGAAGTTGAACATGAGGTTCCACCAGTCAACCTAGTGGGAGCAGCAATGGTGAGGATCCGATAGCTCTCATGGAGGATGAGCCATCAGATAACCATCTGCGTCGAAGTAAACGCGGGCTCATTCCTCGTAGGTGGTTTTGCTTAGAGTAAGAGGCCCTCATGATAGCTCAAGAAGAAATTGATTATGAATCATCTGGGATGACAACAATCGATGAGCAAGAACCGGAGACCTTGAAAGAGGCTTTGGATGGTCCAAATGCGAAAAAGTGGTTAGAAGCTATAAATGAAGAGTTGGATTCGATGAAAGTTAATCGAGTCTGGGACTTAGTCGACTTACCGCCGAACCGAAAGGCAATTGGGGCGAAGTGGATCCTTAAGATTTAGAGGAAGGTGGATGGATCTATTGATAGATTCAAGGCTAGACTGGTAACTAAAGGCTACACCCAAAGAGAAGGCGTGGATTTTGAAGAAACCTTTTCACCTGTGGTTAGGTTTGCCTCCATCCGCCTTCTACTAGCTATTGTATCTCAGATGGACTTAGAGATTTACCAAATGGACGTAAAGACTGCTTTTCTCAATGGAGACCTTGAGGAGGAGATCTATATGGATCAACGTCAAGGTTTTGAAGTCAAAGGACAAGAGCGCAAAGTGTGCAAGCTCAATAAGTCCTTATATGGCTTAAAACAAGCGTCTAGACAGTGGAACATTCACTTCCATCAAGCTATATCAGAGAATGTGTTCTCTATGCTTGAGGAAGATCACTGTGTGTACGTTAAGAGATCCAATGGTAAATTTGTCGTTCTGACCATGTATGTTGATGACATACTCATGGTTGGTAATAGCAAAGAGTTGCTAAAATCCACTAAAGAGTGGTTGTCCTCCACATTTGATATGAAGGACGTGGGTGAAGCTAGCTACGTCCTTGGTTTCAAGATTGTTAGAGATAGGTCGAAGAGACTACTGGGATTGTCTCAAGAGACTTATATTAACAACGTCTTGAAGAAATACCACATGGACAAATGCAAACCAATCGACACTCCTGTTGAGAAGGGTTTGCACTTAAGCCTTGATAAGCATCTTGATACTCTTGAAGAGAAGGCCCAAATGAGCAACGTTCCATACTCCAATGTTGTGGGAAGCCTTATGTACGCTATGATGTGTACTAGGTGTTGAACGTTCTAATTAAACCGCAAGTGCACGGCCGCGATGAAGCGGTGGCAAGTACGGGTCGTCCTCAGGGAGGTGAGCAGCCTCTTGTTTATCAGAAATCAAGTCGCACAAAAAGGTGGAAGAAAGTTGTTTATGCTAATCTAAACTACGCTAACTACGAAGAAGCAAATGCGAAAGAAAGAGATTAACAAATACGTCAACTAAGCTAGAGAAACTTGATACTATGGAGGAATCAGTAAGATGGGTGGAGTGACTACACATACACAATAAAGAGGCAAGAATGTATTCCTATAGGCACAAGTGGAGGTAGTGTTTGCATGTATGGGAGGTGTCTACTTATCATGGCAAAACCCATCAATTAAATCACTAACCTATTTTTATTAACATTCATAAACACAAGCTGGTTATTTAAGAAACTAAACAAGCATGGGAGGTGTCTTAAAACTTGTGGCAAAACCCATCTAGTGAAGTGTTCTATTCTAACAAGCAAGCATGCATTCATATTAATCAACACATTTCAAAATAAACATCCTTCCCTCCGTAATTGCATATATGATTATCATCTCCACCCCCCAAAAGGGGAGTGGTTTTACTCACTACACATTACACTAACTATTATGCTAAGATAAGAAGACATATTAACTAAGCTAGATTTTATAAAAGACAATTAAACTAAAACATGCACCAACAATAAAAGAAGCATAAAACAAAGAAAATTTTATTGATTGAAGACTCACAATACCAGTAGCATCACCCCTATTGAGTTTCTTGCTTCAAGGCTTTCGCTTCAATTAGGGAGACTGGCCACAACAATGGAGTGATTACAAAGGAAGGTGAAGAGTTCTATTTATAGGCATGAAAAAAGCTAATCCGGGACAATCCCCTGATATGGGACTAAACAAATACCATAAATAGCATAAACACGCTCTAATACACAAGCCACAAAAAGCTAAGCGGATTCGGATCCACCTGGACCGCCAATTAGCGGTCTATAGGATCCGGATTAGTCAAAGCTTTCTTGGAGGCTTTCCTGGATGGTATTCTTTGTCTTTGATGCATCTACTTGGTTTGTTGGAGCTCCGACCCGAATAGAATTGCTAAAATACTCCTCGTGATGGTGTGGAGTATTCTGTTTTGCTCTTAGGTCCTTCGGTCTTGCGTTCAGGTCCTTCTCCCTTGCTTCTTGGTCCCCAGATCTCACAATTCAGTCATTTTTCCCAGCTTTTGGGTCCTTTTATGCTTCATCTCTTCAAACCTATTTATTCCTGAAAACTAAACATAAAACTCGTAACATAGAATTGTTTAGGTGAAAGATAATGGATATAAGATACGAATATAAGCATGAAATTATGTCAATAAAATACCCCCACACCTAACATTTGCTAGTCCCGAGCAAAACAAAGAAAGAGAAAAACGTACGAAAAACAAGAAATCCTAACTCACTTTCGTAGGAATCACGGTTGCACTTAGCACGTGCAACAAGCCGTTAAACCTCCTTGTCACCAAGGAGGAGGAGTGTTGTCTCCTGAGGGTTTTCAGCGGATACACCCACAAAATCCGACAAGATGCATTAATCAATCTAGCTACACGACTCGTTGGACTCATATTGTCGATCATGGGACGCGGTAATACTACGGGTCGACTCTATAATACCTAGCCTAATGAGTTATTCGTGAAAGTTAGTTAAGAACTTAAGTGAAATACATGGGCAACCTTAACTTCTGATTGTGATACAATGTGTAAAGTCCACCTTGGTTCTTATTTGACTCTTTTTTTTCTTTTTTTTCTTTCTTTGGAGCATTTTATTGGTTGGTGTTTGATTCTCCCAGGGTCAGGTTTCGTGCATCATTGCCCATGAGAACATACACTATCACGTACACCCTGCCCCAATTCTCCACATAGGGCGTTCCCTACCACCCGTGTAACGGGAGTTCGGTCGGTGCATCCCAAGTCAGATGACTCGAAAGCACGAGGCACAAAGTCCCCTCAGACCTACTTTCCCGAATAATAGGAGCCGTGAGAGAAGAGAGAATTCCACTTATTTATTTACCTACATGGGAACCAAAACCCCAACACTTAAGTTTCACAGAAAGAGATTAAGGGCCCTTGACTACGACAAACATCCTTATACTAAAAGACACGAATTATTTGAGTCACTAGATTCACGGTGGACTTCTTTAAATGTTTGAGTGCTGAAAGCCTATGATTACACCCTCCCCGAGGGAAAACCGGGGTGCATCCTAAATACTCGATGAGACCTAAAGACAGTAAACTAGATATCCCAATGTATCAAGTTCAAGACAATTTTGGGAGCTTTCTTTTTACTTTGCCTCTCAACGGTTTTGCACATGCTAAACACACGCAAAACCCACAAAACATTTTCTTTCGCAAACACATGAAGATTTTGAAAGAACTGTGAAAATTGTAAAGCACTAGGCAAGCAAAAGAAGACAAGTCACCCAAGGATCATGGCAAGCAGATATATCAATGTTAAATGCGGCAGACTAACATTATCCTAGCAGTACAACCAAAAGAAAACAAAAAAAACAAAAAAGACACAAACAACGTACAAACGTTAAAACACACCCCCCCCACACCTAATCCATGCATTGTCCTCAATGTATGGCAAAATGGTGCCAATGCATGGATAGGGTGTACTGGACTAATGACGGCGGCCAAAAGTTCCCAAAGAGGCACCTCTCTCAAGAGCCGACAACTTCCTATAGATCTTCCGGTTCTGCTTGGCTAACATGACGTTATGCTGCTCGACCGCAATCTCAGAAATGTCGGTGTTCAAGAGCGTTCCTGAGCTCACAGACGAGCTTGAGGAACTGGCTCTAACATCTCCATATAGTCAGGCACCCATGCCTCAGGAAGGCAATGGCAAAATGACGGTGTCATCTTCGCTACCTCGAGGTCGGTGCCTTGAAGACTCAGTATGCGCTCAAATCGTGGGATGTCCAACATGCCACAAAATTTGGTAACCAGAGTCGGCAAACAATGTATATCTTTCAGCCTGGGATTCACCAAAACGCCAAACAATGTTCGACAAATGCAGTGTGGTGAACCGTACATCAGACTATACACGATTCACAAACTAGCTGTGAAAAATGTGGAGGTCCGCTCTTGGCCCAACACATTTCTACACACCCACCTGGCTACAATGTGCACATTGGAGTAAATGTGCGCATTAGGTACTCCCCCATGTGATGATACAGGTTGCCCACGCCCAAGCATAGATCGATAAAAAATGATATCGTGGGTAGGCGCGAGCTCATCAACCAAGGGGATCCCAGTCGCGTCGGAGATTAGCTAGGGTCTCACGGTGTGTTTCACCCCTCTGAGAGTGATACTGAACTCGAGTGGACCGGTATGGTCATGCTCGAAGTTAGTAAAGAATTCATGTACGAGAGGCTCTACGTACATGGATTCATCGCCCTCATACAATAAATGGTACCACCCTTTAGCTACGATTCGATCGTAGAAGGGTTCTCCGAATTCACGAATCAGGGAGGCAAAATTCAGTTCTGGAATGAAATGATGGTTGGCCATACCTGAACCTACCTTGGCGAGCTTTAGCGGCGAGGCACACGACGACGAAGACGAACACGGAACGAGCGGAGAGAAGGCCACCGCACGCCGACTCCAGTAGCAAAACAGAACCCAATCCACGTTCCCAACAGAAAACCCCAAAGAAACACCCAGACGAAGAAACAAAGTAAAAGAAAACAAAATGACCGCTGAATGGCGGTTCCAAACCGCTAAATGGCGGTTCCAAACCGCTAATTAGCAGTCTGTTCTTCGGATCTGGGGCACAACTTTGGGTGGAGGAGAGAGACAAAAGAGGAACGCGTTTTCTTCTGATGGAAAAATGCGTAGGGTAATGGAAAAACGCGTTATTAACAAGGGAAAATGTAAAATATCACATAGGCCTTTCATTTTTTTGCTTTTTATCAAATTTTTTTCCTTGGTTTTAACCAAACACTGATATGTACAAAGAAATGGGGGGATGGATCACATCAAGTGACCACATCTGTGGGGAGTTCGTGCAAAGGCACGACTTCCACCACGATCTCCGCCGTGGTTCCTTCCAAGTATGGTTTGAGGCGTTGTCCATTAACCTTGAACACGTCCCCATTCGTAGGATTTTGAATCTCAACCGCCCCATGAGGGGAGACAGTTAAAGCAATGAAGGGCCCTAACCAACGGCTCCGACGTTTCCCCGGAAACAAGTGGAGGCGAGAATTATACAACAAGACCTTTTGTTCCACCTCGAAAGTTTTGATTCGCACCAAGCGATCGTGGAAAATTTTAGTGCGGGACTTGCAGATCTTGGCATTCTCAAAAGCTTCATTTCTCAACTCCTCCAACTCGTTGAGGTCTAACTTGCGATTGGCACCGGAAACATCAAGACTCATGTTAAGATGTTTGGTTGCCCATAATACCCGGTGCTCAAGCTCTACCGGAAGATGGCAAGCTTTGCCATAAACTAGCCGGTAGGGGGACATGCCAAGGTCGGTTTTAAATGCAGTGCGGAAAGCCCACAATGAATCATTAAGCTCTACCGACCAATCTTTCCTTGAAGCATTAACCGTTTTCTCAAGAATTTGCTTGATATGACGGTTGGAAACTTCCACCTGGCCACAAGTTTGAGGATGATAAGGTGTGGCCAACTTGTGCATGATGGAGTATTTCATAAGCACTGCCTCAAGGGATCGGTTCACAAACTGTGTCCCCCGATCACTTATGATACAACGAGGTGTCCCAAACCTCGTGAAGATGTGTTCTTTAAGAAATTTGATCACAACCTTGTGATCGTTAGTGCGAGTGGGGATTGCTTCAACCCACTTTGACACATAATCGACCACCACCAGGATGTAAGTGTGACCATGGGACATGGGGAAAGGACCCACGAAGTCAATTCCCCAAACATCAAAGATGTTAACCACTAAGATAGGATTGAGTGACATCATATCTCGTCTACCAATGCGGCCCACACGTTGACACCTATCGCATGCTTTGCAAATTGCAAAAGCATCTTGGAACAACGTGGGCTAGTAAAAACCGCATTGGAGAACTTTGGCAGTGGTTTTCTTGGCACCGAAGTGCCCACCACATGCCTCCTTATGGTAAAAGGACAAGACACTCTGAATTTCGTCGTAAGGAATGCATCTCCTTATGATTTGATCAGCACAATACTTAAAAAAGTATGGATCATCCCAATAGAAGTGTTTGACTAACGACTTGAATTTCGTTGTCTCACTGTGTCTCCAATGAGCCGACACCTCCCCGGTTGCTGAATAGTTCACAATGTAAGCAAACCAGGGGGTGAGGCTATTTCCATAAGGTTCTCATCAGGAAAAAACTCGTTCACTGGTGGATACGGTGAAAGATAAATGGGGATGCGAGATAGGTGACCAGCCACGACATTCTCGCATCCCTTCTTGTCCCGTATTTCAAGGTCGAATTCTTGTAACAACAAGATCAAACGCAGGAGACGGGGTTTCGCATCCTTTAGACAAAAGGTAGCGAAGAGCTGAGTGATCAGTGTAGATGATGACATGCGACCCTATGAGGTACTGGCGAAATTTTTCCAACGCAAATATGATTGCGAGGAACTCTTTCTCAGTAATGAAGTAGTTGAGCTGGGCGTCATTGAGAGTATGACTTTCATAATAGATCACATGAGGCAATTTGTCAACTTTCAGACCAAAAACCGCTCCTATCGCGTAATCAGAAGCATCACACATCAGCTTGAATGGTAGAGTCCACACCGGTGCCTTAATAATAGGAGCGGAGATCAACTCACGCTTCAGAAACTCAAAAGCATTTAGTCGCTCGGGTGTGAACTCAAAGGAGGTTCCTTTAGCAAGCAAGCTCGTCAAAGGACGAGCTATCTTGCTGAAATCCTTAATAATTCACCGGTAAAAACCAGCGTGTCCAAGGAATGAACAGATTTCTTTTACCGAGGTGGGTGGCGGAAGCTTAGAAATAAGCTTAATCTTTGCCTTATCCACCTCGATACCATCACAAGATACCACGTGACCCAACACGATGCCTTTTGTGGCCATGAAATGAACCTTTTCCAATTAAGGGCTAAGTTTGTTTCCGAACACCTTTTGAGAACAAGGCTCAGGTGGTTCAACCACTCATCAAAGGAGGTGCCATGGATCGAGAAATCATCCATGAAGATCTCAAGGAAGTTCTTGACCATATCGGAAAAGATACGTAACATGCAACATTGGAATGTTGCAGGTGCATTGCATAGTCCAAAAAGCATCCGTCTATAAGCAAACGTCCCAAAAGGACAAGTGAACGTGATTTTCTCTAGGTCTTTGGGGGAGACTGGGATTTGATTGTACCCCGAATAACCATCAAGGAAACAGTAATAGGCGTGCCCCGCGAGTCTCTCCAACATCTGGTCGATGAAAGGTAGAAGGAAGTGGTCCTTACGCGTGACCGCGTTCAACTTCCTATAGTCAATACAAACTCGCCACCCAGTTTGAAGTCGTGTGGGTACAAGCTCATTGTTGTCATTCTGGACAACAGTGATACCCGACTTCTTGGGCACAACCTGGACAGGACTTGCCCAAGTACTATCCGAAGTGGGGAAAATGATGCCATGATCTGAACACTTGATGATCTCTTTCTTAACTACTTCTCTCATGGCTGGATTTAAACGCCTCTGTGGGTCACGAAGTGGTCGTGCCTCATCCTCCATAAAGATGTGGTGCTGCACGACGTCGTGACTTATCCCTTTGATGTCCCTCAAGGACCACCCAATGGCTGATTTATGCTCCTTTAGGACTTGAATCAAACATTCTTCCTGATCACCAGTCAACATCGATGAAATAATCACCGGAAATGACCTATTGGGACCAAGAAAAACGTGTTTCAATTCCTTGGGGAGTTTTTGAGCTCAGGCGTGGGTGGCTCCTCAACGGGAGGCGTGCTATCTAGCTCGAGATGTAAGATAGGAGGAGCTCGCATGTACTGAACAGTATGCACATCATTGCTCAACTCACCCCCGTCCTCTTAATGATCGGAGTCATCCATGAAGCAATCATTTAAATTCTCATGAATCAGGGGGTACTCTTCTTCCAATTCTTCTTCCAAGTCCCGGATAAGATTTACTGGCATGGGGGCCTCGAAAGATGTCGGTTGCCTAGCCATAGTGAACACATGGAATGTCGCGGTCAAGTTCCCGAATGACAATTTCATGAGTCCAGTACGACAATTGATCAAGGCATTTGACGTTGATAAAAAAGGTCTACCCAAAATCAATGGAATCTGAGAGTGGGTAGTCTTAATTGGTTCGGTCTCAAGGACGACGAAATCAACAGGAAATAAGAAATCACCGACCTTGATTAGGACATCTTCAATGACCCCTAACGGGACTTTGATCGAACGATCAGACAACTACAAAGTTGTTTTCGTAGGCTTGAGAGTGCTTAGGCTTAATTGTTGATACACAGAAGTAGGTAAGAGGTTAACCGTCGACCCTAGATCTAGAAAAACATTGTTAATACGAGAATCCCCAATGATACATGAAATTGTTGGACTGCCCGGGTCCTTCAATTTCACATACGTAGGGTTCGAGATGATAGAGCTCACGTTAGCCGCCAAAAAGGCTTTGCTAGGGACGTTGGTTTTCCTCTTAGTTGTACAAAGATCCTTCAGGAATTTTGCATAGGGAGGTATTTGTTGAATCATGTCTAACAAAGGTATGTTGACATTCACTTTCTTAAATATCTCCAACATTCTATCCACACTGTCACTCTATTTCTTAGACAACCTACTCAGATAAGGAGCTTCTGGTAGGTATGTCTTGGGCGGAGCCGGAGAAGGAGGCTTTGGTGTATTACTCTCACCCTCGGCCTCTTTCTCACTATCATTCCCATAAGGGGGCGGCACTGATGAGTTTTCTGGCAAGGATACGTGGTTGTTGACCTGTTTCCCATTTCTTAGGGTCACAATGGCATTAACATGGTCCACAGGTTCTTCTACGTAGTTCACTTGCCCCCCTGTGGTCTTGAACTTGCATTTTGCATGTTCGAGTGTTGTTGAGCACGGGGGTTAGCCACAGGTTGGCTAGGCAGGCTCCCTCTCTCTCTCTCATGTACAGAGTGAGCCAACTGACCCATCTGAAGCTTGAGAGATTTGATGGTCTGCTGATTCGAAGTGAGAAATTGACTCACGGACGACCTAAAGTTTTTTACAGAGTTCTCAAGTCCACAAGTTAAGTTCTCAAGCGAATTAAACTGGGTTTCCAAGTTGTTTGAATTTGGGAAACCTGGTTGGTTGGTGTTCTGACTTTGGGGTGACTGATGAGACTGTGAATGCATGGGAGGGTAGTGTGGTCGGTTAGGTGGTCGAGAAAAGTTTGAAGGACCACCTGAGGTAGTGTAATGGTTCCATGAAAAATTAGGGTGGTTCCTCCATCCAGGGTTATATGATGATGAATATGGGTCATTCCTGGATCTATCATAGATGGCATTTACATGTTCCATCTCAGGAGGAACGGATGCACACTCACCCCCTATATGACTTATCCTAC
This sequence comes from Triglochin maritima, assembly GCA_963682175.1. Classification (NCBI taxonomy): domain Eukaryota; kingdom Viridiplantae; phylum Streptophyta; class Magnoliopsida; order Alismatales; family Juncaginaceae; genus Triglochin; species Triglochin maritima. The sequence goes on along the minus strand of OY821773.1, from coordinate 36,258,069 downwards.
CACATAAATAACATGGAACTGAACCAGATGCAGACACTTGAGATACATCGTGCTGGTTTTGGAGCTCAATCAAATCCATACGACGCATTAAGTCCGCCATGCGTGCCTCCGTGGCTGTAGTGGTATCGAAGGCGAATGCGGCACCCGATCTAGTCGAGTTTGCATTTGCGATCCTCGCTCCTATGCTAGATGATGCAGGTGGTTCCCTTACACTCTGCCATTGCATGGTTTTCTCCGCGAGGTCCTCTAGGAAGCCCAGGCCTCCCTTTCATCCTTTCCTAAGAACTGTCCTTGGCACATGGACTCAAGGAGCGCTCAGGACGGGATGTGAAGACCCTCGTAAACAATCTGACACAGGCACCACAACTCGATGCCATGGTGAGGGCATGAGGATAGTAGCTCCTTGAACCTCTCTAAGTATGCATGGAATGATTCGGTCTCATGTTGATAGAACGAATTGATTTCGTTCCTCAATTTTTGAGTCCGATGATTTGGAAAATACTTTTTAAGGAATGAAGACTGAAACTCATCCCAAATCCTAGAGGCATTCGCCTGGTTGCTGTACAACCACTTCTTGGCATCATCCTTAAGCACAAAGGGGACAAGCCTAAGATGAATGGAGTCTGTGCTAAGTTGTTGAAGTTTGAACATAGCACAGACCTCCTCAAATTCCCTGAGAAAGATATAGGGGTCACCTTTCCCAGTGAAATGAGGGAGCATGGAAATAAATTGAGGCTTGACCTCAAAATGGTTCCCATTTGCCTTTGGCAATATGATGCATGAGGGTAGAGTTGTACGGCTCGGGTAGCATCGATCACGAAGAGGTATGGGAACGACAACTGGAAGCACTGGTGTAGCAGGTGGGTCCAGCAACTGCTCCTCCTCACGGAAATTAGCAGCCATTGAACCCGGACTACGTGTGACACGAGAGGAGGAAGGTGTCGAGAAATCGATGACCGAAGCCGGATTGACAATGCTCCTCGTCAAACGACCACTCTCGTCTCGTGTCCACAAAAGCATGCACAAAGGTGCACACACACCAAAACTTTTTTTTTATATTTTTTTTAACAAAGAATGTACGTAGAAGAGAAGACGAGGGAACACAGGAGAGAAAGAATGACTCAGGAGAGAAGGGAAGAAGTCCTTATGCTACGGTGGATGGGTACATGTTGAAGCACAAAAGCAAACAAGGCTCAAGCAATCCTAAGGTCGCTATAGGTCCTTACAGCTAGACGACGCCTAACTGCGAGGTCACACGGCCTCAACACGCCTCACCTCCCCACAACGAGGATCACAAAGCCCAGCAAGTGAGCCAATATCTGAGGATCTCGTCTCTCCTACTATCGACAAAGTGGGCAACGCCGATCAGGTCATGATGGTCGGGACCGGATCACTCTCCTAATGCGCCCGAAATCCTTAGGGCCATTGTCTACTTGATTTTAAAAATTAGGCTCTTTATGAGTGTGGTTTGTGGGGCGAAGGAAAGGGTGATGAAATCCCCCACCTCATCTTTTATGGGACAGCCCCTCCTTAGTAGTGTTTTGGAGTCCTAATCTAGCAATCAACTCTCCAAACAAACGCTCAACTCACACTTGTTTCAATTCACTTCCTACTAACTAATGCATGTTCATACAAAATGCATGAATGAGAGTAGAAGGGGCGTACCTCATGCCAGCACTCAGCAACAGAAAAGAAAGCTAAGAGAAAAGACAATCTACATGCCTAAGGCACATACATGATGCATGACCTAAACAAAAAGAATGCCTAATCTTTTGCTTGGGGTTTTAGGGTCCAAGTTGCTTAAAGGAGGTTTGATTATGGATCTGGGAAAGAACTATAAGTCAAAACATGCCAAATTGAGTCCCAGATTACTAGATAAATTAGAGAAACAACACAAAGAAATTAGAAGATGAACAGAGCTCACCAGACCGCTGATTGGCGGTCGGAAGTGCTCAGGTCGTCCTGAAATTTCTCCCGTAGCCTCCACTTACTATTCCCAGTCTCCTGAAATAACGAAAAACTACAAAACACAAATTAAATACACTCGAATCGTCCAAACAAGAGTGTGGATTGACACCTCCCCGGCAACGGCGTAAAAAACTTGTTGAACGTTTTAATTAAACCGCATGTGCACGACCGCGATGAAGCAGTGGCAAGTACGGGTCATCCAATGGGAGGTGAGCAGCCTCTTGTTTATCAGAAATCAAGTGGCACAAAAAGGTGGAAGAAAGTTGTTTATGCTAATCTAAACTACGCTAAACTACGTAGAAACAAATGCGAAAGAAAGAGATTAACAAATACGTCAACTAAGCTAGAGAAACTTGATACTATGCAGGAATCAGTAAGAGAGAGGCCCCTTAGGGGGTGGAGTGACTACACATACACAATAAGGATGCAAGAATGTCTTCCTATAGGCACAAGTGGAGGTAGTGTTTGCATGTATGGGAGGTGTCCACTTATCGTGGAAAAACCCATCAATTAAATCACTAACCTATTTTGATTAACATTCATAAACACAAGCTGGTTATTTAAGAAACTAAACAAGCATGGGAGGTGTCTTAAAACTTGTGGCAAAACCCATCAAGTGAAGTGTTCTATTCTAACAACCATGCATGCATTCATATTAATCAACACATTTCAAAATAAAAATCCTTCAATCCTTAATTGCATATATGATTATCATCTCCACCCCCCCAAGAGGGGAGTGGTTTTACTCTCTAGACATTACACTAACTATTATACTAAGATAAGAAGATATATTAACTAAGCTAGATTTAATAAAAGACAATTAAACTAAAACATGCACCAACAATAAAAGAAGCATAAAACAAAGAAAATTTTATTGATTGAAGACTCACAATACCAGTAGCATCTCCCCCATTGAGTTTCTTGCTTCAAGGCTTTCACTTCAATTAGGGAGAATGGCCACAAGCATGGAGTGATTACAAAGGAAGGTGAAGATTTCTATTTATAGGCATGAAAAAAGCTAATCCGGGACAATCCCCCGATGAAGGACTAAATGTAACGTACCCGAAAACAGCGGAAAATTTAAACAATAATAAAGACCGTCAACGGTCAACACTGGGCACGTCACGGGAAACAAACCAACATATATAATATAAATATGATCCACGTGGAAGTCAAATATACAAACTGACTGTGATTACGACAAAAGCTATACAATATGTAATCACCTCAAAAGGAAGAGACTGACAACTACAGGATCTGATCTCGGGGGCACCGTCCTCGGTCACCACCTGACTCTAAACCTGCTCGCTACCTGAAATGCAAACAACAAACATGCCTGAGTTCCCTGCAGGAACCCCGTATACCAAGTCTCCTAAAAATATAAAAAGGAATTAAAGACAATGCAATACAATGCACATGATCATCCGCCTCGGGCCCACAATAATGCCCTCACCGCCTCCGCGGCACTGAACCACTCCTGCCACTAGGGTCAAGTCAGTCCACCGCTGCCTCACAAGGGTCAGTCGACACCACTGCTCCCCAAAAGTGCAGGAAGGAACCCCCGGTACACGCCGCACCCAAGGAGCGAGTCAGCCCGCCGAATACACAACTCGGGTCAGACGACAACCACTGCTCCCCCAAGAGTCGCCTAGCGCGCACCCTGCCGGAACATCCTCGGCCTACCGCTAAACCCTCGCAAACTGCCCAAGGTTTACGGTACACATCCCTCACACCCCGCTCGGTAAGAGAGGAAAAAGGTAGTACAATAATACGCCTTCGTCGAAGGTGAAATCCGTAGCTCTCAAAGCCGGTAATCAACCGTCGCCTCGGAGCCGGTAGTCGACCTGACATCGACGGCTCGCGTGTGGATAAATCCACCAACCTGTGGCAGATCGGTCAACCGCTAAAAGCACACCGGTCAACCGGTCCCCCACACAGTACACGGTACTGTACAAACAAGTCTACCGGTCGAACCACGCCAACCGAAATACCTACCAATTGGTCGAACAAAAGCCATCTAGCAGTCGACCGTTTGGAAGGTCTATGCTATACATTTTATATACATATATATCCTGTCGGTCGAACCAGGGTCCGTTCAACCGATAAGAATGCCTGCATGAATCCTGCCCACTGAATTCGGTCGACCGGAACTCTTCCGGTTAACCGGATCAACAAGCACTTCACTACAGGAAAACTGCACGCGGTCGGTCGACCGGATCCAGAGCGGTCGACCGTTTAGATGGTCAACGCTCGAACCGACCTTGCGCAGTTCGGTCGACCGAGACACACACTCGGTCGGCCGAAGTCCTGTCTAACCTATCTACTGGGTTCGGTCGACCGAAACAACACCGATCGACCGGCTAATGTAACCCTTTATTTTCCCGCTTAAATTTGGCATAACGGTCGACCGTCTCACAGACATCGTTCGACCGTTCCGGGAACAAAGTTAATATTTATAAATATCGGTCGACCGACCCAACTACCGGTCGACCGAAAAATACATCTTCCTACTGGACAGGCATCATTTAGACGTTGTTCGGTCGACCGAAACACCCAACGGTCGACCGAACCAGTCGTCTTCAACCTCCGTCCAGTAGGGTTTTCACCGGAGAGACGACACCAACGCCGTCCTCTACACTCCCACACCTCTTGGGGAGTTAATATGAAGACTTGGCATACCTTTTCGATGGTTGTAGATGTCTCCCAAGCTTTGGCTACTTCAACCCAACACTTCCCTTCTTCTCCTCTTCTTCTTCTCTCCTTCTTCTTCTTCACCAAAACCCTCTCTCACTTTCTCTGTTGATTGTTAAGGAAGAAGAAGAAAACGTTTTTAGGTTAGCTTTACCTTCCAATATATAGGAATTCCAATTCTTATCCAACTCCACCTCTTCCAAACCCAATTAAAATCCACCAACTCTTTCTTTCTCCTTCCAACACCTCCTGCTCTTCATGCATGATTAATTAGGGTTAATTAGGTTTAGTTTAATTTAATTAGGTTGCTTAGATTAAGTTATTACAATCTACCCTCCTTAAAAGAATTTCGTCCGCGAAATTCGAAACAAGTAACTTACCGGAATAACTCTGGATACTGCTTCCTGACATCCTCCTCGATCTCCCAGGTAGCCTCTCTGTCAGTGTGATGCTGCCACCTGACCTTCACCATCAGAATCACTCTCCTCCTGAGCTGATGTACCATCTGATCCACAATCTCAACTGGTCTCTCATCTAATGACAAATCCTACCGGATCTCTGGTACTGCTATCTCTATCACATGAGCTGGATCGGCCACGTACTTCCTCAGCATAGAAACATGGAAGACGTTGTGAAGTCCTGCGAACTGTGGTGGTAGAGCAATCCTATATGCCACCTCACCGACCCGATCCAATATCTCAAAAGGTCCAACATATCTCGGACTCAGCTTCCCCTTCTTCCCGAATCTCATCACACCTCTGGAAGGTGAGATCTTCAGGAAGACATGATCTCCTACATCAAAAGTCAGCTCACGCCTCCGCGTATCAGCATAACTCTTCTGCCTGCTCTGCGCCGTAGCTAGTCGTCTCCGAATCACGTCGACCTTCTCTGAATACAACTGAATAATGTCAGGTCCAACTAGCTGTCTCTCGCCCACATCACTCCAGCATACCGGCGATCTACACGGTCTCCCGTATAATGCCTCATATGGTGCCATCCCAATACTCGAGTGGTAGCTGTTGTTGTAGGCGAACTCTATCAACGGCAAGTGCTCATCCCAATGCCCGGCCCAGTCCAGTGTACACGCTCTCAGCATGTCCTCCAATGTCTGTATCGTCCGCTCTGACTGGCCATCAGTCTGTGGGTGGAAAGCTGTGCTAAACTTCAGACGTGTCCCCAGTGCTCTGTGTAGACTCTCCCAAAATCTCGAAGTGAATCTGGGATCTCTGTCTGAAATGATACTGACTGGTACGCCATGAAGTCTGACAATCTCATCAATATATAACTTAGCTAGACCCTCCAGAGCAAGAGTGGTCTTAATAGCTAAGAAATGCGCCGACTTGGTCAGTCGATCAACTATAACCCAAATCGCATCGTGGAATCTCCGTGTCTTCGGTAGCCCCGTAACAAAATCCATCGTCACGTGCTCCCACTTCCACTCGGGCAACTCAATCCTCTGCATCTGCCCTGCTGGTCTCTGATGCTCGATCTTCACCTGCTGACAGACCAAACACCTCGACACGAAGTCTGCAACGTCCTTCTTCATACCTCGCCACCAGAAGTTCCGCTGCAGGTCTTTGTACATCTTGGTGCTCCCTGGATGAATGGAATATCTCGATCTGTGTGCCTCCTCCATGATATCATGTCTCAGGTCCTCTGTCTTCGGCACCCAGATACGGTCTCTAAATCTCAGACCTCCATCCACTCCAACTCTGAAGTCTGACCCATCTCTGGCAGCTAACTGTAACAAACTGCTCAACTCCTCATCTGTAGTCTGAGCATGAATCACTGCTGATACTGTCTGAGGCTCTACTCTCAATCCGGCAATCACTGCGCCCTCAGAGCTATCAGCAAATGGCCTCCACTCTGCCAAGGACTCTAGCAGTCTCCACTCCTGAATGCATAGGCCTGCTACTGATACCTCCACCTTCCGGCTCAAAGCGTCTGCAACTGTGTTCGCCTTCCCCGGATGGTAAGAGATAGTGAAATCGTAGTCCTTAATGAACTCAAGCCATCTGCGCTGCCTCATGTTCAGCTCCTTCTGCGAGAACAGGTACTTCAGACTCTGATGATCTGTAAACACCTCGAACTGCTCGCCATAAAGATAGTGTCTCCAGGTCTTCAGTGCATGAACCACTGCTGCTAACTCCAAATCATGTGTCGGGTAATTCCTCTCATGGACCTTCAGCTGTCTGGATGCGTATGCGATCACCCTCCCGTGCTGCATAAGTACACATCCTAAGCCAACACCTGAAGCGTCGCTATAAATCACGAATCCACCCGTGCCACTCGGCAATGACAAAACTGGTGCTGTGGTCAACAGTCTCTTCAGCTCCTGAAAGCTGTCCTCGCACTTCTGCGACCAAACAAAAGTGACTCCCTTCTGCGTCAGAGCCGTCAGTGGTGCTGCCAATCTCGAGAAGTCTTTGATGAAGCGACGGTAATAACCCGCCAGTCCAACAAAGCTCCTAATCTCCGTCACACTCGTAGGGGTCCTCCACTGTGTCACTGCCTCCACCTTCGCCAGATCCACTGATATCCCCTCTGCCGATACAATGTGTCCGAGAAATGCCACTCTGTGCAGCCAAAACTCGCACTTTGAGAACTTAGCATATAACTGCTGAGCCCTCAAGATGCTGAGTACAATCCTCAGATGCTCTCTGTGCTGCTCCACATCTGGTGAATAAATCAAAATGTCATCCACGAAGACAATCACAAATATATCAATATACTGCCTGAATGTCTGGTGCATCAGATCCATGAACGCTGCCGGAGCATTCGTCAATCCAAATGGCATCACCAAGAACTCATAGTGTCCATATCTCGTCCTGAAGGCTGTCTTCTAGATGTCCTCATCTCGGATCCTCAACTGGTGATATCCTGAACGCAGGTCAATCTTCGAGAAAACCTTCGCTGACTGCAGCTGATCAAAGAGGTCCTCGATCCTAGGTAAGGGATACCTATTCTTCACCGTCACCTGGTTCAGCATCCTGTAGTCTATGCACATCCTCAAGGATCCGTCCTTCTTCTTCACAAACAAAACTGGTGCACCCCAAGGCGAGACGCTCGGTCTAATAAATCCAGAGTCCATCAACTCCTGCAACTGCTTCTTCAACTCTGTCAACTCAGCAGGTGCCATCCGGTATGGAGCCTTTGACTGTGGTGTAGTACCAGCTACCAACTCTATGCCGAACTCCAACTCCCGGTGTGGTGGTAAACCTGGAATCTCCGCTGGAAAAACATCCGCGAACTCCTGCACCACCTCAATGTCCTCTAGCCTCTGAGACTCTGCCTCCGCAACCACAAGTGTCACCAGAAATGCTGCACAACCCTGCTGCAACAGTCTCTGAGCTCTCACAGCAGATACAATGATGCGACCCCCTCTGCTTTTGATCCCTCTAATCAGAATATCAGGCAAACCCTTCCTCGGGATCAAAATCTTCTTCTCACGGCACAAGACTCGAACATCATATTGGGACAGCCAATCCATCCCAAGTATGACATCAAAGTCCTCCATCGGTAGCAAGACCAGGTCTGCCGGAAACTCCTGATCTCCCGAAACAACCGTGGCGCCGGGGACAAATCTCCCCACAGTGCCCACCAGACCCAGGGGTGTGCTGACCTCCAACGTGGCAGTCAACATCGCAAGGGTACAACCCAACACTCCCGCAAATCGCTCTGAGATGAACGAGTGTGTCGCGCCACAATCAAATAACACCCTAGCTACTGAACCTGCGACAAGAAGTGTACCTTCCACGACAGCGCCTCCATCCCGAGCCTCCTCTGCCTGGATGGTGAAAACTCTGCCAGTGCGCTGCCCCTGCTATGGTCTGAAAGGTGGTCTACCTCCGCCTCCTCCTCTGCCTGGTGCGGGTAAACCCGGTGGTCTTCTCGGCCCAGCTCCTCGGCTCGGACAGCTCCTAATAAAGTGGCCCAGCTGGCCACACCCATGACATGCTCCGGGGGTGAAGCACGGCCCGGAGTGAAACCTCCCACATCTACCACAAGGCTCAGGTCGTGGTGCTGCAACTCCTGCTCCCTCGAACCGGGGCCTCTTGCCCGGATTCCCTCCAGTCTGACCTCCTGGCCTCCCAGAGAACCTACCTGATGACCTCCTCTCATCCTGGTAGTTCTCTCTGTAGTCACGATCAAGAACAGTAGCACTCTTCACAGCATCAGCTAATGTGCGTGGCATATGTGTCAGCACCTTCGTCCTCAACAGCTTCCGGAGCCCTCGGACGAACTTCCCTGCTCTCTGCTCCTGTGTAATATACATCTCGGGACAGTAACGCTCAAGGGCGTTGAACTTCCCGATGTAGCCTGCCAAGGTCATGTCTCCCTGCTGAAGACTCAGAAACTCCTCCCTCTTCTCGTCCTGGACATGCTGCGGAAAATACTGCTCGTTGAACTCGCCAACGAACTCCTCCCAGGCTATATCATCTCTGTCCGCAAACACCGCTGCAGATGTGGACCTCCACCAGTTGGACGCAGCACCGCCCAACACATATGTAGCCAGGCCCACTCTCGCCTCTGGAGGACAACCAATAGCACTGAAGATCTTCTGCATAGTGAAGATCCACTCCTCCGCAGCCTCTGCGTCGTACTGCCCCAGAAAGGTAGGCGGATGCTGGCGCATAAACTTGTCATGCATAGCGCCAGTCCCCGTCTGCCCAGTCTACGCCGTCTGCTGTTGAGCATCTCCGTCAGACGTCCGACCGTATCGAACAACGTCCGACGCTCATCCTCCCAAGCCTCATCCCTCGCAGTCTCACTCTCACCGCGAGTATGGGCAACCGCCTTCTCCCGTCTAGGAGGCATCTGCCAAAGGAAACAAGACAATATCAATATAATCTGTGCATGCATGATCCTCTAGACCTAACTCCTAACTCAAGGTGGTTTCTTTGGACAAGTACGCCGAGATCAACGCTCTGAGACCAAATTGTAACGTACCCGAAAACAGCGGAAAATTTAAACAATAATAAAGGCCGTCAACGGTCAACACTGGGCACGTCACGGGAAACAAACCAACATATATAATATAAATATGATCCACGTGGAAGTCAAATATACAAACTGACTGTGATTACGACAAAAGCTATACAATATGTAATCACCTCAAAAGGAAGAGACTGACAACTACAGGATCTGATCTCGGGGGCACCGTCCTCGGTCACCACCTGACTCTAAACCTGCTCGCTACCTGAAATGCAAACAACAAACATGCCTGAGTTCCCTGCAGGAACCCCGTATACCAAGTCTCCTAAAAATATAAAAAGGAATTAAAGACAATGCAATACAATGCACATGATCATCCGCCTCGGGCCCACAATAATGCCCTCACCGCCTCCGCGGCACTGAACCACTCCTGCCACTAGGGTCAAGTCAGTCCACCGCTGCCTCACAAGGGTCAGTCGACACCACTGCTCCCCAAAAGTGCAGGAAGGAACCCCCGGTACACGCCGCACCCAAGGAGCGAGTCAGCCCGCCTAATACACAACTCGGGTCAGACGACAGCCACTGCTCCCCCAAGAGTCGCCTAGCGCGCACCCTGCCGGAACATCCTCGGCCTACCACTAAACCCTCGCAAACTGCCCAAGGTTTACGGTACACATCCCTCACACCCCGCTCGGTAAGAGAGGAAAAAGGTAGTACAATAATACGCCTTCGTCGAAGGTGAAATCCGTAGCTCTCAAAGCCGGTAATCAACCGTCGCCTCGGAGCCGGTAGTCGACCTGACATCGACGGCTCGCGTGTGGATAAATCCACCAACCTGCGGTAGATCGGAACCACGCCAACCGAAATACCTACCAATTGGTCGAACAAAAGTCATCTAGCAGTCGACCGTTTGGAAGGTCTATGCTATACATTTTATATACATATATTTCCTGTCGGTCGAACCAGGGTCCGTTCAACCGATAAGAATGCCTGCATGAATCCTGCCCACTGAATTCGGTCGACCGGAACTCTTCCGGTTAACCGGATCAACAAGCACTTCACTACAGGAAAACTGCACGCGGTCGGTCGACCGGATCCAGAGCGGTCGACCGTTTAGATGGTCAACGCTCGAACCGACCTTGCGCAGTTCGGTCGACCGAGACACACACTCGGTCGGCCGAAGGCCTGTCTAACCTATCTACCGGGTTCGGTCGACCGAAACAACACCGGTCGACCGGCTAATGTAACCCTTTATTTTCCCGCTTAAATTTGGCATAACGGTCGACCGTCTCACAGACATCGTTCGACCGTTCCGGGAACAAAGTTAATATTTATAAATATCGGTCGACCGACCCAACTACCGGTCGACCGAACAATACATCTTCCTACTGGACAGGCATCATTTAGACGCTGTTCGGTCGACCGAAACACCCAACGGTCGACCGAACCAGTCGTCTTCAACCTCCGTCCAGTAGGGTTTTCACCGGAGAGACGGCACCAACGCCGTCCTCTACACTCCCACACCTCTTGGGGAGTTAATATGAAGACTTGGCATACCTTTTCGATGGTTGTAGATGTCTCCCAAGATTTGGCTACTTCAACCCAACACTTCCCTTCTTCTCCTCTTCTTCTTCTCTCCTTCTTCTTCTTCACCAAAACCCTCTCTCACTTTCTCTGTTGATTGTTAAGGAAGAAGAAGAAAACGTTTTTAGGTTAGCTTTACCTTCCAATATATAGGAATTCCAATTCTTATCCAACTCCACCTCTTCCAAACCCAATTAAAATCCACCAACTCTTTCTTTCTCCTTCCAACACCTCCTGCTCTTCATGCATGATTAATTAGGGTTAATTAGGTTTAGTTTAATTTAATTAGGTTGCTTAGATTAAGTTATTACACTAAACAAATACCATAAATAGCATAAACACACTCTAATACCCAAGCCACAAAAAGCTAAGCGGATTCGGATCGACTTGGACTGCCAATTAGCGGTCAACAGGATCCGGATTAGTCTGGGCTTTCTTGGAGGCTTTCCTGGAAGGTATTCTTTGTCTTTGATGCATCTACTTGGTTTGTTGGAGCTTCGAACCGAATCGAATTGCTAAAATACTCCCCATGATAGTGTGGAGTATTCTGTTTTGCTCTTAGGTCCTTCTGTCTTGCGCTCAGGTCCTTCTCCCTTGCATCTTGGTCCCCAGATCTCACAATTCAGTATTTTTTCCCAACTTTTGGGTCCTTTTATGCTTCATCTCTTCAAACCTATTTATTCCTGAAAACTAAACATAAAACTCGTAACATAGCATTGTTTAGGTGAAAGATAATGGATATAAGATACGAATATAAGCATGAAATGATGTCAATCACTAGGGCAGACATTTGTTATGCTGTGGGCAATGTGAGTCGATACCAGTCCAGCCCAAGCATGGAGCACTGGAAGGCAGTCAAGAGAATCATGAGATACCTCAGAGGAACGAGTAACTACATGCTGTGTTACCAAGTATCAGATCTCCGCCTGATTGGCTATAGTGATGCTGATTGGGTTGGAGACATTGATGAAAGGAAGTCTACCTCTGGTTATGCTTTCTTGCTGGCTAATGGGGCCATCTCATGGTCCATTAAGAAGCGAACCTGTATAGCCCTGTCGACTATGGAGAAGAGTATGTTGCATGCTCTGCAGCAGTACAGGAGGTAGTTTGGTTGAGGAGGTTCTTACAACATACTAGGCTAGTAGAGACATCTGATGAGCCTGTTGTTGTCTATTGTGACAGCATGGCTACCCTTTGTTATGTGAAAGACCCCAAATATCATGGAAAGACCAAACATATACATGTTAGGTATCATTTTGTGAAGAACGTCATAGCGAGAAAAGAAGTTGTGTTAAGAAATGTGTCTACTAGTCTTATGGTAGCTGACCCTCTTACCAAGGCTATAGCTAAGGACTCGTTTGTGTCTGATGTAATGTCCTTAGGCTTACGCAGACTTTGATTTATGGCATGTCTAACTTCCTTTTTTGAGTGATTGTATTTTTTCTTTCGACTATATCTGTTTGGTTGATGTAGTTTTTCTAGCATAAAATATTATTCTGTTAATAGGCTGAAGAATGCCCACTCACACGAGCATTCACCTCTGGAGCTTTTGATAGCGAGCAGAAATGAGACGATCATGAAGAGATCTTGCATCCAGAGAAGTTCACGATAGGATAGTCGCCTTGATTAGGAATCAAGATGAGATCCTCTATGTTGGTGAGGATTGTCATGAATATTCCCACGATTCACGTGACCTATAGAAGCCAAGTGCGAGCATCACATGTCGTGCCAGGTGGCACCTGTATGGTGTTAAGGCGACAATGATGAAGCTCGGGTCAGGTGCAGAGGGGGTGCGACTGGACTAATACTTATATGGTGTTGAGAGACAGAAATACTGTTGTGTACAGTATGATCCACCATAACATGTTTGTCATACAACATGTGTTGCGCGACCTTTGGGAAGTGAAAGGATGGATCCCTGCTCCTTCATTGTGTGAGTCCAAGACTTGATTGTCATTAGTTACCCTCAGTGACCTTCGACGACACCATGAAGCAAAGAGTTTATGTGGCTACTTTGGGATGTTATCTATGACCATAAGAGATTCCGTCTAAATAGGCATCATCGGGAAAGGTGTCAACTCTGAGTGTAATGGTGGTTTGGGGCGAAGGGAAAGGTTTGACTCGATTGCACTAAAAGTATTTGCTGGGCCCAACTGTATTGGGTACTGTAGCAAGTACCTTGAGGACAAGAAGGTATTCTCTCCGAGGGATCGAGATACCATTCTTGTTAAGTGACTTTCTGAGTAAACCTAGGGAACTTTGATGTGCATTTGACTGCTTATTTATTGGTTTTTGAGGATGTTGTAAGGTTTCTAGTTTGAGAGTCCTAAATTGCAGGTGCATCACTGGTCGCACGACCCATTTGCCCGTATGATCGGAAGAGTGCATGTGTCGGGGACACATATGATCTTGTATCGGGGATACATGTTCAGAGACTTGCGTGTTATGGATGCGTTCTTGGAGAGAGGAATAGTTTTATATATCAGGGATGTATACATGTGTGTCGGGGACACATAGAGAGGTGACATAGTGCCATTGTGTGATTGTATGTATCAGGGATATATGCATATGTGTCAGGGACACAAAAGCAAATGACATGTTGTTATCATGCTATTGTGCAAGTGGGAGATATTGGATTAATCAAGAAGACTCCGTGAGGTGATCGTCGATTCTTCTTCCGCTGCTACAGGTTCTCTCCACCAAAGGTAAATCCGAAGCTGTAGACTAAATCTTAGTTTGCTAACACTCCCTTTTTTGCACTCCTCCAGCCATCATTCTCCTCCCCTCCAACAAAAGAAAGGTGACTCCGGTGAAGCATCCATCTTCGGCGAGATAAGGAAGAGGCATGCACTAGGAAGGAGACATGGGCAGCAACTCCGGCGATCTCCAGCCATCCTCCTCGTCAAACACATGTATCCCTTAGGCCCTTGAGTAGATTAGAAAGTGGGGGTGTTGGATGGAGGTTCATCCAGCACAAAAGGGGCAGTCTGGTCATGCATCTATAACATGCACGCATGTCTAAACTCAGCTTCATCGGATTGTTGATTGCGTGAGCCCTAGGTTGTTGTGTCTGTCTGGGACATTCTCCCCTTCATCATGACTTTAAGTACACTCTTTCCATGTGGTTTGGGGAGAGAAACCAATGAGAGTTGTGGCTGGGTCGTGGGGGAGCACGTCGGGTGCATTTCATGCATGTTATGCTTGGTGTTGTGTGTTGCACCTCAGTTGTTCCTGGATTTGTGATTGCTTGTAGGCTATGGACGTGATTTTCATGCTGAATTTTATGATTATTTTCAAGATTATTTTGTTGTTAAGATACCATATGTTTATGTGTAGTTTTTGCTGCTGAGATCATGTTATTATTTGATGGATTATTGTTGTTTAGATACACCATGTTCATGCACATCTACCTATTGGAAACTCATGCATATTCATTGTTGTTTGCCTTAGGTACTTAGGTTTCCTTCTGGGGTTAGACTGGCGGAGTTTCGAAGGATTCTGTACACGAGAGACACGGCGACCAGATTCTCCCAATTGTCTTTTGTTTCTGCATTATTTACAATCTATTTCCCTTTCCAAACTTGATGTATTTATTTTGGCTTGTTTTGATATATGTATCAATTCTATTTCAGTTATACCTTATGCTTAGTCTATCTGTGTCTGTTTTATTCTGTACATTGGCGATTGTATGTATCATCTTCTATTGTAACTCATTCGGTCGTCACGGATGACTCTGATCGCGATTGTTCATTTGGTTTCCCCAACGTGGGTACCCACGAGATTGGTGGCGGTACAGCTTGGTATCAGAGTACCTCGGTCCCAAAAGTGTACAAAATCTGGGAACTATCTAGTGGGGCATCAGGCCGGAACCCTGACGGATAATTCTTACTTATTAGAAATTTCATCTCTGATTGTGATATAACATAGTTGCATTTGCCAAACTCATGGTACCGAGATGGAGACCTGGGTCCTCTGAGGCCACTAATGATTGGGGGGCAGATCGCAAGTTGTTTTTTGAGGTCGTGGGGCGCTGAGGTGCCCTGATGGATGGACAGGTGTAACAACCTCGGGTGGACGAAGTCGTAGTAGTTCACGAGCGATTTATGAGGCATAATCCACCGATTTTCTGAGGAGGATTGAGCCCTCGTGTAGCTGAGGAGTGGATCTACAAGATCCAACTAGTCTTTGGGGTCATCGATTGTCCCCCGGAGAGGAAGGTGAACCTATGTGTTCAAGGAGCACACGATGACGTGGTGGACAGCGACTTCCGGGGTCATTTTCAGAGACTGGACGGATGTCACCTGGGAGGAATTTGTGGTTGAGTTCAAACGGAAGTTTTTCCCTCAGCACGTGCAGGATCGAAAGTGCAAGGAGTTACTGGCACTTGAGCAGCAAGAGTAAGGCTTGGAGGCTTACATCAACATGTTCCACACTCTGGAGAAGTATCACCCGAGCATCTATGTCGCAGAGGAGCAGCGAGCAATTAAGTTTGTTTAGAGACTACAGAGATGTCTGCAGTCGAAGGTGTTGATTCGGATGCCTTAGACCCTGGAGGAGGCAGTGAAGTAAGCTACCTAGATGGAGGCTGACTATCGTGAGGGGCTTCGTGATGGGAAACACTCGTTTGATGCTTTTTGTTGTCATCTGCACAGGGGGAAGCAAGGTGGTGGATCATTGAAATGGCCACGCAAAGACGATAAGAAGTCTGGAGGTTGGTCGTGCAAGCGTTGTGGTAGAGCGTATGCCACAAAGAACTGCTTTCGGAGGTCTGGAGCTTGTCTGGGTTGTGGATAGATGGGGGACTTTGTTTGCGAGTGTCCGTAGACGAATGCTGGAGCACAGGGTGCATGCACCAGCAGAGCAGGAGCTGGTGCGAGTCAGAGTAGGAGTTTTGTGGGCACGGTGGTAGTGCAGAGTAGGGCAGGGCAGCTGAGCGTGTGTTCGCCATCAAAGCAGAGGATGTGGACAAGTTGAGTGACATCATGGAAGGTAAAATGCTTGTCTCTGGTTTTGTCACGAAGACTCTTTGATTGTGGGGCTACGCATTCCTTCATTTCAGAGGAGTGCACAGTCGAAGTGGATAAGGAACCTGTGGAGCAGACATTTAGCTTGGAAGTCAGTACTCCTATTGGTGACGTTCTTGTTGTGAAGACGTATCTTCCGAGGGTGTCGATGGTGGTGGGAGATCAAGACCTTCCGGTTGACCTCGTTGTTTTGCCAACGTCTGATTTCGATGTTATCCTCATAATGGATTGGCTTTTTTACCACAATGTGTGTTGTCTATTGGGAAAGGAGAGTTTTGATCTCCCGACTGAAGAGACCTCCGTTGGTGGTCAAGGGTGTCACGGGTAGGGACGATCGTGTGGTGGTCTCTGCACGGAAGGCATGTTGGCTGCTAGATAAGGGTTTTTCCGTGTTCCTAACATGTGTGGTGTCGACCGTGAGGGCTACCAAGTCTCTACAGGTTATTGAGGTGGTTTGGGAGTTCCTCAATTTGTTTCCAAAAGATATCAAGGGATTGGCTCTGCCTTGGAAGATCGAGTTCTCCAGCGACCTTTTGTCAGGGACGACACCCATCTTTATGGTGTCATATCGCATGGCTCTGGAGGAGTTGGCGGAACTGAATGAGAAGATGCAGGAGTTGTTGGATAAGGGGTTCATCAGGCCTAGCGTTTCACCTTGGGGTGCTCCGGTGTTGCTGGTGAAGAAAATGGATGGGTCGATGCAGTTGTGTATCAACTACAGGATGCTAAACAAGGTTATAATCAAGAATTGGTATCCCCTACCATTGATTGATGACTTGTTTCATCAACTGCAAACATCAAAGGTGTTCTCTAGGATCGACCTGAGGATTAAGAGCGAGGATGTGCAAAAGATAGCGTTCAGGACGTGCTATGCTCACTTCGAGTTTCTAGTGATGCCTTTTGGACTGACCAATGAGCCTGCAACATTTATGGATTTTATGAACCATGCATTCAAGCCATTCCAGGACCAGTTCGTGATAGTATTTATGGATGAGATCCCGATTTACTCGTCAGGCATGAGGCAACATGAGGAGCATTTGGGGGCAATGCTTGAGATTCAGAGGAAGGAGCAGTTGTTTGCAAAAATATCGAAGTGTGAGTTATGGTTGGGGCAAGTGGCTTTCCTTGGACACGTGGTGTCGAAGGATGGCATTATGGTGGACCCTGGAAAGGTTGAGGCAGTTCTGGACGGAAAGGTGCAAACCAATGTGTCGGAGATTTGGAGTTTCATTGGACTCGCTGGTTATTACTAGCGATTCATCGAGGATTTCTTCAAAATCGTGGGACCATTAACGACAATGACCAGGGAGTGAAGTTTGTGTAGTCGTGGAAGTGCAAGGAGAGTTTTTAGGAGCTGAAGAGGAGTTTTACTTCAGCACCATTGTTGACACTTTCGAGTGGATCACGAGGCTTGTGATCTACAGCGGCGCATCAGGTACTGGCTTGGGTTGTGTGCTCATGCCACATGAGAAGGGGGTGGCCTACACATCGAGGCATGTGAAGGTACATGAGAAGAATTATCCTACGCATGACTTGGAGCTCGCACCTGTGGTTTTTGCTTTGAAGATCTGGAGGCATTACTTGTATGGAGAGAGGTCTTTACCGATCATCATAGTCTGAAGTACCTATTCGCAGTAGGAGCTTAATATGCGGTAGTGTCTATGGTTGGAGTTCATTAAGGACTATGATTTCACCATCTCGTACCATCTGGGGAAGGCAAATTCAGTCGTTGATGCTCTCGCAGGAAGTGGGAATGCTCAGTTGCTCACCTGGGGATCCAGAAGTGGAGACTATTAGAGGATGTAGTTGATTGGCATCTGTTTGTGGAGGAGACCGACCTGGTAGAGTTGGCTGAAAGGAATGTGTTCTAAAAGTTTTACTTTTATATGTCATTTATTATTATGAATTGGATGTGCAAACATTTTGTTCCTTGATTATGGTATTCATCTTTTGAAAGTGTTAAGGAAGAGGCGCTTGGTCCTTAACCGTAGAGCACTAAAAGATAATGGTTTACATAAATCAAAAGTTATTCACAATCATGGTAATTAACATGGAACATTAATCACCGAGATAAGATTGTCATGTTGGTCATCGATTGTTGTAGCTCTACAAATAATTGACGACACGAGTATATAAAAGAGGAAAATATTACTTTTATATATTGAATAGACCTAACAAGTAAAACATTATGGAGTTGCGTTTCGTTTCTTTAATGTTTTACTGTGTCTTCGATCCTAAGATATGAGACTCATATCTTTTCACTCAAAAAGTGCTTAATTTGAATATTGTCAAAAGCTATCAATAAGTATAGTGATAAAGCGCTTATGCGAGCTAGGGGAGCAATCCATGACCCTCGTTGTGTATTGTGTGAGGAAAGAGATGAAGATATGGCACACCTTTTCTAGGAATGCCGCTTCACACGTCAAGTATGGGTACAAATGTGGAGAATACTACAACTGGACACTAGTGCAGGCCTCACCCTTGGTGCAGAAGTGGAGAGGCTCCAAAAGATGCGAGCATCAAAGCTACAGCAAGCCACCACAAGACTTGCTCTTGCTGCAACCATATATGAGTATTGGCAAGAACGAAATAAGCGGATATTCGAAAAAGAGAAGTGCCGACCTGAGGATGTGAGCACGTTTATAAAGGATGAGGTGCGGCTGATGGGCACGAGGATTAGGGAGCTTCGAGATGATGCTGAGGCTTTACGAATGTATGAGAGTAATTGGGGATAGCTGAAACACCATATAGGTGGAGGGTTTTTTTTTGTATGTTGTTTAATATAGATTCTAGTTATGCACTGAGTATGACTCGAGGGCTGTAATAGAAAATTTTGATAGGTTGTAAATGTTTACACACATCAATATATTAGAGGCAATGCCTCCCTTTTGCTTTGCAAAAAAACGTATAGTGATAAAGGCAATAGTTGGTTGAACATGACTTGTGCTGGAAAAGATAGCTAGTGAAACGAATATTATTGCCCCTCTTAATTGAGTGATGATATTAGTGGGCCCCTTGATAAAGAAAAATTATAATGTGCACAATGTAACTTGAGTTAATTTACATAGTTATAATTAGCTTAAAGAGAACAAGAAATGAAAGGGAAAAAGACTAGATTATAGGAGGGGAGAGAGAAGTAGAGGAGAAAAAAGTAGGAGAGAGAAGGTCTGGGGAGGCATGGGGGAACCTATGGTTTCCTATGTCATTTTCTTGCATTTTTTTCATCTCTTACTCTTGATTTCTTACTCTAATGGAGCATTTGGAGAATTCTAGTCATGGTTCTAAGCTGGTGGCAGCAATATGCGTCCTCCCACAGCACACACAAGCCATGGGAGAGTGGTTGCAGCAAGGGGCGAGGTAGTTCCTCCCATACATGGTGAGGAATTTCAACCTAAGAAATGGTCTGAGTTGTTTGGGGCTGGAGTGAAGCCAAAGACAACTCTTGAGTTCATCAAGCCGGGGCTGAAGGATAGAGCTAAAGTGGCGGTTTGCACCAAGGAGCAAGTTGATGAGGCGCTGAAATAAAGGGACAAGGTCCTCTTTGGATCTTTTGTGGATTTCAGGCCTCACCTCCCAACCCTTGAGAGGTACTTGCATAAACTTTTGGAACTTCATGGTAGTGTGGAGGTGATTCATCGTCGAAATGGGTTCTTACTTTTCAGATTCACTTTAGACGAGGACCGAAATCATGTTCTTGAGAGGGGTGCTTGGTTTGTTCGGGGCACCCCCCTTGTAGTCCAGCAATGGACGCCGGAGGTAGTGATGAAGAGAAGCAAGATGTCATCTATCCCGATTTGGCTAAGACTGCCGGAGCTAGACCTTCGTTTTTGGTCCCTATCGATCTTGAGCACAATAGCTAGTGTTCTTCGAAAACTGTTATACATGGATGATAACACCGATTCGGGGAGAAGGCTTGCGTATGCAAGGCTGTGTGTGGAGGTGGACGGAACATTTCAGTACCCGGAGTTTTATGAGATACAAATCGAAGGTGGAGCATGGGAGAAGGTGGACATTGTGTATGAGTGGAAGCCGGGGCATTGTGGTGTTTGTTCGGAGTTTGGGCATACTCAGGCTAAGTGCCCACAAAGTCAGCATGAGAAGGTGAGGGAGGCTGGAAGACCAGTCGTAAAACCCACTCCTAAAGTGCAAGGTTGGGTGGAAGTTGGCTGGAAGGGAGAGACAAAGACGAAGGCCACATCCAAGGCAAGAGAACATAGAGAATAGAGTATAGATGGTGGTGTGAGGGAGGGGCTAGTGACAGATCCTCCCTTGGTGATTTTCGAGCTTGAGGAAGAGCAAGGTGTGCAAACCACTGGTGAGGCCAATGTGCAGTTGGGCAACATAACGGGGGTGGAGACCGTAATGGAACGGGACACCATAATGGGGGAACATAGCACAATAACGGAAAAGGTGAGGGCTGGAATAACGGAACAACTTTCTTTGCTGGTAGAGGAGGCACCAATGAGCATGGAGGAGGCTAGTGGAGATTTGAATGCTCCAATCAAGGAGGAGTTTCCTCCTTTGGGAGGGACAAAGGCTGTAGCAA
This sequence comes from Triglochin maritima, assembly GCA_963682175.1. Taxonomy (NCBI): domain Eukaryota; kingdom Viridiplantae; phylum Streptophyta; class Magnoliopsida; order Alismatales; family Juncaginaceae; genus Triglochin; species Triglochin maritima. The sequence goes on along the minus strand of OY821773.1, from coordinate 36,237,321 downwards.
AAAGCAACCAAGTGAGCACTGGACAACAACAAAGAAAGGGGGACCACAAATAGCTTAGTGGGGGAAACAACCACAAAAAAGTTTCTTTTTCTCCAGCAGGAGGAAGATTGGCTAGAAGCAACTTATGGGGAATTTTTTTTTACAAGCCGATGGGAGGAGAAAAGTTCAGCTTTGAGGAGAAGCAAGCTAGTGGATTGAGTAAGGTTGCTGGGTGTAGCTCGGATCCTAGCCACCTCCACCTAAGAGGAGGAATCATTACAAGGTCAAGGGCTTTCAGGGACAAGACGACTAGTAAGGGGCTGGGTCGATTCGATATCCTAGCAGAGCTTGAAGGAAGAGAGGACGAAGAAGGTAGTGTTGATGGAGAAGGAGGAAAAGCTGACGGGTTTTGTAATATCCTTAATCCTTTTTAAGACTAATCTTGTTTTGGGCCTTGATTAGGTGCTTAAGTGGTGATTTGGAGTGGATGGCTGAGATTGATTGGGGAGTTGAAGTGGATGGTGGAGATTTGGGGGGAATAGTTTAAGTGGTGAGTGTGTCTCTCTCTCTCACTCTCTCGCATTCCTCTCTCTCTCCCGCTCAAATCCTCTCCCTCCCTCTGATCAGATCTCCGGTGTGTGGAGGAGCTTGAGCCGTGGGTTTCTGAAGGCGAGGCAAGGATCGGACGTTCGCCAGTGAGGGTAGATCGTTGATCGGTTGGTTTTCACCGGAGGAGGTGTTTTGCGGGGAAAAGCTCGCCGTCGAGTCTTCGAAGGCTTCTTCAAGTCTTCAAGGTATGCCAAGCTTTACTTTGATGCTCACTTATGCTTTGGTGGGTGTTGGGGTGGTCGACGGTAGGCCGGAGGGCTCGTCGGAACCGTGCAGCTGCGTTCTGCACTATAATCGGTCGACCGGTGGCATGGTTCGGTCGACCGGTTGTAGAGGAATTTGGGCGGAAAACCCTTTCACCGGTCGAACGATACTCTTCGAGTGGTCGACCGGTGGTACGTTTGATCAAGGGAGAAAAGGCTCTGTGTGTTTTCGGTCGAACGAGACCCCTTTGCCGGTCGACCGAAAGCACTGTTGTAAGTCGGTTGGGGGCGTTGACCATCCAAACGGTCGACCGCCTTGTTGACTTGTTCGACCGGCGATTAAAAATAACTTAAGTTGGTTCGACCGTGAGATGTTCCGGTCGACCGGTGCACTATGCGGATTTTGGAGTTTCGTACTGGTCGTTTTCGGTCGACCGGTGAGTTTGGGTCGTTCGACCGTTGGTGCATATTACTGTGGCACAAGTTTTACTGGTCGAATTCGGTCGAACGGGACCCCTTTGCCGTTCGACCGATTGACAGTTTTGTTGGTTGGGCCAGTCCTGCTGAGAGGATTCGGTCGATCGGTTGGGACATTTTGTTCGACCGTTTGGTACGGTTTTCGTGAGTTCTTGTGTTGTGAAGCCAGCTCGAGATGGCAACGGATCTCCGACCCTAGTGGGGTGACCGGTGCCGGCCTGAGAGTGGTTCACGGGTGTTGTCGGGCCAGCCCAAGAAGGCAACGGATCTCCGGCCCTAGTGGGGTGACCGGTGCCGGCCTGAGGGTGGTTCGCGTGTGGGGCCAGCTCAAGATGGCAACGGATCTCCGGCCCTAGAGGGGTGACGGTGCCGGCCTGAGAGTGGTCTTCTGGACAGCTCAAGATGGCAGCGGTACAGAGGATACCGACCTGAAAGTAATCCGGCGGTGCCTGGGGCACATGTGTGTGTTGACCGAGGATATTTCCGGTCGTGGTGCCTGGGGCACGTGTGTTGTCGCCGAGGGTGTTCCGGCTGAGGTGCCTGGGGCACGTGTGTGAGGGTTGGGCTAGAGGACCCGTGAGACCCGTCACTGTTTGGTGTCTACTGTGGTAGGTAGAGAGTTCCCGAGGACCCAGAGAGACGTTGTTGGTCTATCGCTTTTCATATCATACATGCTTTAGATATCTAGTCATTTATTGTTATAGAGGTTTGGCATACGGGGTTTCCTCTTGGGAAACTCAGACATATTCATGTTTTATGTCAGGTCATAGGCAGCATTAGGAGGTGGTGACAGCGGAGGAGCGCCTTCGGGACCAGATCCTGCTTTCTTGGGTTTTGAGGTCCGAGTGATTACATGTATATTTTCCTTATCTTTTGTTGTAATCACATTTTTGTAAACTCTCAGATATATATATTGTATATATGTTGGTGCACCAGTTGGCCTTTTTCGTTGGTAATATCCTCGTGTTGTGTTTAATTAAAAATTTAATTTCTTCCGCTTTTGAGGATGTTACAGGTTTGTCTGTAGTCAGCTTGAGGATGGGAAAAGGAGGGCTAGGTGCAAGGCAAATTCACCACCACCTTCGGTGGACCTTGAATTATTATCACCACAGCCAGAAGCAGTTTGTGTCATTCGAGAGAAGGGACTAGAGAAACAAAAAGCAAACCGAAGCAGTAAGGGACGTAAGTCCCATATTGCGAAGCTATGAATATCCTAGTATGGAACGTGCGTGGTGCAAATCTCCTGGGCTGTGCACACATGATAAGGGGATGAATAAAGGAGGCAAACACAGATATTGTGTGCCTTGTGGAGCACGAAGTGAAATAAAAAATGGATTGGTTTAGGCGTGCTATTTGGGGGCATGAGTGGGCATCGAATAGCTTGATTGTAAATTTTGGAAGAATCCTTGTGTTATGGAATGAGCTAAAGGTGGACCTCCGAGTTACTTTTGAAACCATGCAATTGCTGCAGCTCGAAGGAAGGGAGGTGAAAAATGGGAGAAACATTGTGATTACTACGGTCTATGATGAAAACGGGCACGTGCAGCGGAGGTTACTTCAGGAAGACCTTGCTCGTGCAATTCCAGCACCCTTGACACCTTGGCTGGTGTGTGGGGACTTTAATTGCATCAGGAGAGCTAATGAGAAGAGGGGAGGAACGGGTCTGAATATGGTGGCCATGGACGAGTTCAATGCATGTGTGGACCCGCTACAGCTGGTGGAAGTCCCGTCTACCAGAGGTGAATTTACGTGGTCCAATTCCTCGCATGGGGAGGCAATCATCGAAACACGAATTGATAGAATCTTCATGTCCCATGCGTGGTTGGAGACATTTCCTGATTCCTATTACGTTGTGGTGGATAGAGACATGAGTGACCACTCGATGCTCACTTTGTTTGCAGAGAAGGAGGGACAACAAAGGAAGCGAATGTTTCGGTTTGTATATTTCTGGGCTAAGCATGAGATGTTCAATGACGTGGTGAGGGAGGCTTGGGCCACCTGGGTGGAAGGTACCCCATGTTTCGTTTGATAGCAAAGTTACATGTGGTGAAAGAGGCGTTAAAGAGATGGAGTGCGGATACCTTCGGACATGTGGAATAGAAAGTGGTTGAAGCTCAGCTCCGGCTGGCTGATATCATAACACAATGGGAGGAAAACCCACGAGATGACGAGTTGTCACATTGTGAGAGTCTTTGTAAGGAGGCCCTGGACCGTGCTTTGGTTCGGGAGGAGACTTTATTGAGATAGAAATCAAGGGTTCGATGGCTGCAAGAGGGTGACCGAAATTCCATATTTTTCCATGCTTCCCTTAGAGTGAGGAGAGACACCAATAATGTGAGGAGAGTGAGCGAGGAAGGGGTGGTTATTGAGGATGAAGAGGCTATCCGAGAGGCCTTTCGGAGGCGGTTTTCTAACTTGTTTTCTAGTGATTTTCAGGTTCAGCCCATTGATCCGACGTTGTCCCTTCCTATGGTTGGGGAGGACGAGGCGAGAGAAATTATTCGACCACTAGATATGAAGGAGTTAGAGGAAGTGGTTAAACACTCAAATGTAGATAGGGCACCGGGCCCGGATGTCTTCAATGCAAAATTCTTCAAAGCCGCGTGGGAATGTGTGAAGGGAGACCTCTTCAAAGCTGTCGAATCATTCATGAAGAGTGGGAAACTACTGAAGCATGTAAATTATACCTCCATTACATTAATCCCAAAGAGGACGACGCCGGCCGTGGTTGATGACTATCGACCCATCTCCCATTGCAATATGGTCTACCAGTTCATTTCAAAGATTTTGGCAAATCGATTGAAGGTACTCCTTCCAAAATTGGTGGCGGAAACACAAAGCGCATTCGTGAGTGGTAGGAGAATCAGTGACAACATCTTGCTAGCTCACAATATATTGCCCAATATGAATCTAGGAGGAGGACGTGGAAGGATGTGTTTGAAGCTTGACCTCAGGAAAGCTTATGACTCTATTTCTTGGAGTTTCTTGGAGTAAGTACTCAAGAGGGTGGGCCTACCCGACCCTTGGTGTAAAGTACTCAAGAGGAAATCTTATGACTCTATTTCTTGCGTCCGAGCCTACTTTGTCGTTACGGTGAATGGCGAGAACTCTAGACCGTTTGCTGCCACGAATGCACTGAGGCAAGGGGATCCGTTGGCTCCCTATCTTTTTGTTATTTGTATGGAGGTTTTGAGCACCATGTTCAGAAGGGAGGTTTAGAGGTGATCACTCGAACCAGCAAGGTGTGGGGATGTATAGATCTCCCACATCCTTTTTGCAGATGATGTGATGGTCTTTGCTGCTGCTACAAGAGCCAATGCTAAGGTGATAAAGCGTATCCTTACTAAATTCTCAGCCAACTCCGGCCTTTAGTTAATTGTCGCGAAGAGTCAAGTTTTCATGGGAGGAGGAGCCACCGAGAGCACATGGATTTGCTCACATCTTGGTATGGATAGAGCTGATTTTCCAGTTACATACTTAGGCCTCCCTCTCTTCTCCTCAAGGCTGGGGAGACATCATTGCATGGGTCTGATCAGCAAGGTGCAACAACGGCTCAACACATAGAAGAGAAACTTTCTTTGGATGGCGGGTCGTGTGGAGTTAGTCAAGAGCGTACTCGTGTCTATGAGCATTTGTTGGACATCAGCGTTTCTTCTCCCGAGGAAAGTCTTAAAGGAGGTGGAGAGCATCATGATTCACTTCATTTGGGGAGGCCCTACGAAATGAGTGGTGGTGGCTTGGAACGACATTTGCAAACTGGAAAAGGAGGGAGGTTTGGGGCTTAGGAGACTAAAGGACTGGAATGATGCTGGGCTGGTTCGGCTCCTTTGGTTGATCATCGTGGATGGTGGATCACTGTGGGTTTGGTGTATACGAAGGAAATACTTACGGAACCGAAACATCTGGTTAGCTAGGCCACCGTCTGGGTGCTCATGGGTGTGGAGGGTCATTCTAAGTGTCCGCGAAGTGGCAAAGGATAGAATCCAATACCAAGTGGGAGACGGGACAGAAATCCGGTTTTTTACCGACCCTTGGTGTGGACATCCCTTACTCTTTTCGCCTGGAGGAGAACGTCTCCAGTCCGACATGGGGATGCCTTGGGATACTATGGTATCTTGGTTCATTCATGAAGGGGTTTGGACTCTCCCCGAGCCGAGATCCCTAGAGATGGTAGTATTATTGCCTAGGATATTGCAAACTCCAATCCACGGGGGGCGAGATAAGCCTATTAGAGCTGGAGCAAGAAGTGAAACATTTTCAGCGAGGGAAGCTTGGAGTTGGGTGGTACGTCGAGGAAGGAAGGTGTGCTGCACTGAGGTGGTTTGGCACAAGTATCACATACCTAAGCAAGCTATCACATTTTGGAGAGCCATGAGAGGACGACTGATCACAAAGGCGATTATGCGAGGAAGGGGAGCAAACCATGACCCTCATTGTGTATTATGTGAGGAAAGAGATGAAGATACGGCACACCTTTTCTGGGAATGTTGTTTCACACGTCAAGTATGGGTACAAATGTTGAGAATACTATTATGATATCCTTAACCCACTTAGGGTGCTAATTGTGGTTAAGTGGAGAGAAGGAGGTATGGTGGGGCTTCACTTTTGTGGAGAGAGAGTGTAGTGATGGCGTGAGGGATGGGCTGGGAGTGTAGGGGTGTGGTGTTGGGTATGGCTTGGGTTGATGGGTTGGGTTTTTAAGGAAGGAAACCAACACCCATCCTCTTCTTCTTCCCCATTCCATTTTCTCCACCACATTCCTCGTTCTTCTTTCCTTTCCGGCGGTAGTAGAGGAGGTCGAAGCTCGTCTAGCCGGTTGCAAGGGCGGAAGATCGATTCCAGCGTAAGAGGTGCAGAGAGTGGAGCGCGAGGAGGTCTCCGGAGGCAACGTGCGCGAGCGAGGCTCCGACGAGTTTTGTCGTCTCGGGATGGTATGCTGGTTCAATAGTGTGGTTCGTTTTGCTCACCGTTGTGTGTGTGTTTGTGATCGTCGTGGGTGGTCAGAGACCTCACCGACGACGAGGGCAGCAAGGGATACCCGACAAGTCGGGTGGTTACCAGTTTTCAGTCGCCCGCTTGTGTGATTGGTTCGACCGGTAGCATATGTGACTTATGGGCTGTGATTGACATCATTTCATTCTTATATTTGTATCTTATATCCATTATCTTTCACCTAAATAATGATATGTAACGAGTTTTATGTTTAGTTTTCAGGAATAAATAGGTTTGAAGAGATGAAGCATAAAAAAGGACCCAAAAGCTAGGAAAAAGGACTGAATTGTGAGATCTGGGACCAAGATGCAAGGGAGATGGAGTTGAACGCAAGACAGAAGGACCTAAGAGCAAAATAGAAAACTCCACACCATCATGGGGAGTATTTTGGCAATTCTATTCGGGTCGGAGCTCCAATAAACGAAGTAGATGCATCCAAGACCACCAAATACACTAAGCAAAGCCCCGCACAAATTCCAGATGGATCCAGATCTGGACCTTCCCAGATCCGCTAAGATTTTTCCTGGACATGTATTAGTGTTTGTTTAGGCTATTTTTGGTATTGGTTTAATCCTACATCGGGGGATTGTCCCGGATTAGCTTTTTTCATGCCTATAAATAGAACTCTTCACCTTCATTTGTAAGGACTCCATATTTTAAGTGGCTATTCTTCCTACTAGAAGTGAGGCATTAAAGCACACACTAAAGTAGGAGGATGCTACTTGAAATGTGAGACATTTGTTAATCAAAGTTTCTTTGTTATGTTATTAGTTTCATTTTACTTGTTTTACTTTGTTTAATTTGATTTCATTAGTTTTAGTAGCTTAGTTAATATGCTTTCCTTGCTTAGTTTAATAATTAGTATAATGTGTAGTGAGTAGTTCCATCCCCTTTGGGGGGTGGAGTAGATGTTCATACATGCGTTAGAGAATGGAATGAATCCTTTATTTACAATGTGTTGATAAAACATGAATGTATGCTTGCTTGTTTAGGATAGAATTTATAACTTGATGAGTTTTGCCAAAATGATTAGACACCTCTCATGCTTGTTTAGGTTCTGAAATAAACAACTTGCATATGTAAATGTTAATCAACTAGGTTGGTGAATGGATTGATAGGTTTTGCCATAACATTTAGACACTTCCTATGCATGATAACACCACCTTCATTTATGCTTAAAGAATGTGTTCAACACCCACCTCTTTGCATGTGTGCACTCACTCCACCCCTTAGGGGTCTTCCATTTCTGAATTCCAACAATCTTCTTTCGTTCTTAGTTAAGTTTTAGTTAATCATTTGTTGCTTTATTTCTCATTTCATACTTCGTAGTGTAGTGTAGCTTAGAGTAGGATAATCAATTCTCTTCCCTATTTTTTCCACTTGATTTCGTGCAAACGAGAGGCTGGTCACCGCCCTGAGGACGACCCGTATTTTCCACCGCTTCAACGCGGCCGTGCACTTGTGGTTTATTTAAAACGTTCAACAGACTGGTTGACCGTTTATGCTTGTTCCTTTTTAAGAAAAGACTTATCCTTTTTAAGTAAAGATTTGTCCTTTTTATTGTTCCGAGATCTTTTCCTTTTTAAGAAAAGACTTATCCTTTTTAAGTGACGATTTCTCCTTTTTATTGTTCTAAGAGTTGTTCCTTTTTAAGTCGAGACTTATCCTTTTTAAGTAAAGATTTGTCCTTTTTATGGTTCTGAGATATGTTCCTTTTAAAGAAAAGACTTCTCCTTTTTAAGTGAAGATTTGTCCTTTTTATTATTCTGAGATCTGTTCCTTTTTATATATAGACTTATCCTTTTCAAGTGAAGATTTGTCCTTTTTATGGTTCTGAGAATTGTTCCTTTTTAAGTAGAGACTTATCCTTTTTAAGTGAAGATTTGTCCTTTTTATGGTTATGAGATCTGTTCCTTTTTATGAAACGACTTATCCTTTTAAGTAAAGATTTGTGCTTTTTATGGTGGATTCCTCACTCTTGCTTTGATGTGCTAATGGTCTTCATTGATGCTTAGCACCTACTTTGGCTAGTGGGCCCACACTATGGGGAATGATGAGGTGAGGATAAGGTTGGAGTGGGTAAAGAGATAAGGATGGCATGTGGGAACATGTGCTCTTGTTGGCCTCATCTTAATTAATGTCTTGTATGTTTTAATGATAATGTTAGATTTTAATTCATGTGCAGACATAGTTGGGTTTGTAGGATCGTGTGGGTTATGGGTCCACTAATCACTTATTAAGCTAATCCACAATTCTCTACTTGATTAAGCAATCGAGTAAATGCAGCGGAATTAAAACAAACAAGCAAGGAATAGAAAATGCAAACCACACAAAGACGCGTCGGATTTACAGAGGTTCGGCCGCGCCTACGTCCTCTCTTGCAAGCCCCTCTCGAATCTCCGTTCGAGCCCCTCTTGCGTCTTCACTATGCCTCCCCATTCCGGGCCGGGAGCAACGCCTTTTACAAGTCTTCAAGCTCGCGAACAACCCTCGCCGAGCTTGGCACCACCTCTCACAACCCGAGAGAATCACTTCGGGCTTTCACCGAAATCTCTACTTCTTTGTCTTGGGCTTTCACCAAGACCCTTGCTCTCTTTACAACAAATGTAACTTGAGTGGAACTCACTCTCTAATTGAGCACAACAATTGCTAGATGATTGTATGATGAAGGATGTGGAAATTAGGCTTTGGAATCACTAATTGGGAGCTTTGAGGTTGTGGAAAATCTCACTATAAGTTTGACACTTTGGAGTTGTGAAATCTTGTGGAAAACTAAGTGTGAACCTCTATTTATAAGCTCCTAAAGTTTTCTAGCCGTTTGGACAAGATTTGATTGGGTTTTGTGCAAGATACACAAGTCAGAAAATCGGGCTACAAATCTGTCCAGAAACGGTCGACCGAAAAGGTGAAACGGTCGACCAAACGCTTAGGTTTGATAAGGATACGATCGACCGAAATATGAATCAGTCGACTGAACACTTAAGTCTATTAAGAAAACGGTCGACCGAACAGGGTTACCGGTCGACCGAATAAGCGTTTCGGTAGAGGGAAAATTGGATCGGTCGAACGAAATCGTAACGACCGATAGCAGGGAATTCTTGACAAGGTTAAACGGTCGACCGAACTTGGCACATGGTTCGACCGTTTGGCTAAGTATATGGAGGTGTATATAGTTTTAATACGAATACGACCGTTGGGCATATACGACAAGAATAACGGTCGGAACAGTAAGTTCAAACGGTCGACCGAAAGATGTGGTGCAGTCGACCGAAACTAGGCAGGAAAACACAAACTGGATTACTTGATCATCCGGTCGACCGAACGGCATGTTGCGGTCGACCGAATGTGGGCAGACAGTTAGGGTTCAGGTTTTGTGTTTTTCCGGTCTAAGTTTGGGTGATCTATTGAAGTCCAAATAATGTGAAATTTCGTGTGTGACTTCTATAGGGAACCTATTGTGTATGTGATTGGTTTTTAACTCTAGTATGCTCAATTTACACATGTTCCTAAGACTCAAAAATAAATCAACATTACATGTCTTCGATTTAGCTTTAATTACATGTCTTGACTTCATTTCCTTCTTTCTTGAGTCTTGATCACCTGTAGAGGTTAGCACAATACAATATATATGCAATGCAATATGTGTGCTACTCTACATCATCATAATTAAGATTAGGTTAATTAAATCATCAAAACATAGATTACGGCCAAAAAGCCAACAGGGTTTTGGTCATTGATTGACATCATTTTATGCTCATATTTGTATCTTATATCCATTATCTTTCACCTAAAAAATGCTATGTTACGAGTTTTATGTTTAGTTTTCAGGAATAAATAGGTTTGAAGAGATGAAGCATAAAAGGACCCAAAAGGTGGGAAAAAGGACTGAATTATGAGATCTGGGGACTAAGATGCAAAGGGTGAAGGACCTAAGAGCAAAACAGAATACTCCACACCATCATGGGGAGTATTTTAGCAATTCGATTCGGGTCGGAGCTCCAATAAACGAAGTAGATGCATCTAAGACCACCAAATACACTAAGCAAAGCCCAGCACAAATTCCAGATGGATCCGGACTTTTTAGATCGCCAATTGGCAGTCCAAGAACGCTAATTGGTGGTCACTTTTGGCCCAAATCTGCTAAGATTTCTCTGGGTTACATATTAGTGTGTATTTAGTCCATTTCTGGTATTTGTTTAGTCCCACATTGAGGGATTGTCCCGGATTAGCTTTTTCCATGCCTATAAATAGAACTCTTCACCTCTTATTGTAATCACTCCATATTTTAAGTGGCTATTCTTCCGACTAGAAGTGAGGACTTGAAGCACACACTAAAGTAGGACGATGCTACTTGAAATGTGAGTCATTTTATCAATAAAGTTTTGTGTTTCTTTCATTGTTTGTTTATGCTTCTTTTATTGTTTGTGCATGTTTTAGTTTAATCGTCTTTTATTTCTAGCTTAGTTTTAATATGCTTTCTTTGCTTAGTTTAGTAATAGTGTAATGCTTAGTGAGTAGTTCCATCCCCTTTGGGGGTGGAGTAGATGTACATACATGCATTAGAGAATGGGTGAATACTTTATTTACACTGTGTTGATAAAACATGAATGTATGCTTGCGTGTTTAGGATAGAATTTATAACTTGATGAGTTTTGCCAAAATGATTAGACACCTCTCATGCTTGTTTAGGTTCTGAAATAAACATCTTGCATATGTAAATGTTAATCAACTAAGTTGGTGAATAGATTGATAGGTTTTGCCACAACATTTAGACACTTCCTATGCATGATAACACCACCTTTATTTGTGCTTAAAGAATGTGTTCAACACCCACCTCTTTGCTTGTGTGCACTCACACCACCCCTTAGGGGTTTTCCCATTCCTGAATTCCAGCACTTCTATTTTGTTCGTAGCTTAGTTTTTATTTGATCGCTTGTTTCTTTCTTTCGCATTTCGTACTTCTTAGCGCAGTTTAGTGTAGAGTAGTGTAACCAACTCTCTTCTCCATTTTTTTCGCCACTTGATTTCGTGCAAACTAGAGGCTTCTCACCTCCCTGAGGACGACCCGTACTTTCCACCGCTTCATCGCGGCCGTGCACTTGCGGTTTAATTAAAACGTTCAACAAGTTTTTGGCGCCGTTGCCGAGGAGGTGTCAGTCCAGACTCTTGTTTGGACGATTCGAGTGGATTTAATTTGTGTTTTGTAGTTTTTCTTTGTTTCATATGAACATGCATTAGTTAGTAGGAAGTGCATTGAAACAAGTGTGAGTTGAGCGTTTGTTTGGAGAGTTGATTGTTAGATTTAGACTCCAAAACGCTACTAAGGAGGGGCTGTCCCATAAAAGATAAGGTGGGGGATTTCATTACCCTTTCCTTCGCCGCAAAAACCACACTAATCAAGATCCTAAATTTAAAATCAAGTAGACATTGGCCTTAAGGAATTCAGACTCATTAGGAGAGTGATCCAGTCCCGACCATCATGACCTGATCGGCGTTGCCCCCTTTGTCGATAGTAGGAGAGACGAGATACCCGGATCTTGGCTCACTTATTGGGCTTTGTGGTCCTCGTTGTAGGGAGGTGAGGCGTGTTGAGGCCGTGTGACATCGTAGTTAGGCGTCGTCTATCTGTAAGGACCTATAGCGACCTTAGGATTGCTTGAGTCTTGTTTGCTTGTGTGCTTCTACTTGTACCCATCCGCCGTAGCATAAGGACTTCTTCCCTTCTCTCCTGAGTCATTCTTTATCTCCTGTGTTCCCTCGTCTTCTCTTCTACGCACATTCTTTGTTAAAAAAAAGAAAAAAAAGGTTTTGGTTTGTGTGCGTGCACCTTTGTGTATGCTTTCGTGGACACGAGACGAGAGGGGTCGTTTGACGAGGAGCGTCGTCAATCTGGCTTCGGTCATCGATTTCTCGACACCTTCCTCCTCTCATGTCGCACACAGTTCGGGTTCAATGGCTGCTAATTTCCGTAAGGAGGAGTAGTTGCTAGACCCACCTGCTCCACCAGTGCTTCCAGTTGTCATTCCCATACCTCTACGCGATCGATGCGACCCGAGCCGTACAGCTCTACCCTCATGCATCGTATTGCCAGAGGATAATGGGAACCATTTTGAGGTTAAGCCTCAATTTATTTCCATGCTCCCTCACTTCACTGGGAAAGGTGACCCCTATATCTTTCTCAGGGAATTTGAGGAGGTCTGTGCTATGTTCAAGCTGCAACAACTTAGCACAGACTCCATCCATCTTAGGCTTGCCCCCTTTGCGCTGAAGGATGACGCCAAGAAATGGTTGTACAGCAACGAGGCGAATGCCTTTAGGACTTGGGATGAGTTTCAATCTGTATTCCTCAAGAAGTACTTCGCAAATCATCGGACTCAAAAATTGAGGAACGAAATCAATTCGTTCTATCAACATGAGACCGAACCATTCCATGCATACTTAGAGAGGTTCAATGAGCTACTATCCTCATGCCCTCACCATGGCATCGAGTTGTGTCTCCTTTGTCAGATTGTTTACGAGGGTCTTCACATCCCGTCAAGAATGCTCCTTGAGTCCATGTGTCAAGGAGAATTCTTGCGAAAGGATGAAAGGGAGGCATGGGCTTTCCAAGAAGACCTTGCTGAGAAAACCATGCAACGGGAGAGTGTGAGGGAACCACCTGCATCATCTAGCATAGGAGCGAGGATCGCGAATGCAAACTCGACTAGATCGGGTGCCGCATTTGTTGTCGATACCACTACGGCCACCGAGGCGCGCATGGCGGCCTTAATGCGCCGTATGGATTCGATTGAGCTCCAAAACCAACAAGGTGCACCTCACATGTCCACATCTGGTCCAGTTCCCTGTCATTCATGTGGTAGGATAGGTCATGTAGAAAGGGAGTGTGAGTCCATTCCTCCTGAGATGGAGCGTGTCAACGCCATCTATGATAGAGCCCGAAGAATTCTAGTGGATTCGGTATTAGGTTTGGAGTACTCTAGAGGATTCAGACCTCATTTGCAGTGGTCTGATTACACCCAGATTAATCCAACCCTTCTAATCTTCTATAAATACACTTGTAACCTTACCATTTCTCTTCTTCTTGCTCTTCTCTCCCCCATTAGAGTAGGATTTATTTCTTGCTTTAGTAGTATAGTTAAGGAGTTAGAGAGGAAACCTTGTGATATTTTATCCATTAATCATGTTTTGATATCATGTTCTTTAAATTGTTGTCTTTAATTTGATGTCACTTATATTACCTTGTCTTTAGTAGATTAAGATTTCTTTACAAGTTGATGGGCTGTTTTTACTTTGTTATGTTTCTTGATGTTCATATGATTAATGATTCGTCCATCCCCATGGGGGGGTGGAGGATGATGTGATGTGTGGATAAAATTAGATTAGTGTGTGTTTAATCTTAATCTTGGAGCTTCAAATGATTTCCATAGCAATTTTGATGGGTATTCTCACTTTTGGGTTGGATGTGTTAATGATCCTAATGGATGCTTAGCACATGGTTTGGTTAGGGGGGAACTTGCCCACTTAATGGGGAATGATGAGGTCAGAATAAGATTGAAGTGGATAAGGAGATAAGATTGACATGTGAGCTTGTGGTCATCTTTGACATTATCCTGGGTAGTGCTTTGTATGTTTTAATGATTGTGATAAATCTTAATCCATGTGAAAACACACTTAGGATTATGGTCATGACAGATTTACATATAAATTCATGTCATGAGAGTGCAATTGGGTTTAATGGTAAGGTTAATGAAGGGTCCAATAGGGTTTAATGTCATGTCATGAGAGTGTCATTATTTATATGCATGATATGATGTCAATCAAATACCCCCACACTTTACTTTTGCTAGTCCCGAGCAAAACAAAGAAAGAGAAAAATGAAAGAAAGGAAAAATCATTTGTCAAACAGGGAAATCCTTACTCACTTTCGTAGAAATCACTATTGCACTTAGCATGTGCAACAAGCCGTTATACCCCCTTGTCGCCAAGGAGTGTTGTCTCCTGAGGGATTTCAGCACATACACCCACAAAATACGAACATAGATGCAGTATTCAACCTAGCAACACTACTCGATGGACTCATTTTCGTCGATCCTCGGACACGGTAATTCTACATGCGGACTCTATATATGTAATTGTAACGTCCCCAAAAATAGTGGAAAATTAAAACAATAAAAAAAGACCGTCAACGGTCAACACTGGGCACGTCACGGGAAACAAACCAACATATATAATATATATAAGATATAGATCCACGTGGACGTCAAAATATACATAAGAGTCAACTGTGAATACAACAAAAATGAATATACATGTAATCACTACCTCAACTAAAGATACAAAATAGGACAAGATCTGATCCCGGGGGCACCCTCCTCGGTCACCACCTCAACTCTAAAACTCCTCGCTACCTGAAATGCAAACAATTGAAACATGCCTGAGTTCCCTGCAGGAACCCCGTATGCCAAACCTCCTAAAATACAAAATGGAATTAAAGACAATGCAATGCAATGCACATGATCATCCACCTCGGGCCCACAATAATGACCTCTCCGCCTCCGCGGTACTGAACCACTCCTGCCACCACAAGGGTCAAGGCAGTCCACCGCTGCCTCACATGGGTCAGTCGGCACCACTGCTCCCCAACAAGTGCAGAAAGGAACACTGGCACAACGCCGCAACCCCAGGAGCGAGTCAGCCCGCCGAATACACAACTCGGGTCAGACGATAGCCGCTGCTCCCCCGAGAGCCGCCAGACGCGCACCTGCCGGAACATCCTCGGCCTACCGCCAAACCCCAGCAAACAGCCCAAGGTTTACGACACTCATCCCTCACACCCCGCTAAATATGAGAGGCAACAGTAATACAATAATACGCCCTCGTCGAAGGTGAAATCCGTCGCTCTCAAGGCCAGTAATCGACCGTCGCCTCGGAGCCGGAAGTCGACCTATACTCAATGGATCGCATGTGGATAAATCCACCAACCTGCGGCAGATCGGTAGACCGCTAAAAGCACACCGGTCGACCGGTCTTCCACACAGTACTCACTACTGTACAAACAAGTGTATCGGTCGAACCACGCCAACCGAATTACCGACCAATCGGTCGAAAAAAACTCATCTAGCGGTCGACCGTTTGGATGGTCTACGTTATACCAAATTTATATAATATATATATCCGACAGGTCAAACCAAGGGGCCATTCAACCGATAACAGGGATTTCAGCATTTTGCCTAAGTGGTATTCGGTCGACCGGAACTGACATACAGTTCGACTGAATCATCACAGGCACTCTAATGCTTAATTAAATGCTCAGTCGGTCGACCGAAAGTTAAAGAGCGGTCGACCGTTTAGATGGTCAAAGCTCCCAACCGACTTAGCATCGAATAGATCGGTCGGACCAGGTTAAAGGCGTTCGACCGTTTAGTAAGTCAAAAACCCCAACCGACCCATTCTCATTTTTTTCGGTCGACCGGCTAAGTGGACCCGTTCGACCGATAACAGTATCAACCCTTTTTCCCGCACAAATCTGGCATAACAGTCGACCGTCCATAGACATCGTTCGACCGTTCGCGGGTGCAAATCAATATAATAATAGGAGCGGTCGACTGCCCACAGGCACCGGTCGACCGATCGTCGTCTTCAACCTCTGATCAGGTTGAAATCCGACGGGGAATTCGACACCAACGTCGATCCCCAACACTCACAAAGCTAAAGTGCATTATAATGAAGACTTGGCATACCTTAATGAAGCTCGTGGATGCCTCCCAAGCTTTGGCAAACTCCACCCAACTTCTTCTTCTTCTCCTCTTCTTCTTCTCCTTCACTCCTTCTCCTCTCCAAAACTTCTCTCTCACTCTCTGAAATTTGTTAAGGAAGAAAAACGTTTTAATCAACTTACACCTCTACTTATAGGAGAAATCAAGCTTATTTTCAACTCCACCTCCAAAGCTTCCAACCATAGCAAGCCACCTCATACTTTACTAATCAAGGCTTAATTAGGTTAATTAGGTTTAGTTTAGTTTAATTTAGGTGTTTAGATTAAGGTTATTACAATCTACCCTCCTTAAAGGAATTTCGTCCACGAAATTCGAAACAACTGACTTGCCGAAATAACTTTGGATACTGCTTTCTGACATCCTCCTCGATCTCCCATGTAGCCTCTCTGACACTGTGATGCTGCCACCTGACCTTCACCATCGGAATCGCTCTCCTCCTGAGCTGATGTACCATCTGATCCACAATCTCCACTGGTCTCTCATCTAATGATAAATCCTGCTGGATCTCTGGTACTACTATCTCTATCACATGAGCTGGATCGGCCACGTACTTCCTCAGCATAAAAACATAGAACATGTCGTGAAGTCCTGCGAACTGTGGCGGTAAAGCAATCCTATATGCTACCTCTCCGACTCGATCCAATATCTCAAAAGGTCCGACATACCTCGGACTCAACTTCCCCTTCTTCCCGAATCTCATCACCCCTCTGGAAAGTGAGATCTTCAGGAATACATGATCTCCTACATCAAAAGTCAGCTCACGCCTCCGCGTATCAGCATAACTCTTCTGCCTGCTCTGCGCCGTAGCTAGTCGTCTCCGAATCACGTCGACCTTCTCTGAATAAAACTGTATAATGTCAGGTCCAACTAGCTGTCTCTCGCCCACATCACTCCAACATACCGGCGATCTACACGGCCTCCCGTATAATGCCTCATATGGTGCCATCACAATACTCGAGTGGTAGCTGTTGTTGTAGGTGAACTCTATCAGCGGCAAGTGCTCATCCCAATGCCCGGCCCAGTCAAGTGTACATGCTCTCAGCATGTCCTCTAATGTCTGTATCGTCCGCTCTGACTGGCCATCAGTCTGTGGGTGGAAAGCTGTGCTAAACTTCAGACGTGTCCCCAGTGCTCTGTGTAGACTCTCCCAAAATCGCGAAGTGAATCTGGGATCTCTGTCTGAAATGATATTGACTGGTACACCATGAAGTCTGACAATCTCCTCAATATATAACTTAGCTAGAACCTCCAAAGCAAGAGTGGTCTTAATAGCTAAGAAATGCGGCGACTTGGTCAGTCGATCGACTATAACCCAAATTGCATCGTGGAATCTCCGTGTCTTCGGTAGCCCCGTAACAAAATCCATCGTCACGTGCTCCCACTTCCACTCGGGCAACTCAATCCTCTGCATCTGCCCTGCTGGTCTCTGGTGCTCGATCTTCACCTGCTCACAGACCAAACACCTCGACACAAAGTATGCAACGTCCTTCTTCATCCCTTGCCACCAGAAGTTCCGCTGCAGATCTTTGTACATCTTGGTGCTCCCTGGATGAATTGAATATCTCGATCTGTGTGCCTCCTCCATGATATCATGTCTCAGGTCTTCTGCCCTCGGCACCCAGATACGGTCTCTGAATCTCAGACCTCCATCCACTCCAACTCTGAAGTCTGACTCATCTCTAGCAGCTAACTGTAACAAACTGCTCAACTCCTCATCTGTAGTCTGAGCATGAGTCACTGCCGATACTGTCTGAGGCTCTACTCTCAATCCTGTAATCACTGCACCCTCAGAGCTATCTGCAAATGGTCTACCACTCTGCTAAAGACTCCACCAGTCGCCACTCCTGAATGCATAGGCCTGCTACTGATACCTCCACCTTCCGGCTCAAAGTGTCTGCAACCGTGTTCGCCTTCCTCCGATGGTAAGAGATAGTGAAATCGTAGTCCTTAATGAACACAAGCCATCTGCGCTGCCTCATATTCAGCTCCTTCTGCGAGAACAGGTACTTCAGACTCTGATGATCTGTAAACACCTCAAACTGCTCGCCATAAAGATAGTGTCTCCAGGTCTTCAGTGCATGAACCACTGCTGCTAACTCCAAATCATGTGTCGGGTAATTCCTCTCATGGACCTTCAGCTGTCTGGATGCGTACGCGATCACCCTCCCGTGCTGCATAAGTACACATCCTAAGCCAACACCTGAAGCGTCGCTATAAATCACAAATCCACCTGTGCCACTCGGCAATGATAAAACTGGTGCTGTGGTCAACAATCTCTTCATCTCCTGAAAGCTATCCTCGCACTTCTGCGACCATACAAAAGTGACTCCCTTCTGTGTCAGAGCCGTCAGTGGTACTGCCAATCTCGAGAAGTCTTTGATGAAGCGACGGTAATAACCCGCCAGTCCAACAAAGCTCCTAATCACCGTCACACTTGTAGGGGTCCTCCACTGTGTCACTGCCTCTACCTTCGCCGGATCCACTGATATCCCCTCTGCCGATACAATGTGTCCAAGGAACGCCACTCTGTCTAGCCAAAACTCGCACTTAGAGAACTTAGCATATAACTGCTGAGCTCTAAAGATGCTGAGTACAATCTTGACATGTTCTCTGTGTTGCTTCACATCTGGTGAATAGATCAAAATGTCATCCACGAAGACAATCACAAATATATCAATATACTGCCTGAATGTCCGGTGCATCAGATCCATGAACGCTGCCGGAGCATTCGTCAATCCAAATGGCATCACCAAGAACTCATAGTGTCCATATCTCGTCTTGAAAGCTGTCTTCTGGATGTCCTCATCTCGAATCCTCAACTGGTGATATCCTGAACGCAGGTCAATCTTCGAGAAAACCTTCGCTGACTGCAGCTGGTCAAAGAGGTCCTCGATCCTAGGCAAGGGATACCTATTCTTCACTGTCACCTGGTTCAGCATCCTGTAGTTTATGCACATCCTTAAGGACCCGTCCTTCTTCTTCACAAACAAAACCGGTGCACCCCAAGGTGAAACACTCGGTCTGATAAATCCAGAGTCCATCAACTCTTGCAACTACTTCTTCAACTCTGTCAACTCGGCAGGTGCCATCCGGCATGGAGCCTTCGACTGTGGTGTAGTGCCAGCTACCAACTCAATGCCGAACTCCAACTCCCGGTGTGGTGGTAAACCTGGAATCTCCGGTGGAAAGACATCTGCGAACTCCTACACTACCTCAATGTCCTCTAACCTCTGAGACTCTGCCTCTGCAACCACAAGTGTCGCTAAAAATGCTGCACAACCCTGCTGTAACAGCCTCTGAGCTCTTACGACAGATACAATAATGCGACCTCCTCTGTTCCTGACCCCTCTGATCAGAATATCAGGCAAACCCTTCCTCGGAATCAAAATCCTCTTCTCACGGCACAAGACTCGAACATCATATTGGGACATCTAATCCATCCCAAGTATGACATCAAAGTCCTCCATCGGTAGCAAGACCAGGTCTGCCAGAAACTCCTGATCTCCCGAAACAACCGTGGCGCCGGGGACAAATCTCCCCACAGTGCCCACCAGAGCCAGGGGTGTGCTGACCTCCAAAGTGGCAGTCAACATCGCAAGGGTGCAACCCAACACTCCCGCAAATCGCTCTGAGATGAGCGAGTGTGTCGCGCCACAATCAAAGAGCACCCTAGCTACTGAACCAGCGACAAGAAGCGTACCTTCCACAACAATGCCTCCATCCTGAGCCTCCTCTGCGTGGATGGTGTAAACTCTGCCGGTGCGCTGCCCCTGCTGGGGTCTAAAAGGTGCTCTGCCTCCACCTCCACCTCTGCCTGGCGCTGGTAATCCTGGTGGTCTGCTCGGTCCAGCTCCTCGGCTCAGACAGCTCCTAATAAATTGGCCCAGCTGGCCACAACCATGACAAGCTCTGGTGGTGAAATACTGCCCAGAGTGGAACCTCCCACAAGTACCACAAGGCTCAGGTCGTGGTGCAGCAGCTCCTGCTCCCTCGAATCGGGGCCTCTTGCCCGGATTCCCCCCAGTCTGACCTCCCGTTCTCCCAGAGAACCTACCCGATGGCCTCCTCTCATCCTGGTAGTTCTCTCTTTAGTCACGATCAAGAACAGTGGTAGTCTTCACGGCCTCGACTAACGTGCTCGGCATACGCGTCAGCACCTTCGTCCTCAACTGCTTCCGGAGCCCTCGGACGAACTTCCCAGCTCTCTGGTCCTCAGTGATATACATCTCGGGACAGTAACGCTCAAGGGCGTTGAACTTCCCGATGTAGCCTGCCAGGGGCATGTCTCCCTGCTGAAGGCTCAGAAACTCCTCTCTCTTCGCATCCTACACATGCTGCGGAAAGTACTGCTCGTTGAACTCGCCAATGAACTCCTCCCAAGCTATATCGTCTCTGTCCGCAAACACCACTGCAGATGTGGACCTCCACCGGTTGGACGCAGCACCGCCCAAAACATATGTAGCCAGGCCCACTCTCGCCTCCGGAGGACAACCAATAGCACCGAAGATCTTCTGCATCGTGAAGATCCACTCCTCCGCAGCCTCTGCATCATACTGCCCCAGAAAGGTAGGCGGATGCTGCCGCATAAACCGGTCATGCATAGCGCCAGTCCCCGTCTGCCCAGTCTGTGCTGCCTGCTGCTGTAGCATCTCAGTCAGACGTCCGACGCTCCTCCTCCCAAGCCTCATCCCTCGCAGTCTCACTCTCACCACGAGTATGAGCGACGGCCTTCCCCAAGCCTCATCCCTCTAAGACCTAATTCCTAACTCAAATGTGGTTTCTTTGGACAAGTACGCCGGCATCAACGCTCTGATACCAAATTGTAACGTCCCCAAAAACAACGGAAAATTAAAACAATAAAAAAAGACCGTCAACGGTCAACATTGGGCACGTCACGGGAAACAAACCAACATATATAATATATATAAAATATAGATCCACGTGGAAGTCAAAATATACATAAGAGTCAACTGTGATTACAACAAAAATGAATATACATGTAATCACTACCTCAACTAAAGATACAAAAGAGGACAGGATCTGATCCCGGGGGCACCCTCCTCGGTCACCACCTCAACTCTAAAACTCCTCGCTACCTGAAATGCAAACAATTGAAACATGCCTGAGTTCCCTGTAGGAACCCCGTATGCCAAAGCTCCTAAAATACAAAATGGAATTAAAGACAATGCAATGCAATGCACATGATCATCCACCTCGGGCCCATAATAATGCCCTCTCCGCCTCCGCGGTACTGAACCACTCCTGCCACCACAAGGCTCAAGTCAGTCCACCACTGCCTCACATGGGTCAGTCGGCACCACTGCTCCCCAACAAGTGCAGAAAGGAACCCTGGCACAACGCCGCCACCCCAGGAACGAGTCAGCCCGCCGAATACACAACTCGGTTCAGACGACAGCCGCTGCTCCCCCGAGAGCCGCCAGACGCGCACCCTGTCGGAACATCCTCGGCCTACCGCCAAACCCCAAGAAACAGCCCAAGGTTTACGACACTCATCCCTCACACCCCGCTCGATATGAGAGGCAACATTAATACAAAAATATGCCCTCGTGAAGGTGAAATCCGTCGCTCTCAAGGCCGGTAATCGACCGTCGCCTCGGAGCCGGTAGTCGACCTATACTCAGCGGATCGTGTGTGGATAAATCCACCAACCTGCGGCAGATCGGTCGACCGCTAAAAGCGCACCGGTCGACCGGTCTTCCACACAGTACTCAGTACTGTACAAACAAGTGTATCGGTCGAACCACGCCAACCGAATTACTGACCAATTGGTTGAACAAAAGTCATCTAGCGGTCGACCGTTTGGATGGTCTACGCTATACCAAATTTATATAATATATATATCCGACCGGTCGAACCAAAGGGTCGTTCAACCGATAACAGGGATTTCAGCATTTTGCCTAAGTGGTATTCGGTCGACCGGAACTGAGATACAGTTCCACCGAATCATCACAGGAACTCTACAGCTTAATTAAATGCTCAGTCGGTCGACCGAAAGTTAAAGGGCGGTCGACCGTTTAGATGGTCAAAGCTCCCAACCGACTTAGCATTGAATAGATCGGTCGGACCAGGTTAAAGGCGTTCGACCGTTTAATAAGTCAAAAACCCCAACCGACCCATTCTCATTGTTTTCGGTCGACCGGCTAAGTGGACCCGTTCGACTGATAACAGTATCAACCCTTTTTCCCGCACAAATCTGGCATAACGGTCGACCGTCCATAGACATCATTTGACCGTTCGCGGGTGCAAATCAATATAATAATAGGATCGGTCGACTGCCCACAGGCACCGGTCGACCGATCGTCGTCTTCAACCTCTGATCAGGTTGAAATCCAACGGGGAATTCGACACCAACGTCAATCCCCAACACTCACAAAGCAAAAGTGAGTTATAATGAAGACTTGGCATGCCTATAATATTTCTGAATATCACAAAATCAAAAAGGAAGTAAGAAAAAGGGGAGGAATTCATCTACACACCCACCGTCACTCGAGCAAATAAGAGAACCAATTTATGTGAGGGGTGTGGAACCTGTAACTCAGGATGCTCATTGCAACATGAGGAACAATTCAACTGGAAACATGCACCAATATGGTGTCATTCAATCCAGTTCTGACTATGGTTGACTTTGAGCAAATTCCATCCGTCCACCGCAGTTCATCAAGGTAATAAGTGCATTTGCTTTATATTTGCATACATTGAGGACAATGCATGATTTAGGTGTGGGGGGTGTTTATGTATATATTTATCTATATATTCTGTCTTTTATTTTAAAAAATAATAATAATGTTTCATGACATAGCTTAAGACTGAACTGCCAAAACCCGTGTACAAATTGCATTGAGTTTTTGTTCCTTATTATATAGTTCTGCTTGTAGAAATTATGACATAAATCTAAGTTCCAAAGAAATAACCCATTGCCCTTTAAGATATGTATGCACTTAAATTGGATGAATCAAATCTTTGAAGTGGTTGATAAAAAGCAGAGGTTGAGGAAAATATACCGGGAAGTGTGGACTTCTAATAGCAATTAAGCCTTGAGGAAATTAAAAATAAAGGAATAAAGTGAAGAAAACACATCTCGCAAAATGATTACAAAAACCCAAGCCCTTGAGTCACTGGTCCGTAGGGGTATCTTGAAACCCGGTAACTTGAGTCTACCAGCTCGGGATTATCGACCAAACTCGCTACACGAATGCAAAAAGGGTAAAAGTGTCAAAAAGCAAATGTGTTGAATCACGGAAGAAAAAAAAATTAAAAAAAATAATACTCAAGGCCCAAAGCTAAAAGAATGATCCATGCCATGGTTGATCCGAATGATACTTCACCACCAGAGGAGGCGTGCAAAATAATTCAAGTGATAAACATGTGTAGAAGGGTTAGTAGTGTGAATGTTGGAGGAACAAAGACCAAGTCATATTTTTAATGAGTTGGATTTATATAATGAGCATGCAAAAATTCTTAGTGAAATGTATAAGGTTGAGGTAGGGATATTGAGAACTATTAATGAAACGTTGATTTAGGAATTTGTGGGTATATCCGCTGAAAACCCTCAGGAGACAACACTCCTCCTCCTAGGAAACTTGGAGGTTTAAAGGCTTGTTGCATGTTGAACGTTTTAATTAAACCGCAAGTGCACGGCCGCGATGAAGCGGTGGCAAGTACGGGTCGTCCTCAGGGAGGCGAGCAGTCTCTTGTTTGCACGAAATCAAGTGGCAAAAATAGGGAGAAGAAAGTTGTCTATGCTAATCTAGACTACGCTACACTAAGAAGTATGAAATGCGAACGAAACAAACAAACGATGGAATAACAACTAAACTAAGAACAAAGAAAGAATGCTGGAATACAGAAATGGGAAAACCCCTAAGGGGTGGAGTGAGTGCACACATGCAAAGAGGTGGGTGTAGAATACATTCTTTAAGCACATGAAGGTGGTGTTTATCAAGCATAGGAAGTGTCTAAATGTTATGGCAAAACCTATCAATCTATTCACCAACTTAGTTGATTAACATTTACATATGCAAGGTGTTTATTTCAGAACCTAAACAAGCATGAGAGGTGTCTAATCATTTTGGCAAAACTCATCAAGTTGTAAATTCTATCCTAAACAAGCAAGCATACATTCATGTTTAATCAACACATTGAAATTAAAGCATTCATCCCATTCTCTAATACATGTATGTACATCTACTCCACCCCCCAAAGGGGATGGAACTACTCACTAAACATTACACTAATTATTAAACTAAGCAAAGAAAGCATATTAAAACTAAGCTAGAATTAAAAGACGATTAAACTAAAACATGCACAAACAATAAAAGAAGCATAAAATAAACAATGAAAGAAACACAAAACTTTATTGATAAAATGACTCACATTAAAAGTAGCATCCTCCTACTTTAGTGTGTGCTTCAAGGCCTCACTTCTAGTATGAAGAATAGCCACTTAAAATATGGAGTGATTACAAAAGGAGGTGAAGAGTTCTATTTATAGGCATGGAAAAAGCTAATCCGGGACAATCCCCCGATGTGGGACTAAACAGATACCACACATAGCCTACACATCCTCTAATACATGTTCTGGAGCAATTTGAGCGCATTTGGGCCAAAAGTGACCGCCAATTAGCGGTCTACAGTGTCCGGATCGCTCTGGAATTTCTTGTGGGCTTTTCAGGAAGGCTTTGTTGGTATTTGATGCATCTAGTTTGCATGTTGGAGCTCCGACCCGAATAGAATTGCCAAAATACTCCCCATGATGGTGAGGAGTATTCTGTTTTGCTCTTAGGTCCTTCTGTCTTGCAATCAGGTCCTTCTTCCTTGCATCTTGGTCCCCAGATCTTACAATTCAGTCCTTTTTCCCAGCTTTTGGGTCCTTTTATCCTTCATCTCTTCAAACCTATTTATTCCTGAAAACTAAACATAAAACTCGTGACATAGCATTGTTTAGGTGAAAGATAATGGATATAAGATACAAATATAAGCATGAAATGATGTCAATCATTGTACATGCTAAGTGCAACCGTGATTCCTACGAAAATGAGTTAGGATTTTCCTGTTTTTATTTTTCTTTTTTTCTGTTTTGCTAGGGACTAGCAAAATTTAGGTGTGGGGGTATTTGATGCATTGCATACATTGCATCACATGTCTTTCATTTAGATTACTTTTACATCAATAAATGCTACTAAGGTATGTGTTTAGTCTTATTTACAGAATACAGGGACCTGAATGCAATTTACCCACATCCCGAGCATAAACGCGTGCAAAAGATTCATTTCTATCATAAAGACTAAGTCAAGTTTATCGGGTTACAAATGGAAATGTATCCAAGCATAAAAGCATTCAAGTCCTAATTGCAAAAAGAACAAGGACATAAGCACAAAAGTAACCGGGGACTTAACTGCGAAAAGTCAAGGACCTAATTGCAAATCACGAGTAGCTTTTATTCTCTTGGAGAAAATATATAGAAAAATCAATGTATATCTCCAAATGTGTGAGGGAATTAATCCGGAGTTCAAAAGAATGGAAAGAATCAATCCAGACGCGCAAAGAAGGATCAAATCATACCATAAACATTCAACCAAAATCCGGACAAAATCAGGCCAGATTGTGCGGCGTTTCCGCCACACCACACACACAATGTGCGGCGTTTCCGTCGCCCAACCATCGATCCGTGTGCTCCAATTTCGTCCAGTCGTGTCTGGACACGTGTACTTTCCAATATTATACTTAGATCTCTTGTAGCAACTATAAATAGACCCGAGAACGATGTTAGAAGGGTCCTTAGTCTTTGGTTGTAATTTTTATTCTTAATCTTAGTTTTGTATTCTTCTTTTCATTAATAAAATTCTGTCTTTTACTTCTTACTTTTAGTTTTCTTTTGTAATGTCTCAAGGACCCCTTCTTCCTCCCTCTATGAGTTTCTAACTCTTTCCAAAGGGTGGAGGTGACGGATTAGGGTGAAGAGAAGATGAATGAATGTTATTATTTTAATTTCGTGTTAGTATATTTTGATTACTTGAGTTTATGTTAAATCATTTATCATGTAATGCTTTATAACTAATATGATTTATTATAAGTTTCTAAATGCTCTAATCTAAACCTTAAATCTAAACCTCCACCCAACGGAATTCACCTATTTGTTCTTTTTTTAGTTTTAATTGTTCTTGCTTCTTGCTTTAGATAATTAAAAATCAAAAAGCTCAAAACCAACTTATTTCTTCTCTCCTTCTTTCCCCCAATCGAAATCACATTAATAACAAATCTCTCCCTCCTTGTGTTCGACCCGTATTTGCCACGTCTCCATTGACGTCGTGCACTTGTGGTATAAATTTAATTCACATCAACATCGTTCAACCGTTCGCGGGTGCAAATCAATATAATAATAGGATCGGTCGACTGCCCACAGGCACCGGTCGACTGATCGTCGTCTTCAACCTCTGATCAGGTTGAAATCCGACGGGGAATTCGACACCAACGTCAATCCCCAACACTCACAAAGCTAAAGTGCGTTATAATGAAGACTTGGCATACCTTAATGAAGCTCGTGGATGCCTCCCAAGCTTTGGCAAACTCCACCCAACTTCTTCTTCTTCTCCTCTTCTTCTTCTCCTTCACTCCTCCTCTCCAAAACTTCTCTCTCACTCTCTGAAATTTGTTAAGGAAGAAAAACGTTTTAATTAACTTACACCTCTACTTATAGGAGAAATCAAGCTTATCTTCAACTCCACCTCCAAAGCTTCCAACCATAGCAAGCCACCTCATGCTTTACTAATCAAGGCTTAATTAGGTTAATTAGGTTTAGTTTAGTTTAATTTAGGTGTTTAGATTAAGGTTATTACAGTAATCGTCCACACACCTAGCCTAATGAACCATTCGTGCAAGTTAGTTAAGTACGTAAGTGACAGACATGGCAACCATAACATCCTCAAGTGATACAAAGTGTAAAGTCCATTAAGGTTCTTATTTGTGTTTTTTTACTTTTTTCTTCTTTTTGGAGCATTAAGATTTACACTAGTTGGTGTTTGATTCTCTCCGGGTCTGGTTTCGTGCGTCATTGTCTGTGAGGACTTACACTATCACGTACACCTTTCCCCAAATCTCCACACAGGGTGATCCCTACCACCCGCGTAACGGGAGTTCGGTCGGTGAATCCCAAGTCAAATCACTCAAAAGCCGTAGGCACTAACTCCCCTCGGACCTAATATCCCGAGTGATAGGAGCTCTGCGAGAAGAGAGAACACCACTTATTAATTATCTACATTGGGAACCAAAACCCCTACACTTAAAGTTTCACAACAAGATTTTAAGGGTCCCTGACTACGACAAACTCCTTATACTAACAGACACAAATGATTTGACTCACTAGGTTCATGGTAGACTTCTTTAATTGTTTGAGTACTGAAAACCTATGATTACTCACCCCCTGAGGGAAGAATGGGGTGCATCCTTATGACTCGATAAGACCTAAAACTGGTATACTAGATATCCAAATGCATCATGTTCAAGTCAATTCTGGGAGCTTCTCTTTTGATATCCTCAAAACGGTTTTGAACTTGCTAAACACATACTCAAACCCCACAAAACATTTTCTTTTGCAAACACATCAGATTTTTGAAAGAACTGGAAAATACCCCCACGCTGGCGTGAGGTACGCAATTTCCTACACTCATTCATTCATCTCGTATGCCCATGCATTAGTTAGTAGGAATTGCATCAGGACAAGAGTGAGCGAGCGTTTGATTGGAGCGATTGATTGCTAGATTTTGGATCAAAACGCTATTAAGGAGGGGATGTCCCATAAAAGATAAGGTGGGGGATTTCATCACCCTTTCCTAAGCCCCAAAGATAAGGTGGAGCATGAAGCCGAGTCGTCTCGCGGTGACGAGGGAGACCGGGTTCCATACATGGAATACCTCGGTCCGCTTCCGCCACCACATAGACCTCCTTCTCCTCCTCCTCTGACTCGAGAGGAAGGGAGATTCGGTCAGGATTGAGTTCTTGGTGCACCACCATCTTTAGCTCGACAGGATAGACCGATGACTTTGTGGGAGCGGACCAATGCTGCTCGGGCCGCGCAGCCTTCTTGCATAGTTGTTCCCCCTGCTCGCGGGAACAACTATGAGCTGAAACCTCAATATGTAAGTATGCTTCCAACCTTTACTGCCAATAAGGAGGATCCATATATCTTTATACGCGAATTCGAGGAAGTATGCTCCATGTTCAAGATTCAACAGCTTGACGAGGATTCAGTCCGGTTGAGGATGATTTCTTTCGCATTGAAGGATAATGCGAAGAAATGGATGTATAGCCGCCCGGCGAGCTCGATTCGGTCATGGGATGACTTTGTGAACGTCTTTCTGAAGAGATTTTTCCCTCAAAGGAAATTTCAACATATACGGCACCAGATACATCAAATGTATCAGACCGAGACCGAATCGTTTCATGGTTTCTTTGAGAGGTTCAAGGACCTTCTCCAGCAGTGTCCTCATCATGGACTTGAGCTATGGCAGCTGTGCCAAATTATTTATGAGGGCATCAACTACAACACCTGCACATTGTTGGAGTCGATGTGTCAGGATGACTTCCAAATGAAACCCATCGAGGAGGCATGGGAGACTTTTGAGGCTTTGGCTGAACGTGTAGGATCGTGTGGGTCTATAGGTCCACAAACTAATCACGATTAAGCCCTAATTAACTACTTGGTTGATTGATCAAGGAATTGCAGCGGAAATTAAAAACAAATCAAACACAAGTAGGAAAGCAATGCAAACCACACAAGAAGGCACCGGATTTACAGAGGTTCGGCCGCGCCTACGTCCTCTCTTGCAAGCCCCTCTCGAATCCCCGTTCGAGATCCTCTTGCGTCTTCACTATGCATCCCCATTCTGGGCCGGGAGCAACGCCTTTTACAAGTTTCAAGCTCGCGAACAACCCTCGCCGAGCTTGGCACCACCTCTCACAAACCGAGAGAATCACTTCGGGCTTTCACCGAAATCCTTGCTTCTTTGTCTTGGGCTTACACCAAGACCCTTGCTCACTTTGTCTTGGGCTTTCACCAAGACCCTTGCTCTCTTGACAACAATTGGAGTGGAACTCACTCTTCTAGTATTGAGCACAACAGATGCTAATATGAATGTATGATGAAGGATGTGGAAATTAGGCTTTGGAATCACTAATTGGGAGCTTTGAGGTTGTGGAAAATCTCACTATAAGTTTGACACTTTGGAGTTGTGAAATCTTATGGAAAACTAAGTGTGAACCTCTATTTATAAGCTCCTAAATATTTCTAGCCGTTTGGACAAGATTTGATTGGGTTTTGTGCAAGATACACAAAACAGAAAATCGGTTTCAGAAATCTGTCCAGAAACGGTCGACCGAAAGGTGTATCGGTCGACCGAACCCTTGAGTCTGTTGATGGATCGGTTGACCGAACATAGGTACTGGTCGACCGAATCACTTAAGCTCTATAGGTCAACGGTCGACCGAGCAGGTACCGGTCGACCGAACTACTGGGTTCGGTAGAGAGAAATCTTGATCGGTTGGACAAACTTGTGTCGACCGATAGCAGGTAGATTTTACCTATTTGAACGGTCGACCAAACTGGGCAAATGGTTCGACCGGTTCTAATGTATATGGGGGTGTATATTGAGAAAAATGTGTATACGATCGTTGTATAATACGACAAATAAAACGGTCATATTTTTACCAAAAACAGCAAACGAAACGGTTGACCGAACATGTATGGGTAATCGGTTAAATAGATGTGTGATCGGTTGAACGGATTGGTCTGGTATAACAAAAATTGTGTATAACCGGTCGACCAAAAGGTGAACGGTCGACCGAACTCAGGCAGACTGGCGACCAATGTTTTAGGTGTTTAGGTGATCTAATGGAGTCCAAATTATATGATATTTTGTGTGTGACTCCTAAAAGGAACCTAGTGTGTGAATGCATGCATATTAGCTTAAGTTATGCTCAATTTACATAAGTTCCTAATTCTCAAAGAAAGGTAAAATTACATGTCTTCAATCCTAGCTTGATTACATGTCTTGACTTGATTTTTCTTCTTTCTTGAGTCTTGATCACCTGTAGATGTTAGCACAATACAACATGTATACTATTATACTACATGTGCTAATCTACATGTCCTTATTAAGATTCGGTTTAATTACATCATCAAAATACGGATTAAGGCCAAAAAGCCAACAGAACGTACCTTCAAGTGGGACACCATGAGAACGCCACCAGCCGCCACGTCTTCTGGTCGAGCTGGATCATATCATGTTGAGTCAATTATCGCGTCTGAGGCGAAAACGGTTGCTCTCATGCGTAGGATTGAGAGTTTGGAGATGGACCGAGCTCCTGTAGCTCAGGTCGCTACTCCCGGGTGTAGTAGGTGTAGACTATCGGGACATGATGACTTGGAATGCGCTTACGCTCCAAGGGATAGTGAGCATGCAAATGAGATGCATCAACCAAGGCCCCGTCACGACCCGTACAGTCAATCCTACAACCCGGGATGGTGTAACCATCCTAACTTCTCTTGGGGGTCTAGTGGAGGCAACGGTCAGAGCTCGCACGCTCAACCTCAACCTCCACCTTATCAACCTCCACGCCCATCGGTGACCTACCAACCTCCACATCAAAGGTCTCAGCACCATAATTACCAACCTGGTAAGGCCTCTTCGTTGGGTTATTCTAACCAGACTCCACCACCCCAGCGGGTTGACCCTAAGGACTCTACCCTTGAACAAACCCTTCAAGCGTTCATGCAGAGCACTCAATCCATGTTTGCGGCCAACAATAATTTGGTCAAATGATTGGAAATGGAAGTTAGCCAGTTGGCTCATCAACTCCATGAACGCGAGAAGGGACAGTTACGAAGTCAACCTGTGGTAAATCCCAGGGGTCAGCCTGCTCATGGTAGGCAGAATGTACACAATGTTTAAAGTGACCCTTCCCAACATGCCAATGTTGTCCATACCTTGAGATCGGGAAGGGTTGTTGACAACAATGTGGAAATGCCTGACGCCAACCCTGTCAAGGAACCTAATTCTAAGACTCCTTCTCATGATTCTTATGTCCCTAAGGCACCATTCCCTCATCGGTTGACTAAAAAATGTGATGAGCATTGGGACAAGATCGTTGAGGTACTTAGGCAAGTAAAGGTGAACATCCTATTGTTGGACGTTGTTCAACAAATGCCACCATATGCCAAGTTCCTCTAGGACCTTTGCACCACCAAGAGAAAAACAAATGTGCCCTAAAAGGCCTTTTTGGCCGCCAATGTGAGCTCCATATTGACACAGCCCATGCAAGTCAAATATAAGCACCCAGGTTGTCCAACTGTCTCTTGCATGATTGGGAATGTGACAATCTCTCAAGCTTTATTGTATTTGGGGGCATCTATGAATCTCCTGCCTTACTCTGTCTATGTCAACCATGGAATTGAGATCTTAAACCAACGAGGACAACCCTCCAGTTGGCTGATAGATCCGTCAAGATTCCACGAGGGAGTGTGGAGGATGTCCTTATCAAAGTGGGTGAGTTCGTATTTCCAGTTGATTTCATCATCTTGGATACCGAACCCGTGTCCAACCCACAAGGACCAATTACTGTGATCCTTGGGAGGCCATTTCGTGCGACATCTAATGCTTTGATCAATTGTCACAATGGCTTGATGAGGTTGTCTTTTGGAAACCTCACGGTGGATTTCAACATCTTCACTCTTGGTAAGCAACCCGGGCTCTTCGACGACACTGTTGGAGCCAATTTCGTCCAGGACACGGATGAGCCCGAGTCATTAGGCATGTTCGACTCACATCGACATATTATTGAGGTGCATAACGACCAGGTTGCGAATGAAGAGGATCTTGAGGAATCTGCCACCATTTCTCGGGACGAGGAGTGTTGAACGTTTTAATTAAAACACAAGTGCACGGCCACGATGAAGCGGTGGCAAGTACGAGTCATCCTCGGGGAGGTGAGCAGCTTCTTGTGTATCAGAAATCAAGTGGAAAAATTGGGGGAAAAAGATTGATTATGCTACTCCACACTAAACTACGCTACGAAGTATGAAATGCGAACGAAAGAGACAAACAATGAAATGACAACTAAGCTAAGGACAAAACAAGAATGCTGGAATACAGAAATGGGAAAACCCCTAAGGGGTGGAGTGAGTGCACACAAGCAAAGAGGTGGGTGTTGAACACATTCTTTAAGCACAAATAAAGGTGGTGTTATCATGCATAGGAAGTGTCTAAATGTTGTGGCAAAACCTATCAATCTATTCACCAACTTAGTTGATAAACATTTACATATGCAAGATGTTTATTTCAGAACCTAAACAAGCATGAGAGGTGTCTAATCATTTTGGCAAAACTCATCAAGTTATAAATTCTATCCTAAACACGCAACATACATTCATGTTTTATCAACACATTGGAATTAAAGCATTCAATCCATTCTCATTTGCATGTATGTACATCTACTCCACCCCCCAAAGGGGATGAAACTATTCACTAAACATTACACTAATTATTAAACTAAGCAAAGAAAGCATATTAAAACTAAGCTAGAAATAAAAGACGATTAAACTAAAACATGCACAACCAATAAAAGAAGCATAAACAAACAATGAAAGAAACACAAAACATTATTGATAAAATGACTCACATTTCAAGTAGCATCCTCCTACTTTAGTGTGTGCTTCAAGGCCTCACTTCTAGTAGGAAGAATAGCCACTTAAAATATGGAGTGCTTACAATAGGAGGTGAAGTTCTATTTATAGGCATGGAAAAAGCTAATCCGGGACAATCCCCCGATGTGGGACTAAACCAACACCAAAAATAGCCTCAACGAACATTAATACAAGTCCAGGACAAATCTTGGCGGATCTGGACTAATCCAGACCGCCAATTGGAGGTTCCAGACCGCCAATTGGTGGTCCAAAATGTCCGGATCCAGTTGAGTTTTGTTTTGGGCTTTTCTTTGTTCTTTTGGTGGTCTTTGATGCATCTACTTCGTTTGTTGGAGCTCCGACCCGAATCCAATTGCTAAAATACTCCCCATGATGGTGTGAAGTATTCTGTTTTGCTCTTAGGTCCCTCTGTCTTGCGTTGAGGTCCTTCTCCGTTGCATCTTGATCCCCAGATCTCACTAGTGGTCTCAACTGAATCATTCAACGAACACTCCCTTTGGACATTCATGTTCAAGGCCAGCTCACTCTGTTGCATTGTGAAGACAGGCAATGCGTTTTCGCTGGGCCCACGAACATTCTCAACGGGTTGCATTGGGGTTAGGGGTGTTCGTTGATTTTGTGGTGTTTTCTCCAATTGGCAGATGAGATTGAGATTTAAAGGTTCATCCATGGGTTCATGTTGCCTACCAGAGTTGAACACATGAAACTCGGCACTCATGTTACCGAATGAGAGCTTCATGAGACCATTTCTACAATTAATCAAGGCATTGGAGGTGGCCAGAAATGGTCTACCCAAAATCATAGGTATTTGAGAGTGGGTGTTCGCAACAAGATTGGTATTGAGGACAACAAAATCGACTGGAAATATAAAATCTCCAACTTTGATAAGCACGTCCTCGATAATCCCCATGGGAATACGAATGGATCTATCTGCCAATTGGAGGGTGATCTTAGTTGGTTTCAATTCTCCCAAGTTCAACTGTTGATAAACAGAGAATGGGAGGAGGTTAACCGCTGATCCTAAATCAAGCAAAACATTGCTCATTCTAGTGTCCCCTATCGTACACTGAATAGTAGGACACCCAGGGTCCTTGTATTTTGTGTAGGTGGGATTGGACAAAAGTGAGCTGATATTTGCAGCCAATAATGCTTTCTTAGGAACATTTGTCTTCCTCTTGGTTGTGCAGAGATCCTTCAACACTTTGGCATATTGAGGTATTTGTTGGATGACATCCAACAAGGGGATGTTAACCTTTACTTGCTTAAACACCTCTAATATCTTGTCCATGTTGTCACTCTGCTTTTTGGTTAACCTACTTGGATAGGGAGCTTTTGGTAGGTAGGTTTTCTGCGGTGCCTGAGAAGGAAGCCTTGGTGTATTACCCTCACCCTTAGCCTCTTCTTCACCACCATTCCCACTAAGGGGCTGCATAGATGGTGGTGGTTGTGGCAAGGAAATGTGATTGTCAACATGTTTTGCATTCCTTAAGCTCACAATGGAATTGACATGGTGAACAGGTTCTGATTGACATCATTTCATGCTCATATTTGTATCTTATATCCATTATCTTACACCTAAGCAATGCTACGTGATGAGTTTTATGTTTAGTTTTCAGGAATAAAGAGGTTTGAAGAGAAGAGCCATGAAAGGACCCAAAAGCTGGGAAAAAGGACTGAATGGTGAGATCTAGGGACCAAGATGCAAGGGAGAAGGACCTGAATGTAAGACAGAAGGACCTAAGAGCAAAACAGAATACTCCACACCATCACGGGGAGTATTTTACCAATTCTATTCGGGTCGGAGCTCCAACAAGTCAAGTAACCGCATCAAAGACCAACAATACCAGAAAGCAAACCCCACAACAAATTCCAACACGATCCGACAATTTTGGACCGCCAATTGGCGGTCTTGGACCGCTAATTGGCGGTCCATATTGCTCAGGATCCGTCAACATTTCTCCTGGACTTGTACTAATGTTCGTTTAGGCTATTTTTGGTATTGGTTTAGTCCCACATCGGGGGATTGTCCCCGATTAGCTTTTTCCATGCTTATAAATAGAACTCTTCACCTTCCATTGTAATTACCCATTGCTTGGTGGCATTCTCTCTACTAAGGAGTGAGCCTTGAAGCAAAAACTCAAGGTGGAGAAGAATGCTACCTTCAATGTGAGTCATTTTGTTAATAAAATAATTCTTCTAGTTTCTTTAAATCTTGTCTTTTAATTTGTGCATGTTTGTTTAGTCTTTCCTTTCCTTTTATGTTTCTTTAATGCTTCTTGCCTTCTTAGTTAACTTTCATTTCAGTATTATGCTTTCTTTGCTTAGTCTAATCAGTAGTGTAATGAGTAGTGAGTAGTTCCATCCCCATTTGGGGGGTGGAGAAATATGTGATATAATCATGTAGTGTATTAAGTGTGTGTTATTTTTATCCCTTGAGCTTTATATGATTTCCATAACCATCTAATGGGTCTCCACTCTTATCTTTGATAGGCTAATGCTCTTGAATGAAGCTTAGCTTATGCTTTGATTAGTGGACCTATTTTATGGGGAATGATAAGGTTAGGATATGGATGAAGTTAATGTTGGAAACACAATTTGTAGTGTATGTGCTCTTGTTGCCTTTACCTTAGCTAATGTCTTGTATGTTTTAATGATGTAGTGAAATCTTAATTCATGTAGAGGCATAGTAGGGTATAGTCTTTATACTTGAGTTCATGTAGCTTCATTCCAATTATTGTCTTGTATGTTTTAATGATGTAGTCATATCTTAATTCATGTGGAGGCAAAGTTGGATGTAGTTTTATGATTTCATGCACTACATGTTGTGAGGAGCTTAATGAACACACACACACTTCTTTATGTTCACATTATTTCTCTACCCCCTTTGGGGTTTAGTTTTCTTGCTTTTCTTCCATTTCTATTTGCGTTTTAGTGTAGTTTAGTGTAACCAACCTTTCTTCCCCTTCTTTACCTCTCGCCTTCGCACAAACCAAGTGTCGACACACCTCCCAGTGGACGACCCGTATTTGCCACCGCTTCAACTCGGCCGTGCACTTGCGGTTAAATATAAAACGATCAATCAAGTTTTTGGCGCCGTTGCCGGGGAGGTGCTCTGTCCAGACGTTGGTTTGGACGATTCGAGGGGTTTTTAATTTTTTGTTTCCAGATTTTCATAGTTTCAGGGAACTACTGGATCAAGGGGAGGCTGCTGGACAAATTTGAGGAACAGAAGACCTAAATGGACCGCCAATCAGCGGTTGGAGACCGCCAATTCGCGGCCTGGTGAGGGCTTCCTACTTTCAAATTTTTTCTGGTAGTTAGTTTTGTAATTTGTGTTATCTGGGAGCCCTATTTTACATGATTTGACTTCTGGTTTGCTCCCAGATCATTAATCACTCCCCCATTAATCAACTTGGCCCTAAAATCCAAAGCAAAAGACTAGACGTTCTTATTTGTTTAGGTCACACATCATGTATTGACTTAGGCATATAGTTGTCTTTTCTTTTAGCTTTATTTTCAGTTGTTGAGTGCTGGCGTGAGGTACACATTTCCTACACTCATTCATGCATCTCGTATGCCCATGCATTAGTTAGTAGGAATTGCATCAGGACAAGAGTGAGAGAGCGTTTGATTGGAGCGATTGATTGCTAGATCTAGGATCAAATCGCTACTAAGGAGGGGTTGTCCCATAAAAGATAAGGTGGGGGATTTCATCACCCTTTCCTTGGCCCCAAAAATCACTCGTAATAAAGCCTTAACTAAAAGCAAGTAGACATTGGCCCTAAGGAATTCGGACGCACTAGGAGAGTAATCTAGTCGAGACCGTCATGACCTGATCGGCGTTGCCTACCTTGTCGATAGTAGGAGGTACTGGATCTCCGGATCTGGTATCACTTGCTGGGCATTGTGGTCCTCGTTGTAGGGAGGTGAGACGTGTCGAGGCTAGTGACCTCGAAGTTAGGCGTCGTCTAGCCTAAGGACCCATTGCCTTTCATTGTTTGAGCCGTGCTTGCTAGTTAGGCTTCTTCCTGATCCCTCTACCCACGCTAGCTTTAGGGATTCTTCCCTTCTCCTCTGAGTCATCTTCTTCTCACCTACTTCTACGTTTTAGTCTCCTCCCCTTTACACTCTCTGGTAGCGTTTAAGGGTCGAGTCGAGCACTTTTTGCGAGCTTAGTCTCGTGGTGGTGAGAGTGGTCGACTCGAGAGTTGTTTGTTGAGATGGATGGTTACATGGGCGACCATTCATATCATTGTTGGGACCAGGATGATTCTCCCTGGTATTCCAGACCCATGCAACCTGGGGTTGCTCAGACGAACACCCCGTACGGTTGGGATGATCTTCATTATGTGACTGAACAATCTTCATATAGGGGTGATATGAGAGAGGCACCGACGGCTAGATCTCCATCTAGTTATGTTGGATCATACTCTGGACAACAAACTTTGGCCTCTTTCATGCATGCGGTAGACGACATGAGTGCACCAGTGGCTCCAGTAGCCATACCGTGCGATTGTTGTGGGTTGAGTGGTCATAATATCGGGGAATGTCCTTATGTTCCCCAAGAGCCTGAGTATGAGCATACATTTTCCCAAAATGCTCAATATGACCATTACGCATCCGCGTACATCCCGAGAGTGATGGATTCATGGGGAAACAATTCTTATTCAAATTCTTATACTTCATATTCACCCCAGTATCCTCCTCCCGAATACCCAGAATTCTACCAGCACCCCACTCCAAATCATTGGACTCATTCTCAGCCCATCAACACCCAACCCCAAAATTTCCCAAGCTCTGACTTGGACCCCATCGTTGACCGCATACCTGATTCCTTGAAACAAACTCTCCAAACATTCATGGAAACCACACAAAACTTATTGAAGTCCAACTTGAATTCCTTGCAAACCATGGAAATGCAAGTGAGCCAGATGACACAGCAATTCCATGAACGTGAGGAGGGTAACTTTTCTTGTCAACATGAGGATTCATCTTTTGATATCGAACCACCACCACATCCACAAATTCAAAGCACAACCTTTCAAAGTGAAACTCCTAGTCAGCCTGAGGGACTTGGGGTTTCAATTCACGATCACTTAGTGGAGGATTCGATTCAAATTGAGAATAACTTGGACCAGTTTCATTATGAGTTGGCACATGATTGTGCCTTATCTTTTTGTCCCGTGGCCCTTGAGCCACATGATCTTCATGTTGTGCCTCTTAAGGACTCACCTCTGGTGGAGCAAGAGCTCCCTAGTACCCTCAATTTCAAACAACCTGATGAGAGTTTGCCTCTCACTATTGTTCCTGATCATCTTGGAAATGATGGAACATCAAACAACTACAATGCTCATGAGGGTATTAGGAGTTCCTTGGAGGATACTTTGGGTATGAGACCCACTTCTTGTTCTCCTGGTGAGTTGGACATGCATAA
The DNA here is from genome assembly GCA_963682175.1 of Triglochin maritima. Taxonomy (NCBI): domain Eukaryota; kingdom Viridiplantae; phylum Streptophyta; class Magnoliopsida; order Alismatales; family Juncaginaceae; genus Triglochin; species Triglochin maritima. The sequence goes on along the minus strand of OY821773.1, from coordinate 36,199,135 downwards.
CGAGGTGCTTGACCTCGTTCCGACCCACTAGCCTGTTGGTTGGAGAGTTTGGATTGATGATCATAACTTCAGTTCCGCAACGGGAGATATTTTTCTTCCGTTGCCCCTTATTTCCCAAACTCTCGAGAGGTTCAAGCTCTTTCAGTTTGATCCTTTGAATGAGACGCCTTTGCGTCCGATTCACGAACCTCTCATTTCTTCTGGTGCTCTTTGTGAAGGGGGCCCACGCATGCGTATTCTGGCCCCGCGTGGTGTCATGTTCCCTTTCCAAGTGCATTGACCCACCCTTGAGGTTCCCATTTGATGTCTTTTGACAAATGAAGATGGGAACTTATGTTTGTACATAGTTATATAAAAAAAAAGAAAAAAAAAAAAGAAGTACAATAAAAGACTCCTTCAGTGAGCATTGATTGTTGTGAGCCCCAACCCTTGTGTATTTGGGCTCCATTTCTTTCACGTATTTGTATCCCTTCTTTAGCATCTCACAGGTTTTGAGGGAATTCGGGTTATGTCCATCAACATGACCTTGCACTTCCCTTTGTACTTCACGTTGGTGAGATCTCTTCTGTTTCATGCATACATCCATGTCGTATTTTGCTCACATTCATTGAGGACAATGCATGAAGTAGGTGTGGGGGGGTGTTTTACGTGTGTACATAGTCGAGTCTTTTCTTTTGATGTTGTTTTCTTTTGTTTGCATTGTTACGGTCATGTTAGTGTGCTGCATTTAATATCGATATATCTGCTTGCCATGATCCTTGGGTGACTTGTCTTCTTTTGCTTGCCGAGTGCTTCAAAATTTTCTCATTTCTTTCAAAATCTTCATGTGTTTGCGAAAGAAAATGTTTTGTGGGTTTTGCGTGTGTTTAGCATGTGCAAAACCGTTGAGAGGCAAAGTAAAAAGAAAGCTCCCAAAATTGTCTTGAACTTGATGCATTAGGATATCTAGTACGTGGCTTTAGGATTTATCGAGTCGTTAGGATGCACCCCAGTTTTCCCTTGGGGTGAGTAATCATAGGGTTTCAGTGCTCAAACATTTAATGAAGTCCACCCTGAACCTAGTGAGTCAATAATTCGTGTCTGTTAACTTAAGGAAGTTTGTTGTAGTCAAGGACCCTCTAAATCCTGTTGTGAGACATTAGTGTAGGGGTTTTGGTTCATGTGTAGATAAGAAATAAGTGAGTAGGTGTTCTCTCTTCTCGCACGGCTCCTATCACTCGGGAAAGTAGGTCTGAGGGGACTTTATGCCTGGTGCTTTCGAGTCATCTGACTTGGGATGCGCCGACTGAACTCCCGTTACACGGGTGGTAGGGATTGCCCTATGTGGAGATGTGGGAAAAGGTATACGTGATAGTGTAAGTCCTCATGGGCAATGATGCACGGAACCTGACCCTGGGAGAATGAAGCTCCAACTAATAAAAAGTAAAAGAAAAAGAAAAATGTGAAAAGAAACAAAAAGAAAAAAAATATATGATAATGCAAATAAGAACCTTAATGGACTTTACACTTTGTAGCACTTGAGGATGTTGAGGTTGTCCATGTCTTTCACATAATTCCTTATTTAACTTGCACGAATGGTTCATTAGGGTAGAGGTGTGGACTGATCACCTATATAGAGTCGGCCCGTAGCATTACCGCGTCCATTGATCGACAAAATATTTCCAACGAGTCGAGGTCTAGATTGAATAATGCATCTTGTTCGGATTTTGTGGGTATATCCGCTGAAAACCCTCAGGAGACAACACTCCTCCTCCTTGGCAACAAAGAGGTTTAACGGCTTGTTGCACGTGCTAAGTGCAACCGTGATTCCTACGAAAGTGAGTTAGGATTTCTTGTTTCTCGTTTGTTTTTCTCTTTCTTTGTTTTGCTCGAGACTAGCAAAAACTTAGGTGTGGGGGTATTTGATTGACATCATTTCATGCTCATATTTGTATCTTATATCCATTATCTTACACCTAAGCAATGCTACGTGATGAGTTTTATGTTTAGTTTTCAGGAATAAAGAGGTTTGAAGAGAAGAGCCATGAAAGGACCCAAAAGCTGGGAAAAAGGACTGAATGGTGAGATCTAGGGACCAAGATGCAAGGGAGAAGGACCTGAATGTAAGACAGAAGGACCTAAGAGCAAAACAGAATACTCCACACCATCATGGGGAGTATTTTACCAATTCTATTCGGGTCGGAGCTCCAACAAGTCGAGTAACCGCATCAAAGACCAACAATACCAGAAAGCAAAGCCCACAACAAATTCCAACACGATCCGACAATTTTGGACCGCTAATTGGCGGTCCATATTGCTCAGGATCCGTCGAAATTTCTCCTGGACTTGTATTAATGTTCGTTTAGGCTATTTTTGGTATTGGTTTAGTCCCACATCGGGGGATTGTCCCCGATTAACTTTTTCCATGCTTATAAATAGAACTCTTCACCTTCCATTGTAATTACCCATTGCTTGGTGGCATTCTCTCTACTAAGGAGTGAGCCTTGAAGCAAAAACTCAAGGTGGAGAAGAATGCTACCTTCAATGTGAGTCATTTTGTTAATAAAATAATTTTTCTAGTTTCTTTAAATCTTGTCTTTTAATTTGTGCATGTTTGTTTAGTCTTTCCTTTCCTTTTATGTTTCTTTAATGCTTCTTGCCTTCTTAGTTAACTTTCATTTCAGTATTATGCTTTCTTTGCTTAGTCTAATCAGTAGTGTAATGAGTAGTGAGTAGTTCCATCCCCATTTGGGGGGTGGAGAAAAATGTGATATAATCATGTAGTGTATTAAGTGTGTGTTATTTTTATCCCTTCAGCTTTATATGATTTCCATAACCATCTAATGGGTCTCCACTCTTATCTTTGATAGGCTAATGCTCTTGAATGAAGCTTAGCTTATGCTTTGATTAGTGGACCTATTTTATGGGGAATGATAAGGTTAGGATATGGATGAAGTTAATGTTGGAAACACAATTTGTAGTGTATGTGCTCTTGTTGCCTTTACCTTAGCTAATGTCTTGTATGTTTTAATGATGTAGTGAAATCTTAATTCATGTAGAGGCATAGTAGGGTATAGTCTTTATACTTGAGTTCATGTAGCTTCATTCCAATTATTGTCTTGTATGTTTTAATGATGTAGTCATATCTTAATCATGTGGAGGCAAAGTTGGATGTAGTTTTATGATTTCATGCACTACATGTTGTGAGGAGCTTAATGAACACACACACACTTCTTTATGTTCACATTATTTCTCTACCCCCTTTGGGGTTTAGTTTTCTTGCTTTTCTTCCATTTCCATTTGCGTTTTAGTGTAGTTTAGTGTAACCAACCTTTCTTCCCTTTCTTTACCTCTCGCCTTCGCACAAACAAAGTGTCGACACACCTCCCAGTGGACGACCCGTATTTGCCACCGCTTCAACGCGGCCGTGCACTTGCGGTTAAATATAAAACGATCAATCAAGTTCCTCCACATGGTTCACTTGCCTCCCCCGAGGTACCACATTCTCATTTTGCATGTGTTGTTGTTGGTACATACGGGGGTTAGCCTCAGACTGGCTAGGAAAAGACCATCTCTCTCTTTCATGTACAGACTGAGCCAATTGGCCCATCTGAAGCTCTAGAGATTTGATGGTCTGCTGATTGGAAGTGAGAACTTGACTCGTAGTTGACATAAAAAAATTCATTGAGTTTTCAAGTCCACAAGTCAAGGTCTCAAGCGAATTGAATCGGGTTTCCATATTAAGTCATGTAGAGATTCTACATGACTTATCCTACCACATGAATGACAGGGAACTGGACCAGATGTGGACATGTGAGGTGCACTGATTGGCATCATTTCATGTTTATATTTGTATCTTATATCCATTATCTTTCACCTAAACAATGCTATGTTACGAGTTTTATGTTTAGTTTTCAGGAAAAAAGAGGTTTGAAGAGAAGAGCCATGAAAGGATCCAAAAGCAGGGAAAAGGACTTAATTGTGAGACCTGGGGACTAAGATGCAAGGGATAAGGACCTGATCGTAAGACCGAAGGACCTAAGAGCAAAACAGAATACTCCACACCATCATGGGGAGTATTTTACCAATTCGATTCGGGTCGGAGCTCCAACAAGTCAAGTAACCACATCAAAGACCAACAATACCAGAAAGAAAAGCCCACAACAAATTCCAACGCGATCCGAAGTTTTTGGACGGCCAATTGGAGGTCTTGGACCGCTAATTGGTGGTCCATATTACTCAGGATCCGCCCAAATTTCTCCTGGACTTGTATTAATGTTCGTTTAGGCTATTTTTGGTATTGGTTTAGTCCCACATCGGGGGATTATCCCCGATTAGCTTTTTCCATGCTTATAAATAGAACTCTTCACCTTCCATTGTAACTACCCATTGCTTGGTGGCATTCTCTCTACTAAGGAGTGAGCCTTGAAGCAAAAACTCAAGGTGGAGAAGAATGCTACCTTCAATGTGAGTCATTTGTTAATAAAATAATTCTTCTAGGTTCTTTTAATGTTGTCTTTTAATTTGTGCATGCTTGCTTAGTCTTTCCTTTCCTTTTAAGTTTCTTTAGTATTTCTTGCTTGCTTAGTATAGTTTCATTTCAGTTTAATGCTTTATTTTGTTAGAGTAGTTAGTTTAAATATGTGTGAGTAGTTCCATCCCCATTTGGGGGGTGGAGAAATATGTGATATAATCATGTAGTGTATTAAGTGTGTGTTATCTTTATCCCTTGAGCTTTATATGATTTCCATAACCATCTAATGGGTTTTCACTCTTATCTTTGATATGCTAATGCTCTTGAATGAAGCCTAGTTTATGCTTTGATTAGTGGACCTATTTTATGGGGAATGATAAGGTTAGGATATGGATGAAGCTAATATTGGAAACACAAATTGTAGTGTATGTGCTCTTGTTGCCTTTACCTTAGCTAATGTCTTGTATGTTTTAATGATGTAGTCTTATCTTAATTCATGTGGAGGCATAGTAGGGTCTAGTCTTTATACTTGAGTTCATTTAGCTTCATTCCAATTATTGTCTTGTATGTTTTAATGATGTAATCTTATCTTAATTCATGTGGAGGCAAAGTTGGATGTAGTTTTATGATTTCATGCACTACATGTTGTGAGGGGCTTAATTGAACACACACACACATCTTTATATTCACATTATTTCTCTACCCCCTATGGGGTTTAGTTTTATTGCTTATCTTCATTTCCTTTTGCATCTTAGTGTAGTTTAGTGTAATCAACCTTTCTCTCCTTCTTTTACTACTCACCTTCGAACAAACCAATTGTCGACACACCTCCCAGTGGATGACCCATATTTGCCACCGCTTCAACGCGGCCGTGCACTTGCGGTTAATATAAAACGATCAATCATGCACCATGTTGGTTTTGGAGCTCAATCGAATCCATACGGCACATTAAGGCCACCATGCGCGCCTCGGTGGCCGTAGTGGTACCGACAACAAATGCGGCACCCAATCTAGTCGAGTATGCATTCGCGATCCTTGCTCCTATGCTAGATGATGTAGGTGGTTCCCTCACACTCTCCCATTGCATGGTTTTCTCAGCAAGGTCTTCTAGGAAGGCCCAATCCTCCTTTGCATCCTTTCCCAAGAACTCTCCTTGACACATGGACTCAAGGAGCGTTCTTGACGGGATGTGAAGACCTTCGTAAACAATCTGACAAAGACGCCACAACTCAATGCCATGGTGAGCACGAGGATAGTATCTCTTTGAACCTCTCTAGATTTGCATGAAATGGTTCAGTCTCATGTTGATAGAAAGAATTGATATCGTTCCTCAATTTTTGAGTCGATGATTTGGAAAGTACTTCTTGAGGAATGTAGATTGAAACTCATCCCAAGTCCTAAAGGAATTCGCCTGGTTGTTGTACAACCACTTCTTGGCATCATCCTTTAATGCGAAAGGAACGAGCCTAAGATGGATGGAGTCTGTGCTAAGTTGTTGCAGCTTGAACATAGCACAGACCTCCTCAAATTCCCTGAGAAAGATATAGGGGTCACCTTTCCCAGTGAACCGAGGGAGCATGGAAATGAATTGAGGCTTAACCTCAAAATGGTTCCCATTAGCCTCTGGTAATACGATACATGAGGGTAGAATGGTATGGCTTGGGTAGCATCGATCACGACGAGGTATGGGAACGACAAGTTCAAGAACAGGTCGAGCAGGCGGGTCCAGCAACTGCTCCTCCTCACGGAAATTAGCAGCCATTGGACCCAAACTATGTGCGACACGAGAGGAGGAAGGCGTCGAGAAATTGATGACCGAAGCCAGATTGACAACGCTCCTCGTCAAACAACCACTCTCGTCTCGTGTCCACGAAAGCAAGCACAAAGGTGCACACACCAAAACTTTTTTTTTCTTTTTTTTTCAAACAAAGAATGTACGTAGAAGAGAAGACTGGGGAACACAAGAGAGAAAGAATGACTCAGGAGAGAAGGGAAGAAGTCCTTATGCTACGGCGGATGGGTATAGGTAGAAGCACACAAGCAAACAAGGCTCAAGCAATCCTAAGGTCGCTATAGGTCCTTACAGCTAGACGACGCCTAACTGCGAGGTCACGCGGCTTCAACACGCCTCACCTCCCTACGACGAGGACCACAAAGCCCAGCAAGTGAGTCAAGATCCGGGGATATCGTCTCTCCTACTATCGACAAAGTGGGCAACGCCGATCAGGTTATGACAGTCGGGACCAGATCACTCTCCTAATGCGTCTGAATTCCTTAAGGCCAATGTCTACTTGATTTTAGAAATTAGGCTCTTGATTAGTGTGGTTTTTGGGGCGAAGGAAAGGGTGATGAAATCCCCCACCTTATCTTTTACGGGACAACCCCTCCTTAGTCGTGTTTTGGAGTCTTAATCTAACAATCAACTCTCCAAACAAAATGCTCAACTCACACTTGTTGCAATGCACTTCCTACTAACTAATGCATGTTCATACGAAATGCATGAATGAGAGTAGAAGGTCCGTACCTCACGCCAGCACTCAGCAACTGAAAATAAAGCTAAAATAAAAGACAATCTACGTGCCTAAGTCACATACATGATGCATGAGCTAAACAAAAAGAATGCCTAATCTTTTGCTTTGAGTTTTAGGGGCCAAGTTGCTTAAGGGAAGTTGATTATTAATCTGGGAATAATCTAAGAGTTAGAACATGCAAAATTGAGTCCCAGATTACTAGATCAATTCTGGCAACACGACAAAGACATAAGAAGGCAAAATCAGCTCACCAGACCGCTGATTGGCGGTCCAAACTGCCCAGCTTTCCACAAAATATTTCCAGATGCCTCTCCTTTCGACTCCAAGTCTCCTGATCAAAAGAAAAACTACAAAACAAAAATTAATCCACTCGAATCGTCCAAACAAGAGTCTGGACTGGCACCTCCCCGGCAACGGTGCCAAAAACTTGTTGAACGTTTTAATTAAACCGCAAGTGCACGGCCGCAATGAAGCGGTGGCAAGTACGGGTCGTCCTCAGGGACGTGAGCAGCCTCTTGTTTATCAGAAATCAAGTGCCAAAAATTGGGGGAGAAAGATTGATTATGCTACTCTACACTTAACTACGCTAAGAAATATGAAATGCGAACGAAAGAGACAAATAATGAAATGACAACTAAGCTAAGGACAAAACAAGAATGCTGGAATACAGAAATGGGAAAACCCCTAAGAGGTGGAGTGAGTGCACACAAGCAAAGAGGTGGGTGTTGAACACATTCTTTAAGCACAAATAAAGGTGGTGTTATCATGCATCGGAAGTGTCTAAATGTTGTGGCAAAACCTATCAATCTATTCACCAACTTAGTTGATTAACATTTACATATGCAAGATGTTTATTTCAGAACCTAAACAAGCATGAGAGGTGTCTAATCATTTTGGCAAAACTCATCAAGTTATAAATTCTATCCTAAACACGCAACATACATTCATGTTTTATCAACACATTGGAATTAAAGCATTCAATCCATTCTCATTTGCATGTATGTACATCTACTCCACCCCCCAAAGGGGATGAAACTATTCACTAAACATTACACTAATTATTAAACTAAGCAAAGAAAGCATATTAAAACTAAGCTAGAAATAAAAGACGATTAAACTAAAACATGCACAACCAATAAAAGAAGCATAAACAAACAATGAAAGAAACACAAAACATTATTGATAAAATGACTCACATTTCAAGTAGCATCCTCCTACTTTAGTGTGTGCTTCAAGGCCTCACTTCTAGTAGGAAGAATAGACACTTAAAATATGGAGTGCTTACAATAGGAGGTGAAGTTCTATTTATAGGCATGGAAAAAGCTAATCCGGGACAATCCCCCGATGTGGGACTAAACCAACACCAAAAATAGCCTCAACGAACATTAATACAAGTCCAGGACAAATCTTGGCGGATCTGGACTAATCCAGACCGCCAATTGGCGGTCCAAAATGTCCGGACCAGTTGAGTTTTATTCAGGACTTTTCTTTGTTCTTTTGGTGGTCTTTGATGCATCTACTTCGTTTGTTGGAGCTCCGACCCGAATCCAATCACTAAAATACTCCCCATGAAGGTGTGAAGTATTCTGTTTTGCTCTTAGGTCCCTCTGTCTTGCGTTCCGGTCCTTCTCCCTTGCATCTTGGTCCCTAGATCTCACAATCTTGTCATTTTCCCAGCTTTTGGGTCCTTTTATGTTTCATCACTTCAAACCTATTTATTCCTGAAAACTAAACATAAAACTCGTGACATAGCATTGTTTAGGTGAAAGATAATGGATATAAGATACAAATATGAGCATGAAATGATGTCAATCAAGGAGGAACATCTGGGTGCTTGCTCCTCTTACCCCGTGGCCCTTGAGCTACTTGAAAGTAACTCTGAATCCGACAAGGACCAACCTCAGGTCGAGCATCAACCGCTCCCCGATAACCTAAAGTACATCTTTTTAGGGGATAATGAGACCTTGCCACTCATTATTGCTTCTGATCTTGCACAAGATCAAGAGGTTTCCCTCAAAAGAGTACTCTTTGAAAACAAAGAGGCAATCGGGTGGTCCTTGATGGATATCAAGGGAGTTAGCCCTGGTATTGTTCAGTATCGGATCCACATGGAAGGGGATTCTAGGCCCCGCAGGGACCCCCAACGGAGATTGAATCTTGTACTGAAAGAAGTCGTCCGAACGGAGGTTCTTAAGTGCTTGGATCATGGCATAATCTATCCTATCTCTGATAGTTCGTGGGTGTGTCCTGTCCATGTGGTACCCAAGAAGTCAGGCGTGACGGTTGTGGAGAATGAGCATAATGAGCTTATCCCGACACGCTTGCAAACTGGCTGGCGAGTTTGAGTTGATTATCGCAAGCTCAATGCGGCAATGCGGAAAGATCAATTCACGTTGCCATTCATTGATCAGATGTTGGAAAGGTTGGTCGGACATGAGTATTATTGTTTTCTTGATGGATACTCCGGTTACAACCAAATTCCCATCGCCCCCGAGGATCAAGAGAAAACCACATTTACGTGTCCCTTTGGCACGTTTGCCTACCGTCGCATGCCCTTTGGGTTATGTAATGTGCCGGCAACGTTTCAAAGGTGTATGATCAACATCTTCTTCGATATGGTTGAGTGTTTCGTTGAAATCTTCATGGACGACTTTTCCATATTTGGCGCTTCCTTTGATGAGTGCCTTCATCACTTGAGCCATGTCCTCAAGCGATGCCGTGAGAAGAACCTCGCTCTCAATTGGGAGAAATGTCACTTCATGGTGAAGTGATTGACATCATTTCATGCTTATATTTGTATCTTATATCCATTATCTTACACCTAAGCAATGCTACGTGACGAGTTTTATGTTTAGTTTTCAGAAATAAAGAGGTTTGAAGAGAAGAGCCATGAAAGGACCCAAAAGCAGGAAAAAGGACTTACTTGTGAGACCTAGGGACCAAGATGCAAGACAGAAGGACCTGATCGTAAGACAGAAGGACCTTAGAGCAAACCAGGAAACTCCACACCATCATGGGGAGTATTTTGGCAATTCGAGTCGGGTAGGAGCTCCAACAAGTCAAGTAACCGCATCAAAGACCAACATTACCAGAAAGAAAAGCCCACAACAAATTCCAACACGATCCGAAGATTTTGGACCGCCAATTGGCAGTCTTGGACCGCTAATTGGCGGTCCATATTATTCAGGATCCGTCGAAATTTCTCCTGGACTTGTATTAATGTTCGTTTAGGTTACTTTGGTATTGGTTTAGTCCCACATCGGGGGATTGTCCCCGATTAGCTTTTTCCATGCTTATAAATAGAACTCTTCACCTTCCATTGTAATTACCCATTGCTTGGTGGCATTCTCTCTACTAAGGAGTGAGCCTTGAAGCAAAAACTCAAGGTGGAGATGAGTGCTACCTTCAATGTGAGTCATTTGTTAATAAAATAATTCTTCTAGTTTCTTTCAATCTTGTCTTTTAATTTGTGCATGTTTGTTTAGTCTTTCCTTTTATGTTTCTTTAATGCTTCTTGCCTTCTTAGTTAACTTTCATTTCAGTATTATGCTTTCTTTTGTTAATTTAGTTATTGTAATGAGTAGTGAGTAGTTCCATCCCCATTTGGGGGGTGGAGAAATATGTGATATAATCATGTAGTGTATTAAGTGTGTGTTATTTTTATCCCTTGAGCTTTATATGATTTCCATAACCATCTAATGGGTCTCCACTCTTATCTTTGATATGCTAATGCTCTTGAATGAAGCTTAGCTTATGTTTTGATTAGTGGACCTATTTTATGGGGAATGATAAGGTTAGGATATGGATGAAGTTAATGTTGGAAACACAATTTGTAGTGTATGTACTCTTGTTGCCTTTTCCTTAGCTAATGTCTTGTATGTTTTAATGATGTAGTCATCTTAATTCATGTGGAGGCATAGTAGGGTCTAGTCTTTATACATGAGTTCATTTAGTTTCATTCCAATTATTGTCTTGTATGTTTTAATGATGTAGTCTTATCTTAATTCATGTTGAGGCAAAGTTGGATGTAGTTTTATGATTTCATGCACTACATGTTGTGAGGAGCTTAATGAACACACACACACTCTTTTATGTTCACATTATTTCTCTACCCCCTTTGGGGTTTAGTTTTATAGTTTCTTCTCAATTTCATTTCAGCTTTGTAGTGTAGTTTAGTGTAATACATCTTTCTCCCTTCTTTTTACCTCTCGCCTTCGAATAAACCAAGTGTCGACACACCTCCCAGTGGACGACCCGTACTTGCCACCGCTTCAACGCGGTCGTGCACTTGCGGTAGAAATATAAAACGAGATCAATCTTGAAGCGAGGGATTATACTTGGACATGTGGTCTCAAGTAGAGGAATTGAGGTCGATCCCGCCAAAGTGGGTCTTATTGCTAATCTCTCACCACCACGTAATGTGAAGGATATCCGCACCTTTTTGGGGAATTCTGGATTCTATCGGCGGTTCATTCGGGATTTTAGCAAAATTGCTCGACCTCTCACCGCCTTGTTGGCTAAGGATGCCATTTTTGAGTTCGCATCAGATTGCCACCACGCCTTTTCGACCTTGAAGAAAGAGTTGACTTCAGCTCCCATTATTAAGGCACCAGTGTGGACTGAACCCTTTGGGTTAATGTGTGATGCATCTGACTTTGCTGTGGGAGCAGTGCTTGGGCAACGATTGGACAAATTGCCTCATGTGATCTACTATGCCAGTAGAACACTCAATGATGCCCAATTGAACTACACTGTGACCGAGAAGGAATTCTTAGCGATCATATTTGCTTTGGAGAAATTCTGGTCGTACTTGATTGGCTCCCACGTGATTATCTATTCTGATCACACAGCCATCAAGCACCTCATGGCGAAGAAAGATGCAAAATCCCGACTCTTGAGATGGATCTTGTTGTTACAAGAATTCGATCTCGAGATTCGGGACAAAAATGGGTGTGAAAATGTTGTAGCTGACCACCTGTCTCGTCTATAGACGACCAACCCACAAGACCAAATTATTGATGACAAATTTCCTGACGAGCAGTTGTTCACGATCGAAGATAACCCGTGGTTTGCCGACATCGTGAACTACCTCGTGACCGAGCAACTTCCTGTGGGTTGGTCAAAATCTGACCAAACCAAATTTAGATCTTATGTCAGATTCTTCCACTGGGACGACCCTACCTATTCAAATACTGCTCTGACCAAATTTTCAGGCACTGCATCCCACATACCAAGTTCCACAGTGTGCTCCACTTCTGCCAGTCCAAGGCATGTGGAGGACACTTTGGAGCAAAGAAAATTGTTGCTAAGGTGCTCCAATCTGGATTCTACTGGTCCGCTATTTTCAAGGATGCTTACGACTTTTGTGAGCAATGTGATATGTGCCATCGCCTTGGCAGGATTGGTCGATGGGACATGATGCCTTCGCAAAATGTCCTTGTTGTCGACATCTTTGATGTGTGGGACATCGACTTCATGGGTCCCTTCCCGAACTCGTTCGGGAATGTTTACATTCTGGTGGATGTTGACTATGTGTCTAAGTGGGTTGAGCCTATACCCACAAAGACCAATGACAACAAGGTGGTCACCAAATTCTTGAGGGATATTTTTGTGAGATTTGGTACTCCTCCTACCATTATCAGTGATAGGGGTACCCACTTCTATAATCGCTCCTTTGAATCGCTTATGAGGAAATATTTGATCACCCACAAGCTTGCGACCCCATACCATCCGCAAACTAGTGGGCAGGTCAAAATCTCTAACCGTCAATTAAAGCAAATTCTTGAGAAGACGGTTAGTTCCTCGAGGAAGGATTGGTCAACTAAGTTGAATGACGCGTTGTGGGCCATCCGCACCGCATACGAGACCAATTTGGGTATGTCCCCATATCGGGTAGTGTACGGCAAGGCTTGCTGATTGATCGTTTTATATTAACCACAAGTGCATGACCGCGTTGAAGCGGTGGCAAATTCGGGTCGTCCATTGGGAGGTGTGTCGACAATTGGTTTGTTCGAAGGCGAGAGGTAAAATAAGGAGAGAAAGATGTATTACACTACACTACACTAATCTAAACTAGTAAACAAGCAAGCTGAAATGAAATAACTAAACAACTAATGAAGAAGATAAAAAGACAGGAATGGAAAACCCCTAAGGGGTTGAGTGTGTGTGTGTGTGCACATGAAATAAGTGTGGTGTTGAATGCATACAATAAGCTCAAGTTAGTTAGTGTTTGTTAATGCACAAGAGGTACCTAATGGCAAAACCTATCATCTACAACACTAACTTATGTGAAGAATATGAGCAATGCAAGGTTGTTATTAAGAAACTTAGACAAGCAAGGAATGTACCTAAGCTATGGCATAAATCATCAAGTAAGGTTCTTAATAATTCAAGAAAGCATACTAATATCAACACAAAACATTCATATTAAGCATTCAAACCATCTACATAACATGTACACACATCTACTCTACCCCCAAAGGGGATGAAACTACTCACACATATTTAAACTAACTACTCTAATAAAATGAAGCATTATACTGAAATGAAACTATACTAATCAAGCAAGAAATATTAAAGAATCATAAAACAAGCACCAAAGCACACACATTAAAGGAAATTAACTAGCAAGAATTAACAAGCTATTTAAAACATCTATTATTAACTCACTTAAATTACAAGCAGCCCTTCCTCCACCAGAGTTTTTCTTCAAGGCTTCACTCTTAGTAGGGAAGAAGGCCACCAAAGAGAGAGATGTATACAATGGAAGGTGAAGAGTTCTATTTATAAGCATGGAAAAAGCTAATCCGGGACAATCTCCCGATCTGGGACTAAACCAATACCAAAAATAGCCTAAACACACATTAATACAAGTCCAGGAGAATGTTTAGCGGATCCGGGTTGTTAGATCCTAACCCTTGCTTACTGTTCTTAATTGTGCTTAGGGGAGGATTAGTGGTGGGTCGAGATCGACGGCTGAGATTGAGTGGGAGGAAGTATATAAGGGTTGGTTTTACTCTCTCTCTCTCTCACGTTTGCATCTCACTCACTCCCTCTCTCTCTCTAGACTCGTCTCTCTCAGCAGCACAGGGAAGGTCGGCGTGGTGTGGTGATCGGAGAGCACGGGAGTTGTCGTTGGAGTCGCCGGAGGTTTCGCGAGGAAGAGCTCGCCGTCGTTCTTCAAAGGCTTCTTCAAGCCTTAAGGTATGTCAAACTTGCTTTCAAGCTCACCTATTGTTAGTGTGGGAGTGGGAGCGGTCGACGGTAGGCCGTTTCGGGCTCGTCGGACCTGCACAGCCGTTTCTGAACTATAAACGGTCGACCGGTGTTTTGGTTCGGTCGACCGGTTGTAGTGTATTTTGGGCGAATCCCTTGCACCGGTCGAACGATGCCCTTTCGGCGCTCGACCGGTTGTTGCAATTTTAGCGAGAGAAAGACGTCCTGTGTATTTTCGGTTGAACGGGACCCCTATGCCGGTCGACCGAAAGTACTGTTGTATGTCAGTTGGGGCGTTGACCATCTAAACGGTCGACCGCCTGTTTGACTCGTTCGAGCGACATTTAAGTTAACTTAATGGCCGGTCGACCGGAAGTGTGGTTTCGGTCGACCGTGATGTGAGGACTCTGGGTGAGTTCTACTGGTTGTTTTCGGTCGACCGATAGGGTTTGGTTGTTCGACCGGTTTACTGTTGATTGCGAAAATTGTTTTCTTCTGGTGCTTTTTGGTCGACCGGGACCCCTTTGTCGGTCGACCGTTTGGAGGGTTTTTCGGTTGGGCCAGTTCTCTGGGTGATGATCGGTCGACCGGAAGCCATGTTTTGTTCGACCGTTTTACATTGTTTTTGTGTGTGTGTGTTGCTATTGATTGGCTAGAAGGCAACGGGTCTCCGGCCCTTTTGGGGGCGACGGCACAGACATTCCGGTCCTATAGTAATTAGTAGTGACACGTGGAGTTGGATTGTGATTTTGTGGCCGTGGCTCCGGCGAATGAGGCAAAGTCGTGGCTCTGGCGAATGATGCAAAACCGTGGCTCCGGTAACACTGAGGCAATGAGGGGGTTGTTTGGCCGTAATTTGGACCAGCGGTGCCTTGTGTGCACGTGTGTTGGAGGGTTGGGGTGAGAGGTCCCTTGAGACCCGAGTGGTTGGGCTATGGCCGGGAGAGAGGTCCCGGGAACTTAGAAGGTGTATCAGTTGTGGTGTTTTACGTTTCTTTGTACATTTCATTCTGTCCGTATATGTGTTAGGGTTTGGCATACTGGGTTTCCTCCTGGAAACTCAGGCATTCATTGTCTGCTTTCAGGCCGAGAGCGACGTTAGGTGGGTGGCGACGGCGGAGGGAGCGCTTGGGACCTGATCTTGCTTCCCTATATTTTGGGTGGTTGTGATTACTTGTGTATATTTCATGTATATGATCTTTTGATGTAATCCCATTCTTTTGTAAACTCGTTCACATATATATATTATATGTTGGTGCACTAGTGTGTGTATTTCTCTTCGTAATGTCCTCGTTGATTGTATGATTTAAATTTGAAACTTTCCGTTGTGTTTGAGGACGTTACAACTTGGTATCAGAGCGGTCAGTTTCAGTGTCTTCGTCCAATGGAACCACCCTTAGAGTTGTGTCAATCATGCATGCATTGTTCTCATTCATGTGTTTGTATCTCCTGTGTAGATGGCTCCGAGGCGTGTGAGACCTTCTCCCCGAGACCGTAGCATCAGTGATGAGGTGGGTAAGGGGAGTAGAGGTGAGGAGCTGAGGACGCTCCAGGGCACGCTGGGTAGATTGGGCGAGATTCTCGAGCACCAATCCGCCCAGGCTGAGCAGGGTGGAGCAGGCGCAATGCTTGATCGGTTTATGCGTCAGCATCCCCCATCCTTCGACGATAGCGGCGACCCTGAGGCAGCAGAGGACTGGGTCTTTAAGATCCAGAAGATATTTCGGGCGATTGGTTGTCCTCCTGAGAGAAAGGTGGATCTGGCCACTTACGTGTTGGACGGCGGCGCAGCCAACTGGTGGAGATCCACTTCTGCTGTGGTGTTCGAGGACAGTGAGGAGTTGAGCTGGGAGGAGTTCCTGATGGAGTTCAACCAGTAGTACTTTCCGCAGCACACCCGCGACAGGAAGAGAGAGGAGTTCCTGGCTTTAGAGCAGAGGGACATGACTCTGGGTGCCAACATCAGCAAATTTCACGCTTTGGAGCGATACTGTCCAGAGATTTATGTGACGCAGGAGCAGAGGGCTCGGAGGTTTGTGCGCGGTCTGAGGCCGCAATTCAGGGCCCGTGTTACCACGAGCATGCCACAGACGTTAGCAGACGCTGTGAAGTTGGCGACCATCATGGATCAGGATAGCTAGGAGATTGAGGAGGCTAGGAGGTCGCAGGTGAAGACTGGACTGCGTCCGGGGAGTCAGTTGTCAGGGAATCCGGGCAAGAGGCCTCAGATTGACGGAGGTGGACCACCGCAGGCTGGGCAGTTTGGTGGAGTTCATCCGGGATGCGGTTACGGGACCCGTTCTGGCGCGTGTCATGGTTGTGGCCAGCTGGGTCACTTTGTTCGTTCTTGCCCGAGTAGGCCGGGTGGACCTATTGTTCGGCCGGGATCATCCACAACTGGTGGAGCTGGTCCGAGTCGTTCTGCAACACCACCCTAGCAAGGGAAGAGACTAGGTCGGGTGTTCACTATCCAGGCGGAGGAGGCTAGAGATGTGAGCACGGTGGTGGAAGGTACGCTACTTGTCGCAGATTTGGTAGCTAGGGTGTTGTTCGACTATGGGGCCACACACTCGTTTATCTCTGAGCAGTTTGCGAGCGTGTTGGGCCGTACCCCTGCGATGTTGACTGCCACTTTGGAAGTCAGCACACCCCTGGGTTTGGTGGGCATTGTGGGGAGATTTCTCCCCGGCGCCACGATTGCTTCGGGAGACCAGGAATTTCCGGCTGACCTGGTCTTGCTACCGATGGTGGACTTCGATGTTATACTCGGGATGGATTGGTTGTCCCAGTACGACGTCCGAGTCTTGTGCCGTGATAAGAAGATTTTGATTCCAAGGCGAGGTTTGCCTGATCTTCTGATCAGAGGATTGAAGGACCGCGGGAGTCGGTTGATCGTTTCTTCAGTTAGAGCTCGGAAGTTGATTCAGCAGGGTTGCAGGGCTTTTGTGGCCACTTTGGTAGTTCCAGACCCAGAGATGTGGAGGTTGGAGGACATCGAGATTGTTCAGGATTTTCCCGAGGTGTTTGCTGATGATGTCTCCGGTCTACCACCCCATAGAGAGATTGAGTTCGGCATTGATTTGGTAGCTGGGGCTACACCGCAGTCGAAGGCTCCGTACAGGATGGCGCCTCCAGAGTTGTCGGAGCTGAAGAAGCAGTTACAGGTTCTGATGGATATTGGGTTTATCCGACCAAGTGTCTCACCGTGGGGTGCGCCGATTTTTTTTGTGAAGAAGAAGGACGGCTCGTTGCGGATGTGCATAGATTACCGGATGCTGAATAAGGTTACTATGAGGAATCAGTATCCTTTGCCCAGGATCGGGGACCTGTTTGACCAGTTGCTGTCAGCGAAGGTGTTCTCGAAGATTGATCAGCGATCTTGGTACCATCAGTTGAGGATCAGAGAGGCAGATGTTTAGAAGACAGCTTTTCGGATGAGGTACGGGCACTTTGAGTTTCTGGTGATGCCGTTCGGGTTGACGAACGCGCCTGCAGCGTTTATGGATCTGATGAATAGGACTTTCAGTCAGTATCTCGACCGTTTCGTGATTGTCTTCGGGGACGATATTTTAGTCTATTCACCAGATATGGATCAGCACCGGGAGCATCTGAGGATTGTACTTGGCATTCTGAGAGATCAACAGTTGTATGCCAAGTTTTCAAAGTGCAAGTTCTGGCTTCACAGTGTAGCATTTTTTGGGCATATCGTGTCAGGAGCTGGGATATCAGTGGATCCAGCGAAGGTCGAGGCAGTGATGCAGTGGAGAGCCCCGACGAGTGTGACTGAGATTAGGAGTTTTGTTGGATTGCCGGGTTATTACCGTCGGTTCATCGAAGACTTCTCGAGACTTGCTTCACCACTGACAGCGCTGACGAAGAAAGGAGTGAAGTTTGTTTGATCCCAGAATTGGGAGGACTGAAGAATATGTGTTAGGGTTTGGCATACTGGGTTTCCTTCTGGAAACTCAGGCATTCATTGTCTGCTTTCAGGCCGAGAGCGACGTTAGGTGGGTGGCGACGGCAGAGGGAGCGCTCGAGACCTGATCCTGCTTCCCTATATTTTGGGTGGTTGTGATTACTTGTGTATATTTCATGTATATGATCTTTTGATGTAATCACATTCTTTAGTAAACTCGTTCACATATATATATTATATGTTGGTGCACCAGTGTGTGTATTTCTCTTCGTAATGTCCTCGTTGATTGTATGATTTAAATTTGAAATTTTCCGCTGTGTTTGAGGACGTTACATGGGCTGATCCAGACCGCCAATTGGCGGTCTAAAAAGTCTGGATCCAGTTGAATCTTGTTCTGGGCTTTGCTTAGTGTATTTGGTGGTTTTGGATGCATCTACTTCGCTTAGTGGAGCTCCGACCCGAATCGAATTGACAAAATACTCCCCATGATAGTGTGGAGTTTCCTATTTTGCTCTTAGGTCCTTCTGTCTTACGTTCAGGTCGTTTTCCCTTGCATCTCAGTCCCCAGGTCTCACAATTAAGTCCTTTTTCCTGCTTTTGGGTCCTTTCATAGCTCCTCTCTTCAAACCTCTTTATTTCTGAAATTCAAACATAAAACTCGTCACGTATCATTGCTTAGGTGTAAGATAATGGATATAAGGTACAAATATAAGCATGAAATGATGTCAATCACTTGCCACCTACCCGTCGAGCTTGAGCATCGTGCTTTCTGGGCGATCAAGAACCTGAATATGGATCTTGATCATGCAGGAGTACAACGTAAGCTCAACATTGTGGAATTAGAAGAGCTACGCAATGTTGCGTACAAGAATGCCAAAATTCATAAGTCCCAAGCCAAGATGTTTCATGATCGCATGATTATGCGAAAGGTTTCTTCGGCCGGGAAGAAAGTGTTGCTCTACAATTCCCAGCTTCATCTATTTGTGGGTAAGCTCCGCAGTTGCTCTACAACTCCAAACCATCTATCCTCAAGGAACGGTTGACATCTTGAACCCAGGGAATGGGGATGTGTTCAAAGTTAATGGACAACGCCTCAAACCCCACTTGGAGGGAACACCAGCCGAAGTCGAGGAGGTCATGTTCCTTCATGAACCTCCCTCACACTCAACCATTCATGCTCCTGCATGAGTGGTTGAGCTTTTAGGTTTGTATAGTTAAAAAAAAGAAAAAGAGAAAGAAAGAGAGAGAGAAGACTCCTTCAGTGAGCATCGTTTGTTGTGGGCCCCAACCCTTAAGTATTTGGACCCCAATTCTTTCACGTATTTGTATCCCTTCCTTAGCATCTCGCAGGTTTTGAGGGAATTTGGGTTGTGTCCATCAACATAGCCATGAACTTTCCTTTGTACTTCACGTTGGTGAGATCTATTCTTTTTCATGCATTACTCCATGTAGTATCTTGCTCGCATTCATTAAGTACAAGGCATGAAGTAGATGTGGGGGGTGTTTTACGTGTGTACATAGTTGAGTCTTTTCCTATGATTTTTGTTTTCTTTTGTGTGTATTGATAGGGTCATGTTAGTGTGTTGCATTTAATATCGATATATCTGCTTGTCATGATCCTTGGGTGACTTGTCTTCTTTTGCTTGCCTAGTGCTTTAAAATTTTAACATTTCATTCAAAAATCCTCATGTGTTTGCGAAAGAAAATGTTTTGTGGGTTTTGTGTGTGTTTAGCATGGGCAAAACCGTTGAGAGGCAAAGTAAAAAGAAAACTCCCAAAATTGTCTTCAACTTGATGCATTAGGATATCTACTACAGTGCCTTGAGGATTTATCGAGTCATTTGGATGCAACCCAGTTTTCCTTTGGGGGTGAGTAATCAAAGGGTTTCAGTGCTCAAACATTTAAAGAAGTCCACCCTGAACCTAGTGAGTCAATAATTCGTGTCTGTTAACTTAAGGAAGTTTGTTGTAGTGAAGGACCCTTTAAATCTTGTTGTGAGACATTAAGTGTAGGGGTTTTGGTTCATGTGTAGATAAGAAATAAGTGAGTAGGTGTTCTCTCTTCTCGCATGGCTCCTATCACTCGGGAAAGTAGGTCTGAAGGGACTTTGTGCCTGGTGCTTTCGAGTCATCTCCACCCCCGAAGGGGATGGAACTACTCACTAATCATAAACCAAACTGTTATGTCAACAGAGGAAAACATGTTAATTAAGTCTACTAAGATTAATGAAACGAAATTACGCTAGGCATGCAAGAATATAAAAGAGACAACATTCAATTATCAAAAATTTCTTTTATTAAATGACTCATATTACAAGTAGCATCTCACTACTTGAGTTTTGGCTTCAAGGCTTGACTCTAAGTACATGGATTGGCCATTAAGCAGTGGGTAGTATTACAACGGAGGAGGAAGAGTTCTATTTATAGTCATAGAAAAAGGTAATCGGGGACAATCCCCTGATGTGGGACTAATGAAACAATCCCAAAATAGACATCAACACGTAACACATATCCGGGAGAAACTGGGTTGGATTATAAGAAAAACGGGCCGCTAATTGGCGGTCACGTTTTCCCAGATCTGACCCATTTTCGTATATTTTCTTTAGTTCTTCAATTCTTCACATGGGGTGCACTCGGATCGGTTATTGGAGTTTAGGCCCGGATCTAATAGCCAAAATACTCTTCATTATGGTGTGGAGTTTATTGGTTTGGTTATTGGTCCTTTTGGTTTACATCCAGGTCCTTCACTATTGCATATAAGTTCATAAGTTTCATAATTCAGTCTGTTTTTCTTACTTTCAGGTCATTTTGTGTCTCTTCTTCTCACTTGTTTTATTCCTGAAACTTAAACATAAAACTCGTTGCTTAGGTAAAAAAAGGATATAAGACACAAATATATCACGATATAATGTCAATCATCAGGCGTCGTCTATCTTAAGGATCCATAACTAGCCTAAGCGTGTTTGAGCCGTGTTTGCTAGACTAGGCTTCTACCCTCACCCTCTACCCACGCTAGATTTAGGGATTCTTCCCTTCTCCTCTAAGTCATCTTCTTCTCACCTACCTCTACATTCTAGTTTCCTGCTCTTTACACTCCTTGTTAGCGTTTTAGGGTCGAGTCCAGCACTTTTTGCAAGCTTAGCCTCGTGTTGCTAAGAGTGGTCGACTTCAGAGTTCTTTGTTGAGATGGGTGGTTACATGGGCGATCATCCATTTCATTTTTGGGACTAGGCCTATTCTCCCTGGTATTCTGGACCCATGCATCTTGTGGTGCCTCGGACAAACACCTTGTTTGGTTCGGACAATCTTAATTATGTGGCTGAGCAATCTTCATATTGGGGTGATATAAGAAAGGCAACGACGGTTAAACCACCATCTAGTTATGTCAGATCATATGCTGGTCAACAAATTGATGCATCACCAGAACGTTTGGCCTCTTTCACGCATGTGGTAGACGACATGAGTGCAACGGTGGCCCCAGTAGTCGTACCGTGTGAGTTTTGCGGGTTGAGTTATCGGGGAATGTCCTTATGTTCCCGCACAGCCTGAGTATGAGCATACCTTTTCCTAAAATGCTCAATGTGACCTTTACACATCTGCGTACAACCCAAGAAGGATGGATTCATGGGGAGACAATATTGATTCAACTTTTTATACATCATACCCACCAAAGTATCCTCCTCTCGAATACCCAAAATTCTACCAGCCACCACCCATGACCAATCATTGGACTCATTCTCATCCCATAAACAACTCAACCCCAAAATCTCCGAAATTCGGATTTGGACCTCACAGTTGACCACATACCTGATTCCTTGAAACAAACTCTCCCTACGATCATGGAAACCACTCAACAATCCATGCAAAATATTGCAATACAAGTGAGTCAGATCACTCAGAAATTACGTGAACGTGAGGAATGTAACCTTTCTTGTCAACATGAGGATTTTTTCTGATATCGAACCACCACCAGTTGAATCCTTTAAGTTTACCGCAGAAATTACAAGCTCTTTCAGTTTGATCCTTTGAATCAAGCGCTTTGGCGTCAAATTCATGAACCTCTCCTTTCCTCTTGTGCTCTTTGTGTGGGGGCCCATGCATGAGTATTTTGGCCCCTACGTGGTGTCATATTCCCATTTCAAGTGCATTGACCCACTTTTGAGGTTCCCATTTGATGTCCTTTGATAAATGAAGATGGGAATTTATTTTTGTACATAGTTATATTTCAAAAAAAACTCCACCATAGAGCACTGATTGTTGGCAGCTCCAGCCCTTATGTATTTAGGCCCTATTTGTTTCACGTATTTGTATAACTTCTTTGCTATTTCATAGGTTTTTATGGAAATTCGGATTTGTGTGTCCATTTGTGATTCACGTTGGTGAGATCTTTTCCTTTTCATGCAAAATCCATGTAGTGTCATGTTTGCATTCATTGAGGACAATGCATGAAGTGTGTGTGTGTGGGGAGGGTGTTTTACGTGTGCATTGACCCACTTTCTCATTTTGTTTTGTTTGTATTGATAGGGTCATGTTAGTGTGCTGCATTTAATATCAATATATATGCTTTCCATGATCCTTGAGTGACTTGCCTTCTTTTGCTTGCCTAGTGTTTCAATTTTCACATTTCTTTCAAAATCTTCATGTGTTTGCGAAAGAAATTGTTTTGTGGGTTTTGCGTGTGTTTAACATGTGCAAAATGGTTGAGAGGAAAAGTAAAAAGAAAACTCCTAAAATTGTCTTGAACATGATGCATTAGGATATTTCATACACCGGATTTAGGTCTTATGGAGTCGTAAGGATGCACCCTGGTTTTCCCTCGTGGGGAGAGTAATCATAGGGTTTCTATACTCAACTAAACAAATAAGTCCACCGTCAACCTAGTGAGTTAAATAATGTGTCTGGTATTATAAGGAAGGTTGTCGTAGTCAGGGACCCTTAAACTCTTGTTGTGAAACCTTAAGTGTAGGGGTTTTCGTTCACTTGTAAATAAGAAATAATATAGCTGGTTGTTCTCTCTTCTCACACGGCTCCTATCACTTGGGAAATTAGGTCCAAGGGGACTTAGTGTCTGGTGCTTTCGAGTCATCTTACTTGGGATGCACCGACCGAACTCCCGTTACACGGGTGGTAAGGATCGCCCTATGTGGAGATGTAGGGGAAGGTGTGCTGATAGTGTAAGTCCTCATAGGTAATGATGCACGAAACCTGAACCTAGGAGAATCAAACACCAACTAGTAAACAAACAAGAAAATGAAGAAAAATAATTGAAACGAGAAGAAAAAGAGAAAAAAAGAAAAGAGATAGCAATGCAAATAAGAACCTTAATGGACTTTACACTTTGTATCACTTTAGGATGTTAAGTCCTTTTTTAACTTGCATGAATGATTCATTCGACTAGGTATGTGGACTGAATACTTATAGAGAGTCTGGCCATAGTATTATTGTATCCTATGATCGACAAAGATAAGCCCATCGAGTCGTGTTGCTTGGTTGAATGATGCATCTATGTTCGGATTTTGTTGGTGTATCTGCTGAAAACCCTCAGGAGAAGACTCTCCTTCTCTTTGGCGACAAGGGGGTTTAACGACTTGTTGCACGTGCTAAGTGTAACTGTGATTCCTACGAAAGTGAATTAGGATTTCCCTATTTGACGAATGCTTTTTCATTTCTGTAATTTTTCTTTTTCTTTGTTTTGCTCGGGACTAGCAAAAGTAAAGTGTGGGGGTATTTGATTTACATCATATCATGCATATAATTGTATCTTATATCCTTTATTATTAATGTAAGCAATGCTACATAATGAGTTTTATGTTTAAGTGTCAGGAATAAAACAAGTGAGAAGAAGAAACACAAAAAGGACCGAAAAGCAAGGAAATTACTAAATTGCAAGACTTATGGACTTAGATGAATGAGAAGGACCCAAATGTTAACCCAAAGAACCAATGAGTACATCAAGAAGCTCTACACCATCGTGAGGGGTATTTTGGCAATTTGATCCAGGTCTAAACATCAACAACCAAATCGGGTTCACCAAACATGTTGAAATCAAGCCAGAATCAACCCACCCAAAACCAGACACCATCAAGCCAATCTAGACCACCCATTGTCTGTCCCAAACCGCCAATTGCCGGTCCAAATGGCTCCAAATGATTCATGGTTTAGTCGGTGTTAGATTATGTTGTTTTATGTCCATTTATAGTATGTGTTTAGTCCCGTACCGAGGGATTGTCCCTGGGGGCCTTTTTCTATGACTATAAATAGCACTCTTCCTCCTCCTTTCTATTTACACATTTCTTGGTGGCATTCTCTCTACTAGAGTAAGTCTTGGAGCAAAACTCAAGTGGAGAAGAATGGTACTTGTAATGTAACTCATGTAAATACAATAATTTTTCTTAGTATGTTTTAATGTTGTCTTCTCTTTTAATTATTGCATGCTTTGTTTAATTTCATTTTGTCTTCTTTTCTTAATGGGTAGTGAGTAGTTCCATACCTCTTTAGGGTGGAGATGATGTACATATATGTTGTGAAATTTGGATGTTTGATGAATTATTGATTGTGTAGACTTGCATGTTTACATGTTCATGGGGGGTGTTTTAATCATCTACCTGTTGGGGGATTTTGATGGGTTTTGTCATAAGATTTAGACACACTTCCCATGCTTAGTTTTCTCGTGTTTATTGACTGAAATTTCCTATTGAATATGCTACATGTTAGTTATGTGTATGTATTTGTGTTTGCTTGATTGATTGAAGAAAGTTTGTTTTGATGGGTTGTGACATAAGATCTAGACACTTCCCATGCTTACCTTTGTTCTTGCCATGAGTTCATGGTTTTTGATGACTCTTTCCATATCTTTAGACACTTCTCATGCTGAGCCTAGTCTTATACTAATCAAGTAGTAATTGCCGATACGTTGTGTGAATGGATTGATAGGTTTTGCCAAATCTTTAGTCACTTCCATGCATAATCGCACACATGACACACACACATACATGCTTACATGCATCATTCATCACTTATTTCACTTCAGATGTGCACAAACTCCACCCCTTAGGGATTTCCATTCCTGAATTCGATCTTGTTGTCTTACTTAGTTTAGTTTCAATGTTGCGTGCTTTTACTTCCTTGTTTCTGCTTAATAGTTTAGTTTAGTGTAATCAACTTCTTCTCAACTCTTTTCCCACTTGCCTTCGAACGAACCAGAGTCCACACACCTCCCTGTGGATCGACCCGTATTTGCCACGTGTTCACCGACGTCGTGCACTTGCGGTATTTAAAACAAACACATCGAGTTTTGGTGTCATTGCACCTTTGTGCATATCAGTGTGGTCACAAGATGTTGGGGGTCGTTTGACTAGAAACGACATCAATCTTTCCTCGATTGTCGACTTTTTGAATGTGTCACCGTCTGGTGTCCTACATAGTCCTGGCCGCAAGGGCAGTCATTTACCACATGAGGACGACCCAGGTTTTGGACCGAACAACCCGATCCGGTCAACCGAAGTTACTCATAATTGGGTCCTCTCAGTTTCTATTTTGTGTATCTTACACAATCTTTACCCAATTCATCCCCAACGGCTATCATAGCTTAGGAGCTTATAAATATGTGTTCCCTTTACACAATTAGACATCTCTTACACTTCCATTTGTGAAATACACCTAAGAGAAACTCCCAAGTCTCCCATTCCCCAAATCCTACTCTCCAAGCTTAGACTTCCACATCTTAGCATCAATTCCACATCCTAAGCTAAGTGTACTCAAGTTAGAGAGTGTGTTCCACTCAAGATCTCAGTTGTGAAGAAGCAAGGACTTCGGTGAAAGCCCTAAGTGTTCCTCTCGGATTGTGAGAGAAGAAAGTAAAGCTCACGAGGGTGTTTGTGGAGCTTGTTTTGTAAAAGGCTTAATCTCGGTCCGGAACGAGGTTGATAGTGAAGACGCGAGTGGAGCTCGGGGGAGATCGAGCGGAGCTTGTAAGAGTGGTAGTAGGTGGCAGGCCAAACCTCTATAAAAATCCGGTGTCATCTTGTGGTTTGCTTTACTTACTTGTATTTAGTTTTAAATTCTGCTGCATATCTTTGATTGATTAAACAAGTAGGTAATTAGCTCAAAAGTGATTAGATTTAGAGACTCCCACGATCCTACATTTGGTATCAAAGCCTTGTGAGCTAAATCGCATTACTTAACCACATTGATTGATCGTTTTATATTAACCGCAAGTGCACGGTCGTGTTGAAGCGGTGGCAAATACGGGTCGTCCACTGGGAGGTGTGTCGACAATTGGTTTGTTTGAAGGCGAGAGGTAAAAGGAGGGAAAGGTTGGTTACACTAAACTACACTAAGATGCAAAAGTAAAAGAAAGATAACCAATAAAACTAAACCTCATAGGGGGTAGAGAAATTATGTGAATATGAAGATGTGTGTGTGTGTATTCAATTAAGCTCCTCACAACATGTAGTGCATGAAATCATAAAACTACATCCAACTTTGCCTCCACATGAATTAAGATAAGACTACATCATTAAAATATAGAAGACAATGATTGGAATGAAGCTAAATGAACTCAAGTATAAAGACTAGACCCTACTATGCCACCACATGAATTAAGATATGACTACATCATTAAAACATAAAAGACATTAGCTAAGGTAAAGGCAAGAAGAGCACATATACTACAAATTGTGTTTCCAATATTAACTTCATCCATATCCTAACCTTATCATTCCCCATAAAATAGGTCCACTAATCAAAGCATAAGCTAAGCTTCATTCAAGAGCATTAGCATATCAAAGATAAGAGTGAAGACCCATTAGATGGTTATGGAAATCATATAAAGCTTAAGGGATAAAGATAACACACACTTAATACACTAGATGATTATATCACATATTTCTCCACCCCCCAAGTGGGGATGGAACTACTCACTACTAATTACACTAACTATATTAACAAAAGAAAGCATAATACTGAAATGAAAGTTAACTAAGAAAGCAAGAAGTATTAAATAAGCATAAAAGGAAAGGAAAGACTAAACAAACATGCACAAATTAAAAGACAAGATTAAAAGAAACTAGAAGAATTATTTTATTAACAAATGACTCACATTGAAGGTAACATTCTTCTCCACCTTGAGTTTTTGCTTCAAGGCTCACTCCTTAGTAGAGAGAATGCCACCAAGCAATGGGTGATTAGAATGGAAGGTGAAGAGTTCTATTTATAAGCATGGAAAAAGCTAATCGGGGACAATCCCCCTATGTGGGACTAAACCAATACCACAAATAGCCTAAACGAACATTAATACAAGTCCATGAGAAATTTGGGTGATCCTGAGTAATATGGACAGCCAATTAGCTGTCCAAGACCGCCAATTGGCGGTCCAAAAACTTCGGATCGCGTTGGAATTTGTTGTGGGCTTTTCTTTCTGGTATTGTAGGTCTTTGATGCGGTTACTTGACTTGTTGGATCTCCGACCCGAATCGAATTGGTAAAATACTCCCCATGATGGTGTGGAGTATTCTGTTTTGCTCTTAGGTCCTTCTGTCTTACATTCAGGTCCTTCTCCGTTGTATCTTAGTCCCCAGATCTCACAATTCAGTCCTTTTTCCCAGCTTTTGGGTCCTTTCATGACTCTTCTCTTCAAACCTCTTTATTTCTGAAATTCAATCATAAAACTCGTCATGTAGCATTGCTTAGGTGTAAGATAATGGATATATGGTACAAATATAAGCATGAAATGATATCAATCAAATACCCCCACATCTATGTTTTGCTAGTCTCGAGCAAAATAAAGAAAGAGAAAAACAAAAGAGAAACAAGAAATTCTAACTCACTTTCGTAGGAATCACGATTGCACTTCGCACGTGCAACAAGACGTTAAACCTCCTTGTTGCCAAGGAGGAGGAGTGTCGTCTCCTGAGGGTTTTCAGCGGATATAGCCACAAAATCCGAACAAGATGCATTATTCAATCTAGACACTCGACTCGTTGGACAAATTTTGTCGATCATTGGACGCGGTAATCCTACGGGCCAACTCTATATAGGTAATCAGTCCACACCTAGCCTAATGAACCATTCGTGCAAGTTAAATATGGAATTAAGTGAAAGACATGGACAACCTCAACATTCTCAAGTGATACAAAGTGTAAGGTCCATTAAGGTTTTTATTTGCATTACCATTTTTTTTCTTTTTGTTTCTTTTCTCATTTTTTTCCTTGTTTTTCTTTTTATTAGTTGGAGCTTCATTCTCCCAGGGTCAGGTTTCATGCCTCATTGCCCATGAGGACTTACACTTTCACGTACACCTTTCCCCAAATATCCACATAGGGCAATCCCTACTACCCGTGTAACGAGAGTTCGGTAGGCGCATCCCAAGTCAGATGACTCGACAACACCAGGCACAAAGTCCCCTCAGACCAACTTTCTCGAGTGATAGGAGCCGTGCGAGAAGAGAGAACACCTACTCACTTATTTCTAATCTACACATGAACCAAAACCCCTACACTTAATGTCTCACAACAAGATTTAAAGGCTCCTTGACTACAACAAACTTCCTTAAGTTAACAGACACGAATTATTGACTCACTAGGTTCAGGGTGAACTTCATTAAATGTTTGAGCACTGAAACCCTATGATTACTCACCCCCAAGGGAAACTGGGGTGCATCCTAACGACTCGATAAATCCTAAAGCCACTGTACTAGATATCCTAATGCATCAAGTTCAAGACAATTTTGGGAGCTTTCTTTTTTTACTTTGCCTCACAACGGTTTTACACATGCTAAACACACGCAAAACCCACAAAACATTTTCTTTCGAAAACACATGAAGATTTTGAAAGAAATGTGAAAATTTTAAAGCACAAGGCAAGCAAAAGAAGACAAGTCACTCAAGGATCATGGCAAGCGGATGTATCGATATTAAATGCAGCACACTAACATGACCCTAACAATGCAAACAAAAGAAAACAAAATCAAAAGAAAAGACTCGACTATGTACACACGTAAAACACCCCCCCCCCCCACCTACTTCATGCATTGTCCACAATGAATGCGAACAAGATACTACATGGAATTATGCAATGAAACAGGAGAGATCTCACCAACGTGAAGTACAAAGGGAAGTGCAAGGTCATGTTGATGGACATAAACCCTAATTCCCTCAAAACCTGTGAGATGCTAAAGAAGGGAGACAAATACGTGAAAGAATTGGGGCCCAAATACTCAAGGGTTGGAGCCCACAATAATCGATGCTCACTGAAAGAGTCTTTTATTGTACTTTTTTTTCTTTTTCTTTTTCTTAAATTTTTTTCTTCTTTCTTTTTTTTTGTTTTTTTATGTACAACAAATGGGCTCCCATCTTCATATGTCAAGGGACATCAAATGGGAACCCGCCATCAGTCGAGCCAAAAATGCACATGCATGGGCTCGCGACATACAAATCAGAATTGTTTGACCACATGATACCCCTATAAGCGTTGTGGTCGTTTGATGCCTCTTGAGATGGAGCAAGATAGGAGGCATGAATGAGAGGTGAACCTCTATCAGGTTGAAGGCTATCAGGTGGTTGATTCTTAACCCACATGGGGTACTCAGCAGATATAGAATGAAGATCATGTGGCCCAGAGGCCACAAAAATGGTATCTTGTGTCTCCAAAGCCACATGATCGAAAGGTTGTGGCTCAAGGGCCACGTGATCAAAAGGATATGGCTCAAGGGCCACAACATCAGAAGAATGTGGCTCAAGGGCCACAAGATCAAAAGGAGGTGGCACTGAGGCCACATGATCATAACATAAGGCACCTTCTTGTGCCAACCCAGGTGAAACATCTTCACCACCTTCAGGAGCTTCATCGAACAATTCTCTGAAGTACTTGAAGGTTCCCTCAACTTCAATCTCACCCAAACCCTGGATAAGGTTGACCCCAACAGGGTCATTGAAGGCACTTGGCTTCTTGCCGATGGTGAAGATGTTAAAATCAGCGCATTGACTACCATAAGTCAAGCGCATCAGACCATTGCGACAATTGATCAATGCATTGGAAGTCGCAAGGAATGGTCACCCCAGAATGATAGGAATTTGTCCAAGTAGGTTTGGCACAGGTTCAGTATCCAAGACAAAGAAGTTGACTGGATAAATGAACTCTTCCACTTTGATCAGCACATCTTCCACCACACCCCTCGGTTTCTTCATAGACCTATCATCCAATTGAAGAGTGGTCTTTGTTTGTTTGAGGTCTCCAAGACCGAGGTGGACGTAGACGGAATATGGCAGAAGATTAACAGATGCACCAAGGTCCAATAAGGCTCGATATATGGACACATCACCAATCACACAAGAGATAGTAGGACAGCCAGGGTCCTTGTAGTTGACTTGCATGGGTTGTGCCAACAAAGAACTCATGTTAGCCGCAAGAAAAGCTTTCTTGGGAACATGAGTTTTTCTCTTCTTGGTGCATATGTCCTTGAGAACCTTGGCATAAGGTGGCATTTGCTGAATCACCACCAACAGAGGGATGTTCACCTTAACTTGCCTAAACATCTCAAGCATCTTGTCATGCTGATCAGAGGTTTTCTTTTTAAGGCGCTCAGGGAATGGCGCCTTTGGGGCATAAGGATGCGAAGGCACCCCAGAATTCAGGTCCAAAGATACATGAGTGGGGACCTCAGAATCTGGTTCCTTCGACACAAGAGGAGAGAAGGGGACCTCAGGGTTCGGCCCCCTTGTCGAAGGAAATGTAGAAAGAAACTCAGGATCTGGCTCCTTCCTGGAAGTATTTGTGGAGGGAGCCTCAGGATCCGGCTCCCTCAAAGATGGTGATGACAAAGAAGGTACCCCAATGTAGTTATCCACCTCCTTACCAGACCTCAAAGTATGAATCACATTAATATGATGGGTCAGTTCAGAGGT
Organism: Triglochin maritima; assembly: GCA_963682175.1. NCBI lineage: Eukaryota > Viridiplantae > Streptophyta > Magnoliopsida > Alismatales > Juncaginaceae > Triglochin > Triglochin maritima. The sequence goes on along the minus strand of OY821773.1, from coordinate 36,168,118 downwards.
GGCATGAGGTAAAAGTGTCCTTCCTTGAGAATGGGTACCCCGAGGATTCACCTCAGGTTGACTCGGGAACTGACCCTTCTCGCGTTCATGGAGTTGATGAGCCAACTGGCTAACCTGCATTTCCAAAGCCTTGACTGTACTTTGCAACACTTGAAAGGTCGGATCACAAGAAGGGTCCTTAGGGTCAACCCGCTGGGGTGGTGGAGTCTGGTTGGAATAACCTGACGATGACGCATGAGCAGGTTGGTAATTTTGGTGCTGAGACCTTTGATGTGGGGGTTGGTAGGTCGCTGATGGACGTGGAGGTTGATAAGGTGGAGGTTGAGCGTGCAAGCTCTTACCGTGACCCCCAGTAGGCCCCCAAGAGAAGTTAGGATGGTTACGCCATCCCGGGTTGTAGGAGTGACTGTACGGGTCATTACGGGGCCTCTGTTGATACATTTCATTCGCATGCTCAGTATCCCTTGGAGCGTAAGCGCATTCCAAGTCATCATGGCCCGTAAGTCCACACCTACCACACTCAGGAGTAGCGACCTGAGCTACAGGAGCTCGGTCCAACTCTAAACACTCAATCCTACGCGTGAGAGCAGCCATTTTCGCCTCAGACGCGATCGATGAGTCAACTTGATAACATCCAGCTCGACCAGAAGACCTGGCGGCTTGTGGCTCTCTCATGGTATCCCACTCTAAGGTACGTTCAGCCATGGACTCAAAAGTATCCCATGCCTCCTCGATGGGTTTCATTTGGAAGTCCCCCTGACACATCGACTCCAACAATGTGCGGGTGTTGTAGTTGATGCCCTCATAAACAATTTGGCACAGCTGCCATAACTCAAATCCACGATGAGGGCACTGCTGGAGAAGGTCCTTGAACCTCTCAAAGAAACCATGAAACGATTCGGTCTCGGTCTGATACATTTGATGTATCTGGTGCCGTATCTGTTGAATTTTCCTTTGAGGGAAAAATCTCTTCAGAAAGACGGTCACAAAGTCATCCCATGACCGAATCGAGCTCGCTGGGAGGCTATACATCCATTTCTTCGCATTATCCTTCAATGTGAAAGAAATCATCCTCAACCGGACTGAATCCTCGTCAAGCTGTTGAAGCTTGGACATGGAGCATACTTCCACGAATTCGCGTATAAAGATATACGGATCCTCCTTATTGGCAGTAAAGGTTGGAAGCATGCTTACATATTGAGGTTTCAGCTCATAGTTGTTCCCGCGAGCAGGGGGAAGAACTATGCAAGAAGGTTGCGCGGCCCGAACAGGTTGGGTCCGCTCCCACAAAGTCATCGGTCTATCATGTCGAGCTAAAGCTGGTGGTTCACCAAGAACTCGATCCTGACCGAATCTCCCTTCCTCTCCAGTCAGAGGAGGAGGAGAAGGAGGTCTACGTGGTGGCGGAAGCGGACCGAGATATTCCATGTATGGAACCCGGTCTCCCCCATCACCTCGGGACGACTCGGCTTCATGCACCAAGACCGTCCTTCTCAGAAGAATGCACTTTCTCGAGTCGAGTGCTCTCACCAGAATGAGCCCAACCTCGCATAAAATGTTCGACTCGACTCTAAAATAACACACAACAGAAGGTGTGCTAGAGGAGGAGACTAAACGTAGAGAATAGATGAGGAGAGGACTCAGGTGAGGAGGGAAGAATCCCTAGAGCTAGCGTGGGTAGTGGGATCAGGAAGAAGCCTAACATGCAAGCACGACTCAAACAATGTAAGGCAATGGGTCCTTAGCCTAGACGACGCCTAACTTCGAGGTCACTAGCCTCGACACGCCTCACCTCCCTACAACGAGGACCACAATGCCCAGCAAGTGATACCAGATCCGGAGATCCAGTACCTCCTACTATCGACAAGGTAGGCAACGCCGATCAGGTCATGACAGTCTCAACTAAATTACTCTCCTAGTGCGCCCGCATTCCTAGGGCCAATGTCTACTTGCTTTTAGTTAAGGATTTAATAAGAGTGATTTTTGGGGCCAAGGAAAGGGTGATGAAATCCCCCACCTCGTCTTTTATGGGATATCCCCTCCTTAATAGCATTTTGATCCTAAATCTAGCAATCAATCGTTCCAATCAAACGCTCGCTCACTCTTGTCGTGATGCAATTCCTACTAACTAATGCATGGGCATACGAGATGAATGAATGAGTGTAGGAAATTGCGTACCTCACGCCAGCACTCAACAACTGAAAATAAAGCTAAAAGAAAAGACAACTATATGCCTAAGTCAATACATGATGCGTGACCTAAACAAGTAAGAACGTCTAGTCTTTTGCTTTGGATTTTAGGGCCAAGTTGATTAAGGGGGGAGTGATTAATGATCTGGGAGCAAACGAGAAGTCATAGCATGCAAAATAGGGCTCCCAGATAACACAAATTGAAGAAATAACTACCAGCAAAAATTTGAGAGCACAAAACCCTCACCAGACTGCCAATTGGCGGTCTCAAACCACTGATTGGCGGTCCTTTTAGGTCTTCTATTCCTCAAATTTGTCTAGTAGCCTCCCCGTGATCCGATGGTTCCCTGAAACTAAGAAAAACTGGAAAAAAATTAAAAACCCCTCGAATCGTCCAAACCAACTTCTGGACAAAACACCTCCCCGGCAACGGCGCCAAAAACTTGATTGATCGTTTTATATTAACCGCAAGTGCACGGTCGTGTTGAAGCGGTGGCAAATACGGGTCGTCCACTGGGAGGTGTGTCGACAATTGGTTTGTTTGAAGGTGAGAGGTAAAAGGAGGGAAAGGTTGGTTACACTAAACTACACTGAGATGCAAAAGTAAAAGAAAGATAAACAATAAAAACTAAACCCCATAGGGGGTAGAGAAGTAATTTGAATATGAAGATGTGTCTGTGTGTGTGTATTCAATTAAGCTCCTCACAACATGTAGTGCATGAAATCATAAAACTACATCCAACTTTGCCTCCACATGAATTAAGATAAGACTACATCATTAAAACATAGAAGACAATGATTGGAATGAAGCTAAATGAACTCAAGTATAAAGACTAGACCCTACTATGCCTCCACATGAATTAAGATAAGACTACATCATTAAAACATACAAGACATTAGCTAAGGTAAAGGCAACAAGAGCACATACACAACAAATTGTGTTTCCAATATTAACTTCATCCATATCCTAACCTTATCATTCCCCATAAAATAGGTCCACTAATCAAAGCATAAGCTAAGCTTCATTCAAGAGCATTAGCACATCAAAGATAAGAGTCAAGACCCATTAGATGGTTATGGAAATCATATAAAGCTCAAGGGATAAAGATAATACACACTTAATACAGTACATGATTATATCACATATTTCTCCACCCCCCAAGTGGGGATGGAACTACTCACTACTCAGTACACTAACTATATTAACAAAAGAAAGCATAATACTGAAATGAAAGTTAACTAAGAAAGCAAGAAGTATTAAATAAGCATAAAAGGAAAGGAAAGACTAAACAAACATGCACAAATTAAAAGACAAGATTAAAAGAAACTAGAAGAATTATTTTATTAACAAATGACTCACATTGAAGGTAACATTCTTCTCCACCTTGAGTTTTCGCTTCAAGGCTCACTCCTTAGTAGAGAGAATGCCACCAAGCAATGGGTGATTACAATGGAAGGTGAAGAGTTCTATTCATAAGCATGGAAAAAACTAATCGGGGACAATCCCCCGATGTGGGACTAAACCAATACCACAAATAGCCTAAACGAACATTAATACAAGTCTAGTAGAAATTTGGGTGATCCTGAGTAATATGGACAGCCAATTAGCTGTCCAAGACCGCCAATTGGCGGTCCAAAAACTTTGGATCGCGTTGGAATTTGTTGTGGGCTTTTCGTTCTGGTATTGTTGGTCTTTGATGCGGTTACTTGACTTGTTGGAGTTTTGAGCCGAATCGAATTGGTAAAATACTCCCCATGATGGTGTGGAGTATTCTGTTTTGCTCTTAGGTCCTTCTGTCTTACATTCAGGTCCTTCTCCCTTGCATCTTAGTCCCCAGATCTCACAATTCAGTTCTTTTTCCCAGCTTTTGGGTCCTTTCATGGCTCTTCTCTTCAAACATCTTTATTTCTGAAATTCAAACATAAAACTCGTCACGTAGCATTGCTTAGGTGTAAGATATTGGATATAAGGTACAAATATAAGCATGAAATGATGTCAATCACATATTTTTTAGCAATGGCTAACACATCTAATCATGTAGAGGGTTTATGCACAACAAGACCTCCTTTGCTAAATGGGCGAAACTATGATTATGGGAAGAATAGGATGAAAATTTTCCTACATTCAAATGACCTTAAGTATTGGATGTTTGTTCAAAATCCATACACAGCCCCAAATGAAGATGAAGTAGATTCACTTACTGGGTCCAAAATGAAAGAGATTGAAATAAACTCTAAAATAATGAATATTCTATATTGTGGGCTTAATGTGGGTGAACACAATAGAATTAGGGGTTGTGAAAGTACATGAAATATGGCATAGGCTGCAAATGCATCTTGAGGGGGATAGCAAAACTAAGGAAACCCACATTAGTCTCCTTATGCATATATATGAGATTTTTTCTTTGCAAATCGGTGAAAATATAGGCGAAATGAACACTCGCTTCACCGATATTACTAACTCTTTTTTTTTCTTGGAAGAAAACTAAATGAAGGAGAGATGACAAGGAAATTCCTCTGGTCGCTAAGCAACGATTGGGAAGATAAGGTGATTGCAATTGAAGAAGCACACGACCTTTCCCAACTCAAGATGGAGGAGTTAATTGGAAATGTCATGGCTTATGAGCTCCAAATTAACCATCGGAAGGAGAAGGAAGCTTCAAAGAACAAACCCTTCTTGTCATTACATGCAAATATTGAGGAACCAAGGAGGAGTGTAGAATATGGGGACATTGAAGTCCTAGCCAAAGACTTCTTTAAATACCTCAAGAAGGATAAAGAAGAAAAGAATAAAAGAAGAGGTAGATGAAGTGAAATGAGAGAAAAGAAGAAGGAGAAGGAGAGTGAAAATGAGAGAAACGAGAAGGAGAAGAAAAATGAGAGAAGGGAGAGAAGAATAGAAAAGGAGAGGAGTAATAGAAAAGAGAAGAGATTGGAAGCCACAATGCTACTTGGGACGATACATCATCATCTTCATCCCAATCAACCGCACATTCATCAACCAAGGAATTTACACATATGTGCTTTATGGCAATTCAACATGAAGGAAGTGAGGTATCCTCTAACTCTAGTTCTATTAGATCATGCTCAACTAAGTCTTATTATAGTGATAGCTCACATTCTAGTGATAATGAAGAAACTTATACACATGATGAGCTTCAAAATGTATTCCATGACTTACTTAAACAATATGAGATCATTTGTGAAAACAACAAAAGTGCTAGAATGGTAATCAATGATCTCCAAAACCAAATTGAAACATGCATGAATGAGAAGAATGAGGTGCTTGCTAAACTTGAAATAGATGCATCAACTCTTGAAAGTTTAAAAGGAACACCCATTGATAGTGAACAACTAGATCTTCAATCTTGCAATGTGCAATTAAGAAAAGATTTAGAAAAGATCACAAATGGAACTAAGATGCTTAATATGTTGTTACGAAGTGAAAGGCAATCTTTGCAAAGACATGGTTTTGGATATAATGCAAAATTGAAAAACCATGCATCTCATACAACTTTAAATAGAAAACACTTAGTTGTAAAGCATAGCTCTTCAAGTGTGTGGGCTCCTAAAACCAAAATGGTTTGGATTCCCAAAACTAATATTCAAGGACCCAAAGTTGTTTGGGCACCTAAATCTACACTTGTAGGTGCTTGAGGAAGAAATCAGTGGTGACCGGGCAAGCTTAAGTGTCAAATTCAAAGCCGGATGCATCACCAAATGGGATTGGAACCAATTCAAAGCTTCAAGTGGGTATAATTTCTTATCATCTAAAATTTTAAATCAATTGGTTCTAGTCTAGGTCTTTTATATGCTTAATTATCAAATCATTTATTCATTCATTGCAAATCTTAAAATTTGAATCACATGCATTGCCTAAGTGTAAAATTTGTAAATGGATATGAAAATGGGGAAATTAAAACATCACATGCCGATTGTTAATATATTTGCTTGATGTTTAAAAGGGGAGAAATAGAATTTAACTTAATCGAAAAATCAAATTCATATTGATAGGGGGAGCTTAATGAAAATTATGTTCTCAGTGTAATGAAGTGCAAAAATTAGGGGGAGCAACTTCATTACAAGACATCCACATTAAATGCTTATATTGTATAATTTTTTATGGAAGAAAGGAAATCAAGTCAAGACATGTAATCAAGCTCAATTAAAGACATGTAATTTGTATTTCTTTGAGTCTTAGGAACTTTGTGTAATTTAGCATACTTGAGCTAAAAACTACTCAAACACACACTAGGTTCGCTACAGATATCACACACAAAATTACATATAATTTGGACTTCAATAGATCACCCAAACTAAGATCGGAAAAGACCAAACCAAAACCTGAACATCTGCCCACATTCGGTCGACCGAAACAAACCGTTCGGTCGACCGAGAGATCATATATCCTATTAGTGTTTAACTACCAGAGTTTGGTCGACCGAGTATCAACAAATTTCCGACCGTTTGTTTTGTTGTATATACCCAACGATCGTATTCGTATTATCTCCAAATACATTTTGTGTATCGGTCGACCGAACCTAAGAAGAATTGACAAACCCGAACTGCCTGTTAGTTTTCGGTTGACCGAGGAACTTGTTTCGATCGACCGAATATGATCTTGTTTGTCAACCCAAAGTGTCTGGTGTGAATCGTTAGACCAAACCTATCTCGGTGTTCGACCGATTACTTAAGTATACCTAGATTGTAGCCATTGGCGGTCGACCGAACCTTAATCCAAGTCGCCAAACGGTTGACCGAACAACCCGATCCGGTCGACCGTACTTACTCAGAATTGAGTCCTCTCAGTTTCTATTTTGTGTATCTTACACAATCTTTACCCATTTCACCCGCAACGGCTATAATAGCTTAGGAGCATATAAATATGTGTTCCCATTACACAATTAGGCATCTCTTACACTTCCATTTGTAAATACACCTAAGAGAAACTCCCAAGTCTCCCATTCCTCAAATCCTACTCACAAGCTTAAAATTCCACATCTTAGCAGTAATTCCACATCCTAAGCTAAGTGTGCTCAAGTTAGAGAGTTTGTTCCACTCAAGATCTCAATTGTGAAGAAGCAAGGGCTTCCGTGAAAGCCCGAAGTGTTCTTCTCGGATTGTGAGAGAAAAAAGTCAAGCTCACGAGGATGTTCGTGGAGCTTGTTTTGTAAAAGGCTTAATCTCGGCCCGGAACGAGGTTGATAGTGAAGATGTGAGCGGAGCTCGGGGGAGATCGAACGGAGCTTGCAAGAGAGGAACTAGGCGGGAGGCTGAACCTCTATAAAAATCCGGTGTCATCTTGTGGTTTGCTTTGCTTACTTGTCTTTAGTTTTAAATTCCGCTGCATATCTTTGATTGATTAAACAAGTAGGTAATTAGCTCAAAAGTGATTAGAATTAGAGACCCTCACGATCCTACATTTGGTATTAGAGCCTTGTGATCTAAATCACATTACTTAACCATAATTTTAAGCAATGGCTAGTACATCTAATCATGTGGAGGGTTTATGCACAACAAGAACTACTTTGCTAAATGAGTCAAACTATGATTATGGGAATAATAGGATGAAAATTTTCCTACATTAAATGACCTTAACTATTGGATGTTTCTTCAAAATCCATACACCCCCAAATGAAGACGAAGTAGATTCACTTACTAGGCCCAAAATGAAAGAGATTTAAATAAACTCTAAAATAATGAACATTATATATTGTGGGCTTAATGAGGGTGAATACAATAGAATTAGGGGTTGTGAAAGTATATGAAATATGGCATAGACTGCAAATGCATCATGAGGGGATAGCAAAACTAAGGAAACCCGCATTAGTCTCCTTATGCATAAATATGAGATTTTTTCCTTTGAAAATCGGTGAACATATAAGCGAAATGAACACTCGCTTCACCGATATTACTAACTCTTTTTTTGTTCTTGGAAGAAAACTAAATGAAGGAGAGATGACAAGGAAATTCCTCTGGTCGCTAAGCAACGATTGGGAAGATAAGGTGGTCGCAATTGAAGAAGCACATGACCTTTCCCAACTCAAGATGGAAGAGTTAATTGGAAATCTCATGGCTTATGAGCTCCAAATTAACCATCGGAAGGAGAAGGGAGCTTCAAAGAACAAATCATTCTTGTCATTACATGCAAATATTGAGGAACCAAGGAGGAGTGTAGAAGATGAGGACATTGAAGTCCTAGCCAAAGACTTCTTTAAATACCTTAAAGAAGAAATGAAGAAGGAGAAGGAGAGTGAAAATGAGAGAAAAGAGAAGGAGAAGAAAAATGAGAGAAGGGAAAGAAGAAGAGAAAAGGAGAGGAGTAATAGAAAAGAAAAGAGATTGGAAGCTCACAAGGCTACTTGGGATGATACATGTAATCACCCTAACCTTGGGCTTCAAAACCTCGGCTGGCGCGAGGTTGAAGACGTCTGTCAGTCGACCGGGTCCCTTGCACGGTGGACCGAACGTAGTGTTATTTGCCTGTCTGTTGTGTTTCGGTCGACCGGTTCCCTTGTTCGGTCGACCGGAATGTAAGTGTACTGGTAGGATGCTAGTGTTTTCGGACGACCGTTGATGACGTAGAAAATATTAAGTTGACCCTGTAAGGGTTTTGGTCAACCGAGACCCCTGAGTCGGTCGACCAATAGATTAGATTTTGATGTTGACCAGACTCCGGATTTTGACCTCGTTCGGTCGACCGGTTTTAGACCTTCGGTAGACCGTTAGGATTTTTGTTTTGCACAAATAGTTCGACCGTTGCAGATGCTTCGGTCGGCCGATTCCCTTGTGGAAGAGGTCGACCGAGCTGTCACTTTCGGTCGACCGATTTCCCTTGTGGAAGCGGTCGACCGGTTGTCACAACGGTCGACCGATTCCCTTGAGGAAACGGTCGACCGAGTGTCTCTTTCGGTCGACCGTTTTTGCACAGGACAAAATTCCTGGATCCGCTTAGGATGCCAACTCTGTCCACAGAAACCCATGTCCTCGCCTTGTGCGTGAGCCGGGAGGTGAGGGTGGGCGCGTTATGCGTGCCTGCCCAGGGACCGCCGTGTGGAATAGTGTGGGTGTCCGGAACACGTCACCTCCCTGTATGGATCGTGACTATATCTGGTGGATTGTTTGACTCGCGTTAGAGTAGCAGCCTGAGGGATTGCGGATCCCATTGCTTCAGCAACACGCAACTACTGACGGGTCGAGTGACTACCGGCCGATGGCTACGGAGGCACAGTGACTACCGGCCAGGATTGGCGACGGAGGTCCGGAGAGGTACCGGCCTATTGACGGCGACGGAGGCCGCGACCCTGCTCGTTTGCAGCTGGAGTTGGTGTTGCACGTTGAGCTCGTAGACCCTGCGGACTTCGGTTCGGATCTGTCGATTGTCTGGCCTTTATGTGGCGGATATGTTCGACTGGCCTTGATGGCAGTGATTGCATGTGTCGTGCGGCCTGTGTGGCGGCAGTAGGGCCCCTGTGCAGTCTGTGTGGTGGCAGGGAGGATCGTGCGTGGCCTGTGTGGTTGCGGCGATGGACTGCCGATGATGTGTTCCGGCAGGTAGCTCGACTGGGCACCTATCGAGTGATATCACGTGCGGCCTGTGTGGCGCCAGTTGATAGACCGACCTGAGCGACGGCTCCGTTGGTGTGGTGGTGGACCACGATGTTTTCAGATATGATTCTACCTTGCACGGAAGTGCGAACGCCTCCTCACCGATCCCTTGGCTTGTGTAGTCGCGTGTGGGGATGTGTTGCGTACTGTCCGTTAGACTGTATGTGCCTACGGTAGGTCTCTACGGGGGGGACCCGATGTTGGACCGTGCGGCCTGTGTGGCGGTAGTGTTGTTTGATCATGTGGCCTGTGTGGTACCGGTGGTTGTTGGACCGTGCGGCCTGTGTGGCGACGGCGATGTTGCAAACCGTGGGGCCTGTGTGGCAGCGGTGGCGATTGTAGACCGCAGGGCCTGTGTGGCAGCGGGAACGATCGCGGGACGGATGTCCGGTTTGGCCCTTGGTGGCAATGTTGTTTTACTGCTTGTTATTCCATGCCATGCTATACTAGTATGTTAGGGCATATAGGTGAGCCTGTCATACGGGGTTTCCTTATGGAAACTCAGGCATTGTTGTTGCATCTTTTTCACGACCGCGTTAGGTTCCGGCGGGTGGTGACCGAAGGAGATTGCACTTTGGGACTGGATCTTGTAGTCTACCTACTTTAGGTTGCCGTGATTACATGTACTATGTGTTTTGTGTTATGATGTAATCACTCTTTTGACAAACTCTTATGTAATATGGTGCACCAGACTTATTTATGTATTTCTTTCAGTAATGTCCCCACCCTTGATGGTTTTATCCTCGTGTTCCCCTTGATTTTAAAAGTTTAAATTTTGTGCTGTTCGGGGTTGTTACAATAAATCATCATCATCTTATTATAGTGATAGCTCACATTCTAGTGATAATGAAGAAACTTATACACATGATGAGCTTCAAAATGCATTCCATTGATAGTGAACAACTAGATCTTCAAGCTTGCAATGTGCAATTAAGAAAAGATTTAGAAAAGTTCACAAAAGGAACTAAGATAGTTAATATGTTATTAGGAGGTCAAAGGCAATCTTTGCAAAAACATGGTTTAGGATATAATGCAAAATTCAAAAACCATGCATTTCATACAACTCTAAATAAAAAGCACTTACTTGTAAAGCATAGGTCTTCAAGTGTGTGGGCTCCTAAACCAAAATGGTTTGGATTCCCAAAGCTAATATTCAAGGACCCAAAGTTGTTTGGGCACCTAAATCTACACTTGTAGGTGCTTGAGGAAGAAATCAGTGGTGACCGGGCAAGCGTAAGAGTCAAATTCAAAGCCGGTTGCATCACCAAATGGGATTGGAACCAATTCAAAGCTTCAAATGGGTATAATTTCTTATCATCTAAAATTTTCAATCAATTGGTTCTAGTCTAGGTCTTTATATGCTTAATTGTCAAATCATTTACTCATTCATTGCAAATCTGAAATTTTGAATCACATCCTGCCTAAGTGTCAAATTTGTAAATGGATATGAAAAAGGGGAAATTAAAAATCACATGCCGATTGTTAATATATTTGCTTGATGTTTAAAAAGGGAAGAAATGGAATTGAACTTAATCGAAATATCAAATTCATATTGGTAGGGGGAGCTTAAATTCAAGTGCAAAAATTAGGGGGAGCAACTTCATTACAAGACATCAACATTCAATGCTTATATCGTATAATTTTTTGATGGATATCAAATGGGGAGAGATAATTAAGGGGGTAACTTGATATTTGATTATAATTGAACAAAAACTATGCACATCCATAGGGGGAGCATTTATAAGCGTAGTTTACATCTAAACATTTCAAGTATTAAGATATAGGTTGACATCATCAAAAATGGGAGATTGTTGGCTTTTTTGCCTTAATATGTTTTGATGATTTAATCAACCTAATCTTAATTGTGATCATGTAGAGTACCACACATGTTGCATTGCATATATATTGCTTTGTGCTAACCACTACAGTTGATCAAGAGTCAAGGAAGAATGGAAATCAAGTCAAGACATGTAATCAAGCTCAATTGAAGACATGTAATTTGTATTTCTTTGAGTCTTAGGAACTTTATGTAACTGAGCATACTTGAGCTAAAAACTACTCAACACACACTAGGTTCGCTACAGAAGTCACACACAAAATTTCATATAATTTGGACTTCAATAGATCACCCAAACTTAGATCGGAAAAGACTAAACCAAAACCTGAACATCTGCCCACATTCGGTCGACCGAAACAAACCGTTCGGTCGACCGAGTGATCATATATCATGTTAGTGTTTAACTACCCGAGTTCGGTCGACAGAGTATCAACAAATTTCCGACCGTTTGTTTTGTCGAATATACCCAACGGTCGTATTCGTATTATCTCCAAATACATTTTGTGTATCAGTCGACCGAGGAGTTTGTTCGGTCAACCGCACCTAAGAAGACTTCACAAACTCGAACTGCCTGTTAGTTTTCGGTCGACCGAGGAACTTGTTTTGGTCGACCGAATATGATCTTGTTTGTCAACCCCAAAGTGTCTGGTGTGAATCGGTCCACCAAACCTATCTCGGTGTTCGACCGATCACTTAAGTGTACCCAGATTGTAGCCTTTGGTGGTTGACCGTTCCTTAACCGGTCGACCGAACCTTAATCTAAGTTGCCAAACGGTTGACCGAACAACCCGATCCGGTCGACCTAACTTACTCAGAATTGGGTCCTCTCAGTTTCTATTTTGTGTATTTTACACAATCTTTACCCAATTCATCCCCAACGGCTATAATACCTTAGGATCTTATAAATATGTGTTCCCTTTACATAATTAGACATCTCTTACACTTCCATTTGTCAAATACAGCTAAGAGAAACTCCCAAGTGTCTCATTCCCCAAATCCTACTCTCCAAGCTTAGACTTCCGCATCTTAGCATGAATTCCACATCCTAAGCTAAGTGTGCTCAAGTTAGAGAGTGTGTTCCACTCAAGATCTCAGTTGTGAAGAAGCAAGGACCTCGGCGAAAGCCCGAAGTGTTCCTCTCGGATTGTGAGAGAAGAAAGTAAAGCTCACGAGGGTGTTCGTGGAGCTTGTTTTGTAAAAGGCTTAATCTCGGTCCGGAACGAGGTTGATAGTGAAGACGCGAGTGGAGCTCGGGGGAGATGGAGCGGACCTTGTAAGAGAGGTAGTAGGTGGGAGGCCAAACCTCTATAAGAATCCGGTGTCATCTTGTGGTTTGCTTTACTTACTTGTATATCGTTTTAAATTCCGCTGCATATCTTTGATTTTTAAACAAGTACATAATTAGCTCAAAAGTGATTAGAATTAGAGAACCCCATGATCCTACATTTGGTATCAGAGCCTTGCGACCTAAATCCCATTACTTAACCATAATTTTTAGCAATGGCTAGCACATCTAATCATGTAGAGGGTTTACGCACAACAAGACCTCCTCTGCTAAATGGACAAAACTATGATTATTGGAAGAATAGGATGAAAATTCTCCTACATTCAAATGACCTTAAGTATTGGATGTTTCTTCAAAATCCATACACACCCCCAAATGAAGATAAAGTAGATTCATTTACTAGGCTCAAAATGAAAGAGATTGAAATAAACTCTAAAATAATGAACATTCTATATTGTGGGCTTAATGAGGGTGAATACAATAGAATTAGGGGTTGTGAAAGTACATGAAATATGGCATAGAGTGCAAATGCATCATGAGGGGGATAGCAAAACAAGGAAACCCGCATTAGTCTCCTTATGCATAAATATCAAATTTTTCTATGCAAATCGGTGAAAATATAAGCGAAATGAACACTCGCTTCACCGATATTACTAACTCTCTTTTTGTTCTTGGAAGAAAACTAAATTAAGGAGAGATGACAAGGAAATTCCTCCGGTCACTAAGCAACGATTGGGAAGATAAGGTGGTCGCAATTGAAGAAGCACACGACCTTTCCCAACTCAAGATGGAGGAGTTAATTGGAAATCTCATGGCTTATGAGCTCCAAATTAACCATCAGAAGGAGAAGGAAGCTTCAAAGAACAAACCCTTCTTGTCATTACATGCAAATATTGAGGAACCAAGGAGGAGTGTAGAAGATGAGGACATTGAGGTCCTAGCCAAAGACTTCTCTAAATACCTCAAGAAGGATAAAGAAGAAAAGAATGAAAGAAAAAGTAGAAGAAGTGAAATAAGAGAAAAGAAGAAGGAGAAGGAGAGTGAAAATGAGAGAAAAGAGAAGGAGAAGAAAAATGAGAGAAGGGAGAGAAGAAGAGAAAAGGAGAGGACTAATAGAAAAGAGAAGAGATTGGAAGCTCACAAACATACTTGGGACGATACATCATCATTATCTTTATCCCAATCAACCGCACATTCATCAACAAAGGAATTTACACATATGTGTTTTATGGCAATTCAAGATGAAGGAAGTGAGGTATCCTCTAACTCTTTTTCTATTAGATCATGCTGAACTAAGTCTTATTATAGTGATAGCTCACATTCTAGTGATAATGAAGAAACTTATACACATGATGAGCTTCAAAATGCATTCCATGACTTAGTTAAACAATATGAGATCATTTGTGAAAACAACAAAAGTGCTAGAAAGCTAATCAATGATCTCGAAAACCAAATTGAAACATGCATGAATGAGAAGAATGAGGTGCTCGCTAAACTTGAAACAGATGCATCAACGCTTGAAAGTTTAAAAGAAATAACCATTGATAGTGAACAACTAGATCTTCAAGCTTGCAATGTGCAATTAAGAAAAGATTTAGAAAAGTTCACAAATGGAACTAAGATGCTTAATATGTTATTAGGAAGTCAAAGGCAATCTTTTCAAAAACATGGTTTAGGATATAATGCAAATTGAAAAACCATGCATCTCATACAACTCCAAATGGAAAGAACTTAGTTGTAAAGCATAGCTCTTCAAGTGTGTGGGCTCCAAAAAGCAAAAGGGTTTGGATTCCCAAAGCTAATATTCAAGGACCCAAAGTTTTTTAGGCACCTAAATCTACACTTATATATGCTTGAGGAAGAAATCGGTGGTGACCGGGCAAGCTTAAGAGTCAAATTCAAAGCCGATTACATCACCAAATGGGATTGGAACCAATTCAAAGCTTCAAGTAGGTATAATTTCTTATCATCTAAAATTTTCAATCAATTGGTTCTAGTCTAGGTCTTTATATGCTTAATTGTCAAATCATTTATTCATTCATTGCAAATCTTAAATTTTGAATCACATCAATTGCCTAAGTGTCAAATTTGTAAATGATTATGAAAGAGGGGAAATTAAAACATTACATGCCGATTGTTAATATATTTTCTTGATGTTTAGAAAGGGGAGATGTAGAATTGAACTTAATCAAAAAATCAAATTCATATTGATAGGGGGAGCTTAATGAATATTATTTTCTTAGTGTAATTAAGTGCAAAAATTAGGGGGAGCAACTTCATTACAAGACATCCACATTCAATGCTTATATCGTATAATATTTTGATGGATATCAAAGGGGGAGAGATAATTAAGGGGGTAACTTGATATTTGATTATAATTGAACAAAACCTATGTACATCCAAAGGGGGAGCATTTATATGCATAGTTTAAATCTAAACATTTCAAGTATTAAGATATAGGTTGCCATCATCAAAAAGGGAGAGATTGTTGGCTTTTTTGCCTTTAATCTATGTTTTGATGATTTAATCATTGAAATCTTAATTGTGATCATGTAGAGTAGCACACAGGTTGAATTGCATAGATATTGCTTTGTGCTAACCTCTACAGGTGATCAAGACTAAAGGAAGAAAGGAAATCAAGTCAAGACATGTAATCAAGCTCAATTGAAGACTTGTAATTTGTATTTCTTTGAGTCTTAGGAACTTTGTGTAATTTAGCAAACTTGAGCCAAAAACTACTCAAACACACACTAGGTTCGCTAGAGAAGTCACACACAAAATTTCATATAATTTGGACTTCAATAGATGACCCCAACTTAGATCTGAAAAGACTAAACCAAAACCTGAACATCTGTCCACATTCGGTCGACAGTTCGACCCTTTCGGTCGACCGAGTATCGACAAATTTTCGACCGTTTGTTTTGTCATATATACCCAATGGTCGTATTCGTATTATCTCCCAATACATTTTGTGTATCAGTCGACCGAACCGAAGAAGAGTAGACAAACACGAACTGCCTGTTAGTTTTCAGTCGACCGAGGAACTTGGTTCGGTCCACCAAATATGATCTTGTTTGTCAACCCCAAAGTGTCTGGTGTGAATCGGTCGACCCAACCTATCTTGGTGTTCGACTGATCACTTAACAGTACCCAGATGGTAGCCTTTGGTGGTCGACCGTACCTTAACTGGTCGACCGAACCTTAATCTAAGTTGCCAAACGGTTGACCGAACATCCCGATCCGGTCGACCGAACTTACTCAGAATTTGGTCCTCTCAGTTTCTATTTTGTGTATCTTACACAATCTTTACCCAATTCATCCCCAACGGCTATAATACCTTAGGAGCTTATAAATATGTGTTCCCTTTACACAATTACACATCTCTTACACTCCCATTTGTCAAATACACCTAAGAGAAACTCCCAAGTCTCTCATTCCCCAAATCCTACTCTCCAAGGTTACACTTCCAGATCTTAGCGTCAATTCAACATCCTAAGCTAAGTGTGCTCAAGTTAGAGAGCGTGTTCCACTCAAGATCTTAGTCGTGAAGAAGCAAGGACTTCGGCGAAAGCCCGAAGTGTTCCTCTTGGATTGTGAGAGAAGAAAGTAAAGCTCATGAGGGTGTTCGTGGAGCTTGTTTTGTGAAAGGCTTAATCTAGGTCCGGAACAACGTTGATAATGAAGACACGAAGGGAGCTCGGGGGAGATGGAGAGGAGCTTGTAAGAGAGGCAGTAGGTGGGAGGCCAAACCTAAATAAAAATCCGGTGTCATCTTGTGGTTTGCTTTGCTTACTTGTATATCGTTTTAAATTCCGCTGCATATCTTTGATTTTTAAACAATTAGGTAATTAGCTCAAAAGTGATTAGAATTAGAGACCCCACGATCCTACATTTGGTATCAGAGCGTTGTGAGCTAAATCGCATTACTTAACCATAATTTTTAGCAATGTCTAGCACATCTAATCATGTAGAGGGTTTATGCACAACAAGTCCTCATTTGCTAAATGGACCAAACTATGATTATTGGAAGAATAGGATGAAAATTCGCCTACATTCAAATGACCTTAAGTATTGGATGTTTCTTCAAAATCCATACACACCCCCAAATGAAGATAAAGTAGATTCACTTTCTAGGCCCAAAATGAAAGAGATTTAAATGAACTCTAAAATAATGAACATTCTATATTGTGGGGTTAATGAGGGTGAATACAATAGAATTAGTGATGCAGGAGCCATTGGATCCTTGATATTAGGCCCGTTGGATCATGCCCAAATTAATTCATTCCCAAAGACCAACTCCATCCGAAATTTGGATGCCAAGTCAGCAAGGGGCAATACCAAGTCAGCAAGGAAGCTTCCTTGCAACCGACTACCCAAATCAGCAAAGAAGTTTCCTTGCACTAACCGAATATGCATGATATGGAAGTTTCCTTGCACCAATTTGGCTTATGGAAACTTGCTAATTAGGCTTATGGAAGGATTTGGTTTATGGAAACTTGCTCCCATCCGAATAGCCAACACAACAAGGAAGTTTCCTTCCATCCAACCTACCAATGCAGCAAGAAATCTCCCCTCCCCAATCCGCATGATATTTTATTGCATTATTAATATTTCCAATTAGGTTTATGGAAGCTTTTGATTATAGAATAGTTGCTATTAAGACCAAAATTCAGTAGTTACTTATTTCCTTTGTTGTTAATTGATTAATTTAGATGTAAATCATAGGAGTTGCCTTGTTGGTTAACTTCCTAATTCCTATACCGATTTAAAGCTATAAAGACCTGGCTTGTAGGTCAAGAAGAAAACCAATTTTCGTTTGAATTAATATACAAAAAAAATCAGAGATAGTTCTATCTCAACTTGGTGTTTTTCTCTTCAATTTCTTTGTAGTCTTGGTGACATACGCTTGTAGAGTCCATCACAACTCTACCCGGCGTCAGTTGGTACCAGAGCCAAAAGAATCCTCCCTTTCGTTGCTTCTTCATCAGCATTGATGGCTGGTGGACGTGGTGGTCGTGGTCGTCGTGGGCCTACTCCAGCTGAGGAAGTCCCGTACCATGGTCGTAGCAACGAAGATGCTGAGTTGATTGAGGGTCTACAAAGACAAATTGCTGATTTAACCCAACGTCTTGCTGCGCAAGACCTAAACCATCGAGAAACTGAAGATCCAGACTCCGACACAAGCTCAAATCTCCACAACATGTTTCATGATCGTGGTACTGGTCAAGGACATCGTGGTTGGGGTGATCGGCATGGAGACCTCGGTTTCAAGATGGAGCTGCCAGAATTTTCTCGTACGTTGCATGCTGATGCCTTCGTGGATTGGCTGAATGAAGTCGAACGAGTATTCGACTACAAGGAGGTCCCGGAGCATATGAAGGTTAAGCTAATCGCCGTCCGACTCAAGGGAAGAGCTTCTGCGTGGTGGGAGCAAATGAGACGCACACGCGAGAGGCAAGGCAAGGCCAAGCTGACCGAATGGTGCAAGATGAAGAAGAAGATGAAGGAGCACTTCCTTCCTTTCGGATATACTCAATCCCTGTTTCAGAGGCTTCATGCATTGAGACAAGGAGCAAGATCAGTAGATGACTACACGGAGGAGTTCTATCAATTGGTGGCTCGGAATGATCTATCGGAATCGGAGGAACAATCGGTGGCGCGATACTTGGGGGGGTTACGACCATCCCCACAAGATACCCTCAGCCTCCACTCATTATGGACGGTTTCTGAGGCCTATCAGCGAGCCCTCGCAGTGGAGAAGCAGCAAAGAAGGCGAGTCACCACCAGCCATGAGCAGCAGCAGCCCAACCGAACTTCTAGACCTTCAGAGGTGCGCCCTCAGCAAGTGCCGTTCCAGGGCGGACCTAAGACGGGCGTGAAGTGTTTTAGGTGTGGAGAGGAGGGACACATCGCCTCCAGCTGTGGGAGAACCACCAGCAAAGGTGGCAAGAACCTCCTGATTGAGGATAATCTTGGGAGCGAGGACGAGGTTGATGGCGAACCCGTGTTTGATGAATATGAGGACGAAGATGGGATGTTGTATGGGGATGGACCAGAAACTCTATTCATCCGCAAGAGTCTTCTAACATCTAAAGGTAGGTCAGGAGATGAGTGGTTGAGACAACATAATTTTTGTACCACTT
Organism: Triglochin maritima; assembly: GCA_963682175.1. Classification (NCBI taxonomy): domain Eukaryota; kingdom Viridiplantae; phylum Streptophyta; class Magnoliopsida; order Alismatales; family Juncaginaceae; genus Triglochin; species Triglochin maritima. The sequence goes on along the minus strand of OY821773.1, from coordinate 36,149,056 downwards.
GCACGGTCGCGGATAAGGTGTGCAAGATGATCATCGATAGTGGCAGTTCTGAGAACGTGGTGTCCGAAGAGGTAGTCCAGCAGTTGCAGCTGAAGACCGATTCTCATCCCAAACCATACAAATCATCTTGGCTGAGCAAGGAGACAGAATTAAAGGTGCACAAGAGGTGCTTCGTGTCCTTTTCCATCTGCAAGAAGTACTTTGACATTGCTTGGCATGATGTGGTGGCTATGGATGCTTGTCACCTACTGCTGGGACAACCTTGGCAGTATGATCGAAGCATCGTTCACGATGGACGAATGAACACCTATTCACTCAGCATAAAAGGAAAGAAGATTGTCTTGGCACCCCACCAAGACGAAACTCCCTCAAATCTGGCAACCCCTCCCAACAACTTCCTGGCCCTATCCAATTTTCTGGCAGAAATGAAGCACGAAGAAGTGATCTTTGCATGGCTGCCCCGGGATGAAGGCAAGGTTGGCTCAAACTCAGACATACCTAAGGAGGTCCAGCAACTTCTGCAAGAACTCTCCAACCTGATTTCCAAAGAGCTCACCCATGGCTTACCACCTCTGAGACATACCCAACACCTAATTGATCTTATCCTAGAGTCGCCATCCCCAAAACCACGCCCAGAAATGCCCTCGCCTTCGCCGGCTTCCGCCAGACCCAAGATACGGCCGCCGCCATCGCCGGACGACGAGATATCTGCATCTTTGTTTCCTACGAGAGAATACAACAAGCTCAAGGAGTGTAAGCATCTGAGGCCGTACTTCAGCAACGAAGTGGAAGTTGAGGCAAACTCGAGGACGAGTTCTTTCCAACCCGGGGTGACTGATGCAGGAGCCATTGGATCCTTGATATTAGGCCCGTTGGATCATGCCCAAATTAATTCATTCCCAAAGACCAACTCCATCCGAAATTTGGATGCCAAGTCAGCAAGGGGCAATACCAAGTCAGCAAGGAAGCTTCCTTGCAACCGACTACCCAAATCAGCAAAGAAGTTTCCTTGCACTAACCGAATATGCATGATATGGAAGTTTCCTTGCACCAATTTGGCTTATGGAAACTTGCTAATTAGGCTTATGGAAGGATTTGGTTTATGGAAACTTGCTCCCATCCGAATAGCCAACACAACAAGGAAGTTTCCTTCCATCCAACCTACCAATGCAGCAAGAAATCTCCCCTCCCCAATCCGCATGATATTTTATTGCATTATTAATATTTCCAATTAGGTTTATGGAAGCTTTTGATTATAGAATAGTTGCTATTAAGACCAAAATTCAGTAGTTACTTATTTCCTTTGTTGTTAATTGATTAATTTAGATGTAAATCATAGGAGTTGCCTTGTTGGTTAACTTCCTAATTCCTATACAGATTTAAAGCTATAAAGACCTGGCTTGTAGGTCAAGAAGAAAACCAATTTTCGTTTGAATTAATATACAAAAAAAATCAGAGATAGTTCTATCTCAACTTGGTGTTTTTCTCTTCAATTTCTTTGTAGTCTTGGTGACATACGCTTGTAGAGTCCATCACAACTCTACCCGGCGTCAATTAGGGGTTGTGAAAGTACATGAAATATGGAATAGACTGCAAATGCATCGTGAGGGGATAGCAAAACTAAGGAAACCCGCATTAGTCTCCTTATGCATAAATATGAGATTTTTTCTATGGAAATAGGTGAACATATAAGCGAAATGAACACTCGCTTCACCGATATTACTAACTCTCTTTTTGTTCTTGGAAGAAAACTAAATGAAGGAGAGATGACAAAGAAATTCCTCCGGTCGCTAAGCAACGATTGGGAAGATAAGGTGGTCGCAATTGAAGAAGCACCCAACCTTTCCCAACTCAAGATGGGAGATTTAATTGGAAATCTCATGGCTTATGAGCTCCAAATTAACCATCGAAAGGAGAAGGAAGCTTCAAAGAACAAACGATTCTTGTCATTACATGCAAATATTGGGGAACCAAGGAGGAGTGTAGAACATGAGGACATTGAAGTCCTAGCGAAAGACGTCTTTAAATACCTCAAGAAGGACAAATAAGAAAAGAATGAAAGAAGAGGTAGAAGAAGTGAAATGAGAGAAAAGAAGAAGGAGAAGGAGAGTGAAATTGAGAGAAAAGAGAAGGAGAAGAAAAATGAGAGAAGGGAGAGAAGAAGAGAAAAGGACAGCAGTAAAAGAAAAGAGAAGAGATTGGAAGCTCACAAGGCTACTTGGGACAATACATCATCATCATCTTCATCCCAATCAACCACGCATTCATCAACAAAGGAATTTACACACATGTGCTTTATGGCAATTCAAGATGAAGGAAGTGAGGTATCCTCTAACTCTTGTTCTATTAGATCATGCTCAACTAAGTCTTATTATAGTGATACCTCACATTCTAGTGATAATGAAGAAACTTATACACATGATGACCTACAAAATGCATTCCATGACTTAGTTAAACAATATGAGATCATTTGTGAAACGAACAAAAGTGCTAGAAAGCTAATAAATGATCTCCAAAACCAAATTGAAACATGCGTGAATGAGAAGAATGAGGTGCTTGCTAAACTTGAAACAGATGCATCAACTCTTGAATGTTTAAAAGAAACACCAATTGATAGTGAACAACTAGATCTTCAAGCTTGCAATGTGCAATTAAGAAAAGATTTAGAAAAGTTCACAAATGGAACTAAGATGCTTAATATGTTATTAGGAAGTCAAAGGCAATCTTTGCAAAAACATGGTTTAGGATATAATGCAAAATTGAAAAACCATGCATCTCATACAACTCTAAATGGAAAGCACTTAGTTGTAAAGCATAACTCTTCAAGTGTGTGGGCTCCTAAAACCAAAATGGTTTCGATTCCCAAAGCTAATATTAAAGAACCCAAAGTTGTTTAGGCACCTAAATCTATACTTGTAAGTGCTTGAGGAAGAAATTGGTGGTGACCGGGCAAGCTTAAGAGTCAAATTCAAAGCCGGTTGCATCACCAAATGGGATTGGAATCAATTCAAAGATTCAAGTGGGTATAATTTCTTATCATCTGAATTTTTCAATCAATTGGTTCTAGTCTAGGTCTTTATATGATTAATTGTCAAATCATTTATTCATTCATTGCAAACCTTAAAATTTTAATCACATACATTGCCTAAGTGTCAAATTTGTAAATGGATATGAAAAAGGGGAAATTAAAACATCACATGCCGATTTTTAAAATATTTGCTTGATGTTTAGAAAGGGGAGAAATAGAATTGAACTTAATCGAGAAATCAAATTCACATTGATAGGGGGAGCTTAATGAATATTATTTTCTTAGTCTAATGAAGTGCAAAAATTAGGGGGAGCAACTTCATTACAAGACATCCACATTCAATGCTTATATTGTATAATTTTTTGATGGATATCAAAGGTGGAGAGATAATTAAGGGGGTAACTTGATATTTGATTATACTTGAACAAAAACTATGCACATCCATAGGGGGAGCATTTATATGCATAGTTTATATCTAAACCTTTTAAGTATTAAGATATAGGATGTCATCATCAAAAAGGGGCAGATTGTTGGCCTTTTGGCCTTAATATATGTTTTGATGATTTAATCAACCTAACCTTAATTGTGATCATTTAGAGTAGCACACATGTTGAATTGCAAATATATTGCTTTGTGATAACCTCTACAGTTGATCAAGACTCAAGGAAGAAAGGAAATCAAGTCAAGACATGTAATCTAGCTCAATTGAAGACATGTAATTTGTATTTCTTTGAGTCTTAGGAACTTTGCGTAATTTAGTATACTTGCGATAAAAACTACTCAAACACACAATAGGTTCGCTACAGAAGTCACACACAGAATTTCATATAATTTGGACTTCAATAGATCACCCAAACTTAGATCGGAAAAGTCTAAACCAAAACCTGAACATTTGCCCGTATTCGGTTGACTAAAACAAACCGTTCGGTCGACCGAGTAATCAGATATCCTGTTAGTGTTTAACTACCCGAGTTCGGTCGACCGATTATCAACAAATTTCCGAGCGTTTGTTTTGTTGTATATACCCAATGGTCGTATTCGTATTATCTCCAAATACATTTTGTGTATCAGTCGACCGAGGACCTTGTTCGGTCGACCGAACCTAAGAAGACTAGACAAACCCGAACTTCCTGTTAGTTTTCGTTCGACAGAGGAACTTGTTTCGGTCGACCGAATATGATCTTGTTTGTTAACCCCAAAGTGCCGGGTGTGAATCGGTCGACCAAACCTATCTTCGTGTTCGACCGATCACTTAAGTGTACCTAGATTGTAGCCTTTGGCGGTTGACCATTCCTTAACCAGTCGATCGAACCTTAATCTATGTTGCCAAACGGTTGACCGAACAACCCGATCCGGTCGACCGAACTTCTCAGAATTGGGTCCTCTCAGTTTATATTTTGTGTATCTTACACAATCTTTACCCAATTCATACCCAACGGCTATAATACCTTAGGAACTTATAAATATATGTTCCCTTTACACAATTAGACATCTCTTACACTTCCATTTGTCAAATACACCTAAGAGAAACTCGCAAGTCTCTCATTCCCCAAATCCTACTCTCCAAGCTTAGACTTCCACATCTTAGCATCAATTCCACATCCTAAGCTAAGTGTGCTCAAGTTAGAGAGTGTGTTCCACTCAAGATCTCAGTTGTGAAGAAGCAAGGACTTCGGCGAAAGCCCGAAGTGTTCCTCTCAGATTGTGAGAGAAGAAAGTAAAGCTCACGAGGGTGTTCGTGGAGCTTGTTTTGTAAAAGGCTTAATCTCGGTCCGGAACAAGGTTGATAGTGAAGACGCGAAGGGAGCTCGGTGGAGATGGAGCGGAGCTTGTAAGAGAGGTTTTAGGTGGGAGGCCAAACCTCTATAAAAATCCGGTGTCATCTTGTTGTTTGCTTTGCTTACTTGTATTTAGTTTTAAATTCTGCTGCATATGTTTGTACGATTAATCAAGTAGGTAATTAGGTTAAAAGTTATTAGAATTAGAGACCCCCACGATCCTATATTTGGTATCAGATCCTTGTCAGCTAAATCGAATTACTTAACCATAATTTTTAGCAATGGCTAGCACATCTAATCATGTAGAGGGTTTATGCACAACAAGACCTCCTTTGCTAGATGGGCCAAACTATGATTATTCGAAGAATAGGATGAAAATTTTCCTACATTCAAATGACCTTAAGTATTGGATGTTTCTTCAAATTCCATTCACACCCCCAAATGAAGATAAAGTAGATTCACTTACTAGGCCCAAATTGAAAGAGATTTAAATGACCTCTAAAATAATGAACATTCTATATTGTGGGCTTAATGAGGGTGAATACAATAGAATAGGGGTTGTGAAAGTACATGAAATATGGCATAGACTGCAAATGCATGATGAGGGGGATAGCAAAACTAAGGACACCCGTATTAGTCTCCTTATGCCTAAATATGAGATTTTTTCTATGCAAATCGGTGAAAATATAAGCGAAATGAACACTCGCTTCACCGATATTACTAACTCTCTTTTGTTCTTGGAAGAAAACTAAATGAAGGAGAGATGACAAGGAAATTCCTCCGGTCACTAAGCAACGATTGGGAAGATAAGGTGGTCGCAATTGAAGACGCACACGACCTTTCCCAACTCAAGATGGAAAAGTTAATTGGAAATCTCATGGCTTATGAGCTCCAAATTAACCATCGGAAGGAGAAGGAAGCTTCAAAGAACAAACCGTTCGTGTCATTACATGCAAATATTGAGGAACCAAGGAGGAGTGTAGAAGATGAGGACATTGAAGTCCTAGCCAAAGACTTCTTTAAATACCTCAAGAAGGATAAAGAAGAAAAGAATGAAAGAAGAGGTAGACGAAGTGAAATGAGAGAAAAGAAGAAGGAGAAGGAGAGTGAAAATGAGAGAAAAGAAGAAGGAGAAGGAGAGTGAAAATGAGAGAAAAGAAGAAGGAGAAGGAGAGTGAAAATGAGAGAAAAGAGAAGGAGAAGAAAAATGAGAGAAGGGAGAGAAGAAGAGAAAAGGAGAGCAGTAATAGAATAGAGAAGTGATTGGAAACTCACAAGGCTACTTGGGACGATACATCATCATCATCTTCATCCCAATCAACCGCACATTCATCAACAAAGGAATTTACACATATGTTCTTTATGGCAATTCAAGATGAAGGAAGTGAGGTATCCTCTAACTCTTGTTCTATTAGATCATGCTCAACTAAGTGTTATTATAGTGATAGCTCACATTCTAGTGATAATGAAGAAACTTATACACATGATGAGCTTCAAAATGCATTCCATGACTTAGTTAAACAGTATGAGATCATTTGTGAAAAGAGCAAAAGTGCTAGAAAGCTAATCAATGATCTCCAAATCCAAATTGAAACAAGCATGAATGAGAAGAATGAGGTGCTTCCTAAACTTGAAACAGATGTATCAACTCTTGAAAGTTTAAAAGCAACACCCATTGATAGTGAACAACTAGATCTTCAAGCTTGCAATGTGCAATTAAGAAATGAATTAGAAAACTTCAAAAATGGACCTAAGATGCTTAATTTGTTATTTGGAAGTCAAAGACAATCTTTGCAAAAACATGGTTTAGGATATAATGCAAAATTCAAAAACCATGCATCTCATACAACTCTAAATGGAAAGCACTTAGTTGTAAAGCGTAACTCTTCAAGTGTGTGGTCTCCTAAAACCAAAATGGTTTGGATTCCCAAAGCTAATATTCAAGGACCCAAAGTTGTTTGGGCACCTAAATCTACACTTGTAGGTGTTTCAGGAAGAAATCGGTGGCGACCGGGCAAGCTTAAGAGTCAAATTCAAAGCCGGTTGCATCACCAAATGGGATTGGAACCAATTCAAAGCTTCAAGTGGGTATAATTTCTTATCATCTAAATTTTTCAATCAATTGGTTCTAGTCTAGGTCTTTATATGGTTAATTGTCAAGTCATTTATTCATTCATTGTAAATATTAAATTTTGAATCACATCCATTGCCTAAGTGTCAAATTTGTAAATGGATATGAGAAAATGGAAATTGAAAATCATATGCCGATTGTTAATATATTTGCTTGATGTTTAAAAAGGGGAGAAATGGAATTGAACTTAATCGAAGTTAGGTGTACCCAGATTGTAGCCTTTGGCGGTATATCGTTCCTTAATCGTTCGACCGAACCTTAATCTAAGTTGCCAAACGGTCGACCGTACTTACTCAGAATTTGGTCCTCTCAGTTTCTATTTTGTGGATCTTACACAATCTTTACCCAATTCATCCCCAACGGCTATAATACCTTAGGAGCTTATAAGTATGTGTTCTCTTGACACAATTAGACATCTCTTACACTTCGATATGTCAAATACACCTAAGAGAAACTCCCAAATCTCCCATTCCCCAAATCCTACTCTCCAAGCTTAAACTTCCACATCTTAGCATCAATTCCACATCATAAGCTAAGTGTGCTCAAGTTAGAGAGCATGTTCCACTCAAGATCTCAGTTGTGAAGACGCAAGGACTTCGGTGAAAGCCCGAAGTGTTCCTCTCAGATTGTGAGAGGAGAAAGTAAAGCTCAAGAGGGTGTTCGTGGAGCTTGTTTTGTAAAATGCTTAATCTCGGACCGGAACGAGGTTGATAGTCAGGACGCGAGCGGAGCTTAGGGGAGATCGAGTGGAGCTTGCAAGAGAGGAAGTAGGCGGGAGGCCAAACCTCTATAAAAAACCGGTGTCATCTTGTGGTTTTCTTTGCTTACTTGTATTTAATTTTAAATTCCGCTGCATATCTTTGATTGATTAAACAAGTAGGTAATTTGCTCAATAGTGATTTGAAATATAGACGCTCATAATCCTACAAGTTTGGGTGGGTGCTTTACGTGTGTACATAGTTTTGTTTGTCTTTCCTTTTCATTTTCTTTTGCTTATTTTGTTAGGGTCATGATAGTGTGCTGCAATTTACATTGATATATCTGCTATAGCATGAGCCTTGCTTGACTTGTCTTTTTTTTCTTGCCTAGTGCTTTAAATTTTCTATTTCTTCCCAAATCTTCATGTGTTTGTGAAAAAAATGTTTTGTGGGTTTTTCTTGTGTTTAATGTGAAACACAGTTGAGAGGAAGTGTAAAAAGAAAGCTCCTATCATTTTCTTGAACATGATGCATTAGGATATTAGTACACCAGCTTTAGGTCTTATCAAGTCGTAAGGATGCACCCCGGTTTTCCCTCGGAAGGAGAGTAATCATAGGGTTTCAGTACTTAACTAAACAAAGAAGTCCACCCTCAACCTAGTGAGTTAAATAATCCGTGTCTATTAGTATAAGGAAGTTTGTCGTAGTCAAGGACCCTTAAACTCTTGTTGTGAAACCTTAAGTGTAGGGGTTTTGGTTCACTTGTAGATAAGAAATAATATAGTAGGTTGTTGTCTCTTCTCACATGGCTCCTATCACTTGGGAAATTAGGACCGAGGAGACTTAGTACCAGGTGCTTTCGAGTCATCTGACTTGGGATGCACCGACTTAACTCCTGTTACACAGGTTGTAGGGATCGCCCTATGTGGAGATTTGAGGGAAGGTGTACGTGATAGTGTAAGTACTCACGGGCAATGATGCGTGAAACCATACCATGAGAGAATTAAAAACCAAGCAGTTTTAACTCCTTATTCTCCACAAATAAATACTAATACAAATAAAAATAAGAACCTTAATGGATTTCACACGATGTATCACCTAAAGATATTAAGGCTGCCCATGTCTTTCACTTAAGTCCTTAATTAACTTTCACGAATGGTTACCTATGAAACATCCGGAAACAACGGAAGTTAAAAAAAGTAAACAACCAAGAGATCTCAAGATAATACTCATCAATGGGAATGTTACTCATATAAATCAACAGTCGGTGCACCAAAATACAACAGAGTTTTTCAAAAGACTTGATTACATCACTACAGCAAATGAAAAGAGGGAATCATGAAGACCTCGAAGAGTCCGAAGAGTATCGTAGCCCCAAAATTTGTTCACCCGCTGTCACCACCCGACGGAACCAACTGCGGTCCTGCAACATGAATCAAACAATAATGCCTGAGTTTCCCATTGGAAACCGCATATGCCAAGCTCGCCCATATGAATGCAACAGTATCATACTCGTAGCATGTCATATCAACATCTGCAATGCAACAAATCCCTCCAAGGGTAAATGGGACCTCAGTCCAACAACACATGTACCCTCAAAGTGCCAACAAGGACATTTGTCCAGCAACAACAACGGGTCTCCCTCAGAAACCTACCGTAGGCACATACAGTCTTACGGACAGTACGCGACACACCCCCACACGCGACTACTCTAGTCAAAGGGATTGGTGAGGAACGTCCACACTTCCGTGCAAAGTAACCACGTGGTCTACACCACTCCAACAGAGCCATAGCCTGGTCAGTCAAATCATCCAAAGATAGTTGCCCAATCAGGGATTATCGCCGGAACAACATTGGTGGCATCGCCGGCACAACATCGGTGGTACAACATACGTCGAGCACAACATCGGATGGTACAACCACAAGATGGAACATCGTCGGCACCATCATCGCCGGCGAAACCTCAGAGGCACAACATACTTCTGGCACAACATTGGACGGGTCCAGACCGTAGTCTACAGGGTCATCATGTACCACGAGCCATGCATCATCATGCATTGGGATCCGCGATCCCTCAAGTATACTACTCGACAGAGAGTCAAGGAACAACACGTCACACCATGGTCCATCAACAGAGGTGGCGCGACCCAAGCGTCCCACTCTTCCATACGGCGGTCCCTGGGCAGGCACGAGCAACGTACCTGACATCACCTCCCAGCTCATGCTCTAGGCGAGGACATAGGTTTCCGTGGACAGAGTTGACATAACACAAGGACCAGGGATTCAGTTTCTGTGCACAAAGGGTCGACCAAAAAAGCCAAACTGGTCGATCGTTCCTAATAGGTTCGGTCGACCGAAAGTCTGCAACGGTCGAACTCTCTGCGCATCACTTAAGTCCAAATGGTCGGACAACAATCTAAAATCCGGAGTCTGGTAAAAATCAGGGGTCCCGGTCGACCGAAAACTACTAGGGTGAACCTAATTGTTTAAGTCATATAACGATCGAACCATATATAGAAATCGGTCGATCAACATGCATAATCATGAAGTACACTTAAGTTCCGATCGACCCAAAAACTAGGAACGGTCGACTGAAAACCAATTGGAAAGCCTCCGACCCACCAACACACATGCAACCGGTCGACCGCCACATGGTATCGTTCGACCGATGTTTATTAAAGTCGGGCGAAATGGTAAAAACGGTCGATCGCCCCTCTGTCTGCCGAGGATTTTACGCCATTTCTCGTTGCCGGCGAGGTCTCCGACCTCTCGCGACCAACCACAAATCTCCACAAACGTGGTGAGCAACAAAACCAAACTAATAAACCGGCATACCTCAAAAGGAAGACGGAGCACACCGGAGATTCGCTCGACGCCGACACCAACCTCCGCTCCAACGCACGTCACGTCTGTGCCTCCATAACGCCGAGCTCGTCCACCTTCACCGGAGCTTCCTCCACCTCTGCTGGTCGCCGGAAAAGAGAAGAGAATGAAGCTGAGAGAGAGCAAGTGAGAGAGAGAGAGATTGATGGATTTTGCCTTAAAACCCAACACAACTCACTCCCTGCTATAACAACCGGCCTACCCGTCACCCATCAATATTACTCCTTGCATTTCCCATGCAAACCCATCCATTAATCAAGGGATTAGTCCTAATTAAGGGTTAGGGTCTGACAACCCACCATCCTCAAAAGGATTTCGTCCCGAAATAAACAAACAACTCACCGAAGAGGTATGGGTATTGCTTCTGAACCTCCTCCTCAATATCTCAGGTGGCCTCATGCTCACTGTGATGATGCTACCGGACCTTCACCATCGGAATCATCCTCCTCCTGAGCTGGTGATCCATGCGATCAACGATATCGACTGGTCTCTCCTTTAGCGACAAGTCCTGCTGGATTTCAGGCACTACAATCTCAATCACGTGTGTCGAATCTGCAACGTACTTCCTCAGTATCGATACGTGGAAGATGTTGTGAAGACCCGAAAACTGCGATGGCAACGCAATCAAGTAGGAAACCTCTCCAACTCGGTCAAGGATCTCAAACGGCCCGACATGCCTCGGACTGAGCTTCCCCTTCTTCCCAAACCTCATCACTCCCTGATCTCGGGAGATCTTCAGGACACATGGTCGCCAACCTCAAAGCGTAACACCCGTCTGCGTCTGCCGACATAACTCTTTTGCCTGCTCTGTCCTGTGGCCAATCGCCTCCTGATCACATCCACCATCTTTGCATACATCTGCATGAGCTCTGGCCCCACTAACTGGCTCTCACCAACATCACTCCAGCATACTGGCGATCTGCAAGCCTCTTGTACAACGCCTCGTACGGTGTCATCCCAATAGTCAAATGGTAGTTGTTGTTGTAGGTAAACTCTATCAAGGGCAGATGCTCATCCCAGTGTCCTTCCCAATCCAGTGTGCATGCTCCATGGTCTGGATCGTCCTCTCTCATGGACCATCTGTCTATAAGTGGAATGTTGTATTGAACATGTCCCCAAGGCCTGGTTGAGACTCCCCCAAAACCTGGATGTAAATCTGGGATCTCGATCAGAGAGGATGCTCACTAGTACTCCGTGCATCTTGACTATCTACTCTACGTATAACTTAGCTAGACCCTTCAGAGGCAACGTGGTCCTGATCGTTAAAAAGTGCGCCGACTTGGTCAGTCAATTGACTATCACCCAAATCGTGTCGTGGAATCTACTCGGCTTTGGAAGCCCCGTGACAAAATCCATCGTCACATGCTGCCACTTCCACTCTGGCAGCTCAATACACTGTATCGGCCCTGCTGGTCATTGATACTCAATCTTCAACTGCTGACAGACTAAGCACCGGCCCACAAACTCTGCAATATCTCTCTTCATGCTCTTCCACCAGAAGTTTCATTGCAGATCTTTATACATCTTCGTACTCCCATTGTGAATGGTATATCTCGCTCGGTGTGCCTCCTCCATGATGTCATCTCTTAGCCCATCGACCTTCGGAACTCAGATCTGATTCCTGAACCTAAGACCACCATCAACCACCACACTGAAGTCGGATCCATTTCTGGCGGCCAACTGTAGTAGACCAGCTAAGTCCTCATCGTCATACTGATCCTGCACCACCCGCGAGACGGTCTGTGGCTCCACCTGAAGCCCAACAATCACTGCCCTCTCAGAGCCCTCTGTGAACGACCTCTACTCTGACAACGTCTTGAACAGCCTCCACTCCTGAATGCATAAGCTCGCAAATGACATCTCTACTTTCCTGCTCAGAGCATCTGCAACCGAACTCGCCTTCCCCAGATGATAGGAGATGGTGAAGTCGTAGTCGTTAATCAACTCGAGTCATTTGCGCTGCCACATATTCAACTCATTCTGGGAGAATAAGTACTTCAGGCTCCGATGATCTATGAAGACCTCGAACTGCTCTCCATAAACATAGTGCCTCCAGTCTTCAACGCGTTAACCACTGCAGCTTACACAAGATCATGAGTAGGGTAGTTCTTCTCGTAGACCTTTAGTTGCCTCGAAGCGTACGCCACTACCTTCTCGTGCTGCATCAGAACACAACCCAAACCAATCCCTGACGCATCACTGTAATCACATAGCCTACGTTGCCAATCGGTAGTGTCGTCAGTCTCCTCTTCAGCTCCTCGAAACTTTTCTCGCACTTCTAGGACCACACAAACTTGACGCCATTCTGCCTCAACGCTGTCAGCGGCGAAGCAAGTCGGGAGAAATCCTGAATGAACCGTCTGTAATACCCAGCAAGTCCCACGAAGCTCCTGATCTCCGTCACGCTTGTCAGGGCCCTCTACTGAGTCACAACCTCAACCTTCGCGCGGATCCACTGATATCCCATCTACTGACACAATGTGCCTCATAAAAGCCACATGATCCAACCAAAACTCGCACTTCGTTTACTTGGCATAGAGCTGATGATCTCTCAAAATGCCAAGCACAATCATCAGGTGCTCCCGATGCTGCTCTTTGTCACGAGAGTACACCAAGATGTGGTCCACAAAGACAATGAAGAATCTTTCGAGGTACGACTGGAAGTTCCTATTCATATGGTTCATGAATGTTGCAGGTGCATTCGTCAGCCCAAACGACATCACCAAGAACTCGTAGTGCCCGTACCGCATCCTAAAGGTTGTCTTCTGAACATCTGCCACTTTGATCCATAACCGGTGATAACCGGAATGCAGATCTATCGTCGAGAACACTCTATCTGTCTGCAACTGATCGAACAGATCCTCAATCTTGGTTAAAGGGTATCGATTCCTGACGGTAACGTTATTAAACATCCGGTAGTCGATGCACATCTGCAGTGACCCATCCTTCTTCTTCACAAACAACACAGGCGCTCCCATGGCAAGACACTCGGTGGGATAAACCCAGAGTCCATCAATTCCAGCAACTGCTTCTTCAGCTTTGTCAACTTAGTTGGTGCCATCCGGTACGGAGCCTTCGACTGGGGTGTCGTGCCAGCCATAACTCAATGCGAACTCGATCTCACAATGCGGCGGTAACACCTCTGGAAACTCCAGCACAACCTCTATGTCCTCCAGTCTCCTCATCTCAGGATCACGAACAATCAGAGTAGCCACAAGCGCTCTGCAACCCTGATGCATCATCCTTTGTGCCTTAACCATAGACACAATCAGGCGACCTCATCGGCCCTCTGACCAACACATCAGGTATATCCTTCCTCGGCATAAGGATTTTCTTCTCACGGCACAAGACTTGCACATCGTACTGTGACAGCCAGTCCATCCCCAGTACGACGTCGAAGTACTCCATCGGTAGCAAGACCAAATCTGCCAGAAAATCAGGGTCTCCCGAAACAACTGTGGTGCCGGGGAGAAAGTTCCCCATAGTGCCCACCTCACCCATGGACCTACTGACTTCCAACAAAACGACAGTAGCTCAGGGGTCTGATCCAACTCACAAGCAAACTTCTCGGAAATGAAGGAGTGTGTGGTGCCACAATCAAATAAAACACGAGCAACCAAACCAGAAATGACAAGGGTACCTTCCACGACAGTGTTGGAGTCCTTCGCCTCCTCATCCCAGACAATGAAGACTTACCCCGCTCTCCTGGTCTGGCCCTGCGAAACAACGGACCTGCTGCTTCTGCTCCTCCTGGAGACTTGTGGTCCTGGCCTCCTGCTCGTCTCGCCCTACCTGCTTGGGCACTCCCGGATAAAATGGCCTATCTGACGCATCTGATGCATGCCCTTTACGCTGGGGGTACTCCTGACCAGGATGAGATCTCCCGCAGGTACTGTAAGCACCAGACTGGCGTGCTCCTCCTCCATCAACCTGGGGCCTCTTGCCCGGGTTCCCTGTGGAATGTCCAACTGTACATCCTCCCGTGCTTCCCGCGCGTCTTGGTAATTCTCCCGATAGTCCTGATCGATGAAGGTTGCGAACTTCACCGCATCCACTAGGGTCTGCGGCAGGCTGGTAATCATACACGACCTGGGCTGCTTCCTCACCCCTTTGATGAACATCCGGGCACGCTTCTCGGGTGGCACATACGTCTCACAACATTAACTCTCAAGGGCGTTAAACTTACTGATTTATCTAGCCAAGGACATCTGCTTCTGTTCGAGGGCCAAGAACTCCTCCTTCCTGTCCCTGACTTACTGCGGAAAGAACTGTTGGTTTAACTCTTCAAGGAATTCCTCCCAGCTCACGTCATCACGGTCAGCAAACACCACTGCAGCTATGATCCTCCACCAGTTTGTTGCCTCTCCATCCAGCACATAGGTGTTGCCTCTCCATCCACGTCGACCATCCTCTCTGGTACACAGCCAATCGCCCAGAAAATCCTCTGGATCTTAATGACCCTATCCTCTGCAGCCTCAGGGTCACTCCTGCTGTGAAAACTATACGGGTGTTGCCTCATGAAGCGATCATGCTCCGCACCTGTCTGTGTCTGCTCAGCCCTCGCCGCCTGACGCTCGAGGAACTCGCCCACCCTATCCCAGGTAACGCCCTCAGTGGCATCGCTGGAACTGCGCTCATTCACCGCGTTCCTTACACATCTCGGAGGCATCTGGAAGAAGAAACAACTCAAGATTAGCCATGAATGCATGTTAATGTAAAGTATAACCTAACCCTACTACACTAGGGTGATTTCTTTGGGAGACACACATAGGAATCGACCGCTCTGATACCAAGTTGTAACATCCCGAAATAGCGTAAATGAAAAAAATTAAACAACCAAAAGATCTCAACAAAATACACATCAACGAGAATGTTACTCATATAAATCAACAGTCGGTGCACCAAAATACAACAAAGTTTGTAAAAAGACATGATTACATCACTACAGCAAATGAAAACAGGTAATCATGACGACTTCGAAGAGTCCGAAGAGGATCCTGGCCCCAAAATGTGTGTGCCCGCTGTCACCATCCGACGGAACTTACTACAGTCCTGAAACATGAATCAAACAACAATGCATGAGTTTCCCATTGGAAACCCCGTACGCCAAGCTCGCCTATATGAATGCAACAGTACGGTAAATGAACATATCATACTAGTAGCATGTCATATCAACATCTGCAATTCAACAAATCGCTCCAATGGTTAATGGGACCTCAGTCCAACAACACAAGTACCCTCGAAGGGTCAACAAGGACATCTGTCTAGCAACAACAATGGGTGTCCCTCAAAAACCTACCGTACGCACATACAGTCTTACGTACAGTACGCGACGCACCCCACACGCGACTACTCGAGCCAAAGGGATTGGTAAGGAGCATCCACAATTCCGCACAAAGTAACGACGTGTTCTACCCCACTCCAACAGACCCGAAGCTCGGTTGGTCAAACCATCCCAAGATAGGTGCTCAATCGGGGATCATCACCGCCAACATCGGCAGCATCGGCGGCACAACATACGTCCGGCACAACATCGGATGGTACAACCACAAGCTGGAACATCGTCAGCACCATCATCGCCGGCAAACCCTCAACGGCATCGCCGACACAACCTCGGCGGTACAACATATGTCCTACACAACATCGGACGGGTCCAGGCCATAGTTTGCGGGGTCATCAAGCTCCACGAGCCATGCATCATCATGCAATGGGATTCGCGATCCCTTAGGTCTGCTACTCTACAGAGACCCAAGCAACAACACGTCTCACCATGGTCCATCAACGGATGCGGCGCGACCCAAGCGTCCACACTCTTCCACACGGCGGTCCCTGGGCAGGAACGAGCAACGCACCCGCCATCACCTCCTGGCTCATGCTTTAGGCAAGGACACGGGTTTCTATGGACAGAGTTTACATAGCACAAGGACCAGGAATTTAGTTTCTGCGCACAAACGGTTGACAGAAAAAGCCTAACCGGTTGATCGTTCCAAATAGGTTCGGTCGACCAAAAGTCTGCAATGGTCGAAGTCTCTGCTCATCACTTAAGTCCAAATGGTCGGACAACAATCTAAAACTGGTCGACCAAATACGAGGTCAAAATCCGGAGTCTGGTCAAAATCACACAAGTCTATTCGGTCGACCAACTCAGGGGTCCCGGTCGAACTACTAGGGTCAGCCTAATAGTCTATGTCATATAACGGTCGAAAAATATATAGAAATCGGTCTAACAGCATGCAAAATAATCAAGTATACTTAAGTTCCGGTCGACCAAAAAACTAGGAACGGTCGACCGAAAACAAACAGGAAAGCCTCCGAGCCACCAGCGCACATGCAACCGGTCGACCGTCACATGGCATAGTTCGACCGGTGTTTATTAAAGTCGGGCAAAATAGTAAAACCGATCAACCGTTGGTCGACAGCAACCCCGCACCAACCGAGGATGTTACGTCGTTTCTCGTCGCCGGTGAGGTCTCGGACCTCCCGCGACCGACCACAATTCTCCACAAACGTGGTGAGCAACTAAACTAAACTAATAAACCAACATACCTCAAAATGTAGACGGAACATCACTATGGCAGCTGGCCCCTACCCATCACACATCACTATTCCTCCATCCATTTCCCATGCTAACCCTCCACTAATCAAGGGATTAGTCCTAAATAAGGGTTAGGGTCTGACACCCTAGGCTAGGTGTGTAGATGATATACATATATTTAGTTGGACCGTAGGATTACCATGTCCAATGATCGACAAAAGTAGGTCCATCGAGTTATGTTGCTAGGTTGAATAATGCATCAAAGTTTGGATTTTGAGTGTATATCTGCTGAAAACCCTTCTTGTTGGACGTGCTAAGTGCAACCGTGATTCTTTGAAAAGTGAGTTATGACTTATATTTTTTTCCATTTTCTTTTGCTTTCTTAGTTTATCTTATTGTTGTTTTGCTCAAGACTAGCAAAAGCTAGGTGTAGGGGTATTTGATTAGTGTCATATCATGCATACATCCAGGTCACATTTCCTCTATTTTGAGCCTAAGCAGTACTATGTAACGAGTTTATGTTTAAGTTTCTGTAATAAACAGGTTTAAGAAGAACAAGACCCGAAAAGGACTAAAACGCAAGAAAAAGGATTTATCTGTGAGACTTATGGACCTATCTGCAAGAGGAAAGGACCTGAATGTAAGCCGAAATGACCAAATAGCAAATTGAGAAACTCGACACAATCGTGAGGAGTATTTTGGCAATTAGATTTCGGCCCAGACTTACACAACCGATCAGGGTGCACCCTACATGGAGAATTGAAGCAATTAAGATGCCATCCAAAACTAGCTAGGTCAAATCAGACAAATTTAGACTACCAATTGGTCGCCCCAAACAACTAATTAGCGGTCTTGTTTGGTCAAGATCCGACTTGGCTTCTCGCGGGTGTGTATTATGTAGTTTAAGTCCATTTTAGGTATGTTTAAGTAGTCCCACACCGAGTGATTGTCCCTAGTTGCCTTTTTCATGTCTATAAATAGAACACCTCTTCTTCCCCTGTAAACAACCCATTGCTTGGTGGACATTTTCTCTACTTGGAGTAAGCCTTTGGAGAAAAACTCAAGTGGACGGAATGCTACTTGTAATGTGATTCATCAATAAAATAATTTCTTGTTAGCTTCATGTTGTCTCTTTTAATGCTTGCATGATTAGCTTTTTTTCTTTCTTAGTATAATTAGTTAGAATGTATTTTTTCTTAGTATAATTGTTAGCTTAATGTGTAGTGAGTAGTTTCCTCCCCCTTTGGGGGTGGAGATGATGTTTATAGATGTATGAAGAATGGGAATGAATGTTGTCTTATGCCATATGTGATGAATGTGAATGTATGCTTGTTGCTTAAATTAGAATACTTAACATGATGGGTTTTGCCACAACTTTTAGACACTTCCCATGCTTGTTTAGGTTCTTAACAACTAACTTGTTTATGCTCCTCTTAATCAACTAGGTTAGTGATTGGATTGATATGTTTTTCCACAACCATTTGACACTTCCTATACTTCAAAACACAATCTATACTTGTGCCTTATTGAATGCACTCTTCAACACCTTATTTCATGTGTACACACACTCCACACCATTGGGGTTTTCTTTACTGAATTTCATCTTTCTCCTTTGTTAGTTGCTTAGTTTAGTTTTAGTTAGTCTTATGTTGTCGTCTTCCTCGTTTGTTAGTTGCTAGTTTAGTGTAGTGTAGTTTAGTGTAACCAAACTTCTTCTCCCCTTATTTGCCACTTGATTTCTGAACAACCAGATTTGACACACCTCCTTGTTGATTCGACCCATACATAGCACCGCTTCAACATGGTCGTGCACTTGCGGTTTAAGCTTGATCGAAACAATCAATATTTCTATGGTTGAAGTATTCTTTCGAGTGGTTGATGGGTGTTGAAGGGTTATTTTAACAATCGACGAAGGCCCGATGCCAACATTGTGCAAGGCTATTTAGCCCTATATGTAATTGAGTTCTATAATGAGTACTTGACTCAAACAAAAAGTGTTGGACTTCCTAAGAATCGTCACAAAAACAGGTTGGAGGTAAAGGTATACGTGGTGCAAACTTGATAAATCCAATGGGCAAAGATCTCTTTAAGGTGTATTTTATGTGTAGTGTGATTCAGGCGAAGTTCAACCTTTTCTGGAAGTGCACATGTCCCTAATGAAGGAAAAATATCCAACATCGAATGATCGACAAATACGTAATGCTCACAATAAAACATTCATTGATTGGTTCAACAAAATAATATTCAGTCCTAATGTTTCTGACACTTTGAAGTGGTTCCCCTACATGCCTAATCATGTTGTCACATCTTTAGTGGTTACGATGTCAATGGATACTCCTTTTACACAAAAATGAAACACAACAAAAGCACAATCAAAATAGTGGTTAGTTTAGTTGATAAATCTTTGCATATCTCTAGTTCAAAAAATAAAAATTATATATATATGCAGAGATGTCATACTACGGTTAAATTGAAGATATATGGGTGTTGAACTTCACCAAATTCTATGGGCCAATATTTAAATACAAATGGGTGGATAGTAACAATGGCCTTCAGGTGGATGAGTTGGATTTACCTTGGTGAACCGTAACAAACCAGGTTTCAAGTAAGAACTATTAATTTTGGCATCTCAACCAAAACAATTTTTGTAATTAGTAGACCCCTGTGACAATCAACGGTTGGTCATTTTAGAAGGAAAACAACATATTATTTCTCAAGAAGATGGCTATGATTTTGAAGAATTCCCCCATTTTCAGCACAAGTGCGTGAGTTGAAGCTAGTCGATGACAATAAAAATGTTGATAACTTACTTATTCAGGAGGATCATCGTGAAGGAATATGGATCAACGATCCTGATAACAAAAAATGAAAAATAAAATCTTAAAGGTTAACCTAATATTTTATTAGTTTATGTTAAGAACTCATGAGTTAATTGTGTTTATTAACAGACCCAGCTTATAATGTACATAGAGTTAAAAAAAAATTCAGCTTAATGGCCCACTCCTAAGGATACATTTGCTTTTGACCATACACTTTCTATATAATGACATGTTGTTGGTACATTTTCTAGTTGTTGTCACCTTAATGGTTGTTGTTCATTACATTTGCTATTGTTAAATTTGGTGTTAGTTAGATTTGTTGTTCTACATTACTTTTGCTTTAATTAGATTTGTTGTGGCAGAAATATAAGTGAATGTTGTTCAACAGGCTTCTTGAATTGCAGAAGATTAATTGAGAAATTTATAAGAAAACATATTTTTTCCTAGAAATCAAATTAAAACTAACACATCGGTTTCAAGGCTATATTCCGACGTCAAATGTCCCCTTTATTTGTGCCCTTTAAGGACATACGTCTCCATTAAATTACATAAGTGCCCTTTAAAGGACAAGCCGATCCTTTTAACGGACTCGTGCTTTAATGGACTTGTCCTTTAACAGACATGTTTTCCTTTAAGGGACATAAGTGTCCTTTAAGTGGAAAAGAGTCTATCGAGGTTGGAGAATAGACAAGTATGTTCTTTAAAGTACCTTTAAAGGACACCATATTTTGAGGCATAAGAATGTAAACCATCTTTCGAGTTCCAAGGACAGACTCATGCTTTAAAGGACAAACCAAACCTTTAACGGACAAACCTATCAAGTGTTCTTTAAACTAAAGTTTTGGATTTGTGCCCTTTAAAGGTTGTCCTTGTGGTTGAAGGATCATTTCGAGTAAAGAACATACAAGTACTTTAAAGGACATATGTGTCCTTGAAAGGATATAAGTGTCCTTTAAAGCTTAGGCTTGTGGTTTAAAAGGCCCTTTCGAGTTTTAAAGAATAGAACAACCTCTGCTTTAAAATTTATTGTCTTAATTTAAAATTTCAAACAATTACAATTTCAAGAGTTGTATCTAACTACAATTGAAAATATACAAAAAATGCATGTAATTATAGTTAAGAAGATTCAACATCAATTTTCTCCTATAAAAAATTAGCTTTTGAATTTGGAGTCCCTAAGCCAATACATTATCATTTCACCTCTGAGTTGTCCATTTCAGTTATGAGATGTACGTCTAACATTAAGCATTTTGTCCAGTGAAAGACATACACTCCACAATCGTTGGTATTGGGTGCTTGGAGTTGGCACTTTTCCCTTTCATAGGATTGTTTCCAGACAATGATGAGGTAGGATCTCCAAAATTTTGTCATTATTGTCATTGCTTGCTCATGGATACCCACTGTTGTTGTTTGATTATCATTGTCTCCAACAACCCGAGGAAGGTTGTTAATTTGTTTGTGTTAGTTATTTAGTTCTTCCATCCACGATCAGTAGTGGATAGTGCTCTGATTTTATAAACGGTTTTGCAATGAGTGTGTCCTTTGAGTCCCAGTCTTCTAATTTGTTTTGCACTATGGATGAAAATAAATCACGGTAGAGGCCTCGAGAGTAGCAGTGACCATGTAGGGAATGAGAATCACCTTCATTTGGTTGCATCCCCACTTCTATTTTTTTCTCCAATAAACAAGCAATGCATCTATTAACTGTCCATTAAAATATGTACAATTAACTTGTCATTTCAGTGACAATATACTTACATCCATTGATAGACTTTAGCCTTTAGTGATTATATCTTTTAGATCTTTTAGGCTTATGGAACAATCCTCATCCTTCCACCACACATTTTTGTGCATGTCTTTTTCCAGTGCTGTTAAATTAAGAAGCACATTATTTCCCTCATTTGTCAACCCAGCCCTGGCTTTCATGTTGATGTTTATATTTTTTTTCTGTGCATGGGTTGTCTAGCGAGATTTTTGTTGCAGAATTTACTTCTTGTTTGTCTGGAAAGAAAATTCCATCATATTCTAGCCTCTTCAGCACAATAGACTTTTTTGTGATTTGTTTGCTTTCTCTTTTCTTTTATCTGAGGTTGTTCTTTTGAACCTTTTTTCTTGTTCACACTTCTTAGTCTTCTTCTTTCTTCCTTCTCTATTTTTTTCTTTTTCGGGGGAACTCTTTCTTTCCTCTGCTTTTTGGATCCCTCATTCCATGTTTTCCTCTTTTTCTTTTGTACCTCTTCTCTTCTTCATTCATCCTCTTCTTTTTTTTTCTTCCTCTTCTTCTTCTTTCTTTCTTTCTTTTTCTTTCTTTCTTCTTTTTCTTCTTCTCTTCTTCTATCTGTTCTTCCTCTTCTTTTTTCCTCCCTTTTTTCTTTCCTTCTTCTTCATCCTTTTTCTTTTTCTTCTCCTCTTCTTCTTCCTTTCTTCTTTATTCATTCTTCCTTTCCCTATTCTTCTTCTCTTTCTTTCATTTTCTTTTTCTTCTTGTTCTATCTATTCTTCCTCTTCTTTTTTCTTCTTCAGTTCTCTCTTTTTCTTCTTCATCATTTTTCATTTTCTTCTTTATTTCTTTCTTACTCTACTTTTTTGGGCCTTTCCACTTCATCTTCTACTCCTCATCCTTCCTCCTTGCTTCTTCTTCTCCAACAAAGAAGGACAGATTCATCATTTTGATCAATTAAATATCAAGTAAAATGATTACTACCATATTCATGGTTATAAAGAGATAAGTGTTCTTTTTAGGACAATTTTTTTAAAGGACAAATTTGATTTATTAGGACAATAATAATTTGTAGGAAAAAACATGTAAAGGAAACTAAGAGCTTAAATGACACTATTAGTATAAAGGACACATATGGCCTTTAGAATACCAAATTGTTATTTAAGGACACGTTCTTGTTTTAAATGACCAAAAATCATTGAAAGGATAGACTTTGTTTTTAAATGACACTACGAGTTTAAAGGACACTACGAGTATAAATGACATATGTGTCCTTTAAAGGACATGGTGGTGGGTTTAAAAGAACATACAATTACATTGGTGTAGATTTCTGTGGCTCCAAATTGGGATGTTGAGGCACCTTCTATATTTGTTTCTTTCCCCTATTGGCGAAGCTGGGTCTGCTGGCGTGTATTGGGAACACTCTGGAAAGGCATCCTTTACGTTCTTCATTGCTCTATCTTTCCATAACTATATTTCTTGATCTTTCTTAGCCAATTTTTGTATGACCTCTTTGTATTTCTTGTCTTCCTTCAACCACCTTAATTTCATTTCTATGAAGTCCAACTCATCTTGTAGTGGCTCTCTTGGCATTTTGTGGTCTCAAATAGTTTGTTTTTGCGGCTCCATATCTCGTGGAATGTTCTCTATTCTTTGCTCGCTGGTGGTGTACAAGGGTCAACCTATTCATTAATCTCACATGTCTATATACATATTTAGGTTGTTCTAGCTCTTCAAAGTTTCTGATTTCCACTTATCCACTGACTATTTTTGCATGGTAATGCCCTACATTTCAAGTGTTTTAAGCATCTTATGTGACCCAAGCGAAAAACTCCATCTATTAACTCTTGGAATGCAAGGTGACTTTGCATTCTCAATTGTTAACTTCACATATAGCCATACCTGCACCAGTATATCAATATTTGGTGTCCAAAACCTATTAAAAACATAAAATGTTTTGCAAATGTTTCAAATCTGATTTTTTTTACTTTAAGTATAGCTACGCATCCATCAACATTCCCTTTTTTGGGTAAAGTTGCTTGAAGATTTCCTTTTCTTCAGTTCTATATTGGTTTTTTTTTAATACCAGCATCGATGTACTCAAAGACCACCTCTGCCTAGGCGTAGTTTCTCATGTCTTGCAATTTTTAATAGAAGACATGCACCATTCCTTCGCTCTTATTGTGTCGTCGCAAAACAAGAATGTAGTAAAATGAAAAAAATAGTAGTTTGACGTATTCAATGTTATATCCTCTTTCTGAAGCCTCCAACAGTTGTTTCTTTAATTCCTTCTTCTCCAATCCCCGACCAGCTCATTTGGTTAATTGATTTGTACTCATGTCGCCCAGCATTCCTCCTTTTCAAGTGTTAAGATGATTGTTGTTTAAACGTTTTAAATTTAGATCGCAAGTGCACAGCCATCGGTGAAGACAGGGCAAGAATGGGAGGTGAGTAGCCTCTGGTTTGACTGAAATAAAACGGCGAATAAAGGCAGAAGCGATTTGGATATGCTAATCTAAGCTACACTAAACTAGTAAAAAGAAATGTGAAGGAAAGCAACAACTAGTGATTCAATCTAAACCAAAAGAACTTAATGTAAATCTACAAATCAGGAAGAGAGACCCCTAAAGGGTGGAGTAAGTGTACACATGCAATAAGATGGTGAAGAATGCAATCAATAGGCACCAATGTAGGTTGTGTTTTTATGTATAGGAAGTGTCTAATGATTATGGCAAAATTTATCAATCCAATCACTAACCTATTGACTAAGATAAACATACACAAGTTGGTTATTTAAGAACCTAAACAACCATGGGAGGAGTCTAATAGTTGTGGTAAAACCCTTCAATTTACATGTTCTGTCCTAAATAAGCAAACATACATTCATATTTATCAACACATTTCATAACAAAGCATTCATTTCGATTCTTTATTGCATGTATAAAACATCATCTCCACCCCCCAAAGGGGGATGGAACTACTCAATAATCATTCAACTAACTATTCTATTAAGATAGAAAAGCATGTTAACTAAGCCTAGTAGATTTAATGAAAGGAAATTAAGCCAAGCATGCAAGAAACATGAAAGAAGCAACATAACAAGGAATTGTTTTTAATTTTAGACTCACAATACAAGTAACATCTCCCGACTTGAGTATTTGCTCCAAGGCTTCATTTCAGGTGGAGAGAATGACCACCAAGCATGTAGTATTCAACAAGGGAAGCGGAAGAGTTCTATTTATAGTCATTGAAAAAGATAATCAGGGACAATCCCCCGATGTGGCACTAATACACCACCCAAAATAGACATAAAACACCCTAATACATGACCCTCCTGAAACTTGTCGGATCTGGAGCTGACCCGACCACAAATCAGCGGTCTAGGACTGCTAATTGGTGGACTATGGAGTCGAGATCCGGTCTGGATTTCACGTGTTGTTGTCTGGCTTTAATTCTTAATGTGTGATGCACCCAAGTTGGTTGTTGGAGTTTAGGCCCGCATTGAATCGCCAAAATACTCCTCGTGATAGTGTGGAGTTTCTTGATTTGCTCATTGGTCATTTGGGATTACATCTGGATCCTTATCTCTTGCATCTCTGTCCCCAGGTCTTACAACTCAGTCATTTTTCTTGCTTTTAGGTCCTTTTATGCCTCTTCTCCTCAAACATGTTTATTCCTGAAACTTAAACATAAAACTCGTTACGTAGCATTGTTTACGTTCAAGATAATGGATATAAGACACAAATGAATGCATGAAATGATGTCAATCAAATACCCCCACACCTAACTTTTGCTAGTCCTGAGCAAAACAAAGAAAGGAAAATGCATATGTAAAGCAAGGAAAGCCTAACTCACTTTCGCAGCAATCACGGTTGCACTTAGCATGTGAAACAAGTTGTTAAACCTCCTTGTCTCCAAGGAGGAGTGTTGTCTCCTGAGGGTTTTCAGCGGATATACCCACAAAATCTAAACTTAGATGCATTATTCAACCTAGCAACACAACTCGATGGACTCACTTTCGTCGATCCTTGGACACGGTAATTCTACGGGCCGACTCTATATATGTATTCAGTCCATTTGTGTAAGTTAGTGAAGGACTTAAGTGATAGACATGGGCAACCTTAACATCCTCAAGTGATACAAAGTGTAAAGTCCATTAACGTTCTTATTTGTTAGTTTTTCTTTCCTTTTTTTGTCTTTTTTTGGAGCATTATGATTGACACTAGTTGGTGTTTGATTCTCCCAAGGTCGAGTTTCGTGCATCAATGCCTATGAGGACTCACACTATCACATACACCTTCCTCCAAATCTCCTCATAGGGCGATCCCTACCACCCGTGTAACGGGAGTTCGGTCGGTGCATCCCATGTCAGATGACTCGAAATCACCAGGCACTAAGTCCCCTCGGACCTAATTTCCCGAGTGATAGGAGTAGTGCGAGAAGAGAGAACACCACTTTTTTTTTATCTACATGGGAACCAAAACCCCTACACTTACTGTTTCACAACAGGACTTTAAGGTTCCCTGACTACGACAAACTTCCTTATACTAATAGACACGAATTATTTCACTCACTAGGTTATGAGTGGACTTATTTATATGTTTGGGTACTGAAACACTATGATTACTCGCCCCCCGAGGGAAGACCGGGGTGCATCCTTACGACTCGATAAGACCTTAAGTCGGTATACTAGATATCCTAATACATCATGTTTAAGACAATTTTGGGAGCTTTCTTTTTACTTTGCCTCTCAACGGTTTTGCACATGTTGTTTAACACGCAAAACACAACATTTTCTTTCACAAACTCATCAAGATTTTTGAAAGAAATGAAAATTTTAAAGCATTGGGCAAGCAAAATAAGACAAGTCACCCAAGAATCATGGCAAGCAGATATATCGATATTAAATGCAGCACACTAACATGACCCTAGAAATGTAAACAAAAGAAAGTGAAATAAAATAAAAAACAAACAACAAATGTACATACGTGAAAACACCCCCCCCCCCACACACACACACACCTAACACATGCATTATCCTCAATGTATGGCAGAATGGCGCCAAGGCATGGATAGTGTGTACTGGACTAATGATGGCAGCCCAAGGTGCTTGAAGAGGCACCTCACTCAAGAGCCGATAACTTCCTATAAATTTTCCGGTTTTGCTTGGCTAAAATGACATTTTTCTGCTCTACAACCATCTCAGATAGGTCGGTGTTGAAGAGCGTTCCCGAGCTCACAGATGAGTTTGGGGAACTGGCTCTAACATCCTCCTACATGTCATCAGGAACCCATGCCTCCTGAAGGCAATGGCGAAATGACGGGGTCATCTTTGCAACATCGAGGTCTTTGCGACCTCAAATCGTGGGATGTCCAACATGCCACACAATTTGGTCACGAGAGTAGGCAAACAGTGTATTTCTTTAAACTTCGTATTCACCAAAACGTCAAACAACACTCGACAAATGCAATGAGGTGAACCATCCCTGAGACTATACACTATTCACAAACTAGGTGTGAAGAATGTGGAGGATCACTCTTGGCCCAACACATTCCTACACACCCACTTGGCTACAATGTGCACATTGGAGTAGATGTGAGCATTGGGTATTCCCCAATGTGATGAAATGGGTTACCCATGCCCAAGCATAGATCAGTAAAAATTAATGCCACGGGTGGGCGCGAGATCATCGACTAAACGGATCCTAGTTGCGTCGGAGATAAATTGGGGTGTCATGGTGTGTTTCACCCCTCTAAGAGTGAGACTAAACTCGAGTTGTCCGGTCTGGTTATACTCGAGTGTAGAAAAAAACTCACGTACGAGAGGTTTTACGTACATGGTTTCATTACTGTCATACATCAAATGACTCCACCCTTTTAAGTTCAGGGTTAAGTTCTATGTGGAATCAGGGAGGCCAAATTAAGTTTTGGAATTAAATGTGGGCTGACCATACCTGCACCTACCTTGGTGAGCTTTAATGGAGAAAAAAGCGGCGGCGGAGACGAACATTATGCCCGAGGGATGGTGGCCGAAGCACGTCAACGTTAGCAGCCAAAATCCTCCAAACCAACAAAAATGGACTACTCACAGAAGACAAAACTCCCAACCGAAATCACGAGCGCAGACCTAGACATAAGATCGTTGATCGGCGGTCGGAGACCGCTGGTTGGCGGTCTATTTACAAGATCTGGCCCAAAAATTTCTCTGAACGGCAGCCAGATGGATAAAACGCATTTTTGTTTGGGTGGAAGATGGGTACGGTAAACAACCATGGGTTTTTACAAAAGAAAATGGAAAAATATGAAAAGACACTTGTATTTTTTTCTTTTCTTCTTTTTCATTTTTTTTGTTTTTGTTAAAGATATGTACAACCAAATGAAAGGATGGCTCACGTCAAGTGACCACATCCTTGGGGAGTTCGTGTAAAGACACAACTTCCGTCTCGACCTCTATCATGGTCCCTTCCATGTACAGTTTGAGGCGTTGTCGATTAACTTTGAACATGTCCCAATTCATTGGGTTCTAAATCTCAACTGCCCCATGAGAGGAAACGGGTAAAACAATAAAGGGCCGAGACCAACGACCCCGGAAAGAAGTGAAGGCGAGAGTTGTTCAACAAGACCTTTTGTCCCACCGTGAAGATTTTAGTGTGGGACTTGCAGATCTTGGCATTCCCATAAGCCTCGTTTCTCAATTCCTCCAACTCGTTGAGGTCCAACTTGCGATTGGCACCGGAAACATCAAGACTCATGTTTAGATGTTTAATTGTTCATAATGCCTGATGCTCAAGTTCTACCAGAAGATGGCAAGCTTTGCCATAAACCAGTCGGTAGGGGGACATGCCACGGTCGGTTTAAACTGCAGTGCGTAACGCCCACAATGCATCATTAAGCTTAACCAACCAATCTTTCCTTGAAGCATTAATAATTTTCTCAAGAATTTGCTTGAGTTGACGGTTGGAAATTTCCACCTGGCCACTGGTTTGAGGATGATAAGGTGTGGCCAACTTGTGTGTGATGGAATATTTCCTTAACACAGCCTCGAGGGATCGGTTCACAAAGTGTGTCCCCTGATCACTTATGATACAACGAGGTGCCCCAAACCTCGCAAAGATGTGTTCTTTAAGAAATTTGATCACAATCTTGTGATCGTTAGTGCGAGTGGGGATTTCTTCAACCCACTTTGACACATAATCAACCACCACAAGAATGTAGGTGAGGACCCATGAAGTCGATGCCCCAGACATCAAAGATGTTAACGACTAAGATAGGATTGAGTGGAATCATATCACGTCTTCCAATGCGACCCACACGTTGGCACCTATCGCATGCTTTGTAAAATGCAAAAGCATCTTGGAACAACGTGGGCCAGTAAAAGCCGAATTGGAGCACTTTGGTAGCGGTTTTCTTGGCACCAAACTGCCCACCACATGCCTCCTTATGGCCAAAAGACAAGACGTTCTAAATCTTGTCTTTAGGAATGCCTTCTTATGATTTGATCGGCACAGTACTTATACAAGTAGGGGTCATCCGAATAGAAGTGCTCGACTAACGACTTGAATTTGCCCTTCTCATTTTTTGTCCAATGAGCCCGCACCTCCCTGGTTGCTAAATAGTTCAAAATGTCAACGAAGCAGGGGGGTGAGCTTATTGCCATAAGGTTCTCATTAGGGAAGACCTCGTTCATTGGTGGGTCTAGTGAAAGATCAACTGGAATGCGAGAGAGGTGAGCTGCCACGACATTCTCGCATCCCTTCTTATCCCATATTTCAAGGTCGAACTCTTGCAACAACAAAATATAACGAAGGAGATGGGTTCCACATCCTTTTTAGACAAAAGGTAGTGAAGAGTTGAGTGATCAGTGTAGATGATGACGTGCGACCCAATGAGTTACTGGCAAAAAAATTCCAATGCAAATATGATTGCGAGGAACACTTTCTCAGTAACGGAGCAGTTGATCTGGGCATCATTGAGAATACGACTTGCATAGTAGATCACATGAGGTAATTTGTCGACTTTCTGACCCAAAACCGCTCCTATCGCATAGTCAGATGCATCACACATCAACTCGAAAGGTAGACACACTGGTGCCTTAATAATAGGAGCGGAGGTCAACTCACGCTTCAGAAAGTCAAACGCAGTCATTCACTCGGGTGTGAACTCAAAAGAGGTACCTTTAGCAAGCAAGCTCGTCAAGGGATGAGCTATCTTGCTGAAATCCTTAATAAATTGCTAGTAAAAACCAACGTGTCGAAGGAATGACCGGATTTCTTTTACCGAGGTGGGCAGTGGAAGTTTAGAAATAAGCTCAATCTTTACCCTATCCACCTCGATACCATGACGAGATACCACGTGACCCAATATGATGCCTTTATTAACCATGAAGTGACACTTTTCCCAATTAAGGGCTAAGTTCGTTTCCAAACACCTCTTAAGAACAAGGCTCAGGTGGTGCAAGCACTCATTAAAGGAGGTCCATGAACTGAGAAATCGTCCATGAAAATCTCAAGGAAGTTCTCGACCATGTCGGAAAAGATACTCGACATGCAACGTTGGAATGTTGCTGGTGCATTGCATAATTCCAAAGGCATATGTCTATACGCAAACGTCGAAAAGGGACATGTGAACGTGGTTTTCTCTTGGTCTTCATGGGTAGTTGGGATTTGATTGTACCCCGAATAGCCATCGAGGAAATAGTAAAAGGCATGCCCCACGAGTCTCTCCAACATTTGGTCGATGAAAGGCAGAGGGAAGTGGTCCTTACACGTGACCACGTTTATTTTCCTATAGTCAATGCAGACTCGGCACCCAGTTTGAGGTCGTATGGGTACAAGCATATTGTTGTCATTCTGGACAACAGTGATACCCAACTTCTTGTGCACAACCTGGGCAGGACTTACCCAAGCATTGTCCGAAATGGCAAAATGATGCCATGATCTAAACACTTGATGATCTCTTTCTTAACTACTTCTTTCATGGCTGTATTTAGATGCCTTTGGGGGGTCACGACGTGGTCGTGCCTCATCCTCCATAAAGATGTGGTGCTACACAATGTCAGGACTTATCCCTTTAATGTCCTTCAAGGACCACCCAATGGCTGATTTGTGCTTCTTTAGGACTCAAATCAGACGTTCAACCTGATCACCAGTCACCGTCGATGAATAATCACTGGAAATAACCTATCAGGACCACGAAACACGTGTTGCAGTTCCTTAGGGAGTTCTTTAAGCTCAATTGTGGGTGGCTCCTAATGGCGAGGCGTGATATCTAGCTCGAGATGTAAGAAAGGAGGAGCTTGCATGTACTTAATAGCATGCACATCATTGCTAAACTCGCCCCCGTCCTTTTCATGATCAGAATCATCTATGATGTAAGCATTTGGATTTTCATGAATCAGGGGGTACTCTTCTTTTATTTCTTCTTCCACGTCCGAGATAAGATTGATTTCCATGGAGTCCTCAAAAGATGTTGGCCGCCTAGCCATATTGAACACATGGAATGTCGTGGTCAAGTTTCCAAACAATAATTTCATGACTTAAATTCAACAATTGATTAAGGCATTTGACGTCGCCAGAAAAGGTCTACCCAAAATTGATGGAATCTGAGAGTGGGTAGTCTTGACTAGTTGAACTTCAAGGATGAGAAAGTCAATAGGAAATATGAAATTGCCGACCTCGATTAGGACATCTTCAATGACCCCATCGGGACTTTGATCGAATGATCAGGCAACTATAAAGTTGTTTTCGTAGGCTTGAGGTTGCCTAGGCTTAATCGTTGATACACAGAAGCTGGTAAAAGGTTAATGCAAGACATTAATAATGCAAGAGTCCCCAATGACACATGAAATTGTTGGACTTCCTGGGTCTTTCAATTTTACGTACGTTGGGTTTGAAATGATCAAACTCACATTAGCTGCCAAAAAGGCTTTGCTAGGGACATTAGTTTTCCTCTTAGTCGTAGAGAGATCCTTCAGGAATTTAGAATAGGGAGGTATTTGTTGAATCATGTCTAACAAAAGAATGTTGACATTCCCTTTCTTGAATATCTCCAACATTTTTTCCACACTGTCACTTTGTTTCTTACTCAACCTACTATGATATAGAGCTTTTGGCAGGTAAGTTTCCTGCGGTGCCTAAGAAAGAGGCATTGGTGTATTACCCTCACCCTCAGCCTCCTTCTTACGATCATCACCACAGAGGGGCTGCATAGGCTGCACAGATGGTGGTTGCGGTATGGAAATTTGGTTGTCAATTATATAAATTGCTCATGATACTAGAGTTCATCTCATATTCTTTCATTTTAGCTCTAGTTAAGGTGCCAAGTTCTTCTTCATTTGGGGGGTGTAAGGGTTTTGTATGAAGATCCAATACTTAAGGTAATTTGAAATCAAGAAAATTTTCATTCTATTATTCCAATAGTCAAAATTTGACCCATTTAGCAAGAGAGGTCTAGTTGTGCATAAACTCCCTACATGATTAGATGTACTAGCCATGCTAAACTACGATTAAGTAGATGAAATTTAGCACCTTGACTCTGATACCAAATATAGGATCATAATGGCCCTAATTAATCTAATAAACTCACATTTAATCCTTACTTAATTAACAAGATGTGCAGCAGAAACAAATTTCAAACAAGTAGGGAAAAACAATGCAAACCACAAGTGACAAGGAGATTTCATAAAGGTTCGACCTCCCGCCTATTTCCTCTCTTGCAAGATCCGCTCACGACTTCATTATCCACTCCCCGTTCCGGGCTGGGAGAGAGCCTTTACAAAGCAAGCTTCGTGAACAACCTCGCGAACTTGGTTTCCTCTTCTCACAATCCAAGAAGGAACACTTCGGACTTTCACCAAAATCTATACATCTTTTGACAACAAATGTTTGAGTGGAACAACACTCTCTAACTTGAGCACACTTTCAGTATGAGTAGTAATTGATCAAAGATGTGGAAGTTTCGGTTTTAAATGTGGGATTTGGGATTTCTTGATTAGGAGAAGTTTCTCTAGTTTGTGGAGCAATTGGAAGTGTGAGAGTTATCTAAACAATGTCTTTGGACCTCTATTTATAAGCTCCTAAAGATTTCTAGCCGTTGGGGAATAATTGATTGATTTGTGTGTAACAAACTGATTGACATTATTTCATGCTTATATTTGTATCTTATATCCATTATCTTTAACCTAAACAATGCTATTTTATGAGTTTTATGTTTAATTTTCAGGAATAAATAGGTTTGAAGAGATGAAGCATAAAAGGACCCAAAAGCTGGGAAAAAGGACTGAATTGTGAGATCTGGGGACTGAGATGCAAGGGAGAATGACCTGAACGTAAGACAGAAGGACCTAAGAGCAAAACAGAATACTCCACACCATCATGGGGAGTATTTTAGCAATTTGATTCAGGTCGGAGCTCCAACAAACCAATTAAATGCATCCAAGACCAGAAAATATACCAAGAAAAACCCACAACAAAAATGAGCAGGATCGGAACCATATAGACTGCCAATTGGCGGTTCATTTTGGCCCAAATCCGCTAAAATTTCTCCAGCACATGTAGTAGAGGATGTTTAGGGTATTTTTGGTATCTGTTTAGTCCCACATCGGGAGATTGTCCCGGTTTGCCTTTTTCCATGGCTATAAATAGAATTCTTCACCTTCCATTGTAATCACTTCATATTTTAAGTGGCTATTCTTCCTACCAGAAGTGAGGTCTTGAAGCAGACACTAAAGTAGGAGGATGCTACTTGAAATGTGAGTCATTTTATCAATAAAGTTTGGTTTTTCTTTCATTGTTTGTTTATGCTTCTTTTATTGTTTGTGCATGTTTTAGTTTAATCGTCTTTTACTTCTAGCTTAGTTTTAATATGCTTTCTTTGCTTAGTTTAATAATTAGTGTAATGTTTAGTGAGTAGTTCCATCCCCTTTGGGGGTGGAGTAGATGTACATACATGCATTAGAGAATGGGATGAATGTTTTTATTTTTGATGTGTTGATAAAACATGAATGTACGCTTGCTTGTTTAGGATAGAATTTATAACTTGATGAGTTTTGCCAAAATGATTAGACACCTCTCATGCCTGTTTAGGTTCTGAAATAAACAACTTGGATATGTAAATGTTAATCAACTAAGTTGGTGAATAGATTGATATGTTTTGCCATAACATTTAGACACTTCCTATGCTTGATAAACACCACCTTCATGTGCGTAAAGAATGTATTCTACACCCACCTCTTTGCATGTGTGCACTCACTCCACCCCTTAGGGGTTTTTCCCATTTCTGTATTCCAATATTCTTCCTTTGCTCTTAGCTTAGTTATTATTTCATAGTTTGGTTCTTCCTTTCGCATTTCCTACTTCTTAGCGTAGTATAGAGTAGAGTAGCATAAACATCTTTCTCCCCCTATTTTTGCCACTTGATTTCGTACAAGCAAGAGGCTACTCACCTCCCTGAGGATGACCCGTACTTGCCACCGCTTTATCGCGGCCGTGCACTTGCGGTTTAATTAAAACGTTCAACAAGTTTTTGGCGCCGTTGTCGGGGATCGAACCCGGGTCAACAAGTTTTTGGCGCCGTTGTCGGGGAGGTGTCAGTCCAGACTCTTGTTTGGACGATTCGAGTGGATTTAATTTGTGTTTTGTAGTTTTTCTTTGTTTCAGGAGACTTGGAGTCGTTAGGAGGAGCACCTGGAGAAATTTGGAGGCATTCTGGGCACTTCAGACCGCCAATCAGCGGCCTGAGACCGCCAATTGGGGGTCTGGTAAGCTCATTTTACTCTCTTATTTCTGTGGCGTGTTTACATAATTGATATAGTGATCTGGGACTTGATTTGGCATGTTTTGACTTATAGTGTGTTCCCATATCCATAATCAAACCTCCTTTAAGCAACTTGGACCCTAAAACTCAAAGCAAAAGATTAGGCATTCTTTTTGTTTAGGTCATGCATCATGTATGTGACTTAGGCATATAGATTGTCTTTCATTTTAGCTTTTTATTCAGTTGCTGAGTGCTGGCGTTAGGTACGCACCTTCTACTCTCATTCATGCATTTCGTATGAACATGCATTAGTTAGTAGGAAGTGCAATGAAACAAGTGTGAGTTGAGCGTTTGTTTGGAGAGTTGATTGCTAGATTAGACTCCAAAACGCTACTAAGGAGGGGTTGTCCCGTAAAAGATAAGGTGGGGGATTTCATCACCCTTTCCTTCACCCCCACAAACCACACTAATCAAGAGCCTAATTTTAAAATCAAGTGGACATTGGCCTAAGGATTTCGGGCGCATTAGGAGAGTGATCCGGTCCCGACCGTCATGACCTGATCGGCGTTGCCCACTTTGTCGATAGTAGGAGAGACGAGATCTCCGGATCTTGACTCACTTGCTGGGCTTTGTGGTCCTCGTTGTAGGGAACTGAGGCGTGTTGAGGCCGTGTGACCTCGCTGTTAGGCGTCATCTAGCTGTAAGGACCTATAGCGACCTTAGGATTACTTGAACCTTGTTTGCTTGTGTGCTTCTACCTGTACCCATCCGCCATAGCATAAGGACTTCTTCCTTTCTCTCATGAGTCATTCTTTCTCTCCTGTGTCCCCCCGTCTTCTCCTCTACGTACATTCTTTGTTAAAAAATTTTGGTGTGTGTGCACCTTTGTGCATGCTTTCGTGGACACGAGACGAGAGTGGTCGTTTGACGAGGAGCGTTGTCAATCCGGCTTCGGTCATCGATTTCTCGACACCTTCCTCCTCTCATGTCGCACATAGTTTGGGTTCAGTGGCTGCTAATTTCCGTGAAGAGGAGCAGTTGCTGGACCCAACTGAGCGTCCTGTTGTCATTCTGATACCTCTACGTGATCGATGCTACCTGAGCCGTACAGCTCTACCCTCATGCATCGTATTACCAGAGACTAATGGGAACCATTTTGAGGTTAAGCCTCAGTTTATTTCCATGCTCCCTCACTTCACTGGGAAAGGTGACTCATATATCTTTCTCAGGGAATTTGAGGAGGTCTGTGCTATGTTCAAGCTGCAACAACTTAGCACAGACTCCATCCATCTTAGGTAGACCTGGCAATCGTGTCGTGTCGTATACTTTCGTGTCGTGTTTTTTTTCGTGTACTAGCCAAATCTAGTAAACATGAACACGACCCGAAAACTTCTTCGTGTACTACTAAAAGAACACGAAAACGACACGAGTCAATTCGTGTAAACACAAAAACGACCCGAACCAACACGACACCAACCGAAAATATATTTTTTATTAAAAATTGCAGTATTTACTCTAAATCATTAGAGCATAATAACACCATCACCCAACTGAATAGGTTAAGTGTGAGTTCTCTCGGAAGTGTGGTGCTATATTTATAGTGTGGAGTGAGGTGTGGAAAGAAGTTGCAGGCGATGTGGGACTAAATGTTTGGAGCAATCAGATATAATAATATAGTCTTGTGATATACATTTAAACGTCCATATTCTCTAGAAGAAGCAAGTTGGTGCAGTGGCTAGCATGGACTCACGGTAGATGGGAAACGCGAGTTCGATTCTCCACTGCCACGCACTTTTGGTATTTTTTAAAAAAAATCTGCAAAAAAGAGCATGGCGGGGATTGCATTTCTCTCAGGTTGAACCAATGCACCAACTTCACAGGCCGTTTGAAATTATAGGTTTTAAATAATTTGTTTATTTCAGGTCGTTTTCAGGTACACGAACAAGGGACACGAAAACTACACGAAATTTTTTCGTGTACCCAAAACACGACACGAAACACGAAATCCTGAAACCCAAACACGGATTTTTCGTGTCGTGTTCGTGTCGTGTTTTCGTGTTCCGTGTCAGATTGTCAGGCCTAATCTTAGGCTTGTCCCCTTTGCGCTGAAGGATGCCGCCAAGAAGTGGTTGTACAGCAACCAGGCGAATGCCTTTAGGACTTGGGATGAGTTTCAATCTGCATTCCTTAAGAAGTACTTCCCAAATCATCGGATTCAAAAATTGAGGAACGAAATCAATTCTTTCTATCAACTTGAGACCGAAACATTTCATGCATATCTAGAGAGGTTCAAGGAGCTACTATCCTCATGCCCTCACCATGACATTGAGTTGTGGCGTCTTTGTCAGATTGTTTACGAGGACCTTCACATCCCGTCCCAAACGCTCCTTGAGTCCATGTGTCAAGGAGAGTTCTTGGGAAAGGATGAAAGTGAGGCATGGGCTTTCCTAGAATACCTTGCTGAGAAAACAATGCAATGGGAGAGTGTAAGGGAACCACCTGCATCATCTAGTATAGGAGCGAGGATCGCGAATGCAAACTCGACTAGATCGGGTGCCGCATTTGCTATCGATGCCACTACGGCCACCGAGGCACGCATGGCGGCCTTAATGCGCCGTATGGATTCGATTGAGCTCCAAAACCAACAAAGTGCACCTCACATGTCAACATCTGGTCGAGTTCCCTGTCATTCATGTGGTAGGATAGGTCATGTAGAAAGCGAGTGTGCATCCATTCCTCCTGAGATGGAATGTGTCAACGCCATCTTTGACAGAGCTACGAATGACCCATACTCATCATCTTATACTCCTAGATGGAGGAACCACCCTAATTTTTCATGGAACCAAAATAATGCCCCGGGTGGTCCTTTAACCTCTTCTCGACCACCTAATCAACCACACCAACCTCTCATGCATGCTCATTCATATCAGCAACCCAAGTTCCAAGCACCAACCAACCATGTTTCCCAAATTCTAACAGCTTTGAAACCCGGTTTAATTCGCTTGAGAACTTGACTCGTGGACTTGAGAACTCTATGAAAAATTTTATGTCTTCTACAAGTCAAGTTCTCACTTCAAATCAGCAGCCCATCAAATCTCTAGAGCTTTAAATGGGCCAATTGGCTCAGTCTGTACATGAAATAGAGAGAGGGTATTTTCCTAGCCAGCCTGAGGCTAACCCCCGCATGTACCAGCAACAACACATGCAAAATGAGAATATGGTACCTCGGGGGAGGCAAGTGAACCATGTGGAGGAACCAGTTCACCATGTCAATTCCATTGTGACCTTAAGGAATGGAAAACAGGTTGAGAATCACATTTCCTTGCCACACCCACCCCCATCTATGCAGCCCCTTAATGGGAATGGTGGTGAAGAAGAGGCTGAGGGTGAGGGTAATACACCAAAGCTTTCTTCTCAGGCACCGTAGAAAACCTACCTGCCAAAAGCTCCCTATCCAAGTAGGTTAACCAAAATGCAGATTGACAACATGGACAAGATATTAGAGGTGTTTAAGCAAGTAAAGGTTAACATCCCCTTGTTGGATGTCATCCAACAAATACCTCAATATGCCAAAGTGTTGAGGGATTTCGGCACAACCAAGAGGAAGACCAATGTTCCTAAGAAAGCATTCTTGACTACAAATATCAGCTCACTTTTGTCCAATCCTACCTACACAAAATACAAGGACCGTGGGTGTCCTACTATTCAGTGTACGATAGGGGACACTAGAATAAGCAATGTTTTGCTTGATTTAGGATCAGCGGTCAACCTCCTCCCATTCTTTGTTTATAAACAGTTGAACTTGAGAGAATTGAAACCAACTTAGATCACCCTCCAATTGGCGGATAGATCCATTCGTATTCCTATGGGGATTATCGAGAATGTGCTTATCAAAGTTGGAGATTTTATATTTCCAGTTGATTTTGTTGTCCTCGAAACCAATCCTATTGCGAACACCCACTCTCAAATACCTTTGATTTTGGGTAGACCATTTCTGGCCACCTCCAATGCCTTGATTAATTGTAGAAATGGTCTCATGAAGCTCTCATTCGGTAACATGAGTGTCGTGTTTCATGTGTTCAACTCTGGTAGGCAACAAGAGCCCATGGATCAACGTTTAAATCTAAATCTCATCCGCCAATTGGATAAAGCACCACAAAATCAACGAACACCCCTAACCCCAATGCAACCCATTGAGAATGTTCGTGGGCCCAACAAAAACTCATTGCCTGTCTTCGCAATGCAACAGAGTGAGCTGGCCTCGAACATGAATGTCCAAAGGGAGTGTTCGTTGCATGATTCAGTTGAGAGTACGAGTGAGAGTGAGACACCTCATCATATGCCTATACCAGAAGGTGTCTCTACCTTATGTCTCGTGGCCATTGAGCCATTTGAGCTTCATATTGACTCCAACAAGGAGCCACCTATGACCGAGCTTATGCTTGATGATCTAAATGATGGTGGGAGGTCCTTGTTCGATGACTTGGGGAGAAGGCCATTCTTAGTGATGCAAGTCTGCTGCATCCATCGAATGAGCCTGAGGAACTCATTCCGATGCACCCACCTATTGGTTGGAGGGTTTTCTTCGATGAGCAATTAAACCCTAGTGAGGCAACACAACTTCATTCTTTGTTGTCCACACCGAACCAATATCATGAGGGGTTCGAGCCTTTCAACTTTGACCTTTCACCCCTCATGACACCTCAGAGTACCAGTGAAGTTTGCCCATCTCGGCAAGTCTCTGGTCCTCAAAACTTGATGTTCTCATTTGATGTTCCTTGACCAAATGATTATGAGAATATCTTGGTTGATGTATATATCATGTAAAAAAAATTAAATAAAATAAAAAAAGTGTGTAATAAAAGACTCCTTCAGTGAGCATCGATTGTTGTGGGCCCCAACCCTTGTGTACTTGGGCCCAATCTCTTCACGTATTTATCTCCCTTCTTCAGCTTCTCACAAGTTTTGAGGGAATTTGGGGTTGTGTCCATCAACATGACCCTGAACGTCCCTTTGTACTTCATGTTGGTGAGATCTTTCCTTTTTCATGCATATCTACATGTAGTATCTTGTTCACATTCATTGAGGACAATGCATGACGTAGGTGTGGGGGGGTGTTTTACGTGTGTACATAGTCGAGTCTTTTTCTTTTGATTTTGTTTTCTTTTTGTGTGTATTGTTAGGGTCATGTTAGTGTGCCACATTTAATATCGATATATCTGCTTGCCATGATCCTTGGGTGACTTGTCTTCTTTTGCTTGCCTAGTACTTTAAAATTTTCACATTTCTTTCAAAATCTTCATGTGTTTGCGAAAGAAAATGTTTTTGTAGGTTTTGCGTGTGATTAGCATGTGCAAAACCGTTGATAGGCAAAGTAAAAGGAAAGCTCCCAAAATTGTCTTGAACTTGATGCATTTGGATTTCTAGTTTACTGGCTTTAGGTCTTATCGAGTCGTTAGGATGCACCCTGGTTTTCCCTCGGGGGGCGTGTAATCATAGGGTTTCAGCACTCAAACATTTAAAGAAGTCCACCCTGAACCTAGTGAGTCAAATAATTCGTGTCTGTTAGTATAAGAAAGTTTGTCGTAGTCAAGGACCCTTAGTCTCTTTTTGTGAAACTTAAGTGTAGGGGTTTTGGTTCCCATGCAGTTAAATGAATAAGTGGTGTTCTCTCTTCTCGCACGGCTCCTATCACTCGGGAAAGTAGGTCTGGGGGGCCTTTGTGCCATGTCAGAAGTTAAGGTTGCCCATGTCTTTCACTTAAGTCCTTAACTAACTTTCACGAATAACTCATTAGCTAGGTGTGTGGACCGATTACATATATAGAGTCGACCCGTAGTATTACTGCATCCCATGATCGACAATATGAGTCCGACGAGTCATGTAGCTAGATTGATTAATGCATCTTGTTCGGATTTTGTGGGTATATCCGCTGAAAACCCTCAGGAGACAACACTCCTCCTCCTTGGCGACAAGGAGGTTTAACGGCTTGTTGCACATGCTAAGTGCAACCGTGATTCCTACGAAAGTGAGTTAGGATTTCTTGTTTTTCGTATGCTTTTCTCTTTCTTTGTTTTGCTTGGGACTAGCAAAAGTTAGGTGTGGGGGTATTTGATTGACATCATTTCATGCTTATATTTGTATCTTATATCCATTATCTTTCACCTAAACAATGCTATGTTACGAGTTTTATGTTTAGTTTTCAGGAATAAATAGGTTTGAAGAAATGAAGCATAAAAGGACCCAAAAAGCTGGGAAAATGAGAAGGACCTGAATGTAAGACAGAAGGACCTAGGACCTGAATCCAATTGGCAGCCTATATAATCCAGATCCGTCTGGATTTGTTTGTGG
Source organism: Triglochin maritima (assembly GCA_963682175.1). Classification (NCBI taxonomy): domain Eukaryota; kingdom Viridiplantae; phylum Streptophyta; class Magnoliopsida; order Alismatales; family Juncaginaceae; genus Triglochin; species Triglochin maritima. The sequence goes on along the minus strand of OY821773.1, from coordinate 36,108,360 downwards.
GCCTTCCTTGTTGTGTTTCTTGGTCTTAGATGCATCTGGTTGGTTTGTTGGAGCTCCGACCCGAATCGAATTGGCGAAATACTCCCCATGATGGTGTCGAGTTTCCTGGTTTGCTCTTAGGTCCTTTGGTCTTACGATCAGGTCCTTCTCCCTTGCGTCGTAGTCCCCAGGTCTTCACAATTAAGTCATTTTTCCTGCTTTTGGGTCCTTTCATGGCTCTTCTCTTCAAACCTCTTTATTTCTGAAAACTAAACATAAAACTCGTCACGTAGCATTGCTTAGGTGTAAGATAATGGATATAAGATACAAATATAAGCATGAAATGATGTCAATCAAATACCCCCACACCTAAGTTTTTGCTAGTCCCGAGCAAAACAAAGAAAGAGAAAAGCAAACGAAAAGCCAGAAATCCTAACTCACTTTCGTAGGAATCACGGTTGCACTTAGCACGTGCAACAAGCCGTTAAACGTCCTTGTTGCCAAGGAGGAGGAGTGTTGTCTCCTGAGGGTTTTCAGCGGATACACCCACAAAATCCGAACAAGAGGCATTATTCAATCTAGACACTCGACTCGTTGGACATATGTTGTCGATCATTGGACGCGGTAATCCTACGGGCCGACTCTATATAGGTATTCAGTCCACACACCTAACCTAATGAACCATTCGTGCAAGTTAAATAAGGAATTAAGTGAAAGACATGGACAACCTCAACATCCTCAAGTGCTACAAAGTGTAAAGTCCATTAAGGTTCTTATTTGCCTTACCATTTTTTTTGTTTCTTTTCATATTTTTTTTCTTTTTCTATTTATTAGTTGGAGCGTCATTCTCCTAGGGTCAGGTTTCGTGCATCATTGCCCATGAGGACTTACACTATCACACACACCTTTCCCCAAATCTCCACATTGGGCAATCCCTACCACCCGTGTAATGAGAGTTCGGTCGGCGCATCCCAAGTCAGATGACTCGAAAGCACCAGGCACAAAGTCACTTCAGACCTACTTTCCCGAGTGATAGGAGCCGTGCGAGAAGAGAGAACACCTACACACTTATTTCTTATCTACACATGAACCAAAACCCCTACACTTATGTCTCACCACAAGATTTAGAGGGTCCTTGACTACAACAAACTTCCTTAAGTTAACAGACACGAATTATTGACTCACTAGGTTCAGGGTGGACTTCTTTAAATATTTGAGCACTGAAACCCTATGATTACTCACCCCCAAAGGAAAACTGGGGTGCATCCTAACGACTTGATAAATCCTAAAGTCATTGTACTAGATATCCTAATGCATCAAGTTCAAGACAATTTTGGGAGCTTTCTTTTTACTTTGCCTCTCAACGGTTTTGCACATGCTAAACACACGCAAAACCAAGAAAACATTTTCTTTTGCAAACACATGAAGATTTTGAAAGAAGTGTGAAAATTTTGAAGCACTAGGCACGCAAAAGAAGACAAGTCACCCAAGGATCATGGCAAGCAGATATATCGATATTAAATGCAGCACACTAACATGACCCTAACAATGCAAACAAAAGAAAACAAAATCAAAAGAAAAGACTCGACTATGTACACACGTAAAACACCCCCCACACCTACTTCATGCATTGTCCTCAATGAATGTGAGCATGAAACTACATGGATTTATGCATGAAAAAGGAAAGATCTTACCAACATGAAGTACACAGGGGAGTTCATGGCTATGTTGATGGACACAACCCAACTTCCCTCAAAACCTGTGAGATGCTAAAGAAGGGATACAAATACGTGAAAGAAATGGGGCCCAAATACTCAAGGGTTGAGGCCCACTACAATCGATGCTCACTGAAAGAGTTTTTTTTAACATATATACACATGAAAGCTCAACCACTCATGTAGGAGCATGAATGGTTGAGTGCGAGGGAGGTTCATGAAGGACCTTGACCTCCTCGACTTCGGCTGGTGCCCCCTCCAAGTAGGGTTTGAGGCGTTGTCCATTAACTTTGAACACGTCCCCATTCCCTGGGTTTAAGATCTCAATCGCTCCATGAGGATAAACGGTTTGGACAATAAACGGGCCAGACCAGCGACTGCGGAGGTTACCCGCAAACATATGAAGCCGGGAATTGTAGAGCAACACCTTCTGCCCGGCCGTAAACACCTTTCGCATAATCATGCGATCGTGAAACATCTTGGCTCGGGACTTATGAATAGCTCTTCTAATTCCACAATGTCGAGCTTACGTTGTACTCCTGCTTGATCAAGATCCATATTCAGGTTCTTGATCGCCCAGAAAGCACGATGCTCAAGCTCGACGGGTAGGTGGCAAGCCTTGCCGTACACTACCCGATATGGGGACATACCCAAATTGGTCTTGTACGCGGTGCGGAAAGCTCACAACGCGTCATTCAACTTGGTAGACCAATCCTTCCTCGAGGAACTAACCGTCTTCTCAAGAATTTGCTTTAATTGACGGTTAGAGATTTCGACCTGCCCACTAGTTTGCGGATGGTATGGGGTCGCAAGCTTGTGGGTGATCGAATATTTCCTCATAAGCGCTTCAAAGGAGCGATTACAGAAGTGGGTACCCCTATCGCTGATTATGGTACGAGGAGTACCAAATCGCGTAAAAATATCCCTCAAGAATTTGGTGACCACCTTGTTGTCATTGGTCTTTGTGGGTATAGCCTCAACCCACTTAGACACATAGTCAACGGCCACCAGAATGTAAACATTCCCGAACGAGTTCGGGAAGGGACCCATGAAATCGATGCCCCACACATCGAACATGTCGACAACAAGGACATTTTGCAAAGGCATCATGTCACGTCGACCAATCCTGCCAAGGCGCTGCCACCTATCACATTTCTTACAAAAGTTGTAAGTATCCTTGAAAAGAGTGGGCCAGTAGAATCCAGATTGGAGCACCTTGGCAGCAGTTTTCTTTGCTCCAAAGTGTCCTCCACATACCTTAGAATGGTAGAAGTGGAGTACACTTTGGAACTCGGAATCTGGGACGCACCGCCTGAAAATTTGGTCAGAGCAGTATTTGAATAGGTAGGGCTCGTCCCAGTGAAAGAATCTGACATACGATCTAAATTTGGATTGGTCAGATTTTGACCAACCCACAGGAAGTTGCTCGGTCACGAGGTAGTTCACGATGTCGGCAAACCAAGGGTTATCTTCGATCGTGAACAATTGCTCGTCAGGAAATTTATCGTCAATCATTTGGTCCTGTGGGTTGGTCGTCTCTAAACGAAACAAGTGGTCAGCTACAACGTTTTCACACCTTTTTTTGTCCCGAATCTCGAGATTGAATTCTTGTAACAACAAGATCCATCTCAAGAGTCGGGATTTTGCATCTTTCTTCGCCATGAGGTGCTTGATGGCTGTGTGATCAGAATAGATAATCACGTGGGAGCCAATCAAGTACAACCGGAATTTCTCCAAAGCAAATATGATCGCTAAGAATTCCTTCTCGGTCACAGTGTAGTTCAATTGGGCATCATTGAGTGTTCTACTGGCATAGTAGATCACATGAGGCAATTTGTCCAATCGTTGCCCAAGCACTGCTCCCACAGCGAAGTCAGATGCATCACACATTAACTCAAAGGGTTCAGTCCACACCGATGCCTTAATAATGGGAGCTGAAGTCAACTCTTTCTTCAAGGTGAAAAAGGCATGGTGGCAATCCGGTGTGAACTCAAAAATGGCATCCTTAGCCAACAAGGCGGTGAGAGGTCGAGCGATTTTGCTAAAATCCCGAATGAACCGCCGATAGAATCCAGCATGCCCCAAAAAGGCGCGGATATCCTTCACATTATGTGGCGGTGGGAGATTAGCAATGATACCCACTTTGGCGGGATCGACCTCAATTCCCCTACTTCAGACCACATGTCCAAGTACAATCCCTCGCTTCCCCATGAAGTGACATTTCTCCCAATTGAGAGCGAGGTTCTTCTCACGGCACCGCTTGAGGACAAGGCCCAAGTAATGAAGGCACTCATCAAAGGAAGCGCCAAATATGGAAAAGTCATCCATGGAGATCTCAAGGAAACGCTCAACCATATCGGAGAAGATGTTGATCATACACCTTTGAAATGTTGCCGGCGCATTGCACAACCCAAAGGGCATGCGACGGTAGGCAAACGTGCCAAAGGGACAAGTAAATGTGGTTTTCTCTTGATCCTCGGGGGCGATGAGAATTTGGTTGTAACCGGAGTATCCATCAAGAAAACAATAATACTCATGTCCGACCAACCTCTCCAACATCTTATCAATGAATGGCAACGGGAAATGATCTTTCCGCGTTGCCGCATTGAGCTTGCGATAATCCACGCAAACTCGCCAGGCAGTTTGCAGGCGTGTCGGGATAAGCTCATTATGCTCATTCTCCACAACCGTCATGCCTGACTTCTTGGGAACCACATGGACAAGACTTGCCCATGAACTATCAAAGATAGGATAGATTATGTCATGATCCAAGCACTTAAGAACCTCCTTTCGGACGGCTTCCTTCAGTACAGGATTCAATCTCTGTTGTGGGTCCCTGCGGGGCCTAGAATCCTCTTCCATGTGGATCCGATGCTGAACAATACCAAGGGCTAATTCCCTTGATATCCTTCAAGGACCACCCGATTGCCTCTTTGTTTTCAAAGAGTACTCTTTTGAGGGCAACCTCTTGATCTTTTTCAAGATCAGAAGCAATAATGAGTGGCAAGGTCTCATTATCCCCTAAAAAGATGTACTTTAGGTTATCGGGGAGCGGTTTAAGCTCGACCAGAGGTGGGTCCTTGTCAGATTCAGAGTTACTTTCAAGTGGCTCAAGGGCCACGGGGTAAGAGGAGCAACCACACAGATGTGCCTCCTCGTCCAGAGATATGCTAGTGGATTCCTCAAGATCCTCTTTCACTCGCAACCTGATCATTAGGCACCTCAATAATATGTTGATGTGAGTCGAACATGCATAATGAGTCAGGCTCATCCGTGTCCTGGATGAAATTGGCTCCGACAGTGTCGTCGAAGAGCCCATGTTGCTTACCAAGAGTGAAGATATTGAAATCCGCCGTGAGGTTTCCAAAAGACAACCTCATCAAGCCATTGCGACAATTGATCAAAGCATTAGATGTCACAAGAAATGGCCTCCCAAGGATCACAGGAATCTGTCCTTGTGGGTTGGACACGGGTTTAGTATCCAAGATGATGAAATCAACTGGAAATACGAACTCACCCACTTTGATAAGGACATCCTCTACACTCCCTCGTGGGATTTTGACGGATCTATCAGCCAACTGGAGGGTTATCCTCGTTGGTTTAAGATCGCCTATCCCAAGGTTGACATAGACTGAGTAAGGCAGGAGATTCACAGAAGCCCCCAAATCCAATAGAGCTTGAGAGATGGTCACTTTCCCAATCATGCAAGAGACAGTTGGACAACCAGGGTCCTTGTACTTGACATTCATGGGTTGTGTCAATATGGAGCTCACATTGGCGGCCAAGAAGGCCTTTTTGGGCACATTTGTTTTTCTCTTGGTGGTGCAAAGGTCCTTGACGAACTTGGCATACGGTGGCATTTGTTGAACAACGTCCAACAACGAGATGTTCACCTTTACTTGCCTAAGTACCTCAACGATCTTATCCCAATGCTCATCACGTTTTTTAGTCAACCGATGAGGGAATGGTGCCTTGGGGACATAAGAATCATGAGGAGGAGTCTCAGAATTAGGTTCCTTGACAGGCTCAAGACTCTCCTCGGAAGTCTCGCCAACAGGGTTGGCTTCCAGCATTTTCACATTGTTGTCAACGACCCTTCCCGATCTCAAGGTATGAATAACATTAGCATGTTGGGAAGGGTCACTTTCAACATTGTGTACATTTGCCTGGTATTAGCAGGTTGACCCCTGGGATTAACCACAGGTTGACTCGGGAACTGACCCTTCTCGCGTTCATGGAATTGATGAGCCAATTGGCTAACTTGCATTTCCAAAGCCTTGACTGTACTTTGCATGCTCTGCATGAACGCTTGAAGGGTCGGATCACTAGAAGGGTCCTTGGGATCAACCCGCTGAGGTGGTGGAGTCTGGTTGGAATAACCCGACGATGAGGCCTGACCAGGTTGGTAATTTTGGTGCTGAGACCTTTGATGTGGGGGTTGGTAGGTCGCCGATGGGCGTGGAGGTTGATAAGGTGGAGGTTGAGGTTGAGCGTGCGAGCTCTGACCGTGGCCGCCACTAGACCCCCAAGAGAAGTTAGGATGGTTACGCCATCCCGGGTTGTAGGAGTGACTGTACGGGTCGTTACGGGGCCGCTGTTAATACATCGCATGTGCATGCTCAGTATCCCTTGGAGCGTAAGCGCATTCCAAGTCATCGTGGCCCGTAAGTCCACACCTAGTACACCCGGGAGTAGTGACCTGAGCTACAGGAGCTCGGTCCATCTCCAAACTCTCTATCCTACGCATGAGAGCAGCCATTTTCACCTCAGACGCGATAGTCGACTCAACATGATATGATCTAGCTCGACCAGAAGACCTGGCGGCTGGTGGCTCTCTCATGGTGTCCCACTCAAAGGTACGCTCAGCCATAGCCTCAAAAGTGACCCATGCCTCCTCGATGGGTTTCATTTGGAAGTCACCCTGACACATTAACTCCAACAATGTGCGGGTGTTGTAATTGATGCCCTCATAAACAATTTGGCACAACTGCCAAAGCTCAATCCCATGATGAGGGCACTGCTGGAGAAGGTCCTTGAACCTCTCAAAGAAACCATGAAACGATTCGGTCTCGGTCTGATACATTTGATGTATCTGGTGTCGTATCTGTTGAGTTTTCCTTTGAGGGAAAAATCTCTTCAGAAAGACGGTCACAAAGTCATCCCATGACCGAATCGAGCTCGCCGGGAGGGCTATACATCCATTTCTTCGCATTATCCTTCAATGCGAAAGAAATCATCCTCAACCGGACTGAATCCTCGTCAAGATGTTGAAGCTTGAACATGGAGCATACTTCCTCGAATTCGCGTATAAAGATATACGGATCCTCCTTATTGGCAGTAAAGGTTGGAAGCATGCTCACATATTGAGGTTTCAGTTCATAGTTGTTCCCGCGAGTAGGGGGAACAACTATGCAAGAAGGCTGCGCGGCCCGAACAGGATGGGTCCGCTCCCACAACGTCATCGGCCTATCCTGTCGAGCTAAAGGTAGTGGTGCACCTAGAACTCGATCCTGACCGAATCTCCCTTCCTCTCGAGTCAGAGGAGGAGGAGAAGGAGGTCTACGTGGTGGTGGGAATGGACCGAGGTAGTCCATGTATGGAACCCGGTCTCCCTTGCCACCACGAGACGACTCGGCCTCTTGCTCCAAAGGAGCACGAGGCGGAGATGGTCGATCACCAAGATCATCCATCTCAGAAATAAGCACTCTCTCGAGTCGAGTGCTCTCACCAGAACGAGCCCAACCTCGCATAAAATGCTCGACTCGACTCTAACAAACACACAACAGAAGGTGTACTAGAGGAGGAGATTAAATGTAGAGAATAGATGAGGAGAGGACTCAGGTGAGGAGGGAAGAATCCCTAGAGCTAGCGTGGGTAGTGGGATCAGGAAGAAGCCTAACTAGCAAGCACGGCTCAAACAATGTAAGGAAATGGGTCCTTAGGCTAGACGACGCCTAACATCAAGGTCACTAGCCTTGACACGTCTCACCTCCCTACAACGAGGACCACAATGCCCAGCAAGTGATACCAGATCCGGAGATCCAGTACCTCCTACTATCGACAAGGTAGGCAACGCCGATCAGGTCATGACGGTCTCAACTAGATTACTCTCCTAGTGCGCCCGCAATCCTAGGGCCAATGTCTACTTGCTTTTAGTTAAGGCTTTACTAGGAGTGGTTTTTGGGGCCAAGGAAAGGGTGATGAAATCCCACACCTTATCTTTTATGGGACAACCCCTCCTTAGTAGTGATTTGATCCTAGATCTAGCAATCAATCGCTCCAATCAAACGCTCTCTCACTCTTGTCCCGATGCACCTTACTAACTAATGCATGAACGAAACATGCATGAATGAGGGATGTGGGTGCACATACCTCACGCCAGCAATCAACGACAAAATGTAAAGCAAAGAAAAGACAAATGCATGCAAGGTCTACCAATGGTGCATGACGTAGATGGCAAGAAGTCTAATCTTTTGCTTTGAGTTTTATGGTCCAAGTTGATTAAAGGGGGAGTGATTAATGATCTGGGAGAAAACCAGAAGTCATAGCATGCAAAATAGGGCTCCCAGATAACACCAATTTGAACACTAAGTACCAGAAAAAATTACAAGGCAAGAAACTCTCACCAGGCCGCCAATTGGCGGTCTTCAACCGCTGATTGGCGGTCTGTTTAGGTTTTCTCTTCCTACAACTTCGCCAGTCGCCTCCCCGTGATCTTGTGGTTCCCCGAAACTAAGACAAACTGAAAACAAAAAATTAAAAACCCCTCGAATCGTCCAAACCAAGGTCTGGACAGAGCACCTCCCCGTAAACGGCGCCAAAAACTTGATTGATCGTTTTATATTTAACCGCAAGTGCATGGCCACGTTGAAGCGGTGGCAAATACGGGTCGTCCACTGGGAGGTGTGTCGACACTTGGTTTGTGTGAAGGCGAGAGGTAAAGAAAGGGAAGAAAGGTTGGTTACACTAAACTACACAACAAAGCTGAAATGAGATGGAGAAGAAACGATAAAACTAAACCCCAAAGGTGGTAGAGAAATAATGTGAACATAAAGAAGTGTATGTGTGTGTGTTCATTAAGCTCTTCACAACATGTAGTGCATGAAATCATTAAACTACATCCAACTTTCCCTCCACATGAATTAAGATTTCACTACATCATTAAAACATACAAGACAATAGTTGGAATGAAGCTACATGAACTCAAGTATAAAGACTAGACCCTACTATGCCTCCACATGAATTAAGATAAGACTACATCATTAAAACATACAAGAAATTAGCTAAGGTAAAGGCAACAAGAGCTCATACACTACAACTTGTGTTTCCAATATTAACTTCATCCATATCCTAACCTTATCATTCCCCATAAAATAGGTCCACTACTCAAAGCATAAACTAAGCTTCATTCAAGAGCATTAGCATATCAAAGATAAGAGTGGAGACCCATTAGATGGTTATGGAAATCATATAAAGCTCAAGGGATAAAAATAACACACACTTAATACACTACATGATTATATCACATATTTCTCCACCCCCCAAATGGGGATGCAACTACTCACTACTCATTACACTAACTATATTAGCAAAAGAAAGCATAATACTGAAATGAAAGTTATACTAATCAAGCAAGAAATATTAAAGAAGCATAAAACAAAACAAACAAGCAAACATGCATATGGAAGGAAATTAAACTAAGAGAGAAACAACACAATTAAAGGAAAGCTTCTATTATTAACTCACTCAATTACAAGTAGCTCTTCCTCCACCAGAGTTTTGCTTCAAGGCTTTACTCTTAGTAGGGAAGGTGGCCACCAAAGAGAGAGATGGATACAATGGGAGGTGAAGAGTTCTATTTATAAGCATGGAAAAAGCTAATCCGGGACAATCCCCCGATGTGGGACTAAACCAATACCAAAAATAGACTAAGCACACATTAATACAAGTCCAAGAGAAAATTAGGTGGATCTGGGCCAATCCAGACCGCAAATTGGCGGTCCAGACTGCCAATTGGCGGCCTATATGATCCAGATCCGTCTGGATTTGTTTGTGGGCCTTCCTTGTTGTGTTTCTTGGTCTTGGATGCATCTGGTTGGTTTGTTGGAGCTCCGACCCGAATCAAATTGGCAAAATACTCCCCATGATGGTGTGGAGTTTCCTGGTTTGCTCTTAGGTCCTTTGGTCTTACGATCAGGTCCTTCTCCCTTGCATCTTAGTCCCCAGGTCTTCACAATTAAGTCATTTTTCCTGCTTTTGGGTCCTTTCATGGCTCTTCTCTTCAAACCTCTTTATTTCTGAAAACTAAACATAAAACTCGTCACGTAGCATTGCTTAGGTGTAAGATAATGGATATAAGATACAAATATAAGCATGAAATGATGTCAATCATTAATCAACTAAGTTGGTGAATAGATTGATAGGTTTTGCCACAACATTTAGACACTTCCTATGCATGATAACACCACCTTTATTTGTGCTTAAAGAATGTGTTCAACACCGACCTCTTTGCTTGTGTGCACTCACTCCACCCCTTAGGGGTTTTCCAATTTCTGTATTCCAGCATTCTTCTTTTATTCTTAGCTTAGTTGTCATTTCATTGTTTGTTTCTTTAATTCGCATTTCATACTTCTTAGCGTAGTTTAGTGTAGAGTAGCATAATCAATCTTTCTCCCCCAATTTTTGCCACTTGATTTCTGATAAACAAGAGGTTGCTCACCTACCTGAGGACGACCCGTACTTGCCACCGCTTCATCGCGGCCGTGCACTTGCGGTGTAAATAAAACGTTCAACACATACACAAAAGAGAAATTGAAGATCTGCAATTCTATCCCTCAACGGTCGACCAAAATGGGAAGAACGGTCCATCAATTCTTTAAGAATAGAGAAACGCTCGAACAAACTAGAGAATGGTCGAACCAATTAGGCTATGACTTCATTGAACGATCGAACTAAAGAATGGGTCGGTTTACCGTTCAAGGGGTTTTGGCCAGGTCTAAGGTTAATCGGCCAAAAACAAAGATTGGTTACATCGACCGAAAATAATATGCACTTTGGGCTCAAGAATTGTGTTCATCCGGTCGACCATTCTAAGGTCAACGTTCGACTGGTGGACAATAGTATTATAGCGGTTGGTTGAATTTATAAGAATGTGACCGTTGTATAATAAGACAAGGTTAACGGTCATCCGGAAAATATAGGAACGGTCGAGCGGTTTGAGCTGGGAAAATTAACTGAGACTCTGTTAAACTCGGTCGAACAAAAAAACGTGTTCTGATCGACCGATTGGAACAGGAAGTTAAGGTTATGGTTTAGTGATTTTCCAGCTATGGTTTGGGTAATCTATTGAATTCCAATATATGTGATATTTTGTGTGTGACTTCTACAAGGAACCTAGTGTGTATGTAAGTAAGTTTTAACTCTAGTATGCTCAAGATTACATAAGTTCCTAAGACTCAAAATAATGTAAAATTACATGTCTTCAAATAGCTTTGATTACATGTCTTGACTTCATTCCATTGTTCTTGAGTCTTGATCACCTATAGATGTTAGCACAATACAATATATCTTCTATGCATTATGTGTGCTACACTACATTTGATTGTGATTAAGATTAAGTTGATTAAATCATCAAAACATGGATTAAGGCCAAAAAGCCAACAATATCTTCACTGAAGGACTCAACCAAGTAAATTTTGAAGAACTTCGTCAAAACGACTTGGGATGGCAAGAAGAAGGGTTGGTGTTGGGGAGAGTGTTAAGGATGCAACACGAACCCAAGTTCAAGAAATTATATTACCTAAGCTAATTATTATTCCAACCCATTAAGCTCAATTTCTAGAGAATTCATACTCTAGATATTTCTTCATTAGTCAACACTTTGAAGCTAAGAAGTTTCAAAATCTAGAATTTTAACTCTTCCACAAGCTTCCATTCACACCGATAAATAAGGGGGTCATGTCCCATTCCAAACCTGCATCCAAGTGAAGAGTCCTCTACAACGTAAGAGTGTGTATTGTGTAAGTGTGTAGTGTCATCATTGTAGTAGAGTGCGAGTGAGAATCTTGTAGTGAGGAGAAGAGTCTTGTAGTGAGTAATACAATTGTCATTGTTATTTCTTCTCTACTTCTTCTCTACTCAACATTCGGTGGATCACATAATGAATAACTAGTATTATTAGCAACCCTATAAACAATACCACAAAAAAACCTCTACCTTCAACTCATCTTTTAGTTATTCCTTTTATAATTGGTAGGGTTATTTCTTAACTAGTAAGGTGTCTTGCGTAACCGCTAACACCGATTAGGACTTGCATAACCTGCATCTCCATCCCACCCATCTAGTCCTTCGACTAGTTTAGATACACTATTTGTGTCTCAACCATTTGTTAATATTGTACGTCACCATTTTATTGTATCAGTTATATCGAGACTACCAATAAGTCTCTAACTCCTGAAGGCCTTAGAATTTTAACCTTCTTTAAGTTTTATTAAAGTTGCTCACTTGTTTGTTGGAATAAGGTATACCACTTACAAAATTGCAAAAATGATTTGCTTAAAACATTCATTCATGCAGAATAGGGAATAAGCGTCGTCCAATACACGTCGGTCTCCCATACATGCGACATCTATAGCTATAGACGTCGCGTTTATAGATAGCGGACGTCTATACTCACATCTAGACGTTGGTTGTTTAATAACCGACGTCTATACCTCATTTAAAAATGTTAAAAGATAAAAAAGGAACCAAGATTTGAAACTCACAAACTTTCAAAGTTGAAACTCATTTAAACTAACTTAACTCATGTAACTGTAACTCCAATCCAAAATTTAATCTAAATAGGCTTCGATTGTTCCAATTGGCCGACGCCTATTCGTTATAAAGGGTTATACGCGTCAGTTTTCAAATTATCCAAAGCCTATATAGTATAGACGTCGTGTGGTCTTTATGACCAACGTTTATATCCCCATAAAGGAGTATAGAAGTCATGTTGGCTCTGCAGCTGATCTCTATAGGTCTCTAATAAATCTAATCTAAACCCAAACCAGACCCCATTCACCTCCAAACTGCAAAACCCCTGCGACTCCTCCTTGACCCCTGGTACCCCTTCCGAACCCCCAAGCCCTAGCCGCCGCGACAAATCTCCGACCAAACCCTAAACAACTTCGTAGCCTCGGCTGACCTCCTCCGCCACCGCACCCACCTCCGCGACCTTGATCACCCCCTCCACGATCCCCGACGTCGATCACGCTCCTCCAAGACAGCAATGACCCCTGACCACCACCACCGCAGCCATCGACGACGACAACAACGAGAAGAATCCATTGGATTTGTTCCTCGACATCGGCTTGGACAAGAGAACGACCGAGAACGCCATCGTCAACAACAAGGTCACTGCCAGCCTCATCACTGTCATCAAAGAGGTATTGTTTAAACATTTTAATAACCGCAAGTGTACGACGTCGGTGAAGATGCGACAAGTACGGGTCGTGTCCACGAGGATGTGTGTCAACTCTGGTTTATTCGAATGCAAGTGGGAAAAGAGGGAAGAAGAAATTGATTACACTAAACTAGACTAAACTAGGCTATGCTACACTAGTACAAAACAACAAAGAAGATGAAAGCACGAGACAAATAACGAAACTAAGTTACTAATATAAGCAAGCTGAAAATCAGGAATGGAAAACCCCTAAGGGGTGGAGTGTGTGTACACATGAAATAAGAGGTGATGAATGCATTCAATAGAGCACAACTGTAGGTAGTGTTGTTATGCATAAGAAGTACCTCATGGCAAGACCTATCATCCAAATCACTAACCTAAGTGATCAATATGAGCATGAACAAGTTTGTTATTAAGAACCTAAACAAGCATGAAATATACCTAAAGATTATGGCAGAAACCATCAACTTAAGTATTCTCTTTAATTCATACAAGCATACTAACATTTATCACATACAATAGTATTTAGCATTCATTCCATTCTACATGACATATATAAACATCAACTCCACCCCCAAAGGGGGATGGAACTACTCACTACTCATTAAAAGAAGACAAAATGAAATTAAGATAATTAGGATAGGAAAGAGAGACATACTAATTACTTCTACTAAGATGAAGGCAAACAAAACAAGATAAACAAGCAAGCATTAAAACAAAGACAACATTAAAACAAACTATGAAGAATTATTTTATTTACATGACTCACATTACAAGTAGCATTCTTCTCCACCTTGAGTTTTGCTCTAAGGCTTACTCCAAGTAGAGAGAATGCCACCAAGCAATGGGTAGATTACATAGGAGGAGGAAGAGTTCTATTTATAGACATGAAAAAAGGAAACTAGGGACAATCCCTTGATGTAGGACTAATGAAATATTCCTAAAATAGACAAACACAACCCATATCCAGGCGAGACCGGGTCAGATTCTGAGAGAAAGGACCGCAAATTGGCAGTCACTTTTTCCCAGATCCGACCCATTTTCGGATATCTTCTTTAGTTCTTCAATTTGTCACATGTGGTGCACTCGGATCGGTTATTAAAGTTTAGGCCCGGATCTAATTGCCAAAATACTGTTCATGATGGTGTGGAGTTTCTTGATTTGCTTATTGGTCCTTTTGGTTTAAATCCAGGTCCTTCCCTCTTGCATATCAGTCCATAGGTCTCACAACTCCATCCTTTTTCTTTCTTTTAGGTCCTTTTTGTGTCTCTTCTTCTCAAACCTCTTTATTCCTGAAACTTAAACGTAAAACTCGTTACGTAACATTGTTTAGGTTAAACATAACGGATATAAGACACAAATATATGCATGATATGATGTCAATCAAATACCCCCACACCTAACTTTTGCTAGTCCCGAGCAAAACAAAGAAAGAGAAAAATGAAAGAAAGGAGAAAGCATACGTAAAACAAGGAAATCCTAACTCACTTTCGTAGGAATCACCGTTGCACTTAGCATGTGCAACAAGCTGTTAAACTCCCTTCTCCCCAAGGAGGAGGGGTGTTGTTTTCTGAGGGTTTTCAGTGGCTATACCCACAAAATCCAAACATTGATGCATTATTCAATCTAGAAGTTCGACTCGATGGACTCATTTTTGTTGATCATTGGATACGGTAATCCTACTGGCCGACTCTATATATGTATCCATTCTACACACCTAGCCCAATGAATCATTCGTGCAAGTTAATTATGGACTTAAGTGAAAGACATGGACAACCTTAACATCCTCAAGTGATACAAAGTGTAAAGTCCATTAAGGTTCTTATTTGCATTACCATTTTTTCCTCTTGTTTCTTTTTTTTCTTATTCTAGTTGGCGTGTGATTGACGTCATATCATGCGTATATTTGTGTGTTATATCCTTTATTTTTAGCCTTAGAAATGCTATGTAATGAGTTTATGTTTAAGTTTAAGGAATAAATAGGTTTGAGAAGCAGAGATTCAAAAAGGACTCACTTGCAAGACTTATGGACTGAGATGAAAGAGAGAATGACCCGGATGTAAAACCAAAAGGATCAATGAGAAAATCAAGAAGCTCCACACCTTAATGAAGAGTATTTTGGCAATTTAATCCAGTCCCAACCATCAACAACCAAAATCGGGTTCCTCCAACACCACGAAATAAAGCTAGAACCAAGCCCAACAAATCCAGACCTGATGACACAATCAGCGGTCAAGATTGCTTCACAGTGACCCCTTGATGCTTCAATGTCCCTGAAACAAAAAAAAAACTAAAAAAAAAGATTAAACCCACTCGAATCGTCCACACCAGAGTCTGCACAGAACACCTCCCCGGCAATGACGCAAAAAAATTATTTAAAGTTTTAATATTCGCAAGTGCACGACGTCGGTGAAGACGCGGAAAGTACTGGTCATGTCCACAAGAAGGTGTGTCAACTATGGTTTGTTCGAAGGCAAGTGGTAAAAGAATTGATTACACTAAACTATGCTACGCTACACTAGTACGAAACAACAAAGAAGATGAAAGAATGAGACTAATTTCTAAACTAAGTGACTAATATAAGCAAGCTGGAAATCAGGAATGGAAAACCCCTAAGGGGTGGAGTGTGTGTACACATGAAATAAGAGGTGATGAATGCATTCAATAGAACACAAGTGTAGGTAGTGTTGCTATGCATAAGAAGTACCTCATGGCAAGACCTATCGTCCAAATCACTAACCTAAGTGATTAATATGAGCATGAACAAGTTTGTTATTAAGAACCTAAACAAGCATGGAATCTACCTAAAGATTATGGGAGAAACCATCAAGTTAAGTATTCTCTTTAATTCAAACAAGCATACTAACATTTCTCAAATAGAACAATATTTAGCAACCATTCCATTCTACATGACATGTATAAACATCAACTCCACCCCCCAATGGGGGATGAAACTACTCACTACTCATTAAAAGAAGACAAAACAAAATTAAGATAATTATGATAGGAAAGGGAGACATGTTAATTACTTCCACTAAGATTAAGACAAACAAAACAAGCTAAACAAGCAAGCATTAAAACAAAGACAACATTAAAACAAACTATGAAGACTTATTTTATTTACATGGCTCACATTACAAGTAGCATTCTTCTCCACCTTGAGTTTTTCTCCAAGGCTTACTCCAAGTACAGAGAATGCCACCAAGCAATGGGTAGATTACATGGGAGGAGGAAGAGTTTCATTTATAGGCGTGAAAAAAGGAAACTGGGGACAATCCCCGGATGTAGGACTAATGAAACATTTCCAGAATAGACATAAACACATAATCGATATCCGGGAGAAACCGTGTTGGATTCTAAGAAAAACGGACCGCCAATTGGCGGTCACTTTTTCCCAGATCCGACCCATTTTCGGATATCTTCTTTAGTTCTTCAATTTGTCACATGTGGTTCACTTGGATCGGTTACTAGATTTTAGGACCGGATCTAATTGCCAAAATACTCCTCAAGATGGTGTGGAGTTTCTTGATTTGATTTTTGGTCCTTTTGGTTTACATCCACGTCCTTCTCTCTTGCATATCAGTCCATAGGTCTCACAACTCAATTTTTTTTCTTGCTTTTAAGTCCTTTTTGTGCATCTTCTCCTCAAACCTGTTTATTCCTGAAACTTAAACATAAAACTCATTACGTAGCATTGTGTAGGTTAAACATAACAGATATAACACACAAATGTATGCATTATATGATGTTAATCTGGTATCTTTTCCCGTTCGGGTGACTCACGCTTGTCAGATTTGATGGTTTTTCAGAAAATTCACGTGCTGATGATGTGTTTGTGGCTTTAAGTGCTTGATTGTGTTGGCGGGTTTTGGCAAAATGGACGTGTTGTCTTTCTCAGCTCTGATTTTGGAATATGAATTTAAATAAAGACAAAAACAAAGAAATTGATTTTTTAATATAATCTACCAAATTGGATTGTGAAGATACTAGACTACGACAATCAACCAATCCGTGCAGAATGGCAAACAAAACCTAAAAAAAATATCTACATGTTTGGACTTTAATTAAACTGAATTTGAAGAGAACAGATAAATCTGTCACCTGCTGAAATGTAATTTTTCTTTATTTATCACTACTGAAATGTTATAATGTTTTATTTGTAAAACTTATTTTGTTTAATTAAATGTTTATTTATGTTGTAGTTTCTAGTAACTCATGCACCCTTCAACAACTTGACCTTTAATAACCTATAACAAAACATTAGATAATATTTGCTAAGTCATTCATCTTATAGGACTTTCCATGCATGTATTCATCTTATAAAGCACGCATTAGTTAGTAGGATTGCATTGAAACAAGAGAGTAAGTGATTGTTTGGTGTGTTAATTGTTAGATTAAGGTATGAAGAATACTTAGGGGTCAGTCACCTATAGGAGATGAGGTGGGGGATTTCATCACCTTTTCCTTGGCCCAAAAACCACATAATAAAAAACCCTTAATAAAATCGATTTAGACATTGGCCTCTAGGATTTCCGGAAGCATTAAGGAGAGGAAACTGTTTAAGACAGTGATAGGCTAAACGTCGTTGCCCATCTACTCTCCCAGAGATTTTAGGAACCTCTGGGTTCTTGATTTCCTGCAGACTAGTGGTCCTCGGTGGGACCTCAAAGTTAGGCATTGTCTAGTGTTAAGGACCTATAGTGGACTTTAGGCTTGATTGCTTAGTTAGGTTTCTAACATTTCTTGTTCCCACACTAGATTAAGGACTTCATCTCCTCTTTTGTAGTCATTCTTTTCTCATCTTCATGTCTCCGGATCTTCTCATCTACGAACACCTATTTTTAAATTGAAAATTTATTTCTTGACTTCAATAATAACTATCATTTTTCTTAATGTTTAGATTGAAATGGATTGCAATTGGATTCTTTCAAACCGATTGAGTGATGAGAATGAGAACGGAGTTTTTAATATGTTCTTATATGTTGCCAAAAATCATTCAAAGGATAGGAATGACAGAGACATGAAATATTGTCCATGCAACAAGTGTCATAATATGTCAGTGTTGACTTTTTAGAAAAAAATATCATTTCTATGAGAAAGGTTTCGATACGAATTACAGATGGTGGATATGATACGGCTAAAATGAATCATTTAGTTGTTCCAAGAATGACAGTGACAACGTAAGTGTGGGAGATCAGTTAGAGGACATGATTTGCAAACGACCTCTATGATACTCATGAGCAATGGGATCGCTACTTTATTGCAACATGTTGTTGAACTAACAGGTTCTAATGTCATGACTCTAATTTTATTGAGCCACATTCTTTGAATTACCAACTTGTTATTGCACATTATTTGACCACAATTTTTTTTTAATATGATCAAACTTCTTTGTGAATGATTATGTTTATGAATTTGTGAAATATAGAATGTGGGTGAAGGAAATTAGTTGAATTTGTGTATAATTGTGCAGGATAAATGATTGTGTTGTTGTGCAGGATGAATCTGTTGTTGATTGCATTCAACATTAATTTTTTTTATTTGGAAAAGGTATAGACGTCAGTTGTGAGCATGATGGCCGACGTCAAGTCTTTTTTGAATGATATAAACGTTGGCTTCCTGATAGACGACACATATTCCCTTAGAATAGACGTCGTCTATTCGGATAACCGATGTGTATCCCCTTAGAATAGACGTCGGCTATGAGGATAACCAACGTGTATTCACTTAGTATAGACGTCGACTGTGTGGATAACCGATGCGTATTTCCTTAGAATAGATGTCGGTCGTTGGTGACGAACGTCTAGGTATATGACACATAGATAGACGTCAGCTTATGAAACGCCAATAACCGACATATAGAAGCCGTATATCCGACGTATATTCCCAACTCTATACTAGTGAATATCGGAATTAAGGGAATCGTGTACTGAAATAGAATGACTTCATCAGAAAATTCTATATCTATGATTACATTTCCCAAAAACCCTTTGTAGCTAATCGTATTGAGTTTCTTAGAAATCTTTATTTGTATATAATCATGTAAACAATAAAAACAAAACAGTGTCGTATTTTGAACCAAGGAAAGGGGCCATAATATACTGTTTAATCTAACTGTTGATTTTTACATTAATGATTACTATGCTTACAGAAGAATCTAGCTAGAGCAAACAAACCAAAACTATTACTTTCAGATTCCTTAAAATATCTTGGAAAATAAATAATAAACAAAACCTTGTTCTCTATCTATATTTTTCTGCACGAAATATGGCATTATTACATTGAGTTTTTGCTTAAGTACCCATCTAGACAAGACAAATTAGCAGTTTTCCATCGTTTTTTAAATCCATGTTAAAAATTACCACGAATAAGTCTCTATACGTTCTTTTTCGACGCCTGAATTGCTTATTTATCAATGTTATTAGTGATATATTAACGTCGTTAAGTTTAAACAACGTTACTTAACGACTTTAGATACGTAAAACAACCTTAACTTTAACATTCATATAATCTTAACTATCAATATCTTCAATTACATATTTTCATGGATATCCATACAAAAGTTTTGAATTACACATTCACTCGAGTTCTAAAATGATGTAAGTACATATATTTTAAGTCACCAGTGCTTGTACAAAACCTCGTAGTGTAGAGAATTAGTTTATATGTTTATCCTTTTACAATATGCTTTAATTAATTCAATTACAATCAATAATTATTAATAATCTCAATTCACTAATCAACATCTTCAAGTAGTTTGATTGTTTTCACAGCAAAGAAAAAAAAGGTCTATTAGCATTATCTTTTAGGTTGAAATTACTGCAGGTAAAGTGAAAAGTAGGGTTGTTCATGGGGTGGGTTTAACCCGTCAACCCGCCCTGCCCCGTGTGAGACGGGTTGCGGTTGTTTTTGCCACAACACGCCAACCCGTTAGTTTAAACGGGGCGGGTTGCGATTGAAGGTTAACCTGCCCCGCTACTTGACAAACCCGCCAAACTTTATTTAAATATATAAATATACATTATAAATATATTATTTAAAAGTTTAACATTGTAATTATAATAAAATAAATCTTTTTATCTTTAATTTTTTATTAACTATGTCTCTTTTAGTCTTTTATATTTTTATATCTTGGTTTTACATGTTTGATTTTGTAGGTTTTTTAAAAGTTTTGAATTTTAATTTCATTTCATACATGTTATGGGTCCAAATTAAATTATATAAAAATCAACTCATTTAACCAGTCAAACCCACCCTTAAGTGAGGTGGGAAATGGTTAGAAAAAATTTGACCCGCCCCGGCCCACTTACCCGCCGAACTTTGGTGAGGTGGGTACTGGTCGGTGCAAAACCGCCCCACCCGACGCCGTTTGCACCCCTAGTTAAAAGGTACGAGATAAAAGTGCTAGTTTGTCTACTATTTACATTGAAATTTAATGAGTGTGCTAATTATTAAAGGAGGGAAGATTCACTGGCTTTAAAATTTGTTGACAAAAAATTATCATTATCAATAACTCAATATTTAGACTTTGAATTGAAAATCCAAACTGTAGATATTTGATGTAAGACTCATATAAGAAATTATGTTTAAGTTAAAAAAAATTGAGACTCATTTGAATAATTTGATATATGGTCAAAGATGTACAAAACTAGATGCATCGCATTCGCTAAAAAACTCAGTCTCTTAATTTTATATCAAAAGAGTCTCAATTTTCTTAATTTTTGACATACATAGATCATATGAGTCTTAAATCAAGATACATGGTTCCGATTTTCAATTTGTACTCTAAATATCAAGTTATTAACAATGGTAAATTTGTATCAAAAATATTTAAGGATCTAAATAAATAAATGCTACTTATCATATTAATAATAAAATGTCTAAACAAATAATTTGAAGCTTAAAATGTTAGGAGTGAGTAAGGAAGTTGCCCGAAATAAGTGTGGCTTATCATATTAAAAATCATTTAAGAGAAATTGAATGCATCTCAAAATAGAAGATTGTGAAACCACTCGGCCGGGCACAATTAGCCCAATTGGTCGTCGGGCCTGGCCAGACGGGACTGGTATTTTTATGTATTTTAGATATTTTATAGATGTTTGGAGGTAGTTTTTCAGATTTTTAAAGGGATTTTAAAAAAAATAAAAAATAGCTGAATCCGACACGAAAAACACTAGCCCAAGTTGAGTACGACCCGCTAGCCCAGCTCGGTACCCAAGTCCATGTAAAAGGTGTAACTAATTTTTTTTCCAAAAAATCAATAGGTGGATGTGTAATTTTGAAATTGTGGATGAGTATACCAAAAAAAGTAATTTATGATTATTTTAAAATGAAATTTAACCTGATTTGACATGTGGCTAGTGATGTTGATAGGTCAATAGCAATATGAACAAATAAGCAATGTAAGTGTAAAGTATAGGTACCAAACCAATTTTCTCATAATGATTGGCAAAAGACCAATTTTGCTTGTTTAAATGGGTATGCAAGCACTATCATTATTTGTGTCGCTAAAGAGTTAAAACTTAAGTACTTACAACTTCAACTCTATATCTTTTTGTACTTGATCTTAGAGCACCCTTAACGGGTGCTCTTTTTCGGGCACCCGAAATGCTCTCCCTTAACGGGACGGTGGTTCCCGGGCGGAACCGCCCGGGTGCCCGATTCGGGGGGTGACGTGCCCCCCAGATTTGTTGAATTTTTTTTTTTTGTTTTTTTGTTTTGTTTTTTAGGTTAAAAGAAAAATGTTTGGTATATATTTAGGTTAATGTATTGATTAGTTAAATTGTAATTTAATTAATTAGGTTTTGTAATTTAATTGTTGTTAATGTATTGATGTTGTTTGAAATTTATAATAATTGTACAATTATTTTAGAAATTAAAAAAATCATATACTAAATTGAGATAAATCATATACAACAGAAATACATATACGAAATACAATACAAATATGGATACTTGAGAAGTCTTGTGTTTCCAATACAAATACAAATACATAAAATACAAATACGGATACAAATACATTCATCGTCTTGTGTTTCGTGTAGTCACGCGCGTACTGCAGGTCCTCGATGCTTGAGAAGTCTAAGATTCGATGTCATCATCTTGTGTTTCGTGTAGTCACGCGCGTAGTGTAGGTCCTCAATGCTTGAGAAGTCCAAGATTCGATGCCATCGTCTTGTGTTTCGTGTAGTGACGCACGAAGTAAACGTTATTTCTTAGAACTATAAATACAGTCCTCGTGCTTGGTTCTACCAAATCTCACTCATCCATCTACTAACGATGTCTTCATCCGATAAGTCTTCCAGTTCAAAGTCTTCATCATCTTCAACATCCGATGACGAAGCTTACAAGCAAGTGTTGAACTGCTTAACGGAGTATGTCTCCAAATGGTGGATCGACAAACCCCACGTCCTAAGAGGCGTAGAATGTGAACTTTGAACCCGGATAGAGATAGGGAGCTTCGTTACAACCGTTTGATTGCCAATTATTTTTCTAACGACCATGTTTACCTTGACAATATTTTCAAGAGAAGATTTAGGATGCGAAAGCATGTCTTTCTTCGCATTTGAGTGTCATTGAGGCCTTTGATGTCTTCTTTCAACGTGTACCAGACGCCACTGGTAGGATGAGCATCTCTGGCCTGCAGAAATGTACTGCGGCGATTCATATGCTAGCGTAGAGTGTTGCGGCTGATGAGGTGGACGAATACTTAAGGCTGAGCGAATCCACGGCAAGAAACACACTTCAAAAATTCTGTGACGGTGCAATTAACAACTTCGGTGGTGAGTACCTTTGAAAACCTAATGCAAGTGATTTAGCACGACTACTTCACGGTGGTGAGCAGTGTGGATTCCCAGACATGATGGGAAGTATCGATTGTATGCACTAGGTGTGGAAAAATTGTACGGTTACATGGAGGGGCCAATATCAAGGGCGTAGTGGTAATGACACTCTTGTCCTTGAAGTAGTGGCGCCGGCTGACTTGTGGATATGACACTCTTTTTTTGGCACACTAGGTTCATGCAATGACTTAAATGTCTTGCAACGATCTTCGGTTTTTGACGACGTAATGGAAGGACGAGCTCCACCTGTGACTTTTGAGGTAAACGGTTTTTCATATGATATGGGTTACTATCTTACGGATGATATTTATCCAAAATATGTGGCATTCATTTCGCCCATCGTTCACCCACAAACACCAAAGGATAGGTTATTTGATGAACGATAAGAAGTGGCACGCAAAGATGTAGAACGTGCATTTGGAGTCTTACAAGTGCAGTTCGCGATTGTGAAGAAGTCATCTCTTGCATGAAGTTAGGTTCTGCATTGTAATGCATAATATGATAGTGGAAGATGAACGTGACTCCTACGCTCATTTTGGAGATTGGAATGAATTTATTCAGGACCAACCTGACAATTCCATGGACAACCCAATTTGGTATTCCACTGATCGTATAGTGGATATTAACATGTACTTGACAAGGAGAGATCAATTGCATGATCACACTATACATTCGAACCATCAAGCCGATTTGATCGACAATATATGGTAATGATTTGGAGGAAATGCGTCTTAATGTATTTTAAGTTGAGTATTTAATGATGTATTTTTAGTTTTAGTTTTTAAATTTCCAGTTAATGTACTATGTAATGCGGTTTCCTAAATTTTAATATTATTTTCCTATTTATATATGAAATGTTAATTAAAATCGAATGAATTAATTAAATTGAGTAATTACGATAATGATTATTATTATATTTTGTTGATTGTTGTAGGAGTTTTAGAGAAGAGAATAAAAATAATGACGTGACAACAAATACTGTAGCGTGATTGAGTAGATTGGATAATGGTTAAAGAATTTGTAGGAGGTTGGTTTGTGCTATCGTAGCAGAGAGAGAAACTGACTTGACTGAGAGAGAAAATCGGACACTCGGGAAGTGCTTGAGCACTGTTAATGGTGATCTCCATCTTATGGCCCCCTCATCCTAGATCATCACCCCCACCACATCTTGCGAATCCATGGGAATTGGGATGAACCCTAATTAAACCTCCTTTTAAGACACAAGCATAGCCTTCGCCTAGAGTAAGTAAATGGTCGTGAGAGAATGGATTTGGAAGACCAACAGCCAGATAACATGACCTTGACAAGACAAGATATTATATGGCTACAACATTGGATGGAATGGTGATGGGATGATGTGGTTCTTCACACCCCATCACCTATGTTTTGCACCAGTGTTGCTACTCCACCTTAATACAAGAACAGACCTGTGGTTGGATTTGTGTCCACAACACCCTCATTTCTCAACATGACCCCTCACTATTTGCTACATACCCTCACATGCACTGCTGATTTGCATTCCCATCCCCATGTGTTTACTTGCTCGACGTACCACACCAGCCTGGCTTGTTGGAACGTGAGATCATGTTGGTCTTGTTTTCTTCCGCGTCTTTTGGTTTTTTTCGGGGTTTGTTTTACGCTGTGAAGGGCTTGATATTGGATAAAAATATTATAAGATAGATATTTCTAGTTTTGGACTAAAAGTTCAAACCCTAATAGATTATGTGTGGTAAAGCGTATCATCTTTAAACACCCTTGTAAGTTTTGAATAATGCAATGTGATATGGTTTTAGCGTATCTGCAACAATGTAACATTGTCTTAAAAAGAGGCTTTGTAATTTAAATTGAACTATTTCCTCTGAATCCTCCTCGGCTTGCATTTGCATATAACCATGATGAGTTTATCTTTCCGTTGCATGACATGATAACACTAGTTGAACATATGAAATATTACATATATCACATTTATTTCCTTATCTTAATGTGTGTTATTTTCCCCAAAGGATTCTGATGGTATGCCTACATATACAAACAAAGATTCTTACATACACATACATATAATGTGCGTTTAATAATGCAGAGTGAAATATATAGTGAAAATAAAAGCAGAGCGTTTTTTTTTCAAACGGCTAAATTACATTACCAGGTTGGTTGTTTGGAATGTTGTGCAGAGGTGAGGAGAGATCATGAGCTGGCAAGATTGATTCAGTCATATTACTGTCGTTTGCTGGGTTGTGAATAACCACTCAAACGAAACAGAAGTGTGGTGTGCTACTGTCAAAGTGAAAGATTCCAAAAGAAATAAAAACTAACTCCATTGCAGTTATCATGTATGATTGGGAACGGATCAGAAATGAAAAGTGCAAATCCACTATGGATTAGGACCTCCACGTGCATGTTGTTAAATGCAAACACACGAGAGATTAGGACGTTCACATGCAAACAGTGGAAATCTGCAGTACCTTTCTTTGATGGAGGTTGGATTGGCTCCGTCTACTTGATGGCTTTGTTTTGCTCTTTATGTAAAACGAGTTGATTCACTTAAACATGTTTGGAAAGCTGAGGTTATAAGCTTCGGGTTAATGCTGTTTTTTTTCAAATGTGACATGTCTCATGTCTGAACACAACAATTGTTTTGGTAAAACATAAAATGGTCAATGAACGAGGAAGGTTGCTTCGTCTCCATCATGTGCAAATGAGTGGAGGGAAGCTAGTACAGATCTCCGGCAAGATTTTGTTATACTACTTTTGGTAAGGGAAAAAAGTTCTGTTAAAACAAGAGAAAGAGGCCAAGATCAGGTAGTCATTCCAACTGTTGAATTCAAGTGAATATTGTTTTATCATGAGAAAGAAGCCCAACGCAAAAATTATCATACAGCACTGAAGTACAGTGAATCACTGCTGAACCTCTGATTTGGCATCTGGATTCTGGTTACATTAACATATCAGAAGTGATTGAAAAACTTAACATCTACATACATGACGTCACATTACTCTTGCCTTGCTGCTCCTAATAAAAATTGGAGATTAGCAAGGAACATAGCATATGGGTAATGAGCTAAGCCGACAAAAATAATAACATTTCTAAGGTTGCTCTCTTTAAATGAAGAGAGACCACCATCACCCCTTGTTATTCCACTTGAGACCCAGCTAGTCAGATGACTCAGATCCCCTCATGGACTAAGATATGTTTGTCCTTTATAGTAGTTGATTGAACAGAATCCGTTTTAACCATTCAGAACCCAAGAGGTTTCCTATTTATATATCTCCACACCACCTCCCAACAGCTCCCAACTCCTTTTAGCAACTCAACACTCCACAAAGAAGAGAAGAAATGAACAAGGGGATTTCAATACCGTCCAAGAGAAGAAAGATGAGAAGGATGGGTAAAGTGAAGAGGAGGGTCTTGTCGAGCTTAGTAATTGAAAGAAAGCTGAGGGAGATTGTGGAAATTGTTCCCGGAAGTCAAGCCTTGGATGTGGAAAGTGTGCTCAGGAAGACTGCTGATTACATTGCCTTCTTAGAGTTCAAAGTCTTAGCTATGAGGGCTCTATTTAATCTATATGGTCTGTAGTCTGAGCCCAAACTTAATAAATGATGTCTTTGTCTCAGTTTTCTTCTGAAATATGTTCCCCTACTTGAAATATTATGATGGCATGCTCTTTCTATTCCTACTATTATGTCATTTCAGTCTTAACAGTTGTATTCATAAAGGAATAGTAAAAATAGGTAGAGATGAGTTTGGCATGAACATACCGCATCACCTGAGTACTGAAATCAACTAAATATGAATGTCCCCGGGTATGAAGAAAAGGGTTTCAGGCATTTTAATTTGAATGATTGTTCAACTTCTTTATTGATCACCATTTCATCTTTGACCAGGTCGTGTTTGGTTTTGAAGTATATAGAACCATCATCAAAGGGTGGGACCGAAGTCCCATTATCTTCGTAACTCATTCATCCTAACTCTATTTGACGAAAGAGTTACTAGTATTATCCGATTCAAAAATTCCAGAAATAAAAGAGGGAATGTTCTTGTATTTGAAGAGGCTCTGCTCTGAAGAATAATTAATGCTCACCATCGATCATGCTCACGATAATGCTTGCTTCCTCGTGGAAAGTGATAATATATACACTGCTAATTTTGATTAATTCCTTCCCACACATGACAATACAATAAGAGTAGTTATAGACGGACGCGCGCGTCACGGACGCGCCTTACGTGGATCTGTACAGCTCAGATATTTTTCTTTGAGTCAGCGTCCAGTCAGCGAAATTTCTCTTCGCGCGTTTTGGTATTTTTAAAAAACGCCGGTTCTTTAAGTTGAACGATTCATTTCCCAATACACAGATAAGACAGTGTGCAGACCCTAGGACATCGTGCAGTCTCATTATTCGTGCAGAGCCCACACTTATCATAATAAAATATTTGTTTTTAAGTTTTACGTTGGATCAACTTAATTTGTCTAGCTTACTTTATGTGTGTGTGCAGTTTACATTATGTGTTTGTCCTGTTTACGTTATGTGTCTGTCCGGAATAAGTGTATATTGTTGTACGGAATAAGTGTATTTGCAGTCCGGAATAAGTGTATTTGTTGTCCGGAATAAGTGTATTTGTTGTCCGGTTTAAGAATAAAGTGTGTCCAGAAACGGAACATAAAGTTTGTCCGGAATAAGTTGATTTGTTGTCCGGAATAAGTGTATTTGCTGTCCGGAAAAAGTTTATTTGCAGTCCGGAATAAGTGTAGTTGTCCAGAATAAGAAGAAAGTGTGTCCAGAAACGGAACAGAAAGTTTGTCCGGAATAAGTGTATTTGCTGTCCGGAATAAGTGTATTTGTTGTCCGGAATAAGTGTATTTGTTGTCCGGTTTAAGAATAAAGTGTGTCCAGAAACGGAACATAAAGTTTGTCCGGAATAAGTTGATTTGTTGTCCGGAATAAGTGTATTTGCTGTCCGGAATAAGTGTAGTTGTTGTCCGGAATAAGTGTATTTGTTGTCCGGTTTAAGAATAAAGTGTGTCCAGAAACGGAACATAAAGTTTGTCCGGAATAAGTGTATTTGCAGTCCGGAATAAGTGTATTTGTTGTCCGGTTTAAGAATAAAGTGTGTCCAGAAACGGAACATAAAGTTTGTCCGGAATAAGTGGACTTGTTGTCCAGAATAAGTGTATTTGCTGTCCGGAATAAGTGTATTTGCAGTCCGGAATAAGTGTATTTGCAGTCCGGAATAATATATGGCTTCATTATTGTCGGAATAAACGAATCAATATATGGAATGCAATAATATGATGTCGAAACAAAAAAACGTCCGCAAAGCGCGCTCCCTCTGTCCGCTCGCTTTGCGGGGGGGACTCACGTCCCCCGCAGGAGCTGCCGCCCCCTGCCACCCCCGCACAAACTCAACAAATCTCCCACTGTATATTTTACCCCACAAGAATTACGTTTAGGAAAAAAATAGCATCTCAGATTTCCATTACAAACACAAACACACACAAATTACAAAAATAATATATATTTTCCCAGTAAATCGGAAAGAAGATGTAAGACTTAAACATGACTGTCTCATTCACGCTGCTTACGTTGTCAAGAACCTTCGGAGTCGGCATCAGACGCTTCTTCGACGTAATATCTTACTCGAAATGGTGATTTATTACGGAGAGATGTACAACATAAACCGAACAGACGTAAGTCTTCACCACGGAGCGTTGACAAGAACATCAGGAAGTCTTCGCACCGTCCCATTCACGCTGCTTACGTTGTGAAGAATCCTGGGAGTCGGCATCAGACGTTTCTTCGAAATGGTGATTTATTCTGGAGAGAAAGAATGAAGAAGAAAGAAAGAGTGTCATCATATTTGTATTTGGGTGGAGAGAGAGAACGTGCTGAGTTGAAACGCATTTAA
Source organism: Triglochin maritima (assembly GCA_963682175.1). Classification (NCBI taxonomy): domain Eukaryota; kingdom Viridiplantae; phylum Streptophyta; class Magnoliopsida; order Alismatales; family Juncaginaceae; genus Triglochin; species Triglochin maritima. Next base: position 36,079,482 of record OY821773.1, on the reverse strand, counting down.
TGTGATTTGAGTGGAAATCAGGAAGAAAAAACAAAAAAACATTCATACTTTGGCCACGTAAGGACTGACATGGATGTCCACGTAGAACGCGTCCGTGACGCGCTGCGTTCAACAAACATTTCCCATACAATAATGGGTTACCCGCGCGCTTCTCCACATACGCGCTGTAATTTAAAAAAAGTATTCTGTTAACACGTGGCCAGTTGAGGAGAGAGAATACGTAGTTGATTTGAGTTTCCGTGTGATATTTTCGTTCTTCGACCTTATGTGCTTTGTATCACAAGGCTGCATCAACCACTAATCATTTTTCGTGGATTCTCGTATTTCGATAACTAAAATAATTTTTTTTATAAATCCAATCACATATTTGTGATCTTCTTTATTTATTCATTTTAAGTACAATAATCAATATGTTTCGATCACTTTTAAAAAAATTAGTTTTTCGATCTATCTTTATTTTCTAAAAAATTGATACTGTGAAACGTGATATTGATAATATTTGTACCAAACATTGATATCAACATCTTACACATTAATTTATCCTTTAAAATATTAAATCTGTAATATTTATCCAAAATAAGTATGATGACTACCAAATGAGTTGACAAGCACTGATAATGTGATAATGTTATAATCACGCATGTATATTACATAGCAACATGTTAAAGCCAACACGAGAAATGTTGAATGACCGGACTTCCAAATAACAAATATGATAGATACAAAACGAGTTTGTAAACATTGATAATATTACGACCACAATGATAAATACAAAGAGTGGACAAACATTGATAATCTAATGATCGCACATTAATAATTTGATAAAAATACATTGAAAAACCACCATATATGAACTCCGAATTTCGTCCTAGTACTTGACTTACAAATTAATATTTATTTTGAGGTATCTTACATTTGATTGGTACGAGTAAAGATTGGCTTATACGACCAACATTTGTACCCTATATAGACGTCGGCTATATAGGGTAGTCGACGTCTATACCAGACTCCTATACATGGTATAGACGTCGGCTTTATAGGGTAACCGACGTCTCTACAGGTTACAGACGTCAGCTACGCTACAAAACTGACATTTATATCTTTATATAATCCAAAAGAAATACATTGCAATACTACCATATTTCTAAGTACATTGATTAGTAGCATATCATACATTGCATTCATGCTATACATCATTTATTTCATCCCAATTTTGGGTTACTCGAGTGTTTATTTGATGTGTTTCAGGGTTTATGCAATAAAGAATAAAAAGGAAAAGAAAATGACATAAACGAAAGAAGAATGGACTGATATGGACGGTTCTGACCTGTTTGTAATGTCAATGACTGGATTGTAACTCAGGAATGACCCAAGTGAAATCCTGGAGGGACTTGAGTGTAAAGAAAAATATGTTGGTTGCAAAAATCCATAATCTCCTGAACCTGAGGAGTAATTCGACAAATAAAACCAAATGAGCTCGAACCAACAGCTCCGGGCGCACCCCACGTGTTTATTATGTTAAATAAAGTTGTGGTTAAAATTTGGAGGCGATCAGAGAAAAATGATACACCAGTGGCGGATTAAAATCGGCCACTGGCGGATCCGGTTAAGAGTTTGGCAGCGGGATGTCTATGGTTGATCGCGTTCTCGGGTCAAAGCAATATGCAACATCCAGATCTTATTTACAGTCGTTGGATTGCTTCGAGATCCATTCAAACTCTCTAAACTTCTATAAATACACTTGTAATGCGTCCTTTCTTCTTCTTCCTCCTTCCCTCATTTGAGTAGGTTTTAGTTTCCTCTTTTAGTAGTGTAAATAAAGGGGGTTGGAGAGGAGCAAACTTTGTATTTTTATTTCTTAATCTAATTTAGTTATTGTTCTTTATGTTGTTATTTTCCATTTTATGCAATTTCTTTTGTGTTTGATGCTTGCTTAATCTAGTTTTTCTACATTTTTTCATGGGTTTTTGTTGTTTTTATGCTTTCTTTAGTTTACAGAAGAGTAAGGAGTAGTCAATATATCTACTTACCATGATCCTTGGGTGACTTGTCTTCTTTTGCTTGTCTAATATTTTAAATTTTCCATTTCTTTCAAAATATTTACGTGTTTACGAAAGAAAATGTTTTCTGGGTTTTGCAAGTGTTTAGCATGTGCAAAAATGTTGAGAGGTAAAGTAAAAAGGAAGCTCCAAGAATTGACTTGAACATGACGCATTGAGATATCTAGTACACTGGCTTTAGGTCTTATTTAGAGGTAAGGATGCATCCTGGTTTTCCCTCGGGGGGAGAGTAATCATAGAGTTTCGGTACTCAAACAAATAAAGAAGTTCACCCTGAACCTAGTAAGTCGAATAATTTGTGTCTGTTAATATAATGAAGTTTGTTGTAGTCAGTGACCCTTACACTCCTGTTGTGAAACCTTAAGTGTAGGGGTTTTGGTTCATTGTAGATAAGAAATAATTTAGTAGGGTGTTCTCTCTTCTCACGCAACTCCTATCACTCGAGAAATCAAGTCCGAGGGGACTTAGTATATGGTGCTTTCGAGTCATCTGACCTGGGATGCACCGATCGAACTCTTGTTACACGGGTGGTAGGGATCCCCCTATGTGGAGATTCGAGGGAAGGAGTACGTGATAGTGTAAGTCCTCATAGGAAATGATGCACAGAAACCCTGCCCTATGAAAATTAAACAACTAGTAAAAAATGAAAAAAATGAAAAAAAGAAGAAAAGGAAAAAAATGGTAATACAAAAAAGAAGCTTAATGGACTTTATACGTTGTATCACTTGAGAATGTTAAGGTTGCCCATGTCTTTCACTTAAGTCCGTAATTAACTTTCACGAATGGTTTCCTAGGCTAGGTGTGTGGACTGGATACATATATAGAGTCGTCCAGTAGGATTACCGTGTCCAATGATCGATGAAAGTAGGTCCATCGAGTCATGTTGCTAGGTTGAATAATGCATCAATGTTCGGATTTTGTGGGTATATCCGCTGAAATCCGTCAAGAGACATGTTTGATCTTTTTAAATTTAAACCGCAAGTGCACAGCCGTCGGTGAAGACGGGGCAAGTACGGGTCGTCGGCAGGGAGGTAAGCAGCCTCTGGCTTGATCGAAATCAAGTGACGAAAAATGGGAGAAGATTTGTGGATATGCTCATCTAAGTTATGCCAAAGTAGTAACAAGAAATGTAAAGGAAACAAACAACTAACGAAGCAAACTAAATTGAAAGAACCTAAAGGGGAAGTGCAAATCAGGAAGACGGACCCTTGAGGGGTGGAGTGAGTGTGCACAAACAAAGATATGGTGAAGAATGCAATCATTAAGCACAAATGTAGGTTGTATTTTCATGTATAGGAAGTGTCTAATGTTTATGGCAAAACCCATCAATCCCATTACTAACCTAGTTGATTAACATTCACATATACAAGTTGTTTATTTCAGAACCTAAACAAGCATGAGAGGTGTCTAATATTTGTGGCAAAACACATCAAGTTGCATGGTTGTGGACTCGGGGCGCATTTTAGTGTTATGGAATGACCAGCTGGTAGACTTGAGACTTACTTTCGAATCAGCTCAATTGCTCCATTTCCTTGGGAGCTTAAGGAAGGACGGCACAGAATTTGCTCTTACGGCTATATATGGTGAAAATGTCCATGTGGAGAGGAGAGCATTGTGGAGGGACCTAAATGAAGTGGCACTACATGGGGAGTGACCGCGGCTGGTTGGGGGGATTTTAATTGCATTCAAAAGGCTACCAAAAAGCAAGGTGGACCTGCTGGACTGAGGTGGCAATTCAGGAGTTTAATGAGTGTCTTGACACCATTCAACTACTTGAGATGCCCTCAACGGGAGGCGACTTCACTTGGTCCAACTCATCCGAGGGAAGTGCATGCATCGAGACAAAGCTTGATCGAATATTAATGAACAATGCATGGCTTGAGGTGTTCTCCAATTCTTTCTACATTATTGGTGAAAAGGACTTGAGTGATCACACCATGCTTGTCATGAAAACGGAAGGTAAGGAACGGAGGAAAAAGAAGATTTTCAGATTCGAGAACCATTGGGAGGATCACAAGGACTTTGGTGGAGTTGTGCAACAAGCTTGGGCTACATATGTGAAAGGTACAACCATGTTTCGTATGGTTGGGAAGCTGACCGAAGTCAGGAAAGCACTAATTAAGTGGAGTTGGAACACCTTTGGAAATGTTACAAACAAGGTGGGAGAGGCTAGGGACTCCCTTGCGCAAGTGAGGAGGCAAAGGATACTCTTGCCCGGGTCCTTGCTTGGGAGGAGTCCATTATACGACAAAAATCCAGAGTAAAGTGGTTGAAAGAGGGGGACCGAAACACTAGTTTCTTCCATGCGCAACATAGAGTGAGGAGAGCCACCAATGAAGTGAGGCGTGTGGGAGACGGGGATAGTCTAGTGGAGGATGAGAATGACATCCGGGAAGCGTTCCGGTCTCTTTATGCTAACTTGTTTGCTCATGGTTTTCAGGTGCAACCCCTTAAACATTCGATTATTCTACAAAAATAACTACAAGATGTCGTGTTGAACGCCAACATTGATAAGCACCGGGGCCCGATGGGTTCAACGCAAAGTTTTTCAAGGCAGCATGAAGCATAATTCAGAGGGACATGGTAATGGCTGTCGCATCTTGTTTGGATAGTGGAAGGGTCCTCACGCAATGGAACAACACATCGATCACGATTATCCCAAAGAAAAAGGCACCAATGGTGGTGGAGGACTTCCGGCCCATTGCCCTATGCAATATGACGTATAGGTTCACATCTAAAGTCCTTGCCAAGCGCTTGAACATGATATTACCACGGCTGATGGGGGAAATCAGAGCGCATTCGTCCAAAAATGAAGAATTAGTGATAATATTCTTCTTGCACACGAGCTTTGCCACAACCTACATCTTGAAAAGGGGAAAGGACGCATGTGCATAAAGCTTGATATCAGGAAAGCCTATGACTCAATCTCTTGGGAGTTCCTCGATAATGTGCTGAAGAGATTTGGCTTCTTGGATAAGTGGAGATGGCTGAGTTTGTCTTGTGTGGAGGCATCGTTTGTGGTGACAGTAAATGGGGCAAACTCCACGCCGTTTTGAGCCAGAAATGGTGTACGACAAGGTGATCCCCTAGCCCCCTACTTGTTTGTGATGTGCATAGAGGTGTTGAGTGAAATGGTGAAGATGGCGGTCATGGAAAAGAAACTCGAGCCATTATATTGTGGAGATGCCATCGTGTCACACCTCTTATTTGCTGACGACGTCCTACTCTTCGCAAGGGCTACTAAAGCAAACTCTCGGCCCATTAGAATTATTCTCGAGGAATTTACAACAAGCTCAGGTCTGAAATTTAACGCCTCGAAGAGTCATGTCTTCATGGGGGGAGATGGGATGCATGGAGCATGGATTGAAGCACACATTGGGATGAAACGCAAGGCTTTTCCGGTGGTGTATCTTGGGCTGCCATTATTTTCCAGAAGGATGGGAAGATCCCATTGTGTACCACTGATAAACAAGCTCAAGGCTCGTCTTTCAACATGGCAACCAAAACTCCTTTCTATGGTCGGACGAGTGGAGCTAGTACGGAGTGTTCTTACCTCTTTCAGCATATATTGGACTTCAGTGTTTCTTCTACCAAGAAGCATCTTGCATGAATTGGACAGCATTATGTGCCATTTTATTTGGGGAAGGGAGAAGAGTGGCTTGCGGTGGCATGGAAGGATGTATGTACTCCAAAAGCCGAAGGAGGCCTCGGATTGTGAGAGAGGAGGGGGGAGAGAAAAACATGAGAGGAGAGAGAAGGAGTGGTGCAACATGGATAACCTAGGGGTTTCTAGGGTTTCCGATTTTTCTTCCACCAAATCTCTTAGTTTTTTGCACCAAAATGGATCCCAAGCCTAGTTCTACTCATTTGCACATAGAAGATGGAGGTTGTGGCACGTTTTTGGGTCTCCATCCACCACCATTGCTTGTCTCATCCTCATCTCTTGGAGATGATGGAGAGGATGGTTCCACACCACCTCTAGGGAGTGTTCTTGCTCCCCCATGCAAGTGGAGCGAATTATTCAAGGCTGGAAATAGGGTCTCTACAGCCCTAGAGTTTGTCCCTCCGGCTGAGAAGGGTGGGGAGAAATTGGCATTTTGTTCCAAGCAAGAGATAGTTGAGTCATTGAAGAGATGGGATAAAGTTCTTGTTGGTTACTTCATTGCATTTAGACCACACTTGCCAACACTTGAGGAACACCTCCACAAGGTGTGCGGTTTGGCTGGAACGTTGGAGGTCATTAAGAGGAGTCAAGGGTTTCTTCTATTCCGGTTCTCTCTTGCTGAAGATAAGAAGAGGGTGCTTGAAGGAGGTCCTTGATTCATTCGAGGATGCCCCCTTGTGGTCCTTGAATGGGCTCCGGAAGTGGCTTTGGAAAGGGCAAACATCACCACGGTTCCCATTTGGATTCGTCTCCCAGAGCTAGAACTTCGATTTTGGTCTCAAAAAACGTTGAGCAACATTGTGAGTGTTCTTGGGAGGCCATTATACATGGATAAGCAAACCGCATCGTGGAGGAGGCTTGCCTATGCTAGGGTGTGTGTAGAAGTGTCCTCTGATTTCAGTTACCCAAGGTGGGTGGAGGTGCAAATAGAAGAGGCCGGCACACATAGAGTAAATGTGGAGTATGAATGGAAGCACGGGTATTTCACAAATTGTAGCGAGTTTGGTCACGACTTGGAGAGATGCAAGCTGAGAAGAGGGGCCATAAACAAGGTTAGTGACACTCAGCAAGGAAAGGAGGAGAGGTGGGTCGTGGTTGATAGGAGGAAGACTAGAAAGAGCAATGCAAAGCAAGGAAACTCGGAGGTGTCTAGCCGTGGCACTCACACTTCTTTGGTGGAGTTTGCAGCTAGAGGTCAAGAGGAGAAAGGGAAGGCTGGAGGAGATGATGACATGGAAGGAAGGAGTGCTGATGTGGAAGAGGGAGCAAGTCTTGAAATGCCATGTGGAATGATAGATGAGAGTGCACAAGTGGAGGGAGAATGCAACAAATTGGAAGGTGCGTGTCTCTCTCTTGAGAAAGGGAGAACCTTGATGCAAGTAGCATGTGGGGGGGGACCATATTTGCTTTGGGGTTAAGATGGGAGGCATGTTGGATGACTTGCCAACAGATTCCTCTTTGGGGGCACAAGAGGGGGAGCCTAGTGGTGGACAAAAACAGCAAGGGGAAGTGGGAGTGGAAAGTGTTGTTTCTATTTCGGGAAGAGCCAATGGGGAGAGAGTTGAGTGCTCTAGGTTTGAATGGGCAAATGAGGAGGCTGTTATTTTGGTTGCAAAAGAGAGGGAGCTGGACCACTTGACTCCTCTTGGGGTCAAATTATCAATTAGCACCTCACTTAAAGGAAAGAAGGGAAGGGAGGAAAAAGAGGACATTTTGCTAGCAAGCCCCCCACGAATTGAGAGGGAGAGTGGCACAAATCCTTCTCTTGGGAAACAGATTTTAGTAAGCAAGGAGAGGGGGGGGGGGGGGGAGAACAAGATGGCACATTGCAAGGGAGGCCCCCACGATATATGGGTGAAGATGAGTTACTCTCCTTGGGAGAGGCAACCCTAGAAAACAATACTTGGAGCATCTTGGGGACAAACCATGCTTCGCAAGAGAATGGGAAAGCAAATGTAGGCACAAGTGCCCATGGAAATGGGGGTCACGAAAATTCAGGCAGCAAGAAAGCATGAAGACTTCCCCACAAGGTAAATCTCATGTGGGTGGGCTAGCTTCTTTGGTATGTGAGGAGTTGGGGTGCAATTCACCAACACGAGTAGCAAAGAGTAAAGATGTTTCGAGCCTCATGTCGCACACGAGTGGAGGAAGGTATGACATTCTCGGACACAAGGATTTTGTGGAGGAGAGGGAAGAAGAGAAAGAGGATGTGGGAATTGTAAAACCGGGGTTAAATAAAGCGATATCGCCACCACCCACGCTTAGGCGATCCGAAAGGAAGTTAAACAACAAGCTCTCGATTGGAGGTCATGGCGTCACCCCGCACCTTTAAACCCATGAATGTACTAATGTGGAATGTGCGCGGAGCAAATGGACCCGGCCATGCACTCATGATTAGGGGTCGAATAAAGGAGACAAATCCGGATGTCGTATGTCTTATGGAACACAAGGTAAAACACAAGAAGATGGAAAGATTCAAACGAGTGATTTGGCCGCATGCATGGATTGCAAGTAGCTTGATCGTGGACTCAGGACGGCTGTTGGTGTTGTGGAATGACAAAGTTATCGACCTTCAAGTGACTTTCGAAACACCACAACTACTCCACTTCAAGGGCTGCAAGAAGAGGGATGGGGCAACATTTGATATCACGGCGGTGTACGGAGAAAATGGACATGTGGATAGGAGAGCTTTGTGGAGTGACCTTCATCTTGTGGCTCCGGAGGTTTCGAGGCCGTGGATCGTAGAATGTGACTTTAATTGTATCCGCTATGCTAGTGAGAAGCGGGGGGGGGGGGGGGGGGGGTGTTGCTGGAAATGAGACAGCGATGAAGGAGTTTAATAAGTGTATTGATGCACTTCAGTTACTTGAGGTGCCTTCTACGGGAGGGGATTTCACGTGGTCAAATTCATCCAAATGAAGTGCATGCATTGAGACAAGGATTGACCGTACACTCATGAACAATGCGTGACTCGAGATGTTTCCGAAATCCTATTACATCGTTGGTGATAAAGATCTTAGTGACCATGCCATGCTAGTGATGAGGACGGAGGGCAATGAAAAAAGGAAAAAGAAATTGTTTCATTTTGATAACCATTGGACGGAGCATGAGGAGTTCAAAGCCATAGTGGATCAAGCTTGGTCTACGTTTGTAGTTGGCACGCCTATGTTTCGTGTTGCTGAAAAGCTAAAAGAAGTAAAGAAGGCACTTATAGTTTGGAGTGGAAGAACATTTGGGAACATTACAAACAAGGTGGGTGAAGCCCGGATTGCCCTTGAGGAGGTGAGAAAGAAAAGACAAATCCTACCACATGACATAGAGCTAGCCGTTTATGAAGGGCCAGCAAACACTAGTGCAGAATTGGCTTTACTCGTCGCCAAATAGACGTCGGCCGTTATAACAACCGACGTCTAGTGTGGAGAGGACAGAATAGACGTCGGCTGGAATGGAAGACGACGTCTATGCGACACTATAGACGTCGGGTGTGGGAATAACACATTTAACCGACGTCTATAGTGTATAGACGTCGACCTTTAGACGTCGGTGTTTTAGTACCTTGTGAGTCTGACGTCTATAGGGTATAGACATCGGCCTATAGACGTCGGATGTAATGTAAGACCGACGTCTATAGTGTATCCACATAGACGTCGAGGTATAGATGTCGGTGTTATATAACATCCGACGTCTATAGGTCTTAAAGAAATCGGACAGACGGTTTTCTTTCGTTCATTTCAGACGAAACCCACCCAAACCCTAGCCGTCCCGCGACCGAACTCTCCTCCGCGACCAACCTCCGACCGATCCGCACCGTCTCCGGCACCGCAGCGAGCTCCCACACTCTCCTCCACATCTCCGGCCCTCTTCTCCTTCTCCCCCGTCTTCCTCCGTCTCTCTCCACATGTAAGTTAGTGTGAAAATATTTGATGGAAATGATAAAATATTCACATTTGTTTCAACAACTCATGTTACGTTTCATTTACTAGACAAATCTTGTTCGTCACCGCACCATCTCTGTAGAAAAATCCTATTGTTACACGTTTGGGATTTAACTGAAAAATACTTAATGCTTTCGGTGAAAAAAAGTATGTGAGCATTCAAAGAGTATTGTAGTAATGTTTTTTTTTGGGCCATAGAATCTAAGTATTTTAGGAAGTCTAGAACTTCATATATCTAAGAAAACTAACATTGCGTTTGGATGCGGTGGTTTGACTTGCAGTATCATATGATATTTTTAATATGTAATTTGAATGTGAAGTATTTATGGAAGAAGGTTGATCTAAAATCATATCAGATTTGTAATCTTTGTTATTTAAAATTTCCATGAGGTTTTACGATAGGTCCATCTAAATGAGAACTTAAATGTTGCAAACTGAACTTAGATTGGTTTGGTTTGCTATCTTAGATTTGTAATGTAATGTGAATGTGAATGTGATGTAATGACTTGGATTGGATTGGTTTGGTTTGATTTCAGGATTTAAAGAATTTTACATATCAAATTTTAAGTGGAGGTTCTGCCAAAATTTCAATAAAATTTTATTCCCAATTATTATTAATAACATGATAGTTTGTGTTTAAAATGTTTTTCTGTCAATTCAAGTAATTAGTTTTAATACTTGATTTTAATATTTTAAATGTTTATTGCCTTAATTTATTGAATTTTTAATATTATGATAATAACTCATTGCCCCCCTTAAACAACTTGGCCTTTAATAACCCAAAGCAAAAGATTAGACAATATTTGTTAAGTCATTCACCATATAGGATTTGCATGCATTGTATTTTTCTATTATTTACGATTTCTGTCGTAGATTGCTGGCGTAAGGTACGTACTATCTTTCACTCATCATTCATTAGAAAGCACGCATTAGTTAGTAGGACTTGCATTGGAACAAGAGTGAGGTGAGTGTTTGTTTGGTGTGTTGTTCGTTAGATTAAGGTATGAAAAACACTTAGGGGGCAGTCACCTATAGGAGATGAGGTGGGGGATTTCATCACCCTTTCCTTGGCCCAAAAACCACTTAATAAAAGAGCCTTAATAAAATCAATTAGACGTTGGCCCCTAGGATTTTCGGACGCATTAAGGAGAGGAAACCGTTTAAGACCGTTATGGCCTGAATGTTGTTGCCCATCTAGTCTCCCTGAGATTTATAATTTTTATACTTGTAGACATCTTTACGACGCCAGAAGGTCAATCTTTCCTGAGGATCAAGTATTTGGATTTATCAGTCCATCTACATATATATACGGGAATGACGATAAATCGGGTCAACTAGGGACATTCTTTAAAGAAGAAGACAAGAAATATTATCTGCTCCCTTATCATGAGAGGTAAACTTTGTAATTCAAAGTGAAATTTTATTTTGTAATAAACTTCTAATTATATATATAACACAGGGCTCATTGGATGTTTGTCGTTGTATGCCCAACGACTAATTCGGCATATTGGTTTGATCCGTTGGGGTCGAATAAACCAACGGACTCAATAAAGAAACTTCTAAATATGTAAGTTCGTTTAGTCGTGAATAAAGTAATTCGTGGATTTTTATTATTATTATTGATTGATATTTTAACTTGTGCTACTCAGGGCAATTAAGGTTTACAGAGCTTTAGGTGGTTGGAGAACAACCACAAAATCAGGAATAAGATGGCATGGAATGAGAGTACGTTCTATCCCATTTTTGTTAATTAAGTTAGGAACAAATATTTAGCGAATTCCTATGTTTGTAGTACCGGAAGCAGGTTGGAAATACGGAATGCGGTTACTATGTGATGAGATACATGGAGGAAATCCTTGAATTGGCAACTCAAGACGTATGCCTATCCGAGGTAATGTAGATCGTTATTCAATTGTATAGTTGTGTAGTTTCAATATTTAGTTTTTAATATTCAACACACTTGTATTTTTTTCATAGGTTTTCCCAAAAAGTAGTGATCCATTCTCGCAACAGGAGCTCGATGAAACTCGCGACCGATGGGCTCGCTATTTCATCAGAAACATGCTGACGAACTAAGAGGTTCTCCTGCCAATTGTATTTTTTGTAATTTAGTTAACAAGTGCACTTGTATTACAAACCTACACTTTATGCCTAATATAATCGCCTTAATTTTAGAATGAATTAATTGCAAGTGTGTTGATTGTCAATTGTGTATGCTTTGTATGTTTGTGCATGTGTGTTTGTGCATGTATGCTTGTGGATGTATATGGTTGTATGTGGATGAAATTTATAGGTGAACGAATTTGGTGCAGTTGTATGTACACGACGACGATGACTAAAAACAATTTCGTCGGATGCTTTTTTTTTGTCCAGGTTTGGGAATAGACGTCGGCTGTTTATCGCAGCCAACGTCTAAGCCTCTGAAGAAAAGAATAGACGTCGGCTTTCTATGTAATCCGACGTCTATCCCTGATGTATAGGCGTCGTATATTATTTACCCGACGTCTATCCCAGAAGTATAGGCGTCGTATGTTAGTTAACCGACGTGTATGCTTAAAGTATAGGCGTCGTATGTTAGTTAACCGACGTGTATACATTAAAGAATACACGTCGGAGTCTAATTAAAGCCGACGTATATTCGTTAGGTATAGACGTCGGCTATACTATGACCGACGTCTATGTATAGACGACGCACACATATACGTCGGATTGGGGTGTGCTCATATCCGATGTGTATAACCCCTTACATCCGACGTATATTCCCTTTTCTGTAGTAGTGAAAGGGTAACCTTGAGCGTGCCTTTGCTCGTGAGGAATCCATTATTCGGAAAAAATCAAGGGTGAAGTGGTTGAAAGAGGGGGATCGAAACACTAGGTTTTTCCATGCGCAACTCTGTGTGAGGAGAGCCACCAATCAAGTGAGGAGTATGTGAGGGAGCGCATATCGTGGAGGAGGACGGCGAAATTCGGGACGCCTTTCGGTGTTTTTATGCTAACCTATTTGCTAATGATTTTCAGGTACAACCCATTGATCCTTCTCTCATTCTCCCACAGCTCCGGCCGGAGGAAGGGAGAATCCTCACCCAAAAGCTGGAATTAAAAGAGATTGAGGAGGTGGTGTTAGATGCAAATGTGGACATGGCACCGGGCCCCGATGGATTCAATGCAAAGTTCTTCAACACCACGTGGGACACTATCAAAGAAGACATATTTCAGGCCATGAACTCCTGTTTGGACAGCGGAAGAGTGCTCACCCAATGGAACTCTACCTCAATCACCCTCATCCCGAAGAAGAAGGCACCGAATTCGGTAGAGGATTATCGTCCTATCGCTCTTTGCAACATGACCTATAGGTTCACCTCCAAAGTGCTCGTAAACCGAATCAAGGGGCTGCTACCAAGACTTATTGGGTAGAACCAAAGTGCTTTTGTCAAAGGAAGGCAAATCGGTGATAATATTCTCCTTACACATGAACTTTGTCACAATCTACACCTAGAAAAAGGGAGGGGACGGATGTGCCTAAAGCTTGATATTAGGAAAGCGTATGACTCCATCTCATGGTCCTTCCTTGATGAGGTAATGACTCGCTTCGGTTTCCCTCCGAAATGGAGAAGGCTGATTATGAGTTGTGTCAAAGCATCATTTGTAGTGACGGTAAATGGGGCTAACTCAACCGCGTTTGCTGCGACAAATGGCTTGAGGCAAGGTGACCCCTTGGCACCGTACTTGATTGTTTTGTGTATGGATGTCCTAAGTGAGATGATAAAACAAGCGGTGAGGGATGGATGGATTGAGCCATTATCTTGTGGGGAGGTGCCCGTTTCGCATTTGCTCTTCGCCGATGACGTCCTAGTCTTTGCTAGCGCAACAAAGGCAAATGCTCGGGCTATAAGGGCTGTCCTTGAGGAGTTCACGGCATGTTCGGGGCTGACACTTAGCACGGCAAAATGTCAAGTATTCGTGGGAGGAAACGTGCCACATGGAGCTTGGATCGCAGCCCACCTTGGTATGGAACGAAAGGAATTTCCGGTGATTTACCTCGGGCTGCCTTTATTCTCCGGGAGGATGGGGAGAACTCATTGTATGTCACTTGTGAATAAGGTCAAGCAAAGACTTAGCACTTGGAAGCAAAATTTCCTATCCATTTCCGGTCGGGTAGAGCTTCTGAGAAGCGTGCTTGTCTCGCTTAGTATCTATTGGACCTCCGCCTTCCTTATTCCTCGGAAGGTGCTGAAAGAGATTGAGAGCCTCATGGCTCAATTCGTTTGGGGGGGGGGGCAAAGAAGTGGGTTGCTGTGGCGTGGAAGGATGTGTGTACTCCAAAGGATGAAGGAGGGCTCGGTCTGAAAAGACTAACAAGCTGGAATGATGTGGGTGTCCATCGATTATTGTGGCTAGTTGTGGCGGAAGGAAGCTCTCTTTGGGTAAAGTGTGTCAGAAGAAAATACCTTAAAAACCACTCTATTTGGCTAGCGAGGCCACCATCATCATAATCATGGGCATGGCGAGGAATTCTCCGAGTTCATGACATTGCCCAACGACACATCAAATATAACGTGGGAAATGGGCAAGACATTCGGTTCTTCCAATATCCGTGGTGTGGCGAACCTTTTCAATGCGAGAGTTGGGGAGCTCGTCTTCATCATGAATTGGGAGTGCCTTGGGATACCAAAGTGTCCTACTTTATTAGAGAGGGGAAATGGAACCTCCCCCCCCCCCCAAGATCAATGATAACGGAGGAAGTCCACATGAAAATCACAAATACACGCATTTTTGGAGGTGTGGACCAGCCTATGCGCATAGAAGGGAAGGGGGCTACATTAGGAATAAAGGAAGTGTGGAAGTGGGTGCTGAAACCGTGGAGGAAGGTCACTTGGGCAGATGTGGTTTGGCACAAGCATGGCATTCCCAAACATGCTATCGCAGCTTGGCGTGCAATGAGGGGGCGCCTCTTAACAAAGAAGCTTATGAATTTACGAGGAGCAAAGTATGACCCGATGTGTAGCCTTTGTGAAATGGAGGAAGAGGACATGAACCATCTCTTCTGGAGGTGTTCGTTTATTAGAGGGGTCTGGACAACACTACTCCTCCTCATGAAGCTGGGAACTAGGATTGCATGATCCCTCGAAGCTGAAGCCACACGCCTCTCACACGCGAGAGGAACCCGGATTACCAAGGTGGTGCAAAGGTGGGCTCTTAGTGCCATGATTCATGAGTGCTGGCTGGAGCGAAACCGACGGATTTTCGAGGGAGAGAAGAAGGAATGAGGACATATCGTGGTGGTAATGAAAGACATGGTTGGGTGTCTTTGGCATAAAATCAAGAAGCTTGCGGATAAAGATAGCGAGGAGCAGAATTTTCAGATCACGTGGTGCTAGCTTGGGGGATACTCGGACATGATTTTAACTACATAGTTTGAGTGATGCAATACTTGTAGTGTGTGTGGCTGGTTATGCATGTTGGCATGCCCGCGGTCTTCAAATTTTGTAACTTTGGTTCTTTCTTTTAATAAATTTAAAGGCCAAGCCTCCCTTTTGCTTTTCAAAAAAAAAGGAGGCCTCAGATTAAGGAGGCTAACAGAATGGAATGATGCGGGCCTTCTCTGACAGTTTTGGCTTGTGGTGGCGGACATCACTTCTCTTTGGGCCAAGTGTGTCCGGCGAAAATACCTTAGCAACTGTTCCATTTGGCTTGCAAGACCACCACCTACCTCCTCATGGGCGTGGCGTGGGCTGCTGCGAGTTCGAGATATTGCTAGAAGACACATACAATATGAGGTGGGAAATGGGGAAGCGATTCGGTTTTTCCAATTTCCATGGTGTGGTGAACCGTTTCAACGCAGAAGCTGGGGTGACTAACTTCACTACGAGATGGGGGTTCCTTGGGATGTTAAGGTATCATACTTCATCAGAGAAGGGTCGTGGAACCTCCCTCCCCCACGATCCAGCAAGATGAAAGAAGTTTGTTCAAGGATAAACCAAGTGTGCATACATGGAGGAGTGGATAGACCGTTTCAACAAAATGGGACGGGTGCAACACTTGGGATGAAGGAAGTATGGAGTTGGATGAGGCAACCGGGTTGGAAAGTCCCTTGGGCAGGGATGGTATGGCACAAATTTGCTGTCCCGAAGCACACACTAACAGCTTGAAGAGCATTGAAGGGGCGTTTGCTCAAAAAACGGCGAATGATAAAGCGAGGCGTAAATCTCGACCCAACTTGCGTGCTATTTGAAGACCACAAGGAAGACATGGAGCACCTTTTCTAGAATTGTCAATACACAAAGGAGGTGTGGAGGTGCCTCCTCAACCTCATGCAGCTCTACCAAACTGTCACAAGCAATCTAGAGAGTGAGGCATTGCGACTATCACATGCGAGTGGAAGCCGACATGACAGAGTGGTCCGAAGGTGGGTGTTAAGTGCTACGATACACAAATGCTGGCACGAGCGGAACCGTAGGATTTTTGAGGGTGAGAGGAAGCAACCGAAAGCTACCATTGCTGCAGTCAAAGACATAATTCAGAGCATGGGTGATCAAGCTCCCAAACTCGCAAAAGATGAAGGAGAAGCGCGGCATTTTCAGGACACTTGGAACTAATTCCAACTTTTCCAATTTCATGAGATGTAATTATTTCCTTAAACTACTTGTCCTTAATGTGATTTCAATTAGGTGGTAGGGAGAAGCCGGTTATCCATGTGGCATATACCCGCAGACTCAACGAAAAAAATTTGGCAGATGTAAACAGTTCTTTAGTAATAAAATTTTAGAGGGTAAGCCTCCCTTTTGCTTTGCAAAAAAAGCCCATCAAGTTACAAGTTATATCCTAAACAAGCAAGTATACATTTATGTTTATCAACACATTTCATACAAAGCATTAAATTCCATTCTCTTTTGCATGTATAAAACATCAACTCCACCCTCCAAAGGGGATGGAACTACTCAGTACCCATTACACTAATTATTATTCTAAGAAAGGAGAACATATTAACTAAATCTACTAAGACTATTGAAATGAAATTAAACTAAGCATGCAATCAACATAAAAGAAGCAACATAACAAAGAAACTTTTATTTATTTCAGACTCACAATACAAGTAGCATCTTCCTACTTGAGTATTTGCTCCAAGGCTCCACTTCAAGTAGGAAGAATAGCCACCAAGTATGTAGTGATTACAATGGAAGGTGAAGAGTTCTATTTATAGCCATATAAAAAGGTAATAGGGGACAATCCCCCGATATGAGACTAATACAACAACAGAAATAGATCTAATTCTCCCTAATACATGATCTGCCCGAAACGTGTCGGAGCCGGAGGCAACCTGACCGCCAATTAGCTGTCCCAGACCGCCACTTGACGGTCTACAAAGTCCGGATCCGTTCTGGATTTTGGTTGGGCCTTGCTGGGTTGTGTTCTTCATGTTTGATGCACCAAAGGAAGTTGTTGGAGTTTATGCCCACCCCGAATTGCCAAAATACTCCTCATGATGGTGTGGAGTATTTTCATTTGCTCATTGGTCTTTTGATCTTACATTCAGGTCCTTCTCCCTTGCATCTTAGTCCTCAAGTCTCTCAACTCAAACATTTTTCTTTCTTGTAGGTCCTTTTATGCCTCTTCTCTTCAAACCTATTTATTCCTGAAACTAAAACATAAAACTCGTTACGTAGCATTGTTTAGGTGAAAGATAATGGATATAAGACACAAATGAATGCATGACGTGATGTCAATCAAATACTCCAACACCTAACTTTTGCTAGTCCCGAGCAAAACAAAGAAAAAGAAAAAAGAAAGAAAGGAAAAGCATACGTAAAGCAGGGCAACCCTAACTCACTTTCGTAGAAATCACGGTTGCACTTAGCACGTGCAACAAGCCATTAAACCTCCTTGTCCCCAAGGAGGAGGAGTGTTGTCTCCTAAGGGTTTCAGCGGATACACCCACAAAATCCGAACACAGATGCATTATTCAACATAGCTACAAGACTCGATGGCTCATTTTTGTCGATCATTGGACGCGGTAATGCTACGGGCCGACTCTATATATGTAATCAGTCAACACACCTAGCCTAGTGAATCATTCGTGAAAGTTAATTAAGGACTTAAGTGAAAGACATCGACAATCTTGACTTCTTAAAGTGATACATTGTGTAAAGTCCATTGAGGTTCTTATTTGACTTTTTTTTTCTTTTTTTCTTCTTTTGAGCATTACATTGGTTGGTGTTTGTTTCTCCAATTGTTTGGTTTCGTGCATCATTCCATGTGAGGACTTACACTATCACGTACACCTTCTCCCAAATCTCCACATAGGGCGATCCTACCACCCGTGTAACGGGAGTTTGGTCAGTGCATCCCAAGTCAGATGACTCGAGAGCACCAGGCACTAAGTCCCCTGATCTAATTTCCCAAGTGATAGGAGCCGTGCGAGAAGAGAGAACACCATTTATTTATTTACCCACATGGGAACCAAAACCCCTATACTTACAATTTCACAAAAAAAAATTATGCACCCTTGAGTACGACAAACTTCTTTATACTAACAGACATGAATTATTTGACTCACTAGGTTCAGGGTGGACTTCTTTATTTGTTTAAGTACTAAACTCAATGATTACACGCCCCTCGAGGGAAGACCAGGGTGCATCCTTACGACTCGATAAGACCAAAAGCCGGTAAACTAGATTTCCTAATGCATCATTTTCAAGGCAATTTTGGGAGCTTTCTTTTTACTTTTCCTCTCAATGGTTTTGCACATGCTAAACACACGCAAAACCTACAAAACATTTTTTTTGGTAAGCACATGAAGATTTTGAACGAAATGTAAAAATTTAAGGCACTAGGCAAGCAAAAGAAGACAAGTTACCCAAGGATCATGGCAAACAAATATATCAATATTAAATGCAGCACACTAACATGACCCTAACAATGCACACAAAAGAAAACAAAATCAAAGAAAATGACTCGACTATGTACACACGTAAAACACTCCCCTCGCACCTACTTCATGCATTGTCCTCAATGAATGTCAGCATGATACTACATGAATTTATGCATAAGAAAGAAAAGATCTCACCAACGTGACACATAAAGGGAAGTTCATGGTTATGTTAATGGACATAAATCCGAATTTCCAAAATCCTGTGAAATACGTAAGAAGGGATACAAATACGTGAAAGAAATGGAGCCCAAATACTCAAGTGTTGGGGCCACAACAACCAATGTTCACTGGTGGAGTCTTTTATTACTCTTTTTTTTTCTTTTTATTTTTTATTTTTCCTAAATAAGATATATACATTAACAATGATATTTGCATATACATTTAGTCAAGGAACATAAAATGAGAACATCGAGTCCTGCAGGCCAGAGATTTGCAAAAATGGGTCCTCTTCATTGGTACTTTGAGGTGTCGTGAGGGGTGAAAGGTCAAAGCTGAAAGGCTCGAAACCCTCATGATATTGGTTGGGTGTAGGCAACATGAATGAGTGGAGTTGTGTTGCCTCACAAGGGTTTAGTTGATCATCGAACAAAACCCTTCAACCAATAGGTGGGTGCATCAGAATGAGTTCCTCATGCTCATTCAAAGGATGCAAAATACTAGTTTCACTATGAATAGGGCTTCTCCCCAAGTCATCCAACAAGGACCACCTAACCACTTGTATATTATCATGCATAAGCTCGGTCGTAAGTGGGTCCCTATTGGAGTCAATATGAAGCTCAAAGGGCTCAATAGCCCTGGGACACGGAGTGACAACACTTTCTAGAATGGGCAAATGCTGAGGTGTGTCCCCCTCACTAATGGTCTCAACTGAATCTTGCAATGAACACTCCCTTTGTACATTCATGTTTGATGCCAGCTCACTCTGTTGCATTGCAAAGACAGGCAATGAGTTTTCGTTGGGCCCACAAACATTCTCAATGGGTTGCATTGGTGTTAAGGGTGTTCGTTAATTTTGCGGTGCTTTCTCTAATTGGCGGATGAGATTGAGATTAAAGGTTGGTCCGTGTGGGCTCCTGTTGCCTACCAGAGTTGAACACATGAAACTAGGCACTCATGCTACCGAATGAGAGCTTCATGAGACCATTTCTACAATTAATTAAGGCATTGGTGGTTGCCAGAAATGGTCTACCCAAAATCAAAGGTATTTGAGAGTGGGTGTTCGCAATAGGATTGATATCGAGGACAATAAAATCTACTGGAAATATAAAATCTCCAACTTTGATAAGCACATCCTGGATAATCCCATGTTCAACTGTCCAGGATCTTAGTTGGTTTCAATTCTCCCATGTTCAACTGTTGATAAACAGAAAATGGGAGGAGGTTGACCTTCGATCCTAAATCAAGTAATACATTACTCATGCTAGTGTCCCTTATCGTACACTGAATAGTAGGACACCCAGGGTCCTTGTATTTTGTGTAGGTGGGATTGGACAAAAGTGAGCTTACATTTGCAGCCAAGAAGCTTTCTTAGGAACATTGCTCTTCTTCTTGGTTGTGCAGAGATCTTTTAACACTTTGGCATATGGAGGTATTTGTTGGATGGCATCCAACAAGGGGATCTTAACCTTCACTTGCTTAAACACCTCAAATATCTTATCCATTGTGTCACTATGCTTTTTGGTTAACCTACTAGGATAGGGAGCTTTTTTCCAGGTAGGTTTTCTACGGTGCCTGAGAAGGAGGTGCTGGTGTATTACCCTCACCCTCAGCCTCTTCTTCACCACCAATCTTTTTTTGCAAAGCAAAAGGGAGGCTTGGCCTCTAAATTTATTAAATGAAAGAAACGAGTTTACGAACTAGAAAACCCAAAAAGAAAAACTTGAAGTCCACGGGCATGCTAACATGCATAACGAGCCACAAACACTACAAGTATTACAACGCTCAAGCTATGTAGTTAAAAACATTTCCGAGTATCCCCAAACTAACACCACGTGTTCTGAAAATTCTGCTTCTCGCTATCTTTATCCGCAAGTTTCTTGACTTTATCCCAAAGACACCCAACCATGTCCTTGATTGCAACCACGATGTCTCCTGGCTTCTTCTTCTTCTCTCCCTCGAAAATCCATCAGTTCCGTTCCAGCCATTACTCATGAATCATGGCACTAAGAGCCCACCTTCGCACCACCTTCTCAATTCGGCTTCCTCTCGCGTGTGAGAGGCGTGTAGCTTCGCCTTCGAGGGATCTTGCTATCCGAGTTCCCAGCTTCATGGGAAGGAGTAGTGCTGTCCACACCTCCTTTATGTACAAAGGCTACACATCGGGTCATACTTTGCTCCTCGTAAATTCATAAGCTTCTTTGTTAAGAGGCGCCCCCTCATTGCACGCCAAGCTGTGATAGCATGTTTGGGAATGACATGCTTGTGCCAAACCACATCTGCCCAAGTGACCTTCCTCCCCGGTTTCAACACCCATTTCCACACTTCCTTGATTCCTAATGAAGCCCCCTTCCCTTCTATGCCCTTTGGCTGGTCTATACCTCCATGAATACGTGTATTTGTGATCTTCAAGTGAACTTCCTCCGTTATCTTTGATCATGGGGGGGGGGGGGGGGGTGGGGTTCCATTTCCCTTCTCTTATGAAGTAGGATACTTTGGTATCCCAAGGCACTCCCAATTCATGATGAAGTCGAGCCCCCCAACTCTCGCACTGAAATGGTTCGCCACACAACGGATATTGGAAAAACTGTATCTCTTGCCCACTTCCCACCTCATATTGGATGTGCCATCGGGCAATGTCGCAAACTCGGAGAACCCCTCGCCATGCTCATGATGATGTTGATGGTGGCCTTGCTAGCCAAATAGATCGATTTTTAAGGTATTTTCGTCTTACACACTTCACCCAAAGGGAGCTTCCTTTCGTCATGACAAGCCAAAATAGGCGAAGGAGGCCCACATCATTCCAAGTCGTTAATCTTTTCAGACCGAGCCCTCCTTCATCCTTTGGTGTGTACATATCCTTCCACGCCACAACAGCCCACTTCTTTTGCCCTCCCCAAATGAAGTGAGCCATGAGGCTCTCCATCTCTTGCAGCACCTTGCGTGGAATGAGGAAAGCGGAGGTCCAATAGATACTAAGGGAGACAAGCACACTTCTCGGAAGTTCTACCCGGCCAACAATGGATAGGAAATTCTGCTTCCAAGTGCTAAGACATTGCTTGACCTTGTTTACAAGTGACATGCAATGAGTTCTCCCCATCCTCCCGGAGAATAATGGCAGTCTGAGGTAAACCACCGGAAATTCCTTTCGTTCCCTACCAAGATGGGCTGCGATCCAAGCTCCATGTAGCACGTCCCCTCCCATGAATACTTGGCATTTCGCCGTGCTAAATCTCAGCCCCGAACATGCCGTGAACTCCTCAAGGACAACCCTTATGGCACGAGCGTTTGCCTTTGTTGCACTAGCAAGGACTAGGACATCATCGGCGAAGAGCAAGTGAGAAACGGGCACATCCCCGCAAGTTAAGGGCTCAATCCTTCCATCCATCACTGCTTTTTTTACCATCTCACTTAAGACTTCCATACACATAACAAACAAGTAGGGTGCCAATGGATCACCTTGCCTGAAGCCATTTCTCGCAGCAAAAGTGGTGGAGTTAGCTCCATTGACCGTCACCACCAAGGATGTTTTGACACAACTCATAATCAGCCTTCTACACTTCAGAGGGAAACCAAAGCGACTCATCACCTCATCAAGGAAACACCATGACATGGAGTCATACGCTTTCCGGATATCGAGCTTTAGGCACATGCGTCCCCTCCCTTTGTCAAGGTGTAGATTGTGGCATAGTTCATGTGCGAGGAGAATATTATCACCAATTCCCCTTCCTTTGACAAAAGCACTTTGGTTCTCCTTAATCAACCTCGGTAGCAGCCCCTTTAAACGGTTTGCAAGCACTTTGGATGTGAACCTATAAGTCATGTTGCATAGAGCGATAGGGCGGTAATCCTCTACCAAATTCGGTGCCTTCTTCTTCGGGATAACTGTAATTGAGGTAGAGTGCCATTGGGTTAACACTCTTCCGCTGTCCAAACAAGAGTTCATGGCCAGGAATACGTCTCCTTTGATGGTGTCCCACGCGGTCTTGAAGAACTTTGCATTGAAGCCATGGGGGTCTGGTGCCTTGTCTACATTTGCATGTAACACCACCTCTTCAATTTCTTTTAATTCCAGCTTTCGTGTGAGGTTTCTCCCTTCCTCCGGCAGGATCTGTGGGAAAAGGAGGGAAGGGTCAAGTGGTTGTACCTGAAAATCAGTAGCAAATAGGTTAGCATAAAAATGCCAAAAGGCGTCCCGAATTTTGCCTTACTCCTCCACGATATGCGCTCTCTCACATACTCTCCTCACTTGATTGGTGGCTCTCCTCACTCGGAGTTGCACATGGAAAAATCTAGTGTTTCGATCCTCTCTTTCAGTCACTTCACCCTTGATTTTTGACGGATAAGAGACTCCTCCCGAGCAAGGGCACGCTCAAGTTCCCCCTTTGCTGTCCATTCAGCAGCGGCTAGAGCTTTGTCATTTGGTAGGTTTTGCCTTTCCATCCTCACCTCCTCAAGGGCAATCCGGGCCTCACCCACCTTGTTTGTAATGTTTCCAAAGGTTCTTGCACTCCATCCTATAATTTTCTTCTTGACTTCTTTCAGCATTTCAGCAACACAAAACATAGGCGTGCCAATCACAAAAGTTGATCAAGCTTGATCCACTACAACTTGAAACTCCACATGCTCCACCCAATGGTTCTCGAAACGAAACATCTTCTTTTTCCGTCTCACATTTCCCTCCATCCTTATTACTAGCATGGCATGGTCACTTAGATCCTTATCACTGACGATGTAGTTGGATTTCGGAAACATCTTTAGCCACACATTGTTCATAAGTATACGGTCAATCCTTGTCTCAATACACGCACTTCCTTCGGAGGAATTTGACCACGTGAAGTCCCCTCCCATAGAGGGCACCTTATGTAGCTGAAGTGCATCAATACACTCATTAAAGTCTTTCATCGCTATCTCATTTCCAGCAGCACCACCACGTTTCTCACTAGCAAAATGAATACAATTGAAGTCGCCTCCTACAATCCACGGCCTCGAAGCCTCCAGAGCCACAATATGAAGATCGCTCCACAAAGCTCTCCTATCCACATGCCCATTTTCACCATACACTACCGTGATATCAAATGTTGTCCCGTCCTTCTTGTTACAACCCTTGAAGTGGAGTAGTTGTGGTGTTTCGAAAGTAACATGAATATCGATAATGTGGTCATTCCACGACACCAATAGCCATCCTGAGTCCACGATCAAGCTATTTGCAATCCATGCATGAGGCCAAATCGCTCGTTTGAATTGTTCCATCTTCTTGTGTTTTACCCTGTGTTCCATAAGACATACCACATCCGGATTTGTCTCCTTTATTCGACCCCTAATCATGAATGCACGACCGGGTCCATTTGCTCCGTGCACATTCAAGGGTTTAAGGTGCGGGGTGACCCCCATGACCTCCACGTGAAATTTTGTTGTTAATCTTCCTCCCGGATCGCCTAAGTGTTGGTGGTAGCGAAGCCGCTTTCTTTAAACCCGGTTGTACAACTCCCACACCCTCTTTCTCTTCTTCCTCCTCCTCCACAAGATCCTTGTTTCCGAGAATGTCATACCTTCCTCCACTCGTGTGTGACATGAGGCTTGTGAAATCTTTACTCTTTGCTACTCGTGTTGGTGAATTCCACCCCACCTCCTCATTTACCAAAGAAGCTAGCCCACTCGCACGATTTTCACCTTGTGGGCTGGTCCTCTTGCTTTCTTGCATGCTTGAGATTTCGTGACCCCCATTTCCATGTTCACATGTGAATAAGTTCGCCCTCACCTTCTCTTGTGTACCATGTTCGGCCCCCATGCTGCTCCTAGTATTTTCTTCTAGAGTTGCCTCTCCCAAAGAGAGCAACTCTTCTTCACCCATAATTCGTGAGGACCTCTCTTGCAAAATGCCCTCTTGCTTTTCCCTCCTCTTCTTTCTTTCTGAAAATTGTTCCCCAAGAGTAGGATAATTGTCAATCTCCCTCTCAATTCATGGGGGACTTTCTTGCAAAAGTTGCTCTTGCTCTTCACTCCTCTTCTTTCCTCTAAGTGAGGTGCTATCTGAAAATTGTCCCCCAAGAGGAGTGAAATGGTCCAACTCCCTCTCTTTTGCTAACAAAATAGGTGCCTCCTCATTTGCCCATTCAAACCTAGAGCACTGAACTCTCTTCCCATTGTCTCTTCCCGAAATAGAACAACCACTTTCCTCTCCCACTTCCCTTTCCTCTTCTTGTCCACCAATAGGCTCACCCTCTTGTGCACCCAAAGGGGAATCCGTTTGGAGCTCATCCAACATGTCACCCATCTTAACCCCAAAGCCAAGCTGGTCATCCTCACATGCTACTTGCACCAATTTGTTCCCACTCTCAAGAGAGATACATGCACCCTTCATGTTATTGCAATTTCCCTCCACTTGTGCACTCTCACCTACCACTCCACATGGCACTTCATGACTTGCTCCCACTTCCACATCCTCACTCCTTCCTTCCACGTCATCATCTCTTCCAGCCTCTCCTTTCTCCTCTTGCCCTCTAGCTGCAAACTCCTCCAAGCAATTTTGAGTGCCACGACTAGACACCTTTGAATTTCCTTCCTTCCCATTGCCATTTCCAGCCTTCCTCCTATTAACAACGACCCACCTCTTCTCTTTCCTTTCTGAGTCTCACTAACCTTGTTTATGGCCCCTATCCTCAGCTTGCAACGCTCCAAGTCATGACCAAACTCTCTACAATTCGTGCAATAGTCGGGCCTCCATTCATACTCCACATTTACTTTATGTATGTCGGCCTCTTCTATTTGCACCTCCACCCAACTTGGGTAACTGAAATCAGAAGCCACTTCCATGCACACCCTAGCATAGGCTAGTCTCCTCCCCGACGCGGTTTGCTCATCCATGTATAATGGCCTCCCAAGAACACTGACAATGTTGCGCAACGTTTTTTGAGACCAAAAGCGAAGGTCTAGCTCCGGAAGATGAATCCAAATGGGAACCGTGGTGATGTTTGCCCTTTGCAAAGCCACTTCCGGAGCCCATTCTAGAACCACAAGGGGGCAGCCATGAATGAAACATGGGCCTCCTTCAAGCACACGTTTTCTGTCTTCAGCAAGGGAGAAACAAAAAAGTAGGAAACCATGGCTCCTCTTTATGACTTCCATTGCTCCAGCCAAGCCCCACATCTTGTGGAGGTGTTTCTCAGGTATAGGCAAGTGTGGTCTAAATTAAATTAAATAACCAACAAGAACCTTATCCCATCTCTTCAACGCCTCAACTACCTCTGGCTTGGAGCAAATAGCCATCTTCTCTCCTCCCTTCTCAGCCGGAGGGACATACTCTAGGGCTTTGGAAACCCTTTTTCCAGCCTTGAATAATTCACTCCACTTCCTTGGGGGGGCAAGAACACTCCCTAGAGGTGGTGCGGAACCATCATCTCCTTCATCTCCAAGAGATGAGGATGAAACTTGCAATGGTTGTGGATGGAGACCCTTTAACGTGCCACAACCTCCATCTTCTACAAACAAATGGGTAGAACCAAGCTTGGGATCCATTTTGGTGCACAAAACCAAGATATTTGGTGGAGAAAAAATCGAAAACCCTCGAAACACCTGGTTTTTCCATATTTCGCCACTCCTCTGATGTTTTCCTCTCCCCTCTCCCCCTTCCTTCTCCTTCGACTTCACCACCAATCTCACCGAGGGACTGAATAGTTGGTGGTGTGGCAAGGAAATGTGATTGTCCACCTGCTTTCCATTCCTTAAGGTTACAATGGCATTGACATGGTGAACATGTTCCTCCACATGGTTCCCTTGCCGCCCCCGTGGTACCACATTCTCATTTTGCATGTGTTGTTGCTGGTACATGCGGGGTTAGCCAAAGGCTGGCTAGGCAGAGTCCCTCTCTCTCTTTCATGTACAGACTGAGCCAATTGGCCCATCTGAAGCTCTAGAGATTTGATGGTCTGCTGATTTGAAGTGAGAACTTGACTTGTGGTTGACATAAAAAATTTCATTGAGTTTTCAAGTCCACGAGTCAAGGTCTCAAGCGAATTGAATCGGTTGTCCATATTATTGGAGTTTGGGAAACCCGATTGATTAGTGATTTCAGCTTGGGGTGGCTGATAAGATTGTACATGCATGGGAGGTTGGTGTGGTTTGTTAGGTGGTCGAGAGGAGTTTGAAGGACCACCCGAGGAATTATTTTAGTTCCATGAAAAATTTGGGTGGTTCCTCCATCCGGGATTATAAGATGACGAGTATGGGTCATTCCTGGCTCTATCATTGATGGCATTGACATGTTCCATCTCAGGAGGAATGGATGCACACTCGCTTTCTACATGACCTATCCTACCACATGAATGACAGGTAACTGGACCAGATGTAGACACATGAGGTGCACCTTGTTGGTTTTGGAGCTCAATCGAATCCATACGGCGCATTACGTCCGCCATGTGTGCCTCGGTGGCCGTAGCGGTATCCATAGCAAATGCGACACCTGATCTAGTCGAGTTTGCGTTTACGATCCTCGCTCCGATGCTAGATGATGCTGGTGGTTCCCTCACACTCTCCCACTTCATGGTTTTATCAGCGAGGTCTTCTCGGAAAGCCCATCCCCCCCTTTCATCCTTTCCTAAGAACTCTCATTGACACATGGACTCAAGAAGCGTTCGGGACCGGATGTGAAGACCCTCGTAGACAATCTGACAAAGGCACCACAACTCAATGCCATGGTGAGGGCATGAGGATAGTAGCCCTTCAACCTCTCTAAATATGCATGAAATGTTTCAGTCTCAAGTTGATAGAACGAATTGATTTCGTTCCTCAATTTTTGAGTCCGATGATTTGGAAAGTACTTCTTAAGGAATGCAGATTGAAATTCATCCCAAGTCCTAAAGGCATTCGCCTGGTTGCTATACAACCACTTCTTGGCTTCATCCTTAAGTGCAAAGGGGACAAGCCTAAGATGGATGGAGTCTGTGCTAAGTTGTTGCAGCTTGAACATAGCACAAACCTCCTCAAATTCCCTGAGAAAGATATAGGGGTCACCCTTCCTAGTGAAGTGAGGGAGCATGGAGATGAATTTCAGGCTTAACCTCAAAGTGGTTCCCATTCGCCTCTGGCAACACGATGCATGAGGGCAGAGTGGTACGGCTCGGCTAGCTTCGATCACGAAGAGGTATGGGAGCAAGAACAGGTGGGATAGGTGGGTCCAACAACTGCTCCTCCTCGCGCTATTGAGCAGCCATGGAATCCAGACCGTGTGCAACAGGAGAAGATGAAGGCATCGAGAAATCGACTACCGAGGCAGGATCGACGACACGCCTCGTCAAATGACCACTATCGTCTCGTGCCTACACAAGCATGCACAAGGTGCACACACACAAACCAAAACCTTTTTTTAAAAAACTAAAATAGAATGTGCGTAGAGGAGAAGATGGGAGGACACAAAAGAGAGGGAATGACTCAGGAGAGAAGGGAAGAAGTTCTTATGCTACGACGGGTGGGTATAGGTAGACGACGCCTAACTGTGAGGTCGCGCAGCCTCAACACGCATCATCTCCCTACGACGAGGACCACAAATCCCAGCAAGTGAGCTAAGATCCAGAGATCTCATCTCTCCTACCATCGACAGAGTTGGCGATGCCTATCAGGCCATGACGGTCGCGACCGAATCACTCTCCTAATGCGCCCGAGATCCTTAGGGTCAATGTCTACTTGATTTCAAAAATTAGGCTCTTGATTAGTGTTGTTTTTGGGGCGAAGGAAAGGGTGATGAAATCCCCCACCTTATCTTATATGGGACAGTCCCTCCTTAGTAGCATTTTAGAGTCTTAATCTAGCAATCAACTCTCCAAACAAACGCTCAACTCACACTTGTTGCAATGCAATTCCTACTAACTAATGGATGTTCAAACGAAATGCATGAATGAAAGTAGGAAATGTGTAACTCACGCCAGCACCCAACAACTGAAAGTAAAGCTAAAATAAAAGATAATCTACGTGCCTAAGTCAAGTACATGATGCATGACCTAAACAAGAAAGAATGCCTAATCTTTTGCTTTGGGTTTTAGGGTCCAAGTTGCCTAAAGGGTGATTGATTATTAATCTGAGAGTAAAATTAAAGATCAGAACATGAAAAATTAAGTCCCATATTTCTATCTCGGTTATTCCGACACTCCAAAGAAATTACAAGGTGAAAATAGATTATCAGAGCCCCAGTTGGCGGTCTTGGGCCGCTGATTAGTGGTTTTAACTTCTTTGTTGGCCTCAAACTTCACCAGGTGTCTTCCCTTGAGATTCTGAGTCTCCTGCAAGAAACAAAACTACAACACAAAAATTAAATCCACCCGAATCGTCCAAACCAGAGTCTGCACTGGAACCTCCCGGCAACGGCGCGAAAAACTTGTTTGATCTTTTTAAATTTAGACCGCAAGTGCATAGCCGTCGATGAAGATGAGGTAAGTACGGCTCATCCGCAGGGAGGTGAGCAGCCTCTGGCTTGACCGAAATCAAATGGTGAAAAAGGGGAGAAGATTTGTGGATATGGTAATGTAAGTTATGCTAAACTAGTAACAAGAAATGTAAAGGAGACAAACAACTAACGACGCAAACTAAATCGAAAGAACCGAAAGTGGAAGTGCAAATCAAGAAGAGGGACCCCTGAGGGGTGGAGTGAGTGTACACAAACAAAAAGATGGTGAAGAATGCAATCATTAAGCACAAATGTAGGTTGTATTTTCATGTATAGGAAGTGTACGTCTAATGTTTATGGCAAAACCTATCAATCCCATTACTAACCTAGTTGATTAACATTCACATATACAAGTTGTTTATTTTAGAACCTAAACAAGCATGAGAGGTGTCTAATATTTGTGGCAAAACCCATCAAGTTACAAGTTCTATCCTAAACAAGCAAGTATACATTTATGTTTATCAACACATTTCATACAAAGCATTAAATTCCATTTTCTTTTGCATGTATAAAACATCAATTCCACCCCCAAAGGGGATGGAACTACTCACTACCCATTACAGTAATTATTATTCTAAGAAATGAGAACATATTAACTAAATCTACTAAGACTATTGAAATGAAATTAAACTAAGCATGCAATCAACATAAAAGAAGCAACATAACAAAGAAACTCTTATTTGTTTCAGACTCACAATACAAGTAGCATCTTCCTACTTGAGTATTTGCTCCAAGGCTCCACTTCAAGTAGGAAGAATAGCCACCACGTATGTAGTGATTACAATGGAAGGTGAAGAGTTCTATTTATAGCGATAGAAAAAGGTAATCGGGGACAATCCCCTGATATGAGACTAATACAACAACAGAAATAGATCTAATTCTCCCTAATACATGATCTGCCCGAAGTGTGTTGGATCCGGAGGCAACCCGACCATCAATTAGCTGTCCCAGACCACCAATTGGCGGTCTACAAAGTCCGGATCCGTTCTGGATTTTGTTTGGGCCTTGCTGTGTTGTGTTCTTCATGTTTGATGCACCAAAGGAAGTTTTTGGACTTTAGGCCCGACCCGAATTGCCAAAATACTCCTCATGATGGTGTGATGTATTTTCCTCATTGGTCCTTTGATCCTACATTCAGGTCCTTCTCTCTTGCATCTTCGTCCTCAAGTCTCTCAACTCAGTCAATTTTCCTGCTTTTACGTCCTTTTATGCCCCTTCTCTTAAAACCTATTTATTCCTGAAACTAAAACATAAAACACATTACGTAGCATTGTTTAGGTGAAAGATAATGGATATAAGATACAAATGAATGCATGAAATGATGTCAATCAAGACACCACTCATCCTTCTTGGCGACAAGGAGGTTTAACGGTTTCTTGCACACGCTAAGTGCAACCGTGATTCATACAAAAATGAGTTAGGTTTTTTTGTTTTTAGATGTTTTTCGTTTCTTTCATATTTTCTCGATCTTTCTTTGTTTTGCTCGGAAATAGCAAAAGATAAGTGTGGGGGTATTTGATTGTAGCATATCATACATTGTATTCATGTTATATATCCTTTATTTCACCCCAATTTTGTGCTACTCGAGTGTTTATTTTATGTGTTTCAGGGTTTAGGCAATAAAGAAGAGAAAAGAAGAGAAAATGACCTAAACGCAAGAAGAATGAGCGTATTTGGAAGGTTCTGGACCTTTTTGTAATGCCAAGGATTGGACTGTAACTCAGGAATGACCCAAGTGAAAATCCAGATGGACTTATGTGTAAAGAAAAATATGTTGGTTGCAAAAGTCCAGAATCTCCTGAACCGGAGGTGTAATTCGACAATTAAAACCAAATGAGCTTAAACTAATAGCTCCGGGCGCAGCCCAAAGTTATGGATTAATTTTTGAGGATATCGAAGAAAAATGATCCGTTAGTGGCGGATTAAATTCCACCATTGGTGGATTAAATTCCACCATTGGCAGATACGGTTAAGAGTTCGACACCCTGATTTCTATGGTGGGTCAGGTTCTCGAGTAGGAGCAATATGCAACATCCAGATTTGATATACAATCGTTGGATTGCTTCCAGATCCATCCAAACCCTCTAAAATTCTATAAATACACTTGTAATGCCTCTTTTCTTCTTCTTCCTCCCCAATTAGAGTAGGTTTTAGTTTTCTATTTTAGTAGTGTAAATAAGGGGCTTGAAGAGGAGCAAACTTTGTATTTTTATTTCTTAATGTAGTTTAGTTCTTGTTCTTTATGTTGATGTTTTCCATTTGAAGCAATTTCCTTTGTGTTTCATGTTTTCTTAATCTAGTTTTCTACATTTCTTTCATGGGTTTTTGTTGTTTTGATGCTTTCTTTAGTTTAGAGATGAGTAAGGAGTAGTCCATCCCCATTGGGGGGGGGGGGGGGGGGGTGTGGAGAAGAAGGTGATGTGAATATGTGGTGTATTAAGTGTATGTTAATCCTAACTTTTGAACCTCACATGATTTCCATAACCATCTAATGAGACTTTCACTTTTATCTCTGATGTGCTACTGCTCTTGAGTGAAGCTTAACACATTCTTAGATTAGAGGGACTATTTTATGGGAAATGATGAGGTGAGGATAAGGATGGACTGGAAGAATGAAACATAACATGTGCATGCATGTGCTCATGTTGGTCTCATCCTAATTCATGTCTTGTATGTTTTAATAATTGTGTTAAATCTTATTTGGTGTGGAGACATATTGGGCTTTGGTCATTATACATGAGTTCATTTAGCCTCATTTCAATTATTGTCTTGTTTGTTTTAATGATAATGTTTTATCTTATTTCATGTGGAGGCAAAGTTGGATTTGGTTATATGGTTTTCATGTAGTACATGTTGTTACGAGCACAAATGAACACACACACATACACATATTTTCGTATTCGCATTCTTTCTCTACCCCGTAAGGGGTTTAGTTTTATTGCTTGTTTTCTGATTTCATACGCATAGTAGTGTAATCTGACCTCTCTTTTCCTTTCCCCCACTTGAGTATGGTGGATTTCGATTCGCACGCGCTGTCTGTGAACTCGACCATACTTGCCACCGCTTCAACGCGGCCGTGCACTTGTGGTATTATAACTGATTCAATCAAGTTTTCGGCACTGTTACCAGGGAACCGTTTTCGTAGTCAAATTCACCATTTCAGTGGGGTTTTTCTTGGTGGACATTCTCTCTACTTGGAGTAAGCCTTGGACAAATCCCCCACCTTATCTTGTATGTGACAACCCCTCCTTAATAGTGTTTTGAGTCTATTTAGGAATCAACTCTCCAAACAAACGCTCACCATCTTAAGACAAATATATATATATTTCGTTGTCGAAAGATTGGCATTTCTAAGTACCATACCATTATAAAGCTGACGTCTATACCGTGTATAGGCGTCAAGTATAGAGGTATGGTACCCTATATAGCCGACATCTATACAGGGTTTTGACATCTGTACACCAGGATATAGACCTCAGGGACAAAACAAAGTCGGTCGTATGGTATATACTACGTACATCGGCTTTTCTGCCCTAGTGCCCAGACATTATTACTATCGTAACAAAAAATTAAATATACATATACTACCATTACGGTGAACACAACCAAAGTTTGTTCATTTAATACCGAATATAATATTTCAAACATGACCATCAGTTCGCTGCACACCAGCACCAATTGTTGTTATCAACATGACATTTCTACACCAGGGTATAGACGTCAGGGACATATACGACTTGTTGGACCGCCAAAATCCGTCGTTGCACCCTCGTATATCTGACGTATATCGGCTTTTTTGCACTAGTGCCCATACATTATTACTATCATAATAAAACATTAAAATTACATATACTACCATTACGGTGAACACACCAACACCAAGTGCCCCAAGTGCCAATCTTTTGACCACTAAATATATATATATATATATATATATATATATATATATATATATATATATTTCAATAGCCTATTGTAGGATGGTACCCAACTCTCAATTAGAACTATAGGAGTGGTGGAGTACTTCAACCACACGAACAAAAAATCATTCTCTAATGTGGGACTAAACTACATGGATCAATTTATTATATAAATAAAGACATCGTAAAATGTTCACCTTAACATGCTCAAATCCATGCATAAATATACCAACTTAATGGTTTAGAAAATCCAAACTTAAAGTGTTGGAACAAATGTAACAAGAGAACATAAAAAAAAATCAGTTTATTTTACACATACCTCAAATTGAAGAGAAGAAGAAACACATCAATCAATCCGAAAATAAATCAAAATAAAAAGAGGAAAAATCAACCTTATTAATGAATCTCTCGTACTCCTCCACCTGCTTGGCGATCTTGATGACCTGCTTGGAGAAGATCTGCTTCGTGATTGCCCTATGAAATCGAACCAATACGAAACCCTGAAAACCACAACAACAACAAAAACAAAAAAAAGTAAAAAAGACAACAACAACCGATCGAAGTACATTGGATGATCGATCAGTGAGGGTATTCTTCAACCTTCCGAGAGACTCGACTCCTTCATCGAAGCCCATGTCGTCCTCTAGCATATAGTGCATCACACTAGAGAAAACACGAGAAAAGGTGAGGGTTTGAGATTTTGGTACTGATCAGGAGGGGAGGAGGAGGGGAAGAAGGTGGACCGATCGAGGCGAGCAGGGGGTTGCCAAGGAGGGCGGACTAGAGAGACTGGAGCACGAGGAGGAGGAAAGAGGGAGTAGAAAAGAGTAGCGAGGTTGAAAGTTTAGGGTTTTGGGAAAGAGTGATTTGATCCTTGGCTATTTTATAACATTTTTAAGGATGTATAGATGTCGGCTATACAACAACCAACATCTATACATGACTATAGATGTCGGTGACCAACGTATATTTGACCATGCATATTCCCTATTCTACACTAGTGGGGTCTCAGTGAGTTATATCAGACCAGTTCAGATTCAGTTTACACCAAATTAGTCAACCTTCCAATCAACCATAATTTTGTACAACCATACTTGATATATGGTGATGTTGGCTTGATAGCCTTAATGTCAGAGTCTCGAGGTAGTAGTGTTAGGTCTTAATCCTAATTAAGTGGTTAAATCATGATTTGGAGGCACTTAAGATGAGTGGAGAATTCAAATGGATTAGTGTGGATTAAAATGGATTAGTGGTGTGGATTAGTGCTAAAGATTTCATTGACTTGAGAAAATATGGGGTGCATGTGGGGGTATGGTGTGTTGTGCTTTGACTTTGTGTGGGTATGGGTGAGGTATGGGTTGTCCATGCTTGTTGTGTGTGTTGAAGAGAAAACACACATCTTTCTCTACCTCAGAACTCCACTCCAACTCTCTTCTCCCAACCCATCTGCCATCTCTCCCCTTCTTCTTTTCTGGCCGAAGGAGTCCTGTCGGAGTGGTTGCTGCCCATGGTGACTATTGAGCAAGGAGGAGGCCGGCATGAGTGTGCTCGTTTGTGGTAGTGGCTTGAGAGGCAAGGCCAGCATGGAGCTCACTGCAAGGAAGTGGACCAACGACTTGGTGGCTCCTGGAGGTTCTCAGCTACGATGAGAGTGGCTGCTGGCGACGATCAGAGCTCCGGCGAACTCATAAAAGGTATGCCAAGTTCATTTCTATTGCTCACACAAGGCGTGTGAGGGATTTTGACTCGTCCCTGGTCAGTCGGAGGACTAGGCGTCGGCGGGCATCGGTCGGCACAACGATTACACATCCACATGTGGCGCAACAAGGCAACACCCAGCCGCAAGCACACATGGGCACAAGCAAGATGCGAGCACGTGTGTGCGGGCGAGACACAAGCACATGGGCACAGAGGCGAGGCAAGAGCACGTGGGCGAGGCGGCATCGTTGAAGCGGAAGCTTTGTTTCGAAGTGTTTCCTTAGAAACCCGTATCCTCGCTTCATCCATGAGCCGGGAGTTGACGGTAGGTGCGATGATTGTGCCTGCCTAGGGACTGCCAAGCGAGAGAGTGTAGCCTTGCTTCGTGCCTGAGCTGGGAGGTGACAGTAGGTGCTCTGATTTCGCCTACCCAAGGACCACCTAGCGAAAGGGTTTGGATGCTTGGTACACGTGCCACCTTGTGTGGATATGCTTTAGTATGACATATTACATCTCATTGAGTCACCCCTATGTAGCACACCTTAGGGATTACGGATCCCAATGCATTGTTGTTACGCAGCTCTATGGAACGAGATGATCGCCTGACCCTTGCGTCGGTGGAGATGACCGTCCAGACTTGTTTCAGCGGAGATGACCCTCTAGGCTGTGGCATGGCTCGGTGGATATGACCGACCAGAGCGACAACTATGGCAAATGTTGTGGCCTAAGAACGACGATATCATATTTGTATATGTGACTCGAAAGTGCGTGCGACCTTCATTGAATCCTCATGCTAGTATAGTTGTGAGTGGGGGTGTGTCACGTACTTTACGTAAGACTACGTGTGCCTGCGGTGGGTGCCTTCGGGTGACCCGATATCGTTGGTAGGACTGTTGTCAACTATGCCTCGGTTAGGGAATATTTTCCTTGTGTGTACCATTATACCATGTGATACTAGTATGTTAGGTTGATTGTACCGTACATTCATATTTATAGATGGACTTGGTATATGGAGTTTTTGTTATGAAAACTTAGGTATTTTATCTTGTTACATTTCAGGGCCTTGATCGATGCTGAGTGGGTGGCGACCGAGGACGAGTATACCCTGGACCGGACCCTCCAGTCTTATCTCTTAGGTTGTTGTCTTATCAGTATTATGTCCTTTCATTGTCCTTTATATAATCAGACTTCGAACCTCTTTGTAATGGTGCACCTTGTTGAATATTTTATGAGTAATTTCCCTGTCCTTTCTGGATTTATGTTCTTGAATTATCATTTAAAATTTTCTCATTTTCGAGGACATTATAAGTAGTGTGACAATGGTGGCGGTGATCGTCTCGGAGGTAGTAGTGCAATGATAGTTATAATAGTTGTCATGTCAGAAGTCGTAGTGCGACAATGGTAGTGGTGGTGGTCATGCCAGAGTTGGTGGCGGAGGTATGGTTGTGGTCCGGATGGTGATGCAAAATTAAATTTAGCGTCTAACATATGATTTTAATATAATATCAACAAGTATAACAATCTACAAACCCACTTCCACATATTCTCTCTCCCCTCTATCGAATTCGAAATCACACAACAAACCCACTTCTACCCAACACGTATTCTCTCTCCTCTATTGAATTTTGAATCACACCACGCCACCTATCTTGTGAATCAATGCTTGCTACACGAGACCTGTTTGTAATGCTCAAGAATCGGATTGCAATTTAGGAAAGACCGAGGTGAAAACCCAGACGGACCTGATTATAAAGAAAAAATGTTGGTCGCAAAATTCCATAATATCGTGAACATGGGGCGAAATTCAACAATTAAGATCAAATGAACTCGAACCAACAACTCTAGGTGCACCCCATGTGCTAGCTTGGTTGACTAAAGTTGTAGGTGAAATTTAGGGCAGATCCAACCATGACCCAAACCACCGCCACCGCAACCATCATTGTAATTTTTGTCTATTGGCTTTTCGGCCTTAATCTATGCTTTGATGATTTAATCAACCTTATCTTAATTATAATCAATGTAGTGTATCACACATATTGCATAGCATATATATTGCTTTGTGCTAACATCTACAGGTGATCAAGACTGAAGGAAGAAGGGAATTCAAGTGAAGACATGTAATCAAGATATTGAAGACATGTAATTTTATAACTGTTTTGAGTCTTAGGAACTTTGTGTACTTCAACATAGTAGAGTAAATAACTACTCACATACATACTAGGTTCCTTATAGAAGTCACACACAAAATCTCAAATCATTTGGACTTCAACAGGTCACCCAAACTTACACCGGAAATCACTAAACCTTAACCTAAACTGCTTGTGCAAAATCGGTCGACCAAATGTTCTCTGGTCGACCGAATGGTTAGTTTATTCTGTTATCCCAATAGTGATTTACCTAACTCGACCGATTGACCATTTTGACCTTATTGGTCGACCGTCTACACATGTCATTTTGCTATTAGACTTGTCGTTTTAAACTAATGGACATATTCAAATTATTATACACACCCCAAGAATACAAGTGATCACGAGTCGACCATGGACCTTGTTTTGGTCGACCGAACATAAGCATTTTGACAATCCCCAAGTGCCCGTTACTTTCGATCAACCAACCCAACCATTTCGGTTGACCGAACCTAAATTTTTTAACAACCCCATAGAGTTTGTTAGTTTTTGGTTGACCGAACCAACCATTTAGTTCGACTGTTAACTTACGAGAACTTAAGTTATAGCCAGTTTTCATTCAACCGTTCCCTGCTTGGTCGACCAAACTTGACCAGAACTGTGACATGCTTTTTCTGTTTTGTGTATCTTACACAAACATCATCTAATTATATCGCAACCCCTATAACTCCGTTAGATCTTATACATAGGTGTTACCAAGACACAATTTGATAACTCTTCTACTCCAAATTCTCAAAGACATCTAGGAGAAACTCCCACACTTTCAATTCCATAATTCTACTCTCCTAGCCAAACTTTCCACGCCTTAGATCAATTCCAATCATACTCAAGTGTGCCCAAGTTAGAGAGTGATTTGTTCCACTCAACTTTGTTGTCAAGAAGCAAGAGTCTTGGTGAAAGCCCAAGATAAAGAGTATAGACTTCAGTGAAAGCCCAAAGTGTTCCCTCTCGGGTTGTGAGAGGAAGGAATCAAGCTCGGTGAGGATTGTTCACGGAGCTTGTTGTGTAAAAGGCTTAATCTCGACAGTGATAGTGAAGACGTAGGTGGAGCTCGTGGAGTCGAGCGGAGCTTGCAAGAGAGGAAGTAGGCGGGAGGCTGAACCTCTATACAAATCTTCCGGTCCCATTGTGGTTTGCATTGTCTTCTCTACATGTTTGTTTTTATTCCGCTGTCTTTGATTGTTTAAGCAAGTAGAGATTAACTTAAAAGTGATTAGAATTAGGGCCATACACGACCCTACGCTGTTTTCAACACTCCGTTCTTTTCTTCCCCAATTTCACTACTTGCTGACAAGTTCAACTGATTTGGTCTTTTTGTATAAT
Organism: Triglochin maritima; assembly: GCA_963682175.1. Lineage (NCBI taxonomy): Eukaryota > Viridiplantae > Streptophyta > Magnoliopsida > Alismatales > Juncaginaceae > Triglochin > Triglochin maritima. Next base: position 36,041,173 of record OY821773.1, on the reverse strand, counting down.
TATTTGAATTTGCTTATGAACTGAGAGCAATGCTATATAGATCAAACCCGAATTTTAAAAACAAAAATTGGGTGGTTATGATGGTTCTCACTATGGGTATTTGGTTTTTCATGGACTTGTGGGTTATGATAGTACGTGTTCGGGTTTTCATATTCTTGTATGCCATTGAGGTATTCATGTGAAATACTTTTATTTTATCTCTGTTATTTTAATAAAATGGATGTTAATAATATATATTCAGTTGAAGATGTTATAAATAGAAACAAGTAGTACATTTCCCGAGTCTTGAGATCAATTTAGGGTTTCAGATTCGTTTTGGTATTGTGTTTTTTTTATTCGGTGTAGTTGTGCACGCGAGGATTGAGTGACGCTGCTGGATTAGAATGAGGATGGAGTGACGTTGTTGTATGGGACGCATCCAAGATTGCATTCGTGAGTTTTTCTTTGTTTTCCTACTTGTGGTTTTCGATATTAATCGATTCTTATGGATGAACATGCAACATTGAAGGTGTTTGTGGGGAGAAGAATATATTAACCCATGTAAAGATTGAATCAACCACGATCAATGTGTATTGTTACTTGTGTCAGCTATCACCATTCATGCATGATAAATGTGAGCTTACTAATTGTGTTCTAACTTAGTTCAAATTTTGAATGCATGTGGGACACTGATTAGACAAAAAGTATAGAGCAGAAAGCTTTCCTTCAGCTTGCCACATAATACCTATTTTTAATGATAATAGAGATCATGATATGATATAGTGTGTGATGTTCCCGCCGAAGAAATGATGTTTTAGCCATGTTTATTTTCTTCCGAATGTGTTTGTTGGAACTTGAAAGGGAATTAAGTAAAAACTTCATTTCAGCTTGTACAATTGCAATAACTTTTTAATTAAAAATCGATTCTAATATACGTATTTATGTTCAAACCGAACAAATTTACGGTAATTCTATGATATTGAGAGGACAATACTTACGCATGGACATCTTTGTCTGTAGTTAATTTTTTACATATTGTTTCAGGTTTAGAAAATATTATACAATATTTGCTAAATTACACATTATTTACATATTGTTTGTAGATATGCTAGTAGTGTGATAGTAACTCATCGACCCCCTTAAGCAACTTGACCTTTAATAACCTATAACAAAAGATTAGGCAATATTTGCTAAGTCATTCATCATATAGGACTTTCCATGCATGTAATCATTGAATTTCTTTTTTATTTTACGATTTCTATCGTAGATTGCTGGCGTAAGGTACATAATCTCTTTCACTCATCAGTCATTAGAGAGCACGCATTAGTTCGTGGGATTGCATTGAAACAAGAGAGTGAGTGGTTGTTTGGTGTGTTATTTGTTAGATTTGTAGGATCGTGAGGGTCGGCTATGCTAATCACTTTTATTCCTAATTACCCACTTGTTTAACTATCGAAGATAAGCGCAACAGAATTTAAACAAACAAGTGAGTAGGGAAGGAATATGCAAACCACAATGGAACACAGGGTTTTTTTACAGAGGTTCGGCCACCGCCAACGTCCTCTCTTGCAAGCTCCACTCGACACATCGAGCTCCGCTCATGACTTCACTAACCACTCCCCATTCCGGGCCGGGAGAGAACGCCTTTACAATCTTCAAGCTCGCGAACAACCCTCGCCGAGCTTGGCTACTCCTCTCACAATCCGAGAGGGATCACTTCGGGCTCTCACCGAAGTCTATACTTGTGTCTTGGGCTTTCACCAAGACCCTTGCTTCATTGACAAACAATTGGAGTGGAACAACACTCTCTAAACTTGAGCACACTTGAGTAGAATATGGAATTGATCACTAAGTGTGGAAGGTTTGAGCTTTTGAGTGAGTGTGGAGCTTTCTCTCTAATGTTGGGGACAAATAGGTGTTGGAGAGATGTCATAAAATGTGTTTTACATCTCTATTTATAAGCTCCAAAAGAGTTATAGCCGTTGGGATTGATTGGGTAAGAGTTGATGTAGGATACACAAAACAGAAACCTGCAGGACCCAATTCTCCCTAAAAACGGTTGACCGAAATGGGTATCTCGCTCGACCGTTTGGTCAAATTTCAGCTTTGACTTAAGTAAACGGTCGAACGGGCTCAGGGGATTGGTCGACCGAATTAGTCCAGGCACTTCTGGGAGACCAAATTGTGTTGGTTCGGTCGACAGTTAGGAAAGTTTTGGTCGACCGGAGGTTTGGAAATTTTGGGGTATTCGGGAATAATATGAATACGACCGTTGGGTATAATACGACAAAACAAACGGTCTGAAAATATGTGTAAACGGTCGAATGGAATGGTTTTAACGGCCGACCGTTTTGGTCCAGGCAGTTCAAGTTTTGTTTAGGTGTTTTCCGGTTCTAGTTTAGATGATCTATTGAAGTCCAAATTATGTGAAATTTTGTGTGTGACATCTATAGGGAACCTAGTGTGTGGTTGAGTAGTTTTTAGCTCAAGTATGCTCAATTACACATGGTTCCTAAATACTCAAAGAAATACAAAATATATGTCTTCAAATGAGCTTGATTACATGTCTTGACTTGATTTCCTTTTTTCCTTGAGTCTTGATCACTTCTAGAGGTTAGCACACAGTAATATATATGCAATGCAATATGTGTGCTACTCTACATGATTATAATTAAGATTAGGTTGATTAAATCATCAAAACATAGATTAAGGCCAAAAAGCCAACAGTCTTCCCTTTTTTGATGATGGCAACCTATATCTTAACTCTATCTTAATACATGGAATTTGTATTTGTAAACTATGCATATTAATGCTCCCCCTATGGATGTGCAAAGTTTTTGTTCAATTTTTTTTACAAAATTCCAATTTTTTACACAATCCCAAAAACTTGTTGAACGTTTTATTTTAAACCGCAAGTGCACGGCCGCGATGAAGCGGTGGCAAGTACGGGTCATCCTCAGGGAGGTGAGTAGCCTCTTGCTTGTACGAAATCAAGTGGCGAAAATAATGGAGAAGAGAGTTTGTTACGCTACTCTACACTAAACTACTCTAAGAAGTATGAAATGTGAAAGAAGCAAACAAACGATGAAATAAGAACTAAACTAAGAACAAAGGAAGAATGCTGGAATATAGAAATGGGAAAACCCCTAAGGGGTGGAGTGAGTGCACACAAGCAAAGAGGTGGGTGTAGAATACATTCTTTAAGCACATGAAGGTGGTGTTTATCAAGCATAGGAAGTGTCTAAATGTTATGGCAAAACCTATCAATCTATTCACCAACTTGGTTGATTAACATTTACATATGCAAGTTGTTTATTTCAGAACCTAAACAAGCATGAGAGGTGTCTAATCATTTTGGCAAAACTCATCAAGTTATAAATTCTATCCTAAACAAGCAAGCATACATTCATTTTTAATCAACACATTGAAATTAAAGCATTCATCTCATTCTCTAATGCATGTATGTACATCTACTCCACCCCCCAAAGGGGATGGAACTACTCACTAAACATTACACTAATTATTAAACTATGGAAAGAAAGCATATTAAAACTAAGCTAGAATTAAAAACGATTAAACTAAAACATGCACAAACAATAAAAGAAGCATAAAATAAACAATGAAAGAAACACAAAACTTTATTGATAAAATGACTCACATTAAAAGTAGCATCCTCCTACTTTAGTGTGTGCTTCAAGGCCTCACTTCTAGTAGGAAGAATAGCCACTTAAAATATGGAGTGATTACAAAAGGAGGTGAAGAGTTCTATTTATAGGCATGGAAAAAGCTAATTCGGGACAATCCCCCGATGTGGGACTAAACAGACACCACAAATAGCCTAAACGAACATTAATACAAGTCCAGGAGAAATTTGAGCGCATTTGGGCCAAAAGTGACCGCCAATTAGCGGTCTTGGACCACTAATTAGCGGTCTACAGTGTCCGGATCTCTCTGGAATTTCTTGTGGGCTTTTCTGGAAGGCTTTGTTGGTATTTGATGCATCTATTTTGCATGTTGGAGCTCCGACCCGAATAGAATTGTCAAAATACTCCCCATAATGGTGTGAAGTATTCTGTTTTACTCTTAGGTCCCTCTGTCTTACGATCAGGTCCTTCTCCTTTGCATCTTGGTCCCCAGATCTCACAATCCAGTCCTTTTTCCCAGCTTTTGGGTCCTTTTATGCTTCATCTCTTCAAACCTAATTATTCCTGAAAACTAAACATAAAACTCGTAACATAGCATTGTTTAGGTGAAAGATAATGGATATAAGATACAAATATGAGCATGAAATGATGTCAATCAAATACCCCCACACCTAACTTTTGCTAGTCCCGAGCAAAACAAAGAAAGATAAAAGCATGCGAAAACCAGGAAATCCTAACTCACTTTCGTAGGAATCACGGTTGCACTTAGCACGTGCAACAAGCCGTTAAACCTCCTTGTCGCCAAGGAGGAGGAGTGTTGTCTCCTGAGGGTTTTCAGCGGATATACCCACAAAATCCGAACAAGATGCATTAATCACTCTAGCTACACGACTCGTTGGACTTATTTTGTCGATCATGGGACGCGGTAATACTACGGGTCGACTCTATATATGTAATCAGTCCACACACCTAGCCTAATGAGTTATTCATGAGAGTTAGTCAAGGACTTAAGTGAAAGACATGGGCAACCTTAACTTCTGAATGTGATACAATGTGTAAAGTCCATTTTGGTTCTTATTTGACTCTTTTTTTTCTTTTTCTTTGGAGCATTTTATTGGTTGGTGTTTGATTCTCCCCAGGGTCAGGTTTCGTGCATCATTGCCTATGAGGACTTACACTATCACGTACACCTTCCCCCAAATCTCCACATAGGGCGATCCCTACCACCCGTGTAACGGGAGTTTGGTCGGCGCATCCCAAGTCAGATGACTCGAAAGCACCAGGCACAAAGTCCCCTCAGACCTACTTTCCCGAGTGATAGGAGCCGTGCGAGAAGAGAGAACACCACTTATTTATCTATATGGGAACCAAAACCCCTACACTTAAGTTTCACAAAAAGAGATTAAGGGCCCTCGACTACGACAAACTTCCTTATACTTACAAACACGAATTATTTGACTCACTAGGGTCAGGGTGGACTTCTTTAAATGTTTGAGTACTGAAACCCTATGATTACACGCCCCCCGAGGGAAAACCGAGGTGCATCCTAACGACTCGATAAGACCTAAAGCCAGTAAACTAGAAATCCTAATGCATCAAGTTCAAGACAATTTTGGGAGCTTTCTTTTTACTTTGCCTCTCAACGGTTTTGCACATGCTGAACACACGCAAAACCTACAAAAACATTTTCTTTCGCAAACACATGAAGGTTTTGAAAGAAATGTGAAAATTTTAAAGCACTCGGCAAGCAAAAGAAGACAAGTCACCCAAGGATCATGGCAAGCAGATATATCAATGTTAAATGCGGCACACTAGCATGACCCTAACATACACACAAAAAGAAAACAAAATCAAAAGAAAAAGACTCGACTATGTACACACGTAAAACACCCCCCACACCTACTTCATGCATTGTCCTCAATGAATGTGAACAAGATACTACATGGATACATGCATGAAAAAGGAAAGATCTCACCAACATGAAGTACAAAGGGACGTTCAGGGTCATGTTGATGGACACAAATCCAAATTCCCTCAAAACCTGTGAGAAGCTGAAGAAGGGAGATAAATACGTGAAGAAATTTGGCCCAAGTGCACAAGGGTTGGGGCCCACAACAATCGATGCTCACTGAAGGAGTCTTTTATTACACACTTTTTTTTTGTTGTTTTGTTTTGTTTTGTTTTGTTTTTTGTTGTTTTTTTGTTTTTACAAGATATATACATCACCCAAGATATTCTCATAATCATTTGGTCAAGGAACATCAAATGAGAACATCAAGTCAGGAGGACCAGAGACTTGCCGAGATGGGCAAACTCCACTGGTACTCTGAGGTGTCATGAGGGGTGAAAGGTCAAAGCTGAAAGGCTCGAACCCCTTATGATATTGGTCGGGTGTGGGCAACAAGGAATGAAGTTGCGTTGCCTCACTAGGGTTTAATTGCTCATCAAAGAAAACCCTCCAACCAATAGGCGGGTGCATCGGAATGAGTTCCTCAAGCTCATTCGATGGATGCAGCAGACCTGCATCACTAAGAATGGGGCTTCTCCTCAAGTCATCCAACAAGGCCCTCCCACCATCATTTAGATCATCAAGCATAAGCTCGGTCATAGGTGGGTCCTTGTTGGAGTCAATATGAAGCTCAAATGGCTCAATGGGCATGGGACATGAGGTAGAGACACCTTCTGGTATAGGCATATGATGAGTTGTCTCACTCTCACTAGTACTCTCAACTGAATCATGCAACGAACACTCCCTTTGGATATTCATGTTCGAGGCCAGCTCACTCTGTTGCATTGCGAAGACAGGCAATGAGTTTTCGCTGGGCCCACGAACATTCTCAATGGGTTGCATTGGGGTTAGGGGTGTTCGTTGATTTTGCGGTGCTTTCTCCAATTGGCGGATGAGATTTAGATTTAAAGGTTCATCCATGGGTTCCTGTTGCTTACCAGAGTTGAACACATGAAACTCGGCACTCATGTTACCGAATGAGAGCTTCATGAGACCATTTCTACAATTAATCAAGGCATTGGAGGTTGCGAGAAATGGTCTACCCAAAATCAAAGGTATTTGAGAGTGGGTGTTCGCAACAGGATTGGTATCGAGGACAACAAAATCGACTGGAAATATAAAATCTCCAACTTTGATAAGCACGTCCTCAATAATCCCCATGGGAATACGAATGGATCTATCCGCCAGTTGGAGGGTGATCTTAGTTGGTTTCAATTCTCCCAAGTTCAACTGTTGATAAACAGAGAATGGGAGGAGGTTGACCGCTGATCCTAAATCAAGCAAAACATTGCTCAATCTAGTGTCCCCTATCGTACACTAAATAGTAGGACACCCCGGGTCCTTGTATTTTGTGTAGGTAGGATTGGACAAAAGCGAGCTGATATTTGCAGCCAAGAATGCTTTCTTAGGAACATTGGTCTTCCTCTTGGTTGTGCAGAGATCCTTCAACACTTTGGAATATTGAGGTATTTGTTGGATGACATCCAACAAAGGGATGTTAACCTTCACTTGCTTAAACACCTCTAATATCTTGTCCATGTTGTCACTCTGCTTTTTGTTTAACCTACTTGGATAGGGAGCTTTTGGCAGGTACGTTTTCTGCTGTGCCTGAGAAGAAAGAAGCGTTGGTGTATTACCCTCACCCTCAGCTTCTTCTTCACCACCATTCCCACTGGGGGGCTGCATAGATGGTGGTGGGTGTGGCAAGGAAATGTGATTGTCAACCTGTTTTCCATTCCTTAAGGTCACAATGGAATTGACATGGTGAACAGGTTCCTCCACATGGTTCACTTGCCTCCCCCGAGGTACCACATTCTCATTTTGCATTTGTTGTTGTTGGTACATGCGGGGGTTAGCCTCAGGCTGGCTAGGAAAAGACCCTCTCTCTCTTTCATGTACAGACTGAGCCAATTGGCCCATCTGAAGCTCTAGAGATTTGATGGTCTGCTGATTTGAAGTGAGAACTTGACTCGTGGTTGACATAAAAATTTTCATTGAGTTTTCAAGTCCACGAGTCAAGGTCTCAAGCGAATTGAATCGGGTTTCCATATTATTGGAATTTGGGAAACCCGATTGATTGGTGGTTTGCGCTTGGGGTGGCTGATAGGAATGTGCATGCATGGGAGGTTGGTGTGATTGGTAAGGTGGTCTCGAGGAGTTTGGAGGACCACCCGGGGCATTAGTTTGGTTCCATGAAAAATTGGGGTGGTTCCTCCATCCAGGATTATAAGATGATGATGAGTATGGGTCATTCCTGGCTCTATCATAGACGGCGTTGACACACTCCATCTCAGGAGGAATGGACTCACACTCGCTTTCTACATGACCTATCCTACCACATGAATGACAGGGAACTGGACCAGATGTAGACATGTGAGGTGCACTTTGTTGGTTTTGGTGCTCAATCGAGTCCATACGGCGCATTAAGGCCGCCATGCGTCCCTCGGTGGCCGTACTGGTATCGATAGCAAATGTGGTACCCGATCTAGTCGAGTTTGCATTCGCGATCCTCGCTCCTATACTAGATGATGCAGGTGGTTCCCTCACACTCTCCCACTGCATGGTTTTCTCAGCGAGATCTTCTAGGAAGGCCCATGCCTCCCTTTCATCCTTTCCCAAGAACTCTCCTCGACACATGGACTCAAGGAGCGATCTTAACGGGATGTGAAGACCCTCGTACACAATCTGACAAAGGCGCCACAACTCAATGCCATGGTGAGGGCATGAGGATAATAGCTCCTTGAACCTCTCTAGATATGCATGAAATGTCTCGGTCTCAAGTTGATAGAACGAATTGATTTCGTTCCTCAATTTTTGAGTCCGATGATTTGGGAAGTACTTCTTAAGGAAGGCAGATTGAAACTCATCCCAAGTCCTAAAGGTATTCGCCTGGTTGCTGTACAACCACTTCTTGGCGTCATCCTTTAGTGCAAAAGGAACGAGCCTAAGATGGATGGAGTCTGTGCTAAGTTGTTGCAGCTTGAATATAGCATAGACCTCCTCAAATTCCCTGAGAAAGATATAGGGGTCACCTTTCCCAGTGAAATGAGGGAGCATGGAAATGAATTGAGGCTTAACCTCAAAATAGTTCCCATTAGCCTCTGGTAATACGATGCATGAGGGTAGAGCGGTACGGCTCGGGTAGCATCGATCACGAAGAGGTATGGGAACGACAACTGGAAGCACAGGTGGAACAGGCGGGTCCAGCAACTGCTCCTCCTCACGGAAATTAGCAGCCATTGGACCCGAACTACGTGCGACACGAGAGGAGGAAGGAGTCGAGAAATCGATGACCGAAGCCGGATTGACAACGCTCCTCGTCAAACGACCACTCTCGTCTCGTGTCCACGAAAGCATGCACAAAGGTGCACACACACAAAACAAAACCTTTTTTTTTCTAACAAAGAATGTGCGTAGAGGAGAAGACGGGAGAACACAGGAGAGAAAGAATGACTCAGGAGAGAAGGGAAGAAGTCATTTTGCTACGGCGGATGGGTACAGGGAGAAGCACACAAGCAAACAAGGCTCAAGCAATCCTAAGGTCGCTATAGGTCCTTACAGCTAGACGACGCCTAACTGTGAGGTCACACAGCCTCAACCCGCCTCACCTCCCTACAACGAGGACCACAAAGCCCAGCAAGTGAGCCAAGATCCGGGGATTTTGTCTCTCCTACTATCGACAAAGTGGGCAACGCCGATCAGGTCATGACGGTCGGGACCGGATCACTCTCCTAATGCGCCCGAAATCCTTAGGGCCAATGTCTACTTGATTTTAAAATTAGGCTCTTGATTAGTGTGGTTTTTGGGGCGAAGGAAAGGGTGATGAAATCCCCCACCTTATCTTTTATGGGACAGCCCCTCCTTAGTAGTGTTTTGGAGTCCGTAGTGTTTTGGAGTCCTAAATCTAGCAATCAACTCTCCAAATAACGCTCAACTCACACTTGTTGCAATGCACTTCCTACTAACTAATGGATGTTCATACGAAATGCATGAATGAGAGTAGAAGGTGCGTACCTCACGCCAGCTCTCAGCAAGAGTAAATAAAGCTAAGATAATAGACAATCTAAATGCCTAAGTCACATACATGATGCATGGCCTAAACAAAAAGAATGCCTAATCTTTTGCTTTGAGTTTTAGGGTCCAAGTTGCTTAAAGGAGGTTGATTATGGATCTAGGAACAAACTATAAGTTAAAACATGCCAAATTAAATCCCAGATCACTACATCAATTATGCAAACCAACCAAAGAAATAAGAGACAAAAACGAGCTTACCAGACCGCCAATTGGCGGTCTCAGGCCGCTGATTGGCGGTCTTAAATGCTCAGATTTACTCTAAACTTCTCCAGGCGTTCCTCCTGATGATTCCAAGTCTCCTGAAACAAGGAAAAACTACACAACACAAATTAAATCCACTCGAATCGTCCAAACAAGAGTATGGACTGGCACCTCCCCGGCAACGGCGCCAAAAACTTGTTGAACGTTTTATTTTAAACCGCAAGTGCACGGCCGCGATGAAGCGGTGGCAAGTACGGGTCGTCCTCAGTGAGGTGAGTAGCCTCTTGCTTGTACGAAATCAAGTGGCGAAAATAATGGAGAAGAGAGTTGGTTACGCTACTCTACACTAAACTACTCTAAGAAGTATGAAATGTGAAAGAAGCAAACAAACGATGAAATAAGAACTAAACTAAGAACAAAGGAAGAATGCTGGAATATAGAAATGGGAAAACCCCTAAGGGGTGGAGTGAGTGCACACAAGCAAAGAGGTGGGTGTAGAATACATTCTTTAAGCACATGAAGGTGGTGTTTATCAAGCATAGGAAGTGTCTAAATGTTATGGCAAAACCTATCAATCTATTCACCAACTTGGTTGATTAACATTTACATATGCAAGTTGTTTATTTCAGAACCTAAACAAGCATGAGAGGTGTCTAATCATTTTGGCAAAACTCATCAAGTTATAAATTCTATCCTAAACAAGCAAGCATACATTCATGTTTAATCAACACATTGAAATTAAAGCATTCATCACATTCTCTAATGCATGTATGTACATCTACTCCACCCCCCAAAGGGGATGGAACTACTCACTAAACATTACACTAATTATTAAACTATGGAAAGAAAGCATATTAAAACTAAGCTAGAATTAAAAGACGATTAAACTAAAACATGCACAAACAATAAAAGAAGCATAAAATAAACAATGAAAGAAACACAAAACTTTATTGATAAAATGACTCACATTAAAAGTAGCATCCTCCTACTTTAGTGTGTGCTTCAAGGCCTCACTTCTAGTAGGAAGAATAGCCACTTAAAATATGGAGTGATTACAAAAGGAGGTGAAGAGATCTATTTATAGGCATGAAAAAAGCTAATTCGGGACAATCCCCCTATGTGGGACTAAACAGACACCACAAATAGCCTAAACGAACATTAATACAAGTCCAGGAGATATTTGAGCGCATTTGGGCCAAAAGTGACCGCCAATTAGCGGTCTTGGACCGCCAATTAGCGGTCTACAGTGTCCGGATCTCTCTGGAATTTCTTGTGGGCTTTTCTGGAAGGCTTTGTTGGTATTTGATGCATCTATTTTGCATGTTGGAGCTCCGACCCGAATAGAATTGTCAAAATACTCCCCATAATGGTGTGAAGTATTCTGTTTTACTCTTAGGTCCCTCTGTCTTACGATCAGGTCCTTCTCCTTTGCATCTTGGTCCCCAGATCTCACAATCCAGTCTTTTTTCCCAGCTTTTGGGTCCTTTTATGCTTCATCTCTTCAAACCTAATTATTCCTGAAAACTAAACATAAAACTCGTAACATAGCATTGTTTAGGTGAAAGATAATGGATATAAGATACAAATATGAGCATGAAATGATGTCAATCAAATACCCCCACACCTAACTTTTGCTAGTCCCGAGCAAAACAAAGAAAGAGAAAAGCATGCGAAAACCAGGAAATCCTAACTCACTTTCGTAGGAATCACGGTTGCACTTAGCACGTGCAACAAGCCGTTAAACCTCCTTGTCGCCAAGGAGGAGGAGTGTTGTCTCCTGAGGGTTTTCAGCGAATATATCCACAAAATCCGAACAAGATGCATTAATCACTCTAGCTACACGACTCGTTGGACTTATTTTGTCGATCATGGGACGCGGTAATACTACGGGTCGACTCTATATATGTAATCAGTCCACACACCTAGCCTAATGAGTTATTCGTGAGAGTTAGTCAAGGACTTAAGTGAAAGACACGGGCAACCTTAACTTCTGAATGTGATACAATGTGTAAAGTCCATTTTGGTTCTTATTTGACTCTTTTTTTTCTTTTTCTTTAGAGCATTTTATTGGTTGGTGTTTGATTCTCCCCAGGGTCAGGTTTTGTGCATCATTGCCTATGAGGACTTACACTATCACGTACACCTTCCCCCAAATCTCCACATAGGGCGATCCCTACCACCCGTGTAACGGGAGTTCGGTCGGCGCATCCCAAGTCAGATGACTCAAAAGCACCAGGCACAAAGTCCCCTCAGACCTACTTTCCCGAGTGATAGGAGCCGTGCGAGAAGAGAGAACACCACTTATTTATCTATGTGGGAACCAAAACCCCTACACTTAAGTTTCACAAAAAGAGATTAAGGGCCCTCGACTACGACAAACTTCCTTATACTCACAAACACGAATTATTTGACTCACTAGGGTCAGGGTGGACTTCTTTAAATGTTTGAGTACTGAAACCCTATGATTACACGCCCCCCGAGGGAAAACCGAGGTGCATCCTAACGACTCGATAAGACCTAAAGCCAGTAAACTAGAAATCCTAATGCATCAAGTTCAAGACAATTTTGGGAGCTTTCTTTTTACTTTGCCTCTCAACGGTTTTGCACATGCTGAACACACGCAAAACCTAGAAAAACATTTTCTTTCGCAAACACATGAAGGTTTTGAAAGAAATGTGAAAATTTTAAAGCACTCGGCAAGCAAAAGAAGACAAGTCACCCAAGGATCATGGCAAGCAGATATATCAATGTTAAATGCGGCACACTAGCATGACCCTAACATACACACAAAAAGAAAACAAAATCAAAAGAAAAAGAATCGACTATGTACACACGTAAAACAGATGTGCATAGTTTTTGTTCAATTTTTTTACAAAATTCCAAGTTACCCCCTTAATTATCTCTCCCCCTTTGACAACCATCATAAAATGATATTAATAAAACAAAGGTTATACAATCAAAGGTCAATGTGGATGTCTTGCTTCGGTAGTCGATTTCTCGACACCTCCCTCCTCTCGCGTTGCACATAGTCCGGGATCAATGGCTGCTCCTTTCCGTGAGGAGGAGCAGTTGCTGAACCCACCAGTTCCACCTGTGCTTCCTATTCTTCCTATTGTGGCTCCCATACCTCTACGTGATCGATGCTACCCGAGCCGTACCGCTCTACCCTCATGCATCATATTGCCAGAGGCAAATGAGAACCACTTTGAGGTTAAGCCCCAATTCATTTTCATGCTCCCTCACTTCACTGGAAAGGGTGACCTTTATATCTTTCTCAGGGAATTTGAGGAGGTCTGTTCTATGTTCAAGCTGCAACATCTGAGCACAAACTCCATCCATCTTAGGCTTGTCCCTTTTCCACGAAAGGATGATGCCACGAAGTGGTTGTACAGCAACCAGGCGAATGCCTTTAGGACATGGGATGAATTTCAATCAGCATTCCTCAAGAAGTACTTTCAAAATCATCGAACTCAAAAATTGAGGAACGAAATCAATTCGTTCTATCAACTTGAGACCAAAACATTTCATGCATATTTAGAGAGATTCAAGGAGCTTCTATCCGCATGCCCTCACCATGGCATCGAGTTGTGGCGCCTTTGTCAGATTGTCTACGAGGGTCTTCACATCTCGTCCCGAACGCTCCTTGAGTCCATGTGTCAAGGAGAGTTCTTAGGAAAGGATGAAAGGGAGGCATGGGTTTTCCTAGAAGACCTCGCTGAGAAAACCATGCAATGGGAGAGTGTAAGGGAACCACCTGCATCATCCAGCATAGGAGCGAGGATCGCGAATGCAAACTCGACTAGATCGGGTGCCGCATTTGCTGTCGATACCACTACGGCCACCGAGGCACGCATGGCGGCCTTAATGCGCTGTATGGATTCGATTGAGCTCCAAAACCAACAAGGTGCACCTCATGTGTCTACATTTTGTCCAGTTCCCTGTCATTCATGTGGTAGGATAGGTCATGTAGGAAGCGAGTGTGCGTCTACTCCTCCTGAGATGGAACGTGTCAACGCCATATATGATAGAGCTAGGAATGACCCATACTCGTCATCTTATAATACCGGATAGAAGAACCATCCCAATTTTTCATGGAACCATAATAATGCCCCGGGTGGTCCTTCAAACTCCTCTCAACCACACCAACCTCCCATGCATGCACAATCCTATCAGCCACCCCAAACGCAAATCACCAATCAATCGGGTTTCCCAAATTCCAACAATATGGAAACCCAATATCATGAGGGCTTCGAGCCTTTCAGCTTTGACCTTTCACCCCTCATGACACCTCAGAGTCCCAGTGAAGTTTGCCCATCTCGGCAAGTCTCTGGTCCTCATAACTCCATGTTCTCATTTGATGTTCCTTGACCAAATGATTTTGAGAATATCTTTGTTGATGTATATATCTTGTACAAAATAAAAAAACAAAAAAAGCGAGTAATAAAAGACTTAATGAGGGAACATTGATTGTTGTGGCCCCAACCCTTGTGTACTTGGGTCCTATTTCTTCACGTATTTATCTCTCTTCTTCAGTATCTTACAGGTTTTGAAGGAATTCGGGTTTGTGTCCAACACTATAACCATGAACTTCTTGTTGCACTTCATTTGGTGAGATCTTCCCTTTTTCATGCATAAATCCATGTAGTATCATGCTCACAATCATTGAGGACAATGCCGGAAGTAGGTGTGGGGGGTGTTTTACGTGTGTACATTGTTGAGTCTTTTCCTTTGATTTTGTTTTGTTTTGTGTGCATTGATAGGGTAATGTTAGTGTGCTGCATTTAATATCGATATATCTGTTTGTCATGATCCTCGGGTGACTTGTCTTCTTTTGCTTGCCTAGTGCTTTAAAATTTTCACATTTCTTTCAAAATCTTCATGTGTTTGCGAAAGAAAATGTTTTGTGCATTTTGCGTGTGTTTAACATGTGCAAAACCGTTGAGAGGCAAAGTAAAAAAGAAAGCTCCCAATAGTTTCTTGAACTTGATGCATTAGGATATCTTGTATACCGGCTTTAGGTCTTACCAAGTCGTTAGGATGCACCCCGTTTTTCCCTCGGGGGTGAGTAATCATAGGGTTTCAGTACTCAAACATTTAAAGAAGTCCACCCTGAACCTAGTGAGTCAATAATTAGTGTCAGTTAATATAAGGATATTTGTTGTAGTCAAGGACCCTTTAAATCTTGTTGTGAGACATTAAGTGTAGGGGTTTTGGTTCATGTGTAGATAAGAAATAAGTGAGTAGGTGTTCTCTCTTCTCGCATGGCTCATATCACTCGGGAAAGTAGGTCTGAGTGGACTTTGTGCCTGGTGCTTTCGAGTCATCTAACTTGGGATGCACCGACCGAACTCCCGTTACACGGGTGGTAGGGATTGCCCTATGTGGTGATTTGGGAAAAGGTGTGCGTGATAGTGTAAGTCCTCATAGACAACGATGCATGAAACCTGACCCTGGGAGAATGAAACTCTAACTAGTAAGGAAAAGAAAAAAAAGTAATGCAAATAAGAACCTTAATGGACCTTACACTTTGTATCACTTGAGGATGTTGAGGTTGTCCATGTCTTGCACTTAAGTCCTTAATAAACTTTCACGAATGATTCATTAGGCTAGGTGTGTGGACTGATTACATATATAGAGTCGGCCCGTAGCATTACCGCGTCCAGTGATCGACAAAATAAGTCCAACGAGTCGTGTAGCTAGATTAAATAATGCATCTTTGTTCGGATTTTGTCGGTGTATCCGCTGAGATTTATGTGGAGCGTGTATTAGTGTGTATTTAGTCTATTTCTGGTATTTTCTTAGTTCCATACCGGGGGATTGTCCCAGATTACCATTTTCTATGGCTATAAATAGAACTCTTCACCTTCTATTGTATTTACCCAATGCTTGGTGGCATTCTCTCTACTTAGAGTAAGCCTTGAAGAAAAATCTCAAGGTGGAGAACAATGCTGCTAGTGATTTGAGTCATTTAATAAAATAATTTTTCCATTGTTTTGTTCTTATGTTGTTTCTTTATGCATGCTTAGCTTAGTTTTATTTCTTCGATTGTAGGCTAAAATAGTTAGAATTTTTCCTTTCTTCTTTGGTTTAATTGTTAGAGTAATGTGTAGTGAGTAGATCCATCACCCTTTGAGGGTGGAGATGATGTTCATACATGCATTAAAGAATGGATATGAATGCTTTATATTTTGATTGTGTTGATAAATGTGAATGTATGCTTGCTTGTTAGAGTAGAATACTACACTTGATGGGGTTTTCCATACATCTTAGACACCTCTCATGCTTGTTTAGATTCTCCAACAACTAGATTGTGTATATGAATGTTAATCAACTAGGTTAGTGAATGGATTGATAGGTTTTGCCATAACCTTTAGACACTTCCTATGCATGAAAACACTACCTACATTTGTGCCTATAGAATGCATTCTTCACCATATTTTTATATGTGTGCACACATTACACCCCTTAGGGGTTTTCCATTTCTGATTTGCAATTTTCAATTTCCCTTGCTTTCGTTTTCATTATTTGATGCATACTCGTTTAGTGTAATTAGTCTAGTTTTGTGTAATCACAACTTCTTCCCCTCTTTTCCCACTTGCCTTCGAACAAACCAGAGTCTACACACCTCCTTGTGGATCGACCCGTATTTTCCACGTCTTCACCGACGCCATGCACTTGCGGTTTAATTAAAACGTTCAACAAGTTTTTGGCGCCGTTGCCGGGGAGTCAAATAATTCGTGAGTCAAATAATTCGTGTCTGTTAGTATAAGGAAGTTTGTCGTAGCCAAGGGCCCTTAATCTCTTTTTGTGAAACTTAAGTGTAGGTGTTTTGGTTCCCATGTAGATAAATGAATAAGTGGTGTCCTCTCTTCTCGCACGACTCCTATCACTCGGGAAAGTAGGTCTGAGGGGACTTTGTGCCTGGTGCTTTCGAGTCATCTGACTTGGGATGCACCGACCGAACTCCCGTTACACGGGTGGTAGGGATCACCCTATGTGGAGATTTGGGGGAAGGTGTACGTGATATTATGTTTCCTCATAGGCGATGATGCACGAAACCTACCCTTGGGAGAATCAAACACCAACCAATAAAATGCTCCAATGAAGAAGAAAAAAGAGTCAAATAAGAAGCTTAATGGACTTTACACATTGTATCACATTCAGAAGTTAAGGTTGCCCATGTCTTTCACTTAGGTCCTTAACTAACTTTCAGGAATAATTCATTAGGCTAGGTTTGTGGATCGATTACATATATAGAGTCAACCCGTAGTATTACCGCGTCCCATGATCGACAAATAAGTCCAACGAGCATGTAGCTGGATTGAATAATAATATATATTTGTTCGGAGACAACACTCCTCCTACTTGGCGACAAGGAGGTTTAACGTCTTGTTGCCCGTGCTAAGTGCAAGCGTGAGTCCTACGAAAGTGAGTTATGATTTCTTGTTTTTCGTATGCTTTTCTCTTTCTTTGTTTTGCTCGGGACTAGCAAAAGTTAGGTGTGGGGGTATTTGATTGACATCATTTCATGCTTACATGTGCATCTTATATCCATTATCTTCCACCTAAACAATATCACATGTGAGTCTGAAATCAATAAATTTTTCCTTGTTTTGTTGCTTCTTTTATAGCTCTTTTGTAGTTCTTGCATGTTTAGTTAAATATCTTTTATTAAATGTCTCCTTATTGAGTTTGGGATCAATAAGGAGTGTTCAAGAGACATGTAAAGGATTTAATTCTGCGATTGGTTATGTGATTAGAGGGCCATCGATTCTAACACTTGGATCATGGTATAATATATCTTATTTCTGATAGTTTGTGGGTGAGTCCTGTCCATGTGGTTCCCAAGAAGTCAGGCATGACGATTGTTGAGAATGAGCATAATGAGCTTAAACCAACACGATTGTAAACTGGCTGATGAGTTTGCGTTGATTATCGCAAGCTCAATCCGGCAACACGGAAAGATCATCTCTCATTGCCATTTATTGATCAGATGTTGGAAATGTTAGATGGACATAAGTACTATTGCATTCTTGATGGATGTGCCAACTACAACCAAATTCCCATCGCTCCCGAGGACCAAGAGAAAAGGACATTTACATGTCCCTTTGGTACGTTTGCTTATCGTCGCATGCCCTTTGGGTTATGTAACACACCAACAACGTCTCAAAGGTGTATGATTAGTATCTTCTCCGACATGGTGGAGCGTTTCCTTGAGATTTTCATGGACGACTTCTCAATATTTGGCACTTCCTTTGATGAGTGCCTTCATCATTTGAGACTTGTCCTCAAGCAATGCCTTAAGAATAACCTCACTCTTCATTGGGAGAAATGTCACTTCATGGTAAAGTGAGGGATCGTACTTGGACATGTGGTGTCACGACCACTAGAATGTAAATAATATATCTTTTGCTTGGATCATGGAATAATATACGTTGCTCGGGGGCCATCGATTCTAACACTTGGATCATTGTATAATATATCTTATTTCTGATAGTTTGTGGGTGAGTCCTGTCCATGTGGTTCCCAAGAAGTTTTAATTCGTTTGGGAATATTTACATTCTAGTGGTCGTGAGAGGAGACATGTACTCCTTATTGATCCCAAACTCAAAGCCAAATTGTCGTGAGAGGAGAAATGTCTCCTTATTGATCCCAAACTCAAAGCCAAATCCTTTACATGTCTATATTCAAGCTCTCGTTCTTCTGCACTCAAGACAAAACTTCATCACTTGCATATCAATTATATCAATATCCAAGTATGCTCAAAAATAGAGTGTTAGATTGTGATTCCATCCCCATATTCAAGAATCACCAAAGAGTTGTAAAGCTTCGAGGAAGCTACCTCTCGGGTTGTGAGAGGAGACATGAGCGAGGTGAGGATTGTTCTCGAGGCTCGGTGTAGTAAACGACGTTGATCTCGACCCAGAATGGAGATTGGTTATTGGAACTCTTGGGATTGGGTCGATTGGGATTGGGTCGATTGGGAGTTTTGGAGACTAACCACCGGGTCGATTGGGATTGGGTCGATTGGGATTGGGTCGATTGGGTCGATTGGGATTGGGTCGATTGGGTCGATTGGGATTGGGTCGATTGGAACTCTTGGGATTGGGTCGATTGGGAGTTTTGGAGGAGAAATTGTTGGGTTGATTGGGAGGAGGAGAATGGGTTGGTGTGGATTGAGAAGATGACGGGATTTGGGTACAAATTGGGAATGACTTTTGGGTTAAGATTAAGGGGCGGAATTACTGTAGGAGACTAACCAATTAACCCCTAATTATTCTCTCCTAAATGCTAATCTAACGGGACGTGAAGTTTACCTGACACTGTGGGTTGAAAAGTAATAGGAAAAGGAAACAAGTGTACACAAGCAATATTTGGACTTCACAAGTGCACAGGGCCCAATAAAAACTATGGGTGAGCAAATGTCCAATAAAAGGACTTTACAAGTGTACACAAGCAAAAATCCCGTTTAAATTCTCCCATTTTCTATATGATTGCTCCCCCTATATATATGTAATCTATGCATGTATTAGATACTCCCCCTAACAATATGCATAGTATGAGTAAATTGAAGCTCAATCATTATCATTCTCCACCTTTTAACATCAATCAAATGCAAAAACTAAAAGCACAAGATTCAAAGATTAGAATTACATAATTTTGTCCTTTAAATAGATATATAACATTATATGCTCGACCTATCACTAAGACCTAAAAGCAATGATGTATGCCATCATTTTGGCATGCAATGTTCCTAGATTAGAACCAATTGTTAAAGTTAAGAGGATTGAAAATGTCACCCAACTTTTGATCCTCGGTTTTGTCTTGGTTCCAATCTCCTTTCGATAGCAACGACGACTTATGAATTTGATCCAAATGTATTCTTTGAAGCTTGGAATCGATCTTTTCTTTCTTGAGCCGATCGCTAGTGATTAGGGCTGAGCAAAACCCCGACCGGTCGGTCCGAGTTCGGTCCGGAAAGTTTTGTTTCGGTCCGGAGAATTTTAGAATTTTGGTCCGGTCCGGACCGGTCTTTTTTTTTTTTGTTTTAAAAAATTCGGTTTTTGACCGGACCGGACTGATTCGGTCCGGTCTGGTCTTCGGTCCAGACCCGAACAAAAATTTGGTCTGGTCCGGACCGAATGCTCACCCCTACTACCGATCATCCTTCTTAGGTACCTACAAGTGAAGATTTTGGTACCCAAACAACCTTGGGTCCTTTGACATTAGTTTTTGGTACCCAAACCATTTTGGTTTAAGGTGCCCAAACCCTTGAGGAACTTTTATTCACAAAGAAATGCTTTCCATTCAATGTAGTAGGAATAACATGGTTTTTGTATTTGTTAACATAATAGCCTAAACCATGCTTGTTTAAAGATTGTCTTTGACTACCAATAAGCATATCAAGCATTTCCTTTCCACTTGTGAATATTTCATGATCTTTTTGTAATTGAACATTCTTAGCTATTAGATATTTAATATCATCACTACATGAAGGTTTTGCATTTAGAGTTGCAATTTCATCAATCAAATGAGTGTTCTCTAATGTAATTTTAACATGAGTAGCAACCAATTCATTCTTCTCATTCATGATAGATTCAATTTCAGATTGTAGCTCATTGATTTTCTTTTTAGCTACTTTGTTTCTTTGACAAATTTTCTCAAAATTTTCAAGCAATTCGTTGAATTCACATTGAAGTTCATTATACGCATTTCAATGAGTTGAATGAATTGAATCACGACTAGAGCAAGAAGATACCTCACCATCTTCATCTTCTATTGCCATGAAGCACATTGAGGCGAATTCGCCTTCGATTGATGAAGATGATGACTCGTCCCAAGTAGCTTTGAGAGCTTTCTTCTTCTGTTTTCTCCTTTCTTTCTCTGCTTTGAGCAACTCCTTGAATTGTTGTGTCGCCAATTGTTCTTCAATCTTACTATCTCCTTTGTTCGAATTGGCGACAACATGTAGCACCAAGGACTTCTTGGCTTCCTTATCGTTCCAGTCATTCATTTGTATCTCAT
Organism: Triglochin maritima; assembly: GCA_963682175.1. Taxonomy (NCBI): domain Eukaryota; kingdom Viridiplantae; phylum Streptophyta; class Magnoliopsida; order Alismatales; family Juncaginaceae; genus Triglochin; species Triglochin maritima. The sequence goes on along the minus strand of OY821773.1, from coordinate 36,020,242 downwards.
ATGTCATGAGACTAGCCATAAGCTCCTCGACCGAAAAATTTGTGAGATCTTGCGCTTCTTCAATAGTGGTCGATTTATTTTCACATTCATCGGTGAGTGACTGGAGAATTTTTCTTGTAATTTCTCCCTCGCTAAAAAACTTGCCAAGAGCTTTGAGAGAGTTAATTATCTCTCTTACGTTCTCACCAGATTGCATACGAAAAAGTGCATATTTATGCATAAGTAAGCAATTCCAAGTTTCTTTCATTCTACTTGAACCCTCATGTTGCATTTCTAATGTATGTCAAATGTCATAAGCACTTTCACAACCTCTTACCCTATTGTATTCCCCTTCAATTAACCCACAATACAAGATCTTCATAATGTGGGAGTTTATCTCCGCTTCCTTAATTTTGGGCTTAGTTTGGGACACAATCTCATCATCATTGTGAGGTGTGTATCGGTTTAAAATGAATATCCAATATTTCAAGTCATTTGATTGCAAAAAAATAGTCATTCTCTTCTTCCAATAATCATAGTTTAAGTCATTAAACAAGAGTGGCCAAGTTGTGGACAATCGCTCACAATGATTAGAAGTAGATGGCATGCTAAATTACGATTAAGTAAATAAAATTAGCATCCAAATGTTGTGATACCAATTGTTAGAATCGATGGTCCTCTAATCACTAAACCAATTGCGAAATTAAAATACTAATTGAGAGATTAAGGGAGAAGACAATTGCAAACCACAAAATCATCGACACTAAAGCTTAGAGAGATTCGGCACAACACCCCGGTCCTAGTCCGACTCGCAAGACTCGCTCGATCCCCCGAGCCTTGTTACGGTTCCAACAACCAATCTCCGTTTTGGGCCAAGATCAACGTCGTTTACTACACCGAGCCTTACAAACAATCCTCACCTCGCTCGTGTCTCCTCTCACAACCCGAGAGGGAGCTTCCTCGAAGCTTTACAACTCTTTGGTAATTCTTGAATATGGAGAATGAATCACAATCTAACAATCAATACTTGAGCACACTTGGATATTGATATAGAATGGATATGCAAGTGGTGAAGTTTAGTTTTGAGTGTAGAAGAATGAGATCTTGAAGATGTAGGATTTGGCTTTCAGTATGGGATTAATAGGGAGTGTTCAAGAGAGATAAAACCAACAAATAAGATCCTATTAATAAGCCTTCAATCTCTACTAGCCGTTTGGGAGTTGGTCGGATATGGACCAATGAGAAGTAAGGATTTGCTTAAAGCTTGGGTAGAATTTAGACCACGTTCGGTCGACCATTTATGTAACGATCGTCTGAGACACTACAAATGGATTGGTACTCGGTTGACCGAATATACTTTGGATTACCGTTCATCAACTTCTAGTAACTATTTTCAATTTAGCTCTATTTAATTTCGGTTAACCAAATTCCATTCGGTTCAACGTCTAAGGTGGACAGTAAGATTTTTTGGGCTCTGATTACTTAGGTTTGGTTGACCGTGTATACTTCGATAGACCAAAGTTAGCGTGAGTTTTGCGCTGACAGTTATGGCCCAAATAGTCCTTGGGTACAATGGTCAAGTGGCACGTGTAAATAGTTATTGGGTGCCTAAAGCCAAGATGGACTCATTTGACCGATAGGCATTCCATCATCCGAATTAGAACAAGTCAATTTGGCTCTAAGGGCTCGATTCAAATGCAACCATTGGAGTAAAACCCAAAAATGGTCCAAGGCTATTCGGTCGACTGAAGGTGTTTCGATCATCCGTCAGGGCAATTCCATAGCGCATCTTATGGTTTATTGATGGGAAGGATTCAGTTGTCCGATTGGTGTTGGGTGGACTGAACGTGAAAGGATTCGATTGACCGTGAAGGGTCCGGTTTACCAAATCTTGACGGGACAGAATCCTAGTGCTCAAGTTTACATTAAACGTTATGGACTCAATAAAAATAAAAATTATATGTCGTGATCCAAAGCTTTAATTACAACTCTTGATGTCTTTGTCCAAATGCTCCTTTTCTTATTATCTTGATCAACCTTTTAAGATAATTGCAAGTATAAAAGTATATATGCAATACATGTAATCATGTTTGCTCACTTTGATTGATTAGATTTATTGATTAAGATTAGTTTGATTAATCATCAAAATTAATATAGATTAAGGCCAAAAGGCCAACACCAAGCACTTAAGAACCCCCTTTCAGACGGCTTCTTTCAGCACAGGATTCAATCTTCGTTGAGGGTCCTGACGAGGTCTAGAATTCTCTTAATTGTGGATCCAATGTTGGACAATACCCAGACTTATTCCCTTGATGTCCTTCAAGGACCACCTGATAGCCTATTTCTTTTCAAAGAGCACTTTTTTGAGGGCAACATTTTGATCTTTTGCAAGATCAGAAGCAATAATGAGTGGTAAGTTGTTATTATCCCCTATAAAGATGTATTTAAGGTTATCGGGGAGCAGTTTAAGCTCGACTAGAGGTGGGTCCTTGTTGGATTCGTAGTTACTTTCAAGTGGCTCAAAGGCCATAGGGTGACAAGAGCAAACACCCAGATGTGCCTCCTCATCCAGAAGCTCACCGACAGATTTCTCTAAATCATCTTCAATCGCAACCTGGTCATTGAACACCTTAATAATATGTCAATGTCATTCGAACATGCCCATAGACTCAACCCATCCGTGTCTTGAATGAAATTGGCTCCGATAGGATCGTCGAAGAGCCCAGATTGCTTACCAAGATTAAAGATGTTGAAATCCACTGTGAGGTTTCCAAAACATATCCTCATAAAGCCATTGCGACAATTGATCAAAACATTAGATGTCACGAGAATTGGACTTCCAAGGATCACTAGAATTTGTCATTGTGGGTTGGACACTGGTTTGGTATCGAAGATGATGAAATCAATTGGGAATACGAACTCACCCACTTTAATAAGGACGTCGTCCACCATCCCTTGTGGAATCTTGACTGATTTGTCAGCCAACTGAAAGGTAGTCGTCGTTCACTTAAGGTCACCAATTCCAAAGTTGATGTGGGCAGAATAAGGCAGGAGATTCATAGATGCTCCCAGATCCAATAGAGCCTGAGGGATTGCGACATTACCGATCATACAAACAAAAGTTGGACAACCGGGATCCTTGTATTTGACTTCCTTGGGTTGTGTCAATATAAAACTCACATTGCTGGCCCAAAATGTATTTTTGGGACCATTTGTTCTGCTCTTAATGGTGCAAAGATCCTTAAGGAACTTGGAATATGGTGGCATTTGATAAATAATGTCCAACAACGAAATGTTCACCTTTACTTGCCTATGTACCGCAACAATTTTGTCCCAATGCTCATCGCATTTTTAGTCAACCTATGAGAGAATGGTGCCTTGGGGTCATAAATATCACGACGAGTCTCAGGAATGGATTTCTTGCATGACTCATGACACTCCTTGAAAGAGTCACAAACAGGTTTGGATGCAAGCATTTCCACATTGTTGTCAACAACCCTTCCCAATCTTAAGGTATGAACAACATTTACATGTTGGGAAGGGTCATCTTCAATATTGTGCACATTCTGCCTAGCCCAAGCAGGTTGACCCCTGGGTTTACCAAAGGTTGACTCGGCAACTGACCCTTCTCACGTTCATGGAGCTGGTGAGCCAACTGGTTGTCTTGCATTTCCAAAGTTTTGAATGAACTTTCCATGCTTTGCAAGAATACTTGAAGGGTTTCATCAAGAGAGGGGTCTTTTGGGTCAACCCGCTGGGGAAGTGGAGTTTGATTAGAAAAACCCAATAGTGAGGCCTAAGGAGGTTGGTGAGTATGGGGTTGAGACCCTTGATGTGGAGGTTGGTAGGTCGCCGATGGGCATGGCGGGTGACAAGTGGGGGATGAGGTTGAGCGTGCGAGCTCTGACTGTGGCCCCCAGGAAAAACTAGGGTTGTTTCGCCATCCAAGGTTGTAGGAGTGACTGTACGGGTCGTTACATGGCTGTTTTTTTATACATTCCAAGTGATTATGTCCCATAAGTCCAAACCTACTACAAGTGGGACTACGACCTCAGCTACAGGAGCTCGGTTCAGCTCTAAACTCTCAATCCTACGCATGAGAGCAGCCATGTTCACCTAAGACACGATAGTTGACTCAACTTGGTATGATCCAGCTCGACCAGAAGATCTGGCGGGTTGTAGCTCTCTCATGGTGCCCACTCAATGGTACGTTCAACCATTAATTCAAAAGTATCTCATGCCTCATCAATGGGTTTCATTTGGAAAGCACCCTGACACATTGACTCCAACAATGTGCGAGTGTTATAGTTCAGGCCCTCAGAAACAATCTGGCACAACTGCCACAGCTCAATTCCATGATGAGGGTACTACAGGAGAAGGAGTTTGAACCTCTCAAAGAAAGCATGAAACGATTCAGTCTCAGTCTGATACATTTGATGTATCTGGTGACGTATCTGTTTAGTCTTCCTTTAGGGAAAGAATCTCTTCGGAAAACGGCCACGAATGCATCCCATACTTAATCAAGTTTGCTGGGAGGTTGTACATCTATTTCTTCACGTTATCCTTCAACACAGAAGAAATCATCCTCAATCGGACAGAATCCTCGTCAAGCTATTGAAGTTTGAACATGGAGCATACCTCCTCGAATTCACGTATAAAGATATATGGATCCTCCTTATTAGCAGTGAAGGTTGGAAGCATGCTCACATATGGATGTTTCAACTCCTAGTTGTGGGTCCGCTCCCACAGAGTCATCGGTCTATCCCATCGAAGTAAAGGTGGTGGTGCACCTAGAACTCGATCCCGACCGAATCCCTCTTCCTCCCGAGTGGGAGGAGGAGAAGGAGGTCTACGTGATAGTGGGAGAGGACCGAGGTAATCCATATATGGAACCCGATCTCCCCCACCTCCATGAGACGACTCGGCCTCGTGCACCAAAGGAGCTCAAGGTGGAGATGGGTGATCACCTAGATCGTCAATCTCAGAAGAAAAATACACTCTCTCCAGTCGAGCTCTCTCACCAAAACGAGCCCAACCACGCGTAAAACATTCGACTTGACTCGACTCAAAAACTACACACAATAGAAGGTGTAATTGTAGGATCGTTATGGGTCGGTAATCTAATCACTTTTTAGGGTTAATTACCTACTTGCTTAAACAAACAAGAATTCACAGCGGAATATAAATAAGCAAGCAAGTAATCGAAAGAATATGCAAACCACAAATGGACTCGGTGATTTTTATAGAGGTTCGGCCTCTCGCCTACTTCTTCTCCAACAAGCTCCACTCGATCTCCCTCGAGCTCCGCCTACGTCTTCACTATCAATCTCGTTTTGGGCTGAGATTAAGCATTTTACTCCGTAAGATTTATGAACAACCCTCGCCAACTTGAGTTCTTCCTCTCACAAACCGAGAGGGGACACTTTGGACTTTCACCAAAATCCTTGCTTCTTTGACAAACAAATGAGTGGAACACATTTTCTAAACTTGAGCACACTTGAGTGTATAAGAGTTGATGACTAAAGTGTGTATTTCAAGGTTTGGAGTGTTTGGATTGATCTCTCTAATGTGGGAGACAAGTAGTAGTAGGAGAGTTGTCTAAACAGGGTTTGGACAACTCTATTTATAAGCTTTAGTTGAGTTATATCCGGTGTGACAAGTATAGGAAGTGTTTGTGTAATAAACACAAAACAGAAAAATGCAGGTCACAAAACAAGACACAAACGGTCGACCGACTCGGGTCAAACAGTCGAACGGCAGGCAATTCAGAACAAGGTAAAGTCGACCAAGTAGGGAACAGTCGAACCAACTAGGCTATAACTTAAGTTATCGTTCGAACTAAAGGGATGATTCAGTCTACCGAAAACTAACATACTCTATGGGGTTGACAAAAAAAGTATATATTTGGTCGACCAAAATGCTTGGGTTGGTCGACCGAAAATATCTAACACTTGGGAATTGTCAAAACGTTTATGTTCGGTCAACCAAAACAAGGTCCACGATCGACCGATGAGCACTTGTATTTTTTGGGTTTGGATTAAAATGAGAATGCGACCGTTGGTATAATACAACAAGTCTAACGGTCAAATGACACGTGTAGACAGTCGACGGAAAAGGTAAAAATGGTCGATTTGTCTGGCAGTAAAATTCACTATTTGTTGAAGGATTAAACAGTCAAACGAAGGCAGTTCGGTCGAACGAATTGCAACTGGCAGTTCTAGTTTAATGAATTCCGGTCTAAGTTTGGGTGACATATTGAAGTCCAAATGTAGTGAGATTTTGTGTCACTTCTATAAGGAACCTAGTGTGTGTTTGATTGGTTATTTACTCTTGTATGCTCAAGTGCACATAGTTCCTAAGACTCAAAAGAAATTAAGATGACATGTCTTCAAATGAGTTTGATACATGTCTTGACTTGAATCCTTTCTTCATTGAGTCTTGATCACCTGTAGAAGTTAGCACAATAAAATATATATGACATGCATAATGTGTGATACTCTACATTGATTATAATTATGATTAGGTTAATTACATCATCAAAACATATATTAAGGCCAAAAATGCAACATTAATAAGAGGAGGAGACTAATCAAAGAAAATAGAGGAGAAGAAGACTCAGGTGATAAAGGAAGAATTCCTAGATCTAGCGTGGGTAGTGGGTTAGAGTAGAAGTCTGGTCTAGCAAACACAGCTCACACAAGCTTGGGCTCGTTATGGGTCCTTAAGCTAGACGACGCCTAACTGTGAGGTCACGCGACCTCATCACGCCTCACCTCCCTATGATGAAGATCATAGAGCCTAGAAAGTGAGCCAAGATCCGGAGATGTCGTCTCTCCCCCTATCGACAAAGTGGGCGACGCTGATAAAGCTATGACGGTCAAGACCGGATCACTCTCCTAATGCGCCAGAGTCCTAGCGGAAAATGTCTACCTGATTTTAGATTTAGGGCTTTTGATTAGGAGTGATTTTTAGGCTAAGGAAAGGGTGATGAAATCCCCCGCCTTATCTTGTATGGGACAAACCCCCTTTATAGTTTTTATTCCTAAACTAGCAATCAAGCTCTCCAATCAAACGCTCACCTCCCACTTGTCCTCATACACCTTACTAACTAATGAGGGAACGGGTCCACGTACCTCACGCCAGCAATCGACAACAAGAAATTAAAGCAAAGGAAAGGCAACATCCGTGCAAGGTCTACAGATGATGCATGACATAGATGACAATTGGTCTAATCTTTTGCTTTGAGTTTTAGGATCCAAGTTATCTTAAGAAGGGGGCACGAGAACCAAATTAATTTCTGACACTAAACAGAGCATGCATGGCATAAATAGAGGAAGGAAACAACTTGAAAAATACTCAAAAACCTACTATAGAAACAGAACTTGAAACTAACTCACCAAATCCGCTACTAGTGGATTGTCTGGGGATTATGGTCCCCAGACTTCACCAACACTCTCCTTTGCTTATTTAGGTCCCCCTGTCCACTTGTTTCCCCGTCGAGTAACCAAAAGAGAAAGAAAACGTAAAAACAAAAGAAAAAAAACTCACTGAAATGGTGACCTCGACTACGAAAATGACACCGTCCGACAACGGCGCCAAATACTTTATTGATGCAGTTATAATACCGCAAGTGCATGGTCGCAATGAAGTAGTGGCATGTATGGGTTGAGTCCATAGGGAGCGCATGCGAGTCGAAATGCACCATACTCGACTAAGAAAAGAAAAGAGAAATGAGGTTGGAATTACACTACAATGCGAATAAATTCAGAAAACAAACAATAAAACTAAATCCCGTAAGGGGTAGAGAAAGAACGTGAAAATAAAAATGTGTACGTGAGAGTGGTAATTTGTGTTCATCACAACATGTAATACATGAAATCCATAAAACCAAATTCAACTTTGCCTCCACAAGAAATAAGATAAAACATTATCATTAAAAAATAAAGACAATCATTGAAATGAGGCTAAAAAGAAATCATGGATAATGACCAAACCCCATTATGTCTCCACATGAAATAAGATTTAACAAAATCACTAAAACATACAAGACATTAATTAAGGTGAGGCCAATAAGAGCACATATTCTCACATGTCATGCTTCCTTCTTCCACTCCATCATTATCCTCACATCATTATTCCCCATAAAATAGGCTCACTATTCTAAGCATGTGCTAAGCATCACTCAAGCAACATTAGCACATCAATTATAAGAGTGAAATCTCATTATATGGTAATAAATTTCATGTGAGGTTAAAGATTAGGATTAACACACACACATAATACATCACATAATCACATCACCTTTTTCTCCAACCCCCAAGTGGGATGGACTACTCCCTACTCATCCCTAAACTAAAGAAAGCATAAAAACAACCCAAAACCATAATGGAAAATTCAGAAAACTTAATTAGGAAAACATCAAACATGAAAGAAATTACATCAAATAGAAAACATCAAAGTAAAGAACAAGGATTCAACAAACTTGAAATGAAAAAAATACAAGACTTCCTCTTCTCCTCCATTTACACTAATGAGAAAAAATAAACCTAACTAATGGAGGAAGCAAGAAGAAGAGTAAATGAGGCATTATACGTCTATTTATAGAAGATTAGAGGGTTTGGATGGATCTGGACATAATGAGATGGTTGTAACTCAGATCTGGATGTTGCATATTTCTCTAACCCGAGAACGTGACCAGCTAGAGAAATCCAGCTTCCAAACTTTTAATCGGATCCACCAGTGGCGGATCAATTGTGTGTGATTACCTCCAAATTTTAACCACGACTTTAGTTCACAAAATAATCACGTGGTGTGCACCCAGAGATGTTCGTTCGAGCTTGTTTGGTTTTAATTGTTGATTTACGCTGAGGTTCACAAGAATACAAGCTTTTGCAACCAACATGTTTTTCTTTACATCTAGATCCCTTTGTGTTTTCACTTGGGTCCTTCCTGACTTAAAATCAGGTCCTTGGGCATTACAAACAAGTCCAGAACATTCCAAATCAGTCCAGTCTTCTTGCGCTTTGATCCTTTTCTCTTCATTTCACTTTTTTATTTTCTAAACCCTGAAGCATATCAAATAAAAACTCGAGTATCACAAATATGAGGTAAAATAAAGGATGTATAGCATGAATGTAATGTATGATATGTTACTAATCAAAGGGGATTGATTTTGTCTCGTCTTTTCTTCGTGATCAGCGTCTTAGTTGATGATCGGATGTTTGTATTTGATTTTTTGGATCGTTTGTCATGTTGTTTGGTTGTTATGACTATTTGGATATTTGGTTGCTATTTGGATTTTGAATGTATTTGAATTAATGGATGACTCTCCATTGCTCTTTTTGGCATATTGATTGTGCATATGTTCCTCTATGTCATGATGAGCTATAATTCAATACTAGATTCATGATAATTCCTTTTGATTATGCCAAAGGGGGAGACAAAACTATATACATGATTAATGATATAGATAGGGAGAGCTTTGATGTTAAAATTTGAAGATTAATTTGTATTTGGATTGATAGGTTGTCATCATAAAAAAATGGGAGATAGTTGGCTTTTAGGCTAATACTCGTTAATCCAATTTTGATGATTAATTAAAATATCAATAAATCCGTGAATATCTATTTCTATCTCATATGCATATGCACGTATATCGTTGGTTTTATTAACCATTTCAGGAGACAAGTGTTGATACAAGACAAGATATCAATTTGAATATGTAGGATTTTGTGTCCCTATGTTTGTGTATATTTTAAAAAAATTAATACAAACATACATGAACGATTTCATATTTCATTGATTTTATGTATATGTCTATGTTTATTATAATATCATGAATTCCTACACATATTAAAATAAGCAAAAGAGAGATGATCATACCCAAAGGGTTCTCTAAAACCTTTCAGAAGATCCGGAGTTCCGTTGCCTGTCGAATCGCCCACCGATTCGCCTCCAAGTGTTCACCAAACTCTAAACAAGATAAGAGAGAAAGGAGCTAGCCAATCAATCTCTAATTAAGTTAAGAATCTAGCTAATAACCCTTCTAAAAGCTCCTAAGATTTTAATCTCCAAAACTTAAAACTATTAAGAGAATTTTTGTGGCGATTAAGGGAGAGATTAGGGAGAGAATTTTGCATTAATTCTTAAGAAACAAGTAGGGTGACATGACCTATTTATAGCCTCGCAAATCACCCACATCAAGAATAATTCTCTAGTCATGATCTCTTGCTTTTTCTCTCCCACAATTAATCACAATTTGCCACATAAGCATCCAAAAAAACGTTTGATCAAATATGGAATTAATCCAACCCATAATCTAATTATTATCTTAATAATTCAAGCAGAAATCGTGTTGTTCGGTTAACCGAGATTTCCATTCAGTCGACCGAACCATTCGGTTTCACGTAAGTTCGGATGACTGTGAACTAGATGGTCGACCGAACATTCATAAGAAAAATTCCCTGGAAAATTTCGGTCGAACCACGTCTTGCTCCGGTCGACCGTTGACTCACCAAAATTTCTCCTGGTAAATCGCTTTGGACGACCGTGTCTCTTTCGGTCTACGGTTATATCCCCAAGACAACGCCTGGATATTTTCTTTCGGTTGACCATTTACACATGGTTGACCGATCCCAATTGTCCAGGCACTCCAGACAATTTCGGTCAACCAATTGTGTTATCCGGTCGATCGTTTCCAACAAACCCGGTCGACCGAACACAAAACGGTGGACCATTTTGACCCTGATTTTGCATTAGTCTAATTTTGGATATACATCCAACAAAATTTGATCTTTTGGGGGGTTTTAGCAAATTCATATATTATGTAATATATTATCCTATGTATTATTAAATTATTACACGACATAATATATACACCTCATATGAATTTATCCACGATTCTAATTATGTCAATTCTCATGACATTGGTTTTATTGATTCACCACATGTGTCCCTTTTCTCTTGAAAACCGACACATCATATGAACTCAAAATCAAGTTTCTTGTTTCCCAGTTTTGTGGTGTAACCTATATGAGGATCTAAGCTAAATTGACAGCGATTTGAACACTCAATTTCTCAAACTATAAGCAGTATCTAGCTACACATTATAGTTCCCTAATTTGCATAGATGTTTTGTTCCACTCGAACTAAACACGATCCATTTAGTGATGTTAGTGCATCACTTGTGTCCGTCCCTTGCCTCATGATATTAAGAATATATACAAACTAGAAATGTGTCACCTTTGTATTATATTCATTTCTTGATCTCTTTAAGCTAATTATAACTATGTAACTTAACTCAAGTTACATTGTGCACATTATAATTTTGCTCTATCAAGGGGTCCACTAATATTATCACTCAATTAAGAGGGGCAATGATAATTGTGTGACTAGCTATCTTTTCCAGCACAAGTCATGTTCAACCAACTATCGCCTTTATCACTATACTTATTGATAGTTTTTCACAATAATGAAATCAAACACTTCTTGAGTGAAAAAATACAAGTCTCATATCTTAGGATCTAAGACACAGTAAAACATAATGACACGAAACACAATTTCATAATCTTTTACTTGTTAAGTCTATTCAATATATAAAAGTAATCCTTTCCTCTTTTATATACTCGTGTCGTCAATTATTTGTAGAGCTTCAACAATCGATGACCAACACGACAATCTTATCCTGGTAATTAATGTTCCATGTTAATTACCATGATTGTGAATATCTTTTGATTTATGTAAACCATTATCTTTTAGATCTCTACGGTTAAGGACCAAGCGCATCTTCCTTAACACTTCCAAAATACGAATACAATAATGAAGGAACAAAATGTTTGCACATCCAATTCATATTAATTGACATATAAAAGTAAAATTTTAGAACACATTCCTTTCTGAATAACATTAAACGATTTATGTTTCTTGTACTGCAGATTCAATTGTAACTTAGGTACTTGAAATCTTGTTGATTTGCACTGCATGATCCATAGAAAACATATAGAAGTCTCATACAAAATTTCATATCTAACCGATTCTTTTAGGCAACCCATTACACAGAAGAATTCCTCTTAGATAGAATTTCTGCAGAAAATGGTTGACCGATAGACCATTTGGTTCGACCGAATTTAACAGACTCTTATTCTTTTCCCAGAATGCTCGAACTGTAGTTCTTCTCGTTTGACCGATTTTAACAGGCTCTGACCCTGTCCAAAATGGTTGACCGATTATTTATCCATTTCACCGTTACCCATGAATAACCAATATATGCCTTAAACTTATTCCTTTCTACTTCATCGGTTATTTCTTTAAACATGTCTCGGTTATTGTTTGAAACAGACGATCGAAACTTGATTTTGGTTCGACCGTTTGACACTTTGTATTTATCTTAAATATGACTATTATACTTGTCGTATTATACAACGGTCGTATACACATACTTCAACTAACCCAATTCCAATTTTTGGCCACCGGTCGAACAGTGCCATCACGATGATCTACCGGATCAAGATTTGTTCAAGCTCCGAAACTCTATGTTATTTTCGGTCGGACTTGATCCTTATTTTGTTCGACCGTTACCTGATTTGGTTATTACTATCCTGGCAAAAACACTCAGAATGGTCGACCGTTCCTAGACTTGCTTTGACCGCCCACTTAAGTTCTAGTCTTAGTGGTTCGACTGGTTTGAACTTCAGATCGAACGTTTTCTTATTTATAAGAAAATGGTCGACCACTTTGCTTGTACTGGTCGACTATGGGTGCACAGATTTGTGTTATGAACTTTTCTATTTTGTGTATCTCACACAAATCCTTTACAATTGAATCCCAACAGCTAGATTAAATTAGAGCCTATAAATAGAGCTTAGAACAACATTACAAGGTTACCAATTCTTTCTCGAAATCTCTCATTCTCATACTACTCTCTTGTGCTTTAAATGTTCTCATTGAGGTCAATCATCCACTTGAATCATTCATTGCTCTCATCAAATCATTCAAGTGCTCAAAATTAGAAGTGATTACTAAATCCTTCTGGAAAAGTGTTGTAAGCTTCCGGAGTGAAGCTCTGCTCAGATTTTGAGAAGTTGGTCTAAGCATGGAGAGGGTGTTCGCAAGCTTGAAGTGTAAATGCAAGATGTCTTGGCCCGGAACGGGGAGACGGATTAATGGATTACGTGAAGTTGCTCAAGGAGGAGCAATTCGTAAGAGAAGAATAGGATCCGGTTGGTGGATCCAAACCTCTATACATCGGTATTGTGGTTTACATCTCTTGTTCTTTAGATTTATATTTTCATTGCTACATTGTAATCGTGCTTAAGTTTTTAAAAGTGCATTTAGTCTATTCACCCTCCCTTTAGACTAATTCTAGGGCTAATTAGATCCTATAAGAATGTCTTTCTTTCTTAGTATAATTGTTAACTTAATGTGTACTAAGTAGTTTCATCCCCCTTTGGGGTGGAGATGATGTTTATACTTGTATGAAGAATGAGAATAAATGTTATCTTATGCAATATGTGATGAATGTTAATGTATGCTTGTTTGTTTAAATTAGAATACTTAACTTGATGGGGTTTGCTATAACTTTTAGACACTTCTCATGCTTGTTTAGGTTCTTAATAACCAACTTGTTTATGCTAATGTTAATCAACTAGGTTTGTGATAGGATTGATAGGTTTTACAACAACCATTAGACACTTCCTATGCTTCAAAACACAATCTGTACTTATGTCTTATTGATTACATTCTTTTTTTTTGCACGGAAAAGGGAGGTTCCCCTCCAAATTTTATTGATTTTGCAATGGTGAATACATACTATGTAATAGATACATACATCGAAAGAAAGGTACATCTAATTAATACGTATGAAGGAAACAACATAAACGCCACACTAGTGCAACCCAAGTGTCGGGTATAGAGTAATGATCCTTGAAACCCCTCCGGATCATCACTCTACGGCCCTAATTAGAGCATTTACCGAGCATTCGTACCACTAGTACAACAAACAACAAAAAGTATTTGTAGAGAAACACAATATCACCAAAGACTCTCAAAAGTGCGAAAATCAGGGTCCTCAACAGCCTTCCTGACCCTCGGTCCTTGGATCTGCATGACCTGTGAAACAACCATACAAATATCCTTATAGACTTGCTTGTAACCACCAAAAATGCATGAGTTCCGTTCTGCCCAAACTTTGTGAATCGTAGCTACGAAGGCGATGCATGCCCAAGCCTTCACAACGCTTGTTTGGTTCACTAAATCCCTTTCAACTCGTGCAATCTCAGCCACGATGCTAGTTTCACAAGTGGCACTGAGTTGCAGCCTAGAATAGACCTCCACCCATACGCGTCTCGCATATTCATAACCAAGCAAGATGTCGTTGTTCGTTTCCTCCTCACGTTCACAAAGAGGGCAAGCTGGGCAGCCCATAATTTTCATGTTTTGCTTCTTCATCAAGTCATGGATCAAAAGTCTACCTCGTGTTGCCCTCCACAGAGTCATAGCTTGCTTAGGAACACGATTTTTAGGCCAAACAAAGTGGTGTCATGCAGCCAAAGGAGGGGAAGTCGATATGAGCTCCCAAGCTTGTTTCATCAAGAACCTTTGCCTGATTGTTCCACCATCCCTTGTCAAGATGTCTGCTTCTCGGCTAGGCGTGATGACCTTAATATGATCCCAGAGCTGCTCCATCTGCCATGAGCATGGTAGAGGAAGAGCCAACTGCCTATCGTGATTAAAGCAAGACACACGAATATCCCAAGCATTGTTGCCCATGTCGTAGCATAGATGTTTCCCAAACTCCTCATAATGGAGTGGACGGCCTAACCAGGGTTCCGCAAACCTTTTCACCCTTATTTTCCACTTGATTTCTAAAGTACCAGAGTTGACAACCCCCTTGTAAATTCGACCCATACTTGTCACTGCTTCATCACGCCTGTCCACTTTGCAGTTTAAGCTTAATCGAAACAAGTTTCTGACGTTGTTGCCGGGGAAAAACTATGTCTAGACTCTGGTTTGGACGATTCGAGTGGATTTGATCTTTTGTTTTTAGTTTTCGTATTTTTCACGACGTCTAAGCATTAGTAAAAGATCTCAGGATAAATTTGAAAGAGGAGCTACTCTGACTGCTGATCAGCGGCCATAGACCGCCAATTGGCCGTCTGGTGAGCATTTTTTGCCTTTTATTTTCTTCTGTTTGTTGGTACTGAAAATATAGTTCTCTGGGAGCCTAATTTTACATGTTTGGACCTGTAGATTGCTCCCAGTTCAATCTATTAACCAATCAATCCCCTGTTTAATCAAATTTGCCATTAAAATCCAAAACAAAAGATTTAAGCTTCTTGCTTGCACTACAAGAATTTTGGGTTTTAGCAACGGTAAAAACCTGCCACTAAATTGATCATTCCGTCACAAAACGTTTTTAGCCATGGATTTTTACCGTGACTATTGTTGGCATCATGATTGATCGTTTTATATTAACCGCAAGTGCACGGCCACGTTGAAGTGGTGGCAAATACGGGTCGTCCACTGGGAGGTGTGTCGACACTTGGTTTGTTCGAAGGCGAGAGGTAAAAGAAGGAGTGAAAGATGTATTACACTAATCTAAACTACAAGGCTGAAATGAAATGGAGAAGAAATGATAAAACTAAGCCCCATAGGGGGTAGAGAAATAATGTGAACGTAAATAAGTGTGTGTGTGTTCATTAAACTCCTCACAACATGTAGTGCGTGAAATCATAAAACTACATCCAACTTTACCTCAACATGAATTAAGATAAGACTACATCATTAAAACATACAAGCCAATAATTGGAATAAAGCTAAATGAACTCAAGTATAAAGACTAGACCCTACTATGCCTCCACATGAATTAAGATAAGACTACATCATTAAAACATACAAGACATTAGCCAAGGTAAAGGCAACAAGAGCACATACACTACAAATTGTGTTTCCAATATTAACTTCATCCATATCCTAACCTTATCATTCCCCATAAAATATGTCCAATAATCAAAGCATAAGCTAAGCTTCATTGAAGAGCATTAGCATATCAAAGATAAGAGTGAAAACCCATTAGATGGTTATGGAAATCATATAAAGCTCAAGGGATAAAAATAACACACACTTAATACACTACATGATTATATCACATATTTCTCCACCCCCCAAATGGGGATGGAACTACTCACACATATTTAAACTAACTACTATAACAAAAGAAAGCATTATACTGAAATGAAACTACACTAATCAAGCAAGAAATATTAAAGAAGCATAAAACAAAACAAACAAGCAAGCATGCATATGAAAGAAAATTAAACAAAGAGAGGAACAAGTGAACAACACAATTAAAGGAAAACATCTATCATTAACTCACTCAATTACAAGTAGCCCTTCCTCCACCAGAGTTTTGCTTCAATGCTTCACTCTTACTAGGGAAGGTGGCCACCAAAGAGAGAGATGGATACAATGGGAGGTGAAGAGTTCTATTTATAAGCATGGAAAAAGCTAATCCGGGACAATCCCCCGATGTGGGACTAAACCAATACCAAAAATAGCCTAAACACATGAAAATACAAGTCCAGGAGGAAGCTTAGCAGATCTGGGCTTAACCAGACCGCCAATTGGCAGTTCCAGACCGCCAATTGCCGGCCTATAAGCCTCAGATCCCATTGGATCTTCTGGTGGGTTTTCCTTGGCATGTTTCTTGGTCTTGGATGCATCTAACTTGTTTAGTCGAGCTCCGACCCGAATCGAATTGACAAAATACTCCCCATGATGGTGTGGAGTTTCCTGTTTTGCTCTTAGGTCCTTCTGTCTTACGATCAGGTCCTTCTCCCTTGCATCTTGGTCCCCAGGTCTCACAATTAAGTCATTTTTCCTGCTTTTTGGGTCCTTTCATGGCTCTTCTCTTCAAACCTCTTTATTTCTGAAAACTAAACATAAAACTCATCACGTAGCATTGCTTAGGTGTAAGATAATGGATATAATATACAAATATAAGCATCAAATGATGTAAATCAAATACCCCCACACCTAAGTTTTTGCTAGTCCCGAGCAAAACAAAGAAAGAGAAAAGCAAACGAAAACACAAGAAATCCTAACTCACTTTCATAGGAATCACAGTTGCACTTAGCACGTGCAACAAGCCGTTAAACCTCCTTGTTGCCAAGGAGGAGGAGTGTTGTCTCCTGAGGGTTTTCAGCGGATACATCCACAAAATACGAACAAGATGCATTAATCAATCTAGCTACACGACTCGTTGGACTTAATTTGTCGATCATTGGCCGCGGTAATCCTACGGGCCGACTCTATATAGGTAATCAGTCCACACCTAGCCTAATGAACCATTCGTGCAAGTTAAATAAGGAATTTAGTGAAAGAGATGGACAACCTCAAGATCCTCAAGTGATACAAAGTGTCCATTAAGGTTCTTATTTGCATTACCATTTTTTTCTGTTCACATTTTTTTTTCTTTTTATTAGTTGGAGCTTCATTCTCCCAGGGTCAGGTTTCGTGCATCATTGCCCATGAGGACTTACACTATCACGTACACCTTTACCCAAATCTCCACATAGGGCAATCCCTACCACCCGTGTAATGGGAGTTCGGTCGGCGCATCCCAAGTCAGATGACTCGAAAGTACCAGGCACAAAGTCCCCTCAGACCTACTTTCCCGAGTGATAGGAGCCGTGCGAGAAGAGAGAACACCTACTCACTTATTTCTTATCTACACATGAACCAAAACCCCTACACTTAATGTCTCACAACAAGATTTAAAGGGTCCTTGACTACAACAAACTTCCTTAAGTTAACAAACACGAATTATTGACTCACTAGGTTTAGGGTGGACTTCTTTAAATGTCTGAGCACAGAAACCCTATGATTACTCACCCCCAAAGGAAAACTGGGGTGCATCCTAACGATTCGATAAATCCTAAAGCCACTGTACTAAATATCCTAATGCATCAAGTTCAAGACAATTTTGGGAGCTTTCTTTTTACTTTGCCTCTTAACGGTTTTGCACATGCTAAACACACGCAATAACCCACAAAACTTTTTCTTTCGTAAACACATGAAGATTTTGAAAGAAATGTGAAAATTTTAAGGCACTAGGCAAGCAAAAGAAGACAAGTCACCCAAGGATCATGGCAAGCAGATATATCGATATTAAATGCAGCACACTATCATGACCCTAACAACGCAAACAAAAGAAAACAAAATCAAAAGAAGAGACTCGACTATGTACACACGTAAAACACCCCCTCACTCCTACTTCATGCATTGTCCTCAATGAATGCGAGCAAGATACTACATGGAGCTATGCATGAAAAAGAATAGATCTCACCAACGTGAAGTACACAGGGAAGTTTATGGCTATGTTGATGGACACAACCCAAATTCCCCTCAAAACCTGTGAGATACGGAAAAAGGGAGACAAAATACGTGAAAGAAAGGGGGCCCAAATACTTAAGGGTTGGGGCCCACAACAATCGATGCTCACTGAATGAGTTTTTTTTACTATGTACAACATTAGGCTTCCATCTTCATATGTCAGGGGACATCAAATGGGAACCCACCATCTCTCGTGCCAGAAATGCGCATGCATGGGCTCGCAACATACACAACAGAATTGCTAGACCACCTGACACCCTTATAAGCATTGTGGTCGGTTGATGCCTCTTTAGAGTTAGCAAAAGAGGAGGCATGAACGAGAGGTGAACCTCTATCAGGTATAAGGGTATCAGGTGGTTGAATCTTAACCCACATGGGGTCCTCAGTAGATACAAAATGAAGAGCATGTGGCCAAGAGGCCATAAAAATAGTGTCTTGTGGCTCAAAAGCCACGTGCTCAAAAGGATGTGGCTCAAGGGCCACGTGATCAAAAAGAAGTGGCTCAAGGGCCACGTGATCAGAAGAATGTGGCTCAAGGGCCACAAGATCAGAAGAATGTGGCTCAAGGGCCACGTGATCCACACATAAGGCACCTTCATGTGCCAGCCCAGGTGAAACATCTTCACCACCTTCAGGATCTTCATCGAACAATTCTCTGAAGTACTTGAAGGTGCCCTCAACTACAATCTCATCCAAGCCCTGGATAAGGTTGACCTCAACAGGGTCATTGAAGGCACCTGGCTTCTTGCCAATGGTGAAGATGTTGAAATCAGCGCATTGACTACCATAAGTCAAGCACATCAGACCATTACAACAATTGATCAAGGCATTGGAAGTCGCAAGAAATGGTCACCCCAAAATGACAGGAATTTGTCCAAGTGGGTTTGGCACAGGTTCAGTATCCAGGACAAAGAAGTCGACTGGATAAATGAACTCTCCCACTTTGATCAGCACATCTTCCACCACACCCCTCGGTTTCTTCATGGACCTATCAGCCAATTGAAGAGTGTTCTTTGTTTGTTTGAGGTTTCCAAGACCGAGGTGGACGTAGACAGAATATGGCAGAAGATTAACAGATGCACCAAGGTCCAATAAGGCTCGATGTATGGACATATCACTAATCACACAAGAGATAGTAGGACAACTAGGGTCCTTGTACTTGACTTGCATTGGTTGTACCAACCATGAACTCACGTTAGCCGCAATAAAACCTTTCTTTGGAACATGAGTTTTTCTCTTCTTGGTGCATAAGTCCTTGAGAACCTTGGCATAAGGTGGCATTTGCTGAATCACCTCCAAAAGAGGGATATTCACCTTAACCTGCCGAAACATTTCAAGCATCTTGTCATGCTGATCAGAGGTTTTCTTTTTAAGGCGCTCAGGGAATGCCGCCTTCGGGGCATAATGGTGCGAAGGAACCTCAAAATCCTGGTCCAAAGAAGCATGAGTGGGGACCTCAGAATCTGGTTCCTTCGACACAAGAGGAGACAAGGGGACCTCAGGGTTCGGCCCCTTTGTCGAAGGAAAAGTAGAAATTACCTCAGAATCTGGCTCCTTCCTGGAAGTATTTTTGTAGGGAGCCTCAGGATCCGGCTCCCTCAGAGATGGTGGTGACAAGGAAGGCACCCCAATATGGTTGTCCACCTCCTTACCAGACCTGAAAGTATGAATCACATTAATATGACGGGTCAGTTCAGAGGTAGCATGAGGTAAAGGTGTCCTTCCTTGTGAATGGGTACCCCGAGGATTCACCTCGGGTTGACTCGGTAATTGGTCCTTTTCGCGTTCATGGAGCTGATTAGCCAACTGGCTAACTTGCATTTCCAATGCTTTGACCGAATTGTTGTTGGCCAAAAACATGGATTGTGTACTCTGAATGAACACGTGAAGTGTTTGTTCAAGAGTGGAGTCCTTAGGGTCAACCCGTTGGGGTTGTGGAGTTTCGTTAGAATAACCCGACGAAGAGGTCTGAGGAGGTTGGTAATTGTGGTTCCGAGACCTTTGATGTGGAGGTTGGTAGGTCGCCGATGGGCGTGGAGGTTGATAAGGCGGAGGTTGAGGTTGAGCGTGCGAGCTCTGACCGTTACCCCCACTAGGCCCCCAAGAGAAGTTAGAATGGTTACGCCATCCCGGGTTGTAGGAGTGACGTACGGGTCGTTTCGGGGCCTTTGTTGATACATCGCATTTGCATGCTCAATATCCCTTGGAGCGTAAACGCATTCCAAGTCATCATGTCCCGACAATCCACACCTACTACACTCGGGAGTAACGACCTGAGCTACAGGAGCTCGGTCCATCTCCAAACTCTCAATCCTACGCATGAGAGCAGCCATTTTCGCCTCAGACGCGATCGATGACTCAACTTGATAAGATCCAGCTCGACCAGAAGACCTGGCGGTTGGTGCCTCTCTCATGGTATCCGACTCGAAGGTGCATTCAGCCATGGATTCAAAAGTGTCCCAAGCCTCTTCGATGGGTTTCATTTGGAAGTCACCCTGACACATTGACTCCAACAATGTGCGGGTGTTGTAGTTGACGCCCTCATAAACAATTTGGCACAACTGCCAAAGCTCAATCCCATGATGAGGGCACTGCTGGAGAAGGTCTTTGAACCTCTCAAAGAAACCATGAAACGATTCGGTCTCGGTCTGATACATTTGATGTATCTGGTGCCGTATCTGTTGAGTTTTCCTTTGAGGGAAAAGTCTCTTCAGAAAGACGGTTACAAAGTCATCCCATGACCGAATCGAGCTCGCCGGGAGGCTATACATCCATTTCTTCGCATTATTCTTCAATGCGAAAGAAATCATCCTCAACCGCACCGAATCCTCGTCAAGCTGTTGAAGCTTGAACATGGAGCATACTTCCTCGAATTCGCGTATAAAAATATACGGATCCTCCTTATTGGCAGTAAAGGTTAGAAGCATGCTCACATACTGAGGTTTCAGCTCATAGTTGTTCCCGCGAGAAGGGGGAACAACTATGCAAGAAGGCTGCGCGGCCCGAACAGGATGGGTCTGCTCCCACAACGTCATCAGCCTATCCTGTCGAGATAAAGGTGGTGGTGCACCTAGAACTCGATCCTGCCCGAATCTCCCTTCCTCTCGAGTCAGAGGAGGAGGAGAAGGAGGTCTACGTGGTGGTGGGAATGGACCGAGGTAGTCCATGTATGGAACCCGGTCTCCCTCTCCACCACGACACGACTCGGCCTCTTGCTCCAAAGGAGCACGAGGTGGAGATGGACGATCACCAAGATCTTCCATCTCAAAAATAAGCACTCTCTCGAGTCGAGCGCTCTCACCAGAACGAGCCCAACCTCGCATAAAAATGCTCGACTCGACTCTAAACGACACACAACAGAAGCTGTACTCAGAGGAGGAGACTATACGTAGAGAATAGATGAGGAGAGGACTCAGATGAGGAGGGAAGAATCCCTAGAGCTAGCGAGGGTAATGGGATCAGGAAGAAGCCTAACTAGCAAGCACGACTCAAACAATGTAAGGCAATGGGTCCTTAGGCTAGACGACGCCTAACTTCGAGGTCACTAGCCTCGATACGTCTCACCTCCCTACAACGAGGACCACAATGCCCAGCAAGTGATACCAGATCCGGAGATCCAGTACCTCCTACTATCGACAAGGTAGGTAACGCCGATTAGGTCATGACGGTCTCAACTAGATTACTCTCCTTGTGCGCCCGCAATCCTAGGGCCAATGTCTACTTGCTTTTAGTTAAGGCTTTATTAAGAGTGGTTTTTGGGGCCAAGGAAAGGGTGATGAAATCCCCCACCTTATCTTTTATGGGACAACCCATCCTTAGTAGCGATTTGATCCTAAATCTAGCAATCAATCGCTCCAATCAAACGCTCTCTCACTCTTGTCCTGATGCAAATCCTACAAACTAATGCATGGGCATACGAGATGCGTGAATGAGTGTAGGAAATGCGTACCTTACGGCAGCACTCAACAACTGAAATTAAAGCTAAAAGAAAAGACAACTATATGCTCAAGTCAATACATGATGCGTGACCTAAACAAATAAGAATGTCTAGTCTTTTGCTTTGGATTTTAGGGCCAAGTTGATTAATGGGGGAGTGATTAATGATCTGGGAGCAAACCAGAAGTCAAAGCATGCAAAATAGAGCTCCCAGATAACAAAATGGAAGAACACAACTACCAGAAAAAAATTCAAGGCAGGATGACCTCACCAGGCCGCCAGTTGGAGGTTCCAAACCGCCAATTGGCGGTCAAGTTGAAGCTTCTCTCCTTCAAACTTGTCCAGTAGCCTCCCCTTGATCTGCTGGTTCCCTGAAACTAAGAAAAACTGAAAACAAAAAATTAAAAACCCCTCGAATCGTCCAAACCAAGGTCTGGACAGAGCACCTCCCTGGCAATGGCGCCAAAAACTTGATTGATCGTTTTATATTAACCGCAAGTGCACGGCCGCGTTGAAGCGGTGGCAAATATGGGTCGTCCACTGGGAGGTGTGTCGACACTTGGTTTGTTCGAAGGCGAGAGGTAAAAGAAGGAGAGAAAGATGTATTACTATAATCTAAACTACAATGCTGAAATGAAATGGAGAAGAAACGATAAAACTAAGCCCCATAGGGGGTAGAGAAATAATGTGAACATAAAGAAGTGTGTGTTTGTTCATTAAGCTCCTCACAACATGTAGTGCATGAAATCATAAAACTACATCAACCTTTGCCTCAACATGAATTAAGATAAGACTGCATCAATAAAACATACAAGACAATAATTGGAATGAAGCTAAATGAACTCAAGTATAAAGACTAGACCCTACTATGCCTCCACATGAATTAAGATAAGACTACATCATTAAAACATACAAGACATTAGCTAAGGTAAAGGAAACAAGAGCACATACAATACAAATTGTGTTTTCAATATTAACTTCATCCATATCCTAACATTATCATTCCCCATAAAATAGGTCCACTAATCAAAGCATAAGCTAAGCTTCATTCAAGAGCATTAGCATATCAAAGATAAGAGTGAAAACCCATTACATGGTTATGGAAATCATATAAAGCTCAAGGGATAAAAATAACACACACTTAATACACTACATGATTATATCACATATTTCTCCACCCCCAAATGGGGATGGAACTACTCACACATATTTAAACTAACTACTCAAACAAAAGAAAGCATTATACTGAAATGAAACTACACTAATCAAGCAAGAAATATTAAAGAAGCATAAAACAAAACAAACAAGCATGCATATGAAAGAAAATTAAACTAAGAGAGGAACAACACAATTAAAGGAAAACATCTATTATTAACTCACTCAATTACAAGTAGCCCTTCCTCCACCAGAGTTTTGCTTCAAGGCTTCACTCTTAGTAGGGAAGGTGACCACCAAAGAGAGAGATGGATACAATGGGAGGTGAAGAGTTCTATTTATAAGCATGGAAAAAGCTAATCCGGGACAATCCCCCGATGTGGGACTAAACCAATACCAAAAATAGCCTAAACACATGATAATACAAGTCCAGGAGGAAGCTTAGCGGATCTGGGCTTAACCAGACCGCCAATTGACGACCTATAAGCCTCAGATCCCATTAGATCTTCTGGTGGGCTTTCCTTGACATGTTTCTTGGTCTTGGATGCATCTAACTTGTTTAGTGGAGCTCCTTCCCGAATCAAATTGACAAAATACTCCCCATGATGGTGTGGAGTTTCCTGTTTTGCTCTTAGTTTCTTCTGTCTTACGATCATGTCCTTCTCCCTTGCATCTTGGTCCCCAGGTCTCACAATTAAGTCATTTTTCCTGCTTTTTGGGTCCTTTCATGGCTCTTCTCTTCAAACCTCTTTATTTCTGAAAACTAAACATAAAACTCGTCACGTAGCATTGCTTAGGTGTAAGATAATGATTATAAGATACAAATATAAGCATGAAATAATGTCAATCACATCACCGTAAGGTATCAACGACGGATTGTGTGATGGATGTGTACCGTCACTGATACTTTTTGGAGGGAAAGAAATGATGGGATGGAAAAGATGCAGGGACGGATTTCAGCCGTGGCTAAAGGTTTTTCTCCGCAAAAAATATAAATTCTCAGCATTTCATAAATCACTAATTCTCAGCATGTATTGGATTCACCACCATGAATAAGTGTATCACGATACATTTTAAACTGTTGTTACTCGTTTAAACACAAACTCCATTACTCGGTATTGTTCCTTCACTAATGGTAGTTTAAACTGGAGCGACCAAACAACTGAAACCCAAATACTAACCATGACAAACAAAACTAAGAAAGATACCATCTGTTTGCGAGCCTTTTACAAAGCGTTTTTGAGTTTGGGGGTAGTTGGAATCTAGTTTTGGGCCTGCAAAAAAGGAAAGAAGTAAACTCAACCACTTTCTAATATATTATGATAAATAAATCACCACACAAAATTTATAAAAAATGAAAAGATCACCACGCAAAATTTATACATGTAGTTCCTATTAATGGAATAAGTACCAAATCATCAACTACTTTAATATCTGTGTAACTATCGGCAAAGTATATCATGGCCTCAGTAATATATGAAACAAAATTTTATAACTGCTTTACCTCCAAAATTGTATAAATACGAACTCTAACATCCCCGTCCGAAATAATGCTTCTCAGAAGTGATTTGGAACGATGGCCATATGCAAGTAATATGTGTTTAGATGTTGGATAAAACTGCACAAATATTTAAAGATTAAAATTTATGAATTTCTTTAAGGAACTTAAGAAAAGTAAAATCAAGGACAAATCTCCATCGAGAGATGACTTAACTACATAACATGAGTAAATGAGAAAGATGGTTCCATGTACTTTAAATACATAACATACTCATTACATCCTAAAGGAGTCACCTGAATTGATGTCAAACAGTGAGCAACTTCAGGCAGAGGCAGTACACATGCAACACAAGCTACTAAAAATCGTCCACAAGGCGAAAAATGGCCACCCATTTCACTGCCACACATGCTTCAATTAGATAGGAAGAAAACTTTGCAGTTCAGAATTGTGGACCAGGGGGAGGGGCCAGGGGAAGGATGAGGCTGGGGTCGGCGGGAGGAGGTGGTGGTCGGGGGAGGGGGGACGAGGAGAATTCTGGGGTAGGGCGGAGGAGGTGGCGGCTGAGGGAGGAGGAGATTACCTGTGGCGGCGAGATGCAAAGCCAGCGCCGGCATGTCGAGGAGGAGGAGGTTTCAAGGTGTGGAGGAGGATTTGGGGGTTTTTGATGGAGGAATTGGGGATTTTGTTTTAACATTTTGGGGTTAACTCTACCACCATGGTATTTATCCGTGGCTGATTAGTACATATCCGTCGTTGGGGTAACAATAGTGTCGGATCCTACAACCATGGATCCTAGGTTTACCGCCATGGTATTTATCCGTTGTTTCAATCATGCATCATGTACTCGACTTAAGCACGTAGTTTGGCTTTTATTTAGCTTTACTTTTAGTTGTTTAGTGCTGGTGTGAGCATTGGAACAAGAGTGAAGTGAGTGCTTGTTTGGTGATCTGCTTGATAGATTAAGGATGTAAAACATCTTTAAGGTGCACCACCTATAGACTTCAAGATATTGTCGGAGATTTCATAACCCTTCCTTCAACCCCACAAAACACCTCTCATAAAGCCTATTTTTAAAATCAAGTAGGCATTGACCCCTAAGGACTTTGGGCGCATTAGGAGAGTGATCCAGTCACGAACGTCATAGCCCGAGCCGCGTCGTCACTCTATCGATAGTAGGAGAGATGAGATCTCCAGATCTTGGCTCATTTGCTGGGCTTAGTGGTCTTCATCATAGGGAGGTGAGGTGTGTTGAGGTTGTGTGACCTCGCAGTTAGATGTCCTATAGTAGTAAGTACCTATAGTGACTTTATGGTGTTTGAGCCGTGTTTGCAAGATTAGGCTTCTACCCTCACCTTTACCCACACTAATCTCTAAGAATTCTTCCCTTCTCTTCTGAGTCTTATCCTCATACCCATTGTACGTTATAGTCTCCACCTCTGATTACACCTTGTAGTTGTGGGTGGTTGTTGACTCGAGTCGAGCACGTTTATGCGAGATTTGACTCGTCTTGGTGAGGGTGCTCGATGTACGATCGTAAGGTTCTATAATTCTAATCACTTTTAAGCTAATTACATACTTGTTTAAGCAATCAAGAATATACAACAGAATTAAAACTAAACAAGCAAGTAAAGAGGAAATAAGCAAACCACAATGAGACAGGGGATTTTTATAGAGGTTCGGCACCCCACCCGAGTCCTAGTCCTCTCTTACAATCTCTGCTCGGATCACTGAGCTCCGCTCACGACTTCACTAACCACTCACCGTTCTGGGCCCGGAGAGAACACATTTACAATCTTCAAACTCGCGAACAACCCTCACCGAGCTTGGCAACTCCTCTCACAATCCGAGACGGATGCTTCGGGCTTTCACCGAAACCTTTACTTGACTTTGACAGCAAAAAACTTGAGTGGGACAATCACTCTCTAAACTTGACCACACTTGAGAAAGATAAGGAATTGATCTTAACTGTGAAAATAGAGCTTGGAGTGTTTGGAATGATCTCTCTAATGTGGGAGGCAAATATGTGTGGGAGAGTTGTGTAAAATGGTGTTGGGAACCTATTTATAACCTCCCAAGGTGTTATAGCCATTGGGGTTAAATAGGTAAGAGTTTGTGTAAGAAACACAAAATAGAAACCTGCAGGTTGCATTTCAGCATAATTTCGGTCGACCGAAACGGGCAGAACCAATGTTTGTCATTTAGTGTAGTATGAGATAAATGGTTTTTCAATTTGGCATTGTATCCTAAACCATGTTTATCTAGGGATTGTCTTTGACTACCTAATAGAATGTCAAGCATCTTGGTTCCATTAGTGAATTTTTCTAAATCTTTTCTTAATTGCACATTGCAAGCTTGAAGATCTAGTTGTTCACTATCAATGGGGGTTGCTTTTAAACTTTCAAGAGTTGATGCATTAGTTTCAAGTTTAGAAAGCACCTCATTTTTCTCATGCATGATTGATTTAATTTGGCTTTGGAGATGATTTATCAATTTTCTAGCTTCTTATTTTTGTCACAAATGATCTCATATTGTTTAACTAAGTTATTGAATGCATTTTGAAGCTCATCATGTGTATAAGTTTCTTCATTAGCACTAGAATGTGAGTTATCACTATAATAAGACTTTGCTGAGCATGATCTAATAGAACAAGAGTTAAAGGATACCTCACTTCCTTCATCTTAAATTTCCATGTAGCACATATGTGCATATTCCTTGGTTGATGATGGTGCGGTTGATTGGGATGAAGATGATGACGATTAATCATCCCAAGTAGCCTAGTGATCTTCCAACCTCTTCTCTTTTCTCTTACTCCTCTCCTTTTCTCTCCTTCTCTCCCTTCTCTCATTTTTCTTCTCCTTCTCTTTTATCTCATATTCACTCTCCTCCCTCTCCTTCTTCTTTTCTCTCATTTAACTTCTTCTACCTCTTCTTGCATTCTTTTCTTCTTTATCCTTCTTGAGGTATTTGAAGAAGTCTTGAGCAAGGACCTCAATATCCTCATTCTCTACTCCTCTCCTTGGCTCATCGAATTTCGCATGTAATCTCACAAAGGGTTTGTTCTTGGAGGCTTCCTTCTCCTTTCGATGGTTGATTTGAAGTTCATACGCCATCAAATTTTCAACGAGTTCCTCCATCTTTAATCTGGAAAGATCATGCGCCTCTTCAATTGTGACGACTTTATCTTCACAATCGTTGCAAAGAGACCGGAGGAACTTCCTTGTCATCACTCATTCATTGATTTTTCTTCCAAGGACCAAAAGAGAGTTAGTGATATCGGTGAAGTGAGTGTTCATTTCGCTTATGTTGTCACCGATTTGCATAGAAAAAATCTCATATTTATGCATGAGGAGACTAATGCAAGTTTCCTTAATTTTGCTATCACCCTCATGATGCATTTGTAATCTATGTCATATTTCAAATGCACTTTCACAACACCTAATTCTATTGTATTCACCCTCATTAAGACCACAATAAAGAATGTTCGTGATTTTTGAGTTCATCTCAATTTCTTTCATTTTGGGCCTAGAAAGTGAATCTAATTCATCTTCATTTGGGGGTGTGTATGGATTTTGAAAAAACATCCAATACTTGATGTCACTAGATATTAGGGAGTGTTAGTGGCGTGGAAATTTACGGAAAGTGATTTTTGGAGTCAACCAGAAAGTAAAGGAAAACAGAATCCAGTGGAAAACAGTTTCCCTTTCACTGAATTTTGTTGTTTGTGCATGCGTCGGAAAGTGATTTGGGGAAGGGGCATTTATGTTGTTTGCTCATACTTCTTATGTCCACTGTGACGGGTCGGTCGGGGGTCTTGCTCCCCGATAAAAAATTCCAACAGTTTGGATAAGGAAAACGGACGACCGAACTAGTTTCAGTCGACCGACATGAGACTTCTCAGATTGAACATAAACGGAAGACCGAACCTAGTTCGGTCGTACGAACGGGTCATTCCAGTTAAGAATTCGGTGGACCAAAATATGTTCAGTCGTCCGTTACAATCATTTCGGTGGACCGAATGTTTGACGGTCGACCGAAAAAATTCGGTTTCCCTCCCTTTCCGACCTCAAAGTGACGGAAAACTAAAAAAAAATTATACATACCACAGAATCCGACGGAATCCATGTCTCCGTGCACAAACAACTCCCTTTTCGGAGTCAACCGGAATCCAAATTCCGTTTCCGTCGAATTCCCTCGGAATCCGACCGCACAAACCCCCTTAGGAATATTTTCATCCTATTCTTCCAATAATCATAATTTGACCCATTTAGCAAAGGAGGTTTAGTGGTGCACAATCCCTCTACATGATTATATGTTGAAGTCATGCTAAAAATACGATTAAGTATGCAATTTAGCTCACAATGCTCTAATACTAAATGTTGGATCGTAAGGGTCTCTAATTCGAATCACTTTTACGCTAATTAACTACTTGTTTATCAAGAATATGCAGTGTAATTAAAACTAAACAATCAAGTAAAGAGGAAATAAGCAAACCACAATGAGACAGGGGATTTTTATTGAGGTTTGACACCCCACCCGGGTCCTAGTCCTCTCTTGCAAGTTCCGCTCGGATCATCGAGCTCTACTCACGACTTCTCTAACCACTCTCCATTCCAGGCTGGGAGATAACACCTTTACAAACTTCAAACTCGTGAACAACCCTCGCCGAGCTTGTCTCCTCCTCTCACAATCCGAGAGGGATGCTTCGGGCTTTCACTGAAACCTTGACTTGACTTTGACAGCAACAAACTTGAGTGGGACAATCACTCTCTAAACTTGAGCACACTTGAGAAAGATAAGTAATTCAACTTAAGTGTGGAATACCGATCCAGAATTCCAGCCACTTTGGTCAAGTTTGGTCAATCAACTATGACCATCCGTTCCACGTTCGGTTGACCGATCCACAGATCCTTCGGTCGACCGAACCATAACGGATTACCGAACTTTTACCCGATTTCGCCTTCTTCAAATGTTGGATTTATTTCCAACATAATTTGAACTTTAGGGGGTTTTAGCAAATTCACAACTTATGCAATATATTATCCTATGCAACAATAAATTATTTCACCCCATAATTTATGCATCACATATGAGTTTATCATAATTCTAATTATATTATATATCATAACATAATTGATTTTACTTGTTCACCACATGTGTCATATTTTCTATAAGAAACTCGACACATCATATGAACCAAAAATCAAGCTTCTTGTTTCCCGGTTTTTGCGGTGTGACCTATGGGAGGATCTAGACTAAGTTGGCAGTGATAATAAGAGCTTAATATCACAAGCTATAAGCAGTATCTAGTTACACATTATAGCTCCCAATTAGTTAGATGTCTTAATTCCACTCGAATCAAAACCCGATCCATTTAGTGATGGAGTGCACCACTTGTGTCCGTTCCTTGCCTCATGATATTAAGAATATACACAAAGTAGTATTTGTGTCATCTTTGTATTAGTGTTCATTTCTTGATCTCTTTAAGCTAGTTATAAATATGTGACTTAACTCAAATCACATTGTGCACATTATAACTTTGCTTTATCAAGGGGCCCACTAATATCATCACTCAATTAAGAGGGGCAATGATAATCTTTTGACTAACTATATTCTCCAACAAAAGTCATGCTTAAACAACCAATGCCTTTACATTACACTTATCGATAGCTCAAGACACTAGTCTAATCAAGTATTTCTTAAGTGATCAGATATAAGTCTTATATCAAAGGACCAAAGACACAGTAAAACATCAATGACACAGAAAACACAATTCTATAATGTTTTACTTATTAGGTCTATTCAGTATACAAAAGTAGTATTTTCCTCTTTGGTGTACTTGTGTTGTCACTCAATTGTAGAGCTAGAATGATCTATGACCAACACGGCAATCTTAACTCGGTAATTAATGTCCCATGTTAATTACCATGATTGCGAATATCTTTCATTTTATGTAAACCATTATCTTTTAGATCTCTACGGTTAAGGACCAAGAGCCTCTTCCTTAACACTTCTAAAAGACGAATAACATAAACAAGGAACAAAATGATTTCTCATTCAATTCATAATAATTGACATTTAAAGGTAAAACTTTTAGAACACATTCCCTTCAATCTCCCACTTGTTATTAAAGTTTTCTTTCACATACATACTCAATGTATAAAAGAATAATAACTAGGGTAAACCCCTTTACATATCAATCATCAAGCCAATCTACATGGTTCCTCAATCCCATGGACTCGAAATGCATTTCGCCCTTAGCTTGGGATAAGAGTTTTGTGAATGGATCAGTTGTGTTTCAGTTGGTGACCACCCATAAAAGATGTATTTTTCCTTTGTCGATGAGGTCACGTGTCACGAAGTACTTACGATCCATGTACTTCACTTTGTGGTGTGATTTGGGATCCTTGATTTGCGAGATAGATGCACTATTATCGCAAAATAGCTCTACTGGTCCCTCGCTTGAGGGAACTACTCCAAGCTCTTCAAGGAACTTCTTAATCCACACTCCTTCCTTGCTCGCTTCAGCGACAACCATTACTTCGGAAGCAGTGGTTGAATCAACCGTAGTGGTTTGCTTCCAACTACGCCAACTCACAACTCCACCATTCAGAAGAAAGACATATCCTGATTGCGACCTTCTATCGTCTGGATCACTCATGAAACTCGCATCCGTGTAACCCTCGGCTATCAACTCCTTTTCTTCTCCATAAGCAAGAATCTTATCCTTAGTTCGGTTAAGTTACTTCAGGATATTCTTGACCGCAGTCCAATGCTCAGGACCTGCGTTGGATTGGTGACGACTTGTCACGCTTAGAGCATACGAGACATCGGGTCTTGTGCAAGTCATCGCGTACATGATCGACCCAATTGCCGAAGCATAAGGGACATCCTTCATGTACTCTAAGTCCTTACGTGATTGCGCACGTTGAGACTTCTCGAGTTGCACACCCATACTCATTGGCACACTGCACTTTTTGGAGTTGTTCATCTTGAACCTTTCCAAGACCTTGTCAATGTATGCATGTTGACTGAGGCCAATGAGTCTACGGGATCTATCTCGATATATCTTGATTCCCAAGATGTATTGAGCCTCACCCATATCTTTCATTGAAAATGCTGATTTTAATGAGCTTCTCGTTTGCTCAAGCAAAGGAATATGATTTCCCATGAGCAATATGTCATCGACATATAAGATTAGGAATACTACATGGCTCCCACTAATCCTTCTTGTATATACAAGGTTCTTCCTTACATTGAATGAAGTGAAGCTTCTTCATTTCCTCGTCAAAGCGTTTGTTCCAACTCCTTGATGCTTGCTTCAATCCATAAATGGATCTTTGAAGCTTGCATACCTTCTCGTTATTCTTTGGATCTTCAAAACCTCGAGGTTGTACCATGCACACATCCTCCTCCAAGTTCCCATTAAGGAACGCGTTTTGACATCCATTTCCCATATCTCATAATCATGAAATGCAGCAATAGCGAGCATAATCCGAATAGACTTGAACATGGCAACCAGTGAAAAAGTTTCATCATAGTCAATTCCTTGAACTTCAGTGAAATCCTTCGCTACAAGCCTCGCTTTGTAGGTTGTCAAGTTCCCATCCATGTCCATCTTCCTCTTGAAAACCCATTTATTTTGATGGCCTTTTTCCCTTGAGGAAGGTCAACCAAGCTCCATACTTGGTTATCATACATGGATTCTATTTCAGATTCCATGGCCTTAAGCCATAGTTTGGAGTCTTCCCTTTCCATTGCTTCTTGGAAGGTCAAGGGATCATTGGTATCTAGTACCATGATTTCATGAAGTCCCAGATACAAGTCGGGTTTCTTCCTTTCCCTTGTTGACCTTCTTAGTTCTTTTGGTTCTTCTCGTGTCTCTCGAACTTCTTCCACAATTTCTTGAGGAGTGGGTTCACGTTCAACTCTTGAACGTACACTAGGTAGGCATGATTTAGATTCTCTCACAATTTCTTGCGAGGGTCTCTCACTCACGCTCCCACTAACCAAAGGAACCTCGGTTGGGCCTTCATGATCTTGAATGTCATCATTCATGTCATGATCTTGTAGAGTATCTTGAGTTTCCTCAAGCACAACCCTACTCCCACTACTTTTTACTCTTTCCAGAAATTCCTTTTCCAGAAATGTGGCATCCCTCTCTACAATCACTCGATTGGATGTGACATGCCAAAAGTAGTATCCTCTTGTCTCACGAGGATAACCAATAAAGAATCACTTATCCGCTTTTGGTTGAAGTTTGGTCGACTTCAATTTCTTGGCGTAAGCCTCACAACCCTAAATCTTGAGAAAATTGAGCTTGGGTGTTTTACCACTCCATAGCTCATAAGGAGTTTTCTCCATGGATTTGGATGGAACATTATTTAGTGTGTAAGCCGCAGTTTGTAATGCATAACTCCAAAAGTAAAGAGGCAATTCCGCATGACTCATCATTGATCGAACCATGTCGAGCAATGTCCTATTCCTCCTTTCGGATACCCCATTCCACTGAGGTGTACCAGGAGGTGTGAGTTGAGGTACAATACCAAACTCCTTTGGGTATGAGTGAAATTCGGCACTTAAGTACTCACCTCCACGATCCATTCGTAGAGACTTGATTTTCTTGTCAAGTTGGTTCTCTACTTCATTCTTGAATTCTTTGAACTTGTCAAAGGATTCACTTTTGTTTCTCATTAGATAAACATAGCCATAACGACTATAATCATCCGTGAACGTAATAGTGCACTAGTACTCATTGGACCACATATATCGGAATGTATCAAATACAACAAGCCACTCGCCCTTGGACCTTTCTTCTTGAAAGGTCTTTTGGTTATTTTTCCCATTAAACATGGTTGGCATGTCTCCAATGATTTAAAATCCAGTAGACCAAGAAGGTTAGCTTCTTGCAATTTCTTTACGCGTTTTTCATTTATGTGACCAAGACGATAGTGCCACAAGAGAGTATCATTCTCGTGAGTGGTCTTAAGTCTTTTGTTATTGATATTAAAAATTTGTTTATTATTCAATTCAAGCAAATAGAGACCATTCCTTATGAATGCATTTGCATTGAAAACACCCTTCTTCGATATAGACAAGCAAGAATTTGAAATATTTATATTAAAATTATCCATATCTAAACACGATACATAAATAATGTTCTTGCTAATCGAAGGCACATAATAAACATTCTTTAGACATAAATTTAAATCACTACATAATTGAAGCACCACAGAACCTTGTCCAACCGCAGAAACATTCGCACCATTTCCGACCTTCAATTCTACCTCGTTCCTTATGAGTTCCTTCCTATCCATGAGCAGCTGCACATTAGAAACTATGTAAGCACAAGATCCGGTATCAATTACTCAATCCTAGACAGAGGTGGATAAATTTATTTCAATAACAAATATACCTTTGGCCTTTTTGGGGTGCCGACGTTCAATCACTCCGTTGTCAAGGTCTTCCTTGTACTTGGGGCAATTTGGCCGGATGTGTCTTTTTTTACCACAGTGAAAGCACTCCGTATTGGGAGTTGGAGATTTCTGAGATTTCCCCCTCGTGGCACTCTTTTGAGCACCTCCTACTCCCTTGCTATTGATTGAACCACTTTTGGTAGATTTGCCCTTTCCTTTACCAATCTTGTGGCTCCTTCCATGGACGGCAAGGACATGCTTGTCCCTACCCTTGCCCATGTCAACTTCAGCAGTTTTGAGAGCGTTGTGCAGCTCCTCAAGACTCACCCCTTTTTCACGCACGTGATAGTGCATCACAAAGTCCATAAAGGAAGGGGCTAGAGAGCCAAGAATCATGTCTTCAGCAATGTCCTCGTGCATTGGTGAAGAGAGCTTTGCCAACTTCTCAAGGTACCCTTGCATCGTGAGAAAATGCATGGATACCGATGTTCCCTCCGCCATATGGCACCTTGTGAGTGCGATGGTGGTCTTATAGCGCTCCTTTCGGGGACTATCAATGAACATCTTAGACAGAGCCTCCATGGTCTTCTTGGGTTTTGAATCCAAGTATTTCGCTTGAAGCGAGTCACCCATGGATGCTACCATGAGACCGTGAGCTTGGTTCTCTTGGTCTTCCCACTTGGCTTTAGCCTCTTTCTCTTCATCGGTTAATCTCTCATTCCATTTTGGTATTGGACCTTCCAAAATGTGAAACAGTTTCTCAAACTTTAACACGATGTTGAGTTTGAGTTGCGAACTAATGAAGTTTGAGCCATCATTTGTTAAAGGGTGTTTTTCTATCATGGATCGTACGATAGGTTGGATGTTCGACATTTTTCTACAAAATAAATTATACAGGATTTTAATGCCAATTTTATGTTTTAAAATACATACATATATATTGAATATAAATGTAAATACTGCAAATAAAATTTTTCCCATAAATGCAGCAATCCAAGATCCTATCAATTGCAATATAGACTAGCTAAGGGCTATCAAATACATCACAATATCAAGGTAAGAAAAAAACTCTTTCTAATCACAACCTTTTTGAACTTTAGCAATATTAGCATCTCCAAACTCTTGTGATTCTTGTCGTTTTAATTATGAGGGAATATGACCTATCCTCGTAAGAAAACTTTTCCCAAAAACCGAGCGAGGGCTCCAGGTAATGTTAAGAAAACTTATTTTCATACTTCTTAGTGTAGCGTAGTCTAGATTAGCATAAACAACTTTCTTCCCCCTATTTTTGCCACTTGATTTCGTACAAGCAAGAGGCTACTCACCTCCCTGAGGACGACCCGTACTTGCCACCGCTTCATCGCGGCCGTGCACTTGCAGTTTAAAATAAAACGTTCAACATGCACCACTTGTGTCCGTCCCTTGCCTCATGATATTAAGAATACACACAAAGTAGTATTGTGTCATCTTTGTATTAGTATTCATTTCTTGATCTCTTTAAGCTAGTTATAAATATGTGACTTAACACAAATCACATTGTGCACATTATAACTTTGCTTTATCAAGGGTCCACTAATATAATCACTCAATTAAGAGGGGAATGATAGTCTTTTGACTAACTATCTTCTCCAACAAAAGTCATGCTTAACCAACCAATGCCTTTACACTACACTTATCGAAAGCTCAAGACACTAGTCTAATCAAGTATTTCTTAAGTGATCGGATATAAGTCTCATATCAAAGGACCAAAGACACAGTAAAACATCAATGACACAGAAAACACAATTCTATAAGGTTTTACTTATTAGGTCTATTCAGTATACAAAAGTAGTATTTTCCTCATTTGTGTACCCGTGTTGTCACTCACTTGTAGAGCTAGAATGATCTTTGACCAACACGACAATCTTAACTCGGTAATTAATGTCCCATGTTAATTACCATGATTGCGAATATCTTTCGTTCTATGTAAACCATTATTTTTTAGAGTTCTACGGTTAAGGACCAAGAGCCTCTTCCTTAACACTTCTAAAAGACGAATAACATAAACAAGGAACAAAATGATTTCTCATTCAATTCATAATAATTGACATTTAAAGGTAAAACGTTTAGAACACATTCCATTCAAATGGATCGGATCCGGGAAAAAGTGGCCGGCAATTGGCGGTCGAAGACCGCAAATTAGTGGTCCATTTTGAAAGGAATGTGTTCTAAAAGTTTTACTTTTAAATGTCAATTATTATGAATTGAATGACAAATCATTATTGTTCCTTGTTTATGTTATTCGTCTTTTAGAAGTGTTAAGGAAGAGGTTCTTGGTTCTTAACCGTAGAGCTCTAAACGATATTGCTTTACATAAAATAAAAGATATTCGCAATCATGGTAACTAACGTGGGACATTGATTACAGAGTTAAGATTGTCGTGTTGGTCATAGATCATTGTACCTCTACAAGTGAGTGACAACACGGGTACGCAAAAAATGAAAATATTACTTTTGTATACTGAATAGACCTAATAAGTAAAATATTATAGAAATGTGTTTCTGTGTCATTAATATGTTACTGTGTCCTTGGTCCGTTGATATGATACTTATATCCGATCACTTAAGGAGTGCTTAATTAGACTAGTGTCTTAAGCTATCAATGAGTGTAGTGCAAAGGCATTAGTTGGTAAGTATGACTTTTGTTGGAGAAGATAGTTAGTCAAAAGATTATCATTGCCCCTCTTAATTGAGTGATGATATTAGTGGGCCCCTTGATAAAAGCAAAGTTATAATGTGCACAATGTGATTTGAGTTAAGTTACATATTTATAACTACCTTAAAGAGATCAAGAAATGAATACTAATACAAAGATGACACAATACTACTTTGTGTGTATTCTTAATATCATGAGGCAAGGGACGGACACAAGTGGTACACTCCATCACTAAATGGATCGGGTTTTGGTTCGAGTGGAATTAAGACATCTAACTAATTGGGAGCTATAATGTGTAGCTAGATACCACTTATAGCTTGTGATATTAAGCTCTTAATATCACTGCCAACTTGGTCTAGATCCTCCTATAGGTCACACCGCTAAAACCGGGAAACAAGAAGCTTGATTTTTGGTTTATATGATGTGTCGGATTTCTTATAGAAAATATGACACATGTGGTGAACAAGTAAAATCAATTATGTTGTGATATATAACATAATTAGATTCATGATAAATTCATATGAGATGCATATATTATGGGGTGCAATAATTTATTGTTGCATAGGATAATATATTGCATA
The DNA here is from genome assembly GCA_963682175.1 of Triglochin maritima. Lineage (NCBI taxonomy): Eukaryota > Viridiplantae > Streptophyta > Magnoliopsida > Alismatales > Juncaginaceae > Triglochin > Triglochin maritima. The sequence continues at coordinate 35,982,593 of OY821773.1, read as the reverse complement.
ACTTGTGAATTTGCTAAAACCCCCCAAAGTTCAAATTTTGTGGGAAATAAATCCAAAATTTGAAAAAGGCAAAATCAGGTAAAAGATCGGTAATTCGTTTATGGTTCGGTCGATCGAAGGTTCTGTGGATGATTCAACCGAACATGGAACAAATGGTCAAAATTGATTGACCGAACTTGACCAAAGTGCTTGGAGTTCTGGTTCGGTATACCGAACCAGGAACGGTCGACCGAACAATATCCAGTTCCGATATTTTCGGTTAACCGAATGGCATTCGGTTTTAGACGTGGGTTCGTCTGATCGGTTAAGGAGAATTTTTCTCCTTAAGAATCGATCGTCCATCTAATGCACGGTAAACCAAACGTGACATATTCGGTTAACCAAGTGTGACTCGATTTTCTGCCTTTGATAATTAAGAGATTAATTTGATCGATGGTTGGATTAGCTCCGAACTTGGTCAAACGTTTTGTGGATGCATGTAATGCATTATGGAATTAGTTTGTGAGAGAAAATGTCAAGAGAACATGGCTTAAGAATAGCCATGATTGAGAGTAAGATTGGAGCCTATAAATAGGTCCTTATTCTCCTTAATTATGTAAGATGTTTTTCTAATTGTTTTCTCTCCTAATTCACCACAAAAAGGCACGAAAATTCTCTTAATTTTCTATTTCTTTGGAAGGAGTAATCTCCGAGATTAAGGAACGGGTTTGTAGCTAGATTCTAAGCTAGTTCGGAGATTGATTGGCTAGCTCCTTTCTCTCCAACCTTGTTTAGGGTTTGGTGAATACTCGGAGGCATCCGGCGCAACGGGAAGCGACGATCGTCATCCTCAACGTCTCCGGATCATCAAGAAGTTTTAGAGAACTTCTAGGTATGAAATTCGGAGCCCATGTTTGTTTTAATAAAGTTTTGAAACTAGTTATTGAAATAAACTGATGCATGCATGAAACAAATCATAGAAAAATTGTAATTGATCCTTATTGTGCATAAAAATTTAGAAAATAAATATGTGCAATTAAACTAGAAATCCTACACATTTTTCTCCAAATCCGACCCGGTTTCGCCCAGATATGGGTTATGTGTTTATGTCTATTTTGGGAATGTTGCATTAGTCCCACATCGGGGGATTGTCCCCGATTTTTTTTGTATTACTATAAATAGAACTCTTCCTCCTCCCTTGTAATACTACCCATTGCTTAGTGGCCAATCCCTCTACTTAGAGTCAAGCCTTGAAGCAAAAACTCAAGTAGGGAGATGTTGCTTGTAATGTGAGTCATTTAATAAAATATTTTTTTGTTAGTTTAATGTTGTCTCTTTTATCTTCTTGCATGCTTAGCTTAATTTTATTTCATTAATATTAGTAGACTTAGCTAATATGTTTTCCCCTCTTAACATAATAGTTAGGTTAATAATTAGTGAGTAGTTCCATCCCCCTTTGGGGGTGGAGATGATGTACATATATGTTGTGATGTTTGGATGTTTGAGGAATTTTGGATTGTGTAAACTTGTTTGTTTGTATGTTCATTGGTGGTATTTTAATCATCTACATGTTGGGGGATTTTCATGGGTTTTGTCATAAGATTTAGACACTTCCCATGCTTAGTTACTCATGTTTATTGACTTAAATTCCCTGTTCAATATGCTACACGTTACTTAATTGTTTTTATTTATACAAGATAAGGCTAAAGATAATCATAAGTTTACATGTCCATCTTGTCTATATATCTACTCTAATCTTATCCTCACCTCATAAATTCCCATAAAGATGGCCCACTAACCAAAGAATGTGCTAGGCATCCATTATAACTATTAACACATCAAAGGCAAGAGTGACAAACTCATCAAAATGACTATAGAAATCATTTGAAACTACAAGATTAAGATTAAAACACTAATCTAACAACATTCACACTTCATATCATCCTCCACCCCCATTGGGGATGGATTACTCACTAATGACCATGTTAGCAACGAAAACAATAAACATAAAAACAACACATAAATATGTTAAAAATATATATTTAATTAAACAAGATGTAAATTAACCACAACAACAATTTTATCTTTTAGCCAGGGGAATTATTGGTTATAGATCAATTTTATCTCCGATATATCCCCGTCCATTTCTTGTAGTCATTGAAGAAGATTCATGTTGCACTCCATCTTCAGTCTGAGTTTCATAAAATTTGATTAAAAAACATTAATAAGTGTAAAATTTTATAACTTGTTAAAAAAAATTATAATTACCATATCATTCAAGTTGATGCCAAATCTTCCCAACAATTGTAGAAAACATTGTTCATGTTGTGCACTCAGAGCTTCTGTCTAACGCATCCTCTTTTTCATCGCATCGATTGTCCTTTGTTGCTCCACTATCATTTCTTAATGCTCAATGATCTTTTGTTCTTGACATCCCATGTTCAGGTTGATGCCAGTCCAGCTTCGACTCAGAAATTAATTTCTTGGGATTTGGAGCACCTTTACAACCAAACACGCAGGTAGGAGCAACGAGGGTGCCTACTCCTCGAAGACAACGATGCTCGTCATTGACCATTACTTTTGCAAGAGTGTCGTGTCTACCGATGCTAACCATAGAACCAGAATCTCGCATATTAGCTTCCTCTTCTCTCAGTTTACACTGCAGTAATACAATCATTCATTCATTTGATATAAAATATTTGTCATATACAAACAAGAAACAAGCATAAAAAATACATTACACCTTAGTGTCCACTGAAGCAGGAACTTTATCAGAATGCAACAAACACCCAATTTGTGCTCGAGTGGTAGGTGGGTCTTCTGGATTCGTTGTTTGCTTCAAAATGGATAATAACCATATTTGCATCACTACACAACATGCATATTTACAAACCAAGGAATAAAGATAAATAAGGCATATACTAAAATAAGGCTTATATTTTATGTCTCCAAGACCAAGTCTTAAGCCTCGTTATGAAATAACTCAAGTTTGCAATTCAGTCATACCTCTCAATTTGTAAATGACAACAATTTAAACTGAACCAAAGAGTTCCAACAAATAAAGATTAAGCAAGTATCAAACTTCATCAGCAAACACAAATCTCTCAAAAAATTAAAACATTACGACTTGCAATTTCCTCAACTTTTTTAGCAATAGACTTTGAGACGCAAGTGTGTGGTAGTACATTTTTATTTCTGTTGTTCTTGTTTACTTCACTTTTGCGCTAATTAAATTTATAGAAATACAATGCATTAGTAAAAATACAAACTAAAATATATCACAAATTCAACTAATTCAGAATACCAAATTACCTTAAATTCAGGTGTTTCCCAATAGTCTAATATTGTAACCCAGTGTTGAGGATTAACTTCATCGGGTCTAAGAGCAAGTCGATCAGATCTGGTCTCCAAACCATCAACTAAAACATGTAATTTATTTTCCACCCTTTCTATCTCAGATTCATCCAAGCAATCATCTTCTTCATATGATGTTCCTCACATTGATGTTTTCGTTTGTGAAACGATGATGTTAAATCACTCTTAATTTATAAAAGCATTTGATAAAGAATATAAGTTACATTATGCTAACTAAAATTTTAATATGTAAATGTACCTTAACAATGTTCCACGTCTTTTCTTTATGAACTTTAGGAATAGAACGCAAATTAGATTACGTTAGTGGAAGAAGATTATCCTTCTTTACAATGCTACCCCCAAATGTTGCAAATGTAGCTGCATTAGGTCCGACAGGAAGCCCATTCGCGTCCCAACTCAACATTAACTTGTTTTCGTATACGAGCTCCCACGTAAATTGGGCTTGAGTGTGTCTTCGATGTTTTATAGAAATTGATACAACTACACAACAATTTAGGAAGTTTAAATAAATAAGTAAATAACACAACTTGGATCAATTACAATAACTTACTAAATTTATTGGAGTGTTGCATCAACGTTATCGTCATCCTCAGGCACGTGAGGAGGAATGTCTTCAACTCTCTCTTGTTGTGTTTGTGGCACCACCTTGTCAATCTCATCTCATGTTGAGTGGGCTGTGATATTTGACATGAAAAACCCCTAACAAGATGCCTCAATCTCTTCATATCTGTGACATGTTTAAAACCAATAAACGAAATAACATTAAATCTATAGTTAACAAAAGAGAGAATGCAAAACATGTTTATAAAAGTATTTGTTAAATAATATATAAATAGTTTACCAATTATCACCATCAACATCATCCTCCTCTTCTACAAGTAGAGGATCTACTAATTCCTCAAGGTCATATCTACCACAATCGACATCATCAATTTCCACATAGGTATTACTTATATCAAGGAGTCGAGCTTGACAATATAACTCATCTCTCTCTGGTGTGTCAAACTCTGGCATGTTATATAAATGTCAGGGTGTTCTCCTAAAAACCAGAAGCCATTCTTGCTCACTGGGCTCCAAGAGTTTTTCGTTCACTTAAAAAATTTGTTCTGTTTAAATGCGAAATTAAAAGTTTCGTCACTTATGATGTGCCTATTTGGGTTCACCAAAGTAAACCCGAATTCGTCATACCAGTATCTCGAGAAATAGTGGCATACCAATCACATTTGAATAACACTTCCTTTAAATCAGCAAACTAATCAATCTGTATGATATCCTAAAGAACATGAAAATATTCCACTTCGCCTATGAAGGTGTTAGAGTCTCTTCTGTTTGAGTAACTTTCAGTTGATGATGTGACTGCTACACCACTATTTTGTGTCTTCCAAGAAGATTCATGATCTATGGTATTGAACTGGGACCCGTTGCTTAAATAAGTAGTTTTTTGCTTCAATAAGCTTTATAACGCTTGCCAATTGTATTTGGACCTCTCGCTAGTGCCATTATGATGTTAGACAAATTCATGTCGGATTCACTTTCCTTTTTAACGATGTTCAAAAATTAGATATTAAATTCTCTATTTCGTTGATTGGTAACATCTCTTCGGATACGCCTCCAACCTCGCATGGCATTTAGTACATTCCAACGCCTGTAGTCACACAAAGAAGTTATTTAATTTCTATACGACATAAACAAAAGTCACCAAAGAAAAATAAGTAATCAATGGTTGAACTTCTTCGTTGTGTTTTTTCTAAATCACATGTTTCAATTTGACACGTGTGAGAACTTCCTATTTCACAATATTGGTCTTCTTCATTTCTTAATGGTCGATTGAATACAATCTCATCTTTACATAAATAATGTGAGGAAAACGTCGCACACTCATCAATAATGTAACCTTCAACCATTGACCCCTCCGGACGAATCGTATTACGAATGTATGATTTCAACTTGGCCATTTACCTGAAATAGGATTACACATTTCTTAACATATTCTACATATTTCTTAACATATTATAAATAATGTACTTTTACCTTTAAAGGGATAGATCAGGCGGTAATACACGGGACCACATAAACTAGCCTCCCTAACGAGATGAATAGGTAAGTGCAACATTATATCCATGAAGTTTGGTGGAAAAATCATTTCCAACTCGCATAAGGTCAGGGCTATTTCTTTTTCAAGTTGAAGGAAGTCTACGACTCCAAAATCTTTTGAACACAATGTTCTAAAGAATTGGCATAGGTCTATCACAACTTCTCGTACATTCTTTACTCCATGTGATTGCCTAAGGGCCAAAGGGAGTAGTTCTTACATCAAAATGAATCTTGTACTTCACACTCTTTTTTGGATGTCGGTTCAACAAATAGACTGCACAATTGTTTCTACCCAATATGTCTTTCACAAATTCTTTCCTTTGATCATACTTCTTGCCATGTCAAGAATCATACGACTCTTTTTTTTGTGCAACACCATTCTGTTGAGGAATATATGTAGTTAACAATTGATGGATTATACCATGCTTCTTACAAAAGTCATGAAATTTTCTAAACAATTCGATACCACTACTCGACCGCCAAACAACATTGTTCGACATTGTTGCTGCAACCACTCCCTAAACCAACAACATTCTGGTCAACAACCTTGGAGAGGGGAGAGAGATGCGAGACAGAGAGAGGGGTGGAGGAGAAGAGAACGTGAGAGAAATGGAGAGGAGGAGTGATTGTTTTCTCTACTTAAACAAAACCATATACCTATTCAACAACCAAATCCATACTTACACAACCATACTCACATCACTTCACCCATATCTCCACCATTCCTCCACTCTTTCCCAAGCAAACCCCTATTAGCCTCTAATCTCCCCACCTAAACAAGTTTAGCACCCCAATGGGGTTAGGATATAACATGTATAACATGGAAATCTATAATGACCACAATCCTAAGTGTGTTTCTACATGGATTAATATTTAGCATCATCCTTAAAACATACAAAACACTACTCAAGATAAGGACAATGATAACCACATGATTACATGGTAAAATTATTCCTTTAATGGCATGAAGAACATAGAAATCCATAATGACCCAACCCCAGCTATGTGTCCACATGAATTAAGATTTAACACCAACATTAAAACATACAAGACATTAATCAAGATAAGGCCAACAAGGTCACATACTTCCACATGTCATCCTTATCTCTTTATCCACTTTAATCTTATCCTCACCACATCACTCCCCATTAAGTTGGTCTAGTAACTAAGCATGTGCTAAGTATCTATTAAGACAATTAACACATCATAGGTAAGAGGGAGAAACCCATCAAAATGGTTATGAAAACCATTTGAAGATCCAAACACACATCTAACTACATCTACACTTCACATCATCGTCCACCCCCAACGGGGATAGGCTACTCACTAATCATATAAACAACAAGAAAACCAACAAAGTAAAAACAACCTATCCACGTGTAAAGAAATCTAAATCCAATCAAGACAAAGAAATATAAATGACTTCAAATTAAAGACAAGAATGTAAAGAACATGATATTAAAATTTGATCAATGAATAAAAGAATACAAGGTTTCCTCTCCACCCCCATAATTACACTACTTAAACAAGAAATAAAACCTACTCTATTGGGGGAGAGAAGAGGAAGAAGAAGATAAATGGAAGGGTTACAAGTGTATTTCTAGAAAATTTGAAGGTCTGGATTAATTTGGGCAAAATCGAACGTTTGTAAATCAGATCTGGGTGCTATTCCAAACCTAATACCCGACCCACTTGAGAAGTTTGCCAAATACTAGTAGCGGATTGTTTGGGTCAGATCAGCCCCAAATTCGACCGACAACTTAAGTTCATAAAATTAGCACGTAGTGTGCACCCAAAGCTATTTGGTTTGTGGGTGTTTGTCTTAATTATTGAATTACTCCTCAGGTTCACGAGATTTTAGAATTTTGTGACAACATATTTTTTTACGATCAGGTCCCTTCAGATTTTCACATAGGTCCTTCCTGAGTTTCAATACAGTCTTGAGCATTACAGATAGGACCCAAAGCTTTAAAATCAGTCATATCTTCGTGCTTTTAGACACAATCAACTTTGCCTCCACATGAGATAAGATGAAACATGATCATTAAAACATAAAAGACAACAATTGAAATAAGACTGAAAGGAGCTCATGCATAATGACCAAACCTCACTATGTCTCCACATGAAATAAGATTCAACACAATCATTAAAACATACAAGACATTAATTAAGATGAGGCCAGCAAGAGCACATGCTCCCACATGCCATGTTTACTTCTTCCACTCCATCCTTATCCCCACCTCATCATTCCCCATAAAATAGGCCCACTAATCTAACCATCTGCTAAGAATCACTCAAGAGATTTGGCACATCAAAGATAAAAGTGAAATCCTATTAGCTAGTTATGGAACTCATGTGAGGTTCAAAAGTTAGGATTAACACACACACCCAATACAACACATAATCACATCACCTTCTTCTCCACCCCCAATGGGGATGCACTACTCCCTACTCATCTCTAAACTAAAAAAGCATAAAAACAACCCAAAACCATAATGAAAAATTCAGAAAACTAGATTAGGAAAACAACAAACATGAAGGAAATTGCATCAAATAGAACACATCAAATAAAGAACAAGAATTCAAGTAACTTGAATTGAAAAAATTACAAGGCTTCATCCTTCCTCCATTCATACTAATGAGAAAAAATAAACCTAACTAATGGAGGAAGCAAGAAGAAGAGGAAATCAGGTATTACAAGTCTATTTATAGAAGATTAGAGGGTTTGGATGGATCTGAACATAATCGGATGGTTGTAACACAGATCTGGAGGTTGCATATATCTCTAACCCGAACCGCTGGATTCAACTATGATTTAACTGGTTCCACCTGTGATTTTTATCCACCACTGGTGGATCAATTTTGTCTGATTGCCTCCAAATTTTACCACGACTTCGGTTCACATAATAAACACGTGGGGTACGCCCATAGCTATTGGTTCAAGCCCATTTGGTTTCAATTGTCAAATTACTCCTCAGGTTCACGAGATTACAGACTTTTGCATCCAACATATTTTTCTTTACATGTAGGACCCTCCAGGTTTTCACTTAGGTCCTTCCTGACTTAAAATCAGTTCCTTGGGCATTACAAACATGTCCAAAACCTTCCAAATCTGTCCATTCTTCTTGTGTTTAGGTCCTTTTCTCTTCTTTATTGCCTAAATCCTTAAAAATCAAATAAACACTTGAGTAGCATAAATATGGGAAAAAATAAAGGATATATAGCATGAATGCAATGTATGATATGCTAATCATATACTGCCACACTTACCCTTTGCTTGTCCTGAGCAAAACAAAGAAAGGAAAAATATACAAAATACAAGAAAATCCTAACTCACTTTCGTAGGAATCACGATTTCACTTAGCACATGCAACAAGCCGTTAAACCTCTTTGTCTTCAAGGAGGAGTGATGTCTCCTGAGAGTATTCAACGTATATACCCACAAAATTCGAACATTAATGCATTATTCAACCTAGTAACACGACTCGATGGACCTATTTTGTCAATCATTCGACACGGGAAACCTACGGTCGACTCTATATATGTATCCAGTCCACACACCGAACCTAGTGAACCATTCGTGCAAGTTAATTAAGGACATAAGTGACAGACATAGGCAAGCTTAATATCCTAAAGTAATACATCGTGTAAAGTCCATTAAGGTTCTTATTTGTATTACCTTTCTTTTTTTCCTTTTTTCGTTCCCTTTTTTACTAGTTGGTGTTTAATTCTCCCAATGTTGGGTTTTGAACATCATTGCCTATGAGGACTTACACTATCATGCACACCTTCCCTTAAATCTCCACGTAGGGCGATCCCTACCATCCATGTCACGGGAGTTCGGTCGATGGGTACCAAGTCAGATGACTTGAAAGTATCACGCACTAAGTCCCCTCGGACCTAATTTGCCGAGCGATAAGAGTCTTGCGAGAAGAGAGAGCATCTAACTCACTTATTTCTTATCTACACATGATCCAAAACCCCTACACTTAAGGTTTCAGAACAGGAGTTTAAAGGTCCCTGACTACGACAAACTTCATTATACTAACAAACACGAATTATTTGACTCACTAGGTTCAGGGTGGACTTCTTTGTTTATTTGAGTACTAAAATCCTATGATTACTCTCCCCCCGAGGAAAAATCGGGGTGCATCCTTAGGACTAGATAAGACTTATAGCCAGTGTACTAGATATCCTAATGCATCATGTTCAAGTTAATTGGGAGCTTTCCTTTTACTTTGACTCTCAACGATTTTGCACATGCTAAACATACGCAAAACCTCCAAAACATTTTCTTTCGCAAACTTATGAAATGCAGCACACTAACAGGACCCTAACAATACAAACAAAAAAAATGAAAAATACTTGACTACACATATATACAAAGCCCCTACACACTTACTTCATGCATTGTCCTCAATGTATGCAAGCATGATACTACATGTATTTTTGCATTAAAAAGTTATGATCTTACCAAACTTTGAAGCACAAGGAAAAGTTTGTGGTCATGTTGATGGACATAAACCCGAATTCCCCTAAAAACCTGTGACATACTTAAGAAATGAGACAACTACGTGAAACAAGTGGGGGCCAAATACACAAAGATTGCAGCCGACAACAACCTATGCTCACTCTTCGAGTTTTTTATAAAGAACATGTACAAACATGAAATCTCAACCATTCACATGGTTGAGTGCGAGGGAGGTTCATAAAGGAACATGACCTTCTCGACTTCAACGGGTACCCCCTCCAAGTAAGGTTTAAGGCATTGTCCATTAACTTTGAACACGAACCATTTCCTAGGTTTAGGATTTCAACCGCTTCATCAGGGAATACGGTTTGCACAATAAACGGGTCATACCAGTGACTGTGGAGCTTACCCGCAAACAGATGAAGTCGGGAGTTGTAGAGCATTACCTTCTGCCCATCTAAAAATACTTTTTTTCATAATCATGCGATCGTGAAGCATTTTGGCTTGGGTCTTATCAATTTTGGCATTTTCATACGCATAATTGTGTAGCTCTTCCAATTCCACAATGTCGCATTTACGCTACACCCCTACATGATCAAGATCCATATACAGGTTCTTGATCACCCAGAAAGTACGATTCTCGATATGGGGACATACCCAAATTGATCTTATACGCGGTGCAGAGAACCCACAACATGTCATTCAGCTTGGTCATCCAACCCTTCCACAAGGAATTAACCGTTTTTTCAAGGATTGGTTTTAATGGACGGTTAGAAACTTCAACCTGCCCACTAGTTTGTTGATGATATGGGGTCTCAAGCTTATAGGAGATCGAATACTTCCTCATAAGCACTTCGACAGAGCGATTGCAGAAGTGGGTATCCCTGGGTTTAGGTGAAAGATAATGGATATAAGATACAAATATAAGCATGAAATGATGTCAATCAGGCCTTTGTGGGGATAACCTCTACCCACTTAGACACATAGTGAACGACCACTAGAATGTAAATATTCCCAAACAAATTCGGGAAAGGACCTATAAAGTCGATGCCCTACACATCGAAGATGTCGACGACGAGGATAATTTGCAAAGGCATCATATCTTGCCAACTTATTTTGCCAAGGCGCTGGCACCTATCACATTCCATACAAAATTTGTAAGCATCTTTGAAAAGCAAGGGCCAGTAAAATCCAGATTGGAGCACCTTGGCGGCTGTTTTCTTTTATCCAAAGTGTCCTTCACATTACTCAGAGTTGCAAAATTGGAGCACTTTGGAACTCATTATTTGAGACGCACCCCCTAAAAATTTGGTCAGACCAGTGTTTGAATAGATAGGGATCGTCCTAGTGCAAGAATCTTACATAAGATCTAAATTTGGTTTGGTCAGATTTTAACCAACCTACCGGAAGTTACTCCATCACGAGGTTGTTCACAATGTCAGCAAACCAACGGTTATCTTCGATCATGAACAATTGCTCGTCAGGAAATTTGTCATTAGTAATTTCGTGCCCTGGGTTGGTCATTTCAAGACGAAACAGGTGGTCTGCTACAACATTTTCACAACCTTGTTTGTCTCGAATCTCGAGATCAAATTCTTGTAACAACAATATCAATCTCAAGAGTCGAGATTTGGCATCATTCTTTGCCATAAGGTGATTGATGGTTGTGTGACCGCAATTTCTCCAAAGCAAATATGATTGCTAAGAATTCTTTCTCGGTCACCATGTAGCACAATTGGGTATCACTAAGTGTTCTAAAAGCATAGTAGATCACATGAGGCAATTTATCCAGTCGTTGCCCAAGCACAACTCCCACGGCAAAGTCAGATGCATCACACATCAACTCGAAGGGTTCAATCAACATCAGTGCCTTAACTATGGGAGCCAAATTCAGCTTTTTCTTCAAGGTCAGAAAAGCATGGTGGCAATCTGGTGTGAACTCAAAATTGGAATCCTTAGCCAACAATGTGGTGAGAGGTCGAGCAATTTTACTAAAATCTCGAATGAACTGCCAATAGAATCTAGCATGCCCTAGAGAGGCACGGATATCCTTCACATTACGTGGTGGTGGGAGATTAATAATAAGACCCATTTTGGCGGATCGACCTCAATTCCTCTACTAGAGACCACATGTCCAAGTATGATCCCTCGCTTTACCATGAAGTGACATTTCTCCCAATGAAGAGTGAGGTTATTCTTAAGGCATTGCTTGAGGACAAGTCTCAAATGATGAAGGCACTCATCAAAGGAAGTGCCAAATATTGAGAAGTCGTCCATGAAAATCTCAAGGAAACGCTCCACCATGTCGGAGAAGATACTAATCATACACCTTTGAGACGTTGTTGGTGTGTTACATAACCCAAAGGGCATGCGACGATAAGCAAACGTACCAAAGGAACATGTAAATGTCCTTTTCTCTTGGTCCTCGGGAGCGATGGGAATTTGGTTGTAGTTGGAGTATCCATCAAGAATGCAATAGTACTCATGTCCATCTAACATTTCCAACATCTGATCAATGAATGGCAATGAGAGATGATCTTTCCGTGTTGCCGGATTGAGCTTGCGATAATCAACGCAAACTCGTCAGCTAGTTTACAATCGTGTTGGTATAAGCTCATTATGCTCATTCTCAACAATCGTCATGCCTGACTTCTTGGGAACCACATGGACAGGACTCACTGACAAACTATCAGAAATAAGATATATTATACCATGATCCAAGTGTTAGAATCGATGGCCCTCTAATCACATAACTAATCGCAGAATTAAAACAATAATTGAGAGATTAAGGGAGAAGACAATTACAAACAAAAAAAACGTCGTCAACTGAGATTAGAGAGGTTTGGCACCGCATCACGGTCCTAGTCCTCCTCGCACACCTCGCTCGATCCTCCGTGCCTCGCTTACAGTTCCAATAACCAATCTCCATTCTGGGTCGAGATCAACGTCGTTTACTACACCGAGCCTCGAGAACAATCCTCACCTCGCTCATGTCTCCTCTCACAACCCGAGAGGTAGCTTCCTCGAAGCTTTACAACTCTTTGGTAATCCTTGAATATGGGAATGGAATCACAATCTAACACTATATTTGAGCATACTTGGATATTGATATAATTGATATGCAAGTGATGAAGTTTTGTCTGGAGTGCAGAAGAATGAGAGCTTGAATATGTAAAGGATTTGGCTTTGAGTTTGGGATAAATAAAGAGTGTTCAAGAGAGATAAAACCAACAAATGGGATCCTATTTATAATCTTTCAAACTCTACTAGCCGATTGGGACTTGGTAGGATATAGATAAATGAGAAGCAAGGATTGGCTTAAAGCTCGGGCAGAATTTAAACCAGGTTCCGTCGATCGTTTATATAATGGTAGTCTGAGACACTACAAATGGGTTGGGCATATATAGGCACTCGATTGACCGAATATACTTCATAACACCGTTCACCAACTTCCACTAACTACTTTCAATTTAGCCCTATTTAATTTCAATTAACCGAATTCCATTTGGTTCACCGTTTTAAGGTGGACAGTAAGATTGTTGGGCTCTGATTACTCAAGTTTGGTTGACCGTGTATCCTTCTGAGACCAAAGTTAGTGTCGGTTATGCACTGACAGTTAAGGATAAAATAGTCTTTGGGTACAACAGTGAAGTGTCATGTGTAAATTGTCGTTGCGCGACTAAAGCCAAGATTGTCTCGATTGACCGATAGGCATTTAGTCGTCCGAATTAGGACATGTCAATTGGGCTCTGAAGGCTTGATTCAAATGCAACCATTGGAGGAAAGTCCAAAAATAGTCCAAGGCTATTCCGTCGAGTGAAGGTATTTCGGTCTTCCGTCAGGGCAATTCTAGAGAGCATCCTATGGTTTACTGATGGGAAGGATTTGCTTTCCGATAGGTGTTCGGTGGACTGAACGGGAAAGGATTCGGTTGACCGTGAAGGGTCCGGTTTACCGAATCTTGATGGGACAGAATCCTAGTGCTCAAGTTTACATTAAACCTTATGGACTCAATAAATACAAAATTACATGCCTTTGTCTGAAGCATTGATAACAACTCTTGAGTCTTGATGTCTTTGTCCAAATGCTCATTTTCTTGATTATCTTGATCAACCTATTACGAGATTGCAAGTATACAAGTTTGTATGCAATGCATGAAATCGTGTTTGGTCACTTTGAAAGATTAGTTTGATTGATTAAGATTTGTTTGATTAATCATCAAAATTAATATATATTAAGGCAAAAAGCCAACAATCTCCCCATTTTTTATGATGGAAAACCTATATCTCAATACTTGAGAATCAATTTAAGTTTGGGCTTTTTACTTGTGTACACTTGTAAAGCTTTCCTATTGGACCTTTGCTAACCCATAGTTTTTTTATCGTCCACTTGTGAAGTCCAAATATTGCTTGTGTACACTTGTTTCCCTTTCCCATTACTTTTCAACCCACAGTGTAAGGTAAACTTCACGTCCCGTTAGATTAGCATTTAGGAGAGAATAATTAGGGGTTAATTGGTTAGTCTCCTATAGTAATTCTGCCCCTTAATCTTAACCCAAAAGTCATTCCCAATTTGTACCCAAATCCCGTCATTTTCTCAATCCACACCAACCCATTCTCCTCCTCCCAATCGACCCAACAATTCCTCTTCCGAAACTCCCAATCGACCCTAACCCCACTCCGTAAAACCGCTAATCACCCCCCCCCCCCACTCCTTCCTGATCTCTCCAAACCCGACTTACACCTCTCGAAATCCGAACTTCTACCATGTCATCTTCCTCCGACCACCCATCCATTACTCTCTCCGATGTTGTTCAAATGCAAATGTGGACTCCTAGCCAAGATCCAAGAGTCGAACAAAGCCATCTCATTCGGTCATCAATTCTGGGTGTGCCCTAGGGATTTCAAAGTATGCCCTCAACTTGTCCCCTTATTTGCATTCAGTTCTTGATCAATAGTTGTGTTTTTTAGATAAAGGTATTGGATTTAATGGTTTGGCTTGTTGAGTTTAGAATAGTATGCATTGTTGATTCTTTTGCTTTTTCCATTAGAGATACATATCTCAGTTGACATTAATGGTTAAATTTATTATTATCAATCGTTTTTGTTGATTTACTTTTTCACTTTTCTTAAGGAATTTGTAATGAGGATAAAGTCATAGGTGTTGGTGATGTCAAATGTTCCCCTAGAATCTTTTAATTTTTGTGAACTTCCTTTTTTTCTGAGGAATACGAGGCTATGTAATTAATTGTCATCGGATGAATAATATATCTATTTAACTATCTTACAAATACTAAACTTGATTAGTTAGAGTGTCAAATCACTTGTAACTGGGATGGATTAAATAGTTGTAGTAGTTCATATTCATAGTTAGGAATGGAAGGTTACAAAAAACTTGAAATTTCTAGTTTTTGTTTGGTATTCGTCGATATGTACTAGTTGAGTGATGAAAGTACGAAAAGTTGTTCATTGGGATTGGAAAAATTAAAATATAAGTGCCTTGATTTTTTTCTTCTTTTTAAATAACTTTTATTCTCATGGGTCGATGCAAAGGGGTATTCCTCGAATATCTTCAAGGTCGAGTTCAGTTACACTAAAAACAACATTTGACGTGAGTTAAACAAATACATATGGTGGGACACTTCAAGACAAGCTGCGAGAATGGCTTACAATGTTTTGGAAGTTGTAATTCGGATGTCATTTTAAAAAAGGAAAAAATCTAAACTTATCTATGTATAAGTTCGCGTTGAAGAAGATGTGAATATTTGAAAGTGAATTGCAAATTAATCAAACAATATCTAGTTGTACATATCTATGTTGTTATCCTACCAATAATTGTTATTTTTTTGTAGATTTCAATTCTTGTGACTTTTTAAGTGGTTCCACGACGACATGAAGAAAATGGTGATGGAAAAGTTTGGTTTGATCGTGAAGAAGGCCGACATGTTTTTCTTGGTGTTTGGTGTTATAGTCCTTGCTATGTTTATAAAGTTGGTCGTTTAGAATGAATGTCGAGGTGTTTCAATGTTTGGAGTGTATGTTAAGTGGTTGATTTTATGAGTTCAATGTTTTGGTTGAGCTGAACTAAATGTCTTGACGTGGTTATGTTACAACTTGATATGTGTGTGTATGAAGTACTCATTGTCTCTCTCCGTTGCTTAATGAATGACAATTTGGTTTGTATGTCCCAATTTGGAGTATTGCCGTGTTTATTCTGTATGAGTTTTCAAACATGTTTTAACAAATTTTATTTATGCACCACTTAGTCGGGATTAGATCTTGGTGAATCTGTACGAGGCCAAATGAAAATTCTAAATTTGCAGTCAAACGCGTGGAAGCTTAGCAAATCCTTCCCCAAAGTTTTCTTGTAGCACAAAATAAATGATGCTAAGAATCTGCAAAGCAACATTGATATCGATCAAATTCGATAGAAAGTGAACTCCATCCAGGCAATTAAACTGATTGCAAAGAATCTGAAATTTATGGAATAATCAAAATAAAGTAGACTTTTTTACTGTAAAGTAGAGAAAAACAGAGACAAATTAATCAACCTTTTTCCAAAGCAGCAATGAGTCGAGAACGGACTAAAACAGAATACACATTCAGAATTTAAATATTGCAAATGTGTAATTTTTTTTCGAAGAAGCAATGATTCGTAAATGTGTAAAAAATAGAATAACACATTTAGAATCAAACATACTAAAACAGAAAATATAGAATAGGGTAGTGTCATTGTTTTGAACTCAGCAATATATAAAAATAAAACCAACATTAAACAGACATGTCGGTCAACTTCACAACACTTACAAGCAAATTAAACCAAAAACAAATATACTTGTAAACAAACACTCACAAACCAACACCATCAAATGAAATTCAATGTTGAACAACACCGGAGAGAGGAATGGACGGTCGGTTAGAGGAAGACAACATGGTAGAAGTTCGGGTTCAGAGAGGTGGACATCGGGTTCAGAGAGATCGGGAAGGAGGAGCGGGGGGGGGTGGGTCGATTGGGGGTTTTGGTGGGGTGGGGATTGGGTCGATTGGGAGTTTTGGAGGAGAAATTGTTGGGTTGATGGGAGGAGGAGAATGGGTTGGTGTGGATTGAGAAGATGACGGGATTTGGGTACAAATTGGGAATGACTTTTGGGTTAAGATTAAGGGGCGGAATTACTGTAGGAGACTAACCAATTAACCCCTAATTATTCTCTCCTAAATGCTAATCTAACGGGACGTGAAGTTTACCTGACACTGTGGGTTGAAAAGTAATAGGAAAAGGAAACAAGTGTACACAAGCAATATTTGGACTTCACAAGTGCACAGGGCCAATAAAAACTATGGGTGAGCAAATGTCCAATAAAAGGACTTTACAAGTGTACACAAGCAAAAATCCCATTTAAATTCTCCCATTTTCTATATGATTGCTCCCCCTATATATATGTAATCTATGCATGTATTAGATACTCCCCCTAACAATATGCATAGTATGAGTAAATTGAAGCTCAATGCTTATCATTCTCCGCCTTTTGACATCAATCAAATGCAAAAACTAAAAGCACGAGATTCAAAGATTAGAATTACATAATTTTGTCCTTTAAATAGATGATATAACATTATATGCTCAACCTATCACTAAGGCCTAAAAGCATTGATGTATGCCATCATCTAGGCATGCAATGTTCCTAGATTAGAACCAATTGTTAAAGTTAAGAGGATTGAAAATGTCACCCAACTTTTGATCCTCGGTTTTGTCTTCGTTCCAATCTCCTTTCGATAGCAACGACGGCTTATGAATTTGATTCAAATGTATTCTTTGAAGCTTGGAATCGATCTTTTCTTTCTTGAGCCGATCGCTAGTGATTAGGGCTGAGCAAAACCCCGACCGGTCGGTCCGAGTTCGGTCCGGAAAGTTTTGTTTCGGTCCGGTCCGAACCGGTCTCTTTTTTGTTTTTTATTTTAAAAAATTCGGTTTTTGACCGGACCGAACCGATTCGGTCCGGTCTGGTCTTCGGTCTGGACCCCGAACAAAAATTCGGTCTGGTCCGGACCGAATGCTCACCCCTACTACTGATCATCCTTCTTAGGTACCTACAAGTGAAGATTTTGGTACCCAAACAACCTTGGGGCCTTTGACATTAGTTTTTGGTACCCAAACCATTTTGGTTTAAGGTGCCCAAACACTTGAGGAACTTTTATTCACAAAGAAATGTTTTCCATTCAATGTAGTAGGAATAACATAGTTTTTGTATTGTTTAACATAATAGCCTAAACCATGCTTGTTTAAAGATTGTCTTTGACTACCAATAAGCATATCAAGCATTTCCTTTCCACTTGTGAATATTTCATGATTTTTTTGTAATTGAACATTCTTAGCTATTAGATATTGAATATCATCACTACATGAAGGTTTTGCATTTAGAGTTGCAATTTCATCAATCAAATGAGTGTTCTCTAATGTAATTTTAACATGAATAGCAACCAATTCATTCTTCTCATTCATGATAGATTCAATTTCAGATTGTAGCTCATTGATTTTCTTTTTAGCTACTTTGTTTCTTTGACAAATTTTCTCAAAATTTTCAAGCAATTCGTTGAATTCACATTGAAGTTCATTATACGCATTTCAATGAGTTGAATCAATTGAATCACGACTAGAGCAAGAAGATACCTCACCATCTTCATCTTCTATTGCCATGAAGCACATTGAGGCGAATTCGCCTTCGATTGATGAAGATGATGACTCGTCCCAAGTAGCTTTGAGAGCTTTCTTCTTCTTCTCCTTTCTCTTGCTCTTCTTCTTCTTCTTCTGTTTTCTCCTTTCTTTCTCTGCTTTGAGAAACTCCTTGAATTGTTGTGTCGCCAATTGTTCTTCAATCTCACTATCTCCTTTGTTCGAATTGGCGACGACATGTAGCACCAAGGACTTCTTGGCTTCCTTCTCCTTCCAGTCATTCATTTGTATCTCATATGTCATGAGACTAGCCATAAGCTCCTCGACCGACAAATTTGTGAGATCTTGCGCTTCTTCAATAGTGGTCGATTTATCTTCACATTCATCGGTGAGTGACTGGAGAATTTTTCTAGTAATTTCTCCCTCGCTAAAAATCTTGCCAAGAGCTTTGAGAGAGTTAATTATCTCGCTTACGTTCTCACCAGATTGCATACGAAAAAGTGCATATTTATGCATAAGTAAGCAATTCCTAGTTTCTTTCATTCTACTTGAACCCTCATGTTGCATTTCTAATGTATGTCAAATGTCATAAGCACTTTCACAACCTCTTACCCTATTGTATTCCCCTTCAATTAACCCACAATACAAGATCTTCATAATGTGGGAGTTTATCTCCGCTTCCTTAATTTTGGGCTTAGTTTGGGACACAATCTCATCATCATTTTGAGGTGTGTATCGGTTTAAAATGAATATCCAATATTTCAATTCATTTGATTGTAAAAAAATCGTCATTCTCTTCTTCCAATAATCATGTTTAAGTGATTAAACAAGAGTGGCCAAGTTGTGGACCATCCCTCACAATGATTACAAGTAGATGGCATGCTAAATTACGATTAAGTAAATAAAATTAGCATCCAAATGTTGTGATACCAATTGTTAGAATCGATGGTCCTCTAATCACTAAACCAATTGCCAAATTAAAATACTAATTGAGAGATTAAGGGAGAAGACAATTGCAAACCACAAAATCATCGACACTAAAGCTTAGAGAGATTCGGCACAACACCCCGGTCCTAGTTTGACTCGCAAGCCTCGCTCGATCCCCCGAGCCTTGTTACGGTTCCACTAACCAATCTCCGTTTTGGGCCAAGATCAACGTCGTTTACTACACCGAGCCTCACAAACAATCCTCACCTCGCTCGTGTCTCCTCTCACAACCCGAGAGGGAGCTTCCTCAAAGCTTTACCACTCTTTGGTAATTCTTGAATATGCAGAATGAATCACAATCTAACACTCAATACTTGAGCACACTTGGTTATTGATATAGAATGGATATGCAAGTGGTGAAGTTTAGTCTTGAGTGTAGAAGAATGAGATCTTGAAGATGTAGGATTTGGCTTTCAGTATGGGATTAATAGGGAGTGTTCAAGAGAGATAAAACCAACAAATAAGATCCTATTAATAAGCCTTCAAGCTCTACTAGCCGTTTGGGAGTTGGTCGGATATGGACCAATGAGAAGCAAGGATTTGCTTAAAGCTCGGGTAGAATTTAGACCACGTTTGGTCGACCGTTTATGTAACGGTCGTCTGAGACACTACAAATGGATTGGTACTCGGTTGACCGAATATACTTTGGATTACCGTTCATCAACTTCTAGTAACTAATTTCAATTTAGCTCTACTTAATTTCGGTTAACCAAATTCCATTCGGTTCAACGTGTAAGGTGGACAGTAAGATTTTTTGGGCTCTGATTACTTAGGTTTGGTTGACCGTGTATACTTCGATAGACCAAAGTTAGCGTGAGTTTTGCGCTGACAGTTATGGCCCAAATAGTCCTTGGGTACAATGGTCAAGTGGCACGTGTAAATAGTTATTGGGTGCCTAAAGCCAAGATGGACTCATTTGACCGATAGGCATTCCGTCATCCGAATTAGAACAAGTCAATTTGGCTCTAAGGGCTCGATTCAAATGCAACTATTGGAGTAAAACCCAAAAATGGTCCAAGGCTATTCGGTCGACTGAAGGTGTTTCGATCATCCGTCAGGGCAATTCCATAGCGCATCTTATGGTTTATTGATGGGAAGGATTCAGTTGTCCGATTGGTGTTGGGTGGACTGAACGTGAAAGGATTCTATTGACCGTGAAGGGTCCGATTTAGCAAATCTTGACGGGACAGAATCCTAGTGCTCAAGTTTACATTAAACATTATGGAGTCAATAAAAATAAAAATTATATGTCGTGATCCAAAGCTTTAACTACAACTTTTGATGTCTTTGTCCAAATGCTCCTTTTCTTATTATCTTGATCAACCTTTAAGATAATTGCAAGTATAAAAGTATATATGCAATACATGTAATCATGTTTGCTCACTTTGATTGATTAGATTGATTGATTAAGATTAGTTTGATTAATCATCAAAATTAATATAGATTAAGGCCAAAAGGCCAACACCAAGCACTTAAGAACCCCCTTTCGGACGGCTTCTTTCAGCACAGGATTCAATCTTCGTTGAGGGTCCTGATGAGGCCGAGAATTCTCTTAATTGTGGATCCGATGTTGGACAATACCCGGACTTATTCCCTTGATGTCCTTCAAGGACCACCTGATAGCCTATTTCTTTTCAAAGAGCACTTTTTTGAGGGCAACATCTTGATCTTTTGCAAGATCAGAAGCAATAATGAGTGGTAAGTTGTCATTATCCCCTATAAAGATGTATTTAAGGTTATCGGGGAGCAGTTTAAGCTCGACTAGAGGTGGGTCCTTGTTGGATTCGTAGTTACTTTCAAGTGGCTCAAAGGCCATAGGGTAACAAGAGCAAGCACCCAGATGTGCCTCCTCATCCAGAAGCTCACCGACAGATTTCTCTAAATCATCTTCAATCGCAACCTGGTCATTGAACACCTTAATAATATGTCAATGTCATTCGAACATGCCCATTTACTCAACCCATCCGTGTCTTGAATGAAATTGGCTCCGATAGGATCGTCGAAGAGCCCAGATTGCTTACCAAGATTAAAGATGTTGAAATCCACTGTGAGGTTTCCAAAAGATATCCTCATAAAGCCATTACGACAATTGATCAAAACATTAGATGTCATGAGAATTGGACTTCCAAGGATCACTAGAATTTGTCATTGTGGGTTGGACATTGGTTTGGTATCGAAGATGATGAAATCAATTGGGAATACGAACTCACCCACTTTAATAAGGACGTCGTCCACCATCCCTTGTGGAATCTTGACTGATTTGTCAGCCAACTGAAGGGTAGTCGTCGTTCGCTTAAGGTCACCAATTCCAAGGTTGATGTGGGCAAAATAAGGCAGGAGGTTCACAGATGCTCCCAGATCCAATAGAGCCTGAGGGATTGCGACATTACCGATCATACAAACAAAAGTTGGACAACCGGGATCCTTGTATTTGACTTCCATGGGTTGTGTCAATATCAAACTCACATTAGTGGCCCAAAATGTATTTTTGGGAACATTTGTTCTGCTCTTAATGGTGCAAAGATCCTTAAGGAACTTGGAATACGGTGGCATTTGATAAATAATGTCCAACAACGAAATGTTCACCTTTACTTGCCTATGTACCGCAACAATTTTGTCCCAATGCTCATCGCATTTTTAGTCAACCTATGAGGGAATGGTGCCTTGGGGTCATAAATATCACGACGAGTCTCAGGAATGGATTTCTTGCGTGACTCATGACACTCCTCGAAAGAGTCACAAACAGGTTTGGATGCAAGCATTTCCACATTGTTGTCAACAACCCTTCCCAATCTTAAGGTATGAACAACATTTACATGTTGGGAAGGGTCATCTTCAATATTGTGCACATTCTGCCTAGCCCAAGCAGGTTGACCCCTGGGTTTACCAAAGGTTGACTCGGCAACTGACCCTTCTCACGTTCATGGAGCTGGTGAGCCAACTGGTTGTCTTGCATTTCCAAAGTTTTGAACGAACTTTCCATGCTTTGCAAGAATACTTGAAGGGTTTCATCAAGAGAGGGGCCTTTTGGGTCAACCCGCTGGGGAAGTGGAGTTTGATTAGAATAACCCAATAGTGAGGCCTAAGGAGGTTGGTGAGTATGGGGTTGAGACCCTTGATGTGGAGGTTGGTAGGTCGCCGATGGGCATGTAGGGTGATAAGTGGGGGATGAGGTTGAGCGTGCGAGCTCTGACTGTGGCCCCCAGGAAAAACTAGGGTTGTTTCGCCATCCAAGGTTGTAGGAGTGACTGTACGAGTCGTTACATGGCCGTTTTTGATACATTCCAAGTGATTATGTCCCATAAGTCCAAACCTACTACAAGTGGGACTACGACCTCAACTACAGGAGCTCGGTTCGGCTCTAAACTCTCAATCCTACGCATGAGAGCAGCCATGTTCACCTAAGACACGATAGTTGACTCAACTTGGTATGATCCAGCTCGACCAGAAGATCTGGCGGGTTGTAGCTCTCTCATGGTGCCCACTCAATGGTACGTTCAACCATTAATTCAAAAGTATCTCATGCCTCATCAATGGGTTTCATTTGGAAATCACCCTGACACATTGACTCCAACAATGTGCGAGTGTTATAGTTCAGGCCCTCAGAAACAATCTAGCACAACTGCCACAGCTCAATTCCATGATGAGGGGACTGCAGGAGAAGGAGTTTGAACCTCTCAACGAAAGCATGAAACGATTCAGTCTCAGTCTGATACATTTGATGTATCTGGTGACGTATCTGTTTAGTCTTCCTATAGGGAAAGAATCTCTTCGGAAAAATGGTCACGAATCCATCCCAGACTTAATCAAGTTTGCTGGGAGGTTGTATATCTGTTTCTTCACATTATCCTTCAACACAGAAGAAATCATCCTCAATCGGACGAATCCTCGTCAAGCTATTGAAGTTTGAACATGGAGCATACCTCCTCGAATTCACGTATAAAGATATATGGATCCTCCTTATTAGCAGTGAAGGTTGGAAGCATGCTTATATATGGATGTTTCAAGTCATAGTTGTGGGTCCGCTCCCACATAGTCATCGGTCTATCCCATCGAACTAAAGGTGGTGGTGTACCTAGAACTCGATCCCGACCGAATCCCTCTTCCTCCCGAGTGGGAGGAGGAGAAGGAGGTCTATGTGGTAGTGGGAGAGGATCAAGGTAATCCATATATGGAACCCGATCTCCCCCACCTCCATGAGACGACTCGGCCTCGTGCACCAAAGGAGCTCAAGCTGGAGATGGGTGATCACCTAGATCGTCAATCTCAGAAGAAAAATACACTCTCTCTAGTCGAGCTCTCTCACCAAAACGAGCCCAACCACGCGTAAAACATTCGACTTGACTTGACTAAAAAACTACACACAATAGAAGGTGTAATTGTAGGATCGTTATGGGTCGGTAATCTAATCACTTTTTAGGGTTAATTACCTACTTGCTTAAACAAACAAGAATTCACAGTGGAATAAAAATAAGCAAGCAAGTAATCGAAAGAATATGCAAACCACAAATGGACTCGGTGATTTTTATAGAGGTTCGGCCTCTCGCCTACTTCTTCTCCTGCAAGCTCCACTCGATCTCCCTCGAGCTCCGCCTACGTCTTCACTATCATTCTCGTTTTGGGCTGAGATTAAACATTTTACTCCATAAGCTTTATGAACAACCCTCGCCAACTTGATTTCTTCCTCTCACAAACCGAGAGGGGAAACTTTGGAATTTCACCGAAATCCTTGCTTCTTTGACAAACAAATGAGTGGAACACACTTTCTAAACTTGAGCACACTTGAGTGTATAAGAGTTGATGACTAAAGTGTGTATTTGAAGGTTTGGAGTGTTTGGATTGATCTCTCTAATGTGGGAGACAAGTAGTAGTAGGAGAGTTGTCTAAACAGGGTTTGGACAACTCTATTTATAAGCTTTAGATGAGTTATATCCGGTGTGACAAGTATAGGAAGTGTTTGTGTAATAAACACAAAACAGAAAAGTGCAGGTCACAAAACAAGACACAAACGGTCGACCGACTCGGGTCAAACAGTCGAACGGCAGGCAATTCAGAACAAGGTACGGTCGACCGAGTAGGCAACGGTCGAACCAACTAGGCTATAACTTAAGTTATTGGTCGAACTAAAGGGACGATTCAGTCTACCGAAAACTAACATACTCTACGGGGTTGACAAAAAAAGTATATATTTGGTCGACCAAAATGCTTGGGTTGGTCGACCGAAAATATCTAGCACTTGGGAATTGTCAAAATGTTTATGTTCGGTCAACCAAAACAAGGTCCACGGTCGACCGATGAGCACTTGTATTTTTTGGGTTTGGATTAAAATGAGAATGCGACCGTTGGTATAATACAACAAGTCTAACGGTCAAATGACACGTGTAGACAGTCGACGGAAAAGGTAGAAATGGTCGATTTGTCTGGCAGTAAAATTCACTATTTGTTGAAGGATTAAACAGTCAAACGAAGGCAGTTTGGTCAAACGAATTGAAACTGGTAGTTCTAGTTTAATGAATTCCGGTCTATGTTTGGGTGACATATTGAAGTCCAAATGTAGTGAGATTTTGTTTCACTTCTATAAGGAACCTAGTGTGTGTTTTATTGGTTATTTACTCTTGTATGCTCAAGTGCACATAGTTCCTAAGACTCAAAAGAAATTAAGATGACATTCCTTCAAATGAGTTTGATACATGTCTTAACTTGAATCCTTTCTTCATTGAGTCTTGATCACCTGTAGAAGTTAGCACAAAAAAATATATATGACATGCATAATGTGTGATACTCTACATTGATTATAATTATGATTAGGTTAATTACATCATCAAAACATATATTAAGGCCAAAAATGCAACATTAATAAGAGGAGGAGACTAATCAAAGAAAATAGAGGAGAAGAAGACTCAGGTGAGAAAGGAAGAATTCCTAGATCTAGCGTGGGTAGTGGGTTAGAGTAGAAGTCTGGTCTAGCAAACACGGCTCACACAAGCTTGGGCTCGTTATGGGTCCTTAAGCTAGACGACGCCTAACTGTGAGGTCACGCGACCTCATCACGCCTCACCTCCCTATGATGAAGATCATAGAGCCTAGAAAGTGAGCCAAGATCCGGAGATGTCGTCTCTCCCCCTATCGACAAAGTGGGCGACGCCGATAAAGGTATGACGGTCAAGACCGGATCACTCTCCCAATGCGCCAGAGTCCTAGTGGCAAATGTCTACCTGATTTTAGATTTAGGGCTTTTGATTAGGAGTGATTTTTAGGCTAAGGAAAGGGTGATGAAATCCCCCGCCTTATCTTGTATGGGACAAACCCCCTTTATAGTTTTTTATTCCTAAACTAGCAATCAAGCTCTCCAATCAAACGCTCACCTCCCACTTGTCCTCATGCACGTTACTAACTAATGAGGGAACGGGTGCACGTACCTCACGCCAGCAATCGACAACAAGAAATTAAAGCAAAGGAAAGGCAACATCCGTGCAAGGTCTACAGATGATGCATGACATAGATGACAATTGGTCTAATCTTTTCCTTTGAGTTTTAGGATCCAAGTTATCTTAAGAAGGGGGCACGCAAACCAAATTAATTTCTGACACTAAACAGAGCATGCATGGCATAAATAGAGGAAGGAAACAACTTGAAAAAAACACAAAAACCTACTATAGAAACAGAACTTGAAACTAACTCACCAAATCCGCTACTAGTGGATTGTCTGGGGATTATGGTCCCCAGACTTCACCAACACTCTCCTTTGCTTATTTAGGTCCCCCTGTCCACTTGTTTCCCCGTCGAGTAACCAAAAACGTAAAAAGAAAAGAAAAAAACTCACCGAAATGGTGACCTCGACTACGAAAATGACACCCTCGGCAACGGCGCCAAATACTTTATTGATGCAGTTATAATACCGCAAGTGCATGGTCGCAATGAAGTAGTGGCAAGTACGGGTTGAGTCCACAGGGAGCGCATGCGAGTCGAAATCCACCATACTCGACTGAGAAAAGAAAAGAGAAATGAGGTTGGAATTACACTACAATGCGAATAAATTCAGAAAACAAACAATAAAACTAAATCCCGTAAGGGGTAGAGAAAGAACGTGAAAATAAAAATGTGGACGTGAGAGTGGTAATTTGTGTTCATCACAACATGTAATACATGAAATCCATAAAACCAAATTCAACTTTGCCTCCACAAGAAATAAGATAAAACATTATCATTAAAAAATAAAGACAATCATTGAAATGAGGCTAAAAATAAATCATGGATAGTGACCAAACCCCATTATGTCTCCACATGAAATAAGATTTAACACAATCACTAAAACATACAAGACATTAATTAAGGTGAGGCCAATAAGAGCACATATTCTCACATGTCATGCTTCCTTCTTCCACTCCATCATTATCCTCACATCATTATTCCCCATAAAATAGGCTCACTATTCTAAGCATGTGCTAAGCATCACTCAAGCAACATTAGCACATCAAATAAAAGAGTGAAATCTCATTATATGGTAATAAAATTCGTGTGAGGTTAAAGATTAGGATTAACACACACACATAATACATCACATAATCACATCACCTTTTTCTCCAACCCCCAAGTGGGATGGACTACTCCCTACTCATCCCTAAACTAAAGAAAGCATAAAAACAACCCAAAACCATAATGGAAAATTCAGAAAACTTAATTAGGAAAACATCAAACATGAAAGAAATTACATCAAATAGAAAACATCAAAGTAAAGAACAAGGATTCAACAAACTTGAAATGAAAAAAATACAAGACTTCCTCTTCTCCTCCATTTACACTAATGAGAAAAAATAAACCTAACTCATGGAGGAAGCAAGAAGAAGAGTAAATGAGGCATTATATGTCCATTTATAGAAGATTAGAGGGTTTGGATGGATCTGGGCATAATGAGATGGTTGTAACTCAGATCTGGATGTTGCATATTTCTCTAACCCGAGAACGTGACCCGCTAGAGAAATCCAGCTTCCAAACTTTTAATCGGATCCACCAGTGGCGGATCAATTGTGTGTCATTACCTCCAAATTTTAACCACGACTTTAGTTCACCAAATAAACACGTGGGGTGCGCCCAGAGATGTTCGTTCGAGCTTGTTTGGTTTTAATTGTTGATTTACGCTGAGGTTCACAAGATTACAAACTTTTGCAACCAACATGTTTTTCTTTACATCTAGATCCCTTTGTGTTTTCACTTGGGTCCTTCCTGACTTAAAATCAGGTCCTTGGGCATTACAAACAAGTCCAGAACATTCCAAATCAGTCCAGTCTTCTTGCGCTTTGATCCTTTTCTCTTCATTTCACTTTTTTATTTTCTAAACCCTGAAGCATATCAAATAAAAACTCGAGTATCACAAATATGAGGTAAAATAAAGGATGTATAGCATGAATGTAATGTATGATATGTTACTAATCAATGGGGATTGATTTTGTCTCGTCTTTTCTTCGTGATCAGCGTCTTAGTTGATGTTCGGATGTTTGTATTTGATTTTTTGGATCGTTTGTCATGTTGTTTGGTTGTTATGACTATTTGGATATTTGGTTGCTATTTGGATTTTGAATGTATTTGAATTAATGGATGACTCTCCATTGTATTGTTGTTTCTTTTTGGCATATTGATTGTGCATATGTTCCTCTATGTCATGATGAGCTATAATTCAATACTAGATTCATGATAATTCCTTTTGATTATGCCAAAGGAGGAGACAAAACTATATACATTATTAATGATATAGCTAGGGAGAGCTTTGATGTTAAAATTTGAAGATTAATTTGTATTTAGATTGATAGGTTGTCATCATAAAAAAATGGGAGATAGTTGGCTTTTAGGCTAATACTCGTTAATCCAATTTTGATGATTAATTAAAATATCAAAAAATCCATGAATATCTATTTCTATCTCATATGCATATGCACGTATATCGTTGGTTTTATTAACCATTTCAGGAGACAAGTGTTGATACAAGACAAGATATCAATTTGAATATGTAGGATTTTGTGTCCCTATGTTTGTGTATATTTTAAAAAAATTAATACAAACATACATGAACGATTTCATATTTCATTGATTTTATGTATATGTCTATGTTTATTATAATATCATGCATTCCTACACATATTAAAATAAGCAAAAGAGAGATGATCATACCCAAAGGGTTCTCTAAAACCTTTCAGAAGATCCGGAGTTCCGTTGCCTGTTGAATCGCCCACCGATTCGCCTCCAAGTGTTCACCAAACTCTAAACAAGATTAGAGAGAAAGGAGCTAGTCAATCAATCTCTAATTAAGTTAAGAATCTAGCTAATAACCCTTCTAAAAGCTCCTGATATTTTAATCTCCAAAACTTAAAACTATTAAGAGAATTTTCGTGGCGATTAAAGGAGAGATTAGGGAGAGAATTTTGCATTAATTCTTATGAAACAAGTAGGGTGACATGACCTATTTATAGCCTCGCAAATCACCCACATCAAGAATTATTCTCTAGTCATGATCTCTTGCTTTTTCTCTCCCAAAATTAATCACAATTTGCCACATAAGCATCCTAAAAAACGTTTGATCAAATATGGAATTAATCCAACCCATAATCTAATTATTATCTTAATAATTTAGGCAGAAATCGTGTTGTTTGGTTAACCGAGATTTCCATTCAGTCGACCGAACCATTCGGTTTCACGTAAGTTCGGATGACTGTGAACTAGACGGTCGACCGAACATTCATAAGAAAAATTCCCTGGAAAATTTCGTTCGAACCACGTCTTGCTCCGGTCGACCGTTGACTCACCAAAATTTCTCCTGGTAAATCGCTTTGGACGACCGTGTCTCTTTCGGTCTACCGTTATATCCCCAAGACAACTCCTGGATATTTTCTTTCGGTTGACCATTTACGCACGGTTGACCGATCCCAATTGTCCAGGCACTCCATACAATTTCAGTCAACCAATTGTGTTATCCGGTCGATCGTTGCCAACAAACCCGGTCGACCGAACCCAAAACGGTGGACCATTTTGACCCTGATTTTGCATTAGTCTAATTTTGGATATACATCCAATAAAATTTGATCTTTTGGGGGGTTTTAGCAAATTCATATATTATGTAATATATAATCCTATGTAATATTAAATTATTACACGACATAATATATACACCTCATATGAATTTATCCATGATTCTAATTATGTCAATTCTCATGACATTGGTTTTATTGATTCACCACATGTGTCCCTTTTCTCATGAAAACCGACACATCATATGAACTCAAAATCAAGTTTCTTGTTTCCAATTTTGTGGTGTAACCTATAGGAGGATCTAAGCTAGATTAACAGTGATTTTAACACTCAATTTCTCAAACTATAAGCGGTATCTAGCTACACATTATAGTTACCCAATTAGCATAGATGTTTTGTTCCACATGAACTAAACACGATCCATTTAGTGATGTTAGTGCATCACTTGTGTCCATCCCTTGCCTCATGATATTAAGAATATATACAAACTAGAAATGTGTCACCTTTGTATTATATTCATTTCTTGATCTCTTTAAGCTAATTATAACTATGTAACTTAACTCAAGTTACATTGTGCACATTATAATTTTGCTCTATCAAGGGGTCCACTAATATTATCACTCAATTAAGAGGGGCAATGATAATCGTTTGACTAGCTATCTTTTCCAGCACAAGTCATGTGCAACCAACTATCGCCTTTATCACTATACTTATTGATAGTTTTTCACAATAATGAAATCAAACACTTCTTGAGTGAAAAGATACAAGTCTCATATCTTAGGATCTAAGACACAGTAAAACATAATGACACGAAACACAATTTCATAATGTTTTACTTGTTAAGTCTATTCAATATATAAAAGTAATCTTTTCCTCTTTTATATATTCGTGTCGTCAATTATTTGTAGAGCTTCAACAATCGATGACCAACACGACAATCTTATCCTGGTAATTAATGTTCCATGTTAATTACCATGATTGTGAATATCTTTTGATTTATGTAAACCATTATCTTTTAGATCTCTACGGTTAAGGACCAAGCGCATCTTCCTTAACACTTCCAAAATACGAATACAATAATCAAGGAACAAAATGTTTGCACATCCAATTCATAATAATTGACATATAAAAGTAAAATTTTAGAAC
This sequence comes from Triglochin maritima, assembly GCA_963682175.1. NCBI lineage: Eukaryota > Viridiplantae > Streptophyta > Magnoliopsida > Alismatales > Juncaginaceae > Triglochin > Triglochin maritima. The sequence goes on along the minus strand of OY821773.1, from coordinate 35,951,851 downwards.
ACATTCCTTTCAGAATAACAGTATACGATTTATGTTTCTTGTACTGCATATTCAATTGTAACTTAGGTACTTGAAATCTTGTTGATTTGCACTGCATGATCCATAGAAAACATATAGAAGTCTCATACAAAATTTCATATCAAACTGATTCTTTTAGGCAACCCATTACACAGAAGAATTCCTCTTAGATAGAATTTCTGCAGAAAACGGTTGACCGATAGACCATTTGGTTCGACCGAATTTAACAGACTCTTGTTCTTTTCCCAGAATGCTCGAACTGTAGTTCTTCTCGTTTGACCGATTTTAACAGGCTCTGACCCTGTCCAAAATGGTTGACCGATTATTCATCCATTTCACCGTTACCCATGAATAACCAATATATGCCTTAAACTTATTCCTTTCTACTTCATCGGTTATTTCTTTAAACATGTCTCGGTTATTGTTTGAAACAGACGATCGAAACTTGATTTTGGTTCGACCATTTGACACTTTGTAGTTATCTTAAATATGACTATTATACTTGTCGTATTATACAACGGTCGTATACACATACTTCAAGTAACCCAATTCGTATTTTTGGCCACCTGTTGAACAGTGCCATCACGATGATCTACCGGATCAAGATTTGTTCAAGCTCCGAAACTCCCTGTTATTTTCGGTCGGACTTGATCCTTATTTTGTTCGACCGTTACCTCATTTGCTTATTACTATCCTGGCAAAAACCCTCAGAATGGTCGACCGTTCCTAGACTTGGTTCGACCGCCCACTTAAGTTCTAGTCTTAGTGGTTCGACTGGTTTGAACTTCAGATCGAACGTTTTCTTATTTATAAGAAAATGGTCGACCATTTTGCTTGTACTGGTCGACTGTGGGTGCACGGATTTGTGTTATGAACTTTTCTATTTTGTGTATCTCACACAAATCCTTTACAATTGAATCCCAACAGCTAGATTAAATTAGAGCCTATAAATAGAGCTTAGAACAACATTACAAGGTTACCAATACTTTCTCGAAATCTCTCATTCTCATACTACTCTCTTGTGCTTTAAATGTTCTCATTGAGGTCAATCATCCACTTGAATCATTCATTGCTCTCATCAAATCATTCAAGTGCTCAAGATTAGAAGTGATTACTAAATCCTTCTGGAAAAGTGTTGTAAGCTTCCGGAGTGAAGCTCTGCTCGGATTTTGAGAAGTTGGTCTAAGCATGGAGAGGGTGTTCGCAAGCTTGAAGTGTAAATGCAAGATGTCTTGGCCTGGAACGGGGAGACGGATTAATGGATTACGTGAAGTTGCTCAAGGAGATGCAATTCGTAAGAGAAGAATAGGATCCGGTTGGTGGATCCAAACCTCTATACATCGGTATTGTGGTTTACATCTCTTGTTCTTTAGATTTATATTTTCATTGCTACATTGTAATCGTGCTTAAGTTTCTAAAAGTGCATTTAGTCTATTCACCCTCCCTTTAGACTAATTCTAGGGCTAATTAGATCCTATAAGAATGTTTCTTTCTTAGTATAATTGTTAACTTAATGTGTAGTAAGTAGTTTCATCCCCCTTTGGGGTGGAGATGATGTTTATACATGTATGAAGAATGAGAATAAATGTTATCTTATGCAATATGTGATGAATGTTAATGTATGCTTGTTTGTTTAAATTAGAATACTTAACTTGATGGGGTTTGCCATAACTTTTAGACACTTCTTATGCTTGTTTAGGTTCTTAATAACCAACTTCTTTATGCTAATGTTAATCAACTACGTTTGTGATAGGATTCATAGGTTTTACAACAACCATTAGACACTTCCTATGCTTGAAAACACAATCTGTACTTATGTCTTATTGATTACATTTTTTTTTGCACAGAAAAGGGAGGTTCCCCTCCAAATTTTATTGATTTTGCAATGGTGAATACATACTATGTAATAGATACATACATCGAAAGAAAGGTACAACTAATTAATACGTATGATGGAAACAACTTTAACGCCACACTAGTGCAACCCAAGTGTCGGGTCTAATGATCCTTGAAACCCCTCCGGATCATCACTCTACGGCCCTAATCAGAGCATTTACCGAGCATTCGTACCACTAGTACAACAAACAACAAAAAGTATTTATAGACAAACACAATATCACCAAAGACTCTCAAAAGTGCAAAAATCAGGGTCCTCGGCAGCCTTCCTGACCCTCGGTCCTTGGATCTGCATGACCTGTGAAACAACCATACAAATATCCCTATAGACTTGCTTGTAACCACCAAAAATGCATGAGTTCCGTTCTGCCCAAACTTCGTGAATCGTAGCTACGAAGGCGACGCATGCCCAAGCCTTCACAACCCTTGTTTGGTTCACTAAATCCCTTTCAACTCGTGCAATCTCATCCATGATGCTAGTTTCAAAATGTGGCACTGAGTTGCAGCCTAGAATAGACCTCCACCCATACGCGTCTCGCATATTCATAACCAAGCAAGATGTCGTTGTTCGTTTCCTCCTCAAGTTCACAAAGAGGGCAAGCTGGGCAGCTCATAATTTTCATGTTTTGCTCCAAACTGTCAAGTTCCACCATCCCTCAAGTTCCACCATCCCTTGTCAAGATGTCTGCTTCTCGGCTAGGCGTGATGACCTTAATATGATCCCAGAGCTGCTCCATCTGCCATGAGCATGGTAGAGGAAGAGCCAACTGCCTATGTCGTAGCACAGACGTTCCCCAAACTCCTCATAAAGGAGTGGACGGCCTAACCAGGGATCGTCAAAGAAGCGCACTAACTCCCCCGGATCTAATCTGATAGCGAAATTTCTCTTGAGCAACCATACAATCATAGAGGATGCCCTGCCAAGCCCACGAGCACACCGTGCTTACATGTGTACACGTACTCCAATTCTTAGGGGTTTTGCTTACTGAATTTCATTTTCTAGTTTGCTAGGTTCTTAGTTTAGTTTTAGTTAGTTTTGTGTTGTCATCTCCGTTTGTTAGTTACTAGTTTAGTGTTGTTTAGTTTAGTGTAAGCAAACCTTTTCACCCTTATTTTCCACTTGATTTCTAAAGTACCAGAGTTGACACACCTCTTGTAAATTCGACCCATACTTGTCACTGCTTCATCACGCCTGTCCACTTTGCAGTTTAAGCTTAATCGAAACAAGTTTCTGACGTTGTTGCCGGGGAAAAACTATGTCTAGACTCTGGTTTGGACGATTCGAGTGGATTTGATCTTTTGTTTTTAGTTTTGGTTTGTTTCACGACGTCTAAGCATTAGGAAAAAGATCTCAGGATAAATTTGAAATAGTAGCTACTCTGACTGCTGATCAGCGGCCATAGACCGCCAATTGGCCGTCTGGTGAGCATTTTTTGCCTTTTATTTTCTTCTGTTTGTTGGTACTGACAATATAGTTCTCTGGGAGACTAATTTTACATGTTTGGACCTGTAGATTGCTCCCAGTTTAATCTATTAACCAATCAATCCCATGTTTAATCAACTTCGCCATAAAAATCCAAAACAAAAGATTTAAGCTTCTTGCTTGCACTACAAGAATTTCGGGTTTTAGCAACGGTAAAAACCTGTCACTAAATTGAACATTCCATCAGAAAACGTTTTTAGCCACGGATTTTTACCGTGACTATTGTTGGCATCATGATTGATCGTTTTATATTAACCGCAAGTGCACGGCCGCGTTGAAGCGGTGGCAAATACGGGTCGTCCACTGGGAGGTGTGTCGACACTTGGTTTGTTCGAAGGCGAGAGGTAAAAGAAGGAGAGAAATATGTATTACACTAATCTAAACTACAAGGCTGAAATGAAATGGAGAAGAAACGATAAAACTAAGCCCCATAGGGGGTAGAAAAATAATATGAACATAAAGAAGTGTGTGTGTGTTCATTAAGCTCCTCACAACATGTAGTGCATGAAATCATAAAACTACATCCAACTTTGCCTCAACATGAATTAAGATAAGACTACATCATTAAAACATACAAGACAATAATTGGAATGAAGCTAAATGAACTCAAGTATAAAGACTAGACCCTACTATGCCTCCACATGAATTAAGATAAGACTACATCATTAAAACATACAAGACATTAGCTAAGGTAAAGGCAACAAGAGCACATACACTACAAATTGTGTTTCCAATATTAACTTCATCCATATCCTAACCTTATCATTCCCCATAAAATAGGTCCACTAATCAAAGCATAAGCTAAGCTTCATTCGAGAGCATTAGCATATCAAAGATAAGAGTGAAAACTCATTAGATGGTTATGGAAATCATATAAAGCTCAAGGGATAAAAATAACACACACTTACTACACTACATGATTATATCACATATTTCTCCACCCCCCAAATGGGGATGGAACTACTCACACATATTTAAACTAACTACTCAAACAAAAGAAAGCATTATACTGAAATGAAACTACACTAATCAAGCAAGAAATATTAAAGAAGCATAAAACAAAACAAACAAGCAAGCATGCATATGAAAGAAAATTAAACTAAGAGAGGAACAACACAATTAAAGGAAAACATCTATTATTAACTCACTCAATTACAAGTAGCCCTTCCTCCACCAGAGTTTTGCTTCAAGGCTTCACTCTTAGTAAGGAAGGTGGCCACCAAAGAGAGAGATGGATACAATGGGAGGTGAAGAGTTCTATTTATAAGCATGGAAAAAGCTAATCCGGACAATCCCCCGATGTGGGACTAAACCAATACCAAAAATAGCCTAAACAAATGATAATACAAGTCCAGGAGGAAGCTTAGCGGATCTGGGCTTAACCAGACCGCCAATTGGTGGTTCCAGACCACCAATTGGCGGTTCCAGACCGCCAATTGGCGGCCTATAAGCCTCAGATCCCATTGGATCTTCTGGTTGGTTTTCCTTGGCATGTTTCTTGGTCTTGGATGCATCTAACTTGTTTAGTGGAGCTCCGACCCGAATCGAATTGACAAAATACTCCCCATGATGGTGTGGAGTTTCCTGTTTTGCTCTTACGTCGTTCAGTCTTACGATCAGGTCCTTCTCCCTTGCATCTTGGTCCCCAGGTCTCACAATTAAGTCATTTTTCCTGCTTTTTGGGTCCTTTCATGGCTCTTCTCTTCAAACCTCTTTATTTCTGAAAACTAATCATAAAACTTGTCACGTAGCATTGCTTAGGTGTAAGATAATGGATATAAGATACAAATATAAGCATGAAATGATGTAAATCAAATACCCCCACACCTAAGTTTTTGCTAGTCCCGAGCAAAACAAAGAAAGAGAAAAGCAAACGAAAAACAAGAAATCCTAACTCACTTTCATAGGAATCACGGTTGCACTTAGCACGTGCAACAAGCCGTTAAACGTCCTTGTTGCCAAGGAGGAGGAGTGTTGTCTCCTGAGGGTTTTCAGCGGATACACCCACAAAATCCGAACAAGATGCATTAATCAATCTAGCTACACGACTCGTTGGACTTAATTTGTCGATCATGGGACGCGGTAATCCTATGGGCCGACTCTATATAGGTAATCAGTCCACACCTAGCCTAATGAACCATTCGTGCAAGTTAAATAAGAAATTTAGTGAAAGACATGCACAACCTCAAGATCCTCAAGTGATACAAAGTGTAAGGTCCATTAAGGTTCTTATTTGCATTACCATATTTTTTTCACATTTTTTTTATTTTTATTAGTTGGAGCTTCATTCTCCCAGGGTCAGGTTTCGTGCATCATTGCCCATGAGGACTTACACTATCACGTACACCTTTCCCCAAATCTCCACATAAGGCAATCCCTACCACCCGTGTAACAGGAGTTCGGTCGCCGCATCCCAAGTCAGATGACTCGAAAGCACCAGGCACAAAGTCCCCTCAGACCTACTTTCCCGAGTGATAGGAGCCATGCGAGAAGAGAGAACACCTACTCACTTATTTCTTATCTACACATGAACCAAAACCCCTACACTTAATGTCTCACAACAAGATTTAAAGGGTCCTTGACTACAACAAACTTCCTTAAGTTAACAAACACGAATTATTGACTCACTAGGTTCAGGGTGGACTTCTTTAAATGTTTGAGCACTGAAACCCTATGATTACTCAGCCCCAAAGGAAAACTGGGGTGCATCCTAACGACTCGATAAATCCTAAAGCCACTGTACTAAATATCCTAATGCATCAAGTTCAAGACAATTTTGGGAGCTTTCTTTTTACTTTGCCTCTCAACGGCTTTGCACATGCTAAACACACGGAAAAACCTACAAAACATTTTCTTTCGCAAACACATGAAGATTTGAAACAAATGTGAAAATTTTATGGCACTAGGCAAGCAAAAGAAGACAAGTCACCCAAGGATCATGGCAAGCAGATATATCGATATTAAATTCAGCACACTATAATGACCCTAACAATGCAAACAAAAGAAAAAAAAAATCAAAAGAAGAGACTCGACTATGTACACGTAAAACACCCCCCACACCTACTTCATGCATTGTCCTCAATGAATGCGAGCAAGATACTACATGGAGTTATGCATGAAAAAGAATAGATCTCACCAACGTGAAGTACACAGGGAAGTTTATGGCTATGTTGATGTACACAACCCAAATTCCCCTCAAAACCTGTGAGATACTGAAAAAGGGAGACAAAATACGTGAAAGAAAGGGGGCCCAAATACTCAAGGGTTGGGGCCCACAACAATCGATGCTCACTGAATGTGTTTTTTTTTACTATGTACAACAATAGGCTTCCATCTTCATATGTCAAGGGACATCAAATGGGAACCTACAATCTCTCGATCCAGAAATGCGCATGCATGGGCTCGCAACATACACAACAGAATTGCTCGACCACCTGACACCCTTATAAGCATTGTGGTCGGTTGATGCCTCTTTAGAGTTAGCAAAAGAGGAGGCATGAACGAGAGGTGAACCTCTATGAGGTATAAGGGTATCAGGTGGTTGAATCTTAACCCACATGTGGTCCTCAGCAGATACAGAAGGAAGAGCATGTGGCCGAGAGGCCATAAAAATAGTGTCTTGTGGCTCAAAAGCCACGTGCTCAAAAGGATGTGGCTCAAGGGCCACGTGATCAAAAAGAAGTGTCTCAAGGGCCACATGATCAGAAGAATGTGGCTCAAAGGGCCACAAGATCAGAAGAATGTGGCTCAAGGGCCACGTGATCAGAAGAATATGGCTCAAGGGTCACGTGATCACAAGAATGTGGCTCAAGGGCCACGTGATCCAAACATAAGGCACCTTCATGTGCCAGCCCAGGTGAAACATCTTCACCACCTTCAGGATCTTCATCGAACAATTCTCTGAAGTACTTGAAGGTGCCCTCAACTTCAATCTCATCCAAGCCCTGGATAAGGTTGACCTCAACAGGGTCATTGAAGGCACCTGGCTTCTTGCCAATGGTGAAGATGTTTAAATAAGCGCATTGACTACCATAAGTCAAGCGCATCAGACCATTACGACAATTGATCAAGGCATTGGAAGTCGCAAGAAATGGTCGCCCCAAAATGACAGGAATTTGTCCAAGTGGGTTTGGCACAGGTTCAGTATCCAGGACAAAGAAGTCGACTGGATAAATGAACTCTCCCACTTTGATCAGCACATCTTCCACCACACCCCTCGGTTTCTTCATGGACCTATCAGCCAATTGAAGAGTGGTCTTTGTTTGTTTGAGGTCTCCAAGACCGAGGTGGACGTAGACAGAATATGGCAGAAGATTAACATATGCACCAAGGTCCAATAAGGCTCGATGTATGGACACATCACCAATCACACAAGAGATAGTAGGACAATCAGGGTCCTTGTACTTGACTTGCATGGGTTATGCCAACAAAGAACTCACGTTAGCCGCAAGAAAAGCTTTCTTTGGAACATGAGTTTTTCTCTTCTTGGTACATAAGTCCTTGAGAACCTTGGTATAAGGTGGCATTTGCTGAATCACCTCCAAAAGAGGGATATTCACCTTAACCTGCCGAAACATCTCAAGCATCTTGTCATACTGATCAGAGGTTTTCTTTTTAAGGCGCTCAGGGAATGGCGCCTTTGGGGCATAATGGTGCGAAGGAACCTCAGAATCCTGGTCCAAAGAAGCATGAGTGGGGACCTCAGGGTTCGGCCCCTTTGTCGAAGGAAAAGTAGAAAGAACCTCAGAATCTGGCTCCTTCCTGGAAGTATTTGTGTAGGGAGCCTCAGGATCCGGCTCCCTCAGAGATGGGGATGACAAGGAAGGCACCACAATGTGGTTGTCCACCTCCTTACCAGACCTCAAAGTATGAATCACATTAATATGATGGGTTGGTTCAGAGGTAGCATGAGGTAAAGGTGTCCTTCCTTGCGAATGGGTACCCCGAGGATTAACCTCAGGTTGACTCGGTAATTGGCCCTTCTCGCGTTCATGGAGCTGATTAGCCAACTGGCTAAGTTGCATTTCCAATGCTTTGACCGAATTGTTGTTGGCCGAAAGCATGGATTGTGTACTCTGAATGAACGCGTGAAGGGTTTGTTCAAGAGTGGAGTCCTTAGGGTCAACCCGTTGGGGTTGTGGAGTTTGGTTAGAATAACCCGACGAAGAGGTCTGAGGAGGTTGGTAATTGTGGTTCTGAGACCTTTGATGTGGAGGTTGGTAGGTCGTCGATGGGCATGAAGGTTGATAAGGCGGAGGTTGGTAGGTCGCCGATGGGCGTGGAGGTTGATAAGGCGGAGGTTGGTAGGTCGCCGATGGGCGTGGAGGTTGGTAGGTCGCCAATGGGCGTGCGAGCTCTGACCGTTACCCCCACTAGGCCCCAAGAGAAGTTAGGATGGTTACGCCATCCCGGGTTGTAGGAGTGACTGTACGGGTCGTTTCAGGGACTTTGTTGATACATCACATTTTCATGCTCAGTATCCCTTGGAGCGTAAGCGCATTCCAAGTCATCATGTCCCGACAATCCACACCTACTACACTCGGGAGTAACGACCTGAGCTACAGGAGCTCGGTCCATCTCCAAACTCTCAATCCTACGCATGAGCGCAACCATTTTCGCCTCAGACGCGATCGATGACTCAACTTGATAAGATCCAGCTCGACCAGAAGACCTGGTGGCTGGTGGCTCTCTCATGGTATCCCACTCGAAGGTGCGTTCAGCCATGGATTCAAAAGTTTCCCAAGCCTCCTCGATGGGTTTCATTTGGAAGTCACCCTGACACATTGACTCCAACAATGTGCGGGTGTTGTAGTTGATGCCCTCATAAACAATTTGGCACAACTGCCAAAGCTCAATCCCATGATGAGGGCACTGCTGGAGAAGGTCCTTGAACCTCTCAAAGAAACCATGAAACGATTCGGTCTCGGTCTGATACATTTGATGTATCTGGTACCGTATCTGTTGAGTTTTCCTTTGAGGGAAAAGTCTCTTCAGAAAGACGGTTACAAAGTCATCCCATGACCGAATCGAGCTCGCCGGGAGGCTATACATCCATTTCTTCGCATTATCCTTCAATGCGAAAGAAATCATACTCAATCGGACCGAATCCTCGTCAAGTTGTTGAAGCTTGAACATGGATCATACTTCCTCGAATTCGCGTATAAAAATATACGGATCCTCCTTATTGGCAGTAAAGGTTGGAAGCATGCTCACATACTGAGGTTTCAGCTCATAGTTGTTCCCGCGAGCAGGGGGAACAACTATGCAAGAAGGCTGCGCGGCCCGCACAAGATGGGTCCGCTCCCACAACGTCATCGGCCTATCCTGTCGAGATAAAGGTGGTGGTGCGCCTAGAACTTGATCCTGACCGAATCTCCCTTCCTCTCGAGTCAGAGGAGGAGGAGAAGGAGGTCTACGTGGTGGTGGGAATGGACCGAGGTAGTCCGTGTATGGAACCCGGTCTCCCTCGCCACCACGAGACGACTCGGCCTCTTGCTCCAAAGGAGCACGAGGCGGAGATGGACGATCACCAAGATCTTCCATCTCAGAAATAAGCACTCTCTTGACTCGACTCTAAACGACACACAACAGAAGGTGTACTCAGAGGAGGAGACTATACGTAGAGAATAGATGAGGAGAGGACTCAAATGAGGAGGGAAGAATCCCTAGAGCTAGCGAGGGTAATGGGATCATGAAGAAGCCTAACTAGCAAGCATGACTCAAACAATGTAAGGCAATGGGTCCTTAGGCTAGATGACGCCTAACTTCGAGGTCACTAGCCTCGACACGTCTCACCTCCCTACAACGAGGACCACAATGCCCAGCAAGTGATACCAGATCTGGAGATCCAGTGCCTCCTACTATCGACAAGGTAGGCAACGCCGATTAGGTCATGACGGTCTCAACTCGATTACTCTCCTAGTACGCCTGCAATCCTAAGATCAATGTCTACTTGCTTTTAGTTAAGGCTTTATTAAGAGTGGTTTTGGGGGCCAAGGAAAGGGTGATGAAATCCCCCACCTTATCTTTTATGGGACAGACCCTCCTTAGTAGCGATTTGATCCTAAATCTAGCAATCAATCCTCCAATCAAACGCTCTCTCACTCTTGTCCTGATGCAAATCCTACTAACTAATGCATGGGCATACAAGATGCGTGAATCAGTGTTGGAAATGCGTACCTTACGCCAGCACTCAACAACTGAAATTAAAGCTAAAAGAAAAGACAACTATATGCGCAAGTCAATACATGATGCGTGACCTAAACAAATAAGAACGTCTAGTCTTTTGCTTTGGATTTTAGGGCCAAGTTGATTAATGGGGGAGTGATTAATGATCTGGGAGCAAACTAGAAGTCAAAGCATGCAAAATAGAGCTCCCAGATAACAAAATGGAAGAACACAATTACCAGAAAAAATTTCAAGGCAAGATGACCTCACTAGGCCGCCAGTTGGCGGTTCCAAACCGCCAATTGGCGGTCAAGTTGAAGCTTCTCTCCTTCAAACTTGTCCAGTACCTTCCGTTGATCTGCTGGTTCCCTGAAACTAAGAAAAACTGGAAACAAAAAATTAAAAACCCCTCGAATCGTCCAAACCAAGGTCTGGACAGAGCACCTCCCCGGCAACGGTGCCAAAAACTTGTTTGATCGTTTTATATTAACCGCAAGTGCACGGCCGCGTTAAAGCGGTGGCAAATAAGGGTCGTCCACTGGGAGGTGTGTCGACACTTGGTTTGTTCGAAGGCGAGAGGTAAAAGAAGGAGAGAAAGATGTATTACACTAATCTAAACTACAAGGCTGAAATGAATGGAGAAGAAACGATAAAACTAAGCCCCATAGGGGGTAGAGAAATAATGTGTACATAAAGAAGTGTGTGTTTGTTCATTAAGCTCCTCACAACATGTAGTGCATGAAATCATAAAACTACATCCAACTTTGCCTCAACATGAATTAAGATAAGACTGCATCATTAAAACATACAAGACAATAATTGAAATGAAGCTAAATGAACTCAAGTATAAAGACTAGACCCTACTATGCCTCCACATGAATTAAGATAAGACTACATCATTAAAACATACAAGACATTAGCTAAGGTAAAGGCAACAAGAGCACATACAATACAAATTTTGTTTCCAATATTAACTTCATCTATATCCTAACTTTATCATTCCCCATAAAATAGGTCCACTAATCAAAGCATAAGCTAAGCTTCATTCAAGAGCATTAGCATATCAAAGATAAGAGTGAAAACCCATTAGATGGTTATGGAAATCATATAAAGCTTAAGGGATAAAAATAACACACACTTAATACACTACATGATTATATCACATATTTCTACACCCCCAAATGGGGATGGAACTACTCACACATATTTAAACTAACTACTCTAACAAAAGAAAGCATTATACTGAAATGAAACCACACTAATCAAGCAAGAAATATTAAAGAAGCATAAAACAAAACAAACAATCAAGCATGCATATGAAAGAAAATTAAACTAAGAGAGGAACAACACAATTAAAGGAAAACATATATTATTAACTCACACAATTACAAGTAGTCCTACCTCTACCAGAGTTTTGCTTCAAGACTTCACTCTTAGTAGGGAATGTGACCACCAAAGAGAGAGATGGATACAATGGGAAGTGAAGAGTTCTATTTATAAGCATGGAAAAAGCTAATCCGGGACAATCCCTCGATGTGGGACTAAACCAATACCAAAAATAGCCTAAACACATGATAATACAAGTCCAGGAGGAAGCTTAGCGGATCTGGGCTTAACTAGACCGCCAATTGGCGGTTCCAGACCGCCAATTGGCGGCCTATAAGCCTCAGATCCCATTGGATCTTCTGGTGGGCTTTCCTTGGTATGTTTCTTGGTCTTGGATGCATCTAACTTATTTAGTGGAGCTCCGACCCGAATCGAATTGACAAAATACTCCCCATGATGGTGTGGAGTTTCCTGTTTTGCTCTTAGATCCTTCTGTCTTACGATCAGGTCCTTCTCCCTTGCATCTTGGTCCCCAGGTCTCACAATTAAGTCATTTTTCCTGCTTTTTGGGTCCTTTCACGGCTCTTCTCTTCAAACCTCTTTATTTCTGAAAACTAAACATAAAACTCGTCACGTAGCATTGCTTAGGAGTAAGATAATGGATATAAGATACAAATATAAGCATGAAATGATGTTAATCACATCACCGTAAGGTATCAACGACGGATTGTGTGATGGATGTGTACCGTCACTGATACTTTTTGGAGGGAAAGAAATGCCGGGATGGAAAAGATGCAGCGACGGATTTCAGCCGGGGCTAAAGGTTTTTCTCCGCAAAAAATATAAATTCTTAGTATTTCATAAATCACTAATTCTCAGCATGTATTGGATTCACCACCATGAATAAGTGTATCACGATACATTTTAAACTGTTGTTACTCGTTTAAACACAAACTCCATTACTCGGTATTGTTCCTTCACTAATGGTAGTTTAAACTGGAGCGACCAAACAACTGAAACCCAAATAGTAACCATGACAAACAAAACTAAGAAAGATACCATATGTTTGCGAGCCTTTTACAAAGCATTTTTGAGTTTGGGGGTGGTTGGAATCTAGTTTTGGGCCTGCAAAAAAGGAAAGAAGTAAACTCAACCACTTTCTAATACATTATGATAAATAAATCACCACACAAAATTTATAAAAAATGAAAAGATCTCCACGCAAAATTTATACATGTAGTTCCTATTAATGAGATAAGTACACAAATCAGCAACTACTTTAATATCTGTGTAACTATCGGCAAAGTATATCATGGCCTCAGTAATATATGAAACAAAATTTTATAACTGCTTTACCTCCAAAATTGTATAAATACGAACTCTAACATCCCCGTCCGAAATAATGCTTCTCAGAAGTGATTTGGAACGACAGCCATATGCAAGTAATATGTGTTTAGATGTTGGATAAAACTGCACAAATATTTAAAGATTAAAATTTATGAATTTCTTTAAGGAACTTAAGAAAAGTAAAATCAAGGACAAATCTCCATCGAGAGATGACTTAACTACATAACATGAGTAAATGAGAAAGATGGTTCAATGTACTTTAACTACATAACATACTCATTACATCTTAAAGGAGTCACCTGAATTGATGTCAAACAGTGAGCAACTTCAGGCAGAGGTAGTACACATGCAACACAAGCTACTAAAAATCATCCACAAGGCGAAAAATGGCCACCCATTTCACTGCCACACATGCTTCAATTAGATAGGAAGAAAACTTTGCAGTTCAGAATTGTGATCATGATCTTGCCAGTTATTTATAATATGATTGATGCCTTGTTGCATTTAAAAGGTTAGCAACAGAAACAAAATGAGTATTTGCTACTGCAGATATTAAGTCTATCACTACAATCCAACAAATTAACTACCCGAGAAAATCTTATCAACATAAACGTGGAAAGCCATAAAAATGTCCTAGATGCAGAAACCCGTGACACGCATGCTGTCAATTAAAAATAAAATTGACTGAACACTACACATTGACTAAAGCACCTATACCTGCAGAGAGCAATTTGATGTATTGTGAAAAGGCAGTTGCTCGCCTCAAGTGGATGCAATTGAATCATATAAAAACAACTCTCACAACATTAATATTCATCAACAACAAACAACATCAGAGAAAAACACAGTAAACAAGGAACATACCAACAATAACAACAAGAAGAAACAAGGAACCACAAAAAGAATATAAACACGATTAATATTCTGATATAAAGATAGTAGTCGAACATAAAACATAATAAATCACAAGTCGATCGAGTTGGTCCAACTAACTACCCAAAACCAACAAATCAATTTAACTACCCAAAACCAACAAAATGTAACTATCCCCAAAAACAACAAAACCAATCCAACAAATTCACAAAATGGATATGATTAATCAAAATAATGATTCAAAATGTAATTTCACAACTTCAATCATACACATCACAAATTTAAATTATTTATCATACAAAATCACTACTTTAATTCTACAAATAACAAGAAATTATAATTAATTGACAAAAAAACAAAGCATAGATTATAAAAAATTGTAAATTAAATTTGGTGGTTGGAGTGGGATGGTCGTGGACTGTGGGGGTAGTGCTCTATGTTGGTTGTGGTTTATGGTGGTGGTTGTGGTGGTGGAGAGGGTGGTGGTGGTGGTGGTTTTGGGGGACGGTTGGAGTTGCGTTGGAGGAGGAGGCTTGGGCCAGGGGAAGGATGAGGCTGGGGTCGGCGGGAGGAGGTGGTGGTCGGGGGATGGGGATGAGGAGAATGCTGGGGTAGGGCGGAGGAGGTGGCGGCTGAGGGAGGAGGAGATTACCTGTGGCGGCGAGATGCAAAGCCAGCGCCGGCATGTCGAGGAGGAGGAGGTTTCAAGGTGTGGAGGAGGATTTGGGGGTTTTTGATGGAGGGATTGGGGATTTTGTTGTAACATTTTGGGGTTTCAAGGGATTGGGGTTAACTCTACCGCCACGGTATTTATCCGTGGCTGATTAGTACATATCCGTTGTTGGGGTAACAATAGTGTCGGATCCTACAACCATGGATCCTAGGTTTACCGCCATGGTATTTATCCGTTGTTTCGATCATGCATCATGTACTCGACTTAGGCACGTAGTTTGGCTTTTATTTAGCTTTACTTTTAGTTGTATAGTGTTGGTGTGAGCATTGGAACAAGAGTGAAGTGAGTGCTTGTTTGGTGATCTGCTTAATAGATTAAGGATTTAAAACATCTTTAAGGTGCACCACCTATAGCCTTCAAGATATTGTCGGAGATTTCATAACCCTTCCTTCAACCCCACAAAATGCCTCTCATAAAGCCTAATTTTAAAATCAAGTAGGCATTGACCCCTAAGGACTTCAGGCGCATTAGGAGAGTGATCCGGTCACGAACGTCATAGCCCGAGCGGCGTCGTCACTCTGTCGATAGTAGGAGAGATGAGATCTCCAGATCTGGGCTCATTTGCTGGGCTTAGTGGTCTTCATCAGAGGGAGGTGAGGTGTGTTGAGGTTGTGTGACCTCGCAGTTAGATGTCCTATAGTAGTAAGTACCTATAGTGACTTTATGGTGTTTGAGCCGTGTTTGCTAGATTAGGCTTCTACCCTCACCTTTACCCACACTAATCTCTAAGAATTCTTCCCTTCTCTTCGGAGTCTTATCCTCATACCCATTGTACGTTATAGTCTCCACCTCTGATTACACCTTCTAGTTGTGGGTGGTTGTTGAGTCGAGTCGAGCACGTTTATGCGAGGTTTGACTCGTCTTGGTGAGGGTGCTCGATGTAGGATCGTAAGGTTCTCTAATTCTAATCACTTTTAAGCTAATTACATACTTGTTTAAGCAATCAAGAATATACAACATAATCAAAACTAAACAAGTAAGTAAAGAGGAAATAAGCAAACCACAATGAGACAGGGGATTTTTATAGAGGTTCGGCACCCCACCCGAGTCCTAGTCCTCTCTTACAATCTCCGCTCGGATCACCGAGCTCGGGTCACGACTTCACTAACCACTCCCCGTTCCGGGCCTGGAGAGAACACATTTACAATCTTCAAACTCGCGAACAACCCTCGCCGAGCTTGGCAACTCCTCTCACAATCCGAGACGGATGCTTCAGCTTTCACCGAAACCTTTACTTGACTTTGACAGCAAAAAACTTGAGTGGGACAATCACTCTCTAAACTTGAGCACACTTGAGAAAGATATGTAATTGAACTTAAGTGTGGAAAATGAAGCTTGGAGTGTTTGGAATGATCTCTCAAATGTAGGAGGCAAATATGTGTGGGAGAGTTGTGTAAAATGGTGTTGGGAACACCTATTTATAACCTCCCAAGGTGTTATAGCCGTTGGGGTTAAAAAAGTAAGAGTTTGTGTAAGAAACACAAAACAAAAACCTGCAGGTTGCATTTCAGCATAAGTTCGGTCGACCGGATTGGGCAGAACGGTCGACCGAATGTGGCCGGACAGTCTTGGTTTTGGTTAAGTGTTTTTCGGTCTAAGTTTTGGTGATCTATTGAAGTCCAAATGATGTGAAATTTTGTGTGGGACTTCTATAGGGAACCTAGAGTGTATGTGAGCTTATTTTAGTTCAAGTTTGCCCAATTACACATAGTTCCTAAGACTCAAAATAAATCAAGATTACATGTCTTCAAATAAGCTTTATTACATGTCTTGACTTGATTTCCTTTCTTCCTTGAGTCTTGATCACCTGTAGAGGTTAGAACAGTACAATACATATGCTATGGCATATGTGTGCTACTCTACATGATTACAATTAAGAGTAGGTTGATTAAATTATCAAAACATAGATTAAGGCCAAAAAGCCAACACTCGGCTTTAGAGAGTTGATCCTTTTGTTGAGAAGGATGGTCTAGGTGATCGTCCATTGTTGAACGTTTTATTTAAACCGCAAGTGCACGGCCGCGATGAAGCGGTGGCAAGTACGGGTCATCCTCAGGGAGGTGAGCAGCCTCTTGTTTACACGAAATCAAGTGGCGGAAAAAATGGAAAAGAGAGTTGGTTACGCTAACCTACGCTACACTACGCTAAGAAGTATGAAATGTGGAAGAAGCAAACAAACGATGAAATAAGAACTAAGCTAAGAACAAAACAAGAATGCTGGAATTTCAGGAATGGAAAACCCCTAAGGGGTGGAGTGAGTGCACACATGCAAAGAGGTGGGTGTAGAATACATTCTTTAAGCACATGAAGGTGGTGTTTATCAAGCATAGGAAGTGTCTAAATGTTATGGCAAAACCTATCAATCTATTCACCAACTTGGTTGATTAACATTTACATATGCAAGATGTTTATTTCAGAACCTAAACAAGTATGAGAGGTGTCTAATCCTTTTGGCAAAACTCATCAAGTTGTAAATTCTATCCTAAACAAGAAAGCATACATTCATGTTTAATCAACACATTGAAATTAAAGCATTCATCCCATTCTCTAATGCATGTATGTACATCTACTCCACCCCCTAAAGGGGATGAAACTACTCACTAAACTTTACACTAATTATTAAACTATGGAAAGAAAGCATATTAAAACTAAGCTAGAATTAAAAGATGATTAAACTAAAACATGCACAAACAATAAAAGAAGCATAAACAAACAATGAAAGAAACACAAAACTTTATTGATAAAATGACTCACATTAAAAGTAGCATCCTCCTACTTTACTGTGTGCTTCATGGCCTCACTTCTAGTAGGAAGAATAGCCACTTAAAATATGGAGTGATTACAATAGGAGGTGAAGAGTTCTATTTATAGCCATGGAAAAAGGTAATCCGGGACAATCCCCCGATGTGGGACTAAACAGATACCAAAAATAGCCTAAACATCCTCTAATACATGTGCTGGAGAAATTTGAGCGGATTTGGGCCAAAATGGACCGCCAATTAGCGGTCTTGGACCACCAATTAGCGGTCTATTTTGTTCAGATCCTTCTCATTTTTGTTTTGGGCTTTTCTTTCTGGTATTGTTGGTCTTTGATGCGGTTACTTAACTTGTTGGAGCTCCGACCCGAATCGAATTGGTAAAATACTCCCCATGATGGTGTGGAGTATTCTGTTTTGCTCTTAGGTCCTTCTGTCTTGCAATCAGGTCCTTCTCCCTTGCATCTTGGTCCCTAGATCTCATAATTCAGTCTTTTTTCCCAGCTTTTGGGTCCTTTTATGCTTCATCTCTTCAAACCTATTTATTCCTGAAAACTAAACATAAAACTCGTGACATAGCATTGTTTAGGTGAAAGATAATGGATATAAGATACAAATATGAGCATGAAATGATGTCAATCAAATACCCCCACACCTAACTTTTGCTAGTCCCGAGCAAAACAAAGAAAGAGAAAAGCATGCGAAAAACAAGAAATCCTAACTCACTTTCGTAGGAATCACGGTTGCACTTAGCACGTGCAACAAGGCGTTAAACCTCCTTGTCGCCAAGGAGGAGGAGTGTTGTCTCCTGAGGGTTTTAAGAGGATATACCCACAAAATCCGAACAAGATGCATTAATCAATCTAGCTACACGACTCGTTGGACTTATTTTGTCGATCATGGGACGCGGTAATACTACGGGTCGACTCTATATATGTAATCCGTCCACACACCTAGCCTAATGAGTTATTCGTGAAAGTTAGTCAAGGACTTAAGTGAAAGACATGGGCAACCTTAACTTCTGAAAGTGATACAATGTGTAAAGTCCATTTTGGTTCTTATTTGACTCTTTTTTTTTCTTCTTTTTTCTTTGGAGCATTTATTGGTTGGTGTTTGATTCTCCCAGGGTCAGGTTTCGTGCATCATTGCCTATGAGGACTTACACTATCACGTACACCTTCCCCCCAAATCTCCACATAGGGCGATCCCTACCACCCGTGTAACGGGAGTTCGGTCGGCGCATCCCAAGTCAGATGACTCGAAAGCACCAGGCACAAAGTCCCCTCAGACCTACTTTCCCGAGTGATAGGAGCCGTGCGAGAAGAGAGAACACCACTTATTTATCTACGTGGGAACCAAAACCCCTAGACTTAAGTTTCACAAAAAGAGATTAAGGGCCCTTGACTACGACAAACTTCCTTATACTAACAGACACGAATTATTTGACTCACTAGGTTCAGGGTGGACTTATTTAAATGTTTGAGTACTGAAACCCTATGATTACACGCCCCCTGAGGGAAAACCAGGGTGCATCCTAACGACTCGACAAGACCTAAAGCCATTAAACTAGATATCCTAATGCATCAAGTTCAAGACAATTTTGGGAGCTTTCTTTTTACTTTGCCTCTCAACGGTTTTGCACATGCTAAACACACGCAAAACCCACAAAAACATTTTCTTTCGCAAACACATGAAGATTTTGAAAGAAATGTGAAAATTTTAAAGCACTCGGCAAGCAAACGAAGACAAGTCACCCAAGGATCATGGCAAGCAGGTATATCAATGTTAAATGCGGCACACTAACATGATCCTAGCAGTACAACCAAAAGAAAATAAAACCAAAGGAAAAAGACTCAACTATGTACACACGTAAAACAACCCCCCACACCTACTTCATGCATTGTCCTCAATGAATGTGAACAAGATACTACATGGATACATGCATGAAAAAGGAACTATCTCACCAACATGAAGTACAAAGGGATGTTCGGGGTCATGTTGATGGACACAAACCCAAATTCCCTCAAAACATGTGAGAAGCTGAAGAAGGGAGATAAATACGTAAAGAAATTGGGGCCCAAGTACACAAGGGTTGGGGCCCACAACAATCGATGCTCACTGAAGGAGTCTTTTATTATTTATTTATTTTTTCTTTTTTTTGTGTTTTTTTTCTTTTCTTTTTTTTACAAGATATATACATCAACCAAGATATTCTCATAATCATTTGGTCAAGGAACATCAAATGAGAACATCATGTTTTGAGGACCAGAGACTTGCCGAGATGGGCAAACTTCACTGGTACTCTGAGGTGTCATGAAGGGTGAAAGGTCAAAGCTGAAAGGCTTGAACCCCTCATGATATTGGTTGGGTGTGGGCAACCAAGAATGAAGTTGTGTTGACTCACTAGGGTTTAATTGCTCATCGAAGAAAACCCTCCAACCAATAGGCGGGTGCATCGGAATGAGTTCCTCAGGCTCATTCGATGGATGCAGCAGACCTGCATCACTAAGAATGGGGCTTCTCCCCAAGTCATCCAACAAGGACTTCCCACCATCACTTAGATCATCAAGCATAAGCTCGGTCATAGGTGGGTCCTTGTTGGAGTCAATATGAAGCTCAAATGGCTCAATGGCCATGGGACATGAGGTAGAGACACCTTCTGGTATAGGCATATGATGAGGTGTCTCACCATCACTAGTACTCTCAACTGAATCTTGCAACGAACACTCCCTTTGGACATTCATGTTCGAGGCCAGCTCACTCTGTTGCATTGCAAAGACAGGCAATGAGTCTTCGCTGGGCCCACGAACATTCTCAATGGGTTGCATTGGGGTTAGGGGTGTTCGTTGATTTTGTGGTGCTTTCTCCAATTGGCGGATGAGATTTAGATTTAAAGGTTCATCCATGGGTTCCTGTTGCCTACCAGAGTTGAACACATGAAACTCGGCACTCATGTTACCGAATGAGAGCTTCATGAGACCATTTCTACAATTAATCAAGGCATTGGAGGTTGCCAGAAATGGTCTACCCAAAATCAAAGGTATTTGAGAGTGGGTGTTCGCAACAGGATTGGTATCGAGGACAATAAAATCGACTGGAAATATAAAATCTCCAACTTCTATAAGCACGTCCTCGATAATCCCCATGGGAATACGAATGGATCTATCCGCTAATTGGAGGGTGATCTTAGTTGGTTTCAATTCTCCCAAGTTAAACTGTTGATAAACATAGAATGGGAGGAGGTTGACCGCTTATCCTAAATCAAGCTAAACATTGCTCAATCTAGTGTCCCCTATCGTACACTGAATAGTAGGACACCCAGGGTCCTTGTATTTTGTGTAGGTAGGATTGGACAAAAGTGAGCTGATATTTGCAGCCAAGAATGCTTTCTTAGGAACATTGGTCTTCCTCTTGGTTGTGCAGAGATCCTTTAACACTTTGGCATATTGAGGTATTTGTTGGATGACATCCAACAAGGGGATGTTAACCTTTACTTGCTTAAACACCTCTACTATCTTGTCCATGTTGTCACTCTGCTTTTTGTTTAACCTACTTGGATAGGGAGCTTTTGGCAGGTAGGTTTTCTGCTGTGCCTGAGAAGAAAGCTTTGGTGTATTACCCTCACCCTCAACTTCTTCTTCACCCCCATTCCCACTGGGGGCTGCATAGATGGTGGTGGGTGTGGCAAGGAAATGTGATTGTCAACCTGTTTTCCATTCCTTAAGGTCACAATGGAATTGACATGGTGAACAGGTTCCTCCACATGGTTCAATTGCCTCCCCCGAGGTACCACATTCTCATTTTGCATTTGTTGTTGTTGGTACATGCGGGGGTTAGCCTCAGGCTGGCTAGGTAAAGACCCTCTCTCTCTTTCATGTACAGACTGAGCCAATTGGCCCATCTGAAGCTCTAGAGATTTGATGGTCTGCTGATTTTAAGTAAGAACTTGACTCGTGGTTGACATAAAAAATTTCAATGAGTTTTCAAGTCCAAGAGTCAAGGTCTCAAGCGAATTGAATCGGGTTTCCATATTATTGGAATTTGGGAAACCCGATTGATTGGTGGTTTGCGTTTGGGGTGGCTGATAGGAATGCGCATGCATGGGAGGTTGGCGTGATTGGTACGGTGGTCTAGAGGAGTTTGGAGGACCACCCGGGGCATTAGTTTGGTTCCATGAAAAATTGGGGTGGTTCCTCCATCCAGGATTATAAGATGATGAGTATGGGTCATTCCTGGCTCTATCATAGACGGCGTTGACACGCTCCATCTCAGGAGGAATGGACTCACACTCGCTTTCTACATGACCTATCCTACCACATGAATGACAGGGAACTGGACCAGATGTGGACATGTGAGGTGCACTTTGTTGGTTTTGGAGCTCAATCGAGTCCATACGGCGCATTAAGGCCGCCATGCGTGCTTCGGTGGCCGTAGTGGTATCGATAGCAAATGCGGTACCCGATCTAGTTGAGTTTGCATTCGCGATCCTCGCTCCTATACTAGATGATGCAGGTGGTTCCCTCACACTCTCCCACTGCATGGTTTTCTCAGCGAGGTCTTCTAGGAAGGCCCATGCCTCCCTTTCATCCTTTCCCAAGAACTCTCCTTGACACATAGACTCAAGGAGCGTTCTGGACGGGATGTGAAGACCCTCATACACAATCTGACAAAGACGCCACAACTCAATGCCATGGTGAGGGCACGAGGATAGTAGTTCTTTGAACCTCTCAAGATATGCATGAAATGGTTCGGTCTCATGTTGATAGAACGAATTGATTTCGTTCCTCAATTTTTGAGTCCGATGATTAGGAAAGTACTTCTTGAGGAATGCAGATTGAAACTCATCCCAAGTCCTAAAGGAATTCGCCTGGTTGCTATACAACCACTTCTTGGCATCATCCTTTAGTGCAAAAGGAACGAGCCTAAGATGGATGGAGTCTGTGCTAAGTTGTTGCAGCTTGAACATAGCACAGACCTCCTCAAATTCCCTGAGAAAGATATAGGGGTCACCTTTCCCAGTGAAATGAGGGAGCATGGAAATGAATTGAGGCTTAACCTCAAAATGGTTCCCATTAGCCTCTGGTAATACGATGCATGAGGGTAGAGCTGTACGGCTCGGGTAGCATTGATCACGTAGAGGTATGGAAACAACAACTGGAAGCACTGGTCGCACAGGTGGGTCTAACAATTGCTCCTCCTCACGGAAATTAGCAGCCATTGAACCCGGACTGCGTGTGACACGAGAGGAGGAAGGTGTCGAGAAATTGATGACCGAATCCGGATTGACAACGCTCCTCGTCAAACGACCACTCTCGTCTTGTGTCCACGAAAGCATGCACAAAGGTGCACACATACAAAACAAAACCTTTTTTTTGAAAGAATGTGCGTAGAGGAGAAGACGGGGGAACACAGGAGAGAAAGAAGGATTCAGGAGAAGGAAAGAAGTTCTTATGCTACGGCGGATGGGTACAGGTAGAAGCACACAAGCAAACAAGGCTCAAACAATCCTAAGGTCGCTATAGGTCCTTACAGCTAGACGACGCCTAACTGCGAGGTCACACGGCCTCAACACGCCTCACCTCCCTACAACGAGGACCACAAAGCCCAGCAAGTGAGCCAAGATCCGGCGATCTCGTCTCTTTAACTATCGACAAAGTGGGCAACGCCGATCAGGTCATGACGGTCGGGACCGAATCACTCTCCTAATGCGTCCGAATTCCTTAAGGCCAATGTCTACTTGATTTTAAAATTAGGCTCTTGATTAGTGTGGTTTTTGGGGCGAAGGAAAGTGTGATGAAATCCCCCACCTTATCTTTTATGGGACAGCCCCTCCTTAGTAGCGTTTTGGAGTCCTAAATCTAGCAATCAACTCTCCAAACAACGCTCAACTCACACTTGTTGCAATGCACTTCCTACTAACTAATGCATGTTCATACGAAATGCATGAATGAGAGTAGAAGGTGCGTACCTCACGCCATCTCTCAGCAACAGAAAATAAAGCTAAGATAAAAGACAATCTAAATGCCTAAGTCACATACATGATGCATGGCCTAAAAAAAATTGCCTAATCTTTTGCTTTGAGTTTTAGGGTCCAAGTTGCTTAAGGGAGGTTTGATTATTGATCTGGGAACAAACTATACGTCAAAACATGCCAAATTAAGTCCCAGACCACTACATCATATAAAAAAATACTCCAAAGAAATTTCGAGGTGAAATGAAACAACCAGACCGCCAGTTGGCGGTTGTAGACCGCTGATTGGCGGTCTTCTTCTCTCAAACCGCCTCCAAACTTTACCAGGTGCTTCCCCTTCTCAATGTGAGTCTCCTGAAACAAAGAAAACTACAAGACAAAAATTAAATCCACTCGAATCGTCCAAACAAGAGTCTGGACTGGCACCTCCCCGGCAACGGCGCCAAAAACTTGTTGAACGTTTTACTTAAACCGCAAGTGCACGGCCGCGATGAAGCGGTGGCAAGTACGGGTCGTCCTCAGGGAGGTGAGCAGCCTCTTGTTTGCATGAAATCAAGTGGCAGAAAAAATGGAGAAGAGAGTTGGTTACACTAACCTACGCTACACTACGCTAAGAAGTATGAAATGTGGAAGAAGCAAACAAACGATGAAATAAGAACTAAGCTAAGAACAAAATAAGAATGCTGGAATTTCAGGAATGGAAAACCCCTAAGGGGTGGAGTAAGTGCACACATGCAAAGAGGTGGGTGTAGAATACATTCTTTAAGCACATGAAGGTGGTGTTTATCAAGCATAGGAAGTGTCTAAATGTTATGGCAAAACCTATCAATCTATTCACCAACTTGGTTGATTAACATTTACATATGCAAGATGTTTATTTCAGAACCTAAACAAGTATGAGAGGTGTCTAATCCTTTTGGCAAAACTCATCAAGTTGTAAATTCTATCCTAAACAAGAAAGCATACATTCATGTTTAATCA
Organism: Triglochin maritima; assembly: GCA_963682175.1. Classification (NCBI taxonomy): domain Eukaryota; kingdom Viridiplantae; phylum Streptophyta; class Magnoliopsida; order Alismatales; family Juncaginaceae; genus Triglochin; species Triglochin maritima. Next base: position 35,927,300 of record OY821773.1, on the reverse strand, counting down.
ACACATTGAAATTAAAGCATTCATCCCATTCTCTAATGCATGTATGTACATCTACTCCACCCCCCAAAGGGGATGGAACTACTCACTAAACATTACACTAATTATTAAACTATGGAAAGAAAGCATATTAAAACTAAGCTAGAATTAAAAGATGATTAAACTAAAACATGCACAAACAATAAAAGAAGCATAAACAAACAATGAAAGAAACACAAAACTTTTTTGATAAAATGACTCACATTAAAAGTAGCATCCTCCTACTTTAGTGTGTGCTTCAAGGCCTCACTTCTAGTAGGAAGAATAGCCACTTAAAATATGGAGTGATTACAATAGGAGGTGAAGAGTTCTATTTATAGCCATGGAAAAAGGTAATCCGGGACAATCCCCCGATGTGGGACTAAACAGACACCAAAAATAGCCTAAACATCCTCTAATACATGTGCTGGAGAAATTTGAGCGGATTTGGGCCAAAATGGACCGCCAATTAGCGGTCTTGGACCACCAATTAGCGGTCTATTTTGTTCAGATCCTTCTCATTTTTGTTTTGGGCTTTTCTTTCTGGTATTGTTGGTCTTTGATGCGGTTACTTGACTTGTTGGAGCTCCGACCCGAATCGAATTGGTAAAATACTCCCCATGATGGTGTGGAGTATTCTGTTTTGCTCTTAGGTCCTTCTGTCTTGCAATCAGGTCCTTCTCCCTTGCATCTTGGTCCCTAGATCTCACAATTCAGTCCTTTTTCCCAGCTTTTGGGTCCTTTTATGCTTCATCTCTTCAAACCTATTTATTCCTGAAAACTAAACATAAAACTCGTGACATAGCATTGTTTAGGTGAAAGATAATGGATATAAGATACAAATATGAGCATGAAATGATGTCAATCATCCATATCCACCAAGAGCTCCTTTGGAGCACGAGTCCTCATCACCTCTTCGAGGTGGAGGAGATTGGATTCCAGACATTGAGTTCCTCGGTCCACTTCCACCACCACGTATACCATTTCCTCCTTCGACTCGGGACGAAGAGGGTCCTAGTTGAGATCGAGTTGTGGGATTAACACCACCCATAGCTTGATAGGATTGACCGATGACTTTGTGGGAGTTGACCCATCCTGTTCAGGTTGCACAACCGCCTTACATAGTTTACCCGCCTTCTCACGGGAACAACTATCAATTGAAACCTCAATATGTAAGCATGTTTCCTACCATCACATCCAATAGGGAGGATATATATATCTTTATACTTGAATTCGAGGAGGTGTGCTATGATTGACATCATTTCGTGCTTATATTTGTGTCTTATATCCATTATCTTTTACCTAAACAATGCTACGTGACGAGTTTTATGTTTAAATTTCAGAAATCAATAGGTTTGAACAGAAGAGGCATAAAAGGACCTAAAAGCAAGAAAAAAGACTGAGTTGAGAGACTCAAGGACTAAGATACAAGATCAAAGAACCTGAATGTAAGATCGAAGGACCAATGAGCAAACAAGAATACTTCACACCATCATGGGGAGTATTTTGGCAATTCTATTCGGGTCGGCGCTCCAGCAAGCGAAGTAGATGCATCGAAGACAAGAAACGCCATCCAGAAAAGCCCACAAGGAAATCCAAAGCGATTCGAACACTGTGAACCGCCAATTGGCAGTCACTTTTGGTCCGGATCCGCTAAGATTTATGTGGAGAGTGTATTATTGTGTATTTAGTCTATTTCTGGTATTTTTTTAGTCCCATACCGGGGGATTGTCCCGGATTACCTTTTTCTGTGGCTATAAATAGAACTCTTCACCTTCTATTGTAACCACCCATTGCTTGGTGACATTCTCTCTACTTGGAGTAAGCCTTGGAGAAAAATCTCAATGTGGAGAAAAATTCTACCTTTAATGTGAGTTATCTAATAAAATAATTTTTCCATTGTTTTGTTCTTTTGTTGTTTCTTTATGCATGCATGCTTAGCTTAGTTTTATTTCTTTGATTGTAGGCTAAAGTAGTTAGAATGTTTCTTTTCTTCTTTAGTTTAATTGTTATAGTAATGTGTAGTGAGTAGATCCATCCCCCTTTGGGAGTGGAGATGATGTTCATACATGCATTAAAGAATGGATATGAATGCTTTATATTTTGATTGTGTTGATAAATGTGAATGTACGCTTTCTTGTTAGAGTCGAATACTACACTTGATGGGTTTTGCCACACATCTTAGACACCTCCCATGCTTGTTTAGGTTCTGAAATAACCAGCTTGTGTATAAGAATGTTAATCAACTAGGTTAGTGAATGGATTGATAGGTTTTGTCATAACCTTTAGACGCTTCCTATGCCTGAAAACACTACCTACATTTGTGCCTATAGAATGCATTCTTCACCATATTTTTACATGTGTGCACACACTCCACACCTTAGGGGTTTCCATTTCTGATTTCCAGGTTTCAATTTCCCTTGCTTTCGTTTTCCTTGTTTGATGCTTACTCGTTTAGTGTAGTTAGTTTAGTTTAGTGTAATCACAACTTCTTCCCCTCTTTTCCCACTTGCCTTCGAACAAACCAGAGTCTACACATCTCCTTGTTGATACTCCCGTACTTGTCACCGCTTCAACGTGGTCGTGCACTTGCGGTATTATAAACGATTAAACAAGTTTTTGGCACTGTTGCCGGGGAGGTGCTCTGTCCAGACTCTGGTTTGGATGATTCGAGTTGTTTTAATCTTTTGTTTTTAGTTTATTTTTGTTTCAGGGACATTGCAGCAACAAGGGGACACACCATGAGAAATTGTGAGCAGAAAACGGCCTTTTTGACCGCCAATTGGCGGCCTGGTGAGCTTCTTTTGCTCCAATTGTTGTTCTGGGGGTTTGTTGGTTCAGTGTACTAGTCTGGGAGTTTAATTTGTCATGTTTCAACCTGTAGTTAGCTCCCAGATTAATCAATTCCCCTTTTAAGACAACTTGGATCATAAAGCTCAAAGCAAAAGATTAGACTTCTTGCCATCTAGGTCATGCATCATTTGTAGACCTTGCACGCATTTCTCTTTTCTTTTCTTTAAATTCTTGTTGTCGATTGCTGGCGTGTGGTACGTGCACCCATTCTCTCATTCGTGCATGGTTAAAGCATGCATTAGTTAGTAAGATGCAACGGGACAAGAGTGAGTTGAGTGCTTGTTTGGTGAGTTGCTTGCTAGCCTAAGATTTCAAAATATCTTTAAGGGGCATCACCTATAGTCTTCAAAGATAAGGTGAGGGATTTCATCACCCCTCCCTTATCCCCAAAAAACACACACTCAAGTAAAGCCTTAATCTAAAAGTAAGTAGACATTGGCCCTATGGAATTCGGATGCACTAGAAGAGTGATCTAGTTAAGACCGTCATGACCTGATCGACGTCGCCTGCATTGTCGATAGTAGGAGGTACTGGATCTCCGGATTTGGTATCACTTGCTGGGCATTGTGGTCTTCGTTGTAGGGAGGTGAGGCGTGTCGAGACTAATGACCTCGAAGTTAGGCGTCGTCTAGCCTAAGGACCCATAGCCTTAAGTTGTTTGAGTCGTGCTTGCTAGATTAGGCTTCTACCTTCTCCCATTACCCACGCGAGCTCTAGGGATTCTTCCCTTCTCCTCTTAATCATCTTCTTCTCACCTACTTCTACATTCTAGTCTCCACCCCTTTACACTCTTTGTCAGCGTTTTTGGGTCGAGTCGAGCACTTTTTGCGAGTTTGGCCTCGTGGTGGTGAGAGTGATCGACTCGAGAGTTCTTTGTCGAGATGGATGGTTACATGGGCGACCATACATATCATTGTTGGGACCAGGACAATTCTCCCTGGTACTCCAGACCCATGCATCTAGGGGTGCCTCAGACAAACACCCCGTATGGTTGGGACAATCTTCATTGTTTGACTGAGCAATCTTCATATTGGGGTAATATGAGAGAGGCACCGACTGCTAGACCACCATCTAGTTACGTCGGATCGTATGTTGGTTCTCCAACTGAGACATTGCAAGAACCTTTGGACTCTTTCATGCATGTGGTAGATGACATGAGTGCACCAGTGGCTCTAGTAGCTGTGCCGAGTGATTGGTGTGGGTTGAGTGGTCATGTTATCGGGGAATGTTCTTATGTTCCCCCAGAGCCTGAGTATGAGCATACCTTTTCCCCAAATGCTCAATATGACCATTACGCATCCGCGTACAACCCGAGAGGGATGGATTCGTGGGGAGACAATTCTTATTCAAATTTTTATACATCATTCCCACCCCAGTATCCTCCTTCTGAATATCCTGAATTCTACCAACACCCTACGATCAATAATTGGACTCATTCTCAGCCCATCACCACCCAACCCATCCATTTCCCAAATTCTGACATGAACCTTACAGTCGACCTCAAACTTGATTCTTTAGAACAAGCCCTCCAAACATTCATGGAAACCACTCAAAATGTGTTGAAGTCCAATCACGATTCCCTGCAAACTATGGAAATGTATGTGAGTCAAATTACAAAACAATTAAGTAAACGTGAGGAGGGTGACATTTCTTGTCAACATGGGGATTCATCTTTTGATATCGAACCACCACCACATTCACAAATTCAATGCACAATCTTTCAGAGTCAAAATCCTAGTTAGTCTGAGCGATTTGGGGTTTCTATTTACAATCACACTGTGGGGGATTCGATCTAAATTGAGAATAGCATGGACCAACTTCATTATGAGTCGGCACAGGATTATGCCGCATCTTTTGTCCCATGGTTCCTGAGCCACATGATATTCATGTTGTGCCTCTTAAGGACTCACCTCTGGTGGAGCAAGTGCTCCCTAGAACCCTTAATTTCAAACGACCTGATGAGAGTTTGCCTCTCACTATTGTTCCTGATTATCTTGGAAATGATGGAACATCAAACAACTACATTGCTAATGAGGGTATTAGGAGTTCCTTGGAAGATACCTTGGGTAAGAGACCCACTTTCTGTTCGCCTGGTGAGTCGGACATGCATAACAAGGTTCTTGATCTCGTTCTGACCCACCAGCCTATTGGTTGGAGAGTTTGGATTGATGATCATAACTTCAGTACCGCAACGGCAGAAACTCTTCTTCCATTACGCAATTATTCCCAAACTCTTGAGATGTTCAAGCTTTTTCACTTTGATCCTTTGAATGAGATGCTTTTGCATCCAATTAATGAACCTCTTCTTTCATCTTGTGCTCTTTGTGAGGGGGGGGGCAAACATGAGTATTCTGGCCCCGCATGGTGTCATGTTACCTTTCCAAGTGCATTGACCCACTTTCGAGATTCACATTTGATGTCCTTTGACAAATGAAGATGGGAACTTATTTTTGTACATAGTTTTATTCCAAAAAAAGAGAAAAAAGTACAATAAAAGACTCCATGAGCTATCATTGATTGTTGTGGGCCCCAACCCTTGTGTACTTGGGCCCCATTTCTTTCACGTATTTGTCGCCCTTCTTCAGTATCTCACAGGTTTTGAGGGAATTCGGGTTTGTGTCCATCACTCTAACCATGCACGCTTCCTGTTGCGCTTCATGTTGGTGAGATTTTCCCTTTTTCATGAATAAATCCATGTAGTATCATGCTCACATTCATTGAGGACAATATATGAAGTAGGTGTGGGGGGTGCTTTACGTTTGTACATAGTCGAGTTGTTTTCCTCTAATTTCGTTTTCTTTTGTTTGTGCTGCTAGGGTCATATTAGTGTGCTACATTTAAAATTGATATATCTGCTTGCCATGATCCTTGGGTGACTTGTCTTCTTTTGCTTGCCTAGTGCTTTAAAATTTTCACATTTCTTTCAAAATCTTCATGTGTTTGCGAAAGAAAATATTTTGTGGGTTTTGCGTATATTTGGCATGTGCAAAACCGTTGAGAGGCAAAGTAAAAAAAAAGCTTCCAAATTTGTCTTGAACTTGATGCATTAGGATATCTAGTTTACTGGCTTTAGGTCTTATCGAGTCGGTAGGATGCACCCCGGTTTTCCCTCGGCGGTGTGTAATCATAGGGTTTCAGTACTCAAAAAATTAAAAAAGTCCACCCTGAACCTACTGAGTCAATAATTCGTGTCGGTTAATATAAGGAAATTTGTTGTAGTCAATGACCCTTTAAATCTTGTTGTGAGACATTAAGTGTAGGGGTTTTGGTTCATGTCTAGATAAGAAATAAGTGAGTAGGTGTTCTCTATTCTCTTACGGCTCCTATCACTCGGGAAAGTAGGTCTGAGGGGACTTTGTGCCTGGTGCTTTCGAGTCATCTGACTTGGGATGCACCGACCGAATTCCTGTTATACGGGTGGTAGGGATTGCCCTATGTGGAAATTTGGGGAAAGGTGTACGTGATAGTGTAAGTCCTCATAGGCAATGATGCACGAAACCCGACCCTGGGAGAATCAAATACCAACCAATATAATGCTCTAAAGAAAAAGAAAAAAGAATAGCACAAAAAAGTCAAATAAGAACCTCAATGGACCTTACACTTTGTATCAGTTGAGGATGTTGAGGTTGTCCATGTCTTGCACTTAAGTCCTTATTTAAATTTCACGAATAATTCATTAGGCTAGGTGTGTGGACTGATTACATATATAGAGTCGGCCCGTAGCATTACCACGTCCAATGATCGACAAAATGATCCATCGAGTCATGTAGCTTGGTTGAATAATGCATCTTTGTTCGGATTTTGTGGGTATATCCGTTGAAAACCCTCAGGAGACAACATTCCTCCCCCTTGGCGACAAGGAGGATTAACGGCTTGTTGCACATGCTAAGTGCAATCGTGATTCCTACGAAAGTGAGTTAGGATTTCTTGTTTTTCGTATGCTTTTCTCTTTCTTTGTTTTGCTCGGGACTAGCAAAAGTTTAGTGTGGAGGTATTTGATTGACATCATTTCATGCTTATATTTGTGTCTTATATCCATCATCGTTTACCTAAACAATGCTACGTGACGAGTTTTATGTTTAAATTTCAGAAATAAATAGGTTTGAAGAGAATAGCCATAAAAGGACCTAAAAGCATGAAACAGGACTAAGTTTAGAGACTCAAGGACTAAGATGCAAGATCGAAGGACGTGAATGTAAGATCGAAGGACCAATGAGCAAACAAGAATACTTCACACTATCATGGGGAGTATTTTGGCAATTCTATTCGGGTCGGAGGTCCAGCAAGCGAAGTAGATGCATCAAAGACAAGAAACGCTATCCAGAAAAGCCCACAAGAAAATCCAGAGCGATCCGAACACTGTAGACCGCCAATTGGCGCTCACTTTTGGTCTGGATCTGCTAAGATTTATGTGGACAGTGTATTAGTGTGTATTTAGTCTATTTATGGTATTTGTTTAGTCCCATACCGGGGGATTGTCTCGGATTACCTTTTTCTATGGCTATAAATAGAACTCTTCACCTGGTATTGTAACCACCCATTGCTTGGTGGCATTATCTCTACTTGGAGTGAGCCTTGGAGCAAAATCTCAAGGTGGAGAAGAATGCTCCCTTCAATGTGAGTCATCTAATAAAATAATTTTTCCATTATTTTGTTCTGATGTTGTTTCTTTATGCATGCTTATCTTAGTTTTATTTCTTTGATTGTTGGCTAAAGTAGTTAGAATATTTCTTTTCTTCTTTAGTTTAATTGTTAGAGTAATATGTAGTGAGTAGATCCATCCCCATTTGAGGGTGGAGATAATGTTCATACATGCATTAAAGAATGGATATGAATACTTTATATTTTGATTGTGTTGATAAATGTGAATGTATGCTTGCTTGTTAGTGTAGAATACTACACTTGATGGGTTTTGCCACACATCTTAGACACCTCCCATGCTTGTTTAGGTTCTGAAATAACCAACTTGTGTATATGAATGTTAATCAACTAGGTTAGTGAATGGATTGATAGGTTTTGCTATAACCTTTAGACACTTCCCATGCATGAAAACACTACCTACATTTGTGCCTATAAAATGCATTCTTCACCATCTTTTTACATGTGTGCACACACTCCACCCCTTAGGGGTTTACCATTTCTGATTTCCAGCTTTCAATTTCCCTTGCTTTCGTTTTCCTTGTTTGATGCTTACTCGTTTAGTGTAGTTAGTCTAGTTTAGTGTAATCACAACTTCTTCCCCTCTTTTGCCACTTGCCTTCGAACAAACCAGAGTCTACGCACCTCCTTGTGGATCGACCCGTACTTGCCATCGCTTCAACACGGTCGTGCACTTGCGGTATTATAAACGATTAAACATGCTCCATGTTTAAGCTTCAATAGCGTAACGAGGATTCCGTCAGGTTGAGTATGTTTTTTTTCGTGTTGAAGGATAATGCGATAAAATAGATGTACAACCTCCTGACAAACTTGATTTGGTCTTGGGAAGACTATGACCATCTTTCTGAAGAGATTCTTTCCCCAAAGGAAGACTCAGCAGTTATGGCACCAGATACATAAAATGTATCAGACTGAGATCGAATCATTTTATGCTTTCTTTGAGAGGTTCAAGGACCTTCACTTGCAGTGCCCTCATCATGGATTTTAGTTGTGGCAGCTGCGTCAGATTGTTTATGAGGGCCTCGACTACAACACCCACACATTGTTGGAGTCGATGTGTGAAGGTGATTTCCAAATGAAACCCATTAATGAGGCATGGAATAGTTTTGAATTAATGGTTGAACGAACCTTTGAGTGGGACATCGTGAGGGAGCACCCAGCCATTAGGTGTTTTGTTCGAGCTGGATTTTACCAAGTCGAGTGAACTATCACGTCTGAAGCAAAAATGGTTGCTCTCATGCGTATGATAGAGTTTAGAGTTGGACCGAGCTCCTGTAGCTCAGGTCGCTACTCTCGTTTGTAGTACGTGTGGACTTCCGGTCATAGTGACGTGAATATGCTTATGCTCCAAGCCATACTGAGCATGCAAACGCTATGTATCAACAACAGCCCCGCAACGACCCGTACAGTCACTCCTACAGCCCGGGATGGCGAAACCACCCTAACTTCTCTTAGGGGCCACAGTCGGACCTCGCACGCTCAACCCCAACCCCCACCTTATTACCCTCCACACCCATTGGTGACCTACCAACCACCATGATTAGTAGCATATCATGTGTAATATTTATGAAATATTTGTTTAATTTGGCCCTCTACTGGTGCCACTAGAGTATGTTTACATGTATTTCGGAAATAAAGATAACTGGCTAGAATAAAGGATTATGTACCAAATAGAAAGCCAATTGGACTCTAATCCTGCTGGAAATTATGCATGGACTTAGAAAGTCTCTTCACGAGTCTAGAGAAGTTCAAATTACGTTGAATTGTACTCAAATTGACCACCTCGATGAGAGGAATCTAAATGTACACCAATATTTCCAATATATGTACCACGTCAGGACAGATTCACAAAATAGTGATGAAAAATGTGGGAAATTATCTTGATTGTTGGATTGAGTTCATCAAGAAGATCTAGTACCTTAATCCTATATCAGGAGAGGGTAACCTCCATTCCACCGCTTTCTCTTCCCCTTCCCTTCTCTTGTATTTTCATTTTTTCCACCATTAGAGTAGCTTAGAATAGTTTAGGAGTAGATTTAATGTTTAAGCTTTGGATTTCTATTTGTATTGTTGTAACCTTTATTTGGTAAGTATCTTCACTCACTTTCTTCTCTACTACTTCCCATGTTAATGTGTGGATAAACCAACTCTTAGGAGGTGGGGATAATGGTAGCATAGGTTAATGGTGGTTGTGTATTGTTATTTATACATTGAATGTGGTGGTTAAGACTCTAATGTGCAAATTTACTTCTTCAAGGTACATGTCCATTAAGTGTTTGACGGAATGTCGTTTCTTAAATGGTTTCACACTTTGTGCTCATATCTAAGTGAATTGCCTTAAATATTTTTTTAGAATACATGTTTGACCTTAATAATGGGTTATGTGAATGTTTTATGGACGTTTGCCATAATCTTAATGTAGGATCGTGTCGGTTATGGGTCAGCTATGCTAATCACTTTTAGGCTAATTACCTACTTTTTTGAGCTATCAAAGATATGCAGCGGAATTTAAACTAAACAAGCAAGTAAAAGGAAGATAAAGGCAAACCACAATGGACACAGGGGATTTTACAGAGGTACGGCCACCGCCTACGTCCTCTCTTGCAAGCTCCGCTCGACACTTCGAGCTCCGTTCGCGTCTTCACTATCCACTCCCGGTTCCGGGCCGGGAGAGAACGCCTTTTAAAAAATAAGCTCCACGAACACCCTCGTGAGCTTGACTTTCTTCTCTCACAATCCGAGAGGAACACTTCGGGCTTTCACCGAAGTCCTTGCTTCTTTTACAACTGAGAAGTTGAGTGGAATACACTCTCTAACTTGAGCACACTTGAGAAAGATTGGAATTGAGACTAAAGTATGGAACTTGGAGGTTTGGAGTGTTTGGGATTCTCTCTAATGTTTTGGACAAGTTTGTAGTGGGAGAGTTGTGTTAAAATGTGTTTTACAACTCTATTTATAAGCCTTAGAGAGAATAGAGCCGTTGGGATTTATTGGGTGTGAGTTGAAGTGTGATACACAAAACAGAAAACGCAGGACCTAATTCTGAGTAAATTCGGTCGACCAAAACGGGACGAACGGTCGACCGTTTGGCAGTTTTGAACTAAGTTCGGTCAACCGGCTATGTAACGGTCGACCGTCCAACGCTACAACTTAGGTACACTTAAGTGATCGGTCGAACTCGACAAAGGAATCGGTCGACCGATTTGTACCAGGCACTATGGGGTTGACAAACAGTGATGAATTCGGTCGACCGGAACAGGTATCGCGGTCGACCGTTTTTCAATAGGAGATTTTAGTTTGTCAAGAGATGGACAAACGGTCGACTGATCATGGTTCTCGGTCGACCGATACATGAAATGTATTTGGGGTATAATTGGTTTAATACGAATACGACCGTTGGGTATATACGACAAAAGTAACGGTCGGGAAAATAAGTTTACGCGGTCGACCGAAATCACGGTCGACCGAAACCGGGAAGTGAAACACAAACATGATACTTGATCATCTGGTCGACCGAACGGCCTGTTGCGGTCGACCGAATGTGGGCAGACAGTTAGGGTTCAGGTTTAGTGTTTTCCGGTCTAAGTTTGGGTGATCTATTGAAGTCCAAATTATGTGAAATTTTGTGTGTGACTTCTATAAGGAACCTAGTGTGTGTTTAAGTTGATTTTAGCTCAAGTATGCTAAAAAACACAAGTTCCTAAAGACTCAAAGAAATACAAAATACATGTCTTCAAAAGAGCTTGATTACATGTCTTGATTTGATTTTCCTTTCTTCCTTGAGTCTTGATCACCTGTAGAGGTGAACACAAAGCAATATATATGCAATGCAATATGTGTGCTACACTACATTATTATAATTAAGATTAGGTTGATTAAATCATCAAAACATAAATTAAGGCAAAAAAGGCAACAATCTCCCATTTTTTGATGATGGCAACCTATATCTTAACTCTATCTTAATACATGGAATTTGTATTTGTAAACTATGCATACTATTGCTCCCCCTTTGGATGTGCATAGTTTTTGTTCAATTTTATACCAAATTCCAAGTTACCCCCTTAATTATCTCTCCCCCTTTGACATCCATCAAAAATTGATATTAAAAAACAATGGTTACACAATTGAAGGTCAATGTGGATGTCTTGTAATGAAGTTGCTCCCCCTAAATTTTGCACTTCATTACTCTAAGAAAATGATATTCAATAAGCTCCCCCTATCGATATGAATATGATTTTGCAATTTGGTTGCTCCCCTATTAACATCAAGTGAATATTACAATTAAGCATGTGATGTTTCATTTTCTACATCCATTTAGACAATTTGACTCTAAACATTATGGATGTTATTCAAACATAAAGATTTGCAATGAATGGGTATATGATATGTCAATTTAGCATATAACCAAGACTAGAACCAATTTGATTGATAAAGTTTAGAGGATAGGAAATTATACCAACTTGAAGCTTGAATTGGTTACAATCTCATTTGGTCTTGCAACCGGATTTGAATTTAACTCTTAAGCTCGCCTGGTCACCACCGATTTCTTCCTCAAGCACCTACAAGTGTAGATTTCGGTAACCAAACCACTTTGGGTCCTTGAATGTTAGCTTTGGGAATCCAAAGTATTTTGGTTTTAGGAGCCCACACACTTGAGGAACTGTGATTAATGAACATACGCTTGTCATTTAGTGTAGTGTGAGATACATGGTTTTTCAATTTTGCATTGTATCCTAAACCATGTTTTTGCAAAGATTGCCTTTGACTACCTAATAGCATGTTAAGCATCTTAGTTCCATGTGTGAATTTTTCTAGATCTTTTCTTAATTGCACATTGTAAGCTTGAAGATCTAATTGTTCACAATCTATTGGTGTTGCTTTTAATTGTTCAAAATTTGATGCATTATTTTCTAGTTTAGCAACCACCTCATTCTTCTCATTCATGCATGTTTCAATTTGGCTTTGGAGATCTTTGATTAGCTTTCTAGCATTCTTATTTTTATCACAAATGATCTCATATTGTTTAACTAAGTCATGGAATGCATTTTGAAGCTCATCATGTGTATAATTTTCATTATTTGCACTAGAGTTTCAACTATCACTATAATTAGACTTAGTTGAACATGAATTATTAGAGCAAGAGTTAAATTCTACCTCACTTTGATCTTCAATAGCCATGAAGCATGAGTGAGCCACATCTCTTCGACTTTGCAAGGAAGACAGCGATGATGATGGTGATGAAGAATCATCCCATGTAGCCTTGTGAGCTACCTCCTTCCTTTCTCTTCTCTTGCTCTTCTCCTTTTCTCTTTTCCTCTCCCTTCTCTCCTTTTTCTTCTCCCCTTCTCTTCTCTCATTTTCACTCTTTTCCTTCTCCTTCTTCTTTTATCTCTTTTCACTTCTTCTACCTCTTCTTTCATCCTTTTCTTCTTTATCCTTCTTGAGGTATTTGAAGAAGTCTTTTGCTAGGACTTCAATGTCCTCATCTTCTACACTCCTCCTTAGTTGGTCAATATTTGCATGTAATCCCAAGGTGTGTTTGTTCTTGGAGGCTTCCTTCTCCTTCCGATGGTTAATTTGGAGCTCATAAGCCATGAGATTTCCAACGAAGTTCCTCCATCTTTAATTTTGAAAGATCATGCGCCTCTCCAATTGCGATGACTTTATCTTCCCAATCGATGCTAAGTGACCAGAGGAACTTCCTTGTCATCTCTGCTTCATTGATTTTTCTTCCAAGAACCAAAAGAGAGTTAGTAATATCGGTGAAGCGAGTGTTCCTTCCGCTTATGTTCTAACCGATTTGCATAGAAAATATTTCATATTTATGCATGAGGAGACTAATGCGGGTTTCCTTAGTTTTGCTATCCCCCTCATAATGCATTTGCAATCTATGCCATATTTCATATGCACTTTCACAACCCCTAATTCTATTGTATTCACCCTCATTTAGCCCACAATATAGAATGTTCATTATTTTTGAGTTCATCTCAATTTCTTTTATTTTGGGCCTAGTGAGTTAATCTAATTCATCTTCAATTGGGGGTGTGTATGGATTTCGGAGAAACATCCAATACTTAAGGTCATTTGAAATTAGGAATATTTTCATCCTATTCTTCCAATAATCACAATTTGACCCATTTAGGAAAGGACGTCGAGTTGTGCATAATCCCTCTACGTTATTAGATGTATTAGCCATGCTAAACATACGATGAAGTATAGAATTTAGCTAACAACGCTCTGATACCAAATGTAGGACCGTGTCGGTTATGGGTCGGCTATGTTAATCACTTTTAAGCTAATTACCTACATGTTTGAGCTATCAAAGATATGCAGCGGAATTTAAACTAAACAAGCAAGTAAAAGGAAGATAAAGGCAAACCACAATGGACACGGGGGTTTCACAGAGGTTTGGCCACCGCCTACGTCCTCTCTTGCAAGCTCCACTCGACACTTCGAGCTCCGCTCGCGTCTTCACTATCCACTCCTCGTTCCGGGCCGGGAGAGAACGCCTTTTACAAAACAAGCTCCACGAACACCCTCGTGAGCTTGACTTTCTTCTCTCACAATCCGAGAGGAACACTTCGGGCTTTCACCGAAGTCCTTGCTTCTTTTACAACTGAGAAGTTGAGTGGAATACACTCTCTAACTTGGGCACACTTGAGAAAGATTGGAATTGAGACTAAAGTGTGGAAATTGGAGGTTTGGAGTGTTTGGGATTCTCTCTAATGTTTGGGACACGTTTGTAGTGTGAGAGTTGTGTTAAAATGTGTTTTACAACTCTATTTATAAGCCTTAGAGAGAATAGAGCCATTGGGATTGATTGGGTGTGAGTTGAAGTGTGATACACAAAATAGAAAAATGCAGGACCCAATTTTGAGTAAATTCGGTCGACCGAAACGGGACGAACGGTCGACCGTGTGGCAGTTTTGAACTAAGTTCGGTCGACCGGTTAGGTAGCGGTCGACCGCCCAACACTACGACTTAGGTAAACTTAAGTGATCGGTCGAACTCAACAAAGGAATCGGTCGACCGATTTGTACCAGGCACTATGGGGTTGACAAACGATGATGTATTCGGTCGACCGAAACATGTCTCGCGGTCGACCAATTTTGAACAGGAGATTTGAGTATGTCAAGAGATGGACAAATGGTCGACCGATCATGGTCCTCGGTCGACCGATACATGAAATGTATTTGGGGTATAATTGGTTTAATACGAATACGACGGTTGGGTATATACGACAAAAGTAACGGTCGGGAAAATAAGTTTACGCGGTCGACCGAAAGTGGATTCACGGTCGACCGAAACCGGGCAGTGAAACACAAACAAGATACTTGATCATCCGGTCGACCGAACGGCTTGTTTTGGTCGACCGAATGTGGGCAGACAGTTAGGGTTCAGCTTTAGTGTTTTCCGGTCTAAGTTTGGGTGATCTATTGAATCCCAAATTATGTGAAATTTTGTGTGTAACTTATATAAGGAACCTAGTGTGTGTTTAAGTTGATTTTAGCTCAAGTATGCTCAAAAAACACAAGTTCCTAAAGACTCGAAGAAATACAAAATACATGTCTTCATAAGAGCTTGATTACATGTCTTGACTTGATTTTCCTTTCTTCATTGAGTCTTGATCACCTGTAGAGGTTAGCACAAAGCAATATATATGCAATGCAATATGTGTGCTACTCTACATGATTATAATTAAGATTAGGTTGATTAAATCATCAAAACATAGATTAAGGCCAAAAAGCCAACACTTAAAACATCTTCCTTGCTCTCATCACTAACTTGAAACCTCAAACCGTCCACACTTTAGTCTTAAATCCAATTCTCACTAAAGTGATCTAAAGATTAGAGAGTATTGTCCCACTCATTGTGGTGCAAAGAAGAAAGGGTCTTGTTGAAAGCCTAAGACAAGAGTATAGACTTCGGTGAGAGCCCGAAGTGTCTGTTGGCTTTTTGGCCTTAATCTATGTTTTGATGATTTAATTAACCTAATCTTAATTATGATCATGTAGAGAAGCACACATATTGCATTACATATATATTGTTTTCTGCTAACCTCTATAGGTGATCAAGACTCAAGGAAGAAAGGAAATCAAGTCAAGACATGTAATCAAGCTCATTTGAAGACATGTATTTTATATTTCTTTGAGTCTTTAGGAACTTGTGTATATTGAGCATACTTGAGCTAAAATCAACTTAAACACACACTAGGTTCCTTATAGAAGTCACACACGAAATTTCACATAATTTGGACTTCAATAGATCACCCAAACTTAGACCGGAAAACACCAAACCTGAACCCTAACTGTCTGCCCACATTCGGTTGACCGATACAGGCCATTCGGTCGACCGGATGATCAAGTTAATCCAGCTTATGTTTCCCTGTCCAGTTTCGGACGACCGCACCATCTCTTTCGGTCGACCGTTTCAACTTACTTTCCCGACCGTTATTTTTGTCGTATATACCCAACGGTCGTATTCGTATTAAACCAAAAATACCCCAAATACATTTCATGTATCGGTCGACCGAGAACCATGATCGGTCGACCGTTTCAACATGTCAAAAAACGCCTGCTATCGGTCGATACTATTTCGTTCGACCGATCCATATTTCTCTCAACCGAAACATAAGTTCGGTCGACCGGTAACCTGGTTCGGTCGACCGTTTCATTAACAAACTTAAGAGTTCAGTCGACCATTTCATATTTCTGTCGACCGTGTCCTCAACGAACCCAAGAGTTCGGTCGACCATTTCACCTTTCGGTCGACCGTTTCTGGACAGATTTGCAGCCCGATTTTCTTCTTTGTGTGCTTTGCACAAAACCCAATCAAATATTGTCCCAACGGATCTATTTTCTCTAATGCCTATATAAGGAGTTGTAAAACACATTTTAACACAACTCTCCCACTACAAACTTGTCCCAAACATTAGAGGGAATCCAAAAACACTCAAAGCCTCAAATCTCCACACTTAGTCTTAATTCCAATCCTACTCAAGTGTGCTCAAGCTTAGAGAGTGTTGCTCCACTCAAATTGTTGTTGTCAAAGGAAGCAAGGACTTTGGTGAAAGCCCGAAGTGTTCCTCTCAGATTGTGAGAGAAGAAAGTCAAGCTCGTGAGGTTGTTCGCAGAGTTTGTTTTGTTAAAGGCGTTCTCTTCCGGCCCGGAACGGGGAGTGGTTAGTGAAGACGTAGGCGGAGCTCGCGGAGTCGAGCGGAGCTTACAAGAGAGGACTAGGACCCGGGTGGGGTACCGAACCTCTATAAAAACCGACGCGTCTTTGCGGTTTGCATTATTTCTTACTTGCTCGTTTAATTGTTTAAATTCCGCTGCATATAACTCTATCGATAAAACGAGTAGGTGATTAGTTTAAAAAGTGATTAGTGGACCAATAACCCACATGATCCAACATTTGGTATCAGAGCCTTGTTCATTAATTTTGTTCTTAATCGATAAATTAACATGGCTCTTAATGCATCCACACCTTTAGAATCTTGTAAACCACCACACTTTGATGGAAATAATTTTGTTTCATGGAAAAGTAAAATGATATCATTTATTAAATCCAGGAACATTAACATGTGGTTTATGATTCAAACTCCATATGAATCACCTAGATATGATTTTAGTAAATGGAGTTTAAAAGATGAGAAAAATGTGTCCCTAAATGCTATGGCTATGAATGTCATATTTTGTGCATTAGGAGATGAACTTTTTAATATTGTTTGCTCATGTGATAGTGTTTATTCAATATGGCAAACATTAGAAAAGAATTTTGGTGAAGGAGATTCACCAACCGGGAAGACGGGAGAAGCAAATCCGAAGGATGTAGCTCAAGCAAAGAAAATGGAGATTAACTCAACATCTTCATCATCATCAAGCTCATCCGATGGAGAAAGTGAAGATGAGGTATCTTCTAGCTCTTCTTCGAGTAGTAGTTCAAAAGATAATGTCCATGGTTTTAATGAACTACAAAATGCATTTCAAAGATTATTTGAAAAATATAAAGAACTTCACAAGACTAATCAAGTAGCAAATGAGCAAATCCATGATCTTAAATGTCAAAATGCATCTATCTTAGATGATAAAGTTGATTTGCTTGCTAAAATTGAAGTTCTAACTTTAGAGAATGCATGCTTGAAGGAAGAAGATTTAAATGTTAAAAATACCTCATCTCATGCAATTGATAGTCATATGCTAGAAATTGATACTAATGACTTGCTTATTAAACTTGATAAATCTCATTTAGAAAGCAAGCAATTATTACATGACTTGAATTGCATAAATGAAAAGGTTGCAAATTTAGAGATTCACATGCTTAACATGAATGCAAAGCATACATCTATGATTAAAAATCTAAATTGCTTAAATGAATCTCTAGCAACTAAAAATAGTGAACTAAATGCATTAAACATAAAATTGTCAAATAAATTGCATAAGTTCACACATGGCAACACAAGTAATTATTATGTTAAAAACCTTCCTATTAAAATTAATGTTAAACATAATGCCATGAAGAGAAAAACTAGTGTAGAGGTACCAAAATCAACTTGGATTTGGGTACCAAAAGCTAAACTTAATGGACCCAAGCAAAAATGGATACCAAAGTCTACACTTGTAGGAGCTTGATGAGAAGATTGGTGGTGACCGGGTGAGCCAGCGTCAAATTCGAATCCGGTTGCATCACCAAGTCAAGATTGAAGCTATTCAAGATTCAAGTTTGGTATAAATTTCGATCTTTGAAATTTCTGAAATTTTTTAGCTCTAATCTAGTCTATATGCTTAATTGTCATATCTTTAGAGTTTAATTCATTGCAAATCATTAACCCTATTCATTGCAAATCATTTATCACATCCATTGATTTTAAATGTCAAATTTTTGAATGGGTGTTGGAATAAGGCTTAAGTTCAAACTTAAATGAACTTAACTTGAATCATACTCATAGTTTCCATCTAGCCTTATTGATAGGGGGAGCTTAAATGTTATATCTTTTATTAGAGTAATGAAGTGCAAAATTTAGGGGGAGCAACTTCATTACAAGACATCCAAATTCTATGCTTAAAGTCTTATTTAATTGTTGTTTTTATGGATGTCAAAGGGGGAGAGATAATTAAGGGGGTAACTTAGAATTTTGTAATCAAATTGAACAAAAACTATGCAGATCCATAGGGGGAGCATTAATATGCATAGTTTACATATACAAATTGTAACGTACCCGAAAACAGCGGAAAATTTAAACAATAATAAAGACCGTCAACGGTCAACACAGGGCACGTCACGGAAAAACAAACCAACATATATATAAAATATATAAGATACAGACCCACGTGGAAGTCAAACTATATAAATAAGTCAACTGTGATTACAACAAAAGTGAATGTACATGTAATCACTACCTCAAACAAAAGAAGCTAATAAGGAGAACAAGATCTAATCCCGGGGGCACCGTCCTCGGTCACCACCTGACTCTAAACCTGCTCGCTACCTGAAATGAAAATAAACAAACATGCCTGAGTTCCCTGCAGGAACCCCGTATACCAAACCTCCTAAAATATAAAAAGGAATTAAAGACAATGCAATGCTATGCACATGATCATCCACCTCGGGCCCACAATAATGCCCTCACCGCCTCCGCGGTACTGAACCACTCCTGCCACTAGGGTCAAGTCAGTCCATCGCTGCCTCACAAGGGTCAGTCGACACCACTGCTCCCCAAAAAGTGCAGGAAGGAACCCCCGGTACACGCCGCACTCCAGGAGCGAGTCAGCCCGCCGAATACACAACTCGGGTCAGACGACAGCCGCTGCTCCCCCAAGAGCTGCCAAACGCGCACCCTGCCGGAACATCCTCGGCCTACCGCTAAACCCTCGCAAACTGCCCAACGTTTACGGCACACATCCCTCACACCCCGCTCGGTAAGAGAGGAAAAAGGTAGTACAATAATACGCCTTCGTCGAAGGTGAAATCCATAGCTCTCAAAGCCGGTAATCAACCGTCGCCTCGGAGCCGGTAGTCGACCTATACTCAACGGATCGCGTGTGGATAAATCCACCAACCTGCGGCAGATCGGTCGACCGCTACAAGCACACCGGTCGACCGGTCCCCCACACAGTACACAGTACTGTACAAACAAGTCTACCGGTCGAACCATGCCAACCGAATTACCGACCAATCGGTCGAACAAAAGTCATCTAGCGGTCGACCGTTTGGATGGTCTACGCTATACAAATTTATATTATATATATCTGATCGGTCGAACCAAGGGGTCGTTCAACCGATAACAGGACTTCTCAGTATCTTGCCCAAATGACATTCGGTCGACCGGAACTGCTATACAGTTCGACCGAAACATCACAGGCACTCTACTGCTTAATTAAAATGCTAAGTCGGTCGACCGAAAGTTAAAGAGCGGTCGACCGTTTTGATGGTCAAAGCTCCCAACCGACTTAGCATCGAATGGATCGGTCGAACAAGGTTAAGGGCGTTCGACCGTTTAATAAGTCAAAACCCCAACCGACCCATTCTCATTGTTATTCGGTCGACTGGCTAAGTGGTCCCGTTCGACCGATAACAGCATATCCCCTTTTTCCCACACAAATCTGGCATAACGGTCGACCGTCTAACGACATCGTTCGACCGTTCGCGGGTAAACATCAATATAATAATAGGATCGGTCGACTGCCCAAAGGCACCGGTCGACCGATCGTCGTCTTCAACCTCTGAATTGGTTGAAATCCGACGGGGAATTCGACACCAACGTCGATCCCCAACACTCACAAGGCTTATGTGAGTTATAATGAAGATTTGGCATACCTTTTTGACGGTTGTGGAAGCCTCCCAAGCTTTGGCAACTTCAACCCACTTCTTCTTCTTCTTCTTCTTCTTCTCCTCTTCCTCTTCTTCTCTCCTTATTCTTCTTCACCAAAATCACCTCTCTCACGCTCTGGAGAAACAAAATAACCAAGGAAACGTTTTTCCTTAACCTCACCTCTATTTATAGAAGAAACCAAGCTTATCCTCAACTCACCTCCAAATCTTCCAATCCAAACAAGCCACCTCATGCTTCACTAATCAAAGCTTAATTTAGGTTAATTAGGTTTAGTTTAGTTTAATTTAGGTGTTTAGATTAGGTTCTTACACAAATTCCATGTATTTAGATAGAATTAAGATACAAGTTGCCATCATCAAAAAGGGGGAGATTGTTGGCTTTTTGGCCTTAATCTATGTTTTCATGATTTAATTAACCTAATCTTAATTATGATCAAGTAGAATAGCACACATATTGCATTACATATATATTGCTTTGTGCTAACCGCTACAGGTGATCAAGACTCAAGGAAGAAAGGAAATCAAGTCAAGACATGTAATCAAGCTCATTTGAAGACATGTATTTTATATTTCTTTGAGTCTTTAGGAACTTGTGTATATTGAGCATACTTGAGCTAAAATCAACTTAAACACACACTAGGTTCCTTATAGTAGTCACACACGAAATTTCACATAATTTGGACTTCAATAGATCACCCAAACAAAGATCGGAAAACACCAAACCTGAACCCTAACTGTCTGCCCACATTCGGTCGACCGACACAGGCCGTTCGGTCGACCGGATGATCAAGTTAATCCAGTTTGTGTTTCCCTGTCCAGTTTCGGTAGACCGCACCATCTCTTTCGGTCGACTGTTTGAACTTACTTTCCCGACCGTTATTTTTGTCGTATATACCCAACGGTCGTATTCGTATTAAACCAAAAATACCCCAAATACATTTCATGTATCGGTCGACCGAGAACCATGATCGGTCGACCGTTTCAACATGTCAAAAAATCCCTGCTATCGGTCGATACTATTTCGTTCGACCGATCCGTATTTCTCTCAACTGAAACATAAGTTCGGTCGACCAGTAACCTTGTTCGGTCGACCGTTTCATTAACAAATTTAAGAGTTCAGTCGACTGTTTCCTATTTCGGTCGACCGTGTCCTCAAC
The DNA here is from genome assembly GCA_963682175.1 of Triglochin maritima. Classification (NCBI taxonomy): domain Eukaryota; kingdom Viridiplantae; phylum Streptophyta; class Magnoliopsida; order Alismatales; family Juncaginaceae; genus Triglochin; species Triglochin maritima. The sequence goes on along the minus strand of OY821773.1, from coordinate 35,905,785 downwards.
GAACCCAAGAGTTCGGTCGACCATTTCACCTTTCGGTCGACCGTTTCTGGACAGATTTGCAGTCCGATTTTCTGCTTTTTGTGCTTTGCACAAAACCCAATCAAATCTTGTCCCAACGGATCTATTCTCTCTAATACCTATATAAGGAGTTGTAAAAAACATTTTAACACAACTCTCCCACTACAAACTTGTCTCAAACATTAGAGAGAATCCAAAACACTCAAAGCTTCAAATCTCCACACTTAGTCTTAATTCCAATCATACTCAAGTGTGCTCAAGCTTAGAGAGTGTTGCTCCACTCAAAATTGTTGTTGTCAAAGGAAGCAAGGACTTCGGTGAAAGCCCGAACTGTTCCTCTCGGATTGTGAGAGAGGAAAGTTAAGCTCGCGAGGTTGTTCGCGGAGTTTGTTTTGTAAAAGGTGTTCTCTCCTGGCCCGGAACAGGGAGTGGTTAGTGAAGACGTAGGCGGAGCTCGCGGAGTCGAGCAGAGCTTACAAGAGAGGACTAGGACCCTGGTGGGGTGCCGAACCTCTATAAAAACCGACGCGTCTTTGTGGTTTGCATTATTTCTTACTTGCTTGTTTAATTGTTTAAATTCCGCTGCATATAACTCTATTGATAAAATGAGTAGGTGATTAGTTTAAAAAGTGATTAGTGGACCCATAACCCACACGATCCAACAGTGTCCCTCTCGGATTGTGAGAGGAGCTAAGCTCGACGAGGGTTGTTCGCGTGCTTGAAGATTGTAAAGGTGTTCTCCCCCAGCCCAGAATGGGGAGTGGTTTGTGAAGTCGTGAGTGGAGCTCGGTGATCCGACCGTAGCTTGCAAGAGAGTACTAGGACCCGGGTGGGGTGCTGAACCTCTATAAAAATTCCCTGCCTCCATTGTGGTTTGCTTGTCCTTCCTTCCTTGCTTGTTTATTTGTTTAGATTCCGTTGCACATCTGTGATCGTTAAACAAGTAGGTAAAAATGATTAAAAGTGATTAGAATTAGATAACCACACAATCCTATAGGAACAACTATTATTATCCACATTATGACCCATGTGCCAATGCATAAAACCCATCATGGCGTGAGCACCAAAATGTTTCATGGGATTACCAAGATGAATTTAACTCATGCATGCCATTTCATCCCTAACATGATCCTCCTGTTTCATGCATCGCATACATTGCATCATATGTCTCTCATTTAGATTAATTTTATATCAATAAATGCTACTAAGGTATGTGTTTAGTCTTATTTACAGAATACAGAGACCTGAATGCAAATTACCCATATCCCGAACATAAATGCGTGCCAGAGACTTATTTCTGTCATAAAGACCAAGTTCAAGATTATTGGGATTCAAATGGAAATTCATCCAAGCATAAAAGCATTCAAGGACCTAATTGCAAAAAGGCTAAGGACTTAAGCACAAAAGTAGCCAGGGACTGAATTGCAAAAAGCCGAGGATCCGACTGCAATTAAAGCACCAAAATATTATCTTGGAGAAATTCTAAAGAAAAATCAATTTGGATCTCCAAATATATGAAGGAATTAATTCGAAGCTCAAAAGAAAGGAAAGAAATCATCCAGACGTGCAAAGGATATTGAAATCATACCATAAACACACAGGAAAAATCCGGATTAAATCAGCACATATATTGCGGCGAAATCGCCGCATCCTACGTGTATTCTGCGCCGGAAACGCCACCCCCTTGTGGATCCGTGGCTCCGGATTTTGTCCAGTCATGTTTCGCCACGTGTACTTTCCTATTTTATACCTACGTCCGTTGTATCGGCTATAAATAGCCCCGAAACGTTGTGTAGAGGATGTTCTTAGTTTTATGTTCTTAATTTTAGTCTTAGTTTTTGTTCTTCTGTTTAGCAATAAAATTCTGTTATTTTATTTCTTGTTTTTATTTTTCTTTTATAATTCCTCTAGGACCCCTTCTCTTTCCCTCCATCTATGAGTTTCTAACTCTTTCCAAAGGGTGGAGGTGACGGATTTAGGGTGATGAGAAGAGAATAAAGTTATTATTTTAATTTCGTGATTAGTATATTTTGATTACTTGAGTTTGTGTTAAATCATTTATCATGTAATGCTTTATAACCAATATGATTTATTATAAGTTTCTGAATTCTCTAATCTAAACCCGATATCTAAACCTCCACCCAACGGAATTCACCATCTTTGTTCTTATTTTAGTTTTATTTGTTCATGTTTCATGCTTTAGAAAATTAAAAAACCAAAAATCTCAAAACCAAACTTATTCTTCTCTCCTTCTTTCCCCTACTCGAAAATCACACAAATAACAAATCTCTCCCTCCTTGTGTTCGACCCGTACTTGCCACGTCTTCATTGACGCCATGCACTTGCGGTATAAATTTAATTCTCATCACTGTTCAATTCCAAACTTCATACCAATCTCAACATGTGGACCAATGGAACGAATCTCAACATACAAATACCCAAGTCCAACATTTTAATGACCAAGAAGTGAACCTCACAATTGACCCGACACTTGATTCCACAGAACAAAGCCTTCACACATTCGTCGAAATGACTCATAGTTTGATCCAATCCAATTTGAATTCCTTGGAAAATTTGAGAATGAAAGTGAGGAAGGTGACTTTTCCTCCCAATGTGAGGAGTCCCCTTCTTCTATCGAACCCCCACCACATGCAAATATTCAAAGCACAATCATTCAAAGTCAAACTCCTATTCAATCTAAGGAGCTTGAGATACCATTTCACGAACATGTGGTGGGTGTTACAAAACATGTTAACATTTAGGTCATTTTTGCTCCCTTCCTCTTCTTTATTACCTAACTCCTGAAACACTACAAACAATAACTAGAGTAGCACAATATTGGGGTAAATAAATGATATATAGCATCAATATGATGCCTGATATTCTACTAATCAAATACCCCCACACTTATCTTTTGCTAGTCCCGAACAAAACAAAGAAAGAGAAAAATAAAAGAAAGTGAAACATATGAAAAATGAGAAAATCCTAACTCACTTTTGTAGGAATCATGATTGCACTTAGCACATACAACAAGTCGTTAAACCTCCTTGTCGCCAAGGAGGAGTGGTGTCTTCTGAGGTTTTCAGCGAATATACCTACAAAATCTAAACATTGATGCATTATTCAATCTTGCAACATGACTCGTTGGACCTATTTTTGTTGATCATTGGACACGGTAATCCTACGGGTCAACTCTCGGTATGTATCCAGTCGACACACCTAGCCTAGGGAACCATTCGTACAAGTTAATTATGGACTTAAGTGATAGACATGGACAACCTTAACATCCTCAAGTGATACAAAGTGTAAAGTCCATTAAGGTTCTTATTTGTACTACCTTTTTTTCTTCTTCTTTTTGTTCTCTTTTTTTCATTTTATTTTTGTCTACTTGGTGTTTGATTCTCCTAGGGTCAAGTTTCATGCATCATTGCCTATGAGGACTTACACTATCACGTACACATTTCCCCAAATCTCTACATATGATGATCCCTACCACCCGTGTGACGGGAGTTCGGTCGGCGCATCCCAAGTCAGATGACTCGAAAGCACCAAGCACTAAGTCCCCTCGGACCTAATTTCCCGAGTAATAGGAGCCGTGCGAGAACAGAGAACACCTACTCACTTTTTTCTTATATACACATGAACCGAAACCTCTACACTTAAGGTTTCACAACAGGAGTTTAAGGGTCCCTGACTACAAAAAACTTCCTTATACTAACACGCACGAATTATTCGACTCACTAGGTTCAAGGTGGACCTCTTTATTTGTTTGAGTACTGAAACCCTGTGATTACTCTCCCCCCGAGGGAAAACCAGGGTGCGTCCTTACGACTAGATAAGACCTAAAGCCGGTGTACTAGATATCCTAACGCATCAAGTTCAAGTCAATTTTGGGAGCTTCTATTTTACTTTGCCTCTCAACGGTTTTGCACATGCTAGACACACGCAAAACCCACAAAACATTTTTTTCACAAACACATGAAGATTTTGAAAGAAATAGAAATTTTAAAGCACTAGGCAAGCAAAAGAAGGCAAGTCACCCAAGGATCATGGCAAGCCGATATATCGATATTAAATGCAACACACTAACATGACCCTAACAATGCACACAAAATAAAACAAAAGAAAGGGAAAAGACTCGACAATGTACACACGTAAAACACCCCCCACACTTACTTCATCCATTGTCCTCAATGAGTTTGAGCATGATACTACATGTATAGATGTATGAAAAAGACAAGATCTCACCAACGTGAAGTACAAAGGGAAGTTCATGGTTTTGTTGATGGACACAAACTCGAATTACCTTCAAAACCTGTGAAATACTTAAGAAGGCAGACAAATAAGTGAAACAAATAGGGCCCACTTACACAAGGGTCGGAGCCTACAACAAGCTATGCTCACTCTTGGAGTTACTTTTTTTGGTTTTTTTTAACCGCAAGTGCACGGCCACGTTGAAGCGGTGGCAAATACGGGTCATCCACTGGGAGGTGTGTCGACACCTGATTTGTGCGAAGGCGAGAGGTAAAGAAAAGGAAGAAGGATCTATTACACTAAACTACACTACAATGCTAAACTAGTAAACAAGCAAGCTGAAATGAAATAACTAAACAACTAAGCTAAACAACTAATGAAGAAGATAAAAAGACAGGAATGGAAACCCCTAAGGGGTGGAGTGTGTGTGTGTGCGCACATGAAATAAGTGTGGTGTTGAATGCATACTATAAGCTCAAGTGTGGTTAGTGTTTGTTCATGCATAAGAAGTACTTCATGGCAAGACCTATCATTTACAACACTAGCCTAGGTGATTAATATGAGCAATGGAAGGTTGTTATTAAGACACTTAGACATGCATGGAGTGTACCTAAGCTATGGCAGAAACCATCAAGTAAGGTTCTTAATAATTCAAGCAAGCATACTAATATTTCTCACAGAACATTCATATTAAGCATTCATACCACCTACATAACATGTACATACATCTACTCCACCCCCAAAGGGGATGGAACAACTCACTACTCATTACACTAACTATATTAACAAAAGAAAGCATAATACTGAAATGAAAGTTAACTAAGAAAGCAAGAAGTATTAAAGAAGCTTAAAAGGAAATGAAAGACTAAACAAACATGCACAAATTAAAAGACAAGATTAAAAGAAACTAGAAGAATTATTTTATTAACAAATGACTCACATTGAAGGTAGCATTCTTCTCCACCTTGAGTTTTTGGTTCAAGTCTCACTCCTTAGTAGAGAGAATGCCACCAAGCAATAGATAATTACAATGGAAGGTGAAGAATTCTATTTATAAGCATGGAAAAAGCTAATCAGCGACAATCCCCCGATGTTTGACTAAACCAATACCAAAAATATCCTAAACGGACATTAATACAAGTCCAGGAGAAATTTGGGCGGATCCTGAGTAATATGGACCGCCAATTAGTTGTCCAAGACCGCCAATTGGCGGTCTATAAGCTTCAGATCGAGTTGTTTTTTGTTGTGGGCTTTTCTTGATGGATTTGTTGGTCTTGGATGCAAATACTTGGTTTGTTGGAGCTCCGAACAGAATCGAATTGCCAAAATACTCCCCATGATGGTGTAGAGTTTCCTGTTTTGCTCTTAGGTCCTTCGGTCTTACGATCAGGTCCTTCTCCCTTGCATATCAGTCCCTAGGTCTCACAATTAAGGCCTTTCATGGCTCTTCTCTTAAAACCTCTTTATTCCTGAAAACTAAACATAAAACTCGTCACGTAGCATTGCTTAGGTGTAAGATAATGGATATAAGATACAAATATGAGCATTAAATGATGTCAATCAAATACCCCCACACCTAAGTTTTTGCTAGTCCCGAGCAAAACAATGAAAGAGAAAAAGCATACGAGAAAAACAAGAAATCCTAACTCACTTTCGTAGGAATCACGGTTGCACTTAGCACGTGCAACAAGCCGTTAAATCTCCTTGTTGCCAAGGAGGAGGAGTGTTGTCTTCTGAGGGTTTTCAGCAGATATACCCACAAAATCCCAACAATATGCACTATTCAATCTAGACCCTCGACTCGTTGGACAAATTTTGTCGATCAATGGATGCGGTAATCCTACGGGCCGACTCTATATAGGTAATCAGTCCACACCTAGCCTAATAAATCATTCGTGCAAGTTAAATAAGGAATTAAGTGAAAGACATGGACAACCTCAACATCCTCAAGTGATACAAAGTGTAAGGTCCATTAAGGTTCTTATTTGCATTACCATTTTTTTTTCTTTTTGTTTCTTTTCTGACATTTTCTTTTCTTTTTATTTAGTTGGAGCTTCATTCTCCCAGGGTCAGGTTTCGTGCATCATTGCCCATGAGGACTTACACTATCACGTACACCTTTCCCCTAATCTCCACATAGGGCGATCCCTACCACCCGTGTAACGGGAGTTCGGTCGGCGCATCCCAAGTCAGATGACTCGAAAGCACCAGGCACAAAGTCCCCTCAGACCTACTTTCCCGAGTGATAGGAGCAATGCGAGAAGAGAGAACACCTACTCACTTATTTCTTATCTACACATGAACCAAAACCCCTACACTTAATGTCTCGCAACAAGATTTAAAGGGTCCTTGACTACAACAAACTTCCTAAATTAACAAACACAAATTATTGACTCACTAGGTTCAGGGTGGACTTCTTTGAATGTTTGACCACTGAAACCCTATGACTACTCACCCCCAAGGGAAAATTGGGGTGCATCCTAACGACTCGATAAATCCTAAAGCCACAGTACTAGATATCCTAATGCATCAAGGTCAAGACAATTTTGGGAGCTTTCTTTTTACTTTGCCTCTCAATGGTTTTGCACATGCTAAACACACGCAAAACCCACAAAACATTTTCTTTCACAAACACATGAAGATTTTGAAAGAAATGTGAAAATTTTGAAGCACTAGGCAAGCAAAAGAAGACAAGTCACCCAAGGATCACGGCAAGCAGATATATCGATATTTAAATGCAACACACTTACATGACCTAACAATGCAAACAAAAGAAAACAAAATCAAAAGAAAAGACTCGACTATGTACACACGTAAAACACCCCCCCACACCTACTTCATGCATTGTCCTCAATGAATGCGAGCAAGATACTGCATGGAATTATGCAATGAAACAGGAAAGATCTCACCAACGTGAAGTAAAAAGGGAAGTGCATGGCTATGTTCATGGACACAACCCAAATTCCCTGAAAACTTGTGAGATGCTAAAGAAGGGCCACAAATACGTGAAAGAACTGGGGCCCAAATACATAAGGGTTGGAGCTCACAACAATCGATGCTCACTGAAGGAGTCTTTTATTGTACTTTTTTTTCTTTTTTTTTCTTTTTTTTATATAACTATGTACAAACATAAGTTCCCATCTTCATTTGTCAAAAGACATCAAATGGGAACCTCAAGAGTAGGTCAATGCACTTGGAAACGGAACATGACACCACGCGGGGCCAGAATACGCATGTGTGGGCCCCCTTCACAAAGAGCACCAGATGAAAGGAGAGGTTCATGAATTGGACGCAAAGGCATCTCATTCAAAGGATCAAACTGAAAGAGCTTGAACCTCTCAAAAGTTTGGGAAATAAGGGGCAACGGAAGAAAAATATCTCCCGTTGCGGAACTGAAGTTATGATCATCAATCCAAACTCTCCAACCAACAGGCTGGTGGGTCAGAACGAGGTCAAGAACCTCGTTAGGCGTGTCCGACACACCAGGAGAACAAAAAGTGGGTCTCATATCCAAGGTATCCTCCATGGAACTCCTAATACCCTCATGGGCAATGTAGTTGTTTGATGTTCCATCATTTCCAAGATGATCAGGAACAATAGTGAGAGGCAAACTCTCATCAGGTTGTTTGAAATTGAGGGGACTAGGGAGCTCTTCCTCCACCAGAGGTGAGTCCTGGTGCAAGGGCCACGGGACAAGAAGATAAGGCACAATCCTGTGCCGACTCATAAAGAAGCAGGTCCATAGTTTTCTCAATTGGAATCGAATCCTCCAGCAAGTGATCGTGAATTGAAACCCCAAGTCCCTCAGACTGACTAGGAGTTTGACTTTGAAAGATTGTGGTCTGAATTTGTGGATGTGGTGGTGGCGGTTCGATATCAAAAGATGAATCCTCATGTTGACAAAAAATGTCACTCTCCTCACGTTCACGTAATTGCTGCGACATTTGACTCACTTGCAGTGCCATATTTTGTATGGACTGTTGAGTGATTTCCATGAATGTAAGGAAAGTTTTTTTCAAGGAATCAGGTATGAGGTCGAAGTCAGAGCTTGGGAAATTTTGGGGTTGGGTGTGGATGGGCTGAGAATGAGTCCAATGATTTGGAGTGGGGTGTTGGTAGAATTCTGGGTATTCGGGAGGAGGATACTGGGGTGAACATGAAGTATAAGAATTTGAATAAGAATTGTCTCCCCACGAATCCATCACTCTCGGGTTGTACGCGGATGCGTAGTGGTCATAATGAGCATTTTGGGAAAAGGTATGCTCATACTCAGGCTCAGGGGGAACATAAGGACATTCCCCCATAACATGACCACTCATCCCACAACAGTCGCACAGTACGGCTACTGGAGCCACTGGTGCACCCATGTCATCTACCACATGCATGAAAGAGGCCAAAGGTTCTTCTAATGTCTCAGATTGATGACCAACATATGATCCGACGTAACTAGATGGTGGTCTAGCAGTCGGTGCCTCTCTCATGTTACCCCAATATGAAGATTGCTCAGTCACACAATGAAGATTATCCGAACCATACGGGGTGTTCGTCTGAGCCACCCCCGGTTGCATGGGTCCGGAATACCAGGAATAATTGTCCTGGTCCCAACAATGATATGGATGGTCGCCCATGTAACCATCCATCTCAACAAACAACTCTCGAGTCGACCACTCTCACCACCACGAGACTAAGCTCGCAAAAAGTGCTCGACTCGACCCTAAAACGCAACCAGAGAATGTAAAGGGGAGGAGACTAAAATGTAGAAGTACGTGAGAAGAAGATGACTCAGAGGAGAAGGGAAGAATCCCTAGAGCTAGCGTGGGTAGAGGGATCAGGAAGAAGCCTAACTAGCAAGCACGACTCAAACAATGTAAGTCAAATGGTCCTTAGGCTAGACGACGCCTAACTTCGAGGTCACTAGCCTCGACACGTCTCACCTCCCTACAACGAGGACCACAATGCCCAGCAAGTGAAACCAGATCCAGAGATCCAATACCTCCTACTATCGACAAGGTAGGCAACGCCGATCAGGCCATGACGGTCTCAACTAGATCACTCTCCTAGTGCGTCCAAAATCCTTAGGGCCAATGTCTACTTGCTTTTAGAATTAAGGCTTTGATTAAGAGTGATTTTTGGGGTCAAGGAAAGGGTGATGAAATCCCCCACCTTATCTTTTATGGGACAGCACCTCCTTAGTAGCGTTTTGATCCTAAATCTAGCAATCAATCGCTCCAATCAAACGCTCACTCACTCTTGTCCTGATGCAATTCCTACTAACTAATACATGGGCATACGAGATGCATGAATGAGTGTAGGAAATTGCGTACCTCAGGCCTGCGCTCAACAACTGAAAATAAAGCTAAAAGAAAAGACAACTATATGCCTAAGTCAATACATGATGCGTGACCTAAACAAGTAAGAATGTCTAGTCTTTTGCTTTGGATTTTAGGGCCAAGTTGATTAATGGGGGAGTGATTAATGATCTGGGAGCAAACGAGAAATCACAGCATGCAAAATAGGGCTCCCAGATAACAACAATGAACTAATCAACTACCCGAAGAAAACTGAGAGTCAGAAACCCTCACCAGGCCGCCAATTGGCGGTCTGAGACCGCTGATTGGCGGTCCTTTTTGAAGATTGGGTGCTCCAACTCCTCCAGAAGCCTCCCCGTGAGCTCTAGGATCCATGAAACTAAGAAAAACTGAAAACAAAAAATTAAAAACCCCTCGAGTCGTCCAAACCAACGTCTGGACAGAGCACCTCCCCGGCAACGGCGCCAAAAACTTGATTGATCGTTTTATATTAACCACAAGTGCACGGCCGCGTTGAAGCGGTGGCAAATACGGGTCGTCCACTGGGAGGTGTGTCGACACTTGGTTTGTGCGAAGGCGAGAGGTAAAGAAAAGGAAGAAGGATGTATTACACTAAACTATACTACAATGCTAAACTAGTAAACAAGCAAGCTGAAATGAAATAACTAAACAACTAAGCAAAAAAACTAATGAAGAAGATAAAAAGACAGGAATGGAAACCCCTAAGGGGTGGAGTGTGTGTGTGTGCACATGAAATAAGTGTGGTGTTGAATGCATACTATAAGCTCAAGTGTGGTTAGTGTTTGTTCATGCATAAGAAGTACCTCATGGCAAGACTTATCATTTACAACACTAGCCTAGGTGATTAATATGAGCAATGCAAGGTTGTTATTAAGACACTTAGACAAGCATGGAGTGTACCTAAGCTATGGCAGAAACCATCAAGTAAGGTTCTTAATAATTCAAGCAAGCATACTAATATTTCTCACAGAACATTCATATTAAGCATTCATACCACCTACATAATATGTACATACATCTACTCCACCCCCAAAGGGGATGGAACTACTCACTACTCATTACACTAACTATATTAACAAAAGAAAGCATAATACTGAAATGAAAGTTAACTAAGAAAGCAAGAAGTATTAAAGAAGCTTAAAAGGAAATGAAAGACTAAACAAACATGCACAAATTAAAAGACAAGATTAAAAGAAACTAGAAGATTTATTTTATTAACAAATGACTCACACTGAAGGTAGCATTCTTCTCCACTTTGAGTTTTTGCTTCAAGGCTCACTCCTTAGTAGAGAGAATGCCACCAAGCAATAGGTAATTACAATGGAAGGTGAAGAGTTCTATTTATAAGTATGGAAAAAGCTAATCGGGGACAATCCCCCGATGTGGGACTAAACCAATACCAAAAATAGCCTAAACGAACATTAATACAAGTCCAGGAGAAATTTGGGCGGATCCTGAGTAATATGGACCGCCAATTAGCGGTCTATAAGCTTCAGATCGAGTTGTTTTTGGTTGTGGCTTTTCTTAATGGATTTGTTGGTCTTGGATGCATATACTTGGTTTGTTGGAATTCCGAACCGAATCGAATTGCCAAAATACTCCCCATGATGGTGTGGAGTTTCCTGTTTTGCTCTTAGGTCCTTCAGTCTTACGATCAAGTCCTTCTCCCTTGCATCTCAGTCCCTAGGTCTCACAATTAAGTCATTTTTCCTGCTTTTGGGTCCTTTCATGGCTCTTCTCTTCAAACCTCTTTATTCCTGAAAACTAAACATAAAACTCGTCACGTAGCATTGCTTAGGTGTAAGATAATGGATATAAGATACAAATATGAGCATGAAATGATGTCAATCACTCGCCCTTAGCGGGAGATAGCTCCCTCCATCTTTGGGAATAGTGGGAGATATAATGGTTGTCTATTGTTGTGCCGCGATTAAATATATGAGGTGTGTTTCACCCAAGTGGACCCCAAGTATGTTTAGTTGTGAATACAATGGATAAACGTATCTCGTATCAAATGAAAATAAGTTTTCTTAGCATTACCTAGTGCCCTCGCTCGGTTTTGGGAAAACGTTTTTCTTACGAGGATAGGTCCCATTCCCTCATAATTAAAACGACAAGAATCACAAGAGTTTGAAGATGCTAATGTTGCTAAAATTCAAAAAGGTTGTGATTAGAAAGAGTTTTTCTTACCTTGATATTGTGATGTATTCGATAGCCCTTAGCTAGTCTATATTTCAATTAATGGGATCTTGGATTGCTGCATTTATGGGCAAAAATTTTATTTGCAGTATTTACATTTATATTCGATATATATGTATGTGTTTTAAAACATAAAATTGGCATTAAAAACTTGTATGATTTATTTTGTAGAAAAATGTTGAATATCCAACCTATCGTACAATCCATGATAGAAAAATACCCTTTAGCAAATGATGGCTCAAACTTCATTGGTTGGCAACTCAAACTCAACATCGTGTTAAAGTTTGAGAAACTATCTCACATTTTGGAAGCTACAATCCCAAAATGGAATGAGAGATTAACCGATGAAGAGAAAGAGGCTAAAGCCAAGTGGGAAGACCAAGAGAACCAAGTTCACGGTCTTATGCTAGCATCCATGGGTGACTCGCTTCAAGCAAAATACTTGGATTTGAAACCCAAGAATACCATGGAGGCTTTATCTAAAATGTTCATGGATAGTGCCCGAAAGGAGAGCTATAAGACCACCATCGCACTCACAAGGTGACATATGGCGGAGGGAACATCGGTATCTATGCATTTTCTCACGATGCAAGGATACCTTGAGAAGTTGGCAAAGCTCTCTTCACCAATTCCCGAGGACATTGCTGAAGATATGATTCTTGGCTCTCTAGCCCCGTCCTTTAAGGACTTTTTGATGCACTGCCACGTGCGTGAAAAAGGGGTGAGCCTTGAGGAGCTGCACAACGCTCTCAAAACTGCTGAGGTTGACATGTGCAAGGGTAGGGACAAGCAGGTCATTGCCGTCCATGGGAGGATCCAAAAGATTGGTAAAGGAAAGGGCAAATCTACCAAAAGTGGTTCAATCAAGAGCAAGGGAGTAGGAAGTGCTCATAAGAGTGCCTCGAGGGGGAAATCTCAGAAATCTCCAACTCCCAATACGGAGTGCCTTCACTGCGGTGAAAAGTGACACATCCGGCCAAATTGCCCCAAGTACAAGGAAGACCTTGACAACGGAGTGATTGAACGTCGGCGCCCCAAAAAGGCCAAAGGTATATTTGTTATTGAAATAAATTTAGCCACCTCTGTCCATGATTGGGTAAGTGATACCGGATCTTGTGCTCACATAGTTTCTAATGTGCAGCTACTCGTGGATAGGAAGGAAGTCATGAGGAACGAGGTAGAATTGAAGGTCGGAAATGGTGCGGACGTTTCTGCGGTTGCACAAGGTTCTGTGGTGCTTCAATTATGTAGTGGTTTAAATTTATGTCTAAAGAATGTTTATTATGTGCCTTCGATCAGCAAGAACATTATTTTTGTATCATGTTTAGATATGGATAATTTTAATATAAATGTTTCAAATTCTTGTTTGTCTATATCAAAGAATGGTGTTTTCTATGCAAATGCATTCATAAGGAATGGTCTCTATTTGCTTGAATTGAATAATAAACAAATCTTTAATATCAATAATAAAAGACTTAAGACCACTCACGAGAATGATAGTCTCTTGTGGCACTATCGTCTTGGTCACATAAATGAAAAACGCATCAAGAAATTGCAAGAAGCTAACCTTCTTGGTCTACTTGATTTTAAATCATTGGAGACGTGCCAACCAAGTTTAATGGGAAAGATGACCAAAAAGCCTTTCAAGAAGAAAGGCCCAAGGCGAGTGGCTTGTTGGATTTGATACATTCCGATGTATGTGGTCCAATGAGTACTAGTGCACGAGACGGTTTCAGGTACTTCATTACGTTCACGGATGATTATAGTCGTTATGGCTATGTTTATCTAATGAGAAACAAAAGTGAGTCCTTTTAGAAGTTCAAAGAATTCAAGAATGAAGTAGAGAACCAACTCGACAAGAAAATCAAGTCTCTACGAACGGATCGTGGAGGTGAGTACTTAAGTGCCGAATTTGACTCATACCTAAAGGAGTTTGCTATTGTACCTCAACTCACCCCTCCCGGTATACCTCAGTGGAATGGGGTATCCGAAAGGAGGAATAGGACATTGCTCGACATGGTTCGGTCAATGATGAGTCAAGCGGAATTACCTCTTTACTTTTGGAGTTATGCACTACAAACTGCGGCTTACACACTAAATAATGTTCCATCCAAATCCGTGGAGAAAACTCCTTATGAGATGTGGAGTGGTAAAAAACCCAAGCTCAATTTTCTCAAGATTTGGGGTTGTGAGGCTTACGTCAAGAAATTGATGTCGACCAAACTTCAACCAAAAGCGGATAAATACTTCTTTATTGGTTATCCTCGTGAGACAAGAGGATACTACTTTTGGCATATAACCTCCAATCGAGTGATTGTAGAGAGGGATGCCACATTTCTGGAAAAGGAATTTCTAGAAAGAGTAAAAAGTAGTGGGAGTAGGGTTTTGCTTGAGGAAACTCAGGATACTCTACAAGATCATGACATGAATGATGACATTCAAGATCATGAAGGCCCAACGGAGATTCCTTTGGTTAGTGGGAGCATGAGTGAGAGACCCTCGCAAGAAATTGTGAGAGAAACTCAATCTTCCCCACCAAGTGTACGTTCAAGAGTTGAACGTGAACCCACTCCTCAAGAAATTGTGGAAGAAGTTTGAGAGACACGAGAAGAACCAAAAGAACTAAGAAGGTCAACAAGGGAAAGGAAGAAACCCGACTTGTATTTGGGACTTCATGAAATCATGGTACTAGATACCAATGATCCCTTGACCTTCCAAGAAGCAATGGAAAGGGAAGACTCCATACTATGGCTCAATGCCATGGAATCCGAAATAGAATCCATGTATGATAATCAAGTATGGAACTTGGTTGACCTTCCTCAAGGGAAAAAGACCATTCAAAATAAATGGGTTTTTAAGAGGAAGATGGATATGGATGGGAACTTGACAACCTACAAAGCAAGGCTTGTAGCGAAGGGTTTCACTCAAGTTCAAGGAATTGACTATGATGAAACTTTTTCACTGGTTGCCATGTTCAAGTTTATTCGGATTATGCTCGCTATTGCCGCATTTCATGACTATGAAATATGGCAAATGGATGTCAAAATGGTGTTCCTTAATGGGAACTTGGAGGAGGATGTGTACATGGTACAGCCTCAAGGTTTTGAAGATCCAAAGAATAGCGAGAAGGTATGCAAGCTTCAAAGATCCATTTATGGATTGAAGCAAGCATCAAGGAGTTGGAACAAACGCTTTGACGAGGAAGTGAAGAAGCTTCACTTCATTCAAAGTAAGGAAGAACCTTGTATATACAAGAAGGTTAGTGGGAGCCATGTAGTATTCCTAATCTTATATGTCGATGACATATTGCTCATGGGTAATCATATTCCTTTGCTTGAGGAAACGAGAAGTTCATTGAAATCTGCATTCTCAATTAAAGATATGGGTGAGGCTCAATACATCTTGGGAATCAAGATATATCGAGATAGATCCCGTAGACTCATTGGCCTCAGTCAACGTGCATACATTGACAAGGTCTTGGAGAGGTTCAAGATGAACAACTCCAAAAAGGGCAGTGTGCCAATGAGTATGGGTGTGCAACTCAAGAAGTCTCAACGTGCGCAATCACGTAAGGACTTAGAGTACATGAAGGATGTCCCTTTTGCTTCGGCAATTGGGTCGATCATGTACTCGATGACTTGCACAAGACCCGATGTCTCGTATGCTCTAAGCGTGACAAGTCGTCACCAATCCAACGCAGGTCCTGAGCATTGGACTGTGGTCAAGAATATCCTGAAGTACCTTAACCGGACTAAGGATAAGATTCTTGTTTATGGAGGACAATGGGAATTGATAGCCGACGGTTACTCGGATGCGAGTTTCATGAGTGATCCAGACGATAGAAGGTCGCAATCAGGATATGTCTTTCTTCTGAATGGTGGAGCCGTGAGTTGGCGTAGCTGGAAGCAAACCACTACGACCGATTCAACCACCGCTTCAGAAGTAATGGTTGTCGCTGAAGCGAGCAAGGAAGGAGTGTGGATCAAGAAGTTCCTTGAAGAGCTTGGAGTAGTTCCCACGAGCGAGGGACCAATTGAGCTATTTTGCGATAATAGTGCATTTATCTCGCAAATCAAGGATCCTAGATCACACCACAAAGTGAAGTACATGGATCATAAGTACTTCATGACGCGTGACCTCATCGACGAAGCTAAAATAAATCTATTATGGGTGGACACCAACAGTAACACAGTTGATCCATTCACAAAACCCTTATCCCAAGCCAAGGGCGAAATGCATTTTGAGTCCATGGGATTGAGGAACCATGTAGATTGGCTTGATGATTGATATGTAATAGGGTTTACCCTAGTTATTATTGTTTTATACATTGAGTATGTATGTGAAAGAAAACTTTAATAACAAGTGGGAGATTGAAGGGAATGTGTTCTAAAAGTTTTACTTTTAAATGTCAATTATTATGAATCGAATGAGAAATCATTTTGTTCCTTGTTTATGTTATTCCTCTTTTAGAAGTGTTAAGGAAGAGGCTCTTGGTCCTTAACCGTAGAGCTCTAAAAGATATTGGTTTACATAAAACAAAAGGTATTCGCAATCATGGTAATTAACATGGGACATTAATTACCGAGTTAAGATTGTCGTGTTGGTCATAGATCATTGTAGCTCTACAAGTGAGTGACAACAGGAGTACACAAAAGAGGAATATATTACTTTTGTGTACTGAATAAACCTAATAAGTAAAACATTATAGAATTGTGTTTTCTGTGTCATTAATGTTTTACTGGGTATTTGGTCCTTTGATATGAGACTTATATCCGATCACTTAAGAATTGCTTAATTAGACTGGTGTCTTGAGCTATCGATGAGTGTAGTGTAAAGGCATTGGTTGGTTAAGTATGACTTTTGTTGGAGAAGATAGTTAGTCAAAAGATTATCATTGCCCCTCTTAAATGAGTGATGATATTAGTGGGCCCCTTGATAAAGCAAAGTTATAATGTGCAAAATGTGATTTGAGTTAAGTCACATATTTATAACTAGCTTAAAGACATCAAGAAATGAATACTAATACAAAGATGACACAATACTACTTTGTGTGTATTCTTAATATCATGAGGCAAGGGACGGACACAAGTGGTGCACTCCATCACTAAATGGATCGGGTTTTGGTTCGAGTGGAATTAAGACATCTAACAAATTAGGAGCTATAATGTGTAGCTAGATATATGGTTTAATTTTTGGTTCATATGATGTGTCGGGTTTCTTATAGAAAATATGACACATGTGGTGAACAAATAAAACCAATTATGTTGTATATAACATAATTAGAATCATGATAAATTCATATGAGATGCATATATTATGGGGTTCGATAATTTATTATTGCATAGGATAATATATTGCATAAGTTGTGAGTTTGCTAAAACCCCTAAAGTTTAAATTTTGTTGGAAATAAATCCAAAATTTGGAAAAGGCAACATCGGGTAGAAGTTCGGTAATCCGTTATGGTTCGGTCGACCGAAGGATCTGTGGATCGGTCAACCGAACGTGGAACGGATGGTCAAGTTGATTGACCGAACTTGACCAAAGTGCCTGCAACTCTAGATCGATGTACCGAACCAGAAACGGTCGACCGAACAATGTCCAGTTCCAATATTTTCGGTTAACCGAATGGCACTCGCTCAAAGACGTGAATTCGTCCGAACGGTTAAGAAGAATTTTTCTCCTTAAGAATCGGTCATCCGTCAAGTGCACGGAAATCCGAACGTGACATATTCGGTTAACCGAGTATGTCTCGGTAGACCGAGTCCCGATCGATTTTCTGCCTTTGATAATTAAGAGATTAATTTGATCAATGGTTGGATTAGCTCCAAACTTGGTCAAACATTTTGTGGGTGCATATAATGCATTTTGGAATTAGTTTGTGAGAGAAAATGTCAAGAAAACATGGCTTAAGAATAGCCATGATTGAGAATAAGATTGGAGCCTATAAATAGGTCTTTATTCTCCTTAATTACGTTAGAAGTTTGCTAAATATTTTCTCTCCTAAATTCACCACAAAAATCCACGAAAATTCTCTTAGTTTTCTAAGTCTTTTGAAGGAGAAATCTCAGAGATTAAGGAAGAGGTTTGTAGCTCGATTCTAAGCTAGTTTGGAGATTGATTGGCTAGCTCCTTTCTCTCCAACCTGGTTTAGGGTTTCGGTGAACACTCGGACGCATCCGGCGCAACGAGAAGCGACGATCGTCTTCCTCAACGTCTCTGGAACATCAACAAGTTTTAGAGAACTTCTAGGTATGAATTTCAAAGTCCCTTGTGTTTGTTTTAATAAGTTTTGAAACTAGTTATTAAAACAAACTGATACATGCATGAAATAAATCGTAGAAAATTGTAATTGATCCTTATTATACATAAATATTTCGAAAATATATATGTATAATTAAACATGAAATCCAACATTTACCGGACCTCAAAGTATGAATCACATTAAGATGATGGGTCGGTCCAGAGGTAGCCTAAGGTACTAGCGTCCTTCCTTGAGATTGGGTATCCCGGGGGTTCACCTCGGGTTGACTTGGGAATTGACCCTTCTCACATTCATGGAGCTGATGAGCCAACTAACGAACTTGTGCTTCTAATGCTTTGACCATGGAGTTATTGTCTACAAGCATGGTTTACGTGCTCTGCATGAACCCGTGAAAGGTTTGTTCAAG
Source organism: Triglochin maritima (assembly GCA_963682175.1). Taxonomy (NCBI): domain Eukaryota; kingdom Viridiplantae; phylum Streptophyta; class Magnoliopsida; order Alismatales; family Juncaginaceae; genus Triglochin; species Triglochin maritima. Next base: position 35,887,316 of record OY821773.1, on the reverse strand, counting down.
ACTGGAGTCCCCTGGGTCAATCCGTTGCGGTAGAGTCTGACTAGAATAACCTGATCGTGAAGCCTGAGAAGGTTGGTGAGTATGGGGTGAGACCTTTGATATGGGGGTGGGTAGGTAGGTCGCTGATGGGCGTGGAGGGTGATGAGGTGGAGGTTGAGGTTGAGGTTGAGCGTGTGAGCTCTGATCGTTGTCCCCACTAGGCCCCCATGAGAAGTTATGGTCCATGCTCAGTATCACTTGGAGCGTATGCACACTCCAAGTCACTATGTCCCTTAAGTCCACACCTACTACAAGCGAGAGTAGCGACCTGAGCTACAGGAGCTCGGTCCAACTCTAAACTCTCAATCCTACGCATGAGAGCAATCATTTTTGCCTTAGACGTGATAGTTGACTCAACTTGGTATGATCCAGCTCGACCAAAAGATCTGGTGGCTCTCTCATGGTGTCTCACTCAAGTGTACGTTCAGCCATATAATCAAAAGTATCCCATGCCTCATCAATGGGTTTCATTAGGAAATCACCCTAACACATCGACTCCAACAAGGTGTGGGTGTTATAGTTGAGGCCCTCGTAAACAATCTAGCACAGCTGCCACAACTCAAATCCATGATGAGGGCACTGCAAGCGAAGGTCATTGAACCTCTCAAAGAAAGCATAAAAAATTATGTCTCAGTCTGATACATTTTATGTATCTGGTGCCATAACTGTTGAGTCTTCCTTTGGGGGAAGAATCTCTTCAGAAAGATGATCACAAAGTCATCCCAAGACCGAATCAAGTTTGTCAAGAGGTTTTACATCCATTTCTTCACATTATCCTTCAACGCGAAAAAACAAAACATACTCAACCTGACGGAATCCTCGTTACGCTGTTGAAGCTTGAACATGGAGCACACATCCTCGAATTCACGTATAAAGATATACATATCCTCCTTGTTGGTTGTGAAGGTAGGAGGCATGCCCACATATTGAGGTTTGAATTGATAGTTGTTCCCGTGAGCAGGCGAGTGAACTATGCAAGACAGTTGCACAGCCCGAACAGGACGGGTCCGCTCACATAAAGTCATCGGTCGATCTTGTCGAGTTATGGGTGGAGATCATTTAATTGCTTTCTAGCATTCTTGTTCTTTTCATAAATGATCCCATATTGAGTAACTAATTCATTGAATGCATTTTGAAGCTCATCAACATTATATGTTTCTTATTTAGAGCAAGAGCTATCACTAGAAAATGATTTAGTTGAGCATGAATTAGATCTAGTAGAACAAGAATTTGAAGCTACCTAACTTTGTTCATCTTCAATAGCCATGAAGCATGTGTGGGCAACCACTCATCTACTTTGTAGAGAAGAAGATGATGATGAGCATGAATAATCACCCCATGTTGCTTTGTGGGATTCTTCCTTCTTCTCTTTTCTCTTGCTCTTCTCCTTTTCTCTTCTTCTTTCCCTTCTCTCATTTTTCTTCTCCTTCTCTTTTCTCTCATTTTCACTCTCCTCCTTTTCTTTTTCTCTTTTCTCACTTCTTCTACATCTTCTTTCCTTCCTTTCTCCCTTGTCTTTCTTGAGGTATTTGAAGAAATCTTTCGATAGGACTTCAACGTCCTCATCTTCTACTCTCATCCTTGGTTCATCAGAACTAGCATGTAATGCCAAGGTTGGGTTCTTCTTGGAGGCTTCCTTCTCCTTTCGATGGTTGATTTGGAGTTCATAAGCCATGAGGTTCCCGATTAGTTCCTCCATTTTTAGTTTGGAAAGATCGTGAGCTCCCTCGATTGCCACCACCTTGTCTTCACAATCGTTGTTGAGCAATCAGAGGAACTTCCTTGTCATTTCTCCTTAACTAATCTTTCTTCCAAGAACACAAAGAGAGTTAGTAATATCGGTGAAGCGAGTGTTCATTTCGTTTATGCTCTCACCGATTTATGCATGAGGAGGCTAATTCTTGTTTCTTTTGTTTTACTATCACCCTCATGATGCATTTCTAATCTATGTCATATTTCATATCTACTTTCATAACCCCTAATTCTATTGTATTCACCCTCATTTAAGCCACAATAAAGAATGTTCATGATAATTGAATTCATTTCATATTCCTTCATTTTAATTCTAGTTATAGTGGCTAACTCTTCTTCATTTGGAAGGATGTAAGGGTTTTGGATAAAGATCGAATACTTAAGGTCATTAGAAATCAAGAATATTTTCATTCTATTTGGATGGTCTAGTAGTGAAAAGTCCTTCTACATGATTAGATGAAGTAGATGTCGTGCTAGAATATGATTAAGTATATGACATTTAGCACCTATGCTCTTATACCAAATGTAAGGCTCGATGACCCCTAATTAATCTAATCACTTAGTTACTTCTCTACTTGATTCAATCAAAAGATGCAGCGGAAGCAAACAAATAAAACACAAGTATGAAAATGCAAACCACAAATAACTCGGAGGTTCTATAGATGGTCGACCTCCCGCCTACTTCCTATCTTGCAAGATCCGTTCGATCCACGAGCTCCACTCACAACTTCACTATCCACTCCCTATTCCAGGCTAGGAGAGAATGCCTTTACAAAGCAAGCTCCGCGAACAACCTCGCAAACTTGGTTTCCTCCTCTCACAATCCGAGAGGGATGATTCGGGCTTTGCCGAAACCTCCACTTCTTTTGACAAAGAACTTGAGTGGAACAACACTCTCTAGCTTGAGCACACTTTGAGTATAATGTGGAATTGATCAAAGATGTGGAAGTTTAGGCTTGGAGTGTGTGTGTTTTGGAGATTTGTGGATCGGGAGACTTCTCTCTAGTGTATGGGGCAATTGCAAGTGGGAGAGTTGTCTAAATAATGTGTTTGATCCTCTATTTATTAGATCCTAAATTTCTAGCCGTTGGGGAAGGATTGATTGATTAGTGTGTAAGACACACAAGATAGAAATTCAGGATTCACAATTTTGTCCCTCAACGGTCGACCAAATCGGGGTAACCGGTCGATCTAATGGAGTCCAGAAAGTGCCAGGAAATAATCGGTTGAAATGAACAAAGAGGCGGTCGAACCAACAAAGTTGAAGCTTAAGTTCACTTAAGTGAATGGTCGACCAAAATAATTGGGTCGATCAACCGTTCAGGGGGTTTTGGCAAGGGTAAAGGTAATCAGTCGAACGAAATGTGCTTTGACCAAAAACATGGACTTTTGGGCTCAAGATACGTGTTCAACCGGTCGACTATTTCTGGGTCAACGTTCGACCAGTGGCCAAATATATTTTAGGGGTAGGTTGGATTTATACGTATACGACCGTTGAAAGAATACGACAAGTATAACAGCCATATGAAATTACGGGAACGGCCGACCGAAAGATCAAAATTGGTTGACCGGTAAGGCAAAGAAAATTCAGTCAAGGACTCTGTTATAAACAGTCAAACTCAGAACTAGTTCGGTCGACCGTTTAGTATAGGAAAACTAGGTTTGAGTTTAGGTGATTTTCCGGTCTAAGTTTGGGTGATCTATTGAAGTGCAATTGATGTGATATTTTGCGTGTGACTTCTACATGGAACCTAGTGTGTATGTGAGTAAGTTTAAACTCTTGCATGCTGAATATTACACAAGTTCCTAAAACTCAAAATAAAGTAAAATTACATGTCTTGACTTCAAATCCATTCTTCTTCAGTCTTGATCACCTGTAGATGTTAGCACAATACAATATATCGTCTATGCATTATGTGTACTACACTACATTTTATTGTGATTAAGATTAAAACACAGATTAAGGTCAAAAAGGAAACAGAGAACACCTCAACCGAGTTGCCTATTGAAACTCCCGTTACAGAAATTATCACCCCCACATACCAGTATGATTGGGTGCAAGTGTTTTCTCACATACCAGTACGATTGGGTGCAAGTGCTTTCTCCAAGATAGAACGTTTGGAGGTTTTGGTGGAGAGAGAGAAAAGTCCAGTGTATTTTTCTTTTTTTATTCTAAATGGAGTGCATATCCTTTTACAATATAATGTAGCAGAAAAAAACAAACCCATGATCCACAAGCCTACCGGATAGCTTGCGCGAGTTCATATGCGATATGTCCATCCACCCCTCCACTCTCTCAACTCCTCAAAAAATAAAGGAAGGGAAAATATTATAAACTTTTCCCACATCCCACATCTTTCGATGTGGGACTAAACCTAGACATGGATTTAATATTCCAATAGAGTAAAGATTACAGGTAAAGATAATCGACTTGTGATCATTCTCGAATGGGTTGGAAAGAGAAAATCTTAGTTAGAGGATTCAACAATTGCTCAGCGACAATGATAGAATTGTTTTGAGACGTGTTCTTTGGACTAGATTAGTTGAGTTGATGATAATGATATAAAGGCTTAGAAGAGCAACGAGTTTGGCTCAGCCTTTAATAGTCTAGACCCTATTTTTAGGATTGTTTCCATTTGAGAATTTTGGACCTGGTAGAAAAGATCAAGGATAGAGAATCATGGGTGTCTGCGAAACAAACGGAAAAACTATAGTAACCAACTTAAACTAAGCAAACTAGATAAATAAGAAGAACCATGTTACCAAACCTATGCTAGAATAAATAGGAAGTTGCAGAGGTAAAAACCTATGACAGGTCAAAATTTCTTGAGACTCGATCCTTATGACAGGTCCCTATCTGAAATATAAGGTAATTCATTAACCTCCTCTACTTGAGTTGTAGTTATTAGGTTTAACATTTTCTCTCATTTTTTTCTAACACTTCTATCTGTTAAGATGGATCTTAGGTGCACTAAAATGAAGATCACCCCGATTTATACTAATTTTGTTGGGTGTGGTGGTGTATTTGCATTTTTTAGATGGAAATCATGCTTCAAAAAGCTTTTCCAAGTTTGAAAACATTTCTCAATTAAAAAGTACCTTAGCATACCAATTATGTATCAAAGAATACCTTCTTAGAAATTCACTGTGATGATTAATCTCAATATTTGACCTCTAAGAACGTGTTAGTGGCGCGAAAAGCATCGGAAAATGATTTTTGGAGTCAAATGGGAAGCAGAGGAAAACATAATCCAATGGAAAGTAGTTTTTTTTTTCTGAATTATGTTGTTTGTGTCCGTCTATGGAATCCGACAGAAAATAATTTCCAATAGTTTGTGCTAATAACAGAAATTAAGAGAAATTTTGTAACTACAGTTTATTTATAAATAAAAATATATTACTTTAAAAACAATAATATTACAATCCATACCACGTAATGTTATGATACATAAATGTTAATATTCATCCAATCCACAAAGAATTCAGCATTAGGAGAATAAAAGCAACCCAAATGTTTAACGGGAGAATAACAAACACACCTAACATAAAAGCAATATCTTGTTACGAGAGTCTTAAACTCTTGTACTATTCTTGTTATGCAATTACCATGTATTTGTTTGAAATTATTTATCATTACATAGGTTTCACCTAGAAAGGTTTGCCAAGAGACTTGCGGCTACATTAGTGAGAGGCAAGTGTTTTCTCACACTTTATTGATCCAAGAATGAAAATTCAATGTTTGGTGGAGTCTAGAAACTTAAACAAAATTGAGTGCTTCCTATCTATCCATACAACCAAGATCATCATCAGTCTACTACAGGCGTGGGACTCCAAACTCACATATATTCCCCTAGCACAACAAGACATATGACTGCACACCCTATTATCATCTCCAAGCCTAGTGTAATGCCATGACAAGCAAATCTACAAATAAGTAGACCGTTTAAATTTAGTTCATCAAATAACTTTATAATGTTAGTAAACTTTTTTAGAAGAACGTCTATTTCCAAATTAAGCAATTTAATGGAAAATGTTAATTGATTAGATGGGTAGTAAAATATGCCCATGAAAACGAGATCAAGATCATATTAGTAGTACCATGAAAAACCCAAATTATTCCATATCAAAATAGAAAACGAGATCAAGATCAACATTCCATTACAAACGAGATCAGCATTCAAGTACATAAAAGATGAGATCGAGATCAACATTCTAGTAGATAAAAACGAGATCGACATTCCTCATCTCCTCAAGATCAAGATGAAGATCAACATTCCATATCAAGATCAAGATCTAACAAAAACCTTCCACAAACATTCCAACACTTATGAAAAAGATGGACCCTAGTCCAAAATTCAAAAGGTCGATTGTGTCGTAGGAACCCTAGCCCGAAATCGTAATGATGTAAAGGTATCTCCTGATGGTCATCACTGGAGAAGAGAGTGTCGGTCGTTGGAGTCGTGAGCCGTCAGAACCCTTTGGTCCTAAATCTCAGACAGTCATCAGAGCCTTTGGAGTTGTCGAAGGGGGTCAGAGCCAACATAGGCATCAGAGCGGTCAGAGAGGCGTCAGAAGAAGAAATCTAGTGGGAGGAAGAAGTCTGGTACAGGAGGAAGGAGGAAGTCTGCTTTTGTTAGAACCCAAAACCCGGATTAGGGTTAATTTGGGTTAGAAGAGGGGTTTGCATAGGGATGGAGGAAGGAGTGGTGGATGTGATGGGAAGTATGGGTTGGGGTGTAGGGTGATGGTGTAGGGTGAGGGTGAGGTGATGGGGTGTAGGGTTATTTAAGTGGATATCTCTCTCTCTCTCTCTCTCTCTCTCTCTTTCCCTTACTTTCACTCTCTCACTCTCTCTCCATTTTCTGTCCGGAGACCAGAGGAGGAAGAAGGCTCGGAGGTTCCGGCGTGAGGAGGTCGTCGCGGGGAGGAGGACGCGCGTGAGGAGGACGGAGGCGTGAGCGTTTCTCCGGCGTTTCGTCGTCTTCATTTGAGGTATGCCGTCTCATTAGTGTGGTTTTCTTGCTCCCCAAGCGTGGGGGAGGTGTTGGTCGATCGGGGAGGGGTCGGAGACCTCTCCGGCGACGTGTTTCTTCGTAAAACCTCGGTTGGCGCGAGGTTGAAGACGACCAACGGTCGACCGGTCCCTTCGGGCGGTCGACCGAGTGTACTGTTTTACCCGACTTTAACCTTCACCGGTCGGACGATGCCTTGTGGCGATCGACCGGTAGTACATATTTGCTGGTGAGTTGGGACTGCCTCTTGTGTTTCGGTCGATCGGGGTATTGTGTTCGGTCGACCGGAACTTAAGTGTACTAGATTTTATTGCATGCTTGTTCGACCGATTGTTGGTTGCGTTCGACCGTTTTATGACGTAGAATGCTAGGTTGACCCTGTAGGATTTCGGTCGACCGGGACCCCTGAGTTGGTCGACCGATAGTTCCAAACCGCCAATTGGCGGTCAAGTTGAAGCTTCTCTCCTTCAAACTTGTCCAGTAGCCTTCCGTTGATCTGCTGGTTCCCTGAAACTAAGAAAAACTGGAAACAAAAAATTAAAAACCCCTCGAATCGTCCAAACCAAGGTCTGGACAGAGCACCTCCCCGGCAACGGTGCCAAAAACTTGTTTGATCGTTTTATATTAACCGCAAGTGCACGGCCGCGTTAAAGCGGTGGCAAATAAGGGTCGTCCACTGGGAGGTGTGTCGACACTTGGTTTGTTCGAAGGCGAGAGGTAAAAGAAGGAGAGAAAGATGTATTACACTAATCTAAACTACAAGGCTGAAATGAATGGAGAAGAAACGATAAAACTAAGCCCCATAGGGGGTAGAGAAATAATGTGTACATAAAGAAGTGTGTGTTTGTTCATTAAGCTCCTCACAACATGTAGTGCATGAAATCATAAAACTACATCCAACTTTGCCTCAACATGAATTAAGATAAGACTGCATCATTAAAACATACAAGACAATAATTGAAATGAAGCTAAATGAACTCAAGTATAAAGACTAGACCCTACTATGCCTCCACATGAATTAAGATAAGACTACATCATTAAAACATACAAGACATTAGCTAAGGTAAAGGCAACAAGAGCACATACAATACAAATTTTGTTTCCAATATTAACTTCATCCATATCCTAACTTTATCATTCCCCATAAAATAGGTCCACTAATCAAAGCATAAGCTAAGCTTCATTCAAGAGCATTAGCATATCAAAGATAAGAGTGAAAACCCATTAGATGGTTATGGAAATCATATAAAGCTTAAGGGATAAAAATAACACACACTTAATACACTACATGATTATATCACATATTTCTCCACCCCCAAATGGGGATGGAACTACTCACACATATTTAAACTAACTACTCTAACAAAAGAAAGCATTATACTGAAATGAAACCACACTAATCAAGCAAGAAATATTAAAGAAGCATAAAACAAAACAAACAATCAAGCATGCATATGAAAGAAAATTAAACTAAGAGAGGAACAACACAATTAAAGGAAAACATATATTATTAACTCACACAATTACAAGTAGTCCTACCTCTACCAGAGTTTTGCTTCAAGACTTCACTCTTAGTAGGGAATGTGACCACCAAAGAGAGAGATGGATACAATGGGAAGTGAAGAGTTCTATTTATAAGCATGGAAAAAGCTAATCCGGGACAATCCCTCGATGTGGGACTAAACCAATACCAAAAATAGCCTAAACACATGATAATACAAGTCCAGGAGGAAGCTTAGCGGATCTGGGCTTAACTAGACCGCCAATTGGCGGTTCCAGACCGCCAATTGGCGGCCTATAAGCCTCAGATCCCATTGGATCTTCTGGTGGGCTTTCCTTGGTATGTTTCTTGGTCTTGGATGCATCTAACTTATTTAGTGGAGCTCCGACCCGAATCGAATTGACAAAATACTCCCCATGATGGTGTGGAGTTTCCTGTTTTGCTCTTAGATCCTTCTGTCTTACGATCAGGTCCTTCTCCCTTGCATCTTGGTCCCCAGGTCTCACAATTAAGTCATTTTTCCTGCTTTTTGGGTCCTTTCACGGCTCTTCTCTTCAAACCTCTTTATTTCTGAAAACTAAACATAAAACTCGTCACGTAGCATTGCTTAGGAGTAAGATAATGGATATAAGATACAAATATAAGCATGAAATGATGTTAATCACATCACCGTAAGGTATCAACGACGGATTGTGTGATGGATGTGTACCGTCACTGATACTTTTTGGAGGGAAAGAAATGCCGGGATGGAAAAGATGCAGCGACGGATTTCAGCCAGGGCTAAAGGTTTTTCTCCGCAAAAAATATAAATTCTTAGTATTTCATAAATCACTAATTCTCAGCATGTATTGGATTCACCACCATGAATAAGTGTATCACGATACATTTTAAACTGTTGTTCCTCGTTTAAACACAAACTCCATTACTCGGTATTGTTCCTTCACTAATGGTAGTTTAAACTGGAGCGACCAAACAACTGAAACCCAAATAGTAACCATGACAAACAAAACTAAGAAAGATACCATCTGTTTGCGAGCCTTTTACAAAGCATTTTTGAGTTTGGGGGTGGTTGGAATCTAGTTTTGGGCCTGCAAAAAAGGAAAGAAGTAAACTCAACCACTTTCTAATACATTATGATAAATAAATCACCACACAAAATTTATAAAAAATGAAAAGATCTCCACGCAAAATTTATACATGTAGTTCCTATTAATGAGATAAGTACACAAATCAGCAACTACTTTAATATCTGTGTAACTATCGGCAAAGTATTTCATGGCCTCAGTAATATATGAAACAAAATGTTATAACTGCTTTACCTCCAAAATTGTATCAATACGAACTCTAACATCCCCGTCCGAAATAATGCTTCTCAGAAGTGATTTGGAACGACAGCCATATGCAAGTAATATGTGTTTAGATGTTGGATAAAACTGCACAAATATTTAAAGATTAAAATTTATGAATTTCTTTAAGGAACTTAAGAAAAGTAAAATCAAGGACAAATCTCCATCGAGAGATGACTTAACTACATAACATGAGTAAATGAGAAAGATGGTTCAATGTACTTTAACTACATAACATACTCATTACATCCTAAAGGAGTCACCTGAATTGATGTCAAACAGTGAGCAACTTCAGGCAGAGGTAGTACACATGCAACACAAGCTACTAAAAATCATCCACAAGGCGAAAAATGGCCACCCATTTCACTGCCACACATGCTTCAATTAGATAGGAAGAAAACTTTGCAGTTCAGAATTGTGATCATGATCTTGCTAGTTATTTATAATATGATTGATGCCTTGTTGCATTTAAAAGGTTAGCAACAGAAACAAAATGAGTATTTGCTACTGCAGATATTAAGTCTATCACTACAATCCAACAAATTAACTACCCGAGAAAATCTTATCAACATAAACGTGGAAAGCCATAAAAATGTCCTAGATGCAGAAACCCGTGACACGCATGCTGTCAATTAAAAATAAAATTGACTGAACACTACACATTGACTAAAGCACCTATACCTGCAGAGAGCAATTTGATGTATTGTGAAAAGGCAGTTGCTCGCCTCAAGTGGATGCAATTGAATCATATAAAAACAACTCTCACAACATTAATATTCATCAACAACAAACAACATCAGAGAAAAACACAGTAAACAAGGAACATACCAACAATAACAACAAGAAGAAACAAGGAACCACAAAAAGAATATAAACACGATTAATATTCTGATATAAAGATAGTAGTCGAACATAAAACATAATAAATCACAAGTCGATCGAGTTGGTCCAACTAACTACCCAAAACCAACAAATCAATTTAACTACCCAAAACCAACAAAATGTAACTATCCCCAAAAACAACAAAACCAATCCAACAAATTCACAAAATGGATATGATTAATCAAAATAATGATTCAAAATGTAATTTCACAACTTCAATCATACACATCACAAATTTAAATTATTTATCATACAAAATCACTACTTTAATTCTACAAATAACAAGAAATTATAATTAATTGATAAAAAAACAAAGCATAGATTATAAAAAATTGTAAATTAAATTTGGTGGTTGGAGTGGGATGGTCGTGGACTGTGGGGGTAGTGCTCTATGTTGGTGGTGGTTTATGGTGGTGGTTGTGGTGGTGGAGAGGGTGGTGGTGGTTTTGGGGGACGGTTGGAGTTGCGTTGGAGGAGGAGGCTTGGGCCAGGGGAAGGATGAGGCTGGGGTCGGCGGGAGGAGGTGGTGGTCGGGGGATGGGGATGAGGAGAATGCTGGGGTAGGGCGGAGGAGGTGGCGGCTGAGGGAGGAGGAGATTACCTGTGGCGGCGAGATGCAAAGCCAGCGCCGGCATGTCGAGGAGGAGGAGGTTTCAAGGTGTGGAGGAGGATTTGGGGGTTTTTGATGGAGGGATTGGGGATTTTGTTGTAACATTTTGGGGTTTCAAGGGATTGGGGTTAACTCTACCGCCACGGTATTTATCCGTGGCTGATTAGTACATATCCGTCGTTGGGGTAACAATAGTGTCGGATCCTACAGCCATGGATCCTAGGTTTACCGCCATGGTATTTATCCGTTGTTTCGATCATGCATCATGTACTCGACTTAGGCACGTAGTTTGGCTTTTATTTAGCTTTACTTTTAGTTGTATAGTGTTGGTGTGAGCATTGGAACAAGAGTGAAGTGAGTGCTTGTTTGGTGATCTGCTTAATAGATTAAGGATTTAAAACATCTTTAAGGTGCACCACCTATAGCCTTCAAGATATTGTCGGAGATTTCATAACCCTTCCTTCAACCCCACAAAATGCCTCTCATAAAGCCTAATTTTAAAATCAAGTAGGCATTGACCCCTAAGGACTTCGGGCGCATTAGGAGAGTGATCCGGTCACGAACGTCATAGCCCGAGCGGCGTCGTCACTCTGTCGATAGTAGGAGAGATGAGATCTCCAGATCTGGGCTCATTTGCTGGGCTTAGTGGTCTTCATCAGAGGGAGGTGAGGTGTGTTGAGGTTGTGTGACCTCGCAGTTAGATGTCCTATAGTAGTAAGTACCTATAGTGACTTTATGGTGTTTGAGCCGTGTTTGCTAGATTAGGCTTCTACCCTCACCTTTACCCACACTAATCTCTAAGAATTCTTCCCTTCTCTTCGGAGTCTTATCCTCATACCCATTGTACGTTATAGTCTCCACCTCTGATTACACCTTCTAGTTGTGGGTGGTTGTTGAGTCGAGTCGAGCACGTTTATGCGAGGTTTGACTCGTCTTGGTGAGGGTGCTCGATGTAGGATCGTAAGGTTCTCTAATTCTAATCACCTTTAAGCTAATTACATACTTGTTTAAGCAATCAAGAATATACAACATAATTAAAACTAAACAAGTAAGTAAAGAGGAAATAAGCAAACCACAATGAGACAGGGGATTTTTATAGAGGTTCGGCACCCCACCCGAGTCCTAGTCCTCTCTTACAATCTCCGCTCGGATCACCGAGCTCGGGTCACGACTTCACTAACCACTCCCCGTTCCGGGCCTGGAGAGAACACATTTACAATCTTCAAACTCGCGAACAACCCTCGCCGAGCTTGGCAACTCCTCTCACAATCCGAGACGGATGCTTCAGCTTTCACCGAAACCTTTACTTGACTTTGACAGCAAAAAACTTGAGTGGGACAATCACTCTCTAAACTTGAGCACACTTGAGAAAGATATGTAATTGAACTTAAGTGTGGAAAATGAAGCTTGGAGTGTTTGGAATGATCTCTCAAATGTAGGAGGCAAATATGTGTGGGAGAGTTGTGTAAAATGGTGTTGGGAACACCTATTTATAACCTCCCAAGGTGTTATAGCCGTTGGGGTTAAAAAAGTAAGAGTTTGTGTAAGAAACACAAAACAAAAACCTGCAGGTTGCATTTCAGCATAATTTCGGTCGACCGGATTGGGCAGAACGGTCGACCGAATGTGGCCGGACAGTCTTGGTTAAGTGTTTTTCGGTCTAAGTTTTGGTGATCTATTGAAGTCCAAATGATGTGAAATTTTGTGTGGGACTTCTATAGGGAACCTAGAGTGTATGTGAGCTTATTTTAGTTCAAGTTTGCCCAATTACACATAGTTCCTAAGACTCAAAATAAATCAAGATTACATGTCTTCAAATAAGCTTTATTACATGTCTTGACTTGATTTCCTTTCTTCCTTGAGTCTTGATCACCTGTAGAGGTTAGAACAGTACAATACATATGCTATGGCATATGTGTGCTACTCTACATGATTACAATTAAGAGTAGGTTGATTAAATTATCAAAACATAGATTAAGGCCAAAAAGCCAACACTCGGCTTTAGAGAGTTGATCCTTTTGTTGAGAAGGATGGTCTAGGTGATCGTCCATTGTTGAACGTTTTATTTAAACCGCAAGTGCACGGCCGCGATGAAGCGGTGGCAAGTACGGGTCATCCTCAGGGAGGTGAGCAGCCTCTTGTTTACACGAAATCAAGTGGCGGAAAAAATGGAAAAGAGAGTTGGTTACGCTAACCTACGCTACACTACGCTAAGAAGTATGAAATGTGGAAGAAGCAAACAAACGATGAAATAAGAACTAAGCTAAGAACAAAACAAGAATGCTGGAATTTCAGGAATGGAAAACCCCTAAGGGGTGGAGTGAGTGCACACATGCAAAGAGGTGGGTGTAGAATACATTCTTTAAGCACATGAAGGTGGTGTTTATCAAGCATAGGAAGTGTCTAAATGTTATGGCAAAACCTATCAATCTATTCACCAACTTGGTTGATTAACATTTACATATGCAAGATGTTTATTTCAGAACCTAAACAAGTATGAGAGGTGTCTAATCCTTTTGGCAAAACTCATCAAGTTGTAAATTCTATCCTAAACAAGAAAGCATACATTCATGTTTAATCAACACATTGAAATTAAAGCATTCATCCCATTCTCTAATGCATGTATGTACATCTACTCCACCCCCTAAAGGGGATGAAACTACTCACTAAACTTTACACTAATTATTAAACTATGGAAAGAAAGCATATTAAAACTAAGCTAGAATTAAAAGATGATTAAACTAAAACATGCACAAACAATAAAAGAAGCATAAACAAACAATGAAAGAAACACAAAACTTTATTGATAAAATGACTCACATTAAAAGTAGCATCCTCCTACTTTACTGTGTGCTTCAAGGCCTCACTTCTAGTAGGAAGAATAGCCACTTAAAATATGGAGTGATTACAATAGGAGGTGAAGAGTTCTATTTATAGCCATGGAAAAAGGTAATCCGGGACAATCCCCCGATGTGGGACTAAACAGATACCAAAAATAGCCTAAACATCCTCTAATACATGTGCTGGAGAAATTTGAGCGGATTTGGGCATAAATGGACCGCCAATTAGCGGTCTTGGACCACCAATTAGCGGTCTATTTTGTTCAGATCCTTCTCATTTTTGTTTTGGGCTTTTCTTTCTGGTATTGTTGGTCTTTGATGCGGTTACTTAACTTGTTGGAGCTCCGACCCGAATCGAATTGGTAAAATACTCCCCATGATGGTGTGGAGTATTCTGTTTTGCTCTTAGGTCCTTCTGTCTTGCAATCAGGTCCTTCTCCCTTGCATCTTGGTCCCTAGATCTCATAATTCAGTCTTTTTTCCCAGCTTTTGGGTCCTTTTATGCTTCATCTCTTCAAACCTATTTATTCCTGAAAACTAAACATAAAACTCGTGACATAGCATTGTTTAGGTGAAAGATAATGGATATAAGATACAAATATGAGCATGAAATGATGTCAATCAAATACCCCCACACCTAACTTTTGCTAGTCCCGAGCAAAACAAAGAAAGAGAAAAGCATGCGAAAAACAAGAAATCCTAACTCACTTTCGTAGGAATCACGGTTGCACTTAGCACGTGCAACAAGGCGTTAAACCTCCTTGTCGCCAAGGAGGAGGAGTGTTGTCTCCTGAGGGTTTTAAGAGGATATACCCACAAAATCCGAACAAGATGCATTAATCAATCTAGCTACACGACTCGTTGGACTTATTTTGTCGATCATGGGACGCGGTAATACTACGGGTCGACTCTATATATGTAATCCGTCCACACACCTAGCCTAATGAGTTATTCGTGAAAGTTAGTCAAGGACTTAAGTGAAAGACATGGGCAACCTTAACTTCTGAAAGTGATACAATGTGTAAAGTCCATTTTGGTTCTTATTTGACTCTTTTTTTTTCTTCTTTTTTCTTTTTTTTTTCTTTGGAGCATTTATTGGTTGGTGTTTGATTCTCCCAGGGTCAGGTTTCGTGCATCATTGCCTATGAGGACTTACACTATCACGTACACCTTCCCCCCAAATCTCCACATAGGGCGATCCCTACCACCCGTGTAACGGGAGTTCGGTCGGCGCATCCCAAGTCAGATGACTCGAAAGCACCTGGCACAAAGTCCCCTCAGACCTACTTTCCCGAGTGATAGGAGCCGTGCGAGAAGAGAGAACACCACTTATTTATCTACGTGGGAACCAAAACCCCTACACTTAAGTTTCACAAAAAGAGATTAAGGGCCCTTGACTACGACAAACTTCCTTATACTAACAGACACGAATTATTTGACTCACTAGGTTCAGGGTGGACTTATTTAAATGTTTGAGTACTGAAACCCTATGATTACACGCCCCCTGAGGGAAAACCAGGGTGCATCCTAACGACTCGACAAGACCTAAAGCCATTAAACTAGATATCCTAATGCATCAAGTTCAAGACAATTTTGGGAGCTTTCTTTTTACTTTGCCTCTCAACGGTTTTGCACATGCTAAACACACGCAAAACCCACAAAAACATTTTCTTTCGCAAACACATGAAGATTTTGAAAGAAATGTGAAAATTTTAAAGCACTCGGCAAGCAAACGAAGACAAGTCACCCAAGGATCATGGCAAGCAGGTATATCAATGTTAAATGCGGCACACTAACATGATCCTAGCAGTACAACCAAAAGAAAATAAAACCAAAGGAAAAAGACTCAACTATGTACACACGTAAAACAACCCCCCACACCTACTTCATGCATTGTCCTCAATGAATGTGAACAAGATACTACATGGATACATGCATGAAAAAGGAACTATCTCACCAACATGAAGTACAAAGGGATGTTCGGGGTCATGTTGATGGACACAAACCCAAATTCCCTCAAAACATGTGAGAAGCTGAAGAAGGGAGATAAATACGTAAAGAAATTGGGGCCCAAGTACACAAGGGTTGGGGCCCACAACAATCGATGCTCACTGAAGGAGTCTTTTATTATTTATTTATTTTTTCTTTTTTTTGTGTTTTTTTTCTTTTCTTTTTTTACAAGATATATACATCAACCAAGATATTCTCATAATCATTTGGTCAAGGAACATCAAATGAGAACATCATGTTTTGAGGACCAGAGACTTGCCGAGATGGGCAAACTTCACTGGTACTCTGAGGTGTCATGAAGGGTGAAAGGTCAAAGCTGAAAGGCTTGAACCCCTCATGATATTGGTTGGGTGTGGGCAACCAAGAATGAAGTTGTGTTGACTCACTAGGGTTTAATTGCTCATCGAAGAAAACCCTCCAACCAATAGGCGGGTGCATCGGAATGAGTTCCTCAGGCTCATTCGATGGATGCAGCAGACCTGCATCACTAAGAATGGGGCTTCTCCCCAAGTCATCCAACAAGGACTTCCCACCATCACTTAGATCATCAAGCATAAGTTCGGTCATAGGTGGGTCCTTGTTGGAGTCAATATGAAGCTCAAATGGCTCAATGGCCATGGGACATGAGGTAGAGACACCTTCTGGTATAGGCATATGATGAGGTGTCTCACCCTCACTAGTACTCTCAACTGAATCTTGCAACGAACACTCCCTTTGGACATTCATGTTCGAGGCCAGCTCACTCTGTTGCATTGCAAAGACAGGCAATGAGTCTTCGCTGGGCCCACGAATATTCTCAATGGGTTGCATTGGGGTTAGGGGTGTTCGTTGATTTTGTGGTGCTTTCTCCAATTGGCGGATGAGATTTAGATTTAAAGGTTCATCCATGGGTTCCTGTTGCCTACCAGAGTTGAACACATGAAACTCGGCACTCATGTTACCGAATGAGAGCTTCATGAGACCATTTCTACAATTAATCAAGGCATTGGAGGTTGCCAGAAATGGTCTACCCAAAATCAAAGGTATTTGAGAGTGGGTGTTCGCAACAGGATTGGTATCGAGGACAATAAAATCGACTGGAAATATAAAATCTCCAACTTTTATAAGCACGTCCTCGATAATCCCCATGGGAATACGAATGGATCTATCCGCTAATTGGAGGGTGATCTTAGTTGGTTTCAATTCTCCCAAGTTCAACTGTTGATAAACATAGAATGGGAGGAGGTTGACCGCTTATCCTAAATCAAGCTAAACATTGCTCAATCTAGTGTCCCCTATCGTACACTGAAGAGTAGGACACCCAGGGTCCTTGTATTTTGTGTAGGTAGGATTGGACAAAAGTGAGCTGATATTTGCAGCCAAGAATGCTTTCTTAGGAACATTGGTCTTCCTCTTGGTTGTGCAGAGATCCTTTAACACTTTGGCATATTGAGGTATTTGTTGGATGACATCCAACAAGGGGATGTTAACCTTTACTTGCTTAAACACCTCTACTATCTTGTCCATGTTGTCACTCTGCTTTTTGTTTAACCTACTTGGATAGGGAGCTTTTGGCAGGTAGGTTTTCTGCTGTGCCTGAGAAGAAAGCTTTGGTGTATTACCCTCACCCTCAACTTCTTCTTCACCCCCATTCCCACTGGGGGGCTGCATAGATGGTGGTGGGTGTGGCAAGGAAATGTGATTGTCAACCTGTTTTCCATTCCTTAAGGTCACAATGGAATTGACATGGTGAACAGGTTCCTCCACATGGTTCAATTGCCTCCCCCGAGGTACCACATTCTCATTTTGCATTTGTTGTTGTTGGTACATGCGGGGGTTAGCCTCAGGCTGGCTAGGTAAAGACCCTCTCTCTCTTTCATGTACAGACTGAGCCAATTGGCCCATCTGAAGCTCTAGAGATTTGATGGTCTGCTGATTTTAAGTAAGAACTTGACTCGTGGTTGACATAAAAAAATTCAATGAGTTTTCAAGTCCAAGAGTCAAGGTCTCAAGCGAATTGAATCGGGTTTCCATATTATTGGAATTTGGGAAACCCGATTGATTGGTGGTTTGCGTTTGGGGTGGCTGATAGGAATGCACATGCATGGGAGGTTGGCGTGATTGGTACGGTGGTCTAGAGGAGTTTGGAGGACCACCCGGGGCATTAGTTTGGTTCCATGAAAAATTGGGGTGGTTCCTCCATCCAGGATTATAAGATGATGAGTATGGGTCATTCCTGGCTCTATCATAGACGGCGTTGACACGCTCCATCTCAGGAGGAATGGACTCACACTCGCTTTCTACATGACCTATCCTACCACATGAATGACAGGGAACTGGACCAGATGTGGACATGTGAGGTGCACTTTGTTGGTTTTGGAGCTCAATCGAGTCCATACGGCGCATTAAGGCCGCCATGCGTGCTTCGGTGGCCGTAGTGGTATCGATAGCAAATGCGGTACCCGATCTAGTTGAGTTTGCATTCGCGATCCTCGCTCCTATACTAGATGATGCAGGTGGTTCCCTCACACTCTCCCACTGCATGGTTTTCTCAGCGAGGTCTTCTAGGAAGGCCCATGCCTCCCTTTCATCCTTTCCCAAGAACTCTCCTTGACACATAGACTCAAGGAGCGTTCTGGACGGGATGTGAAGACCCTCATACACAATCTGACAAAGACGCCACAACTCAATGCCATGGTGAGGGCACGAGGATAGTAGTTCTTTGAACCTCTCAAGATATGCATGAAATGGTTCGGTCTCATGTTGATAGAACGAATTGATTTCGTTCCTCAATTTTTGAGTCCGATGATTAGGAAAGTACTTCTTGAGGAATGCAGATTGAAACTCATCCCAAGTCCTAAAGGAATTCGCCTGGTTGCTATACAACCACTTCTTGGCATCATCCTTTAGTGCAAAAGGAACGAGCCTAAGATGGATGGAGTCTGTGCTAAGTTGTTGCAGCTTGAACATAGCACAGACCTCCTCAAATTCCCTGAGAAAGATATAGGGGTCACCTTTCCCAGTGAAATGAGGGAGCATGGAAATGAATTGAGGCTTAACCTCAAAATGGTTCCCATTAGCCTCTGGTAATACGATGCATGAGGGTAGAGCTGTACGGCTCGGGTAGCATTGATCACGTAGAGGTATGGAAACGACAACTGGAAGCACTGGTCGCACAGGTGGGTCTAACAATTGCTCCTCCTCACGGAAATTAGCAGCCATTGAACCCGGACTGCGTGTGACACGAGAGGAGGAAGGTGTCGAGAAATTGATGACCGAATCCGGATTGACAACGCTCCTCGTCAAACGACCACTCTCGTCTTGTGTCCACGAAAGCATGCACAAAGGTGCACACACACAAAACAAAACCTTTTTTTTGAAAGAATGTGCGTAGAGGAGAAGACGGGGGAACACAGGAGAGAAAGAAGGATTCAGGAGAAGGAAAGAAGTTCTTATGCTACGGCGGATGGGTACAGGTAGAAGCACACAAGCAAACAAGGCTCAAACAATCCTAAGGTCGCTATAGGTCCTTACAGCTAGACGACGCCTAACTGCGAGGTCACACGGCCTCAACACGCCTCACCTCCCTACAACGAGGACCACAAAGCCCAGCAAGTGAGCCAAGATCCGGCGATCTCGTCTCTTTAACTATCGACAAAGTGGGCAACGCCGATCAGGTCATGACGGTCGGGACCGAATCACTCTCCTAATGCGTCCGAATTCCTTAAGGCCAATGTCTACTTGATTTTAAAATTAGGCTCTTGATTAGTGTGGTTTTTGGGCCGAAGAAAAGTGTGATGAAATCCCCCACCTTATCTTTTATGGGACAGCCCCTCCTTAGTAGCGTTTTGGAGTCCTAAATCTAGCAATCAACTCTCCAAACAATGCTCAACTCACACTTGTTGCAATGCACTTCCTACTAACTAATGCATGTTCATACGAAATGCATGAATGAGAGTAGAAGGTGCGTACCTCACGCCATCTCTCAGCAACAGAAAATAAAGCTAAGATAAAAGACAATCTAAATGCCTAAGTCACATACATGATGCATGGCCTAAAAAAAATTGCCTAATCTTTTGCTTTGAGTTTTAGGGTCCAAGTTGCTTAAGGGAGGTTTGATTATTGATCTGGGAACAAACTATACGTCAAAACATGCCAAATTAAGTCCCAGACCACTACATCATATAAAAAAATACTCCAAAGAAATTTCGAGGTGAAATGAAACAACCAGACCGCCAGTTGGCGGTTGTAGACCGCTGATTGGCGGTCTTCTTCTCTCAAACCGCCTCCAAACTTTACCAGATGCTTCCCCTTCTCAATGTGAGTCTCCTGAAACAAAGAAAACTACAAGACAAAAATTAAATCCACTCGAATCGTCCAAACAAGAGTCTGGACTGGCACCTCCCCGGCAACGGCGCCAAAAACTTGTTGAACGTTTTACTTAAACCGCAAGTGCACGGCCGCGATGAAGCGGTGGCAAGTATGGGTCGTCCTCAGGGAGGTGAGCAGCCTCTTGTTTGCACGAAATCAAGTGGCAGAAAAAATGGAGAAGAGAGTTGGTTACACTAACCTACGCTACACTACGCTAAGAAGTATGAAATGTGGAAGAAGCAAACAAACGATGAAATAAGAACTAAGCTAAGAACAAAATAAGAATGCTGGAATTTCAGGAATGGAAAACCCCTAAGGGGTGGAGTAAGTGCACACATGCAAAGAGGTGGGTGTAGAATACATTCTTTAAGCACATGAAGGTGGTGTTTATCAAGCATAGGAAGTGTCTAAATGTTATGGCAAAACCTATCAATCTATTCACCAACTTGGTTGATTAACATTTACATATGCAAGATGTTTATTTCAGAACCTAAACAAGTATGAGAGGTGTCTAATCCTTTTGGCAAAACTCATCAAGTTGTAAATTCTATCCTAAACAAGAAAGCATACATTCATGTTTAATCAACACATTGAAATTAAAGCATTCATCCCATTCTCTAATGCATGTATGTACATCTACTCCACCCCCCAAAGGGGATGGAACTACTCACTAAACATTACACTAATTATTAAACTATGGAAAGAAAGCATATTAAAACTAAGCTAGAATTAAAAGATGATTAAACTAAAACATGCACAAACAATAAAAGAAGCATAAACAAACAATGAAAGAAACACAAAACTTTTTTGATAAAATGACTCACATTAAAAGTAGCATCCTCCTACTTTAGTGTGTGCTTCAAGGCCTCACTTCTAGTAGGAAGAATAGCCACTTAAAATATGGAGTGATTACAATAGGAGGTGAAGAGTTCTATTTATAGCCATGGAAAAAGGTAATCCGGGACAATCCCCCGATGTGGGACTAAACAGACACCAAAAATAGCCTAAACATCCTCTAATACATGTGCTGGAGAAATTTGAGCGGATTTGGGCCAAAATGGACCGCCAATTAGCGGTCTTGGACCACCAATTAGCGGTCTATTTTGTTCAGATCCTTCTCATTTTTGTTTTGGGCTTTTCTTTCTGGTATTGTTGGTCTTTGATGCGGTTACTTGACTTGTTGGAGCTCCGACCCGAATCGAATTGGTAAAATACTCCCCATGATGGTGTGGAGTATTCTGTTTTGCTCTTAGGTCCTTCTGTCTTGCAATCAGGTCCTTCTCCCTTGCATCTTGGTCCCTAGATCTCACAATTCAGTCCTTTTTCCCAGCTTTTGGGTCCTTTTATGCTTCATCTCTTCAAACCTATTTATTCCTGAAAACTAAACATAAAACTCGTGACATAGCATTGTTTAGGTGAAAGATAATGGATATAAGATACAAATATGAGCATGAAATGATGTCAATCATCCATATCCACCAAGAGCTCCTTTGGAGCACGAGTCCTCATCACCTCTTCGAGGTGGAGGAGATTGGATTCCAGACATTGAGTTCCTCGGTCCACTTCCACCACCACGTATACCATTTCCTCCTTCGACTCGGGAGGAAGAGGGTCCTAGTTGAGATCGAGTTGTGGGATTAACACCACCCATAGCTTGATAGGATTGACCGATGACTTTGTGGGAGTTGACCCATCCTGTTCAGGTTGCACAACCGCCTTACATAGTTTACCCGCCTTCTCACGGGAACAACTATCAATTGAAACCTCAATATGTAAGCATGTTTCCTACCATCACATCCAATAGGGAGGATATATATATCTTTATACTTGAATTCGAGGAGGTGTGCTATGATTGACATCATTTCGTGCTTATATTTGTGTCTTATATCCATTATCTTTTACCTAAACAATGCTACGTGACGAGTTTTATGTTTAAATTTCAGAAATCAATAGGTTTGAACAGAAGAGGCATAAAAGGACCTAAAAGCAAGAAAAAAGACTGAGTTGAGAGACTCAAGGACTAAGATACAAGATCAAAGAACCTGAATGTAAGATCGAAGGACCAATGAGCAAACAAGAATACTTCACACCATCATGGGGAGTATTTTGGCAATTCTATTCGGGTCGGCACTCCAGCAAGCGAAGTAGATGCATCGAAGACAAGAAACGCCATCCAGAAAAGCCCACAAGGAAATCCAAAGCGATTCGAACACTGTGAACCGCCAATTGGCAGTCACTTTTGGTCCGGATCCGCTAAGATTTATGTGGAGAGTGTATTATTGTGTATTTAGTCTATTTCTGGTATTTTTTTAGTCCCATACCGGGGGATTGTCCCGGATTACCTTTTTCTGTGGCTATAAATAGAACTCTTCACCTTCTATTGTAACCACCCATTGCTTGGTGACATTCTCTCTACTTGGAGTAAGCCTTGGAGAAAAATCTCAATGTGGAGAAAAATTCTACCTTCAATGTGAGTTATCTAATAAAATAATTTTTCCATTGTTTTGTTCTTTTGTTGTTTCTTTATGCATGCATGCTTAGCTTAGTTTTATTTCTTTGATTGTAGGCTAAAGTAGTTAGAATGTTTCTTTTCTTCTTTAGTTTAATTGTTATAGTAATGTGTAGTGAGTAGATCCATCCCCCTTTGGGAGTGGAGATGATGTTCATACATGCATTAAAGAATGGATATGAATGCTTTATATTTTGATTGTGTTGATAAATGTGAATGTACGCTTTCTTGTTAGAGTCGAATACTACACTTGATGGGTTTTGCCACACATCTTAGACACCTCCCATGCTTGTTTAGGTTCTGAAATAACCAGCTTGTGTATAAGAATGTTAATCAACTAGGTTAGTGAATGGATTGATAGGTTTTGTCATAACCTTTAGACGCTTCCTATGCCTGAAAACACTACCTACATTTGTGCCTATAGAATGCATTCTTCACCATATTTTTACATGTGTGCACACACTCCACACCTTAGGGGTTTCCATTTCTGATTTCCAGGTTTCAATTTCCCTTGCTTTCGTTTTCCTTGTTTGATGCTTACTCGTTTAGTGTAGTTAGTTTAGTTTAGTGTAATCACAACTTCTTCCCCTCTTTTCCCACTTGCCTTCGAACAAACCAGAGTCTACACATCTCCTTGTTGATACTCCCGTACTTGTCACCGCTTCAACGTGGTCGTGCACTTGCGGTATTATAAACGATTAAACAAGTTTTTGGCACTGTTGCCGGGGAGGTGCTCTGTCCAGACTCTGGTTTGGATGATTCGAGTTGTTTTAATCTTTTGTTTTTAGTTTATTTTTGTTTCAGGGACATTGCAGCAACAAGGGGACACACCATGAGAAATTGTGAGCAGAAAACGGCCTTTTTGACCGCCAATTGGCGGCCTGGTGAGCTTCTTTTGCTCCAATTGTTGTTCTGGGGGTTTGTTGGTTCAGTGTACTAGTCTGGGAGTTTAATTTGTCATGTTTCAACCTGTAGTTAGCTCCCAGATTAATCAATTCCCCTTTTAAGACAACTTGGATCATAAAGCTCAAAGCAAAAGATTAGACTTCTTGCCATCTAGGTCATGCATCATTTGTAGACCTTGCATGCATTTCTCTTTTCTTTTCTTTAAATTCTTGTTGTCGATTGCTGGCGTGTGGTACGTGCACCCATTCTCTCATTCGTGCATGGTTAAAGCATGCATTAGTTAGTAAGATGCAACGGGACAAGAGTGAGTTGAGTGCTTGTTTGGTGAGTTGCTTGCTAGCCTAAGATTTCAAAATATCTTTAAGGGGCATCACCTATAGTCTTCAAAGATAAGGTGATGGATTTCATCACCCCTCCCTTATCCCCAAAAAACACACTCAAGTAAAGCCTTAATCT
Organism: Triglochin maritima; assembly: GCA_963682175.1. Classification (NCBI taxonomy): domain Eukaryota; kingdom Viridiplantae; phylum Streptophyta; class Magnoliopsida; order Alismatales; family Juncaginaceae; genus Triglochin; species Triglochin maritima. The sequence goes on along the minus strand of OY821773.1, from coordinate 35,863,103 downwards.
AAAAGTAAGTAGACATTGGCCCTATGGAATTCGGATGCACTAGAAGAGTGATCTAGTTAAGACCGTCATGACCTGATCGACGTCGCCTGCATTGTCGATAGTAGGAGGTACTGGATCTCCGGATTTGGTATCACTTGCTGGGCATTGTGGTCTTCGTTGTAGGGAGGTGAGGCGTGTCGAGACTAATGACCTCGAAGTTAGGCGTCGTCTAGCCTAAGGACCCATAGCCTTAAGTTGTTTGAGTCGTGCTTGCTAGATTAGGCTTCTACCTTCTCCCATTACCCACGCGAGCTCTAGGGATTCTTCCCTTCTCCTCTTAATCATCTTCTTCTCACCTACTTCTACATTCTAGTCTCCACCCCTTTACACTCTTTGTCAGCGTTTTTGGGTCGAGTCGAGCACTTTTTGCGAGTTTGGCCTCGTGGTGGTGAGAGTGATCGACTCGAGAGTTCTTTGTCGAGATGGATGGTTACATGGGCGACCATACATATCATTGTTGGGACCAGGACAATTCTCCCTGGTACTCCAGACCCATGCATCTAGGGGTGCCTCAGACAAACACCCCGTATGGTTGGGACAATCTTCATTGTTTGACTGAGCAATCTTCATATTGGGGTAATATGAGAGAGGCACCGACTGCTAGACCACCATCTAGTTACGTCGGATCGTATGTTGGTTCTCCAACTGAGACATTGCAAGAACCTTTGGACTCTTTCATGCATGTGGTAGATGACATGAGTGCACCAGTGGCTCTAGTAGCTGTGCCGAGTGATTGGTGTGGGTTGAGTGGTCATGTTATCGGGGAATGTTCTTATGTTCCCCCAGAGCCTGAGTATGAGCATACCTTTTCCCCAAATGCTCAATATGACCATTACGCATCCGCGTACAACCCGAGAGGGATGGATTCGTGGGGAGACAATTCTTATTCAAATTTTTATACATCATTCCCACCCCAGTATCCTCCTTCTGAATATCCTGAATTCTACCAACACCCTACGATCAATAATTGGACTCATTCTCAGCCCATCACCACCCAACCCATCCATTTCCCAAATTCTGACATGAACCTTACAGTCGACCTCAAACTTGATTCTTTAGAACAAGCCCTCCAAACATTCATGGAAACCACTCAAAATGTGTTGAAGTCCAATCACGATTCCCTGCAAACTATGGAAATGTATGTGAGTCAAATTACAAAACAATTAAGTAAACGTGAGGAGGGTGACATTTCTTGTCAACATGGGGATTCATCTTTTGATATCGAACCACCACCACATTCACAAATTCAATGCACAATCTTTCAGAGTCAAAATCCTAGTTAGTCTGAGCGATTTGGGGTTTCTATTTACAATCACACTGTGGGGGATTCGATCTAAATTGAGAATAGCATGGACCAACTTCATTATGAGTCGGCACAGGATTATGCCGCATCTTTTGTCCCATGGTTCCTGAGCCACATGATATTCATGTTGTGCCTCTTAAGGACTCACCTCTGGTGGAGCAAGTGCTCCCTAGAACCCTTAATTTCAAACGACCTGATGAGAGTTTGCCTCTCACTATTGTTCCTGATTATCTTGGAAATGATGGAACATCAAACAACTACATTGCTAATGAGGGTATTAGGAGTTCCTTGGAAGATACCTTGGGTAAGAGACCCACTTTCTGTTCGCCTGGTGAGTCGGACATGCATAACAAGGTTCTTGATCTCGTTCTGACCCACCAGCCTATTGGTTGGAGAGTTTGGATTGATGATCATAACTTCAGTACCGCAACGGCAGAAACTCTTCTTCCATTACGCAATTATTCCCAAACTCTTGAGATGTTCAAGCTTTTTCACTTTGATCCTTTGAATGAGATGCTTTTGCATCCAATTAATGAACCTCTTCTTTCATCTTGTGCTCTTTGTGAGGGGGGGGGGGCAAACATGAGTATTCTGGCCCCGCATGGTGTCATGTTACCTTTCCAAGTGCATTGACCCACTTTCGAGAACCTAGTGTGTGTTTAAGTTGATTTTAGCTCAAGTATGCTAAAAAACACAAGTTCCTAAAGACTCAAAGAAATACAAAATACATGTCTTCAAAAGAGCTTGATTACATGTCTTGATTTGATTTTCCTTTCTTCCTTGAGTCTTGATCACCTGTAGAGGTGAACACAAAGCAATATATATGCAATGCAATATGTGTGCTACACTACATTATTATAATTAAGATTAGGTTGATTAAATCATCAAAACATAAATTAAGGCAAAAAAGGCAACAATCTCCCATTTTTTGATGATGGCAACCTATATCTTAACTCTATCTTAATACATGGAATTTGTATTTGTAAACTATGCATACTATTGCTCCCCCTTTGGATGTGCATAGTTTTTGTTCAATTTTATACCAAATTCCAAGTTACCCCCTTAATTATCTCTCCCCCTTTGACATCCATCAAAAATTGATATTAAAAAACAATGGTTACACAATTGAAGGTCAATGTGGATGTCTTGTAATGAAGTTGCTCCCCCTAAATTTTGCACTTCATTACTCTAAGAAAATGATATTCAATAAGCTCCCCCTATCGATATGAATATGATTTTGCAATTTGGTTGCTCCCCTATTAACATCAAGTGAATATTACAATTAAGCATGTGATGTTTCATTTTCTACATCCATTTAGACAATTTGACTCTAAACATTATGGATGTTATTCAAACATAAAGATTTGCAATGAATGGGTATATGATATGTCAATTTAGCATATAACCAAGACTAGAACCAATTTGATTGATAAAGTTTAGAGGATAGGAAATTATACCAACTTGAAGCTTGAATTGGTTACAATCTCATTTGGTCTTGCAACCAGATTTGAATTTAACTCTTAAGCTCGCCTGGTCACCACCGATTTCTTCCTCAAGCACCTACAAGTGTAGATTTCGGTAACCAAACCACTTTGGGTCCTTGAATGTTAGCTTTGGGAATCCAAAGTATTTTGGTTTTAGGAGCCCACACACTTGAGGAACTGTGATTAATGAACATACGCTTGTCATTTAGTGTAGTGTGAGATACATGGTTTTTCAATTTTGCATTGTATCCTAAACCATGTTTTTGCAAAGATTGCCTTTGACTACCTAATAGCATGTTAAGCATCTTAGTTCCATGTGTGAATTTTTCTAGATCTTTTCTTAATTGCACATTGTAAGCTTGAAGATCTAATTGTTCACAATCTATTGGTGTTGCTTTTAATTGTTCAAAATTTGATGCATTATTTTCTAGTTTAGCAACCACCTCATTCTTCTCATTCATGCATGTTTCAATTTGGCTTTGGAGATCTTTGATTAGCTTTCTAGCATTCTTATTTTAATCACAAATGATCTCATATTGTTTAACTAAGTCATGGAATGCATTTTGAAGCTCATCATGTGTATAATTTTCATTATTTGCACTAGAGTTTCAGCTATCACTATAATTAGACTTAGTTGAACATGAATTATTAGAGCAAGAGTTAAATTCTACCTCACTTTGATCTTCAATAGCCATGAAGCATGAGTGAGCCACATCTCTTCGACTTTGCAAGGAAGACAGCGATGATGATGGTGATGAAGAATCATCCCATGTAGCCTTGTGAGCTACCTCCTTCCTTTCTCTTCTCTTGCTCTTCTCCTTTTCTCTTCTCCTCTCCCTTCTCTCCTTTTTCTTCTCCCCTTCTCTTCTCTCATTTTCACTCTTTTCCTTCTCCTTCTTCTTTTATCTCTTTTCACTTCTTCTACCTCTTCTTTCATCCTTTTCTTCTTTATCCTTCTTGAGGTATTTGAAGAAGTCTTTTGCTAGGACTTCAATGTCCTCATCTTCTACACTCCTCCTTAGTTGGTCAATATTTGCATGTAATCCCAAGGTGTGTTTGTTCTTGGAGGCTTCCTTCTCCTTCCGATGGTTAATTTGGAGCTCATAAGCCATGAGATTTCCAACGAAGTTCCTCCATCTTTAATTTTGAAAGATCATGCGCCTCTCCAATTGCGATGACTTTATCTTCCCAATCGATGCTAAGTGACCAGAGGAACTTCCTTGTCATCTCTGCTTCATTGATTTTTCTTCCAAGAACCAAAAGAGAGTTAGTAATATCGGTGAAGCGAGTGTTCATTTCGCTTATGTTCTAACCGATTTGCATAGAAAATATTTCATATTTATGCATGAGGAGACTAATGCGGGTTTCCTTAGTTTTGCTATCCCCCTCATAATGCATTTGCAATCTATGCCATATTTCATATGCACTTTCACAACCCCTAATTCTATTGTATTCACCCTCATTTAGCCCACAATATAGAATGTTCATTATTTTTGAGTTCATCTCAATTTCTTTTATTTTGGGCCTAGTGAGTTAATCTAATTCATCTTCAATTGGGGGTGTGTATGGATTTCGGAGAAACATCAAATACTTAAGGTCATTTGAAATTAGGAATATTTTCATCCTATTCTTCCAATAATCACAATTTGACCCATTTAGGAAAGGACGTCGAGTTGTGCATAATCCCTCTACGTTATTAGATGTATTAGCCATGCTAAACATACGATGAAGTATAGAATTTAGCTAACAACGCTCTGATACCAAATGTAGGATCGTGTCGGTTATGGGTCTGCTATGTTAATCACTTTTAAGCTAATTACCTACATGTTTGAGCTATCAAAGATATGCAGCGGAATTTAAACTAAACAAGCAAGTAAAAGGAAGATAAAGGCAAACCACAATGGACACGGGGGTTTCACAGAGGTTTGGCCACCGCCTACGTCCTCTCTTGCAAGCTCCACTCGACACTTCGAGCTCCGCTCGCGTCTTCACTATCCACTCCTCGTTCCGGGCCGGGAGAGAACGCCTTTTACAAAACAAGCTCCACGAACACCCTCGTGAGCTTGACTTTCTTCTCTCACAATCCGAGAGGAACACTTCGGGCTTTCACCGAAGTCCTTGCTTCTTTTACAACTGAGAAGTTGAGTGGAATACACTCTCTAACTTGGGCACACTTGAGAAAGATTGGAATTGAGACTAAAGTGTGGAAATTGGAGGTTTGGAGTGTTTGGGATTCTCTCTAATGTTTGGGACACGTTTGTAGTGTGAGAGTTGTGTTAAAATGTGTTTTACAACTCTATTTATAAGCCTTAGAGAGAATAGAGCCATTGGGATTGATTGGGTGTGAGTTGAAGTGTGATACACAAAATAGAAAAATGCAGGACCCAATTTTGAGTAAATTCGGTCGACCGAAACGGGACGAACGGTCGACCGTGTGGCAGTTTTGAACTAAGTTCGGTCGACCGGTTAGGTAGCGGTCGACCGCCCAACACTACGACTTAGGTACACTTAAGTGATCGGTCGAACTCAACAAAGGAATCAGTCGACCGATTTGTACCAGGCACTATGGGGTTGACAAACGATGATGTATTCGGTCGACCGAAACATGTCTCGCGGTCGACCAATTTTGAACAGGAGATTTGAGTATGTCAAGAGATGGACAAATGGTCGACCGATCATGGTCCTCGGTCGACCGATACATGAAATGTATTTGGGGTATAATTGGTTTAATACGAATACGACGGTAGGGTATATACGACAAAAGTAAAGGTCGGGAAAATAAGTTTACGCGGTCGACCGAAAGTGGATTCACGGTCGACCGAAACCGGGCAGTGAAACACAAACAAGATACTTGATCATCCGGTCGACCGAACGGCTTGTTTTGGTCGACCGAATGTGGGCAGACAGTTAGGGTTCAGCTTTAGTGTTTTCCGGTCTAAGTTTGGGTGATCTATTGAATCCCAAATTATGTGAAATTTTGTGTGTAACTTATATAAGGAACCTAGTGTGTGTTTAAGTTGATTTTAGCTCAAGTATGCTCAAAAAACACAAGTTCCTAAAGACTCGAAGAAATACAAAATACATGTCTTCATAAGAGCTTGATTACATGTCTTGACTTGATTTTCCTTTCTTCATTGAGTCTTGATCACCTGTAGAGGTTAGCACAAAGCAATATATATGCAATGCAATATGTGTGCTACTCTACATGATTATAATTAAGATTAGGTTGATTAAATCATCAAAACATAGATTAAGGCCAAAAAGCCAACACTTAAAACATCTTCCTTGCTCTCATCACTAACTTGAAACCTCAAACCGTCCACACTTTAGTCTTAAATCCAATTCTCACTAAAGTGATCTAAAGATTAGAGAGTATTGTCCCACTCATTGTGGTGCAAAGAAGAAAGGGTCTTGTTGAAAGCCTAAGACAAGAGTATAGACTTCGGTGAGAGCCCGAAGTGTCTGTTGGCTTTTTGGCCTTAATCTATGTTTTGATGATTTAATTAACCTAATCTTAATTATGATCATGTAGAGAAGCACACATATTGCATTACATATATATTGTTTTCTGCTAACCTCTATAGGTGATCAAGACTCAAGGAAGAAAGGAAATCAAGTCAAGACATGTAATCAAGCTCATTTGAAGACATGTATTTTATATTTCTTTGAGTCTTTAGGAACTTGTGTATATTGAGCATACTTGAGCTAAAATCAACTTAAACACACACTAGGTTCCTTATAGAAGTCACACACGAAATTTCACATAATTTGGACTTCAATAGATCACCCAAACTTAGACCGGAAAACACCAAACCTGAACCCTAACTGTCTGCCCACATTCGGTTGACCGATACAGGCCATTCGGTCGACCGGATGATCAAGTTAATCCAGTTTATGTTTCCCTGTCCAGTTTCGGTCGACCGCACCATCTCTTTCGGTCGACCGTTTCAACTTACTTTCCCGACCGTTATTTTTGTCGTATATACCCAACGGTCGTATTCGTATTAAACCAAAAATACCCCAAATACATTTCATGTATCGGTCGACCGAGAACCATGATCGGTCGACCGTTTCAACATGTCAAAAAACGCCTGCTATCGGTCGATACTATTTCGTTCGACCGATCCATATTTCTCTCAACCGAAACATAAGTTCAGTCGACCGGTAACCTGGTTCGGTCGACCGTTTCATTAACAAACTTAAGAGTTCAGTCGACCATTTCATATTTCTGTCGACCGTGTCCTCAACGAACCCAAGAGTTCGGTCGACCATTTCACCTTTCGGTCGACCGTTTCTGGACAGATTTGCAGCCCGATTTTTTGCTTTGTGTGCTTTGCACAAAACCCAATCAAATATTGTCCCAACGGATCTATTTTCTCTATTGCCTATATAAGGAGTTGTAAAACACATTTTAACACAACTCTCCCACTACAAACTTGTCCCAAACATTAGAGGGAATCCAAAAACACTCAAAGCCTCAAATCTCCACACTTAGTCTTAATTCCAATCCTACTCAAGTGTGCTCAAGCTTAGAGAGTGTTGCTCCACTCAAATTGTTGTTGTCAAAGGAAGCAAGGACTTTGGTGAAAGCCCGAAGTGTTCCTCTCAGATTGTGAGAGAAGAAAGTCAAGCTCGTGAGGTTGTTCGCAGAGTTTGTTTTGTTAAAGGCGTTCTCTTCCGGCCCGGAACGGGGAGTGGTTAGTGAAGACGTAGGCGGAGCTCGCGGAGTCGAGCGGAGCTTACAAGAGAGGACTAGGACCCGGGTGGGGTACCGAACCTCTATAAAAACCGACGCGTCTTTGCGGTTTGCATTATTTCTTACTTGCTCGTTTAATTGTTTAAATTCCGCTGCATATAACTCTATCGATAAAACGAGTAGGTGATTAGTTTAAAAAGTGATTAGTGGACCAATAACCCACATGATCCAACATTTGGTATCAGAGCCTTGTTCATTAATTTTGTTCTTAATCGATAAATTAACATGGCTCTTAATGCATCCACACCTTTAGAATCTTGTAAACCACCACACTTTGATGGAAATAATTTTGTTTCATGGAAAAGTAAAATGATATCATTTATTAAATCCAGGAACATTAACATGTGGTTTATGATTCAAACTCCATATGAATCACCTAGATATGATTTTAGTAAATGGAGTTTAGAAGATGAGAAAAATGTGTCCCTAAATGCTATGGCTATGAATGTCATATTTTGTGCATTAGGAGATGAACTTTTTAATATTGTTTGCTCATGTGATAGTGTTTATTCAATATGGCAAACATTAGAAAAGAATTTTGGTGAAGGAGATTCACCAACCGGGAAGACGGGAGAAGCAAATCCGAAGGATGTAGCTCAAGCAAAGAAAATGGAGATTAACTCAACATCTTCATCATCATCAAGCTCATCCGATGGAGAAAGTGAAGATGAGGTATCTTCTAGCTCTTCTTCGAGTAGTAGTTCAAAAGATAATGTCCATGGTTTTAATGAACTACAAAATGCATTTCAAAGATTATTTGAAAAATATAAAGAACTTCACAAGACTAATCAAGTAGCAAATGAGCAAATCCATGATCTTAAATGTCAAAATGCATCTATCTTAGATGATAAAGTTGATTTGCTTGCTAAAATTGAAGTTCTAACTTTAGAGAATGCATGCTTGAAGGAAGAAGATTTAAATGTTAAAAATACCTCATCTCATGCAATTGATAGTCATATGCTAGAAATTGATACTAATGACTTGCTTATTAAACTTGATAAATCTCATTTAGAAAGCAAGCAATTATTACATGACTTGAATTGCATAAATGAAAAGGTTGCAAATTTAGAGATTCACATGCTTAACATGAATGCAAAGCATACATCTATGATTAAAAATCTAAATTGCTTAAATGAATCTCTAGCAACTAAAAATAGTGAACTAAATGCATTAAACATAAAATTGTCAAATAAATTGCATAAGTTCACACATGGCAACACAAGTAATTATTATGTTAAAAACCTTCCTATTAAAATTAATGTTAAACATAATGCCATGAAGAGAAAAACTAGTGTAGAGGTACCAAAATCAACTTGGATTTGGGTACCAAAAGCTAAACTTAATGGACCCAAGCAAAAATGGATACCAAAGTCTACACTTGTAGGAGCTTGATGAGAAGATTGGTGGTGACCGGGTGAGCCAGCGTCAAATTCGAATCCGGTTGCATCACCAAGTCAAGATTGAAGCTATTCAAGATTCAAGTTTGGTATAAATTTCGATCTTTGAAATTTCTGAATTTTTTTAGCTCTAATCTAGTCTATATGCTTAATTGTCATATCTTTAGAGTTTAATTCATTGCAAATCATTAACCCTATTCATTGCAAATCATTTATCACATCCATTGATTTTAAATGTCAAATTTTTGAATGGGTGTTGGAATAAGGCTTAAGTTCAAACTTAAATGAACTTAACTTGAATCATACTCATAGTTTCCATCTAGCCTTATTGATAGGGGGAGCTTAAATGTTATATCTTTTATTAGAGTAATGAAGTGCAAAATTTAGGGGGAGCAACTTCATTACAAGACATCCAAATTCTATGCTTAAAGTCTTATTTAATTGTTGTTTTTATGGATGTCAAAGGGGGAGAGATAATTAAGGGGGTAACTTAGAATTTTGTAATCAAATTGAACAAAAACTATGCACATCCATAGGGGGAGCATTAATATGCATAGTTTACATATACAAATTGTAACGTACCCGAAAACAGCGGAAAATTTAAACAATAATAAAGACCGTCAACGGTCAACACAGGGCACGTCACGGAAAAACAAACCAACATATATATAAAATATATAAGATACAGACCCACGTGGAAGTCAAACTATATAAATAAGTCAACTGTGATTACAACAAAAGTGAATGTACATGTAATCACTACCTCAAACAAAAGAAGCTAATAAGGAGAACAAGATCTAATCCCGGGGGCACCGTCCTCGGTCACCACCTGACTCTAAACCTGCTCGCTACCTGAAATGAAAATAAACAAACATGCCTGAGTTCCCTGCAGGAACCCCGTATACCAAACCTCCAAAAATATAAAAAGGAATTAAAGACAATGCAATGCTATGCACATGATCATCCACCTCGGGCCCACAATAATGCCCTCACCGCCTCCGCGGTACTGAACCACTCCTGCCACTAGGGTCAAGTCAGTCCATCGCTGCCTCACAAGGGTCAGTCGACACCACTGCTCCCCAAAAAGTGCAGGAAGGAACCCCCGGTACACGCCGCACTCCAGGAGCGAGTCAGCCCGCCGAATACACAACTCGGGTCAGACGACAGCCGCTGCTCCCCCAAGAGCTGCCAAACGCGCACCCTGCCGGAACATCCTCGGCCTACCGCTAAACCCTCGCAAACTGCCCAACGTTTACGGCACACATCCCTCACACCCCGCTCGGTAAGAGAGGAAAAAGGTAGTACAATAATACACCTTCGTCGAAGGTGAAATCCGTAGCTCTCAAAGCCGGTAATCAACCGTCGCCTCGGAGCCGGTAGTCGACCTATACTCAACGGATCGCGTGTGGATAAATCCACCAACCTGCGGCAGATCGGTCGACCGCTACAAGCACACCGGTCGACCGGTCCCCCACACAGTACACAGTACTGTACAAACAAGTCTACCAGTCGAACCATGCCAACCGAATTACCGACCAATCGGTCGAACAAAAGTCATCTAGCGGTCGACCGTTTGGATGGTCTATGCTATACAAATTTATATTATATATATCTGATCGGTCGAACCAAGGGGTCGTTCAACCGATAACAGGACTTCTCAGTATCTTGCCCAAATGACATTCGGTCGACTGGAACTGCTATACAGTTCGACCGAAACATCACAGGCACTCTACTGCTTAATTAAAATGCTCAGTCGGTCGACCGAAAGTTAAAGAGCGGTCGACCGTTTTGATGGTCAAAGCTCCCAACCGACTTAGCATCGAATGGATCGGTCGAACAAGGTTAAGGGCGTTCGACCGTTTAATAAGTCAAAACCCCAACCGACCCATTCTCATTGTTATTCGGTCGACTGGCTAAGTGGTCCCGTTCGACCGATAACAGCATATCCCCTTTTTCCCACACAAATCTGGCATAACGGTCGACCGTCTAACGACATCGTTCGACCGTTCGCGGGTAAACATCAATATAATAATAGGATCGGTCGACTGCCCACAGGCACCGGTCGACCGATCGTCGTCTTCAACCTCTGAATTGGTTGAAATCCGACGGGGAATTCGACACCAACGTCGATCCCCAACACTCACAAGGCTTATGTGAGTTATAATGAAGATTTGGCATACCTTTTTGACGGTTGTGGAAGCCTCCCAAGCTTTGGCAACTTCAACCCACTTCTTCTTCTTCTTCTTCTTCTTCTTCTCCTCTTCCTCTTCTTCTCTCCTTATTCTTCTTCACCAAAATCACCTCTCTCACGCTCTGGAGAAACAAAATAACCAAGGAAACGTTTTTCCTTAACCTCACCTCTATTTATAGAAGAAACCAAGCTTATCCTCAACTCACCTCCAAATCTTCCAATCCAAACAAGCCACCTCATGCTTCACTAATCAAAGCTTAATTTAGGTTAATTAGGTTTAGTTTAGTTTAATTTAGGTGTTTAGATTAGGTTCTTACACAAATTCCATGTATTTAGATAGAATTAAGATACAAGTTGCCATCATCAAAAAGGGGGAGATTGTTGGCTTTTTGGCCTTAATCTATGTTTTCATGATTTAATTAACCTAATCTTAATTATGATCAAGTAGAATAGCACACATATTGCATTACATATATATTGCTTTGTGCTAACCGCTACAGGTGATCAAGACTCAAGGAAGAAAGGAAATCAAGTCAAGACATGTAATCAAGCTCATTTGAAGACATGTATTTTATATTTCTTTGAGTCTTTAGGAACTTGTGTATATTGAGCATACTTGAGCTAAAATCAACTTAAACACACACTAGGTTCCTTATAGTAGTCACACACGAAATTTCACATAATTTGGACTTCAATAGATCACCCAAACTAAGATCGGAAAACACCAAACCTGAACCCTAACTGTCTGCCCACATTCGGTCGACCGACACAGGCCATTCGGTCGACCGGATGATCAAGTTAATCCAGTTTGTGTTTCCCTGTCCAGTTTCGGTAGACCGCACCATCTCTTTCGGTCGACTGTTTGAACTTACTTTCCCGACCGTTATTTTTGTCGTATATACCCAACGGTCGTATTCGTATTAAACCAAAAATACCCCAAATACATTTCATGTATCGGTCGACCGAGAACCATGATCGGTCGACCGTTTCAACATGTCAAAAAATCCCTGCTATCGGTCGATACTATTTCGTTCGACCGATCCGTATTTCTCTCAACTGAAACATAAGTTCGGTCGACCAGTAACCTTGTTCGGTCGACCGTTTCATTAACAAACTTAAGAGTTCAGTCGACTGTTTCCTATTTCGGTCGACCGTGTCCTCAACGAACCCAAGAGTTCGGTCGACCGTTTCACCTTTCGGTCGACCGTTTCTGGACAGATTTGCAGTCCGATTTTCTGCTTTGTGTGCTTTGCACAAAACCCAATCAAATCTTGTCCCAACGGATCTATTCTCTCTAATACCTATATAAGGAGTTGTAAAAAACATTTTAACACAACTCTCCCACTACAAACTTGTCTCAAACATTAGAGAGAATCCAAAACACTCAAAGCTTCAAATCTCCACACTTAGTCTTAATTCCAATCATACTCAAGTGTGCTCAAGCTTAGAGAGTGTTGCTCCACTCAAAATTGTTGTTGTCAAAGGAAGCAAGGACTTCGGTGAAAGCCCGAACTGTTCCTCTCGGATTGTGAGAGAGGAAAGTTAAGCTCGCGAGGTTGTTCGCGGAGTTTGTTTTGTAAAAGGTGTTCTCTCCTGGCCCGGAACAGGGAGTGGTTAGTGAAGACGTAGGCGGAGCTCGCGGAGTCGAGTAGAGCTTACAAGAGAGGACTAGGACCCTGGTGGGGTGCCGAACCTCTATAAAAACCGACGCGTCTTTGTGGTTTGCATTATTTCTTACTTGCTTGTTTAATTGTTTAAATTCCGCTGCATATAACTCTATTGATAAAATGAGTAGGTGATTAGTTTAAAAAGTGATTAGTGGACCCATAACCCACACGATCCAACAGTGTCCCTCTCGGATTGTGAGAGGAGCTAAGCTCGACGAGGGTTGTTCGCGTGCTTGAAGATTGTAAAGGTGTTCTCCCCCAGCCCAGAATGGGGAGTGGTTTGTGAAGTCGTGAGTGGAGCTCGGTGATCCGACCGTAGCTTGCAAGAGAGTACTAGGACCCGGGTGGGGTGCTGAACCTCTATAAAAATTCCCTGCCTCCATTGTGGTTTGCTTGTCCTTCCTTCCTTGCTTGTTTATTTGTTTAGATTCCGTTGCACATCTGTGATCGTTAAACATGTAGGTAAAAATGATTAAAAGTGATTAGAATTAGATAACCACACAATCCTATAGGAACAACTATTATTATCCACATTATGACCCATGTGCCAATGCATAAAACCCATCATGGCGTGAGCACCAAAATGTTTCATGGGATTACCAAGATGAATTTAACTCATGCATGCCATTTCATCCCTAACATGATCCTCCTGTTTCATGCATCGCATACATTGCATCATATGTCTCTCATTTAGATTAATTTTATATCAATAAATGCTACTAAGGTATGTGTTTAGTCTTATTTACAGAATACAGAGACCTGAATGCAAATTACCCATATCCCGAACATAAATGCGTGCCAGAGACTTATTTCTGTCATAAAGACCAAGTTCAAGATTATTGGGATTCAAATGGAAATTCATCCAAGCATAAAAGCATTCAAGGACCTAATTGCAAAAAGGCTAAGGACTTAAGCACAAAAGTAGTCAGGGACTGAATTGCAAAAAGCCGAGGATCCGACTGCAATTAAAGCACCAAAATATTATCTTGGAGAAATTCTAAAGAAAAATCAATTTGGATCTCCAAATATATGAAGGAATTAATTCGAAGCTCAAAAGAAAGGAAAGAAATCATCCAGACGTGCAAAGGATATTGAAATCATACCATAAACACACAGGAAAAATCCGGATTAAATCAGCACATATATTGCGGCGAAATCGCCGCATCCTACGTGTATTCTGCGCCGGAAACGCCACCCCCTTGTGGATCCGTGGCTCCGGATTTTGTCCAGTCATGTTTCGCCACGTGTACTTTCCTATTTTATACCTACGTCCGTTGTATCGGCTATAAATAGCCCCGAAACGTTGTGTAGAGGATGTTCTTAGTTTTATGTTCTTAATTTTAGTCTTAGTTTTTGTTCTTCTGTTTAGCAATAAAATTCTGTTATTTTATTTCTTGTTTTTATTTTTCTTTTATAATTCCTCTAGGACCCCTTCTCTTTCCCTCCATCTATGAGTTTCTAACTCTTTCCAAAGGGTGGAGGTGACGGATTTAGGGTGATGAGAAGAGAATAAAGTTATTATTTTAATTTCGTGATTAGTATATTTTGATTACTTGAGTTTGTGTTAAATCATTTATCATGTAATGCTTTATAACCAATATGATTTATTATAAGTTTCTGAATTCTCTAATCTAAACCCGATATCTAAACCTCCACCCAACGGAATTCACCATCTTTGTTCTTATTTTAGTTTTATTTGTTCATGTTTCATGCTTTAGAAAATTAAAAAACCAAAAATCTCAAAACCAAACTTATTCTTCTCTCCTTCTTTCCCCTACTCGAAAATCACACAAATAACAAATCTCTCCCTCCTTGTGTTCGACCCGTACTTGCCACGTCTTCATTGACGCCATGCACTTGCGGTATAAATTTAATTCTCATCACTGTTCAATTCCAAACTTCATACCAATCTCAACATGTGGACCAATGGAACGAATCTCAACATACAAATACCCAAGTCCAACATTTTAATGACCAAGAAGTGAACCTCACAATTGACCCGACACTTGATTCCACAGAACAAAGCCTTCACACATTCGTCGAAATGACTCATAGTTTGATCCAATCCAATTTGAATTCCTTGGAAAATTTGAGAATGAAAGTGAGGAAGGTGACTTTTCCTCCCAATGTGAGGAGTCCCCTTCTTCTATCGAACCCCCACCACATGCAAATATTCAAAGCACAATCATTCAAAGTCAAACTCCTATTCAATCTAAGGAGCTTGAGATACCATTTCACGAACATGTGGTGGGTGTTACAAAACATGTTAACATTTAGGTCATTTTTGCTCCCTTCCTCTTCTTTATTACCTAACTCCTGAAACACTACAAACAATAACTAGAGTAGCACAATATTGGGGTAAATAAATGATATATAGCATCAATATGATGCCTGATATTCTACTAATCAAATACCCCCACACTTATCTTTTGCTAGTCCCGAACAAAACAAAGAAAGAGAAAAATAAAAGAAAGTGAAACATATGAAAAATGAGAAAATCCTAACTCACTTTTGTAGGAATCATGATTGCACTTAGCACATACAACAAGTCGTTAAACCTCCTTGTCGCCAGGGAGGAGTGGTGTCTTCTGAGGTTTTCAGCGAATATACCTACAAAATCTAAACATTGATGCATTATTCAATCTTGCAACATGACTCGTTGGACCTATTTTTGTTGATCATTGGACACGGTAATCCTACGGGTCAACTCTCGGTATGTATCCAGTCGACACACCTAGCCTAGGGAACCATTCGTACAAGTTAATTATGGACTTAAGTGATAGACATGGACAACCTTAACATCCTCAAGTGATACAAAGTGTAAAGTCCATTAAGGTTCTTATTTGTACTACCTTTTTTTCTTCTTCTTTTTGTTCTCTTTTTTTCATTTTATTTTTGTCTACTTGGTGTTTGATTCTCCTAGGGTCAAGTTTCATGCATCATTGCCTATGAGGACTTACACTATCACGTACACATTTCCCCAAATCTCTACATATGATGATCCCTACCACCCGTGTGACGGGAGTTCGGTCGGCGCATCCCAAGTCAGATGACTCGAAAGCACCAAGCACTAAGTCCCCTCGGACCTAATTTCCCGAGTAATAGGAGCCGTGCGAGAACAGAGAACACCTACTCACTTTTTTCTTATATACACATGAACCGAAACCTCTACACTTAAGGTTTCACAACAGGAGTTTAAGGGTCCCTGACTACAAAAAACTTCCTTATACTAACACGCACGAATTATTCGACTCACTAGGTTCAAGGTGGACCTCTTTATTTGTTTGAGTACTGAAACCCTGTGATTACTCTCCCCCCGAGGGAAAACCAGGGTGCGTCCTTACGACTAGATAAGACCTAAAGCCGGTGTACTAGATATCCTAACGCATCAAGTTCAAGTCAATTTTGGGAGCTTCTATTTTACTTTGCCTCTCAACGGTTTTGCACATGCTAGACACACGCAAAACCCACAAAACATTTTTTTCACAAACACATGAAGATTTTGAAAGAAATAGAAATTTTAAAGCACTAGGCAAGCAAAAGAAGGCAAGTCACCCAAGGATCATGGCAAGCCGATATATCGATATTAAATGCAACACACTAACATGACCCTAACAATGCACACAAAATAAAACAAAAGAAAGGGAAAAGACTCGACAATGTACACACGTAAAACACCCCCCACACTTACTTCATCCATTGTCCTCAATGAGTTTGAGCATGATACTACATGTATAGATGTATGAAAAAGACAAGATCTCACCAACGTGAAGTACAAAGGGAAGTTCATGATTTTGTTGATGGACACAAACTCGAATTCCCTTCAAAACCTGTGAAATACTTAAGAAGGCAGACAAATAAGTGAAACAAATAGGGCCCACTTACACAAGGGTCGGAGCCTACAACAAGCTATGCTCACTCTTGGAGTTACTTTTTTTGGTTTTTTTTAACCGCAAGTGCACGGCCACGTTGAAGCGGTGGCAAATACGGGTCATCCACTGGGAGGTGTGTCGACACCTGATTTGTGCGAAGGCGAGAGGTAAAGAAAAGGAAGAAGGATCTATTACACTAAACTACACTACAATGCTAAACTAGTAAACAAGCAAGCTGAAATGAAATAACTAAACAACTAAGCTAAACAACTAATGAAGAAGATAAAAAGACAGGAATGGAAACCCCTAAGGGGTGGAGTGTGTGTGTGTGCGCACATGAAATAAGTGTGGTGTTGAATGCATACTATAAGCTCAAGTGTGGTTAGTGTTTGTTCATGCATAAGAAGTACTTCATGGCAAGACCTATCATTTACAACACTAGCCTAGGTGATTAATATGAGCAATGGAAGGTTGTTATTAAGACACTTAGACATGCATGGAGTGTACCTAAGCTATGGCAGAAACCATCAAGTAAGGTTCTTAATAATTCAAGCAAGCATACTAATATTTCTCACAGAACATTCATATTAAGCATTCATACCACCTACATAACATGTACATACATCTACTCCACCCCCAAAGGGGATGGAACAACTCACTACTCATTACACTAACTATATTAACAAAAGAAAGCATAATACTGAAATGAAAGTTAACTAAGAAAGCAAGAAGTATTAAAGAAGCTTAAAAGGAAATGAAAGACTAAACAAACATGCACAAATTAAAAGACAAGATTAAAAGAAACTAGAAGAATTATTTTATTAACAAATGACTCACATTGAAGGTAGCATTCTTCTCCACCTTGAGTTTTTGGTTCAAGTCTCACTCCTTAGTAGAGAGAATGCCACCAAGCAATAGATAATTACAATGGAAGGTGAAGAATTCTATTTATAAGCATGGAAAAAGCTAATCAGCGACAATCCCCCGATGTTTGACTAAACCAATACCAAAAATATCCTAAACGGACATTAATACAAGTCCAGGAGAAATTTGGGCGGATCCTGAGTAATATGGACCGCCAATTAGTTGTCCAAGACCGCCAATTGGCGGTCTATAAGCTTCAGATCGAGTTGTTTTTTGTTGTGGGCTTTTCTTGATGGATTTGTTGGTCTTGGATGCAAATACTTGGTTTGTTGGAGCTCCGAACAGAATCGAATTGCCAAAATACTCCCCATGATGGTGTAGAGTTTCCTGTTTTGCTCTTAGGTCCTTCGGTCTTACGATCAGGTCCTTCTCCCTTGCATATCAGTCCCTAGGTCTCACAATTAAGGCCTTTCATGGCTCTTCTCTTAAAACCTCTTTATTCCTGAAAACTAAACATAAAACTCGTCACGTAGCATTGCTTAGGTGTAAGATAATGGATATAAGATACAAATATGAGCATTAAATGATGTCAATCAAATACCCCCACACCTAAGTTTTTGCTAGTCCCGAGCAAAACAATGAAAGAGAAAAAGCATACGAGAAAAACAAGAAATCCTAACTCACTTTCGTAGGAATCACGGTTGCACTTAGCACGTGCAACAAGCCGTTAAATCTCCTTGTTGCCAAGGAGGAGGAGTGTTGTCTTCTGAGGGTTTTCAGCAGATATACCCACAAAATCCCAACAATATGCACTATTCAATCTAGACCCTCGACTCGTTGGACAAATTTTGTCGATCAATGGATGCGGTAATCCTACGGGCCGACTCTATATAGGTAATCAGTCCACACCTAGCCTAATAAACCATTCGTGCAAGTTAAATAAGGAATTAAGTGAAAGACATGGACAACCTCAACATCCTCAAGTGATACAAAGTGTAAGGTCCATTAAGGTTCTTATTTGCATTACCATTTTTTTTTCTTTTTGTTTCTTTTCTGACATTTTCTTTTCTTTTTATTTAGTTGGAGCTTCATTCTCCCAGGGTCAGGTTTCGTGCATCATTGCCCATGAGGACTTACACTATCACGTACACCTTTCCCCTAATCTCCACATAGGGCGATCCCTACCACCCGTGTAACGGGAGTTCGGTTGGCGCATCCCAAGTCAGATGACTCGAAAGCACCAGGCACAAAGTCCCCTCAGACCTACTTTCCCGAGTGATAGGAGCAGTGCGAGAAGAGAGAACACCTACTCACTTATTTCTTATCTACACATGAACCAAAACCCCTACACTTAATGTCTCGCAACAAGATTTAAAGGGTCCTTGACTACAACAAACTTCCTAAATTAACAAACACAAATTATTGACTCACTAGGTTCAGGGTGGACTTCTTTGAATGTTTGACCACTGAAACCCTATGACTACTCACCCCCAAGGGAAAATTGGGGTGCATCCTAACGACTCGATAAATCCTAAAGCCACAGTACTAGATATCCTAATGCATCAAGGTCAAGACAATTTTGGGAGCTTTCTTTTTACTTTGCCTCTCAATGGTTTTGCACATGCTAAACACACGCAAAACCCACAAAACATTTTCTTTCACAAACACATGAAGATTTTGAAAGAAATGTGAAAATTTTGAAGCACTAGGCAAGCAAAAGAAGACAAGTCACCCAAGGATCACGGCAAGCAGATATATCGATATTTAAATGCAACACACTTACATGACCTAACAATGCAAACAAAAGAAAACAAAATCAAAAGAAAAGACTCGACTATGTACACACGTAAAACACCCCCCCACACCTACTTCATGCATTGTCCTCAATGAATGCGAGCAAGATACTGCATGGAATTATGCAATGAAACAGGAAAGATCTCACCAACGTGAAGTAAAAAGGGAAGTGCATGGCTATGTTCATGGACACAACCCAAATTCCCTGAAAACTTGTGAGATGCTAAAGAAGGGCCACAAATACGTGAAAGAACTGGGGCCCAAATACATAAGGGTTGGAGCTCACAACAATCGATGCTCACTGAAGGAGTCTTTTATTGTACTTTTTTTTCTTTTTTTTTCTTTTTTTTATATAACTATGTACAAACATAAGTTCCCATCTTCATTTGTCAAAAGACATCAAATGGGAACCTCAAGAGTAGGTCAATGCACTTGGAAACGGAACATGACACCACGCGGGGCCAGAATACGCATGTGTGGGCCCCCTTCACAAAGAGCACCAGATGAAAGGAGAGGTTCATGAATTGGACGCAAAGGCATCTCATTCAAAGGATCAAACTGAAAGAGCTTGAACCTCTCAAAAGTTTGGGAAATAAGGGGCAACGGAAGAAAAATATCTCCCGTTGCGGAACTGAAGTTATGATCATCAATCCAAACTCTCCAACCAACAGGCTGGTGGGTCAGAACGAGGTCAAGAACCTCGTTAGGCGTGTCCGACACACCAGGAGAACAAAAAGTGGGTCTCATATCCAAGGTATCCTCCATGGAACTCCATATCGATATTTAAATCATTGGAGACGTGCCAACCAAGTTTAATGGGAAAGATGACCAAAAAGCCTTTCAAGAAGAAAGGCCCAAGGCGAGTGGCTTGTTGGATTTGATACATTCCGATGTATGTGGTCCAATGAGTACTAGTGCACGAGACGGTTTCAGGTACTTCATTACGTTCACGGATGATTATAGTCGTTATGGCTATGTTTATCTAATGAGAAACAAAAGTGAGTCCTTTTAGAAGTTCAAAGAATTCAAGAATGAAGTAGAGAACCAACTCGACAAGAAAATCAAGTCTCTACGAACGGATCGTGGAGGTGAGTACTTAAGTGCCGAATTTGACTCATACCTAAAGGAGTTTGCTATTGTACCTCAACTCACCCCTCCCGGTATACCTCAGTGGAATGGGGTATCCGAAAGGAGGAATAGGACATTGCTCGACATGGTTCGGTCAATGATGAGTCAAGCGGAATTACCTCTTTACTTTTGGAGTTATGCACTACAAACTGCGGCTTACACACTAAATAATGTTCCATCCAAATCCGTGGAGAAAACTCCTTATGAGATGTGGAGTGGTAAAAAACCCAAGCTCAATTTTCTCAAGATTTGGGGTTGTGAGGCTTACGTCAAGAAATTGATGTCGACCAAACTTCAACCAAAAGCGGATAAATACTTCTTTATTGGTTATCCTCGTGAGACAAGAGGATACTACTTTTGGCATATAACCTCCAATCGAGTGATTGTAGAGAGGGATGCCACATTTCTGGAAAAGGAATTTCTAGAAAGAGTAAAAAGTAGTGGGAGTAGGGTTTTGCTTGAGGAAACTCAGGATACTCTACAAGATCATGACATGAATGATGACATTCAAGATCATGAAGGCCCAACGGAGATTCCTTTGGTTAGTGGGAGCATGAGTGAGAGACCCTCGCAAGAAATTGTGAGAGAAACTCAATCTTCCCCACCAAGTGTACGTTCAAGAGTTGAACGTGAACCCACTCCTCAAGAAATTGTGGAAGAAGTTCGAGAGACACGAGAAGAACCAAAAGAACTAAGAAGGTCAACAAGGGAAAGGAAGAAACCCGACTTGTATTTGGGACTTCATGAAATCATGGTACTAGATACCAATGATCCCTTGACCTTCCAAGAAGCAATGGAAAGGGAAGACTCCATACTATGGCTCAATGCCATGGAATCCGAAATAGAATCCATGTATGATAATCAAGTATGGAACTTGGTTGACCTTCCTCAAGGGAAAAAGACCATTCAAAATAAATGGGTTTTTAAGAGGAAGATGGATATGGATGGGAACTTGACAACCTACAAAGCAAGGCTTGTAGCGAAGGGTTTCACTCAAGTTCAAGGAATTGACTATGATGAAACTTTTTCACTGGTTGCCATGTTCAAGTTTATTCGGATTATGCTCGCTATTGCCGCATTTCATGACTATGAAATATGGCAAATGGATGTCAAAATGGTGTTCCTTAATGGGAACTTGGAGGAGGATGTGTACATGGTACAGCCTCAAGGTTTTGAAGATCCAAAGAATAGCGAGAAGGTATGCAAGCTTCAAAGATCCATTTATGGATTGAAGCAAGCATCAAGGAGTTGGAACAAACGCTTTGACGAGGAAGTGAAGAAGCTTCACTTCATTCAAAGTAAGGAAGAACCTTGTATATACAAGAAGGTTAGTGGGAGCCATGTAGTATTCCTAATCTTATATGTCGATGACATATTGCTCATGGGTAATCATATTCCTTTGCTTGAGGAAACGAGAAGTTCATTGAAATCTGCATTCTCAATGAAAGATATGGGTGAGGCTCAATACATCTTGGGAATCAAGATATATCGAGATAGATCCCGTAGACTCATTGGCCTCAGTCAACGTGCATACATTGACAAGGTCTTGGAGAGGTTCAAGATGAACAACTCCAAAAAGGGCAGTGTGCCAATGAGTATGGGTGTGCAACTCAAGAAGTCTCAACGTGCGCAATCACGTAAGGACTTAGAGTACATGAAGGATGTCCCTTTTGCTTCGGCAATTGGGTCGATCATGTACTCGATGACTTGCACAAGACCCGATGTCTCGTATGCTCTAAGCGTGACAAGTCGTCACCAATCCAACGCAGGTCCTGAGCATTGGACTGTGGTCAAGAATATCCTGAAGTACCTTAACCGGACTAAGGATAAGATTCTTGTTTATGGAGGACAATGGGAATTGATAGCCGACGGTTACTCGGATGCGAGTTTCATGAGTGATCCAGACGATAGAAGGTCGCAATCAGGATATGTCTTTCTTCTGAATGGTGGAGCCGTGAGTTGGCGTAGCTGGAAGCAAACCACTACGACCGATTCAACCACCGCTTCAGAAGTAATGGTTGTCGCTGAAGCGAGCAAGGAAGGAGTGTGGATCAAGAAGTTCCTTGAAGAGCTTGGAGTAGTTCCCACGAGCGAGGGACCAATTGAGCTATTTTGCGATAATAGTGCATTTATCTCGCAAATCAAGGATCCTAGATCACACCACAAAGTGAAGTACATGGATCATAAGTACTTCATGACGCGTGACCTCATCGACGAAGCTAAAATAAATCTATTATGGGTGGACACCAACAGTAACACAGTTGATCCATTCACAAAACCCTTATCCCAAGCCAAGGGCGAAATGCATTTTGAGTCCATGGGATTGAGGAACCATGTAGATTGGCTTGATGATTGATATGTAATAGGGTTTACCCTAGTTATTATTGTTTTATACATTGAGTATGTATGTGAAAGAAAACTTTAATAACAAGTGGGAGATTGAAGGGAATGTGTTCTAAAAGTTTTACTTTTAAATGTCAATTATTATGAATCGAATGAGAAATCATTTTGTTCCTTGTTTATGTTATTCGTCTTTTAGAAGTGTTAAGGAAGAGGCTCTTGGTCCTTAACCGTAGAGCTCTAAAAGATATTGGTTTACATAAAACAAAAGGTATTCGCAATCATGGTAATTAACATGGGACATTAATTACCGAGTTAAGATTGTCGTGTTGGTCATAGATCATTGTAGCTCTACAAGTGAGTGACAACAGGAGTACACAAAAGAGGAATATATTACTTTTGTGTACTGAATAAACCTAATAAGTAAAACATTATAGAATTGTGTTTTCTGTGTCATTAATGTTTTACTGGGTATTTGGTCCTTTGATATGAGACTTATATCCGATCACTTAAGAATTGCTTAATTAGACTGGTGTCTTGAGCTATCGATGAGTGTAGTGTAAAGGCATTGGTTGGTTAAGTATGACTTTTGTTGGAGAAGATAGTTAGTCAAAAGATTATCATTGCCCCTCTTAAATGAGTGATGATATTAGTGGGCCCCTTGATAAAGCAAAGTTATAATGTGCAAAATGTGATTTGAGTTAAGTCACATATTTATAACTAGCTTAAAGACATCAAGAAATGAATACTAATACAAAGATGACACAATACTACTTTGTGTGTATTCTTAATATCATGAGGCAAGGGACGGACACAAGTGGTGCACTCCATCACTAAATGGATCGGGTTTTGGTTCGAGTGGAATTAAGACATCTAACAAATTAGGAGCTATAATGTGTAGCTAGATATATGGTTTAATTTTTGGTTCATATGATGTGTCGGGTTTCTTATAGAAAATATGACACATGTGGTGAACAAATAAAACCAATTATGTTGTATATAACATAATTAGAATCATGATAAATTCATATGAGATGCATATATTATGGGGTTCAATAATTTATTATTGCATAGGATAATATATTGCATAAGTTGTGAGTTTGCTAAAACCCCTAAAGTTTAAATTTTGTTGGAAATAAATCCAAAATTTGGAAAAGGCAACATCGGGTAGAAGTTCGGTAATCCGTTATGGTTCGGTCGACCGAAGGATCTGTGGATCGGTCAACCGAACGTGGAACGGATGGTCAAGTTGATTGACCGAACTTGACCAAAGTGCCTGCAACTCTAGATCGATGTACCGAACCAGAAACGGTCGACCGAACAATGTCCAGTTCCAATATTTTCGGTTAACCGAATGGCACTCGCTCAAAGACGTGAATTCGTCCGAACGGTTAAGAAGAATTTTTCTCCTTAAGAATCGGTCATCCGTCAAGTGCACGGAAATCCGAACGTGACATATTCGGTTAACCGAGTATGTCTCGGTAGACCGAGTCCCGATCGATTTTCTGCCTTTGATAATTAAGAGATTAATTTGATCAATGGTTGGATTAGCTCCAAACTTGGTCAAACATTTTGTGGGTGCATATAATGCATTTTGGAATTAGTTTGTGAGAGAAAATGTCAAGAAAACATGGCTTAAGAATAGCCATGATTGAGAATAAGATTGGAGCCTATAAATAGGTCTTTATTCTCCTTAATTACGTTAGAAGTTTGCTAAATATTTTCTCTCCTAAATTCACCACAAAATCCACGAAAATTCTCTTAGTTTTCTAAGTCTTTTGAAGGAGAAATCTCAGAGATTAAGGAAGAGGTTTGTAGCTCGATTCTAAGCTAGTTTGGAGATTGATTGGCTAGCTCCTTTCTCTCCAACCTGGTTTAGGGTTTCGGTGAACACTCGGACGCATCCGGCGCAACGAGAAGCGACGATCGTCTTCCTCAACGTCTCTGGAACATCAACAAGTTTTAGAGAACTTCTAGGTATGAATTTCAAAGTCCCTTGTGTTTGTTTTAATAAGTTTTGAAACTAGTTATTAAAACAAACTGATACAAGCATGAAATAAATCGTAGAAAATTGTAATTGATCCTTATTATACATAAATATTTCGAAAATATATATGTATAATTAAACATGAAATCCAACATTTACCGGACCTCAAAGTATGAATCACATTAAGATGATGGGTCGGTCCAGAGGTAGCCTAAGGTACTAGCGTCCTTCCTTGAGATTGGGTATCCCGGGGGTTCACCTCGGGTTGACTTGGGAATTGACCCTTCTCACATTCATGGAGCTGATGAGCCAACTAACGAACTTGTGCTTCTAATGCTTTGACCATGGAGTTATTGTCTACAAGCATGGTTTACGTGCTCTGCATGAACCCGTGAAAGGTTTGTTCAAGACTGGAGTCCCCTGGGTCAATCCGTTGCGGTAGAGTCTGACTAGAATAACCTGATCGTGAAGCCTGAGAAGGTTGGTGAGTATGGGGTGAGACCTTTGATATGGGGGTGGGTAGGTAGGTCGCTGATGGGCGTGGAGGGTGATGAGGTGGAGGTTGAGGTTGAGGTTGAGCGTGTGAGCTCTGATCGTTGTCCCCACTAGGCCCCCATGAGAAGTTATGGTCCATGCTCAGTATCACTTGGAGCGTATGCACACTCCAAGTCACTATGTCCCTTAAGTCCACACCTACTACAAGCGAGAGTAGCGACCTGAGCTACAGGAGCTCGGTCCAACTCTAAACTCTCAATCCTACGCATGAGAGCAATCATTTTTGCCTTAGACGTGATAGTTGACTCAACTTGGTATGATCCAGCTCGACCAAAAGATCTGGTGGCTCTCTCATGGTGTCTCACTCAAGTGTACGTTCAGCCATATAATCAAAAGTATCCCATGCCTCATCAATGGGTTTCATTAGGAAATCACCCTAACACATCGACTCCAACAAGGTGTGGGTGTTATAGTTGAGGCCCTCGTAAACAATCTAGCACAGCTGCCACAACTCAAATCCATGATGAGGGCACTGCAAGCGAAGGTCATTGAACCTCTCAAAGAAAGCATAAAAAATTATGTCTCAGTCTGATACATTTTATGTATCTGGTGCCATAACTGTTGAGTCTTCCTTTGGGGGAAGAATCTCTTCAGAAAGATGATCACAAAGTCATCCCAAGACCGAATCAAGTTTGTCAAGAGGTTTTACATCCATTTCTTCACATTATCCTTCAACGCGAAAAAACAAAACATACTCAACCTGACGGAATCCTCGTTACGCTGTTGAAGCTTGAACATGGAGCACACATCCTCGAATTCACGTATAAAGATATACATATCCTCCTTGTTGGTTGTGAAGGTAGGAGGCATGCCCACATATTGAGGTTTGAATTGATAGTTGTTCCCGTGAGCAGGCGAGTGAACTATGCAAGACAGTTGCACAGCCCGAACAGGACGGGTCCGCTCACATAAAGTCATCGGTCGATCTTGTCGAGTTATGGGTGGAGATCATTTAATTGCTTTCTAGCATTCTTGTTCTTTTCATAAATGATCCCATATTGAGTAACTAATTCATTGAATGCATTTTGAAGCTCATCAACATTATATGTTTCTTATTTAGAGCAAGAGCTATCACTAGAAAATGATTTAGTTGAGCATGAATTAGATCTAGTAGAACAAGAATTTGAAGCTACCTAACTTTGTTCATCTTCAATAGCCATGAAGCATGTGTGGGCAACCACTCATCTACTTTGTAGAGAAGAAGATGATGATGAGCATGAATAATCACCCCATGTTGCTTTGTGGGATTCTTCCTTCTTCTCTTTTCTCTTGCTCTTCTCCTTTTCTCTTCTTCTTTCCCTTCTCTCATTTTTCTTCTCCTTCTCTTTTCTCTCATTTTCACTCTCCTCCTTTTCTTTTTCTCTTTTCTCACTTCTTCTACATCTTCTTTCCTTCCTTTCTCCCTTGTCTTTCTTGAGGTATTTGAAGAAATCTTTCGATAGGACTTCAACGTCCTCATCTTCTACTCTCATCCTTGGTTCATCAGAACTAGCATGTAATGCCAAGGTTGGGTTCTTCTTGGAGGCTTCCTTCTCCTTTCGATGGTTGATTTGGAGTTCATAAGCCATGAGGTTCCCGATTAGTTCCTCCATTTTTAGTTTGGAAAGATCGTGAGCTCCCTCGATTGCCACCACCTTGTCTTCACAATCGTTGTTGAGCAATCAGAGGAACTTCCTTGTCATTTCTCCTTAACTAATCTTTCTTCCAAGAACACAAAGAGAGTTAGTAATATCGGTGAAGCGAGTGTTCATTTCGTTTATGCTCTCACCGATTTATGCATGAGGAGGCTAATTCTTGTTTCTTTTGTTTTACTATCACCCTCATGATGCATTTGTAATCTATGTCATATTTCATATCTACTTTCATAACCCCTAATTCTATTGTATTCACCCTCATTTAAGCCACAATAAAGAATGTTCATGATAATTGAATTCATTTCATATTCCTTCATTTTAATTCTAGTTATAGTGGCTAACTCTTCTTCATTTGGAAGGATGTAAGGGTTTTGGATAAAGATCGAATACTTAAGGTCATTAGAAATCAAGAATATTTTCATTCTATTTGGATGGTCTAGTAGTGAAAAGTCCTTCTACATGATTAGATGAAGTAGATGTCGTGCTAGAATATGATTAAGTATATGACATTTAGCACCTATGCTCTTATACCAAATGTAAGGCTCGATGACCCCTAATTAATCTAATCACTTAGTTACTTCTCTACTTGATTCAATCAAAAGATGCAGCGGAAGCAAACAAATAAAACACAAGTATGAAAATGCAAACCACAAATAACTCGGAGGTTCTATAGATGGTCGGCCTCCCGCCTACTTCCTATCTTGCAAGATCCGTTCGATCCACGAGCTCCACTCACAACTTCACTATCCACTCCCTATTCCAGGCTAGGAGAGAATGCCTTTACAAAGCAAGCTCCGCGAACAACCTCGCAAACTTGGTTTCCTCCTCTCACAATCCGAGAGGGATGATTCGGGCTTTGCCGAAACCTCCACTTCTTTTGACAAAGAACTTGAGTGGAACAACACTCTCTAGCTTGAGCACACTTTGAGTATAATGTGGAATTGATCAAAGATGTGGAAGTTTAGGCTTGGAGTGTGTGTGTTTTGGAGATTTGTGGATCGGGAGACTTCTCTCTAGTGTATGGGGCAATTGCAAGTGGGAGAGTTGTCTAAATAATGTGTTTGATCCTCTATTTATTAGATCCTAAATTTCTAGCCGTTGGGGAAGGATTGATTGATTAGTGTGTAAGACACACAAGATAGAAATTCAGGATTCACAATTTTGTCCCTCAACGGTCGACCAAATCGGGGTAACCGGTCGATCTAATGGAGTCCAGAAAGTGCCAGGAAATAATCGGTTGAAATGAACAAAGAGGCGGTCGAACCAACAAAGTTGAAGCTTAAGTTCACTTAAGTGAATGGTCGACCAAAATAATTGGGTCGATCAACCGTTCAGGGGGTTTTGGCAAGGGTAAAGGTAATCAGTCGAACGAAATGTGCTTTGACCAAAAACATGGACTTTTGGGCTCAAGATACGTGTTCAACCGGTCGACTATTTCTGGGTCAACGTTCGACCAGTGGCCAAATATATTTTAGGGGTAGGTTGGATTTATACGTATACGACCGTTGAAAGAATACGACAAGTATAACAGCCATATGAAATTACGGGAACGGCCGACCGAAAGATCAAAATTGGTTGACCGGTAAGGCAAAGAAAATTCAGTCAAGGACTCTGTTATAAACAGTCAAACTCAGAACTAGTTCGGTCGACCGTTTAGTATAGGAAAACTAGGTTTGAGTTTAGGTGATTTTCCGGTCTAAGTTTGGGTGATCTATTGAAGTGCAATTGATGTGATATTTTGCGTGTGACTTCTACATGGAACCTAGTGTGTATGTGAGTAAGTTTAAACTCTTGCATGCTGAATATTACACAAGTTCCTAAAACTCAAAATAAAGTAAAATTACATGTCTTGACTTCAAATCCATTCTTCTTCAGTCTTGATCACCTGTAGATGTTAGCACAATACAATATATCGTCTATGCATTATGTGTACTACACTACATTTTATTGTGATTAAGATTAAAACACAGATTAAGGTCAAAAAGGAAACAGAGAACACCTCAACCGAGTTGCCTATTGAAACTCCCGTTACAGAAATTATCACCCCCACATACCAGTATGATTGGGTGCAAGTGTTTTCTCACATACCAGTACGATTGGGTGCAAGTGCTTTCTCCAAGATAGAACGTTTGGAGGTTTTGGTGGAGAGAGAGAAAAGTCCAGTGTATTTTTATTTTTTTATTCTAAATGGAGTGCATATCCTTTTACAATATAATGTAGCAGAAAAAAACAAACCCATGATCCACAAGCCTACCGGATAGCTTGCGCGAGTTCATATGCGATATGTCCATCCACCCCTCCACTCTCTCAACTCCTCAAAAAATAAAGGAAGGGAAAATATTATAAACTTTTCCCACATCCCACATCTTTCGATGTGGGACTAAACCTAGACATGGATTTAATATTCCAATAGAGTAAAGATTACAGGTAAAGATAATCGACTTGTGATCATTCTCGAATGGGTTGGAAAGAGAAAATCTTAGTTAGAGGATTCAACAATTGCTCAGCGACAATGATAGAATTGTTTTGAGACGTGTTCTTTGGACTAGATTAGTTGAGTTGATGATAATGATATAAAGGCTTAGAAGAGCAACGAGTTTGGCTCAGCCTTTAATAGTCTAGACCCTATTTTTAGGATTGTTTCCATTTGAGAATTTTGGACCTGGTAGAAAAGATCAAGGATAGAGAATCATTGGTGTCTGCGAAACAAACGGAAAAACTATAGTAACCAACTTAAACTAAGCAAACTAGATAAATAAGAAGAACCATGTTACCAAACCTATGCTAGAATAAATAGGAAGTTGCAGAGGTAAAAACCTATGACAGGTCAAAATTTCTTGAGACTCGATCCTTATGACAGGTCCCTATCTGAAATATAAGGTAATTCATTAACCTCCTCTACTTGAGTTGTAGTTATTAGGTTTAACATTTTCTCTCATTTTTTTCTAACACTTCTATCTGTTAAGATGGATCTTAGGTGCACTAAAATGAAGATCACCCCGATTTATACTAATTTTGTTGGGTGTGGTGGTGTATTTGCATTTTTTTAGATGGAAATCATGCTTCAAAAAGCTTTTCCAAGTTTGAAAACATTTCTCAATTAAAAAGTACCTTAGCATACCAATTATGTATCAAAGAATACCTTCTTAGAAATTCACTGTGATGATTAATCTCAATATTTGACCTCTAAGAACGTGTTAGTGGCGCGAAAAGCATCGGAAAATGATTTTTGGAATCAAATGGGAAGCAGAGGAAAACATAATCCAATGGAAAGTAGTTTTTTTTTTCTGAATTATGTTGTTTGTGTCCGTCTATGGAATCCGACAGAAAATAATTTCCAATAGTTTGTGCTAATAACAGAAATTAAGAGAAATTTTGTAACTACAGTTTATTTATAAATAAAAATATATTACTTTAAAAACAATAATATTACAATCCATACCACGTAATGTTATGATACATAAATGTTAATATTCATCCAATCCACAAAGAATTCAGCATTAGGAGAATAAAAGCAACCCAAATGTTTAACGGGAGAATAACAAACACACCTAACATAAAAGCAATATCTTGTTACGAGAGTCTTAAACTCTTGTACTATTCTTGTTATGCAATTACCATGTATTTGTTTGAAATTATTTTGCATTACATAGGTTTCACCTAGAAAGGTTTGCCAAGAGACTTGCGGCTACATTAGTGAGAGGCAAGTGTTTTCTCACACTTTATTGATCCAAGAATGAAAATTCAATGTTTGGTGGAGTCTAGAAACTTAAACAAAATTGAGTGCTTCCTATCTATCCATACAACCAAGATCATCATCAGTCTACTACAGGCGTGGGACTCCAAACTCACATATATTCCCCTAGCACAACAAGACATATGACTGCACACCCTATTATCATCTCCAAGCCTAGTGTAATGCCATGACAAGCAAATCTACAAATAAGTAGACCGTTTAAATTTAGTTCATCAAATAACTTTATAATGTTAGTAAACTTTTTTAGAAGAACGTCTATTTCCAAATTAAGCAATTTAATGGAAAATGTTAATTGATTAGATGGGTAGTAAAATATGCCCATGAAAACGAGATCAAGATCATATTAGTAGTACCATGAAAAACCCAAATTATTCCATATCAAAATAGAAAACGAGATCAAGATCAACATTCCATTACAAACGAGATCAGCATTCAAGTACATAAAAGATGAGATCGAGATCAACATTCTAGTAGATAAAAACGAGATCGACATTCCTCATCTCCTCAAGATCAAGATGAAGATCAACATTCCATATCAAGATCAAGATCTAACAAAAACCTTCCACAAACATTCCAACACTTATGAAAAAGATGGACCCTAGTCCAAAATTCAAAAGGTCGATTGTGTCGTAGGAACCCTAGCCCGAAATCGTAATGATGTAAAGGTATCTCCTGATGGTCATCACTGGAGAAGAGAGTGTCGCTCGTTGGAGTCGTGAGCCGTCAGAACCCTTTGGTCCTAAATCTCAGACAGTCATCAGAGCCTTTGGAGTTGTCGAAGGGGGTCAGAGCCAACATAGGCATCAGAGCGGTCAGAGAGGCGTCAGAAGAAGAAATCTAGTGGGAGGAAGAAGTCTGCTACAGGAGGAAGGAGGAAGTCTGCTTTTGTTAGAACCCAAAACCCGGATTAGGGTTAATTTGGGTTAGAAGAGGGGTTTGCATAGGGATGGAGGAAGGAGTGGTGGATGTCATGGGAAGTATGGGTTGGGGTGTAGGGTGATGGTGTAGGGTGAGGGTGAGGTGATGGGGTGTAGGGTTATTTAAGTGGATATCTCTCTCTCTCTCTCTCTCTCTCTTTCCCTTACTTTCACTCTGTCACTCTCTCTCCATTTTCTGTCCGGAGACCAGAGGAGGAAGAAGGCTCGGAGGTTCCGGCGTGAGGAGGTCGTCGCGGGGAGGAGGACGCGCGTGAGGAGGACGGAGGCGTGAGCGTTTCTCCGGCGTTTCGTCGTCTTCATTTGAGGTATGCCGTCTCATTAGTGTGGTTTTCTTGCTCCCCAAGCGTGGGGGAGGTGTTGGTCGATCGGGGAGGGGTCGGAGACCTCTCCGGCGACGTGTTTCTTCGTAAAACCTCGGTTGGCGCGAGGTTGAAGACGACCAACGGTCGACCGGTCCCTTCGGGCGGTCGACCGAGTGTACTGTTTTACCCGACTTTAACCTTCACCGGTCGGACGATGCCTTGTGGCGATCGACCGGTAGTACATATTTGCTGGTGAGTTGGGACTGCCTCTTGTGTTTCGGTCGATCGGGGTATTGTGTTCGGTCGACCGGAACTTAAGTGTACTAGATTTTATTGCATGCTTGTTCGACCGATTGTTGGTTGCGTTCGACCGTTTTATGACGTAGAATGCTAGGTTGACCCTGTAGGATTTCGGTCGACCGGGACCCCTGAGTTGGTCGACCGATAGATCCGATTTTTTATGTTGACCAGACTCCGGATTTTGACCTCGTTCGGTCGACCGGTTTTAAACCTTTTTGAGTGCAGCGGTAGACCGTTTTAGGAGTACGGTCGACCGATTCCTTTCTGGAACCGGTCGACCGAATCACCTCTTCCGGTCGACCGTTTGGGCCCAGGACAAAATTCCTGGTTCCCTTTTTGAACGCCAACTTTGTCCACGGAAACCCGTGTCCTCGCCTTGTGCGTGAGCCGGGAGGTGACGGTGGGTGCGTGATGCGTGCCTGCCCAGGGACCGCCGTTGGGAAGAGTGTGGGTGTTCGGGACGCGTCACCTCCGGGTATGGACCATGACTTGAGATGGATTGATTGGGCACTTTGTAGTATAGCAGGCCTGAGGGATCGCGGATCTCAGTGTTGATGTTTATGCGGGCACGCAACTGGCGTTGGGTGAGGTGACTACCGGCCCACGGGCTACGGAGGTCGTTGCCCTGCTTTTATAGTGGCGCGGTTGGTGTTTGCGGCTCGAGGAGCCTGATGACCTGGTAGACTTCGGTCTGGATACGTCTGATGTTGTGCCGGACGTTTGTGTTGGACCCGTCCGATGATGTGCCGGACATTGTGATAGACCACCGAGGCTGTGCCGGTGATGCCGCCGTGGTTGTGCCGGCGATGATGATTGTTGGGCCGAGGCTGTTCCGGCTATGTTGTTTTCCTCGGCTGGGCACCTACCGAGATGTTGTTGTTATACCTTCCGGGCGACGACCCCGTTGGTCCCTGTGGCTCCGACCATTGAGATTTGCAGATCTGTATTCTATCGGCGCGCTGGCGTGACAGAGGCTCCCTGCCGAACCCTTGAGTAGTGTAGCTGCGTATGGGGGGTGCGATGTCGCGTGTTGTATGGCTGCATGTGCCTGCAGTAGGTCTCCTCGGGAGACTCGTTGTTGATTGTCGGACTGATGTCCTGTTTTACCCTTCGGGGGAACTGTTTTCCATTTCTGTCGATGTCATGACATGCTACTAGTATGATAGGTTCATTGTGTAATGCATGCATATATAGGTGAGTTGGCATACGGGGTTTCCTTCTGGAAACTCAGGCATTGTTGTTGCATCTTTTTCAGGACCGCAGTAGGTCCAGTGGGGTGGTGATCGGCGGGCGCGCGCATTTGGAGTCGGATCCTCTAGTCGGAGCACTGAGGTCAACATGATTACGTTTATCTTCCTTTGTCGTTTTGTTGTAATCATGTATTCATTTGGCAAACTCTGATGTATTCTGGTGCACCGCTATTTGTTTATGAGAAGTAACAATCCCGCATTTGATTATTGTGTTCTTTGTCTTAATTATGAATTTTTAAATTTTCCGCTGTATCGGGATGTTACAGCTTTCCTTTGGATTCGGAGGTGAGAATGGGAGAGAAGGGATGATAAATTCTGTTTATACCACGAAATATGGGGGAAAGTTGAGATATTTCCTACAAGTACACAAACAACCTTCTTGGGGTGGGCAAATAGAAACTCATTTTCTTTCCATTCGTTTCCCACCAATTCCGAATGCACAAACCCCCCTAAGGTGTGATTGGATTGAGATGATCATTATGAGAGAACAAAAATTTTAAGTCTAAATGTTAGTGGAGTAAATTTCTAAGGTGCAATAGATTATTTTGTATGGATTTGGTGTGCTAAGGAAACGTTTTATGGACGACTAATTACTATTTTGGGAAATGTTATCCTAACCGAACCAAATTCCTTTCCGTTGGGTCAATTTCGGATTTTAATCGACATAAAACAAATACACATAGCAAATGCCGGGAAAAGAAAATGAAAAAAAACAAATAAAAATCCATAACCCAAATGGTATCACACTCGTACAGGAATAACGAATTCTCCCACCTAATCATTTCCCTAAATCTGTTTACACCACTTTTACTAATGGTCAATTCTTGTTCGAAAATCTTTACCCGCAGTAGTTAGATGTTCTTTTATTGTTTCTTTCCGTTCTTTGTTAAATCCCTACACATGAGCATTGTATTTTCCATCTGTTCAAACATTTCCAACATTCCTTAATTTGGACTTCACTCCACCGAGACATCACACAGCTGGAGAGCAAGCACGTGATTGTGTTGTCTCATAGCTGTCACTCGTTTTCTAAGAAGGAACGAAGAAGACTCGGAGCATAGATTGCTAATCTCGGCACATAACAGGCACATCAACTACACATACAATACGATAACATTTCACAGTTGTTCTATTCCTATATACAAATCACGGAAAGCACTAGATGCAAGAAACCTAACAATCTCCTTAAATCGGAGCAAACTAGATTAAACACCACCAACGGAAACGATTATAGCAACAAACCATAAGAGAAATAGAAGAAAATGTAAGCCCCACCATTGAAATCCCTCGTTTATACAGAAGAAGGGGAAAGCCAACGAACTGTAGTAACAACCAAAACAAAAACAGATACGAACCATGTTCCATTTGGATCCAAGATTCCACGACCATCTTCGACCTCGCGATATAAGAATTGGCCAATTCCCCCCCCCCCCCCCCCCCCCCCCCCCCCCCCTATTAGCAAACAACGATTATACAGGTTCTGGAGTACCTTTCTTGGAGAGAACCTGTGACAGCGGAAGGAAGATCCAAGGTCACCTTACGAAATCCTTTTCACCGGTCGGTCTCCTACTCTCTTGGAGAAGAAACGCGAGTCCACAACCCAAGAGTCCACGGAATGAGCTTGGTGGAGGTGGAGGGACGAAATGGGAGAGAGAGAAGGTGACGGCTAGGGTGGGTGGAGGCTAGGGTTTGCACACTTGTTGTTCCATCCAATGGGAGGCTCCTCTCCTTATATAGATGGCTCCACCCTAAACCCTTAAATGTGTAGTCCAATAGGGACGTGACATTCGTTAGTGCTTTGGGCAAATATCTTATTAATCCTAAATTAATCCAATATCTCCCACTTGCACAACAGCACGATAACAACATGTATGCTTTTGTGTCCCCGACACATATGCATATATCCCTGATACATACAATCACACAATGGCAATATGTCACCTCTTTATGTGTCCCCGACACATGTGTATATATCCCTGAAACATACAACTACTCCTCTCTCCAACTACACGTCCACAATACGCAAGTCTCTGATCATGTATCCTCGATACACGACCATCTGTGTCCCCGACACATGTATTCTTCTGATCATACGGACAAATGGGTCGTGCGACCGGTGATGCACCTGCAATTTAGGAGTCTCTAACTAGAAACCCTACTAGAAGGCCAGAATGATAACATCCTCATAAAACAACAAATAAGTAGTCAAATTGCACATCACAGTTCCCCAGGTTTACTCAGAAACTCACTTAACATGAACGGTATCTCGATCCCTCGGAGAGAATACCTTCTTGTCCTCAAGGTACTTGCTACTGAATCCAATACAGTTGGGCCCAGCAAATACTTTTAGTGCAGTCGAGTCAAACATTTCCCTTCGCCTCAGACCACCATTACACTCAGAGTTGATTCCTTTCCCGAAGATGCCTCTTTAGACCGCATCTCTCATGGTCATAGATAACATCCCAAAGTAGTCACATCAACTCTTTGCTTCATGGTGTCGTCGAAGGTCACTGAGGGCAACAAATGACAATCAAGTCTTGGACTCACACAGTGAAGGAGCAGGGATCCATCCTTTCACTTTCAAATGGTCGCTCAGCACATGTTGTATGATAAACATGTTATGGTGGATAATACTGTACACAACAGTAGGTCTGTCTCTCAACACCATACAAGTCTTTGTCCAGTCGCACCACCTCTACACCTGACCCGAGCTTCATCATTGTTGCCTTAACACCATACAGCTGCCACCTGGCGCCACATGTGATGCTCGCACTTGGCTTCTATAGGTCACATGAATCGTGGGAACATTCATGTCAATCCTCACCAACATAGAGGATCTCATCTTGATTCCTAATCAAGGCGACTGTCCTATCATGAACTGCTCTGGATCTATCATACAAGATCTCCTCATAATCAGTCTCATCTCTGCTCGCTATCAAAGCGCCAGAAGCGAATGCTCGTGTGAGTGAGCATTCTTCAGCCTATTGATAGAATAATATTTTATGCTAGAACAACTACATCAACCAAACAGATATAGTCGAAAGGAAAACACAATCACTCATAAAAGGAAGTTAGACATGTCAATGCATCAAAGTCTGCGTAAGCCTAAGAACTTCACATGGGACACAAACGAGTCCTTAGCAAGAACCCTGGTAAGAGGGTCAGCTACCATAAGACTAGTAGACACATGTCTTAACACAACTTCCTTTCTCGCTATGATGTCCTTCACAAAATGATACCTAACATGTATATGTTTGGTCTTTCCATGATATTTGGGGTCTTCACATAACAAAGGGCAGCCATGCTGTCACAATAGACAACAACAGGCTCATCCGATATCTCTACTAGCCCAGTATGTTGTAAGAACCTCCTCAACCAAACTGTCTCATGTACTGCTGCAGAGCATGCAACATATTATGCTTCCATAGTCGACAGGGCTATACATGTTTGCTTCTTGTTGGACCATGAGATGGCCCATTAGCCAGCAAGAAAGCAGAACCAGAGGTAGACTTCCTTTGAGGTATCTCATGATTCTCTTGACTGCCTTCCAGTGCTCCATGCCTGGGCTAGACTGGCATCGACTCACCATGCCCACAGCATAACAAATGTCTGGCCTAGTACACATCATAGCGTACATAAGGCTTCCCACAACATTGGAGTATAGAACTTTGCTCATTTTGGCCTTCTCTTCAGGAGTCTCAGGTTGCTTATCAAGGCTCAAGTGCAAACCCTTCTCAACAGGAGTGTCGATTGATTTGCATTTGTCCATATGATATTTCTTCAAGATGTTGTTAATATAAGTCTCTTGAGACAATCCCAGAAGTCTCTTGGACATATTTCTAACTATCTTGACACCAAGGACGTAGCTAGCTTCACCCATGTCTTTCATATCAAACGTGGAGGACAACCATGTTAGGATCTATGACCCTCTAATCGATAGAAAAATGCGGAATTAAAAATACTAGTCGAAGGATTAAGGAAGAGACAATTGCAGACCACAAATTCGTCGACACCGGAGTTTAGAGAGGTTCGGCACCCACACCCGGGTCCTAGTCCTCCTCGCAAGCCTCGCTCGATCCCCCGAGCCTCGCTTACGGTTCCACTAACCGATCTCCGTTCCGGGCCGAGACCAACGCCGTTTACAACACCGAGCCTCGCGAATAACCTCGCCTCGCTCGTGTCTCCTCTCACAACCCGAGAGGGAGCTTCCTCGAAGCTTTACAACTTGGTGATTCTTGAATAAGGAATTGGAATCACAATCTAACTAACACTCTATACTTGAGCACACTTGGATATGATATGGAATTGGATATGCAAGTGGTGAAGTTTAGGCTTGAGTGTTGTGGATTGAGAGCTTGAAGATGGAGAGGATTTGGTTTTGAGTATTGGATAGATAGGAAGTGTTCAAGATCTCCAAAGCAACCAAATGAGGTCCTATTTATAAGCCTTCAAGCTCATCTAGCCGTTTGGGAGTTGGTGGGGAATGGACCAATGAGAAAGCAAGATGTGACTTAAGCTCGGCCAGAAATCGAGACAGATTCGGTCGACCGTTATCCACACGGTAGTCCGAAACATTGGTATGAACAAAGAATTCGGTTGACCGATTATGTATCGGATCACCGTTCACCAACCTCCAGAAGCTTTTATCTATTTAGCCCTAATTAAATTCGGTTCACCGAAGTCCATTCGGTTCACCGTTCCAAGGTGGACAGTAGAATTGATTGGGCTCTGATCTACTCAAGTTCGGTTGACCGTGTATACTTCGGTATACCGAAGTAGCGCGGGAATTGCGCTGACAAAGCGTGGGAGATTGGTTTACCGATAACGGTCAAGTTAAATAGCCGTTGGTCTCCTAAAGCAATATGATTCGGTTGACCGAATGAAGTTCGGTGTACCGAATATGGATAAGTCAATTTGGCTTTAGGTCAAGATTTAAATACGACCGTTGGAGCAAAGTCCAAAATCGGTCCAGGCTAATTCGGTCTACCGAAGGCGGTTCGGTATACCGAGGTGGTTATTCCAGGGAACACCTAAATGATTCTACACGGTTGACCGCAAGGTGTTCGGTGGACCGACTCTACAAGATTCGGTTTACCGAGAAGGGGTCGGTTAACCGTGGGGATACGGGACAGAATCCTAATGTGCTTAAGTTTACATTAATCCTTAGGACTCAAATTATACTACATTACATATTGGTCCAAAGCTTTATTACATGTCTTGAGTCTTTATCTTCTTGTCCCCAAGCTCCTTAGCTTGATTCTTCATCAACCTATTAAGAATATCGCAAGTACACGAATATATATGCAATGCATGTATTCATGTTTGCTTACTTTGATTGTCTAGGTTGATTGATTAAATATAGATTAAGATTAGATTACTTAATCATCAAAACTAAATAAAGATTAAGGCTAAAAAGCCAACAATCTCCGTCTTTAAATTTTTCTTTGAAGAGATTACTTTTGGAGAGATTACTGTATTTTACAAAGATACATTTTTGGCCTCTAGGTCCTACTATCCATATCGGTGACTAGTAGAATGAATGTATGCCGCGCATCCCCAAGGATGCAGCAGACTAAAATCAGGCTTCCGTCCTGTCCATAACTCATATGGAATTGAGGGAACCAATTTTGATGGAACTATATTGAGGATGTAGGCAGCAGTCATTAGAGCATCTCCCCAAAACGAAATTGGCAAGCTTGCATGCGCCATTATGGATCTAACCATGTCTAGCAACGTTTCATTCCTTCTCTCGGCAACACCATTTTGCTAAGGAGTATAAGGCATAGTGAGTTGTCTAGATATCCATTTTTCATCACATAACCTTCTTAGAAATTCACTGTAATGATTAATCTCAATATTTGACCTCTAAGGACGTGTTAGTGGCGCGAAAAGCACCGGAAAATGAGTTTTGGAGTCAAATGGAAAGCAGAGGAAAACATAATCCAATGGAAAGTAGTTTCTTTTTTACTGAATTATGTTGTTTGTGTCCATCTATGGAATCCGACAGAAAACAGTTCCCATTAGTTTGTGCTAATAACAGAAATTAAGAGAAATTTTGTAACTGCAGTTTATTTATAAATAAAAATATATTACTTTAAAAACAATAATATTACAATCCAAGCCACGTAATGTTATGATACATAAATGTTAATATTCATCCAATCCACAAAGAATTCACCATTAGGAGAATAAAACCAACCCAAATATTTAACGGGAGAATAACAAACACACCTAACATAAAAGCAATATCTTGTTACGAGAGGCTTAAACTCTTGTACTATTCTTGCTATGCAATTACCATGTATTTGTTTGAAATTATTTTGCATTACATAGGTTTCACCTAGAAAGGTTTGGCAAGAGACTTGCGGCTACATTAGTGAGAGGCAAGTGTTTTCTCACACTTTATTGATCCAAGAATGAAAATTCAATGTTTGGTGGAGTCTAGAGAACTTAAACAAAATTGAGTGCTTCCTATCTATACATACAACCAAGATCATCATCAGTCTACTACAGGCGTGGGACTCCGAACTCACATATATTCCCCTAGCACAACAAGACATATGACTGCACACCCTATTATCATCTCCAAGCCTAGTGTAATGCCATGACAAGTAAATCTACAAATAAGTAGACCGTTTAAATTTAGTTCATCAAATAACTTTATAATGTTAGTAATTTTTTTTAGAAGAACGTCTATTTCCAAATTAAGCAATTTAATGGAAAATGTTAATTGATTAGATGTGTAGTAAAATATGCCCATGAAAACGAGATCAAGATCATATTAGTAGTACCATTGAAAAACCCAAATTATTCCATATCAAAATAGAAAACGAGATCAAGATCAACATTCCATTACAAACGAGATCAGCATTCAAGTACATAAAAGATGAGATCGAGATCAACATTCTAGTAGATAAAAACGAGATCGACATTCCTCATCTCCTCAAGATCAAGATGTAGATCAACATTCCATATCAAGATCAAGATCTAACAAAAACCTTCCACAAACATTCCAACACTTATGAAAAAGATGGACCCTAGTCCAAAATCCAAAAGGTTGATTGTGTCGTAGGAACCCTAGCCCGAAATCGTAACGATGTAAAGGTATCTCCTGATGGTCATCACTGGAGAAGAGAGTGTCGGTCGTCGGAGTCGTGAGCCGTCAGAACCCTTTGGTCCTAAATCTCAGACATTCATCAGAGCCTTTGGAGTTGTCGAAGGGGGTCAGAGCCAACATAGGCATCAGAGCGGTCAGAGAGGCGTCAGAAGAAGAAATCTAGTGGGAGAGGAAGTCTTGTACAGGAGGAAGGAGGAAGTCTGCTTTCCTTTGGATTCGGAGGTGAGAATGAGAGAGAAGGGATGATAAATTCCGTTTATACCACGAAATATGGGGGAAAGTTGAGATATTTCCTACAAGTACACAAACAACCTTCTTGGGGTGGGCAAATAGAAACTCGTTTTCTTTCCTTTGGTTTGCCACGAATTCCGAAAGCACAACCCCCCCCCCCCCCCCCCCCCCCTAGGTGGAATTGGATTGAGATGATCATTACGAGAGATCAAAAATTTTAAGTCTAAATGTTAGTGGAGTAAATTTCTAAGGCGCAATACATTATTTAGTATGGATTTGGTGTGCTAAGGAAACATTTTATGGACGACTAATTACTATTTTGGGAAATGTTAACCTAACCGAACAAAATTCCTATCTGTTGGGTCAATTTCGGATTTTAATCGACATACAACAAATACTCATAGCAAGTGCCGGGAAAAGAAAAGGAAAAAAACCAATAAAATCCATAACCCAAATGGTATCACACTCGTACAGGAATAATGAATTCTCCAACCTAATCATTTCCCTAAATCCGTTTACACCACTTTTACTAATGGTCAATTCTTGTTCGAAAATCTTTACCCGCAGTAGTTAGATGTTCTTTTATTGTTTCTTTCCGTTGTTTGGTAAATACGTACACATGAGCAATGTATTTTCCATCTGTTCAAACATTTCCAACGTTCCTTAATTTGGACTTCACTCCACCGAGACATCACACAGCTGGAGAGCAAGCACGTGATTGTGTTGTCTCATAGCTGTCACTCGTTTTCTAAGAAGGAACGAAGAAGACTCGGAGCATAGATTGCTAATCTCGGCACATAACAGGCACATCAACTACACATACAATACGATAACATTTCACAGTTGTTCTATTCCTATATACAAATCACGGAAAGCACTAGATGCAAGAAACCTAACAATCTCCTTAAATCGGAGCAAACTAGATTAAACACCACCAACGAAAACGATTATAGCAACAATCCATAAGAGAAATAGAAGAAAATGTAAGCCCCACTATTGAAATCCCTCGTTTATACAGAAGAAGGGGAAAGCCAACGAACTGTAGTAACAACCAAAACAAAAACAGATACGAACCATATTCCATTTGGATCCAAGATTCCACGACCATCTTCGACCTCGCAATATAAGAATTGGGCAAATCCCCCCCAAACCAAAAAAAAAAACTCGAATCCGAAAATCTTATACAATCTTCTTCCCACTGGTGTAACCGTAATAAGAAAGGTACCATTTGACGAACTTCTTCAGCCCAGTCTGCAAATCGATGGTGGGTTTGTACCCGAACTCCCTCCTGGCAGCAGTAATGTTAGCATGAGTAAAGGGGACGTCTCCATTTCCAGGCATCTCGACGACGTTCTTCTTCGCCTTCCTCTTAAGCTGCCTCTCCAATATCGAAACCAAAGTCGGGACCGTGACCGGCTGCGTATTCCCGAGATTGAAGATCCGATACGGCGCCGGACCCCTCTTCTTCCCACCTTTCCCAGTACTCCTCCCGGAAGTATCAAGAGCCCCAAGACAACCCTTAACAATGTCATCAATGTAGGTGAAATCCCTGGCCAAATCGACCCGATCCTTGCCGCGGTAAACCGTAATCGGCTTCCCTTGCAGAATGTTGCGGGTGAAGGAGAAGTAGGCCATATCGGGTCTCCCCCACGGGCCGTAAACTGTGAAGAATCGTAGACCGGTGATGGAGAGCCCGTAGATGTGGTTGTAGGTGTGGGTGATCTCTTCTCCAGCCTTCTTCGTCGCAGCGTAAAGCGAAGCGGGTCGGTCGGTAAGATCCGACTCCGAGAAGGGAACCTTCTCGTTGAGACCGTACACCGAGCTGGAGGAAGCCCAGACGATGGACGGCTGTGGGTCGGCGTTTTTGCAGGCCTCGAGGAG
The DNA here is from genome assembly GCA_963682175.1 of Triglochin maritima. Lineage (NCBI taxonomy): Eukaryota > Viridiplantae > Streptophyta > Magnoliopsida > Alismatales > Juncaginaceae > Triglochin > Triglochin maritima. The sequence goes on along the minus strand of OY821773.1, from coordinate 35,820,316 downwards.
GTTAACGAGTCCGGCGATGTTGCTGTGGACGTAGGACGAGGGGTTCTCGATGGCGTAGCGGACGCCTGCTTGGGCGGCGAGGTGCATGACGTGTGTAAACGGGACGACATCGAAGAGCTTGGAGAAGACGGCGGCATCGTTGAGGTCGGCCTCGACAACGAACACGCCGTGGTCGGAAAGCAGCGCCTGGCGGGCCTTCTTGAGGGACGGGTCGTAGTAGGAGTTGAAGTTATCGAGTCCGACGACGCCGTCGCCGCGTTTCTTGAGGGCGAGGGAGACGTGAGTCCCTACGAAGCCAGCGGCGCCGGTGACGAGGACGGAGTAGGTGGAGGCGTGGCGGGGTTGAGCGGAGGAGCGGATCTTCTTCTCCCATTTGGGGCCGCCCCAGGTGGAGGAATAGGGATGGGAAGAGGGGTTCTGGACGAGGGATTGGAACCAGAGGTAGGAGGCGGTGAGGGCGATTAGGAAGAGGGCCCACAGGAACATGGTGCTGGTGGAGGCCACACATCGGTGGATCTGGCGGTTGATCGGGTGGAACCGCTCGCTCTTCACCTTGCCTGGGGTGGAAGGGAAGAAGTCCTCGTTTAGGGTTGGGGACTTGGTCATGGTTTTGCTTTTTTTTCGTTGAGATTTGGAGGGTGAGATCTAGATTTGGGCAGGGCGGGATGGATTTGGTGAGGATTCCGGATTGGATTGCTTGCGCCTGCTGAGGAAGGAAGGAGGGTTCGACTTTGCTATTTATTTACCTATAGAATGGATTCGTTTCCGGAGGATGGATTCCATTTCCACCGGAACGCGGTGGAAGGGATGCATAAATTGCCCAGAAAACCCTTTTCTGTGTTTAGCCGTACTTTGCACATTCAAGTAAAATGTATAATGTATTGGATAATTTTACTTCCGACTTTTTGACTGTTGTGAAACCTTTCATTTTCCAAAAACTGTTGGCTGCCCCCCAACCTATCGTTCAACCCTCACTGGGGTCGCAATGACCCGGTCGGGGTCGATTGGTTGCTCTTTGGAATTGTCAAGTTGGAGGACCAAAACATCTTCGCCTTAGACCGGTTTTGGACTTTACTTCAACGATCACATTTGCATTAAGCATCAGAGCTACTTCCCGCCAACTGAAAAAACCGCTCTGGCAATTTTTTCGGTTTTCGAAATTACAGCACATTTCCTCCCCAAATTCCACCAAATCTGACCATCCAAATCCAATTTTCATCATCAAATCCTTCTCCAGGGGTTCTAGCGCTCCTCCCCGACCCCTCTTTCGAGGTGGTTCGGCTCCGACGACCCTTCGTCGGAGTTCTGGACGGCGACGACAGGCGCTTCTGACCCCGCTGGGATCGGATTTGACCTTCTCGGAACCTCTGCGGCGGTATCCATGACGTTTTCAAGGCGGAGCTACCGATTTGAGCGGTAATCGTTTTTTGCGCCGATTTCCTCCTTGGTGGTTAGCGCGGTTCAGGTGACCTCGTTCTTTCTACCTTCGCCTTTTGGCTCGTCTTGCTGTCAGTATCGTTTCCCCCGCGTCGATTTGAGCTTTCGTCGTGGTTTTCCTGCTCGATTTGGCTTCTTTGGCTTTTTGATTTTTTTGTTGACTTCCGCTTTCGGTCGACGTTTCTTGGGGTTTCTGGTTCGGATTGCTCGGGAAAGTGTCGTTCTTTGTGTTTGCGGTTTCAATTTGTTGTGTTGTTCAAGTTGTTTTGGGGTTTGCGTATGGAAATTACTGCTCCATTGTCGGGGGCTCCCCTGAGCCACACAAATCCTGCACCAAATTCTACTGTTAGGGAGAATTCCCCCCTCCAAACCCTCACCAATTTCAAAATAAGAAGATGGCTGAAAAAAGAGTGTCGTTCGCTGCTGCCACTCGTGCTACCAACCAACCCCCCAATTTTGAAGGAACTATACCGTTTAAAATTGCTGGGATCAGAGATGGTGTTCCAATTGTGGAATTTACTGAAGAGGAAATATTTGTCATGAGTGCTCCTTTCAGATGGAGTTTAATTGGAAAGTTCAATGGAATGAGGTCTAGCCTTGCTGAAATTCAGACTTCTGTTGACAATCTGTTGAACAAGACCAACTCATGTGATCCAAGAGCAATCAATGCTAGGCATGTGATACTTCGATTCTGAACTAGAGAAGATTTCGTTAGAATCTGGTTAACTAGTAGTTGGATAATATCTGGACAACGAATTAGAGTGTTCAAATGGAGTCCCTACTTCAGACACGGTCTGGAACCGATCACGGCTCCGGTGTGGATTGACCTACCCAATTTAGAAGTCCACCTATTTCACCCACAAGCCATTGCCTCAGTGGCCTCTACTGTTGGTAAATTCATCTGTGTAGCTAAAGAAGTTACTGAATTTACCAGACCTGGTTACTACAAGGTTTGTGTTGAGATGGACTTAAGCAAACCTAGACCTGAACATATTTTCATCAAATTGGGAATTGAAATCAGGAAGCAAAACGTGGTTTATGAGATGATTCCACCATTTTGTTCCAAGTGTGCCAAGGTTGGCCATTCACTGGAAAATTGTAGATTCAAAGAACAGGACAAAGAGAATAGTAAAGAAAAAATTGGACAGGAGAAAGAAACGACTATTGAAAAAATGGTTGAAAGCAAGGAAAAAGAGTTTCAGGCTCCAAAACAATTAAGCAAAAATGCTAAAAAAAGAGCTAATAAGATACAGAAGAGAGAAGAGAAGAGAAATACTGGTCAATTCAAAAATCTAAAGCCAAAGAAGATCAACAAACAGACAAAGATCCTAGCTCAGAGGTCAAAGTTGCTGAAATTGATCAATTGGCAGAGGTCCAGCAAACAGATGCTCAAGTCGCTACTGAAGATAAGGAAAATTCTTTTACTGAAAAACGGCAATCTAAAGAAGATAAGGAAGAATATGTTTTCAGACAGGAAAACTTATGTGGAAAAGAGACTGAAACTCCTGTTAATGCCATAGAAGAGGGAGAAATTAAATCACCAGATCCTAATGTTCAGGAGAATATTGTGCACACCAATGCCTTTGCGATTCTTGAAAATGAAGAGGAGAATGAAGAAAATATAGAGCAGATAGAAAAGGACGTGCAAAGGGCTGACAGTGTTACTGAACAACAAAACTGGACACAAAGAAGGAGAATGCACTGAAAATACAGAGGGGTTATTTGATGAAAATGATATTCAAATGTGGGTAGCAGTTGGGCTTAATCCACAAACTGGTATTGAAGAAAGTACAAAACCACCAAACATACCACCTGATATAGACATTGATAGCACCGAAAGTGAAAGTGAAGATGAGGAGGAGAATGTTGAGGTTACTGAAGAATCTAGCAAGGATGACTCTTCAAAAGACCCCAGCTATAGCCCTATTCAAACGATGCAAATGGTTTTTAAATCGGATACTGAGTCTCTCAGAATCAAAAAAGAATTGGTGGCACAAGAAGAACATAGAAGAACATCTAAGAGAATTCAGAACACAAGAGGGAAGGGGAAGACCAAAAATTTGGACATATGATTAGCACACTAATCTGGAATATTAGAGGAATCATCAATATTTCCTCTATCTCAAAATTAAGGAATCTTATCAAGACCCACAATATTCAGTTGGTTTGTATCATGGAACCTAAGGCTCATGAGAAATATTTACCCTTCATTGGGAGATATATTCAGCTTCATCGACATATCAAGAACCACAACAATAAGATTTGGGTGTTTCACACTCAGGATATTAATACTCAGGTGCACAGTGACTTTGGTCAAGCTCTTACTTTACAGGCCAGCCTGGGTAGCAATATGGTGACCATGACTTTTGTGTATGCTTCTATCAACTACATTGAAAGGAGAACTCTTTGGGATTATCTTCACAACACTCATGATAGAATTACCACTCCTTGGTTGATAGGAGGGACTTCAACTGTGTTTTTATCTAGTAATGATAAAAAGGGGGAAGGGGGTTGAATTATGCTGCAATAAATGACTTTGCTAATTGTCTGCATCACTGTGGTCTGCTGGAAGTCAATCACACTGATGGTGATACCTTCTCCTGGTTTAATGGTAGAAATAAGGATAATTTTTTTTGCAAATTGGACTGGATTTTCAGTAATACGGATTGGATGAACAAGTACATCAGCTTTCACACAAAGTATCTCCCAAGACTTTTTTCTGATCACATGCCCATGCTCTTGCTGCCTAAGGATAGAACTAAGTTAGGTGGTTCACCTTTCAAGTTTCAAAGCATATGGAACACTCACCTCAACTTTGAAGAATTTTTGAAAGCCAACTGGGATACCAACAGCAATGGATTGAGCAATCTGTGCCATAATCTGAAGAATCTTAAGATACAACTAAAAATTTGGAACATTGAGGTGTTTGGCCACATCACCAACCAGATTACTGATTATGAAAATCAGATTGCAAAAATTGAAACTGAGATGCATAACAATGACTCTAAAGAATTGTGGGATCACCTCCTTGATGTCAGAACCAACTACAACACTTTGGTGCATCAAGAAGAACAGTTTTATAAGCAAAAAGCTAAGATCAACTGGCTGAAGGAGGGAGATAAAAATACCAAGTTCTTCCACAGCATAGTCAACTACAAAATCAGAACTTCTGCTGCTCACACTTTGTTAGAAAGAGAACCTTACTCTGGGAACATCCAGAAGCTTCACAGTGATGGTATTGATTATTACAAACATCTGCTCACCTCTGATAATAGAACTGAGGACAGTAATCTGATGGATTGCATTCCTTCTTTAATCAACCATGCTGACAATGATGGCCTTCTTGTTGTTCCTAATGATGACGAAATTAAGACTGCTGTGTTCAGCATTCCAGCCGACAATTCACCTGGTCCTGATGGCTTCAATGGTAGCTTTTATCACCATAATTGGCATATAGTGGGCACCCAGGTCATCACTGCAGTAAAGGAGTTTTTCACTTATCATACTCTTCCTAGAGCCATGAAAGCCACCTTTATTGCCTTAATTCCCAAAACTACTCATCCTAAGAGCTTTTCTGATATGAGGCCTATTAGTCTTTGCAGTGTACACTATAAAATTATATCCAAGATTATTGCTAAAAGGCTGGCTAGCATTCTCCCTAAGATCATCTCACCTGAACAAGGTGGTTTTGTCAAAGGAAGGCATATTGAAGACAACATAGCCCTAGCTCAAGAGCTAGTTCAGCATATTGGGGAGAAACCTCATGGGGGTAATGTGGTCATCAAGCTTGATGTGGAGAAAGCTTTTGACAGAATAGAATGGCAATTCTTATTTCAAGTAATGGAGAAATTTGGTTTCAATCAGAACTTCATCAACTTAATTGCAGCCTGTGTTAAAGATAATCACTTCTCTCTTCTTCTTCATGGCTCTACTGAATTCTTCACTGGTTCAAGAGGCCTCAGACAGGGAGATCCTATATCTCCTATTCTCTTTATTATTGCAGAAGAAGTGTTAAGTAGGGGTTTGACTGCTTTACTGCATAATAAGAAAATTAAACCTTATAAAACTCATTGGAAATGTACTCCTGTTACACACTTACTTTTTTGCTGATGACACTATTCTTTTCACCAATGGAAGCACCAATTCTTCGAATTCTCTCTTCTCCTTCCTTGACAGATATCAAAAGTGCTCATGGCAGAAGATAAACATGGGAAAAAGTCAATTTTATGTGCATACCAGCATGAACACTAGTAGACAACAAAAAATCCACAACCTTACAGGTATTGCCAAAGGTAATTTCCCCTTTTTATACTTGGGTTGTCCTATGTTTAAAGGTATTTGCAAAAAAAAATACTTTGACCACCTTATTGAGAAGATCAGAAACAAGGTGGCTGGCTGGAAAGGTAAGTTGCTGAGTAAGGGTGGAAAACTTATTTTGATTAAGCATGTCCTTTCTAGCATTCCCATTCATAGCCTTGCAGTCTATAACATTCCACAAGGGGTTCCTCACACGATTGACATGATAATGGCCAATTTTTTGTGGGGGTATAATGACAAAGGCACCAAAAGCACTGGATTAGTTGGAATAAAATTTGTAGTCCTCAGTCTGCTGGTGGACTAGGAATCAGAAAGCTGAAAGATATTATGATGGCCTTGAGAATGAAGATGGTCTGGAAATTTCAGCTTCAGAATTCACTTTATGTGAAATTCATGAAAAACAGATATGGTGATATGGCAACCAGTCCAGATTATTTCAGAGGTTCAGCCAGATGGAAGAATTTGCAAAGAGCATGGCACAACATGAAAAATTCTATACAATGGTGTGTGGAGAGAGGAGACATCAATTTCTGGACTGATTCTTGGCTTGATAGAGGCCCTATTGATCAGCTTGAAGGTGTTAGTATTACTCAACCTGAACTCACTGTTGGGGATGTTCTTCAGGAAGAAGATCTTGAAGACATACTTAACACACTCAACCTTCCTCCAGAGATTAGAGAAGACATTTTGCAAGGTGATTTCATACTGAGTGGAGAACCTGATCAATTTTACTGGGCACACACTTCTGATGGCAAATATACTGTTAAAACTGGATGGCATTCTTTGCAACAACATGAAAAGGTGGACTGGGGTGATCAAATCTGGTCTAACACCCTCCCAAGCAAGATTTCTATGATTACTTGGAAGTACATTCATGGTAGGCTCCCACTTGAAGACAACTTGAAGAAAATTGGTGTTCAGCTGGCTTCAAAATGTAGTTGTTGTAGACAACCTAACATTGAAACTCATCACCACCTCTTTTTTAGAAGTGATATAGCAAAAATTGGTTGGCACTGGCTGCAATGGCAGTTTAATGGGAATCAAATCGCTAATCACCAGGATTTCCTCCAACTTCTGAAACCTCTTGTCAAACCCACTAGAGTGCAACACCTTCATAGATGGCTGGCTTGCTGTCTTATTTGGGAACTCTGGAAGCATAGAAACAATTGCAAATTTGGAGGACATTCTAGTGATAATCATGGGATTACACACAAGCTTAAACATTGGATTGCTATATTGGCCACCCAAAGCAATCCCAAGTGGAGAGATACTCAACAAGACAAGGATATTCTTAACAATCTTGGCTTACAGCATATTACAAACAAGGAAAAGCAACACATGGTGGTTAAGTGGCAGGTTCCTCCAACTGGTTACATGAAGCTTAATACTGATGGGGCATGCAAAGGAAACCCTGGAGTTGTGGTGGGGGAGGTGTGCTCAGAGATCATCAAGGCAATCTGATTTTGGCATATCATGGTTACTATGGTTATGGAACCAATACACTTGCTGAATTCAGAGCCATTTTACAAGGCCTGCGACTTTGTGCTACCAGGAATTACAACAGGATTATGGTGGAATCTGACTCTAAAACCCTTTTGGAAATTATTAACACAAGGCACTGGATTCACCCCTCATTCAGTAGATGGATCCCTGATTTCAGAAACCTTTGGCAGCATTTAGTGGTTTCCTCTAATCACCAATTCAGAGAAGGCAACAACCCTGCTGATCTTCTTGCCAATTTAGGGATCAATACCACATCCAACAAGATAATTAGCAACACTCAAAACCTTCCTCATATTCTGAAAGGTATGCTGACGCTTGAGAAGCAAGGTCTGCCCTACATCAGAATCAAATAATTGATGTTCGTTTCTCACGATGAATGGCACAAGTTTTGCTGAAGGCATCGGCTTGCCATCTTTGGAACCGACCAGGTCAATTTTTCCTCAAATTGACTTGGTCGGAACAGGGAAGTTATTGGTTTTTCTAATAGTAACTGCCCTGATTAAATTGATCACATGGCTTGATCCTTTGCACATGTTGTTCATAAACTTTCCAGGTTCTATTATCATGAATTTGGCACAAGTTTTGCTGAACGCATCGGCTAGCCAAAACAGGAACCGACCAAGTCAATCCCTTAAATTGACTTGGTCGGAACAGGGAAGTTACATTCTGATGGTTTCAGATTTCGGTTTTTCAATTTTAGCTTGGCTCTAATTACATTGATCCCATGGCTTGATCTATTGCACATGTTGTTCACATACTTTTCAGGTTCTATTATCATGAATTTGGCACAAGTTTTGCTGAAGGCATCGGCTAGCCAAATCAGGAACCGACCAAGTCAATTCCATTAATTGACTTGGTCGGAAATGGGAAGTCTCTATCTCATTTTCTTACTTTGCCTTTGCTGCCATTCTTTACCATCTAAAACCTGGTTATCTGATCTGATTTTAACAACTGCTCAGCTTGTTTCAACATATGGAAGACTCAGTTGGGTTCTTACAATTGGGAACAATTAAAGATTTTGAGCTGAAAAATAAGAAGCAGACATTTCATAAGCAATTCCTTCATTGCAAAATTCTTCTATTACATCATTAGTACTTCAACTTGTTCAACTTATACTTCGATTACATCATTTGTACAACTTCCTCGATTCACTGGGGAGAACAAGCTTCATTCAGGCTGCAATTCGGCACCTTCCGCTCCGGCTGAATCTGTTGAAGAGGACAAACATCCCTCAGTGGACTTGGGCTCCAACCTGGAGGAGGTGGATCAGCATAATCCATCAAGAACTGCTCCAACTCTCGACGCCTCTCTTCCTCCAAATTCAGAATTGTATCTCGCCGATAAACCATTAATGACTCCAGCTGCTCCCTGCCCGTCAAGGTCTGTTTCATCTGCTCCTCATCTGGACCTATGTTCACCATACAATCTCGCCATTTCTGCAGTTTGTCCATCAACTGGTCAATTCGGCACAAATGAGGAGTGTGGTCCAGGAGCACCAGGGGATCTGCATTCAACATACATTTCAGTTCTAATTTCGACTAAGGCAATATTTGATTTAGCTACTTACATTTCTGGATCGCTATAGCTTCATGAAGAGACAACTCCCATTCGGATGGAAGGCGGAATTCTTTCCATTTGGAAGGAGGTAGATCCGGACAATCCAGTAGTAGCTGCACTGTTTCTCCAGCGCAAAATGGTATCCCTTAGAAGGGTATTGGAACGGCATGCCATTTCAAGATGTTCAGCTACCCCGGTATTCCAAAATCGAGTCCCCTCTAACCCATACTGGTTGTACCTCTTCAGTATCTCGGCAATCTTCTTCTCTTGTTGAAGCAAGCGACGCATTCGGTTTGATTGATCATTCTTCATCGCTCGGCAGGAGCTTGCTTATGGAGTACGTTTGGAAGGTGAAGGAGACGAGATACAATGAGGCCTCCTCTTACCATTGGGTGAGGTTTAAAGTCCTCTATAGTTTATTGAAGCAGTTGGCGCTACAGTTTGAGAGTCCAGTCAGAATTGGGCTTTTCTTCGGCCCACGAAGATTTCTGTTACACTCTGGTCTGGACATGCTAAACCTTTCATTTTAGATTGGGTTTTTCCTACACCCCATTAGGTTTTTCACCAAATCTTTGGGTTTAGCTAGCCTTCATGGCTGTATGTTTGAATTCACATTTTGTTGCTCACATTGAGCTAACTCTTCTGTAAATTGTTGTTTAGCATTTATGGAAGAGATGTGAATTTCTGGGGAAAAAAAGCATCAGAGCTCAATTGACTTGTCCGATTTCAGACGAACGAAAGCTGGTAGGTGTACCGATTCCTTCTTAGCTTTAGGCGTCCAACGACTATTTACACGTGGTACTTAACCATTGTACTCAGCGACTATTTGAGACTTAACTGTCAACGTAAAACTCGCACTAACTTTGGTCAACCAAAGTATACACAGTCTCTACCGAACATAAGTAATCATAGCCCCACCAATGTTACTGTCTACCTTGGAACAGTGAACTGAATGCAATTCGGTGAATCGAAATTAAATATGGAGAAATGGAAATAGTTACTGCAAGTTAGTGAACGGTGATCCGAATCCTATTCGATCAGCCGAATGCTTAATCTGACCAATCCAATTATCTTGTTTCGGACTACCATTTCCTACACGGTCGATCGAACCTGTCTTGGAATCTACTCGAGCTTTTAGCACATTTTTGCTTCTCATTGGTCTAAATCTTACCAACTCCCAAATGACTAGTAGAGCTTGAAGACTTATAAATAGGGTCTCATATCTTAGTTTTAGAAATTTTCAACACTTTCTATTGATCCATACTCAAAGTCAAATCTTCTACATCTTCAAGTTCTCATCTTCCTACACTCAAAGCCAAATTTCACCACTTGCATATTCATTCCAATCATATATCCAAGTGTACGCAAGCTAGAGTGTTTAGTTAGATTGTGATTCAACTTTCATACAAAGAATCACCAAGTTGTAAAGCTTTGAGAAAACTCCCTCTCGGATTGTGAGAGGAGGTTGATCGCGAGGCGATCAAGGTGGCTGTAGAAGGTGTTGATCTCGACCCTGAACGAAGATCGATTAGTGGAACTGTAAGCGAGGATGGAGGATCGAGTGAGGCTTGTTAGGAGGACTAAGACCGGGTGCGGTGTCGAACCTCTCTAAACTCTGAGGTCGAATTTTGTGATTTGCTTGTTCTACTTCTTAATTCCTCAATTAGTATTTTTATTCCACATTTATCTAGTCATTAGAGGGTCATCGATCCTATCAGTGTGCTCAATTCCTCCCCACCAATACTGCTTGGGTCGCTTGAGACACATTGAGAAAACTGAAGCACACTGGTTCTGTGTGTGAGTATATGTGAAGAAATTCACATATCTTTTGTTGGACATTTCACCTATGAGAAATGAGGAGGATTAGTAGCATATCATACATTGCATTCATGCTATATATCCTTTATTTTACCACATATTTGTGCTACTCGAGTGCTTATTTGATATGGTTTGGGGTTTAGGCAATAAAGAAGAGAAATGAAGAGAAAATGACCAAAATGCGAGAAGGACTGATCGGTGAGACTTATGGACCTATCTGCAAGAGGGAATGACCTGGATGTAAGCCGAAATGACCAAATAGCAAATCGAGAAACTCCACACCATCATGAGGAGTTTTTTGGCAATTAGATTCGTCCCAGACTCTAATAACCGATCTGAGTGCACCCCACATGAAGAATTGAAGTACTAAAGAAGATATCCGAAATCGGATCCAATCCAACAAAATGTGACAGCCAATTGGTGGCCCAAGACCGCCAATTGGCGATCCTTTTGGTTTCAAATCCGACCCGGTTTCATACAGATATGGGTTATGTGTTTATGTCTATTCTGGGAATGTTTCATTGGTCTCACACCGGGAGATTGTCCCTAGTTGCCTTTTTCATGTCTATAAATAGAACTCTTCTTCCTCCTTTGGAATTCACTCATTTTCTTGGTGTTCATTCCCTCTACTTAGAGTAAAGCCTTGGAGCAAAACTCTAGTAGAGAGATGCTACTTGTAATGTGAGTCATGAATAAAATAAATCTTTGTTAGTTTTAATGTTGTCTTTTTTAATGTTTGCATGTTTAGCTTAGTTTTGTATTCTTAATCTTAGTATAATTAGTTATCATGTCTTTCTTTCTTAAAATAATTTGTAGATTAATCTGTAGTGAGTAGTTTCATCCCCCTTTGGGGTGGAGATGATGTTTATACATGTAATGAAGAATGAGAATGAATGTTATCTTATACAATATGTGATGAATGTGAATGTATGCTTGTTTGTTTAAAAGAGAATACTTAACTTGATGAGTTTTGCCATTTTCATTAGGTATTTCTCATGCTTGTTTAGGTTCTTAATAACCAACTTGTTTATGCTCATGTTAATCAACTAGGTTAGTGATTGAAATGATTATGTTTTGTCACAACCTTTAGGGACTTCCTATGTCTAAACACACAACCTACATTTGTGCCTTATTGAATGCATCATTCATCACCTTATTACATGTGTACACACACTCCACTCATTGGGGGTTTTTGTTTCTGAATTTTATCTTGCTTTGATAGTTGCTTAGTTTAAATTCAATTCCTCTTGCTTTCATCTTCCTTGTTTGTTGCTTGCTAGTTTAGTGTAGCTTAGTTTAGTTTAATCAACTTCTTCTCCCTTTTATTTTCCACTCGATTTCTAAAGAACCAAAGTTGACACACCTCCCTGTGGACTCGACCCGTACTTGTCACCGCTTCATCGTGGTCGTGCCTTGCGGTATTATAACAGAATCAATCAGGGGAACAGGTCGACCTCAAACTCACGTTGCGACCCCGGTGATGGGATGACGACTGGGTTGGGGGGGGGGGGGTTGTGTGTCATCCCACGACCCATTAATTGTGCTGAAAATTCACCCCAATATATGATTTTTTCCTGAAAATGTTGATTATTAAACTCATCATTTCTCACTTTTGCCAATAATTTTTTTTCAACAAGCATGAACCAATCAGGTTATGCCACATGGCCCACTCCCATCTCCATTCCCAACAAAAAAACAAGTTTGGGTCCATAACAAGGGAAATTCCTCTCATCTTTTGCTTCTGGCAAATAAAACATGTCCATAAATTGGTCATTAAATATTAGGGTAAGAAGATATTTTATCTTAACATTTATTTTTTCACAATAATTGTCGTTCTTAACTCAATGAGTTCAAGATAAGATTTTTCAATTTCTTTTAATTATTTTACACATGACATGAAAACAACGTCAATCTTTAGTTTCCTGAACCTGTTACTTTATTGTACTATCCATCTACTATCATGTCATATTGGTAAAAACACTGAGTGAAAAATGGGTCAGATATAGGTTTCATGTATTTGTATTTTCATTTATATAATGAGTATTAATACAAATATGTTTCAGATGTTATGTCAAAAGCCGTATTTATGAATCATACTTTACCATACGAGGGTACCCTTAATGGGGTGCCTAAGAAAATGTTGCCTATGGACGACATTTTCTGTCACCCTTTAATGGGGTGGCGTGACCAGGCATTCCAACGCCTAGTCGTGGGGCTTGGTGGAGGCCATGTGGCCTCCACCCATTGCCATTTTTTTGTATTTTGTTTTTGTGTGTGTAGATTAATGAGTTTATTTAGTTTGAAATTAGTTTGTTAAATAAATTTGATTATTTAGTTTAATTTATTTTGGAAATTAATTAGTTACACAAATTCAAAATTATTTAATATTTAATAATAATTTTTTGTAGTTTTATTTCCTACTATTTATATTTAGTTATAAAAAGTGATTAAAAATACAATGAGTTAAGTAATTGGTTATTGTTGAAAATTGTAAATGGGGGAAAAAGAAATTATGTGGAAGAAAGAGAGTACTGATTTGATAAGTTGACATTTATTAGTGGGTTGTGGTTGATAGAAAAATGTTGTTAAGAGAGGGGGAAAAGGTTGTGGAAAAGAGAGAATGTTACTTTGACAAGTTGACATTTATGAAAATGTGAGGGCTGAAAAATGTCAATACTGCTTCTTACTATCGTATTGAACCCGAAAACTTACCCAAACTGACACGGGTCGGGTTGAACCCGAAAACTGACCCGAACCTGGCTGGTCGGGTTGGAAAAAATATATCTGAAAACTGAATTTTCGGGTCGGGTTGACCAAACCCAGCCCAAACCCGAACATTTCATTTTTATGCATTTTCCCAATTAGTCATGATTGTCCATCCCATGTACACCTAACCTAACCCTAAGAGAAAACACATTACACATCTCACCCTCTCAGTCGTCCCCCTCCCCCTCTCATCCCCCTCAACCCTCTCCTCGCCGGCTCGCCCACTAAACCTCTCCTCTCCTCGCCCATTGAACCTCTCCTCTCCTCGCTGCCTCAGCACTCTCCTTGCGGCGACGCCCCCAAATCCCCGCCCCCTCTCCTCGCGCTTGGATTTCAATATCATCATCACACCACATTCGTCAGACTCAGAAGATTGATGTAGAATTTGCATCAACACACTTTTCAACATCATCAAAAGATTCTTGTTAATCTGATATGTGTACAAGAAGATGAGATCGAGTTAACATGCTTCTGCACTAAATTGGTTACCGAATTTAGTTTGTATGTCTTCCATTTTAGGTTATAATTTTTGTATGTATCCCAAATATATGAATGTCATCTTGTTGCAGGCTTGCAGCTAATTTCTTGAAGTCAGTTGTCGGTTGTGCTTCTATTTTTGAACTCATTGATCATTTTGTTGTTCTACATTATTTGTTCGGTTTGGTTGATCTATTTTCCTATCTTAAGTGATTTGAATTGATTAATTTATGTTTTCAATTGATTAATTTATTGGGCATGCAATATTATTGTAATAAATTCGGGTCCAACCCCATCCGACCCAACCCGAAAATTTCGGGTCGGTTCGGGTTGAACCCGAATCGGTTCGGGTTCGGGGTGAGTTTTTCAAAAAAAATCTGAAAAATTTGGGTTGGGTTAGATTCTAGTCCAAACCCCACCCAAGCCGACCCATGTGCACCCTTAATCGGATACAAATATGAATCAGATGTCATATCAAGCTTTGAAGACAACCCAGTCATCACCCTTATCATATTAAAAGTGATATAAAATTCTACAATATTCAACCAAACAAAAAATCGAACAGTTTAGATGAATCACATTGTGAGATCCAAATCCTAATTATGCCTTAATGATGTTTTAGGTGGTGATTAGGAGGAGATGGATTGGAGGGCTGAGATGGAGTGTGGATGGATGAGGGGTTGAGATGGATTGGAGATGAGATGAGTGGTGCAGATGGAGTGGAGATGGAATGGATGGTGAGTATTGAAGGAGTGGTAGATATTTATGGCGAGCTCTCTCTCTCCCTCTCTCACGACTCTCTCATTCTCTCCCTCACGTTTCTCTCCCTCTCTCAGTGGTGCTCCGACGAGGAAGAAGAGGTGATCTCCGGCGAAGGGAGGATCGAAACGGTGGTAGTTGGAGGTGAGTGTGTGTTTCGAACCTTCTCGTTTCTTTGGTTTCCCCCTTCCTTGACCTAACTCGTGGCTTTGGTCGTGGTTGGTTGGTTGGAGGTCGACGGAGGTGGAATTGTGAGTGTGGATCGTCGAGGAGGTGTGGATCGTGGTTTAGTCGCGAGGATCGCCGACGGATCGTGATTATGGGAGGTGTCATCGTGGTTCATCTAAGGTTTCTTCAAACCTTCCGGTATGTCAACTCGCTCACTTAAGTATCGTGAGTATTTGGAAGTCGACGGTAGGCCTTCCGGCTCGTCACAAGTAAACGTGCAGTAGATTTTATTGCCTGATTGGTCGACCGGTTGGTGCAAACGGTCGACCGTTCATATTGAGATTTCGGGTTCTGCCTCACATCGGTCGAACGATGCCCTTAGGGCGGTCGACCGATCATGCATAGGAGGCAAGCCTGGGGGTTTTTGGTCGAACGGGGCCCTTTAGCCGTTCGACCGTGTGCACTGTCATAGGTCGGTTGAAGGCGTTGACCATCTAAACGGTCGACCGCCTGTATGACTTCGTCCGACTGTGACTTAAGTTGGAATAGTGGTCGGTTCAACCGAAGGTGGTTTTGGTCGACCGGACTTGTTGAGGAGCGTGTGGGAATGCTCTAGACGAATTCGGTCGACCGAGAGTGGTCGGGCGTTCAACCTGATTTGTGGTGAGAGTTGGGGCAATTCCCTGGTGGAATTCGGTCGACCGAGAGTGCTCGGGGGTTCGACCAGATTTGTTGTGGAGTGTGGGATTTGTCCCTGGGGACTTTCGGTCGAACGTGGCCCTTTACCGTTCGACCGATTGGTTGTTTTGTTCGTTGAACCTGGGAGTTGACCATCTAAACGGTCGATCGTCCCTTGATTTAGGTTCGACCGAACGAGTGCAGTTGGTGGGAATCAATCGACTGAGGGAGTGCCGGTCGAGGCCATTGCCCTGTGTTTTCGTGATTCGGTCGACCGGGACTTTTGGTTCGGTCGACCGTTTGTGTCTAGTTTTGCACTATGGAGGTGCAGTTGTTGTGGTCGTCCATGTGGAGCGAGTTGTGGTGTCGATGTTCTTCCGGCGAGGGTGCTACGGTGCACGAGAGTTGCGGTGGTTGGGTGAAAAAGCCCTGGAGCCCTGTAACTGTGTGAGAGCTTGGGTTGGCTGAAAAAGACCTGAGGTCCAGCTTAGAATTTGTGGCGTTGCGGTGGTTGGGTGAAAGAGCCCTGGAACCCCGTAACTGTGTGAGAGCTGCGGTTGGTTGAAAAAGACCTGGAGCCCAGCTAGTTTGTGCGGGGTTGGTTGAAAAAGATCTGGAGCTCCGTAGTGCGTTCAAGTTGGCTGAAAAAGGCCTGGAGCCTGAGCAGGGACCGTGTGTTAAGGGTTTGGTTGAAAACGACCAGGAGCCCTTGGACGTTTGGGTTGGATGAAAAAGACCTGGAGCCCTTGGTCGTGTCGTGGTAGCTGCGTGAATGACATCATTTCATGCTTATATTTGTATCTTATATCCATTATCTTTCACCTAAACAATGCTATGTTACGAGTTTTATGTTTAGTTTTCAGGAATAAATAGGTTTGAAGAGATGAAGCATAAAAGGACCTAAAAGCTGGGAAAAAGGACTGAATTGTGAGATATGTGGACTGAGATGCAAGGGAGAAGGACCTGAACGTAAGACAGAAGGACCTAAGAGCAAAACAAAATACTCCACACCATCATGGGAAGTATTTTAGCAATTCGATTCGGGTCGGAGCTCCAACAAACCAAGTAATTGCATCCAAGACCAGAAAATGTACCAACAAAAGCCCACAACAAAAATGAGCAGGATCCGAACCATATAGACCGCCAATTGGTGGTCCAAGACCGCTAATTGGCG
Organism: Triglochin maritima; assembly: GCA_963682175.1. Taxonomy (NCBI): domain Eukaryota; kingdom Viridiplantae; phylum Streptophyta; class Magnoliopsida; order Alismatales; family Juncaginaceae; genus Triglochin; species Triglochin maritima. The sequence goes on along the minus strand of OY821773.1, from coordinate 35,803,662 downwards.
GTCCATTTTGGCCCAAATCCGCTAAAATTTCTTCAACACGTGTATTAGAGGATGTTTAGGCCATTTTTGGTATTTGTTTAGTCCCATATCGGGGGATTGTCCCGGATTGCCTTTTTTTTGGCTATAAATAGAACTCTTCACCTTTTATTGTAATCTCTCAATATTTTAAGTGGTTATTCTTCCTACTAGAAGTGAGGCCTTGAAGCAGGAGGATGCTACTTGAAATGTGAGTCATTTTATCAATAAAGTTTTCTTTGTTTTGTTTTTCTTTTATTGTTTGTGCATGCTTTAGTATAATTGTCTTTTATTAATTCTAGCTTAGTTAATATGCTTTCCTTTCTTAGTTCAATAATTAGTGTAATGTGTAATGAGTAGTTCCATCCCCTTTGGGGGGCGGAGTAGATGTTCATACATGCATTAGAGAATGGGATGAATGCTTTATTTCCAATGTGTTGATTAAACATGAATGTATGCTTGCTTGTTTTTGATAGAATTTATAACTTGATGAGTTTTGCCAAAATGATTAGACACCTCTCATGCTTGTTTAGGTTCTGAAATAAACAACTTGTATATGTAAATGTTAATCAACTAGGTTGGTGAATAGATTGATAGGTTTTGCCATAACATTTAGACACTTCCTATGCATGATAACACCATCTTCATTTGTGCTTAAAGAATGTGTTCAACACCCACCTCTTTGCATGTGTGCACTCACTCCACCCCTTAGGGGTTTTCCATTTCTGAATTTCAGCACTCTTCTTTCATTCTTAGTTAAGTTTTAGTTAATCGTTTGTTGCTTTCTATCACAGTTCATACTTCGTAGTGTAGTGTAGCTTAGCGTAGTGATGAGAATTTAATTTATACCGCAAGTGCACGGCGTCAATGAAGACGTGGCAAGTACAGGTCGAACACAAGGAGGGAGATATATTATTATTTGTGTGATTTTCGAGTTAAGGGAAGAAATAGAGAGAAAACATAATTTTGGTTTGAGATTTTTGGTTTTTGATTTCTAAGGCAAGAACAACAAAAACAAATTAAGAATAAAGCAAAGAAGGGTGAGAGTCCAGCGGGTGGAGGTTTAGATGTCGGGTTTTGTTTAGAGAAATCAGAAGCTTATAATAAATCATATTAGTTATAAAGCATTACATGATAAATGATTTAACACAAACTCAAGTAATCAAAATATCCTAGCACGAAATTAGAATAATAACCTCATTCTTTTTCTCGTCACCCTAAATCCGTCACCTTCACCCTTTGGAGAGAGTTAGAAACTCATGGATGGAGGGAAGAAGAAGGGGTCCTCGAGAAATTACAAAAGAAACTATAACACAAGATAAAACAACAAACTTTATTACTAAATTATGGAATAAAAATAAGAACATCCTCTACAACATCGTTTCGGGGCTATTTATAGTCGATACTAGGGACCTAGGTATAAAATAGGAAAGTACACGTGGCGAGACACGACTGGGAAAAATCCGAAGCCACGGATCCACAAGGGGGCGACGTTTCCGCCGCACATTACATGTAATGTGCGGCGGATTCGCCTCAAGAATGTGCTAATTCGATCCGGATTTTTCCATAATTTAAATGTCCTTTGCGCATTCAGACGATTTCTTTCCTTTCTTTTGAGCTCCAAATTAATTCTTTGTATATTTGGAGATCCAAATTGATTTTTTTTAGAACTTCTCCAAAATAATATTTTTGTCCTTGAGTCGGGTCCTTGGCTTTTTGCAATTAAGTCCCTGACTACTTTTGTGCTTAAGTCCTTGGCCTTTTTGTAATTAGGTCTTTGAATGCTTTTATGCTTGGATGGACTTCCATTTGAATCCCGATAATCTTGAACTTGGTCTTTATGACAGGAATGAGTCTCTTGCACGCATTTATGCTCGGGATATGGGTAATTTGCATTCAGGTCCCTGTATTCTGTAAATAAGACTAAACACATATCTTAGTAGCATTTATTGATATAAAATTAATCTCAATGAAAGACATATGATGCAATGTATGCAATGCATCAAATACCCCCACAACTAGATTTTGCTAGTCCCTAGCAAAACAAAATATAAGTTAAATGAAAACAGGGAAATCCCAACTCACTTTCGTAGGAATCACGGTTGCACTTAGCATGTGCAACAAGCCTTTAAACCCCTGAGTTTCCTTACAGGACTAGTTTTGTCTCGTGAGAGTTTTCAGTTGACACACCCACAAAGTCTTAATTCAACATTTCATTTAATAACTCTCAATATCTCCACCTCCACCTTATACATCTCACTTAGAGTTCTTGCATGCTTATTATATAAATCTAACTCATAAAAATTCTGACTTGGTCTTTCTTCCTCCCACATTCACACCACTAACCCTTCTACACATGTTATCACTTAAATTATTTTGCACGCCTCCTCTGGTGGTGAAGTATCATTCGGATCCCTGTATAATCTTGAACTTGGTCTTTATGACAGGAATGAGTCTCTTGCACGCATTTATGCTCGGGATATGGGTAATTTGCATTCAGGTCCCTGTATTCTGTAAATAAGACTAAACACATATCTTAGTAGCATTTATTGATATAAAATTAATCTCAATGAAAGACATATGATGCAATGTATGCAATGCATCAAATACCCCCACAACTAGATTTTGCTAGTCCCTAGCAAAACAAAATATAAGTTAAATGAAAACAGGGAAATCCCAACTCACTTTCGTAGGAATCACGGTTGCACTTAGCATGTGCAACAAGCCTTTAAACCCCTGAGTTTCCTTAGAGGACTAGTTTTGTCTCGTGAGAGTTTTCAGTTGACACACCCACAAAGTCTTAATTCAACATTTCATTTAATAACTCTCAATATCTCCACCTCCACCTTATACATCTCACTTAGAGTTCTTGCATGCTTATTATATAAATCTAACTCATAAAAATTCTGACTTGGTCTTTGTTCCTCCCACATTCACACCACTAACCCTTCTACACATGTTATCACTTAAATTATTTTGCACGCCTCCTCTGGTGGTGAAGTATCATTCGGATCAACCATGACATGGATCATTCTTTTAGCTTTGGGCCTTGAGTATCTTAAAGTATTTTTTTCTTTTTCCGTGATTCAACACATTTGCTTTTTCTGACACTTTTGCCATTTTTGCATTCGTGTAGCGAGTTTGGTCGATAATCCCGAGCTGACAGACTCAAGTTACCGGGTTTTAAGATACCCCTACGGACCAGTGACTCGAAGGCTTGGGCTTTTGTAATCATTTTGCAAGATGTGCTTTCCTCACTTTTATTCCCCTTTTATTTTCCTCAAGGCTTAATTTCTATTAGAAGTCCACACTTCCCGGTATATTTTCCTCAACCTCTGTTTTTTATCAACCACTTCAAAGATTTGATTCATCCAATTTAAGTGCTTACATGTCTTAAAGGGTAATGAGTTATTTCTTTGGAACTTAGATTTATGTCATAGTTTCTACAAGCATAACTATATAATAAGGAACAAAAACTCAATGCAATTTGAACACGGGTTTTGGCAGTTCAATCTTAAGCTATGTCATGGAACATTGATTTTTTTTAAAGAACAGAATATATAGATAGATAAACACCCCCCACACCTAAATCATGCATTGTCCTCAATGTATGCAAAGATAAAGCAAATGCACTTATTACCTGCGTCAACTATGGTGGAGGGATTGAATTTGCTCAGAGTCAACCATAGTCAGAACTGAATTGAATGACACCATGTTGGTGCATGTATCCAGTTGCATTGTTCCCCATGTTGCCCTGAGGTAAAGGTTCCACACCTCTCACATGTATTGATTCTCTTGTTTGTTCGAGTGATGGTGGTTGGGTAGATGACTTACTCCTCTTTTTCGCACTTTCTTTTTGATTTTGTGATGATTTATTTGATTCAGAAATCTTATAGATACGTGCTCTCATCACAACATCACTTTGATTGCATATTATTTCGGGCTCACTATCAACATGAAAGATATTAAATTCAGCTTTTAAGTTCCCAAAAGATAATTGCATGAGCCCATTTTGACAGTTTATCAATGCTTCAGAAGTGGCTAAAAAGGGTCTGCCTAGTATTACAGGGATTTGTCTATTAGGATTTACAACAGGTGCAGTATCTAGTACGACAAAATCCACTGTGTAAATGAAGTCACCCACCTTGATCAAAACGTCCTCGATTACACCTCTTGGATTCTTAATAGAGCAGTCAGCAAATTGAAGAGTTGTCTTAGAGGGTTTTAGTGGACCAAGGTTGAGTTGCTCGTAGACAGAGAACGAGAGTAGGTTAACACTAGCACGAAGGTCTAGAAGGGCTTTGTTGATAAAAGTATCTCCTATTGCACATGAAATTGTGGGACACCCAGGGTCCTTATATTTTATAGGAGATGAGTTGGACAGAATAGAGCTTATGTTTGCAGTTAAGAAAGCTTTCTTTGGTACTTTTGTTTTTCTCTTTTTAGTGCACAGATCTTTTAAGAATTTAGCATAAGCAGGTATTTGTTGAATCATATCCAGGAGTGGAATATTCACCTTAACTTGCTTAAATACTTCCAGGATTTTCTCCATTTGTGCACTTGAGTTCTTCTTAAGTCTATTGGGGAATGGAGCTTTAGGAACATAGACTCGCTCAGGTTGAGCTATGGGTTCAGGTTGAGTAGGTTGGTTGGGCGTTTCAGATTGGACGTCAGGTTCAATGGTTAGGTCATATGTGGTTGCTTGATGGCTAGATTGATTAGACGTTCTAGGATTTACCACATTGTTATCAACTTGTCTTCCAGACCGTAATGATACTACTGCATTTATTTGTTGGAACGGTCCTTCCTCATTAACCATTTGAACTGGTCTCGAGTTGTTACTTCCTAGATGTGGTTGATAGGGCTGATATTGATTATTAGATCTAGGATTCACCTCAGGTTGACTTGGTAACTGACCCTTTTCTCTTGCACCTAGAATTTGTGCGAGTTGGCTGACTTGTATCTCTAGCCTTTGGAAGGACTGGTTGGTTGTTTGTATAAAAGTCTTCATCAAATTTTCTAACCTTGTCAACCTAACATCATAGTCTCCATTGTTACTAAACCTAGATGATGTATTATTTTGGTTATACGGGTTTGGTTGTTGTCTAGGAGGTTGACCTTGTTGGCTTGATGAGAAATTGGAATTATTACGCCAACCCGAGTTATAGGTTGATGCGTATGGGTCATTTCTAGTATGTTTAAACGTGGCATTAACTTGTTCCCAGTCCGCACAATCCTCCATTAAATGACCAGTCTGACCACATCTAGAGCAAGGGATAGACGAGGCTTGATTCACTCGGGGTCGGGTTTGTAGCTCTAGGCTTTCCATTCTGCGCATAAAGGTAGCTAGTTTTGCTTCAGCCGCTACATTGGCATCTACAGCTAAGACACCTGGTTTGGGTTGACTTGCTATTCTAGATCCAATACTCGGGTTAAGCGGTGCTCTCGCATTGTCCGATTGCATACTGTTTTCAGCTAAATCCTCAAGAAACGTCCAGGCATCATTTTCATTTTTTGACGTGAAGTTCCCTTGGCTTACGGATTCTACCATAACCCTAGATCTGGGTGTCAATCCCTCAGAAATAATTTGGCACAGTTGCCATCTTGGAATTCCGTGATGAGGGCATTGGGTCAGCACACTTTTAAATCTTTCTAGATAGGAATAGAACGGCTCGCTCTCAAATTGAACGAATGCAACAATTTCATTCCTAATCCTCATAGTCTTATGGTTGGGGAAATATTTTTTTAGGAATACTTGAACAAACTCAGCCCAACTTTTAATGGATTTTTCGGCTAGACTATTGATGCATTGCATACATTGCATCATATGTCTTTCATTTAGATTAATTTTATATCAATAAATGCTACTAAGGTATGTGTTTAGTCTTATTTACATAATACAGGGACCTGAATGCAAATTACCCATATCCCGAGCATAAATGCGTGTAAGAGACTCATTTCTATCATAAAGACCAAGTCAAGATTATCGGGATTCAAATGGAAGTTCATCCAAGCATTAAAGCATTCAAATACCTAATTACAAAAAGGTAAGGACTTAAGCACAAAAGAAGTCAAGGACTTAATTGTAAAAGCCGAGGACCCGACTGCAAATTACGAGTACCAAAAGATTATTTTGGAGAAGTTCTAGAGAAAAATCAATTTGGATCTCCAAATATATGAAGAAATTAACTCGGATCTCCAAAGAAATGCAATAATTAATCCGGACGTGCAAATGACAGCTAAAACATACCATAAACATACAGGAAAAATCCAGGTCAATTCGGAGCCAAAAAGGTGGTGATTCCGCCGCACCTCATGTACAAATTGCGGCGATTCCACCGCACAAAGGTTGATCCATGCGCTCAAATTTTTCCCAATGCAGTATTGACATGTGAACTTTCCTTTTATATATTGGGATCCCTTGTATCGGCTATAAATAGCCCAAAACGTTGTTGTAAAGGGTCCTTAGGTTTTTGTTCCATATTTTAGTAATAAAATTATGTTCTTTTATTTCTTATTTTTAGCTTCCTTTTGTAGTTTCTTTAGGACCCCTTCTCCTTCCCTCCATCCATGAGTTTCTAACTCTCTCCAAAGGGTGGGGGTGACGGATTTAGGGTGATGAGAAGAAGAATAAAGTTATTATTTTAATTTCGTGTTAGTATATTTTGATTACTTGAGTTTATGTTGAATCATTTATCATGTAATGCTTTATAACTAATGTGATTTATTATAAGTTTCAGAATTCTCTAATCTAAACCCGATATCTAAACCTCCACCCACTGGACTCCCATCCATCTTTGTTTTATTTTTAATTTGTTTTTGTTGTTCTCGCCTTAGATAATTAAAAAACTAAAATCTCAAACCAACCTTATTTTTCTCTCTTTCTTCCTTAATTCGAAACTCACAAAAATAACAATATCTCTCCCTCCTTGTGTTCGACCCGTACTTGCCACGTCTTCATTGACGCCGTGCACTTGCGGTATAAATTTAATTCTCATCAAGTTTTTGGCGCCGTTGCTGGGGAGGCGACAAAGATTTTGTTTATTTTTTGTGATTTCGATTCTATTCTGTTTATCGTGTGCGCGATATAACTATTTGGGTTTGCGTTTCAGGAGACAACAGAGTGCGCGGCGAAATCTGGGCACATTTGGAGCTATAAGGGCGTCGAAATCGCCGCATCTCAAGTAGAACCTGCGGCGGATCCGCCACACATTTGAAGCATCTGGGCTTTTTATTTTTCTGAGGTCGTCTCCATCTCCGGGTGGACGCGTAGAGCATCTGGGAAGTTTTGAGAGCGGGTGGCGAACCCATCTGAGAATTGCGGAGGTAACTTTTCTTGCCTTTCGCGTAAAATCTTAATTTTCGAAAAGTTCCTTTTCGTAGAACTGCACGTGTTAGGGCAAAATTCCATAATTGGCAATAATTCAACTCTGACCTAAAAATTGGCAAAATTAGAAGGACTTAGTGCATGGATCATATAGTGTGTTGTTTGTATTATTCTTGCTAAATTCTTGCAAATTAATTCTTGTTGAAGAGTGCTGGAGGCAAGGTATGTGCGTGGTTTTTTTCCGATTGCATTTAAGCATATAATCTAGTTTGTATACAACCTTGCAATTGCCCACCACTAAAAAGACCAATGTTTGACTATCTTAGCTAGATTTAAGTTAAACTATCTTAAGGGCAACTCCGTAGGAAAAGATACGGTGGGGATTTCATCACCCTTCCGTGGCCCACAAATCACAATCCTAAAGTGTCACCCAAGCCTTAAAATTAAAATCAATTAGACATTGGCCCCTAAGGACATGGACTCAATTAAGGAGAAGATTGGTTTGACTTGCTATGACTTGAAGCTGATCAAATTTGATTTGGTGTCTAGAAAGTGTTTTTGTGTTGACGTAAGTCTTCCAAGCGAAGTGGTTGTCTAATTGGCACCGACTCTGTCGGAAGCGCCCCACTAGCTATACACTGCCAGGACAAGTTGGTTTGATTAGTGAGGGAGGTGAATCAAGCGAGCCAATTTGACTCAACCAGTTAGGAGTCGTCTAGAATTAGGCTCCCTTAGGTCTAGGATTGTTTGAACCGTGCTTGCTTAGGAAACTTCTGACCAACCATCTCATCTATCTTTTAAAGTTAAGTTTCCCTTCTCCTCTGAGTCATCTTCTTCTCACCTTCTTCTATGTTATAGTCTCCTCCCCTTTACACTCTCTGGTAGCATTTTTAGGGTCGAGTCGAGCACTTTTTACGAGTTTAGCCTTGTGGTGGTGAGAGTGGTCGACTCTAGAGTTCTTTGTGAAGATGGATGGTTACATGGGCGACCATCCATATCATTGTTGGGACCAGGACAATTCGTCCTGGTATTCCAAACCCATTCAACCTGGGGTGGCTCAGTCGAACACTTCGTATGGTTGGGATAATCCTCATTGTGTGACTGAGCAATCTTCATATTGGGGTAACATAAGAGAGGCACCGACTGCTATACCACAATCTAGTTTTGTCGGATCAAATGCTCAATATGACCATTACGCATCCGCGTACAACCCGAGAGTGATGGATTCGTGGGGAGACAATTCATATCCAAATTCTTATACTTCATTTTCACCCCAGTACCCTCCTCCCGAAGACCCAGAATTCTACCAACACCCCACTTCAAATCATTGGACTTTTTCTCAGCCCACCAACACCCAACCTCAAAACTTCCCAAGCTCTGACTTGAACCTCATAGTTGACCGCATACCTGATTCCTTGGAACAAACTTTCCTTACGTTCACAAAAACCGCTAAACAGTCCACACAAAATATGGTACTGCAATTGAGTCAAATGTCGCAGCAATTACGTAAACGTGAGGAGAGTAACTTTTCTTGTCAACATGAGGATTCACCTTTTGATATCGAACCACCACCACATCCACAAATTCAAAGCACAATCTTTCAAAGTCAAACTCCTAGTCAGTCTGAGGGACTTGGGGTTTCAATTCACGATCACTTAATGGAGGATTCGATTCAAATTGAGAAAAACATGGACCAAATTCATTATGAGTCGGCACAGGATTGTGCCTTATCTTCTTGTCCCGTGGCCCTTGAGCCACATGATCTTCATGTATTGCCTCTTAAGGACTCACCTCTGGTGGAGCAAGAGCTCCCTATCACCCTCAATTTCAAACAACCTGATGAGAGTTTGCCTCTCACTATTGTTCCTGATCATCTTGGAAATGATGGAACATCAAACAACTACATTGCTCATGAGGGTATTAGGAGCTCCTTGGAGGATACCTTGGGTATGAGACCCACTTTGTGTTCGCCTGGTGAGTCAGACTTGCCTAACGAGGTTCTTGGCCTCGCTCCGACGCACCAGCCAGTTGGTTGGAGAGTTTGGATTGATGATCATAAGTTCAACGCCGCAATGAGAGAAACTCTTCTTCCGTTGCCCCTTATTTCCCAAACTCTCGAGAGGTTCAAGCTCTTTCAGTTTGATCCTTTGAATGAGACGCATTTGCGTCCAACTCACGAACCTGTCATTTCATCAGGTGCTCTTTGTGCAGGGGGCCCACGCATGCGTATTTTGGCCCCGCGTGGGTCATGTTTCCTTTCCAAGTGCATTGACCCACTTTTGAGGTTCCCATTTGATATCCTTTGACAAATGAAGATGGGAACTTATGTTTGTACATAATTATATTAAAAAAAAAATACAATAAAAGACTCCTTCGGTGAGCATCATTTGTGTGGGCTCCAACCCTTGAGTATTTGGGGCCCCATTTCTTTCACGTATTTGAATCACTTCTTTAACATTTCACAGGTTTTGAGAGAATTCAGGTTTTTGTCCATCAACATAACCATGGACTTTCCTCTGTACTTCACGTTGGTGAGATCTTTCCTTTTTCATGCATAAATCCATGTAGTATCTTGCTCACATTCATTGAGGACAATGCATGATTTAGGTGTGTGGGGGGGGGGGTGTTTATCTATCTATATATTCTGTTCTTTTTAAAAAAAAAATTATTCAATATTCCATGACATAGTTTAAGATTAAACCGCCAAAACCCGTGTACAAAATGCATTGAGTTTTTGTTCCTTATTATATAGTTCTGCTTGTAGAAATTATGACATGAATTTAAGTTCCAAAGAAATAACTCATTACCCTTTAAGACATGTATGCACTTAAATTGGATGAATCAAATCTTTGAAGTGGTTGATAAAAAGCAGAGGTTGAGGAAAATATACCGGGATGTGTGGACTTCTAATAACAATTAAGACTTGAGGAAAATAAAAGGGGAATAAAAGTGAGGAAAGCACATCTTGCAAAATGATTACCAAAGCCTAAGCCTTCGGAGTCACTGGTCCATAGGGGTATCTTGAAACCCGGTAACTTGAGTCTGCCAGCTCCGGATTATCGACCAAACTCGCTACACGAATGCAAAAAGGGTAAAAGTGTCAAAAAAAGCAAATTGTTGAATCACGGGAAAAAATATATACTTTAAGATACTCAAGGCCCAAAGCTAAAAGAATGATCCATGCCATGGTTGATCCGAATGATACTTCACCACCAGAGGAGGCGTGCAAAATAATTTAAGTGATAACATGTGTAGAAGGGTTAGTGGTGTGAATATTGGAGGAATGAAGACCAAGTCAGATTTTTTATGGGTTAGACTTATATAATAAGCATGCAAGAATTCTAAGTAAGATGTATAAGGTTGAGGTGGAGATATTGAGAGCTATTAATGAAATGTTGAATTAAGACTTTGTGGGTGTGTCAAATGAAAACCCTCACGAGACAAAACTCGTCCTCTAAGGAAACTTAGGGGTTTAAAGGCTTGTTGCACATGCTAAGTGCAACCGTGATTCCTACGAAAGTGAGTTAGGATTTCCCTGTTTTCATTTTTCTTATATTTTGTTTTGCTAGGGACTAGCAAAATCTAGGTGTGGGGGTATTTGATGCATTGCATACATTGCATCATATGTCTTTCATTTAGATTAATTTTATATCAATAAATGCTACTAAGATATGTGTTTAGTCTTATTTACATAATACAGGGACCTGAATGCAAATTACCCATATCCCGAGCATAAATGCGTGTAAGAGACTCATTTCTATCATAAAGACCAAGTCAAGATTATCGGGATTCAAATGGAAGTTCATCCAAGCATAAAAAGCATTCAAATACCTAATTACAAAAAGGTCAGGGACTTAAACACAAAAGTAGTCAGGAACTTAATTGCAAAAGCCGAGGACCCGAGTGCAAATTATGAGTACCAAAAGATTATTTTGGAGAAGTTCTAGAGAAAAATCAATTTGGATCTCCAAATATATGAAGAAATTAACTCGGATCTCCAAAGATATGCAATAATTAATCCGGACGCGCAAATGACAACTAAAACATACCATAAACACATAGGAAAAATCCGGGTCGATTCTGAGCCAAAAAGGTGGCGATTCCGCCGCACCTCATGTACAAATTGCGGCGATTCCGTCGCACAAAAGTTGATTCGTGCGCTCAAATTTTTGCCAATGCTGTATTGCGCGTGTACTTTCCTTTTATATATTGGGATCCCTTGTATCGGCTATAAATAGCCCCGAAACGTTGTTGTAAAGGGTCCTTAGTTTTTTGTTCCATATTTTAGTAATAAAATTATGTTCTTTTATTTTTGGTTTTTAGCTTTCTTTTGTAGTTTCTCTAGGACCTCTTCTCCTTCCCTCCATCCATGAGTTTCTAACTCTCTCCAAAGGGTGGGGGTGACGGATTTAGGGTGATGAGAAGAAGAATAAAGTTATTATTTTAATTTCGTGTTAGTATATTTTGATTACTTGAGTTTATGTTGAATCATTTATCATGTAATGCTTTATAACTAATGTGATTTATTATAAGTTTCAGAATTCTCTAATCTAAACCCGATATCTAAACCTCCACCCACTGGACTCCCATCCATCTTTGTTTTATTTTTAATTTGCTTTTGTTGTTCTCGCATTAGATAATTAAAAAACCAAAAATCTCAAACCAACCTTATTTTTCTCTCTTTCTTCCTTAATTCGAAAATCACAAAAATAACAATATCTCTCCCTCCTTGTGTTCGACCCGTACTTGCCACGTCTTCATTGACGCCGTGCACTTGCGGTATAAATTTAATTCTCATCAACTATATAGCCATTTCTTAGCGTCGTTCTTCAGTGCTAGAGGCACGAATTTCAGACGCACTGCCTCCTTAGAGATATGCTGGTATTGCATAAGAGATCATATTTCCTCAAATTCTCTAAGGAAGAGATATGAGTCTTCCCTAGAGGTGAACTTAGGAACCATACTCATGTATTGTGCCTTAAGTTCGAAGTCGCGACCCTGTATAGTGGGCATAACGATGCACGATGGCTGAGAAACCATCGCTGGGTAGCATCGATCCCTTAGAGTTATGGGCGGGTTCACAACATTCTCACCCATTCGATCCGGGTAAGGTGGTGCAGGAGATGGATTGGGCCTAAGCTCTAGACTGGAATCTAGATAAACTCGTGAGAGTCGATTGCTCACGTCCCTAACCCAAATATGAGTGCACCGGTTTGAATTAATTTTTTTTTTCAATTCAAATTTGAAATTTAAATTCCAAATTCAATTTCAAGAATTAATTACAATTTTTTTTTTCTTTTTTTTATATTTTTTTCAAAAGGGAAACAATCAATAGAAAGAAGAAAGATGAGAAAGGAAACTTAACTCTAAAAGATAGGTTCTAGGGTTGGTCAGAAGTTTCCTGAACAAGCACGGTTCAAACAATCCTAGACCTAGTGTCGCTTAAATCTAGACGACTCCTAACTGGTTGAGTCGAATTGATTTGCTTGATTCACCTCCCTCACTAATCAAACCAACTTGGCCAGGCAGTGTATAGCTAGTGGGGGCGCTTCCGAAAGAGTCGGTGCCAATTAGACAACCACTTCGCTTGGAAGACTTACGTAACAAAAAAACACTTTCTAGACACCAAATTAAATTCGATCAGCTTCAAGTCATAGCAAGTCAAACCAATCTCCTCCTTAATTGAGTCCGAGTCCTTAGGGGCCAATGTCTAATTGATTTTAATTTTAAAGCTTGGGTGACACTTTAGGATTGTGATTTGTGGGCCACGGAAAGGTGATGAAATCCCCACCGTATCTTTTCCTACGGAGTTGCCCTTAAGATAGCTTAACTTAAATCTAGCAAAGATAGTCAAACAATGGTCTTTAGTGGGGGGCAATTGCAAGGTTGTATGCAAATTAAATTATATGCTTAAATGCAATCGATAAAAATCGCGATACGTACCTTGCCTCCCGCACTCTTCAACAAGAATTAATTTGCAAGAATTTAGCAAGAATAATGCAAACAAAACAATATATGATGCATGCACTAAGTTCTTTTAGTTTTGCCAATTTTTAGGTCAGAGTTGAATAATTGCCAATTATGGAATTTAAGCTTAACACGTGCCGTTCTACAAAAGGAAATTTTCCGAAACTAGAAATTACGGAGGAAAGAAGCAACAAAGGTTACCTATGCAATGCTCAGTCGAGTTCACCGCCCGCTCTCGAAATTTCAGTTGCTCCACGCGTCCACCCAGAGATGGCGCTAACCCCAAAAAATTTTGAAGCCCAGGAGCCTCTGTTGTGCGGCGGATCCGCCGCAGCTTGTGCTTGATATGCGGCGATTTCGCGACCCTGCTTGCTCTGGCTGCGTTCAGATTCACCGCGCACTCTGTTGTCTCCTGAAACACAAATCCAAATACTTAGATCGCGCACAAGATAAACAGAATAGAATCGAGAACACAACAATAAACAAAATCCGCGTCGCCTCCCCGACAACGGCGCCAAAAACTTGATGAGAATTTAATTTATACCGCAAGTGCACGATGTCAATGAAGACGTGGCAAGTACGGGTCGAACACAAGGAGGGAGAGATATTGTTATTTGTGTGATTTTCGAGTTAAGGGAAGAAATAGAGAGAAAACATAATTTTGGTTTGAGATTTTTGGTTTTCGATTTCTAAGGCAAGAACAACAAAAACAAATTAAGAATAAAGCAAAGACGGGTGAGAGTCCAGCGGGTGGAGGTTTAGATGTCGGGTTTTGTTTAGAGAAATCAGAAACTTATAATAAATCAAATTAGTTATAAAGCATTACATGATAAATGATTTAACACAAACTCAAGTAATCAAAATATCCTAGCACGAAATTAGAATAATAACCTCATTCTTCTTCTCATCACCCTAAATCTGTCACCCCCACCCTTTGGAGAGAGTTAGAAACTCATGGATGGAGGGAAGGAGAAGGGGTCCTAGAGAAATTACAAAGAAACTAAAAACACAAGATAAAACAACAAAACTTTATTACTAAATTATGGAATAAAAATAAGAACATCCTCTACAACATCGTTTCGGGGCTATTTATAGTCGATACAAGGGACCTAGGTATGAAATAGGAAAGTACACGTGGCGAGACACGACTGGGAAAAATCCGAAGCCACGGATCCACAAGGGGGTGGCATTTCCGACGCACATTACATGTGATGTGCGGCGGATTCGCCTCAAGAATGTGTCTGATTCGATCCGGATTTTTCCTCCGTGTTTATGGTATGATTTAAATGTCCTTTGTGCATCCAGATGATTTCTTTCCTTTCTTTTGAGCTCCGAATTAATTCTTTGTATATTTGGACATCCAAATTGATTTTTTTTAGAACTTCTCCAAAATAATATTTTGGTCCTTGCAGTCGGGTCCTTGGCTTTTTGCAATTAAGTCCCTGACTACTTTTGTGCTTAAGTCCTTGGCCTTTTTGTAATTAGGTCTTTGAATGCTTTTATGCTTGGATGGACTTCCATTTGAATCCCGAAAATCTTGCACTTTATGACAGGAATGAGTCTCTTGCACGCATTTATGCTCGGGATATGGGTAATTTGCATTCAGGTCCCTGTATTCTGTAAATAAGACTAAACACATATCTTAGTAGCATTTATTGATATAAAATTAATTTAAATGAAAGACATATGATGCAATGTATGCAATGCATCACGTAGCATAAACAACTTTTCTCCCCCTTTTTGTGCCACTTGATTTCTGATAAACAAGAGGCTGCTCACCTCCCTGAGGACGACCCGTATTTGCCACGTCTTCACCGACGCCGTGCACTTGCGGTTTAATTAAAACGTTCAAACAAGTTTTTGGCACCGTTGCCGGGGAGGTGCCAGTCCAGACTATTGTTTGGACGATTCGAGTGGATTTAATTTGTATTTTGTAGTTTTCATTGTTTCAGGAGACTTGGAGTCGCCAGGAGGAACACCTGGAGAAATTTGGAGGCATTCCGGGCACTGTAGACCGCCAATCAGCGGCCTTAGACCGCCAATTGGCGGTCTGGTGAGCTCATTTTACTTTCTTATTTCTGTGGCCTGTTTACATAATTGATGTAGTGATCTAGGACTTGATTTGGCATGTTTTGACTTATAGTTTGCTCCCAAATCAATAATAAAACCTCCTTTAAGCAACTGGGTCCCTAAAACCAAAGCAAAAGATTAGGCATTCTTTTTGTTTAGGTCATGCATCATGTATGTGACTTAGGCATATAGATTGTCTTTCATTTTAGCTTTATTTTCAGTTGCTGAGTGCTGGCGTGAGGTACGCACCTTCTACTCTCATTCATGCCTTTCGTATGAACATGCATTAGTTAGTAGGAAGTGCATTGAAACAAGTGTGAGTTGAGCGTTTGTTTGGAGAGTTGATTGCTAGATTTAGACTCCAAAACTCTACTAAGGAGGGGTTGTCCCATAAAAGATAAGGTGGGTGATTTCATCACCCTTTCCTTCGCCCCACAAACCACACTAATCAAGAGCCTAATTTTTAAAATCAAGTAGACATTGGCCCTAAGGATTTCGGGCGCATTAGGAGAGTGATCCGGTCCCCACCGTCATGACCTGATCGGCGTTGCCCACTTTGTCGATAGTAGGAGAGACAAGATCCCCGGATCTTGGCTCACTTACTGGGCTTTGTGGTCCTCGTCTTAGGGTGATGAGGCGTGTTGAGGCCGTGTGACCTCGCAGTTAGGCGTCGTCTAGCTATAAGGACCTATAGCGACCTTAGGATTGCTTGAGCCTTGTTTGCTTGTGTGCTTCTACCTGTACCCATCCGCCGTAGCATAAGGACTTCTCCCCTTCTCTCCTGAGTCATTCTTTCTCTCCTGTGTTCCCCCGTCTTCGCCTCTACGTAAATTCTTAAAAAAAAGGTTTTGGTTTGTGTGTGTGCACGTTTGTGCATGCTTTCGTGGGCATGAGACGAGAGTGGCCATTTGACGAGGCGTGTCATCAACCCTTCTTCGGTAGTCGATTTCTCGATGCCTCCCACTTCCCGTGTTGCACGTAGTCCAGGTTCAATCGCTGCTCATTTCTGTGAGGAGGAGCAGTTGCTGGACCCACCTGTTCCACCAGTTCTTCTAGTTGTCGTTCCCATACCTCTCCGTGATCGATGCTACCTGAGCCGTACCGCTCTACCCTCATGCATCGTATTGCCAGAGGCTAATGGGAACCATTTTGAGGTTAAGCCTCAGTTTATTTCCATGCTCCCTCACTTCACTGGGAAAGGTGACCCCTATATCTTTCTCAGGGAATTTGAGGAGGTCTGTGCTATGTGCAAGCTACAACAACTTAGCACAGACTCCATCCATCTTAGCCTTGTCCCCTTTACGCTGAAGGATGATGCCAAGAAGTGGTTGTACAGCAACCAGGCGAATGCCTTTAGGACTTGGGATGAGTTTCAATCTGCATTCCTCAAGAAATACTTTCCAAATCATCAGACTCAAAAATTGAGGAACGAAATCAATTCGTTCTATCAACTTGAGACCGAGACATTTCATGCATATCTAGAGAGGTTCAAGGAACTACTATACTCATGCCCTCAACATGGCATTCAGTTGTGGCGTCTTTGTCAGATT
This sequence comes from Triglochin maritima, assembly GCA_963682175.1. Lineage (NCBI taxonomy): Eukaryota > Viridiplantae > Streptophyta > Magnoliopsida > Alismatales > Juncaginaceae > Triglochin > Triglochin maritima. The sequence goes on along the minus strand of OY821773.1, from coordinate 35,786,733 downwards.
GTTTACGAGGGTCTTCACATCCCGTCCCGAACGCTCCTTGAGTCTATGTGTCAAGGAGAGTTCTTGGGAAAGGATGAAAGGGAGGCATGAACTTTCCTAGAAGACCTTGCTGAGAAAATAATGCAATGGGAGAGTGTAAGGGAACCACCTGCATTATCTAGTATACGAGAGAGGACCACGAATACAAACTCGACTAGCTCGGGTGCCGCATTTGCTATCGATACAACTACGGCCACTGAGGCACGCATGACGGCTTTAATGCGCCGTATGGATTCGATTGAGCTCCAAAACAAACAAAGTGCACGTCACATGTCCACATCTGGTCGAGTTCCCTGTCATTCATGTGGTAGGATAGGTCATATAGAAAGCGAGTGTGCGTCCATTCCTCCTGAGATGGAATGTGTCAACGCCATCTACGACAGAGCTAGGAATGACCCATACTCATCATCTTATAATCCTGGATAGAGGAACCACCCTAATTTTTTATGGAACCAAAATAATGCCCCGGGTGGTCCTTCAACCACTTTTCGACCACCTAATCAACCACACCAACCTCCCATGCATGCTCATTCATATCAGCAACCCCAAGTTCCAAGCACCAACCAACCAGGTTTCCCAAATTCTAACAACTTTGAAACCCGGTTTAATTCGCTTGAGAACTTGACTCGTGGACTTGAGAACTCTGTGAAAATTTTTATGTCATCCACAAGTCAAGTTCTCACTTCAAATCAGCAGACCATCAAATTTCTAGAGCTTCAGATGGGCCAATTGGCTCAGTCTGTACATGAAAGAGAGAAATGGTATTTTCCTAGCCAGCCTGAGGCTAATCCCCGCATGTACCAGCAACAATACATGCAAAATGAGAATGTGGTACCTCGGGGGAGGCAAGTGAACCATGTGGAGGAACCTGTTCACTATGTCAATTCAATTTTGACCTTAAGGAATGGAAAACAGGTTGACAATCACATTTCCTTGCCACAACCACCACTATCTATGCAGCCCCTTAGTGGGAATGCGGGTGAAGAAGAGACTGAGGGTTAAGGTAATACACCAAGGCTTCCTTCTCAGGCACTGCAGAAAACCTACCTGCAAAAGCTCCTTATCCAAGTAGGTTAACCAAAAAACAGAGTGACACAATGGACAAGATATTAGAGGTGTTTAGGCAAGTTAAGGTTAACATCCCCTTGTTGTATGTCATCCAACAAATACCTCAATATGCCAAGGTGTTGAAGGATCTCTGCACAACCATGAGGATGACCAATGTTTCTAAGAAAGAATTCTTGGCTACAAATGTAAGCTCACTTTTGTCCAATCCCACCTACACAAAATAAAAGGACCCTGGGTGTCCTACTATTCAGTGTACGATAGGGGACACTAGCATGAGTAATGTTTTGCTTGATTTAGGATCAGCGGTCAACCTCCTCCCATTTTCTGTTTATCAACAGTTAAATTTGGGAGAATTGAAACCAACTAAGATCACCATCCAATTGACGGATAGATTCATTCGTATTCCAAAGGGGATTATCGAGGACGTGCTTATCAAAGTTTGAGATTTTATATTTCCAGTCGATTTTGTTGTCCTCGATACCAATCCTGTTGCGAACACCCACATCGGGGGATTGTCCCAGATTGCCTTTTTCTTTGGCTATAAATAGAACTCTTCACCTACTATTGTAATCACTCCATATTTTATGTGACTATTCTTCCTACTAGAAGTGAGGCCTTGAAGCACACACTAAAGTAGGAGGATGCTACTTGAAATGTGAGTCATTTTATCAATAAAGTTTCTTTGTTTTGTTCTTCTTTTATTATTTGTGCATGCTTTAGTTTAATTGTCTTTTATTAATTCTAGCTTAGTTAATATGCTTTCCTTTCTTAGTTCAATAATTAGTGTAATGTGTAGTGAGTGGTTCCATCCCCTTTGGGGGGCGGAGTAGATGTTCATACATGCATTAGAGAATGAGATGAATGCTTTATTTCCAATGTGTTGATTAAACATGAATGTATGCTTGCTTGTTTAGGATAGAATTTATAACTTGATGAGTTTTGCCAAAATGATTAGACATCTCTCATACTTGTTTAGGTTCTGAAATAAACAACTTGTATATGTAAATGTTAATCAACTAGGTTGGTGAATAGATTGATAGGTTTTGCCATAACATTTAGACACTTTCTATGCATGATAACACCATCTTCATTTGTGCTTAAAGAATGTGTTCAACACTCACCTCTTTGCATGTGTGCACTCACTCCACCCCTTAGGGGTTTTCCATTTCTGAATTCCAGCACTCTTCTTTCATTCTTAGTTAAGTTTTAGTTAATCATTTGTTGCTTTCTTTCACATTTCATACTTCGTAATGTAGTGTAGCGTAGCATAAACAACTTTCCTCCCCCTTTTTGTGCCACTTGATTTCTGATAAACAAGATGCTGCTCACCTCCCTGAGGACGACCCGTATTTGCCACGTCTTCACCGACGTCGTGTACTTGCGGTTTAATTAAAACGTTCAAACACTGCGGTTGGCTGAAAAAGGACTGGAGCCCAGCTTGGCGACGAGTGTGTGTTGCGGTGGTTGGGTGAAAAAGCCCTGGAGCCCCGTGACGGTGGTGTGTGCTGTGGTTAGGTGAACGAGCCCTGAAGCCCAGCCTGTTTGAGATGCTTTTCTTGTTAGTAGAACTGCATGCTAAGGTGCTTTCATTTCCTGCATTATAGAGTTTGGCATACGGGGTTTCCTTCTGGAAACTCAGGCATTGTTGCATGTTTACTTTCAGGTCGTGATCGGCGATAGGGGGTGGTGACCGAGGAGAGGAGCACCGCTACCGGATCCAGCTTTCTCTCAGTTGAGGTCAAGTGATTACTGTATCCGTTGTATAGTCTTTTGATGTAATCACAACTTTTGAAATACTTTGACGTTTATATATATATATATATTATATATGTTGGTGCACATGTTTCCTGTTATTTCGTGATATCCTCTGTTTATTGTGAGTTTTTAAAATTTTAAATTCTTCCGCTGTTAGAGGATGTTACATAGTATACGAATAAGTTTCAACCTTGTGAAACATATATAAATTATATCTTCTTGTCAGTAGACATTGGTGGATACATTTCCCCACGCTACTTGAAAACTCCATATGTAAGTCACTTTTATGAAAATTTTCATGCTTTACTGAAAAGTCACAGATTGATTCTTGTATTATAATACTTAGTGGACCTCATGTCTTATTTGCTAATGATGTTCCTCGAATACCTACTGAGTACCGACATTGCTTCATTTGAGTGATGTACACTTAAAGGTTTACAAAAAAATGGCTTGTATGAGCACCACTAACGGGGAAAATCCACCCCCACGCCCAGTCATCTGTGACCGGGTTGTCGACTCGGTCGTTAAATATAAAATTAATTTTTGTTTTTATTTTGGCTTTGTTTTTGTTTTCATTTTTTGAATTTTTGTTTGATTTTTTTTTGAAAATATGTTTTATAATTGTTTTGAATTTTAATTTTTTTTTAAATTTTTTCCAAGATGGATCCCAAAATATTGTGGAAGAGAGATAAGTTGTTGTGGTTAAGATGTGAATAGTGTAGGAAAGAGAAAAAAGTGGGTTGGGGAGAAAGAAATCTGATGTGCAAGAGAGAAAAGAGAGAGAACACTCATGACCAGGTCGTCCGGGGTCATAGTTAGTGATGATGTAACGATCTAACAACATATTAATACATTAATTGGATTTTGTAGTTTTGTCGGTTTATTACTCTCTTTCACAACACGACGATTAAAGTCTTTCCAATTGATCGGACGTCATCGGTGAGGCCTCAGCAGGAAAAAAATCAACTATATCAAAAGTCGCATCATATCATTGTTTTAGAGAGATATATATTGATTGTAAAAGAGTTGGATTATTTTCTCATTTTATTTCCAATCACCTGTCGATTAATTTAAATTATGTTTAACATGTTATTTAATTTGAAGGGCGTGCTTAGAAAGAAGAACAGAGAAAAATATATACAAGTTAGTTATCAATACCTCCACCTGTCAAGAACATTTATAGCGGAAGAATTAGAAAGGTGCAGGGTAGGGTGTAATTGAGCGATCCTAGCTTGCTCAAGATCGACTCGATAAGAGCTTTGAGCGAAATATTATGCTTGTGCTTGACTCGCCCTGCGCAAGAGCGGCTTGTTAACCCGAACCTGATTTTTTTTGATATTGAATTGCTAATAATGTTGTCATAACAACTAAATTATAAAATCACTTAAGACAAATATAATTGTAGTTACTAACACAATCTTAAAATTAAGACCTAAAATCAAACACAATCTTATAAATTATACGACATCAACATCTTATAAATAAGATCATACACTTTGATCAAACAAAATCAACAAAATCTTAAAATAAACACCTAATATAATCTCATAAATTATACGACAACTCACAACATCAACATCTAATAAATAAGATCATCCACCTGATCCAAACTTTAATTTATTTGAACTTTTGGTTTATAGAAGAATTAGAAAAATAAAAGAAATAACAATAATGGAAAACGAAAAGTCCAGGACTATTAAGGTTTTGATTCTTATTGGTATTTAGGTTTGGTTTGTTAAATGGATTGTTGGGTTTGGTAATGGATAATAGGTTTGGTAGATGAGTTTAGTATATGAGTTTATTAAATGAGTTTACCAATTGGGTAATTGGATAAAACATTCGGTTAATCAGATAATTGGATATAGTAATCGGGTCTCGAGCAATAATCGAACGAGCACCGAGCGAGTATCAAGCGAGCGGGATCTGCTCGCGCTCGACTCGTTACTAACCGATCCGAGCAAAATCGAATGAACATCGAGCGATCTATCGATCCCGAGCAGAACTTAACAACCCTAGTGCTGGGATCATTTACCCACGAGAGAGTAATCAAATGTCGTTGTACTGTTAGATAACTGTTGGAATTAGGGGATCCAAACTATTAGATTGAAATTCAGAATACCCGAGCCACATTGTCTTTTCGCCAAATCAAACTCTTAGTTTAAATTCAAAATTTTTCCATCTATTTTACAATCCAAGATCACCAATAAATTAATCCCCCAAACTTCGTCATCTTTTGAAGTAACGATCAGGCCTTCTGTCTATTGACTTCACAGGACAAGACCATCAATTAACCAACTAGAGCAATATCGGAGATGTCATGACTTGATTTCGAAATACATGTAAACTGAAAGGGTATTTATAACGGTATTTCATGTGGTGCCCGTGTCGTAGAAGGCACGTCATATGACAAAGAGAAGAGCATAACACTATTGAATACACTATTGTGTTGCTTTGAGACGCTCAATGTGACTAGACTTGGGCCTACCCGGCCCGAACCCGCCTCCTGGTAGCCTTATCATGTCGGGCCGATGGGTTGTGGTCGGGTATTGCCGGTCGGGCCTGAGGCGGGTTGTCTGGCCGGCACTACTGTCATGTCTAAATGTGACTGCTAATTTACCATAGGCATAGAAAAATGAATCCACAATTTTATTTTTTTTCGAAAACCCCATAAATTCCACAACGCACAAAGTCCAAAATACACCAAATATATGAAATCAAATCAATGTCTGAAAATTGATCGGTCCACCACGTTAATTAAACCTAACCATTTAGTGTTGGATAGTGTATCAAATTTTATCATAAAGTATTGCATACTTTTCGTGTTTATAAATATGAGACTATTATTCTAGCTCTCACCCGCACATGCGATCAAGATTATTTTCTACGTGTGTACGCTTGAAAAGTATGGGTTGGAGTGCCCCCCTCAAGTCAATATGTTGGCCTCTTGGTCTCAATAATACTTATTTTGATGATTAACAAACTAATTTTGTTCATGAGCCCAAATTACACATCACATAGAACATATAGCCAAATTGCACATATATTGTGTATATCAATCTTGTGTAGGTTCTCAAATTAAAGATGACTCAAGAAATATAATCAAAGCTTAAGAAAAAGCTTCTAATTTTCCTTTTATTAATTCTTACAATAAAAATGTGAACTATTGGGGTGGGTCCCCATGTATATCCCTCGGTGGACTGCTGGTCTCCCAGACGCACTCGCCGGGTCCTTGCAGTGTTGGTTGTTAGTCAGTTCTCCTCCCTCACTATCGCCAATTGGTTTTAGTCAAGTGGTTAAGTGCATGCTGTATTTGTTCATTTAGTATCAGAGCGAGGTCTTGAATTCGAATCACGTTCAGCGCAAGAAAGGAATTTTCTGAGGGGAGGATTGTTGGGGTTATGGGACCCCATCAAATTTCTCGATGGTTATGGGACCACCCGTATGGATGGGGGATTGTTTCCAAACAATCTCTTACTATGGTTCGTGGGACTAAAAGCCTAATTGTTTAACAACCTGACTCGTTGGTACCAACGTGCAACCCCTCATGTCCACCCAACGCTAAGCTTGGGGCTCTACACTGCCTTCCTGGGGATTATATTGGAAGTGACCCCCTCATTAACAACAATTGCTTTTAGTAGAGTGGTAAAGTCACATGCCATAAGTCTTACATTTGGTATGAGAGCCGACGCGGGGATCGAGTCGTGCCTCTGCCACGGATGGATTTCCCTAGGGGGCGGATTATTGGGGCGGGTCCCCAGGTATATCCCTTGGTGGACCGTTGGTCTCCCGAACGCACTCGCCCGGTCCTGACGACATTGGTTGTTAGTCAGTTGTGCTCCCTCACTACCACAATTGGGTTTGGACGAGTGGTTAAGTGCATGCTGTATTCCTTCATGAACTTGATACACACAAGGGATTCAGACATAATTGAATGACCAAACACATTACTGTCAACCAATCTTCGAACACTCAGCAAATTCCATCATCATTAAAACCTCCAGCAATTTCATACCCAGTTCTGACTCTCGAAGTAAGAAGCCGATTCGAAACTCCCTGAAATTTTCCGAATGGCCAACCATTTTGTCCACATCTAGGGTTTTTCACTGTATTCAAACCTTGCGTGTCTCGTTCTCATTAACCCACATGGCAAAGAGCAGATTTCTCAATGAAACGCTCTCTTGTCCTGAAGTGCCAAAATGAAAAACACTCTTAGACGGACAACCAAATTCATCTTTGATTGGTTGATGGATTTACCTCCTACCTGTCATATTTTTTTTTCTTGGAGTTAGATTTTGATGTTTTGTTTGGACAACTGATCTCCTATCGGTCGCCCGTTTCTCTCAGGTCTCCTTGTGCGCAACGAACGTTTCCACCCAGTAATGTGTAGTCATTGAACTCTGAACACATATTTGATTATAGTTGTTGGCAGTAAAAACTAAAAGGAATGTGTTCTAAAAGTTTTACTTCTATATGTGAATTATTATGAATTGGATGTGCAAATATTTTGTTCCTTGATTATGGTATTCGTCTTTTGGAAGTGTTAAAGAAAAAACGCTTGGTCCTTAACCGTAGAGCTCTAAAAGATAATGGTTTACATAAATGAAAAGTTATTCACAATCATGGTAATTGACATGGAACATTAATTACCGAGATAAGATTGTCGTGTTGGCCATCGATTGTTGTAGCTCTACAAATAATTGAAGACACGAGTATATGAAAGAGGAAAATGGTTACTTTTATATATTGAATAGACCTAACAAGTAAAACATTATGAAATTGTGTTTCGTGTCATTAATGTTTTACCGTGTCTTGGATAAGATATGAGACTTATACCTTTTCACTCCAGAAGTGCTTAATTTGATTATTGTCAAAACCTATCAATAAGTATAGTGATAAAGGCAATAGTTAGTTGAACATGACTTGTGCTGGAAAAGATAGTACTCAAACGATTATCGTTGTCCCTCTTAAATTAGTGATGATATTAGTGGGCCCCTTGATAAAGCAAAATTATAATGTGCACAATGTAACTTGAGTTAAGTTACATAGTTATAATTAGCTTAAAGAGATTAAGAAATGAATATAATACAAATGTGACACATTTCTACTTTGTATATATTCTTAATATCATGAGGCAAGGGACGGGCACAAGTGATGAACTTACATCACTAAATGGATCGTGTTTAGTTCGAGTGGAACAAAGACATCTATGCTAATTGGGTAACTATAATGTGTAGTGATTGACATCATTTCATGCTCATATTTGTATCTTATATCGATTATCTTACACCTAAGAAATGCTACGTGACGAGTTTTATGTTTAGTTTTCAGGAATAAAGAGGTTTGAAGAGAAGAGCCATGAAAGGACCCAAAAGCTGGGAAAAAGGACTGAATGGTGAGATCTAGGGACCAAGATGCAAGGGAGAAGGACCTGAATGTAAGACAGAAGGACCTAAGAGCAAAACAGAATACTCCACACCACCATGGGGAGTATTTTACCAATTCTATTCGGGTCGGAGCTCCAACAAGTCGAGTAACCGCATCAAAGACCAACAATACCAGAAAGCAAAGCCCACAACAAATTCCAACACGATCCGACAATTTTGGACCGCCAATTGGCGGTCTTGGACCGCTAATTGGCGGTCCATATTGCTCAGGATCCGTCGAAATTTCTTCTGGACTTGTATTAATGTTCGTTTAGGCTATTTTTGGTATTGGTTTAGTCCCACATCGGGGGATTGTCCCCGATTAGCTTTTCCCATGCTTATAAATAGAACTCTTCACCTTCCATTGTAATTACCCATTGCTTGGTGGCATTCTCTCTACTAAGGAGTGAGCCTTGAAGCAAAAACTCAAGGTGGAGAAGGATGCTACCTTCAATGTGAGTCATTGTTAATAAAAGTTTATTTGTTTCTTTTAATCTTGTTTTGTTATGTTGTTTGTTTTGTGTGGGTTGTTTTACTTTGTTTAATTTCTTGTTTAGTAATTTTAGTATCTTAGTTAAATGTTTTCTTTACTTAGTCTAATCAGTAGTGTAATGAGTAGTGAGTAGTTCCATCCCCATTTGGGGGGTGGAGAAATATGTGATATAATCATGTAGTGTATTAAGTGTGTGTTATTTTTATCCCTTGAGCTTTACATGATTTCCATAACCATCTAATGGGTCTCCACTCTTATCTTTGATAGGCTAATGCTCTTGAATGAAGCTTAGCTTATGCTTTGATTAGTGGACCTATTTTATGGGGAATGATAAGGTTAGGATATGGATGAAGTTAATGTTGGAAACACAATTTGTAATGTATGTGCTCTTGTTGCCTTTACCTTAGCTAATGTCTTGTATGTTTTAATGATGTAGTGAAATCTTAATTCATGTAGAGGCATAGTAGGGTATAGTCTTTATACTTGAGTTCATGTAGCTTCATTCCAATTATTGTCTTGTATGTTTTAATGATGTAGTCTTATCTTAATTCATGTAGAGGCAAAGTTGGATGTAGTTTTATGATTTCATGCACTACATGTTGTGAGGAGCTTAATGAACACACACACTTCTTTATGTTGACATTATTTCTCTACCCCCTTTGGGGTTTAGTTTTATTGCTTATCTTCATTTCCTTTTGCATTCTAGTTTAGCATTGTAGTGTAGTTTAGTGTAACCAACCTTTCTTCCCTTTCTTTACCTCTCGCCTTCGAACAAACCAAGTGTCGACACACCTCCCAGTGGACGACCCGTATTTGCCACCGCTTCAACGCGGCCGTGCACTTGCGGTAGAAATATAAAACGATCAATCATGTAGCTAGATACCACTTATAGTTTTGGATATTAAGTGTTTAATATCCCTGGGCTTAGATGCTCCTATAGGTCACACCACAAAACTGGGAAACAAGAAGTTTGATTTTGAGTTCATATGATGTGTCGGGTTTCATGTGAAAATGGACACATGTGGTGAATCAATAAGATCAATATGTCATGAGAATTGACATAATTAGAATCATGGATAAATTCATACGAGGTGTATATATTATAGGGTGTAATAGTTTAATATTACATAGGATAATATATTACATAAGATATGAATTTTACTAAAAATCCCAAAAGATCAAATTTTGTTGGATATAAATCCAAATTTTGACAAAGGCAAAATCGGGGTCAGCACGGTAAACCGTTTAAGGTTCGGTCGACCGAGGTGTCTTCAGAACGGTCAACCGAATGGGATGGATAACGCATTTAGTTGACTGAAATTGTCTGGAGTGCCTCGACATTGTGATTGGTCAATGATTGACATCATTTCATGCTTATATTTTTATCTTATATCCATTATCGTACACCTAAGCAATGCTACGTGACGATTTTTATGTTTGAATTTCAGAAATAAATAGGTTTGAAGAGATGAAGCATTAAAGGACCCAAAAGCAATGAGCCCATTTTGACAGTTTATCAATGCTTGAGAAGTGGCTAAAAAGGGTCTGCCTAGTATTACAGGGATTTGTCTATTAGGATTTACAACAGGTGCAGTATCTAGTACGACAAAATCCACTGTGTAAATGAAGTCACCCACCTTGATCAAAACGTCCTTGATTACACCTCTTGGATTCTTAATAGGGCAGTCAGCAAATTGAAGAGTTGTCTTAGAGGGTTTTAGTGGACCAAGGTTGAGTTGCTCGTAGACAGAGAACGAGAGTAGGTTAACACTAGCACGAAGGTCTAGAAGGGCTTTGTTGATAAAAGTATCTCCTATTGCACATGAAATTGTGGGACACCCAGGGTCCTTATATTTTATAGGAGATAAGTTGGACAGAATAGAGCTTATGTTTGCAGTTAAGAAAGCTTTCTTTGGTACTTTCGTTTTTCTCTTTTTAGTGCACAGATCTTTTAAGAATTTAGCATAAGCAGGTATTTGTTGAATCATATCCAGGAGTGGAATATTCACCTTAACTTGCTTAAATACTTCAAGGATTTTCTCCATTTGTGCACTTGAGTTCTTCTTAAGTCTATTGGGGAATGGAGCTTTAGGAACATAGACTCGCTCAGGTTGAGCTATGGGTTCAGGTTGAGTAGGTTGGTTGGGCGTTTCAGATTGGACGTCTGGTTCAATGGATAGGTCATATGTGGTTGCTTGATGGCTAGATTGATTAGACGTTCTAGGATTTACCACATTGTTATCAACTTGTCTTCCGGACCGTAATGATACTACTGTATTTATTTGTTGGAACGATCCTTCCTCATTAACCATTTGAACTGGTCTCGAGTTGTTACTTCCTAGAGGTGGTTGATAGGGCTGATATTGATTATTAGATCTAGGATTCACCTCAGGTTGACTTGGTAACTGACCATTTTCTCTTGCACCTAGAATTTGTGCGAGTTGGCTGACTTGTGTCTCTAGCCTTTGGAAGGACTGGTTGGTTGTTTGTATAAAAGTCTTCATCAAATTTTCTAAGCTTGTCAACCTAACATCATAGTCTCCATTGTTACTAAACCTAGATGATGTATTATTTTGGTTATACGGGTTTGGTTGTTGTCTAGGAGGTTGACCTTGTTGGCTTGATGAGAAATTGATGCGTATGGGTCATTTCTAGTATGGTTAAACGTGGCATTAACTTGTTCGCAGTCCGCACAATCCTCCTTTAAATGACCAGTCTGACCACATCTAGTGCAAGGGATAGACGAGGCTTGATTCACTCGGGGTCGGGTTTGTAGCTCTAGGCTTTCCATTCTGCGCATAAAGGTAGCTAGTTTTGCTTCAGCCGCTACATTGGCATCTACAGCTAAGACACCTGGTTTGGGTTGACTTGCTATTCTAGATCCAATACTCGGGTTAAGCGGTGCTCTCGCATTGTCCGATTGCATACTGTTTTCAGCTAAATCCTCAAGAAACGTCTAGGCATCATTTTCATTTTTTGACGTGAAGTTCCCTTGGCTTACGGATTCTACCATAACCCTAGATCTGGGTGTCAATCCCTCAGAAATAATTTGGCACAGTTGCCATCTTGGAATTCTGTGATGAGGGCATTGGGTCAACACACTTTTAAATCTTTCTAGATAGGAATAGAACGGCTCGCTCTCAAATTGAACGAATGCAACAATTTCATTCCTAATCCTCATAGTCTAATGGTTGGGGAAATATTTTTTTAGGAATACTTGAACAAACTCAACCCAACTTTTAATGGATTTTTCGGCTAGACTATTGATGCATTGCATACATTGCATCATATGTCTTTCATTTAGACTAATTTTATATCAATAAATGCTACTAATTGTATATCAATAATTTTATATCATAAAGACCAAGTCAAGATTATCGGGATTCAAATGGAAGTTCATCCAAGCATTAAAGCATTCAAATACCTAATTACAAAAAGGCCAGGGACTTAAGCACAAAAGTAGTCAGGGACTTAATTGTAAAAGCCGAGGACCCGACTGCAAATTACGAGTACCAAAAGATTATTTTGGAGAAGTTCTAGAGAAAAATCAATTTGGATCTCCAAATATATGAAGAAATTAACTCGGATCTCCAAAGAAATGCAATAATTAATCCGGACGCGCAAATGACAGCTAAAACATACCATAAACATACAGGAAAAATCCAGGTCAATTCAGAGCCAAAAAGGTGGTGATTCCGCCGCACAAAAGTTGATCCGTGCGCTCAAATTTTTCCCAATGCTGTATTGACACGTGTACTTTCCTTTTATATATTGGGATCCCTTGTATCGGCTATAACTAGCCCCAAAACGTTGTTGTAAAGGGTCCTTAGTTTTTTGTTCCATATTTTTGTAATACAATTATGTTCTTTTATTTCTTATTTTTAGCTTTCTTTTGTAGTTTCTCTAGGACCCCTTCTCCTTCCCTCCATCCATGAGTTTCTAACTCTCTCCAAAGGGTGGGGGTGACGGATTTAGGGTGATGAGAAGAAGAATAAAGTTATTATTTTAATTTCGTGTTAGTATATTTTGATTACTTGAGTTTATGTTGAATCATTTATCATGTAATGCTTTATAACTAATGTGATTTATTATAAGTTTCAGAATTCTCTAATCTAAACCCGATATCTAAACCTCCACCCACTGGACTCCCATCCATCTTTGTTTTATTTTTAATTTGTTTTTGTTGTTCTCGCCTTAGATAATTAAAAAACTAAAATCTCAAACAAACCTTATTTTTCTCTCTTTCTTCCGTAATTCGAAACTCACAAAAATAACAATATCTCTCCCTCCTTGTGTTCGACCCGTACTTGCCACGTCTTCATTGACGCCGTGCACTTGCGGTATTAATTTAATTCTCATCAAGTTTTTGGCCCCGTTGCCGGGGAGGCGACGAAGATTTTGTTTATTTTTTGTGATTTTGATTCTATTCTGTTTATCGTGTGCGCGATATAACTATTTGGGTTTGCGTTTCAGGAGACAACAGAGTGCGCGGGGAAATCCGGGCACATTTGGAGCTATAGGGGCGTCGAAATCGCCGCATCTCAAGTACAACCTGCGGCGGATCCGCCACACATTTGAAGCATCTGGGCTTCATATTTTTCTGAGGTCGTCTCCATCTCCGGGTGGACGCGTAGAGCATCTGCGAACCTATCTGAAAATTGCGGAGGTAACTTTTTTTGCCTTTCGCGTAAAATCTTAATTTTCGAAAAGTTCCTTTTCGTAGAACTGCACGTGTTAGGGCTAAATTCCATTATTGGCAATAATTCAACTCTGACCTAAAAATTGGCAAAATTAGAAGGACTTAGTGCATGGATCATATAGTGTGTTGTTTGCATTATTCTTGCTAAATTCTTGCAAATTAATTTTTGTTGAAGAGTGGTGGAGGCAAGGTATGTGCGCGGTTTTTTTCCGATCGCATTTAAGCATATAATCTAGTTTGTATACAACCTTGCAATTGCCCACCACTAAAAAGACCAATGTTTGACTATCTTAGCTAGATTTAAGTTAAACTATCTTAAGGGAACTCCGTAGGAAAAGATACGGTGGGGATTTCATCACCCTTCCGTGGCCCACAAATCACAATCCTAAAGTGTCACCCAAGCCTTAAAATTAAAATCAATTAGACATTGGCCCCTAAGGACTTGGACTCAATTAAGGAGAAGATTGGTTTGACTTGCTATGACTTGAAGCTGATCAAATTTGATTTGGTGTCTAGAAAGTGTTTTTGTGTTGACGTAAGTCTTCCAAGCGAAGTGGTTGTCTAATTGGCACCGACTCTGTCGGAAGCGCCCCCACTAGCTATACACTGCCAGGCCAAATTTGTTTGATTAGTGAGGGAGGTGAATCAAGCGAGCCAATTCGACTCAACCAGTTAGGAGTCGTCTAGAATTAGGCTCCCTTAGGTCTAGGATTGTTTGAACCGTGCTTGCTTAGGAAACTTCTGACCAACCATCTCATCTATCTTTTAAAGTTAAGTTTCCCTTCTCCTCTGAGTCATCTTCTTCTCACCTTCTTCTATGTTATAGTCTCCTGCCCTTTACACTCTCTGGTAGCATTTTTAGGGTCGAGTCGATCACTTTTTACGAGTTTAGCCTCGTGGTGGTGAGAGTGGTCGACTCTAGAGTTCTTTGTGAAGATGGGTGGTTACATGGGCGACCATCCATATCATTGTTGGGACCAGGACAATTCGTCCTGGTATTCCAGACCCATTCAACCTGGGGTGGCTCAGTCGAACACTTCATATGGTTGGGATAATCGTCATTGTGTGACTGAGCAATCTTCATATTGGGGTAACATAAGAGAGGCGCTGACTGCTATACCACAATCTAGTTTTGTCGGATCAAATGCTCAATATGACCATTACGCATCCGCGTACAACTCGAGAGTGTTGGATTCGTGGGGAGACAATTCATATCCAAATTCTTATACTTCATTTTCACCCCAGTACCCTCCTCCCGAAGACCCAGAATTCTACCAACACCCCACTTCAAATCATTGGACTTTTTCTCAGCCCACCAACACCCAACCTCAAAACTTCCCAAGCTCTGACTTGAACCTCATAGTTGACCGCATACCTGATTCCTTGGAACAAACTTTCCTTACGTTCACAAAAACCGCTCAACAGTCCACAAAAAATATGGTACTGCAATTGAGTCAAATGTCGCAGCAATTACGTAAACGTGAGGAGAGTAACTTTTCTTGTCAACATGAGGATTCACCTTTTGATATCGAACCACCACCACATCCACAAATTCAAAGCACAATCTTTCAAAGTCAAACTCCTAGTCAGTCTGAGGGACTTGGGGTTTCAATTCATGATCACTTAATGGAGGATTCGATTCAAATTGAGAAAAACATGGACCAAATTCATTATGAGTCGGCACAGGATTGTGCCTTATCTTCTTGTCCCGTGGCCCTTGAGCCACATGATCTTCATGTATTGCCTCTTAAGGACTCACCTCTGGTGGAGCAAGAGCTCCCTATCACCCTCAATTTCAAACAACCTGATGAGAGTTTGCCTCTCACTATTGTTCCTGATCATCTTGGAAATGATGGAACATCAAACAACTACATTGCTCATGAGGGTATTAGGAGCTCCTTGGAGGATACCTTGGGTATGAGACCCACTTTGTGTTCGCGTGGTGAGTCGGACTTGCCTAACGAGGTTCTTGACCTCGCTCCGACGCACCAGCCAGTTGGTTAAAGAGTTTGGATTGATGATCATAACTTCAACGCCGCAATGAGAGAAACTCTTCTTCCGTTGCCCCTTATTTCCCAAACTCTCGAGAGGTTCAAGCTCTTTCAGTTTGATCCTTTGAATGAGACGCATTTGCGTCCAACTCACGAACCTGTCATTTCATCAGGTGCTCTTTGTGCAGGGGGCCCACGCATGCGTATTTTGGCCCCGCGTGGTTTATGTTTCCATTCCAAGTGCATTGACCCACTTTTGAGGTTCCCATTTGATGTCCTTTGACAAATGAAGATGAGAACTTATGTTTGTACGTAATTATATTAAAAAAAATTACAATAAAAGACTCCTTCGGTGAGCATCATTTGTGTGGGCTCCAACCCTTGAGTATTTGGGGCCCCATTTCTTTCACGTATTTGAATCACTTCTTTAACATTTCACAGGTTTTGAGAGAATTCAGGTTTTTGTCCATCAACATAACCATGGACTTTCCTCTGTACTTCACGTTGGTGAGATCTTTCCTTTTTCATGCATAAATCCATGTAGTATCTTGCTCACATTCATTGAGGACAATGCATGATTTAGGTGTGGGGGGGGGGGGGGGGGAGGTGTTTATCTATCTATATATTCTGTTCTTTTTTTAAAAAATATTTATTCAATATTCCATGACATAGCTTAAGATTAAACCGCCAAAACCCGTGTACAAAATGCATTGAGTTTTTGTTCCTTATTATATAGTTCTGCTTGTAGAAATTATGACATAAATTTAAGTTCCAAAGAAATAACTAATTACCCTTTAAGACATGTATGCACTTAAAAGGGGAATAAAAGTGAGGAAAGCACATCTTGCAAAATGATTACCAAAGCCCAAGCCTTCGAGTCACTGGTCCATAGGGGTATCTTGAAACCCGGTAACTTGAGTCTGCCAGCTCGGGATTATCGACCAAACTCGCTACACGAATGCAAAAAGGGTAAAAGTGTCAAAAAAAGCAAATGTGTTGAATCACGGGAAAAAAATATACTTTAAGATACTCAAGGCCCAAAGCTAAAAGAATGATGCATGCCATGGTTGATCCGAATGATAGTTCACCACCAGAGGAGGCGTGCAAAATAATTTAAGTGATAACATGTGTAGAAGGGTTAGTGGTGTGAATATTGGAGGAATGAAGACCAAGTCAGATTTTTTATGGGTTAGACTTATATAATAAGCATGCAAGAATTCTAAGTAAGATTTATAAGGTTGAGGTGGAGATATTGAGAGCTATTAATGAAATGTTGAATTAAGACTTTGTGGGTGTGTCAAATGAAAACCCTCACGAGACAAAACTCGTCCTCTAAGGAAACTTAGGGGTTTAAAGGCTTGTTGCACATTCTAAGTGCAACCGTGATTCCTACGAAAGTGAGTTAGGATTTCCCTGTTTTCATTTTTCTTATATTTTGTTTTGCTAGGGACTAGCAAAATCTAGGTGTGGGGGTATTTGATGCATTGCATACATTGCATCATATGTCTTTCATTTAGATTAATTTTATATCAATAAATGCTACTAAGGTATGTGTTTAGTCTTATTTACATAATACAGGGACCTGAATGCAAATTACCCACATCCCGAGCATAAATGCGTGTAAGAGACTCATTTCTATCATAAAGACCAAGTCAAAATTATCGGGATTCAAATGGAAGTTCATCCAACCATAAAAACATTCAAATACCTAATTACAAAAAGGTCAGGGACTTAAGCACAAAAGTAGTCAGGGACTTAATTGCAAAAGCCGAGGACCCGAGTACAAATTACGAGTACCAAAAGATTATTTTGGAGAAGTTCTAGAGAAAAATCAATTTGGATCTCCAAATATATGAAGAAATTAACTCGGATCTCCAAGGATATGCAATAATTAATCCGGACGCGCAAATGACAGCTAAAACATACCATAAACACATAGAAAAAATCCGGGTCGATTCTGAGCCAAAAAGGTGGCGATTCCGCCGCACCTCATGTACAAATTGCGGCGATTCCGCCGCACAAAAGTTGATCCGTGCGCTCAAATTTTTCCCAATGTTGTATTGCGCGTGTACTTTCCTTTTATATGTTGGGATCCCTTGTATCGGCTATAAATAGCCCCGAAACGTTGTTGTAAAGGGTCCTTAGTTTTTTGTTCCATATTTTAGTAATAAAATTATGTTCTTTTATTTCTTGTTTTTAGCTTTCTTTTGTAGTTTCTCTAGGACCCCTTCTTCTTCCCTCCATCCATGAGTTTCTAACTCTCTCCAAAGGGTGGGGGTGACGGATTTAGGGTGATGAGAAGAAGAATAAAGTTATTATTTTAATTTCGTGTTAGTATATTTTGATTACTTGAGTTTATCTTGAATCATTTATCATGTAATGCTTTATAACTAATGTGATTGATTATAAGTTTCACAATTCTCTAATCTAAACCCGATATCTAATCCTCCACCCACTGGACTCCCATCCATCTTTGTTTTATTTTTAATTTGTTTTTGTTGTTCTCGCATTAGATAATTAAAAAACCAAAAATCTCAAACCAACCTTATTTTTCTCTCTTTCTTCCTTAATTCGAAAATCACAAAAATAACAATATCTCTCTCCTTGTGTTCGACCCGTACTTGCCACGTCTTCATTGACGCCGTGCACTTGCGGTATTAATTTAATTCTCATCAACTATATAGCCATTTCTTAGCGTCGTCCTTCAGTGCTAGAGGTACGAATTTCAGACACGAATTTCAGACGCACAAATTTTTTTTTCGTTTTTTTTATATTTTTTTTAAAAGGGAAACAATCAATAGAAAGAAGAAAGATGAGAAAGGAAACTTAACTCAAAAAGATAGGTTCTAGGGTTGGTCAGAAGTTTCCTGAACAAGCACGGTTCAAACAATCCTAGACCTAGTGTCGCTTAAATCTAGACGACTCCTAACTGGTTGAGTCGAATTGATTTGCTTGATTCACCTCCCTCACTAATCAAACCAACTTGGCCAGGCAGTGTATAGCTAGTGGGGGCGCTTCCGACAGAGTCGGTGCCAATTAGACAACCACTTCGCTTGGAAGGCTTACGTCAACACAAAAACACTTTCTAGACACCAAATTAAATTCGATCAGCTTCAAGTCATAGCAAGTCAAACCAATCTCCTCCTTAATTGAGTCTGAGTCCTTAGGGGCCAATGTCTAATTGATTTTAATTTTAAAGCTTGGGTGACACTTTAGGATTGTGATTTGTGGGCCACGGAAAAGTGATGAAATCCCCATCGTATCTTTTCCTACGGAGTTGCCCTTAAGATAGTTTTACTTAAATCTAGGAAAGATAGTCAAACAATGGTCTTTAGTGGGGGCAATTGCAAGGTTGTATGCAAATTAAATTATATGCTTAAATGCAATCGATAAAAACCGCGATACGTACCTTGCCTCCCGCACTCTTCAACAAGAATTAATTTGCAAGAATTTAGCAAGAATAATGCAAACAAAACATTATATGATGCATGCACTAAGTTCTTCTAGTTTTGCCAATTTTTAGGTCAGAGTTGAATTATTGCCAATTATGGAATTTAAGCTTAACACGTGTCGTTCTACAAAAGGAAATTTTCCGAAACTAGAAATTACGGAGGAAAGAGGCAACAAAGGTTACCTATGCAATGCTCAGTCGGGTTCACCGCCCGCTCTCGCAATTTCAGTAGCTCCACGCATCCACCCAGAGATGGCGCTAACCCCAAAACAATTTGAAGCCCAGAAGCCTCTGTTGTGCGGCGGATCCACCGCAGCTTGTGCTTGATATGCGGCGATTTCGCCGCCCTGCTTGCTCCGGCTGCGTTCAGATTTCACCGCGCACTCTGTTGTCTCCTGAAACACAAATCCAAATACTTAGATCGCGCACAAGATAGCAGAATAGAATCGAGAACACAACAATAAACAAAATCTGCGTCGTCTCCCCGGCAACGACGCCAAAACTTGATGAGAATTTAATTTATACCGCAAGTGCACGACGTCAATGAAGACGTGGCAAGTACGGGTCGAACACAAGGAGGGAGAGATATTGTTATTTGTGTGATTTTCGAGTTAAGGGAAGAAATAGAGAGAAAACATAATTTTGGGTTGAGATTTTTGGTTTTTGATTTCTAAGGCAAGAACAACAAAAACAAATTAAGAATAAAGCAAAGACGGGTGAGAGTCCAGCGGGTGGAGGTTTAGATGTCGGGTTTTGTTTAGAGAAATCAGAAACTTATAATAAATCATATTAGTTATAAAGCATTACATCATAAATGATTTAACACAAACTCAAGTAATCAAAATATCCTAGCACGAAATTAGAATAATAACCTCATTCTTCTTCTCATCACCCTAAATCTGTCACCCCACCCTTTGGAGAGAGTTAGAAACTTATGGATGGAGGGAAGGAGAAGGGGTCCTAGAGAAATTACAAAAGAAACTAAAAACACAAGATAAAACAACAAAACTTTATTACTAAATTATGCAATAAAAGTAAGAACATCCTCTACAACATCGCTTCGGGGCTATTTATAGTCGATACAAGGGACCTAGGTATGAAATAGGAAAGTACACGTGGCGAGACACGACTGGGAAAAATCCGAAGCCACGGATCCACAAGGGGGCGGCGTTTCCACCGCACATTACATGTGATGTGCGGCGGATTCGCCTCAAGAATGTGTCTGATTCGATCCAGATTTTTCCTCCGTGTTTATGGTATGATTTAAATCTCCTTTGTGCATCCAGATGATTTCTTTCCTTTCTTTTGAGCTCCGAATTAATTCTTTGTATATTTGGACATCCAAATTGATTTTTTTTAGAACTTCTCCAAAATAATATTTTGGTCCTTGCAGTCGGGTCCTTGGCTTTTTGCAATTAAGTCCCTGACTACTTTTGTGCTTAAGTCCTTGGCCTTTTTGTAATTAGGTATTTGAATGCTTTTATGCTTGGATGGACTTCCATTTGAATCCCGATAATCTTGAACTTTATGACAGGAATGAGTCTCTTGCACGCATTTATGCTCGGGATATGGGTAATTTGCATTCAGGTCCCTGTATTCTGTAAATAAGACTAAACACATATCTTAGTAGCATTTATTGATATAAAATTAATTTAAATGAAAGACATATGATGCAATGTATGCAATGCATCACGTAGCATAAACAACCTTTCTCCCCCTTTTTGTGCCACTTGATTTCTGATAAACAAGAGGTTGCTCACCTCCCTGAGGACGACCCGTATTTGCCACGTCTTCACCGACACCGTGCACTTGCGGTTTAATTAAAAAGTTCAAACAAGTTTTTGGCACCGTTGCCGGGGAGGTGCCAGTCCAGACTCTTGTTTGGACGATTCGAGTGGATTTAATTTGTGTTTTGTAGTTTTTCATTGTTTTAGGAGACTTGGAGTCGCCAGGAGGAACACCTGGAGAAATTTGGAGGCATTATGGGCACTGTAGACCGCCAATCAGCGGCCTTAGACCGCCAATTGGCGGTCTGGTGAGCTCATTTTACTCTCTTATTTCTGTGGCGTGTTTACATAATTGATGTAGTGATCTAGGACTTGATTTGGCATGTTTTGACTTATAGTTTGTTTCCAGATCAATAATAAAACCTCCTTTAAGCAACTGGGACCCTAAAACCAAAGCAAAAGATTAGGCATTCTTTTGTTTAGGTCATGCATCATGTATGTGACTTAGGCATATAGATTGTCTTTCATTTTAGCTTTATTTTCAGTTGCTGAGTGCTGGCGTGAGGTACGCACCTTCTACTCTCATTCATGCCTTTCGTATGAACATGCATTTGTTAGTAGGAAGTGCATTGAAACAAGTGTGCGTTGAGCGTTTGTTTGGAGAGTTGATTGGTAGATTTAAACTCCAAAACGCTACTAAGGAGGGGTTGTCCCATAAAAGATAAGGTGGGTGATTTCATCACCCTTTCCTTCGCCCCACAAACCACACTAATCAAGAGCCTAATTTTTAAAATCAAGTAGACATTGGCCCTAAGGATTTCGGGCGCATTAGGAGAGTGATCTGGTCCCCACCGTCATGACCTGATCGGCGTTGCCCACTTTGTCGATAGTAGGAGAGACAAGATCCCCGGATCTTGGCTCACTTACTGGGCTTTGTGGTCCTCGTCTTAGGGTGGTGAGGCGTGTTGAGGCCGTGTGACCTCGCAGTTAGGCGTCCTCTAGCTGTAAGGACCTATAGCGACCTTAGGATTGCTTGAGCCTTGTTTGCTTGTGTGCTTCTACCTGTACCCATCCGCCGTAGCATAAGGACTTCTCCCCTTCTCTCCTGAGTCATTCTTTCTCTCCTGTGTTCCCCCGTCTTCGCCTCTACGCAAATTCTTTAAAAAAAGGTTTTGGTTTGTGTGTGTGCATGCTTTCGTGGGCACGAGACGAGAGTGGCCATTTGACGAGGCGTGTCGTCAACCCTGCTTCGGTAGTCGATTTCTCGATGCCTCCCACTTCCCGTGTTGCACGTAGTCCAGGTTCAATCACTGCTCATTTCTGTGAGGAGGAGCAGTTGCTGGACCCACCTGTTCCACCAGTGCTTCCAGTTGTCGTTCCCATACCTCTCCGTGATCGATGCTACCTGAGTCGTACCGCTGTACCCTCATGCATCGTATTGCCAGAGGCTAATGGGAACCATTTTGAGGTTAAGCCTCAGTTTATTTCAATGCTCCCTCACTTCACTGGGAAAGGTGACCCCTATATCTTTCTCAGGGAATTTGAGGAGGTCTGTGCTATGTGCAAGCTACAACAACTTAGCACAGACTCCATCCATCTTAGGCTTGTCCCCTTTGCGATGAAGGATGATGCCAAGAAGTGGTTGTACAGCAACCAGGCGAATACCTTTAGGACTTGGGATGAGTTTCAATCTGCATTGCTCAAGAAAAACTTTCCAAATCATCAGACTCAAAAATTGAGGAACGAAATCAATTCGTTCTATCAACTTGAGACCGAGACATTTCATGCATATCTAGAGAGGTTCAAGGAACTACTATACTCGTGCCCTCAACATGGCATTGAGTTGTGGCGTCTTTGTCAGATTGTTTACGAGGGTCTTCACATCCCGTCCCGAACGCTCCTTGAGTCTATGTGTCAAGGAGAGTTCTTGGGAAAGGATGAAAGGGAGGCATGAGCTTTCCTAGAAGACCTTGCTGAGAAAACAATGCAATGGGAGAGTGTAAGGGAACCACCTGCATTATCTAGTATACGAGAGAGGACCACGAATGCAAACTCGACTAGCTCGGGTGCCGCATTTGCTATCGATACAACTACGGCCCCTGAGGCACGCATGACGGCTTTAATGCACCGTATGGATTCGATTGAGCTCCAAAACAAACAAAGTGCACCTCACATGTCCACATTTGGTCGAGTTCCCTGTCATTCATGTGGTAGGATAGGTCATATAGAAAGCGAGTGTGCGTCCAATCCTCCTGATATGGAATGTGTCAATGCCATCTACGACAGAGCTAGGAATGACCCATACTCATCATCTTATAATCCTGGATGGAGGAACCACCCTAATTTTTTATGGAACCAAAATAATGCCCCGGGTGGTCCTTCAACCTCTTCTCGACCACCTAATCAACCACACCAATCTCCCATGCATGCTCATTCATATCAGCAACCCCAAGTTCCAAGCACCAACCAACCAGGTTTCCCAAATTCTAACAACTTTGAAACCCAGTTTAATTCACTTGAGAACTTGACTCGTGGACTTGAGAACTCTGTGAAATTTTTTATGTCATCCACAAGTCAAGTTCTCACTTCAAATCAGCAGACCATCAAATCTCTAGAGCTTCAGATGGGCCAATTGGCTCAGTCTGTACATGAAAGAGAGAAATGGTCTTTTCCTAGCCAACCTGAGGCTAATCCCCGCATGTACCAGCAACAATACATGCAAAATGAGAATGTGGTACCTCGGGGGAGGCAAGTGAACCATGTGGAGGAACCTGTTCACCATGTCAATTCCATTGTGACCTTAAGGAATGGAAAACAGGTTGACAATCACATTTCCTTGCCACAACCACCACTATCTATGCAGCCCCTTAGTGGGAATGCGGGTGAAGAAGAGACTGAGGGTGACGGTAATACACCAAGGATTCCTTCTCAGGCACTGCAGAAAACCTACCTGCCAAAAGCTCCTTATCCAAGTAGGTTAACCAAAAAACAGAGTGACACAATGGACAAGATATTAGAGGTGTTTAGGCAAGTTATGGTTAACATCCCCTTGTTGGATGTCATCCAACAAATACCTCAATATGCCAAGGTGTTGAAGGATCTCTGCACAACCAAGAGGATGACCAATGTTCCTAAGAAAGAATTCTTGGCTGCAAATGTAAGCTCACTTTTGTCCAATCCCGCCTACACAAAATAAAAGGACCCTGGGTGTCCTACTATTCAGTGTACAATAGGGGACACTAGCATGAGTAATGTTTTGCTTGATTTAGGATCAGCGGTCAACCTCCTCCTATTTTCTGTTTATCAACAGTTAAATTTGGGAGAATTGAAACCAACTAAGATCACCATCCAAATTTGGGGAATTTGGGAGAATTTGGGAGAATTGACGGATAGATTCATTCGTATTCCAAAGGGGATTATCGAGGACGTGCTTATCAAAGTTTGAGATTTTTTATTTCCAGTCGATTTTGTTGTCCTCGATACCAATCCTGTTGCGAACACCCACTCTTAAATACCTTTGATTTTGGGTAGACCATTTCTGGCAACTTCCAATGCCTTAATTAATTGTAGAAATGGTCATCATGAAGCTCTCATTCGGTAACATGAGTGTCGATTTTCATGTATTCAACTCTGGTAGGCAACAGGAGCCCAAGGATCAATCTTTAAATCTAAATCTTATCCGCCAATTGGAGAAAGCACCACAAAATCAACGAACACCCGTAACCCCAATGCAACCCATTGAGAATGTTTGTGAGGCCAGCAAAAACTCATTGCCTGTCTTTGCAATGCAACAGAGTGCGCTGGCATCAAACATAAATGTCCAAAAGGAGTGTTCGTTGCCTGATTCAGTTGAGAGTACTAGTGAGAGTGAGGCACCTCATCATATGCCTATACTAGAAGGTGTCTCTACCTCATGTCCCATGGCCATTGAGCCATTTGAGCTTCATATTGACTCCAACAAGGACCCACCTATGACCGAGCTTTTGCTTGATGATCTAAATGATGGTGGGAGGTCCTTGTTGGATGACTTGGGGAGCATCCCCGTTCTTAGTGATGCAGGTTTGCTGCATCCATCGAATGAGCTTGAGGAACTCATTTCGATGCACCCGCCTATTGGTTAGAGGGTTTTGTTCGATGAGGAACTAAACCCTAGTGAGGCAACACAACTTCATTCTTTGTTGCCCACACCCAACCAATGTCATGAGGGGTTCGAGCTGTTCAGCTTTGACCTTTCACCCCTCATGACACCTCAGAGTACACGGTGAAGTTTGCCCATCTCGGCAAGTCTCTGGTCCTCATGACTTGATGTTCTCATTTGATGTTCCTTGACCAAATGATTATGAGAATATCGTTGTTATTGTATATATCATGTAAAAAAAATCGAAAAAAAAGTGTGTAATAAAATACTCCATGAGCAAGCATTGATTGTTGTGGGCCGCAACCCTTGTGTACTTGGGTCCCATTTCTTCACGTATTTGTCTCCCTTCTTCAGTATCTCACAAGTTTTGAGGAAATTCGGGTTTGTGTGCATCACTATAACAATGAACTTCCTGTTGTGCTTCATGTTGGCGAGATCTTCCTTTTTTCATGCATAAATCCATGTAGTATCATGCTCACATTCATTGAGGGCAATGCATGAAGTAGGTGTGGGGGGTGTTTTTACGTGTGTACATAGTCAAGTCTTTTTCCTTTGATTTTTGTTTTCTTTTGTGTGCATTGTTAGGGTCATGTTAGTGTTCTGCATTTAATATTGATATATCTCCTTGCCATGATCCTTGGGTGACTTGTCTTCTTTTGCTTGCCTAGTGCTTTAAAATTTTCACATTTCTTTCAAAATCTTCATGTGTTTGCGAAAGAAAATATTTTGTGGGTTTTGCGTGTGTTTAGCATGTGCAAAACCGTTGAGAGGCAAAGTAAAAAGAAAGCTCCCAAAATTTTCTTGATCTTGATGCATTAGGATATCTAGTTTACTAGCTTAAGGTCTTATCGAGTCGTTAGGATGCACCCCAGTTTCCCTCGGGGGGCGTGTAATCATAGGGTTTTAGTACTCAAACATTTAAAGAAGTTCACCCTAAACCTAGTGAGTCAAATAATTCGTGTCTGTTAGTATAAGGAAGTTTGTCGTAGTCAAGAGCCCTTAATCTCTTTTTGTGAAACTTTAAGTGTAGGGGTTTTGGTTCCCATGTAGATAAATAAATAAGTGGTGTTCTCTCTTCTCGCACGACTCCTATCACTCGGGAAAGTAGGTCTAATGGGACTTTGTGCCTGGTGCTTTCGAGTCATCTGACTTGGGATGCACCGACCGAACTCCCGTTACACGGGTGGTAGTGATCGCTCTATGTGGAGATTTGGGGGAAGGTGTACGTGATAGTGTAAGTCTTCATAGGAAATGATGCACGAAACCTGACCCTGGGAGAATCAAACACCAACCAATAAACTGCTCCAAAGAGAAAGAAAAAAAGAAAAAAAAAGTGTCAAATAAGAACCAAAATGGACTTTACACATTGTATCACATTCAGAAGTTAAGGTTGCCCATGTCTTTCACTTAAGTCCTTAACTAACTCTCACGAATAACTCATTAGGCTAGGTGTGTGGACCGACTACATATATAGAGTCGACCCGTAGTATTACCGCGTCCCATGATCGACAAAATAAGTCCAACGAGTCGTGTAGCGAGATTGATTAATGCATCTTGGTGGGATTTTGTGGGTATTTCCGCTGAAAACCCTCAGGAGACAACACTCCTCCTCCTTGGCGACAAGGAGGTTTAACGGCTTGTTGCACGTGCTAAGTGCAACCGTGATTCCTACGAAAGTGAGTTAGGATTTCTTTTTTTTCGTATGCTTTTCTCTTTCTTTGTTTTGCTCGGGACTAGCAAAAGTTAGGTGTGAGGGTATTTGATTGACATCATTTCGGGCTTATATTTGTTTCTTATATCCATTATCTTTCACCTAAACAATGCTATGTTACGAGTTTTATGTTTAGTTTTCAGGAATAAATAGGTTTGAAGAGATGAAGCATAAAAGGACCTAAAAGCTGGGAAAAAGGATTGAATTGTGAGATCTGGGAACTGAGATGCAAGGGAGAAGGACCTGAACGTAAGACAGAAGGACCTAAGAGCAAAACAGAATATTCCACACCATCATGGGGAGTATTTTAGCAATTCGATTCGGGTCGGAGCTCCAACAAACCAAGTAAATGCATCCAAGACCAGAAAATATACCAACAAAAGCCCACAACAAAAATGAGCAGGATCCGAACCATATAGACTGCCAATTGGCGGTCCAAGACCTCTAATTGGCGGTCCATTTTGGCCCAAATCCGCTCAAATTTCTTCAGCACATGTATTAGAGGATGTTTAGGCCATTTTTGGTATTTGTTTAGTCCCACATCGGGGGATTGTCCCAGATTGCCTTTTTCTTTGGCTATAAATAGAACTCTTCACCTTCTATTGTAATCACTCCATATTTTATGTGACTATTCTTCCTACTAGAAGTGAGGCCTTGAAGCACACACTAAAGTAGGAGGATGCTACTTGAAGTGTGAGTCATTTTATCAATAAAGTTTCTTTGTTTTGTTCTTCTTTTACTGTTTGTGCATGCTTTAGTTTAATTGTCTTTTATTAATTCTAGCTTAGTTAATATGCTTTCCTTTATTAGTTCAATAATTAGTGTAATGTGTAGTGAGTGGTTCCATCCCCTTTGGGGGGCGGAGTAGATGTTCATACATGCATTAGAGAATGAGATGAATGCTTTATTTCCAATGTGTTGATTAAACATGAATGTATGCTTGCTTGTTTAGGATAGAATTTATAACTTGATGAGTTTTGCCAAAATGATTAGACATCTCTCATACTTGTTTAGGTTCTGAAATAAACAACTTGTATATGTAAATGTTAATCAACTAGGTTGGTGAATAGATTGATAGGTTTTGCTATAACATTTAGACACTTTCTATGCATGATAACACCATCTTCATTTGTGCTTAAAGAATGTGTCCAACACTCACCTCTTTGCATGTGTGCACTCACTCCACCCCTTAGGGGTTTTCCATTTCTGAATTCCAGCACTCTTCTTTCATTCTTAGTTAAGTTTTAGTTAATCATTTGTTGCTTTCTTTCACATTTCATACTTCGTAGTGTAGTGTAGTGTAGCGTAGCATAAACAACTTTCCTCCCCCTTTTTGTGCCACTTCATTTATGATAAACAAGATGCTGCTCACCTCCCTGAGGACGACCCGTATTTGCCACGTCTTCACCATCGTCGTGTACGTGCAGTTTAATTAAAACGTTCAAACACTGCGGTTGGCTGAAAAAGGACTGGAGCCCAGCTTGGCGACGAGTGTATGTTGCGGTGGTTGGGTGAAAAAGCCCTGGAGCCCCGTGACGGTGGTGTGTGATGTGGTTAGGTGAAAGAGCCCTGAAGCCCAGCCTGTTTGAGATGCTTTTCTTGTTAGTAGAACTGCATGCTAGGGTCCTTTCATTTCCTGCATTATAGAGTTTGGCATACGGGGTTTCCTTCTGGAAACTCAAGCATTGTTGCATGTTTACTTTCAGGCCGTGATCGGAGATAGGGGGTGGTGACCGAGGAGAGGAGCACCGCTACCGGGGAAAATCCGTTGAGGTCAGGTGATTACTGTATCCGTTGTATAGTCTTTTGATGTAATCACAACTTTTGAAATACTTTGACGTTTATATATATATTATATATGTTGGTGCACATGTTTCCTGTTATTTCGTGATATCCTCTGTTTATTGTGAGTTTTTAAAATTTTAAATTCTTCCGCTGTTAGAGGATGTTACATAGTATACGAATAAGTTTCAACCCTGTGAAACATTGGTGGATACATTTCCCCACGCTACTTGAAAACTCCATATATAAGTCACTTTTATGAAAATTTTCATGCTTTACTGAAAAGTCACAAATTGATTCTTGTATTATAATACTTAGTGGACCTCATGTCTTATTTGCTAATGATGTTCCTCGAATACCTACTGAGTACCGACATTGCTTCATTTGAGTGATGTACACTTAAAGGTTTACAAAAAAATGGCTTGTATGAGCACCACTAACGGGGAAAATCCACCCCCACGCCCGGTCATCTGTGACCGAGTTGTCGACTCGGTCGTTAAATATAAAATTAATTTTTGTTTTTATTTTGCTTTTGTTTTGATTTTTTGAATTTTTGTTTGATTGTTTTTGAAAATATGTTTTATAATTGTTTTGAATTTTAATTTTTTGTTAATTTTTTTCCAAGATGGATCCCGAAATATTGTGGAAGAGAGATAAGTTGTTGTGGTTAAGATGTGAATAATGTAGGAAAGAGAAAAAAGTGGGTTGGGGAGAAAGAAATCTGATGTGCAAGAGAGAAAAGAGAGAGAATACCCACTACCCAAGCTAGCTCTAGGATTCTACCCTCCTCATCTGAGTCCTCTCCTCATCTATTTTCTACGCGTAGTCTCCTCCTCTAGTACACCTTCTGTTTGTTATTTTAGAGTCGAGTCGAGCATCTTTTTGCGAGTTTAGCCTCGTGGTGGTTAGAGTGTTCGACTCTAGAGTTCTCTGTTGAGATGGATGGTTACATGGACGATCATCCATATTTTTGTTGGGACCAGGACAATTCGTCCTGGTATTCTGGACCCATGCAACCTGGGGTTCCTCAGACAAACACCGCATATGGTTGGGATAATCTTAATTGTGTGACTGAGCATTCTTCATATTGGGGTAATATGAGAGAGGCACCGACTGCTAGACCACCATCTAGTTACGTCGGATCATATGTTGGTCATCAAACTGAGACATTACAAGAACCTTTGGCCTCTTTCGTGCATGTGGTAGATGACATGAGTGCACCGGTGGATCCAGTAGTCGTACCGTGTGACTGTTGTGGGTTGAGTAGTCATGTTATCGGGGAATGTCCTTATGTTGCCCCTGAGCCTGAGCACACATTTTCCCAAAATGCTTATTATGACTATTACGCATCCGCGGACAACGCGAGAGGGATGGATTCGTGGGGAGACAATTCTTATTCAAATTCTTATACAACATTTCCACCCCAGTATCCTCCTCCCGATTACCCAAAAGTCTACCAACACCCTACTCCAAATCATTGGACTCATTCTCAACCCATCAACACCCAACCCCAAAATTTCTCAAATTCGGACTTGCACCTCATAGTTGATGGCATACCTGATTCGTTCAGACAAACTTTCCTTACGTTCATGGAAACCACTCAACAGTCCATACAAAATATGGCACTGCAAGTGCGTCAAATGTCGCAACAATTACGTGAACGTGAGGAGAGTAACTTTTCTTGTCAACATGAGGATTCGTCTTTTGATATCGAACCCCCACCACATCCACAAATTCAAAGCACAATCTTTCAAAGTCAAACTCCTAGTCAGTCTCAGGGACTTGGGGTTTCAATTCACGATCATTTAGTGGAGGATTCAATTCGAATTGAGAAAAACAAGGACCAAATTCATTATGAGTCGGCACAGGATTGTGCCTTATCTTTTTGTCCCGTGGCCCTTGAGCCACATGATCTTCATGTTGTGCCTCTTAAGGACTCACCTCTGGTGGAGCAAGAGCTCTCTAGTACCCTCAATTTCAAACAACCTGATGAGAGTTTCCCTCTCACTATTGTTCCTGATCATCTTGGAAATGATGGAACATCAAACAAGTACATTGCTCATGAGGGTATTAGGAGTTCCTTGGAGGATACCTTGGGTATGAGACCCACTTTTTGTTCACCTGGTGTGTCGGACATGCCTAGCGAGGTTCTTGACCTCGTTCTGACGCACCAGCCTGTTGGTTGGAGAGTTTAGATTGACGATCATAACTTCAGCAGTGCAACGGGAGAAACTCTTCTTCCGTTGCCCTTTATTTCCCAAACTCTTGAGAGGTTCAAGCTCTTTCAGTTTGATCCTTTGAAGGAGTCGCCCTTGCGTCCAATTCACGAACCTCTCATTTCATCTTGTGCTCTTTGTGAAGGGGGCCCACGCATGAGTATTCTGGCCCCGCGTGGTGTCATGTTCCCTTTCCAAGTGCATTGACCCACTCTTGAGGTTCACATTTGATGTCTTTTGACAAATGAAGATGGCAACTTATGTTTGTACATAGTTATATTAAAAAAAAATAGAAAAAAAGAGAAAAAAGTACAATAAAAGACTCCTTGAGTGAGCATCGATTGTTGTGGGCTCCAACTCTTGTGTATTTGGCCCCCATTTCTTTCACGTATTTTATCTCCCTTTTTGAGTATCTCACAGGTTTTGAGGAAATTCGGGTTTGTGTCCATCAACATACCTTGAACTTCCCTTTGTACTTCATGTTGGTGAGATCTCTTTTGTTTAATGCATACATCCATGTAGTATCTTGCTCGCATTCATTGAGGACAATGCATGAAGTAGGTGTGGGGGGGGTGTTTTACGTGTGTACATAGTCGAGTCTTTTCCTTTGATTTTTGTTCTTTTGTGTGCATTGATAGGGTCATGTTAGTGTGCTGCATTTAATGTCGATATATCTGCTTGCCATGTTCCTTGGGTGACTTGTCTTCTTTTGCTTGCCTAGTGCTTTAAGTTTTCCACATTTCTTTCAAAATCTTCATGTGTTTGCGAAAGAAAATGTTTTGTAGGTTTTGCGTGTGTTTAACATGTGCAAAACCATTGAGAGGCAAAGTAAAAAGAAAGCTCTCAAAATTGTCTTGAACTTGATGCATTAGGATATCTAGTACAATGGCTTTAGGATATATCGAGTCGTTAGGATGCACCCCAATTTTCCCTTGGCGGTGAGTAATTATAGGGTTTCAGTGCTCAAACATTTAAAGAAGTCCACCCTGAACCTAATAAGTCAAGAATTCGTGTCTGTTAACTTAAGGAAGTTTGTTGTTGTCAAGGACCCTTTAAATCTTGTTGTGAGACATTAAGTGTAGGGGTTTTGGTTCATGTGTAGATAAGAAATAATTGAGTAGGTGTTCTCTCTTCTCGCACGGCTCTTATCACTCGGGAAAGTAGGTCTGAGGAGACTTTGTGCCTGGTGCTTTCGAGTCATCAGACTTGGGATGCGCCGACCGAACTCTCGTTACACGGGTGGTAGGGATTGCCCTATGTGGAGATTTGGGGAAAGATGTACGTGATAGTGTAAGTCCTCATGGGCAATGATGCACGAAACCTGACCCTGGGAGAATGAAGCTCAAACTAATAAAAAGAAAACAAAAAAAAGAGAGAAAAGAAAAAAAAATGAAAAAAAATGCAAATAAGAACCTTAATGGACCTTACACTTTGTATCACTTGAGGATGTTGAGGTTGTCCATGTCTTTCACTTAATTCCTTATTTAACTTGCACGAATGGTTCATTAGATTAGGTGTGTGGACTGATTACCTATATAGAGTCGGCCCGTAGGATTACCACGCCAAATGATCGATAAAAATTGTCCAACGATTCGAGAGTCTAGATTGAATAATGCATCTTGTTCGGATTTTGTGGGTATATCCACTGAAAACCCTCAGGAGACAACACTCCTCGTCATTGGCAACAAGGAAGTTTAACGGATTGTTGCACGTGCTAAGTGCAACCGTGATTCCTACGAAAGTGAGTTAGGATTTCTTGTTTCTCGTTTGCTTTTCTCTTTCTTTGTTTTGCTCGGGACTAGAAAAAACTTAGGTGTGGGGGTATTTGATTGACATCATTTCATGCTTATATTTGTATCTTATATCCACTATCGTACACCTAAGCAATGCTACGTGCTGAGTTTTATGTTTGAATTTCAGAAATAAATAGGTTTGAAGAGATGAGGCATACAAGGACCCAAAAGTAGGGAAAAAGGACTGAGTTGAGAGACTTAAGGACTAAGATGCAAGATCGAAGGACCTGAACGTAAGATCAAAGGACCAATTAGCAAACAAGAATACTTCACACCATCGTGGGTAGTATTTTGGCAATTCTATTCGGGTCGGAGCTCCACCAAGCGAAGTAGATGTATCAAAGACAAACCAAGCCTTCAAGAAAAGCCCACAAGAAAATCCAGACCGATCAAAACATTGTAGACCGCGCATTAGCGGTCGAAGACCGCTAATTGGTGGTCACTTTTGGCCCAATCCGCTAAGATTTCTCTGGGTTACGTATTAGTGTGTATTTAGTCTATTTCTGGTATTTGTTTAGTCCCACATCGGGGGATTGTCCCAGATTGCCTTTTTCTTTGGCTATAGATAGAACTCTTCACCTTCTATTGTAAACTACCCATTGCTTTGTGGCATTCTCTCTACTAAGGAGTGAGCCTTGAAGCAAAAACTCAAAGTGGAGAAGAATGTTACCTTCAATGTGAGTCATTGTTAATAAAATAATTGTTCTAGTTTCTTTTAATCTTGTCTTTTAATTTGTGCATGCTTGTTTAGTCTTTCCTTTTCTTTTAAGTTTATTTAGTATTTCTTGCTTGCTTAGTGTAGTTTCATTTCAGTATTATGCTTCATTTTGTTAATATAGTTAGTGTAATGAGTAGTGAGTAGTTCCACCCCCATTTGGGGGGGTGGAGAAATATGTAATATGATCATGTAGTGTATTAAGTGTGTGTTATCTTAATCCCTTGAGCTTTATATGATTTCCATAACCATCTAATGGGTTTTCACTCTTATCTTTGATATGCTAATGCTCTTGAATGAAGCTTAGCTTATGCTTTGATTAGTGGACCTATTTTATGGGGAATGATAAGGTTAGATATGGATGAAGTTAATATTGGAAACACAATTTGTAGTGTATGTAGTCTTGTTGCCTTTACCTTAGTTAATGTCTTGTTTGTTTTAATAATATTGGGTTATCTTAATTCATGTGGAGGCATAGTAGGGTTATTTAGCTTCATTCCAATTATTGTCTTGTATGTTTTAATGATGTAGTCTCATCTTAATTCATATGGAGGCAAAGTTGGATGTAGTTTTATGATTTCATGCACTACATGTTGTGAGGAGCTTAATTGAACACACACACACATCTTTATATTCACATTATTTCTCTACCCCCTATGTGGTTTAGTTTTCTTGCTTATCTTCCATTTCCTTTTTGCATTGTAGTGTAGTTTAGTGTAACCAACCTTTCTCTCCATTTTTTACCACTCACCTTCGCACAAACCAAACGTCGACACACCTCCCACTGGACGACCCGAATTTGCCACCGCTTCAATGCGGTCGGCAACTTGCGGTTAAATAAAACGATCAA
This sequence comes from Triglochin maritima, assembly GCA_963682175.1. Lineage (NCBI taxonomy): Eukaryota > Viridiplantae > Streptophyta > Magnoliopsida > Alismatales > Juncaginaceae > Triglochin > Triglochin maritima. The sequence continues at coordinate 35,752,882 of OY821773.1, read as the reverse complement.
TCAGTCAACTGGGCTTGAACGGTCAACCAAGATAAAATATTCAGGAGCTATCTTGGGACTTTTTCGGTAGACCGAACGTGACACCGGCATCCGAAGAAATTCGCCAGGAGAAATTTTGGTGGGTCAACGCGGATCATCTGAATTTTCCAGGGAATGTTTCTCATGTATATTCGGTTGACCGTCTAGCTCACGGTCATCCGAACAACTGTTAAAACAGAATGGTTTGGTTGATCGAGAAGAATTCTCGGTTAACCGAACAATGCGATTTTTGCCTGAATTATTAAGAGAATAATTAGATCATGGGTTAGATTAATTCCAGATTTGATCAAACATTTTTGAAGATGCTTATGTGGCAATTTGGGATTAATTTTAGGTGAGAAAAAGCAAGAGATCATGACTAGAGAATAGTTCTTTATATGGATGTTTTAGGACTCCTCATCCTACTTGTTTTTGAACATGCAATATAATTCTCTCTCTCTAATCCATTCCTTAATCACCACAAAAATCTCTTAAAAGTTTGAAGTTTTGGAGATAGAAATTTCAGGAGCTTAAAGAGGGATTATTAACTAGATTCTAAGCTTAATTAGAGATTGATTGGCTAGTTCCTTTGTCTCTAATCTTGTTTAGAGTTTGGTGAACACTTGGAGGCGAATCGGCAGGCGATTCGATGAGCAACAAAACACCGGATCCTCTGAAAGGTTTTAGAGAACCTTTGAGGTATGATCCTCTCTCTTTTGTTTATTTTAATATATGTAGGAATGAATGATATTACAATAAACAAATACATGTACGTAAATTAATGAAAATATGAAATCGATCATGTATGCTTGTATTAAAATTTTAAAATATACACATACATAGGGACACGAAATCCTACAGTGGTATCGGAGCATTTAGTCCATATTTTTATTGATTAGACTATATAATTAATTTTAGTTTACCATCTACAATCGAAACAATTCATGTTCTATGTATTTTTCGAGTTTTCTGATAGTTTTGTTGATTTAATTCTAATTGATTCTTTTGATAGTTTTAAATGTTTTGAAATACATCATGTGAATGTTAGAATAAAAATTTAGACTTATGTCTAATATATAAAATTTTCATTTTTACTTTAATGATTATTTTATAAGGAATCGACAAAAACAAAAAGGCATATGTTTATCTTTCCTTAAAAAAATTATTTTGGAAATTGGATAAACAACAGTTCAAATGTTTTGTATTTGAACTATGGATGCATAAAATCATTTTAAAGGATTTCAAATGATTTTAGAATTGTTTGATTTAAACATGCATGATAAACTAAATCAGGTAATTTGTAGTATATGTACATGCGTTGCTCGAGTTCTCTAATGCAGGGATATGTGAGTTTGTATGTTCAGATGAAGGCATGTGTGAATGAATGTGTATGTTATTATTATTCAATCACAAGGGGCTTATGTATATGTAAAAGTCAAATTTCTATTTCTATGTATATGCATGCATATGAGAGAGTTTTTACATAGGACTTGCACTACACAATTTTCGAAATTGTAAGATGCATGTTTATATTTTTGTAATATCAACATCCATGGTGCAAGAGGAAGTTGCGGAGAAGGCAGAAAAGTCAAGGACGCGGGAAGATACAAACTCAAACCAATGTGTGTGTGAATGAATATATTTATGTTTGTGTGCTTGACATGTATGTGATTGTATGAATGAATGTTAGGATGTGTATAGATGATAAATATGCACGATGACATCAATTCTAAAATCACAAGTAAATGTTTAAATTTTCCAACAAAAAATTAAGAGTATTTTTCTTTCATATTTCATCCACTAGCATCCATCGATCGAGGGATATTCTGCTCGCCCTTAGCGGGAGATAGCTCCCTCCATCTTTGGGAATAGTGAGAGATATAATGTTGTCTATTGTTGTGCCATAAGTATATGTACAAGGTGCGATTCACCTTTAGTGAACACCAAGTGCATTTATTTGTGAATACAATGGATAAACGTATCTCGTATCAAATGATATGAGTTTTCTTAACAAGACTCGGAGCCCTAACTCGGTTTTGAGGAAAAGAGTTTTTCTTGCGAGGATTGGTCAAATTCCCTCGTAATTAAAACGACAAGAGTCATAAGAGTTTGAAAATGCAAATGTTGCCAAATTTCGAAATGGTTATGATTAGAAAATGTTTTCTTATCTTGATTTTATTAATACATCTGATAGGCCTAACTAGTTTGTATTATAACTGATAGGATCTTGAATTGCTGCTTTTATGGACAAATTTTTCTTTGCGGTATTGATTTTCAAACATAAAATTGACATTAAATCCCATATAATTTATTTTGAAGAAATGTCGAATATTCAACCTATTGTGCGATCTATGATTGAAAAACATCATTTGGCAAATGATGGCTCAAACTTCATAAGCTGGCAACTCAAGCTCAATAACATGTTGAATTTGAGAAACTATCTCATATTTTGGATGGTGAAATCCCAAAATTAAATGAGAAGGCAACCGATAGCGAGAGAGAGGCAAAAGCCAAGTGGGAAGACCAAGAGAACCAAGTTCACGGTCTAATTTTGGCCTCCATGGGTGACACGCTTCAAGCGAAATACTTGGATTCAAAAGCCAAGAAGACCATGGAAGCTTTAACAAAGATGTTCATGGATAGTGCTAGAAAAGAGCGCTATAAGACCACCATCGCACTTATAAGGTGCCACATGGCGGAGGGAACATCGGTATCCATGCATTTTCTCACGATGCAATGATAGCTTGAGAAGTTGTCGAAGCTCTCTTCCCCGATGCCTGATGACATTACGGAAGATTTGATTTTTGACTCTCTAGCCCCGTCCTACAAGGACTTCATTATACACTATCATGTGCATGAGAAAGGGGTGAGTCTTGAGGAATTTCACAACGCTCTCAAAACGGCTGAAGTTGACATGGGCAAGGGTCGGGACAAGCACGTCCTAGCTGTCCATGACAGGAGCAAGAAGATCACCAAAGGTAAATGCAAATTCACCAAAAAGACGCCAATCAAGAATAAGGGAGTAGGAGGTACTCATGGGAGTGCCTCGAGGGGGAATTCTTCAAAATCTCCGACTCCCAATACGGAGTTCTTTCACTGCGATGAAAATGGACACATCCGGCTAAATTGCCCCAATTACAAGGAAGACCATGACATTGGAGTGATTGAGCGTAAGCGCACCAAAAAGGTCAAAGGTATATTTGTTGTTCAGATAAATTTAGCCACCTCTGTCCATGATTGGATAATTGATATAAGATCTTGTGCTCACATAATTTCTAATGTGCAGCTAGTAAAGGATTGGAAGGAACTCGTGAAGAACGAGATGATCTTGAAGGTCGGAAATGGTGCGAGCGTTGCTGTGATTGCACAAGGTTCTGTGGAGCTTCAATTATCTAGTGATTTAAATTTATTTTTAAAAACGTTTATTATGTGCCTTCGATTAACAAGAATATTATTTTTGTATCATGTTTGGACATGGATAATTTTAATATAAATATTTCAAATTCTTGCCTGTCTATATCGAAGAATAGTATTTTCTATGCAAATGCATTCATGAGGAATGATCTCTATTTGCTTGAATTGAATAGTAGTCAAATCTTAAACATCAATAACAAAAGGCTTAAAACTACTAACGTGAATGATTCACTCTTGTGGCACTTTTGTCTTGGTCACATAAATGAAAAATGCATCAAGAAATTGCAAGAAGCTAGACTTCTTGGTCAACTTGATTTTAAATCATTGGAGATGTGAGAACCTTGCCTAATGGGCAAAATGACCAAGAGGCCTTTCATGAAGAAATGTCCGAGAGTGAATGACTTGTTGGATTTGATACATTCCGATGCATGTGATCCGATGAGTACTAGTGCAGGAGACAGTTTTAGGTACTTCATTACGTTCACGGATGACTATAGTCGTTATGGCTATATTTATCTAATGAGAAACAAAAGTGAATCCTTTGACAAGTTCAAAGAATTCAAGAATGAAGTAAAGAACCAACTCAACAAGAAAATTGAGTCTCTACGAACGGATCGTGGATGTGAGTACTTAAGCACCGAATTTGACTCATTCTTAAAGGAGTGTGGTATTGTACCACAACTCACCCCTCCCGGTACACCTCAGTGGAATGGGGTATCCGAAAGGAGGAATAAGACCGCCAACCATGTGTAAGTGGGTCTTCATTTCAGTTAGGAGCAAGTGTAGTTTGTGTGGCATACAAGTAGAAGCTAGTGTAGAATCTAAGCGTAGGATAACAACACTACATGGAAAACCATGAACATGCATATCTCACATAAAGTTGAGGTTGATTTTAGATTATCAAGCATGCAATAAGTAACTAGAGTGGCCATTAGAGCATCAATCAATCCTACATACAACCTAAATAATTCATGTGAATGTGCACCAAACTTGGATCCATACATAACAAGCCATTCCCATCAAACCATTACAAGCAACAGGATAAACTCTAAAGCTAGCATGAGATAAGTACCTAGTGTGGACATTATCACATCTAATACAAGTTTAACCATGCTACAAGTATAGATCTAGATTAAGCATATGAAATGACACAAATAAAAGAACCCATCACTATCACATATTCAACATTACCTCCACTCCAAATTGGGATGGAACTACTCACTACTCATTAAGAAAAGAAGACAAAACGAAATTAAACTAAGCATGCAAGAATTGAAAGATACAATATAAAACTAATTAAGAAAAAATATTTTATTTACATGACTCACATTACAAGTAGCATTCTTCTCCACTTGAGTTTTGGTCCAAGGCTTACTCTAAGTAGAGAGAATGCCACCAAGCATTGGGTAAATACAAAGGAGGAGGAAGAGTTCTATTTATAGTCATAGAAAAAGGTAACCGGGGACAATCCCCCATTATGCGACTAAAACGCATACCATAAATGGACTAAATACACACTAATACAACACTTGGTGGAAGCTAATCGGGTTTGGAACAGATCCAACCACCAATTGGAGGTTTGGAACCGCCAAATGGCGGCCTCGAATGCTCTAATCCGACCCATTTTCATTTTACGTCTGAGTGGCTTCATTTCTTCTCCTGGGGTGCATCCGAATTGATTGTTGGAGACTAGGCCCGGATTTAATTGCCAAAATACTCCTCATGATGGTGTGGAGTTTCTTGATTTTCTTATTGGTCCTTTTGGTTTACATCCGGGTCCTTCCCTCTTGCATATCAGTCCATAAGTCTCAATATTCAATCCTTTTTCTTGGGTCCAGGTCCTTTTGTGTCTCTTCTTATCTACTTGTTTATTCCTGAAACTTAAACATAAAATTCATTACGTAGCATTGCTTATGTTCAAAATAGAGGATGTAAGACACGAATATATTCATGATATAATGTCAATCAGTTCCCATGTCTTTCAGTTAAGTCCTTAATTAACTTGCACGAATGGTTCTGTAGGCTAGGTGTGTGGAGTGAATACATATAGAGAGTTGAACCGTTGGATTACCGTGTCTAATGATTGACAAAAATAGGTCGAACGAGTCGTGTTGCTAGATTGAATAATGCATCAATGTTCATAGTTTGTGGGTATATCCGCTGAAAACCCTCAGGAGACACCACTCCTCCTCTTTGGCAACAAGGAGGTTTAACGACTTGTTGCACGTGCTAAGTGCAACAGTGATTCCTATGAGTGAGTTAGGATTTCCCCGTTTTTCGTATGTTTTCCTATCTTTCATTTTTCTCTTTCTTTGTTTTGCTTGGGACTAGCGAATGTTAAATGTGAGGGTATTTGATTAGTAGCATATCATGCATCATATTGATGCTATATATATTTTATTTTACCCTAATATTGTGCTACTCGAGTTGTTGTTTGTAGTGTTTCAGGTGTTAGGTAATAAAGGAGAGGAAGGGAGCAAAAATGACCTAAATGTAACAAGTATGGACTGATTTGGAAGGTTCTGTACTTGTTAGTAATGCACTAGGACTGGATCGCAAATTAGGAAGGACCAAAGTGAAAACCCAGAGGGACCTGATGGTAAAGGACAAAATGTTGAGCCACATGACTTGAATAAAATCAGTATTTCTCCAATTAAAATCAAAGAGATTCGAGCCAGTAAATCAACACTTCACCCCACGTGCCAAATGATGAAATAAAGTAGAAACCAAAATCGCAGCTCGATCAGACTTATTTGATCAGTCACTCGGATTCGGACCCGCCACTGGCGGATCAAAAAGGTCAAAAGGACCTCTAATTTTTGTCGTTGGTTGAATATTTTTTGTGGTTAGAGCATTCTCGGACCATCCGATGTGATTTAGAGTCGTCCGATTATTCCTAGATTAATCCTAACCATGTATTAGTCTATATATACCTTTGTAATCCCTCCTCTCCCACTTCTTCTTGCTCCTCCATTAGTTTTAGGTTTTATTTGATTACTGATTAGTGTTAGAGGAGAAGAAGGAGAAACTTTGTAATCTTATCTTTTCAATCAAGTGTTAGTGTTGTACTTTAATTACATGTCTTTCCTTTGATGCAATTTCTTTTATGTTCTTGTTTGCTTATTCTTGTTATCCTTCATTTTTCGTTATGGGTTTATGTTCTTTTCATGCTTTCTTTAGTGTAGAGATGAGTGGAGAGTAGTCCATCCTCATTTGGGGTGGAGAAGAAGGTGATTTGATCATGTGATGGATTAGTGCGGGTGTTAATCTTAATTCTTTGAGCCTTACATGATTTCCATAACCATCTCATGAGATTTCACTCTTATCTTTGATGTGCTAATGCTCTTGAATGAAGTTTAGCACATGCTTAGATTAGTGAGTCTATTTAATGGAGAATGACGAGGTTATGATAAGGATGGAGTGGAACAAGGAAACAAGACATGTGCATGCATGTGCTCATGTTGGCTTTATCCAAATTAATGTCTTGTATGTTTTAATGATTGTGATAAATCTTATTTCATGTGGAGACATAGTTGGATTTGAGTCATCATGCATGTGAACATATTAGCTTCATTTTAATTATTGTCTTGTATGTTTTAATGATAATGATTTATCTTATTTCAGGTGGAGAAAAGGTTGGAATTGAGTTTTATGGATTTCATGTATGACATGTTTGATGAGCACATTTGAACACACACACACACATTTTCGTATTCGATTTCTCTCTCAACCCTGTAAGGGATTTAGTTTTTATTGTGTTGTTTTCCGATTTCCTATGCGTCGTAGTTTAATTTCGATCACATCTCTCTCTTCTTCTCCCCCACTCGAGTATCGCGAATCCGAATCACACGCGCTCCCTGTGGATGGACCTGTACTTTCCACAGCTTCAACGCGGCCGTGTACTTGTGGTTATTTTAACTGTTTCAATCACACGACTCTTATCACTCAGGAAATTAGGTCTGAGGGGACTTAATGCATGGTGCTTTGGAGTATCTGACTTGGGATGCATCGATCGAAGTCCCGTTACATGGTGGTAGGGATCGCCCTATGTGGAGATTTAGGGGAAGGTGTACGTGGTAGTGTAAGTCCTCATAGGCAATGATGCACGAAACCCGACCTTGTGAGAATCTAACACCAACTAGAATGAAAAAATTTGAAATGAAAAAAAGGTAATACAAATAAGAACCATAATGGATTTTGCACTTTGTATCACTTTAGCATGTTAAGGTGACCCGTGTCTTTCACTTAATTCCTTAATGAACTTGCTCAAATGGTTCATTAGGCTAGGTGTGTGGACTGAATACATATAGAGAGTCAAGCTGTAGGGTTACCGTGTCCAATGATCAACAAAAGTAGGTCCGACGAGTCGAGTTGCTAGGTTGAGTAATGCATAATGTTCGGATTTTGTGGGTATATCCGTTGAAAACTCTCTGGAGACAACACTCTTCCTTGGTGACAAAGGGGTTTAACGGCCAGTTGCACGTGCTAAGTGCAAATGTGATTCCTACGAAAGTGAGTTAAGATTTCCCTATTTTTTGTATGTTTTTCCTTTCTTCCATTTTTCTCTTTCTTTATTTTGCTCAGGACTAGCAAAAGGTAAGTGTGGGAGTATTTGATTAGTAGCATATCATGCATCATATTCATGCTATATATCCTTAATTTTACTCGAGTGTTTGTTGTTATATTTTAAGGTATTAGGTAATAAACAAGAAAAGGGAAGAGAAAAAGGACTGAAACGTAAGAAGAAACGACTTAAATGAAGCAAAATTGACCCCTCGATCATACACAAGGACCCATCTGGAAGACGGACGAACCTGGATGTAAGCAAGAAGGACCAAATAGCAAACCGAGAAACTCGACACCATCATGAGGAGTATTTTGGCAATTAAATTCAGGCCTAGACTCCAATAACCGACCAGAGTACAACTCATGTGAAAAATTAAAGAACTAAAGAAGACGTCTGAAATCGGACCACATCTGAGAAAAAGTGACCGCCAATTGGCATATCTTGACCTCCAATTAGCGGTGCATCTTTGTCAGCAATCGACCCGGCTTCTTGGGATTGTGTATTATGTTGTTTTTATCCATTTGTAGAAGTTTCATTAGTCCCACTTCGAAGGATTGTCCCCAGTTGCCTTTTTCATGTCTATAAATAGAACTTTTCTTCTTTCTTTTTAATCCACTACTTGCTTGGTGGCGATTCCCTCTACTTAGAATAAAATCGTAGAGCAAAACTCAAGTGGAGAGATGCTACTTGTAATGTGAGTCATGGATAAAAAAATCTTTGTTAGTTTCATGTTGTCTCTTTTAATTCTTGCATGTTTAACTTAATTTTGTTTTATTAATCTTTGTAGCATTAGTTAGAATGTTTCCTCTTCTTAATATAAATGTTAGCTGAATGAGTAGTGAGTAGTTCCATCCCCCTTTGGGGAGGCGGGTGGAGATGATGCACATTTATGTTTTGATGTTTGACGATATTGGATTGTGTAGAATTGAATGTTTGTATGTCCATCGGATTTGTTTTAATCATCTACATGTTGGGGGATTTTTTATGGGTTTTGCTAAATGTTTAAGACACTTCCCATGTGTGGTTTCCTCATGTTTATTGGCTGAAATTTCCTATTGGGTATGCTACATGTTATTCATGTGTTTGTATTAGTAATTGCTCACTTGATTGATTGAAGAAACTTTGTTTTGATGGGTTTTGCCATAAGATTCAGACACCCTCCATGCTTAGCTTTGTTCTTCACATGAGTTGCCGGTTTTTGATGAGTCTTGGCATATGTTTAAACATTTCTCATGCTGAGCCTCGTCTTATGATAATCAAGTAGTAACTGCTGATATGTTGTGTGAATGGAATAATAGGTCTTGGCCTAACTTTAGACAAGTCCTATGCATGAAGACACACACATGACACACGTACACATACATGCTTACATACGTCATTCATCGCTTCTCTCTCCTCATATGTGCACACACTCCACCCCTTAGGGGTTCATCCATATTTCGTTCTATATCGTTTGCTGAATTTCTTTAGTTTTCATTTGCATTGTAATCTAGTTTGTTTTGCATTTTTAGTATAATCATCTTTTCAGTCATAGCGTAACAATCTTCTTCTTCCACTGTTACTTCCCACTTGATTTTGCTCACTCGAAGGTTTGCAACACTCCCAGCGGATTGACCCATACTTGCCCATCTTCACCGACGGCCGTGCACTTGTGGTTAATTAGTAAAACGTTAACAATGATCATATAGAGTTACACTACACATCCCTAGTTGAGTCTTATCTTATAAAATTGAAAGGAAACTTTTGAGGAACCAAAAACTAATAGCAGTGTTTGGAAGGCAAACAACCATTTAATGGAATGCTAAAAAACTCATGACAAACCATGTCAGCTACATACGTGATTTTTTCGAAAAACCCTTTCTGTTTCGGGACATCCAAACACAACCTATTACGAAGAGAGACGACCTTTCAGTTCTTGGTATGCCAAGAGACTCAACTTTCCATAGGTCCATTCCTTCTATAAAATCATTGGTTGTAGTGTATTTCAATCATACTTAGTAAATCCTAAACCTTTCCAACACAATTCCAACTAGCACTACTATAGTAAAAAATATCCTCCCTGCAAAATTCAATCTTCGAGTACTGTAGTGATGACTAGAACCTACCCGGTGAGCTGATATGGGGAGTGTATCCCCTTGTAGATATATCGGGGGTCCCACGACTACTCTATCGCACTTGTAGGTGTTGTTTCAAGGCCATAGAGCTATGATCGACCACCCCAAACACCGTTAGCCACAAGTTCTACATCTACGACTCAAAGATGCCGACCATCTATTTTCAATACTTTGTCTGGAATGATGGCACACCAGCACCATCGGTGGAGGAACCTGACTAGAGAGTAATGGACCAAGGGCTACATAAAAATGCTCTGGTCATTGGCAAGGTTGTGTCGAACAATAAAGGTAAAATGCACTATTTTTTGGGCATTGAAACAATGCATGATTAGAAACCTCTCTTCCCCTTAATTTATTTAGGAGATATTAGAAATCTCTTTTTGTGTTTGTGTTTTTGTTTATGTAATACGTAGTTCCATGTTTTATTTGATGGTTCTCTCCATCAATATGAAGAATACCATTTCTCTTTCAAACATAATGTTTATTGTTGTTTTTGTCATTCATGGAAAAATGAAATATTTTCCATCAATTTCCCTCTAGTATCCAGAACCAAAAAAATATTAGTCACAGAAATGAGGATGTTATTTTAAGCACGTGTTTCCTTTAAAAAATATTGAACTTTTAGCGAAGGAAAAAATACTGAATTTTTGGTTTTTTTTATGTACGGAAATTTAATATTAAATAACATATATAACTTTATTGGTTTATGCAAGAAATCCAATAAAAATCACAATCGTAAAAAAGCCACGCTCTATGTCACCGTTCCGCGAGAGGATTGTCTTGTCCCGAGGGGGGACTAAGCCATCCAAATGAGTGGGGGAGTAGGGGAATTAGTTGTTCCGTGGGGGAACTAAGTCCTCCCGCGAGTTGAGTGAGGCCTACACATCAACAATGGGATGGATTAACGAAGAAGAAGTTTGTAATGTATTTATCTTGTGATACAAAATTTATAATTTTTTTAAAAAGTCACCAAAAAGTTTATCTTTTCGGGATCTACAAATAGACACCCATATTTTTATATAAATTTTGCAATTTTAAATTTGTAAATAGTCTCGTGCAGGGACGGATCAGTCCCAAGCGCAGTCTCACGTGAGAAGAACAAGTCATGAGCTTAGTCCCGCGAGGGATGGACGAGTCCCGTGTTGGTATTAATTTCATTTTTTAATTAATTTTATTTCAAAAAAAATCCTAATTCAAATCAGACAAGTTATTAAATGTTGTGACTGAGTAGAAGAAAGAGAATACAATTGTGGTTAAATGTTGTAAAGTGGAACACATAATGTTGAAAAGTAGGATAGCATTTTCGTAAATGTTGTTATTGTGGATGGCCGAGGTCGGGGCATCAGCAATGGGGATGGTTAGAATGCCATCAGAAAATGCTTGGATTTTAAAAAAATGGGGCATTTGTATAACTCAAAAAAGGCGTGTGAACAAACATTTGCACCATCTCCCACGCACAGGAGAATGTAATTGGCATTCTCACCCGTGGTAAAGAGATATTTTTTGGTTTGTAGTGGGACCCACTAATGAATAAAAGAAGAAAAAGTTTGTAATGTATTTATCTTGTTAAATTACTATTTCAAATTTCTAAAAGAATCACCCAAAAATTAAAATTTTCAAGTTCTATAAATAGACTCCCAAATTGCTTTTTAAATGGACCAGTCCTAAATTACATGTCCTAAATTTTTAAATTGAATGATGAGTCTCTAACTAATAAAGAAGCCAATACAACCCTGCGTGAGTGTATTACCTTGCGGTCTTGTTCGTCGTTGGTTGTTGACCAAGCATAAGGCATTTGATCCAGTGCAGGACATAAAATGCACACTCGTTGCTCTTTGGTGGTTGGCATTGCCATTGTCCTCTCTCAATAGTCAAATCCCAATCAACTTTGAGTGTGGTTCTCCAATAATCAGCAACTATTTGAGCTGCCTGGCTGCCAACCACAGCTTTTGTTTGGCTTTTTTCTAACAATCTTCCATGGCAAGCTTTTTAGTTGTGCTATTTTCTATGTCCTCCTTCCACGGTGACGAGTGTTCAGTGCTCCAATCTTATAATAGGTTGGACAATTAGAGAGCCCTCTTGGTCCCATTTTCTAATCTTATCATTCACCATTGCTGCAGCCACATCATTATCTTTGGACAACATAATTTGGGTGACGGAGCTTGGAATTGTAATGACCTTACGTGGATAGGCTCCCAACTACTGCCTTTGCTCCAACGTCTAACTCTTGTAGCTTTAAAAGAACTAAACTATGGTAAGAAATTTTCCACTTACGTTTGATGAATTCCCAGCCACTGTCATGATTAGATCTTGCGGATCCAATATGCAAATGGAGAAGCCTTCCTTGCACCACAAAGATTCATTCTCGTATGTTCCGGATGCTACTACATTAAGATGCACATTACTTTCGTCGTTTGTCAACTGGGCCATGGCTTCCATGTTGATATTCTCGATTATACTATCCAATGGGCTGTTTAGCGCGCTCTTCGTTGGAGAATAGTCCTTTGTTATTTCGGAAATTTCATCTCCTCTGAAATTTCTTCTCTTCTTGACGATTGGCTCTTCAGTATTCCGTGTTGTTTTTCTTTTCTACATGGTTCCCTACCTGATCTTGTCTTCCCTTTTCTTCTTCTCTTTCTCCTTTTTCTCACCAACTTTTGTCCTTTCCTCCTCTTTTCATTCTCCCCCTTTGCTCTCCTCTCCTCTCCTCCCCTCATACTCTTCTCTCATTCTCCACCTCTCCTCCTCCTCTTCTCTCATTCTCCTCCTCTCCTCCTCCTCCTCCTCCTCTTCTCTCATTCTCCTCCGCTCCTCTTCCTTACCTCTTATTCTTCTCCTCTCCTCCTCTTCTCTCACTTGGATCCTCTCCTCATCGTCTCTCATTCTCCTCCCCCTCTTTTCTCATTTTTCTCCTCTCCTCTTCCTCTTATCTCATTCTCCTCCTCAGCTCTCCTATTCTCTTCCTCTTCTCTCATTCTCCTACTCTTCTCTCATTCTCCTCCTATCATCCTCCTCTACCATTATCATCCTTTCCTTCTCTTCATCATTTCTTGTTTTTAGATGATCGCCCTCTCCCTCACTCTTACCTTTCACACCACCTTCCTCTTGTCCATTAATGAATTCCATATCTAGCAATTTATCCTATTTCACAAATTGTTAAGTCGTAAGGCTCGAAATGTCATAAATGTTTAAATTTCATAACTATCTTTTGTGGGACGCTCATATCCTACTCGGGATGCAAGTGTACCCCTCGTGACACATTTTCCACCCTCAGGATGCGTGTGTCCAACTCGAGACGCAATCGTCACCCTTGAGACGCATATGTCCCCATCGGAACTCACGTGTCACACTCGGGAGGCTCATGTACCACTTCTGAAACGTAAGTGTCCCCTTCGGGACGCTCGGGCAGTTATTGTCCCAAGAGATGCTTTCTTAATTTTAGTATTTAAATAACACAAACCATTGGATTGTTGTAGTCATCTTCAGTGATGTCTGCTACTGAAGATGTCCTCCCTGGTTGGATGGTATTGGCCCTCGAGCCACATTTGGCAAGCGTCGTTAGCCTGTTATCGCGGTCGTATTCCCGAAGGTCCTGCGCTGCAGATGACCTATGCAGGTGTGACATCTTGGACGTGTCGACCACATCTACTGGTATCGTCACTGTGTCCTCACCCCTCCTTTCATTCATATCCTCCTCCTTAGAAGTCCTGACTATCTGGGTATATTAGGTACGCGTATGCGGTTTCTCGTTTTGAATGGACTCTACTATCTATTCTTTCCAAACTTTTATTTTCATATCCTTCTGTTCTAATTGTTGTCACAGTTCCATTATTTTCATATCCTTGTCTTCTTGTTTGTCGACCTCTTCCTTAAGAAGCTGACTATAGGATGAAGCATTATCCATGGTGACACCCGCAATGTGCTAAGCACCAACCATTGTCCTTTGAGGCAAGACATCCGGTGGTGGACCTCGTGGCACCTTAATAATAACATCTGGTGCAATGTCGATTGGTCGATCGACATTCGTCCCTTGCTCCACTAGTTCATCTTCATCATGGTTGTTCGAAGACTCTGCATTTCCATGTGGTAGCATCTCCTCTTCTTCTTTCAGCTCCACTTCCCCCTTGGCAATTTTTGGTAGAGTTATGTCCTGCCTTTCCATCACCGTTAGCATCCTCCTTGTCCCAACAAAAAGGCTCAACCGGTTCACCAATGGGACACATGGTTTTTGCATATTAGCTAGATTTATCTTCTTAACGAGGCATAAATGCAATAACAATGTGCATATTTTTATTAGTGTATTTGAAATTGGTTTCTCCAAGTTTTGTGCTCAAAGATGGTATGGAACCCTCTCGGGACGCAAATGTCCTAGACTAGACGCAGGACTCACTCAGGACGAAGGAGTCTCGGGGGGACAATGTAAAAACAAGTAGAATATGATAAAAGTCTGGCATAGAGTATGGCTACGCAACCGTCAATGTTGCATGTTCTCTTGCTTGTGGTGGTGCCGCTACTATTCTTCTTGGTTAAATCTCTACTGCCTTTTTAATGTCAGCACTGGGGTCTTCGAAAATCAACTCCGCCCATGCGTAATTCATCATTTCCTCTAGGTTTTCGATCTGAGGAACAACTCATCCCTCCGCTCGGTCCGAACTGTTGCAGAATAGTAATCTACTGAACAACATACAGAGCATGACCTGAATGAACTCTTCGTTATCTTTTTTTATGTGCTTCCGCTAGTTGTTGTGCAATTCTCCCTTTTGCAGGAGCCTCCCTCCTTGTTTGATTGTCGACTTATCTGACTTGTCGATGGATCTTGTGCTGACAGGCAGACCAAATATCACTGCCACGTCGGAGACCTTCAGGTTCAACACTTTGTTGTGAAGCTTGAACCATTTTTCTTCGTCATCATAATTCAAGACGAGAAACTTCACGATGTCATTCTCCACCATTGACATCAGTTCCATACTTAGGAAGTGTGCTAAAGGGTCCTTCGAAATGTCACCTTCTGGCCATCAGTCGTCCCTATTCTCTCTCTTTCGAACAATCTAACTCTACATTTTATGGGTTGGAAGTACAACTTTGGTTCCTGAAAACTCAAGAAGGTCAGATAACAATGCTAGGGAAGAAATAGTACCTCGTTGGACGCCTCCGCCCCCCGAGTGACACACCTGTTCAAACAACAAAAAGACCCTCTCACCTTCTCTACCCCATTGGTGATTGCGACGGACGTGTTTGTTGCCATTAGACTTTTGTTTTTTGGCTTTAGGAAGGACGCGATTGGATGACGTTTGAAAAAGGAATACATTACCACATTTTGGTTTTTGAACTGAAGAATGTGAATCCTCATGCCATTTTTTTTGAAAGTGCGCACTTCGAACCGACTAACGTCTTTGCAAAATAATCGTTTATTTTAATTTCTAAAAATAAGTAAAAAACCACAAATATTGACTGGTTGGTAATCGGAATGGGAAAGAACTTGACCGGGAAGTGATGGGACTTGCCCAAGACAGGACGAGACCTAACCTGGCCAGGATGGGACATGTCAGTTTAGCGCGGGAAACTTCTGTCCACCTATGGGATGCAGCGATAGAAAGTAAACCACCTGCTCACATGTTGATTCTTGTTGTTGCTTCAGATGGGCACATTTGCTGCTATTTCTCTGGAGTTTGGATTTATGGTTTTATTGGGTTTAAGGGGACGATTTATGAGTTAGTCTTCCGGGTTTGCAACGACCCGTCGAATGACTGGGTTGGGATTTCCATATTTGATGGGGAGTAGATCGTAAAACTCGTTGGGACGAATATGGGCTTTTTGGTAATAACACGTTGGGACGACATTAATGAATTAATTGAATCCATGCATTCAAACATGGAGAGATTTGCCCATTCAAATTTTGGTATAATTCCGGGCAGCGTGGAATCCCAGGAGAAGCTAGATTTTGGAAAATCTTGATGCACATAACTATATATCAAAACTGGACCGACGTAGAATCCAAGCATATTTTTAAAATTCGATGATGTTACCAGACTCCTAGAAGTGGACGCTCGGTATGCAACAGTGTCTTCAAGACTGGGTCGTCCCTCGGGGAACTGGTGCGTCTTTCGCTGGATTGGTGCATCCCAGTGTCATACTAGTTCGTCCCAGCGTTGGCTCATCATTCCAAACAAGTTGCCTCATTTTGTCCCACATAGGAGGCACCACTCCAGCATTGGGACGCACCAATATATAATGACTTCATATAAGACATTCTGCACTAGTATGAAAATTGAACATAACGAACTATTAAACAATAGTGTAAAACAATCATTTACAAACCATTAACATATCATTAAACCTTTAATAATTGTAGGTTTTACAAGTTTAATACGAATGTGGAGTCCCTGACTAAATACATCGCCAATTCACCACTAACAGAATGTAGACACCCTTTTCCCTCTCCGAAGTGGATTGTTCACCTAGCATAAGGCATTTGATCCAGTGCAAGACATACACTGCACAGTTGTTAACCTTGGGTGTTTGGCGCTAGCAGTTTTCTCTATCAATGGTCAAGTCTATGTCCACTTCGAGGGTGGATCTCCAATACTCTGGCGCTATTTGGCCTACAGCTTCGTGAGAGCCTACAACTCCTTTGTCTTTGTCATTGTCCACCAATTGCCCAAGACTTTTCAGTTAGGTTATTTCTGTGGTCTCCCATCCACGATGAGCAGTGTCAAATGTTCTGAAGTTATAAGCGGGTGGGCAATCACAGTGTCCTTGGAGTCCCAATCTTTTAATTTGGTCTCCAACATAATGTTAGCCGCATCACTTTGTTTAGACAATATGAATTGCGTGGTGACGCTTGAAATTGTGATAACCTTCTGTCTGTTACATCTGTAGCATCAGATCGCCTGCATTTGCTTAAGCAAATTTAGCAAGGCATCCGTTAAGTATGCATTAAAAATAGTGGCCTTAGCTTTGACTTTTCCGGAGCTTACAAAGAATTGAAGTATTGTAAGAAAACTTTTAGTTACGTACGATGATGTCGCTGAACCTTTGGTGATTAGATCTTACAGATCCTTTCTCTTAACATTGGTCCGCTCCTTGCACCACACATTATCTGTCTCGTCTCCTCCTGGTGCCATTAGATTAAGAAGCACGTTCCTCTCTGAGTATGTCGAGCTGGCCATGGTTTCCACTGTCGATGTTATCTGTTAAATTTACCAATGTCCTTTTTACTTGGCTCTTTGTTTGAGAAACTTTTTCTGGTTTGTTTGGAATGTCATTTACGTTGAATTTGCACCTCTTCTCCATGATTGACTCTTCAAAAGTCTGTGTTGCCTTTCTTTTCTTTAGGCTTCTCTGCTGAATCCTCTCCTCTCTTTGCTTATCTTTGTTCTTCTTCTCATTTCTGTCCTTCTCTTTCTTTCTCCTCCTATCATCATGTTCATCCTTTATCCAACTCTCTTCTTGTTCTGCCTTTTTCTTCCTCTCCTCCAGCTGCCACTCTTCTTGCTTTTGCCTCCTCTCCTCCTCTTCATCTTTTCTCCTCCTCTCTTCCTCTTTTGTTGTTTTCTTCCTCTCCTCATATTTCCACTCTTCTTGCTTTTGCCTCCTCTCTTCCTCTCCTGCCTTTCTCTCCCTCTCCTCTTGTTCCCACTCTTCTTGCTTCCGTCTCCTCTCCTCCTCTTCATTCTTTCTCCTCCTTTCCTTCACTTCCTCATTTCTTATTTAGTCCTTCTCTTTCTTTCCGTTTCTCGTCTCGTCTTTGACACCGTCTTCTTGTCCACTAATGAATTCCATATTTACCATTTTTCCTGTTAAATATGATGTAAAGTTGTCACGATCACGAAATGTCGATGAATGTAGTAGAAATATGTCTTTGATTCATTTCATTTTGGGTAGGGACTCTAGCAGGATAAGATGGTCCTCATGCGGGACGCAACTGTCCCGAGATGGACGCAACATTCCTATGATGGTCCTTGTGTGGGACATAACTAACCCAAGAGAGATGCAAGTGTCCCGTTACGAACCCAACTGTCACCCCTCAGCCTGACACTTTCTTGTTTAAATGGTTAAATTACCCATACGCTTACATTGTTGTAGATGTTTTCCGTTTCTACAGGAGAACTATCCAGCTGGGTGAACTTGGACATGAACGGACCTTCTGTATGTGTCACCAGTATGTCCTCACCGACGTTTTTGCTAATGTCCTCTACCAGAGAAGTCTTATCCTTGTCCTCCAGTTGTTGGCGTAGTTCTAGTATGACTTCGTCCTTCTCATCTAGTTGTCAATGTAGTTCCATTATGGTTTGCTCCAGTTTTAGCCATCTTAATTTAAGCTCATGTTTGACAACCTCGTCATTCAGAAGTTGCCTCCAACTCGACGCATTAACTAGTGCCCCCCCCACAATGTGGTGGCACCAACCATTATCCTCTAAGGAAGAACGTATTGTGGAGTGTCATGGATTGTTTGATTGACACACGTCCCAGGTTCACCTCATTAGTCTTCCTGATGATCAACTGTCTCTACATTTGCAATTTGTACTAGCTCCTCTTCCTCTCTTAAATTGACAACCCTGCATTTCCATCACCTTCAGTATTTTCCATGTCCCAACGAAAGCGCTCCAGAGGATTACCAATGGGACGCATGGCGATATCCCACTCTCTAGATTTATCTTCTGATAGAGCCACACCTTCATCAACATGTTGGATATCTCAATGAATGTAATATAAATATTTCTTTGTTTTTTTTTCTTTTTTCTTCACCATTTGAACCCATGTGTCCAGATTTCAACAAACGTGTTCCTCCTGGGACGAAATTGTTCCGCTCGAGATGTAAGAGTCCTCCTCAGGACGCATTTGTCTCGCTCGGGATGTAATGACGCTCTACAGACGGAAGAGTCCCTCTTAGGATGGAAGAGTCCCGCTCTGGATCGAAGTGTATCACTTGGGAGGCAAAGGACCTGCTCGGGACGACAATGTCCCGCTCGAGACAGGACAATCTCTCTATGGATCAAAAAGTCCTTCTCGAGACGGATGAGTATTTAAAAAAATTAATCCGTTAGGGTGCTAACCGGGAGTATGGTCACGCATCCTTCCGTGTTACACTTCCTTTTGGTGACCATGCTGGTGGTTTGTCTTTCCCACAAAACTCCACTGGCCTTTATAATGCCAGCACTCAGATGTTCAAAAACCTCCTCCGCCCAGGTGTACGTTTTCATTTCTTCAATGTTTTCGATCTTAGACGTGTAGCATGCCTTTGCTCTGTCTGAACAGTCGTAGAATAGTAACAAATTGAATAGTGATAGACCAGTACTTTGAAGCACTCTTCGTTGTCTCCAGTTTCCTACATGGTGTCCAGAATTCATATGAATTCCTCTTCTGTAGGAACTGACCTCCTCGTTTGCAGGACGACTTAGCAACCATGTTGACCGTCATTCCGCCCAAGGGTCGTCCCAATAGCACGATGACGTCGGAGGACTTTAGACAACCAATTTGTTGCCAAGTCTAATTCGCTACGAGGAACTCGACAATTTCATTGTCCACCATCGACTACCTTTTGATAATTAGAAAGTGTGTAAAGGGGGTCTTTCTGGAAATCGACACCTATAATGTAGTAATCCCAGTGTTCTCCCTCTCGAAGCTTGCCCATCTACACTTTGTGGGATGGAAGAACTTCGATGTGTGTAAATAAGAAAGTGGCAATTCATCTCTGAAAACTTTTTTCCTCCTTCGGGACAAAAGCATCTCACGTCTGACAGTTAAGCCCCTATGTGGACCACCTGAGTCCCCTCATGGGACATACCGGTAGAAAAGGAAACCACCCACTCACCTGTTGTTTACCGCTGCTGCTTACGATGGGCTCATTTACTGCCATTTCTCTGGAGTTCAAATAGGGTTTGTTTTTTAGGTTTTGGGTGGATTGGAGTTTTAATTTTGGTTTGTTTTCGGGTTTAGGGAGGACAATTTAGGGTTTTGCCTTTAGGGTTTGCAATGTCCTATCAAGTTACCCGGTTGGGATTTCTAGCTTTGGCAGGGGTAGAATAGTAAAACAGTGGCATTCCATGTATTAACGTCGACAACGGAAACAAACTTCATATGGCAATTTACGGAAATCTCTGCGGAAATTGATAATCTAGCCCCCACCAGGTTTTGGATTTGTATTAAAAATCGTTGTTTGGATGGAATTGAAGCTATAAACCGTGAATTTAATTTAATATATTGGCGTAGCATGAGTTGAATGAAATAGTCACGGGACTGAATCGTCCCGAACTCCCGAACTTGGTAGTTTTGTCCACATTCGGGATTACCTCAACCATATGAGGGACTTACTCATCCACACGTTGGACTGACCCAACCCGAGTTAAATTGAATCGTCTGGTGGTGGGACTGACTCGTCCCGAAGTTGGCATATTCATCACAAACTTGGCAGAATCGTCGCGACGCGGGGCTTCATCCCGTTGGGAGACTGGACGTCCCATCGCGGTACTGACCCATTTCAACAAACAATACAAAACCAACATAACAATATCAAACTTTAACAAGATCAAGAATTCTCTGATAGTATGAAAATTTCAACATTACATATCCAAAGAGATACAAAAAACATTCCATTGAGCACCATAATGAAATTCCATTGAACACTATAATGAACATATATATATTACTCGAGCAGAAACACAAACAAAAATGCAAACACAAAGACACACAAAAAAAATATTAATATCTTCCAAGTCAATTCGAAGAGAGATCTTGTAAGATGTCTCCTGCAAGCCAAAAAGATGGTTTTGTTTATCCATTGGGTCTGACTCAATTGAGCAAGCTTCCATAGAAGCTACCACATCCATGGGTCCTTTATACTCTTGTCGTGTTTCTTAACAGGTGGTACCAGTGTACCATCGGTACAACAAAATCATCTGTCGTATTTGAGTACTTTATGTTATGTGAAAGGAAATCAAGAGCCATGCGGGGTATCAACTTGTGGACAACTTTAGGAGGGAACTTAATTTTATTCTCCCCATCCAAAATCTTAATGATATAGTGGCATACATAAGCTCCACAAGTGGTCTTGTTCAAATTGATTATTATGATTACACCCACATGTAGTATTAATTAATAAGTGAAGCATACATGAAATTGATTAAAGTTACTTACGATCCTACTGGTTGATGTGGAAAATATCGGTCGAAAATGTGTATAAAAGATTATAGAATTAATCTTAGTTATAGAATTACTCCTTAGGTTCTTGAGATTATGGACTTTTGCAACCAAACTATTTTCTTTTCCGATCTGGTGCCTACGAGATTTCAATTAGGTCCTTCATGACTTACAATCAAGTCTTTGGGCATTACATATAGGTCCATAATTCTTTCAAATCAATTATTTCTTTTTGCATTTGAGTACTTTTTGCATCGTTTCTCTTCTTTATACCTAGAACCTAAATGCAAGCAACACAAACGGGAGTAGCACAAATATAGAGTAAAATAGAGGATATATACCATGAATGCACTATATGATATCCTACTAATCAATTAGTTTGGTATTGCATAACTAAGTTGTTCACTTTCGACCACTCAATTGATAGTGCAGGTTTAGTTACTTCCAGTCTTTCATCGCTAAGTCGATCACCTATGTTCACTTAGTCTATAACTGAGATCACTAGTTGCTCATCATCAATCACTCAATTTAAATGAAGGTTCAATTAGTTATTTACAAAGTTAATTTTAGTCATGCATCTTGGTTTTCCACATTCAATCACTTAGTTTCTGATGGAGATTGAGTTAGTTATTTGCGAAGATAGTTTTAGTCTTGCATCCCTTGGTTTTTCACATTCAATCACTTAGTTATAATGAAGGTTCACTTAGTTATTTGTGGAGGTAATTTTTGTCATACATAACTTAGTTTTTTAGCTTCAATCCCTTAGCTTATCATAAAGGTTCAAGTTAGTTATTTATGCAAGTCATTTTTTGTGTTGCATTACTTAGTTGTTCAGTTTCGACCACTTAGTGTGTAACCTTGATCCAATTAGTTTTTAATATATGTTAGTAGCATGCCTGACACTTAGGAAAAAACATAAAAATGAATGACGAAGTCCAATGACAACAACCAACAAACTCCAACTTTGGCACCTTACATACAAGGACCTAAACATTGGCAACATATCATACAAATATGATATCTATTACATGAATTACTGTAAAACTAAGCTAAACATAAAGACACGTCAAGTTGCAATGCGAATAAATGATTTGTTTTCTCCTTACGACACTAAGTTTGTAAACAATATGTACTTAGTAATTTAGAAGCAGTGAGTAAATAGTTGTGAGTACCAACATACTTAGCATTTGGGTTTTTTTATGCAATTGCTATCCAAACTGGAAACTTCCAACAATCATAAAATATTAAAAACATTCTGAATTTTTAAGCTATAATAACATAGAAAACTTAATTTATCAAAAGTAAAATTACATTAAGTTTTTTTGAGATATTTAGATAATGGGTTTATAAAAAATCATGAAATGAGAAGAAAAAACTAAAAAATGAGAGAAACTACTCCTTAATCTTCTTCAAATTGTTGAATCTCGACACTTTTGCTTTAGTGGAACAATTTTTGGGGTTATTTTTTATGGTGAAGGGAGAAGGGAAAATTGAAGACAAATGGATGAGTTTATCTAACTATTAACCCTAGCTTGAAGAGATTGACATTATTGTAATTTGTTAAAAGTGTGAATGATAACTTTGAAAAAATAAAAAAGTCATGACTTAAAAATAAAGTTGAAAAGTCAATGCATTGATCATTGAAGTGTAGAGGAGTTCAAAACCATGAATTAACCGAAATGGCTGCACTTAGTGATTGATGTTAGTTTGATCCGATTGGATTCTTTGTTGCTTGTCAAGTTACCATTATGTTAATAATAAAGTTATTTTGCATGACGATATCAATAACAAATTGGTTGTAATAAATAAAGAAAAATATATAATAAAATTATACTATTACCTTACAAGAGCAAAGCATGTCAAACCTAATGTTTTTGGAAAAAAAACAAATTCTCCCCCCAATATATTGTGTTTTTTAATGCTACTTCAAAGTGTGATTTGTGAAAAATTTAAATTTTGGGTTTGGTTTGAAATATTGATAATATCTCTAATTGTGTTTCAAAGAGAATAGTGTTCATTTGGTTGCGATTTTGAAGATTGAAACTTTCTTGTTAAGTATAACTTAAGACCTTACATTTTCAAAAAAAGTAAAAGTTATGAGTTAGAATAATATAAAATATAAATATATTTTTCAATTTTCAGGTTGGTTCAATTCACCTGGTGATTGAAATGAAGTTCAATCACAAATGGACAGCGTCAGTGAAGACGCGACAAGTACAGGTCGTGTCCACGAGGAGGTGTGTCGACTCTGGTTTGTTCGAAGGCAAGTGGGAAAAGAGGGGAGAAGTTGTGATTACACTAGCAAAACTACACTAAACTAGCAAGCATCAAACAAGAAAAATGAAAGCGAGGGAAATCAAAAGCAAGATAAAATTCAGGAAAAGAAACCCCTAACGGGTGGAGTGAGTTCACATATGAAGTGAAATAAGTGATGAATTATGCATGTAAGCATGCATGTATGTGTATCATGTGTGTGTATTCATGCATAGGAAGTGTATAAAGATGTGGCAAAACCTATCAATCCATTCACACAACGTATCGCAATTACTATTTGATTAACATAAGACTAGGCTCAGCATGAGATGGTCTAAATGTTATGGCAAGACTCATCAAAACCAGGAACTCATGTGAAGAACAAAGCTATGCATGAGAAGTGTCTAAATGTTATGGCAAAACCCATTAAAGCAAAGTTTATTCAATCAATCAAGCAAGTTAACACAAATACAAACACATAACTAACATGTAGCATATGAAACAGGAAATTTCAGTCAATAAACAAGAGGAAACTATGTATGGGAAGTGTCTAAATCTTATGGAAAAAGCCATCAAAAATCCCCCAACATGTAGATGATTAAAATACCCCCAATGAACATACAAACATGCAAGTCTACACAATCAAAAATTCATCAAACACACAAACTTCACAATATATATGTACATTATCTCCATCCCCCAAAGGGGGATGAAACTACTCACTACTCATTAAGAAAAGAAAACAAAACAAAATTAAACAAAGCATGGAAGAATTAAAAGAGAAGACAACATTAAAACAAACTAAGAAAAATATTTTAGTTACATGACTCACATTACAAGTAGCATTCTTCTCCACTTGAGTATTGCTCCAAGGCTTACTCCAAGTACAGAGAATGCCACCAACAAATGGGTAGATTACAAGGGAGGAGGAATAGTTCTATTTATAGACATGAAAAAAGGAAACTGGGGACAGTCCCCCGATGTGGGACTAATCAAACATTCACAGAATAGACATATCCACATAACCCATATCCGGGCGAAACTGGGTCGGATTCTGAGAAAAACGGACCGCTAATTTGCGATCACTTTTTCCCAGATCCGACCCATTTTTGGATATCTTCTTTAGTTCAATTCTTCACATGGGGTGCACTCGGATTGGTTATTGGAGTTTAGGCCCGGATCTAATTGCCAAAATACTCCTCATGATGGTGTGAAGTTTCTTGATTTAATTATTGGTCCTTTTGGTTTACATCCAGGTCCTTCCCTCTTGCATATCAGTTCATAAGTCGCGCAATTCAGTCTATTTTCTTGCTTTCAAATCCTTTTTGTGTCTCTTCTACTTACTTTTTTTATTCCTGAAACTTAAACACAAAACTCATTACGTAGCATTGCTTAGGTTAAACATAGAGGATATAAGACACAATTATATGCATGATATAATATCAATCAAATACCCCCACAGTTAACTTTTGCTACTCCCGAGCAAAACAAAGAACGAGAAAAATGAAAGAAAGGAAAAATCATTCAAAAAATAGGGAAATCCTAACTCACTTTCGTAGGAATCACGGTTGCACTTAGCATGTGCAACAAGCCGTTAAACCCCCTTGTCGCCAAAGAGGAAGAGTGTTGTCTCCTGAGGGTTTTCAGCGGATACACCTACAAAATCCGAACATAGATGCATTGTTCAAACTAGAAACACGACTCGATGGACTCATTTTCGTCGATCATTGGGCACGGTTATTCTACGGGCCGACTCTATATGTAATCAGTCCACACACCTAGCCTAGGGAACAATTCGTGAAAGTTAAAGAAGGACTTAAGTGCATTGTATAAAGTCCATTAAGGTTCTTATTTGTCTCCTCTCTTTTTTCTTTTCATTATTCAATTTTTTTTGTTTTCTTTTTGGGTTTTATGAATTACACTAGATGGTGTTTGATTCTCCCAGGGTCAGGTTTCGTGTATCATTGCTTGTGAGGACTTACACTATCACGTAAACCTTCCCCCAAATCTCCACATATGGCGATCCCTACCACACGTGTAACGGGAGTTCGGTCGGTGCATCCAAGTCAGATGACTCGAAAGTACTAGACACTAAGTCCCCTCGGACCTAATTTCCTGAGTGATAGGAGTCGTGCGAGAAGGGAGAACACCACTTATTTATTTATTTATTATCTACATGAGAACCAAACTTAATGTCTCACAACAAGATTTAAATGGTCCTTGACTACAACAAACTTCCTTATGTTAACAAACACGAATTATTGACTCACTAGATTTAGGGTGGACTTCTTTATTTGTTTGAGTACTGAAACCCTATGATTACGCGCCCCCCGAGGGAAGATCAGGGTGCATCCTTATGACTCGATAAGACCTAAGGCCGGTATACTAGATATCCTAACGCATCATGTTTAAGTCAATTCTGGGAGCTTCTCTTTGATTGCCTCAAAACGGTTTTGCACATGCTAAACACACGCAAACCTGACAAAACATTTTCTTTCCCAAACACATGAAGATTTTGAAAGAAATGTGAAAATTTAAAGCACCAGGCAAGCAAAAGAAGACAAATCACCCAAGGATCATGGT
Source organism: Triglochin maritima (assembly GCA_963682175.1). Classification (NCBI taxonomy): domain Eukaryota; kingdom Viridiplantae; phylum Streptophyta; class Magnoliopsida; order Alismatales; family Juncaginaceae; genus Triglochin; species Triglochin maritima. The sequence continues at coordinate 35,726,794 of OY821773.1, read as the reverse complement.
AGACATATATATCAATATTAAATGCAACACACTAACATTACCCTAACAATGCACACAAAAGAAAACAAAATCAAAGGCAAAGACTCGACTATGTACACATGTAAAACACCCCCCACACTTACTTCATGCATTGTCCTCAATTAATGTGTGTATGATACTACATGAATTTTTGCATGGAAAAAACATCTCACCAATGTGAAGCACATGGAAAGTTTGATGGTCATGTTGATGGACATAAACCTGAATTCCCAAATACGTCAAATACGTCAACCCAAATTCCCAAAACTTGTGAGATACTTAAGAAGAGAGACGAATACGTCAAACAAATGGGGTCCAAATACTCAAGGGTTCAGGCCACAACAACCACTGCCCACTTGTGGAGTCTTTTGTTTTTTTTTCTTTTTTTTGTTTTTTTGGTTATAAAAAAAGATATATACATCAACAAAGATATTCTCATATTGATTTGGTCAAGGAACATGAAATGAGAAGATCGAGTCATGCGGACAAGAGATTTGCCATAAGGGGCCCGCTTCATTGGTACTCCGAGGTGTCATGAGGGCTGAAAGGTTGATTGACATCATTTCATGCTCATATTTGCATCTTATATCCATTATCTTTCACCTAAACAATGCTATGTAACGAGTTTTATGTTTAGTTTTCAGGAATAAATAGGTTTGAAGAGATGAAGCATAAAAGGACCCAAAAGCTGGGAAAAATGACTGAATTGTGAGATGTAGGGACTAAGATGAAAGGGAGAAGGACCTGAATGTAAGACCAAAGGACCAAAGAGCAAAACATAAAACTCCACCCCATCATGAGGAGTATTTTGGCAATTCTATTCGGGTCGGAGCTCCAACAAGTCAAGTAACCGCATCCAAGACAAACAATACCAGCAAGAAAAGCCCACAACAAATTCCAACCGGATCCAAAGTTTATTGACCGCCAATTGGTGGTCTGGGACTGCTAATTGGCTGTTCAGATGACTCTGGATCCGCCACAATTTCTCCAGCACATGTATTAGAGGATGTTTAGGCTATTTTTGGTATATGTTTAGTCCCACATCGGGGAATTGTCCCAGAGTGCCTTTTTCTATGGCTATAAATAGAACTCTTCACCTTCTAATGTAATCACTCCATATTTTAAATGGTTATTCTTCCTACTAGAAGTGAGGCCTTGAAGCACACACTAAAGTAGAAGGATGCTACTTGAAATGTGAGTCACTTTAATAAATGTTTCTTTATTATGTTGTTTGTTTTATGTTTCTTGTTTTACTTTGTTTAATTTCTTTCATTAGTTTTAGTAGCTTAGTTAATATGCTTTCTTTGCTTAGTTTAATAATTAGTGTAATGTGTAGTGAGTAGTTCCATCACCTTTGCGGGGTGGAGTAGATGTTCATACATGCATTAGAGAATGGAATGAATGCTTTATTTACAACTTGATAATTAGTGTAATGTGTAATGATTGTATGCTTGCTTGTTTAGGATAGAATTTATAGCTTGATGAGTTTATCGAAATTGATTAGACACCTCTCGTGCTTGTTTAGGTTATGAGATAAACAACTTGTATATGTAAATGTTAATCAACTAGGTTGGTGAATAGATTGATAGGTTTTCCATAACATTTAGACACTTCCTAGGCATGATAACACCACCGTCATTTGTGCTTAAAGAATGTGTTCAACACCCACCTCTTTGCATGTGTGCACTGACTCCATCCCTTAGGGGTTTTCCACTTCTGTATTCCAGCACTCTTTTCTCATTCTTAGTTAAGTTTTAGTTAATTGTTTGTTGCTTTCTTTCACATTCGTATTTCGTAGTGTAGCGTAGCATACTCAACTATCTTCTCCATTTTTCTCGCCACTTGATTTCGTGCAAATGAGAGGCTGCTCACCTCCCTGAGGTCGACCTGTATTTGCCACCGCTTCAACGCGGCCGTGCACTTACGGTTTAATTAAAACGTTCAACAAGTTTTTGGCGCTGTTGCTGGGGAGGTGCTAGTCCAGACTCTTGTTTGGACGATTCGAGTGGATTTAATTTGTGTTTTGTAGTTTTTCATTGTTTCAGGAGACTTGGAGTCGTGAGGAGGAACACCTGGAGAAATTTTGAGGTAAGCTGGGCACTGTAGACAGCCAATCAGCGGCCTGAGACCGCCAATTGGCGGTCTGGTAAGCTCTGTTTGCTCTCTCATTTCTTTGGTCTATTTGCATAATTAATGTAGTGATCTTGGACTTGATTTGGTATGTTTTGACTTATAGTTTGTTCCCAGATCAATAATCAAACCTCCTTTAAGAAAATTGGACCCTAAAACCCAAAGCAAAAGATTAGACATTCTTTTTTGTTTAGGTCATGCATCATGTATGTGACTTTGGCATATAGATTGTCTTTCATTTTAGCTTTATTTTCAGTTGCTGAGTGCTGGCGTGAGGTACGCACCTTCTACTCTCATTCATACATTTCGTATGAACATGCATTAGTTAGTTGTAAGTGCATTGAAACAAGTGTGAGTTGAGCGTTTGTTTAGAGAGTTGATTGCTAGTTTAGGACTCCAAAACGCTACTAAGGAGGGGCTGTCCCATAAAAGATAAGGTGGGGGATTTCATCACCCTTTCCTTCACCCAACAAACGACACTAATCAAGAGCCTAATTTTAAAATCAAGTAGACATTGGTCCTAAGGATTTCAGGCGCATTAGGAGAGTGATCCGGTCCTGACCATCATGACCTGATCGGCGTTGCCCACTTTGTCGATAGTAAAAGAGACGAGATCTCCGGATCTTGGCTCACTTGCTGGGATTTGTGGTCCTCGTCGTAGGGAGGTGAGGCATGTTGAGGCCGTGTGAGCTCGCAGTTAGGCGTCGTCTAGCTGTAAGGACCTATAGCGACCTTAGGATTGTTTGAGCGTTGTTTGCTTGTGTGCCTCTACCTGTACCCATCCGCCGTAGCATAAGGACTTCTTCCCTTCTCTCCTAAGTCATTCTTTCTCTCCTGTGTCCCCCCGTCTTCTCCACTAGGCACATTCTTTGTCAAAAAAAAGTTTTGGTGTGCATGCACCTTTGTGCATGCTTTCGTGGACATGAGACGAGAGTGGTCGTTTGACGAGGAGCGTTGTCAATCCGGCTTTGGTAGTTGATTTCTCGACGCCTTCCCCCTCTCGTGTCGCACACAGTCTGGGTTCAATGGCTGCTAATTTCCGTGAGGAGGAGCAGTTGCTGGACCCACCTGTTCGACCAGTGCTTCCAGTTGTCGCTCCAATACCTCTACGTGATCGATGCTACCCGAGCCGTACTACTCTACCCTCATGCATCATATTGCCATAGGCAAATGGGAACCATTTTGAGGTTAAGCCTCAGTTTATTTCCATGCTCCCTCACTTCACTGGGAAAGGTGACCCTATATGTTTCTCAGGGAATTTGAGGAGGTCTGTGCTATGTTGAACCTGCAACAACTTAGCACAAACTCCAACCATCTTAGGCTTGTCCCCTTTGCGCTGAAGGATGACGCCAAGAAGTGGTTGTACAACAACCAGGTGAATGCCTTTAGGACTTGGGATGAGTTTCAATCTGCATTCCTCAAGAAATACTTTCCAAATCATCGGACTCAAAAATTGAGGAACGAAATCAATTCGTTCTATCAACTTGAGACCGAGACATTTCATGCATATCTAGAGAGGTTCAAGGAACTACTATCCTCATGCCCTCACCATGGAATTGAGTTGTGGCGTCTTTGTCAGATTGTTTATGAGGGTCTTCACATCCCGTCCCGAACGCTCCTTCACTCCATGTGTCAAGGAGAGTTCTTGGGAAAGGATGAAAGGGAGGCATGGGCTTTCCTAGAAGACCTTGCTGAGGAAAAAAATGCAATGGGAGAGTGTAAGGGAACCACCTGCATCATCTAGTATAGGAGCAAGGATCGTGAATGCAAACTTGACTATATCGGGTGCCGTATTTTCTATCGATACCACTACGGCCACCGAGGCACGCATGGCGGCTTTAATGCGCCGTATGGATTCGATTGAGCTCCAAAACAAACAAAGTGCACCGCACATGTCCACATCTGGTCAAGTTCCCTGTCATTCATGTGGAAGGATAGGTCATGTAGAAAGCGAGTGTGTGTCCATTCCTCCTGAGATGGAACATTTCAACGCCATCTATGACGAAGCTAAGAATGACCCATACTCATCATCTTATAATCCTGGATGGAGGATCCACCCCAATTTTTCATGGAACCAAAATAATGCCCCCGGTGGTCCTTCCACCTCCTCTCGACCACCTAATCAACCACACCAACCTCTCATGCATGCTCATTCATATCAGCAACCCCATGTTCCAAGCACCAACCAACCAGGTTTCCCAAATTCTAACAACTTTGAAACCCTGTTTAATTTGGTTGAGAACTTGACTCGTGGACTTGAGAACTCTGTGAAATTTTTTATGTCATCCACAAGTCAAGTTCTCACTTCAAATCAGCAGACCATCAAATCTCTAGAGCTTCAGATGGGCCAATTGGCTCAGTCTGTACATCAAAGAGAGAGAGGGTCTTTGCCTAGCCAGCCTGAGGCTAACCTCCACATGTACCAGCAACAACACATGCAAAATGAGAATGTGGTACCTTGGGGGAGGCAAGTGAACCATGTGGGGGAACATGTTCACCATGTCACTTCCATTGTGACCTTAAGGAATGGAAAGCAGGTTGACAATCACATTTCCTTGCCACCACCACCACCATCTATGCAGCCCCTTAGTGAGAATGGTGGTGAAGAAGAGGCTGAGGGTGAGGGTAATACACCAACGCCTCCTTCTCAGGCACTGCAGAAAACCTACCTGCCAAAAGGTCCTTATCCAAGTAGGTTAACCAAAAAGCAGAGTGACACAATGGACAAGATATTAGAGGTGTTTAAGCAAGTTAAGGTTAACATCCCCTTGTTGGATGTCATCCAACAAATACCTCAATATGCCAAAGTGTTGAAGGATCTCTGCACAACCAAGAGGAAGTCCAATGTTCCTAAGAAAGCATTCTTGGCTACAAATGTAAGCTCACTTTTGTCCAATCCTGCCTACACAAAATACAAGGACCCTGGGTGTCCTACTATTCAGTGTACGATAGGGGACACTAGCATGAGTAATGTTTTGCTTGATTTAGGATCAGCGGTCAACCTCTTCCCATTTTCTGTTTATCAACAGTTAAATTTGGGAGAATTAAAACCAACTAAGATCACCCTCCAACTGACGGATAGATCCATTCGTATTCCAAAGGGGATTATCGAGGACATGCTTATCAAAGTTGGAGATTTTATATTTCCAATCGATTTTGTTGTCCTCGATACCAATCCTGTTGCGAACACCCACTCTCAAATACCTTTGATTTTGGGTAGACCATTTCTGGCAACTTCGAACGCCCTTATTAATTGTAGAAATAGTCTCATGAAGCTCTCATTCGGTAACATGAGTGTCGAGTTTCATGTGTTCAACTCTGGTAGGTAACAAGAGCCCATGGATCAACCTTTAAATCTAAATCTCATCCGACAATTGGAGAAAGCACCACCAAATCAACGAACACCCCTAACACCAATGCAACCCATTGAGAATGTTTGTGGGCCCAGCGAAAACTCATTGCATGTCTTTGCAATGCAACAGAGTGAGCTGGCATCAAACATAAATGTCCAAAAGGAGTGTTTGTTGCATGATTCAGTTGAGAGTACTAGTGAGAGTGAGACACCTCATCATATGCCTATACCAGAATGTGTCTCTACCTAATGTCCCATGGCCATTGAGCCATTTGAGCTTCAAATTGACTCCAACAAGGACCCACCTATGACCGAGCTTATGCTTGATGATCTAAATGATGGTAGGAGGTCCTTGTTGGATGACATGGGGACAAGCCCCATTGTTAGTGATGCAGGTCTGCTGCATCCATCGAATGAGCTTGAGGAACTCATTCCGATGCACTCACCTATTGGTTGGAGGGTTTTGTTCGATGAGCAACTAAATCCTAGTGAGGCAACACAACTTCATTCGTTTATGTTGTCCACACCCAACCAATATCATGAGGGGTTCGAGCCTTTCAGCTTTGACATTTACCCCTCATGACACCTCAGAGTACCGTTGAAAATTGCCCATCTTGGCAGGTGTCTGGTCCTCCTGACTTGATGTTCGCATTTGATGTTCCTTGACCAAATGATTTTGAGAATATCGTTGTTGTATGTATCATTTAAAAAAATTCCATGAGCGAGCAATGATTGTTGTGGGACCCAACCCTTGTGTACTTGGGCCCCATTTCTTCACGTATTTGTCTTCCTTCTTCAGTATCTCACAGGTTTTGAGGGAATTCGGGTTTGTGTCCATCAAAATAACCACGAACTTCCTTTTGCGCTTTATGTTGGTGAGATCTTTCATTTTTTCATGCATATATCCATGTAGTATCTTGCTTACATTCATTGAGGACAATGCATGAAGTAGGTGTGGGGGGGGTGTTTTACGTGTGTACATAGTTGAGTATTTTTTCCTTTGATTTTGTTTTCTTTTGTGTGTATTGATAGGGTGATGTTAGTGTGCTGCATTTAATATCGATATATCTGTTTGTCATGATCCTTGGGTGATATGTCTTCTTTTGCTTGCCTAGTGCTTTAAAATTTTCACATTTCTTTCAAAATCTTCATGTGTTTGCGAAAGAAAATGTTTTTGTAGGTTTTGCGTGTGTTTAACATGTGCAAAACCGTTGAGAGGGAAAGTAAAAAGAAAGCTCCCAAAATTGTTTTGAACTTGATGCATTAGGATATCTAGTTTACTGGCTTTAGGTCTTATTGAGCCGTTAGGATGCACCCCCGCTTTTCCCTCGGGGGGCGTGTAATCATAGGGTTTCAGCACTCAAACATTTAAAGAAGTCCACCCTGAACCTAGTGAGTCAAGTAATTCGTGTCTGTTAGTATAAGGAAGTGTGTCGTAGTCAAGGGCCCTTAATCTCTTTTTGTGAAACTTAAGTGTAGGGGTTTTGGTTCCCATGTAGACAAATAAATAAGTGGTGTTCTCTCTCCTCGCACATTCCTATCACTCGGGAAAATATGTCTGAGGGGACTTTGTGCCTGGTGCTTTCGAGTCATCTGATTTGGGATGCACCGACCGAACTTCCGTTACACGGGTGGTAGGGATCGCCCTATGTGGAGATTTGGGGGAAGGTGTACGTGATAGTGTAAATCCTCATAGGCAATGATACAGGGAACCTGACCCTGGGAAAATAAAATACCAACCAATAAAATGCTCCAAAGAAAAAAAAAGAAAAAAAAGAGTCAAATAAGAACCAAAATGGACTTTACACATTGTATCACATTCAGAAGTTAAGGTTGACCATGTCTTTCACTTAAGTCCTTAACTAACTTTCACGAATAATTCATTAGGCTAGGTGTGTTGACCGATTACATATATAGAGTCGACACGTAGTATTACCGCGTCCCATGATCGACAAAATAAGTCCAACGAGTCGTGTAGCTAGATTGATTAATGCATCGTTGTTCGGATTTTGTGGGTGTATCCGCTGAAAACCCTCAGGAGACAACACTCCTCCTCCTTGGCGACAAGGAGGCTTAATGGCTTATTGCACATGCTAAGTGCAACCGTGATTCCTACGAAAGTGAGTTAGGATTTCTTGTTTTTCTCGTATGCTTTTTCCTTTCTTTGTTTTGCTCGGGACTAGCAAAAGTTAGGTGTGGGGGTATTTTATTGACATCATTTCATGCTCATATTTGCATCTTATATCCATTATATTTCACCTAAACAATGCTATGTAACGAGTTTTATGTCTAGTTTTCAAGAATAAATAGGTTTGAAGAGATGAAGCATAAAAGGACCCAAAAGCTGGGAAAAATGACTGAATTGTGAGATGTAGGGACTAAGATGAAAGGGAGAAGGACCTGAATGTAAGACCAAAGGACCAAAGAGCAAAACATAAAACTCCACACCATCATGAGGAGTATTTTGGAAATTCTATTCGGGTCGGAGCTCCAACAAGTCAAGTAACCGCATCCAAGACAAACAATACCAGCAAGAAAAGCCCACAACAAATTCCAACCGGATCCAAAGTTTATTGACCGCCAATTGGTGGTCTGGGACTGCTAATTGGCTGTTCAGATGACTCTGGATCCGCCACAATTTCTCCAGCACATGTATTAGAGGATGTTTAGGCTATTTTTGGTATATGTTTAGTCCCACATCGGGGAATTGTCCCAGAGTGCCTTTTTCTATGGCTATAAATAGAACTCTTCACCTTCTAATGTAATCACTCCATATTTTAAATGGTTATTCTTCCTACTAGAAGTGAGGCCTTGAAGCACACACTAAAGTAGAAGGATGCTACTTGAAATGTGAGTCACTTTAATAAATGTTTCTTTATTATGTTGTTTGTTTTATGTTTCTTGTTTTACTTTGTTTAATTTCTTTCATTAGTTTTAGTAGCTTAGTTAATATGCTTTCTTTGCTTAGTTTAATAATTAGTGTAATGTGTAGTGAGTAGTTCCATCACCTTTGCGGGGTGGAGTAGATGTTCATACATGCATTAGAGAATGGAATGAATGCTTTATTTACGATGTGTTGATAAAACATGAATGTATGCTCGCTTGTTTAGGATAGAATTTATAACTTGATGAGTTTTGCCAAAATGATTAGACACCTCTCATGCTTGTTTAGGTTCTGAACTAAACAACTTGCATATGTAAATGTTAATCAACTAGGTTGGTGAATATATTGATAGGTTTTGCCATAACATTTAGACACTTCCTATGCATGATAACACCACCTTCATTTGTGCTTAAAGAATGTGTTCAACACCCACCTCTTTGCATGTGTGCACTCACTCCACCCCTTAGGGTTTTCCACTTCTGTATTCCTGCACTCTTCTCTCATTAATAGTTAAGTTTTAGTTAATTTTTTGTTGCTTTCTTTCGCATTTCGTAGTGTAGCGTAGCGTAGAGTAGCATACTCAACTATCTTCTCCATTTTTCTCGCCACTTGATTTCATGCAAATGAGAGGCTACTCACCTCCCTGAGGACGACCCGTATTTGCCTCCGCTTCAACGCGGCCATGCACTTGCAGTTTAAATAAAACGTTCAACAATGGTCAAAACTGAAAGGCTCGAACCCCCATGATATTGGTTGGGCGTAGGCAACATGAATGAGTGGAGTTGTGTTGTCAAACAAAACCGTCCAACAGATAGGCAGGTGCATCGGAATGATTTCGTCAGGCTCATTCGAAGGATGTGGCACACCAGTTTCACTAAGAATGAGGCTTCTCCCCAAGTCAACCAATAGGGACAACCCGACCTCCTTTATATTATCAATCATAAGCTCGGTCGCAGGTGGGTCCTTGTTGGAGTCAAGGTGAAGCTCATGATGCTCAACGGTCATGGGACATGGGGTAAAGACACATTCTAGAATGGGCATATGATAATGTGTGTCCCCCACACTAACAGTCTCAACTGCATCATCCAAGAAACACTCCCTTTGTATATTCATGTTTGATGTGAGCCAACTCTGTTGCATTGCAAAGACATGCAATGAGCTTTCGCTGGGCACACAAACATTCTCAACGGTTTGCATTGGTGTTGGGGGTGTTTGTTGATTTTGTGGTGCTTTCTCTAATTGGCGGATGAGATCGAGATTTAAAGGTTGGTCCATGATGTTGCCTACCAGAGTTGAATACATGAAACTCGACACTCATGTTACCGAATGAGAGCTTCATGACACCATTTCTACAATTAATTAAGGCATTGGAGGTTGCCAGAAATGGTCTACCCAAAATCAAAGGTATTTGAGAATGGGTATGCGCAATAGGATTGGTATCGAGGACAACAAAATCGACTGGAAATATAAAATCTCCAACTTTGATAAGCACGCCCTCGATAATCCCCTTTGGAATACGAATGGATCTATCCGCCAATTGGAGGGTGATCTTAGTTGGTTTCAATTCTCCCAAGTTCAACTGTTGATAAATAGAAAATGGGAGGAGGTTGACCGCTTATCCTAAATCAAGCAATACATTACTCATGCTAGAGTCCTCAATCGTACACTGAATAGTAGGACACCCAGGGTCCTTGTATTTTGTGTAGGTGGGATTAGAAAAAAGTGAGCTTACATTTGCAGCCAAGAATGCTTTCTTAGGAACATTGGTCTTCCTCTTCGTTGTGCTGAGATCCTTCAACACTTTGGCATATTGAGGTATTTGTTGGATGACATCCAACAAGGGGATGTTAACCTTCACTTCTTTAACACCTCTAACATCTTATCCATTGTGTCACTCTTCTTTTTGGTTAACCTACTAGGATAGGGAGTGGGTGTTCACAACAAGGTTGGTATCGAGGATGACAAAATCTATTGCAAATATAAAATCTCCAGCTTTGATGAGCATGTCCTCAATAATATCTTTTGGGACACGAATGTATCTATCCACCAATAGGAGGGTGATCTTAGTTGGTTTCAATTCTCCCAAATTCAATTGTTGATAAACATAAAATGGGAGGAGGTTGACCATTCATCCTAAACTAGCAATACATTACTAATGTTAGTGTCCCCTATTGTACACTGAATAGTAGGACAACCAGGGTGCTTGTACTTTGTGTATGTGGGATTGGACAAAAGTGAGCTGACAGTTGCATCTAGGAATGCTTTGTTAGGAACATTGGCCTTCGTCTTGGTTGTGCAGAGATCTTTCAACACATTGGCATATTGACGTATATGTTCGATGACATCCAACAATGGGATGTTAACCTTCACTTGCATAAAGACATCCAATATCTTATCCATTGTGTCACTGCTTTTTGGGTAGCCTACTAGGATAGGGAGCTTTTGGCAGGTAGGTTTTTTAGGTGCCTGAGAAGGTGGCGGTGTATTACCCTCACCCTCAGTCTCTTGCTCACTATCATGCCTACCGAGGGACTGCACAGATGGTGGTGGTGCCAAGGAAATGTGATTGTCAACCTGCTTTCCATTCCTTAAATTTACAATGACATTGACATGGTGAACATGTTCCTCCACATTGTTCACTTGCTGCCCCTGAGCTACCAAACTCTCATTTTGCATGTGGTGTTGCTGGTACATACGGGGTTAGCCTCAGGCTGGCTTGACAGAGTACCTCTCTCTCTCTCATGTATAGACTGAGCCAATTGGTCCATCTGAAGCACGAGAGATTTGATGGTCTGCTGATTCGAAGTGAGGACTTGACTTGTAGATGACATAATTTTTTTCATTTAGTTCTCTAGTCCACGAGTCAAGTTCTCAAGCGAATTGAAACAAGTTTCCATGTTGCTAGAATTTGGGAAACTTGGTTGGTTGGTGATTTGGGGTTGGGGTGGCCGAAATGACTGTGAATGCATAGGGGGTTGGTGTGGTTTGTTAGGTGGTCTAGAGAAGTTTGAAGGACCACCCAGGACATTGTTTTGGTTCCATGAAAAGTTAGGGTGGTTCCTCCATCCAGGATTATATGATGATGAGTATGGGTCATTCCTGGATCTATCATAGATGGCATTGAGCTATTTCGTCTGAGGAGGAATGGATGCACATTTGCCTCTTACATGACCTATCCTACCACATGAATAACAGGGAACTGGACCAAATGCGGACACATGTGACAACTCTTGCTAGTTTTGGAGCACAATCGAGTCCATATGGCACATTAACGCCGCCATGCGTACCACGGTGGCCGTAGTGGTATCGACAGCAAATGCGGCCCCCGATATAATCGAGTTTGCAATTGCGATCCTCACTCCTACGCTAGATGATGGTGGTGGCTCCCTCACACTTTCCCACTACATGGTTTTCTCAGCGAGGTCTTCTAGGAAAGCCCATGCCTCCCTATCATCCATTCCTAAGAACTCTCCTTGACACATGGACTTAAGGAGCGTTCGTGATGGGATATGAAGACTATCGTAGACAATCTGACAAAGGCAGCACAACTCGATGCCATGGTGAGGGCACGAGGATAGTAGCTCCTTGAACCTCTCTAAGTATGCATGGAATGATTCGGTCTCACGTTGATAGAATGAATTGATTTTGTTCCTCAATTTTTGTTTCCGATGATTTGGGAAATACTTCTTGAGGAATGCCGATTGGAATTCATCCGAACTTCTAAAGGCATTCACATGGTTGCTGTACAACCACTTCGTGGCATCATCCTTTAGTTCAAAGAGGACAATCCTAAGGTGAAAGGAGTCTATGATAAGTTGTTGCAGCTTGAATATAGCACAGACCTCCCAAATTCCCTGAGAAAGCTATAGGGGTCACCCTTCCCAGTGAAGTGAGGGAGCATGGAGATAAATTGACGCTTAACCTCAAAGTGGTTCCCATTCACCTCTGGTAATACGATGCATGAACGTAGAGCAGTACGGCTTGGGTAGCATCGATCACAGAGAGAAATGAGAACAAGTGGTGGAACAGGTGGGTCCAGCAACTGCTCCTCCTCACGGTACTGAGCAGCCATGGAACCCGGATTGTGTGCAACACAAGAAGGGGAAGGCATCGAGAAATCAACTACTGAGGCAGGATTGATGACACACCTCATCAAACGGCCACTATCATCTCGTGCCCACACAAGCATGCACAAAGTTGCACACACACACGAACCAAAAGTAATTTTCTTTAGAACAAAAAAGAAATGAGAAGGGTGCGTAGATGAGAAGATGGGAAGACTCAGATGAGAAGGAATGACTCAGGAGAGAAGGGAAGAAGTCCTTACGCTACTGTGGGTAGGTATTGGTAGAAGCACACAAGCAAACAAGGCTCAAACAACCTAAGGTCGTTATAGGTCCTTACAGCTAGACAACGACTAACTGCGAGGTCACACGACCGCAACACGCCTAACCTCCCTACGACGAGGACCACAAAGCCCATCAAGTGAGCCAAGATCCGGAGATCTTGTCTCTCCTACTATCGACAGGCCATGACGGTCACGACCGAATAACCCTCCTAATGCACCCGAAATCCTTAAGGGCAATCTCTACTTGATTTTAAAATTAGGCTCTTGATTAGTGTGATTTTTGGGGCAAAGGAAAGGGTGATGAAATCCCCCACCTTATGTTATATTAGGACAACCCCTCCTTAGTAGTGTTTTGGAATCCAAATCTAGAAATCAACTCTCAAAACAAACGCTCAACTCACACTTTTTGTAATGCAATTCCTACTAACTAATGCATTTTCGTACCAAATGCATGAATGAATGTAAGAAATGCGTACCTCACACCAGCGCTCAAGAACTGAAAGTAAAGCTAAAACAAAAGACAAACTACATGCCTAAGTCAAGTATATGATGCATGACCTAAACAAGCAAGAATGCATAATCTTTTGCTTTAGATTTTAGGGTCCAAGTTGATTAAAAGGGGATTGATTATTGATCTGGGGGCAAACTACATGTCAAAACACGCCAAATTGAGCCCCAAACCACTATATCAAATGTAAAAACAAACCAAAGAAAGGAGGAAATTGGAGCTCACCATATGAAAACAAACCTTAAGCGACATCTTCGCTTGCAACGCCTTCTGATTGAATCAGTTATGATACCGCAAGTGCATGGCCACGATAAAGTGGTGGCAAGTACGGGTCGAGTCCAGAGGAGCGCGTACGTGTAGAAATCCACCATACTTGAGTGGGGGGAAGGAAAAGAGAGGTCGGATTACACTACTATGCGTATGAAATCAGAAAACAAGCAATAAAACTAAACCCCGTAGGGGGGTAGAGAAAGAATACGGAAATGAAGATATGTGTACGTGTGTGTGTTCAATTGTGCTCATCACAACATGTAATACATGAAATCGATAAAACCAAATCGAACTTTGCCTCCAGATGAAATAAGATAAAACGTTATCATTAAAACATATAAGGCAATAATTGAAATGAGGCTAAATGAACTCATGCATAATGACCAAACCCCACTACGTCTCCACTTGAAATAAGATTTAACACAATCATTAAAACATACAAGACATTAATTAGGATGAGGCCAACATGAGCACAAAAAATAGGTCCCATTATGTTTCATTCTTCCACTCCATCCTTATCCTTCCATCATCATTCCCCATCAAAAAGGCCCACTAATGAAAGCATGTGCTAAGCATCACTCAAGAGCATTAGCACATCAAAGATAAGAGTGAAATATCATTAGATGGTTATGGAAATCATGTGAGGTTCAAAGGTTAGGATTAACACACTTAATATATCACATAATCACATCACCTTCTTCTCCACCCCCAATGGGGATAAATTACTCCCTACTCATCTCTAAACTAAATAGAGCATAAAACAACAAAATCAATGAAAGAAATATAGAAAACTAGATTAAGCAAGCATCAAACACAAAGGAAATTGCGTAAAACGGAAAACATCAACATAAAGAACAAAAACTAAACTAGATTAAGAAATAAAAATACAAAGTTTGCTCCTCTCGAACCCCCATTATTTACACTAAAATAGGAAACTAAAACCTACTCTGATGGGGGAAGGAGGAAGAAGAAGAAAGGAGGCATTACAAGTCTATTTATAGAAGATCAGAGGGTTTGGATGGATGTGGGCATAATCATACGACTGTAAATAAGATCTGGACGTTGCATATTTCTCTGACCTAACAACCCAACCCACAGGCAAAATTGTGGCTGAAATGGAGCAAAATAATCTGCCAATGGTGGATCAAATGTCCCCGATCAACCTCTACTTTCTCTAGCAGGTTATGTTAGGTATTTTGCACGTGGGGTTGAGCCATTGTCCATTGTCTTAAGCCGATTTGATTTTAATTGTTGATTTACTCCTCAAGTTATGGACTTTTGTGATACAATATATATCTTGACACTTTAGTCCCTCCGGGTTTTCATTTGGGTCACTCTGTGTTTTCAGTCCAGTCCTTGGGCATTACAAACATGTCCAAAAACCTTGCAAATCAGTCCATTATTCTTGCATTTATGTCATTTTCTCTTCCTTTCTCTTCTTTATTGTCTAAACCCTGAAACACATCAAACAAATATGATTGACATCATTTCATGCTTATATTTGTATCTTATATCCATTGTCTTTCACCTAAACAATGCTATGTTACGAGTTTTATGTTTAGCTTTCAGGAATAAATAGGTTTGAAGAGATGAAGCATAAAAGGACCCAAAAGCAGGGAAAAAGGACTGAATTGTGAGACCTGGGGACTAAGATACAAGGGAGAAGGACCTGAACGTAAGACCGAAGGACCAAAGAGCAAAATAGAAAACTCCACACCATTTTGGGGAGTATTTTGGCAATTAGATTTGGGTCGGAGCTCCAATAAACAAAGTAGAAGCATCAAAGACCAACAACGAAATCTAGAAAAGCCCAGAATAAATTCCAGCCGGATGCAGACTATATAGACCTCCAATTGGCGGTCCAAGACCACTAATTGGCGGTCCAAGACCGCTAATTGGCGGTCCCTTTTGGCCCACATCCTCTCAGATTTTGGTTGGTAGCGTATTAGTGTGTATTTACTCCATTTCTGGTATTTGTTTAGTCCCACATCGGGGGATTGTCCCGGAATGCCTTTTTCTTTGGCTATAAATAGAACTCTTCACCTTCTATTGTAATGACTCCATATTTTGAGTGGCTATTCTTCCTACTAGAAGTGAGGCCTTGAAGCATACACTAAAGTAGGAGGATGCTACTTGAAATGTGAGTCATTTGTTAATAAAAGTTTCTTTGTTATGTTATTAGTTTCATTTTGCTTGTTTTACTTTGTTTAATTTCATTTCATTAGTTTTAGTAGATTAGTTAATATGCATTTCTTGCTTAATGTAATAGTTAGTTTAATGTTTAGTGAGTAGTTACATCCCCTTTGGGGGGTGTAGTAGATGTTCATACATGCATTAGAGAAAGGAATGAATGCTTTATTTACAATGTGTTGATAAAACAAGAATGTATGTTTGCTTGTTTAGGATAGAATTTATAACTTGATTAGTTTTTCCAAAATGATTAGACACCTCTCATGCTTGTTTAGGCTCTGAAATAAACAACTTGCATATGTAAATGTTAATCAACTAGGATGGTGAATGGATTGATAGGTTTTGCCATAACATTTAGACACTTCCTATGCATGATAACACCACCTTTATTTTTGCTTAAAGAATGTGTTCAACACCCACCTCTTTGCCTGTGTGCACTCACTCCACCCCTTAGGGGTTTTCCATTTCTGAATTCCAACACTCTTATTTCGTTCTTAGTTTAGTTTTAGTTAATCGTTTGTGGCTTTCTTTCGCATTTCGTACTTCGTAGTGTAGTGTAGCGTAGAGTAGGATAATCAAACTATCTTCCATGTTTTTGCCACTTGATTTCGTGCAAACGAGAGGCTGCTCACCTCCCAGAGGACGACCCGTATTTGCCACCGTTTCAACGCGGCCGTGCACTAGCGGTTTAAATTAAAACGTTCAACAAAATACTCGAGTAACACAAATATGGGGAAATAAAGGATATATAGCATGAATGCAATGTATGAATCACGAGCTTTTGCTAGTCAAATACCCCCACACTTAGCTTTTGCTAGTCCCGAGCAAAACAAAGAAAGAGAAAAATGAAAGAAAGTAAAACATACAAAAAACAAGTAGGATAACCAAAAAACAGAGTGACACAATGGACAAGATATTAGAGGTGTTTAAGCAAGTTAATGTTAACATCCCCTTGTTGGATGTCATCCAACAAATACCTCAATATGCCAAAGTGTTGAAAGATCTCTGCACAACCAAGAGGAAGACAAATATTACTAAGAAAGCATTCTTGGCTGCAAATGTAAGCTCACTTTTTTCCAATCCCGCCTACACAAAATACAAGGACCCTAGGTGTCCTACTATTTAGTGTACGATAGGGGACACTAGAATGAGTAATGTTTTGCTTGATTTAGGATCAGCGGTCAACCTCCTCCCATTTTTTGTGTATCAACAGTTAAATTTGGGAGAATTGAAACCAACTAAGATCACCCTCCAATTGGCAGATAGATCCATTCGTATTCCAAAGGGGATTATCGAGGATGTGCTTATCAAAGTTAGAGATTTTATATTTCCAGTCGATTTTGTTGTCCTGGATATCAATCCTGTTGCGAACACCCACTCTAAAATACTTTTGATTTTGGGTAGACCATTTCTGGCAACTTCCAACGCCTTAATTAATTGTAGAAATGGTCTCATGAAGCTCTCATTCTGTAACAAGAGTGCCGAGTTTCATGTGTTCAACTCTGGTAGGCAACAGGAGCCCATGGATCAACCTTTAAATCAAAATCTCATCTGCCAATGGGAGAAAGCACCAAAAAATCAACGAACACCCCTAACACCAATGCAACCCATTGAGAATGTTTGTGGGCCCAACGAAAACTCATTGCATGTCTTTGCAATGCAACAGAGTTAGCTGGTATCAAACATAAATGTCCAAAAGGAGTGTTCGTTGCATGATTTTGTTGAGAGTACTATTGAGAGTCAGACACCTGATCATATGCCTAGACCAGAAGGTGTCTCAACCTCATGTCCCATGGCCATTGAGCCATTTGAGCTTTATATTGACTCCAACAAGGACCCACCTATGACCGAGCTTATGCTTGATGATCTAAATGATGGTGGGAGGTCCTTGTTGGAGGACTTGGGGAGAAGCCCCATTCTTAGTGATGCAGGTTTGCTGCATCCATCGAATGAGCTTGAGGAACTCATTCCGATGCACCCACCTATTGGTTGGAGGGTTTTGTTCGATGAGCAACTAAACCCTAGTGAGGCAAGACAACTTCATTTATTCTTGTTGCCCATACCCAACCAATATCATGAGGGGTTCGAGCCTTTCAACTTTGACCTTTCACCTTCATGACACCTCAAAGTACCGGTGAAGTTTGCCCATCTCGGCAAGTCTTTGGTCCTCATGACTTGATATTCGCATTTGATGTTCCTTGACCAAATGATTATGAGAATATCGTTGTTGCTGTATATATCCTGTAAAAAATCGAAAAAAGAAAAAGAACAAAAGAAGTGTGTAATAAAAGACTCCATGAGTGAGCATTGATTATTGTGGGCCCCAACCCTTGTGTAGTTGGGCCCCATTTATTCACGTATTTGTCTCCCTTCTTCAGTATCTCACAGGTTTTGAGGTAATTCGGGTTTGTGTCCATCAACATGACTATGAACTTCCCTTTGTACTTCACATTGGTGAGATCTATTCTTTTTCATGCATAAATCCATGTAGTATCTTGTTCACATTCATTGACGACAATGCATTAAATAGGTGTGGAGGGGTGCTTTACGTGTGTACATAGTCGAGTCTTTTCTTTTGATTTTTGTTTTCTTTTGTGTGCATTGTTAGGGTAATGTTAGTGTGCCGCATTTAACATTGATATATTTGCTCGCCATGATCAATGGGTGACTTGTCTTCTTTTGCTTGCCTAGTGCTTTAAAATTTTCGCATTTCTTTGAAAATCTTCATGTGTTTGCGAAAGAAAATGGTTTTGTGGGTTTTGCGTGTGTTTAGCATGTGCAAAAATCATTGAGAGGCAAAGTAAAAAGAAAGCTCCCAAAATTGTCTCGAACTTCATGCATTAGGATATCTAGTTTACTGGCTTTAGGTCTTATCGAGTCGTTAGGATGCACCTCGGGTTTCCCTAGGGGGGCGTGTAATTTTAGGGTTTCAGCACTCAAACATTTAAAGAAGTCCACCCTGAACCTAGTGAGTCAATAATTCATGTCTGTTAATATAAGGAAGTTTGTTGTAGTCAAGGATCCTTTAAATCTTGTTGTGAGACATTAAGTGTAGGGGTTTTTGGTTCATGTGTAGATAAGAAATAAGTGAGTAGGTGTTCTCTCTTCTCGTACGGCTCCTATCCTCGGGAAATTAGGTCTGAGGGGACTTTGTGCCTGGTGCTTTCGAGTAATCTGACTTGGGATGGACCGACCGAACCCCCGTTACACGGGTGGTAGGGATCGCCCTATGTGGAGATTTGGGGGAAGGTGTACGTGATAGTGTAAGTCCTCATAGGCAATGATGCACGAAACCTGACCTTGGGAGAATCAAACACCAACAAATAAAATGCTCCAAAGAAAAAGAAAAAAAAGAGAAAAAAAATTCGTCAGCAAAGTACTAAAGTCAAATAAGAACCAAAATGGACTTTACACATTGTATCACATTCAGAAGTTAAGGTTGCCCATGTCTTTCACTTAATTCCTTAACTAAGTTTCACGAATAATTCATTAGGCTAGGTGTGTGGACTGATTACGTAAGACCAAAGCACCAAAGAGCAAAACAGAAAACTTCACACCATCTTGGGGAGTATTTTGGCAATTAGATTCGGGTCGGAGCTCCAATAAACAAAGTAGATGCATCAAAGACCGACAAAGAAATCCAGAAAAGTCCAGAATAAATTCCAGCCGGATCCAAACTATATAGACCGCCAATTGGCGGTCCAAGACCGCTAATTGGCAATCCCTTTTGGCCCACATCCTCCCAGATTTTGGTTGGTCGCGTATTAGTGTGTATTTAGTCCATTTCGTGTATTTCTTTAGTTCCACATCAGGGGATTGTCCCTTTTTCTTTGGCTATAAATAGAACTCTTCACCTTCTATTGTAATCACTCCATAATTTGAGTGGCTATTCTTCCTACTAGAAGTGAGGTCTTGAAGCACACACTAAAGTAGGATGATGCTACTTGAAATGTGAGTCATTTGTTAATAAAAGTTTCTTTGTTATGTTATTAGTTTCATTTTGCTTGTTTTACTTTGTTTAATTTCATTTCATTAGTTTTAGTAGATTAGTTAATATGCTTTTCTTGCTTAGTGTAATAGTTAGTTTAATGTTTAGTGAGTAGTTACATCCCCTTTGGGGGGTGGAGTAGATGTTCATACATGCATTAGAGAATGGAATGAATGCTTTATTTACAATGTGTTGATAAAACATGAATGTATGCTTGCTTGTTTAGGTTAGAATTTGTAACTTGATGAGCGTTTCCAAAATGATTAGACACCTCTCATGCTTGTTTAGGTTCTGTAATAAACAACTTGCATACAAGAGTTAAAAACTAATCACATACACAATAGGTTCCCTATAGAAGTCACACACGAAATTTCACATTATTTGGACTTCATTAGATCACCCAAACCTTAGTCGGAAATCACTTATAAACTTAAATCCGAAATCGGTCGACCGAACCAGTTCTCAGTTCGACCGGTCTATAACAGACTCTCCACAGTGATTTTACCGAACTCTACCGGTCGACCGGTTCTACATTTTCGGTCGACCGATTTCGGATTTTCATATGACCGTTTTTCTTGTCGTATATGCCCAACAGTCGTATTCGTATTAAAACTATATACACCTCCATATACTTAACCAAACGGTTGAACCATGTGCCAAGTTCGGTCGACCGTTTAACCTTGTCAAGAATTCCCTGCTATCGGTCGTTACGATTTCGTTCGACCGATCCAATTTTCCCTCTACCGAAACGCTTATTCGGTCGACCGGTAACCCTGTTCGGTCGACCGTGTTCTTAATAGACTTAAGTGTTCGGTCGATCTATTCATATTTCGGTCGACCGTATCCTTATCAAACCTAAGCGTTCGGTCGACCGTTCCAGTTTTCGGTCGACCAGTTCTGGACAGATTTGCAACCCGATTTTTGTGCTTTGTGTATCTTGCACAAAACCCAATCAAATCTATCCCCAACGGATAGAATACCTTAGGAGCTTATAAATAGAGGATCAAGACTTGTTGTTAACACAACTCTCCAACTCCAATTGTCCCAACTCATTAGAGAGAAACCTCAATCCTCAAAGCTCCCATTTCTACACTCTATAAGCCTAAACTTCACACTTGATCAATTACTCATCCTACTCAAAGTGTGCTCAATTAGAGAGTGAATCCCACTCAGTTACAAGTGTTGTCAAAAGAAGCAAGGACTTCGGTGAAAGCCCGAAGTGTCCCTCTCGGATTGTGAGAGGAAGAATTCAAGCAAGCGAGGGTTGTTCGCGTTGCTTGTGGTGTAAAGGCGTTCTCTCCCGGCCCGGAACGGAGAGTGGGTAGTGAAGATGTAGGCGGAGCTCGCGGAGTCGAGCAGAGCTTACAAGAGAGGACTAGGACCCGGGTGGGGTGCCGAACCTCTATAAAAACGCCGAGTCTCTTTGTGGTTTGCATGTTATTTCCCTACTAGTTTTTAAATTTGTTTCCGCTGCGTTTATTGTTTGATTAGTTAGGGATTAGATTAATAGTGATTAGTGGACCCATAACCCACACGATCCTACATTTGGTATCAGAGCCTTGTTAGCTAAATTCTATACTTAATCGTATTTTTAGCATGGCTAGCACATCTAATCACTTAGAGGGTTTATGCACCACAAAGCCTCCTTTGCTTAATGGGTCAAATTATGATTATTGGAAAAATAGAATGAAAATCTTTTTAATATCAAATGACCTTAAGTATTGGAAGTTTATTCAAAATCCATACATACCCCCAAATGAAGATGATTTAGATTCTCTATCTAGGGCTCAAATGAAAGAAATTGAAATGAACTCTAAAATCATGAACATTCTTTATTGTGGCCTTAATGAGGGAAAATACAATAGAATTAGGGGATGTGAAAGTGCAAATGAAATATGGCATAGGTTACAAATGCATCATGAGGGTGATAGCAAAACCAAAGAAACTAGGATAAGTCTCCTCATGCATAAATATGAAATATTTTCTATGCAAATCTGTGAGAACATAAGCGACATGAACACTCGCTTCACCGATATTACTAACTCTCTTTTGATTCTTGGAAGAAGGATAAATGAAGGAGAGATGACTCGAAAATTCCTCCGGTCATTGAGCAACGATTGGGAAGACAAGGTCGTGGCAATCGAAGAATCGCACGATCTTTAAAAATTGAAGATGGAGGAACTCATTGGAAATCTCATGGCCTATGAGCTCCAATTGAGTCATCGAAGAGAGAAGGAAGCTTCAAAGAAAAACTCCGTGGTGGCATTACATGCAAATTTTGATGAGCCAAGGAGGGTGGAAGAAGAGGACATTGAGGTCCTTGCCCAAGACTTCTTCAAATACCTCAAGAGGGATAAGGGAGAAAAGAATGAAAGAAGAGGTAGAAGAAGTGAGAAAAGAGAAAAAGAAAAAGAGAGGGAGGAGAGCGAAAATGAGAGAAAAGAGAGGGAGAAGAAAAATGAGAGAAGAGAGAGGAGAAGAGAAAAGGAGAAGAGTAAGAGGAAAGGAAGGAAGGAGGAAGATCACAAAGCCACTTGGGATGACTCTTCATCTCCATCATCATCATCATCTTCTTCCTTGCAAAGTAGAAGAGAGGTTGCACATTCATGCTTCATGGCCATTGAAGATGAACAAAGTGAGGTAGCTTCCAACTCCTCTAAATCTTATTCCAGTAGAAGTAATTCATGTTCAAGTAAATCATATTCTAGTTATAGCTCCAATTCTAGTGCTAATGATGAATCATATACACATGATGAGCTACAAAATGCATTTCATGATTTAGTTAAACAATATGAGATCATTTGTGAAAAGAACAAAAATGCTAGAAAAACTATAAATGATCTCAAATGCCAAATTGAATTAATCATGAATGAAAAGAATGAGGTGATTGCTAGACTTGAATCAAATGAATCATCACTTGCTAGTCTAAGTAAAACACCCATTATTGATGAACATGTAGATCTTAAAGCTTCAAATATGCAATTAAGAAAAGATCTTGAAATGTTCACTAAAGGGACAAAAATGCTTGATATGCTTTTGAGTAGTCAAAGACAATCATTAGCTAAACATGGTTTAGGATACAATGTGCATTTGAAAAACCATGTATCTCATACTACTTTAAATGGCAAGCATTTATTTGTTAAATCTAGTTCCTCAAGTGTGTGGGCACCCAAAACCAAAATGGTTTGGATCCCAAAAGCTAATGTTCAAGGACCCAAAGTTGTTTGGGTACCTAAGTCTACACTTGTAGGAGCTTGAGGAGGAAATTGATGGTGACCGGGTGAGCCAAAGCGTCGAATTCGAATCCGGTTGCATCACCAAATGAGATTGGAGCTAATCAAGATTCAAGTTTGGTATAAATTTCTATCCTTGAAATTTCTGAAAATTTAGCTCTAATCTAGTTTATATGCTTAATTGTCATATCTTTATAAGTTTAATTCATTGCAAATCATATACCCTATTCATTGCAAATCATTTATCACATCCATTGATTCTAAATGTCATATTTTAAATGGATGTTTGAATAAGGCTTAAGTTGAAACTTAAATGAACTTAACTTGAATCATACTCATTGTTTCCATTTAGCCTTATTGATAGGGGGAACTTAAATGTTATATCTTTTATTAGAGTAATGAAGTGCAAAATTTAGGGGGAGCAACTTTATTACAAGACATCCAAATTCTATGCTTAAAGTCATACTTATTTTTATTTTTGATGGATGTCAAAGGGGGAGAGATAATTAAGGGGGTAACTTGGAATTTGGCATAAAATTTGTACAAAAACTATGCACATCCTTAGGGGGAGCATTAATATGCATAGTTTACATATACAAATTCCATGTATTTAGATAGAATTAAGATATAGGTTGCCATCATCAAAAAGGGGGAGATTGTTGGCTTTTTGGCCTTAATCTATGTTTTAATTAACCTAATCTTAATTATGATGATGTAGATTAGCACACATATTGCATTGCATGTATATTGTATTGTGCTAACCTCTACAGGTGATCAAGACTCAAGAAAGAAGGAAATAAAGTCAAGACATGTAATTAAAGCTAAATCGAAGACATGTAATCTTGATTTATTTTGAGTCTTAGGAACATGTGTAAATTGAGCATACAAGAGTTAAAAACCAATCACATACACAATAGGTTCCCTATAGAAGTCACACACGAAATTTCACATTATTTGGACTTCATTAGATCACCCAAACCTTAGTCGGAAATCACTTATAAACTTAAACCCAGATTTCCTGTGTAAACCGGTCGACCGAACCAGTTCTCAGTTCGACCGGTTTATAACAGACTCTCCACAGTGATTTTACCGAACTCTACTGGTCGACCGGTTCTACATTTTCGGTCGACCGATTCCGGATTTTCATATGACCGTTTTTCTTGTCGTATATGCCCAACGGTCGTATTCGTATTAAAACTATATACACCTCCATATACTTAACCAAACGGTCGAACCATGTGCCAAGTTCGGTCGACCGTTTAACCTTGTCAAGAATTCCCTGCTATCGGTTGTTACGATTTCGTTCGACCGATCCAATTTTCCCTCTACCGAAACGCTTATTCGGTCGACCGGTAACCCTGTTCGGTCGACCGTGTTCTTAATAGACTTAAGTGTTCGGTCGATCTATTCATATTTCGGTCGACCGTATCCTTATCAAACCCAAGCGTTCGGTCGACCGTTCAAGTTTTCGGTCGACCCGTTCTGGACAGATTTGCAGCCCGATTTTCTGCTTTGTGTATCTTGCACAAAACCCAATCAAATCTATCCCCAACGGATAGAATACCTTAGGAGCTTATAAATAGAGGATCAAGACTTGTTGTTAACACAACTCTCCAACTCCAATTGTCCCAACTCATTAGAGAGAAACCTCAATCCTCAAAGCTCCCATTTCTACACTCTATAAGCCTAAACTTCACACTTGATCAATTACTCATCCTACTCAAAGTGTGCTCAATTAGAGAGTGAATCCCACTCAGTTACAAGTGTTGTCAAAAGAAGCAAGGACTTCGGTGAAAGCCCGAAGTGTCCCTCTCGGATTGTGAGAGGAAGAATTCAAGCAAGCGAGGGTTGTTCGCGTTGCTTGTGTTGTAAAGGCGTTCTCTCCCGGCCCGGAACGGGGAGTGGATAGTGAAGACGTAGGCGGAGCTCGCGGAGTCGAGCGGAGCTTACAAGAGAGGATTAGGACCCGGGTGGGGTGCCGAACCTCTATAAAAACGCCGAGTCTCTTTGTGGTTTGCATGTTATTTCCCTACTAGTTTTTAAATTTGTTTCCGCTGCGTTTATTGTTTGATTAGTTAGGGATTAGATTAATAGTGACTAGTGGACCCATAACCCACACGATCCTACACTTAGCACGTGCAACAAACCGTTAAACCACTTTGTCGCCAAGGAGTGGTGTCTCCTGAGGGTTTTCAATGGACATACCCACATCATCCGAACATTGATGCATCATTCAACCTAGCAACACGACTCAATGGACCTATTTTTGTCGATCATTGGACATGGTAATCCTACGACCCGACTATATACATGTCCAGTCCACACATTAGCCTAGTGAACCATCCGTGCAAGTTATTTGAGGACTTGAGTAAGACATGGGCAACCTTAACATCCTCAAGGGATACAAAGCGTAAAGTCCATTAATGTTCTTATTTGTATTATTTTTTATCTTTTTTTTTATTCATTTTTTATTTTAGTTTGTGTTTGATTCTCCTAGGGTCAGGTTTCATGCATCATTGCCTATGAGGACTTACACTATCACGTACACCTTCCCATAAATCTCCACATCGGGTGATCCATACCACCAGTGTAATAGGAGTTCGGTCGGTGCATCTGAAGTCGGATGACTCGAAAGCTCCAGGCACAAAGTCCCCTCAGACCTAATTTCCCAAGTGATATGAGCAGTGCGAGAAGAGAGAACACCCGACTCACTTATTTCTTATCAATAGATGAACCAATATCCCTACACTTAATGTCTCACAACAAGATTTAAAGGGTCCTTGACTACAACAAACTTCCTTAAATAAACAAACACAAATTATTGACTCGGTTTGGGGTGGACTTCTATGTTTATTGGAGTACTGAAACCATATGATTACTCTCCTCCCAAGGGAATACCAGGGTGCATCCTTATGACTAGATAAGAACTAAAGACGGTGTACTAGATATCATAATGCATCATGTTCAAGTCAATTCTGGGAGCTTCCTTTTTACTTTGCCTCTCAACGGTTTTGCACATGCTAAACACACGCAAAACCTACAAATTATTTTCTTTCACAAACACATGAAGATTTTGAAAGAAATGGAAAACATTAAAGCACCAGGCAAGCAAAAGAAGAGAAATCACCCAAGGATCATGACAAGCAGAGATATTGATACTTAATGCAGCACACTAACATGACCCTAACAATGCAAACAAAAGAAAACAAAAGAAAAGGTGAAAAAGACTTGACCTCATATATATACAAATGCAAAACACCCCCCACTTACTTGATGCATTGTCCTCAATGTATGCAAGCATGATACTACAAGTTTTTTGGCATGAAAAAGTTAAGATCTCACCAAACTTTGAAGCACAAGAAAATTGTTGTGGTCATGTTGATGGACACAAACCCGAATTCCCCTCAAAACCTGTGAGATACTTAATAAGGGAGACAAATACGTGAAACAAATTGGGCCCAAATACACAAGGGTTGGAGCCGACAACAACCAATACTCACTCTTGGAGTCTTCTTTTTTGAAATATAACTTTGCACAAAAATAAGTTCCCATCTTCATTTGTCAAATGACATCAAATGGGAACCTCAAAAGTGGGTAAATTCACTTGGAAGGGGAACAAGACACCACGCAAGGCCAAAATACTGATGTGTGGGCCCCATCACAAAGTGCACAACATAACGATAGAGGTTCATGAATGAGACGCAAGGGCGTCTGATTCAAATGATCAAACTGAAAGAGCTCAAACCTCTCAAGAGTTTGGGAAATATTACACAACAGAACTCGAGTTTCCCCTTTTGTGGTACTGAAGTTATGATCGTCAATCCAAACTCTCCAACCAACAGGTTGGTTTGCCGGAACGAGGTCAACAACCTCATTATGCTTGCCCGATTCACCAGACGAACAGAAAGTGGGTCTCCTTCCCAAGGTATCCTCTAAGGAATTCCCAATACCCTCATTGGCAATGTAGTTATTTGGTGTCCCTTCAATTTCCAGATGATCAGGAATAATAGTTTTTGTTTGTCCTATGAAATTAAGGGTACTAGGGAGCTCTTGCTCCACCAAATGTGAGTCCTCAAGAGGCACAACTTAAGATCTTGTACCTCAAGGTCCACGAGACAAAAATATAAGGCACAATCTTGTGCCGACTCATAATGAAATAGGTCCATGCTATTATCAATTTGAATCGAATCCCTCACCAAGTGATCATGAATTGAAACCCCAAGTCCCTTAGACTGACTAGGAGTTTGACTCTGAAAGATTGTGCTTTGAATTTGTGGATGTGGTGGTGGTTCGTATCAAAAGATAAATCATCATGTTGACAAGAAAGGTCACCCTCCTCACGTTCACGTAATTGTTGTGTGATCTGACTTACTTGCATTGCCAGATTTTGCAGGGCATGTTGAGTGATTTTCATGAACATTTGGAGAGTTTGTTTCAAGGAATCATGTATGTGGTCAACTGTGAGGCTCAAGTCAAAATGTTGGCGATTTTGGGGTTGGGTGTTTATAGGCTGACAATGAGTCCATTGATTGGTAGTAGGGTGTTGGTACAATTTTGGGTATTCAGGAGGAGGATACTAGGGTGGGCAAGAAGTATGATACTCAGGATTTCTAAAGTTTTTGCATGACTATGTCCTCCCTGGGTAAGATGTGAATGTGTATGGGTCACAATCAGTACTTTGGGAAAATGCATCATCGTATTCGGGTTCGGGAGGAACATACGAACACTCTTCGAACACCTGACCAGTTAAACCACTCTAATCATTTAAGGTGGCTTCTAGAACCACCGCTCAAGTCACACCCTCTACTGAATGCATGAAAGAGGCCAAATTTTCTTATGATGACTCAGTTTGGTGACCAACATATGATCCAACACAACTAGATGGTGGTCTAGCAGTCGGTGCCTTCTCATATTATCCCAATCTGAAGACTGCTCAGCTACACAATAAAATTTGTCCCAACCATGCTGGGTGTTTATCTGAGCCACCCCAGGTTGCATGGGTCCGGAATACTAGGGAGAATAGTCATGGTCTCAACAATGATATGGATGGTAGCCCATGTAACCACCCATCTCAACAAATTACTCTTGAGTCGACCACTCACCACCATGAGGCCATACTCGCAAAAAGTGCTCAACTCAACCTTAAAACGGTTATTGATAGGGTAAAGGGGAGGAGACTAGAATGTAGAAGTAGGTGAGAAGAAGATGACTCAGAGGAGAAGGGAAGATTCCCTATAGCTAGCGTGGGTAAAGGTGAGTGTAGAAGCCTAATCTAGCAAATACAGCTCAAACAACCTAAGGTCACTATAGGTACTTACAGTTAGACAACACCTAACTGCGAGGTCACGCGACCTCAACATACCTCACCTCCCTACGACGAATACCACAAAGCCCAGCAAGTGAACTAGGATCTTGAGATCTCGTCTCTCCTGCTATCGATAAAGTGGGCGACACCGATCAGGCTATGACGGTAGCGACTGAATCACTCTCCTAATGCGCTAGAGTCCTAATGGCCAATGACTACGTATTTTAGGTTAAGGCTTTGGATTATGACTGATTTTTGGAGCTAAGGAAAGGGTGATCAAATCCCACACCATATCTTGTATGGGACAACCCCTTAGGTTGTTTTGAATCCTAAGCTAGAAAGCAACAAACCAATCAATCACTCGCCTTAATCTTGTTCCAATTCTCTTGGTAACTAATGGATGCTTTAACCATCCATGAATGAGAGAACGGGTGCACGTACCTCACGCCAGTAATCGACAATGAGAAATTAAAGCAAAGGAAAGAAAATATGCGTGCAAGGTCTACTGATGATGCATGACGTAGATGGCAATTTTATTCTAATCTTTTGCTTTGAGTTTTAGGGTCGAAGTTGTCTTAAGAAGAGGCCATGCAAGCCAAATTAATTATGGACACCTAAACAAAGCGTGAATGGCCTAAACAGTGGGAGGACACAACCAGAAAATGGCAAAGGAAGCTACTGTCAAAATAGAAGTAAAAAATGGCTCACCAGAGCCACCAGAGGCGGATTCAAATCCATTACTAGCGGAATGTCTGGGGATTATGGTCCCCAGACATCAGCAACATGCTCCTTTCCTCCTTTAGGTCCTCCTGTCCACCTGTAACCCCTTCCTGAAACCAAATGAGAAAACAAAACGAAAAAATAAAAGAAAAGCTCCACCAAAATGGTGAACTTGACTGGAAAACAAAACTCCCCGGCAACGACCCAAAAAAATGGCATGAATCAGTTATAATACCGCAAGTATACGGCCACGATGAAGCGGTGGCAAGTATGGGTCGAGTCCAGAGGTAGTGCGTGTGAGTCGAAAACCACCATACTCGAGTGAGGGAAAGGAAAAGAGAGGTCGGATTACACTACTATGCATATGAAATCAGAAAACACGCAATAAAAATAAAGCCCTTAGGGGGTAGAGAAAGAATGCGGAAATAAAGATGTGTATGTGTGTGTGTTCAATTGTGCTCATCACAACATGTAATACATGAAATCCATAAAACCAAATCGAACTTTGTCTGCACATGAAATAAGAAAAAATATTATTACCCATAAATTAGGCTCACTAATCTAAGCATGTGCTAAGAATCACTCAATAGCATCAGCAAAACAAAGATAAGAGTGAAATCTCATTAGATGGTTATGGAAATCATGTGAGGTTCAAAGGTTAGGATTAACACACACTTAATATATCACATAATCACATCACCTTCTTCTCCACCCCCAATTGGGATGCACTACTCTCTACTTTTCTCTATACTAATGAATGTGTAAAACAACAAAAACCCATGAAAAAAATGGAGAAAACTAGATTAAGCAAGAATCAAACACAAAGGAAATTACATAAAATTGAAAACATCAACATAAAGAACAAGAACTAAATTAGATTAAGAAATAAAAATACAAAGTTTGCTCCTCTCCAACCCCCTTATTTACCGTACTAAAATAGGAAACTAAAACCTACTCTAATGGGGCGAGGAGGAAGAAGAGCAAAGGAGGCATTACAAGTCTATTTATAGAAGATTAAAGGGTTTGGATTGATCTGGGCATAATCAGACGGTTGTAAATTAGATCTGGATGTTGGATTGATTCATTTTAATTATAACCGCAAGTGCACTACCGCTTTGAAGTGGTGGCAAATACGGGTCGATCCACAGGGAGGTGTGTCGACTTTAGTTTGTTCGAAGGCGAGTAGGAAAGAAAGGAGAAAGGAGTTATGATCTAAACTACACTACAATACGAAAGGAAATGGGAAATATGCAATAAAACTAAACCTCATAGAGGGTAGAGAAAGAATGTGAATATAAAGATATGTGTATGTGTGTGTTCAATTAAGCTCATCACAACATGTAGTGCATGAAAATCATAAAACTAAATCCAACTTACCTTCACATGAATTAAGATAACACAATATCATTAAAACATACAATACAATAATTAGAATGAAGCTAAATGAACTCATGTATAAAGACCAACCCTCACTATGCCTCCACATGAATTAAGATTTACACAATCATTAAACCATACATGACATTGACCAAAGTAAAGGCAACAAGAGTACATGCAACTACAAATCATGTTTCCTTCATCAATTCCATCCATATCCTCACCTTATTATTCCCCATAAAATAGGTCCACTAATCTAAACATATGCTAAGCTTCATTCAAGAGCATTAGCATATCAAAGACAGGAGTGAAATCCCATTAGATTGTTATGGAAATCATGTAAGGTTCAAAGGATTAAGATAAAACACACCTAATACATCACATAATCATATCACATATTTATCCACCCCCCACATGGGGATGGAACTACTCACTCATATTTAAACTACGACCTACATTAAAATGAGACATTCTACTGAAAGGAAATTAAACTAAGCAAGCAAGAAATATTAAAGAAGCTAAAAAGACATAAAACTAAATAATCATGCAAGACATATGAAA
Organism: Triglochin maritima; assembly: GCA_963682175.1. Lineage (NCBI taxonomy): Eukaryota > Viridiplantae > Streptophyta > Magnoliopsida > Alismatales > Juncaginaceae > Triglochin > Triglochin maritima. The sequence continues at coordinate 35,695,910 of OY821773.1, read as the reverse complement.
GGAAATTAAACTAAGAAAGAAACAACGTAACCAAAGGAAAACATCTATTATTACTCAAAACATCTATTATTACTCACTCGATTACAAGTAGTCTCTCTCCACCAGGGGTGTTTGATTCAAGGCTTTTACTCCTAGTAGAGAGGATGGCCACCAAGAGAGTGATGATACAAGAGAGGAGGGAGAGTTCTATATATAGCCATAAAAAAGGTAATCTGAGACAATCCCCTGATATGGGACTAAACATATACCAGAAATAGACTAAATACACTCTCATACACGCCCCACCGAAATCTTAGAGGATTCGGACCAACCCGGACAGCCAATTAGCGGTCCCATATGGCTCATTGGCGTTCCACAGGGTTTGGATCGTGCTACGCTTTCTTCTGGGATTTTCTGGATGTCTTTGTTTGTCTTTGATGCATCTACTTCGCTTGATGGAGCTCCGACCCGAACAGAATTGCCAAAATACTACCTATGATGGTGTGGAGTATTCTTGTTTTCTCATTGGTCCTTCAATCTTACATTTGGGTCATTCGATGTTGCATCTTAGTCCTCGAGTCTCTCAACTCAGTCATTTTTTCCTGATTTTAGGTCCTTTTATGCCTCTTCTCTTCAAACCAATTTATTTCTGAAATTCAAACATAAAACTCATTACATAGCATTGTTTAGGTGAAAGATAATGGTTATAAGATACAAATGTAAGCATGAAATGATGTTAATCAAATATCCCCACACCTAACTTTTGTTAGTCCCGAGCAAAACAAAGAAAGAGAAAAGCATACGAAAAACAAGAAATCCTAACTCACTTTCGTAGGAATCACGGTTGCACTTAGCACGTGCAACAAGCCGTTAAACCTCCTTGTCGCCAAGGAGGAGGAGTGTTGTCTCCTGATGGTTTTCATGTGATATACCCACAAAATCCAAACATAAATGCATTATTCAATCTACAAACTCGACTCGATGGACTCATTTTTATCGATCATTGGACACGGTAATCCTACGGGCCGACTTTAAATAGGTATTTAGTCCACACACGTAGCCTAATGAACCATTCGTGCAAGTTAATTAAGGACTTAAGTGAAAGACATGGATGACCTTAACATCCTCAAGTGATACAAAGTGTAAAGTCCATTAAGGTTCTTATTTGCATTACAATTTTTTTCTTCTTTTCTTACCCTTTTTTTTATTTGTTGGAGTTTCATTCTCCCAGGGTCAAGTTTCGTGCATCATTGCCCATTAGGACTTACACTATCACGTACACCTTTCCCCACATCTCCACATAGGGCAAACCCTACCACCCGTGTAACAGGAGTTTGGTCGGTGCATCCCAAGTAAGATAACTCGAAAGCACCAGGAAAAAAGTCCCCTCAGACCTAATTTCCCGAGTGATAGGAGCCGTGAGAGAAGAGAGAACACCTACTCACTTATCTCTTATATACACATGAACCAAAACCACTACACTTAATGTCTCACAACAAGATTTAAAGGGTCCTTGACTACAACAAACTTCCTTAAATAAACAGACATGAATTATTGACTCACTAGGTTTGGGGTGGACTTCTTTAATTGTTTGAGTGCTGAAACCCTATGATTACTCGGGAAAACCGGGGTGCATCCTAACGACTAGATAAATCCTAAAACCACTGTACTAGATATCCTAATTCATCAAGTTCAAGACAATTTTGGGAGCTTTCTTTTTACATTGCCTCTCAATGGTTTTGCACATGCTAAACACACGCAAAACCCACAAAATATTTTCTTTCGCAAACACATGAAAAATATTTTGAAAGAAATGTGAAAATTTTAAAGCACTAGGCAAGCAAAAAAAGACAAGTCACCCAAGGATCATGGCAAGCAGATATATCGATATTAAATGCAGCACACTAACATGGCCCTATCAATACACACAAAAGAAAACAAAATCAAAGGAAAAAGACTCGACTATGTACACGCGTAAAACACCCCCCACACCTACTTCATGCATTGTCCTCAATGAATGCGAGCAAGATACTACATTGATTTATGCATGAAAAAAGGAAGATCTCACCAACGTGAAGCGCAAAAGGAAGTTCATGGTTATGTTGATGGACACAACCCTTAATTCCCTCAAAACCTGTGAGAAGCTAAAGAAGGGATACAAATGCGTGAAAAAATGGGGTCTAAATACTTAAGGGTTGGAGCCCACAACAACCGATGGTCATTGAAGGAGTCTTTTTTTGTTTTTGTTTTTATTAACTATGTACAACAATGGGCTCCCATCTTGATATGTCAAGGGACATCAAATGGGAACCCGCCATCTCTCGAGGCAGAAATGCACCTGCATGGCCTCACAACATACAAAATAGAATTGCTTGACCACCTGACACCCTTATAAGCATTGTGGTCGTTTGATGCCTCTTGAGAGTGAGCAAGATAGGAGGCATGAACGAGAGGTGAACCTTTGTCTGGTTGTTTGAAATGTAGGGTATCAGGTGGTTGATTCATAACCCACATGGGGACCTCAGTAGATACAGAATGAAGAGCATGTGGCCCAGAGGCCATAAAAATGGTATCTTGTTGCTCAAGACCCACATGATTGAAAAGATGTGGCTCAAAAGCCACATGATCGAAAGGATATGGCTCAACGGCCACGTGATCAAAACGATGTGGTTCGAAGGCCACGTGATTACAAGATAAGGCACCTTCTTGTGCCAACCCAGGTGAAACATCTTCACCACCTTCAGGATCTCCATCGAACAATGCTCTGAAATACTTGAAGGTGCCCTCAACTTCAATCTCATCCATGCCCTGGATAAGGTTGACCCCAAAAGGGTCATTGAAGGCACCTGGCTTCTTGCCGATGGTGAAGATGTTGAAATCTGCACATTGACTACCATAAGTCAAGCGCATAAGACCATTGTGACAATTGATCAAGGCATTGGAAGTCGCTAGAAATGGTCGCCCTAGAATAACAGGAATTTGGCCAAGTGGGTTTGGCACAAGTTCAGTATCCAAAACAAAGAAGTCGACTGAATAAATGAACTCTCCCACTTTGATTAGCACATCTTCCACCACGCCCCACGGTTTCTTCATAGACCTATTAGCCAATTGAAGAGTGGTTTTTGTTTGTTGAGGTCTCCAAGACCGAGGTGGACGTAGATAGAATATGGCAGAAGATTAACAGATGCACCAAGGTCCAATAAAGATCGATGTATGGACACATCACCAATCACACAAGAGATAGTAGAACAACCATGGTCCTTGTATTTGACTTGTATGGGTTATGCCAACAAAGAACTCACGTTACCTGCAAGAAAAGCTTTCTTTGGAACATGAGTTTTTCTCTTCTTGGTGCATAAGTCCTTCAGAACCTTGGCATAAGGTGGCATTTGTTGAATCACCTCCAACAGAGGGATGTTCACCTTAATTTGCTGAAATATCTCAAGAATTTTTTTGAAAACTAAAATATCTCAAGCATCTTGTCATGCTGATCTGGAGTTTTCTTTTTCAGGCGCTTAGGGAATGGCGCCTTCGAGGCATAAGGGTTTTACGAAGGTACCTCAGAATTCTGGTCCAAAGAAGCATGAGTGGGGACCTCAAAATCTGATTTCTTCGACACAAGAGGAGACAAGGGGACCTCAGGGTTCGGCCCCATTGTCGAAAGAAATGTAGAAGGAACCTCAGGACCAGGGCTCCTTCCTGGAAGTATTTGTGGAGGGAACCTCAAGATCCGGCTCCCTCAGAGATGCAGGTATCACCGCAGGTTTGGTGACACCAAGAGATGGTGGTTGCAAGGAAGGTACCCCAATGTGGTTGTCCACCTCCTTACCAGTCCTCAAAGTATGAATCAAATTAATATGATGGGTCGGTTAAGAGGTAGCATGAGGCACTGGTGGCCTTCCTTGAGAATGGGTACCCCGAGGATTTACCTCGGGATGACTCGGTAACTGGCCCTTCTCGCGTTAATGGAGCTGATGAGCCAACTGACTAACTTTAATTTCCAATGCTTTGACTGAATTGTTGCTGGCTGCAAACATGGATTGCGTGCTTTGTATGAACGCTTGAAGGGTTTGTTCAAGAGTGGGGTCCTTCGAGTCATTAGTGGAGTTTGGTTAGAATAACCCAACGATCAGGTCGAAGCAAGTTGGTAATTATGGTGCTGAGACCTTTGATGTGGAGGTTGGTAGGTCGCCGATGGGCGTGGAGGTTGATAAGGTGGAGGTTGAGGTTGAGCGTGCGAGCTCTGACTATTATCCCCACTAGGCCCGCAAGAGAAGTTAGGATGGTTACGTCATCCTGGGTTGTAGGAGTGACTGTACGGGTCGTTACGTGGCCTTTGTTGATACATCGCATTTGCATGCTCAGTATCCCTTGGAGCGTAAGTGCTTTCCAAGTCATCATGGCACGTAAGTCCACACCTACTACACCTGGGAGTAGCGACCAGAGCTACAGGAGCTCGGTCCAACTCTAAACTCTCAATCCTACGCATGAGAGCATCCATTTTTGCCTCAGACGAGATAGTTGACTTAACCTGATATGATCCAGCTCGACCAGAAGACCTGGCGGCTGGTGGCTCTCTCATGGTGTCCCACTCAAAGGTACGTTCAGCGATTAATTCAAAAGTGTTCCATGCCTCATCGATGAGTTTCATTTGCAAATCACCTTGACACATTGACTCCAACATGAAAGATATCCCTTATGCTTCGGCAATAGTATCAATCATGTACGCGATGACTTGCACAAGAGCCGATGTCTCGTATGCTCTGAGCGTGACAAGTCGTCACCAATCCAACGTAGGTCTTGAGCATTGGACTGCGGTCAAGAATATTCTGAGATACCTTAACCGGACAAAAGATAAGTTTCCTGTTTATGGAGGACAAAGGGAGTTAATAGCCGAGGGCTATTCGGATACGAGTTTCATGAGTGATCCCGACGATAGGAGGTCACAATAAAGATATGTCATTATTCTCGAAGGTGGAGGCATGAGTTAGCGTAGTTGGAGCAAATCACTACGACCGACTCAACCACCGACGAAGACAAAATAAATTAACTCTGGGTGGACACAAAGAGCAACACAACTGGTCCATTAAACAAACCCTTATACGAAGCTAAAAGGCGAAATGCATTTCGAGTGCATGGGTCTGAGGAACCATGTGGATTGGCTTGATGAGTGATTAGAGAGGGTTACCCTAGTTATTATTGTTTTATATATTGAGAATGTATGTGAAAGAAAACTTTGATAACAAGTGGGAGATTGAAAGGAATGTGTTCTAAAAGTTTTACTTTTATATGTCAATTATTATGAATTGAATGTGCAAACATTTTGTTCCTTGATTATGGTATTCCTGTTTTGGAAGTGTTAAGGAAGAGGCACTTGGTCCTTAACTGTAGAGCTCTAACGGATAATGGTTTACATAAATCAAAAGTTATTGACAATCATGGTAATTAACATGGAACATTAATTACCGAGATAAGGTTGTTGTGTTGGTTATCGATTGTTGTAGCTCTACAAATAATTGACGACACGAGTATATAAAAGAGGAACATATTACTTTTATATATTGAATAGACCTAACAAGTAAAACATTATGGAATTGTGTTTCGTGTCATTAATGTTTTTACTGTGTCTTGGATCCTAAGATGTGAGACTTATATCTTTTCACTCAAGAAGTGCTTAATTTGATTATTGTCAAAGGCTATCAATGAATATAGCTATAAAGGCAATAGTTGGTTGAGCATGACTTGTGCTGGAAAAGATAGTTAGTCAAACGATTATCATTGCCCCTCTTAATTGAGTGATGATATTAGTGGGTCCCTTGATAAAGCAAAATTATAATGTGCACAATGTAACTTGAGTTAAGTTACATAGTTATAATTAGCTTAAAGAGATCAAGAAATGAATATAATACAAAGATGACACATTTCTACTTTGTATATATTCTTAATATCATGACGCAAGGGACAGACACAAGTGGTGCACTTACATCACTAAATGGATCGTGTTTTGGTTCGGGTGGAACAAAGACATCTATGCTAATTGGGTAACTATAATGTGTAGCTAGATACTGCTTATAGTTTGAGATATTAAGTGTTTAATATCACTGCCAATTTGGCTTAGATCCTCCTATATGTCACCACAAAACTGGGAAACAAGAGGTTGATTTTAAGTTCATATGATGTGTCGGGTTTCATGTGAAAATAGGACACATGTGGTGAATTAATTAAAATCAATATGTCATGAGAATTGACATAATTAGAATCCTAATAAATTCATATGAGGTATATATTATGGGGTGTAATAATTTAATATTACATATGATGATATATATAGGATGTGAATTGCTAAAAAACCCAAAAGATCAAATTTTGTTGGAAATAAATCCAAAATTTGACAAAGGTAAAATCGGGGTCAAACACGGTGAACCTTTCATGGTTCGGTCGACCGAGGGATCTTCGGATCGCTTAACCGAATAGGGAACGGGTAAGTGCAATTGGTTGACCGAAATTGTCTGGAGTGCCTGGACAATCGGGTTCGGTTAACTGAGTGTGCACGGTCAACCGAGAAGTAGTATTTTTGGTCGACCGAAGGTGACACGGTCATTCGATGACTATGTCCCAGGAGCGATTCTGGTGGGTCAACGCTAGACCGAGTAAAAGATGTGGTTCGTCCAAATTCTTCCATGGAATTTTTCTCATACGGATTTGGTCGACCGTCTAGCTCACGGTGCACCGAACACGTGTTATAACCGAATGGTTCGGTTGACCGAATAATACTCGGTCTACCGAAAAAGAACGATTCTGCCTGAATTATTAAGAGATTAATTAAATCATGGGTGGATTAATTCCAGATTTAATTAAAACGTTTTTTGTGGGTGATTATGTGGAAATTAGAGATTAATTTTAGGAGAGAATAAACAAGAGATCATGGCTAAATAATCGCTCTTGATAAAGATGTTTTGGGATACTATAAAAGGACCCCTACTCCTACTTGTTTAATAACTAATGCAAAATTCTTTCTCTCATTAATCTCTCCCTAATCACCACGAAAATCTCTTAGTAAATTTAAGTTTTGGAGATAAGATTCCCAGGAGCTTAAAGAGGGGTAATTAGCTTGATTCTAAACCTTGTTAGAGTTTGATTGGCTAGCTCCTTTCTCTCTAACTTTGTTTAGAGTTTGATGAACACTCGAAGGCAAATCCGTGGACGATTCAATGGGCAACGCGACTCCGAATCTTCAAAAAGGTTTTAGAGAACCTTTAGGTATGATTCTATCTTTGTGATTTATTTTAATAAATGTAGGATTGCATGTTATTAGAATAATCACAAAACTATGTACATAAAAATTGTTGAAAATATGAAAATCGATCTTGTATGTTGTATTAAAAAAATTAAAATATATACATACATAGGGACATGAAATCCTACAAAATTCTCATCAGGTCGTATGAAATTAAGGGTACTAGGGAGCTCTTACTCCACCACAGGTGAGTCCTTAAGATGCACAACATTAAGATCACGTGGCACAAGGGCGACGAGACAAAAAGTTAAGGCACAATCTTGTGCCGACTTATAATGAAGTAGGTCCATGTTATTCTCAATTTGAATAGAATGCCCCACCAAGAGAACATGAATTGAATCCCCAAGTCCCTCAGACTGACTATGAGTTTTACTTTGAAAGATTGTCCTTTGAATTTGTGGATGTGGTGGTCGTTCGATATCAGAATATAAATCCTCATGTTGACAATAAAGGTTACTCTCCTCATGATCTATCTCACTTGCATTGCCATATTTTGCATGAACTATTGAGTGGTTTCCATGAACGTAAGGATAGTTTGTTTCAAGGAATCAAGCATGTGGTCAACTGTGCGGTCCAATTCCGAATTTTGGAGATTTTGGGGTTAGATGTTTATGGGTCCAGAATGTGTCCAAGGATAGGACATGGGTGGACTTTGGTCGAATTCTGGGTATTCAGGAGGAGGATACTGGGGTGGGTATGATGTATAAAAAATTGATTCAATATTGTGTCCACATGAATCCATCCCTCTTGGGTTGTACGCGGATGCATAAAGGTTACATTGAGCATTTTGGGAGAAGGTATACTCTTTCTCAGGCTCTGGGGGAACATAAGGATATTCCTCGATAACCTGGCCACTCAACCCACAACGGTCACAAGGTACGACTACTGGAGACACAGGTGCACTCATATTGTCTACGACACGCATCAAAGAGGTCAAACGTTGTTGTAATGTCTCAGTTTGTTGATCAGCATATGATCCAACATAACTAGATGATGGTCTAGCAGTCGGTTCCGCTCTCATATTACCCGAATTTGAAGAATGCTCAACCACACAACTAAGATTGTCCCAATCATACAGGGTGTTTGTCTGAGGCACCCCAGGCTGCATGGGTTCGGAATACCAGGAATAATAGTCCTGGTCCCAACAATGAAATGGATGGTCGCCCATGTAACCACGCATCTCGACAAAGAATTGTCGAGTCGACCACTTTCACCACCATGAGGCCAATCTCGCAAAAAGTGCTCGACTCGACCCTAAAATGCTTAGAGAGATTGTAAAGGGGAGGAGACTAGAACATAGAAGTAGGTGAGAAGAAGACTCAGATGAGAAAGGAAGAATCCCTAGAACTAGCGTGGGTGGTGGGTGAGGGTAGAAGCCAATCTAGCAAACATGACTCACACAACCTATGGTCAATAAAGGTACTTACAACTAGATGACGCCTAACTGCGAGGTCACACAGCCCCAACACGCCTTACCTTCCTATAACAAAAACCACAGAGCCCAGTAGGTGAGCCAAGATTCGGAGATCTCGTCTCTCCTACTATCAATAAAGTGGATGACACCGATCAGGCCATGACAATCGTGACTGGATCAGTCCCCTTATGCACCCGAGTCCTGATGACTAGATTTAGGGCTTCACTTGAGTGTGTTTTTTGGGGCTAAGGAAGAGGTGATGAAATCCCCCACATTATCTTGAAGGCTATATGTGGTGCCCCTTAATTATGTTTTCCGAACTTAAGCTAGCAAGCAACTCACCAAACAAGCACTCACCTCACTCTTGTTACATTTCACCTTACTAACTAATGCATGATCTAAACATGCATGACTGAGAGATCGGGTGCACATATGTTATCTAAACACATGGGCCCAAAAACTTGATTGAATCAGTTCAATTACCCCAAGCGCACGACCACGTTGAAGCAGTTGCAAATACAGGTCGGTCCACAGGGGAGCACGTGTGAGTTGAATTCACGATACTCGAGTGGGGGAGAAGAAGATAGAGATGTGATTGAAACTACATTACAATGAAAAGAAATTGGAAAATAAGACATAAAACTAAACCCCTCGGGGGGTAGAGAAAGAATGTGAATACGAAAATGTGTGTTGTGTGCGTGTGTTCAAATGTGCTCATCAAAACATGTGATACATGAACTCCATAAAACTCAAATCCAACTTTGCCTCTACATGAAATAAGATAAAACATTATCATTAAAACATACAAGACACTTATTGAAATGAGCTAAGATGCTCACATGGAAGGTTACACAAATCCAACTATGTCTCCACATGAAATAAGATTTATCATAATCATTAAAACGTACAAGACATTAATTTGGACAAAGCCAACATGAGCACATGCACATGTCTTGTTTCCTTCTTCCTCTCCATCATTATCCTCACCTCATCATTACCCATAAAATAGGCCCACTAATCTAAGCATGTACTAAGCTTCAATCAAGAGCATTAGCACATCAAAGATAAGAGTGAAATCCCATTAGATGGTTATGTAAATCGTGTAAAGCTCAAAGGATAGGATTAACACACATTAATACATAACATAATCACAACACTTTCTTCTCCAGCCCCCAATGGGGATGGACTACTCTCTACTCATCTCTACACTAAAGAAAGCATGAAAAGAACATAAACCCATAATGGAAAATGAAGGAAAATAAGATTAACCAAACAACAACATAAAAGAAATTGCATCAAAGGAAAGACATGTAATTAAAGAACAACACCAACACTTGATTGAAAAGAAAAGATTACAAAGAGTCTCTAATTCTCCTCTTACACTGATCAGCAACCAAATAAACCTAAACTAATGGAGGACGAAGAACCACACTCAAGCGAAGCCTTAATCTAAAATCAAGTGGACATTGGCCAATAGGACTAGGGCACATAAGAAGAGTGATCTGGTCACGATCGTCATAGCATGATCGACGTCGCCCACTTTGTCAGTAGGAGAGACGAGATCTTTGGATCTTGGCTCACTTGTTGGGCTTTGTGGTCTTCGTAGTAGGGAGGTGAGGCTTGTTGAGGCCGCGTGAGATTGAAGTTAAGCTTCATCTAGTTTAAGGACTCATAGCCACCCTGAGCTTGTTTGTGCCATGCTTGCTAGACTAGGCTTCTACCCTCACCCTCTACCCTTGCTAGTTTTAGGGATTCTTCCCTTATCCTCTGAGTGATCTTCTTCTCACCTACTTCTACGTTCTAGTCTCCTCCCATTTACACTCCGTGTTAGCATTTTAGGGTCGAGTTGAGCACTTTTTACGAGCTTGGCCTCGTGGTGGTGAGAGTGGTCGACTCGAGAGTTCTTTGTCCAGATGGGTGGATACATGGTAGACCATCCATTTCATTGTTGTGACCTGGACTATTCTCCCTGGTATTTTGGATCCAGGCAGCCTGGGGTGCCTCAGACAAATAACTCGTATGGTTGGGACAATCTTAATTGTGTGGCTGAGCAATCTTCAGATTGGGGTAATATGAGAGAGCCACCGACGGCGAGAACATCATCCAGTTATGTCAGATCATTTGCTGGTCAACAAACTGAGACATTACAACAACCTTTGGCCTCTTTCATGCGTGCGGTAGACGACATGAGTGCACCGGTGGCTCCCTTATCTATACCGTGTGATTGTTGTGGGTGGAGTCGTCACGTTAATGATGAATGTCCATATGTTCCCCCAGGTATGAGCATACATTTTCCCAAAAAACTCAATGTGACCTTTACGTATCTGCGTACAACCCAAGAGGGATGGATTTATGGGGAGACAATACTTATTCAATTTTTTATACATCATGCCCACCCTAGTATCCTCCTCCCGAATACCCATAATTCTACCAACACCCTACTACCAACCATTGAACTCATTCTTAGCCCATGAACATCCAACCCAACAATTTCTGCGTACAACCCGAGGGGTTTAGTTTTATGTCTTATTTTCCGATTTGTTTTCATTGTAATGTAGTTTCAATCACATCTCTATCTTCTTCTCCCCCACTCGAGTATCGTGAATTCAACTCACAGGTGCTCCCCTGTGGACCGACCTATATTTGCCACTGCTTCAATGCGGTCGTGCGCTTGGGGTAATTGAACTGATTCAATCAAGTTTTTGGGCCCATGTGTTTAGATAACATATGTGCACCCGATCTCTCAGTCATGCATGTTTAGATCATGCATTAGTTAGTAAGGTGAAATGTAACAAGAGTGAGGTGAGTGCTTGTTTGGTGAGTTGCTTGCTAGCTTAAGTTTGCAAAACATCTTTAAGGGGCACCACATATAGCCTTCAAGATAATGTAGGGGATTTCATCACCCCTTCCTTAGCCCCAAAAACCACACTCAAGTGAAGCACTAAATCTAGACATCAGGAATCGGGCGCATAAGGGGACTGATCCAGTCATGATTATTCAATTTTTTATACATCATGCCCACCCTAGTATCCTCCTCCCGAATACCCATAATTCTACCAACACCCCACTACAAACCATTGAACTCATTCTTAGCCATTCAACATCCAACCCAACAATTTCCCAAATTCCTATTTGAGCCTCACAGTTGACCCCAAACTTGATCCCCAAGAACAAACCCACCAAATGTTCATGGAAACCACTGATAATATGTTGAAGTCCACTCCAAATTCCTTGCAAACTTTGGAAGTACAAGTGAGTCAGATGACACAACAAATAAGTGAACGTGAGAAGGGTCACTGATTGATCGTTTTATATTTAACCGCAAGTGCACGGCCTCGTTGAAGCGATGGCAAATACGGGTCGTCCACTGGGAGGTGTGTCGACACTTGGTTTGTGCGAAGGCGAGAGGTAAAGAAAGGGAAGAAAGGTTGGTTACACTAAACTACACTAAGATGCAAATGGAAATGGAGATAAGCAATAAACTAAGCCCCAAAGGGGGTAGAGAAATAATGTGAACATAAAGAAGTGTGTGTGTGTGTGTTCATTAAGCTCCTCACAACATGTAGTACATGAAATCATAAAACTACATCCAACTTTGCCTCTACATGAATTAAGATAAGACTACATCATTAAAACATACAAGACAATAATTGGAATGAAGCTACATGAACTCAAGTATAAAGACTATACCCTACTATGCCTCTACATGAATTAAGATTTCACTACATCATTAAAACATACAAGACATTAGCTAAGGTAAAGGCAACAAGAGTACATACACTACAAATTGTTTTTCCAATATTAACTTCATCCATATCCTAACCTTATCATTCCCCCATAAAATAGGTCCACTAATCAAAGCATAAACTAAGCTTCATTCAAGAGCATTAGCATATCAAAGATAAGAGTGGAGACCCATTAGATGGTTATGGAAATCATATAAAGCTCAAGGGATAAAAATAACACACACTTAATACACTATATGATTATATCACATATTTCTCCACCCCCCAAATGGGGATGGAACTACTCACTACTCATTACTCTAACTATATTAGCAAAAGAAAGCATAATACTGAAATGAAAGTTATACTAATCAAGCAAGAAATATTTAAAGAAGCATAAAACAAAACAAGCACCAAAGTAAACACATTAACTAAGCAAGAATTAACAAGCTAAAAAAAACTTCTATTGTGAACTCACTCAGATTACAAGCAGCCCTTCCTCCACTAGAGTTTTGCTTCAAGACTTCACTCTTAGTAGGGAAGAAAGCCACCAAAGAGAGAGATAGATACAATGGGAGGTGAAGAGTTCTATTTATAAGCATGGAAAAAGCTAATCCGGGACAATCCCCCGATGTGAGACTAAACCAATACCAAAAATAGCCTAAACGAACACTAATACAAGTCCAGGAGAAGTTGGGGCGGATCTTGCATGATCCAGACCGCCAATCGCGGTTCCAGACCGCCAATTGGCGGCCTATAAAGCCTAGAGAAGTCGGGGTCTTCTGGTGGGCTTTCCTTGGTGTGTTTCTTGGTCTTGGATGCATCTAACTTGTTTAGTGGAGCTCCGACCCGAATCGAATTGACAAAATACTCCTCATGATGGTGTGGAGTTTCCTGTTTTGCTCTTAGGTCCTTCTGTCTTACGATCAGGTCCTTCTCCCTTGCATCTTGGTCCCCAGGTCTCACAATTAGGTCATTTTTCCTGCTTTTCGGTCCTTTCATGGCACTTCTCTTCAAACCTCTTTATTTCTGAAAACTAAACATAAAACTCGTCACGTAGCATTGCTTAGGTGTAAGATAATGGATATAAGGTACAGATATAAGCATGAAATGATGTCAATCAAATACCCCCACACCTAAGTTTTTGCTAGTCTCGAGCAAAACAAAGAAAGAAGAAAGCATACGAAAAACAAGAAATCCTAACTCACTTTCGTAGGAATCACGGTTGCACTTAGCACGTGCAACAAGCCGTTAAACCTCCTTGTTGCCAAGGAGGAGGAGTGTTGTCTCCTGAGGGTTTTCAGCGGATAAACCCACAAAATCCGAACAAGATGCATTATTCAATCTAGACACTCGACTCGGTGGAAATATTTTGTCGATCCATAGACGTGGTAATCCTACGGGCCGACTCTATATAGGTAATCAGTCCACACCTAGCCTAATAAACCATTCGTGCAAGTTAAATAAGGAATTAAGTAAAAGACATGGACAACCTCAAGATCCTCAAGTGATACAAAGTGTAAGGTCCATTAAGGTTAGTATTTGCATTACCATTTTTTTCTTTTTGTTTCTTTTCACACATTTTTTTTCTTTTTATTAGTTGGAGCTTCATTCTCCCAGGGTCAGGTTTCGTGCATCATTGCCCATGAGGACTTACACTATCACGTACACCTTTCCCCAAATCTCCACATAGGGCAATCCCTACCACCCGTGTAACGGGAGTTCGGTCGGCGCATCCCAAGTCAGATGACTCGAAAGCACCAGGCACAAAGTCCCCTCAAACCTACTTTCCCGAGTGATAGGAGCCGTGCGAGAAGAGAGAACATCTACTCACTTATTTCTTATCTACAAATGAACCAAAACCCCTACACTAATGTCTCACAACAAGATTAAGAGGGTCCTTGACTACAGCAAACTTCCTAAATTAACAAACACGAATTATTGACTCACTAGGTTCAGGGTGGACTTCTTTGAATGTTTGAGCACTGAAACCCTATGATTACTCACCCCCAAAGGAAAACTGGGGTGCATCCTAACGACTCGATACATCCTAAAGCCACGTACTAGATATCCTAATGCATCAAGTTCAAGACAATTTTGGGAGCTATCTTTTTACTTTGCCTCTCAACGGTTTTGCACATGCTAAACACACGCAAAACCCACAAAACATTTTCTTTCGAAAACACATGAAGATTTTTAAAGAAATGTGGAAATTTTAAAGCACTAGGCAAGCAAAAGAAGACAAGTCACCCAAGGATCATGGCAAGCAAATATATCGATATTAAATGCAGCACACTAACATGACCCTAAATGCAAACAAAAGAAAACAAAATCAAAAGAAAAAACTCGACTATGTACACACGTAAAACACCCCCACACCTACTGCATACATTGTCCTCAATGAATGTGAGCAAAATACTACATGGATGTATGCATGAAATAGAATAGATCTCACCAACGTGAAGTACACAAGGAAGTTCATGGCTATGTTGATGGACACAACCCAACTTCCCTCAAAACCTGCGAGATGCTAAAGAAAGGGTACAAATACGTGAAAGAAATGGAGCCCAAATACTCAAGGGTTGGGGCCCACAACAATCGATGCTCACTAAAGGATTATTATTATTATTTTTTAACATATATACACATGAAAGCTCAACCACTCATGTAGGAGCATGAATGGTTGAGTGCGAGGGAGGTTCATGAAGGAACATGACCTCCTCGACTTCGGCTGGTGCCCCCTCCAAGTAGGGTTTGAGGCGTTGTGCATTAACTTTGAACACGTCCCCATTCCCTGGGTTCAAGATCTAAACCGCTCCATGAGGATAAACGGTTTGGACAATAAATGGGCCAGACAAGCGACTGCGGAGCTTACCCGCAAACAGATGAAGCCGGGAATTGTAGAGCAACACCTTCTGCCCGGCCGTAAACACCTTTCGCATAATCATGCGATCGTGAAACATCTTGGCTCGGGACTTATGAATTTTGGCATTCTCGTACGCATCATTGCGTAGCTCTTCTAATTCCACAATGTCGAGCTTACGTTGTACTCCTGCTTGATCAAGATCCATATTCAGGTTCTTGATCGCCCAAAAAGCATGATGCTCAAGCTCGACGGGTAGGTGGCAAGCCTTGCCGTACACTACCCGATATGGGGACATACCCAAATTGGTCTTATACGCGGTGCGGAAAGCCCACAACGAGTCATTCAACTTGGTAGACCAATCCTTCCTCGAGGAACTAACCGTCTTCTCAAGAATTTGCTTTAATTGACGGTTAGAGATTTCGACCTGCCCACTAGTTTGCGGATGGTATGGGGTCGCAAGCTTGTGGGTGATCAAATATTTCCTCATAAGCGCTTCAAAGGAGCGATTACAGAAGTGGGTACCCCTATCGCTGATTATGGTACGAGGAGTACCAAATCGCACAAAAATGTCCCTCAAGAATTTGGTGACCACCTTGTTGTCATTGGTCTTTGTGGGTATAGCCTCAACCCACTTAGACACATAGTCAACGGCCACCAGAATGTAAACATTCCAGAACATGTTCGGGAAGGGACCCACGAAATCGATGCCCCACACATCGAAGATGTCGACAACAAGGACATTTTGGAAAGGCATCATGTCACGTCGACCAATCCTGCCAAGGCGCTGACACCTATCACATTGCTTACAAAAGTCGTAAGCATCCTTGAAAAGATAGGGCCAGTAGAATCCAGATTGGAGCACCTTGGCAGCAGTTTTCTTTGCTCCAAAGTGTCCTCCACATGCCTTGGAATGGCAGAAGTGGAGTACACTTTGGAACTCGGTATCTGGGACGCACCGCCTGAAAATTTGGTCAGAGCAGTATTTGAATAGGTAGGGGTCGTCCTAGTGGAAGAATCTGTCATAAGATCTAAATTTGGATTGGTCAGATTTTGACCAACCCACAGGAAGTTGCTCAGTCACGAGGTAGTTCACGATGTCGGCAAACCAAGGGTTATCTTCGATCGTGAACAACTGCTCGTCAGGAAATTTATCGTCAATGATTTGGTCCTGTAGGTTGGTCGTCTCTAGACGAGACAAGTGGTCAGCTACAACGTTTTGACACCCTTTTTTGTCCCGAATCTCGAGATCGAATTCTTGTAACAACAAGATCCATCTCAAGAGTCGGGATTTTGCATCTTTCTTCGCCATGAGGTGCTTGATGGCTGTGTGATCAGAATAGATAATCACGTGGGAGCCAATCAAGTACGACCGGAATTTCTCCAAAGCAAATATGATTGCTAAGAATTCCTTCTCGGTCACAGTGTAGTTCAATTGGGCATCATTGAGTGTTCTACTGGCATAGTAGATCACATGAGGCAATTTGTCCAATCGTTGCCCAAGCACTGCTCCCACAGCGAAGTCAGATGCATCACACATTAACTCAAAGGGTTCAGTCCACACCGGTACCTTAATATGGGAGCTGAAGTCAACTCTTTCTTCAAGGTCAAAAAGGCATGGTGGCAATCCGGTGTGAACTCAAAAATGGCATCCTTAGCCAACAAGGTGGTAAGAGGTCGAGCAATTTTGCTAAAATCCCGAATGAACCGCCGATAGAATCCAGCATGCCCCAAAAAGGCGCGGATATCCTTCACATTACGTGGCGGTGGGAGATTAGCAATGGCACCCACTTTGGCGGGATCGACCTCAATTCCCCCACTTGAGACCACATGTCCAAGTACAATCCCTCGCTTCACCATGAAGTGACATTTCTCCCAATTGAGAGCGAGGTTCTTCTCACGGCATCGCTTGAGGACAAGGCTCAAGTGATGAAGGCACTCATCAAAGGAAGCGCCAAATATGGAAAAGTCGTCCATGAAGATCTCAAGGAAACGCTCAACCATATCGGAGAAGATACTAATCATACACCTCTGAAACGTTGCCGGCGCATTGCATAACCCAAAGGGCATGCGACGGTAGGCAAACGTGTCAAAGGGACAAGTGAATGTGGTTTTCTCTTGGTCCTCGGGGGCGATGGGAATTTGGTTGTAACCGGAGTATCCATCAAGAAAACAATAGTACTCATGTCCGGCCAACCTTTCCAACATCTGATCAATGAATGCCAACGGGAAATGATCTTTCCTCGTTGCCGCATTGAGCTTGCGATAATCCACGCAAACTCGCCAGCCAGTTTGCAGGCGTGTCGGGATAAGCTCATTATGCTCATTCTCCACAACCGTCACGCCTGACTTTTTGGGAACCACATGGACAGGACTCACCCAGGAACTATCAGAGATAGGATAGATTATACCATGATCCAAGCACTTAAGAACCTCCTTTCGGACGACTTCTTTCAGTACAGGATTCAATCTACGTTGTGGGTCCCTGCGGGGCCGAGAATCCTCTTCCATGTGGATCCGATGCTGAACAATACCAGGGCTAATTCCCTTGATATCCTTCAAGGACCACCCGATTGCCTCTTTGTTTTCAAAGAGTACTCTTTTGAGGGCAACCTCTTGATCTTTTTCAAGATCAGAAGCAATAGCGAGTGGCAAGGTCTCATTATCCCCTAAAAAGATGTACTTTAGGTTATCGGGGAGCGGTTTAAGCTCGACCAGAGGTGGGTCCTTGTCGGATTCAGAGTTACTTTCAAGTGGCTCAAGGGCCACGGGGTAAGAGGAGCAAGCACCCAGATGTGCCTCCTCGTTCAGAGATATGCTGGCGGATTCCTCAAGATCCTCTTCACTCGCAACCTGATCATTAGGCGCCTCAATAATATGTCGATGTGAGTCGAACATGCCTAATGAATCAGGCTCATCCGTGTCCTGGATGAAATTGGCTTCGACTGTGTCGTCGAAGAGCCCAGGTTGCTTACCAAGAGTGAAGATGTTTAAATCCGTCGTGAGGTTTCCAAAAGACAACCTCATCAAGCCATTGCGACAATTGATCAAAACATTAGATGTCGCAAGAAATGGCCTCCCAAGGATCACAGGAATCTGTCCTTGTGGGTTGGACACGGGTTCAGTATCCAAGATGATGAAATCAACTGGAAATACGAACTCACCCACTTTGATAAGGACATCCTCCACACTCCCTCGTGGAATTTTGACGGATCTATCAGCCAACTGGAGGGTTGTCCTCGTTGGTTTAAGATCGCCTATCCCAAGACTGAGTAAGGCAGGAGATTCACAGATGCCCCCAAATCCAATAGAGCTTGAGAGATGGTCACATTCCCAATCATGCAAGAGACAGTTGGACAACCTGGGTCCTTGTACTTGACATTCATGGGTTGTGTCAATATGGAGCTCACATTGGCGGCCAAAAAGGACTTTTTGGGCACATTTGTTTTTCTCTTGGTGGTGCAAAGGTCCTTGAGGAACTTGGCATACGGTGGCATTTGTTGAACAACGTGCAACAACGGGATGTTCACCTTTACGTGCCTAAGTACCTCAACGATCTTATCCCAATGCTCATCACGTTTTTTAGTCAACTGATGAGGGCATGGTGCCTTGGGGACATAAGAATCATGAGGAGGAGTCTCAGAATTAGGTTCGTTGACAGGCTCAAGACTCTCCTCGGAAGTCTCGCCAACAGGGTTGGCTTCCGGCATTTTCACATTGTTGTCAACGACCCTTCCCGATCTCAAGGTATGAATAACATTAGCATGTTGGGAAGGGTCACTTTCAACATTGTGTACATTTTGCCTGGTATTAGCAGGCTGACCCCTCGGATTAACCACAGGTTGACTCAGGAATTGACCCTTCTCGCGTTCATGGAGCTGATGAGCCAACTGGCTTACTTGCATTTCCAATGCTTTGACCGTATTATTGTTGGCCGCAAGCATGGATTGAGTGCTCTGCATGAATGCTTGAAGGGTTTGTTCAATGGTAGAGTCCTTAGGGTCAACCCGCTGGGGTGGTGGAGTCTGGTTAGAATAACCCGACGAAGAGGCCTGACCAGGTTGGTAATTTTGGTGCTGAGACCTTTGATGTGGGTGTTGGTAGGTCGCCGATGGGCGTGGAGGTTGATAAGTTGGAGGTTGAGGTTGAGCGTGCGAGCTCTGACCGTGGCCTCCACTAGACCCCCAAGAGAAGTTAGGATGGTTACGCCATCCCGGGTTGTAGGAGTGATTGTACGGGTCGTTACGGGGCCGCTGTTAATACATCGCATTTGCATGCTCAGTATCCCTTGGAGCGTAAGCGCATTCCAAGTCATCGTGGCTCGTAAGTCCACACCTAGTACACCCGGGAGTAGTGACCTGAGCTACAGGAGCTCGGTCCATCTCCAAACTCTCTATCCTACGCATGAGAGCAGCCATTTTCGCCTCAGACGCGATAGTCGACTCAACATGATATGATCTAGCTCGACCAGAAGACCTGGCGGCTGGTGGCTCTCTCATGGTGTCCCACTCAAAGGTACGCTCAGCCATAGCCTCAAAAGTGTCCCATGCCTCCTCGATGGGTTTCATTTGGAAGTCACCCTGACACATTGACTCCAACAATGTGCGGGTGTTGTAGTTGATGCCCTCATAAACAATTTGGCACAACTGCCAAAGCTCAATCCCATGATAAGGACACTGCTGGAGAAGGTCCTTTAACCTCTCAAAGAAACCATGAAACGATTCGGTCTCGGTCTGATACATTTGATGTATCTGGTGCCGTATCTGTTGAGTTTTCCTTTGAGGGAAAAATCTCTTCAGAAAGACGGTGACAAAGTCATCCCATGACCGAATCGAGCTCGCCGGGAGGCTATACATCTATTTCTTCACATTATCCTTCAATGGGAAAGAAATCATCCTCAACCGGACTGAATCCTCGTCAAGCTATTGAAGCTTGAACATGGAGCATACTTCCTCGAATTCGCGTATAAAAATATACGGATCCTCCTTATTGGCAGTAAAGGTTGGAAGCATGCTTACATACTGAGGTTTCAGCTCATAGTTGTTCCCGCGAGCAGGGGGAACAACTATGCAAGAAGGTTGCGCGGCCCGAACAGGATGGGTCCGCTCCCACAACGTCATCGGCCTATCCTGTCGAGCTAAAGGTGGTGGTGCACCTAGAACTCGATCCTGACCGAATCTCCCTTCCTCTCGAGTCAGAGGAGGAGGAGAAGGTGGTCTACGTGGTGGTGGGAATGGACCGAGGTAGTCCATGTATGGAACCCGGTCTCCCTCGCCACCACGAGACGACTCGGCCTCTTGCTCCAAGGGAGCACGAGGCGGAGATGGTCGATCACCAATATCTTCCATCTCAGAAATAAGCACTCTCTCGAGTCGAGCGCTCTCACCAGAACGAGCCCAACCTCGCATAAAAATACTCGACTCGACTCTAAACGACACACAACAGAAGGTGTACTCAGAGGAGGAGACTAAACGTAGAGAATATATGAGGAGAGGACTCAGATGAGGAGGGAAGAATCCCTAGAGCTAGCGAGGGTAGTGGGATCAGGAAGAAGCCTAACTAGCAAGCACGGCTCAAACAATGTAAGGCAATGGGTCCTTAAGCTAGACGACGCCTAACTTCGAGGTCACTAGCCTCAACACGCCTCATCTCCCTACAACGAGGACCACAATGCCCAGCAAGTGATACCAGATCCGGAGATCCAGTACCTCCTACTATCGACAAAGTAGGCAACGCCGATCAGGTCATGATGGTCTCGACTAGATTACTCTCCTAGTGCGTCCGAATTCCTTAGGGCCAATGTCTACTTGCTTTTAGTTAAGGCTTTATTAAGAGTGCTTTTTGGGGCCAAGGAAAGGGTGATGAAATCCCCCACCTTATCTTTTATGGGACAACCCCTCCTTAGTAGCGATTTGATCCTAGATCTAGCAATCAATCGCTCCAATCAAACACTCTCTCACTCTTGTCCCGATGCACCTTACTAACTAATGCATGACCGAAACATGCATGAGTGAGGGATGTGGGTGCACGTACCTTACGCCAGCAATCAATGACAAAATGTAAAGCAAAGAACAGACAAATGCATGCAAGGTCTACCAATGGTGCATGACCTAGATGGCAAGAAGTCTAATCTTTTGCTTTGAGTTTTATGGTCCAAGTTGATTAATGGGGGAGTGATTAATGATCTGGGAGCAAAATAGAAGTCATAGCATGCAAAATAGGGCTCCCAGATAACACAACTTGCAGCACTAACTACCAGAAGAAATTTGAGGGAAAGAAGCCCTCACCAGGCCGCCAATTGGCAGTCTACAACCGCTGATTGGCGGTCCCTTTTTGTCTTCTGGTCCTCAGATTTTCCTAGAAGCCTCCCCTTGATCAGATTGTTCCCTGAAACTAAGCAAAACTGAAAACAAAAAATTAAAAACCCCTCGAATCGTCCAAACCAAGGTCTGGACAGAGCACCTCCCCGGCAACGGCGCCAAAAACTTGATTGATCGTTTTATATTTAACCGCAAGTGCACGGCCGCGTTGAAGCGGTGACAAATACGGGTCGTCCACTGGGAGGTGTGTCGACACTTGGTTTGTGCGAAGGCGAGAGGTAAAGAAAGGGAAGAAAGGTTGGTTACACAAAACTACACTAAGATGCAAATGGAAATGGAGATAAGCAATAAACTAAGCCCCAAAAGGGTAGAGAAATAATGTGAACATAAAGAATTGTGTGTGTGTGTGTTCATTAAGCTCACAATATGTAGTACATGAAATCATAAAACTACATCCAACTTTGCCTCTACATGAATTAAGATAAGACTACATCATTAAAACATACAAGACAATAATTGGAATGAAGCTACATGAACTCAAGTATAAAGACTATACCCTACTATGCCTCTACATTAATTAAGATTTCCTACATCATTAAAACATACAAGACATTAGCTAAGGTAAAGGCAACAAGAGTACATACACTACAAATTGTTTTTCCAATATTAACTTCATCCATATCCTAACCTTATCATTCCCCATAAAATAGGTCCACTAATCAAAGCATAAGCTAAGCTTCATTCAAGAGCATTAGCATATCAAAGATAAGAGTGGAGACCCATTAGATGGTTATGGAAATCATATAAAGCTCAAGGGATAAAAATAACACACACTTAATACACTATATGATTATATCACATATTTTTCCACTCCCCAAATGGGGATGGAACTACTCACTACTCATTACTCTAACTATATTAGCAAAAGAAAGCATAATACTGAAATGAAAGTTATACTAATCAAGCAAGAAATATTTAAAGAAGCATAAAACAAAACAAGCACCAAAGTAAACACATTAACTAAGCAAGAATTAACAAGCTAAAAAAACTTCTATTATGAACTCACTCAGATTACAAGCAGCCCTTCCTCCACTAGAGTTTTGCTTCAAGGCTTCACTCTTAGTAGGGAAGAAAGCCACCAAAGAGAGAGATAGATACAATGGGAGGTGAAGAGTTCTATTTATAAGCATGGAAAAAGCTAATCCGGGACA
The DNA here is from genome assembly GCA_963682175.1 of Triglochin maritima. NCBI lineage: Eukaryota > Viridiplantae > Streptophyta > Magnoliopsida > Alismatales > Juncaginaceae > Triglochin > Triglochin maritima. The sequence continues at coordinate 35,673,101 of OY821773.1, read as the reverse complement.
ATCCCCCGATGTGGGACTAAACCAATACCAAAAATAGCCTAAACGAACACTAATACAAGTCCAGGAGAAGTTGGCGTGGATCTTGCATGATCCAGACCGCCAATTGGCGGGCTATAAAGCCCAGATCCGTCGGGGTCTTCTGGTGGGCTTTCCTTGGTGTGTTTCTTGGTCTTGGATGCATCTAACTTGTTTAGTGAATCTCCGACCCGAATCGAATTGACAAAATACTCCTCATGATGGTGTGGAGTTTCCTGTTTTTCTCTTAGGTCCTTCTGTCATACGATCAGGTCCTTCTCCCTTGCATCTTGGTCCCCAGGTCTCACAATTAGGTCTTTTTTCCTGCTTTTGGGTCCTTTCATGGCTCTTCTCTTCAAACCTCTTTATTTCTGAAAACTAAACATAAAACTCGTCACGTAGCATTGCTTAGGTGTAAGATAATGGATATAAGGTACAGATATAAGCACGAAATGATGTCAATCAGTCACCTTTCTCGTCAACATGAGGATTCATCTTTTGATATCGAACCACCCCACATCTACATATTCAAAGCACAATCGTTCAGAGTGAAACTCGAAGTCAGTTTGAGGGACTAGGGGTTGCAATTCATGATCACTTAGTGGAGGATTCGATTCCAATTAAGAATAGCATGGACCGGTTTTATTATGAGTCGGCACAAGATTGTGACTTATCTTTTTGTTCTGTGGCCCTTGAGCAACATGATCTTAATGTTGTGACTCTAAAGGACTCACCTATGGTGGAGCAAGGCCTCCCTACTACTCTTAATTTCATACAACCTGATAAGGGTTTTCTCCTCACTATTGTTTCTGATCAACTTGAAAATGATGGGACATCAAACAACTACATTGCCAGTGACGGTATTGGGTGTTCCTTAGAGGAGACTATGGGTAAGAGACCCACTTTCGGTTCACCATGTGGGTTGGACATGCATAACGAGATTCTTGACCTTTTTCTGACCCACCGGCCTATTGGTTGGAGAGTTTGGATTGTTGATCATAGCTTCAGTACCACAACGGCATAAAATCTTCTTCCGTTGCACAATATTTCTCAAACTCTTGAGTGGTTCGAGCTCTTTCAGTTTGATCCTTTGAATTAGACGCTTTGGCGTCCAATTCATGAACCTCTCCTGTCATCTTGGGCACTTTGTGAGGGGGCCCACACATGAGTATTTTGGGCCTGGCTGGTGATAAGCCGGAGGAAGGTGAGGAATTGATTGAAATCAATTCAAGTCAAGGTCAAGGTCGCATTCCTAACTCAACTTTGTTCTAGACGCCTCTCCACTGGTACTAGTGATCCTCTGATTCCCGATCAGGTTCGGTAGAACGTGGGTCTCCAAAACCCAATGTCGTAGGTTCAAATCCTAAAGAGTGTGTTACCCTTCCACTTCCCTTCTCCCATTCAATATAGTATAAATATTTTATAAAGATAAAGATGGAGGACTCTAAAGAACCCTAGGAACTACAACCTTGACTAAGAAAGTTCCACACATATGATAACGCCTGGAAATGAGGCAAGAGTGCGAGTGATAGGACAACCGGTTCCCGTCGACTGTCGTGTGTTACCTTTCTCGAACAAAGCCGCCAGTTTGTGGCCCCGGGTTGTCTCTTGTGTGTGAGGGAGAAACCCTAGATCCGTTCTTTCACCAAAGTCGCATAGCCACAAGTGAAGCATCTGGATATTGGCATCTGGGTCAACGGCCCCGCTCGAAAAAGTCTTTTTTGTCTATGAGCGGGTTGGGTTCTAAGGAGAAGGTTCTAGATCTTCAAAGTAGAATCTCGATCAGCCTACGAGCTTCTGGATTTCCTACGATATCTCATCCTGGAGGGGTTGCCAACCTTGTCCCTTGGAGAAGCAATGACCATAGTTCTTAACCTCCCTGTCTCCCAGGAAATTCCGTGGTTGACTTGGATAGCAGGAGGGTTACACTGCTTGCGATCATCCCATCCATCATCGATTATTGTGAATGGGGTGTTCCTATCATTGGTGGGGCGGGTAGAGCTCGTCCGTAGTGTGCTCACCTCCTACAACATCTACTGGTCCTCCACTTTTCTCTTGCCTAGAAGTGTCCTAAAGCAGATCGATTGTGTATTCATTCGATTTCTTTAGAGTCAAACAATGTTTAGTATACTTGACAAGTACCAGTGAGCTATTACGCTTTCTTCAAAGGATGGCTGCTTCCAAGCTTTTTTCAAGAATAATCGAGCAAACAGGAGGAGCTTGACAGGATGGCTTGGTAAGTGATTGACATCATTTCATGCTAATATTCGTATCTTATATCCATTATCTAATATCTAAGCAATGCTATGTGACGAGTTTTATGTTTGAATTTCAGAAATAAAGAGGTTTGAAGAGAAGAGCCATGAAAGGACCCAAAAGCAAGAAAAAGGACTTAATCGTGAGACCTGGGGACTAAGATGCAAGGGAGAAGGACCTGATCGTAAGACTGAAGGACCTAAGAGTAAAACAAGAAACTCCACACCATCATGGGGAGTATTTTGGCAATTCGATTCGGGTCGGAGCTCGATCAGACCAAGTAGATGCATCCAAGACCCAGAAATACTTCAAGAAAAGCCCACAAAGAAAACCAGACGGATCTAAAGCTTATAGACCGCCAATTGGCCGTCTGGAACCGCCAATTGGCAGTCCATATAGCCCAGGATCCGTTTAGTTTTCTGTAGTACGTGTATTAGTGTATGCTTAGTCTATTTTTGGTATTGGTTTAGTCCCACATCGGGGGATTGTCCCCTATTAGCTTTTTCCATGCTTATAAATAGAACTCTTCACCTTCCATTGTAATTACCCATTACTTGGTGGCATTCTCTCTACTAAGGAGTGAGCCTTGAAGAAAAAACTCAAGGTGGAGAAGAATACTATCTTCAATGTGAGTCATTTGTTAATAAAATAATTCTTCTAGTTTCTTTTAATCTTGTTTTTTAATTTGTGCATGTTTGTTTAGTCTTTCATTTCCTTTTAAGCTTCTTTAATACTTCTTTCTTTCTTAGTTAACTATCATTTCAGTATTATGCTTTCTTTTGTTAATATAGTTAGTGTAATGAGTAGTGAGTAGTTCCATCCCCTTTGGGGGTGGAGTAGATGTATGTACATTTTATGTAGGTGGTATGAATGCTTAATAGGAATGTTTTGTGAGAAATATTAGTATGCTTGCTTGAATTATTAAGAACCTTACATGATGGTTTCTGCCATAGCTTAGGTACACTCTATGCTGGTCTAAGTGTCTTAATAACAACCTTGCATTGCTCATATTAATCATCTAGGTTAGTGTTGTAATGATAGGTCTTGCCATAGTTAGGTACTTCTTATGCATTAACAACACTAACTACTTGAGCTTCTTGTATGCATTTCATATCACACTTATTTCATGTGCACACACACACACTCCACCCCTGAGGGGTTTTCATTCCTTTGATTTTATCATTTGCATTAGTTGATTAGCTTAGTTGTTTAGTTCATTTTAGCTTGTTTGTTTACTAGTTTAGCATTGTAGTGTAGTTTAGTGTAATACATCCTTCTTCCTTTTCTTTACCTCTCGCATTCGAACAAACCACGTGTCGACACACCTCCCAGTGGATGACCCGTATTTGCCACTGCTTCAACGCGGCCGTGTACTTGCGGTTAATATAAGACGATCAATCAAGTTTTTGGCGCCGTTGCCGGGGAGATGCTCTGTCCAAACGTTGGTTTGGACGATTCGAGGGGTTTTTAATTTTTTGTTTTCAGTTTTTCTTAGTTTCAGGGATCCTAGAGCTCACGGGGAGCTACTGGAGGAGTTGGATCACCCAATCTTCAAAACGGACCGCCAATCAGCTGTCTCAGACCGCCAATTGGCGGCCTGGTGAGGGTTTCTGACTCTCAGTTTTCTTCTGGTAGTTGATTAGTTCATTGTTGTTATCTGGGAGCCCTATTTTGCATGCTATGACTTCTCGTTTGATCCCAGATCATTAATCACTCCCCCATTAATCAACTTGGCCCCAAAATCCAAACCAAAAGACTAGACGTTCTTACTTGGTTAGGTCACGCATCATGTATTGACTTAGGCATATAGTTATCTTTTCTTTTAGCTTTATTCTCAGTTGTTGAGCGCTGGTGTGAGGTACGCAATTTCCTACACTCATTCATGCATCTCGTATGCCCATGCATTAGTTAGTAGGAATTTTATCAGGACAAGAGTGAGTGAGCGTTTGATTGGAGCGATTGATTGCTAGATTTAGGATCAAAACGCTTCTAAGGAGGGACTGTCCCATAGAAGATAAGGTGAGGGATTTCATCACCCTTTCCTTGGCCCCAAAAATCACTCTTAATGAAGCCTTAACTAAAAGCAAGTAGACATTTACCCTAGGATTGCGGGCGCACTAGGAGAGTAATCTAGTTGAGACTGTCATGACCTGATCGGCATTGCCTACCTTGTCGATAGTACGAGGTACTGGATCTCCGGATCTGGTATCACTTGCTGGGCATTGTGGTCCTCGTTGTAGGGAGGTGAGGCGTGTCGAGGCTAGTGACCTCGAAGTTAGGCGTCATCTAGCCTAAGGACTCATTGCCTTACATTGTTGAACCGTGCTTGCTAGTTAGGCTTCTACCTAATCCCTTCACCCACGCTAGCTTTAGGGATTCTTCCCTTCTCCTCTGAGTCATCTTCTTCTCACCTACTTCTACGTTTTAGTCTCCTCCCCTTTACACTCTCTGGTAGCGTTTGAGGGTCGCGTCGAGCACTTCTTGCAAACTTAGTCTCGTGGTGGTGAGAGTGGTCGACTCGAGAGTTGTTTGTTGAGATGGATGGTTACATGGGCGACCATCCATATCATTGTTGGGACCAGGACAATTCTTCCTGGTATTCCGGACCCATGCAACTGGGGGTGGCTCAGACGAACACCCCGTAGGGTTGGGATAATCTTCATTGTGTGACTGAGCAATCTTCATATTGGGGTAACATGAGAGAGGCACCGACTGCTAGACCACCATCTAGTTACGTCGGATCATATATTGGTCATCAATCTAAGACATTACAAGAACCTTTGGCCTCTTTCATGCATGTGGTAGATGACATGGGTGCACCAGTGGCTCCAGTAGCCGTACCGTGTCACTATTGTGGGTTGAGTGGTCATGATTCTGGGGAATGTCCTTATGTTCCCCCAGAGCCTGAGTATGAGCATACCTTTTCCCAAAATTCTCAATATGACCATTACGCATCCGCGTACAACCCGAGAGGGATGGATTCGTGGGGAGACAATTCGTATTCAAATTCTTATACTTCATTTCCACCCCAGTATCCTCCTCCCGAATACCCAGAATTCTACCAACACCCCACTCCAAATCATTGGACTCATTCTCGGCCCATCAACACCCAACCCCAAAATTTCCCAAGCTCTGACTTGGACCTCATCGTTGACCGCATATCTGATTCCTTGAAACAAACTTTCCTTACGTTCATGGAAACCGCTCAACAGTCCATACAAAATATGACACTGCAAGTGAGTCAAATGTCGCAACAATTATGTGAACGTGAGGAAAGTGACATTTCATGTCAACATGAGGATTCTTCTTCTGATATTGAACCACCACCACATCCACAAATTGAAAGCACAACCTGTCAAAGTTAAACTCCTAGTCAGTCTGAGGGACTTGGGGTTTCAATTCACGATTACTTAGTGGAGGATTCGATTCAAATTAAGAATAACTTGGACCAGCTTCATTATGAGTCGGCACAGGATTGTGCCTTATCGTTTTGTCCCGTGGCCCTTGAGCCACATGATCTTCATGTTATACCTCTTAAGGACTCACCTCTTGTGGAGCAAGAGGTCCCTAGTACCCTCAATCTCATACGACCTTATGAGAGTTTGCCTCTCACTATTGTTCCTGATCATCTTGGAAATGATGGAACATCAAACAACAACATTGCCCATGAGGGTATTAGGAGTTCCATGGAGGATACCTTGCGTATGAGACTCACTTCCTGTTCTCCTGGTGAGTTGAACACGCATAACGAGGTACTTCACCTCGTTCCGACCACCAGCCTGTTGTTTGGAGAGTTTGGATTGATGATCATAACTTCAGTTCCGCAACGGGAGAGATTCTTCTTCCGTTGCCCCTTATTTCCCAAACTCTCGAAAGGTTCAAGCTCTTTCAGTTTGATCCTTTGAATGAGACGCCTTTGCGTCCAATTCATGAACCTCTCATTTCATCTAGTGCACTTTGTGAAGGGGGCCCACGCATGCGTATTCTGGCCCCGCGTGTTGTCATGTTCCCTTTCCAAGTACATTGACCCACTCTTGAGGTTCCCATTTGATGTCTTTTGACAAATGAAAATGGGAACTTATGTTTGTACATAGTTATATTAAAAAAAGTACAATAAAAGACTCCTTCAGTGAGCATCGATAGTTGTGAGCCCCAACCCTTGTGTATTTGGGCTCCATTTAATTCACGTATTTGTATCCTTTCTTTAGCATCTCACAGGTTTTGAGGGAATTTGGGTTTGTGTCCATCAACATGACCTTGAACTTCCCTCTGTACTTTATGATTGGTAAGATCTCACCTTTTTCATGCATAAATCCATGTAGTATCTTGCTCACATTCATTGAGAACAATGCATGAAGTAGGTGTGGGGGTGTTTTACGTATGTACATAGTCGAGTCTTTTCTTTTGATTTTGTTTTCTTTTGTTTGCATTGTTAGGGCCATGTTAGTGTGCTGCATTTAATATCGATATATATGCTTAACATTATCCTTGGGTGACTTATCTTCTTTTGCTTGCATAGTGCTTCAAAATTTTCACATTTCTTTCAAAATCGTCATGTGTTTGCGAAAGAAAATGTTTTGTGGGTTTTGCGTGTGTTTAGCATGTGCAAAACCGTTGAGAGGCAAAGTAAAAAGAAAGCTCCCAAAATTGTCTTGAACTTGATGCATTAGGATATCTAGTAGAGTGGCTTTGGGATTTATGGAGTCGTTAGGATGCACCCCAGTTTTCCTTTGGGGGGTGAGTAATCATAGGGTTTCAGTGCTCAAACATTCAAAGAAGTCCACCCTGAACCTAGTGAGTTAATAATTCGTGTCTGTTAACTTAAGAAAGTTTGTTGTAGTCAAGGACCCTTTAAATCTTGTTGTGAGACATTAAGTGTAGGGGTTTTGGTTCATGTGTATATAAGAGATAAGTGAGTAGGTGTTCTCTCTTCTCTCACGGCTCCTACCACTCGGGAAAGTATGTCTGAAGGGACTTTGTGCTTGGTGCTTTCGAGTCATCTGACTTGGGATGAGCCGACCGAACTCTCATTACGCGGGTGGTAGGGAATACCCTATGTGGAGATTTGGGGAAAGGTGTACGTGATAGTGTAAGTCCTCATGGGCAATGATGCACGAAACCTGACCATGGAAGAATGAAGCTCCAACTAAAAAAAAGAAAAAGAAAAAAAATGAGAAAAGAAACAAAAACAAAAAAAATTGGTAATAAGAACCATAATGGACTTTACACTTTGTAGGACTTGAGGATGTTGAGGTTGTCCATGTCTTTCACTAAATTCCTTATTTAACTTGCACGAATGGTTTATTAGGCTAGGTGTAGACCGATTACCTATATAGCGTCGGCCCGTAGGATTACCGCGTCCATTGATCGACAAAATATTTCCAACGAGTCGAGGTCTAGATTGAATAATGCATCTTGTTCGGATTTTGTGGGTATATCAGCTGAAAACCCTCAGGAGACAACACTCCTCCTCCTTGGCAACAAGGAGGTTTAAGGGCTTGTTGCACGTGATAAGTGCAACTGTGATTCCTACGAAAGTGAGTTAGGATTTCTTGTTTCTCGTTTGCTTTTCTCTTTCTTTGTTTTTCTCGGGACTAGCAAAATCTTAGGTGTGGGGGTATTTAATTGACATCATTTCATGCTCATATTCATATCTTATATCCATTATCTTACATCTAAGCAATGCTATGTGACGAGTTTTATGTTTGAATTTCAGAAATAAAGAGGTTTGAAGAGAAGAGCCATGAAAGGACCCAAAAGCAAGAAAAAGGACTTAATCGTGAGACCTGGGGACTAAGATGCAAGGGAGAAGGACCTGATCGTAAGACCGAAGGACCTAAGAGCAAAACAGGAAACTCCACACCATCATGGGGAGTATTTTGGCAATTCGATTCGGGTCGGAGCTCCAACAGACCAAGTAGATGCATCCAAGACTCAGAAATACTTCAAGCAAAGCCCACAAAGAAAACTAGACGGATCTAAAGCTTATAGACCCCCAATTGGCAGTCTGGAACCGCCAATTGGCGGTCCATATAGCCCAGGATCAGTTTAGTTTTTTGTAGCACGTGTATTAGTGTATGCTTAGTCTATTTTTGGTATTGGTTTAGTTCCACATCGGGGGATTTTCCCTGATTAGCTTTTTCCATGCTTATAAATAGAACTCTTCACCTTCCATTATAATTACCCATTGCTTGGTGGCATTCTCTCTACTAAGGAGTGAGCCTTGAAGCAAAAACTCAAGGTGGAGAAGAATGCTACCTTCAATGTGAGTCATTTGTTAATAAAATAATTCTTCTAGTTTCTTTTAATCTTGTCTTTTAATTTGTGCATGTTTGTTTAGTCTTTCATTTCCTTTTAAGCTTCTTTAATACTTCTTGCTTTCTTAGTTAACTTTCATTTCAGTATTATGCTTTCTTTTGTTAATATAGTTAGTGTAATGAGTAGTGAGTAGTTCCATCCCCTTTGGGGGTGGAGTAGATGTATGTACATGTTATGTAGGTGGTATGAATGCTTAATAGGAATGTTTTGTGAGAAATATTAGTATGCTTGCTTGAATTATTAAGAACCATACTTGATGGTTTCTGCCATAGCTTAGGTACACTCCATGCTTGTCTAAGTGTCTTAATAACAACCTTGTATTGCTCATATTAATCACCTAGGTTAGTGTTGTAATGATAGGTCTTGCCATAGTTAGGTACTTTTTATGCATTAACAACACTAACTACTTGAGCTTCTTGTATGCATTTCATATCACACTTATTTCATGTGCACACACACACACTCCACCCCTGAGGGGTTTTAATTCCTGTGATTTTATCTTTTGCATTAGTTGATTAGCTTAGTTGTTTAGTTCATTTTAGCTTGGTTGTTCACTAGTTTAGCATTGTAGTGTAGTTTAGTATAATACATCCTTCTTCCTTTTCTTTACCTCTCGCATTCGAACAAACCAAGTGTCGACACACCTCCCAATGGATGACCCGTATTTGTCACCGCTTCAACGCGGTCGTGCACCTGCGGTTAATATAAAATGATCAATCAGTAAGCAAGCAACCCGTTATGTAGACGCCAATCCCCGTTCTTCCCCAGACCTCTCAGTCAAAAATGGGTTTGTGCCGCAGGTGTGGAACGATCTACTCTACACAGGTGTGGTCTTACTGGTCCTCATTCTTCGAGAATAAGAAAGATCATTTTCATGTTTGAATTTGTTCATTTGTCGGGCAGTGAAGCTTACACTTGTTCACTTCTCCTGATGGTTCACCAGGGCCTCCTACTGCCGGCTTTTGAAAGAATGATCATGATGGAGCTTGATTTTTCTTCGAACCCACACTTGAGAACGAAATTCAGATTTTCGGAGGGCCTAGGACCTTCTGCTCATTCCTTCTTACTGCCGGCTTTCGACAAAACGAACATGATGGAGATTGATTCTTCTTCGAACTCGTGACTCAACCCGTAGATGGTGATACCGGAGACTTGATCTTCTCCTATTCACTTGTGCTGGTGGCGGAGAGATCGGCGCTCGTGAATGGAAAGGATCTGACTCGTGAATGGCTCGTTCCACAGGTCTTTGGCACATAAGGTCTTCAAATGGTCCCATAATTCCCCTCTGGCTCCCTCGCTTTGTTCTTACCTCTCGTTCAGACGGCCAGTGAAAAAGACACTTCAAAGGCTTCGGGATCGAGGTATCATTAGCCGAAGAAGACCCTGACCAATTCACGTGGCCTGCTTGACAAATATCAGCAACAGAGACATTGTAAATTGGTGTCATGTTCCCATTTCAAGTGCATTGATCCACTTTAGAGGTTCCCATTTAATGTCCTTTGACAAATGAAGATGTGAACTTATTTTTGTACATAGTTTTATTTCAAAAAACAAAAAAACAATCAAAAAAAAAAGAAAGAAGAGGACTCCAAGAGTGAGCACAACTTGTTGTGAGCTCCAACCCCTGTGTATTTGGGCCCCATTTGTTTCACGTAATTTTATCCCTTCTTTGCTATTTCACAGGTTTTGAGGGGAGTTTGGGTTTATGTTCATCAACATAACCATGAACTCCCCTTTTCGCTTCACGTTGGTGAGATCTTTTCTTTTTCATGCATAAATCCATGCAATATCATGCTCACATACATTGAGGACAATGCATGAAGTAAGTGTGTGTAGGGGGTATTTTAAGTGTGTACATAGTTGAGTCTTTCTCCTTTTGTGTTGTTTTCTTTTGTTTGTATTGTTAGGGTCATATTAGTGTGATATATTTAATATCGATATATCTGCTTCCCATGATCCTGGGGTGACTTGTCTTCTTTTGCTTGCCTTGTGCTTTAAATTTTCACATTTCTTTCAAAATCTTCATGTGTTTGTGAAAGATAATATTTTGTGGGTTTTGCGTGTGTTTAGCATATGCAAAACCGTTGAGTAAAAAGGAAGCTCCCAAAATTGACTTGAACTTGATGCATTAGGATATCTAGGACACCTGCTTTAGGTTTTATCTAGTCGTAAGGATGCACCCCAGTTTTCTCTCGGGTGGGGGAGTAATCGTAGGGTTTTAGTACTCAAACAAATAAAGTAGTCCACCCTGGACACAAACCCGAATTTCCTTCAAAACATGTGAAATACTTAAGAAGGGGGATAAATACGTGAAACAAATGGGACCAAAATACACAAGGGTTGGAGCCCACAATTAGCTATGCTCACTCTTGGAGTCTTTTTTTTCACACGAAATAAGATTTATCACCATCATTAAAACATACAAGACATAAATTAGAATAAAGCCAACATGAGCACATGCATGCAGATGTCTTGTTTCCTTGTTCCACTCCATCCTTATCCTAACCACATCATTCCCCATACAACAGGTCCACTAATCTAAGCATGTGCTAAGCATCACTCAATAGCATTAGCACATCAAAGATAAGAGTGAAATCCCATTACATGGTTGTTGAAATCATGTAAGGCTCAAAGGATAGGATTAACACACACTAATACATCGAATAGTCACAATACTTTCTTCTCCACCTCTTAATGGTGGTGGACTACTCTCTACTCATCTCTACAGTAAAGAAAGCATGAAAAGAACATAAACCCATAATGGAAAATGAAGGGAAAAAGATTAAGCAAATAACAACATAAAAGAAATTGCATCAAAGGAAAAACATGTAATTAAAGAACAACACTAACACTTGATTGAAAAGAAAAGATTACAAAGTTTATCCTTCTTCTCCTCTTGCACTAATCAGTAGACAAATAAACCTAAACTAATGGAGGAGCAAGAAGAAGTGGGAGAGGAGGGATTACAATGGTATATATAGACTAATACATGGTTATGATTAATCTGGGAATAATATGACGTCTCTAAATGACATCTGATGGTCCGAGAATGCTCTAACCCAAATACCCAACCCACGACCAAAATTGGAGGTCCTATGGACCCTTTTGATCCGCCAGTGGCGGATGAAATAGGTCTAATCGAGTTGCGATTTTGGCTTCTACTTTATTTCTTCATTTGGCATGTGGGGGTGAAGTCCTGATCCATTGGCTTGAATCACTTTGATTTAAATTGGAGAAATACTGATTTTATTCAAGTCACGTGGCACAACATTTTGTCGTTTACCATCAGGTCCCTCCGGGTTTTCACTTGGGTCCTTTCGGATTTGCGATCCAATCCTTGTGCATTACAAACAGGTCCACAACCTTCCAAATCAGTCAATACTTATTACATTTAGGTCTTTTTTTCTCCCTTCCTTGTTTTTATTACCTTACTCCGGAAACACTACAAACAACAACTCGAGTAGCACAACATTAGGGTAAAATAAAAAATATATGGCATGAATATGATGCATGATATGCTATTAATCACCATTCGGGAAGAGAGAAAACGCTACTCAGTTATTTCTTATTTACACATGAACTAAAACCCCTACACTTATGGGTTCACAATAATAGCTTAAGGTATCATGAAGGGTGAAAGGTCATCGAATGAGAACAACGAGTCATGTGGACCAGAGATCTGCCACGATGGGCCCGCATCTTTGGTACTCTGCGGTATTATGAGGGGTGAAAGGTCAAAACTGAGAGGCTCAAACCCCTCATGATATTGGTTGGGTGTTGGGAACGTGAATGATTGGAGCTGCGTTGTCTCACTAGGGTTAGTGGCTCCTCGAACAAAACCCTCCAACCAATAGGCAGGTGCATCAGAATGAGTTCCTTAGGCTCATTTGTGTGATGTGACGCACTAGTCTCACTGAGTACGTGGCTTCTCCCCAAGTAGTCTAGCAAGGACCACCCAACCTCCTTTAAATTATAAATCATATCCTTAGTCGCATGTGTTTGCCTTTGTTGGAGTCAAGATGAGGCTCAACGACCACGGGATATGAGGTAAAGACATTTTCTGGTATGGGCATATGATGAGTTGTGTCCCCCTCACTAACAATCTCAACTGAATCATGCAACAAACACTCCCTTTGTGTATTCTTGTTTGATGTCAACTCACTTTATTGCACTGCAAAGATAGACAATGAGTTTTCCCTTGGCACAAGAACATTTTGAATGGGTTGCTTTGGTACTTTCTCTAGTTGGCGGATGAGGTTGAGATTTAAAGGTTGGTCCAAGGGATATAGTTGCCTACCAGAGTTCCTCAATAATCCCCTTTGGGACACAAATGGATCTATCCTCCAATTGGAGGGCGATCTTAGGAACATTGCAGCCAACAAGGCTTTCTTAGGAACATTGGCCTTCTTCTTGGTTGTGTAGAGATCCTTCAAAACTTTGGCATATTGAGGTATTTGTTGGATGACATCCAACAAGGGGGATGTTAACCTTCACTTGCTTAAAAACCTCTAATATCTTATCATTGTGTCACTCTGCTTTTTGGTTAACCTACAAGGATGTGGAGCTTTTGGTAAGTAGGTTTTCTAGGATGCCAGAGAAGGAGGCGTTGGTGTATTACCCTCACCCTCAACCTCTTTCTCACCGTCATTCATACCAAGGGCTACACAAATACTGGCAGCAGCAAGAAAATGTGGTTATCGACCTGCTTTCCATTCCTTAACGTTACAATGACATAGACATGGTGAACATGTTCCTCCACAAGGTTCACTTGCTGCCCTCGAGGTACCGAACTCTCATTTTGCGTGTGTAGTTGCTGGTACATGTGAGAACTAGCCTCAGGCTGGCTAGGCATCTTTTCTGGTTCTCTGTCATGTAGGACTGAGACAATTGACCTATCCAAAGCTCCATAGACTTGATGGTCTGCTGATTTGAAGTTAGAACTTGACTTGTGGATGACATGAAGTTTTTAATTGCATTTTCAAGTCCATGAGTAAAGATCTCAAGCAAATTGAATTGGGTTCTCATATTGTTGGAGTTTCGGAAACCTGGTGGGTTAGGGGGTTCAACTTGGGGTGGCTGATAAGAGTGAGAATGCGTAGGAGGATGGTATGGTCGGTTAGGTGGACAGGAGAAGTTTGGAGGACCATCGTGGAGATTGTTTTGGTTCATGAAAAAGTTACAGTGGTTCCTCCATCCATGGTTATATGATGATGAATATGAGCCATTCTTGGGTCTATCATAGATGGCATTGACTTGCTCCATCTCAGGAGGAATGGAGGCACACTCGTCCACCTAAATGATCTACCCTACCACAAATATATCAAGCAATAAAACGAGATGCAGACACATGAGACACACTTTGTTGGTTTTTAAGTGCAATCGAATCCATACGGTGCATTAAGGCCGCCATGCGTACCTCGTTGGCCGTAGTGGTATCGACAACAATTACGGCTCCCGATTTAGTCGAGTTTGCATTTGCGATCCTCGCTCCTATGCTAGATGATGGTGATGGTTCCCTCTCACACTCCCACTGTATATTTTCTTAGCGAGGTCTTCTACGAAAGCCCATGCCTCCCTTTCATCCTTTCGTAAGAACTCTCCTTGACACATGGACTCAAGGAGTGCTCCACACGGGATATGAAGACCCTCATAAACAATCTGAAAAAGGTGCCACAACTCGATGCCATGGTGTGGGCATGTGGATAGTAGCTCCTTGAACCTCTCTAAATATGCATGGAATGATTCGGTGTCATGCTGATAAAATTAATGATTTCATTCCTCAGTTTTTGATTCTGATGATTTGGAAAGTATTTCTTGAGGAATGCATATTAGAATCCATCCCAAGTTCTAAAGGCATTCGCCTAATTTCTATACGACCACTTTTTCGCATCAACCTTCAATGCAAAAAGAACAAGCCTCAGGTGGGTGGAGTCTATGTTGAGTTGTTGCAACTTGAACATTGCATAGACTTCCTCAAATTCTATGAGAAGAGATAGGGGTCACCCTTCCCAGTGAAGTAAGGGATCATGGAGATAAATTGAGGATTAACCTCGAAGTGCTTCCCTGTTGCATGGGGCAACACGATGCAGGATGTAAGAGCAGTCAGTGTCGGAAACAGATGGAACATGTGGGTTCAGCAATTGCTCCTCCTCGTGGTATTGATCAGCAATGGAACCCGAACTATATAGGACACGGGACATGGATGCAATCGAGGATAGATCAATGTCGTATCTGGGCAAATGACCCTCAATGTCTCGTGAGAACATAGGCTTGCGCAAAGGTGCACACAAACAAGAACCAAACGTAAAACTTTTTTGTTTGTTTTCAGAACAACAAGAAAACTAAGAATGGTAGATGAGAAGACTAGAGGACGCAGAGGAGAGGGGAGAAGCCCTTAATCTACGAGTTATGGGTGAGGGTAGAAGACAAGCAATCAAACATGGCTCAAAAAGCTTAGGGCTATAGGTCCTTAGGCTAGACGATGCATAACTTGGAGATCACTAGGCTCGACGCGCCTCACCTCCCTACAACGAAGACCACAATGCCCAACAAGTGATACCAGATATGGAGATCTAGCACCTCCTATTGGTATTTTGGCCTTAATCTATGTTTTGATGATTTAATCAACCTAATCTTAATTACAATCAATGTAGAGTAGCGCACATTATGCATAGCATATATATTGTTTGTGCTAACTTCTACAGGTGATCAAGATTCAAGAAAGAAAGGAAATCAAGTCAAGACAAGTAATAAAGCTCATTTGAAGACATGTAATCTTGATTTATTTTGAGTCTTAGGAACATTGTGTAATTAAACATGCATGAGCTCAAATCAAATTAAACACACACTAGGTTCCGTATAGAAGTCACATGCAAAAATTCACAACAAATGGACATCAATCGATCACCCAAACTAGAACCGGAAAATACTTAAACCAAACCTGGTCTGCAAATGCCGATTCGGTCGACCGGAACGAGTTCTTCGTTCGACCAATTGGGTATGTTAATATTGTTAGCCTATGTGTTGAACCGGTCGACCGTCACAAGCCTTTTGTTCGACCGTCTACACGTGTCAAGGGACCGTTAGAGTTGTCGTATTCTACAACGGTCAGATTTCCCAAAGCCCAAATTTTACCAGACTTCTTGTCGATCGCCATTTACCTATCGGGCGACCGATCAAACGGTCGAACGTCTCTAGAGGTTTCCGGCCGAACATCTCCTAGAGTTAGGTTGACCGAAACTCATTTTCTCCTTCAACCCAGAAGTGCCTGGAAGTTTCCAGTCGAACAGATCTTTTTCTTAGTTCGACCGATCCATCCTTTACCAGACCAAAACCCGTAGAACGGTCGACCGATCCCAAATTTAGTTTGACCATTCACTTAAGTAAACTTATGTTATAGCCGGATTTAACCAACAGATCGACTGATATGCCCGATTCGGTCGACCGATTTTGTTCTGCAATGTGACCTGCATTTCACTATTTTGTGTTTCTTACACAACTTCCAATACTTGTCTCAATGGATATAACCCACTTAGGAGCTTATAAATAGATGATACCAAGACATAATTAGGCAACTCTTACACTTCAAATTGTCCAATACATCTAAGAGAAATTCCCAAGCTCCAAATTCCCCAATCCAACTCTCCAAGCCAAACTTCCACACTTAGATCATTGCCGTATCATACTCTAAGGGGGTGTTTGGTTGACTACCTTGGAATGGAATGGAATGAGAATATCATACCAGGCTGGAATCGATTCTCATTCGGGGGTAGGTAGGTAAGTTTCTGATTCCTAGGTATGGGCTGGAATGGATTCTAATTCATTCCCATTCATCGGCCTAAAATAAACAAACGAAACATCAGAATGGAATGAAATGCATTCTATTCCATTCCAGGCATGCCCAACCAAACACCCCCTAAGCGTACTCAAGTTAGAGAGTGATTGTCAACTCATTTGTCTGTCAAGAAGCAAGGACGTCGGTGAAAGCCCGAAGTGTTCCCTCTCGGATTGTGAGAGGAAGAAATTAAGCTAGCGAGGATTGTTAGCAGGCTTGTGTTGTAAAAGCCTTAATCTCGGCCAGGAATGAGATTGATAGTGAAGACGTAGGTGGAGCTCGAGCGGAGCTTTCAACAGAGGAAGTAGAAGGGAGGTTGAACCTTTATAAAATCTTCTCGTGCCTTTTGTGGTTTGCTGAATTTCTTGTCTTTATTTGCTTTTGTTTTAATTTCCGCTGCACATCATTGATTGAGAAAGTATAGGTTAATTAACCTTAAAAGTGGTTAGATAATCCAACCATACACGATCCTACACGTCCTACTATCGACAAGGCAGGCGACGCTGATCAGGTCATGACGGTCTCAACTGGATCACTCTCCTAGTGCATTAGAAATCCTTATAGGCCAATGTCTACTTGCTTTTGGAATTAAGGTTTTTGAGGTAGTTTTTGGGGCTAAGGGATGATGAAATCCCCACCTTATCTTTGTAGACTATAAGTTGCGACCCTTAATTTAATTTGATTCTTAAGCTAGCAAGCAACTCACCAAACAAACACTCACCTCGCTCTTGTTTCAATGCAAACCTTACTAACTAATGATGTACTAATGTGTGAATGAGTGTAAAGGAATGCGTACCTCGCTTCAGCAATCAATGACAGAAATTAAAGATAAGAGAAGACAAATAATATGCTTAAGTCATTACTAGATGACGCGTCACCTAAACATAGAAATTGCCTAATCTTTTGCTTTGGGTTTTAGTGTCCGAGTTGATTAAAGTGGAATTTTTGGGTTAAGAGGTAAACTAGGAGCGGTAATAAAATGACAACAAATCAGGAAATATGATCCCATACACCAAACATGAAGTGTGAGCTACAGGAGAAACTACTGGTTTCGTTCGACCGCCTCTTGCTCGGTCAACCGTTTCATTCCTGGACTTTTCTGGATTGCATTTCCAGACAGCCTCTAGTGGACCGGTAGACCCGTTTCGGTCGATCGAACTTACCCAGAAAAGTGTGTTGTAGTTTTCGGTCTTCTCTTTCTTGCACAACCCTTACCACACTTCACCCCAACGGGTATAACACTCTTCGAGGTTATAAATAGAGGTTCCCCAACCTTATTTACACAACTCTCCTACTCCTATTTGTCTCATACATTAGAGAGAACAATCCAAACACTCAGTCTCCACTTCCACACTTTCGTCTTAATTCCAATCATACTCAAGTGTGCTCAAGTTAGAGAGTGTTTGAAGCACTCAAGTTTGTTGCTGTCAAGAAGACTCCAAAGGTTTCGGTGAAAGCCCGAAGCATCCCTCTCGGATTGTGAGAGGAAGGTCCAAGCTTGCGAGGGTGTTCGCAAGGCTTTAAGTGGAAAGGCTAAATTTCTGCCCAGAACGAACTTGATAGTGAAGACGTAGGCGAAGCTCGAGGGAGATCGAGCGGAGCTTGCAAGAGAGGAACAAGGCGGGAGGATGAATCTCTATAAAAAACACCGGGTCTTATTGTGGTTTGCATATTTTCTTTGCTTGCTTTTGTTTGTTTATTTCGCAGCAACTTTGATTGAGCAAGTAGGGAATTAAGCTTAAAAGGTGATTTGGATTGGGGCCATAAACGTTCCTGCAATGGGTATCAGTGCATCAGTGCTATATTTGATATACTTAACCGTATTTTAGCATGGCTAAAACATCTAATCATGTAGAGGGTTTGTGTACTACTAGACCTCCTTTGCTTAATGGGTCAACTTATGATTATTGGAAGAATAGGATGAAAATATTCTTGATTTAAAATGACCTTAGGTAATAGATTTTCGTTCAAAATCCCTACACATCCCCTAGTGAAGAAGAATTAGCCTCACTTTCTAGGTCCAAAATGAAAGAAATTGAGATGAAGTCAAAACTTATGAACATTGTTTATCATGGCCTTAATGAGGGAGAATACAATAGAATTAGGGGTTGCGAAAGATCATATGAAATATGGCATAGATTACAAATGCATCATGAGGGAGATAGTAAAACTAGAAAAACTAGAATTAGTCTTCTCGTGCATAAATATGAAATTGTTTCTATGCAAATCGGTGAGAACATAAGCGAAATGAACACTCGCTTCACCAATATCACTAACTCTCTTTATGTGCTTGGACTAAAGATCAATGAAGAAGAGATGACAGGAAAGTTCCTCTGGTCACACAACAACGATTGGGAAGATAAAGTCGTCGCAATTGAAGAAGCACATGACCTTTCCAAATTAAAGATGGAGGAACTAATTGGAAACCAAATGGCTTATGAACTTCAAATAAACCATGAAAAGGAGAAGGAAGCATGCAAGAACAAACCAACCTTGGCATTACATGCAAAATTCGATGAGCCAAGCACAAGAGAGGAGAACGAGGACATTGAAGTTTTTGCTCAAGACTTCTTCAAATTCCTCAAGAAGGATAAAGGAGAAATGAGAGAAAGAATCAGAAGAGAGGAAAAAAAGGAGAAGGAGAAAAGTGAAAATGAGGGAAGAGAAAGGGAGAAGAAGAAGCATAGATAGGAGAGGAGAAGAGAAAAGGAAAAAGAGCAAGAGAAGAGAAAGGAAAGAGGAAGCTCACAAAGCCAATTGGGATGACTTTTCATCACCGTCATCATCCTCCTCCTCCTTGCAAAGTGGAAGAGAGATTGCTCACTCATGCTTCATGGCTATTGAAGATGATCAAAGTGAAGTAGACTCTAACTCTGGCTCTAATAGATCAAATTCTTGTTCAAGTAAATCTTATCTTAGTAATAGCTCATGTTCTAAAGAAGAAACACATACACATCATGAGCTTCAAAATGCATTCCACGATATAGTCAAACAATATGATATTATTTGTGAAAAGAACAAAAATGCCAGGAAGACTATAAAGGATCTCCAAACCCAAATTGACATAATCATGAATGAGAAACGTGAGGTGATTGCTAGACATGAAACTAATGCATTAAAACTTGGTAGTCTAAAACCAACACCTATTGATGTTTAACAATTAGACTTCAAGCTTGCAATGTGCAATTAAGAAAAGATCTAGAAAGATTCAATAATGGAACAAAAATGCTTGACATGCTTCTAGGTAGTCAAAGACAAACTTTAGATAAACATGGTTAGGATATAATGCTAAATTGAAAAACCATGTATCTCATACTACTTTAAATGACAAGCATTTATTTGTTAAGCATAGTTACTCAAGTGCGTGGGCTCCTAAAACCAAAATGGTTTGGGTTCCTAAAGCTAATGTTCAAGGACCCAAAGTTATTTGGGCACCTAAACCTACACTTGTAGGTGCTTAGAGAAGGACATCGGTAGTGACCGGGCAAGCTTGCAAAGTCAAATTCAAAGCCGGTTTCACTATCGAAAGGAGATTGGAACGAAATTTGAGGATTAAGTTGGGTAAAAATTATCTATCCTCTACATTCATATTAGATTGGTTCCAATCTTGCACTATTTGAATGCGTCATTGTCATATTTTTATCAATATTCATACTGATCGGGGGAGCTTATTGAATATCTTTTAAATAGGGTATTGAAGTGCAAAATTAAGGGGCAGCAACTTCAATACAAGAACTTTAGGGAAGAGAATGAATTCAATGAAGAATCTTAATTTTGATAGATATCAAAGGGGGAGAGAATATTTGGGGTAACTTGAAAATAGCTTAAAAATTGAAAAAAAAACTATGCACATCCATAGGGGGAGCATTTATATGCATAGTTTACATCTAGAAATTTCAAGTATTAAGATATAGGTTGCCATCATACAAAAGGAGAGATTGTTGGCTTTTTGGGCTTAATCTATGTTTTGATGATTTAATCAACCTAATCTTAATTATAATCAATGTAGTATTGCACACATATTGCATAGCATATATGTTGCTTTGTGCTAACATCTGCAGGTGATGAAGACTCAAGGAAGAAAGGAATTCAAGTCAAGAAATTTTATTAAGCTGATTGAAGACAAGTAATTTATATTTCTTTTGAGTCTTAGGAATTTATGTAATATTGAGCATACAAAGTAAATAGGTTCCTTATAGAAGTCACACACAAAATCTCATAACTTTTGGACTTCAATAGGTCACCCAAAACTTAACACTAAAACCTTAACCTGAACTGTCTGAGCCATATTGGTCGACCGAACTAGTGTTCAGTTCGACTGATTGGATTAGTTAAAATGTTAGCCTTTAGTGTTAAAATGGTCGACAATTGGGTGCATGTTGTTTGACCATTTGGAGGCTTCGGTTTCTAGGGTAGTTCTTCACCATTTCTCGACCTAAATCATGTTTTGGATCCGGTTTTTGTTCTCCTTCCAGCTATGGGAGAATCTTTGAGTGCTAGTGCTGCCCTCAACGACTTGGAGGAGTTTCCAAGTCTAAGGAGTGTCGAAATGGGCTGTGAGGGAGCTAAAGATGTGGATGCAGAGCAGCCTAGGGAGTTTGCTCAGCCCCGCAAGTGGTTTGATCCCTTTGAGAAGTGGGTCAAGCCCAGCACCTCCCTAGATTTCGTTGAACCAACTATTAGGGAGGGAGGTGCTAAGGTTGCTACTATCTCGAGTAAAGAGCAAGAGGAAGCTAGTGGTGCATGGAAGAAGGTGTTGTTGGGTTATTTCGTGGGGTTCTCTCCCCATTTACCCACACTTGAGAGGCATCTAGCAAATGTGTGGAGGATCTCGGGGGAGTTAGAGATTGTGTGACGGGGGTCCAATATGTTGATTTCAGATTCTCGCTAGACACCGATCGAATTTTCGCTCTTGAAAATGGTCCATGGTTTGTGAGGGGGGCGCCACTTATCCTCCAACCATGGTCGGCTGGCATTAAAACCTTGGACAAGGTTTGCACAATTCCCATTTGGGTGAGGTTCCCCGACTTGGATCTGAATTTTTGGTCAAGGAAGCACCTAGGCACGATTGCAAGTGTGTTAGGGTCACCGATGTACATGGATGAGAACACAGCAACGGGGCGTCGGTTAGCTTACGCCCGAGTGTGTGTGGAGGTAAGTGGTGACTTCGACTATCCATTACAAATATTGGTGCAAAATGAGAAGGAGGAGGGTGAAGTTGTCTTTGTGGAGTACGAATGGAAGCCTTTGTTTTGTAAGTTGTGTTCCATGTTTGATCATTCCGAAGTTCATTGCCCTAGCAAGGGATCAAAGGAGAGGTACATTGTTGGAAAGGAAGCTATGGGACGAGGGAATAGGTGGGTGGAGAAAAGGAAGGAGAAGGAAGGCGAGAAGGGGAGTACTGGAGGAGGGGTTGCTGGTGATGGAAGCAAGGGTACGAGTGGGCTGTCAGAGTTAGGAGTTTTGTCCAAGCGTGCTGCTCTAGCAGGCCTAGCAAGTGCAATGGATGGGTGTAACGGTGAAGGGGCTGATGGGAGGTGCAATGGTAGCTTGACTAACGGAATTGTGAGTATTCCGTTAGAGGAGGAGAGTATGCTCAATTCTGGAAGAGAGATGGAAGCTCCCTTGTTGTCTCTAACAAGATCCATACCAAAGAAGGAAATCGTTGGGGTGGAGCTGCAAAAGATAAACCTAGGGAGGTGGGAACCAATGGGAAGGAGTCTGGAAAAGGGAGGGGACCAATAGAAGCTAAGTTAGGTGGAGGTTATGGAGAGAAGCCAATGGGAATTGAGATAGGTGGAGTGGAAGGTTTGTGTGCTGCTGAGAATAGCAAAGAGCACTCATCTTCAAGGGGAGTACATTCCTTGTTGGATGCAGAAGAGGAAAGAGGGAAAGGCTTAGTGGAGGAAGGTTTCTGTAGGGCTGAGAATGGCAAAAAGACCTCTCCATGCAAGGGGTCACGTGTGGAGATGGAATATGGGCAAATCTTAGTGGAGAAAGTAGGTGTAGGTGCACCAAACAAGAGTGACTCACGTTGGGAGCTAGAGGGTTTGAATGGGCTGCAAAGGAGTAGTGTCTTGCAGCGTGAAGAGGGGGAGATACGGAGTGAATGGTTGCACAAGGGTGGACTGCAACAACCTATGGGGGAGAAAGCACACGAGGGTGAAGGTAATTCACGTAAGGCGATGGTGCATGGGCTGCATGGGGGTGTCTTGAGGATGGAAGAAGAGGAACGCATGAGGGGACCCTCACAGCTCAGCCTCGAGGAAGCTACACCACCTTATCCATTCAGGCACGTGAGAGTGGTGGACGTGGCAAAGAAAAAGAAAAGTAATCGAGGGAATAAGGGAGTTCGCTCCCCAACCTCACATCCATGAAGTGCCTTTGCTGGAATGTACGTGGTGCAAATGCTCGGGGGCGCCCGTACATGATCCCAGATTAAATTCACCAGGGGAGAGCAGATCTGGCTTGTATTATTGAGCACAAAGTAAAGAAGAAGAGGCTGACAAGGTTTGTTAAATCTATATGGCAAGACAATTGGGAGTCGATTAGCGAGGTGGTAAATTCTGGGAGGATCCTTGTATTATGGAAGGATTCGGAATACCAATTTCAGAAGACCCGGGAGACGGATCAGCTGGTTCACATGGAGGGTATAGTGCGGGCCACAGGTCAGCAAGTCGCGATTAGCTTTGGGTATGGGGATAACAACTATGTTACGAAAAGAACAGTTTGGGAGGCCTTGCGTGGGTGCAAACCTGCTGCTGATGTAGCATGGATGGTCTTGGGGGATTTCAATTGTATTAGGAGTGTATGGGAGAAGCGTGGAGGTAGTGGGTTAAATGTGGTGGACATGGCGGAGTTCAACAATTGGATTGATACAACTAGTTTAGTTGAGGTACAAACAGCAGGAGGCGACTTCACATGGTCGAATTCGACGCATGGGCCTGGACGGATAGAGACGCGGATTGATCGAGCTCTTTGCTCCCACGTGTGGTTCGAATGCTTCCCGGATGCAATTTGTTTTGTGGATGGAAAAGAGCTCAGCGACCACTGTCCCTTGATGGTGGATCTCGAATCTCATGGTGTGCGGAAGAAGAAGATGTTCCGGTTCGTGAATGCTTGGACTGGGCATGACCAGTTTTTGGGAGTGGTAAAGGAGGCATGGTCGACATACATTGTAGGTACCCCAATGTATCGGGTGGTGGGTTAGTTGGAGGCTGTTAAGAGGGCACTTAAGACGTGGAGTGATGAGGTGTTTGGGAATGTTACCGAGTGTCTTACTAAGGCAAGGAATGAGCTCCAGCAGATTTGAATGGAGATGGAGCGCTTTCCGGATGAGGAAGGACTGAGAAGGAAGGAGAGCGAGGCGGTGGATAAGCTATCCCACCAATTGGGGATTGAGGAGTCAATTATTCGACAAAAATCTAGGGTGAAATGGTTGAGGGAAGGTGACTGTAACTCGAGGTTCTTCCATGCTTCTCTTAGGGTGAGGAGAGCCACTAACACAGTGTGTAGGAGAGGTTAAGGCGGTGAGATGATCGAGGACGAGGATCAAATTCGTGAGGCGATACGTCGCCGGTTTGCTAACTTATTTGCTTCTAATGTGCAGGGGGGTAACATTGCGCATGATATTGATCTTCCTAAGTTAGAAACTATGGAGACTGGGCTGCTTACACGTCCGGTGACCATGGCTGAGTTGGAATTTGTGGTGTTGCAATCCAATAATGACAAAGCACCGGGACCGGATGGCTTTAATGCAATGTTTTTCAAGGTGGCTTGGGAGGTTATTAAGAATGATCTTCTTAAGTCTGTTGCTTCTTTCTTTCGTGAGGGTAAACTCCTCAAGCAAGTCAATTATACGGCTATTACATTGATTCCAAAGAAGAGAGGCCCAACTACGATTGATGACTACCAACCAATTTCCTTATGCAATATGGTGTATCGCTAGATCTCCAAGATTCTTGCGAATAGGTTGAAGGAGGTGCTGCCCAAGCTTGTTAGTGAGAACCAAAGTGCTTTCATCCGAGGGCGTCGGATTGGGAACAACGTTTTCCTGGCCCATGAATTATGTCACAACTTGCATTCTGAAAAAGGGTTGGGACGCATGGCTGTCAAGATTGATTTGAGGAAGGCGTACGACACAATGTCATGGAGATTTCTGGATGAGGTGCTATGTAGGCTCGGGTTCAATGACAAATGGAGGAAGCTGGTGGGGGAGTGTGTGAAGGTCTCCTTCATCGTGAATGTAAATGGTGCCCATTCGAGACCTTTCGTGGCTTCCAATGGTCTCCGAGAAGGTGACCCATTAGCTCCATACCTCTTTGTGCTTTGCATGGAAGTGCTGGGGGGTTTGATGCGTCGGGAGGAGAGGAGAGGTGGGCTTCGACTGGTTAAATGCGGTTCAATCTCGGTTTCGCACTTGATGTTTGCTGATGACGTAATGGTTTTCACGAGTGCCACAAAGGCTGATGCCCGCGTGTTGAAAGAGGTGCTGGATGAGTTCTCACGATACTCGGGGCTGCAACTAAACACTCTAAGAGCCAAGTATTCGTGGGAGGGAGCACACCGGACGGGGAGTGGATTTGCAACCATCTTCGAATGCAGCAGAGCACCTTCCCGGTGACGTATCTTGGGTTGCCACTCTTTTCATCAAGGTTTGCGAAGACGCATTGTGAAGCACTCCTAGACAAGGTACGGGGGAGGCAGAGCTCTTGGAAGGGCAAGCTCTTCTCCATGACGGGGCGAGTGGAGCTAGTGCGTAGTGTGCTTACGTCCTTTAGTATTTATTGGATTTCGGCCTTCCTCGTACCACGGAGTGTGCTTGACGAAATGGAAAGATTGATGATGCATTTTGTTTGGGGGGAACGAAGCGGTTGGCTATTGTATCGTTGCAGGACATATGCACTCCGAGGTGGCAAGGAGGCCTCGGCTTGCGTCAATTGGTGGATTGGAACGATGCAGGCCTTCTACGCTTATTTTGGATCATTGCGTCACATGATACATCCCTTTGGGCCTCTTGCTTGCAGAGTAAGTACCTAAGGAGGAAGACTATATGGATAATACGGCCTCCAGCAAATTGCTCTTGGGCGTGGCGAGGTCTCATGAGAGTTTGGAATACGGCAAGGGAGAAAATGATTTTCAGACTAGGTGATGGGCGGATCTAGGGGGAGAGAATGAGGTATGATCTAGGGGTCCCACAGGATATCACCGTGTCCCACTTCCTCGAAGATGATAGGTGGAGAGTGCCTCGACTACGCTCCCGAGCTCTCACACAATTTGGGCCCGATTGCCTACCATCCAGGTGGACCGGGGGGAGGATGAGCTCTCATGGATGGGTGCCTCTCGAATCACACTTACCTTGAGGGATACATGGAAGTGGGTCAAGCAGGACCGACCCGTCGTGAGGTGGAGGATAATGGTGTGGCACAAATGGGCTGTCCCAAAGCATGCGTTAACATTATGGAGGACAATGCATGGGAAGCTACCTACTCATGATATGATGAGACGGAGGGGGTTAAAGCTATGCATGGTGTCAAGGTGTGCACTATGTAAGAATGCTTACGAGGAGTTAAAGCACCTGTTTTGGGAGTGCCCATTCGTACAGATTGTATGGGAAGAAATCCGGAGGATCGGAGGAGATATGGGTAACATGGTTGCAGCTACTCTCGAGGAGATTTATAGGATTCAGACGTGGAGTACACCTACAAAGCGTGGGGCACTAACGTTGAAGTTAGCTTTAGGAGCTGTGGTGTTCGAGTGCTGGGCTGAACGGAATAGGCGATGTATGGAGGGTGAGGAACGACGAGTGGAATCCATTATTCAGCAAGTGAAGGATGTGATTCGGATAAAAGGGCTTGGTATGCTGGAAGGAAAGGGAGATGAGCATGAGAGGGTGACATTTGCGACAACATGGAGGTAGCAATGGTTCTCTTTCTTTCGTTGGTGCAGATTTAAATTATGTAATAGCTAAGCAATGCGGGGCATGATGTAATTCATTGTCGTAGACGGTGGAACTTGTGATAGAAGTGTGCTACATTCGAATCTGAGCTTGTACCCAGCAAGTTTCGAATGCCTTGGTTGTGTGTTTGTTGAGTTGGTTTGTATGTAAGTCCGTCTACACAAATCAATAAAATTCGAGGATGCACCTCCCTTTTGCTTTGCAAAAAAATGTTGTTTGACCATTTACACGTGTCTTGTTACCATTAAACTTGTCGTATTATACCAACGGTCGTATTCGTATAAACTTATCAAAACCCCAAAATAGTTTGGCCACCGGTCGACCGTTACCTAGACCCCTGTCGACCATTCGAAGACTTTCTCTTCAACCACAGAGTGACTGTTGTTTTTTGGTTGACCGATCAAACCCCTTTATTCGACCGAACCTAAAAGCCCATAGTGCCTGTTAGATTTCGGTCGACTGTTCCACCTTTTAGTTCGACTGTTATCTTAAGTGAACTTAAGTTATAGCCGTATTTTGTTCGACTGTCGCTTGCTTGGTCGACCGTTTCATTCCTGGACTTTTCTAGACTTTGCCGGACTGCATTTTCGGATAGCCTCCGGTCAATCGATAGACCCTTTTCGGTCAACCGAACTTACCTAGAAAAGTGTCCTTTAGTTTTCGGTCTTCAGTTTCTTGCACAACCCTTATAACACTTAACCCCAACGGCTATAACTATCTTAGAGGTTATAAATAGAGGTTCCCCAACCTTATTTTCACAACTCTCCTACTCATATTTGCCTCCTACATTAGAGAGAACAATCCAAATACTCAAAGCCTCCACTTCCACACTTTAGTCTCAATTCCAATCATACTCAAGTGTGCTCAAGTTAGAGAGTGTTTGAATCACTCAAGTATGTTGCTGTCAAGAAGACTATAATGGTTTTGGTGAAAGTCCGAAGCATCCCTCTCAGATTGTGAGAGGAAGGTCAAAGCTTCTAGGGCTGTTCGCAAGGCTTGAAGTGTAAAGGTTAAATCTCGGCCCGGAGCGAGATTGATAGTGAAGACGTAGGCAGAGCTCGAGGGAGATTGAGCGGAGCTCGGTTTTGTGTTATAACTTCCCCAATTGCATCTAAATCATTCATGTGTTTGCTTTTGTTAATTTGTTGTTGTTTTTTTTGGTTTGAACAGTTAAGGTCGACACAATGTGTCAGGTAATCTGTCCCCTCATGAGACAGTCCCGTAACTAGACGATTCAGTCCCCACGCAAGACGTGACAGTCCTCTTGCCGGATGAGACAAAACTCACGCGGGACAAAACATCATTTTGTTAGCGATTTTTAGTTTTTAACAGTCCAACGAATTAAAATCAACACTATATGTCAACACAGTGCAACGAACTTACATTACAATCAAAAATCACGTTCTACGCTCCAAAATGAAATATTACAGAAATATATTGCAAAACACTCAATTGCCTCTAAAAACAACATATTTTATATTAATCTACGTTAAACATTGCATTGCAACAAAATTGATTGTTCAATGCCAAAAAATCTAAACGAAGAAATCCTACTCTAAAACATCAATAATAGTCGCATACACTATCTGCTTGCGCTCCCTACTGGAAGGTCGATCCGCCTTCACTCTAGTCATCTCTCCGGAGGCCACTGTGGCTTCCACTCCAGCCGCCTCTCCAAAGCCCACTCCCACTTCATTATGTGTGGGATGGTGAAAACTGGCTTTCAGCCCATCCACGAATCACTCCATGATGGGAAGCCAGACTCTCCATGTTGATGACAAACATCCTTTGCATTTCACCCATTCGACAACGTACTCCTCTGACATGAGAAAATGGTATGGATGACGGTCATCCTAAAATATTAGAGAATGATAAAAAGATGGTCATATCAACAACAAAGTTGACAATTTTGAGGTCCAGTAAGTCACGATGAACGCACGAAACTACGAATACACTCGATGAAAACGTGTCCGCGACCTCCACGCATGGTGCCCAATAATTCAACGCCATTATGCAGCAAAAGCAGAATGGTACGACGGAAGGACCGATGACAGGAGACGGGGAAGAACCGTGCACCATAGCATCTAATTATGAGTTGGTTTGGGGACATGCCCAACAATAATTCCTTATGTAGAAGTTTTGGGGAGACGAAATTGAATAATCAGAGGACAATTAATATTTCCAGTTGAAGAGTCTCCTTCTCAATATAATTTATTCACAGTGATGAATGTTAATTAAAGTTGGGAAGTCTGACAGAGGGATGACAATGCACTAATAACAATGTCGTTTGAAGTTGAAGAGTCTCCATTTAACAATGTCGTCCTCGCATGGGACGAGATAGTCTCCTCACAGGACGAGATAGTCCTCTAGTGGGACAGGACATTCCCTTAAATGGACGATTGAGTCCCCTCGCAGGACGGGACAATCACATAACGGGACGACAATATCAACTTCCCCACAAATATCCATAAATTTGCTTATCTAGTTGGCCTCAATCGTCAACGTTATCACATGGAATGCCACTGGTATGTTATGATTCCACTCCCATTAAATATGGAAATCCCAGCCCATATCCTCGTAATAAATTTAAAAAAATCCCCATCTTCATCTACTTTCCCCTTCCTCCCCCGACGCCTCTAATTCTGTTGAAGCTGTTCCGACCAATCCACTGCGAAGTTCGTGTCCGATGTCGTAGTAGAAGTCCGTCAGAACATAGGTTTTTCCAGGTACGTTATTTCCTTCTACTTGTCCAAGCTAATGTTGATTTCTTATTAGGGTTTACAACTATTTTGCTAGTTTGGATTTGTTATTACATGTCCAATTTGCTTACATCCCTTGATTTTGGTTGATCTTACATTTTTTACATGTTTGTTGGGTCTATAAACGAAAGCCTACTTCCTTGTGCATACCTAATAAAACAAAATCAGAACGCAACCTGAAAACAATGATTTTAAGTGTCGATATACTGCTTTAAGGACTATTAGTTAAGGTGTCATGCTGATTTTCTTGTTTTTTTATACTCCGACATAGACAAAAATATCATTAAGAGAATCTTGGAGGATGATGAGGAGGAGAACAAACTAATTCTAAAAGCCATGAATTGTATAGAGGAGTAAATAAAAATGAGACTTTGTAAAACCCCGGTCGACATAGGACCCATGAGTGGTAACCAAAAAACTATCAATATGTTGGTGGGTCATTTGTGGGTTTGTTTTGATGGTTGTAAGATGCACAAGGAGGTTTTTGTTAAATTGTGTCACTTGTTGAAAGTTCATGGGCTACAAAAACCCACGTAAGGGATTAGTGTAGATGAACAACTGCATATGTTCCTATATACCTTAGGTCATGCACACATCAATAGAGATATTGAGGACATGTTCAACACTCGGGTGAAACTATTAGTAGATACTTCAATGTAGTTATGCGTGCCCTTGTAATATGGTCATTTGACATGTTTGGTTCTATAGAACCTTTAGATGAGACCCCTAAGTACGTTCTTGAGCTCAAAGGTGGGAAGTTTATCCTTATTTCAAGGATTGCGTAGGAGCTCGGCGGGACTCACGTTGATTCATTTGTACCAAAACCACACCAACTAGCATATCGATGTGGAGGGTACCCGAAACACACCACACAAAAAGTGTTAGGAGTATGTGATTTCAGGATTCATTTAACATTTGTCTTCGCCGATTGGGAATGGAGTGCACACCAGAACATTCCCATTCCACCAAATGATAATTACATAACTCAACCTCCAATGTCGTTCATTTCAAAATTAGGTACAAAATAAGAACTCCATGGTTGTCTACAGATAAATACTATCTTGTCAAGCCTGGGTACCCTAGTCGTATGTGGGTTTTTACTCCATACCGTAACACAAGATACTATTTACCAAAGTTCCAAGCGGTCCAACATCGAGGGGAGGGAAGTCTTCAATAGCATGCATGCGTCCTTGTGGAGCATAATTGACTGATCGTTCGGGGTGTTAAAGAAGTGATGGGCGATGTTATCATATATGGCTCCGTATCCTTTGGAGTCGCAATCAGAGCTTGTAGTGGTTGCATGCACATTACATAATTTGATTATAGATGAACAGGTAGATGAGTTATTGGAAGAGGTTGAGCAAATGATAGACAAGCCACTATGTAGCGATCATAATCAATGTACGCGTGGAAATTGTCAGGAAAAAGTAAACATGGGGTTGCTTAGAGATACTGTACGGGACGCCATCGATGAGGGTCGACGGGCTTAATATTTTTGTTATTATAAGATGTTTTGTATTCATTAATATTGAATATTTTATATTTTTCGACATCCCCTAGTTTTAACTTCACTCGTTATGGATCAGACTACATCAACTTCATCATGGATGCTACTTCCTTTATTGTCTACTTTCTTAAAGCTACAATACATTGCCTATTAATATTTGTAGTCTATTTGATAATGATTTGTGTTAATTTTAAAATTCGATCAATGACAATTGAATGCTGACAAACATGTTCAATAATATGAATGGTTATAAGCCCAAATATGGCCACGGTTGTTTGTTCCCATACGATAGCTCCTTCGAGGGCATATATATCAACAATAGTTCATGGATTCAATCACCGATGAAGTAGAGATGCTTGTTCAAAAAGAAAATGTCATGCGATCATTTCCTACCTCACAACAAGTCGACCTTTTTTAACCGAGAAATGTTGCCAGAACAAAGAAGGTGCAATAGACTGTGGAACGCCACGTGTTATTCCTCTAGTTGTGCGTTCATGCATTAGTCCCCTTCAAAACATCAATGCATAACCATTCAATATCCAAAATGTAAATGCCTCATGCTAAGGAACCATTCCAAATCGTGGGAAAAGTCATGGAAAATGTCAAAGTTAGTACAAAGTACTAATTTTGCTTCAACATAAATTTTAAAACAAACAAACACCATCAACATCTACTTGTCAATGATATTTGTTGGGCCATAGTCTTCAATTGACATCCAAATAAGAGCTGGAGCTTGGGCTCCGTTCATCACGAGTTGACAACCAACTAGGCAGACTATAGTTGGGGCTTCAGATCTACGTAAGTGACGACGAGCTTGGAAGACTGGAGCTCTCCGTACTAGCTTCCTTCTCAGCATCATCGGCCATCAGAGCATCTCTTTCGCATGTTTCTGCATACAACCAAATTTAAAATTAACAATTTCATTCAACAAATATATGACTGTTCAGCCAATGTACGAAAAACCCAAAAACATCAAATATCAACAAACATTTCTTCTATTGGCCCTTGGTTCTACCAAATTAGTAATTATACATTCATGAATTTAGAACCGCTATTTATATCTAATTAAAAGAAGTGAATTAAGGATATGTTGGCTACCATAATACTAACGTAACTTTCAATTATTTCTTTGCTATTAGGAAGTACTCAAAATTTAAGTTAATGGTAACACGAGAATTGAGAAGCATAATGGTAGAGGAATGTCGAGCTTAAGTAAATCGACGAATTCATCCAACGAATTCAAACACTGACACATTTTACAATTAAATAATTTACATTCTAATTTTTTTTATGATCGAATAAATTGTTTACAATAATATGGTGTGCGTGCATAAGCTGTAAAATGATTAGAAAGGGCTACTCAAACAAACAAACATCAATTACACAATTAATCTGGATTATGTACCATTTACATACCCAAACACAAAACACAAAAAAATTGTAATCAATCCCCAAAAAATGTCAAATAAGGGTTTTTAAACAAAAATTGGCAATAACAACCTAAACACGTAATTATTAAGGGTTGTTCTCCCCGACTCCTTCGCGAAATGGAGCTTCTACATCCTCTTCCATACAGTGCTGGCGTGGGGTCCTTAAAGTTTCTTGCATGAAGATCAATCTATAGTTATCGCACCAGACCTCGATGAATCATTGTGCGGCGTCACAGGTGAGTTATCTAGGGCTATTTGAATTGGAGCTCAATAAAATGAACAAACATCAAAAACTTTGTGGTGCATTTGTAAAGCCGATCGTAGAACCAAGATGTAATGCACAATGTACCCCACAAGTTTACCTTGTGAAGGGTGTTTGAGGCCTTCCGGTTGAGCGACCTCCACTTCTAGCCACTCAAACCCGGGCTTAAGTTGCCCTAGGTCGTAAACCAACCTTTGAAGATTAAAGAGACTTTCAAGAATGAAGTTGAAAGGAGGGGATTACTGTTCATGAGAGTGGATAACGTTTCCTCATACACGAAAAATGTGCAACGGAGGGTGTCCTATAAAAAGACCTCGGACCAATCAAGCTAGATATACCAACGTACTCGTAGTTAGCCGGAAGCTAGCAAAAATAGTTGAGTGGCTTCATTGGAAGAGGCTCTATGACGGCGTAGGGGATTGGAGGGGGATGGTCTCAGAATTGGGGAAGATGGAGTAGTTTTGGAAATGGGGAAGATTAAGGAGTTTTGGAAACGGGGAAGCTGATTCGAGGTGGTTTCACACCTCTTCAACTCGCTAGTGGAATGGTATTTAAGGGTACGTGATAAATGGGGGCCTTTTGGTAATAACGTGTTGGGACAAGACATTAATTGATTAATTGAATCCATGCATCCAAACATGGAGAAATTGATCTATTCAAATTTGCAAATAATCCAAGGTAGCGTGGAATTTGAGGAGAAGCCTGATTTTCGAAAATTTGGATAGACAAAGCTGCCCATCCATATAGGGCCAGTGCAAAATTCTAGCAGATATTTAAAAATCATGGAAGTTACTAGACTCCTAGAAATGGACGTCTGAATCTATATAGGGTCCCGTTTGGGACGCAAGTGTGTCATGCTCAGGATGTAAACGTGCCACTCCGAACGACTTAGTTGTGGTTTGGTTGTCGGGTAGGAGAGGTAGAATGTTGAATGGTTTAGGTTGTGTGTGCGTCTAACTGGCTAACATAAGGGTCAGGTGTGAGTCTAAGGGGTTAGGACTA
This sequence comes from Triglochin maritima, assembly GCA_963682175.1. Classification (NCBI taxonomy): domain Eukaryota; kingdom Viridiplantae; phylum Streptophyta; class Magnoliopsida; order Alismatales; family Juncaginaceae; genus Triglochin; species Triglochin maritima. The sequence continues at coordinate 35,639,760 of OY821773.1, read as the reverse complement.
ATGAGGGAAATGTTTGGGTCTAAACAAGTTGTTTGTCCCGTCTCAATGTTTGTCCAAGTCAACTTGTAACAAGTTGTCATGTGACGTTTGCAATGACCCAGGTCATTTCGACCAGATGACCCAACTCATTTGGTCGAACCACCCCACTTGTTTGGTGTTTTTTACAGCTCGTTTATCTTATTCAACCCTACCATCTAACAAGCTGCTAACAGGTAATAAGATGTTGTCTGATGTTTCAAAATCGTCTGTCTTAATTCAATGCTACCATGTAACAGAGCTTGTTTGCCCGTCTCAATGTGCGTACAAGTTAACTTGGAACAAGTTGGTTCGTGATGTTTTCAACTCATTGGACGTAATTTAATCCTACCATGTAACATGTTTGTTTGTCCCGTCTCAATGTGCGTACAAGTTAACTCGTAACAAGTTCACTTAACAAATAAATTGAACTACATATTAATGGTCTAGCACTAAAAAATAATCATTTCCAATTGGATATGTTGTTAATTAAGTTGTCTCATATTAGACAAGTTGTTTCACGTGTTAGAGAGAAGTATATATTTTTTAAACTAACCAAGTTGTTAATTAGGTCAAAACGGCCTACCCATTTGATTTACTGACCTAGGTCATTTCGATAAAACGACCCAGGTCATTTGGTGATCTTTGCATCTTCTTTTTATCATCATTCAATTCTACCATCTAAGAAGTTTGTTTGTTCCTACTCAATGTGCGTACAAGTTAACATGTAACAATATGTTTTGTGATGTTTACAACTCGCTTGTTTGTCTCATCAACCATAAGGTGGTTTCAATCCGACCATGTGGTCCCTATACTCTATGTGAGACAGTCATCCTGAGTGAGACACTTGCGTCCTGAGCAGAACAAACTCGTTCTATGGAAGTTCACTTTACAAATTAAATTGAATTACATATTATTGGTTTAACACTTGTTTATCTTGATTCAATTTGAATCTAACAACGGTGACATAAGGTTGTTTCAAAACAATGATTTTTCCTAACAACACAAATAGTTCAAAAAATGGAACATTGGAAGTTCACTTAACAAATTAAATTGAACTACATACTAATGGTCTCACACTCAAAAGCAATCATTAGCAATTGAATATGTTGTTAATTAAGTTGTCGCATATAGGACAAGTTGTTTTATATCTTAGAGAGAATTATGTTTTATTTAAAACTAGCTGAGTTGTTAATTAAGTTGAAACGACCCAGTTCATTTGGTCGAACGACCCATCTCGTTTCGACCGAACGACCAAGCTCGTGTGGTGATTTTTACAGCTCGTTTCTTCTGATTGAATTCTACCATCTAAGAAGTATGTTTGTCCCATCTTAATGTGTGTATAAGTTAATTTGTAATAGGTTCACTCAACAAATTCAATTGAACTATATATTAATGGTCTAACATTCAAAACAATCATTTGCAAATAGATATGTTGTTAATTAAGTTATCTCATTCTGGACAGGTTGTTTCATATTTTTGTTGAGAAGTATATATATATTTTTTAAACTAGCCAAGTTGTTAATCAAGTTGAAAGACCCAGCTCGTTCGGTCGAACGACCCAACGCGTTTGGTGATTTTTAGAGCTCATTTATCCTGATTCAATCCTACCATCTAAGAAGTTTGTTTGTCCCGTCTCAATGTGCATACAAGTTAACTTGTAGTAGCAAGTTGTTTTGTGATGTTTTCAACTTGTTTGTTTGTCCTATCTACTATAAGGTGGTTTCAATCCTACCATGTGGTAGGATTGTTGGTTTGAATTATGCGACCCGAGCGGGACAGACTCGTCCCTATGCGGGAAAGACTCATCCCTATGTGGGATGTATAATTCTTGTGCAGGACACTTGTGTCTTGAGCGGGACATACTCGTCCATATGTGGGATAGAGTCATCCTGAGCAAGACAGACTCGTCCCTATGGAAGTTCACTTAACAAATTAAATTGAATTACATATCAATTGCCTAACACTCAAAAACAATCATTTGTTGCTAATTAAGTTTTCACATCTTGGACAAGTTGTTTCATGTCTTCGAGAGAGGTATATATTCCTTTAAATGAGCCAAGTTGTTAATTAAGTTGCAACTACCCAACTCGTTTCGACCGAACGACCCAACTCATTTGTCGAATGGCCCAGCTTGGTGATTATTACAACTCATTTTTCTTTCCTACCATTTAACAAGTTCAGAAATGATTATTACAACCCATTTTAAAACATATTATTTCCATAACAACCCAAATGGTTCAGAAATTGAACATAGGAAGTTCAATTAACAAGCTTTAGTAACCGCAAGTGCACTTCGTCGGTGAAGACATGACAAATATGGGTCGCACATCAAGGAGTTTTATGTGTTGTTCCAACCATACTCGAGTGGGAAAGGAGAGGAGAATGAGTGGATTATGCTAACTAATTACACTAAACTATGAGTGAATTAACAATTAAACGAAACTAAGCAAATAATAAGGCAAGATCAAATTCAGTAAAGAAACCCCTTAGGGGTGGAGTGTGTGTACACATGTGATAAGGTCGTGAAGAATGCATTCAATAACACACAAATATAGATTGTGTTTTCATGCATATGAAGTGTCTAATGTTTGTGGCAAAACATATCATTCCAATCACTAACCTAGTTGATTAATATGACCATAAACAAGTTGGTTATTAAGAACCTAAACAAGCGTGGAAAGTGTCTAAAAGTTGTGGCAAAACCCAACAAGTTAAGTATTCTCATTTAAACAAATAAGCATACATTTACATTCCTCGAATATTGCATAAGATACATTCATTCCCATTCTTTAATACATGTATTAAAATCATCTCCACCCCCAAAGGGGAATGAAACTACTCACTACTCATAAAGCTAACTAATTCTGCTAAGATTTAAGGAAACAAAGCATGCAAGACTAAAGGAAACAATATCTAGCTAAAAATAAAATATTTATTTACATGACACATTAAAAAGTGGCATCCTCTCCACCTTGAGTTTTGCTTCAAAGACTTACTCCAAGTAGAGAGAAGGGACCAAGCAATGAGTAGTTTACAAAGGAGGAAGAAAAGTTCTATTTATAGACATAAAAAAGGCAACTAGGACAATCCCTCGATCTGAGACTAATGTAACATAATTAAAATGGACATAAACTATATAACTGACAACCACATGAAACCATGTTGAATCCTCACCAAAATGGACCGCTAATTGGCGGTCACAATTGGTCATATGCGACCCAATTTCGCGTGTCTACTTAAGTTCTTCAAATATTCACGTGGGGTGTGCCCTGGTCAGTCATTTGAGTTTGCTTCCGAATATAATTACCAAAATACTCTTTATGATAGTGTGAAGTTTCTCGATTTGCTATTTCGTCCCTCTGGGCTTACGTCCAGGTTCTTCCCTCTTGCTGATAGGACCTTGGGTGTGACAGAAAGGTCCATTTTTCTTCATTTAATTCCTTCTTATGTTTCAGTCCTTTTTCTCTTCTTTATTACGTAATACCTGAAATAAAACAACAAACACTCAAGTAGCATAAAATTGGGGTAAAATAAAGGATATATAACACGAGTAAGATGTATGATAAGCTGGTAATCACCCAACACTGTAATTTTTACAACTCATTTATCTGGCCTACTGATTGACATAATATCATGCATATATTTGTGTTTTGTATCCTCTATTCTGAACCTAAGAAATGCTACATAATGAGTTTTATGTTTAAGTTCCAGGAAGAAACATGTTTGAGAAGAAAAGACACAAAAATGACTTGAACACAAGAAAAAGGACTGAATTGTGAGACTTATGGACTGATATGCAAGAGGAGGGAATGACCTGGATGTAAACCAAAAGGACCAATAAGCAAATCGAGAAACTCCACACCATCATAAAGAGTATTTTGGCAATTATATCCGGGCCTAAACCCCAACAACCAACTCGGGTGCACCAAACATGAAGAAATCCATCCACAAAAGTCCAACCAAAGCAAGACTGGATCAAATCAATCCAGACTGCCTATTGGTTGTTCCAGACCACTGATTGGCGGTCGGATCTTCCCCAGATCGGATAATTTTGAGCCGGGTGTTGTATTAGTGTGTTTTCTTTCCATTTATAGTATTCCATTAGTCCCACATCAGGGGATTGTCCCCCATTACCTTTTTCCATGACTATCAATAGAACTCTTCCTCCTCCCTTGTAATAGACTCCTCTCTTGGTGGCCATTCTCTATACTTGGATTAAAGCCTTGGAGCAAAACTCTAGTGGAGAGATTCTACTTGTAATGTTAGTGAGCAATAAAAGAATGTTTTGTAGCTTCTTGTTATTTCTATTAATTCTTGCATGCTTAGCTTAATCTTGTTTATTTAATCTTAGTATAAATTAGTTAGAATGTCTCCTTTTCTTAATATGAATGACAGCTTAATGAGTAGTCACTAGTTCCATCCCCTTTGGGGGTGGAGTTGATATTTATACATGTCATGAAGAATGGAATGAATGCTATCTTTTGCTATATTTGATGAGTTTGAGTATATGCTTGTTTGTTTATATTAGAATACTTAACTTGATGGATTCTGCCATAATCATTAGGTACTTCCAATGCTTGTTTAGGCTCCTAGTAATTAACTTGCTTATGCTCATGTTAATCACTTAGGTTAGTGATTTGTATGATACGTCATGCCACAACCATTAGGTACTTTCTATGCATAAGAACACAACGTACACTTGTGCCCTAGTGAATGCATTTTTTACCAATTTATTTCATATGTACACACACTCCACCCCTTGAGGATTTTATTCCTGAATTCCAACCTCTTTGTTAAGTCTTTAGTTTCGTTTAAGTGAGTCTTTAGTTGCTCTATTTTGCATTTGTTAAGAACTAGTTTAGTGTACTTTAGTTTTGTGTAATCAAACTCCTTCTTCCCCTTTATTCTTCACTTGTCTTCGAAAAACCAGAGTGTAGACACCTTCTGGTAGATCGACGCGTACTTGCCCCATCTTCAACGACGACCATGCACTTGCGATTAAACTTAATTTCAATCAAGTTTTTGGCACCGTTACTGGGGAGGTGCTTTGTCCAGACTCTGGTTGGACGATTCATGTGGCTTTACTCTTTCGTTTTTAGTTTTTGAATATTTTTGGGACATCTCAGCATTGCAGGGAGGTACCAAGAGAAATTTCAGAGCATAAAAAGCTATTGTGACCACCAATCAGCGGCCTGAAACCGCCACCTGGCAGTCTGGTGAGCTGATTTTGCTTCATAATTTGTTCTGTTTGTTGTTCCGTTTAATATAGTGGTCTGAGAGCTCAATTTGGCATGTTGTGACTTTTAGTTTGCTCCTAGATCAATTAATAATCAATCTCATTTTAATCAACTTGGCCACAAAAACCTAAAGCAAAAGATTAGGCATTGTTGCTTCTTTAGGTCATGCATCATATACTTGACTTAGGAACGTAGTTTGTCTTTTATTTTGCTTTAGTTTCAGTTGTTCAGCGATGGCGTGAGGTACGCATTTCCTACTCTCATTCATGCATTTGTTTGTATGACCATTCAATAGTTAGTAGGAGTTGCATTCGAACAAGAGTGAGATGAGTGTTTGATTGGTGAGTTGCTTGATACATTCAGGAATCAAAAAACTTCTCTAAGGGGCACCACCTATAGTTTTCAAGATAAGTTGTTGGATTTCATCACCCCGTCCTTCAGCCCCACAAAACACCTCTTAAAATTCCGAATTTTAAAATCAAGTAGACATTGACCCCTAAGGATATCCAGTGCATTAGGAGAGTGATCTGGTCGCAAACGTCAAGGCATGATCGACGTCATCCACTTGATCGATAGTAGGAGAGGAGATCTCCGGATATTGGCTCACTTGCTGGGCTTTGCGGTCTTCGTCGTAGGGAGGTGAGGCGTGTTGAGGCCGCGTGACCTCACAGTTAGTCGTCGTCTAGCTATAAGGACCAAACTTTTGCTATAGGGAAATTCTAACTCACTTTCGTAGGAATCATGGTTTCATTTAGCATGTGCAACAAGCGTTAAACCTCCTTGTCATCTAGCTATAAGGACCTAACTTTTGCTAGTCCGGAGCAAAACAAAAAGGGAAAAATGAATGAAAGGAAAAGGCCTACGTAAAATAGGGAAATCCTAACTCACTTTCGTAGGAATCACGATTGCAGTTTCTTTTCGACAATTATCCTGGTCCCAACAATGATATGGATGGTCTCCCATGTAACCATCCATCTCGACAAAGAACTCTCGAGTCGACCACTCTCACCACCACGAGGCCAAGTATGCAAAAACTGCTCGACTTGACCATAAAATGCTAACAGAGAGTGTAAAGGGGAGGAGACTAGAACGTAGACGTAGGTGAGAAGAAGATGACTCAGAGGAGAAGGGAAGAACCCCTAAAACTAGCTTGGGTAGAGGGTGAGGGTAGAAGCCTAGTCTAGGAAACACGGCTCAAACAAGCTTAGGCTGGTTATGAGTCCTTAAGCTAGATGACGCCTAACTTCGAGCTCACGCGGCCTCAACACGCCTCACCTTCCTACGACGAATACCACACTGCCCAGCAAGTGAGCCAAGATTTGGAGATCTCGTCTCTCCTACAATCGACAAAGTGGGCGACGCTGATCAGGCTATGACGATCGTGACCAAATCACTCTCTTAATGCGCCCGAGTCCAAATGGCCAATGTCTACTTGATTTTAGATTAAGACTTTACTTGAGTGTGCTTTTTGGGGCTAAGTAAGGGGTTATGAAATCCCCCACCTTATCTTTGAAGACTATAGGTGGTGCCCCTTAATGATATTTTGAATCCTGAATCTATCAAGCAACTCACCAATCAATCCCTCGCCTCACTCATGTCCTGATGCACCTTACTAACTATTACATGCTTTAACCATGCATGAATGAGAGAACGGGTGCACGTACCTCACGACAGTAATCGACAAGGAGAAATTAAAGCAAAGGAAAGACAAGATGTGTGCAAGGTCTACATATGATGCATGACCTATATGGCAAATAATCTATTCTTTTGCTTTGACTTTAAGGGTCCAAGTTATCTTAAAAAAGGGAGTTGATTATTTATTGATCTGGGAGTAAACTACAGGTTCAGACATGCGAAATTAGGCTCCCCGATAACAATGTAGCAAAAACAAAAGGCCAGAAGAAAATGCGAGGCAAGAGTCGCTCACAGGCCGCCACTTGGCGGACTCAGGCCGTTGGTTGGCGATCAGATTGGTGTTTTCCTCCCTTCAATTTCTCCTGCCACCTCCCCTTGATCCTGAGAATCCCTGAAATAAACCAAAACTGTAAACAAAAAATTACACCCACTCGAATCATCCAAACCATACTCTGGACAGAGCACCTCCCCGGAAACGACACCAAAACATGACATGTTCGTTTTAAACACCGCAAGTGCACGATGTCGGTGAAGAGGTGGAAAATACTGGTCGATCCACAAGGAGGTGTGTCAACTCTGGTTCATTCGAAGGCAAGTAGGAAAAGTGGGGATAAGAAATTGATTATGCTAAACTAGACTAAACTAAACTATTAAGCAGAAACAAGGAAATGAACGCACGCAACAATGAAACTAAACTAACTAAGACAACAAGCTGGAATTCAGGAATGGAAACCCCTAAGGGGTGGTGTGTGTGCACATATGAAGTGAAATAAGTGATAAATGATGCATGTAAGCATGTATGTGTGTGTGTCATATTTGTGTCGTCATGCATAGGAAGTGTCTAAAGATTCGGCAAAACCTATCAATCCATTCACACAACGTATCGGCAATCACTACTTGATTAGAATAAGACTACGCTCAGCATGAGAAGTGTCTAAAGATAGGGCAAGACTCATCAAGAACTATGAACTCGTGAATCCATAAGTCTTGCATGGGAGGTGTCTAAATCTTATTACACAACCCATCCAAACAAAGTTTCATCAATCAAGCAAGCAAACACAAATACAAACAGATAATTAACATGTAGCATATTCAACATGAAATTTTTAGTCAATAAACATGAGGAAACTAAGCATGGGAAGTGTCTAAATCTTATGACAAAACCCATCAACAATTCCCCAACATGTAGGTGATTAAAACACCCCCGATAAACATATAAACATGCAACTGTACACAATCAAATTCATCAAACATCCAAACTTCACAACATATATGTACATCATCTCCACCTCCCAAAGGGGGATGGAACTACTCACTACTCATTAAGAAAAGAAGACAAAACGAAATAAAACAAAGCATGCAAGAATTAAAAGACAAGACAACATTAAAATAGACTAAGAAAAAATATTCTATTTGCATCATGATGGTTGTTGGAGCTTAGACCCGGATCTAATTGCCAAAATACTCCTCATGGTGGTGTCACTAGTGCAGAAAAGCTCATATACGTCGGATATACAGAGGTATAGACGTCGGATTTCGACGGTCCAAGTTCCCGACATATATTTCCCCATCGCCTATTCCTTGTTGTATAGACGTCGGCTATATATGACCGATGTCTATACAGTGTATAGACGTCAGATATATACGACCGACGTCTATTATATGTTAATTGACCAAAAAATACATTGCAACCTATATCAGACATTCTGTACTCCCATTACTGAAGCTCAAGCTGGCCAACTACCCCAAGTGCCAATCTTTTGACAAATAACCACGAATATCAAGCCCATGATGCCCAGGTAACCCAAGTCATTCGCGTTCAGTAGTAAAGGAGTGGTGAAGTACATCAACCACACCAACAAATATAAATTTTCCGATGTGGGACTAAACTATTACACCATATAGACATTGCATATATAGATTGACCGACGTCTATACATACAACACGACCTATAGAGGTCGGTCATGCTATACTTCCGACGTCTATACATTGAAATAGCAATAATTAATAAACAAATACGCCGTATAGATGTCAGCTATGATAAACAACCGACGTCTATATATGAGTAAATAGTAAAAAAACGTTGCAACCATTTTAAGACCCAAGTGCCAATCTTTTGACCATTAAATATATATATATGTATCTCACTTGCATTTTGTTGTGTGGTACCAAACTCTCATTCAGAAGTAAAGGTGTAGTGGAGTACTTTAACTCCACCAATAAAAAACTTTTTCCAATGTGGGACTAAACATGTCACCATACACACACATGTGATAGTTACATTGATGTAACTATTTTTAAACCCACATTATTCTTATACAAAATAAATCCACATAAATTCTTGCACGAAATAAATCCCAAAAAATTACGTTATTTCTTATACAAAATAAATCCAAAACAATGAGTGAATTCTTACATGAAATAAATCCCAAAAATTGAGTTATTTCTGATACAAAATAAATCCACATAAATTCTTATATGAAATAAATCCAAAAAAATAAACAAAAATTATTTTCTTCTTTCAGGAAGCATAGACGTCGGTTATACTAAAAACCGACATTTATACAAACCTATAGACGTCGGATGTCCAAACATCCGACGTCTATACCTATAGACGTCGGATGTTTTATATCTGACGTCTATTCGGTGACGTCTATTGAGCATTCTGCATTACTGTGTGGAGCTTCTTGATTTGCTGATTGGTCCTTTTGGTTTTACTTCCGGGTCATTCTCTCTTGCATCTCAATCCATAAGTCTTGCATCTTAGTCCTTTTTGAGTTTCTTCTTCTCAAACATGTTTATTCGTGAAACTTGAACATAAAACTCATTTCGTAGCATTGGTTAGGCTAAAAATAAAGGATATACGACACAAATATATGCATGATATGATGCCAATCAAGAGACAAGATTGCTGGATCTTGGCTCACTTGTTGGGCTTTGTGGACTTCGTCGTAAGGAGGTAAGGCATGTTGAGGCTGCGTGACCTCGCAGATAGGCGTCGTCTAGCTGTAAGGACCTAAAGTGACCTTAGGTTGTTTAAACATTGGTTGCTTGTGTACTTCTACCATTACGTACCCGTCGTAGCATAAGGACTTCCTCCCTTCTCATCTGAGTCTTCTCCTCCTCTATATTCTATGAGTAGTCTCCTTCTATGAGTACACCTTCTATTGTGTGTGGTTTGAGTCGAGTTAAGCGTTTTATGTGAGGTTGTACTCATTCTGGTGAGAGGGCACGACTTGAATGAGTGCATTTTTCTGAGATGGATGAGCTAGGTGTTCGCCCATTTCCGCCTCGAGCTCTTTTGCAGCATGAGGCAGAGTCATCTCATGGAGGTGGGGGAGATCAGGTTCCGTACATGGAATACCTTGGTCCTCTCCCACCACCACGTAGACCTCCTTCTCCTCCGACTCGGGAGGAAGCGTGATTCGATCAGGATCGAGTTCTTGGTGTACCACCACCTTTAGCTAGATGGGATAGACCGATGACTCTGTGAGAGCGGACCCATCCCGTTCTGGCCGCGCAACCTTCTTCCATAGTTCACCCGCCTGCTCGTTGGAACAACTATGAATTGAAACCTCAATATGAGATCATGCTTCCTACCTTCACTTCAAGTAAGAAGCATCTGTATATCTTTATAAGTTAATTCGAGGAGGTATGCTCCATGTTCAAGCTTCAACAACTTGAAGAGGATTCCGTCCGGTTGAGGATGATTTCTTTCGCGCTGAAGGATAACACAAAGAATTGGTGTACAACCTCCTTGCAAACTCGATTCGGTCTTGAGATGACTTTGTGACCGTCTTTCTGAAGAGATTTTCCCCCCAAAGGAAGACTCAACAGATATGACACTAGATACATCAAATGTATCACACTGAGACCGAATCGTTTCATGCGTTCTTTGACAGGTTGAACCACATTCTCTTGGAGTGCCCTCATCATGTAATTGAGCTATGGTAGTTGTGCCAAATTGTTTATGAGGGCCTCTACTACAACACACGCACATTGTTTGAGTTGATGTGTCACGGTGATTTCCAAATGAAACCCATTCATGAGGCCAGAGATACTTTTGAATTAATGGTTGAACGTACCCTTGAATGGGACACCAAGAGAGAGCCACCAGCCGCCAGATCTTTTGGTCGTGCTTGATTATACCAAGTTGACTCAACTATCGCGTCTGAGGTGAAAATGGTTGCTCTCATGCATAGCATTGAGAATTTAGAGTTGGACCGATCTCCTCTAACCCAGGTACCTACGCCCGCGTGTAGTAGGTGTGGACTTACGGGACATAGTCACTTGGAATGTGCTTACACTCCAAACGATACTAAGCTTGCAAATGCGTTGTATCAACAACGACCCCTTGACGACCCGTACAGTCACTCCTACTACTCGGGATGGCGAAACCACCCTAACATCTCATGGGGGCCTAGTGGGGGCAATGGTAAGAGCTCACACGCTCAACCTCCACCCCCACCTTATCAGCCTTTATGCCCATCGGTGAATTACCGACCCCACACCAAATGTCTCAGCCCCATACTCACCAACCTACTCAAGCCTCACCATCAGGTTATTCTAGTCAGACTCTACCTCAACAGGTTGACTGATTGATTCGTTTTATATTAAACCGCAAGTGCACGACCGCGTTGAAGCGGTGGCAAATACGGGTCGATCCACAGGGAGGTGTGTCGACTTTTGGTTTGTTCCAAGGCGAGTGGTAAAGAAATGAGAGAAAGTTTGGTTACACTAAACTACACTACAATGCAAAAAGGAAATGAAAGATAAGCAATAAAACTAAACCCCATAGGGGGTAGAGAAATAATGTGAATATAAAGATGTGTGTGTGTTCAATTATGCTCCTCACAACATGTAGTGCATGAAATCATAAAACCAAATCCAACTTTGCCTCCACATGAAATAAGATAAGACTATATCGTTAAAACATACAAGACAATAATTCGAATGAAGCTAAATTAACTCATGCATAAAGACTAGACTCTACTATGCCTCCACATGAAATAAGATAACCCAATATCATTAAAACATACAAGGCATTAACCAAGGTAAAGGCAACAAGAGTACATACACTACAATTTGTGTTTCCAATATTAATTTCATCCATATCCTCACCTTATCATTCCCCATAAAATAGGTCAACTAATCTAAGCATAGGCTAAGCTTCATTAAAGAGCATTAGCATATCAAAGATAAGAGTGAAATCCCATTAGATGGTTATGAAAATCATATAAGGCTCAAGGAATTAAGATAACACACTACCTACATTAACAACATGAAACATTATACTGAAAGGAAATTTAACTAAGCAAGAAAGGAGCATTAAAGAAGCTTAAAAGGAAAGGAAAGACTAAACAAGCATGCACAAATTAAACGACAAGATTAAAAGAAACTAGAACAATTATTTTATTAACATTGACGCACATTGAAGGTAGCATTCTTCTACACCTTCAGTTTTGATTCAAGGCTTACTCCTTAGTAGAGAGAATTCCACCAAGCGATGGGTAAATTACAATAGAAGGTGAAGAGTTCTATTTATAGCCATAGAAAAAGGCAATCCGGGACAATCCCCGATGTGGGACTAAACAAATACCAGAAATGGACTAAATACACACTAATACGCGACCCACTAAAATCGTAGCGGATTTGGGCAAAAACAGACCGCCAATTGGCGGTCTATATGGTCCAGATCACGCTAGATTTTATTTTGGTTTTTTCTAGATGTCTTTGTTGGTCTTTAATGCATCTACTTCACTTGTTGGATCTCCGACCCGAAAAGAATTACCAAAATACTCTCGATGATGGTGTAGAGTTTTCTGTTTTGCTCTTTGGTCCTTCAGTCTTACGTTCAGGTCCTTCTCTCTTGTATCTTAGTCCCCATGTTTCACAATTAAGTCATTTTTCCCTACTTTTGGGTCCTTTCATGCTTCATCTCTTCAAACCTATTTATTTCTGAAATTCAAACATAAAACTCATCATGTAGCATTGCTTAGGTGTAAGATAATGGATATAAGCATGAAATGATGTCAATCATTCACCCAAGGGACTCCACTCTGAAACCAACCCTTCCTGGATTCTTGCAAAGTGATTTCTAGCATATCATGCATCATATTCATGCAATATATCCTTTATTTTACCCAAATATTGTGCTACTCGAGTTGTTGTTGTAGTGTCTCAGGTGTTTGGTAATACAGAAGAGAAAATGGAACAAAAAGGACCTGAATCCAACAAGAAGGATTTCCCACGGCACAACATTTCTTCCATACCAACTTAGATTCCCGGCGAAATGGATTGAATTGAAGACTTCTGGACCCACTTGTAATGCACAAGGACTGGATCGCAAATCAGGAAGGACCCAAGTGAAAATCCAGAGGGACCTGATTGTGAAATGTATAGTATTGTGTCACATGACTTGAACAAGATCAGTATTTCACCAATTAAACTCAAATCGGTTCAAGATAGTGGACCAGGGCTTCACCCAACGTGCGAAATATAACATTGAAGCTCCTAGAAGAAATTGGGACCAGACGTGATTAATTGGGTGCACCAAAGTATAGAGAAAGTTATGAAAGTCGTCGGATTTCTCCCAGATCCATCTAAACCCTTATTTCTTCTATTAATACGACTATAATCCCTTCTCTCCACATCTTCTTCCTCCCCCCCATTAGAGTATGTTTTAGTTTCCTCTTTTAGTAGTGTAATAAGGGGGTTGGAGAGGAGCAAACTTTGTCTTTTATTTTCTTAATCTAGTTTAGTTCTTGTTTATTGTGTTGATGTTTTCCTTTGATGCAATTTCTTTTATGTTGTTGTTTGTTTAATTTAGTCTTCTACATTTCTTTCATAGGTTTATGTTGTTTTCATGCTTTGTTTAGTGTAGAGATGAGTAGTGAGTCATCCATCCCCATGGGGGGTGGAGAACAAGGTGATTTAATATTGTGATGGATTAGTGTGTGTGTTAATCTTAATCATTTCAGCCTTAAATGATTTCCATAACCATCTAATAGGACTTCACTCTTATCTTTGTTGTGCTAATGCTCTTGAATAAAGCTTAGTGGGCCAATTTTATGGGGAATTATGAGGTTAGGATAAGGATGGAGTGGAAGAAGAAAACAAGACAAGTGCTCATGTTGCCTTTATCTAAATTAATGTCTTGTATGTTTTAAGGATTGTGCTAAATCTTATTTCATGTGGAGACATTGTTGGATTTGAGTATACATTGGACCAAAATTCACACTAATCAAAGCCTAATTTCTAAAAGCAAGTATACATTGGACCAAAGGATTTCTGATGCACTAGGAGAGTGATCGAGTTGAGACCATCATGACCTGATCGTCGTCGCCTGCCTTGTCGATAGTAGGAGGTACTAGATCTCCACATCTGGTATAACTTGCTGGGCATTGTTGCCTTTGTTTTTGGGAGGTGAGGTGTGTCGAGACTAGTGATCTCGAAGTTAGGCATCGTCTAGCCTAAGGACCTATAGTCATAAGTTGTTTGAGTCTTTTATGCTGTTGTGCTTCTACCTTCACCCACTACCCACGCTAGCTCTAGGGATTTGTCCTTTCTCATCTGAGTCTTCTCCTACTCTATATTCTTCATTATAGTCTCCTCCTCTGATTACACCTTCTGTTGTGTGTTGTTGTAGAGTCGACTTGATCATTTTATGCGAGGTTTGACTCAATCTGGTGAGATCGCTTGACTTGAGAGAGTGCATTTTTCTTAGATGGACGATCTAGGTGATCTGCCATCTCCACCTCATGCTCCTTTGGAGCATGGGGCCGAGTCATCTCATGGAGATGGGAGAGACCGGGTTCTATACATGGATTACCTCAGTCCACTTCCACCACCACATAGACCTCCTCCTCCAATTCTAGAGGAAGAGGATCTCGGTCAGGATCAAGCTCTGGGTGCACCACAACCTTTAGCTCGACAAGATAGACCGATGACTTTGTGGGAGCGGACCCATCTTGTTTGGGTCGTGCAACCATATTGCATAATTCTCCCCCCAGCTCGTGGGAACAACTATGAACTGAAACCTCAATATGTTAGCATGTTTTCTACCTTCACTGCCAATAAGTAGGATCCATATATTTTTATATGTGAATTCGAGGAGGTATGCTCCATGTTCAAACTTCAACAGCTTGACGAGGATTCAGTCTGGTTGAGGATGATTTCTTTCTTGTTGAAGGATAATGCGAAGAAATGGATGTACATCCTCCCGACGAGCTCTATTTTGTCTTGGGATGACTTTGTGACTGTTTTTCGGAAGAGATTTTTCCCTCAAAGGAAAACTCAACACATACGGTACTAGATACATCAAATGTATCAAATTGAGACCGAATCTTTTCATGCTTTTTCAAAGAGGTTCAAAGACCTTCTCCTGCAGTGGTCTCATCATGGACTTGAGCTATGACAGTTGTGCCAGATTGTTTATGAGGGCCTCAACTACAACACCTGCACATTGTTGGAGTCGATGTGTCATGGTGATTTCCAAATGAAACCCATCGATGAGGCTTGGGACACTTTTGAATTAATGGCTGAACGTACGTTTAAGTGGGACACCATGAGAGAGCCCCCAGTCGCCAACTCTTCTGGATGAGGAGGCACATCTGGGTGCTTGCTCCTCTTACCCTGTGACCCTTGAGCCACTTGAAATTAACTCTGAATCCGATAAGGACCCACCTCCGGTCGAGCTGAAACCGCTCCCCAATAACCTTAAATACATCTTTTTAGGGAATAATGAGAACATATCACTCATTATTGCTTCTGATATTGCAAAAGATCAAGAAACTACCCTAAAAAAAGTGCTCTTTGAAATCAAGGAGCCTATCGGGTGGTCTTTGAAGGATATCGAGGATGTGAAGGATATTCGTGCCTTTTTGGGGCATGTAGGATTTATCGAGGATTCATTCGGGATTTTAGAAAAATTGCTCGACCTCTCACCGCCTTGTTGGCTAAGGATACCATTTCTGAGTTCACACTGGATTGCCACCATGCTTTTTTGACCTTGTTTAAAGAGTTGACTTCAGCTCCCATAATTAAGGCACCGATGTGGACTGAACCCTTTGAGTTAATATGTGATGCATCTGACTACGCTATGGACAAATAACCTCATGTGATCTACTATGCCAGTAGAACACTCAATGATGCCCAATTGAACTACACTATGATCGAGAAAGAATTCTTGGCGATCATATTCTCTTTGGAGAAATTCTGGTCGTACTTGATTGGCTCCTACGTGATTATCTATTCTACTCACACAACCATCAAGCACCTTATGGTGAAGAAACATACAAAATCTCGATTCTTGAGATGGATCTTGTTGTTACAAGAATTTGATCTCGAGATTCAAGACAAAAAAGGGTGTGAAAATGTTGTAGCAGACCACCTGTCTCGTCTTGAGATCACCAACCCACTGGACTATATTATTAATGACAAATTTCGTGACAACAAGTTGTTCACGATCGAAGATAACCCTGGTTTGCCGACATCGTAAACTACCTCGTGACCGAGCAACTTCTAGTAGGTTGGTCAAAATCTGACAAAACTAAATTTAGATCTTATGTCAAATTCTTTCACTGGGATGACCCCAACCTCTTCAAGTAGTGCTCTGACAATTTTTTCAGTCGGTGCGTCCCAAATAACGAGTTCCAAAGTGTTCTCCAATTTCGCCACTCTGAGGCATGTGGATGACACTTCGGAGCAAAGAAAACGGCTACCAAGGTGCGCCAATATGGATTTTACTGGCCTTCTGTTTTCAAAGATGCTTACTAATTTTGGAAGCAATGTGATAGGTACCAGCACCTTGGCAGGATTAGTCGACGTGATATGATGCCTTTGCAAAATGTCCTTGTTGTCGACATCTTTGATGTGCGGGGCATCGACTTTATGGATACTTTCCCGGATTCATTCTGGAATATTTACATTCTAGTGGTCATTGACATTGTGTCTAAGTGGGTTTAGGCTCTCCCCACAAAGACCAAAGACAACAAGGTGGTCACTAAATTCTTAAAGGACATTTTTGTGCGATTTGGTACTCGTACCATAATCAGCGATAGGGGTACCCACTTCTGCAATCGCTCCTTTGAAGCATTTATGAGGAAGTATTCGATCACTCACCAGCTTGTGACCCCATATCATCCGTAAACTAGTGGGCAGGTCGAAATCTCTAACCGTCAATTAAAGCAAATACTTGAGAAGACGGCTAATTCCTCGAGGAATGATTGGTCAACTAAGTTGAATGACGCATTTGGGTATGTCCCCATATCAGGTAGTGCCCAACACGGCTTACCACCTACCCATGATATGGATGGTCTCCCATGTAACCATCCATCTCAACAAAATACTCTTGAGTCGACCACTATCACCACCACGAGGCTAAGCTCGCAAAAGTGCTCGACTCGACCCTAAAACGCTACTCATTAATCATAATACACACATAATACATCACATAATCATATCACATATTTCTCCACCCCCCAAATGGGGATGGAACTACTCATTAATCATTACACTAAAAACTACATTAACAAAATGAAACATTCTAATGAAAGGCAAATTAAACTAAGCAAACAAGAAATAGTAAAGAAGCAAAATGAAAAGAAATTAAACTAAAGAAGCATGCAAGAATTAAAAGACAAGACAATATTAAATGAAACTAAGAAAAATTATTTTATTAACATGACTCAGAGCAGGTAGCACTCTTCTCCACCTTGAGTTTTTCTTCAAGGCTTACTCCAAGTAGAGAGAATGCCCCCAAGCAATTGGTGAATATAAAGGAAGGTGAGGAGTTCTATTTATATGCATGGAAAAAGTTAATCTGGGACAATCCCCCGGTATGGGACTAAAACGCATACCAAATATGGACAAAAACAACATAATACACCACCAGACCAAAACATGTCGCCTTTGGACAAATTTTGACTGCTGATTGGCGGTCTATAAGTGTTGGATCGAGTCTGGATTTTGGTGGCTCGGTTCTGCCTTGATGGCTTGGTGTTTGATGAACCCGATTTGGTTGTTGATGGTTGGGCCCTGATTTAATTGCCAAAATACTCCTCATTAAGTTGTGGAGCTTCTTGATTTTCTCATTGATCCTTTTGGTTTTATATCCGGGTCCTTCTCTCTTTCATCTATGTCCATAAGTCTTGCAACTTAGTCATTTTTCCTTGCTTTTAAGTCATTTTATGCATCTTCTCCTAAATTTTGTTTATTCCTGCAACTCAAACATAAAACACATTATGTAGCATTGTTTAGGTGAAAGATAACGGATATAAGACACAAATGTATGCATAATATGATGTCAATCAAGGCACAAGGTAGTTGTCATTATATTTAATGTTCACTTCAACATGCCACATGTTTAGTCATACTAATAGATTCTAATGTCATTTTAGATTCACACCTTGCATACCCCATGATTGTGAGAATTCTTGATCGTTAGCATCTTGGTAGCCGTAGGTTACTCCATGGATCATGTGTACAAGCTCTATTCACTCATGTATGGTTTATGACAAACATGGCTTAGGATTGTGTCCATCTCTATTGTATGCATGGTAGCATGAGGCTTACAATGTGGTAATAAGCATAGCATTCATTAGTGTATTGTAATTGGGTGAGTTGGTGTGACTTGAAAACAACGTTGAGCAACATTTTGAGTGTTCTTGGGAGGCCGTTATACATGGATGAGCAAACCACATCGGGGTGAAGACTAGCCTATGCTAGGGTGTGTGATTGATACCATTTCATGCTTATATTTGTATCTTATATCCATTATCTTAGACCTAAGCAATCCTACGTGATGAGTTTTATGTTTGAATTTCAAAAATAAATAGGTTTGAAGAGATGAAGCATGAAAGGACCAAAAAGCAGGGAAAAAGGACTTAATTGTGAGACCTGGGCACTAAGATGCAAAGGAGAAGGACCTGAACATAAGACCAAAGGACCAAAGAGCAAAACCGAAAACTCCACACCATCATGGGGAGTATTTTGGCAATTCTATTCAGTTCGGAGCTCCAACAAGTGAAGTAGATGCATCAAAGACCAAAAAAGACATCCAGAAAAGCCCAGAATAAAATCCAGCGTGATCCGGACCATATAGACTGCGAATTGGCAGTCCAAGACCGCTAATTGGCGGTTTATTTTGGCCCAAATCCGCTATGATTTTGGTGGGTCGTATATTAGTGTGTATTTAGTCCATTTCTGGTATTTGTTTAGTCCCACATCGGGGGATTGTCCCGGATTACCTTTTTCTATGGCTATAAATAGAACTCTTCACCTTCTATTGTAAAACACCCATTGCTTGGTGGTATTCTCTCTACTAAGCAGTAAGCCTTGAAGCAAAACTCAAGGTGGAGAAGAATGCTACCTTCAATGTGAGTCATTGTTAATAAAATAATTGTTCTAGTTTCTTTTAATCTTGTCTTTTAATTTGTGCATGCTTGTTTAGTCTTTCCTTTCCTTTTAAGCTTCTTTAATGCTCCCTTCTTTCTTAGTTAAATTTACTTTTAGTATAAAGTTTTATTTTGTTAATGTAGGTAGTGTAATGATTAGTGAGTAGTTCCATCCCCTTTGGGGGTGGAGTAGATGTATGTACATGTTATGTAGGTGGTATGAATGCTAGATATTATTGTTTGTGAGAGATATTAGTATGCTTGCTTGAATTAATAAGAACTTTACTTGATGGTTTCTGCCATAGTTAGGTAAACTCCATACTCGTTATGTTCTTAATAACAACCTTGCATTGCTCATATTAATCACCTAGGTTAGTGTTGAAAATGATAGGTCTTGCCATGAGGTACTTCTTATGCATTAACAAACACTAACCACACTTGAGCTTATTGTAGGCATTCACTATACTTATTTCATGTGCACACACACACTCCACCCCTTAGGGGTTTTCCATTTCTGAGTTCTATCTTCCTACATTAGTTGCTTAGTTTAGTTTGTTTTGTGATTTAATTTCACCTTTCTAGTTTAGTAGTTTAGATTAGTATAGTTTAGTGTAATCAATCTTTCTCTCCTTCTTTCCCACTCGCCTTTGCACAAACCAAAAGTCGACACACCTCCCTGTGGATCGACCCGTATTTGTCACCGCTTCAACGCGGCCGTGCACTTGCGGTTTCATTAAAACTATCAATCAGTGTGTGTGGAAGTGGCCCGCGATTTTACCTACCCAAGTTGGTTGGAGGTGAAAGTAGAAGATGCCGGCAGACATAGAGTAAACGTGGAGTATGAATGGATTGTAACGAGTTTGGCCATGACTTGGAATGTTGCAAGCAGAGGAGAGGGGCCATAAACAGGGTTAGTTAGATTCAAAAGGAGAAGGAGGAGAGGTGGGTAGTTGTTAATCGGAGGAAGGCTGGAAATGGCAATGGAAAGGAAGAAAATTTGAAGGTGTCTAGCCAAGGCATTCACAAGTGCTTGGAGGGGATTGATGCTATAAGGGAAGAGAAGAAAGGAGAGGGTGGAAGAGATGATGACGTGGAGGCAAGGAGAGAGGACGTGGACTTGGGAGCAAGTCATGGAGTGCCATGTGGAGAGGTATGTGGGAGGGAACAAGTGGAGGGAAATAGCAAAGGAATGGAAGGAGCGTTTTTCTCCTATGAGAGGGGTGTTGGCTTTTTTGGACTTAATCTATGTTTTGATGATTTAATCAACCTAATCTTAATTATGATCATGTAGAGTAGCACACATATTGCATTGCATATAAATTGCTTTGTGCTAACCTCTACAACTGATCAAGACTCAAGGAAGAAAGGAAATCAAGTCAAGACATGTAATCAAGCTCTTTTTAAGACATGTATTTTGTATTTCTTTGAGTCTTTAGGAACTTTCTGTAATTGAGAATACTTGAGCTAAAAACTACTCAACCACATACTAGGTTCTCTATAGAAGTCACACACGAAATTTCACACAATTTGGACTTCATTAGAATACTCAAACTTAGACCGGAACACACTAAACCTGAACCCAAACAGTCTGCCCAATTTGGTAGACCGAAACAAACCGTTTCGTCGACCGAGTTATCAATTATTCTGTTAGTGTTTAACTGCCTAAGTTTGGTCGACCGTCCAGATCTTTTCGGTCGACAGAGTCCCAATTATTTTCCGACTATTTGTTTTGTCGTTTATACCCAACGGTCGTATTCATATTAATCAAAAAGACCCCAAATACATTTTATATATCGGTCGACCGAGGACCTTCTTCGGTCGACCAAACTTATGTCTCTTGACAAACTCAAATCTCCTGCTGGAATTCGGTCGACCGTGGACCTTGTTTCGGTCAACCGAATAGAACTTTGTTTGTCAACCCCAAAATGTCTGGTGTGAATCGGTTGACCGAACCCTATTCGGTGTTCAACCGAGCACTTAAGTGTACCTAACTCATAGCGTTGGGCGGTCGACCGTTCCTGAATTGGTCGACCGAACTGAGTTTTAAACTGCCAAACGGTCGACCAAACATCCCAATCTGGTCGACCAAATTCACTCAGAATTGGGTCCTGCTAGTTTCTGTGTGTATCTTACACGAACTTTTACCCAATTAACCCCAATGCCTATATTCTCTCTAGTGCTTATAAACAGAGTTGTAAAACACATTTTAACACCATCTCGCACACTTCGATTTGTCACATACACTAGAGAGAAACTCCCAAGCTCCAGTTTCCCCAATCCTACACTATAAGCCTAAATTCCACACATTTGATCATATCCAAATCATACTCAAAGTGTGCTCAATATTGAGAGAGTGTTGTCCCACTCATTGGTTGTTCAAGAAACATGGATTTCGGTGAAAGGCCGAAGTGTTTCCTCTCGGATTGTGAGAGGGAGAAGGTCAAGCAAGGGAGGGTGTTCGCGATTCTTGTGTTGTAAAGGCGTTCTCTCCCGGCCCGGAACGGGGTGTTGTTAGTGAAGTCGTGAGCGGAGCTGGGTGATTCGAGCAGAGCTTGCAAGAGAGGACATAGGCGGGTGGCCGAACCTCTGTATAATCCCAGAGTCCATTGTGGTTTGCTTTACTTACTTGTCTATTTTAAATTCCGTTGTGCATATCTTGATTGCTTATACAAGTAGGTAATTAGCATAAAAGTGATTAGTATTAGATACCCTCACAATCCTACATTTGGTATCAGAGACTTGTGAGCTAAATCGCATACTTAATCGTATTTTGAGTATGGCTAGTACATCTAATCATGTAGAGGGATTATGCACAACTCGACCTCCTTGCTAAATGGGTCAAATTATGATTATTGGAAGAATAAGATGAAAATATTCCTAATATCTAATGACCTAAAGCATTGGATGTTTCTACAAAATTCATACACACCTCCAAATGAAGATGAATTAGATTCACTCACTAGGCCCAAAATGAAAGAAATTGAGATGAACTCAAAAATAATGAACATTCTATATTGTGGGCTAAATGAGGGTGAATATAATAGGATTAGGGGTTGTGAAAGTGCATATGAAATATGGCATAGACTACAAATGCATCATGAGGGTGATAGCAAAACTAAGGAAAGCCGCATTAGTCTCCTCGTGCATAAATATGAAATATTTTCTATGCAAATCGGTAAAAACATAAGCGAAATGAACACTCGCTTCACCGATATTACTAACTCTCTTTTGGTTCTTGGAAGAAAAATCAATGAAGGAGAGATGACACGGAAGTTCCTCCGGTCACTTAGCATCGATTGGGAAGATAAAGTGGTCGCAATTGAAGAGGCGCATGATCTTTCCAAATTAAAGATGGAAGAACTCGTAGCTAAAGGCTACACCCAAAGAGAATGCGTGGATTTTGAGGAAACATTTTCACCCGTGGTTAGGTTTGCCTCCATCCGCCTTCTACTAGCTATTGTAGCTCAGATGGACTTAGAGCTTTACCAAATGGATGTAAAGACTACTTTTCTCAATGGAGAACTTGAGGAGGAGATCTATATGGGTCAACCTCAAGGTTTTGAAGTCAAAGGACAAGAGCGCAAAGTGTGCAAGCTCAATAAGTCCTTCTATGGCTTAAAACAAGCGTCTAGACAGTGGAACATTCGCTTCCATCAAGCTATATCAGAGAATGTGTTCTCTATGCTTGAGGAAAATCACTGTTTGTACGTTAAGAGATCCAATGATAAATTTGTCATTCTGACCTTGTATGTTGATGACATACTCATGGCTGGCAATAGCAAAGAGTTGCTGAAATCCACTAAAGAGTGGTTGTCCTCCACATTTGATATGAAGGACATGGGTGAAGCTAGCTACGTCCTTAGTGTCAAGATAGTTAGAAATAGGTACAAGAGACTTCTGGGATTGTCTCAAGAGACTTACATTAACAACATCTTGAAGAAATACAATATGGACAAATGCAAACCAATCGACACTATTGTTGATTTGGGTTTGCACTTGAGCCTTGATAAGTATCCTGAGACTCCTCAAGAGAAGGCCAAAATGAGCATGGTTTGATACTCCAATGCTGTAGGAAGCCTTATGTACGCTATGATATGTACTAGGCCAGACATTTGTTATGTTGTTGGCATGGTGAGTCGATGGCAGTCTAGCCCAAGCATGGAGCACTGAAAGGCAGTCAAGAGAATCATGAGATACCTCAGAGGAACGAGTAACTACATCGTGTGTTACGAAGCATCAGATCTCCGCCTGATTGGCTATAGTGATGCCAATTGGGCTGGAGACATTGATGAAAGTAAGTCTACCTTTGGTTATGCTTTCTTGCTGGCCAATGGGCCATCTCATGGTCCACCAAGAAGCAAACCTGTATAGCCCTTTCGACTATGGAAGCAGAGTATGTTGCATGCTCTGCAGCAGTACAGGAGGCAGTTTGGTTGAGGAGGTTCTTACAACATACTGGGCTAGTAGAGACATCGGATGAGCCTGTTATTGTCTATTGTGACAGCATGGCTGCCCTTTGTTATGTGAAAGACCCCAAATATCATGGAAAGACCAAACATATACCGGTTAGGTATCATTTTGTGAAGGTCATCATAGCGAGAAAGGAAGTTGTGTTAAGACATGTGTCTACTAGTCTTATCGTAGCTGACCCTCTTACCAATACTATAGCGAAGGACTCATTTCTGTTTCATGTGAAGTCCTTAGGCTTACGCAGACTTCCTTTTGACTATATCTGTTTGGTTCCTTTCGACTATGTGAAGTCCTTAGGACATGTCCAACTTCCTTTTATGAGTGATTGTGTTTTCCTTTCAACTATATCTGTTTGGTTGATGTAGTTGTTCTAGCATAAAATATTATTCTGTCAATAGGCTGAAGAATGCTCACTCACACGAGCATTCGCCTCTGGCACTTTTGATAGCGAGCAGAGATGAGACTGATCATGAGGAGATCTTGTATGATAGATCCAGTGCAGTTCATGATAGGACAATTGCCTTGATTAGGAATCAAGATGAGATCCCCTATGTTGGTGAGGATTGACATGAATGTTCCCACGATTCATGTGACCTATAGAAGCCAAGTGCGAGCATCACATGTGGCGCCAGGTGGCACTTGTATGGTGTTAAGGCGACAATGATGCATCTCGGGTCAGGCGTAGAGGGGGTGCGACTGGACTAAGACTTGTATGGTGTTGAGAGACAGACATACTGTTTTGTACAGTATGATCCACTGCAACATGTTTGTCATACAACATGTGCTGAGGGACCATTTGGAAGTGAAAGGATGGATCCCTGCTCCTTCACTGTGTACATCCAAGACTTGATTGTCATTAGTTGCCCTCAGTGACCTTCGACGACACCATGAAGCAAAGAGTTGATGTGGCTACTTTGGGATGTTATCTATGACCATGGGAGATTCGGTATAAAGAGGCATCATCGAGAAAGGAGTCAACTCTTAGTGTAATGGTGCTCTGGGGCGAAAGGAAAGGTTTGACTCGACTGCACTAAAAGTATTTGTTGGGCCCAACTGTATTGGATACAGTAACAAGTACCTTGAGGACAAGAAGGTATTCTCTCCGAGGGATCAAGATACCGTTCATGTTAAGTGAGTTTCTGAGTAAACCTGGGGAACTGTGATGTGCATTTTGACTGCTTATTTGTTGTTTTATGAGGATGTTGTCATTCTGGCCTTCTCGTAAGGTTTCTAGTTTGAGACTCCTAAATTACAGGTAAATCACCGGTCGCACGACCCATTTGTCTGTATGATCGGAAGAGTACATGTGTCGGGGACACAGATGGTCGTGTATCGAGGATACATGATCAGAGAGTTGCATATTGTGGATGTGTACTTGGAGAGAGGAGTAGTTGTATGTATCAGGTATATATACATATGTGTCGGGGACACATAAAGAGGTGACATATTGCCATTGTGTGATTTTATGTGTCACGGATATATGCATACGTGTCGGGGACACAAAAGCAGATGATATGTTGTTATCGTGTTGTTGTGCAAGTGGGAGATATTGGATTAATCTAGGATTAATAAGATATTTGCCAAAGCACTGACACATGGCGCGTCCCTATTGGACTACACATTTAAGGGTTTAGGGTGGAGCATTCTATATAATAAGGAGGGGAGCCTCCCATTGGATGAAAAAAAAACAAGTGTGCAAACCCTAGCCTCCACCCACCCTAGCCGCCACCTTCTCTCTCTCCCATTTCGTCCCTCCACCTCCACCAACCTCATTCCGTGGACTCTTGGGTTGTGGACTCGCGCTCCTTCTCCAAGAGAGTAGCAGACCGACCGGTGAAAAGGATTCTGTTAGGTGACCTCCGATCTTCCTTCCGCTGCCACAGGTTCCCTCCAAGAAAGGTACTCCTGAACCTGTAGAATCGTTGTTTGCTAACAACACCTATAGATGTTGAACAATTAGATCTTCACGCTTGCAATGTGCAATTAACAAAAGACCTAGAAAAGTTCACAAATGGAACTAAGATGCTTAATATGCTATTAGGAAGTCAAATACAATCATTACAAAAACATGGTGTAGGATATAATGATTCATATGTGAAAAAACATGTAATTCATACAACTTTAAATGGAAATCACTTAGTTGTGAAGCATAACTCTTCAAGTGTGTGGACTCCCAAAACCAAAATGGTTTAGGTTCCCAAAGCTAACATTCAAGGACCCAAAGTTGTTTAGGTACCTAAATTTATTTTAAATTAAACAAAAACTATGCACATCCAGAGGGGGAGCCTTTATATGCATAGTTTACATCTAAAAATTCCATGTATTAAGATATAGGTTGTCATCATCAAAAAGGGGGAGATTGTTGGTTTTTTGGCCTTAATCTATGTTTTGATGATTTAATCAACCTAATCTTAATTATGATCATGTAGAGTAGCACACATATTGCATTGCATATATATTGCTTTGTGCTAACCTCTACAGGTGATCAGGACTTAAGGAAGAAAGGAAATCAAGTCAAGACATGTAATCAATCTCTTTTGAAGACATGTATTTTGTATTTTTTGAGTCATTAGGAACTTTGTATAATTGAGCATACTTGAGATAAAAACTACTCAACGACATACTAGGTTCCCTATAGAACTCACACACGAAATTTCACACAATTTGGACTTCAATTGATCACCCAAACTTAGACCGGAAAACACTAAACCTGAACCGAAATAGTCTGCCCACATTCGGTAGACCGAAACAGACCGTTCGGTCGACCGAGTGATCAATTATTCTATTAGTGTTTAACTGCCTAAGTTCGGTCGACCGTCTAGACCTTTTCCGTCAACCATGTCCCAATTATTTTCTGATCGTTTGTTTTGTCGTTTATACCCAACGGTTGTATTCGTATTAATAAAAAATACCCTAAATACATTTTATGTATCGGTCGACCGAACTTATGTCTCTTGACAAACCCAAATCTCCTGCTAGAATTCGGTCGACCAAATAGAACGTTGCTTGTCAACCCCGAAATGCCTGGTGTGAATCGGTCGACCGAACCCTATTCGGTGTTCGACCGATCACTTAAGTGTACCTGAGTCTTAGCGTTGGGCGGTCGCCATTCCAGAACCGGTCGACCGAACTGAGTTCTACACTGCTAAACGGTCGACTGAACAACCCAATCCGCTCAACCGAATTCACTCAGAATTTGGTCCTGCTAGTTTCTATTTTGTGTATCTGACACCAACTCTTACCCAATTAACCCCAACGGCTATATTCTCTCTAATGCTTATAAATAGAGTTGTAAAACACATTTTAACACCATCTCTCACACTTCCATTTGCCACATACACTAGAGAGAAACTCCCAAGCTCCAATTTCTCCAATCCTACACTCTAAGACTAAAGTCCACACATTTGATCATATCGAAATCATACTCAAAGTGTGCTCAATATTTAGAGAGTGTAGTCCCACTCATTGGTTGTTCAAGATTCAAGGATTTCGGTGAAAGCCAGAAGTGTTTGCGCTCGCATTGTAAGAGGAAAAAGGTCAAGCAAGCGAGGGTGTTGCGGTGCTTGTGTTGTAAAGGCGTTCTCTCCCGGCCCGAAACGGGGAGTGGTTAGTGAAGTCGTGAGCGGAACTTGCAAGAGAGGACGTAGGCGGGTGGCCGAACCTCTGTAAAATTCCCCAAGTCCATTGTGGTTTGCTTTACTTACTTGTCTATTTTAAATTCCGTTGTGCATATCTTGATTGCTTAAACAGGTAGGTAATTCGCATAAAAGTGATTAGTATTAGCATGTGATATAGACCAGCATTGCATTGGGGTCAAGATGGGAGACAAGTTGGATGAGCTCAAAACGGATTCTCCCTTGGGTGCACAAGCAAGTTAGCCAATTGGTGGACAAAAGGAGCAAAGAGAAGTGGGAGAGAAATGTGGTTGCTCTATTTCGGGAAGAGTCAATGGGAAGAGAGTTGAGTGCTCTAGGTTTGAATGGTCAAATGAGGAGGCACCAATCTTGTTTGCCAAAGAGAGGGAGTTGGACAACTTGAGTCCTCTTGGGGGACAAATTTCAGAAAGCACCCCACTTAAAGGAAAGAAGAGGAGTGAAGAGCAAGAGGAACTTTTGCAAGAAAGGCCCCCAAGAATTGAGAGGGAGGTAGACCAATCTCCTCCTCTTAGGGGACAAATTTCAGGAAGCAAGAATAGGAGTGAAGAGCAAGAGGGACTTTTGCAAGAGAGGTCCTCACGAATTATAGGTGGAGAGGAGTTGGTTTCTTTGGGAGAGGAAAGTCTAGAAGGAAATACTAGGGTCAGCATAGAGGTCGAGCCTGCTCAACATGAGGACATGAGGGAAAACCTATTGACAAGAGCTCATGGAGATGGGGTCACGATATTTCAGGCATGGAAGGAAGCAAGATGACTAGCCCACAATGGGAGAATCGTGCAAGTGGGCTAGCTTCTTTGGTAAATGAGGAGGTGGAGTGGAATTTGAAGGAAATGTGTTCTAAAAGTTTTACTTTTAAATGTCAATTATTATGAATTGAATGAGAAATCATTTTGTTCCTCGTTTATGTTATTCGTCTTTTAGAAGTGTTAAGGAAGAGGCTCTTGGTCCTTAACCGTAGAGCTCTAAAAGATATTGGTTTACGTAAAACAAAAGATATTCGCAATTATGGTAGTTAACATGGGACATTAATTACCAAGTTAAGATTGTCGTGTTGGTCATAGATCATTGTAGCTCTACAAGTGAGTGACAACATAGGTACACAAAAGAGGAAAATATTACTTTTGTATACTGAATGGACCTAATAAGTAAAATATTATAGAAATGTGTTTCTGTGTCATTAATATTTTGCTGTGTCCTTGGTCCTTTGATATGAGACTTATGTCCGATCGCTTAAGGAGTGCTTAATTAGACTAGGGTCTTAAGCTATCGATGAGTGTAGTGTAAAGGCATTAGTTGGTTAAGTGTGACTTTCATTGGAGAAGATAGTTAGTCAAAAGATTATCATTGCCCCTCTTAATTGAGTGATGATATTAGTGGTACCCTTGATAAAGCAAAGTTATAATGTGCACAATGTGATTTGAGTTAAGTCACATATTTATAACTAGCATAAAGAGATCAAGAAATGGATACTAATACAAAGATGACACAATACTACTTTGTGTGTATTCTTAATATCATGAGGCAAGGGACGGACACAAGTGTTGCACTCCATCACTAAATGGATCGGGTTTTGGTTCGAGTGGAATTAAGACATCTAAGTAATTGGGAGATATAATGTGTAGCTAGATACCGCTTATAGCTTGTGGTATTAAGCTCTTAATATAACTGCCAACTTAGTTTAGATCCTCCCATAGGTCACACCACAAAACTGGGAAACAAGAAATGGGGATTTTGAGTTCATAAGATGTGTCTGCTTTCGTGTAGAAAATATGACACATGGGGTGAACAAGCAAAATAAAAATTATGTTGTGATTAATAACATAATTAGAATCTAAATTAAATTCATATGTCATCTAAATATTATGGTGTGTAATGATTGATCATTATAATATGTTACATAAGTTGTGAATTTACTACTAATCCCGAAATGTCAAATTTTGTAGGGGTTAAACCGAAATTTGACAAGTATGCAGAACAGTGCTCAAACGGTCGACCGGTTAGCAGCAAACGGTTGACTGATCGTGCACGGTCGACCGGACCCTTCTCGACCGATAACAGGGAATTTTCGTTTGTTCGGAACGGTCGACCGATTCATTGCGATGAAATATTTTATTGTTGCGAACGGTCGACCAAATATCGAACGGTCGACCGAAACTTCGTGTGAGCGGTCGACCGAACCTCCAAACGGTCGACCGGTCCAGACGGTTATATGCAGAATTAATTTAAGAATTAATTAGATCATGCATGGAATTGGTCCATAATTGATTTAATTCGTGGCTAAGATTATTTGTTATCAAATAATGGGTTGTTAGATGGAAGTTTGCATGAAATCATGGGCAAGAGGTTGCACATGAATAGGTAATTGGGAGAGAACTTATAAATACAAGTTTATCTCATTACCTCTAAATTAATTCATTTTTTTCTCACGCAAAAATCTCTCTCCATAATTCTCCACGAATTTTCCTTAATTCTTAAGATTAGTTTTAGTTTTATTTTTCAATGATCATCTTCTCAAGGGAACTAAAGAGGGGTTAGTAATTAGATTCTAAACCCTATTGGAGATTGAGAGGCTAGCTCTTCTCTCTCCAATTTTGTTTAGAGTTTGGTGAAATCTCGGAGGCATCCGGCGCAGCAACAAACATCCTCAACGTCTCCGAATCTTCAAGAAGTTTTAGAGAACTTCTAGGTATGAATTTCGGAGTCCCGTGTTTGTTTTAATAAAAGTTTTAAAACTAGTTATTGAAACAAGCCAATGCATGCATGAAACAAATCATAGAAAAATGTAATTGATCCTTATTATGCATAAACATTTCGAAAATATATATGCACAATTAAACATGAAATCCTTCAGAATTCACCTACTCGAGTAGCAAAGAGCAAGGATTTCACGAACCTCATGACACACACTAGTGGAGGAAGGTATGACATTCTTGGAAACTAAGATCTTGTGGAGGAGGGGGAAGAAGAGAGAGAGGGTGCGGGACTTGTAGAACCGGGTTTGAAGAAAGTGGCCTCGCTTCCACCCACACTTCGGCGATTCGGGAGGAAGATTAACAACAAAAGTTCACATGGAGGTCATGGGAGTCACCCCGCTCCTTAAACCCATGAATGTGTTAATGGGGAATGTGCACGGAGCAAATAGACCGGACCGTGCACTCATGATCAGGGGGCGAATAAAGGAGACAAATAGGACGTGGTATGTCTTATGAAACAGAAGGTAAAACACAAAAAGATGGAACGATTCAAACAAGCGATTTGGCCTCATGGATGGATTGCAAATAGCATGATCGTGGACTCGGGACGGCTATTGGTGTTGCAGAATGACCGTATGGATCTTCATGCTACTTTCGAAACACCACAATTACTCCACTTCAACGGCTATCACAACAAGGATGGGACCGAGTTTGATATCATGGTGGTGTATGGTGAAAACGGGAATGTGGATAGGAGAGCTATGTGGAGCGATCTTCATTTTGGGGCTCCGGAGGGTTCGAGGCCGTGGATTGTTGGAGGTGACTTCAATCGTATTCGTTTTGCTAGTGAGAAGCACGGTGGTGCTGCTAGAAACGAGATAGCGATGAAAGACTTTAATGAGTGTATTGATGCACTTCAGCTACTTGAGGTGCCCTCTATGGGAAGGGACTTCATGTGGTCAAATTCCTCCGAAGGAAGTGCTTGTATTGAGACGAGGATTGACTGGATAGTTATGAACAATGCGTGGCTCGAGATGTTTCCGAAATCCTTCTACATCGTTAGTGGCAAGGATCTGAGTGAGCATGCCATGTTAGTAATCAAGACGGAGGGAAATGAGAGACGGAAAAAGAAGTTGTTTCGTTTCGAAAACCATTGGGCGGAGCACGAGGAATTTCAAGGAGTAGTGGATCGAGCTTGGTCTACTTTTGTGATCGGCACGCCCATGTTTCGTGTTGTTGAAAAGTTGAAAGAAGTCAAGAAGTCACTTATAGGTTGGAGTGGAAGCACCTTTGGAAACATTATAAACAAGGTGGGTGAGGCCCGGACAACCCTTGAGGAGGTGAGGAAGGAAAGGCTACGCCTACGAAATGATGATGCTCTAGCTATTGCCAAAGGGGCAGGAAAGGGGGAACTTTAGCGTGCCCTTGCTCCGGAGGAGTCTCTTATCCGTCAAAAATCAAGGGTGAAGTGGTTGAAAGAGGGGGACCGGAACACTAGGTTTTTCCATGCGCAACTCCGAGCGAGGAGAGTGTGTGAGGGAGCAAACTTCGTGGAGGAGGAGGGAGAAATTCGGGACGCCTTTCAGCGGTTTTATGCTAACTTGTTTGCTAATGATTTTCTGGTACAACCACTTGATTCTTCCCTACTCTTCCCACAACTCCTGCCGGAGGAGGGGAGGGATCTCACATGAAAGCTGGAATTAAAAGAAATCGAAGAGGTGGCGTTACATGCGAATGTGGACAAGGCACCGGGCCCTGATGGCTTCAACACAAAGTTTTTTAAGACCGTGTGGGACATCATCGAAGGAGACGTATTCCAGGCCATGAACTCTTGTTTGGACAGAGTAAGATTGTTAACCCAATGGAACTCTACCTCGATTACGATTATCCCGAAGAAGAAGGCACCGAACTTGGTGGAGGATTAGCGCCCCATCGCTCTATGCAACATGACCTATAGATTCACATCCAAAGTGCTTGCAAACCGCTTAAAGGGGAGGCTACCAAGGCTGATAGGGGAGAACCAAAGTGCTTTTGTCAAAGGAAGGTGAATTGGTGATAATATTCTTCTCGCACATGAACTTTCCCACAATCTCCACCTTGACAAAGGGAGGGGAGCATTGCCTGAAGCTTGATATCCGGAAAGCGTATGACTCAATCTCGTGGTGCTTCCTTGATGAGGTAATGAGTCATTTTGGATTTCCAATGAAGTGGAAGGCTTATTATGAGTTGTGTCAAAGCATCTTTCGTGGTGATGGTAAATGGAGCTAACTCCACCTCTTTTGCTGCGAGAAATGGTTTGAGGCAAGGTGATCCGTTGGCCACCTACGTTTTGTTATGTGTATGGAAGTCTTAAGTGAGATGGTAAAAATAGAGGTCATGGATGGAAGGATTGAGCTCTTATCTTACGGTGATGTGCCCGTTTCACACTTGCTTTTTTCCGATGATGTCCTACTGTTTGCAAGTGCAACAAAGGAAAATGCTCGTGCCATAAAGCATGTCCTACAGGAGTTCACGGTGTGCTGGAGGCAGCGATTTAGCACATCAAAAAGCCAAGTATTCATGGGAGGGGATGTGCCGCGTGGAGCATGGATCGCAGCCTATCTTGGTATGGAATGAAAGGAATTCCCGGTGGTCTACCTCGGGCTGCCATTATTCTCCGGGAGGATGGGGACAACTCATTGCATGTCACTTGTAAATATGGTGAAGCAACGTCTTAGCACTTGGAAGCAGAATTTTCAATCCATTGTCGGCCAGGTAGAACTTGTGAGAACTGTGCTTGTCTCCCTTAGTATTTATTGGACTTCCGCCTTCTTCATCCCACGAAAGGTGCTGCAAGACATGGAGACCTCATGGCTCATTCATTTGGGGAGGGCAAAAGAAGTGGGCTGTCGTGGCGTGGAAGGATGTGTGTACACCAAATGATGAAGGAGGGCTGAAAAGATTAACGGCTTGGAATGATGTGGGCCTCCTCCTCCTATCATGGCTTGTGGTAGCGGAAGGAAGTTCACTTTTGGTGAAATGTGTACGATGGAAATACCGTAAAAAGTGCTCTATTTGGCTTGCAATGCCACCATTAACATCATCGTAGGCATGGCGAGGGATTCTTCGAGTTCACGACATTGCTCGATGGCACATCCAATATGAGGTGGGAAGTGTGCAAGAGATACATTTCTTCCAATATCCGTGGTGTGACGAACCGTTTCAATGTGAGAGTTGGAGGGCTCGACTCCACCATGAATTGGGAGTGCCTTGGGATACCAAAGTTTTGTACTTCATAAGAGAGGGGAAGTGGAACCTTCCCCCCCCCCCCCACCAAGATCAACGATAACGGAGGAAGTTCACTTGAAGATCACAAATATACGCATTCATGGAGGCATGGACCAGCCAAAGCGCATAGAAGGGAAGGGGCTACATTAGGAATCAAGGAAGTGTGGAAGTGGGTGGTAGAACTGGGGAGGAAGGTCAGTTGGGCGGGTTTGGTATGTCACAAACATGTCATTCCTAAGCATGCTATTACAGTTTGGTGAGCAATGAGGGGGCGCCTCCTAACCAAGAAGCTTATGAATCTAAGAGGAGCAAAGCATGACCCAGTATGCAGCCTTTGTTAGAGGGCGGAAGAGGACATGGACCATCTAGTCTGGAGGTGTGCCTACATTAAGGACGTGTCGACAACACTACTCCTTGTAATGAAGTTGAACACTCGGCTAGCAAGATCCCTCGAAGATGAAGCTACACGCATCTCACACGCACGACGAAGCCGAGTTGAGAAGGTGGTGCGAAGTGGTCTTTTAGTGCCATGATCCATGAGTGCTGGCTGGAACGAAACCGAAGGATTTTCGAGCGAGAGAAGAAGAAGCCAGGACACATAGTGGCTGCAATCAAGGAAATTGTTGGTTGTCTTTGGGATAAGTCAAGCAAATTACGGATAAAGACGACGAGGAGCAGAATTTTCAGACCACGTGGTGTTAGGTTGAGGATACCCGATGATATTATAACTACAAAGCTTTAGCGATGTAATACTTGTAGTGTTTTGTGGCCGGCTATGCGTGTTAGCATACCCGCGGACTCAACTTTGTTTTTTTCTGGTTTTCTAGTACTTTGTAAAATTTCTTTATAATCAATAAAATTTGTGGCCAAGCCTCCCTTTTGCCTTGAAAAAAAAGTTGATGTGACTTGTCATTCCTTCTCATGTACTTGTGACCATACTTTGATTATTGATTACGTGATAATCACACTATCTATATACATGATATTTTGGTTGTGTTTTGCATGCATGCTTCGATATTAGTGACCTTAGGAGGACTTTTAAATATCTTGCATGCCATGTTGATTACGTGTGGGGACATCTGAAGAAGGCGTGAGAGGTGGAGCTTCAATGAACTCCGGGGATCGCAAGAAGAGGTATGCGAAGTTGTTGCATTAGAGGCTTAATCACATATGTGTGTGAGGTTTGGGTCGTCGTCGGACGTCAGAGACCTCGTCGGCGACGAGAGGCAACAAGTTGTTCTCGGCAGGGCCAAGAAGTTGCCAGCAAACGGTCGACCGGTGTTGGTTTGCGGTCGACCGGTTGTAGTGTAAATCTCCATCTTTACCCAGCACCGGTCGAACGATGCCTTACGGTGGTCGACCGGTTGAACATATTTGATGGGTTGGAGAGTTACTGTTGGTTTTCAATCGAACGGGGCCCTTGAGTCGTTCGACCATTGCCTTGCGTACTTGGTTGGACCGAGCGTTGATCATCTAAACGGTCGATCGCTCATGACTTCTGTCAAACTGGTAACTTAAGTTCTCTTTGGTTTGGTCGACTGTTTAGATGTTGGTTTAACCGTTTAAGACTTGATGTTTGTAGGAAGGACCCTATTATTATTTAGTGGATTGGGGCCTCAGAGTCGTTCGACCGTTGACCTGATGTTGACTTAGACTTAGTCTGGATTTTGACCATGTATCGGTCGACCAGTTTATACCTCTTGTTTGACCGTTTATGAGTAGATGCACATAGGTTGCCCTATTGTGTTTCGAACGACCAGGGCCCCTGAGCCGGTCGACCGGTTTGCCATGTATGCCTTAGTTTTTGTCAGGCCTCGACCCTCTAAACGGTCGACCGCTGGTGGTTCTTGTTTGACTGTTGGGGACTAAGTCCTGAGCCCAGAGTTTGACCGTTGTAGGCGTTCGGACGACTGGTTTTCCCTTAGGGAGCGGTCGACCGGTATACCTTTTTCGGTCGACCGTTTGGGCCCAGAATTGAATCATGATCCTAGTGGGATGTCAACTTTGTCAACAGAAACCCGTGACCTCGCATAGAGCGTGGGCCTGGAGGTGACGGTAGGTATGTTACTCGTGCATGGCTAGGGACCGCTATGTGGAAGAGTGTGGATACTTGGGACTCGCACCTCTGTATTATAGAGAGGGCATAGTTTATGCTTTGGCTCTTCTTAGGGTAGTAGCTTGAGGAATCGCGGATCCCATTGCTTTCAGCGGGCACGTAACTACCGTTGGGTGACATGACTACCGGCATAGATGGCTACGGAGGCCGCTGACCAGCTTTTATAGCGGTGGCGTTGGTGTTTGCACGTGGAGCTCGATGACCCCGCGGACTTCAGTTCGGATCTGTCAATTGTGTGGCCCTCTATGTGGCGGATAGGTTCAACTGGCCTTGATATACAGTGATTGCACGAGCTCGTGCGGCTTGTGTGGCGGAGGGACGACCTATCGAGTGTGGCGGCCTGTGTGGCGGCAGGGAGGATCGCGCGTCGCCTGTGTTGTAGCGGCAATGGACTACCGACGATGATTTCTGGCAGGTAGCTCTGTTGGGCACCTATCGAGTGAGATACTGTGCGGCTTGTGTGGTGGCAATGATGGACCTACCTGAGCGACGACTCCATCAGTGTGGTGGTGGACCAAGATGCTTTCAGATCTGATTCTACTAGCGTGGAAGTACGAACGCCTCCTCACTGATCCCTTTGGCTTCTATAGCCGCGTGTGTGCGGTGTTGTGTACTATCCGCTAGACCGTATGTGCCTACAGTAGGTCTCTATGGAGACATGTTGTTTGTAGACCGTATGGCCTGTCTGGCGTCGGCGATATTGTAGACTGTACGGTCTGTGTTGTAACACCCCCGATCTCACGGGTACGCACACTGGGAAAGACTACAAGTGTCACGATCAGAGACCTCCGCGACGACCGAAGGAGTTACAAAAGACAGACCAAACAACGACTCGACAATACGTAGAAAGATCATACATGGATAGACTAACATAAAACATAATTGAAAAGTGAGAGATTATCCATATATGGTCACAATGTCAAATACATTACAACGAGTTCAAAAGGGAAATACATCATAAATAATGTGGAAGCAAAAGACAAACTGAAGAATCTAGTCGACGTGTCCCTCGTGTATAGATTCTTCAACTACTAGTCCAATCTACCCTCTAGGAATCTAAGTACCTGCAAGCACCACATCAACATATGCGTGAGTTTTCTATAAACAAAACCCAGTATGCCCCTGGCCCAATCAGAGTTATATGGAAGAATGCATGAAATTTATCTAAGACAATAGCATCTGAAACAAAAACAGAAAAGCACATAATGCAACAGAAGGCTACGACTCCATAAGTCGTGCCGGTCGGGCGCACCCAAACCATTCCTCGAAAGGAACCAGAACACCAGCCTCTCTGGTCAAAGGCGGTCACTCGACAGTGACCCACCACTCGGCACAAAGCGGTGCGCTGGATAAGTGTCCCAATTCGCGGCAAGTGACCTACGTGGTGCCATCGCGAACTTGGGAACACGTACCCTGACATAGAATGGCAGCGCGCCTGCTCAGGACTTATCATACGCCTAGCCTCCCAATGTGAAGGTCTTATGCGAATGGCCTCTGGAGCTAGAGGACCCACTTGTGGCCCGTCGGCCCAGAAAACAGAACGTGCCCAGAATTATTAATCAGATTAAATGCAATGCAAGCTACTTAAGCCTCTAAAATCTAATGCATCTACAGTTTATGGAACGAGCTAAAGGAAATGTATCCGGATACCCTCCTAACAGCCCCCAAACAAATCAAAATCAGAGAATACCAATTACGAATCAAATGAAATTCACAACAGCAAGCAATCATAATTGGATCGGCAAATCAAGATAATAGCTAATCGAATCATCTACGGGTCATGATAAGGATGTTATAAGGTCAGATATCCTAAGGGTCATACATAACCATATCATAACACTTAACTTCAGTAACATATAGACATGAAAGACGCAATAGGATGATGCATTACAACTACATATATCAAAATCAAACTGCACAATAATCGATAGCATGCATCCTTAATTTCAGAGTGTATATGCGATGAAAACTGAAATGTCAGAGCATAATCAGAGTTAATATGGGTACGGATTACATGTATATCAGTAGGATAATCATTCTGGAACATGCATAAAATATCAGTAGATAGTATAGATCTCTAAACTAGCATACATGCGTGCAACGAGTTAATATGTTGCTTTAAAACATGACACGATCAGCACATGATATGAAAGAGCCCGTTCAAATTCATAAGTTCATGCATGACTAAAACATCAGGAATACACACACATCAGATCATATAACCACATTGTATCTGCTACTGAAACACAAGTCATATAGAGAAAAACACATTCAACACATAGAACACGATAACTTACAATAGGCAAGCTAACAAGTTCAATCGACTCACAACCAGATGCATGTGCCCCTGACCACACCAACCCACGTGCTTAGAGTATCCCTCTCAAGCGGTCTGTGGTGGGATAGGGTCAGTAGAGATCCATCCAAGCAGCTCAGCCCAACAACCAAGCAAGCTGATGCACATGGTGCACTAAGCGCATGGCTAGCCCATTCAAGCTCACCCTGCTCAGACCTTAGCCTCCCTAGGGTCTTTCCACACCTCCTCCTGACCCCAGCCACCGTATAGAAGGGCTGCACCAGCCAGCCGACCAAAACAAAGAGTCAAGATGGTTGAAGACAAATCCTAGTCGGATCTTGTGTGCGCCAGCCACACCCAACCAGATCCATGTCCACTCCAAAACTCAGCCCATATGAAACCTCATCACTCCTGGTGGGACCTCACTGGTGCTCGCCAGAGCCCCGGTCCCTTTGGCTGCCCCACAGCCAGCCCCTTCTAGCGCATGCTCCATACGCACGCTAGTAGGGAACTCGGTTGATGGTGCAACCGATTCCACCAACCACCAACATGGTACTGGCCGGCCCTCCAGCCAACACCCCCACCCACAAAACTCTTCAATGGTCAGGAGCATACCTCATTAGCAAGGAATATTGCTTGAACTTAGCCGGAGATTCTGCCCACCACTCTTCTAGTCGCACCAAAAGTTGCACTAGATGTTGCTTCTAGCCTCACCGGATTTGAAATTCATCGGAGCACCACTTGAGAGGCTTTACCACGTGGCTGAGGAGTGGAAGAGGTGGAGGAGACGTGAGGAATAGGAATGGTTGTGCAAGGGTCAGCTGGAGGGAGGCCTTTTGTTTGCTACAACTCTCCAACTTCCATACTCTTCATGATTATTCAAACCCCCCTCAAGCATGCCAAAAATGGCACCAAGCAAAGGCATCCAAAAGGCACGATATTATGTATATCGAAACACCAAGTGCAACCCTTCCAATTCCAAATCACCCCAACATGGGCATAGCCAAAACTCGCACCATAGGCTCACTCGGACCCAAATGGAGTCGATCGAGTCAAACCACCGCGCACTAGCCCGATGTGTCGCACCCGGTCGACCAACAAGAGATCCGATCAAATCTACCCAAACAAGCATGCCATAACACAATTTGACATTGCAAGAAGTCAATTATGCATAACCACGGAGAGTGGACTTATTATTATAGCCGGAGAGTGGGTCATACATGTGTAGTAGCACGAACGATTGCACGGCAGATGTCTAGTTTTACCCTTAGAGGGAATATTAATTTATTGCTTTGTATCATGACATGCTATACTAGTATGATTGGGCATATAGGTGAGCTTGTCATACGGGATTGCCTTATGGAAACTCGGGCATTGTTATTATGTTTATTTTCCAGACCGCGGTCGGTTATGGCGGGTGGTGACCAAGGGAGATTGCACTTTGGGACTGGATCCTCTTGTCTGCCTATTTTAGTTTGTTGTGATTACATGTATTATGTATTTAATATTCTGATGTAATCACTCTTTTGACAAACTCTTATGTAATATGGTGTACCAAATATATTTCGGTATTTCTATGAGTAATGTCCCCACTCTTGATGGTCTTTATCCTTGTATTTCCTTTGATTTTGAAGTTTAAATTTTGCGCTGTTCAGGGATGTTACAGTTAGGGTCATGTTAGTGTGCTGCATTCAGTATCGTTATATCTGCTTGCCATGATCCTTGGGTGACTTATCTTCTTTTGCATGCCTTGTCCTTTAAAATTTTGCATTTCTTTCAAAATCTTCATTTGTTTGCGAAAGAAAATGTTTTGTGGGTTTTGCGTGTGTTTAGCATGTGCAAAACTGGTGAGAGGCAAATTAAAAAGAAAGCTCCCAAAATTGTATGGAACATGATGCATTAGGATATCTAGTATACCGGATTTAGGTCTTATCGAGTCGTAAGGATGCACCCCAGTCTTCCCTCGGGGGGTGAGTAACCATGGGGTTTCAGTACTCAAACAATTAAAGAAATCCAACCTGAACCCAATGAGTCAAAAAATTCATGTCTGTTAGTATAAGGAAGTCTGTCGTAGTCAGGGACCCTTAAAATCTTGTTGTGAAACTTTAAGTGTAGAGGTTTTGGTTCCCATGTAGATAATAAATATGTGGTGTTCTCTCTTCTCGCATGACTCCTATCACACGAAACCTAACCTTGGGAGAATTACACACTAGCTAGAAAAAAGAACAAAACGAGAAAAAAATTTGATAATGCAAACAAGAACCTTTATGGACTTTACACTTTGTATCACTTGAGGATGTTATGGTTGTCTGTTGAACGTTTTATATTATAACTGCAAGTTCACGGCCGCGTTGAAGTGGTGGCAAATACGGGTCGTCCTCAGGGAGGTTAGCAGCCTCTCGTTTGCATGAAATCAAGTGGTAAAAATATGGAAGAGAGATTGATTATCCAAGTCTACGCTACACTACACTACACTACACTACACTACGAATTACAAAATGTGAAAGAAAGCAACAAACGATTAACTAAAACCTAACTAAGAATGAAATAAGAGTGCTGAAATTGAGAAATGGAAACCCCTAAGTGGTGGAGTGAGTGCACACATGCAAAGAGGTGGGTGTTGAACACATTCTTTAAGCACAGATGAAGGTGGTGTTATCATTCATAGGAAGTGTCTAAATGTTATGGCAAAACCTATCAATCCATTCCCCAACCCAGTTGATTAACATTTACATATGCAAGTTGTTTATTTCAGAACCTAAACAAGCATGAGAGGTGTCTAATCATTTTGGCAAAACTCATCAAGT
This sequence comes from Triglochin maritima, assembly GCA_963682175.1. Lineage (NCBI taxonomy): Eukaryota > Viridiplantae > Streptophyta > Magnoliopsida > Alismatales > Juncaginaceae > Triglochin > Triglochin maritima. The sequence goes on along the minus strand of OY821773.1, from coordinate 35,599,169 downwards.
ATAAATTGTATCCTAAACAAGCAAGCATACAATCATATTTTATCAACACATTGTAAATAAAGCATTCATTCCATTCTCTAATGCATGTATAAACATCTACTCCATCCCCCAAAGGGGATGGAACTACTCACTACACATTATACTAATTATTAAACTAAGCAAAGAAAGCATATTAACTAAGCTACTAAAACTAATGAAATGAAAGTAAACGAAGTAAAACAAGAAACATAAAACAAACAACATATTAAAGAAACATTTATTAAAGTGACTCACATTTCAAGTAGCATCCTCCTACTTTAGTGTGTGCTTCAAGTCCTCACTTCTAGTAGGACGAATAACCACTTAAAATATGGAGTGATTACATTAGAAGGTGAAGAGTTCTATTTATAGCCATAGAAAAAGGCACTCCGGGACAATTCCCCGATGTGGGACTAAACAGATACCAAAAATAGCCTAAACATCCTCTAATACATGTGCTGGAGAAATTGAGGCGGATCCAGAGTGATCTGGACTGCCAATTAGCGGTCCATAAACTTTGGATCGGGTTGGAATTTGTTGTGGGCTTTTCTTGCTGGTATTGTTTGTCTTTGATGCGGTTACGTGACTTGTTGGAGCTCTAACCCGAATAGAATTGCCAAAATACTCCCAATGATGGTGTGGAGTTTTCTGTTTTGCTCTTTGGTGCTTTGGTCTTACGTTTAGGTCCTTCTCCCGTGCATCTTAGTCCATAGATCTCACAATTCAGTCATTTTTCCCAGCTTTTGAGCCCTTTTTTGTTTCATCTCTTCAACCCTATTTATTCCTGAAAACTAAACATAAAACTCGTTACATAGCATTGTTTAGGTGAAAGATAATGGATATAAGATGCAAATATGAGAATGAAATGATGTCAATCGTTGTCCATGTCTTTCACTTAAGTCCTTAATTAACTTGCACGAATGATTCATTAGGCTAGGTGTGTGGACTGGATACATATATAGTGTCGACCCGTAGGATTACTGTGTCCAATGATGGACAAAAATGAGTCCATCGAGTCGAGTTTCTAGATGGAATAATGGATCAATGTTTGTATTTTGTGTGTATATCCTCTGAAAACCCTCAGGAGACACCATTGCTCCTATTGTAATCAGGGACTAAACAAATACTAGAAATAGATATTTGTTTAGTCCCATACGGGGGGATTATCCCGAATTACCTTTTTTTATGGCTATAAATATAACTCTTCACCTTCTATTGTAATCACCCATTGCTTGGTGGCATTCTCTCTACTTTGAGTAAGCCTTGGAGAAAAATCTCAAGGTGGAGAAGAATGCTGCTAGTGATGTGAGTCATTTAATAAAATAAATTTTCCATTGTTTTGTTCTTATGTTGTTTCTTTATGCATGCTTAGCTTAGTTTTATTTCTTTGATTGTAGGATAAAGTAGGTAGAATGTTTCATTTCTTTTTTAGTTTAATTGTTAGAATAATGTGTAGTGAGTAGATCCATCCCCCTTTGGGGGTGGAGATGATGTTCATACATGCATTAAAGAATGGATATGAATGCTTTATATTTTGATTGTGTTGATAAATGTGAATGTATGCTTGCTTGTTAGAGTAGAATACTACACTTCATGGGTTTTGCCACACATCTTAGACACCTCCCATGCTTTTTTAGGTTCTGAAATAACCATCTTATGCATTTGAATGTTAATCAACTAGGTTAGTGAATGGATTGATAGGTTTTGCCATAACCTTTAGACACTTCCTATGCATGAAAACACTACCGCTACATTTGTGCCTATAGAATGCATTCTTCACCATCTTTTTACATGTATGCACACACTCCACCCCTAGGGGTCTTTCTCTTCTTGATTCCATCTTAGTTTTACATTCTTTTAGCTTTGATTTGAAGTAATCGTTCGTTGCTTTACTTTGCATTTTTTATTCTTAGTAGTTTAGTGTATCGTAGATTAGCATAGACAAACTCTTCTCCCTTTTTGTTGCCACTTTATTTCTGAAAAGTCAGAGGCTACTCACCTCCCTGAGGATCGACCCGTACTTGCCACCGCTTCATTGCGGCCGTGCACTTGCGGTATTTAGAATGATTGAACACGCTCCTAGTAAACCGACCCATACTTGCCACCGCTTCAACGTGGTCGTGCACTTGCGGTATTTTTAACTGATTCAATCATTGTACGTACACTATGCATATGTCATACCATAATTTTCAGTTAGTGGGCTAAATGTGGCTACAATGTCTCAGGTTCTACTTTACAGTTTGGTTTGGTTTGAATGTCCGGTTGAAAATCATTAGCACCAATGATATATCATGTATATATTCATGAATTGTAGAAAAAAGCTTACAGAGGACAATATGACCTGATAAACTTATATTCATCAATTAAGTTTCTAACATCATATGATTGATGAAAAAGAACATCACTTCTCTCTCGTAATGTCGATCTCTTCCTGACAAATGGTTAAAGGGATACTTTGAATGACTACAAACTAAACAAACTCTTTTATTAACATATAAATTGTACCACAAAACATATATAACTTAAAATAAGATCCATATCCAAATTATTGATCTTCAATCTCCCGTTGTCACTCCCTACTCAACAAGTACTTCCATATACCTCAATATGTAGTAACCGCATTCAATAGTACAAACTTGTTTACTGTACTCCAATAAGAAGCCATGTGTATTAGAAAAACAATAAATTAATGAAAATTATAATGCATATTATCAAAATAAACATTACAAAATCATCTTACCTTCGTTTCAAACCAAGTTACTTTCTTTTTTGTTGCATGCCTATGACCACCCGAGTATTGATAAATCTATACCAAAATAACATTGTCTTCTTTATTATTTCTACTTTTGTTTCCACATTGATTCAAATTGAACGTTCATCTTCAGGATTCACACGTCTCATTGTACTTTGTCGTGTCGGAATTGGTGTGGCCATATTGGGTAACACACTTAATTTATTAAGTACCATAGCCATTTGTTGTTGCAGTGTATGGTTCTTTTCTTTGCAATCCGCGTGAATTCATTTTCTACTGCACTTCGAGGAGGATTACCCAAAGTATTGTCATAGTCCTATTTGACTATCGACACCACGTACTCATCCAGCATGCTCCTTTTTGCCCAGGGCTATAGTCGAAATATCTTTTCTGCCCTCTGAAACAAATTTGCTTAGAGAAGCTTGCTGTGTAAGATCATCACATTACGTATGAAAGCACAAGAATCTTAGAAGCTATATCATTCCCTAATGTTAAACATTATTTTATTAATTAATTAATTAGGTAGTATATGAAACACAAGGATTAAACGTGACCACTTACAATCTTCATTACAACATCTGCCAACTCAGAGTTAATGTAACTCCCATCCAGAGAGACACGCGCTCTCTTCCACTTATCTTTTCTAGTTGGGTGATTGATCATTTTAATAACCGCAAGTGCACGACGTCGTTGATGACGTGCGAATACGGGCCGAACCTCAAGGAGTTGTGAGTGTTGTTGTGACTACCACACTCTAGTGGGAAAGGAGAGAAGAATGAGGGAGTATGCTAAACTAACTACACTAAACGATGAATGAATCAACAATTAAACTAAACTCTCATAGAGTGGAGGTGCATAGGTATGTGTGTGGGAGAGGGAGTGGTTCTTGATTACATGAGGTACCAATGTGTAAAGTAGGTGAAATCAACTAAAAACTAGTGTGCGGTCTAATTAACATTAACTACATTTATATGAATACATGACTAATATAGTCGCACATGAAGTTAAGGTGCACTTTGGGTTCTCAAAAATGAACTAAGTACCTAGCGTGGACATAGGAAATAAATTAACCATTCATACAATTCAATACATTCATGGATTCTCTACTAATCAAGCATCCATACATAACAAGTCATTTACCATAACAAGACTATCCATTACAACCAAGAAGATAAACTTTAGTTCTAGCATGAGACAAGTACTTAGTGTGGTCATTATCCCATCTAATACAAGTTTCGCTACTACAAAAAGGGTTTTTGCCAACAGGCAATTCCGTCAGCAAAATGTCCCATTTCCGTCGCCAATAGTACCTACCGACGGAATTTCCGTCGGCAACAATATTTTTTTAATTAATTTTTTAAAAATTGTTTTTCCTAAAAAAAAATTAAAATGCATCTAACAAAAGAAATAACATTAAATATCCAACTGAACATGCAATACAATAACGTAGATTAATCTACACCCACATATAAATAATAGCTATAAATTGTACTTCTAATATAAATATCCATAAATAACAAAGCCTTTAGAATCTAATAATTTCTTTTTTTCAATATGAGGTAGTATGAAAGAAAAATACACTTGAGTTATAACAATTAGACATTGAGTAATAGACTTGAGAACATCAATTACAACTACCTAATAGAAATAATGTTGACATATTCCGATGAAAGAATATCCTACACCTAGATTTTCATCTTGTATATTATCAAATAAATATGCATATGTATCACTCCAAAATGAATGTGTCAATGAACATTGAAGCATAAACGCACAACCCTATCCCACATGCCAAAGATTTGACTCCAATATTCAACCAAGATTCGACTCCAAAATTCAGCCAAGAACTTTGTCTCCCAAACTCAGCAAATGCAGTCAAGTATAGTTCAGAATTCAGCCAAGGTTCGAGCGCAATCCAACACCAATGCAGCAAGAACATGCAGCACAAATGCAGCCCGATTTCAGCTAAACATGCAGCAATAAAAAACAGCATCAAGTTGTTGACACGAAAAAAATGCATCTCAAATGAAAGCATGTTTCCTAATGACGGTCGACCAATTGTCATCTCAGCTTAGTGGAAATATATGCAATTTCGAACTCTATTGAGATGTAGACTAAGCCATAGTATCAAAATGAAAATTAAGGAATTATTAATTTCTTGATCTATGCTTATTAGATTGGACATGGAAATAGAGTCAAAACATTAATAGATGTGGAATATCACGATATTCAAAGGTGAAAATGAAATTTTCCATTAAATAAGAATCAAATAAAAATTTGAAATTTTAAGCCACGTAACATGAGGAAGACGTGGATTACTATGTTATTTTCAAAACAAAAAAAACGAGAAAAGGTCATGCACGCTCATGCATGCAATCTTCCACCTCATACCCACGTCCAACAGACCAATACCATACTCCACGTTAACCCATGATCCTCCACATCAACCTTAATCTCCCATGCTAATTCGACCTTATAAAGAGACATTCCCTAATCATGAGAGACGGTTACACACACGACACCATACTCCACATTGACCCCATCTCCGTCAAACTCAAACCAATCTTCACGACCACTTACACGTCAACCCCATCTCCTTCTTATGCCCATCTCCACCTCAACCACTTTCCCTCACGATCACACATAGCCACCCATGATGCTCATCCACCTCCTCATCTCAATTCACTATAAATACCCTTCCGTTGCTCCATCTCAAGGGTGACAATTCCATACACAACTCCATGCATACACCCACAAAACCCAGACACGCATACACAATCCCCCGCCAACTCCATACAAAAAAAAGAAAAAGAAAGAAAGGAAACAACTACAACACACATACGCACCAAAGTGAGAGGAAGAGACAACCGCGTCAACTCCGGCAACGACGACTCCGACTTCGTTAAATATCCGCAACGACTCCGGCAGGTGCAACATTAGCACCAGCGATTGTTTCACTTTAAATAAAAGAAATGATAATAAAACACAATCATTTCGGCCACTTTCCTTTTAAGGAATTGTACCCGAGTGGTTGCCAAACACGATTATTCTGGCCAATTTCCTTTTGAGGAATTGCACCCGGATAATCATCTCTTATACGTCATTCCAGCCACTTTCCTTTTGAGGAATTGTACCCGGATTGATGTTCATATTTTTGGCAAAAAAAGAAGCGCTGGAAGGCTGCTAAAATTTAGCCAGAAAAATGACAAATACTCGAACCAAATAAATACAATGGTTCTACGTTTGATACAGAATAATAATAATAATAATAATAATAACCAAAACCGCATTGAATTGGCTTATAAATGAAAATTTCGGATCAACATACATGATTGGTCACCGTCGCAATATCATGGATCCACATGAATACAATATGAGCATTAAATAAGAGAAATTAAATTACCCAAACCGGGGTCAAAACTCTGTGCACGCCAGCAACGTGAATATTAATGGGGTAAAACAAAAAAATTCAATGTTGAAACTTACAATTAATTGGATCCGGTTCACTGGAAAACTTGGACGACAAAACGAAGTATATGTAATGTGATCTTAATTGCCATTAGAACAACGATTACACTGAAACAATTTAATTAATGAATTGATCTGGACTCAAATCCAAAAGCTTCAACAGACATGAATTGAAGCACCACTTAGAAATCAACAGCTTGGCTTCTTAAAATCCAAACACCATTGTGGTCGTTAATGACATTAAGTTAATAAAAAAATAATTATATTTTCATCATATGTGGATTTCATCCTTTTGTTAAAAGGTGAATTCTTTTGTGTCCTAAATAGCTTTCAGACTAGGAACGCATCCAGATCAGGATCGGAGATTAAATGAACTCTAGTAATGTGCTAATGTGTTGAAAAGATTATCGTGTTGAAATCTGGTAATGATTTGACTTCGATTTAAATCGTTATACCTCATTAAACATAAATTCATGACAAAGGTGTGAAGATAGTTACGGCTTCCAAATCCTAATCAATGAATGTAAAATGTTAAAAAAAGAAAAAGAAAGAAACAAACATGCACATGGTTTTCTTTATGTATATGTGAATTCGGCATCAAAATAAAGAAAAGAATCCAAAATATATTTATATCGATTTCATATAGATCGGTCCGAACGTAATGTGCAAGTGATGTAGTTACTTGGGTGGGATACCAAGATGAAACTTCTATATCGGTTATGAATTATATATAAACATATGTAATTTTCAAATCCATTATATCTCAAGGGGATGGATATGTGAATCCTCTCAAGGAAATGCATATATGAACCCATGCACCAACACTACGTGCATGCATGAGTACAAACACTTTAAGTGATTTTGTATGCTGACCCATAAATAAGTTGAAATCAAGAAAATAACTCCCAAGTATCTGATGAAAGAAAAGAAGTCTACTGAGATGGACAAAATTGCAGAATAATCCAAGATGCGGAAAAGTCTGTCAAATCAACTCCAATCCAGACAAATATCAAAATAGTCTACCCAAAAAGAATAAAATTACAAATCCACTCCTAAATGTGGATAAATTGCAACAATATATAAGTTGTACCATTGATTTACATATTGATCCAAAGTTGCAAAATCAATCTTAAAATACAAATAGTCCCCTTAAATGGACAAAATTACACATCCACCCCTAAATGTGGATAAATTACTACAATATATAAGTTGTACTATTTGATTTGCAAAATCAATCTTAAAATACAAATTGTCAACCTAAATGGACAAAATCACAAATCCTTCCCTAAATGTGGATAAATTCCAAAATAAATCTTCAAAGTTGTAACATATGTCGAGCAACCTTAAAATACGAAAACAAATTAAAATATAAATAGTGACTACTCTAATAGTAAGAGAGGATGCATGCCAAACTGGATCTTGGGTTCCCTTTCTCTTATCGTTGGAGTTATCAGAAAATAAAATAGGGACTACCTTAGTTGTAAGCGAGGATGCAGGCCAAGCTGGATCAAATCCACAATCCACACAAGAGAATGATCAGTGAGCATCACAGAACTAGTAACGTTACAATTCGAGGGATTACACACAGTAATTACCTTTTGCTCAGTGCACTCACGAGCAAAATGTCCAGTGTTTCGGCAGTTAAAACAAGTCACATTAGACTTATCTTTCCGACCTCCAGATCCTCGAGGTCGTTTCTTTCCAGCTTTGTTTTCTGTTTTGTTTTTATTTGCACCCTTCTTGCCTTTAAAACCCTGAGCTCTATCTCTTTTGCGCTTAAAACCTGCACTCCTCCGAGGAGTGTCAGCTTCAGCAGCAAACACTTCAGTTAGGGGGGCTTCCGTAAGCATGCGGTCCTCCTCCAGCTCTAGGTGTTTTGCGGCCTGGTCAAATGTCTTGATGTCATCATCATGAGTCAGATGGACCTTCATATGCTCCCAACTCTTCGAAGGCAATGATCTGATGAGAGCAGACACTTGCTCCTCATCGGTCTTAGCACGACTAGCAGCGCTCAGCTCGCTAATCATGTTTGACATTGCGGTAATATGTTGCCTCATTGTGTGACCTTGGCGCATTTTATACCCATCAAACATGAGCCCAAGCTGGCGGGCCCTTGTGACGGAGGTCACTCCGTACTGAAACTTCACAGCTTCGCACAAGGCCTTTGCAGTTCGCAATTTTTTGAACCGTAGTAACAGATCATCTCGCATCGAACTCAGAATTGTAATGCGAGCAATACAGTCTTTCTTTTTCCATGCATTATAGACATCCATATTTCTACGATGCTGCGCAGTGTTCCCCTCCTCGGGGGGAGACATAGTTTGGGTTATATTTTGTAACATGTCTTGATCCTCTAGGAGATACTCAATGTTACGATGCCACATATCGTAATTTCTTTCATTTAGTTTATCTCCTCGAGTCAGATCAGCAACAATGCTTTTGGAAGCAGCCATAAAAATCTAGGACAAAAAAAACACATAGCGATACATGAGTTCTAGCATAAAATACAACGAGCTACAATAGTCATAAAAAATAGACTGACTTAATAGGTATAGCATTCAGACCAAAGGAAAACATAAAGCGTTCAATCAAATCCTCATGCAATAGTTAATAAAGCCATTTTACTAATCTAGATATTGAGCTCCATCATGATTTAATGACCCCAAAAAACGTTTAAATCATGGCAAATCAGCAAATAAAGAAAGTTTTTCCACTGATTGCAAGGTGGTTTACACAAAACACTTCTACCTTGCAACTCCCACTAGGCATGTAGGTTCCAAAAAAATGTTTTCTTTCAAAAAAAATCAATCAAGATCACACAGAAATCGATTGCTACATTACTTCCATATCAAGCTAAGGATCCCCCATAGGGATTTAGCCTCTTAGACGGGAACCTGCATGAGCCTTATAGCAATAATATCGCAATAAAAAAAATAAAGGAGCCCCTCGTCTCCTTAGGGCAATAAACAGTCCACAGTCCATAATTATTACAGTCCATAAATATTACAGTCCATAAATATTACAGCCCATTGCGATATCTATTGCAAATGAAAATGAATGAATGAAATTAGGCTCAACTGTCAATAAGGCAGTACATAAAATCAGCAACCATTCATTCCATACAAGGACAATCTTTCCATACATTAGCACAATCCGACGTATGAAAAAACATACCATAAAGTGTGCCCCTCTTTCACACAAGAAGGAAGTAATGAATAAGGAAACAACGCATGTATGGTGCACGAATATTGGCAAAAAACATGTTAGGTAATAACAACCAATCTCCACAATAATCATTCTCAAAACAGAATTTCTTTCTTCTTTCCCTAATCAATATAATCATGAGAGCATAAAAAATATCCTACTTGGATTAGGAAAGAAAAAATTCAAAATTCTTTGGTGGAGAGCAACACATATTTGTGCATCAAAGGAAAGCATTAAAAAAATACTTTTAAGGCAATAAAACTCCAGCCCATAATATCCTCTCAAAAATTTCAGAATTTGCCAATCTTTCCTTAATCAATATAAGCATGCAATCAACAGTAATTATGCTACTTGTATTGGAAAGAAAAATTCGAAATTCTTTGGTGGAGGGCAACACATATATGCACATTTGATGAAAAGGAAATATTTCAAATGAAATGCATGCAATCATTCCAAAAGAAACACATAGCCGAATGTTAGCAACAAACATGTACATAATTCGGCAATCATCATCTAATTCGGCAATCATCTAGATGCATGCATATATGATCAAAAATTGCACACGCAAGAATAAGGCAACAACCTTCTATTCTTAGATGCATAAACAAGAGTTTTGAAAGACAAATATGATACATAATCCAAAATATATGATCACATCACGAGATATATGCAATATCCAACTCTTGTAACAAAATCATCATCTTTCGAGTAAACATACATGCGCATAAAATCAGAGAAAAATAAAATCTAGCCGCATGCTTGAAGGATGGAATACACATTATGCGCAATAATCATAGATGAACATGTAACCCTAGGCACATGCATATCAAGAAAACTACATGATGCCCAAGAACGAAGCATCCATATTCAACTCTAGATGCATGCTTAAAAATGAAACAAATATTATGTGCAAAAGGATGATGAATCATGTAATACTAATCGCATGTATAAGATGAATCAAAAGGCCATGCGCTAGGGTGAGGAAAATATGCCATCAAACCCTATCCGCATAGTCAAGTAATCCAAAAACCATGTACTCGGGTGAGGAGCCAAAAAACCGACCACCAAACCCTAGGTACATCAACCAAAAATTCGAAAAATGATACATGCAAATGGTGAGGAAATCAACCATCAAACCGTAGGTGCAAGATCAACATAGAATTCGAAAAAACAAACAAACATGCGCATGGGTGAGGAGATTTGCCATCAAACCCTAGGCGCATGAATGGAGAGAAAGAAAAATAGCAACAACGTATGTATCCAATTTTTTCTTTCTAAGAATCACCGAAATTATCTAAACTCAAATGAAATAAAGAAAGGTGCTCAAAAACCCAAAAACTCAGAGATGACCAACCTGGCTCTGGTACCAATGTTAGCAAACTACGATTTAGTCTACAGGTTCGGATTTACCTTTGGTGGAGAGAACCTATGGCAGCGGAAGAAGAATCGACGATCACCTCACGGGGTCTTCTTGACAACCGGCCGGTCTTCTACTCTCTTGGAGAAGAAGAACAAATCCACAACCCAAGAGTCCTACTTGGTGGAAGGGACGGATTTGAGGGAGAGGGAGGTGGTGGCTAGGTTAGGGTGGAGGTTAGGGTTTTGCACATGAGATCCATCTCTCCAATGGGAGGCTCCCCTCCTTATATAGATGGCTCCACCATAAACCCTAAATGTGTAGTCCAATAGGGACGCGCATGTGTCTGTGCTTTGGGCAAATATCTTATTAATCCTAGATTAATCCAATAGTCAAGAGTCTAAACTGACCATACTGTGACGATATATCACAACAAAAGGGAGATCATCGTCGAACCGATCAAAGCACGAGTTGATATATCCTTGTCCTAAAGATATTAAAATATAAAAATTCTATTAATAAGACATATCTGGAATCATTAATATAATGACAATTTTAGTCTTTTGGAAAAGGATGCTAATGTATCTTCCATTTGTGCAATGCATAAATATGTCAACTCTTGTATTTCATATTTGTCTTTTTTGTTCAATGAAAGAAAATGTCGCACTTATTTACTTTCTAACTAGTTATTTATATTTATTTAATTTCCTATACAAATGAATGAGATGAGTATGACACGATGAGGCATTTTTCTATACGAAGTTGTAAGGTGTGGAATTCCATAATGAATTCTTGACAAGTTTTCGCAACACCAATATATAATACAAAAGAACAAAAAACCCACGTTAAACACAAGTGTAGCAGGAATGCAGCACAATTTCAGAATGAAATTCAGCCCAAATGCAGCACAAGTTTAAGAACGAAATCAACTCAGAATACAATATAAAATTCAGCTAAGTTGCAGCTCAAAATTCAGCACAAAATGCAGCCAAATTCGATACTACAATACTATAAAAATTTGACATAAATTTCAGCGTAAATGCAGCAGCAAATTAGATGTGAATCGACATAAAAATTCAGCACAAGGAACGCACAATAATTCAAGATTAAATCATACAAATACCACCTGAAGTGGAGATTATATATTAGCAGTATACAATTCGAAGAAATTAGGCAACACAAGTCTAAATATACCACAATAAGAAATTGGGGTGAGGATCCCTTTGACATAATAAACAAAAGATACCAAACTCACAAGAAAAGTCTTTGCCAAGAAAATCAAGTTCTCCAGAAAATCACCAATCCTGTAACAGAAGCAATAGAACAAGGATCTCAATAGGAAATGTATACTTCATTAAATGCTAGAAGTGAAAAAATTCTTTTTATGTAAAAATTAATATCTTGTTTACCCATCACGTTCACGATCAAGTTAGTTGAGACATTTCTAAAATTGAATATTAGTTTTGGCATCACAAATATGAGCAATCTATTCTTGTGAGCTGAAACCAAAGAAACCTTAACTAAATTGGTATATGCAACATTTAAGAGAACATCTTTTTTCCCAGCTGAAGCTATCTTAGACAGTTTTTTAGAGCAATCATTAGGTATCGATCAATAAATTTGATTGAGGATCTAGAGATAAATGAACATGTCCTTCACAAAGTATCATAATGTACATAGAAAGGGAGGAAAATCAATCACATACCAGTATATTTCAAATGGCAAGGTTGTTCAGAGGATGATTGATATCTGTTCTGTTGGCTTTTGGTATTATGTTTTGATGATTTAATCAACCTAATCTTAATTACAATCAATGTAGAGTAGCACACATTATGCATAGCATATATATTGTTTGTGCTAACTTCTACTGCTGATCAAGACTCAAGGAAGAAAGGAAATCAAGTCAAGACATGTAATAAAGATCATTTGAAGACATGTAATGTTGATTTATTTTGAGTCTTAGGAACATTGTGTAATTGAGTATACATGAGCTAAAATCAACTTAAAAACACACTATGTTTCTTATAGAAATCACACACAAAATTTCATAACATTTGGACTTCAATAGATCACCCAAACTAGAACCGGAAAACACTTAAACCAAACCTGGTCTGCCAGTGCCAATTCGGTCAATCGTAACGAGTTCTTTGTTCGATCGATTAAATTTGTTTATATTTTTAGCCTAAGTGTTGAACCGGTCAACCGTTGCAAGCCTTTCGTTCGACCATCTACATGTGTCAAGTAACCGTTAGACTTGTCGTATTCTACAACGGTCGAATTTCCCAAAACCCCAATTTTACCAGACTTCCGGTCAACCACCGTTTACCTATCGATCGACCGATCAAATAATCTTTGGTCTCCCTTAACATTCTGGAAGTTTCCGGTCCAACGTCTCCTAGAGTTAGGACGACCGAAACTCTTTTTCTCCTTGAACCCAGAAGTGCCTGGAAGTTTCCGATCGAACTGACATTTTCCTTAGTTCGACCGATCAATTAGTCTCCTCATAAGTCATAATGAAATCTTTTCTATTGAAATCGATGAAAACATAAGAAAAATGAAAAGTAGCTTCACCGATATTACTAATTCTCTTTGTGTTCTTAAAGAAAACTTAATGAAGGAGATATGACTCGAAAATTCCTCCGTTCACTAATCAACGATTGGGAAGATAAAGTCGTCGCAATTAAAGAGGGCATGATGTTTCCAAATTAAAGATGGAGGAACTCGTTGGAAATTTGATGACTTATGAACTTCAAATCAACCATCGAAATGAGAAGGAAGCCTCCAAGAACAAACCCCCATTGGCATTACATGCAAATCTTGATGATCCAAGGAGGAGAATAGGTGATGAGAACATTGAGGTCCTAGCCAAAGACTTCTTCAAATTCTTGATTCCTTAAATTTCTGGCCAAATACTTCTTCAAATTCCTCAAAAAGGATAAGGAAGGAGAAGTGAGAATAGAGAAAAAGAAAAGGAGAAGGAGGAAAGTGGAAATGAGAAAAGAGAAAGGGAGAAGAAGAAGGAGAGAAGGGAGAGGAGAAGAGAAAAGGGGAATAGCAAAAGGAGAAAGGAAGGAGGAAGCTCACAAAGCTACATGTGATGACTGATCATCCAACATCATCATACTCATTGCAAAGTAGAAGAGAGGTTGCCCATTCATGCTTCTGGCTATTGAAGATGATCAAAGTGAGTTAGACTCTAATTCTTGTTCTACTAGATCAAATTCATGCTCTACTAAGTCATATTAAGCTCATAGCTCAAATTCTAGTGCTAATGATTAAACATATACACATGATGAGCTTCAAAATGCATTCAATGACTTAGTTAAACAATATGAGATCATTTGTGACAAAAATAAGAATGCTACAAAATTGATAAATGATCTCCAAAGACAAATTGAATCAATTATGCATGAAAAGAATGAGATGCTTGCTAGACTTGAAACAAATGAATTACAATTTAGTAGTCTAAAACCAACACCTATAGATGTTGAACCAACATGTTAGAACTTGTAATGTACAATTAAGAAAAGATCTATAAAGGTTCACTAATGGAACCAAGTGAAAGGAATGTGTTCTAAAAGTTTTACTTTTATATGTCAATTATTATTAATTGGATGTGCAAACATTATGCCTTGATTATGGTATTCGTCTTTTGGAAGTGTTAAGCAAGAGGCGCTTGGTCCTTAACCGTAGAGCTTTAAAAGATAATAATTTACATATATCAAAAGTTATTCACAATCATGGTAATTAACATGGAACATTAATCACCGAGATAAGATTGTCGTGTTGGTCATCGATTGTTGTAGCTCTACAAATAATTGAAGACGCAAGTATATAAAATAGGAAAAGATTACTTTTATATATTGAATAGACCTAACAAGTAAAACATTATAGAATTGTGTTTTGTGTCATTAATGTTTTACTATGTCTTGGATCTTAAGATATGAGACTTATATCTTTTCACTCAAGAAGTGCTTAATTTGATTATTGTCAAAAGCTATCAGTGAGTATAGTGATAAAGGCAATAGTTGGTTGAACATGACTCGTGCTGGAAACGATAGCTAGTCAAACGATTAGGGTTGCCCCATTTAATTGAGTGATGATATTAGTTGGCCCTTGATAAAGTAAAATTATAATGTGAACAATGTAACTTGAGTTAAGTTACATAGTAATAATTAGCTTAAAGAGATTAAGAAATGAATATAATACAAAGGTGACACAATTCTACTTTATATATTCTTAATATCATGAGGCAAAGGACGGACACAAGTGGTGCACTTACATCACTAAATGGATCGTGTTTTGGTTCACGTGGAACAAAGACATCTGTGCTGATTGGGTAACAATAATGTGTAGCTAGATACCGCTTATAGTTTGGGATATTAGGTGTTTAATATCGCTGCCAACTGCGCTTAGATCCTCCTATAGGTCACACCACAAAACTGGGAAACAAGAAAGTTGATTTTGAGTTCATATGATGTGTCGGGTTACATGTGAAAAAGGGACACCTGTGGTGAACGAATAAAATCAATATGTAATAAGAATTGACATAATTAGAATCATAATAAATTCAAATGAGGTGAATATATTATGGGGTGTAATAATTTAATATTACATAGGCTAAAATATTACAAAAGATATGAATTTGCTAAAAACCCTAAACGATCAAATTCTGTTGGAAATAAATCCAAAATTTGACAAAGGCAAAATCGGGGTTAAAAACGGTAAACCGTTTAGGGTTCGGTCGACCGGGGGTGTCTTCGGAAAGGTCCACCAAACGGGGAATGGGTAAACACAATTGGTTGACCAAAATTGTCTGGAGTGCCTGGACAATTGGGTTCGGTTAACCGAGCGTGAATGGTCAACCGAGAAAGAATATTTTTGGTAGACCGAAGGTGACACGGTCATCCGGTTAATGTTCGGCAGGAGAAATTTTGGTGGGTCAACGGTCGACCAAGCAAGAGGCGGATTGTCCGAAATTTTCCACAGAATTTTCTCATGCATATTCGGTCGACCGTCTAGCTCACGGTCCACCGAACATGTGTTATAACCGAACAATGCGATTTTTGCCTGAATTTTCAAGAGAATAATTAGATCATGGGTTAGATTAATTCCAGATTTAATTAAATGTTTTTGAGGATGATTATGTGGCAATTTGAGATTAATTTTAGGAGAGAATAAGCAAGAGATCATGACTAAAGAATAGTTCTTGATGAGGATGTTTTGGGAGCCTAGAAAAGGACCCCTTATCCTACTTTTTTATGTTAATGCAATAATTCTTTCTCTCATTAATCGCTCCCTTAATCACCACGAAAATCTCTTAATAAATTTATGTTTTAGAGATAGAAATCTCAGGAGCTTAAAGAGGAGTTATTAGCTAGATTCTAAGCCTAATTAGAGATTGATTGGCTAGCTCATTTCTCTCTAATCTTGTTTAGAGTTTGGTGAACACTGGAGGCGAATCGGCGGGCGATTCAACGGCAAAGCGACTCCGCATCTTCGAAAGGTTTTAGAGAACCTTTGGGTATGATTCTCTCTTTGTGATTTATTTTAATATATGTAGGATTGTATGATATTAGAATAAACACAAAGTAATGTACGTAAAATTGTTGAAAGTATAAAAATTGATCTTGTATGTTGTATTAAATAATTTAAAATATATACATACATGGGGACACGAAATCCTACAGTGGTATCAGAGTATTTAGTTCATATTTTCAATGATTAGACTATATAATTAATTTTAGTTTACCATCTACAATCTAAACAATTCATGTTCTGTCTTTTTCGAGTTTTCCGATAGTTTTATTGATTTAACTCTAATTGATTCTTTTGATAGTTTTAAACGTTTTGGAACACATCATTTGAATGTAAGAATTATAATTTTGACTTATGTCTAATATATAAAAAAATTGTTTTTAATTAAATGATTATTTTATAAGTAATCGACAAAACGAAAAAGGCATATGTTTATCTTTCTTTAAAATTTTATTTTTGGAAATTAGATAAACAGTGGTTAAAATGTTTTGTGTTTTGAACTATGGATGCATAAAATCATTTTTAATGGATTTCAAATGATTTTTGAATTGTTTGATTTAGAGATGCATGATAAACTAAATCGAGTAATATATAGTATATGTACATGCGTTGCTTGAGTTCTCTAATGCAGGGATATGTGAGTTTGTATGTTCCCATGAAGACATGTGTGAATGAATGAATGAATGTGTATGTTATTATTATTCAATCACAGGGAATTATGTATATGTGAAAGCCAAATTTCTATTTCTATGTATATGCATGCATATGAGAGGATTTTTACATACGAGTTGCACTAGACAATTTTCAAAATTGAGATATGCATGTTTATATTTTTTGCAATATAAACATATATGGTGCAAGAGGAAGACGCTGAAGAAGCGCAAGGATCAAGGACGCAGGAACATATAAACTCACACAATGTGTGTGAATGGATATATTTATGTTTGTGTGCTTGACATGTATGTGATTGTATGGATGAATGTTAGGATATGTATAGATGATAAATATGCATGATCACATAAATTCTAAAATCATAGATAAATGTTTAAATTGTCCAACCAAAAAATGAAGAGTATTTTTCTTTCTTATTTCATCCACTACCAGTCATCGATTGAGGGATATTCTGCTCGCCTTTAGCGGGAGATGACTTCCTCCATCTTTGGGAATAGTGGGCGATATAAGGTTGTCTATTGTTGTGCCATGAATAGATGTATGAGGTGCGATTCACCCTTAGTGGACACCGAGTATATTTGTTTGTGAATACAATGGATAAACGTATCTCGTATCAAATGAAATAAGTTTTATTAATAAGACCCGGAGCCCTAGTTCGGTTTTGAGAAATGGAGTTTTTCTTATGAGGATTGGTCTAATTCCCTCTTAATTAAAATGACAAGAGTCATAAGCGTTTGAAAATGCAAGCGTTACGATATTTCGAAATGGTTATGATTAGAAAAATGTTTTCTTACCTTAATTTTATAATATATCTGATAGCCCTTAGGTAGTTTATATTATAATTGATAGGATATTGAATTGCTGCATTTATGGACAATTTTTTATTTACGGTATTGAATTTTAAAACATAAAATTAAATGTGTGTGATTGTATATATAAACTCAAGAGGAAGACGCTGAAGAAGCGCAAGGATCAAGGACGCAAGAACATACAAACTCACACAATGTGTGTGAATGGATATATTTATGTTTGTGTGCTTGACATGTATGTGATTGTATGGATGAATGTTAGGATGTGTATAGATGATAAATATGCATGATCACATAAATTCTAAAATCATACATAAATGTTTAAATTATCCAACCAAAAAATGAAGAGTATTTTTCTTTCTTATTTCATCCACTACCAGTCATCGATTGAGGGATATTCTGCTCGCCCTTAGCGGGAGATGACTTCCTCCGTCTTTGGGAATAGTGGGCGATATAAGGTTGTCTATTGTTGTGCCATGAATAGATGTATGAGGTGCGATTCACCCTTAGTGGACACCGAGTATATTTGTTTGTGAATACAATGGATAAACGTATCTCGTATCAAATGAAATAAGTTTTATTAATAAGACCCGGAGCCCTAGTTCGGTTTTGAGAAATGGAGTTTTTCTTACGAGGATTGGTGTAATTCCCTCTTAATTAAAATGACAAGAGTCATAAGCGTTTGAAAATGCAAGTGTTGCGATATTTCAAAATGGTTATGATTAGAAAAATATTTTCTTACCTTAATTTTATAATATATCTAATAGCCCTTAGGTAGTTTATATTATAATTGATAGGATATTGAATTGCTGCATTTATGGACAATTTTTTATTTACGGTATTGAATTTTAAAACATAAAATTGACATTAAATCCCATATAATTTATTTTGTAGAAATGTCGAATTTGAAACTATTGTACGATCTATGATTGAAAAATATCCTTTGGCAAACGATGGCTCAAACTTCATAAGCTGGAAACTCAAGCTCAATATCGTGTTGAAGTTTGAGAAACTATCTCATATTTTGGATGGTGAAATCCCAAAATTAAATGAGAAGGCAACCGATAGCGAGAGAGAGGCAAAAGCCAAGTGGGAAGACCAAGAGAACCAGGTTGACGGTCTAATGTTGGCCTCCATAGGTGACTCACTTCAAGCAAAACCCAAGAAGACCATGGAATCTTTAACAAAGATGTTCATGGATAGTGCTAGTAAAAAGCGCTATAAGACCATCATCGCACTTACATAGTGCCACATGGCGGAGGGAACATCGGTATCCATGCATTTTCTCACGATGCAAGGATACCTTGAGAAGTTGTCGAAGCTCTCTGCCCTGATGCCCAATGACATTGCGGAAGATTTGATTCTTGCCTCTCTAGCCCTGTCCTACAAGGACTTCATTATTCACTATCATGTACGTGAGAAAGGGGTGAGTCTTGAGGAACTTCACAACACTCTCAAAACGGTTGAAGTTGACATGGGCAAGGGTCGGGACAAGCACGTCCTAGCCGTCCATGGAGGGAGAAAAAGATCACCAAAGGTAAAGGCAAATTCACCAAAAATACCTCAATCAAGAGCACGGGAGTAGGAGGTGCTCGTCGGAGTGCCTCAAAGGGAAAATCTTTGAAATCTCCGACTCCCAACACGGAGTGCTTTCACTGCGGTGAAAAGGGACACAACTGGCCAAATTGCCTCAAGTATAAGGAAGACCTTGACAATGGAGTGATTGAACGTAAGCACCCCGAAAAGGCCAAAGGTATATTTGTTATCGATATAAATTTAGCCACCTCTGTCCATAATTGGGTAATTGATACCGTATATTGTGCTCACATAATTTCTAATGTCCAGCTACTAAAGGATAGGAAGGAACTCGTGCAGAACGAGATGATTTTGAATGTCGGAAACGGTGCGAGCATTGCTGCGATTGCACAAGGTTCTGTGGAGCTTCAATTTTCTAGTGGTTTAAATTTATGTTTAAAGAACATTTATTATGTGCCTTCAATTAGCAAGAATATTATTTTTTTATCATGTTTGGATATGGAAAATTTTAATATAAATATTTCAAATTCTTGCTTGTCTATATCGAAGAATGGTATTTTCTATGCAAATGCATTCGTGAGGAATGGTCTCTATTTTATTGACTTGAATAATAAACAAATCTTAAACATCAATAACAAAAGGCTTAAAACTACTCACATGAATGATACACTCTTGTGGCACTATCGTCTTGGTCCCATAATTGAAAACGCATCAAGAAATTACAACAAGCTAACCTTCTTGGTGAACATGATTTTAAATCATTGGAGACGTGTCAACCTCGCCTAATGGGCAAAATGACCAAGAGGCCTTTCAAAAAGAAAGGACTGAGAGCGAATGAGTTGTTGGATTTGATACATTCCGATTTATGTGGTCCGATGAGTACTAGTGCAAGAGACGGTTTTAGGTACTTCATTACGTTCACAGATGACTATAGTCGTTATGGCTATATTTATCTAATGAGAAACAAAAGTGAATCCTTTGACAAATTCAAGGAATTCAACAATGAATTAGAGAATCAACTCAACAAGAAAATCAAGTCTCTATGAACGGATCGTGGAGATGAGTACTTAAGTACCGAATTTGACTCATTTCTCAAGGAGTGGTATTGTACCACAACTCACCCCTGCCGGTACACCTCAGTGGAATGGGGTATCTAAAAGGAGGAATATGACATTACTCGACATGGTTCGATCAATGATGAGTCAAACTGAATTGTCGCTTTACTTTTGGAGTTATGCACTAGAAGCTGCGGCTTACACACTAAATAATGTTCCATCGAAGTCCGTAGAGAAAACGCCTTATGAGCTATGGAGTGGTAAAACACATAAGCTCAATTTTCTCAAGATATGGGGTTGTTAGGCCTATGTCAAGATACTGATGTCGACCAAACTTCAACCAAAAGAGGATAAGTGCTTCTTTATAGGTTATCCTCGTGAGAAAAGAGGATACTACTTTTGGCATATAAACTACAATCGAGTGGTTGTAGAGAGGGATGTCATATTTCTAGAAAAAAAATCTGGAAAGAATAGAAAGTAGTGGGAGTGGAGTTGTGCTTGAGGAGACTCAAGATATTCTACAAGATCATGATATGAATGGTGACATTCAAGATCATGAAGGCCCAACTGAGGTTCCTTTGGTTGGTGGGAGCATGAGTGAGAGACCCTCGCAAGAAATTGTGAGAGAAACTCAATCTTCCCCACCTAGTGTACGTTCAAGAATCGAAACCAATTCCACAAGAAATTGTGGAAAAAGTTCGAGAAGTACACGAAGAACCAAAAGAATTTAGAAGGTCAACAAGGGAAAGGAAGAAACCTGATTGGTATTTGGGACTTCATAAGATCATGGTACTAGATACCGATGATCCCTCGACCTTTCAAGAAGCAATGGAAAGAGAGGACTCCAAACTATGGTTTAAAGCCATGGAATCCAAAATAGAATCCATGTATGATAATCAAGTATGGAACTTGGTTGACCTTCCTCAAAGGAAAAATGCCATTCAGAATAAATGGGTTTTCAAGAGGAAGATGGACATGGATGGGAACTTGACAACCTACAAAGCAAGACTTGTAGCAAACGGTTTCACTCAAGTTCAAGGAATTGACTATGATGAAACTTTTTCACCGGTTGCCATGTTCAAGTCTATTCGGATTATGATCGCTATTGCCGCATTTCATGATTATGAGATATGGAAAATGGATGTCAAAATGGCATTCCTTAATGGGAACTTGGGGAGGATGTGGACATGGTACAACCTCAAGGTTTTGAAGATCCAAAGAATTGCGAGAAAGTATGCAAGCTTCAAAGATCCATTTATGGAATGAAGCAAGCATCAAGGAGTTGGAACAAGCGCTTTGACGAAGAAGTCAAAAAGATTCACTTCGTCCAAAGTAAGGAAGAGCCTTGTACATACAAGAAGGTTAGTGGGAGACACATAGTGTTCTTGATCTTATATGTTGATGACATACTCCTCATTGGAAATCATATACCTTTGCTTGAGCAAACGAGAAATTCATTGAAATCTGCATTTTCGATCAAAGATATGGGTGAGGCTCAATACATATTGGGAATCAAAATATATAGAGATAGATCCCATAGACTCATTGGCCTAAGTCAATGTACATACATTGACAAGGTCTTGGGAAGGTTCTGCATGAACAACTCCAAAAAGGGCAATGTGCCAATGAGTATGGGTGTGCAACTCAAGAAGTCTCAACGTGCTGAATTGCGTAAATACTTGGAGTACATGAAAGATATTCCTTATGCTTCGGCAATAGGATCAATCATATACGTTATGACTTGCACAAGACCCGATGTCTAGTATGCTCTAAGTGTGACAAGTCGTCACCAATCCAACGCAGGACCTGAGCATTGGACTGCGGTCAAAAATATTCTGAGATACCTTAACCAGACCAAAGATAAGTTTCTTGTTTATGGAGGACAAAGGGAGTTAATAGCCGAGGGCTATTTGGATGCGAGTTTCATGAGTGATCCCGACGATAGAAGGTCGAAATCAGGATACGTCTTCCTTTTGAATGGTGGAGCTGTGAGTTGGCGTAGTTGGAAGCAAAGCACTACGGCCGACTCAACCACCACTTCCGAAGTAATGGATATTGCTGAAGTGAGCAAGGAAGGAGTGTGGATTAAGAAGTTCCTTGAAGAGCTTGGAGTAGTTCCCTCGTGCGAGGGACCAATAGAGCTATGTTGTGATAATAGTGCATCTATCTCGCAAGTCAAGGATCCCAAATCACACCACAAAGTGAAGTACATGGATCGTAAGTACTTTGTCACACGTAACTTCATCGACGAGGGCAAAATAAATCTGTTATGGGTGGACACAAACAGCAACACAACTGATCCATTCACCAAACCCTTATCCCAAGCCAAGGGCGAAATGCATTTCGAGTCCATGGGTCCGAGGAACCATGTGGATTGGCTTGATGAGTGATTAGAGAGGGTTACCCTAGTTATTATTGTTTTATACATTGAGAATATATTTGAAGGAAAACTTTGATAACAAGTAGGAGATTGAAAGGAATGTGTTCTAAAAGTTTTACTTTTATATGTAAATTATTATGAATTGAATGTGCAAACATTTTGTTTCTTGATTATGATATTCGTCTTTTGGAAGTGTTAAGGAAGTATATGACAAAAATTAAAACATTTATCAATTTTCTAGCATTCTTATTTTTGTCATACTTTTATATTTTCTAGCATTCTTATTTTTGTCATATAGGATTGGCTTGATGAGTGATTAGAGAGGGTTACCCTAGTATTCTTATTTATTGTGTCTTGGATCCTAAGATATGAGACTTATATTTTTTCACTCAGGAAGTGCTTAATTTGATTATTGTCAAAATCTATCAATGAGTATAGTGATAAAGGCAATAGTTGGTTGAACATGACTCATGTTGGAAATGATAGCTAGTCAAACGATTATGGTTGCCCCTCTTAATTGAGTGATGATATTAGTGGGCCCCTAAATAAAACAAAATTATAATGTGCACAATTAACTTGAGTTAAGTTACATAGTTATAATTAGCTAAAAGAGATCAGGAAATGAATATAATACAAAGGTGACACATTTCTACTTGTATATATTCTTAATATCATGAGGCAAAGGACAGACACAAGTGGTGCACTTACATCACTAAATGGATCGTGTTTTGGTTCAGGTGGAACAAAGATATCTATGATAATTGGGTAACTATAATGTGTAGCTAGATATCGCTTATAGTTTGGGATATTAGGTGTTTAATATCGTTGTCAATTTAGCTTAGATCCTCCTATAGGTCACACCACAATACTGGGAAACAAGAAGGTTGATTTTAAGTTCATATGATGTGTTGGGTTTCATGTGAGAAAAGGACACATGTGGTGACAGAATAAAATCAATATGTCATGAGAATTGACATAATTAGAATCATAATAAATTCAAATGAGGTGTGTATATTATGGGGTGTAATAATTTAATATTACATAGGATAATATATTACATAAGATATGAATTTCCTAAAAACCCCAAAAGATCAAATTTTGTTGGGAATAAATCCAAATTTTGAAAAGGCAAAATCGGGGTTAAACACGGTAAACCGTTTAGGATTCGGCCGACCGGGGTGCTTTCGGAACGGTCAACCGAACGGGGAACAGGTAAACAAAATTGGTTGACCAAAATTGTCTGGAGTGCCGGGACAATTGGGTCCAGTTAACCGAGCATGAACGGTCAACCGAGAAAGAATATTTTCGGTAGACCGAAGGTGACACGGTCGTTCGGTGGATGTTCGCCAGGAGAAATTTTGGTGGGTCAACGGTCGACCGAGCAAGACGCAGAATGTCTGAATCTTTCCAGAGAATTTTTCTCATGCATATTCGGTCGACCGTCTAGCTCACGGTCCACCGAACATGTGTTATAACTGAATGGTCGGTTAACCTAGAAAAATTCTCGGTCAACCGAATAGTGTGATTTTTGCCTGAATTATTAAGAGAATAATTAGATCATGGGTTAGATTAATTCCAGATTTAATTAAATGTTTTTGAGGATGTTTATGTGGCAATTTGAGATTAATTTTAGGAGAGAATAAGCAAGAGATCATGACTAAAGAATAGTTATTGATGAGGATGTTTTGGGAGCCTATAAAAGGACCCCTCATCCTACTTGTTTATGTTAATGCAATAATTCTTTCTCTCATTAATCTCTCCCTTAATCACCACGAAAATCTCTTAATAAATTTAAGTTTTAGAGATAGAAATCTCAGGAGCTTAAAGAGGGTTATTAGCTAGATTATAAGCCTAATTAGAGATTGATTGGCTAGCTCCTTTCTCTCAAATCTTGTTTAGAGTTTGGTGAACACTCGGAGGCAAATCGGCGGGTGATTCAACGGGCAACGCGACTCCGGATCTTCGAAAGGTTTTAGAGTACCTTTCGGTATGATTCTCTCTTTGTGATTTATTTTATTATATGTAGGATTGCGTGATATTAGAATAAACACAAAGTAATGTACATAAAATTGTTGAAAGCATGAAATCGATATTGTATGTTGTATTAAATTTTTTAAAATATATACATACATGGGAACACAAAATCCTACACCAAGATGTTTGACATGCTTTTAGGTAGTCAAAGACAATCCCTAGATAAACATGGCTTAGCATAGAATGTCAAATTGAAAAACCATGTATCTAATACTACTCTAAATGCCAAGCTTTTGGTTGTTAATCATAGTTCTTCAAGTGTGTGGGCTCCTAAAACCAAAATGGTTTTGGGTTCCCAAAGCTAATGTTCAAGGACCCAAAGTTGTTTGGGTACCTAAATCTACACTTGTAGGTACTTGAAGAGGGAGATCGGTGGTGATCGGGCAAGCTTAGAAAGTCAAATTCAAAGCCGGTTGCACTACTGAATGAAGATTGGAACCAATTCGAGTATCAAGTTGGGTAAAAAAGTTCTATCCCCTACATTCATATTAGAATGGTTCTAATCTAGGATAAACTGAATGGTAATTTTCATATATTTCTCGCATTCTTTGATTAATTAGCATATGCTTCATGAAAATCATTAAAAGTGGAAGAAAAATGATTTTTATGCCTAAATTGAAATCTTATTCATTGCATATCTTGTAATTTCGAAGCACATCCATTGTTTTAGTGTCAAATTTGTTAATGGATGCTAAAAGAGGAGATTAGAAATTGAACTTAATTGAAATATCATATTCATATTGATAGGGGGAGCTTAATGAATATCTTATACCTAGAGTAATGAAGTGCAAAATTTATTGGAGCTGCTTCATTACAAGACATCTTAAAATTCCATATTAATTTTTTTTTGATGGATGTCAAAGGGGGAGAGATTATTAAGGGGATATGACTTGAATATTAAAATTGAACAAAAACTATGCACGTCCATAGGGGGAGAATTTATATGCATAGTTTACACATAGAAATTACAAGTATTAAGATATAGGTTGCCATCATCAAAAATGGGTAGATTGTTGCCTTTTTGGCCTTAATCTATGTTTTGATGATTTAATCAACCTAATCATAATTACAATCAATATAGAGTTGCACACATTATGATTAGCTTATATATTTTTTGTGCTAACTTCTACAGGTGATCAAGACTCAAAAAAGAAAGGAAATCAAGTCAAGACATGTAATAAATATCATTTGAAGACATGTAATCTTGATTTATTTTGAGTCTTAGGAACATTGCGTAATTGAGCATACTTGAGCTAAAATCAATTTAAACACACACTAGGTTCCTTATAGAAGTCACACACAAAATTTCACAACATTTGGACTTCAATAGATCACCAAAACTAGAACCGAAAAACACTTAAACCAAACTGGGTCTACCAGTGACAATTCGGTCGACCGGAACGAGTTCTTCGTTCGATCGATTGGGTTTGTTAACATTGTTAGCCTAAGTGTTGAACCGGGTGACCGTTGCAAGCCTTTTGTTAGACCGTCTACAAGTGTCAAGTGACTGTTAGACTTGTTGTATTCTATAACAATCGGATTTTCCAAAACCTCAATTTTACCAGACTTCTGGTCGACGCCATCTACCTATCAGTCGACTGATCCAACAGTCTTTGGTCGCCCTGAACACTCTGGATGTTTTTGGTCGAATGTCTCCTAGAGTTAGGTCGACGTAAACTCTTTCTCTCCTTGAACCCAGAAGTGCCTGGAAGTTTCCGGTCGAACATACATTTTCCTTAGTTCGACCGATCCATCCTTAAGCTTCACTTTTTGTTCGATGAGGCACTCAATATTAACTTTGGCCTCATTTGTTCGTCCCCAAATCATATGCGCACGGCCGGGGAAATTTGCACCAAGCATAATCCACACGAGTACATTCATGGCTTCGCAATATGGGACTTTCTTCCCTAACCACCCCTGTTTGCATTTTGTTGCTCCAGCCCCTTCTCTCAAATAGCGCGAAATGCCTTGGGTTGTGGTGAGAGTACTTCAAGATCCATCGGAGGTGGTGGAGACATATCCTTGCTTCCATCCCTCTTGTTCCCAGCCTCTCGCTGAAGGAGAGCTTCATGTATGCATTCTTCTCCCGCTTTCTCACTTGCAGTGTCTCCTCCATCCCCTCTTCCCTCAAGATCCGCAAGGACCTCAAACCTACCCAAGCCCCTTATGCTTGTCTTGTACCTCATTGCCCTCAATATAGTAATGATGCTTCCCCTTGGGTGCATGTGCCTGGGGTCAGAAGTGCCCTTATACACCCCACTCAACTCACTCGATTGCTTATCCGCACAACCCCTCGTTTCTTTTCCCCATGCAATCAATTCTCCAGCCATATTTCCTTCCCTTGGTCCAAATAAAAAACACCTTTAGGATTCTCCCCAATGATTTGTGGACCAGAATTTTGTTTGTGCTCCACACCAAGTTGTTGTCCAGTCATGATTGGCTCCCTCCTTATGCTCACATGGGTCCCTGTTGCGTCCATTTGTGCAGCAACTTTTGTCCCCCCGAAGGAGGGAAATCCTCCATGGTTGGTGCATTCAAAATTCCCCATGTGGCTCCACTGGGATGTTCAACTATGATTGGTTCTTTTCCTAACAACACATGTTGTTTTTCCGTTGGCTCAGTGATTGGCAAAATTTCATGCCTATTTTTGTGTCTGATATCCATTATCTTTCACCCCAAACAATGCTATGTAATGAGTTTTATGTTTAGTTTTCAGGAATAAGTAGGTTTGAGAAGGAGAGACTATAAATGGACCTAATAGCAGGGAAAAGGACTGAGTTGTGAGACTCGAGGACTAAGATGCAAGATCGAAGGACCTGAATGTAAGATTGAAGGACCAATGAGCAAACAAGAATACTCCACACCATCATGGGGAGTATTTTGAAATTCTATTCGGGTCGAAGCTCCAACAACCTAGTCGGATGCATCAAACATGAAGAAATAAAGCCAGACAACAACACACCAAATCCAGGCCGGATCCGAACCATATAGACTGCCATTTGGCGGTCCAAGACCGCTGATTGGCGGTCGGTTTGGGTCTGAATCCGCTAAGACTTTGGCGGGTCGTGTATTAGGGTGTATTTAGTCTATTGTTGGTATATGTTTAATCCCATACCAGGGGATTGTCCCAGATTACATTTTTCTATGGTTATAAATAGAACTCCTCCTCCTCCATTGTATTCTACCTATTGCTTGGTGGAATTCTCTCTACTTGGAGTAAGGCTTGAAGCAAAACTTAAGGTGGAGAAGAGTGCTACCTTCAATGTGAGTCATTTTAATAAAATAATTGTTCTAAGTTTCTTTTAATCTTGTCTTTTAATTCTTGCATGCTTCATTAGTTTTACTTTTCTTTCCTTTTAGCTTGTTTAATATTTCTTGCTTGCTTAGTTTAATTTCATTTCAGTACAATGTTTCATTTTGTTAATGTAGTTAGTGTAATGATTAGTGAGTAGTTTCATCCCCATTTGGGGGGTAGCGAAATATATGATATGATCATGTGGTCTGTTAGGTGTGTGTTATCTTAAACCCTTGAACCTTATATGATTTACATAATCATCTAATGAGATTTCACTCTTCTCTTTGATATGCTAATGCTCTTGAATGAAGCTTAGCCTATGCTTAGATTAGTGGACCTATTTTATGGGGGGGGGATGATAAGGTGAGGATATGGATGGAATTGATGAAGGAAACATGACTTGTAGTGTATGTGCTCTTATTGCCCTTACCTTTATTAATGTCTTGTTTGTTTTAATGATTGGGTAAATCTTATTTCATGTAGAGGCATAGTGGGGTTTGGTCTTTATACTTAAGTTCATCTAGCTTCATTCCACTTATTGTCTTGTATGTTCTAATGATATGATCTTATCTTATTTCATATGGAGGCAAAGTTGGATGTAGTTTTATGATTTTCATGCACTACATGTTTTGCTGAGCTTAATTGAACACACACACACACGCACATACACATATCTTTGTATTCATACTCTTTTCTCTACCCCCTATCGGGTTTAGTTTTATTACTTCTCTTCCATTTCCTTTTTGCATTGTAGTGTAGTTTGATCATCAATCATTTCTCTCCTTTCTTTCCCACTCGCCTTCGTACCAACAAAAGTTGACACACCTGCCTGTGGATCGACCCGTATTTGCCACCGCTTCAACGCGGCCTTGCACTTGCGGTTGTTAATATAAAACAAATCAATCAAGTTTTTGGCGCCGTTGCTGGGGAGGTGCTCTGTCCAGACTTTGGTTTGGACGATTCGAGTAGTTTTAATTTTTCAATTTTAGTTTTGATTTGTTTCATGCATTCTAAGGATCAAGGGGAAGCGACTGGAGGAATTTGAGAGGGAAACACTCCAAAGTGACCGCCAATTGGCGGCCGAGTGAGATTTACTCTCTCTCAATTTTGTTCTGGTTGTTGTTTATTTCATTATAGTTATCTGGGAGCAACATCTTGCATGTTGTGACTTCTAGTTTTCCCACAGATCAATAATCAATCCCCTTTAATCAACTTGGACCATAAAACTCAAACCAAAAGATTACACTTCTTGCCATCTAGGTCATGCATCATTTGTAGACCTTGTATGCATTTGTCTTTTCTTTGCTTTACATCTTGTTGTTGATTGCTGGTGTGAGATACGTGCACCCAAATCTCTCATTCATGCATGTTTCGATCATGCATTAGTTAGTAAGGTGCATTGGGACAAGAGTGAGTTTAGCGTTTGATTGCTAGATTTAAGATCAAAACACTACTAAGGAGGGGTTGTCCAATAAAAGATAAGGTGGGGGATTTCATCACCCTTTCCTTTGCCCCAAAAATCACTCTTAAGAAAGCCTTAATTCTAAAAGCAAGTAGACATTGGCCCTAAGGAGTTCAGACGCACTAGGAGAGTGATCTAGTTGAGACCGTCATGGCCTGATCGGCGTCGCCTACCTTGTCGATAGTAGGAGGTACTAGATCTCCAGATTTGGTATCACTTGCTGGGCATTGTGGTCTTCATCGTAGGGAGGTGAGGCGTGTCGACAATAGAGATCTCGAAGTTAGGCGTCCTCTAGCCTAAGGACCCATAGCCATAAGTTGTTTGAGTCGTGCTTGCTAGATTAGGCTTCTACCCTCTCCCACTACCCACGCTAGTTTTTAGGGATTCTTACCTTCTCCTCTGAGTCATCCTCTTCGCACCTACTTCTACGTTCTAGTCTCCTTCCCTTTACACTCTCTAGTAGCGTTTTAGGGTCGAGTCGAGCACTTTTTGCGAGTTTAGCCTCGTGGTGGTGAGAGTGGTAGACTCGAGAGTTTTTTGTTGAGATGGATGGTTACATGGGCGACCATCCATATCATTGTTGGAATCAGGACAATTATTCCTGGTATTCCAGACCCATGCAACCTGGGGTGGCTCAGACTAACACCCCGTATGGTTGGGACAATCTTAATTGTGTGACTGAGCAATCTTCATATTGGGGTAATATGAGAGACGCACCGACTGCTAGACCACAATCTAGTTATGTCGGGTCATATGCTGGTCAACAAACTGAGACATTACAACAATCTTTGGCCTCTTTGATCCGTGCAATAGACGACATGAGTGCACCGGTGGCTCCAGTAGCCGTGCCGTGCGACTGTTGTGGGTTGAGTGGTGATGTTATCAGGGAATGTCCTTATGTTCGCCCAGAGCCTGAGTATGGGCATACATTTTCCCCAAATGCTCAATATGACCATTACGCATCTGCATACAACCCGAGAGGGATGGATTCGTGGGGAGACAATTCTTATTCAAATTCCTATACTTCATTTTCACCCCAGTATCCTCCTCCCGAATACCAAGAATTATACCAACACCCCACTTCAAATCATTGGACTCATTCTCAGCCCATCAACACCCAACCCCAAAATTTCCCAAGCTCTGACTTGGACCTCATAGTTGATCGCATACCTGATTCCTTGAAACAAACTTTCCTTACGTTCATGGAAGCCACTCAACAGTCCCTACAAAATACGCCACTGCAAGTGAGTCAAATGACACAGCAATTACGTGAACGTGAGGAGAGTAACTTTTCTTCTCAACATGAGGATTCATCTTTTGATATAGAACTACCACCACTTCCACAAATTTAAAGCACAATCTTTCAAAGTCAAACTCCTAGTCAGTCTGAGGGACTTGTGGTTTCAATTCACGATCACTTAGTGGAGAATTCGATTCAAATTGAGAATAACATGGACAAACTTCATTATGAGTCGGCACAGGATTGTGCCATATCTGTTTGTCCCGTGGCCCTTGAGCCACATGATCTTCATGTTGTGCCTATTAAGGACTCACCTCTGGTGGAGCAAGAGCTCGCTAGTACGCTCAATTTCAAACAACCTGATGAGAGTATGCTTCTCATTATTGTTCTTGATCATCTTGGAAAGGATGGAACATCAAACAACTACATTGCTAATGAGGGTATTAGGAGTTCCTTGGAGGATACCTTGGGTAAGAGACCCACTTTTGGTTCGCCTGGGAGTCGGACATGCCTAACGAGGTTCTTGACCTCGTTCCGACCCACCAGCCTGTTGGTTGGAGAGTTTGGATTGACGATTATAACTTCAGCACCGCAATGGGAGAAACTCTTCTTCCGTTGCCCCATATTTCCCAAACTCTTGAGAGGTTGAAGATCTTTCAATTTGATCCTTTGAATGAGACGCCTTTGCGTCCAATTCATGAACCTCTCCTTTCATCTTGTGCTCTTTGTGAGGGGGCCCAAACATGAGTATTCTGGCCTCGCGTGGTGTCATGTTCCCTTTCCAGTGCATTGACCCACTTTTGAGGTTCCCATTTGATGTATTTTGACAAATGAAGATGGGAACTTATGTTTGTACATAGTTATTTTCAAAAAAAGTACAATAAAAGACTCCATGAGCGAGCATTGATTGTTGTGTGCCCCAAGTGTATTTGGGCCCCATTTCTTTCACGTATATATATATCCCTTCTTTAGCATCTCACAGGTTTTGAGGGAATTCGGGTTTTTGTCCATCAACATAACCTTGAACTTCCTTTTACGCTTCATATTGGTGAGATCTTTCCTTTTTCATATATAAATTCATGTAGTATCTTGCTCACATTCATTGAGGACAATGCATGAAGTAGGTGGGGGTGTTTTACGTTTGTACATAGTCGAGTCTTTTCCTTTGATTTTTTTTCTTTTGTGTGCATTGATAGGGTCATTTTAGTGTGATGCATTTAAGATCGATATATATGTTTGCCATGATCCTTGGGTGACTTATCTTCTTTTGCTTGCCTTGTGCTTTAAAATTTTCACATTTCTTTCAAAATGTTCATATGTTTACGAAAGAAAATGTTTTGGAGGTTTTGCTTGTGTTTAGCATGTGCGAAACCGTTGAGAGGCAAAGTAAAAAGAAAGCTCCTAAATTGTGTTGAACTTGATGCATTCGGATAGCTTGTATACCGGCTTAAGGTCTTATCCAGTCACTAGGATGCACCCTGGTTTTCCTTCGGGGGCGAGTAATCATGGGGTTTCAGTAGTCAAACAATTCTAGAAGTCCACCGTAAACCTAGTGAGTCAATAATTCGTGTTTGTTAATTTAAGGAAGTTTGTTGTAGTCAAGGACCCTTTAAATCTTGTTGTCAGACATAAAGTGTAGGGGTTTTGGTTCATGTGTATATAAGAAATAAGTGAGTAGGTGTTCTCTCTTCTCGCACGACTCCTATTACTCGGGAAAGTAGGTCTGAGGGGACTTTGTGCCTGGTACTTTCGAGTCATCTGACTTGGGATGAGCCGACCGAACTCCCGTTACACGGGTGGTAGGGATTGCCCTATGTGGAGATTTAGGGAAAGGTGTACGTGATAGTGTAAGTCCTCATAGGTAATGATGCACGAAACCTAATCCTGGGAGAATGAAACTCCAACTAATAAAAAGAAAGGAAGAAAAAAAATTAAGAAAAGAAAAGAAAAAAAATGGTAATGCAAATAAGAACCTTAATGGACTTTACACTTTGTATCACTTGAGGATGTTGAGGTTGTCCATTTCTTTAACTTAATTCCTTATTTAACTTACCCGAATGATTCATTAAGCTAGGTGTGTGGACTGATTACCTATATAGAGTTGGCCCGTAGGATTACTGCGTCCAATGATTGAAAAATGAGTCCATCGAGTCGAGTTCTAGATTGAATAATGCATCTCTGTTCGGATTTTGTGGGTATATCCGCTGAAAACCCTCAGGAGACAACAATCCTCCTCCTTGGCGACAATGAGGTTTAATGACTTGTTGCACGTGCTAAGTGCAACCGTGATTCCTACGAAACTGAGATAGGTTTTCCCTGTTTTTTGTATGCTTTTTCCTCTCTCTCATTTTTCTCTTTCTTTGTTTTGCTCGGGATTAGCAAAAGTTAGTTGTGGTGGGATTTGATTGGCATCATTTAATGCATATCTTTGTGTCTGATATCCATTATCTTTTGAAAGAAATGTGTTCTAAAAGTTTTTATTTTATATGTCAATTATAATGAATTGAATGTGCAAACATTTTGTTCCTTGATTATGGTATTCGTCTTTTGGAAGTATTAAGGAAGAGGCGCTTGGTCCTTAACCGTAGAGCTCTAAAAGATAATGGTTTACATAAATCAAAAGTTATTCACAATCATGGTAATTAATATGGAACATTAATTACCCGGATAAGATTATCTTGTTGGTCATCGATTGTTGTAGCTCTACAAATAATTGACGACACGAGTATATAAAAGAAGAAAATATTACTTTTATAAATTGAATAGACCTAAGAAGTAAAAATATTATGGAATTGTGTTTCGTGTCATTAATGTTTTTACTGTGTCTTGGATCCTAAGATATGAGACTTATATCTTTTCACTCAAGAAGTGCTTAATTTGATTATTGTCAAAAGCAATCAATGAGTGTAGTGATAAAGGAAATAGTTGGTTTAGCATGACTTGGTGGTCGAAGACCACTGATTGGCGGTCGGTTTGGGTCCGAATCCGCTAAGACTTTGGTGGGTCGTGTATTAGGGTGTATTTAGTCTATTTTTGGTATATGTTTAGTCCCATACCGGGGGATTGTCTCGGATTACCTTTTTCTATGGATATAAATAGAACTCCTCCTCCATTGTATTCTACCCATTGCTTGGTGGCATTCTCTCTACTTGGAGTAAGCCTTGAAGCAAAACTCAAGGTGGAGAAGAGTGTTACCGTCAATGTGAGTCATTTTAATAAAATAATTGTTCTTAGCTTCTTTTAATCTTGTCCTTTAATTAATTCTTCCATGCTTCTTTAGTTTTACTTTTCTTTCCTTTTAGCATCTTTAATATTTCT
Organism: Triglochin maritima; assembly: GCA_963682175.1. Taxonomy (NCBI): domain Eukaryota; kingdom Viridiplantae; phylum Streptophyta; class Magnoliopsida; order Alismatales; family Juncaginaceae; genus Triglochin; species Triglochin maritima. Next base: position 35,565,031 of record OY821773.1, on the reverse strand, counting down.
TGCTTGCTTAGTTTAATTCATTTCAGTACAATGTTTCATTCTGTTAAAGTAGTTAGTGTAATGATTAGTGAGTAGTTTCATCCACATTTGGGGGTAGAGAAATATGTGATATGATCATGTGGTGTATTAGGTGTGTGTTATCATAATCCCTTGAGCCTTATATGATTTCCATAATAATCTAATGGGATTTCACTCTTGTCTTTGATATGCTAATGCTCTTGAATGAAGCTTAGCTTATGCTTAGATTAGTGGACCTATTTTATAAGGGGGGGGGGGGTGGAATAATAAGGTGAGGATATGGATGGAATTGATGAAGGAAACATGACTTGTAGTGTATGTGCTCTTGTTGCCCATACCTTTATTAATGTCTTGTCTGTTTTAATGATTTGGTAAATCTTATTTCATGTAGAGGCATAGTGGGGTTTGGTCTTTATAATTGAGTTCATCTAGCTTCACTCCAATTATTGTCTTGTATGTTATAATGATATGATCTTATCTTATTTGATATGGAGTTAAAGTTGGATGTAGTTTTATGATTTTCATGCACTACATGTTTTGATGAGCTTAATTGAACACACACACACATACAAATATCTTTGTGTTCACACTCTTTTCTCTACCCCCTATGGGGTTTAGTTTTATTGCGTCTCTTCCATTTCCTTTTTGCATTGTAGTGTAGTTTGATCATCAATCCTTTCTTTCCTTTCTTTCCCACTCGCCTTCGCACAAACTAAAGTCGACACACCTACCTGTGGATCAACCCGTATTTGCCACCGCCTGAACGCGGTGGTGCACTTGCGGCTAATACAAAACGAATCAATCACTCAGCCCTCACCAACTCTGTTCCAAGGCTCACCTTTTCCATTAGAGCCTTGATTGATTCGTTTTATATTAACCGCAAGTGCACAGCCGCGTTGAAGCGGTGGCACATACGGGTCGTCCACTGGGAGGTGTGCCGACGTTTGGTTTGTGCGAAGGTGAGTGGTAAAGAAAGAAGAGAAAGGTTGATTACACTAAACTACACTAAGATGTCAAAGGAAATGAAGATAAGCAATAAAACTAAACCCCATAGGGGGTAGAGAAATAATGTGAATATAAAGATGTGTGTGTGTGTGTGTTCAATTAAGCTCCTCACAACATGTAGTGCATGAAATCATAAAACTACATCCAATTTTGCCTCCACATGAATTAAGATAAGACTACATCATTAAAACATACAAGACAATAATTGGAATGAAGCTAAATGAACTCATGCAGAAAGACTAGACCCTACTATGCCTTCACAGGAATTAAGATAACCCAATATCATTAAAACATACAAGACATTAACTAAGGTAAAGGCAACAAGAGTACATACACTACAAATTGTGTTTCCAATATTAATTCGATCCATATCCTAACCTTATCATTCCCCATAAAATAGGTCCACTAATCAAAGCATAAGCTAAGCTTCATTCAAGAGCATTAGCATATCAAAGATAAGAGTGAAAACCCATTAGATGGTTATGGAAATCATATAAAGCTCAAGGGATTAAGATAACACACATTTAATATATTACATGATCATATTACATATTTCTCCACCCCCAAATGGGGATGAAACTACTCACCACTCATTACACTAACTATATTAACAAAATGAAGCATTGAAGATAAGATTAAAAGAAACTAGAACAATTATTTTATTAACAATGACTCACATTGAAGGTAGCATTCTTCTCCACCTTGAGTTTTTGCTTCAAGGCTCACTCCTTAGTAGAGAGAATGCCACCAAGCAATGGGTAGTTACAATGGAAGGTGAAGAGTTCTATTTATAGTCATAGAAAAAGGTAATCTGGGACAATCTCCCGATGTGGGACTAAACAAATACCAGAAATTGACTAATACACACTAATACGTGACCCACCAAACTCTTAGCGGATTTGGGCCAAAATAGACCGCCAATTGGCAGTCTATACGGTCCGGATCATGCTAGATTTTATTCTGGGCTTTTCTGGATGTCTTGGTTGGTCTTTAATGCATCTACTTCACTTGTTGGAGCTCCGACCCAAATAGAATTGCCAAAATACTCCCCAAGATGGTATGGAGTTTTCTGTTTTTCTTTTTAGTCCTTCGGTCTTACGTTCGGGTCCTTCTCCCTTGCATCTTAGTCCTCAGGTCTCACAATTCAGTCCTTTTCCTTGCTATTTATAGTCTCTCCTTCTCAAACCTACTTATTCCTGAAAACTAAACATAAAACTCGTTACATAGCATTGTTTAGGGTGAAAGATAATGGATATAAGACACAAAGATATGCATGAAATGATGCCAATCAAATACCCCCACACCTAACTTTTTCTAGTCTCGAGCAAAACAAAGAAAGAGAAAAATAAAAGAAACGAAAAGCATACGAAAAATAGGGAAATCCTAACTCACTTTCGTAGGAATCACGGTTGCACTTATAACGTGCAACAAGCCGTTAGACCTTCTTGTCGCCAAGGAGGAGGAGTGTTGTCTCCTGAGGGTTTTCAGCGGATATACCCACAAAATCCGACAAGATGCATTATTCAATCTAGACACTCGACTCATTCGAAAAAAATTGTCGATCATGGAACGCGGTAATCCTACGAGCCGACTCTATATAGTTGATCAGTCCAAACACCTAGCCTAATGAACCATTCATACAAGTTAAATCGGGAATTAAGTGAAAGACATGGACAACCTCAACATCATCAAGTGATACAAAGTGTAAGGTCCATTAAGGTTCTTATTTAAATTACCATTTTTTTTCTTTTTGTTTCTTTTCATCATTTTTTTTCTTCTCTTTATTAGTTAGAGCTTCATTCTCCTAGGGTCAGGTTTCGTGCATCATTGCCCATGAGGACTTACACTATCACGTACACCTTTCCCCAAATATTCACATAGGACAATACCTACCACCCGTGTAACGATAGTTCGGTCGGCGCATCCCATGTCAGATGACTCGAAAGCACCCTCACACCTACTTTCCCGAGTGATAGGAGCCGTGCGAGAAGAGAGAACACCTACTCACTTATTTCTTATCTATACATGAACCAAAACCCCTACACTTAATGTCTCACAACAAGATTTAAAGGGTCCTTGACTACAACAAACTTCCTTAAGTTAACAGACACGAATTATTGACTCACTAGGTTCAGGGTGGACTTCTTTAAATGTTTGAGCACTGAAACCCAATGGTTACTCACCCCCAAGGGAAAACTGGGGCGCATCCTAACGACTCGATAAATCCTAAAGCCACTGTACTAGATATCCTAATGCATCAAGTTCAAGACAATTTTGGGAGCTTTCTTTTTACTTTGCCTCTCAACGGTTTTGCACATGCTAAATACACGCAAAACCCACAAAACATTTTCTTTTGCAAACACATGAATATTTTGAAAGAAATGTGGAAATTTTAAAGCACTAGGAAAGCAAAAGAAGACAAGTCACCTAAGGATCATGGCAAGCCGATATATCGATATTAAATGCAGCACACTAGCATCACCCTAACAATGCACACAAAAGAAAACAAAAAAACAAAGGAAAATACTCGACTATGTACACACGTAAAACACCCCCGAGACATACTTCATGCATTGCCCTGAATGAATGTGATCAAAAGACTACATGGATTTATGCATGGAAAATAATAGATCTCACCAACGTGAAGCGCAAAAGGAAGTTCATGGCTATGTTGATGGACACAACCCAAATTCCCTCAAAACTTGTGATATGCTAAAGAAGGGATACAAATACATGAAAGAAATGGGGCCCAAATACTCAAGGGTTGGAGCCCACAACAATCGATGCTCACTGATGGAGTCTTTTATTGTACGTTTTCTTTTCTTTTTTTGTTGAATATAACTATGTACAAACATAAGTTTCCATCTTCATTTGTCAAAACACATCAAATGGGAACCTCAAAAGTGGGTCAATGCACTTGGAAAGGGAACATGACACCACGCGGGGCCAGAATACACATGTGTGGGCCCCCTTCACAAAGAGCACCAGATGACATGGGAGGTTCTCGAATTGGACGCAAAGGCGTCTCATTCAAAGGATCAAACTGAATGAGCTTGAACGTCATGGTGAGTTGGACATGCAACTGAAGAAGAGTTTCTCCCGTTGCGGTGCTGAAGTAATGATCGGCAATCCAAACTCTCCAACCAACTGGCTGGTGCGTTGGAACGAGCTCAAGAACCTCGTTATGCATGTCCAACTCACCGTGAGAACAGGAAGTAGGTCTCTTACCCAAGGAATCCTCCAAGGAAATCCTAATACCCTCATGAGCAACGTAGTTGTTTGATGTTCCATCATTTCCAAGATGATTAGGAACAATAGTGAGTGGCAAACTCTCATCTGGTTGTTTGAAATTGAGGGTACTAGGGAGCTCTTGCTCCACCAGAGGTGAGTCCTTAAGAGGCACAACATGAAGATCATGTGGTTCTAGGGCCATGGGACAAAAAGGTAAGGCACAATCATGTGCCGACTCGTAATGAAGCTGGTCCATGTTATTCTTAATTGGGATCGAATCGTCCACCAAGTGATCGTGAATTGAAACCCCAAGTCCCTCAGACGGACTAGGAGTTTGACTTTGAAAGATTGTGCTTTGAATTTGTGGATGTGGTGGTGGAGGTTCGATATCAAAAGATGAATCCTCATGTTGACAAGGAAAGTTACACTCCTTACGTTCACGTATTTGTTGCGACATTTGACTCACTTGCAGTGCAATATTTTGTATGGACTGTTGAGTGGTTTCCATGAACGTTAGGAAAGTTTGTTTCAAGGAATCATGTATGCGGTCAACTATGAGGTCTAAGTCAGAGCTTGGGAATTTTTGGGGTTGGGTGTTGATGGGCTGAGAATGAGTCCAATGATTTGGATTGGGGTGTTGGTAGAATTCTTGGTATTCGGCAGGAGGATACTGGGGTGAAAATGAAGTATAAGAATTTGGATATGAATTGTCTCCCCACGAATCCATCACTCTCGGGTTGTACGTGGATGCGTAATGGTCATATTGAGCATTTTGGGAAAAGGTATGCTCATACTCAGGCTCAGGGGCACATAAGGACATTCCCCGATAACATGACCACTCAACCCACAATAGTCACACGGTACGACTACTGGAGCCACCGGTTCACTCATGTCATCTGCCATACGCATGAAAGAGGTCAAAGTTTGTTGTAATGTCTCAGTTTGCTGAACAACATATGATCTGACGTAACTAGATGGTGGTCTAGCAGTCGGTGCCTCTCTCATACTATCCCAATATGAAGATTGCTCAGTCACACAATTAAGATTGTCCCAACCATACAGGGTGTTAGTCTGAGCCACCCCAGGTTGCATGGGTCCCGAATACTAGGAAGAATTGTCCTGGTTCCAACAATTATATGGATGGTCGCCCATGTAATCATCCATCTCAACAAAGAACTCTCGAGTCGATCACTCTCACCACCGCGAGGCCAAGCTCGCAAAAAGTGCTCGACCCTAAAACGCTACCAGAGAGTGTAAAGGGGAGGAGACTATAACGTGGAAGAAGGTGAGAAGATGATGACTCAGAGGAGAAGGGAAGATTCCTAGAGCTAGCGTGGGTAATGGCATCAGGTAGAAGCCTAACTAGCAAGCACGACTCAAACAATGTAAGGCAATGGGTCCTTAGGCTAGACGACGCCTAACTTCCAGTTCACTAGTCTCGACACACCCCACCTCCCTACAATGAAGACCACAATGCCCAGCAAGTGATACCAGATCTGGAGATTCAGTACCTCCTACTATCGACAAGGTAGGCAACGCCAATTAGGCAATGACGGTCTCAACTAGATTACTCTCCTAGTGCGTCCGAAATCCTAGGGCCAATGTGTACTTGCTTTTAGTTAAGGCTTAATTAAGAGTGATTTTTGGGGCGAAGGAAAGGGTGATGAAATCCCCCACCTTATCTTTTACGGGACAAACCCTCCTTAGTAGCGTTTTGATCGTAAATCTAGCAATCAACACTCCAATCAAACGCTCAACTCACTCATGTCCTGATGCAATTCCTACTAACTAATGCATGGGCATACAAGATGAATGAATGAGTGTAGGAAATACGTACCTCACGCCAGCGCTCAACAACTGAAAAAAAAAGCTAAAAGAAAAGACGAGTACATGCCTAAGTCAAGTTCAAGATGCGTGACGTAAACAAATAAGAATGTCTAATCTTTTGCTTTGGATTTTAAGGCCAAGTTGATTAATGGGGATTGGTCTAATGATCTGGGAGCAAACTAGAAGTCACAGCATGCAAAATAGTGCTCCCAGATGACGAAAATGAAAGAACCAACTACCAGAAGAAAATTGACAGCAAGACACGCTCACCAGGCCCCCAATTGGCGGTCTCAGACCGCTGATTGGCGGTCCTTGTTGATGCTCAGGTGCTCCAACTCCTCCAGTATCCTTCCCGTGAGCTTTAGGATCCCTGAAACTAAGAAAAACTGGAAACAAACAATTAAAAACCACTCGAATCGTCCAAACCAAAGTCTGGACAGAGCAACTCCCCGGCAACGGCGCCAAAAACTTGATTGATTCGTTTTACATTAACCGCAAGTGCACAACCGCGTTGAAGCGGTGGCAAATACGGGTCGTCCACAGGGAGGTGTGTCGACGTTTGGTTTGTGCGAAGGCGAATGGTAAAGAAAGGAGAGAAATGCTGATTACACTAAACTACACTAAGATGCAAAAGGAAATGAAGATAAGCAATAAAACTAAACCCCATAGGGGGTAGAGAAATAATGTGAATATAAAGATGTGTGTGTGTGTGTGTGTTCAATTAAGCTTCTAACAACTTGTAGTGCATGAAATCATAAAACTACATCCAATTTTGCCTCCTCATGAATTAAGATAAGACTACATCATTAAAACATACAAGACAATAATTGGAATGAAGCTAAATGAACTCATGTATAACGACTAGACCCTTCTATGCCTCCACATGAATTAAGATAACCCAATATCATTAAAACATACAAGACATTAACTAAGGTAAAGGCAACAAGAGTACATACCCTACAAATTGTGTTTCCAATATTAATTTGATCCATATCCTAACCTTACCATTCCCCATAAAATAGCTCCACTAATCAAACCATAAGCTAAGCTTCATTCAAGAGCATTAGCATATCAAAGATAAGAGTGTAAACCCATTAGATGGTTATGGAAATCATATAAAGCGCAAGGGATTAAGATAACACACACTTCATACACTATTTGATCATATTACATATTTCTCCACCCCCCAAATGGGGATGGAACTACTCACTACTCATTACACTAACTATATTAACAAAATGAAGCATAATACTGAAAGGAAACTACACTAAACAAGCACGAAATACTAAATAAACTTAAAAGGAAAGGAAAGACTATACAAGCATGCACAAATTAAAAGACAAGATTAAAAGAAACTAGAACAACTATTTTATTAACAATGACTCACATTGAAGGTAGCATTCTTCTCCACCTTCAGTTTTTGCTTCAAGGCTCACTCCTTAGTAGAGAGAATGCCACCAAGCAATGGGTAGTTACAATGGAAGGTGAAGAGTTCTATTTGTAGCCATAGAAAAAGGTAATCTGGGACAATCCCCCGATGTGGGACTAAACAAATACCAGAAATGGACTAAATACACACTAATACGCAACCCACCAAAATCGTAGCGGATGTGGGCCAAACCAGACCGACAATTAGCGGTCTCAGACCGCCAATTGGCGGTCTATATGGTCCGGATCACGCTAGATTTTATTATGGGCTTTTCTGGATGTCTTGGATGGTCTTTGATGCATCTACCTCACTTGTTGGAGCTCCGACCCGAATTGAATTGCCAAAATACTCCCCAAGATGGTGTGGAGTTTTCTGTTTTGCTCTTTGGTCCTTCGGTCTTACATTCGGGTCCTTCTCCCTTGCATCTTAGTCCCCAGGTCTCACAATTCAGTCCTTTTCCTTGCTATTTATAGTCTCTCCTTCTCAAACCTACTTATTCCTGAAAACTAAACATAAAACTCGTTACATAGCATTGTTTAGGGTGAAAGATAATGGATATAAGACAAAAAGATATGCATGAAATGATGCCAATCAAGCCTCCACCTCCGTTATGGCCTCCCCTTGTTTCTCCATGTCCTCACCTTCCTCTTGCACCACTTGTTGAGGGTCACCTCCACCCCTCTTCTCCATACCCGCGGCTCCACTCTCCATCTCATGTTCTTTGATCCCCGTGGTGTCATGCTTCTTTGACGCTCCACTCTGGCCTACTTGCACCCATTCTTGCGACTTAGGTATAGACTTTGCTGCCACTTTCCCAGCCACCAATTTTTTTTCTCTTTGCCTTCATGGGCACTAGGCTTGAGTGTGCCCGAACTCCAAAATTGTCTCACAATTCCTTGGCTTCCACTCATACTCGATGTCCACCTTTTCCGAAGTACCTCCTTCTATTTGAATCTCCACGAACTCAGGATATGTGAACATTCCTTCAACCTCCACACAAACTCTTACGAAAGATAGCCTTCTTCCCGATGCGATATTGTCATACATGTATAACGACTTTCCAAGAACACTAGCGATGGTGCTCAAAATCTTCGACGACCAAAATCGAAGGTCTAACTCCAGCAATCTTGTCCAAATCGGAATGGATGAGATTTTACTCCTTTCCATGACCATTTCAGGCATCCATTGTTGAACCACTAAGGGAGTTCCCCACACAAACCATGCACCATGCGCAAGCACATGTTTACGGTCTTCTTCCAATGTGAACTTAAAAAGTAAGAACTCGTTCCGGTGACAAATCACCTCTACTCCCCCATTTAACTCCCAAAGCTTGTGGAGGTACCTTTCAAGGGTTGGTAAATCGGGCTTGAAATCCAATAAATAATCAAAGACAACCATGTCCCATGATCTCAGCGCATCCACCACTTGTTGCTTGGTGCACACCGCAACCTTGACTCCATCCTTTAGCTCTAGTTGGATGAACTCGAGAGCCGTCTTTGTCTTGACACCAGAATCGAACAACTCAGACCACTTTCTAGGTTGATGCCCCTCACAATTTGTTGACAAACCCTGCTCAGACCAACCTTCAACTGCACTTCTATGACTTGTTTGTGTTGTTTGAGGATGCTCATGGCTGCAACCATCCTCCAACAACCTTGGTACATGACTAGAACGCTCCAAATGCTCATTAGAGTAAGAAAATAAAGGTAAAATGATGAAAAATGCTAAAATGTGACCAAGGAAACCATAGGTTTACCCATGCCCCCCAGAGCTTCTCTCTCCTACCTCTCACTTGCCTTTTGTTTCCCACAATTCTTTGCTCAGGGTCTTCAACAAATAGACGACAGCTACTGTTTGTTGGCTTTTTGGCCTTAATCTATGTTTTGATGATTTACTCAACCTAATCTTAATTATAATCAATGTAGAATAGCACACACTATGCATAGCATATATATTGAATTGTGTTAACTTCTACAGGTGATTAAAGAGGGAAATGAAGTCAAGACATGTAATTGAAGCTATATTGAAGACATGTAATCTTGATTTCTTTTGAGTATTGGGAACATTGTGTAATTGAGCATACTTGAGCTAAAAACTAATCAAACGCACACTAGGTTCCCTATAGAAGTCACACACAAAATCTTACATCAATTGGACTTCAATCGATCAGCCAAACTTATACCGAATTCACTAACCCACACTGCCAGAGCCATTTTAGTCGATCGTTCAGACCTTCGGTCGACCATTTGTTTCCTTTAACAAATAGTGAATTTTACTACCCGACCGGTTGACTGTCTACACATAGTTTTTGACCATTAGACTTATCGTATTATACCAATGGTCATATTCTCATTATTCATCCAAACCACAAAATACAATGCCTATCGGTCGACTGAACCTATCTCGGTGTTTGACCGTTAACTTAAGTGAACCTAAGTTGTAGCCTGATCCGTTCGATCGTTCATTTATCAGTCGACCAAACCTTGTTCCAAATTGCCTACCGATCGACAGTGCGACCCATTTTGGTCAATCGAACTTGTTCTGATATGTGTGTTGCAGGTTTCTATTTTGTGTTTCTTACACAAACTCTTTCCCATTTAATCCCAATGACTATAACTCACTTAGAGCTGATAAATAGGTGTTGCATTTACACATTAACTGTAACATCCTCAGAACAGCGGAAAATTTTAAATTTAAAACATACAATAAAGTAAGGACATTACGAAAAGACATACATACACAGGTGCACCAACATATAATATATATATATATATATGCGATCGAGTTTATAAAAGAATGTGATTACATCAAAAGCTCATAAACAGAAAATATACATATGTAATCACAACCTCCTCAAAAGTAAGGAAAGCAGGATCTGCTCCCGAGCACCTCCTCCGCAGTTACCACCCGCCTAACGCCGCTCTCAGCCTGAAAAGCAAACAGGAACCATGCTTGAGTTTCTAAAAGGAAACCCCGTATGCCAACCCCTAACATATAGATGAACAATGAATGCGAAAAGCCATAGAAGACACAATCTCAACCACTGAAAACCATCAACATTTGCCTCAGTCACCGGAGCCACGGTTTTGCCTTAATGTTACCGGAGCCACGGTTATGCATCTATCGCCGGAGCCACTGCTTTGCCTCAGTGTTACCGGAGCCACGGTTTTGCATCTATCGCCGGAGCAACGGTTTTGCCTCATTCGCCGGAGCCACTACAAAACAATCATATCCCTCCTCAACGTGTCACCACTGATCGCTATAGGGCCGGCCTGTCCGTTGCCCCAAAAGGGTCGGTGAACCCGTTGCCTTCTAGCCAATCAACAGCAACACCCAAACACCAAATCTGCGTAAAAATGGTCGAACAAAAGCAGTCCTTCGGTCGACCGAATCCTCACCTAGAGAACTGGCCCAACCAAAAAACCCACCAATCGGTCGAACGGCAAAGGGGACACGGTCGACCTAAAAGCACCAGTAAGAAAACCATTTCCGCAAACCACGATAAAATGGTGGGACACCCCAAGACTTCCGTTCGACCGAAAACCTCCACTAGAACTCACCAACAGTCCACACTACACGGTCGACCGAAACCACACTTCCGGTCAACCCGCCATTAAGTTAACTTAACTCGTTGGTCGGACGAGTTAAACAGGCAGTCGACCGTTTAGATGGTCAACGTCCCAACCGACCTATGACAGTACTTTCGGTCCACCAGCAAAGTGGTCCCGTTCGACCGAAAATACCCAGAGCATCCATCTCTCACTAGAATTGCACAACCGGTCGACCACTTAAAAGGTATCATTCGACCGGTGCGAGGGATTTTGCCCAAAATAAACTATAACCAGTCGACCTAACCCAAAACATTGGTCGACCGAATAGTGCAGAAAAACTGCTATGCAGGTCCGACGAGGCAATCAGCCTACCGTCGACTGCTCCCACCCCCACACTAATAATAGGTGAGCGTAAAAGCAAGTTTGACATACTTTAAGGCTTGAAAAAGCCTTTGAAGAACCAACAACGAGTGCTTCCTCACAAAACATCCTCTCCTCCGGTGAATACCTCAACTCGAACACCTCGACTCCGGCAAACGTCCAAGCTCCTCTCCGCCACTCCAAATCCAGATCCTCCGACTCGCCTACGGGAGAGAGAGAGATAAGAGAGGCGTGCGGGTGAGAGAGAGAAAATGAGAGAGATAAAAGATTTAACCCTTATATACTCTTCCCACAATCGATCTCAGTCGTCCAATTCAATCCTCCTCTAATCCACCCCTAAACATGATTAAAACATTAAGCAAGGGTTAGGATATAACAATCCACCATCCTTAAAAGAATTTCACCCACGAAATTAAATCTAGCGCTTACCAAACAACCCTGGATACAACTTCCGGACTTCCTCCTCAATCTCCCTAGTACCCTCTCGCTCAGAGTGAGGCTGCCACTTAACTTTTGTTGGCTTTTTTGCCTTAATCTATGTTTTGATGATTTGATCAACCTAATCTTAATTATGATCATGTAGAGTAACACACATGTTGCATTGCATATATTGCTTTGTGCTAATCTCTATAGGTGATCAAGACTCAAGGAACAAAGGAAAATCAAGTCAAGACATGTAATCAAGCTCCTTTGAAGACATGTATTTTGTATTTTCTTTGAGTCTTAGGAACTTGTGTAAATTGAGCATACTTGAGCTAAAATAAACTTAAACACATACTAGGTTCCTTATAGAAGTCACACACGAAATTTCACATTATTTGGACTTCAACAGATCACCCAAACTTAGACCAGAAAACACTAAACTTGAACCCTAACAGTCTGCCCACATTCGGTCGACCGTAACACACCGATCGGTCGACCGGGTGGTCATTAATCCTGTTTGTGTTTTCACTGCCCGGTTTCGGTCGACCGTATATGCCCTTTCGGTCGACCGTGTGAAGCTATTTTTCGGACCGTTTATTTTGTTGTATTATACCCAACGGTCATATTCGTATTAACCAAAAATACCCCAAATACATTTCATGTATCGGTCGACCGAGGACCTTGTTCGGTCGACTGTATTTCTGTCTCTTGACAAAACTGAACCTCCTAGACAAAATCGGTCGACCACTAGACCTTAGCTTGGTCGACCGAATTGATCATTGTTTGTCAACCCCAAAGTGCCTGGTGCAAATTGGTCGACCGAACCCTTTGCGTAGTTCGACCGATCACTTAAGTGTACCTAAGTCCTAGTGTTGGGTGGTCGACCGTTACCTAACCGGTCGACCAAACGGAGTTCAGAACTGCCAAACAGTCGACCATTCAGACTGATCCGGTCGACCGAATTAACTCAGAATTGGGTCCTGCGAGTTTTTATTTTATGTATCCTACACTAACACTCACCCAATCAACACCAACGGATCTATTTTCTCTAATGCCTATATAAAGAGTTGTAAAACACGTTTTAACACAACTCTCCCACTACATACTTGTCCAATACATTAGAGAGAGTCCCAAGCACTCCAAGCCTCCAATTTCCACACTTAAGATCAATTCCAATCCTTCTCAAGAGTGCTCAAGTTTAGAGAGTGATTGTCCCACTCAAGTTTGTTGCTATCAAAGAAGAGTAAAGGTTTCGGTGAAAGCCCGAAGCATCCCTCTCAGATTGTGAGAGGAGGAGCCAAGCTCGGCGAGGGATTTTCGCGAGTTTGAAGATTGTAAAAGGCGTTCTCTCCCGGCCCGTAACATGGAGTGGTTAGTGAAGTCGTGAGCGGAGCTCGGTGATCAGAGCGAAGCTTGCAAGAGAGGTGTAGGACCCGGGTGGGATGCCGAACCTCTATAAAAATCCCCCGTGTCCATTGTGGTTTGCATTCTTGTCACTTCACTTGCTTGTTTGTTTTAAATTCCGCTGCATATCTTTGATTGTTTAAACAAGTAGGTAATTAGCATAAAATTGTGATTAGTATTGTGGATCCATAACCCACATGATCCAACATTTGGTATCAAAGCCTTCTTAGCTAATTCTCATACTTAAACGTGTTTTTAGCATGGCCTCTACTTCATCTAATCACATAGAAGGATTATGCACAACTCGACCTGCTTTGCTAAATGGGTCAAATTATGATTATTGGAAGAATATGATGAAGATTTTCCTAATTTCTAATGACCTTAACTATTGGATGTTTCTTCAAAATCCATACACCCCCCGCAAATGAAGATGAATTAGATTCACTTACAAGACCCAAAATAAAAGAAATCGAAATGAATTAAAAAATTATGACTATCTTGTATTGTGGCCTTAATGAGGGTGAATATAATAAGATTAGGGGTTGTGTAAGTGCACATGAAATATGGCATAGATTGCAAATGCATCATGAGGGGGATAGGAAAACTAAGGAAACCCTCATTAGTCTCCTCATGCATAATTATGATTTTTTTTCTATGCCAATCGGTGAAAACATAAGAGAAATGAACACTCGCTTCACCGATATCACTAACTGTCTTTTTTGTTCTTGGAAGAAGATTAAATAAAGGAGAGATGACAAGGAAATTCCTCCGGTCACTAAGTCACAATTGGGAAGATAAGGTGGTCGCAATTGAAGAAGCACACGACCTTTCCCAACTCAAGATGGAGGAGTTAATTGGAAATGTCATGGCTTATGAGCTCCAAATTAACCATCGAAAGGAGAAGGAAGCCTCCAAGAACAAACCAACCTTGGGACTACATGCAAATATTGACCAACCAAGGAGGAGTGTAGAAGATGAGAACATTGAAGTCCTAGCCAAAGACTTCTTCAAATACCTAATGAAGGATAAATAAGAAAAGAATGAAAGAAGAGGCAAAAGAAGTGAAAAGAGAGAAAAGAAGAAGGAGAAGGAAGAGAGTAAAAATGAGAGAAAAGAGAAGGAGTGGAAGAGATAGGGGGAGGAGATGAGAGGAGAGAGAGTGAGTGGTGCGCATGGGGAGCCTTGGCTTCTCTAGGGTTTCCGACCCCATTTCTCCACCAAAATTCCTGTTTTCTTCACCAAAATGGAGACAAAGACTAGCTCTACACATTTACAACAACAAGAGGGAGATTGTGGCATTGGAAAGGATCTCCATTTCGTCTCAAAAGAGAGCTCTTCCGCAGCTTTGGAAGTGCTGGATGCTGCACCACCTCTAGGGAGTGCTGAAGCTCCCTTAAAGAAGTGGTCTGACCTCTTCTCAGCAAAGCCAAGGGCACCCACGACCCTAGACTTCATTCAACCTGCTGTTAAAGGAGGGGAGAAGGTGGCTGTTTGCTCAAAGATAGAAGTAGTGGAGGCATTGAATAGATGGGATACGGTTTTGGTAGGTCACTTCATCGGTTTCAGACCTCATCTACCAACATTGGAGAAGCATCTCCAAAAGCTTTGGGCTCTTGCTGGAGGTTTGAAAGTCATTAAGAGGGGGCAAGGGTTCTTGCTATTTCGTTTTTCTCTTGGAGAAGATAGGAAGAAAGTCCTCCAAGGAGGGCCATATTTCGTTAGAGGAGCTCCACTTGTGGTTCAAGAATGGCTCCCGGAGATGACTTTGGAGAAAGCACATATCACAACGGTTCCTATATGGGTTCGTTTGCCGGAGCTTGACCTTCGCTTTTGGTCACAAAGAACATTGAGTAATATTGCAAGTGTCCTCGGGAGACCACTATACATGGACGACAACACGGCTTATGGAAGGAGACTTGCGTTTGCTCGAGTGTGTATTGAGGTATGTCCTGATTTCCTATACCCTAGTTGGGTAGATGTTCAAGTAGAGGATGGTGCAACACATAGAGTTTTCGTGGAATACGAGTGGCGTCCCGGTTATTGCAAGGATTGTCTTGAGTTTGGTCACGAGGGGGAGAAATGTCCTAGACAGAAATTACTCTCAAAGGTGCTTCCTTCAAAACCTCAAGCTGCTGGAAAATGGGTGGTAGTAAATCATGGGAAGGGGGGGAGACATGAAGGTTGTGAGGAGAAAATGGAGGGAGAGGCGAGTGGGAGTGGATGTGGAAATGGGGATAGGATAGATGGTTTGGTG
This sequence comes from Triglochin maritima, assembly GCA_963682175.1. Taxonomy (NCBI): domain Eukaryota; kingdom Viridiplantae; phylum Streptophyta; class Magnoliopsida; order Alismatales; family Juncaginaceae; genus Triglochin; species Triglochin maritima. The sequence continues at coordinate 35,549,508 of OY821773.1, read as the reverse complement.
AGGGTGAGTGAGGATCACGAAGAGAGGGAGGGGGCTGGTGGTGAGGGACGAAAGGGAGGAGAGGGTGGAAGGGATGCTGAGGTGGAGTTTGGTGCAGCTGAGGTGGAGGAAAGCACGAGTGAGGAGGTGCCATGTGGAATTGTTGGTGAGGTGGAGAAAGAGGCATTAGTAAGAAATCCACTAAGCAAGGAACAAATCAGATTGGGAGGTGCACATGAGGATATGGTTAGTTTAAGACATTCCATGTCTAATGACAAGTTGGTCTCCTCTCCAAGGAGCCAAACGGTTTGCAGCTTTGGTTTGCAAGAAGGAGACCTAATTGGTGGACAAATATGGCAAAGAGAAGTGGGTGGGAAAAGTGCTAAGGCTATTTCTGGACCAACCAATGAGGAGGGAGATGAGTGCCCTACAAAAAGCTGGGCAAATAAGGAGAGGAGCAGCCCTCTTGCAAAGAATGAAGGGGGGGACCAGGTGGAAATGATTGGGGTCTCTATAGTGGAGGAGGTCCTAGCTGAAGATAGTGGGAGAAATTCGAAATTTGTTAGTGGAGCATTGGAAGAAGCTGGCTCACGTGAAGATGGAGTGGGCTTGAATGAGGGACACTTAGTGAGGGCTATTCAAGCTGAAGAGAGTGAGTTTAGAGACGTGGCTTGCTTGCATGGGCTGGAGGAAATCAGAAGCACATGTGGTGCGAGTGTGAGCCTTGCACACAATACCATTGTTATGGGAAACGAAGGAATCATGCGCAAAAATAGTGGGCTGGCCGAATGTGGGGGACAAACCAACGTGGAGGAATGTGAACCAAGTGGGCTAGCCTCATTGATGCATAAGGAGAAGGGCTGGACATCTCCCTCAAGGGTGGCTCGAGGAAAGGCAGCCCCCAAGACTACAAACGTGCAAAATGGGGGAAAATTCGATCTCCTTAGGAGTGAAGTGAGTTCGGTGATGGAAGATCCAGGAAGTAAAATGATTGCTGGGCAGCAAGCTTGCTCCCCGTCCCTCACTCTCCGGCGCTCCGGGAGGAAGATAAGTAGTAAAACGTTCCCATGTGGAGGTCAAGGGGGTCACCCCGCACCTTAAACCCATGAATGTTCTAGTGTGGAACGTGCGCGGTGCAAATGGACCCGGCCGTGCACTTATGATTAAGGGTCGTATAAAGGAGGTAAATCCAGATGTGGTTTGCCTTGTGGAACATAAGGTGAAGCTTAAGAAGATTGAGCGCTTCAAACGAGCGATTTGGCCTAGTGCTTGGATGTCAAATAGCTTGGTTATGGACTCCGGCCGAATTTTGGTTCTTTGGAATGACCAAATAGTGGATATGCGTGTTGCCTATGAAACATCACAATTACTTCATTTCAGCGCTCGGTGGATGAGGGACGGCCTTGATTTTGACCTCACGGCTGTCTATGGTGATAATGGGCATGTGGATCGGCGTCACTTGTGGAGTGACCTTCTCAAAGTAGCACCACCCACATCTAGGCCTTGGATGGTGGGGGGGGACTTCAATTGTATTCGGAGGGCGAGTGAAAAGAGGGGAGGGATTGCTGGAAATGAGATTGCTATGGCAGAATTCAATGATTGTATTGATGCTCTTGAACTCCTTGAGATGTCGTCTACCGGGGGGGAATTTACGTGGTCGAACTCCTCCGAGGGTAGTGCTTGTATCGAGACACGGATTGACCGAATATTGATAAACAATGCATGGCTCGAGAAATTCCCGGAATCCTACTATCTTGTGGGTGCAAAGGATTTGAGTGATCACACCATGCTTATTATGAAGACGGATGGAAACGCAAGGCGGAAGAAGAAGATGTTTCGTTTTGAAAATCATTGGGCTGGCCATGAGGACTTTCATGGGCTGGTTGCACGTGCATGGTCTACCTACGTGAGGGGCACACCAATGTTTCGCGTGGCAGCAAAACTTCAAGAAGTAAAGAAGATCCTTGTTCGGTGGAGTAGCTCAAAATTTGGAAACGTCACAAATAAGGTGGGAGAGGCACGTGCTACGCTCGAGGAAGTGAGGAAACAACGCCTTGAAAATCCGCTTGATGCTGACCTCTCCCGCGCCGAAGGGGCTGCAAAGGATTACCTTGCCCAAACTCTTGCTTGGGAGGAGTCTATTACACGACAGAAATCAAGGGTGAAATGGTTAAAAGAGGGGGACCGGAACACTAGGTTTTTCCATGCGCACCTTCGAGTGAGGAGAGCCACCAACCAAGTGAGAAGAGTGTGTGAGGGTGCCACCATCATTGAAGACGAGGGTGAAATCCGTGACGCCTTTCGGCGTTTTTATGCTAACTTGTTTGCTAATGATTTGCAGGTAATACCCATTCCCCCCTCCCTCTCCTTACCACACCTCCGTCGAGAGGAGGGGGCGGAGCTTCTACGTGACCTTGACATGAAAGAGTTGGAGGATGTAGTGCTGAATGCAAACGTTGATAAAGCACCGGGACCCGATGGGTTCAATGCTAAATTTTTCAAGGCTGCGTGGGAACTCATTAAGAAAGACATGTTCAAGGCCATACACTCATGTCTGGACAGCGGAAAGGTGTTGACCAAATGGAACTTTACCTCACTTACGCTCATTCCAAAGAAGAAGGCACCGGTTTCAGTAGAAGACTATCGACCCATAGCTTTGTGCAATATGACGTATCGATTCACCTCAAAGGTGCTTGCAAACCGCCTTAAGAAGTTGCTGCCACATCTTATTGGTGAAAACCAAAGTGCGTTTGTCAAAGGCCGGCGGATTGGGGACAACGTTCTCCTTGCACATGAGCTGTGTCACAACCTCCACCTCGACAAAGGAAAAGGGAAAATGTGCATAAAACTTGATATACGGAAAGCATACGACTCCATCTCATGGACCTTTTTGGATGGGGTTTTGGAGCGTTTTGCTTTCCCGGTTAAGTGGAGACGCCTTATTATGAATTGTGTTCGGGCTTCTTTTGTGGTGACGGTAAATGGTGCAAACTCCTCAAGTTTCGTGGCCAGAAATGGATTGAGACAAGGTGACCCCTTGGCCCCCTACCTATTTGTTTTGTGTATGGAAGTTCTGAGCGAGATGGTAAAGAAGGCGGTTATAGATGGGCACATTCAGCCACTCACTTGTGGGGATATTGGTGTATCGCACCTTCTTTTTGCTGATGATGTCCTCCTATTTGCCAAAGCAACAAAGGCAAATGCGAGGGCAATTCGAGGAGTCCTTGAGGACTTCACGTCTTGTTCGGGGCTGAGCTTTAGTGTGTCAAAAAGCCAAATCTTTATGGGAGGTGAAGCACGGGATGGCGCATGGATTGCAACACACCTTGGGATGGAGCGACATGAGTTCCCCGTCACCTATCTTGGGCTGCCATTGTTCTCGGGAAGGATGGGGAAAACCCATTGCACGACACTCGTGAATAAGGTAAAAGCACGACTGAGCACATGGCAGCAAAACTTCTTATCCATTGCTGGAAGGGTGGAACTTGTAAGGAGTGTGCTTGTGTCCCTCAGTGTTTATTGGACCTCTGCTTTCCTCATGCCCCAGGCAACCTTACAAGAGATTGAGAGTCTCATGTGCCACTTCATTTGGGGAGGTCCAAGAAAGTGGGTTGCGGTAGCATGGAGAGATATATGCACACCAAAGGAAGAAGGTGGCCTTGGTCTCAAACGCCTATTGGACTGGAATGATGTGGGCCTTTTGCGTCTTTTTTGGCTTGTGGTGGCGGACGAACAATCACTTTGGGTCAAGTGTGTGCGCCGGAAATACTTGAGGAACCGGTCCATCTGGCTAGCACGTCCCCCACCCACTTCCTCGTGGGCTTGGAGGGGGCTGCTGAGAGTGCGGGACATAGCGAGACGGCATATCCGGTATGAGGTGGGTAATGGTGAAGACATACGATTCTTCCAATATCCTTGGTGTGGACAGCCCTTCCAATGTGAGAGTTGGGGGGATCGATTACATTATGAGTTGGGAGTACCTTGGGACATAAAAGTCTCGTACTTTATAAACGACGGAAGGTGGAGGCTGCCCCCCCCAAGATCTACATTGATAGAGGAAATTCACTCGAGGATAGTGAACACTAAAATCCATGGGGGTTTCGACCAGCCAAAGAGGATAGATGGTAAGGGAACCATGTTTGGTATAAGAGAAGTGTGGACATGGGTAAAGCCACCAGGAAGGAAGGTTGCGTGGGCTGGTATGGTGTGGCATAAACATGCTATCCCAAAGCACGCACTCACAGCATGGAGGGCGTTGAGGGGTCGGTTACTCACAAAGACACTTATGAACAAACGAGGCGCAAAGCACGATCCGATTTGCAGCCTTTGTGAGAGGGACGAGGAGGACATGGAGCACCTTTTCTGGGGGTGTGTGTTTATCAAGGAGGTTTGGGTAGCTCTTCTACACTTACTGAAAATCAGCAACCGACATGCAGGTTCGTTAGAAGGAGAAGCGATACGAGTAGCACATGCACGTGGCAGCCGGCTTGGAAAAGTGGTAAGGCGTTGGGCCTTCAACGCCATGATACACGAGTGCTGGCTGGAACGAAACCGCCGGATCTTCGAGGGAGAGAAGAAAATACCGAAGGACATAGTAGCTGCCATCAAAGATACCATTCGCTGCCTATGGGATAAAGTAAAAAACCTTGCGAAGGATGCTGACGAAGAGCATGACTTTCAGATCATGTGGAGTTAGGAATTAGTGCTTCTTCATTTCGTTTTTTCTTTTTGAGTTGTTGTATAAGAAGGAATTTCTGTTTTTTACCTACTTGCTCTTCAGGTCCCACGAACCTGAGTAGTAGGGAGAGGCCGGGTATGCATGTAGTATGCCCCGCACACTCTTTCTGAAATTTTGGTAGGATGTAATCACTTTACTTCAGTAATATACTCGAGGCTAAGCCTCCCTTTTTGCCTTGCAAAAAAAAAAGAAAAGAGAAGGAGAAGAAAAATGAGAGAAGGGAGAGAAGGAGAGAAAATGAGAGTAAGAGAAAGGAGAAGAGGTTGGAAGCTTACAAGACTACATGAGATGATTCATCGTCTTCATCGTCATCCAAATTAACCACACCTTCATCGACAGAGGAATATGCACATATGTGCTACATGGCAATTCAAGATGAAGGAAGTGAGGTATCCTCTAACTCTTACTCTAGTAGATCACATTCTTGCTCATCTAAGTCATATGCTACTGATAGTTCATGTTCCAAAGAAGAAACATATTCTCATTAGGAACTTCAAAATGCATTTCATGATTTAGTTAAACAATATGAGATTATTTGCGAAAAGAACAAAAACGCTGGAAAGCAAATAAATGATCTCAAATGCCAAATTGAACTAATCATGAATGAGAAGAATGAGATGCTTGCTAAACTTGAAACTAATGCATCAACTCTTGACAAGTTAAAAGCAACACCTACAGATGTTAAACAATTAGATCTTCATACTTGCAATGTGCAATTAAGAAAAGATATAGAAAAGTTCACAAATGGAACTAAGATGCTTAACATGCTATTAGGGAGTCAAAGACAATCTTTGCAAAAACATGGTTTAGAATTTAATGCTAAATTAAAAAACCATGCATCTTATACAACTTTAAATGGAAAGCACTTAGTTGTAAAGCATACGTCCTCAAATGTGTGGGCTCCTAAAACTAAAATAGTTTGGGTTCCCAAAGCTAACATTCAAGGACCCAAAGTTGTTTGGGTACCGAAATCTACACTTGTAGGTGCTTGAGGAAGAAATCGGTGGTGACCGGGCAAGCTTAAGAGTCAAATTGGAAGCCGGGTGCATCACCGAATGAAGGGTAGAGCCAATTCAAGCTTCAAGTTGGTATATTTTTAATATCCTCGAAATTTTTGATAAAATTGGTTCTAGTCTGGGATACATGCTCAATTGACATATCATTTACCCATTCATTGCAAATCCTAATTGTTTGATTAACATCCATAGTTTTGGAGTCAAATTATCTAAATGGATGTAAAAAGGGTAAATGAAAACATCACATGCTTAATTGTAGTATTAGATTGATGTTAATAGGGGAGAAATAGAAATGAACTTAATTGACAAATCATATTCATATCGATAGGGGGAGCTTATTGAACATCATTTTATTAGAGTAATGAAGTGCAAAATTTAGGGGGAGCAACTTCATTACAAGACATCCACATTGAACTTCAATCGTATAAATTTTCTTATATAAATATCATTTTTTATGGATGTCAAAGGGGGAGAGATAATTAAGGGGGAATTTGAGTTAAATTCAACCAAAACTATGCACATCCATAGGGGGAGCATTTATATGCATAGTTTACTTATAAAAATTCCATGTATTAAGATATAGTTAAGATATAGGTTGCCATCATCAAAAAGGAGGAGATTGTTGGCTTTTTGGCCTTAATCTATGTTTTGATGATTTAATCAACCTAATATGAATTATGATCATGTAGAGTAGCACACATGTTGCATTGCAGATATATTGCTTTGTGCTAACCTCTACAGGTGATCAAGACTCAAGGAAGAAAGGAAAATCAAGACAAGACATGTAATCAAGATCCGTTCAAGACATGTATTTTGTATTTTCTTTTAGTCTTAGGAACTTGTGTAAATTGAGCATACTTGAGCTAAATTCAACTTAAAAACACACTAGGCTCCTTATAGAAGTCACACACGAAATTTCACATAATTTGGAATTCAATAGATCACCCAAACTTAGACCGGAAAACACTAAACCTGAACCCTAACAGTCTGCCCACATTCGGTCGACCGGGTGATCATTCATTCTGTTTGTGTTTTCACTGCCCGGTTTCGGTCGACCGTATGAACTTATTTTTCCGACCGTTTATTTTGTCGTATTATACCCAACGGTCATATTCGTATTAACCAAAAATACCCCAAATACATTTCATGTATTGGTCGACCGAGGACCTTGTTCGGTCGACCGTATTTATGTCTCTTGCCAAACCCGAACCTCCTGGACAAAATCGGTCGACCGCTAGACCTTAGCTCAGTTGACCGAATTGATCATTGTTTGTCAACGCCAAAGTGCCTGGTGCAAATCGGTCGACTGAACCCTTTTCGGAGTTCGACCGGTCACTTAAGTGTACCGAAGTCGTAGCATTGGGCGATCGACCATTACCTAACCGGTCGACCGAACTGAGTTCAAAACTGCCAAACAGTCGACCGTTTAGACCGATCCGGTCGACCGAATTAACTCAGAATTGGGTCCAGCGAGTTTCTATTTTGTGTATCCTACACCAACACTCATCCAATCAACCCCAACGTATCTATTCTCTCTAATGCCTATATAAAGAGTTGTAAAACATATTTTAACACAACTCTCCCACTACATACTTGTCCAATACATTAGAGAGAACCCCAAACACTCCAAGTCTCTAATTTCCACACTTAAGATCAATTCCAATCCTTCTCAAGTGTGCACAAGTTTAGAGAGTGATTGTCCCACTAAAGTTTGTTGCTGTCAAAGAATAGTAAAGGATTCGGTGAAAGCCCGAAGCATCTCTCTCGGATTGTGAGAGGTGGAGCCAAGCTCGGCGAGGGTTGTTCGCGAGTTTGAAGATTGTAAAGACGTTCTCTCCCGACCCGTAACGGGGAGTGATTAGTGAAGTCGTGAGTGGAGCTCGGTGATCCGAGCGGAGCTTGCAAGAGAGGACTAGGACCCGGGTGGGGTGCCGAACCTCTATAAGAATCACCCGTGTCCATTGTGGTTTGCATTATTCTCCCTTCACATGCTTGTTTGTTTTAAATTCCGATGCATATCTTTGATTGTTTAAACAAGTAGTTAATTAGCGTAAAATTGTGATTAGTATTGTGGACCCATAACCCACACGATCCAACAACTTTAACCATCCAAATAGTCCTCCTGCAGAGCTAGTGCTCCATCCGATCCACAATCTCTAGCGGTCCCTCCTCAAGAGACAAATCCTGCTGGATCTCTGGAACCTTAATCTGGATCACATGAAACAGATCTGCCACGTACTTCCTCAGCATCGAAACGTCAAAGACGTTGTGAAGACCAGAGAACTATGGTGGCAACGCGATCCGATAGGCAACCCCTCCAACTCAATCTAATATCTCAAACGACCCAATATACCTCGGACTGAGCTTCCCCTTCTTCCCGAATCTCATCACCCCACACGACGGTGAGATCTTCAGAAAGGCATGATCACCAACCTCAAAAATCAGTACACGTCATCCCAATACTCGCATGGTAGTTGTTGTAGGCGAACTCGATCAACGGCAAGTGCTCATCCCAATGCCCTTCCCAATCTAGAGTGCAAGCTCTCATCATGTCCACTAAAGTCTGAATAGTCCACTCGGACTGACCGTCTGTCTGCGCATGAAATGTTGTACTGAACTTCAGAGCGTTCCCAGAGTCTGCTGCAAACTCCCCCCGAATCTGGAAGTAAACCTCGGATCTCAATATGAAATGATACTCACTGGCACCCCATGTATTCTGACAATCTCCTCAATATACAACCTCGCCAGACCCTCCAAAGGTAGAGTAGTCCGGATAGCCACAAAGTGTCCCGATTTGGTGAGTCGATCGACTATAAACCAAACCACGTCATGAAAGCTCTTCGTCTTCGGCAACGCGGTGACAAAATCCATCGTCACATGCTCCCATTTCCACTCAAGTAGCTTTATACTCTGCATCGGTCCCGCTCATCTCTGGTGCTCGATCTTAACCTGCTGGCAAACCAAGCACCTAGCCACAAAATCAGCAACATCATGCTTCATCCCTCTCCACCAGAAGTTCCGCTGCAGATCCTTATACATCTTCGTACTCCCCGGGTGAATGGAATATCTCACTCGGTGTGCGTCCTCGATGATGTCATCTCTCAGCTCATTGAACTTCAGCACCCAGACCCGACTCCTGAACCTCAGACCACCATCCACTCCCATAGTGAAGTCTGATCCATCCCTGGCAGTTGACTGGAGCAGACTAGATAGCTCTTCATCACCGTGATGAGCCTGAACAACTCGACTCGAAGTCCAGCAATCACTGCCCCTTCTGAGCTCTCCCTGAACTGCCTCCACTCTGACAATGTCTCGAGTAGCCTCCACTCCCGAATGCCCAAACTCGTCGTTGACATCTCTACTTTCCTGCTTAGTGCGTCTACAACTGAATTCGCCTTCCCCGGATGATAGAAGATGGTGAAGTCGTAGTCCTTATTGAACTCGAGTCATCTGCACTGTCTCATGTTCAACTCCTTCTGTGAAAATAGGTACTTCAGACTCTGATGATCAGTGAAGACTTCAAACTGCTCCCCATAAAAATAGTGACGCCAGATCTTCTGAGCGTGAACCACTGTTGCCAACTCTAAATCTTGAGTGGGGTAATTCTTCTCTTGCACCTTCAGCTGCCACGAAGCATACGCCACTACATCTTCGTGCTGCATCAGTACACACCCCAACACAATGCCTGAAGCATCGTCATAAATCACAAAACCTCCGCTGCCACTGGGAAGCGTCAGCACTGGAGTAGTCATCAACCGACTCTTCAGCTCCTAAAAACTGTCCTCGCACTTCTGGGACCAAACAAACTTTACTACTTTCTGCGTCAGCGCTGTCAGAGGTGAAGCAAGTCTCGAGAAGTCTTTGATTAACCGATGGTAATAACCCACCAATCCAACAAAACTCCTAATCTCAGTCACACTCGTCGGGGCTCTCCACTGTGTCACTACCTCGACCTTCGCTGGATCCACTGATATCCCAGCTCCCGATACTATGTGCCCAAACATGCCACACTGTGAAGCCAGAACTCGCACTTTGAAAACTTGGCGTACAAGTGCTGATCTCTTAGAATGCCAAGTACAATCCTTAGATGGTCCCGGTGCTACTCTATATCTGGTGAATAGACCAAGATATCGTCCACGAAGACAATCACGAAACGGTTGAGGTACTGACTGAACGTCCTATTCATCAGATCCATAAAAGTTGCAGGCGCATTCGTCAACCTGAACGACATCACCAGAAACTCAAAGTGGCCGTACCTCGTCAGGAAAGCTCTCTTCTGGACACTTGACTCTCTGATCCTCAACTAATGGTACCCGGACCGCAAATCAATCTTCGAGAATACCTTCGCTGACTGCAACTGGTCAAACAAATCCTCGATCCTATGCAAAGGATACTGATTCCTCACGGTAACCTTATTCAGCCTTCGATAATCTATACACATCCACAACGAGCCATCCTTCTTCTCCACGAAAATTATCGGCGCACCCTAAGGCAATGTTGGTTTTTTTGCCTTAATCTATGTTTTGATGTTTTAATCAACCTAATCTTAATTATAATCATGTAGAGTAGCACACATATTGCATTTCATATATATTTCTTTGTGCTAACCTCTGCAGGTGATCAAGGCTCAAGGAAGAAAGGAAAATCAAGTCAAGACATGTAATCAAGCTCTTTTTGAAGACATGTATTTTGTATTTTTTTGAGTCTTAGGAACATGTGTAAATTGAGCATACTTGAGCTAAAATCAACTTAAACACACACTAGGTTCCTTATATAATTCACACAAGAAAATTCACATAATTTGAAATTCAATAGATCACCCAAACTTAGACAGGAAAACACTAAACCTGAACCCTAACTGTCTGCCCACATTCGGTCGACCACAACATGCCGTTCGGTCGACCGAATGATCAAGTATCTTGTTTGTGTTTTCACTGTCTAGTTTCGGTCGACCGGGTTTTGCCTTTCAGTCGACCGTCTAAGCTTATTTTCTCGACCGTTACTTTTGTCGTATATACCTAATGGTCTTATTCGTATTAAACCAATTATAACCTAAATACATTTCATGTATCGGTCGACCGAGGACCATGATTGGTCGACCGTTTGTCCATCTCTGGACAAAACCCAAATCTCTTGTTGAAAAACGGTTGACCGCTAGAACTGTTTTGGTCGACCCAATACATCATTGTTTGTCAATCCCAAAGTGCTTGGTACAAATCGGCCGACCGATTCCTGTGTGGAGTTCGACCGATCACATAAGTGTACCTAAGTCGTAGCATTGGGGGTCGACCGTTACCTAACCGGTCGACCAAATTGACTTCAAAACTGCCAAACGGTCGACCGTTCATCCCGATCCGGTCGACCGAATTAACTCAGAATTGGGTCCTGCAGGTTTCTGTTTTTTGTATCCTACACCAACACTCACCCAATCAACCCCAACGGCTATATTCTCTCTAATGCCTATATAAAGAGTTGTAAAACACATTTTAACACAACTCTCCCACTACAAACTTGTCCCAAACATTAGAGAGAATCTCAAACACTCTAAACCTCCAATTTCCACACTTTAGTCTCAATTCCAATCTTTCTCAAGTGTGCTCAAGTTAGAGAGTGTATTGCACTCAAGTTCCCAGTTGTAAAAGAATCAAGGACTTCGGTGAAAGCCCGAAGTGTTCCTCTCGGATTGTGAGAGGAGAAAGTCAAGCTCACGAGGGTGTTCGTGGAGCTTGTTTTGTAAAAGGCGTTCTCTCCCGACCCGGAACGGGGAGTGGATAGTGAAGACGTGAGCGGAGCTCGAAGTGTCAGCGGAGCTTGCAAGAGAGGATGTAGGCGATGGCCGAACCTCTGTAAAAACCCCCGTGTTCCATTGTGGTTTGCATATTGCTTCCCTACTCGCTTGTTTGTTTAAATTCCGCTGTGCTTATCTTTGATAGTTAAACAAGTAGGTAATTAGTGTAAAATTGTGATTAGTATTGTGGACCCATAACCCACACGATCGTACATTTGGTATCACAGCCTTGTGCGATAAATTCTATACTTCATTGTATTTTTAGCATGGCTAGTACATCTAGTCACGTAGAGGGATTATGCACAACTCGACCTCCTTAGCTAAATGGGTCTAATTATGATTTTTGGAAGAATAGGATGAAGATTTTCCTAATTTCTAATGACCTTAAGTATTGGATGTTTGTTCAAAATTCATACACCCCCAAATGAAGATGAATTAGATACACTTACAAGACCCAAAATGAAAGAAATTGAAATGAATTCGAAAATTATGAACATCTTGTATTGTGGCCTTAATGAGGTGAATATAATAGGATTAGAGTTTGTGTTAGTGCATATGAAATTTGGCATAGACTACAAATGCATCATGAGGGGGATAGCAAAACTAAGGAAACCCGCATTAGTGTCCTCATGCATAAATATGAGATTTTTTCTATGCGAATAGGTGAAAACATAAGCGAAATGAACACTCGCTTCACCGATATCACTAACTCTCTTTTGGTTCTTGGAATAAAATTAAATGAAGGAGAGATGACAAGGAAATTCCTCCGGTCGTTAAGCCACGATTGGGAAGATGTATTCGTGGAGGGAACCTCACGATCCAGCTCCCTCAGAGATGCAGGTATCACCGCAGGTCTGGTGACACTAAGAGATGGTGATGACAAGGAAGGAACCCCAATGTGGTTACCACCTCCTTACCAGACCTCAAAGTATGAATCACATTAATATGATGGGTCTATTCAGAGGTAGCATGAGGTACAGGTGGCCTTCCTGGAGAATGTGTACCCCGAGGATTCACCTTGGGTTGACTCGGTAATTGGGCCTTCTCGCGTTCATGGAGCTAAGTAGCCAACTGGCTAACTTGCATTTCCTAAGCCTTGATAGTACTTTGCACGCTCTACATGAACGCTTGAAGGGTAGGATCACAAGAAGAGCTCTTCGGGTCAAGCCGCTGGGGTGGTGGAGTTTTGCTAGAATACCCCGACGATGAGGCCTGAGGAGATTGGTAAGTATAGTGCTGAGACCTTTGATGTGGTCGTCGGTAGGTCGCCGATGGGCGTGGAGGTTGATAAGGCGGAGGTTGAGGTTGAGATTGCGATCTCTTCTGACTGTTACCCCATTAGGCCCCCAAGAGAAGTTAGGATGGCTACGCCATCCCGGGTTATAGGAGTGACTGTACGGGTCTTTACGGGGCCCCTGTTGATACATCGCATTTGCATGCTCAGTATCCCTTGGAGCATAAGCGCATTCCAAGTCATCATGGCCTGTAAGTCCACACCTACCACATCTGGGAGTAGCGACCTGAGCTACATGAGCTCGGTCCAACTCTAAACTCTCAATCCTACGCATGAGAGCAACCATTTTCACCTCAGACGCGATAGATGACTCAACTTGATAAGACCCAGCTCGACCAGAAGACCTGGCGGCTGGTGGCTCTCTCATGGTGTCCCACTGAAAGGTGTGTTCAGCCATTAACTCAAAAGTGTCCCATGCCTCATCGATGGTTTTCATTTGGAAGTCACCCTGACACATCGACTCCAACAATGTACGGGTGTTGTAGTTGAGCCCTCATAAATAATATGGCACAACTACCATAGCTCAAGTCCATGATGAGGGCACTACTGGAGAAGGTCGTTGAACCTCTCCAAGAAACTATGAAAAGATTCGGTCTCAGTCTGATACATTTGATGTAGTTGGTGCCGTATCTGTTGAGTTTTCCTTTGAGGGAAAATCTCGTCAGAAATACGGTCACAAAGTCATCCTCAACCGAACTTAATCCTCGTGAAGCTGTTGAAGCTTGAACAGGGAGCATATTTCCTCGAATTCGTGTATAAAAATATACAGATCTTCCTTATTGGCAGTAAAGGTTGGAAGCATGCTCACATATTGATGTTTCAGCTAATAGTTGTTCCCGCGAGCAGGGGGAAGAACTATCCAAGAAGGTTGCGCGGCCCGAACAGGATGGGTCTGCTCCCACAAAGTCATCGGTGTATCCTGTCGAGCTAAAGGTGGTGGTGCACCAAGAACTCGATCCTCACCGAATCTCCCTTCCTCTCGAGTCAGAGGAGGTGGAGAAGTAGGTCTACGTGGTGGTGGGAGAGGACCGAGGTAATCCATGAATGGACCCGGTTCTCCCCCGTCACCACGAGATGACTCAGCCTCATGCTCCAAAGGATCACGAGGCGGAGATTGTCGATCACCAAGACCATCCATCTCAGAAAACTACACTCTCTCAAGTCGAGCGCTCTCACCAGAACGAGCCCAACCTCGCATAAAAAATGCTCAACTCGACTCTAAAAAACAAACAACAGAAGGTGTACTCAGAGGAGGAGACTACTCGTAGAGAATAGATGAGGAGTGGACTCAGATGAGGAGGGAAGAATCCTTAGATCTAACGTTGGTAATGGGATCAGGTAGAAGCCTAACTAGCAAGGACGACTCAATCAGCTTAAGGCTATGGGTCCTTAGGCTAGACGACGCCTAACTTCGATGTCACTAGCCTCGACACACCTCACGTTCCTACAACGAGGACCACAATGCCCAGCAAGTGTTACCATATCCGGAGATCCAGTACCTCCTACTATCGATAAGGTAGACAACGCCGATCAAGCCATGACAGTCTCAACTAGATTACTCTCCTAGTGCGTCCGAAATCCTAGGGCCAATGTCTACTTGCTTTTAGTTAAGGCTTGATTAAGAGTGATTTTTGGGGCCAAGGAAAGGGTGATGAAATACCCCTCCTTATCTTTTATGGGACATCCCCTCTTAAGTAGCGTTTTGATCCTAAATCTATCAATCAATCGCTCCAGTCAAACGCTCAACTCACACTTGTCCTGATGCAATTCATACTAACTAATGTATGGGCATACAAGATGCATGAACGAGTGTAGGAAATGCATACCTCACACCAGCACTCAATAACTGAAAATAAAGCTAAAAGAAAAGACGACTACATGCCTAAGTCAAGCACATGATGCGTGACCTAAATTAGGAAGAATGTCTAGTCTTTTGCTTTGGATTTTAAGGCCAAGTTGATTAATTGGGATTGGGTTAATGATATGGGAGCAAACTAAAAGTCAAAGCATGCAAAATAGTGCTCCCAGATAACTAAAGTGAAAGAATAAACAACCAGAAGAAAATTGAGAGGCAACAACACTCACTAGGCCGCCAATTGGCGGTCCTTGTTGAAGCTCTTCTGCTCTCACTCGTCTAGTAGCCTCCCCGTTATCTCTAGTATCCCTGAAACTAAGATAAACTGAAAACAAAAAATTAAAAAGCACTCGAATCGTCTAAACCAAGGTCTGGACAGAGCACCTCCCCGACAACGGCGTCAAAAGCTTGATTGATCGTTTTATAATAAACCGCAAGCACACGGACGCATTGAAGTGGTGGCAAATATGGGTCATCCACTAGGAGGTGTGTCGACGTTTGGTTTGTGCAAAAGTGAGTGGTAAAGAAAGGAGAGAAAGATTGATTACACTAAACTACACTAGAATGCAAAAGGAAATAAAAGATAAGCAATAAAACTAAACCCCAAAGGGGGTAGGGAAATAATGTGAATAAAAAGATGTATGTGTGTGCGTTCAATTAAGCTCCTCACAACATGTAGTGCATGAAATCATAAAACTACATCCAACTTTGCCTCCACATGAATTAAGATAACACTATATCATTAAAGCATACAAGACAATAAATGGAATGAAGCTAAATGAACTCATGTATAAAGACTAAACCCTACTATGCCTCCACATGAAATAAGATACCATATTATCATTAAAACATACAAGGCATTAACCAAGGTAAAGGCAACAAGAGTACATACACTACAACTTGTGTTTCCAATATTAACTTCATCCATATCCAAACCTTATCATTCCCCATAAAATAGGTCCACTAATCTAAGCATAAGCTAAGCTTCAATCAAGAGCATTAGCATATCAAAGACAATAGTGAAACCCATTAGATTGTTATGGAAATCATATAAGGCTCAAGGGATTAAGATAACACACACCTAATACACTACATGATTATATAACATATTTCTCCACCCCCTAAATGGGATAAAATTACTCACTAATCATTACACTACAACCTATATTAACAAGAAACATTCTACTGAAATAAAATTAAACTAAGCAAGAAAGAATTATTAAAGACTAAAATGGCATAAAACAAAACAAGCAAGCATGCATATGAAAGGAAATTATACTAAGAGAGAAACAACACAATTAAAGGAAAAAACATCTGTTATTAACTCACTCAATTACGAGTAACCCATCCTCCACCAGAGTTTTGCTTCAAGGCTTCACTCTTAGTAGGGAAGATGGCCACCAAAGAGAGAGATGGGGTACATGAGACGAGGGAGAGTTCTATTTATAGGCATAGAAAAAGGTAATCCAGGACAATCCTCCGATGTAGGACTAAACAAATACCAAAAATAGCCTAAACATCCTCTAATATACGTGCTCCAGAAGTTTCAGCCGATCCGGGAAGATCCGGACCGCCAATTGGCAGTCTACAGGATCCAGCTCGAGTTGAAATTTATTTTGGGCTTGTCTTGATATATTTGTTGGTCTTGGATGCATCTACTTTGGTTGTTGGAGCTCCGACCCGAATCGAATTGCCAAAATACTCCCCATGATGGTGTGGAGTTTCCTGTTTTCCTCTTAGGTCCTTCGGTCTTACGTTCAGGTCCTTCTCCCTTGTATCTTAGTCCCTAGGTCTCACAATTAAGTCATTTTTCCAGCTTTTGAGTCCTTTCATGGCTCTTCTCTTAAAACCTCTTTATTTCTGAAATTCAAACATAAAACTCGTTACATAGCATTGCTTAGGTGTAAGATAATGGATATAAGATACAAATATGAGCATGAAATGATGTCAATCACTGTTGAATGAAGCTTAGCTTATGCTTAGCTTATTAATATTATGGGGAATGATAAGGTGAGGATATGGATGGAATTAATATTGGAAACACAATGTGTTGTGTATGTACTCTTGTTGCCTTTACCTTGGTTATTGCCTTGTATATTTTAATGATATTGGGTTATCTTATTTCTTGTGGAGGCATAGTAGGGTCTAGTCTTTATACATGAGTTCATTTAGCTTCATTCCAATTATTGTCTTGTATGTTTTAACAATATAGTCTTATCTTATTTCATGTGGAGGCAAAGTTGGATTTAGTTTTATGTTTTCATGCACTACATGTTGTGAGTTGCATAATTGAACACACACACACACATCTTTATATTCACATTATTTCTCTACCCCTATGGGGTTTAGTTTTATTGCTTATCTTCCGTTTAGCTTTGTATTTTAGTGTACTTTAGTGTAACCAAGCTTTCTCTCCTTTCTTTCCCACTCGCCTTTGCACAAACCAAAAGTAGACACACCTCCCGGTGGACGACCCGTATTTGCCACTGCCTCAATGCGGCCATGCACTTGCGGTTTAATTAAAACGATTCAATCAAGTTTTTGGCGCCGTTGTCGGCGAAGTGCTCTGTCCAGACTTTGGTTTGGACAATTCGAGTGGTTTTAATATTTTGTTTTTAGTTTTTGTTGGTTTTAGGGATCCTGGAGCTCACGGGGAGGCTACTGGTCGAGTTGGAGCACAAAAGCTTCAACAAGAGCCGCCAATCAGCAATCGTGGACAGCCAATTGGCGGTCTGGTGAGCGTTTCTTGCTCTCAGTTTTCTTCTGGTAGTTGGTTCTTTCATTTTAGTTATCTGGGAGCACTACCTTGCACGTTGTGACTTCTAGTTTGCTCCCAGATCATTAAACCAGTCCCCATTAATCAACTTGGCCTTAAAATCCAAAGCAAAAGACTAGACATTCTTACTTGTTTAGGTCACGCATCATGTACTTGACTTAGGCATGTAGTTGTCTTTTCTTTTAGCTTTATTTTCAGTTCTTGAGCGCTGGCGTGAGGTACGCATTTCCTACACTCATTCATGCATCTTGTATGCCCATGCATAAGTTAGTAGGAATTGCATCAGGACAAGAGTGAGTTGAGCGTTTGATTGGAGCGTTGATTGCTAGATTTAGGATAAAAGCGCTACTAAGGAGGGGTTGTCCCGTAAAAGATAAGGTGCGGGATTTTATCACCCTTTCCTTCGCCCCAAAAATCACCCTTAATCAAGCCTTAACTAAAAGCAGGTAGACATTGTCCGTAGGATTTCGGACGCACTAGGGGAGTAATCTAGTTGAGACCGTCATGGCTTGATCGGCGTTGTCTACCTTATCGATAGTAGGAGGTACTGGATCTCCGGATCTGGTAACACTTGCTGGGCATTGTGGTCTTCGTTGTAGGGAGGTGAGGCGCGTCGAGGCTAGTGACCTTGAAGTTAGGCATCGTCTAGCCTAAGGACCCATTGCCTTACATTATTTGAGTCGTGCTTGCTAGTTAGGCTTCTACCTGATCCCATTACCCACGCTAGATTTAGGGATTCTCACCTTCTCCTCTGAGTCATCTTCTTCTCACCTACTTCTTCGTTCTAGTCTCCTCCCCTTTACCTGGTAGCATTTTAGGGTCGAGTCGAGCACTTTTTGCGAGTTTAGCCTCGTGGTGGTGAGAGTGGTCGACCCTAGAGTTCCCTGTTGAGATAAATGGTTACATGGGCAACCATCCATATCATTGTTGGGACCAGGACAATTCGTCCTGGTATTCCGGACCCATGCAACCTGGGGTGGCTCAGACGAACTCCCCTTATGGATGGGATAATCTTCATTGTGTAACTGAGCAATCTTCATATAGGGGTGATATGAGAGAGGCACCGACTGCTAGATCTCTATCTAGTTACGTCGGATCATATGTTGGTCATCAAACTGAGACATTGCAAGAAACTTTGGCCTTTTCATGCGTGCGGTAGACGACATGAGTGCACCGGTGGATCCAGTAGCCGTACCGTGCGACTATTGTGGGTTGAGTAGTCATGTTATCAGGGAATGTCCTTATGTTCCCCCACAGCCTGAGTATGAGCATACATTTTCCCAAAATGCTCAATATGACCATTACGCATCCGCATACAATCCGAGAGGGATGGATTCATGGGGAGACAATTCATATCCAAATTCTATACTTCATTTTCACCCCAGTACCCTCCTCCCGAATACCCAGAATTCTACCAACACCCCACTTCAAATCATTGGACTCATTCTCAGCCCATCAACACCCAACCCCAAAATTTCCCAAGCTCCGCTTGGACCTCATAGTTGACCGCATACCGGATCCCTTGAAACAAACTTTCCTTACGTTCATGGAAACCACTCAATAGTCTATACAAAATATGGCACTACAAGTGAGTCAAATGTCGCAGCAGTTACGTGAACGTGAGGAGAGTAACTTTTCTTGTCAACATGAGGATTCATCTTTTGATATCAAACCACCACCACATCCACAAATTCAAAGCCCAATCTTTAAAAGTCAAACTCCTAGTCAGTCTGAGCGACTTGGGGGTTCAATTCACGATCACTTGGTGGAGGATTCGAATCCAATTGAGAAAAACATGGACCAAATTCATTATGAGTCGACACAGGATTGTGCCTTATCTTTTTGTTCCATGGCCCTTGAGCCACATGATCTTCATGTTGTGCCTCTTCAGGACTCACCTCTGGTGGAGCAAGAGCTCTCTAGTACCCTCAATTTCAAACAACTTGATGAGAGTTTGCCTCTCACTATTGTTCCTGATCATCTTGGAAATGATGGAACATCAAACTACATTGCTCATGAGGGTATTAGGAGTTCCTTGGAGGATACCTTGGGTATGGGACCCCTTTTTGTTCACCTGGTGTGTCGAACATGCCTAACGAGGTTCTTGACCTCGTTCCGACGCAGCAGCCTGTTGGTTGGAGAGTTTGGATTGACGATGATAACTTCAGCAACGCAACGGGAGAAACTCTTCTTCTGTTGCCCCTTATTTCCCAAACTCTTGAGAGGTTCAACCTTTTTCTGTTTTATCCTTTGAATGGGACACCTTTTCTTCCAAGTCACGAACCTCTCATTTCATCTTGTGCTCTTTGTCAAGGGGGGCCAAAATGAGTTTTCTGGCCCCGCGTGGTGTCATGTTGCCCTTCCACGTGCATTGAATCACTCTTGAGGTTCCTATTTGACGTCTTTTGACAAATGAAGATGGGAACTTCTGTTTCTACATAGTTATACGAAAAAAAACAATAAACAAAAAAACAAAAAACAAAAGTACAATAAAAGACTCCTTCGGTGAGCATCGATTGTTGTGGGCTCCAACCCTTGACTATTTGGGCCTCATTTCTTTCACGTATTTGTATCCCTTCTTTAGCATCTCACAGGTTTTGAGGGAATTCGGGTGTGTGTCCATCAACATAACCTTGAACTTCCTTTTGCGCTTCATATTGGTGAGATCTTTCCTTTTTCATGCATAAATCCATGTAGTATTTTGCTCGCATTGATTGAGGACAATGCATGAAGTAGGTGTGGGGGTGTTTTTACGTGTGTACATAGTCGAGTCTTTTCCTTTGATTTTTGTTTTCTTTGGTGTGCATTATAAGGGTCATGTTAGTGTGCTGCATCTAATATCGATATATGTGCTTGCCATGATCCTTGGGTGACTTGTCTTCTGTTGCTTGCCTAGTGCTTCAAAATTTTCACATTTCTTTCAAAATCTTCATGTGTTTGCGAAAGAAAATGTTTTGTGGGTTTTGTGTGTGTTTAGTATGTGCAAAACCGTTGAGAGGCAAAGTAAAAAGAAAGCCCCCAAAATTGTCTTGAACTTAATGCATTAGGATATCTAGTACAGTTGCTTTAGGACTTATCTAGTCGTTAGGATGCACCTCGGTTTTCCTTTCGGGGGCGAGTAATCATAGGGGTGCAGTACTCAAACATTTAAAGAAGTCCACCCCGAACCTAGTGAATTAATAATTTGTGTCTGTTAGTTTAAGGAAGTTTGTTGTAGTCAAGGACCCTTTAAATCTTGTTTTGAGACATTAAGTGTACGGGTTTTGGTTCATGTGTAGATAAGAAATAAGTGAGTAAGTGTTCTCTTTTCTCGCACGGCTCCAATCACTCGGGAAAGTAGGTGTGATGGGACTTTGTGCATGGTGCTTTCAAGTCATCTGACTTGGGATGCACCGACCGAACTCCCGTCACACGGGTGGTAGGGATTGCCCTATGTGGAGATTTGGGGAAAGGTGTACATGATAGTGTAAGTCCTCATAGGCAATGATGCACGAAACCTGACCCTGGGAGAATGAGCTCCAACTAATAAAAAGAAAAGAAGAAAAACAAAAAAAAGAAAAGAAACAAAAAGAAAAAAAATGGTAATGCAAATAAGAACCTTAATGGACTTTACACTTTGTATCACTTGAGGATGTTGAGGTTATCCATGTCTTTCACTTAATTCCTTATTTAACTTGCACGAATGGTTCATTAGGCTAGGTGTGTGGACTGATTACCTATATAGAGTCGGCCCGTAGGATTTCCGCGTCCAATGATCAACAAAATTTGTCCAACGAGTCGAGTGTCTAGATTGAATAATGCATCTTGTTCGGATTTTGTGGGTATATCCGCTGAAAAGCCTCAGGAGACAACACTCCTCCTCCTTGGCAACAAGGAGGTTTAACGACTTGTTCCACGTGCTAAGTGCAACCGGGATCCCTACGAAAATGAGTTAGGATTTCCCTGTTTTTCGTATGCTTTTCCTTTCTTTTATTTTTCTCTTTCTTTGTTTTGCTGGAGACTAGCAAAAGTTTGGTGTGGGGGTATTTGATTCGCATCATTTCATACATATCTTTGTCTTATATCCATTATCTTTCACCCTAAACAATGCTATGTAATGAGTTTTATGTTTAGTTTTCAGGAATAAGTAGGTTTGAGAAGGAGAGACTATAAATAGCAAAGAAAAGGACTGAATTGTGAGACTTGGGGACTAAGATGCAAGGGAGAAGGACCCGAACGTAAGACCGAAGGACCTAAGAGCAAAACAGAAAGCTCCACACCATCATGGGGAGTATTCTGGCAATTCGATTCGGGTCGAAGCTCCAACAAACAAAGTAGATGCATCCAAGATCACCAAAGATATCCAGAAAAGCCCACAACAAATTCCAGACCGATCCAGAACCAATAGACCGGCAATCATACATGAGATAAAAACTAATCAACACACACTAGGTTCCCTATAGAAGTCACACACAAAATCTCACATCAATTGGACTTCAATAGATCACCCAAATTTAGATCGGAATTCACTAACTAGAACTGCCAGAGCAATTTTGGTCGACCATTCAAACCTTCGGTTGACCATTTGTTTCCTTTAACAAATAGTGAATTTTACTACCCGACCAGTCGACAGTTCAGACCTTTTCATTCAACCGTCTACACATAGTTTTTGGCCGTTAGACTGGTAGTATTATACCAACAGTAGTATTCTCATTATTCATCGAAACCCAAAAATAAAAAGGCCTATCGGTCGATCGAACCTAAATGTCTCGACAAACCCCAAGTGCCTGGAAGTTTCTGGTCGACCGTGGTCCTTGTTTCGGTGGACCGAGAATGATCGTTTTTGTCAACCCCGTAGAGTCTGGATGATTACGGTCGAGCAACCCATCTCGGTGGTCGATCGTTAACTTAGGTGAACTTAAGTTATAGCATGATCCATTCGACTGTTCATTTATTGGTCGACCGAACACTGTTCTAAATTGCCTACCGGTCAACCGTGCGACCCGTTTCTATCGACCGAACTTGTTCTGAAATGTGTGTTGCAGGTTTTTGTTTTGTGTTTCTTACAGAAACTCTTACCCATTTAATCCCAACGACTATAACTCATTTAGAGCTGATAAATAGGTCTTGCCTTGACACATTAACACCACTCTTCTAATTCCTATTGTCATATACACTTAAGAGAGAGCTCCAAGTCTCCCATTCCCCAAATCCTACTCTCCAAGCTATACTTTCACATCTTAGATCAATTCCATATCCTAAGCTAAGTGTGCTCAAGTTAGAGAGTGAGTGGTCCACTCAAACATATTGTTGTAAAGAAGCAAGGACTTGATGTAAAGCCCGATGTGTTCCCTCTCGGATTATCAGAGGAAGAGATCAAGCAATCGAGGGTGTTCGCGGTTCTTGTGGTGTAAATGCTTAATCTCAGTCCAGAACAAGGTCGATAGCGAAGACGTGAGCAGAGCTAAAGAGAGATC
This sequence comes from Triglochin maritima, assembly GCA_963682175.1. Classification (NCBI taxonomy): domain Eukaryota; kingdom Viridiplantae; phylum Streptophyta; class Magnoliopsida; order Alismatales; family Juncaginaceae; genus Triglochin; species Triglochin maritima. The sequence continues at coordinate 35,526,606 of OY821773.1, read as the reverse complement.
GAGTGGAGCTTGCAAGAGAGGAAGTAGGCGGGAGGCCAATCCTCTATAAAATCTACCAGGGCATATTTTGGTTTGCATATTTCTTTCTTTATTTGCTTGCTTGTTTTAAATTCCGCTGTGCATCCATGATTGCTTAAGCAAGTAGGTAATTAGGTTAAAAGTAATTAGACTTGGGGACATACTCGATCCTACACTGTCATGCTCAAATTTACTAAGCGAGGGCCCACCTATGAGGTCCAATTCTCGAGAATGAGCCACCAAATCAGATGGTTGGTCAGGGTTCACCACTGGCTACACCGAAGGAGTGGTCACTGGGAAAGAAGTTGTCCTACGACGGGTTGGAGAAGTAGGCAAATCATGATCCAATCTCTCCATAACAGGTTGCAATTTATTCTGGAAATCTAAAATTTGTTGCTTGCATTTTGTATGAACTGTCAATGAACTTGGGCGATTAGTCTTTCCATAATATTGTCGCAGTCCAACCCTACTCCCTACCCCTGTACATGACTAGGATGTTTGTCATTTCCCAAAGCTTCGCGTAGAATGTCATTCCGACAGTTTGAAAGAAAATTGCCTTGGGATTCTCTCAATTCAAAGAGTCCTAAAGTTAAAAAAAAATGTTACAAACAATTGAAAAATATAAATTTAGTCAATGTGATTTAATGACTATACAAGTGATACAACTTACTATCTTCGAGCCAACCACTTGCGACTCGTCTGTGACGTACTCCCTGTTGGATTTTATCCTTGCAGACATCCAAGAATCACATCGAGCTATGGGGGAAGGGGAAGACAAGTTGCTTGCTTGCTCCTCACTCATACCGGAGTCAATTGCTTCTTGTTTCTTCGGGGCCTTTTTTCGGCCATCATTTTTTCTTCAAATTTCTGGTATCCCGATCTAAACATACGATGAAGATACTTGTTAGAAGATCGACGTCCTTGTTTTTTTGGTTGGAGGTCCTAGAACCAATTTTATTAGATTACCATTTAAACAATAACTTAATAAGTTCATATTCTAAATTAAACTCAATTACCTGAAACTCCGGGGTTTCTCTTCAATTTTTGAATCGATCCCATGTACTCGGAGTGACGAAGTTATAGTAATCGCATGGATTTCTGTCCTAATAATCTCCGAATATCAACTTGTTTGCTAACTTTTTCTTGTAGTCCCTCCAACAGTCCGACAAGTGTTTCATCAACTTTTTCTTCAAAGTGGTCATCGATGGAAACTCAAAACTTGCCTATAATACGTTACTATTTTAAATTTCTATAAATTAAAAGTTTGACTAAAGCTAAAGAACATTATAATGGACTTATTACCTACAGATCATCCCAAATATTGTCTTTGAAATTCACATCAACTTCAGTCCAACTCGACAAATAGATGTCAACTTTGGACCTCGTTAGGCTCCCCACATAACTATATCAGTGATGAGTATCATGCCTATTGGCGGATGACGACTATCAAACTGGATCAGTGAACTGTAAGTCTTCGAGTCCTTAAACTATGATGGAGTGAGTTTTTTTTCGGAGTCATGATACTATAATAAGCAAAATCAAGACATTAAATGGTTGTTAATGAAAAACATTTTGCACCTTTAGGTTATTTTTTCTTAACCGATTTTCAATCCATATACCTTCGCCATGGTCATCGCTTGCGATTAATGTCTCAACATGTATTTCATCATCTAGTGACCTCAACTCGGGTACTTTCTTAAGAGAAAGATGGTGTCTCTTCATACTCGATGAGACTACCATCTCATACAATTTTTTCCCTTCTAGAATTACTTACCAATTCTTGTCACATTGATCAGCCAGATAGAAGACTTGTTTTGCTTGGGATGCCAAAATAAAAGGTTCTCCCTTAAATACTTCTTTTGAAAATTCAATTAAAGTGAACCCCAAATCATTCACTCAAACTCCACTTTTATTATCAACCCACTTGCATCTAAATACATACACTTTGAATTTAACAAAGTTTAGCGCCCATATGTCTTCAATTACTCCATAATTGGACATATTGGCATAGAGGATTCTTGTCTTTAGAACAAGACACATGCAAAGACTTTGCTATTAAAGTGACCCCACTGTTCTGAACAGTACTTTTGACATCTTCACAAACAGTGTACAATGAGTATCCATTGATATCATAGCCACTGTAACTTGTAACAACAGAATGTAGACCGTAGGCCAACCACTATATTGTCTTCGAAACATTACGATTATAAGCAACCCTTTTAAATCAACCGATAAAATTCTTATTGTGGCTATTAATTACTTGTTGATCACTCCATAAATGATTTTCTTTCTTTTAAAAGATGCATGTGTTCATTAAGATAAGGTTGAACTTCATTAGAATTGCACAACACATAGAAATATGTTGTCATTTAGTTATCACCATTTGGATTTACCATTTTCATCCCATGTGTTCCTTTACCATCAGAACGTTCATCACGACGATTGTTAGGAAGTCCAATACTTTTGGTGTTTGATAGGTATCCTATGTAAAACTCGATAACCTCCTCAACTTTGTATCCTTCAACAATACTAATATTTGGCCTTTGACGATTTTTACAATAACCTTTCAACACTTTCATATAGCGCATGAAAGGATACATCCACCTTAAAAAATTAGGTCCACACAATTTAAGTTCTCTGACCAAATTAATAACTAGATGAATCATAATGTCGAAATAAGCAGGTGGAAAATACATCTCAAACTGACATTACTGACCATGATTTCATTCTGTAAACTGATCTAACTGCACAAGATCGACCACTTTAGTGCAAATCTTGTTGAAAAAGGAACACAACTTTACTATGCCTTGTCTGACATGTTTCGGTAATATAGATCTTTGTGCTACAAGTAACAACTATTGCATTAAAGAGTGACAATCGTTAGACTTCATCCCCAAAAGTTTCAAATCCTTCATAACAACAAGATTGCTAATATTTGAAGAATAACCCTGTGGAAATCATACATCATGCAAACACTGACAGAAAATGTGTTTCTCCTTTCTAGACAATGTATAACAAGCTGGAGGTAAGTAGCTATGGTCTCCCTTCTTCTCTGGTGCTAGCTTTACGCATATATCAATGTCAACAAGGTCAAATCTAGCATTATATCCATCAGTTGTCTTACCAGGTATGTTCAACAGAGTGCCAACAAGACTATGACAAATATTTTTCTCTACATGCATGACTTCTTAAGATTTCCAGAAATGAATATCAAAAAATGTGGACCTTTATTTTAAGAACTTTTATCATTTGCTGGTTTGTACGATTTTTAAAACTTTCTTGTTTGTACAGTTTTCCAAATTTACATTCAACATTCGTTACTTGTTCATACACCTTTTCGACGCTAATTTCAACTTGTCGATTATGAAACTCCATTTTTCTGTTAAATGTCTTCTTCAACCTATGATAAGAAGGGGAGTTTGGCAAAAATCTCTGATGACCAAGATAGACTGTCTTACAAGCATTAACAAGTTGCAAGGAGCATGCTTTCTCTTTGCTAATTGGAAGACCTTTATGACCTTTGACAGAATATCCAGACATATGACCATAAGCTGGAAAGTCATTAATCGTGCAATAAATCATTACCCACATTACAAATGACTGTTGACGATAAGCATAAAAAACTGGCTCTATGTCATCCCACAATCTCTTTAGGTCATCAATTAAGGGTCTTAAATACACATCTATGTCGTTTGTAGGTTGTTTTGGACCAGAAATCATTACGGACAACATAATATATTTTTGTTTCATGCATAACCACGGTGGCAGATTATAAATTTCAAGTAGAATAGGGTAACATTTGTGAATGCTACTCAGACTACCGAAAGGATTCATTCCGTATGTACAAAGTCCAAGAAGTAAATTCCTGGATTCTTCACGAAACAAAGGAAAGTCGTAATCTACTTTTTTCCACTGAGGTGAATATGCAGGATGACGTAGCAATTGATCATTTGGTTTCCCACAATCAGCATGCCATGTCATGTTTTTGGAATCCTCCTTACACGTAAACAAACATTTAAGCCTTGGTATTTATCAGAAGATGCCATAAAACTTTAGCAGGAGATCCTTTGATTTTCAAATATCACCATCTACATTGTGTTTCGGTCCACTACGTTTTATTTTGTATCCTGAAACATTACACCTGGGGCAGGAATGTAAGTTTCAAACTCACCTTTATACAATATACAATCATTCGGACATGCATGTATCTTCCTATATTCCATTCCCATAGGACACAACACTTTCTTAGCATAATAAATCCTATATGGCAGTTCATTATCATCTCGAAGCATCTCTTTCAATAGCTTCAACAGTGATGTAAAACTGACATCGGTCCAACCATTACCTGCTTTTAAATTGTATGTCAACACCATTTACAATCTATTTAATTTGGTGCAACCCTTATACAACGACGTCTAATTGTCACTCAACAAACTGCCAAGTAAATCGGGGTTGGACGGAAAGTTTTCAGCTATTTGTTGAACTATGTCTGCTAACTGATCTCCCACATTTACATTGTCCCTGTTATTCTTGGAACAACTAAATGATTCATTTTTGCAGTGCCATATCAACTGTCTCAAACAAATGATCTTTTATTTTAGAAAAAGTCTGCACTGACATATTATGATACTTACTGCATGGACAATATGCCATGTCTTTGTAATTCCTATTCTTTGAATGATTTTTGGCAACCTCTAAGAACATATTCACTTTGTTCTCATACTCATCACTCAATCGGTTTGAAAGAATCCAATCTCGATCCATTTCAATCTAAACATTAAGAAAAATGATAATTATTATTGAAGTTAATAAATAAAATTTCAATTTAAAAGAAGGTGTTCGTTAATGAGAAGATCCGGAGACATGAAGATGAGAAAACAATGATTCGGGAGAGAGAAGTTGAAGTCCTTAATATAGCGTTGGAATAACGAAGCTTAGAAACCTAACTAAGCAATCAAGGCAAAAGCAAGCCTAAAGTCCACTATAAATCCTTATCACTAGACGACACCTAACTTCGAGGTCCCACCAAGGACCACTAGTCTGTAGGAAATCAAGAACTCAGAGGCTCCTAAAATCTCTACGAGACATGATGGGCAACATTGTTCACGCCATAATGGTCTTAAACGGCAAGGACCACTCGTCTCTAGGAAATCATGAACCTAGAGGTTCCTAAAATCTCAAGGAGACTTGATGGGCAATGATGTTCAGGCCATAACGGTCTTAAATGGTTTCCTCTCTTTAATGCGTCCGGAAATCCTAGGGACCAACATCTAAATTGATTTTAATAAGGCTTTTTTATTATGTAATTTGTGGGCCAAGGAAAGGGTGATGAAATCCCCCACCTCATCTCCTATAGGTGACTGCCCCTAGGTGTTTTTCACACATTGACCTAACAAACAACACACCAAACAATCACTCACTCTCTTGTTTCAATGCAATCCTACTAACTACGACAGAAATCGTAACAGAAAAAATAAATGCGATGAATGACTTAGGAAATATTGTCTAATCTTTTGTTATAGGTTATAAAAGGCCAAGTTGATTAAGGGTAGATGAGTTACTAGCTAAACATAAATAAATATTTAACTAAATAAAATAAGTTTTTTCAGCATAAATAAACATTTAACTGAACAAAACATAAATAATCACAAATAAACATTTAATTAAATGTAAATAAACATTTAACTAAACTAAATCATAAACTAAATTGAATTGTTTCTATTTATCAACTTTTCAAGTTTGGTAGAAGTTATTTCGGATCTTTTCTTCTTTTTATTCTAATTGTTATTTCCAACATAGAACTAGAAGCCATAATTAGACAAGTTCCTCTTATACCTTGGGTTTTCATTAGACAATGTTACATGAATAAGAAGTAGTATTTGCATTAGTAGCCAATTTACAAACTTGAGCTAGACCAACTTAGCTAAAAAATAATTACTAGATTATCAAATTTGCATTAGTTGTGGAAGAAACAAGCTATACCTGCATAATGACATAATCTCTTTTATATTATTCAATATAAGAAATCAAAGTTCGAGATTAGGTAGTTACCAAATACTTAATTACTTCCAAAATATTGCCATCGGTGCTAGGTTATACTTCTCCTCTTACTTAAAATTGTGCCAATGAAGACAAACTTCTATTATGCTTATAAAACCAAAAAAAACATAATGAACCGATAAGCCTCATCACACCAATAGACATTTAAACAAGACCAATGGCATTAGGTGACTATCCAAAACAAAATCACGACAACAAAATCAAACCAAATACCATCACTATCCAAAACAAAACAGCTTCAGAAACCAAATCCCAACCAAGCATCAAAACAATTCAAATCCCAAATTAGGCACTCCAAACCCTAACCGAGAAAAATATGTAAACCAAATTAAGCACGAACCAGCAAGGGAGAGGTGATCCCCTTCTCAATAGCAAGCTTGACGCCCTACTTCGTCTTCAACCCGATCGTCGTCGAACCGTAGCAAGCTGAAACACAACCAAATCCACCTCAAACCAACCAAAATGAATCCAAAACCATAAAAAAAAACCTTGATGGCCTCGATGGCATACTTGAACTGGAATACCTCCTATCGGGGGTCGTGGAGGGTCGTAGGTCGTCTCTGTGGTGGCCGAGGAGATCAAGAGTCTTGGGGAGGGTGATCGAGGTCGCGGAGGTGGTTGTGGTGGCGTAGGAGGTCGCGGAGGGGGCTAGTGTTTGGTCGTGGAGGTTTTGTCGGGATAAAGATAAAATAAAATGGTTCGCTTATAATATAATAAGACCAATAGACGTTGTCTATAGAATATGCAACGTCTATTGGGGAATAGACATCGGCTATAAAACCCACGCCACGTCGATACTCTGACATCTATACCCTGGGTAATAAACGTCGCACAATACACGTCGGTTAAAATGGTTATTACAACAACCTACGTCTAGATGGCCGTATAGACGTCGGCTATCAGTGCATGCAACGTCTCTTCCTATAGACGTTGAATTTTCTGATATTCGACATGTATTTGGCGACGACCATTCACTATCCGGCACTAGTGGGAGGAGAAGAAATTAGACATCCAATTATCACATTTTTAACATTTGATTGATGTCAAAGGGGGAGAGAAAACATTGAAATTTGAAATACTTGAACAAAAACTATGCGCAGTCATAGTGGGAGCATCATACATGCATAGTATACAAATTTAAATTTCAAGTATTAAGATATAGGTTGCCATCATCGAAAAGGGAGAGATTGTTGGCTTTTTGGCCTTAATCTGTGTTTTGATGATTTAATCAACCTAATCTTTATCACAATCAAATGTAGTGTAGCACATATTATGCATAGTAGATATATTGTATTGTGCTAACATTTACAAGTTATCAAGACTCAAGGAAGAATGGAATGAAGTCAAGACATCTAATCAAGCTAATTGAAGACATGTGATTTTGCCATTATTTTGGGTCTTAGGAACTTGTGTAAACTTGAGCATACAAGAGTTAAACTTACTCACATGAACACTAGGCCCTTGTAGAAATCACACACAAAATTTCACGTCAATTGGACTTCAATATATCACCCAAACATAGGTAGAAAAATCATTCAAACTTAAGATCTGTCTGTCTATGCAAAACGGTCGACCGAAATACGTTTTCCATTGAACTCTTGCAGACTCCTTCTCCAAGATGATCTCTAGTTGGTGGACATGAGTTATCGCCGACTACTTGTCCTATAGTTGGGAAGCTGGTGATCTCGGGAACAACCTCTTCAAGATGATCACCAACTTGGGAGGTTGCACTTGTGCGCTGGATTCTGGTGGTAAGAGTGTGGACGGGTATGGAGATGCCTCTAGTTGGTTTTTTGTGCATGCAAACAAACCCACAGTTACAATAGTGGGCCTCTAGAAAATCATCGATTGGACGGGTGTCAAGAGCCTGACAGCCAGGTGACCTCCTCCCCCAGTGATAACAACCTCTCCTAAAGACGGTCCAGGTCATCGATGTGGAGTTGTATGTTGTCCATACATTGGAAAATTAAGCAAGGCACAATCACTGGGTCTTCATAAACAAAAAAGACACAACGCGACCTACCTTACAAAAAAATAAACCGAAAAAATAGGACCAACCAAAGTATAAAAACTTATGATGAAGAAGGCACAAAAGATGCCACATTATTTAGAGAAGTGGGTCAGGCAAAAAACCAGGGACCGGGCCCTTCGACATCGTCACTCGGTCACGCTTCGCCAACAAACCACAAAATAAGTGGGCGTATGGTGGGCGAGAGTGGGGTAATCTTGCAAGTTGATGGAGGCCATTTTCAAGAAGTGGGCTTTCGGGGGGAGGAAGGACATATTACACCAAGGGTTGAGGAAGTATGAATGGAATACACTAGAAGTGATGATTTTACAGAAGGAATGGATGATTGAGTTTCTTGGGATACCATGAATTGAAAGGTTGTCTCCCTTTGAAATGACTCCCAATGCAATACAATCAGCCACCAAACCATGTATCATAATAATAGGAGTTGTGATTTTTATTGTGAGATGTCCTTTTATTAGAATTTATTGCGATGTGGTGTTTTCAATAATCATAAATTGTTTCTTCGTCATAAAATATTTACTGTGACAGATTAGGAACGTAATAATTCAACATAGAACGTATCAATCAATTGACTATTAGTGAACAAAATAATTCATTTGGCTTAACTTATCAGTTAGAAATACTAAATAAGTATTGAACTTTTAAGGTGGCACTCAGATTGGAATCTCATCTCTTCACTCTATTACTTAAACAAGAAATTCAATTATTTGAGATAAGGATGAAAAATTAAGAAAAAATGTCAAGCTTGGAATAGATGCAAATTCTTATGACTCACATCCTTTTATCATGATTCATCCCTTATAGAACTCCCAATAAACTGCCTCTAACTGTGTCTTAAAAATAGGTCATTCAATGTCGATCTTACCATTTTACCACGTTGCACTATGGTAATGATCGATGTAAGATGTCATTTCTAGCCTTCGAGGGTATAATTATAATACCTATGAATTGAACACATTACAACCTATGATATTGTAGGCCGTGTAATGAAAGGTCGTGTCCTGTGACTACTGACGTAAATGTATGAGGGAGAGAGTTGTCCGATTTGGTGTCCTTTTTATTATGGATATGTTATGTTCCTTAATAATGATGCATACCATGTCGGACTATATGGTAATGGCTGATGTGTGATCTCCTTTTTGGGTATACAGGTATTACCCACCCCGTTTACAACCCAACTTGGGTATAACACGATGCTCACCTTTAAACGGCAAGTTTGTCCTTTAACATTCAAGTCTGCCCTTTGATTGTTTGAAATGATTAAAATTTTATTTTAGAAATTTAATCTAACAAGATTTATTCTTATGGGTAATCTTTATTATGTAGTTTTATGTTATAAATTTGTAACATATTGTCATGGTTTTATAAGACACTCATAGATTAAATTAAAAATATGATGTAGTGTTTTTGTTAATTTTTCTTTGTAATTATGGATAGTAGAGGAAATTTGAGGGAAAATATTTCCCTTTTCTATGGATGACAGAAACACAAGGAAAATTCCAACGTAAGATGACCTTTCGTTTGGATTTTCAGTGACATTTTCTACATGAATCACAAAAATTTCACTGGATATTCTTGTATGAGTTGTTAGTTCTATTTATTCTGATTCTCTTCATTCATGAAATTGTGTTGATAAGCATCTCAGAGTAGAAGACAAATAACATTCCAAAAGTACATTTTCAATTAATTTAAATCTTTAGGTTACATACACCCGACAACAACAACTTGTTTAAAAAATAGAAAAATGACAACAAATGGCACAAAAGAATATGACTGAATTCCATGTCCAGGAGCCCATGTGTTGATGTCTTGATCATAGGGGGGTCGATAGATTTGTTTTCAAGACAGAGTTCTCGAACATGTTTTCAAACCACTTGAAGCAAACATATCTAATTAACGCAGATTGTTTTTGGTAGTTCTACTAAACCAATCTTTCATTAAAAGGGTTTTCCAGCTAGCAACCCAATATAACATCAAAAGTGTTTTCTAGCAAACCAAACTAACGCCAAATCCATTGGAAGTGAGTGCTCTAATGATATGTTGTCAGCACACGCGACAGATGATATGGTTACCCTCCATAGTCTGTCAGCTTTTCGCCAACGTCGGGTGACTTATGTCTACACAAGGTCCTCTGATTTTGTAATCCTCAACATCGCTGGAGTAGTGACCATTGTAGTGTTGTTGGAAGGCCATTTGTCCATGATGGAAACGAACTAAATGGTACTGGATGTGGGAATAAGAAGGCCAGGGCACACTGAAATCAGAGCAGCAATGGGAGAATTTTATAGACCCCATAACTTTGTACTAAAAGGTCACGTCCAATCACATTAAGATGTCCTGAAGTGATATGTCGGTTTTATTTGTCTTTGGTGCAACTTTCTATTTCTTGGATGTTTTTGCGACGTTCTGTTTCATACGATTTAAAACATGAATATGTCCATTCAATGTAGTTTTGTCCATTATACTTTAAAGGGTGGGCATGTCCATTAGATAACTGATGTGACCTTTAAAGAACTTGTGTGTCCTTTAAAGCACGATTCTATCCTTGAAACTCGAAAGTCGAAAGAGTCCTAAAATGATAAGCATGCCCTCATAAGGACTCCTATGTCCTTTAAAACAAGATACTCACCATTAAACCTCAAGTATATCCTTTACAACTCAAGTCTGCCCTTTCAAGCATGATTATGTTGCTTAATGAGGGATTTCAGAGGCTGAAATGTGTTCAGTCGTGCGTGTAGCACGTTTTGATGGACCAAAATGGGTTCGGTCAACCGCTTACCTATAATATCTAAATTGCTTTCAAAATTCAGATTCTGACCTCAAACGTTGAGAAGGAAAAGGAAAAGTGTGCACGGATAATGTATTCCAAATTTACAAGGAGTGCACAGAAATCCCATTTTTTAAAGTACCCATATATACTTTAAAGGACACTAAACTCCTTTCTCAAGGAAACTAGAAAAATGGATATGGATTCCTATTTATATCACCGACATGATATGTCCTTTCTAGGTATGATCTATGAATTAAACACAATACAACCTATGATATTGTAGGTCATGAGAAAGGTTGTGTTGTCATAACGAAACCCAAAAAGTATATCCAATAGCTTTTTGAGAAACCCGCAAAATACATAAGATTTGCTATCATTTTTTGATCATTTTCCTTTCTCAACATTTGTGGTCCGAAATTAAAAGCAAGAAAAATCTTTCACGTATGGGGCCAACCGAATCGCGTTTGGTGCACCAAATTCCCTAAATAGTATCACTAGTGCAGACAATTGAAATGCCCCCGATCCCTAAGGTATTGTTTAATCATTTTAAATTTGGACCGCAAGTGCACAACCGTCGGTGAAGATGGGGCAAGTAAAGGTCGTCCACAAGGAGGTGAGTAGCCTTTGTTCTGACCAAAATCAGATGGCAAAAAGGGGAGAAGAGATGTAGATTACGTTAAGCTACACTACTCTAGACTAGTAAGTAACACAGGCAACAGAAAACAACAAACGATGGACTAAAACTAAACTAAGAAACTTGATAAGTAAGCTGGAAATCAGAGATGAAAAAACCCTAAGGGGTGGAGTGAGTACACACATGCAAAGAGATGATGAAGAATGCAATCATTAAGCACAAATGTATGTTGTATTTTCGTGTAAAGTAACTGTCTAATGATTATGGCAAAACCTATCAATCCCATTACTAACCTAGTTGACTAACATTAACAAACACAAGTTGGTTATTTAAGAACCTAAACAGGCATCGGAGATGTCTAAGAGTTATGGTAAAAACCCGTCAAGTTACAAGTTCTATCCTAAACAAGCAAGCATACATTCATGTTTATTATCAACACATTTCATACAAAGCATTTATTTCCATTCTCTATTGCATGTATAAATCATCAACTCCACCCCTAAAGGGAATGAAACTACTCACTACTCATTAAACTAACTATTATCTTAAGAAAGGAAACCATATTAACTAAGTCAACTAAGAATAATGAAATGAAATTAAACTAAGCATGTAAGCAACATAAAAGAAACAACATAACAAAGAAACTTTTATTTATTTTAGACTCACAATACAAGTAGCATCTCCCCACTTGAGTATTTGCTCCAAGGCTCTACTTCAACCAGGGAGAATAGCCACCAAGTATGTAGTGCATCACAAGGTAAGATGATGAGTTCTATTTATAGTAATTGAAAAAGGTAATCAGGGACAATACTGCGATGTGGGACAAATACAACACCAGAAATAGAAATAAACCACCCAAATACATGCTCTGCTCGAAGCGTGTCGGATCTGGAGCCAACCCGACAGTCAATCATTAATCCCAGACCGCCAATTGGTGGTCTATAAAGTCCGGATCCGGTCTGGATTTTTGATGTGCTTTCCTGGAGTGATTTCTTTATGTCTGATGCACCCAAGTCGGTTGTTGGAGTTTAGACCCGAATAGAAATACTCCTCATGATGGTGTGGAGTTTCTTCATTTACTCATTGGTCCTTTGGGCTTATATTCAGGTCATTCTCCCTTGCATCTCAGTCCCCAAGTGTCACAACTCAGTCCCTTTTCTTGCTTTTAGGTCCTTTTATTCCTATTCTCCTCACACCTATTTATTCCTGAAACTCAAACATAAAACTCGTTACGTAGCATTGTTTAGGCTCAAGATAATGGATATAAGACACAAATGAATACATGAAATGATGTCAATCAAATACCCCCACACCTAACTATTGCGAGTCCCGAGAAAAACAAAGAAAGAGAAAAATGAAAGAAAGGAAAAAACATACGTAAAATAGGGAAATCCTAACTCACATTCGTAGGAATCACGATTGCACTTAGCACGTGCAACAAGCCATGAAACATCCTTGTTGCCAAGAAGGAGGAGTGTTGTCTCCTAACGGTTTTCAGTGGATGCACCCACAAAATCCGAACATAGATGCATTATTCAGCCTAGCAACACGACTCGATGGGCTTATTTATGTCGATCATTGGACACGGTAATGCTACAGGCCAACTCTATATATGTAATCAGTCCACACACCTAGCCTAATGAATCATTCGTGAAAGTTAATTAAGGACTTAAGTGAAAGACATGGGCAACTGATTGACATCATTTCATGCTCATATTTGTATCTTATATCCATTATCTTACATCTAAGCAATGCTATGTGACGAGTTTTATGTTTGAATTTCAGAAATAAAGAGGTTTGAAGGGAAGAGCCATGAAAGGACCCAAAAGCAAGAAAAAGGACTTAATCGTGAGACATGGGGACTAAGATGCAAGGGAGAAGGACCTGATCGTAAGACCGAAGGACGTAAGAGCAAAACAGGAAACTCCACACCATCATGGGGAGTATTTTGTTAATTCGATTCGGGTCAGAGCTCCAACAAACCAAGTAGATGCATCCAAGACCAACAAATCCATCAAGCAAAGGCCACAACCAAAAGCAACGCGATCTGATGTTTATAGACCGGCAATCGGCGGTCCATATAGCCCCAGATCCGCTAAGCTTTCTCCTGGACTTGTATTATCATGTGTTTAGGCTATTTTTGGTTTTGGTTTAGTCCGATATCGGGGGATTGTCCCCGATTAGCTTTTTTCATGCTTATAAATAGAACTCTTCACCTTCCATTGTAATTACCCATTGCTTGGTGGCATTCTCTCTACTAAGGAGTGAGCCTTGAAGCAAAAACTCATGGTAGAGAAGAATGCTACCTTCAATGTGAGTCATTTGTTAATAAAATAATTCTTCTAGTTTCTTTTAATTTGTGCATGTTTGTTTAGTCTTTCATTTCCTTTTAAGCTTCTTTAATACTTCTTGCTTTCTTAGTTAACTTTCATTTCAATATTATGCTTTCCTTTGTTAATATAGTTAGTGTAATGAGTAGTGAGTAGTTTCATGCCCTTTGGGGGTGGAGTAGATGTATGTACATGTTATGTAGGTGGTGTGAATGCTTAATATGAATGTTTTGTGAGAAATATTAGTATGCTTGCTTGAATTATTAAGAACCTTACTTGATGGTTTCTGCCATAGCTTAGGTACACTCCATGCTTGTCTAAGTGTCTTAATAACAACCTTGCATTGCTCATATTAATCACCTAGGTTAGTGTTGTAAATGATAGGTCTTGCCATGAGGTACTTCTTATGCATGAACAAACACTAACCACACTTGAGCTTATAGTATGCATTCAACACCACACTTATTTCATGTGCACACACACACACACACACTCCACCCCTTAGGGGTTTCCATTCCTGTCTTTTTATCTTCTTCATTAGTTGTTTAGCTTAGTTGTTTAGTTATTTCATTTCAGCTTGTTTGTTTACTAGTTTAGATTAGTGTAGTGTAGTGTAATACACCTTTCTCTCCTTCTTCTAGCTCTCGCCTTCGAACAAACAAAGCGTCGACACACCTCCCAGTGGACGACCCATATTTTCCACAACTTCAACGCGGTCGTGCACTTGCGGTTAATATAAAACGATCAATCAAGTTTTTGGCGCTGTTGCCGGGGAGGTGCTCTGTCCAAACGTTGGTTTGGACGATTCGAGGGGATTTTAATTTTTTGTTTCCAATTTTTCTTAGTCTCAGGGATCCTAGAGCTCACGGGGAGGCTACTGGAAGAGTTGGAGCACCAACACTTCAAAAGTGACCGCCAATCAGCGGTCTGGGACCGCCAATTGGCGGCCTAGTGAGGTCTTCCTGCTTTCATTTTTCTTCTGGTCGTTTATGACTTCACTTTCGTTATCTGGGAGCCCTATTTTGCATGCTGTGACTTATAGTTTTCTCCCAGATCATTAATCACTCCCCCATTAATCAACTTGGCCCTAAAATCCAAAGCAAAAGACTAGACGTTCTTACTTGTTTAGGTCACGCATCATGTATTGACTTAGGCATATAGTTGTCTTTTCTTTTAGCTTTATTTTCAGTTGTTGAGCGCTGGCGTGAGGTACGCAATTTCGTACACGCATTCATGCATTTCGTATGCCCATGCATTAGTAAGTAGGAATTGCATCAGGACAAGAGTGATGAGTGTTTGATTGGAGCGATTGATTGCTAAATTTAGGATCAAAACGCTACTAAGGAGGGGTTGTCCCATAAAAGATAAGGTGGGGGATTTCATCACCCTTTCCTTGGCCCCAAAAATCACTCTCAATCAAGCCTTAACTAAAAGCAAGTAGACATTGGCCCTAAGGATTGCGGACTCACTAGGAGAGTAATCTAGTTGAGACTGTCATGACCTGATCGGCGTTGCCTACCTTGTCGATAGTAGGAGGTACTGGATCTCTGGATTTGGTATCACTTGCTGGGCATTGTGGTCCTCCTTGTAGGGAGGTGAGGCGTGTCGAGGCTAGTGACCTCGAAGTTAGGCGTCGTCTAGCCTAAGGACCCATTGCCTTACATTGTTTGAGCCGTGCTTGCTACTTAGGCTTCTACCTGATCCCATTACTTACGCTAGCTCTGGGATTCTTCCCTTCTCCACTGAGTCATCTTCTTCTCACCTTCTTCTACGTTATTGTCTCCTCCCCTTTACACTCTCTGGTAGCGTTTTAGGGTCGAGTCGAGCACTTTTTGCGAGCTTGGCCTCGTGGTGGTGAGAGTGATCGACTCGAGAGTTCTTTGTTGAGATGGATAGTTACATGGGCGACCATCCATATCATTGTTGGGACCAGGACGATTCTCCCTGGTACTCCCGACTCATCCATCCAGGGGTGGCTCAGACAAACACCTCGTATGATTGGGACAATCTTAATTGTGTGACTGAGCAATCTGCATATTGGGGTAACATGAGAGAGGCACCGACTGCTAGACCACAATCTAGTTACGTCGGATCATACACTAGTCATCAAACTGAGACATTGCAAGAAACTTTGGCCTCTTTCATGCGTGCGGCAGACGACATGTTTGTACCGGTGGCTCCAGTAGCCGTACCGTGCGACTGTTGTGGGTTGACTGGTCATGTTATCGGGGAATGTCCATATGTTCCCCCTAAGCCTGAGTATGAACATACCTTTTCCCAAAATGCTCATTAGGACCATTACGCATCCGCGTAAAAAAAGATTGATGGATTAATGGTGAGACAATTCTTATTCAAATTCTTATACTTCATGTTCACCCCAGTATCCTCCTCCCGAATACCCAGAATTCTACCAACACCCCACTCCAAATCATTGGACTCATTCTCAGCCCATCCATACCCAATCCCAAAATTTCCCAAGCTCTGACTTGGACCTCATCGTTGACCGCATACCATATTCCTTGAAACAAACTTTCCTTACGTTAATGGAAACCACTCAACAGTCCATACAAAAAATGGCACTGCAAGTGAGTCAAATGTCGCAGCAATTACTTGAACGTGAGGAGAGTGAGATTTCATGTCAACATGAGGATTCTTCTTTTGATATCTAACCACCACCACATCCAAAAATTCAAAGCACAACCTTTCAAAGTCAAACTCCTAGTCAGTCTGAGGGACTTGGGGTTTCAATTCACAATCACTTAGTGCAGGATTCGATTCAAATTGAGAATAACTTGGACCAGCTTCATTATGAGTCGGCAAAGGATTGTGCCTTATCTTTTTGTCCACATGATCTTCATGTTGTGCCCTTTAAGGACTCACCTCTGGTGGAGCAAGAGCTCCCTAGTACCCTCAATTTCAAACAACCTGATGAGAGTTTGCCTCTCACTATTATTCCTGATCATCTTGGAAATGATGGAACATCAAACAACTACATTGCTCATGAGGGTATTATGAGTTCCTTGGAGGATACTTTGGGTATGAGACCCACTTCCTGTTCTCCTGGTGAGTTGGTCATGCATAACGAGGTGCTTGACCTCGTTCCGACCCACCAGCCTATTGGTTGGAGAGTTTGGATTGATGATCATAACTTCAGTTCCGCAACGGGAGATATTTTTCTTCCGTTGCCCCTTATTTCCCAAACTCTCGAGAGGTTCAAACTCTTTCAGTTTGATCCTTTGAATGAGATGCCTTTGCGTCCAATTCATGAACCTCTCATTTCATCTGGTGCTCTTTGTGAAGGGGGCCCACGCATGCATATTCTGGCCCCACGTGGTGTCATGTTCCCTTTCCAAGTGCATTGACCCACTCTTGAGGTTCCCATTTGATGTCTTTTGACAAATGAAGATGGGAACTTATGTTTGTACATAGTTATTAAAAAAAGTACAATAAAAGACTCCTTCAGTGAGCATCGATTGTTGTGAGCCCCAACCCATGTTTATTTGGGCTCAATTTCTTTCACGTATTTGTATCCCTTCTTTAGCATCTCACAGGGTTTGAGGAAATTTGGGTTTGTGTCCATCAACATGACCTTGAACTTCCCTTTGTACTTCATGTTGGTGAGATCTCTTCTATTTCATGCATACATCCATGTAGTATCTTGCTCGCATTCATTGAGGACAATGCATGAAGTAGGTGTGGGGGGTGTTTTATGTGTGTACGTAGTCGAGTCTTTTCTTTCAATTTTGTTTTCTTTTGTTTGCATTGTTAGGGTCATGTTAGTGTGCTGCATTTAATATCGATATATCTGCTTGCCATTATCCTTGGGTGACTTGTCTTCTTTTGCTTGCCTAGGGCCTTAAAATTTTCACATTTCTTTCAAAATCTTCATGTGTTTGCGAAAGAAAATGTTTTGTGGGTTTCGCGTGTGTTTAGCATGTGCAAAACCGTTGAGAGGCAAAGTAAAAAGAAAGCTCTCAAAATTGTCTTGAACTTGATGCATTAGGATATCTAGTACAGTGGCTTTAGGATTTATCGAGTCGTTAGGATGCACTCCAGTTTTCCTTTGGGGGTGAGTAATCATAGGGTTTCAGTGCTCAAACATTTAAAGAAGTTCACCCTAAACCTAGTGAGTCAATAATTCGTGTTCGTTAACTTAAGGAAGTTTGTTGTAGTCAAGGACCCTTTAAATTTTGTTGTGAGACATTAAGTGTAGGGGTTTTGGTTCATGTGTTGATAAGAAATAAGTGAGTAGGTGTTCTCTCTTCTCGCATGGCGTCTATCACTCGGGAAAGTAGGTCTGAGGGGACTTTGTGCCTGGTGCTTTCGAGTCATCTGACTTGGGATGTGCCGACCGAACTCCCGTTACACGGGTGATAGGGATTGCCCTATGTGGAGATTTGGGGAAAGGTGTACGTGATAATGTAAGTCCTCATGGGCAATGATGCACGAAACCTAACCCTGGGAGAATGAAGCTCCAACTAATAAAAAGAAAAAAAGAAAAAAAATGTGAAAAGAAACAAAAAGAAGAAGAAAAAAATGCAAATAAGAACCTTAATGGACCTTACACTTTGTATCAATTGAGGATCTTGAGGTTGTACATGTCTTTCACTTAATTCCTTATTTAACTTGCACGAATGATTTATTAGGCTAGGTGTCGACTTATTACCTATATAGAGTCGGCCCGTAGGATTACCGAGTCCATTGATCGACAAAATATTTCCAACGAGTCGAGGTCTAGATTGAATAATGCATCTTGTTCGGATTTTGTGGGTATATCCGCTGAAAACCCTCAGGAGACAACACTCCTCCTCCTTGGAAACAAAGAGGTTTAACGACTTGTTGCACGTGCTAAGTGCAACCGTGATTCCTACGAAAGTGAGTTAGGATTTCATGTTTCTTGTTTGCTTTTCTCTTTCTTTGTTTTGCTCGGGACTAGCAAAAACTTAGGTGTGGGGGTATTTGATTGACATCATTTCATGCTCATATTTGTATCTTATATCCATTATCTTACATCTAAGCAATGCTATGTGACGAGTTTTATGTTTGAATTTCAGAAATAAAGAGGTTTGAAGAGAAGAGCCATGAAAGGACCCAAAAGCAAGAAAAAGGACTTAATCGTTAGACCTAGGGACTAAGATGCAAGGGAGAAGGACCTGATCGTAAGACCAAAGGACCTAAGAGCAAAACAGGAAACTCCACACCATCATGAGGAGTATTTTGTTAATTCGATTCGGGTCGGAGCTCCAACAAACCAAGTAGATGCATCCAAGACCAACAAATCCATCAAGCAAAGCCCACAACCAAAAGCAATGCGATCTGATGTTTATAGACCGCCAATTGGCGGTCCATATGGCCCCAGATCCGCTAAGCTTTCTCCTGGACTTGTATTATCATGTGTTTAGGCTATTTTTCGTATTGGTTTAGCCCGACATCGGGGGATTGTCCCCGATTAGCTTTTTCCATGCTTATAAATAGAACTCTTCACCTTCCATTGTAATTACCCATTGCTTGGTGGCATTCTCCCTACTAAGGAGTGAGCCTTGAAGCAAAAACTCATGGTGGAGAAGAATGCTACCTTCAATGTGAGTCATTTGTTAATAAAATAATTCTTCTAGTTTCTTTTAATTTGTGCATGTTTGTTTAGTCTTTCATTTCCTTTTAAGCTTCTTTAATACTTCTTGCTTTCTTAGTTAACTTTCATTTCAGTATTATGCTTTCTTTTGTTAATATAGTTAGTGTAATGAGTAGTGAGTAGTTTCATGCCTTTGGGGGTGGAGTAGATGTTTGTACATGTTATGTAGGTGGTGTGAATGCTTAATATGAATGTTTTGTGAGAAATATTAGTATGATTGCTTGAATTATTAAGAACCTTACTTGATGGTTTCTGCCATAGCTTAGGTACACTCCATGCTTGTCTAAGTGTCTTAATAACAACCTTGCATTGCTCATATTAATCACCTAGGTTAGTGTTGTAAATGATAGGTCTTTGATTGATCTCGTTTTATATTTAACCGCAAGTGCACGGCCACGTTGAAGCGGTGGCAAATACGGGTCGTCCACTGGGAGGTGTGTCGACACTTGGTTTGTGCGAAGGCAAGGGGTAAAGAAAGGAGAAAAGGATTGGTTACACTAAACTACACTAAGATGCAAATGGAAATGGAAAAGAAGCAAGAAAAACTAAACCCCAAAGGGGGTAGAGAAATAATGTGAACATAAAGAAGTGTGTGTGTGTTCATTAAGCTCGTCACAACATGTAGTGCATGAAATCATAAAACTACATCCAACTTTGCCTCTACATGAATTAAGATAAGACTACATCATTAAAACATACAAGACAATAATTGGAATGAAGCTACATGAACTCAAGTATAAAGACTATACCCTACTATGCCTCCACATGAATTAAGATTTCACTACATCATTAAAACATACAAGACATTAGCTAAGGTAAAGGCAACAAGAGCTCATACACTACAACTTGTGTTTCCAATATTAACTTCATCCATATCCTAACCTTATCATTCCCCATAAAATAGGTCCACTAATCAAAGCATAAGCTAAGCTTCATTCAAGAGCATTAGCATATCAAAGATAAGAGTGGAGACCCATTAGATGGTTATGGAAATCATATAAAGCTCAAGGGATAAAAATAACACACACTTAATACACTACATAATTATATCACATATTTCTCCACCCCCCAAATGGGGATGGAACTACTCACTACTCATTACACTAACTATATTAGCAAAAGAAAGCATAATACTGAAATGAAAGTTAACTAAGAAGGCAAGAAGCATTAAAGAAACATAAAAGGAAATGAAAGACTAAACAAACATGCACAAATTAAAAGACAAGATTAAAAGAAACTAGAAGAATTATTTTATTAACAAATGACTCACATTGAAGGTAGCATTCTTCTCCACCTTGAGTTTTTGCTTCAAGGCTCACTCCTTAGTAGAGAGAATGCCACCAAGCAATGGGTAATTACAATGGAAGGTGAAGAGTTCTATTTATAAGCATGGAAAAAGCTAATCGGGGACAATCCCCCGATGTGGGACTAAACCAATACCAAAAATAGCCTAAACGAACATTAATACAAGTCCAGGAGAAATTTCGACGGATCCTGAGCAATATGGACCGCCAATTAGCGGTCCAAGACCGCCAATTGGCGGTCCAAAATTGTCGGATCGTGTTGGAATTTGTTGTGGGCTTTGCTTTCTGGTATTGTTGGTCTTTGATGCGGTTACTCGACTTGTTGGAGCTCCGACCCGAATAGAATTGGTAAAATACTCCCCATGATGGTGTGAAGTATCCTGTTTTGCTCTTAGGTCCTTCTGTCTTACATTCAGGTCCTTCTCCTTTGCATCTTGGTCCCTAGATCTCACCATTCAGTCCTTTTTCCCAGCTTTTGGGTCCTTTCATGGCTCTTCTCTTCAAACCTCTTTATTCCTGAAAACTAAACATAAAACTCGTCACGTAGCATTGCTTAGGTGTAAGATAATGGATATAAGATACAAATATGAGCATGAAATGATGTCAATCAGTCTTGCCATGAGGTACTTCTTATGCATGAACAAACACTAACCACACTTGAGCTTATAGTATGCATTCAACACCACACTTATTTCATGTGCACACACACACACACACTCCACCCCTTAGGGGTTTCCATTCCTGTCTTTTTATCTTCTTCATTAGTTGTTTAGCTTAGTTGTTTAGTTATTTCATTTCAGCTTGCTTGTTTACTAGTTTAGATTAGTGTAGTGTACTGTAATACACCTTTCTCTCCTTCTTTTAGCTCTCGCCTTCGAACAAACCAAGCGTCGACACACCTCCCAGTGGACGATCCGTATTTGCCACCGCTTCAACGTGGCCGTGCACTTGCGGTTAATATAAAACGATCAATCAAACCTTAACTTCTTAAAGTGATATATTGTGTAAAGTCCATTAAGGTTCTTATTTGACTCCTAATTTTCTTTTTTTATTCATCATTTTTTTAATTTTTCTTTGGAGCATTACATTCGTTGGTGTTTGATTCTCCCAGGGTCGGGTTTCGTGCCTCATTGCAAGTGAGGACATACACTATCACGTACACCTTCCCCAAATCTCTACATAGGGAGATCCCTACCACCAGTGTAACGGGAGTTCGGTTGGTGCACCCAAGTCAGACGACTCGAGAGCACCAGGCACTAAGTCCCCTCTGACCTAATTTCCCGAGTGATAGGAGCCATGCGAGAAGAGAGAAAACCACTTATTTATTTATTTATCTACATGGGACTCAAAACCCCTACACTTAATGTCTCACAACAACATTTAAATGGTCCTTGACTACAACAAACTTCCTTATATTAACAGACACAAATTATTGACTCACTAGGTTCAGGGTGGCCTTCTTTATTTGTTTGAGTACTGAAACCCTATGATTACACGCCCCCCGAGGGAAGACCGGGGTGCATCCTTATGACTCGATAAGACCTAAAGCTAGTATACTAGATATCCTAATGCATCATGTTGAAGACAATTTTGGGAGTTTTCTTTTTACTTTGCCTCGCAACGGTTTTGCACATGCTAAACACACACAAAACCCATAAAACATTTTCTTTCGCAAACACATGAAGATTTTGAATGAAATGTGAAAATTTTAAAGCACTAGGCAAGTAAAAGAAGACAATTCACCCAAGGAGCATGGCAAACAAATATATCAATATTAAATACAGCACACTAACATGACCCTAACAATACAAACAAATTAAAACAAAAGCCATACAAAATATGTACAAACGTGAAAACACCCCCCACACCTAATCCATGCATTGTCCTCAATGTATGGAAAAATGGCGCCAACGCATGGGTAGGGTGTACCAGACTAATGACGGCGGCCAGAGGTGCCCGAAGAGGAACCTCGCTCAAGAGCAGACAATTTCCTATAAATTTTACAGTTTTGCTTGGCAAAAATGACGTTTTGCTTCTCAACCGCCATCTCATAAATGTTGGTGTTAAAGAGCGTTCCCGAACTCATAGATGAGTTTGGGGAACTGGCTCCAACATCCTCCTCCTTGTAATCAGCCACCCACGCCTCCAGAAGGCAATGGCAAAATGACGGGGTCATCTTTGCTACCTTGAGGTCGATGCCTTGGTGCCGCAGGAAATGCTCAAATCGTGGGATGTCCAACATGCCACACAATTTTGTCACCAGAGTAGGCAAACAATGTATTTCTTTAAGCTTAATGTTCACCAAAACAACGAACAACATTCGACAAATGCAGTGAGGTGAACCATCCACGACTATACACTATTCGCAAACTAGGTGTGAAGAATGCGGAGGTCCGCTCTTGGTCGAACACATTTCTACACACCCACCTGGCAACAATGTGCACATTGGAGTAGATGTGCGCATTTGGTATTCCTCCATGAAATGAAATGGGTTGCCCGCGCCCCAGCATAGAACGGTAAAAGTTAATGTCACAAGAGGGCGCGAGATCATCGACTAAGGGGATCCCAGTCGCGTCGGAAATGAATTGGGGTGTCAAGCTGTGCGTCACCCCTCTAAGAGTGACACTAAACTCGAGTTGTCCGGTCTGGTCATACTCAAGTTTAGTAAAAAATTCATGTACGAGAGGTTCTACGTACATGGTCTCATCACCCTCATACAATAAATGATCCCACCCTCTGGCTACGATTCTATCATAAGAGGGTTCTCCGAACTCGCGAATCAGGGAGGCAAAATTAAGTTCAGGGATTAAATGTGGGTTGGCCATACCTGCACCTACCTTGGCGAGCTTTAACGGTGGAACACGCGCCGGTGAAGACAAACATGACTCAAGAGTGTCGAAGACTAAAGCACGTCAACTCAAGCAGTAAACAATTTCTCAACCCAACGAAATCGACGGAAAACACAAAAGCACACGACCCACCAAAAATTGAAGAGCTGATCTGCACAACAGACCACTGATTAGCGGTCTGATTGCAAGATCTAGGAGAGGGATTTCGGGGGGGGGGGGGGGGGCAGGAGAGGAAAATGCATTTTCATTGGTTAAATGATGGGTATGGCAACGAAAACGTGTTTTTAACAAAGGAAAAAAGGGGAAATACCCAAAAGACACTTTTATTTATATTCTTTTTCACTTTTTATGGTTTTTGGCACCTAAGGATTAGTCCAACAATACCACTCACTGGTAAATAACGCAAGACTAATTCGTGAATCTCTAATGTCGACTAGCTGGTCGTACCGCTATTGCTGCGAGAGCACTGCTCTTCTCCTTCTCCGGGCCTATCCCAAAGGGCCAAAGCTCAGTAGTAGTGCCAGTGTGATTAATCCATAGTTTTTTTTGTTTAAAGATATGTACAACCAAATGATTGGGTACAAAAGGTCAAGTGACCACATCCGCGGGGAGTTCATGTAAAGACTCGACTTCCTCCTCGACCTCTATCGTGGTCCCTTCGAAGTACGGTTTGAGGCGTTGTCCATTAACTTCGAACACATCCGAGTTCCTTGGGTTCTGAATCTCCACCGCCCCATAAGGGGAGACGGTTAAAACAATAATGGATCCAGACCGACGACTTCAAAGTTTCCCCAGAAACAAGAGGAGACGAGAGTTATACAACAAGACCTTTTGTCCTACCGGGAAGGTTTTGATTCGGACCAATCGGTCGTGGAAAATTTTAGTGCAGGATTTGCAGATCTTGGCATTCTCATTCACTTCATTTCTCAACTCCTCCAACTCGTTGAGGTCTACCTTGCGATTGGCACCGGAAACATCAAGACTCATGTTAAGATGCTTGATTGCCCATAATGCCCGGTACTCAAGCTCTACCAGAAGATGGCAAGCTTTGCTATAAACTAGCCGGTAGGGGGACATGCCAAGGTCAGTTTGAAATGCAGTGCGGAAAGCCCACAATGCATCATTAAGCTTGACCGATCAATCTTTCCTTGAAGCATTAAACATTTTCTCAAGAATTTGCTTGAGTAGACGGTTGGAAATTTCCACTTGGCCACTGCTTTGAGGATGATAAGGTGTGGCCAACTTGTGCATGATGGAATATTTCCTCATCACTGCCTCAAGGGATTTGTTCACAAAGTGTGTCCCTTGATCACTTATGATACAACGAGGTGTCTTAAACCTCACAAACATGTGTTCTTTAAGAAATTTGATCACAACTTTGCGATCGTTAGTGCGAGTGAGGATTGCTTCAACCCACTTCGATATATAATCAACCGCCACAAGAATATAGTGACCATGGGACACGGGGAAAGGACCCATGATGTCTATTCCCCAAACATCAAAGATGTTGACCACAAGGATAGGATTGAGTGGCATCATATCATGTCTTCGAACGTGGCCCACACGTTGCCACCTATTGCATGCTTTGCAAAATGCAAAAGCATCTCGGAACAACGTGGGCCTGTAAAAGACGCATTGGAGCACTTTGGCAGCATGTTTCTTGGCACCAAAGTCCCAGCACATGCCTCCTTATGGAAAAAGGACAAGACGCTCTGAATCTCATCATTAGGGATGCACCTTCTTATGATTTGATCAACACAATACTCCAATAAGTAGGGGTCATCCCAATAGAAGTGCTTGACTAATGACTTGAACTTTTCTTTCTCATTGTGAGTCCAATGAGTCGGCACCTCCCCAGTTAATAAATAGTTCACAATGTCAGTGAGGCAGGGGGTGAGGCTATTGGCATAAGGTTCTCATTAGGGAGGAACTCGTTCATCGGTGGGTCCGGTGAAAGGTCAACTGGAATGCGAGAGAGGTGATATGCCACGACATTCTCGCATCCCTTCTTCTCCTGTATTTCAAGGTCGAAATCTTGCAACAACAAGATCCAACACAAGAGATAGGGTTTTGCATCCTTTTTAGAGAAACGTAGCGAAGAGCCGAGTGATCAGTGTAGATGATGACGTGCGACCCAATGAGGTACTGGCGAAAATTTTCCAATGCAAATATGATTGCGAGGAACTCTTTCTGGGTAACGGAGTAGTTGAGTTGGGTGTCACTGAGATTACGACTTGCATAGTATATCACATGAGCCAATTTGTCGACTTTCTGACCCACAACTGCTTCTTATCGCATAGTCAGATGCATCACACATTAGTTTGAAAGGTAAAGTCCACACCGGTGCCTTAATAATAGGAACGAAGGTCAACTCACACTTCAGAAACTCACACGCAGTCATGCGCTTGGGTGTGAACTCAAAAGAGGTACCTTTAGCAAGCAAGCTCGTCAAGGGGCGAGGTATCTTGCTGAAATCCTTAATAAACCGCCGGTAAAAACCGGCATGTCCAAGGAATGACCAAAAAATGGAATGGCTACTGACTCTAAGGAGACAGTTCATCGAGGATAACTCGGTCGTCCATTTGGGACATGTTCGGTAGACCGAGAAGAAAATGGTCAATTGACAGAAATGGATTTATGCTTTTGTGCATCAAGTGTACATTTGATCCTATAACTCAAATAAATAGAAAATTACATGTGCAGTCCTTGGGCTTTGATTACAAGTCTTGAGCCTTGATCTTGATGTTGATTTGTCCCTTAGATTGAGCACCTACACACAATATCTATGCAATTTGACAATATGATGTGTGTGATGTGCTAATTGGAGTGGTGCATAATATTAGTTTGTTAATCATCCCAATTAAGATTAAAAGGGCCAAAAAGGAAACAACATTGTCTTCATCTTGGTAGATTTGTATTCAGGAATGTCGTTTTGGACGGAAATAGAAAGATGACAAAAAAAATCATTGTGCAAAAAAACAATACTAAATTCCATGTCCAGGGGCCCATATTTTTTTTCTCCATCAGAAGGGATGAGTGTGAGTTGTTTGCAGGAAAATGGCTTAAACAACAAATAGTAAGATGACAACATATTGTCACTTGTGCAAAAAAAATGTCCACGAGCCCTTCATAAAAAGGTGTTCGGTAGATTGGTATGTAGGAAGATCGTTTTAGTTATGACCAAACCATTCAAGCAAACTACTCTAATTAATGCAGAATGGATTTGTAGCAAAACTAATCTAATGTTAAAGTGGTTTTCTCTAGAAACCCAATCTAACATCATAAGGGTTATCTAGCAAACCAAACTAATGCCAAATCCATTGAAAGTGAGTGCTCCAATGATATGTTGCCTGCAAGCGCACCATATAATACAGTTAAGCTCCATAGTCTGCTGGCTTTTTGCCAACGCCGGGTGGATTATGTCGACCCAGGGTCCTCCGATTATGTAATCATCATCATTGCTGGACTAGTAATCATTGTAGTGTTGGAAGGCCATTTTTTCATGATGGAAACGAATTGAAATGGGACTGGATGTGGGACTAAGAATGCAAGGGAACACCAAAATATGTTCAGCGATAGGAAGAATTTGTAGACACTATAAGGGTGTACTGAAAGGTCACGTACAAACACTTTAAGATGTCCTCAAGTAATATGTCGGTTTTATTTGTCTTTGGTGGGTCTTTCTATTTCTTGAAATGTTTTGCGACATTTCGTTTCATAGGATTTAAAGAATGAATCTGTCCTTTCAACTAATGTCTATCTAAAAAACATTCAAGTGCACTTATTTTTATTAAGATTAGGCACATCCTCTAAAGGAGTGATGTGTCCTTTAAGGCACGAGGCTATCTTTGAAACTCAAAATAGTAATGGGGACTTCTTTCTCTTGACGAGAGCCCAATTTGTGTGAGTCCTGGTGCAAAGAATATTGAATAAGCATTTTATCATTTTAACACTGAGTTCATGTTGATGACCTTTGGGAATGAAAAGATTGTAAGAGATGAATTGGGAAAAGACATCACCAATGATTGGTAGATGAGTGACGGAGATCTTTTCTCTGGCGTTTAGGAAATCAGTGATCTCCCCATGTTGTGAGGTGGTGAGAGTGAAAGAAACACCATTGATTTTGGATGCCAAGGTCTTTTGAGTGTCATCTAGAGCGGTGATTTCTACAAGGTTGGCATACAATTGTCAGAAATTTTCATAGAAAAAGTTCACAAGAAGCTTGTCTTCGAAGAAATCAACAAGATGATCTTTGGCAAGCAAAGTTGAGAGGCCGATTTCCTTGAGATCATTAATTACAAACTTACACTCCGAAATAGGGTTGGCACTGCTAATCAATAGGAAGTGCCACTCTGCCTTTTGGTGGATGAAGATGTTGGATGGCGACTAAGGGAAGAGATCTTCAGGAATTTCTTCCGATGGTGTCATCGAGGTGCATGGGATGTCGGGGTTAAGATGATTTTTCGTCACCAGAGGGACCAATTTCATGCCTTCCTTGTTGGTCGATTTCTTAGTCGTGGTCACGACTTTCTGTGAGGCA
This sequence comes from Triglochin maritima, assembly GCA_963682175.1. Taxonomy (NCBI): domain Eukaryota; kingdom Viridiplantae; phylum Streptophyta; class Magnoliopsida; order Alismatales; family Juncaginaceae; genus Triglochin; species Triglochin maritima. The sequence goes on along the minus strand of OY821773.1, from coordinate 35,498,437 downwards.
AGAACTTCTTAGGAACCATTGAAAAGTGGCGAGGATAGTAGGGATTGGAAGAATTTGTGTAGAAGAAAGAGTTTATAATGTTTGTAGAAAAGATTGATGAAATAAAAGTGTGAATGGTAACTTGTCTATACAGAAAACATCAAGGGCCAATTGGGAAATTCGCATCCAATGATCGTCTATTAATGGTGTGGATAACCGTTGGGGAGCTCTAATGGCTAAATTCTGCAGCACCTCGGTCGACCACAATCGGTTTGGTCCTACAAAACCTGTGGATAGTGAATTTCAAATCCACATATGGAATTTCAGAATGGACGTTTGTGGAGGTGGTCTTTTCACGTGTTTGTGCACCGATTCCATGCCTAATTTTACTTTTCATTGGAAAGCATCGAAAACCTATCGTGTGCGGTTGCCCAAACCCATTTTGGTTCCCCAAAACACCTTCGATGGGGGTTGTTTGTGCACTCTTGGGAATCCCTGCCAACTTTTCCTTTTCCTTTCTCAATGTTTGAGGTGAGTCCGTGGGAAACCAATGGAAACTCATGTGTAAAACAGACGACCGAACATACATCGGTTCGCCGAATGAACAAATGTGCTAGTTGTGCGACGTGTTCATATTAGGAAGGAAATCGATGATCTCATTTTAAGAATAGACGAATGCTTCGTGAGAATCTCTAACCATAAGACTTTTGATATTGATTTGGTTGAGCAAATTCCATGTCGTTAAGTGGAAAGCATGGAAATCATCGGCAAATCCTCTATTAATTTGTAGTTGCGATCCACTAGCCCACGAACTTCTTGGATCTCATGGCAATTCCTGTCCACAATCCTCTTGAGCCGATTAGCCCACGAGGGTTTATTCCATTGAGCATCTAAACTGGATGGCCATTCAGGGAAAGTGTAGTGTTGGGGACCCTGAGCCCATTTTGGATCCCATCTTGGGTCAATCGCGGGTTTGGTTAGAGTGGGAGACAAAGATTAAACGTCGGTCATTTGTTCGTCATTTGGGGATTTGTCATCATTGGTTGAGTTATCTTCTTGCCTTTTTGCTCCTCAATTTTTGTATATTGGAGCATGTATTTGTCGATGACGGCTCGAGATGATTTTAATAAATCAAAGTCGTAGCCTACTTTGAAGTGTTCGACAATGAGGGGCATGATCATCAAAAAAGGAAGAAAATTAAGCTTGTGGCAAGAGACATACCACATGTGAATGATGATGAAGAGAGGCCAATTTTTGCAAGTCCCGTTTTAAAGATTGAATAAGCATTTTATCATTTAATGACAGAGTTTATCTTGATGACCTTTGTGCATGAAAAGATTGTAGGAGATGACTCGGCAAAGGACTTTACCAATGATTGGTAGATGAGCGAGGGAGAGCTTTTGTTGTGGTGGCACCATTGGTTTGGTAACAACGACAAATTCATCGATGGAGCCACATACCTCCTCCCAAGCTAATTAGTAGCATATCAAACATTGCATTCATTTAATTATATATCCTTTATTTTGCCCCAATTTGGTGCTACTCGAGTGTTTCTTTGTGGTGTTTCAAGTGTTAGGTAGTAAAGAAGAGAAAGGGACTGAAATGCAAGAAGAAAGGACTTAAATGAAGCAATGTGGACATGTTTGTCATGCACAAGGACCCATCTGCAAAGCACCAAGGACCGAGATGAAATCCAAAGGGACCTGAACGCACGAAAAACATTTCAGGAGCAAAAACCCCTCAAAACCATGACCTTGAGGAGTATTTGGGAAATTAAAGATGAAGGAGCTTGAACCAGCAGACCATGAGTGCACCCCACATGCAAAATAGGGCGTTTAAGTTACTGAAGAAAATTGGGGCCAATCAGACCCTATTAATCCGCCAGTGGCGGATTTTAATCTGCAACTGGGGGATCATTTTTGTCCAATTGGTCCCCAATTTGTCACATTGCTCGGACTTGATTAATTGAGTGCACCAGACTATAGATAAAGTTATTATAGCCATCAGATTGCTTCCAGATCCATCCAAACCCTTATTTGTTCAATAAATAGACTTGTAATGCCTCCTTTCTTCTTCTTCCTCCCTCTCTTCCTTAGGTTTGTTTCCTTTCTTGCTTAGTAAAGTAGGTTTTATTTCTTGTTTATTAGTGTAGGTTTTTGTTTCTTAATCATTAATGTAAGGAGGAGAAGGAAAACACCTCGTAATCTTCTTTTCAATTTAGTTTAGTTCTTGTTCTTTATATTGATGTTTTCCATTTGATGAAATTTCCTTTGTTTTTTATGCTTGCTTAATCTAGTTTTCTACATTTCTTTCATGGGTTTGTGTTATATTTATGCTTTCTTTAGTTTAGAGATGAGTAGGGAGTACTCCATCCCTACTGGGGGTGGAGAAGAAGGTGATGTATTAGGTGTGTGTGTGTTAATACTAACCTTTGAACCTCACATGATTTCCATACCCATCTAACGAGATTTCACTCTTATCTTTGATGTGCTAATGCTCTTGAGTGATGCTTAGCACATGCTTAGATTAGTGAGCCTATTTTATGAGGAATGGTCAGGTGAGGATAAGGATGGAGTGGAAGAAGGAAACATGGCATGTGGGAGCATGTGCTCTTATTGGCCTCACCTTAATTAATGTCTTGTATGTTTTAATGATTGTGTTAAATCTTATTTCATGTGGAGACAAAGTGGGGATTGGTCATTTTGCATGAGCTCCTATTACCCTTAATTCAATTATTGTTTTGTATGTTTTAATGATAATGTTTTACCTAATTTCATGTGGTGGCAAAGTTGGATTTGGTTTTATGGATTTCATGTATTACATGTTGTGATGAGCACAATTGAACACACGTACACATTTTTTCATTTCCGCGTTCTTTGTCTACCCCCTACAGGGTTTCATTTTTATTGTCTGTTTTTTGATTTCATATGCATTGTAGTGTAATTCCAACCTTATTTCTCTCTTCTTTTCCCACTCGAGTATGACAGATTTCGACTCGCACGTTCTCCTTGTGGACTCAACCCGTACTTGCCACCACTTGCGGTATTATAACTAAATCAATCACAAGCCAAGTCGTAGATGTCATCTCTTGTGCTTGGGACACCAATGATCTCCCTATGTAGTGAGGCGGTGAGAGTGAAATAAACACCGTTGATTTTAAATGTCAGGGTATTTTGAGTGTCATCTAGAGCGGTGATTTCTACAAGGTTGGTATCAATTTTTCGGCATTTTTCAGAGGAAAATATCACCAGAACCTTGTCTTCGAAAAAATGACCCAGATGATATTTGGAGAGAAAAGTTGATAGGTTTATTTCCTTGCGATCATTAATTACAATATTCCTCTCCGAAATAGGGTTGACACTGCTAATCGATAGGAAGTGTTGCTCCACCGTTTGGTGGATAAAGATGTAGAAAGGCGAGTTAGTGAAGAGCTCTTCAAGAATTTCTTCCAACAGTACCTCGGAGGCAAATGGGACGTCAAGATTAAGATGACTTTTCTTCGTTGGTGGGACCAACTTCTTGCTTTTCTTCTCGGTTGATTTCTTAGTCAGGGCCACCGCTTTCTGTGAAGCAAGAACCTTCTTAGGAGCCATTGAAAAGTGGTGAAGATAGTAGGGATTGAAAAATTTTGAGTAGAAAAAAGAGTTTAGAATGTTTGCATAAAAGATGGATGGATGAAAAAAGATTGAATGGGGACATGTTTATGTAAAAACATCAAGGGCTAATTGGGAAATTCACGTCCAACGGTCGTCAATTAATGGTGCGGATAACTGTTGGGGAGTCCTAATGGTTAAATTTTGCAAAGCCTTGGTCGACCGTAATAGGTTTGGTCCTTCGAAACACGTGGAAAGTAAATTCTAAATTCACAAATAGAATTTTGGAATGGACGTCCGTGGAGGGAGTTGTTTCACTTATTTATGCACTAATCCATCCCAATTTTCCTTTTCATAGAAAAGCATCAAAAACCTATCGTAGATAGTTGCCCGAACCCATTTCGGTTCCTCGAGACACCTAACTAGAATCACAGGTGCAGACAATCAAAACGCATTCGGTCAATATAAGACAAGACAAGATTATATGCAACAAGAAGTTAAAGAATAATATGGAGTTTTTAATGATGGAAGATATTCAAGAATATGGATTGGAAAAATTCTACACGATTAAGTTTTTAGGATAAGGTTGTAACTTGTAACACAATTAATAAACAGATGTTTGATATATATATATATATATATATATATATGTAATGGACAAACATGATTAGCACCATAAAGATACGTATGTCCTTTAAAGCAAACGAGTCTGTTCTGTAAAACTCAAAAAGGTCATGAAATCAAAAGCATGCCTATAGATGGACTGATACAAAAAAATGTTTACAAGAGGTTTTGATACATGCACACCGCGTGTCACCACTCACCAGCGACGTCAACCAATTTTGAGAATTTATTTTAGATATTTTAAAGAAATTCAAAATTTATTCTCCGTTAGAATGGAAAACAATTGGTTTCCCAAAAGAGTGGTGGGAATGATTCTTTCGATAACAACAAAATTGGGTTAAACCACAACTTTTCAAAGAACTGCATTTTAGTTATAAAAAAAACCATAAATCTTCCTCTGCTACGCCAACTCGCTGACCCTAACAAAAAAGAAAATCTGAAGAAATGACATCAAACATGGAAGTCCAAAACATTAAAGTCCCAAGTACCTGTGGTAGAAAGGAGATTAGTTGGTCATAACCAAAGAAAATAAGAGGAAGAACAAATAGAAGAAGAGATGAAGAAAAGATAGAAAGAGAAGGAGGAGGAGGAGAAGAAGATGAAGAAGGAAGAATGGAAGAAGAAGTGGAGAAGAAAAAGAAAATGGATGAAGAAGAAAGAAAAAAGAAGAAGAGAAGTGAAAGAACAGATAGAAGAAGAAGAAGAAAGAAAGAAAGAAAGAAGAACAGGAGAAGAAAAAGGATGAAGAAAAAAGAAATAAAATAAGAAAAGAAGAGGAATAACAAATGGAAGAATAAGAGGTCAAGAAGAAGGAGAAGAAAAGAAAAAAAGAGAAAAAGTAGAACAGAAAGAAAGAAAGAAATAAAAAATAAGGGCATGTAAGAAGAAGATGAGGAGAGGAAGAAAAGAAAAAGAAGAATATGAGAACATGGGGGATCCAAAAAGCAAGGAAAAAAGAGTCCCTTGAAAATAGAAACAATAGGAATGAGAAGAAAGAAGAAGACTAAGAAGTCGGAACAAGAAAAAAAAGTTCAAAAGAAGAACCTCACATAAAAGAAAAGAGAAAGAGAACAAACCACAGAAGAGTCAATTGTGATGAAGAGACTGAAATATTATGGAAATCAAATTTTAGAAAAATAAGAGGTTATATCTCCAATAAAAAGCAGCCTAGTCAACCAAAGCACATAACAAAATAAAAAAAAGACATGAAAGCCATGGCTGGGTTTAAAATTGCGAAAAAAAATGTGCTCCTTAATTTAACAACATCGGAAAAAAGTTGAAAAAAATCATGTGGTCCAAGGTTTGGGGGGGAGGGGGTCAATAAACCTAAATGATCGAAAAGATCTAATCATTAAAGGCAAAGGTCTATCAACGAACGTAAGTATATTTACATTTTGTGAATCGAGTTTCAGTTAAATCCACTGAAATAACTAGTTAATTGTACTTATTTAGTTCACAATTATTAGACGCATTGCTTGTGGTGTCGGAGAAAAAATAGTAGCCATCCTATAAAGGGGAAAAGTGCCAATGGTAAGCACCCGAAAGCAAGGATTGTGGAGTGTATGTCTTAATTTTAGACGTACATCCCAAAGCTGAAATGGAATGGAAATATCTATACTCAATCATAGGCGAAATGACAATGTATTTGCTTAGGGACTCCAACTTCAAAAGCCAATTTTTGATAGTAGAAAATTGATGTTGAACTTGTTAACTGTAATTATATACATTTTTTGTATAAAACATTGCATCTCTTGAAATTGTAATTTTTTGAAATTTTAAATCAAGGCAATAAATTTTAGATTTTAAAGCACAGTTTGTTCTATTCTTTAAAACTCTAAAAGGATCCTTTAAACTACAAGCTTGTGCTTTAAAGGACACTTATATCCTTTAAAGGACACGTATGACCTTTAAAGTACTTGTATGTTCATTATCTCGAAAGGGTCTTAAAGGACAAGTGTGTCTATTAAAGATTTGGTTTGTCCTTTAAAGCACCAGTCTCGGAAGACGGTTCAAATTCTTTCAGCCTCCAAATAAGATGTCCTTTAAAGCACACATTTGTCCTTTAAAACACATACTTGTTTATTCTCTAAACTCAAAAGGGTCCTCTCTGCCTAAAGTACAAGTATGTTCGTTAAAGGACGAGCCCTTTAAAGCATGAGTCAGTTAAAGGATTGGTTTGTCCTTTAAAGGCACTTATGTCATTTAACGGACACGTATGTCTTTTAAAGGGCACAAATAAAAGGCAAATGTCACGTCAGATTATAGCCTTAAATCTGACGTGTTATGTTTCGAAATTGATTTCTGGGCAAAATATGTTTTCTTATAAATTCGTCAATTGATCCTACAATTCAAAAACCTAATTTCACAACATTCACTTTAATTTCTGCCACAACAAATGTACCCTAACGAATAACTAATTCACAGCATTTCTATCATCATTGATTATTTCAATTCCGGCCCTTGTGTTGAAAATGGGGTAATTTCTTCAATATCATTGACATTTTCTAATGAAATAATCAGTCATTTTCCTTCTAAAATGGCCAACCAGTGATTGTTACAAGAGTTTGCTACATAAAAATTTTGTTTTGCTAAGATGCCAAAATAAAAGATTCTTCCTTGAATCTTGTTTTATTAAGGTTCACCAAGGTAAGTCCCAGCTCATCCACCGGAAGGAGGTTGTTATTTTCCATCGATCCACTTGCATTTCAATACTGCCACATCGAATTGGGTGAAGTTCAACACCCATATATTTTCAATTTAACCGTAGTATGACATCTCTGCATATATAGGATTTTTATCTTTCGAACTAGAGATATGCAATGCTTCAGCAAATAAACTAACCAAACTATTTTGTATTGTGCTTTTGTCATCTTCCAATTTCGTGTAGAAGGAGTATCCATTGACATTATAACCACTCTAAGATGTGACAACAAGATTAGGTCCATGATTGACAACATTTCATGCTTATATTCGTATCTTATATCCATTATCTTACACCTAAGCAATGCTACGTGACGAGTTTTATGTTTAGTTTTCCAGAATAAAGAGGTTTGAAGAGAAGAGCCATGAAAGGACCCAAAATCAGGAATTAATTGTGAGACCTGGGGACTAAGATTCAAGGGAGAATGACCTGAACGTAAGACAGAAGGACCTAAGAGCAAAACAGGAAACTCGACACCATCATGGGGAGTATTTTGTCAATTCGTTTCGGGTCGGAGATCCACTAAACAAAGTAGATGCATCCAAGACCAAGAAACACTCTATGAAAAGCCCACGGCCAAAACCAATCGGATCTGAAGTTTATAGGCCGCAAATTGGCAGTCTGGAACCGCCAATTGGCGGTCTGGATCAGCCCAGATCCGCTATGCTTTCTCCTGGACTTATATTAATGTGTGTTTAGGCTATTTTTGGTATTGGTTTAGTCCCACATCGGGGGATTGTCCCGGATTAGCTTTTTCAATGTTTATAAATAGAACTCTTCACCTTCCATTGTATCCACCTCTCTCTTTGGTGGCATCTTCCCTACTAAGAGTGAAGCCTTGAAGCAAAACTCTGGTAGAGGAAGAGCTGCTTGTAATTTGAGTGAGTTAATAATAGATGTTTTCATTAGCTTGTTAATTCTTGCTTAGTTAATTTCCTTTATTACGTTTGCTTTGGTGCTTGTTTAGTTTTATGCTTCTTTAATATTTCTTGCTTGATTAGTATAGTTTCATTTCAGTATAATGTTTCATTTTATTAGAGTAGTTAGTTTAAATATGTGTGAGTAGTTCCATCCCCATTTGGGGGGTGGAGAAATATGTGATATAATCATGCAGTGTATTAAGTGTGTTATCTTTATCCCTTGAGCTTTATATGATTTCCATAACCATCTAATGGGTTTTCACTCTTATCTTTGATATGATAATGCTCTTGAATGAAGCTTAGCTTATGCTTTGATTAGTGGACCTATTTTATGGGGAATTATAAGGTTAGGATATGGATAAAGTTAATATTGGAAACACAATTTGTAGTGTATGTTCTATTGTGGCCTTTACCTTAGCTAATGGCTTGTATGTTTTAATGATGTAGTCTTATCTTAATTCATGTGGAGGCATAGTAGGGTGTAGTCTTTATACTTGAGTTCTTTTAGCTTCATTCCAATTATTGTCTTGTATGTTTTAAAGATGTAGTCTTATCTTAATTCTTGTGGAGGCAAAATTGGATGTAGTTTTGTGATTTCCTGCACTGCATGTTGTGAGGAGCTTAATTGAACACACACACACACACACATCTTCATATTCACATTATTTCTCTACCCCCTTTGGGGTTTAGTTTTATTGCTTATCTTCATTTGCTTTTTGCATCTTAGTGTAGTTTAGTGTAACCAACCTTCCCATTCTTTCACCACTCGCCTTTGAACAAACCAATTGTCGACACACCTCCCAGTGGACGACCCGTATTTGCCACCGCTTCAACGTGGACGTGCACTTGCGGTTTAAATAAAACGATCAATCAAGTTTTTGGCACCGTTGCCGGGGTCGGAGCTCGGTGTTTTACGTGTGTACATAGTTGAGTCTTTTTCCTTTGATTTTGTTTTCTTTTGTTTGCATTGTTAGGGTCATGTTAGTGTGCTGCATTTCATATCGATATATCTGCTTGTCATGATCCTTGGGTGACTTGTCTTCTTTTGCTTTCTTAGTGCCTTAAAATTTTCACATTTCTTTCAAAATCTTCATGTGTTTGCGAAAGAAAATGTTTTATGGATTTTGCGTGTGTTTAGCATGTGTAAAACCGTTGAGAGGCAAAGTAAAAAGAAAGCTCCCAAACCTATCTTGAACTTGATGCATTAGGATATCTAGTACGTGGCTTTGGGATTTATCGAGTCGTTAGGATGCACCCCAGTTTTCCTTTGGGGGTGTGTAATCATAGGGTTTCAGTGCTCAAAGATTTAATGAAGTCCACCCTGAACCTAGTGAGTCAATAATTCGTGTCTGTAAACTTAAGGAAGTTTGTTGTAGTCAAGGACCCTCTAAATCTTGTTGTGAGACATTAGTGTAGGGGTTTTGGTTCATGTGTGGATAAGAAATAAGTGAGTAGGTGTTCTCTCTTATCGCACGACTCCTATCACTCGGGAAAGTAGGTCTGAGGGGACTTTGTGCCTGGTGCTTTCGAGTCATCTGACTTGGGATGCGCCGACCGAACTCTCGTTACACGGGTGGTAGGGATTGGCCTATGTGGAGATTTGGGGAAAGGTGTATGTGATAGTGTAAGTCCTCATGGGCAATGATGCACAAAACTTGACCCTGGGAGAATGAAGCTCCAACTAATAAAAAGAAAAAAAATTGAGAAAAAAAATTGGTAATGCAAATAAGAACCTCAATGGACTTTACACTTTGTAGCACTTGAGGATGTTGAGGTTGTCCATGTCTTTCACTTAATTCCTTATTTAACTTGCAGGAATGGTTCATTAGGCTAGGTGTGGACTGATCACCTATATAGAGTCGGCCAATAGCATTACCGCGTCCATTGATCGACAAAATTTGTCCGAGTCGAGGTCTAGATTCAATAATGCATCTTGTTCGGATTTTGTGGGTATATCCTCTGAAAACCCTCAGGAGACAACACTTCTCCTCCTTGGCAACAAGGAGGTTTAACGGCTTGTTGCACGTGCTAAGTGCAACCGTGATTCCTACGAAACTGAGTTAGGATTTCTTGTATTTCGTTTGCTTTTCGCTTTCTTTGTTTTGCTCCAGACTAGCAAAAACTTAGGTGTGGGGTTATTTGATTGACATCATTTCATGCTTATATTCGTATCTTATATCCATTATCTTACACCTAAGCAATGCTACGTGACGCTTTTTATGTTTAGTTTTAAGGAATAAAGAGGTTTCAAGAGGAGAGCCATGAAAGGACCCAAAACCAGGAAAAAGGACTTAATTGTGAGACCTGGGGACTAAGATGCAAGGGAGAAGGACCTGAACGTAAGACAGAAGAACCTAAGAGCAAAACAGGAAACTCCACACCATGACGGGGAGTATTTTGTCAATTCGATTCAGGTTGGAGCTCCACTAAACAAAGTTGATGCATCTAAGACCAAGAAACACTCCAAGTAAAGCCCACAACCAAAACCAATCGGATCTGAAGTTTATAGGCCACCAATTGGCGGTCTGGATCAGCCCAGATCCGCTATGCTTTCTCCTGGACTTGTATTAATGTGTGTTTAGGCTATTTTTGGTATTGGTTTAGTCCCACATCGGGGGATTGTCCCGGATTAGCTTTTTCCATGCTTATAAATAGAACTTTTCACCTTCCATTGTATCCATCTCTCTCTTTGGTGGCATCTTCCCTACTAAGAGTGAAGCCTTGAAGCAAAACTCTGGTGGAGGAAGAGCTGCTTGTAATTTGAGTGAGTTAATAATAGATGTTTTCATTAGCTTGTTAATTCTTGCTTAGTTAATTTCCTTTAGTGTGTTTGCTTTGGTGCTTGTTTAGTGTTATGCTTCTTTAATATTTCTTGCTTGATTAGTATAGTTTTATTTCAGTATAATGCTTCATTTTATTAGAGTAGTTAGTTTAAATATGTGTGAGTAGTTCCATCCCCATTTGGGGGTGGAGAAATATGTGATATAATCATATAGTGTATTAAGTGTGTGTTATCTTTATCCCTTGAGCTTTATCTGATTTCCATAACCATCTAATGGGTTTTCACTCTTATCTTTGATATGCTAATGCTCTTGAATGAAGCTTAACTTATGCTTTGATTAGTGGACCTATTTTATGGGGAATGATAAGGTTAGGATATGGATGAAGTTAATATTGGAAACACAATTTGTAGTGTATGTTCTCTTATTGCCTTTGCCTTAGCTAATGTCTTGTATGTTTTAATGATTTAGTCTTATCTTAATTCATGTAGAGGCATAGTAGGGTGTAGTCTTTATACTTGAGTTCATTTAGCTTCATTCCAATTATTGTCTTGTATGTTTTAATGATGTAGTCTTATCTTAATTCATGTGCAGGCAAAGTTGGATGTAGTTTTGTGATTTCATGCACTACATGTTGTGAGGAGCTTAATTGAACACACACACACATCTTCATATTCACATTATTTCTCTACCCCCTATGGGGTTTAGTTTTATTGCTTATCTTCATTTCCTTATTGCATCTAAGTCTAGTTTAGTGTAACCAACCTTTCTCTCCTTCTTTTACCACTCGCCTTCGAACAAATTAATTGTCGACACACCTCCCAGTGGACGACCCGTATTTGCCACCACTTCAACGCGGCCGTGTACTTGCAGTTTAAATAAAATGATCAATCAGTCCACAGGCCAACTACTTCAAATTCTCAAAACATTATGGTTGTACAACATTTTCCTGAACCAATCAATGAATGTTTTATTGTGAGCATTAACTCTTTGTTTATCAATCCATATAGGATGTTTTCCTTCATTAGGGATATGTTCTCTTCCAGAAAAATCTGAACTTTATCTGAATTAGACAACACATAAAAATATGCCTTACAGAGATCATCGCTCTCTGGACTAATCAAATTTGCACCACGTGTACCTTTATCTAAACATTGCTGGTAAGATAGGTCAAAAAAGATGGATTAATTTTCTCAATTGGGTTTACCATTTCCACGATCGTAAGGCTTGCCAAATGTATATTTCATGTTTTACACATGTTCATATACTTTTTGGCACCGATTATTTTGGATGCTCTGTGATATTCATGCTTTCCATTGAATACCTTCTTTATGTACGATATGTATGATTTACAGGTACGAATCTCCGATGACCAAGATACACCATCTTACTGCCATGCGCAAGCTGCAAGGAACATGTGTTCTCTTCACAACACAGACATGCTTTGTGGCCTTTCACAAAATATCCCAACAAATTACCATATGTAGGAAAGTGATTTATTGTGCAAAAGATCATCACACGCTTACTAAATGACTATTGTCGATGGGCATCCCACACTATCTCACCATCTTCCAACAATGTCTTTAGGTCATCAATTAAGTGTCTAAAGTACACATCGATGTCGTTTACCGGTTGTTTTCGACCCAAAATCGTTAACGACCACATCATGTATTCGCATTTCACACTTAACCATGGTGGGAGGTTGTAAATAACAAGCAAAACAAATCACGAACTATGAAGGCTACCTAAACTACCATAAGGATTCATTCCATCGGTTCACAGACCAAGTCTCAGGTTTCTGGATTCCTCACCAAATAACGGGAAGTCGGAATTAATCTTCTTTCACTAGGGAGATCCAGAAGGATGCCGAAGCAACTAATCATTCGTTGCCTCTTAATCTGCATGCCATGCCAGGCTCTTCAAGTCCTCAAAACATGCAAACAAATGCTTCAACCTTGGAATTATGGGAAGATACAAGAACACCTTTGCAAGGGGGAATAATCGGAATATACGAGTTTTCCATTCTCATCAGCACTTATATTTTTCTTTTTTTGTATAGTGAGAGATTGCAAACAGGACAATAATGCAGGTTTTCAGAACTACCCACATATTATACAATTATTAGGACATGCATGTATTTTCTTATACTACATCCCCATGGGACAAAATATCTTTTTACCCTCATAGTTATGATTTGAAAGTTTGTTGCTATCTGGAAGAATCTCTTTCTACAATTTCAGCAGGGCAGTGGAACTAACATCACTCTAACCGTTTGCAGCTTTCAAGGTATACAACTTTAAAACTGCGGAGAACCTACTTAACTCGGTGCAACCTGGATACAAAAGTTTTTCCTTGTCAGACAGTAGACTACAAAGTACAATAGGTTTATCACAATAATTGTCGGCAACATCTCAGATCATATCCTCTAATCGGTCACTATGATCACTTTCTTCATTGGTGCTTATTTTATTTTTACTGTGCCATATCCAACGAGTATATCCATCGTCAAAACCTTTCTCGAACAAATGAACTTTTATCTCATTTACATCTCGTAAGAACATGATAAAGCAACTCCTACATGGACATAAGACATTTCTCTCATTTCTAGCATTTGCTTTCTTCCGAGCAAATCGTAAAAATTCATCAACCCCAGCCTCATACAAATTTTTCCATCTACTAGCGAGAATCCATTTTCGACCCATAATTTTCTACACATCAAGAGAAAAAAATGTCAATTTAAAGATATATATAAATTTCAATTCTTAGGTCTCTACAAGTTTCAACTACCAATAAACAATCCAACATCAACAGAACAAAACATTCGAGTCCGTAAATATTTACCATTCCATTATAAATTTCAAACAAACAAAACTTTGATATATGCTCCTTGGGAACTAGCTAAAATGAATTAGAGTAATTAAATTTCCATGCAAAAATGGAAGCATTGATTTCACCTTCCTGGGCAAGTGCTGGATGTAAAAGATGGTCAAGGCTTGTCGGTCTAAATGGGTCAATTAGTCTGGTGGAGCTAACAAGGGGATGGGGAAAGAAAATTGGAGTTTGCACGCCTAGCTCGTAATTAAGGTTGTCAGTTTGTGTGTGTGATTTTGGGTTGAATATTAAATATGACAACGTAATATTAGAATTTACAAAAAAAATTAGAGTTTACCACGTCGGTTAACCAACACAACGACGTTGTTAATCCCTATATGAACATAACGTGCTAATCGGATGACCGAACACAATTCGCTACACCCAATCCACTAAGTAGAATCACCAATTTGGACAACCAAAAGGCATTCAGGCAATAGAAGACAAAATGTTTTGGAAATATTGTGCTTTGATGGCCAAAATATACCACATTCGTTTTCCGTGAACATAATACGTCAAACATGGTAATGCAAACATTCACATTACCCATAAATTATTAGACCAAATAAGCAAAAAACCTCGTCGGTGCACGTTGAACATATAATGGCCGATGTGGTAACTCAAACTTGCACGTCAATCATAAATCGTTGTGTTTGCTCGATAGTTAAAATTGTTTTAAAGCTCGATCGAGTTCATTTTAACTCGATGGTACGCGATAGTGCAGGTCAATGCGTATGCTCGATAGTTATACTTGATTAGTGTTTGATTGAACTAGGTGGTGCTCGATTTTGTTACTCGATATAAGTTCGATACAAACTCAATATTCTGAACTCCACTACTGTTTCGAACTTTTTACTATTTTTTATCGTATCAGATTCGACTATTAACGTATTGGCTGCGTACAATGGTGTTTGGGAAAAGGATGGTAGAAAATGACTTTTCAAGGACAGCAATAGTAAAGGGATCACAATAGAAAAGGTTGTAACATACTTGCAAATGCTTGAAATTTCGCTTAAGGCATTTGATGTTGATAAGTTGAAGTATTAGCTCACAGTGGAGGCCCCTTACAGAACACTGGAGTAGCCATTGAGACCTGTTAAAATTACAGATGCAACTGACATCTGTTTCTTCCTCTCTGAAATATTACAGGACATGATCTCTTTATGTGTTACTCCGGTTAGAAAGAATGCACTTGTAGAACCATCGCCCAATGCCAACTTTAACAAAGAAGTTAGGAGTCAGGAGTCAGGTTGGGAATTTTTCTTCCCCAAATAGATCTCATGGCTACCAGTGGTGACATAGTTGTTCCTGAAGTTGATGTCCCCCACCAATTGAATGAGTACGAGGCTTGTGTGAATGACGATCCTATTGTGGACTTGGGTGATGAAGACAAAAATTGGGAAGGAGATACCGAAGGAAATGGTAGTGAAGATTGAGGACTCACACACTCACATCCCTAAATGGAAAGACACCAACAACTTGGAAGTCCAAGAAACCAAACACCTGGGACAAGCAGCGGTCGTCCAGAAGATCACAAAATGGGAGTGTTCCAATGCTAACAAGGGAAGATATATTGGATTCTACCCACAATCATACGTCCTCTGCCGACGAATCATCTGGAGAGTTCCACCTTGGTAATACTTTTGGAAGCAATGGTGAATTGAAAACCAAAACTACTCCCTTTGCAATGAAGAATAATTTTGAGTTTGTAGTAAAGAATTCTGGTAAACAGGTGTGGCACATCACGTGCAAGTATCCAAATTGTGGTTGGAGATTGAGGGGCAAAACACAATTACGCTCACCACTGTTTGAGCTTACTACCTTCAACGTTGTGCATAATAGCACATTGGAACTCAGACAGAAATACCACCGACAAGAAGCACCTTGGGTAGTTGGCCACCTAATTAAGAACAAATATGCCAATGATTGTACTTGACACTTGGCAAAAGACATAGGGGAGGATATGAAGGAACAATATGACATAATTATGAGTTACAAAAGGGCATGGAGATGTGGAGTAAAGGCACTTACATATGTAAGGGGGACACTGGAGGAATCTTATTCAAAGTTACCTGCGTACCTAGACATGTTGGAGCAAAAGAATCCAGGCATTGTCATTTATTTTGTCACAGAAGATGACCACTTCCTATACTGTTTCTTCTCTCTTGGAACTTCAAGAAGGGGATTTAGATGGTGTCAACCTGTGCTATTTGTAGATGGCACATTCTTGAAGATCATATAACGTGGGCACATGTTATGTGCCGTTGCATCGGATGCAAACGGCCACTTGTTTACTATTGTGTCTGCATTAGTGGACAGTGAGAATAACAACTCTTGGACATATTTCATAAATAAATTCAAGGAAGCCATTTGAGACGTCGATGATCAAAGTGGTTTAGGCCCTCCAGGACTTTTGATTGCTTCCGTACCTACATTTATGGCTTATCCACCATTCCACAACCTTTGTCAAGATTGTCTGAATCAAAGAGTCAGACCTAATTAAAGGGAAACAATAGAGCTACACAGATATTGGAAGATAGTAAGGGTATGTTTGCTTTAACTTTAAAACTGTGTTGTCTGGATCCAAACTCAAACCCAAGCCCATTAAAGATAATACATGGACTAATAAATTCACCTAATTATGAGTCCAACTGTAGAGTTCTCTAGATTCTAGAAATTTATATCATAGTCATCATTTGGAGTAATCTAAAAGTTTCACATTTAGAAACTTCATCATTTCTTGACTCTTCCATCGACAACTATAAATGTTACCATCCTCATTCCCAACAATTTCCAAGTATAGAAATCTCTACCACAACTACAACGAGTGAGTCGTGTAATAGAGTGTGTAGTCTAGTCTTGTAGTAAGAAAGAAAGTGTGAGAGTGAATTGTATTGTTGTAACATTAGTTCTTAAGCAATATAAATTCTAGTTTTCTTTTGTTTCAACGAGCTCCTATACTCAACAAGTGGTATTAAAGTTGTGTTTATGGTGACCGTTCGTCGGAATCCACACTGTCTAAGTGTTGTCAGAGGAGTTGATGAACACAACGTTGAAGGAGTATTCGACCAATTTGTTTGAGACGAAGACCTAATGGCAGACTTTTCAAGCCCAGGTGGAGGTATTTATAGGGTCAATCTTGAAAACTACTAGTATTGGAGTTTATATATAGAACCATATTTGAAAGGGCAGGACCTATGAGAGGTTGTCGCGGGGAATGAAATGATCCCAGCTCTTGTGGAGAATGTTGATGCGAATAGTATGTGAAAGATTAAGGTGGGGAAGGTCAAATGCGTGCTCAGTACAACCATTGAGAAGGATTTGCTTGAGGCAGTGTCAGACACACTTAAGTCACTCATCACACAGAAGCATGATGCCTGGCTTCATGTTTTGGAGAATGAGTTGATGTCCATCAAACAAGGAGGTATATTCATCAACCAATACTTTACAAAAGTGAAGACAGTTTGTCGTGACATATCTCAACTAGATCCGGAGTCTAAGATTAGTGATCGCAGGATGAGAAGGATTATTATCCAAGGGCTTAGGCCAAACTATAGTGTTTTCATAACAACAGTACAAGGTTGGCCGACTCCACCAACCATCTCAGAGTTAGAGAGATTGTTTGTAAATCAAGAAACGCTCACAATGAAAATGAGAGCAGTTTCTGCAAAGAGTGAAGTCAGGCACTCTTTAGTAGAAGGCGGAAGTATAGATCAAGAAAGTAAACAATGGGTTCACAACAAGGGGGAGCTAAACAACCTTGGGAGAAGTAGCAAGCAAAGAGAAACATCAAATGTTGCAACTGTGGTAAGAAAGGCCACTTAGCAAGAGACGAATGGTTCAACAAAAAATCTATGGAGGGAAACATCATGACGAAATCTAGTCACGAGGAGAATCCACTGCTGCTGAATGGGGTTATTACGTCGGTTTTTTGACATATCACGTCGGGTCACTGCTGGAAAAAAGCTTTAACATTGGGTTTTTTGGCCATATCACGTCGGCTTTACTAGTCCAATATACTGACGTGGTAATTAGAGGACGTAAGAGGGAGGATGATATCACGTCGGTTGAATACCCAACGTGATATGTGGTCACATCAGGTTGGTTCCCTTTAACCCGACATGATATTTCCTAGACATGACGTCGGTTGTTGGAACACCACATGTGATATTTCCCAGATATGACGTCGGTTTGTGGTAAACCGATGTGCTATTTTTGGCATATCACGTCAGTTATTCCAAGAACCAACATGATATCTAGGACATCTCACGTCAGATATTCCTAAACCCGACGTAATATGCCTTAATATCACGTTGGGTTTAGGAGAATCGACGTGATATACTTCTGTTAAAAAATTAAATATAATAATACATTTCTGATATAATCTACTAAGATTTCCCTACACGAAACACATTCACAACATTCCTCCTGCAAACCCAACTCCAACATTCATAATCACAATCACAACAATCCATATGCAAACCCTCCTCACAATCACAATCACAATCAAGCAACACAAAATTTCCATTCAATGTCTCAAATTTCAATTCAAGAAAACAAAACAAGTAACATTCCTACATTAATTCACATCAAATGGATCGATTTTGTATTCACGTAACAAATATTGATGATCAACCTACAACGATACGTGTAATGAAAAAGGCAACCCACCTATCACATGTCCTGTCGAGCTCGGTTGTGAATATGGATTAACATTTTCGCAAAAGACCTACAAATTAAACAAAGACATATAAACATACAACTTTATCAAAATAAGATGTATATCTCAATATAAGGGAGAAGCTACATATTACCTCTCGTAAATCTCTCTCCTGCAAATCCAACTCCACAATTTCTTCCATATACCTCATGATCTAGTACACACACTCAGTATTTCCAGTTTGTTTACGGAACTACAATTAAGACATAATGTATATTACGAAATAATGAAATTATTTGAAAATATAGGATTTATTGTTTCAAAACTAATTTAATTATCCTACCTTCATAGCATGCCAAGTTGTTGTCTTTTTTGGCTTTTTTCATAATGCTTAATATATATCCACAGCTCTAAAGAAATGGATAAATATCGGATTTTTTATAAAATTTGACAACTACAATGTATTCTTATGTTTAAAGTAGTAATTTAATATAACTTGCAATTGCACCATTTGCTTCAAATATTTCCTGGGTTTGTCCGAAGTTAGAAGATCAAACAAATATGCAGTATTTGTATCGGGACAAATAACAACTAACATCCAATGATCACTAGATAACTTTCATTCAAAAAATCATAATTAATTAACTACATGTATTATATCAAAATAAGTAAAAACATACCTTTCCCAATAGGGTGCAAGATAATACATCTTGTCCCCCTCAGTCATCACCTTCGCAATATTTTGCGGTCGGGTGTCGTCATTTTGTTCGTACGGGGTGGCACAACAATGTTAGACATAAATATCCTAACCTCTTTTCATAAGGCATTTGGTAAAGTGACCTATATATTACAATCAATCAACATTATTTATTTGCCCAAACTTAAAACATAAACAAATATCATGAAAAATAGCATATATATGAATGACTTACTTTAAATCTATTTGAATGATTGTTATACACAATCTGTCTATCTTTAGAAATTGCATGACATCACTCATGATGAAATACAATTTTTTTTCTAAGACATCTTCGGTTGTGGAGCCTACGACTTCTTTCTCTATAACACTCTCCACAACATCGTCCTCGGGTTTAAATTTTATGAAATTGTATAACAAGCAATTCTTAGGCAACACATTTTCATTAAACCCGGCAATTTTGGATCCCTTGGATTGTGGAGGTTCAAGCTTTAACATAGAAATATACATTGTTAGAACATTCCTACTTAAACAACATATATGACGATCATAAAACCGTATATTAATTCTAAATGAACACCTTTTTATTCTTTTTCAGTTTTATTAAAGAACGTGGTCATTGCAATACGTAGCCTTCAGCCTTCCCAACCGTATGAACTTCAAATTTCGGTATTGACAAGAATGTTTCCACCATCCACAGGATTATCTAAAGTACTACTACATTTTTTGATCCTATTTTTGCCTTGTGATCATCTTCAATTCTTATACCTTTCCATAAGCTACAAGTCGCAAATTGGGATCTCCAACTAAAAGTCCACATTCACGGCCTTCTTGTAAATAGATTTAAGTTAAAATTAAGAACTATCAACAACTAACAATAGAAACGTGATTAAATTTTACCTCAATTGTTTCTTTTTCCTCAGTTGTTGGTATTGATGTTTCCTCAATTATAGTTGGTACTGGACGGGTTCGCTTCACGAATATCTCTTCGGGATTAACACTTGACGCGCTCCGAGGCGTTGGCATATTAAAAGGTAGGTTGTTCATAGCATAGAGATTTTTCACCATACTCTCCAAATCTCCCATCCTTTGCCTTAATTCTTGATTTTCCCGAGTATCTCCCGATTTGAAGAAGACGATGACCCAAAGTATTGACAAATTTCTATTTGACTACCCACACGTTGAAATCGTCCCGGATGCTCCTCTTTACCCAAAGTCATGGATAATATGTCATTTATACTATCCGAGACAAATTCTCCTGATGAGGCTTCTAGTGAAAGCTCATCCTATAACAAATATTACATTTAAATTTAATACTTACAATATTGATTGCAACATTTGCAGACTCGTCGGTCTTGCCTAGGTGGTGGCGATGGTGGAGGCAAATTACTTGCTTGCTCTTCGCTTAGACTGGACTGCAAAGCATCTTCTTTTTGCATTGCTCTTTTTTGGACCATCATTTATTCCTAAAGTTTACGATAGCCTCCCCAGGACAATCGATGAAGAAACTTATTTTTGGATTGTCAGTCTTTATTATGCTCTGATAGGGCCTATAATGAAAAAATAAAAATTAATTTTATGAAAACATATTATGCAATTCTAATTCAATTAGTAAGAAACTATTAAAATCTTTCCAAAACTTTTGGGGTTTGTCTTGATATAAGGAAATGCGCCCAAATTGTTGTAGTAATAAAGTTGTAAATCAAACAAGGATTTTGATCCTTGTACTCCCCAAATACGAAGTTGTCAACTTTGTATTAAAATCTTTCCACCGAGGCCCACATACGACAACCATTTCTTTTTCAACAATTTCGTGGGCTCAACAATACATTTCTCTTACATTAAACAACAATAGGTAGTTAGATAAAAAAACATACAAGGCAAAAATCACTAATAACATAGGAAGTAAAATCTTACCATTACATCTTGCGAAAGTGGGTCTTTAAGTGAAGTGTCGACCACGGACCATTTTTCAACACAAATGTCGACTTTCGTTCTTGCAAGAGTGCCCAAATAACTTCTCCAATATATTTCGTTTGGTTCAATTGGCTCCAACACATTATCAAACTGGAGTGGATATGCACCTTCTCTCTTAACCAGTAACTGAAGTAGAGCATCAGAGTAGCTCCATGTGTGTGAGATGTCATGAAATCATCATCGTCACTTTCAACTTGCACGTCAACGTCAGTGTTCGGCTTTGGCTGATCGACCTTCTTCTTCATACTCATCTACCTTAAATAAGAAAAAAAACAAAGTTTATATCAACTAATAAAGTAGAAAATCGTATACAAACAACATAAGATATTAACATGCAACTTTACCTTCAATTGAACCTTTATTTTTGACGTTTTGTTTCTTGCTCATAGGATACTCGATCCATATTCCTTCATGTTGATCATCATGGATAAGTAAGTTGTCAACACTTATGTCGTGATCAAGTGATTTAAGTTCAGGTACTAGTGCAGACGGGGGAATTTCTCCAATCTTATAAACATCTTCTTGACAAACGATTTGTCATTTTCCTCCTAAAACTACCAACCATTCATTAGCACACGGGTCTGTTACATAGAAAATTGGTTTTGCTTGAGATGCCAAAATGAAAGGATCTTCCTTAAAACCTTCTTTTTTAAGGCTCCTCAAAGTAAATCCCAAATCACCTACTTGAAGAGCATTGTTATTGTCCACCATCTTCCATTTCAATACCGCAACATTGAATTTAGTAAAGTTTAGCTCCCATATTTCTTCAATCTGACATAATAAGACATATTTGCATATATGGGATTTCTATCTTTCGAACTAGAGATGTGCAACGATTCAGCTACCAAAGTGACCCCACTATTCTGCATTGTTCTTTTCTCATCCTCCATTTTGGTATAGAAAGAAAAGTCATTGATATCGTAGCCATTATAAGATGTCACTACAGGATAAGGTCTATATGCCAACCACTTCAAATTTTCACAAACATCACGACCGTACACAATTTCCTTGAACCAATCAACAAAAACTTTATTGTGAGCAATAATTACTTGTTGATCAATACATGTAGGATGTTTTTCCTCCACTATTGTCATGTGCTCATCCAAATAAGGTTGGACTTCATCAGAATTACACAACACATAGAAATACACTTTCAAGATATCCTCACCATTTGGACATATCATCTTGGGACCACGCGTACCTTCACCTCGAATCCTATCTTCATGTCGGTTCTTAGGAATTCCAACACTCTTTGTATGAGTCAAGTACTCATTAAAAAAACTCAATTACCTCTTGAGCTATGTAAACCTTCAACGATGCTCGCATATGGCATTCGTCGATTGTTACAATAATTCTTCAACTCACCCATGTAACGCTCATAAAGATACATCCACCTCAAAAAAACTGACAAAGTAGCATAACTTCTCTAATCAGATGAACCACCAAATGAACCATAATGTCAAAAAAGATGGCAGAAGGTACATCTCCAACTGACATATTCTAACAACCACTTCATTCTATAACTTATCCAAATACTTTGGATAAATTATTTTGTTTTAAATCTTGTTGAAGGATAAACAAAATTTGATAATAGCATGTCTAACGTGTTTCGGAAATATCGATCTAATAGCAACAGGTAACAACTGCTACATCAACACATGACAATCATGAGACTTCAAAACAAGTAGTTTCAAATCTTTCATTGAAACACTGGTAAATACTTTGTATTGATGTGATACATGTCGAAACTAATTTCTCCTTTCTGGACAAAGTGTAACAAGCTTGTGGTAAATACTTACGAATTTACCCTTATTCTCCAGTGCTAGTTTCGCTTGAATGCCAAGTTCAAATAGATCAAGTCTGGCATTATATCTATCTTTAGTCTTACTCGGTATGTTCATAAAAGTTCCTAACAAACTGTCACAAACATTTGTTTTCGACATGTATCACATCAATACAATGTCTAACTTCTAAGGTCTCCCAATAATGAAGGTTAAAAAAGATGGATTTTTTCTTCCAACTACTCTTATCATTTCCAGGTTTGTGAGGCTTGCCGAATTCGCATTGGATGTTCTTCACACGCTCAAGAACTTATCTTACACGTATTTTTGCAAAGGGTTCTTCGAATTCCTTCTTTCCATTAAATGCCATTTTCATTTTACGGTACAGATGACTCTTAGGAAGAAATTTGCGATAAACAAAATATACTGTCTTACTGCCATACACAACCTGTAAAGAACACATGTTTTCTTAACAAATAGGACACGCTTTGTGCCCTTTCACAGAATAGCAAGACAAATTTCCATATGCAGGGAAGTCACTAATTGTGCAGAATATGATCCACGCATTGTAAATGACTGTTGAGGGTGAGCATCCCACACTTGCTCACCATCATTCCACAATTGCTTTAAGTCATCAATTAGGGGAGCCAAATACACATCTATGCCATTGCTTGGTTGTTTTGGATCAGAAATCATTAAAGACAACATTATGTATCTATGTTTCATGTTTAACCGTGGAGGTAGATTGTACATAACCAGTAGAACATACCACGAACTATGAAAGCTATTCAAACTCCCGTAAGTATTCAGTCCATTAGTATACATACCAAGTCCCAAATTTCTGAACATCGGAAAATTTGAATCGATCTTCTTCTACTGCGGAGAATCTGCAAGATGTCGAAGCATCTAATAATTCACTTTATCACGATATGTGTGTCATGTCAGATTCTTTGAATCCAAGGGACAAACAAACAAACGTTTCAACTTTGGAGTAATCAGAAGAAACCACAACACCTTCGCAGACAACCCATGTACGGGTATATCACCACTCACATTTTTCTTATGTTTGTACCATGACACATTACAAACCAGACAACAATGTAGATTTTCATATTCAGCCCTATATAATATGCAATTAGGGCATGCATGTATTATCCTATACTGCATACCCATCGAACACATGTTTTTTTGGCCTCATATGTACAATTTCGAAGTTTGTTATTTTCTGGACGAATTTCTTTTAACAACTTAAGTAAGGCAGTAAAACTGGCATCACTCCAACCGTTCGAGGCTTTCAAGGTATATAACTATAACACTGCAGACAATCTACTAAAATCGGTGCAACCTCAATGCAAAAGTTTTTCATTGTCAGACAACAGACCACAAAGTACTTGGGGTTTATCATCAAACTTATCTGCAACATCTCGAATCATATCCTCTAACCGATTTTCATCAATAACATCTTGATTTTAAGGACTATTACTTTCTTCCTTTGTACGTATTTCATTCTCACCATGTCATATCCAATGTGTGTATCCTTCATCAAAACCTTTCGCAAATAGATGAGTCTTGATCTCTTTTACATCTCTTAAGAACATGTTAAGACACTTCCTACATGGACGTAAGACCTTTCATTCATTTCTAATATGCGCATTCTTTTGTGCAACCTCTAGAAATTTATGATCTCCGTACTCATACTCATCAGTCAACCGACTTGCAAAAATCTCATTTCTATCCATTGATATGTACACAACAACACAAACAATCGTTATAAAACATGAACCCAATATACATGAATTTTTCAAAATTTTGGCAGAACCTCCCCTTAAATGTCATAGTAATAAAATTTTCTTGTAGAAAAAAAAAGACAAACATAGACAACTGTATATATCAAAAACTTCAATACAACCATACACTTAAGTAGTTATTTTAACACAACTATATATCGATCACTTATGTAGTCATTTGAAGACATGCATTCATTTGACTAGCCAACTTAAACATAATCATTCACTGAAGTAGACAATTTTGACACAAAATTTTTAAAATCACTAAAATAAATCAATATTGGGCATATAGTTTAAGACTTGAAATCTAAAGTAGACTCCATATTAAACATAATAGAAATCTAAAGTTTAAGACTTGAAAGTAATATTTGAAAAAAATGTAACTTATAGTTAAGAAAGCAACAAATTAAGTCAAGAAAACTTTGTTGGACCTTAATTAGAAGGAGGTTGGGGGAGGCTGGCCGGCGGTGGCCGAAGGAGTCGAGCACAATGAGGTCTTGGTGGCCAGGGGAGTCACGGTAAGTGGTTCGAGATGGTGGGGGTGGTGGGTCAAGGTCGAGCATGACAACGTCGGAGGAGTCGAGGTCAAGCACGACGAGATCTTGGTGGTCGGAGGAGTTGAGGTCGGTGGTCGGAGGTGGTGGGGTGTGTGTTGGGTCGTGGTCGACCACTGTGAGGTCGAAGGAGTCGACCACTACGAGGTCAGGGTCAGTGGTCGTGGCGGAAGCTCGGGCACAAAGGTTGTGGTGGAGGCGTGGGTTGGATTGGAGGTGGTGAGATGTGGCTGGGGGTTAAGGGATGGATAATGTTGGCTACGATTAATGGGAGTATGCGTTAGTATTTAAAAAAATGAAAACACATCTGGTTTTTAGAAACCGACGTCAAACACCTTTATCACGTCGATTGTAGAGAAACCGACGTGATATGACCACTATATGTTCCTTATCAGGTTGGTTTCTCTACAATCGATGTGATAAGGGCATTTCACGTCGATTTCTAAAAACCCAATGTGACATATCAACTTTGTAGCCTTTTTTCCAGCAGTGGGTTGACCGACCCTAGCGAACCAACGTATGTCCGGGGGACGTGGTAAAGGAGGGGGATATCACGTCAGTCAATATCCTGACGTGGTATGTAGGTATGTAGGTCAACCACTTTGATATTTACCAATAACACTAACGTGGTATTTACAACATACTACGTCGACCACACCTAGCCAACTGACGTGGTGGTCCTATTAATAAAAGAAGAAATTCAGCAGAAAAAAATTCCAATAATAGGACATACCACATCAATTTATTGGCAAGTGACCAACGTGGTGTGTAGACACACCACATCGGTTGAAACTGAAGGCAAACGTGATATGTCCTTTTATATAAAAAAATTGGAAAAACAAAATAATAGAATATACCACATCGGTTAGTTGGCAAACAACGCCGACGTTATATGCCCTTTCCTGAAAAGAATTCCACGTCGGTTTCTATGAAATGACCGACGCGTTATGTCCTTAAATAAATTTTAATATTTTATTTTTAATTTCACATAAAAGCCCCTTTAATTGAAACAAAATTCTACCACATGAAATTCCTTGCAATTGAACACAAGCATACACCACAAGATTCTAATCATCCTATATAAATAATGATTGTGTTCTATCTGATGTAATATTGTATATATATATCTCACTTTACACCAGGATCCTTGAATATATATACCAAAAATGTCAACATGCACAACATATATATTTATAGATATCAGTTAATCTATTACACGTAATCTTAAAATTAATATGTATATTGAACAGAAACAGACGTACACTTGAAGAACAAAATTTGAAGTTGTAAGGATGTTTAGCTAGTGAAGGTATTGTTGTAAATTATCATTGTGGTGTAAACTACGTTTGGTGTTGTACACTATGTTTGTGTTGTAAACTATGTTCCTTTAATTCAGGTGCCTTTGATTATGAACTGTCACTAAATTATGTTGTTGTATGATTAGTAGCATATAATGCATCATATTCATGATATATATCCTTTATTTTACCCCAATATTGTGCTACTCGAGTTATTGTTTTTAGTGTTTCAGGAGTTAAGTAATAAAGGAGAGGAAGGGAGCAAAAATGACCTAAATATAACAAGTATGGATTAATTTGGAAGGTTCTAGACCTATTTGTAATGCACAAGGACTGGATCGCAAATCCGGAAGGACCCAAGTGCAAAACCGGAGGGACCTGATTGTGAAATGCGAAATATGTTGACATATGACTTGAATCAGATCTGTATTTCGCCAATTAAACTCAAAGTGATTCGTGGCACCAGACCCGAACTTTACCCCACGTGCCAATTGGAGAAATAAAGCAACACACAAAATAGCAAATGCGATCGGACACATTTCATACACCACTGGTCGATCAAAATGGTCCAAATGGTCTCCAATTTCGGTCGTAAGTTGGGTATTCGGTTTGAAGCATTTTTGGACTATCAGATGATATTTAGAGTCGTCTGATTATTCCCAGATTAATCTTAACCATGTATTAGTCTATATATACAATTGTAATCCCTCCTCTCCCTATTCTTCTTGCTTCTCCATTAGTTTTATGTTTTGTTTTGTTGCTGCTTAGTGTAGTTGGAGGAGAAGAAGCATACTTTGTAATCTTTTCATTTCAATCAAGTGTGAGTTTTGTTCTTAAATACATGTCTTTCCTTCGATGAAATTTCTTTGATGTTGTGATTTGTTTAATATTGTTTTTAGTAATTTCCATTATGGGTTCATGTTATTTTTATGTTTTCTTTAGTGTAGAGATGAGTAGAGAGTAGTCCATCCCCATGGGGGCTGGAGAAGAAGGTGATTTGATGATGTCATGGATTAGTGTGTGTGTTAATCTTCATCTTTTGAGCCTTACATCATTTCCATAACAATCTAATGGGATTTCACTCTTATCATTGATGTGCTAATTCTCTTGAATGAAGCTTAGCACATCTTAGATTAGTGGGCCTATTTTATGGGGACTGATGAGGTTAGGATAATGATGGAATGGAAGAGGGAAATATGACATGTGCATGTATGTGCTCATGTTGGCTTTATCAAAATGAATTTCTTGTATGTTTTAATGATTGTGATAAATCCTATTTCATGTGGAGACATAGTGGAATTTGAGTCATTATGCATGTGAACATATTAGCTTCATTTCAATTATTGTCTTTTATGTTTTAATTATAAGGTTTTATCTTATTTCATGTGGAGGCAAACATGGAATTGAGTTTTGTAGATTTCATGTATGACATGTTTTGATGAGCACATTTGAACACAAGACATTACACATTTTTGTATTCACATTCTTTCTCTACCACCTGAGGGGTTTAGTTTTATTTCTTATTTTTTATTTGTTTTGCATTGTAGTCTATTTTCGATCACATCTCTCTCTTATTCTCCCCCACTCGAGTATCGTGAATCCGACTGACACGCACTCCTGGTGGACCGACCCATACTTACCACCGCTTCAACGCGGTCGTGCACTTGTGGTATTTTTAACTTATTCAATCAAGTTGTTGGTGCCGTTTGCTGGGGAGCATCGTTTTTGTAGTCGAGTTCACCATTTTAGTGGGCGTTTTCCTTTGTGTTTTCATTTTATTTTCTCGTTTGGTTACTGGACGAATCTACAAGGGACGAGAGGACCCAAAGGAGCACAGAAGGAAGTGGCTAAAGTGTGGAGACCAGAATCCCTAGACAATCGACCAGTAGCAGATTTTAATCTTCCACTGGCAGCTCTGGTGCGTGTTTTTTGGAAATCTGTTTCAGTATAGCTTCCTTTGCTTTATTAGTTGTTTCCTATCAGTATTGATACAATGCATGCTCTGTTTTAGTGTTGAAAATTAATTTGGCTTGCATGACCCCTTGTTAAGACAACATGAACCATAAAACTCAAAGCAAAAGATTAGAGTTAGTGCCATCTAGGTCATGCATCATTTGTAGACCTTGCACACATTTGTCTTTTCTTTTCTTTACATTCTTGTTGCCGATTGCTGGTGTGAGGTACGTGCAACCGATCTCTCATTCACGCATGTTTAGATCATGCATTACTAAGTAATGTGCATTGTAACAAGTGTGAGTTGAGCGTTTGTTTGGAGAATTCATTTCTAGATTAAGACTCGAAAATGCTACTAAGGAAGGGTTGTCCCATACAAGATAAGGTGAGGGATTTCATCACCCTTTCCTTAGCCCGAAAAATCACACTAATCAAAGCCTAATTTCTACAAGCAATAAGACAATTGCCCTAAGGATTTTGGACGCACTGGGAGATTGATCGAGTTGAGACCATCATGACCTGATCAGAGCACTCAGCGCCATAATTACCAACCTCCTCATGCCTCATCGACAGGTTATTCTAACCAAACTCCGCTACCCCAGCAGCTTGACCCAATTGACCCCAATCTAGAACAAATCCTTCAAGTGTTCATGCAGAGCACATGAACCATGGTTACGCCCAACAATAATTTGGTCAAAGCATTGGAAATGCAAGTTAGCCAGTTTGCTCATCAGTTCCATGAACGTGAGAAAGGTCAAATGCCGAGTCAAGCTGTGGTTAATCTCGGGGGTCAACCTGCTAAGGCTAGGCAAATTGTGCACAATGTTGAAAATGACCCTTCCTAACATGCAAATGTTGTCCATACCTTAAGATCGGGAAGGGTTGTTGACAACAATGTGGAAATGCCTGAATCCAACATTGTTTATGACTCTTCCGAGGAGGGTCCTGAGTCTTTCAAGGAACCCAATTCTGAGACTCCTCCTCATGATAGTTATGTCCCCAAGTCACCATTCCCTCGTAGGTTGACCAAAAAATATGACGAGCATTGGGACAAAATCATTGAGGTACTTAGGGAAGTCAAGGTGAACACTCTGTTGTTTGACATCGTTCAGCAAATGTCACTGTATGCAAAGTTCCTTAAGGATCTTTGTACCATTAAGAGGAAAACAAATGTTCCCAAAAAGGCATTTCTGGTCGCCAATATGAGTTCTATATTGACACAACTCATGCAAGTCAAATACAAGCACCCTAGTTGTCCAACTGTTTCTTGCATGATCAGTAATGTGACAATTCCTCAAGCTCTATTGCATTTGGGAGCATCTGTGAATCTCCTGCCCTATTCTGTCTATGTCAAACTTGGAATAGGCAATCCTAAGCCAACGAGGACAACCCTCTAGTTGGCTGACAAATCTGTCAAGATTCCACGAGAACGTGTGGAGGATGTCCTTATTAAAGTGGGTGAGTTCGTATTCCCAGTCAATTTTGTCATCTTGGATACCGAACTTGTGTCCAACCCACAAGGACAAATTCCAGTGATCCTTGGGAGGCCATTTCTTGCAACATCTAATGTTTTGATCAATTGTCACAATGGCTTGATGAGGTTGTCTTTTGGAAACCTCACAGCGGATTTCAACATCTTTACTCTTCGTATGCAACCCGGGCTCTTCGACGATGTTGTCGGAGCCAATTTCGTTCAGGAAACGGATGAGCTCTAGTCATTGGGCATGTTCGACTCACATTGACATATTATTGAGGTGCCTAATGACGAGGTTGTGAGTGAAGATAATTTTGAGGAATCTGCCTGTGAACTTCTGGATGAGGAGGCACATCAGGGTGCTTGCTCCTCTTACTTTGTGACCCTTGAGCCACTTGAAATTAACTCTGAATCTAACAATGACCCAACTCCGGTGGAACTTAAACCACTCCCCGATAACCTTAAATACATCTTTTTAGGGGATAATGAGAACTTACCGCTCATTATTGTTTCTGATTTTGCAAAAGATCAAGAGGTTACCCTAAAAAAAGTGCTCTTTGAAAACAAGGAGGCTATCGGGTGGTCCTTGAAGGACATCAAGGGAATTAGCCAAGGTATTGTACAACATCGGATCCACATGGAAGAGGATTCTAGGCCCCACTAGGACCCACAACGAAGATTGAATCCTCCGCTGAAAGAAGCCGTCCGAAAGGAGGTTCTTAAGTGCTTAGATCATGGTATAATCTATCCTATTTCTGATAGCTCGTGAGTGAGTCCTGTCCATGTGGTTCCCAAGAAGTCGGTGTGATGGTTGTTGAGAATGAACATAATGAGCTTATACCAACAGGCCTGCAAATTGGCTGGCGAGGTTGCGTTGATTATCGGAAGCTCAATGCGGCAACGCGGAAAGATCATTTTCCGTTGCCATTCATTGATAAGATGGTGTAAAGGTAGCCGAACATGAGTATTATTGTTTTCTTGATGGATACTTAAGTTACAACCAAATTCCCATCGTCCCCGGGATCAGGAGAAAACCACATTTACTTGTCCCTTTGGCATGTTTGCCTACCGTCGCTTGCCCTTTGGGTTATGTAATGAGCCGGTAACATTCCAAAGGTGTATGCTCGGCATGTTCTCCGATATGGTAGAACGTTTTGTTGAGATTTTCATGGATGACTTTTCCATATTTGGCACTTTCTTTGATAAGTGCCTTCGTCACTTGAGCCTTGTCCTCAATCATTGTCGTGAGAACAACCTCTCTCTCAATTGGGAGAAATGTCACTTCATGGTGAAGCGAGAGATTGTACTTGGGCATGTGGTCTAAAGTAGGGGAATTGAGGTCGATCCTGCCAAAGTGGGTCTTATTGCTAATCTCCCACCACCACAGAATGTGAAGGATATCAGTGCATTTTTGGTGGATGCAGGATTCTATCAGTGGTTCATTCAGGATTTTAGCAAAATTGCTCGACCTCTCACAACCGTGTTGGCTAAGTATGCCATTTTTGAGTTCACACTGGATTGCCACCACGGTTTTTGACCGTGAAGAAATAGTTGACTTTAGCTCCCATAATTAAGGCACCAGTGTGGACTGAACCCTTCAAGTTAATGTGTGATGTGTATGACTTCGCTATAGGAGCAGTGCTTGGGCAATGATTGGACAAATTGCCTCATGTCATCTACTATGCCAGTAGAACACTCAATGATGCCCAATTGAACTGCACTGTGACCGAGAAAGAATTCTTAGTGATCATATTCACTTTGGAGAAATTCCGGTCGTACTTGATTGTCTCCCACATGATTATCTATTCTGATCACAAAGCCATCAAACACCTCATGGTGAAGAAAGATACAAAATCGCAACTCTTGAGATAGATCTTGTTGTTACAAGAATTTGATCTCGAGATACGGGACAAAAAAAGGTGTGATAATATTGTAGCAGACCACCTGTCTCGTCTTGAGACGGCCAACCCATAGGACCAAATTATTAATAACAAATTTCCTGACGAGCAACTGCTCACAATCGAAGATAACCCTTGGTTTGCCAACATCGTGAACTACCTAGTGATCGAGCAACTTCCTATGGGTTTATCAAAATCTGACCAAACCAAATTTAGATCTTATGTCAGATTCTTTCACTGGGACGACCCCTAACTATTCATATACTATTATGACCAAATTTTCAGACGGTGCCTCCAAAATAACGAGTTCCAAAGTGTGCTCTAATTTTTCCACTCTGAGGCATGTGGAGGACGCTTTGGAGCAAAGAAAACTGCTGCCAAGGTGCTCCAATATGGATTTTACTGGCCTTCTCTTCTCAAAGATGCTTACGAATTTTGTAAGCAATGCGATAGGTGTCAGCGTGTTGGAAGGATTAGTCGACGCGATATGATGCCTGTGCAAAATGTCCTTGTCGTTGACATCTTCAATGTGTGGGGCATAGACTTTATGGGTCCTTTCCCATAAAGTGGTCACCAAACAAGGTGGTCACCAAATTTTTAAAGGACATTTTTGCGCAATTTGGTACTCCTCGTACAATAATCCGCGATATGGCTACCCACTTCTGCAATCACTCCTATGAAGCGCTTATGAGGAAGTATTTGATCACCCACAGGATTGAGACCCTGTATCATCCGCAAACTAGTGGGCAGGTCGAAGTCTCTAACCGCCAATTAAAGAAAACCCTTGCGAAGACGGTTAATTTCTCGAGTAAGGATTGGTCGACTAAGTTGAATGACTCATTGCGGGCTTTCCACACTGTGTTTATGACCAATTTGGGTATTTCCCCATATCGGGTAGTGTACAATGATTGACATCATATCATGCATACATTTGTGTCTTATATCCATTATTTTTCACCTAAGCAATGCTACGTAACATGTTTAATGTTTAAGTTTCAGGAATAAACAAGTTTGAGGAGAAGAGGCACAAAAACGACTCAAAAGCAAGGAAAATGACTAAGTTGCAACAGGGAAGGATCCGAATGTAAGCCCAAAGGACCAATGAGCAAATCAAGAAACTATTTATTAGCAATTTGATTCGGTCCTGAGCTCCAACAACCTATTTGGATGCATCACACATGAAGACATGACGCCAGACAACCACATTCCAAAACCAGGCCAAATCCAGACAATATAGACCACCAATTGGTGGTCCAAGACCGCCAATTCGCGGACTGTTTTGGTCTGGATCCGCTAAGACTTTGGCGGGTCATGTATTAGGTTGTATGGAGTCTATTTTTGGTATACGTTTAGTCCCATACCGGGGGATTGTCCCGGATTGCCTTTTTCTATGGCTATAAATAGAACTCTTCGCCTCATTTGTATTCACCCATTGCTTGGTGACATTCTCTCTACTTTGAGTAAAAACTCAAGTTGGAGAAGAATGTCACTTGTAATGTGAGTCATCTAAATAACATAATTCTTCATAGTTTTGTTAGTTTTATATTTTCTTTATTTTTGATGCTTGCATGTTTAGTTTGTTTGTTTTCTTGATCATAGTATAATTAGAATGTCTTCCTTTCTTTATATGATTGTTTGATTAATGATTAGTGAGTAGTCCATCCCCATTTGGGGTGGAGAAGAGTGTGATGTGATTATGTGATGTATGAGGTGTGTGTGTTATCTTAATCCTTTGAGCCTTACATGATTTCCATAACCATCTAATGGGATTTCACTCTTATTTTTGATGTGCTAATGCTCTTGAATGAATCTTAGCTCATGCTTAGATTAGTGGGCCTATTTTTTATGGGGAATGATGAGGTGATGATAAGGATAGAGTTGATAAAGGAAACATGACTTGTGGTTGCATGTACTCTTGTTGTGCTGACCTTAATTAATGTCTCGTATGTTTTAATGAATGTGTAAATCTTATTTCATGTGGAGACAAAGTATGGTTTGGTATTTATGCATGAGTTCATTTAGCTTCATTCCAATTATTGTCTTGTTTGAGTGAGAATGAGTGGAGAGAGAGAGAGTGGTGACCAGCATGGAGAACCTTGGGTTCTCTAGGGTTTTCATCCTCTTTCACCATCAAAGCTTTGGTTTTTTTGCAGCAAAATGGACCCCAACCCTTGCCCTAGTCGTGGGTAGCAAGGACATGGAGAGTGTGGCTGCAAAGAGGCTCTCCATCCACCCCCATTGCATGCTTCATTCCCAGCCTTTGGGGATGAAGTGCACGTACCACCTCTAGGGAGTGATGAAACTCCCCAAGGAAGTGGAACGAGTTGTTTGTGGCTGGCCCATAGGCATCCACAGCCATTGAGTTCATCCAGTTGGCCATAAAAGGAGGAGAGAAGGTGGCAAATTGCTACAAGAATGAAGTGGTTGAAGCCTTGAAGAGGTTGGATAATGTCTTAGTTGGTTATTTCATTGCTTTTAGACCACACTTGCCGACTTTAGAGAAGCACCTCCACAAGATGTGGAGTTTGGTTGGAGGTGTGGAGATCATTAAAAGAAGTCAAGGTTTTCTCCTCTTTCGTTTCACTCTTGGAGAGGATAGGAAATGTGTTCTAGAGGGGGGACCATGGTTCATTCGTGGTTCTCCACTTGTTGTCCAAGAGTGGGCACCGGACGTGCTCTTCACAAGGGCAAACATCACCACCGTTCCCATTTAGATTCGTCTACCGGAGCTTGACATCCGATTCTGCTCACAAAGAGTGTTGAGCAACATCTCTAGTGTTCTTGGGAGACCCCTATACATGGATGAGCACAAGGCCTCGGGGAGAAGGCTGGTCTATGCAAGGGTGTGTGTGGAAGTGGCTCACGACTTCACATATCCGAGTTGGGTGGAGGTCGAAGTGGAAGGCACTGGCATGCATCGAGTTCTAGTGGAGTATGAATGGAGGCCCGGTATTGTAAGGATTGCTTGGCGTTTGGTCATGATGAGGAGAAATGTCCAAAGAAGAGGATAACCAAGAAGCAAGGAGAGGAGCACAAAGGAAAAGCTGAGAAGTGGGTGGTTGTATCTAGGAAGAGTGCTGGAAATGAGCTTGGAAGGAGTATGTCAAAGGGTGTTGAGGGAGTGACCCTTGGACGTGGGGAGGAAACAAGCAACATGGGCATCCCGGAGGTTATGAGAGAGGCTGGTCGGATGGGAGGGGAGAGAGGGGTGAGAGAGGCTGCTGGAGGAGATGATGATGTGGACACTAGAGGTGCTGAGGTGGATGGGGGGACAAGTGAGGAGGTGCCATGTGGAGAGCAAGCTAAGATAATTCACATGGAGGAAAATTGCTTGACTAAACCACTCTCTTGTTCTCCTAATTCTTTGGAGGCAACCAATGAGGGGAGGCTTTTGTCATATGAGTGGGAGTAGATTAGGAGACAAAGGAGAAGGCTCTAGAGTGGGCAAACCGAATTCTGCTGTGGGTGCAAGTGGGAGGGACTCTATTGGTATCCAAGAAGGGAAAGGTGGAGTAGAGCAGAAAAGTGATGCTTCCACTTTGGGACAAGCCAATGGGATGGGCTTTGAGTGCTCTATGTGTGAAGAGGCTGCTGTGGAAGGACCAAGTCAGCATGAAGAAGACAAAATAGAAGCAAACATGTTTCAAATCAAGGGACACAACTTGAAGGGCTCCTCTCATGAAGTGGGGTGTGCATTTAGTAAAACACCCATGCATGGGAATATTCGTGAGATGCATGAGGAGGACAAATTTTATGAAGGAGAATTATCATGCAAAACACTCCAGCAAGACCATGAGGCTTTAGGTGAAAGACTTGAGAAGGAGAAAGGCACTTTGCAAGGAGAGCATGGGAAGTTATGTGGACTAGCCTCCTTGGTGCATAAGGAGGCGGGTTGGGTTTCACCTTCCAAATTGGCACGCACAAAGGAGAGTAAAGAGAAATTCGGTCATCAAAGTGAGGGAATGTTTGAGGTCCTCCGAAATTCAGAAGACCAAGACATGGAGAGAGATGGGGAAAGGCGGCAAGAAGAGTGTGAGGGCTCGTGCTCAAAGAAGGTATACTCGCCACCACCGTTTAGACGATCCGGGAGGAAAAGTAGTTGGAGTAAGAATACCCATACAGAAGAGAAGGGGGGTCACCCTGTACCTTAACCCTATGAATGTGTTAGTGTGGAATGTGCGTGGCGCAAATGGACCCGGCCGCACACTCATGATTAGGGGTCGAATAAGGGAGGTAAATCGGGACGTGGTTTGCCTTGTGGAGCACAAGGTTAAGTACAAGAAACTTGAGTGATTCAAGCGAGCAATTTGGCCTCATGCTTGGACGTCAAATAACATGGTTGTAGACTCGGGGTGCATTCTAGTGTTATGGAATGACCAGCTGGTAGACTTAAGAATTACTTTTGAATCAACTCAATTGCGCCACTTCCTTGGGAGCTTAAGAAAGGATGGCACTGAATTTGCTCTTACGGCAATCTATGGTGAAAATGGCCATGTGGAGAGGAGAGCATTGTGGAGGGACTTAAATGAAGTGGCACCACATGGGGAGCGACCGTGGCTGGTTGGTGGGGACTTTAATTGCATCCAGAAGGCTACTAAAAAGCGAGGTGGAGCTGCTGGAAATGAGGTGGCAATTCAGGAGTTTAATGAGTGTCTTGACACCATTCAACTACTTGAGATGCCATCAACTGGAGGTGACTTCACTTGGTCCAACTCGTCGGAGGGAACTGCATGCATCAAGACAAAGCTGGACCTAATATTAATTAACAATGCATGGCTCGAGGTGTTCCCCAATTCCTTCTACATTATTGGTGAAAAGGACTTGAGTGATCACACCATGCTTGTCATGAAAACGGAAGGAAATGAAAGGAGGAAAAAGAATATTTTCAGATTTGAAAACTATTGGGCGGATCACGTGGACTTTGGAGGAGTCGTACAACAAGCTTGGACTACATATGTGAGAGGTACACCTATGTTTCGTATAGTGAGGTAGCTGACTGAAGTCAGGAAAGCACTAATTAAGTAGAGTTGGAGCACCTTTGGAAATGTTACAAACAAGATGGGAGGGGCTAGGGACTCTCTTGTGCAAGTGAGGAGGCGAAGGCTTAGTGACCCGAGTAGTGGCGAGCTTGCTGAAGTTGAAAACGCAGCAAATGATACTCTTGCCCGGATCCTTGATTGGGAGGAGTCCATTATACGATAAAAATCTAGAGTAAAGTGGTTGAAAGAGGGGGACCGAAACACTAGGTTCTTGCAAGCGCATCGTAGAGTGAGGAGAGCCACCAATCAAGTGAGGCAAGTGGGAGAGGGGGATAATCTAGTGGAGGATGAGAACGACATCCGGGAAGCGTTCCGGTCTTTTTATGCTAACTTGTTTGCTCATGGTTTTCAGGTTCAACCCCTTAAAAATTCAATTATTATACCACAAGTTACAGTGGAGGAGGGGGCTGATTTGACACGGAAGTTGGACCCAAAAGAATTGAAAGATGTAGTGTTGAACGCCAATATTGATAAAGCGTCGGGGCCCGATGGTTTCAATGCAATGTTTTTCAAGGCAGCATGGAGCATAATTCAGAGGGACATGGTAAAGGTTGTCGCGTCATGCTTGGATAGTCGAAGGGTTATCACACAATGGAACAACACATCCATCACGATCATCCCGAAGAAAAAGGCACCGACGCTGGTGGAGGATTTCCGGCCCATTGCTCTATGTAATGTGACGTATAGGTTCACATCCAAGGTCCTTGCAAACCGCTTGAAGAGGATATTACCATGCCTGATAGGGGAAAATCAAAGCGCATTCGTCCAAGGACGAAGAATTAGTTATAACATCCTTCTCGCACACGAGCTCTGCCACAAGCTACATCTCGAGAAGGGGAAAGGACGTATGTGCATAATGCTCGATATCAGGAAAGCATATGACTCAATCTCTTGGGAGTTCCTCGACCATGTGATGAAGAGATTTGGCTTCCCGGATAAGTGGAGACGACTGATTTTTGCTTGTGTGGAGGCATCTTTTGAGGTGACAGTAAATGGAGCAAACTCCACACCGTTTCGAGCCAAAAATGGACTACGACAAGGTGATCCCCTAGCCCCCTACTTGTTCGTGATGTGCATGGAGGTGCTGAGTGAAATGGTGAAGATGGCGGTCATGGACAAGAAAATTGAGCCGTTATATTGTGGAGATGTCATTTTATCACACCTTTTGTTTGCCGACGACGTCCTACTCTTCGCAAGGGCTACCAAAGCAAACTCTCAAGCCATTAGACTAATTCTTGAGGAGTTTACAGCAAGCTCGGGTCTGAAATTTAACGCCTCGAAAAGTCAGGTCTTCATGGGGGAGACGGGATGAATGGAGCTTGGATTGTGGCACCCCTTGGGATGGAGCGAAAGGCGTTTCCGGTGGTGTATCTTGGGCTGCCATTATTTTTTGGAAGAATGGGGAGATCGCATTGTGTACCACTCATAAACAAGCTAAAGGCTCGCCTCTTAACATGGCAACAAAGGCTTCTTTCTATGGCTGGGCCAGTGGAACTAGTACGGAGTGTCCTCACCTCGTTCAACATTTATTGGACTTCAGCATTTCTTCTACCAATAAGCGTCTTGCATGAATTGGATAGCATAATGTGCCATTTTATTTGGGGAGGGGAGAAGAAGTGGGTGGCGGTGGCTTGGAAGGACATTTTTACTCCAAAAGACGAAGGAGGCCTCAGATTAAGGAGGCTAACGGAATGGAATGATGCGGGCCTTCTCCTGCAGTTTTGGCTTGTGGTGGCGAACAACACTTCCCTTTGGGCTAAGTGTGTCCGGCGAAAATACCTACGGAACCGATCCATTTGGCTTGCAAGACCACCACCTACCTCATCATGGGCATGGCGAGGGCTGCTGCGAGTCCGAGATATTGCTAGGAGACACATCCAATATGAGGTGGGAAATGGGGAAGTGATTCGGTTTTTCCAATTTCCTTGGTGTGGTGAACCATTTCAATGCACAAGCTGGGGTGACCAGCTTCACTATGAGATGGGGGTTCCTTGGGATGTAAAGGTGTCGTACTTCATCCGAGAGGGTCGTTGTACCTCCCTCCCCCACGTTCCAGCAGGATGGAAGAAGTTTGCTCAAGGATAAGCCAAATGCGCATTCATGGAGGAGAGGATAGACCGGTTAGACCAGATGGGACGGGTGCAACACTTGGGATGAAGGAAGTATGGAGTTGGGTGAGGCAACCGGGTAGGAAAGTCCCTTGGGCGGGAATGGTATGGCACAAATTTGCTGTCCAAAGTACACACTCACAGCTTGGCGAGCATTGAAGGGGCATCTGCTCACAAAGCGGCAAATGATAAAGCAAGGAGTAATTCTAGACCCAACTTGTGTGCTATGTGAAGACCAAGAGGAAGACATGGAGCATCTTTTCTGGAATTGTCAATACACAAAGGAGGTGTGGAGGTGTCTCCTCAACCTCATGCAGCTCCACCAAACTGCAGCAAGAAACATAGAGAGTGAGGTCTTGCGACTTTCACATGCGAGTGGAAGCCGACTTGACAAAGTGGTTAGAAAGTGGGTGGTAAGTGCTACGATATATGAATGCTGGCATGAGCGGAACCGTAGGATTTTTGAGGGTGAGAGGCAGCAACCGCAAGCTACCATTGCTGTAGTCAAAGATATAATCCGGAGCATGAGCTATCAAGCATCCAAACTCACCAAAGATGAAGGAGAAGCGAGACATTTTCAGGATACTTGGAACTAAGTCCAACTTCTAAAATTTGATGAGATGTAATTATTTCCTTATACTACTTGACCTTCACGTGAGTACAAATAGGTGGTAGGGAGAAACCGGTTATGCATGTGGCATACGCCCACGAACTAAACGAACAAATGTAGATGTAAACAGTTTTTTACTAATACAAATTTAGAGGCTAAGCCTCCCTTTTGCTTTGCAAAAAAAAATTATTTTCTTGTTTGTTTTATTGATAATGTGTTATCTTATTTCACGTGGACGCAAAGTTGGATCTAGTTTTATGGCTTTCATGTACTACATGGTTTGACGAGCACAATTGAATACACACACCTACACAAAATTTTTGCATTCACATTCTTTCTCTACCCCCGGGGTTTAGTTTTATTGATTCTTCATTCCTAGTTTAGTGTAGTGTAACCAAACTCTTTCTCTCCTTTGTTTCCCATTCACCTTCGAACTAACCAAAGTCCACACACCTCCCTGTGGATCGACCCGTATTGGCCACCGCTTCAACATGGCTGTGCACTTGCGGTTATTATAACTGAATCAATCTTACAACAAGGCTTGCCACCTACCAGTCGAGCTTGAGCATTATGCTTTCTGGGTGATTAAGAACCTGAATATGGATGTTGATAAAGCAGGGGCGCAACGTAAACTCGACATTGTGGAACTGGAAGAGCTACGCAATGATGCGTTTGAAAATGCCAAAATTCATAAGCCCCGAGTCAAGATGTTTCACGATCGCATGATTATGCAAAAGGTGTTTACGGTCGGGCGGAAGGTGTTGCTCTACGATTCTCGGCTTCATTTGTTTGCGGGTGAGCTCTGAAGTCGTTGGTCTGGCCATTTTTTTGTGCAAACCGTATTTCCTCGTAGAGTGGTTGAAATTCTGAACCAAGGGAATGGGGACGTGTTC
This sequence comes from Triglochin maritima, assembly GCA_963682175.1. Taxonomy (NCBI): domain Eukaryota; kingdom Viridiplantae; phylum Streptophyta; class Magnoliopsida; order Alismatales; family Juncaginaceae; genus Triglochin; species Triglochin maritima. Next base: position 35,458,240 of record OY821773.1, on the reverse strand, counting down.
AAAGTTAATGGACAATGCCTCAAACCTTACTGGGAGGGGGCACCATCTGAACTCGAGGAGGTCATGTTCCTTCATGAACGTCTCTCGCACTCAACCATTCACGTTCATGCATGAATGATTGAGATTTCATGTTTATACATAGTTATATTTGAAAAGAAAAAACAAAAAAACACCTCCTCCATGTGTAGATCTTTCTTTTCTTCTCTATACCTCTCCATAAGTTGTCTAATAAGAAATATGGCCTCTATCGTTGACCTTCCAGGCATGAAACCAAATTGATTATCTCTAACAGATGTTTGTTTCCTTAGACGGTGCTCAATTACTCTTTCCCACAATTTCATAGTATGACACATGAGCTTGATACCTCTATAATTAGTGCAACTTTGAATATCTCCTTTATTCTTGTAAATTGGCACCAAAGTACTCCTTCTCCACTCATTTGGTATTTTATTTTTCTCAAAGATACTACTAAACAATTTAGTTAACCACATTACTACTTTATCCCCAAGACATTGCACACCTCAATCGGGATCTCGTCTGGTCCTAAAGCCCTACCAACTTTCATCCTTTTTAAGGTTTCCTTAACCTCAACTTCTCTTATCCTCCATACAAATCGTTTATTAGATTCCTCAATTGTATCATCCACTTCAAAAGTGTCGCTATCATTTTTCCAATGAACAACTTATCAAAATACCCTCTGCACCTTTCCTTGATATCCTCCACCTTAACTGAAAGGTTATTATTATCATCTTTAATGCATTTAACTTGGTTAAGGTCTCTAGTTTTCTTCTCTCTTATTTTAGCCAACTTATATATTCCAACATCTCCCTCTTTTGATCACAAATTTTGGTATAAATTCTCATAAAAAACCCCTCTAGCCTCTCTTACTGCTTTCTTAGCTTTTTTATTAGCCAACTTATACTCTTCTAAGTTAGTTTAATTTTTCTCTTTAAACCACATCTTATAACAATTTTTCTTAGTTTTAATTTCCTTTTGTACATCATCATTCCACCACCATGTGTCTCTCGAATCTAGTCTACCTCCTCAACTCTCCCCACAAACTTCTTTAGTCACTCATCGAATGTAAGATAACATACCCTCCCACATACTAGGAGTATCTCCTACAATATCCCAAGGTCCCTCTGCTATAAGTTTATCCCTAAATCGAATACATTTTTCTCCTCTAAGATTCCACCACTTAATCTTCACATCTTTATTACACTTATTTCGTACCACACCAATACGAAAGTGAAAGTTCACTACTAGCAACTTATGTTGAGTCACCACACACTCTCCAGGTATTACCTTACAATCTATATAATATCCTCGATCCTCTTTTCGAGTAAGCACAAAATCAATTTGGCTCCGATGTTGACCACTACAAAATGTGACTAAATGAGATTCTCTTTTCCTAAAGAAAGTATTTGCTTCCATGAGGTCATATTGTTGGCTTTTTGGCCTTAATCTATGTTTTGATGATTTAATCAACCTAATCTTAATTATGATCATGTAAAGTAGCACACATGTTGCATTTCATATATATTGCTTTGTGCTAACCTTTACAGGTACTGAGGACTCAACGAAGAAAGGAAATCAAGTCAAGACATGTAATCAAGCTCTATTGAAGACATGTATTTTGTATTTTGTTTGAGTGTTAGGAACTTGTGTAAATTGAGCATACTTGAGCTAAAAACTAGTCAACCACACACTAGGATCCCTATAGAAGTCACAAACAAAATTTCACATAATTTGGACTTCAATAGATCATCCAAACAAAAACCAGAATACACCTAAACAATACTTGAACTGCCTGGACCAAAACGGTCGACCGTTTAAACCTTTTTGTTCGACCGTTCACACGTGTCACATGACCATTTGTTTTTCCGTATTATACCCAATGGTCGTATTCGTATTATTCCCAAATACACCAAAATTACCAAACATCCGGTTGACCGAAACTTTCCTAGCGGTCGACCCAACCAACACAATTTGGTCTCCAAGAAGTGTCTGGACTTATTCGGTCGACCAATCCTCTGAGCCCGTTCGACCGTTAACTTAAGTGAACTCAAGTCAAAGCTGAATTTTGACCAAACGGTCGAACGACATACCAGTTTCGGTCGACCAGTTTTACGCAGAATTGGGTCCTGCAAGTTTCTGTTTTGTGCATCTTACACCAACTCTCACCCAATCAACCCCAACGGCTATCCTCTCTCTAATGTCTATATAAAGAGTTGTAAAACACATTTCTACACAACTCTCCCACACATATTTGACTCCTACATTGGAGAGATCATTCCTAACTCTCTAAGCCTAAAATTTTCACACTTAAGATCAATTCCAATCTTTCTCAAGTGTGCTCAAGTTTAGAAAGTGATTGTCTCACTCAAGTTTGTTGCTGTCAAAGAAGAGTAAAGGTTTCGGTGAAAGCCTGAAGCATCCCTCTCGGATTGTGAGAGGTGTAGCCAAGCTCGGCGAGGGTTGTTTGCGAGTTTGAGGATTGTAAAGGCGTTCTCTCCTAGCCCGGAACGGGGAGTGGTTAGTGAAGTGTTAGTGAAGTCGTGAACGAAGCTCGGTGATCCGAGCGGAGCTTGCAAGAGAGGACTAGGACCCGGGTGAGGTGCCAAACCTCTATAAAAATCCCCCGACTTCTTGTGGTTTGCCTTTTCCTTCCCTTTACTTGCTTGTTTTGTTTTTAATTCCGCTGCATCATCTTTCGGCTTGCAAGTAGAGTTTGTTTTGGATTAAAAGGTGATTAGAGGTTGTGGAACCATAACCCACACGATCCAACATTTGGTATCAGAGCCTTGTGAGCTAAATCGTTTACTTAACTGTAATTTTTAGCAATGGCTTCTACAACTAATCACATAGCAGGATTATGCACCACTAGACCTCCTTTACTTAATGGGTCAAACTATGATTATTGGAAAATAGGATGAAAATCTTCCTAATTTCAAAAGACCTAATGTACGGATGTTTCTTCAAAATCCATACACACCCCCAAATGAAGATGTATTAGATTCACTTAGTAGGCCTAAAATGAAAGAAATTGAGATGAACTCAAAATTCATGAACATCTTGTATTGTGGCCTTAATGAGGGTGAGTATAATAGAATTAGAGGGTGTGTTAGTGCATATGAAATTTGGCATAGACTACAAATGCATCATGAGGGGGATATCAAAACTAAGGAAACCCGCATTAGTCTCCTCATGCATAAATATGAAATATTTTCTATGCAAATCGGTGAAAACATAAGTGACGTGAACACTCGCTTCACCGATATCACTAACTCTGTTTTGGTTCTTGGAAGAAGATTAAATGAAGGAGAGATGACAAAGAAATTCCTCTGGTCGCTAAGTCATGATTGGGAAGATAAGGTGGTCGCAATTGAAGAAAGACACGACCTTTCCCAACTCAAGATGGAGGAGTTAATTGGAAATGTCATGGCTTATGAGCTCCAAATTAACCATAGAAAGGAGAAGGAAGCCTCCAAGAACAAACCAACCTTGGGACTACATGCAAATATTAACCAACCAAGGAGGAGTGTATAAGATGAGGACATTGAAGTCCTAGCCAAAGACTTCTTCAAATACCTAAAGAATGATAAAGAAGAAAAGAATGAAAGAAGAGGTAGAAGAAGTGAAAAGATAGAAAAGAAGAAGGAGACGGAAGAGAGTGAAAATGAGAGAAAAGAGAAGGAGAAGAAAAATGAGAGAAGGGGAGAAAATGAGAGTAAGAAAAAGTAGAAGAGGTTGGAATCTCACAAGGCTACATGGGACGATTCATCGTCATCCAAATTAACCACACCTTCATCAACAAAGGAATATGCACATATGTGCTACATGGCAATTCAAGATGAAGGAAGTGAGGTATCCTCTAACTCTTACTCTAGTAGATCACATTCTTGCTCATCTAAGTCATATGCTAGTGATAGTTCATGTTCCAAAGAAGAAACATATTCTCATGAGGAACTTCAAAATGCATTTCATGATTTAGTTAAACAATATAAGATTATTTGCGAAAAGAACAAAAATGCTAGAAAGCAAATAAATGATCTCAAATGCCAAATTGAACTAATCATGAATGAGAAAAATGAGGTGCTTGCTAAACTTGAAACTAATGCATCAACTCTTGACAAGTTAAATGCAACACCTACAGATGTTAAACAATTAGATCTTCATGCTTGCAATGTGCAATAAAGAAAAGATCTAGAAAAGTTCAAAAATGGAACTAAGATGCTTAACATGCTATTAGGGAGTCAAAGACAATCTTTGCAAAAACATGGTTTAGGATTTAATGCTAAATTGAAAAACCATGCATCTTATACAACTTTAAATGGAAAGCAACTTGTTGTAAAGCATACGTCCTTAAATGTGTGGGCTCCTAAAACCAAAATGGTTTGGGTTCCCAAAGCTAACATTCAAGGACCCAAAGTTGTTTGGGTACCTAAATCTACACTTGTAGGTGCTTGAGGAAGAAATCGGTGGTGACCGGGCGAGCTTAAGAGTCAAATTGAAAGTCGGGTGAATCACCGAATGAAGGGTAGAACCAATTCATGCTTCAAGTTGGTATATTTTCATATCCTCTAAATTTTTCGATAAAATTGGTTCTAGTCTAGGATACATGCTCAATTGACATATCAATTACCCATTCATTGCAAATCCTAAATTTTTGAATAACATCCATAGTTTTAGAGTCAAATTATCTAAATGGATGTAAAAATGGGAAATGAAAACATCACATGCTAAATTGTAGTATTTGCTTGATGTTAATAGGGGAGGATTAAGAATTGAACTTAATTGAAAAGTCATATTCATATCGATAGGGGAAGCTTATTGAATAACATTTTCTTAGAGTAATGAACTGCAAAATTTAGGGGGAGCAACTTCATTATGAGACATCCACATTGAACTTAAATCATATAATTTTTTTTAATAAATATCAACTTTTGATGGATGTCAAAGGGGGAGAGATAATTAAGGGGGAAAACTTGGAATTTGAGTCAAATTGAACAAAAACTATGCACATACATAGGGGGAGCATTTATATGCATAGTTACATATAAAAATTCCATGTATTAAGATATAGTAAAGATAGAGGTTGCCATCATAAAAAAAGGGGAGATTGTTGGCTTTTTGGCCTTAATCTATGTTTTGATGATTTAATCAACCTAATCTTAATTATGATCATGTAGAGTAGCACACATGTTGTATTTCATATATATTACTTTGTGCTAACCTTTACAGGTACTGAGGACTCAACGAAGAAAGGAAATCAAGTCAAGACATGTAATCAAGCTCTTTTGAAGAAATGTATTTTGTACTTTCTTTGAGTCTTAGGAACTTGTGTAAATTGAGTATACTTGAGCTAAAAACTACTCAACCACACACTAGGTTACCTATAGAAGTCACACACAAAATTTCACATAATTTGGACTTCAATAGATCATCCAAACTAAAACCGAAAAACACCTAAACAATACTTGAACTGCCTGGACCAAAACGGTCAACCATTTAAACCTTTTTGTTAGACCGTTAACACGTGTCACATGACCGTTTGTTTTGTTGTCTTATACCCAACGATCGTATTCGTATTATTCCCAAATACCCCAAAATTACTGATTGACATCATTTCATGCTCATATTTGTATCTTATATCCATTATCTTACACCTACGCAATGCTACGTCACGAGTTTTATGTTTGAATTTCAGAAATAAAGAGGTTTGAAGAGAAGAGTCATGAAAGGACTCAAAAGTAGGAAAAAAGGACTTAATTGTGAGACTTGAGGACTAAGATGCAAAGGAGAAGGACCTGAACGTAAGACCGAAGGACCTAAGAGCAAAACAGGAAACTCCACACCATCATGGGGAGTATTTTGGCAATTCGAATCGGGTCGGAGCTCCAACAAGCGAATAGATGCATCCAAGACCAACAAATATATCAAGGCAAGCCCAAAACAAATTCAACTTGATCTGGATCCTGTAGACCGCCGATTGGCGGTCCGGATCTTCCCGGATCCGATGCAACTTCTGGAGCGCGTGTATTAGAGGATGTTTAGGCTATATTTGGTATTTGTTTAGTCCCACAACGGGGGATTGTCCCGGATTACCTTTTTCTAGGGCTATAAATAGAACTCTTCACCTTCTATTGTAAACCACCCATTGCTTGGTGGCATTCTCTCTACTAAGGAGTAAGCCTTGAAGCAAAACTCAATGTGGAGAAGAATGCTACCTTCAATGTGAGTCATTGTTAATAAAATAATTATTCTAGTTTCTTTTACTCTTGTCTTTTAATTTGTGCATGCTTGTTTAGTCTTTCCTTTCCTTTTAAGCTTCTTTAATGCTCCCTTCTTGCTTAATTAAATTTCCTTTCAGTATAATGTTTCATTTTGTTAATGTAGGTAGTGTAATGATTAGTAAGTAGTTCCATACCCTTTGGGGGTGGAGTAGATGTATGTACATGTTATGTAGGTGGTATGAATGCTAGATATTATTGTTTGTGAGAGATATTAGTATGCTTACTTGAATTAATAACAACTTTACTTGATGGTTTCTACCATAGCTAGGTACACTCCATGCTCATTATGTTCTTAATAACAACCTTGCGTTGCTCATATTAATCACCTAGCTTAATGTTGTAAATGATAGGTCTTTCCATGAGGTACTTCTTATGCATTAACAAACACTAACCACACTTGAGCTTATTGTATGCATTCACCACACATATTTCATGTGCACACACACACTCCACCACTTAGGGGTTTTCCATTCCTGAGTTTTATCTCCTTTCATTATTTGCTTAGTTTAGTTCTTCTTGTGATTTCATTTCAGCCTTCCTAGTTTACTAGTTTAGATTAGTGTAGTTAGTGTAATCAATCTTTCTCTCCTTTCGTTCCCACTCACGTTCGCACAAACCAAAAGTCGACACACCTTCCTGTGGATCGACCCGTATTTCCCACTGCTTCAACGTGGTCGTGCACTTGCGGTTTAATATAAAACGAATAAATCAATTACCAAACATCCGGTCGACCGAAACTTTCCTAGCGGTTGACCGAACCAACACAATTTGGTCTCCCAGAAGTACCTGGACTTATTCGGTCGACCAATCCCCTGAGCCTGTTTGACCGTTAACTTAAGTGAACTCAAGTCAAAGCTGAATTTTGACCAAACGGTCGAACGACATACCCATTTCGGTCGACCGGTTTTAGGCATAATTGGGTCCTGCAAGTTTCTGTTTTGTGCATCTTACACTAACTCTCACCCAATCAACCCCAACGGCTATCCTCTCTCTAATGCCTATATAAAGAGTTTTAAAACACATTTCTACACAACTCTCCCACACATATTTGCCTCCTACATTAGAGAGATCATTCCTAACTCTCCAAGCCTAAAATTTCCACACTTAAGATCAATTCCAATCTGTCTCAAGTGTGCTCAAGTTTAGAGAGTGATTGTTCCACTCAAGTTTGTTGTTGTCAAAGAAGAGTAAAGGTTTCGGTGAAATCCCGAAGCATCCCTCCCAGATTGTGAGAGGTGTAGCCAAGCTCGGCGAGGGTTGTTCGCGACTTTGAGGATTGTAAAGGCGTTCTCTCCCGGCCTGGAACGGGGAGTGGTTAGTGAAGTCGTAAGCGGAGCTCGATGATCCAAGCGGAGCTTGCAAGAGAGGACTAGGACCCGGGTGGGGTGCCGAACCTCTATAAAAATCCCCCGACTTCTAGTGGTTTGCATTTTCCTTCCCTTTACTTGCTTGTTTTGTTTTTAATTCCGCTGCATCATCATTTGGCTTGCAAGTAGAGTTTGTTTAGGATTAAAAGGTGATTAGAGATTGTAGACTCATAACCCATACGATCCAACACATATGCTACAACGAAATTTAGAAAATCTTGTCCTTCTTGGTTCCAAACACTAAACCCAAACCCTCCTTGGATATGTTCAAACCCTTCGCTATCATTACCAACATGACCGTTAAAATCTCCTCCAATACAAAGTTTCCCGCTACTAGGAATCCCTCTCACCATAATGTCAAGGTCCTCCCAAAACTGTTTCATCACTGTTTTGCTCAAACCTACTTGTGGGGCATAGGTGCTAATGACATTCAAAATCAGTTTTTCGATAACTAACTTAATCAAAATTATTCGATCACCTTGCCTTTTAACCTCTACCACCACATCTCTTAGACTCTTATTTACTAAGATTCCTACTCCATTTTTGTTTCCATCTTTTCCACTATACCATAACTTAAACCCTGTATTTTCTACTTCTTTGGCTTTTTCACCTACCTATTTCATCTCTTGAACACAAAGAATATTGACTTTTCTCCTGTTGATCACATCCACTATCTCTCTCGACTTTCCTATTAAATATCCAACATTCCAACTACCTATGTGTATCCTACTATCCGAAATTTCATCAACTTAATTGTATTTAGCATGGCTAGCACATCTTATAGTGTAGAGGGTTTGTGCACAACTAGACATCCTTTGCTAAATGGCTTAAATTATGAGTATTGGGAGAATATAATGAAAAATTTCTTGATTTCAAATGACCTTAGGTATTGGATCTTCTTGCAAAACCATTACATACCCCCAATGAAGAAGAACTTGACACTTTAATTATATTTATTTTGAGTCTTTGGAACTTGTGTAAACTTGAGCATACAAGAGTAAAGTTACTCACATGCACACTAGGTCCTTGTAGAAGTCACACATAAAAATTCCATCAATTGGACTTCAATAGGTCACCCAAACCTTAGTCATAAAATCAATTAAACCAAACCTAGACTTCCAGTGCTAATCGGTCGACCGGAATCAGTTCTCTGTTCGACGGATTATAACACACTCTAAGTGACTTTTCCCAGTTTAACCAGTCGACCACCTTTGACCTTTGGGTTGACTGTTCCCGTATTTTTTGGATGACTATTAACCTTGTCATCTTATACAATGGTCGTACTCGTATAAATTTACCTAACCCCAATTGGCAGGCGGTCAAACGTTGACCTGAAAACGGACGACCGGGGAACACAATGCTTGAGACCAAAGTGCGTGTTATTTTTGATTGAACATCACCAGTCTTTGTGTTCGACCGTTATACCTTTACCTTGGCCAAAACCCCTAGATTGGTCGATCAACCCATGACCGGGTTTGACCAATGACTTAAGTTGTATCCCAAGTGGTTCGACCGTTCTCTAGTTTGTTCGAACATTTTTTTTATTCTTAAAGAAAAAGTCGACGGTGTGATTGATTCGTTTTATATTAAACCGCAAGTGCACGGCCGCGTTGAGGCGGTGACAAATATGGGTTGATCCAGAGGGAGGTATGTCGACTTTTGGTTTGTGCGAAGGGGAGTGGGAAATAAAGGAGAGAAAGATTGAGTACACTAACTACACTAATCTAAACTTGTAAACTAGGAAAGCTGAAATGAAATCACAAAACAAACTAAACTAAGCAACTAATGAAATGAGATAAAACTCAGGAATGGAAAACCCCTAAGGGGTGGAGTGTGTGTGTGCACATGAAATAAGTGTCGTGAATGCATACAATAAGCTCAAGTGTGGTTAGTGTTTGTTAATGCATAAGAAGTACCTCTTGGCAAGACCTATCATTTACAACACTAACCTAGGTGATTAATATGAGCAATGCAAGATTGTTATTTAGAACATAACGAGCATGGAGTGTACCTAACTATGGGAGAAACCATCAAGCAAAGTTCTTATTAATTCAAGCAAGCATACTAATATCTCTCACAAACAATAATATCTAGTATTCATACCACCTACATAACTTGTACATAGATCTACTCCACCCCCAAAGGGGATGGAACTACTCACTAATCATTACACTACCTACATTAACAAAATGAGACATTATACTGAAAGGAAATTTAACTAAGCAATAAAGGAACATTAAAGACGCTAATTGAAAGAAACATAAACCAAAGAAACATGCAAGAATTAAAAGACAAGATTAAACGAAACTAACAACAATTATTTTATTACCAATGACTCACATTGAAGGTAGCATTCTTCTCCACCTTGAGTTTTGGTTCAAGGCTTACTTCTTAGTAGAGAGAATACCACCAAGCAATGGGTAGTTTACAATAGAAGGTGAAGAGTTCTATTTATAGCCATAGAAAAAGGTAATCTGGGACAATCTCCTGATGTGGGACTAAACAAATACCAAAAATAGCCTAAACATCCTCTAATACACGTGCTCCAGATGTTTAATTGGATCCGGGAAGATCTGGAGCGCAAATTAACAATTCCAGACAGCCAATTGGTGGTCTACAGGATCCGGATCGAGTTGAAATTTGTTTTGGGCTTGTCTTGATATATTTGTTGGTCTTGGATGCCTCTACTTCACTTGTTGGAGCTCCGACCCAAATGGAATTGCCAAAATACTCCCCATGATGGTGTGGAGTTTCCTGTTTTTCTCTTAGGTCCTTCGGTCTTACGTTCTGCTCCTTCTCCCTCGCATCTTAGTTCCCAGGTCTCACGATTAAGTCCTTTTTCCTGCTTTTGAGTCCTTTCATGGCTCTTCTCTTCAAACATATTTATTTCTGAAATTCAAACATAAAACTCATCACATAGCATTGCTTAGGTGTAAGATAATGAATATAATATACAAATATGAGCATGCAATGATGTCAATCACGGTGCTTCCCGATTCGGTCGATCGTTGAGGGACGAAATTGCGGATTCTGAGTTTTTGTTTGTGTGTTCTTCACGCAACTTAACCAATTCATCCCAAATACCTATATCTCTCTTGGAGCTTATAAATAGAGGTTCCCCAACCTTCTTTGGACAACTCTCACACATTTAATTGTCTCATACACTAGAAAGCATTCTCCAATCTTCAAATCTCCAAATCCTATGCTTCAATCCTAAAATTCACCACTTGATCAAATTCCCAATCAGACTCATGTGTGCCCAAGTTAAATAGTGTTGAATACTCAGATTACTTTTCTTGACAAAGAAGTAAAGGTTTCATTGAAGGCCTGAAGCATCCCTCTCGGATTATGAGAGGAGGTTCCAAGCTTGGCGAGGGTGTTTGCAAGCTTGAAGTGTAAAGGTGTTCTCTTCGGCCAGAAAGGAGAAGTGGATAATGAAGTCGTGAGTGGAGCTCGTGGATTAGAGCATAGCTTGCAAGAGAGGAAGTAAGATCCGGTGGTGGAACTGAACCTCTATAAAAAACCTTGTTTCCATTGTGGTTTGCATATTCTTCTTTACTTCTTTTATTTGTTTGTTTCCGTTGTATCTCTTGCTTAATCAAGTAGAGAATTAACTTAGTGATTAGATTAATTAGGGTCATCGATCCTAACAATTGGTATCAGCGCATAGGTGCTAAATTTCATAACTTAATTGTATTTAGCATGGCTAGCACATCTAATAGTGTAGAGGATTTATGCACAACTAGACATCCTTTGCTAAATGGGTTAAATTATGAGTATTGGAAGAGGAACTTCACACTTTAATTATCTTTATTTTGAGTCTTTGGAACTTGTGTAAACTTGAGCATACAAGAGTTAAACATACTCACATGCTCACTAGGTCTTTGTAGAAGTCACACATAAAAATTCACATCAATTGGACTTCAATAGGTCACCCAAACCTTAGTCAGAAAATCAATTAAACCAAACCTAGACTTCCAGTGCTAATCGGTCGACCGGAATCAGTTCTCTGTTCGACGGATTATAACACACTCTAAGTGACTTTTCCCAGTTTAACCGGTCGACCACCTTTGACCTTTGGGTTGACTGTTCCCGTATTTTTTGGATGACCATTAACCTTGTCATCTTATACAATGGTCGTACTCGTATAAAATTACCTAACCCCAATTGGCGGGCGGCCAAACGTTGACCTGAAAACGGACGACCGGAGCACACAATGCTTGAGCCCGAAGTGCGTGTTATTTTTGATTGAACATAACCAGTCTTTGTGTTCGACCGTTATACCTTTACCTTGGCCAAAACCCCTAGATTGGTCGATCGACCCATGACCGGGTTTGACCGATGACTTAAGTTGTATCCCAAGTGGTTCGACCGTTCTCTAGTTTGTTCGAACGTTTTTTTTTGTTCTTAAAGAAAAAGTCGACGGTGTGATTGATTCGTTTATATTAAACCGCAAGTGCACGACCGCGTTGAGGCGGTGACAAATACGGGTTGATCCAGAGGGAGGTGTGTCGACTTTTTGTTTTGTGCGAAGGGGAGTGGGAAATAAAGGAGAGAAAGATTGAGTACACTAACTACACTAATCTAAACTAGTAAACTAGGAAAGCTGAAATGAAATCACAAAACAAACTAAACTAAGCAACTAATGAAATGAGATAAAACTCAGGAATGGAAAACCCCTAAGGGGTGGAGTGTGTGTGCACATGAAATAAGTGTGGTGAATGCATAGAATAACCTCAAGTGTGGTTAGTGTTTGTTAATGCATAAGAAGTACCTCATGGCAAGACCTATCATTTACAACACTAACCTAGGTGATTAATATGAGCAATGCAAGGTTGTTATTTAGAACATAACGAGCATGGAGTGTACCTAACTATGGAAGAAACCATCAAGCAAAGTTCTTATTAATTCAAGCAAGCATACTAATATCTCTCACAAACAATAATATCTAGTATTCATACCACCTACATAACATGTACATACATCTACTCCACCCCCAAAGGGGATGGAACTACTCACTAATCATTACACTACCTACATTAACAAAATGAGACATTATACTGAAAGGAAATTTAACTAAGCAATAAAGGAACATTAAAGACGCTAATTGAAAGAAACATGAACCAAAGAAACATGGAAGAATTAAAAGACAAGATTAAACGAAACTAACAACAATTATTTTATTACCAATGACTCACATTGAAGGTAGCATTCTTCTCCACCTTGAGTTTTGCTTCAAGGCTTACTTCTTAGTAGAGAGAATGCCACCAAGCAATGGGTAGTTTACAATAGAAGGTGAAGAGTTCTATTTATAGCCATAGAAAAAGGTAATCTGGGACAATCTCCTGATGTGGGACTAATTAAATACCAAAAATAGCCTAAACATCCTCTAATACACGTGCTCCAGAAGTTTAATCGGATCCGGGAAGATCCGGAGCGCAAATTAACAATTCCAGACAGCCAATTGGTGGTCTACAGGATCCGGATCGAGTTGAAATTTGTTTTGGGCTTGTCTTGATATATTTGTTGGTCTTGGATGCCTCTACTTCGCTTGTTGGAGCTCCGACCCAAATGGAATTGCCAAAATACTCCCCATGATTGTGTGGAGTTTCCTGTTTTCCTCTTAGGTCCTTCGGTCTTACGTTCTGCTCCTTCTCCCTTGCATCTTAGTTCCCAGGTCTCACGATTAAGTCTTTTTTCCTGCTTTTGAGTCATTTCATGGCTCTTCTCTTCAAACCTCTTCATTTCTGAAATTCAAACATAAAACTCATCACATAGCATTGCTTAGGTGTAAGATAATGAATATAATATACAAATATGAGCATGAAATGATGTCAATCACGGTGCTTCCCGATTCGGTCGATCATTGAGGGACGAAATTGCGGATTCTGAGTTTTTGTTTGTGTGTTCTTCACGCAACTTAACCAATTCATCCCCAATACCTATATCTCTCTAGGAGCTTATAAATAGAGGTTCCCCAACCTTCTTTGGACAACTCTCACACATTTAATTGTCTCATACACTAGAAAGCATTCTCCAATCTTCAAATCTCCAAATCCTATGCTTCAATCCTAAAATTCACCACTTGATCAAATTCCCAATCAGACTCATGTGTGCCCAAGTTAAATAGTGTTGAATACTCAGATTACGTTTCTTGACAAAGAAGTAAAGGTTTCATTGAAAGCCTGAAGCATCCCTCTCGGATTATGAGAGGAGGTTCCAAGCTTGGCGATGGTGTTTGCAAGCTTGAAGTGTAAAGGTGTTCTCTTCGGCCAGAAAGGAGAAGTGGATAATGAAGTCGTGAGTGGAGCTCGTGGCTTAGAGCAGAGCTTGCAAGAGAGGAAGTAAGATCCGGTGGTGGAACTGAACCTCTATAAAAAAACCTTGTTTCCATTGTGGTTTGCATATTCTTCTTTACTTGTTTTATTTGTTTGTTTCTGTTGTATCTCTTGCTTAATCAAGTAGAGAATTAACTTAGTGATTAGATTAATTAGGGTCATCGATCCTAACAATTGGTATCAGAGCATAGGTGCTAAATTTGATAACTTAATTGTATTTAGCATGGCTAGCACATCTAATAGTGTAGAGGGTTTATGCACAACTAGACATCCTTTGCTAAATGGGTTAAACTATGAGTATTGGAAGAGGAACTTCACACTTTAATTATCTTTATTTTGAGTCTTTGGAACTTGTGTAAACTTGAGCATACAAGAGTTAAACATACTCACATGCTCACTAGGTCTTTGTAGAAGTCACACATACAAAATCACATCAATTGGACTTCAATAGGTCACCCAAACCTTAGTCAAAAAATCAACTAAAACAAACCTAGACTTCCAGTGCTAATCGGTCGACCGGAATCAGTTCTCTGTTCGACGGATTATAACACACTCTAAGTGACTTTTCCAGTTTAATCGGTCGACCACCTTTGTCCTTTGGGTTAACAGTTCCCGTATTTATGGATGACCATTAACCTTGTCGTCTTATACAACGGTCGTATTTGTATAAATTTACCTAACCCCTATTGGCCACCGGTTGAACGTTGACCTGAAAATGGAAGACTGGGTGAACACAATTCTTGAGCCCAAAGTGCCTGTTATTTTTGATTGAACATAACCAGTCTTTGTGTTCGACCGTTATACCTTTACCCTGGCCAAAACCCCTAGATCAGTCGATCGACCCATGACCGGGTTTGACCGATGACTTAAGTCGTATCCCAAGTGGTTCGACCGTTCTCTAGTTTGTTCGAACGTTTTTTATTCTTTAAGAAACAGTCGACGTTGCTTCCCGATTCGGTCGACCGTTGTGGGACGAAACTGCTAATTCTGAGTTTTTGTTTGTGTGTTCTTCACACAACTTAACCAATTCATCCCCAATAGCTATATCTCTCAAGGAGCATATAAATAGAGGTTCGCCAACCTTCTTTAGACAACTCTCACACTTTTAATTGTGTCAAACACGAGAGAGCATTCTCCAATCTTCAAATCTCCAAATCCTATGCTTCAAGCCTAAACTTCACCACTTGATGAAATTCCCAATCAGACTCATCTGTGCTCAAGTTAAAGAGTGTTGAATACTCAGATTACTTTTCTTGACAAACACGTAAAGGTTTCTTTGAAAGCTTGAAGCATCCCTCTCAGATTATGAGACGAGGTTCGAAGCTTGGCGAGGTTGCAAGCTTGAAGTGTAACGATGTTCTCTCCCGGCGAGGAATGAGGAGTGGATAATTAAGTCATGAGTGGAGCTCGTGGATTAGAGCAGAGCTTGCAAGAGAGGAAGTAAGATCCGGTGGTGGATCTGAACCTCTATAAAAAAACTTGTTTCCATTGTGGTTTGCATATTTTTCTTTACTTGTTTTTTTCGTTTGTTTCCGCTGCATCTCTTGTTTAATCAAGTAAAGAATTAACTTAGTGATTAGCTTAATTAGGGGCCATCGATCCTAACAATTGGTATCATAGCATATGTGCTAAATTTCATCAACTTAGTTGTATTTAGCATGGGTAGCACATTTAATAGTATAGAGGGTTTATGCACAACTAGACATCCTTTGCTAAATGGGTGAAATTATGAGTATTGGAAGAATATAATGAAAATTTCCATTATTTCAAATGACCTTAAGTATTGGATCTTCTTACAAAATCCTTACATACCCCCAAATGAAGAAGAACTTGCAACTTTAATTATCTTTATTTTGAGTCTTTGGAACTTATGTAAACTTGAGCATACAAGAGTTAAACTTACTCACATGCACACTAGGTCCTTGTAGAAGTCACACATAAAATTTCACATTAGTTGGACGTCAATAAGTCACCCAAACCTTAGCCGGAAAATAACTGATTGAACATAGGAAGTCTAGGTTTGGTTTAAGAACTGTTTCCGGTCGACCGATTGACACAGGAAGTCTAGGTTTGGTTTAAGTCAACCACCATTGACCTTTTGGTTGACAATTCTTTAGCCACCTTTGACCGGAAAATAACTTAAACCAAACCTACACTTCCTGTGTTCAACCGGTCAACCACCTTTGACCTTTTGGTTGACCATTCTCGTATGTTTCGGATGGCCATTAAACTTGTCGTATTATATAACGGTCATATTTGTATAAATTTTCCAAACCCCAAGAATACGTTTGGCAACTAGTCGAACGTTCACCTGAAAATGGTCGACCGGATGAACAAATTCTTTAGCCCAAAGTGCCAGTTATTTTCGGTCGAACATAAACAATCTTTGTGTTAGACTGTTATACCTTTACCCTTGCCAAAACCCATAGATCAGTCGATCGACCCCTGACCTGGTTCGACCGATGACCTAAGTCATAGCTTAAGTCGTTCGACCATTCTCTAGTTTGTTCTCCAATCTTCAAATCCCAAATCGTACATACTCAAGTATGCTCAAGTTAGAGAGTGTTGAATACTCTGGTTACTTTCCTTGTCAAAGAAGTAAAAGTTTCAGTGATAGGCTTAAGCATCCTTGTCGGATTGTGAGAGGAGGTTCCAAGCTTGTGAGGGTGTTCGCAAGCTTGAAGCATAAAGGCATTCTCTCCCGGCCTAGAACAAGGAGTGGATAGTGAAGTTGTGAGCGGAGCTTGCAAGAGAGGAAGTAACATCCGATGGTGGATCTGAACCTCTATAAAAACAACAGTTTCCATTGTGGTTTCCATATTCTTCTTTACAGGTTTTATTCGTTTGTTTCCGCTGCATCTCTTGTTTAATCAAGTAGAGAATTAACTAAGTGATTAGATTAATTAGGGGCCATCAATCCTAACATTAGAGTGCACCCCACGTGTGAAATGCCAAATATAAGCTGCTGAGTGAATTTAGGGCGGATCAGACCAACCTGATCCACCAGTGGCGGATCTTGTTGGTCTAAATCCTCACCAATTTCTCCCGTGGCTTGAACTTGGTTATTTGGGTGCACCAGACCATAGAGAAGTCGATTATAGTCGTGAAATTGCTTCTAGATTAATCTATTCCACTATTTCTTCTATAAATAGCAATGTTTCTCCTACATTTCTTCTTCTTTTTCCTTCATCTCCTCCTTAGGTTTGTTTTATTTCTTGTTTAGTAGAGTATGTTTTATTTCTTGCTTAGTAGTATAATGTAGGTGAAGATAAACACCTTTTGTAATATTTCTTTGTTAATCAAGTTTTAGTTTCTTGTTCTTTATATTCTTGTCTTTCATTTGATACAATTTTTATTCCATTGCTTTGGTTAGAGCTAGTTTTCTTTAGTTTTTCATTTTTTTGCTATTTTCTTTGTTTCCATGATGATTAGTAAGTAATCCATCCCCATTGGGGATGGAGAATGATGTGAAGTGTGAATGTTGTGAGATTGGTGTGTGTTTTAATCTTAATCTTGAAGGTTCACATGATTTCCATAACTATTTTTTTGGGTTCCTTACTCTTGCCTTTGATGTGGTAATAGTGTTAATTGATGATTACCACATGCTTTGGTTAGTGGGCCCCCTTTAAAGGGAATCATGTGGGGAGGATAATGTTGGAGTGGGTAAAGAGATAAGAATGGCATGTGGGAGCATGTGCTCTTTTTGTCCTCCTCTTAATTAATGTCTTTTATGTTTTAATGATACTGTTAAATCTTAATTCATATGGAGACATAGTTGAGTTTTTTGTCATATGGATTTTTATGTTCTTCATGTCATATTAGTGATAAGATTGACATGTAATCATGTCGTAGTCTTTGTCCTAATCTTGAGTAGTGTTTTGTAAGTTTTAATGATGGTGATAAATCTTAATCCATGTGGAAGCACACTTAGGATAATGGCCATTATATATATATCCATAACAATTCATGTCATGAGAGCACAATTGTACACACATAAAAATCACATATCTACACTTTTGCACGCATTCTCCACCTCCTACGGGATTAGTTTTTGATCAAATGTTGTCGATTCACGTCACGTTTGTCACTTAGTTTAAATTCCCTCATTCTCTTTTTCTTCACCCACTCGATTACGGTCGACGACGACCCACACTCACTCCTCGTGGACTCAACCCGTACTTACCACTGCTTCAACGGGGTCGTGCACTTGCAGTTTTGAACTTGTAAATCTTAATTAATATTTTGGCGTTGTTGCCAGGGAGTGAGTTTCGTAGTCACGTGCACCATTTTGGTATTTTTTTCTTACATGTTATTTTTAGTTTTGTTATTGGAAGGGGGAACAAGTGGATCGGGGACCTTCATTGAGGCAAAGGAGCATCTAGGTGGAGTTTGGGGACCATAATCCCCTAAAAATCCACCGATGGCGGATTTGGTAAGCCTGTTTGATATTTTTTTGTTTCACCTGTAACTCCTTCTTGTTATTCCTAGTTGATATATGCCACTATCCAATTCATATATGCTATGTTTTCATGCCATAAATTAATTTTTTATGCATAATCCCCTCTTTAAGATAACTTGAATATTAAAACTCAAAGCAAAAGAGTAGATGAATGTCATCTAGGTCCTGCACCATACATAGGCCTTGCACGCATCTTGTCTTTCCTTTGCTTTACTTTCTTGTTGTCAATTGCTGGCGTGAGGTCTGACACCTCTTTACCCATTCATGCATTAGCTTACATGCATTCGTTACTAGGGTTGCATTGGAATAAGGGTGAGGTGACTATTTGATTGGAGGGCTTGATTACTAGTTTACAGATCAAACTACCCTAACATGGGTTGTCCTAGTGAAAGATAAGGTGGGGGATTTCATCAGCCCTTCTTTTGCCCAAAAATCACACTACTCAAAAAACATCTAAAATCAAGTAGGCATTGTCTCCTGGGATTTGGGCGCACTTAGGAGACTAACTCATTCTCAATGTCATGGCCGGAACGTCGTTGTTTGCTTAGCTATTTGGGATTTTTGGGACCTCCGGGTTCTGACTCTCTCAAGACAGCTTTGTGACCTTCAGCCAAGGGAGGTGAGGCCTTTTTGGAGTGTGGAGAGTCACAGTTAGGCATCGTCTAGTCTAAGAACCCATAGCCTGCCTAAGCTTGTTTGAGCCGTGTTTGCTCGATTAAGCTTCCAACCTCACTTATACCCATGCTAACATTCAAGACTTTTCTTTCGTTACCCAAGTCATCTTCTCTTCCACTTCTATTGTTTAGTCTCCTCCTCTTTACACCTTCTCTTAGTGTTTTAGGGTCCAATCAAGCACTTTTATACGAGGTTACTCTCGTGGTGGTGAGAGTAGTCCATTTGATAGTGTTATTGTCGACATCGATGGTTACATGGGCAATCATTCATTTCATTGTTGGGACCAAGACCACTCTCCCTGGTATACCCAACCCATACATCCTGGGGTGCCTCAGACAAACACCCAAGTGGGGTGGGACAATTTTAATTGTATAGCTGAGTAGTCTTTAGATTGGGGTGATATAAGAGAGACACCAACTGCTAGACCATCATCTAATTGTGTTGGATCATATGTTGGTGAACAAACCAAGTCATTACAATAAACTTTGGCCTCTTTCGTGCGTGTGGTAGAGTGTATAAGCGGATCGGTGGTTCTAGAAGCCGCATCAGATGACCAAAGTGATTTAAGTGGTCAGGTATTTGAGGAATGTTCATATGTTCCTCCTGGACCCGAATATTATGATGCTTTTTTTGAAAGTACTCAGTATGACCCTTACGCATTCACGTCTAACCCAGGGAGGACATATTCATGGGGAAATCATCGAAATCCTGAGTACCATACTTCATGCCCACCGCAATATCCTCCTCCCGAAAACACATATTTCTACCAACACTAAACTATCAATCATTGGACTCATTTCCATCCCATGAACACCCAACCCAAAAATTTCCAAAATTCTGACTTTCACAGTTGACCCCAGACTTGATTCCTTAGAACAAACCCTCCAAACGTTCATGCAAACCACTCAAAATTTGATGATCAAAAATTCCTTGCAAACTCTGGAAATGCAAGTGAGTTAAATGACACAACAATTAAGTGAACATGAGAGGGTTCTTTTAAACATGAGGGTTCATCTTCTGATGTTGAACTACCACCACATCCACAAATTCAAACTCCTATAGTCAATTTGTGGGACTTTGGGTTTCAATTCACGATCACTTGGGGGAGGAGTCGATCCAAATTATAAATAACATGGACCAACTTGATTTTGAGTTGGCACAGAATTGTGCCTTATCGTTTTCTCTCGTGGCCTTTGCGCCACATGATCTTAATGTTGTGCCTCTCAAGGACCCACCATTGGTGGAGCAGCAACTCCCTAATACTATTAAAATACATTAGACCTAATGAGGGTATTGGGAGGCACTTTCTATTTACCTGGTGTGTTGGGCAAGCATAACGAGGTTCTTGACCTCGTTACGACACACCTATTTATTAGGTGAAGAGTATGGATTGATGATCATGATTTTAATATTGCAATGGGGGAAACTCTTGGTCCGTTGCGGAATTGTTGCCAAACTCTTAAGAGGTTCGAGCTCTTTTAATTTGATCCTTGGAATCAAGATGCCTTTGCGTCCAGTTCACGAACCTCTCCCAATATCTGGTACACTTTGTGAGGATGCCCACACATGAGTATTTTGACCCCACGTGGTATCGTGTTCCCATTCCATGTATATTGATCCGCTATCAGGTTTCCTTTCATTGTACGTTGACAAAGGACGATGAGAGCTTCTTTTTGTATATTGTTATATTAAAAAATATGTCATGGGTCCCACTCCTTGAGGATGTGGGCTCCATTTATTCACGTACTTGTGATCTCTTCTTAAGTATCTCACAAGTTTTGGGGATTTCGGGTTTATATTCACCAACATAGCCATTAACTCCCATTTGCGCTTCATGTTGGTGAGATCTTGTCTTGTTGATGCATAAATCCTAGTATCATACTCACATTCATTGAGGACAATGCATTAAGTAAGTGTGGGGGTGCTTTACGTATGTATATAGTCGAGTATTTTTCCTCTTATTTTGTTTTATTTTGTTTTTATTGTTAAGGTCATGATAGTGTGCTGCATTTTATATTGATATATTTGCTATACCATGATCCTTGGGTGACTTGCCTTCTTTTGCTTGCCTAGTGCTTTAATTTTTCCATTGCTTTCAAAATCTGCACTAGGCAAGCAAAAAGCCAACAACTCTGAACAAGAAAGAAAATGAGGTGAGAACACGAAGCTAGTGCAGCAATAATACTAGCTATAGAATGGTAATCCCTATATCCCCACTTGATTGCTACCCTACGGCCCTAAACAAAGGATTTACTAAGCCCTTGGTTCACTAGTACATCAAGGTTAAGAGGAAAGGCCTTGTGGAAATGTGTCACGCTATTACCAAACACTCTCGAAGAAGGAAAATTCCAACGTTTCAGTAGCATTCTTCACTCGTGGTCCTCGTACGTGCCCAGTCCATGAGATAACCATGCAAACATCTCTATAGCCTCTCCTATTGCCACCGAATATTCTACAATTTCATTTTGTCCAAAGTTCATGTATCGTAGCTGCAAAAACAAGTTTCGTCCAGGCCTTCATGACCTTCATTTGGTTATCTAATTCATGCTCAATGAGCTCAATCTGCCATAGTATGGTGGCATCACAGTTTGCTGTGAGGTGCAACCTAGAGTAAATTTCCGGCCAAAGATGATGAGCGAATTCGCAACCCAAGAGCACATGATTATTCGTCTCTTCTTCTTGCTCACAAAGGGAGTAATTAATCCGGATGCCCCATGTGCATGTTGTGCTTTTTCATTATGTCGTGGGTAAGAAGCCTCCCATGGGTGTCAAGTCAAAAGGGATCACATGCACATTATTTGCAAAGAGGTTAGAAAAATTACACCGGAAGTGCACGGCGTTGGTGAAGACATGGCGAATATGGTCGAACCTCAAGGAGTTGTGAGTGTCGTAGTGAGTGTTGTTGTGACTACCATACTCGAGTGGGAAAGGAGAGGAGAATGAGGGGATTATGCTAAACTAACTACACTAAATGATGAATTAATCAACAATTAAACTAAACCCTCATGGAGTGGAGGTGTGTAGGTATGTGTGTGTGTGAGTGGTTCTTGATTACATAAGGCACAAGTGTGTAAAGTAGGTAAAATCAACTAGAAACTAGTGTGGAGTCTAACTAACATCAACTACATTTACATGAATAGATGACTAAATAGTTAGACATGAAGTTAAGATGCACTTTCGGTTCTCAAGAATGAACTAAGTACCTAGTATGGACATTAGGACATCAATTAAACATCCATACAACTCAATACATTCATGCAATCTCTACTAATTAAGTATCCATACATAACAAGCCATTTACCATAACAAGATGATCATTTACAAGCAACAAGATAAACTCTAGATCTAGCATAAGACAAGTACCTAGTGTGATATTATCCCATCTAATACAAGTTTTAGCAAGTTACATGCATAGATCTACATTAAGCATATGAAATGACACAAGATAAGACGAACACATCACTAACACATCACATAATCTACATCATCTCCACCCCATGTGGGGTGGATCTATTCGCTCCTCATAATAACAAGCATGGAAAAAGTAAGAGATTAAGACTAAACATGGCATAAAACTCTAATTACAAAACTAACCAACACAATCAAAAACTAATTGGATAGAAAGAAAGTTAATGACAAGAGGAATCCAAATCTACCTTTAGATTAGCAAAAAGAGTAACATTACAAGCTTCAAAGCCCACATTTCTCTATTACCAAAATTTGGTAAAATCTAAGTTATTAAAATGGTGAAAGCTGAGAAGAAGAAGAAGAAGAAGAAAGCTAGGAGAAACATTGCTATTATAGAAGAAAGAGTGTTGTAGTTGAATCTAGAACCAATCCAATGGTTGTAATCAACTTCTCTTTGGTCTAGTTCTCTCAAATAAACACGTTCGAGCCACAGGGGAAATTTTGGGGGATTTGGACCACAATGATCCAGCATTGGTGGATTTGGATCCGCCACTAGCGGATGTTTTGGCTCTGATACGCCCTGATTTCATCCAAAAGCTTAAGTGATGTATTTTACACGTGGGATGCACTCATGGTCTGCTAGTTCAACCTCGTTGGTCTTAATTCCCCAAATGCTTCTCAAGATCAAGATAATGAGTACTTGGGGGAATTAAGTGGGCTCAAACCAGCGGACCTAGAGTGCACCCCACGTGTAAAATGACAAATATAAGCTGCTGAGCGAATTCGGGGCGGATCAGACCAACCTGATCCACCAGTGACGGATCTTGTTCGTCCAAATCCTCCCCAATTTCTCTCGTGGATCGAACTTGGTTATTTGGGTGCACCAGACCATAGAGACGTCGATTACAGTCGTCATATTGCTTCGAAATTCATCTAGTCCACTTTTTCTTCTATAAATAGCAATGTTTCTCCTACCTTTCTTCTTCTTCCTTCATCTCCTCCTTAGGTTTGTTTTATTTCTTGTTTAGTAGTGTAGTGTAGGAGAAGATAAACACATTTTGTAATCTTTCTTTCTTAATCAAGTTTTAGTTTCTTGTTATTTATATTCTTGTCTTTCATTTGATGCAATTTTTATTCCATTGCTTTGGCTAGAGCTAGTTTTGTTTAGTTTTTCATGTGTTGTTTTTTTTGTTATTTTCTTTGTTTACATGATGATTAGTGAGTAATCCATCCCCATTGAGGATGGAGAATGATGTGAACTGTGAATATTGTGAGATTGGTGTGTGTTTTAATCTTAATCTTGAAGGTTCACATGATTTCCATAACCATTTTGTTGGGTTCCTCACTCTTCCCTTTGATGTGTTAATAGTGTTAATTGATGCTTATCACATGCTTTGGTTAGTGGGCCCACTTTATAGGGAATCATGTGGTGAGGATAATGTTGGAGTGGGTAAAGAGATAAGAATGGCATGTGGGAGCATGTGCTCTTTTTGTCCTCCTCTTAATTAATGTCTTGTATGTTTTAATGATACTGTTAAATCTTGATTCATATGGACACATAGTTGAGTTTGTGGTCATCTGGATTTTTATGTTCTTCATGTCATATTAGAGATAAGATTGACATGTAATAATGTGGTTGTCTTTATCCTAATCTTGAGTAGTGTTTTGTAAGTTTTAATTGTGGTGATAAATCTTAATCCATATGGAAACACACTTAGTATAATGTCCATTATAGATATTCATATTAATTCATCTCATGAGAACACAAGTGTACTTACACAAATAACACATCTACACTTTTTGACGCATTCTCCACCTCCTACGGGATTAGTTTTTGATTAGCTATTGATTAGCGTCGTGTTTGTCATTTAGTTTAAATTCTCTCATTCTCTCTTTTAGTTCCCCCACTTGAGTATGGTCAGGGATGACCCACACTCACTCCTCATGGACATGACCTGTACTTGCCACCGCTTCAACGTGGTCGTGCACTTGCGGTTTTGAACTAATAAAATCTCAATCATTATCTCTTCCTAAGAAAATGACTCATGGGAATCTTCGAACGACTACAAAGTAAAAAAATTCCTTTATTAACATATAAATTGTGCCAAAAACATATACAAACGCAACATAAGATCAATATCAAATTTACCAATCATAAATCTCCTATTGTCACTCTGTTCTCAACAAGTTGGTCAATATACCTCATTTTGTAGTAAAACGCATTCAGTATTTCCAACTTGATTATGGTCCTACAATTAAGATGTCATGTATATTAGGAAAATAAAAAATTAATGCAAAGTATAATGCATATTATCAAAACTAATAATACTGAATCATCTTACCTTCATGACACTCCAGGTTACATTTTTTTTTGCAGACCTTCGACAAGTACCCGAATAGTTATAGACTTTAAGGCCCAACCAAAATATGTAAAGTTTCAAAAATGGATTCAAACATTCAATGACAAAATTTTAACTTAAAATATGGATGGAATTATTGTAAATAACTTACGTTTGAATAATCTTCCCTGAGTTACTTTAATGCCAAAGGATCAAACCAGTAGGCCATCCACCGTCCATGTAACAAGTTTTACCAAGGTTAACATCCAATGTTCACCATGTAGGATTTTGTGCCCCATACTTTTATATATTATTAAAAATTTACAAGCAATTAAGATCGGTTTTCATATTTTTCAACAATTTTATATACAAAACTTCCTAATTATATTTAAATATATATTGCATACTAATTAATATTGAAATACATAGATTGGATCATACCTAGGTGATTATCAAATCTTTTTTACCAATCGGAAGTCGGGTTGCATGTCAGATTGCCTTGGAATCACCTCCAAGTGTTCACCAAACACTAAACAAAATTAGAGAGATCAAAGCTACTCAATCCATCTCGAATTCAAGGTTAGAATCTGACTAATAACTCATTATATGCTCCAAAGAATTTAATCTCTCAAGCACTCAATTAATAAGAAATGTTTTGGATGGAATGATGGAGAAATATGGAGAGGAGAATTTGGCATTAATTAATTAAAGGAATGGAGGAAGGACCTATTTATAGGTCATCCTCAAAGCCACATCATTGGTAAACAACTTACACATGATCCTTTGTTAATCTCTGCACTAAACCACATCATGTGCAAATCACTTTGCACATGATCTCTTGTTTATTTCTCCTCTCATAATCCCACAACTACCATTGACAAATTTAGATTAAATCCACTCATTAATTAACAAAAATCTTTTATTAATATATGCAAAAACGTGTGCAAACGGTCTGACCTTTTTTCACTGTTTTTGACTTTACCAAATTTTGGATTAATATCCAACAAAATTTGGGCTTTCGGATTTTCGCAAATTCATATATTATAATGTTGCGGATCACATTAATGCCAAAATATTATACCCCATAATATATACATCAATTGAATTTATTTGTTATTGTAACCATGTTGTTATTACGACATATTGATTTTAGTATTTTACCACATGTGTATTATTTCATAAAACATGAAACTTAATACATCATATAAAATATAAAATCACATCTCTTGTTTCCCAGTTTTGTGGTGTGACTTATAGGGAGATCTATGTTATGTTGACAATGATATTAAACATTTAATATCATAAACTATAAGCAGTAACTAGCTACACACTATAATTACCCAAATAACATAACACGATCCATTAGTGATATGTAATATATCACTTGTGTCTATCCCTTGCTTCATGATATTACGAATATTACATAAAGCTGGAATGTGTGATCTTTGTATTATATATTCCTTTTCTTGATCTCATAAACATTGTGAACATTATAATTTTGTTTTATCAATGTGCTCAATTAATATCATCACTCAAGTCAAGAGGGGCAATGATAATGTTTTGACATATCCTCTTTTCCGGCACAAGTCATATATAATCAACTAATATCTTTATCACTATGCGTAATGATAGCTTTTGATAATAATCAAACTATACACTTATAATGTGCAACGATATAAGTCTCAAATCTTAGGATTCAAAGACACAATAAAAACATTAATGATACAAACACAATTCCATAATGTTTCATTTCTTAGATTCAATATATGAAAAAAATTATTCTCCATTTCATATATTCATGTTCTTAAAATATTTTAGAGCTACAATATCCTTTAACAATCATGACAATCTTATCTCGGTAATTAATGTTCCATGTTAATTACCATGATTGTGAATTTCTTTTGATTTATGCAAACCATTATCTTTTAAAGCTCTACAGTTAAGGATCAAGAGGCTCTTCCTTAACACTTCCAAAAGAAGAATACATTAATCAAGGAACAAAATATTTGTACATTCAATTCATAATAAAAGACATGTAAAAGAATACTTTTAAAACATACATTCCTTTCACACCACTCATGTAAAATTACTTCATCATTTTGATCAATGTTAATCTTCTTTCTGATTCCCAAATGAAATATAATGAAATTGAAGATATTATAAAATATAATGAGCTACTTACATCTCCCAATATGGTACAAGAAAATTGGCAGCCTTCTTTGATTCTTGCAACACCTCCCCAAACTTTCAACATCTGTTATCTACATCTAGAGGTCCTTGTTTGATCATTAGACTAGGTCACACAACAAAAAACACACAACTATAGTTTTTGTCATTTGACATTTGCTACAAATTCCTAATATAATAAATTAACACCATTAAAATTAAAATGTAACATAAATAGGTATGAAAAAGACAAACACGCCTAACTTCAAATGAACCTAAATCATTGTTATGCACAATCTTTCCGTCTTCAGAAATTGCATGACATCACTTATGCAGACATATACCTTGGCATCTATGCCGCCCTTGGTTGTTTTGCTTACCATTTCTTTCAGCATAATACATTGTATTGTAGAATCTCCATATGTAGATTTTACAAGATTGTACAACATTTTACAATTCCCAGGAAAATGCTTCTCATCGTACAACTCCTGAGGAGAAAATACTTTTGACAATGGAACACTATCTTGAAATACAAAGAAATATTATTAGAACAAAACAACATGAACAATATACCTACAATTAGGGAGTTATAAAATTCAAAGCGAATACCAATGCCTTCTTTACTATTTCTACTTTTGTTTACTCATTGATTGGCATTGGCCATTTAGCTTTAGGATTCACACATCCCGTAGTACTTTGTGGTGTCTGAATAGGTGTTGTCGTATCGATGAATGCATTTTTTTATTAAGTACAATAGACATTTGTTTGTGCATCCTATGAATCTTTTATTCTCAATCCACGCAAATTGCTTTCCTACTACGGTTCGAGGAGGATGACCATAGTATTGTCGTAGTCCTATTCGACTACCGACACCACATACTTGTCCAACATGCTCGTCTATGCTGAGGGCTATATTCAAAATATCTTTTCTATGCTCTGAAACAAATTTACCTTTCGAAGCTTGCAATGTAAGATCATCTTATTACGAAACACAAGAATCTTACACACTATATCTTGTATAACATTAAATACTATTTTATTAATTAATTAGGTAGTATATGAAACACAAGAATTTAATGTAACCACTTACAATTTAGTCCATCATTATCTCTTCCAGTTTACAGTACCCCCCCCCCCCCCCCCCGCGTCAATCTTTGTGGAAACTTGTTGTTCGATTGTTGTTTTTGGTTTAGCCCTCGTAGTTCCAACAAACCAAAAAAATATTATTTATCATATTAAACATTTCATTGTGTAAAGGAAGTATGAATGTATAATTCACCTAAAAATCTAGAGTTAGCCTTGAGCTTTTCAATTCAGTACATTTCGTCTGAGAAATAAAATTGTAAATTTTACATGGATCTCGACCCTTATACTCAAAAAATGAAATTGAATGTCAACTTGGTTTTGAAATCCTTCCATTGAGTACCTATAAACAACATACACTTCTTTTTCAATTCATTAGAAATTGGAAACTGTTTTTTTTCCTGCAACACGAAAATAATGAAATGTTGTATTGATTAGATAAAAACGTGTAAAGAAAATGAATTACTCAGTTAAAGAGTGTTGAATACTCAAATTACTTTTCTTGACAACGAAGTAAAGGTTTCATTGAAAGCTAATTGGCATCATTTGATGCATATCTTTGTGTTTTATATCCATTATCTTTCACCCTAAACAATGCTATGTAACGAGTTTTATGTTTCATTTTCAGGAATAAGTAGGTTTGAGAAGGAGAGACAATAAATATCAAGGAAAAGGACTGAATTGTGAGACCTGGTGACTAAGATGCAAGGGAGAAGGATCCGAACGTAAGACCGAAGGACCAAAGAGCAAAACAGAAAACTCCACACCATCTTGGGGAGTATTTTGGCAATTCTATTCGGGTCGGAGCTCCAACAAGTGAAGTAGATGCATCAAAGACCAACAAAGACATCCAAAAAAGCCCAGAATAAAATCCAACATGATCCAGACCATATAGACCGCCACTTGGCGGTCCAAGACCTCTAATTGGCGGTTTGTTTTTGCCCAAATCCGCTAAGATTTTGGTGGGTCGCGTATTAGTGTGTATTTAGTCCATTTCTGGTATTTGTTTAGTCCCACATCGGGGGATTGTCCCGGACTACCTTTTTCTATGGCTATAAATAGAACTCTTCACCTTCCATTGTAACTAGTCATTGCTTGGTGGAATTTTCTCTACTAAGGAGTAAGCCTTGAAGCAAAACTCAAGGTGGAGAAGAATGCTACCTTCAATGTGAGTCATTGTTAATAAAATAATTGTTTTTGTTTCTTTTAATCTTGTCTTGTAATTCTTGCATGTTTCTTTAGTTTATGTTTCTTTCAATTAGCTTCTTTAATGTTCCTTTCTTGCTTAGTTGAATTTCTTTTCAGTAATATGTTTCATTTTGTTAATGTAGTTGTGTAATGATTAGTGAGTAGTTTCATCCTCATTTGGGGGTGGAGAAATATGTGATATGATCAGGTAGTGTTTTATCTTAATCCCTTGAGCCTTATATGATTTCCATAACAATCTAATGTGATTCTACTCTTATCTTTGATATGCTATGCTCTTGAATGAAACTTAGCTTATGCTTAGATTAGTGGACCTATTTTATGGGGAATGATAAGGTGAGGATATGGATGGAATTAATATTGGAAACACAATTTGTAGTGTTTGTACTCTTGTTGCCTTTACCTTGGTCAATGCCTTGTATGTTTTAATGATATTGGGTTATCTTATTTCATGTGGAGGCATAGTAGAGTCTAGTCTTTATACATGAGTTCATTTCGCTTCATTCCAATTAATGTCTTGTATGTTTTAACGATATAGTCTTATCTTATTTCATGTGGAGGCAAAGTTGGATTTAGTTTTATGATTCCATGCACTACATGTTGAGAGGAGTATAATTGAACACACACACACACATCTTTATATTCACATTATTTCTCTACACCCTATGGGGTTTAGTTTTATTGTTTATCTTCCATTTCCTTTTTGCATTGTAGTGTAGTTTAGTGTAACCAACCTTTCTCTCCTTTCTTTACCACTCGCCTCTGAACAAACCAAAAGTTGACACACCTCCCTGCGGATCGACCAGTATTTGCCACCACTTCAACGCGGTCGTGCACTTGCGGTTTAAATTAAAACAAATCAATCAAGTTTTTGGGGGCGTTGCCGGGGAGGTGCTCTTTCCAGACTTTGGTTTGGATGATTCGAGTGGTTTTAATTTTTTCGTTTTAGTTTTGCTTTGTTTCAGGCAACCACCGGATCAAGGGGAGACTACTGGACGAGTTTGAGCACAAAAGACTCAATAGTGACCGCCAATCAGCGGTCTGGGACTGCCAATTGGCGGCCTGGTGAGCATCTTTAGTCTTCATTTTTGTTCTGTTAGTTTGTGCTTTGATATTAGTTGTCTGGGTGCACAATCTTGCATGTTCTGATTTCTAGTTTGCTCCCAGATCATTAAACCAATCCCCATTAATCAACTTGGCCTTAAAATCCAAAGCAAAAGACTAGACATTCTTACTTGTTTAGGTCATACATCATGTACTTGACTTAGGCACGTAGTTGTCTTTTCTTTTAGCTTTATTTTCAGTTGTTAAGCGCTGGCATGAGGTACGCATGTCCTACACTAATTCATGCATCTTGTATGCCCATTTAGGATCAAGACAAGAGTGAGTTGAGCGTTTTATTGGAGCATTGATTGCTAGATTTAGGAACAAAACGGTACTAAGGAGGGGTTGTCCCCTAAAAGATAAGGTGGGGGATTTCATCACCCTTTCCTTCGCCCCAAAAATCACTCATTGCCTTACATTGTTTGAGCCGTGCTTGCTAGTTAGGCTTCTACCTGATCCCATTACTCACGCTAGCTCTAGGATTCTTCCCTTCTCCTCTGAGTCATCTTCTTCTCACCTTCTTCTACGTTATAGTCTCCTCCCCTTTACACTCTCTGGTAGCGTTTTAGGGTCGAGTCGAGCACTTTTTGCGAGTTTAGCCTCGTGGTGGTGAGAGTGGCCGACTCTAGAGTTCTCTGTTGAGATGGATGGTTACATGGGCGACCATCCATATCATTGCTGGGACCAGGACAATTCGTCCTTGTATTCCAGACCCATGCAACCTGGGGTGCCTCAGACAAACACCCCGTATGGTTGGGATAATCTTAATTTTGTGACTGAGCATTCTTCATATTGGGGTCATATGAGAGAGGCACCGACTGCTAGACCACCATCTAGTTACGTCGGATCATATGTTGGTCATCAAACTGAGACATTACTAGAACCTTTGGCCTCATTCATGCATGTGATAGATGACATGAGTGCACCGGTGGCTCCAGTAGTCGTACCGTGTGACTGTTGTGGGTTGAGTGGTCATGTTATCGGGGAATATCCTTATGTTGCCCCAGAGCCTGAGTATGAGCACACATTTCTGAAAATGCTCATTATGACCATTACGCATCCGCGTACAACCCGAGAGGGATGGATTCGTGGGGAGACAATTATTATTCAAATTCTTATACATCATTTTCACCCCAGTATCCTCCTCCCGAATACCAACACCCCACTCCAAATCATTGGACTCATTCTCAGCCCATCAACATCCAACCCCAAAATTTCTCAAATTCGGACTTGGACCTCATAGTTGACCGCATACATGATTCCTTGAGACAAACTTTCCTTACGTTCATGGAAACCACTCAACAATTCATACAAAATATGGCACTGCAAGTGAGTCAAATGTCGCAGCAATTACGTGAACGTGAGGAGAGTAACTTTTCTGGTCAACATGAGGATTCATCTTTTGATATCGAACCACCACCACATCCACAAATTCAAAGCACAATCTTTCAAAGTCAAACTCTTAATCAGTTTGAGGGACTTGGGGTTTCAATTCACGATCACCTAGTGGAGGATTCGATTCAAATTGAGAATAATGTGGACCAGTTTCATTATGAGTCGGCACAAGATTGTGCCTTATGTTTTTGTCCCGTGGCCCTTGAGCCACTTGATCTTCATGTTGTGCCTCTTAAGGACTCACCTCTGGTGGAGCAAGAGCTCCCTAGTACCCTCAATTTCAAACAACCTGATGAGAGTTTGTCTCTCACTATTGTTCCTGATCATCTTGGAAATGATGGAACATCAAACAACTACATTGCTCATGAGGGTATTAGGAGTTCCTTGGAGGATACCTTGGGTATGAGACCTACTTTTTGTTTGCTTGGTGTATCAGACATGCCTAACGAGGTTCTTGACCTCGTTCCGACGCACCAGCCTGTTGGTTGGAGAGTTTGAATTGATGATCATAACTTCAGCAGCGCAACGGGAGAAACTCTTCTTCCGTTGCCCCTTATTTCCCAACTCTTGAGAGGTTCAAGCTCTTTCAGTTTGATCCTTTGAATGAGATGCCTTTGAATAAGTCCTCATGGGCAATGATGCACGAAACCTGGCCCTGGGAGAATAAAACTCCAACTAATAAAAAGAAAAGAAAAAAATGATGAGAAAAGAAACAAAAAGAAAACAAATGCAAATAAGAACCTTAATGGACTTTACACTTTGCATCACTTGAGGATGTTGAGGTTATCCATGTCTTTCACTTAATTCCTTATTTAACTTGCACGAATAATTCATTAGGCTTGGTGTGTGGACTGATTACATATATAGAGTTGACCCGTAGGATTATCGCGTCCAATGATCGATAAAATATGTCCAACAAGTCGAGTGTCTAGATTGAATAATGCATCTTCTTCGGATTTTGTGGGTATATCCGTTGAAAACCCTCAGGAGACAACACTCCTCCTCCTTGGCAACAAGGAGGTTTAATGGCTTGTTGCACGTGCTAAGTGCAACCGTGATTCCTACGAAAGTGAGTTAGGATTTCTTGTTTCTCGTTTGCTTTTCACTTTCTTTGTTATGCTCGGGACTAGCAAAAACTTAGGTGTGGGGGTATTTGATTGACATCATTTCATGCTTATATTTGTATCTTATATCCATTATCTTACACCTAAGCAATGCTACGTGATGAGCTTTATGTTTGAATTTCAGAAAAAAAATGTTTGAAGAGATGAAGCATGAAAGGACCCAAAAGCAGGGAAAAATGACTTAATTGTGCGACCTAGGGACTAAGATGCAAGGGAGAAGGACCGGAATGTAAGACCGAAGGACCAAAGAGCAAAACAGAAAACTCCACACCATCATGGGGAGTATTTTGGCAATTCTATTCGGGTCGGAGCACCAACAAGTGAAGTAGATGCATCAAATGAAGGATTTCATGTTTAATTATACATATATATTTTCGAAATTTTTATGTATAATAAGGATCAATTACAATTTTCTTTGATTTATTTCATGCATGCATCGGTTTGTTTTAACATCTAGTTTCAAAACTCTATTGAAACAAACAAGGGCTCCGAAATTCATACCTAGAAGTTCTCTAAAACTTCTTGAAGATTCGGAGACGTTGGGGATGCTCCTCGTTGCGCCGGATGCCTCCGAGTATTCACCAAACTCTAAACAAGATCGGAGAGAGGGAAGCTAGTCTCTCAATCTCCGATAGGGTTTAGAATCCAATTACTAACCCCTCTTTAATTCCCTTGAGAAGATGATCTCTTAAGAACTAAACTAAACTTAAGAATTTGTGGAATTTTCGTGGAGAATTAAGGAGAGAGATTTTGCATGAAAAGCAATATTAATTAAGATGTAGGAAGGCAATGAGATAACCTCTATTTATAGGTTCTCTCCAAATTACCTATTCATGTGCAACCTCTTGCCCATGATTTCATGCAAAATTCCATCTAACCATCCATTATTTATTAATAAATAATATTAGCCACGAATTAAATCAATTATGGACCAATTCCATGCATGATCTAATTAATTCTTAAATTAATTCTGCATAAACCGTCTGGACCGGTTGACCGTTTTTGGAGGTTCGGTCGACCGCTCGAACCAGTTTCGGTCGACCGTTCAATAGCTCGGTCGACCGTTCGTAACAGGAACTATTCCATCTCAATGTTCGGTCGACCGACCGATCACTTTCGGTCGACCGTTCGAACAGATGAAAATTCCCTGTTATCGGTCGAGACATGTCCGGTCGACCGTGCCCTACCGGTCGACCGTTTACTGCTAACCGGTCGACCGTTTGTGCACTGTTTTGCAGACTTATCAAATTTCGGTTTAACCCCTACAAAATTTGACATTTCGGGATTAGTAGTAAATCCACAACTTATGTAACATATTATCCTATGTAATGATCAATCATTACACCCCATAATATTTACATCACATATGAATTTAATTTAGATTCTAATTATGTTATTAATCACAACATAATTTTAATTTTGCTTATTCACCCCATGTGTCATATTTTCTACATGAAACCCGACACATCTTATGAACTCAAAATCCCCATTTCTTGTTTCCCAGTTTTGCGGTGTGACCTATGAGAGGATCTAAACTAAGTTGGCAATGATATTAAAGGCTTAATATCAGAAGCTATAAGCGGTATGTAACTACACATTATAGCTCCCAATTAGTTAGATGTCTTAATTCCACTCGAACCAAAACCCGATCCATTTAGTGATGACGTGCACCACTTGTGTCCGTCCCTTGCCTCATGATATTAAGAATACACACAAAGTAGTATTGTGTCATCTTTGTCTTAGTATTCATTTCTTGATCTCTTTAAGCTAGTTATAAATATGTGACTTAACTCAAATCACATTGTGCACATTATAACTTTGCTTTATCAAGGGGCCCACTAATATCATCACTCAATTAAGAGGGGCAATGATAGTCTTTTGACTAACTACCTTCTCCAACAAAAGTAGTACTTAACCAACCAATGCCTTTACACTACACTGATCGATAGTTCAAGACACTGATCTAATTAAGTATTCCTTAAGTGATTAGATATAAGTCTCATATCAAAGGACCAAAGACACAGTAAAATATTAATGACACAGAAACACATTTCTATAATATTTTACTTATTAGGTCTATTCAGTATACAAAAGTAATATTTTCCTCTTTTGCATACCCGTGTTGTCACTCCCTTGTAGAGCTACAATGATCTATGACCAAACACGACAATCTTAATTCGGTAATTAATGTCCCATGTTAATTACCATGATTGTGAATATCTTTTCTTTTATGTAAACCAATATCTTTTAGAGCTCTACGGTTAAGGACCAAGAGCCTCTTCCTTAACACTTCTAAAAGACGAATAACATAAACAAGGAACAAAATGATTTCTCATTCAATTCATAATAATTGACATTTAAAAGTAAAACTTTTAGAACACATTCCCTTCAATCTCCCACTTGTTATTAAAGTTTTCTTTCTCATACATACTCAATGCATAAAACAATAATAACTAGGGTAAACCCCATTACATATCAATCATCAAGCCAATCTACATGGTTCCTCAATCCCATGGACTCGAAATGCATTTTGCCCTTGGCTTGGGATAAGGGTTTTGTGAATGGATCAGCTGTGTTGCTGTTGGTGTCCACCCATAACAGATTTATTTTGCCTTCGTCGATGAGGTCACGCGTCACGAAGTACTTACGATCCATGTACTTCACTTTGTGGTGTGATTTGGGATCCTTGATTTGCGAGATAGATGCACTATTGTCGCAAAATAGCTCTATTGGTCCCTCGCTCGAGGGAACTACTCCAAGCTCTTCAAGGAACTTATTAATCCACACTCCTTCCTTGCTCGCTTCAGCGACAGCCATCACTTCGGAAGCAGTGGTTGAGTCGGCTGTAGTGCTTTGCTTCCAACTACGCCAACTCACAGCTCCACCATTCAGAAGGAAAACGTATCCTGATTGCGACCTTCTATCATCTGGATCACTCATGAAACTCGCATCCGAGTAACCTTCAGCTATCAATTCCCTTAGTCCTCCATAAACAAGAATCTTATCCTTAGTCTCCGGTTAAGGTACTTCAGGATATTCTTGACCGCAGTCCAATGCTCAGGACCTGCATTGGATTGGTGACGACTTGTCACGCTTAGAGCATACGAGACATCTGGTCTTGTGCAAGTCATCGCGTACATGATCGACCCAATTGCCGAAGCATAAGGGACATCCTTCATGTACTCTAAGTCCTTACGTGATTGCGCACGTTGAGACTTCTTGAGTTGCACACCCATACTCATTGGCACACTGCCCTTTTTGGAGTTGTTCATCTTGAACCTTTCCAAGACCTTGTCAATGTATGCACGTTGACTGAGGCCAATGAGTCTACGTGGTCTATCTCGATATATCTTGATTCCCAAGATGTATTGAGCCTCACCCATGTCTTTCATCGAAAATGCAGATTTCAATGAACTTCTCTTTTGCTCAAGCAAAGGAATATGATTGCCCAAAAGCAATATGTCATCGACATATAGGATTAAGAATACTACATGGCTCCCACTAACCTTCTTGTATACACAAGGTTCTTCCTTACTTTGAATGAAGTGAAGCTTCTTCACTTCCTCGTCAAAGCATTTGTTCCAACTCCTTGATGCTTGCTTCAATCCATAGATGGATCTTTGAAGCTTGCATACCTTCTCGCTATTCTTTGGATCTTCAAAACCTTGAGGTTGTACCATGTACACATCCTCCTCCAAGTTCCCATTCAGGAACGCCGTTTTGACATCCATTTGCCATATTTCATAATCGTGAAATGCGGCGATAGCGAGCATGATCCGAATAGACTTGAACATGGCAACCGGTGAAAAGTTTCATCATAGTCAATTCCTTGAACTTGAGTGAAACCCTTTGCTACAAGCCTCGCTTTGTAGGTTGTCAAGTTCCCATCCATGTCCATCTTCCTCTTAAAAACCCATTTATTATGAATGGCCTTTTTCCCTTGAGGAAGGTCAACCAAGTCCCATACTTGATTATCATACATGGATTCTATTTCGGATTCCATGGCCTTAAGCCATAGTTTGGAGTCTTCCCTTTCCATTGCCTCTTGGAAGGTTAAGGGATCATTGGTATCTAGTACCATGATTTCATGAAGTCCCAGATACAAATCGGGTTTCTTCCTTTCCCTTGTTGACCTTCTAAGTTCTTTTGGTTCTTCTCGTGTCTCTCGAACTTCTTCAACAATCTCTTGAGGAGTGGGTTCACGTTCAACTCTTGAACGTACACTTGGTGGGGATGATTGAGATTCTCTCACAATTTCTTGTGATGGTCTCTCACTCACGCTCCCACTAACCAAAGGAATCTTGGTTGGGCCTTCATGATCTTGAATGTCATCATTCATGTCATGATCTTGTAGAGTATCTTGAGTTTCCTCAAGCACAACCCTACTCCCACTACTTTTTACTCTTTCTAGAAATTCCTTTTCCAGAAATGTGGCATCCCTCTCTACAATCACTCGATTGGAGGTGATATGCCAAAAGTAGTATCCTCTTGTCTCACAAGGATAACCAATAAAGAAGCACTTATCCGCTTTTGGTTGAAGTTTGGTCGACATCAATCTCTTGACGTAAGCCTCACAACCCCAAATCTTGAGAAAACTGAGCTTAGGTGTTTTACCACTCCATAGCTCATAAGGAGTTTTCTCCACGGATTTGGATAGAACATTATTTAGTGTGTAAGCCGCAATTTGTAGTGCATAACTCCAAAAGTAAAGAGGTAATTCCGCATGACTCATCATTGACCGAACCATATCGAGCAATGTCCTATTCCTCCTTTCGGATACCCCATTCCACTGAGGTGTACCGGGAGGGGTGAGTTGAGGTACAATACCAAACTCCTTTAGGTATGAGTCAAATTCGGCACTTAAGTACTCACCTCCACGATCCGTTCGTAGAGACTTGATTTTCTTGTCAAGTTGGTTCTCTACTTCATTCTTGAATTCTTTGAACTTGTCAAAGGATTCACTTTTATTTCTCATTAGATAAACATAGCCATAACGACTATAATCATCCGTGAACGTAATGAAGTACCTGAAACCATCTCGTGCACTAGTACTCATTGGACCACAAACATCGGAATGTATCAAATCCAACAAGCCACTCGCCCTTGGGCCTTTCTTCTTGAAAGGCTTTTTGGTCACTTTTCCCATTAGACATGGTTGGCACGTCTCCAATGATTTAAAATCAAGTAGACCAAGAAGGTTAGCTTTTTGCAATTTCTTGATGCGCTTTTCATTTATGTGACCAAGACGATAGTGCCACAAGAGAGTATCATTCTTGTGAGTGGTCTTAAGTCTTTTGTTATTGATATTAAAGATTTGTTTATTATCCAATTCAAGCAAATAGAGACCATTCCTTATGAACGCATTTGCATAGAACACACCATTCTTCGATATAGACAAACAATAATTTGAAATATTTATATTAAAATTATCCATATCCAGACATGATACAGAAATAATATTCTTGCTAATCGAAGGTACATAATAAACATTCTTTAGACATAAATTTAAACCACTACACAATTGAAGTACCACAGAACCTTGTGCAACCGCAGACACGTTCTCACTATTTCCGACCTTCAATTCTACCTCGTTCCTTACGAGTTCCTTCCTATCCATGAGTAGCTGCACATTAGAAACTATGTGAGCACAAGATCCGGTATCAATTACCCAATCCTGGACAGAGGTGGCTAAATTTATTTCAATAACAAATATACCTTTGGCCTTTTTGGGGTGCCGACGTTCAATTACTCCGTTGTCAAGGTCTTCCTTGTACTTGGGGCAATTTGGCCGGATGTGTCCTTTTTCACCGCAGTGAAAGCACTCCGTATTGGGAGTTGGAGATTTCTGAGATTTCCCCCTCGAGGTACTCGCACGAGCACGTCCTACTCCCTTGCTCTTGATTGAACCACTTTTGGTAGATTTGCCCTTTCCTTTACCAATCTTATGGCCCCTCCCATGGACGGCAAGGACTTGCTTGTCCCTACCCTTGCCCATGTCAACTTCAGCAGTTTTGAGAGCGTTGTGAAGCTCCTCAAGACTCACCCCTTTTTCACGCACGTGATAGTGCATCACAAAGTCCTTAAAGGACGGGGCTAGAGAGCCAAGAATCATATCTTCAGCAATGTCCTCGGGCATTGGTGAAGAGAGCTTTGCCAACTTCTCAAGGTATCCTTGCATCGTGAGAAAATGCATAGATACCGATGTTCCCTCCGCCATATGGCACCTTGTGAGTGCGATGGTGGTCTTATAGCGCTCCTTTCGGGCACTATCCATGAACATCTTTGATAGAGCCTCCATGGTCTTCTTGGGTTTTGAATCCAAGTATTTCGCTTGAAGCGAGTCACCCATGGATGCTAGCATAAGACCGTGAACTTGGTTCTCTTGGTCTTCCCACTTGGCTTTAGCCTCTTTCTCTTCATCGGTTCATCTCTCATTCCACTCTGGGATTGGACCTTCCAAAATGTGAGATAGTTTCTCAAACTTTAAAACGATGTTGAGTTTGAGTTGCCAACTAATGAAGTTTGAGCCATCATTTGCTAAAGGGTGTTTTTCTATCATGGATCGTACGATAGGTTGGATGTTCGACATTTTTTCTACAAAATAAATCATACAGGTTTTAATGCCTATTTTATGTTTTAATACACATGCATACATATATCGAATATATAAATGTAAATGGTGCAAATAAAAACTTTGCCCATAAATGCAACAATCCAAGATCCTATCTATTGTAATATAGACTAGCTAAGGGCTATCGAATACATTACAATATCAAGGTAAGAAAACATTTTTCTAATCACAACCTTTTTGAATTTTAGCAACATTTAGCATCTTCAAACTCTTGTGACTCTTGTCGTTTTAATTATGAGGGAATACGATCTATCCTCGTAAGAAAAACTTTTTCCCAAAACCGAGCGAGGGCTCTAGGTAATGTTAAGAAAACTTATTTTCATTTGATACGAGATACGTTTATCTATTGTATGCACAACTAAACATACTTGGGGTTCACTAGGATGAAACACACCACATATATTTAATTGTGACACAACAACAAATAACCTTTATATCTCCCACTATTCCCAAAGATAGAGGGAGCTATCTCCCGCTAAGGGCGAGCAGAGTATCCCTCGATCAATGGCTGCTAGTGGATGAAATAAGAAGGAAAACTATTCTTAATTTTTGTTGGACAATTTTAACATGTGATTTAGAATTTTAGGTTATCAGGCATATTAATATTCATACACATCCTAACATTCACCACATTCATCACATGCATAGCAGAAATTAAAAACAGAAATTAAACATTCACACAATCCACATCGTGTGAGTTTATATGTTCCCTTCGATCCTCGATCCTCGATCCCTGATCTTCGATCCTCGATCGATGCACTACAGCGGCGACTTCCTCTTGCACCGGAGATGTAGATTTTACAGAAAATAAACATGCTCCTCACATTCGATAAAACCGACTAGTGCAAGTCCTATGTAAAAACCTCTCATATGCTAATGCAACTATCTAAAAGACGGAAATAGAGAGAATTTTGGCTTTTACATACATAAGCCCCTGTATAATAATAATTACATACATTTGTAGTGTCTGATTTGGAACATATAAACTCACAATCCTGCAAAGCAACTCAAGCATCCATGCACGCAATTGCTATAAACTACAGAATCTAATTTATCAATCATCCAGAATTCTCAACAATTCTTTGAAAAATATTTTGAAATCCATTAAAAAACATTTTTCATTCATTCATAGTTCAAAACTATTTTTGAACCGCTGTCCATCTAATTTCCAATGGAAAGATGAACCGCAGTTTTTTTCGGTTTTGTTGATTCTCTTACAAAATAATTGTTTTTAAATAAAACGAAATTATTGTAAGTTGGACTAATGTCCAAATCATAATTCTAGTAATTTCATGACATGTTTTAAACATTCAAAACATTTAAAACGAATTATTACAAAGAATTATTTCAACAAACATTTAAAGACCGAAAAAACCCAGTAAAACGAATTGTTTAAATCCTAGATGGTAAACTAAATTTGTTTACAGCCATAAATCATAAGAAAATTGAACCCTATGCTCTGATACTACTGAAGGATTTCATGTTTAATTATACATATATATATTCGAAATTTTTATGTATAATAAGGATCAATTACAATTTTCTTTGATTTATTTCATGCATGCATCGGTTTGTTTTAACATCTAGTTTCAAAACTCTATTAAAACAAACAAGGGCTCCGAAATTCATACCTAGAAGTTCTCTAAAACTTCTTGAAGATTCGAAGACGTTGGGGATGCTCCTCACTGCGCCGGATGCCTCCGAGTATTCACCAAACTCTAAACAAGATCGGAGAGGGGGAAGCTAGTCTCTCAATCTCCGATAGGGTTTAGAATCCAATTACTAACCCCTCTTTAATTCCCTTGAGAAGATGATCTCTTAAGAACTAAACTAAACTTAAGAATTTGTGGAATTTTCGTGGAGAATTAAAGAGAGAGATTTTGCATGAAAAGCAATATTAATTAAGATGTAGGAAGGCAATGAGATAACCTCTATTTATAGGTTCTCTCCAAATTACCTATTCATGTGCAACCTCTTGCCCATGATTTCATGGAAAATTCCATCTAACCATCCATTATTTATTAATAAATAATATTAGCCACAAATTAAATCAATTATGGACCAATTCCATGCATGATCTAATTAATTCTTAAATTAATTCTGCATAAACCGTCTGGACCGGTTGACCGTTTTTGGAGGTTCGGTCGACCGCTCGAACCAGTTTCGATCGACCGTTCAATAGCTCGGTCGACCGTTCGTAACAGGAACTATTCCATCGCAATGTTCGGTCGACCGACCGATCACTTTCGGTCGACCGTTCGAACAGATGAAAATTCCCTGTTATCGGTCGAGACATGTCCGGTCGACTGTTTACTGCTAACCGGTCGACCGTTTGTGCACTGTTTTGCAGACTTGTCAAATTTCGGTTTAACCCCTACAAATTTTGACATTTCGGGATTAGTAGTAAATCTACAACTTATGTAACATATTATCCTAGGTAATGATCAATCATTACACCCCATAATATTTACATCACATATGAATTTAATTTAGATTCTAATTATGTTATTAATCACAACATAATTTTGATTTTGCTTGTTCACCCCATGTGTCATATTTTCTACATGAAACCCGACACATCTTATGAACTCAAAATCCCCATTTCTTGTTTCCCAGTTTGCTGTGTGACCTATGGGAGGATCTAAACTAAGTTGGCAGTGATATTAAAGGCTTAATATCAGAAGCTATAAGCGGTATCTAGCTACACATTATAGCTCCCAATTAGTTAGATGTCTTAATTCCACTCGAACCAAAACCCGATCCATTTAGTGATGGCGTGCACCACTTGTGTCCGTCCCTTGCCTCATGATATTAAGAATACACACAAAGTAGTATTGTGTCATCTTTGTCTTAGTATTCATTTCTTGATCTCTTTAAGCTAGTTATAAATATGTGACTTAACTCAAATCACATTGTGCACATTATAACTTTGCTTTATCAAGGGGCCCACTAATATCATCACTCAATTAAGAGGGGCAATGATAGTCTCTTGACTAACTACCTTCTCCAACAAAAGTAGTACTTAACCAACCAATGCCTTTACACTACACTGATCGATAGTTCAAGACACTGATGTAATTAAGTATTCCTTAAGTGATTAGATATAAGTCTCATATCAAAGGACCAAAGACACAGTAAAATATTAATGACACAGAAACACATTTCTATAATATTTTACTTATTAGGTCTATTCAGTATACAAAAGTAATATTTTCCTCTTTTGCATACCCGTCTTGTCACTCACTTGTAGAGCTACAATGATCTATGACCAAACACGACAATCTTAATTCGGTAATTAATGTCCCATGTTAATTACCATGATTGTGAATATCTTTTCTTTTATGTAAACCAATATCTTTTAGAGCTCTACGGTTAAGGACCAAGAGCCTCTTCCTTAACACTTCTAAAAGACGAATAACATAAACAAGGAACAAAATGATTTCTCATTCAATTCATAATAATTGACATTTAAAAGTAAAACTTTTAGAACACATTCCCTTCATCAAAGACCAACAAAGACATCCCGAAAAGCCCAGAATAAAATCCAGCGTGATCCGGACCATATAGACCGTCAATTGGCGGTCCACGACCGCTAATTGGCAATCTGTTTTGGCCCAAAGCAGCTAAGATTTTGGTGGGTCGCGTATTAGTGTGTATTTAGTCCATTTCTGGTATTTGTTTAGTCCTACATCGGGGAATTCTCCCGGATTGCCTTTTTCTTTGGCTATAAATAGAACTCTTCACCTTCTATTGTAAACTACCCATTGCTTGGTGGCATTCTCGCTACTAAGGAGTAAGCCTTCAAGCAAAACTCAAGGTGGAGACAAATGTTACCTTCAATGTGAGTCATTGTTAATAAAATCATTGTTCTAGTTTCTTTTAATCTTGTCTTTTAATTTGTGCATGCATGTTTTCTCTTTCCTTTCCTTTTAAGCTTCTTTAATGCTCCCGTCTTGCTTAGTTAAATTTCCTTTCAGTATAATGTTTCATTTTGTTAATGTAGTAGTGTAATGATTAGTGAGTAGCTCCATCCCCTTTGGGGGTGGAGTAGATGTATGTACATGTTATGTAGGTGCTATGAATGCTAGATATTATTGTTTGTGAGAGATATTAGTATACTTGCTTGAATTAATAAGAACTTTACTTGATGGTTTCTGCCATAGTTAGGTACACTCCATGCTCGTTATGTTCTTAATAACAACCTTGCATTGCTCATATTAATCACCTAGGTTTGTATTGTAAATGATAGGTCTTGCCATGATTTACTTCTTATTCATTAACAAACACTAACCGCACTTGAGCTTATTGGATGCATTCACCACACTTATTTCATGTGCACATACACACTCCACCCCTTAGGGGTTTTCCATTCCTGAGTTTTATCTACTTTCATTAGTTGCTTAGTTTAGTTTGTTTTGTCATTTCATTTCATGCTTTCTAGTTTCCTAGTTTGGATTAGTGTAGTTTAGTGTAACGAACCTTTCTATCATTTCTTTACGACACGCCTTCGAACAAACCAAAAGTCGACACACCTCCCTGTGGATCGACCCGTATTTGCCACCGCTTCAACACGGCCGTGCACTTGCGGTTAATATAAAACGAATGAATCAAAAACCTGAAGCATCCCTCTCGGATTATGAGAGGAGGTTCCAAGCTTGGCGAGGTTGTTAGCAAGCTTTAAGTGTAAAGGTGTTCTCTTTGGCCAGGAAGGAGGAGTGGATAATGAAGTCATGAGTGGAGCTCGTGGAT
Organism: Triglochin maritima; assembly: GCA_963682175.1. Lineage (NCBI taxonomy): Eukaryota > Viridiplantae > Streptophyta > Magnoliopsida > Alismatales > Juncaginaceae > Triglochin > Triglochin maritima. The sequence continues at coordinate 35,413,900 of OY821773.1, read as the reverse complement.
TAGAGCAGAGCTTGCAAGAGAGGAAGTAAGATCCGGTGGTGAACTGATCCTCTATAAAAAAACCTTGTTTCCATTGTGGTTTGCATATTCTTCTTTACTTGTTTTATTCGTTTGTTTCCGCTGCATCTCTTGCTTAATAAAGTAGAGAATTAACTTAGTGATTAGATTAATTAGGGGCCTTCGATCCTAACAATTGGTATCAGAACATAGGTGCTAAATTTCATCAACTTAATTGTATTTAGCATGGCTAGAACATCTAATTGTGTAGAGGGTTTATGCACAACTAGACATCCTTTGCTAAATCGGTTAAATTATGGGTATTGGAAGAATATAATGAAAATTTTCTTGATTTCGAATGACCATAAGTGTTGGATCTTCTGCAAAACCATTACATACCCCCAATGAAGAAGCACTTGACACTTTAATTATCTTTATTTTGTGTCTTTGGAACTTGTGTAAACTTGAGCATACAAGAGTTAAACTTACTCACATGCACACTAGGTCCTTGTAGAAGTGACACACAAAAATTCACATCAATTGGACTTCAATAGGTCACCCAAACCTTAGTCGGAAAATCAATTAAACCAAACCTAGACTTCCAGTGCCAATCGGTCGACCGGAATCAGTTCTTTGTTCGACCGATTATAATAGACAGTCTAAGTGACTTTTCCCACTTTAACCGGTCAACCACCTTTGACCTTTGGGTTGACTCTTGCCGTATTTTTTGGATGACCATTAACCTTGTCGTCTTATACAACGGTTGTATTCGTATAAATTTCCCTAACCCCTATTGGCTACCGGTCGAATTTTGACCTAAAAATGGACGACCGGGTGAACACAATTCTTGAGCCGAAAGTGCCTGTTATTTTTTATCGAACATAACCAGTCTTTTTGTTCGACCGTTATACATTTACCCTAGCCAAAACCCCTAGATCGGTTGATCGACCCATTACCGGGTTTAACCGATGACTTAAGTCGTATCCCAAGTGGTTCGACTGTTCTCTAGTTTGTTCGAACGTTTTTTATTCTTAAAGAAACAGTCGACGTTGCTTCCCAATTCGGTCGACCGTTCAGGGACGAAATTGCTGATTCTGCGTTTTTGTTTGTGTGTTCGTCACACAACTTAACCAATTCATCTCCAATAGCTATATCTCTCTAGGAGCTTATAAATAGAGGTTCCCCAACCTTCTTTAGACAACTCTCACACTTTTAGTTGTCTCCAACACTAGAGAGCATTTTCCAATCTTCAAATCTCTAAATCCTATGCTTGAAGCCTAAACTTCACCACCTGATCAAATTCCCAATCAGACTCATGTGTGCTCAAGTTAAAGAGTGTTGAATACTCAGATTACTTTTCTTGACAAAGAAGTAAAGGTTTCATGGAAAACCTAAAGCATCCCTCTCGGATTATGAGAGGAGGTTCCAAGCTTGGCGAGGGTGTTTGCAAGCTTTAAGTGTAAAGGTGTTCTCTTCGGCCAGGAAGAAGGAGTGGATAATGAAGTCGTGAGTGGAGCTCATGGATTAGAGCAGAGCTTGCAAGAGAGGAAGTAAGATCCAGTGGTGGAACTGAACCTCTATAAAAAAACCTTGTTTCCATTGTGGTTTGCATATTCTTCTTTACTTGTTTTATTCGTTTGTTTCCGCTGCATCTCTTGCTTAATCAAGTAGACAATTAATTTAGTGATTAGATTAATTAGGGGCCATCGATCCTAACAATTGGTATCAGAGAATAGGTGCTAAATTTCATCAACTTAAATGTATTTAGCATGGCTAGCACATCTAATAGTGTAGAGGGTTTATGCAGAACTAGACATCCTTTGCTAAATGGGTTAAATTGTGGGTATTGGAAGAATATAATGAAAATTTTCTTAATTTCAAATGACCTTTGGTATTGGAACTTATTACACAACCTTTACATACCCCCAAATGAAGAAGAACTTGACACTTTAATTATCTTTATTTGGAGTCTTTGGAACATTTGTAAACTTGAGCATACAAGAGTAAACTTACTCGCATGCACACTAGGTCCTTGCAGAAGTCACACATAAAAATTCCATCAATTGGACTTCAATAGGTCACCCAAACCTTAGTCAGAAAATCAATTAAACCAACCCTAGACTTCCAGTGCTAATCGGTCGACCGGAATCAGTTCTTTGTTCGACCGATTATAATAGACACTCTAAGTGACTTTTCCCAGTTTAACCGGTCGACCACCTTTGACCTTTTGGTTGACTGTTCCCGTATTTTTTGGATGTCCATTAACCTTGTCGTCCTATACAACGGTCTTATTCGTATAAATTTCCCTAACCTCTATTGGCTACCGGTCGAATTTTGACCTAAAAACGGACGACCGGGTGAACACAATTCTTGAGCCCAAAGTGCGTGTTATTTTTGATTGAACATAACCAGTCTCTGTGTTCGACCGTTATACCTTTACCTTGGCCGAAACCCCTAGATTGGTCGATCGACCCAGGACCGGGTTTGACCGATGACTTAAGTCGTATCCCAAGTGGTTCGACCGTTCTCTAGTTTGTTCGAACGTTTTTTTTATTCTTAAAGAAAAAGTCAACGGTGTGATTGATTCGTTTTATATTAAACCGCAAGTGCATGGCCGCGTTGAAGCGGTGGCAAATACGGGTCGATCCAGAGGGAGGTGTGTCGACTTTTGGTTTGTGCGAAGGCGAGTGGGAAAGAAAGGAAAGAAAGATTGAGTACACTAACTACACTAATCTAAACTAGTAAACTAGGAAAGCTGAAATGAAATCACAAAACAAACTAAACTAAGCCACTAATGAAATGAGATAAAACTTAGGAATGGAAAACCCCTAAGGGGTGGAGTGTGTGTGTGCACATGAAATAAGTGTGGTGAAAGCATACAATAAGCTCAAGTGTGGTTAGTGTTTGTTAATGCATAAGAAGTACCTCCTGGCAAGACCTATCATTTACAACACTAACCAAGGTGATTAATATGACCAATGCAAGGTTGTTATTTAGAACATAACGAGCATGGAGTGTACCTAACTATGGGAGAAACCATCAAGTAAAGTTCTTATTAATTCAAGCATACTAATATCTCTCACAAACAATAATATCTAGCATTCATACCACCTACATAACATGTACATACATCTACTCCACCCCCAAAAGGGATGGAACTACTCACTAATCATTACACTACCTACATTAACAAAATGAGACATTATACTGAAAGGAAATTTAACTAACCAAGAAAGGAACATTAAATACACTACTTGAAATAAACATAAACTAAAGAAACATGCAAGAATTAAAAGACAAGATTAAAAGAAACTAAGAACAATTATTTTATTAACAATGACTCACATTGAAGGTAGCATTCTTCTCCACCTTGAGTTTTGCTTCAAGGCTTACTTCTTAGTAGAGAGAATGCCACTAAGCAATGAGTAGTTTACAATAGAAGGTGAAAAGTTCTATTTATAGCCATAGAAAAAGGTAATTCGGGACAATCCCCCGATGTGAGACTAAACAAATTCCAAAAATAGCCTAAACATCCTCTAATACACGTGCTCTAGAAGTTTCATCGGATCCGGGAAGATCCGGAGCGCCAATTAACAATTCCAGACTGCCAATTGGTGGTCTACAGGATCCAGATCGAGTTGAAATTTGTTTTGGGTTTGTCTTGATATATTTGTTGGTCTTGGATGCCTCTACTTCGCTTGTTGGAGCTCCGACCCAAATGGAATTGCCAAAATACTCCCCATGATGGTGTGGAGTTTCCTGTTTTGCTATTAGGTCCTTCGGTCTTATGTTCAGGTCCTTCTCCCTTACATCTTAGTCCCCAGGTCTCACAATTAAGTCTTTTTTCCTGCTTTTGAGTCCTTTATGGCTCTTATCTTCAAGCCTCTTTATTTCTGAAATTCAAACATAAAACTCGTCACATAGCATTGCTTAGGTGTAAGATAATGGATATAAGATACAAATATGAGCATGAAATGATGTCAATCACGGTGCTTCCCGATTCGGTCGATCGTTGAGGGACGAAATTGCGGATTATGAGTTTCTGTTTGTGTGTTCTTCACGTAACATAACCAATTCATCCCCAATACCTATATCTCTCTTGGATCTTATAAATAGAGGTTCCCCAACCTTCTTTGGACAACTCTCACACATTTAATTGTCTCATACACTAGAAAGCATTATCCAATCTTCAAATCTCCAAATCCTATGCTTCAATCCTAAACTTCACCACTTGATTAAATTCCCAATCAGACTCTTGTGTGCTCAAGTTAAAGAGTGTTGAATACTCAGATTACTTTTCTTGACAAAGAAGTAAAGGTTTCATTGAAAGCCTGAAACATCCCTCTCGGATTATGAGAGGAGGTTCCAAGCTTGGCGAGGGTGTTTGCAAGCTTTAAGTGTAAAGGTGTTCTCTTCGGCCAGGAAGAAGGAGTGGATAATGAAGTCGTGAGTGGAGCTCGTGGATTAGAGCAGAGCTTGCAAGAGTGGAAGTAAGATCCGGTGGTGGATCTCAACCTCTATAAAAAAACTTGTTTCCATTGTGGTTTGCATATTTTTCTGTTCTTGTTCTATGCGTTTGTTTCCGCTGCATCTCTTGTTTAATCAAGTAGAGAATTAAATTAGTGATTAGCTTAATTAGGGGCCATCGATCCTAAAAATTGGTATCATAGCATAGGTGCTAAATTTCATCAACTTAGTTGTATTTAGCATGGCTAGCACATTTAGTAGTATAGAGGGTTTATGCACAACTAGACTTTCTTTGCTAAATGGGTTAAATTATGAGTATTGGAAGAATATAATGAAAATCGTCTTTATTTCAAATGACCTTAAGTATTGGATCTTCTTACAAAATCTTTACATACCCCAAATGAAGAAGAACTTGCAACTTTAATTATCTTTATTTTGAGTCTTTGGAACTTGTGTAAACTTGAGCATACAAGACTTAAACTTACTTACATGCACACTAGGTCCTTGTAGAAGTCACACATAAAATTTCACATTAGTTGGACTTCAATAAGTCACCCAAACCTTAGCCGGAAAATAACCGGTTGAACACAGGAAGTCTAGGTTTTGTTTAAGTCAACCATCATTGACCTTTTGGTTGACCATTCTTTAGCAACCTTTGACCGGAAAATAACTTAAACCAAACCTGCACTTCCTGTGTTCAACCGGCCAACCACCTTTGACCTTTTAGTTGACCATTCTCGTATGTTTCGGATGGCCATTAACCTTGTCGTATTATATAACGGTCATATTCGTATAAATTTTCCAAACCCCAAGAATACATTTGGCAACTGGTCGAACGTTCACCTAAAAATGGTCGACGGGATGAACAAATTCTTTAGCCCAAAGTGCGAGTTATTTTCGGTCGAACATAAACAATCTTTGTGTTAGACTGTTATACCTTTACCCTTGCCAAAACCAATAGATCAGTCGATCGAACCTCTGACCTGGTTCGACCGATGACCTAAGTCATAGCTCAAGTCGTTCGACCATTCTCTAGTTTGTTCGAACGTTTCTTTATTCATAAAGAAATGGTCGATCGAGCTTCCCGATTTGGTCGACCGTTAAGAGACAGAATTGTTGATCCTGAGTTTGTATTTTGTGTGTTTTTCACACAACTTAACTAATTCATCCCCAACGGCTATATCTCTCTAGGAGCTTATAAATAGAGGTTCGCCAACCTTCTTTAGACAACTCTTACACTTTCAATTGTCTCATACATTAGAGGGCATTCTCCAATCTTCAAATCCCAAATCCTACACTCCAAGCCTAAACTTCACCACTTGATCAAATTCCCGACATACTCAAGTATGCTCAAGTTAGAGAGTGTTGAATACTCAGGTTACTTTCCTTGTCAAAGAAGTAAAAGTTTCAGTGATAGGCTTACGCATCCCTCTCAGATTGTGAGAGGAGGTTCCAAGCTTGTGAGGGTGTTCGCAAGCTTGAAGCATAAAGGCATTCTCTCCCGGCCTGGAACAAAAAGTGGATAGTGAAGTTGTGAGCGGAGCTTGCAAGAGAGGAAGTAACATCCGGTGGTGGATCTGAACCTCTATAAAAACCACAGTTTCCATTGTGGTTTCCATATTCTTCTTTACAGGTTTTATTCGTTTGTTTCTGTTGCACCTCTTGTTTAATCAATTAGAGAATTAACTAAGTGATTAGATTAATTAGGGGCCATCAATCCTAACATTAGAGCGCACCCCACGTGTGAAATGCCAAATATAAGCTGCTGAGCGAATTCAGGGCGGATCAGACAAACCAGATCCACCAGTGGCGGATCTTGTTGGTCTAAATCCTCACCAATTTCTCCCGTGGCTCGAACTTAGTTATTTGGGTGCACCAGACCATAGAGAAGTCGATTATAGTCGTAAAATTGCTTCCAGATTCATCTATTACACTCTTTCTTCTATAAATAGCAATGTTTCTCCTACATTTCTTCTTCTTTTTCCCTCATCTCCTCCTTAGGTTTGTTTTATTTCTTGTTTAGTAGAGTAGGTTTTATTTCTTGCTTATTAGTATAATGTAGGAGAAATAAACACATTTTGTAATATTTCTTTCTTAATCAAGTTTTAGTTTCTTGTTCTTTATATTCTTGTCTTTCATTTGATGCAATTTTTATTCCATTGCTTTGGTTAGAGCTAGTTTTCTTTAGTTTTTCATGTTTTTTTGTTGTTTTCTTTGTTTCAATCATGATTAGTACGTAATCCATCCCCATTGGGAATGGAGAATGATGTGACGTGTGAGTGTTGTGAGATTGGTGTGTGTTTTAATCTTAATCTTGAAGGTTCACATGATTTCCATAACCATTTTGTTGGGTTCCTCACTCTTGCCTTTGATGTGGTAATAGTGTTAATTGATGCTTAGCACATGCTTTGGTTATTGGGCCCACTTTAAAGGGAATCATGTGGGGAGGATAATGTTGGAGTGGGTAAACAGATAAGAATGGCATGTGGGAGTATGTGCTCTTTTTGTCCTCCTCTTAATTAATGTCTTGTATGTTTTAATGATACTGTTAAATCTTAATTCATATGGAGACATAGTTGAGTTTTTTGTCATATGGATTTTTATGTTCTTCATGTCATATTAGTGATAAGATTGACATGCAATCATGTCGTTGTCTTTGTCCTAATCTTGAGTAGTGTTTTGTAAGTTTTAATGATGGTGATAAATCTTAATCCATGTGGAAACACACTTAGGATAATGGCCATTATATATATCCATAATAATTCATGTCATGAGAGCACAATTGTACACACATAAAAATCACATATCTACACTTTTGCACGCATTCTCCACCTCCTACGGGATTAGTTTTTGATCAAATGTTGTTGATTCACGTCACGTTTCTGACTTAGTTTAAATTCCCTCATTCTCTTTTTTTCTTCCCCCACTCGATTATGGTCGACGACGACCGACACTCACTCCTCGTGGACTCGACCCGTACTTACCACTGCTTCAACGGGGTCGTGCACTTGCAGTTTTGAACTTATAAAATCTTAATTAAGTTTTTGGCGTTGTTGCCAGGGAGTGAGTTTCGTAGTCACGTCCACCATTTTGGTATTTTTTTATTACATTTTATTTTTAGTTTTGTTATTGGAAGGGGGAACAAGTGGATCGAGGACCTTCATTGAGGCAAAGGAGCATCTTGGAGGAGTTTGGGGACCAGAATCCCCTAAAAATCCACTGATGGCGGATTTGGTAAGCCCGTTTGATATTTTTTTGTTTCACCTGTAACTCCTTCTTGCTATTCCTAGTTGATATATGCCACTATCCAATTCATATATGCTATGTTTTCATGCCATAAATTAATTTTATATGCATATTCCCCTATTTAAGACAACTTGAACATTAAAACTCAAAGCAAAAGAGTAGATGAATGTCATCTAGGTCCTGCACCATACATAGGCCTTGCACGCATCTTGTCTTTCCTTTGCTTTACTTTCTTGTTGTCAATTGCTGGCGTGAGGTTCGACACCTATTTACCCATTCATGCATTAGCTTACATGCATTCGTTAGTTGGGTTGCATTGGAATAAGAGTGAGGTGACTGTTTGATTGGAGGGCTTGATGGCTAGTTTACGGATCAAACTACCCTAAGGTGGGTTTTCCTAGTGAAAGATAAGGTGGGGGATTTCATCAGCCCTTCTTTCGCCCCAAAAAATCACACTACTCAAAAAGCATCTAAAATCAAGTAGGCATTGTCTCCTGGGATTTGGGCGCACTTAGGAGACTAACTCAATCTCAATGTCATGGCCTGAACGTCGTTGTTTGCTTAGCTATTTGGGATTTTTGGGACCTCTGGGTTCTGACTCTCTCAAGACAGCTTTGTGACCTTCAGCCGAGGGAGGTGAGGCATTTTTGGAGTGTGGAGAGTCACGGTTAGGCATCGTCTAGTCTAAGAACCCATAGCCTGCCTAAGCTTGTTTGAGCCGTGTTTGCTCGATTAAGCTTCTAACCTCAGTTATACCCATGCTAACTTTCAAGACTTTTCTTTCGTTACCCGAGTCATCTTCTCTTCCACTTGTATTGTTTAGTCTCCTCCTCTTTACACCTTCTCTTAGTGTTTTAGGGTCCAGTCAAGCACTTTTATACGAGGTTACTCTCGTGGTGGTGAGAGTAGTCCATTTGATAGTGGTATTGTCGACATCGATGGTTACATGGGTATTTTGATCCTTGGAATCAAGATGTGCGTCCAATTCACGAACTTCTCCCGATATCTGGTACACTTTGTGAGGAGGCCCACACATGAGTATTTTGACCCCACGTGGTGTCGTGTTCCCATTCCTTGTATATTGATCCGCTATCAGGTTTCCTTTCATTGTCCGTTGACAAAGGATGATGAGAGCTTCTTTTTGTATATTGTTATATTAAAAAAATATGTCATGGGTCCCACTCCTTGAGGATGTGTGCTCCATTTGTTCACGTACTTGTGATCTCTTCTTAAGTATCTCACAAGTTTTGGGGATTTCGGGTTTATATTCATCAACATAGCCATTAACTCCCATTTGTGCTTCATGTTGGTGAGATCTTGTCTTGTTGATGCAAAAATCCTAGTATCATACTCACATTCATTGAGGACAATGCATTAAGTAAGTGTGGGGGTGCTTTACGTATGTATATAGTCGAGTATTTTTCCTCTTATTTTGTTTTATTTTGTTTTTATTGTTAAGGTCATGATAGTGTGCTGCATTTTATATTGATATATTTGTTATACCATGATCCTTGGGTGACTTCCCTTCTTTTGCTTGCCTAGTGCTTTAATTTTTCCATTGCTTTCAAAATCTGCACTAGGCAAGCAAAAAGCCAACAACTCTGAACAAGAAAGAAAATGAGGTGAGAACACGAAGCTAGTGCAGCAATAATACTAGCTATAGAATGGTAATCCCTATATCCCAACTTGATTACTACCCTATGGCCCTAAACAAAGCATTTACTAAGCCCTTGGTTCACTAGTATATCAAGGTTAAGAGGAAAGGCCTTGTGGAAATGTGTCACGCTATTACTAAACACTCTCGAAGAAGGAAAATTCCAACGTTTCAGTAGCGTTCTTCACTCGTGGTCCTCGTACGTGCCCAGTCTATGAGATAACCATGCAAATATCTCTATAGCGTCTCCTATTGCCACTGACTATTCTACAATTTCATTTTGTCCAAAGTTCATGTATCGTAGCTGCAAAAACAAGTTTCGTCCAGGCCTTCATGACCTTCATTTGGTTATCTAATTCATGCTCAATGCGCTCAATCTGCCCTAGTATGGTGGCATCACAGTTTGCTGTGAGGTGCAACCTAGAGTAAATTTCCGGCCAAAGATGATGAGCGAATTCGCAACCCAAGAGCACATGATTATTTGTCTCTTCTTCTTGCTCACAAAGGGAGTAATTAAACCGGATGCCCCGTGTGCATGTTCTGCTTTTTCATTAAGTCGTGGGTAAGAAGCCTCCCATGGGTGTCGAGTCAAAAGGGATCACATGCACATTATTTGCAAAGAGGTTAGAAAAATTACACCGGAAGTGCACGGCGTTGGTGAAGACATGGCGAATATGGTCGAACCTCAAGGAGTTGTAAGTGTCGTAGTGAGTGTTGTTGTGACTACCATACTCGAGTGGGAAAGGAGAGGAGAATGAGGGGATTATGCTAAACTAACTACACTAAATGATGAATTAATCAATAATTAAACTAAACCCTCATGGAATGGAGGTGTGTAGGTATGTGTGTGTGTGTGTGTGAGAGAGTGGTTCTTGATTGCATATGGCACAAGTGTGTAAAGTAGGTGAAATCAACTAGAAACTAGTGTGGAGTCTAACTAACATCAACTACATTTACATGAATAGATGACTAAATAGTTAGACATGAAGTTAAGATGCACTTTCGGTTCTCAAGAATGAACTATGTACCTAGTATGGACATTAGGACATCAATTAAACATCCATACAACTTAATATATTCATGCAATCTCTACTAATTAAGTATCCATACATAACAAGCCATTTACCATAACAAGATGATCATTTACAAGCAACAAGATAAACTCTAGATCTAGCATAAGACAAGTACCTAGTGTGACATTATCCCATCTAATACAAGTTTTAGCAAGTTACATGCATAGATCTACATTAAGCATATGAAATGACACAAGATAAGAAGAACACATCACATAATCTACATCATCTCCACCCCAAGTGGGGTGGATCTATTCTCTCCTCATAATAACAAGCATGGAAAAAGTAAGAGATTAAGACTAAACATGCCATCAAACTCTAATTACAAAACTAACCAACACAATCAAAAACTAATTGGATAGAAAGAAAGTTAATGACAAGAGGAATCCAAATCTACCTTTAGATTAGCAAAAAGAGTAACATTACAAGCTTCAAAGCCCACATTTCTCTATTACCAAAATTTGGTAAAACCTAAGTTATTCAAATGGTGAAAGCTGAGAAGAAGAAGAAAGCTAGGAGAAACATTGCTATTATAGAAGAAAGAGTGGTGTAGATGAATCTAGAACCAATCCAATGGTTGTAATCAACTTCTCTTTGGTCTAGTTCTCTCAAATAAACACGTTCGAGCCACAGGGGAAATTTTGGGGGATTTGGACCACAATGATCCAGCATTGGTGGATTTGGATCCGCCACTAGCGGATGTTTTGGCTTTGATACGCCCAGATTTCATCCAAAAGCTTAAGTGATGTATTTTGCACGTGGGATAAACTCATGGTCTGCTAGTTCAACCTCGTTGGTCTTAATTCCCCAAATACTTCTCAAGATCAAGATAATGAGTACTTGGGGGAATTAAGTGGGCTCAAACCAGCGGACCTAGAGTGTACCCCACGTGTAAAATGACAAATATAAGCTGCTGAGCGAATTTGGGGCGGATCAGACCAACCTGATCCACCAGTGACGGATCTTATTGGTCCAAATCGTCCCCAATTTCTCTCGTGGCTCGAACTTGGTTATTTAGGTGCACCAGACCATAGAGACGTCGATTACAGTCGTCAGATTGCTTCCAAATTCATCTAGTCCACTCTTTCTTCTATAAATAGCAATGTTTCTCCTACCTTTCTTCTTCTTCCTTCATCTCCTCCTTAGGTTTGTTTTATTTCTTGTTTAGCAGTGTAGTGTAGGAGAAGATAAACACATTTTTTAATCTTTCTTTCTTAATCAAGTTTTAGTTTCTTGTTATTTATATTCTTGTCTTTCATTTGATGCATTTTTTATTCCATTGCTTTGGCAAGAGCTAGTTTTGTTTAGTTTTTCATGTGTTCTTTTTTTGTTATTTTCTTTGTTTACATGATGATTAGTGAGTAATCCATCCCCATTGGGGATGGAGAATGATGTGAACTATGAATGTTGTGAGATTGGTGTGTGTTTTAATCTTAATCTTGAAGGTTCACATGATTTCCATAACCATTTTGTTGGGTTCCTCACTCTTCCCTTTGATGTGTTAATAGTGTTAATTGATGTTTATCACATGCTTCGGTTAGTGGGCCCACTTTCTAGGGAATCATGTGGTGAGGATAATGTTGGAGTGTGTAAAGAGAGAAGAGTGGCATGTGGGAGCATGTGCTCTTTTTGTCCTCCTCTTAATTATTGTCTTCTATGTTTTAATGATACTGTTAAATCTTAATTCATATGGAGACATAGTTGAGTTTGTGGTCATCTGGATTTTTATGTTCTTCATGTCATATTAGAGATAAGATTGACATGTAATAATGTGGTTGTCTTTATCCTAATCTTGAATAGTGTTTTCTAAGTTTTAATGGTGGTGATAAATCTTAATCCATGTGGAAACACACTTAGGATAATGGCCATTATAGATATTCATATTAATTCATCTCTTGAGAACACAAGTGTACTTACACAAATCACACATCTATACTTTTGGACGCATTCTCCACCTCCAACGGGATTAGTTTCTGATTAGCTGTTGATTAGCGTCGTGTTTTTCATTTAGTTTAAATTCTCTCATTCTGTCTAGTTCCCCCACTTGAGTATGGTCAAGGATGACCCACACTCACTCCTCATGGACATGACCTGTACTTGCCACCGCTTCAACGTGGTCGTGCACTTGCGGTTTTGAACTAATAAAATCTCAATCACTATCTCTTCCTAAGAAAATGACTCATGGGAATCTTCGAACGACTACAAAGTAAAAAAACTCCTTTATTAACATATAAATTGTGCCAAAAACATATACAAACGCAACATAAGATCAATATCAAATTTACCAATCATAAATCTCCTATTGTCACTCTGTTCTCAACAAGTTGGTCAATATACCTCATTATATAGTAAAACGCATTCAGTATTTCCAACTTGATTATGGTCCTACAATTAAGATGTCATGTATATTAGGAAAATAAAAAATTAATGCAAAGTATAATGCATATTATAAAAACTAATAATACTGAATCATCTTACCTTCATAACACTCCAGCTTACCTTATTTTTTTTATGCAGACCTTCGACCAGTAACCGAATAGTTATAGACCTTAAGGCCCAACCAAAATATGTAAAGTTTCAAAAATGGATTCAAACATTCAATAACAAAATTTTAACTTAAAATATGGATGGAATTATTGTAAATAACTTACGTTTGAATAATCTTCCCCGAGTTACTTCAATGCCAAAGGATCAAATCAGTAGGCCATCCACCGTCCATGTAACAGGTTTTACCAAGGTTAGCATCCAATGTTCACCATGTAGGATTTTGTGCCCCATACTTTTATAAATTATTAAAAATTTACAAGCAATTAAGATCGGTTTTCATATTTTTCAACAATTTTATATACAAAACTTCCTAATTGTATTTAAATATATATTGTATACTAATTAATATTAAAATACATAGATTGGATCATACCTAGGGGATTATCAAATCTTTTTTACCAATCGAAAGTCGGGTTGCACGCCAGATTGCCTTGGAATCACCTCCAAGTGTTCACCAAACACTAAACAAAATTAGAGAGATCAAAGCTACTCAATCAATCTCTAATTCAAGGTTAGAATCTGGCTAATAACTCATTCTATGCTCCAAAGAATTTAATCTCTCAAGCACTCAATTAATAAGATTTTTTTTGGATGGAATGATGGAGAAATATGGAGAGGAGAATTTGGCATTAATTAATTAAAGGAATGGAGGAAGGACCTATTTATAGGTCATCCTCAAAACCACATCATTGGTAAACAACTTACATGATCCTTTGTTAATCTCTGCACTAAACCACATCATGTGCAAATCACTTTGCACATGATCTCTTGTTTATTTCTCCTCTCATAATCCCACAACTACCTTTGACAAAGTTAGATTAAATCCAATAATTAATCAACAAAACTCTTTTATTAATATATGCAAAAACGTGGGCAAACGGTCTGACCATTTTTCAGTGTTTTTGACTTTACCAAATTTTGGATTAATATCCAACAAAATTTGGGCTTTGGGATTTTCACAAATTCATATATTATAATGTTGCGGATCACATTAATGCCAAAATATTATACCCCATAATATATACATCAATTGAATTTATTTGTTATTCTAACCATGTTGTTATTACGACATATTAATTTTAGTATTTTACCACATGTGTATTATTTCATAACACATGAAACTTAATACATCATATAAAATATAAAATCACATCTCTTATTTCCCAGTTTTGTGGTGTGACTTATAGGGAGATCTAAGTTATGTTGACAATGATATTAAACATTTAATATCATAAACTATAAGCAGTAACTAGCTACACACTATAATTACCCAAATAACATAACACGATCCATTAGTGCTATCTAATATATCACTTGTGTCTATCCCTTGCCTCATGATATTACGAATATTATATAAAGTAGGAATGTGTGATCTTTGTATTATATATTCCTTTTCTTGATCTCATAAACATTGTGCACATTATAATTTTGTTTTATCAATGTGCTCAATTAATATCATCACTCAAGTCAAGAGGGGCAATGATAATGTTTTGACATATCCTCTTTTCCGGCACAAGTCATATATAATCAACTAATATCTTTATCACTATGCGTAATGATAGCTTTTGATAATAATCAAACGATACACTTATAATGTGAAACGATATAAGTCTCAAATCTTAGGATTCAAAGACACAATAAAAACATTAATGATACAAATACAATTCCATAATGTTTCATTTCTTAGGTTCAATATATGAAAAAAAAATTATTCTCCATTTCATATATTCATGTTCTTAAAATATTTTAGAGCTACAATATCCTTTAACAATCATGACAATCTTATCTCGGTAATTAATGTTCCATGTTAATTACCATGATTATGAATTTCTATTGATTTATGCAAACCATTATTTTTTAAAGCTCTACAGTTAAGGATCAAGAGGATCTTCCTTAACACTTCCAAAAGAAGAATACATTAATCAAGGAACAAAATATTTGTACATTCAATTCATAATAAAAGACATGTAAAAGAATACTTTTAAAACATACATTCCTTTCACACCACTCATGTAAAATTACTTCATCCTTTTGATCAATGTTAATCTTATTTCTGATTCCCAAATGAAATATAATGAAATTGAAGATATTATAAAATATAATGAGCTACTTACATCTCCCAATATGGTACAAGAAAATTGGCAGCCTTCTTTGATTCTTGCAACACCTCCCCAAACTTTCAACATCTGTTATCTACATCTAGAGGTCCTTGTTTGATCATTAGACTAGGACACAACAAAAAAAACACAACTATAGTTTTTGTCATTTGACATTTGCTACAAATTCCTAATATAAATAAATTAACACCATTAAAGTTAAAATGTAACATAAATAGGTATGAAAAAGACAAACACGACTAACTTCCAATGAACCTAAATGATTGTTATGCACAATGTTTCCGTCTTCAGAAACTGCATGACATCACTTATGCAGACATATACCTTGGCATCTATGCCGCCCTTGGTTGTTTTGCTTACCATTTCTTGCAGCATAATACCTTGTATTGTAGAATCTCCATATGTAGATTTTACAAGATTGTACAACATTTTACAATTCCCAGGAAAATGCTTCTCATCATACAACTCCTGAGGAGAAAATACTCTTGACAATGGAACACTATCTTGAAATACAAAGAAATATTATTAGAACAAAACAACATGAACAATATACCTACAATTAGGGAGTTATAAAATTCAAAGCTAATACCATTGCCTTCTTTACTATTTCTACTTTTGTTTACTCATTGATTGGCATTGGGCCTTTAGCTTTAGGATTCACACATCCCGTAGTACTTTGTAGTGTCTGAATAGGTGTTGTCGTATCGATGAATGCATTTTTTTATGAAGTACAATAGACATTTGTTCATGCATCCTATGAATTTTTTCTTCTCAATCCACGCAAATTGCTTTCTTACTACGGTTCGAGGAGGATGACCATAGTATTGTCGTAGTCCTATTCGACTACCGACACCACATACTTGTCCAACATGCTCGTCTATGCCGAGGGCTATATTCAAAATATCTTTTCTGCGCTCTGAAACAAATTTAGCTTTCGAAGCTTGCAGTGTAAGATCATCTTATTACGAAACACAAGAATCTTACACACTATATCTTGCATAACATTAAATACTATTTTATTAATTAATTAGGTAGTATATGAAACACAAGAATTTAATGTAACCACTTACAATTTAGTCCATCATTATCTCTTCCAGTTTACAGTACCCCCCCCCCACCCGCATCAATCATTGTGGAAACTTGTTGTTCGATTGTTGTTTTTGGTTTAGCCCTCGTAGTTCCAACAAACCAAAAAAAATATTTATCATATTAAACATTTCATTGTGTAAAGGAAGTATGAATGTATAATTCACCCAAAAATCTAGAGTTAGCCTTGAGCTTTTCAATTCAGTACATTTCGTTTGAGAAATAAAATTGTAAATTTTAAATGGATCTCGACCCTTATACTCAAAAAATGAAATTCAATGTCAACGTCGTTTTGAAATCCTTCCATTGAGTACCTATAAACAACATACACTTCTTTTTCAACTCATTAGTAATTGGAAACTGATTTTTTCCTGCAACACGAAAATAATGAAATGTTGTATTGATTAGATAAAAACGTGTAAAGAAAATGAATTACTCAGTTAAAGAGTGTTGAATACTCAGATTACTTTTCTTGACAACGAAGTAAAGGTTTCATTGAAAGCTGATTGGCATTATTTCATGCATATCTTTGTGTCTTATATCCATTATCTTTCACCCTAAACAATGCTATGTAACGAGTTTTATGTTTAGTTTTCAGGAATAAGTAGGTTTGAGAAGGAGAGACTATAAATGGCAAGGAAAAGGACTGAATTGTGAGACCTGGGGACTACGATGCAAGGGAGAAGGATCCGAACGTAAGACCGAAGGACCAAAGAGCAAAAGAGAAAACTCCACACCATCTTGGGGAGTATTTTGGCAATTCTATTCGGGTCGGAGCTCCAACAAGTGAAGTAGATGCATTAAAGACCAACAAAGGCATCTAAAAAAGCCCAGAATAAAATCCAGCGTGATCCAGACCATATAGACCGCCACTTGGCGGTCCAAGACCTCTAATTGGCGGTTTGTTTTGGCCAAAATCTGCTAACATTTTGGTGGGTCGCGTATTAGTGTGTATTTAGTCCATTTCTGGTATTTGTTTAGTCCCACATCGGGGGATTGTCCCGGACTACCTTTTTCTATGGCTATAAATAGAACTCTTCACCTTCCATTGTAACTACCCATTGCTTGGTGGCATTCTCTCTACTAAGGAGTAAGCCTTTAAGCAAAACTCAAGGTGGAGATGAATGCTACCTTCAATGTGAGTCATTGTTAATAAAATAATTGTTTTAGTTTCTTTTAATCTTGTCTTTTAATTCTTGCATGTTTCTTTAGTTTATGTTTCTTTCAATTAGCTTCTTTAATGTTCCTTTTTGCTTAGTTGAATTTCTTTTCAGTAATATGTTTCATTTTGTTAATGTAGTTGTGTAATGATTAGTGAGTAGTTTCATCCTCATTTGGGGGGTGGAGAAATATGTGATATGATCATGTAGTGTATTAGGTGTGTATTATCTTAATCCCTTGAGCCTTACATGATTTCGATAACCATCTAATGGGATTTTACTCTTATCTTTGATATGCTATGCTCTTGAATGAAGCTTAGCTTATGCTTAGATTAGTGGACCTATTTTATGGGGAATGATAAGGTGAGGATATGGATGGAATTAATATTGCTAACACAATTTGTAGTGTATGTACTCTTGTTGCCTTTACCTTGGTTAATGCCTTGTATGTTTTAATGATATGGGTTATCTTATTTCATGTGGAGGCATAGTAGGGTCTAGTCTTTATACATGAGTTCATTTAGCTTCATTCCAATTAATGTCTTGTATGTTTTAACGATATAGTCTTATCTTATTTCATGTGGAGGCAAAGTTGGATTTAGTTTTATGATTTCATGCACTACATGTTGAGAGGAGCATAATTGAACACACACACACATCTTTATATTCACATTATTTCTCTACACCCTATGGGGTTTAGTTTTATTGTTTATCTTCCATTTCCTTTTTGCATTGTAGTGTAGTTTAGTGTAACCAACCTTTCTCCTTTCTTTACCACTCGCCTTCGAACAAACCAAAAGTCGACACACCTCCCTGCGGATCGACCCGTATTTGCCACCACTTCAACGCGGCCGTGCACTTGTGGTTTAAAGTAAAACGAATCAATCAAGTTTTTGGCGTCGTTGCCGGGGAGGTCATCTTTCCAGACTTTGGTTTGGACGATTCGAGTGGTTTTAATTTTTTTTTCCTTTTAATTTTGCTTTGTTTCAGGCAACCACCGGATCAAGGGGAGGCTACTGGACGAGTTTGAGCACAAAAGACTCAATAGTGACCGCCAATCAGCGGTCTGGGACCGCCAATTCGCGGCCTGGTGAGCATCTTTAGTCTTCATTTTTGTTCTGTTAGTTTGTGCTTTGATATTAGTTGTCTGGGTGCACAATCTTGCATGTTCTGATTTCTAGTTTGCTCCCAGATCATTAAACCAATCCCCATTAATCAACTTGGCCTTAAAATCCAAAGCAAAAGGCTAGACATTCTTACTTGTTTAGGTCACGCATCATGTACTTGACTTAGGCACGTAGTTGTCTTTTCTTTTAGCTTTATTTTCAGTTGTTAAGCGTTGGTGTGAGGTACGCATTTCCTACACTAATTCATGCATCTTGTATGCCCATTTAGGATCAAGACAAGAGTGAGTTGAGCATTTTATTGGAGCATTGATTGCTAGATTTAGGATCAAAACGCTACTAAGGAGTGGTTGTCCCCTAAAAGATAAGGTGGGGGATTTCATCACCCTTTCCTTCGCCCCAAAAATCACTCATTGCCTTACATTATTTGAGTTGTGCTTGCTAGTTAGGCTTCTACCTGATCCCATTACCCACGCTAGCTCTAGGATTCTTCCCTTCTCCTCTGAGTCATCTTCTTCTCACCTTCTTCTACGTTATAGTCTACTCCCCTTTACACTCTCTGGTAGCGTTTTAGGGTCGAGTCGAGCACTTTTTGCGAGTTTAGCCTCGTGGTGGTGAGAGTGGCCGACTCTAGAGTTCTCTGTTGAGATGGATGGTTACATGGGTGACCATCCATATCATTGCTGGGACCAGGACAATTCATCCTGGTATTCCAGACCCATGCAACCTGGGGTGCCTCAGACAAACACCCCGTATGGTTGGGATAATCTTAATTGTGTGACTGAGCATTCTTCATATTGGGGTCATATGAGAGAGGCACCGACTGCTATACCACCATCTAGTTACGTCGGATCATATGTTGGTCATCAAACTGAGACATTACAAGAACCTTTGGCCTCTTTCATGCATGTGATAGATGACATGAGTGCATCGGTGGCTCCAGTATCCATACCGTGTAACTGTTGTGGGTTGAGTGGTCATGTTATCGGGGAATATCCTTATGTTGCCCCAGAGCCTGAGTATGAGCACACATTTTCCCAAAATGCTCATTATGACCATTACGCATCCGCGTACAACCCGAGAGGGATGGATTCGTGGGGAGACAATTCTTATTCAAATTCTTATACATCATTTCCACCCCAGTATCCTCCTCCCGAATACCCAGAAGTCTACCAACACCCCACTCCAAATCATTGGACTCATTCTCAGCCCATCAACACCCAACCCCAAAATTTCTTAAATTCGGACTTGGACCTCATAGTTGACCGCATACATGATTCCTTGAGACAAACTTGCCTTACGTTCATGGAAACCACTCAACAATCCATACAAAATATGGCACTGCAAGTGAGTCAAATGGCGCAGCAATTACGTGAACGTGAGGAGAGTAACTTTTCTGGTCAACATGAGGATTCATCTTTTGATATCGAACCACCACCACATCCACAAATTCAAAGAACAATATTTCAAAGTCAAACTCCTAGTCAGTTTGTGGGACTTGGGGTTTCAATTCACGATCACCTAGTGGAGGATTCGATTCAAATTGAGAATAATGTGGACTAGTTTCATTATGAGTTGGCACAAGATTGTGCCTTATCTTTTTGTCCCGTGGCCCTTGAGACACTTGATCTTCATGTTGTGCCTCTTAAGGACTCACCTCTGGTGGAGCAAGAGCTCCCTAGTACCCTCAATTTCAAACAACCTGATGAGAGTTTGCCTCTCACTATTGTTCCTGATCATCTTGGAAATGATGGAACATCAAACAACTACATTGCTCATGAGGGTATTTGGAGTTCCTTGGAGGATACCTTGGGTATGAGACCCACTTTTTGTTTGCCTGGTGTGTCAGACATGCCTAACGAAGTTCTTGACCTCGTTCCGACGCACCAGCCAGTTGGTTGGAGAGTTTGAATTGACGATCATAACTTCAGCAGCGCAACGGGAGAAACTCTTCTTCCGTTGCCCCCTTATTTCCCAACTATGGAGAGGTTCAAGCTCTTTCAGTTTGATCCTTTGAATGAGATGCCTTTGCGTCCAGTTCATGAACCTCTCATTTCATCTTGTGCTCTTTGTGAAGGGGGCCCACGCATGAGTATTCTGGCCCCGCGTGGTGTCATGTTCCATTTCCAAGTGCATTGACCCACTTTTGAGGTTCCCATTTGATGTTTTTTGACAAATGAAGATGGGAACTTATGTTCGTACATAGTTATATTCAAAAAAAAGAAAAAATATAAAAAAATACAATAAATAGAAAAAATAGAAAAAATAGAACTTATGTTAGTAAGCATCGATTGTTGTGGGCTCCAACCCTTGAGTATTTGGGCCCCAATTCTTTCACGTAATTGTATCCCTTCCTTAGCATCTCACAGGATTTGAGGGAATTCGGGTTTGTGTCAATCAATATAACCACGAACTTCCTTTTGCGCTTCATGTTGGTGAGATCTTTCCTTTTTCATACATAAATCCATGTAGTTTCATGCTCACATTCATTGAGGACAATGCGTGAAGTAGGTGTGGGGGATGTTTTACGTGTGTACATAGTTGAGTCTTTTCCTTTGATTTTTGTTTTCTTTTGTGTGTATTGATAGGGTCATGTTAGTGTGTTGCATTTAAGATCGATGTATCTACTTGCCATGATCCTTGGGTGACTTATCTTCTTTTGCTTGCCTAGTGCTTCACAATTTTCACATTTCTTTCAAAATCTTCATGTGTTTGCGAAAGAAAATGTTTTGTGGGTTTTGTGTGTGTTTAGCATGTGCAAAACCGTTGAGAGGCAAAGTAAAAAGAAAGCTCCCAAAATTGTCTTGAACTTGATGCATTAGGATATCTAGTACAATGGCTTTAGGATTTATCGAGTCGTTACGATGCACCCCAGTTTTCCCTTGGGGGTGAGTAATCATAGGGTTTCAGTGTGCAAACATTTAAAGAAGTTCACCCTTAACCTAGTGACTCAATAATTCGTGTTAGTTAAATTAAGGAAGTTTGTTGTAGTCAAGGACCCTTTAAATCTTGTTGTGAGATATTAAGTGTAGGGGTTTTGGTTCATGCGTAGATAACAAATAAGTGAGTAGGTGCTCTCTCTTCTCGCACGGCTCCTATCACTCGGGAAAGTAGGTCTGAGGGGACTTTGTGCCTTGTGATTTCGAATCATCTGACTTGGGATGCGCCGACCGAACTCTCATTACACGGGTGGTAGGGATCGCCCTATGTGGAGATTTGGGGAAAGGTGTACGTGATAGTGTAAGTCCTTATGGGCAATGATGCACGAAACCTGGCCCTGGGATAATAAAACTCCAACTAATAAAAACAAAAGAAAAAAATGAGGAGAAAAGAAAAAAAAGAAAAAAATGCAAATAAGAACCTTAATGGACTTTACACTTTGCATCACTTGAGGATGTTGAGGTTGTCCATGTTTTTCACTTAATTCCTTATTTAACTTGGACGAATGATTCATTAGGCTTGGTGTGTGGACTGATTACATATTTAGAGTCGACTTGTAGGATTATCGCGTCCAATGATCGACAAAATATGTCCAACAAGTCGAGTGTCTAGATTGAATAATGCATCTTGTTCGGATTTTGTGGGTATATCCGCTGAAAACCCTCAGGAGACAACACTCCTCCTCCTTGGCAACAAAGAGGTTTAACGGCTTGTTGCACGTGCAAGTGCAACCGTGATTCCTACGAAAGTGAGTTAGGATTTCTTGTTTCTCGTTTGCTTTTCTCTTTCTTTGTTTTGCTCGGGACTAGCAAAAACTTAGGTGTAGGGGTATTTGATTGACATCATTTCATGCTTATATTTGTATCTTATATCAATTATCTTACACCTAAGCAATGCTACGTGACGAGTTTTATGTTTGAATTTCAGAAATAAATAGGTTTGAAGAGATGAAGCATGAAAGGACCCAAAAGCAGGGAAAAAGGACTTAATTGTGAGACCTAGGGACTAAGATGCAAGGGAGAAGGTCCGGAACGTAAGACCGAAGGACTAAAGAGCAAAATATAAAACTACACACCATCATGGGGAGTATTTTGGCAATTCTAGTTTCTTTTAATCTTGTCTTTTAATTTGTGCATGCTTGTTTAGTCTTTCCTTTCCCTTTAAGCTTCTATAATGCTCTCTTCTTGCTTAGTTAAATTTCCTTTCAGTATAATGGTTCATTTTGTTAATGTAGGTAGTGTAATGATTAGTGAGTAGTTCCATCCCCTTTGGGGTGGAGTAGATGTATGTACATGTTATGTAGGTGGTATGAATGCTAGATATTATTGTTTGTGAGAGATATTAGTATGCTTGCTTGAATTAATAAGAACTTTACTTGATGGTTTCTGCCATAGTTAGGTACACTTCATGCTCATTATGTTCTTAAAAACAACCTTGCATTGCTCATATTAACCACCTAGGTTAGTGTTGTAAATGATAGGTGTTGCCATGAGGTACTTCTTATGCATTAACAAACACTAACCGCACTTGAGCTTATTGGATTGATTCACCACACTTATTTCATGTCCACACACACACTCCACCCCTTAGGGGTTTTCCATTCCTGAGTTTTATCTCCTTTCATTAGTTGATTAGTTTAGTTTGTTTTGTCATTTCATTTCATGCTTTCTAGTTTCCTAGTTTATATTAGTGTAGTTTAGTGTAACCAACCTTTCTATCATTTCATTACCACTCGCCTTCGAACAAACCAAAAGTCGACACACCTCCCTGTGGATCGACCCGTATTTGCCACCGCTTCAACGCGGCCGTGCATTTTCGGTTAATATAAAACGAATGAATCAAAAGCCTGAAGCATCCCTCTCAGATTATGAGAGGAGGTTCCAACCTTGGCGAGGGTGTTTGCAAGCTTTAAGTGTAAAGGTGTTCTCTTCGGCCAGAAGGAGGAGTGGATAATGAAGTCATGAGTGGAGCTCGTGGATTAGAGCAGAGCTTGCAAGAGAGA
The DNA here is from genome assembly GCA_963682175.1 of Triglochin maritima. NCBI lineage: Eukaryota > Viridiplantae > Streptophyta > Magnoliopsida > Alismatales > Juncaginaceae > Triglochin > Triglochin maritima. Next base: position 35,390,487 of record OY821773.1, on the reverse strand, counting down.
AAGTAAGATCCGGTGGTGAACTGAACCTCTATAAAAAACATTGTTTCCATTGTGGTTTGCATATTCTTCTTTACTTGTTTTATGCGTTTGTTTCCGCTGCATCTCTTGCTTAATCATGTAGAGAATTAACTTAGTGATTAGATTAATTAGGGGTCATCGATCCTAACAATTGGTATCAGAGCATAGGTGCTAAATTTCATCAACTTAATTGTATTTAGCATGGCTAGCACATCTAATAGTGTAGAGGTTTTATGCACAACTAGACATCCTTTGCTAAATGGGTTAAATTATGGGTATTGGAAGAATATAATGAAAATTTTCTTGATTTTGAATGACCTTAAGTGTTGGATCTTCTTGCAAAACCATTACATACCCCCAATGAAGTAGAACTTGACACTTTAATTATCTTTATTTTGAGTCTTTGGAACTTGTGTAAACTTGAGCATACAAGAGTTAAACTTACTCACATGCACACTAGGTCCTTGTAGAAGTGACACATAAAAATCCACATCAATTGGATTTCAATAGGTCACCCAAACCTTAGTCGGAAAATCAATTAAACCAAACCTAGACTTCCAGTGCCAATCGGTCGACCGGAAATAGTTCTTTGTTCGACCGATTATAATAGACAGTCTAAGTGACTTTTCCCACTTTAACCGGTCGACCACCTTTGACCTTTGGGTTGACTGTTCCCGTATTTTTTGGATGACCATTAACCTTGTCGTTTTATACAACGGTCGTATTCGTATAAATTTCCCTAACCCCTATTGGCTACCCGTCGAATGTTGACCTAAAAACGGACGACCGGATGAACACAATTCTTGAGCCAAAGTGCTTGTTATTTTTTATCGAACATAACCAGTCTTTGTGTTCGACCGTTATACCTTTACCCTGGCCAAAACCCCTAGATCGGTCGATCGACCCATTACCGGGTTTGACTGATGACCTAAGTCGTATCCCAAGTTGTTTGACCGTTCTCTAGTTTGTTCGAACGTTTTTTTATTCTTAAAGAAACAGTCAACGGTGCTTCCCGATTCGGTCGACCGTTGAGGGACGAAATTGCCGATTCTGAGTTTTTGTTCATGTGTTCTTCACATAACTTAACCAATTTATCCCCAATAGCTATATCTCTCTAGGAGCTTATAAATAGAGGTTCGCCAACCTTCTTTAGACAACTCTCACACTTTTAATTGTCTCATACACTAGAGATCATTCTCCAATCTTCAAATCTCCAAATCCTATGCTTGAAGCCTAAACTTCACCACCTGATCAAATTCCCAATCAGACTCACGTGTGCTCAAGTTAAAGAGTGTTGAATACACAAATTACTTTTCTTGACAAAGAAGTAAAGGTTTCATTGAAAGCCTGAAGCATCCCTCTCGTATTGTGAGTGGAGGTTCCAAGCTTGGCGAGGGTGTTTGCAAGCTTGAATTGTAAAGGTGTTCTCTTCGGCCAGGAAGGAGGAGTGGATAATGAAGTCGTGAGTGGAGCTCGTGGATTCGAGCAGAGCTTGCAAGAGAGGAAGTAAGATCCGGTGGTGGAACTGAACCTCTATAAAAAAATCCTTGTTTCCATTGTGGTTTGCATATTCTCGTTTTTTTATTCGTTTTTTTCCACTGGATCTCTTGCTTAATCAAGTAGAGAATTAACTTAGTGATTAGATTAATTAGGGGTCGTCAATGCTAACAATTGGTATCAGAGCATAAGTGCTAAAATTCATCAACTTAATTGTATTTAGCATGGCTAGCACATCTAATAGTGTAGAGGGTGTATGCACAACTAGACATCCTTTGCTAAATGGGTTAAATTATGGGTATTGGAAGAATATAATGAAAATTTTCTTGATTTCAAATGACCTTGGGTATAGGATCTTATTACAAAACCCATACATACCCCCAAATGAAGAAGAACTTGACACTTTTATTATCTTTATTTGGAGTCTTTGGAACTTTTGTAAACTTGAGCATACAAGAGTAAACTTACTCACATGCACACTAGGTGCTTATAGAAGTCACACGTAAAAATTCCATCAATTGGACTTCAATAGGTCACCCAAACCTTAGTCAGAAAATCAATTAAACCAAACCTAGACTTCCAGTGCTAATCGGTCGACCGGAATCAGTTCTCTGTTCGACTGATTATAACACACTCTAAGTGACTTTTCCCAGTTTAACTGGTCGACCAACTTTGACCTTGGGGTTGACTGTTCCCGTATTTTTTGGATGTCCATTAACCTTGTCTTCTTATACAATGGTCATACTCGTATAAATTTACCTAGCCCCAATTGGCGCGCGGTCGAACGTTGACCTGAAAACGGACGACCGGGGAACACAATTCTTGTGCCCAAAGTGCGTGTTATTTTTTATTGAACATAACCAGTCTTTGTGTTCGACCGTTACACCTTTACCTTGGCCAAAACCCCTAGATCGGTAGATCGACCCATGACCGGGTTTCACCGATGACTTAAGTTGTATCCCAAGTGGTTCGACCGTTCTCTAGTTTGTTCGAACGTTTTTTCATTCTTAAAGAAAAAGTCGACGGTGTGATTGATTCATTTTATATTAAACCGCAAGTGCACGGCCGCGTTGAAGCGGTGGCAAATACGGGTTGGTCAAGAGGGAGAAACAGTCAACAGTGCTTCCCGATTCGGTCGATCGTTGAGGGACGAAATAGCGGATTCTGAGTTTCTGTTTCTGTGTTCTTCACACAACTTAACCAATTCATCCCCAATACCTATATCTCTCTAGGAGCTTATAAATAGAGGTTCCCCAACCTTCTTTGGACAACTCTCACACATTTAATTGTATCATACACTAGAAAGCATTCTCCAATCTTCAAATCTCCAAATCCTATGCTTCAATCCTAAACTTCACCACTTGATCAAATTCCCAATCAGACTCATGTATGCTCAAGTTAAAGAGTGTTGAATACTCAAATTACTTTTCTTGACAAAGAAGTAAAGGTTTCATTGAAATCCTGAAGCATCCCTCTCGGATTATGAGAGGAGGTTCCAAGCTTGGCGAGGGTGTTTGCAAGCATGAAGTGTAAAGGTGTTCTCTTCGGCCAGAAAGGAGGAGTGGATAATGAAGTCGTGAGTGGAGCTCGTGGATTAGAGCAGAGCTTGCAAGAGAGGAAGTAAGATCCGGTGGTGGAACTGAACCTCTATAAAAAACCTTGTTTCCATTGTGGTTTGCATATTCTTCTTTACTTGTTTTATTTGTTTGTTTCCGTTGTATCTCTTACATAATCAAGTAGAGAATTAACTTAGTGATTAGATTAATTAGGGGTAATCGATCCTAACAATTGGTATCAGAGCATAGGTGCTAAATTTCATAACTTAATTGTATTTAGCATGGCTAGGACATCTAAAAGTGTAGAGGGTTTATGCACAACTAGACATCCTTTGCTAAATGGGTTAAATTATAAGTATTGGAAGAAGAACTTCAAACTTTAATTATCATTATTTTGAGTCTTTGTAACTTGTGTAAACTTGAGCATACAAGAGTTAAACTTACTCACATGCTCACTAGGTCTTTGTAGAAGTCACACATAAAATTCACATCAATTGGAATTCAATAGATCACCCAAACCTTAGTCGGAAAATCAATTAAACCAAACCTAAACTTTGAGTGCCAATCGGTCGACCGGAATTAGTTCTCTGTTCGACCGATTATAACAGAAACTCTAAGTGACTTTTCCCAGTTTAACCGGTCGACAACCTTTGACCTTTGGGTTGTCTGTTCCCGTATTTTTGGATGACCATTAACCTTGTCGTCTTATACAATGGTCGTATTCGTATAAATTTACCTAACCCCTATTGGCCACCGGTCGAACGTTGACCTGAAAACAGACGACCGGGTGAACACAATTCTTGAGCCCAAAGTGCTTGTTATTTTTTATTAAACATAACCAGTCTTTGTGTCCGACCGTGATACCTTTACCCTGGCCAAAACCACTAGATCAGTCGATCGACCCATGACCGGGTTTGACCGATGACTTAAGTCGTATCCTAAGTGGTTCGACCGTTCTCTAGTTTTTTCAAACGTTTTTTTATTCTTAAAGAAACAGTCGACGGTGCTTCCCAATTTGGTCGACCGTTGAGGGACGGAATTGCTGATTCTGATTTTTGGTTTGTCTGTTCTTCACACAACTTAACCAATTCATCCCGAATTGCTATATCTCTCTAGGAGCTTATAAATAGAGGTTCCCCAACCTTCTTTAGACAACTCTCACACTTTTAATTGTCTCAAACACTAGAGAGCATTGTCCAATCTTCAAATCTCCAAATCCTATGCTTCAAGCCTAAACTTCACCACTTGATCAAATTCCCAATCAGACTCATGTGTGCTCAAGTTAAAGAGTGTTGAATACTCAGATTACTTTTCTTGACAAAGAAGTAAAGGTTTCTTTGAAAGCGTGAAGGATCCCTTTGAGATTATGAGACGAGGTTCGAAGCTTGGAGTGTAAAGGTGTTCTCTCCCGGCCAGGAATGAGGAGTGGATAATTAAGTCATGAGTGGAGCTCGTGGATTATAGCAGAGCTTGCAAGAGAGGAAGTAAGATCTGGTGGTGGATCTGAACCTCTATAAAAAAAACTTGTTTCCATTGTGGTTTGCATATTTTTCTTTATTGTTTTATTCATTTGTTTCCGTTGCATCTCTTGTTTAATCAAGTAGAGAATTAATTTAGTGATTAGCTTAATTAGGGGCCATCGATCCTAACAATTGGTATCATAGCATAGGTGCTAAATTTCATTAACGTAGTAGTATTTAGCATGGCTAGCACATTTACTAGTATAGAGGGTTTTTGCACAACTAGACATCCTTTGCTAAATGGGTTAAATTATGAGTATTGGAAGAATATAATGAAAATTTTCTTTATTTCAAATGACCTTAAGTATTGGATCTTCTTACAAAATCCTTACATACCCCCAAATGAAGAAGAACTTGCAACTTTAATTATCTTTATTTTGAGTCTTTGGAACTTGTGTAAACTTGAGCATACAAGAGTTAAACTTACTCACATGCACACTAGGTCCTTGTAGAAGTCACACATAAAATTTCACATTAGTTGGACTTCAATAAGTCACCCAAACCTTAAAATAACCGGTTGAACACAGGAAGTCTAGATTTGGTTTAAGAACTGTTTCCGGTCGACCGATTCACACAAGAAGTCTAGGTTTTGTTTAAGTCAACCACCATTGACCTTTTGGTTGACCATTCTTTAGCCACCTTTGACCGGATAATAACTTAAACCAAACCTGCACTTCTTGTGTTCAACCGGTCAACCACCTTTGACATTTTTGTTGACCATTCTCGTATGTTTCGGATGGGCATTAACCTTTTCGTATTATATAACGGTTATATTCATATAAATTTTCCGAACCCCAAGAATACATTTGGCAACTGATCGAACGTTCACCTGAAAATGGTCGACCGGATGAACAAATTCTTTAGCCCAAAGTGCCAGTTTTTTTCGGTCGAACATATCCAATCTTTGAGTTAGACTGTTATACCTTTACCCTTGCCAAAACCCATAGGTCAGTCGATCGACCCCTGGCCTGGTTCGACCGATGACCTAAGTCATAGCTCAAGTCGTTCGACCATTCTCTAGTTTGTTCGAACGTTTCTTTATTCATAAAGAAATGGTCGATCGAGCTTCCCGATTTGGTCGACCGTTGAGAGACAGAATTGTTGATCCTGAGTTAGTATTTTCTGTGTTCTTCACACAACTTAACCAATTCATCCCCAACGGCTATATCTCTCTAGGAACTCATAAATAGAGGTTCCCCAACCTTCTTTAGACAACTCTCACACTTTTAATTGTCTCATACACTAGAGAGCATTCTCCAATCTTCAAATCCCAAATCCTACACTCCAAGCCTAAACTTCACCACTTGATCAAATTCCCGACATACTCAAGTATGCTCAAGTTAGAGAGTGTTGAATACTCAGGTTAATTTCCTTGTCAAAGAAGTAAAAGTTTCAGTGATAGGCTTAAGCATCCCTCTCGGATTGTGAGAGGAGGTTCCAAGCTTGTGAGGGTGTTCGCAAGGTTGAAGCATAAAGGCATTCTCTCCCGGCCAGGAACAAGGAGTGGATAGTGAAGTTGTGAGCGGAGCTTGCAAGAGAGGAAGTAACATCCGGTGGTGGATCTGAACCTCTATACAAACTACAGTTTCCATATTCTTCTTTACAGGTTTTATTCGTTTGTTTCCGTTGCATCTCTTGTTTAATCAAGTAGAGAATTAACTAAGTGATTAGATTAATTAGGGGCCATCAATCCTAACATTAGAGCGCATCCCACGTGTGAAATGCCAAATATAAGCTGCTGAGCGAATTCAGGGCGGATCAGACCAACCTGATCAACCAGTAGCGGATCTTGTTGGTCTAAATACTCACCAATTTCTCCCATGGCTCGAACTTGGTTATTTGGGTGCACCAGACCATAGAGAAGTCGATTATAGTCGTAAAATTGCTTCCAGATTCATCTATTCCACTCTTTCTTCTATAAATAGCAATGTTTATCCTACATTTCTTCTTCTTTTTCCCTCATCTCCTCCTTAGGTTTGTTTTATTTCTTGTTTACTAGAGTAGGTTTTATTTCTTGTGTAGTAGTATAATGTAGGAGAAGATAAACACCTTTTGTAATATTTCTTTCTTAATCAAGTTTTAGTTACTTGTTCTTTATATTCTTGTCTTTCATTTAATGCAATTTTTATTCCATTGCTTTGGTTAGAGCTAGTTTTCTTTAATTTTTCAAGTTTTTTCGTTATTTTCTTTGTTTCCATGATGATTAGTAAGTAATCCATCCCCATTGGGGATGGTGAATGATGTGAAGTGTGAATGTTGTGAGATTGGTGTGTGTTTTAATCTTAATCTTGAAGGTTCACATGATTTCCATAACCATTTTGTTTGGTTCCTCACTCTTGCCTTTGATGTGTTAATAGTGTTAATTGATGCTTAGCACATGCTTTGGTTAGTGGGCCCACTTTAAAGGGAATCATGTGGGGAGGATAATGTTGGAGTGGGTAAAGAGATAAGAATGGCATGTGGGAGCATGTGCTCTTTTTGTCCTCCTCTTAATTAATGTCTTGTATGTTTTAATGATACTGTTAAATCTTAATTCATATGGAGACATAGTTGAGTTTTTTGTCATATGGATTTTTATGTTCTTCATGTCATATTAGTGATAAGATTGACATGTAGTCATGTCGTTGTCTTTGTCCTAATCTTGAGTAGTGTTTTGTAAGTTTTAATGATGGTGATAAATCTTAATCCATGTGGAAACACACTTAGGATAATGGCCATTATATATATATCCATAATAATTCATGTCATGAGAGCACAATTGTACACACATAAAAATCACATATCTACACTTTTGCACGCATTCTCCACCTCCTACGGGATTAGTTTTTGATCAAATGTTGTCGATTCACGTCACGTTTGTCACTTAGTTTAAATTATCTCATTCTCTTTTTTTCTTCCCCCACTCGATTATGGTCGACGACGACCCGCACTCACTCGTCGTGGACTCGACCCGTACTTACAACTGCTTCAACGGGGTCGTGCACTTGCAGTTTTGAACTTATAAAATCTTAATTAATTTTTGGCGTTGTTGCCAGGGAGTGAGTTTCATAGTCACGTCCACCATTTTGCTATTTTTTTCTTACATTTTATTTTTAGTTTTGTTATTGGAAGGGGAACAAGTGGATCGGGGACCTTCATTGAGGCAAAGGAGCTTCTAGGAGGAGTTTGGGGACCAGAATCCCCTAAAAATTCACTGATGGCGGATTTAGTAAACCCGTTTGATATTTTTTGTTTCACCTGTAACTCCTTCTTGCTATTCCTAGTTGATATATGCCACTATCCAATTCATATATGCTATGTTTTCATGCCATAAATTAATTTTATATGCATATTCCCCTCTTTAAGACAACTTGAACATTAAAACTCAAAGTAAAAGAGTTGATGAATGTCATCTAGGTCTTGCACCATACATAGTCCTTGCACGCATCTTGTCTTTCCTTTGCTTTACTTTCTTGTTGTCAATTGCTGGCGTGAGGTCCGACACCTCTTTACCCATCCTTGCATTAGCTTACATGCATTCGTTAGTAGGGTTGCATTGGAATAAGAGTGAGGTGACTGTTTGATTGGAGGGCTTGATTGCTAGTTTACGGATCAAACTACCCTAAGGTGGGTTGTCCTAGTGAAAGATAAGATGGGGGATTTCATCAGCCCTTCTTTCGCCCCAAAAAATCACACTACTCAAAAAGCATCTAAAATCAAGTAGGCATTATCTCCTGGGATTTGGGCGCACTTAGGAGACTAACTCTTTCTCAATGTCATGGCCTGAACGTCGTTGTTTGCTTAGCTATTTGGGATATTTGGGACCTCCGGGTTCTGACTCTCTCAAGGCAGCTTTGTGACCTTCAGCCGAGGGAGGTGACGCATTTTTGGAGTGTGGAGAGTCACGGTTAGGCATCGTCTAGTCTAAGAACCCATAGCCTGCCTAAGCTTGTTTGAGCCGTGTTTGCTCGATTAAGCTTCTAACCTCACTTATACCCATGCTAACTTTCAAGACTTTTCTTTCGTTACCCGAGTCATCTTCTCTTCCACTTCTATTGTTTAGTCTCCTCCTCTTTACACCTTCTCTTAGTGTTTTAGGGTCCACTCAAGCACTTTTATACGAGGTTACTCTCGTGGTGGTGAGAGTAGTCCATTTGATAGTGTTATTGTCAACATCGATGGTTACATGGGCAATCATTCATTTCATTGTTGGGACCAAGACCACTCTCCCTGGTATACCCAACCCATACATCCTGGGGTGCCTCAGACAAACACCCAAGTGGGGTGGGACAATTTTAATTGTATAGCTGAGTAGTCTTTAGATTGGGGTGATATAAGAGAGACACCAACTGCTAGACCATCATCTAATTGTGTTGGATCATATGTTGGTGAACAAACCAAGTCATTACAATAAACTTTGGCCTCTTTCGTGCGTGTGGTAGAGTGTATAAGCGGATCGGTGGTTCCAGAAGCCATATCAGATGACCAAAGTGGTTTAAGTAGTCAAGTATTTGAGGAATGTTCATATGTTCCTCCTGAACCCGAATATTTTGATGCTTTTTTTGAAAGTACTCAGTATGACCCTTACGCATTCACATCTAACCCAGGGAGGACATATTCATGGGGATATCATCGAAATCCTGAGTATCATACTTCATGCCCACCCTAATATCCTCCTCCCGAAAACACAGATTTCTACCAACACTCAGCTATCAATCATTGGACTCATTTCCATCCAATGAACACCCAACCCAAAAATTTCCAAAATTCTGACTTTCACAGTTGACCCCAGACTTGATTCCTTAGAACAAACCCTCCAAACGTTCATGCAAACCACTCAGAATTTGATGATCAAAAAATCCTTGCAAACTCTGGAAATGCAAGTGAGTTAAATGACACAACAACTAAGTGAACATGAGAAGGGTTCTTTTAAACATGAGGGTTCATCTTCTGATGTTGAACTACCACCACATCCACAAATTCAAACTCCTAGTCAATTTGTGGGACTTTGGGTTTCAATTCACGATCACTTGGTGGAGGAGTCGATCCAAATTATAAATAACATGGACCAACTTGATTTTGAGTTGGCACAGAATTGTGCCTTATCATTTTCTCTCGTGGCCTTTGCGCCACGTGATCTTAATGTTGTGTCTGTCAAGGACCCACCATTGGTGGAGCAGCAACTCCCTAATACTATTAAAATACATTAGACCTAATGAGGGTATTGGGACGCACTTTCTATATACCTTGTGTGTTGGGCAAGCATAACGAGGTTCTTAACCTCGTTACTTTCTATGCATAAATCCTCGTATCATACTCACATTCATTGAGGACAATGCATTAAGTAAGTGTGGGGGTGCTTTACGTATGTATATAGTCGAGTATTTTTCCTCTTATTTTGTTTTATTTTGTTTTTATTGTTAAGGTCATGATAGTGTGCTGCATTTTATATTGATATATTTGCTATACCATGATCCTTGAGTGATTTGCCTTCTTTTGCTTGCCTAGTGCTTTAATTTTTCCATTGCTTTCAAAATCTGCACTAGGCAAGCAAAAAGCCAACAACTCTGAACAAGAAATAAAATGAGGTGAGAACACGAAGCTAGGGCAGCAATAATACTAGCTATAGAATGGTAATCCCTATATCCCCACTTGATTACTACCCTACGGCCCTAAACAAAGGATTTACTAAGCCCTTGGTTCACTAGTACATCAAGGTTAAGAGGAAAGGCCTTGTGGAAATGTGTTACGCTATTACCAAACACTCTCGAAGAAGGAAAATTCCAACGTTTCAGTAGCGTTCTTCACTCGTGGTACTCGTACGTGCCCAGTCCATGAGATAACCATGCAAACATCTCTATAGCCTCTCCTATTGCCACCGAATATTCTACAATTTCATTTTGTCCAAAGTTCATGTATCGTAGCTGCAAAAACAAGTTTCGTCCAGGCCTTCATGACCTTCATTTGGTTATCTAATTCATGCTCAATGAGCTCAATCTGCCCTAGTATGGTGGCATCACAGTTTGCTGTGAGGTGCAACCTAGAGTAAATTTCCGGCCAAAGATGATGAGCGAATTCGCAACCCAAGAGCACATGATTATTCGTCTCTTCTTCTTGCTCACAAAGGGAGTAATTAAACCGGATGCCCCGTGATTTGCATGTTGTGCTTTTTCATTAAGTCGTGGGTAAGAAGCCTCCCATGGGTGTCGAGTTAAAAGGGATCACATGCACATTATTTGCAAAGAGGTTAGAAAAATTACACCGGAAGTGCACGGCGTTGGTGAAGACATGGCGAATATGGTTGAACCTCAAGGAGTTGTGAGTGTTGTAGTGAGTGTTGTTGTGACTACCATACTCGAGTGGGAAAGGAGAGGAGAATGAGGGGATTATGCTAAACTAACTACACTAAATGATTAATTAATCAACAATTAAACTAAACCCCCATGGAGTGGAGGTGTGTAGGTATGTGTGTGTGTGTGAGATAGTGGTTCTTGATTACATAAGGCACAAGTGTGTAAAGTAGGTGAAATCAACTAGAAACTAGTGTGGAGTCTAACTAACATCAACTACATTTACATGAATAGATGACTAAATAGTTAGACATGAAGTTAAGATGCACTTTTGGCTCTCAAGAATGAACTAAGTACCTAGTATGGACATTAGGACATCAATTAAACATCCATACAACTCAATACATTCATGCAATCTCTACTAATTAAGTATCCATACATAACAAGCCATTTACCATAACAAGATGATCATTTACAAGCAACAAGATAAACTCTAGATCTAGCATAAGACAAGTACCTAGTGTGACATTATCCCATCTAATACAAGTTTTAGCAAGTTACATGCATAGATCTACATTAAGCATATGAAATGACACAATATAAGAAGAACACATCACTAACACATCACATAATCTACATCATCTCCACCCCAAGTGGGGTGGATGTATTCTCTCCTCATAATAACAAGCATGGAAAAAGTAAGAGATTAAGACTAAACATGGCATAAAACTCTAATTACAAAACTAACCAACACAATCAAAAACTAATTGGATAGAAAGAAAGTTAATGACAAGAGGAATCCAAATCTACCTTTAGATTAGCAAAAAGAGAAACATTACAAGCTTCAAAGCCCACATTTCTCTATTACCAAAATTTGGTAAAACCTAAGTTATTCAAATGGTGAAAGCTGAGAAGAAGAAGAAAGCTAGGAGAAACATTGCTATTATAGAAGAAAGAGTGGTGTAGATGAATCTAGAACCAATCCAATGGTTGTAATCAACTTCTCTTTGGTCTAGTTCTCTCAAATAAACATGTTCGAGCCACAGGGGAAATTTTGGGGGATTTGGACCACAATGATCCAGCATTAGTGGATTTGGATCCGCCACTAGCGGATGTTTTGGTTCTGATACACCATGATTTCATCCAAAAGCTTAAGTGATGTATTTTGTACGTTGGATGCACTCATGGTCTGCTAGTTATACCTCGTTGGTCTTAATTCCCCAAATACGTATCAAGATCAAGATAATTAGTACTTGAGGGAATTAAGTGGGCTCAAACCAGCGGACCTAGAGAGCACCCTACGTGTAAAATGACAAATATAAGCTGCTGAGCGAATTCGGGGCGGATCAGACCAACCTGATCCACCAGTGACGGATCTTGTTGGTCCAAATCCTCCCCAATTTCTCTCGTGGCTCGAACTTGGTTATTTGGGTGCACCAGACCATAGAGACGTCGATTACAGTCGTCAGATTGTTTCCAAATTCATCTAGTCCACTCTTTCTTCTCTAAATAGCAATGTTTCTCCTACCTTTCTTCTTCTTCCTTCATCTCCTCCTTAGGTTTGTTTTATTTCTTGTTTAGTAGTGTAGTGTAGGAGTAGATAAACACATTTTGTAATCTTTCTTTCTTAATCAAGTTTTAGTTTCTTGTTATTTATATTCTTGTCTTTCATTTGATGCAATTTTAATTCCATTGCTTTGGCTAGAGCTAGTTTTGTTTAGTTTTTCATGTGTTGTTGTTTTTGTTATTTTCTTTGTTTACATGATGATTAGTGAGTAATCCATCCCCATTGGGGATGGAGAATGATGTGAAGTGTGAATGTTGTGAGATTGGTGTGTGTTTTAATCTTAATCTTGAAGGTTCACATGATTTCCATAACCATTTTGTTGGGTTCCTCACTCTTCCCTTTGATGTGTTAATAGTGTTAATTGATGTTTATCACATGCTTTGATTAGTGGGCCCACTGTATAGGGAATCATGTGGTGAGGATAATGTTCGAGTGGGTAAAGAGATAAGAATGGCATGTGGGAGCATGTGCTCTTTTTGTCCTCCTCTTAATTATTGTCTTGTATTTTTTAATGATATTGTTAAATCTTAATTCATATGGAGACATAGTTGAGTTTGTGGTCATCTGGATTTTTATGTTCTTCATGTCATATTAGAGATAAGATTGACATGTAATAATGTGGTTGTCTTTATCCTAATCTTGAGTAGTGTTTTGTAAGTTTTAATGATGGTGATAAATCTTAATCCATGTGGAAACACACTTAGGATAATGGCCATTGTAGATATTCATATTAATTCATCTCATGAGAACACAAGTGTACTTACACAAATCACACATCTACACTTTTGGACGCATTCTCCACCTCCTACGGGATTAGTTTTTGATTAGTTGTTGATTAGTGATGAGAATTTTAAATTTATACCGCAAGTGCACGGTGTCAATGAAGACGTGGCAAATACGGGTCGAACACAAGGAGGGAGAGATTTGTTATTAGTGTGATTTCGATTGGGGAAAGAAGGAGAGAAGAATAAATTGGGTTTTTGAGTTTTTTGGTTTTTATTATCTAAAGCAAGAAACAAGAACAAATAAAACTAAAACAAGAACAAAGATGGTGAATTCCGTTGGGTGGAGGTTTAGATATCGGGTTTAGATTAGAGAATTCTGAAACTTATAATAAATCATATTAGTTATAAAGCATTACATGATAAATGATTTAACATAAACTCAAGTAATCAAAACATACTAATACGAAATTAAAATAATAACATCTTCTCTTCTCATCACCCTAAATCCGTCACCCCCACCCTTTGGAAAGAGTTAGAAACTCATAGATGGAGGGAGGGAGAAGGGGTCCTAGAGAAACTAAGAAAAGAAAATTAAAAACATAAAATAAAAGAAACAGAATTTTATTGCTAAATTATGGAACAAAAGGAAGAACTCCTCACAACATCGTTCTCGGGGCTATTTATAGCCGATACAAGGGACCTAAGCATGAAATAAGAAAGTACACGCGTCAACACGCAACCGGTAAAATTTTTAGAGCATGAATCTAATTTGGTGCGGCGGATTCGCCGCAATTTGCTCTTGAGGTGCGGCGGAATCGCCACCTTTTTGGCTCAGAATCGACCCGGATTTTTCCTGTGTGTTTATGGTATGATTTCAATGTCATTTGCGAGTCTGGATTGATTCTTGCATATCTTTGGAGATCCGAATTAATTTCTTCATATATTTGGAGATCCACATTGATTTTTCTTTATATTTTATCCATAATAATAAAAGCTACTCGTGATTTGCAATTAGGTCCTTCACTTTTTGCAATTAAGTCCCCGGCTACTTTTGTGCTTAAGTCCTTGTTCTTTTCGTAATTAGGTCTTGAATGCTTTTATGCTTGGATACATTTCCATTTGAAGCCCGATAAACTTGAACTTGGTCTTTATGATAGAAACGAGTCTTTTGTACGCGTTTATGCTCGGGATGTGGGTAAATTGCATTCAGGTCCCTGTATTCTGTAAATAAGACTAAACACATACCTTAGTAGCATTTATTGATGTAAAAGTAATATAAATGAAAGACATATGATGCAATGTATGCAATGCATCAAATACCCCCACACCTAGATTTTGCTAGTCCCTAGCAAAACAGAAGATACGAAAAATAAAAACAGGGAAATCCTAACTCACTTTCGTAGGAATCACGGTTGCACTTAGCATGTGCAACAAGCCTTTAAACCTCCTTGTTGCCAAGGAGGAGGAGTGTTGTCTCCTGAGGGTTTTCAGCGGATATACCCACAAAATCCTAAATCAACGTTTCATTAATAGTTCTCAATATCCCTACCTCAACCTTATACATCTCACTAAGAATTTTTGCATGCTCATTATATGAATCTAACTCATTAAAAATATGACTTGGTCTTTGTTCCTCCAACATTCACACCACTAACCCTTCTACACATGTTTATCACTTGAATTATTTTGCACGCCTCCTCTGGTGGTGAAGTATCATTCGGATCAACCATGGCATGAATCATTCTTTTAGCTTTGGGCCTTGAGTATCTTAAAGTATTTATTTATTTATTTATTTTTTCCGTGATTCAACACATTTGCTTTTCTTTTTAACACTTATACCCTTTTTGCATTCGTGTAGCGAGTTTGGTCGATAATCCCGAGCTGGCAGACTCAAGTTACCGGGTTTCAAGATACCCCTACGGGCCAGTGACTCGAAGGCTTGGGCTTTTGTAATCATTTTGCAAAATGTGTTTTCCTCACTTTATTTTTATTTTACTTTTATTTTCCTCAAGGCTTAATTGCTATTAGAACTCCACACTTCCCGGTATATTTTCCTCAACCTCTGCTTTTTATCAACCACTTCAAAGATTTGATTCATCCAATTTAAGTGCATACATGTCTTACAAGGGCCATGGGTTATTTCTTTGGAACTTAGATTTATGTCATAATTTCTACAAGCAGAACTATATAATAAGGAACAAAAACTTAATGCAATTTGTACACGGGTTTTGGCAGTTCAAACTTAAGCTATGTCATAGAATATTGAAAAAAAAATTTATTTTTTTTTAAAATAAAGCAGAGCAGAAAATCAAATAGATAGATATGTACATATATAAACACCCCCCACACCTAAATCATGCATTGTCCTCAATGTATGCGAGCAAGATACTACATGGATTTATGCATGAAAAAGGAAAGATCTCACCAACGTGAAGTACAAAGGAAAGTTCATGGCTCTGTTGATGGACAAAAACCCGAATTCCCTCAAAAACCTGTGAGATGCTAAAGAAGGGATAAAAACAATTATTTTTTTTAACTTATTGTTATACAAATATAACTATGTACAAACATAAGTTCCCATCTTCATTTGTCAAAAGACCTCAAAAGGGAACATGACACCACGTGGGGCCAGAATATTCATGTGTGGGCCCCCTTCACAAAGAGCACAAGAAGAAATGAGAGGTTCATGAATTGGACGCAAAGGCGTCTCATACAAAGGATCAAACTGAAAGAGCTTGAACCTCTCGAGAGTTTGGGAAATAGGGGGCAACGGAAGAAGAGTTTCTCCCGTTACGGTGCTGAAGTTATGATCGTCAATCCAAACTCTCCAACCAACTGGCTGGTGCGTCGGAGCGAGGTCAGGAGCCTCGTTAGGCAAGTCCGACTCAACAGGTAAACATAAAATGGGTCTCATACCCAATGTATCCTCCAAGGAACTCCTAATACCCTCATGAGCACTGTAGTCGTTTGATGTTCCATCATTTCCAAGATGATCAGGAACGATAGTGAGAGGCAAACTCTCATCAGGTTGTTTGAAATTGAGGGTGCTAGGGAGCTCTTGCTCCACCGGAAGTGAGTCCTTAAGAGGCACAACATGAAGATCATGTGGCTCAAGGGCCACGGGGCACGAAGATAAGGCACAATCCTGGGCCGACTCATGATGAAATTGGTCAATGTGTATCGAATCCTCCACTAAGTGATCGTGAATTGAAACCCCAAGTCCTTCAGACTGACTAGGAGTTTGGCTTTGACAGATTGTGCTTTGAATTTGTGGATGTGGTGGTGGTTCGATATCAAAAGGTGGATCCTCATGTTGACACGAAAAGTTACTCTCCTTACGTTCACCTAATTGTTGTATCATTTGACTCAAATGCGATGTTATATTTTGTACGGATCGTTGAGTGGATTCCATGTACGTAAGGAAAGTTTGTTCCAAGGAATTAGGTACGTGGTCAACTATGAGGTCCAAGTTTGAGCTTGTGAAATTATGGGATTGGGTGTTGATGGGCTGAGAATAATGATTTGACGTGGGGAGTTGGTAGAATTCTGGGTATTCGGGAGGAGGATACTGAGGTGAAAATGAAGTATAAGAATTTGGATAGGAATTGTTTCTCCACGAATCCATCACTCTCGGGTTGTCGCGGATGCGTAATAGTCATTTTGAGCGTCTTGGGAAAAAGTATGCTCATACTCAGGCTCTGGGGGAACATAAGGGCATTCCCTGATAACATGACCACTCAACCCACAACAGTCGCACGGTACGGCTACTGGAGCCACCGGTGCACTCATGTTGTCTGTCCTACGCATGAAGGAGGCAAAAGTTTGTTGTAATGTCTCAGTTTGTTGACCAGCATATGATCCGACATAACTAGATTGTGGTCTAGCAGTCGGTGCCTCTCTCATGTTACCCCAATATAAGGATTGCTCAGTCATACAATTAGGATTGTCCCAACCATATGGGGTGTTAGTCTGAGCCACCCCAGGTTGCAAGGTTTTAGAATACCAGGAAGCATTGTCCTGGTCCCAACAATGATATGGATGGTTGCTCATGTAACCATCCATCAAAACACTCTTGAGTCAAGTACTCTTACCCTTATGAGGCTAAGCAAGCACAAGTTCTCGACTCGACCCTAAAATGCTAATAGATAATGTAAAGGGGAGGAGACTAGAACGTATAAGTAGGTGAGAAGAAGATGACTCAGAGGAGAAGGGAAACTTAACTCTAAAGATAGATAAGAGGGTCGGTCAGAGGTTTCCTAAGAAAGCACGGTTCAAACAATCCTAGACCTAGTGTCGCTTAGATCTAGACGACTCCTAACTGGTTGAGTCGAATTGATTTGCTTGATTCACCTCCCTCACCAATCAAACCAAGTTGGCCAGTTAGTGTATAGCTAGTGGGGGCGCTTCCGACAGAGTCGGTGCCAATTAGACAACCACGTCGCTTGGAAGACTTTCGTCAACACAAAAACACTTTCTAGACACCAAATTGAATTCAATTAGCTTCAGGTCATAGCAAGTCAAACCAATCTCCTCCTTAATTGAGTCTGAGTCCTTAGGGGTCAATGTCTAATTGATTTTAATTTTAGGCTTGGGTGACACTTGAGGATTGTGATTTGTGGGCCACGGAAGGGTGATGAAATCCCTACCGTATCTTTTCCTATGGAGTTGCCCTTAAGATAGTTTAACTTAGATCTAACAAAGATAGTCAAACAATGGTCTTTTTAATGGGGGCAATTGCAAGGTTGTATGCAAATTAAATTATATGCTTAAATGCAGTCGTTAAAAACCGCGATACGTACCTTGTCTCCAGCACTCTTCAACAAAAATAATTTGCAATAATTTAGCAAGAATAATGCAAACAAAACATTATATGATGCATGCACTAAGGTCTTTCTAATTTTGCCAATTTTTAGGTCAGAGTTGAGTTATTGCTAATTATGGAATTTTTGACCCTAACACGTGCAATTCTACGAAAGGAAACTTTTCGAAAATTCAGATTATACGAGAAAGGCAAGAAAAGTTACCTCCGCAATGCTCAGACAGGTTCGCCGCCTGCTCTCGGAATTTCCAGTAGCTCAATGCGACCAATCCACGATGTAGACGACCCCAGAGAAAAATGACGCCCAGAAGCCTTACTGGTGCGGCGAATTCGCCGCAAGTTGTTCTTCAGGTGCGGCGATTTCGCCGCTCGTTTAGCTCCAAATGTGCCCGGATTTCTCCGCGCACTCTGTTGTCCCCTGAAACACAAATCCAAATACTTAGATTGCGCACAAGATAAACAGGATAAAATCGAAAACACAAAAACAACAAAAATCTGCGTCGCCTCCCCGGCAACGGCGCCAAAAACTTGGTGAGAATTTTAAATTTATACCGCAAGTGCACGGTGTCAATGAAGACGTGGCAAATACGGGTCGAACACAAGGAGGGAGAGATTTGTTATTAGTGTGATTTCGATTGGGGAAAGAAGGAGAGAAGAATAAATTGGGTTTTTGAGTTTTTTGGTTTTTATTATCTAAAGCAAGAAACAAGAACAAATAAAACTAAAACAAGAACAAAGATGGTGAATTCCGTTGGGTGGAGGTTTAGATATCGGGTTTAGATTAGAGAATTCTGAAACTTATAATAAATCATATTAGTTATAAAGCATTACATGATAAATGATTTAACATAAACTCAAGTAATCAAAACATACTAATACGAAATTAAAATAATAACATCTTCTCTTCTCATCACCCTAAATCCGTCACCCCCACCCTTTGGAAAGAGTTAGAAACTCATAGATGGAGGGAGGGAGAAGGGGTCCTAGAGAAACTAAGAAAAGAAAATTAAAAACATAAAATAAAAGAAACAGAATTTTATTGCTAAATTATGGAACAAAAGGAAGAACTCCTCACAACATCGTTCTCGGGGCTATTTATAGCCGATACAAGGGACCTAAGCATGAAATAAGAAAGTACACGCGTCAACACGCAACCGGTAAAATTTTTAGAGCATGAATCTAATTTGGTGCGGCGGATTCGCCGCAATTTGCTCTTGAGGTGCGGCGGAATCGCCACCTTTTTGGCTCAGAATCGACCCGGATTTTTCCTGTGTGTTTATGGTATGATTTCAATGTCATTTGCGAGTCTGGATTGATTCTTGCATATCTTTGGAGATCCGAATTAATTTCTTCATATATTTGGAGATCCACATTGATTTTTCTTTATATTTTATCCATAATAATAAAAGCTACTCGTGATTTGCAATTAGGTCCTTCACTTTTTGCAATTAAGTCCCCGGCTACTTTTGTGCTTAAGTCCTTGTTCTTTTCGTAATTAGGTCTTGAATGCTTTTATGCTTGGATACATTTCCATTTGAAGCCCGATAAACTTGAACTTGGTCTTTATGATAGAAACGAGTCTTTTGTACGCGTTTATGCTCGGGATGTGGGTAAATTGCATTCAGGTCCCTGTATTCTGTAAATAAGACTAAACACATACCTTAGTAGCATTTATTGATGTAAAAGTAATATAAATGAAAGACATATGATGCAATGTATGCAATGCATCAAATACCCCCACACCTAGATTTTGCTAGTCCCTAGCAAAACAGAAGATACGAAAAATAAAAACAGGGAAATCCTAACTCACTTTCGTAGGAATCACGGTTGCACTTAGCATGTGCAACAAGCCTTTAAACCTCCTTGTTGCCAAGGAGGAGGAGTGTTGTCTCCTGAGGGTTTTCAGCGGATATACCCACAAAATCCTAAATCAACGTTTCATTAATAGTTCTCAATATCCCTACCTCAACCTTATACATCTCACTAAGAATTTTTGCATGCTCATTATATGAATCTAACTCATTAAAAATATGACTTGGTCTTTGTTCCTCCAACATTCACACCACTAACCCTTCTACACATGTTTATCACTTGAATTATTTTGCACGCCTCCTCTGGTGGTGAAGTATCATTCGGATCAACCATGGCATGAATCATTCTTTTAGCTTTGGGCCTTGAGTATCTTAAAGTATTTATTTATTTATTTATTTTTTCCGTGATTCAACACATTTGCTTTTCTTTTTAACACTTATACCCTTTTTGCATTCGTGTAGCGAGTTTGGTCGATAATCCCGAGCTGGCAGACTCAAGTTACCGGGTTTCAAGATACCCCTACGGGCCAGTGACTCGAAGGCTTGGGCTTTTGTAATCATTTTGCAAAATGTGTTTTCCTCACTTTATTTTTATTTTACTTTTATTTTCCTCAAGGCTTAATTGCTATTAGAACTCCACACTTCCCGGTATATTTTCCTCAACCTCTGCTTTTTATCAACCACTTCAAAGATTTGATTCATCCAATTTAAGTGCATACATGTCTTACAAGGGCCATGGGTTATTTCTTTGGAACTTAGATTTATGTCATAATTTCTACAAGCAGAACTATATAATAAGGAACAAAAACTTAATGCAATTTGTACACGGGTTTTGGCAGTTCAAACTTAAGCTATGTCATAGAATATTGAAAAAAAAATTTATTTTTTTTTAAAATAAAGCAGAGCAGAAAATCAAATAGATAGATATGTACATATATAAACACCCCCCACACCTAAATCATGCATTGTCCTCAATGTATGCGAGCAAGATACTACATGGATTTATGCATGAAAAAGGAAAGATCTCACCAACGTGAAGTACAAAGGAAAGTTCATGGCTCTGTTGATGGACAAAAACCCGAATTCCCTCAAAAACCTGTGAGATGCTAAAGAAGGGATAAAAACAATTATTTTTTTTAACTTATTGTTATACAAATATAACTATGTACAAACATAAGTTCCCATCTTCATTTGTCAAAAGACCTCAAAAGGGAACATGACACCACGTGGGGCCAGAATATTCATGTGTGGGCCCCCTTCACAAAGAGCACAAGAAGAAATGAGAGGTTCATGAATTGGACGCAAAGGCGTCTCATACAAAGGATCAAACTGAAAGAGCTTGAACCTCTCGAGAGTTTGGGAAATAGGGGGCAACGGAAGAAGAGTTTCTCCCGTTACGGTGCTGAAGTTATGATCGTCAATCCAAACTCTCCAACCAACTGGCTGGTGCGTCGGAGCGAGGTCAGGAGCCTCGTTAGGCAAGTCCGACTCAACAGGTAAACATAAAATGGGTCTCATACCCAATGTATCCTCCAAGGAACTCCTAATACCCTCATGAGCACTGTAGTCGTTTGATGTTCCATCATTTCCAAGATGATCAGGAACGATAGTGAGAGGCAAACTCTCATCAGGTTGTTTGAAATTGAGGGTGCTAGGGAGCTCTTGCTCCACCGGAAGTGAGTCCTTAAGAGGCACAACATGAAGATCATGTGGCTCAAGGGCCACGGGGCACGAAGATAAGGCACAATCCTGGGCCGACTCATGATGAAATTGGTCAATGTGTATCGAATCCTCCACTAAGTGATCGTGAATTGAAACCCCAAGTCCTTCAGACTGACTAGGAGTTTGGCTTTGACAGATTGTGCTTTGAATTTGTGGATGTGGTGGTGGTTCGATATCAAAAGGTGGATCCTCATGTTGACACGAAAAGTTACTCTCCTTACGTTCACCTAATTGTTGTATCATTTGACTCAAATGCGATGTTATATTTTGTACGGATCGTTGAGTGGATTCCATGTACGTAAGGAAAGTTTGTTCCAAGGAATTAGGTACGTGGTCAACTATGAGGTCCAAGTTTGAGCTTGTGAAATTATGGGATTGGGTGTTGATGGGCTGAGAATAATGATTTGACGTGGGGAGTTGGTAGAATTCTGGGTATTCGGGAGGAGGATACTGAGGTGAAAATGAAGTATAAGAATTTGGATAGGAATTGTTTCTCCACGAATCCATCACTCTCGGGTTGTCGCGGATGCGTAATAGTCATTTTGAGCGTCTTGGGAAAAAGTATGCTCATACTCAGGCTCTGGGGGAACATAAGGGCATTCCCTGATAACATGACCACTCAACCCACAACAGTCGCACGGTACGGCTACTGGAGCCACCGGTGCACTCATGTTGTCTGTCCTACGCATGAAGGAGGCAAAAGTTTGTTGTAATGTCTCAGTTTGTTGACCAGCATATGATCCGACATAACTAGATTGTGGTCTAGCAGTCGGTGCCTCTCTCATGTTACCCCAATATAAGGATTGCTCAGTCATACAATTAGGATTGTCCCAACCATATGGGGTGTTAGTCTGAGCCACCCCAGGTTGCAAGGTTTTAGAATACCAGGAAGCATTGTCCTGGTCCCAACAATGATATGGATGGTTGCTCATGTAACCATCCATCAAAACACTCTTGAGTCAAGTACTCTTACCCTTATGAGGCTAAGCAAGCACAAGTTCTCGACTCGACCCTAAAATGCTAATAGATAATGTAAAGGGGAGGAGACTAGAACGTATAAGTAGGTGAGAAGAAGATGACTCAGAGGAGAAGGGAAACTTAACTCTAAAGATAGATAAGAGGGTCGGTCAGAGGTTTCCTAAGAAAGCACGGTTCAAACAATCCTAGACCTAGTGTCGCTTAGATCTAGACGACTCCTAACTGGTTGAGTCGAATTGATTTGCTTGATTCACCTCCCTCACCAATCAAACCAAGTTGGCCAGTTAGTGTATAGCTAGTGGGGGCGCTTCCGACAGAGTCGGTGCCAATTAGACAACCACGTCGCTTGGAAGACTTTCGTCAACACAAAAACACTTTCTAGACACCAAATTGAATTCAATTAGCTTCAGGTCATAGCAAGTCAAACCAATCTCCTCCTTAATTGAGTCCGAGTCCTTAGGGGTCAATGTCTAATTGATTTTAATTTTAGGCTTGGGTGACACTTGAGGATTGTGATTTGTGGGCCACGGAAGGGTGATGAAATCCCTACCGTATCTTTTCCTATGGAGTTGCCCTTAAGATAGTTTAACTTAGATCTAACAAAGATAGTCAAACAATGGTCTTTTTAATGGGGGCAATTGCAAGGTTGTATGCAAATTAAATTATATGCTTAAATGCAGTCGTTAAAAACCGCGATACGTACCTTGTCTCCAGCACTCTTCAACAAAAATAATTTGCAATAATTTAGCAAGAATAATGCAAACAAAACATTATATGATGCATGCACTAAGGTCTTTCTAATTTTGCCAATTTTTAGGTCAGAGTTGAGTTATTGCTAATTATGGAATTTTTGACCCTAACACGTGCAATTCTACGAAAGGAAACTTTTCGAAAATTCAGATTATACGAGAAAGGCAAGAAAAGTTACCTCCGCAATGCTCAGACAGGTTCGCCGCCTGCTCTCGGAATTTCCAGTAGCTCAATGCGACCAATCCACGATGTAGACGACCCCAGAGAAAAATGACGCCCAGAAGCCTTACTGGTGCGGCGAATTCGCCGCAAGTTGTTCTTCAGGTGCGGCGATTTCGCCGCTCGTTTAGCTCCAAATGTGCCCGGATTTCTCCGCGCACTCTGTTGTCCCCTGAAACACAAATCCAAATACTTAGATTGCGCACAAGATAAACAGGATAAAATCGAAAACACAAAAACAACAAAAATCTGCGTCGCCTCCCCGGCAACGGCGCCAAAAACTTGGTGAGAATTTTAAATTTATACCGCAAGTGCACGGTGTCAATGAAGACGTGGCAAATACGGGTCGAACACAAGGAGGGAGAGATTTGTTATTAGTGTGATTTCGATTGGGGAAAGAAGGAGAGAAGAATAAATTGGGTTTTTGAGTTTTTTGGTTTTTATTATCTAAAGCAAGAAACAAGAACAAATAAAACTAAAACAAGAACAAAGATGGTGAATTCCGTTGGGTGGAGGTTTAGATATCGGGTTTAGATTAGAGAATTCTGAAACTTATAATAAATCATATTAGTTATAAAGCATTACATGATAAATGATTTAACATAAACTCAAGTAATCAAAACATACTAATACGAAATTAAAATAATAACATCTTCTCTTCTCATCACCCTAAATCCGTCACCCCCACCCTTTGGAAAGAGTTAGAAACTCATAGATGGAGGGAGGGAGAAGGGGTCCTAGAGAAACTAAGAAAAGAAAATTAAAAACATAAAATAAAAGAAACAGAATTTTATTGCTAAATTATGGAACAAAAGGAAGAACTCCTCACAACATCGTTCTCGGGGCTATTTATAGCCGATACAAGGGACCTAAGCATGAAATAAGAAAGTACACGCGTCAACACGCAACCGGTAAAATTTTTAGAGCATGAATCTAATTTGGTGCGGCGGAATCGCCACCTTTTTGGCTCAGAATCGACCCGGATTTTTCCTGTGTGTTTATGGTATGATTTCAATGTCATTTGCGAGTCTGGATTGATTCTTGCATATCTTTGGAGATCCGAATTAATTTCTTCATATATTTGGAGATCCACATTGATTTTTCTTTATATTTTATCCATAATAATAAAAGCTACTCGTGATTTGCAATTAGGTCCTTCACTTTTTGCAATTAAGTCCCCGGCTACTTTTGTGCTTAAGTCCTTGTTCTTTTCGTAATTAGGTCTTGAATGCTTTTATGCTTGGATACATTTCCATTTGAAGCCCGATAAACTTGAACTTGGTCTTTATGATAGAAACGAGTCTTTTGTACGCGTTTATGCTCGGGATGTGGGTAAATTGCATTCAGGTCCCTGTATTCTGTAAATAAGACTAAACACATACCTTAGTAGCATTTATTGATGTAAAAGTAATATAAATGAAAGACATATGATGCAATGTATGCAATGCATCAATTAGCATCGTGTTTGTCATTTAGTTTAAATTCTCTCGTTCTCTCTTTTTGTTCCCCCACTTGAGGATGGTCAAGGATGACCCACACTCACTCCTCATGGACATGACCTGTACTTGCCACCTCTTCAACATGGTCGTGCACTTGCGGTTTTAAACTAATAAAATCTCAATCACTATCTCTTCCTAAGAAAATGACTCATGGGAATCTTCGAACGACTACAAAGTAAAAAACTCCTTTATTAACATATAAATTGTGCCAAAAACAAATACAAACGCAACATAAGATCAATATCAAATTTACCATTCATAAATCTCCTATTGTCACTTTGTTCTCAACAAGTTGGTCAATATACCTCATTATGTAGTAAAACGCATTCAGTATTTCCAACTTGATTATGGTACAACAATTAAGATGTCATGTATATTAGGAAAATAAAAAAATTAATGCAAAGTATAATGCATATTATCAAAACTAATAATACTGAATCATCTTACCTTCATGACACTCCAGGTTACATTAATTTTTTTTGCAGACCTTCGACCAGTACCCGAATAGTTATAGACCTTAGGCCCAACCAAAATATGTAAAGTTTCAAAAATGGATTCAAACATTCAATAACAAAATTTTAACATAAAATATGGATGGAATTATTCTAAATAACTTACGTTTGAATAATCTTCCCCGAGTTACTTCAATGCCAAAGGATCAAACCAGTAGGCCATCCACTGTCCATGTAACAGGTTTTACCAAGGTTAACATCCAATGTTCACCATGTAGGATTTTGTGCCCCATACTTTTATATATTATTAAAATTTTACAAGAAATTAAGATTGGTTTTCATATTTTTCAACAATTTTATATACAAAACTTCCTAATTGTATTTAAATATATATTGTAGACTAATTAATATTGAAATACATAGATTGGACCATACCTAGGGAATTATCAAATCTTTTTTACCAATCGAAAGTCGGGTTGCACGTCAGATTGTCTTGGAATCACCTCCAAGTGTTCACCAAACACTAAACAAAATTAGAGAGATCAAAGCTACTCAATCAATCTCTAATTCAAGGTTAGAATCTGGCTAATAACTCATTCTCTGCTCCAAAGAATTTAATCTCTCAAGCACTCAATTAATAAGATTTTTTTGGATGGAATGATGGAGAAATATGGGGAGGAGAATTTGGCATTAATTAATTAAAGGAATGAAGGAAGGACCTATTTATAGGTCTCCTCAAAACCACATCATTGGTAAACAACTTACACATGATCCTTTGTTAATCTCTGCACTAAACCACATCATGTGCAAATCACTTTGCACATGATCTCTTGTTTATTTCTCCTCTCATAATCCCACAACTACCTTTGACAAAGTTAGATTAAATCCAGTCATTAATCAACAAAACTCTTTTATTAATATATGCAAAAACGTGGGCAAACGGTCTGACCATTTTTCACTGTTTTTGACCTTACCAAATTTTGGATTAATATCCAACAAAATTTGGGCTTTGGGATTTTCACAAATTTATATATTATAATGTTGCGGATCACATTAATGCCAAAATATTATACCCCATAATATATACATCAATTGAATTTATTTGTTATTCTAACCATGTTGTTATTACAACATATTAATTTTAGTATTTTACCACATGTGTATTATTTCATAACACATGAAACTTAATACATCATATAAAATATAAAATCACATCTCTTATTTCCCAGTTTTGTGGAGTGACTTATAGGGAGATCTATGTTATGTTGACAATGATATTAAACATTTAATATCATAAACTATAAGCAGTAACTAGCTACACACTATAATTACCCAAATAACATAACACGATCCATTAGTGCTATGTAATATATCACTTTTGTCTATCCCTTGCCTCATGATATTACAAATATTATATAAAGTAGGAATGTGTGATCTTTGTATTATATATTCTTTTTCTTGATCTCATAAACTATACATTATAATTTTTTTTGTAATATGTATTCTTTTTCTTGTGCACATTATAATTTTGTTTTATCAATGTGCTCAATTAATATCATCACTCAAGTCAAGAGGGGCAATGATAATTTTTTGACATATCATCTTTTCCGGCACAAGTCATATATAATCAACTAACATCCTTATCACTATGCGTAATGATAGCTTTTGATAATAATCAAACAATACACTTCTAATGTGAAACGATATAAGTCTCTAATATTAGGATTCAAAGACACAATAAAAATATTAATGACACAAACAGAATTCCATAATGTTTCATTTCTTAGGTTCAATATATGAAACAAATTATTCTCCATTTCATATATTCATGTTCTTAAAATATTTTAGAGCTACAATATCCTTTAATAATCATGACAATCTTATCTCGGTAATTAATGTTCCATGTTAATTACCATGACTGTGAATTTCTTTTGATTTATGCAAACCATTATCTTTTAAAGCTCTACAGTTAAGGATCAAGAGGCTCTTCCTTAACACTTCCAAAAGAAGAATACATTAATCAAGGAACAAAATATTTGTACATTCAATTCATAATAAAAGACATGTAAAAGAATACTTTTAAAACATACATTCCTTTCACACCACTCATGTAAAATTACTTCATCCTTTTGATCAATGTTAATCTTCTTTCTGACTCCCAAATGAAATATAATGAAATTGAAGATATTATAAAATATAATGAGTACTTACTTCTCCCAGTATGGTACAAGAAAATTGGCAACCTTCTTTGATTCTTGCAACACCTCCCCAAACTTTCAACATCTGTTATCTACATCTTGAGGTCCTTGTTTGATCATTAGACTAGGACACACAACAAAAAACACACAACTATAGTTTTTGTCATTCGACATTTGCTACAAATTCCTAATATAAATAAATTAACACCATTAAAATTAAAATGTAACATAAATAGGTATGAAAAATCAAACACGACTAACTTCAAATGAACCTAAATGATTGTTATGCACAATCTTTGCGTCTTCAGAAACTGCATGACATCACTTATGCATACATATACCTTGGCATCTATGCCGCCCTTGGTTGTTTTGCTTACCATTTCTTTCAGCATAATACCTTGTGTTGTAGAATCTCCATATGTAGATTTTACAAGATTGTACAACATTTTACAATTCCGAGGAAAATGCTTCTCATCGTACAACTCCTGAGGAGAAAATACTTTTGACAATGGAACACTATCTTGAAATACAAAGAAATATTATTAGAACAAAACAACATGAACAATATACCTACAATTAGGGAGTTATAAAATTCAAAGCTAATACCATTGCCTTCTTTACTATTTCTACTTTTGTTTACTCATTGATTGGCATTGGGCATTTAGCTTTAGGATTCACACATCCCGTAGTACTTTTTGGTGTCTGAATAGGTGTTGTCGTATCGATGAATGCATGTTTTATTAAGTACAATAGACATTTGTTCATGCATCCTATGAATCTTTTCTTCTCAATCCACGCAAATTGCTTTCCTACTACGGTTCGAGGAGGATGACCATAGTATTGTCGTAGTCCTATTCGACTACCGACACCACATACTTGTCCAACATGCTCGTCTATGCCGAGGGCTATATTCAAAATATCTTTTCTACGCTCTGAAACAAATTTACCTTTCGAAGCTTGCAGTGTAAGATCATCTTATTACGAAACACAAGAATCTTACACACTATATCTTGCATAACATTAAATACTATTTTATTAATTAATTAGGTAGTATATGAAACACAAGAATTTAATGTAACCACTTACAATTTAGTCCATCATTATCTCTTCCAGTTTACAGTACCCCCCCCCCCCCCCCCCCGCGTCAATCTTTGTGGAAACTTGTTGTTCGACTGTTGTTTTTGGTTTAGCCCTCGTAGTTCCAGCAAACCAAAAAAAATATTATTTATCATATTAAACATTTCATTGTGTAAAGGAAGTATGAATGTATAATTCACCCAAAAATCTAGAGTTAGCCTTGAGCTTTTCAATTCAGTACATTTCGTCTGAGAAATAAAATTGTAAATTTTACATGGATCTCGACCCTTATACTCAAAAAATGAAATTCAATGTCAACTTGGTTTTGAAATCCTTCCATTGAGTACCTATAAACAACATACACTTCTTTTTCAACTCATTAGTAATTGGAAACTGATTTTTTCCTGCAACACAAAAATAATGAAATGTTGTATTAATTAGATAAAAACGTGTAAAGAAAATGAATTAACTTTCAAAAATCTGAATAAGAATGAAGTAACCAACTCATCTTTCCAAATTTGCTTTTTCAATGATTCATCCACCATTTACCACTTGGCAATACAAATACACCATTTGTTTCTTGCTAGAGTACCCATATAACTTTTCCAATAATCTTTGTTTTCCGTGATGGGCTACAAGTAAGAATCAAACTCTAGGGGCAATGGACCTTGTTGCTGATTTTTTTCTGAAACTCCACCATAACCGTAGTGCCACGGGTATGAGGCGCTGTCATGTCACTGTCACTTGTAGCATCGTCATTATTCTTACTGTTTACTTTTGGCTGGTTCTACTTGTTGGAAGTCCTTTACTTACTCATGAAGAGTGATGAGATGATAGATATGTCAGGAGACAGAGGAGAGGAGATAGAGAAGAGAAGTGAGGCGAAGAGTGAGGAGAAAAGAGAAGAGAGAGGACAGGAGAGAGAGAGAGGAGAGGAGATAGAGAAGAGAGGAGAGAGGCACTGCTGGAAAAGGTGGGTACCACATCGCCCTGATTACCTCGGATATTCAACATCAGAAGTGATTAGGTGAACCATGTTGATTCAAGAATGGACGACATGATATTAGGTGTACCACGTCGGTCTAAGAATGTCCGACGTGGTATTAGGCGTACCACGTCGGTTGTATAACATCTGACATGAATGTTTGTGTTACCACGTCGGTTGTAGAACATTTGACGTGATTGGTCAAGTTACCACGTCAATTGTCAATACACCGACGTGGTTTTAGGATTATCACGTGGTAAACTATTAATTTTTTTAATAAATTGTGATGCATTTCAACCCAAAATTAAATAAAAACAATCCCCATCCACCGCCCCGCCTAAGTCGTCCCGTCCCGCCTGAGCAGCCCGCCCATTCTTCAAATCCAGCACTTGCTGACGAAGGTGCGAAAAAATCTTCCAACTACTACTCCTCTTTTAATTGCTCTAATTAAAAGTACTCATTTTAATTACTTTTAAGGAGAGGCATTTAGATATCAAAATTAATTTGTTTGAATGTATAACGAAATTGAATTTAATCGAATTGAATTTGTTGTGTTCTTTGTGTTGGATTGTTTATTGCGAGGTATTAAAATTTATTAGTAGAACTTTTATCGATCCTTTTATACAATGTGCTTGTTTCTTTTGATGTGTATAAAAGTATGTATCGGAAATGGATTTTTGAAAGTCGATTGAGTGATAAGTGATTGACATCATTTCATGCTTATATTTGTATCTTATATCCATTATCTTTCAGCTAAACAATGCTATGTGACGAGTTTTATAATTGAATTTCAGAAATAAATAGGTTTGAAGAGATGAAGCATAAAAGGACCCAAAAGCTGGGAAAAAGGACTGAATTGTGAGACCTGGGGACTAAGAGCAAGGAAGAAGGACCTGAATGTAAGACCAAAGGACCAAAGAGCAAAACAGAAAACTCCACACCATCATGGGGAGTATTTTGACAATTCTATTCGGGTCGGACCTCCAACAAGTGAAGTAGATGCATCAAAGACCAACAAAGACATCCAGAAAAGCCCAGAATAAAATCCAGCATGATCCGGACCATATAGACTGCCAATTGGCGGTTCAAGACCGCTAATTGGCCGACTATTTTGGCCCAAATCCGCTAAGATTTTAGTAGGTCTCATATTAGTGTGTATTTAGTCCATTTCTGGTATTTGTTTAGTCCAACATCGGGGGATTGTCCCGGATTGCCTTTTTCTATGGCTATAAATAGAACTCTTCACCTTCTATTGTAATTTACCCATTGCCTGGTGGCATTCTCTCTACTAAGGAGTAATCCTTGAAGCAAAAGCTCAAGGTGGAGAAGAATGCTACCTTCAATGTGAGTCATTGTTAATAAAATAATTGTTCTCGTTTCTTTTAATCTTGTCTTTTAATTTGTGCATGCTTGTTTAGTCTTTCCTTTCCTTTTAAGTTTATTTAGTATTTCTTGCTTGTTTAGTGTAGTTTCATTTCAGTATTATGCTTCATTTTGTTAATATAGTTAGTGTAATGAGTAGTGAGTAGTTCCATCCCTACTTCGGGGGTGGAGAAATATGTGATATGATCATGTAGTGTATTAAGTGTGTGTTATCTTAATCCCTTGAGCTTTATATGATTTCCATAACCATATAATGGGTTTTCACTCTTATCTTTGATATGCTAATGCTCTTGAATGAAGTTTAGCTTATGCTTCAATTAGTGGACCTATTTTATGGGGAATGATAAGGTGAGGATATGGATGGAATTAATATTGGAAACACAATTTGTAGCGTATGTACTCTTGTTGCCTTTACCTTGGTTAATGCCTTGTATGTTTTAATGTTATTGTGTTATCTTATTTCATGTGGAGGCATAGTAGCGTCTAGTCTTTATACATGAGTTAATTTAGCTTCATTCCAATTATTGTCTTGTATGTTTTAACGATATAGTCTTATCTTATTTCATGTGGAGGCAAAGTTGGATTTAGTTTTGTCATTTAATGCACTACATGTTGTGAGGAGCATAATTGAACACACACATCTTTATATTCACATTATTTCTCTACCCCCTATGGGGTTTAGTTTTATTGCTTATCTTCCATTTCCTTTTTTCATTGTAGTGTAGTTTAGTGTAACCAACATTTCTCTCCTTTCTTTACCACTCGCCTTCGAACAAACCAAACCCGTATGGATCGACCCGTATTTGCCACCGCTTCAACGCGACCGTGCATTTGCTGTTTAATATAAAACGAATCAATCAATAAGTATGAGGATGACATTGATAAATTTCTAGAGTTTGCCCAGATGAATGCACATGTTAAAAATGAAAAAAAGGTCCTATGTTCATGTAAGAGTTGTTTTAACATGTTCTTATGATATGTAAAATATGAAAACTCATTTGTTTGAGAATTGTTTTGATGATATACACGTTGCACACTTCGAGGACGAAGTTAATCATAGTGAGTCGCAAGAGCACGTCAATGATGGTGATAGGTTAGAGGATATGATCCGAGATGTGGCAACTTTTGGTGATAAACCCTATGTACATGGTAGTCTACTGTCTGACAATGAAAAACATTTGTATCTAGGTGGCACCAATTCTACTAGGTTATCTGTAGTTTTAATGTTGTATACCTTGAAAGAAGTAAATGGTTGGAGTAATATCAGTTTCATTGCCTTACTAATGTTGTTGGAAGAGATATTTCCTGATAGCAACGAACTTCAAGATCGCACCAATGAAGCTAAAAAGATATTTTGTCCATTAGGGATGCAGTATACTAAAATGCATGCATGTCCTAATGATTGTATCCTATATATCGGTGAGCTTGAAAGCATGCATTATTATCCTATTTGTAATGTCTCGCGGCAGAAACAAAAGAAAAATATGAGTGCTGATGAGAAAGAAAAACTACAAGGGCCTCCTGCAAAGGTGTTTTTGTGTTTTCCGATAATTCCAAGGTTGAAGCGTTTGTTTGTATGTTCTGAGGACTCGAATAACCTAACATGGCTTGCAGATCGAAATACAATGAATGATCAGTTACTTCGACATCCTACAGATTCTCCCCAATTGGAAGAAAATTGATTCCGACCACTTGTTATTTGGTGAAGAATCTAGAACTTTGAAACTTGGTTTGTGTACCGATGGAATGAATATGTGTGGTAGTTTGAGTAGCCTTTACAGTTTCGTGACATGTTTTGCTTGTTATTTTCAATCTCCCTCCATGGTTAAGCATGAAACGCAAATCATGATGTTGTCATTAAT
Source organism: Triglochin maritima (assembly GCA_963682175.1). Taxonomy (NCBI): domain Eukaryota; kingdom Viridiplantae; phylum Streptophyta; class Magnoliopsida; order Alismatales; family Juncaginaceae; genus Triglochin; species Triglochin maritima. The sequence goes on along the minus strand of OY821773.1, from coordinate 35,357,580 downwards.
AATTTTTGATCAGTCGGGAAACGACATCGATGTTTATTTGAGACCTTTAATTGATGACCTAAAGATATTGTGGGATGATGGTGAGTACGTGTGGGATGCCCATCATCAACAATCATTTACTATGCATACGATGATATTTTGCACAATAAATTACTTTTCTGGATATCAAAATATATTTGGATGTTTGTGTTGTGAACAAACCACATGTTCCTTGCAGCTAGTCCATGGCAGTAAGATGGTGTATCTCGGTCATCGGAGTTTTCTTCCTATGAGTCATTTGTACCATGGGTTGAAGAAGGCAATTAACGGAAAAAAGAAATACAATGAACCGCCTATAGAAATTTGGGCCAAACAAGTATAAGAACGTGTGTAATAAAATTAAATGTGAATTTGGCAAGCCTTACAACAGTGGAAATCATAAAAGCGTTTGGAAAAAAGCCATCTTTTTTATCTACCCTACTGGAAGACTTTAGAGGTTAGGCATTGTATTGATGTCACACATGTATAAAAAATGATCGTGATAATTTACAAGGAACTCTTGTGAACATACATGAGAAGACTAAAGATTGATAGAATGGTAGACTTGATCTAGTAGAACTTGTTATACAATCAAAACTAGCACCAGAGAATAAGGGGAAATGTAAATATTTACCACCTACTTGTTACACATTTTCCAGGAAAGGGAAGTTAACTCTATTGAGAATTGAACTTAATCCTATGTGGCAACTTAACTCTATGTGGCGTCCTAGTCACCTGCCACATCATCAGTGCTTGTTGACACATCAAGGAGGAGATGAGTCAACACATGAGAAGACAAAAGGTTGAGGGAGTGGAAGAGACAAGAGTCTTTTCATTTTTTTGAGTAATTTTCGTCCTAATTATGTATGCAATTTAAGTAGAGGGTGTAATGATCTTCAATGATCATGTTTATGTAGTCTTTATGTTTGGAAGTTGTAGGGTCATGTAAGTGCCTATATAAAGCACTAGAATTCACCATTTGTAACACAACAACAACATATATCAAGCATTAGAAGTTGAACCACGAAATTGTGTGAGAAAAGAGTGAGTATGTGAGTAGAAAGAAGAAGAAGAGTGTGCATTGCAAAATCGGTTTTTTTTGCTTTGTGAGTAGAGAGCCACCTTCTTTCCTTCGTCCCCCCCCCGCCCCAGTAACATAGATCAAGAATGGATCTAGTGGAGTCAAAAGAAGGCAAAATGAATGGTGATCAGGGTGGTCTAAGGCAACGCACGAGGCGCGCCCTTTAGACCGCCAATTGGCGGTTGGGGACCGCCAATCAGCGGTCCCTGTAGCCCAGGAGACGGGCAATCTCCTGTGGTGGGTTGATCAGTAGCTCCCTATCCTCCTCCCGTCCTCCAACATCTGGTATCAGAGCCTCGTTCGATGGGAAGCTCGGGAATGACCTCGTTTGGTCATGCGTCGTTGCCTCGATTGTCGAAAGGCAACTACGACAATTGGAGTATCCAAATGCGTGCGCTGCTGGGTGCGCATGATGCTTGGGATCTTGTGGAGAGCGGCTTTGAGGAGGAGGCCGAGACGGGAGAAGAAATCGTCGCACAAATCAAAGCACAAAAGGAGAGAAGAGCCAAAGATAAGAGTGCTCTCTTCCTTCTCATCCAAGCGGTGGATGAGAGTGGCTTTGAAAAGATTGCTCAAGCAAAGACGTCGAAGGAGGCGTGGGACACCCTTGAGAGGAGCTACAAGGGTGCTGATCGAGTGAGGCAAGTGCGCCTCCAAATGCTTCGAGGCGAGTTCGAGGCGTTAAAAATGAAGGAATCGGAAGGTGTTGCCGATTTCGTAACGAGAGTTTGCATGGTGGGAACAAGTTAAAAAGAAATGGGGAGGCGCTGACTGAAGGAAGAGTGGTGGAGAAGGTGTTGCGTTCTCTCACCGAGGACTTCGAGAATGTGGTGTGCGCAATCGAGGAATCAAAGGACCTCGAGAAGATGACTATTGATGATCTAGCTAGCTCGTTGGAGGCACACGAGCAAAGAAAGAAGAAGAAAAGACAAGATGTCTTGGAGGAGGCGTTGCAAGCGAAGATGTCGCTTAAAGAGGAGAAACCTCGCAACGTAGATCGTGGAAGCGGTCGTGATTATGGAGGCCATCCAAGAAAGAAGGAGGTCGTATGCTTCAAGTGTGGGAAGCGTGGTCATTTTGCGAAAGAATGCTGGTCGCAAAAGAAGGTGGAGGAGAGCTCCAGCTGTGTCCGTGGTGATCGCGGATCGAAGAAGGTGATTGAGTGCTTCAATTGTGGGAAGCATGGACACTACGCAAGCGAGTGTTGGTCGAAGAAAAGGGTGGAAGAAAACTCCAACTTTGTGGCCGTGGAGGAGAATGCTTGTGATGAGGATGTAGTCTTGCTTGCCGATAAAGGAATGGAAGGCGAACAAGGAGTTTGGTATCTCGATACAGGAGCAAGCAACCACATGTGTGTAAATAGACACATGTTCGCACATTTGGAGGAAGGAGTACATGGGCACGTTTTGTTTGGAGATGCATCAAAGGTGCGCGTGGAAGGGAAAGGTCACATCATGATCCAAGTAAAGGATGGATCTCAAAAGCTTATCTCCAATGTGTTCTTTGTGCCCGATATGAAGACAAACATATTAAGCATGGGACAACTCCTGGAGAAAGGGTTCACGATCTTGATGAAGGATCGACACATGACCGTGCGAGGACAAGATGGACATCTGATTGCAAAGGTAGAAATGTCCAAAAATCGAATGTTTAAATTGAATCTAACATGTGCTCGTGCTAGATGTTTGAATGCATGCATTAAGGGAGATTGGTTGTGGCATATGCGACTTGGACACTTGAACTTCGGCGGGATCCAAGAAATGGCGCAAAAGGGAATGGTGCATGGTCTGCCGATGACCGAATCCAAAGACGGATTTTGTGAAGGTTGCATGGTTGGAAAATTACCAAGGAAGAGTTTTCCAAAGCAAGCTGAACATAGAGCAAAGAAGGTGCTAGAGTTGGTGCATACCGACATATGTGGACCGATCACTCCACACTCGATTAGTAAGAATCGTTATTTCTTAACGTTTATTGATGACTTTTCACGGAAAACGTAGGTGTACTTCTTGAAGGAGAAATCTGAGGCTTTTCGCATGTTCAAGAAGTTCAAGGCATATGTGGAGAAACAAAGTGGCAACAACATCAAGACATTAAGGTCTGATCGAGGAGGCGAGTTCACATCAACCGAGTTCAACAACTTTTGTGAGGAGAATGGCATAAAACGCCATTTGACGGCTCCATACTCACCACAACAAAATGGTGTAGCTGAAAGGAAGAATAGAACCATCATGGACATGGTTCGAAGTATGTTGAAAAGCAAGAACGTGTCAAAAGAGCTATGGGCCGAAGCTGTGGCATGTGCAGTGTATACGTTGAATCGTTGCAAAACTGCAAGTTTGGAGGGAGTAACTCCACAAGAAGCGTGGAGTGACTATAAGCCAACCGTAGCACATATGAAGGTGTTTGGAAGCACAGCATATGCACATGTACCAAAAGAAAGAAGGATAAAACTTGATGATAGGAGCATCAAGCTTGTATTTGTTGGCTATGATGAACGATCGAAAGCTTATAGGCTTCTCGATCCAACTAACAACAAAATTGTCATTAGTCGTGATGTACAGGTTATCGAGGAGGTAACATGGGAGTCCAAAGAGGAGATTCCACAAGTGCCAAATGAAGAACAAGAAGAGGAGATAGCCAACCCCACTGATCATGAAACGGTTCCATCTGACAAACATGACGAGATGAGACCAAGGAAGTTCAAGACACTTCGTGAAATCTACGAGACGATGAGTGAGTTGCACATGGGGTGTCTTCTCACACAAAACAAAAGCTCTGCCAATCCGCTTGTATGTGAAGTTGAGAAATCAACTTGGGATGGTGGACGGAAGAGGATTAAGTTCAAGGAGGAGTATTGAGAATTGAACTTAATCCTATGTGGCAACTTAACCCTATGTGGCGTCCTAGTCACCCGCCACATCATCAGTGCTTGTTGACACATCAAGGAGGAGATGAGTCAACACATGAGAAGACAAAAGGTTGAGGGAGTGGAAGAGACAAGAGTCTTTTCATTTTTTTGAGTAATTTTCGTCCTAATTATGTATGCAATTTAAGTAGAGGGTGTAATGATCTTCAATGATCATGTTTATGTAGTCTTTATGTTTGGAAGTTGTAGGGTCATGTAAGTGCCTATATAAAGCACTAGAATTCACCATTTGTAACACAACAACAACATATATCAAGCATTAGAAGTTGAGCCACGAAATTGTGTGAGAAAAGAGTGAGTATGTGAGTAGAAAGAAGAAGAAGAGTGTGCATTGCAAAATCGGTTTTTTTGCTTTGTGAGTAGAGAGCCACATTCTTTCCTTCGTGCCCCCCCAGTAACATAGATCAAGAATGGATTTAGTGGAGTCAAAAGAAGGCAAAATGAATGTTGATCAGGGTGGTCTAAGGCAGCGCACGAGGCGCGCCTTTTAGACCGCCAATTGGCGGTTGGGGACCGCCAATCAGCGGTCCCTGTAGCCCAGGAGACGGGCAATCTCCTGTGGTGGGTTGATCAGTAGCTCCCCGTCCTCCTCCCGTCCTCCAACAAACTCTGTGTTGATGTCTACATGCTGGCAAAGTGTTGTAGGGGTATTCTTCAAATTTTAATAGTTTGGTTTCGATGAAATATTTGAAACTACTGCGTTTGAAGTCCCTCATGATTATCATGCATTGATGCAACATCTTTTGCCCGTTTCTTTTAGATCAATCTTTGGGTTTTTCGACAAGAATCGCAATAAAGTACTTGATCCTGACCTACTTGGATGAGTTTCAGAATGAAGTTGTTGTTAAAATATGTCAATTGGAGATGTACCTCCTATCATCATTTTTTGATATTAGGGTTCATTTAGTGCTTAATCTACTTAGAGAAATTAAAATAGTTGGACCGGTAATTCTATATTGGATGTATCCTTTCCTGTTGTACATGGGTGTGTTGAAGGGTTACTATAACAATTGACGGAGGTCCAATGCTAGCATCGTTGAAGAATACATAGCCCAAGAGGTTATTCAGTTTTGTAATGAGTACTGAATACAAAAAGTCTAAGAATTTGAAGTGGTTGGCCTATATGCGTAATCTTGTCGTCACATCTTATAGTGGTTACGATATCAATGGATACTTTCTTTACACAAAAATGGAAGACAATATAAGCACAATGCAGAACAATAAGGTTAGTTTAGTAGCCGAATCATTGCATATCTCTAGTTCCAAAGATAAAAAATCTATATATGCAAAGATGTCATATTATGGTCAAATTTGATGTTGCGGTATTTAAATGCATATGGGTTAATTTGATGTTGCAGTATTTAAATGCATGTGGGTGGACAATAACAATGGGCTTCGAAGGGGTGAGTTACGATTTACCTTATTGAACCTTAATAAACCAGGTTTTAGGGAAGATCTTTTTATTTTGGCATCTCAAGTCAAATAGATTTTCTATGTAGTAGATCCCTGTGATAAACATGGTCGGTAGTTTTAGAAGGAAAACATCAAATTATTTCTCTTGAAGATGTCAATGATCTCGAAGAAATTCCCCTATTTTCACAACAAGTGCTTGTAATCAAGTCCATCGATGATGATAGAAATATTGATAACCTACTTATTTGGTCTGAGCATCGTGAAGGAATATGGATCGAAGATCCTGTCATAAAAAATGAAAAACAAAATCATAAAGCTTAGGTTAGTATTTTATTAGTTTATGATAAGATCTTATGAGTTTATTGTGTTTATGAACTTACCATTACAATTCAGTCTACGTTAACTATGTTTTTTGTCTTTTCAGGTGAGTGGCAAAATTTCTTGTCGTAAATAACATTTGTTGTTGATACATTTGTTGTTGTATGCTTGTTGTTGTTACATTTAATGTTGTACATTACATATGCTATGACATAACTGAAATTTAATGTGGTGCAACTTCTTTTCCAATGCTGGGAGTATTATGAGAAATTAAAAATAAAATAGAACGTTGCAAATAATTTTATAAAAAGTACTTACGACGTCTGATTTTAGGTTAAAATCCGATGTGAGATGTCCGTTTATTTGGATTTTTAGCGACGATATCTTTTATTTTTAATTAGACATACCATGTTGGATTTTAATTTGAAAATCAAATGTGAGATGTCCCTTTTATTAGATTTTTTGTGACATTTTGTTCCCTAATAATAAGACATACCATGCCAGATTTTAGTTTAAATTCCAACGTTACATGTCGACATTCTCTTTATTAATAGTCATACAACCTCAGTTGAACTTTTTCTGAAAACTCTTTTTTTAATAATAGGACATACCACATCTGTTATTAATTGAAAGTCTGACGTGAGATGTCCTTTATATTGGTTTTTTAGGATGTGATTAGTTTGCAGGAAGTGGATAGAAAAGTGGACCTCTAAGAAATAAGTTCATTAACCAACCATCACAAATAAATTTTGGAAAGTACAATAAATGGATTAACCATCATACGAGAAGAAAACCCAAACGTATCTAGTCATTGATAAGAAAATAACAAAGATAAATCATGTAACAAATACCCCTAAATAGTTCAAGCACTAACTAAAAGGAAAAAATAAATGTTACTTGTTGTTGCTTTCCAAAAATAGGGAAAATTAAGAAGGGAAAATGGGGGGAAATGATTCAAATACTAAAAACCTTCCAAGTCCACAACAAATGAGGATTTCACAAACACCCTAAACAATTCAATCATTATTTTGTTCAAAAAATGAAGAAATTATCATCTATAAAAATAGGAAAACAATTAAGAACGAAAATGAGGGAAAATGATTCAAACCTTTAAAACTTTCCAAGTACACAAGAAAGAAGGATTTCACAAACACCCTAAAATAGTTAAAGCATTATTCATGTTTAAAATAAAGAAATTTCCATCTACAAAAATAGGAAAGAAACATATCTGGAACACAGTTCTCACACTTCTAGACTCACTTCTTGCAAACCAATCACACCCAAAAATGAACTAAACTGGAACTGAAAATAGGATTTATGGATTAGGAAATATGAATGGAAAACACTACAACCTTTGATTTTATAGACCATGTATTGAAAGGTTGTGTCTCTTCGCATATCCTATAATGAAAGGTTGTCTTATTGGCTGTCATAACGACTACCAATAGCCACCAAAAACTATTTTTTTGAGAATAGGACATATCACGTCGGCTTTTAGTTGAAAGTCTGACATGAGATGTCCTTTCTATTGATTTTTTATGATGTTTTGTTTCTTAATAATAAGTCACACCACCTTGGAATTTAGGTTAAAGTCTGACGTGATATGTACATAAACGAATCATAGTACAACATTAGGTGAATGGGTTGGAATCTCTTGCCATCATTCTAAGAACAAGAACTATTATGCATGCTACGATAGAATTATGCAATAGTGGTAGAACATTTTGAAAATGTTACATAGAAAATATGCCACAAAGCCTCTACACAATGACTACTTCAAAACTTCTTTGGAGTAAAATTTCTCGAGCAATACCATTACTAATGTTACAACTAATATTATGCATTTCGTTCATAATTCAATTAGGAAGCACAAAAACTATGAAAAATCAATGTTGTCCTGCTACGAATCTCAATAAATTTCCGAACATTGAAAATTTCGAATTACAAAAGTAGAAGATAACCAGAAACTAATTTAAATTTGGATATATATTTAAAACTAATTTAACTTTGGATATATATTTAATATAACATTGAAGTTTTGTACACCCACAAACACGAACACAAACACAAACACGAAAAAAAGAGGTGTACAAATAGAAAACTGGGGGAAATATTACTAATCTCTTCCAAATCAATTGGAAGAGATTCCTCCAATCATATATTGCATGCAAGCCCACCAGATAATACTCATAAGCTCTCTAGCCATTGCAAGGTAGATACTCCGCAGCCTTGGGTCAGTTATGGTGTGGTGTGGTTCCTCCGTCGGTGGTATCAGTATTCCATCATCCCAAACAAAGTACCGATAGTAAAGGGTCTCGTGCATGGAGCCACAAATATAGAACTTGCGGTTGACTGTGTTGGGGTTGTTAGATCACAACTCTATGGCCCTGAAACCGCACCTATAAGTGTGGTAGGGTAGACGTGGAACAACGGGGGTTCGAAAAATGGATAGCCTCCCCATGGTCCTCCAACCATGTAATCGTCATCCTCGTTTTAGTAGTCGTACTTGTTTTGGAATGCCAATCTTTTGTGTTTGAAATTAACTAGAACTAAAATCAATTGAACGGGAACCGGATCTTCAAATAGGGTTTAGGAAATATGAATGGAAAGCACTACAACCTATGATTTTATAGACCTTGTAATGAAAGGTTGTCTCTCTTTGCATACCCTCTAATGAAAGGTTGTGTCAGAACGAGTACCAATAACAGGACATACCACGTCGGCTAATATGTTAAAGGTCGACGTGAGATGTCCTTTCTATTGGAATTTTTCGCGACGTTCTGTTTCTTAATAATAAGAAATACCGTGTCCGATAGTAGGTTAAATCTGACATGATATGACATTTTTATTGGATTTGTTTGCCACATTTTGTTTCTTAATAATTAGTGATATCACGTTGGAATTTAAGTTAAAATCCAACATGATATGTCATTTTTATTGGATTTTGTTGTTTGCGATGTTCTATTTCTTAATAATAAGCCATACCACCTCGAAATTTAGGTTAACATCATAGAAATTTAGGTTAATATCTTACGTAATATGTCTTTTTTTAAAGAAATATTTTTGTTAAGAAGTATTTAAAATTAAATCACCATACATCGAAAAACAATAAAAAAAGACGACAAACATAAGAAATTTTAGGGTAGATAAATTGCACAGATTTGAAAGTCAAATTAAATGTTATAAACATGTGATTGCATTGATATTTGTAACTTACAAAGCTTTGGTTATTATAGTATCATTGTATATAATTATATAGATTCTTTTTGTTCATATTTTATTAATTCAAACTAGTAGAGATCTCAATTATAATGATTCAAATTTGTTGCTTCATTAGATTTTTATGACACACATATTTCATTACTTTATACCAAATATGATTCATCCTACCAAATTTATTTTATTAAATTTATTTTACTAGATATTATTCATCAGACCAAAGAATAGCCATTGATTCCAAATATGAGTCATAGTAAATATAATTTAGATTATTACAAATCATAATTGGATACTAATGAATTGCACAGGATACTTTCGTTTCACAAAGCATATCAGAGAACTATATATAATATACAATATTATTATATTGATAGTGACAAACGTCATACATAACAGAGAACAACATATTTATAATACGTAAACAAAAACACAAACACAAACAAAAAATACTAATCTCTCCCAGGTCAATTGGAAGAAAGTGATCCAATCAGATGTCGCCTACAATCCCAGAAGATAATGTTGTTTATCTCTTGGGTCTCACTAAACTATGCAAGCTTCCACATCCGTGGGTCCGTTATGCTCTTGTCCGGTTTCTCCACGGGTGATATTGGTGTTCATCGCTCCAAACGAAATACATAAAATAATGGGTTGGCTCTAAGGAGCCACATCTTCGTTGCCTCGAAGCAGCACCTACAAGTGCGATATAGTAAACGTGGGACTCCTGATATTTCAATGAGGGGATAACCTCCCCATATTGGTCCACCGATTCCTCATCATCACTTGAGTATTCGTTTGTGGAATTGTATTGGGAGGCCATTTTTTTTACTAGATTGAATAAACAATTGGAGCTACGAATGTAATACGGTTTAGGATTTATGAACAATGAATTGAATACACTACAACCTATGATTTTATAACCTAATGAAAGATTGTCCTTTCATAATGTCTCCCAATAAGCCGCCAAAAATGATTTGTCTATAATATGACATACCACGTCGGATAATATGTTAAAGGCCAACGTGAGAGGCTGTTTTATTGGATTTTTGGGGGACCTTATGATTCTTAATAATAAGCCATACCGTGTCGTCTTTCAAGGTGATAACTGACATGAAATGTCCTTTTTATTAGATTTTATTGCGAAGTTTTGTTTCTAAATAATAAGAAATAACACGTCAGATTTTATGTTAACATTCGACTGAGATTTTCTTTTTATTAATTTTTATTGTGACATTTAGTTTCTTTACAATAGGACGTATCATGTCAGCATTTACATTAACATCTGACGTGTGGTGTCCTTTAGATTTTTACCACAAAATCAAACACAGAAACCCTCCATGCTACGAATTTTCACCTACTCACATTTTGCCGTTATTTGCAACCCTACAAGACTAGCCCCCTTTGCAACACTGGAGACCATCCCCATTTGCAATCCTACCCAACCATCCCCATTTGCAACCATGCCGGACTAGTGTCACCCTCGACTGGCCCTTCCCGACCAATGCCGCCCTCAACCAGCCTGGCCCCTCGGAGCACCAAACAAGACCCGACTAGCCCCCTTTCCAACCCTACTCGACCAGGCCAACCAAGTCTGCTGCCACCACCACGCCACTGGCAAACCCCCCAGTGTCGTTGCCCACCACCACCTTGTCAGTCCAATCATTCAAGATGGGGTTTGCTTTTTTTCATAGTCTTCAGTACAATCATCTTGGAATGAATGTAACCAATTGTTTTGATCGATTGCTTTAGTAACAAATTATTACTCATGTTGCTTCATATTTTTCTCATAAGTAGGTATGATTAACATAAAGTGAGAGTAGTATCGAATGAGAGATTTCAAACTCTGTTCACCACTGAAGAACAAAAGTAATACATGTTGTTTATGAAACTATTCGATTATAAATATTGATGTTTTCAGATATAGTCATGTGATACATTAGTTGCAATTGTGTGAAGTGGTGTTTTTTTTAATATAAGTCTTTCTTTATAAGGCATTATCCTCTGCAATTATTTTCTTCTATTCAAGTATAACATGTTGATGATTATCGAGCATTGTATATGATTGATGTGTATATATAGTTTGTAATTGTCAAGCATTGTAATGAAATCGATGTGGCAGAATCATTGTTACTGAAGTTAAGGGACACATGAAGTTGGCTTTGGAGAAATGTGCTTTGTTTGATTGTTTGTTTGGTTTATGTTATGTACTAAATTAGTAATGCATATAGTATGTGTCCTCTCCATGGTGTTTATTGATGAGAACATTTGTTTGATGTAACTAAAGTAAGTATTACTAATGCATGGTGTTAGTATGGTTAAGTAAGTATTTTACTGCTACGTTATTACTCTATTGCTAAATTACTAATGCATGTACTAAGATTCAGGGTAATGGCTCTCAACAATAAGTTTGACGGGCCAAAATTGAACGACAATTAAATGATAGCGTCTAAGGCCCATGGAGCTACTCTTATGTTAGAGTTTCAACAAAGAATTAAATGGGAAGGTCCATTGCCTTTGGAGTTTGATTCTTACTTGGAGCCAACCGGAGACAACCAAATTTATTGATAAGTTATTTGGGTACTCTCACGAGAAGCAAAGAATATTTGCATTGAGAAGTGGTCAAACGTGGATTTTATTGTCAACATAAATATTTACATCTGGTGTAATTCCTTTTCTAATTGCTGGGAATTTTATGTGAAATTACATGTAGTGTGATTTCTTTTCCAATTACAGGGAATTTGATGTGAAATTAAAAATAAAATCAGAATTTCACAAAAAAACAAATAAAAAAGACTTATCTCGTCGGTTACTTGCTTGAGACCGACATGGTATGTTATTTTATTTGGTTTTCGGGGATACCATGTCGGATAATAAGGTAAAATCCGACGTGGGATTTCTAAATACCACGTTAGTTGATTAAGTAGAATCTGAAGTATTATGTCCTTTTTTTTTATTTTTTTGTTGGAATAATAAAAGGACATGCTAGTGCAGAATTGGCTTTACTCGTCGCCAAATAGACGTCGGCCGTTATAACAACCGACGTCTAGTGTGGAGAGGACAGCATAGACGTCGGCTAGAATGGAAGTCGGCGTCTATGCGACACTATAGACGTCGGGTGTAGGAATTACACATTTAACCGACGTCTATAGTGTATAGACGTCGACCTTTAGACGTCGGTGTTTTATTACCTTGTGAATCCGACGTCTATAGGGTATAGACGTCGGCCTATTGACGTCAGACGTAATTTAAGGCCGACGTCTATACTCCAACCATATAGACGTCGAGGTATAGACGTCGGCGTTATCGAACATCTGACGTCGGTGTTTTGTAATTTAGTTAACAAGTGCACTTGTATTACAAACCTACACTTTATGCCTTAATATAATCACCTTAATTTTAGAATGAATTAATTGCAAGTGTGTTGAATGTCAATTGTGTGGTTGTATTTTTGTGTTTGTGTTTGTGCATAGCTTGTAGATGTATGTGGATGTATGCTTGTGAATGTCAATTGTATGGATGTATGTGGGATGTATATGGATGTATGTGGATGAAATTTATAGGTGAACGAATTTGGTGCAGTTGTATGTACACGACGACGATGACTAAAATCAATTTCGTCGGATCCTATTTATTTTTTTTGTCCAGGTTTGGGAATAGACGTCGGTTGTCTATATCAGCCGACGTCCATTCCTCTAAAGAAAGGAATAGACGTCGGCTTTCTATGTAATCCGACGTCTATACCTAAAGTATAGGCGTCGTATGTTAGTTACCCGACGTCTATCCCTAAAGTATAGGCGTCGTATGTTAGTTAACCGACGTGTATACCTAACGTATAGGCGTCGTATGTTAATTAACCGACGTCTATACATTAACGAATACACGTCAGAGTCTAATTAAGGCCGACGTCTATTGGTTAGGTATAGACGTCGGCTATAAGACGGCCGACGTCTATGTATAGATGACGCACACATATACGTCGGATAGGGGTGTGCATCCGACGTGTATAAGCCCAAACATCCGACGAATATTCCCTTTTCTGTAATAGTGACATACCACGTCGGAATTTAGGTTTAAAACGACATGGTATGTATACGTACCATGTTGGTGGATTCGCTTAAAATTGACGTGGTATGTCCTTTTATTTGAATTTTTTTGAAATTTTGTTTTCAATAAATGGACATACCACATCGGATTGTATGGTTTAACCGACATGGTAAGTGTACATATCACGTTGGTGGATTGCCTAAAAACCGACGTGGTATGTCCTTTTATTTGATTTTTCGTCAAAATTCTATTGTTAATAAAAGGACATACCATGTCGATGTTTAGACAATCCACTGACGTGGTATGTCCAATATATACCACATCGGTTTCATTGTTAAAAACCAACGTGGTATAGCTACATACCACGTTGGACCTTTAGCCAACATAATATCCCCTCCCCTACAACGTCCCTTTGTATCATGTCAGTCACCGACAGTGGTCAACTCAACGTTATATGTCAAAAAATTCGATATAATATATAACACTAATCTGCAGCAGTGAGGAGAGGAAAAATAAAGGCTAGAAGACAGAGGAGATGAGATAGAGAAGAGAAGATAGAAGAGAGAAGATAGAGGAGAGAACATAAAGGATAGGAAAGAGAGGATAGAAGAGAGAGGAGAGGGGAGAGAGAGAAGGGAGAAGAGAGGAGATGAGAGAATGAGAGAAGAGAAGAGAAAAGTTTGGTGGTGGTGATGGTTTTTTTTATTTCTTGTTTGTGAGGAGACAAGAGAGCAGAGAGAGAGGAGATGTTAAGTTAATCTAGTTATGTTAGTGAACAATAATTGTGCTTATTAGTGACTAATTTTTTTAACTTAAACATTTTTTAAGTTTATTTCAACAAATAATTGAATGACATGTGGCTAACAGTAATGGTGGATACGTAACGGGGGCAAGAAAAACGGCAAAAGGCGTAATTAATCAGTTGTTTCCAAGCAACATACAAGAAAAAAATTCTATCTAATATCAATCATAAATCACGATCTGCGGTCTTAATTTTCCATTTGAAATGTAAAATTTAATTTATGAGAAAGAGTAATTTGATATTGACTAAAGTCAAGGGCAGTGAATCCCTTCCCAATTATGAAATAATATAAAGTTATTTAATATGATTTCCAAAAAAAACTTTATGTTATTATATTGTAGGACATTAGTAATTACGTGTTGAACTGATTCCAAAGTGTTCTGAATACGAAAATATGAAAACAAAATGATTAGGCGGGAGTTTTTTTCAATCTACATTTTAATACATGTAGCCTTACAATCCTACCTTAGTAACCATGTTTATTTGCATACTACAAGTATATATGACATTTAAATACCATATACAAGAATGACTGTGCTTTTAGGATATCTTTCTGTTTATATAGCAAATATAATCAACGGACTGTTTCAATAATTATAGACGAAATCTTCAAACTTCAAATCACGCTTCAATCATTTCACGTAGGAGAAAAAGTGGTTCTCTTAGTGAAGCCTTATCCAGCACTAGAAGGGCAGGCATAAATGAAGGTGACGAGACATAAGGTGTGCGATATGGCATCTAATATTGCACCTCCAGTCAAATCTTTGTCGAAGCACTATGATTTACATACATACAGCAGCCACGTTGCTGCTGGACAACTTCCTAGTGGGATTCCACCGTTTGTTCCCTCGGTACGTCAGCAAGGTTATGTCATTATATGCTATCACAGTGATTTAACACAATAATCGGACAACTAATTGTCAGCGTCATGGGATCCAAATTTGTCACATGTAAACAGTCCTTCCTAATACCGGCAGGAAATCAACCATTCTTGTAATATTTGAATTTTTTAGTTGAGGTAATAATCAAATATCTTAATGGACTAATTAAGATTGTTGGATGATTGTGTGGTTTTAGGAGAAGATGGAATTTTGAGAAGAATATTGAGAAGAAAAAGATGGAGATTTTGAGGCAAGTACTGATTCGTTATTCTTCAGTTTCATATCATGTCTGTCTCTCTTGATATTCGTAGTTGCATGCATGTTGAGCAGTAATATTGATTTTATGGATATGCATATGATTGCATGGTGGTGTTTCGGTCGATATGTCTTGTGGCTGTGTGTATGTTTCTAGCAGAGCAACTTAGGAAAGAGATGCCTAACGGACAGCGTGGAGCCACCCGAGAGAGGAAAGGGCTGCCTGTCGTTAGTGTGGAACTACCATGTGTGCGTCTGACATATTGATAGATTTCAGAAGCACAGGATGTGGTCGAATCTGAATGGGGGTTTCAAATTGATATGCATGCATTTTATTTGTGATGCATGTCTCTTGATTGTGCTTATTGACTGAATGTCATATTCTGTATTATTTTCCACATGATTATGATTCTGATTGATTGATGGTTGACACTTGCGGGTTGTCGAGCTCACAAATTGTTGATTATATTTTTCAAATTAATTATGGGCCTATCAGATGGATTTAAATATCAGAGTGCGCAGCGTTCAGGATCGTGGATCGTATCTTAACGCACCGGGTTCGGGCGGGTGATCAGTTGTCCGGGCTCGGGGCGTTAGAAATGGTATCAGAGCAATACGATCCTCGGAATTAGTCGGAATTTGGATTTGAAATAAAAATTTGATTGGATTGGAATTTGAGAAATTGAATTTAGAAGTATTGACTATTGATTTAAATGTGAATTTTGACTTGGTTGGATTTGCTACCAAATTATTAATAAATAATGAAAGATGAATTTAGAGATTTTTGAACTTGAGTTCAAATGTGAATTTGGATTTGGTTGGATTGATTATCTAAATTATGAGCGATAAGTGGTGTTAGGTTTTTAGATTTGATAAATAATGAGTTGAAAATTTTGTATTGATTTGTTTGGATTGAGACAGTATTGAGATCAAATTTCGAGGACGAAATTTCTTTTAAGGAGGGTAGAATGTAATATCCTGAATTTTTTAGTTGACGTAATAATCAAATATCTTAATGGACTAATTAAGATTGTTGGATGATTGTGTTGTTTTAGGAGAAGATGGAATTTTGAGAAGAATATTGAGAAGAAAAAGATGGAGATTTTGAGGCAAGTACTGATTTGTTATTCTTCAGTTTCATATCATGTATGTCTCTCTTGATATTCGTAGTTGCATGCATGTTGAGCATTAATATTGATTTTATGGATATGCATATAATTGTATGGTGGTGTTTCAGTCGACATGTCCTGTAGCTGTGTGTATGTTTCTAGCAGAGCAACTTAGGAAAGAGCTGTCTAACGGACAGCGTGGAGCCACCCCAGAGAGGAAAGGGCTGCCTGTCGTTAGTGTGGAGCTACCAGGTGTGCGTCTGACAGATAGATAGATTTCAGAAGCACAGGATGTGGTCGAATCTGAATGGGGGTTTCAAATTGATATGCATGCATTTTATTTGTGATGCATGTCTCTTGATTGTGCTTATTGACTGAATGTCATATTCTGTATTATTTTTCACATGATTATGATTCTGATTGATTGATGGTTGGTACTTGCGGGCTGTCGAGCTCACAAATTGTTGATTATATTTTTCAGATTAATTATGGGCCTATCAGATGGATTTAAATATCAGAGTGCGCAGCGGTCAGGATCGTGGATCGTATCTTAACGCACCGGGTTCGGACGGGTGATCAGTTGTCCGGGCTCGAGGCGTTACAATTCTGGCATGACGGCTACGAGGAAAAACTACAAAATGTTGGTCAAGGTAAAGCGTTCATATAGAACACGAATAAAAAAAAGGTTTAACAAATAGTACAATCTTTTTTATATTAGTAGATAACTAGTGAAATTTTGAGAAATTTGAAACTTATTTTCAATTGTTTATCGATGTATAGTGGACTTTTTTCCCTAAATTATAAATCAAGTTGTATGCAATTTTTTTTATAAACTCGACCACCTCTAAGGCGGACAATTGGTGTATTATCCCTGCCAAACCTATCTTCCAATTAATGAATACACAAATTTGTACATGGTTAAAAATGCTATTTCTACGATAGATCCTTGAACGAGTTATGGGTACAATCTTGTCCATCTCCACTTACTGCCGACGTTTGAAATTTGTGTGTATGGATTCGTGTGTCCATTTTTTCGATCTCTCTGCAATCCTAGATAGGTCAATCGTTTCTCATGAGTAACAATTGACCATCACAGATTTCAATCGACTTTTTCTCAAGAGTCAGACCGTTTTAAGGACACCCAGCTTCCACATCAGTTTATTTCTCTGTCACGTCAGTTTTCTTTTTTTACCACGTCATACCTACCTAAAAGTCTCAACTACTCAAACTTCTCCCTTAACAATGTTTAGACCCACCCAGAAAATTCAACATTTTTTGCTCCACATTATTTTTTTTTATTTTTTTATATTTTTGTACAACAATCAACAAATTAGATAAGCAATTCTTATAGTAATTATTTAATATAATTAATTAACACGTTTATAATTAAACCACGAAAATATTATTAATAATTACTCAATCACAGTACATATTACACTAATTAAAAATCCAAAAATTAAAATTCATATTACAATAAAAACATTGTGAATCCACATTTCCCGAAAAATAACTACAAATTTCTTAATTACATAACCAAATTACAACATTAATTTAAAATAATTTACAAATTACATAAATATTTACAAATAACATAACCAAATTAAAATAAATTAATTACAAACAAAAAACTAAATTAATAATTACAACAAAAACTAAACTAAATTAAATTAACCAATTACATTTAAAATAAATTTTTTATAAAATTCTAGGGGGGAGGCGGAATTCCACCCAGCAAGTGCTCCAGGCCCAAGTAGACTGCTATTACACATTTCTTTCTCTTTTGGTATTGGGTGGATCGTGTGGTTCAAGGGTTTATTTTTACGTCATGGACAACTACTTTTTCATTGCTAATATTTTCTCGGTTGTTTTCATTGATCTAAGACTTGTTGAGCTTAAAAGCATATAAATAGAGGATCGTTTGAGAGTTACAAAAATATATTTTCAAGCTTCCAATCCAAATAATTTACAATCATACTCTTACTTTTGCAAAGCACAATCATGCTTTACACTTACCACTCATGCTCCTATTTGAGCAATTGCATTCTTAAATATTTTCATATTGACACCAAGTGCTCAAGTTAAAGTGTTAGATTTGTGTTTCCTAATCAAAATGGAAAGTGTTGTAATCAACTCTTATCATTGCAATTGCCTACAGGGTCCCACTACCTGACCCACGACTAAAGGATAGGAGAAGGTATTAGTTGACAACTGAACATATATATGCTGCAGTCTATTTTCGTGGTTTGTGTATTTAGTTAAGCTTTTAACTCCGCATTCTTATCACCTCACTGTGTTAGCCACTTTGAATTAGGTCACTGATCCTACAAATATTATTAGGCTTATGTTGTATTTTAGAAGTGTTTTTCTTACCCTTTGTACCACTCGATATTGTATTGTTTAAATACTTTCACTTGTGAAATGTTTTTGTTCTCGAGTACCGTCTATGCGAACTTAGTTTTGCATGGCTTATTTTGTTGGGTTATTTGTTTGGGTGCAACCAAGAAACAACTAAATTGATTTTATGTCACTTGATTTTGAATATTTGGGCTAATATCATAGAAAAATCAAACTATTTATCTTAATGTTATAGGAAAACAAAATATTTAGTCATTCTGTCTGTAAACCGTTAATTTTTTCGTTAACATCCATTAAGTATATTAATATTTAAAGGAAATTTTGCTGAATCACACTGAATAAACAAAAAATTCATAAATTCATTATATGTGTTGTAAAAATTACAAAAAATTATTCAATTTTTTTATCTATACACTCTCTCATCTCTATCTTTCAACTTTCATTTCTTCTTTTCTCTCACTAAACCTAATGGCTCCATTAGTAAACTAATGAAATTCGATAAAAAAATTCTATAAATTATTTATTTTTATTTAGCTTATTTTAGATTTATTTTTTTTAATATTTTAGTACAAGAAACTTACAATTGATAAAAGATTTTTTATTTTTTTTGGAAAAAACACATTTTATATAAAAATGAATTTTTTAATAAAAAATAATTTATTATTTTGTATTTTTTAAATTAAAAAATTATCGGATTTCATTAGTTTAGCAATCGATCCATTAAGTTTAGTAAGAGACAAAGATGAAAGTTGAAATATAAAGATGAAAGAGTATAGATATTTTATTTGAGTATTTTTTGCTTTTTTATAACACATATAATGATTTTTATGAATTTTTGGTTTAGTAGGGGTGATTTTGCAAAATTTCCATTAAACATTAATATACTTAACGAACGTTAAAAAAGTAACGGTTTACTAACGGAATGACGTAAAGGTATATATTTTATTTTCTATGATATTAAGATAAATAGTTTGATTTTTCTATAACATTAGACCAAATAGTCAAAACTATGTGTCATAAAGTCAATTTAGTTGTTTCTTGGTGGCACCCAAACAAATAACATTTATTTCTTTGACTTTTCATTTACAATTTTTTTAAACATGTTTACGAGTTCTATCAAATCAATGAAACGACTAAATTACCCTCAACTAGTTTAACTACAACTTCACCACCGATCAAACTAATTGGCTACCGTACTTGCTATAAGGGTGTGTACGACCTTAATTAGGTGCACCAAGTGGCTCATCAATTGATTTAATTGGTCTTGTGATATGGTTCATATTGAACTTAACTAAAGGTGAAGTAGTGATTTCATTGGTTACAGAACTTACCTAACGCACTTACGCACTTTACAATTTAGTTAACGGATGGGCTAATAAATAAGATGAAAAACATGGACGTACGGTAAGTTAAATATATTTTACAACAACAATATTCTTAAAATTTAAAATTTACAAATATAAATGGCGCACAAGTAAGAAAATAAGCACATTCAATGGGCAATAAAGAAATCATATTTGAAAATTATTTTGAAGTTGGATACATATATTGGTAGTGATTTTTCAAGTATAATAGACAAGATTCATATTATGTCAAACGCCAAAATATGGAATTGATTTTGGAACAAAACTTATATTCCAATTCACAACACGCTCGCACAACTTGATGTGAAATCCCAAAATTTTGTTATTGGGTGCTTCATGTGATGGGGGTATGGAGGAGGTGTGGGTGACGTGATGGAGAGGGGTGTTGCATGGGATGGAATGCATGGTGGTGAAGTGTTGGTGACATAAAGGAAGTAGGGGTGTGTTGCTATGTGTGTGGATGTGTGTTTGGTGGAGGAAACTCACACGCCACCTCTCTTCCTCACGTTTCCTCTTCTTCTTTCATTTCCTTTCTCACACCAAGTCTTTATCTCTCTCCCCCTCAGCTCCATTGATGACGGCGAAGGAAGCAACTACGACGAGCTAGAAGGATGGTGTGATCGTGGCCTTGAGTTGGGTAGGGCTTATGAGAGTGGAGCGGGCGTCCAAGTTGCTTACCAGAGTGGGTTGCGAGCGGAGCTCCGGTGATCACCGAATTAACACAAAAGAAAGGTATGTCGGTTCAATAATGTGGTTTGTTTTGCTCACCCTTGTGGGTGTGTTTGTGATCGTCGTGGGTGGTCAGAGACCTCGCCGGCGACGAGGACAACAAGGGATACCCGACAGGTCGGGTGGTTGCCAGTTTTCGGTCGACCGCTTGTGTGTTTTGTTTGACCGGTAGCTTATGTGACTTATGGACTGGTTGACCGTTTTATGCATGTTCCTTTTTAAGAAAAGACTTATCATTTTTAAGTGAAGATTTGTACTTTTTAGTGTTCTGAGAATTGTTCCTTTTTAAGTAGAGACTTATCATTTTTAACCGGAGATTTGTCCTTTTTAGGGTTCTGAGAACTGTTCCTTTTTAAGTAGAGACTTATCCTTTTGAAGTGGAGATTTGTCCTTTTTATGGTTCTGAGATCTGTTTCTTTTTAAGAAAAGACTTATCCTTTTTAAGTTGAGATTTGTCCTTTTTATGGTTCTGAGATACGTTCCTTTATAAGAACAGACTTATCCTTTTTAAGTGAAGATTTGCCCTTCTTATGGTTCTGAGATCTGTTCCTTTTTAAGTAGAGACTTATCGTTCTTAAGTGAAAAGTTGTTCTTTTTATTGTTCCAAGAACTGTTCCTTTTTAAGAAAATACTTGTCCCTTTTAAGTTGAGACTTGTCCTTTTTATTTATCCTACGATTCTGTCCGCTTTGTGTGGAGGTTTGTCCTTTATAATATGTTACTTTGTTCCTTTTAAGTGGAAGTTTGTCCTTTATAACCTAAGATTTTGTCCTTTATAAGTGGATGCTTATCCTTTATAATCTAAGGCTTTGTCCTTTTTATTACACTGGACTGCATTGAATGTTTATGAGCGCATTGGTGCGTGGATTTCTTTTATGACTTATGTTTCCATAATATGACATATACATTGAGACATAGAGTAGTAGCCCTAAGGGATCACGGATCCCAATGCACGATGTTGCATGGCTCTACAGAGCGAGATGACCTGGCGGACTTCGGTCCGGAACCGTCTGATGTTTTGCCAGACGTATGTTGTACCGTCCGATGTTGTGTCGGACGTATGTTGGACCATCGATGTTGTGCTGGTGCTGTCGCCGATGTTGTTCCGGTGATGATGGGTTGATGTTGTTCCGGCTATGCTGATTTATGGGCCGATGTTGTTCCGGCTATGATGTATGATGGGGCGATGTTGTTCCGGCTATGTTTTCCTCAGCTGGCGGACTTGGCGGATTCTCCTTGCCGAACCCCATGATTAGTATAGCCGCGTATGGGGAGCGTCAGTTCTTGTTCCGTTAGACCGTATGTGCCTACGGTAGGTCTGCTTGGGAGACCCGATAATGATTGTCAGACTAATGTCCCGTTTTACCCTTCGGGGGAACTGTTTTCCTTACTGTTGATGACATGACATGCTACTAGTATGATAGGTTCATTTGTACTACTGCATGCATATAGGTGAGCTGGGCATACGGGGTTTCCTTATGAAAACTCAGGCATTGTTGTTGCATGTTTTATTTCAGGACCGTAATAGGTTCTGGCGGGTGGATACTGAGGATGGAGGCGTGTTGTGATCGGATCCTCTTTCTGTATTTTTCTAGGTAGTATGACTACTTGTATTTTCCTTTCCTGTAGTATGATGTAGTCGTACCTTTTGACAATTCTAATGTAATAGGGTGCACCATTTGGATATCTTATGAGTAACATTCCCGCATTTGATGATTTGTCTCTTGTGATCTTTTATCTTAAATTTTATAATTCTTCCGTTGTTTCGGGATCTTACAATTGGTATCAGAGCGGTCGATTCCTGTGTCCTCATCTAAAGAATCCACCCATGATAGTAGAACATATAGATTGTTGCATTTATTTATTTGACCATGCATGCATATTTAAGCCTTTTATGTTCTGACGTACGATTGGAGCAAGGAAGGAGAGTCGGACAGGTCTTCACCATTCAGGCTGAGAAGGAGAATGACGTCATCACAGGTACACTTGCTATTTATTGTGGCGTCACTCAGTCCTTCATTTCAGAGAAATTTGCTGGCGAGTTGGGTCAGACCCCTGTGCTGCTGACTGATTGTTTGGAGGTCAGTACACCTATGGGTGAGGTGGGCACTGTGGGGACCTATTTTCCCGGCACCATGATTGTTTCGGGGGACCATGATTTTTGGCAGATCTGGTCTTGTTACGGATGGAAGACTTCGACGTCATACTCAGGATGGACTGACTGTCATAGTACGACATGCAAGTCTTTTGCCGCGAGAAGAAGATCTTGATTCCGAGGGAGGAATTGCCAGATTTTTTATCAGAGGGACGAGGAGCAGAGGGGGTCGTCTGATTGCATCTGCAGTTAAGGCACAGAAGCTGATACACGAGGGATGCAGAGCGTTTGTGGCCACGCTGGTAGTTCTTGATCCTGAGTCGAGGAAGCTGGAGGACATTGAGGTAATGTAGGAGTTCCCGGATGTGTTTCCAGCAGATATTCTCGCATTACCGCCGCACCGAGAGATCGCGTTCGACATCAAGTTAGTAGCGGGCACGACAACTCAGTCGAAGGCTCCGTACCGGATGACACCTGCTGAGTTGACAGAGTTGAAGAAGCAGTTGCAGGAGTTGATGGACTCTGGGTTTATTCGGTCGAGTGTTTCCCCTTGGGGAGCACTCGTGCTGTTTGTGAAGAACAATGATGGGTCGTTGCGGTTTGTGCATCAACTACATGATGCTGAATAAGGTTACCGTCAGGAACTGATACCCTTTGCCCAGGATTGACGATCTGTTTGATCAGTTGCAGACATCGAGAGTGTTCTCAAAGATTGATTTGCGTTCAGGTTATCACCAGTTGTGGATCAGAGAGGCAGATATTCAGAAGACAACCTTCAGGACGCGGTACAGGCACTATGAGTTATTGGCGATGCCGTTTGGACTGACGAATGCACCTGCAACATTCATGGACTTGATGAATAAGACCTTTCAGCCGTACCTCGATAGATTTGTCGTTGTCTTCGTGGACGACATTTTGGTGTACTCCGCAGACAGAGAGCAGCATCGAGAGCACCTAAGGATTGTGCTTGACATCTTCAGAGATCAGCAACTCTATGCCAAGTACACGAACTGCGAGTTTTGGTTGGATCAGGCGGCATTTCCGGGGCATATTGTGTCAGCAGATGGGATTTCGGTGGATCCGGCGAAGGTCGAGGCTGTGACTCAGTGGAGGGTCCCGACGAGCGTGACAGAGATCAGAAGCTTCGTGGGACTGACAGGGTATTTCTGACGGTTCCTTCAGGATTTCTCCAGACTTGCTTCGCCGCTGACAGCGTTGACGCTGAAGGGCGTCAAGTTTGTTTGGTCCCAGAAGTGTGAGAACAGGTTTCAGGAGATGAAGAGACGACTGACGACAGCCCCGATTCTGACGCTACCGTGTGGCAGTGGAGACTATGTGATTTACAGTGACGCGTCAGGGATTGACTTGGGTTGCGTACAGATGCAGCACGGGAAGGTGGTTGTGCATGCTTCGAGGTAGCTGAAGGTGCACGAGAAGAACTACCCAACTCATGATTTGGAGTTAGCAACGGTGGTTCACGCCTTGAAGACCTGGCGACATTATCTTTATGTCGAGCAGTTCGAGGTCTTCCCAGATCATCAGAGCCTGAAGTATTTGTTCTCGCAGAAGGAGTTGAATATGAGGCAGCGGAGATGACTCGAGTTCATTAAGGACTACGACTTCACCATCTCCTATCATCTGGGGAAGGCGAATTCAGTTGCAGATGCGCTGAGTAGGAAGGTGGAGGTGTCAGTTGCGAGTTTGTGCATTCAAGAGTGGATGCTACTCAAGACATAATGGAGGTCGTTCACAGAGAGCTCGGAGGGAGCAGTGATTGCTGGGCTTCGGGTGGAGCCGCAGACCGTCTCGCATGTTGTTCAGGCTCAACATGGGGATGAGGAGTTAGCTGGTCTACTACGGTTAGCTTCCAGAGATGGATCAGACTTCAGTGTGGGCGTTGATGGTGGTTTGAGGTTCAGGAGTCGGATCTGGGTGCCGAAGGTTGATGGGTTGAGAGATGATATCATGGAGGAGGCACACAGAGCGAGATACACCATTCACCCTGGGAGCATGAAGATGTATCTGGACCTGCAGCGGAACTTCTGGTGGAAGGGCATGACGATGGACATTGCAGAGTTTGTAGACCAATGCTTAGTCTGTCAGTAGGTGAATATTGAGCATCAACGATCAGCAGGACCGATGCAGTGTATTCAGCTGCCAGAGTAGAAGTGGGAGCACGTGACGATGAATTTTGTCACAGGTTTGTCGAAGACGAGGATATTCCACGACGCAATTTAGGTGATAGTCGATCGACTGACCAAGTCGGTGCACTTCTTAGCGATCAGGACCACGTTGCCTCTGGAGGGTGTAGCTGAGTTGTATGTGGAGGAGATAGTCAGGTTGCACGGAGTGCCAATGAGCATCATCTCTGATCGAGATCCCAGATTCACTTCCAGATTTTGGGGGAGTGTGCAGCAGGCATTGGGGACGCGTCTGAGGTTTAGTACAATGTTCCATCTGCAGACAGATGGCCAGTCAAAGAGGACGATTCAGACCTTGGAGAATATATTGAGGGCATGCACACTGGATTGGGCAGGACACTGGGACGAGCACTTGCCGCTGATAGAGTTCGCCTACAACAACAGTTACCATTCTAATATTGGGATGACACCGTACGAGGAATTGTACGGAAGGCCTTGCAGATCACACGTATGCTGGAGTGATGTGGGCGAGAGACAGTTAGTGGGGTCAGAGCTTGTACAGATGTACGCAGAGAAGGTTGATGTGATCCGGAGGAGACTTGCCACAGCACAGAGCAGGCAGAAGAGTTATGCTGATCGACACAGACGGGTGTTGAGTTTCGAGGTGGGCGACCATGTGTTTCTGAAGTTTTCCCCAGCCTGAGGAGTGATGAGGTTTGGGAAGAAGGGGAAGCTCAGTCCGAGGTATGTTGGGCCGTTTGAGATCCTCGACCGAGTTGAAGATTTTGCCTACCGGATTGCGTTACGACCGTAGTTTTCGGGTACTCACAACGTCTTCCACGTGTCGATGCTGAGGAAATACATTGCAGATCCAGCTCATGTGATTGAGATAGCAGTGACAGAGATTCAACAGGACTTGTCTCTTGAGGAGAGACCAGTTGTGATAGTCGATCGCATAGATCAACAGCTTAGAAAGAGGACCATTCCGATGGTGAAGGTCCGATGACAGCATCACAGCAAACGTGAGGCCACTTGGGAGATCGAGGAAGAAGTTTGGAGGCGGTATCCAGAGTTTTTTCGTCAGTGATTGTTTTGAATTTCGGGACGAAATTCTTTTAAGGTGGGTGGATTGCCGGTTCAATAGTGTAGTTTCTTTTGCTCACCCTTGTGGGTGTATTTGTGATCGTCATGGGTGGTCGGAGACCTCGCCGGCGATGAGGGCATTAAGGGATACCCGACAGGTCGAGTGGTTGCCAGTTTTCGGTCGACCGCTTGTGTGTTTGGTTCGACCGGTAGCTTATGTGACTTATGGACTGGTTGACCGTTTTATGCTTGTTCCTTTTTAAGAAAAGACTTATCATTTTTAAGTGAAGATTTGTCCTTTTTAGTGTTTTGAGAACTGTTCCTTTTTAAGTTGAGACTTATCCTTTTTAAATGGAGATTTGTCCTTTTTATGGTTCTGAGATATGTTCCTTTTTAATAAAAGACTTATCCTTTTTAAGTGGAGATTTGTCCTTTTATGGTTTTGAGATCTGTTCCTTTATAAGAAAAGACTTATCCTTTTTAAGTGGAGATTTGTCTTTTTTTATGGTTTTGAGATCTGTTCCTTTTTAAGTAGAGACTTATCCTTCTTAAGTGAAGATTTGTCCTTTTTATTGTTCCGAAAACTGTTCCTTTTTTAGAAAAGACTTATCCCTTTTAAGTTGAGACTTGTCCTTTTTATTTATCCTGCGATTCTGTCCCTTTTGTGTGGAGGCTTGTCCTTTATAATATGTTACTCTGCTCCTTTTAAGTGGAAGTTTGTCCTTTATAACCTAAGATTTTGTCCTTTATAAGTGGAGGCTTATCCTTTATAATTTGAGGCTTTGTCCTTTTTATTGCACTGGACTGCATTGAATGTTTATGAGCGCATTGGTGCGTGGATTTATTTTATGACTTATGTTTTCATAATATGACATATGCATTGAGACATAGAGTAGTAGCCCTAAGGGATCACGGATCCTAATGCACGATGTTGCATGGCTCTACAGAGCGAGATGACCTGACAGACTTCGGTCCGGAACCGTCTGATGTTGTGCCAGACGTATGTTATACCGTCTGATGTTGTGCCGGACGTATGTTGGACCATCGATGTTGTGTCGGTGATGTCGTCGATGTTGTTCCGGTGATGATGGACCAATGTTGTTCCGGCTATGATGTTTTATGGGCCGATGTTGTTCCGGCTATGATGTATGATGGGCCGTTGCTATTCTGGCTATGTTTTCCTGAGTTGGGCACCTACTGAGATGATGATTGATGGACCAACCAAGCAACGGCTCCGTTGGGGTGGTTTCGGCCACGACGTTACAGATCTGTTTGTTATGGCGCGGACTTGGCGGATGCTCCTTGCCGAACCCGATGATTAGTATAACCGCGTGTGGGGAGCGTCACGTTTTGTTCCGTTAGACCGTATGTGCCTACGGTAGGTCTCCTTGGGAGACCCGATAATGATTGTCAGACTAATGTCCCTTTTTACCCTTCGGGGGAACTGTTTTCCTTACTGTTGATGACATGACATGCTACTAGTATGATAGGTTCATTTGTACTACTGCATGCATATAGGTGAGCTGGGCATACGGGGTTTCCTTATGAAAACTCAGGAATTGTTGTTGCATGTTTTATTTCAGGACCGTAGTAGGTTCTGGCGGGTGGATACTGAGGATGGAGGTGCGTTGGGATCGGATCCTCTTTCTGTATTTTCTAGGTATTATGACTACTTGTATTTTCCTTTCCTGTACTCTGATGTAGTCATACCTTTTGACAACTTTGATGTAATAGGGTGCACCATTTGGATATCTTATGAGTAACATTCCCGCATTTGATGATTTGTCTCTTGTGATCTTTTATCTTAAATTTTATAATTCTTCTGCTATTTCGGGATGTTACAGATTTTGTTGTTCTCGCTGAACTGAGATATTACAATATACAACAACTGTTATTTATGAGATTGCCACTACACTACCTCTTCAATGGAGTAATGCATTTATATTTTTGTTATTTGGTCGGGCTTAGTAACTACCTGCTCATATTTAGAAACTTGTTCACCGCTTGATTGGATTGTGATTTGTGCATGTAATCTTTTGGGTTATTTGGACATGTGAACTTGTAAATTAGTAATATTCGAGAAATATACTTGAGTTAAATTATTGAATTTATTTTGGTATACTTCTAAACTTGTGAAATTACTTTGGTGTACTTCAGCGAAAGTGGGTCACATTTCAAGTTTGTTTCTATTACCTAATTATGACGGCATAATCATTGTAAATAATAGATTGTGCAATTGGATAGGAGACCATTGGATATTACAGTTATTGTGTTGCATACATTAAAAAAGGAAAATGTTCTTATAAGACCAACAATTTACGCAACTCTTAAAAGGTTTCAATATATGAAAGCTGGTTGAAGGAAACTCATAAAAAGAAACCGATCAAGCACAAAAGCAATTTACTTTTGAGAGTATATGTTGAACATTATACTCTTAAATAAGATTACAATACTTTTAATTGTTCATTTTTTTATTTTTTTAATCTTATCCACCAATAGGAGAGGGTCCCTGTTAGAACCCTAACCCGGGTTTAGGGCTAATCCGGGTTTAAGGTGTGGTTTGCATGGGGAAGGTGAGTGTGCAGTGGCTGCATGGGAAGGTGAAGAGGCGAGCACTGTAGATGAGGTGAGAGAGAGTTGGGTGGTACTGTAGCATCCGAGTTAAATAGGGCTCTTCTTTCTTCTTCTTCTTTCTTCTCCTTCCTCATTTCTTCTTCCTTCCTTGCTGGTGCGCGCAGTGGGAGCAGCGGTCGCGGAGGGGGCAGACGAGGAAGACATTCGTGCGGAGGCTTAGCGCTAGGAGACCGGAGGAGGCGACGTGCGTGAGCGGAGCTCCGGCGTTTCGTCGTGGTGGTTGAGGTATGCCGCTCTCTAGTGTGGTTTTGTTGTTGACACTCATAAGAGGGTCGTGTTGGTCGGTCGGAGGAGGTCGGAGGCCTCTCCGACGTCGCGTTTGGGCGAAGAAACCTCGGCTGGCGCGAGGTTGAAGACTACCGGACGGTCGACCGGCCCTTGGGCGGTCGACCGAATGCATGTGTTTATTTACTACCTGTTGCGCTTCGGCCGACCGAGGCCTTGTGTTCGGTCGACCGGAACTTAAATATATTGGATTTTATATGCATGTGGTTCGACCGTGGTATATGTTCGGTCGACCATTATATGACGTAGAAATGTAGGTTGACCCTAACTGTTATCGGTCGACCGAGACCCCTGAGTCGGTCGACCGATGGATTAAAAGATTGAAAATGATGTACTGTTAGTTTTTGGTCGACCGGGACCCCTGAGTCGGTCGACCGATAGAATGATTTGTAATGTTGACCAACTCTGGATTTTGACCTCGTTCGGTCGACCGGTTTTAGACCTTCGGTAGACCGTTTGGGGGATTGTGTTCTGTGCGCAGCGGTAGACCGTGTTAGGGACGGTCGACCGATTCCTTTCTGGAAACGGTCGACCGAATCACCTCCTACGGTCGACCGTTTGGGCCCAGAACAGAATTCCAGGTTCCCTTTTGAATGCCAACTTTGTCCACGGAAACCCGTGTCCTCGCCTTGTACGTGAGCCGGGAGGTGACGGTGGGCGCGTGATGCGTGCCTGCCCAGGGACCGCCGTTGGGAAGAGTGTGGGTGTTCGGAACGTGTCAGTTCCATGTATGGAGCGTGACAAATGTGATGGATTGATTGGACTTATTGTAGTATAGCAGGCCTGAGCGATCGCGGATCCCAGTGTTGATGTTGTGCGGGCACGCAACTGGCGTTGGGTGAGGTGACTACCGGCCCACGGGCTACGGAGGTCGCTGCCCTGCTTTTATAGCGGCGCAGTTGGTGTTTGCGGCTCGAGGAGCCCGATGACCTGGCAGACTTCGGTCTGGATTTTTGTCCGATGCTGTGCCGGACTGTTGTGATGGACCACCGATGTTGTGCTGGTGATGCCGCCGAGGTTGTGCCGGCGATGGTGATTGTTGAGCCGAGGCTGTTCTGGCTATGTTGTTTCCTCGGCTGGGCACCTACCGAGATGTTATTGTTATACCTTCCGGGCGACGGCCCCGTCGGTCCTTGTGGCTCCGACCACTGAGATTTGCAGATCTGTATTCTATCGGCCTGCAGGCGTGACAGAGGCTCCCTGCCGAGCCCTTGAGTAGTGTAGCTGCGTGTGGGGGGTGCGATGTCGCGTGCTGTAAGACTGCATGTGCCTGCAGTAGGTCTCCTCGGGAGACTCGTTGTTGATTGTCAGACTGATGTCCTGTTTTACCCTTCGGGGGAACTGTTTTCCATTTCTGTCGATGTCATGACATGCTACTAGTATGATAGGTTCATTGTGTAATGCATGCATATATAGGTGAGTTGGCATACGGAGTTTCCTTCTGGAAACTCAGGCATTGTTGTTATATATTTTCAGGACCGCAGTAGGTCCAGTCGGGTGGTGATCGGCGGGCGCACGCGTTTGGAGTCGGATCCTCTAGTCAGACCACTGAGGTCCACATGATTACGTTTATCTTCCCTTGTCGTTTGTTGTAATCATGTATTCATTTTGGCAAACTCTGATGTATTATGGTGCACCGCTTTATTGTTTATGAGAAGTAACAGTCCCGCCTTGATTATTGTGCTCTTGTCTTGATTATGATTTTTTTATAATTTTCCGCTGTTTCGGGATGTTACAACTTGGTATCAGAGCGGTCGATTCCTATGCGGTTCCCAATGAAATCACCCTTGTAGTAATAGGACTCATGCATTTTATCTTTTCGCATGCATACATGGCTGAAGTTTGTGATTGTTTCTTCTGTCAGATGGCTCCTAGACGTGTGCGGAATTCCCCGCGTAATCGCGATTCTAGTGGCGACACAGGAGGCACCAATTGGGACAGGTTGGGCGAGTTTCTGGAGCGTCAGGCAGCTCAGAGCGTCCAGGGCGGAGTGGGAGCTGAGCACGATCGGTTCATGCGTCAGCACCCGCCGACTTTTGATGGCAGGAGGGCCCCGGAGGTTGCGGAGGACTGGATCTTCCGGATGGAGAAGATCTTCCGCGCTATTGGAGTAGCACCTGAGAGGATGGTGGAGCTGGCCACCTATGTATTCGATGGCGAGGCCGCCAACTGGTGGAGGTCCACGTCCACAGTGTTGTTCGATGACCATGCGGATATCAGCTGGGAGGAGTTCTTGGAGGTGTTTCACAAGCAGTACTTTCCCCAGCATGTCAGGGATCAGAAGAGGGAGGAGATCATGTCGCTGGAGCAGAAGGATATGACTCTGACGAGCTACATCAGCAGGTTCAACGCCTTGGAGCGTTACTGCCCAGAGATCTGTGTGACCCCAGAGCAGCGGGCGAGGAAGTTCGTGAAGGGACTGAGGCAGCCGCTTCATTCTCGGGTGATCAACAGCATGCCGCGGACCCTTGCAGATGCGGTGAAGCATGCTACGATCATCGAGCAGGACCAGAGGGAGTGTATTCAGGAGGCGCGGAAGGCGTCAGTGAGCACTGGCAGCAGAGTAGCTGGTCGCGGAGCAGGGAACCCGGGCAAGAGGCCCAGGTTCGATGGAGGAGGAGCACGTCAGTCTGGAGTGTGCACTTACTGCGGGAGGTTCCATCCAGGATAGGAGTGTCCCCGTCGGACTAGAGCGTGTATGGGTTGCGGTCAGATGGGACATTTTGTCCGTGATTGTCCTCAGAGGCAGGGAGAGCCAAGCAGGAGGCTAGGACCACCAGCAGTAGGTAGAGGCGGAGGCAACCGGTTAGTTGTTCCACCGGGCCAGAGCAGGAGGACTGGGCGGGTCTTCACTATCCAGGCTGAGGAGGCGAGGGACTCCAACACCGTCGTGGAAGGTACGCTTTCAGTTTTTGGTTCAGTAGCGCGTGTGTTGTTTGATTGCGGCGCCACTCACTCCTTCATTTCGGAGAAGTTTGCTGGCGAGTTGGGTTGGACCCCTGTGCTGCTGGCTGATGTTTTGGAGGTCAGCACGCCCATGGGTGAGGTGGGCACTGTGGGGAGCTTTTTCCCCGGCACCACAGTTGCTTCGGGAGACCATGATTTTCCGGCAGATCTGGTCTTGTTACCGATGGGGGACTTCGACGTCATACTGGGGATGGACTGGCTGTCACGGTACGACGTGCGAGTCTTTTTCCGTGAGAAGAAGATCTTGATTCCGATGAAGGGCATGCCAGATGTTCTGATCAGAGGTGCGAGGAGCAGAGGGGGTCGTCTGATTGTGTCTGCGGTCAAGGCACAAAGACTGTTACAACAGGGATGCAGAGCGTTTGTGGCCACGCTGGTAGTTCCTAATCCTGAGACGAGGAGGCTGGAGGACATAGAGATAGTGCAGGAATTCCCGGATGTGTTTCCAGCGGAGATCCCAGCGTTACCGCCGCACCGAGAGATCGAGTTCAGCATCGAGTTGGTTGCGGGTACGACACCTCAGTCGAAGGCACCTTATCGGATGGCACCTGCTGAGTTGGCAGAGATGAAGAAGCAGTTGCAGGAGTTGATGGAGTCCGGGTTCATTCGACCGAGTGTTTCTCCATGGGGAGCGCCTGTGCTCTTCGTGAAGAAGAAGGATGGATCGTTGCGGATGTGCATTGACTATAGGATGCTGAATAAGGTTACCGTTCGGAACCGGTACCCTTTGCCCAGGATTGATGATTTGTTTGATCAGTTGCAGACGGCGAGAGTGTTCTCGAAGATCGATCTGCGTTCGGGTTATCATCAGTTGCGGATCAGGGAGGCAGATGTTCAGAAGACAGCCTTCAGGACGCGGTATGGCCACTACGAGTTCTTGGTGATGCCATTTGGACTAACGAATGCACCTACAACACTCATGGATCTGATGAATAGGACCTTCCAGCCGTACCTCGACAGATTTGTCATTGTATTCGTAGACGACATCTTGGTATACTCGCCTGACAGGAGCAGCATCGAGAGCACCTGAGGATTGTGCTTGGCATCTTGAGGGAACAACAGCTTTATGCCAAGTATACGAAGTGTGAGTTTTGGTTGGATCAGGTGGCTTTTCTGGGGCATATTGTGTCAGCAGATGGGATTTCAGTAGATCCGGCGAAGGTCGAGGCAGTGACTCAGTGGAGAGCCCCGACGAGCGTGACGGAGATCAGGAGCTTCATAGGTCTGGCAGGGTATTACAGGCGGTTTATCCAGGATTTCTCCAGACTTGCATCGCCGCTGACAGCATTGACGCAGAAAGGCGTCAAGTTCGTTTGGTCCCAGAAATGTGAGGACAGCTTTCAGGAGCTGAAGAGGCGATTGACGACAGCACCTATTCTGACGCTACCGAGTGGCAGTGGAGGCTACGTGATATACAGCGATGCATCAGGAATAGGCTTGGGTTGTGTTCTGATGCAACATGGGAAGGTGGTCGCGTACGCTTCGAGGCAGCTGAAGGTGCACGAGAAGAACTACCCTACTCATGATCTGGAGTTGGCGGCAGTAGTTCATGCGTTGAAAACCTGGCGGCACTATCTGTATGGTGAGCAGTTCGAGGTCTTCACCGATCATCAGAGTCTGAAGTACTTGTTCTCGCAGAAGGAGCTGAATATGAGGCAGCGCAAATGGCTTGAGTTCATTAAGGACTACGACTTCACCATTTCCTATCATCCGGGTAAGGCGAATTCGGTTGCAGACGCGCTGAGCAGGAAGGTGGAGGTTTCAGTTGCGAGTCTGTGCATCCAGTAGTGGAGGCTACTCGAGGCTTTGTCGGAGTGGAGACCGTTCACAGAGGGTTCAGAGGGAGCAGTGATTGCGGGGCTTCGGGTGGAGCCGCAGACTGTCTCACGGTTGGTTCAGGCTCAGCAGGGGGATGAGGAGTTAGCTGGTCTGCTACAGTTGGTTCCAGAGATGGATCAGATTTCAGTGTGGGGGGTTGATGGTGGTCTGAGATTCAGGAGTCGGATCTGGGTGCCGAAGTTCGATGGACTGAGAGATGACATCATGGAGGAGGCACACAGAGCTAGATACACCATTCATCCGGGGAGCACGAAGATGTATAAGGATCTGCAGCGGAACTTCTGGTGGAAGGGCAAGAAGAGGGATATTGCAGAGTTTGTGGAGCGTTGCTTGGTCTGCCAGCAGGTGAAGATTGAGCATCAGAGGCCAGCAGGACCGATGCAGTGTTTTGAGCTTCCTGAGTGGAAGTGGGAGCACGTGACGATGGATTTTGTCACGGGATTGCCGAAGACGAGGAGATTCCACGACGCGATTTGGGTGATAGTCGATCGACTGACCAAGTCGGCGCATTTCTTAGCGATCAGGACCACGTTGCCTTTGGAGGGTCTAGCTAGGTTGTACGTGGAGGAGATAGTCAGGTTGCATGGGGTGCCAGTGAGCATCATCTCCGATCGAGATCCTCGCTTCACTTCCAGATTTTGGGGTAGTCTGCAGCAAGCTTTGGGGACACGTCTGAGATTCAGTACAACGTTTCATCCGCAGACCGATGGTCAGTCAGAGAGGACGATTCAGACCCTGGACGATATGCTGAGAGCATGCACACTGGATTGGGCAGGGCACTGGGATGAGCACCTGCCGCTGATAGAGTTCGCCTACAACAACAGCTACCACTCGAGTATTGGGATGGCACCGTACGAGGCGTTGTACGGGAGGCCTTGCAGATTACTGGTATGCTGGAGTGATGTGGGCGAGAGGCAGTTAGTGGGGCCAGAGATTGTGCAGATGTACTCAGAGAAGGTGGATGTGATCAGGAGGAGACTGGCCACAGCACAGAGCAGGCAGAAGAGTTATGCTGATCGACGCAGACGAGTGCTGAGTTTCGAGGTGGGCGACCATGTGTTTCTGAAGATTTCCCCTGCCCGAGGTGTGATGAGGTTTGGGAAGAAGGGGAAGCTCATTCCGAGGTATATTGGGCCGTTTGAGATCCTCGACCGAGTTGGAGAGGTTGCCTACAGGATTGCGTTGCCGCCGCAGTTTTCAGGTCTGCATAATGTCTTCCATGTATCGATGCTGAGGAAGTATGTGGCAGATCCGTCGCACGTTATTGAGATAGCAGTGCCCGAGATTCAGCAGGACTTGTCGCTCGAGGAGAGGCCAGTGGAGATTGTTGATCGCATGGATCACCAGCTCAAGAGGAGGACCATCCCAAGGGTGAAGGTCAGGTGGCAGCATCACAGCGAGCGCGAGGCCACTTGGGAGATCGAGGAGGATGTCAGAAGGCAGTACCCAGAGCTTTTTGGTGAGTAGGTTGCTTTGATTTCGGGACGAAATCCTTTTAAGTTGGGTGGATTGTTAGAACCCTAACCCGGGTTTAGGGCTAATCCGGGTTTAAGGTGTGGTTTGCATGGGGAAGGTGAGTATGCAGTGGCTGCATGGGAAGGTGAAGAGGCGAGCACTGTAGATGAGGTGAGAGAGAGTTGGGTGGTACTGTAGCATCCGAGTTAAATAGGGCTCTTCTTTCTTCTTCTTCTTTCTTCTCCTTCCTCATTTCTTCTTCCTTCCTTACTGGTGCGCGCGGTGGGAGCAGCTGTCGCGGAGGGGGCAGACGAGGAAGACATTCGTGCGGAGGCTTAGCGCGAGGAGACCGGAGGAGGCGACGTGCGTGAGCGGAGCTCCGGCGTTTCGTCGTCGTGGTTGAGGTATGCCACTCTCTAGTGTGGTTTTGTTGTTGACACTCATGAGAGGGTCGTGTTGGTCGGTCGGAGGAGGTCGGAGGCCTCTCCGACGTCGCGTTTGGGCGAAGAAACCTCGGCTGGCTCGAGGTTGAAGACGACCGGACGGTCGACCGGCCCTTGGGCGGTCGACCGAATGCATGTGTTTATTTACTGCCTGTTGCGCTTCGGTCGACCGAGGCCTTGTGTTCGGTCGACCGGAACTTAAATATATTGGATTTTATATGCATGTGGTTCGACCGTGGTATATGTTCGGTCGACCGTTATATGACGTAGAAATGTAGGTTGACCCTAACTGTTATCGGTCGACCGAGACCCCTGAGTCGGTCGACCGATGGATTAAAAGATTGAAAATGATGTACTGTTAGTTTTCGGTCGACCGGGACCCCTGAGTCGGTCGACCGATAGAATGATTTGTAATGTTGACCAACTCTGGATTTTGACCTCGTTCGGTCGACCGGTTTTAGACCTTCGGTAGACCGTTTGGGGGATTGTGTTCTGTGCGCAGCGGTAGACCGTGTTAGGGACGGTCGACCGATTCCTTTCTGGAAACGGTCGACCGAATCACCTCCTACGGTCGACCGTTTGGGCCCAGAACAGAATTCCAGGTTCCCTTTTGAATGCCAACTTTGTCCACGGAAACCCGTGTCCTCGCCTTGTGCGTGAGCCGGGAGGTGACGGTGGGCGCGTGATGCGTGCCTGCCCAGGGACCGCCGTTGGGAAGAGTGTGGGTGTTCGGAACGCGTCAGTTCCAGGTATGGAGCGTGACAAATGTGATGGATTGATTGGACTTATTGTAGTATAGCAGGCCTGAGGGATCGCGGATCCCAGTGTTGATGTTGTGCGGGCACGCAACTGGCGTTGGGTGAGGTGACTACCGGCCCACGGGCTACGGAGGTCGCTGCCCTGCTTTTATAGCGGCGCGGTTGGTGTTTGCGGCTCGAGGAGCCCGATGACCTGGCAGACTTCGGTCTGGATTTTTGTCCGATGCTGTGCCGGACTGTTGTGATGGACCACCGATGTTGTGCCGGTGATGCCGCCGAGGTTGTGCCGGCGATGGTGATTGCTGAGCGGAGGCTGTTCCAGCTATGTTGTTTCCTCGGCTGGGCACCTACCGAGATGTTATTGTTATACCTTCCGGGCGACGGCCCCGTCGGTCCCTGTGGCTCCGACCACTGAGATTTGCAGATCTGTATTCTATCGGCCCGCAGGCGTGACAGAGGCTCCCTGCCGAACCCTTGAGTAGTGTAGCTGCGTGTGGGGGGTGCGATGTCGCGTGCTGTAAGACTGCATGTGCCTGCAGTAGGTCTCCTTGGGAGACTCGTTGTTGATTGTCGGACTGATGTCCTGTTTTACCCTTCGGGGGAACTGTTTTCCATTTCTGTCGATGCCATGACATGCTACTAGTATGATAGGTTCATTGTGTAATGCATGCATATATAGGTGAGTTGGCATACGGAGTTTCCTTCTGGAAACTCAGGCATTGTTGTTATATATTTTCAGGACCGCAGTAGGTCCAGTGGGGTGGTGATCGGCGGGCGCGCGCGTTTGGAGTCGGATCCTCTAGTCAGACCACTGAGGTCCACATGATTACGTTTATATTCCCTTGTCGTTTGTTGTAATCATGTATTCATTTTGGCAAACTCTGATGTATTATGGTGCACCGCTTTATTGTTTATGAGAAGTAACAGTCCCGCCTTGATTATTGTGCTCTTGTCTTGATTATGATTTTTTTTAAAATTTTCCGCTGTTTCGGGATGTTACAGTCCCCGACTTTCATGACAAATAACACAAACCATATGTTAATTCAAATTCATAATTTGAATGGACACCGTCACCACTAACTAACGGAGCAAACATGAAATGGGTTCACCTTCACTTAACTGTACCAAAGCAATTTCTCAAGTTTAATAGTGTATCAAAATAAATTCCATAAATTCAAGTGAATTGATTCGATATCACTACTTTGCAAGTGCACGAAAGTAATTTCTCAAGATGTGCACAAAAAAAAGACAAACTCAAGTGCATTACTCCAATATCACTATAATTTGCAAGTACAGCTATGCAAATAATCCTATTTTTTTCATTTTTTATTTTGTTTCATTGCCAGCGCAGGTTAGTTGTCCTTTTTTTCTGTGACCATGGTCAATTATGTTTATAGGTTATTAATTTAGTATTTAATATGTTGATAGGTTATCTTAAGAATTGGATGTATGATCTTTGTTGTAAAGACGTTGTTTCTTGGTGATCTTTGTTGTAAAGACGTTGTTACCCAAATATGTTCACTTGGCTACCTTTTGTGCAACTAATTCTCAATTTAGTGGAGGGTTTCTTCGCCCTCACCGTGATATTTGGAAGTGTAACGTAGCGATGGAGTTGCATGTCCCTACATAAAAGAACCCCAATAACACTTAGCGATGGAGTTGCATGTCCCTACATAAAAGAACCCCAATAACACTTAGCGATGGAGTTGCATGTCCCTCTCACAAAGCAAGAAATCAAAACAAATCCAACATTCCTACTTTCTTGCGCATTACACTTAGGCAAGTGGGCCCTTTCTCCTCAATTCAAGTGAATTCCATCGATATCTCTTTCCAGCCTTAGTTGCTAGTGTTTGTTCCAGTGGCAGCATTTCTCCTATAAATACTCACCACTTTCTTCCCAACCTCTTCAAACTTTCCTAAAGAATCATCTTCCAGTTTTCAAAAGAAAATCAAAAACAATAATAAGAAACCGAAGAGATACATAACGACAATGGATTACAACATGAAAACCAAATCGCCGCAGCAACAACACTCGCCATGGCACTCTCCGGTGCCGTACCTCTTTGGAGGCTTAGCGGCCATGTTGGGTCTAATAGCGTTTGCTCTTTTGATTCTTGCTTGCTCCTACTGGAAGCTCTCTGGGTATTTGGAGGGCCGAAACGTGGAAGAAAGTAATTCAGGTGATATTGAGAGCGGTGACCAGAAGCAGCCTGGAAACGCTATGGGAAAGGTGACGTTAGTGTACGAGGAGAAAATTGTGGTGATAATGGCCGGCGACCAGAAGCCCAGTTTCCTTGCAACTCCCATGTCAAGTAGAACTTCGTCCTTCGGAGATAAAGAAAAGAACAAAGTTGTTGACGATGAAGGCGATTGGGGAAGAAAGCAAATGGAAGATGGTGATTGTGATGATGATTCTATGGTGAGGGTGTTTGGCCACGATGAGAGGACGCAAGAGAACAAAGAAACGCAAAGCCACCAACGAAGTTAGTGTTTTGTTGGGTGAAATAGGGTTAGGTGTTGGGTTTGAATGTTAAAGTTGAGGGTTTTGTTAATTTGCTGTCAGGAACGTAAGTTTCTATGGCATGAAAGGAAAAGCTTTTCTTGGATTTTATATTTTTGTTGGATCGGAAAATTCTTCAAGCATGTTCAGGTCTTAAGGTTAGTGGCATATCACTGGATATTGTAATGCAATTAATTTCACGGATAAATCTCTCAAATGTTCGTTTTTAGTTTTTCTTTTGGAATATTTTTTGAAATAATTTTTTTTCCAAAGTAAACATCTTCCAAAACAAATTTTCAAACTAGACCTGCTAAATAACTCGGCGTCTATGACGTCGAGTTCTTCAGATTTTGTTTTGGAGAACTCGGCATTGCGAACGTGTGTTGTCAAGTGTTGCCAACGCCGAGTTCTGCATAGGACAAAACGGTTGTGCAAAGGTCGAGTTATATACAGACAACACTTGACCCATAAATCTTCCCAAATTGAACTCGGCAACACCAATGCGGAGTTTTCTTGAGGAGAATTCGGCAACACAAGTGTTGAGTTCTTTTGGAAGAGAACTCGGCATGTTCATTTAATTTAAGAACTAGCTCGACGATTTCATTTCCTGTTTCAGAATTTTTTGACAACAATTACAATCATTCCAATTACAAAAATTTCAACAACAAACACAACCATTTCCAAGTAGAAAAATACAACAAACTCCAACATTTCCCACTTCCTAAAATTCAACAAACACCAAAAAATCCAACTACCAAAAATTCAACAAACACAATCATTTCCAACTACAAATATTGCAGCAAAAATAATCAATTAACCACAAAACACAAACAACTACAATAAAATAAAAATAACATCCAAAAGAACAAGTTTAACATTTTAACATAAATAAAAGCAACACTAATGTAATAACAACCAAATAAGTTTAATTAATACAACCAAATATCTATCCTAAGTGACCTCTCAATCTCTTCTTTTTTTAGAACGTGCCTGAGCACGTCCTCTCCCCCGGCCGTGTCCCTCTCCTTGTGTTTCATTCTGTGTCTGTTCTTCAGACTGCCGACGTCTTCTTGTGTATTGGATTGTGACAAGAAGTCATCTTTTCCAAAGGGCCCTGATGCTGAATCCACTCGTAAACTAGTTTATGTTCTCATCAATAGCCTTCATTAGATCTTCCAATTTCAGAAACGAATGTGTTTTATCCGCTTCATAATACTTAATTTGCCCCAATCTTTCTTTGTAGTTACGTTGTTTTGCAAGATTTGTTTTCATGTGTCGGAGGCAGAATCAATGTACATGACCTTCTAAAGGCGGAAAGGCAACTCTTCCACAAGATTTTATTCCCGAAAATATATCGGTGATAATACACAAATCGGGTCGCCTGGTTACTCTACTGGATAACAATTGTAGGAACCACGTCCAGGACTCCGTCTTCTTGCTCTCTACGACGGCATATGCTAAAGGAAATTTTTCGTAACTTGCATTCGTGGCCACAACAATCAACAATAACCCTCTGTATTTGCTATAGAGGTGTGTTCCATCCACACTAACAACTGGCCTGCAAAATTCAAATCCAGTAATTGAAGGCCCAAAAGCCCAGAACACCCACTGAAACATCTCCTTGTGTGGACTTACCCGTATCGCCTCTATTTCGACAATTGTGCATGGATTGTTCTGACACACTACAGTGAGGAACCTTCGCAAATCCTTAAAATTGTCTTCCTCGACACCATAAATTTGATTCAACGCTTTTTGCCTAGCATGCCATGCTTTAGTGTAACCAATTTCAAGGGAGTATTTGGTTTTCACCCTTTCCATTATCTCAGCAGGACTGATTGTGAATTTGGTTCTAACATAAGGCATTATCAAGTCGCAAATGAAATTAGTACTGCTTTGTTTATTGTCGGACAACAACATAAGATTCGAACATGTGAACATTTTAACTTTGAAGTATCTGCAACCTTTTGGAACATATGCATGTAGACGCCATTTACAGTTATCCTTATTGCGAAAGATGCATGCAGACGCCATTTACAGTTACCCTTATCGCGAACAATGTAGCGTTTCGTTGAAGAAACTACAACTGAATACTGAACATATTTTTTTAATGTGCCACGACTAAAGAGCATGGACGAAATCATCTTTCGTCGGTAAGAAAATAATACAATGATAGTAAGAAAATACATGTTTCATGTACCAAAAACGTTGCTTAATGAGAAGAAACTATTTCTGATATTAATTTCTATAGTGCTTTAAGATTTATTGGTAGAATAAGAAAGATATATTAGAATTATTATGTATACCTATGGGACGACTTTGTGACCTTTTCCTTTATTTTCCCAAGTCATTATCACATGATACGAGAAATTCATTTCATTAAGCCAAATTAACTAATATCACAACAAATTTGGAGAGAAAAAGAATAGAAATCAACCAAATAAAACAATTTTTTGAATATTATAAAGAAGTGAAGACTATTTCCAATAGGAAATTTAGCTTTCTATACCTTAAGTGGCACAACCTCTGCAAAACAACTCACTTAGACATCCTCTAAAAATATGTTTATCTTTCCACTTCTTTCCAAAATACCCCTGACTATCTCGTAGGACCACTAACATGGAACAACCTATGTCTGCTTTGTTGGTATTGATGACGCTTATTTGCCCTTTACACGATGAGCTCGATATGCACTCGATAGTCGTTGGATACTTTACTCGACCCACAATGACACAATAACTGAGAAAGTCTTCGACGGTTCCATTTCACATCATCCAGATGTCGCGTCAGTAATTAAGAGCGAAGCGTGAAAACTGCACAATGGTGGTACAATGTGACCTCGATTTGATGAATCAAGAGGGTTGTCTTTGTTTGGATCGATAAGCTTGATATGCACTCGATAGTTTACTCGACATGATTATTGAGGACATTTATTTCATTTCACTTACCTAATTACCAAATGTCAACTCAACAATTAAGAGGGAAGCGTGAAAATTGTACCAATGTGTGGTTCGAGGTGACGCTATGTAGGGATCGATGCGTTCGATACGTACTCGATAGAAGCTCGTTAAGTAACGCTACTATCAAGGTACGTACATTTTCGACGGTTGGGTTTCCTTTTGTCGAAACGTCTTGTCAGTTATGAGCAAAGTGTGAAAAACCATACCAATGGGAGGCTCGATATGCGGGCGATATGATGAAGAAAGAGAGTTCTCTATGTTGGGATCGATGAGCACGATATGTGCTCGACCTGAGCTCGATATTCTCTCAACCTTCTCTCTTCGATATGCGCACGACTGAAATGCACGACAATCGAGGGCATTTTCGACGGTTCGGTTACCTTCTCTCCATACGTCGCGTCTGTCATCAGGATAGTATAAAACACCATTCCCTTCTTTCGACCTGACACCATTACACTTCTCTTACCAATGCCTTCTTCCCTCAACCACATTCCAGTCTCCGAATGATGCGCAGTGAGGACATCGCCGAGGTCTCACCCATCGACGACATCGTCTGCTTTTGTGGTTACCCCTCATGACAGGTGTGTGTCGGGTCCTCAATCAGGGTGGTGCAACATACCTGGAATTAGGGGCCCCACGATGCCAGAAATGCATGTTTACGTGCATGATGCCATGTCTCTAGTTCGACCTCCCTTGGAACCACTGAAGGTGGTCAAGCAGACCCTGACAGACTCCGCCACATGATTGCCGACGTGGAGCGTCGTTTGGCTGCTGTACAAGCCACGGTGGTAGACCTTCTGATCGACAGTGGTAGGTTTTAATCGTCTCTTCCTTTATTTTTTAGTTACCTTCGGTTATAAGTTAATGCCCACTGACATATCGTTATTTGATTTGTGTAGTTTCCCCCCTGACGACACCAACCCCAACACCCCCTTCATGGAGCACACCTGCCCCAATTGCGGGGTGACCTGCCTCATCAAGACACCCATCCGTGACCCAACGCCCTCCCCACTGCTTGACATCCTTTCAGGCTTCGAAGAACATACCAGGTGGACTAGGAAGAGGGCAAACTTATTTTCGTTGTTTTAGTTAATGTTTTATTCTATGATACTTTTTTGTTTCTGTTGTGTATGTGTTAGTTGCAAACTTTGACACCCTATTTTTTATAAATGTGAGGTCAATACACAAGCAGTTATGTTGTTTACGTTGTTTTTTTGTTAATATTCGAATATTGTGAATGATTTACGTTGCTTTTTGTTAATATTCTAATGTTGTGAATGGTTTATGTTGTTTTTTGTTACATTGTTTTGGATAGTCAAACAGGTAATAAAACAACCATCGACCACTGTCGAGCTCTATCATGGTAAAAGGACAAGACTGATTTGAACGGGTGAAGTTGTTCCTTTGAAACTGCCCAATGACCATCAAGTTATGGAGCTATTGGTGAACTAAATTTTTGTTAAACCCTAAAGTACGTGAGGCCTTCGTTTGAAAAGACACAAGTAAATGTTGTTTATTTTTTAGTCGTAGACCATCGAGTGTGTATTGAACTACCATCAAACCGCAATTGAGGTTAAAGGAGAGACTATTCAGACTTTGTTTAAAAAGACACAAGCAAATGGTGTTTCTGTTTTAGTCGTAAATCGTCGAGTGCACATCCAACTACCATCGAATCACAATCGAGGTTAGAGGAGAGACCATTCAGACTTCGTTTGAAAAGACACAAGTAAATGGTATTTCTTTTTTAGTCATAGACCGTCAAGTGCGTATCGAACTACCATCAAATCACAATTGAGGTTAAATGAGAGAGCAAAGACGTATCACAAACACAAAGACAAAAAAAACACAAACACAAACACAAACACAAACATCGAGATATTATTGATAGTAACTATTATCGAGGTACAAGGAGAGAACACAAACACAAAGACAAACAAAAAATACAAACACAAACACAAACACACAAAGTTTATATATCTCTTCCTAGTTAATCGGAAGAAAATGATCTGCTCAGAAGATAGTTTTTTCTATCTCTTGGTCTAACTCAACTTAGCAGCCTTCTAGAGAAGCTTCTGCATCCCTGGGTCCTTTACGCTCTGGTACCAGTGTTCCATCATCCCAGACGAAGTACCGACAGCGACGGGTTGGCTCCAAGGACCCACAAACGTAGAACTTCTTGCTGATCTTATTTAGAGTGTTGGACCACATCTCCATTGACTTCAGCCCACACCTACAAGTGTGATAGGGCACTCCCGGTATGGGGAGACATCCTCCCCATATTGGTCCACCGACGATGTGCTCAACTTCGTCGGATGAGTAGTCCGAGTCATTGTGTTCGAAGGACTTTTTTTGGGTGGAGGAGACAAATCAAATACAGTAGTTGGGAGTTGGGAGGGATTGAATACACAACTAAATGGAAGACACCCTAACCTCTGATTTGCTTTTCTAGAACTTGTAATGATGTGTTGCACCTCTTCACGCAATAATGAAAGGTTGCTGATTGACATCATTTCATGCTTATATTTGTACCTTATATCCATTATCTTACACCTAAGCAATGCTATGTGACGAGTTTTATGTTTAGTTTTCAGAAATAAAGAGGTTTGAAGAGAAGAGCCATGAAAGGACCCAAAAGCAGGAAAAAAAGGACCTAATTGTGAGACCTGGGGACCAAGATGCAAGGGGGAAGGACCTGATCGTAAGACAGAAGGACCTAAGAGCAAAACAGGAAACTCCACACCATCATGAGGAGTATTTTGTCAATTCAATTCGGGTCGGAGCTCCACTAAACCAACCAGATGCATATAAGACCAAGAAACACTTCAAGAAAAGT
Source organism: Triglochin maritima (assembly GCA_963682175.1). Lineage (NCBI taxonomy): Eukaryota > Viridiplantae > Streptophyta > Magnoliopsida > Alismatales > Juncaginaceae > Triglochin > Triglochin maritima. Next base: position 35,313,080 of record OY821773.1, on the reverse strand, counting down.
CCACAAAGAAAACCAGACGGATCTAAACCTTATAGACCGCCAATTGGCGGTCTGGAACCGCTAATTGGCGGTCCATTTAGCCCAGAATCCATCTAGTTTTCTGTAGCACGTGTATTAGTGTATTATTAGTGTATTTTTGGTATTGGTTTAGTCCCACATCGGGGGATTGTCCCGGATTAGCTTTTTCCATGCTTATAAATAGAACTCTTCACCTTCCATTGTAATTACCCATTGCTTGGTGGCATTCTCTCTACTAAGGAGTGAGCCTTGAAGCAAAAACTCAAGGTGGAGAAGAATGCTACCTTCAATGTGAGTCATTTTGTTAATAAAATAATTCTTCTAGTTTCTTTAAATCTTGTCTTTTAATTTGTGCATGTTTGTTTAGTCTTTCCTTTCCTTTTATGTTTCTTTAATGCTTCTTGCCTTCTTAGTTAACTTTCATTTCAGTATTATGCTTTCTTTGCTTAGTCTAATCAGTAGTGTAATGAGTAGTGAGTAGTTCCATCCCCATTTGGGGGGGTGGAGAAATATGTGATATAATCATGTAGTGTATTAAGTGTGTGTTATTTTTATCCCTTGAGCTTTATATGATTTCCATAACCATCTAATGGGTCTCCACTCCTATCTTTGATAGGCTAATGCTCTTGAATGAAGCTTAGCTTATGCTTTGATTAGTGGACCTATTTTATGGGGAATGATAAGGTTAGGATATGGATGAAGTTAATGTTGGAAACACAATTTGTAGTGTATGTGCTCTTGTTGCCTTTACCTTAGCTAATGTCTTGTATGTTTTAATGATGTAGTGAAATCTTAATTCATGTAGAGGCATAGTAGGGTATAGTCTTTATACTTGAGTTCATGTAGCTTCATTCCAATTATTGTCTTGTATGTTTTAATGATGTAGTCATATCTTAATTCATGTGGAGGCAAAGTTGGATGTAGTTTTATGATTTCATGCACTACATGTTGTGAGGAGCTTAATGAACACACACACACTTCTTTATGTTCACATTATTTCTCTACCCCCTTTGGGGTTTAGTTTTATTGCTTATCTTCATTTCCTTTGCATTTCATTTCAGCTTTGTAGTTTAGATTAGTGTAATACATCTTTCTCCCTTCTTTTTACCTCTCGCCTTCGAATAAACCAAGTGTCGACACACCTCCCAGTGGACGACCCGTATTTGCCACCGCTTCAACGCGGCCGTGCACTTGCGGTTAAATATAAAACGAGATCAATCAAGTTTTTGGCGCCGTTGCCGGGGAGGTGCTCTGTCCAGACATTGGTTTGGACGATTCGAGGGGTTTTTAATTTTTTGTTTTCAGTTTTTCTTAGTTTCAGGGAACCATCAGAACAAGGGGAGGCTACTGGAGAAATTTGGGGAACAGAAGAGCTAAACAGACCGCCAATCAGCGGTTGAAGACCGCCAATTGGCGGCCTGGTGAGAGTTTCTGGCCTTGAAATTTTTACTGTTAGTTAGTGCTGTAATTTGTGTTATCTGGGAGCCTTATTTTGCATGCTATGACTTCTGGTTTGCTCCCAGATCATTAATAACTCCCCCATTAATCAACTTGGCCCTAAAATCCAAAGCAAAAGACTAGACGTTCTTATTTGTTTAGGTCACGCATCATGTATTGACTTGAGCATATAGTTGTCTTTTCTTTTAGCTTTAATTTCAGTTGTTGAGTGCTGGCGTAAGGTACGCATTTCCTACACTCATTCACGCATCTCGTATGCCCATGCATTAGTTAGTAGGATTTGCATCAGGACAAGAGTGAGAGAGCGTTTGATTGGAGCGATTGATTGCTAGATCTAGGATCAAATCGCTACTAAGGAGGGGCTGTCCCATAAAAGATAAGGTGGGGGATTTCATCACCCTTTCCTTGGCCCCAAAAATCACTCTTAATAAAGCCTTAACTAAAAGCAAGTAGACATTGGCCCTAAGGAATTCGGACGCACTAGGAGAGTAATCTAGTCGAGACCGTCATGACCTGATCGGCGTTGCCTACCTTGTCGATAGTAGGAGGTACTGGATCTCCGGATCTGGTATCACTTGCTGGGCATTGTGGTCCTCGTTGTAGGGAGGTGAGGCGTGTCAAGGCTAGTGACCTCGAAGTTAGGCGTCGTCTAGCTTAAGGACCCATTGCCTTACATTGTTTGAGCCGTGCTTGCTAGTTAGGCTTCTTCCTGATCCCGTTACCCACGCTAGCTTTAGGGATTCTTCCCTTCTCCTCTGAGTCATCTTCTTCTCACCTTCTTCTACGTTATAGTCTCCTCCCCTTTACACTCTCTGTTAGCGTTTTAGGGTCGAGTCGAGCACTTTTTGCGAGCTTAGCCTCGTGGTGGTGAGAGTGATCGACTCGAGAGTTTTTCTTGAGATGGATGGTTACATGGGCGACCATCCATATCATTGTTGGGACCAGGACGATTCTCCCTGGTACTCCGGACCCATGCAACCTGGGGTGGCTCAGACTAACACCCCGTATGGTTGGGATGATCGCAATTTTGTGACTGAGCAGTCTTCATATTGGGGTAACATGAGAGAGGCACCGACTGCTAGACCACAATCTAGTTATGCCGGATCATATGCTGGTCAACAAACTGAGACATTACAACAAACTTTGGCCTCTTTCATGCGTATGGCAGACGACATGAGTGCCCCGGTGGCTCCAGTAGCCGTACCGTGCGACTGTTGTGGGTTGAGTGGTCATGTTATCGGGGAATGTCCTTATGTTCCCCCAGAGCCTGAGTATGAGCATACATTTTCCCATAATGCTCATTATGACCATTACGCATCCGCGTACAATCCGAGAGTGATGGATTCATGGGGAGACAATTCATATCCAAATTCTTATACTTCATTTTCACCCCAGTATCCTCCTCCCGAATACCCAGAATTCTACCAACACCCCACTCCAAATCATTGGAGTCATTCTCAGCCCATCAACACCCAACCTCAAAATTTCCCAAGCTCTGACTTGGACCTCATCGTTGACCGCATACCTGATTCCTTGAAACAAACTTTCCTTACGTTCATGGAAACCACTCAACAGTCCATACAAAATATGACACTGCAAGTGAGTCAAATGTCGCAGAAATTACGTGAATGTGAGGAGAGTAACCTTTCTTGTCAACATGAGGATTCTTCTTTTGATATCGAACCACCACCACATCCACAAATTCAAAGCACAATTTTTCAAAGTCAAACTCCTAGTCAGTCTGAGGGACTTGGGGTTTCAATTCACGATCACTTAGTGGAGGATTCGATTCAAATTGAGAATAACTTGGACCAGTTCTATTATGAGTCGGCACAAGATTGTGCCTTATCTTTTTGTCCCGTGGCCCTTGAGCCACATGATCTTCATTTTGATCCTCTTAAGGACCCACCTCTGGTGGAGCAAGAGCTCCCTAGTACCCTCAACTTCAAACAACCTGATGAGAGTTTGCCTCTCACTATTGTTCCTGATCATCTTGGAAATGATGGAACATCAAACAACTATATTGCCCATGAGGGTATTAGGAGTTCCTTGGAGGATACCTTGGGTATGAGACCCACTTTTTGTTCGCCTGGTGTGTCGGACATGCCTAACGAGGTTCTTGACCTCGTTCCGACGCACCAGCCTGTCGGTTGGAGAGTTTGGATTGATGATCATAACTTCAACTGCGCAACGGGAGAAACTCTTCTTCCGTTGCCCCTCATTTCCCAAACTCTTGAGAGGTTCAAGCTCTTTCAGTTTGATCCTTTGAATGAGATGCCTTTGCGTCCAATTCACGAACCTCTCATTTCATCTGGTGCTCTTTGTGAAGGGGGCCCACGCATGCGTATTCTGGCCCCGCGTGGTGTCAAGTTCCCTTTCCAAGTGCATTGACCCACTGTTTAGGTTCCCATTTGATGTCTTTTGACAAATGAAGATGGGAACTTATGTTTGTACATAGATATTAAAAAAAAAAAAAAGAACAAAAAAAAAAAGAGAAAAAAAAAGAAAAAAAGAAAAAAAGAAAAAAAATACAATAAAAGACTCCTTCAGTGAGCATCGATTGTTGTGAGCCCCAACCCTTGTGTATTTGGGCTCCATTTCTTTCACGTATTTGTATCCTTTCTTTAGCATCTCACAGGCTTTGAGGGAATTCGGGTTTGTGTCCATCAACATGACCTTGAACTTCCCTTTGTACTTCATGTTGGTGAGATCTCTCCTTTTTTTATGCATAAATCCATGTAGTATCTTGATCACATTCATTGAGGACAATGCATGAAGTAGGTGTGGGGGGGTGTTTTACGTGTGTACATAGTTGAGTCTTTTTCCTTTGATTTTGTTTTTTTTGCATTGTTAGGGTCATGATAGTGTGCTGCATTTAATATCGATATATCTGCTTGCCATGATCCTTGGGTGACTTGTCTTCTTTTGCTTGCCTAGTGCTTCAAAATTTTCACATTTCTTTCAAAATCTTCATGTGTTTTCGAAAGAAAATGTTTTGTGGGTTTTGCGTGTGTTTAGCATGTGCAAAACCGTTGAGAGGCAAAGTAAAAAGAAAGCTCCCAAAATTGTCTTGAACATGATGCATTATGATATCTAGTACGTGGCTTTAGGATTTATCGAGTCGTTAGGATGCACCCCAGTTTTCCCTTGGGGGTGAGTAATCATAGGGTTTCAGTGCTCAAACATTTAATGAAGTCCACCCTGAACCTAGTGAGTCAATAATTCGTGTCTGTTAACCTAAGGAAGTTTGTTGTAGTCAAGGACCCTCTAAATCCTGTTGTGAGACATTAGTGTAGGGGTTTTGGTTCATGTGTAGATAAGAAATAAGTGAGTAGGTGTTCTCTCTTCTCGCACGGCTCCTATCACTCGGGAAAGTAGGTCTGAGGGGACTTTGTGCCTGGTGCTTTCGAGTCATCTGACTTGGGATGCGCCGACTGAACTCCCGTTACACGGGTGGTAGGGATTGCCCTATGTGGAGATGTGGGGAAAGGTGTACGTGATAGTGTAAGTCCTCATGGGCAATGATGCACGGAACCTGACCCTGGGAGAATGAAGCTCCAACTAATAAAAAGTAAAAGAAAAAAAAAAATGTGAAAAGAAACAAAAAGAAAAAATAATAATATAATGCAAATAAGAACCTTAATGGACTTTACACGTTGTAGCACTTGAGGATGTTGAGGTTGTCCATGTCTTTCACATAATTCCTTATTTAACTTGCACGAATGGTTCATTAGGGTAGAGGTGTGGACTGATCACCTATATAGAGTCGGCCCGTAGCATTACCGCGTCCATTGATCGACAAAATATTTCCAACGAGTCGAGGTCTAGATTGAATAATGCATCTTGTTCGGATTTTGTGGGTATATCCGCTGAAAACCCTCAGGAGACAACACTCCTCCTCCTTGGCAACAAGGAGGTTTAACGGCTTGTTGCACGTGCTAAGTGCAACCGTGATTCCTACGAAAGTGAGTTAGGATTTCTTGTTTTTCGTATGCTTTTTCCTTTCTTTGTTTTGCTCGAGACTAGCAAAAACTTAGGTGTGGGGGTATTTGATTGACATCATTTCATGCTTATATTTGTACCTTATATCCATTATCTTACACCTAAGCAATGCTATGTGACGAGTTTTATGTTTAGTTTTCAGAAATAAAGAGGTTTGAAGAGAAGAGCCATGAAAGGACCCAAAAGCAGGAAAAAAAGGACCTAATTGTGAGACCTGGGGACCAAGATGCAAGGGGGAAGGACCTGATCGTAAGACAGAAGGACCTAAGAGCAAAACAGGAAACTCCACACCATCATGAGGAGTATTTTGTCAATTCAATTCGGGTCGGAGCTCCACTAAACCAACCAGATGCATATAAGACCAAGAAACACTTCAAGAAAAGTCCACAAAGAAAACCAGACGGATCTAAACCTTATAGACCGCCAATTGGCGGTCTGGAACCGCTAATTGGCGGTCCATTTAGCCCAGAATCCATCTAGTTTTCTGTAGCACGTGTATTAGTGTATTATTAGTGTATTTTTGGTATTGGTTTAGTCCCACATCGGGGGATTGTCCCGGATTAGCTTTTTCCATGCTTATAAATAGAACTCTTCACCTTCCATTGTAATTACCCATTGCTTGGTGGCATTCTCTCTACTAAGGAGTGAGCCTTGAAGCAAAAACTCAAGGTGGAGAAGAATGCTACCTTCAATGTGAGTCATTTTGTTAATAAAATAATTCTTCTAGTTTCTTTAAATCTTGTCTTTTAATTTGTGCATGTTTGTTTAGTCTTTCCTTTCCTTTTATGTTTCTTTAATGCTTCTTGCCTTCTTAGTTAACTTTCATTTCAGTATTATGCTTTCTTTGCTTAGTCTAATCAGTAGTGTAATGAGTAGTGAGTAGTTCCATCCCCATTTGGGGGGGTGGAGAAATATGTGATATAATCATGTAGTGTATTAAGTGTGTGTTATTTTTATCCCTTGAGCTTTATATGATTTCCATAACCATCTAATGGGTCTCCACTCCTATCTTTGATAGGCTAATGCTCTTGAATGAAGCTTAGCTTATGCTTTGATTAGTGGACCTATTTTATGGGGAATGATAAGGTTAGGATATGGATGAAGTTAATGTTGGAAACACAATTTGTAGTGTATGTGCTCTTGTTGCCTTTACCTTAGCTAATGTCTTGTATGTTTTAATGATGTAGTGAAATCTTAATTCATGTAGAGGCATAGTAGGGTATAGTCTTTATACTTGAGTTCATGTAGCTTCATTCCAATTATTGTCTTGTATGTTTTAATGATGTAGTCATATCTTAATTCATGTGGAGGCAAAGTTGGATGTAGTTTTATGATTTCATGCACTACATGTTGTGAGGAGCTTAATGAACACACACACACTTCTTTATGTTCACATTATTTCTCTACCCCCTTTGGGGTTTAGTTTTATTGCTTATCTTCATTTCCTTTGCATTTCATTTCAGCTTTGTAGTTTAGATTAGTGTAATACATCTTTCTCCCTTCTTTTTACCTCTCGCCTTCGAATAAACCAAGTGTCGACACACCTCCCAGTGGACGACCCGTATTTGCCACCGCTTCAACGCGGCCGTGCACTTGCGGTTAAATATAAAACGAGATCAATCAGTTGCGTCCTCTCAAAAGGAAGGAATTTCGAATGGTTGTGTCTCTTCACATAATAATGACCCATCCCATCATGTGACATTTCACTTCGACATGTGAACATTTATCATGTTGACCATCGAGCGCAATCAATCCCATGTCGAGTTTCTGTATAACACATATCGAGTTCAATCGAACCATAGCGAAGTATAACTATCGAGCATACACATCGACCACACTATTATCACATACCATCGAGTACCATCGAACCCTATCGATTTCTGAAACAATTTAAATTAGAGAAACAGAGAAACACCATTTATTTGTGTCAAAGTGGGACACAGAGTCGTCGAAGACTTTCTCAGTAATCTTGCCGTTGTGGGTCGAGTAAACTATCGAACGACTATCGAGTGCATAAAAATGTCTTCGTGTAAAGGGCAAATCAGCGTCATCAATCCCAACAGAGCAGACATAGGTTGTTTCATGTTAGTGGTCACACGATATAGTCAGGGGTATTTTGGGAAGAAGTGAAAAGATATGCATATTTTTTAGAGGATGTCAATGTGGGGGGCTTTCTTGCAGAGGTTGGGCCACTTGAGGCATAGAAAGCCAAATTTTCCTTCCAATATTATAGATATTTGAACAATGGGAATCTTCTCGACATCCTTATTTTGAAAATTGAAAAAAGGAACAATATTTCCTATATTTTTAATATTGAATGAGTATTAATATAAACAAGTTTTTGTATATCAAAAAGCCACTCAAATGATCAAGATAAACCATGCATGCGTAAAGAACTCGAACCAAATATGCTTGATCTAAGTTGCAAATATGTTTCAATCACTTTCAAGAAGATTGGTTGTGGAATAAGAATGTCACAACTTACTGTGAGAATACAATGGTGTAAATAATCCTCAATCGATGATGAGTGAGAGATCAAATCTCTCTTAATATAATGAAGAATGTATGGGCTTTACAAGAGGTTACAAGGCCTAAGGCCCAATGTACAATACATGTATACTACTCTAAACTACACATGTATAATTGTCATCACATCCCCCCGCAAACTAATGCTGGGGGAGAACCATTAGTTAGGAATGTAATAGTAGAAACCTCGCCTTAGTTAAAGGCTTTGTTAGGAGATCGACAACTTGATCTACCGTAGAGTTGTGACGAACAACAAGGTCGTCGCGTGCTACCTTTTCCCTAACGAAGTGGAAATCAACCTCAATGTGCTTTGTGCGAGCATGAAAGCGTGGATTCACCGCTAAGTATGTGGCACAAACATTATCACACCATAAACCTGGCACCTTTGGAAGATGAATACCCAACTCAAAAAGGAGCGATTGCATACAAGTGACCTCCACAGCACCATTCGCAACCACTCAATATTTGGATTTGGTGCTTGATTGTGCGACAGTTGGTTGCTTCTTCGACCGCAATGAAATGAGATTAGCTCCCAAATATACTAAATACGAGCCTGTGGAGAGATGATCATGAGATGACCCCGCCCAATCCGCATCCGTAAACACGTGAAGTTACAAAGGAGAGTCTCGCTTCAAGACAAGCCCATGCTGAATGGTTCCCTTCAAATATCGAAGAAGCTGCTTGAGAGCTATCCAATCTTACATGGTTGGGCATGCATCTTTTGACAAAGCACACTAATCGTATAAGAGATATCTGGATGTGTGAGGCTGAGATATTGGAGACTGTCAGCCGCCATATGATATGTCACAACATCGGGATAAGGCGACAAATCGGGTTTCGAAGGTGACTTCGTAGCTTGAGGTGTGCAGGCGGGTTTCACACCGTGAAACTTCAATTTAGTTAACAAATCAGCCATATATTTGCTTTTAGAGAGATGAGCACCAACTTTAAAAAAATTCATCTCCACACCCCGAAAAATACGACGATCGTCCAAGATCGCGAACAGGAAATGTTGCACACATAGAGCAAAGTAGGGTTCGAAAACAACCCCTTCATCACCTAGAACCAAAATATCATCAACATATACCAATTAAAAAAGGCGAGAGTCACCATGAATTCAGATGAAGTGGGAGGTATCGGTCTTCGAGCCAACAAAGCCTTCATTATGTAGGAACTCACCTAATCACTGAAACCAAGCACGAGGGGCTTGGCGGAGGCCATAGGGTCAGCGGTGGAGTTGACACACATAATCCGGACGATCGACATCAACAGAACGGGGGGGTTGCACCATAAAGACATCTTCATTTAAATGACCATGGAGAAAGGCATTGCGAACATCTAGTTGACGCATGTGCCATTCTCGAGTTAGCACCAAGGAGAGCAGTAGACGAATAGTCGTGGACTTGATGATTGGACTAAAGGTCTCGATGAAATCAACTCCCGCTTGTTGAGTAAATCCCTTAGCGACGAGTCGTGCTTTTTGGAGATCAAGAGTACCATCTGGCTTGGTCTTGGTGGTAAACACCCACTTGGAGCCAACCACATTCATCCCTCGCCGATGAGGAACAAGAGACCACTTATGATTTTGTTATAAATCGTCGATTTCAGCGGCCATCGCATCGCACCAAAGCTTACTCTTGGAGGCTTGAAGATAGATGGTGGGAGTCAGTGGTAAAGCCAAACTAAGAAGAGCCTCAGGAAGCGAGAAACGAGTGGAGCTAAAAAAGTGGGTTTTTAGAGATGCATGACATTGAACGAGTAGTCATCACATGTTGTCGAAGAGGTGGAGGCGGCGTTGGCAGTTGTGGGAGAGGCATATTCAAGGGCTGCATCCCGAGATGTTGTACCGCACTTCGGGCCACTTCGGTGGGGGGGCACGACTAAAGTTGAACTAGGAGTTGGACACAGTTGGCCATATGGAATAGGTGGACATAGTCAAGGAACCGGAGGAGAGACAATACTCGAAGGTATGGGCAAAACGGGCTGAGGTGCATCGGGTCGTGGATCGGGAGGCGAGCAAAGACAATGCAAAAAAGGATATTCATCTTCATTGAAATGAATGTGGTTTGCAACTATAATCTTCTTGTTGTCCATGTTGAGACAAATATAGGCGGCATGATTGGGACTATATCCCAAATGCACATGAAGAGAGGAACGGAAGTCCAATTTGTGACTGTTGTACGACCGCAACAGAGGATAGGAACTACATCTAAACGAGCAAAACACAAGATACAATGGGTCGACCCTAAAAAGGCAAGAGTGGGGAGACGTGTTACCAATCACCTTGGAAGGGAGGGTGTTAATTGTGGCCACCACCATGAGAAACGCATTCGTCCAATAACGACGAGGAACCCCACTGTGATGAACTTTTCACAAATGAGTTCATATTGTGTAACTAAATCATGAAAGTCATTTTGAGGCTCATCAAAAATTATATGTTTCTTGTTTAGAGCATGAGATATCACTAGAATATGATTTAGTTGAGCATGAATTAGATCTACTAGAACAAGAGTTAGAAGCTACCTCACTTTGTTCATAGTCAATTGCCATGAAACAAGTTTGAGCAACCTCTCTTCTACTTTGTAGAGATGATGATGATGAAAAATCATCCCAAGTTGCCTTGTGACCTTCCATCTTTTTCTCTTTTCTCTTGCTCTTCTTTTTTTCTCTCCTTCTCTCATTTTTCTTCTCATTTTCACTCTTCTCCTTCTCCTTTTCTTTTTCCTTTTTCTCACTTCTTCTTCATCTTTGTTCTCTTATTTCTCCCTTATCTTTCTTGAGGTATTTGGAGAAGTCTTTGGGAAGGACCTCAATTTCCTCATCTTATACTCTCATCCTTGGTTCATCGAAATTCACATGTAATGCCAAGGTCTATTTCATCTTGGAGGCTTGTTTCTACTTTTGGTGACTCATGTGGAGTTCATAAGCCATGAGATTTCCAATTAACTCCTCTATATTTAGTTGGGAAATTTCATGTGCTTCTTAAATTGCAATGACATTGTCTTCCCATTCGTTGTTGAGCAACCGGAGGAACTTTCGAGCCATTTCTCCTTCACTAATTTTTCTTCCAAGAACACAAAGAGAGTTAGATATGTCGGTGAAGCAAGTGTTTATTTCGCTTATGTTCTCAACATAGTGAAATTTCATATTTATGCGTGAGAGACTAATTCGTGTTTCTTTTGTTTTAATATCACCATCATGATGCATTTGTAATCTATGTCATAATTCATATGCAGTTTCAAAACCCCTAATCCTATTATATTCACCCACATTCAAGCCACAATAAATAATGTTCATGATACTAGAGTTCATCTCATATTCCTTCAATTTAGCTCTAATCAAGGTGGCAAGTTCTACTTCATTTGGGGGTGTGTAAGAGTTTTGTAAGAAGATCTAATACTTAAGGTCATTTGAAATCAAGAAAATTTTCATTATATTATTCAAATAGTCATAATTTGACCCATTTAGCATGTTAGTTCTGCATAAACCCTCTACACGATTAGATGAGTTAGGCATGCTAAACTACGATTAAGTAGATGAAATTTAGCACCTATGCTCTGATACCAATTGTTAGGATCGATGACCCTTGATTGATCTAATCATTTAGTTAATTCTCTACTTGATTAAGCAAGAGATGCAGTGGAAATAAACAAATAAAATAAGTAAAGAAGAATATGCAAACCACAATGGAAACGGGGGATTTTCTAGAGATTCAGATCCACCACCAGATCTTACGTCCTCTCTTGTAAGCTCCGCTCGATTCCACGAGCTCCGCTCATGACTTCACTATCCACTCCCTTTTCCACGCCGGGAGAGAATGTCTTTTCACTTCAGGCTTGCGAACACCCTCGCCAAGCCGAGAGGGATGCTTTGGGCTTTCACCGAAGCCTTTAAAACTTGCTTCAGGATTTCACCGTGGCCTTTACAACTTGTCATTGTGACCCTGAGAAATGGGAAGCAAGTCAACAACGACATTTCATTGCCACCACATTCTTCTGTGCCACCCCCACGTGGGAACAGTCGGGACAAGGAGCCTGATGTTTAGGAAGTTTCTACATCGGTTCCCAAGGAACGTTAGTCGGTTTGCCAAGATTCACCCTCCCCCTCTGAAGCACCTAAGGAGACTTACACCGGGTAGAGTTATGGTGGATTCTACAAGCGTATGACACCCCCAACTACAAGAGAATTGAAGAGACAAACACCGAATTGGGATAAAACTATCTCTGATTTTTGTGTATTAATTCAAAACGAAAATTCTCCCTTTCCATTGACCTACAAGCCAGGTCTTATAGCATTCCATGCGTGTAGGGATTAGGAAGTTAACCGACAAGGTAACTCCTTTATTTTGCAACAACAAAAGGAGATTTCAGCAAAGGAAATAATTGACTACCTAATTAACTAGTCTAAGGAAATAAAATTCAGGAAACAAATAATAGCAAAATAAATAATGTAGCTACCGAATTCTATAGTCTAGTAAAATTCTGGAAACCTTCCATAAGCCTCATTGGAAACAACTTGAGTCACATGTGCAGTTGGAGGGAAGCTTCCTGGCTGACTTGGCTCCAATTTTCAAAAGGTGATGGAGAATGATCCTTTGCATGATCCAATGACTCTATCATCAAAGATCCAACAGATCTGGCATCAGAAACCTACTTACTGAAATCTCCTTATCCAAGTAGGTTAATAAAGAAGCACAATGACTGTATTGATAAGATGCTGGAGGTCTTCAAAAAGGTGAATGCCAACATTCCCTTTCAACGAGTACCCCCGTATGCAAAATTTTGAAGGATCTCAGCACCACTATGAGGAAAAGTAATGACCCTAACAAGGCATTCGTGGCAGCTCATGTGAGTTAGATCCTATCCAACTCAATGTACGTGAAATTTAAGGACCCAGGAGGTCCCACAATTTCATGCATCATTAAAGACACTCGCATCAACAATGTCCAGTTGGATTTGGTGTCAACAGTTAACCTCTTACCTGTGTCCATGTATCATAAATCACACATGCGTGAGCTCAAGCCTAGAAAGACAACTCTCCAATTGGCTGATCGTTCGATCAAAGTTCCGAAAGGGGTCATTGAGGATGTTTTGATCAAGGTCGGTGATTTCATATTCCATGTTGACTTTGTTGTCCATGGCACCGAACTGGTTGTGCATACCCAATCTCAGATTCCAATTATTCTGGGTAGACAATTCCTATTGACGTCCAACGCTTTAATAAATTGTCGCACAAGACTCATGAAATTGACGTTAGGGAACTTGTCAGCGACATTTCATGTGTTTAACATTGCTAAACAACTAAGCCCTTTTGATGACTCTATAGAAGTCAATCTTATCTAGGACTTAGAAGAGGAAATAGAGGAACACCCCCCGATTCATGATAGGTTGTCCAATGATCTCTATGATAATATTCATGAAGAGGATGGGGACGAGTTGAGCAATGATGTGCATGGTATTCAACACATGCTTGCTCCTCCTATCTTACATCTCGATCTAGATATCATACATCGCCTTGAGTAGCCACACACAATTTAGCTTAAGGAGTTCCCTAAGGAACTGAAACACGTTTTTTTATGGTCATGATAAGTCATTTCCGGTGATTATCTCATCGACGTGGACTGATGATCAAGAAGAACTATTGATTCAGGTCCTAAAGGAGCATAAAGTGGATATTGGGTGGTCCTTGAAGGACCTCAAAGGGATAAGTCCCAACATCATGCAGTACCACATACATGCATTTAAATCCAGTCATGACAGAGGTAGTCAAGAAAGAGATCATCAAGTGTTTAAACCATGGCATCATTTTCCCCATTTCGGACAATGCTAGGGTAAGTCTTGTCCAGGTTGTTCCCAGGAAGTCAGGTATCACTGTTGTCCAAAATGACAACAATGAATTTGTTCCGACGCGACTTGAAACTACGTGGCGAGTCGTCATTGACTATAGGAAGTTAAACGCGGTGACGCGTAAAGATCACTTCCCTTTACCTTTCATTGATTAGATGTTAGAGAGAGTCTCTGGGCATGCCTACTACTGCTTCCTCGATGGCTATTCGGGGTATAATCAAATCCTAGTGGCTCCTAAAGATCAGGACAAAACCACGTTCACATGTCCTTTTACGACGTTTGCGTATAGACATATGCCTTTCGGACTATGCAATGCACCTGCAATATTCCAACGTTACATGTTGAGTATCTTTCTCGACATGGTCGAGAACTTCCTTGAGATCTGCATGGACGACTTCTCAGTGCATGGCGCCTTCTTTGACGAGTGTTTGCACCACTTGAGCCTTGTTCTCATGAGGTGTTCGGAAATTAACTTAGCCATTAATTGGGAAAAGTGTCATTTCATAGTTACACTTAGGGTTTAGGGCATCGAGTTGGGGCACGTAGTATCTCGTCATGGAATTGAGGTGGATAGGGCAAAGATTGAGCTTATTTCTAAGCTTCAGCCACCCAACTCGGTAAAAGAAATCTCATCATTCCTCGGACATGCTGGTTTTTACCGGTGTTTGAATAAAGATTTCAGCAAGATAGCTCACCCCTTGATGAGCTTGCTTACTGTTGAACGTTTTATATTTCTACCGCAAGTGCACGACCGCGATGAAGCGGTGGCAAGTACGGGTCATCCTCAGGGAGGTGAGTAGCCTCTTGCTTGTATGAAATCAAGTGGCAAAAATAGGGGGAAGAAAGTTGTTTATGCTAATCTAGACTACGCTACACTAAGAAGTATGAAATGCGAACGAAACAAACAAATGATGGAATAACAACTAAACTAAGAACAAAGAAAGAATGCTGGAATACAGAAATGGGAAAACCCCTAAGGGGTGGAGGGAGTGCACACATGCAAAGAGGTAGGTGTAGAATACATTCTTTAAGCACATGAAGGTGGTGTTTATCAAGCATAGGAAGTGTCTAAATGTTATGGCAAAACCTATCAATCTATTCACCAACTTAGTTGATTAACATTTACATATGCAAGTTGTTTATTTCAGAACCTAAACAAGCATGAGAGGTGTCTAATCATTTTGGCAAAACTCATCAAGTTATAAATTCTATCCTAAACAAGCAAGCATACATTCATGTTTAATCAACACATTGAAATTAAAGCATTCATCCCATTCTTTAATGCATGTATGTACATCTACTCCACCCCCCAAAGGGGATGGAACTACTCACTAAACATTACACTAATTATTAAACTATGGAAAGAAAGCATATGAAAACTAAGCTAGAATTAAAAGACAATTAAACTAAAACATGCATAAACAATAAAAGAAGCATAAAACAAACAATAAAAGAAACACAAAACTTTATTGATAAAATGACTCACATTAAAAGTAGCATCCTCCTACTTTAGTGTGTGCTTCAAGGCCTCACTTCTAGTAGGAAGAATAGCCACTTAAAATATGGAGTGATTACAATGGAAGGTGAAGAGTTCCATTTATAGGCATGAAAAAAGCTAATCCAGGACAATCCCCCGATATGGGACTAAACCAACACCAAAAATAGCCTCAACGAACATTAATACAAGTCCAGGAAAAATCTTGGCGGATTTGGACTAATCCAGACCGCCAATTGGAGGTTCTAGACCGCCAATTGGCGGTCCAAAATGTCCGGATCCAGTTGAGTTTTATTCTGGGCTTTTCTTTGTGCTTTTGGTGGTCTTTGATGCATTGACTTCGTTTGTTGGAGCTCCGACCCGAATCCAATTGCTAAAATACTCCCCATGATGGTGTGAAGTATTCTGTTTTGCTCTTAGGTCCCTCTGTCTTGCGTTCAGGTCCTTCTCCCTTGTATCTTGGTCCCCAGATCTCACAATCCAGTCCTTTTCCCAGCTTTTGGGTCCTTTTATGCTTCATCTCTTCAAACCTAATTATTCCTGAAAACTAAACATAAAACTCGTGACATAGCATTGTTTAGGTGAAAGATAATGGATATAAGATACAAATATGAGCATGAAATGATGTCAATCAAATACCCCCACACCTAACTTTTGCTAGTCCCGAGCAAAACAAAGAAAGAGAAAAGCATGCGAAAAACAAGAAATCCTAACTCACTTTCGTAGGAATCACGGTTGCACTTATCACGTGCAACAAGCCGTTAAACCTCCCTGTTGCCAAGGAGGAGTGTTGTCTCCTGAGGGTTTTCAGCGGATATACCCACAAAATCCGAACAAGATGCATTAATCAATCTAGCTACACGACTCGTTGGACTTATTTTGTCGATCATGGGACGCGGTAATACTACAGGTCGACTCTATATACGTAATCGGTCCATACACCTAGCCTAATGAGTTATTCGTGAGAGTTAGTCAAGGACTTAAGTGAAAGACATGGGCAACCTTAACTTGTGAATGTGATACAATGTGT
This sequence comes from Triglochin maritima, assembly GCA_963682175.1. Taxonomy (NCBI): domain Eukaryota; kingdom Viridiplantae; phylum Streptophyta; class Magnoliopsida; order Alismatales; family Juncaginaceae; genus Triglochin; species Triglochin maritima. Next base: position 35,296,705 of record OY821773.1, on the reverse strand, counting down.
AAAGTCCATTTTGGTTCTTATTTGACTCCTTTTTTTTCTTTTTTTTCCTTTTTCTTTTTTTTTCTTTTTCTTTGGAGCATTTTATTGGTTGGTGTTTGATTCTCCCAGGGTCAGGTTTCGTGCATCATTGCCTATGAGGACTTACACTATCACGTACACCTTCCCCCAAATCTCCACATAGGGCGATCCCTACCACCCGTGTAACGGGGGTTCGGTCGGCGCATCTTAACTCAGATGACTCGAAAGCACCAGGCACAAAGTCCCCTCAGACCTACTTTCCCGAGTGATAGGAGCCGTGCGAGAAGAGAGAACACCACTTATTTATTTATCTACGTGGGAACCAAAACCCCTACACTTAAGTTTCACAAAAAGAGATTAAAGGCCATTGACTACGACAAACTTCCTTATACTAAAAGACACGAATTATTTGAGTTACTAGGTTCAGGGTGGACTTCTTTAAATGTTTGAGTACTGAAACCCTATGATTACACGCCCCCCGAGGGAAAACCGGGGTGCATCCTAACGACTCGATAAGACCTAAAGCCAGTAAACTAGAAATCCTAATGCATCAAGTTCAAGACAATTTTGGGAGCTTTCTTTTTACTTTGCCTCTCAACGGTTTTGCACATGCTAAACACACGCAAAACGTACAAAAACATTTTCTTTCACAAACACATGAAGATTTTGAAAGAAATGTGAAAATTGTAAAGCACTCGGAAAGCAAAAGAAGACAAGTCACCCAAGGATCATGGCAAGCAGATATATCAATGTTAAATGCGGCACACTAACATGACCCTAGCAGTACAAACAAAAGAAAATAAAACCAAAGGAAAAAGACTCGACTATGTACACACGTAAAACACCCCCCACACCTACTTCATGCATTGTCCTCAATGAATGTGAACAAGATATTACATGGATACATGCATGAAAAAGGAAAGATCTCACTAACATGAAGTACAAAGGGACGTTCAGGGTCATGTTGATGGACACAAACCCAAATTCCCTCAAAACCTGTGAGAAGTTGAAGAAGGGAGATAAATAGGTGAAGAGATTGGGCCCAAGTACACAAGGGTTGGGGCCCACAACAATCGATGCTCACTAATGAGTCTTTTATTACAGACTTTTTTTTAAGATATATACATCAACCAAGATATTCTCATAATCATTTGGTCAAGGAACATCAAATGAGAACATCAAGTCAGGAGGACCAGAGACTTGCCGAGATGGGTAAACTCCACTGGTACTCTGAGGTGTCATGAGGGGTGAAAGGTAAAAGCTGAAAGGCTCGAACCCCTCAAGATATTGGTCGGGTGTAGGCAACAAAGAATGAAGTTGCGTCGCCTCACTAGGGTTTAATTGCTCATCGAAGAAAACCCTCCAACCAATAGGCGGGTGCATCGGAATGAGTTCCTCAGGCTCATTCGATGGATGCAGCAGACCTGCATCGCGAAGAATGGGGCTTCTCCCCAAGTCATCCAACAAGGACCTCCCACCATCATTTAGATCATCAAGCATAAGCTCGGTCATAGGTGGCTCCTTGTTGGAGTCAATATGAAGCTCAAATGGCTCAATGGCCATGAGACATGAGGTAGAGACACCTTCCGGTATAGGCATATGATGAGGTGTCTCACTCTCACTAGTACTCTCAACTGAATCATGCAACGAACACTCCATTTGGACATTCATGTTCGAGGCCAGCTCACTCTGTTGCATTGCGAAGACAGGCAATGAGTTTTCGCTGGGCCCTCGAACATTCTCAACGGGTTGCATTGGGGTTAGGGGTGTTCGTTGATTTTGTGGTGCTTTCTCCAATTGGCGGATGAGATTTAGATTTAAAGGTTCATCCATGGGTTCCTGTTGCTTACCAGAGTTGAACAAATGAAACTCGGCACTCATGTTACTGAATGAGAGCTTCATGAGACCATTTCTACAATTAATCAAGGCATTGCAGGTTGCCAGAAATGGTCTACCCAAAATCAAAGGTATTTGATAGTGGGTGTTCGCAACAGGATTGGTATCGAGGACAACAAAATCGACTGGAAATATAAAATCTCCAACTTTGATAAACACGTCCTCGATAATCCCCATGGGAATACGAATGGATCTATCCGCTAATTAGAGGGTGATCTTAGTTGGTTTCAATTCTCCCAAGTTCAACTGTTGATAAACAGAGAATGGGAGGAGGTTGACCGCTGATCCTAAATCAAGCAAAACATTGCTCAATCTAGTGTCCCCTATCGTACACTGAATAGTAGGACACCCAGGGTCCTTGTATTTTGTGTAGGTAGGATTTGACAAAAGTGAGCTGATATTTACAGCCAAGAATGTTTTCTTAGGAACATTGGTCTTCCTCTTGGTTGTGCAGAGATCCTTTAACACTTTGGCATATTGAGGTATTTGTTGGATGACATCCAACAAGGGGATGTTAACCTTTACTTGCTTAAACACCTCTACTATCTTGTCCATGTTGTCACTCTACTTTTTGTTTAACCTACTTGGATAGGGAGCTTTTGGCAGGTAGGTTTTCTGCGGTGCCAGAGAAGGAAGCCTTGGTGTATTACCCTCACCCTCACCTTCTTCTTCACCACCATTCCCACTGAGGGGCTGCATAGATGGTGGTGGGTGTGGCAAGGAAATGTGATTGTCAACCTGTTTTTCATTCCTTAAGGTCACAATGGAATTGACATGGTGAACAGGTTCCTCCACATGGTTCACTTGCCTCCCCCGAGGTACCATATTCTCATTTTGTATGTGTTGTTGTTGGTACATACGGGGGTTAGCCTCAGGCTTGCTCGGAAAAGACCTTCTCTCTCTATCATGTACAGACTGAGCCAATTGGCCCATCTAAAGCTCTAGAGATTTGATGGTCTGCTGATTTGAAGTGAGAACTTGACTTGTGGTAGACATAAATTTTTCATTGAGTTTTCAAGTCCATGAGTCAAGGTCTCAAGCGAATTGAATCGGGTTTCCATATTATTGGAATTTAGGAAACCCGATTGATTGGTGGTTTGTGCTTGGGGTGGATGATAGGAATGGGCATGCATGGGAGGTTGGTGTGATTGGTAAGGTGGTCTAGAGGAGTTTGGAGGACCACCCGGGGTATTAGTTTAGTTCCATGAAAAATTGGGGTGGTTCCTCCATCCAGGATTATAAGATGATGAGTATGGGTCATTCCTGGCTCTATCATAGACGGCGTTGACACGCTCCATCTCAGGAGGAATGGACTCACACTCGCTTTCTACATGACCTATCCTACCACATGAATGACAGGGAACTGGACCAGATGTGGACATGTGAGGTGCACTTTGTTGGTTTTGGAGCTCAATCGAATCCATACGGCGCATTAAGGCCGCCATGCGTGCCTCGGTGGCCGTAGTGGTATCGATAGCAAATGCGGAACCCGATCTAGTTGAGTTTGCATTCGCGATCCTCGCTCCTATACTAGATGATGCAGGTGGTTCCCTCACACTCTCCCATTGCATGGTTTTCTCAGCGAGGTCTTCTAGGAAGGCCCATGCCTCCCTTTCATCCTTTCCCAAGAACTCTCCTTGACATATGGACTCAAGGAGCGTTCTGGACGGGATGTGAAGACCCTCATACACAATCTGACAAAGACGCCACAACTCAATGCCATGGTGAGGGCATGGGGATAATAGCTCTTTGAACCTCTCAAGATATGCATGAAATGGTTCGGTCTCATGTTGATTGAACGAATTGATTTCGTTCCTCAATTTTTGAGTCCGATGATTAGGAAAGTACTTCTTGAGGAATGCAGATTGAAACTCATCCCAAGTCTTAAAGGCATTCGCCTGGTTGCTATACAACCACTTCTTGGCGTCATCCTTTAGTGCAAAAGGAACGAGCCTAAGATGGATGGAGTCTGTGCTAAGTTGTTGCAGCTTGAACATAGCACAGACCTCCTCAAATTCCCTGAGAAAGATATAGGGGTCACCTTTCCCAGTGAAATGAGGGAGCATGGAAATGAATTGAGGCTTAACCTCGAAATGGTTCCCATTAGCCTCTGGTAATACGATGCATGAGGGTAGAGCTGTACGGCTCGGGTAGCATCGATTACGTAGAGGTATGGGAACGACAACTGGAAGCACTGGTCGAACAGGTGGGTCCAGCAGCTGCTCCTCCTCCCGGAAATTAGCAGCCATTGAACCCGGACTGCGTGCGACACGAGAGGAGGAAGGTGTTGAGAAATCGATGACCGAAGCTGGATTGACAACGCTCCTCGTCAAACGACCACTCTCGTCTCGTGTCCACGAAAGCATGCACAAAGGTGCACACACAAACCACAACTCTCTTTTTTTATTTTAATTTTTTCAAATAAAGAATGTGCGTAGAGGAGAAGACGGGGGAACACAGGAGAGAAGGGAAGAAGTCCTTATGCTATGGCGGATGGGTACAGGTAGAAGCACACAAGCAAACAAGGCTCAAGCAATCCTAAGGTCACTATAGGTCCTTACAGCTAGACGACGCCTAACTGCGAGGTCACATGGCCTCAACACGCCTCGCCTTCCTACAATGAGGACCACAAAGCCCAGCAAGTGAGCCAAGATCTGGGGATCTCGTCTCTCCTACTATCGACAAAGTGGGCAACGCCGATCGGGTCATGACGGTCGGGACCAGATCACTCTCCTAATGCGCCCGAAATCCTTAAGGCCAATGTCTACTTGATTTTAAAAATTAGGCTCTTTATTAGTGTGGTTTGTGATGCATTGCATACATTGCATCATATGTCTTTCATTTAGATCACTTTTATATCAATAAATGCTATTAAGGTATGTGTTTAGTCTTATTTACAGAATACATGGACCTGAATGCAAATTACCCACATTCCGAGCATAAACGCGTGCAAAAGACTCATTTCTATCATAAAGACCAAGTTCAAGCTTATCGGGTTTCAAATGGAAATGTATCCAAGCATAAAAGCATTCAAGACTTAATCACAAAAAGAACAAGGCCTTGAGCACAAAAGTAGCCGGGGACTCAATTGCAAAAAGACAAGGACCTAATTGCAAATCACGAGTAGCTTTTATCATCTTGGAGAAAATCTAAAGAAAAATCAATGTGGATCTTCAAATTTATAAAAGAATTAATCCGGAGCTCAAAAGAATGGAAAGAATCAATCCAGATGCGTAAAGGAGGATCAAATCATACCATAAACATTCAACCAAAATCTGGACCAAATCAGAGCATGATATGCGGCGATTCCGCCGCATATCACACACACCATGCGGCGATTCCGCCGCCCCCTAGTCGATCCGTGTGCTCCAATTTTGTCCAGTCGTGTCTGGACACGTGTACTCTCCAATTCTATACTTAGGTCTCTTGTAACAACTATAAATAGACCCGAGAACGATGTTAGAAGGGTCCTTAGTCTTTGGTTGTAATTTTTATTCTTAATCTTAATTTTGTATTCTTCGTTTCATTAATAAAATTATGTCTTTTATTTCTTACTTTTAGTTTTCTTTTGTAATGTCTCAAGGACCCCTTCTTCCTCCCTCTATGAGTATCTAACTCCTTCCAAAGGGTGGAGGTGACGGATTTAGGGTGAAGAGAAGAAGAATAAAAGTTATTATTTTAATTTCGTGTTAGTATATTTTGATTACTTGAGTTTATGTTAAATCATTTATCATGTAATGCTTCATAACTAATATGATTTATTATAAGTTTCTGAATTTTCCAATCTAAACCTTAAATCTAAACCTCCACCCAACGGAATTCACTTCTTTGTTCTTGTTTTAGTTTTAATTGTTCTTGTTTCTTGCTTTAGATAATTAAAACCCAAAAATCTCAAAACCCAATTTATTCTTCTCTCCTTCTTTCCCCCAATCGAAATCACACTAATAACAAATCTCTCCCTCCTTGTGTTCGACCCGTATTTGCCACGTCTTCATTGACGCCATGCACTTGCGGTATAAATTTAATTCTCATCAAGTTTTTGGCGCCGTTGCCGGGGAGGCGATGCAGATTTTGTTTTTTGTTGATTTCGATTTTATTCTGTTTATCTTGTGCGCGATCTAACTATTTGGATTTGTGTTTCAGGAGACAACAGAACACGCGGCGAAATCTGAGCGCAGTCTGAGCAACAAGGGCGGCGGAATCGCCGCACATCAAGAGTAACCTGCGGCGGAATCGCCGCACAATTGAAGCATCTGGGCTTCAAATTTTTCTGGGATTAGCACCATCTCTGGGTGGACGCGTGGAGCTACTGAAATTTCGAGAGCGGGCGGCGAACCCGACTGAGCATTGCGTAGGTAACCTTTGTTGCCTTTTTCCTCGTAATTTCTAGTTTCAGAAAATTTACTTTTCATAGAACTGCATGTGTTAGGGCAAAAATTCCATAATTGGCAATAATTCAACTCTGATCTAAAATTGGCAAAATTAGAAAGGCCTTAATGCATGCATCATCTTGTGTTTTGTATGCATTATTCTTGCTAAATTCTTGCAAATTAATTCTTGTTGAAGAGTGCTGGAGTCAAGGTACGTATCGCGGTTTTTATCGATTGCATTTAGGCATATAATTTAGTTTGCATACAACCTTGCAATTGCCTCCCTCTAAAGACCATTGTTTGACTATCTTTGCTAGATCTAAGTTAAACTATCTTAAGGGCAACTCCGTAGGCAAAGATACGGTGGGGATTTCATCACCTTTCCGTGGCCCACAAATCACAATCCTAAAGTGTCACCCAAGCCTTAAAATTAAAATCAATTAGACATTGACCCCTAAGGACTCGGACTCATTTAAGGAGAAGAATTGGTTTGACTTGCTATGACCTGAAGCCGATTGAATTTAATTTGGTGTCTAGAAAGTCTTTTTGTGTTGACGTAAGTCTTCCAAGCGAAGTGGTTGCCTAATTGGCACCGACTCTGTCGGAAGCGCCCCCACTAGCTATACACGGCCTGGACAAGTTGGTTTGATTAGTGAGGGAGGTGAATCAAGCGAATCAATTCGATTCAACCAGTTAGGAGTCGCCTCTCCCTGCTCAAGAGCCATAAACTCCTCTCTCCTCCCGTCTCTGACATGCTCGGGGAAATACTGCTCATTGAACTCCCGTAGGAATTCCTCCCAACTGACATCAGTCCTGCCCTCAAATACCACTGCAGATGTGGTCCTCCACCAGTTGGACGCGTCTCCGCCCAACACATAAGCTGCCAAGCCTGTCTGCCTCTCAGGTGGGCACTCAATCGCCTGCAGGATCTCCTGAATCTTCAGGACCCAATCCTCCGCGGCCTCAGACTCTCCTCTACCGTCAAAGGTAGGCGGGTGCTGTCTCATAAAGCGGTCGAGCATCGCTCCTGCCGCTGCTGGCTCTCCTCTGCCTGACTGGCGATCCAACATCGCTCCCAGTCGCCCTACTGTGTCATAGAGCATCCGCCGCTCCTCTGCCCAGTCCGTGCCCCCAGTCTCATCGCTGGTGCTACGGTCCCGTGGGGGAGGTCTCACGCGTCTCGGAGGCATCTACACACAAAGAACAACACACATCAAAACCATGAATGCATGAACTAATGCAGACTCTAAAACTCTAAGGGTGGTTTCTTTGGATAAAAACACTGGAACCGACCGCTCTGATACCAAGTTGTAACATCCTCAAAACAGCGGAAAATTTAAAATTTTAAACACTCAATCAACAGAGGATATTACGCAATAAAAGAACACAGGTGCACCGACATATATCATATATATATATGTGAATATGATAGTATACAAAAGTTGTGATTACATCAAAAGCATATACAAGGAAAACAGTAATCACACGACCTCAACTGAGAGAAAGCTGGATCCGGTAGCGGTGCTCCTCTCCTCGGTCACCACCCCCTAATGCCGATCACGGCCTGAAAGTAAACATGCAACAATGCCTGAGTTTCCAGAAGGAAACCCCGTATGCCAAACTCTATATGTATGAAATAAAAGCATCCTAGCATGCAATTCTACTCAAAAGAAAAGCATCACGACACGCCTAGCACCAGGGCTCTCAACTCCATCACAGTACACACCACCGGTACGGGGCTCCAGGTCTAATCTCAACCAACCACCGCACCCACACAGTCACGGGGCTCCAGGTCTAATCTCAACCAACCGCCGCGACTCACACACGTCGCCAAGCTGGGCTCCAGGTCTATTTTCAACCAATCACAGCTACCACGACACGACCAAGCGCTCCAGGTCTATTTTCAACCAACCCAAACGTATAAGGGCTCCAGGTCTATTTTCAACCAACTCCGTACAGACTAGCTGGGCTCCAGGTCTATTTTCAACCAACCACAACTCTTACACGGTTACGGGGCTCCAGGTCTATTTTCAACCAACCACCGCAACCCTCGTGCACCTCGCACACTTGCCGGAAGAACATCGGCACCACGACTCGTCCCACACGGACAACCACGACCACAGCACCTCCATAGTGCAAAACAGGACACAAACGGTCGACCGAACCAAAAGTCCCGGTCGACCGAATCAAGCAATTACAGGGCAATCCACTTCGACCGGCACTCCATCGGTCGACCGATTCCCAACACCACACTCGTTCGGTCGAACCCAAATCAAGGGACGGTCGACCGTTTAGATGGTCAACTCCCGATTCAACGAACAAAACGACCATTCGGTCGACCGACAAAGGGGTCCCGGTCGACCGAAAGTCACCAGGGAACAAATCTCACAACTCCACAACGAATTCGGTCGAACGCCGAGCACACCTCGGTCGACCGAATCTGTCCAGGGAATAATCCCTCACTCGCGCCACGAATCCGGTCGAACGCCGAGCTCACCTCGGTCGACCGAATTCCACCAGAGCGTTTCTCACGCTCAACACACGGGTCCGGTCGACCGAACCCACATTCGGTCGAACCGACCACAAGGTCCACTTAAGTCACGGTCGGACGAGATCAAAGGGCGGTCGACCGTTTATATAGTCTACGCCCCCCAACCGACTTAAGACAGTGCACACGGTCGACCGGCAAAGGGGACCCGGTCGACCGAATTCCACCAGACTTGCCTCCTATGCACAATCGGTCGACCGACCCACAGGCATCGTTCGACCGATTTGAGGCAGAGCCCGAATTCTCTTCACGAACGGTCGACCGTTTGCACCAACCGGTCGACCGATCAGGCAGTGAAATCTGCTGCACATTTACTCGCGACGAGCCAATCGGCCTACCGTCGACTTCCAATTACTCACGGTGATTAAGTGAGCTAGCTTGACATACCTAAAGGTCTGAAGAGACCCTTGAAGAACCACGACGACGCCTCCACGAGCATGTCTCCCCAAAAAGCGATCCGTCGAAGAATCTCGCGTCCAAACGACGATCAATCGCCTCCTCGACGATCCACAGCAACCACACTATCTCCAGCAACCTCTACCGAACCACCACGGCCCAGAACACGAGTTAGGTGGAGGGACGGAACCAAACGTGCGGGAAAACTAAAGAACTCACCACTCACCTCAAGCCACCAACCGACCGGAGCCAAACTTCACTCCGCCGGAGAACCTTCTTCCTCGCCGGAGCTTGCCGCTGGAGAGAGAGATCAGAGAGAGAGAGAGAGAGAGACGTGAGGGAGAGAGAGAGAAATCTCCCCCCCCCCCCCCCCCCCCCCCAAATACCTCATCAACACCAAATCCTCACCATCCATTCCACCTCTCCATCTCAACCAAACCACACATCCACCCCTCATCAATCCAAGCCCTCCATCCATCTCCTCTCAATCTCAGCCATCCATCCCTAATCACCACCTAATCAACCACAAAGCACAATTAGGATTAGGATTAGGCTAAGATCCTACAATCACAATCTTAGAAGTTGCTAGTGTATGTGCTGTGACATGCATATTTTAGCTTTAAGGTACACTAATATTTTCGAACATTATATTTGGTTCATGTTTTAGTTAGAAGGAAATTACTGAAAAGTAGGTTCATTAAGGTCTAGTAAAATTTGTACTAAACTAAATTACATCTATAATAATGCTTTATAAGCCTGTTTAAGTGATAAAAGTGTTGGTCTCATACAGATAAAAAAGTGTTTTGTTTCAAATGTTATCATATCTAAATATTAGTTATGTTATGTAATGGATGGATGCCTCATTTGACTAAAATGATACATATTTAGGATATTAAACTTACCTTGCTTTGTTTCTTTTCCTAATAATAAAAATTGACACTTTTTATATAAGCTCCACGGTGAAATATGCTGATGTGATTGAAATTTCCCTAAGACAACTTTGTTGTATACGTTAATTATGTGACCTCAATATTTTCTCTTTTTCCCTATCAGCATCACGATCAAAGAGGAGAACCCATTCTAATGGGGTAAATGGACATGCTTTTGGTGCAACTGGAATTCTGAACATTGGTGAGCTTCACATCAATGATGGTTTTTGAAATTGATTTTACCGCAGACGTTCACAGTGGACTTTGTTGATTTCGCAGGAGAAGATAAAGCATTTTCTTTGCAATATAACATGAATAACAATCCTTCCTTGATCGAGGAAAAGTATTCTTCTGCTCCTAGGCTGGGAAACACTAAGCTGTTTTTATCTAAGGCTATTGAACCCTCACTATCTTCTAACAAAACATCCCAAAGAACCCAGAGTGTTGTATCAAAAGCTGAATGCATTATTGAAGGGCAGAAGGCCCTTGATTTATGTAAAGAGAACCATATCTGCAGTTCTGTTGGGAGGGCCAGAAAGCGCCCAAGATTATCAAGTTGGAAACGTAACAAGAGGCATCAGAAAGTGGATAGTATTGGAGAAAGTTTAGGTAAACCATAGTACTTTTGAAGTTATGGTAGTGAAAAAATCATGTGACTTCTCCTTCTTCGCATGCAGAGAGGGTGGCTTCACTGAGCTGTGGAAGAACGATTGCCCCTCTTAGACAGATGGTAATGATTCCTATAATGTTGATTTGATTCTGCAACATCCTGAACTTGTTTTGAGTGAAGTATCAAATAGAAACATGCATTCAGTCAAGCACCATTTTCATGATCCTTCATTTGATACACAAAAGTACCATGGTATTCAAGACATTACTCCATATCTATATAATATTACAGGCTTTCCTTTTTCTTTTGAAATATTAATGCGTTGTGTTTACAGATACTGTTAATGTTACTTTTACTTGTTAAAAAGCCTAAAAGTTAGAATTGTGTAAATAGTCATAAATACGCAGGTGCTTTTTACGACCTTCAATTCATATCTTTCTTTCAATTGGGACTATTCTGTCACTTGATCCATCTGCAGATGAAACCAGAACGTTCTTATTGCTCAATGTTCCAAATGCTACCAAAAGTAAACCATCGCACCATAATTTGCAGAAAGCCAATATTTTATAATTCAGCACAGTCATGCTTTTTATTGCCGAGAAACCGTATCCTTATGTACCATTACTGTAACATCCTCAAATACAACGGAAAATTTCAAATTTAAATCATACATCAACGAGGACATTACGAAAGAAATACACACACTGGTGCACCAACATATAATATATATATGTGAACGAGTTTACAAAAGAATGTGATTACATCAAAAGATCATATACAGAGAATGCACACAGTAATCACAACCACCTCAAAATGTAGGGAAGCAAGATCAGGTCTCGAGCGCTCCCTCCGCCGACGCCACCCACCTAACGTCGCTCTCGGCCTGAAAGCAGACAATGAATGCCTGAGTTTCCAGGAAGAAACCCAGTATGCCAAACCCTAACACATATATGGACAGAAATGAAATGAGCAAAGAAACGTAAAACACCACAACAAAAACACTCGCTAAGTTCCCGGGACCTCTCTCCCGGCCATAGACCAACAACACGGGTCTCAAGGGTCCTCTCACCCCAACCCACCAACACACGTGCACACAAGGCACCGCCGGTCCAAAACACGGCCACACAACCCCCTCATTGCCTCAGTGTTACCGGAGCCACGGTTTTGCATCATTCGCCGGAGCCACGGCTTTGCCTCATTCGCCGGAGCCACGGCCACAAATCACAACCCGTGTCACCACTAATCGCTATAGGGCCGGAATGTCTGTGACGTCGCCCCAAAAGGGCCGGAGACCCGTTGCCTTCTAGCCAATCAATAGCAACACACACTCACACAAAAACAATGTAAACGGTCGAACAAAACATGGCTTCCGGTCGACCGATCCTCACCCAGAGAACTGGCCCAACCGAAAAAGCCGCCAAACGGTCGACCGACAAAGGGGTCCCGGTCGACCGAAAAGCACCAGTAGAAATCCATTTTCGCAATCAACAGTAAAACGGTCGAACAACCGAACCCTATCGGTCGACCGAAAACCACCAGTAGAACTCACCCAGAGTCCTCACATCACGGTCGACCGAAACCACACTTCCGGTCGACCGGCCATTAAGTTAACTTAAACGTCGGTCGAACGAGTCAAACAGGCGGTCGACCGTTTAGATGGTCAACGCCCCAACCGACCTACAACAGTACTTTCGGTCGACCGGCAAAGGGGTCCCGTTCGACCGAAAATACGCAGGACGTTTTCTCTCACTAAAAATTGCACAACCGGTCGACCGCCCAAAAGGACATCGTTCGACCGATGCGAGGGATTCGCCCAAAATACACTATAACCGGTCGACCGAAACAAAACACCGGTCGACCGTTTATAGTTCAGAAATGGCTGTGCAGGTCCGACGAGCCCGAAACGGCCTACCGTCGACCGTTCCCACTCCCACACTAACAATAGGTGAGCTTGAAAGCAAGTTTGAAATACCTTAAGGCTTGAAGAAGCCTTTGAAGAAACGACGGCGAGCTTTTCCACGATGAACTCGAACTCCGGCGAACACAACGACGATCCCTGCACTTCCGGCGTCTCCAACAGCCCCCTCGCCTCCACAAATGCCGACGAAACTCTGATGGAGAGAGAGACGCGTCTAGAGAGAGAGAGAGTGAGTGAGAGAGGAGAGAACGCGAGAGAGAGAGTGAGGAGAGAGAGTAAAACCAACCTTTATATACTTTTCTCCCACTCGATCTCAGCCGTCCATCTCAATCCATCACTAATCCTCCCCTAAACACAATTAAGAACAATAAGCAAGGGTTAGGATCTAACAATCCACCCTCCTTAAAAGAATTTCGCCCGCGAAATTAAATCCAGTGCTTACCAAACAGCTCCGGATATGACTTCCGAACTTCCTCCTCAACCTCCCAAGTAGCCTCTCGCTCAGAGTGATGCTGCCACCTGACCTTAACCATAGGAATCGTCCTTCTCCTGAGCTGGTGATCCATCCGATCCACAATCTCAACCGGTCTCTCCTCGAGAGACAAATCCTGCTGGATCTCTGGAACCTCAATCTGAATCACATGAGAAGGATCTGACACGTACTTCCTCAGCATCGAAACGTGGAAGACGTTATGAAGACCAGAAAACTGTGGTGGCAACGCAATCCGGTAGGCGACCTCTCCAACTCGGTCCAAAATCTCGAACGGCCCAATGTACCTCGGACTGAGCTTCCCCTTCTTCCCGAATCTCATGACCCCACGCGACGGTGAAATCTTCAGAAAGACATGATCGCCGACCTCAAAAATCAATACTCGCCTACGCCGATCCGCGTAGCTCTTCTGCCTGCTCTGAGCTGTCGCTAGTCGCTGCCTGATCACATCAACCTTTTCAGCATACGCCTGTATAATCTCAGGCCCGACTAACTGTCTCTCGCCTACCTCACTCCAGCACACCGGTGATCTGCACGGCCTCCCGTACAAAGCCTCGTACGGCGCCATCCCAATACTCGCATGGTAGTTGTTGTAGGCGAACTCGATCAACGGCAAGTGCTCATCCCAGTGCCCTGCCCAATCCAGAGTGCACGCTCTCAGCATGTCCTCTAACGTCTGAATGGTCCTCTCTGACTGACCGTCTGTCTGCGGGTGAAATGCTGTACTGAACTTCAGACGAGTACCCAGAGCCTGCTGCAAACTCCCTCAGAATCTGGAAATGAACCTCGGATCTCGATCTGAAATGATACTCACTGGCACCACATGCAGTCTGACGATCTCCTCAATATACAATCTCGCAAGACCCTCCAAAGGTAGAGTAGTCCGGATGGCCAGAAAATGTGCCGATTTGGTCAGTCGATCGACTATAACCCAAATCGCGTCATGGGAGCTCCTCGTCTTCGGCAACCCAGTGATAAAATCCATCGTCACGTGCTCCCACTTCCACTCAGGTAGCTCTATACTCTGCATCGGTCTCGCTGGTCTCTGGTGCTCGATCTTCACCTGCTGGCAAACCAAACACCTAGCCACAAAATCAGCCACATCACGCTTCATCCCTCGCCACCAGAAGTTCCGCTGCAGATCCTTATACATCTTCGTACTCCCCGGGTGAATGGAATATCTGGCTTGGTGTGCCTCCTCCATGATGTCATCTCTCAGCGCATCGACCTTCGGCACCCAGATCCGACTCCTGAACCTCAGACCTCCATCCACTCCCACAGTGAAGTCTGACCCATCTCTGGCAGCTGACTGTAGCAGACTAGTCAAATCCTCATCCCTGTGCTGAGCCTGGACAACTCGACTGACGGTCTGCGGCTCCACTCGAAGACCCACAATCATTGCTCCCCCCGAGCTCTCGGTGAACGGCCTCCACTCTGACAATGTCTCGAGTAGCCTCCACTCCTGAATACACAAGCTCACATCTGACACCTCCACTTTCCTGCTCATCGCGTCTGCAACTGAATTCGCCTTCCCCGGATGATAGGAGATGGTGAAATCAAAATCCTTAATCAGCTCAAGCCACCTGCGCTGCCTCATATTCAGCTCCTTCTGTGAAAACAGGTACTTCAGACTCTGATGATCCGTGAAGACTTCGAACCGCTCACCATACAAATAGTGACGCCAAATCTTCAGAGCATGGACCACAGCTGCTAACTCCAGATCGTGAGTGGGGTAATTCTTCTCGTGCACCTTCAGCTGACTCGAAGCATACGCCACCACCTGCCCGTGCTGCATCAGTACAAAGCCCAAACCAACACCTGAGGCGTCGCTGTAAATCACATAACCTCCGCTACCGCTGGGAAGAGTCAGAACTGGAGCAGTCGTCAACCGACTCTTCAGTTCCTGAAAACTGTCCTCGCAATTCTGGGACCAAACAAACTTCACTCCTTTCTTCGTCAGCGCTGTCAGTGGTGAAGCAAGTCTCGAGAAGTCTTTGATGAACCGGCGGTAGTAACCCGCCAATCCAACAAAACTCCTAATCTCAGTCACACTCGTCGGGGCTCTCCACTGCGTCACTGCCTCGACCTTCGCTGGATCCACTGATATCCCAGCTCCTGACACGATATGCCCCAAAAATGCCACACTGTGAAGCCAGAACTCGTACTTCGAAAACTTGGCATACAGTTGCTGATCTCTCAGAATGCCAAGTACAATCCTCAGATGCTCCCGGTGCTGATCCATATCAAGTGAATAGACTAAAATATCGTCCACGAAGACAATCAGGAAACGGTCGAGATACTGACTGAAAGTCCTATTCATCAGATCCATAAATGTTGCAGGCGCGTTTGTCAACCCGAACGGCATCACCAGAAACTCAAAGTGCCCGTGCCTCGTCCGAAAAGCTGTCTTCTGGACATCTGCCTCTCTGATCCTCAACTGATGGTACCCAGATCGCAGATCAATTTTCGAGAACACCTTCGCTGACTGCAACTGGTCAAACAGGTCCTCGATCCTGGGCAAAGGATACTGATTCCTCACAGTAACCTTATTCAGCATCCGGTAATCTATGCACATCCGCAACGAGCCGTCCTTCTTCTTCACAAAAATAATCGGCGCACCCCACGGTGAGACACTCGGTCGGATAAACCCTGTATCCATCAGAACCTGTAACTGCTTCTTCAGCTACGACAACTCTGCAGGCGCCATCCTGTACGGAGCCTTCGACTGCGGTGTAGCCCCAGCTACCAAATCAATGCCGAACTCAATCTCTCTGTGACGTGGTAACCCGGAGACATCATCAGCAAACACCTCGGGAAAATCCTGAACAATCTCGATGTCCTCCAGCCTCCTCATCTCTGGGTCTGGAACTACCAAGGTGGCCACAAAAGCCCTGCAACCCTGCTGAATCAACTTCCGAGCTCTAACCGAAGAAACAATCAACCGACTCCCGCGGTCCTTCAATCCTCTGATCAGGCAAACCTCGCCTCGGAATCAAAATCTTCTTATCACGGCACAAGACTCGGACGTCATACTGGGACAACCAATACATCCCGAGTATAACATCGAAGTCCACCATCGGTAGCAAGACCAGGTCAGCCGGAAATTCCTGGTCTCCCGAAGCAATCGTGGCGTCGGGAAGAAATCTCCCCACAGTGCCCACCAAACCCAGGGGTGTGCTGACTTCCAAAGTGGCAGTCAACATCGTAGGGGTACGGCCCAACACGCTCGCAAACTGCTCAGAGATAAACGAGTGTGTGGCCCCAGAGTCAAACAACACCCTAGCTACCAAATCTGCAACAAGTAGCGTACCTTCCACCACTGTGCTCGCATCTCTAGTCTCCTCCGCCTGGATAGTGAATACACGACCTGCTGGGGTGGTGCTGCAGAACGACTTGGTCCAGCTCCACCAACTGTGGATGATCCCGGCCGAACAATAGGCCCACCCAGCCTACTCGGGCAAGAACGAACAAAGTGACCCAGCTGGCCACAACCATGACACGCGCCAGAACGGGGCCCGCAACCGCGTCCTGGATGAACTCCACCACACTGCCTGCACTGCCCAGCCTGCGGTGGTCCACCTCCGTCAATCTGAGGCCTCTTGCCCGGATTCCCTGACAACTGACTCCCCGGACGCACTCCGGTCTTCACCTGCGACCTCCTAGCCTCCTCAATGTCCTGGCTATCCTGATTCATGATGGTCGCGAACTTCACAGCGTCTGCTAATGTCTGTGGCATGCTCGTGGTAACACGGGCCCTGAACTGCGGCCTCAGACCGCGCATAAACCTCCGAGCCCTCTGCTCCTGCGTCACATAAATCTCTGGACAGTATCGCTCCAAAGCGTGAAATTTGCTGATGTAGGCAGCCAGAGTCATGTCCCTCTGCTCTAAAGCCAGGAACTCCTCTCTCTTCCTGTCGCGGGCGTGCTGCGGAAAGTACTGCTGGTTGAACTCCACCAGGAACTCCTCCCAGCTCAACTCCTCACTGTCCTCGAACACCACAGCAGAAGTGGATCTCCACCAGTTGGCTGCGCCGCCGTCCAACACGTAAGTGGCCAGATCGACCTTCCTCTAAGGAGGACACCCAATCGCCCGAAAAATCTTCTGGATCTTAAAGACCCAGTCCTCTGCTGCCTCAGGGTCGCCGCTACCATCGAAGGATGGGGGATGCTGACGCATAAACCGATCCAACACTGCGCCTGCTCCTCCCTGATCAGCCTGGGCGGATTGGCGCTCAAGAATCTCGCCCAATCTACCCAGCGTGCCCTGGAGCGTCCTCAGCTCCTCACCTCTACTCCCCTCACCCACCTCATCACTGGTGCTACAGTCTCGGGGAGAAGGTCTCACACGCCTCGGAGCCATCTACATAGGAGACACCAAACATGAATGAGAACAATGCATGCATGATTGACACAACTCTAAGGGTGGTTCCATTGGACGAAGACACTGAAACTGACCGCTCTGATACCAAGTTGTAACATCCTCAAACACAGCGGAAAATTTCAAATTTAAATCATACATCAACGAGGACATTACGAAAGAAATACACACACTGGTGCACCAACATATAATATATATGTGAACGAGTTTACAAAAGAATGTGATTACATCAAAAGATCATATACAGAGAATACACACAGTAATCACAACCACCTCAAAATGTAGGGAAGCAGGATCAGGTCTCGAGCGCTCCCTCCGCCGACGCCACCCACCTAACGTCGCTCTCGGCCTGAAAGCAGACAATGAATGCCTGAGTTTCCAGGAGGAAACCCAGTATGCCAAACCCTAACACATATATGGACAGAAATGAAATGAGCAAAGAAACGTAAAACACCACAACAGAAACACTCGCTAAGTTCCCGGGACCTCTCTCCCGGCCATAGACCAACAACACGGGTCTCAAGGGTCCTCTCACCCCAACCCACCAACACACGTGCACACAAGGCACCGCCGGTCCAAAACACGGCCACACAACCCCCTCATTGCCTCAGTGTTACCGGAGCCACGGTTTTGCATCATTCGCCGGAGCCACGACTTTGCCTCATTCGCCGGAGCCACGGCTTTGCCTCATTCGCCGGAGCCACGGCCACAAATCACAACCCGTGTCACCACTAATCGCTATAGGGCCGGAATGTCTGTGCCGTCGCCCCAAAAGGGCCGGAGACCTGTTGCCTTCTAGCCAATCAATAGCAACACACACACACACAAAAAAACAGTGTAAACGGTCGAACAAAACATGGCTTCCGGTCGACCGATCCTCACCCAGAGAACTGGCCCAACCGAAAGACCCGCCAAACGGTCGACCGACAAAGGGGTCCCGGTCGACCGAAAAGCACCAGTAGAAATCCATTTTCGCAATCAACAGTAAAACGGTCGAACAACCGAACCCTATCGGTCGACCGAAAACCACCAGTAGAACTCACCCAGAGTCCTCACATCACGGTCGACCGAAACCACACTTCCGGTCGACCGGCCATTAAGTTAACTTAAACGTCGGTCGAACGAGTCAAACAGGCGGTCGACCGTTTAGATGGTCAACGCCCCAACCGACCTACAACAGTACTTTCGGTCGACCGGCAAAGGGGTCCCGTTCGACCGAAAATACGCAGGACGTTTTCTCTCACTAAAAATTGCACAACCGGTCGACCGCCCAAAAGGACATCGTTCGACCGGTGCGAGGGATTCGCCCAAAATACACTATAACCGGTCGACCGAAACAAAACACCGGTCGACCGTTTATAGTTCAGAAAAGGCTGTGCAGGTCCGACGAGCCCGAAACGGCCTACCGTCGACCGCTCACACTCCCACACTAACAATAGGTGAGCTTGAAAGCAAGTTTGACATACCTTAAGGCTTGAAGAAGCATTTGAAGAAACGACGGCGATCTTTTCCACGATGAACTCGAACTCCGGCGAACACAACGACGATCCCTGCACTTCCGGCGTCTCCAACAGCCCCCTCGCCTCCACAAATGCCGACGAAACTCTGATGGAGAGAGAGACGCGTCTAGAGAGAGAGAGAGTGAGTAAGAGAGGAGAGAACGCGAGAGAGAGAGTGAGGAGAGAGAGTAAAACCAACCTTTATATACTTTTCTCCCACTCGATCTCAGCCGTCCATCTCAATCCATCACTAATCCTCCCCTAAACACAATTAAGAACAGTAAGCAAGGGTTAGGATCTAACAATTACAGTTTCTCAAAAATCATGGAAGTACGTATGGAAGTGGCATTGTAATATTATATTTATTAACTATAATTATTTATTGAAATCATTTAAGATGTACCCTTAAGAAGTGGTATAGGGATTAAATGTTTATGTTTCATGGTGTTGGGATGGGTTATAGGTTGCACTGCCCGATGTCAGATTGGGTAAACCTCATTTCATCATATATGCTGTACCATTGCACACTATTTGGTCAATCCTAGACACGGTATGGATGGGTCATAGGTTTATCTTAAGTTCTTAACTATTCATGTGTATTAGAAGGGGAAGAAATATTTTCGTGGACAGGGTAAGATCATCTCCATGAAGTGGTACACTTATTTCCATTTCTAGGATTCATAATCCGTAACTGTGGTTGCTTATTCCAAGTATAATTACATGGCCAAGGTGGGTTACATTCTCAGTACATGTTGCCTATTGCATGTATCTAGATCCCGCGACTCCACTGTAAATTCCTGCCCTAAATGGGTGTCATACAAATCTCAGTTTGTCCCTAAATTGTAATATATTTTTTTGTAGATGCCAGGGATGAAGTGTTAATATTTGAAAATCTCTATTATTTTTATTGTATTTAGACTAAATAAATAATGTGTCAATTTCCACTGTGTCAAAGATTAAGTTGTTTTTTGACATTTGGAGCATCATGGACTATATCAAAGGGTTATTTAAACGATCTACATTTCTTTTATTGTGGAATCACAGATGGTCAGTTGCATTTGCCTCATTTGGGTCAATTTGAAACAACCTCACTGTTTTACAGTGGTAGGGTTGCGTACATCCGACCCCCCCTTACCTCGCTTAGGCGGGAGGCTCTTCTGAGGCATTGGGGTTGTGTTGATGTGTTGATGTTAGACTAAATAATTTAGGGTCCTTATACACAGCCGCGCGCGTCTAGGACGCCACTTATGTTGCATCTAGTCAGCTGTCCAGACAGCCAAAAGTAAAGCGTGCGTTATTTCGAAAAATGGAAAAACACCTATGGCTTTCTTGCGACGGTTCCCTCTCTGACGTCTCGATAAGACTGGGAAGGGACATCAGACGCGCCTTTTCACATCTCGAGTTGCGAAACAAAACCAAAGACGTTTCTGATCTTTCTCACATTCCCTTTCTCAACTTTTCTCCGATTCATCACCCCAGTTCTTTTTCGTAACCCTAGATATCCGTCGACGACATGGATTCTATACTTCAAGCTTCTATTTCGGGGGTTGTGGTGCACCAGGTTTGTTGTTTTTGCCGTAACATTGAATTGCGATACTCTAAAAAAGAATGTTCTCATACGGTTGGTGTCTTCTTAGGCTTCTACGCATTACTTCCAGCCCTCCAAATGTTCGTGGACCCCAATAGAGAATGTCTTTGGGAAGTTAAGGGACGCAAAGAAAGATGCCTTCCGGGCTACCCCCTTTGGTGACTTCATGACCCTCTCCAACGTTCCTGTCGATAATGACATTATCGACTGGTTCGTGGAACACTATGACCCCGAGGAGGTGGGGTTGAGGATCGGCTCTGGGGTAGTACACTTCACCGCCGAAGACGTTGCCCTAATTTTGGGGCTCAGATTACATGGGAAGACTGTCAGAATGCATCCGAAAGATGTCGCAACCCGACAGGGGGAGATTCTGAACAACACCCTGTTGGCTTTTTAGCCTTAATCTTTATTTAGTTTTGATGATTAAGTAATCAAACATGAATACATGCATTGCATATATATTCGTGTACTTGCGATATTCTTAATAGGTTGATGAAGAATCAAGCTAAGGAGCTTGGGGACAAGAAGATAAAGACTCAAGACATGTAATCAAGCTTTGGACCAATATGTAATGTAGTATAATTTGAGTCCTAAGGATTAATGTAAACTTGAGCACATTAGGATTCTGTCCCGTATCCCCACGGTTAACCGACCCCTTCTCGGTAAACCGAATCTTGTAGAGTTCGGTCCACCGAACACCTTGTGGTCAACCGTGTAGAATCCTTTAGGTGTTCCCTGGAATAACCACCTCGGTATACCGAACCACCTTCGGTAGACCGAAATAGCCTGGACCGGTTTTTGGACTTTGCTCCAACGGTCGTATTTAAATCTTGACCTTAAGCCCAATTGACTTATCCATATTCGGTACACCGAACTTCATTCGGTCAACCGAATCATATTGCTTTAGGTGTCCAACGGCTATTTAACTTGACCGTTATTGATAAACAATTTCCCACGCATTGTCAGCGCAAAACCCCCGCAAACTTCGGACTACCGAAGTATACACGGTCAACCGAACTTAGCATAAACAGAACCCTACCAATCTTACTGTCCAGTTTGGAACGGTTCACCGAATAGGTTTCGGTAAACCGAATTATATTAGGGTTGCTAGTTAGAGAGCTACTGGAGTTGAGTGAGCGGTTAACCGAATAAGATTCGGTAAACCGAAATGACCATCGTCGGTAATCCGTTGGGTTAACGGTCTACCGAGGAGCGTGCAAATTCTGCCCGAACTTTTGTCACATCATCACATTTCATGGGTCAACTTTCTCACCCACTCCCCAACGACTCTAAGAGTTTTGAAGCCTATATAAGGACCTCATTAGAAGCACAACAAAAGCACTACACTCTCCAAAACATCAAGTATCCTTGTGCTATCTTTCCCAAACCTTCAAAGCTCAAATCCTATACACTCAAGCCAAAACTTCACCACTTGTATTCCTAGATCCATATCATAATCCAAGTGTGCTCAAAGTTAGAGTGTCATTAGCAAGAGTTGTGATTTCATTCTTTCATCCAAATCACAAGAGTTGTAATAGCTTCAAGGAATCTCCCTCTCGGGTTGTGAGAGGAGACACGGGCGAGGCGAGGTTGTTCACGAGGCTCGGGTTTGTAAAGGCGTTGATCTCGGCCCGGTAACGGAGATCGGATAGTGGAAACCACAAGCGAGGCTCGAGGGACGAACGGGGCTTGTGAGTGAGGACTAGGACCCGGGGAGGGTGCCGAACCTCGTTAAATCGGGCGTCGACTTCAACGTTGGTTTGCAAGTTCTCTATCTCTTAGAATAACCCTTGCATGATTAGTTGTTAGTTCGTAATTAGTTTTTAATTCCGCATCTTGTTTAATTACGATCACTAGAGGGCCCCTTAAGATCCCCACATTTGGTATCAGAGCCTTGTTAGCTAAATTTATTTTCTTAATCGAAATATTAGCATGGATCAATCTAATCATAGTGAGGGTTTATCAACTAATAAACCACCTCTTTTTAATGGCCTAAATTATGATTATTGGAAAAAGAGGATGAAAATATATTTGCAATCTCATGATTTAAAATTTTGGTCTTTTATTTTAAAATCATACACCCCACCAAATGATGATGAGATTATTTCATTAACCAAACCCAAAATTAAGGAGGCGGAAATTAATGCCCGCATTATGAATATGTTATATTGTGGTCTTAATGAAAATGAATATAATCGAGTGAGAGGGTGTGAGAGTGCTTATGAAATATGGCACACTTTAGAAATGCATCATGAGGGATCCACTAGATTAAAAGAAACTAGGATTAATCTACTCATGCATAAGTATGAATTGTTTCATATGCTACCCGGTGAAAATATAAGCGAGATGCACATTCGCTTCACCGAGATTATTAACTCCCTTAGAGCTCTTGGAAAGATTTTTAGCAAGGGAGAAATGACAAGGAAGATTCTCCGGTCTCTCAACGACGATTGGGAAGAAAAGACAACCGCAATAGTAGAAGCGCAAGATCTAACGAAATTGTCGGTTGAAGAACTCATGGGAAGTCTCATGACATATGAGATACAAATGAAAGACCGAAATGAGAAGAGAGTCAAGAAATCCTTAGGGCTACACGCCGTCGCCAATTCGATCAAAGAAGATAGTGATATCGAGGAACAATTGGTGACACATAAATTCAAGGAATTTCTCAAAGAAGAGAAAGAAAGGAGAAAAGAGAACAAGAAAAAGAGCAAGAGAAAAGAGAAGAAGAAAGCTCTTAAAGCTACTTGGGACACTTCATCATCTTCATCAATTGAAGGCGAATTCGCCTCAATGTGCTTCATGGCAATAGAAGACGATGATAGTGAGGTATCTTCTTGCTCTAGTGATGATTCAATTGATTCAAATGATTCAAATGCATATAATGAACTTCAATGTGAATTCAATGAATTACTTGAAAATTTTGAGAAAATTTGTCAAAAGAATAAACTAGCAAGAAAGAATATCAATGAGCTACAATCTCAAATTGAATCTATCATGAATGATAAGAATGAATTACTTGCTAGTCATGATAAAATTGCATTAGAGAACACTCAATTGATTGATGAAATTGCAACTCTAAATGCAAAACCTTCATGTAGTGTTGATATTCAAGATCTAATTGCCAAGAATGTTCAATTACAAAAGGATCTTGAAAAATTCACAAGTGGAAAGAAAATTCTTGATATGCTTATTGGTAGTCAAAGACAATCACTAGATAAACATGGTATAGGTTTTTATGCTAATAACTTTAAGAACCATGTTATTCACACTACTTTGAATGGAAAGCATTTTGTAGTGAATAAAACTACCTCAAGTATTTGGGCACCTAAAACCAAAATGGTTTGGGTTCCAAAAACTAACATGATTGGACCCAAGCAAAAATGGGTACCAAAATCTTCAATTGTAGGTACTTGAAGGAGGAAATCGGTGGTGACCGGATGAGCTTCAAAGAAAAATTTAAAGCCGGTTGCATCACCGAATACGGGTTGAGTCAATTCAAAGCGCCACGACGGTATAAATTTTGATTGATTCTAATCTAAATTTTAGAGCTTAATAGACATCTTATGATATAATTCATTGCATATCTTATACCCTATTCATTGCATATCATATACCACATCCATAATCATAAATGTAAAATTGTAAAATGGATGTTAAATAGGCTAAGAGGGAGAATAGAAATGCACTTAATTGTCAATACTCATTGTTGCTATTTAGCCTAATTGATAGGGAGAGCCTTAAAGTACAAAATCATATAATTATGGGGAAGAGTTAGATATCTCTTACCTTTGCATCAAATGCTTAATGTTTGCTTTTTTATTGATGTCAAAGGGGGAGAAGAATTAAGATGAGCTTCAATTTTAAATAAACTATGCATGTTGTTAGGGGGAGAAATCTTGTAAATGCATAGATTACATATATGTTAAGAAACAAAACATATAGAAAGGGGAGAAATACAATTGAACTCAAAATATTAAGATATAGATTTTCCATCATCAAAAAGGGGGAGATTGTTGGCTTTTTAGCCTTAATCTTTATTTAGTTTTGATGATTAAGTAATCTAATCTTAATCTATATTTAATCAATCAACCTAGACAATCAAAGTAAGCAAACATGAATACATGCATTACATATATATTCGTGTACTTGCGATATTCTTAATAGGTTGATGAAGAATCAAGCTAAGGAGCTTGGGGACAAGAAGATAAAGACTCAAGACATGTAATCAAGCTTTGGACCAATATGTAATGTAGTATAATTTGAGTCCTAAGGATTAATGTAAACTTGAGCACATTAGGATTCTGTCCCGTATCCCCACGGTTAACCGACCCCTTCTCGGTAAACCGAATCTAGTAGAGTTCGGTCCACCGAACACCTTGCGGTCAACCGTGTAGAATCCTTTAGGTGTTCCCTGGAATAACCACCTCGGTATACCGAACCACCTTCGGTAGACCGAAATAGCCTGGACCGGTTTTTGGACTTTGCTCCAACGGTCGTATTTAAATCTTGACCTTAAGCCCAATTGACTTATCCATATTCGGTACACCGAACTTCATTCGGTCAACCGAATCATATTGCTTTAGGTGTCCAACGGCTATTTAACTTGACCGTTATTGATAAACAATTTCCCACACATTGTCAGTGCAAAACCCGCGCAAACTTCGGACTACCGAAGTATACACGGTCAAACGAACTTAGCATAAACAGAACCCTACCAATCTTACTGTCCAGTTTGGAACGGTTCACCGAATAGGTTTCGGTAAACCGAATTATATTAGGGTTGCTAGTTAGAGAGCTACTGGAGTTGAGTGAGCGGTTAACCGAATAAGATTCGGTAAACCGAAATGACCATCGTCGGTAATCCGTTGGGTTAACGGTCTACCGAGGAGCGTGCAAATTCTGCCCGAACTTTTGTCACATCATCACATTTCATGGGTCAACTTTCTCACCCACTCCCCAACGACTCTAAGAGTTTTGAAGCCTATATAAGGACCTCATTAGAAGCACAACAAAAGCACTACACTCTCCAAAACATCAAGTATCCTTGTGCTATCTTTCCCAAACCTTCAAAGCTCAAATCCTATACACTTAAGCCAAAACTTCACCACTTGTATTCCTAGATCCATATCATAATCCAAGTGTGCTCAAAGTTAGAGTGTCATTAGCAAGAGTTGTGATTTCATTCTTTCATCCAAATCACAAGAGTTGTAATAGCTTCAAGGAATCTCCCTCTCGGGTTGTGAGAGGAGACACGGGCGAGGCGAGGTTGTTCGCGAGGCTCGGGTTTGTAAAGGCGTTGATCTCGGCCCGGTAACGGAGATCGGATAGTGGAAACCACAAGCGAGGCTCGAGGGACGAACGGGGCTTGTGAGTGAGGACTAGGACCCGGGGAGGGTGCCGAACCTCGTTAAATCGGGCGTCGACTTCAACGTTGGTTTGCAAGTTCTCTATCTCTTAGAATAACCCTTGCATGATTAGTTGTTAGTTCGTAATTAGTTTTTAATTCCGCATCTTGTTTAATTACGATCACTAGAGGGCCCCTTAAGATCCCCACACACCCAACTATCTGCCCAGTTGATGGCTACGAGATATTTGGTTGATGAGGAGGAGGAGTATGTCTGGCTACTCATTTGTTACATCTTCAGTTATTTTTTGCTCTGCGATGGCACCCATCGAACCAAAATTTGGTTCCTCGACCACTTGGCCCACTTGACTAGGCTACACAAGTACGCGTGGGCCGAGGCTGCTCACGAGGCACTTGTGACGGGCGTGGAGAAGGCAAACCAGGATCTACGCGCTACGAGATCTACTGGTTCTTCTATTTTAAGAAGGGGATACGTCGAGGGGTGTGTTGTACTACAGGTAATGGTTCTTCCCTATTTAAGTTGTTTGTCCTTTTTAAGTTATTCTTCTTCCTTTTTATATTATTATTGTTCCTTTTTAAGTTGCTGTTTGTTTCTTTTTATGTTGAAGTTGTTCCTTTTTATGTTCAACTTGTTCCTTTTTATGTTTCGTTTGTTCCCTTTTAAGTTGTTGTTTGTTCATTTTAGGTAACGTTGGTTCCTTTTTATGTTATGCTTGTTCTTTTTTAAGTTGTTGTTCCTTTTTATGTTCAACTTGTTCCTTTTTATGTTGAAGTTATTACTTTTTAAGTTTCGTTTGTTCCTTTTTAAGTTGTTGTTTGTTCGTTTTTAGGTAACGTTGGTTCATTTTTATGTTATGCTTGTTCCTTTATAAGTTGTTGTTTGTTCCTTTTTATGTTGTACTTCTTCCTTTTTAAGTTTCGTTTGATCATTGTTATGTTGTACTTGTTTCTTTTTAAGTTTTACTTCTTCCTTTTTATGTTCTACTTGTTTCTTTTTAAGTTTCTTTTGTTTCTTTTTATGTTCAAGTTGTTCCTTTTTATGTTAAAGTTCTTTCTTCTTAAGTTTTGTTTGTTCCTTTTTAAGTTTCGTTTGTTCCTTTTTAAGTTTCGTTTGTTTATTTATATGTTATACTTGTTCCTTTTAAAGTTATGCTTGTTTCCTTTTAAGTTTCGTTTGTGTCTTTTTATGTTCAAGTTGTTCCTTTTTATGTTAAAGTTCTTTCTTTTTAAGTTTCGTTTGTATCTTTTTATGTTCAAGATATTCCTTTCTGTTACAGTTGTTCATTTTTAAGTTTCGTTTGTTTCTTTTTATGTTGTACTTGTTCCTTTTTAAGTTTTGCTTCTTCCTTTTTATGTTAAAGTTCTTTCTTCTTAAGTTTCGGTTGTTCCTTTTTAAGATTCGTTTGTCCTTTATATGTTATACTTGTTCCTTTTTAAGTTATACTTGTTCCTTTTTAAGTTATGTTTGTTCCTTTTTAAGTTTCGTTTGTTTCTTTTTATGTTGAAGTTGTTCCTTTTTATGTTAAAGTTGTTCCTTTTTAAGTTTTGCTTCTTCCTTTTTAGGTTATACTTGTTCCTTTTTATATTATTGTTTTGGAATTAATTGACATCTCCTTCTTAGGTATGGCTGTCCGAGAAGTTCAACCTGGCAGAGCCTAAAATAGGAGGTCATCCTAGGTAGAATCGTTGGTCGAGCATGTTTGGAAAACGGCTCATCCTGAAGAAATGGGAGTAAAGGGGCATCACCCTTTCAAAAATTTACGAGGGAGACTTCAATCAGACTCAGTCGACGACCCTGACTCAGAAAGAGAGGGAAATCATTGGCCTGGCTGAAAAAACTCAGTTAACCCTATGAACCAATAGTGATTGCCAGTCAACAAGCACCGAACCGAGATTGTAATTGAGGGACTGCAGCATCCCTCGGGACCCACTACGGGAAGATTTGGAGTTTGCAATGTTGAAGACAAAATAGTTTCACACAGAAGTTGCACTGAATGAGGCAAATGAAGAGGTTAAGAGGCTGAATGAGGAACTTAGGAAGTCCAGGGAGGAAAATGAGACCCTAAGGGAAGAAATTGCATTTCTTCGAGGATATTGTATAGAAGGTGGACAGGAAGGAAGAGAGGATGAAGATCAGGAAAGAGAGGAGGAGAATAGGAGGGAAAGAGAGAATGAGATTGAGAGGTAAAGAGAAAGAGAAAAAGAAGAGAGCAGGAGAGAGGAGAAAAAGAGAGAGGAGAGGGAAAGAGATGAGAAGAGGAAAGAGGAGGAAAAAGAGAAAGAAAGGGAGAGAGAAAGAGAAGAGAAGAGGAAAGAGGAGGAAAAAGAGAGGGAGAGAGAACAGAAGAGAAAAGAGGAGAAAATGCGAGAGGAGAGGGAAAGAGAAGAGAATAGGAAAGAGGAAGAAAAAGAGAGGGGGAGAGAACAGAAGAGACAAGAAGATGAGAAAAGGAGAGAGGAGAGGGAAAGAGAAGAGAAGAGGAAAAAGGAGGAGAAAAAGAGAGACGAGATGGAAAGAGAAGAGAAGAGGAAAGAGGAGGAGAGAAGAGAGGGAAATTGAAGAGAAGAGGAAAGAGGAGGAGAGAAGAGAGGGAAAGAAAAGAGAAGAGGAAAGAGGAGAGAGGAGAGGGAAAGAGAAGAGAAGAGAAGAGGAAAGAGGAGGAGAAAAGGAGAGAGGAGGGGGAAAGAGAAGAGAAGAGGAAAGAGGAGGAAAAAAAGAGGGAGAGAGAACAGAAGAGAATAGAAGAGGAAAAGAGGAGGGAGGAAGAGGAAAGAGAGAGGAAAGAAGACGAGAAGAGAGACAGGAAGAGAAGAGAGAAGAGGAAAGCCGATGATAAAAGGAGGGAGACCGAAGCTTCAAAGAAGAGGTTGAGGGAAGAGGTAGAAAGAAAGAGGGTAGAGGAGGAAAATTAGAAAGAGAAGGAGAGGGAGAAAGAAGAGAAACGAATAGAGGAGAGAAGAGAGGGGGATAAGCAGAAGGAGAAAAAGGAGGATGAGGGAAAGGAAAAACCCCTCAAGGCAGACTGGGGGGCCAAAAGATCATGATCAACGGCCAAAAAACAAGAAGATGAGGTGAAAGAAAGGAAGAAAAAAGAAGAGCGGAAAAGTGGAGAAAGAAGGCTCCAGAGGAGCATGAACAAAAAAAGAAAGCGGGATGGGAATGAAGATTTCAAGTTGGCTCATCACGGGAGAGAGAGTAGGTCAGACGTTGACATGGATGCATTGGCCACGTTGAGCCTCGATGAGCTGAACATTGTACTGAAGGTGACCGCACCTACACATAACCAAAGGGAGGTGATCTAGAGAGGTGATTCATGTTTCTTCACACGTTCCGACCTCAAGGAGCTAATGACGAAGGGGATGGATTTGACCAACGAGGCGATAGACAGTATGCTTTGTGTACTTGAAGAGCGCCAAAAAACAGAAAACTACCCCCAAGAGGTAATTTGTATTCCAAGCTTCTATTCGGAAAGAATTATGATCGATCAAGGGAATACCATGATTGAAGAGTGGCTGGCGCCCAAATTACAAGGCCAGGAAACGGGAAGCCTCGTCATTGCATAACCATTGCTGCTGTCAGAACACTGGACCCTTGTAGTTGTTAATGGCTTAGACAAGGAGATCCTGCATTACAACAGTTGCTCTAGGGAGCTAGTCCCAGATAAGGATCCTGACAATGCGGTAGGGGTACATGAATGTTCGGCCAAAGATGTGGGTGAATTCTGGAGAAACCGTCTTAAGGTAAACTGGCCAGTGAGATACCTGAGGGAAACGTGCCAAAGACAAATGCCGCGAAGCAACGACTGCGGTGTTTTTCTATACTACTGGATCAAATGTCTCATCCGAAAGGTCAACCCAACGGAAACGAAAAACCCCAAGACACTTCACTCCATCAGGGGTGAAATGGCTATTACTTTATTGAGGGACTCCCGCTGCTGTGTCGAATTGAAGTAGTGCATAGTTGTAAATTAACAAATACATTTTATAGTTGTTATAATTAAAACTTTTCCATACTCCAAAGTAATAGCTCCAACATTTAAGGTAGAACTTCACACTTACAAATCGGCCTAAAGGAACATACATCACTTAAACAGGAACAAACATCCCTTAAAAGGAACAGAATTCACTTAAAAAGGAACGAACATCACTTAAAAAGGGACAAACATCACTTAAAAAGGGACAGAGAACACTAAAAAAGGAACAAACTTCACTTAAGAAGGAACAGAAATCACTTAAAAATGAATATATTTCACTTAAAAATGGACAAACATCACTTAAAAAGGAACAAACATAACATAAAAATGAACAAAATTCACTTAAAAAGGAACAAACATAACATAAAAAGGAACAGACAACACTAAAAAGGAACATACATCACTTAAAAAGGAACAGACAACACTAAAAAGGAACAGACTTCACTTAAGAAGGAACAAACATAACATAAAAAGGAACAAACAACAATTAAGAAGGAACAAACATCAATTAAAAAGGAACAAACATCACTTAAAAAGGAACAGAGTTCACTTAAAATTGAACATAGTTCACTTAAAAAGGAATAGACATCACTTAAAAAGGAACATACATCAATTAAAAAGGAACAAACTTCACTTAAAAAGGGACAGACATCACTTAAAAAGGAACAAACTTCACTTAACAAGGAACATACATCATTTAAAAAGGAACAAACATCAATTAAAAAGAAACAGACAGCACTAAAAAGGAACAGACTTCACTTAAGAAGGAACGTACTTCACTTAAGAAGGAACATATAAGACTAAAAAGGAACAACCATCAGTTAAAAAGGAACAGACTTCACTTAAGAAGGAACAGAAATCACTTAAAAAGGAACATACAAGACTAAAAAATCAACAAACATCACATAAAAAGGAACAAACAACACTAAAAAGGAACAGACTTCACTTAAGAAGGAACAGACTTCACTTAAGAAGGAACATACAAGACTAAAAAGGAACAGCCATCAGTTAGAAAGGAACAGACTTCACTTAAGAATGAACAGAAATCACTTAAAAATGAACATACAAGACTAAAAAATCAACAGACATCACTTAAAAAGGAACAGACAACACTTAAAAAGGATCAGACATCAGTTAAAAAGGTACAAGCAATTCATAAAACGGAACAGACATCACTTAAAAAGGAGAACTGCAAACTTAAAAAGGAACAAAAACAAACAAGAAAGGAAAACTTCACACTTAAAAAGGTAAACGCACTTAAAAAGGAACAGACTACAACTCACAGTTAAAAAGGAGAACCGCTCACTTATAAAGGTACAAGCAATATATAAAAAGGAACATACATCACTTAAAAAGGTACAAGTCAGAGTTAAAAATGAGAACAGTAAACTTAAAAAGGAACCAAAAACATTAAAAAGGCAAAACTTCAAACTTAAAAATGTGCACTGACTTAAAAGGGAACAAACTACACTTAAAAAGGTACAACGCTCATTTAAAAAGGAGAACACCAAACATAAAAAACTACAACTCACAATTAAAAGGGAACAACTTTACACTTAAGAATAACTGTTGTCTTACGAAAGTGTACAAAATTCAAAGACCAAGCCTTGGTACATAATTAAGGAGCAATTTGGTCGTAATACAACTTCATGTCCCAATCGTCACAATCTGGATCCCCTGGTCTAGGTGCGACATGATGCATAGGTGATTTGTCCTTCCTTCAATACATGCTCTTTTCTGCTATGAGGGCATTTTTTTGGCTTCTTTGAAGAATTTTCTCGGCTAAGGAAACTCGACGTCTAGTAGACGGTCTTCCTGGACGGGTTACTTTGTCTGGATTGCGCAAAGAGGTACCACCGGGCACAACTTCATCAACTATGGGAGGGGCGTGGGGAATGTTAATACGAGACCTGAGCCACTCTATACACTTCACGACCTTGAGATACCTTTCATGAGAAATGAATGCTTCCTGTGCAATCCAAAGAACGCGACCCATTATGTCAGCGTGACGACTCAGCGCATCCTTCTCCAATACGTCATCGTCTTGGTACATCTTGTCTCCATAGCTCCGACGAATATCCTTCCGCTATCGATCTGTGATGTAAGACGGTGGGAGTAATGTATTAGGATCTAGCCGTGCAAATACTGTTGGTTTTTTAGCCTTAATCTTTATTTAGTTTTGATGATTAAGTAATCTAATCTTAATCTATATTTAATTAATCAACCTAGACAATCAAAGTAAGCAAACATGAATACATGCATTGCATATATATTCGTGTATTTGCGATATTCTTTATAGGTTAATCAAGCTAAGGAGCTTTGGACAAGAAGATAAAGACTCAAGACATGTAATCAAGCTTTGGACCAATATGTAATTTAGTATAATTTGAGTCCTTAGGATTAATGTAAACTTGAGCACATTAGGATTCTGTCCCGTATCCCCACGGTTAACCGAACCCCAATCGGTAAACCGAATCATGTAGAGTTCGGTCCACCGAACACCTTGCGGTCAACCGTGTAGAATCCTTTAGGTGTTCCCTGGAATAACCACCTCGGTATACTGAACCACCTTCGGTAGACCGCAATAGCTTGGACCGGTTTTGGACTTTGCTCCAACGGTCGTATTTAAATCTTGACCTAAAGCCCAATTGACTTATCCATATTCGGTACACCGAACTTCATTCGGTCAACCGAATCATATTGCTTTAGGTGTCCAACGGCTATTAAACTTGACCGTTATTGATAAACAATTTCCCACGCATTGTCAGCGCAAAACCAGTGCAAACTTCGGACTACCGAAGTATAGACGGTCAACCGAACCTAGCATAAACAGAACCCTACCAAACTTACTGTCCATTTTGGAACGGTTAACCGAATCATATTCGGTACACCGAAAAACATTAGGGTTGCTAGTTAGAGAGCTACTGGAGTTGAGTTAGCAGTTCACCGAATAGAATTCGGTAAACCGAAAAGACCATCTTCGATAATCCGTTGGGTTAACGGTCTACCGAAGAGCGTGCAAATTCTACCCGAACTTTTGTCACATCATCACATTTCATGGGTCAACTTTCTCACCCACTCCCCAACGGCTCTAAGAGCTTTGAAGCCTATATAAGGACCTCATTAGAAGTACAACAACTAGCACTACACTCTCCAAATATCAAGTATCCTTGTGCTATCTTTCCCAAACCTTCAAAGCTCAAATCCTATACACTCAAGCCAAAACTTCACCACTTGTATTCCTAGATCCATATCATAATCCAAGTGTGCTCAAAGTTAGAGTGTCATTAGCAAGAGTTGTGATTCCATTCTTTCATCCAAATCACAAGAGTTGTAATAGCTTCAAGGAAGCTCCGTTTCGGGTTGTGAGAGGAGACACAGGCGAGGCGAGGTTGTTCGCGAGGCTCGGGTTTGTAAAGGTGTTGATCTCGGCCCGGTAACGGAGATCGGATAGTGGAAACCACAAGCGAGGCTCGAGGGACGAGCGGGGCTTGTGAGTGAGGACTAGGACCCGGGGAGGGTGCCGAACCTCGTTAAATCGGGCGTCAACTTCAACGTTGGTTTGCAAGTTCTCTTTCTCTTAGAATAACCCTTGCATGATTAGTTGTTAGTTCGTAATTAAGTCTTAATTCCGCATCTTGTTTAATTACGATCACTAGAGGGCCTCATACAATCCCCACATTTGGTATCAGAGCTTTGTTAGCTAAATTTATTTTCTTAATCGAAATATTAGCATGGCTCAATCTAATCGTAGTGAGGGTTTATCAACTAATAAACCACCTCTTTTTAATGGCCTATATTATGATTATTGGAAAAAGAGGATGAAAATTTATTTGCAATCACATGATTTAAATTTTTGGTCTTTTATTTTAAAATCATACACCCCACCAAATGATGATGAGATTATTTCATTAACCAAACCCAAAATTAAGGAGGCGGAAATTAATGCCCGCATTATGAATATGTTATATTGTGGTCTTAATGAAAATGAATATATTCGAGTGAGAGGGTGTGAGAGTGCTTATGAAATATGGCACACTTTAGAAATGCATCATGAGGGATCCACTAGATTAAAAGAAACTAGGATTAATCTACTCATGCATAAGTATGAATTGTTTCATATGCTACCCGGTGAAAACATAAGCGAGATGCACATTCGCTTCACCGAGATTATTAACTCCCTTAGTGCTCTTGGAAAGATTTTTAGCAAGGGAGAAATGACAAGGAAGATTCTTCGGTCTCTCAACGACGATTGGGAAGAAAAGACAACCGCAATAGAAGAAGTGCAAGATCTAACGAAGTTGTCGGTTGAAGAACTCATGGGAAGTCTCATGACATATGAGATACAAATGAAAGACCGAAATGAGAAGAGAGTCAAGAAATCCTTAGGGCTACACGTCGTCGCCAATTCGATCAAAGAAGATAGTGATATCGAGGAACAATTGGTGACACATCAATTCAAGGAATTTCTCAAAGAAGAGAAAGAAAGGAGAAAATAGAAGAAGAAGAGCAAGAGAAAAGAGAAGAAGAAAGCTCTTAAAGCTACTTGGGACACTTCATCATCTTCATCAATTGAAGGCGAATTCGCCTCAATGTGCTTCATGGCAATAGAAAACGATGATAGTGAGGTATCTTCTTGCTCTAGTCATGATTCAATTGATTCAAATGATTCAAATGCATATAATGAACTTCAATGTGAATTCAATGAATTGCTTGAAAATTTTGAGAAAATTTGTCAAAAGAATAAACTAGCAAGAAATAAAATCAATGAGCTACAATCTCAAATTGAATCTATCATGAATGATAAGAATGAATTACTTGCTAGTCATGATAAAATTGCATTAGAGAACACTCAATTAATTGATGAAATTGCAACTCTAAATGCAAAACCTTCGTGTAGTGTTGATATTCAAGATCTAATTGCTAAGAATGTTCAATTATAGAAAGATCTTGAAAAATTCACAAGTGGAAAGAAAATGCTTGATATGCTTATTGGTAGTCAAAGACAATCACTAGATAAACATGGTATAGGTTTTTATGCTAATAACTTTAAGAACCATGTTATTCACACTACTTTGAATGGAGAGCATTTTGTACTGAATAAAACTTCCTCAAGTATTTGGGCACCTAAAACCAAAATAGTTTGGGTTCCAAAAACTAACATGATTGGACCCAAGCAAAAATGGGTACCAAAATCTTCAATTGTAGGTACTTGAAGGAGGAAATCGGTGGTGACCGGATGAGCTTCAAAGAAAAATTTAAAGCCGGTTGCATCACCGAATACGGGTTGAGTCAATTCAAAGCGCCACGGCGGTATAAATTTTGATTGATTCTAATCTAAATTTTAGAGCTTAATAGACATATCTTATGATATAATTCATTGCATATCTTATACCCTATTCATTGCATATCATATACCACATCCATAATCATAAATGTGAAATTGTAAAATGGATGTTAAATAGGCTAAGAGGGAGAATAGAAATGCACTTAATTGTTAATACTCATTGTTGCTATTTAGCCTAATTGATAGGCGGAGCCTAAAATTGCAAAATCATATAATTAAGGGGGAGAATTAGATATCTCTTACCTTTGCATCAAATGCTTAATGTTTGCTTTTTTATTGATGTCAAAGGGGGAGAAGAATTAGGATGAGCTTCAATTTTAAATAAACTATGCACGTTGTTAATGGGAGAAATCTTATAAATGCATAGATTACATATATATTAAGAAACAAAACTTATAGAAAGGGGAGAATTAAAATTGAACTCAAATATTAAGATATAGATTTGCCATCATCAAAAAGGGGGAGATTGTTGGCTTTTTAGCCTTAATCTTTATTTAGTTTTGATGATTAAGTAATCTAATCTTAATCTATATTTAATCAATCAACCTAGACAATCAAAGCAAGCAAACATGAATACATGCATTGCATATATATATTCGTGTATTTGCGATATTCTTAATAGGTTGATGAAGAATCAAGCTAAGGAGCTTTGGACAAGAAGATAAAGACTCAAGACATGTAATCAAGCTTTGGACCAATATGTAATTTAGTATAATTTGAGTCCTTAGGATTAATGTAAACTTGAGCACATTAGGATTCTGTCCCGTATCCCCACGGTTAACCGAACCCCACTCGGTAAACCGAATCATGTAGAGTTCGGTCCACCGAACACCTTGCGGTCAACCGTGTAGAATCCTTTAGGTGTTCCCTGGAATAACCACCTCGGTATACCGAACCACCTTCGGTAGACCGAAATAGCTTGGACCGGTTTTGGACTTTGCTCCAACGGTCGTATTTAAATCTTGACCTAAAGCCCAATTGACTTATCCATATTCGGTACACCGAACTTCATTCGGTCAACCGAATCATATTGCTTTAGGTGTCCAACGGCTATTTAACTTGACCGTTATTGATAAAAAATTTCCCACGCATTGTCAGCGCAAAACCCGCGCAATCTTCGGACTACCGAAGTATAGACGGTCAACCGAACTTAGCATAAACAGAACCCTACCAAACTTACTGTCCATTTTGGAACGGTTAACCAAATCATATTCGGTACACCGAAAAACATTAGGGTTGCTAGTTAGAGAGCTACTGGAGTTGAGTGAGCGGTTCACCGAATAGAATTCGGTAAACCGAAAAGACCATCTTCGGTAATCCGTTGGGTTAACGGTCTACCGAAGAGCGTGCAAATTCTGCCCGAACTTTTGTCACATCATCACATTTCATGGGTCAACTTTCTCACCCACTCCCCAACGGCTCTAAGAGCTTTGAAGCCTATATAAGGACCTCATTAGAAGCACAACAACTAGCACTACACTCTCCAAACATATGGTATCCTTGTGCTATCTTTCCCAAACCTTCAAAGCTCAAATCCTATACACTCAAGCCAAAACCTCACCACTTGTATTCCTAGATCCATATCATAATCTAAGTGTGCTCAAAGTTAGAGTGTCATTAGCAAGAGTTGTGATTCCATTCTTTCATCCAAATCACAAGAGTTGTAATAACTTCAAGGAAGCTCCCTCTCGGGTTGTGAGAGGAGACACGGGCGAGGCGAGGTTGTTTGCGAGGCTCGAGTTTGTAAAGGCGTTGATCTCGGCCCGGTAACAGAGATCAGATAGTGGAAACCACAAGCGAGGCTCGAGGGACGAGCGGGGCTTGTGAGTGAGGACTAGGACCCGGGGAGGGTGCCGAACCTCGTTAAAACGGGCGTCAACTTCAACGTTGGTTTGCAAGTTCTCTATCGCTTAGAATAACCCTTGCATGATTAGTTGTTAGTTCGAGATTAAGTCTTAATTCCACATCTTGTTTAATTACGATCACTAGAGGGCCCCATACAATCCCCACAAATACGACCAGGAGGTGACAACAAGGAATACCAACACGCTTAAACAGTTTACAATCGCATGTCAAGTTCAAACTTGTCCTCTGTACAAGGAAACGTTTCGATCACAGTTGCTCACCGACCCGTACACGTTCAATCACCTTGTAATGAAATGCGTCAGCTGATTGCAACTCCTCGGTTAGGTCGCAGTTCATCATCTTACCAATTTGTAACTGTACTTTCTTGAAAACCCCTACGGTATACAACTCGCTCATTTGACTCTTGAAGGGATATATTGAAACCATTTGGGTTTCTTATGCAGGCAATCGAAATCCGATTGCACTTCCTTCTCGTACTTGTGACGTAGAGCAAGTTCGTACTGTTGAACAAACTGCTTAAGGGTGGTTCTAGAAGATAAGTACTTGTCGAAGAAGGAGTTCATACTTTCGCTTCTTTGGGTAGAAGCCATTCCAGTGAAAAAACAATCACACAGGTAAGCAGGTACCCAAGACTCACGGATACCGTAAATTGTTTGGAGCCAACTATGTTCTTGAAGGTCAAAATCAACCAGGAAACCGTGCCAATTCCGCTCAAATTCAGCTGGGTTTTTTGAGTCGTAGACAATCAAATTTAGATCAAATAACATGTGTTGTCGATACTTCGTCGGCAACTTCACGGGAGCTTTGTTCATTATGTGTCAAATGCAAAATCAGTGTCTGGCATTTGGGAAGACATTCCTTACAGCAGCAGTAATGGCCCCACATTGGTCTGTTATGATTGCTGGTGGAGGGATATCTGAAAGGAAAAAAACCACTATAAAGGAAACGAGGTCACTAAAAAAGGAACAGACATCAATTAAAAAGGAACATACATCACTTAAAAAGGAACAGACTTCACTTAAAAAGGAACAGACTTCACTTAAGAAGGAGCATACATCAATTAAAAAGGAACATACATCACTTAAAAAGTAACAAACATCACTTAAAAAGGAACAGACAACACTAAAAAAGGAACATACTACACTTAAGAATGAACATACATCAATTAAATATGAACATACATAACTTAAAAAGGAACAGACTTCACTTAAAAATGGACAGACATCACTTAAAAAGGAACAAACTTCACTTAAGAAGGAACATACATCAATTAAAAAGGACCAGACATCACTTAAAAAGTAACAGACGTCACTTAAAAAGGAACAGACAACACTAAAAAAGGAACAACTACACTTAAGAAGGAACGGACATCACTTAAGGAGGAACATACATCAATTAAAAAGGAACAGACACCACTTAAAAAGGAACAGACATCAATTAAAAAGGAACAGACATCACTTAAAAAGGAACAGACATCACTTAAAAAGGAACATACTACACTTAAGAAGGAACAAACATCACTTAAGAAGGAACATACATCAATTAAAAAGGAGCAGACAACACTAAAAAGGGACAGACATCATTTAAAAAGGAACAAACATCAATTAAAAAGGAACAAACATCACTTAAGAAGGAACAAACATCACTTAAGAAGGAACAGACTTCACTTAAGAAGGAACATATATCACT
The DNA here is from genome assembly GCA_963682175.1 of Triglochin maritima. Lineage (NCBI taxonomy): Eukaryota > Viridiplantae > Streptophyta > Magnoliopsida > Alismatales > Juncaginaceae > Triglochin > Triglochin maritima. Next base: position 35,257,821 of record OY821773.1, on the reverse strand, counting down.
TAAAAAGGAGCAAACAACACTAAAAAAGGGACAAACATCACTTAAGAAGGAAAATACATCAATTAAAAAGGAACAGACATCACTTAAAAAGGAACATACATCACTAAAAAATGAACAGACTTCACTTAAGAAGGAACATACATCAATTAAAAAGGAACATACATCACTTAAAAAGGAACAAACATAAATTAAAAAGGAACACACAGTCACTCAAAAGGTTTTAGAAAGAACTTAAAAAGGAACACACAACACTTAAAAAGGAACACACATCAGTTAAAAAGGAAAACCAATAACTCAAAATTCCTAAAGGACAACCCAATCAAAGCGAGTACGAACTCTACATACATACCTCCCATACATGAAATCCACGTGTGAAAGAGTCATATGTAGTTTTCAGTGGTCTCGGAAGACAGCAAAGCGCAACCGAGCAACACAGACTCGAAATGGTGATTAACTCCCACAAATTGTGCAAAGGGCATGTCGTATTTGTTTGTGAGGTACGTAGTGTCGAAACATATAGCATCCCCAAAGTATGAATAGGCAGCCCTGGAACGGAAGTCGGCCCAGAAAACGTTCCTTAGTCTTCCCTCGTCATCCATATCCACGACATAGAAAAACATTGCATCAATCTTCTGCATCTTAATGAAATAGTTCTGAAGAGCTTGTGCATCGCCGGGTCCCATTTTCAAATTCCTTACTTCGGTTATAACATTCCTGCACACACACAAAATATTAAGGCCGCAAATTTCTACAAACAAAATAACGTACAAAAGTTTTCAAACCTTAGGTCTCTATCGTTAAAAGTAAGTTTGTCATGCCCCCAGCCTCCACAACAAACGATTGCATGGTCTTAGCAGCAGAGATTCTAGAAGCATTATTGCACGTTATTCGTGCTATGACGGCCTCAGGTACAAATCGTTTCTGTCTTAGAAAACGCATCTGGTGCTCCTGCAGCATTTCATGGTTATGATTGAGATCGACAAAGTTAATATGGTAACCCCTTGCTGGGTTTCCAGATACCCTGATGCGAGCCGTGCACTGAACTCTACTAGATAAATGTGGCTTCATTATGCCTTGCCGTTGGTTTGTTGGTGTCTTACCCTCCTTGGAACAAGTAAGAGTAGCCCAGGTAACAACACCAGCGTCATAATGAGTATGTCGTAGCTTAACACTAAAACCACAAACATCAGCATAGTCGTTGTAAAAGACTCTTGCTCCTTCGAAAGAGGGGAAAATTTTCTTCTCCTTAGAAACGTTTAACGACATTTCCATTTAAGTGAAGATTTCTCTCAAAACGAAGAGAAATGAACGAAAATGAAAAAGAAAGGAAGAAGTGACGGTGGACATTCTGTGCATCTTCGTCAAAAAGATGTATGGAGCAGGTAGGAGCGCCAAAATAAATGATATGATTTGGAGCACGTCTGATTTGAGATGCAGTAAATGTGGTTGCCCCCTCTGCATAAAAAATATTAAAACTTTGGCTGAGCTGGATTTGTCCAACTCAGCAGCGTCCCGGAGAGCGGCTACTAAACATTTCCCAATAATTTAGTTTTCCAAAATAAAACGTATGTAGATATTTGTACTTGCTATGAAGTTTTTTAGCATGAAAATGTATTGAGGTGTACACCATCAGTTTTCAGGATATGCCATCTCTATTTCTAGCATGCTCAATACATATTTATCTCATTCTTGTGCATCAAAGGATGAGTTTGTAGTGGCCCGTGTGTTGTAGTCTTTGAAATTAGAGTGCTTGGTCAAGAAGCATTTCACCAATTGGACCTTAACGTCATGAAGACATTAAATCAGATGAAACCTAACATATCTGATGCAGTTTTACTTATGAAACATATTCTTGGCATATCTAGTGAAAACATCAGTACCTTCTCACCTTCGACTTGCAAAAGTTCCGGTCAAGGAAATTGCCTGTAAGTTTTATTCGATGTGTTATTTTTTATATTTCTTGTCGTGTTAAAATAAAGATATATTTCTGTTCCCAGATGTAATCATACTTTTAACAAACTCTTTTGTAATATGGTGCATTTATATTTGACTTTTTTATGAGTAATGTCCACACTCTTGATGGTTTTAATCATTGCGTCCATTTGATTATAATAGTTTAAATTTTCTGTTGTTTGGGATGTTACATTAATAATCTACTAATCTTGGTACATATTATGTCTATATATGTTCATGTTGGACGCATCATTACATGGCATGAGCAAAACGAAGAATCAATAAAGAGTAAATAATTGTGTTTCATTGAGGAATCCAGAAATAGAAGGTATCTTTTCATTTTTAAAAACCTTGAGAAGGCTACCCGTTTTATCATAAAAAGGTGAAAAACACAAAAAATGAGTATTTGCTTGAGTACACTTGTGAAGTACTTACGTTGGAGATGTAGGATACTTAAGAAAAGAATTGAGTTAATTGATGTAACCACTAGAAGAAAGGTAAATAGTTTGTGTGTAAGAGACTAAATGGGTCGGTGAATAGGCTAAAGAAGTTGAAAATACAGATTTTAAACTTTGGTTCGCTGAGAATGATAGAAATAAGAATGAATAGGGATCACGGTAAACAAGAGATAGAAAATGAGGTGGTAGAAGTTAATACACAAGGAAACATAATTATTTTGATCTTAATTGGTTATTGAAAAGTTAAATTTGAATGTGTTAGTGTTTTTGCCCCACAATTAAATCTAAGCAACATTGTAATAAAAATTCTAGGAGGACCTTGATACGGTGGTTAGAGAGATTCTTTAGTGAACAACTTTGATAGGAGGAGATTTTAATGGACACGTCGGTAGAGATGGTAGAGGTTTTGAATCGATAAAGGCTCTGGATATGAAAATAGAAACCAAAAATGGGAAGCTTCCCTAAATTTTGGAGCTGCCTATGATCCTATGGTGGTTAAGACTCCCTCTAGGAAACAAGATTATTATATTTACTTATAGTAGTAGTCAGCATCATAGACAGATATATTTTATGTTGCCAGAAGAGGACCGAGGAGCTTGTATTGATTGCAAGGTTAAACCCGGTGAGTGTGTAGTAACCAAGTATAGATTGGTGGTATTTGATTTTCAATTCAGGCTGTCTTAGACGGATAGAGATATAAAAAACGCAAGGACGAGGTGGTGGAATCCATAAGGCCGTCATTGGTTTAAGGATATGTTGATTAAAGAAGGACCTTGGGTTGTGGAAAATGATGCAAACAAAATGATAAATTGCATTCGGAAGATAACTAATGAAGTGTGTAGAAAGAGTAAAGGAAATAAACAGGAGCCTCAAGATACCTTCGGGTGGAATAAGAAGGTTAAAAAATAATTAAAGAATGTTATAGGTGCTGGTATAATCATAAGGTGACAGCGAGCGGTCGGAGGTGACTACGAGGGGGTCGGTGGTGCTAAGGTTAGGGTTGTTTGGGTCGGTTGGGGGATTTTGCATGAAAACCCTAGGTTTTGTTCGTATTGGGTTAAATGATTTAATTGTAAATATTGCAAAAACAACTTAGATTATTGTGTTTTGTAAAATATTAATTAATTAGGATAATTTCGGAATAAAGCCGGGAGTTAATTGTATTTGAATAAATAATAAATAATTGGGTTAATTGTTGGAAAACCCTGGATTTTATTGTATTTCAATAAATAATAAATAATTGGGTTAATTGTTGAAAAAACCTTCGATTTAATTGTATTTGAATAAAAAATGAATAATTGGGTTAATTGTTGGAAAAACCCTAAATTTAATTGTCTTTGAATAAATGATGAATAGTTGGGTTAATTGCTGGAAATACCCTCGACTTTTCATAATTGTAGGAAATAATTAAATTAGGGAAAATTGTTCTTTTCCCCTGGACTTTCCATATATTTGTAGAAAATTATATTAGTTGGATAATTTACTATTTTTCACCTGAACTTATGAGATTTGTGATTTGAAGTGGAGCTTTAGTGGAGTTACACGTAAACCCCTGTGACTGTGGGTTTTAGAGCTATAGTTTTATTATGTAGCATTTATGATTCTCTAGTCTTATTTATGCTGATTTCTTTATGTTTTTGTCGGGGTTGTGTGACCCGTGCTTTTGGGGTAAATTGTTTTTACCCCCTTGCCTTATGAGATGTGCGAGGTTCGTGGAACCGATTGTCACCCCCACGTTGTTACGAGTGGTCGTTGAAGAGTTGCTCACAGACTCAGTCGTGTGGTCGAGTGGCGAGGATGGCGTGTGAGGCGCGTATGACTAGCAGTTAGGGTTTCCCCTATATTGTGGCGGTTCAGGAGGGTCCACGCACATTGTGACGAGTGACAATTAGAGTTGGGCTTACGGGGTCGGACGTGTGGTTGGCTCCCGAAGTTGTGCGCGGAACTGGTAAGCTTACTAGCATTGTGAAGAATGGTCGTTGAAGTTGGCCTCACAGGGTTGGGCGTGTGACTGGGGTAGGGCATTGCCTTGTGGATCATATATGCGGTCTTGTCGAGGGTGCACGCTCGGCCTTGCTAGGACACGTGATTGCCTTGGGACGTGTGACAGTTCTGTCATTAGAGCAATTTAGTGTTGCCTTGTTGATCGAATGCGCAGTAGGGTCGAGGTGCACGCCCGGCCTTGCTGGGATGGTCGTCGTGGGACACGAGACCAGTGTGACCTGTATGGACGGTGTGGTCTGGTACAATGTCGAGTTGGGGTGGTGTACAAAGTCTTGTTTTCGAGACTTAGGCGTGTCTTGTGTGTGTGCAGGTGAGACTCAGTAGGCGACTTGGGCTTGAGACGCGTGTACTAGATCTGATGAGTTTGGTTGTCTTGTATTTTCTTGCTCCTCTTAGTAGTCATGTAGTAGGAATTCAGAGTTTCTTGAATTTTTCTTCCGCATTGTACTCTGACATTGACATTATGTTATGTTTTAATTCAGACCTCGACTTGACTACTTTTCGTTAATGTCTCTTTTCCGCTTGTTTATAGTTATGATTGATTGTTGTGTCCCGAGTGCGGATTAGGGGCGTTACAAATCACAACCACCATAATCTAGTCATCTTTTTCAAGCCTTTCTTGAGTTTCCAACATCTTATCTCTATTCCGGGCCGAGACCACCGCTATTACACCGCAAACCTTGCGAACACCCTTGCCTTGCTCGATTTTGCCTCTCACAACCCGAGAAGGAGTTTCCACAAAGCTTTACAACTTTAATGATTCTTGCAAATGGAATTGGAATCACTGACACTCTAGACTAAATCACATTTGGCTATGATGAGAGTTGATACAAGAGTGGTGAAATTTGGCTTTGAGTGTTGAAAATGAGAGTTGGAAGAGTTTGATGTTTGGACACAAATGATAGGAGTATAGAGAGGTATCTTGATGTTTAAAATTCCTGTATAAACTCTTAATTATAAGGTTCCAAGCTCTACTGGTCATTTGGGAGAGTTGGTGAGATATTGATCGAAAAAGGATATGGTTTGACTTAAGCTCGAGCAGAAATATGCACATATTCAGTCGATTGTTTGAAGATCGGTTGTACGAAATAAATAGTTGACTTGGTCAAAATTAAGTTTTCAGTTGACAAAACTAAAGACGGATAATCGATCACCAATTTCTAGTAACTTTTGTCGAATTTTCTCTGATTCAATTTCAGTTGACCAAATTTGGTTCGATTGGCCGATCCAAAATAATAGTAAGGATTTAATCGACTATGTCACAAGATTTTGGTCATCCGGGACCAATTCAGTCGTTTAGATCAAGAGTTTATCTTTTAGCGCCAACGGTTGAAAATCAAATACCGGTTGTGAGTCCAACAGTTATATTGACATGTGGAAAAATCATTGCGCGTTAGAGGCCATGAAGTGAACGGTTGATCGATAGGAGACTGATCTTCCAAAAATAGACAAGGCAAATGGGCTATAAGGCAAGATGCATGTGTGACCGTTGGAGTCAAATTGAAAACCATTTCAAGGGGATTCGGTCGATCTGTTTAGGATACGATCGTCCGAGTGGACAATTCCAGTAAGGATTCTAACGACTATTGATAAGATAGGTGTAGGATCGTATGACCTCTAATTATTCTAATCAAATTCTTAAATCTCTACTTGATAATGCAGTGGAAACTATAATTGAAAAACACAATTGAAGATAGACAACACAAATCCCAAATGGACAAGGCGAGTTTTATAGAGGTTCGACACCCCACCCGGGTCCTACTTCCTCTCTTGCAAGCTTTAGTCGACCCCGCGAGCTCTGCGTATGTCTTCACTATACACTCCTTATTCCGGGCCGGAAGAGAACACCTTTACAACACGAACTCGCGAACAATCCTCGTCGAGCTCGATTTCTTCCTCTCACAATCTGAGAGGGATGCTTCAGCCCTTCACCGAAACCTTTAACTTTGACAACAACAAACGTGAGTGGATCAAACACTCTCTAACTTGAGAACACTTTGAGTAAGATATGGAATTGATCAAATGTGTAAAGTTTTGGCTCTTGAGTGTAGGAGTGAGATTTTAATTGTGAAGGATTTCTCTCTACTGTATGTATGAGTTTGGAGTATGAGAGTTGTGTAAATAAGGTGTGTGAACCTCTATTTATAAGATCCTATGGTTTGTAGCCATTGATGAAGATTTGATTGAAGTTTGTGTAAGATACACAAAATAGAATTCTAAGTTCAGCAAATCAGTCCTAAATCGGTCGACCGATACGGAATAAACGGTCGACTATTTTCTCAAGTATAAGGAAACGTTCGAGCCAACTTAAGCTACGGTCAAACCAATTGGGCTACAACTTAAGTCATCGGTCGAACCAAATGTGAGGGCGGTCGACCGATTAGAGGGTTTTGACAAGGTAAAAGATTAGTGGTTGAATGCAAGAATAAGGTTCATTCGACCGAAAAATAACAAGCACTTTTGGTGCACAAAATTGTCTGCATCTGGTCGACTGCCATGAAGGTATCGTTCGACTGGTGGCCAAGTGTATTTACGGGTTTAGGAGAATTATACGAATACAACTGTTGTATAATGCGACAAGAATAACGGTCATATGAAAATGTGTACAATGGTCGACCGAAAAGGTGAAATTGGTCGACCAGTGGAGTTAGGTAAAATCACTATTTTTAAAACCTTTAACCAGTAGAAATGGTCGAGCGGAAAACTAGTTCGGTCGAACGAACCGGTAGACAGGCAAAAGTTTAGTTAAAGTGATTTTCCCATCTAAGTTTGGGTGACTTATTGAAGTATAATTGATATGAGATTTTGTGTGTGACTTCTACAAGGAACCTAATGTGTATATGAATAGATTTTAACTCTTCTATACTCAAGTTCATATAAATTCCTAAGACTCAAATAAAAGGTAAAATTACTTGTCTTTAAGTAGTTTGATTACATGTCTTAACTTCATTCCATTTTTCCTTAAGTTTTGATCACCTGTAGATGTTAGCACAATACAATGTATATTCTATGCATGATGTGTGCTACTCTACATTTGATTTTGATTAAGATTAGGTTAGTTAAATAATCATAATATTGATTAAGGCCAAAAAGCCAACAATAGGTTCGGTCATCCTTTAGGTGTTTCGTCGATCGAATTGGACTGTGACAGAATCTTAGTGCTCAAGTTTCTAATTGATCCTATGGATTAAATAAATGTAAAATTAGAATTATTGTTCTAAAGCTTTACTACAAACTTGAGTCTGTCTAAATGTTTCTTCTCCTCATAATTTTGATCAACCTATTAAGATGATTTATATACATACAAGTATATATGCAATGCATGTAATCATGTCTGACCATTTTGATTGACTAGGTTGATTGATTAGGATTAGTTTGATTAATCATCAAAATTAATTTCGATTAAAGCTTAAAAGTAAACAACAATAACGTAGTAGAACTTGAGGACCATTAATAAGATACAAGTAGATAGTTTGTGTGTAGCATTATGGAAGTCGAGGTCAAGGAAGCTCTAAAAGGGATGATAGTAGGCAAGAGTTTTGGTCATGATAATATACCGATTGTGGTGTGGAGATGCCTTGGAGATAGGGTTATATTGTTGTTAACAAGATTGTTTCATAGTATTTTTAGGACAAATAAAATATCAAATGAGTGGAGAAAGAATATCTTAGTACCAATATACAAGAATAAATGAAATATTCAAAGTTACACTAACTATTGAGGGATCAAACTTAGTTGAGTGAGAGAGTAATTGAACATTGTCTTAGGAGGGACTGAAGTTAAAGATAACTAATTTGCTTTAATGCCTAAAATATCGATAACCAAGGCTATATTTTTCATTGCACTACAACTCGTGGGGACGTAAAGGGCCTAAAAGAAGAATTTAGGCATGGTGTTATTGATCTAGGGAAGGTATATGACAGAGTGCCTAGAAACGTCATGTGGTGGGCTCTTAAGAAAAAGAAAGGGGCAACAAAATATGTAAACCTAATTGAAGACATGTATGATGGAGTTGTAACTAGTGTAAGAGTCTGTAATAGTGATACTAATGTCTTTCCTTTATAATAGGACTATATCAAGGGTTAACTTTAAGTCTTGATCTTGTTACTTTAGAAATAGATGAGGTAACCAAAGAAATACGTGGTGAGGTCCCGTGGTGCATGTGTGTTTTACAGATGTTATAGTTTTATTTGATAATAGTAGTGTAGGTTTTGACAGAAAATTAGAGTGGTGAAGAGATACCTTAGAATCAAAAGGCTCTCGATTAAGTAGGACAAACATTGAATACATCATGTGCAATTTCAGTGGTGCCAATATAAATGAACGAGTCAACGAGATGTGAAATGTACGGTTAGGTTGTGTACGAAGGATATCTTTAGATTTTTTTTCATCATTTATCATTGAAAGTTCGAACAATATTGTACTTATTTGTTAAAGTTTAATGGATCTAATTATGATATTTCAAAGTTTAGGAGTTCGATTAAAATCAAACAACAGTTTAAGAAGTTATTTGAAAAGAAAAATATCAATTTAATATGTTACTTAATTATTTTTAATCTAAACATGATAGATCTTCTTTAAATTGTGTTAAAGATGATAACACGAAATCCTAATATATAGAAATTATTTGGAATGATAATACAGACGGACGCGGGCATCACGGACACGCCTTACGTGGATCTGTACAACTCAGATATTTTCTTTGAGTCAGCGTCCAGTCAGCAAAATTTCTCTTCGTGCGTTTTGGTCTTTTTAAAAAACGCCGGTTCTTTAAGTTGAACGATTCATTTCCCAATACACAGATAAGACAGTGTGCAGACCCTAGGACATCGTGCAGTCTCATTATTCGTGCAGAGCCCACACTTATCATAATAAAATATTTGTTTTTAAGTTTTACGTTGGATCAACTTAATTTGTCTACCTTACTTTATGTGTGTGTGTAGTTTACATTATGTGTTTGTCCTGTTTACGTTATGTGTCTGTCCGGAATAAGTGTATTTGCAGTCCGGAATGTGTATTTGTTGTCCGGAATAAGTGTATTTGTTGTCCGGTTTAAGAATAAAGTGTGTCCAGAAACATAACATAAAGTTTGTCCGGAATAAGTGTATTTGCAGTCCGGAATAAGTGTATTTGTTGTCCGGAATAAGTGTATTTGTTGTCCGGTTTAAGAATAAAGTGTGTCCAGAAACGGAACATAAAGTTTATCCGGAATAGTGTATTTGCTGTCCGGAATAAGTGTATTTGTTGTCCGGAATCGGAATAAGTGTATTTGTAGTCCGGAATAAGTGTATTTGTTGTCCGGTTTAAGAATAAAGTGTGTCCAGAAACGGAACATAAAGTTTGTCCGGAATAAGTGTATTTGCTGTCCGGAATAAGTGTATTTACAGTCCGAAATAAGTGTATTTGTTGTCCGGTTTAAGAATAAAGTGTGTCCAGAAACGGAACATAAAGTTTGTCCGGAATAAGTGTATTTGTTGTCCGGAATAAGTGTATTTGTTGTCCGGAATCGGAATAAGTGTATTTGCAGTCTGGAATAAGTGTATTTGTTGTCCGGAATAAGTGTATTTGTTGTCCGGTTTAAGAATAAAGTGTGTCCAGAAACGGAACATAAAGTTTGTCCGGAATAAGTGTATTTGCTGTCCGGAATAAATGTATTTGCCGTCCGGAATCGGAATAAGTGTATTTGTTGTCCGGAATAAGTGTATTTGCTGTCCGGAATAAGTGTAGTTGTCCAGAATAAGAAGAAAGTGTGTTCAGAAACGGAACAGAAAGTTTGTCCGGAATAAGTGTATTTGCTGTCCAGAATAAGTGTAGTTCCTGTCCGGTTTAGGAAGAAAGTTTGTCTTGTTTATGTAGAAAGTTTGTCCTGTTTTGTCTTGTTTATGTAGAAAGCTTGTCCTGTTTTGTCCTGTTTATGTAGAAAGTTTGTCCTGTTTTGTCATGTTTATGTAGAAAGTTTGTCCTGTTTATGTAGAAAGTTTGTCCTGTTTATGTAGAAAGCTTGTCCTGTTTTGTCCTGTTTATGTAGAAAGTTTGTCCTGTTTATGTAGAATGTTTGTCCAGTTTATGTAGAAAGTTTGTATTGTTTATGTAGAAAGTTTGTCCTGTTTATGTAGAAAGTTTGTCCTGTTTATGTAGAATGTTTGTCCAGTTTATGTAGAAAGTTTGTCCTGTTTATGTAGATACAATGAGAGCACAATGAGATATTGATGGTACATATTATTGATGATAACTATTACACAATAAGATACAATGAGAGCACAAAGACAAACAAACAATACAAGCACAAACACAAACACACAAAAATTACAAAAATAATATATCTTCTCCCAGTAAATCACACACAAACAAACAATACAAACACACACAAATTACAAAGATAATATATATTTTCCCAGTAAATCGGAAAGAAGATGTAAGACTTAAACATGATCGTCTCATTCACGCTGCTTACGTTGTGAAGAACCTTGGGAGTAGACATCAGACGCTTCTTCGACGTAATATCTTACTCGAAATGGTGATTTATTACGGAGAGACGTACGACATAAACCGAACAGACGTAAGTCTTCACCACGGAGCGTTGTACATCTCTTCGGAATAAATCACCATTTCGAGCAAAATATTATTTCGAAGAAGCGTCTGATACCGACTCCCAGGGTTCTTCACAACGTAAGCAGCGTGAATGAGACGATCGATGACACTCTTTCTTTCTTCTTCCTTCTTTTTCTGTCATGGGCACTCCAACAAATGCAGCAAAGATGTTGTGGTGCGAAGTCTTCACCACCGGATCGTCACATTCACGATGCTAACGCTGACAAGAACATCGGGAAGTCTTCGCACCGTCTCATTCACGCTGCTTATGTTGTGAAGAATCCTGGGAGTCGGCATCAGACGCTTCTTCGACATAATATCTTGCTAGAAATGGTGATTTATTCTGGAGAGAAAGAATGAAGAAGAAAGAAAGAGTGTCATCATATTTGTATTTGGGTGGAGAGAGAGAACATGCTGAGTTGAAACACATTTAATGTGATTTGAGTGGACATCAGGAAGAAAAAACAAAAAAAAATCATGCTTTGGTCACGTAAGGGCTGACATTGATGTCCACGTAGAGCGCGTCCGTGACGCGCTGCGTTCATGAAACATTTTCCAATACAGATACCATCGAGATGTCTAATTATAATTCACCAATCATATTTTTCCGGTAATAAAATCTTAACATCACAAGTTCATAACTTTATAATACTGCCCATCTCGGATTTAAAAATCTATATTGAACAAATAAAAAACTTTATCAAATAAAGAATGAAATATTCCTCGAAAAAATAGCCCTCTGTGCTCCCTCCACTTCATCCTCTCTCCACCCTCCCAGTAAATCCATCGCAATCAAACCAATCCATCACCTCCAAACGTTCCAAACCCCAATTCCCTCACCCGATGCCAACCCGGATGCCCTCTCCATAGCCCTGATGGCGGGAGTGGAGCAGCAGCAAGTGACGCTCCCGAATAGCCGCCCTCCGGGGTGCTGCAACCCGGTCCGGAAGCCCGGCCCGATTACGATGGACCACGTGCTCCTCGCCCTCCGCGAGACGAAGGAGGTGCGGGAGGTCCGGATCCGGAGCCTCTTCGACTTCTTCGACGCGGCCAATTCCGGCTATTTGGACTACTCCCAGATCGAGAAGGGCCTTCTGGCGCTCAATATTCCCGCAGAGTATAAGTACGCCAAGGATTTGTTCCGGGTTTGCGACGCGAATCGCGATGGACGGGTCGATTATGCCGAGTTTAGGAGGTATATGGATGCTAAGGAGTTGGAGTTGTACCGCATTTTTCAGGCCATTGATGTCGAGCACAATGGGTGTATTCTGCCGGAGGAGCTCTGGGACGCGCTTGTTAAAGCTGGTACGGGATTCTAATCTGGATTGATGTGAATTTGTTGCTAGGATCAATATCGAGGTGTTTGTAAGATAATTCGTCATTAGCCCCCTTGTCTCTTAATTCCGTGTTTTGTGTAGAACCAGATATGGAATCTTAATTCTGAGATGCGGCATCTGATGTCTGATTGTGCGATTCTTTTGCATTGTATTAAGTGGTGTCTATCAGTTGGTGTAGATATTCATAGAAAAGTTAATTTGCTATGGACTGCAATTACAAATATGAAAATCGTTTATCTTTCTAGCCTCTGCTCTATTTCCCTTAGTTTGACAATAAGATGTTAGTTTTCATTTTGCAGGAATTAAAATTGATGATGAAGAACTTGCACATTTTGTGGAGCATGTGGACAAAGATAACAATGGAATCATAACATTTGAAGAGTGGAGGGATTTTCTTCTATTATATCCTCATGAAGCCACAATTGAGAACATCTATCACCACTGGGAGAGGGTTTGTGTTGTGGATATTGGCGAACAGACTGTTATTCCAGAGGGCATCAGTAAGCATGTTCATGCAAGTAAATACTTGATTGCCGGAGGAATCGCGGGGGCCATTTCTCGTACAGCAACTGCTCCTCTTGACCGCCTCAAAGTTGTTATGCAAGTCCAAACTACAAAAGCACAGATTATACCAGCCATAAAAGAAATATGGAGAAATGGGAGATTTTTGGGGTTCTTCCGAGGGAATGGACTTAATGTAATCAAAGTTGCACCTGAAAGTGCAATCAGATTTTACACATATGAAATGCTAAAGGATGTCATTGTTAATTTGAGAGGAGAAGAAAAGGCTGATATTGGTGCTTCAGGTCGACTCCTTGCTGGTGGCATGGCAGGTGCGGTGGCACAAACTATCATTTATCCCATGGACCTTGTCAAAACACGGCTCCAAACATATGCTTATGATGGAGGAAATGTTCCTAAGCTTTCAACACTTGCAAAAGATATACTCCGTCAGGAAGGACCTCGTGCATTTTACAGGGGTCTTGTCCCGTCTATTCTTGGGATGATTCCTTATGCTGGAATCGATCTTGCTGCTTATGAGACTTTAAAAGACATGTCTAGAACATACATTCTCAAGGATAGTGGTTAGTTCCTCGTATCTTGTAGATTGTCCAATTTTTTTCATCATTTATGGTATTGTTACCCTATGAGTATTATTTGCTTTGGGTACGTGCTCACACACACATCTTGACTAAATGTATTTCACATTAATGGGCAGAGCCTGGTCCGCTAGTGCAATTGGGATGTGGAACTATTTCAGGAGCAGTAGGTGCAACCTTTGTTTATCCCTTGCAGGTTATTCGGACAAGGTATGACCTTCCACTCCTGAAAATTTTAAATATACTTCATTAATAGTTTATCTTTTAAATGTTATGCTTGATTAGAAGCGTAAGTACCACAACTTTCGCAGGATGCAAGCTCAGCGTATGAATGCAGCTGCCACATACAAAGGGATGTCAGATGTTTTTTGGAAGACATTACAGCATGAAGGTTTTGCAGGGTTCTACAAAGGACTTTTCCCTAATCTTCTTAAAGTAGTGCCATCAGCCAGCATCACTTACCTGGTCTATGAGGCCATGAAGAAAAATCTTGCTCTTGATTGAGAATCGTATTCAGTGTAGTAGTCATGCTATTAACCTGGCTAACTATTCGGACGTTTCATGATAGTGACTAACATTGCTAAGAGCTTAGATGTTCTTGTTTCAATTATATGGTGGTTCTTCCAAGTTGAAGTATGACGCCAAGGTTTCTTTATCAAATAACATTGAGAAGGTTGTCCTGAGACCATCAACATCCAACCACCAGGTTTTGTTCTTTCCTTGGTATCTTTATCTTCAGTAAATTGAGTGTTTGAATTCTGTCTATATCATTTTATGTGACCCTGCTCAAATCAAGAACATTTTATATGACGACCCTTCCCTCCATGCGTGCAGGTTTGTCAGTTGTGAAATGTAAATTTGTATTTTTACATCTTAACAAATAATTTTGGTTATCTCTTAATGCTTTAGCCTATAGCATATGGTGTTCTACTTTGTCTTGGGCTTCATTTGAAATTCCATCTGCTAAAAAAAAAATCATTGGTTCTCTTTAGGTCATATTTACCATACCTGGTTTGCCTTGGATAATTTTGAATTTCCTGAAATATTTTACTTAAGCGCATGTATACCTGAATCTCTTATCTTTTCTTCTATCAGTCTATTAGAGCAGCTCTATGTTCTTATAGGTTGAATGAATGTTCCTTTCTTTTCTAATTTATTTGTAATTAGATAATGTTTCTCATCCCATTTCATTTGTTTTCTTGTTCTTGTTTGCAGCTGATTGTATGAAACAAGGGCGCTCTCCTCAATGGACGAAATTGGTTTGTCCCTACTCTTTACTGGTGTGTCTATATATATAAAAGAGGATAAACACCGCTATATTTTCATGTACACATTTGAGGTTCATTATGTTAAACATTGAGATCTCACACGGTTCCCGTTTGATAGTGAATACTGTCAAGTTAAATAAGCATAGTTATTGCTTCTAATAGGCTGCTTTCCTAGAAAAATAAATCTCACGCAGTGTAAAGAGATTAGTATATTATTTTTTTCCTTCAGCATCCACGTAACACTGATCCGAATCCATTCTCGTCTGGTTTGTCGTTTTCAATATGTGAAGATTTCATTTTTTCGGAACATCCTTTTAGGCCCCGTTTGGATTAAAACCTCATTTGAAACCTATGTTTTGGTTCTTAAGTTTTGAATATGACATCCATTTCAAATACCATGTTATGGAAACAAAGTTTCAACAAAAAATGTGTTTGGATGGATAATTATTTTTTATCTGGACTCATTTCACATTCTAAATATACAAACAAACATGAACCCAATTGACGACAAATAATTTGATAACCAAGTTCAAATCCCCAACCAAACACATAGATGCCATCCTTTACCATAAATTATAATGTTAATCCTATCTTGGCATAAAAATACGAGTTGGAACGAGATCGTTGTACTCGTCATGTCGCCAATCTCCTTGTGTTATTATATCATGTGCCACAGTCTTCTACTTTGATATTTCATCAAACACCTACCATGGTCTAAGAACCAACATCTAAACATCACTTCTTATTTTGGCATTTTATCAAACATCACCCATGCGTTCAAAAATAGACATCTGAGCACCAAAACACGAACTTGTGAATATATTAGATCTTCAAATCAAACATCCAAAGCTCAACTAAATTCTAAATATATTGGGTGAAAAGTCAAGCATTTTTTTCTACCACGCACGGGCCCTTTCTTTTATTTATTCATCCCGAAGCTGGCCAATGGCACGTGATGGACCTTTTTGTTCAATTTCTCCTGGAGGAATTGACGAGGGAAAAGGAGAAGACGAGCTGGCTTGGACCGACGAGGGACCCCAAAAAAGATTCCCCAAAACCCTTGACATGGTGGTAGTGGTGTTCTGTTGGAGGCAAAAATGAACAAAGATAGAGAGAAAGACACCTTCAAAAAGAGAAGAGAGGAAAAGACAGAGTGAGAGGTGTTGGAATATTAAATCTAATGTTTGGGTTTAGTCCCACATCTTTCGGTATGGGATGGGGAAAAGGTTTATAATATTTTCCCTAGATTTTCTGAAGAGCGGAGTGGATGGACATATCACACCCCCACACGCTTGCACATCCGTCCTAGTTGTGGGCTCTAGGTCATGGGTCCGAGTTTTTCTTATGTCATATTATATTATAAAATGGCATGCACGCCATTCAGAATACAATACACAATACAGATAAATTTTCTCTCTTCACCACAACCCCATACTCGTTCTATTGAAAGCTATCTTGTGGGTTTCGATTTGCTCTCGTGGTTCATTGGAGTCGTAGTACGACGGCTAAGACGTTGCAATTGTTCTATCATTGGAGAAAGTGTGCACCCAATCACGCAAGTACGTGGGGGTGATAATTTCTCTAAGAGGAGTCTGAAAACGTGACTCGGTTGAGGTGTTCTATGTACTTAACTTTCTTTTTTGTTTTACCTGCATGGATTTGTTAATTGGTTTTATTTGCATTGTAACGAACTTGATAATCGACATGTGTACCCCATTGTTATGCAAATTATTTGTAATTTAACAACAATCTTAGAAAAATTATTGGTTTGTTGAGTAATCAATGGTTTGTCCCTAAATTGCACATGTCAGGAATGTTAGAAAAAATCACAGGACAAAACTTCAAATTGAGAATTTTGCTCGCTCTTGGGAGGACTTCAGTATGTGTCTTAAGCACATGAAAGGAAAATTGATTATGAATGATCTCATGGTTGCCATAGTAGTCGAGGAGGAACATCGTGGTGAAAAACTTTGATGACTGTTAAATTTCAACCAAAAGCAAACATGTTAGTTGAATCATGTAAGTCAAATAATAAAGGAAAATCACATGAACCCAAAAAAGTAAGACCTAAGGTCAAAATAAAGAAATTGCCAAAGAAAAAATCATGTTGGAATTGTGGACAGGTTGGGCACTGGGCTAAGGATTGTCCTTCAATGAAAACCAAAGGCCAACAATATGCCACTGATTCGACTCTACATGTCAATGTTTTGATTGTTGTGGAGGAGACCAACAATAAGTTTGTTTGTGTTGATCCTCAAGTCCATTCCCTTTATAAACCATATAGGTGGTTGGTTGACACTAAGACTAATGTGCATGTATGTGATGATAAGTCCATGCTTGTCTCTTAACAGCTGTTGATGGAAAGACTGTGGCGATGACAGATGGAAACATTGTGAGGGTGCTTGTTGTTGGACGTGTCGATTTGAAGTTACCTTCATGGAGAGTTCTTTCATTGCACATGACGCATCATGTGTCTGTCGTTCGTCGTAATTTGTTTAATGGTGAATGTTTGGTAGTTGAGGATAATGAAGTGACTTTTAAGTTTAATAAACTGGTACTTTAATTGGCAATGAGTACTTGTCTGTTGGTGGTTTTTTACTTCATGTTGAACTTGCATTTGCTAATCGTAATGCTATTTGTGTGTATGATGAAACCTCTTCTCGTGTTTCTTCTATTGAATCTTGTGGTGTATGGAATGGATATTTAGGATCTGTGAACTATCAATGTTTGAAAAGAATGATGAATTTAAACATGATTCCAAAGTACGCTATTGAGAATACAAAATGTCAAGTGTGGTTACAAACCAAACAATCTATGAAACCTTATTGTGTCTGGGAAACTGCTAATTTAGAGTTGATACATACTGATACTTGTGAATTTAATGATATGTTAATTAAGGATCATAAGAAATACTTTATCACTCTAATTGATGATAGTTCAAAGTACTATTACGTATACCTTTTGAAAAGTAAGGATGAAGCATTGTCAATTTCCTTAAAATGAAGCAGAGACTCAAACTGAAAAGAAACTTAAGATGTTAAGGTCCGATAGAGGTGATGAACACACGTCAAACCTGTTTGACAAAGTTTGTCAGAGCCCTGGCATAATTCATGACGTAACGACACCATATTTTCCACAATCTAATAAGATTGTTGAACTAAAAAATAAAACATTATCCGATATGATTAATGCAATGTTGGAAAGTTTGGGATTACCCAAATATATGTGGGGGGAATCATTGAATCCAGCTTGTTATATTCTGAATAGAGTTCCCAGAAACTAGGGAGACAAGTCCTTTCAAACTCTAACATGGTCGAAAATCAAGTCTTAAATATCTTAGAGTTTGGTGTTGTCTTGTAAAAGTGTTAATCCCTGAACATAAGAGGAAAAAGCTAAAGCTTGGTACCAAGACCGTCGATGCAATATTTTTCGAATAAGTGATTTACAATTATGTGTACAGATTCTTGGTAATCAAGTCCAACATATATGACATAGATGTTAATGTAGGATCTAAAGGGCCCTAGGATTAGTCTAAAGGGTGGGGGTGAATAGACTAATTACGTTCTTTAAAATATTAAGCAAATTTAAGCAACAACAATACAATGTAAAGGATAAAAGGATGCAAACCATGAGACGAATGTATAGAGGTTTGGATCCAACCACCGGATCCTAGTCATCTCTTACGAATTTCTCTTCCTTGAGCAACTTCGCGTCCTCCACTATTCTGATCTCAGTTCCAGGCCGAGATCAATCCTTTATACTTTAAGCTTGCGAACACCCTCTCCAAACTTGGACCACCTTCTCACAATCCGAATGGAGCTTCACTCCGTAAGCTAATACAACACTTTGCTGAGAATTGAGTAGCAACTTCTAATCTTGAGCACTTAAAAGATTGATAAATGCAATGAGTGATTCAAGTGAAAAGATTGAGCACAAGAAGAAGTTTGGAGCAATTGAGAGTAGTATGAGAGTATGAATTTAAGAGAAAGGATTGGTAACATTGTAAGGTTGTTCTAAGTTCTATTTATAAGTTCCAAACTAAATCTAGCCGTTGGGATTGAAGTGGTAATGATTTGAGTGAAATGCATAAAACCTGGAAAGTTCAGAACTCAAATTTAGACACAAACGGACGACTATTTTCTTGTAAATGAGAAAACGGTCGATATAAAGTGTATACCAGTTGATCCACCCAGGCAATAACTTAAGTGAACGGTCGAACCAATATAAGTTCGGTCGATCGTTGAGTGGGTTATGGCCAGAATAATATTAAACAATTGATGTAATGGTCGAACCACACAAGGATCCAGCTCAACAAAAAATAACAAGAAGTTTGGGATTTTTAATTATGATATATCCGGTCGACCTCCGTCTTGGCACTGTTCAACCGGTAGCCAAATATACGAGTTGAGATCGTAGAAGTATGTGTATACGACCGTTGTATAATACGACAAGTATAACAGTCATATTCAAATAAAATACAAAGTGCTAAATGGTCGAACCAAAGTGAAGTTTTGGTTGCACACATGTCACAATATAACTGGTGAACAAATATAGAAATGGTCTACCGTTTGGTACTGAAAATGCGCTTGCAAGAATCGGTCGAACCAGAAGAGAATTGTTCGACCGTTCTGGTAAAGAGACAAGAGTCTGATAAATCCGATTGAACCAGATGGTCTATCGGTCGATCGGTTGAGGCAGAATTTCTGTTCTAAGTGGAATTTCTAAGTGTGATCGGTCACCTAACGAAGTCGGTTTGATATGGAATTAACTATGAGACTTCTATCGGTTTTCTAAGTGACATGCAATGCAATTCTACAATATTTCAAGTGTCAAGTTACATATTAGTCCGGAGAACAAGAAACAAAATTCCTATTTAATCTTGAACTTGATTTTTTTTGTCTTGTGAGCACTTGTCTCCTGAAATGTTAGTTAAACCACATATATGTATGCATATGCAAGTGATGATAAAATAGATATACATGTGTTTAGTGATATGTTGATGAATCATCAAAACAGATTAACGAGTGGAGAGAGTGAAGGAGTGGATGGACAAAGATACTCACACACGTGCTCACGCATCCCGCCCTGGTCGTGGGCTTGTGGGCGTGGGTCTGGGTTTTTCTTATGTCATATTATACAATACAAACTTGTTTTTTGTCTCCACCACAACCCCCGTACTTGGTTCTGTTGAAAGAAATCTCTCGATCTGCTCTCATGGTTCGTCGAGTCGTAGTGCGATGGCAAAGACGTTGTACATCTTACAAGCTATGAGGTATTTACAAATCTACAGTTTCTATTCTCAAATCTCTCAAGAACTTTCTCAATGTAGTGAGATTGAGATATGTAAATACCCTCAACTAAACTAGTCAGTTTGAGTCCTAAGATCACATTTGCAACACTCATATCCTTCATTTCAAACTTAGTACACAAGGATTTTATTTTGTGTATTATATCAAGGTTTGAGCCAAATAATAATATGTCGTCGACATATAAACACAATGCAATACAAGCCCCACCTTTAACTTTGCAATACACACATGCCGAAATCAATAACATGGAAGTCAAATGATAATATGACTTCGTGAAAATTTTCATGCCATGCTTTTGGAGTTTGTTTGAGTCCATAAAGTGACTTAACAAGTTTACAAACTTTGCTTTGACTTCCAGAAGCTACAAATCCTTCAGACTAATACATATAAATTTCTTATTCAATATCACCATGAAGAAAAATAGTTTTTACGTCCATTTAATATATCGTAAAATCATATATGGATGCCAATGCTAAAAGCACTGGATAATCCTCAACTTTATTACTAAAATAAGTTACAATGCTAATGCAAGCATGAGTCGATCCACAAGGAGTGTGTGCGAGTCGAGTTCACAATACTTGAGTGGGAAAAGAAGAGGAGAGAGATGTGATCAGAATCAAACTACAACACGTAAGAAATCGAAAACAAACAATAAAACTAAACCCCTCGAGGGGGGGGGGGGGGGGTAGAGAAAGAATGTGTGGTGTAGTGTGTGTTCAAATGTGCTCATCAAAACATGTCATACATGAAATCCACAAAACTCAATTCCAATTTTGCCTCCACATGAAATAAGATAAAACCTTATGATTAAACATACAAGACAATAATTGAAATGAAGCTAATATGTTCACATGCAAAATGACTCTAATCCAACTGGGTCTCCATATTAAATAAGATTTATCACAATCATTAAAACATACAAGACATTAATTTGGATAAAGCCAACATGAGCACATGCATGCACATGTCTTGTTCCCTTCTTACACTTCATCCTTATCCTAACCTCATCATTCCCCACAAAATAGGTCCACTAATCTAAGTATGTGCTAAGCATCATTCAAGTGCATTAGTACATCAAAGATAAGAGTGAAACCCATTAGATGGTTATGGAAATCATGTAAGGCTCAAAGGATTAAGATTAACACACACACTAATCCATCACATGATCAATCACCTTTTTCTCCACCCCCAATGCGGATGGAATACTCTCTACTCATCTCTACACTAAATAAAGCATAAAAACAACAATAACCTATAATGTAAATAACTGAACAAGATTAATTAAACAACATCAAAGTAATTGCATCAAAGTAAAAGACATGTATTTAAAGAACACAACTCACTATTGATTAAAATGAAAGGATTACAAAGTGTACTTCTTCTCCACCAAGTAGACTAAGCAGCAGCAAAATAAAACCTAAAACTAATGGAGAAGCAAGAAGAAAAGGGATATGAGGGATTACAATGGTATATATAGACTAATACACAGTTAGGATTAATCTAGGAATAATCGGGTGACTCTAAATCACATCTGATAGTCCAAGAATGCTCTGACCCGACAACCCGAACAATGATCGAAATTTCAACCGAATTGGAGCATTTGGATCCACCAGTGGCGGATCCAAATCAGCCACTGGCGGATCAAATGTGTCCGATCTGGTTGAAATTTTGCGTCGCACTTTATTTCTTGATTTGACATGTGGGATGAAGTCCTAGTCTTCTGGCTCGAATCACGTTGAGTTTAATTGACGAAATACTGATTTGATTCAAGTCATGTGTCACCATATTTTGCACCTCAATCAAGTCCCTCTGGGTTTGCACTTGGGTCCTTCCTGGTTTTGCGATCCAGTCCTTGTGCATTCAAATCAGTTTATACTTGTGACATTTAAGTCATTTTTGATCCCTTCCTCTTCTTTATTACCTAATTCCTGAAACACTACAAACAATAACTCGAGTAGCACAATGTTGGGGTAAAATAAAGGATATATAACATGAATATGATGAATGATATGATACTAATCAACACACATGCCAAAATCAATAACATGGAAGCCAAATGATAATATGACTTTGTGAAAATTTTCATGCCATGCTTTTGGAGTTTGTTTGAGTTCATAAAGTGACTTAACAAGTTTACAAACTTTGCCTTGGCTTTCAGAAGCTACAAATCCTTCAGACTAATACATATAAATTTCTTCTTCAATATCACCATTAGGAAAAATAGTTTTTACATCCATTTAATATATCGTAAAATCATATATGGATGCCAATGCTAAAAGCACTCGGATAACCCTTAACTTTATTACCAGAATAAGTTACAATGCCAATGCTAAAAGCATTTCGTTGATGCAATGTTAAAAGTACCAGAATAAGTTATTTCATTTTTATTACATTTAAAAGTCACTTCTTAACCCTCAACTACCAGGCATGGACCAGTCAGAATATTACAATGATCGACAAGCACATGATGCGACCTGTGCAGTGAAAGAACTCTCCCTGAAGGTTACTTCTTATCAACACGTCCAACAACAAGCACCCTCACAATGTTTCCATACACCATTGCCACAGTCTTTCCATCAATAGGCTAGTAAGAGACAAACATAGATTTATCGGCATATACATACACATTACCTAGTGTCAACCAACCACACATATATGGTTCATAAATGGAAATGACTTGAGGATCAACACAAACAAACTTCGACACGTGGACTAGAATCAGTGGCACCTTGTTGGCCTTTGGTTTTCATTGAAGGAGAATCCTTAGCCCAGTGCCCAACCTGACCATAATTCTGACATGGTTTGTTATTTGGCTTTTTCTGGATTTTGGTCTTAGATTTTACTTTGTTGGGTTGATGTGATTTTCTTTTATTATTTGGCTTATAGGATCCAACTAACATGTTTGCTTTTAATTGAAACTCAAGACATCATAGGTTTTTCACCACAATGTTTCTCTTTGATTGCTATGACAACCATCAGGTCATCCATCGTCAATTTTCCTTTCCTGTGATTAAGAGACATACTGAACTTGTCCTAATAACGAGGGAACTTCTCAATTATGGACATCACCAGAAACTTCTCGGGAAGTGTTATGTCCGCCTCTTTCAAGCCATGGATTAAAATCATGAACTGATGGGCTTGCTCTCTAACTGACTTTTCCTTAATCATTTGGAAGTTTAATAACTTAATTTCCAACATAATACTTCTCGTGACCTTAGTCGTCAATATTATATTTCTTATCAAGTTCATCCCATAAATCTTTTGCAGTGGAGGAGGAAGATGAATTGTAGACATCAAAGACCATGTTGGATATAGGCAATAATTGCCAACGTTTGAAGTTTTGCCCTACAAATTTTTTGGGCAATCCTGATATGACCCCTTTAGTAGCAAATCATTGATTACTCGACATAACCGATCATTTCTCACATCATGTGCAAACCACTTACACATGATCCCTTGTTAATCTCTCAACTAAACCACAACATGTGCAAACCACTTTGCACATGATCTCTTGTTTATCTCTGCACTAAACCACATCATGTGCAAAGTACTTTGCACATGTTCTCTTGTTTATTTTGCTACATCATCATCTCATAACTACCATTGACCAAGGTGGATTAAATCTAGTCATTAATCAGTAAAAATTCTCTTTTTAATATATGCAAAAACGTGAGTAAACTGTTGGACCATTTTCACTGTTTTTTACTTTACCAAATTTTGGATTAATATCTAACAAAATTTGGGCTTTGGGGTTTTAGCAAATTCATATGTTATAATGTTGCAAATCTTATTATATCACGTAATATATTATGATATATAATGTCAAAATAATATACCCCATAATATATATGATTGACATCATTTCATGCTTATATTTGTATCTTATATCCATTATCTTTCACCTAAACAATGCTACGTGACGAGTTTTATGTTTGAATTTCAGAAATAAATAGGTTTGAAGAGATGAAGCATAAAATGACCCAAAAGCAGGGAAAATGACTGAATTGTGAGACCTGGGGACTAAGATGCAAGGGAGAAAGACCTGAACGTATGACCGAAGGACCAAAGAGAAAAACAGAAAACTCCTCACCATCATGGGAAGTATTTTGGCAATTAGAGTCGGGTCAGAGCTCCAACAAGTCAAGTAACTGCATCAAAGACAAACAATACCAACATGGAAAGCCCAGACGAAAGCCCAGGATGATCCAGACTTTATGGACCGCCAATTGGCGGTCTAGATCTCTCCAGATCCGCGGAGATTTTTGTGGCTTGTGCATTAGAGCGTGTTTATTCTATTTCTGGTGATTTTTAGTCCCACATTGGGGGATTGTCCCGAATTGCCTTTTTCTTTGGCTATAAATAAAACTCTTCACCTTCTATTATAATCACTTCACATTTTGAGTGACTATTCTTCCAACTATAAGTGAGGCCTTGAAGCACACACTAAAGTAGGAGGATGCTACTTGAATTGTGAGTCATTTTAATAAAAGTTTCTTTATTATGTTGTTTGTTTCATATTTCTTGTTTTACTTTGTTTAATTTCATTTCATCAGCTTTAGTAGATTAGTTAATATGCTTTCCTTGCTTAGTTTAATAATTAGTCTAATGTGTAGTGAGTAGTTTCATCCCCTTTGGGGGTGGAGTAGATGTTCATACATGCATTAGAGAATGGAATGGATGCTTTATTTACAATATGTTGATAAAACATGAATGTATGCTTTATTGTTTAGGATAGAATTTATAACTTGATGAGTTTTGCCAAAATGATTAGACACCTCTCATTCTTGTTTAGGTTCTGAAATAAACAACTTGTATATGTAAATGTTAATCAACTAGGTTGGTGAATGGATTGATAGGTTTTGTCATAACATTTAGACACCTCTTATGCATGGTAACATCACCTTCATTTGTGCTTAAATAATGTGCTCAACACCCACCTCTTTGCATGTGTGCACGCACTCGACCTCTTCGGGGTTTTCCATTTCTGAATTCAAGCACTTATTTACTTCTTAGTTTAGTTTGGTAGTTCATCGTGTGTTGTTTTCTTTCGCATTTCGTACTTCGTAGTGTAGTGTAGCGTAGAGTAGGACAATCAAACTCTCTTCCCCATTTTTGCCACTTGATTTCGTGCAAACGAGAGACTGCTCACCTCCCTGAGGACGACCCGTGTTTGCCACCGCTTCAACGCGGTCGTGCACTTGCGGTTTAATATAAAACGTTCAACCATAATATATATACATCTCATATGAATTTTTTTATTATTCTGTCTATGTCTTTTTAGCGACATATTAATTTTGTCATTTTACCATATGTATTTAATTCTATATCATATGAATTTTAATACATCATATAAAATACTAAATTATATTTCTTGTTTCCCAGTTTTGTGGTGTGACCTATAGGAGGATCTATGTTATGTTGGCAATGATATAAGACCTTTTATATCATAAACAATAAGCGGTATCTACCTACACATTATAGTTACCCAAATAACAAAGATGTTTTGATCACTCGAACAGAACATGATTCATTTAATGATATAAATAATATCACTTGTGTCTATCTCTTGCCTATGATTTTAAGAATATTATACAAAGTAGAAATGTGTTATCTTTGTATTATATATTCATTTCTTGACCTCTCAAGCAAATTATAAATAGTGACTATACATAAGTTTCATTGTGCACATTATAACTTTTTTTATCAAGTGGCCCAACAATATCATCACCCAAGTCAAGAGGGGCAATGATAATCTTTTGACATATCATCTTTTCCAGCACAAGTCATGTATAACTCAATGATTGCTTTTTATAATAATCAAATTATACACTTCTCATGTGAAAAGATGTAGGTCTCATATCTTAGGATTTAAAAACAGAATGAAAATATTAATGACTCAGACACAATTCCATAATGTTTCATTTGTTAGGTCAATTCAATATATGAAAGAAACATTTTCTATTTCATACAATCATGTTGTTAAATACTTGTAGAGCTACAATATCCTTTAACCAACACGACAATCTTAACTTGGTAATCAATGTCTGATGTTAATTACCATGATTGTGAATTACGTTTTGATTTATGTAAACCATTATCTATTATAGATCTACGGTTAAGGACCAAGAAACTCTTCCTTAACACTTCCAAAAGATGAATTCATTAATCAATGATCAAAATATTTGTACATTCAATTCATAATAAAAGACATGTAAAAGAATACTTTTAGAAAACACATTTCTTTCAATCTCCCACTTGTTATCAAAGTCTTCTTTCACATACATTCAAAATGTATAAAACTTAAATAACTAGGGTAACCCTTTCATCTCACTCATCAAGCCATTCTACATGGTTCCTCAAACCCATGGACTCGAAATGCATTTTTCCTTTGGCTTGAGATAAGAGTTTGGTGAATGGATCAGCTGTGTTGTTGTTTGTGTCCACCCGTAATAAATTTATTTTGCCTTCGTCGATGAAATCACTGGTGACAAAATACTTGTGATCCATGTATTTCACCTTGTGATGTGATTTAGGATCCTTGATTTGTGAGATAGAGACACTATTATCGCAAAACAGCTCTTTGGGTCCTTCACACGAGGGAACTATTTCAAGCTCTTCAACGAACTCTTAATCCATACTCCTTCCTTGCTCACTTCAGCGACAACCATCACTTCTGAAGCGGTGGTTGAGTTGGTCGTAGTGGTCTATTTCCAACTACGCCAACTCACGGCTCCACCATTCACAAGGAAGACATATCCTGATTGATACCACCTATCGTCTGGATCACTCATGAAACTCGCACCCGGGTAGCCCTCGGCTACGAGATCCCTTTGTCCTCCATTAATAAGACACCTATCTTCGGTCTGGTTAAGGTACCTCAGAATATTCTTAACCGCAGTCCAATGATCATGACATATGTTGGATTGGTGACAACTTGTCACACTTAGAGAATACGAGACATCTGGTCTTGTGCAAGTCATCACGTACATGATCGATCCTATTGTGAACACATAATGAATGTCTTTCATGTACTCTAAGTCTTTACGTGATATAGCACATTGAGACTTCTTGAGTTGCATACTCATACTCATTGACACATTGCCATTTTTGGAGTTGTTCATATTGAAAATTTCCAGGACCTTGTCAATGTATGTACGTTGACTTAGGTCAATGAGTCTACGAGATCTATCTCTTTATATCTTGATTCCCAAGATGTATTGAGCATCACCCATGTCTTTCATTGAAATTGCAGATTTCAAAGAACTTCTCGTTTGCTTTAACAAAGAGATATGATTTCCCATGAGGAGTATGTCGTCAACATATAAGATCAGAAACACTACGTGACTCCCACTGACCTTCTTGTATATACAAGGTTCTTCCTTGCTTTGGACAAAGATAATGTTCTTAACTTCTTCGTCAAAGAGCTTGTTCCAACTCCTTGATGCTTGCTTCAATCCATAAATGGATCATTGAAGCTTGCATACTTTCTCACTATTCTTTGGATCTTCAAAACATTAAGGTTGTACCATGTACACATACTCCTCCAAGTTTCTGTTAAGATATTTTGACATCTATTTGTCATATTTCATAATCATGAAATACGGCAATAGCGAGTGAAACCTTTTGCTACAAGTCTTGCCTTGCAGGTTGTCAAGTTCCCATCCATGTCCATCTTCCTCTTAAAACCCCATTTGTTTTAAACAACTTTCTTTCCTTGAAGAAGGTCAACCAAGTCCCATACTTGATTGTCATAGGTTGATTGTATTTCGGATTCCATGGCTTTAAACCATAGTTTGGAGTCTTTCTTTTCCATTGCTTCTTGAAAGGTCGAGGAATCATTGGTATCGAGTACCATGATCTCGTGAAGTCTCAAATACATATCGGGCTTCTTTCTCTCGCTCATTGATCTTCTAAGTTCTATTGGTTTCTCGTGTACTTCTTGAACTTCTTCCATAATTTCTTGCAGAATTTGTTTCAGCTCAATTCTTGAACGAACAATAGACATGGATGATTGAGTTTCTCTCACAATTGCTTGTGAGGGTCTCTCACTCATACTCCCAATAACCAAAGGAACCTCGGTTGGGACTTCATGATCTTGAATATCATCACTCATATCATGATCTTGTAGAGTATCCTGAGTTTCCTTAAACACAATTCTACTCCCACTAATTATTCTTTTGAGAAATCCATTTCTCTAAGAATACATCATCCTTGTCGACAATCACTCGATTGGAGGTTTTATGTTAAAAGTAGTATCATCTTGTCTCACCAGGACAACCTATAAAGAAGTACTTATCTCCTTTTGGCTGAAGTTTGGTCGACATCAATCTTTTGACGTAGGCCTCACAACCCCAAATCTTGAGAAACTTGAGCTTGGGTATTTTACTACTCCAAAGATCATACGGCATTTTCTCTACAGAATTGGACTGAACATTTTTCAGTGTGTAAGCCGCAGCTTGTAGTGCATAACTCCAAAAGTGAAGTCGCAATTCAACTTGACTCATCATTGATCGAACCATGTCTAGCAGCGTCCTATTTCTCCGTTCAAACACACCATTCCACTGAGGTGTACTGAGCGGAGGGAGTTGTGGTATAATACCACACTCCTTTAGGAATGAGTCGAATTCGGCACTCAAATACTCACCTCCACGATCAGTTCATAAAGATTTGATCTTCTTATTGGGTTGGTTATCTACTTCATTCTTGAATTCTTTGAAATTGTCAAAGGATTCACTTTTGTTTCTCATTAGATAAATACAACCATAACGGCTATAATCATCTGTGAACGTAATGATGTACCTATAACAATCTCTTGCAGTTGTACTCATTGGACCACATACATCGGAATGTATCAAATCCAGCAAGTCATTTCCTCTTGGACCTTTCTTCTTGAAAGATCGCTTGGTCATTTTGCCCATTAAGGTAAGATTCACATGTCTTCAATGATTTAAAATCAATGGGAAGAAGAAGGTTAGGTTCCCGCAATTTCTTGATGTGTTTTTCATTGATGTGACCAAGGTGATAGTACCATAAGATTGTATTATTCATGTGAGTTGTGATAAGTCTTTTGTTATTGATGTGTAAAACTTTTCTATTATTCAATTCAAGCAAATAGAGTCCATTTCTTATGAAAGCATTTGCATAGAAAATTTCATTCTTCGATAAAGACATTGAAGAATTTGAAATATTTATTATAAAGTCATCCATATCTAAACACGATACAGATATAATATTCATGTTAATCGAAGGTACATCATAGACATTCTTTAAACTTAAAATTGGACCACTAGATAAATAAAGATCCACGGAGCTTGTGCAATCGCAGCGACACTTGCACCATTTCCGACCTTCAGAATCATCTATCCTCTTGCGAGGTCCTTCCTATCCTTTAGTTGTTGCACATTGCAAATTATGTGAGAAGATGATTCGATATCAAGTACCCAATCATGGATAGAGGTGACTAAATTTATTTCAATAACAAATATACATTTGGCCTTTTTGGGGCGCTTGCACTCAATCACTCCATTGTCAAGGTCTTCCTCGTACTTGGGGCAATTAGGCCGGATGTGTCCTTTTTCACCGCAGTGAAAGCACTCTGTGTTGGGAGTTTGAGATTTCAAAGAATTCTCCCTTGAGGCACTCTCACGAGCACCTCCTACTCCTTTGCCCTTGATTGATGCCTTTTCGGTTAATTTTCCTTTGCCGCTTTGCGATCTTTCTACTTCCACCATGGATGGCTAGGACCTTCTTGCCATTGCCTTTGCCCATATCAACTTCAGCAGTTTTGAGAGCGTTATGAAGCTCCTCAAGACTCACCCGATTCTCACGTACATGGTAGTGCATGATAAAGTCCTTGTAGGACGGGGCTAGAGAGCCAAAAATCAAATCTTTTGCAATGTCCATGGGCATCAGGGAAGATAGATTTTCTAACTTCTCAAGGTATCCTTACATTGTGAGAAAATGCATTGACACGGATGTTACCTCCGCCATGTGGCACTTTGTGAGTGTTACTATGGTTTTATAGCGCTCTTTCCTAGCACTATCCATAAACATCTTTGTTAGAGCTTGCATGGTCTTCTTGGGTTTTGAATCCAAGTATTTCGCTTGAAGTGCGTCACTCATGGAGGCAAGCATGAGACCGTGAACTTGGTTCTCTTGGTCTTCCCACTTGGCTACAACCTCTCGCGTAGCATCAGTTGCCTTCTCACTAATTTTTGGACTTTCACCATCCATAATGTGAGGTACTTTTTCAAACATCAACACAATGTTGAGCTTGATTTGTCAGCTAATTAAGTTGGAGTCATCGTTTGCTAATGAATGTTTTTCAATCATAGATCGCACAATAGTTTGAATGTTCGACATTTCTATAAAATAATTTATATGAGTTTTCATGTCTATTTTATGTTTATAAAAACTATTTGCAAATAAATAAATAAATAAATATGCCATAATTGCAGTAATACAATATCTCATTATAACATAGACTAGCTAAGGGCTATCGAATATTTCACAAACTCAAGGTAAGATTTTGCAAACTTTTGCGTTTTCCAAACTCTTATGATTCTTGTCGTTTTAATTAAGAGAGAATTTGTTCATCCTCCTAAGAAAAACTATGTTTCTCAAAACCGAGCAAGGGCTCCTTATTTTGTTAAGAAAACTTATTTCATTTGATATGAGATACAATTGTACATTGTATCCATAAACAAATACACTTGGTGTTCACTAAGGGTGACTTTATGTATTTATTGATGGCACAACAATGTATATCCTAATATCTCCCACTATTTCAAAAGATTGAGGAAATTATCTCCCACTAAGGGCGAGCAGAATATCCCTTAATCAATGGATTCTAGTGGATTTTATATGTGATTTTACAATTTAGGTAGTCATGTATGCATTCATTCACACTTATCCTAACCGTTCAATCATTCAATCACATACAATCAAACACGTAAACATAAAATAAATCCATTTACACATTGGTGTGAGTTTATATGTTCTCGCCGCTCGATCTTCACTTCTTCTTGCACCATGGATGTAAATATTGTACAATAGAAAGACGCATCTCACAATTTGAGTCCTATCTGTAGGATTGTGTGGGTTATGGGTCCACTAATCACTATTAATCTAATCCACAAATCTCTACTTGATTAAGCAATCAAATGCGCAGCGGAATAATAAACAAAACAATTAAGTAAAGGAATCGAAAAGACAATGCAAACCACAAAAGACGCGTCGGTTTTTATAGAGGTTCGGCACCCCACCCGGGTCCTAGTCCTCTCTTGTAAGCTCCGCTCGACTCCGCGAGCTCCGCCTACGTCTTCACTAACCACTCCCCGTTCCGGGCCGGGAGAGAACGCCTTTTACAAAACAAACTCCGCGAACAACCTCGCGAGCTTGACTTTCTTCTCTCACAATCCGAGAGGAACACTTCGGGCTTTCACCGAAGTCCTTGCTTCCTTTGACAACAACAATTTGAGTGGAGCAACACTCTCTAAGCTTGAGCACACTTGAGTATGATTGGAATTAAGACTAAGTGTGGAGATTTGAGGCTTTGAGTGTTTGGGATTCTCTCTAATGTTTTGGGACAAGTTTGTAGTGGGAGAGTTGTGTTAAAATGTGTTTTACAACTCTATTTATAAGCATTAGAGAGAATAGATCCATTGGGACAAGATTTTGTTGGATATTGTGCAAATAACATAAAGCAGAAAATTGGGCTGCAAATCTGTCCAGAAACGGTCGACCGAAAAGGTGCAACGGTCGACCGAACGCTTGGGTTCGATAGGGATACGGTCGACCGAAATATGAATCAGTCGACTGAACACTTAAGTCTATTAAGAAAACGGTCGACCGAACAGGGTTACCGGTCGACCGAATAAGCGTTTCGGTAGAGGGAAAATTGGATCGGTCGAACGAAATCGTATCGACCGATAGCAGGAAATTCTTGACAAGGTTGAACGGTCGACCGAACTTGGCACATGGTTCGACCGTTTGGCTAAGTATATGGAGGTGTATATAGTTTTAATACGAATACGACTGTTGGGCATATACGACAAGAATAACGGTCGGAATAGTAAGTTCAAACGGTCGACCGAAAGATATGGTGCGGTCGACCGAAACTAGACAGGGAAACACAAATAGGATTACTTGATCATCCGGTCGACCGAACGGCATGTTGCGGTCGACCGAATGTGGGCAGACAGTTAGGGTTCAGGTTTTGTGTTTTTCCGGTCTAAGTTTGGGTGATCTATTGAAGTCCAAATAATGTTAAAATTTCGTGTGTGACTTCTATAGGGAACCTATTGTGTATGTGATTGGTTTTTAACTCTTGTATGCTCAATTTACACATGTTCCTAAGACTCAAAATAAATCAACATTACATGTCTTCGATTTAGCTTTAATTACATGTCTTGACTTCATTTCCTTCTTTCTTGAGTCTTGATCACCTGTAGAGGTTAGCACAATACAATATACATGCAATGAAATATGTGTGCTACTCTACATCATCATAATTAAGATTAGGTTAATTAAATCATCAAAACATAGATTAAGGCCAAAAAGCCAACAATCTCCCCCTTTTTGATGATGGCAACCTATATCTTAATTCTATCTAAATACATGGAATTTGTATATGTAAACTATGCATATTAATGCTCCCCCTATGGATGTGCATAGTTTTTGTTCAATTTTATGCCAAATTCCAAGTTACCCCCTTAATTATCTCTCCCCCTTTGACATCCATCAAAAATAAAAAATATGACTTCAAGCATAGAATTTGGATGTCTTGTAATGAAGTTGCTCCCCCTAAATTTTGCACTTCATTACTCTAAAAGATATAACATTTAAGCTCCCCCTATCAATAAGGCTAAATGGAAACAATGAGTATGATGAAAGTTAAGTTCATTTAAGTTTCAACTTAAGCCTTATTCTAACATCCATTTAAAATTTGACATTTAGAATCAATGGATGTGATAAATGATTTGCAATGAATAGGGTATATGATTTGCAATGAATTAAACTTATAAAGATATGACAATTAAGCATATAAACTAGATTAGAGCTAAATTTTCAGAAATTTCAAGGATAGAAATTTATACCAAACTTGAATCTTGATTAGCTCCAATCTCGTTTGGTGATGCAACCGGATTCGAATTCGACGCTTTGGCTCACCCGGTCACCACCAATTTCCTTTTCAAGCTCCTACAAGTGTAGACTTAGGTACCCAAACAACTTTGGGTCCTTGAACATTAGCTTTTGGGATCCAAACCATTTTGGTTTTGGGTGCCCACACACTTGAGGAACTAGATTTAACAAATAAATGCTTGCCATTTAAAGTAGTATGAGATACATGGTTTTTCAAATGCACATTGTATCCTAAACCATGTTTAGCTAATGATTGTCTTTGACTACTCAAAAGCATATCAAGCATTTTTGTCCCTTTAGTGAACATTTCAAGATCTTTTCTTAATTGCATATTTGAAGCTTTAAGATCTACATGTTCATCAATAATGGGTGTTTTACTTAGACTAGCAAGTGATGATTCATTTGATTCAAGTCTAGCAATCACCTCATTCTTTTCATTCATGATTAATTCAATTTGGCATTTGAGATCATTTATAGTTTTTCTAGCATTTTTGTTCTTTTCACAAATGATCTCATATTGTTTAACTAAATCATGAAATGCATTTTGTAGCTCATCTTTAGTAAATGTTTCATTAGATGCACTTGAGTTTGAGCTATCACTAAGATCTCTAGATGAGCAAGAATTAGAAATAGAAGAGTTAGAGGCTACCTCACTCAATTCATCTTCAATTGCCATGTGACATGAGTAAGCAAATTCTCCTTTACTATGCAAGGTGGAAGATGATGTTGATTGTGATGAGGAATCATCCCATGTAGCTTTGTGAGCTTCTTCCCTCCTTTCTCTTCTCTTGCTCCTTCCCTTCTCTTTTCTTTTCTCCCTCTTTTTCTCCCCTTCTTTTCTCTCAATCCTAATACCTCTTCTTTCAATTTTGAGGTATTTGAAAAAATCTTGGGCAAGGACCACGATTTCTTCTTCTTCATCATCTCTCTTTTGCTCCTCAAAATCTGCATGTAAGGCCATAGAAGGAGTTTTCTTGGAAGCTTCTTTTTCTTTGCGATGACTCAATTGAAGCTCATAGGCCATGAGATTTCCAATGAGTTCCTCCATCTTCAATTTGGAAAGATCGTGTGATTCTTCAATTGCGACGACCTTGTCTTCCCAATCGTTGCTCAATGATCGGAGGAATTTCCGAGTCATCTCTCCTTCATTTATCCTTCTTCCAAGAATCAAAAGAGAGTTAGTAATATCGGTGAAATGAGTGTTCATGTCGCTTATGTTCTCACCGATTTGCATAGAAAATATTTCATATTTATGCATGAGGAGACTTATCCTAGTTTCTTTGGTTTTGCTATCACCCTCATGATGCATTTGTAACCTATGCCATATTTCATTTGCACTTTCACATCCCCTAATTCTATTGTATTCTCCCTCATTAAGGCCACAATAAAGAATGTTCATGATTTTAGAGTTCATTTCAATTTCTTTCATTTGAGCCCTAGATAGAGAATCTAAATCATCTTCATTTGGGGGTATGTATGGATTTTGAATAAACTTCCAATACTTAAGGTCATTTGATATTAAAAAGATTTTCATTCGATTTTTCCAATAATCATAATTTGACCCATTAAGCAAAGGAGGCCTTGTGGTGCATAAACCTTCTAAGTGATTAGATGTAGTAGCCATGCTAAAATTACGGTAAAGTAATGAAATTTAGCTTAACAAGGCTCTGATACCAAATGTAGGATCGTGTGGGTTATGGGTCCACTAATCACTATTAATCTAATCCACAAATCTCTACTTGATTAAGCAATCAAATGCGCAGCGGAATAATAAACAAAACAATCAAGTAAAGGAATCGAAAAGACAATGCAAACCACAAAAGACGCGTCGGTTTTTATAGAGGTTCGGCACCCCACCCGGGTCCTAGTCCTCTCTTGTAAGCTCCGCTCGACTCCGCGAGCTCCGCCTACGTCTTCACTAACCACTCCCCGTTCCGGGCCGGGAGAGAACGCCTTTTACAAAACAAACTCCGCGAACAACCTCGCGAGCTTGACTTTCTTCTCTCACAATCCGAGAGGAACACTTCGGGCTTTCACCGAAGTCCTTGCTTCCTTTGACAACAACAATTTGAGTGGAGCAACACTCTCTAAGCTTGAGCACACTTGAGTATGATTGGAATTAAGACTAAGTGTGGAGATTTGAGGCTTTGAGTGTTTGGGATTCTCTCTAATGTTTTGGGACAAGTTTGTAGTGGGAGAGTTGTGTTAAAATGTGTTTTACAACTCTATTTATAAGCATTAGAGAGAATAGATCCATTGGGACAAGATTTGGTTGGATATTGTGCAAATAACATAAAGCAGAAAATGGGGCTGCAAATCTGTCCAGAAACGGTCGACCGAAAAGGTGCAACGGTCGACCGAACGCTTGGGTTCGATAGGGATACGGTCGACCGAAATATGAATCAGTCGACTGAACACTTAAGTCTATTAAGAAAACGGTCGACCGAACAGGGTTACCGGTCGACCGAATAAGCGTTTCGGTAGAGGGAAAATTGGATCGGTCGAACGAAATCGTATCGACCGATAGCAGGAAATTCTTGACAAGGTTGAACGGTCGACCGAACTTGGCACATGGTTCGACCGTTTGGCTAAGTATATGGAGGTGTATATAGTTTTAATACGAATACGACTGTTGGGCATATACGACAAGAATAACGGTCGGAATAGTAAGTTCAAACGGTCGACCCAAAGATATGGTGCGGTCGACCGAAACTAGACAGGGAAACACAAACAGGATTACTTGATCATCCGGTCGACCGAACGGCATGTTGCGGTCGACTGAATGTGGGCAGACAGTTAGGGTTCAGGTTTTGTGTTTTTCCGGTCTAAGTTTGGGTGATCTATTGAAGTCCAAATAATGTTAAAATTTCGTGTGTGACTTCTATAGGGAACCTATTGTGTATGTGATTGGTTTTTAACTCTTGTATGCTCAATTTACACATGTTCCTAAGACTCAAAATAAATCAACATTACATGTCTTCGATTTAGCTTTAATTACATGTCTTGACTTCATTTCCTTCTTTCTTGAGTCTTGATCACCTGTAGAGGTTAGCACAATACAATATACATGCAATGCAATATGTGTGCTACTCTACATCATCATAATTAAGATTAGGTTAATTAAATCATCAAAACATAGATTAAGGCCAAAAAGCCAACACTATCAAAAGTCCTCTCATATGCATGCATACAAAATAAATGACTTTTACATATAATAAGCTCTTGTGATTAATAATAATAACAATAATTATATACATATCATACATTCACATAGGAATTCGATGGAACATATAAATTCACTTATTCCTGCAAAACAGAACAAGTGCAACAATATGTACATATGTTATTTTACACTATTTGGTTGATCATTCATCTCTCAATTAAATACTTCAAAATCATTTGAAATACTTTAAAATGATTCAAGCATCCATAGTTCAACATATAAAAATATTTGAACCAAAGTTTATCTAAATTCCAAAAACAAAAACTTCAAGGAAAGATAAAATTATTTGTTCCCTTTTGTTTTTTCGATTCCAAGTAAAATAATCATTTAAAATAAACGAAAATTTTACAAAATTAGACACAAGTCTAAAACTTGATTCTAATAATCATATAACATGTTTTAAAACATTTAAAACTCTCAAAAGAATAATTAGAATCAAAATCGACAAAACAATCTTTTTTCCCGATTTTCTTTGTTTCACCTTAAAGATCAGAATTAATCTATTGATCTTCATGGTTAATATATTTTCTAACATTACAAACTAATGTAAGAAAATAAGAAACATAAAAAATCCATGATTACGATTTGATCCATCCATCAAAATAAAAAAGGACTCGAAAAAAGGCAAAACTCGAATTATTTAATTAAGATGGCAAACTAAACCTTATTAAAACAACCAAACTATTGAAAATATGAACAAAAAGCTCTGATATTATTTTTCGATTTTGTGCCCAATACTTCTATATAAAGTTTTAAATTTTATAAGTAATTACGATCGGTTTTCATTTTTTCAACAATTTTATGTACAAAACTTCCTAATTGTATTTCAATATATATTATATAATAATTACTTTTGAAATACATAGATTTGATCATACCTACAAGATTATCAAATCCTTTTTACGAAACGGAGTCGAGTTGCACATCGAATCTTCTCGGAATTACCTCTAAGTGTTCACCAAACTCTAAACAAGATTAGAGAGATCGAAGCTAGTCGATCAATAACCTCTTCTATACTCCAAAGAAATTAACCTCTATTACACAAATAAAACTAAGACAAATTTGGATGAAATGATGGAGAAAATTGGTGAGAGAAGAATTTTGCAATTATGTAAACAAGGAAGGGAGGAGGGTCTTATTTATAAAATTTTCTCTAACCCAAATCACGTGCAAACCACTTACACATGATCACTTGTTAATCTCTCAACTAAACCACAACATGTGCAAACCACTTTGCACATGATCTCTTGTTTAACTCTTCACTAAACCACATCATGTGCAACAACTTTGCACATGTTCTCTTGTTTATTTTGCCACATCATCATCCCGTAACTATCTTTAACCAAGGTGGCTTAAACCCAGTTATTAATAAATAAAACAATTCTCTTATTAATATATGCAAAAAAGTGAGTAAACAGTTCGGTCATTTTTCACTATTTTTTACTTTACCAAATTTTGGATTAATATCTAACAAAATTTGGGATTTGGGGTTTTAGCAAATTCATATGTTATAATGTTGCGGATCACATTATATCACGTAATATATTATCATATATAATGTCAAAATAATATACCCCATAATATATATACATCTCATATGAATTTATTTATTATTTTGTCTCTGTCGTTTTAACGACATATTAATTTTGTCATTTTACCATATGTATTTAATTCTATATCATATGAATTTTAAAAAATACTCGGATTTTCTTAGTTTTCGTGGAGGACTAGATCCAATAACATCATATAAAATACAAAATTATATTTCTTGTTTCCCAATTTTGTGGTGTGACCTATAGGAGAGTCTATGCTATGTTGGCAATGATATAAGACTTTTTATATCATAAACAATAAGCGGTATCTACCTACACATTATAGTTACCCAAATAATAAAGATGTTTTGCTCACTCGAACAGAACACGATTCATTTGGTGATATAAATAATATCACTTGCGTCTATCTCTTGCCTAATGATTTTAAGAATATTATACAAAGTAGAAATGTGTCATCTTTGTATTATATATTCATTTCTTGACATCTCAAGCAAATTATAAATATGTGACTATACATAAGTTACATTGTGCACATTATAACTTTACTTTATCAAGGGACCCAACAATATCATCACTCAAGTCAAGAGGGGCAATGGTAATCTTTTGACATATCATCTTTTCCAGCACAAGTCATGTATAACTCAATGATAGCTTTGATAATAATCAAATTATACATTTCTCATGTGAAAAGATGTAGGTCTCATATCTTAGGATTTAAAAACAGATGAAAATATTAATGACTCAAATACAATTTCATTATGTTTCATTTGTTAGGTTAATTCAATATATGAAAGAAACATTTTCTATTTCATACAGTCATGTTGTTAAATACTTGTAGAGCTATGATGCATTGCATACATTGCATCATATGTTTCTCATTTAGATTAATTTTATATCAATAAATGCTACTAAGGTATGTGTTTAGTCTTATTTACAGAATATAGGGACCTGAATGCAAATTACCCATATCCCGAGCATAAATGCGTGCAAGAGACTCATTCCTGTCATAAAGACCAAGTTCAAGATTATCGGGATTCAAATGGAAGTCCATCCAAGAATAAAAGCATTCAAAGACCTAATTACAAAAAGGCCAAGGACTTATGCACAAAAGTAGTCAGGGACTTAATTGCAAAAAGCAAAGGACCCGACTGCAAGGACCAAAATATTATTTTGGAGAAGTTCTAAAAATCAATTTGGATCTCCAAATATACAAAGAATTAATTCGGAGCTCAAAAGAAAGGAAATAAATCATCTGGATGCGCAAATGACATTTAAATCGTACCATAAACACGCAGGAAAAATCCAGATCGAATCAGACACATTCTTGAGGCGAATCCGCCGCACATCACATCTAATGTGCGGTGGAAACGCAGCCCCCTTGTGGATCCGTGGCTTCGGATTTTTTCCAGTCGTGTCTCGCCACGTGTACTTTCCTATTTTATACCTAGGTCCCTTGTATCGGCTATAAATAGCCCCAAAACGATGTTGTAGGGATGTTCTTATTTTTATTCCATAATTTAGTAGTAAAGTTTTGTTGTTTTATCTTGTGTTTTTAGTTTCTTTTGTAATTTCTCTAGGACCCCTTCTCCTTCCCTCCATCCATGAGTTTCTAACTCTCTCCAAAGGGTGGGGGTGACGGATTTAGGGTGATGAGAAGAAGAATGAGGTTATTATTCTAATTTCGTGCTAGGATATTTTGATTACTTGAGTTTGTGTTAAATCATTTATCATGTAATGCTTTATAACTAATATCATTTATTATAAGTTTCTGATTTCTCTAAACAAAACCCGACATCTAAACCTCCACACGCTGGACTCTCACCCTTCTTTGCTTTATTCTTAATTTGTTTTTGTTGTTCTTGCCTTAGAAATCAAAAACCAAAAATCTCAAACCAAAATTATATTTTCTCTCTATTTATTCCCTTAACTCGAAAATCACACAAATAACAATATCTCTCCCTCCTTGTGATCGACCCGTACTTGCCACGTCTTCATTGATGCCGTGCACTTGCGGTATAAATTAAATTCTCATCAAGTTTTTGGCGTCGTTGCCGGGGAGGCGACGCAGATTTTGTTTATTGTTGTGTTCTCGATTCTATTCTGTTTATCTTGTGCGCGATCTAAGTATTTTGATTTGTGTTTCAGGAGACAACAGAGTGCGCGGTGAAATCTGAACGCAGCTGGAGCAAGCAGGGCGGCGAAATCGCCGCATATCAAGCACAAGTTGCGGCTGATCCGCCGCACAACAGAGGCTTCTGGGCTTCAAATTTTTCTGGGGTTAGCGCCATCTCTGGGTGGACGCGTGGAGCTACTAAAATTTCGAGAGCGGGTGGTGAACCTGACTGAGCATTGCATAGGTAACCTTTGTTGCTTCTTTCCTCGTAATTTCTAGTTTCGGAAAATTTCCTTTTGTAGAACTGAACGTGTTAAGCTTAAATTCCATAATTGGCAATAATTCAACTCTGACCTAAAAATTGGCGAAACTAGAAGAACTTAGTGCATGCCTCATATAATGTTTTGTTTGCATTATTCTTGCTAAATTCTTGCAAATTAATTCTTGTTGAAGAGTGCTGGAGGCAAGGTACGTATCGTGGTTTTTATCGATTGCATTTAAGCATATAATCTAATTTGCATACAACCTTGCAATTGCCCCCACTAAAGACCATTGTTTGACTATCTTTGCTAGATTTAAGTTAAACTATCTTAAGGGCAACTCCGTAGGAAAAGATACGGTGGGGATTTCATCACCTTTCCATGGCCCACAAATCACAATCCTAAAGTGTCACCCAAGCTTTAAA
Organism: Triglochin maritima; assembly: GCA_963682175.1. Lineage (NCBI taxonomy): Eukaryota > Viridiplantae > Streptophyta > Magnoliopsida > Alismatales > Juncaginaceae > Triglochin > Triglochin maritima. The sequence goes on along the minus strand of OY821773.1, from coordinate 35,217,084 downwards.
ATTAAAATCAATTAGACATTGGCCCCTAAGGACTCAGACTCAATTAAGGAGGAGATTGGTTTGACTTGCTATGACTTGAAGCTGATCGAATTTAATTTGGTGTCTAGAAAGTGTTTGTGTTGACGTAAGTCTTCCAAGCGAAGTGGTTGTCTAATTGGCACCGACTCTGTCGGAAGCGCCCCCACTAGCTATACACTGCCTGGCCAAGTTGATTTGATTAGTGAGGGAGGTGAATCAAGAAAATCAATTCGACTCAACCAGTTAGGAGTCGTCTAGATTTAAGCGACACTAGGTCTAGGATTGTTTGAACCGTGCTTGTTCAGGAAACTTCTGACCAACCTTAGAACCTATCTTTTAGAGTTAAGTTTCCTTTCTCATCTTTCTTCTTTCTATTGATTGTTTCCCTTTTGAAAAAAAATAGAAAAATAGAAAAAAAACGAAAAAAATTGTAATTAATTCTTGAAATTGAATTTTTAATTTAAATTTCAAATTTGAATTCAAAAAAATTAATTCAAACCGGTGCACTCATATTTGGGTTCGGGCCCATAGCAATCGACTCTCACGAGTTCATCTAGATTCTGTAGGATTTCATGTTTAATTATACATATATATTTTCGAATTTTTATGTATAATAAGGATCAATTTTTCAATTTTCTATAATTTATTTCATGCATGCATCAATTTGTTTCAATATCTAGTTTCAAAACTTTATTAAAACAAATTTGGACTCCGAAATTCATACCTAGAAGTTCTCTAAAGCTTCTTGAAGATTCGGAGACGTTGGGGATGCTCCTCGCTGCGCCGGATGCCTCCGAGTATTCACCAAACTCTAAACAAGATCGGAGAGAGGGAAGCTAGTCTCTCAATCTCCGATAGGGTTTAGAATCCAATTACTAACCCCTCTTTAATTCTCTTGAGAAGATGATCTCTTAAGAACTAAAACTAAACTTAAGAATTAAGGGATTTTCGTGGAGAATTATGGAGAGAGAATTTTGCTCAAGAAAATAATGAATGAATTAATTAGGTAATGAGATGAACTTGTATTTATAAGTTCTCTCCAAATTACCTATTCATGTGCAAACCCTTGCCCATGATCTCATGCAAAATTCCATCTAACCATCCATTATTTATTAATAAATAATATTAGCCACGAATTAAATCAATTATGGACCAATTTCATGCATGATCTAATTAATTCTTAAATTAATTCTGCATAAAACCGTCTGACCGGTCGACCTTTTGCGAGGTCCGGTCGACCGTTTCGACCGAGTTTCGGTCGACCGGTCCATATTCTCGGTCGACCGTTTGTAACAAAAAGGTTCATCGCAATGTTCGGTCGACCGACCGAGAATACTCTGTCGACCGAAAACGAACAGACGAAATTCTCGTTACGCTCGATACACATCCGGTCGAACGTGCAACATTGCGGTCGACCGCGCAACATTCGGTCGACCGTTTATGGTCTAGCGGTCGACCATTTTTGCACAGTGCATGCAGACTTGTCAAATTTCGGTTTAACCCCTACAAAATTTGACATTTCGGGATTACTAGTAAATTCACAACTTATGTAACATATTAACCTATGTAATGATTAATCATTACACCCCATAATATTTACATCACATATGAATTTAACTTAGATTCTAATTATGTTATAAATCACAACATAATTTTGATTTTGCTTGTTCACCCCATGTATCATATTTTCTACATGAAACCCGACACATCCTATGAACTCAAAATCCCCATTTCTTGTTTCCCAGTTTTGTAGTGTGACCTATGGGAGGATCTAAACTAAGTTGGCAGTGATATTAAGAGCTTAATATCACAAGCTATAAGCGGTATCTAGCTACACATTATAGCTCCCAATTAGTTAGATGTCTTAATTCCACTCGAACCAAAACCCGATCCAATTAGTAATGGAGTGCACCACTTGTGTCCGTCCCTTGCCTCATGATATTAAGAATACACACAAAGTAGTATTGTGTCATCTTTGTATTAGTTATTCATTTCTTGATCTCTTTAAGCTAGTTATAAATATGTGACTTTACTCAAATCACATTGTGCACATTATAACTTTGCTTTATCAAGGGGCCCACTAATATCATCACTCAATTAAGAGGGGCAATGATAGTCTTTTGACTAACTATCTTCTCCAACAAAAGTTGTACTTAACCAACCAATGTCTTTACACTACACTGATCGATAGTTCAAGACACTGATCTAATTAAGTATTCCTTAGGTGATTAGATATAAGTCTCATATCAAAGGACCAAAGACACAGTAAAATATTAATGACACAGAAACACATTTCTATAATATTTTACTTATTAGGTCTATTCAGTATACAAAAGTAATATTTTCCTCTTTTGCATATCCGTGTTGTCACTCACTTGTAGAGCTATAATGATCTATGACCAACACGACAATCTTAACTCGGTAATTAATGTTCCATGTTAATTACCATGATTGCGAATATCTTTTGTTTTATGTAAACCAATATGTTTTAGAGCTCTACGGTTAAGGACCAAGAGCCTCTTCCTTAACACTTCTAAAAGACGAATAACATAAACAAGGAACAAAATGATTTCTCATTCAATTCATAATAATTGACATTTAAAAGTAAAACTTTTAGAACACATTCCCTTCAATCTCCCACTTGTTATTAAAGTTGTCTTTCTCATACATACTCAATGCATAAAACAATAATAACTAGGGTAAACCCCATTACATATCAATCATCAAGCCAATCTACATAGTTCGTCAATCCCATGGACTTGAAATGCATTTCCCCTTGGCTTGGGATAAGGGTTTTGTGAATGGATCAGCTGTGTTGCTGTTGGTGTCCACCCATAACAGATTTATTTTGCCTTCGTCGATGAGGTCACGTGTCACGAAGTACTTACGATCCATGTACTTCACTTTGTGGTGTGATCTAGGATCCTTGATTTGCGAGATAGATGCACTATTATCGCAAAATAGCTTTATTGGTCCCTCGCTCAAGGGAACTACTCCAAGCTCTTCAAGGAACTTCTTAATCCACACTCCTTCCTTGCTCGCTTCAGCGACAGCCATTACTTCGGAAGCAGTGGTTGAGTCTGTTGTAGTGCTTTGCTTCCAACTACGCCAACTCACAGCTCCACCATTCAGAAGGAGGACGTATCCTGATTGCGACCTTCTATCGTCTGGATCACTCATGAAACTCGCATCCGAGTAACCTTCAACTATCAATTCCCTTTGTCCTCCATAAACAAGAATCTTATCCTTAGTCCGGTTAAGGTACTTCAGGATATTCTTGACCGCCGTCTAATGCTCAGGACTTACGTTGGATTGGTGACGACTTGTCACGCTTAGAGCATACGAGACATCTGGTCTTGTGCAAGTCATCGCGTACATGATCGACCCAATTGCCGAAGCATAAGGGACATCCTTCATGTACTCTAAGTCCTTACGTGATTGCGCACGTTGAGACTTCCTGAGTTACACACCCATACTCATTGGCACACTGCCCTTTTTGGAGTTGTTCATCTTGAACTTTTCCAAGACCTTGTCAATGTACGCACGTTGACTGAGGCCAATGAGTCTACGGGGTCTATCTCGATATATCTTGATTCCCAAGATGTATTGAGCCTCACCCATGTCTTTCATCGAAAATGCAGATTTCAATGAACTTACCGTTTGCTCAAGCAAAGGAATATGATTACCCATGAGCAATATGTCATCGACATATAAGATTAGGAATACTACATGGCTCCCACTAACCTTCTTGTATACACAAGGTTCTTTCTTACTTTGAATGAAGTGAAGCTTCTTCACTTCCTCGTCAAAGCGTTTGTTCCAACTCCTTGATGCTTGCTTCAATCCATAGATGGATCTTTGAAGCTTGCATACCTTCTCGCTATTCTTTGGATCTTCAAAACCTTAAGGTTGTACCATGTACACATCCTCCTCCAAGTTCCCATTCAGGAACGCCGTTTTGACATCCATTTGCCATATTTCATAATCGTGAAATGCGGCAATAGCGAGCATGATCCGAATAGACTTGAACATGGCAACCGGTGAAAAAGTTTCATCATAGTCAATTCCTTGAACTTGAGTGAAACCCTTCGCTACAAGCCTCGCTTTGTAGGTTGTCAAGTTCCCATCCATGTCCATCTTCCTCTTAAAAACCCATTTATTATGAATGACCTTTTTCCCTTGAGGAAGGTCAACCAAGTCCCATACTTGATTATCATACATGGATTCTATTTCCGATTACATGGCCTCAAGCCATAGTTTGGAGTCTTCCCTTTCCATTGCCTCTTGGAAGGTTAAGGGATCATTGGTATCTAGTACCATGATTTCATGAAGTCCCAGATACAAATCGGGTTTCTTTCTTTCCCTTGTTGACCTTCTAAGTTCTTTTGGTTCTTCTCGTGTCTCTCGAACTTCTTCCACAATTTCTTGAGGAGTGGGTTCACGTTCAACTCTTGAACGTACACTTGGTGGGGATGATTGAGATTCTCTCACAATTTCTTGTTATGGTCTCTCGCTCACGCTCCCACTAACCAAAGAAATCTCGGTTGGGCCTTCATGATCTTGAATGGCATCATTCATGTCATGATCTTGTAGAGTATCTTGAGTTTCCTCAAGCACAACCCTACTCCCACTACTTTTTACTCTTTCTAGAAATTCCTTTTCCAGAAATGTGGCATCCCTCTCTACAATCACTCGATTGGAGGTGATATGCCAAAAGTAGTATCCTCTTGTCTCACGAGGATAACCAATAAAGAAGCACTTATCCGCTTTTGGTTGAAGTTTGGTCGTCATCAATCTCTTGACGTAAGCCTCACAACCCCAAATCTTGAGAAAACTGAGCTTAGGTGTTTTACCACTCCATAGTTCATAAGGCGTTTTCTCCATGGATTTGGATGGAACATTATTTAGTGTGTAAGCCGCAGTTTGTAGTGCATAACTCCAAAAGTAAAGAGGTAATTCCGCATGACTCATCATTGACCGAACCATGTCGAGCAATGTCCTACTCCTCCTTTCGGATACCCCATTCCACTGAGGTGTACCGGGAGGGGTGAGTTGAGGTACAATACCAAACTCCTTCAGGTATGAGTCAAATTCGGCACTTAAGTACTCACCTCCACGATCCGTTCGTAGAGACTTGATTTTCTTGTCGAGTTGGTTCTCTACTTCATTCTTGAATTCTTTGACCTTTTCAAAGGATTCACTTTTGTTTCTCATTAAATAAACATAGCCATAATGACTATAATCATCCGTGAACGTAATGAAGTACCTGAAACCATCTCGTGCACTAGTACTCATTGGACCACATACATCGGAATGTATCAAATCCAATAAGCCACTCGCCCTTGGGCCTTTCTTCTTGAAAGGTTTTTTGGTCATTTTTCCCATTATACATGGTTGGCACGTCTCCAATGATTTAAAATCAAGTAGACCAAGAAGGTTAGCTTCTTGCAATTTCTTGATGCGCTTTTCATTTATGTGACCAAGACGATAGTGCCACAAGAGAGTATCATTCTCGTGAGTGGTCTTAAGTCTTTTGTTATTGATATTAAAGATTTGTTTATTATCCAATTCAAGCAAATAGAGACCATTCCTTATGAACGCATTTGCATAGAACACACCATTCTTCGATATAGACAAACAAGAATTTGAAATATTTATATTAAAATTATCCATATCCAGACATGATACAGAAATAATATTCTTGCTAATCAAAGGTACATAATAAACATTCTTTAGACATAAATTTAAACCACTACACAATTGAAGCACCACAGAACCTTGTGCAATCGCAGACACGTTTGCACCATTTCCGACCTTCAATTCTACCTCGTTCCTTACGAGTTCCTTCCTATCCATGAGTAGCTGCACATTAGAAACTATGTGAGCACAAGATCCGGTATCAATTACCCAATCCTGGACAGAGGTGGCTAAATTTATTTCAATAACAAATATACCTTTGGCCTTTTTGGGTGCCGACGTTCAATCACTCCGTTGTCAAGGTCTTCCTTGTACTTGGGGCAATTTGGCCGGATGTGTCCTTTTACACCGCAGTGAAAGCACTCCGTATTGGGAGTTGGAGATTTCTGAGATTTCCCCCTCGAGGCACTTTTATGAGCACCTCCTACTCCCTTGCTCTTGATTGAACCACTTTTGGTAGATTTGCCCTTTCCTTTACCAATCTTATGGCCCCTCCCATGGACGGCAAGGACTTGCTTGTCCCTACCCTTGCCCGTGTCAACTTCAGCAGTGTTGAGAGCGTTGTGAAGCTCCTCAAGACTCACCCCTTTTTCACGCACGTGACAATGCATCACAAAGTCCTTAAAGGACGGGGCTAGAGAGCCAAGAATCATATCTTCAACAATGTCCTCGGGCATTGGTGAAGAGAGCTTTGCCAACTTCTCAAGGTATCCTTGCATCGTGAGAAAATGCATAGATACCGATGTTCCCTCCGCCATATGACACCTTGTGAGTGCGATGGTGGTCTTATAGCGCTCCTTTCGGACACTATCCATGAACATCTTTGATAAAGCCTCCATGGTCTTCTTGGGTTTTGAATCCAAGTATTTCGCTTGAAGCGAGTCACCCATGGATGCTAGCATAAGACCGTGAACTTGGTTCTCTTGGTCTTCCCACTTGGCTTTAGCCTCTTTCTCTTCATCGGTTAATCTCTCATTCCACTTTGGGATTGGACCTTCCAAAATGTGAGATAGTTTCTCAAACTTTAAAACGATGTTGAGTTTGAGTTACCAACTAATGAAGTTTGAGTCATCATTTGCTAAAGGGTGTTTTTCTATCATGGATCGTACGATAGGTTGGATGTTCGACATTTTTCTACAACATAAATCATACATGTTTTAATGCCAATTTTATGTTTTAATACACATGCATACATATATCGAATATATAAATGTAAATGTTGTAAATAAAAATTTTGCCCATAAATGCAACAATCCAAGATCCCATCAATTGTAAGTAATATAGACTAGCTAAGGGCTATCGAATACATTACAATATCAAGGTAAGAAAACATTTTTCTAATCACAACCTTTTTGAATTTTAGCAACATTTAGCATCTTCAAACTCTTGTGACTCTTGTCGTTTTAATTATGAGGGAATACGACCTATCCTCGTAAGAAAAACTTTTTCCCAAAACCGAGCGAGGGCTCTAGGTAATGTTAAGAAAACTTATTTTCATTTGATACGAGATACGTTTATCTATTGTATTCACAACTAAACATACTTGGGGTTCACTAGGGTGAAACACACCTCATATATTTAATTGTGGCACAACAACAGACAACCTTTATATCTCCCACTATTCCCAAAGATAGAGGGAGCTATCTCCCGCTAAGGGCGAGCAGAGTATCCCTCGATCAATGGCTGCTAGTGGATGAAATAAGAAGGAAAGCTATTCTTAATTTTTGTTGGACAATTTTAACATGTGATTTAGAATTTTAGGTTATCATGCATATTAATATTCATACACATCCTAACATTCACCACATACATCACATGCATAGCAGAAATTAAAAACAGAAATTAAACATTCACACAATCCACATCGTGTGAGTTTATATGTTCCCTTCGATCCTCGATCCTCGATCGATGCGCTACAGCGGCGACTTCCTCTTGCATCGGAGATGTAGATTTTACAGAAAATAAACATGCTCCTCACAATCGATAAAAACCGACTAGTGCAAGTCCTATGTAAAAACCTCTCATATGCATATGCGATTTATCTAAAAGATGGAAATAGAGAATTTGGCTTCTACATACATAAGCCCCTGTATTATAACAATTATAAACATTCATAGCTTCTGATTTGGAACATACAAACTCACAATTCCTGCAAAACAACTCGAGCATCCATGCACGCAATATTACTATAAACTATTCATCCTAGTTTATCAAGCATCTAGAATGTCAAACAATTCTTTGAAAAAACGTTTTGAAATCCATTACAAACATTTTTCATGCATGCATGGTTCACAAATTAATTATGAACCGCTGTCCATCCAATTTCCAATGGAAAGATGAATCACAGTTTTTCGGTTTTGTTGATTCTCTTACAAAATAATCGTTTATACTTAAAAAGAAATTATTGCAAGTTAGACTTATGTCTAAATCATAATTCTAATAATTACATGTCATGTTTTAAACATTCAAAACATTTAGAACGAATTATTATAAAGAATTATTTCAACAAACATTTAAAGACCGAAAAACCGGTAAAACGAATTGTTTAAATCCTAGATGGTAAACTAAATTTTTTCACAGCCATAAATCATAAGAAAATTGAACCATATGCTCTGATACAACTGTAGGATTTCATGTTTAATTATACATATATATTTTCGAATTTTTATGTATAATAAGGATCAATTTTTCAATTTTCTATAATTTATTTCATGCATGCATCAATTTGTTTCAATATCTAGTTTCAAAACTTTATTAAAATAAATTTGGACTCCGAAATTCATACCTAGAAGTTCTCTAAAGCTTCTTGAAGATTCAGAGACATTGGGGATGCTCCTCGCTGCGCCGGATGCCTCCGAGTATTCACCAAACTCTAAACAAGATCGGAGAGAAGGAAGCTAGTCTCTCAATCTCCGATAGGGTTTAGAATCCAATTACTAACCCCTCTTTAATTCTCTTGAGAAGATGATCTCTTAAGAACTAAAACTAAACTTAAGAATTAAGGGATTTTCGTAGAGAATTATGGAGAGAGAATTTTGCTCAAGAAAATAATGAATGAATTAATTAGGTAATGAGATGAACTTGTATTTATAAGTTCTCTCCAAATTACCTATTCATGTGCAACCCCTTGCCCATGATCTCATGCAAAATTCCATCTAACCATCCATTATTTATTAATAAATAATATTAGCCACGAATTAAATCAATTATGGACCAATTCCATGCATGATCTAATTAATTCTTAAATTAATTCTGCATAAAACCGTCTGACCGGTCGACCTTTTGCGAGGTCCGGTCGACCGATCCATATTCTCGGTCGACCGTCTGTAACAAAAAGGTTCATCGCAATGTTCGGTCGACCGAAAACGAACAGACGAAATTCTCGTTACGCTCGATACACATCCGGTCGAACGTGCAACATTGCGGTCGACCGCGCAACATTCGGTCGACCGTTTATGGTCTAGCGGTCGACCGTTTTTGCACAGTGCATGCAGACTTGTCAAATTTCGGTTTAACCCCTACAAAATTTGACATTTCGGGATTAGTAGTAAATTCACAACTTATGTAACATATTATCCTATGTAATGATCAATCATTACACCCCATAATATTTACATCACATATGAATTTAATTTAGATTATAATTATGTTATAAATCACAACATAATTTTGATTTTGCTTGTTCACCCCATGTGTCATATTTTCTACATGAAACCCGACACATCCTATGAACTCAAAATCCCCATTTCTTGTTTCGCAGTTTTGTGGTGTGACATATGGGAGGATCTAAACTAAGTTGGCAGTGATATTAAGAGCTTAATATCACAAGCTATAAGCGGTATCTAGCTACACATTATAGCTCACAATTAGTTAGATGTCTTAATTCCACTCGAACCAAAACCCGATCCAATTAGTGATGGAGTGCACCACTTGTGTCCGTCCCTTGCCTCATGATATTAAGAATACACACAAAGTAGTATTGTGTCATCTTTGTATTAGTTATTCATTTCTTGATCTCTTTAACCTAGTTATAAATATGTGACTTTACTCAAATCACATTGTGCACATTATAACTTTGCTTTATCAAGGGGCCCACTAATATCATCACTCAATTAAGAGGGGCAATGATAGTCTTTTGACTAACTATTTTCTCCAACAAAAGTTGTACTTAACCAACCAATGCCTTTACACTACACTGATCGATAGTTCAAGACACTGATCTAATTAAGTATTCCTTCAGTGATTAGATATAAGTCTCATATCAAAGGACCAAAGACACAGTAAAATATTAATGACACAGAAACACATTTCTATAATATTTTACTTATTAGGTCTATTCAGTATACAAAAGTAATATTTTCCTCTTTTGCATACCCGTGTTGTCACTCACTTGTAGAGCTATAATGATCTATGACCAACACGACAATCTTAACTCGGTAATTAATGTTCCATGTTAATTACCATGATTGCGAATATCTTTTGTTTTATGTAAACCAATATCTTTTAGAGCTCTACGGTTAAGGACCAAGAGCCTCTTCCTTAACACTTCTAAAAGACGAATAACATAAACAAGGAACAAAATGATTTCTCATTCAATTCATAATAATTAACATTTAAAAGTAAAACTTTTAGAACACATTCCCTTTAGATTCCAGTCTAGAGCTTAACCCCAATCCATCTGCTGCACCACCTCACCCGGATCCAATGGGTGAGAATGTTGTGAACCCGCCCATAACTCTGAGGGATCGATGCTACCCAGCGATGGCTGCTCAGCCATCGTGCATCATTATGCCCACCATACAGGGTCGCAACTTCGAACTTAAGGCACAATACATGAGTATGTTGCCTAAGTTCACCTCTAGGGAAGACCCATATCTCTTCCTTAGAGAATTTGAGGAAATCTGCTCTCTTATGCAATACCAGCATATCTCTGAGGAGGCAGTGCGTCTAAAATTCGTGCCTCTAGCACTAAAGGACGACGCTAAGAAATGGCTATATAGTCTAGCCGAAAAATCCATTAAAAGTTGGGCTGAGTTTGTTCAAGTATTCCTAAAAAAATATTTCCCCAACCATAAGACTATGAGGATTAGGAATGAAATTGTTGCATTCGTTCCATCTGAGAGCAAGCCGTTCTATTCCTATCTAGAAAGATTTAAAAGTGTGCTGACCCATTGCCCTCATCATGGAATTCCAAGATGGCAACTGTGCCAAATTATTTATGAGGGATTGACACTCACATCTTGGGTTATGGTAGAATCCGTAAGCCAAGGGAACTTCATGTCAAAAAATGAAAATGATGCCTGGACTTTTCTTGAGGATTTAGCTGAAAACAGTATGCAATGGGACAATGCAAGAGCAACGGTTAACTCGAGTATTGGATCTAGAATAGCAAGTCAACCCAAACCAGGTGTCTTAGCTGTAGATGCCAATGTAGAGGCTGAAGCAAAACTAGCTACCCTTATGCGCAGAATGGAAAGTCTAGAGCTACAAACCCGATCCCGAGTGAATCAAGCCTCGTCTATCCCTTGCTCTAGATGTGGTCAGACTGGTCATTTAATGGAGGATTGTGCGGACTGGGAACAAGTTAATGCCACGTTTAACCATGCTAGAAATGACCCATACGCATCAACCTATAACTCGGGTTGGCGTAATAATTCCAATTTCTCATCAAGCCAACAAGGTCAACCTCCTAGACAACAACCAAACCCGTATAACCAAAATAATACATCATCTGGGTTTAGTAACAATGGAGATTATGATGTTAGGTTGACAAGCTTGGAAAATTTAATGAAGACTTTTATACAAACAACCAACCAGTCTTTCCAAAGGCTAGAGACACAAGTCAGCCAACTCGCACATATTGTAGGTGAAAGAGAAAAGGGTCAGTTTCCAAGTCAACCTGAGGTATATCCTAAATCTAATAATCAATATCAACCCTATCAACCACCTCTAGGAAGTAACAACTCGAGACCAGTTCAAATGGTTAATGAGGAAGGATTGTTCCAACAAATAAATGCAGTAGTATCATTACGGTCCGGAAGACAAGTTGATAACAATGTGGTAAATCCTAGAACGTCTAATCAATCTAGCCATCAAGCAACCACATATGACCTAACCATTGAACCTGACGTCCAATCTGAAACGCCCAACCCACCTACTCAACCTGAACCCATAGCTCAACCTGAGCGAGTCTATGTTGCTAAAGCTCCATTCCCCAATAGACTTAAGAAGAACTCGAGTGCACAAATGGAGAAAATCTTGGAAGTATTTAAGCAAGTTAAGGTGAATATTCCACTACTGGATATGATTCAACAAATACCTGCTTATGCTAAATTCTTAAAAGATCTGTGCACTAAAAAGAGAAAAACAAACGTACCAAAGAAGACTTTCTTAACTGCAAACATAAGCTCTATTCTGTCCAACTCATCTCCTATAAAATATAAGGACCCTGGGTGTCCCACAATTTCATGTGCAATAGGAGATACTTTTATCAACAAAGCCCTTCTAGACCTTGGTGCTAGTGTTAACTTACTCCAGTTCTCTGTCTACGAGCAACTCAACCTTGGTCCACTAAAACCCTCTAAGACAACCCTTCAATTTGCTGATTGCTCTATTAAGAAACCAAGAGGTATAGTAGAGGATGTTTTGATTATGGTTGGTGACTTCATTTACCCAGTGGATTTTGTCGTTCTAGACACTGAACCTGTTGTCGATCCTAAGAGACAAATCCCTGTGATATTAGGCAGACCCTTTTTAGCCACTTCTGAAGCTTTGATAAATTGCCGAAATGGGCTCATGCAACTATCTTTGGGAAACTTAAAAGCTGAATTTAATATATTTCATGTTGATAATGAGCCAGAAATAGTATGCAATCAAAGTGATGTTGTGATGAGATCGCGTATTTATAAGATTTCTGAATCAAATAAATCATCACAAAATCAAAGTGAGAAAAAGGGGAGTAATTCTTCGACACACCCACCATCACTCGAGCAAATAAGAGAACCAATACATATGAGGGGTGTGGAATCTGTGACTCAGGACTCTCATTGCAACATGGGGAACAATTCAACTGGATACATGCACCAACATGGTGTCATTCAATCCAGTTCTGACTATGGTTGACTCTGAGCAAATTCAATCCCTCCACCACAGTTGACGCAGGTAATAAGTGCATTTGCTTTATCTTTGCATACATTGTAGACAATGCATGATTTAGGTGTGGGGGGGATGTTTATGTATCTATCTATATATATATATATATATATATATATATATATTCTTAGAAAAAAATTCAATGTTCCATGACATAGCTTAAGATTGAACTGCCAAAACCCGTGTACAAAATGCATTGAGTTTTTATTCCTTATTATATAATTATGCTTGTAGAAATTATGACATAAATCTAAGTTCCAAAGAAATAACCCATAACCCTTTAAGACATGTATGCACTTAAATTGGATGAATCAAATCTTTGAAGTGGTTGATAAAAAGCAGAGGTTGAGGAAAATATACCGGGAAGTGTGGACTTCTGATATCAATTAAGCCTTGAGGAAAATAAAAGTAAAAAAATAAATCAAGTGAGGAAAGCACATTTTGAGCCCAAGCCTTTGAGTCACTGGTCTGTAGGGGTATGTTAAAACCCGGTAACTTGAGTCTACCAGCTCGGGATTATCGACCAAACTCGCTACACGAATGCAAAAAGGGTAAAAGTGTCAGAAAAAGCAAATGTTTTGAATCACGGGAAAATATATATATACTTCAAGATACTCAAGGCCCAAAGTTAAAAGAATGATCCATGCCATGGTTGATCCGAATGATACCTCACCACCAGAGGAGGCGTGCAAAATAATTTAAGTGATAACATGTGTAGAAGGGTTAGTGGTGTGAATGTTGGAGGAACAAAGACCAAGTCAGACTTTTTATAAGTTAGATTTGTATAATGAGCATGCAAGAATTCTAAGTGAGATGTATAAGGTTGAGGTGGAGATATTGAGAGTTATTAATGAAATGTTGAATTAAGACTTTGTGGGTGTGTCAACTGAAAACCCTGACGAGACAAAACTCGTCCTCTAAGGAAGCTTGGGGGTTTAAAGGCTTGTTGCACAGGCTAAATGCAACCGTGATTCCTACGAAAGTGAGTTAAGATTTCCCTCTTTTCATTTTCCTTATATTCTGTTTTGCTATGGACTAGCAAAATCTTGGTGTGGGGGTATTTGATGCATTGCATACATTGCATCATATGTCTCTCATTTAGATTAATTTTATATCAATAAATGCTACTAAGGTATGTGTTTAGTCTTATTTACAGAATACAGGGACCTGAATGGAAATTACACATATCCCGAGCATAAATGCATGCAAGAGCCTCATTCCTGTCATAAAGACCAAGTTCAAGATTATCGGGATTCAAATGGAAGTCCATCCAAGCATAAAAGCATTCAAAGACCTAATTACAAAAAGGCCAAGGACTTAAGCACAAAAGTAGTCAGGGACTTAATTGCAAAAATCCAAGGACCCGACTGCAAGAACCAAAGTATTATTTTGGAGAAGTTCTAAAAAATCAATTTGGATCTCCAAATATACAAAGAATTAATTCGGATCTCAAAAGAAATGAAAGAAATCATCTGGATGCGCAAAAGACATTTAAATCGTACCATAAACACGCAGGAAAAATCCGGATCGAATCAGACACATTTTTGTGGCGAATCCGCCGCACATCACATGTAATGTGCGGCGGAAATGACGCCCCTTGTGGATCCGTGGCTTCGGATTTTTTTCCAGTCGTGTCTCGCCACGTGTACTTTCCTATTTTATACCTAGGTCCCTTGTATCGGCTATAAATAGCCCCAAAACGATGTTGTAGGGATGTTCTTATTTTTATTCCATAATTTAGTAGTAAAGTTTTGTTGTTTTATCTTGTGTTTTTAGTTTCTTTTGTAATTTCTCTAGGACCCCTTCTCCTTCCCTCCATCCATGAGTTTCTAACTCTCTCCAAAGGGTGGGGGTGACGGATTTAGGGTGATGAGAAGAAGAATGAGGTTATTATTCTAATTTCGTGTTAGGATATTTTGATTACTTGAGTTTGTGTTAAATCATTTATCATGTAATGCTTTATAACTAATATCATTTATTATAAGTTTCCGATTTCTCTAGACAAAACCCGACATCTAAACCTCCACCCGCTGGACTCTCACCCTTCTTTGCTTTATTCTTAATTTGTTTTTGTTGTTCTTGCCTTAGAAATCAAAAACCAAAAATCTCAAACCAAAATTATGTTTTCTCTCTATTTATTCCCTTAACTCGAAAATCACACAAATAACAATATCTCTCCCTCCTTGTGTTCGACCCGTACTTGTCACGTCTTCATTGACGCCGTGCACTTGCAGTATAAATTAAATTCTCATCAAGCTACATTATCCTTTAACCAACATGACAATCTTAACTCGGTAATCAATGTCTCATGTTAATCACCATGATTGTGAATTACGTTTTGATTTATGTAAATCATTATCTTTTAGAGCTCTACGGTTAAGGACCAAGAGTTTCTTCCTTAACACTTCTAAAAGACGAATACATTAATCAATGAACAAAATGTTTATACATTCAATTCATAATAAAAGATATATAAAAGTAAACTTTTAGAACACATTCCTTTCACTCACATCCTTTTCAAAATTTGAAATTGAAAGCTAAAATTAAAATATGATTAAAATTAAAAGTTGACAATACATGTGCAGAATTAAAAGAGTGTTACATCCATCATTTCCTCTCTCCTCCAGTTTCTTCTTCCATGCTTCTTCCATCCCTTACCTCAAATTCCGAACCTTAAATCCTTCATTTCACCACGACATTTGACTCAGAACATTCTCTTCTCCCGAATTTGGGTTGTTCGGGTATAAGTTGGATTTTTTTTTTGTTTGGTGGTTAAGTTCTTACGTTTTGCATGCATTTTTTTAGTTTAGATTTAGAGTTCGGATCATGTACCACGTCGTGCCGACAACTCATGGCAAGATGACGATGAGGGCCACCGATTTGGTCGTCAAGCTCGACCAAGTCCCCAACGATATCGAACAACTCCCTTCCTCTGTCTATGCCACCGATGACCCCTCGTTCCCCCTTTCTTATTTACCTGATTTGGCTGGATGTACCTGATGACATCAAGGTTGTGTCGAATACGGAGATTTTCGATCACGAGATCAACTCCAATATCTACCTCCAAAGGGGGGAATCCTTGGTCGCTTGAGGGAGAAGTTGCGATGACTTCAACAATGGGGTGAGTTTTTGTGGTTTTTGTTTTTGTTGGTTCTGTTTAGGGTTTAGGATCAAATCTTGGAAATAAGTACGACATTTTTTTGTTATTTGAGTCATTAACGTTGGTGCTCATCCAATTTGTACTTGTATTGACTTGGACGTCATTGAGTTTTAATGAATTTAATTTTCCATGGTTTTAAATGCATGTCGTGGAAGAAGTGGAGGTGGGCTTTCATTTCCGGACCAGATGGGAACAAGTCATTGTTGTTGACGTCGAAGCATGTCCGAATGTAGGTTCTTTGACAACCATCCCAGTATTCCCATTGTCATGTACCAAAATACCTCAACAGATTTTTTTCAATTTACCCTACAAGTTTTTTCTGTTTTCCTTACTATATGTCAAAAAATTGTTTATAATCATCCTTTGTGATTGTATTATTATGGTCTCACGTTCTTATGGTTCCATTTAAGTGTGGATGTTTGTTTAACAATGATGCGGATTTTATTCTATGTTTTATGGTACAATTCTTTTCGATTCAACAGGATTGGCAAACCAGTGCAATAATTTATGTGGGAACACAAATGTGTTATCATTGTTATTTGCACTTATACATAATACACATGGTAATTTGAAATATTTGATGGGTAATTCCATAAGACATTATGTAAAAAGTGAAGAAGAAATAAACTGAAACATAAAAGGCAGGGAGAAAAAATAACGTCTTAAAGTCCACAGAAATATACACAATGTGTGTCATCTCCAACCGGTGGGACAACACACTTAACTGTGGAATTTCTTAATGAAATTGTTGGATGATGTTTTAACCTTAAAACGAAATGTGTAACCTACCAATAAAGACATATCCAACCGAGAACCATGCTATTTTCCTAGAAAAACATCTATAAAAACACCTGTTTGGGTTTTTGTAGTGTTGAAATCATGCAATATAAAAACACTTACCTCAATGATCTAGTTACCATGCACCATCACAACTTATTTGTAAGATACCGAAGATAAAGATATTGAATAATGGAACACATGATAGGTGTTCACCTAACTTAGTAATATCACCTTGATTGTGCTTGTAGTTCTTGTTTTATTCACCGACCTAGCCTGACATATTTAGTTTTACAATAACACCTTGGAAAATACGTAGAACTTCAAAAAACATAGTAATCAACCATTGGTTATATAAACTTCTTGGAAATATCTTTTGGTAAATTATTTAGATTTAACACACAAAATGTGTTACATCTTTCGTTTCAAGCATTTTTCTAAAAAGTAAACTTGTCTCTATATTTAGAGAACTATACATCATAATTTGTGTGTGCTACAATACATATTCACTATTTAAGGTTTTATAAATGGAATTACCATTATAGATACATGGAATTACTCTTTTATATGTGTTAAATTACCCTAATATGCATGGAACATGTTAGGATTCTTAATGATGATTCCACCAAATGGATTTACCTTATCCTCTACATCGATTTACATTGATTTAGCTTTGTATCTATGTGAAATTACTCTCCACGGTGGATTACTCTTATAGATGAAATTACTCTTACATATACATGGAATTACCCTTTTATATGTGTTAAATTACCCTAGTATGCATGGAACATGTAAGGGTTTTAAATGATGATTCCACCAAATGGATTTTCCATCCTATACATCGATTTACCTTTGTATCTATGTGAAATTAATCTCTACGATGGATTACCCTTATAGATGCAATTACCCTTACAGATACATGGAATTACTCTTTTGTATGTATTAAATTACCCTAGTATGCATGAAACCTGTAAGGGTTCTTAATGATGATTCCACCAAATGGATTTACCTTATCTTCTAACCTTGGTATCTATGTGAAATTACTCTCCACGATGGATTACTCTTATAGATGGAATTACCCTTACATATACATAAAATTACCATTTTATATCTGTTAAATTACCCTAGTGTGCATGGAATTACCCTTACATATACATGGATTCCATCAATCGATTTATCTTATCATCTACATCGATTTACCTTTGTTTCTATGTGAAATTATTCTCCACTTTTATATACATGGATTTAAAGGACATAAATATTTAGTTTCTCATAGATTATTTTAATATTTGGTTTGCATTCAATACCATTATTGATGATCACCTTAATAATCCCAAACACATGTAAGGGTAATCCCAACTACATAGAATCTCTACGTAAAAGAATAAAATTATTTCATAAATTCTATCCAATACAATCACACCGTTTTTATTCGACGAAGATGGGGATGGAAGAGAATCAAAAACTCCATTATTAAAATGTTACTAAAATGCTAAAAAAAACTTGTATCTTAGCCCATCAAAGGTAGAACCATGTAACAAAGAGATGAAACACATTAAACCAACATTGAATCATCGCATTAATATCGAATAAAACTCAACAACATTAATTAAAAGAAAGGGGAGCACAAAGAAGTTGACGTTGGGAGAAAAATAAAGTAAGGGCACAAAATTATATCGTGGGGGGTAATACCAAACACTTGTGATAATTCTAAACACACGGAGGGGTAATTTTATGATGTAACAGGCAATCAACTCGTTGTGTTGCCAATCCAGAAAGTGAACAAATGATGTATTGGTAAACAATTGCCAGTGTATTGGGTATGGTTCCATTCTTGTAGCCTCCTTCAACAAGTTTATGAATGTAATCCTTGAATTGGTGTATTCATCCAACATTTCTCAACACGGAAAAAATACATCCAAATAACTCAAAAACCACCTACATTACCACAACAAACACATGCACATAAAACTACAATCATGCAATGTCAACCCAAATAAAAAAGTAACATTTAAAAGGATTTATATCCCCAAATCGTGATCCAAATAACCCAATCTTTGTTTGTAACGGGATTACCCCTAACATTCAGGTAACAACCACCAAAATATTAAGCATTGATTAAAAAACCTCCACTAAATTAATTGACAAAGTAAACCCATAATAAACTAATTGCAATACTTAGAATTCTAAAAAATCAGGATAGGGTAAACATAAGGTTTGTAAATGAGGATAACCTAAACTTGATGTTGGAGTCCCTAACATTTCAACATTACTTAAACAAAAGATTAAAAAAAAATTAACCAAAACATAAAACCAAATGTTAGGGAGTCCAACACCATCTACAAACTTAACTAATTAGAAAATCCAAAAGTACAAATGGAATAGGCAACCACTGGAATGCAACTCAAACTTAATTAAAACCAAATGTAACCAAACCAAAACACCAAATTGTAACTATACAAAATTAGAAAAAAAATTGAGCTTCACGGGGAGGGGTGCCGTGGGAGGAGATAATGTGAATGAGGGAGATGGGATTACTGGAGGTGATGGAGCACAACGGAGAGTAACTTTTCAGGAGGTTGTAGGACTCGTTGTTGCATTTGGAGAGGAGGATCATTCTGCCGAGCAGGTTATGTGTGTCTTGGATCTCGTTGGACTGGCACATCCTTAAGGACAAGGTTTAAGATGGCGACGTCAGGTGTGATGTTGTATGAGTCCCTGGAGGCGACGAGGTCAAAGAGGTCGGCAGATGTGGAGTCGAGCATGAGGTTGGCCCAGAGGTAGTGGTTGTAGAGGGGAACAAAACATCGGGGTGGTTGGGTTTGCCGTGGTGGGGGTCAAGGGCTCGAATCCACACCTGAAAGGTTTGCTTGAGGTCGGACCAACAATGCGACGCCATCTAGTCAACGAAGGTGTTATCAGTGAGTCTGTGCCAAGGGTGCAGGAGTTGGCCAGTATGTTGGCCGACACTGGGGACGAAGGCAATGATGATGATGGGACAAGGGATGATGATGATGGGTTCCTCCAATTCTCCTGGTAGAGTGGGTGGCTTCCCGATGACAGGAGAGGGAGAGGGTTCGGAGGGAGAGGCATCAAAGAGGACACTAATCCCCTGATTCTCCAGCTCCAGCTCCAAAACCACTGCAAAAGGTGGGCATATTTTCTTGTAGAAGTTGTGATCCGTCGTGGCTATGTTGACAATGATGTGGTTGTACATGTGGATGGCGCGTGAGAAATGGAGTGACAAACGGCATGGGCATCCCGGGGTCCCGGTCATAATAACAAATCAAAGGCCTACTGAATTCTACAGTCTTGAGAATAATACAATGGGTCAAATAGGTTAAGCATGGGTAACACAGAAGTAGACAATAGGGAATCATTCAACGTCTTTCTTGGTGAAGTTTAAATTCTCAAAATTGCTCGATTTAACTGCAAACGAGCGCATAGTCGCGTAGGCATCTACGCATGATGATTGTCACAATTCTCATTTTTTTAGAATAACCGGTGGTTAGAATGAAAGAACTTCAACTCCTTCTAAGTTGGCATTTCAGGATTACGATCCAAGACTGTAACAACCCGAAACAGTATAAAATTTAAAATTTAAAACACAAGCATCACAACGATTAAGATACCAAAAGAGCGGGAACCTCACTCATAAAATATCCAAGAAGTGTACCATATTACATCAGAGTTTGTCAAAAAGGTATGACTACATCTGAATAAATGAAAGAGTAAATACAAGCAGTCATACGACCTAGGAAACTACGTAATGAGGATCTGATCCCAGAGTTCCCTCATCCTCGATCGCCACCAGCCAGAACCTACTGTGGTCCAGAAATGAAAATATAACAATAATGCCTGAGTTTCCATAAGGAAACCCCGTATACCATGCTCACCTATATGCATGCTCATGAATACAGAAATGAACCTATCATACTAGTATAGCATGACAAAATACAATGCAGTCTGTAAACATCTCCCTCCAAGGGTAATAAAGGACATTTGTCCACCAGTCCACCATTGGGTCACCTATAGGGACCTACTGCATGCACATATAGTCTTAGGGAAAGTATGCAACACACCCTACGCACAGCTACACTAATCATGGGGTTCAGTGAGACACGTTTGCATGTCTGCGTCAGTAGAATCAGCTGAATCTCGAGGTCAACGCCTCACCCACTGAGTCATCGCTCAAGTCAGTCCATCTCACCTAGTTGTGCCACAGCCAAGCTACCTGCTAGAATACATCGTCGGTCAGTCACAGTCGCCACACAGACCACACAGTCCTCCCCACCGCCACTCGGTCACGCAGGGGCACATCTTCGCCCTCAAAGCTAGTCGAAGGTATTTGTAGCCCGCGGGCCTGCCAATGGACTCATCCGGGCCGAACTCTGCCAGGTCATCTCGTTCCGTAGAGTCGTGCAACATCGTGCATTGGGATATGCGATCCGTCAGGTCTACTACTCTAATATGAGTACAGTAAAGCATAAACTATGCCACAATCCATAAAACAGAGGTGGCACGTCCCAAGTGTCCACACCCTTCCACTCGGCGGTCCCTGGGCTAGGACGATCAACGCACCCACCGTCACCTCCTGGCTCACGCACAAGGCGAGGACACGGATTTTCGTGGACAGAGTTGACAATCCACAAAGGCAAGAATTCAGTTCTGAGCAGAAACGATCGACCGAAAAATGTATACCGGTCGACCGCTCCCCAAACGATCGGTCAAACATACGTCTGCAATGGTCGAACTCTGAGCTCACAATTTAAGCCCCAACGGTCAAACAAAAGGTATAAATCGGTCGACCGCTAGAAGGTCAAATACTAGAGTAAGACCAAGTCAAAATCAAGGCAATGGTTGAACGGCTCAGGGGTCCCGTTTCGACCGAAATCATGGTCTCTCCTACATTCGCTATCGGTCATACCAGAAACCATCGGTCAACATAATCATTCAGTACACTTAAGCTACCGGTAGGACCAGAGTCAAGAGCGGTCGACCGTTTAGATGGTCAACGCTCAATCTAGAATATAATAACCAGGCAACGGTCAAACAGCTCAAGGAACCCCATTCGACCAAAAACAGTAGACTTCTTCAACCCAACAAAACATGCAAAATCGATCGACAACCGCAAGGCATCGTTCAACCAATTCTGGGTGGAGACAGAGAAATACACTAAGACCGGTTGACATCAAACAAGCATTGGTTGATCGTTAGCCGGCAACTACCTGGCTCTACCAAGTACATCTTACTACCATCGTCTCCGACCTCCAGCAATGAGCTAAAAATCACACATCACGTGTGAGCAACCTCTAATGCATATACTTGGCATACCTCTCGCGATTTGCCTCAACGTCGTCCTGCCTCGGAGTCGCATAGGAACACTGATGGATTCATTTTATATTAACCGCAAGTGCACGGCCGCGTTGAAGTGGTGGCAAATATGGGTCGATCCACAGGGAGGTGTGTCGACTTTTGGTTTGTGCGAAGGTGAATGGGAAAGAAAGGAGAGAAAGATTTATTACACTA
The DNA here is from genome assembly GCA_963682175.1 of Triglochin maritima. Lineage (NCBI taxonomy): Eukaryota > Viridiplantae > Streptophyta > Magnoliopsida > Alismatales > Juncaginaceae > Triglochin > Triglochin maritima. The sequence continues at coordinate 35,194,751 of OY821773.1, read as the reverse complement.
ACTACAGTAATCTAAACTAGTAAACTAGAAAAGCTGAAATGAAATCACAACACAAACTAAACTAAGAAACTATTGAAGGAAGACAAAACTCAGGAATGGAAAACCCCCAAGGGGTGGAGTGTGTGTGCACATGAAATAAGTGTGGTGGTGAATGCATACAAGAAGCTCAAGTTAGTTAGTGTTTGTTAATGCATAAGAAGTACCTAATGGCAAGAGCTATCATTTACAACACTAACCTAGGTGATTAATATGAGCAATGCAAGGTTGTTATTAAGAACATAACGAACATGGAATGTACCTAACTATGGCAAAAACCATCAAGTAAAGTTCTTATTAATTCAAGCAAACATACTAATATCTCTCACAAACAATAATATCTAGCATTCATACCATCTACATAACATGTACACACATCTACTCCACCCCCAAAGGGGATGGAACTCCTCCACATATTTAAACTAACAATTATACTAAGGAAAGAAGACATGCTTAAACTAATTATAGAAAGACTAAACAACAAGTTAACTAAAAGACATAAAACAAAACAAACATGCAAGCATATTAAAGGAAATTAAACTAAGCAAGAAACAACATACTAATGGAAAACAACTATTATTAACTCACTCAATTACAAGTAGCCTCTTTCTCCACCAGAGTTTTGCTTCAAGGCTTCACTCTTAGTAGATAAGATGACCACAAAGAGAGGAGATGGGGTACATGAGAGGAGGGAGAGTTCTATTTATTGCCATAGAAAAAGGTAATCCGGGACAATCCCCCATTCTCCAGTGTATGACTAGTATGGGACTAAACAAATACCAAAAATAGCCTAAACAAACTCTAATACACGTGCTCCAGAAATATTAGCGGATCCGGACCGCCAATTAGCGGTCCCAGACCGCCAATTGGTGGTCCACAAGCTTTGGATCTGGCTGACTTTTGTTGTGGGCTTTCCTGGATTTCTCTGTCAGTCATTGATGCATATACTTCGTTTATTGGAGCTCCGACCCGAATCGAATTGCGAAAATACTCCCCATGATGGTGTGGAGTTTTCTGTTTTTCTCTTTGGTCTTTCGGTCTTACGTTCAGGTCCTTCTCCCTTGCATCTTAGTCCTTGAGTCTCTCAACTCAGTCCTTTTTCCTATCTTTTAGGTCCTTTCATACCTCTTCTCATCAAACCTCTTTATTTCTGAAATTCAAATATAAAATGTGTCACGTGGCATTACTTAGGTGTAAGATAATGGATAATGGATATAAGTCCCGAGCAAAACAAAGAAATAGAAAAACAAACGAGAAACAAGAAATCCTAACTCACTTTCGCAGGAATTACGGTTGCACTTAGCACGTGCAACAAGCCGTTAAACCTCCTTGTTGCCAAGGAGGAGGAGTGTTGTCTCCCGAAGGTTTTCAGCGGATATACCCACAAAATCCGAACAATGTGCATTAATCAATCTAGCTACACGACTCGTTGGACTTATTTTGTCGATCATGGGACGCAGTAATACTACTGGTCGACTCTATATATGTAATCGGTCCACACACCTAGCCTAATGAATTATTCGTGAAAGTTAGTTAAGGACTCAAGTGAAAGACATGGACAACCATAACTTCTGAATGTGATACCATGTGTAAAGTCCATTAAGGTTCTTATTTGACTCCTTTTTTTCTTTTTCTTCTTTCTTCCTTTTTTTCTTTTCTTTGGAGCATTTTATTGGTTGGTGTTTGATTCTCCCAGAGTCGGGTGTCGTGCATCATTGCCTATGAGGACTTACACTATCACGTACACCTTCCCCCAAATCTCCACATAGGCGATCCCTACTACCCATGTAACGGGAGTTCGGTCGGTGCATCCCAAGTCAGATGACTCGAGAGCACCAGGCACAAAGTCCCCTCATACCTAATTTCCAGAGTGATACGAGTCGTGCGAGAAGAGAGAACACCACTTATTTATTTATCTACATGGGAACCAAAACCCCTACACTTAAGTTTCACAAAAAGAGATTAAGGGCCCTTGACTACGACAAACTTCCTTATACTAACAGACACGAATTATTTGACTCACTAGGTTCAGGGTGGACTTCTTTAAATGTTTGAGTGTTGAAACCCCATGATTACACACCCCCGAGGGAAAACTAGGGTGCATCCTAACGACTCGATAAGACTTAAAGCCAGTAAACTAGATATCCTAATGCATCAAGTTCAAGACAATTTTGGGACCTTTCTTTTTAATTTGCCTCTCAACAGTTTTGCACATGCTAAACACACGCTAAACCTACAAAAACATTTTCTTTCGCAAACACATGAAGATTTTGAAAGAAATGTGAAAATTTTAAAGCACTAGGCTAGCAAAAGAAGACAAGTCACTCAAGGATCATGGCAAGCAGATATATCAATGTTAAATGCAACACACTAACATGACCCAACAATGCACACAAAAGAAAACAAAATCAAAGGAAAAGACTCAACTATGTACATACGTAAAACACCCCCACACCTACTTCATGCATTGTCCTCAATGAATGGGAGCATGATACTACATGGATTTCTGCATGAAAAATGGAAGATCTCACCAACGTGAAGTACAAAGGGAAGTTCATGGCTATGCTGATGGACACAACCCAAATTCCCTAAAAACCTATGAGATGCTAAAGAAGTGATACAAATACGTGAAAGAAATGGGGCCCAAATACTCAAGGGTTGTAGCCCACAACAAACGATGCTCACCGAATGAGTATTTTTTTCTTTTTTTCCAAATAAACTTTATACAAACATGAATGGTTGAGTGCGAGAGTGGTTCATGAAGGAACTTGACCTCCTCGACTTAGGCTGGTGCCCCCTCCAAGTAAGGTTTGAGGTGTTGCCCATTAACTTTGAACACGTCCCCATTCCCTGGGTTCAAGATGTCAACCGCTCCATGAGTATATACGGTTTGGACAATAAAAGGGTCAGACAAGCGACTGCGGAGCTTACCCACAAACAGATGATGCCGGGAATTGTAGAGCAACACCTTCTGCCTGGCCGTAAACACCTTTGGCATAATCATGCGATCGCGAAACATCTTGGCTCGGGACTTATGAATTTTGACATTCTCGTACGCATCATTGCGTAGCTCTTCCAATTCCACAATGCCGAGCTTACATTGTACTCTTTCTTGATCAAGATCCATATTCAGGTTCTTGATCGCTCAGAAAGCACGATGCTCAAGCTCGACGGGTAGGTGGCACTCCTTGTCGTACACTACCCGATATGGGAAGATACCCAAATTGGTCTTGTACGCGGTGCGGAAGGCCCACAACGCGTCATTCAACTTAGTTGACCAATCCTTCCTCGAGGAACTAACCGTCTTCTCAAGAATTTGCTTTAATTGACGGTTAGAGACTTCGACCTGCCCACTAGTTTGCGGATGATATGGGGTCGCAAGACTGTGGGTGATCGAATATTTCCTCATAAGCGCTTCAAAGGAGCGATTACAGAAGTGGGTACCCCTATCGCTGATTATGGTACGAGGAGTACCAAATCGCGCAAAAATGTCCCTTAAGAATTTGGTGACCACTTTGTTGTCATTGGTCTTTGTGGGTATAACCTCAACCCACTTAGGCACATAGTCAATAGCCACTAGAATGTAAACATTCCCGAACGAGTTCAGGAAGGGACCCATAAAGTCGATGCCCCACACATCGAAGATGTCGACAACAAGGACATTTTGCAAAGGCATCATGTTATGTCGACCAATCCTGCTAAGGCGCTGACACCTATCACATTGCTTACAAAAGTCGTAAGCATCTTTGAAAAGAGAAGGTCAGTAGAATCCAGATTGGAGCACCTTCGCGGGAGTTTTCTTTGCTCCAAAGTGTCCTCCACATGCCTTAGAGTGGCAGAAATGGAGCACACTTTGGAACTCGTTATCTGGGACGCACCGCATGAAAATTTGGTCAGAGCAGTATTTGAATAGGTAGGGGTCGTCCCAATGAAAGAATCTGACATAAGATCTAAATTTGGTTTGGTCAGATTTGGACCAACCCACAGAAAGTTGCTCGGTCACGAGGTAGTTCACGATGTCGGCAAACCAAGGGTTATCTTCGATCGTGAACAACTGCTCGTCAGGAAATTTGTCATCAATAATTTGGTCATGTGGGTTGGTCGTCTCTCGACGAGACAGGTGGTCTGCTACAACATTTTCACACCTTTTTTTGTCCCGAATCTCAAGATCGAATTCTTGTAACAACAAGATCCATCTCAAGAGTCGAGATTTTGCATCTTTGTTCTCCATGAGGTGCTTGATGGTTGTGTGATCAGAATAGATAATCATGTGGGAGCCAATCAAGTACGACCGGAATTTCTCCAAAACAAATATGATCGCTAAGAATTCCTTCTCGGTTACAGTGTAGTTCAATTGGGCATCATTGAGTGTTCTACTGGCATAGTAGATCACGTGAGGCAATTTGTCCATTCATTGCCCAAGCACTGCTCCCACAGCGAAGTCATGTGTATCACACATTAACTCAAAGGGTTCAGTCCACATCGGTGCCTTAATTATGGGATCTGGAGTCAACTCTTTCTTCAAGGTCAAAAAGGCATGGTGGCAATCTGGTGTGAACTCAAAAATGGCATCCTTAGCCAACAAGGCAGTGAGATATCCTAAGGGTCATACATAACCATATCATAACACTTCACTTCAGTAACATATAGACATGAATGACGCAATAGGATGATGCATTATAGCTAGATATATCAAAATCAAACTCCACAATAATCGATAGCATGCATCCTTAATTTCAGAGTGTATATGCGATGATAACTGAAATCTCATAGCATAATCAGAGTTGATATGGGTGTGGATTACATGTATATCAGTAGGATAATCATGCTGGAACATGCATAAAATATCAGTAGACAATATAGATCTCTAAACTAACATACATGTGTGCAACGGGTTAATATGTTGCTTTAGAATATGACACGATCAGCACATGATATGAAAGAGCCCATTTACATTCATAAGTGCATGCATGACTACAACAACAGGAATACACACACATCAGATCATATAACCACATTATATTTGCTACTGAAACACAACAAGTCATATATAGCAAAACACATTCAACACATAGCACACGATAACTTACAATAGGCAAGCTAACAAGTTCAATCAAGTCACAACCAGATGCATGAGCCCCTGACCACTCCAACCCACGTGCTTAGAGTATCCCTCTTAGGCGGTCTACGGTGGGAGAGGGTCAGTAGAGATCCATCCAAGCAGCTCAGCCCAACAACCGGGCAAGAAGATGCACATGGTGCACTAACCGCGTGGCTAGCCCATTCAAGCGCACCCTGCTCAAACCGAGCTAGCCCATCCAGATCCCCCTCACCCTTAGCCTCCCTAAGGTTGTTCCACACCTTTTCCTGACCCTTGCCACCGTGTAGAAGGGACACCCAACCAGATCCATGTCCACTCCATAACTCAGCCCAGAAGAAACCTCATCACTCCTGGTGGGACCTCACTGGTGCTCGCCGGAGCCCCAAACCCTCTGGCTGTCCCACAGCCAGCCCCATCTAGCGCATGCTCCATGCGCACGCTAGAAGGGAACTCAGTTGATGGTGCAACCGATTGCAGCAACCACCAACATGCTGTTGGTCGACCCTCCAGCCAACACCCCCTCCCACAAAACTCTTCAAGGGTGAGGAGCATACCTGATCAGCAAGGAAGATTGCTTGAGCTAAGCTGGAGATTCTGCCCACCACTCTTCTAGTCGCACCAAAAGTTGCACAAGGCGTACCTCCACCAACTCGCCGGAGATCAGCCCATCAATCAGCTGGAGAGGAGAGGATATGTGGTCTGAAGTGAGGTGCGTGAGGAAGGAAAGGAGAGGGAAGAGGATGGTTGGGTGGGAGACTTATTTGCTTGCACACAACCCTCCAACTTCCAAGTCTTCATGGCTAATCAAGCCACCTCAATACATACCAAAAATGGCACCAGCAAAGGCATCCCAAAAGCCACGAAAATTCACATCCAAACCCTAATGCAACCCTTTCAATTCCACACCACTTCAGCACGGGTTTAGCCCATAACCGACCCTACACTCACTCGGACCCAAATTGAGTCGATCGAGTCAAACCACCGCGCACTAGCCCGATGTGTCACACCCGATCGACCAACGAGAAATCTGATCAAATCTACTTAAACAAACATACTATAACACAAATTGACATTCTAAGAACTAAATTATGCATAACCGAGGAGAGTGGACTTATTAATATTATAGCAGGAGAGTGAGTCTTACAACCTAACTATGGCAGAAACCATCAAGTAAAGTTCTTATTAATTCAAGCAAGCATACTAATATCTCTCACAAACAATAATATCTAGCATTCATACCATCTACATAACATGTACACACATCTACTCCACCCCCAAAGGGATGAAACTACTCACACATATTTAAACTAACAATTATACTAAGGAAAGAAGACATGCTTAAACTAATTATAGAAAGACTAAACAATAAGTTAACTAAAAGACATAAAACAAAACAAACATACAAGCATATTAAAGGAAATTAAACTAAGCAAGAAACAACATACTAATAGAAAACATTTATTATTAACTCAGTCAAATAGAAGTAGCCTTTCTCCACCAGAGTTTTGCTTCAAGGCTTCACTCTTAGTAGAGAATATGGCCACAAAGAAAGGAGATGGGGTACATAAGATGAGGGAGAGTTCTATTTATAGTCCTAGAAAAAGGTAATCCGGGACAATCCCCCAGTATGAGACTAAACAAATACCAAAAATAGCCTAAACAAACTCTAATACACGTGCTCCAGAAATATTAGCGGATCCGGAGAGATCCGGATCGCCAATTAGCGGTCCTAGACCGCCAATTGGCGGTCCATAAGCTTTGGATCTGGCTGACTTTTGTTGTGGGTTTTCCTGGATTTCTTTGTCGGTCTTTGATGCATATACTTCGTTTTATTGGAGCTCCGATCCGAATCGAATTGCCAAAATACTCTCCATGATAGTGTGTAGTTTTCTATTTTGTTCTTTGGTCTTTCAGTCTTATGTTCAGGTCCTTCTCCCTTGGATCTTAGTCATCGAGTCTCTCAACTCAGTCATTTTTCCTATCTTTTAGGTCCTTTCATGCCTCTTCTCATCAAACCTCTTTATTTCTGAAATTCAAACATAAAATATGTCACGTAGCATTACTTAGGTGTAAGATAATGGATATAAGATACAAATATAAGCATGAAATGATGTCAATCAAACACCTCGTCACCCGTCGTAAATCGCTTCCACCACCGAGCCTCCTTGAGCCTCCGGTCGTACTTCTTCCAGCCGTCAGCGATCAAGGAACTGAGAGAGAGAGAGAGGATGAGTGAGTGTCGGATTGAGGGAGAGGGAGGGTGCAAAGAGAAGAGAGGGATTGGTGCTTCCCATTAAAAAAGAGAAACCCTACATCCACCCTCATCCCCTACACCATCACCCTACAACACCCCCATCCATATCCCCATCACATAGCTTCCCTTCCCCATGCAACCCCAATTAGCCTCAAACTCCCCGCTAAACAAGATTAGCTTAATTAATTTAATCAAAATGAAAGAAGCCTGAATTCTTTCTTTATATCAAAATTCCCGATTAATTAGCAATCATTTTTTAATCAGAATCCTAAAACTAGGGTTAAGGATTTGACAAAGACAATGTTGGATATCAAAAGAGAACCGTATGAACCCATAAATAACAATATTCTAGCAAGATAAAGATAGTGTTGGATCAAATTAATGACCTCTCTTTATTGAAATCAAATTTCTTCTACAAAGGACAAGGTATTTCGTAAGGAAAACAAGATCAACCAGCTTTATACGGTCTCTCTACTAAATAGATCTATTTAGAAATCACATTCGTATGTTTGCAACTAATAATATAGAGTCAATATATTTTGCAATGATTTTAGAGCCTAAAGTCAAAAACAAGTGGTATCTTATAATTTGGATGAGCTTTAATTCTTAAAATCCAGACATTCGAGTTAATACTGGAAAGTCAGATGAAATTAGTAGAGCTTATTTACCTTGTGTAAATAAAAATAATACAAGAATCATATTTTTCTAAAAGAATTATTGAAGTTTGAGCAATATACTGTTTGACAATAGTTCTTTAAAATTTGGCCTCACTAGATAACAAATCTTGCATCCGCGACGGTGTTAAGAGGCTCAAACAGAAGAGCTGGAGAAATCTTACGGACTCGAGACTCGACCATGAAGTTGCTGCATTTGAGACAATGCTTAATTTAATTATCAGATACCCCTCTCGATCTTTGAGTGAAAGGCCAAACGAAAACCCCACAAATCACAACCTAAATTAATCAAAATCCTTCTCCAAGCAATCCTGCGGTTTTCTTATTACACAAAACACAACGTACTCCAACAATAACCAACCACATCCCATAAGCATGCGGCAATTAAAAACCCAAACACGACATCAACAACAGCAACATCTCCGGTCACCGGAAGGAAGGCACAACCCCATACCCGAAGTCGAGCAAAAAGGCCGTACTCCCACTCGCGGAGTATCCGATATCGCCTTCACTCTCAACCCTCTTGATGAACCTCCCCTTCACCCTCGGCCTCGTCTCCGCGTACGCCTTCCGGGACGCGTACCGGATTGTCTTCTCGAACCTCCGGTTCTTCCTCTTCTCCCTGTACCTCATCACCCTCGCCTCCCGGTCCGTTCCCGGCACTACGCTGTCAGCTGGTGGAGACGGTTTCTCGACCGGGACCACGCTGTCAGCCGGATGTTGAAATGCCGGCAAAATGGAACCGCAATCGAGATCGAGGTATTGGTCCGAAAAGAGATCTTGTTTGGTGGTGAAGTCGGAGGGGAACCACACCGGGAACCGGTTGTCAGTGGGGACCACTGGGAAGGCGGAAATGGTGTCGACCCGAGAATTGTCGATCGGCCACGTGGAGGGCCAGTGGAGTCTCTCTTCTCTTCCTTCCATAGCTTCCGATTTGTTTGGGATGTGGTAGAGTAGTAGCGGGGGAACTAGTTGTATACTATTGGTGATGGTTGCCGGGTTTGGTTTTTATTTTATTTTATGTTTTTTTTGTTCTGTGGATGATGTTTGAGCGAAACGTGGCGAGTTTGTGGCCTTTTGGGGGCGCAAAGCTGCTTTTGTGGTGACATCGGGCACGTTTTGCATAATTATTTAATCTCGACTGGTTGTTGTGGTTCGATTTGGTGGGATCGGGGAGATGGACGGTTGCGATTTCGGTCGCGCTGCGCGGGGATGTCATTAGGAATTGGTCGGTTTGATTCGGAACTGGCGTGTGAATTGAGTGGATGAGACTTTTCAACTTGTTGTGATCCACCTAAGCTGAACTACGAGAAATATTTGAGTAACATGCTTATTAATAGATAATGATAATGATGCATTTTAAGTTCACAAAGATCGTCTAATGTCATCTAATTGACTCAAAAAAATCGATCTAACTAGTAGATAAGAATGCATGTAGATATATAGTAGGCAATAATCGTAAATATACTTTCAATATTCCAACTTCTTGGATTCATGTAAAGCCTTGATTATTAGTAGTGTAATATCCCTAACCTTGTTAGGATTTAATTATGATTAGGGTGGCTTAATGGTGAAGTTTTGCATGGGAATGGAGGAAGAATAGAGGAGGCGTGATGAACAGTAGCTGTGGAGTAGGGTTGTTGTTTTGTGTTGGGTGTGGTGTTGGTGATGTGTGGGGAAGCGTGGATGCACAGGAGGCTGAGGTGATGGGAGGCATGGGTTGTTGGTTGGCTTGGTTGGGGTTTAAGAAGGAACGTGGATCTCCTCTCTTCCTTTTCTTCTTTCTTCTTTTCTTCAAACCTTCCTCCTCTACATCACTTTCCTTCCTCTCCATTTGGGGCTCGAGCAGTGGTGGTGTGAGCAAGGCGCGCGAGGCAAGGGCGTGCTGGGCTTGGTGCGGACTGAGGAGGTGTGTGCGGTGTGGCCGGAGGCGTGGTCGTGTGAACTATGGCGTTGTCTTCGTCGTTCTTCAAAGAGAGGTATGCCAAGTTCTTGCATTAGAGGCCTATAGTGATCACCCACGTTGGGGTGATGTTTTGGTAGGTCGTGGGAGGTCGGAGACCTCGCCGGCGACGAGTTTCGGCGTCAAAACCTCGGCTGGCGCGAGGTTGAAGACGTCGGTCGGTCAACCGGATCCCTTGGACGGTCGACCAAGCGTAGTGTTATTTGCCTGTCTGTTGTGTTTCGGTCGACCGGGTCTTGTGTCGGTCGACCGGAACTTGAGTGTACCGGTAGGATGCTAGTGTTTTCGGTCGACCGTTGATGACATAGAAATATTAAGTTGACCTTGTAAGTTTTCGGTCGACCGAGACCCCTGCGTCGGTCGACCGATAGATTGGATTTTGATGTTGACTAGACTCCGGATTTTGACCTCGTTCGGTCGACCGGTTTTAGACCTTCGGTAGACCGTTAGGAATTATTGTGTTGCGCAAATAGTTCGACTGTTGCAGACGCTTCGGTCGACCGATTCCCTAGTGGAAGCGGTCGACCGAGCTGTCACTTTCGGTCGACCGATTTCCCTTGTGGAAGCGGTCGACCGGTTGTCACCGCGGTCGACCGATTCCCTTGAGGAAACGGTCGACCGAGTGTCTCTTTCGGTCGACCGTTTTTGCACATGACAGAATTCCTGGTTCCGCTTAGGATGTCAACTCTGTCCACGGAAACCTGTGTCCTCGCCTTGTGCGTGAGCCGGGAGGTGACGGTTGGCGCGTTATGCGTGCCTGCCCAGGGACCGCCGTGTGGAAGAGTGTGGGTGTCCGGAACGCGTCACCTCCATGTATGGATCGTGACTATATCTGGTGGATCGTTTGACTCGCGTTAGAGTAGCAGCCTGAGGGATTGCGGATCCCATTACTTCAGCAACACGCAACTGCCGACGGGTGCAGTGACTACCGGCCGATGGCTACGGATGCACAAAGACTACCGCCCAGGATTGGCGACGGAGGTCCAGAGAGGTATCGGCCTATTGACGGCGACGGAGGTCGCGACCCTGCTCGTTTGGAGCCAGAGTTGGTGTTGCACGTGGAGCTCGTTGACCCTGCAGACTTCGGTTCGGATCTGTCGATTGTCTGGCCGTGTGTGTGGCGGATATGTTCGACTGGCCTTGTTAGGCAGTGATTGCACGTGCCCGTGCGGCCTGTGTGGCGGCGGGAGGGCCCCTGTGTGGCGGCAGGGAGGATCGCGCGTAGCCTGTGTGGTTGCGACGATGGACTGTCGATGATGTGTTCCGGCAGGTAGCTCGACTGGGCACCTATCGAGTGATATCCCATGCGGTCTGTGTGGCGCCGGTTGATGGACCAACCTGAGCGACGGCTCCGTTGGTGTGGTGGTGGACCACGATGATTTCAGATCTGATTCTACCTGCACGGAAGTGCGAACGCCTCCTCATCGATCCCTTGGCTTGTGTAGTCGCGTGTGGGGATGTGTTGCGTACTGTCTGTTAGACCGTATGTGCCTACGGTAGGTCTCTACGGAGACCCGATGCTGGACCGTGCGGCCTGTGTGGCGGCGGTGATGTTGACCGTGTAGCCTGTGTGGTACCGGTGGTTGTTTGGACCGTACGGCCTGTGTGGCGGTGGTGAGGTTGGACCGTGTGGCCTGTGTGGCGACGGCGATGTTGCGGACCGTGGGGCCTGTGTGGCAGCGGTGGCGATTGTAGACCGCGGGGCCTGTGTGGCAGCGGGAACGATCGCGGGACGGATGTCCGGTTTGACCCTTGGTGGCAATGTTTTTTACTGCTTTGTATTTCATGTCATGATATACTAGTATGTTAGGGCATATAGGTGAGCTTGTCATACGGGGTTTCCTTATGGAAACTCAGGCATTGTTGTTATGATTATTTTCAGGACCGCGTTAGGTTCCGGCGGGTGGTGACCGAGGGAGATTGCACTTTGGGACTGGATCCTGTCGTCTACCTACTTTAGGTTGTCGTGATTACATGTACCTTGTGTTTTGTGTTATGATGTAATCACTCTTTTGACAAACTCGTATTGTATTATGGTGCACCAGACTTATTTATGTGTTTCTTTCAGTAATGTCCCCACTCTTGATGGTTTTACCCTCGTGATTCATGTGGTTTTAAAAGTTTAAATTTTCCGTTGTTCAGGGATGTTACAAGTAATTAGTTAAATTATTCTAGTGGAATGCTCCTTATATAATTCCGAACCGTTTGCCGCCATTTCTGCCTTCTTAAACTATAGAATACCAAACTTTATCCAATTATTTGCGGTGTAAGTTTTTGTTGCATCAGGTCATATCTTCTCAGATATCTCAATTTTCCTGCCCTAGTATTCTCAAGTGGTAGGTGAATTTGAGCTATAACTATCTTGTTTGGGTTGGTGTTTCAGCTTGACGTACCTTGATAACATTGTGGAAAATTACTTTGAGGGTAATTAGTTGAGGGGTTTTCGATTATAAAAAAAATGAGAGCTTTATGTGATTTTGTTTATCTATATAAACTAAAGGAAACATTTTCCTTTTGTCTTCACATATTTCTTCGTCACGAGTCAAATCATCTGAGAGATCAATAATGTCCTCGACCTTGGGGCGGACTCACATATGGGCCCAAGTGGGCACATGGCCACCCAATAAAATTGGAAAAAACAAACTCTAATATATTATCACATCTCTTGAAATAATAATAAAACTTGCATGTTACCGTAGTGGTTAGTCATCTTTTTGTAGTTCAGGTCGTGAGTTTGACCTTCGACCTTGGTCTTTTATTTTTGGACTGGATACAAGAAATAAAATAAAAAGCATAAGGATCCTTGGAGTTTTGAATCTAGGAATGTTAAGAAGAGAAAGTAACATTCACCGTGCCTTAACTCAATTGCTATTCGTCGCCGTAAAATTACTTAAATCGTCCGTAAGATTACCATTTTGCTCATCTACCATTTCTACTAATATAACTCTTCATTTCACTCTTTTAACACAACTTTCTCTTCATATCACACTTTTATTCACCAAATAGAATGTCTCGGAGGCCAGGAAAAGAACCAGCAGACACCCCGGACTACTCACATCTGGTAAATTACCTTGTTTATTTCAATTAATTTTAAAAAAAAACATTTTTGGGTCGGGCGTCCGCGGGAACCGCCCGACCCAACGAGAGGGCGGGCGCCGGAACCGCCTCCCCATTGGGGGAGGCGGTTCCCGCAGCCGCCCGATCGTTCGGTCAGGCGGTTCCCGTGGACGCCCGACCCCAGGTGCCGACGCCTGCCGGAGACGCCTCCAACGTAGGGTAGGCGTCTCCGGCAGACACCTGCCACGTAGGGTAGGCGTCTCCGGCAGACGCCCCACTTTTTTTTTAATTTTTTTAATTGAATTTAAATTGTTATAAAATTAAAATAAATTGAATATTATGTTAATAATGAGTTAAATTAATTTAGTAAATCCTTTATTGATTATAAATTGTGATAATTAAGAAATAAATCGCTAAATAAATTCATTATTATGTTAGTAATTAGTTGTGTACGATTTTAGTAAAGGATTATTGATTAATTGTGATAATTGCTAAATAAATCGATTATTAAGTTAATAATTAGTTTAATTATTTTAGTAAATCCATTAATAAATTTGTATTTTTAAAATTGAATTAATAGTCATCGGGTTACCGTGGAGGAAAAGGGAAATCAATTCCCTTACGCGCGGTACGTAGTATAGCAGACGAGTCAGGTCCTCGTCATCCACGTACACGTGGTATTTCTACTTCAGTCAGGAGAGAGAGAGATCTGTTACGTCATCGTCAGACACCTGGAGAGTCTTTCGACGACGAGGATGATTCAGATGAGGTGAGGAGTCACGACGATAGTGACGATGGGGGCCGATACGACTTGGGGCCACAAGAGGAGGCGGTACATCAGTCTGGTCGAGGACGGGGGCGACACGGTGGTCCTTCAGCTGAGTGGGTCATTAGGAAGGATCGAGGTGGCCGATTTGTGACCGGTGATTCGAGTTCGTGCACTGCAGACGCCCGAGCTCAGAAGAAGAAGAAGAAGAAGAGGGGTGAGGACGAGTCTTGGATTGTCACGGATATTATTCCCGGTGGTCCTGTAGATGGCAGCGTCATTCCGAGTTTCGGAGGCCACGTCGCCAGACGCATATGGGATGGCGAGGAGCGGAAGGTTTTGAAGTGCCATAATCGGCACAAAGCCTGTACGACATTGCAGGCATGGCGTTCAGTGATGACTGAGGATATGACGGCGACCGTGGTTGACAGTGGATTGGGTCACTTGCCGTACAACATGTTTTCCTGCATCGACATGCCGTTGATTTCGGCATTCGTGGAGCGGTGGCAGCCTGACACCAACACTTTTCACTTGCCGTTCGGAGAGATGACGATCATGTTGCATGACGTCTTTCAGATTCTGCACATACCCGTTGAGGGTCCCATGGTCAGTGCACAGGCGCCGACATCTGAGCTGAAGTTATATGTATCTGAGTTGCTCGGTGTCACACTTGAGGGTCTTGGACGGGATAGCTCATTTTGGAGTGGCAGTGGTGTTAGTATCGACGCTGTGGACGATAACGGATCTCGCAACATCTCCAACACCCACCGGTAACTAGACTCGGTCTCATCCTGCAAAATCGCATATCCGACGAGGAAATTCATGTTTGTTGGAGTAACGCCAACCATCTCAAACAAAGGCATCTTGTACTTGTTCGTCTTATACGTCGAATCCATACATATTACGAATGGGTATGTACGCAACAACTGAACTGAAGTCGGATGTGCCAAAAATGTGTGAATCAAGACATTAGTTTCTTCATCTGCCACAATCCAATGCAAATACTTATGATTCACAGCCTCCCTGAGAAACTGCCGCGTGGGATTTCTGTCTTCAGATTTCGTCATCCTTATGTACTCTCTGAAGTTGTAAATGTGCCTTTGATTCGGATTATTGTCTTGAAATTTCTTCTTTACCGCCAACAAAATGTTACGGGGTCTTGCTTGTGCCTCTGTCATATCACGAACAATTTCCTTTGCCCCAGCACTAAGTCCGCTGACCTGTCGGTGACCCTCTAAATAAACTGCCAATGGGTGGTTGTGCTGCCCATAGATGCTACTAGAAACAATAACTCATCCATCACGATCTCGTCGCTCCACCACTTTTACCAAAAACCGACAACCGCAACCTTTTCCTTTCGTATTCTTTCGCAGTGCAATACTCGTATCACGAGAACTCATCTCACGTCTGCGATCGCATCTGAGGTAATAATCCATCCGGTTATCTGCTTTTGGTTTGTATGATGATATAACAAAAAAAATCCGGCTCCTAGTGCAACTTGTTTCGCCCATTTACAAGCTTCCTCGATTGTAAATATTTGTTTACTGTCAAAAAGCTCACTGTAATCTACTCCATCACCACCAAAATCTTGCAATGGAACCTGGAAAAATTGAATTTAACAGAAAATTAAAAAAAAAATAAAAAAAATAACAGGCGTCTGACTAACACGCCTCCACATACGTGGAGGCGTGTTAGACAGACGCTTCCACCTTTGTGGAGGCGTCCACCGAAGCCGCCTCCACATAGGTGGAGGCGTCGGGCTAAACCGCCTCCACCTATGTGGAGGTGGCTTATCCAGACGCCTCCACCTTGGTGGAGGCGGTTTATCCAGACGCCCGAGTCGGGAAAAAAAATCCGCCCCCGTTACCTCGCCGGATTCAAGTGCTTCGCCAGACATTTTTGTGGTGTTGGTACTAGGAATGTGAGTAAAACTGAGTCAAACACCTTGTTTAAAGACACAGGACGAAATCGGTATTAATTGATTTGTTAAAGGCGAAAATGTCTTTTTTGGGGCGATTTAAGTAGTTTTCCGACGACGAATAGTAGTTCCCTATCGTAATTGTATGTTATAAAGTCGTCACAGGTACTATATATTTAAGTATATCGTATACTTTTGTACATGAATGTCATACATGAAAATAATTCGTGTACCACTAAAATTTACATATCTTCATCACTTCAAGGTTGACATCTTCCATGCAATGACTATCACTAAACCAAGAGCTTAACCATTGTTTTTCAGATGTTAAATTGATAAGAATGAGTTTTTCTTGTCTATTACGTGTTTGGATCCTCGTGACTCCTTTTCGTCATTTGATACGTAGAGATTTATGTATTATATGAATTTGTTGGCTTTTATTTCTTGGAGTTTAATGGGAATGATTGTCTAATGCTTGAAATTCAATTTGTCAACTACATTATTCCTGTGAGGATTTCTTCAGACTTTTCATATTTGTGCGACATTACGGATATTGCAAACAAAATGATTGATAAGAAACTAGATGTGGTGCGTGCATTCCTTTAGTTTATTTGTTTGTCAAGTTAGCCTTAACATTGGTAGTGACAACCACAACTGTTGAAAGAGCATTCTCGGTTGTGAAAATTGTCAAAACTAATTACACTTCGTGCTCAGATGAGCGGAGATTGACTGAATAATTGTCTCATCACGTACATAGAAAATGATATTTTTGAATTTATTGACGATGGAACAATTATAAAATAATTTCAAGACATGAAACTGCGCACAATATTATGTAAGAACTTTTATGTGTGATTTTTTAAGACCCCCTCTCGAAAAATCTTACAACGACCCCTGCTAGACTACCTATACGTGAGAAAAGCCTTGAGACCATGATAATGCCAAATATCAAGCTAATATTGTTGTTCAAACACGAGAGAGTTGTGTTGGAAAGCCCTGGTTTCTTATCATAGAAACAAAATATTATCATCTTCCTTGGAAAGACATCCATGCTAGAAAATAAACTAAATTTAGCAATTCTTACTATTATTTATGTCAAAAGGTGACTAGAAAATAATGTATATTATTAAAGTGTGATATAATCTCAAAACTAAATTATAAGGGACAGAGTATTTTAGATCTTCCTTGGATTGTCTAACTTGAGATCTTCCCCGAAATTATTCAAATGTATTGTGTCAGTCAACAGTTCTTTGAAGTTTTAGTACCATAATCTAATGTAGACACCCATTTTACAAATAACATAATGCTTTCAGTTCCAACGTACTTTCTATCTTGTAAACGTAGAATACGAAACGTTATCCTATAATTATGATTTAAGTTAAGTTTATTGAAAACCGATGCCAGCTTTCCACGGATCCCCTGCCTGTTCGAACATCAATCTTTTGTTCTTCTAAGTTGTTGTGATGCTTATTTGCTTTTCTAAGTTTTTACCAATATTCATGCTCACAGTATCACAAATTAATGTAAAAAAATACATTGAGATATTTCCTAATTATAAAATCAAATTGAGCGCTTCATGAGAATTGAGTTTGTATAAACGATTTTTTTTTATCTTCACATTTTCTTTGATTACCAGTCGAATCATTTAAGTGACGGATGCCTTGGACAACCCTCGTATCACAAGTATTCTTTGGATCATAATATAATGCCAAAAAGATGTAAGTAAACAATCTAAGAGTTATTGTTGAAACCAGTGGGGTCCAAGGATGGCAAGCATAGGCACGTCAATTTCATTTTTGGCTTAAATAATATACTTGGTGTCCACTTGTAAAAATTTCATACACACACGTATATATAGGGTAGATATTGCAGGACTTAAAATATGTAGATCAAGTCCCGAGCTTAATGAAGAATTGTTATATATAAATTTGATTAAATTTATTTTTAGAAAACAAAACAGTCACTATTAGCATAATATTATTTACTAGACCATTACATTTATTTATTTATATTTTCCCGATAAGAAAAATCAAATAACCTTAGTAAATAAACACATTAAGAAGCATGACCCATTATACAAAGCCCAAAATTGAAGGCCTGTTTACTTTTGTCTTTAGATTTAAGTTCATTTCTTGTTTGTCTCTAGATCTCAATCTTCAATTGGAATCTTCCCAAATTCAACAAGAGGATAACCGATCCGGAAAAAAACTAAATACCCAACTCTAATGTAAGCAATCTACGATTGAATCTACAGGTTCGGATTTACCTTTGTAGGAAAGAACCTGTGGCAGCGGAAGGGAACCGGAGATCACCTCACAGAGTCGCCTCGAGCATCGGCCGACCTTCAACTCTCGTGGAGAAGAAGGACTAATCCACAACCCAAGAGTCTACGGGAGGAGTGGAGGAGAAGGTGGGACGGATGGGAGAGAGAGGAGAGGTGGCGGCTAGGGTTAGGGTTTTGCACTCAAGGAATGAAACCCCCTCCAATGAGAGCCTCATCTTCTTATATAGAAGAGTCTTCCTTAAACCCTAATGCGCAGCCAATGAGAGTGTGTCACGTGTCAGTGCTTTGGGCAAACATCATCTTAATCCTTAGATTAATCCAATATCTCCCACTTGCACAATAGCACGATAACAACATGTCATCTGCTTTTTGTATCCCTGACACATATGCATATATCCCTCATACATACAATCACACAATGGCAATATATCACCTCTCTATGTGTCCCCGACACACATGTATACATCCCTGATATATACAACTATTCCTCTCTCCAAGAACGCATCCACAACTCGCAAGTCTCTGATCATGTATCCCTGATACAAGATCATCTGTGTCCCCGACACATGCACTCTTCCGATCATACAGACAAATGAGTCGTGTGACCGGTGATGCACCTGCAATTAGGAGTCTCAAACTAGAAACCTTACTAGAAGGCCAGAATGACAACATCCTCACAAAAATAATAATTAAGCAATCAAATGCACATCATTGTTCCCAGGTTTACTCAGAAACTCACTTGACATGAACGGTATCTCGATCCCTCGAAGAGAATACCATCTTGTCCTCAAGGTACTTGCTACTGTATCCAATACAGTTGGGCCCAGCAAATACTTTCAGTGCAGTCGAGTCAAACCTTTCCCTTCGCACCAGACCACCATTACACTCAGAGTTGACTCCTTTCCCCAAAGATGCCTCTTTAGGCCGAATCTCTCATGGTCATAGATAACATCCCAAAGTAGTCACATCAACTCTTTAGTTCATGGCGTCGTCGAAGGTCACTGAGGGTAACTAATGACAATTAAGTCTTGGACTCACATAGTGAAGGAGTAGGGATCCATCCTTTCACTTCCCAATGGACGCTCAGCACATGTTGTATGACAAACATGTTATGGTGGATCATACTGTACACAACAGTATGCCTGTCTCTCAACACCATACAAGTCTTAGTCCCGTCGCACCCCCTCTGCGCCTGACCTGAGCTTCATCATTGTCGCCTTAACACCATACAGGTGCCACCTGGTGCCACATATGATGTTCGCACTTGGCTTCTATAGGTCACATGAATCGTGGGAACATTCATGTCAATCCTCACCAACATAGAGGATCTCATCTTGATTCCTAATCAAGGCGACTATCCGATCATGAACTTCTCTGGATCTATCATGCAAGATCTCTTTATGATCAGTCTCATCTCTGCTCGCTATCAAAAACGCCAGAGGAGAATGCTCGTGTGAGTGAGAATTCTTCAGCCTATTGACAGAGTAATATTTTATGCTAGAACAACTATATCAACCAAACAGATATAGTCGAAAGAAAAAAACACAATCACTCATAAAAGGAAGTTAGACATGTCAATACATCAAAGTCTGCGTAAGCCTAAGGACTTCACATGAGACACAAACGAGTCCTTAACTATAGCCTTGGTAAGAGGGACTAGTAGACACATGTCTTAACACAACTTCCTTTCTCGCTATGATGTCCTTCACAAAATGATACCTAACCTGTATATGTTTGGTCTTTCCATGATACTTGGGGTCTTTCACATAACAAAGGGCAGCCATGCTGTCACAATAGACAACAATAGGCTCATCAGATGTCTCTACTAGCCCAGTATGTTGTAAGAACCTCCTCAACCAAACTGCCTCCTGTACTGCTGCAGAGCATGCAACATACTCTGTTTCCATAGTCGACAGGGTTATACAGGTTTGCTTCTTGCTGGACCATGAGATGGCCCCATTAGCCAGCAAGAAAGCATAACCAGAAGTAGACTTCCTTTCATTAATGTCTCCAGCCCAATCGGCATCACTATAGCCAATCAGGCGGAGATCTGATGCTTGGTAACACAGCATGTAGTTACTCGTTCCTCTAAGTTATCTCATGATTCTCTTGACTTCCTTCCAGTGCTCCATGCTTGGGTTGGATTGGTATCGACTCACCATGCCCACAACATAACAAATGTCTGACCTAGTACACATCATAGCATACATGAGGCTTCCCACAGCATTGGAGTATGGAACCTTGCTCATTTTGGCCTTCTCTTCAGGAGTCTCAGGATGCTTATCAAGGCTTAAGTGCAAAACCTTCTCAACAGGAGTGTCGACTGGTTTGCATTTGTCCATATGGTATTTCTTTAAGACATTGTTAATATAAGTCTCTTGAGACAATCCCAGAAGTCTCTTGGACCTATTTCTAACAATCTTGACACCAAGGACGTAGCTAGCTTCACCCATGTCCTTCATATCAAACGTAGAGGACAACCACTCTTTAGTGGATTTCAACAACTCTTTACTATTGCCAGCCATGAGTATGTCATCAATATACAAGGTCAGAATGACAAATTTCCAATTGGATCTCTTAACGTACACACAGTGATCTTCCTCAAGCATAGAGAACGCATTCTCTGATATAGCTTGATGGAAGTGAATGTTCCACTGTCTAGACGCTTGTTTTAAGTCATACAAGGACTTGTTGAGCTTGCACACTTTGCGCTCTTGTCCTTTGACTTCAAAACCTTGAGGTTGATCCATATAGATCTCCTCCTCAAGTTTTCCATTGAGAAAAGCAGTCTTTACATCCATTTGGTAAAGCTCTAAGTCCATCTGAGCTACAATAGATAGTAGAAGGCGGATGGAGGCAAACCTAACCACGGGTGAAAAGGTTTCCTCAAAATCCACGCCTTCTCTTTGGGTGTAGCCTTTAGCTACCAGTCTAGCCTTGAATCTATCAATAGATTCATTCGCCTTCCTCTTAATCTTGAGGATCCACTTGGCCCCAATGGCCTTTTGGTTCGGCGGTAAGTCGACCAAGTCCCATACTCGATTAACTTTCATCGACTCCAACTCTTCCTTTATAGCTTCTAACCACTCTTTAGCATTTGGACCTTCCAAAGCCTCTTTCAAGGTCTCCGGTTCTTGCTCATCGATTACTGTCATCCCGGATGATTCATAATCAATTTCTTCTTGAGCTATCATGATGGCCTCTTCCTCTAAGCGAAATCGCCTACGAGGAATGAGCCCGCGTTTACGTCGACGCAGATGGGTATCTGATGGCTCATCCTCCGTGAGAGCTATCGAATCCTCAACATTGTTGCTCCCACTAGGATTGACTGGTGTAACCTCATGTTCAACTTCTAGATCCTGATCCCGTGGAGTGGCAATGTCCTTATCTTGTTGTTCAAAGAAGTCCACTGACTCTTTGATAGCTCCAGCAAGAGTTGGAAAATCATTTTCCAAGAATGTGGCATCCCTAGACTCCAGTTCCGTCCTTCCATTCTCGTCTAACACGATAAAAACATAACCTTTGGAGAGATTACTGTATTTTACAAAGATACATTTTTTCTCTCCAGGTCCTAGTTTTCCATATCGGTGACTAGTAGAATGAATGTATGTCGCGCATCCTCAAGGACGCAGCAGACTAAAATCAGGCTTCCGTCCTGTCCATAACTCATATGGAGTTGAGGGAACCGATTTTGTTGGAACTCTATTGAGGATATAGGCAGCAGTCATTAGAGCATCTCCCCAAAACGAAATTGGAAAGCTCGCATGCGCCATCATGGATCTAACCATGTCTAGCAACATTCTATTCCTTCTCTCGGCAACACCATTTTGCTGAGGAGTATAAGGCATAGTGAGTTGTCTAGATATCCCATTTTCATCACATAACTCTTTGAACATTATGGAGAGATACTCACCACCTCTATCCATTCTAAGAGTTTTTATCTTATTATCCAACTGATTCTTAACTAAGCTCATGAATTTCTTAAAACATTCTAGAGCTTCTGACTTGTGAGAAATAAGATAAATATGACCATATCTAGTGAAGTCATCAATGAATGTGATGAAGTAACTCTATCCATGTCTAGTACGCACATTCAAAGGTCCACAAATATCTGAGTGAATTAGTTCTAAAGGAGAAGTAGCCCTAATGGCTTTTCCGAACGGTTTTCTAGTTGTCTTTCCAGCTAGACAAGATTCACAGGTCGGCAATTCAAATTCGGAGCATTCCCCTAATACCCCCTCCTTTGCCAACCTGTTCATCCGGTCAACACCAATGTGACCTAGTCTAGCATGTCACATAACTGAATCATTATTCATGGAACTTTGGCTCATAAAGACACTAGTGTTATGATTGAAATCATAAATTGCGTCCAACACAATAAAACCATCTGAAAGATAGTCACATCCATAATAAATGTTAGCAAGGTATAAACCCATATCATTGTTCTCAAAAACAACTTTAAAACCATG
Source organism: Triglochin maritima (assembly GCA_963682175.1). Taxonomy (NCBI): domain Eukaryota; kingdom Viridiplantae; phylum Streptophyta; class Magnoliopsida; order Alismatales; family Juncaginaceae; genus Triglochin; species Triglochin maritima. The sequence goes on along the minus strand of OY821773.1, from coordinate 35,172,229 downwards.
TCTCATCAAAACAACAACAGAAATAATATTTCGCCGTATAGCGGTTGCATACAACACGTCGTGAAGTAATAGGATCCGGCCACTTCGCAAAGCCACTTTGCATGTGCCAACTCCAAGAACTTCAATGCTAGTGTTGTTTGCCATGTTTATTCGCCTCCCACTTGGAACACGGCGATATTCCACGAAGGCAGAACGATCCTTTGTTACATGGTCTATGGCACCTAAATCCACAATCCACACAGGAGAATGATCAGTGAGCATCACAGAACTAGTCACGTTACAATTCGAGGGATTACACACAGTAATTACCTTTTGCTCAGTGCACTCACGAGAAAAATGTCCAGTCTTTCGACAGTTAAAACAAGTCACATTAGACTTATCTTTCCCACCTCTGGATCCTCGAGGTCGTTTCTTTCCAGCTTTGTTTTCTGTTTTGTTTGCATTTGCACCCTTCTTGCCTTTAAAACCCTGAGCTCTATCTCTTTTGCGCTTAAAACCTACACTCCTCCGAGGAGCGTTAGCCTCAGTAGCAAATACTTCAGTTAGAGGGGCTTCTGCAAGCATGCGGTCCTCCTGCGGCTCTAGGTGTTTCGCGGCCTGGTCAAATGTCCTGATGTCATCAACATGAGTCAGATGGACCTTCATATGCTCCCACTTCTTCGAAGGCAAAGATCTGATGAGAGCAGACACTTGCTCCTCATCGGTCTTAGCACAACCGGCAACGCTCAGATCGTTAATCATGTTTGACATTGTGGTAATATGTTGCCTCATCGTGTGACCTTGGCGCATTTTATACCCATCAAACATGAGCTCAAGCTGGCGGGCTGATGCATTGCATACATTGCATCATATGTCTTTCATTTAGATTACTTTTTCATCAATAAATGCTATTAAGGTATGTGTTTAGTCTTATTTACAGAATACAGGGACCTAATTGCAATTTACCCACATCCCAAGCATAAACGCGTGCAAAAGACTCATTTCTATCATAAAGACCAAACTCAAGATTATCGGGTTTCAAATGGAAATGTATCCAAGCATAAAAGCATTCAAGTCCTAATTACAAAAAGAACAAGGACTTAAGCACAAAAGTAGCCGGGGACTTAATTGCAAAAAGTCAAGGACCTAATTGCAAATCACGAGTATCTTTTATTATCTTGGAGAAAATCTAAAGAAAAAAATCAATGTAGATCTCCAAACATATAAAGGAATTAATCCGGAGCTCAAAAGAATGGAAAGAATCAATCCAGACGCGCAAAGGAGGATCAAATCATACCAAAAACACACAGCAAAAATCCGGATTAAATCAGAGGATATTGTGCGGCAAAATCGCCGCATATCACATGCATTGTGCGGCGAAAACGCCGCCCAAAAGCCAATCCGTGTGCTCTAATTTTGTCCAGTCGTGTCTGGACATGTGTACTCTCCAATTCTATACTTAGGTCTCTTATAACAACTATAAATAGCCCCGAGAACGATGTTAGAAGGGTCTTTGGCCTTAGACCTAGTTTTTAGTTGTTGTTTTTATTTGTAGTCTTTTCTTTGGAGTAATAAAATTCTGTCTTTTATTTCTTGTTTTTCGTTTTCTTTTGTAATGCCTCTAGGATCCCTTCTTCCTCCCTCCATGAGTTTCTAACTCTTTCCAAAGGGTGGAGGTGACGGATTTAAGGTGAAGAGAAGATGAATGAATGTTATTATTTTAAGTTCGTGATTAGTATATTTTGATTACTTGAGTTTATGTTAAATCATTTATCATGTAATGCTTCATAACTAACATGATTTATTATAAGTTTCTGAATTCTCTAATCTAAACCCTAAATCTAAACCTCCACCCAACGGAATTCACTTCTTTGTTCTTGTTTTAATTTTAATTGTTCTTGTTTCTTGCTTTAGATAATTAAAACCCAAAAATCTCAAAACCCAATCTATTCTTCTCTCCTTCTTTTCCCCAATCGAAATCACACTAATAACAAATCTCTCCCTCCTTGTGTTCGACCCGTATTTGCCACGTCTTCATTGACGCCGTGCACTTGCGGTATAAATTTAATTCTCATCAAGTTTTTGGCACCGTTGCCGGGGAGGCGACGCAGATTTTGTTTTTTTTGTTGATTTCAATTTTATTCTGTTTATATTGTGCGCGATCTAAGTATTTGGATTTGTGTTGCAGGAGACAACAGAGCGTGTGGCGAAATCTGAACGCCGTCTGAGCAACAAGGGCGGCGGAATCGCCGCACATCAAGAGCAACCTGCGACAGAATCGCCACACAACAAAGGCTTCTAGGCTTCAAACTTTTCTGGGACGCGACTCATCTCTGGGTGGACGCGTGAAGCTACTGAAATTTCGAGAGCGGGCGGCGAATCCGACTGAGCATTGCGTAGGTAACTTTTGTTGCCTTTTTCCTCGTAATTTCTATTTTCAGAAAATTTCCTTTTCGTAGAACTGTATGTGTTAGGGCAAAATTCCATAATTTGCAACAATTCAACTCTGACCTAAAAATTGGCAAAACTAGAAGAACTTAGTGCATACATCATATAATGTTTTGTTTGCATTATTCTTGTTAAATTCTTGCAAATTAATTCTTGTTGAAAAGTGCTGGAAGCAAGGTACGTATCGCGGTTTTTAACGAATGCATTTAAGCATATAATCTAATTTGCATACAACCTTGCAATTGCCCCCCTCTAAAGACCATTGTTTGACTATCTTTGCTAGATCTAAGTTAAACTATCTTAAGGGCAACTCCGTAGGCAAAGATACGGTGGGGATTTCATCACCCTTCCGTGGCCCACAAATCACAATCCTAAAGTGTAACCCAAGCCTTAAATTAAAATCAATTAGACATTGACCCCTAAGGACTCGGACTCATTTAAGGAGAAGAATTGGTTTGACTTGCTATGACTTGAAGCTGATCGAATTTAATTTGGTGCCTAGGAAGTGTTTTTGTGTTGACGCAAGTCTTCCAAGCGAAGTGGTTGTCTAATTGGCACCGACTCTGTCGGAAGCGCCCCCACTATCTATACATTACCTGACCAAGTTGGTTTGATTAGTGAGGGAGGTAAATCAAGCAAATCAATTCGACTCAACCAGTTAGGAGTCGTCTAGATCTAAGCGACACTAGGTCTAGGATTGTTTGAACCGTGCTTTCTTAGGAATTTTCTGACCAACCCTCTTTCTATCTTTAGAGTTAGGTTTCCCTTCTCATCTGAGTCTTCTTTCACTTCTCACCTAAATTCTCTAGATTAGGATTCCTTTCTCATCTTTCTCCATTCTATTGTATGTTTCCCTTTTGAAAAAAAAACATAAAAAAATATATATTAAAAAACGAAAAAAATATATATTTGTAATTAATTCTTGAAATTAAATTTGGAATTTAAATTTCGAATTTGAATTCAAAAATTGATTCAACCCGGTGCACTCAGATTTGGATTCGGGACTTGAGTAATCGACTCTCACGAGTTCATCTAGATTCCAGTCTGGAACTTAGCCCCAGTCCACATGTTGCACCACCTCACCCAGATCCAATGGGTGAGAATGTAGTGGACCCGCCTGTTGCACAACCTATAACTCTGAGGGATCGATGCTATCCAGCGATGGCTGCTCAGCCATCGTGTATCGTTATGCCCACCATATCGGGTCGTGACTTCGAACTTAAGGCACAATACATGAGTATGTTGCCTAAGTTCACCTCTAGGAAAGACCCATATCTCTTCCTTAGAGAATTTAAGGAAATCTGCTCTCTTATACAATACCAGCATATCCCAGAGGAGGCAGTGCATCTGAAATTCGTGCCTCTAGCACTGAAGGATGACGCTAAGAAATGGCTATATAGTCTAGCCGAAAGATCCATTAGAAGTTGGGCTGAGTTTGTTCAAGTATTCCTAAAAAATATTTCCCCAACCATAAGACTATGAAGATTAGGAATGAAATTGTTGCATTCGTTCAGTCTGAGAGCGAGCCGTTCTATTCCTATCTAGAAAGATTCAAAAGTGTTCTGACCCAATGCCCTCATCATGGAATTCCAAGATGGCAATTATGCCAAATTATTTATGAGGGATTGACACCCACATCTAGGGTTATGGTAGAATCCGTAAGCCAAGGGAACTTCATGTCGAAAAATGAAAATGATGCCTGGACTTTTCTTGAGGAATTAGCTGAAAACAGTATGCAATGGGACAATGCTAGAACACCGCTTAACCCGAGTATTGGATCTAGAATAGCAAGTCAACCCAAACCAGGTGTCTTAGCTGTAGATGCCAACATAGCGGCTGAAGCAAAACTAGCTACCCTTATGCGCAGAATGGAAAGTTTAGAGCTACAAACCCAAAACCGAGTGAATCAAGCCTCGTCTATCCCTTGCTCTAGATGTGGTCAGACTGGTCATGTAATGGAGGATTGTGCGGACTGGGACAAAGTTAATGCCATGTATAACCATGCTAGAAATGACCCATACGCATCAACCTATAACTCGGGTTGGCGTAATACTTCCAATTTCTCATCAAGCCAACAAGGTCAACCTCCTAGAAAACAACCAAACCCGTATAACCAAAATAATACATCATCTGGGTTTAGTAACAATGGAGATCATGAGTTTAGGTTGACAAGCTTAGAAAATTTGATGAAAACCTTTATACAAACAACCTACCAGACCTTCCAAAGGCTAGAGACACAAGTCAGTCAACTAGCACAAATAGTAGGTGAAAGAGAAAAAGGTCGGTTTCCAAGTCAACCTAAGATGAACCCTAGATCTAATAATTCATATCAATCCTATCAAGCACCTTCAGGAAATAACAACCCTAGACCGGTTCAAATGATTAATGAGGAAGGACCGTTCCAGCAAATAAATGTTGTAGTATCATTACGGTCCGGAAGACAAGTTGATAACAATGTGGTAAATCCTAGAACGTCTGATCAATCCAGCCATCAAGCAACCACATATGACCTAACCATTGAACCCGACGTCCAATCTAAAACGCCCAACCCACCTACTCAACCTGAACCCATAGCTCAACCTGAACCTGAGCGAGTCTATGTTCCTAAAGCCTCATTCCCTAATAGACTCAAAACGAACTCAAGTGCACAAATGGAGAAAATCTTGGAAGTATTTAAGCAAGTTAAGGTGAACATTCCACTTTTAGACATGATTCAACAAATACCTACTTATGTTAAATTCTTAAAAGATCTGTGCACTAAAAAGCGAAAAACAAACGTACCAAAGAAGGCGTTCTTAACTGCAAACATAAGCTCTATTTTGTCCAACACGTCTCCTATAAAATATAAGGATCCTGGGAGTCCCACAATTTCATGTTCAATAGGAGATACTTTTATCAACAAAGCCCTTCTAGACCTTGGTGCTAGTGTTAACCTACTCCCGTTCTCTGTCTACGAGCAACTCAACCTTGGTCCACTAAAACCCTCTAAGACAACCCTTCAATTTGCTGATTGCTCTATTAAGAAACCAAGAGGTGTAGTCAAGGATGTTTTGATTAAGGTTGGTGACTTTATTTACCCAGTGGATTTTGTCGTACTAGATATCGCACCTGTTGTAAATCCTAACCGACAAATCCCTATAATTCTAGGCAGACCCTTTTTAGCCACTTCGGAAGCATTGATAAACTGTCGAAATGGGCTCATGCATTTATCTTTTGGGAACTTAAAAGCTAAATTTAATATCTTTCATATTGATAGTGAGCCAGAAATAATATGCAATCAAAGTGACGTTGTTATGAAATCGCGTATCTATAAGATTTCTGAATCATCACAAAATCAAAAAGGAAGTAAGAAAAAGGGGAGGAATTCATCTACACACCCACCATCACTCGAGCAAATAAGAGAACCTATTTATGTGAGGGGTGTGTAACCTGTGACTCAAGACTCTCATTGCAACATGGGGAACAATTCAACTGGATACATGCACCAATATGGTGTCATTCAATCTAGTTCTGACTATGGTTGACTTTGAGCAAATTTCATCCTTTCACCGCAGTTCACCAAGGTAATAAGTGCATTTGCTTTATATTTGCATACATTGAGGACAATGCATGATTTAGGTGTGGGGGGTGTTTATGTATATATTTATCTATATATCTGTCTTTTATTTAAAAAAAATTCAATGTTTCATGACATAGCTTAAGATTGAACTACCAAACCCCGGGTACAAATTGCATTGAGTTTTTGTTCCTTATTATATAGTTCTGCTTGTAGAAATTATGACATAAATCTAAGTTCCAAAGAAATAACCCATTACCCTTTAAGACATGTATGCACTTAAATTGGATGAATCAAATCTTTGAAGTGGTTGATGAAAAGCAGAGGTTGAGGAAAATATACCGGGAAGTTTGGACTTCTAATAGCAATTAAGCCTTGAGGAAAATAAAAGTAAAAATAAAGGAATAAAGTGAGGAAAGCACATTTTGCAAAATGATTACAAATGCCCAAGCCTTTGAGTCACTGGTCCGTAGGGGTATCTTAAAACCTGGTAACTTGAGTTTGCCAGCTCGGGATTATCGACCAAACTCGCTACACGAATGCAAAAAGGGTAAAAGTGTCAAAAAGCAAATGTGTTGAATCACGGAAGAAAAGAAAAGAAAAAATATATATACTCAAGGCCCAAAGCTAAAAGAATGATCCATGCCATGGTTGATCCGAATGATACTTCACCACCAGAGGAGGCGTGCAAAATAATTTAAGTGATTTCATGTGTAGAAGGGTTAGTGGTGTGAATGTTGGAGGAACAAAGACCAAGTCATATTTTTAATGAGTTAGATTCATATAATGAGCATACAAGAATTCGAAGTGAGATGTATAAGGTTGAGGTGGAGATATTAAGAGCTATTAATGGAATGGTTATTTAAGACTTTGTGGATGTGTCAACTGAAAACCCTCACGAGACAAAACTCGTCCTCTAAGGAAACTTGGAGGTTTAAAGGCTTGTTGCACATGCTAAGTGCAACCGTGATTCCTACGAAAGTGAGTTAGGATTTCCCTGTTTTTATTTTTCGTATCTTCTGTTTTGCTAGGGACTAGCAAAATCTAGGTGTGGGGGTATTTGATGCATTGTATATATTGCATCATATGTCTTTCATTTAGATTACTTTTGCATCAATAAATGCTATTAAGGTATGTGTTTAGTCTTATTTACAGAATACAGGGACCTAATTGCAATTTACCCACATCCCAAGCATAAACGCGTGCAAAAGACTCATTTCTCTCATAAAGACCAAGCTCAAGATTATCGGGTTTCAAATGGAAATGTATCCAAGCATAAAAGCATTCAAGTCCTAATTACAAAAAGAACAAGGACTTAAGCACAAAAGTAGCCGGGGACTTAATTGCAAAAAGTCAAGGACCTAATTGCAAATCACGAGTAGCTTTTATTATCTTGGAGAAAATCTAAAGAAAAAAATCAATGTAGATCTCCAAACATATAAAGGAATTAATCCGGAGCTCAAAAGAATGGAAAGAATCAATCCAGACGCGCAAAGGATGATCAAATCATACCAAAAACACACAGCAAAAATCCGGATTAAATCAGAGGATATTGTGCGGCAAAATTGCCGCATATCACATGCATTGTGCGGCGAAAACGCCGCCCAAAAGCCGATCCGTGTGCTCCAATTTTGTCCAGTCGTGTCTGGACATGTGTACTCTCCAATTCTATACTTAGGTCTCTTATAACAACTATAAATAGCCCCGAGAACGATGTTAGAAGGGTCTTTGGCCTTAGACCTAGTTTTTAGTTGTTGTTTTTATTTGTAGTCTTTTCTTTGGAGTAATAAAATTCTGTCTTTTATTTCTTGTTTTTCGTTTTCTTTTGTAATGCCTCTAGGATCCCTTCTTCCTCCCTCCATGAGTTTCTAACTCTTTCCAAAGGGTGGAGGTGACGGATTTAAGGTGAAGAGAAGATGAATGAATGTTATTATTTTAAGTTCGTGATTAGTATATTTTGATTACTTGAGTTTATGTTAAATCATTTATCATGTAATGCTTCATAACTAACATGATTTATTATAAGTTTCTGAATTCTCTAATCTAAACCCTAAATCTAAACCTCCACCCAACGGAATTCACTTCTTTGTTCTTGTTTTAATTTTAATTGTTCTTGTTTCTTGCTTTAGATAATTAAAACCCAAAAATCTCAAAACCCAATCTATTCTTCTCTCCTTCTTTTCCCCAATCGAAATCACACTAATAACAAATCTCTCCCTCCTTGTGTTCGACCCGTATTTGTCACGTCTTCATTGACGTCGTGCACTTGCGGTATAAATTTAATTCTCATCACGGGCCCTTGTGACGGAGGTCACTCCGTACTGAAACTTCACAGCTTCCCACAAGGCCTTTGCAGTTCGAAACTTTTCTAACCGCAGTAACAGATCGTCGCTCATTGAACTTAGAATTGTGATACGAGCAATTCGGTCTTTCTTTTTCCATGCATTATAAACATCCAAGTTTCTGCGATGTTGCGCAGTATTCCCCTCCTCGGGGGGAGATATAGATTGGTTTATGTTTTCTAACATGTCCTGATCCCCTAAGAGATACTCAATTTTACGATGCCACAGATCGTAATTCCTTTCATTGAGTTTATTTCCTCGAGTCAGATCAGCGACAATACTTTTGGAAGCAGCCATAAAAATCTAGGACAATCAAAAAATCATAGCGATACATGAGTTCTAGCATAAAATACAACGAGCTACAATAGTCATAAAAAAATAAACTGACTTAATAGCTATAGCATTCAGACCAAAAGAAAACATAAAGCATTCGATCAAATCCTCATGCAATAGTTAATAAAGCCATTTTACTAATCTATATATTGAGCTCCATCATGATTTAGAGACAAAAAAAAACGTTTAAATCATGGCAAATCAGCAAATAAAGAAAGTATTTGCCACCGGTTGCAAGGTGGTTTACACAAAACGCTTCTATCTTGCAACTCCCACTGGGCATGCAAGTTCCCAAAAAACGGTTTTCAAAAAAAATTCCAATCAACATCACACAGATATGATTACTACATTACTTCCATATTGAGCTAATGCTCCCCATTAGGGATTTAGCCTCGATGACGGGAACCTGCATGAGTCTTATAGCAATAATATCGCAATAATAAAAAATAAAGGAGCCCCTCGTCTCCTTAGGGCAATAAACAGTCTACAGTCCATAATTATTACAATACATAAATATTACAGCCTATTGCGATAACTATTGCAAATGGAAATGAATGAATGAAATTATGTTCATCTCTCAATAAGGCAGTAAATAAAATCAACAACCATTCATTCCATATAAGCACAATCTTTCCATATGTTAGCACAATCCGACGTATGGAAAAAGATACCATAAAGTGTGCACCTCATTCAAACAAGAAGGAAGTAATGCATAAGGAAACAATGCTTTTATGGTGCACGAATATAGGTAAAAAACGTGTTAGGTAATAACAACCAATCTCCACAATAATCATTCTCAAAAACCAGAATTTTTCTTTCTTTCCCTAATCAATATAATCATGATAGCACAAAAATTATCCTACTTCGATTAGGAAAGAAAAAATCCAAAGTTCTATGGTGGAGAGCAACACATATTTTTGCATCAAAGGAAAGCGTTCAAACATATTTTTAAGGCAATAAAACTCCAGCCCATAATATCTTCCCAAAAATTTCAGAATTATCCAATCTTTCCTTAATCAATATAAGCATGCAATCAACAATAATTATGCTACTTGTAATGGAAAGAAAAATTCGAAATTCCTTGGTGGAGGGTAACACATATATGCACATTTGATGAAAAGGAAATATATCAAATGAAATGCATGCAATCATTCCAAAAAAAATCCGAAAATCCTTAATGAGATTAACATATATGTGCATTCAATCATAAACGAAATATTTCAAATGAAATGCATGCAATCATTCCAAAAGAAATCCAAAAATCCTTAATGTGATTAACATATATGTGCATTCAATCATAAAGGAATTATTTCAAATGAAATACATACAACCATTCCAAAAGAAGCACATAGCCGAAAAATAGCAATAATCATGCACATAATTCGGCAATCATTATCAAATTCTAGATGCATGCATATATGATCAAAAATGCACATACATGAATAAGGAAACCACCGTGTATCCTTAGATGCATGAACAAGAGTTTTGAAAAGAAAAAAATGATGCATAATCCGAAATACATGATCACATCATGAAACATATGCAATATCCAACTCTTGTAAAATCAATTATCATCATTCTCTTAAGCTAATATGCGCATAAAAAACAGTAAAAATAAGATCTAGCCGCATGCTTGAAAAATGGAATAACAAATCATCCATTTTCAACACAAGATGCATGCTAAAAATAAAATATGCGCAAGAAAAGAGAGATGATTCACGTAAAACTAATCGCATGTAAAGGATGAATCAAACAAGTCATGCGCTAGGGTGAGAAAGAAAAACCTGCCATCAAACCCCATGCGCATGAAAGGAGAGAAAGAAAAAAAACAAAAACATATGAATCCAAAAAAAATTCTTTCAAAGAACCAGCGAAATTATTTCAACATATATGAAATGAATAAGAAGGTGCTCTAAAACAAAACTCGGAGGTGACCAAGATGGCTCTGGTACCAATGTAAGCAATCTACGATTGAATCTACAGGTTCAGATTTACCTTTGTAGGAGAGAACCTGTGGCAGCGGAAGGGAACCGGAGATCACCTCACAGAGTCGCCTCGAGCACCGACTGGCCTTCAACTCTCGTGGAGAAGAAGGACTAATCCACAACCCAAGAGTCTATGGGAGGAGTGGAGGAGAAGGTGGGACGGATGGGAGAGAGAGGAGAGGTGGTGGCTAGGGTTAGGGTTAGGGTTTTGCACACAAGGAATGCAACCCCCTCCAATGAGAGCCTCCTCTTCTTATATAGAAGAGTCTTCCCTAAACCCTAATGCGCAGCCAATGAGAGTGTACCATGTGTCAGTGCTTTAAGCAAACATCATCTTAATCCTTAGATTAATCCAATATCCACCACTTAGCCGAACATCCACACAACGTCCCCTCCACATGGGATAGCACAACACAAGACATCTTCAATTCTCCACCTGAACAGTTGCCCACCACCTGCATTAGCATGTGCAGCACAAGCCAAACAACAGAACATTCAAGAGACGACAATTGAATTCGTATTCAAATACAGAGTTGCTTTGTTTCATATGAAGTCTAGAAAAATCGTTTTCGGCATGTGACAAGAAAAGGTTACTCCAACTTGCTAAACTCTACCCTATAGACATTAAATCTTATTGTCCTCGGTAATTAATTGAGGACATATTAATTCTATCATATAATCTGGGAATTTAAACAACTTAATAATTTTGTTGAAAAGATGATTCCAAGAAAACAACGCTTTTCGTATTTTCCATTGTTTTTCCAGTTTATTACAGCAGGATCGTTCTTGCCGGTTTCAACCGCAAGTGCTGAGAGAGCACTTCCAGCTATGAACATCGTCAAAAATAAATTGCACAATCGGATAAGAAATGATTGGATCAACGATGCTCTAGTTATATACATCGAAAAATATATTTTTGATAAGATTGATAATTAATGAAGTAACAACCAAAATAAAAGTTTTTAGAGTATGAAAACTCTCGAAGAAAATTGTAACTAAAACTTGTAGGATCTACTAGGCCCTAATATTAGTCTAAAGTGGGAGTGAATAGACTAATTACAATCTTTTAAAAACAACTATGTTAAATTAAAAGTTAAACAAATAAAGATGAAGTAAAGGGATGCAAACCACAAGATCGATGTATAGAGGTTTGGATCCACCACCGGATCTTAGTCTTCTCTTACGAAATGCTCTTCCTCGAGCAACTTCGCGTCCGCCACTAAATCTGATCTCCATTGCGGGCCGAGATCAAGCCTTTACGCAACAACTATTGTGAACACTCTCGCCTAGCTTGGACCACCTTCTCACAATCCGAGAAGAGCTTCACTCCGGAAGCTAGTACAACTCTTGAACGAAAAACTTCAACAAACTAATCTTGGGCACTTGAAATGAATGATGCAATCAATGAGCTAGTTTCAAGTGGAAAGATTTGAGCACAAAGATGTTTAGAGCAAATTTGGGAGTAGTAGTAAAATTTGAGCTTGGAGAAAGATTGGTGATCTAAGAAGATTGTTCTCGGCTCTATTTATAAGCTCTAAACTTAATTTAGCCGTTGTGATTAAATTAGAAAGATATTGTGTAAAGATACACAAAACAGTGAACGACAGGACACATTTCTGAACACCAACTGTCGACCGGATCAGATCGACCGGTAGGCGAAAAAAAGTATTCGGTCGAGCAAAGGTGCAGATGGTCGAACCAACTGGGCTAGAAATTAAGTAAACAGTCGACCGAATCCGTTTGGAACATTTGGTCTAGATAATTTGTGCAAAAGGATAACAATTGAACAGAATGGATCGTGGGTGATTGATTCGTTTTATATTAACCGCAAATGCACGGCCGCGTTGAAGCGGTGGCAAATACTGGTCGATCCACAGGGAGGTGTGTGGACTTTTGGTTTGTTCGAAGGCGAATGGAAAAGAAAGGAGAGAAATGTTGATTACACTAAACTACACTAAAATGCAAAACGAAATGGAAGATAAGCAATAAAACTAAACCCCAAAGAGGGTAGAGAAATAATGTGAATATAAAGATGTGTGTGTGTGTGTGTTCAATTATGCTCATCACAACATGTAGTGCATGAAATCATAAAACTAAATCCAACTTTGCCTCCACATGAAATAAGATAAGATCATATCATTAAAACATACAAGACAATAATTGGAATGAAACTAAATAAACTCATGTATAAAGACTAGACCCTACTATGCCTCCACGTGAAATAAGATAACCCAATATCATTAAAACATACAAGACATTAACCAAGGTAAAGGCAAGAAGAGTACATACACTACAAATTGTGTTTCCAATATTAATTCCATCAATATCCTCACCTTATCATTCCCCATAAAATAGGTCCACTAATCTAAGCATAAGCTAAGCTTTATTCAAGAGCATTAGCATATCAAAGATAAGAGTGAAATAACATTAGATGGTTATGGAAATCTCATAAAGCTCAAGGATTAAGATAACACACACCTAATACACCACATGATCATATCACATATTTCTCCACCCCCCAAATGGGGATGGATCTACTCACTACTCATTACACTAACTACATTAACAAAATGAAACATTATACTGAAATGAAATTAACCTAAGAAAGCAAGAAATATTAAAGAAGCTTAAAAGGAAAGGAAAGTAAAACTAAACAAGCATGCAAAAATTAAAAGACAAGATTAAAAGAAACTAGAACAATTATTTTATTAACAATGACTCACATTGAAGGTAGCATTCTTCTCCACCTTGAGTTTTGCTTCAAGGCTTACTCCAAGTAGAGAGAATGCCACCAAGCAATGGATGATTATAATAGAAGGTGAAGAGTTCTATTTATAGCCATAGAAAAAGGTAATCCGGGACTTATGGGACTAAACAAATACCAGAAGTAGACTAAATACACAGTAATACGCGGCCCACCAAAATCTTAGTGGATTCAGGACAAAACAGACCGCCAATTAGCGGTCTTGGACCACCAATTGGCGGTCTATATGGTTCGGATCCCACTGGATTTTCTTTTGGGCTTTTCTGGATGTCTTTGGTGGTCTTTGATGCATCTACTTTGCTTGCTGGAGCTCCGACCCGAATAGAATTGTCAAAATACTCCCCATGATGGTGTGAAGTATTCTTGTTTGCTCATTGGTCCTTCAATCTTACATTCAGGTCCTTCGATCTTGCATCTTAGTCCTTGAGTCTCTCAACTCAGTCTTTTTTCATGCTTTTAGGTCCTTTTATGACTCTTCTCTTCAAAGCTATTTATTTCTGAATTTCAAACATAAAACTCGTCACGTAGCATTGTTTAGGTGAAAGATAATGGATATAATATACAAATATAAGCATGAAATGATGTCAATCAAATACACACACACCTAAGTTTTGCTAATCCCGAGCAAAACAAAGAAAGAAAAAAGCATACGAAAAACAAGAAATCCTAACTCACTTTCGTAGGAATCACAGTTGTACTTAGCACGTGCAACAAGCTGTTAAACCTCATTGTCACCAAGGAGGAGGAGTGTTGTCTCCTGAGGGTTTTCAACGGATACACCCACAAAATCCGAACAAAGATGCATTATTCAACCTAGCTACACGACTCGTTGGACTTATTTTGTCGATCATTGGATGCGGTAATCCTACGGGACGACTCTATATAGGTAATCAGTCCACACACCTAGCCTAATGAACTATTCGTGCAAGTTAAATAAGGAATTTAAGTGAAGTCATGGACAACCTCAACATCCTCAAGTGATACAAAGTGTAAAGTCCATTAAGGTTCTTATTTGCATTACATTTTTTCTTTTCTTATTTTTTTCTTATTTTCTTTTTATTAGTTGGAGTTTCATTCTCCCAAGGTCAGGTTTCGTGCATCATTGCCTATGAGGACTTACACTATCACGTACACCTTTCCCCAAATCTCCACATAGGGCAATCCCTACCACCCGTGTAACGGGAGTTCAAACCTATTTATTTCTGAAATTCAAACACAAAACTAGTTTAGGTGAAAGATAATGGATATAATATACAAATATAAGCATGAAATGATGTCAATCAGTGGGTTCAACTGGAAACTTCATTAAGTCCTAGAGCTGGGAAGTCTCATGAAACGGTCAACCGTTAAAAGAGTTTCGGGCGACCGAAAGACCAAATCTAAATGAGGGGGTTAGGTGAGCACAGGTATATGACCGTTGTAAAATACGACAATCTTAACGGTCATATTTATGACAAATACGGAAATGCAATCGGACGAACAAAACAAAGTTTCGGTCGATCGGTTGTCACACTAACCGAGACATGTGTCAACATACGACAGGTGAGATGATTTTTATTGGTCGAACTGAGTTCTATCGGTTGACAAAAGGAAACAGTGGAATGGCAGAGGGATTTCGGTCGACCGATTTAGACTGCAAAACCAAATATTGAATCGGTCGAACTAAAAGAGGTTCCTAGTCGACCGTTTCGGAAACAAAAAGTTGTCTGTTGAAATCCGGTCGAACCAGATGGTTCTACCGGTCAACCGGTTCACCCATAAATCTTGTTCCAAGGGATAATCTATGTTTCATCGATTTCTTATTGAAGTCAAATTGATATGAACTTAATTGTAAGACTTATATAGGTTCCCTAGGGGTCAAGAAATGAAATCTATTAAAGATTTCAAGTGTGAAGTTACATTATAACCTAAGTACAAAAAATATAAACCTATTTAATCTTCATTCTTGATTTATTGTTTTGATTCAACTTGATTCCTGAAATGTTAGAAATACAATATATGCATGCGATGATTTTAATGGAATACATGTGTTTATTGATATGTTAGTTAATCATCAAAATGGATTAGCAATTATTAGCCAAAAACCAACAAAATGGAGTGAAATGTTTATTTTAACAAAGAATGAAACATTTTAAATATCGTGTTTATTTTTTCAAAGAAAATATTTCTATTATGCTCACTCCTAATTCTTTCATGGATCCGCCACTAGTTGAAACCCTAGAAAATCGTGTTGCAAAGTCATGGTTTCTTATCATGTTGTGGGATCAAAATAGAAAAATATGTTATGATGAATAATCTAAGCCTTTGATTGGTTCGTCGTAATTTAATTCCATGAAACAATTCCATGTAATTAGATTACGTTCCAAGGAATTGAACATGTAATCAAATTATACATTATTTGGTAACAATGTAATTTGTGCATGAATCGCAATGAAATCTAAAAAATTAATTTGTCATTTAATAGACCTAATAAATGTCGACAGATGTCGTCAGTGCTCCGACATGCTACTAGTAATTAAGATTGAAATTGAGTTTGACGATGTGAATATTTTTAAACTATATGAGTTGATTACATTACATTTTAATTAGATTACATCCAACAATGTAATCCAATTATCTTAAAATGAGTGTAATTGGATTACGAAATGATTACAACATTCAATTTTTTTCAACCAAGCAGTAAAATGTAATCCAATATATAATTTGATTACATTACACCATTGATTACATTGCGTAAGTTTAGGAAGGATTTGTTGTTGTTCGCAAAGGGATTGGTGTTAGTATAAGTTGCCTAAAGAAGACTATAATTATTATGAAAGTGTGTTAACATCTTAGAAATAATTTATTTTGGATATATGTACTGAAAATCACGATTAGATTGTCTAACTTAAAATCCTCTACAAAATTATGAATTTAATGAGTCTGTCTTTTTTTGAGTTTTTAATTAAACACCACAGTAAATCATGGACACCCATTTTAAAACCCAAAAGTTCATGTTAATATGTTATGTAAATTTGCTCAATATCTTACCACGAAACTTCGTCAATAATTCTTCATCATGGCAAACAAGGTTAGAGGAAACGTGTATACGTATACATATTCCACAATTTCGTAAGGCTGGGTATAGCTTATGTAATAAATAAATATAAAATAAATGTAGACCAGATAGGCAGCCGCGCGCCGTGTACGATGGAGATGTAATTGAGCCAAAACTGCTGGTGGAAAACTACTCCTTCCAGCTGCAATCATGGTGGACCCTCGTGACTTTTCACATTCATTGTGGTCGATTTAGTTGGATCCACCTTTCGGTTGGGTTTGCATTGGATTGGAAGAGGAGAGGACGTGACCAAATAATGCACGTCGACGCTGCGCATTATTAATGATGTGATGGACGCGTCTGTCGCTTTTCCAGGCTGACGATATGCCTCATGCAACTTCGCTTCCTTCTGCAGTGGTAAATCTAGGATGGATTTTTGAGTTTGGGTTTATTGCATGGAGGTCTGTTATTGGTTGGTTTGGTTTGGATCTGGTCCCATGCAATATTTGGAGATGATATCCTCAATAGTTTTTGGAATCAATTTCGGAGTGGGGGCTTTGGAAGTGGTTTGATGGTTGGAACTTGGAAAGTACAATAAACGTCCATGCATGTTGTTGGTTGGAGACGCTCAGACGTGGATTAGGAACTAGTACCAGTACAATCACTCATTATAAATGGGCTATTTGCTTAGATGCGAGGTGTACTTGGGTAACAATGATATTAGTGTTATACAGTTTTACGATTTTGCTTAGCTAACAATGACATGGGACCGTTCTGTTTGCTAGTGTGGGGATTAAAATCCTTGTAAATCTTGCATCGAAATCGAGGGTGATTCTCGGAATTGTACCTAAATACGGAAACTCTTTTAAGACAACAAATGACATATACCTAATCTTAAATCAAAATCCCACTTCTTCCTCTTCTTCTCTTCTTTTCGAATTTTGCTAATCCCAAAGACTGAAAACCCAAATCAAACACCTAAATCGTCAAATTTAGAACCCTAAATTCCAATTTCGTTTTGACATTTGAGTTGTATGATTGTGGGTAACATTGGTGTTGTCTTGTTGATGTTGGATTTTGAATTTTTTGTGTGGATCTATTCTAGTCTATTGGTTAATTTTTGGATGTATGAAGTGAAGATGGCATTTCGATAAATCTGATATATTTAATCTTCGAAGAAATCATTTGGAACAAGGTTTTTTTTAAAGTTTATTAGTGAATATTTACATGTATGAACAAGGTGTTTAGATATAATTACATAAATTATTTGGAATTTGTTCATATTAGGAAAGTATGAAATTTGAGTAATTCAATTTTAATTTATGTTGTACAATTTTCAGGAGTTAAGTAGGATATTGTATTTTTGTAGGGGCTGATATGCAAAATTGCAATTATTTTAATATAAATTTATCTGAGATTATAATGGAAATGAGACTCACACATTTTCAAGTGTATCAAGTAAATTAAAAAGATTTGCAAGTATGTCTAAGCAAAATCATAAAAATCAAGGGTATAACTCCAACTTTGTTGTTTCTCAAGTACACCAAAGCAAATAACCCATTATATTTTACTAGCAGGCTAGCAGAGGTTTGTTCAAATATGATCGTCTACATTCTGACTTTCGATAAATTTGAAGTCACGACAATCTAATATAAGTTTGGATGATGTTATTTTAATTTTAGTTTGAAATCATAGTTTAGAAAGTTTTATAGATATCAATAGAATACAACATACCAAACGTATTGGTAGAAAATTAAATTAAATGCAAAGTAGTGCATATGTACCTATCTTGAAAATTTCTAATTTTAAGTTTTTCACCCAACTATTTCAATTGATAACACTGAACAAAATTTATTGACTTTGGTTTTGTAAGAACGTTGAATTTTTTGTTTATTGGTGCGTTGACGACGTACAGATGGGCACCATGAATACAAGTTGGTGGGTACTCACAAATACTAAAAACTACATTAGAGTTCTTCATTTTTTTACCCAAAAATAGATATATATTTTTTTGGAGAATAAAGAAATATAGAGAAAGTAGTAAAAGGAGATGATATTTATAAGTTGGAAATAAAATTAAATCATTGCAACATTTACAAAACGAACCTCCAACTTTCAACATACATTTTCAAACAGGGGGTTTGAGTTTTAACGAAAGGTAGGAAAACATAAGATTTCAAACTCAAACCCAAACAAATAAACTAGTCTCAAAACTTTGAGTTTTGAACCTCAAAACTAAAGTTATCAAACGGACCTTTTATCTATATTTGTGACAATGTCTTGGTTTAGCAATTTTTTGGGCAAGACGAGTTTCGTCTTTCTGATGCAAAACTTGGCCTCAAGAAACAAGATCACCACCAACCGAGAACCCAAACGAGTCAGGTTTGGCAACCAGAAATCGGTTAAGCAGCTCTTCACTGGCGCCGGCATTATTGCCAAACAAACATTTGTTCATCTTTCACCAGTTCTGTTAGTTGAACTATTAAAATAAATTGGATGTGTATTCAATTCTTGATTCTATGAAGTTGCAGAAGTAGGAAAAGTTGGTTAATACGAGGCTATCCCCATCATACACTTGTAGAATTGACGTTTCATAAGTTTAACAGCTGGTAAATGGATACTGGATCCACTGAACCCGTTGACGGTTGAATCATTTTAAAGTTTGATATGAATATGATATTTAAGTCAAGTATCCATTTAGGAATTACCCAAGTTGTAAAATACAAAAACATTCTTTCAAATCTGTTAAATTGAGAGCTATCCAGACTGGACAAACAGACGAAAATGATACGGAAACTAGTAATTACAAGCAATGTTTTAAAAATCGAACTGAAGAGTGAATCGAAAACAACTCAGTTTGGTTCAAAGTAATCAAACTGATGGTTCAACATGGTCCAACCGATGACTCAGCATAACATTAGTATTTTGTGAACCAATAGTTGAACTGAACCGACTTCGTAACAACAATCTGTAACAACAATCTGATTGATTGAATTGGTTTTAAGATAAACACATAATAATCTTAAGATAAAATATTAAACATTTTCGAACAAAAAACACTTGATTTCTATTTAAATAAAAATGATGAGAGAAAAAATGTAAAACTGAAACAACATTACTCCTAACATAGAAAAATTATAAGAATGTTCTTAACACCCTAAATATCACCAATTCAATGACCCTTCCAGTTAACCATACATGTTAAGCATTCAACAAAATTAACCACATACTAAGCATTTAAAATATTAACTAAAGAATTTGAATTTTGTGGAATCAAAACTAAAGACCAGAGGTGGGTGGGATTGGTGGAGTCGGAACTGGGGAGGTGCACATGGAGTCGGGATTGAGGAGTGAGAAAACGGGGGTGGACCAATGTAGTCAAGCTGCAGGAGGTGGAGTCGGGATTGGAGGAGGCGGGGGGTGGAGCCTAAATCCTAACTCCAAACTGGACACGATTGGAAAAGTGGAAATGAAAAAATTAGAAAAATTATTGATTTTGTAATTTTTGTTTAATTAAAGAAAAACTGATCAAACCCGGTCCGACCAACCCGAAAAAACCGATCGAATCGATCAATTTTTTCGATTCACACCGGTTCATGTGGGAAACCGATTTTCCATAGACCGAGCGAACTACCTCCAATTCTCTGTCCGGTTGGCCTAGTTCAATCCGGTTTTTAAAACAAAAGCTACAAGGCCTCCTACCTTAAACACTGCAATATTCTCTCAACGACATACAAATTTCTTCTTCCTAACCAAAAGTACCATCCAAATGATCAGATATCGTCCAAGAAGATAACAAATGGTCCTGAGACGATGTCAGTGCATCTCACAAGTCAAGCTTAGTCAAACTTTCAGATGTTCTTTTCCCTGGGAAAGGAGACTAGTACAATGAGAAATAACATGATAAAGTGAACAAAGAAATTTAACAATTGGCGCACCCAAATACATCGCTATCTCAATTATACAAGTAAACAACTGTGCATCTAGCTAACACAGATGAGCATTTTTTAGAATCATGCCGTTGGAGGGTTTGAGGTGAATTCAGCAAGTTAGCCACCACCTGATTTGAGTGTGTTACTGAGCCTGCAGAGGTACAATTGTGTTTAGCCCTATTATTAATTTTTGTTATACAAGACAATGAATGCGAAAATTGTATTAAAATTGCAAAGCAGTCTAGGGTTGTTTTTTTCAGATGTGATTAACTATGGAAACAGTATTGACTAGAAACAACAATTGGACCTACCAATCCATCCCCTCAAAAAGACCCTCCCCCTTTATGGCCGACGTTTTAAATATGGCCCACTGTCGGCTTTTGATTTTATGCAGTTCCAAGGCTTCTGTCACTGCAGCAGCATCAAGCGCACCTGGGAGATCCTGTACAAAGCAGAGGTGACATACTTCAGTGGATTAAACAAGCAAGCAAATTAGTACGTACACTGAGCAATGTAATTCTGTGAATCATACTTCAATTAACTTTTTTAGTTAATATATATGGCAATAGAGTAAATGTAAATATTGTTACACCTCAAGAAAAGTAGGAACTGGTAGGCCACTAATTATGTACCACAGTTCTCAGTTCTGTTACCAATTCACTGAGACAAAATTTGGTAATGTGATCTACAATGAGCAACTCAATTGCGTAGGTAGCGTGTGCCTTAATAATAGTAAACGATCACAATTTTGTTTTCTGCAGAAAACATTTAAGATCAACAAGCAAACAAGTCATAAGGAACATCAATGTGATACCTGTTTGTTTGCATACACAAGGACAACAGCATTCTTCAGCTCTTCCTCCTGCAAAATGAGAAATTGCGTCGGAACATATTTTTAGCGTATACACAGATCCTTCTGTGGTAGCTAGTACAATATATTATGAATATATGACACGCTCTACTTTTATACCACAGTTGACACGATTAACTAGATAAATTCCTTTCTGATTGTATCAACCAAATATGGGAAGAATACATAAAATTAGTTACTGAATCTCAACCAGTAACAATTAACAGGTAGGAGCACAATGTAACAGCTATCAAAGCCAGAACATACATTTAGTGAAGAATTCACCTAACCAATTTGGATCAAAAAATTGCATTTTCCTGGAAGGTCTAAAAGTAGCACCAGCGTTTCAAAAAAAATTATTTAATCAAAGGCAGTAAAGAATCAGAAACCAAAATTATATTGGAATTCACCAAAATATTTTGTTTTACATAAGTAAAAAATATTTTCCCTGGAAAAGGAAGTAAAACATGCTGCAGTATTTTAGAAATTTGTCCAAGACTGGGTACGGAACTGTATGAAGAAATACTAGTATATGCTCTTGCAGCACATATAAAAATTGATATGACCAACAAACAACATACAGGAAGCAACAACAACAAAGCCTTTGAGGCCAAACTAGTTGGGGTAGGCTAGCAATGAACTCAAAAGTGTCACGATTCAGGCACATAAATAGCAGCATAAAAGAAATGACAAACTATATTTCTTAGAGAACTATGAGTCAATACACATTTTCACCTCCAAGATAGCATGAAACTCATCTTTCGCTGTCACCAACCTATCTACATCACTTGAATCAACGACATATACTATTGCTTGAGTATTTGGGAAATAACATCTCCAATATGGCCTGCAAAACCAAACATGGAACAGTTATTTAACTCACACCAATTAGCACTTCAGAACCATCAAATTCCCAATCTGCAATTTATTAAATACTCCGTATAGAACAGATTGCATTTCTCACATGCCTCTACATTCCATATTTCCCTTTTACAAACCCAAAATTTTAAACGCTCATCTTAATGCTACAATATGATGTAGTAAAGCTTATTAAGACAAGTTCACTAAAATAAAATTAAATAAAATACTTATAAGCAACATACTTTAAATTTGTATACATAGCTACAATTAGTACAAAACAGAACATAACTTTAAGTTTACTATTTTTTCGGATCGGTTAAGTTTACAGTTTTTGATTCATCTAATTTTCATTTTGTCATTAGCATCCCTTAAAAAACCTACTACACATTATTAGTCTTGTAAGTAAACTAGTCTATGGAAATATTGGTGCTCACCATGGGTGCTGTATTTTTAAGGATCCTTATATAGTGAGGTCGACCACGAAAGGTGGATCCAAAAATTGGTTTTCTTCCTAATGCTACAGGCATTTCCACGACGTAATATTGTTATTGATCAAATTTTAATAGGAATGTAGTTTACATGAAAAAGCAATTCCCTTTTATAAGTTCAAGTAACTATTTGCTGTTTAACCAGTAAACAAAGTAATGATTGTCCGTGTAAGACTATAAGTACGATGCAAGAACTTCACTATTGGCAAACCAATCAAAATTTTTGCACAGACATCCACATTTCAAATGACACGTGTTGACGACACCATAAACCAATTAGTATCTAAGTACTATATGCCTTGCATCTTTGGGAGGGCCAGGGGAAAAATCAATTTTATTTTCCGAGTCACATGGTTGTCAACATTTGAAAAAAAAGTTTATTTTTTTTATATTTCACACATTATATGGTTGACAATGCCATGGTTGACATTACATGGTAAACAATAATTTTTTTAGCTGTTCCAGCTTCTGAAAGAAAGAAAAAATAATCATACTCCTCTTCTAGTACAATGTAGTTTCAGTAGCTTTATCTAGCTATGGATTTTACCACCCATTACTGAGTTCACACAAAATTAAAGACTAATAATAATCATTATGGATGCATATAAAATTGTCATCTACTTTTTCCGGTAAAAAGGCTGGCCATCAAGGTCCCACTATAAACTCATAAAGAGTAAAAAATAAAGTATGTGTAATTTAAGGACCAAAATGCTTGGTTTTGTTAAGGAGTGCACATACCCATATACGAGAATAACTTATTTTGGGCAATATGTATAGCACATCCTATATTTCTAAGTTAGACCATGTAAAAATTTAATTTAAGCACGAGCATTTTGTCACACAACAAAATTTGAATCAATATGCTAAAAAGAAGATTACCAAGATGTATTTGAGGTATCAAATAGACCCCCCCACCCCATGTTCCAATATAACCTCACTGCAATTGTTTCTTACCTCCAAATACTCATAATCATATTCCATCCAGCTTGAACTTGCATCACTCATTATCAGCATCAAATTATTATAACTTTTAACTATAAAAATGCCAGACCACAAATGCACCAGTTGATTCACCTAAGATGTGTATATCAGATAGCACATCTCTAATCATGAGCAATTCTTTTTCAACAAAGCTAGTAGGACAGTGTGGTAAAAAAAATTTAACAAAGCTAGTAGGATAGTGGAACAACAGCTTATATAGGGAATTAACTAGCATGTGTATAAAATAAGTTTCAATTACTTTTAGTTGATGAAAATGAAATAAATATTAAGGATAGCTAGAGTTGGACTGACAATTATATTCAAATATTTCTTCATTTGGTGAAAGGAAAAGAGAGACAGAGTGAGAGAGAATGAGGCATGAGAAATGCTTACCTGATGCTAGTTTGACCACCTGTACAGGAAAACAAACATGGGTTAAAAAGGAAATACTGAAATAAAGGAATCAGATTTATCATTTGTGCAAGTTAAGCATACAAAAGCCAGATATAAACAAATTGATGTAAAAGCTATATTCTGACACTCATAAGTACACAGATATCGACAACATTTCGCTGCCTTTGTTCCCCCAAATGGCAAAATTACTAGAGACTAAAATGAGAAGACTAACAGAATTAATCTCTAAAAATCTGGTATCAAACCTACTGTAAAAAGTTCTAGAAGAATATCGAAAGGGTTAGAAGTAAACATTCCTAACCTTCAATATACTTTCAACTATCAATAAAATAATTAAGAAACACTGATAATTTCAAAAGATGAACGTCACCAATTTAATGGAATGTCCCACATCCAGCACTATAAATAAATAATACTTTTAAAAACATCCCGACATCTATTCCTAGTAGAATGAGTAATATTGTTTTAAGTCAAATATTCTTTTATTCCTTCTCATTTTTATACAGCAAATTTAACATCGAATCCCTTGGCATGTATGCAAATTTGGCTGATCAAAAGGTGGAAACAGCGAGCATCCAATGCATTACTTGTATTCGTCATTAATTTCAAAATTCTCTCTCTGCATAACTGAGTTGGGGGAACATCAAATGAAATTGGGGCGGGGCGGGGTGGGGTGGGGTGGGATTTTAATCAGCACTTAAGATTCACCAAAATCAGTTTTCCATATCCTTATGGATTCTACTCCAAATCTGGGATCCTCTTCACGCATTTAGAACCGGAATACTTCTTACAAGACCGGGTTTCTGGCCTGGGTTGTTTATGGTGTACCACAATCAGACTTCAAAAGAAACCAACCTCAAGTCCAACAGTAAGAAATTTAGAAATTGGTGAAAGGAGGTCGAACAGTGAGGGGAATGGCTCCTACTTATCCTTTGTAGGGAGATTGGTTGATGCTAAAAAATTCCAACATTTTCGATGTGAGATAAGATGTTTAAGGTTCCACTTGCCCCAATCCTAAAATACTGGCAACGATATTACTATAGACAGTTATACAAAGAAGACATGGCATCTCTTTCGTTGAAACTTTAGTGGGTCACTTGGACCTCCAGAAATCCCTTATTTTTCAATAAAGACATGGAGTCATGGACAATAGGAGTTCAGACTTAATCCTAAGATGGTTTCTGGAATGGTTTAATAGCTTAGTCTGGCATAGATCTCAAAGGCACAGTTTGTCAGAAAGGGCAAGAAAGAGACCAGTATGTTGATGTAGTTTTGCTTGAATTGATTCTTCTTCACTGTTTTGGGTAACCAGCTTGCTGTTGTTGGTTTTTTGGGTTCTTTCCCATTTCTGGATCCCCTCTCGTTTGTTGAACTAGGCCCAGAGGACAGTGTAATCATTCCATTTGGATATGAACAGTAAAAAATTAGGGAAATGCTGTGTGATGAAGTCAAGGGCCTCAATACTCTTTCACATGTTTAATAGTCAGGTCAAGAAAGACTAGTAAATGTAAGTTCCTTCAACATAATAGTACTCTTACATGTTCACCTATTAGCTTCCTTGATTTTCAACAGGTAGTTAAAATTTGAGGAAATCAAAATGTAAATCATGCATAAGTGAGTCTTATTGTTTCCTTCTTTAAACAGGGAAAGGTATTTTTATCGGTAACAGGGGACAACAATTGAAGTCACGAAATCAAGCACTGTTGCGTTCTTCGCATTTTTGTTGGCAAAATTCCCATGTCAACAACACGAGTTTTACTACTATAACACGATTTCCACTCAAATGCACAGACAATAATAAACTACCCATTAAATCGTTCATTCAGAAGCATTGACCACACATACCTAGATCCCACACTTGAAACTTGATATTGTTGTACTGCACAGTCTCCACATTGAACCCGATTGCTACAAACCGAAAACCACCGTCAGTCAAATCACTCACAACACTAATAAAATCAAAATCACCAAAAACAAAAACTTCAAATCGAGCAAAGAGCACGAACTCGGAATCGTGGAGACGACCTCCCCCATCTGGAGCCGATCTGCGCACAATGAACACCAAACTGAGCACCGAAAAAGGAATCAAAAGCGAAGGGAATGGGAGGGAGTACATAGGATGGTGGTTTTCCCGGCATTGTCGAGGCCGAGGACGAGGATCCGGGCCTCGCGGTTGCCGAACAGGGACGAGAACATCCGGGTGAAGACGATCCCCATCGTAGCAGATCAGATCCGCGCGCTGCGGATTCAGATCTACCAAACCCTAGCTTGTTGCTTCAGTGGATGGATGGGTGGGAACGGGGTTTGGGGAAATTATTATTATTATTATTATTATTATAAAGAAAAAGTGGGGGATTCGGGAATTTTGGGGAAAGGGCGGAAGAGGAACGAAGGATCCAGTAGATAGATTCCTAATGTGGATTATTTAAATCGTCTATATTAATTATCATTTTGTCATTTTTTTATTTCTACTTATATTTCTCTTCATTTCACTCATCCACCACCACTCTCTCTTCATTTTCATCTTAATCATCAATAATAATATCGTAGAAACTAGGAAAGGAGTCAGCAGATCCCACAGTGTACTCGAATACGGTAAAATTTCTAGCTTCTTTTTATAATAATAATAAAAATATCGGGCGTCCGGTCGGGGGAGGGGGTCTGCCGCAGACTCCCCAAATTATTTATTTATTTTTAAATTGATTATTAATTGGTTGTGATTGTTAATTAGTAAATAATAATTAGTGTTAAATGGTAATTAGTAAAAAATAATTAATAATTATATTAATTTAGTAACTTAAATTCATTTAACAAAATTTTATTTCTAAAATTTAATCAATGGTCATTGGTTACCGTGGAGGAAAATTCATATTCTTACTCGTTGTACATGTTTACGAAGAGGATTCATCACCTCGTCATCCACGTAGACGGGGTATATCTGCTTCGGTTAGGAGGGAGAAGGATAATTTACATCGTCATCAGACATGTGATGACTCATTTGATGATGATGAAGTTTCGGATGAGGTGGAGGGTGACGACGACGAGAGTGACGATGGGGGCCGGTATGGGTTGGAGTTCGAACGACATGAGGAGGAGAGGCAAGGGGTGTATGGTAGAGGGCGGGGTAACATGGTAGTTCTTCGACTGCTGAGTATCTAGTTCAGAAGGGTTGGGGTGGTAGGTTTGTGACCGGCGATTCGAGTTCTTGCACTGTGGATGCCCGAACTCACAAGAAGAAGAGGGTTGAGGACGATTCTTGGGTCATGACTGCTATGATGCTCGGTGGTCCTATAGATGGGAGCGTCATTCCTAGTTTCGGGGGTCACATCGCTAGACGCATTTGGACAGGCGAGGATCGGAAGGTTCTGAAGTGTCATAATCGGAACAAAGCTTGTACTACACTACATAGTTGGAGGTCAGTTTTGAGTGTCGATGTCACGGGGGGCATTACTGCTAGTGGATTGGGTCACTTGCCTTGGATCTTGTTCACTTACATTGACATGTCGTTGATATCTGCGTTTATGAAGCAGTGGCAATCATGCTGCATGACGTGGTCTAAATCCTTCACATTTTTGTTGAGGGTCATATGGTTGGTGCTCAGGCATTGACGACTGAGCTGAAGAATTATGTAGCAGAGTTACTTGGGGTGAGCGTTGATAGTCTTGGGAAGGATAGCCCATGTTGGAGTGGCGGTGGTGTTAGCATTGACTCTGTTGACGAGTTGCAGAAGGGGACGACCTCCGCGGGCCGAGGAGACGCAGTTGAGTGCCTACCTGTTCTTATTCTCAAACGTGTCTTGTTTGTCGACAAGAGCGGTTGTAGAGTCAGGGATCCGGATACCATTGGTGAGTACTCATGGGGGCCGGCGACGTTGGCATACATGTATCGTCAGTTAGGGATAACTAGTTGTGCTGATTGTGGAGGTATTGCGGGTTGTCTTACACTGCTGCAAGCTACGATATAAAAGTATTTTCCTCATTTCCACCCGCATCAGGAGCGAAAAATCATTGAGTCGGGTTATCCTCGTTCGGGTATGTGGACCGTTTGTAGCGAGGATAAGAGTGAGGGGCAACTCCGTTTCATTCGTAGACGGCTAGATTAGATGACTGCATCGTAGGTATAAAACTCTATACCATTTACGTTTATTTAATTATTATTATTATTATTATTATTATTATTATTATTATTAACGTGTCAACGTTTAGGTGGAGTGGTTGCATTATGGTCTTGACCATGCTGTAGATGTGCCGAGGACTTTATTGATGAGCCTTATTCGTTACCGGGATATCATCGAGCCTTATTTGCTTGATCGTTGATTGATTCGTTTTATATTAAACCGCAAGTGCACGACCGCATTGAAGCGGTGGCAAATACGGGTCGATCCACAGGGAGGTGTGTCGACTATTGGTTTGTTCGAAGGCGAGTGGTAAAGAAATGAGAGAAAGGATTGAGTATCAAACTACACTAAGATGCAAAACGAAATGGAAGATAAGCAATAAAACTAAACCCCAAAGGGGGTAGAGAAATAATGTGAATATAAAGATGTGTGTGTGTGTGTGTTCAATTATGCTCATCACAACATGTAGTGCATGCAATCATAAAACTAAATCCAACTTTGCCTCCACATGAAATAAGATAAGATCA
This sequence comes from Triglochin maritima, assembly GCA_963682175.1. Classification (NCBI taxonomy): domain Eukaryota; kingdom Viridiplantae; phylum Streptophyta; class Magnoliopsida; order Alismatales; family Juncaginaceae; genus Triglochin; species Triglochin maritima. The sequence continues at coordinate 35,143,615 of OY821773.1, read as the reverse complement.
TATCATTAAAACATACAAGACAATAATTGGAATGAAGCTAAATGAACTCATGTATAAAGACTAGACCCTACTATGCCTCCACATGAAATAAGATAACTCAATATCATTAAAACATACAAGACATTAACCAAGGTAAAGGCAAGAAGAGTACATACACTACAAATTGTGTTTCCAATATTAATTCCATCAATATCCTCACCTTATCATTCCCCATAAAATAGGTCCACTAATCTAAGCATAAGCTAAGCTTCATTCAAGAACATTAGCATATCAAATATAAGAGTGAAATCTCATTAGATGGTTATGGAAATCATATAAGGCTCAAGGCATTAAGATAACACACACAAAATACACCACATGATCATATCACATATTTCTCCACCCCCAAATGGGGATGGATTTACTCACTACTCATTACACTAACTACATTAACAAAATGAAACATTATACTAAAATGAAATTAACCTAAGAAAGCAAGAAATATTAAAGAAGCTTAAAAAGAAAGGAAAGTAAAACTAAACAAGCATGCAAAAATTAAAAGACAAGATTAAAAGAAACTAGAACAATTATTTTATTAACAATGACTCACATTGAAGGTAGTATTCTTCTCCACCTTGAGTTTTGCTTCAAGGCTTACTCCAAGTAGAGAGAATGCCACCAAGCAATTGGTGATTACAATAGAAGGTGAAGAGTTCTATTTATAGCCATAGAAAAATTTAATCTGGGACAATCCTCCGATATGGGACTAAACAAATACCAGAAGTAGACTAAATACACAGGAATACGTGACCCACCAAAATCTTAGCGGATTCGGGATAAAATAGACCGCCAATTAGCGGTCTTGGACCACCAATTGGCGGTCTATATGGTTCGGATCCCGTTGGATTTTCTTCTGGGCTTTTGTGGATGTTTTTGGTGGTCTTTGATGCATCTACTTTGCTTGCTGGAGCTCCGACCCGAATAGAATTGCCAAAATACTCCCCATGATGGTGTGAAGTATTCTTGTTTGCTCTTTGGTCCTTCAATTACATTCAGGTCCTTCGATCTTGCATCTTACTCCTTGAGTCTCTCAACTCAATCATTTTTCATGCTTTTAGGTCCTTTTATGACTCTTCTCTTCAAACCTATTTATTTCTGAAATTCAAACATAAAACTCGTCACGTAGCATTGTTTAGGTGAAAGATAATGGATATAAGATACAAATATAAGCATGAAATGATGTCAATCTGTGGGTTCAACTGGAAACTTCAATAAGTCCTGGAGCTGGGAAGTCTCATGAAACGGTCTACCGTTAAAAGAGTTTCGGTCGACCGAAAGACCAAATCTAAATGAGGGGGTTAGGTGAGTACAGGTATACGATCGTTGTAAAATACGACAATCGTAACGGTCATATTTATGACAAATACGGAATTGCAATCGGTCGAACAAAACAAAGTTTCGGTCGATCGGTTGTCACACTAACCGAGACATGTGTCAACATACGACAGGTTAGATGATTTTTATTGGTCGAAAGGAATATTAAAGAAACTAGTAGAAATGAACATAAAACTAAAGAAGCATGCAAAATTAAAAGACAAGATTAAAAGAAACTAAGAACAATTATTTTATTAACAATGACTCACATTGAAGGTAGCATTCTTCTTCACATTGAGTTTTGCTTCAAGGCTTACTCCAAGTAGAGAGAATGTCACCAAGCAATGGGTAGTTTAAATAGAAGGTGAAGAGTTCTATTTATAGCCATAGTAAAAGGTAATCCAGGACAATTCCCCGGTATGGGACTAAACAAATACCAAAAATAGACTAAAGATACTCTAATACACGCGCCCCAAAAATCTTAGTGGACCTGGGCCAACCGGACCGCCAATTGGCGGTCTACAGGATCCGGATCCATCTGGTTTTCATTCTGGGATTTTCTTGATGTATTTGTTGGTCTTGGATGCATCTACTTCGCTTGTTGGAGCTCCGACCCGAATAGAATTGCCAAAATACTCCCCATGATGGTGTGGAGTATTCTTGTTTGCTCATTGGTCCTTCTATCTTGCATTCAGGTCATTTGATCTTGCATCTTAGTCCTTGAGTCTTTCAACTCAGTCATTTTCCCTGCTTTGAGTCCTTTTATGCTTCTTCTCTTCAAACCTCTTTATTTCTGAAATTCAAACATAAAACTCGTCACGTAGCATTGCTTAGGTGTAAGATAATGGATATAAGATACAAATATAAGCATGAAATGATGTTAATCAATCGTGTCTTACGTCAGTTAGGATACGTTCAGGTGATCTCAGTTGACATCACGACCCCAGAGCATGCAGTGCGGTTAGAGATTACGACGACGTACGACCTGAGGTACCCCACTTCGACTGCGGAATCGACTTGGTCTATATTTCTAAGAGGAGGCCAACTTCACATTGGAGATCTGACATGTAGCCGCGACCCCTCCACTTGTGATGCAGATTATTTAGATTGGTTCTGTAGGTACTCACATCCCTATCTCGTGCGCGGTATCGCTCAGAGACATGAGAAACCACCGAATAGGACATGTGCCAATACAATGAGTTTTTTTAATTTATTTGTATTTCTAATATATATTTTGTTTTTATTGTTAATTGACGCTTATTTTTGCTCTTATATACAGTGGATGGAAATGACGATACGGTGTACGCAGTCGTTCTTGGAGTTTAGGGACCTGATGCCGAACGACCAGACAAGAGCTGCATATGCAGAGTTGGATGGAATAATTAGGCCGTGGAACTGTCAGGCATTTCTGACCATGATTCGGAGGATGAGTCGTAGTTGTAGTCGGCTTGTACCATATTTATTTTATTATCTGTTGTACTCTTATTATTTGTATTTGCTTATTTGTTGTACTATTATTATCTATTTATGACGAACATATTTCTCCATATTTGCTAGATATATTGCATTTGTAATTTGAAATCTGATAAAAAAACAACACGATATAATGTATGAACAAATAACACATTAAAAATGCAGTAATTTAACCAATCCATTACAAATTACACATTACAATCAAAATACTACATAACTGCTCACGATATGCTCTCCTATGTTCGTACTCCAGCTCCTATCCAACAATACTCTCATCTCGCATTTGGAATCCCTCAGATAATTCTAAGCGAATAAAATGTTTGTAACTCCTTAAATGAGCAATGATCAACTCTCTACATGGCTTCGTCATGGTAGACGAACTCTCCTAAGGTAATATTGTAAGACACGGGTATAACGAACTATCCGCTCCAAGTGAGAAACATATAACTGCACACTTGTCAAAATTGGCTATCAGAACAAGTCACACCAAATCTCCATATAGTGATCCTCGCCACAAGGTTCTCCACCGCAATCAATTCGCTGACGAGCATGTACCACACCGTCATAATAACACATGCTCATAAATGGAATGCGCCCCTACTCATTAGAACTCGCACGACGGGCGTAAAACCAATTGTCTTGACCACCATGGAAAACATCGGCAACACACTAATAAGTATTCTTATTGTTGCACTATCATTAGTAACATTATCAAATACAATTGCACAAATTTTATTTTAAAGAGAATTAGCTACAATGACAAGTTTAATGTGATCAAATATAACATTGGTAGAGTATGGATGCAAAATAGGTAAAAAAGAAATAATTTTTTTATTTAACAACCATGAATCATCTAGATAATGAGCAGTTACGCAACAATAATGATAATTATTTGGGCTGGTCCAAACATCACCAAATAATGCTACATTATTGTTAATTTCAAAAAAATAACTAATCATGCTTGCTCTTTGTTTTACGAATTTATCAAATATTTTTTTAAGAGTTCTTCTAGAAAATGGTTTAAATTGGGGATTGTGATAGAGAATTGTTGCCCACCCTTAGGGATTTAGATTCACATGTGTTAAATGGTAATTCATCTCTAATTATGAAATCAACAATTATTTCTCTACCTTTAATTAGACAATATTTCCGAAAAGATAAATTTCCATTAGCTGTGTCTAAAATAGATTGATGTAAATCCATTACTGACTCATGATTGTTCTTAACTTTACATACTTTTAAATGTCTACCTAAATGACCGGTTCCCCCACTTAACTTACCCGAATATACATTACCACAATGTTTATAAGTAGCAATTACTTTACCGTTTTGATATCAACCTTCTTGAAAATCTTTCCATACTGGGCTAGTTTTTTTCCTAAAACCGGTAGTAGTTATTTGGGATGGTATATCAGGAAAGGGTTGTACGGTATCATTATCTTCAGAATTTGATGTTGAAGTCATGCAAATTATTAAATATGCAAAGAAAAACTATTTTTTTCATAAAAGATAACGTCATGATTAACTAAAGATCGCTAGACGCATTTGGACAGGCGAGGATCGGAAGGTTCTGAAGTGTCATAATCGGAACAAAGCTTGTACTACACTACATAGTTGGAGGTCAGTTTTGAGTGTCGATGTCACGGGGGGCATTACTGCTAGTGGATTGGGTCACTTGCCTTGGATCTTGTTCACTTACATTGACATGTCGTTGATATCTGCGTTTATGAAGCAGTGGCAATCATGCTGCATGACGTGGTCTAGATCCTTCACATTTTTGTTGAGGGTCATATGGTTGGTGCTCAGACATTGACGACTGAGCTGAAGAATTATGTAGCAGAGTTACTTGGGGTGAGCATTGATAGTCTTGGGAAGGATAGCCCATGTTGGAGTGGCGGTGGTGTTAGCATTGACTCTGTTGACGAGTTGCAGAAGGGGACGACCTCCGCGGGCCGAGGAGACGCAGTTGAGTGCCTACCTGTTCTTATTCTCAAACGCGTCTTGTTTGTCGACAAGAGCGGTTGTAGAGTCAGGGATCCGGATACCATTGCTGAGTACTCATGGGGGCCGGCGACGTTGGCATACATGTATCGTCAGTTAGGGATAACTAGTTGTGCTGATTGTGGAGGTATTGCGGGTTATCTTACACTGCTGCAAGCTACGATATAAAAGTATTTTCCTCATTTCCACCCGCATCAGGAGCGAAAAATCATTGAGTCGGGTTATCCTCGTTCGGGTATGTGGACCGTTTGTAGCGAGGATAAGAGTGAGGGGCAACTCCGTTTCATTCGTAGACGGCTAGATTAGATTACTGCATCGTAGGTATAAAACTCTATACCATTTACGTTTATTTAATTATTATTATTATTATTATTATTAACGTGTCAACGTTTAGGTGGAGTGGTTGCATTATGGTCTTGACCATGCTGTAGATGTGCCGAGGACTTTATTGATGAGCCTTATTCGTTACCGGGATATCATCGAGCCTTATTTGCTTGATCGTTGATTGATTCGTTTTATATTAAACCGCAAGTGCACGACCGCATTGAAGCGGTGGCAAATACGGGTCGATCCACAGGGAGGTGTGTCGACTATTGGTTTGTTCGAAGGCGAGTGGTAAAGAAATGAGAGAAAGGATTGAGTATCAAACTACACTAAGATGCAAAACGAAATGGAAGATAAGCAATAAAACTAAACCCCAAAGGGGGTAGAGAAATAATGTGAATATAAAGATGTGTGTGTGTGTGTGTTCAATTATGCTCATCACAACATGTAGTGCATGCAATCATAAAACTAAATCCAACTTTGCCTCCACATGAAATAAGATAAGATCATATCATTAAAACATACAAGACAATAATTGGAATGAAGCTAAATGAACTCATGTATAAAGACTAGACCCTACTATGCCTCCACATGAAATAAGATAACTCAATATCATTAAAACATACAAGACATTAACCAAGGTAAAGGCAAGAAGAGTACATACACTACAAATTGTGTTTCCAATATTAATTCCATCAATATCCTCACCTTATCATTCCCCATAAAATAGGTCCACTAATCTAAGCATAAGCTAAGCTTCATTCAAGAACATTAGCATATTAAATATATTGCCCTTAACAATATATTTAATACCCATATCGCCATGTGTCTTTAAACAAGGTTTTTGACTCAGTTTTACTAACATTCCTAGTACCAACACCACGAAAATTACTGGCGAAACAACTAGATCAGGCGAAGTAACGGAGACGGATTTTTTTTTCCGACTCGGGCGTCTGGCAAAGACGTCTGCACCATCGTGGCGGCCTCCACCATGGTTGAGGCGTCCTTGCCAGACGCCTCGACGATGGTACATGCGTCTTAGCGAGACGCCTATACAATGGTCTAAGTGTCTAGTTAAGACGCCTCAACCATGGTGGAGGCGTCTTAGCCAGACGCCTCCACGATGGTACAGACGTCTTAGCCAGACGTCTCGTTTTTTTAATTTTTTTGTCAAATTAAAATTATACGGTATTTTATCTCAAATTATTTGATGTTTCTTTGCAAGTTTTCGGTGGTAACCGGTCGGATTACAATGAGTTTTTTTGCAAGTGATGAAGATTCAAAAAAATTCCAGATCCAACATTTTTTAAGTTCCAAAATCCCCCGGTGGTAAAACATCCTGACTTACAAATACCACATCGACAGGTTGTTCGGGGGTCTCGCTCGGTGTACGGAAGGGGTATCGGTCATCCGAATATAGTAATTATTAACTTATTAATTAATTAATTTAACAATTATCGAAATTTATAATCAATTATCTTTTTTAAAAAATAATAAAAAATTACGGGCGTCCGACGGAGCCGCCCCCACGTAGGAGGGGGCGTCTGGCTAAGACGCCTCCCCCATGGGGGAGGCGTCTTACACAGACGCTCGTCCCATGGGTGGAGCGTCTGGGTAAAACGCCTCCCCGATGGGTAAGGCGTCTGGGAAACACGCCTCCCCCATGGGGGAGACGGCTTAGCCAAACGCCCCCTCCTACGTGGGGGCGGCTCCGTCGGACGCCCGTAATTTTTTATTATTTTTTATTAAAAAGATGTTAGATATTTTACCAGATTCGAGTACACTGTGGCGTCCGTTGGCTCATTACTGACCTCCAAAACATTATTTTTTATGATTATAAGAGGAATATGAAGAGAGATGTGTGATAGGAGGGTAAAATGTCGCGTTATAGCAGTAGAAATGAGAGAATGACAAAATGGTAATTTCAAGGGGCGATTTAAGTAATTTTGGGACGATGTTTAGTAATTCAGTTTTTTATAGGGGATAAAATGTTAGAAACCAAAAGTTCAGATTTTAAAGTTAGTAGAATTAAATGAATTTGGCCCATGGTTGATTGACTAGCTAGATTAAATGAATTAAGTTAGTAGATTTTAAAGTTAGCTAGATTCTAACATTGAATTAGAGATTGATTGACTAGCTTCGATCTCTTTAATCTTGTTTAGAGCTTGGTAAACATTTAGAAGAGATTCCAATACAATCAGACGTGCAACCCGACTTCCGATTGGTAAAAAAGATTTGAGAATCTCCTAGGTATGATCAAATTTATGTATTTCAATATTAATTAATATCTAATATATATTGAAATACAATTAGGAACTTTTGAATATAAAATTGTGGAAAAATATGAAAATCGATCCTAATTGTTTGTAAAATTTTAAAAATATATATACAAGTATAGGACACGAAAGCCAACATATACTACTATAAATTGTCTAAATATTCTGGTGTTCCCTTCTTTGATCCCTTTCTTTATCGATCCATAGCTGAGCACTTCAATATGTCACTATCTGTAATATCCTGAAATTTTTAGATGAGGTAATAATCAAATATCTTAATGGACTAATTAAGATTGTTGGATGATTGTGTGGTTTTAGGAGAAGATGAAATTTTGAGAAGAATATAGAGAAGAAAAAGATGGAGATTTTGAGGCAAGTATTGATTCGTCATTCTTCAGTTTTATATCATGTCTGTCTATCTTGATATTCGTAGTTGCATACATGCTGAGTATTGATATTGATTTTATGGATATGCATATGATTGCATGGTGGTGTTTCGGCCGACATGTCCTGTGGCTGTGTGTATGTTTCTGGCAGAGCAACTTAGGAAAGAGCTGTCTAGCGGACATCATGGAGCCACCCGGGAGAGGAAAGGGATGCCTGTCGTTAGTGTGAAGCTACCAGGTGTGCGTCTGACTGATTGATAGATTTCAGAAGCACAAGATGTGGTCGAATCAGAATGGGGGTTCCAGATTGTTATGCATGTATTTTATTTGTGATGCATGTCTCTTGATTGTGCTTATTGACTGAATGTCATATTCTGTATTATTTTTCACATGATTATGATTCTGATTGATCGATGGTTGGTACTTGCGGGCTGTCGAGCTCACAATTTGTTGATTATATTTTTCAGATTAATTATGGGCCTATCAGATGGATTTAAATATCAGAGTGCGCAGCGGTTAGGATCGTGGATCGTATCTTAACGCACCGGGTTCGAGCGGGTGAGCAGTTTTCCGGGCTCGGGGCATTACAAATGGTATCAGAGCAATACGATCGTCAGAATTAGTCAGGATTTGGATTTGAAATAAAAATTTGATTGGATTGGAATTTGAGAAATTGAATTTAGAAGTATTGACTATTGATTTAAATGTAAATTTTGACTTTGTTGGATTTGCTACCAAATTATTAATAAATAATGAAAGATGAATTTAGAGATATTTGGACTTGAGTTCAAATGTGAATTTGGATTTGGTTGGATTGATTATCTAAATTATGAGCGATAAGTGGTGTTAGATTTTTAGATTTGATAAATAATGAGTTGAAATTTTTGTATTGATTTGTTCGGATTGAGACAGTATTGAGATCAAATTTCGAGGACGAAATTTCTTTTAAGAATGGTAAAATGTAATATCCTGAATTTTTTAGTTGAGGTAATAATCAAATATCTTAATGGACTAATTAAGATTGTTGGATGATTGTGTGGTTTTAGGAGAAGATGGAATTTTGAGAAGAATTTTGAGAAGAAAAAGTTGGAAATTTTGAGGCAAGTATTGATTCGTTATTCTTCAGTTTCATACCATGTCTGTCTCTCTTGATATTCGTAGTTGCATGCATGTTGAGTATTGATATTGATTTTATGGATATGCATATGATTGCATGGTGGTGTTTCGGTCGACATGTCCTGTGGCTGTGTGTATGTTTCTGGCAGAGCAACTTAGGAAAGAGCTGTCTAGCGGACATCATGGAGCCACCCGAGAGAGGAAAGGGCTGCCGGTCGATAGTGTGAAGCTACCAGGTGTGCGTCTGACTGATTGATAGATTTTAGAAGCACAAGTTGTGGTCGAATCAGAATGGGTGTTCCAGATTGTTATGCATGTATTTTATTTATGATGCATGTCTCTTGATTGTGCTTATTGACTGAATGTCATATTCTGTATTATTTTTCACATGATTATGATTTTGATTGATCGATGGTTGGTACTTGCGGGCTGTTGAGCTCACAATTTGTTGATTATATTTTTCAGATTAATTATGGGCCTATCAGATGGATTTAAATATCAGAGTGTGCAGTGGTCAGGATCGTGGATTGTATCTAAACGCACCGAGTTTGGGCGGGTGAGCAGATGTCCGGGCTCGGGGCGTTACACTATCACTAGGCATGAACTTTCATTTCATGTTAATAAGATTTGTCAATTTAGCATAAACCAACTGTTATATATTGGTCTGTTGTAAACCGAGACTTACGATATCGTTAACACTCAATCAATCTGGGTATGTATTTTTCTAAGTCTTTCCCTATTGAATTAAGAGCTTTGATTGGGTTTTCTGATGCTAATTGGGGATCTGGGTGATTGATGCTCTACTACCGGATGCATCTTCTTGGGGAAGAATCTCATACCTTGTCGCTCAAAGAAACAATAGATTGTTGCCCGACCAAGCATTGAGGTAAAATATCGGGGATGCTCTCGTCCAACTGTGGAGCTAGTTTGGATTCAAAATCTTCTGCTGTAGCTCGACTTATTTCTTTCCCGACCACCAGTCCTATGGTGTGACAATCCTAACCCCACCTACCTAACAGTGAAACCGTTCTTCCATGTCAGAATGAAGCACGTGGAAATAGACTTCCATTTTGTTCAGGAGTGAGTGTAACATCCCGATACAACGGAAAATTTAAAAATTCATAACAAAGAGCACAATAATCAAAGGCGGGACTGTTACTTCTCATAAACAAATAGCGGTGCACCAGAATACATCAGAGTTTGCCAAAATGAATACATGATTACAACAAAACGACAAAGGAAGATAAACGTAATCATGTTGACCTCAGTGGTCCGACTAGAGGATCCGACTCCAAATGCGCGCGCCCGCCGATCACCACCCCACTGAACCTACTGCGGTCCTGAAAAAGATGCAACAACAATGCCTGAGTTTCCAGAAGGAAACCTCGTATGCCAACTCACCTATATGCATGCATTACACAAATAAACCTATCATACTAGTAGCATGTCATGGCATCGACAGAAATGGAAAACAGTTCCCCCGAATGGTAAAACAGGACATCAGTCCGACAGTCAACAACGAGTCTCCCGAGGAGACCTACTGCAGGCACATGTAGCCTTACAGCACGCGACATCGCACCCCCCACACGCGGCTACACTACTCAAGGGTTCGGCAGGGAGTCTCTGTCACGCCTGCGCGCCGATAGAATACAGATCTGCAAATCTCAGTGGTCGGAGCCACAGGGACCAACGGGGCCGTCGCCCGGAAGGTATAACAACATCATCTCGATAGGTGCCCAGTCGAGGAATCAACATAGCCGGAACAGCCTCGGCCCAACAATCATCATCGCCGGCACAACCTCGGCGGCATCACCAGCACAACCTCGGCGGCATCACCGGCACAGCATCGGTGGTCCATCACAACGTCCGGCACAGCATCGGACGGGTCCAGACCGAAGTCTGCCAGGTCATCAGGCTCCTCGAGCCGTAAACACCAACCGCGCCGCAATAAAAGCAGGGCAGCGACCTCCGTAGCCCGTGGGCCGGTAGTCACCTCACCCAACGCCAGTTGCGTGCCCGCACAAACATCAACACTGGGATCCGTGATGCATTGCATACATTGCATCATATGTCTTTCATTTAGATTACTTTTACATCAATAAATGCTACTAAGGTATGTGTTTAGTCTTATTTACAGAATACAGGAACCTGAATGCAATTTACCCACATCCCGAGCATAAACGCGTACAAAAGACTCGTTTCTATCATAAAGACCAAGTTCAAGTTTATCGGGCTTCAAATGGAAATGTATCCAAGCATAAAAGCATTCAAGACCTAATTACGAAAAGAACAAGGACTTAAGCACAAAAGTAGCCGGGGACTTAATTGCAAAAAGTCAAGGACCTAATTGCAAATCACGAGTAGCTTTTATTATTATGGAGAAAATATAAAGAAAAATCAATGTGGATCTCCAAATATATGAAGAAATAAATTCGGATCTCCAAAGATATGCAAGAATCAATCCAGATGCACAAATGACATTGAAATCATACCATAAACACACAGGAAAAATCCGGGTCGATTCTGAGCCAAAAAGGTGGCGATTCCGCCGCACCAAAGTAGATTCATGCTCTAAAATTTTTACCGGTTGCGTGTTGACGCGTGTACTTTCTTATTTCATGCTTAGGTCCCTTGTATCGGCTATAAATAGCCCCGAGAACGATGTTGTGAGGAGTTCTTCCTTTTGTTCCATAATTTAGCAATAAATTCTGTTTCTTTTATTTTATGTTTTTAATTTTCTTTTCTTAGTGTCTCTAGGATCCCTTCTTCTTCCTCCCTCCATGAGTTTCTAACTCTTTCCAAAGGGTGGAGGTGACGGATTTAGGGTTAGAGAAGATGAATTGCATGTTATTATTTTAAGTTCATGATTAGTATATTTTGATTACTTGAGTTTATGTTAAGTCATTTATCTTGTAATGCTTCATAACTAACATGATTTACAATAAGTTTCAGTAATTCTCTGATCTAAACCTAAATCTAAACCTCCATCCAACGGATTTCTCTCTTATTTCTTGTTTTAGTTTTATTTGTGCATGTTTAGCTACTTAATCCAAAAACCTAAAAACCCAATTGATTCTTCTCTCCTTCTTTCCCCCAATCGAAATAACAAAAATAACGAAATCTCTCCCTCCTTGTGTTCGACCCGTACTTGCCACGTCTTCATTGACGCCGTGCACTTGCGGTATAAATTAAAATTCTCATCAAGTTTTTGGCGCCGTTGCCGGGGAGGCGACGCAGATTTTGTGTTTTTGTATTTTCGATTTTATCCTGTCTACCTTGTGCGCGATCTAAGTATTTGAATTTGTGTAGCAGGAGACAACAGAGCGCGCGGCGAAATCCGGGAGCGTTCTGAGACACTTGGGCGGCGGAATCGCCGCATCTACAAGGTGGCTTGCGGCGGAATCGCCGCACCAGTGTGGGTTCTGGTCTTCAAATTTCTGGGGCATCATCGGCATCTCTGGGTGGTCGCATTAAGCTACTGGAATCTCCGAGAGCGGGCGGCGAACCCGACTGAGCATTGCGGAGGTAACTTTTCTTGCCTTTCTCGTAAAATCTGAATTGTTGAAAAGTTTCCTTTCGTAGAATTGCATGTGTTAGGGTTTACAATTTCATAATTGGCAATAATTCAACTCGGACCTAAAATTGGCAAAATTAGAAAGACCTTAGTGCATGCATCATATAATGTTTTGCTTGCATTATTCTTGCTAAATTCTTGCAAATTATTTTTTTATTGTTGAAGAGTGCTGGAGGCAAGGTACGTATCACGGTTTAACGATTGCATTTAAGCATATACTTTAGTTTGCATACAACCTTGAAATTGCCCCCATTAAAAAGACCATTGTTTGACTATCTTTGCTAGATCTAAGTTAAACTACTTTAAGGGCAACTCCGTAGGCAAAGATACGGTGGGGAATTCATCACCCTCCCGTGGCCCACAAACCACAATCCTAAAGTGTCACCTAAGCCTAAATTTAAAATCAATTAGACATTGGCCCCTAAGGACTCGGACTCAATTAAGGAGGAGATTGGTTTGACTTTCTATGACCTGAAGCTAATTGAATTCAATTTGGTGTCTAGAAAGTGTTTTTGTGCTGACGAAAGTCTTCCAAGCGACGTGGTTGTCTAATTGGCACCGACTCTGTCGGAAGCGCCCCCACTAGCTATACACTGACTAGCCAACTTGGTTTGATTGGTGAGGGAGGTGAATCAAGCAAATCAATTCGACTCAACCAGTTAGGAGTCGTCTAGATTTAAGTGACACTAGGTATAGGATTGTTTTAACCGTGCTTGTTCAAGAAATTTCTGACCAACCCTAATTTTTATCCTTTAGAGTTAAGTTTCCCTTCTCGTCTGAGTCTTCTTTCCCTTCTCATCTTTACCTTTCTATTGTTTGTTTCCATTTTCATAGAAAAAAAATTTAAAATTAAAATTTAAAAATTTAAAAAAAAAGAAAAAAAAAGAAGGTAATTGATTTTTTTGAAGTTGAATTTGAAATTTAAATTTCAAACTCAAATTCAAAAATTGATTCAGCCCGGTGCACTCAGATTTGGATTCGGGACTTGAGTAATCGACTCTCACGAGTTCATCTAGATTCCAGTCTGGAACTTAGCCCCAATCCATCTGTTGCACCACCTCACCCGGATCTAATGGGTGAGAATGTTGTGAACCCGCCTATGACTCTGAGGGATCGGTGCTACCCAACGATGGCTGCTCAGCCATCGTGCATCGTCATGCCCACCATACCGGGTCGCGATTTCGATCTTAAGGCACAATACATGAGTATGCTGCCTAAGTTCACCTCTAGGGAAGACCCATATCTCTTCCTTAGAGAATTTGAGGAAATCTGCTCTCTTATGCAATACCAGCATATCCCTGAGGAGGCAGTGCGTCTGAAATTCGTGCCTCTAGCACTGAAGGACGACGCTAAGAAATGGCTATATAGTCTAGCCGAAAGATCTATTAGGAGTTGGGCTGAGTTTGTTCAAGTGTTTCTAAAAAAATACTTCCCCAACCATAAGACTATGAAGATTAGGAATGAAATTGTTGCATTCGTTCAGTCTGAGAGCGAGCCATTCTATTCCTATCTTGAAAGATTTAAAAGTGTCTTGACCCAATGCCCTCATCACGGAATTCCAAAATGGCAATTATGCCAAATTATTTATGAGGGATTGACACCCACATCTAGAGTTATGCTAGAATCTGTGAGCCAAGGGAATTTCATGTCAAAAAACGAAAATGATGCCTGGACTTTTCTTGAGGATTTAGCTGAAAACAGTATGCAATGGGACAATGCTAGAACACCCATCAACCCGAGTATTGGATCTAGAATAGCAAGTCAACCCCGACCAGGTGTCTTAGCTATAGATGCCAACATAGCGGCTGAGGCAAAACTAGCCACCCTTATGCGCAGAATGGAAAGTTTAGAGCTGCAAAACCAAACCCGACAAGCATCCTCTACCCCTTGCTCTAGATGTGGTCAGACTGGTCATTTAATGGAGGACTGTGTAGACTTGGAACATGTTAATGCCACGTTTAACCATTCTAGAAATGATCCTTATGCATCAACCTACAACCCGGGTTGGCGTAATCATCCCAATTTTTCGTGGAACCAACAAGGTCAACCTCCTAGACAACAACCAAACCCATATAACCAAAATAATACATCATCTGGGGGTAATAACAATGGAAATCATGAAGTTAGGTTGACAAACTTGGAAAATTTAATGAAAACTTTTATACAAACAACCAACCAATCATTCCAAAGGCTAGAGACACAAGTCAGCCAATTAGCGCAAATAGTAGGTGAAAGATAAAAGGGTCAATTTCCAAGTCAACCTGAGGTGAACCCAAGAACTAATAATCAATATCAATCTTATCAACCACCCTCAGGAAATAACAACCCCAGACCGGTTCAAATGGTTAACGAGGAAGGACCGTTCCAACAAATCAATGCAGTAGTGTCATTACGGTCCGGACGACAAGTTGATAACAATGTGGTAAACCCTAGAATGTCTAATCAATCTAGCCATCAAGCAACCACATATGACCTGACCATTGAACCTGACGTCCAAATTGAAAAGCCCAACCCACCTACACAACCTGAACCCATAGCTCAACCTGAACCTGAGCGAGTCTATGTTCCTAAAGCCCCATTTCCCAATAGACTCAAGAAGAGCTCAAGTGCACAAATGGAGAAAATCTTAGAAGTATTTAAGCAAGTTAAGGTGAATATTCCACTCTTAGATATGATTCAACAAATACCTGCTTATGCTAAATTCTTGAAAGATTTGTGCACTAAAAAGAGAAAAACGAATGTACCAAAGAAGACATTCTTAACTGCAAACATATGCTCTATTCTTTCCAACACATCTCCTATAAAATATAAGGACCCTGGGTGTCCCACAATTTCATGTTCAATAGGAGATACTTTTATCAATAAAGCCCTTCTAGACCTAGGTGCAAGCGTTAACTTACTCCCATTTTCTGTCTACGAGCAACTCAACCTTGGTCCACTGAAACCCTCTAAGACAACCCTCCAATTCGCTGATTGTTCTGTTAAGAAACTGAGAGGTATAGTAGAGGACGTTTTGATTAAGATTGGTGACTTCATTTATCCAGTGGATTTTGTCGTACTTGATACTGAACCTGTTGTAAATCCTAATCGACAAATCCCTGTAATTCTAGGTAGACCCTTTTTAGCCACTTCGGAAGCATTAATAAACTGTCGAAATGGGCTCATGCAATTATCTTTCGGGAACTTAAAAGCAGAATTTAATATCTTCCATATTGATAATGAGCCAGAAATAATATGCAACCCAAGTGATGTTGTGATGAGAGCACGTATTTATCAGAATTCTGAATCAAATAAATCATCACATAAGCAAAAAGGAAGTAAGAAAAAAGGGAGTGATTCATTTACTCAACCACCATCACTCGAGCAAATAAGCGAACCAATTCAAGTGAGAAGAGTGGAATCTTTTCCTCAAGTCAACATGGGGAACAATTCAACTGGATACATGCACCAATATGGTGTCATTCAATCCAGTTCTGATTACGGTTGACTCTGAGCAAACTCAACCCCGCTACCGCAAGCCGACTCAGGTAATAAGTGCATTTATTTTATCTATGCATACATTGAGGACAATGCATGATTTAGGTGTGGGGGGGTGTTTATCTATGTATATATCTATTTGTTTGTTTTCTTCTTCCAAAAAAAAATAAAAAAATTCAATGTTCCATGACATAACTTAAGATTGAACTACCAAAATCTGTGTACAAATTGCATTGAATTTTTGTTCCTTATTATATAGTTCTGCTTGAAGAAATTATGACATAAATCTAAGTTCCAAAGAAATAGCTCATTACCCTTTCAGACGTGTATGCACTTAAATTGGATGAATCAAATCTTTGAAGTGGTTGATAAAAAGCAGAGGTTGAGGAAAATATACCGGGAAGTGTGGACTTCTAATAGCAATTAAGCATTGAGGAAAAAAAAGTAAAAAAAAAAAGAATAAAGTGAGGAAAGCACATCTTGCAAAATGATTACAAAAGCCCAAGCCTTCGAGTCACTGGTCCGTAGGGGTATCTTAAAACCCGGTAACTTGAGTCTTCCAGCTCGGGATTATCGACCAAACTCGCTACACGAATGCAAAAAGGGTATAAGTGTCAAAAAGAAAAAGCAAATGTGTTGAATCACGGAAAAAGAAAAAAAAATACTTTAAGATACTCAAGGCCCAAAGCTAAAAGAACGATCCATACCATAGTTGATCCAAATGATACTTCACCACCAGAGGAGGCGTGCAAAATAATTTATGTGATAACATGTGTAGAAGGGTTAGTGGTGTGAATGTTGGAGGAATAAAGACCAAGTCAAACTTTTTATAAGTTAGAATTGTATAATGAGCATGCAAGAATTCTAAGTGAGATGTATAAGGTTGAGGTAAAAATATTGAGAGCTATTAATGGAATGTTGAATTAAGACTTTGTGGGTGTGTCAGCTGAAAACCCTCACGAGACAAAACTCGTCCTCTGAGGCAACTTGGAGGTTTAAAGGCTTGTTGCACATGCTAAGTGCAACCGTGATTCCTACGAAAGTGAGTTAGGATTTCCCTGTCTTCATTTTTCTTATATTCTGTTTTGCTAGGGACTAGCAAAATCTAGGTGTGTGGGTATTTGATGCATTGCATACATTGCATCATATGTCTTTCATTTAGATTACTTTTACATCAATAAATGCTACTAAGGTATGTGTTTAGTCTTATTTACAGAATACAGGGACCTGAATGCAATTTACCCACATCCCGAGCATAAACGCGTACAAAAGACTCGTTTCTATCATAAAGACCAAGTTCAAGTTTATCGGGCTTCAAATGGAAATGTATCCAAGCATAAAAGCATTCAAGACCTAATTACGAAAAGAACAAAGACTTAAGCACAAAAGTAGCCGGGGACTTAATTGCAAAAAGTCAAGGACCTAATTGCAAATCACGAGTAGCTTTTATTATTATGGAGAAAATATAAAGAAAAATCAATGTGGATCTCCAAATATATGAAGAAATAAATTCGGATCTCCAAAGATATGCAAGAATCAATCCAGATGCGCAAATGACATTGAAATCATACCATAAACACACAGGAAAAATCCGGGTCGATTCTGAGCCAAAAAGGTGGCGATTCCGCCGCACCAAATTAGATTCATGCTCTAAAAATTTTACCGGTTGCGTGTTGACGCGTGTACTTTCTTATTTCATGCTTAGGTCCCTTGTATCGGCTATAAATAGCCCCGAGAACGATGTTGTGAGGAGTTCTTCCTTTTGTTCCATAATTTAGCAATAAATTATGTTTCTTTTATTTTATGTTTTTAATTTTCTTTTCTTAGTGTCTCTAGGATCCCTTCTTCTTCCTCCCTCCATGAGTTTCTAACTCTTTCCAAAGGGTGGAGGTGACGGATTTAGGGTTAGAGAAGATGAATTGCATGTTATTATTTTAAGTTCATGATTAGTATATTTTGATTACTTGAGTTTATGTTAAGTCATTTATCTTGTAATGCTTCATAACTAACATGATTTACAATAAGTTTCAGTAATTCTCTGATCTAAACCTAAATCTAAACCTCCATCCAACGGATTTCTCTCTTATTTCTTGTTTTAGTTTTATTTGTGCATGTTTAGCTACTTAATCCAAAAACCTAAAAACCCAATTGATTCTTCTCTCCTTCTTTCCCCCAATCGAAATAACAAAAATAACGAAATCTCTCCCTCCTTGTGTTCGACCCGTACTTGCCACGTCTTCATTGACGCCGTGCACTTGCGGTATAAATTAAAATTCTCATCAATCCGCGATCCCTCATGCCTGCTATACTACAAAGTGCCCAAAAATCCATCTCAGTTCACGATCCATACACGGAGGTGACGCGTCCCGAACACCCACACTCTTCCCAACAGTGATCCATGGGCAGGCACGCATCACGCGCCCACCGTCACCTCCCGGCTCACGCACAAGGCGAGGACACGGGTTTCCGTGGACAAAGTTGGCGTTCAAAATGGGAACCTGGAATTCTGTTCTGGGCCCCAACGGTCGATCAGAAGAGGTGATTCGGTCGACCGGTTCCAGAGAGGAATCGGTCGACCGTACTCCTAAAACGGTCTACCGCTACGCTCAAAACAGAACCCCCCAACGGTCGAACAAAGGTCTAAAACCGGTCGACCAAACGAGGTCAAAATCCAGAGTCTGGTCAACATTAAATTCAATTCTATCGGTCGACCGACTCAGGGGTCTCGGTCGACCAAAAACAGACAGGGTCAACCTGTTATTCTAAGTCATATAATCGGTCGAACGCAAACCTCCAACGGTCAAACAACATACAATCGGTCAAACGCAATATACAATCGGTCGAACAAATCATGCAAATCTACTCAGTACACTTAAGTTCCAGTTGACCGAAACACAACAGAGAGTCCCAACTCACCAGCAAATACGCACTACCGGTCGACCGCCACAAGGCATCGTCCGACCGGTGAAGGTTAAAGTCGGGTAAAACAGTACATTCGGTCGACCGTTGGTCGTCTTCAACCTCGCGCCAGCCGAGGTTTTACGAAGAATCTCGCCACCGGAGAGGTCTCCGACCTCTCCCGGCCGACCAACACCACCCCTACACTTGGGTGAACGAACAAACCACACTAATGAGTCGACATACCTTTCACCAAGATGACGAAATGCCTGAGCAACGCTCGCGCCTCCGTCACCTCCGCACGCGCGACCTCTTCCCCGCGATGACCTCCTCACGCCGGATCCGATCTTCCGCCTCCGTCACCGACCTCGTGAGCTCCGTTCTCCTCCACTACCGCCGAAAATGAAAGGAGAGTGTGAGGAAGGTGGTGGAAGAATGGAATGGGAAAGAAGAAGAAGAAGAAGAAGAAGAAGAAGAAGATGGATGCTCCCATCCTTAAATCCCCACCCATCAACCCACGCCACCCCACACCACACCCCTACACTCCAGCCCATCCCCTACGCCATCACCTCTCTCTCTCTCTCCACAAAAGTCAATCCCTACCATACCTCCTCTCCTCTTTAATCACCAATTAACCCTAAAAAGGGTTAGGGATATAACAGTGAGTGCTCAAAAAACAATTTGATGTGCACTTCATCTCTATGTGGGACTAACTGGCTGACTTACTGACAAAGCCCTACCCTCCCGGTGCTTTGTTGTTCTACGTTCCAAGCACTCAGTTGCCTCTGCACCATCAACTTGCGGGGGCGCTGCTAGAATAGATTGGCCCAATCAGAAATGGCCTAGATGCTCATTGTGGTCTAGTCCCACGTACAATTAGATTACATTTGATTTGTCAAGATACATTACTTGGATTTGTATCCTTGATGAACAATATATTATTAACTTGCTCTCTAAGTTGTAATCTCATAAACTTAGTTTATAAATACATACGCTCTCTATCTCATTTAAGTATGAATGTGAGCATTTCCGCATAATTCTTATTGTGTACAACTGTACGTTAGATCTTGACTCTAACAAGTCGTGACTCTTTTCTGGAGGAGGTGAATTGAATCCAGGGATTCCAGGCCATATATATTCTTAATAGTACAACTGTACGTTAGATCTTGCTTATTGAATTGGGCGCTATTTCATACAATGTGTGAAATAAGTTGCCCGACTGTGATCGTGCTTTGAGGGTGATTATGGAGGTTATATTGATGTAAAGCTGAGTTGACAAAAGAGCTTCCAGATAATTGGGCCGTGATAGACGGACGCGGGCGTCACAGACGTGCCTTACGTGGATCTGTACAGCTCAGATATTTTCTTTGAGTCAGCGTCCAGTCAGCGAAATTTCTCTTCGTGCGTTTTGGTCTTTTTAAAAAACGTCGGTTCTTTAAGTTGAACGATTCATTTCCCAATACACAGATAAGACAGTGTGCAGACCCTAGGACATCGTGCAGTCTCATTATTCGTGCAGAGCCCACACTTATCATAATAAAATATTTGTTTTTAAGTTTTACGTTGGATCAACTTAATTTGTCTAGCTTACTTTATGTGTGTGCAGTTTACATTATGTGTTTGTCCTGTTTACGTTATGTGTCTGTCCGGAATAAGTGTATTTGCAGTTCAGAATAAGTGTATTTGTTGTCCAGAATAACTGTATTTGTTGTCCGGTTTAAGAATAAAGTGTGTCCAGAAACGAAACATAAAGCTTGTCCGGAATAAGTGTATTTGCTGTCCAGAATAAGTGTATTTGTAGTCCGGAATAAGTGTATTTGTTGTCCGGTTTAAGAATAAAGTGTGTCCAGAAACGGAACATAAAGTTTGTCCGGAATAAGTGTATTTGCTGTCCGGAATAAGTGTATTTGCTGTCCGGAAGCGGAATAAGTGTATTTGCAGTCCGGAATAAGTGTAGTTGTCCAGAATAAGAAGAAAGTGTGTTCAGAAACGGAACAGAAAGTTTGTCCGGAATAAGTGTATTTGTTGACCGGAATAAGTGTAGTTCCTGTCCGGTTTAGGAAGAAAGTTTGTCCTGTTTATGTAGAAAGTTTGTCCTGTTTATGTAGAAAGTTTGTCATGTTTTGTCCTGTTTATGTAGAAAGTTTGTCATGTTTTGTCCTGTTTATGTAGAAAATTTGTCCTGTTTATGTAGAAAGTTTGTCCTATTTATGTAGAAAGTTTGTCCTGTTTTGTCCTGTTTATGTAGAAAGTTTGTCCTGTTTATGTAGAAAGTTTGTCCTGTTTTGTCCTGTTTATGTAGAAAGCTTGTCCTGTTTTGTCCTGTTTATGTAGAAAGTTTGTCCTGTTTATGTAGAAAGTTTGTCTTGTTTATGTAGAATGTTTGTCCAGTTTATATAGAAAGTTTGTATTGTTTATGTACAACGTTTGTCCTGTTTATGTAGAAAGTTTGTCCTGTTTATGTAGAATGTTTGTCCAGTTTATGTAGAAAGTTTGTCCTGTTTATGTAGATACAATGAGAGCACAATGAGATATTGATGGTACATATTATTGATGATAACTATTACACAATAAGATACAATGAGAGCACAAAGACAAACAAACAATACAAGCACAAACACAAACACACAAAAATTACAAAAATAATATATATTCTCCCAGTAAATCACACACAAACAAACAATACAAACACACACAAATTACAAAGATAATATATATTTTCCCAGTAAATCGGAAAGAAGATGTAAGACTTAAACATGATCGTCTCATTCACGCTGCTTACGTTGTGAAGAACCTTGGGAGTCGACATCAGACGCTTCTTCGACGTAATATCTTACTCGAAATGGTGATTTATTACAGAGAGATGTACGACATAAACCGAACAGACGTAAGTCTTCACCACGGAGCGTTGTACCTCTCTCCGGAATAAATCACCATTTCGAGCAAGATATTATTTCGAAGAAGCGTCTGATGCCGACTCCCAGGGTTCTTCACAACGTAAGCAGCGTGAATGGGACGGTCGATGACACTCTTTCTTTCTTCTTCCTTTTTTTTTTCTGTCATGGGCACTCCAACAATGCAGCAAAGATGTTGTGGTGCGAAGTCTTCACCACCGGATCGTCACATTCACGATGCTAACGCTGACAAGAACATCGGGAAGTCTTCGCACCGTCCCATTCACGCTGCTTACGTTGTGAAGAATCCTGGGAGTCGGCATCAGACGCTTCTTCGACATAATATCTTGCTAGAAATGGTGATTTATTCTGGAGAGAAAGAATGAAGAAGAAAGAAAGAGTGTCATCATATTTGTATTTGGGTGGAGAGAGAGAACGTGCTGAGTTGAAACGCATTTAATGTGATTTGAGTGGACATCAGGAATAAAAAACAAAAAAAACATTCATGCTTTGGCCACGTAAGGGCTGACATGGATGTCCACGTAGAGCGCGTCCGTGACGCGCTACGTTCATAAAACATTTTCCTATACCTTATTGAGGGTGGTGTGGTATGGTTAGGCAAGGGTGAAACCATACTTCCACAACTAGTGATATGTCCTGCGCCTCGGGGCTCATTAAAACTAATATTTTCTTGTTACTTGTGTTTCGTTTGTTAAAGGATATGTATATCGTCTACGACGATTGGTGGTTTTGGCTTTTTATTTTGTTAGGTTACTTTTGTACCTTTTTTTGTAAATATCTTATTACAAAATAATTTTTTGAGTAAGAATTTTCTTGTGTCTGCTAAAAGGAAAAAATATGAGTACGTACTTTAGCGTCAAAAAAACTAGGGGGAGTTGTGCACCCAGAAACCAATGGAAATGAAAATAGATTTCGTTTGACTAACTATTTTTCTTGTGTTTGTACTACCCCAGAAACGAAAATGGATTCATTTGGTTTCCATAGTATAAAATGATCAGTACCAAATCTTTTCTTTTGTTTTCTCACCTCTCATCCAACAACCCACTCCTCCAGCGACTCCCCTCCTCCTCCGACGAACCCCTCCTCCGACGCCGCTCCCTTTTCCGGTGATCCTCTTCTCCGGTGACGAAGCAACAACAAAGGTATGGATTTTACTCATTTTTCCTACCTTTTGCTGCCATTATATCATCATGAGAAATAGGTTTTCATCTTTCCAGATTCGATTTTGGATTTTAGATGAGAATATGGTTTTGGAATGAGTTTTTGGGTTTTGGTTTTGGATGGGATATGGATTCTGCTTTTGTTGAAATATAAACGACTCAGACACAAACGGTCATCACAGCCATATATGGACACACATCCTCAATCAAGCAAATCATCCATCCAGCAAATCTTCACCAAAGGCAACACAACATTCACTCATCAAATGACAACGGCTAGATCTTGTATTAGGAAATAAACCAAACTCATATATATATACATGTATCCGTATTATTCTAAAATCAATATATACAAAAAACATACATACACAATTTCTTCATGGTACCAGAGCAATAACTGGGACTCAGAAAAAAGGGGAATCTCCTCACCGGTGACGGTCTCCGACCATCCCTCAGAAAAAACCCACCAACATCATCACAGTCCCACCCACCTTCCGCTTCACCACCAAAACCCAAACCAAAATCCACCAAAACCTTAGAAAAAAACCCTACAACCTGAGAAGGGGTTGACAACAAAACGACATCCATACCTTCATCATGGCCGAAGGAGCAGCACACAACCCTCAAAGGTTGACCACCCAGCTCCTAACAGGGGCGAACTACCTCTCATGGGCACGCTCAGTAACCCTTTCCCTCAGTGGCAAGGGTAAGCTGGGTCACATCACCGGAAAAATGCCAAAACCGACCACCAACAATACACAACAAGAGGAGTGGCAGACGGCCGACCACCTCGTAATGACGTGGATACTAAGCTCCATGCAACCAAATATCGGCGAACTTTTCATCTACTCAGACTCTGCCAAAGAACTGTGGGATGCCGCCCACGAGATGTACGGCCAACAAAAAAAATTCGCACATACATTCAGAATCAAACAAGAAATTGCACAAACCAAACAAGGGCAAAAATCTGTCACCGACTATCTAGGAGCACTCAAGAGCCGATGGGATGAGCTGGGTGTTTACGAACCACCTAGCATCGACCCAAAGGTTCTCCAAGAGCGGCTCGACCAAAACAGGATCTACCAGTTCCTGGTAGGGCTCGATTCAAGTTTCGAAGCACTCAAATCACAAATATTGTTATCATTAGAGCTTCCGCCCTTCAACACAGTAGTCGTCATGACCCAACGAGATGAAACAAGATGACAAGCCACGACACAACCCACCGAAAAGGAAAACCAAGCATTCGCGGTGTCTCGCAACCAAAACCAAAGCGCAAAAGGCAAAAATCAGTTCGGCGAAAGAAAATACGAACACTGCGACAACTGTAAAAAGCAGGGGCACAACCGGGATCGGTGTTGGTTCCTCTACCCTCATCTCAGACCGTCGCGAGATGGGGTGGGAGATCGGAGAGGAGAGGGAGGCGGAAACATGAGCAGGAGCAGCAGAGGCCCTAACCCTTCCTCCGGAAACCCAAACCCTAGCGGCGGAGGCGATTGGAACAAATGGGGACAAGTCGGATCTGGGACTCCTTCTCGGGGTTTTATATCCGAGACTTCCGCGGATCAACCCGGATCCGAATCCGATCTCCACAGACGAATGCATCCGATAAATCCAGACCACCACCATTTTTCCCAGCCCATGGTCCAACAACAAATGGGTCAGGTACTAGCCCAGTTGAATAACCTTCTCCAGAGTCAAAATCAGGGTCAACACTTAGGTAATCTCTCAGGTATTGACTCTCCTAATGATCTGTTTAATTCCAGAGCTAATTACGTTAATTCTAGTAATACATGGATTATAGATACGGGTGCCACAGACAATATGACAGGAAATAAAAATTTATTAAATAATGTTCATCTTGACCCCAAAATAAATAATCGAGTTATTGTTGCTAATGGAAACCAAGTCGAAATTGATGGAGTAGGAGAATCAATTTTTTTGAATAATATACCTGAAGAAGTACTCTTTATTCCATCATTCACATCTAACCTATTATCTGTTGCAAGGATCACTAGAAAATTGAATTGTAATGTTATTTTCTCATCCTTTGACGTACTGTTTCAGGACCGTCTATCAGGGAGGACAATTGGTAGGGGCACTCTCATAAATGGCCTTTACGTATTTGATAATTCCGAAAATTTCTTACAAGCTAATAATGTGTCCTATCAGTCTCCTGAACTGTGGCACAAGTGCATGGGTCACCCATCATATGCCGTTTTAGAACATTTATTTCTAAATTTGCGTATTCAAGTTGATTTATGTTGTGATATTTGTCGTTTGGCAAAACAAAGCAGACTGCCTTTTTATTCTTCCACAATTAAAACAGGGAAGCCCTTGGAATTAATCCACTCAGATATCTGGGGACCTGCCCCGGTAGAATCATATAATGGTTTTAAATACTTCATCACTTTTATCGATGATTTTTCCCGCACAACGTGGTTGTATTTACTTAAATCAAAGTCTGATGCTTTCTCCGTTTTTTGTGAATAAGTCACCTTGGTAGAAAATATGTATGACTCTAGAATTAAAATCCTTAGGTCTGACAATGGCTCAGAATATACTAGCAATGTTTTCAACATTTTTTGAAAACTAAAGGTATTTTTCACCAAACTACTTGCATCAACACCCCTGAACAGAATGGTGTTTCTGAACGAAAAAATCGTCACCTTCTTAATGTAACTAGGTCTTTGTTATTTCAAAACCATATTCCTAAAATTTTCTGGTCTAAAGCCATATTAACTGTTGTTTATCTTGTTAATCGCCTTCCTAGTCCTCTTATTCAGCATAAACAACCCCTTTAGATATTAAATGGTAGACGTATGAGCATCAATCACCTTAGAATTTTTGGATGTGTCTGTTATGTTCATAAAAAAAAGGTCGACAAATTCGACTCTAACTCGGTTAGAACTGTTTTCCTTGGATACTCATACCAAAAAAAGGGGTACAAATATTATGACCCTCAAGAATGTAAACTATATATCTCCGGGGATGTCTCCTTCTTTGAAAACGAGTCTTATTTTAGGACTACAGATAACCTCTCTGCAGGTCAAGATGAGACATCTCCTTCCCTCCAGACTATGGAGTTATTTGAAGAAATACCTTTAGGTCTTGAGGAAACAGTCTTCCCTCAAGAAGGGGGAGACGACAATATCACAGGTAATACAGGTAATGAGAATATTGTGCATGATGAAGATCAAGGTAATACAGGAATAACCCCTACAAGAAGGTCCTCACGACCAACTCGTGCTTCGTGTCTCCTACGAGACTTTGTTACTTACAATGTTACTTATCCTATTCAAAATTACGTCTCTTACAAAGCCGTCACTCCTAATCATCACAATTTTCTAACTACAATAGACTCTCACCAAGAACCAACCTCGTATCACGAAGCTCTAACAAATCCAAAATGGGTTAAGGCCATGGAAGATGAATTAGAAGCTTTAGAAAGGAATCATACATGGTCCATGGTCCCCCTTAAAATGGGAACCAAACCTGTAGGATCCAAATGGGTATATAAAATCAAATACAATAGTAACAGGACGGTTGATAGATATAAAGCTAGGTTAGTCGCTAAAGGGTACACTCAAACTTACGACATTGACTATCAGGAGACATTTGCTCTTGTTGCAAAGATGAATACTGTTAGGGTCCTTTTATCTATTGCTATTAACCATGGTTGAAATCTTTTTCAAATGGATGTCCGAAATGCCTTCCTTCAGGGGACCCTTGAAGAGGAAGTCTTCATGACCCCACCTCCAGGTTTGCAAACTTCACAAATCTATCTACGGTTTGAAGCAATCCCCCAGAGCATGGTATGCAAAACTCAGCCACTCTCTTCTCCACTTTGGTTTTTCGAAAAGTTCTGCTGATGCATCCATGTTTATTAAGCATTACGATACCAACACCATCATTGTTCTTGTGTATGTAGATGATATCATAATAACTGGGAATAGTGATAATGAAATCAATCTAGTAAAAACTTACCTAAAAACCAAATTTGATATTAAAGACCTAGGGTTCCTGAAATATCTTTTAGGCATTGAAATTGCATACTCCAAAAAGGGTATGTTTTTATCCCAAAGAAAATATGTCCTTGACCTACTCCAAGAAACAGGGAAATTAGGTTCCAAACCTGCAAATACTCCTATTGAGACAAACCGAAAAGTAAGTCCCACTGATGGAGAACCTCTAAAAGACATAGGACAATTTCAAAGGTTAGTAGGGAAACTTATTTACCTCATTGTCACCAGACCTGACATTACTTATGCTGTTAGTACAATAAGTCAATTTATGCATGCTCCCCACACTCATCATCTTGACATTGTAGATAGAATTCTCAGATACCTGAAAAGAACGCCTGGTCAAGGAATATGGATGAAAAATAATAATTCTAACTCAATAATTGGCTACTCTGATGCAGATTGGGCTGGCAGCCACGACCGCAAATCCACTACTGGTTTTTGTACATTCGTTGGTGGAAACCTAGTCACTTGGAGAAGCAAGAAACAGAATGTGGTGGCAAGATCAAGTGCAGAAGCAGAATATAGAGCCATGGCATCTACTACAAGCGAGCTCACTTGGCTCAAACAACTTCTAAAAGAAATGCATATCCCATGCCAAGGATCAATGCAAATGTTCTGTGATAATCACGCTGCTCGACATATAGCTTCCAACCCTGTGTTTCACGAACGAACAAAGCATATCGAAGTGGACTGTCATTTCATTAGAGTAAAGATCCAAGCAAAGGAAATTGAAATTCCTTATGTTCAAAGCAAAAACCAACTCGCAGATATCTTCACCAAGTCATTAGATCAAAAACAATTCAATAACATCCTTGACAAGTTAGGATCCTTCAATCTCTTCCGGACACAACTTGAGGGGGAGTGTTGAAATATAAACGGCTCAGACACAAACGGTCATCACAGCCATATATGGACACACATCCTCAATCAAGCAAATCATCCATCCAGCAAATCTTCACCAAAGGCAACACAACATTCACACATCAAATGACAACGGCTAGATCTTGTATTAGGAAATAAACCAAACTCATATATATATACATGTATCCGTATTATTCTAAAATCAATATATACAAAAAACATACATACACAATTTCTTCAGCTTTGATGTGAATATGGGTTTTGAGGGTTTAAAGGACAGCATAGAAAACCCCCCGTAAAAACAGTTATTTTCTTGTTTTTTTGTGGTAGAGCAAATTTTCTGGTTCATGACTTTGGTTTTGTTATCCTTTTTAGTGTGCTGCTAGGTGAATAGACTTTTGCTTTCCATTAAACTCACGTGGGATGACTAGTTCATGGGTTTCGTGAATGTTAGTGAATGTTTATGGTGCAAATTTGTTGTTTAAATTCAGTGTGGATGTTGATGTTGCTTTTCAACTTATCTGCAACACACCCACAATGAGTAAAGTCAAGAATTATTTGTAGTGTATTCAAGTCGATGAACTCATGCTTGAATATTTGTGTGCTGCAATTGTGGATGGAAGTGATAAACCCCGGATGGGAGAATTAGACCCGATGTGGTTGTGGATGTTGTTAAGAAGTTAAATGAAAAAAATGAAACCTCCCATTACCAAAGCAAAGTTGAAAGTAGGATGAAAACATGAAGAACCATGTACAAAACTTACACCATTATTAGGAACCAAAGTGGTTAGGGCCTGAATTTATTAAAGGACACACTGACATGGAAAAGGAGATATGGGATGAATTCGTAGAGGTTCGACCAAAAAATTAATTTTAAGTAATGTTTAATTATTCATAAAGTCATCGTAATTTTAATAAATGTTTAATTCTTTTTTTTGCTAGAAACACCCACAAATGACGCCATAGAAAGGAAAAACGTTGCCAAATATATGAACTTCAAAATTTATTTGAAAGTAATATAGCAAATGGTGTTGGCTTAATGCAACCAAATGACTATCCAAGAACACCACAAGAAGATACTGACATATTAAACTCAGATAATTTAGGACATTTTGAAAGGATTAACATTGATGAGTTCGACCAAGATAGTTCTCAACATGGGAGGTCTCACTCTACCACTCCAACTTCAAGTAAAATTGTTAAAGGAGCATGTCCTCATGCAGAGTCTCAGGAGGCAATGCCAAATGCAGTAATTGAAATGACAACTTCATTGAAAAAACATGTCGATAAAGAAGATGATGCAACAACATAAAAACTTTAAATTAATGGAAGAGATGGTTGTTATAGAGCGGCGAAAATTAGACATTTTGTCTCAAGATAAAAGACAAGAGTTCTCTACAATTCTCCTATATCTCCTTGGGTTTGACCAACAAGAAAATTTTAAAGCAATGAAAATTTCGGCAGATGATTGTGCAACAATCCTTTCTGTACCCGACTAACATGTGTGACTACTTGGTTACGTTGGTTTTTGATGAAAATGAAGGTCAAGTTTAATTGTTGTTATTGTGTTGTTATTTTTGCTTATGTTAATTGTTATCGTGATGTTATTTTGGCTTATGGTACTTGTTATCGTGGTGTTATTTTCAATTGATGTTCTTGTTATCGTAATGATATTTCAGATTGATGTTTCAATTATCTAATTTGGCTTATGGTGCCTTTTTCTCTTTTCTTGTATGTGACATATTTTTGGTGGTTTACACGTCATGATATTTCAAAGTTGACTTTGAAAATGGACGAAGATGAATCTTGTGAAGATAGTTGAAGAAGATGAAGAAATAAGGAGAAAAAATATATGAAAACAACACTACTTTTGTCGCACAATGTTCATAGTATTGTGAGTGCACAAATGCTTAGTCTTGTACCAGCTGAAAGAATTTACCGTAGAGTGGGTCAATCATATGTTCGTAGATTATTAGATCCTACACTACCCAATGAAATATATAATTGTAGAAAAAATTATAGAATGTGATAACATGTTTTCCAATTTTTTTGTAATTTATTAACCATTGAGGGTGTTATATCAATGACACAGAATATAACAGTGCAAGAACAACTAGCAATGTTTCTTGTTATAGTGGGTCAAGACCAATAGTATGGGGTGACTATGGAACAATTTCGTAGATCGAGTTGGAGCGTTAGCACATAGTTTAATAAGATGTTTGATGAAATTTGTGTGACTTCATGATAAATTTTTTGATAGTTGATCACTCATATTGTACTCCTGACAGAATCAAGAATGATCCAAAAGTATAAACCACATTTTAAGGTAATGCTTACTTATTAATTTCGTTCATGCACTCACGAAATAATTAACATTACCAATATTTTTTTGAGGATTGCATTGGTGTGAGGATTGCATTGATAGAACTCATGTAAAACCTACAATATATGGAGGATAAACTACAAGATATAGAAATAGGAAAGGAGATTTATCACAAAACATTATGGCAGCATGTAACTTTAACATGGAATTTACATATATCTTTGCTGGTTGGGAAGGTTATGTGGCTGATGCTCGTATACAACAAGATTCATTAACAAGAGACAATGTTTTGAAAGTACCATCTGGCAAAAGTTTGTATTCATATTGTATAAATTATGGTCATAGAGTGTACTTTTTGGGGTTGTCAAACACCGGTTTGCCATATTAAAAGGGTGTATGCATTTTCCTTTTGAAACTCAAGTGAAAATTGTTTTAGCATGTTTTCTGTTGCATAATTTCATTCGCAAAGAAGATACCAATGATTTACTTGAAGATTTTGATGATGAGTTGAATGATATCGAAGATGGTAGTCAAACATCTCAAGCAGGAGAAAAAGAATGGAAGAAGGCACAACTCAAGTTGAATTATCTCAACAACAAAAGAAAGAAATAACTGATCAAATGTGTGATATTTTGGCTAATTTAATGTGGCTTGATTGACTATTTAATGCATGTTAACATTATTTTTGTTAAACATTGTTGTTTGTTAAACATGGAAGCTTCAAAAAACTAGGTTGTATTTTCATTAACATGGAAGATAACTTGTTTTTATTTTCTGGTGAATTCTGACAGTGTGCACAAACAACAAAATTTGAGTTCTAACAAATTCCACGAAATGCACAAACAGTAGAAATTTAGTCAAAGGGAAACTAAATTCCACTAGTTTATATTTTCTTTTAGTTTCCTGTTGACCACAAAATCCATTTTCTGACAGTTTCCTGTGCACAAACAGACCCTAAACATAAAACACATTTAAAGGCTAACAAGATCATTATACCATGATTAAGCAATTTTACCAAAAGAAAAATGTTATGAGTTTTATTCCTACGTGCTGAGGTAGATGTTTTTTAAAAGCATGCCATG
This sequence comes from Triglochin maritima, assembly GCA_963682175.1. NCBI lineage: Eukaryota > Viridiplantae > Streptophyta > Magnoliopsida > Alismatales > Juncaginaceae > Triglochin > Triglochin maritima. The sequence goes on along the minus strand of OY821773.1, from coordinate 35,112,374 downwards.
TTTTTCAATTAAAATCCCAACAATATACTCAATTGTTGAGATTCGATAGATGACCCTGAAATTGAGACCTACTAAGTAAGCTAAACTTCAATTGGTTCCGAAGTTTGAAAGTTGATTATCAAGTCGATAATCACTAATGAGTATGGTGTTATTGAAATCTTCCTCCTATATATCATAAATCCTACATGTATGCAAGTGAATTGTGTTTACGGAAACAAAACTTCAAATTGGGGATGTGTCATTTGGATTGTTGAGAAAGAAGAGTCATGTATGTATTATATATAGAAATAAAAGAGAAGATCATGTTGGAAAACTATTTTGCCCACATGTCTTAATTGTGAAGGAATGCATGCCTTCTTGAAAGGAGTCGTTGATTTGAAAAGATTCAAATCCATAAATGCCTAATAATGGAATCCATGTTTGATTTAACATCCGTAAGACCGTAACAGCGTAACTCCATATGCGTTGGTTTTCACATGCATTTGTTGTTAAATGGAAACTAATTGACATTTTTAAATATATGTCTACTACTCTGTTAGTGATAAATTTACTAAGCATGCACGCAATGTATCATTATTCCTATTAATGTAAACTGAATTTAGTGTGATGCTTACAATGTCATTTCATAATGTTAAGAATATTGAAGTTTTCTAAGAGTAGCCGAAGCATCCTATTCTATTTTAATGTGAATGCTATTATCATTCATATAGGAAATGACACCAAAATTGTTATTAATTTATGAACAAAATTGCTCTACCCAAAAGGGAAGTAGTTATGTTTTGTAAATTAATTAGAAGAAAATATTGAATATATTTGTCATGATTGGATAAATTCTATTCCCAAAGGTTTGAATGATTTCATGATTGATACTTTATTCAATAGTTTTTGTAAATAAAGCATTTAGATTCAGTGCGTGAATGCAATCTTTGCCGAAAGAGAGATTTGAATTTATTTATATTTGATTTTGACATTGGTTGAATCAAAATGTTAAGTATAATCATAGCATGACAATATTTAAATTCCTTTTGCAGCAATTCCTACTTCTTATAATGCTTCTAATGTTCCCACTTGGGTGTACGGACATAGATTTGGCATTTCATATGGATGAATCATCTGTTCCAATGGAAATGAGTATGCCATCTGAAAAGAACCTCTATGAACTGTGGGAGCGATCCAATCACTTAAGTTTAATACAAATAAAGACCCACGTAAGTAAAGTAATTTGAGGTTCTATCCTGAAGTGCACTAACGCAAAAGATTTCATGAAAGCCATCGAGGAACAATTTGCAAAATCTGATAAAGCACAAGCTAGCACTTTGATGAAAAACTTTCAAGCATGAAGTTCAACGACTCGAATAGTGTTCGTGAACACATCATGGAAATGAGGGACATTGCATCTCAACTCAACTCCTTGAAGGTTGAATTTTCTGAGTCATTTCTTGTTACTTTCATTATAAATTCTTTTCCTAATGAGTATGGTCCTTTTAATATTTCATATAACACACATAAAGAAAATTGGACCATTACTGAAGTCTTAGCAATGTGTGTACAAGAGGAAGAAAGGTTAAAGAATGAGAAATTGGAAAGAGCTCATCTAGCAGCACATTTCAAACATAAGGCAAAGAAATGTAAAGGCATCTCAAAAGTCCACAAGGAAGGACATGTAGAATGTAAGTTTTCGTGTTTCTTTTGCAAGAAAAAAAGACATTTGAAGAAAGAATGACTTAAATATAAGAAGTGGCTTGAGAAGAAAGGTACATGTGTTTTCCTATGTATGACATGAATCATATTTTATTGATGCTTCTAATGATACATGGTGGATTAACTCTGGTTGTACAATTCACATTTCTACTACCATGCAGCGCTTCCTACAGCAGAGGAAACCAAAAGGGAATGAACAAGTCATCTAATCAGGAAATCGAATCAGTTCAAAAGTAGAAGTTGTGGGCATATGTAGACTAGTATTAGATACTAGATAAGTATTAGATCTTATGAAACCTTTTATGTACCATCTCTTTCAAGAAACTTGATCTCTGTATCCAAACTTGATGAATTTGGTTATAAATTTGGCATTGATAATGGAATCTTTGAATTTATCAAAGACAATGTTTGTGATGGATATGGAAGAAAAAAAGATGGTTTGTATAGTTGTGTTTGGATCCCACACTTGAGCATAGTCTTACCACGTTGCATCAAGATGGTGGTATTAAAAGATGTATCATTAAAGAGGATTCTTCTAAATTGTGGCATAAGAGATTATGCCATATCTCTATCCAACGTGTGAAACGATTAGTGGATGATGGAGTTTTACATTCTCATGACATCACTGATTTTGACACTTGTATTGGTTGTATAAAGGGAAAGACAACTAATAAATCCACAAAAGGAGTAATTAGGAGCATTAATAAATTAGAGATTATACATATGGATATATAGGGCCCATCAACGGCTAGGAACACCACAACAAAATGGTGTGGTGTAAAGACGAAATAAGACGCTTATGGAGATGGTAAGAAACATGATCAGTGCATCTAATCTTCCACTAAAGTTTTGGAGTGAGGCTTTAAAGACTGTTGTTTATGTCTTAAATAGGGTACCATCAACGGCTGTTCAAAAGACACCTTATGAATTGTGGGTTGGTCAGAAACCTAGTTTAAGACATTAACACATTTGGGGTTGTCCTGTAGAAGTTGAAGGATTGTAATGGCCCCTAATTCTAATTACTTTCAAACTAATTCCCTACTTGCTTAATCAAAGATACAACGGAATAATCAAACAAAAGCAAATAAAGAAAATATCACAAACCACAAAAATGACCCGATGATTTTTATAGAGGTTCGACCTCCCGCCTACTTCCTCTCTTGCAAGCTCCGCTCGATCTCCCTCGAGCTCCGCCTACGTCTTCACTATCAATCTCGTTCCGGTCCGAGATTAAGCCTTTTACACCACAAGCTTTACGAACAACCCTCACTAGCTTGATTTCTTCCTCTCACAAACCGAGAGGGAACACTTGAGGCTTTCACCGAAATTCTTGCTTCTTTGACAAACAAATGAGTGGAACATACTCTCTAAACTTGAGACTAAAGTGTGGATTTGAAGGTTTGGAGTGTTTGGATTGATCTCTCTAATGTAGGAGGCAAATAGTAGTAGAAGAGTTGTCTAAACAAGGTTGGAGAACCTCTATTTATAAGCTTTATGAGAGTTATAGCCGTTGTGATAAATATAGGAAATGTTTGTGTGAGAAACACAAAATAGTAAAGTGCATGTCACAGTTTTGGACACCAACGGTCGACCGACTCTGGTCAAACGGTCTACCAGTAGGCAGTTCAGAACAAGGTACGGTCGACCAAGCAGGGACGATCGAACGAGAACATGCTATGACTTAAGTCCACTTAAGTCAACGGTCGAATGAAAGAGTGGAACGGTCGACTAAAATCTAACAGACACTCTAGGGTTTTAAGTTCGGTCGAACAAAGCGTTTGGGACGGTCGACTGAAATTATCAGGAAGTCTGGGTTTCAAGAAAAAGGCTTGAGAAGGTCGACCGAGGTCAAATTAACGGTCGACCGGGAACAAGGTATTTTGGGGTTTTTGTTTGGTTTATACAAATACGACCGTTGGTATAATACGACAAGTCTAACGGTCAAAAGACACGTGTAGACGTTCGACCGAGAAGGTCGAAATGGTCTACCGGTCGGGCTGTTAAATTCACTATTTGGAGAAAAGATCAAACATTCGAACGAAGGCATTTCCGTCGACCAAATGGACACAAGCAGTTTTGGTTTAGTGAATTCCGGTCCAAGTTTGGGTGACCTACTGAAGTCCAAATGTTGTGAAATTTTGTGTGTAATTTCTATAAGGAACCTAGTGTGAGTTTAAGTCATTTTTAACTTTTGTATGCTCAATTACACAAAGTTCCTAAGACTCAAAAGAAATACAAATTACATGTCTTCAATAGCTTGATTACATGTCTTGACTTGATTTCCTTTTTTCCTTGAGTCTTGATCACCTGTAAAAGTTAGCACAATACAATATATATGTCATGTATAATGTGTGCTACTCTACATAGATTATAATTAAGATTATGTTGATTAAATCATCAAAACATAAATTAAGGCCAAAAAGCCAACATAAGTGAGGATCCATAACCCAAACGTAAAGAAATTAGATCCACGTACAAGTAGTGGCTACTTTCTCGGTTATGCAATGAATTCAAAGGGTTTTAGGTTCTATTGTCCTCTTCACACCTCTCGGTTGTTGAAGCAAGAAATGCCAAATTTCTTGGAGATATTGAAGTTTGTGGAAATGAATTACCTCGTAATGTTCAATTTGAGGAAATCGAAGAAGAGAGTTCACTTTCTAAAGATAGTTGATTTGTCATGATTCAAAATGATCATTTGAGAGACCAATTGGCTCATGAGGAACAAGTTCTTGCTAATCCACATCACGAGGATTCAACTGATGACGCCACTCACCAAAAGCAAGTTAATTTGGATGAAACAGTTAAATTAAGTAGATTTTCGAGAATAAGGAAGCCGACAACTTTTGATGATTATGTTGTATACTTACATGATATTGATGTTGGTGTTGATATCATTAATGATCCTATTACATTTCACAAGCAATGAATGGAGAAAAATCTCAATTGTGGTACAATGCTATGAAAGAAGAAATAGAATCCATGGCCAATAATAAAGTTTGGACTCTCGTTGAATTACCACAAAGCAATTATTAGTTGTAATTAAGTGAGTCTTTAAGACTAAAAAAGATGCTTTTGGTAATATTGAACGATATAACGCAAGATTGGTGGCCAAGGGTTTCTTTCTAGACTCTAAGAATGATTCGTTTAGAATAATCATGCCATTGGTAGCTCATTTTGACATGGAATTACATCAAATGAAAGTCAAAACTGCCTTTCTAAATGGAGATCTTGAGGAAGAAGTATACATGAAGTAACCAGATAGTTTGCAAGTTAAATAGGTCAATATATGGACTCAAACAAGCCTCCCGCCAGTGGTATACAAAATTTCATAATGTGATTAGCTCTTTTGGTTTTATTGACAACATCATGGATCAATGTGTATATCTTAAAGTTAGTGGGAGCAAATTCATATTTTTGATTCTATATGTGGATGACATTTTACTTGCAAGCATTGACATGGGTTTACTTCATAACAGTACAAAAGATTTTCTTTCCCAAAAAATGAGACGAAGGATATAGGTGAAGCCCTCCTATGTTCTTGGCATAGAGATTCATAGAGATAGATCTCAACGGTCATTAGGTTTATCTCAAAAGGCCTACATTGAAAGGATTTTAGAAAGTTTCAGGATGCACAATTGCTCACCTACTCCAGCTCCTATTGTCAAAGGAGATAAATTCAGTTTGGAACAATGTCCACGCAATTCATTAGAGTTTAAGGAAATGGACAAAGATACCCTATGCTTCTGCTCTAGGGAAGCTTATGTATGCTCAGGTTTGTACAAGACCAGATATAGCATACACAGTTGGAATGTTGGGCAAATATCAAAGTAATCCAGACATTGATCATTGGACAGCTGCAAAAAGGTTATGCGATATATTCAAGGAACAAAGAACTACATGCTCACATACAAGTACTCTGATCATTTGGAAGTCATTGGCTATTCAGATTCAGATTTCGGAGGTTGTCATGATTCTAAGAAATCCACTTCTGGCTATGTATTTGTACTTGCTGGTGGTGCGACATCTCGGAGAAGTATCAAGCAAAGTATTGTTGCAACATTTACGATGGAAGCGGAATTTATTGCATGCTATGAAGCCACGTCACAAGCTATTTGGTTAAAGTACTTTTTGTATGGTTTGAGAGTCGTTGACTCAGCAGAGAGACCTATAAAAATCTATTGTAACAACTGTTGGATTTTTGGCCTTAATCCTTGTTTTGATGATTTAATCAACTTAATCTTAATCATAAGTAATGTAGAGTAGCACACATATTGCATTGCATATATATTGCATGTGCTAACCTCTACAGGTGATCAAGACTCATGGAAGGAATGAATCAAGTCAAGATTTGTAATAAAGCTATATGAAGACTTGTAATCTTGATTTTATTTTGAGTCTTAGGAACATGTGTAAATTGAGCATATAAGAGCTAAAAACATATCACATACACACTAGGTTCCTTAGAGAAGTCACACACAAAATTTTACCTTATTTGGACTTCATTAGATCACCCAAACCTTAGTCGGAAATCACTTAAAACCTAAACCCAGAATTCCTGTGTGAAACGGTCGATCGAACCAGTTCTCCGTTCGACCGGTTTATCACAGACTCTCCAAAGTGATTTTACCGAACTCTACCGGTCGACCGGTTCTACCTTTTCGGTCGACCGATCCTGGATTTTATTATGGCCGTTACCTTTGTCGTATTCCTATAACGGTCATATTCGTATAAAACAAACTTAACCCCAAAATACATTCGGTAACCGGTCGAACGACGACCTTGTTTCGGTCAACCGGTTGAACGCTTATTTTATCCCTGCTATCGGTCGACACATTCTTCGTTCGACCGTTGCACCTTTGTCTCAACCGAATCCCCTTATCGGTCGACCTCCCCATACTTTGGTTCGACCGATTCATTTAAGTAGAGTTAAGTTCTAGCCCGTTTGTCCGACCGATTATTTATTTTGTTCGACCGTTCTCTTTGAAATCAAGTTAACTGTCGACTGGTTTATTAGTTTCGATCGACCGGTTCTGGACAGATTTGCAGCCCGATTTTCTGCTTTGTGTATCTTACACAAAACCCAACCAAATCTATCCCCAACGGCTAGAATACCTTAGGAGCTTATAAATAGAGGATCAAACTTAGTTTTACACACAACTCTCCAACTTCCAATTGTCCAATTCATTAGAGAGAATCTCTCAATCCTCAAAGCTCCCAATCTCACTCCATAAGCCTAAATCCACACTTAGTGATCATATCCTCATCCAACTCAAGTGTGCTCAATTAGAGAGTGAGTTCCACTCAAGTTACATTTGTTGTCAAGAGAGCAAGGGTCTTGGTGAAAGCCCAAGACACAAGTATAGACTTCGGTGAAAGCCCGAAGTGATCCTTATCGGATTGTGAGAAGAGGATTCCAAGCTCGGCGAGGGTTGTTGATTGACATCATTTCATGCTCATATTTGTATCTTATATCCATTATCTTTCACCTAAACAATGCTATGTTACGAGTTTTATGTTTAGTTTTCAGGAATAATTAGGTTTGAAGAGATGAAGCATAAAAGGACCCAAAAGCTGGGAAAAAGGACTGGATTGTGAGATCTAGGGACCAAGATGCAAGGGAGAAGGACCTGATCGTAAGACAGAGGGACCTAAGAGTAAAACAAAATACTTCACACCATTATGGGGAGTATTTTAGCAATTGGATTCGGGTCAGAGCTCCAACAAACGAAGTAGATGCATCAAAGACCACCAAAAGCACAAAGAAAAACCCAGAATAAAACTCAACTGGATCCGGACATTTTGGACCGCCAATTGGCGGTCTGGATTAGTCCAGATCCGCCAAGATTTCTCCTGGACTTGTATTAATGTTCGTTTAGGCTATTTTTGGTGTTTGTTTAGTCCCACATCGGGGGATTGTCCCGGATTAGCTTTTTCCATGCCTAAAAATAGAACTCTTCACCTCCTATTGTAATCACTCCATATTTTAAGTGGCTATTCTTCCTACTAGAAGTCAGGTCTTGAAGCACACACTAAAGTAGGAGGATGCTACTTTTAATGTGAGTCATTTTATCAATAAAGTTTTGTATTTATTTCATTGTTTGTTTTATGCTTCTTTTATTGTTTGTGCATGTTTTAGTTTAATCGTCTTTTAATTCTAGCTTAGTTTTAATATGCTTTCTTTCCATAGTTTAATAATTAGTGGAATGTTTAGTGAGTAGTTTCATCCCCTTTGGGGGGTGGAGTAGATGCACATACATGCATTAGAGAATGAGATGAATGTTTTAATTTCAATGTGTTGATTAAACATGAATGTATGCTTGCTTGTTTAGGATAGAATTTATAACTTGATGAGTTTTGCCAAAATGATTAGACACCTCTCATGCTTGTTTAGGTTCTGAAATAAACAACTTGCATATGTAAATGTTAATCAACTAAGTTGGTGAATAGATTGATAGGTTTTGCCATAACATTTAGACACTTCCTATGCTTGATAAACACCACCTTCATGTGCTTAAAGAATGTATTCTACACCCACCTCTTTGCATGTGTGCACTCACTCCACCCCTTAGGGGTTTTCCCATTTCTGTATTCCAGCATTCTTTCTTTGTTCTTAGTTTAGTTGTTATTCCATCATTTGTTTGTTTCGTTCGCATTTCATACTTCTTAGTGTAGCGTAGTCTAGATTAGCATAAACAACTTTCTTCCCCCTATTTTTGCCACTTGATTTCGTACAAGCAAGAGGCTGCTCACCTCCCTGAGGACAACCCGTACATGCCACCGCTTCAACGCGGTCATGCACTTACGGTTTAATTAAAACGTTCAACAGTTGTTCGTGAGTTTGACGGTTGTAAGGCGTTGTCTCCCGGTTCGAAACGGGGAGCGGATAGTGAAGTCGTAGGCGGAGCTCGGTGATCCGAGCGGAGCTTGCAAGAGTGGACTAGGACCCGGGTGGGGTGCCGAATACTGGTGCAAATGGTTACCAACTATCCGAGTATTCGATTCGAAAATTTCTATTTAGTTGGTATTTGGTAAGTTCAATGTTACCAATTTAATTTCGGATACGAATTCGGTTTAAAAAAATTTACCAATTAGAATTCGGATACGAATTCGGATACAAGCTATTTAAAATTCGAATTATCCGAATTATTCGAATACATGGTCAAATACACAAATTAGTATTCCAAAATTTAGTATTCCAAAATTTTAATACGAAAATTTAGTATTCGAAAATTTTAATTCGAAAATTAATTACAATATATATATATATTCAATTTCGGATAATATCCGAATACCAATTTGTATTCAAAAAATTTGAAGTTTCGGATTCAGATAGTTTTGCTGAATTCGGATTCGAATTCGAATTTGGTAATGGAATATGGTATTCGGATTCGAATTCGGATACAGTAGGTATCCGAGTCATATTATCCGTGTTGCACCCCTAGTGCCGAACCTCTATACAAACGCCGAGTCGATTTGTGGTTGCTTGTTCCTTTTCCCTACTAGTCTTTAAATTGTTTCCGCTGCGTTTATTGTTTGATTAGTTAGGGATTAGCGTAAAAGTAATTAGATTAACCCGACCCGCACGATCCTACAACAACACGGTTGCAGTTTCCTTTCAAAGAATGATAAGAGCAGTAGTCGTAGCAAACATATAGACATAAAGTATCTATCGGTTAGAGGTCATATTAAAGATCAAAAAATAGACATCCAACATATTGGTACCAAATTGATGGTCGTCGATCCTTGACCAAAGGATTATCGGTTAAAGTTTTTAAGGATCATGTGGATTGCATGGGACTTATTAATACATGTGATGTATCATGATGATCTTACGTAGTATAACTAGACCTCATTTGGATGTTTGACATTATATTATACATATTTTATGTTTTATTGTGCACATAAAGTCAGTAAATCTCAAGTGTAAAGTGGACCATGAATGACTTATGGGAAGTTCATTTATAAAGTTTGAAACACATAGAGTATTTGTATGAAATATCATGTCCGTAATTGATAACAAATATTACTCGCTTAAAGGTATGACCGCCATTATTTGTATATTGAGACTTTCATACAAATATAAATTTGTATATTTGTATAAATTTATAAATTTATAATTAGTATACAAAGTTTATTACCATAATAAGTTTATAAATCACTTATTGTACTTTCAATCAAGACATATGGTTAAGTGGGAGAACGTTGGAAAATTATTGTGCCCACATGTCTTAATTGTGAAGGAATGCATGCCTTCACGAAAGGACACGTTGATTTGAAAAGATTCAAATCCATAACTACCCAATAAAAAAAGATTACTCTCTAATGGAAGGAGTTATTGGGTAGATAGTGGGAGTTTCTTGGCCCCTAGTCTATCTATAAATAGTAATAAACATCTCTCCATTGGGTGGGGAAAAGCATAAGGTATAGAGAAATGTTAGAAATTTACAGTGGATATTCTTCAACTACAAAAGATTAACAAAGACTTAGACAAGATGACTGGAGGTACGATCTTAGTCTGATAGTTGTACAAATATGAGTTCTTCCCGTTAGGATATGTTTCGTAAATAATGTTCATGAGATATTATGGATCTCTCACATATCACCCTGAATTGTTTGCAGTTTGTTATGATTGTAAAATTACAAAATACACGTATTTACGACTTTCGAAGAGCTTGGTTTTATAGCAAACAAGTTAAATACACACATAATTATATAAATTTTCAAGTACTTTCCTGACATTTTCATATGTATATTTTAGATACAAATGGTTGTCGGTACCCGTCTGAGTCTAAAGCCTCATGACAGCAACACTAGCATCACTTTTACGGACATAAATGTCTATTTTTAAATAGTAAGTAGACTTTCCACACTAAACATCTATCCTGGCTTACAAATGGCTCGATTACCAAAAATATATATAAATATTTAACGTTCATAGGGGGGCAACACAAAATGGTAACAAATCAGCATTACCAAAATATAACACATGCTTTTCCAGGAAAGACAATCGCGATCAATTATCTCAGAACAGTTCTATATATTAACCGTCCTGCATTAGACTGACAAACAGTGAGCGCAATGACTTCCTCAACCGTGTCTAAATTTTTTTGGTCACCTTCTTTCTCTGGGCTTTGATTATGTTATCTGGTTATCCACTTTCACTTTCCAAAATGTAAATCATCATTAGATTGTGTACCGATCACTTAAAATACTACAAACAATATTCCCCTCAATATAGTTTTAATCTTTGTTTTTTTTATTTTTGTAAAAGTATTTTCAATGACCTTAAAATCAAAAGCAATTGTAATAAACACGTCTTAAGAATCTTGTTGTTCTTATATATTTATGATCTTACTTATATAGTTTTTTTATTGGCTTTTTTATTGAATATAGTTGAAATGAATACGCACTCTGGAGATGGATGCATTTTTCCATCATGTCAAAGTGACTCGCAGTATCCTCTAGTTTGCATCCGTTCAGGATACTCAATAGGAGGCCATTGTGAACCTTCTGGTGAACCTGGGGGAACTCAAAAATGTTGTTGCGAGTGATAACTAACCATGCAAGTTACAGATTTGGTTGTTAACATTCAGAATCTTGTCTCATGTAAACATAATAATGTACCGCTCTTTATCTAAATCAAGGAAAAATTAGGGTTCTCGTGGTTGTTATGAATAGGTTGTTGTGATTTGCTTAATTCCAAAAGGGCAGGTGATATTGCCACTGTTCTCAAAATCGGACCGGACGGGCCGGTAGAACCGGTTCGACCGTGAACCGGAGGTCTATCCGGTTCGATGACCCACAAAAAACCATTTTTGCGTTGAACTGCAACGGACCAGCGGTTGAACCGGTCTGACTGGCCGGTCCAACCACGGTTCTGGGTAAACAGATATCTGTTTACCGGAATCCAAAAAAACCCGACATACCCAATCCTGGAAAAGCAGAAGTTTCTCCCACCTTTCTTCCCTGGCCCCAAACCCACCGCTCTCCCCGCAGCCCCCAATTCCGACGTCGCCTAAAAACACCAAAAGCAAGCATCAAAACAAACCAACCCTAAAAGAAAAGAAATAGAAAACCATTACGGAGGACTTGAAGCGGAGAAGGTAGTAAGACTAGAGGGGAGAGAGGACCCAGAGCAGAGCCATTCTCCAAACCTCCCGCAAGAGGAGTATAAACGTCTCGCCCTCCAAAATGTAACTCTTCTATTTATTTTTTTAAGAATGGTAACCCATTCATCTGCGTTAATGTTGTATTTGGTTTTTGGGTTTTTTATTTTTATTTTAAAGAAGTCAAGTCAAGTACTGTGACGCCATGTCACCTTTCCTTGCTTCTCAAAAATAGTGTTGTTCTTTTCTTTTGGGAACTACTAAACGTCGCCCCAAAACTACTTAAATCGCCCCTTGAAATTACCAAATTGCCCTTAACAATATATTTAATACCCAAATCGTCCCGTGTCTATAAATAAGGCCTATGGTCTTGTATATTCATAATTTATCAGTAAAAACACCACGAAAATGTCTGGCGAGGGTGATGCATCGGGTGAGGTAAGCCTGGCGCGGGGAAATTTTTGGGCCGAGCGTCTACATTAGACGCCTCCCCCATGGTGAGGGCGTCTGCGTAGGACGCCCTCCCCATGGCCGAGGCGTCTAACGCAGACGCCTACACAATGGGAGAGGCGTCTTATGTAGACGTCCTTCCCATGGGTAAGGCGTCTGTATTAGACGCCCTTCCCTACGGCAAGGCGTCCTACGCAGACGCCTTACCGTTGGGGAAGGCGTTTAACACAGACGCCCCAGCCATGGGGCAGGCGTCTAATACAGACGCCTGTTTTTTTTTTATTTTGATTTTGTTTTTTTAATTTCGAGTTTATTTTTTAATTTTTTTAATTTCGAATTTATTTTTTTATTTTTTTAATTTGGAATATATTTTTGTAGGTTCCAGATTTCGGTGGTGATGGAGTGGATTACAGTGAGTTATTTCAAACTATACAAATCTTTGAAACAATCGATGAAGCATGTAAATGGGCCAAACAAGTAGCTATCGGAGCTGGGTTTTTTTGGTCGTGTCGTCGTACAAAACAAGATCAGATAGTCGGATGGATTGTTATTTGAGATGCGACCGGCGAAATCAAATGGAGTCTCGGGATATGGATACTGCACTTCGAAGAAACACCAAAAGAAAGGGTTGCGGTTGCCGTTTCTTAATAAAAGTGGTGGAGCGACGAGATCGTGATGGATGGGTTGTGGTTTATAATAGTGCTCACGGACATCGCAACCACAGACTGGCAGTTTATCCAGAGGGTCATCGTCAAATTAGTGGTCTAAGTTCTGGGGCGAAGAAGATTGTTCGTGATATGACAGAGGCGCAAGCAAAACCACGGAACATCTTGAAGGCAGTAAAAGAAAAATTCCCGGAGGACAATCCAAATCAAAGGCATATTTATAATTTCAGAGATTACATGAGGAGGACAAAATCTGAAGATCGGAATCCCGTCCAGCAGTTTCTCTACCAAGCAGTGCAGTGTGAGTACTTACATTGGATTATGGCGGATCCAGAAACTGATGTCGTAACTCACGCTTTTTTGGCACATCCGACGTCAGTCCAGTTGTTGCGGACATATCCTTTCGTTATCTGCATGGATTCGACTTACAAGACGAACAAGTATAAGATGCCTTTGTTCGAAATGATTGGGGTCACACCAGCAAACATGAATTTCCTTATTGGATATGCGATTTTGATGGATGAATCTTACTCCAGTTATTTGTGGGTGATGGAGAAGTTGAGAGATCTGTTATTGGGGACTGTCAGCCCGACTGCAATAATAACAGACCGGGAGTTAGGCCTTATGCGACCAGTGAGAGAGGTTTTTCCTGACTCTGCTCATTTACTCTGCACATGGCACATCAACAAAGACGTATTGAATTACGCATACCACGTATTCGGCAAGAATAAGGAGATGGCAGAGACTTTGAGGCGTGGAAGATGGAGGAAGATCATGCTTTCTACTTCAGAAGCCGAGTATGATAGAGCTGTGTATGCTCTGAAAGATTTGTATAGATCGTGGCCGGCTATCACGGAGTATCTGGACACCACGTGGTTGGTGCATAAAGAAAAGTTTGTGCTGAATTGGACGAACAAAGTCCTTCATTTTGGGAACACCACGAATTGTAGGGTCGAAAGTGCTCATTCGGCTCTAAAAGAGTGGATTTCTACATCGACTGCAGCTCTGGACACTCTTTTCGAGCGCGTCAACGCGGCTACTAAAATGCAGCTGACGAATATTCAAAACTTTCTTGAAGACTCGAGACGGCGAAATTTGACTAATTTCGGACATGCTCTATATCGTCACATAAATGGTAGAGTTTCGCATCACTGTTTGCAGTTGCTGAGTCAGGAGGTGAAGAGAATGCAACAGTTAGATGATGAAGTTGAATATCGTTGCGAGTGCGCTTTTCTGACTTCTCATGGGATACCTTGCGCATGTACCATCCGTGGATGTCTTGAATCAGAAAACGGAATTTACTTAGAGCAGATTCATTCGTTCTGGAGGACACTTGTCATTGGGGAAGGAGCCGGGAACGCAGAGTTTGTGTCTCAGGCAGCTCAAGACGCCGAACATTTTCGCAGTCTGGTTGATGAGATTGCAGGAAGTGACCCTACCGTAATTCGATCTGCCTCTCGGGTTTTATTCGAGCAGCTACACCCCGAACATTCGAATTTGAAAGAGCCTGCAGTAAAAACAAAGCTACGAGGTCGACCAAGGGGAAAGTCGACACGACGGGACCCTAGTGCGTTTGAGTATGCAGAGCGAGGTAGTGGTCGATCTTCAGGTAGTGGGAGTAGAGGTCGTGGTCGTTCTTCCGGTAGTGGAAGCAAAGGTCGTGGTCGATCTTCTGGTTCTTCGTCAGTGAGAGGAGGATCAGGTATACCATCCTTACATTTATTATTATTATAATTTTGTTATTTATTTCAGTAAATATGTATCTTTTGTTATTATATCTAACTGTATTTTTTGTTCATATTGTAGTGACTGGGCGGGCTGACGTAGACGACTTCCCATATGGAGATAGAATTCCAGGAATCATTATGCCATTCCTACACCAGTGGAATGATGTACGTGCTGATGGAAACTGTGGATTTCGATGTGTCGCCGATGTTTTCCACGGTGGTGAAGACAATTGGCAACTCGCCCGTCGTTCGATTTCAAATGAGATAGCTGCGAACCCATCTTTTTATGAGCACGTATACTACGACGGTGTGGCGGAGGCTCGTCACCGGATTAATTGGGGCGGGGGACCTTGTGGCGAGAATCACTATATGGAGACGTGGACGGACTTGTTTCCCATTGCAAATTTTTACAAGTGTGCAGTTATGTTCTTCTCTCTCGGAAATGATGGTTCGTTGTACCCATGTCTTACAGTTCTACCTTGGGAGAGTCCGCCTACCGTGACGAGACCGTGCAGAGAGTTGATTATTGCTCATTTAGGGAGTTACGCTCATTACATTCGTTTGGAATTGAATGAGGGATTCCCCGTACCTCCTATAGCGACTCTGTGGTATCAAATACGAGATGAGAGTGTTATTGGATGGGAGCTGGAGTACCAAAATAGGATAGCATATTGGCAACAATTATGTAATATGTTTTGATATGTTTGTATAATTATGTAATATGTTTTGATATGTTTGTACATTATATAGTGTTGCTTTATTATGTATTATGTTTTGATATGTTTGCTTTATTTGCATTATATATAATAGTACGACAGGTTATCAAACACAAATACAAATAATAAGCGTACAACAGATAAGCAAAACACAAATACAAACAATAAGCGTACGACATGTTAGCAAACACAAACACAAATACAAATAATAAGCGTACAACAGATAAACAAATATAAATGCAAATACTAAGCGTACCACAGATAAGCAAACACAAATACTAAGCGTACAACAGATAAACAAATATAAATGCAAATACTAAGAGTACGGTACAACAGATCAGCCTACTCATCATCCGAATCATGGTCGGAGATGCCTAACTGAGTATGCCATGACTGTATGATCTGATCCACATCTCCGCATGCAGCTCTGGCATCGTCTGGCAGCTCATCCCTCATCTGCAAGATTGGGTCTACAGCCCGTATACCCGCAAGGTGGAGGCGTCTGTCGGAGACGCCTCCTCCTACGGGGAGACGTCTTCCGCAGACGTCTCCCGCTTCGGGTCGGCGTCCGAGGGAGACGCCCCCCGCATGGGTCGGGCGTCCTCGGAAGCCGCTCCCCCTATGGGGGGAGCGGCTTCCTCGGACGCCCGCCCCATGCGGGGGGCGTCTCCCTCGGACGCCGACGACTTTTTTTTTTTGTTTTTTTTAAAAAACAAATAAATAACGTAATGTTACCTCATACGGGTACACCGGGGGAACTGCTGGCTGCTTCCCTGGCCTCCGAGACATTCGTAATCTTGTGTAGTAGGTATAGGAAGAGAAAGTTTTGAAAAAAGAGTGAAATTGTGAGATATATAAGCAAAAATAGGAGGAAGGGCAATTTGGTAATTTCAAGGGGCGATTTAAGTAATTTTGGGGCGATGTTTAGCAGTTCAGTTTCTTTTCTGTGAAAGGTTTTGTATTAGGGGGTAAATATGTAATTTTTATATTTTTATCTCTCAAAAAACATTTTAGTTCTTAAATTTGGTGATCAATTGTTTTTAGATATAATTATTATAATATATATAATAATTATATTTATAATATATATTTATGACGTCACCGGTTCGATTCCGGTCCGACTCCGGTCGAACCTTTGACGTTGCCGGTTCGACGTCCGATTCAGTTCTGAAAACCTTGGATATTGCTTCCTTCGTTTACTAGATGGAGGTTAATATATGAGTTGTGTTTTGTAGTGTTAGTCTCGAAAAACCACGAGAATTAATTAACACACTACCATTATAAATATATTAAATTCTTTGAATTTCTTCTAGAGAATTTTTCCACTAAAGATATTAATGTTTTTTTATCATGGGGCATATGTATCAAACAAAATTGAGAAAACCACTCATCAATAACGCGTGTAGAGGAATTGATTAATATATTCTCTGTACCTTCCAAACTTAAGATTTTTTTAAAAACGTCTTAGGATTTAGAGTTAAGATTAAAATCTATTTTGCTATTGGAAAACGGTGAGTGAAAGAGCGCGTTCCCGGACGCGCAACCAGGTCAGCAGCTACGTTAGCACCATTGCTAATGGGGTGAGTGGTTTTCCGATAAAGGAGGATGACTTTATTTGTTTCCAAACAAGTTGTTATTCCCAAAATTTTGAAGTTATCATTCCAAAAAAGGACAAGATTGTTCACATTTTGGTCAAGCCTGGACCAAATCATGACCATTATAGACTGAGTTTGGACAAATTAGATAGTCTGGACTGAGTTTGGACAATCATGTCCAGAACCTGTCCATTATGGACCGAGTATGGACAGAGTTTGGATAATCATGTTCCTAACCGGACGTGTACATTTTGAAACGAGTCTGGTATGAGTTGGACAATCGTGTCCAGAACCGTGTCCATTCTGGACTGAGTCTGGACAGAAACTGTGTCCATTCTGGATTGACTATGGATAGAATGTGAACAGTCATGTCCATTCTTGACTGAGTTGGACAATCGTACCCAAAACCTTGTCCATTCTAAACTGAGTCTGGACAGAGACTGTATCTATTTTGAACTGAATATGGACAGAATGTGAACATTCATGTTGATTCTGGACTGAGTTTGGACAATCATGTCCAAAACCGTGTCCATTCTTGACTGAATATTGACAGAATGTGAATAGTTATGTTCTTTTTGGGAAAGAAAATTCCACAATTTTGGGAATCATAATTTGTTTGAAAACAAATAAAGTCTTCATTCTTTATCGGGAAACCCCCACCCATGTTAATGTTGCTAACGTGGCTGTTGACATGACTGCACGTCCATGTATTGGCACCCTTCACTATTTGATGGTGTCAAATTCATTTGTTTTGTTAAAGTTAAAATTAGAAGTATCTGTGGATAACAACTTCAAACTTTGAGAAATAACGACTAAAATGTCAAAAACCAACAAATTATTAATGCAGAAGCGGGTATAGTGTTATGAAACTAAAGTTTAGGGGATGAATCTGTCGCACAAAATGTGTATTGTTCAAATACCTAAGTTGACATTAAGAACTTTAACCAACTTAAAAAATGCAGCTGAAATTGTATCTAAAATTGAAAGATACTAAGACTATGAAATAGATGGGCTGGGTTAATGAGTTTCGTGAAAACCAGATCCAATGTGATTTTTCTGATTTTGAGAAAAGAAACTTCACACCTAAACTAACTATTAGTTGACTTAATTTCAGTAGAAATTTTGTTGGCTTGCCTTTTACACCATCAAAAACTAGTTATCTGTAACAACATACTAATTATCACGTAAGTTTATACAAACTTCTGCATTATCACGTAGTTAATAAAATTAAACATTACATAAACCACTACGGTGGGTGTTGAAAATTCAGTCCTCTAGGTTGGATTTTGAGGATCTTGCAAACTAAACGATGATTGGGTTTGAATAACTGGCTTGAGTAAATGGGTATTTAGAGAGTAGAAGAGGAAAAAATCAATTTAGGTATGTTACATAGATATGTTGTGTATAAAATGCTGCTTTTTATTCAATGTTAGTGTGAGCGTGAGAAGGTGGCTTGATATGTAGGCCGAACTAGACCAGGGAACTGGGCCATGCCGGCCTGGCACGACCCAGCATGATTCCGGTCCGGCCCGGCACGACGGTCCGGGCCGGGTCGGAAATCCGGCATGTCGTGCCGGCACGATAGGCCAACTCGGCCGGGCTGCTCTGTACCGGGCCGGTCGAATTCAGGTTGGGGACCGTGGGGCCGATTCCCAGGTCTAGGCCGAACCCCAATCAAATCTCTAGCATCTCAGCGTTCTAGCTATGAATCTGATCATCAGTTTAGAAAAGTCGATCCCATAAACGCCATTAAGGTCGAGTCAATCAATTGTCGGATCAGCACGAGCTATTAATATATGATTATTTCATAAGAGTATTAACGAAAGTTTAGATACAAAACATTAGATGTTTCTTTGTTTCCGAAGGAATTTTAGACTTTTTATTGTGCAGCCAAAAAAATAGTTTTTATAATGAAATTATATATGTGACAGATGATTCACCTTTTAACCATTATAACTTATTGCAACTTCTCTTTGAGTATTGTAATATCGCTTGTATTTACATCCTTATTTACATCTCAATTAGTATGTAATGTAAATATTTGTAACTTACGCACACATTTATGAGTATATATATATATATATATATATATATATATATATATATATGAGGTTGTGTCATGTCATGTAATGAAAAGAGAAGAGAATGAAAGAATATTAGTCTCCCTCTACACACATTTTCTCTTGTCTTATTTTGCTTGTGTGATTCCAAGAATCTCCGGTATATTTATAACGCAACTTCGCTCGATATGATGAACTCAAGCATTAGTTGTTGATTGTTTGATTAAAGTAGTTTTCAACATAAGGTTGTATTCATCTTGAGGTAGTCTTTTACAATTTATAATATCATTAATCTATTTACTTGTTGAATATACTCATCCTATATTCTTAAATGTGATGATATATTTCCAATATATATCATTAGTTAAAAATACTTGTGATATATTATGAATTTTCAACATTTCCAAAATATATTATGAATTTACTTGTTGAATATACTATATTGGTTAGTGCTCTCATTAGTCTAATATATTTCCATACTTCTGATTTTTATTCACTCGATCACTATGAGAGTTTTCTAGATATTAAAAATACATATGCATATGTTTCTAGCATATCGATATTCAACATTTTTATGTTTGTCATGACTATCTATGCATATCATTATAATGTCTTTTAAAGTTCAATAACAAAGATAGTATTTGCATTTATCATCTTAAAATGACAAAATATAATGCAAAATATACATGCATATGGTAATATGTTGATATGCATAATTTCTATCTAAAAGACGTATATCAAGTTATGTTGATCTTAAATTAAATGACATTGATATGATTTAATGCATGATTTTTATTCTGATTATATTTTGTCACTCGAAGAACCCTTATCATTTATTTTGTAATAGTTGCATAAATAATTTTATCTGCAACAAATATTTTATGGCTTGAAATGAAGAATATGGATATTCTTCGGTCTCATATTCAATTTAAGATCAGGAAAGATGATTTATGCATCATGTATAATGTTATCATGTACACTATATTAAGAGATACGTATTCCTCTAATTTGATAACGGTCGTACGAATTTAGTAGAAAACTCCAGAAGAGACATATCTATTGTTATATGTGGAATTATCTTGGCTTTAAATGATGCATTTTATTGATTAAGTCTCAAGAAACTTTTTGAGTTTCAAATCGCCAGAATGCATGGCTTGTATTGAGACTATAGTTGAAGTAAACAAGAATATTTTTATATTACTACAATCATGTCAGACAGGAAAATGCTATTAAGAGAATTACCTGACTTTTGTACAATGTGTCATTGCACAAGTAGTGACTTGGTAAAAAGACATGCATTGGTAAATTAGATGAATATTGATTCTAATAACATGTGGTATGACCAGTTGGGTCAATGAGGATCACATATGATGACAAATGGCAAATTTCATATCACCATCCTCTGAAGAATGAGAAAATTCTTCAACTAAATGGGTATCCACGAGCTCTATCTTTTCGTGGGATGTGATTACTTGTGTTATGCATTACTTGTGATTGAAAATCATAAGTTAATGCAAAATAATAATATGTGCTCTCATATTTTGGATCATATGCCCGAAGCACACTTTACAAAGCATCATGAAAGAAAAGAGCATACATGAAGAAAAAAATAAAATTTGCAAAAATGAAGTAATAAGAGATTTAAATGACTCGCAAACGAGTTAACTAGACATACCAACCCACAAGTGCCTAAATGAAGTTATCATTTGTATTCATTATGAGTATCGGTAGTGATCATGTATTTTTTATAACTTAATTGACCTTTATTAGTGAACAAAAATGAGATCAAGTTTGTCGACCGATAAATTATATCGCATATCTCATTATGGGTCATTATGTGATCCTAAAATTTGTCGATATGAATGTTCCCATATTGTACTCGTACGATATTGAATGAAATGTTTCTCATCTATGATTTTTTATTACCACCTCCACAATTTAATGGTCTCAATTTAAATTGGAGATTCATCATGATTCATATTACTTATAATATTAAAATATTTGAAACCCCTAAATGGCGATGTATTTTATTGTCCATTCCAACAATTATATATAGAGACATTTTTTGGCATTAGGGAGAGAATGCCAGAAGCTTAAAGAATACCAAGAAAATGTACTATATTGAACTTAAAGTTCATAAGAGAATATACGTACAAGTATAATTGAACTTGGAGTTCATAAAATAATTAACTTGCAATATCAAGCATATAATTGGCATACGTATTTATTGATCACAAATGGGTGACTAAGTCTTGTAATACTAGACGCAAAGCGTATAATATAAAGTGGAGATCTCCACATGATAAAATATATTTGAGCTCAACCAACGCCTGAAGCGTGGACTAGAAAATATATTATTTGTGGAAATGGAAATAAAAGTTAGTCACTCATTACACCCCCAGAAGATGTTATTCCTAAAGAATATAAACCCGGTAAAATAAAAGAAACTAGCAAATGTAACAATTCTGGTAATAAATAACAGTCAAATCCTAGTGTTTTGGGAAATAACAATGATTTGATTATTATATTGCAATCAATTACGTCGATATGAGTGAGAAATATAAAATAATTAAAGTTATCGTCAATGACTAATTCTTCTTCTTACTAGCATGCAAATTCAAGAGATAATCTGGATCCATAACTTATAAGAATGTCAGAAGCATTCGTATTTGAAATGAATAAAAGAAGGCGAAAAATGTAGAACTACACTCGCTTAATAAACATATTGTTTGGACTTGTACTCTTGATTTCTGAAATTATATTCCTAAAGAATATGAATAGAAATCACATTACAATAACATGGTGGTACATTATAAAACGAGTAGTGACACAAAGGTTTTTCGCAGGACCCAACATCCATTATGATGTTACTCATTCTCTTGAAGTGTATAATATTATGTTATGTTACTTGATCAGTATGACATGTAAACATAAATATAGATAAACATATAAAATATGTGTGACTACAAATTTGTATAAGTCACTTGATATTGATATTTATATGAGAATTCCTAAAGGACTAAATTATCCAAGGCAATTATAACGAAAAAATGCGATATAATTTATGAAAAGATCACCATATGAATAAAACAAAAAGAATGTGCATATCATCCCGAAGAATGATATGAAAGGTGATCATATTAGTCCACATGTTTTACTTAAGATCAAAATTTATAATTATTTTCATTGTGTTTGACGACTTAAATGTTGTAGGAACTCTTGAAGAGATTAAACATTCGTAAAATATTTGAATGATAAATTTTGAAATAAATGACTTGAGAAAAGTCAACTATTTTTCGATCTGTTGTTCAAACATTCTCCAGAAGAAATTGTTAAAATGATTCAAATATATAGAGAGATATTATACAAAGAAAATTCATCTAGAAAACACATCAATAACAGATTGTGTGTACTGTGTAAACAAAGATCCAGTTATATATTTAGCTAAAGAGATTGGATTAGGACCTGAAACCCATTTTCTAGAACGTTATAAATATATTGCATATAAAACTATACCTAACACATTCAAAATGATTGTTTATGTAGGCATAATATTCTTCGAAAACATTCGAATAACGTTCAACACACTAGTGCAGAATATGCTTTACTCGTCGCCCAATAGACGTCATCCGTTATAACCACCGACGTCTAGTGGGGAGAGGACAGAATGGACGTCGGTCTTTATTGAGTCCGACGTCTATGTGGTACTATAGACGTCGGGTGTAGGAATACCAAGTTTAGTCGACGTCTATAGGGTATAGACGTCGACCTATAGACGTCGGTTGTTGGAGTACCTTGTGAATCCGACGTCTATAGGGTATAGACGTCGCCCTATAGAAGTCGTACATAATATAAGACCGACGTCTATACTCCATCCATATAGATGTCGAGGTATAGATGTCGGCGTTATATAACATCCGACGTCTATAGTCTTTAAGAAATCGGACAGACGCGTTTTCTTTCATTCATTTCAGACGAAACCCACCCAAACCCTAGCCGTCCCGCGACCGAACTCTCCTCCGCGACCGATCTCCGACCGATCCGCACCGTCTCCGGCACCGCAGCGAGCTCCCAAGCTCTCCTCCACTTCTCCGGCCCTCTTCTCCTTCTTCCTCCGTCTTCCTCGGTCTCTCTCCACATGTAAGTTTTAAGTTCGTTTTTGGTTGTTTAAGTTGGTCTTCCTCCGTCTTTCTCCACATATTCTTTCTAAGTTAGCCTTCATCTCGTGTCGTTTATAGCCGTCACCGCACCACCTCCGCGACGTCTTCGGGAACCACAAAGACCTCCTCCGGCATCACAACTTTTCCCTCCTCTGGTTCGTGCTTAACCACCTGTAGAAAAATCATATTGTTTGATTAGATTGTAATGGTGTTTAGATATATTTAGATATGTTTAGATTGTGGTGTTTAGAAAATTTCTTAAACTTGTAAAAATATTTGATATGTTTAGATATGTTAAGAAAGAGTGAAAATCCCATGAAAACATACATAGTGGTGAAGAATTTTCAACAAAGTTTATTGGTGAATGGTGTGTGATTGTGTGAATGTTTAATTGATTTGATTTGACTCATTCATTGGATTGATTTGATTTTGATTGAGTTGGGTTGGTTGGATGATTTAACCAACCTTTGTTTTCATTGGATTGATTTGGTTTGGATTATGTTAAGAATTTGGTTTGGATTGAGTAGATAAATACATGATGTGAATGTGAGTAGATAACTAGATATACATTTTTCTTGTTGATTTCAGGATTTGAAGAATTTTACATATCAAATTTTAAGTGGAGGTTCTGCCAAAATTTCAATAAACTTTTATTCCCAATTATTATTAATAACATGATAGTTTGTGTTTAAAATGTTTTTCTGTCAATTCAAGTAATTATTTTTAATACTTGCTTTTAATATTTTAAATGTTTATTGCCTTAATTTTTTGAATTTTTAATATTATTTTCAAAAAAGGGTATAAAGGAGAACATTTTATTCTAGCTTCCCAAGCGAAACAAGTCTTCTATGTGGCTGATCCATGTGATAAGAAATGAGCAGTAATTTTGGAAGGGAAGAAAAAAATTGTATCAGATGATAGCCTGATGAAGTATGAAGAGACACCACCTTTCTCTAAGCAAGCACTTGAGTGGAACTCAGTAGATGAAGAAATAAATGTTGAGACTTGTATGTTTAGAGATGACCACGGTGAAGGTATATGGATTGAAAATCCATTAAGAAAAAATAACCAGTAAAGGTGCAAATTTTCTGTTCTAACACATTGTAATAGACATTTAATGTCTTTACCTTATTTAATTACTTGAATTTATCTTTTATAGTATAATGGCTCCGAAAAAGAAACCCACTTCCTCCGAGTCTGAAGGCTCGAAGACATACAGTACACGAGGTCCTTGTCTCATGAAAGAATTCGTGGGTAGAAGAAATAGAGACGGTAGAGTTCCAATCCAGTTTGATGACCGTCTTGAGCCGTTAGGCATGCTGTCTGATAATTGGAAAAGTTTTCTGGGTAGCTTAGTGAGGGCCAAAGTTGACATTTGTTTATCCAGTTGGGCTGATGTAGATGAGAAGTTGAAGGACACAATATGGGATAATGTGCAGGTAATGATTCCATTATAGATTTCTATAGTTTTAGTCGAACTTTTGATATATATAAAATTAACGTGTTGTAGGAATCTTTTAAGTTCCAATCCACTGACAAATTGAAGAAAAAGTGGATGACATACATGTCAGTTCGTTGGAGGGATTTCAAAACAAATTTAACGAACAAGTACATATTCAGAGACTACCAGGATAGAAATCCATGCGATGTCTATAACTTTATCACTCCGAATCAATGGGAGCTATTCAGAAAATCCAGAGATAGCCCAGAGTTTGAGGTAACTGAGTTAAATTTATAATATAGTAACTGAGTTTCAAAACAAACTTGTTAGTTATTGATTTTAGTGACAATCTAATAAACTTGATTTTAGGCCATCCGAGCAAAAAACCAAAAGATTAGATCTTCTAACAAGTATACACATCGTATGTCTCGAGCGGGGTACCAAAAGTTAGAAGCACAAATGATGGCTGAAAAAATTGCTCAGAAGAAACAGGAGCAAGCAAGTAACCTATCTCCTCCTTCTCCCGTAGCTCGTTGTGATTCTTGGAAGAGAGCGAGAGTAAACTCCAGAGGGGAGTACGTCACAGACGAGTCACAAGCGATCGACTCGAAGATAGTAAGTTGCATCACTTATATATATGTTATTAATTCAGAATCATTAATTTTATATTTTTCAAATGTTACTAAATATTGTTTTAAACTTAAGACTCTCTGAAGTTGAGAGAATCTCAAGGCGAATTTGCTTCCGATGGTCGGAATGATATTCTACGCGAGGCCTTGGGAGCGTATAGACGTCGGTTGTTGTATAATCCGACGTCTAGGCGTTAACAAATAAACGTCGGCTATACTATAGCCGACGTCTATGTATAGATGACGCACACATAGACGTCGGATCAGGGAGTGCTTATATCCGTCGTTTATAGCCCCGTACATCCGACGTATATTCTCTTTTCTGTAGTAGTGACATATTTTTCGTTACCTCTTTACGAATCTATCAATATTTACTTACTATATTCATGAGATAAAAATTTATTTCAGTGTCGCTTCCTATATGACTGATCCACAACAACAAAAAATCACAAATGTTTTTGTGTTATTGTAGAGTCGTTGCAATTTTTATGCAAGTTGTGAACTACAAATTATGGGGAGAGATTTCGAGTTATTATCCCTGAAGTACAATTATACCTGAAGGATAAAGCCCAGAAGGCTTATAGTTGTACTTTTTTCCTTTTATCAATTTTTGTCCTACAAGATTTTTATTGGTTAAAGGTTTTTAACTAGGCTGCTTGTATAATTATGTTAGCGTATGTCATGCACTCTTTTCCGCTTAGTTATTTTCCCACTGAGTTTGTAGTAATGTTTTTTTAAGATACATTAACATAGTGCAATATTATTAAGAGAGTTTGTAAATGTATATTAAAAATGGGGAGAATTATACGCTCTCTACTCTTTTGTTCTTCACCAAGTTTTTGTCCCACAATGTTTTACTTGACAATATTTTAACGAGGCGGACCGAAAAATGTATAACAAAAGGTGATCATCCAAGGGGAGTGTTATGAAATTATATATGTGATGGATGATTCACCTTCCAACCATTATAATTTATTGTAACTTCTCTTTGAGTATGTAACATCTCTTGTATTTACATCTCAATTAGTATATAATGTAAATGCTTGTAACTTACACACATATATGAGTATATATATGAGTTTTTGTCATGTCATGTAATGAAAAGAGAAGAGAATGAAATATTAGTCTTTCGCTCTCGTACATTTTCTCTTGTCTTATTATGTTTGTGTGATTCCAAGAATGTCTGATATATTTAAAATAATTTTAAAGATTTTCACACAATATATAGTGAAAAATGTCTGGATTAATTTATGAATTTCTTTACCGACATTTAAAGAGAAGAGGACAAAACTAGCGTGGGTATTTTAGAGATATGTAGTACTTACAGTTGTACGATTAGAAGTATATTTTATGATATACTATTATAAAAATTACGGAAAAATAATTAGATTTTGCATTTTGATGAACCTTATTTTGAGAAATTCCTAAAATAATTAAATCGAAGAAAGACTTGACGGACATCAATATATACATACTCTAATGGTATACATACAATTGTCTGTATACATACAAAGAGGGTTTGAAAGGGTGGCCCGAGCTACACACCCGGATCCAACCCAGTTCACGAGTTTCAAAATAGTGGAATTGAGCCAGACCAAGACTCCAAACCATATGGTTCACGGTTTTCTGAAAGGGTCGTGATAGACGGACGCGTGCGTCCGTGACGCGCCTTACGTGGACGAGTTTCGATTTGATGAGTCAGCATCCAGTCAGCTATATCTTCTGCGCGGGCTTGATTTATTTTGAAAAATAGACGGCTGGTTGGGTGGGACGGTTCATTTCCCCAAATCACGATTAGACGGTTACACTTCCAGTACACCAGTAGAGGTTGTAGAGCATTCGAGTATCTGTCTGTCCAGATTCCTAATTGGCCCTTTCCTCATTTCCTCTTCCCATCCAAAAACCGTTGTCCCATTTTGAGTCGAAGAAAAACCAAGACAAGGCGAAAATGGATTCTGTTGTCCCTGAAACCTCCATCGCTCCTGAAATTCTAGCCGCGCAGGTCTCTCCTCAACCCAGATGTGTTTTTTTGATGATTTTAGGGTTTAGCACCGACTTTTAATATATGTTTTTTTGTGGTTTCAGGGAAGCACGTACTACTTCTGCGAAACTAAGTGCGGTTTGACGGCCATTCACCGGCAGTTCAGTCGTATGAAGAGGGAGGAGAAGAATGTTTCAAAGGGACGCCTTTCGGTCACTTCCTCACTTTTCCTCACATCACAACTGATAATGAGATCGTGGGTTGGTTCGTCGAACACTTCGACGCCAATGAGGTCGGGTTGAGAATAGCAACCGGTGTCGTCCCATTTACGGTAGAAGACGTCGCTCTGATACTGGGGCTAAGAGTGCATGGGCTGAGAGTTGATATGGAACCCATGTACGTAGAGAAGCGAGACGGCGTTAACCTCGACAACACTCAGCTACAGGGTCATCTTACTGCCACGAGTGCAATGGGCGACGAGGAGGAGAACGTCCGTCTCCTTATTTGTTTGATATTCAATCATTTTTTGTTCTTCGATGGGTCACTGCGAACTAAAGTGTGGTACACGAGGCACCTGAAGAACCTCAAGCGCCTCAAGAGATATGCGTGGGCAACTGTAGTTCACGCTTGCTTGGTTAGGGGTCTGGAGGAAGCCAAAAGGGGCCTGTCTAGTAGGAGATTGGCTGGGAACTTCACTCTGAAGCAGGGCTGCGTGTCTGGATGCGTTGTCATATTACAAGTAAGCAACTTGGTCCGGTAGTAGTGTTGTGTCTGTCCGGAATAAGTGTTGTGTCTGTCCGGAATAAGTCATGTGGTCGTCCGGAATAAGTAATGTGTCTGTCCGGAATACGTGTTGTGTCTGTCCGGAATACGTGTTGTGTCTGTCCGGAATAAGTCATGTGGTCGTCCAGAATAAGTAATGTGTCTGTCCGGAATAAGTCATGTGTCTGTCCGGAATACGTGTCGTGTCTGTCCGGAATAAGTTGTTGGCTTTTTGGCCTTAATCTATGTTTTGATGATTTAATTAACCTAATCTTAATTATGATGATGTAGAGTAGCACACATATTGCATTGCATGTATATTATATTGTGCTAACCTCTACAGGTGATCAAGACTCAAGAAAGAAGGAAATGAAGTCAAGACATGTAATTAAAGCTAAATCGAAGACATGTAATCTTGATTTATTTTGAGTCTTAGGAACATGTGTAAATTGAGCATACAAGAGTTAAAAACCAAACACATACACAATAGGTTCCCTATAGAAGTCACACACGAAATTTCACATTTTTTGGACTTCATTAGATCACCCAAACCTTAGTCGGAAATCACTTATAAACTTAAACCCAGATTTCCTGTGTGAACCGGTCGACCAAACCAGTTCTCAGTTCGACCGGTTTATAACAGACTCTCCATAGTGATTTTACCGAACTCTACCGGTCGACCGATGCTACATTTCGGTCGACCGATTCCGGATTTTCATATGACCGTTTTTCTTGTCGTATATGCCCAACGGTCGTATTCGTATTAAAACTATATACACCTCCATATACTTAACCAAACGATCGAACCATGTGCCTAGTTTGGTCGACCGTTTAACCTTGTCAAGAATTCCCTGCTATCGGTCGATACGATTTCGTTCGACCGATCAAATTTTCCCTCTACCGAAACGCTTCTTCGGTCGACCGGTAACCCTGTTCGGTCGACCGTTTTCCTAATAGACTTAAGTGTTCGGTCGATCAACTCATATTTCAGTCGACCGTATTCTTATCGAACCCAAGCGTTCGGTCGACCGTTCCAAGTTTCGGTCGACCGGTTCTGGACAGATTTGCAGCCCGATTTTCTGCTTTGTGTATCTTGCACAAAACCCAATCAAATCTATCCCCAACGGCTAGAATACCTTAGGAGCTTATAAATAGAGGATCAAGACTTGTTGTTAACACAACTCTCCAACTCCAATTGTCCCAATACATTAGAGAGAAACCTCAATCCTCAAAGCTCCCATTTCTACACTCTATAAGCCTAAACTTTACACACTTGATCAATTACTCATCCTACTCAAAGTGTGCTCAATTAGAGAGTGAATCCCACTCAGTTACAAGTGTTGTCAAAAGAAGCAAGGACTTCGGTGAAAGCCCGAAGTGTCCCTCTCGGATTGTGAGAGGAAGAATTCAAGCAAGCGAGGGTTGTTCGCGTTGCTTGTGGTGTAAAGGCGTTCTCTCCCGGCCCGGAACGGGGAGTGGATAGTGAAGACGTAGGCGGAGCTCGCGGAGCTTACAAGAGAGGACTAGGACCCGGGTGGGGTGCCGAACCTCTATAAAAACGCCGTGTCGCTTTGTGGTTTGCATTTTCTGTTAATTTCCTTACTTGTTTTAAATTTGTTTCCGCTGCGTTTATTGCTTGATTAGTTAGGGATTAGATTAATAGTGATTAGTGGACCCATAACCCACACGATCCTACATTTGGTATCAGAGCCTTGTTAGCTAAATTCTATACTTAATCGTATTTTTAGCATGGCTAGCACATCTAATCACTTAGAGGGTTTATGCACCACAAGACCTCCTTTGCTTAATGGGTCAAATTATGATTATTGGAAAAATAGAATGAAAATCTTTTTAATATCAAATGACCTTAAGTATTGGAAGTTTATTCAAAATCCATACATACCCCCAAATGAAGATGATTTAGATTCTCTATCTAGGGCTCAAATGAAAGAAATTGAAATGAACTCTAAAATCATGAACATTCTTTATTGTGGCCTTAATGAGGGAGAATACAATAGAATTAGGGGTTGTGAAAGTGCAAATGAAATATGGCATAGGTTACAAATGCATCATGAGGGTGATAGTAAAACTAAAGAAACTAGGGTTAGTCTTCTCATGCATAAATATGAAATATTTTCTTTGCAAATCGGTGAGAACATAAGCGACATGAACACTCGCTTCACCGATATCACTAACTCTCTTTTGATTCTTGGAAGAAGGATAAATGAATGAGAGATGACTCGAAAATTCCTCCGGTCATTGAGCAACGATTGGGAAGACAAGGTCGTGGCAATCGAAGAATCGCACGATCTTTCAAAATTAAAGATGGAGGAACTCATTGGAAATCTCATGGCCTATGAGCTCCAATTGAGTCATCGAAAAGAGAAGGAAACTTCAAAGAAAAACACCTTGGTGGCATTACATGCAAATTTTGATGAGCCAAGGAGGGTGGAAGAAGAGGACATTGAGGTCCTTGCCCAAGACTTCTTCAAATACCTCAAGAGGGATAAGGGAGAAAAGAATGAAAGAAGAGGTAGAAGAAGTGAGAAAAGAGAAAAAGAAAAAGAGAGGGAGGAGAGTGAAAATGAGAGAAGAGAAGGGGAGAAGAAAAAGGAGAGAAGGGAGAGGAGAAAAGAAAAGGAGAAGAGCAAGAGAAGAGAAAGGAAGGAGGAAGCACACAAGGCTACATGGGATGATTCTTCATCACCATCATCATCGTCTTCTTCCTTGCAAAGTAGAAGAGAAGTGGCTCACTCATGCTTCATGGCTATTGAAGATCAAAGTGAGGTAGATTCTAACTCTTGTTCTAGTAATTCATGCTCAACTAAGTCTTATTATAGTGATAACTCAAACTCTAGTGCAAATAATGAAAATTATACACATGTTGAGCTTCAAAATGCATTCCATGACTTAGTTAAACAATATGAGATCATTTGTGATAAAAACAAGAATGCTAGAAAGTTAATCAAAGATCTCCAAAGCCAAATTGAAACATGCATGAATGAGAAGAATGAGGTAGTTGCTAAACTAGAAAATTATGCATCAAATTTTGATAAATTAAAAGCAACACCTATAGATTGTGAACAATTAGATCTTCAAGCTTGTAATTTGCAATTAAGAAAAGATTTAGAAAGATTCACAAATGGAACTCATATGCTTAACATGTTATTGGGTAGTCAAAGACAATCTTTGCAAAAACATGGTTTAGGATACAACTCTAAATTGAAAAACCATGTATCTCACACTACACTAAATGGCAAGCATATGTTCATTAACCATAGTTCTTCAAGTGTGTGGGCTCCCAAAACCAAAATGGTTTGGATCCCAAAATCTAATGTTCAAGGACCCAAAGTTGTTTGGGTACCTAAGTCTACACTTGTAGGAGTTTGAGGAGGAAATTGGTGGTGACCGGGTGAGCTCAAGAGTCAAATTCAAATCCGGTTGCATCACCAAATGAGATTGGAGCTAAATTCGAATTCAACATTGGTATAAAATTCCTATCTATACAATTCATTTTAAATTAGCTCTAATCTAGTTTCATATGCTTAATTGACATATCATATAGTTCAAAATCATTAACTCTATTCATTGCAAATCATTTATCACATCCATTGATTCTAAATGTCAAATTTTAAATGGATGTTAGAATAAGGCTTAAGTTGAAACTTAAATGAACTTAACTTGAATCATACTCATTGTTTCCATTTAGCCTTATTGATAGGAGGAGCTTAAATATTATATCTTTTAGAGTAATGAAGTGCAAAATTTAAGGGGAGCAACTTCATTACAAGACATCCATATTCTATGCTTAAAGTCATATTTATTTTTATTTTTTGATGGATGTCAAAGGGGGAGAGATAATTAAGGGGGTAACTTGGAATTTGGCATAAAATTGAACAAAAACTATGCACATCCATAGGGGGAGCATTAATATGCATAGTTTACATATACAAATTCCATGTATTTAGATAGGATTAAGATATAGGTTGCCATCATCAAAAAGGGGGAGATTGTTGGCTTTTTGGCCTTAATCTATGTTTTGATGATTTAATTAACCTAATCTTAATTATGATGATGTAGAGTAGCACACATATTGCATTGCATGTATATTGTATTGTGCTAACCTCTACAGGTGATCAAGACTCAAGAAAGAAGGAAATGAAGTCAAGACATGTAATTAAAGCTAAATCGAAGACATGTAATCTTGATTTATTTTGAGTCTTAGGAACATGTGTAAATTGAGCATACAAGAGTTAAAAACCAAACACATACACAATAGGATCCCTATAGAAGTCACACACGAAATTTCACATTTTTTGGACTTCATTAGATCACCCAAACCTTAGTCGGAAATCACTTATAAACTTAAACCCAGATTTCCTGTGTGAACCGGTCGACCGAACCAGTTCTCAGTTCGACCGGTTTATCACAGAATCTCCACAGTGATTTTACCGAACTCTACCGGTCGACCGATGCTACATTTCGGTCGACCGATTCTGGATTTTCATATGACCGTTTTTCTTGTCGTATATGCCCAACGGTCGTATTCGTATTAAAACTATATACACCTCCATATACTTAACCAAACGGTCGAACCATGTGCCTAGTTCGGTCGACCGTTTAACCTTGTCAAGAATTCCCTGCTATCGGTCGATACGATTTCGTTCGACCGATCAAATTTTCCCTCTACCGAAACGCTTCTTCGGTCGACCGGTAACCCTGTTCGGTCGACCGTTTTCCTAATAGACTTAAGTGTTCGGTCGATCCACTCATATTTCAGTCGACCGTATTCTTATCGAACCCAAGCGTTCGGTCGACCGTTCCAAGTTTCGGTCGACTGGTTCTGGACAGATTTGCAGCCCGATTTTCTGCTTTGTGTATCTTGCACAAAACCCAATCAAATCTATCCCCAACGGCTAGAATACCTTAGGAGCTTATAAATAGAGGATCAAGACTTGTTGTTAACACAACTCTCCAACTCCAATTGTCCCAACTCATTAGAGAGAAACCTCAATCCTCAAAGCTCCCATTTCTACACTCTATAAGCCTAAACTTTACACACTTGATCAATTACTCATCCTACTCAAAGTGTGCTCAATTAGAGAGTGAATCCCACTCAGTTACAAGTGTTGTCAAAAGAAGCAAGGACTTCGGTGAAAGCCCGAAGTGTCCCTCTAGGATTGTGAGAGGAAGAATTCAAGCAAGCGAGGGTTGTTCGCGTTGCTTGTGGTGTAAAGGCGTTCTCTCCCGGCCCGGAACGGGGAGTGGATAGTGAAGACGTAGGCGGAGCTTACAAGAGAGGACTAGGACCCGGGTGGGGTGCCGAACCTCTATAAAAATGCCGTGTCTCTTTGTGGTTTGCATTTCCTGTTAATTTCCCTACTTGTTTTAAATTTGTTTCCGCTGCGTTTATTGCTTGATTAGTTAGGGATTAGATTAATAGTGATTAGTGGACCCATAACCCACACGATCCTACATAAGTGTTGTGTCTGTCCGGAATAAGTGTTGTGTCTGTCCGGAATAAGTAATGTGTCTGTCCGGAATAAGTCATGTGTCTGTCCGGAATAAGTGTTTTGTCTGTCCGGAATAAGTGTTGTGTCTGTCCGGAATAAGTTGTGTCTGTCCGGAATTTATTATTGTGTCTGTCCGGAATTTATTATTTCTGTCCGGTTTCCGTTATTTGTCTGTCCGGAAAGGTTTTATGTCTCTCCTAACTCATTCTTATTTGCAGGTTTGGCTTTGCGAGAAGTTCAAATTGGGGGATCCCAGTTCAGCATTTCCACTGTTCAACTGTTGGACGGAAATGTTTGGGAGACGTCAAATCCTGAGGAAATGGGAGGAACGCGGCATCAACTTGCATGGGATTTATGGTGCCAAATTTGAGTTGAAGGGCACTCCGACAATCAGCGAAAGGGAGCATGAACTGATGATAGAGGATCAAATTCGTCCTCCAGAAGCAACTCCTGCAAAAAAGGTCGCCTCGAAGGATACACCTTCAACATCAACTCTACCAAGGGTACAACTTAGTGAATGCAGCATTCCATGTGACCCACTGCTACAAGAATTGGAACTGAGTGAGGTTAAGACGAAATGGCTGCAAGCCGAAGCAGCCCTTAAGAAGGCGACCGAAAAAAATAACAGACTTGAGGAAGAACTGAGGATCTCTCAAGAGGAGTGTCGGAGGTTGAGACACGAAATCGGTCTTCAAGGACTCCGTGGGAAGGAGGAAAAGAGGAATAGGAGGGAGGAGGAAGAGAGGAAGAAGAGGGAGGAGGAAGAGAGGAATAGGAGGGAGGAGGAAGAGAGGAAGAAGAGGGAGGAGGAAGAGAGGAATAGGAGGGAGGAGGAAGAGAGGAAGAAGAGGGAGGAGGAAGAGGAGGGAGAAGGAAGAGAGGAAGAAGAGGGAGAAGGAAGACAGTAAGAGAAGGGAGAAGGAAGAGAGGAAGAGGAGGGAGGAGGAAGAGAGGAAGAGGAGGGAGGATGAAGAGAGGAAGAGGAGGGAGGATGAAGAGAGGAACATGAGGGAGGAGGAAGACAGGAAGAGGAGGGAGGAGGAAGAGAGGAGGATGAGGGAGGAGGAAGAGAGGAAGAAGGGGGAGGAGGAAGACAGGAAGAAAAGGGAGGAGGAAGAGAGGAAGAGGAGGGAGGAGGAAGAGAGGAAGAAAAGGGAGGAGGAAGAGAGGAAGTGGAGGGAGGAGGAAGAGAGGAAGAAGAGGGAGGAGGAAGAGAGGAAGAAGAGGGAGGAGGAAGAGATGAAGAGGAGGGAGGAGGAAGAGAGGAAGAAGAGGGAGGAGGAAGAGAGGAAGAGGAGGGAGGAGGAAGAGAGGAAGAAGAGGGAGGAGGAAGAGAGGAAGATGACGGAGGAGGAGGAACGGAAGAGGAAGGAGGAAGAGGAAGATAGGATGAGGAAGAAGAAGGAGGAGAAAGAGAGGAAGAGGATGAGGAAGGAGGAGGAACGGAAGATGGAGGAAGAGGAAGAGAGGATTAAGAAGAAGAAAGTGGAGGAAGAGAGGAAGGAGGAGGAGGAACGGAAGAGGAAGGAGGAAGAGCAAAAGACGATTAACTTGAAGAGGGAGGAGGAAGAGAGGAAGAGGAATGAGGAAGAGAAGACGAGGAAGGAGGAGGAGGAACGACAGAGGAAGGATGTAGAGAGGAAGAGGGAGAGGGAAACACACCCAACAAAATTGCGGACCAAAAGACCACGCTTGCGCACAGAAGATAGAGCCGAAGCGTACAGGAAATCTGGCCAAGAGGGGATAGAGAAGAAGGCCGCAGAAGCCAACAAAGAGATAGAGGAGGCCGAAGAAGCCTCCTAAGAGAGAGAGGAGGCCGAAGAAGCCGCCTAAGAGATAGAGGAGGCCGAAGAAACCGACAAAGATGTTCTGGCCGCCCATGTTTCCTCGACGAGACCTGATCTGGATGTGACCGCCTTGAGATCGTTGAAACCTGATGAGGTACAACGTTTATTGAATCTCACGGCTCCCGAACGCGACGAAAGAGAGGTGATCTGGAGGGGGGACCTCTGTAATATAACCCGTGAAAATCTCAAAGAAATAATAACGCGAAAATTGGAATTCAGCAACGAAACCATGAACGCCCTAATCGAGGTACTCGTCAGAAGAGAAGGGCCGCAAAAGGTTGTTTGCATATCAACCTTCGAATCGGGAAGAATTGTGGAGGGACAGGGAGGAGATATAATGGAAGACTGTCTACTCCTCAAAATTGTAGGACTAAATGCGGCGGAGACCATCATCGCACAACCATGCTGGAAGTCTGGCCACTGGACTCTGTTCGTTGCTCACGGACCGAGATCACAGTTCATTCAGTACAACAGTATGTCCCGTTCGCTGGGAAAAGGTGAAGATCCTTCCTGGTGTCTCGGAATTCATGAATGCACAACATTTCAGTTGATGTAATTTTGGCAAGAGTTGTTGAAGGTAGATTGGCCGCTGATAGTTGAGAGGAAGGGTAGCCAACGACAGCTAGCCGGGAGTAACGACTGCGGGACATACGTTTTGTACTGGATGAAGTGTTTGATGGTGAATGCTGATCCGACGAAGCCGAAGCAGACCAAGGTTATCCACCGTGTGAGGGGCGAATTGGCTAACTGGTTACTTGAAGACTCTGGGGTGTGCGGTCAACAATAATCGGCCAAAAATACTTGTTTTACTTTACACCATTAATTGTTACATAAACCATTGTTTTTATAGCTTATACATGTTCAAATTACATAGACTATTTGTTAATTTTTATACGGTTGTTACGAACAATACATGGATGAATGATTAGTGTTGGGTTGAATGATTGGAACGTAAACCGGACGGACATAAAACGTAATCCGGACAGACATAAAACGTAATCCAGACAGACATATAACGTAATCCGGACTGACAAATAACGTAATCCGGACAGACAAATAACGTAATCCGGACAGACATAATACGTAATCCGGACAGACATAAAACGTAATCCGGACATACATAATAAATTCCGGACAGACACAATAATAAATTCCGGACAGGCACAACACTTATTCTGGACAGACACAACACTTATTCCAGACAGACACAACACGTATTCCGGACAGACAAATGACTTATTCCGGACAGACACATTACTTATTCCGGACGACCACATGACTTATTCCGGACAGACACAACACGTATTCCGGACAGACACAACACTTATTCCGGACAGACAAAACACTTATTCTGGACAAACACGACTTATTCCGGACAGACACATGACTTATTCCGGACAGACACAACACTTATTCCGGACAGACAAAACACTTATTCCGGACAGACACATGACTTATTCCGAACAGGCACAACACTTATTCCGGACAGATACAACACTTATTCCGGACAGACACAACACGTATTCCGGACAGACACAACACGTATTCCGAACAGACACATGACTTATTCCGGACATACACATTACTTATTCTGGACGACCACATGACTTATTCCGGACAGACACAACACGTGTTCCGGACAGACACAACACTTATTCCGGACAGACAAAACACTTATTCCGGACAGACACAACACTTATTCCGGACAGACACAACACTTATTCCAGACAGACACAACACATATTCCGGACTGACACATGACTTATTCCGGATAGACACATTACTTATTCCAGACAACCACATGACTTATTCCGGACAGACACATGACTTATTCCAGACAGACACATCACGTATTCCGGACAGACACAACACCTATTCCGGACAGACACAACACGTATTCCGGACAGACACATTACTTATTCCGGACGACCACATGACTTATTCCGGACAGACACACTACTTATTCCGGACAAACACAACACTTAATCCGAACAGACAAATAACTTAAACCGGACAGACAAATAACGTAATCCGGACAGACATAAAACGTAATCCGGACAGACATAAAATGTAAACCGGACAAACATAAAACGTAAACCAGACATAATAATAAGTTTTACATATTATTAAGAAGGTTGAAGTTTTACATAGAGTAATTGCAACAAAAGACATAATCAATAATCAAGGAGGAACTCCCTCGTAATACAAACTCATGTCCCAATCATTGAAGTCGTGATCCCCAAGTTTGGGTGCGACTGGGTGCAGCGACAGTGAAGCCTTCTTCCTGATGATTCTCCTATCGTTACTTTTAATTATTTTCTCAGACAAAGAAACCCGTCGTTTGCTCGGTGGTCTGCCTTTCCGTCTTATCTTATCCGGATTGAGAACGAATGTACCCTCCAGGCCAGGATCAGCTCGTTGCATACGTTCCTTAAGCAAGTCAAGTGCCTCAACCGCATGAAGATATCTGTCGTGTGAGACGAAAGTGGCCTGGGCGATCCAAACCGTACGACCCATTATGTCGTCATGGTGACGAAGCGCATTGTTCTCCATCATGCCATTTTGAAGGGAAAACTTGTCTCGATAGCTCCTTCGGATGTCCTTCCTCCATCTATTGACGATGTAAGACTCGGGGAGCAACGCGTTGGGACGTAGTCGTGCAATAACAACATAAACGTGACAACAAAGGAGCGTGATGTGATCAAACATTCTGCAATTGCATGACCACTTCACATCTCTAATTTGCACTGCAAACCGTTTCGACAATGGGAGCATATGTGTCAATACATGTTCAGTCACATTGAAGTTGAATGTGTCCTCCTCGTTAAACTCGTCTGTGATATCGCAGTACATCATCTTCCCAATTTCTAATTTCACCTTCTTGAAGACCCCCACCGTATACAACTCGCTCAATTGCCTCTCGAATGGATATTTCGAAATCAATTGCGGAGCCTTATGAATACAATCGAAATCCGACTGAGCTTCCTTCTCATACTTGTGGCGGAGTGCGAGTTCGTATTGTTGAACGAACTGCTTTAGTGTCGTCCTAGATATGAGGTACTTATCAAAAAAGGCGTGCATACTCTCACTTCTCTGGGTTGATGCCATTCCGGCGAAAAAACAATCTCGCGCAAATGCAGGTACCCAGTACTCTCGAATTGGATAAATGGATTGGAGCCAACAATTGTCGTGGAACTCGAAATCATCGAGAAAACCCTGCCAATTACGCTCAAATTCAGCCGGAGTCTTGGAATCGAATACACAGATTTTGAGCTCAAACAACGTATGCTCCCGGTACTTCGTGGGCAGCTTCACAGGCACTTTATTCATTATGTGCCATATACAAAATCTGTGTCGCGCTTCAGGGAACACAGTCCTCACCGCCGCAGTTATGGAGCCACATTGATCTGTTATGATCACCGGGGGGCTTATATCTGCACATAACGTAAACCATGTAAAAACATATGGTAAACCGGACAGACATAAAACGTAAACCGGACAGGCAAATAACGTAAACCAGACAGACATAAAACGTAAACCGGACAGACATAAAACATAAACCGGACAGACAAATAACGTAAACCGGACAGACATATAACGTAAACTAGACAGACAAATAACGTAAACCGGACAGACATATAACGTAAACCGGACAGAGAAATAACGTAAACCGGACAGACATATAACGTAAACCGGACAGACAAATAACGTAAACCAGACAGACATATAACGTAAACCGGACAGACAAAAAACGTAAACCAGACAGACATATAACGTAAACCGGACAGACAAAGTACGTACCGTTCATGCACGTCAACCATGTTTGGAACAACCAAATGTAATTTTGTGTCATCTCGGAAGAGAGGAGTGCGCAACCGAGAAGGACGGACTGGTAATGGTGATTTACCCCCACAAATGGGGCAAAAGGCATGTCGTACTTGTTGGTTACGTAGGTTGTGTCGAAACATATGACATCTTCAAAGTAAGAGTACGCAGCTCGAGAACGACTGTCGGCTCAGAATACGTTTCGTAGTCTTCCTTCGTCATCCATATCCATTACGTAAAAAAACTGGGAATCATTCTTCTACATCCTGATGAAATAATCTTGGATAGCTTGGGCATCGCCTGGTCCCATCTTCGGGTTTCTAACCTCGTACACAACATTCCTGCAAAACACAATTTTTATGACAAAGCAAAATGGGTAACATCAACCTAGTTAAGTAGAAAACAAAACACCTTAGGTCCCCTCGTTGAAAGACAATTTGTCATGACCTCCGGCTTCGACCACAAAAGATTGCATGGTCTTGGCGGACGATATCCCGGCAACATCATTACACGAAATGCGTGCTCTAGCGGAATCCGGGACGGATCGTTTTTGTCGGAGGAAGCGCATCTGGTCGTCCGACAGCATGGCGTGGTTATGTTGGAGATCTACGTAGTTATTACGTAGCCTTTGGATGGATTTCCGGAGACCCTGATCCGAGCAGTGCACTCGACCCTACCGGATAACCTATGTTTTGGTCTACCTTCACCTTGGTTTCCCGGAGCATTACCCTCCTTGAAGCAAGTAAGAGTAGCCCGTATAACAACACCACGATCGTAATGAGATTGCCTTATCTTCACACCAAAACCACAGGAATCGGCATAGGAAACGTAAAATGCTTTGGCTTCTTCGAAGGAAGGAAAATACATCTTCTCTTGCGGGACGTTTGAGGCATGCGCCGGCTGTGAGGACACATTAACGAGTGCCATTACAGTACAACAAAAAGGAGGAAGAAGAAGGAAGGGTTCATAGGATCCGAATAAGGTAGCCAAAACATTTTGTATCTCCGTGAAGCGCCAAAAAAGAAGAAATGGAGGACGTGCTGATTTGAGGAGCATTAAATGCGATTGTGGACGCATAGGGAAAATAAAAGAAAAAGACAACATTCCGGAGTAAGTAGCACGCTTGTCCGGAATAAGTGTTCCAACTATCAGGATTACATAGTAACTGTGTCCAGAATGAGTCATGCACTTGTCCGGAAAAAAAAGGAAATGAGTAAAAAAATAGGTGACGTGAAACCCTAAGGGATCTTTAGTAGATCTCCGTTGAGTGCCAAAAGAAAAGGTGGTATCTCCGTAGATATGCATTTAATGCATCGGGAAGACAAATAAGAAAGACATCATTGCTCTGAGAAGCTTAGTGTACATGCTGACTGGATGCTGAATGGACAATATTTCTCCGCCACGTAAGTAGCGTCAGTGACGCGCACGTCTACTAAACATTAACCGATATATATAGCTTTGGGATTTTTGCTTGGGTGTTCTTGCAAAAGACGCTTATTAGACCTTTGCTCTTCTGAAATTTTTTATTGGTCACAAACACTTGCAAAACTCAATATTTACTTTAGTGCATTTCATGTGTAACACCGTTGATGCAATTCTGTTAGCTTCTTACGCCATTAATGGAAAACAGTAGGTGTTTAACCACGTTAACCACACGCAACGTGGTCCTACAACCGCTAGTTGACGTATAGTTCGGTCGATCGTTCCAAAGTAGGTCATCCAAATGTGGAAGTTCAATAAATTATGTGAGGTATCTGTCTTCTTAAAAATGGACGTCGGAATGAGATTCAGACGTCCATTTTTGGGGTTCCAGTGATTCTATGAAATCTTTGTCAGCTTGGAAATGGACGACTGAATCCCACTCGGTCGTCCATTTCCGGGAGTCAGTAAATCCCTCGAAGTGTCTGTCATCTTAGAAATGGTCATCCGAAAGGGATTCAGACGACCGAACTTGAAGCGTTAGTGAACTTATTAACCTTTACCCCATTCCACTGAGACATAACCCTTTCCTTTTTTCACCCCTCTCCCTAACCTCTATCTCATAAAATAATAACAATGAGAAATAAGCATGTGAAATTTCATTGCTAAAAGGGACGGTAGCAGTGATACAAAAGCAAATTCACACGAAAAACAAATAAATCACCAATCAAATAAATAGGTCTAAGGGATCGGCTTGTTCATATTTTGAAGTAAATCCATGATTTCAATTTGTGAATTGATAAATGCTTTACAAGAGTCTCTAACCACACGAATTTGTTGTTGGTTTCGTTAAGAGAATTCGATGTCGCTACTTGTTAAACATGGAATTCAGATGTTGATTTAATTAAAGCATCCATTCTTGCAAGTGCAAAAGCTCACATATGAATTCCATTCGGACGACTGTTTCGAAGATCACA
Organism: Triglochin maritima; assembly: GCA_963682175.1. NCBI lineage: Eukaryota > Viridiplantae > Streptophyta > Magnoliopsida > Alismatales > Juncaginaceae > Triglochin > Triglochin maritima. The sequence goes on along the minus strand of OY821773.1, from coordinate 35,070,800 downwards.
GAAATGGACGGCTGAATCCCATTTTGTCGTCCGTTTCCAAGCCAACATAGATTTCATTAGAATTATTTGAACTCCAGAAACGGATGTCTGAATCCCATTTGGACATCCGTTTCCAAGAAGACAGACACCTCACAGAATTTACTGGACTTCTAGGTTCAGATGTTCGGCTTTGGAAAGGTTGACTGAACTATACGTCAAGTAGCGACTGTAGGACCACGTTACGTGTGGTTGACGAGGTCAAATACCACATGTTTTCCGTTAATGGTGTCGGAAGCTAACAGAATTCCGTCAACGAGGTTACACAGCTGGTACACCAAAGAAAGTAATTTGTGGATTTTGTGCCTGATTGACATCATATCATGTATATATTTGTGTCTTATATCCTTTATTTTTAGCCTATGAAATGGTACGTAACGAGTTTTATGTTGAAGTTTCAGGAATACACAGGTTTGAAAAAAAGAGACACAAAAAGGAGTTAAAAGCAAGGAAAAGGATTAAGTTGCAAGACTTATGGACTGAGATGCAAGAGAGAGGGACCCAGATGTAAAATAAAAGGACCAATGTGTAGGATTGTGAGGGTATCATTCTAATCACTTTTATCCCTAATTACCTACTTGTTTAATCGATCAAGTATCTGCAGCAGAATTTAAACAAATAAACAAGCAAGTAAGGAAAGACAGGCAAACCACAAGGAGTCGGGGGATTTTTTATAGAGGTTCGGCACCCCACCCGGGTCCTAGTCCTCTCTTGCAGGCTCCGCTCTGATCACCGAGCTACGCTCACGACTTCACTAACCACTCCCCGTTCCGGGTCGGGAGAGAACACCTTTACAATCTTCAAACTCGCGAACAACCCTCGCCGAGCTTGACTTCTCCTCTCACAATCCGAGAGGATCACTTCGGGCTCTCACCGAAGTCTATACTCTTGTCTTGGGCTTTCACCAAGATCCTTGCTTCTTTGACAACAATGGTTGAGTGGAATAACACTCTCTAATCTTGAGCACACTTGAGTAAGATATGGAATTGATTACTAAGTGTGGAAGGTTTTGAGCTTTTGAGTGTGTGGAGCTTTCTCTCTAATGTAGGGGACAAATAGTAGTGGGAGAGTTGTGTTAAAATGTGTTTTACAACTCTATTTATAAGCCCCTAAAGAGTTATAGGCGTTGGGGATGAAATGGGTAAAGATTGTGTAAGATACACAAAACATCAATTGACATGGACCCAATTCTGATAAAGTTTGGTCGACCGAATCGGGCATAACAGTCGACTATTTGGCAATTTTGACCAAGGTTCGGTCGACCGGTTAAGGAACGGTCTACCGCCAAAGGCTATGACTTAGGTACACTTAAGTGATTGGTTGAACACCAAGATAGGTTCCGTCGATCGATTTGTAACAGGCTCTACGGGGTTGACAAACAAGATCATATTCGGTCGACCGAAACAAGGTCCACGGTGGACAGAAAACCAACATACAGTTTGGGTTTGTGGAGTTATCATACATTTGGTCGACCGAACAAGGTCCTCGGTCGACCGATACACTAAATGTATTTTGGGTATATGGACATAATACGAATACGACCATTGGGTATATTACGACAAATCTAACGGTTTGATAAATATGTTAACTCGGTCTGGACGGTCGGATAAATAAGTTTACACGGTCGGCCGAAAAGGTCTAGACGGTTGACCGAAAAGGTCTAGGCGGTTGACCGAAACTGTGCAGAAAAACACCAACTAGATAATTGATCACTCTATATGGGCAGACAGTTCAGGTTAAATGTTTAGTGTTTTTCGGTCTAAGTTTGAGTGATCTATTGAAGTCCAAATTATGTGAAATTTTGTGTGTGACTTCTATAAGGAACCTAGTGTGTATGTGAGTTGATTTTAGCTCAAGTATGCTCAATTTACACAATGTTCCTAAGACTCAAAGAAATGCAAATTACATGTCTTCAAATGAGCTTGATTACATGCCTTGACTTGATTTCCTTTCTCCCTTGAGTCTTGATCACCTGTAGAAGTTAGCACATAGCAATATATATGCAATGCAATATGTGTGCTACTCTACATTGATTACAATTAAGATTAGGTTCATTAAATCATCAAAACATAGATTAAGGCCAAAAAGCCAACACAATGAGCAAATCAAGAAGCTCCACGCCATCATGAGTAGTATTTTTGCAATTAGATCCGGGCCGAACCATCAACAACCAAATTGGGTTCATCAAACAACAATAAATCAATCCAGAACCGAGACACCCAAAACCAGACCCCATCATCATATTCCAGACCGCCAATGGGTTGTCCCAAACCGCCAATTGGTTGTCCAAATTGCTCCAAACAGCTCATGGTTTAGTCGGATGTTCGATTATGTTGTTTTATGTCCATTTATAATATGCGTTTAGTCCCATTCCGGGGGATTGTCCCAGGTTACCTTTTTTAAGACTATATATAGAACTCTTCCTCTTCCTTTGTAATACATCTCATCTCTTGGTGGCCATTCACTCTACTAGGAGTAAAGCCTTGGAGCAAAACTCTGGTGGAGAGAGACTACTTGTAACCTGAGTGAGCAATAAAAAATATTTTGTTAGTTTCTTTGTGTTTCTTTTAAGTCTTGCATGTTTAGTTGATTTCATTTGTTTTAATCTTCGTAGAAAGTAGTAGCATGTTTTCTTTCCTTAATATGAATGTTAGCTTAAAAATATGTGAGTAGTTCCATACCCCTTTGGGGGGTGGAGATGATGTACATATATGTTGTGAAGTTTGGATGTTTGATGAATTTTTGATTGTATAGACTTGCATGTTTATATGTTCATCGGGGTGTTTTAATCATCTACATGTTGGGGGATTTTTGATGTGTTGTGCCATAAGATTTAGACACTTCCCATGCTTAGTTTTCTCATGTTTATTGACTGAAATTTCCTGTTGATTATGCTACATGTTAGTTATGTGTTTGTATTTGTGTTTGTTTGCTTGATTGATTGAAGAAACTTTGCCTTGATGGTTTTGCCATAACATTTAGACACTTCCCATTCTTAGTTTTGTTCTTCACATGAGTTCCTAGTTATTTATGAGTTGTAACATTTAGACACCTCTCATGCTGAGCCTAGTCTTATGCTAATCAAGTAGTAATTGCCGATACATTGTGTGAATGGATTGATTTATTTTGCCAAATCTTTAGACACTTCCTATGCATGAAAACACACACATGACACACATATATGCTTACATGCATCATTCATCACTTATTTCACTTCATATGTGCACACACTCCACCCTTTAGGGGTTTCCATTCCCGAATTCCAGCTTGTTGTCTTTGTTAGTTTAGTTTCATTGTTGCGTGCTTTCATTTCCTTGTTTGTGCTTACTAGTTTAGTTTGGTCTTGTTTAAGCATAATCAACTCTTCTCCCCTCTTTTCCCACTTGCCTTCGAAAGAACCAAAGTCGACACACCTCCCTGTGGATCGACCCGTATTTGCCACGTCTTCACCGCCGCCGTGCACTTGCGGTAACTAAAAGAAACACATTAGTGCCCTTTCCTTGAGTATATATTTTTAATTTTTTACAAGGAAATAAGATCGGTTTTCATATTCAACAATTTCATGTACAAGACTCCCTAATTACATTTCAATATATATTGCATATTATATAATATCGAAGTACATATATTGGATCACTTCGAAATACATATTGTCAAACCCTTTTAACCAATCGAAAGTCGAATTGCACGTCGGTTCACTTCAGAATTTCCTCCAAGTGTTCACCAAACTCTAAATAGGATTAGAGAGCGTAGCTAGCAAATAATCTCTAATGCTAGGTTAGAATCTAGCTAATAACCTCTTTATGCTCCAAAATTATTTAATCTCCAACACTTTAATTAATCTAGAGATTTTCTGATGGAAAGATGGAGTAAAATATGGAGAGGAGAGAATTTTGCATTTGTTCAACAAGTGAATAGAGAAGAGATCTATTTATAGGGCATCCTCAAACCCACATCATATGTAAACCACTTATCCATGATCTCTTATTAATTTCTCCACTAAACCAATCATATTTTGACACATCATCATCCCATAACCTCCTTTGACCAAGTTGGATAATATTCAACCATGATCAGCAAAATTCTCTTATTAATTCAGACAAAATCCTGGGGAAACGGTCGACCTAAATAGCTCAACCAGTCGACCGTTCGATTATCTAAAAGATAATTTCGGTCGAACGGTAAGCTTAGACGGTCGATTGTGTCACTACCAGGAAGTCTCTGTTATTTTCAGTCGGTTTGTGTTTCCTGGCGGTCGACCGATCCCTACAAAGAACACTCATGATAATTTTGGTCGAACCACGAAACACACCGGTCGACCGTTCCCTTACTAGGAATGCTCCTAATAATTTCGGTCAAACCACGTGTCCAGTCGGTTGACCATTTCCGAACTCAAAAGTTACTGTTAAATTCGGTTGACCGGTCCCCGAAAAATGTTTGACCGTTTTTCAATATTTTTGACTTTACAAATTATGGATCAATATCCGAAAAAAATTGAGCTTTGGGGTTTTATCAAATTCATATGTTATAATGTTGTGAATCATATTATATTTTGTAATATATCATCACATATAATGCCAAACATTATACTTCATAATATATACACATTTCATACAAATTTATTTCTTTATTCTAACCATGTCGTAATCACGATATATTGATTTTATTAGTTTACCGTATGTATACTAGTTGACATCACATGAAATTAACACATCACTAAAATCATACTTTTTATCTCCCAATTTTGTTGTGTGACCTTTATGTGGATCTAAGTTATATTGACAATGATATAAAACAATTTATATCATAAACTATAAACAATATCCAGCTACAGATTATAGTTACCCAAATAACAAATATCTTTTGCTCTCTGGAACAGAACATGATCCATTTATTGATATGAAATAATATCACTTGTGTCTATCAATTGCCTCATGATATTAGAAATATTGTACAAAGTAGAAATGTGTCATTTTGTATTACATATTCCTTTTTTGGTCTCTTAAGTTAATTATAAATATGTAACTATACAGAAGTTACATTGTGTGCATTATAATTTTTCTTTATCAAGTAACCCAATAACATTATCACTCAAGTAAATAGGGGCAATGATAATATTTTGACATATGATTTTTCCCCGCGCAAGTTATATACAACCAATTAATATCTTTATCATTATACGTAATAATAACTTTTGATAATAATCAAATTATATACTTCCCATGTGAAAAAGACATGTCTCGTATCATAGGATTGAAAGAAACAATGAAAACATTATGACGCAAACACAATTCCCTAATATTTTATTTGCTAGGTCTATTCAATATATAAAAGTAAACACTTTCTCTTTTCTCTTTTATATACTTATGTTGTTAAATATTTGTAGAACTATAATATCCTTTAACTAACATGACAATCTTATATTGGTAATTAATGTATCATGTTAATCACCATGATTGTGAATTACTTTTGATTTATGTAACCATTATCTTTAAAAGCTTCACAGTTAAGGACCAAGAATTTTTTCACTAACTCTTCTAAAAGAAGAATACATTAATCAAGGAACAAAATGTTTATACATTCAATTTATAATAAAAGACATATAAAAATACTTTTACAACATACATTCCTTTCAGTAGTGAGTTTTGCAAGTGTTTGTAACCAATGAAAAACTTCGGATGAACAAATGTCTAATAAGCCTCTTTCGCAAGTGCAGCCAAGCAAAACTCCCTTATTCTTTTACTTGCTTTCCGTAAACTGACATAAAATGGGAACGCAACATACATCAGCAGATCCACGTAGAGTTGTGGGGGCACACGCCCCGTTGAACTTTTGGAAAAAGTTAAAAATATAATTTATCCAACGTATTGAAAAAGTTGTGAAATTACAAAGTAAATGAGAAATGTGAAGTTGGGTAAAAGAAGACTAAAACTTATTTAGACATTTGAATAGAAGTTATTTCATCATGGGTTTGGGAATGGAGTAACATCTTTAACATTATATAAAAGAGTCATGATACACGTACGCGCTTTAGGTCATCATCCATGTCATTATTTGTGTGTTTAAAAATATAATTTCCAATAAAGTAAGAGATAGTTCGTTAAAATGCAGTTTCTGATAAAGCAAGAGACAATTTAATTTCCCGTTAGTAGACATTTTAAATGCAAAGAAAATACCCACATTTTTCCCACGTGAGACCCACATCAGTCTCGCGGGACACACACCAGTCCCGCGCGAGACACGTACAACTCCCATGGGACATACATCTATGCATCTTGAAATGCCAACGATCACGTGCATTGGGAAACCAACAAATGCCTAGATTATTAAGTCATCACTTTTGAAAACAAATTAAATAGTTGATAAAATGTTCCACGTGCATGCAACTTAAAGGAATCATGTGTCTCCACATCAGGAGCACAATAAAGGGCGTTTTAAATGGAATCCATAAATCATACCAACAAAGACTATCACTTATTTAAGATAATATTGAGATTGTGTCAAATTTATCATTTATGTAAGCTATATTTAAATTGTGATTGGCAATTTTGGAAGTCTGATTACTTCAAATTTGATTATAAATAAATAGGTCGCATGTTGTGATTTGTGATTAGTTTTTTATGCTTAGTTTATAGGTTTAACAAACTATTGCGAACTTGTTTTGTTTTGTTCTACCTTAGTAAATTCTGGATGTTCTACAATGGTTGATAACTAATTAAAGTTTGTATTTATTTTTCTTTTGTGGTCTTTCATTAAGGTAAGATGACAAGATCTTATAAAATAAAAACCAATTGTTGTCATGTCGTTTCCTGATGTCCCAGAACATAATATTGGAAAAGAGTAAAAAAACAAACAAATGTTTTTACGGTCTTGCTATGCATTCTAGTGTAATAAAATATTTTGTAATGTTTTACCCCACTGATATAATTTAATTTTTGGATCCGCCACTGGCAACATACCCATTGTGCAGTAGAGAATTAACGTTGTCGAGATGATGTATTTGAGTTTTATAGCCAAGCAAGCACGAGTCTGCAAACGAGGTGGTCTATCGCTTGGCCATTTGGCCTATCATCAGGGCAGATGTCCACATGGGAGGTGGCAGGAATGATCGTTTAAGAGTACACAGATGGGTATGTTGAAAATTGATCTTAATCCATCATAGTTGACAGTCAAGTCATGAAAGGTGATGAGTCATCAAGTTGGAAGATGAAAAGATGATGAGAAGATGAAACGATATGTCACATCCATTGTAATGATTTGATTTGAATTATTTTGATTGCTTGTCATTAGCATAAAAGGTAGAAGATCAAAAGTCCTCTCAATGTAGAGGGAGTGCAAGAGTCATTCCTAATACTATAAATATCATACAAAGTCATGTATGTAAATGTGTGAGAAGTGCAAAAAAGATTAGAGAGTACGAATTTAGGTCTTTCTCTTCTACCTCCACCACAAATATCGAGACAAGACCACCATATTATCTCCAACAAACTGGTATTAGAGCCATGTCGAGCTCAAGTACGACCCCGTTCGGTCAAGTTATGTTGTCCCGCCTGTCGAAGTCCAATTACGACAATTAGAGTGTTCATATGTGCAAGAACATGGGAGTTGGTCGAGAACGACTTTGAGGAGGAGTCGGAGGTCATGAACGCCAACCAAAGGAAGGTGGAGAAGGAGATGTGAAAAAGAGATCAAGGAGCAATGTTTCTTCTCTTTCAAGCGGTCGATGAGGTCGACTTTGAGAAGATTCGGGAGCAAAGACGTCTAAGGAGGCGTGGGAAATTCTGGAGAAGGGATATAAGGGTGCAGATCGTGTGAGGCAAGTGTGCCTCCAAGTGCTTCGAGGCGAGTTCGAAGCATTGAAGATGAAGGAGGGGAAGGAGTGACCAACTATATCACAAGGGTGCGCATGGTTGCGAACCAATTGAAAAGAAATCGAGAGGAGTTGAGGGAAGGGAGAGTGGTGGAGAAGATCTTGCGTTCTCTCACTAAATGCTTTGAAAATGTGGTGTGTGCCATCGAGGAATCAAAGAACCTCGAGATGACGATCGAGGATCCTTCTAGCTTGTTGGAGGCACATGAGCAAAGGAGGAAGAAGAAGCAAGATGTCTTGGAGGAGGCGTTGCAAGCGAAGATGTCGCTTAAGGAGGAGAAACCTCACAACGTAGATCGTGGAAGAGTTTGTGATTATGGAGGCTGTTCAAATAAGAAGGAGGGCAAGTGTTTTAAGTGTGGGAAGCGTGGTCATTTTGCGAACGAGTGTTGGTCGCAAAAGAAGATGGAGGAGAGCTCTAACCGTGGTCATGAAGGCCGAACATCCAAGAAGGTTGTTGAATGCTTCAATTGTGGGAAGCGTGGACACTTTGCTAGTAAGTATTGGTCAAAGAAGAAGGTGGAAGAGAGAGTTCGAACCTTGTTGCCGAGGAGGAAGGTGCCCATGGTGATGGAGTGGTTTTTCTTGCCAAATGATTGACATCATATCATGCATACATTTGTATCTTATATCCGTTATCTTTTACCTAAATAATGTTGCGTAACGAGTTTTATGCTTGAGTTTCAGGAATAAACATGATTGAGGAGGAGAGGCATAAAAGGACCTACGAGTAGGAAAAATGACTGATTTGAGAGACCTAGGGACTAAGATGCAAAGGAGAAGGGCCTGAATGTAAGCCCAAAGGACCAATGAGCAAATTAGGAAACTCCACACATCATGGGGAGTATTTTGGCAATTTGATTCGTGTCGGAGCTCCAACAACCGACTTGGATACATCATACATGAAAAAAGCCATCCAGAAAAGCCTACAAAAATTCCAGACCAGATCCAAACCCTGTAGACTTCCAATTGGCGGTCTGCGACCGCTCATCGGCGACCTACCAAGCCCCACATCAAAGGTCTCAGCACCATAATTACCAACCTCCTCAAGCCTCATTGTCGAGTTATTCTAACCAAACTCCACTGCCCCAGCAGGTTGACACGAAGGACCCCACTCTAATAAAGCCTTGAAGCGTTCATACAGAGCACACAAACCATGTTTGCGGCTAGCAAAAATTCAGTCAAATCATTGGAAATGCAAGTTAGCCAGTTGGCTCATCAGGTGCATGAATGTGAGAAGGGTCAGTTGCCAAGTCAACCCGAGGTGAATCCTTGGGGTACCCATTCTCAAGGAAAGCCACCAATGCCTCATGCTACCTCTGAACTGACCCATCATATTAATGTGATTCATACTTTGAGGTCTGGTAAGGAGGTTGATAACCACATTGGGGTGCCTTCCTTGCAATCACCATCTCTTGGTGTCACCAGACCTGCGGTGATACCTGCATCTATAAGGGAGCCGGATCTTGAGGTTCCCTCAACAAATACTTCTAGGAAGGAGCTTGATCCTGAGGTTCCTTCTACATTTATTTCGACAATGGGGCTGAACCCTGAGGTCCCCTTGTCTCATCTTGTGTCGAATGAATCAGATTCTAAGGTTGCCACTCATGTTTCTTTAGACCAGAATTCTACAGCATGACAAGATGCTTGAGATCTTTCGGTAAGTTAAGGTGAACATCCCTCTGTTTGAGGTGATTCAGCAAATGCCACCTTATGCCAAGGTTCTCAAGGACTTATGCACCAAGAAGAGAAAACTCATGTTCCAAAGAAAGCTTTTCTTGCGGCTAACATGAGTTCTTTGTTGGTACAACCCAGACAAGTCAAATATAAGGACCCTGATTGTCCTACTATCTCTTGTGTGATTGGTGATGTTTCCATACATCGAGTTTTATTGGACCTTGGTGCATTTGTTAATCTTCTGCCATATTCAGTCTACGTCCACCTCGGTCTTGGAGACCTCAAACAAACAAAAACCACTCTTCAATTGTCTGATAGGTCTATGAAGAAACCGACGAGCGTGGTGGAGGATGTGCTAATCAAAGTGGGAGAGTTCATTTATCCAGTCTATTTATTTGTTTTTGATACTGAACCTGTGCCAAACCCACTTGGACAAATTCCTGTTAATTAGGGGTGACCATTTCTTGTGACTTCCAATGCCTTGATCAATTATCGTAATGGTCTGATGTGCTTGACTTATGGTAGTCAATGCGCTGATTTCAATATCTTCACCATCGCAAGAAGCCAGGTGCCTTCGATGACCCTGTTGGGTCAACCTTATCCAGGGCATGGATGAGATTGAAGTTGAAGGCACCTTCAAGTATTTCAGGGAATTGTTTGATTGAGATCCTGATGGTGGTGAAGATGTTTCTCTTGGGCTGACACAAGAAGGTGTCTTATCTTGTGACAATGTGGCATTTGAGCCACATCCTTTCGATCATGTGGCTCTTGAGCCACAAGATACCATTTTTGTGGCCTCTGGCCACCTGCTCTTCACTTTGTGTCTATTGAGGACCCTATGTCGGTTAAAAATCAACTGCCTGATACCTTTTATTTCAAACAACCTGACAAAGACTTACCTCTCATTCATGCCTCCTATCTTCCTCACTCTCAAGAGGCTTCAAACGACCACAATGCTTATAAGAGTGTCAGGTAATTCTGTTTTTGGACTTTGTCATCTGGGTAATAAGTCTAGGGTGTCACCTTGTGGGGATGAAATGATCCTGGTACACCCAAACATCGGTTGGAGGGTATACATTGATAACCCTCAACTTTGTCATGGAATGGAAACATTTTTGTTCCCATTTCCATTCACAGATCCTGCTTTGGAGAGGCATGAACCACCATTCGTGGTTCATAAACCTCTCAACAATCCTTCTGTTTCGTATGTTGCCCATGTAGGTGCATTTCTGGCTCGAGAGATGGTGAGTTCATATTTGATGTCCCTTGACATATGAACATGGGAGCCCATTGTTGTACATAGTTATATTTCAAAAAGAAAGATAAAAAGAAGAAGAAGAAGAAGAAAAAAACTCCATGAGCGAGCATTGATTGTTGTGGGATCCAACCCGTGTGTATTTGGGCCATATTTGTTTCACGTATCTGAATCCCTTCTTTAGCATCTCGCAGGTTTTGAAGGGATTCGGGTTTGTGTCCATCAACATAACCATGAACTTCCCTTTTTACTTCATGTTGGTGAGATCTCTTCTTTTTCATACATAAATCCATGTAGTATCATGCTCACATTCATTGAGGACAATGCATGAAGTAGGTGTGGGGGGTGTTTTACGTGTGTACATAGTCGAGTTTTTTTCCTTTGGTTTTTTTCTTTTGTGTGCATTGTTAGGGTCATGTTAGTGTGTTGCATTTAATATCGATATATCTGCTTGCCATGATCCGTGGGTGACTTGTCTTCTTTTGCTTGCCTAGTACTTTACAATTATCACAATTCTTTCAAAATCTTCATGTGCTTGTGAAAGAAATTTTTTTGTGGGTTTTGCGTTGTTTAGCATGTGCAAACCGTTGTGAGGCAAAGTAATAAGAAAGCTCCCAAAATTGTCTTGAACTTGATGCATTAGGTTATCTAGTACAATGGCTTTAGGACTTATCTAGTCATTAGGATGCACCCCGGTCTTCCTTCGAGGGGCGAGAATCATAGGGTTTCAGCACTCAAATAATTAAAGAAGTCCACCCTGAACCTAATGAGTCAATAATTCGTGTATGTTAATATATGGAAGTTTGTTGTAGTCAAGGACCCTTTAACTCTTGTTGTGAGACATTAAGTGTTGGGGTTTTGGTTCATGTGTAGATAAGAAATTAGTGAGTAGATGTTCTCTCTTGTCGTACGACTCATATCACTGGGGAAATTAGGACTGAGGGGACTTTGTGCCTGATGCTTTTAAGTCATCTAACTTGGGATGCACTGACCGAACTCCCGTTACACGGGTGGTACGGATTGCCCTATGTGGAGATGTGGGAAAAGGTGTACGTGATAGTGCAAGTCATCATAGGCAATGATGCACGAAACCTGACCCTGGGAGAATCAAACACCAACTAGACAGAAAAAAAGAGAAAAAAGAAAAATAAAATAAATGGTAATGCAAATAAGATCCTTAATGGATACACTTGTATCACGTGAGGAGGTTAAGGTTGTCCATGTCTTTCATTTAAGTCATTAACTAACTTGCACGAATGGTTCATTATGCTAGGAGTGTGGACTGATTACATATATAGATTCGGCCCGTAGGATTACCGCATGCAGTGATCGATAAAAATGAGTCCATCGAGTCAAGTTTCTTGATTGAATAATACATCTATGTTCGGATTTTGTGGGTGTATTTGCTAAAAACCCTCAGGAGACAACACTCCTCCTTGGCGACAAGGAGGTTTAACGGCTTGTTGCACGTGCTAAGTGCAATTGTGATTCCTACGGAAGTGAGTTAGGATTTCCCTGTTTTTCGTATGCGTTTTCCTTTCTTTCATTTTTATCTTTCTTTGTTTTGCTCGGGACTAGCAAAAGTTAGGTATGGGGGTATTTGATTGACATCATATCATGCATATATTTATGTCTTATATCCTTCATTCTTAGCCTAAGCATTGCTACGTAACAAGTTTTATGTTTAAGTTTCAGGAATAAATAGGTTTGAGAAGGAGAGATTCTAAAAGGACTTAAAAGCAAGAAAATGGACTAAGTTGCAAGACTTATGGACTAAGATGCAAGAGAGAGGGACCTGAATGCAAAACCAAAGGACCAATGAGCAAATGAAGAAACTCCGCACCATCATGAGGAGTATTTTGGCAATTGGATTCGGATCGCAACTTACACAACCAATTACGGTGCATCAAACATGAAGAAATCATGCCAGATAACCTCACCCCAACACCATACCCGATCTGGACCTTATAGACCGCCAATTGGCGGTGCAAGACCGCTGATTGGAGGTATGGATTGGTCCGGATCCGATTCGGTTTAGTCGGATCATGTATTTCATCTATTTTTGGTATATGTTTAGTCTCATACCGGGGGATTGTCTCCGATTGCCTTTTTCTTTGACTATAAATAGAACTCCTCCCCCTCCATTTTATTATACACATGCTTGGTGGCCATGCTCTCTACTTGAAATGAGCATTGGAGTAAAATCTCAAGTTGGGAGAGGCTACTTGTATTGTGAATTTGAAATTAATAAACGTTTCCTTTAGTTATGTTGCTTCTTTCTTAGTTTAATTTCCTTTCATATGTCTTGCATGCTTCTTTAGTTTTATGTCCTTTCAATTAGCTTCTTTAATTTTTCTTGCTTGCTTAGTTTAAATTCCTTTTTGTAGAATATTTCATTTTGTTAATGTAGGTTGTAGTGTAATGATTAGTGAGTAGTTTCATCCCCATTTGGGGGGTGGAGAAATATGTGATGTGATTATGTGATGTATTAGGTGTGTGGTATCTTAATCCTTTGAACCTTACATAATTTCCATAACCATCTAATGATATTTCACTCTTGTCTTTGATATGCCAATGCTCTTGAATGAAGCTTTGCATATGCTTAGATTAGTGAACCTAATTTATGGGGAATGATGATGTGAGGATATGGATGAAATTGATAAAGGAAACATGACTTGTAGTTACATGTACTCTTGTTGCCTTTACCTTGGTTAATGTCTTGTATGTTTTAATGATTGTGTAAATCTTATTTCATGTGGAGGCATAATGGGGTTTGGTCTTCATACATGAGTTCATTTAACTTCATTCCAATTATTATCTTGTATGTTTTAATGATAATGTGTTATCTTATTTCATGTGGAGGCAAAGTTGGATTTAGTTTTATGATTTTCATGCACTACATGTTGTGATGAACACAATTGAACACACACACACATACACATATTTTTGTATTCACATTCTTTCTCTACCACCTATGAGGTTTAGTTTTATTGCTGATTTTTCAATTCCTTTCGCATTTTAGTGTAGTTTCGATCATAACTCCTTTCTCTCCTTTCTTTCACACTCACCTTCGAACTAACCATAGTCGACACACCTCCTTGTGGATCACCCATATTGGTCACCGCTTCAACGCGGTCTTGCACTTGCGGTTATTTTAACTGAATCAATCAATACTCATATTTTTTTTGTCGCCAAGCTTCTTTCGAGCCTTCAGGGATATTGCAAACAAAAAAGATTGAACTACAAGCCATCGATTAGTTGGCACGATGGAATATATAGGTATGTTAAAAAAAGACAATAAAATGACTCTCGCAAGTGTAACATCAGATCCTACACTTCTCAACCAGAGTTAAGAAACAACTCTCGCATTAATCACATGATTACATTAATTCTATTTTACAGTCGGTTTCTGCATTTATATGGAGGCAGTGATCTGCCCTTTGGAACAGAGGAACTAAACCACCTACTATTCTCACCAAATTAACACTACTAAAAAAACAGGATACACCGACGGATATATATCCGTTGGTATTGAGCACTGTCCACCGACGGAGATCTTGTTACGTCAATGTAGACCTCCACCAACGGATAAGAAAACCAACACCTTCGGTTAAAGTTTGTCGCTTAATATTTTCGCAATAATCGTCGATCAATTAGTCTACACCGACTGCTACGTACCAGTGCTGTATATTTTCGACCAAACAATCCACGGGAAAATTAAATTTGTCGTGCAAAAAACCACACGGACTATTAGATTTCACTACACCGACGGATAGATCCGTCGGTGTAGTTGTTTTAGCACTGGACACCGACGATGTTTATCCGTCGGAGTAGAGATTGAAAAAAAACCGTTAAGCTTTTATTACAATAATTTACACCGACGGATATATCCGTCGACCATTAATATAAACCGTCGGTGTATATTTTCGACAAAACAATACGCAGGAAAATGAAATTTGTTGTGCAAAAAACCACACTGACGATTAGGTTTCACTACACGGACAGATCGATCCGTCGGTGTAGTTGCTTTAGCACTGGACATTGACGGTGTTTATCCATCGAAGTAAAGTTTGAAAAACAACGGTAAGCTTTTATTACAATAAACTACACTGACGGATATATTCATCGGACCATTAGTAAAGATAACGACGTATACGCTTAGATATACCGACAGACACTTAGATATACTGACGGATAGTATCCGTCGGTGTAGAGTTTGAAAACAAAACAGTACTATATATTATGCATATATACACCGCCGAAAACACTCCCGTACACCGACGGATATATCCGTCAGACCATTAGTAAAGATTACACCAACATATACTCTTATATACACCAACGAATATATCCATCGCACGATTAGTAAAGATTATATTGATGACTACTCTTATGTACACCGACGGATATGTACCGTCAGTGTAGGGTTTCTATCAGTAACCCCTCAACAAACTCGATTCATTTCTCGTGCAACACTCTTCCCCTACCTTAATCGCCGCCTTCACTGCCGCTTGCTGTCATACCGTTCTACCATTCCCACCGCTACCTCCGCTCGCCACCTCCTCTTGTGTGGTAACCCCGCTTCCTTCAAGTGCAAGTGGTATGATGTTCTAGGTCAGGACGATATGACTAGAAACGACAAATATGGGTTCACGTTGGCGAATGCAAATAAATTTCTAAAGCTGGCAGAATCATTTGTATTTGCATCCCAAGTGGAGCAACTATTTTATGTTGCAGAGCCCAAATAAAGAGAAAGCGACGACCAATGGTTGGTCTTTATGTGATTGTTGCGGAGGGATTTATATAGCATGGAGGAAGAAACATCTAAAGTTTCCGAGTATGGGCGAGGAAATCTTGTACAAGATAGAGTCGAACTTAATGACATTAATTTGGTTGATTTTTTATTGAATCGTTTTAAATACCACAAGTTCACGACGTCGGTGAAGACGCGGAAGGTACGGGTCGATCAGTCAACTCCACAGGGAGGTGTGTCAACTCTGGTTCTTCAGAAGTCAGGTGGAAAATAAGGAGAGAATAAGTTTGATTACACTAAACTAAGCTACACTAAACTAGCAATTAACAACAAGAAAGATGGAAGCACAAGACTAACATGAAACTAAACTAGCAATAACAAACTAGAAAGATGAAATTCAAGAAGGAAAACCCCCCCAAGGGGTGGAGTGTGTGTACACATTTGATAAGGTGGTGAAGAATGCATTCAATAACGCACAAGTGTGGGTTGTGTTTTCATGCATAGGAAGTATGTAATGGTTGTGGCAAAACCTATCATTCCAATCACTAACCTAGGTGATTAACATAAGCATAAACAAGTTGATTACACTAAACTAAACAAGCATGGGAAGTACCTAATGGTTATGGAAAAACCCATCAAGTTGAGTATTATCTTTAAACAAACAAGCATACATTCACATTCATCACATATTACATAAGATAACAATCATTCTCATTCTCCATTACATGTATAAACAATATCTCCACCCCCAAAGGGGATGGAACTACTCACTATACATTGAGCTACAAACTATATTAAGAAAGAAAGACATTATAACTAATTATACTAAGATTAAGAAAATAAAACTAAACTAAACATGCAAACATTAAAAAAAGAACATTACAAGTAGCATTCTTCTCCACTTGAGTTTTGCTCCAATGCTTAACGTAGAGAGAATGACCACCAAACAATGTGTAATTTACAAAGGGGGAAGAAGAGTTCTATTTATAGACATGAAAATGCAACTAGGGACAATCCCCAGTGTGGGACTACCCTGAATAGAAATAAACACATAACCCATATCCGTACGAAATCGTGTCAGATTCTGAGAAAAAAGACCGCTAATTGGCGGTCTTGGGCCACCAATTAACAACGGTCACTTTTTATCGGATCAGACCAATTTTTGGATATCTTCTTTAGTGCTTCCATTCTTCAAGTGGGGTGCACTCGGATCGGTTATTTGAGTCTGAGCCTGAATCTAATTTCCAAAATACTCCTACTGATGGTGTGGAGTTTCTCGGTTTGCTATTTTGTCCCTTTGGGGGTCCTTCCCTCTTGTAGATGGGTCCTTGTACATGACAGAGATGTCCATTTGTTTCATTTAAGTCATTTCTTCTTAAGTTTCAGTCTTTTTTCTCTTCTCTTCTCTTTTTTATTACCTAATACCTGAAATATAACAATAAACACTCGAGTAACACAATATTGGGGTAAAATTAAGGATATATAGCATAAATATGATGCATGATATGCTACTAATCAATTTTGGTGGAGTAGTACATCCTTAGGGAAACAAATGTAATGGCAAAATGTAATATTATGCATGAATAGATTTGTAGTTTATAAATTTTATTTTGTGATTGATGATAAATTAAATTACTAAAACGTTCAGGTATGACTAGACGTCAGCCTTTACCACCGCACCGTGAGGGAGACGATGTGAGGCGAAGACGTCAGACACAAAATACCCCACAAATAGCCGATGATGCAGCCATTACTAGGAATGTTCCTAGCACTTTGGCATCTGCAGCCGATACTGGGGATGCCCCTAGTATTAGTAGGTCTTCTGGATCCACCCAACTTTTGGATGACTACAGCTCTACGGTTCAGCATGGGATAGGTTCACACCGGAAGGTGAACCTATAGGAAAACACGTCGAACGCTTCCAGAATTTTATTGGGACGATAGACAGGAGGACACATGTACTGCCTCATCGTTATTTAGACTTAAGATTGATACCGAAGAAAGATAAGGATGTGGCATGCCAACAATTGACGGTAATATTACATGCGTAGTTTAGTAATATTAGTATTTTTTTAATTGAAAACTAAATGTATTCCCCTCCCCCCGTCACACTAGACAGTTCCAGAGGGTTTCAGACAAAAAATATGAAGTCTCTGGAGTCTAGAGAGGCATGACTGACTACTAGACCACAACATATTTCCCCAGAGTACTGGTCTACTCTCCAAGACTATTGGTTCAGAGAAACGTTTAAGGCAATTTTATTGTAGTTTTAGTTCAATTATAATCCATGACCGAAAAAAATAACAATTTGGTTATATTGGTAATACAGAAGAAAAACGAGACTAATAAGAAAAACATAGCTAATTTAGTCATACGACACCAGTGTAGTACCAAATTGTGGTGAGACACATGGAGAAGATAGTGAGATATTATTTATATTTTTTGAATTTCTTATATATTCATTAAAATAAACCGAGCCAATATTGCTATTGCAGAACGCAGAAAATCCAGATACTCCTGAGCCAAATCGTACAGATATGTACATCCGACTGCATGACAAGACACATCCCGAAATTGTGGCCGTTATTGTAAGCTTAATATTAATGTTTGTTTTCCATTACTTAATGTTATTTGATAAATTTAATTGTGAATTTAGGATATATATTTTTTGGAACAATGAGAGGCTCTACGAGGATCGGGTGAGACAAGCTCTCAGGGCTCTATCAATTCGCGAGATGCCGTTGAGGATCCAATCAGGACTCTTCTTGGTGACAGACACAGATGTGTGAGGATGTACTCCAGTCTCGTAACCCTGACCGACATGTACGGACCATGCAAGACGCCATCCCAATCTTAGAGTGACATGAGAGTCTAGGTTGAGAAAGATCAGAAGATGGAAAACGAGTTAACGGAGACGAAAAAGAGGCTCACTAACATGGAGTCGATGATGGAGCAATTGATAGCGAAGGGTTATAATCTTGAGGTATTCTATTTTTTATTTAATAAGTTAATGCATTATATTAATGTATAATATTTAAATCGTGCAGGAATTTAATGTAACATCTATTTGCACACCACCTCAACTGCCAAGTCAAGATAACGACGACGGTCCATCAGGCGGAGCAGACACTGGAGGTTTGACAACGTAGTCTTTGTGTTTTTGGATGTTTTTTGTGAAAGGAATGTGTGTTCTAAAATATTCTTTATATGTCTTTTATTATGAATTGAATGTATAAATATTTTGTTCATTGATTAATATATTCATCATTTGGAAGAGTTAAGGAAGAGTCTCTTGGTCCTTAACTGTAGAGCTCTAAAACATAAGAGTTTACATTAATCAAAAGTAATTCACTATCATGGTGATTAACAAGGAACATTAATTACCGAGATAAGATTATCATGTTGGTTAAAGGATATTGTGTCTCTACAAATATTTGAACAACATGAGTATATGAAATGGAGAATGTTTTCTTTCGTATATTGAATAGACCTATAAATGAAACATTATGGAATTGTGTTTGTGTCATTAATATTTCATTGTCTTTGAATCATAAGATATGATACTTATGTCTTTTTCACGTGAGAAGTATATAATTTGATTGTTATCAAAAGCTATCATCACGTATAGTGATAAAGATATTGATTGGTTATATACAACTTGTGCGGGAAAATGACATATGTCAAAAGATTATCATTGCCTCTCTTGAATTGAGTGATGATATTATTGGGTCACTTGATAAAACAAAATTATAATGTGCACAATGTAACTTATGTATAGTTACATATTTATAATTAGCTTAAGAGATCAAGAAAAGAATATATAATACAAAGATGACACGTTCCTACTTTGTATAATATTCTTAATATCACGAGGCAAGTGATAGATACAAGTGATATTATTCCATATCACTAAGTGGATCATGTTTTGCTCAAGTGAACGAAACATCTTTGTTATTTGGGTAACTATAATGTGTAGCTAGATACCGCTTATAGTTTATGATATGAATTTTTTTATATCATTGCCAATATAATTTAGATCATCCTATAGGTCACTCCACAAAACTCGGAAACAAAAAATATATATTTTTGTGTTTTATGTGATGTATTAAATTTCATATGGAATGAAATACATATGGTAAAATGACAAAATTAATATGTCGTGATAACGACATAGTTAGAATAACAAATAAATTCGTATGAGATGTATATATTATGAGGTATAATGTTTCAACATTATATATGATAATACATTACATAATATAATGTGATCTGCAACATTATAACATCTGAATTTGCTAAAACCCCAAAGGTCAAATTTTACAGATATTGATCTAAAGTTTGATAAACGCAAAAATAGTGAAAAATGGTCAAACGTTTTTCAGGAACCGATGGACCAAATTTAACAGTAACTTTTTACATTTGGAAACGGGCGTCCGGTTGGACCCGTCGTTCGACCAAAATTATCAGGAGCGCTCTTGGTAAGGGAACAGTCGACCGACGTGAAACGTAGTTCAACCAAAATTATCATGGACTTTTTGGAGTAACTAATCGGTCAAGCAAATGGGAATTTTGGTCAATTGTTTTCCCACGATTTGCTTGAATTAATAAGAGAATTTTTCAGATCATGGGCTGTATTTGATCCAACTTGGTCAAAAGAGGTTATGTGATGATGATATGTCAAAATATGATTGATTTAGATGAGAGATAATCAATGGATCATGTGTAAGTGATTTGCGCAAGATGTGAGTTTGAGGATGCCCTATAAATAAGTCTCTCCTCCATTTCTTTGTTTGCATGAATGCAAAAAATCTTTCCTCTATATTTTCTTCATCTCATCCATCCAAAAATTCTCTAGTTTACTATAAGTGTTGGAGATTAAATTCTTTGGAGCATTAAATGAGTTATTAGCTAGATTCTAACATTTCATTAGAGATTGATTGGCTAGTTTCGATCTCTCTAATCTTGTTTAGAGTTTGGTGAATACTCAGAGCAAATTCCAAGACGATTCAAGTGCAACCCGACTTCTGACGTTTCAAAAGAGTTTGAAAAGTCTTTTAGCTATGATCAACATGTGTATTTCAATACTAATTAGTATATAATGTATATTGAAATACAATTAGGAGGTTTTGTACATAAAAATGTTGAAAGATATGAAAATGATCTTGCTAGCGTATATACACTTTTAAAATTATACACATAAGCATAAGACGAAATCCAACAGTTTGTCTAAGTTTATTTTAAGTACTTTTACTTTGGAATTGTTAAACGTTACTTTCAATGAAACTACAACTTTTACTTTAGAGTTTATAAGTTTGATGGTGTATGAATGCTTGAATTGTGATTTATAAATTTTTGGTGTGATTGATCTATGAGTTATGAATTGTGAATGACGATTGAATTGAATTGCGACGATATATTTGTTTGAACAACTCTTTTGGGTTCTGGATAGGGCCTACACCGACAAATTTTATCCGTCTGTGTAGATCATGACATTTTTATGGTCAGTATACACTGTTAGATATCATTCGTCAGTGTCGGTGACGACGGACGTACACCGACAGGACTTATCTGTCGGTGTAGGTCATAGATATCACACACTAATGAGATGTATCCGTGGGTGTAGATGCCATGTCGTCAGAGTATATATTTTTCAGTGTAATATACACCAACGAATACGTTCGTCGGTATTATCCGAGATGGCAAAACAAGGCAAAACTTTTTGGTGGGAAAGTTCACGCAAAATGAACACTGTTGTCACCGTTCCGTCGGTATATCCGTCGGAGTTGCGCAACACCAACGTAAGATGCTCCGATGGATACGTATCCGTCGGTGTAGGTTTACACCGAGGGAAGTTGGCATACACCATCGGATAGGTACCGTCGGTTTATCCCTGTAGTGTCGTAGTGTAAGATGGCATGATTGTGTCGCTTGCTTTGGCACTTCACTGCCAGATGTACGTACACATACTCACAATCCATCCAACAAAATAATCTAGCAAAAGGAAGAAGAAAAATCTCATATCTAGAAAAGTTGAGTCATGTTAATACCTATCGATCACAGCAAACCCAAAGCTTCTTTCTATGTCATCTTTGTGTTCGACGAGCTAGTTCTCTCCCTTAAAAATTCAACCTTGCCACTGCAATGTCAATGCTTTTTGTTTTGTTGTAAAAATACATAGTATGGATGCAAGACAATATAAGAAAAAGACTATGAGTAATTAAATCAACAACATATTTGCAAGACTGGTATTATTGAATGAAGGTTTTCAATAACTTGTGCTACTCAGGACAATGAAGGTTTACAGAGCGTTAGGTGACAGGAGAACAACCACAAAAGCGGGAGTAACATGACATGGAATGAGAGTAAGTTCTTTCTCTAATTTTTTCTAATTAACTTAGGAACATATATTTAGCGAATTTCTATGTTCGTAGTACCGGAACAAGACTGGAAATACGGAATGTGGTTATTACGTAATGAGATACATGGGGGAAATTCTCGAATTTGCAAATCAAGACTTATCCTTATCCGAGGTAATATAGATCGTTATTCAGTTGTATAGTTATAGTTTCAATATTTAGATATTAATATTTTTACTTGTATTTTGATAGGTCTTCCAAAAAAGTAGTGATCCCTTCTCGCAACAGGAGCTCGATGATACTCGCGACCGATGAACTCGTTATTTTATCAGAAACATGTTGATGAACTAAGATGTTCTCATGTCACTAACATTTTTTTTGTAATTTAGTTAACAAGTTCACTTGTATTACAAACATACAATTTATGCCTTAATAAAATCGCCTCACTTTTAGAATGAACTACAAGTGTTTATGTATGAATTAATGCCAAGTGTGTTGAATGATTGTGTATGCTTGTATGTACGTGTTTGTGCATGTATGCTTGTATGTATATGTGGATGAAAGTGTGTATGTATTTGTGAATGAATTTGGTGCATGATGAATGTGTTTGCTATGATTACTATTTATTTATTTGTTAAGGTTTAGGAATAGACGTCGGATGTTTGTATTAACCAGCATCTATTCCTCTGAAAAATGTATAGACGTCTGCTTTTATTTAACTCCGACGTCTATACGTTAGGTATAGACGTCGGATGCACATAACAGCTGACGTCTATACGTTAGGTATAAACGTCGGTCATATATAACAACTGACGTCTATGTTTTAAGTATAGACGTCAGATTTTAAGAGACCGCCGTCTATGTATAGACGACATAAACATAGGCGTCATATCTGGGAATGCTTATATCCGACGTATATACCCCCGTACATCCGACGTATATTTCTTTTTCTTCAGTAGTGACATTATCATAAAAAGTCAGGATAGAAAATAAAATCCCCATCAAGCAGCAAATCAATTCGCCAAGCTATGAATCATCAACTCTTTCGGACCTTTTAGTCATGTTGAATATAAATTATAAATGGAAATAAAGCATATGCCAACACAAGCGACTTTGTGTAGTTACTTTTCGTATTCAACCATATGTTAGTACCAGTAGTATGAAGCATCCAGGGGGGAACGAAGGAGGGGCGGCTATTTTGGTTAATCCTCACTTCGATTTTAAATATATGTATTTTCTAAAAGATAAAACCGCTATCGTAGGGAATGGGCACCTTCCCTCATCTCTTTTAAAATTGATAATTTTAGTGAACCAATAAAATAAAACTTTTTATTTAAGAAATTCATTGTTTCTTCCTAATTTTTCTGTACTCTGATCAATCTCTTTTCGCTTCAATATACATAATTTAATTTTATTTAGCAATCCATAAATTCGGAGAATAGTTAGTATGATTTATAGGTTAAACAAGAAACTTGAGAACAAATAGTGCAATACATAGGTCAACTAAAAAATATATTTTGACATTCGTAGTTCAGATTACTCTTGTGAGCAGTGTACGGGTAGGCGGTAGGTGACCGCCTCCCGGCGTGGTCGCCTGGGTGACCACCGCCTTTCGCCCAACAAAGCTGGGCGAAATAGGCGACCGCCTAGGCGATAGCCGTTGGAGAGTCTCCTCTCCAACGGCTATATGCTTTTTTATTTTATTTTTTTTTAAATTACAAGATTGCCACTACCCCAAATCCTATATAAACTCTTGCAAACCTCTTCATTTTTCACACCTCTCTCATTCTCTTCTTCATCATTCTATTCTAATATTCAAGTTTCCTAATCATCAAGTTTTCGCGATTAATTCTCCGGTCTGGTGCTTAGTTTTGATGTTGGAAAGTAAAGTCTTTGATCCGGTTATTCATTCTTCAACCGCCAAAATCAAGTCCACTCTTTCTAACTTCTCTTTAGAATTAATATTTCATTTTCATATCAATCTAAATGTTTATATTAGTATAGTTTTAAGATATGACCTACGTACCCGGCATTAGTCTCCCCATGCATCACGAGAGTTACAATGACCTAAGACCTACCCGTACAAATGACTCTGGTTGGATACTGCCCATTACATTAGTGTTAATGATAAAAACTGCATTGTCTGTGAGTTATGTTGTAAGGAAACTAGAGGTGGTATAGTCCGTCACAAACAACATCTTGCACACACACTCGGTAGCAATGCTAGACCTTGTGATAAAGTTCCTGACTCTGTTAAACAAAAAATAACTGCATACATGATTAGAAACAATAGGACATTACAAAATGAAAATGTTTGTCTTGATGATTATGTAGACATAGAAAACATAGAATTTGATCTGGAAACCGGGTCGGGTTCCGGTTCTGCTCGGACCCCAACCTCCCGTCCTCGTCCCGTTCCTTATCGAAAGAGACAAAAACAACGTTTGTGGGGACCATTTTGCGGATGTGGGAAGGACGTGGTTTCCGACGCCCAACAAACAACCATCGAAAGAACCTTTAAAAAAGAAGATAGGAAAACAATTAATCAAAAATTGTCTAGGCTTTTCTATAGATGTGGTATATCATTCAACACTGTAAGGACACCTGAGTGGAAGGACGCAATATCCGCTACTTGTACTTACAGACCCGGTCTTCGCTGGAGAGGAGCTTACATGGGTCGATGCCGAGGAAGCAGCTTTAGGATATTCTTCTTCACAGAGACGCTTTGGTTGATCCACGTCCACTACATCTGACGCGCTGTTATTAGGTGTTGGCCATCGTTCACATTAGTTCTGGAGATCCAGGTGCATCGAGTTCTCAACCACCGATGGACATCGACGAGCAATATGTCCAATCTGACGATGAAGAAACTGAAGATGATGATGTCTACGTCGACAATCCGAACGAGAACCACCCCGACGACTCTGATGGTGGTGGAGGATTTGGTATGGTTCCCAGTTGGACATTAGATCAATGTGTCCAATGAAATTAGTTAGTTAGCTTGTAATTCTAATTTCTCTCTTATCTGCTATTGTATGAACTCTGAGTTAATTAACTACTTTTATAATCGTACTACTAAGCAATAAGTTGTATACCTAAGTATTTATGTGGGTAGAGGGGTGCCTAGTGAGACATTGATCGAGGAACTATGTGTCTTTTTGAAGCCTAAACATGTATGGTATTTTTAGATAATATTTGTGCATTTGTTTCCTATTTTCCCGATTTTTTAACTATTTATCAAATTTAATTGATTTAAAAATATTAAAAAATGACCGCCCAGAGCTGGGCGGTCGCCCAGGCGACAGGACGCACCCGGTCACCTAGGCTCGCCTAGGCGTTGCGTGAACATTGCTTGTGAGTTGAAAGAAAGTGATACTTAAGCAGAGAAAACCTAAAGAAGAAAAAAATATTTCACACCTTTTGATTTACTTACTACTAAAATCGATTTTGCGCTTACGATTGCAACTACAACAGTTAACATGTTATTTTCGGCAGCTATATTGTTAAGAATCAAATGAGCAATCAAGTGGAAGGTTATTAGTTGAACGACAACTTGATGGCTTATATTAAAAATGATTACTTGGTAATGTTATTGATAATGCAATGATTAGTTACTTGCAATTATGTGCCTCTTCAAAAATATGGAAACTCATTGAGGTCAGTTATAATTTTCTGAGAAGACATACAAAGGATTTTTTCTTTTCTTTATATTTCACTTCCGTCAACGGAAGTTTTGGTTCCAGCACTGCGACCATCCGTGATCTTTGAAAAAAATGAGAAATACTGATCAGTAGAACCTTGTGGTCATCCGTATCATTATGGAGGAAACGGAGGAAGTGCGCAAGCTGTCGAACGGACAAGCCCAGGGAAGACGGGTAATCCTCCCGAATAACATTTTTAGTAGAGATTCCCTTACCGTCCGAAGAGTTCATACAATAATTCCCTTACGGTCTCAAACTGTAAGTCTCAAACGAGAGGTCCCAAAGGTTTTCCCCTGCGTCGATTGATCTCGCGAAATCCGTTATGTCTTGGCCAGCCAAAAATGAGATCATCATTCCTATCTATATTAACCGATAATAGGTGAAGCAGCTATGCCCATTATGGTCAGCACTCGTGGAAATTGAAAAACTCAAGATATAAAGATGCTACCAGGGGAAAGGCCAGTCGATGGGTAGATTGAGAACCGTATACTTTATTTTATTACTAGCTACAAGTACTAGATAATTTTGAACGGTTAAATGAAATTTACGTATATATATTCAAAAAAAATCATTCTCATGCAACATACCTGGTCTCCAAGTCGTGTTTGTTTTCCAAATATAGAGATTGCCACCAGCTCCTTCCACATCTTAGTGCCTTAATTGGTGTGAAATTGGGGAGCTTCTTCAGCATAGGACAATCTTCTATAGTAATAATTTCTACATGTTCAAGCAGTCCCGAAGAGATACGATTCAGGCTTGGCAATCTTGTGAGTCTGAAGTCTTCAATACGTGGTGTGGTGTTTTTGCCTTCCTTACCCTGATTAATTACTACACTTACCAGATTAGAATAATCATCGAAATCGACTTGTTTAAGGTTGGTCAAATGATCCAGACACAATGTGAAATTTGACATCACGTCGCAATTTATCGCAAATAAACTCTGAAGATGGGGGAAGGGGAGGTTGGAAAACCCAGCGACATCACAAAATTCAATTTCTTTTAGCAACTTTAGTTCAAAAGCCTTATCATCATCTATGATAAGTTTGTCAATCAGGAGAGGACAACCATCGATCCTCACTTTCTCTAGCTTCTTCATTGCCCCAAATATACATGATATGTGATCAAATGTGAGCTTCTCTACGTGGAGAAACTCAATTTCTGTTAATATTTTTTGAACCTTTTCACATCTCAGAAACATATCTATTAGATATGCATCGCAATTTTCATGCATAGTTAATGTGAGTTCATCAAGTTGACGCATTCCCAGCAAATCTTTCAAGCACAATTCACCATCTTCCACAATATCAAATACGTCGTATATGCTATGAACCAATTTTAGTGACTGCAGCTTAATTTGGCTGTTGGTATGAGCTGGTTTTCGTATGTTCCGAAGGGAATACGTTTCAGTCAAGTCTAGCAGCTTCACATTAGGAAATTGCACTAGATCTAATACTTCAATTGGGGTTCTCTTGAGATTTAAATACCGCAGTGCTTTGAAGGGGGAGAGTTGCACAGGAAAACTACGGAACTTTGTCTTGGATAAATTAAGGACAGAGATGGTGGATGTTTGCATGACATGCTGAAATGGTAGATCAATAAGCCTAAAATTGTGGTTAACCAAGAAAGTCAACAGATTCACCTGACTCGTTGAAGCATCACAAGCAACATGAATTGTGTGTAGGTAGTTTTTCATCAAAGATATCCTCTCAACATTTTTCCATTGACTATCAATTCTTACACTATTCACTTGACTACCCGCATAAGATAAGAATCTGTGGTTGAATTTGTATTCAACGTTACCATTGCTTAGCCATATTCCCATGCCTCGAACTGCATCATGCAGCTTTACGCAATCTTCCTTTTTACCTTTTTCCAACAAATTACTAGACAGAAGATCTTCAATAAGAGATCGTCCCGCATTTCGTAAGCTAGATAGACGACTACTAGCCCGAACGACTCTCTCAAGGATACCCTCTCCAATCCAATAGTCTACAAGTTCACTTCGTTCAATATCTTCATCTTCAGGATACAAACAACAAAACAACAAGCTTGCTCGCATGTTATCGTCTTTCAGTCTGTCAAAACTAAACTGTAAACGGCAAAATACATCTTCTGTGTTACGAATTCCATCAGGAAAATCTTTCATTGCTTCCATTGCATGTTCCCAGGAGTGTTCGTCTTCCTTGTCTGCCATTGCTTTTGCCATGGTGACAAGGAGAAGTGGCAACCCTCCGCACTTCCCCACCATATCTTCTGCTAGTAATCTTATGTTCTCATTCTTGAATAGCGAATCCTTGATAATAGCTCGGCGAAAGAGTAAGCCTGAATTGTCTTTGTCCAGGAAGTCCAATCTTACCGCAATAGCATTCATGTCATGGCAAAGTGTCGCCTCCCTCGTCGTCAAGATCACCTTGCTCGATTCGTTAGCAGGAATTCCAACCTTTTCAAGACTTAGTTTCTCCCATATGTCATCAAGCATGAGTAGGAATTTTTTGTTGGATAGAACAATTGCCAATTGTTTTGCTCTATCGTCTATGTTTGTTGGAAGTGTCAAACCAGATTTGTCTCTATCATCATCTTTTCTTTTGTAGCCTAATTCAACTCCGATATCTTCTTGGATTTTAAAAAGATCAGGAGTGCTGGAGACTACCACGAAGATGCACAAATTAAATTGGGGAAGTTGTTTTTGCTTGTACATGTTCTTGATTTCTGTTAGAAGTGTCGTCTTCCCAATTCCACCCATACCATGAAGACCAATGATGTCACAATTCTCATTTTTCAGAAGATTAAGAACTTTTGATAAGTTACCTGTTGAAAAAAATTAAAACCAAATAAGATTTCTTTTTCAATATAATATTTTTGTAAGCAAGCTACTGGGTTTTGGTGGAAATGGTCGTTGGTCGCAATGCACATTGAAGTAAAAGTTAAGAAATTAATTTATCAAAAAAATGGAAATTATGTATGTATATAAATGTCATTGAAGTTATTCTTTCCGTAGCATTTGTGACGATAAAATCATAAAGTTCAGAACGCTTGATCACCTTATTTAGGCAAGAAAACATCATTAAAAATCAAAATGGTTTCCCTCTGTAGCTTTGTGAGATAATGAAAGTAAGTTTCTCATTACCTTCTTATATAGGTGATTAGAACCATCATGTTTGGTGCTTTTCTTCACAGTATGCATATTCTTTTTTTCTACTAATATTTATTTGTAATATTCCAACTAATTACAGAATATTTTTAGATTCCCCTTCTAGGTGTCCATATCTCTATATTCAAACTAATGAATAAAACTAAATCAATTAGTTCATACCTTCCATTCCGACAAGCCTTGATGCTGACGAGGAGTCAGGCATTGGTTCTAGTGCTATCAATGACACGAGTGCCTCTCCCAACTGTTTTCGTCTCTCCAACAGATAATCGACGTCAGATACCATGTCAGTTGCCTCCTTTTGAATTTCTATATCAGATTTTACAGCATTAGTCCTCACTACACCAACCGTGCCGGCGTTAGACACTATGGGGCGTGACATGCAGCTGCTAGCATCGGAGAAATGACTACTGGATGGAATGTCATCCGTCAGAATTTTTTCTTTCCCCTTCAAAGTTCGCAACAACTGGTTTGCATCCAAGGATTGAGTATCATTTTCATGAACATTTTCTAAGAAAATATCTATCCTTTGCAACAACACCTTTGCATCCTCCATCCACCGATTCACTTTGATAGTTCTTCTCATGATTGGACTCTCTTTTTGCTTCAATTCGTTTTCCAATTCCTCACACTCGTCATCCAACCAACCTCTCTTTTGTTTGAGATCTTTCCGTGTTGATTCAAGAGGAGTATAGGGCACCACCAACTGAGTTTTGCTTAGTTTGTCGTATAAGCTTCTAACCTCCACAAGTAGGCCTCTTGCAACATTTTCGTGTCTTATTTGGTTTGAACAATGTGATTTGTACCTTGTGAGTTGGATACGTAAATAAAAAGTTATTGTTAGCAATAAAATCAATCTTAAATACGCAACGGATCGAAAAACAACAAATCTAATGAAAGAAATAAAGAACACATGCAAATCCAAACACCAAATCACTCAAACACACAAGATTTAACGTGTAACCCAATGCGGGAAAAATTACAGACGACACAACTCCAATCTAATATAAAAAAAACGAATTACAAAGAGAGACTTGCAGAACACATGAATAACCGGCGAGAATACCCGGTTAAATTTGCTCCACCGAATCCACAATGACGCTATCTTTCTTTTCTCTCAAGAATGCAAAAGTAGACAATAACAATAGTTCTAATTGTTCTCTTTACAAAGGGGAACGAAATTACCTTTATATAGTAGGTCAAAACAAGTATTAATTGCACCAAAATCGCGTGAAGAAAAGTGCAGATCGTGGATGAAACATGGTCAAACGGTCGACCGAACGGGTGCTTCGGTCGACCAAACTTGAAACTGTAGCACAATCCAGGGCTTCGTCGGTCGACTGAAACTTAAGTTCCGGTCGACCGAAAAACGACAGACACTTTCTTGATTGTTCGAGTGCATACTCGGTCGACCAAATCACTTAAGTTCCCGTTGACCAAAAAACAACAGACATTTTTGCCCAGCTCCGAGTGTGTGCCCGGTCGACCGAACAACTCCTATCGGTCGACCGAAAAAGGACACACTTTTGCTAGACAAGTCAGAACACATGTCCGGTCGACCGAACTCCTTTCGGTCGAACGAACATCTGTTTTATCCCACAAATACTTTAATCAGATATTCAAGGTAAACTACAACAATCTCCACCTTTACCTTGAAGGAACACTTCCTTCCTCATTGTGTTGCCATCTTAGCTCCATCTACTTGGAACTCAACCCAACCAAGTTCAGTGCCCACATTCTTTACCACCACACCTCCTTCAGCAACAACTTCCCGAATGAAGTGATAACGGACGTCGATATGCTTCTTCCTCTCGTGGTACATTTGATCATTCGTCTGATGAGTGACACTCTGACTATCACAATAAACAACCATTGTATTCTAACCTGGACTAAGCTCTCCAAATAAACCTTTCAGCCAAAGAACTTCCTTTATACCCTCGGTCGCTGCCATATACTCTGCCTCCGTTGTAGACAAATTAACAATGTGTTGCAACGTCGCTTTCCAGCTTTTAGCTGTGCTCCCAACAGTGAACACATAACCAGTCATAGATCTTCGTTTATCGCGGTCTCCCGTGTAATCGGCATCAACAAACCCCATTAACGAATACGAAGATCGACCAAATTTCAGAGATAGTTTAGTTGTACATTTTAGATACCGGAGAATCCACTTCACAGCTGACCAATGCTCATTTCCTGGATCGACATATAACGGCTCACGACACCGACCACCTGAGCTATATCTGGACGAGTGCATATCATAGCATACATCAAACTCCCAACTGCACTAGTATAAGGCACACATGACATGTATGCTTATCCTCCTCCTTCTTGGGACACAAGTCTACCGAGAGCTTAAAATGCACGGCGAGATGAATTCTTTCAGACTTGGCATCTTCCATGTCGAAACGATGCAAGACTTTCTCAATATATTGCTGCTGGGAGAGAAACAAACTCTTGCATATACGATCACGACGGATCTCCATACCTAAAATCCTCTTCGCCGAACCGAGATCCTTCATCTCAAACTCAGCCTTTAACAATTCTTTAAGCTCAAATATTGTAGACTTGTCTTTAACTGCTACCAACATATCATCTACATAGAGTAATAACAAAACAAGAGAGTCATTCGGAAATACTGTTCGGTAAACAAAACAGTCATACTGTGATATGTTGTACCCATGTCCAACTATAAAAGAGTTAAATCTTTTATACCATTGTCGAGGCAACTGCTTTAACCCATAAAACGCCTTCTTCAGCAAACAGACATGATTCTGTTTACCCTTGACCACAAAGTCCTCCGGTTGGGACATGTAAATTTGCTCCTCTAATTCTCCATGTAAGAAAGCGGTCTTCACATCCAGTTGCTCTAACTCTAAATCATGAATTGCAACCAAACTCAACAAAACACGAATAGAAGTATGCTTCACAACGGGTGAGAAAATATCGCTATAATCCACACCCTCCACCTGACTGAAACCACAAGCAACTAATTGAGCTTTGTAACTCACATCTGAGAGACCCTTGATTTTCTTCTTGAAGACCCATTTGCAGCTAACGACCCTTTTTCCTTTTGGAAGTTCTACCAGCTTCCAAGTTTGGTTCTTATGAAGAGACTTCATCTCTTCATTCATTGCACCCACCCAAACAACTGAATCGGGTGCCAAAATTGCATCTGAATACTTTCTCGGCTCACCAGAGATTCCATTGTCTTCAACTGCACTAAGAGCATATGCAAGGACTGATTCGGCGTATCTACGAGGTTTCTTGGTCAGCCGCCTCTCTTGTCCCTTGCCAACAAATACTCTTCATCTTCCTCAGATTTCGAACTGTCCTTGTGTCACACCGGAATCCTCATCGACAGTCACTACAGGTGGCTCCACCTGAACTGGAGTGCCACTTGACACAGGAGTAGAAATAACAATGTCTTTCCTGGAAGGTAACATAGTAAGCTCATTAAAGACACCATTTCTTTCAACCATGAGCGTCTGAGATTCCTTCCACCACAGACGATAACCATCCACACCCAAATCGAAGCCAAGGAATATACACTTCAATGACCGAGCATTCAATTTTCCTTGATCTACATGTGCGTACTCCGGACAGCCGAAGACTCTCAACTTGGACAGATCTGAAGCTCCACTTGACCAAACTTCTTCTGGTGTTCTCATGTCCAAAATGGTGTGAGGAGAACGATTCACTAAATAACAAGCGGTACACACTGCTTCTGCCAAAAAATCCTTAGTCAGGTCAGCATTCAAAAGCATACATCTAGCTCTCTCCAATAGAGTTTGATTCAGACGTTTCGCTACTCCGTTCTATTATGGTGTGTGACGTACGGTTCAGTGTCTCACGATTCCTTCATCCTTGCAGAAAACGTTAAACTATGAGGAACAAAACTCCAAACCATTATCCGTCCTTAGAACCTTAATTTTCTTTCTTGTTTGATTCTCAATCATAGCCTTCAAGTGCTGAAAATTCTGAAACACATCACTCTTTTGTTTCAGAATATAAACCCAAGTCTTCTTGGAGAAATCATTAATAAATGTGAGCATGTAGCGAGCTCCACCTTTTGATGGAACCTGAGAGGGTCCCCATAAATCAGAGTGGACATAATCTAAAGTGGCCTCGGTGGTGTGCTTTGCTGTGGAGAAGCTAACCCTCTTCGGCTTCCCCAAAACACAAAATTCACAGAAATCTAGACTGTTGATTTTCTAACTTCCAAACAAACCACGTTTGATGAACACCGCCATGCCTTTCTCGCTTATGTGTCCCAATCTCATATGCCAAAGTTGGGCATTTTCCTGACCAAACAATGATGACGCTACAACTGCGTCACCCACCACAATTTCTCCTTTAAGCATATAAAGCTTACATGGCCCAAGCTTCTTTTTCTTCATCAGAATAAGTGATCCTTAGGTGATGGATATGCAGTCATCCTCACCACTGAATTTGTAGCCCTTTGCAGTCAGACTACCTACTGAAATCAGATTCTTGCTTGTCGTTGGAACATGTCGCACATCCGACAAAATCTTGACTAGGCCATCATGGGTCCTCAATCTGACAGAGCCAATTCCTGCAACCTCGTACCTGTCACCATTGTCCATCACAACCATTCCACCTGACATTGGTTCATAAGATGAAAATCACTGCTTGTTCGGGGTTAAGTGGAATGTACTGCTCGTGTCAATCACCAAACCATTGGAAGCTTTAGAAGAACCCTTTAGCTGCCAACACAAAATCAGAATCATACTCGGCAACATTCGAACATGACTGATCACCACTACTAGAACCCCTATGCTTCTCTATGTTATGTAGCTTAAAACATTCTGATATCTTGTGACCCTTCTTCTTGCAGTAATGACAAATAATATCTTTGTCCTTCGACTTGGTCTTAGAGGTGTTCTTTGAGAAACTCCTCTCTTTCCCCTTACCATGAGCAACAAGTGCTTCACTTTTGCTCAGCTCAAAACCATCTGACCTCTTCTCCATATCAGATTTGGAGGAGAGTGCGTTTTTGACAACCGCAAGAGATATGTCGGTCCTGATATACATCATTGTCTCCACGAAGTAATCATATGAAGAACTCAACGAGCAAAGTAAAAGGATCGCCTGATCCTCATCAGAAAACCTTGCTTCCACTTTCTCCAAATCCATGATGATTGCATTGAAATCATGCAAGTGTTGCTGAAGGGAAATACCCAACTTCATCTTGAATAGGAACAATTTCTTCTTCAAGATAATACGGCTCGCAAGTGACTTCTTCATGTAGACTTCCTTTAATTTCTTCCACATACTTGCAGTCGTCTTCTCCTTCAACACTTCTCTCAGAACTTCGTCAGACAAAGACAACTTAATGGTTGACATCGCCTTTCGATCAAGCTTCAACCTATCTTGATCGGACATTTCCTTTGGCAACTTTTCCATGCCCTCAAGAACGTCCTCCACATCTTCCTGCATCAGGATTGCGTGCATCTTGTCTTGCCACAAGCCGAAATTCACATCTCGACTGAACTTCTCAATCTTCCATTGATTTGCCATGTGTACTTGCTAGAAAGATCGATGAAAAACCCCAAAATTCAGACCCAGTTGATAGGGAATAAAATCAATCCCAAATATGCAGCGAATCGAAAAACAACAAATCCAATGGAAGAAATAAAGAACACATGCAAATCCAAACACCAAATTACACAAACATGCAAGATTTAACGTAAACCCAATGCGGGAAAAATCACGGACGACACAACTCCAATCTACTATAGAGAAAAAAAATTACAAAGAGAGAGACTTACAGAACACACGAACAACCGACGAGAATACTCGGTCAAATTTGCTCCCACCGAATCCACAAGAATGCTCTCTCTCTTTTTTTCTCAAGAATGCAAAAGTAGACAATAACAATACTTCTAATTGTTCTCTTTAGAAAGGGGGACAAAATTGCCTTTATATAGTAGGCCAAAACAAGTATTAATTGCACCAAAATCGTGTGGAGAAAAGTGCAGAATGTGGGCGAAACTGGGTCAAATGGTCGACCGAACGGGTGATTCGGTCGACCGAACTTCAAACTGTAGCACAATCCAAGGCTTCCTCGGTCGACCAAAACTTAAGTTCCGGTCGACCGAAAAACGACAGACACTTTCCTGATTGTTCGAGTGCATACTCGGTCGACCGAATCACTTAAGTTCCGGTTGACCGAAAAACAACAATCATTTTTTCATAGCTCCGAGTGTGTGCCTGGTCGACCGAACAACTCCTATCGGTCGACCAAAAAACGGCAGACACTTTTGCTGGACAAGTCAGAACACACGTCCGGTTGACCGAACGTCTGTTTTATCCCACAATTACTTTAATCACATATAATCAAGGTAAACTACAACAATTATTAATAGCAAAATTTGAAAAATCACATCATACAAATTGAATATGATGATAATAAAACATTTTGCCGTTATGGATAAATCACATCAAACAATGCAAGGTGTCACAATTTTTGTTGCTAATACAAACATGGATTTGATCTATGACATAACATAAATATAACACAATTTGTTTTCTTTGAAATAATCTTGAAAAAATAAAATCGACAAAATATACACCTGAGATATATACCGTTTTCATCCAAGTAAAAGCGATAACATTGGTCCATTTTTTGAAAAAACAAAATCGACATAATATACACCTGAAAATGGTGTTCGGTTTACCATTTTTTGATGTTTTTCTTGGATTCAGGCAAGTTGGAACTGCAAACTAACATGCGTACATCCACATCACGTGCACACTTCCATATGGTATACTTTAGAGGTGAGTATCTGGTCCAGACCGAATCGGTCTGGTCCGGTCAAAAACCGAATTTTTTAAATAAAAAAATAAAAACCGGACTGGTCCGGACCGGACCGAACCCGAAATTTCCAAAACTTCCAGACCGAAATCCGAACTGAACCGGACCGTGCACAACCCTAGTATACTTAGTATCTCATGTGGGGGGGCGCATAAGTCATAATTTTCTCTAAAATAAGCGCACCCGCCTCGTTAGGATATCTAATGGAAGGACAACCAGTTTCAAATATCTTAACATATTATTTGAGATTCTGAGTGACCCATTGCCTCTATTGCTAAATAAACTGTGTCAATTTGCACGTCTAGCATGTTATCGTCATGAGCGGATGTAGATGGGTGCCTGGTGGGGGCACGTGCCCCACTATTTAAATAAAATAAAATTTCAACTTTAAAAAAAAACAAGCATTGAAATTCATTCAAATGTCTACTTACTATTTAAGTTGGTGTTACTTCTTCCTGTGCCAACGACAAGTGTTGAAAGAGTGTTTTCCAGAATACCTCTAGTGAAAATAAGTTGCGTAATAACATGAGAGATCAAATATTGAATGTTTGTTTGGTTACTGATTGACATCATTTCATGCTTACATATATATCTTATATCCATTAGTTTTCACCTAAACAATGCTACATAACGAGTTTTATGTTTGAATTTCAGAAATAAATTGGTTTGAAGAGAAGAGGCATAAAAAGACTTAAAAGCAGGAAAAATGACTGAGTTGAGAGATTCGATGACTAATATGCAAGATCAAAGGACCTGAATGTAAGATCGAAGGACCTGAATGTAAGATCGAAGGACCTGAATGTAAGATCGAAGGACCAATGAGCAAACAAGAATACTCCACACCATCATGAGGAGTATTTTTGCAATTCTATTCGGGTTGGAACTCCAGCAAGTGAAGTAGATGCATCAAAGACAAACAAAGACATCCAGAAAAGCCCACACGAAACAACAGCCCGATCCAAACCCTGTAGACCGCCAATTGGGTGAAGAAATATGTGATATGATTATGTGATGTATTATGTGTGTGTTATCTTGATCTTTTGAACCTTACATGATTTCCATAACCATCTAATGAGATTTCACTATTGTCTTTGATATGCTAATGCTCTTGAATGAAGCTTAGCATATCTTTAGATTAGTGGACATATTTTATGGGAATGATAAGGTGAGGATATGGATGAAATTGATGAAGGAAACATGACTTGTAGTTGCATGTATTCTTGTTGCCTTTACCTTGGTTAATGTCTTGTATGGTTTAATGATTGTCTAAATCTTATGTCATGTGGATGCATAGTGAGGTTTGGTCTTTATACATGAGTTCATTTAGCTTCATTCGAATTATTGTCTTGTATGTTTTAATGATATTGTGTTATCTTATTTCATGTGGAGGCAAAATTGGATTTAGTTTTATGATTTTCATGTACTACATGTTGTGATGAGCATAATTGAACACACACACATATTTTGTATTCACAATCTTTCTCTACCCCCTATGAGGTTTAGTTTTATTGCTTATTTTCCACTTTCTTTTTGCATTATAGTGTAGTTTGATCATAACTCATTTCTCTACTTTCTTTCCCACTAACCTTCGAACAAACTAAAGTCGACACACCTCCCTGTAGATCGACCCGTATTTGTCACCGCTTCAACGTGGCCGTGCACTTGCGGTTATAATTAAAACGTTCAATCAGTTACTTATCTAGAGAAATATTTGTTTTTGGGTTTTAACATGGATACTATTATAAATCGGTTCCAAAATATAAAATCTAGTCGAGAACAATTGTAATAATTTTAAAGTACTGTTGGGTTGTAATTTGAATCATTTACGAAATTTTACTTCTAACTTTTTTGAAATATTAATATTTTTGGCTTGTATGTTATTTTTTTGTCGTCCATTGGTGTGCTAGTGCGTGATGCCCTACTATACTTTGAATCCTGGATCCACCATTGTTATCGTTGTTCAGATTGGTAATTGGGTCTGTCACTCGACTCACTCTGGAATTCCAATTCGGCTGGAAAAGAACAATCTCCAATGGAATACCGTGAGGGTCATCTAAATAATGATTCATTGATGAGAAGAGGATTTTTTGTTTGGGAATGAAAGTCCAGTATTGGAGTGATATGTATTGGGCATGAGTTGGTTTGAAAGAACCAGCAGAGGGAGGATATGAATCATATGATGATCTCAATAGGTAAGTGAGTGGGCAATTGTGATGTTCACTTGCTGGTCCAAACCAAGATTGACTAATGCTTAATGAACACTTTGTGTTGCAGGTGCAAGGTTGGCAATTAGAGTTGTGTCTTCACCCGTTATCACTTCGTTTGCGACGTTACGCATGTGATCTTGGTCTGGGGTAGGTAGGGTTGGTTGGACACTGGGTCCACACTGGGTAAGGTAAGTTGGGTATTCTGGCTAGCTAGGCTCCAGTAAAGTTGCAACTGGAAATGGCATGTCAGTTTCATTTCTCATATTTTGCCAATTAAACTCTTATATGTTGCTGATTTTGTTGTACTTTATGATTATTTCAAAAAAAAGTCTTTTGTTATATGCAATATTTTAATGATGAGATCTATTTATTTTCTTTGCACGGTGACTCTAAATTTTGATCATGGTTCATAAAAGAACATTAGTGCAGAATAAGAAATAAGCGTCACGATATATACGTTGGGTTTCTAAACGATCGACACCTAATATTATAGACGCCGGGTATTATTGTAACCCCCACCTATATGATATATAGACGTCGGTTGTGTTGGATTATTAAGTTTGGACTAGACCTATGAATTAGAGACTTTAGCCTTAGGGTGATAGTTATATCTTTTTGGTCCTCGAGTTAATTACTTATTGCATTTAAGTCCTTGGCGGTTACAAAATATAAATCATGTTCGGTTTTCCCCATTAAACACATGTTTTTAATCTCTCTCTCTCAAAAAGAAAAAAACCCGTCTCTCTCTGGCGATTTTCTTCCTCCGATTCCAGCATTCTCCGGCGGTCAGGTCTTGCGAGGTTCCACGCTGCTTTCGAGGTTCATTGACTCCGGTGTGCGTCCGCTCGATTAAGGAACCGTTCTATCCTAGGAGAAAAGCGCCAGACCCAACGCATTGGTACGTGGGGGTGATATTTTCTGGATTCTGTTGAAATATTTATTTGACATCTGTAACCTACTGTATTACATGATTATATTTGTAACTGTATCAACGAGTTGTTGTATAGACGACGGTTATGAGTTTGTATAAACTGTTTTTATAGTATAACCGACGTCTATATTTCCTTAATCATTTATCCACCTGAAATAATAAAAAAAAAAAATTTGTTTATTTTTTGCGATTTATTTTGTATTAAATTTATGTGGATTTATTGTTTACTTCAGTTTTGGGATGAGTTAAAATTGTTGTCAGGAGATTATGCAATTTTGTACTTCGTAGAAAGTAAGTTGAATTATTTGAATTGATTTAAAAATAGTTACATCAATGTAACTATCCTATATGTGTTGAAGTTTAGTCCCATATTAGAAAAAAAAATTGGTTGGTGGGGTTGATGTAATTCACCACTCCTTTACTTCTAAATGAGAGTTGTGTACCATACTATAATAGGCAAGTGAGATAAATATATTTAATGGTCAAAAGATTGGTACCTGGGACACTTGGGATATATATATTTACAAGTTAAGTGTCTACTATAGATTGTAATGTATTTTTTGGTTATTTAAATGTATAATAGATGTCGGTCATATATAGTTGACGTTTATATCCCAAGGCATAGGCGCCGAGGACATATACGACGATCGTTGGACTGCCAAAGTCTAACGGTATATGGCTTTTTCTGTACTAGTGGAAATCACTAAAAAAACTTTTGTCCTTTCATTGCGCATGCAATCCAACAATTTATTCTAGCGAGACGTTGAGTTTCGGGGTCTTCTTATGAGAAACGTAGTGGAAATTCAAATTGAAATAAGCTAGATTGTGTATGTACTTATATTAATTTCACATACCTTTTAAGTAAGTCGTCGACTCTCTCCAACCATAGTGTAGCCTGTTGTGATTGTTTCACCTTTGAATGCAAAATTTCTTTATGGATTTGTCCATACAAATCGTTTCTTTGAACCTTTAGATCTTTAATTTCCTTTTCCAAAGACTCCTCTATGGTGTCACGGCAAGGAGTGTAGGGTACCACCAAATGATCCGTAGGTTGTTTCCGGTGTAACTCTCTAACTTCCTCAAGTAGCTTCCCGAAATCCTTTCGGCTTTTTTCATCATCTCTTATTTTCTCCGGACAATAGGAGTTGTACCTTTTTGAGTCGCATGCATAAACAATATCGGTCAATGTAAAATGCCAACAAGAAGAAACAAAAATACTTAAATGTAGGCCTTCATTCTTACTTTTTTAACTTTACATAGGGGGAGAAACTGAAATCGGCTCGTAATTCTTAGAAGAAATTGTAATTTGCCTTTAATTTAATTTAATTATTAAAGTGTTAAGAGTACAAAATCTAAATATATAAAAATACCTATTTGAATTTTAATACGGATACACTATTGAAAATAGAAAAAGGACACTCAAACATGTAAATATAATTAGTTTTCAAGGATGGGTAAAGAGTGATCCGAGGACACTTTCAATTAGGAAATAATTTTTCGTTGGCTTTCTAGATTAAAGACAAAAATCTGTTGGGAAAGGTGAATGGAAATTAAATGCTTTAGTCGTACATCGCTTTTATGTTTTTATAAACGTATATCCATCCTGAGGTCATTGATTATGCTTATTAGAAGAAGAAAATTAGTTCTGTTACGTAGCCTCGACATGTGTTAGAATATATGCGTTTTGGTATTAAACCTTTGAACTAATCGTACGAAAGTTGGATGTCTTGGGATGAATGGATTATTATTATTATTATTATTATTATTATTATTATTATTATATATATATAGTGAAAGTCAGCACTATTGGATGGGACAGATCTTAATTTAATCCAGCACAAGCCTATTTCTAATTCTACGAATAAACATCAATTAGACGATTTCGTACCAAAAAAAACTTTAGTATTAACATCAAAGTCTTACGAACTTCTCTACAAATTTTCATGTTATGAAATCATTGCACATATTGTCATTATGTAATAACGTAGAAATACAACTTTCTCCGTAAATTCATAAATTCATTTCCCATCTTATTCTGAAGTGGACTTAAGATGACGTTCACCGCTCAAAACGTTCTTTCTACGAAATCTATGACAACATAAGAGATTAAGATGAATTGGACTAACAAATTTAATTCACCAACAGATAACCTAATTTTCTTTGTCTGACAATCAAAAAAATGATGACTGTGGTAGATATATCAATGGTAACTAGAGGTGTGAATTTGTCGAGGAATTAGGGTATTAGACAAAATATTTGGTATACCTTTTGGATAGGTCGTTGACATTCTGAAACCACGGTGTCGCTTCATCCGATTGTGTCACCCTTGGATTTAATGTCTTCTCTTTTACTAAATTCCCCAAATCGTAACTTCGTGCCTTAAGTTCTCCGATTTCCACCTTCAAAGAATCCGCTATCGTCTTAAGGGAAAATGGTTTCACGAATTGACCATTCCATCTGGCATAATCGTTTTTCAGATTCGCAACCTCTTTTAAGTAGTTGGTGATGTTTTCTTCGAGAATATAGTTGGCACAACAACAGCATGCTCGACGAGCGACAGACCAAGACTCCGCACGACGACGCAAGCCTTTAACTGCTACCACCACCTCGTCGACGGCCGTCATCCAAGCCGTCACCTCTTTCTTCACTTCCATTAGAAGTTGGTGATTCTCTTGCAGTTTGGACTGAGATTCCACGTCTTCTCTCATCTTCTTTAGGCTGTCTACCTCTTGTTTGAGTTCATTCCATTGTCTCTTTGGACGCAAGATACTTTTCCATGGCACTAAATTCAAAGCACCGCATCCAGCTCTTATCCACGAGGACATGTTTGTCTACAACAAGGGATGGCTTGATTAGTAGATGTATGTCCGCAGATGGTATACTTAGATCAAAATTAATGGTATATCTTATAAAGACAAACAGTGACTTTTTTTGAAAGATACATTATGTAATCTAAGATACTTTTGATTATTTATATTACAAATACATGTTTGTTGGTTGGAATATATCCCTTTTTATTTTTTAATTATAGGGTTTATATCACCACGCAGTCAACCCTTATATATTAAAGGATAAATTTTAGGTTGTTTTTCTCCTTTGGTCTTTTCATTGTGCATATTCTTTCGAAGTTGGCATACGAGGGATTGTACACAAGAAAACAAAGTAAATGAAACTATTTTGACTATATAGATTTTCCTACCTTTCCTAGAACAAAGAGAAAATGAGTAACAATTATGTTTACATATGTCAAATGAAGCAAGGATCCATGCACCATCTTTTAATTTTATTCATACAATTTTACCATTATTAATAATTTTCTATTTAAACTTTGAACGGAAAATTCAAATTATGAATCTTGATACATCACACATATAATCTTTAAATATCAAAAAAATAATTGAGAGTCATTTTTTTAATTGACAGTTATTTAATATAAGATTAAGAGAGTTTTTTGGCGAACATGTTCCATATATTTTTTGCATCTTTTGACCTTATATTAGATGATTCAATTTTTTTCATTTTTGACATACATAAATTACATGTGTCTTACATGAAGATCCTACGGTTCATTTGCAATTCGGAGTCTAAATATTAAGTTATTAACAAAAGTTAATTTGTGTTAATAAAATATAAGGGCATCAGATCCCTCTCATTTGTCAAATATCTTATTAATTATTTATATTACATAAGAATGGTATTAAAATGAGGTTGGACCTATTAAAATAATACACCCGAGCACTACAACTGCACGTCTACCCCGTCATCAAAGCGCTATCATTTCAAGCCTCCTCCGTACCACTAGTCGCTATTGTCTATCGTTGGAAAATCTCTGGTGCTTTTTTCTTCCTTCACTACTTTCATGTCGACACCTCACCCATTGCCCTCTATGTGAGATCCTAATCCTAATTGGGTTTTAATTGTTGTTTAGGTGGTGATTGGGAGGAGATTAGATTGGGATGGTTGAGATGGATTGGAGATTGGATGGATGGTGATGATTGAAGTGGTGGGGAGTATATAAGGTGATCTCTCTCTCTCTCTCTCACGTCTCTCTTGTAGGAAGGATCGTGTGGGTTATGGGTCCACTAATCACTTTGATTCTAATCCCTAATTAATTAAACAATAAACGCAGCGGAAACAAATTTAAAAACAAGTAGGGAAATTAACAGAAAATGCAAACCACAAGAGACGCGTCGGTTTTTATAGAGGTTCGGCACCCCACCCGGGTCCTAGTCCTCTCTTGTAAGCTCCGCTCGACTCCGCGAGCTCCGCCTACGTCTTCACTAACCACTCCCCGTTCCGGGCCGGGAGAGAACGCCTTTACACCACAAGCAACGCGAACAACCCTCGCTTGCTTGAATTCTTCCTCTCACAATCCGAGAGGGACACTTCGGGCTTTCACCGAAGTCCTTGCTTCTTTTGACAACTCTTGTAACTGAGTGGGATTCACTCTCTAATTGAGCACACTTTGAGTAGGATGAGTGTATGATCAAGTGTGTGAAGTTTAGGCTTAAAGAGTGTAGAATTGGGAGCTTTGAGGATTGAGGTTTCTCTCTAATGTATTGGGACAATTGGAGTTGGAGAGTTTTTTTAACAACAAGTCTTGATCCTCTATTTATAAGCTCCTAAGGTTTTCTAGCCGTTGGGGATAGATTTGATTGGGTTTTGTGCAAGATACACAAAGCAGAAAATCGGGCTGCAAATCTGTCCAGAACCGGTCGACCGAAACTACTAAACCGGTCGACCGTTCACTTGATTTCAAGGAGAACGGTCGAACAAAAGAATATTCGGTCGGACAAACGAGCTAGAACTTAACTCTACTTAAGTGAATCGGTCGAACCAAAGTATGGAGCGGTCGACCGAAAAAGGGATTCGGTTGAGACAAAGGTCAATCGGTCGAACGAGAAATGTGTCGACCGATAGCAGGGAATTTGGTTTCTGAAAATGTGTTCAACCGGTCGACCGAAACAAGGTCTTCGTTCGACCGGTTACCGAATGTATTTTGGGGTTAAGTTTGTTTTATACGAATACGACCGTTATAGGAAAACGACAAGAAAAACGGCCATATTAAAATCCGGGATCGGTCGACCGAAAAGGTAGAACCGGTCGACCGGTAGAGTTCGGTAAAATCACTGTGGAGAGTCTGTTATAAACCGGTCGAACTGAGAACTGGTTCGGTCGACCGGTTCACACAGGAAATCTGGGTTTAAGTTTATAAGTGATTTCCGACTAAGGTTTGGGTGATCTAATGAAGTCCAAATAATGTGAAATTTCGTGTGTGACTTCTATAGGGAACCTATTGTGTATGTGATTGGTTTTTAACTCTTGTATGCTCAATTTACACATGTTCCTAAGACTCAAAATAAAATCAAGATTACAAGTCTTCATTTAGCTTTATTACAAATCTTGACTTGATTTCCTTCCTTCCATGAGTCTTGATCACCTGTAGAGGTTAGCACAATACTATATATATGCAATGCAATATGTGTGCTACTCTACATCATCATAA
Organism: Triglochin maritima; assembly: GCA_963682175.1. Taxonomy (NCBI): domain Eukaryota; kingdom Viridiplantae; phylum Streptophyta; class Magnoliopsida; order Alismatales; family Juncaginaceae; genus Triglochin; species Triglochin maritima. Next base: position 35,026,522 of record OY821773.1, on the reverse strand, counting down.
TTAAGATTAGGTTAATTAAATCATCAAAACCTAGATTAAGGCCAAAAAGCCAACAATCTCCCCCTTTTTGATGATGGCAACCTATATCTTAATTCTATCTAAATACATGGAATTTGTATATGTAAACTATGCAAATTAATGCTCCCCCTATGGATGTGCATAGTTTTTGTTCAATTTTATGCCAAATTCCAAGTTACCCCTTTAATTATCTCTCCCCCTTTGACATCCATCAAAAATAAAAAATATGACTTTAAGCATAGAATTTGGATGTCTTGTAATGAAGTTGCTCCCCCTAAATTTTGCACTTCATTACTCTAATAAAAGATATAACATTTAAGCTCCCCCTATCAATAAGGCTAAATGGAAACAATGAGTATGATTCAAGTTAAGTTCATTTAAGTTTCAACTTAAGCCTTATTCTAACATCCATTTAAAATTTGACATTTAGAATCAATGGATGTGATAAATGATTTGCAATGAATAGGGTAAATGATTTTCAATGAATTGAACTTTTCTAAAGATATGACAATTAAGCATATTAACTAGATTAGAGCTAATTTTTAGAAATTTCAAAGATAGAAATTTATACCAAACTTGAATCTTGATTAGCTCCAATCTTGACTTGGTGATGCAGCCGGATTCGAATTTGACGTTTTGGCTCACCCGGTCACCACCAATCTCCTCCTCAAGCTCCTACAAGAGTAGATTTAGGTACCCAAACAACTTTGGGTCCTTGAGTGTTAGCTTTGGGAATCCACACCATTTTGGTTTTGGGAGCCCACACACTTGAGGAAGTAGACTTAACAAATAAATGCTTGCCATTTAATGTAGTATGAGATACATGGTTTTTTAATTGAACATAGTATCCTAAACCATGTTTAGCTAAGGATTGTCTTTGACTACCTAAAAGCATATCAAGCATTTTTGTTCCTTTAGTGAACATTTCTAGATCTTTTCTTAATTGCATATTTGAAACTTTAAGATCTACATGTTCATCAACAATGGGTGTTTTACTTAGACTAGCAAGTGATGATTCATTTGATTCAAGTCTAGCAATCACCTCATTCTTTTCATTCATGATTAATTCAATTTGGCATTTGAGATCATTTATAGTTTTTCTAGCATTTTTGTTCTTTTCACAAATGATCTCATATTGTTTAACTAAATCATGAAATGCATTTTGAAGCTCATCATGTGTATATGATTCATCATTAGCATTAGAATTAGAGCTAGCACTAGAATAAGACTTAGTTGAGCATGAATTACTAGAACAAGAGTTAGAATCTACCTCACTTTGATCTTCAATAGCCATGAAGCATGAGTGAGCCACTTCTCTTCTACTTTGCAAGGAAGAAGACGATGATGATGGTGATGAAGAATCATCCCATGTAGCTTTGTGTGCTTCCTCCTTCCTTTCTCTTCTCTTGCTCTTCTCCTTTTCTTTTCTCCTCTCCCTTCTCTCCTTTTTCTTCTCCCCTTCTCTTCTCTCATTTTCACTCTCCTCCCTCTCTTTTTCTTTTTCTCTTTTCTCACTTCTTCTACCTCTTCTTTCATTCTTTTCTCCTTTATCCCTCTTGAGGTATTTGAAGAAGTCTTGGGCTAGGACCTCAATGTCCTCTTCTTCCACCCTCCTTGGCTCATCAAACTTTGCATGTAATGCCACCACGGAGTTTCTCTTTGAAGCTTCCTTCTCTCTTCGATGACTCAATTGGAGCTCATAGGCCATGAGATTTCCAATGAGTTCCTCCATCTTTAATTTTGAAAGATCGTGCGATTCTTCGATTGCCACGACCTTGTCTTCCCAATCGTTGCTCAATGACCGGAGGAATTTTCGAGTGATCTCTCCTTCATTTATCCTTCTTCCAAGAATCAAAAGAGAGTTAGTGATATCGGTGAAGCGAGTGTTCATGTCGCTTATGTTCTCACCGATTTGCATAGAAAATATTTCATATTTATGCATGAGGAGACTTATCCTAGTTTCTTTGGTTTTGCTATCACCCTCATGATGCATTTGTAACCTATGCCATATTTCATTTGCACTTTCACATCCCCTAATTCTATTGTATTCTCCCTCATTAAGGCCACAATAAAGAATATTCATAATTTTTGAATTCATTTCAATTTCTTTCATTTGAGCCCTAGATAGAGAATCTAAATCATCTTCATTTGGGGGTATGTATGGATTTTGAATAAACTTCCAATACTTAAGGTCATTTGATATTAAAAAGATTTTCATTCTATTTTTCCAATAATCATAATTTGACCCATTAAGCAAAGGAGGCCTTGTGGTGCATAAACCCTCTAAGTGATTAGATGTTGAAGCCATGCTAAAATTACGGTAAAGTAATGAAATTTAGCTTAACAAGGCTCTGATACCAAATGTAGGAAGGATCGTGTGGGTTATGGGTCCACTAATCACTTTGATTCTAATCCCTAATTAATTAAACAATAAACGCAGCGGAAACAAATTTAAAAACAAGTAGGGAAATTAACAGAAAATGCAAACCACAAGAGACGCGTCGGTTTTTATAGAGGTTCGGCACCCCACCCGGGTCCTAGTCCTCTCTTGTAAGCTCCGCTCGACTCCGCGAGCTCCGCCTACGTCTTCACTAACCACTCCCCGTTCCGGGCCGGGAGAGAACGCCTTTACACCACAAGCAACGCGAACAACCCTCGCTTGCTTGAATTCTTCCTCTCACAATCCGAGAGGGACACTTCGGGCTTTCACCGAAGTCCTTGCTTCTTTTGACAACTCTTGTAACTGAGTGGGATTCACTCTCTAATTGAGCACACTTTGAGTAGGATGAGTGTATGATCAAGTGTGTGAAGTTTAGGCTTAAAGAGTGTAGAATTGGGAGCTTTGAGGATTGAGGTTTCTCTCTAATGTATTGGGACAATTGGAGTTGGAGAGTTTTTTTAACAACAAGTCTTGATCCTCTATTTATAAGCTCCTAAGGTTTTCTAGCCGTTGGGGATAGATTTGATTGGGTTTTGTGCAAGATACACAAAGCAGAAAATCGGGCTGCAAATCTGTCCAGAACCGGTCGACCGAAACTACTAAACCGGTCGACCGTTCACTTGATTTCAAGGAGAACGGTCGAACAAAAGAATATTCGGTCGGACAAACGAGCTAGAACTTAACTCTACTTAAGTGAATCGGTCGAACCAAAGTATGGAGCGGTCGACCGAAAAAGGGATTCGGTTGAGACAAAGGTCAATCGGTCGAACGAGAAATGTGTCGACCGATAGCAGGGAATTTGGTTTCTGAAAATGTGTTCAACCGGTCGACCGAAACAAGGTCTTCGTTCGACCGGTTACCGAATGTATTTTGGGGTTAAGTTTGTTTTATACGAATACGACCGTTATAGGAAAACGACAAGAAAAACGGCCATATTAAAATCCGGGATCGGTCGACCGAAAAGGTAGAACCGGTCGACCGGTAGAGTTCGGTAAAATCACTGTGGAGAGTCTGTTATAAACCGGTCGAACTGAGAACTGGTTCGGTCGACCGGTTCACACAGGAAATCTGGGTTTAAGTTTATAAGTGATTTCCGACTAAGGTTTGGGTGATCTAATGAAGTCCAAATAATGTGAAATTTCGTGTGTGACTTCTATAGGGAACCTATTGTGTATGTGATTGGTTTTTAACTCTTGTATGCTCAATTTACACATGTTCCTAAGACTCAAAATAAAATCAAGATTACAAGTCTTCATTTAGCTTTATTACAAATCTTGACTTGATTTCCTTCCTTCCATGAGTCTTGATCACCTGTAGAGGTTAGCACAATACTATATATATGCAATGCAATATGTGTGCTACTCTACATCATCATAATTAAGATTAGGTTAATTAAATCATCAAAACCTAGATTAAGGCCAAAAAGCCAACAATCTCCCCCTTTTTGATGATGGCAACCTATATCTTAATTCTATCTAAATACATGGAATTTGTATATGTAAACTATGCAAATTAATGCTCCCCCTATGGATGTGCATAGTTTTTGTTCAATTTTATGCCAAATTCCAAGTTACCCCTTTAATTATCTCTCCCCCTTTGACATCCATCAAAAATAAAAAATATGACTTTAAGCATAGAATTTGGATGTCTTGTAATGAAGTTGCTCCCCCTAAATTTTGCACTTCATTACTCTAATAAAAGATATAACATTTAAGCTCCCCCTATCAATAAGGCTAAATGGAAACAATGAGTATGATTCAAGTTAAGTTCATTTAAGTTTCAACTTAAGCCTTATTCTAACATCCATTTAAAATTTGACATTTAGAATCAATGGATGTGATAAATGATTTGCAATGAATAGGGTAAATGATTTTCAATGAATTGAACTTTTCTAAAGATATGACAATTAAGCATATTAACTAGATTAGAGCTAATTTTCAGAAATTTCAAAGATAGAAATTTATACCAAACTTGAATCTTGATTAGCTCCAATCTTGACTTGGTGATGCAGCCGGATTCGAATTTGACGTTTTGGCTCACCCGGTCACCACCAATCTCCTCCTCAAGCTCCTACAAGAGTAGATTTAGGTACCCAAACAACTTTGGGTCCTTGAGTGTTAGCTTTGGGAATCCACACCATTTTGGTTTTGGGAGCCCACACACTTGAGGAAGTAGACTTAACAAATAAATGCTTGCCATTTAATGTAGTATGAGATACATGGTTTTTTAATTGAACATAGTATCCTAAACCATGTTTAGCTAAGGATTGTCTTTGACTACCTAAAAGCATATCAAGCATTTTTGTTCCTTTAGTGAACATTTCTAGATCTTTTCTTAATTGCATATTTGAAACTTTAAGATCTACATGTTCATCAACAATGGGTGTTTTACTTAGACTAGCAAGTGATGATTCATTTGATTCAAGTCTAGCAATCACCTCATTCTTTTCATTCATGATTAATTCAATTTGGCATTTGAGATCATTTATAGTTTTTCTAGCATTTTTGTTCTTTTCACAAATGATCTCATATTGTTTAACTAAATCATGAAATGCATTTTGAAGCTCATCATGTGTATATGATTCATCATTAGCATTAGAATTAGAGCTAGCACTAGAATAAGACTTAGTTGAGCATGAATTACTAGAACAAGAGTTAGAATCTACCTCACTTTGATCTTCAATAGCCATGAAGCATGAGTGAGCCACTTCTCTTCTACTTTGCAAGGAAGAAGACGATGATGATGGTGATGAAGAATCATCCCATGTAGCTTTGTGTGCTTCCTCCTTCCTTTCTCTTCTCTTGCTCTTCTCCTTTTCTTTTCTCCTCTCCCTTCTCTCCTTTTTCTTCTCCCCTTCTCTTCTCTCATTTTCACTCTCCTCCCTCTCTTTTTCTTTTTCTCTTTTCTCACTTCTTCTACCTCTTCTTTCATTCTTTTCTCCTTTATCCCTCTTGAGGTATTTGAAGAAGTCTTGGGCTAGGACCTCAATGTCCTCTTCTTCCACCCTCCTTGGCTCATCAAACTTTGCATGTAATGCCACCACGGAGTTTCTCTTTGAAGCTTCCTTCTCTCTTCGATGACTCAATTGGAGCTCATAGGCCATGAGATTTCCAATGAGTTCCTCCATCTTTAATTTTGAAAGATCGTGCGATTCTTCGATTGCCACGACCTTGTCTTCCCAATCGTTGCTCAATGACCGGAGGAATTTTCGAGTCATCTCTCCTTCATTTATCCTTCTTCCAAGAATCAAAAGAGAGTTAGTGATATCGGTGAAGCGAGTGTTCATGTCGCTTATGTTCTCACCGATTTGCATAGAAAATATTTCATATTTATGCATGAGGAGACTTATCCTAGTTTCTTTGGTTTTGCTATCACCCTCATGATGCATTTGTAACCTATGCCATATTTCATTTGCACTTTCACATCCCCTAATTCTATTGTATTCTCCCTCATTAAGGCCACAATAAAGAATATTCATAATTTTTGAATTCATTTCAATTTCTTTCATTTGAGCCCTAGATAGAGAATCTAAATCATCTTCATTTGGGGGTATGTATGGATTTTGAATAAACTTCCAATACTTAAGGTCATTTGATATTAAAAAGATTTTCATTCTATTTTTCCAATAATCATAATTTGACCCATTAAGCAAAGGAGGCCTTGTGGTGCATAAACCCTCTAAGTGATTAGATGTTGAAGCCATGCTAAAATTACGGTAAAGTAATGAAATTTAGCTTAACAAGGCTCTGATACCAAATGTAGGAAGGATCGTGTGGGTTATGGGTCCACTAATCACTTTGATTCTAATCCCTAATTAATTAAACAATAAACGCAGCGGAAACAAATTTAAAAACAAGTAGGGAAATTAACAGAAAATGCAAACCACAAGAGACGCGTCGGTTTTTATAGAGGTTCGGCACCCCACCCGGGTCCTAGTCCTCTCTTGTAAGCTCCGCTCGACTCCGCGAGCTCCGCCTACGTCTTCACTAACCACTCCCCGTTCCGGGCCGGGAGAGAACGCCTTTACACCACAAGCAACGCGAACAACCCTCGCTTGCTTGAATTCTTCCTCTCACAATCCGAGAGGGACACTTCGGGCTTTCACCGAAGTCCTTGCTTCTTTTGACAACTCTTGTAACTGAGTGGGATTCACTCTCTAATTGAGCACACTTTGAGTAGGATGAGTGTATGATCAAGTGTGTGAAGTTTAGGCTTAAAGAGTGTAGAATTGGGAGCTTTGAGGATTGAGGTTTCTCTCTAATGTATTGGGACAATTGGAGTTGGAGAGTTTTTTTAACAACAAGTCTTGATCCTCTATTTATAAGCTCCTAAGGTTTTCTAGCCGTTGGGGATAGATTTGATTGGGTTTTGTGCAAGATACACAAAGCAGAAAATCGGGCTGCAAATCTGTCCAGAACCGGTCGACCGAAACTACTAAACCGGTCGACCGTTCACTTGATTTCAAGGAGAACGGTCGAACAAAAGAATATTCGGTCGGACAAACGAGCTAGAACTTAACTCTACTTAAGTGAATCGGTCGAACCAAAGTATGGAGCGGTCGACCGAAAAAGGGATTCGGTTGAGACAAAGGTCAATCGGTCGAACGAGAAATGTGTCGACCGATAGCAGGGAATTTGGTTTCTGAAAATGTGTTCAACCGGTCGACCGAAACAAGGTCTTCGTTCGACCGGTTACCGAATGTATTTTGGGGTTAAGTTTGTTTTATACGAATACGACCGTTATAGGAAAACGACAAGAAAAACGGCCATATTAAAATCCGGGATCGGTCGACCGAAAAGGTAGAACCGGTCGACCGGTAGAGTTCGGTAAAATCACTGTGGAGAGTCTGTTATAAACCGGTCGAACTGAGAACTGGTTCGGTCGACCGGTTCACACAGGAAATCTGGGTTTAAGTTTATAAGTGATTTCCGACTAAGGTTTGGGTGATCTAATGAAGTCCAAATAATGTGAAATTTCGTGTGTGACTTCTATAGGGAACCTATTGTGTATGTGATTGGTTTTTAACTCTTGTATGCTCAATTTACACATGTTCCTAAGACTCAAAATAAAATCAAGATTACAAGTCTTCATTTAGCTTTATTACAAATCTTGACTTGATTTCCTTCCTTCCATGAGTCTTGATCACCTGTAGAGGTTAGCACAATACTATATATATGCAATGCAATATGTGTGCTACTCTACATCATCATAATTAAGATTAGGTTAATTAAATCATCAAAACCTAGATTAAGGCCAAAAAGCCAACATCTCTTTCTCACTCTCCCTCTCACGCCACTCTCTCTCTCCCTCAGTGATTATGCTCCAGGGAGAGGTGCTGAGCTCTGACGAGCTGCAGTATTCGGTAAGTGCTGGAATGTGGAGTTGTTGTGGTCGGTGTGGAGTTTGACGGAGGTGGAGGTGTGGCTGTGAAACAGTGAGGAGGTGCGATCGTTGATCGAGCGAGCGTTCGTCGGTGGATTGTGATTTTGAGGAAGAAGTGCTCGTGGAAGCTCCGTCGAGGTTCTTTGAAGGTTTCTTCAAACCTTCACGGTATGTCAAACTTGTAGTCGTAGCTCACTTTTGTTGTGTGAGTATTTGGAAGTCGACGGTAGGCCGAAAGGCTCGTCGCAAGCAAACGTGCAACATATTTTACTGCTGGATCGGTCGACCGGTTGGTGCAATCGGTCGACCGTTTCTAGTGAGAATTCAGGTTTATGCCTCACACCAGTCGAATGATGCCCTTGGGCAATCCACCGGTTGTGTATTTGAGGCAAGCATGGTTGGTTTCGGTCGAACGAGGCCCCTTTGCCGTTCGACCGTGTGCACTGTTATAGGTCGGTTGAGGCGTTGATCATCCAAACGGTTGACCGCCTGTTTGACTCATATGATCGATGACTTAAGTTGAATAGTGGTTGGGTTCGACCGATGGTGGTTTGGTCGACCGGTGTAGTTTGGACGCATGGTGGATTTTACTGGTAGAAATCGGTCGACCGAGAGTGCTTGGGGGTTCGACCCATGTTGATGTTGAGCGTTGGTGGATTTCAATGGTGGGTTTCGGTCGAACGGGTCCCCTTTGCTGTTCGACCCGTTGGTGGTTGTGTTCGTTGAACCTGGGAGGTGACCTTCTAAACGGTTGACTGGACCCTGACTTTGGTTCGACTGAACATGTGTTGTTGGTGGGAATTGTTCGACCGATGGAGTGTTGGTCGAGGTAATTGCCCTGTTTTAGTATGATTCAGTCGACCGAGACTCTTGGTTCGGTCGACCGTTTGTGTCCAGTTTTGCACATTGGAGGTGCGGTTGTTGTGGTTGTCCGTGTGAGGTGAGTTGTGGTGCCGATGTTCTTCCGGCAAGGGTGTTAGTGAGCGCGAGTGTTGCGGTGGTTGGGTGAAAGAGCCCTGAAGTCCCGTAACTGTTGTGAGAGTTGTGGTTGGGTGAAAAAGCCCTGGAATCCAGTTAGTCTGTGTGGGGTTGGGTGAAAAAGCCCAGGAGCTCCGCGTTCAGGTTGGGTGAAAGAGCCCTAGAGCCTGAGCATGGACCACGTGATAAGGGTTGGGTGGAAAAGCCCTGAAGCCCTGGTTGTGTCGTGGTAGCTGCGGTTGAGTGAAAAAGCCCTGGAGCCCAGCTTGACGACGTTGAGTGTTGCGGTGGTTGGGTGAAAAAGCCCTGGAGCCCCGTAACGGTGGTGTGTGCTGTGGTTGGGTGAAAAAACCCTGGAGCCCAGCCTTGTTGTTTGTGTTTTTCTTTGTTGATAGAATTGCATAATAGAGTGTTTCAGTTTCATGCATTGTAGAGTTTGGCATACAGGGTTTCCTTCTGGAAACTCAGGCATTGTTGCATGTTTGCTTTTCAGGTCGTGATCAACGTTAGGGGGTGGTGACAGAGGAAAGGAGCGTCGCTACAAGATCCAGCTTTCTCAAATTTTGAGGTTTGAGTGATTACTTGTATTTGTTGTATAGCCTTTTTGATGTAATCACACTTTTGAGATACTCAGATATATATTATATATATATATGTTGGTGTACCTGTTTCCTTGTATTTGAGTAATATCCTTTGTTTGATTGTTGATTGATCATTTTAATTTAACCCGCAAGTGCACGACCACTATGAAGCGGTGGCAAGTACGGTTCGTCCTCAGGGAGGTGAGCAGCCTCTTGTTTATCTAAAATCAAGTGGCAAAATTGGGGGAGAAAGATTGATTATGCTACTCTACACTAAATTACGCTAAGAAGTATGAAATGCGAACGAAAGAAACAAACAATGGAATAACAACTAAGCTAAGAATAAAAGAAGAATGCTGGAATACAGATATGAGAAAACTCCTAAGGGGTGGACTGAGTGCACACAAGCAAAGAGGTGGGTGTTGAACACATTCTTTAAGCACAAATAAAGGTGGTGTTATCATGCATAGGAAGTGTCTAAATGTTGTGGCAAAACCTATCAATCTATTCATCAACTTAGTTGATTAACATTTACATATGCAAGATGTTTATTTCAGAATCTAAACAAGCATGAGAGGTGTCTAATCATTTTGGCAAAACTCATCAAGTTATAAATTCTATCCTAAACAAGCAAGCATACATTCATGTTTTATCAACACATTAGAAATAAAGCATTCAATCCATTCTCATTTGCATGTATGTACATCTACTCCACCCCCCAAAGGGGATGAAACTACTCACTAAACATTACACTAATTATTAAACTAAACAAATAAAGCATATTAACTAAGCTAATAAAACTAATGAAATGAGATTAAGCAAAGCAAAACAAGAAACATAAAACAAACAACATAATAAAGACAACTTGTATTAAAATGACTCACATTAAAAGTAGCATCCTCCTACTTTAGTGTGTGCTTCAAGGACTCACTTCTAGTAGGAAGAATAAACACTTAAAATATGGAGTCATTACAATGTAAGGTGAAGAGTTCTATTTATAGGCATGGAAAAAGGCAAATCGGGACAATCCCCCGATGTGGGACTAAACAGATACCAAAAATAGCCTAATCATCCTCTAATACATGTGCTGGAGAAATTTTAGCGGATTTGGGCCAAAATGGACCGCCAATTGGCGGTCTAAAAAGTCCGGATCCATCTGAAATTTGTGCTGGGCTTTGCTTAGTGTATTTGGTGGTCTTGGATGCATCTATTTCGTTTATTTGAGCTCCGACCCGAATAGAATTGCCAAAATACTCCCCATGATGGTGTGGAGTTTTCTGTTTTGCTTTTAGGTCCTTCTATCTTGCGTTCAGGTCCTTCTCTATTGCATCTTGGTCCCCAGATCTCACAGTTCAGTCATTTTTCCCAGCTTTTGAGTCCTTTTATGTTTCATCTCTTCAAACCTATTTATTCCTGAAAACTAAACATAAAACTCGTAACATAGCATTGTTTTGGTGAAAGATAATGGATATAAGATACAAATATAAGCATGAAATGATGTCAATCAATTGTATGTTATAAAATTTTAAATTCTTCTGTTGTTTGAGGATGTTACACTCTACCTCGTCATGTTGTTCCGAGGACCTATCCCCGTCGAGCCCCAACCTTAAGTGAAGAAAGTCATGGGGATGCCCTGTGCATACCACTCTTCTTCCTCCTTGTATTGCTTATTCTCATCGTACCGGATGGCCAGCAAACTGGTTCATGGTGATCATCAAGGTCAACTGGTTGTTTAGGAAGGAGTAGCCCATCAACTAAGTGTTGGGAGGAAGAAAATGTACAGGTGCAAGCTATTTGTGTGGGTTTTCATGGCCTCTTTGGGCGGACTCGAGTGGATGAGCATCACAAGGTGTGCAGTGTGTTACTTGGTTCTGGATTTTGAAATTTAGTTTGCCTTTTATTTTATTTACCCTAATTCCACCTTATTTTTAAATTAATCTCAAATATCTTGGACATGTAAATAGATTTCTGGCATTCGATCTATAGTCTTGGTTATTCCAAAACAAATAATTTACCAGCTGAAATAATCAAGTTGGTTTATTTGGGTTATGAGTTCTGTTTGTAGATTTTTATTGTGATAATTGGTGCCACTACAAGTCTACAATATAGTTTGAAGTCTTGAAGATTGAGTTATGCTTATGATTCACAATTTTGATACCGGTGCCACTACAAGTCTACAATATAGTTTGAAGTCAATTGAAGGTTAGAGAACCAATAACTTTATTCTACACTATACCAAACCTCACAAATCCCACACTACTCGCACTTCCGGAGGATCACTCCCTAGTACGACATCGGTAGGAGGCTAGGAAGATCAAGCTTCACCATGCTTGTAACATCCCCGAACAACGGAAAATTTAAACTTTTTAAATTAAGAGAAACACGTGGACACAACCATCAAGAGTGGGGACATTACTGAAAGAAATACATAAATAAGTCTGGTGCACCATAATACAAAACAAGTTTGTCAAAAGAGTGATTACATTACAACACGAAACACAAGGTACATGTAATCACGACAACCTAAAAGTAGGCAGACGACAGGATCCAGTCCCAAAGTGCAATCTCCCTCGGTCACCACCCGCCGGAACCTAACGCGGTCCTGAAAAAGATGCAACAACAATGCCTGAGTTTCCATATGGAAACCCCGTATGACAAGCTCACCTATATGCCCTAACATACTAGTATAGCATGGCATGGAATACAAAGCAGTAAAACAACAACTCCACCAAGGGCCAAACCGGACATCCGTCCCGCGATCGTTTCCGCTGCCACACAGGCCCCGCAGTCTACAATCGCCACCGCTGCCACACAGGCCTCACGGTCCGCAACATCGCCGTCGCCACACAGGCCGCACGGTCCACAAACACCGGTGCCACACAGGCCACACGGTCCAACATCACCGCCGCCACACAGGCCGCACGGTCTAAACATCGGGTCTCCGTAGAGACCTACCGTAGGCACATACGGTCTAACGGACAATACGCAACACATCCCCACACGCGACTACATAAGCCAAGGTATCGGTGAGGATGCGTTCGCACTTCCGCGCAAGGTAGAAATCAGATCTGAATACATCGTGGTCCACCACCACCCACCAACGGAGCCGTCGCTCAGGTCGGTCCATCAACCGGCGCCACACAGACCGCACGAGATATCACTCGATAGGTGCCCAATCGAGCTACCTGCCGGAACACATCATCGGCAGTCCATCGCCGCAACCACACAGGCTACGCGCGATCCTCCCTGCCGCCACACAGACCGCACAGGGGCCCTACCGCCGCCACACAGGCCGCACGACACGTGCAATAACTGCCATCAAGGCCAGTCGAACATATCCGCCACACAAGGCCAGACAATCGACAGATCCGAACCGAAGTCCGCAGGGTCAACGAGCTCCACGTGCAACACCAACTCCGGCTCCAACGAGCAGGGTCGCGACCTCCGTCGCCGTCAATAGGCCGGTACCTCTCTGGACCTCCGTCGCCAATCCTGGCCGGTAGTCTCTGTGCCTCCGTAGCCATCGGCCGGTAGTCACTGCACCCGTCGGCAGCTGCGTGTTGCTGAAGCAATGGGATCCGCAATCCCTCAGGCCGCTACTCTAACGCGAGTCAAACGATCCACCAGATATAGTCACGATCCATACACGGAGGTGACGCGTTCCGGACACCCACACTCTTCCACATGGCGGTCCCTGGGCAGGCTCGCATAACGCGCCCACCGTCACCTCCCGGCTCACGCACAAGGCGAGGACACGGGTTTCCGTGGACAGAGTTGGCATCCTAAGTGGAACCAGGAATCCTGTCCTGTGCAAAACGGTCGACTGAAAGAGACACGGTCGACCGTTTTCCTCAAGGGAATTCGGTCAACCGAAGTGACAACCGGTCGACCGCTTCCACAAGGGAATCGGTCGACCGAAAGTGACAACTCGGTCGACCGTTTCCACAAGGGAATCGGTCGACCGAAGCGTCTGTCACGGTCGAACTATTTGCGCAACATATAAATCCCAACGGTCTACCGAAGGTCTAAAACCGGTCGACCGAACGAGGTCAAAATCCAGAGTCTGGTCAACGCTCAAAACGAATCTATCGGTCGACCGACTCAGGGGTCTCGATCGACCGAACACTTACAGGGTCAACCTAATATTTTCTATGTCATCAAATGGTCGACCGAAAACACTAGCATCCTACCGGTACACTCAAGTTCCGGTCGACCGAAAGTGACAACTCGGTCGACCGTTTCCACAAGGGAATCAGTCGACCGAAGCGTCTGTCACGGTCGAACTATTTGCGCAACACATAAATTCCAACGGTCTACTGAAGGTCTAAAACCGGTCGACCGAACGAGGTCAAAATCCGGAGTCTGGTCAACGCTCAAAACGAATCTATCGGTCGACCGACTCAGGGGTCTTGGTCGACCGAACACTTACAGGGTCAACCTAATATTTTTTATGTCATCAAACGGTCGACCGAAAACACTAGCATCCTACCGGTACACTCAAGTTCCGGTCGACCGAACAGAAGGACACGGTCGACCGAAACACGACAGATAGTGAAAATACACTACGATCGGTCGACCGTCCAAGGGACCCGGTCGACCGACAGACGTCTTCAACCTCGCGCCAGCCGAGGTTTTGACGTCGAAACTCGTCGCCGGCGAGGCCTCCGACCTCGCGCGACCGACCCCAACCTCACCCCAACGTGGGTGATCAACTAAGGCCTCTAATGCAAGAACTTGGCATACCTCTCCTTGAAGATCGACGAAGAACGCCGGACTTCACCGGAGCTCCAACGATGCCTCGATACCTCGACCTCACGCGCACCTCCTCGCACCACGCCACGCCCAGCACGCTCGCCTCACGCGCACCTCCACTGCTCGAGCACCACAAAGGAAGAGGAAGGAATGGAAGCTTGAAGAGAGAAAAGAGTTGAAGAAGAAGGAAGAAGAAATAAGTAAAGGAGAGGATACGTTTCTCCACCTCTTCACCACCTTCCCCATCACATCACCAACAATCCACACCATGCCGTACACCATGCTCCCACTATTCACACATACCTCTAGCCCATCCCTCTTCACATCACCCCTCCTCTCTCTCTCCAATTCCCATGAAAACTCCATCATCAACTCCACCTAAACATCATTAATCCCTAAACAAGTTAGGGTCTTTACAACGCCACCCAGGATGTCCGCCGTCCAACCCATCATATCATTCATTCTGCGATTTAATTTTTTTGTTTCTTCATTCATTTTACAATTTTTAGTCTTAAGTAATTTGTATCATATCTAGCAAAAGTTTTCTTTGGTGCATTCAAGAGATTGTCTGTAATCAAGGTCCAATGAGTTTGATAGTTTGGCTAGGTATGTTTATCTAAAAGCAATCTTTGCATGCATAGGTTGGTTTGTGCTTTGTGATTACATTTTTTTATTGTTCTCTTCTTAAGTTATTTTTCGAAATTACACTTTTTTATTGTTGTCTTTTTAAGATTAATTTCAGTCAGCAGCTTCAGAGGTGATTGTGCAAATTACTTATATTCATGTTAAGAGAATTTTCATTCTTCTACATTCATATGTATTTCATTTTCTTTCTACATTACAGTGTTGGTTTGTGATTTGTGATTACATTTTTTATTGTTCTCTTCTTAAGTTATTTTTTGAAATTACACTGTTTTATTGTTGTCTTTTTAAGATTAATTACAGTCAGCAGCTTTAGTGGTGATTGTGCAAATTTCTTATATGCATGTTAAGAGAATTTTCATTTTGCTACATTCATATGTATTTTATTTTCTTTCTACAGTTGTCATGTGTAAGTTGATGTTTGATGTGTTGATTTTTTGGCTAATTGATTGACATCATTTCATTCTATATTTTTGTATCTTATATCCATTATCTTACACCTAAGCAATGCTACGTGACGAGTTTTATGTTTAGTTTTCAGGAATAAATAGGTTTGAAAAGAAGAGCCATGAAAGAACCCAAAAACAGGAAAAAAGACTTAATTGTGAGACCTGGGGACTAAGATGCAAGGGAGAAGGACCTGATCATAAGACAAAAGGACCTAAGAGCAAAACAAGAAACTCCACACCATCATGGGGAGTATTTTGTCAATTCGATTCGGGTCGGAGCTCCACTAAACAAAGTAGATGCATCCAAGACCAACATATCCATCAAGAAAAGCCCACAACCAAAACAAATTCGATTTGGATCATATAGCCGCGAATTGGCGGTCTTGGACCGCTAATTGGCGGTCCATATTGCTCTGGATCCGCTAAGATTTGTGGAGTACGTGTATTAGTGTATTCATAGTCTATTTTTGGTATTGGTTTAGTCCCACATCGGGGGATTGTCCTGGATTAGTTTTTCCATGCCTATAAATAGAACTCTTCACCTTCCATTGTAATTACTCATTGCTTGGTGGCATTCTGTACTAAGGAGTGAGCCTTGAAGCAAAAACTCAAGGTGGAGAAGAATGCTACCTTCAATGTGAGTCATTTGTTAATAAAATAATTCTTCTAGTTTCTTTTAATTGTGTCTTTAATTTGTGCATGTTTGTTTAGTCTTTCCTTTCATTTTATGATTCTTTAATATTTCTTGCTTGATTAGTGTAGTTTTATTTCAGTATAATGCTTCATTTTGTTAGAGTAGTTAGTTTAAATATGTGTGAGTAGTTTCATCTCCTTTGGGGGTGCAGTAGATGTATGTACATGTTATGTAGGTGGTATGAATGCTTAATATGAATGTTTTGTGAGAAATATTAGTATGCTTGCTTGAATTATTAAGAACCTTACTTGATGGTTTCTGCCATAGCTTACGTACACTCCATGTATGTCTAAGTGTCTTAATAACAACCTTGCATTGCTCATATTAATCACCTAGGTTAGTGTTGTAAATTATAGGTCTTGCCATGAGGTACTTCTTATGCATGAACAAACACTAACCACAATTGAGCTTATAGTATGCATTCAACACCACACTTATTTCATGTGCACACACACACACTCCACCCCTTAGAGGTTTCCATTCCTGTCTTTTTATCTTCTTCATTAGTTGTTTAGCTTAGTTGTTTAGTTATTTCATTTCAGCTTGCTTGTTTACTAGTTTAGATTAGTGTAGTGTAACCAACCTTTCTCTCCTTGTTTTACCTCTCACCTTCGAACAAACCAATTGTCGACACACCTCCCAGTGGACGACCCGTATTTGTCACCGCTTCAACGCGGCCGTGCACTTGCGGTTAATATAAAACGTCAATCAAGTTTTTGGCGCTGTTACCGGGGAGGTGCTCTGTCCAGACGTTGGTTTGGACGATTCGAGGGGTTTTTAATTTTTTGTTTCCTGTTTTTCTTAGTCTCAGGGATCCTAGAGCTCACGGGAGGCTACTGGAAGAGTTGGAGCACCAACACTTCAAAAGGGACCGTCAATCAGCGGTCTGGGACAGCCAATTGGTGGCCTGGTGAGGTCTTCTTGCTTTCATTTTTCTTCTGGTGGTTTATTGCCTCACTTTCGTTATCTGGGAGCTCTATTTTGCATGCTGTGACTTCTAGTTTGCTCCCAGATCATTAATCACTCCTCCATTAATCAACTTGGCCCTAAAATCCAAAGCAAAAGACTAGACGTTCTTACTTGTTTAGGTCACGCATCATGTATTGACTTAGGCATATAGTTGTCTTTTCTTTTAGCTTTATTTTCAGTTGTTGAGCGCTGGCGTGAGGTACGCAATTTCCTACACTCATTCATGCATCTCGTATGCCCATGCATTAGTTAGTAGGAGTTGCATCAGGACAAGAGTGAGTGTTTGATTGGAGCGATTGATTGCTAGATTTAGGATCAAAATGCTACTAAGGAGAGGTTGTCCCATAAACGATAAGGTGAGGGATTTCAGCTCCGTTTTCTTGGCCCCAAAAATCACTCTTAATCAAGCCTTAACTAAAAGCAAGTAGACATTGGCCCTAAGGATTGCGGACGCACTGAGAGAGTAATCTAGTTGAGACCGTCATGACCTGATCGGCGTTGCCTACCTTGTTGATAGTAGGAGGTACTGGATCTCCGGATCTAGTATCACTTGTTGGGCATTGTGGTCCTCATTGTAGGGAGGTGAGGCGTGTCGAGACTAGTGACCTCGAAGTTAGGCGTCGTCTAGCCTAAGGACCCATGTCCTTACATTGTTTGAGTCGTGCTTGCTAGATTAGGCTTCTACCCTCTCCTGTTACCCACGCTAGCTTTAGGGATTCTTCCCTTCTCCTCTGAGTCATCTTCTTCTCACCTTCTTCTACGTTATAGTCTCCTCCCCTTTACACTCTCTGGAAGCGTTTTTAGGGTCGAGTCGAGCACTTTTTACGAGTTTAGCCTCGTAGTGGTGAGAGTGGTCGACTCTAGAGTTCTTTGTGGAGATGGATGGTTACATGGGAGACCATCCATATGATTGTTGGGACCAGGACAATTCGTCCTGGTATTCCGGACCCATGCAACCGGGGGTGGCTTAGACGAACACCCCGTATGGTTGGGATAATCTTCATTGTGTGACTGAGCAATCTTCATATAGGGGTAACGTGAGAGAGGCACTGACTGCTAGACCACAATCTAGTTATGTCGGATCATATGCTGGTCAACAAACTGAGACATTACAACAAACTTTGGCCTCTTTCATGCGTATCGCAGACGACATGAGTGCACCGGTGGCTCCAGTAGTTGTACCGTGCGACTGTTATGGGTTGAGTGGTCATATTATCGGGGAATGTCCTTATGTTCCCCCTGAGCCTGAGTATGAGCATATCTTTTCCCAAAATGCTCAATGTGACCATTACGCATCCGCGTACAACCCTAGAGTGATCTCTCCTTCATTTATCCTTCTTCCAAGAATCAAAAGAGAGTTAGTGATATCGGTGAAGCGAGTGTTCATGTCGCTTATGTTCTCACCGATTTGCATAGAAAATATTTCATATTTATGCATGAGAAGACTAACCCTAGTTTTTTTAGTTTTACTATCACCCTCATGATGCATTTGTAACCTATGCCATATTTCATTTGCACTTTCACAACCCCTAATTCTATTGTATTCTCCCTCATTAAGGCCACAATAAAGAATGTTCATGATTTTAGAGTTCATTTCAATTTCTTTCATTTGAGCCCTAGACAGAGAATCTAAATCATCTTCATTTGCGGGTATGTATGGATTTTGAATAAACTTCCAATACTTAAGGTCATTTGATATTAAAAAGATTTTCATTCTATTTTTCCAATAATCATAATTTGACACATTAAGCAAAGAAGGCCTTGTGGTGCATAAACCCTCTAAGTGTTTAGATGTGCTAACCATGCTAAAAATACGAATAAGTATAGAATTTAGCTAACAAGGCTCTGATACCAAATGTTGGATCGTGTGGGTTATGAGTCCACTAATCACTATTAATCTAATCACCTACTTGTTTAACCAAGTCAAGATGCACAGCAGAATTTTAAAGCAAACAAGCAAGTAAGGAAGAATAATGCAAACCACAAGAAGACACAGCATTTTTATAGAGGTTCGGCACCCCACCCGGGTCCTAGTCCTCTCTTGCAAGCTCCGGTCGGATCACCGAGCTCCGCTCACGACTTCACTAACCACTCCCCGTTCCGGGCCGGGAGAGAACGCCTTTACAACCGTCAAACTCGCGAACAACCCTCGCCGAGCTTGGAATCCTCTTCTCACAATCCGAGAAGGATGCTTCGGGCTTTCACCGGAGCCTTTACTCTTTTGGCAACAAATGAGAACTTGAGTGGAGCAACACTCTCTAAATCTTGAGCACACTTGAGTAGGATTAAGGAATTGATCACTAAGTGTGTAAGGTTTGAAGCTTTGAGTGTTTCGGATTCTCTCTAATGTTTGGGACAAGTTTGTAGTGGGAGAGTTGTGTTAAAATGTGTTTTACAACTCCTTATATAGCTATTAGAGAGAATAGAGCCGTTGGGATTGATTGGGTATGAGTTGAAGTGTGATTACACAAAACAGAAAAGACAGGACCCAATTCTGGCTGTAATCGGTAGACCGAATCGGGACGAACGGTCGACCGTTTGGCAGTTTTGCACAAGATTCGGTCGACCGGTTAAGCAACGGTCGACCGCCCAACTCTACGACTTAATAAAACTTAAGTCATCGGTCGAACACAAGAAAGGGTTCGTTCGACCGATTTCGACCAGGCACTTTGGGGGTGACAAACAAATGTGTGAATGGTCGACCGAAACAGGTTTGGCGGTCGACCGATTATGGACAAGCACTTTGGGTTTGTCAAGAGATGGACAAATGGTCGACCGATCGTGGTCCTCGGTCGACCGATACATGAAATATATTTGGGGTATTTTTGGTTTAATACGAATATGACCATTGGGTATATACGACAAAAGTAACGGTCGGGAAAATATGATCTGACGGTCGACCGAAAGGTAAAACACGGTCGACCGAATAAGGGCAGTGAAAACACAAACAAAAGATTTGATCATTCGGTCGACCGAACGGCATGTTGCGGTCGACCGAATGTGGGCAGACTTTTGCAGTTCAGGTTTGGTGTTTTCCGGTCTAAGTTTGGGTGATCTATTGAAGTCCAAATTATGTGAAATTTCGTGTGTGACTTCTATAAGGAACCTAGTGTGTGATTAAGTTGATTTTAGCTCAAGTATGCTCAATTACACTTTGTTCCTAAGACTCAAAAGAAATCAAGATTACATGTCTTCGGTTTAGCTTTAATTACATGTCTTGACTTCATTTCCATCTTTCTTGAGTCTTGATCTCCTGTAGAGGTTAGCACAATACAATATATATGCAATGCATAGTGTGTGCTACTCTAATTAAGATTCGGTTGATTAAATCATCAAAACATAAGATTAAGGCGAAAAAGCCAACAAAGTTATCATTTCCTCTTTTGTTTTAGTGGATATTGGATAGTGAGTGCTCAAGGCACATGATAGGAGACCCCTAAGCATTTTCATGATTGAAATCCAAAGAAGGGGGGGGGGGGGAACTGTCACACTCGAAGATGATGCAAAAGGTTTTATTGTTGACATCGATAATGTCAGTAAGATTTATATTCCCCAAATTGAAAATATACTCTTAGTATATGGTTTGAAACATAATTTATTGAGTATTAGTCAACTTATCGATCAAAATTATCTAGTTTTTTTATCAACCTATTTTCTATATCATTTCTGAAAGCAACTTGATAACAACTTTGAAAGGAACTTGGCAAGGTAATGTCTATGTAGTGCGAGTTGATGACAAACTCATTTTCAGATGAAACTTGTTTAGTTTCCTGATTGACATCATTTCATGCTTATATTTGTATCTTATATCCATTATCTTACACCTAAGCAATGCTACATGATGAGTTTTATGTTTAGTTTTCAGGAATAAAGAGGTTTGAAGAGAAGAGCCATGAAAGGACCCAAAAGCAGGAAAAAAGACTTAATTGTGAGACTTGGGGACTAAGATGCAAGGGAGAATGACCTGATCGTAAGACCGAAGGACCTAAGAGCAAAACAGGAAACTCCACACCATCATGGGGAGTATTTTGGCAATTCGATTCTGGTCGGAGCTCCAACAAACCAAGTAGATGCATCCAAAACCAAGAAATACTTCAAGCAAAGCCCAACACAAAAAGCAGACGGATCTGGGCCTTATAGACCGCCAATTGGCGGTCTGGATCATCCCAGATCCTCTAAGATTTTGCCAGGACTTGTATTAATGTTTCTTTAGGCTATTTTTTGGTATTGGTTTAGTCCCACATCGGGGGATTGTCCCGGATTAGCTTTTTCCAAGCTTATAAATAGAACTATTCACCTTCCATTGTATCCATCTCTCTCTTTGGTGGTCATCTTCCCTACTAAGAGTGAAGCCTTGAAGCAAAACTCTGGTGGAGGAATGTCTGCTTGTAATTTGAGTGAGTTAATAATAGATGTTTTCATTAGCTTGTTAATTCTTGCTTAGTTACTTTCCTGTAATGTGTTTGCTTTGGTGCTTGTTTTGTTTTATGCTTCTTTAATATTTCTTGCTTGATTAGTATAGTTTCATTTCAGTATAATGGTTCATTTTATTAGAGTAGTTAGTTTAAATATGTGTGAGTAGTTCCATCCCCATTTGGGGGGTGGAGAAATATGTGATATAATCATGTAGTGTATTAAGTGTGTGTTATATTAATCCCTTGAGCTTTATATGATTTCCATAACCATCTAATGGGTCTCCACTCTTATCTTTGATATGCTAATGCTCTTGAATGAAGCTTAGCCTATGCTTTGATTAGTGGACCTATTCTATGGGGAATGATAAGGTTAGGATATGGATGAAATTAATATTGGAAACACAAGTTGTAGTGTATGTACTCTTGTTGCCTTTACCTTGGTTAATGTCTTGTATGTTTTAATGATATAGTCTTATCTTAATTCATGTGGAGGCATAGTAAGGTCTAGTCTTTATACTTGAGTTCATTTAGCTTCATTTCAATTATTGTCTTGTATGTTTTAATGATGTAGTCTTATCTTAATTCATGTGGAGGCAAAGTTGGATGTAGTTTTATGATTTCATGCACTACATGTTGTGAGAAGCTTAATGAACACACACACACATTTATTTATGTTCACATTATTTCTCTACCCCCTTTGGGGTTTAGTTTTCTTGCTTCTCTTCCATTTCCATTTGCACCTTAGTGTAGTTTAGTGTAACCAACCTTTCTCTCCTTTATTTACCACTCACCTTCGCACAAACCAAACGTCGACACACCTCCCAGTGGACGACCCATATTTGCCACCGCTTCCACGCAGCTGTGCACTTGCGGTTTAAAATAAAACGATCAATCAAGTTTTTGGCACCGTTGTAGGGAGGTGCTTTGTCCAGACGTTGGTTTGGACAATTCGAGTGGGTTTTAATTTTTTGTTTCCAGTTTTACTTAGTTTCAGGGAACCAGCGGATCAAGGGCAGGCTATGGGACAAGTTTGAGGAACAGAAGCTCCAAACTGACCGCCAATTGGCGGTCTGGAACCGCCAATTGGCTGCCTGGTGAGCTGGTCTGCCTCTCAATGTTGTTCTGGTAGTTAGTTTTGTAATTTGCATTATCTGGGAGCCCCATTTTGCATGCTGTGACTTCTAGTTCGCTCCCAGATCATTAATCACTCCCCCATTAATCAATTTGGCCTTAAAATCCAAAGCAAAATACTAGACGTTCTTATTTGTTTAGGTCACGCATCATGTATTGACTTAGGCATGTAGTTGTCTTTTCTTTTAGCTTATTTTCAGATGTTGAGTGCTAGCGTGAGGTACGTAATTTCCTACACTCATTCATTCATCTCGTATGCCCATGCATTAGTTAGTAGGAATTGCATCAGGACAAGAGTGAGTGAGTGTTTGATTGGAGCGATTGATTGCTAGATTTAGGATCAAAACGCTACTAAGGAGGGGTTGTCCCATAAACGATAAGGTGGGGGATTTCATCTCCGTTTCCTTGGCCCCAAAAATCACTCTTAATCAAGCCTTAACTAAAAGCAAGTAGACATTGGCCTAGGATTGCGGACGCACTAGGAGAGTAATCTAGTTGAGACCGTCATGGCCTGATCGGCGTTGCCTACCTTGTCGATAGTAGGAGGTACTGGATCTCCGGATATGGTATCACTTGCTGGGCATTGTGGTCTTCATTGTAGGGAGGTGAGACGTGTCGAGGCTAGTGACCTCGAAGTTAGGCGTTGATGAGAATTAAATTTATACCGCAAGTGCACGACGTCAATGAAGACGTGGCAAGTACGGGTCGAACACAAGGAGGGAGAGATTTCGTAGTTGATGTTATTTTTGATTAAGAGGAAGAAGGAGAGAAGAATCAATTGGGTTTTTAGGTTTTTGGATTAAGTAGCTAAACATGCACAAATAAAACTAAAACAAGAAATAAGAGAGAAATCCGTTGGATGGAGGTTTAGATTTAGGTTTAGATCAGAGAATTACTGAAACTTATTGTAAATCATGTTAGTTATGAAGCATTACAAGATAAATGACTTAACATAAACTCAAGTAATCAAAATATACTAATCATGAACTTAAAATAATAACATGCAATTCATCTTCTCTAACCCTAAATCTGTCACCTCCACCCTTTGGAAAGAGTTAGAAACTCATGGAGGGAGGAAGAAGAAGGGATCCTAGAGACATTAAAAGAAAAGAGAAACAAAACAAAATAAAACAGAAATTTATTACTAATGATCCAAGACCAAAGGTTCAAAGATGTGTTACATTCGTGCTACGAGGCTATTTATAGCCGATACAAGGGATACCAGTATATGAAAGGAAAGTACACGCGTTGCTACCGGACTGGACAAAATTTGAACGCCGGATGATCAAGGGGGGCGGCGAATTCGCCGCAGATCATGTGTAATGTGCGGCGGATTCGCCTCACACGATGCTCGGATCAGGTCCGGATTTTGGCTGTGCGTTTATGGTATGATTTGATCATCCTTTGCGCGTCTGGATTGATTCTTTCCATTGTCTTGAGCTCCGGATTAATTCCTTCCATTGTTGGGGATTTATTTTTGAATTTTCTTTTGACTTCTCCAGCACAATAACTTTGCCCTTTTATTTTGTAGTCAGGTCCTTGACATTTTGCACTTAAGCCCCTGACCTTTTTGTGATTAGCTCCTTGAATGCTTTTGTGCTTGGATGCATTTCCATTTGAAACCCGATAAACTTGAACTTGTCTTTATGATAGAAATGAATCTTTTGCACGCGTTTTATGCTCGGGATGTGGGTAATTTGCATTCAGATCCCTGTATTCTGTAAACAAGGCTAAACACATACCTTAGTAGCATTTATTGAATTAAAAGCAATCTAAATGAAAGACATATGATGCAATGTATGCAATGCATCAAATACCCCCACACCTAGATTTTGCTAGTCCCTAGCAAAATAGAATATAAGAAGGAATGAAAACAGGGAAATCCTAACTCACTTTCGTAGGAATCACGGTTGCACTTAGCATGTGCAACAAGCCTTTAAACCTCCAAGTTGCCTTAGAGGACGAGTTTTGTCTCGTGAGGGTTTTCAGCTGACACACCCACAAAGTCTTAATTCAACATTCCATTAATAGCTCTCAATATTTTTACCTCAACCTTATACATCTCACTTAGAATTCTTGCATGCTCATTATACAATTCTAACTTATAAAAAGTTTGACTTGGTCTTTATTCCTCCAACATTCACACCACTAACCCTTCTACACATGTTATCACATAAATTATTTTGCACGCCTCCTCTGGTGGTGAAGTATCATTTGGATCAACCATGGCATGGATCATTCTTTTAGCTTTGGGCCTTGAGTATCTTAAAGTATTTTTTTCTTTTTCCGTGATTCAACACATTTGCTTTTTCTTTTTGACACTTATACCCTTTTTGCATTCGTGTAGCGAGTTTGGTCGATAATCCCGAGCTGGAAGACTCAAGTTACCGGGTTTTAAGATACTTCTACGGACCAGTGACTCGAAGGCTTGGGCTTTTGTAATCATTTTGCAAGATGTGCTTTCCTCACTTTATTCTCTTTTCTTTTTACTTTTATTTTCCTCAAGGCTTAATTGCTATTAGAAGTCCACACTTCCCGGTATATTTTACTCAACCTCTGCTTTTTATCAACCACTTCAAAGATTTGATTCATCCAATTTAAGTGCATACACGTCTGAAAGGGTAATGAGCTATTTCTTTGGAACTAAGATTTATGTCATAATTTCTTCAAGCAGAACTATATAATAAGGAACAAAAATTCAATGCAATTTGTACACAGATTTTGGTAGTTCAATCTTAAGTTATGTCATGGAACATTGAATTTTTTTTTTTTAGAAGAAGAAAACAAACACATAGATATATACATAGATAAACACCCCCCACACCTAAATCATGCATTGTCCTCAATGTATGCATAGATAAAATAAATGCACTTATTACCTGAGTCGGCTTGCGGTAGAGGGGTTGAGTTTGCTCAGAGTCAACCGTAATCAGAACTGGATTGAATGACACCATATTGGTGCATGTATCCAGTTGAATTGTTCCCCATGTTGACTTGAGGAAAAGATTCCACTCTTCAAACTTGAATTGGTTCGCTTATTTGCTCGAGTGATGATGGTTGAGTAAATGAATCACTCCCTTTTTTCTTACTTCCTTTTTGCTTATGTGATGATTTATTTGATTCACAATTCTGATAAATACGTGCTCTCATCACAACATCACTTGGGTTGCATATTATTTCTGGCTCATTATCAATATGGAAGATATTAAATTCTGCTTTTAAGTTCCCGAAAGATAATTGCATGAGCCCATTTCGACAGTTTATCAATGCTTCCGAAGTGGCTAAAAAGGGTCTACCTAGAATTACAGGGATTTGTCGATTAGGATTTACAATAGGTTCAGTATCAAGTACGACAAAATCCACTGGATAAATGAAGTCACCAACCTTAATCAAAACGTCCTCTACTATACCTCTCGGTTTCTTAATAGAACAATCAGCGAATTGGAGGGTTGTCTTAGAGGGTTTTAGTGGACCAAGGTCGAGTTGCTCGTAGACAGAGAATGGGAGTAAGTTAACGCTTGCACCAAGGTCTAGAAGGGCTTTATTGATAAAAGTATCTCCTATTGAACATGAAATTGTGGGACACCCAGGGTCCTTATATTTTATAGGAGATGTGTTGGAAAGAATAGAGCATATGTTTGCAGTTAAGAATGCCTTCTTTGGTACATTCATTTTTCTCTTTTTAGTGCACAAATCTTTCAAGAATTTAGCATAAGCAGGTATTTGTTGAATCATATCTATGAGTGGAATATTCACCTTAACTTGCTTAAATACTTCTAAGATTTTCTCCATTTGTGCACTTGAGCTCTTCTTGAGTCTATTGGGAAATGGGGCTTTAGGAACATAGACTCGCTCAGGTTCAGGTTGAGCTATGGGTTCAGGTTGTGTAGGTGGGTTGGGCTTTTCAATTTGGACGTCAGGTTCAATGGTCAGGTCATATGTGGTTGCTTGATGGCTAGATTGATTAGACATTCTAGGGTTTACCACATTGTTATCAACTTGTCGTCCGGACCGTAATGACACTACTGCATTGATTTGTTGGAACGGTCCTTCCTCGTTAACCATTTGAACCGGTCTGGGGTTGTTATTTCCTGAGGGTGGTTGATAAGATTGATATTGATTATTAGTTCTTGGGTTCACCTCAGGTTGACTTGGAAATTGACCATTTTCTCTTTCACCTACTATTTGCGCTAATTGGCTGACTTGTGTCTCTAGCCTTTGGAATGATTGGTTGGTTGTTTGTATAAAAGTTTTCATTAAATTTTCCAAGTTTGTCAACCTAACTTCATGATTTCCATTGTTATTACCCCCAGATGATGTATTATTTTGGTTATATGGGTTTGGTTGTTGTCTAGGAGGTTGACCTTGTTGGTTCCACGAAAAATTGGGATGATTACGCCAACCCGGGTTGTAGGTTGATGCATAAGGATCATTTCTAGAATGGTTAAACGTGGCATTAACATGTTCCAAGTCTACACAGTCCTCCATTAAATGACCAGTCTGACCACATCTAGAGCAAGGGGTAGAGGATGCTTGTCGGGTTTGGTTTTGCAGCTCTAAACTTTCCATTCTCCGCATAAAGGTGGCTAGTTTTGCCTCAGCCGCTATGTTGGCATCTATAGCTAAGACACCTGGTCGGGGTTGACTTGCTATTCTAGATCCAATACTCGGGTTGATGGGTGTTCTAGCATTGTCCCATTGCATACTGTTTTCAGCTAAATCCTCAAGAAAAGTCCAGGCATCATTTTTGTTTTTCGACATGAAATTCCCTTGGCTCACAGATTCTAGCATAACTCTAGATGTGAGTGTCAATCCCTCATAAATAATTTGGCATAATTGCCATTTTGGAATTCCGTGATGAGGGCATTGGGTCAAGACACTTTTAAATCTTTCAAGATAGGAATAAAACGGCTCGCTCTCAGACTGAACGAATGCAACAATTTCATTCCTAATCTTCATAGTCTTATGGTTGGGGAAATATTTTTTTAGAAACACTTGAACAAACTCAGCCCAACTCCTAATAGATCTTTCGGCTAGACTATATAGCCATTTCTTAGCGTCGTCCTTCAGTGCTAGAGGCACGAATTTCAGACGCACTGCCTCCTCAGGGATATACTGGTATTGCATAAGGGAGCAGATTTCCTCAAATTCTCTAAGGAAGAGATATGGATCTTCCCTAGAGGTGAACTTAGGCAGCATACTCATGTATTGTGCCTTAAGTTCGAAATCGTGACCCGGTATGGTGGGCATGACGATGCACGATGGCTGAGCAGCCATCGTTGGGTAGCACCGATCCCTCAGAGTCATAGGCGGGTTCACAACATTCTCACCCATTAGATCCGGGTGAGGTGGTGCAACAGATGGATTGGGGTTAAGCTCTAGACTGGAATCTAGATGAACTCGTGAGAGTCGATTACTTAAGTCCCGAATCCAAATCTGAGTGCACCGGGTTGAATCAATTTTTGAATTTGAGTTTGAAATTTAAATTTCAAATTCAATTTCAAAAATCGATTACCTTTTTTTTTTTTTTTTTAAATTTTAATTTTTTTTTTTATGAAAATGGAAACAAACAATAGAAAGGTAAAGATGAGAAGGGAAAGAAGACTCAGACGAGAAGGGAAACTTAACTCTAAAGGATAAAAATTAGGGTTGGTCAGAAAATTCTTGAACAAGCACGGTTAAAACAATCCTAGACCTAGTGTCGCTTAGATCTAGACGACTCCTAACTGGTTGAGTCGAATTGATTTGCTTGGTTCACCTCCCTCACTAATCAAACCAACTTGGCCAGGCCGTGTATAGCTAGTGGGGGCGCTTTCGACAGAGTCGGTGCCAATTAGACAACCACTTCGCTTGGAAGACTTACGTCAACACAAAAACATTTTCTAGACACCAAATTAAATTCGATCGGCTTCAGGTCATAGCAATTCAAACCAATTCTTCTCCTTAATTGAGTCTGAGTCCTTAGGGGCCAATGTCTAATTGATTTTAAATTTAGGCTTAGGTGACACTTTAGGATTGTGGTTTGTGGGCCACGGGAGGGTGATGAAATCCCCACCGTATCTTTGCCTACGGAGTTGCCCTTAAAGTAGCTTAACTTAGATCTAGCAAAGATAGTCAAACAATGGTCTTTTTAATGGGGACAATTTCAAGGTTGTATGCAAACTAAAGTATATGCTTAAATGCAATCGTTAAAACCGCGATACGTACCTTGCCTCCAGCACTCTTCAACAATAAAAAATAATTTGCAAGAATTTAGCAAGAATAATGCAAGCAAAACATTATATGATGCATTCACTAAGGTCTTTCTAATTTTGCCAATTTTAGGTCCAAGTTGAATTATTGCCAATTATGGAATTGTAAACCCTAACACATGCAATTCTACGAAAGGAAACTTTTCAACAATTCAGATTTTACGAGAAAGGCAAGAAAAGTTACCTCCGCAATGCTCAGTCGGGTTCGCCGCCCGCTCTCGGAGATTCCAGTAGCTTAATGCGACCACCCAGAGATGCCGACGATGCCCCAGAAATTTGAAGACCAGAACCCACACTGGTGCGGCGATTCCGCCGCAAGCCACCTTGTAGATGCGGCGATTCCGCCGCCCAAGTGTCTCAGAACGCTCCCGGATTTCGCCGCGCGCTCTGTTGTCTCCTGCTACACAAATTCAAATACTTAGATCGCGCACAAGGTAGACAGGATAAAATCGAAAACAACAAAAAAAACAAAATCTGCGTCGCCTCCCCGGCAACGGCGCCAAAAACTTGATGAGAATTAAATTTATACCGCAAGTGCACGGCGTCAATGAAGACGTGGCAAGTACGGGTCGAACACAAGGAGGGAGAGATTTTGTAGTTGATGTTATTTTTGATTAAGAGGAAGAAAGAGAGAAGAATCAATTGGGTTTTTAGGTTTTTGGATTAAGTAGCTAAACATGCACAAATAAAACTAAAACAAGAAATAAGAGAGAAATCCGTTGGATGGAGGTTTCGATTTAGGTTTAGATCAGAGAATTACTGAAACTTATTGTAAATCATGTTAGTTATGAAGCATTACAAGATAAATGACTTAACATAAACTCAAGTAATCAAAATATATTAATCATGAACTTAAAATAATAACATGCAATTCATCTTCTCTAACCCTAAATCCGTCACCTCCACCCTTTGGAAAGAGTTAGAAACTCATGGAGGGAGGAAGAAGAAGGGATCCTAGAGACATTCAAAGAAAAGAGAAACAAAACAAAATAAAACAGAAATTTATTACTAATGATCCAAGACCAAAGGTTCAAAGATGTGTTACATTCGTGCTACGAGGCTATTTATAGCCGATACAAGGGATACCAGTATATGAAAGGAAAGTACACGCGTTGCTACCGGACTGGAGGAAATTTGAACGCCGGATGATCAAGGGGGCGGCGAATTCGCCGCAGATCATGTGTAAAGTGCGGCGGATTCGCCTCACACGATGCTCGGATCAGGTCCGGATTTTGGCTGTGCGTTTATGGTATGATTTGATCCTCCTTTGCGCGTCTGGATTGATTCTTTCCATTGTCTTGAGCTCCGGATTAATTCCTTCCATTGTTGGGGATTTATTTTTGACTTTTCTTTTGACTTCTCCAACACAATAACTTTGCCCTTTTATTTTGTAGTCACGTCCTTGACATTTTGCACTTAAGCCCCTGACCTTTTTGTGATTAGCTCCTTGAATGCTTTTGTGCTTGGATGCATTTCCATTTGAAACCCGATAAACTTGAACTTGTCTTTATGATAGAAATGAATCTTTTGCACGCGTTTTATGCTCGGGATGTAGGTAATTTGCATTCAGGTCCCTGTATTCTGTAAACAAGGCTAAACACATACCTTAGTAGCATTTATTGAATTAAAAGCAATCTAAATGAAAGACATATGATGCAATGTATGCAATGCATCAGGCGTCGTCTAGCCTAAGGACCCATTGCCTTACATTGTTTGAGTCGTGCTTGCTAGTTAGGCTTCTACCTGATTCCACTACCCACGCTAGTTGATGAGAATTTTATTTATACCGCAAGTGCACGACGTCAATGAAGACGTGGCAAGTACGGGTCAAACACAAGGAGGGAAAGATATTGTTATTTTTGTGATTTTCGAATTAAGGAAAGAAAGAGAGAGAAAATATGTTTGGTTTGAGATTTTTGGTTTTTAATGTCTAAAGAAAAAACAACAAAAACAAATTAAAAATAAAGCAAAGATGGATGAGAGTCCAGCGGGTGGAGGTTTAGATATCGGGTTTTGATTAGAGAATTCTGAAACTTATAATAAATCACATTAGTTATAAAACATTACATGATAAATGACTCGACATAAACTCAAGTAATCAAAATATATTAACACGAAATTAAAATGATAACATAATTCTTCTTCTCATCACCCTAAATCCATCACCCCCACCCTTTGGAGAGAGTTAGAAACTCATGGATGGAGGGAAAGAGAAGGGGTCCTAGAGAAACTACAAAAGAAAACTAAAAACACAAAATAAAAGAATAGAATTTTATTGCTAAAAAGAAGAGGAGGAGAGGAGCCCCTTTCAATACATGATTCGGCCTTATTTATAGCCTCAACCGGGGATCCTAATACATAAAAGGAACGTACACGCGTCAATACAGCATTGGTAAAAATTTGAGCGCACAGATCGACTTTTGTGCGGCAGAATCACCGCATTTTGTACATGAGGTGCGGCGGAATTGCCACCTTTTTGGCTCGGAATCGATCCAGATTTTTCCTGTGTGTTTATGGTATGTTTTAGCTGTCTTTTGCGCGTCCGAATTAATTATTGCATATCTTTGGAGATCCGAGTTAATTTCTTCATATATTTGGAGATCCAAATTGATTTTCTTTAGAACTACTCCAAAATAATCTTTTGGTACTCGTAATTTGCAGTCAGGTCCTCGGGTTTTGCAATTAAGTCCCTGGTTTCTTTTGTGCTTAAGTCCTTGGCCTTTTTGTAATTAGGTCTTTGAATGCTTTTATGCTTGGATGGACTTCCATTTGAATCCTGATAATCTTGACTTCGTCTTTATGATAGAAATGAGTCTTTTGCACGTGTTTATGCTCGGGATATGGGTAATTTGCATTCAGGTCCCTGTATTCTGTAAATAAGACTAAATACATACCTTAGTAGCATTTATTGATATAAAATTAATCTAAATGAAAGACATATGATGCAATGTATGCAATGCATCAAATACCCCCACATCTAGATTTTGCTAGTCCCTAGCAAAACAGAATATAAAAAAATGAAAACAGAGAAATCCTAACTCACTTTCGTAGGAATCACGGTTGCACTTAGCTTGTGCAACAAGCCTTTAAACCCCTGAGTTTCCTTAGAGGACGAGTTTTGTCTTGTGAGGGTTTTCAGTTGACACACTCACAAAGTCTTAATTCAACATTTCATTCATAACTCTCAATATTTTCACCTCAACCTTATACATCTTACTTAGAATTCTTGCATGCTCATTATATAAATCTAACTCATAAAAAATCTGATTTGGTCTTTATTCCTCCAACATTCACACCACTAACCCTTCTACACATGTTATCACTTAAATTATTTTGCACGCCTCCTCTGGTGGTGAAGTATCATTCGGATCAACCGTGACATGGATCATTCTTTTAGCTTTGGGCCTTGAGTATCTTAAAGTATTTTTTTTCCGTGATTCAACACATTTGCTATTTTTGACACTTTTACCCTTTTTGCATTTGTGTAGCGAGTTTGGTCGATAATCCTAAGCTGGCAGACTCAAGTTACCAGGTTTTCAGATACCCCTACGGACCAGTGACTCGAAGGCTTGGGCTTTTGTAATCATTTTGCAAGATGTGTTTTCCTCACTTTTATTCCTTTATTATTTTCCTCAAGGCTTAATTGCTATCAGAAGTCCACACTTCCTGGTATATTTTCCTCAACCTCTGCTTTTTATCAACCACTTCAAAGATTTGATTCATCCAATTTAAGTGGATACATGTCTTAAAGGGTAATGAGTTATTTCTTTGGAACTTAGATTTATGTCATAATTTCTACAAGCAGAACTATATAATAAGGAACAAAAACTCAATGCAATTTGTACTCGGGTTTTGGTGGTTCAATCTTAAGCTATGTCATGGAATATTGGTTTTTTAAACAAACAGAATATATAGATTGATAAATACCCCACACCTAAATCATGCATTGTCCTCAATGTATGCAAAGATAATGCAAATGCACTTATTACCTGAGTCAACTTGCGGTAGAGGGATTGAATTAGCTCAGAGTCAACCATAGTCAGAACTGGATTGAATGACACCATGTTGGTGCATGTATCCAGTTGAATTGTTCCATATGTTGCACTGAGAGTCCTGAGGCACAGATTCCACACCCCTCACCTGTATTGGTTCTCTTATTTTCTCGAGTGATGGTGGGTGGGTAGATGAATTTCTCCCCCTTTTCTCACTTTCTTTTTGAGTTTGTGATGATTTATTTGATTCAGAAATCTTATAGATATGTGATCTCATCACAACATCACTTTGATTGCATAATATTTTTGGTTCATTATCAACATGAAAGATATTAAATTCAGCCTTTAAGTTCCCAAAAGATAGTTGCATGGGCCCATTTCGACAATTTATCAAAGCTTCAGAAGTGGCTAAAAAGGGTCTGTCTAGTATTACAGGGATTTGTCTCTTAGGATCGATAACAGGTTCAGTGTCTAGAATGACAAAATCCACTGGGTAAATGAAGTCACCAACCTTAAACAAAACATCCTCTACTATACCTCTTGGTTTCTTAACAGAGCAATCAGCAAATTGAAGGGTTGTCTTAGAGGGTTTTAGTGGACCAAGGTTTAGTTGCTCATAGACAGCGAACGGGAGAAGGTTAACACTAGCACCAAGGTCTAGAAGGGCTTTGTTGATAAAAGTATCTCCTATCGCAATGAAATTGTGGGACACCCAGGGTCCTTATACTTTATAGGAGATGAGTTGAACAGAATATAGCTTATGTTTGCAGTTAAGAATGCCTTCTTTGGTACGTTCATTTTTCTCTTCTTAGTGCACAGATCCTTTAAGAATTTAGCATAAACAGGTATTTGTTGAATCATATCTAGGAGTGGAATAGTCACCTTAATTTGCTTAAATACTTCTAAGATTTTCTCCATTTGTGCACTTGAGTTCTTCTTGAGTCTATTGGGGAATGGGGCTTTAGGAACATAGACTCGCTCAGGTTGAGCTATAGGTTCAGGTTGAGTAGGTGGGTTGGGCTTTTCAAATTGGACTTCAGGTTCAATGGTTAGGTCACATGTGGGTGCTTGATGGCTAGATTGATTAGGAGCTCTAGGATTGACCACATTGTTATCAACTTATTTTCCGGACCGTAATGATACTACTGCATTTATTTGTTGGAACGGTCCCTCCTCATTAACCATTTGAACCGGTCTAGGGTTGTTACTTCCTAGAGGTGGGTGATAGGGCTGATATTGATTATTAGATCTTGGATTCACCTCAGGTTGACTTGGAAACTGACCATTTTCTCTTTCACCTACTATTTGTGCTAGTTGGCTAACTTGTGTTTCTATCCTTTGGAAGGATTGGTTGGTTGTTTGCATAAAACTCTTAACCAAATTTTCCAAGCTTGTCAATCGAACATCATAATCTCCATTGTTACTAAACTCAGATGATGTATTATTTTGGTTATACGGGTTTGGTTGTTGTCTAGGAGGTTGACCTTGTTGGTTCCATGAAAGATTGTGATGATTACGCCAACCCGGGTTATAGGTTGATGCGTATGGGTCATTTCTGGAATGGGGCATTAACTTGTTCCAAGTCCGCACAATCCTCCATTGTATGACCAATTTGACCACATCTAGAGCAAGGGATAGAAGATGCTTGATTCACTAGGGGTCAGGTTTTTAGTTCTAGACTTTCTATTCTCCGCATAAGGGTAGCCAGTTTTGCTTCAGCAGCTACAGTAGCATCTACAGCTAAGACACCTGATTTGGGTTTACCCTTCTATTCTAGATCCAATTGCTCTAGCATTGTCCCATTGCATACTATTTTCGGCTAAATCCTCATGATAAATCCAAACATCATTCTCACTTTTGGACATAAAGCTGGGCTGGACTGAGGTGGTTTGGCCCAAGTATCACATACCTAAGCATGCTATCACATTTTGGAGAGCCATGAGAGGACGACTGATAACAAAAGCACTTATGAGAGCTAGGGGAGCAATCCATGACCCTCGTTGTGTATTGTGTGAGTAAAGAGATGAAGATATGGCACACCTTTTCTGGGAATGCCGCTTCACACGTCAAGTATGGGTACAAATATTGAGAATACTATGGCTGGACACTAGTGCAGGCCTCACCCTTGGTGCGGAAGTGGAGAGGCTCCAAAAGATGCGAGGGTCAAAGCTACAACAGCCACCACAAGACTAGCTCTTGCTGCAACCATATATGAGTGTTGGCAAGAACGAAATAGGCGGATATTCGAAAAAGAGAAGTGCCGACCTGAGGATGTGAGCACGTTTATAAAGGATGCGGTGCGGCTGATGGGCACGAGAATTAGGGAGCTTCGAGATGACGTTGAGGCTTTACGAATGTATGAGAGTAATTGGGGATAGCTGAAACACCATAAAGGTGGAGTTTTTTTTGTATATTGCTTAATTTAGATTCTAGTTATGCACTGAGTATGACTCGAGGGTTGTAATAGAAAATTTTGATAGGCTGTAAATGTTTACACACATCAATATATTAGAGGCAATGCCTCCATTTTGCTTTGCAAAAAAATAACTACGACTATTGAAGAAGCCAAACACCTCTCCAAATTGAAGATGGAGGATCTCATGGGAAGCCTCATGGCTTATGAGATACAAATGGAAGAAATGAGGGAGAAGGAAAGGGAACGGGAAAGTACAAGAAGGAAAGAAAAGACAATTGCCCTTAAAGCAACCTCGGATTCAGAATTGTTCGAAGATGAGGACACTAATGAAGACGTCACTTTTCTAACCCGAAAATTCAAGAAATTTCACTAAGGGTTTTGTAGGGTTATGGTTTCATTGGGGGTTAAGGTGGTGGGCCGGGGAGGGAGTTTCGGTTGTGAGTAGAAGCTTATAGTGTAAATTGGTGCGGCCCGGTGAGGGGGCGGCAGGGTCACGAGGAGCCGTGTTCAGATGGCATGGTGTCGCACGGAGGTGCGGTGAGGGGGAGCGGAGGGCAGAGGCACGACAAGGTGGTGGTTGTGTCGCGAGGTGGCGGTGGTGTTGCGAGGGGTTGGGAGAGATAAGGGTAGGGGATATTAGGGGAAAGTGAAGGGGAAGCCTAAATCATCTCCTGATAAAACACTACACCAAAGGACAATACTCGTCAGTGATCCTAATCGTATTAAGTGGACCAGACATTTTTGAAAACTTTCACTGTCCATCGGTGATTTAAAGAACTAGTACATCGACGACCTATAACCATCAGTGTTAACAAATTCATCGGTCGAAGTAAGTTCTTGCGCGAAAAGTTTTCAACACCCGTGTTTTTTTTAAGCGAAAACGTACACCGAAGACATCTATCCATCGGTGTAGGACCCTGGAATGGTAAAACTTTATCCGACCGAAGTTATCCATCAATATTATTACTGATTTCCATCGGAGGTATGAAAGTCCGACGGATAGATATATCTGTCGGTGTTATGTATCATGCACCTACAGATAATTTACTGATGGATTTATATCCGTCGGTGATTCCCATATTTCTAGTAGGTTTTGTAATCTTTATTTTCTTAATCAAGTTAAGTTTTCTTTCTTTATGTTGTTATCTTTCATATGATGCAAATTTTGTTCGCTTATTTTGGTTAACTTTTAGTTTTCTTTATTTGCTTATGAGTTGTTTTGCTTTTGTTGTTTTCTTGGTTACGGAGATGAGTAGAGAGTAGTCCATCCCCATTGGGGGGTGGAGGGTGATGTGAAGTATTGATGTGTTGTATTAGTGTGTGTGTTTAATCCAAAACTTGGAGCCTCACATGAATTCCATAGCAATTTTGTTGGGTTCCTCACTCTTGCCTTGGATCTGCTAATGGTCTTAATTGATGCTTAGCACATGCTTTTGCTAGTGGGCCCACTTTATGAGGAATGATGAGGTAAGGATAAGGTTTCAATGGTAAAGAAATAATGTGCGAGCATGTGCTCGTATTGGTATCATATTAATTAATGTCTTGTATGTTTTTATGATAATTTACATCTTAATTAATGTCGAGAGATAGTTGGATTTGGTCATTATGGATTGATTCCATGTTCTTTATGTCATTAAACATGCAATCATGTGGTTGTCTTTGTCCTCATCTTGAGTAGTATTTTGTATGTTTTAATGATGGTGATAAATCTTAATCCATGTAGAAACACACTTAGGATTGTGGAATTATAAAATTTACATGTTATGCATGGCATGAGCACTAAATGTTATACACACACGAATACACATCTACACTTTTGCATTCATTCTCCACCTCCTATGTGATTCGTTTTTAATTAGTCGTTATTGTTTCGTATCGCGATTGTCGTCTAGATTAGGTACCCTCATTCTCCTCTCATCTCCCACTTGAGTATGGTAGTCACAATGACACTCACAACTCCTTGTTGTTCGACCTGTATTTGCCATGTCTTCATCGACGATCGATCACCCAAAAAATAAAGTGGCAATTCGGTTGACACATCATTGATCGAACCATATCGAGCAATGTACGATTCCTTCTCTCAGATACACAATTCCACTGCGGTGTACCAGGTGGTGTGAGTTGCGGTATAATACTGTACTCTCTTAGATATGTACCAAATTTGTTACTCAAGTATTTTCCTCCACGATCTGTTTAATCCTCTTATTGAGTTGGTTTTCCACTTCATTTTTGAATTCCTTAAACTTCTCAAAGGATTCACTTTTGTTCCTCATTAGATAAATATAGCCATAACAACTATAATCATTTGTGAACATGATGAAGTACCTAAAACCATCTCTCACACTAGTTTTCATTGGACCAGATTCATCGGAATGTATCAATTCCAACAAGTACGCCGCCCCTGTACCACTCTTCTTAAAAGGTGCTTTTGTCATTTTTCTGACTAAACAAGGTCAGCATGTCTCTATTGCTTTGCAATCGAGGAGACCAAGAAGGTTAACTTCTTGTAATTTCTTAATGTGTTTCTCGTTTATATGACCAAGACGATAGTGCCATAATAGTGTCTCATTTTCATGAGCCATCTTGAGACGTTTGTTATTGATATTTAAAGCATGTTTAATATCTCTTATTTCAAGAAAATATAAGCCATTATGACTAAAAGCAATATTTTCATAGAAAACACCATCTTTTGTCAAACTACAACACAAGTTTGAAATAGAAACAATAAAGCCATTTGCATCCAATCATGATATAGATATAATGTTCTTACAAATAAACGGTACATAATAAACATTATTTAAAGGTAAAACTAAACCAACTGCAACTGCGGAGATGTTAGCACCATTTCCAACCTTCAACAAAACTTCTCACTTTTTGAGAGATCTTCTATCCTTTAGTGCGTTCATATTAGAACAAATATGAGTACATGATCCAGTATCAATTACCCAATCCTGGAGAGATGTGGTTAAGTTAATTTCAATAACAAAAATACGGTTCTTCTTAATTTTCTTACTTCCATGAGAGTCTGCCAAGATGTTTCTTCTCTTTCTTCTCCCTCTTGCCTTTGTTCATGTCGGACTCAGCTTACAAAAGACTTTGGTGGAGGTCCTCATGGTTTGATGCCTTTTCCAGCATATGGAGATGCATGATACAATCTCTATAAGAGACAAGTAGTGACCCAAGAATGATATCCTCAGCTATATCGGTCGGAATTGGAGCTTTAACCTTCTCCAATTTCTCGAGATATCCCATCATCTTCAACACGTGCAAGTTAACAAAAGTGTCTTCTGCCAACTTACAGCCAATGAACGTGAGAATTGTTCTATAACGTTGTTTACGAGTGCTATCTAAGAACATTTTCGAGATTGCAAGAAGAGATGTAGATGTTGGATGACTTTATTGTTCAATCATGTCCCATGGAGAATAATCTATGAACTTCCGTTGAAGTTCATTTGCCATGCTCGCAACCATAATGCCTTGAACAATCAGCTCGTCCTTCCAATACTTTTCTTTAGCAGTCAACTCATCTTGAGTGGGGTTGTCTCCTAATGAGGGCAGTCATATTTTAATATGTATGAAAGGTCCTCTTGCCTCTGGATGAAATTGATCTTTAGTTCCCACTCCTTGAAGTTGGAACCAACGTTCTCAAGAGGTCATTTATCAATTATCGAGTGAATCATCAAATTTCTTGTCGACGTTCTACAAAATTCGTGAAATTTTTGATGTTGATGTTTATGTAAATAGTTTCAAAAATAGAACTAGTATTACACTTATTAAATTTGTCCCAAAATGTAGTGATCCAAAAAGCCATTGTAAATAAGACAAACTCATCTGACTTATGTATGCAAGTTAAACTTTCGAGCTAATCGGAATCCATTAAGAAAAAACTTTAAAATTTTTGCATTTCCTTAGCTATATGACTTTTGTCATTTATTAAAAGGTGTTATTTAAACTTAACGACGAATGTCATCTATCAAAGGACACATTTTAATAAACTCTCTTCCCAAGTTTCTAGCCTAGATCTTGGTAACTTGTTAGGCAAACTCATTTTATTTGGACAACATATTAGATTAAATCATTACTATAAAATGGACTAAATGCCTCACACAAAGCCTACCAATGGCCCTATGAATTTCCTAACATGTTCTATCGTTGTTTAGGATGAGGCAACACTCATGTTTACCCCAATCGCTTTAATTAAGATGTGACACTTATATGGTAGGTCATGCAAACATACATCCACACCTATCCTAATAAACATCATCATCACAACACAACCACAAAATAAACATAAACCATTCAAAACCACAAGGTCGTGAGTAGGGCTGTGCATCCGGTCCGGACCGGACCGGACCAGATTTTTATCCGGGGTCCGGACCGAAGACCGGACCGGACCGGATGTCCACGGACCGAAGACCGGACTCGGTCCGGTCCGGTCAAAAACCGAATTTTTACATTAAAAAAAAAATTGGACCGGTCCGGACCGGACCGGACCGGAACTTTTAAAATTTACCGGACCGAAACCCGGACCGGACCGGATTTTTTCGAAATTTTCCGGACCGAACACGGACAGACCGGTCCGGTCCGGTCCGGTCCGGTTGACCGGGTCAACCCGGGTTTTGCTCTCCCCTAGTCGTGAGTTTGTATGTCTCTTGCATCATCTTCATCCTTCACTTGCATCTTCTTGCACCATTGGATGATTCATATAAAATAAATATGCAACCCCCAATTCCTATTTATTCGATTCCTATCTCAAAAAAAATAATTTGCTAATGCAAGAAGTAAATGTACCCCTCTCAACCACACAATGCTAAATGATGTAATGAAATAAATATAGGCATCCTATACAACTTGCCTTATTAAATTTAATTAATAATACCAAGCAATATTACAAGCATACATTTATTCACATACAAATTACATCACACATGGCAATGGTAAGTGATACGGAGTTGTGTGGTGACAGTCGCACACGTCCGCACAGTATTGTGCGTGCGCGCATATACGCGCACACAGTCAGCTATTCTATGTGTAAGACAACATCAGCTAGTTTCGCTCTGCCTTGGGCTCATCAGGGAAGCGGCTTCAACCCCCAACCAACCCTACGCTCCCAATTGCATATAAGTGCAGTCCTATATGTGCTCGCCTTCAAGTTGAAGCATCTCCCCCATATAGCATCTACGCTCATATGGCCACCCGATGTTCCCCAAACAGTTTGCACACATCAACACCCCCTGACGGAAGACTTTAAGGGTGTGACAAACTCTCCCCTTTTAAAATCGTGCATGTCCTCGTGCACAACTTACTTATCACCATCCAGGTATACTGTGTGTGGGAATATATGCCCCATCATTTCTCTCTGAGGTTTCCTTACTACTTGCGTTCGCCCACAAGCGCTTGGCCAAACTACGCAGTTTCTGGACTGGAGCTTGGGAGTTTCCCAAACCGTATGATACAACTTAGATGTACAATCTCCCCCTGCTACTCGCCTCTTGCAAGCCTTTCATGGGACATCTCAGGATGTATAGGTTTGGCTCTGATACCAATTGATACGGAGTTGTGCGGTGACAGTCGCACACGCCCGCACAACAATATGAGCGCGCACATATACGCGCACACAGTCAGCTATTATATGTGCAAGACAACATCAGCTAGTTTCGCCCTGCCTTGGGCTCATCAGGGAAGCGGCTTTAGCCCCCAACCAGCCATACGCTCCCAACTGCATAGAAGTGCAGTCCCGTAGGCACTCGCCTTCAAGTTGAAGCATCTCTCCCATATAGCATCTACGCTCATATGGCCACCCGATGGTCCCCAAACAGTCTGCACACATCAACACCCCCTGGCGGAAGACTTTAAGGGGGTGACAATAAGAGACATACAAACCCACTTTCCTTCAAATCAAAGTTAAAGTAGAAATATATTGAACATGCACATTTTAAACCTTTCTAATTAATTCCTTCATCTCAAGTATATATGGTTTATTAAATCATTTAAATCCTCAGAGAAGGATTTATAATTAATAGTTATTAACTAACTAATTCCATGGTTTATTAAGCAATTAAAATAAACCATTATGGTGAAAATCACATGTTTTGTTTAGTCAATTCATAAAAGAAAAATCATTTGTCAACAAAATGACATTTCTAAAAATCTAGATGCACATCTAAACTGTTTCTAAAACTTATATGATCCATTTTAATCATTTAAAATTCATATAAACTATTTAGAAACTGTAATTGGCAATGGTCCTATAATTGGTCTTATTGGCTTAATTAAAATTCTAATTATCAAAAAATTAAAATTTTAATTTCCCAACATCAGTACCTCATCTGAAACTGATCTAGTTAATTAGAAATAGCAAATACATCTAACTCATGCGCAGCAGCCCAGGTGGGTCGTGCGCAGTCCGTGTTGTTCTACGTTAAAAAACAAATCCGCAATACGTTTGTAAAGCGAAATTATACTTTCTGGAAACTAGGTTAAAGGACCTTTAATTTGATATAAAGAACAAAAAAATTAGATTGGCCAAACTATGGGAATCTTAATTTCAATATTTGACAAATCTGGACTGTTTGTTGGAAATTGCGGCAACGTATTGATTTTTCATTAATTTTTGTACAGCAATATAAATCTAACTAAAACCATAGATTTTATATTTTCCCTGTTCTAAACATCCTAAATAACATATAGAATTTTAGAACGACAAAAATCTCCAATTAAAATTCAGTTAGGAATTTTCGGAACCATAGGATCAAAAACATGCAAAGGCATTGAACCATATAACAAGAAATGGATTAATTAGGCTTCTATGGATAAAATCACATAATTAAAAGAGGCCCTAATTAGTATAATAAACTACCCAAAACTCTGATACCACTGTAAGGATTTATAGATGTGTAATATGGTATAATTTTGAAAAATTATCTCTAAAACACAATAAAGGATCTAGTTTATCATTTAATCTATGCATGCATCATATATCTACTTAATCAAATAAGATTTTAGACATACCTTCGCTAAAATCTGAATTCACGAAACCTCCAAGATTTGCAAGCCTCAAAGAAATAAGGCCTCTACGTAGTCCACCAGGAGATTTAATTGAAATATCGAAATTCGTTTTGCTAGAAAGTACTAAATCGATATATCGATTAAACCCGGAACAAAACCCTTTAATCAATATATTTAATTGAGTTCTCAATACATAAGAATTTGGAAAAATCAAAAGAAAATTCGCCAACAATTTTCTTCTTTGATCTGAAAAATATCTATATATTTTGTTCTACAAAGTGGGGTATTTATACTTGTATATGGTGGGAGAAAAAAATGGGAAGCCATGTTGTGAACATGGGGGTGGGAAGTGGAGCAACTACTTTTGACCAAAAACCATCCAATTTTTTTTCCTTTTTTTTGTCATAAATATTAATATCTCATGTGTAGATCTCTTTATTTGATCATTATAATTTGTCAAGTGTCACAATTTGATTTGTACTCAATTAAGGTCATGTTAAATGTCTCAACTAGATTGGTCAAATGAGCATATTTTATATATGTATGAACAACCATATATATACATAAATAGTAAATCTCAATTCTCATTTAATTACCTTAATTAATTTAATTAGAAAATTTAATTAATTAATTATCGTTTCATATTTAGTAATTCCAACTAACTATTTCATTTTGGTGTGACCTTATAGGATCTATGTTAACTGACAATAGAATTAAATAGATTGTCTTTCTATAAATCATAATTATGTCTAGCAAACATATTACCACAATTACATAAGTAATTAAATAAATAAATCACAATATATATATTCTCGTGTGAAAAAAATGCGCCAATAATCGTGGAACATGTGATACTAGGAAAACACTAATGACACAAACACATTACTTTATAGTATTTCCATATTAGGTTTGTTCAATATATGAAGTCAATATCATATTCATATACTCATGTTATTAAATGACAATCAATTGTCAACATTTATAGAACCACAATGTACTTTTTACTTAACATGTCAAAATTATATTGGTCAATTAGTGTTCCATGTTAATTACCAAGTTTGTGAACGTTTAGAGATTCGTGTTTTTGGTCATTCAGAGTT
Source organism: Triglochin maritima (assembly GCA_963682175.1). NCBI lineage: Eukaryota > Viridiplantae > Streptophyta > Magnoliopsida > Alismatales > Juncaginaceae > Triglochin > Triglochin maritima. The sequence continues at coordinate 34,983,304 of OY821773.1, read as the reverse complement.
TTGTGCACACAACATTCAATTCATAAACATAACAATGCAAAAATTAATAATAAGATAACTTTTAGAACACAAGAACTAACATTCATACCTTAGAGCCAAACTTTGTACTTCTTCAAGCTCTCATTTCCTACACTGAAAGTCGAACTTCATCACTTGTGTATCCATTATATATCATATCCAAGTGTGCTTAAGTATTAGAGTGTTATCTAGTGATGCCAATTCTATATCCGAGAATCACCAAAAATTGTAAAGCTTCGAGGAAGCTCCCTCTCGGGTTGTGAGAGGAGAAAATCGAGCAAGGCGAGGGTATTTGCATGACTCGTGGTGTAAAGGTGTTGATCTCGACTTGGAACAAAGATCGGATAGTGAATACTCGAGTAGAGATCAGAGGATCGATCAAAACTTGAGAAGAGGACTAGGACCCGGGTGGGTGCCAAACCTCTATAGAAATTCAGTTTCGACTTTGTGGTTTGCAATTTTCTCACTCTCCTTTTTAATTCCACATTTAGATTGTGATTAGAGAGTCATCGAGCCTAACCGATAGGATTATACAAAAGGTGTCTTAATATCTAAAACTCATGTATGAACTCCTATTTATAAAGATTTCAAGATCTACTAGCCGTTCAGAAGACTTGATGACATAAGATATTATTTGACTTAAGCTCGGGCAGAAATCTGCACAAATTCGGTCAGCCGTTTTAAAAAACAGTTGTCCACCATAAAAAGTTGACTTGGTCAAAATTAAGAATTCTATTGACTGAATAAGATTCAGATAGCCGATCACCAACTTCTAGTGACTTTTGACGAATTTTGTCTGATTAAATGATAAGTGGTAAGTGATTGTGCAAGAGACACAAAACAGAAAAGCACAAGGCACAATTCTGGGCAAGTTCGGTCGACCGAATTGGGTCTAATGGTCGGCCGGAGTCTGTCCATACATGGAGTCCAAAAATAAACGGTCGACCAAGTAGAGAACGGTCGAACGGAAACAACTATAACTTAAGTTATCGGTCGAACTAAAATGATGGTTCGATCGACCAAAAACTAATATGCTTTATGGGGTAGTAAAAAATGTTTATGTTCGGTCGACCGAAATGCTTGTGTTGGTCGACCAAAAATATCAGACACTTGGGAAGACACAAAAAGCTTTCTTCCGGTCAACCTCCAAAAAGGCGTTGTTCGACCAGTGGCCACAAGAACTCTCGGGGTTTGTAAAAACGACTGTTGGAGAATAAGACAAGTCTACCAATCATTTGACACGTGTAGACGGTCGAACAAAAGCACAAAACGGTCGACCGGTTTAACACTATTGGCTAACATATTAACTGATCCAATCAGTCGATCTGAGAACTAGTTCGGTTGACAGATTTTGCTCAGACAGATCAGGTTTGGTTTCTAAGGGGGGGTTTGTGCCATCAGAATGCTGTGGAAAAGAAAGGAAAGCAAAAACAATTCTGGTTGACCGACCAAAACGAGGTGTTTGTGCGGTCTGGGGAATCCATCCCAACTTTCCTTTGAATTCCGACGTATAAAAGGAATTTTATCCCCACTTTCCGCCCCTTCACCCCTCCGAATCCGAAGGAAAGCCGATTTTCTCCTTCCTTCCACCTGATTTCTTCCACCCTCTTCCGCCCGACCGTGCTCTGAGGTGATCAGCAACGACGAATCAGACGGGCTTGGAGCTCCAGTGTTCCGCGGCGATGACTCTGACGACCACCCCATCTTCTTCCAGGACGACTAAGGTTTCGACTTCGACTCGTGGCCAATCTGGTTCATTTTAGGATCCGACATTGGGGGTTAGGTGTAGCGCAACTTCGACGACTCCAGTGACCTCTTCGACGACTCCGGCGATGTCTTCGACCATCGTGTGGTACATTTTTTGTTTAAAGGGTTTACGATACATTTTTTTCTTCTAATGTTACAAATCTGATGGTTTTGGTACATTTTTGTTAAGATTGGTTGGTTTTGCCTAAGATTGGTGGGTTTTGGTACATTTTTTGTTAAGATGGTGGGTTTGGTACATTTTTTGTTAAGATTCTTCTCAATTTTTTTTGTTATGATTGCTTCTCCGAATTTTCCCTAGTCTCGTCAATTTCGTATTAGTGGGCACGAGTGATTTAGGTGGGCATGATTTTCTCAGTTTTTATTGGAATTTAATTGCACTATGTTTTTTTGTTGTTATGATTTGGTTGTTTTCAATTTCAAGCCAATTGGGTTTGATTTAGTGTTGTTTGAGTTTCCCAATTTGCTCCATTTGAGGATTTTGATTTCTGAGAAATTGAGGGAAGTGAAACGTAGTGATCATTGAAGTTGTAAATATTGGAAATCATGATGATTTTCTAATGTTGTTGTTGATTGGTTGATCGGTTGTTTTTAAAGTGAAAGTTTGATGTCAATGAGAAAGTTATTATAATTTAGTTTCATATCAACTGGTTGTTGATTGGTTGATCGGTTGGTGTTTTTGCATTTTGCATTTCTACTCGCGATTCGAAAACCCTTTTGGATTTGAATTTCCTTTGGAATTCCTTTTTTTTTTCTTACACAAAAAGACATTTGGCAAATGGAAATACGGGCTTTGTGAGGAACTGGAGAAAATGAAATACAATTGTTATGAAATACAATTGATGTATAAAGACACTGATGATTATTGCAGAGTGAGCATTCTATTTGAACCAGCCAATGACCAAATTCAGTATTCAGTTTCAAAAATTATATTTATTTGAGTTAATTTGTTTGTTGACGTTGTTTTTGTCTTGTTTGCTGTAAGTCTAGTTCAATAATTGGATCTTTCAAGGATAAAGAAAGAGCAGGGAGAAAAGTGATCAAGTTCGCTATTGCTAATCTACAAAAAAGATCCATGTTTTATACCTTTTTTTTTTACTCTTGTTCTCTTTGTTTTTCATATGAGGGAAAAAGTTCAATATTTGGATTCTATAGTTGGGTGTATCAAGTATTAATAGCAAGTACTTGAGTTAGGTGGGCACGATTGAGTTCTGATCTTGTGCTTCAGCAGAATCATTTCTGATCTTGTGTTTCAAATAATTATCCCACCTTGTTAGCTTATCTGGTCTTTATTGTCATCAGAGTGTAGCTCACCAATTCATGTTATTTAATTTGCTGCAAACCTAAAAATGTTGATTTTCTTCAAATATTTCTTGGGCCATTATTTCAAACACTTTTTTTTTGCTGCAGTTGAGTGGTCAAAGATGATGGCATTCTTCTACTACAAAGCTGTGAGACCATCGTGCATTGCTGCTGTGAGACCATCGTGCATTGCTGAAAAGAGTGTCATGACTCATTTTCATCCATCATATGTTTGGCTGGAATTTTTTTGAGAGAAGTAGTTGTGTTTATGGTAGAGATGTTCAGGCAAGCAGAGTGAAAATGCTAACACTCACAAGAGATAGTGAACATGAAACTAAGTTTTCAATTGTAAGATTTTATTTAGCTTGTTTTTCTACAATTGACAATTGTTTGTGTGATATTCTACTTTTAGACCACCTATTTTTTAAAGTTTGTATTGTATTGAATTTTTGTATCATGTAAGTAGGTGTTAACATGAAATTATATGATGTTGACGGGTGTTAAGATAAAAAATGGTTGGGAAAAGTTCGAAAATGTCTATTCGGCTCCTTCGAATGGTGGTTTCGCTACTGCACTCGACTAGGGCGAATCCCAGGGCTCCCATCGTGACACTTCCTTTAAGTTTTTCATTTTCACTTATAAAAAAATTCTTTCAAATTAAAGTAATAATTTTTCATTTTATAAATTAAATGTTGTTTGGATTGTAATATTATTGAGATTAGAGTAATAAATTTTCACTTATAAATTAAATTGTAACTATAAAGTTTCTCATTTTTTTAATTATATACACAAACACCATAATTTTTTTTCTGTTGGATTCCAGAGACAGACACAAACATCAGAATCTATTTTATGTTGGATTCCGGAAGCAGATACAAACAACAGAATTCGGTCAAAGGGAAATTGTTTTCCACTGGATTCTGTTTTCTTCTGATTTCCGTTTGACTCCGAAAATCAGTTTCTGGAGCTTTCCACGCCACTAACACCCCCTAAGTGTTTTGGGTCTAAGTTTGGGTAACCTATTGAAGTCCAAATGATCTGGGATTTTGTGTGTGACTTCTCTAAGGAACCTAGTGTGTGTTTGAGTAGTTATTTACTCTAGTATGCTCAAGTATAAAGTTCCTAAGACTCAAAAAATACAAAATTACATGTCTTCAATAGCTTGATTACATGTTTTGACTTGAATTCATTTCTTCTCTAAGTCTTGATCACCTGTAGAAGTTAACACAATACAATATATATGTCATGCATAATGTGTGCTACTTTACATTGATTATAATTAAGATTAGGTTGATTAAATCATCAAAACATAGATTAAGACCAAAAAACCAACATGAATGTCAATCAGTCGCACGAGTGACAATTTTAGTGAGGAACAACTACTGATATGATATGTTCGGTCATCTGTTAGGATTCAGTCGCTCGAACTGGGTCGGGACAAAATCTTAATGCTCAAGTTTACATTTGATCATATGAACTCAATAAATTGAAAATTACAAGTTTTGGTCCAAAACTTTGTTACAATCTTGAGTCTTTGTCTTAATGCTTATTTTTTAATGATATTGATCCACCTATTAGGATTATTTGCAAGTTTATGTGCAATACATGTAATCATGTTTGCCCACTTGATTGACTGAGTTGATTGATTAATATTAGTTTGATTAATTATCAAAATTAACATATATTAAGGCTTAAAAGTCAATAATCTCCCCATTTTGATGATCGCAAACATATATCTTAATGTTTGAGATTCAATTTAATTCTCTCCATTTCTATATGATTTCTCCCCTGTCATATATGTGAGTTATGCATGTATATAATGCTCCCCATATTAATATGCATATGCATGATATGAATCAATTAGAGCCCAATTTGTTTATCAAATTCACCAAATTTGTCTACTAATTTATTGTTTTCGGGACAATATTACCTACCTCACTGTTTTTCGGGCAATTCAACATTCAAAACGTAAATAAGTGGCTCAACAAGAGTCAATGTAAAGATAACCAGTCACGAGGTCTCCTGACTCCTAATTACCGATTGTATTAACAACTAATTACACAATTTGTTCGGTGCTCAAGTATACGATAAGTTAACATTTATTAATCTTCTGCAACATAGTTCTATTCACACATAACAATATTATATTTATTAAACAATATTGGAAATGCAATCCCTGCAACACACGAGGCGAATGCTAGTTTGAACAAGGACCTGGGACTCTCCCATTAAATCGGTTCGTTTGAGTACCGTATTCATGATGATTCAATTACTTTAAAGATAAACATTTTTCTTAATTGGTTATTATTGAATCCAGTTTCGATACAGTGGTGACATTGTGGTTTATGTTTAGGACATTTTCAATATGATTGATGACATTGTCTTTTCTGTTATTTATTTTCTAACCTTTTCAGTCTGGTTTATCACCTTATTGCTCATTTTTCTTAGGTGGTTATTAGTGAACCTAGTTTCTTCATGGTGGTGATGACCTTGTGGTTTACATTACGTGCTTTCTACATATAGAAGTTATGTTTTCACTTTATCACCTTTTGATCTAATTGATCATCTTCTTGTTCATCTCATATATCTGTTGTCTTCTTTACCTAGTAGACTACCATGTAACGAGAGACATGCCCCTCTTAGTCGACGACGTCTGTAATGTCTTGAACGTGTTCGTGTTTTGTATTATTTATTTATTTATATATAAGGTGGTCGTATTTTGTATATCAAGATGAACGGATAGGATCTTCCCCTCTACCTCTTTGTATTTATTTCAAGAAGACAAAGAAAGACGATATAAAGTGCAGAGCGTCCATTGCATCTGAACGGATCCTCAAAGATCCGTCTAACCACCAACCCAATTACCTCTTCCTCACCTCCTCCACAAACCATATAAAACCCCGTCCAAAATCAACCCCAAAATCCCCAATTCCTTCTTCCCACTCCATCCCCTCCCCTCCCCTCCCCTCCAAACCCTAGATCACACACACATACACACCATGGGGCAAGGCCAATCCGGCGGGCTGAACAAGCACAACCTCCCGGGCGACCGGAAGCACGACGGCGACAAGAAGGACAAGAAGTTCGAGCCCCCGCCGGCCCCGACCCGTGTCGGCCGCAAGCAGCGCAAGCAGAAGGGCCCCGAGGCCGCGGCCCGCCTTCCTGTCGTGACCCCCCTCACCAAGTGCAAGCTCCGGCTTCTCAAGATGGAGCGGATCAAGGACTATCTGCTCATGGAGGAGGAGTTCGTTGCCAACCAGGAGAGGCTCAAACCGCAGGAGGACAAGAACGAGGAGGATCGGAGTAAGGTTGATGATCTCCGCGGCTCGCCGATGAGCGTCGGGAATCTGGAGGAGTTAATTGATGAGAATCATGCGATCGTGTCGTCGTCCGTTGGGCCTGAGTATTATGTTGGGATTCTGTCGTTTGTCGATAAGGATCAGCTTGAGCCTGGATGTTCTATTCTTATGCACAACAAGGTGTGTGTGATGGTTTTTGGCTTTTTAGGATTTTCGGTTTTTCTTTGGCCTCTGATTTTTGTGCTCTTGTAGTGGTGTAGTAGTAATTTTAACATGTTTGCTTTGATGCTAGTTTCTTTATGTGTAGTAGTTTTAACATATTGTGCAGTTGAATTCTATGTACGTAGCGCTGAGTTACTGAATTGTAATAATTATATAACGGAGAGCAATCTGAGAGCATTATAATGGTGATCCTTTGATCTGTGCTGTAAAAAGTTTAATTGACAACCATGTTTACATTATTAGATTAGAGTTTTGAGCAACTTGTTAGATGATTGGTTTGTAGGAAAACCGTAAGAGGCTTACTGGACGTCTGAAATGACTTTTAGGAGATTTGATTTGGATAAAACTTAAAGAAATCTTAGACGGAAGTTGTAACTGGAGTTCTACGACTGAAAAAATTGCAGTTAGAATGAGTTTCCTGATTCCACTCTAAAACCAAGGGAAGTCATAGAAGTGGTGTTCTAAAATTTTATCCTCTTCTTACATACCAATCACACCAAAACAGAACATTTTTTTTCCTTTGGAATGTCATACAAATTTATGCCTCTAATTTGGTTTTAGGTATTGGCTTGCTTTCTCATACTTGTTCTTTGTCTCTGTTTTTATTTGTAGGTTCTCTCTGTTGTTGGGCTGCTTCAAGATGAAGTGGATCCAATGGTCTCAGTGATGAAAGTTGAGAAGGCTCCATTAGAGTCTTATGCTGATATTGGTGGTCTGGATGCTCAAATTCAGGAAATAAAAGAGGCAGTTGAACTTCCATTAACACATCCAGAACTATATGAGGACATTGGCATTAAACCTCCTAAGGGCGTTATACTTTATGGAGAGCCTGGAACTGGAAAAACTTTGCTTGCTAAGGTTAGTTATCTTAATTGATTAAAAATGGTATGATGTGTTTTCAAGTAACTTGTATTGCTGTCTGTTTTTATAACCTGGTATTGAACTTTGACAGCAATTTTACATAGTTTGCTTAAACAGTTTGAATTACTGTAGTGTTTGTTGGATCATATCGTTTGAAACCTTTTTTACCATCTGAAACAATTTTCTCTGGAAGTCATTGAATAGTGGGTTGTTAAAATTTTGTGTAACTATATTTGGCACTTAGTTTCTTTACTCAGGGGCATCCAATGCAATGAAATTTGGGGACATACAATAGTAATACTAGTATTTCTTGCATCTATTGCCCCAATTAGTTTTTTTTTGTGATCGGTCGCCCTATTAGTTACTTGTCAGTTCAAGACAGTATTTGTGTGCTAAATTGACATCAACTAAAGTGAGGACGGACGTTGATGCACTTATGTGCTTAACCAAAAAGAACCTGGAAAATTAACGCAAAAGGTGTTGGTAATCACTTTAATGGATCCATGGCTTAACTTAGACCATGTGCTAAGTGTTATATTTTCTTATTTGGTCTCAACTTAATGATTCAACCAATGCTTATAATTATCATATATAAATTAAGTTCAATAAAAAACTCACTAATAAATGTAGACAAGTGAAGGTACCATTTAGGGGCCCAATAAAAAAGTAGAAAGGCTATCTGCACCTACTTTTTTTTGCTTGTATCTGCACGTACTAATACTTATATTTCCATAAGTTGCCTATATATTTTTAAGTTCTATCTTCCTAATTATGTGTTGATGTGTATTCTACTATGGTGCCGCTTTCTTTAAATTGTTCCGATTATGAACTTTGAACTAACTGTAGGAGGGAAATTGAGAATTCCGGCAAAGTTTAAAAAAAAAGCCCTAACTAAAATTGCAGAACATATTAAAGTTGAGGGTTACCTAGTATTTCTTTCCCTTGCAGATTACAATATGTAGATCTGAAATGTAGGTGGATTATAGTAAGTGGTTTATGATTTTAAGTTGGGAAATTTATGATGATCAAGTAGCTTCTTTGTTAACCACTTGGAATATCATAGTGGTCTTCACTTTTACATATTTTCTAGTTTCTTATTCCATCCAGATTTGGTCTTTGCATGACTGAATTAAGAAGAGGAAAATAATACGGAAATGCCTGTCTCCAAAATTGATTGACTGTTATATACCTTTTTGTTTTATCGGGACCGTATATACCTTCTATGCTCATAAATTTCCTATTTATTTCTGTGTTTTTAGCTTCTTATCATTTTGAGTTTGGGTCACAGCAGGAGATTATCATGTATTTAGACTTTATGTGTTATTTTTTTAAGATAGATTCTTTTGGTATGTTATCTTTTGACATTAGCACAAGTTGTAAGTCAGGATTACATGTTGTATACTTTCCCAGGCTGTAGCAAACTCAACATCTGCAACATTCTTGCGTGTTGTTGGAAGTGAACTGATACAGAAATACCTAGGTGATGGCCCAAAACTAGTCAGGGAGCTTTTTAGAGTTGCTGATGATCTTTCTCCTTCAATAGTCTTTATTGATGAAATTGATGCAGTGGGCACGAAGAGGTATATATGAAAGGGCATATTCTCTAGATTATTTATAGATGACTCGTTGTGCTTATACAAATTTGCTCAACTTTCAGGTATGATGCACATTCAGGTGGAGAACGTGAAATTCAGAGAACTATGTTGGAATTGCTGAACCAACTGGATGGGTTTGACTCAAGAGGGGATGTCAAAGTCATTCTTGCCACCAACAGAATTGAAAGCCTCGATCCTGCTTTGCTTCGACCTGGCCGTATTGACCGGAAAATTGAGTTTCCGCTTCCCGACATAAAGACCAGGAGACGTATTTTTCAGGTGCAGATCATCATTATATGGCTGTGTGAAATATCTGCCATCCATTTTAGCAATGGTTTTTCTTAGCTATAGAAAGAGTTCCTTCGGCATTTTGGCTTTAAGATCTCTATATTAAAACTTTTGGTACTGATCACTTATCTATCTCATGTAGATACATACTTCGCGAATGACGCTAGCAGATGATGTTAATTTAGAAGAGTTTGTGATGACAAAAGATGAGTTCTCTGGAGCTGACATCAAAGCAATTTGCACTGAAGCTGGTTTGCTTGCTTTACGAGAAAGGCGGATGAAGGTAAGAGTTTGTTTGTTCCTTTTGAGTTGTTTTAGCCTTTTAGGCATTCACCAACATAGTCAATGACCCATTTGCAACAAAGCATATTGGATTGGTATCTGGCAGGACTCCTCGCTCTCGCAGAGCTGCCAAAGATGTATATATATTGTTCTCTTCCCATCAATAACGATAACCTTGTATTTATCCAACATTATTAAGTTACTGTAGTGCTCAGCTTATGCATGTTTAGCTACATCACCTTGATATGTTTGGGCATATAGTTGTATTTTGTTGAGACCCCAGTATTGTTAGATGAAGTCAACTGGCATATGGACTTCATCAGATCACTCACTGTGTCGTTCTGTCTTGTTTAATGATTGTTCCACTTTGAAATTTTTAAAGAACAAGGAAATATTGAATGGTTGTTGTCGTGTTTAAAAATGAATTTTTTTTTACGATGGAGATTTAATGTAGTTCCTTGTAAGTATTGTGATTTTTTAGTTATGGTGAACTCCAATATCTTCATGTTGCAATTATTGTAGGTGAACTTTGTCTAGTGGACTTCAGTATATATGGTGCTGGTAGGATGGGATACAAATTGACACATTAGTTTTCAGTTGTGCATTGACACTCTTTGTGCTACTCTTGTGTGGAATAGACAGTAAAATTGTGTTTTATTATATTGACAGTAACTCAGTAAGTCTACTTTCTTAATGTTTCAGGTAACGCATACCGACTTCAAAAAGGCCAAAGAAAAGGTCATGTTCAAGAAGAAGGAAGGTGTGCCTGAGGGACTCTACATGTAAGCAATTAATTGAAAAGAAGGTATTGCCAGGCCATTATCCATAACACCTGCAATGGCCGATGTTCCCATCGAAGTTTCATGTCCTTTAGCTACTATGGGAAGAACAAATGTATGCTTTATGCTACTGTTTCTTGCACAGTCATTAACAGATGTCTTGCTTCCTGGTATTGTTATATTTATTTGATTGCGTTTTCTCTGCCCAAATAGGACTATAAGTTCATGTTTTGCTCTTTGTACACTACTTGCTTATGCAATGGCTGTTGAAACTAAAGGTTCTAAACCTCTAGGCTGGTTGGGTTTGATTCTTGCCCCGTTTTTTGGATCATATCCAGCTTCCTCAAATGTTGGGTATTTCTTGGAAATAGTTAATTGCCCCAGTGGAAGAAAAGATGTACCACGTTTTGATTTTATGCATTCTTATTTTGCGGTATAGAGACAGGTCATAGGAGCATCACAAGATTGAACGCACACAATAAACTGGTGCTTCCATTTTTGGGGCAACCTCCAAAAATTGCATGTTTGTAATAAGAGAGCTTCGATCTTTGCTCTCGGACGTTAGGCTGTTAGGTGCATGGTATGAAACGAAGAATGACGAGTTGTGCAATGTTGAAAAATACTCAAGCAAACCATTTATTTTAAAGAAAATCGGATTTTACCTTTTCTGTTTGATTGTCCTTCGCTGGTATGAGTCTATGACCAATCTAGGCTCCCAAGTTACACCACAAAAACTAGAATAGAGCTGTATCTACCCAACAATATAATCCAAAGTTTTAAAGTTTGGAGCTTCTCGAGGAAACTGGAGTTCACACTTCAAAACTACAATCTAAAATCTCCACATTGTTTTCTCATGGGAAAAAAAAGACTTCACACTACGATTTTATTCTTCGGTATAAATCACAGAAAAATCTCTCATTTTCACAAACGCTCCCAAAAATGAAACCGACGAGAAGGTTAAAACATCACAACACTAATCTGAGCAAGCTTGGTCTACCGACTGAGTCGTAATGGAAGCCCGAAATTCTGAAAAACTTTGATCTCCCCGCCAAGCCCCGCAGTCACAACCACCAGTCCCCATGCAGTTGCAGCTGGTGCAACACTGTTCTTGCTGTTACCACCTGTATACCAACGTGTAGACAAGCCTGAAGATGGTAAGCTGAAACCAGATATAGAAGACAACGGACCGGACCTCAGCCAAGAACTCGAACCGGACGACGTGCTACTGCTAATCCCAGATGGCACACGAGAAGGGTTACTCAGCACATCCTCGGTGCAAGAAGGCGGTCGGTCGGAAGACCCTTTCTTCGGTATTGGGCAAGAATTCCTACTACATGCAAAGGATTCTTCGGGACTGGAAACAGCTGAAGCAGACTCTTTTTTCGACGTCGATTGGCATTGGCTTCTAGTGCTGCGAAAAAGGTCTTCAGCATTTGAAGCAATAGAAGGAGACCTTTTCCATGACGTTGGATTGCAGTGGCTTCCGCTGCTGCAAAACGGGTCTTCGGAATTGAAGACGATGGAGGAAGATGGGACACTGCATTCCGGAGGTGTTGTTTGGCCCGGGTTGAATCTGCAAGACGGATACGCTGACGGGGGTTCATATTTGCTGCTACCGGGCCAAGGTATGGCGATGGAAACATCTTTGCAATGGAAGTTTTCGTGCGAATGAGTTGTTGCCCATGTTTTGCCTTTTCCTGAGGCGTTAATGTTGCGATTCTCGTCTCGTTTCCATACGTATACGTTGGAGTCCTCGCTCGCGCACACGACATAGTTGCTGTCTGGAGTGAATGTCGCTGATATTTGGCTGCTGGTGTTCCGGAAACCTGAGGGTGACAGATCACAAGAGCTGTTACAGTTCTTGGTTTTCTTTAGCATGATTAATGTTGTTATATTGATCCTTTTCTGAATGTAATACTTTTGATGTCTACAATATAATAATGAATTTCTGTTTCACACGTTAAACTGAACTAAAACATGAAAAGACTTATTAGAAACCAAAGAGACGTGTCAAAAAATATGGTTATAATTGTGATCTAAGGTGCAAAATGCAGGCTTTGCCCCTACTGCCTCAGGATTTACCAATGAAATGTTGCAATATAGTTAACTAACCACTGTCAAAGCTGAAGGGCCTATTTTGGACAATCCTGATAGGCGATATGTTGTCAAAGCCTTTTTTTCTTCTCTCATATTCTTTTGCTTGGATGGACATGAGAGAAATTAAAAGAATAAATGTAAATTGACTGACTATCCTTTTTTGTATCATTTGGGTTATTGTTCATTTGGAAAAACTATGGATAGTTTAATTGTAAAACTATAATAATTACTTTCTCTCCGTTTCTCTCCAATTTCGGAGAGAAAGTTGTGTATAAACATCTTTTTCTCCATTTCTTACATATTAAGTTGTTATTCAAATTAGAGAAACTCAATTTTTCATTTCTTTTCTCTCCTTAAGATGCTATCCAAGCAACCCGTAAAGATCTATTGAGTGAAGTAGCCTTAGTTATAGTTATATCTACAAGTATATACATATTGATGTTGTAACAGACAGTGCAAATATAGATTTTTTTTCGAATAACTAAAAGGTGAGAAGTCCTTGTATTTTTAACCATCACTCTACATTCCAGAAGCTAAAAAATTGTGTCCAGCCGTCACCTTGATAAAGGGTATAAGATCAACCAGATGTTTTCTTCTCATTTTTTTATTCTTCTTCTAATACTGCATATTTTCATTTCTTAGCCTGATTATGAGCTGTATATATGATTAGTTGATGGCAATTATTTATTTGAAGCTCTAAAATAATATCAACCCTACTTCACTGAACTTGGCACTGTAATTTTTAGTCCGTAAATATCTTGCAAGCACTTAATTTTGTACCTTTGAATTTGTGAATCAGTTCAACACCATCAAAGACTCTTATTTGTGAATCGGCAGATGTCACTAACAGATCGGATTGTTTTCCTGGAGAAAACTGTCCACACATAGTATGAAATCGTGAGAACCTTCTGAAAATTTACAGCATTGTCTCTATGGCTTCTTGTTCCCGTTAAAAACACTCCGAAATGTACCTGAAAGCCGGTTATCTTTTTAGCTTGTGATTTCTTTTTCTTGTTGTGGAGATCCAACTGAGATTTCTGCTGAAGTTTACATCCTGTTAATTAAGAAATGCAAATTGATTGTTGGTAAAAACGAGGAAGATAATCCAATAAAAATATAACAAAACACCATTTTTTTAAACAAATTTGCTGAAGCACAATCCCAACTATATCGATGCTAATTCTCAAGAGATAATATATCATTTGCAATAGTGGAGGACAGTTAATGAGAAGTCACAAAACTTACAAAGCTAAATATGATTACAATAATCCTTCACAAAAGATTCAATATTCGATTTCGTTATCCCTTAGTTTGTATAATTTTAAAATTTGTGGTGAGTATATGCTTTTAAATCCAATGAAACAGTTTCATATTTAGGTAATTATTCAGGGAGAAAATTACCTGCATTCTTTAGGTCGGCTGCCAATTTTTAATCTACTAATGTCATGAAACTAGCAAGGCCAAATAGCTCTAAGAAACAAAGCTCGTTGGTAGCAAACTTTAGACATCAAAAACCAACACACAAACTTCTAAAACGAAAATTTGCAGGATTGCTTACCAGACATGGTGTAAAAGCGGCAACTCCCTTTGTGAGAACCAACTAGAGCACACTTGTGGATATCAAAGGGTTAATTTGTCAGTAAAACTGATCATGCATATAAAACAGAAAACTAAAAACAGATGAACGAAACCATCCACCGTGTACCTGCCCATCAGGAGTATAACATGCAGCAGTGACCATTTCATGCAGATCATTCCAGTCAACAACTTGTCGATCCGGTATGCTCCAAATCCGGACCTTTGCATCAAGTGACCCACTTATGAAATACCTATCGTCGACCGGATTGAATTGGATACAAGTCACTGTGCATTGAGAAATACCACGTTAGATGATGACAAGAGAGTGAATTATGAGATTCAAATTTTGGTAACTTCAGCAATTTGTTAGGTTGTAAGCATGTTAAACTTTTATCATCGTACCATAATCATTATGTGCAAACAACTTTAGACAAGCCTTTGTTTCCATGTCCCAGAGTCGAACAGTTTTGTCCATTGAAGATGAAAGTAGATACTGCAAATCAACTTGATGTTGTCACTAGGCATTTAGAAGTTATTGAAAAAACTTTCAGAATTTGGGGGAAACGGTACAACCAAATCGTGAACAAATGATTCAAGAGAAGCTTTACACATCATTATAATGGTATCGCACTATGAAAATGTTATCTACACATTTTCAGTTCTATATCTGATTCGGTGTTTGCTTACCGTAAGTTAGCAATATCAATTTTTATGATACATTGTGGTTGCTATTTAAGAGCCACAGCTAAAACTCCTTGAACTAATGCTTGACATGTTTACATGAAATATGGTTTGTTTCATAAACAAAAAGCAATGTAGATATTTATGGAAATTCTTGCTTTATAAGTAGCCTACCCAAACTAGTTTGGGATTAAAGGTTTTTTTTTTTGTTGTTGTTGTTGTTGTTGCTGCTTTATAAGTGCAGACCACGACGAAGTTTCAATTTATATTGAATCAAACCTGAGATTTTGACCACGACAAATCCAAGACATCATCCAAGTGACCCTGGAAAGAGCAGTAAGGCGTCTCTGACAGCGAAAAAATTGTCTCTGGCACAACCACATACTCAGGTATGAAATTCTTCCTCTTAGAAGACATAATCTTCCCTCTTTTCAACACCGGAGTCTGCTTACCATCTGGCCCGACATGTCCATCAGGTGAACTGCCTCCCACCGGAGGTTGCTTTGTTGAATTTCTGTCCTCCAATGGCCTTTTGCACGATGAAACCGAATCACACTCAAGAACCTGCCAAACATGGATTATCCGGTCTTCTCCTGCACTGGCCATGTAAAGAGCATCAGTGCTAAATCTCATGCACCAAATGGATCCCTGGTGGGCATTAATTTCCTGTGACATGTACAGACCACTTAGCTCCTTAAATGGCTTGCCCCTTCTGTGAACTTTCATCCAATCTGAAGAATTTGAGGTTGTCGAGTTGGCCCGACCGGAAAACTTATCTGCTAAAGAGCTCCTGTCTCTCTCTGGCATCAGCCCCGTTACAGAGTTTGCGACCACTCTTATGTTTTTCAGCCAATTCACACCCCTTTTCTTGCTCACGCCTTTCACCGCCGCGGTGATTATAGAGCCGTTGGGGTACAAGTTTCCGTTACTATTGCCTGGACCGATGAATTCCCGGCGCATTAGTTCCTGTACTATGGGGCAGTGTCCGACTGAGCGCTCAAACTCGTCCATGGTGAGCTGGACGCCTGTTTGGACGTCGCTGAGCCTGCTGTTCCAAGTTCCATTCTCGAGGTTGATCACGAATTCTTTGCCAGTGTCAAGGTTCTTTATGGTGTAGAATGCAACTGCTTCGCTTCTTCTAGAGTGCAATTTCGAAGTCAGTCTTCTGCTTATGCTGCCCGATGTCGAGGGTCCTTTCTTTTTCTTCAAGGAACTGATTTCGTCTGTTCCCTTCGACGACGATTTCCTCTGATTTGATCCGTCAGGCGTGTCGTCACAGCTGCCTATCAAAGGTACGAAATGCAAGTCAACATCAAGTTATGATACAAATCGTTCAATTTTCACAAATCACAAAATAAAACATCATGATTATTCATTGCTACCTAGATTACCCACGAATCTGTTCCCAACCACATTTCAGTTAAACGGTAAATCTATCATTGATACCCTGACATATAGCCCAAAATCGCTTTGCCACCACCATATATTAACTCACAGAAATATGTTAGATCTACCTTTTCAAACAGAAATTCAGTTATAACTTAGTCATTCATAAGTCATAACAATGTTGGCAATCATAAGATCAATTATAATCTCAAATTTTCTAGATAAGAATTAGAATTATAAGAAGATATAAGTCTACTGCGGCAACTTTAAAAATTTAGCATTTGGCTCATTTTATGGTTGTTGTTGACCAGCAGACTCGTTGGTTGCCTACCATCGGATAATTTGACAGGAAGGAAGAACCAACATGACCAACAAAAAACTGCAAAATAACCTGAATTTCTTTCAGGATCCATAAGGAACGCCGACGGAGCCGACGTAGCTCTTATAAGCGCACGCGAAGGCGACGCCTCCTCCCCAAACAACTGATCCTCTCTCGTACCCACCGTCATAGCCTCCGCGTCCGACTTCGACCTGAGCAGCACCGTGGTCGAATCCGGGACCACCTCGGCCTCACTTTCCACGACCGAATCCGAATTCTTTATTCGGAACGAGCCGGTGTACCCGCTCTTCTGGTTACTATCCAATCCCATTCCCTGCAGCAACCTCTTCCGCCTCTCCTCGATCGATATCGGCTGCGCCATCCAGAGGCTATAGTCGTGCTCGACGACGACATCCTCGGTGGAGGAGAAGGAGCTGAGGCTGTGGAACTCGCGGGGGGAGGCGATGGCGGAGGCGAAGGAAATGCGCGCGTCGTCCTCGGCGTCGGAGCTGGAGGAGGCACCCCCGAGGTCGAACGACACGGAGGAAGGGATCCGGTCGAACGACTCAAAGAAGCTGGAGTCGTCGTCGTCGTCGTCGTCGGAGACGTGGCGCGTCTGCATGTTGGGGTGGGGTCGGGGATGGCATTGTGTGTTGAGGTGCGTTTCGGCATGTTTTGTTTCAGGGGAGGGGATTTGGATTTGTTTTTTGCTTTTTTTAGGGAGTGAATCGAAACAACGGGGAGAAAATGGCGGGAGAGGAAGGTGGGGTTATGAGAGCATGTAGGGGGGCGGGGCGTTGTGGTTCTCGAACGCGGTATCTGCACCGCCATTAAGGAGGCGGTGATGGGATCTTTCTTTTGTGCACGATTGTCGCATTATGTTTTGAGAGTGCGGAACCACGTCGTTGTTTGTTTTCGCAGAGAAAGTTGTAACCTTTTTTAAAAATAAATAAATAAATGGAATAGGAAAATTTTTCAAAATAATAATTTTTTTTAAAAAAAATTCTCAAAATAAACCTCAAACAAAAGTATTTCTCAAACTAGACCCGCTGCCACCACGTGGTGACACGTGGCGGCGGCGGGTTTTGTTTTTTTGTGCATAGAGAACTCGGCATCACCAGTGTCGAGTTCTCCCAGAGAGAACTCGGCACTGGTGATGCCGAGTTCTTCCAGAGAGAACTCGTCACTGGTGATGCCGAGTTCTCTTTGGAAGAACTCGGCACTGGTGATGCCGAGTTCTACTTGATTTTTTATTGCCCAACCAACACTTGACGTTATCTGAGATGATTCAAATAGAACTCGACAGTTAGAGTGCCGAGTTCTATTTGAAAACTGTTCTCCTGGCGCTCAGATCGTGCATGAGACGATTGACGCCCAGGAGAACAGTTACTGAAATAACACTCGGCATCTAGGATACCGAGTTCTAAAGGTAGAACTCGGTGTTTGTAACGCCGAGTTCACTTAAAAAAAGTGAACTCGGCGTTACAAATGCCGAGTTCCGTCGGGCTATATAAGCAGCCCGACGCCCCCATCTCCCCCATCCACCGAGTTTCCGAGTTTTTCAGGTTAGGGTTTCGATTTTTTTTCGATTTCCACCGTTTTATTGCCTTTTTTATGTATTAGGATGATATACATTGTTGTTTTATGTATGATTGTAGTGTTTTTGTTGGTTTAGAAACCCGTTTTGGTGAAAACTCGAATTCGATTTTGGGTTTTTAGGCAAAACGTTTTATTTCTTGTTTGATAGTTGATTATTGAAGTTAGTATTGTTGATTATAGGTCTACGGTAGTCATCTTAAAAATAGTTGAATTGAAGTATGATTATTGTGATTAAAATTAGATTTTTTGTTGTTATTTAGGTTTGAATGTATGTTAATTTGAATGAATGTTAACTTAAAAGTGATTTATTTGAGTTTAAATGTATGTGAGTTTGAATGTATGTTAGAATTGAAGTTTGTAGTATTGTTAGTTTATTCTACCTTGCAGGTTTAAATTTACCAATTTGAAAAATATAGGAGAGGTTCTGTCAAAATTTTTAAAAACATTCTGACATGATTCTTAACGTTGTTTATTGTAGTTGATTTTATTGGAGAGATTGTTCGACGTTTACAGCCGGTACAGATGGAGTTTGGTGGTTCTAGTACTGGTTCAGTTAGAGGTAGCTACGCTTCACAGGGTCCGGTAGACAGATCAGTGTTGGTTTTGCAGGCCAACCACAAGTCTGACTTGTTCAAAGATTTTGTAAGTATTTTACGTTTTCAAGTTAAATATTTGCACGTGAGTTTCAATATTCTTACATTTCTCTAAATTTATGCAGAAGGATGTTGATGGTGTAAAATGCGTTGAGCATGGATCGAAGCTCAACGAATGGCAGATCACTGATGAGAGGATGCTGTTTCTGCTAGATATGGCAGGGTTTGACACAGTCACTCGGTTGGGCCGAGTTCAGTTGGATCATACCTTGCTGGGGGCAATGGTCGAGCGTTGGAGACCGGAGACTCATTCATTTCACCTGCGACATGGTGAGATGACGTGCACCTTGCGTGACATCTCGATGATTACCGGCTTGCGCGTAGATGGTTTGCCGGTGTGTGAGTCTCAGGAGTACATTTGGTCAGAGGTCTGCATGGATTTATTGGGTCAGGTCCCCGATGACTTGGGTCGTAAGGGTTCCGTAACTCTGGCTTGGTTGCAAGCTCGGTTTCAGCAGTTGCCTTTTGATGCTGACGAGGAGACGGTTACACGACACACCAGAGCCTTCATTCTGTTCCAGCTGGGATGTAGTATTTTGGCAGATAAGAGTGGGACGATGGTTCACTTGAAGTATCTGTCTTTGCTTGGAGATTTGGCAGTCGCATCGGAGTACAGTTGGGGTAGTGCGACTCTGGCCCACTTATATCACATGTTAGACGAAGCCTCACTGATTCCGACGAAACATTTGTGTGGTTTTCTTACGTTCCTGCAGTTGTGGTGCTGGGAACATTTACACATTGGGAGACCTTTGAAGAACATACCATTAGTATACCCGGAGGACGAGAGGGCACCATTAGGATCCCGTTGGAGACGACCAAGAACATTCAAGGGTAGTGCGAAGACGACGACACTTGATTTTTATCGGAATGAGCTGGACGTGCAGGAATTCGATCAAGTGATCTGGGAGCCTTATGTAAATTTGGATCTTAGTCAGTTACCACCATTATGTACGGAAGGTTCAGAGATCTGGACGAGCCGTACTTGGCTTATAAATTTTGGTGAGGTGGTTATGCATTGTCCAGACCGAGTGATGAGACAATTCGGTCTACAGCAGCACATTCCAGAGCCGATGGAGAGACATGTAGTGAAATCGGCTCAGGGAAGGTCGGATGTGAATTGGTTGGCGGAAAATCACCAATTCATTCAGCATTGGTCGCACAGAAGAGATCATCTATAGTTTAAGCGACCACTCCTAGGTGTCACTCGTGAAGAGAGCACACGACTGTATATGGAATGGTACTGGAGCATCACCGTGCGTTGGAGAGTTCATCACCCATTGGCTCCGAATAATACCTTATACAGACCTCGAGCGGGTAGAGAGCGAGAGGTGGTAAGATTTAAACATTTATTTAAACAATTACCACTTTTAAAAATTGTTTAGTGTTTCATTAAATTTTAATTATCTGTAGGTGCACGGAGTTTATGAGTTCCACGAAGAACTCCATCAAATTCACGAGGTGATCAAAGATCACAAGACAGGTTCTTCGATGGTTGGAAAATTGAAAGAAAAAATGAAGACTTGGCTTATGTGTTTTGGTGCTGAAGAACCAGCATTACATTTGAGTCAGGATCGCATCGTTGAAGATGATTCACACTCTCAAGAAGACGTTGGCGGTCTGACTCAGGATACTGAGAATGCAGCACGAGGAGGGGGACGCGGCAGGGGGAGAGAACGTGCTCAAGCACGTCCTAAAAGGAAGAAGAGATTGAGAGGTCACTTAGGATAGAGAATTAATTGTGAACTTATTTGGTTGTTTTTATATGATACTTTTGGATGTATGTTAAAATGTTGAACTTCATATTCCATTCGTAGTTGTATTGTGTTTTATCGTACTTGTTTGTGTGTCGTGTTTGAAATGTGTTTTCGTTGATTTGTGTCGTGGTTGAATTGTCTTTGTTGTGAAACAGGAAATGAAAAAAAAAAGTCGAGTTCTTAAATCAATGAACTCTACAAACGAACTCGGCATCATGGATGCCGAGTTCTATTGTTGTGAACACGGCAATACCAGTGACGAGTTCACACCAATAGAACTCGGCATCATGAGTGCCGAGTTCTATGCTTGGGTTTTTTATTGCCCCATTTGATATTCCACTCGGCTTGCCAGGAGAATAGTGATTCCAATAGAACTCGGCACTGGTAGTGCCGAGTTCTATTTGAATCACTATTCTCCTGGGCTCATATCGTGCATGAAACGATTGACGCGCCAGGAGAACAGTAAATGAAATAGAACTCGGCCTCTAGGAGGCCGAGTTCTAAAGTAAGAATTCGGTGTTGGTAACGCCGAGTTCACTTAAAAAAAGATAACTCGACGTTTCGGATGTATGACAACTAACATGTCAGAAAGCTTCAACAATGTCTTACGAGGGGCACGCGGTATGCCAATTACAACCATGATTTTGATGACCTTTCTCCGCTTGAACAAATTCTTTGTTAAAAGAAGGGACGTCGCCGAGTCGTGGAATGAAACATATGTACCGACAGTCCACACCGTGGTGATGGCAAACAGCAATCTGGCCAGAACACATACAGTAACTCGGTACCACCAGCTGATGTACCAGGTTGAAGCCAATGACCAGAAAAAATACCTCGTGAAATTTGAAGAAGGAGTTATTACTTGCACTTGTGGATACATAATTACAATGCACGTCCCATGTTCACATGTACTAGCAGTTTGCAGTGGCAGACATGCAAATGTCAACACTTCACATTTGGTTTCCCCGTATTATGAGGTTCAAATGTACAAGGAGGCGTACAAACCGATATTTATCCCAATTCCTGATGTGAGGTATTGGCCAGATCGAGGCACCATCACAATGAAGCCTACCCAAACCAAAAGACCTCCCGGTCGGCCTAAATCAACGCGAATCCGAAACGAGATGGACAAACACTCTGGAAGAAAGGTAAGGTGTGGGAGATGCGGCGGTATAGGGCATAACCGAAAGCGATGCAAGGAACCTATATAGCAAAATATTTTGTATGTAACTATTTAGTGAGACGAATGAATGTAAGAGTTGATTAATTGTAAGACTTGTAATGTATTTGTAATGTATTTTGTTATGACTTGAATGAATGTACGACTTAAATCCTTTTTAAGAGTTGATTAATTGTAAGACGATAATTGTAAGACGAATGAATGTAATGTATTTTTTAGGACCGCAAATTTGCCTACTTAAGCCTATTGAATTGGACTTCTGCCTATGAAACTCGGCATCTAGAATTCCGAGTTCTATTGTAGACCTGGGCCACCTGGCCGTCACCCATTTTCACACACGATTTGAGTGCCAGGAGAACAGAACCAAATAGAACTCGGCATCCCCAATGCCGAGTTTTATCTGAATCACTATTCTCCTGGCAACTCAATTCGACTGGAATTTGAAGTGTTGGGCAATAAAAAATCAAATCGAACTCGGCATCACCAGTGCCGAGTTCTTCCAAAGAGAACTCGGTATCACCCGTGCCGAGTTCTCTCTGGGAGAACTCGGCATCACCAGTGCCGAGTTCTCTCTGGTGATGCCGATTTATCTATGCACAAAAAAACAAAATCCGCCGCCGCCACGTGTCACCACGTGGTGGCAGCGGGTCTAGTTTGAGAAATACTTTTGTTTGAGGTTTATTTTGAGAATTGTTTTTAAAAAAAATATTATTTTGAAAAATTTTCCTAAATAAATTAGGGTGCATGTCATGATGAAGTACAAATTTTGAATTTCTATTTGACCTAAAATACTTCTAGGGAATCAAGAGGTCGATAGGTCATCTAGAAAACCTAGATTATAGCTCAGGGATTCTTGGTCTGGGATTTCTTTGGTCATTGGGCCGTTTGTACACCTGAATTCACCCGAAAGGAATTTCGGTTGACTGATAGGATTCCTGGTATTTGTATCAATTCTTGAAAAAGGAAAAAAATATATTTTTGTTTTCCTTTGCATTCTTGAATGCATAGGAATTTCCAAATCAATTTTCTAATCATACCTTTCAGGAAACCAGCTGAAAAGTGCGGAAAAGTTAAGGTTTATGTATGAACATGTCAAATTAACTTAATAGGTATATTTATTAGAAAAACTCAAAACAAATATACTAAAACTACATTTGAAAAATAAAAATACACAAATTACATAATTTTTTGAAATATTTCTGATCGAAGGGAATGTGTTTTAAAAATTTACTTTATATGTCAATTATTATGAATTGGATGTGTAAACATTTTGTTTTTGATTAATGTATTCGTCTTTTAGAAGTGTTAAGAAGAGACTCTTGGTCATTAACTGTAGAGATCTAAAAAATAATGGTTTACATAAATCGAAAGTTATTTACAATTATGGTAATTGACATGGAACATTAATTACCGAGATAAGATTGTCGTGTTGGTTAAAGAGATTGTAGCTCTACAAATATTTAACGATACGAGTATATAAAAAAAGAAAATAGTTACTTTTATATATTGAATAGACCTAGCTAGTGAAACATTATGGAAATGTGTTAAATGTCATTAATGTTTTCACTGTGTTTTGAATCCTAAGATATGACTTATGTCTTTTCACATAAGAAGTGTTTAATTTGATTGTTGTCAAAATATGTCAATGAGCATAGAGATAAAGGCAATAGTTAAGCTCGACTTGTGTTGGAAACGATAGTTAGTCAAAAGATTATCGTTGCTCCTCTTAGCTTGATTGATGATATTAGTGGGCTCCTTGATAAAGCGAAATTATAATGTGCACAATGTGACTTGTGTTAAGTTACATATTTATGATTAACTTAACAGATCAAGAAATGAGTATATAATACAAAGGTGACACATTTCTACTTTGTATAATACTCTTAATATCACGTGACAAGAGATAGACACAAGTGATGTCTTTATATCACTAAATGGACAATGTTTAGTTCGCGTGAACAAGACATCTTTGCTAATTGGGTAACTATAATGTGTAGCTAGATATCTCTCATAGTTTGTGATATTAAGTGTTTAATATCATTACCAATATAGCTTACATCCTCCTATAGGTCACACCACAAAATTGGGAAACAAGAAGCTTGATTTTGTGTTCATATGATGTATCGGGTTTCATGTGAAATGTGATACATGTGGTGAATCGATAAAATCAATATGTCATGAAAATTGACATAATTAGAATTATAAATAAATTCATATGAGATGTATGTATTACGGGGTGTAATAGTTTGACATTACATAAGATAATATGTGACATGATATATGAATTTGCTAAAAACCCCAAGGATCAAATTTTGTTTGATGTAAATCCAAAATTTGGTAAAGGCAGAAATCGGAGAAAACAGTCGAACGTTTTTCGGGATCCAGTCGACCAAAATTATTAGGAATTTTTTTGATAGGATATCGGTCGACCGGATGGACGCGTGGTTCAACCAAAATTAATAGGAACTTTTTCCTGGTAATGAACGGTCGACCGGTGGAGGTCGTAGTTCGACCGAAATTATAGTTTACCATCTCTAATCGAAACATTTCATGTTTGATGTCTTTTTCGAGTTTTCCGGTAGTTTTGTTGATTTAATTCTAATTGATTCTTTTGATAGTTTTAAATATTTTAAAACATGTCATATGAATGTTAGAATTATGATTTAGACTTTTGTTTAATACGTAAAAATTTTGTTTTATATTAAATGATTATTTTATAAGGAATCGACAAAGCGAAAGAGACAAATAAGTTTATGTAAAGTTTTTCTTTTGGGAATCTAAATTAACTTCGATTCAAATGTTTTGTTTTTGTACTATGGATCATAAATCATTTAATGGATTTCAAATGATTTTGGAATTGTTTGATCAAGAGATGAAGGATAAACTAAGTCGTGTAATATATAGTATATATACATGCGTTGCACTAGTTCTCTATTGCAGGGACAAGTGAGTTTATGTGTTCCATCGAAGCCATGTGTGAATGAATAATGTGTATATTATTATTATTATTCAATCACTGGGGCTTTTGTATGTAAAAGCCAATTATGTATGTATATGCATGCATAGGAGAGGATTTTTACGTAGGATTTGCACTAGACAATTTTCGAAATTGTAAGATGCATGTTTATATTTTGCAATATTTACATCTATGATGCTAGAAGAAGTCACGGAGAAGGCGTAAAGATCAAGGACGTGGGAACATATAAACTCACACCAATATGTGTGTGAAGAGATTTAGTTTATGTTTGTGTGCTTGGCATGTATGTGATTGTATGAATAATTGTTAGGATGTGTATAGATATGCATATGCATGATTACTTAAATTATAAAATCACATATAAATGTTTAATTGTCCATCAAAAAATTAAGAGTATTTTTCTTTCTTATTTCATCCACTAGCAGCCATCGATCGAGGGATATTCTGCTCGCCCTTAGCGGAAGATAGCTGCATCCATCTTTGAGAATAGTGGGAGATATAAGGTTGTCTATTGTTGTTCCATGAATAAATGTAAGAGGTGAGATTCAACCTTAGTGGAGACTGAGTGTATTTATTTGTGAATACAATGGACCAACGTATGTCGTATCAAATGAAATAAGTTTTCTTAACAAGACCCAGAACGCTCGGTTTTGAGAAAAAGAGTTTTCCTTATTATGATTGGTCAAATCCCCTCTTAATTAAAACGACAAGAATCGTAAGAGTTTGAAAATGCAAAAGTTTGCAATTTTTTTCGAAATTGTTATGATTACAAAATGTTTCTTACCTTGACTTTATAATATATCTGATAGTTCTTAGCTAGTTTATATTATTATTGATAGTATCTTGAATTACTGCATTTATGGACATATTTATTTATTTTCCGTATTGATTTTCAAACATAAAATTGACATTAAATCTCATATAATTTATTTTGTAGAAATGTCGAATATTCAACCTATTGTGTGATTTATGATTGAAAACATCTTTTGGCAAATGATGGCTCCAACTTCATAAGCTGGCAACTCAAGCTCAATATCATGTTGAAGTTTGAGAAACTATCTCATATTTTGGATGGTGAAATCCCAAAATTAAATGAGAAGGCAACCAATAATGAGAGAGAGGCTAAAGCCAAGTAGGAAGACCAAGAGAACCAAGTTCACGGTCTAATGTTGGCCTCCATGGGTGACTCGGTTCAAACAAAATACTTGGATTCAAAACCCAAGAAGACCATGGACGCTTTAACAAAGATGTTCATGGATAGTGCTAGAAAATAGCATTATAAGACCACGATAGCACTCACAAGGTGCCATATAGTGGAGGAAACATCGGTGTCCATGCATTTTCTCACTATGCAAGGGTACCTTGAGAAGTTGTCAAAGCTCTCTTCCCCGATGCCTGATGACATTACGGAAGATTTGATTCTTGGCTCTCTAGCCCCGTCCTACATGGACTTCGTTATGCACTATCATGTGCGTAAGAAAGGGGTGAGTCTTGAGGAGCTTCACAACGCTCTCAAAACAGCTGAAGTTGACATGGGCAAAGGTCGGGACAAGCACGTCCTAGCCGTCCATGGTGGGAGCAGGAAGATCACCAAAGGTAAAGGCAAAAATAAATTGGCCAAAAATGCGTTAAAGGGAAGTGGAGTAGGAGAGGCTCATGCGAGTACCTCGAGGGGGAATTCTTCGAAATCTTCGACTCCTAATATGGAGTGTTACCACTGCATTGGAAAATGATACATCCGCTCGAATTGCCCCAAGTACAAAGAGGATATTGACAATGGGGTAATTGAGCAAAAACGCCCCAAAAAGGCTAAATGTATATTTGTTATTGAAATAAATTTAGCCACCTCTGTCCATGATTGGGTAATTGATACCGGATCTTGTGCTCACATAATTTGTAATGTGCAACTACTAAAGGATAGGAAGGAACTCACAAAAAATGAGATGATTTTAAAGGTTGGAAATGGTGCAAGCATCGCTGCGATTGCACAAGGTTCCGTGGAGCTTCAATTGTCTAGTGGTTTAAATTTATGTTTAAAGAACATCTATTATGTGTCTTCGATATTCAAGAATATTATTTTTGTATCATGTTTGGATATGGATAATTTTAATATAAATATTTCAAACTCTTTCTTGTCTATATCGAAGAATGGAATTTCCTATGCAAATGCTTTCATAAGAAATGAACTCTATTTGCTTGAATTAAATAATAGACAAATTTTGAACATCAATAACAAAAAACTTAATACAACTCACGTGAATGATACACTCTTGTGGCACTATCGTCTTGGTCACATAAATGAAAAACACATCAAGAAATTACAAGAAACTAACATTCTTGGTCAACTTGAGTTTAAATCATTGGAGACATGCGAACCTTGCCTAATGGGCAAAATGACCAAGAGGCCTTTCAAGAAGAAAGGTCTGAGAGCGAATAACTTGCTGGATTTGATACATTCCGATGTATGTGGTCCAATGAGTACAAGTGCAAGAGACGATTTTACGGACTTCATTACGTTCACGGATGACTAGTCATGACGGCTATATTTATCTAATGCGAAACAAAAGTGAATCCTTCGACAAGTTCAAAGATTTCAAGAATGAAGTAGAGAACCAACTCAATAAGAAAATCAAGTCTCTATGAAATGATCGTAGATGTGAGAAATTAAGTACCGAATTTAATTTGTTCCTAAAGCAGTGTGGTATTGTGCTACAACTCACTCCACCTGGCACGCCTCAATGGAATGGGGTATTCGAAACGAGAAATAGGACATTACTCGACATGGTTCGATCAATGATGAGTCAAGCTGAATTGTCACTTTACTTTTGGAGTTAAGCACTAGAAGTTGCGGCTTGCACTCTAAATAATGTTTCATCCAAATCCGTAGAGAAAACGCCTTATGAGCTATGAAGTGGTAAAACACCTAAGCTCAATTTTCTCAAGATTTGGGGTTGTGAGGCCTACGTCAAAAGATTGATATTGACCAAACTTCAACCAAAAGCGGATAAGCACTTCTTCATAGGTTATCCTCGTGAGACAAGAGGATACTACTTTTCGCATAAAACCTCAAATCGAGTGATTGTCGAGGGGGATGTCGTATTCTTAGAGAAAGAATATATCGAAAGAATTAAAAGTAGTGAGAGTAGAATTGTGCTTTAGGAAACTTAAGATATTCTACAAGATCATGATGTGAATGATAACATTCAAGATCATGAAGACCCAACCGAGGTTCCTTTGGTTAGTGGGAGCAAGAGTGAGAGACCCTCGCAAGCAATTGTGAGTGAAACTCAATAATCCCCGCCAAGTATACGTTCGAGAATCGAACATGAACAAATTCTGCAAGAAATTGTGGAAGAAGTTCAAGAAGTACACGTAGAACCAAAAGAACTTAGAAGGTCTACGAGGGAAAGGAAGAAACCCGATATGTATTTGGGACTTCATAAGATCATGGTACTTGATACCAATGATCCCTCGACCTTTCAAGAAGCAATGGAAAGAGAAGACTCCAAACTATGGTTTAAAGCCATGGAATCCGAAATAGAATCCATGTATGACAATCAAGTATGGAACTTGGTTGACCTTCCTCAAGGAAAGAAAGCCGTTATCTTTAAGAGGAATATGGACATGGATGAGAACTTAACAACCTACAAAGCAAGGTTTGTAGCAAAATGTTTCACTCAAGTTCAGGGAATTGACTATGATGAAACTTTTTCACCGGTTGCCATGTTCAAGTTTATACGGATTATGCTCACTATTGTCGCATTTCATGATTATGAAATATGATAAATGGATGTCAAAACAACGTTCCTTAATGGGAACTTGGAAGAGGATATGTACATGGTACAACCTTAAGGTTTTGAAGATCCAAAGAATAACGAGAAAGTAATCAAGCTTCAACGATCCATTTATGATTTTAAGCAAGCATCAAGGAGTTGAAAAAACACTTTGATGAGGAAGTCAAAAAGATTCACTTTGTCCAAAGTAAGAAAGAGACTTGTATATACAAGAAGGTTAGTGATGATATTAGTGGCCCCTTGATAAAGAAAAATTATAATGTGCAGAATGCGACTTGTGTTAAGTTACATATTATGATTAGCTTAACAAATCAAGAAATAAGTATATAATACAAAGATGACACATTTTTACTTTGTATAATACTCTTAATATAATGTGGCAAGGGATAGACACAAATGATGTCTTTACATCACTAAATGGATCGTGTTTAGTTCGGGTGAACAAGACATCTTTGGCAATTGGATAACTATAATGTGCAGCTAGATACCGCTTCTAGTTTGTGATATTAAGTGTTTAATATCATTATCAATATAGCTTAGATCCTCCTATAGGTCACACCACAAAATTGGGAAACAAGAAGCTTGATTTTGTGTTCATATGATGTATCGGGTTTCATGTGAAATGTGATATGTGTGGTGAATCGATAAAATCAATATGTCATGAAATTGACATAATTAGAATCATAAATAAATTCATATGAGATGTATGTATTATGTGGTGTAATAGTTTGACATTACATAAGATAATATGTTACTTGATATATGAATTTGCTAAAAACCCCAAGGATCAAATTTTGTTGGATGTAAATCCAAAATTTGGTAAAGGTAAAAATCGGAGAAAACGGTCAAACGTTTTTCGAGATCCGGTCGACCAAAATTATTAGGAATTTTTTCAATAGGATATCGGTCGACCAGATGGACGCGTGGTTCGACCGAAATTAACAGGAACTTTTTCTTGGTAATGAACGATCGACCAGTGGAGGTCGTGGTTCGACCAAAATTATCAGGAGAAATTTTGATAGAGAATTGGTCGATTGACTCGATGCACCGTTCGACCAAAAAATCATAGTAACTTTTATAGTGATTGATTGGTCGACCACCTGGTTTCATGGTCTAACCGAAACCACAAAAAGTTGTCGATCGGTCTACCAATTGGTTAATGTCAGTCTACCGGTGGACACGATTCTGCCTTGAATTATTTAGAGATTAGTGTTGATCATGGGTTGGATTTATTCAAATAGTTGTCAAACGTGGATGAGGGAGATTGTGTGTCAATTTGTGATTGGTTTAAGGGAGAGAAGAGCAAGAGATCATGGGTTAATGAGTAACCCTTGATGTGGGTGTTGAGAGAATCTATCAATAGGTCTCCTCTCCCTACTTGTTGAATTTAATGCAAAAATATTCTCTCTCCCTAACCTCTCCACTAATCCATCAGAATTTCTCTTAATTATTTCGAGCTTTTGGAGATTGAATTCTCAGGGATCTTTAGAGAGGTTATTAGCTAGATTCTAAGCTTGATTTAGAGATTGAATTGACTAGTTTCTTTCTCTCTAATCTTGTTTAGAGTTTGGTGAACACTTGGAGGCGAATCGCCGTCGATTCGACGAGCAACGCAACTCTGGATCTTCATAAAGGTTTTAGAGAACCTTTGGGTATGATCCTCTTCTATTTATTTTAATATATATGTAAATTATTATGTATTAAAATAATATATATAGAAAAATGTACATGAAATCATCGAAAATATAATAATCGATCCTACATGTATGTATAAAATTCGAAAAATATATACATACATAGGAGCGTGAAATCCTACATTGATAACATTCAACACAACTATAGGAAAAACATTATATACTAGAAATTGTTCATAATAATATATCCTAAACTTAATATTGTTTTGTTCATAAATCATACTCAAATGATTTAATGTTTCTAAATTTTCAAATAGTTGTAAGTGATATCTACAAACAATTGAATGTTGGTAAAACAATCGGATCCTACTTCATTATTTTTTATCGAATCTCTTTTGACAACAACAATTTTTTTCCATGAACTTAATTGCTTGTTGGCTTAAAGGCGTTAATTTTGGTTTAGTTTTGATGAATATTTTTAACCTTAGCTTAATCAATATTCAATTGATTCATTCTTTATCTAAATATCAAATGGATAATCAAATTGGTTAAACATACTTCATGCATTGCATATATACTTGTATTGTTCAAATCATTCTACAGGTCGAAAACCGATAATAAGGAGTAGGGGCATTGCAAAATACTCGAGATATTAAGAAAGCTTGGACTAAGAGTTGTAAATTTTCATTTATTGAGTCCATAAGATATTATATACATATGATTATTATAATAACATTCCTGTCCCTATCAGACGACCGTTTCTCCATTGAGTTAGATCTTCATTTGAATTTCTTATCGAACAACTGATCTTTTCTTGAACTAGTAATTATCCCCTCTATTGAAAAAAAAACATTAGTGGGATATAGCCGTTAGAAAATTCTCAATGGATATATAAATAGCCATTGGCGCAAATTTAGTATGTATCTGATTCGAATGACCGTTTGGCCACATTACTACAAAAGTGTCCTTTGGCCACACACTACTACCAATGGAACTTCCGTCGGATGTAGGATCTAAACGGCCCCAAGTAAGGACTACAATTGGGGGGAGGGGGTGTCAATAGACCAAACCTATGCAAGTGCGGAAATCAAAAAATAGGGACAAGATATCACAAACGACAAGTGCAAGTCAATTTTAAAGTGGTTCGGCACCCCCAACCGAGTCCTAGTCTTCTCTTACAAGCCCTGCTCGAACAATGATCCCCGCTTGCATCTTCACTAACCAATCCAAGTTCTAGGCCGGATCAAGCCTTTTACACCACAAGTACCCTGACAATCCCCAATGCTTGAATCTCCTCCCACAAGCAAGGACAAAGCTCCAACCAGGAGCTATAATCATCTTTGAGTGACTTGAGACTCTAACTGAGCACTTGAAAAGATTTGGCAACAAGAACTTCAAGTGGTTGAGTTGATTTAGAGAGTAAATGTGTGTAAGAATGAGTTTTTGGATCTCAAGAGTATGTGAGTGATGATTTGGATTACAATAAGGATGGAAATTAGGGTCTAGAGCACTCATATTTATAGGCTTGGATAGGATATTGTTGTTGGAATAAAGCCAAGAAAGTTGGTGAAACAAATGACGAAAAGATGAAAAGTGAAGAGTCAGTCGGGCAACTAACAGTCGATCGTTACACTTCTTCTGTTTGACCATTGGCTAAAAACTTAACTGAATGGTCAGATGAAATGGTGTATAGGTCGAACGAGCAAGGTTAAGTTGGGGAGGAATCAAACTCTATTTTGGTAAAGGTCGACCGTTGGGCAAGAAACATTCCATCGGACCATTTCTGGTTGAAAATTTTAAGTATAGAAACAAAGTGATAGGTCAACGATTGGGCAAGAAATGATCAAACAAATTCAAGAAAAGTTACTATCCAAAATTGTGTCTAATTCGGTCGACCGTTACAGGTGGACCAGTCGGCCGCGAGTCTAGAAAACTAATCTGGTAAAGGTGCAATTGTCAAAATAGCTATTAGTGGAAAACAACAAAGAAACATCTTGAAATGAAAAATTGAAAACCATGGAACGATCGGACGGGACGAAACGGTCGACCGTCCAACCAATTAATTTTTTGTTCCAAAAGGTCCAACCAAGTATATTGTCGGTCAACCATTTTGGCATAGGCAAACACAAGTTGTTTTGGGTGGTTTTCTAGGTTTGGTTTGGATGATCTATTGAGTTCCAAATGATATGAAATTTTATGCGTGACTTCTATAAGTATTCTGGTGTGAGCTTGTGAGAATAAAGCAACTCAAATGCTTAAGTTTACAACATTTTGTTACGAATCCAGAAAGTAATAATTACATTCAGTTTGTCTTCATTACTTGATATTATTTTCGCACAAGTGAGTCAAGTTCCTCAATTCCAACCCTGAAACTCTTTTCATCCAATAGATATGCAATGTGACATTTGATGTATACATTTGTGAGAGTTTATATTTAATTAATACATGTTTAGTGATTCATTAGACTAAATCATAAAAATTACTATATGATTAGCCAAAAAGACAACAAAAGTTTGTTTGAGGAAAAAACAAAATCAAAATAACAAGCACTGGGTTAATTGTGATCAGATTTGAAAGCCTAGAGATGGAGGTGGTTTAGGAATCAGAAAGCTAAAAGATTTCATGCTAGAATTTAGCTAAAAGATGAACATGGCAGAACATGAAAATCAAATTATTGCTTGCAAACTGGAAAATCTACAAAAAGCTTGGATCTTTATGAAAAAAGCAGTAAAATGGAATGTTGAAGAAAGGAATCCGAATTTCTAGGATGATAACTGGTTGGATGGAGGCCCTATCTCTAACTATGATAATGTGCAAATTCAAATTCAACCTTAAGGTTCATGATTTTATTGGTGATGATGATTTGGAGACAAAACTAGATAATCTTCATCTTCCTAGAGAAGTTAAGAATGATATTATCAAAGGTGAATTTATTCTTTCTAGTAAGAAGGATAATTTCTACTGGAAAAACACACATAATGGTAGATATAGAGTAACATCTGGTTTTGAATCAACACAAAGCTACTCAAGCATTGGATGGGGAAAACAAATATGGAATGATATAATCCCCTCTAAAATCCCCTTCTTCGTGTGGCAGCTGATGAACAGAAGACTACCTCTTGATGATTAAATTGAAAGAATCAAAATTATTTGTGTCTCAAAATGCAACCGTTGCTTTAATGCTGACCAAGAAAAACACACACGTGTGTTTTTCCAGTGGTCAACTCTTCAGAACTTGGTTATACCATACTCTTTTTCCGATTTTGGATATGATTGAAGCCTAACTTGGGTAGTAAAAATTACCTTAACATTGATTTTAGAATCAAAGATCTACATGTTAGAGTCCTGATTTGCATCTTACGTTTGATAATACTATGTATTATTTATTGGTCTTTGTAATAGTACAAGAATCAACAATATTTTTTGAAGGATCTTTTGTTAGCATGTCATTCAGAAACAACAAAATTGCTAGCAAATTTGCATGGATGCCACTCGGAAAAACCCTTATTTTCTTGTATGTCACTCTAGCAGAAATTCATGTCATTCCGTCACTAACAATACCGTTAAGTATATATTATTTCATTTGAAAATTTTCCAAACCATCCTTAAACTATTTACAAATTACAAATTATCTTTATTTGGTTGTAAATTTGGCAAAATTTACTCACCCTCTTTCTTTTTCTCTCTACAATCACATACTTTCTCTTCGTACTCTCTCTCACTGGCAAAAATATTTATTTTGGTGAAAAATAAGTTGTATACATACTTAATTAGTAAAATAAGACTGCAATAATTACAGACTTAATTAATATGTTCAAGGTAGTAAAAAATGGAATTTACGAAATGATTTTACCCATCATAGTATCAGTACTCTCTTTGACATTCTAAAGTTTTACCTCATATTTCTGCTATTATTTGTAAGATATGATCACTTTGAGGAATTTGTAATGATACGATCATACTATGGTAAATGATTCCTATATCAAATCTGTAATGTCAGTCCCACATGAGTTCAACACGGAAGTCAAAATCAGAGTTCCCATTTACAGGGGAACGTCGCACAAAAACGATAAATAATAAATGAACAAAGAGAGAATAATTGAAGCTCCATAACAATTTGGATAAATTAATAAGATAGCTTAAAAGATTAAGTATTGAATTCAAAGACTGCATATGCCTTCGGACAACAATAGACCAATCCTGATATAAACAAGAGTAGTTATACATGGACGCGCGCGTCCGTGACGCTTCCTACGTGGACGGACAAGTCAGCTGCCAGTTCAGCGTCCAGTCAGCGAAAACTTCTGCGCGGGAAAAATTAAATTACGAATTATTTGGTGAGACGGTTCATTTCCCGAAATCACGATTAGACGGTTAAACTTCACGTACATCATTAGCGGCGGTACAACATTCGAGTAACTTTCTTCCCAAGTCTTCTTCTTTTCCATTTCCCATTTCACCCGGAGTTCTTTTCCATACGCTCATCCAAAACCTTCATTCCTGTTTTAGTCGAACGAAAATTATAACCAGGCGAAAATGGATCCTTCTCTACCTGAAACCTCCATCGCTCCTGAAATTGTAGCCGCGCAGGTGTTGTGTCAACCACGTTCTTTCTGGTTCATTTTAAGGTTCATTATTGGCATCTAACAATTGTTTTTGGTGGTTTAAGGGAAGCACGTACTACTTCCGCGAAACCAAGTGCGGTTTCACGGCCCTTCACAAGCAGTTCGACCGGATGAAGGAGGAGGAGAAAAATGTCTTCCAACGGACGCCTTTCAGTCACTTCCTCTCCTTTCCTCACGTCACAACTGACAACGAGATACTGGGTTGGTTCGTCGAACACTTCGACGCCAATGAAGTCGGTCTGAGAATAGCCAGTGGGGTGGTCCCATTTACGGTAGAAGACGTCGCCCTTCTACTTGGACTAAGAGCACATGGGCAGAGAGTGGATATGGAAGCCATGTACGTAGAGAAACGTGACGGGGTTAACCTCGACAACACCCAACTACTGGGTCATCTTACCGCCACGAGCAAGATGGGCGAGGAGGAGGAGCACGTCCGACTCCTTATTTCTATGATTTTCAATCATTTTTTGTTCTTCGATGGATCACTGTGAAGTAAAGCGTGGTACACGAAGCACCTTAAGAACCTCAAGCGCCTGAAGAGATATGCGTGGGCAAATGCGGTTCACACTTTCTTGGTTGAAGGCCTGGAGGAAGCCCAACGGGACCTCTCGAGGAGGAGATTGTCAGCGAACTTCTCTATGAAGCAGGGCTACGTGTATGGTTGCGTTGCCGTATTACAAGTAAGCATCTTTGTCCGGAATGAGTGTTGTGTCAGTCCGGAGTAGTGTTGGTTTATGTCCGGAATAAGTGTTTTGTCTGTCCGGGATAAGTCTTGTGTCTGTCCAGAATAGTGTTGTCTCTGTCCGGAATAAGAGTTGCGTCTGTCCGGAATAAGAGTTGTGGAAAGTATTACGTATGTCCGGAATACATATTTTGTTTGTCCGGAATAGTATCTTGTATGTCCGGAATACGTATTGTGTCTGTCCGGAATAAGTAGTTTGTCTGTCCGGAATAAGAGTTTGTCTGTCCGGAATAGTGTTGCGTCTGTCCGGAATACGTATTGAGTTTGTCTGTCCGGAATAGTGTTGAGTCTGTCCGGAATAAGAGTTGCATCTGTCCGGAATAAGTAATTTGTCGGTCCGGAATAAAAGTTTTGTCTGTCCGGAATAAGAGTTTGTCTGTCCGGAATAGTGTTGCTTCTGTCCGGAATAGTGTTGAGTCTGTCCGGAATAAGAGTTGCGTCTGTCCGAAATAAGTATTTTGTCTGTCCGGAATAGTGTTGCGTCTGTCCGGAATAAGAGTTGATTTATGTCCGGAATAAGTATTTTGTTTGTCCGGAATAGTGTTGCGTCTGTCCGGAATAAGAGTTGGTTTATGTCCGGAATAAGTATTTTGTCTGTCCGGAATAGTGTTGCGTCTGTCCGGAATAGTGTTGCGTCTGTCCGGAATAAGAGTTGTGTCTGTCCGGAATAGTGTTGCGTATGTCCGGAATAAGAGTTGTGTCTGTCCGGAATAGTGTTGCGACTGTCCGGAATAAGAGTTGTGTCTGTCCTGGGGAAGTTATGTTTCTGGTTTTTAACTCATTCCTGTTTTCAGGTGTGGCTTTGCGAGCAGTTCAAATTGGGGGATCCCCGGTCAGCATTTCCACGGTTCAAGTGTTGGACGGAAATGTTTAGCAGACGCCAAATCCTTAGAAAATGGGAAGATCGAGGAATCAACTTGTCCCGGATTTCCTCGGGTCAATTTCAGTTGAACGGCACGCCAAAACTCAGTGCACGGGAGCATTCACTGTTGTCAGAGGATCAATTTCCTACTGCAGAAGCAACTCCCGCAGCAAAGGTTGCCTCGAAGGAAACACCTTCAACATCCACTCTACCAAGGGTACAACTCAGTGAATGCAGCATTCCTTGTGACCCACTGCTACAAGAGTTGGAACTTAGTGAGGTGAAGACGAATTGGCTGCGAGCCGAAGCAGCACTTCGGGAGGCGACCGTTAAAATTAACAACCTGGAGGAAGAACTCCGGATCTCTCAAGAAGAGTGTCGTAGGCTGAGAGTCCGTGGGGAGCAAGAAGAGAGGGAAAAGAGGGAGGAGGAAGAGAGAAATAAGAGGGAGGCGGAGGAGAGGGAAAAGAGGGAGGAAGAGAGAAATAAGAGGGAGGCGGAGGAGAGGAAGAAGACAGAGGAGAAAGAGAGGGAGAAGAGAGAGGAGGAAGAAAGGAAGAAGAGGGAGGAGCAAGAGAAGAAGAAGAGGGAGGATGATGAGAAGAAGAGGAGGGAGGAGGATGAGAGGAAGAGGAGGGAGGAGGATGAGAAGAAGAGGAGGATGAGGAGGGAGGAGGAAGAGAGAAAAAAACGGAGGGAGGAAGAGAGGAAGAAGAGGGAGGAACGGGAGGAGGATGAGAGGAATAGGAGGGAGGAGGAAGAGAAGAAGAGGAGGATGAGGATGGAGGAGGAAGAGAGAAAAAAATGGAGGGAGGAAGAGAGGAAGAAGAGGGAGGACGAAGAGAGGAAGAAGAGGGTGGAGCAAGAGAAGAAGAAGAGGGAGGAGGATGAGAGGAATAAGAGGGAGAAGGAAGAGAAGAAGAGGAGGGAGGAGGAAGAGAGAAATAAGAGGGAGGAGGAAGAGAAGAAGAGGAGGGCGGAGGAAGAGAAGACGAGGAAGGTGGAGGAGGAGAGGAAGAGAAGACGAGGGAGGAGGAAGAGAAGAGGAGACAGCAGGAAAGAAAGAGGAAGGTTGTGGTATCGCTACCGCTTTTGCACCCTCAAAAAATGCGGACCATTAAACCACGCTTGCGCACAGAACATATAGACGAAGCGCAAAGCAAATCTGGCCAAGATGAGGCACAGAAGAATGCCGCAGAAAAACAAGAAGAAATAAAGGAGGCCGAAGAAGCCACCACAAAAACAAAAGGGGCCGAAGAAGCCAGTGAAGAAATATACGAGGCCGACGAAACAGCGAAAGATGAACTGGCCGCCCATGTTTCGTCCACGAGACCCGATGTGGATGCGACCGCCTTGAGAACGCTGACCAATGATGAGGTACGTCGTTTATTGAAGGCAACGTCTCCCGAACGAGAAGCCAAAGATATTATCTGGAGGGGGGGTCTGAGCAATATCAGCAGGGGTGATCTGAAGGAAATAATTTCTGCCCAAATTGAATTCACCAACGAAACTCTTGACGGCCTAATTGAGGTACTCCTCAGAAGAGGAGGGCAAAAAAAGGTGGTTTGCTTATCATCCTTCGAATCGCAAATGATTGTGGAGGGACAGGGAGAAGATATAAGGAAAGATTATTTACTCCCAAAAATTGAAGGAATAAATGTGGAGGAAGTCATCATCGCACAACCATGCTGTTTGGCCGGCCACTGGACTCTGTTCGTTGCCCACGGACCTCGATCAGAGTTCATTCAGTACAACAGCCTCTCCCGCACACTTAAAAGAGGTGACAATCCTAACCGTTTAGTCGGAACTCATGAATGCACCGCGTCTAAGATAGCGGGATTCTGGCGAGGGTTGTTGAAGGTCGAGTGGCCGCTGAGAGTTGAGAGGAAGGGTAGCCAACGACAGCAACCAGGGAGTAACGACTGCGGGCCATACGTTTTGTACTGGATGAAGCGTTTGATGGAGAATGCTGATCCGACGAAGCCGAAGCAGAGCAAGGTTATTCACCGGTTTAGAGGCGATTTGGCCAATTTCTTACTCGAAGACTCTGGGATGTGCGATCAACAATAAACGACTCTGGATGTTTTAATTTTTTTTACAAAGTTATACATGTATAAATGTTAAAATTACATATACTATTGGAATGATTTATCAATACAAGGACATTTGGTGTTGGGTTAAATTATCAATACAAGGACATGTATAAAATTATTTTCTTGTTTCCGGACCAACATGATAGGTAATCCGGACAACAAATACACTTATTCCGGACAACAAATACACTTATTCCGGACAACAAATAAACTTATTCCGGACAACAAATACACTTATTCCGGACAGCAAATAAACTTATTCCGGACAAACTTTATGTTCCGTTTCTGAACAAACTTTATTGTTAAACCGGACAACAAATACACTAATTCCGGACAACAAATACACTTATTCCGGACAACAAATACACTTATTCTGAACAACAAATACACTTATTCCGGACAGCAAATACACTTATTTCGGACAAATTTTATGTTCCGTTTCTGGACACACTTTATTGTTAAACCGGACAACAAATACACTTATTCCGGACAACAAATACACTTATTCCGGACAGCCAATACACTTATTCCGGACAGCAAATACACTTATTCCGGATAAACTTTATGTTCCGTTTCTGGACACACTTTATTGTTAAACCGGACAACAAATACACTAATTCCGGACAACAAATACACTTATTCCAGGCAGCAAATAAACTTATTCCGGACATAAATATAACTTATTCCGGACACACTTTATTCTTAAACCGGAAAACAAATACACTTATTCCGGACAACAAATACACTTATTCTGAACAACAAATACACTTATTCCGGACAGCAAATACACTTATTCCGGACAACAAAATACACTTATTCCGGACAGCAAATACACTTATTCCGGACAAACTTTATGTTCCGTTTCTGAACAAACTTTGTTGTTGAACCGGACAACAAATACACTAATTCCGGACAACAAATACACTTATTCCGGACAACAAATACACTTATTCTGAACAACAAATACACTTATTCCGGACAGCAAATACACTTATTCCGGACAACAAATACACTTACTCCGGACAACAAATACACTTATTCTGGACAAACTTTATGTTCCGTTTCTGGTCAAACTTTATTCTTAAACCGGACAACAAATACATTTATTCTGAACAACAAATACACTTATTCCGGACAGCAAATACACTTATTCCGGACAAATTTTATGTTCCGTTTCTGGACACACTTTATTGTTAAACCGGACAACAAATACACTTATTCCGGACAGCAAATACACTTATTCCGGACAAACTTTATGTTCCGTTTCTGGACACACTTTATTGTTAAATCGGACAACAAATACACTAATTGCGGACAACAAATACACTTATTCCGGACAGCAAATAAATTTATTCCGGACAACAAATACACTTATTCCGGACATAAATATAACTTATTCCGGACACACTTTATTCTTAAACCGGACAACAAATACACTTATTCCGGACAACAAATACACTTATTCTGAACAACAAATACACTTATTCCGGACAGCAAATACACTTATTCCGGACAACAAAATACACTTATTGCGGACAGCAAATACACTTATTCCGGACAGCAAATACACTTATTCCGGACAAACTTTATGTTCCGTTTCTGGACAAACTTTATTGTTAAACCGGACAACAAATACACTAATTCCGGACAACAAATACACTTATTCCGGACAGCAAATAAACTTATTCCGGACAGCAAATACACTTATTCCGGACCTAAAAATAACTTATTCCGGACACACTTTATTGTTAAACCGGACAACAAATACACTTATTCCGGACAACAAATACACTTATTCTGAACAACAAATACACTTATTCCGGACAGCAAATACACTTATTCCGGACAAACTTTATGTTCCGTTTCTGGACAAACTTTATTGTTAAACCGGACAACAAATACACTTATTCCGGAAAGAATATAAACTTATTCCGGATATCAAATACACTTATTCCGGACAAACTTTATGTTCCGTTTCGGGACACACTTTATTTTTAAACCGGACAACAAATACACTTATTCCGGACAACAAATACACTTATTCCGGACAGCCAATACACTTATTCCGGACAAACTTTATGTTCCGTTTCTGGACACACTTTATTGTTAAACCGGACAACAAATACACTAATTCCGGACAGACATCCAACAAACCAAAAATAGTTAAATATATTTGTCGCCATCAGAAATTAATTCACAAACGAACAAGCAAAGAAAGAGTTGAATCTTATGAAATAATACGGACATACATACAATGACTTTCAACAAAATTACATATGAATAATTCCAACCAAGGACAAATACAATAATCAAGGAGGAACTCCCTCGTAATGCAAATTCATGTCCCAGTCATCGAAATCGTGATCCCCCGGTTTGGGTGCTGCAGGGTGTAACAGGGGTACAACCTTATTCATGATGATTTTCTTAACGTTACTTTTAATTATTTTCTCAGACAAAGAAATCCGTCGTTTGCTCGGCGGTCTGCCTTTCCGTCTTGTCTTATCCGGATTGAGAACGGATGTACCATCGAACACAGGATCAGGTCGTTGCATACGTTCCTTAAGCAACTCAAGTGCCTCTACCGCCTGAAGATATCTGTCGTTTGAGTCGAAAGCGGCCTCGGCGATCCAAACCGTACGACCCATTATGTCGTCGTGGCGACGAAGTGCATCGTTCCCCGTTATGTCACTTTGAAGGGGAAACTTGACTCCATAGCTCCTTCGGATATCCTTCCTCCATCGGTGGACGATGTAAGACTCGGGGAGCAAAGCGTTTGGACGTATTCGGGCAATAATAACATAAACATGACAACATAGGATACCGACGTGATCAAACATTCTGCAATCGCATACCCACTTCTCATCTCTAATTTGCACTGTGAACCGTTTCGACAATGGGAGGATATGTGTCAATACAAGTTCGGTCACGTTAAAGTGAAATGTGTCGTCCTCGTTGAACTCATCCTTGATGTCGCAGTACATCATCTTCCCAATTTCTAACTGCACCTTCTTGAAGACACACACCGTATACAACTCGCCCAATTGCCTCTCGAATGGATATTTCGAAATCAATTGCGGAGCCTTATGCTCACAATCGAAATCAGACAGAGCTTCCTTCTCATACTTGTGGCGTACTGCGAGTTCGTATTGTTTCACGAACTGCTTAAGTGTCGTCCTTGATGTGAGGTACTTATCGAAGAAGGTGTTCATACCCTCACTTCTCTGGGTTGATGTCATTCCTGCGGAAAAACAATCCCGCCAAAATGCAGGTACCCAGCGCTCTCGAATTGAATAAATGGATCGGAGCCAATTATTGTCGTGGAACTCAAAATCATCTAGAAAACCCTGCCAATTCCGCTCGAATTCTGCCGGAGTCTTGGAATCGAATACACAGTTGTTGAGGTCAAACAACGTATGCTCCCGGTACTTCGTGGGCAGCTTCACATGGGCCTTATTCATTATGTGCCATATACAATATCTGTGCCGCGCTTTAGGGAACACAGTCCTCACAGCCGCAGCTATGGCGCCACATTGG
The DNA here is from genome assembly GCA_963682175.1 of Triglochin maritima. Classification (NCBI taxonomy): domain Eukaryota; kingdom Viridiplantae; phylum Streptophyta; class Magnoliopsida; order Alismatales; family Juncaginaceae; genus Triglochin; species Triglochin maritima. Next base: position 34,941,386 of record OY821773.1, on the reverse strand, counting down.
TCTGTTATGATCGTCGGGGGGCTTGTATCTGCACACAACGCGATCAAGATAAAAACATATGTTAATCCGGACAGAAATAACGTAAACCGGACAGACGTCAAGGGTAAACCGGACGAGCAAAAAACGTAAACCGGACAGACGTAAGGGATAAACCGGACGAGCAAAAGACGTAAACCGGACAGACGTAAAGGGTAACCGGACAGGCACATAACGTAAAATGGACAAAGCCGGACAAAATAAAACACGTACCATTCATGCACGCCAACCATGTTTGGAACAACCAAATGTAATTTTGTGTCGTCTCGGAAGAGAGGAGTGCGCAACCGAGTAGGACGGACTGGTAGTGGTGATTTACCCCCACAAATGGGGCAAAAGGCATGTCATACTTGTTTGTTATGTATGTTGTGTCGAAACATATTGCATCTCCAAAGTAAGAGTAAGCACCTCGAGAACGACTGTCGGCCCAGAACACATTTCGTAGTCTGCCTTCGTCGTCCATATCCATTACGTAAAAGAAGCGGGAATCATTCTTCTGCATCCTGATGAAATAATCATGGATAGCTTGCGCATCTCCTGGTCCCATTTTGAGGTTTCTAACCTCGTTCACAACATTCCTGCGAAACATAATTTTTATGACAAAGCTAAATGCGTAACTTCAACCAGGTTAAGTGGAGAATAAATAACCTTAGGTCCCGCTCGTTGAAAGACAATTTATCGTGACCTCCAGCTTCGACCACAAAAGATTGCATGGTCTTGGCGGCAGATATACCGGCAGCATCATTGCACGAAATGCGTGCTCTGGCGGACTCCGGGACGGATCGTTTTTGTCGGAGGAAGCGCATCTGGTCTTCCGACAGCATGGCGTGATTATGTTCGAGATCTACGTAGTTAATTACGTAGCCTCTGGATGGATTACCAGAGACCCTAATCCGAGCAGGGCATTCGACCCTACCGGATAACCTATGTTTCGGTCTACCTTCACCTTGGTTTCCGGGAGCATTACCCTCCTTTGAGCAAGTAAGAGTGGCCCGTATTACAACACCATGATCGTAATGAGATTGCCTTATCTTCACACCAAAACAACAGGAATCGGCGTATGAAACGTAAAATGCTTTGGCTTCTTCGAAGGAAGGAAAATTCATCATCACTTGAGGGACGTTGGAGGCGTGATCCGGCTGTGAGGACACATTTACGAGTGCCATTACAGTAAAACACAAATGGAGGAAGGAGAGAAGAAGGAATGGTTCGTAGGATCGGAATAACCAAGACACTCATATTTGTATCTCCGTGAAGCGCCAAAGAATAAGAAAGAAGACGGAGGACGTGCTGATTTGAAAAGCATTAAATGCGATGGTGGACGCATCGGGAAAATAAAACAACAAAAAAAAAAAATCAGCAGTAAGTAGTACGTCTGTCCGGAATAAGTGTTCTAACTGTCCGGAATAAATAGTAACTGTGTCCGGAATAAGTTTTGCGTTAGTCCAGAAACTAAAGAAAATGACTGATGTGTGTGTCCGGAAAAAAATGAATTTATTAATAAAGAGATGGGAAAAAAATAGGAGGACGGAGGTTGAGTAACTAGTCTTCAGTCTGTGTAGGAGCGGCAAAATGAAGTGAGTGATTTGAGGCGCATTAATGAGGGATGGAGAAATTTATACGAAACGAGGAATAAACTAAACAAACAAATGAAAAATGTTTCTGGGCTGAGTGCGCACTCAGCCGCGTCTGCTAACTGGGTTGCCCACATCAGCGAGTGTGCTGACTGGGTTAGCAGCGTCCGTGACGCGAGCGTTCAATAAACATTTCCCTATAAACAATGGAACAAGTTGTCAATACAGTCAATTAAATTGGAGGAAATCCAATAAATAATCATATCACAATTACTATCGATCATTTAATTCAATCGGTACAGTCAATATAATACAGAAAAAATCCCAATAAACATTAAATATCAACATTATCATCTATCAATAATAACAGTACAGGAATCTCATGGATCCCTCACTGCAGGCACATGCAGTCTTTCGTTTGGTGCATCACCCATCCTCACTCCAGTATAATCATTACTACAAACATTATCAAATAAGTTTAATTAATTAACGTGAGGATCACATATACCAATTTGTGTAAGTAAGAAAAAAAATCAGATCTGATTCAGTGGACTTATTGCTGCCACACGTCTTCTTAGAGACCATCACCTTAGTGGGCCAGTATTGCTCATAAGAGCAAGTAGTGCCAATACAGTCAATTTATTATTATTTAATAGTGTTCTTTCCAATTTAACTAAGGGGCGCAAAGATCATCTATTTTTTTTAAAGCAATAACGTAAGAATTTAGGGTGAAAACACAATTGTCCCAACCTGAAACTTATAACAATAACATACAAATCCAGGGTAGATAATGTATTATACCATTTAATTAAAATGCACAATAACTAACAGTCCAGAGAATAAAATGCAATTATGATAATTTAGTGCGATTTCTCAATAAATTAAAGGTTTAGGTGAAAAAACGCATTTATCAAAACTGTCAACTCAATATGCAAATGCCCAAAACATAAACCTAGCTCTCCACGCTATATGCTAAAAGGGTGGGTTAATGTTGAAAAAACCCCGAACCTTAACCCCACAACAAAACCAACTCCACCGCCACCCTTTCTTCTCCTATCTCAGCATAGGGAATTTCGTGTTGGCAATGTTGTACCTACTGAAACTTGTAATAAGTGGTTGCACAAAACCATTTTTAGTAGGAACATGAGCTACACGATGTTCTACTGCGAATTTTGGTGCCACGCAATAATCATAGAATGCTTGAGATGTAAACTCATTATCATTTCCAAGACAAAAATGTCTTTATTGTATAATATGGCAAATGTGCTCTTAGCTCATTATCTGAGCAACCAATGTCGTAAATTCCAAATTAGGAATTTACATACATACATACACATGACCATCTTGTGTGTGCATCTATTGGCACCATATAATATTTGCAAGGCCCATGTTCTTCATGATATGCATATATACGATTCAAAAACATAGGAGATTGAATCACAACTCTTAATGACAATGCTCTGATCATATTTCATAAAAAGATAGAGCTCGTGGATATCCACTCAATTGAAGAATCTTCTCTTTCTTCAGTGGATGGTCATATGTAATTTCAACATTTGTCTTCATATTTGATCAACTTTGTCCCAGTTGGTCATACCAAATATTATTAGAATCAATAATCATCTGATTCAGTGCAAGTCTAGACCATGCCATTACGTGTGCAATAGCACATCGTTGAAAAGTCAGGTAATTTTCTCGATAGCATTTTTATTGCCAGACATGATATAATAATATAAAAATATTATGCTTTACTTCATTGTAATCACAATAAAAGTCATTCTGACAATTTGAAACTCGATAAGTTTCTTAAGACTTAATAGCCGAAATGCATCATCATAAGCAAAGATAATTCCACATGTAACAATAGGTTTGACTTTTCTGGAGTTTTCTATTAAATTCGTACGACAATATACAATAGTGGTTGTGGACTTTTCTCATTATCAAAATAGAGAAATAGTTTTATCTTAATATAGTGTGCAGGAGAACACTATACATGATGCAATAATAAACAAGTTTCTTCATCTTAGATCAAATATAAAACTAGAGAATATCCATACTCTTCACTTCTAGTCAAATAAAATATTTGTTGTAGATAATATTTGTGCAACTATTACCAAACAAATGATAAGGTTCTCCCAAAGATCAAAATAAGAGCCATGAATTAAAATCATTTCGAGATCAATTAAGTTCAACATAACTTAATTGGGATAAGTCTTTTCAGATATAAATTATGTATATCAACATACTACCATATGCATGTATATTTATCTTTTCAAGATGATAAATGCAAATATTATATTTGCTATTGAACATTAAAAATACATTATAATAATATGCATAAATAGTCATGACAAACATAAAAATGTTGAATATCATACGCTTAAAACATATGCATATATATCAAAATCTAGAAGGATCTCATCACAAGTGAATAAAAATCACAAGTATCACCACTACAATATAGGTCTATACCGTCAGTGGATGTCACCATCCGTTTGCGGAACATACGTCGTTGTTTCTCAACTCCAACGAACGCAACAATGGAAAGAGCCCGTCAGTGTTAATTTTGGCGCAAAATTCCTTGGCAAAAAAATCACCTTGTTTCGTTGCCTAGGACAACATCGAAGAAGGAGCACCAATGGGTGATCCGTCTGTGTCTATCACCAACGGAAGTATCCGTTGGTGTCCATTACACCGACTAATATTGAATCCAACAGAAAGTGATATATACCGATGTATACTGACCGTCGGTGCGTAATATCGGTAACCTCCACCGAAGGAGATGTCCCATTGGTATGTGTCCTACCGACACCGAAAGTCTTCATCCGTTGGTGTATGCCGACCATAAAAAATGTCACAACCTACACCGAGTGATGCCATCCATCGGTGTAGGTCCTATCCAAAACCCAAAAGAGCGTATTTACTCTTTCCGGCTTCAATTTTCCATGTTCAAACAAAACAATCATCGCAATTCAATTCAATCGTCATTCATAACTCATAGCTTAATCATCACCAAAGATTTATACATCACAGTTCAAACATTCATAAACCCAAAAGTAAAAGTTGTAGTTTCATTGAAATTAATGTTTAACAATTCAAAAGTAAAAGTATTCAAAATAAAACTCAACATTAACAACATCCAAAAAATACAAACACTAAGTTGTCAAACCTCTAGTGTCTGCTCCGCCCGATGGACCGTCATCATTATCTCGACTTGGCGGCGGAGGTGGTGTGCAAATCGATGTTACATTAAAACCATGCACGATTTAAATATCATACATTAAGAATGTAATGCATAAAAACTAACTAAGTAAATGTAAAACAACTGATTAAATTACAAATACAATACCTCCTGATTAAAACCCCTTCGCCATCAGAAACTCAACCATCGATTGCATGTTAGCGAGCTTATTTTTCGTCACCGTTAGCTCTTTTTCATCTTCATCATCTTCTGATCTTTCTCAACCTGCACTTTGGCGTTAGTCTCTGCTTGCGATGGCATCCCACACGGTCCGTACACGTCCATGCTCGTCACCGAGAATAGTCCCGACCGGATCCCTGACGGCAATTGCTGAATTTATAGAGCCCTAAAGGCTCTTCTGGTCCTCGTAAAACTTCTAATTGTTCCTAAAAGAAAAAAACTTATCATAAATTTCCAAATAAATATATCAAATCACATTAACTAATTGAAAATGAACATTAATATTAAACTTACAATAACGGTCGCAACTTCAGGGGTTGTCTTGTCATGCAGTTGAATGTACATATTTATACGATTTGGCTTAGGAGAATCCAAATTTTCCGTAATTGGCAATAGTGTTGAAAACAACAATTGTTTTAGTTTATTTCAAAAAACTGATGAATCTATATGAAGTTCAAAAAATATAAATAGTATCTCATCATCTTCTCCCTGTATTGCACCACCGATTTGGTACCACACTGTCTGGTATGACTAAATTCGCTATGTTTTTATTATTAGTCTCTCTCTTCTTCTATATTACCAAAATAACCAAATTGTTAGTTTTTTTCAGTCATTGATTATAATTGAACTAGAATTATTATAAATTTACCTTAAACGTCTCTCTAAACCAGTAATCTAGGAGAGTAGACCAATCCTCCAAGGAAATATGCGATGGTCTAGCCGCCAGTCTCGCCTCTCTAGACTCCAGATCCACCACCTCATGGTATAACTGATACTTATTTTATTTCCATTTGGTGTTCAGAAACTTCATAATTTTTGCTCTAAACCCCTCTGGTACTATCCAATGTGACTGTGGAAAAAATACAATTAGTTTTCAATTAAAATCAATACCCATATTACTTATCTACTTATGTAATATTACCGTCAATTGCTGCCATGCCACATCCTTATCTTTCTTTGACACTGATCTCTAGTCTGAATAACAAGAAGGCAGTACTTGTATCCTCATGGCTATCATCCTGATAAATTTTTGGAAGCATTCAACGTGTTTTCCTATAGGTACACCTTTTCCGGTGTAAATTCTTTCTCGTGCTGAATAGTAGAGCTCCAGTCATCCAAAAGTTGTGGTTCCACAAGTCCTACTCATATGAGGAACATCCCCAGTATTTGATGCATATGCCGAAGTGGTAGAAACATCCCCAATATCAGTTGAATACTGAAATGCTATGAACAACCTCCGCCTGACGTCGTCGACGTCTCCACCCTCATGGTGCCATGGTGAAGGCTGACGTCTAGTCATACCTGAACGTTTTAGTAATCTAATTTATCATCAATTACAAAATGAAATTTAAAAAACTACAAATCTGTTCATGCATAATATACTAATTTAATTCATCATCAATTACCCTAAGGATGTACTACTCCACCACTAGTTCTAAATCTGTTCTCCCAAAATCAACCAAATTAATATCGTCAAGTTCGACTCTTTCTTGTACAAGATTTTCTCGCCCGTACTCTGGGACTTCAGATGCTTCTTCCTCCATGCTATATAAATCCTGTGGCAACATTCGGACAATAACCAACCATTGGTCGTCTCTTTCTCTTTCTTTTGGCACTGCAACATAAAATAGTTGCTCGAATTGGGATGCAAATACAAATGGTTCTTCTGGCTTTAGAAATTTATTTACATTCACCACCGTGAACCCATATTCGTCTCTTTTAGTTGTATTGTCCCGACCCAGAAAGTCATACCACTTGCACTTAAACAAAACATAATTAGCATCACCGTAGTATTGAAGTTTGATTATGTCTTGCAATACACCAAAGTAGTCAACCGGTTCACAGATAGGATTGTTATCTCATGCTGTTGAGTAACTTTCTATTGTTGCATTCACAAAAACTCCAAAATTTTGAGCCTTTCAACTCTCATTTCTTTGTGCGAAACCGAAACCCATTGATGATATATCCCAAAAATTTCATTGCCATGATGTTTGGACCTCGAGCAAGTGCTTCGATTTCTACACTTTTACTGCCTTTATTTCGAACGGTTTCCCTGATCCAAAAAATAAATTTCTTATGTCGTGCATTCAATTGTTGTCTTCGATTACGGCATACTCCTACTCCCATGATGGCACTGTAACAGTTAAAGTGACTGTAAAGGGCAAATTTCTTGGTTACTGATGAAATAATCAAATATAATAAATGAGGAAACTAACAGTACTTTTGTTCACTTACTCTTGATATTCATCAACAATGACAGTGTTATTAAAGACCCGATTGTGAGCTTTCGCTAGATCAATAGAATCAAGGATAGTCATTCAACCCTTACCTAATGGTCTTTCACCTAAGTCGTTTCTCAAAGGCTTATTGAATAATGTCTCTACACTCAAACATCTAGAGCAAAAAGTCATACATTCCTCTGCCACAATACCTCCACAATTGATCCTTTAGGTTTATTTCTATTTCTAACAAAAAATTCAACTTATTTATATATCTTTCAAAAGGGTACAACCAGCGATAGTGCACTGGACCTGCCAATCATGCCTCCCAAGCAAGATGAACTGGAAGATGCAACACAACATCCAAAAACTCGATGGAAATATTATCTCTAGCCGACATAAAGAATACTGATGTCCCTTTTTAGATGACTGGAATCATCAACGGTGTTTACTTTCGAACACAATGTGCGGAAAAACTGACTCAAGTGAACGACTCCTTCCTGCATCTGTTTTACTCCGTGACTCTTTCTTATCGCGAGAGATAACAACTCTTGCATCAATATGTGATGGTCATGACTCTTTAATGAGCATATCTTGCCTTTTTTCATGTTAACATGACGCGATATGTTGATGAATATCCATCAGACACCTTTACTGACTAAAGAACATTACAAAATTTTTTCTTCTCTTCAGTGCTCATCCAAAAAGATGCAGGTGGGTACACTCACTATCTTGCCGTCGTTTGTACTACCCAAATGCAAATCTCTTCTGATACATATTTCCACTATGCCACCTCTTGATTTGTAATTATCTTTGCTTTCTTTTGGTGTCAATATAGTATTCAACAAATTGTCACATACATTCTGCTCAGTGTGCACGACATCAATATTGTGCCGAAGTAGAAAGATCTTTTTCCACTACGACAACTGGAAAATTTATTTCTCTGGCTCCAGTTATCGCCAACACCCAGAGGATTTTTTGCAAATATTTAAGAACATCTTCCTTAGATTTATATTCTGGTGGACCTTTGTGTTCCTCTTTGCCATCAAATGCTCTCTTATTTCTCCTCCAACGGTGATCTTTATCTAGCCACCAACGGTGACCCAAATAAACATTCATACTACTATTCTTTTGATAAATAGAATGAGTATCTTCCATACAGTAGAGACATGCCATATACCCTCAAGTCATCCAATCACTAAAATTAGCATATGTAGGAAAGTCATTTCCACAACAAGACAACTCAAAGCGTGAAAGATGACTGACTATAAGCATCATAAGTATGTAAACCCTCTTCTTAAAGTTCTTTCAGCTTTTTGATAAGAGGTTGCAAACAAACATCTTGCTTGTTGCAAGGATGACCGTGAATGATTAGTGACATCATGAAAAATTGGTGTTTCATACTCATCCACGGCGAGAGATTATAAGGCATGAGCATTATAGGCCAAATACTATGTTGTGTATGACTGGATGGTTGAAACTCATCTGATGCCAAATCTAGACTCATATTTCGTATTTCTGAAGCCAAAAGGGATGTTTGTTGTCTAACTTGGCCCAACATTCAAAATCAACCAGATGATGTAATTTCCCATTTTTTGTCATTCCTCCGCATGCCATATCATCGACTTGACAATATCAGCAGTGAGATATAACCTACGAAGTCTTGGCTTTAACAGGAAGTACCGCACAAGTGCAACTGGAATTCTTTTGTTTTTTTGGACTCCTGAATTTTCACTTTCTACTTCATCTTCCCGTTGCACGGTTACCCAACGAGATTCTCTGAACACAGAACATGAATCGACATTCATTGACATTCCAGTACAACATACAATGATTCTTGCAAACATGAATATTTTCATAATGAAACCCCAAGTTGGCAACAAACTTTTTCATCTGATATGTATCATTTGCAAACAAGCTTCCTCTGGAAGTAATTCTGCTTGATATTCTAACCACTTATCAAGCGCTATGTCCATCCATCTACTTGTCCACTTCATGTGAAATGCTTTGATGACGAATGATAATTTAGTCAATTCTGGTTTGCACCCGGGATATAACGTTGATCTTCGACGTCCTTCATATAGGCAAGAAATTTCTAAGCATAATTTGTAATCCCTGTTTTGATTATGCTTAAACCGCAAGTGCAACGGGAAGATGGCAAGTATGGGTCGAATCCACAGGGAGGTGTGTCAACTATGGTTCTTCAGAAATCAAGTGACACATAATGGGAGAAGAAGTTTGGTTACATTAAACTAGGCTATACTAAACTAGCAACTAACAAATAAGAAAGATAACAACTCAAGACTAACTAAAATTGACTAAGCAACTAAAAAACGAGTAAGATAGGATTTAGTAAATACAACCCCTAAGGGGTGGAGTGTGTGTACACATGTGATAAGGTGGTGAAGAATGCATTCAATAAGGCACAAGTATAGATTGTGTTTTCATGCATAAGAATTGTCCAATGGTTGTGGCAAAACCTATCATTCCAATCACTAAGCTAGTTTATTAAGATGGGCATAAACAAGTTGGTTATTAAGAACCCAAACAAGCATGAGCAGTGTCTAAAAGTTGTGGCAAAACCCATCAAGTTAAATATTCTCATTTAAACAAACAAGCATACGTTCACATTCATCACATATTGCATAAGATAACATTCATTCTCATTCTTTATTACATGTATAAACATCATCTCCACACTCAAAGGGTGATGAAACTACTTACTACACATTAATCTAACAATCATACTAAGAAAGAAAGACATTCCAACGAGTTATACTAAGATTAGGAAAATAAAACTAGGAAAAATTGTTTTATTGATGACTCACATTACAAGTAGTATTCCCTCCACTTGAGTTTTGCTTCAAAGGCTTACTCCAAGTAGAGAGAATGACCACCAAGCAATGAGTTTTTCACAAAGGAAGAACATGAGTTTTATTTATAAATATGAAAAAAACAACATAACCTCTCTGGTGTGGGACTAATGAACCATACCTAAAATGGACATAAACAACATAACCCAGAACCACACGAAACTGGGTCAGATCCTGACCAAAATGGACAAGAAATTGGTGGTCACAATTGGTGAGATGCGACTCAATTTCGGACGTCTACTTAAGTTCTTCAATTATTCACGGGGGGTGTGCGCTGGTCAGTCATTTGAGTCTGCGCCCAAATCTATTTGCCCAAATACTCCTCATGATGGTGTGAAGTTTCTCTATTTGCTATTTTGTCCCTCCGGGCTTACGTCTAGGTCCTTCCCTCTTGCTGATGGGTCCTTGTGTATGACAAACATGTCCATTTTGCTTCATTTAAGTCATTTCTTCTTACGTTTCAGTCCTTTTTGTCTTCCCTTCTCTTCTTATTACTTAATACCTAATATATAACAACACTCGAGTAGCACAACATTGGGGTCAAATAAAGGATATATAGCATGAGTACGATGTATGATATGCTACTAATCAATCCCCGGTCCCGACGAATTGGTTCTGATGTTACCACCTTCGACCACATCATATATCATCCCCTCTATGTCCTCGTCAACGTCATCCACATCTGACTCAATCACTGTTGGCTGTGTTGTCATTGTCATGGCAACTTGAGCACTTAAACTTACAATACTTTTATCGAGAAAAATTCACTGCTGATAATTACCAGTAAAACCATTTATGACGATATCATCGACGACGTCGCCTATGGTCACCCACTTGTTGTTACAACACTTCTTGCATGGGCATAAGATTTTCCGATCATGAATATATTGGTTGTGAGAACTAAAGGCAAAGTTTACGAATGACTTCAGATTATTCATAAAAGTCAGAGTAGTTCTCTTACCACACATCCAACTTCTGTCCGACACCATGATTCTATTCATTTGAAACAAGACATGTTAAACATAACATGTTAAAAATTCTTATCAGTCTAACTAAATGTAATTAACACATGAACCTTATCTAAATAAATCTAACTAAATCAATTAACCAATCTAAGAATCAATATAAGATCCAACTCAATATAACTAAACCGCAAACACATTTAAATTTAATTAAAAATTTAAGTAAATTTCTGCAGAACCTCCCATATATTTTTTATATCATTTTTTTTTCTTCAAAAACGTGTATTAACAAGAATAAATGTCCACTTTTGAACGACAAGCATCACAATATCGTTGATTCATAAAACTTAAATCATACAATCCAATCCTAAATCAAAAATAAAATCCTAAAACCTGAAAATACTAATTTTCTTTAAACATACAATTCATCCTAAATCTGTAATACTAAATCCAATCCTAAATCCCAAATCAAATCCTAAATCCGAAACTACTAACAAATCCAAATCCAAAATCAAACCATAAATCTTAAATTACTAACAATTCAAACTAACATATCCAAATCTAATCTAACATCCAAGTTCACTTAATCCAATTGAAATCCAATGTCGACATCCATCACACAAACTAAAAATACAAAATCCCTACAACATAAACTTACTAATCTAATTACTATAATCCAATCCTAATTTATATAATTAATCATAAAATCCAAACACAAATCCAATCAAATCCTATATACAATCCAATCCAATCCTAATCCAATCATAAATAAAATACAAACCTAAATCCTAAATACAATTCACATTCATCGTCACCCGACAACACAAACTCACAAACAAATCCAATAGTCTTTAAATAAAGACTATTTTTGTTAATTCACTTAATTAATCTAATGAATCTAACTAAATATACAAATTCAAGTTAATCATACAAACACATTCAAACTATCAAACTAATCAAATTCAAAGTACATTCAAACCAGTGTTCTGGGACCGCCTAGGTGACCGGGGGTGTCCTGTCGCCTGGGCGATCGCCCAAGTCTGGGCGTTTTTTTAATTCAATTAATGTTTATAAAATAGATAAAAATCAGGAAAAATCGGGAAAAATAGGAAAAAAAATGCACAAATGTTTTCTAAAAATACCATACATGTTTAGGCTTCGAAAAGACACCTAGTTCCTCGACCAAGGCCTCACTAGGCACCTCCTCTACCCACCTAAACACTTAGGTATACAATTTATTGCTTAGTAGTACGATTACAAAGGTAACTCAGAGTTCATACAATAGCAGATAAGAGAGAAATTAGAATTACAAGCTAACTAACTAATTTCATTGTACACATTGATATAATGTCCAACTGGGAACCATGTCATATCCTCCACCACCATCAGAGTCATCGGAGTGGTTCTCGTTCGGATTGTCGACATAGACATCATCTTCTTCAGTTTCTTCATCGTCGGATTGAACATATTGCTCATCGATGTCCATCGGTGGTTGAGAACTCGATGCACCTGGATCTCTAGAACTAATGTGAATGATGGCATCATCCATGCCACCACCTAATAATGGCGCGTCAGATGCAGTGGAACACCGCGCGTCAGATGCAGTGGACATGGATCAAGCAAAGCGTCTCCGTGAAGAAGAATGTCCTAAAGCTGCTTCCTCGACATCGGCCCATGTAAGCTCCTCTCCAACGAAGACCGGATCTTCAGTTTCTACCAACCATGGATGCTCGTCGAAGAGATCGTAGTCCACACTGATGGGGTCATAAAATCCGGGCTTCTCCATCCTTTGCTGAAACCTTCCCTTAACTTTTGGTTGTAGTTCACATACACCAAGTCATTCATCTTTTTCACAACCAACATGTTCCTTCTCCTTGAGTGCAACTGCTCGAAGACACTCCAATTCCGCTCACAACCTGATGCCAAGCATGTCAATCCCAACACCCTCAGGGCCAACCTCTGTAATGCGGTCTATCCCATGTCTGCGCCATAAGATTGCCACCAATCTATGGGTCTTATTTACGACCTCTATCTGACGACCATATCCATGACCTCTGTCTGCGCCATAAGAATATTCTGAGGGAGTTCTTGTAACGATCAAGTAGACCGCAAATCTTGTCTTGTTCTGCAGGAGTGGGGACGAGCCGCTCTATGACATCCATGAATCCAGGCATATGCTCATTGAAAGCTACATTTCGATCCTGAGGTGGGACAGAGAAGAAGGTACCAGGGTTGAGTAAGAAACCAGCTGAGTGTAGCGGTGAGGACATCATCTTTCCTGGACCCCACCTGGTGTCGATGAGGTCGATGACTTGCTTGTACAACCTCGGGTTTCCGTCAAAGTTCCTCATGATTTGTTCTTTGGCTTTCTCCATTGCATCACACAGATATCCCATCGGTGGTTTCTCATCGCCGTCAATGAGTCTAAGAACCTGGACCATAGGTTGTGAGGCCTTCAGTGCCTTCATGACGTTGGTCCAGAAGCCACTTTGTAGAATGGTCTCGGCAACTTCAGTAGAGATCTCCTTCTTTTTCTTGTTCTTTATCCAACTTGCATTAGGATCGTTGTACTCCTGGGAAACAACAAAGGCTCAGAGTCTGTCTTTCTTCAGAAACAACCTTTGCAAACACAGAAAGGCGGTGGAAAATCTCATGACAGCAGGGCGTAGTAGGTTCCCTTCAATGGCAATTTGCATCCTCTTCAACAACAAGGAAGAGCTGTTGAAATGTTTGATGATCTTACGAGCTAAAACAATAGTCTTCAAAAATAGCTTGCCAATATCCTCCAAGATGAGATCGATGTAATGCGCTGCACAGGGAGTCCAAAACAATCTCCTTCTTTTTTGCTGCAACATCCTACCGGCAAGTACGTACGCGGCGGCATTGTCGGTGACCACCTGAACAACGTGTTCTTCGCCAATCTCGCCAACTACCTTGTCCATCAGCTTGTACAGGTAGTCTGCGGTGTGAGAGTGACCAGAAGCATCTACAGACCTCATGAACATGGTACCTGTCGGACAATTTACTAGAAAATTGATTATATTCCTACAAGACCTAACTCATAGACATCTGTCATCAACGTGCACCCGTATGTTGCCCAATCTTGTCTGTACAACTCTAGTATACCTCTAGTGTAGTCAATTTCCTATTTAAGGCACGAGTCACTAACTTCATGATACGTCATGGGTTTAAGTCTGGGTCCGTAAGTACAAGTAGCGGATATTTCTTCCTTCCACTCAGGCGTCCTTACAATGTTGAATGATATACCACATCTATAGAAAAGCCTAGACCATTTTTGATTAATTATTTTCCTATCTTCTTTTATAAAGGTTCTTTCGATGGTTGTTTATTGGGGCCCGGAAACCACGTCCTTCCCACGTCCGCAAAATGGTGCCCACAAATGTTGTTTTTGTCTCTTTTGACCAGGAACGGGGCGAGAACGGGAGGTTGGGGTCCGAGCAGAACCGGAACCCGACCTGGTTTCCACATCAAATTCTATGTTTTCTCGGTCTACATAATCATCAAGACATACATTTTCGTTTTGTATTGTCCTACTGTTTCTAATCATGTATGCAGTTATGTCTTGTTTAATAGAGTCAGGAACTTTATCACAAGGTCTAGCATTGCTACCGGGTGTGTGTGCAAGATGTTGTTTGTGACAAGCTATACCACCTCTAGTTTCCTTACCACATAACTCACAGACTATGCAGTTTTTATCATTAGCACTAATGTAATGGGCAATATTCCAACCAGGGTCATTTGTACGGGTAGGTCTTAGGTCATCGTAACTCTCGTGATGCATAGGGAGACTAGTGTCGAGTACGTAAGCCATATCTTAAAACTAGACTAATATAAAAATTTAGACTAATATGAAAATAAAATACTAATTAATTTAATTCTAAAGAGAAGTTAGAAAGAGTGCACTTGATTTTGGCGGTTGACGAATGAAGAACCGGATCAGAGACTTCACTTTCCAACTTCAAAACTAAGCACCAGAATGGAGACTTAATCGCAAAAACTTGGTGATTAGGAAACTTGATGATGAGAATAGAATTATGAAGAAGAAGAGAATGAGAGATGTGTGAATAATGAAGAGGTTTGGAGGGGTCTATATAGGATTTGGGGTAGTGGCAAACTTGTAATATTTGAAAAAATAATAAAAAAATAAAAAAGGAGAGAGCCGTTGGAGAGCCTCAAGCGGCTCTCGCCTAAGCGAAGCGTCTCCCAGGCGACCACCATGACGGGCGGTCGCGTACCGCCTACCTGAACGTTGATTGAAACAAATAATAATTATCTAAATTTGTCAAAACAAATAATCTAAACAAAAATATAGACAAAAACTCTATTCAAATTATATTTAAACTATAATTAAAAGACTTTCAAACTACATTCAATTAATCACATTTAAACTAAAAACATGCTAAAATTAATTTTAACAATATAGTGTTATTGTTAATCCAAAAACATACATAAATTTATCAAAACAATCTAAATTTATAACATTCAAACTATAATCTAAACTAAAACGAATCTAAATTTATCAAATCAAATAATCATAACAAAAATACATATAAAAATAATCTAGAAGGGTCAAAGGTCGGGTTTGGGGTCAGGGGTCGATTTTGGGGCATCATTCGCGGTTGGGCTTCGGGTTTGGGGCGTTGATCATGGTTGTGGGTCAGGTTTGGTGTTGGGGTTGGGGTTCGGGGAGGCGTCTGGGGTCAGGGTTGGGGTTGGGGGAGGGAGGGGTTATAACTAGGGTTGGGTCAGCGGCTTCGGGGGTCGGGTAGGCAACTGCGGGGAGGATTGGCTTCATGGGTCGGGTAGGCGGCTGTGGGGAGGGTCTGGTTTGGGGGTAGGCGGCTGAATGATCGTTTTAATAACCGCAAGTGTACGACGTCAGTGAAGACGTGGCAAATACGGGTCGAACCTCAAGGAGTTGTTAGTGTTGTTGTGACTACCATACTCGAGTGGGAAAGGAAAGGAGAATGAGGTGATTATACTAAACTAACTACACTAAACTATGAGTGAATTAACAATTAAATAAACCCCCATGAAGTGGAGGTGTGTAGGTATGTGTGTGTATGAGTGAATCTTCGTTACATGAGGCACAAGTGTGTAAAGTAGGTGAAATCAATTAGAAACTAGGGTGGAGTCTAATTAACATCAACTATATTTACATGAATACATGACTAATATAGTTAGACATGAAGATAAGATGAACTATGAGTTCTCAAGCATGAACTAAGTACCTAATGTGGACATTAGAACATCAATTAACCCCTTCATACAACTTAATTCATTCATGCATTCTCTACTAATCAAGCATTCATACATAACAAGCCATTTCCATAAAACCATTACAAACAACAAGATAAACCCTAAATCTAGCACGAGACAAGTACCTAGTGTGGCCAATATCTCATCCAATACAAGTTTTAGCAAGTTACATGCATATATCTAAATTAATCATATGAAATGACACAGGAATAGAAGAACCCATAATTAACACATCACATAATCTACATCACCTCCACCCCCAAATGGGATGGATCTACTCACTAATCATAATAACAACTATGGAAAGCAAGAACTCTACACTAAACATGGCAAGAAAAGCAAAGTAGAAAATCAACCAACAAAATACAAAAATACTTAGATAGAAAGAAAGCTAAAGAAGAAAGTAATCCAAACCTACCTTTTGATTAAAGAAAATACTAGTTTACAAGCTCCAACCACCTCCTTATTCTTTCCTCTCAAATGGGTAAAACCTAAGTTATTCTAATGGTGGAGGTGGAGAAGAGGGGAAATGAAGAAGAAACCATGCTATTTATAGAAGAAAGTGTGGTGTAGATGATTCTGTGAGCAGTCCGATGACTGAAATTCATTTCTATAAGTTCCGGTGCACCCAAATAAACAAGATAGAGTCGCAGTTCAAATTTGGGGGGATTTGGATTTAAATTGATCCGCCATTGGTGGATCAGAATCCACCACTGGTGGTTGGTTTGGCTCCCATCCGCCCCGATTTCTCTCAGAAACTTAAGTTATGTATTTTGCACGTGATGTGCACTCCTGGTTTGCTGGTTGGAGCTCGTTTATTTTTAATTGCTCAATTACTCCTCAAGATCATGGTTTTGAAGGATTTTTGCGCCGAAAATGTTTTTCGTGTGTTCAGGTCCCTCTGGATTTCATCTGGGTCCTTCCTGATATGCAGATGGGTCACTGTGCATGACAAACAGGTTCACTTTGCTTCATTTGAGTCTTTTCTTCTTGCATCTCAGTCCTTTTCTCTCTTTCTCTTCTTTATACCCTAAAACCTGAAACACCACAAACAAACACTCGAGTAGAACAAATTGGGGTTAACTAAAGGATATATATCATGAATGTGATGTATAATATGCTATTAATAAGCAGTTGTGGCGAGGGGTCGGCCAGGAGGTCGGTTGCTGGGATTTGGGCGGCAAGGCTGTGGTTGTGATTTGGGCAGTGATTAAAGTAGGGGACGAGGGTTACCACACAGGAGGAGGCTGTCAGCGGAGCCAGCGGTGGGTACAGCGTCAACGAGCGGTGCAATGGCAATCGACGGTTGATTGATATGTTTTAATTAACCGCAAGCGCACGACCGCGTTGAAGTGGTGGCAAATACGGCTCGATCCACAGGGAGGTGTGTCGACTTTTGGTTTGTTCGAAGGCGAGTGGGAGGAAAGGAGAGAAATGAGTTACGATCTACACTACACTACAATGCGAAAGGAAATGGAAAATAAGCAATAAAACTAAACCCCAAAGGGGGTAGAGAAAAGAGTGTGAATACAAAGATATGTGTATGTGTGTGTTCAATTAAGCTCATCACAATATGTAGTGCATGAAAATCATAAAAGTACATCCAACTTTTCCTCCACATGAATTAAGATAACACAATATCATTAAAACATACAAGACAATAACTGGAATGAAGCTAAATGAACTCATATATAAAGACTAGACCCTAATAAGATAGCACTTTATCATTAAAACATACAAGGCATTAACCAAGGTAAAGGCAACAAGAGTACATGCAACTACAAATCATGTTTTCTTCATCAATTCCATCCATATCCTCACCTTATCATTCCCCATAAAATAGGTCCACTAATCTAAGCATAAGCTAAGCTTCATTCAAGAGCATTAACATATCAAAGACAAGAGTGAAACCCTATTAGATGGTTATGGAAATCATATAAGGCTCAAGGGATTAAGATAACACACACCTAATACACCACATGATTTTGTCACACATTTCTCCACCCCCCAAATGGGGATGGAACTACTCACTTATCATTACACTACTACCTACATTAAAATGAAACATTCTACTGAAATGAAACTGAACGAAGCAAGCAAGAAATATTAAAGAAACTAAAAGGACATAAAACAAAAGAAGCATGCAAGAATATGAAAGGAAATTAAACTAAGAAAGAAACAACATAACTAAAGGAAAACATGTATTATTATTCACTCAATTACAAGTAGCCTCTCTCCACCAGGGTTTTTGCTTCAAGGCTTTAACTCGTAGTAGAGAGGATGACCACCAAGAGAGAGGTGGGGTACAAGAGAGGAGGGAGAGTTTGATTTATAGCCACAGAAAAAGGTAATCCGGGACAATCTCCGGTATGAGACTAAACAAATACCAGAAATAGACTAAACACACTCTAATAAATAACCCACAGAAATATTAGCGGATCCGGAGCAACCCAGACCGCCAATTTGCGGTCTACAGGGTTTGGATACGTCTGGTTTTTGTTCTGCGCTTTTCTGGATGTATTTGTTGGTCTTTGATGCATCTACCTCGCTTGCTAGAGCTCCGACCCAAATAAAATTGCCAAAATACTCCCCATGATGGTGTGGAGTATTCTTGTTTGCTCATTTGTCCTTCTATCTTGCATTCAGGTCCTTCGATCTTGCATCTTAGTCCTCGAGTCTCTCAACTCAGTCATTTTTCCTTCTTTTAGGTCCTTTCATGCCTCTTCTCTTCAAACCTCTTTATTTCTGAAATTCAAACATAAAGCTCGTTACGTAGCATTGTTTAGGTGAAAGATAATGGATATAAGATACAAATGTAAGCATGAATGATGTCAATCAACGGTGTAAGCGGCGATTAAGTTTCGGAAGTGTTTTGCCCGAGAAATGAATCAAGTTCACCGAGGGGTTTTTGATATAACCCTACCCTGGCGACACATTTCCGTCGGTGTCTCGAAGCATATATGTCAGTGTAATCTTTACTAATGGTCTGACGGACGTGTTCGTCAGTGTAAGATAATGTAGCCGTCAGTGTAGTTTAATGTTATAAGTGAGTAACGTTTCTTTTTCAAACTCTATTCCAACGGAACCATACTGTCAGTGTACCTAAGCGTATAGGTTGGAGTTATCTTTAGTAATCGTCCGACAGATATATCCATCCGTGTACGATAACGTAACCGTCGACGTAGTTTGATGTAATAAATGCATGATGCTTTTATCAAACTCTACTTAGGGTTGTAAACGGGTCGTGTCGGAGCAGGTTTTGAACCCACCGCTACCCGACCCGTCTAAGGCAGAGCAGTTGGCGGGTCGGGTCGGGTGAATTTTTTTAAACCGCTACCTGACCCACCTAAGATCGGGTAAACGGGTTATGCGAAGTGGATAAATGAATTTTTATATGTTTTTTTCTTTTATGCATAACACCATAAATTAAAAACACGACACATTAGCACCTTAAAAATATTACTTGTGTGATGAACACCATAAAATTATAAATAACTTCAACTTTATAACACTATTAGTAAATTAGGGATAGAGAATAGGGATATGTATATGGTATATAAGTGTATATATATAATATTTATTATTTAATTTATTCTTATGCGGGTAATCGGGTAAACGAGGCGGGTAAAAAATACAACCGCTACCTGCCCCATTTATTAGTCGGGTTGGTGGGTATTCGGGTAGGCGGGTTGGATTTTTTACACCGCTAGTCGACTTATGCGGGTCGGGTTGGCGGGTCCGGGCGGGTTTTACCCACCCCATTTACAACCCTAACTCTACTCCAACGAATCAACAATGTCAGTGTACAATTCTAAAAGCCCTACACTGACCGACGTGTTCATCGGTGTAGTGAAACTTAGCCGTCAGTGTGGTTTTTTGCGCGATAAATTTCATTTTCCTGCGGTTGGTTGGGTCAATAATATACACAAATGGTACCTATCCGTCAGTATAGAGTAATTGACCGACGAATACTACGAAAATATTATGCGACGAAATGTATCCGTCGGTGTTGGTTTTCTTGTATGTCGTTGTCGACAGACACCAACGGTAATGGATATCAGTCGATGTACAGTGCGCTACACCGACGAATATATATCCGTCGGTGTATACTATTTTCTAGTAGTGTATGGAAATGTTTATAATGTACTAATGTTTGTTGTAACCAATATAAAATTGAACTAAATTGAAAACTAAGATAATGATTCTCTAATTTATATTCCATATTAACAACAACTATTTTGTTGTTTCTCTCATCCACGACCGCGTCAACAATCATGATTTAACATTGTCCTTTTTTAGACTTATCACGTACTCATACATTCACCACAAGGAATTGAGCAAATTGTTGGATGAGTTTTATTATTTTTTTATCGATAACTCGATATTCAACTCAGCCAGAAGGGGGCACGAGACTAGATCATTAAGGATGTAAATGGGGCGAGTTTGACCCATCGCCTCGCCCCGCCTAATGCGTGTTGCGGGAAAAAAATAACTTACCCGCTAACCCGCAAAATAAGCTGGGTAGGTTACGATTTTCTCACAACTCGCCCCACATAACCCGAAGAACGGACATCACAATAGGACTGCGCTCTAAATTATTTTTGATTTTTATGTGCTTTCTCTTGATCTACTGTGTTGTTGACTTTGTTCTAAATCCTAGTTAGCTAACATGTTGTTGATGATTTGATAATGATGTTAACGACAAGTTTTACTTTTACATTCTGTAATTTTGTTGACAATGCCCTTCTAGACCTGCTTAACCCGCCCCGCCTAGTCCACCCTTAGGCAGGGCGGGTAGTGTTTTTTTGCCCCACACCGTCCCACCCCGCTTACCTGCTAAACTTAGGCAGGGCGGGTAGTGGTTGGGTAAAAGACCGCCTACCCCATTTACACCTATATTTCCTAAATCATTTTCTCAAAATGAGTGCAAAGGAAAATCACAGCCTTGGCCTTATCTTGTTTTGATGCTTATTTTTTTATTTGTATTCCCATAAGTGTCAAGTTGGATTTCAACATCCAAACAGATGACAACTAATTCTTGTCGATTGTGTGTGTGTGTGTATGAAGGTGAGGTCAACCTCTTTTGAGGCAAAATGAGGTTGCTCGGTAGGATGTGTTGGATTCTAATCTAATTGCTTAGAATGAGATAGATTTGGAATATTTTAATGTGTATAAATTTAATATAGAAAAAATATGTTAACTTTTGAAGTTTAATTTGTAATTGTCATAGACATAAAAAGAAAGTACCTATTAATTGGTATGTAAACACATTTTCCATATTTGTATTTTTTATTTTTATTAACATATGACTTTGTAATTAAAAAACATTTTAAACTTGTATGTGATAGGAAAATGTAATTTCTCTTATGAAACTCACATTTATATATTCAAATATTACATTTTTACCTAATACGTACATAATTTGTGCATTTTTTGAAGATAAATTTATATTTTTACCTGATACGTATAAATTGTGTCCTGATTTGAGTTCTGGACTTCCTTATATTTTGTATCTTACTCAAATCACTTCCACTTCAATCCCAACAGCTAGATTAAGTTAGAGCTTATAAATAGAGCTTAGAACATACTTTGAGGTTACCAATCCTTTCTCTAAAATCCATACTCTCATACTACTCTCAATTGCTCTAAACTTCTCTTTGTGCTCAATCTTTCTACTTGAATCAATCATTGCATTCATCAATCATTCAAGTGCTCAAGATTATCAAGGTTACTCAATTCTGGAGTGAAGCTCTTCTCGGATTGTGAGAAAGTGGTCAGAGCTTGACGAGGGTGTTCACAAGATTGAAGTATAAACACTTGATCTTGGCCCGGAATGGAGATCAAAATAATGGAGTACGCGAAGTTGCTCGAGGAAGAGATATTCGTAAGAGAGGACTAGGATCCGGTGGTTCGATTCCTACCTCTATACATCCGTGTTGTGGTTTGCATCTCTTTCTCGTTTACATTATATTGTTCTTACTTTATACTGCTTTAACTTTTAAAGAACTTAATTAGTTTATTCACCCCCCTTTAGACTAATCCTAGGGCCCATTAGATCCTACATTTTGTATCAAAGCCTCGTAGATTGCATCTAAACAAATTAACATTTGTAGCAATGACCCAAAAACGCGAGGGATTCCACACCAGTAGACCTCCTTTGTTTGATGGAACAAACTATGGTTATTGGAAGAAACACATGATTACCTTCTTCAATCATATGATGTAAAGTTGTGGGTGTTTTTTCAAATTCCTTACATTCAAATTAAAGAACTAGAACTTATCACAGATGATGACCTTGTAATGGTTCAAATGAATGCCAAACTTATGAACATCCTCATGTGTGAATTAATCGAGGAAGAATATTGTAGGATTAACGCTTGTGATTCGGCATTTGAGGAATGACGTATGATTGAAAGTCACTTTGAGGGACGATCATCCGTTTTGGAAACTACGATAGATTCTTATATGCAAAAATATGAGATGTTTACCATGAAACCTAATGAAACTATAAGCAAGATGCACACTCACTTTACCCATGTTACTAACTCCTTTAAGATCCATGGTAAGATTTTGATTGAAAGTAACAGGGTGCGAAACGTTTTTAGGTCACTATCCATCGAGTGGGAAAAAAAGACTACAAATATTGAAGAAGGTAAAAAGACATCTTTCTCTCAAAGTTGAAGATGGAGGATCTCATTGGAAATCTCATGGCTTATGAGATTCAAATGGAAGAAAGAAGAGAGAAGGAAAAGGAGCGAGAAAATTCAAGAAGGAAAGAACAAACAATTGCTCTAAAAGCAATCTCGGATTCGGAATCTATCGAAGACGAGGACACTGATGAAGACGTCGTTTTCCTAACCTGTAACTTCAAGAAGTTTCTCTCTAAGGGAAAATTCACAAGAGGAAAAGGTGAATCATCTCTCATGTTCACGTGCTATGAATGAAACAATACTGGCCACATGAAGGATTGCCCATTGCTGAGGCCGAGAGGTCGTGAACGAAGAGAAGAAAAGAGATATCCTCCTAGAAGAGAAAGGGAGGAGAGACCAAGGAGAGATAGAGAAGAAAGACCCTCAAGAAGAGACAAAGAGGAGAGGCCTAGAGGACGAGAACGTGATGATCAGAAAAGAAGATATCATCTCGAGAAAGATGGGAAGAAGACTCTCACGGCCACTTGGGATGATTCAAGCTCATCTGTAACTTCCAGATCCGAGTACCCTCAAGATGAGGAAACACACACGTGTTTCATGGCCACTAATGAGTATTTGGACTCAAGCCTACCTTCATCACCAAAGAGTGTGATCAACCTCAAGTGGTGGAAATTGACGACGACGAGATAACCTCCATGAAACATCCTCTTATGATGACTTGTTAGATGCATTTCATGAACTTGCTGAGCGATATGAAATGATTTGTCATAAAAAAACAAATTAGGAAGAAAAGTGTATCTATATTTATCAATCAAAGGTGAAGATTTAGTTAAAGAAAATGAATTGCTTAATGATGAGATACAAAGCTTGAAATTTACAAATGATTGCCATGCTAATGAAGATCTTATTGCCAAGAATGAACAACTTACAAAAGATCTAGAGAAATTCACATTGGGAAGAAAAATGCTTGACAAGTTTCTTGGCACCCAAACTCAATTCTAACAAAGAATGACTTAGGATACAAGGGAGGGAAACAAAAGAAATCTACATCATACTTTGTTAAATTGAACAACTCCCTTATTAAGAAAGTAAATTATTCAAATGTTCGGGTACCTGATTGAATCAGTTATAATACTGCAAGTGTATGACATTGGTGAAGACGTGGCAAATACGGGACGAACCTCAAGGAGTTGTGAGTGTTGTTGTGATTACCGTACTCGAGTGGGAAAGGAGAGGAGAATGAAGGAATTATGCTAAACAAACTACTAAATGATGAATTAATCAACAATTTAACTAAACCCCTTGGAGTGGAGGTGCAATAGTGAAGTGTGTGCGTGCATGAGTGTGTCTTCATTTCATTAAGTGCAAGTGTGTAAAGTAGGTGACATCAACAAGAAATTAGGGTGGAGTCTAATTAACATCAACTACATTTACATGAATACATGACTAATATAGTTAGACATGAAGTTAAGATGCACTTTGGGTTCTCAAGAATGAACTAAGTACCTATTGTGGCCATTAGGACATCAATTAGCCATCCATACAACTTAATACATTTATGCACTCTCTACTAATCATGCATTCATACATAACAAACCACTTGCATATAAAGATAAACCATACAAGCAGCAAGATAAACTCTAGATCTAGCATGAGACAAGTACCTAGTGTGACCATTATCCCATCTAATACAAGATTTAGCAAGCTACAAGTATAGATTTGCATTAAGCACATGAAATGACACAAGATAAGAAGAACCCATCATACAATTCACCATCAACTACATTTCCTCCACCCCAAATGGGGTGAATCTACTCACTACAAGCATGGAAAGCAAGAGATTAAGACTAAACATAGCATAAAACTCTAACTAGAAAACTAACCAACAAAATAAAAAACTAATTGCATAGAAAGAAAGTTAATGACAAGACGAACATGAATCCAACCTTTTATTAAAGAAAATGTGAGATTACAATTGATGAGAATTAAATTTATACCGCAAGTGCACGACGTCAATGAGGACGTGGCAAATACGGGTCGAACACAAGGAGGGAGAGATTTGTTATTAGTGTGATTTCGATTGGGGGAAAGAAGGAGAGAAGAGATAAATTGGGTTTTGAGATTTTTGGGTTTTAGTTATTTAAAGCAAGAAACAAAAACAATTAAAATTAAACAAGAACAAAGAGGTGAATTCCGTCGGGTGGAGGTTTAGATTAGAGAATTCTGAAACTTATAATAAATCACATTAGTTATAAAGCATTACATGATAAATGATTTAACATAAACTCAAGTAATCAAAACATACTAATACGAAATTAAAATAACAACTTTTATTCTCTTCTCATCACCCTAAATCCGTCACCTCCACCCTTTGGACGGAGTTAGAAACTCATGGAGGGAGGAAGAAGGGGTCCTAGAGGCATTACAAAAGAAAAGTAAAAACAAGAAATAAAAGACAGAATTTTATTACTAAAATAAAGAGTACAAAACTGAAAATAAAAACAACAACTAAAAACTAGGTCTAAGGCCAAGGACCCTTCTAACATCGTTCTCGGGGCTATTTATAATTGTTACAAGAGACCTAAGTATAGAATTGGAGAGTACACGTGTCCAGACACGACTGGACAAAATTGGAGCACACGGATCGACTAGGGGGCGGCGGAATCGCCGCATGGTATGTGTGATATGCGGCGGAATCGCCGCACATCATGCTCTGATTTGGTCCAGATTTTGGTTGAATGTTTATGGTATGATTTGATCCTCCTTTACGCGTCTGGATTGATTCTTTCCATTCTTTTGAGCTCCGGATTAATTCCTTCATATATTTGGAGATTCACATTGATTTTTCTTTAGATTTTCTCCAAGATAATAAAAGCTACTCGTGAATTGCAATTAGGTCCTTGTCCTTTTGCAATTAAGTCCCCGGCTACTTTTGTGCTTAAGTCCTTGTTCTTTTTGCAATTAGGACTTGAATGCTTTTATGCTTAGATACATTTCCATTTGAAACCCGATAATCTTGAGCTTGGTCTTTATGATAGGAATGAGTCTTTTGCACGCGTTTATGCTCGGGATGTGGGTAAATTGCATTCAGGTCCCTGTATTCTGTAACTAAGACTAAACACATACCTTAGTAGCATTTATTGATATAAAAGCAATCTAAATGAAAGACATATGATGCAATGTATGCAATGCATCAAATACCCCCACACCTAGATTTTGCTAGTCCCTAGCAAAACAGAAAATAAGAAAAATAAAAACAGGGAAATCCTAACTCATTTTCGTAGGAATCACGGTTGCACTTAGCATGTGCAACAAGCCTTTAAACCCCCAAGTTGCCTTAGAGGATGAGTTTTGTCTCGTGAGGGTTTTCAGTTGACACACTCACAAAGTCTTGATTCAATATTCCATTAATAGCTCTCAATATCTTTACCTCAACCTTATACATCTCACTGAAAATTCTTGCATGCTCATTATACAATTCTAACTTATAAAAAGTTTGACTTGGTCTTTATTCCTCCAACATTCACACCACTAACCCTTCTACACATGTTATCACATAAATTATTTTGCACGCCTCCTCTGGTGGTGAAGTATCATTTGGATCAACCATGGCATGGATCATTCTTTTAGCTTTGGGCCTTGAGTATTATTTTTTTTCTTTTCTTCCGTGATTCAACACATTTGTTTTTTTGACACTTTTACCCTTTTTGCATTCGTGTAGCAAGTTTGGTCGATAATCCCGAGCTGGTAGACTCAAGTTACCGGGTTTCAAGATACCCCTACGGACCAGTGACTCAAAGGCTTGGGCTTTTGTAATCATTTTGCAAAATGTGTTTTCTTCACTTTATTCCTTTATTTTTATTTTCCTCAAGGCTTAATTGCTATTAGAAGTCCACACTTCCCAGTATATTTTCCTCAACCTCTGCTTTTTATCAACCACTTCAAAGATTTGATTCATCCAATTTAAGTGCATACATATCTTAAAGGGCAATGAGTTATTTCTTTGGAACTTAGATTTATGTCATAATTTCTACAAGCAGAACTATATAATAAGGAACAAAAACTCAATGCAATTTGTACGCAGATTTTGGTAGTTCAATCTTAAGCTATGTCATGGAATATTGATTTATTATTAATTTTTTTTTTACAAAACAAAAAAAAAAGATAGATATATACATAGATAAACACCCCCCCACACCTAAATCATGCATTGTCCTCAATGTATGCATAGATAAAATAAATGCACTTATTACCTGAGTCAGCTTGCGGTAGAGGGGTTGAGTCTGCTCAGAGTCAACCATAATCAGAATTGGATTGAATGACACCATGTTGATGCATGTATCGAGTTGAATTATTCCCCATGTTGACTTGAGGAAAAGATTCCACTCTTCTCACTTGTATTGGTTCGCTTATTTGCTCGAGTGATGGTGGTTGGGTATATGAATTACTCCCCTTTTTCTTACTTCCTTTTTTCTTTTGTGATGATTTATTTGATTCAGAAATCTGATAAATACGTGCTCTCATCACAACATCACTTGGGTTGCATATTATTTCTGGCTCACTATCAATATGAAAGATATTAAATTCAGCTTTTAAGTTCCCGAAAGATAATTGCATGAGCCCATTTCGACAGTTTATCAATGCTTCCGAAGTGGCTAAAAAGGGTCTGCCTAGAATTACAGGGATTTGTCGATTAGGATTTACAACAGGTTCAGTATCAAGTACGACAAAATCCACTGGATAAATGAAGTCACCAACCTTAATCAAAACGTCCTCTACTATACCTCTTGGTTTCTTAACAGAACAATCAGCAAATTGGAGGGTTGTCTTAGAGGGTTTTAGTGGACCAAGGTTGAGTTGCTCGTAGACAGAGAATGGGAGTAAGTTAACGCTTGCACCAAGGTCTAGAAGGGCTTTATTGATAAAAGTATCTCCTATTGAACATGAAATTGTGGGACACCCAGGGTCCTTATATTTTATAGGAGATGTGTTGGAAAGAATAGAGCATATGTTCGCAGTTAAGAATGCCTTCTTTAGTACATTCGTTTTTCTTTTTTTAGTGCACAAATCTTTTAAGAATTTAGCATAAGCAGGTATTTGTTGAATCATGTCTAGGAGTGGAATGTTCACCTTAACTTGCTTAAATACTTCCAAATTTTTCTCTATTTGTGCACTTGAGTTCTTTTTGAGTCTATTGGGGAATGGGGCTTTAGGAACATAGACTCGCTCAGGTTCAGGTTGAGCTACAGGTTCAGGTTGAGTAGGCGGGTTGGGTGTTTCATAATGGACGTCAGGTTCAATGGTCAGGTCATATGTGGTTGCTTGATGGTTAGATTGATTAGAAGTTCTAGGATTTACCACATTATTATCAATTTGTCTTCTGGACCGTAATGACACTACTGCATTAATTTGTTGGAACGGTCCCTCCTCATTAACCATTTGAACCGGTCTAGGGTTGTTATTTCCTAAAGGTGGTTGATAGGATTGATATGAATTATTAGATCTAGGGTTCACCTCAGGTTGACTTGTAAACCGACCCGTTTCAATTTCACCTACTATTTGTGCTAGTTGGCTGACTTGTGTCTCTAGCCTTTGGAAGGTCTGGTTGGTTGTTTGTATAAAGGTTTTCATCAAATTTTCCAAGCTTGTCAACCTAACCTCATGATCGTTATTGTTACTAAACCCAGAAGATGTATTATTTTGGACATACGGGTTTGGTTGTTGTCTAGGAGGTTGACCTTGTTGGTTTGATGAGAAATTGGAATTATTACGCCAACCAGAGTTATAGGTTGATGCGTAGGGGTCATTTCTAGCATGGTTATACGTGGCATTAACTTGTTCCCAGTCCGCACAATCCTCCATTACATGACCAGTCTGACCACATCTAGAGCAAGGGATAGACGATGCTTGATTCACTCGGGTTTGGGCTTGTAGCTCTAGACTTTCCATTCTGCGCATAAGGGTAGCTAGTTTTGCTACAGCCGCTATATTGGCATCTACAGCTAAGACACCTGGTCTGGGTTGACTTGCTATTCTAGATCCAATACTCGGGTTAAGAGGTGTTCTAGCATTCTCCCATTGCATACTGTTTTCAGCTAAATCCTCAAGAAAAGTCCAGGCATCATTTTCATTTTTCGACATGAAGTTCCCTTGGCTCACAGATTCTAGCATAACCCTAGATGTGGGTGTCAGTCCCTCATAAATAATTTGGCATAATTGCCATCTTGGAATTCCGTGATGAGGGCATTGGGTCAGTACACTTTTAAATCTTTCTAGAGAGGAATAGAACGGCTCGCTCTCAGACTGAATGAATGCAACAATTTCATTCCTAATCTTCATAGTCTTATGGTTGGGGAAATATTTTTTTAGAAATACTTGAACAAACTCAGCCCAACTCCTAATAGATCTTTCGGCTAGATTATATAGCCATTTCTTAGCGTCGTCCTTCAGTGCTAGAGGCACGAATTTCAGACACACTGCCTCCTCAGGGATATGCTGGTATTGCATAAGAGAGCAGATTTCCTCAAATTCTCTAAGGAAGAGATATGGGTCTTCCCTAGAGGTGAACTTAGACAGCATACTCATGTATTGTGCCTTAAGTTCGAAGTCGCGACCCGGTATGGTGGGCATAACGATGCACGATGGCTGAGCAGCCATCGTTGGGTAGCATCGATCCCTCAGAGTTATAGGTTGCACAACAGGTGGGTCCACGACGTTCTCACCCATTGGATCCGGGTGAGGTGGTGCAGCAGATGGATTGGGGCTAAGTTCCAGACTGGAATCTAGATGAACTCGTGAGAGTCGATTACTCAAGTCCCGAATCCAAATCTGAGTGCACCGGGTCGAATCAATTTTTGAATTCAAATTCGAAATTTAAATTCCAAATTTAATTTCAAGAATTAATTACAATTTTTTTTTTCGTTTTTTTTAATTTTTTTTATATAATAAAAATGGAAACAAACAATAGAAAGGTAAAGATGAGAAGGGAAAGAAGACTCAGACGAGAAGGGAAGCTTAACTCTAAAAGGTAAATTCAAGGGTTGGCCAAAAATTTCCTGAACAAGCACGGTTCAAACAATCCTAGACCTTGTGTCACTTAAATCTAGACGACTCCTAACTGGTTGAGTCGAATTAATTCGCTTGATTCACCTCCCTCACCAATCAAACCAAGTTGGCCAGTCAGTGTATAGCTAGTGGGGGCGCTTCCGACGGAGTCGGTGCCAATTAGACAACCACGTCGCTTGGAAGACTTTCGTCAACACAAAAACACTTTCTAGACACCAAATTGAATTCAATTAGCTTCAGGTCATAGCAAGTCAAACCAATCTCCTCCTTAATTGAGTCCGCGTCCTTAGGGGCCAATGTCTAATTGATTTTAAATTTAAGGCTTGGGTGACACTTTAGGATTGTGATTTGTGGGGCATGGAAGGGTGATGAAATCCCCACCGTATCTTTTCCTACGGAGTTGCCCTTAAGATAGTTTAACTTAGATCTAACAAAGATAGTCAAACAATTGTCTTTTTAATGGGGGCAATTGCAAGGTTGTATGCAAATTAAATTATATGCTTAAATGCAATCGTTAAAAACCGTGATACGTACCTTGCCTCCAACACTCTTCAACAGAAATTGATTTGCAAGAATTTAGCAAGAATAATGCAAACAAAACATTATATGATGCATGCACTAAGGTCTTTCTAATTTTGCCAATTTTAGGTCAGAGTTGAAATATTGCCAATTATGGAATTTTAAACCCTAACACGTGCAATTCTACGAAAGGAAACTTTTCAACAATTCAGATTTTACGAGAAAGGCAAGAAAAGTTACCTCCGCAATGCTCAGACAGGTTCACCGCCTACTCTCAGAGATTCCAGTAGCTCAATACGACCACCCGAAGATGCAGACGACGCCCTCAAAATTTGAAGACCGGATCCCTAGGTTGTGCGGCGATTCCGCCGCAAATACTCTTGGTGGTGCGGCGATTCCGCCGCCTAGATGGCTCAGATTGCGGTCAGATTTCACCGCGCGCTCTGTTGTCTCCTGAAACGCAAATCCAAATAGTTAGATCGCGCACACGATAAACAGAATATAATCGGAAATACAAAAACAACAAAATCTACGTCGCCTCCCCGGCAATGGCGCCAAAAACTTGATGAGAATTAAATTTATACCGCAAGTGCACGACGTCAATGAAGACGTAGCAAATACGGGTCGAACACAAGGAGGGAGAGATTTGTTATTAGTGTGATTTCGATTGGGGGAAAGAAGGAGAGAAGAGATAAATTGGGTTTTGAGATTTTTGGGTTTTAGTTATTTAAAGCAAGAAACAAAAACAATTAAAATTAAACAAGAACAAAGAGGTGAATTCCGTCGGGTGGAGGTTTAGATTTAAGGTTTAGATTAGAGAATTCTGAAACTTATAATAAATTACATTAGTTATAAAGTATTACATGATAAATGATTTAACATAAACTCAAGTAATCAAAACATACTAATACGAAATTAAAATAATAACTTTTATTCTCTTCTCATCACCCTAAATCCGTCACCTCCACCCTTTGGACGGAGTTAGAAACTCATGGAGGGAGGAAGAAGGGGTCCTAGAGGCATTACAAAAGAAAAGTAAAAACAAGAAATAAAAGACAGAATTTTATTACTAAAATAAAGAGTACAAAACTGAAAATAAAAACAACAACTAAAAACTAGGTCTAAGGCCAAGGACCCTTCTAACATCGTTCTCGGGGCTATTTATAGTTGTTACAAGAGACCTAAGTATAGAATTGGAGAGTACACGTGTCCAGACACGACTGGACAAAATTGGAGAACACGGATCGACTAGGGGGCGGCGGAATCGCCGCATGGTATGTGTGATATGCGACGGAATCGCCGCACATCATGCTCTGATTTGGTCCAGATTTTGGTTGAATGTTTATGGTATGATTTGATCCTCCTTTACGCGTCTGGATTGATTCTTTCCATTCTTTTGAGCTCCGGATTAATTCCTTCATATATTTGGAGATTCACATTGATTTTTCTTTAGATTTTCTCCAAGATAATAAAAGCTACTCGTGAATTGCAATTAGGTCCTTGTCCTTTTGCAATTAAGTCCCCGACTACTTTTGTGCTTAAGTCCTTGTTCTTTTTGCAATTAGGACTTGAATGCTTTTATGCTTAGATACATTTTCATTTGAAACCCGATAATCTTGAGCTTGGTCTTTATGATAGGAATGAGTCTTTTGCACGCTTTTATGCTCGGGATGTGGGTAAATTGCATTCAGGTCCCTGTATTCTGTAAATAAGACTAAACACATACCTTAGTAGCATTTATTGATATAAAAGCAATCTAAATGAAAGACATATGATGCAATGTATGCAATGCATCAACAATCTTCATTCACCTTCCTATACTTGCAGCCAAATTGGATAAAAACTAACTTACTCTAATGGTGGAAGTGGAGAAGAAGAGAAAAGGAAGAAAAAACCTTGCTATTTATAGAAGAAAGAGTGGTATAGATGAGTCTGTGAGCAATGCGACGAATGTAATAATTTTCTCTATAGTCTGTTGCACCCATATCAATTGAGTCCAATCAGCCCATTGGACCAAAATGATCCGCCAGTGGCAGATCAATTGATTCCAATCAGCCCAAGTTTTCTTCCGTAACATAAACATCATATTTTGCACGTGGGGTGCACTCCTGGTTCGAGCCTGTTTGTCTTAAATTGCCAAAATACTCATCATGATCATGGTTTGGAGGGTTTTTTGCTCCTGAAATGTTTTCCATGCGTTCAAGTCCCTCTGGATTTGAGATGGGTCCTTCCGGATTTGCAGATGGGTCCTTGTATATGAGTCATTCTTCTTACATTTAAGTCATTTTCTCTTCATTTCTCTTCTTTATTACCTAATACCTGAAATACCACAAACAAACACTCAAGTAACACAAAATTAGGGTAAAATAAAGGATATATAGCATGAATAGAATGTATGATATGCTACTAATCAAATACCCCCAGACTTACATTTTGATAGTCCCGAGCAAAACAAAGAAAAAGAAAAATGGAAGAAAGGAAAACAAACAAAAAATGAGGAAATCCTAACTCACTTTTGTAGGAATCACGGTTGCACTTAGCACGTGCAACAAGCCGTTAAACATCCTTGTTGCCAAGAAGGAGAAGTGGTGTCTCTTGAGGGTTTTAAGCGGATATACCGACAAAATCCAAACATCGATGCATTATTCAACCTAGCAACATGACTCGGTGGACCTACTTTTGTCGATCATTGGACATGGTAATCCTATAGGCCAACTCTATATATGTATCCAGTCCACACACCTTGCCTAGGGAACCATTTGTGCAAGTTAATTAAGGACTTAAGTGAAAGACATGAGTAACCTTAACATCCTCAAGTGATACAATGTGTAAAGTCCATTAAGGTTCTTATTTGTATTCTTTTTTTTCTTTTAGTTTTTAGTTTTTAGTTTTTTACTAGTTGGTGTTTAATTCTCTCAAGGTCGGGTTTCGTGCATCATTGCCTATGATGACTTACACTATCACGTACACCTTCCCCCAAATCTCCACATAAGGCGATCCCTACCACCTGTGTAACAGGAGTTCAGTCGGTGCATCCCAAGTCAGATGACTCGAAAACACATGACACTAAGTCTCATCGGACCTAATTTCCTGAATTATAGGAGCCGTGCGAGAAGAGCGAACACCTTACTCACTTATTTGTAATCTACAAATGAACCAAAACCTCTACACTTAAGGTTACAGAAAAGGAGTTTAAGGGTCATTGCCTAGGTCAAAAACTTCCTTATACTAACAGACACGAATTATTTGACTCACTAGGTTCAAGGTGGACTTCTTTGTTTATTTGAGTTTTGAAACCCTATGATTACTCTCCCCCCGAGAGAAAACCGGGGTGTATCCTTATGACTAGATAAGACCTAAAGTCGTTGTACTAGATATCCTAATGCATCATGTTCAAGCCAATTTTGGGAGCTTCCTTTTTAGTTTGTCTCTCAATGGTTTTGCACATGCTAAAGACACACAAACTTACAAACATTTTTTTCTTTCACAAACACATGGAGGTTTTGAAAGAAATGGAAAAAGTAAAGCACTAGGCAAGCAAAAGAAGACAAGTCACCTGATTGATCATTTTATTTAAACCGCAAGTGCACTGCCGCGTTGAAGCGGTGACAAATACGGGTCGTCCACTAAGAGGTGTGTTGACGCTTGGTTTGTGCAAAGGCGAGTGGTAAAAAAATGGAGAGAAAGATTGATTACACTAAACTACACTAAGATGCAAAAGGAAATAAAAGATAAACAATAAAACTAAACCCCATAGGAGGTAGAGAAATAATGTTAATAGAAAGATGTGTGTGTGTATTCAATTAAGCTCCTGACAACATGTAGTGCATGAAATCATAAAACTACATCCAACATTGCCTCCACATGAGTTAAGATAAGACTACATCATTAAAACATACATGACAATAATTAGAATGAAGCTAAATGAACTCATGTATAAAGACTAGACCCTACTATGCCTCCACATGAATTATGATAAGACTACATCATTAAAACATACAAGACATTAACTAAGGTAAAGGTAACAAGAGTACATACACTACAAATTGTGTTTCCAATATTAATTTCATCCATATCCTAACCTTATCATTCCCCATAAAATATGTCAACTAATCAAAGCATAAACTAAGCTTCATTCAAGAGCATTAACATATCAAAGATAAGAGTGAAAACCCATTATATGGTTATGGAAATCATATAAAGCTCAATGTATTAAGATAACACACACTTAATACACTACATGATCATATCACATATTTCTCCACCCCCAAGTGGGGATGAAACTACTCACTACTCATTACACTAACTATATTAGCAAAATGAAGCATAATACTGAAATGAAATTATACTAAGCAAGCAAGAAATACTAACTAAGCTTAAAAGGAAAGGAAAGACTAAACAAACATGCACAAATTAAAAGACAAGATTAAAAGAAACTAGAAGAATTATTTTATTAACAAATGACTCACATTGAAGGTATCATTCTTCTCCACCTTGAGTTTTTGCTTCAAGGCTCACTCCTTAGTAGAGAGAATGCCACCAAGCAATGGGTCCTTACAATGGAAGGTGAAGAGTTCTATTTATAGGCATGGAAAAAGCTGATCCGAGACAATCCCCCGATGTGAGACTAAACCAATACCAAAAATAGCCTAAACAAACATTAATACAAGTCCAGGCGAAATCTTAGCGGATCTGGGATGATCCAGACCGCCAATTGGCGGTTCCAGACCGCCAATTGGCGGTCTATAAGGCCCAAATCTGTCTGCTTTTTGTGTTGGGCTTTCCTTGAAGTATTCATTGGTCTTGGATGCATTTACTTGGTTTGTTGGAACTCCGACCCGAATCGAATTGCCAAAATACTCCCCATGATGGTGTGGAGTTTCCTGTTTTGCTCTTAGGTCCTTCGGTCTTACGATTAGGTCCTTCTCCCTTGCATCTTAGTCCCCAGGTCTCACAATTAAGTCATTTTTCCTGCTTTTGGGTCCTTTCATGACTTTTCTCTTCAAACCTCTTTATTCCTGAAAACTAAACATAAAACTCGTCACGTAACATTTTTTAGGTGTAAGATAATGGATATAAGATACAAATATAAACATGAAATGATGTCAATCATCACCCAATGATCATGACAAGAAGATATATCGATATTAAATGTTGTACACTAACATGACCCTAACAATACAAACAAATGAAAACAAAAAGGGTGAAAAATACTTGACTCCACATATATACAAATTTAAAGCACCCCCACACATGCATTGTCCTCAATGTATGCACGCATGATACTACATGTATTTTTGCATTAAAAATTATGATCTCACTAAACTTTGAAGCACAAGGAAATTTCTGTGGTCATGTTGATGGACACAAATCCGAATTTCCCCTAAAACCTGTGAGATACTTAAGAAGGGAGACAAATGTAAAACAAATAGGGCCCAAATACACAAGGATTGGAGTCCACAACAACCTATGCTCATTATTGAAGTATTTTTTTTCTTTTTTCTTTTTCAGAGAACTATGTACATTTATGGGCTCCCATCTTCATTTGTCAAGGGACATCAAATGGTAACCCGCCATCTCTCGAGCCCGAAATGCACTTGCATGGATTCACAACATGAGAAACATGAGAATTGTTGAGGTTTATGAACCAATGATGATGGTTCATGCCTCTCAAAACTGGGGTCTCTGAAATGAAATGGAAACCAATATGTTTCCATTCCGTGACAAAGTTGAGGGTCATCAATATATACCCTCCAACTGACATTCGGGTGCATATGAATTATTTCATCCACACAAAGTGACACCCTGGACTTATTACCCTGATGGTGAAGTCGAGAAACAGAATTGCTTGACCACCTGACACCCTTATAAATATTGTGGTCGTTTCTTGTCTCTTGAGAATCAGCAAGATAGGAAGCATGAATGAGAGGTGAATCTTCGGCTGGTTGTTTGAAGTGTAAGGTATCAGGTAGTTGATTCTTAACCCACATTGAATCCTCAACAGATACAGAGTGAAGAGCGAGTGGCCCAGAGGCCACACAAATTGTATTTTGTGGTTCAAAAGCCACATGATCGAAAGGATGTGGCTCAAAAGCCACATGATCGAAAGCCACACCATGAGAAATTAAAGCAAAGGAAAGATAAGATGCGTGCAACATCTACAGATGATGCATGACCTAGATGGCAAATAATCTAGTCTTTTGCTTTGAGTTTTAGGATCCAAGTTGTCTTAAAATGGGGATTGATTATTGATCTGGGGCAAACTACAAGTCACAACATGCCAAATTGAGCCCCAGACCTCTATACTGAAACCAGAAACAACAAAAAGAAAGGAGAGAGCAAGCTGAGCTCACCAGGTCGCCAGTTGGCGGTCCACCACCGTTGTTTGGCGGTATGTTTCTTTTTGTTTGCCTCCAAACTTCTCTTGGTGCTTCCCCTCGATACTGAAAAGTCCCTGCTATAACAAAAAACTAAAGACAAAAGGTTAAAGCCACTCGAATCGTCCAAACCAGAGTCTGGACAGAGCACCTTCCCGACAACGGTGCCAAAAACTTGATGTGTTCGTTTTAAATACCGCAAGTGCACGACGTCGGTGAAGACGTGGAAAATACGGGTCAATCCACAGGGAGGTGTGTCGACTCGAGTTCGTTCGAAGGCAAGTCGGAAAAGAGAGGAGAAGAAGTTGATTACGCTAAACTAGACTAAACTAAACTAAACTAAACTAGTAAGCACAAACAAGGAAATGAAAGCACGCAACAATGAAACTAAACTAAGACAACAAGCTGGAATTCAAGAATGGAAACACCTAAGCGGTGGAGTGTGCACACATATGAAGTTAAATAAGTGATGAATGACGCATGTAAGCATGTTTGTGTGTGTCATGCGTGTATCTTCATGTATAGGAAGTGTCTAAAGATTTGGCAAAACCTATCAATCCATTCACACAACGTATCAGCAATTACTACTTGATTAGCATAAGACTAGGCTCAGCTTGAGAAATGTCTAAAGGTATGACAAGACTCATCAAAAACCATGAACTCAAGTGAAGAACAAAGCTAACAAGGGAGGTGCCCACTACAACAGTTTTACCCTTTAGCCACGGTAGTTATCCGTGGTTGTAGCTATGTATCTGTTGCTATAGAACAACAACCACGAATTTTTACCGTGGCTATTGTTGGCGTCACTGTAGGGTATCAGCGATGGATTGTGTGACAGATGTGTACCATTACTGATACTTTTGGAGGGAAGAAATGGCAGGATGAAAAAGACCTTTAGTGATGGATTTTAAGACCTTTAGTGACGGCTTTGTCCAGTGGCTAAACGTTTTCTCAGGAAGAAAAAAAAATTCTCAGCATTTAATAAATCACTAATACACCTATATTTATAAACATATCTAGATTCATTCTAATAACTTACAACCGTGCAATAAATAAAACATAAACATGAACATATCCCTATTTTCAACATTCATAAATCACAATCTCAACAAACCATCATCATATATAACACATCTCTCAACAAAATACAAATGTTCAATTCATAACTATAAATGTGATTTAACTTGAAGTACGACAACTCGACAAGAGTATAAAAGTTCAACATAAATTTTCAGCATTGAATAAATCACTTGTACTCCTAAACTTATCAACATCCACAATTACATAACATTGTAAACCACAATCAAATTCTTATAAACAATTATATAATACAAAATTAATATGATCTTGTCAAATAACACTAACAATATTCAAATTGATATTTCATTCCAAATCAATATCCTAATTGACAAATAAATTGACAAATATTCCACTATTCACACATTTCATAAAATACAAACAAGTACTTTAACATTGATATAAGCATCTCAAAATTTTCAACGTTTACTTCTTCCACTCTTGTTCGAATAAAGCACAAATGCAGCACAAAACACTGTCACATTCAGCACAAATCACTACCAAAATAAGCCAAGATGCAGTCGAGTTGCAGTCAAAGATTCAATCCAGCAACTTCAGCACA
Organism: Triglochin maritima; assembly: GCA_963682175.1. Classification (NCBI taxonomy): domain Eukaryota; kingdom Viridiplantae; phylum Streptophyta; class Magnoliopsida; order Alismatales; family Juncaginaceae; genus Triglochin; species Triglochin maritima. The sequence goes on along the minus strand of OY821773.1, from coordinate 34,902,771 downwards.
CAAAATAACCCTTCAATTCAGTAAAAAAGCAGCCCAAATGTATCTCAAGCACAACTACAATTGCAACCCTTCCTCAATAAATGTCTATTCATATGTTAAATTTAGATTGGCACATGCAAACAGATACTCTCAAAATATTGTCCAATTTTCTTGTTTCATTCAGAAGCAACCCTTCTTCAATAAATGACAATACAGAGTTCTAGTAACTATGTCAATACTTGCACAAATGTAATTTACGTTGCAGAAAGAAAGAGAAAAAACAATGACATAAATTCTTGCAAGCAAAAGAAAACCATACCTGTGCAATTGAGTTAAAGCACTCGAGCAATGGGAAAAGATCCTTGTCGGAATTCGATAGTTATTGTCATTTTGCTATAAATAGAGGCTTCAAAATTTCAAGATACTTGGGTTGTAAAATTTTGATGCATTAACATTGAAGCAAGAGTGTAATATTGCAAAACACTAAATGGAAATTATAGGCAACTCATTTAAATAATGAAAACATGACACAAGCATTTTTTTTAAATTAACACTATAATCACAAAATAAAGCTACCATATTTGAATTTTCAGAACCTGATTAAGTTATGCACCATCTGCATCTGCCAAACTGTCAATAGCATCATATACAATTCTGAGATTGCGCGCCTCTAGATTGAATGAAACCAAACATCAATTTTAAAAAAATTAGGCATGGTTGAAGGGCCATCAGAATGTTACAAAAGACAGAAAACAAGAGACACCAAATGACAAGGATAAATGGATAAATGATATTTACCAAAAGCACATAGTAGGTGTTGCAAGATGATCTCCAAGTGTGGCACTAACATTCTACGGCTTCCTATCAGAAGATACAAGCTTTCCGGCCAATTTTGAATATTCCACTAATATTGTAACCAATATTTAAAAGATAAACTTGCATAACGGCTAATGAGTACGTCAGTCACTAAACAGAAACCCCACAATGTCACTGGACTTCATAGGTAGCAAAATTGTGAAGCATAATTATCAACAACCTAAACAGGACATGTTTAAGTAAATGTTGTATCAACATGTTAAGAAGGAAATGAAATTGGCAACATCATTTTCTAGCTAAATCCAACATAAAAGATTCATTAATGATACTTAGCATACTTTAACTCTTCACCAAGAAATCACAAAAATCAAGGACAAACGATGCCCTAAATTTTTTTTTTAAAGAAACAAAGATTACCCATTTCTAACTATAAATAGAACACAAAAATCGCCCAAATTGGAACAAAGAACACTCAAATCCAAAACAAACCATACATGGAAAACAAGTCTGAATCCCCCCAAATCAGACCTCACTGGGACAACGCCAACAAGGGAAGGGATAATGGCGACGTGAAATTGAAGTGAAGGACATTTTTTGAAGCATGTGTTTTCCATCCAAAATTTCTCCACCAAAATAACTTCAATCCCAACCAAACCCTAAGGAACCAAATCCCAGCAAGACAAATCAGAACAAGAAATCTAACCAAATTGGAATACGGACGATGAGGAGGGTGTGAGTGATGACCGACGAACAACGAGGGCGGCAAGAGAACGACGATTGTGGTGGGCGAACGACAAGGGCAGCGGAGGAACCACATGAGCGTGGAGTGAACGCCGTGGAGGTGGAAGAGGGACGGTCAAAGGTGTTGGCTTTTTGGCCTTAATCTTATGTTTTGATGATTTAATCAACCGAATCTTAATTAGAGTAGCACACACTATGCATTGCATATATATTGTATTGTGCTAACCTCTACAGGTGATCAAGACTCAAGAAACAAGGAAATGAAGTCAAGACATGTAATTAAAGCTAAATCGAAGACATGTAATCTTAATTTCTTTTGAGTCTTAGGAACAAAGTGTAATTGAGCATACTTGATCTAAAATCAACTTAATCACACACTAGGTTCCCTATAGAAGTCACACACAAAATTTCACATTATTTAGACTTCAATAGATCACCCAAACTTAGACAGGAAAACACCAAAACCTGAATTGCAAAAGTCTGCCCACATTCGGTCGACCGTAACGTGCCGTTCGGTCGACCGAATGATCAATTAATCCTGTTTGTGTTTCCCTGTCTAGTTTCGGTCGACCGCACCATATCTTTCGGTCGACCGTCAGACCTTATTTTCCCGACCGTTATTTTGTCGTATATACCCAATGATCGTATTCGTATTAATCAAAATATACCCCTTATACATTTTATGTATCGGTCGACCGAGGACCAAGATCGGTCGACGGAATGAGCGTGTCCAGACAAACCAGAATCTCCTGTCCAAAATCGGTCGACCGGAAGAACCTATTTCGGTCGACCGTTCACATATTTGTTGTCAACCCCAATGTACCGGGACGAAATCGGTCGACCGAACCCTCTTAGTGTGTTCGACCAATGACTTAAGTTTTCTTAAGTCGTAGCGTTGGGCGGTCGACCGTTGCTTAACCGGTCGACCGAACTGAGTGTAAAACTGCCTAACGGTCGACCGATTGTCCCTATCCGGTCGACCGAATTCAGCCAGAATTGGGTTCTGAACTTTCTGTTTTGTGTAATCACACTTCAACTCATACCCAATCAATCCCAACGGCTCTATTCTCTCTAATGCCTATATAAGGAGTTGTAAAACACATTTTAACACAACTCTCCCACTACAAACTTGTCCCAAACTTTAGAGAGAATCCCAAACACTCAAAGCTACAAACCTTCCACACTTAGTGATCATTTCTTAATCCTACTCAAGTGTGCTCAAGATTTAGAGAGTGTTGCTCCACTCAAGTTCTCATTTGTTGTCAAAAGAGTAAAGGCTCCGGTGAAAGCCCGAAGCATCCTTCTCGGATTGTGAGAAGAGGATTCCAAGCTCGGCGAGAGTTGTTCGCGAGTTTGACGGTTGTAAGGCGTTGTCTCCCGGCCCGGAACGGGGAGCGGATAGTAAAGTCGTAGGCGGAGCTCGGTGATCCGAGCGGAGCTTGCAAGAGAGGATTAGGACCCGGGTGGGGTGCCGAACCTCTATAGAAACCGACCCGACTTCTTGTGGTTTGCATATTTCCTACACTTGCTTGTTTTGTTTTAAATTTCCGCTGCGCATATCGATTGCTTAAACAAGAAGGTGATTAGATTAAAAAGTGATTAGTGAACCCATAACCCACACGATCCTACAAAAGGCGTAGCAGGGCGGGTTGGAGAAGGGACTTCAGACGATGGCAAATGTTTGCGGTTTTTTGTGATTTGCGGGAGTGGGGGGCGAGGGGTCGGTTTTGTTTTTGGCTTAAAAGGATCTGCCACGGGAATCACACGTTTCCATCGCTGATTTAATAAATCAACCCCAGATATTTTAGCCACCATTTAACCAACCCAACCGTGGCTAAAACTCTACTTTCTTGTAGTGGTCTAAATCTTATGGCACAACCCATCAAAACAAAGTTTCTTCAATCAATAAAGCAAGCAAACACAAATACAAACACATATCTAGCATGTAACATATTCAACAAGAAATTTCAGTCAATAAACATGAGGAAACTGATTGACATCATTTCATGCTTACATTTGCATCTTATATCAATTATCTTTCACCTAAACAATGCTACGTGACGAGTTTTATGTTTGCATTTCAAAAATAAAGATGTTTGAAGAGAATAAGCATCAAATGACCCAAAAGCATGAAAAAGGACTGAGTTAAAAGACTCGAGGACTAAGATGCAATATCAAAGGACCTGAATGAAAGATCGAAGGACCAATGAGCAAACAAGAATACTTCACACAATCATGGGGAGTATTTTGGCAATTCTATTCGGGTCGGAGCTCCAACAAGTCAAGTAGATGCATTAAAGACAAACAATACCATCATGGAAAGCCCAGATGAAAGCCAGACCGATCTGGATCCTGTAGACCGCTAATTGGCGGTCTGGGTTGCTCCGGATCCGCGGAGATGTTTGTGGGTTGTGTATTAGAGCGTATTTAGTCTATATTTGGTATTTGTTTAGTCCCATACCGAGGGATTGTCCCGGATTATCTTTTTCTATGGCTATAAATAGAACTCTTCACCTTCTATTGTAATAACTCATTTCTTGGTGGCATTCTCTCTACTTGGAGCAAGCCTTGAAACAAAACTCAAGGTGGAGAAGAATGCTACCTTCAATGTGAGTCATTTTTAATAAAATAATTGTTCTTAGTTTCTTTTAATCTTGTCTTTTAATTTTTGCATGCTTCTTTACTTTCCTTTCCTTTTAGCTTATTTAATATTTTTTGCTTGCTTAGGTTAATTTCATTTGAGTACAATATTTCATTTTGTTAATGTAGTTAATGTAATGATTAGTGAGTAGTTCCATCCCCATTTGGGGGGTGGAGAAATATGTGATGTGATTATGTGATGTATTAGGTGTGTGTTATCTTAATAATTTGAACCTTATATGACTTCCATAACCATCTAATTGGATTTCACTCTTGTCTTTGATATGCTAATACTCACTAAACATCTAATTGGATTTCACTTTTGGCCCAAATGCGCTCAAATTTCTCCAGTGTCGAGGTTTTATTTTAAACCGCAAGTGCACGGCCGCGATGAAGCGGTGGCAAGTACGGGTCGTCCTCAGGGAGGTGAGCAGCCTCTTGTTTGCACGAAATCAAGTGACGAAAATAATGGAGAAGAGAGTTGGTTACACTACTCTACACTAAACTACGCTAAGAAGTACGAAATGCGAAAGAAAGAAATAAACGATCAAATAAAAACTAAGCTAAGAACAAAATAGAAGTGCTGGAATTTCAGGAATGGAAAACCCCTAAGGGGTGGAGTGAGTGCACACAAGCAAAGAGGTGGGTGTAGAATACATTCTTTAAGCACATGAAGGTGGTGTTTATCAAGCATAGGAATTGTCTAAATGTTATGGCAAAACCTATCAATCTATACACCAACTTGGTTGATTAACATTTACATATGCAAGTTGTTTATTTCAGAACCTAAACAAGCATGAGAGGTGTCTAATCATTTTGGCAAAACTCATCAAGTTATAAATTCTATCCTAAACAAGCAAGCATACATTCATGTTTAATCAACACATTGAAATTAAAGCATTCATCCCATTCTCTAATGCATGTATGTACATCTACTCCACCCCCAAAGGGGATGGAACTACTCACTAAACATTACACTAATTATTAAACTATGGAAAGAAAGCATATTAAAACTAAGCTAGAATTAAAAGACGATTAAACTAAAACATGCACAAACAATAAAAGAAGCATAAAATAAACAATGAAAGAAACACAAAACTTTATTGATAAAATGACTCACATTAAGAGTAGCATCCTCCTACTTTAGTGTGTGCTTCAAGGCCTCACTTCTAGTAGGAAGAATAGCCACTTAAAATATGGAGTCATTACAATGGAAGGTGAAGAGTTCTATTTATAGCCATGGAAAAAGCTAATCCGGGACAATCCCCCGATGTGGGACTAAACAGATACCACAAATAGCCTAAACATCCTCTAAGACATGTGCTGGAGAAATTTGAGCGCATTTGGGCCAAAAGTGACCGCCAATTAGTGGTCTTGGACCGCTAATTAGCGGTCTACAGTGTCCGGATCGGTCTGGAATTTCTTGTGGGCTTTTCTGGAAGGCTTTGTTGGTATGTGATGCATCTAGTTTGCATGTTGGAGCTCCGACCCGAATAGAATTGCCAAAATACTCCCCATGATGGTGAGGAGTATTCTGTTTTGCTCTTAGGTCCTTCGGTCTTGCATTCAGGTCCTTCTTCCTTGCATCTTGGTCCACAGATCTCACAATTCAGTCCTTTTTCCCAGCTTTTGGGTCCTTTTATGCTTCATCTCTTCAAACCTATTTATTCCTAAAAACTAAACATAAAACTCGTAACATAGCATTATTTAGGTGAAAGATAATGGATATAAGATACAAATATGAGCATGAAATGATGTCAATCAAATACCCCCACACCTAACTTTTGCTAGTCCCGAGCAAAACAAAGAAAGAGAAAAGCATGCGAAAAAAAACAAGAAATCCTAACTCACTTTCGTAGGAATCACGGTTGCACTTAGCACGTGCAACAAGCCGTTAAACCTCCTTGTCGCCAAGGAGGAGGAGTGTTGTCTCCTGAGGGTTTTCAACGGATATACCCACAAAATCCGAACAAGATGCATTAATCAATCTAGCTACACGACTCGTTGACTTATTTTGTCGATCATGGGATGCGGTAATACTACGGGTCGACTCTATATATGTAATCAGTCCACACACCTAGCCTAATGAGTTATTCGTGAGAGTTAACTAAGGAATTAAGTGAAAGACATGGGCAACCTTAACTTCTGAATGTGATACAACGTGTAAAGTCCATTTTGGTTCTTATTTGACTCTTTTTTTTCTTTTTTTTTCTTTTTCTTTGGAGCATTTATTGGTTGGTGTTTGATTCTCCCAGGGTCAGGTTTCGTGCATCATTGCCTATGAGGACTTACACTATCACGTACACCTTCCCCCAAATCTCCACATAGGGCGATCCCTACCACCCGTGTAACGGGAGTTCGGTCGGTGCATCCCAAGTCAGATGACTCGAAAGCACCAGGCACAAAGTCCCCTCAGACCTACTTTCCCGAGTGATAGGAGCCGTGCGAGAAGAGAGAACACCACTTATTCATTTATCTACATGGGAACCAAAACCCCTACACTTAAGTTTCACAAAAAGAGATTAAGGGCCCTTGACTACGACAAACTTCCTTATACTAACAGACACGAATTATTTGACTCACTAGGTTCAGGGTGGACTTCTTTAAATGTTTGAGTACTGAAACCCTATGATTACACGCCCCCCAAGGGAAAACCGGGGTGCATCCTAATGACTCGATAAGACCTAAAGCCAGTAAACTAGAAATCCTAATGCATCAAGTTCAAGACAATTTTGGGAGCTTTCTTTTTACTTTGCCTCTCAACGGTTTTGCACATGCTAAACACACGCAAAACCCAAAAAAACATTTTCTTTCGCAAACACATGAAGATTTTGAAAGAAATGTGAAAATTTTAAAGCACTCGGCAAGCAAAAGAAGACAAGTCACCCAAGGATCATGGCAAGCAGATATATCAATGTTAAATGCGGCACACTAACATGACCCTAACAATACAAACAAAAGAAAATAAAACCAAAGGAAAAAGACTCGACTATGTACACACCTAAAACACCCCCCCACACCTACTTCATGCATTGTCCTCAATAAATGGGAACAAGATACTACATGGATACATGCATGAAAAAGGAAAAATCTCACCAACATGAAGTACAAAAGGACGTTCAGGGTCATGTTGATGGACACAAACCCAAATTCCTTCAAAACCTGTGAGAAGCTGAAGAAGGGAGATAAATACGTGAAGAGATTGGGCCCAAGTACACAAGGGTTGGGACCCACAACAATCGATGCTCACTGAAGGAGTCTTTTATTACACACTTTTTTTTTTCTTTTTTTTTCTTTTTTTTGTTTTTTTTGTTTTTTTGAAAGATATATACATCAACCAAGATATTCTCATAATCATTTGGTCAAGGAACATCAAATGAGAACATCAAGTCAGGAGGACCAGAGACTTGCCGAGATGGGCAAACTCCACTGGTGCTCTGAGGTGTCATGAGGGGTGAAAGGTCAAAGCTGAAAGGCTCGAACCCCTCATGATATTGGTTGGGTGTGGGCAACAAAGAATGAAGTTTAGTTGCCTCACTAGGGTTTAATTGCTCATCGAAGAAAACCCTCCAACCAATAGGCGGGTGCATCGGAATGAGTTCCTCAGGCTCATTCGATGGATGCAACAGACTTGCATCACTAAGGATGGGGCTTCTCCCCAAGTCATCCAACAAGGACCTCCCACCATCATTTAGATCATCAAGCATAAGCTCGGTCATAGGTGGGTCCTTGTTGGAGTCAATATGAAGCTCAAATGGCTCAATGGCCATGGGACATGAGGTAGAGACACCTTCTGGTCTAGGCCTATGGTGAGGTGTCTCACTCTCACTAGTACTCTCAACTGAATCATGCAACGAACACTCCCTTTGGACATTCATGTTCGAGGCCAGCTCACTCTGTTGCATTGCAAAGACAGGCAATGAGTCTTCGCTGAGCCTACAAACATTCTCAACGGCCTGCATTGGTGTTAGAGGTGTTCGTTGGTTTTGTGGTGCTTTCTCCAATTGGCGGATGAGATTGAGATTTAAAGGTTCATCCATGGGTTCCTGTTGCCTACCAGAGTTGAACACATGAAACTCGGCACTCATGTTACCGAATGAGAGCTTCATGAGACCATTTCTACAATTAATCAAGGCATTGGAGGTTGCCAGAAATGGTCTACCCAAAATCAAAGGTATTTGAGAGTGGGTGTTCGCAACAGGATTGGTATCGAGGACAACAAAATCGACTGGAAATATAAAATCTCCAACTTTGATAAGCACATCCTCGATAATCCCCATGGGAATACGAATGGATCTATCCGCCAATTGGAGGGTGATCTTAGTTGGTTTCAATTCTCCCAAGTTCAACTTTTGATAAACAGAAAATGGGAGGAGGTTGACCGCTGATCCTAAATCAAGCAAAACATTGCTCAATCTAGTGTCCCCTATCGTACACTGAATAGTAGGACACCCAGGGTCCTTGTATTTTGTGTAGGTAGGATTGGACAAAAGTGAGCTGATATTTGCAGCCAAGAATGCTTTCTTAGGAACATTGGTCTTCCTCTTAGTTGTGCAGAGATCCTTCAACACTTTGGCATATTGAGGTATTTGTTGGATGACATCCAACAAGGGGATATTAACCTTTACTTGCTTAAACACCTCTACTATCTTGTCCATGTTGTCACTCTGCTTTTTGTTTAACCTACTTGGATAGGGAGCTTTTGGCAGGTAGGTTTTCTGCTGTGCCTGAGAAGAAACCTTTGGTGTATTACCCTCACCCTCAGCTTCTTCTTCACCACCATTCCCACTGGGGGGCTGCATAGATGGTGGTGGGTGTGGCAAGGAAATGTGATTGTCAACCTGTTTTCCATTCCTTAAGGTCACAATGGAATTGACATGGTGAACAGGTTCCTCCACATGGTTCACTTGCCTCCCCCGAGGTACCACATTCTCATTTTGCATTTGTTGTTGTTGGTACATGCGGGGGTTAGCCTCAGGCTGGCTAGGAAAAGACCCTCTCTCTCTTTCATGTACAGACTGAGCCAATTGACCCATCTGAAGCTCTAGAGATTTCATGGTCTGCTGATTTGAAGTGAGAACTTGACTTGTGGTAGACATAAAATTTTTCATTGAGTTTTCAAGTCCACGAGTCAAGGTCTCAAGCGAATTGAATCGGGTTTCCCAAATTCCAATAATATGGAAACCCGATTCAATTCGCTTGAGACCTTGACTCGTGGACTTGAAAACTCAATGAAAATTTTTATGTCTACCACAAGTCAAGTTCTCACTTCAAATCAGCAGACCATGAAATCTCTAGAGCTTCAGATGGGTCAATTGGCTCAGTCTGTACATGAAAGAGAGAGGGTCTTTTCCTAGCCAGCCTGAGGCTAACCCCCGCATGTACCAACAACAACAAATGCAAAATGAGAATGTGGTACCTCGGGGGAGGCAAGTGAACCATGTGGAGGAACCTGTTCACCATGTCAATTCCATTGTGACCTTAAGGAATGGAAAACAGGTTGACAATCACATTTCCTTGCCACACCCACCACCATCTATGCAGCCCCCCAGTGGGAATGGTGGTGAAGAAGAAGCTGAGGGTGAGGGTAATACACCAAAGCTTTCTTCTCAGGCACAGCAGAAAACCTACCTGCCAAAAGCTCCCTATCCAAGTAGGTTAAACAAAAAGCAGAGTGACAACATGGACAAGATAGTAGAGGTGTTTAAGCAAGTAAAGGTTAATATCCCCTTGTTGGATGTCATCCAACAAATACCTCAATATGCCAAAGTGTTGAAGGATCTCTGCACAACTAAGAGGAAGACCAATGTTCCTAAGAAAGCATTCTTGGCTGCAAATATCAGCTCACTTTTGTCCAATCCTACCTACACAAAATACAAGGACCCTGGGTGTCCTACTATTCAGTGTACGATAGGGGACACTAGATTGAGCAATGTTTTGCTTGATTTAGGATCAGCGGTCAACCTCCTCCCATTTTCTGTTTATCAAAAGTTGAACTTGGGAGAATTGAAACCAACTAAGATCACCCTCCAATTGGCGGATAGATCCATTCGTATTCCCATGGGGATTATCGAGGATGTGCTTATCAAAGTTGGAGATTTTATATTTCCAGTCGATTTTGTTGTCCTCGATACCAATCCTGTTGCGAACACCCACTCTCAAATACCTTTGATTTTGGGTAGACCATTTCTGGCAACCTCCAATGCCTTGATTAATTGTAGAAATGGTCTCATGAAGCTCTCATTCGGTAACATGAGTGCCGAGTTTCATGTGTTCAACTCTGGTAGGCAACAGGAACCCATGGATGAACCTTTAAATCTCAATCTCATCCGCCAATTGGAGAAAGCACCACAAAACCAACGAACACCTCTAACACCAATGCAGGCCGTTGAGAATGTTTGTAGGCTCAGCGAAGACTCATTGCCTGTCTTTGCAATGCAACAGAGTGAGCTGGCCTCGAACATGAATGTCCAAAGGGAGTGTTCGTTGCATGATTCAGTTGAGAGTACTAGTGAGAGTGAGACACCTCACCATATGCCTAGACCAGAAGGTGTCTCTACCTCATGTCCCATGGCCATTGAGCCATTTGAGCTTCATATTGACTCCAACAAGGACCCACCTATGACCGAGCTTATGCTTGATGATCTAAATGATGGTGGGAGGTCCTTGTTGGATGACTTGGGGAGAAGCCCCATCCTTAGTGATGCAAGTCTGTTGCATCCATCGAATGAGCCTAAGGAACTCATTCCGATGCACCCGCCTATTGGTTGGAGGGTTTTCTTCGATGAGCAATTAAACCCTAGTGAGGCAACACAACTTCATTCTTTGTTGCCCACACCCAACCAATATCATGAGGGGTTCGAGCCTTTCAGCTTTGACCTTTCACCCCTCATGACACCTCAGAGCACCAGTGGAGTTTGCCCATCTCGGCAAGTCTCTGGTCCTCCTGACTTGATGTTCTCATTTGATGTTCCTTGACCAAATGATTATGAGAATAGTAGGGTATAGTCTTTATACTTGAGTTCATGTAGCTTCATTCCAATTATTGCCTTGTATGTTTTAATGATGTAGTCTTATCTTAATTCATGTAGAGGCAAAGTTGGATGTAGTTTTATGATTTCATACAATACATGTTGTGATGAGCTTAATGAACACACACACACTCTTTTATGTTCACACTATTTCTCTACCCCCTTTTGGGGTTTAGTTTCATAGTTTCTTCTCAATTTAATTTCAGCTTTGTAGTGTAGTTTAGTGTAACCAACCTTTCTCTCTTTCTTTTACCTCTCGCCTTCGAACAAACCAAGTGTCGACACACCTCCCAGTGGACGACCCGTATTTGCCACCGCTTCAACGCGGCCGTGCACTTGCGGTTAAATATAAAACGATCAATCAAGTTTTTGGCGCCGTTGCCGGGGATCGAACCCGGGTCACCCGCGTGACAGGCGGGAATACTTACCCCATTGCTTGGTGGCATTCTCTCTACTAAGGAGTGAGCCTTGAAGCAAAAACTCAAGGTGGAGAAGAATGCTACCTTCAATGTGAGTCATTTTGTTAATAAAATAATTCTTCTAGTTTATTTAAATCTTGTCTTTTAATTTGTGCATGTTTGTTTAGTCTTTCCTTTCCTTTTATGTTTCTTTAATGCTTCTTGCCTTCTTAGTTAACTTTCATTTCAGTATTATGCTTTCTTTTGCTAGTATAGTTAGTGTAATGAGTAGTGAGTAGTTCCATCCCCATTTGGGGGGTGGAGAAATATGTGATATAATCATGTAGTGTATTAAGTGTGTGTTATCTTTATCCCTTGAGCTTTATATGATTTCCATAACCATCGAAATGGTCTCCACTCTTATCTTTGATATGCTAATGCTCTTGAATGAAGCTTAGCTTATGCTTTGATTAGTGGACCTATTTTATGGGGAATGATAAGGTTAGGATATGGATGAAGTTAATATTGGAAACACAATTTGTAGTGTATGTTCTCTTGTTGCCTTTACCTTAGCTAATGTCTTGTATGTTTTAATGATGTAGTGAAATCTTAATTCATGTAGAGGCATAGTAGGGTATAGTCTTTATACTTGAGTTCATGTAGCTTCATTCCAATTATTGCCTTGTATGTTTTAATGATGTAGTCTTATCTTAATTCATGTAGAGGCAAAGTTGGATGTAGTTTTATGATTTCATACAATACATGTTCTGATAAGCTTAATGAACACACACACACTCTTTTATGTTCACACTATTTCTCTACCCCCTTTTGGGGTTTAGTTTCATAGTTTCTTCTCAATTTAATTTCAGCTTTGTAGTGTAGTTTAGTGTAACCAACCTTTCTCTCTTTCTTTTACCTCTCGCCTTCGAACAAACCAAGTGTCGACACACCTCCCAGTGGACGACCCGTATTTGCCACCGCTTCAACGCGGCCGTGCACTTGCGGTTAAATATAAAACGATCAATCAAGTTTTTGGCGCCGTTGCAGGGGAGGTGCTCTGTCCAGACCTTGGTTTGGACGATTCGAGGGGTTTTTAATTTTTTGTTTTCAGTTTTTCTTAGTTTCAGGGAACAATCTGATCAAGGGGAGGCTACGGGGAAAATCTGAGGACCAGAAGACCATAAGGGACCGCCAATCAGCGGTTGTAGACCGCCAATTGGCGGCCTGGTGAGGGCTTCTTTCCTTCAAATTTCTCATGATAGTTAGTGCTGTAATATGTGTTATCTGGGAGTCCTATTTTGCATGCTATGACTTCTAGTTTTCTCCCAGATCATTAATCACTCCCCCTTTAATCAACTTGGACCATAAAACTCAAAGCAAAAGATTAGACTTCTTGCCATCTAGGTCATGCATCATATGTAGACCTTGCATGCATCTTTCTTTTCTTTGCTTTACATTTTGTCATTGATTGCTGGAGCGAGGTACGCATTCCTTATCACTCATTCACGCATTAGGACATTCATTAGTGAGTAAGGTTTGCATCGAAACAAGAGTGAGGTGAGTGCTTGTTTGGTGAGTTGCTTGCTAGCCTAAGATTTCAAAACATCTTTAAGGGGCATTACCTATAGACTTCAAAGATAAGGTGGGGGATTTCATCACCCCTCCCTTAGCCTCAAAAAGCACACTCAAGTAAAGCCTTAACTAAAAGCAAGTAGACATTGGCCCTAGGAATTCGGACGCACTAGGAGAGTAATCTAGTTGAGACCGCCATGACCTGATCGGCGTTGCCTACCTTGTCGATAGTAGGAGGTACTGGATCTCCGGATCTGGTATCACTTGCTGGGCATTGTGGTCCTCGTTGTAGGGAGGTGAGGCGTGTCGAGGCTAGTGACCTCGAAGTTAGGCGTCGTCTAGCCTAAGGACCCATTGCCTTACATTGTTTGAGCCATGCTATCTAGTTAGGCTTCTACCTTCACCCTGTACCCTCGCTAGCTCTAGGGATTCTTCCCTTCTCCTCTGAGTCATCTTCTTCTCACCTTCTTCTACGTTATAGTCTCCTCCCCTTTACACTCTCTGTTAGCGTTTAGGGTCGAGTCGAGCACTTTTTGCGAGCTTAGCCTCGTGGTGGCGAGAGTGATCGACTCGAGAGTTTTTCTTGAGATGGATGGTTACATGGGCGACCATTCATATCATTGTTGGGACCAGGACGATTCTCCCTGGTATTCCGGACCCATGCAACCTGGGGTGGCTCAGACGAACACCCCGTACGGTTGGGATGATCTTCATTATGTGACTGAGCAATCTTCATATAGGGGTGATATGAGAGAGGCACCGACGGCTAGATCTCCATCTAGTTATGTTGGATCATACTCTGGGCAACAAACTTTGGCCTCTTTCATGCATGCGGTAGACGACATGAGTGCACCAGTGACTCCAGTAGCCATACCGTGCGATTGTTGTAGGTTGAGTGGTCATAATATCGGGGAATGTCCTTATGTTCCCCCAGAGCCTGAGTATGAGCATACATTTTCCCAAAATGCTCAATATGACCATTACGCATCCGCGTACATCCCGAGAGTGATGGATTCATGGGGAAACAATTCTTATTCAAATTCTTATACTTCATATTCACCCCAGTATCCTCCTCTCGAATACCCAGAATTCTACCAGCACCCCACTCCAAATCATTGGACTCATTCTCAGCCCATCAACACCCAACCTCAAAATTTCCCAAGCTCTGACTTGGACCTCATCGTTGACCGCATACCTGATTCCTTGAAACAAACTTTCCTTACGTTCATGGGAACCACTCAACAGTCCATACAAAATATGACACTGCAAGTGAGTCAAATGTCGCAGAAATTACGTGAATGTGAGGAGAGTAACCTTTCTTGTCAACATGAGGATTCTTCTTTTGATATCGAACCACCACCACATCCACAAATTCAAAGCACAACCTTTCAAAGTCAAACTCCTAGTCAGTCTGAGGGACTTGGGGTTTCAATTCACGATCACTTAGTGGAGGATTCGATTCAAATTAAGAATAACTTGGACCAGCTTCATTATGAGTAGGCACAGGATTGTGCCTTATCTTTTTGTCCCGTGGCCCTTGAGCCACATGATCTTCATATTGTGCCTCTTAAGGACTCACCTCTGGTGGAGCAAGATCTCTCTAGTACCCTCAATTTCAAACAACCTGATGAGAGTTTGCCTCTCACTATTGTTCCTGATCATCTTGGAAATGATGGAACATCAAACAACTACATTGCTCATGAGGGTATTAGGAGTTCCTTGGAGGATACTTTGGGTATGAGACCCACTTCCTGTTCTCCTGGTGAGTTGGACATGCATAACGAGGTACTTGACCTCGTTCCGACCCACCAGCCTGTTGGTTGGAGAGTTTGGATTGATGATCATAACTTCAGTTCCGCAACGGGAGATATTTTTCTTCCGTTGCCCCTTATTTCCCAAACTCTCGAGAGGTTCAAGCTCTTTCAGTTTGATCCTTTGAATGAGACGCCTTTGCGTCCAATTCATGAACCTCTCATTTCGTCTGGTGCTCTTTGTGAAGGGGGCCCACGCATGCGTATTCTGGCCCCGCGTGGTGTCATGTTCCCTTTCCAAGTGCATTGACCCACTCTTGAGGTTCCCATTTGATGTCTTTTGACAAATGAAGATGGGAACTTATGTTTGTACATAGTTATATAAAAAAAAGAAAAAAAAGAAAAGAAAAAGAAAAAAAAGAAGTACAATAAAAGACTCCTTCAGTGAGCATCGATTGTTGTGAGCCCCAACCCTTGTGTATTTGGGCTCCATTTCTTTCACGTATTTGTATCCCTTCTTTAGCATCTCACAGGTTTTGAGGGAAGTTGGGTTGTGTCCATCAACATAGCCATGAACTTCCTTGTGTACTTCACGTTGGTGAGATCTCTTCTGTTTCATGCATGCATCCATGTAGTATCTTGCTTGCATTCATTGAGGACAATGCATGAAGTAGGTGTGGGGGGGTGTTTTACGTGTGTACATAGTTGAGTTTTTTTCCTTTGATTTTGTTTTCTTTTGTTTGCATTGTTAGGGTCATGATAGTGTGCTGCATTTAATATCGATATATCTGATTGCCATGATCTTTTGGTGACTTGTCTTCTTTTGCTTGCCTAGTGCTTCAAAATTTTCACATTTCTTTCAAAATCTTCATGTGTTTTCGAAAGAAAATGTTTTGTGGGTTTTGCGTGTGTTTAGCATGTGCAAAACCGTTGAGAGGCAAAGTAAAAAGAAAGCTCCCAAAATTGTCTTGAACATGATGCATTAGGATATCTAGTACGTGGCTTTAGGATTTATCGAGTCGTTAGGATGCACCCCAGTTTTCCTTTGGGGGTGAGTAATCATAGGGTTTCAGTGCTCAAACATTCAAAGAAGTCCACCCTGAACCTAGTGAGTCAATAATTCGTGTTTGTTAATTTAGGAAGTTTGTTGTAGTCAAGGACCCTCTTAATCTTGTTGTGAGACATTAGTGTAGGGGTTTTGGTTCATGTGTAGATAAGAAATAAGTGAGTAGATGTTCTCTCTTCTCGCACGGCTCCTAACACTCGGGAAAGTAGGTCTGAAGGGACTTTGTGCCTGGTGCTTTCGGGTCATCTGACTTGGGATGCGCCGACCGAACTCCCGTTACACGGGTGGTAGGGATTGCCCTATGTGGAGATTTGGGGAAAGGTGTACGTGATAGTGTAAGTCCTCATGGGCAATGATGCACGAAACCTGACCCTGGGAGAATGAAGCTCCAACTAATAAAAAGAAAAAAAAAATGTGTGAAAAGAAACAAAAAGAAAAAAAATGTTAATGCAAATAAGAACCTTAATGGACCTTACACTTTGTATCACTTGAGGATGTTGAGGTTGTCCATGTCTTTCACCTAATTCCTTATTTAACTTGCATGAATGGCTTATTAGGCTAGGTGTGGACTGATTACCTTTATAGAGTCGGCCCGTAGGATTACCGCGTCCAATGATCGACAAAATATTTCCAACGAGTCGAGGTCTAGATTGAATAATGCATCTTGTTCGGATTTTGTGGGTATATCCGCTGAAAACCCTCAGGAGACAACACTCCTCCTCCTTGGCAACAAAGAGGTTTAACGGCTTGTTGCACGTGCTAAGTGCAACCGTGATTCCTACGAAAGTGAGTTAGGATTTCTTGTTTCTCGTTTGTTTTTCTCTTTCTTTGTTTTGCTCGAGACTAGCAAAAACTTAGGCGTGGGGGTATTTGATTGACATCATTTCATGCTCATATTTGTATCTTATATCCATTATCTTACACCTAAGCAATGCTACGTGACGAGTTTTATGTTTAGTTTTCAGGAATAAAGAGGTTTGAAGAGAAGAGCCATGAAAGGACCCAAAAGCTGGGAAAAAGGACTGAATGGTGAGATCTAGGGACCAAGATGCAAGGGAGAAGGACATGAATGTAAGACAGAAGGACCTAAGAGCAAAACAGAATACTCCACACCATCATGGGGAGTATTTTACCAATTCTATTCGGGTCGGAGCTCCAACAAGTCGAGTAACCGCATCAAAGACCAACAATACCAGAAAGCAAAGCCCACAACAAATTCCAACACGATCCGACAATTTTGGACCGCCAATTGGCGGTCTTGGACCGCTAATTGGCGGTCCATATTGCTCAGGATCCGTCGAAATTTCTCCTGGACTTGTATTAATGTTCGTTTAGGCTATTTTTGGTATTGGTTTAGTCCCACATCGGGGGATTGTCCCCGATTAGCTTTTTCCATGCTTATAAATAGAACTCTTCACCTTCCATTGTAATCACCCATTGCTTGGTGGCATTCTCTCTACTAAGGAGTGAGCCTTGAAGCAAAAACTCAAGGTGGAGAAGAATGCTACCTTCAATGTGAGTCATTTTGTTAATAAAATAATTCTTCTAGTTTCTTTAAATCTTGTCTTTTAATTTGTGCATGTTTGTTTAGTCTTTCCTTTCCTTTTATGTTTCTTTAATGCTTCTTGCCTTCTTAGTTAACTTTCATTTCAGTATTATGCTTTCTTTTGCTAGTATAGTTAGTGTAATGAGTAGTGAGTAGTTCCATCCCCATTTGGGGGGTGGAGAAATATGTGATATAATCATGTAGTGTATTAAGTCTGTGTTATCTTTATCCCTTGAGCTTTATATGATTTCCATAACCATCGAATTGGTCTCCACTCTTATCTTTGATATGCTAATGCTCTTGAATGAAGCTTAGCTTATGCTTTGATTAGTGGACCTATTTTATGGGGAATGATAAGGTTAGGATATGGATGAAGTTAATATTGGAAACACAATTTGTAGTGTATGTGCTCTTGTTGCCTTTACCTTAGCTAATGTCTTGTATGTTTTAATGATGTAGTGAAATCTTAATTCATGTAGAGGCATAGTAGGGTATAGTCTTTATACTTGAGTTCATGTAGCTTCATTCCAATTATTGCCTTGTATGTTTTAATGATGTAGTCTTATCTTAATTCATGTAGAGGCAAAGTTGGATGTAGTTTTATGATTTCATACAATACATGTTGTGATGAGCTTAATGAACACACACACACTCTTTTATGTTCACACTATTTCTCTACCCCCTTTTGGGGTTTAGTTTCATAGTTTCTTCTCAATTTAATTTCTGCTTTGTAGTGTAGTTTAGTGTAACCAACCTTTCGCTCTTTCTTTTACCTCTCGCCTTCGAACAAACCAAGTGTCGACACACCTCCCAGTGGACGACCCGTATTTGCCACCGCTTCAACGCGGCCGTGCACTTGCGGTTAAATATAAAACGATCAATCACTAATGCTCTTGAATGAAGCTTAGCATATGCTTAGACTAGTGAACCTATTTTATGGTGAATGATGAGGTAAGGATAATGATGGAATTAATATAGGAAACATGACTTGTAGTGTAGCTGCTCTTGTTGCCTTTACCTTGGTTAATTCCTTGTATGTTTTAATGATATTGGGTTATCTTATTTCATGTGGAGGCATAGTAGGGTCTAGTCTTTATACATGAGTTCATTTAGCTTCATTCCAATTATTGTTTTGTATGTTTTAATGACATGATCTTATCTTATTTCACGTGGAGGCAAAGTTGGATTTAGTTTTATGATTTTCATACACTACATGTTGTGATGAGCTTAATTGAACACACACACATACACACATATTTGTATTCACATTCTTTCTCTACCCCCTTTGGGGTTTAGATTTATTGCTTATTTTTCATTTACTTTCACATTGCAGTGTAGTGTAGATCATAACTCCTTTCTCTCATTTCTTTCCCACTCGCCTTCGCACAAACTAAAGTTGACACACCTCCCTGTGGATCGACCCGTATTTGTCACCGCTACAACGCGGCCGTGCACTTGCGGTTAATTAAAACGTATCAATCAAGTTTTTGGCGCCGTTGCCGGGGAGGTGTCAGTCCAGACTCTGGTTTGGACGATTCGAGTGGATTTAATTTGTGTTTGGTAGTTTTCCTTGATTTAGGAAGCTCTGGAGCTCAAAGGAAGACATCTGGAGAAATTTTGAGGCAAACAGGCAGCTTCAGACCGCCAATCAGCGGCCTAAGACAGCCAACTGGCGGTCTGGTAAGCTTTGTTTCTCTTGTTATTTCTTTGGCTTGTTGTATTATCTGATATAGTGATTTGGGACTTGATTTGATATGTTTTGACTTATAGTTTTCTCCCAGATCAATAATCAATCTCCCTTTAAGCAACTTGGACCTTAAAACCCAAAGCAAAAGATTAGGCATTCCTTCTTGTTTAGGTCATGCATCATGTATTCAACTTAGGCACGTAGATTGTCTTTTCTTTTAGCTTTACTTTCAGTGCTAAGTGCTGGCGTAAGGTACGCATTTCCTTCTCTCATTCATGCATTTCATATGAACATGCGTTAGTTAGTAGGAAGTGCATTGCAACAAGTGTGAATTGAGCGTTTGTTTGGAGAGTTGATTGTTAGATTAGGACTCCAAAATACTACTAAGGAGGGGTTGTACCATATAAGATAAGGTAGGGGATTTCATCACCCTTTCCTTCGCCCCAAAAACCACACTAATCAAGAGCCTATTTTTAAAATCAAGTATACATTGGCCCTAAGGATTTCGGGCGCATTAGGAGAGTGATCCGTTCCCGACCGTCATCACCTGATTGGTGTTGCCCACTTTGTCGATAGTAGGAGAGATGAGATCTCCGGATCTTGACTCACTTGCTGGGCTTTGTGGTCCTTGTCGTAGGGAGGTGAGGCGTGTTGAGGCCGTGTGACCTCGCAGTTAGGCGTCGTCTAGTTGTAAGGACCTATAGCGCCTTCTACCTGCACCCACCCGCCGTAGCTTAAGGACTTCTTCCCTTCTCGCCTGAGACATTCTTTCTCTCCTGTGTCCCCCCGTCTTCTCCTCTACGCACATTCTTTGTATAAAAAAAGTTTTGGTTTGTGTGTGTGCACCTGTGTGCATGCTTTTGTGGGCACGAGACGAGAGTTGCCGTTTGACGAGGCGCGTTGTCAACCCTGCTTCGGTAGTCGATTTCTCGATGCCTCTCTCCTCTCGTGTTACACATAGTCCAGGTATAATGGCTGCTCATTTCCGTGAGGAGGAGTAGTTGCTGGACCCACCTATTCCACATGTTCTTCCTGTTGTGGCACCCATACGTCTACGTGATCGATGTTACCCGAGCCGTAGCACTCTACCCTCAGGCATCGTATTGCCAGAGGCAAATGGGAACCACTTTGAGATTAAGCCTCAGTTTATTTCCATGCTCCCTCAATTCACTGGGAAGGGTGACCCCTATATCATTCTCAGGTAATTTCAGGAGGTCTGTGCTATGACAGAGCTAGGAATGACCCATACTCATCATCTTATAATCCTGGATGGAGGAACCACCCCAATTTTTCATGGAACCAAAATAATGCCCCGGGTGGTCCTTCAAACTCCTCTTGACCACCTAACCAATCATACCAACCTCCCATGCATGCACAATCTTATCAGCCACCCCAAGCTCAAATCACTAATCAATCGAGTTTCCCAAATTCCAATAATATGGAAACCCGATTCAATTCGCTTGAGACATTGACTTGTGGACTTGAAAACTCAATGAATTTTTTATGTCAACCACAAGTCATGTTCTCACTTCAAACCAGCAGACCATCAAATCTTTAGAGCTTTAGATGGGCCAATTGGCTCATTCTGTACATGAAAGAGAGAGAGGGAATCTGCCTAGCCAGCCTGAGGCTAACCCCCGCATGTACCAGCAACAACACATGCAAAATGAGAATGTTGTACCTCGGGGCCGGCAAGTGAACCATGTGGAGGAACTTGTTCACTATGTTAATTCCATTGTAACCTTAAGGAATGGAAAGCAGGTTGACAATCACATTTCCTGGCCACCACCACCACCATCTATGAAGCCCCTCAGTGGGAATGGTGGTGAAGAAGAGGCTGAGGGTGAGGGTAATACACCAACGCCTCCTTCTCAGGCACCGTAGAAAACCTACCTGCCAAAAGTTCACTATCCCAGTAGGTTAACCAAAAAGCAGAGTGACACAATGGATAAGATGTTAGAGGTGTTTAAGCAAGTGAAGGTTAACATCCCCTTGTTGGATGTCATCCAACAAATACCTCAATATGCGAAAGTGTTGAAGGATCTCTGCACAACCAAGAGGAAGACCAATGTCCCTAAGAAAGCATTCTTGGCTGTAAATGTAAGCTCATTGTTGTCCAATCCCACCTACACAAAATACAAGGACCCTGGGTGTCCTACTATTCAGTGTACAATAGGGGACACTAGCATAAGTAATGTATTGCTTGATTTAGGATTGGCGGTCAACCTCCTCCCATTTTCTGTTTATCAACAACTGAACATGGGAGAATTGAAACCAACTAAGATCACCCTCCAATTGGCGGATAGATCCATTCGTATTCCAAAGGGGATTATCGAGGACCTGCTTATCAAAGTTGGAGATTTTATATTTCCAGTCGATTTTGTTGTCCTCGATACCAATCTTGTTGCGCACACCCACTCTCAAATACCTTTGATTTTGGGTAGACCATTTCTGGCAACTTCCAATGCCTTAACTAATTGTAGAAATGGTCTCATGAAGCTCTCATTCGGTAACATGAGTGCCGAGTTTCATGTGTTCAACTCTGGTAGGCAACAAGAGCCCATGGATCAACCTTTAAATCTCAATCTCATCAGCCAATTAGAGAAAGCACCGCAAAATCAACGAACACCCCTAACACCAATGCAACACGTTGAGAATGTTTGTGGGCCCAGCGAAAAATCATTGGCTGTCTTTGCAATGCAACAGAGTGAGCTGGCATCAAACATGAATGTCCAAAGGGAGTGTTCGTTGCATGATTCAGTTGAGACCATTAGTGAGGGGGACACACCTCAGCATATGCCCATTCCAAAAGGTGTAGTCACCCCGTGTCCTAGGGTTATTGAGCCCTTTGAGTTTCAGATTGACTCCAACAAGGACCCACCTACGACCGATGTTATGCTTGATGATAGAAATGATGGTGGGAGGTCCTTGTTGGATGACTTGGGGAGAAGCCCCATTCTTAGTGATGCAGGTCTGCTGCATCCATCGAATGAGTTTGAGGAACTCCTTCCGATGTACCCACCTATTGGTTGGAGGGTTTTGTTCGATGAGCAACTAAACCCTAGTGAGGCAACACAACTTCACTCATTCATGTTGCCTACACCCAACCAATATAATGAGGGCTTCAAGCCTTTCAACTTTGACCTTTCACCCCTCATGACACCTCAGAGTACCAGTGACGTTTGCCCATCTCGGCAAGTCTCTGGTCCTCATAACTCGATGTTCTCATTTGATGTTCCTTGACCAAATGATTATGAGAATATCTTTGTTGATGTATATATCTTATAAAAAAAGAAAAAAAGGCGAGTAATAAAAGACTCCATGAGCGAGCATTGATTGTTGTGGGCCCCAACCCTTGTGTACTTGGGCCCCATTTCTTCACATATTTGTCTCCCTTCTTCAGTATCTCACATGTTTTGAGGGAATTCGGGTTTGTGTCCACCACTATAACCATGAACTTCCTGTTGCGCTTCATGTTGGAGAGATCTTCCTTTTTTCATGCATAAATCCATGTAGTATCATGCTCACATTCATTGAGAACAATGCATGGCAGTGTTTTACGTGTGTACATTGTCAAGTCGTTTTTCCTTTGATTTTGTTTTCTTTTGTGTGTATTGCTAGGGTCATGTTAGTGTGCTGCATTTAATATCGATAAATCTGCTTGCCATGATTCTTGGGTGACTTGTCTTCTTTTGCTTGCCTAGTGCTTTAAAATTTTCACATTTCTTTCAAAATCTTCAAGTGTTTGCGAAAGAAAATGTTTTATGGGTTTTGTGTGTGTTTAGCATGTGCAAACCCGTTGAGAGGCAAAATAAAAAGAAAGCTCCCAAAATTGTCTTGAACTTGATGCATTAGGATATCTAGTTTACTGGCTTTAGGTCTTATCGAGTCATTAGGATGCACCCCGGTTTCCCTCGGGGGGCGTGAAATCATAGGGTTTTAGTACTCAAACATTTAAAGAAGTCCACCCTGAACCTAGTGACTAAAATAATTCGTGTCTGTTAGTATAAGGAAGTTTGTCGTAGTCATGGGCGCTTAAACTCTTTTTGTGAAATTGAAAGTGTAGGGGTTTTGGTTCCCATGTAGATAAGTGAATAAGTGGTGTTCTCTCTTCTCGCATGACTCCTATCACTCAGGAAAGTAGGTCTGAGGGGACTTTGTGCCTGGTGCTCTCGAGTCAGTTGACTTAGGATGCACCGACCGAACTCCCGTTACACGGGTGGTAGGGATCGCCCTATGTGGAGATTTGGGGGAAGGTGTACGTGATAGTGTAAGTCCTCATAGGCAATGATGCACGAAACCCGACCCTGGGAGAATCAAACACC
Organism: Triglochin maritima; assembly: GCA_963682175.1. Classification (NCBI taxonomy): domain Eukaryota; kingdom Viridiplantae; phylum Streptophyta; class Magnoliopsida; order Alismatales; family Juncaginaceae; genus Triglochin; species Triglochin maritima. Next base: position 34,879,219 of record OY821773.1, on the reverse strand, counting down.
AACCAATAGAATGCTCCAAAGAAGAAGAAGAAAAAGAGAAAAGAAAAAAAAAGAAAAAAAAGAGTCAAATAAGAACCTTAATGGACTTTACACTTTGTATCACTTGAGGATGTTAAGGTTGCCCATGTCTTTCACTTAAGTCCTTAATTAACTTTCACGAATAATTCATTAGGCTAGGTGTGTGGACCGATTACATATATAGAGTCGACCCGTAGTATTACCGCCTCCAATGATCGACAAAATATGTCCAACGAGTCGAGTGTCTAGATTGAATAATGCATATTGTTCAGATTTTTGGGTATATCTGCTGAAAACCTTCAGGAGACAACACTCCTCCTTGGTGACAAGGAGGTTTAACGGCTTGTTGCACGTGCTAAGTGCAACTGTGATTCCTACGAAAGTGAGTTAGGATTTCTTGTTTTTCGTATCCTTTTCTCTTTCTGTGTTTTGCTCGGGACTAGAAAAAGTTAGGTGTGGGGGTATTTGATTGACATCATTTCATACTTACATTTGCATCTTATATCCATTATCTTTCACCTAAACAATGCTACGTGACGAGTTTTATGTTTGCATTTCAGAAATAAAGAGTTTTGAAGAGAAGAAGCATAAAAGGACCCAAAAGCAAGAAAAATGACTGCGTTGAAAGACCGAGGACTAAAATGCAAGATCAAAGGACCTGAATGAAAGATCGAAGGACCAATGACTAAACAAGAATACTTCACACAATCATGGGGAGTATTTTGGCAATTCTATTCGGGTCGGAGCTCCAACAAGTCAAGTAGATGCATCAAAGAAAAACAATGCCATCATGGAAAGCCCAGACCGATCTGGATCCTCTAGACTACAATTGGCGGTCTTGGACCGCTAATTGGGGTTCAGGTTGCTCCGGAGCCGTGGAGATTTTTGTGGGTTGTTTATTAGAGCGTATTTAGTCTATATTTGGTATTTGTTTAGTCCCATACTGGGGATTGTCCCGGATTACCTTTTTCTATGGTTATAAATAGAACACTTCAACTTCTATTGTAATAACCCATTGCTTGGTGTCATTCTCTCTACTTGGAGTAAGTCTTGAAGCAAAACTCAAGGTGGAGAAGAATGCTACCTTCAATGTGAGTCATTTTTAATAAAATAATATTTCTTAGTTTCCTTTAATCTTGTCTTTTAATTTTTGCATGCTTCTTTAGTTTTATTTTCCTTTCCTTTTAGCTTCTTTATTATTTTTTGCTTGCTTAGGTTAATTTCATTTCAGCACAATGTTTCATTTTGTTAATGTAGTTAGTGTAATGATTAGTGAGTAGTTTCATCCCCATTTGGTGGGTGGAGAAATATGTGATGTGATTATGTGATGTATTAGGTGTGTGTTATCTTAATCCTTTGAACCTTATATGATTTCCATAACCATCTAATGAGATTTCACTCTTGTCTTTGATATGCTAATGCTCTTGAATGAAGTTTAGCATATGCATATTAGACTAGTGGACCTATTTTATGGGGAATGATGAGGTAAGGATAATGATGGAATTAATATAGGAAACATGACTTGTAGTGTATGTTTTCTTGTTGCCTTTACCTTGGTTAATGCCTTGTATGTTTTAATGAAATTGGATTATCTTATTTCATGTGGAGGCATAGTAGGGTCTAGTCTTTATACATGAGTTCATTTAGCTTCATTCCAATTATTGTCTTGTATGTTTTAATGATATGATCTTATCTTATTTCATGTGGAGGCAAAGTTGGATTTAGTTTTATGATTTTCATACACTACATGTTGTGATGACCTTAATTGAACACACACATACACATATATTTGTATTCACATTCTTTCTCTACCTCTTTGGGGTTTAGTTTTATTGCTTATTTTCCATTTACTTTTGCATTGTAGTGTAGTGTAGTGTAGATCATAACTCCTTTCTTTCCCACTCGCCTTCGCACAAACTAAAGTCGACACACCTCCCTGTGGATCGACCCGTATTTGCCACCACTTCAACGCGGTCGTGCACTTGCGGTTAATTAAAACACATCAATCAGAAACTATGCATGGGAAATGTCTAAATCTTATGGCAAAACCCATCAAAAATCCCCCCACCATGTAGATGATTAAAACACCCCCGAAGAACATATAAACATGTAAGTCTACACAATCAAAAATTCATCAAACATCCAAACTTCAAAACATATATGTATATCATCTCCACCCCCAAAGGGGGATGGAACTACTCACTACTCATTAAGAAAAGAAGACAAAACAAAATTAAACTAAGCATGCAAGAATTAAAAGAGAAGACAACATTAAAACAAATTAAAAAATTATTTTATTTACATGATTCACATTAGAGGTAGCATTCTTGTCCACTTGACTTTTTTTCAAAGGCTTACTCTAAGTAGAGAGAATGCCACCAAGCAATGGGTAATTACAAAGGAGGAAGAAGAGTTCTATTTTATAGTCATGGAAAAAGGTAATCGGGGACAATCCCCTCATATGGGACTAATGCAACTTCTAGAAATGAATACAAACAACATTTTACACAACCACGAGAAGCCGGGTCGGATTCGAAGCATTTTGAACCGCCAATTAGCTGTCTAGGACCGCCAATGGGCGGTCACTTTTGGTTGGATTCGACCCAATTTCGGTTAACTTCTTAATTACTTCAATGCTCCACGTGTGGTGCACCTGAATTGGCTATTTGAGTCCAGGCCCGAATCTAATAGCCAAAATACTCCTCACGATGGTTTGGAGTTTCTCGATTTGCTTATTGGTCCTTTTGGTTTATATCTGGGTCCTTCTTTCTTGCATATCAGTCCATAAGTCTCACAATTCAGTCATTTTTGTTGCATTCATGTCCTTTTGGTGTCTCTTCTTCTCAAATCTGTTTATTCCTGAAACTTAAATATAAAACTCGTTACGTAGCATTGCTTAGGTTCAAAGTAGAGGATATAAGACACGAATCTAAGCATGATATGATGTCAATCAGTGGCTCTCTCATGGTGTACCACTCAAGGGTACGTTCAACCATTAATTCAAAAGTGTCCCATGCCTCATCGACGAGTTTCATTTGGAAATCACCATGGCACATCGACTCCAACAATGTGCGGGTGTTGTAGTGGAGGCCCTCATAAACAATTTGGCACAGGTGCCTAGCTCAATTTCATGATGAGGGCACTGCAGGAGAAGGTCTTTGAACCTCTCAAAGAAAGTCGGAAATGATTCGGTCTCAGTCTGATACATTTGATGTATCTGGTGTTGTATTTGGTGAGTCTTCCTTTGGGGGAAGAATCTCTTTAGAAAAACGGTCACAAAATCATCCCAATGCCGAATCGAGTTTACCGGGAGGCTGTACATCCATTTCTTTATGTTATCCTTCAACGCGAAAGAAATCATCCTCAACCGGAAGGAATCCTCGTCAAGCTGTTGAAGCTTGAATATGGAGCATACCTCTTCGAATTCACGTATAAATATATACATATCCTCCTTATTAGCAGTGAAAGTAGGAGCATGCTCACATATTGAGGATTCAATTCATAGTTGTTCCCCGCGAGCAGGCGGGAGAACTATGGAAGAAGCTTGTGCGGCCTAAACAGGATGGGTCCGTTCCCATAGAGTTATCGGTCTATTCTGTCGAGCTAAAGGTGGTGGTGCACCCAAAACTCGATCCTGACCGAATCCATCTTCCTCTGGAGTTGGAGGAGGAGAAGGAGGTCTACGTGGTGGTAGGAGAGGACCGAGGTAATCCATATATGGAACTCAATCTCCCCCACCTCCATGAGACTACTCGGCCTCATGCTCCGAAGGAGCTCAAGGCGGAGATGGGCAATCACCTAGACCGTCCATCTCAGAAGAAAAATGCACCCAACCTCGCATAAAATGCTTGACTCGACTCAATAAACTACACACGACAGAAGGTGTAATTAGAGGAGGAGACTAATCGAAGAAAATTGAAAAGGAGAAGACTTAGGTGAGAAGGGAAGCATCCCTAGATCTAGCGTGGGTAGTGGGTGAGGGTAGAAGCCTAATCTAGCAAACACGACTCAAACAAGCTTATATAGGCTATGGGTCCTTAAGATAAACGACGCCTAACCGTGACTCCCCACACTCCCGAAAGCCTTACCTCCCTCAGCCGAAGGTCACAATGCCGAATGAGAAAGTCAAGACCCAGAGGTCCCAAAAGTCTCAATGCAACTAAGCAAACGACGACATTCAGGCCATGACGTCAAGAATGGGATTGTCTCCTAAGTGCGTCTGAATTCTAGTGGCCAATGTCTACTTGATTATAGATTAAGGATTTTGATTAGGAGTGATTTTTGGAGATAAGGAAAGGGTGACGAAATCCCACACCTTATCTTGTACGGGACAACCCCTCTTAGGTTGTTTTAAATCCTAAGCTAGAAATCAACACACGAATCAATCACTCGCCTCACTCTTGTCTTGGTGCATGCACCTTACTAACGAATGCATACTTTAACATGCATGAATGAGAGAATGTGTGCTCTACCTCACGTCAGCAATCAACAAGGAGAAATTAAAGCAAAGGGAAGACAATATACGTGCATTGTCTACATATGATGCATGACCTAGATGACAATTGATCTAATCTTTTTCTTGGAGTTTTAGGGTCCAAGTTGTCTTAAGAGTGAGTCATGCAAGGCAAATTAATTAAAGACACTTAAAAAGAGCATGCAGATGAACTACGAATGCAATAGAAGATATCAACTACGAATATCAAGACAGAGCCACAGATGAAACAGAAATTCCAACAAAATGACCAAATCTGCCACATGCGGATTGTTTGGGGAATCTGGGCCCCAAACTCTTCCTGGATCCTTGTTTCCCTCAATTAAGTTCCCCAATCTACTAAGTCCTCTGTCAAGTTAACAAAACTAAAAGAAAACATAAGAAAAACCCACCAAAATGGTGGAAACAACAACGACGACGACCAACTCCCCGACAACGGCGCCAAAACTTAAGTGAATCAGTTATAATACCTCAAGTGCACGATGTCGGTGAAGTGTGGCAAATACGGGTCGAACCTCAAGGAGTTGTGAGTGTTGTTGTGACTACCATACTCGAGTGGGAAAGGAGAGGAAAATGAAGGTATTATGCTAAACAAACTACTAAATGATGAAATAATTGATTGACTCGTTTTATATTAAACCGTAAGTGCACGACCACGTTGAAGCGGTGGCAAATACGGGTCGATCCACAGGGAGGTGTGTCGACCTTTGGTTTGTTCGAAGGCGAGTGGTAAAGAAAGGAGAGAATGGTTAGTTACACTAAAATGCAAAAAGGAAATGGAAGAGAAGCAATAAAACTAAACCCCATAGGGGGTAGACAAATAATGTGAGTATAAAAATGTGTGTGTGTGTTCAATTATGCTCCTCACAATATGTAGTGCATGAAATCATAAAACTAAATCCAACTTTGCCTCCACATGAAATAAGATAAGATCATATCATTAAAACATACAAGACAATAATTGGAATGAAGCTAAATTAACTCATGTATAAAGACTAGACCCTACTATGCCTCCACATGAATTAAGATAACACATTATCATTAAAACATACAAGACATTAACCAAGGTAAAGGCAAAAAGAGTACATTCAACTACAAATTGTGTTTCCAATATTAATTTCATCCATATCCTTACCTTATCATTCCCCATAAAATAGGTCCACTAATCTAAGCATAAGCTAAGCTTCATTCAAGAGCATTAACATATGGAAGATAAGAGTGAAATCCCATTAGATGGTTATGGAAATCATATAAGGCTCAAGGGATTAAGATAACACACACCTAATACACTACATGATCATATCACATATTTCTCCACCCCCCAAATAGGGATGGAACTACTCACTACTCATTACATTAACTACATTAACAAAATGAAACATTCTACTAAAATGAAACTATACTGAGAAGGCAAGAAATATTAAAGAATTAAAAGGACAAACCAAACAAGCATGCAAGCATATGAAAGCAAATTAAAGTAAGAAAGAAACAACACAACTAAAGAAAAACATCTATTTATTACTCACTCAATTACAAGTAGCCTTTTTCCACCAGGTTTTTGTTTCAAGGTTTCACTCTTAGTAGAGAAGATGACCACCAAGAGAGGAGATAGGGTGCATGAGATGAGGGAGAGTTCTATTTATAGCCATAGAAAAAGGTAATCCGGGACAATCCCCGGGTATGGAACTAAACAAATACCAAAAATAGCCTAAACAAACATTAATACATGTGCACGCGAAATCTTAGCGGATCCGGAGATATCCGGACCGCCGATTAGCGATCCCAGACCGCCAATTGGCGCTCTACAGGATCTGGATCCATCTAGTTTTCATTCTGGGCTTTTCTTGATGTATTTGTTGGTCTTGGATGCATCTACTTCGCTTGATGGAGCTCCGACCCGAATAGAATTGCCAAAATACACCCCATGATGGTGTGGAGTTTTCTGTTTTGCTCTTTGGGCTTCGGTCTTACGTTCCGGTCCTTCTCCCTTGCATCTTAGATCGCGCACACGATAAACAGAATAGAATCAAAATCAACAAAAACAAAATCTGCATCGCCTCCCCGACAACGGTGCACAAGTACGTGCACCGTAAGTGCACGACGTCAATGAAGACATGGCAAGTACGGGTCGAACACAAGGAGGGAGAGATTTGTTATTTGTTTTTTTTTCGAGTAGGGGAAAGAAGGAGAGAAGAATAAGTTTGGTTTTGAGATTTTTGGTTTTTAATTTTCTAAAGCATGAAACATGAACAAATAAAACTAAAATAAGAACAAAGATGGTGAATTCCGTTGGGTGGAGGTTTAGATATAGGGTTTAGATTCGAGAATTCAGAAACTTATAATAAATCATATTAGTTATAAAGCATTACATGATAAATGATTTAACACAATCTCAAGTAATCAAAATATACTAATCACGAAATTAAAATAATAACTTTATTCTCTTCTCATCACCCTAAATCCGTCACCTCCACCCTTTGGAAAGAGTTAGAAACTCATAGATGGAGGGAAGGAGAAGGGGTCCTAGAGGAATTACAAAAGAAAACTAAAAAAAAGAAATAAAAGACAGAATTTTATTACTAAAACTATGGAACAAAACAAGAACTAAGAATTAAAAACTAAGGTTAAAATTAAGAAGCTCCTCTACAACATCGTTTCAGGGCTATTTATAGCCGATACAAGGGACTTAGGTATAAAATAGGAAAGTACACGCGTCAACACGCAACCGGTAAAATTTTAGAGCATGGCTCTAGTTTTGTTCGGCGGATTCGCCACCTTTTTAGCTCTGATTTAATCCAGATTTTTCCTGTGTGTTTATGGTATGATTTCAATATCCTTTGCGCGTCTGGATTGATTCTTTCCTTTCTTTTGAGCTCCGACTTTATTTCTTTATATATTTGGAGATCCACATTGATTTTTCTTTAGACTTTCTCCATAATAATAAAAGCTACTCGTAATTTTCAATTAGGTCCTTGGCTTTTTGCAATTAAGTCCCTGACTACTTTTGTGCTTAAGTCCTTGGCTTTTTTGTAATTAGGTCTTTGAATGCATTTATGCTTGGATGGACTTCCATTTGAATCCCGATAATCTTGAACTTGGTCTTTGTGACAGGAATGAGTCTCTTGCACGCATTTATGCTCGGGATATGGGTAATTTGCATTCAGGTCCCTGTATTCTGTAAATAAGACTAAACACATACCTTAGTAGTATTTATTGATCTAAAATTAATCTAAATGAAAGACATATGATGCAATGTATGCAATGCATCATGACACCAAGAGATGGTGATGAAAAGGAAGGCACCCCAATGTGGTTATCCACGTCCTTACCATACCTCAAAGTATGAATCACATTAATGTGATGGGTCGGTTCAGAGGTAGCATGAGATACTGGTGACCTTCCTTGAGAATGGGTACCCTGAGGATTCACCTCGGGTTGACTCGGTAACTGGCCGTTCTCGCGTTCATGGAGCTAATTAGCCAACAAGCTAACTTGCATTTCCAAAGCCTTGACAGTACTTTGCATGCTCTGCATGAACGCTTGAAGGGTAGGATCACAAGAAGGGTTCTTCGGGTCAACCCGCTGGGGTGGTGGAGTTTGGCTAGAATAACCCGACGATGAGGCCTGAGGAGATTGGTAAGTATAATGCTGAGGCCTTTGATGTGGGGGTTGGTAGGTCGCCGATGGGCGTGGAGGTTGATAAGGTGGAGGTTGAGGTTGAGCGTGCGAGCTCTGATCGTTACCCCCACTAGGCCCCCATGAGAAGTTAGCATGGTTACGCCATCCCAGGTTGTAGGAGTGACTATACGGGTCGTTACGGGGCATCTGTTGATACATCGCATTTCCATGCTCAGTATCCCTTGAAGCGTAAGCACATTCCAAGTCATCATGGCCTGTAAGTCGACACCTACCACTTCAGGGAGTAGCGACCTGAGCTACAGGAGCTCGGTCCAACTCTAAATTCTCAATCCTACGCATGAGAGCAACCATTTTCGCCTCAGACGCGATAGTTGACTCAACTTGATAAGATCCAGCTCGACCAGAAGACATGGCGGCTGGTGGCTCTCTCATGGTGTCCTACTCAAAGGTATGTTCAGCCATTAATTCAAAAGTGTCCCATGCCTCATCGATGAGTTTCATTTGGAAATCACCCTGACACATCGACTCCAACAATGTGCGGGTGTTGTAGTTGAGGCCCTCATAAACAATTTGGCACAACTGCCATAGCTCAAGTCCATGATGACGGCACTGCTGGAGAAGGTCTTCGAACCTCTCAAAGAAACCATGAAAAGATTCAGTCTTAGTCTGATACATTTGGTGTATCTGGTGCCGTATCTGTTGAGTTTTCCTTTGAGGGAAAAATCTCTTCAGAAATACGATCACAAAGTCATCCTAAGACCGAATAGAGCTCGCTGGGAGGTTGTACATCAATTTCTTCGCATTATCCTTCAACGCGAAAGAAATCATCCTCAACCAGACTAAATCCTCATCAAGTTGTTGAATCTTGAATATGGAGCATAATTCCTCGAATTCACGTATAAAAATATACGGATCCTCCTTATTGGCAGTGAAGGTAGGAAGCATGCTCACATATTGAGGTTTCAGCTCATAGTTGTTCCCGCGAGCTGGGGGAAGAACTATGCAAGAAGGCTGCGCGGCCCGAACAGGATGGGTCCGCTCCCACAAAGTCATCGGTCTATCCTGTCGAGCTAAAGGTGGTGGTGCACCAAAAACTCGATCCTGACCGAATCTCTCTTCCTCTCGAGTCAGAGGAGGAGGAGAAGGAGGTCTACGTGGTGGTGGGAGCGGACCGAGGTAATCCACGTATGGAACCCGGTCTCCCCCATCACTACGAGAAGACTCGGCCTCACGCTCCAAAGGAGCACGAGGCGGAGATGGCCAATCACCAAGACCGTCCATCTCAGAAAAGTGCACTCTCTCAAGTCGAGTGCTCTCACCAGAACGAGCCCAACCTCGCATAAAATGCTCGACTCGACTCTAAAATAACACACAATAGAAGGTGTACTTAAGGAGGAGACTACTCGTAGAAAATAGATGAGAAGTGGACTCAGATGAGGAGGGAAGAATCCTAGAGCTAGCGTGGGTAGTGGGTGAAGGTAGAAGCCTAACTAGCAAGCATAACTCAAATAATGTAAGACAATGGGTCCTTAGGCTAGACGACGCCTAACTTCGAGGTCACTAGCCTCGACACACCTCACCTCCCTACAATGAAGACCACAATGCCCAGAAAGTGATACCAAATCCGTAGATCCAGTACCTCCTACTATCGACAAGGTAGGCAACGCCGATCAGGCCATAACGGTCTCAACTACATTACTATCCTAGTGCGTCCGAAATCCTAGGGCCAATGTCTACTTGATTAAGAGTAATTTTTTGGGTGAAGGAAAGGGTGATGAAATCCCCCACCTTATCTTTTATGGGACAACCCCTCCTTAGTAACGTTTTGATCCTAAATCGAGCAATCAACGCTTCAATCGATCAATGACTGCTAGTGGATGAAATAAGAAGGAAATTTATTCTTAATTTTTGTTTGGACAATTTAACATGTGATTTAGAATTTTAGGTTATCATGCATATTATTAATCATACACATCCTAACATTCAACACATTCATCACATGCATAGCAAGATAAAAACAGAAATTAAACATTCACACAATCCACATCGTGTGTGTTTATATGTTCCCTTCGATCCTCGATCCCTGATCTTCGATCCTCGGTCGATGCGCTTACAACGGCGACTTCTTGTTGCACCAGAGATGTAGATTTTACAGAAAATAAACATGCTCCTCACATTCGATAAAAAACCGACTAGTGCAAGTCCTATGTAAAAACCTCTCATATGCAAATGCAACTATCTAAAAGACGGAAAGAGAGAGAATTTTGGCTTTTACATACATAAGACCCTGTATAATAATGATTACATACATTCATAATTGCTGATTTGGAACATATAAACTCACAATCCTGCAAAGCAACTCAAGCATTCATGCACGCAATTGCTATAAACTACAGAATCTAATTTATCAATCATCTAGAATCCTAAACAATTCTTTGAAAAACATTTTGAAATCCATTAAAAATGTTTTTCATGTATCCATAGTTCAAAGATTAATTATGAACCGCTGTCCATCCAATTTCCAATGGAAAGATGAATCGCAGTTTTTCGGTTTTGTTGATTCTCTTACAAAATAATTGTTTTTAAATAAAACGAAATTATTGTAAGTTAGACTAATGTCTTAATCTTAATTCTAATAATTACATGGCATGTTTTAAAACACTTAAAACATTCAGAATGAATTATTATGGAGAATTACATCAACAAACATTCATAGACCGATAAAACCGGTAAATCGAATTGTTTAAATCCTAGATGGTAAACTAAATTCGTTTACAACCATAAATCATGAGAAAATTGAACCCTAAGCTCTGATACCACCGTTGGATTTCATGTTTAATTATACATATATATTTTCGAAATTTTTATGTATAATAAGGATCATCTACAATTTTCTACGATTTATTTCATGCATGTATTGGTTTGTTTCAATAACTAGTTTTAAAAACTTATTAAAACAAACATGAGTCTACGAAATTCATACCTAGAAGTTCTCTAAAACTTTTTGAAGATTTGGAGACGTTGTGGATGCTTATTGCTGCGCTGGATGCCTCCGAGATTTCACCAAACTCTAAACGAGATTGGAGAGAGAAGAGCTAGCCTCTCGATCTCCAATAGAGTTTAGAATCCAATTACTAACCCCTTTAGTTTCCTTGAGAAGATGACCTCTTGAAACTAAATCTAAACTTAAGAATTTGTGGAAATTTCGTGGAGAATTAAGGAGAGAGATTTTGCATGAAAAATAATGAATTAATTCAACTAAGGAGGTAATGAGATAACTTGTATTTATAAGTTCTCTCCAAATTACCTATTCATGTGCAACCTCTTGCCCATGATTTCATGCAAAATTCCATCTAACCATCCATTATTTAATAATAAATAATATTAGCCACGAATTAAATCAATTATGGACCAATTCCATGCATGATCTAATTAATTCTTAAATTAATTCTGCATTAACCGTCTGGACCGGTCGACCGTTTGTAGGTTCGTTCGACCGCTCGAACCTGGTTTCGGTCGACCGTTCAATAACTCGGTCGACCATTCGTAACATGAATTATTCCATCGCTATGTTCGGTCGACCGACCGATCACATTCGGTCGACCGTTCGAACAGATGAAAATTCCCTGTTGTCGGTCGAGACATTTCCGGTCGACCGTGCCCGATCGGTCGACCGTTTACTGCTAACCGGTCGACCGTTGGAGCACTGTTCCGCAGACTTGTCAAATTTTGGTTTTAACCCCTACAAAATTTGACATTTTGGGATTAGTAGTAAATTCACAACTTATGTAGCATATTATCCTATGTAATGATCAATCATTACACCTCATAATATTTACATCACATATGAATTTCATTTAGATTCTAATTATGTTATTAATCACAACATAATTTTGATTTTGCTTGTTCACCCCATGTGTCATATTTTCTACATGAAACCCGACACATCCTATGAACTTAAAATCCCCATTACTCGTTTCCCAGTTTTGTGGTGTGACCTATGGGAGGATCTAAACTAAGTTGGCAGTGATATTAAGAGCTTAATATCACAAGCTATAAGCGGTATCTAGCTACACATTATAGCTCCCAATTAGTTAGATGTCTTAATTCCACTCGAACCAAAACCTGATCCAATTAGTGATGGAGTGCACCACTTGTGTCCGTCCCTTGCCTCATGATATTAAGAATACACACAAAGTAGTATTGTGTCATCTTTGTATTAGTATTCATTTCTTGATCTCTTTAAGCTAATTATAAATATGTGACTTAACTCAAATCACATTGTGCACATTATAACTTTGCTTTATCAAGGGGCCCACTAATATCATCACTCAATTAAGAGGGGCAATGATAATCTTTTGACTAACTATCTTCTCCAACAAAAGTTGTGCTTAACCAACCAATGCCTTTACACTACACTTATCGATAGTTCAAGACACTGGTCTAATTACGTATTCCTTAAGTGATCAGATATAAGTCTCATATCAAAGGACCAAAGACACAGTAAAATATTAATGACACAGAAACACATTTCTATAATATTTTACTTATTAGGTCTATTTAGTATACAAAAGTAATATTTTCCTCTATTGCATGCCCGTGTTGTCACTCACTTGTAGAACTACAATGATCTATGACCAAACACGACAATCTTAACACGGTAATTAATGTCCCATGTTAATTACCATGATTGCGAATATCTTTTGTTTTATGTAAACCAATATCTTTTAGAGCTCTACGGTCAAGGACCAAGAGCCTCTTCCTTAACACTTCTGAAAGACGAATAACATAAACAAGGAACAAAATGATTTCTCATTCAATTCATAATAATTGACATTTAAAAGTAAAACTTTTAGAACACATTCCCTTCAGGAAGGCCTACCATCGACTTCCAAATACTCACACTACTTAAGTGAGCGAGCTTGACATACCAGAAGGTTAGAAGAAACCTTTGAAGAACCACGACGGCACCTCCACGAGCACGTCTCCCCAAAACACGATCCGTCAACGAACTCGCGTCCAACCCACGATCAACTCCTCCTCGACGATCCACATCCACAACTCCACCTCCGGCAACCTACACCAACCAACCACGACCACAGAAACACGAGTGAGGGTAGAGAGAGGGAACCAAAATGAGAAACCAACGAGATGAGCTACCAACCACCCCACTCACCTCCAACACGCACGGCTCCGAACTCCACTCGCCGGAGATCGTCCTCTTCTTCCACGTCGGAGCACACTGAGGGAGAGAGAGAGTGAGTAACGAGAGAGAGAGAGAGTGAGTGAGAGAGAGAATCACGAGAGAGGGAGAGAGAGAGAGAAACCACCTAAATATCTTCCTCCAATTCAATCCTCACCATCCATCTAACTCCTCTCCATCTCAACCATCCATCTCCTCTCCAACCCATCTCAACCCCTCATCCATCACCTCTCCATCCCAGCCGTCCATCTCATCTCCTCCTAATCTCCACCTAAATCAACAATAAAACTCAATTAGGATTAGGATTAGGCTCAAGATCCCACAATCCACCCTCCTAAAAGAATTTCATCCTCGAAATTAAGACTGAAGCTCACCAAACAACTCCGGTACTCCTTCCGGACCTCCTCCTCGATCTCCCAAGTGGTCTCTCGCTCACTGTGGTGCTGCCACCTGACCTTCAACATAGGAATGGTCCTCCTCCTCAACTGATGCTCCATCTGATCCACAATCTCAACCGGTCTCTCCCCAAGAGACAAATCCTGACGGATCTCTGGAACCTCCAACTAGATCAGATGAGAAGGATCTGCTATGTACTTCCTCAACATCGAAACGTGGAAGACGTTGTGAAGACCATAAAACTGCGGCGGCAACGCTATCCTGTAGGCAACCTCTCCAACCCGATCAATAATCTCAAACGCTCCGACATACCTCGGACTGAGCTTCCCCTTCTTCCCGAGCCTCATCACTCCTTGAGATGGTGAAATACTCAAGAAGACATGGTCACCTACCTCAAACCTCAGCGCTCACCTATGCCTATCAGCGTAGCTCTTCTGCCTGCTCTGAGCAGTCGCTAGTCTCTGCCTGATCACATAAACCTTCTCAGTGTACATCCGCACAATCTCAGGACTAACTAGCTGCCTCTCGCCTACATCACTCCAGCATACCAGTGATCTACACGACCTCCCGTACAGGGCCTCGTACGGTGCCATCCCAATACTCGATTGGTAGCTGTTGTTGTAGGCGAACTCAATCAACGGCAGATGCTCATCCCAATGACCTGCCCAATCCATAGTACAAGCTCGCATCATATCCTCTAGCGTCTGGATGGTCCTCTCAGACAGACCGTCTGTCTGTGGATGGAATGTCGTACTGAACTTCAACCGAGTCCCCAAGGCATGCTCTAAACTCCCCCAGAATCTGGAAGTGAACCTCGAATCTCGATCCAAAATAATATTCACGGGCACTCCATGAAGCCTGACAATCTCCTCAATGTACAACTTAGCTAGACCCTCCAGAGGTAAAGTGGTCTGAATAGCTAAGAAATGCGCCGACTTGGTCAGTCGATCGACTATAACCCAAATTGCGTCATGGAATCCTCTCGTCCTCGGTAGCCCGGTGAAAAAATCCATCGTCACGTGCTCCCACTTCCACTATGGAAGCTCGATCCTCTGCATCGGCCCTGCAGGTCTCTAGTGCTCAATCTTCACCGCTGATAAATAAGACATTTGTCAACGAACACTGCGATCTCCGTCTTCATCCTCTTCCACCAGAATTTCCTCTGAAGATCTCTATACATCTTTGTGCTTCCCGGGTGGATCGAATAACGAGATCTGTGTGCCTCCTCCAGAATGTCCTTCCTCAGATCTCCTCCCTTCGGCACCCAGACACGACCTCTGAACCTCAGCCCACCATAAACTCCAATACTGAAGTCTCGCCCATCTCTGGCAGCTAACTCTAACAACCCAGCTAACTCATCATCAGCACTCTGAGCCTGCACAATACTCGAGACCAACTGAGGCTCCACTCTCAGCCCGACAATCACTACACCTTGCAACTCATGGGTGAACGGTCTCCACTCGGTCAACGCCTCAAGTAACTTCCACTCCTCAATACAAAGACCTGCTGTGGTAACCTCCACCTTCCTGCTCAAAGCATCAGCAACCGAGTTTGCCTTCCCCGGATGGAACGAGATGGTAAAATCATAATCCTTAATCAGCTCAAGCCATCTACGTTGCCTCATATTCAGCTCCTTCTGCGAAAACAGATACTTCAGGCTCTGATGATCTGTGAACACCTCGAACCGTTTGCCATACAAGTAATGTCTCCAAGTCTTCAATGCATGCACGACTGACGCCAACTCCAAATCATGAGTGGGGTAGGTCCTCTCGTGCACCTTCAACTGCCTCGAAACGTATCCAACCACCTGCCCATGCTGCATGAGTACGCATCCCAGTCCAACGCCTGACGCATCACTGTAAATCAAAAAACCACCACTGCCACTGGGAAGTGTCAGAACTGGAGCAGTCGTAAGACGACTCTTCAGTTCTTGAATCTGTCCTCGCACTTCTGGGACCACACGAACTCGACGCCCTTCCGTGTCAAAGATGTCAACGGTGAAGCCAACCTCGAGAAATCCCGAATAAAGCGGCGATAATAACCCACTAAACCCACAAAACTCCTGACCTCCGCCACACTCATCGAGGCTCTCCACTGCGTAACGGCCTCGACCTTCGCTGGATCTACGGAAATCCCAGCTCCCGATACAATGTGTCCCAGAAAGGTGACACTGCTCAGCCAGAACTCGCACTTCGAAAACTTGGCATATAACTGCTGATCTCTCAAAATGCCAAGTACAACACTCAAGTGCTCTCGATGCTGCTCCGCATCTGGCGAGTAACCTAAAATATCGTCCATGAAGACAATCACAAACCGGTCGAGGTACTGACTGAACGTCCTGTTCATCAAATCCATAAACGCTGCAGGCGCGTTCGTCAACCCGAACAACATCACCAAAAACGCGTAATGCCCGTACCTCGTCCTGAAAGTTGTCTTCTGTACATCTGCCTCTCTGATCCTCAACTGGTGATAACCGGATCGCAGATCAATCTTTGAGAACACCTGCGCAGACTGCAACTGGTCAAACAGGTCCTCGATCCTGGGTAAGGGATACAAATTCCTAACGGTAACCTTGTTCAGCATCCTGTAGTCAATACACATCCGTAGCGATCCATCCTTCTTCTTCACGAAGAGTACCGACGTTCCCCAAGGTGAGACACTGGGGCGGATAAACCTTGTATCCATCAGATCCCGCAACTGCTTCTTCAACTCTGCCAGCTCAGCAGGTGCCATCCGATACGGCGCCTTCTACTGCGGCGTAGTCCCAGCTACCAAAACGATCCCAAACTCAATCTCTCTCTGAGGCGGCAACCCGGAGACATCGTCAGAAAATACCTCTGGAAACTCTCGAACAATCTCAATGTCCTCCAATCTCCTCGCCTCTAGATCTGGAACTACCAAAGTGGCCACAAAAGCTCTGCAACCCTGCTGCAACAGCTTCTGTGCCCTCACTACTGATACAACCACTCTACCTCCTCTATCCTTCGTCCCCCTGATCAGCACATCAGGTAGACCCCTCCTCGGAATCAGAATCTTCTTCTCCCGGCACAAAACTCGCACATCGTACTGGGATAGCCAATCCATCCCCAGTATGACGTTGAAGTCCTCCATCGACAACAAGAACAGGTCAACCAGAAACTCCTGATCTTCCGAAACAATCGTGGCGATGGGGAGAAAGCTCCCCACAATGCCCCCCATACACAAGGGTGTGCTGACTTCCAACATGGCAGTCAACATCGCAGGGGTACGGCCCAACATGCTCGTAAATCGCTCCGAAATGAACGAGTGTGTGGCCCCACAATCAAACAACACTCTCGCACTCAACCCAGCAACAAAGAGCGTACCTTCCACCACCGTGCTGGCTTCTCTCGCCTCGTCCGCCTGGATGGTAAAGACCCGTCCAGTCCTCTGACCCTGCTGTGGTGGCGCAAAAGGTCAGCGACCTCCGCCTCAGCCTACTTTTGGCTGCCCTGAATGCTTGCTGGACCTGCCTGGCCCACTCGGGCAATCTCGCACAAAGTGGCTTAGCTTGCCACACCCGTGACAAACTCCACGGCCCCAACACTCTCCGGAGTGAACTCTGCCACAACCTCTGCACGCCTCAGGCTGGCGTGATCCACCTCCTCCGTACCGGGGTCTCTTGCCCGGTTCACTGCTAACTGAGAACCCGGACGTCGACCGGCCTTCCCCGGTGCTCTTCTGCCCTCAGCATAACTGTGCTGGTAATCCTGATAAATGATCATCGCAAATCTCACGGCATCGGCCAGTGTCTGTGCCATATTATAGGTCACCTGAGTACGGAGGTGCTTCCTCAGCCCCCCTATAAACTTCCTCGCCCTTTGCAACGGCATCACGCAGATCTCCGGACAGTAACGCTTCAGCGCGTTGAACCTCCGGGTATACTCAGCCAGGGTCGCATCTCCCTGCTCGAGGGTCATAAACTCCTCTCTCCTCCCATCTCTGAAATGCTATGGGAAATACTGCTCAGTGAACTCCCGTAGGAATTCCTCCCAGCTAACCTCAGTCCTGCCCTCAAACACCACTGCAGATGTGGTCCTCCACCAGTTCGACGCGTCACCGCCCAACACATACGCTGCCAAGCCTGCCTGCCTCTCAGGTGGGCACTCAATCGCCTGAAGGATCTCCTGAATCTTCAGGACCCAGTCCTCCGCAGCCTCAAACTCTCCTCTACGCGGGTGTTGTCTCACAAAGCCGTCGAGCATCTCTCCTGCTGCTGCTGGCTCTCCTCTGCCTAACTGGCGATCCAACATCGACCCCAGTCGCCCCACCATGTCATAGAGCATCCGCCGCTCCTCAGCCCAGTCCGTGCCCCCAGTCTCACCGCTGGTGCTACAGTCCCGTGGGGGAGGTTTCACGCGTCTCGGAGGCATCTATACACAAAGAAAACAACACCATCAAAACCATGAATGCATGAACTAATGCAGACTCTAAAACTCTAAGGGTGGCCTTCTTTGGATAAGGACACTGGAACTGACCGCTGTGATACCAAGTTGTAACATCCTCAACACATCGGAAATTTAAAATTTTAATAACACACAATCAACAGAGGATACTTACGCAAATAAGGAAAACAGGTGCACCAACATATATGTAATATATGTATGAACATCAAAGTATTTCAAAAGTTGTGATTACATCAAAAGACTATACGACGAAAGCAGTAATCACTCGACGTCAACTGAGAGAAAGCTGGATCCGGTAGCGGTGCTCCTCTCCTCAGTCACCACCCCCTATCGCCGAACACGACCTGAAAGTAAACATGCAACAATGCCTGAGTTTCCAGAAGGAAACCCCATATACCAAACTCTACAATGCATTAAATTAAAGGCACCCTAGCATGCAATTCTACTAAACCAGAAAAGCATCTCAAACAGGCTGGGCTCCAGGGCTTTTTCACCCAACCACAACACACACCACAGTCACGGGGCTCCAGGGCTTTTTCACCCAACCACCGCATCACACACTCGTCGCCAAGCTGGGCTCCAGGTCTTTTTTAACCAACCGCAGCTACCACGACACGACCAAGGGCTTCAGGTCCTTTTCAACCAAGCCAAATGTCCAAAGGCTCCAGGTCTTTTTCAACCAACCCCTATACGCGGTCCCTGCTCAGGCTCCAGGCCTTTTTCAGCCAACCTGAACGCACTACGGAGCTCCAGGTCTTTTTCAACTAACCCCACACAGAGTAGCTGTGCTCCAGGTCTTTTCCAACCAACCGCAACTCTCACATAGTTACGGGGCTCCAAGTCTTTTTCAACCAACCGCCGCAACACCACATTTCTAAGCTAGGCTCCAGGCCATTTTCAGCCAACCCAAGCTCTCACACAGTTACGGGGCTCCAGGTCTTTTTCAACCAACCACCGCAACACTTGTGCACGCTAGCACACTTGCCGGAAGAACATCGGTACCACAACTCACCCCACACGGACGACCACAACAACATCACCTCCATAGTGCAAAATTGGACACAAACGGTCGACCGAACCAAAAGTCCCGGTCGACCGAATCATGCACATACAGGGCAATCGCCTCGACCGATCCGGCAGTGAAATCTGTTGCACGTTTATTTGCGACGAGCCGGAAGGCCTACCATCGACTTCCAAATACTCACACTACTTAAGTGAGTGAGCTTGACATACCAGAAGGATTGAAGAAACCTTTGAAGAACCATGACGGCACCTCCACGAGCACGTCTCCCCAAAACACGATCCGTCAACGAACTCGCGAGAAAGGGAGAGAGAGAGAGAAACCACCTAAATATCTTCCTCCAATCCAATCCTCACCATCCATCTAACTCCTCTCCATCTCAACCATCCATCTCCTCTCCAACCCATCTCAACCCCTCATCCATCACCTCTCCATCCCAACCGTCCATCTCATCTCCTCCTAATCTCCACCTAAATCAACAATAAAACTCAATTAGGATTAGGATTAGGCTCAAGATCCCACAATATATATATCAACAAAGATATTCTCACAATCATTTGGTCATGGAACATCAAATGAGAATATCAAGTTATGTGGACCAGAGATTTGCCGAGATTGGAAAACTTCTCTGGTACTCTGAGGTGTCATGAGGGGTGAAAGGTCAAAGCTGAAAGGCTCGAACCCCTCATGATATTGGTTGGGTGTAGGCAACATCATGAATGCAGTTGTGTCACTGGGGTTTAATTGCTCATCGAACAAAACCGTCAAACTAATAGATGGGTGCATCGGAATGTGTTCCTCAAGCTCATTCGATGGATGCAGCAGACCTGCATCACTAAGAATGGGGCTTCTCCCCAAGTCATCCAACAAGGACCTCCCACCATCATTTATGTCATCAAGCATAAGCTCGGTTGTAGGTGGGTCCTTGTTGGAGTCAAGATGAAGCTCAAATGGCTCAATGGCCAAGGGACATGAGATAGAGACACCTTCTAGTATAGGCATATGATGAGGTCTCTCACTCTCACTAGTAATCTTAACTGAATCATGCAACGAACACTCCTTTTGGACATTCATGTTTGATGTCAGCTCACTCTGTTGCATTGCAAAGACAGGCAATGAGTTTTTGCTGGACCCACAAACATTCTCAATGGGTTGCATTGGTGTTAGGGGTGTTCGTTGATTTTACGGTGCTTTCTCTAATTGGCGGATGAGATTGAGATTTAAAGAATGATCCATGGGCTCCTGTTGCCTACCAGAGTTGAACACATGAAACTCGGCACTCATGTTACCGAATGAGAGCTTCATGAGACTATTTCTACAATTAATTAAGGCATTGGAAGTTGCCAGAAATGGTCTACCCAAAATCAAAGGTATTTGAGAGTGGGTGTTTGCAACGGGATTGGTATCGAGGACAACAAAATCGACTGGAAATATAAAATCTCCAACTTTGATAAGCACGTCCCCGATAATCCCCTTTGCAATACGAATGTATCTATCCGCCAATTGGAGGGTGATCTTAGTTGGTTTCAATTCTCCCAAAATCAACTGTTGATAAATAGAAAATGGGAGGAGGTTGACCCCTGATCCTAAATCAAGCAAAACATTACTCATGCTAGTGTCCCCTATCGTACACTGAATAGTAGGACACCCAGGGTCCTTGTATTTTGTGTAGGCGGGATTGGACAAAAGTGAGCTTACATTTTGCAGCCAAGAATGCTTTCTTAGGAACATTGGTCTTCCTCTTGGTTGTGCAGAGATCCTTCAACACTTTGGCATATTGAGGTATTTGTTGGATGACATCCAACAAGGGGATGTTAACCTTCACTTGCTTAAACACCTCTAATTTCTTATCCATTGTGTCACTCTAATTTTGGTTAACCTACTTGGATAGAAAGTTTTTGGCAGGTAGATTTTCTACGGTGTCTGAGAAGGAGGCGTTGGTGTATTACCCTCAGCCTCTTCTTCACCACCATTCCCACTGAGGGGCTGCATAGATGGTGGTGGTGGCAAGGAAATGTGATTGTCAACCTGTTTTCCATTTCTTAAGGTTACAATGGCATTGATATGGTGAACAGGTTCCTCCACATGGTTCACTTGCCGCCCTTGATGTACCACATTCTCATTTTGCATGTGTTGTTGCTGGTACATGCGGGGGTTAGCCTCAGGCTGGCTAGGCAAAGACCCTCTCTCTCTTTCATGTACCGACTAAGCCAATTGGCCCATCTGAAGCTCTAGAGATTTGATGGTCTGCTGATTTGAAGTGAGAACTTGACTTATGGTTGACATAAAAAATTTCACAGAGTTCTCAAGTCCACCAGTCAAGGTCTCAAGTGAATTGAATTGGGTCTCCATATTATTGGAATTTGGGAAACCTGATTGATTGGTGATTTGAGCTTGGGGTGGCTGATAAGATTGTGCATGCATGGGAGGTTGGTATGATTGGTTAGGTGGTCGAGAGGAGTTTGAAGGACCACCCGAGGCATTATTTTGGTTCCATGAAAAATTGGGGTGATTCCTGCATCCAGGATTATAAGATGATGAGTATGGGTCATTCCTAGCTTTGTCATAGATGGCGTTGACATGTTCCAACTCAGGAGGAATGGACACAGACTCGCTTTCTACATGACATATCCTACCACATGAATGACAGGAAACTAGACCAGATGTGGACATGTGAGGTGCACCTTGTTGGTTTTGGAGCTCAATCGAATCCATACGGCGCATTAAGGCCGCCATGCGTGCCTCGGTGGCCGTAGTGGTATCGACACCAAATGCGACACCCGATCTAGTTAACTCGCTCCTATGCTGGAATATGCAGGTGGTTCCCTTACACTCTCCCATTGCATGGTTTTCTCAGCGAGGTCTTCTAGGAAAGCCCATGCCTCCTTTCATCCTTTCCTAAGAACTCTCCTTGACATATGGACTCAAGGAGCGTTTGGGATGGGATGTGAAGACCCTCGTAGACAATCTGACAAAGGCACCACAACTTGATGCCATGGTGCGGGCATGAGTATAGTAGCTCCTTGAACCTCTCTAAGTATGCATGGAATGCTTCGGTCTCATGTTGATAGAACGAATTGATTTCGTTCCTCAATGTTTGAGTCCAATGATATGGAAAGTATTTCTTGAGGAATGCAGATTGAAACTCATCCCAAGTCCTAAAGGAATTCTCCTGGTTGTTGTACAACCACTTCTTGGCATCATCCTTTAGTGCAAAAGGAACAAGCCTAAGATGGATGGAGTCTGTGCTATGTTGTTGCAACTTGAACATAGCACAGACCTCCTCAAATTCCCTGAGAAAGATATAGGGGTCACCTTTCCCAGTGAAATGAGGGAGCACGGAAATAAACTGAGGCTTAACCTCAAAGTGGTTCCCATTTTCCTCTGGCAATACAATGCATGAAGGTAGAGTGGTACAGCTCGGGTAGCATCGATCACGTAGAGGTATGGGAGCGACAACACGAAGAACAGGTGGAATAGGTGGGTCCAGCAACAGCTCCTCCTCGCGGAAATTAGCAGTCATTGATCCCGGACTGAGTGCGACACGAGAGGAGGAAGGCGTCGAGAAGTCGACTACCGAAGCAGGGTTGACAACGCGCCTCGTCAAACGGCCACTCTCGTCTCGTGCCCACGAAAACATGCACAAAGGTGCACACAAACCAAAACTTTTTTAACAAAGAATGTGCGTAGAGGAGAAGACGGGGGAACACAGGAGAGAAAGAATGACTCGGGAGAGAAGGGAAGAAGTCCTTATGCTACGGCGGATGGGTACAGGTAGAAGCACACAAGCAAACAAGGCTCAAGAAATCCTAAGGTTGCTATAGGTCCTTACAACATGACGACGCCTAACTGCGAGGTCACACGTCCTCAACACACTTCACCTCCCTACGACGAGGACCACAAAGCCCAGCAAGTGAGTCAAGATCCAGAGATCTCGTCTCTCCTACTATCGACAGAGTGGGCAACGTCAATCAGGTCATGACGGTCGGGACCGGATCACTCTCCTAATGCGCCCGAAATCCATAGGGCCAATGTCTGCTTGATTTTAAAATTAGGCTCTTGGTTTGTGTGGTTTTTGGGGCGAACGAAAGGGTGATGAAATCCCCCACCTTATCTTATATGGGACAACCCCTCCTTAGTAGTGTTTTGCAGTCTTAATCTAACAATCAACTCTCCAAACAAACGCTCAACTCCACTTGTTTCAATGCACTTCCTACTAACTAATGCATGTTCATACGAAATGCATCAATGAGAGTAGAAGGTGCGTACCTCACGGCAGCACTCATCAACTGAAAATAAAGCTGAAATGAAAGACAATCTATATGCCTAAGTCACATACATGATGCATGACCTAAAAAAAAGATTGACTAATCTTTTTCTTTGGGTTTTAAGGTCAAAGTTGCTTAAAGGAGGTTTGATTAATTATCTGGAAACAAACTATAAGTCAAAACATGCCAAATTGAGTCCCAGATCACTATATCAGATAAAGAAATACTCCACAAAAATTTAGAGGTGAACAGAAATTACCAGACCGCTGATCGCCTCCAAACTTCACCAGATGCTTCCCCTTCTCAATTTGAGTCTCCTGAGACAAAGAAAACTACAAGACAAAAATTAAATCCACTCGAATCGTCCAAAGAAGAGTCTGGGCTGGCACCTCCCCGACAACGGCGCCTGATGCATTCCATACATTGCATCATATGTCTTTCATTTAGATTACTTTTACATCAATAAATGCTACTAAGGTATGTGTTTAGTCTTATTTACAGAATACAGGGACCTGAATGCAATTTACCCACATCCCGAGCATAAACGCATGCAAAAGACTCATTTCTATCATAAAGACCAAGTTCAAGATTATCGGGCTACTAATGGAAATGTATCCAAGCATAAATGCATTCAAGTCCTAATTGCAAAAAGAACAAGGACTTAAGCACAGATGTAGCCGGGGACTTAACTGCAAAAAGTCAAGGACCTAATTGCAAATCATGAGTAGCTTTTATTCTTTTGGAGAAAATATATAGAAAAATCAATGTATATCTCCAAATATGTGAAGGAATTAATCCGGAGCTCAAAAGAATGGAAATAATCAATCCAGACGCGTAAAGGAGGATCAAATCATACCATAAACATTCAACCAAAATCTGGACCAAATCAGAGCATGATGTGCGGCGATTCCGCCGCAGATCACACACACCATGCGGCGATTCCGCCGCCCCCTAGTCAATCCGTGTGCTCCAATTTCGTCCAGTCGTGTCTGGACACGTGTACTTTCCAATATTGTACCTAGATCCCTTGTAGCAACTATAAATAGACCCGAGAACGATGTTAGAAGGGTCCTTAGTCCTTAGTCCTTAGTCTTTGGTGGTAGTTTTTATTTTTAATCTTAGTTTTTTATTCTTCCTTTTCATTAATAAAATTCTGTCTTTTATTTCTTACTTTTAGTTTTCTTTTGTAATGTCTCAAGGACCCCTTCTTCCTCCCTCTATGAGTTTCTAACTCTTTCCAAAGGGTGGAGGTGACGGATTAGGGTGAAGAGAAGATGAATGAATGTTATTATTTTAATTTCGTGTTAGTATATTTTGATTACTTGAGTTTATGTTAAATCATTTATCATGTATTGCTTTATAACTAATATGATTTATTATAAGTTTCTAAATTCTCTAATCTAAACCTTAAATCTAAACCTCCACCCGACGGAATTCACATCTTTGTTCGTGTTTTAGTTTTAATTGTTCTTGTTTCTTTCTTTAGATAATTAAAATCCAAAAATCTCAAAACCAAATTATTTCTTCTCCCTCTTCCTTTCCCTTAATCGAAATCACACTAATAACAGAATCTCTCCCTCCTTGTGTTCGACCCGTATTTGCCACGTCTCCATTGACGCCGTGCACTTGCGGTATAAATTTAATTCACATCAGCGCCAAAAACTTGTTGAACGTTTTATATTATAACCGCAAGTGCACGGCCGCGTTGAAGCGGTGGCAAATACGGGTCGTCCTCAGGGAGGTGAGCAGCCTCTCATTTGCACAAAATCAAGTGGCGAAAAAATGAAGAAGAGAGTGGATTATCCTACGCTACACTACACTATGAAGTATGAAATGCGAAAGAAAGCAACAAACGATTAACTAAAACTTAACTAAGAACGAAATAAGAGTGCTGAAATTCAGAAATGGAAAACCCCTAAGGGGTGGAGTGAGTGCACACATGCAAAGAGGTGGGTGTTGAACACATTCTTTAAGCACAAATAAAGGTGGTGTATTTATTTGAGTCTTTAGGAACTTGTGTATTTTGAGCATACTTGAGATAAAATCAACTTAAACACACACTAGGTTCCCTATAGAAGTCACACACAAAAATTCACATTATTTGGACTTCCATAGATCACCCAAACTTAGACCGGAACACACCAAACCTGAACTTTAGCTGTCTGAACCAAAACGGTCGACCGCAACATACCGTTTGGTCGACCGGATGATCAAGTAATCCAGTTTGTATTTCCCTGTCTCGTTTCGGTCGACCACTCCATCTCTTTCGGTCGACCGTTTGAACTTATTTTCCCAACCGTTACTTTTGTCGTATATACCCAACGGTCGTATTCGTATTAAACCAATTATACCCCAAAATACATTTCATGTATCGGTCGACCGAGGACCACGATCGGTCGACCGTTTGTCCATCTCTTGCCAAACCCGAATCTCCTGTTGAAAAATGGTCGACCGAAAGAGATGGAGCGGTCGACCGAATATCAAATTGTTTGTCAACCCCAAACTGCCTGGTACATATCGGTCGATCGTTCGCCTTTAGGTGTTCGACCGATCACTTAAGTGTACCTAAGTCGTAGCGTTGGGCGGTCGACCGTTGCTTAACCGGTCGACCGAACTTAGTGCAAAACGGCCTAACGGTCGACCGTTCGTCCCGATCCGGTCGACCGATTTTAGCCCGAATTGGGTCCTACAGGTTCTGTTTTGTGTAATCACACATCAACTCTTACCCAATCAATCCCAACGGCTCTATTCTCTCTAATGCCTATATAAGGAGTTGTAAAACACATTTTAATACAACTCTCCCACTACAAACTTGTCCCAAATTTTTGAGAGAATCCCAAACACTCCAAACCTCAATTTCCACACTTTAGTGATCAATTCCTTAATCCTACTCAAGTGTGCTCAAGATTTAGAGAGTGTTGTTCCACTCAACCTTTGTTCAAGAAGTAAGGACTTCGGTGAAAGCCCGAAGTGTTCCTCTCGGATTGTGAGAGAAGAAAGTCAAGCTCACGAGGTTGTTCGCAGAGTTTGTTTTGTAAAAGGCGTTCTCTCCCGGACCGGAACGGGGAGTGGTTAGTGAAGACGTAGGCGGACCTCGCGGAGTTGAGCGGAGCTTACAAGAGAGGACTAGGACCCGGGCGGGGTGCCGAACCTCTATAAAAACCGACGCGTCTTTGTGGTTTGCATTATTCTTCCTTTACTTGCTTGTTTGCTTTAAAATTCCGTTGTGCATCTTGACTTAGTTAAACAAGTAGGTGATTAGATTAATAGTGATTAGTGGACCCATAACCCACACGATCCTACAGATAATTCCTCTCTTGATGATGATTACATGGATATCAACTTTGATGAACTAGTCTTATCAAGAACCTCCAAGTTCTCCACAAGAGGACAAAGAGGAACTTCCCAAGGATTGAACCTATAGAAAGGATCATCTGAAGGACCTTGTGATAGCAGATGTTTCTCAAGGTGTGACAACACGTTCTAGAGCTCATGTGGTGTGACTTATGCTTTTATCTCTGATTGATCGTTTTATATTTAACCGCAAGTGCACGGCCTACATTTGGTATCAGAGCCTCGTTCATTAATTTTGTTCTTAACCGATAAATTAACATGACTCTTAATGCATCCACACCTTTAGAATCTTGTAAACCACCATATTTTGATGGAAATAATTTTGTTTCATGGAAAAGTAAAATGATGTTATTTATTAAATCCATGAACATAAACATGTGGTTTATGATTCAAACTCCATATGAATCACCGAGATGTCATATTAGTAAATGGAGTTTAGAAGATGAGAAAGATGCATCCCTAAATGCTAAGGCTATGAATGTCATATTTTGTGCATTGGGAGATGAACTTTTTAATCTTGTTTGCTCATGTGATAGTGCTCATTCTATATGGCAAACATTAGAAAAGAATTTTGGTGAAGGAGATTCACCAACCGGGAAGAAGGGAGAAGCAAATCCGAAGGATGTAGCTCAAGCAAAGAAAATGGAGATTAACTCAACATCTTCATCATCAAGCTCATCCGACAGAGAAAGTGAAGATGAGGTATCTTCTAGTTTCTCTTCAAGTAGTAGTTCAAAAGATAATGCCCATGATTTTAATGAACTATAAAATGCATTTCAAAGATTATTTGAAAAATATAAAGAGCTTCACAAGACTAATCAAGTAGCAAATGAGCAAATCCATGATCTTAAATGTCAAAATGCATCTATCTTAGATGATAAAGTTGATTTGCTTGCTAAAATTGAAGTTCTAACTTTAGAGAATGCATGCTTGAAGGAAGAAAATTTAAATGATAAAACTACCTCATCTCATGCAATTGATAGTCATAAGCTAAAAATTGACACTAATGACTTGCTTATTAAACTTGATAAATCTCATTTAGAAAGCAAGCAATTATTACATGACTTGAATTGCATGAATGAAAAGGTGGCAAATTTAGAGATTCACATGCTTAACATGAATGAAAAGCATAATTCTATGACTAAAAATCTAAATTGCTTAAATGAATCTCTAGCAACTAAAAATAGTGACCTTAATGCCTTAAACAAAAATTTGTCAAATAAATTGCATAAGTTCACACATGGAAATAAAAACAATTTTTATGTTAAAAGCTTTCCTATTCAAATTAATCTTAAACATAATTTTTCCATGAAAAAGAAAGTAAGTGTAGAGGTACCAAAATCAACTTGGATTTGGGTACCAAAAGCTAAACTTAATGGACCCAAGCAAAAATGGGTACCAAAGTCTACACTTGTAGGAGCTTGAGGAGGAGATTGGTGGTGACCAGACGAGCTCAAGAGTCAAATTCAAATCCGGTTGCATCACCAAATGAGATTGGAGCCAATTCAAGCTTCAAGTTGGTATAATTTCTATCCTCTAAATTTTTCAATCAAATTGGTTCTAATCTAGGTTGTAATATGCTTAATTGTCATATCCTTAGATGTTTAATTCTTTGCAAATCATTAACCCTATTCATTGCAAATCATTTATCACATCCATTGATTATAAATGTCAAATTTTAAATGGATGTTAGAATAAGGCCTAAGTTGAAACTTAAATGAAATAAACTTGAATCTTTTTCATAGTTTTCATCTAGCCTTATTGATAGGGGGAGCTTAAATGTTATATCTTTTATTAATGTAATGAAGTGCAAAATTTAGGGGGAGAAACTTCATTACAAGACATCCAAATTCTATGCTTAAAGTCATAATTATTTTAGTTTTTGATGGATGTCAAAGGGGGAGAGATAATTAAGGGGGTAACTTGGAATTTGGCATAAAATTGAACAAAAACTATGCACATCCATAGGGGGAGCATTATTATGCATAGTTTACATATACAAATTCCATGTATTAAGATATTGTTAAGATATAGGTTGTCATCATCAAAAAGGGGGAGATTGTTGGCTTTTTGGCCTTAATCTATGTTTTGATGATTTAATTAACCTAATCTTAATTATGATCATGTAGAGTAGCACACATATTGCATTGCATATATATTGCTTTGTGTTAACCTCTACAGGTGATCAAGACTCAATGAAGAAAGGAAAACAAGTCAAGACATGTAATCAAGCTCATTTGAACACATGTATTTTGCATTTATTTGAGTCTTTAGGAACTTGTGTATTTTGAACATACTTGAGATAAAATCAACTTAAACACACACTAGGTTCCCTATAGAAGTCACACACAAAAATTCACATTATTTGGACTTCCATAGATCACCCAAACTTAGACCGGAAAACACCAAACCTGAACATTAGTTGTCTGAACCAAAACGGTCGACCGAAACATACCGTTCGGTCGACCGGATGATCAAGTAATCCAGTTTGTGTTTCCCTGTCTCGTTTCGGTCGACCGCTCCATCTCTTTCGGTCGCCGTTTGAATTTATTTTCCCGACTGTTACTTTTGTCGTATATACCCAACGGTCGTATTCGTATTAAACCAATTATACCCCAAAATACATTTCATGTATCGGTCGACCGAGGACCACGATCGGTCGACCGTTTGTCCATCTCTTGACAAACCTGAATCTCCTGTTGAAAAACAGTCGACCGAAAGAGATGGAGCGGTCGACCGAATATCAAATTGTTTGTCAACCCCAAAGTGCCTGGTACATATCGGTCGACCGTTCGCCTTTAGGTGTTCGACCGATCACTTAAGTGTACCTAAGTCGTAGCGTTCGGCGGTCGACCGTTGCTTAACCGGTCGACCGAACTTAGTGCAAAACTGCCTAACGGTCGACCGTTCATCCCGATCCGGTCGACCGATTTTAGCCAGAATTGGGTCCTGCAGGTTCTGTTTTGTGTAATCACACATCAACTCTTACCCAATCAATCCCAACGGCTCTATTCTCTCTAATGCCTATATAAGGAGTTGTAAAACACATTTTAATACAACTCTCCCACTACAAACTTGTCCCAAATTTTAGAGAGAATCCCAAACACTCCAAACCTCAATTTCCACACTTTAGTAATCAATTCCATAATCCTACTCAAGTGTGCTCAAGATTTAGAGAGTGTTGTTCCACTCAACCTTTGTTCAAGAAGCAAGGACTTCGGTGAAAGCCCGAAGTGTTCCTCTCGGATTGTGAGAGAAGAAAGTCAAGCTCACGAGGTTGTTCGCAGAGTTTGTTTTGTAAAAGGCGTTCTCTCCCGGACCGGAACGGGGAGTGGTTAGTGAAGACGTAGGCGGAGCTCGCGGAGTCGAGCGGAACTTACAAGAGATGACTAGGACCCGGGCGGGGTGCCGAACCTCTATAAAAACCGACGCGTCTTTGTGGTTTGCATTATTCTTCCTTTACTTGCTTGTTTGCATTAAAATTTCGTTGTGCGTCTTGACTTAGTTAAACAAGTAGGTGATTAGATTAATAGTGATTAGTGGACCCATAACCCACACGATCCTACAGATAATTCCTCTCTTGATGATGATTACATGGATATCAACTTTGATGAACTAGTCTTATCAAGAACCTCCAAGTTCTCCACAAGAGGACAAAGAGGAACTTCCCAAGGATTGAACCTATAGAAAGGATCATCTGAAGGACCTTGTGATAGCAGATGTTTCTCAAGGTGTGACAACACGTTCTAGAGCTCATGTGGTGTGACTTATGCTTTTATCTCTGATTGATCGTTTTATATTTAACCGTAAGTGCACGACCGCGTTGGAGCGGTGGCAAATACGGGTCGTCCACTGGGAGGTGTGTCCACACTTGGTTTGTTCTAAGGCGAGAGGTAAAAGAAGGAGAGAAAGGATGTATTGATTACACTAAACTACACTAAGATGCAAATGGAAATGGAAAAGAAGCAAAAAAAACTAAACCCCAAAGGGGGTAGAGAAATGATGTTAATATAAAGATGTGTTTGTGTGTTTGTGTGTGTAATTAAGCTCCTCACAACATGTAGTGCATGAAATCATAAAACTACATCCAACTTTGCCTCCACATGAATTAATATTTCACTACATCATTAAAACATACAAGACAATAATTGGATTGAAGCTAAATAAACTCAAGTATAAAGACTAGACCCTACTATGTCTCCACATGAATTAAGATAATACTACATCGTTAAAACATACAAGACATTAACCAAGGTAAAGGCAACAAGAGTTCATACACTACAACTTGTGTTTCCAATATTAATTCCTATCCATATCCTAACCTTATCATTCCCCATAAAATAGATCCACTAATTAAAGCATAAGCTAAGCTTCATTCAAGAGCATTAGCATATCAAAGATAAGAGTGGATACCCATTAGATGGTTATGGAAATCATTTATAGCTCAAGGGATTAAGATAACACACACTTAATACACTACATGATTATATCACATATTTCTCCACCCCCCCCCCAAATGGGGATGGAACTACTCACTACTCATTACACTAACTATATTAACAAAAGCAAGCATAATACTGAAATGAAACTATACTAATCAAGCAAGAAACATTAAAGAAGCATAAAACAAAACAAGCACAAAAGCAAACACATTGAAGAAAATTAACTAAGCAAGAATTAACAAGCTAATGAAAAACTTCTATTATGAACTCACTCAGATTACAAGCAGCCCTTCCTCCACTAGAGTTTTGCTTCAAGGCTTCACTCTTAGTAGGGAAGATGCCACCAAAGAGAGAGATATATACAATGGGAGGTGAAGAGTTCTATTTATAAGCATGGAAAAAGCTAATCCGGGACAATCCCCCGATGTGGGATTAAAGCAATACCACAAATAGCCTAAACACATAATCATACAAGTCCAGGAGAAAGCTTAGCGGATCTGGGGCTATATGGACCGCCAATTAGCGGTCCAAGACCGCCAATTGGCGGTCTATAAACTTCAGATCGCGTTGGTTTTTGTAGTGGGCTTTTGTTGGAGTGTTTCTTGGTCTTGGATGCATCTACTTGGTTTAGTGGAGCTCCGACCCGAATCGAATTGACAAAATACTCCACATGATGGTGTGGAGTTTCCTGTTTTGCTCTTAGGTCCTCCTGTCTTACGTTCAGGTCCTTCTCCCTTGCATCTTGGTCCCCAGGTCTCACAATTAAGTCTTTTTTCATGCTTTTGGGTCCTTTCATGGCTCTTCTCTTCAAACCTCTTTATTTCTGAAAATCAAACATAAAACTCGTCATTTAGCAATGCTTAGGTGTAAGAAAATGGATATAAGGTACAAATATAAGCATAAAATGATGTCAATCAAATATCCCCACACCTAAGTTTTTGCTAGTCCCGAGCAAATCAAAGAAAAAGAAAAGCAAACGAGAAACAAGAAATCCTAACTCACTTTCGTAGGAATCACGGTTTCACTTAGCATGTGCAACAAGCCGTTAAATATCCTTGTTGCCAAGGAGGAGGAGTGTTATCTCCTGAGGGTTTTCAGCGGATATACCCACGAAATCCGAACAAGATGCATTATTCAATCTAGACCTCGACTCGTTGGAAATATTTTGTCGATCAATGGACGCGGTAACCCTACGGGCCGACTCTATATAGGTAATCAGTCCACACCTAGCCTATTAAACCTTTCGTGCAAGTTAAATAAGGAATTAAGTGAAAGACATTGACAACCTCAACATCCTCAAGAGCTACAAAGTGTAAGGTCCATTAAGGTTCTTATTTGCATTACCAAATTTTTTTCTTTTTGTTTATTTTCTCATTTTTTTTTCTTTTTCTATTTATTAGTTGGAGCTTCATTCTCCCAAGGTCAGGTTTCGTGCATCATTGCCCATGAGGACTTACACTATCACGTACACATTTCCCCAAATCTCCACATAGGGCAATTCCTACCACCCGTGTAACGAGAGTTCGGTCGGCGCATCCCAAGTCAGATGACTCGAAAGCACCAGGCACAAAGTCCCTTCAGACCTACTTTCCCGAGTGATAGGAGTCCTGCGAGAAGAGAGAACACCTACTCACTTATTTCTTATCTACACATGAACCAAAACCCCTACACTTATGTCTCACAACAAGATTTAGAGGGTCCTTGACTACAACAAAGTTCCTTAAGTTAACAGACACAAATTATTGACTCACTAGGTTCAGGGTGGACTTCTTTAAATGTTATAGCACTGAAACCCTATGATTACTCACCCCCAAAGGAAAACTGGGGTGCATCCTAACAACTCGATAAATCCTAAAGCCATAGTACTAGATATCCTAATGCATCAAGTTCAAGACAATTTTGGGAGCTTTCTTTTTACTTTGCCTCTCAATGGTTTTGCACATGCTAAACACACGCAAAACCCACAAAACATTTTCTTTCGCAAACACATGAATATTTTGAAAGAAATGTGAAAATTTTGAAGCACTCGGCAAGCAAAAGAAGACAAGTCACCCAAGGATCATGGCAAGCAGATATATCGATATTCAATGCAGCACACTAACATGACCCTAACAATGCACACAAAAGAAAACAAAAACAAAGGAAAAGACTCGACTATGTACACACGTAAAACACCCCCCCACACCTACTTCATGCATTGTCCTCAATTAATGTGAGCAAAATACTACATGGATGTATGCATGAAACAGAATAGATCTAACCAACGTGAAGTACACAAGAAAGTTCATGGCTATGTTGATGGACACAACCCAACTTCCCTCACAACTTGTGTGATGCTAAAGAAGGGATACAAATACGTGAAAGAAATGGGGCCGAAATACTCAAGGGTTGGGGCCCACTACAATCGATGCTCATTGAAGGAGTCTTCTCTTTTTTTTCCTTTTTTTCTTTTTAACCTATATACACATGAACGCTAAACCGCTCATGTAGGAGCATGAATGGTTGAGTGCAAGGGAGGTTCATGAAGGAACATGACCTCCTCGACTTCGGCTGGTGCCCCCTCCAAGTAGGGTTTGAGGCGTTGTCCATTAACTTTGAACACGTCCCCATTCCCTGGGTTCAAGATCTCAATCGCTCCATGAGGATAGACGGTTTGGACAATAAACGGGTCAGACCAGCGACTGCGGAGCTTACCCGCAACAGATGAAGCCGGGAATTGTAGAGCAACACCTTCTGCCCAGCCGTAAATACCTTTCGCATAATCATGCGATCATGAAACATCTTGGCTCGGGACTTATGAATTTTGGCATTCTCGTACGCAGCATTGCGTAGCTCTTCCAATTCCACAATGTCAAGCTTACGTTGTACTCCCGCTTGATCAAGATCCATATTCAGGTTCTTGATGGCCAGAAAGCACGATGCTCAAGCTCGACGGGTAGGTGGCAAGCCTTGCCATACACTACCCGATATGGGGACATACCCAAATTGGTCTTGTAGGCGGTGCGGAAAGCCCACAATGCGTCATTCAACTTGGTAGACCAATCCTTCCTCAAGGAACTAACCGTCTTCTCAAGAATTTGCTTTAATTGACGGTTAGAGATTTCGACCTGCCCACTAGTTTGCGGATGGTATGGGGTTGCAAGCTTGTGGGTGATCGAATATTTCCTCATAAGCGCTTCAAAGGAGCGATTACAGAAGTGGGTACCCCTATCGCTGATTATGGTATGAGGAGTACCAAATCACGCAAAAATGTCCCTCAAGAATTTGGTGACCACCTTGTTGTCATTGGTCTTTGTAGGTATAGCCTCAACCCACTTAGACAAATAGTCAATGGCCACCAGAATGTAAACATTCCCGAACGAGTTTGGGAAGGGACCCATGAAATCGATGCCCCACACATCGAAGATGTCGACAACAAGGACATTGTACAAAGGCATCATGTCACGTCGACCAATCCTGCCAAGGCTCTGGCACCTATCACATTGCTTACAAAAGTCGTAAGCATCCTTGAAAAGAGAGGGCCAGTAGAATCCAGATTGGAGCACCTTGGCAGCAGTTTTCTTTGCTCCAAAGTGTCCTCCACATGCCTTGGAATGGCAGAAGTGGAGTACACTTTGGATCTCGGTATCTGGGACGCACCGCCTGAAAATTTGGTCAGAGCAGTATTTGAATAGGTAGGGGTCGTCCCAGTGGAAGAATCTGACATAAGATCTAAATTTGGATTGGTCAGATTTTGACCAACCCACAGGAAGTTGCTCAGTCACGAGATAGTTCACGATGTCGGCAAACCAAGGGTTATCTTCGATCGTGAACAACTGCTCGTCAGGAAATTTGTCATCAATGATTTGGTCTTGTGGGTTGGTCATCTCTAGACGAGACAAGTGGTCAGCTACAACATTTTCACACCCTTTTTTGTCCCGAATCTCGAGATCGAATATTTGTAACAACAAGATCCATCTCAAAAGTCGGGATTTTGCATCTTTCTTCGCCATGAGGTGCTTGATGGTTGTGTGATCAGAATAGATAATCACGTGGGAGCCAATCAAGTACGACCGGAATTTCTCCAAAGCAAATATGATTGCTACGAATTCCTTCTCGGTCACAGTGTAGTTTAATTGGGCATCATTGAGTGTTCTACTGGCATAGTAGATCACATGAGGCAATTTGTCCAATTGTTGCTCAAGCACTATTCCCACAGCGAAGTCAGATGCATCACACATTAACTCAAAGGGTTCAGTCCACACCGGTGCCTTAATAATGGGAGCTGAAGTCAACTCTTTCTTCAAGGTCAAAAGGCATGGTGGCAATCCGGTGTGAACTCAAAAATGACATCCTTAGCCAACAAGGCGGTGAGAGGTCGAGCAATTTTGCTAAAATCCCGAATGAACCGCCGATAGAATCCAGCATGCCCCAAAAAGGCGCAGATATCCTTCACATTACGTGGCGGTGGAAGATTAGCAATGATACCCAGTTTGGCGGGATCGACCTCAATTCCCCTACTTGAGACCACATGTCCAAGTACAATCCCTCGCTTCACCATGAAGTGACATTTCTCCCAATTGAGAGTGAGGTTCTTCTCACGACATCGCTTGAGGACAAGGCTCAAGTGATGAAGGCACTCATCAAAGGAAGCGCCAAATTTGGAAAAGTCGTCCATGAAGATCTCAAGGAAACACTCAACCATGTCGGAGAAGATGCTGATCATACACCTTTGAAACGTTGCTGGCGCACTACATAACCCAAAGGGCATGCGACGGTAGGCAAACGTGCCAAAGGGACAAGTAAATGTGGTTTTCTCTTGATCCTCGGGGGCGATGGGAATTTGGTTGTAACCGGAGTATCCATCAAGAAAACAATAATACTCATGTACGGCCAACCTTTCCAACATCTGATAAATGAATGGCAATGGGAAATGATCTTTCCGCGTTGCCGCATTGAGCTTGCGATAATCAACGCAAACTCGCCAGCCACTCTGCAGGCGTGTCGGGATAAGCTCATTATGCTCATTCTCCACAACCGTCACGCCTGACGTCTTGGGAACCACATGGACAAGACACACCCACGAACTATCAGAGATAGGATAGATTATGTCATGATCCAAGCACTTAAGAACCTCCTTTCGGACGGCTTCTTTCAGTACAGGATTCAATCTTGGTTGGGGGTCCCTGCGGGGCCTAGAATCCTCTTCCATGTGGATCCGATGCTGAATAATACCAGGGCTAATTCCCTTGATATCCTTCAAGGACCACCCGATCGCCTCTTTGTTTACAAAGAGTACTCTTTTGAGGGAAACCTCTTGATCTTTTTCAAGATCAGAAGCAATAATGACTGGCAAGGTTTCATTATCCCCTAAAAAGATGTACTTCAGGTTATCAGGGAGCGGTTTAAGCTCGACCAGCGGTGGGTCCTTGTCGGATTTAGAGTTACTTTCAAGTGGCTCAAGGGCCACGGGGTAAGAGGAGCAAGCACACAGATGTGCCTCCTCGTCCAGAGATATGCTGGCGGATTCCTCAAGATCCTCTTCACTCGCAACCTGATCATTAGGCACCTCAATAATATGTCGATGTGAGTCGAACATGCCTAATGAATCAGGCTCATCCGTGTCCTGGATGAAATTCGCTCCGACAGTGTCGTCGAAGAGCCCGGGTTGCTTACCAAGAGTGAAGATGTTGAAATCTGCCGTGAGGTTTCCAAAAGACAACCTCATCAAGCCATTGCGACAATTGATCAAAGCATTAGATGTCGCAAGAAAAGACCTCCCAAGGATCACAGGAATCTATCCTTGTGGGTTGGACACGGGTTCGGTATCCAAGATGATGAAATCAACTGGAAATACGAACTCACCCACTTTGATAAGGACATCCTCCACACTCCCTCGTGGAATTTTGACGGATCTATCACCCAACTGGAGGGTTGTCCTTGTTGGTTTAAGATCGTCTATTCCAAGGTTGACATAGACTGAGTAAGGAAGGAGATTCACAGATGCCCCCAAATCCAATAAAGCTTGAGAGATTGTCACATTCCCAATCATGCAAGAGACAGTTGGACAACCTGGGTCCTTCTATTTGACTTGCATGGGCTGTGTCATATGGAGCTCACATTGGCGGCCAAAAAGGCCTTTTTGGGCACATTTGTTTTTCTCTTGGTGGTGCAAAGGTCCTTGAGGAACTTGGCATACGGTGGCATTTGTTGAACAACGTCCAACAACGGGATGTTCACCTTTACTTGCCTAAGTACCTCAACGATCTTGTCCCAATGCTCATCACGTTTTTTCGTAACCGGTGAGGGAATGGTGCCTTGGGGACATAAGAATCACGAGGAGGAGTCTCAGAATTAGGTTCCTTAACATGCTCAAAACTCTCCTCGGAAGTCTAGCCAACAGGGTTGGCTTCAGGAATTTCCACATTGTTGTCAACGACCCTTCCCGATCTCAAGGTATGAACAACATTGGCATGTTGGGAAGGGTCACTTTCAACATTGTGTACATTTTGCCTGGTATGAGCAGGCTGACCCCTGGGATTAACCACAGGTTGACTCGGTAACTGACCCTTCTCACGTTCATGGAGCTGATGAGCAAACTGGCTAACTTGCATTTCCAATGCTTTGACCGAATTATTGCTGGCCGCAAACATGGATTGAGTGCTCTGCATGAACGTTTGAAGGGTTGGTTCAAGGGTAGAGTCCTTAGGGTCAACCCGCTGGGGTGGTGGAGTCTGGTTAGAATAACCCGACGAAGAGGCCTGACCAGGTTGGTAATTATGGTGCTGAGACTTTTGATGTGGGGGTTGGTAGGTCGCCGATGGGCGTGGAGGTTGATAAGGTAGAGGTTGAGGTTGAGCGTGCGAGCTCTGACCGTGGCCTCCACTAGACCCCCAAGAGAAGTTAGGATGGTTACGCCATCCCGGTTTGTAGGAATGACTTTACGGCTCGTTTCGGGGCCTTTGTTTATACATCACATTTGCATGCTCAGTATCCCTTGGAGCGTAAGCGCACTCCAAGTCATCATGTCCCGACAGTCCACACCTAGTACACCCGGGAGTAGCGACCTGAGCTATAGGAGCTCGGTCCATCTCCAAACTCTCTATCCTACGCATGAGAGCAGCCATTTTCACCTCAGACGCGATAGTCGACTCAACATGATATGATCCAGCTCGACTAGAAGACCCGGCGGCTGGTGGCTCTCTCATGGTGTCCCACTCGAAGGTACGCTCAGCCATAGACCCAAAAGTGTCTCATGCCTCCTCGATGGGTTTCATTTGGAAGTCCAACAATGTGCGGGTGTTGTAGTTGATGCCCTCATAAACAATCTGGCACAGCTGCCATAGCTCAAGTCCATGATGAGGGCATTGCTGGAGAAGGTCCTTGAACCTCTCAAAGAAACCACGAAAAGATTCGGTCTCGGTCTGATACCTTTGATGTATTTGGTGTCGTATCTGTTGAGTTTTCCTTTGAGGGAAAAATCTCTTCAGAAAGACGGTCACAAAGTCATCCCAAGACTGAATCGAGCTCGCCGGGAGGCTATACATCCATTTCTTCGCATTATCCTTCAATGCGAAAGAAATCATCCTCAACCGGACTGAATCCTCGTCAAGTTGTTGAAGCTTGAACATGGAGCATACTTCCTCGAATTCGCGTATAAACATATACGGATCCTCCTTATTGGCAGTAAAGGTTGAAAGCATGCTCACATATTGAGGTTTCAGCTCATAGTTGTTCCCGCGAGCAGGGGGGACAACTATGCAAGAAGGTTGCGCAGCCCGAACAGGATGGGTCCGCTCCCACAAAGTCATCGGTCTATCATGTCGAGCTAAAGGTGGTGGTGCACCAAGAACTCGATCCTGACCGAATCTCCCTTCCTCTCGAGACATAGGAGGAGGTCTACGTGGTGGTGGGAGCGGACCGAGGTACTCCATGTATGGAACCTGGTCTCCCTCGCCACCACGA
Organism: Triglochin maritima; assembly: GCA_963682175.1. Taxonomy (NCBI): domain Eukaryota; kingdom Viridiplantae; phylum Streptophyta; class Magnoliopsida; order Alismatales; family Juncaginaceae; genus Triglochin; species Triglochin maritima. Next base: position 34,840,018 of record OY821773.1, on the reverse strand, counting down.
GACGACTCGGCCTCTTGCTCTAAAGGAGCACGAGGCGGAGATGGTCGATCACCAAGACTGTCCATCTCAGAAGAATGCACTCTCTCAAGTCGAGCGCTCTCACCAAAACAAGCCCAACCTCGCATAAAATTCTCGACTCGACTCTAACAAACACTCAACAGAAGGTGTACTAGAGGAGGAGACTATACGTAGAGAATAGATGAGGAGATGACTCAGGTGAGGAGGGAAGAATCTCTAGAGCTAGCGTGGGTAGAGGGATCAGGAAGAAGCCTAACTAGCAAGCACGGCTCAAACAATGTAAGGCAATGGGTCCTTAGGCTAGACGATGCCTAACTTCGAGGTCACTAGCCTCGACACGTCTCACCTCCCTACAACGGGGACCACAATGCCCAGCAAGTGGTACCAGATCCGGAGATCTAGTACCTCCTACTATCGACAAGGTAGGCAACGTCGATTAGGTCATGACGGTCTCAACTAGATTACTCTCCTAGTGCGCCCGCAATCCTAGGGCCAATGTCTACTTGCTTTTAGTTAAGGCTTTATTAAGAGTGATTTTTGGGGCCAAGGAAAGGGTGATGAAATCCCCCACCTTATCTTTTCTGGGACAGCCCCTCCTTAGTAGCGATTTAATCCTAGATCTAGCAATCAATCGCTCCAATCAAACGCTCTCTCACTCTTGTCCCGATGCACCTTACTAACTAATGCATGATCGAAACATGCATGAATGAGAGATTTGGGTGCACGTACCTCACGTCAGCAATCAACAACAAAATGTAAAGAAAAGAAAAGACAAATGCATGCAAGGTCTACACATGATGCATGACCTAGATGGCAAGGAGTCTAATCTTTTGCTTTGGTTTTATGGTCCAAGTTCATTAATGGGGGAGTGATTAATGATCTGGGAGCAAAAGAGAAGTAACAGCATGCAAAATATGGCTCCCAGATAACACAAATTACAGCACTAACTACCAGAACAAATTTTGAAGCAGGAAACCCTCACCAGGCCGCCAATTGGCGGTCTCCAACCGCTGATTGGCGGGTCCTTTTGGAGCTTCTGGTCCTCAAACTTGTCCAGTAGCCTCCTCTTGCTTCGATGGTTCCCTGAAACTAAGAAAAACTGGAAACAAAAAATCAAAAACCCCTCGAATCGTCCAAACCAACGTCTGGACAGAGCACCTCCCCGGCAACGGTGCCAAAAACTTGATTGATCGTTTTATATTTAACCGCAAGTGCACGGCCGCGTTGGAGCGGTGGCAAATACGGGTCGTCCATTGGGAGGTGTGTCGACACTTGGTTTGTTCGAAGGCGAGAGGTAAAAGAAGGAGAGAAACGATGTATTGATTACACAAAACTACACTAAGATGCAAATGGAAATGGAAAAGAAGCAACAAAAACTAAACCCCAAAGGGGGTAGAGAAATGATGTGAATATAAAGATGTGTGTGTGTGTGTGTGTGTGTAATTAAGCTCCTCACAACATGTAGTGCATGAAATCATAAAACTACATCCAACTTTGTCTCCACATGAATTAAGATTTCACTACATCATTAAAACATATAAGACAATAATTGGAATGAAGCTAAATGAACTCAAGTATAAAGACTAGACGCTACTATGTCTCCACATGAATTAAGATAAGACTACATCGTTAAAACATACAAGACATTAACCAAGGTAAAGGCAACAAGAGTTCATACACTACAACTTGTGTTTCCAATATTAATTCATATTCATATCCTAACCTTTTCATTCCCCATAAAATAGATCCACTAATCAAGGCATAAGCTAAGCTTCATTCAAGAGCATTAGCATATCAAAGATAAGAGTGGAGACCCATTAGATGGTTATGGAAATCATTTAAAGCTGAAGGGATTAAAATAACACACACTTAATACACTACATGATTATATCACATATTTCTCCACCCTCCCAAATGGGGATTGAACTACTCACTACTCATTACACTAACTATATTAACAAAAGCTAGCATAATACTGAAATGAAACTATACTAATTGTTGAACGTTTTAATTTAAAACCACAAGTGCACGGCCGCGATGAAGCGGTGGCAAGTACGGGTCGTCCTCAGGGAGGTGAGCATCCTCTTGTTTATCAGAAATCAAGTGGCAAAAATTGGGGGAGAAAGATGGATTATGCTACTCTACACTAAACTACGCTAAGAAGTATGAAATGCGAACGAAAGAAACAAACAATGAAATGACAACTAAGCTAAGAACAAAAGAAGAATACAGAAATGGGAAAACCCCTAAGGGGTGGAGTGAGTGCACACAAGCAAAGAGGTGGGTGTTGAACACATTCTTTAAGCACAAATAAAGGTGGTGTTATAATGCATAGGAAGTGTCTAAATGTTGTGGCAAAACCTATCAATCTATTCACCAACGTAGTTGATTAACATTTACATATGCAAGATGTTTATTTCAGAATCTAAACAAGCATGAGAGGTGTCTAATCATTTTGGCAAAACTCATCAAGTTATAAATTCTATCCTAAACAAGCAAGCATACATTCATGTTTTATTAACACAATAGAAATAAAGCATTCAATCCATTCTCATTTGCATGTATGTACATCTACTCCACCCCCAAAGGGGATGGAACTACTCACTAAACATTACACTAATTATTAAACTAAACAAAGAAAGCATATTAACTAAGCTAATAAAACTAATGAAATGAGATTAAGCAACGCAAAACAAGAAACATAAAACAAACAACATAATAAAGACAACTTGTATTAAAATGACTCACATTAAAAGTAGCATCCTCCTACTTTAGTGTGTGCTTCAAGGCCTCACTTCTAGTAGGAAGAATAGCCACTTAAAATATGGAGTGATTACAATGGAAGGTGAAGAGTTCTATTTATAGCCAAAGAAAAAGGCAAGCCGGGACAATCCCCCGATGTGGGAATAAACCAATACCAAAAATAGTCTAAACAAACATTAATACACGTCCAGGAGAAAACTTGGCGGATTTGGGCCAAAATGGACCGCCAATTAGCGGTATTGGACCGCCAATTGGCGGTCTATATGGTCTGGATCCGGCTGGAATTTCTTCTGGGCTTTTCTTGGTGTATTTGGTGGTTTTGGATGCATCCACTTTGTTTATTGGAGCTCCGACCCGAATCTAATTGCTAAAATACTCCCCATGATGGTGTGGAGTATTCTGTTTTACTCTTAGGTCCTTCTGTCTTGCGTTCAGGTCCTTCTCCCTTGCATCTTGGTCCCTAGATCTCACAATTCAGTCATTTTTCCCAGCTTTTGGGTCCTTTTATGCTTCATCTCTTCAAACCTATTTATTCCTGAAAACTAAACATAAAAAATCGTGACATAGCATTGTTTAGGTGAAAGATAATGGATATAAGATACAAATATGAGCATGAAATGATGTCAATCACTAATCAAGCAAGAAACATTAAAGAAGCATAAAACAAAACAAACACCAGAGCAAACACATTGAAGAAAATTAACTAAGCAAGAATTAACAAGCTAATGAAAAACTTCTATTATGAACTCACTCAGATTACAAGCAGCCCTTCCTCCACTAGAGTTTTGCTTCAAGGCTTCACTCTTAGTAGGGAAGATGCCACCAAAGAGAGAGATATATACAATGGGAGGTGAAGAGTTCTATTTATAAGCATGGAAAAACCTAATCAGAGACAATCCCCCGATGTGGGACTAGACCAATACCAAAAATAGCCTAAACACATAATAATACAAGTCCAGGAGAAAGCTTAGCGGATCTGGGGCTATATGGACCGCCAATTCGCGGTCCAAGACCGCCAATTGGCGGTCTATAAACTTCAGATCGCGTTGGTTTTTGTTGTGGGCTTTTCTTGGAGTGTTTCTTGTTCTTGGATGCATCTACTTGGTTTAGTGGAGCTCCGACCCGAATCGAATTGACAAAATACTCCCCATGATGGCGTGGAGTTTCCTATTTTGCTCTTAGGTCCTCCTGTCTTACGTTCAGGTCCTTCTCCCTTGCATCTTGGTCCCCAGGTCTCACAATTAAGTCCTTTTTCCTGCTTTTGGGTCCTTTCATGGCTCCTCTTTTCAAACCTCTTTATTTCTGAAAATAAAACATAAAACTCGTCACGTAGCATTGCTTAGGTGTAAGAAAATTGATATAAGGTACAAATATAAGCATGAAATGATGTTAATCAATCTCCAAATTAGAACCCAAGAAAATAGAACAAGCATGCAACGATAAAATTTGGTTAATGGCTATGCATGAAGAGTTAAATCAATTTGTTCGAAATGATGTTTGGGAACTTATGGAAAACCCAACTAATCAAACTATTATTGGAACTAAGTAGATCTTTCGAAATAAACTTGATGAAGATGTGAATGTAATTAGAAACAAAGCTAGACTCGTTGCTCAAGGCTACCGCAAAGAGGAGGGGATAGACTTTGATGAAACTTATGATCCCGTTGTTCGTATGGAAGCCATTTGTATGTTTTTAGCCTATGCATCTTTCATGGATATCAAACCTTTTCAAATGGACATTAAAAGTGCTTTTCTAAATGGATTTATTTCTGAAGAAGTTTTTGTTGCACAACCACACGGATTTGTAAATAAAACTAACATGAACCATGTATTTAAACTCAAGAAGGCTCTTTATGGACTCAAGCAAGCTCCTAGAGCTTGGTATGAGTGATTGAAGAACTACTTGATTGATAAATGTTTCACAATGGGTAAAGTGGATATTGTTGGCTTTTTGACCTTAATCTATGTATTGATGATTTAATGAACCTAATCTTAATTATAATCAATGTAGAGTAGCTCACATATTGCATAGCATATATATATTGCTTTGTGCTAACTTCTACAGGTGATCAAGACTCAAGGAGGAAATGATTCAAGTCAAGACATGTAATCAAGTTCATTTGAAGACATGTAATTTGTATTTCTTTTGAGTCCTAAGAACTTTGTGTAATTGAGCATACTTGAGCTAAAATCAACTCAAACACACAATAGGTTCTCTATAGAAGTCACACACAAAATTTCACTTCAATTGGACCTCAATAGATCACCCAAACTTAGACTGGGAAACACTAACACCAAACTTGAACAATCTGCCAACAATCGGTCGACCGACCTAAACCGTTCGGTCGACTGAGTGATCATAATACGGTAGTGTTTTCAACTACCCACTTTTGGTCGACCGTTCTGACCTTTTCGGTCGACCGAATCAACATAAGTTTTGACCGTTAGGGTTGCTGTATTATACCAACGGTCGTATTCGAATTATTCGTTAATACCCAAAATACATTTTGCCTATTGATCGACCGTGGATCTATTTCGGTTGACCAAACTTATACGTCTCAAAAAATCCAAACAGCCTGTTAGTTTTCGGTCGACCGTGGACCTTGTTTCGGTCGACAAAATATGATCATGTTTGTCAACCCCGAAAAGACTATTAGTTTTTGGTCGACCGAACCCTATTCGGTGTTCGACCGTTAACTTAAGTGTACCCAAGTTATAGCCTATCGCAGTCGACCGTTCCTTAACCGGTGGACCGAACCTTGGTCAAAATTGCCAAATGGTCGACCGTTCTGCCCGATTCGGTCTAACGAACTTACTTAGAATTGGGTCCTGTAAGTTTCTGTTTTGTGTATCTTACACAAACTCTTACCCAATTAACCCCAACGGTTATAACACTTTAGGAGCTTATAAATAGGTGTTCCTAAGACACAATTGTTGGCTTTTTGGCCTTAATCTATGTTTTGATGATTTAATCAACCTAATCTTAATTATGATCATGTAGAGTAGCACACATGTTGCATTGCATATATATTGCCTTGTGCTAACCTCTACAGGTGATCAAGACTCAAGGAAGAAAGGAAATCAAGTCAAGACATGTAATCAAGCTCATTTGAAGACATGTATTTTGTATTTCTTTGAGTCTTTAGGAACCTTGTGTAATTGAGCATACCTGAGCTAAAAACTACTCAACCACACACTAGGTTCCCTATAGAAGTCACACAAAATTTCACGTAATTTGGACTTCAATAGACCATCCAAACTAGAACCGGAAAACACCTAAACAAAACTGTCCAAAACGGTCGACCGTTTTAACCTTTCCGTTCGACCGTTTACACATTTTTTCAGGCCATTTGTTTTGTCGTATTATTCCCAACGGTCGTATTCGTATTATTCCCAAATACCCCAAAATTACCAAACATCTGGTCGACCGAAACTTTCCTAACGGTCGACCGAACCAACACAATTTGGTCTCCCAGAAGTGCCTGGACTAATTCGGTCGACCGATCTCCTGAGCCCGTTCGACCGTTAACTTAAGTTAACTTAAGTCAAAGCTGAAATTTGACCAAACGGTCGAACAGAATACCCAATTCGGTCGACCGTTTTTAGGCAGAATTGGGTCCTGCAGATTTTTGTTTTGTGTATCACACATCAACTCACACCCAATCAACCCCAACGGCTCTATTCTCTCTAAGGCTTATAAATAGAGTTGTAAAACACATTTTAACACAACTCTCCCACTACAAACTTGTCCCAAACTTTAAAGAGAATCCCAAACACTCAAACCTTCAAACCTTCCACACTTAGTGATCAATTCCTTAATCCTACTCAAGTGTGCTCAAGATTTAGAGAGTGTTGCTCCACTCAAGTTCTCATTTGTTGTCAAAAGAGTAAAGGCTCCGGTGAAAGCCCGAAGCATCCTTCTCGGATTGTGAGAAGAGGATTCCAAGCTCGACGAGGGTTGTTCACGAGTTTGACGGTTGTAAAGGCGTTCTCTCCCGGCCCAGAACGAGGAGTGGTTAGTGAAGTCGTGAGCGGAGCTCGGTGATCCGAGCGGAGCTTGCAAGAGAGGACTAGGACCCGGGTGGGGTGCCGAACCTCTATAAAAACGCCGAGTCGATTTGTGGTTTGCATATTCCTACACTTGCTTGTTTTAGTTTAAATTCCGCTGCATTTCTTTGATCGAATAAACAAGTAGGTAATTAGGTGATTAGCATTAGGTAATTGTGGACCCATAAACCCACACGATCCAACAACAATAACACAACTCTTACACTTCCATTTGTCATATACACTTAGGAGAAAACTCCAAGTCTCCCATTTGCCAAATCCTACTCTCCAAGTTATACTTCCACATCTTAGATCAATTCCACATCATAAGCGAAGTGTGCTCAAGTTAGAGAGTGAGTGATCCACTCAACCATTGTTGTTCAAGGAAGCAATGACTTCGGTGAAAGCCCGAAGTGTTCCTCTTGGATTGTGAGAGAAGAAAGTCGAGCTCGTGAGGGTGTTCGCGGAGCTTGTTTTGTAAAAGGCTTAATCTCGGCCCGAAACGAGGTTGACAGTGAAGACGCAAGCGGAGCTCGAGGGAGTTCGAGCGGAGCTTGTAAGAGAGCAAGTAGGCGGGAGGCCGAACCTCTATAAAAATTACTGGGTGACTTTGTGGTTTGCCTTGTATTCTTTACTTGCTTGTTTATTTGTTTAAATTCCGTTGCATATACTTGATTGCTTAAACAAGCAGGTAATTAGGGTTAAAAGTGATTAGAACTAAGCCCCACATACGATCCTACATTTTGTATCAGAGCCTTGTTAGCTAATTTCATTACTTAACCGTAATTTTAGCATGGCCGAAATTGCATCCACATCTTATTATTCAAGAACCAAGCATATTGAATTAAGACATCATTTTCTCAGAGATCATGAACTAAGGAAGAAATTAAACTTGTATTTGTTCCTACAAATGATCAATTAGCTGATATTTTCACAAAACTTTTAAATATTTATCAATTCAATCATATACGACTCAATCTAGGCATGTGCAATTTAAATGATATAAATTCAATCATCTTGCCTCATATTTTTGAAAATTGTTTGTTGTTGAGTTATTCTCTTTGTTTCCCTTGTGTTTGATGGGTAGGCAGTGTGTTTGGATAGAAACATTCCTTTCTGGCTCCAAACGATCGACCGGTACCTATGTTCCGTTTGATAGGTGCTAAAATCTCATTTCTGGCTCGAAACGGTCGACCGAAATTCAAGTTTCGTTCGACTGGTTAAACCTCTCTCGATCCGGTACTTAAGTTACTAGTTGAACGTTCTTCAGATCGACCGTGTAGGTTCGACCAGTGTTCTCCCTTGACCAACTATTTTCTGTCTGTCAGTTTTTACTGAGTATTATGGTTCGATCGTTGCTTCCTTTTGGTTCAACAGAAAATAACAGGCAGTTCTGCTTGGCATTTGGTCGACTAGTGCTTCATTGTTATTTGACCGAAAATTCCAGGAAATTTCTAACATTCGTTTCAATCAACCGTCGCTTTATTTGGTTCGACTGAAATTTTCAGGCACTTAAGAAAACTCTCTTTTGGTCGACCGGTCCCTTCCTCTAGTCGAACCCTTGCTCAAAAAGTTACCAAAAATATAGATTTGGTCGACTGTTGATGCATTGTTTTGCTGTTAATAAGGTAAAACTCGCACCTCTCTATTTCACTTCCCCCTTTTCATCTTTTACTCTAAACACCGCCCCTCCCATTTCCGACCGATTTCCCTTGCGTCCGACGGGTGGTTGGTGTTTTTGAAACCACTTTTCGCTCCACCTCTTCCTCCTCTACTCATTCCACCATACATTTCTTCCTTCTATCCATCTGCATCATGACCGGAAGGAAGAAGATGTCGTGTCGCCGACCAAGGTCCGACTTCGACGCGATCGCAACCAAACATTGCAAGAAGAAGACACAAGATCGTCCTCCTGCTGACCCTAACGTCTGACATCCTCCATCACCTCCGACCAACCCATTCTTTCCGATCGACGTTTCTGCCCAAGAGGATTGGGACAAACGTTTCTCAGTTGCTCCATTTATTCCTTGTAGAAAGGTCAAGGTATCAGACTTTTCTGAACATCTTGTAAAAGAACATTTAGGTGCAAATCGACTCACTCGTTGCATGACAAAATTATTACCTAACCCTTATTATCCGTTCTTAGTCCAACAATTTTATTGCAATCTTATAAAAACCCCTATTAGACACATCTTTTGCACTATAATCAATGGTATTAGATATGAGATTGTACCCAGTCTCCTTGCCTCTACATTAGATATCGAGTATACCAGACTTCACATTTCTACTGACCGCCCTTGGACAACAGTTCCTAATGTCAACCCACCAAAATGATTGAGGAACTTTATGCCACACCTCCAAACACTAAGAATGGGAAAGAAGTTCACAACACATCCTTAATGCATCCATTACCATGAATCCTTGCATACATTTTGTCCTAAAACCTTTACCCAAAACAAGGCCACCATAATGAAATCTCCATGATCGAGTTGATTTGCATCTACTGTTTATACAAGTAAATCCTGGTCAATTGGCTTTGTTCATCTTCCTCCACATGTGGTTTAGGAAAGGGAAGTACCTACCTTATCCAATGTGGCTTACTCATATTTTTAGCACCTCAAGTTCGACGTCTCCGGATTTCCTTCATCTGTCTACAAGTACCCTATCAGCAAAACAACTTTTGCTAAAATGAAGACCATTGCCTCTTCATCCCAACAACCTCTTTCGGATGAGGATTCCGAAGAAGAAGAAGAGGCTCCCGCTGACCCATGCTGGATGCCAAGCCAAGCTCCGAGGGAGACAAGTGACTCTTAAGGTGAAGGAGATAAAGATGAGTGGAACTGTGGTGGTGGGTGGTCGGCTGGTCATGCTAGCTCGAGCTATGATTATTCCTTTTAACATATTAATAAACATGTATTTCTATCATATCATGTCATGCATGTTTGCATATATTTGGTCTTACTAACCATTTCAGGAGACAAGTGCTACACAGGACAAGAAATCAAGTTGAAGAGTAGATAAGATTTATGTTTCTTGTACTTAGGATTATATTGTAACTTGGGCACTTAGAATCTTGAATGAATTGGATTGCATGGTCCATAGAAACCTATAGAAGTCTCATTCATATTTCCATATCAAACCGATTTTGTTAGGAGACTGATTACACAAAGAAATTCCACTTAGAACAGAATTCAACTTCATTCGATCGACCGGTAGACCATCTGGTTCGACAAAATTTTAACAGAACTCTAAGTTCTTTCCTAGAACGGTCAACCGGTAGTTCTTGTGGTTCGACTTATTTTAATAGGCACGTGCCTTGTCTAAATTGGTCGACCGAATTTTCATCCTAGTTCGACTGTTATATTGTGTCAATATATCCCAGTTCGACCGATTATATCTTCTTCATAGGTTATATCTTGACACGTGTAACAGTTAGTGCACAAACCGATCGACCGAAACTTGACTTTGGTTCGACCGTTCGGCACTTCGTATTTAATTTAAATATGACTGTTATACTTGTCGTATTATACAACGGTCATATAAACATACTTCAACCAACCCAATTCCTATTTTCGGACACCAGTCGAATAGTTCCACAACGACGGTCGACCGGATCAAGGACAATTCGAACTCCCAAACTCCAAGTTATTTTCGATCGGACTGGATCCTTGTTCTGTTCGACCATTACCTCAATTATTTATTATTATTCTGGCCAAAACCTCTGAACGGTCGACCATCCCTTTATATGGTTTGACCGTTCACCTAAGTTCTTGCCTTGGTGGATCAACCGGTATGCACTTCATCTCAACCATTTTCTAATTTACAAGAAGTCGGTCGACCGTTTATGCAACATCCCGAAATAGCGGAAATTTAAAAATTATTTATCAAAGCGTCAGAGACCAATAATCAAAGACGGGACTATTACTTCTCATAAAAACATAAAAGCGGTGCACCAGTTTACATCAGAGTTTGTCAAAACCGATACATGATTACAACAGAACAATCAAAAGAAGATAAATGTAATCATGTCGACCTCAATGGTCAGAATAGAGGATCCGATCCCAAGATGCGCGCGCCCGCTGATCACCACCCAACTGGACCTACTACGGTCCTGAAAAAGATGCAACAACAATGCCTGAGTTTCCATAAGGAAACCCGTATGCCAAGCTCACCTATATGCATGCAGAAGTACAAATGAACCTATCATACTAGTAGCATGTTATGTCATCGACAGTAAGGAAAACAGTTCCCCTGAAGGGTAACATGGGACATCAGTCCGACAAACATCATCGGGTCTCCCGAGAAGACCTACCGTAGGCACATACGGTCTAACGGAACAACACGTGATACTCCCCACACGCGGCTACACTAATCGTGGGGTTCGGCAGGGAGCATCCACCAGGTCCGTGCCACAAGAAACAGATCTGTAACTTAGTGGTCGAAACCACACCAACGGAGTCGTCGCTCGGTCGGTACATCACACCAACGAACCGAAAGAGACAACTCGGTTGACCGTTTTCCTCAAGAGAATCGGTTGACTGAACGTGACAAATCGGTCGACCGCTTCCACAAGGGACTCGGTCGACCGAAGCGTCTGCAACGGTCGAACTATTTGCGCAAAACATAAGTCCCAACGGTCTACCGAAGGTCTAAAACCGGTCGACCGAAACGAGGTCAATATCCGGAGTATGGTCAACATCAAATTCAAAACTATCGGTCGACCGACTCAAGGGTCTCGGTCGACCGAAAACTAACAGGGTCATCCTATTATTTCTACGTCATATAACGGTCGATCGCAAACATGCATAATATCCAGTACACTTAACTTCTGGTCGACCGAACACAAGGAACCAGTCGACCGAACACAACAGACAGACAAAAACACTACATTCGGTCGGCCGCCCGAAGGGCCCGGTGGACCGTTGGTCGTCTTCAACCTCGCGTCAGCCGGGGTTTTTCACGGAAAACGTCGCCGGAGAGGTCTCTGACCTCCCCCGACCGACCAACACCACCCTCCCACGAGGGTGAGTAACCACCAAACATACTAAGAAGCTGGCATACCTCAAGTCTCGATCTCCGGAGAAGGTTGAAGATGCACCTCACGCAACCTCCTCTGCGACCACCTTAGCCTTGCGCGCGCTTCTCCTGAGCTCGCACGCCGCAACACCTCCCTCCGTCGCCGGTAAGCTTGGGTCTGAGGGTGAGAGAGAGAGTGAGAAGGATGAGAAGAAAACGTAAGGAGAGAGAGAGAGAGCAAATGGTGTTTCACTTAAACCCAAAACCCGTTCAACACCACACCACTCCTACTCCATCACCCTACTCCTCATCCACAGTACTCGCCACTCCTTCCCTTCCCCATGCAAACCCACACACTAAACAACCTTAGCCTCTAATTAAAAGTTTAGGGACATAACAATCCACCCAACTTAAAAGGATTTCGTCCTGAAATCAACGCAAACTACTTACCGAAAAGCTCTGGATACTGCCTTCTCACTTCCTCCTCGATCTCCCAAGTGGCCTCGCGCTCACTGTGATGCTACCACCTGACCTTCACCATCGGAATTGTCCTCCTCCTGAGCTGTTGATCCATGCGATCAACGATCTCGACCGGTCTCTCCTCAAGAGACAGGTCTCGCTGAATCTCTTGCACTCCAATCTCAATCACGTGAGCTGGATCTGCAACGTACTTCCTCAGCATCGATACATGGAAGACGTTGTGAAAACCCAAAAACTGTGGTGGCAACGCAATCCGGTAGGCAACCTCTCCAACTCGATCGAGGATCTCAAACGGCCCAACGTACCTCGGACCGAGCTTCCCCTTCTTCCCAAACCTCATCACACCTCAGGCTGGGGAAATCTTCAGAAACACATGGTCGCCCACCTCGAAACTCAACACTCGTCTGCGTCGATCAACATAACTCTTCTGCATGCTCTGTGTTGTGGTAATTCTCCTCCGGATCACATCAACCTTCTCTGCATACATCTGCACAATCTCTGGCCCCACTAACTGCCTCTCGCCCATGTCACTCCATCATACCGGTGATCTGCAAGGTCTCCCGTACAACGCCTCGTACGGTGTCATCCCAATACTCGAATGGTAGTTGTTGTTGTAGACGAACTCTATCAGCGGCAAGTGCTCGTCCCAGTGTCCTGCCCAATCCAGCGTGCATACTCTCAGCATATCCTCCAAGGTCTGAATCGTCCTCTCTGATTGACCATCTGTCTGCGGATGGAACGTTGTACTGAACCTCAGACGCGTCCCCAAAGGCTGCTGCAGACTCCCCCAAAATCTGAAAGTGAAACGAGGATCTCGATCGGAGATGATGCTCACTGGCACTCCGTGCAACTTGACTATCTCCTCCACGTACAACCTTGCCAGACCCTCCAAAGGCAACGTGGTCCTGACTGCTAAGAAATGCGCCGACTTGGTCAGTCGATCGACTATCACCCAAATCACGTCGTGGAATCTCCTCGTCTTCAGCAACCCTGTGACAAAATCCATCGTCACGTGCTCCCACTTCCACTAAGGAAGCTCAATACACTGCATCGGTCCCGCTGGCCTCTAATGCTCAATCTTCATTTGCTAATAGACCAAGTATCGCTCTACAAACTCTGCAATGTCCCTCTTCATACCCTTCCACCAGAAATTCCGTTGCAGGTCCTTATACATCTTCGTGCTCCCTGGGTGAATGGTGTATCAAGCTCGGTGTGCCTCCTCCATGATGTCATCTCTCAACCCATCGGCCTTCGGCACCCAGATCCGACTCCTGAACCTCAAACTACCATCAACCCCTACATTGAAGTCTGACTCAGCTCTGGAATCCAACTGTAGCAGACCAGCTAACTCATCATCCCCATGCTGAGCCTGCAAGACCCGTGAGACAGTTCGCGGCTCCACCCGAAGCCCAGCAATCACTGCTCCCTCTGAACCCTCTGTGAACGGTCTACACTCTAACAATGCCTTGAGTAGCCTCCACTCCTGGATGCACAGACTCGCAACTGAAACCTCCAGCTTCCTGCTCAGCGCATCTGCAACCGAATTCGTCTTCCCTCGATGATAGGAAATGGTGAAGTCGTAGTACTTAATGAACTCAAGTCATCTGCACTGCCTCATATTCAGCTCCTTCTGCGAGAACAAATACTTCAGGCCCTGATGATCTGTGAAGACCTCGAACTGCTCGCCATAAAGATAGTGTCGACAGGTCTTCAACGCGTAAACCACCGCAGCTAACTCCAGATCGTGAGTAGGGTAGTTCTTCTCGTGCACCTTCAGCTGCCTCGAAGCGTACACCACCACCTTCTCGTGCTGCATTAGAACACAGCCCAAGTCAATCCGTGACGCATCGTTGTATATCACATAACCTCCACTGCCACTCGGTAGAGTCAGAATAGGTGTTGTCGTCAATCGCCTTTTCAGCTCCTGAAAGCTGTCCTCGCATTTCTGGGACTAAACAAACTTGACGCCCTTCTACGTCAACACTGTCAGCGGCGATGCAAGTCTGGAGAAATCCTGGATGAACCGTCTGTAATACTCTACCAGCCCCATAAAACTCCTGATCTCTGTCACGCTTGTCGGGGCTCTCCACTGAATCACTACGTCGACCTTCGCCGGATCCACTGAAATCTCATCCCAGACACAATATGCCCCAGAAAAGTCACATGATCCAACCAAAACTCACATTTCGTGTACTTGGCATAAAGTTGCTGATCCCTCAAGATGCGAAGCACAATCCTTAGGTGCTCTCTATGCTGCTCTCAGTCAGGCGAGTATACCAAGATGTCGTACACAAACACCACGATAAATCTGTCGAGGTACGACTGAAAGGTTCTATTCATCAGATCCATGAATGTTGCAGGCGCATTCGTCAGTCCAAATGGCATCACCAAGAACTCGTAGTGGTCGTACCGCGTCCTGAACGTTGTCTTCTGAACATCTGCCTTCCTAATCCGCAACTGGTGATAACCCGAACGCAGATCGATCTTAGAGAACACTCTCGTCGTCTGCAACTGATCAAACAAGTCGTCAATCCTGGGTAAAGGGTACCAATTCGGAACGGTAACCTTATTCAGCATCCTGTAGTCGATGCACATCCGCAACGACCCATCCTTCTTCTTCACGAACAACACAGGCGCTCCATACGGTGAGACACTTGGTCGGATAAACCCGGAGTCCATCAGCTCCTGCAACTGTTTCTTCAGCTCTTTCAACTCAGCAGGTGTCATACGATACGGAGCCTTCGACTGAGATGTCTTACTCGCCACCAACTCAATGCCGAACTCGATCTCTCGGCGCGGCGGTAAAGACGGAATCTCTGCTGGAAACACATCTGGGAACTCCTGCACAACCTCTATATCCTCCAGCCTCCTCGTCTCAGGATCTGGAACAACAAGCGTGGCCACAAACGCTCTGCATCCCTGCTGTATCAGTCTCCGTGCCATAACTGCAGACACAATCAGGCGACCCCCTCTTCTCCTCGCACCTCTGATCAAAACATCTGGCAAACCCTCCATCGGAATCAGGAACTTCTTTTCGCGGCAAAAGACCCGCATGTCGTACTGTGACAGTCAGTCCATCCCCAGTATGACGTCGAAGTCGTCCATCGGTAATAAGACCAAATCTGCCGGAAAATCATGGTCTCCTGAAGCAACTGTGATGCCGAGGAAAAAGCTCCCCACAGTGCCCACCTCACCCATGGACGTGCTGACCTCTAAAACATCAATCAGCAGCACAGGGGTCTGACCCAACTCACCAGCAAACTTCTCCGAAATGAAGGAGTGAGTGGCGTCACAATCAAACACATGCGCTACCAAACCAGAAACAGAAAGTGTACCACCCACCACGGTGTTGGAGTCCCTCGCTTCCTCAGCCTGAATAGTGAGGACTCGTCCGGTCTTCCTGCCCTGGCCTGGTGAAACGACTGATCGGCTGTCACCGTCTCTCCCTGCCACTGGTGGTCCAGACCTCCTGCTAGGCTCTCTCTGCCTAGTCGGGCACTCCCAAATGAAGTGACCCAACTATCCACATCCAATGCAAGCTCCAGTGCGCCTGAAGCACTCCTGACCTGGGTGAAACCTCCCACAGGACGTGCACACTCCAGACTGACGTGCTCCTCTTCCATCAAACCTGAGCCTCTTGCCCGGGTTCCCTGCTCCACGATCGATTGGTCGGCTACCAGTGCTCACTGGTGCCTTCCTCGCCTCCTGAAGACACTCCCTCTGGTCCTGCTCAATGATGGTAGCATGTTTCACCGCATCTGCAAGTGTCAACGACATGCTGTTGATCACTCGTGATCGGAGCGGCTGTCTCAGTCCCTTCACAAACTTTCTCGCCCGCTGCTCAGGGGTCACACAAATCTCGGGACAGTTACGCTCCAAGGCGTTGAACCTGCTGATTTAGCTTGCCAGAGTCATCTCTCTCTGCTCCAGCAACATGAACTCCTCCATCTTCCGATCCCTGACGTGCTGGGGAAAGTACTGCTCATGAAACACCTCCCAGCTGTCGTCCTCACGGTCCTCAAACAAAACCGTGGATGTAGACCTCCACCAGTTGGCCGTCTCGCAATCAAACACATAAGTGGCCAGATCCACCCTCCTGTCAGGTGCAACTCCAATCGCTCGAAAGATCTTCTCCATCCTGAAGATTCAGTCCTCTGCTACCTCTGGAGCACTCCTGCCATCAAAACTCGGCGGTTGCTGACGCATAAACCGATCATGCTAAGCGCCCACCCCGCCCAGCACATTCTGAGCTGCCTGACGCTCCAGAAACTCGCCCAACCTGTCCCAGTTAGCGCCCTCAGAGGCGTCGCTGGGATCGCGATTAGGCGGGGAACTTCGCACGTGTCTAGGAGTCATCTGATAGAAAAAATAATCACAAACTTCAGCGATGAATGCATGCTAAAAGATAAAATGCATGCGTCCTATTACTACAAAGTTGATTTCATTGGGAACCGCATAGGAAT
Source organism: Triglochin maritima (assembly GCA_963682175.1). Taxonomy (NCBI): domain Eukaryota; kingdom Viridiplantae; phylum Streptophyta; class Magnoliopsida; order Alismatales; family Juncaginaceae; genus Triglochin; species Triglochin maritima. The sequence goes on along the minus strand of OY821773.1, from coordinate 34,823,231 downwards.
CGACCGCTCTGATACCAAATTTTAACATCCCGAAACAGCGAAAATTTAAAAATTATTTATCAAAACGTTAGAGACTAATAATCAAAGACTGGACTGTTACTTCTCATAAAAACATAAAAACGGTGCATCAGTTTACATCAGAGTTTGTCAAAAACGATACATGATTACAACATAACAATCAAAAGAAGATAAACGTTATCATGTCGACCTCATTGGTCAGAATAGAGAATCCGATCCCAAGATGCGCGTGCCCGCAGATCACCACCCAACTGGACCGACTGCGGTTGTCAAAAAAGATGCAACAACAATGCCTGAGTTTCCATAAGGAAACCCCGTATGCCAAGCTCACATATATGCATGCTGAAGTACAAATGAACCTATCATACTAGTAGCATGTTATGTCATCGACAGTAAGGAAAACAGTTCCCCTGAAGGGTAACATGGGACATCACTCAGACAATCATTATCGGGTCTCCCGAGGAGACCTACCGTAGGCACATACGGTCTAACGGAACAAGACGTGATACTCCCCACACGCGGCTACACTAATCATGGGGTTCGGCAGAGAGCATCCGCCAGGTCCGTGCTACAAGAAACAGATCTGTAACTTCGTGGTCGAAACCACACCAACGGAGTCGTTGCTCGGTCGATCCATCAATCATCATCTCAGTAGGTGCTCATCTGAGAACACAGTCGCAACAGCATCGGCCCATCAATCAGCATCGTCGGAACATCGGCGGCATCACCGGAACAACATCGGTGGTCCATCAATACGTCCGACACAGCATCGGACGGGTCCAGACCAAAGTCTACAAGGTCATCAGGCTCCACGAGCCGCAAACACCAACTGCGCCGCTATAAAAGAAGGGCAGCGACCTCCGTAACCCCTCAGGCCGGTAGTCACCTCACCAACAACAGTTGTGTGCCCGCACAATCATCGTACATTGGGATCCGCGATCCCTCAAACATGCTATACTACAATGAGTCCAATCAATCCATCATATTAGTCACGATCCATACATGGAGGTGACGCGTCCCGAACACCCACACTCTTCCACACGACGGTCCCTGTGCAGGCACGCAGAACGGGCCCACCGTCACGTCCCGGCTCACGCACAAGGCAAGAGCACGGGTTTCCGTGGACAGAGTTGGCATCCTAAGCGGAACCAGGAATTTTGTCCTGTGCAAAAGGGTCGACCGAAAGAGACAACTCGGTCGACCGTTTTTCTCAAGAGAATCGGTCGACCGAACGTGACAACTCGGTCGACCGCTTCCACAAGGGAATCGGTCGACCGAAGCGTCTGCAACGGTCGAACTATTTGCGCAAAATATAAGTCCCAACGGTCTACCGAAGGTCTAAAACCGATCGACCGAAACGAGGTCGAAATCCGGAGTCTGGTCAAAATCAGATTCAAAACTATTGGTCGACCGACTCAAGGGTCTCGGTCGACCGAAAACTAACAGGATCATCCTATTATTTCTTCGTCATATAACGGTCGACCGAAAACATGCATAATATCCAATACAGTTAAATTCCGGTCGACCGAACACAAGGAACCGTATGACCAAACACAACAGACAGACAAAAACACTACATTCGGTCGACCGCCCGAAGGACATGGTCGACCGTTGGTCGTCTTCAACCTCGCGCCAGCCGAGATTTTTCACGGAAAACGTTGCCGGAAAGGTCTCCGACCTCCCCTGACCGACCAACACCACCCTCCCACGAGGGTGAGCAACCACCAAACATACTAAGAAGCCGACATTCCTCAAGTCCTGATCTCCGGAGAAGGTTGAAGATGCACCTCACGCGACCTCCTCAGCGACCACCTTAGCCTTGTGTGTGCTTCTCCTGAGCTCGCACGCCGCAGCACCTCCCTCCGTCGCCGGTAAGCTTGGGTCAGAGGGTGAGAGAGATAGTGAGAAGGCTGAGAAGAAAACGTAAGGAGAGAGAGAGAGAGAGAGAGAGAGAGAGAGCAAGTGGTGTTTCTATTAAACCCAAAACTCACTCAACACCACACTACTCCTACTCCTCATCCACAGTACTCGTCACTCCTTCCCTTCCCCATGCAAACCGACACACTAAACAACCTTAGCCTCTAATCAAAAGTTTAGGGACATAACAGTTTAGCCCGATCCGGTCGACCGTTTGGCGTAGTGGTAATGAGGGTTGTAGTTTGTGGGGGTCGCGAGTTCGAATCTTCTCAATTTTTTCCGATTTCGGAAAAAAGAAAAGCTTCGCTGGGATTCGAACTTGGGTCCCCAGGTGAGAGGCTTATCGTATGAACCAATGCAACAATGGAACTAACATGTTTAAATGTCGGGTTTTAATTTCTTAGTGTATTTCGTGTATTTTTTGGGTACACGACACGAAATCAATTTCGTGTACCCAAAACCCGACACGAACACAAAACAAGAAATCTGGAAACCCAAACAGGGATTTTTCGTGTCGTGTTCGGGTCGTGTTTTCGTGTTCCGAGTCAAATAGACAGGCCTAGGTGTATGTGGCTTGATACAGTTCATTCCATAGCTATGATTTCACGAGAAAATTCAAGAAGTGAGACCTCTATTTTTTTTATCAGGAAGCTTTGTTGCTCGAGTACATCCAACTGGACACACAGAGACACCAAATATTAACATCCAACAACCATAACACTTCATTATAATCAATCATCAAACGAGTCTAACACAAAAACTCTAAGCCAACCAAAAACCATTAGGAAATCTAGGATATGGAAACCACAACATAGAACTTGCAAAGGTGCTTTGGGAAATCCGGGACCTTGTCAAACCTTCCTCTCTCTGCTCGATCAAGGAAAAAACCAAATTCTACCAAAACCTTTAAACGGACACAACATACAAACCAAATTCCAAATATCACATTTTCGAAGTCATAATTAGGAAGGTCAAGTTTATCCAAAGACTCTTATTCTTCCACCCAACGTAAGTATGTTAATCTGACATTACATTCTACTCCATCTCATAGTAGAAGCAACATGTACAGGTAAAATTGCCCTAAAAAACAATTACTAACAACCATAGTAAACAAGATAGAGCAGAAACAATTTAAATTTTATTTGAGATCAGAAAACAGTCAGCAGTACAATTTTTGAATGGATGTTGAATTAGTGAGCGGTTAAAACAAAAAATGTACAACGCAAAACTTACAACATTGTCCAACGAGTCAACACCACTATAGAAGCCTTTCATCAATCGACTGATTCAATGTAATTTACTGGGAACCGAAGCAGGATCGAGCTCCCAGCACTCCTTTGGCAAGTCTAGCCCCTCCGTCCACAGGACCTTCCTTGCTGGAATCTGATGAGAGAATTGGAAACCATCCTTCTCAACCCACTTGACTACATCCACACCATTCTCCCGACGAGACGCAAAAATCATCTTACAAACATCAACCTTCTCAAGTAACCCCACACTCATTCCATTACCATCTCCATAACTCGTCAGCAACACCACAACTTCATAACACCTCTCCCCACCTCCACCAATCATTCCTTCACCATAAACTGCCCACACCGACCCCTTATTGGGGACAATCCTATACAACTCCTCCCCCACCTTTTCGCAATTCACAACGTGCGAGAACAGATTCACAGAATCCATGTCCGCCACCATCCCAGTCTTAAACACTCCGATCAACGTCGAAGAACCTGGCAGTCCGACCGAACCGTCCCAATTCCGCTGCCAATCCAACCATCTCATCCTCACCTCAAAAGGCGCGACGGACAAAACCTCGGTGAGATATCCGTAATGCCGCGGCATTCCGTCCTCGTCGTCGAGAATCGCCCAAACCTGACCGCACTCGAATCTCTTCTCCACTCCCTTACCACCAAAGCCGCAACATTCGGGATCTTCCTCCACTTCCATTTCATCCAAATTCCCATTCTTCTTCGATTTGGACCTCACCGCCTTCTTCTGGATCTCCAGAAGCGTCGGGTCCTTCTTCCTTTTCAACCCGTCCGCCGAAACCCTAGATCCGGTGTTCCGCTTCCTGTTAACCGGTTCGTTGCTTTGGGCATCGGGGTTGACTTCGATGGCAGGGAAGGAGTTGAGGCAGACAGGGCACCGGAGGCGTTTGCCCAAGTACTTCCGGTCGAACTCGTGGAGCAAGCGGCAGGTCCCGCACGCGGTCCAGAAGGTCTCGGGTTGGGCTCCCGAAGAGTCCATCGGAGGGGAGAGGTTTAGGTCGGGTTTACTGGTTTTGTGGGTCGTCAGGAAACGAAGGGTCTCTTTTTTTCCCTTCCAGATTCGATTGGTAAAGGCTAAATAAATCACCATGATTATGCGGCTTATGCCAGCAAAAAAAACTAATAATAATAACTCTCGGAGTCTATTAAAAAAAGGGTCATTGTACACGGTCGCGCACGTCCAGGACGCGACTTACATGACATCTAGTCAGCTGCCCAGTCAGTCAAAAGTAAAGCGTGCATTTTTTCGAAAAATAGAAAAACACTTGTGGCTTTCGTGCGACGGTTCCCTCTCTGACGTATCGATAAGACCGGAAAGGGACATTAGACGCGCATGTTCACATCCCGAGTTGCGAAAGAAAACCCAAAATGTTTCTGATCTTTCTCACATTCCCTTTCTCAACTATTCTCTGATTCATCACCCCAGTTCTTTTTCGTAACCCTAGATATCTGTCGACGACATAGATTCTCCACTTCAAGCTTCTCTTTCGGGAGTTGTGGTGCACCAGGTTTGTCGTTTTTACCGTAACATTGAATTGCGATACTCTAAAAAGGAATGTTCTCATACGGTTGGTGTCTTCTTAGGCTTCTACGCATTACTTCCAGTCCTCCAATAGAGAAGGTCTTTGGGAAGTTGAGGGACGCAGAGAAAGATGCCTTCCGGGCTACCCCCTTCGGTCACTTCATCACCCTCTCCAACGTTCCTGTCGATAATGACATTATCGACTGGTTCGTGGAACACTATGACCCCGAGAGTGTGGGGCTGAGGATCGTCTCTGGGGTAGTACACTTCATCGCCGAAGACGTTGCCCTAATTTTGAGGCTCAGATTACATGGGAACGCTGTCAGAACGCATCCGAAGGAAGTCGCAACCCGACAGAGGAAGATTCTAAACAACACCCAACTATCTGCCCAGATGATGGCTACGAGATATTTGGTTGATGAGGAGGAGGAGTACGTCCGGCTACTCATTTGTTACATCTTCAGCCATTTTTTGTTCTGCGGTGGCACCCATCGAACCAAAATTTGGTTCCTCGACCACTTGGCCGACTTGACTAGGCTACACAAGTACACGTGGGCCGAGGTTGTTCACGAGGCACTTGTGATGGACCTGGAGAAGGCAAACCAGTTCTTCTATTTTAAGAAGGGGATACGTCGAGGGGTGTGTTGTTGTACTACATGTAATGGTTCTTCCCTATTTAAGTTGTTGTTTGTCCTTTTTAAGTTATTCTTCTTCCTTTTTAAGTTATGCTTCTTCCTTTTTATGTTATACTTGTTCCTTTTTAAGTTTGGTTTGTTCCTTTTTAAGTTATGCTTCTTCCTTTTTATGTTATACTTGTTCTTTTTTAAGTTTCGTTTGTTCCTTTTTAAGTTGATGTTTGTTCCTTTTTAAAGTTCGTTTGTTCCTTTTTATGTTATGATTGTTCCTTTTTAAGTTTCGTTTGTTCCTTTTTATGTTGAAGTTGTTCCTTTTTATGTTTAAGTTGTTCCTTTTTATGTTAAAGTTATTCCTTTTTAAGTTTCGTTTGTTCCTTTTTAAGTTGTTGTTTGTTCGTTTTTAGGTAACGTTGGTTCCTTTTTATGTTATGCTTGTTCCTTTTTAAGTTGTTGTTTGTTCCTTTTTAGGAAAACGTTTGTTCTTTTTTATGTTGTACTTGTTCCTTTTTAAGAAAACGTTTGTTCTTTTTTATGTTGTACTTGTTCCTTTTTAAGTTATGCTTCTTCATTCTTATGTTCTACTTGTTTCTTTTTATGTTTCGTTTGTTCCATTTAATGTTTCGTTTGTTTCTTTTTATGATCAAGTTGTTCATTTTTATGTTAAAGTTGTTCATTTTTAAGTTTCATTTGTTCTTTTTTAAGTTGTTGTTTGTTCGTTTTTAGGTAACGTTTGTTCCTTTTTATGTTATGTTTGTTCCTTTTTAAGTTTCGTTTGTTCCTTTTTAAGTTAGAGTTTTTTTCCTTTTTAAGATTCGTTTGTTCCTTTTTATGTTATACTTGTTTCTTTTTAGGTTATGTTTCTTCCTTTTTACGTTTCGTTTGTTCCTTTTAAAGTTAGAGTTATTCCTTTTTAAGATTCGTTTGTTCCTTTTTATGTTATACTTGTTCCTTTTTATATTATTGTTTTTGAATTAATCGGTATCTCCTTCTTAGGTATGGATGTGCGAGAAGTTCAACCTGGCAGAGCCTAAAATGGGAGGCCATCCTAGGTGGAATCGTTGGTCGGGCATGTTTGGAAAACAGCTCATCCTGAAGAAATGGGAGGAAAGGGGCATCACCCTTTCAAAAATTTACGAGGGTGACTTCAATCAGACTCAGCCGACGACTCTGACACAGAAAGAGAGGGAAATCAATGGTATGGCTGAAAAACTCAGTCAACCCTACGAACCAATAGTGATTGTCAGTCAACAAGCACCGAACCAAGGCTGCAATTGAGGGACTGCAGCATCCCTCGGGACCCACTACGGGAAGAATTGGAGTTTGCAATGTTGAAGACAAAATAGCTTCAAGCAGAAGTTACCATGAATGAGGCAAATGAAGAGGTTAAGAGGCTGAATGAGGAACTTAGGAAGTCCCGGGAGGAAAATGAGACCCTAAGCTAAGAGATTGCATCTCTTCGAGGATATTGTATAGAAGGTGGACAGGAAGGGAGAGAGGATGAAAGGAGGGATGAAGAGCAGGAAAGAGAGGAGGAGAATAGGAGGGAAAGAGAGAATGAGATTGAGAGGGAAAGAGAAAAAGAAGAGAGCAGGAGAGAGAAGAGGGAAAGAGAAAAGAAGAGGAAAGAGGAGGAAAAAGAGAGGGAGAGAGAACAGAAGAGGCAAGAGGAGGAGAAAAGGAGAGAGGAGAGGGAAAGAGAAGAGGAAAGAGGAGGAAAAACAGAGGGAGAGAGAACAGAAGAGAATAGAGGAGGAGAAAATGAGAGAGGAGAGGGAAAGAGAAGAGAAGAGGAAAGAGGAGGAAAAACAGAGGGAGAGAGAACAAAAGAGAATAGAAGAGGAGATAAGGAGAGAGGAGAGGGAAAAAGAAGAGAAGAGGAAAAAAAGAGGGAGAAATAATAGAAGAGGAAAAGAGAGGGAGGAAGAGGAAAGAAGACGAGAAGAGAGACAGGGAGAGAAGAGAGAAGAGGAAAGCCGATGATAAAAGGAGGGAGGCCGAAGCTTAAAAGAAGAGGTTGAGGGATGAGGTAGAAAGAGAGGGTAGAGGAGGAAAATGAGAAAGAGAAAGAGAAGGAGAGGGAGAAAGAAGAGAAACGAATAGAGGAGAGAAGAGAGGGGGATAAGCAGAAGGAGAAAAATGAGGATGAGGGAAATGAAAAAGCCATGAGAGCAGACTGGGGGGCATAAAGGATCGCACTCAACGGCCAAAAAAGAAGAGGAACGGAAAAGGGGAGAAAGAAGGCTCCAGAGGAGCATGAACAAAAAAAGAAAGCGGGATGGGAGTGACGATTTTAAGTTGGTTCATCACGGGAGAGAGAGTAGGCCAGACGTTGGCATGGATGCATTGGCCACGTTGAGCCCCGATGAGCTGAACATTGTACTGAAGGTGACCGCACCTACACATAACGAAAGGGAGGTGATCTGGAGAGGTGATTCATGTTTCTTCATACGTTCCGACATCAAGGAGCTAATGACGAAGGGGATGGATTTGACCAACGAGGTGATCGACAATATGCTTTGTTTACTTGAAGAGCGCTAAAAAATAGAAAACTGCCCCCAAGAGGTAATTTGTTTTCCAAGCTTCTATTCGGAGAGAATTATGATCAATCAACGGAATACCATGATTGAAGAGTGGCTGGTGCCCAAACTACAAGGCCATGAACCGGGAAGCAACGTCACTGCACACCCATTGCTGCTGTCAGAACACTGGACCCTTGTAGTTGTTAATGGCTTAGACAAGGAGATCCTGCATTACAACAGTTGCTCTAGGGAGTTGGTCCCAGGTGAGGATCCTGACAATGCGGTAGGGGTACATGAATGTTCGGCCAAAGATGTGGGTGGATTCTGGAGAAACCGTCTTAAGGTGAACTGGCCAGTGAGATACCTGAGGGAAACGTGCCAAAGACAAATGTCGGGAAGCAACGACTGCGGTGTTTTTCTATACTACTGGATCAAATGTCTCATGCGAAAGGTTAACCCAACGGAAACGAAAAATACCAAGACACTTCACTTCATCAGGGGTGAAATGGCCATTACTTTATTAAGGGACTCCCGCTGCTGTGTTGAATTGAAGTAGTGGTTTGTAAATTAACAAATACATTTTATCGTTGTTGTAATTAAAACTTTTCCATACTCCAAAGTAATAGCTCCAACATTTAAGGTAGAACTTCACACTTAAAAAGGTATTGACATCACTTAAAAAGAAAAATCGCTATAAAGAAAAACAAGGTAACGTAAAAAGGTGCGACCTGATGCATAGGTGATTTGCCCTTCCTTCGATACTTGCTCTTTTCTGCTGTGAGGCCCTTTTTTGGCTTCTTTGAAGAATTTTCTCGGCTAAGGAAACCCGACGTCTAGTAGGCGGTCTTTCTGGACGGGTTACTTTGTCTGGATTGCGCAAAGAGGTACCGTCGGGCACAACTTCATCAACTATGGGAGGGGCGTGGGGAATGTTAATACGAGACCTGAGCCACTCCATACACTTCACAACCTTAAGATACATTTCATGAGAAATGAATGCTTCCTGTGCAATCCAAAGAGTGCGACCCATTATGTCGGCGTGACGACTCAGCGCATCCTTCTCCAATACGTCATCGTCTTGGTACAACTTGTCTCTATAGCTCCGACGAATATCCTTCCACATCTATCTGTGATGTAAGACGACGGGAGTAATGCATTAGGATCTAGCCGTGCAAATACGACGAGGAGGTGACAGCAAAGAATACCAACACGCTTAAACAGTTTACAATCGCATGTCAAGTTCAGACCTGTCCTCTATACAAGGAAACATTTCAATAATAGTTGCTCACCGACCCGTACACGTTCAGTCACCTTGTAATGAAACACGTCGGCTGATTGCAATTCCTCGGTTAGGTCGCAGTTCATCATCTTACCAATTTGTAACTGTACTTTCTTGAAAATCCTTACGTTATACAACTCGCTCATTTGACTCTTGAAGGGATATATTGAAACCATTTGGGGTTTCTTGTGCAGGCAATCGAAATCCGATTGAGCTTCCTTCTCGTACTTGTGACGGAGAGCAAGTTCGTATTGTTTAACGAACTGCTTAAGGGTGGGTCTAGAAGATAAGTACTTGTCGAAGAAGGAGTTCATACTTTCGCTTCTTTGGGTAGAAGCCATTCCAGCGAAAAAACAATCACACAAGTAAGCAGGTACCCAAGACTCATGGATACCGTAAATTGTTTGGAACCAACTATGTTCTTGAAGGTCAAAATCAACCAGGAAACTGTGCCAATTCCACTCAAATTCAACTGGGTTTTTTGAGTCGTAGACAATCAAATTTAGATCAAATAACATGTGTTGTCAATACTTCGTCGGCAACTTCACGGGAGCTATGTTCATTATGTTCCAAATGCAAAATCAGTGTCTGGCATTTGGGAAGGCATTCCTTACAGCAGCAGTAATGGCCCCACATTGGTCCGTTATGATAGCTGGTGGAGGGATATCTGCAAGGAAAAAGAAAATTCGCTATAAAGGAAACGAGGTAACTTAAAAAGGAAAAAAAACAATTAAAAAGGAACAGACATCACTTAAAAACGAACAGACATCACTTAAAAAGGAACAGACAACACTAAAAAGGAACAGACTTAACTTAAGAAGGAACAAACATCACTTAAAAAGGAACAGACATCACTTAAAAGGGAACAGACAACACTAAAAAAGGAACAGACATCAATTAAAAAGGAACGTACATCACATAAAAAGGAACAGACATCACTTAAAAAGGGACAGACATCACTTGAAAAGGAACATACATCACTTAAAAAGGAACAGACATCACTAAAAAATGAACATACTTCACTTAAAAAGGAACAGACATCACTTAAAAAGGGACAAACATCACTTAAAAAGGAACATACAATACTAAAAAAGGAACATACAACACTAAAAAAGGAACAGACTTCACTTAAAAAGGATCAGACATCACTTAAAAAGGGACAGACATCACATAAAAAGGAACAGACAACACTAAAAAAGGAACAGACTTCACTTAAGAAGGAACAGACATAACTTAAAAAAGAACAGACATCAGTTAAAAAGAAACAAACATCACTTAAAAATGGACAGACAACACTTAAAAAGGAACAGACTTCACTTAAGAAGGAACAGACATAACTTAAAAAGGAACAGACATCAGTTAAAAAGGAACAAACATCACTTAAGAAGGGACATACAACACTTAAAAAGGAACATACAAGACTAAAAACGAAACATACTTCACTTAAAAAGGAACAGACATCACTTAAAAAGGAACAGACATCACTTAAAAGGACACAGAGTCACTCAAAAGGTTTTAGAAGAAGTTAAAAAGGAACAGACATCACTTAAAAACGATAAACAATCACTCAAAAGGTTTTAGAAGAAATTAAAAAGGAAGAAACAAAACTTAAAAAGGAGCAGACATCACTTAAAAAGGAACAGACAACACTTAAAAAGGAAAAAAAACAGTCACTCAAAAGGTTTTAGAAATAAGTTAAAAATTAACAGGTAAAACTTCAAAAGGAACACGCAACACTTAAAAAGAAGAAACAGTAACTCAAAATTCATAAAGGACAACCCAATCAAAGCAAGTACGAACTCTACAAACGTACCTCCCATACACGAAAGTCACGTCTAAAAGAGCCATATGTAGTTTTCAGTGGTCTCGGAAGACAGCAAAGCGCAACCGAGCAACACCGACTCGAAATGGTAATTAACTCCTACAAATGGTGCAAAGGGCATGTCGTATTTGTTTGTGAGGTACGTAGTGTCGAAACATATAACATCCCCAAAGTATGAATAGGCAGTCCTGGAACGGTAGTAGGCCCAGAAAACGTTCCTTAGTCTTCCCTCGTCATCCATATCCATGACATAGAAAAACAATGCATCAATCTTCTGCATCTTAATGAAATAGTTCTGAAGAGCTTGTGCATCGCCGGGTCCCATTTTTAAATTCCTTACTTCGGTTATAACATTCCTGCACACACAAAAAATATTAAGGCCGTAGATTTCTACAAACAAAATAACATACAAAAGTTTTCAAACCTTAGGTCTCTATCGTTAAAAGTAAGTTTGTCATGCCCCCCAGTCTCAACAACAAACGATTGCATGGTCAGAACAGCAGACATCCCAGAAGCATCATTGCACGTTATTCGTGCTATGATAGCCTCATGTACAAATCGTTTTTGTCATAGAAAATGCATCTGGTGCTCTTGCAGCATTTCATGGTTATGATTGAGATCGACAAAGTTAATCTGGTAACCCCTTGCTGGGTTTCCAGAAACCCTGATCAGAGTCGTGCACTGAACTCTACTAGATAAATGTGGCTTCATTATGCCTTGACCTTGGTTTGTTGGTGTCTTACCCTCCTTGGAACAAGTAAGAGTAGCCCGGGTAACAACACCAGCGTCGTAATGAGTATGTCGTAGCTTAACACCAGAACCACAAGCATCAACATAGTCGTTGTAAAAGGCTCTTGCTCATTCGAAAGAGGGGAAAATCATCTTCTCCTTAGGAACGTTTAACGACATTTCCATTTGAGTGAAGATTTCTCTCAAAACGAAGAGAAATGAACGAAAACGAAAGGAAGAAGTGGCGGTGGCCATTCCGTGCATCTTCATCAAAAAGAGGTATGGAGCAGGTGGGAGCGTCCAAATGAATGATATGATTTGGAGCACGTCTGATTTGAGATGCATTAAATTTGGCTGCCCCCTCTGCATAAAAAATATTAAAACTTTGACTGAGCTGGATTTATCCAACTCAGCAGCGTCCCCCCCACAGCGTCCCGGAGAGCGGCTACTAAACATTTCCCTTAAAAAATTAACAAGACGAAATTCTTTCTTCAGAGAAGGTCTTTGGCCCGGTTTGGATGTTTAGTCAAATGAGTTTTTCGAATCAAAACCAGTAACTTTAGTCGCTTTCTACTCCCCACCTCTTGAAACACCGCTTCTTGAGAATAACTCAAAAAACTGTGAACCGGAGGTAGCGTTTCAGTTTCTCAAGAAATGTCATTTTGTGGTAAAATACCATTTTGTCATTCTTCCTTTCATCTAAGGGGTGCATGTGCACAAGAATGGACGGAACTAGTCTCGCAGAGGGAAGTAATTGCTTCAACGTAAAAACGCTAAATTGTGGAGCCATATGTGAAGGATGATGACATAGCGTATTCTTTAGTAAAATCACAGAGGTGTCATGGTAAATTCCAACCAGGACAAGAGAGAATTTAAACCAAAAACCGTGAAAATCTCAATAGTTAAGCTTTTTTGTTTAGTGTAATTGCGTGTTTGGAAAAGTATGTCCATCAAATCAACCAAGTTTTTCATATTTTTTAATAAAACTAACAGTTTTTAGTAGCTCTTGGACCCACTAAATATTACAAAAAAACTAACAAAAACTACATCCAAATCTATTCAAAAATTAAATTATTTGTTTATGATTTATGAATACTATTAAGTTTAAGATATATTATGAGAAACTTCTAGTTTATAATTTTGTTGTATAATTTTAATAAATTATTCTCAATATTAAATAATTAAAATTAACAAGTCATTTGTGTTTTTACTTTTCGAAAGTGAATTCAATATTTTTGTTATTACATGATTTATATTATATATTTAGTTATTTAGAGCATGTTTTTGCCAAGACAATTAGCAGAAAATGAATACTGGAATCAAAGGAAAACCAGTTGAAAAAAAATATGCTAGAATTTATTTTTCTTTTAACCAAATTTATGTTATTCTAATGTTGCGTTAGTGGCTCTACCGCTAGAGTTGATGCCTGTATGCCAAGTTGTCTTGTATCTCGCTCATTCACTCGGTTAGTCGTAACATATTACGTTCTATAATGGTGTCTCATTCAATGATCTTCATCTTAGCTTTTTTTCTTTAAAATGCGTTTGACATGTCGGTGTTTCAGGTAGAACGTATCCAATGTGGGTGGGTTATGGGAATCGATATTATTACAAATATATGCGGTATGTAACAAATGCACAACATATATAAGATCTAGATTATGTATACAAGCATGAAGCACGATGCATGAATGTGAGTGCTTCAAATCCTTCAACATTCCCTGTTCATCCGTAATCAGCAATAAATCAATCTACTCAATTCACGATGGAATGGTGCATGGGAGCTCTTCCAACGATGCCAATTAGAGAACAACTTTTCATTGGCATGGAATAATTCACCACCAAACATTTTTCTTTCATATTATGGTATAGGAATCTCTTTTACTCATTCTTTTTATGGTTTGTTGTTTGTTTTTCTTGATTTTTAGAAACCACTTCAACAAACACCTAATTAAGTAGTTAAAATTTAAAATACTCTATTTAGCCCCTCTAGAGTTATTTTCGATCATAACAGGAGGGACAACATCAAAGCCTAGAAATTGAGCTTCAACGATGTAGATTTCATGGCTCAATGAAGCACTATGTACCTTCAAGAAAGAGACTAGTTATGGTCAGGTTGAGAAGGAGGAGATGATCTCTCTTAACGTGAAACATGACTTATTGTAGATGATCACACTCAAGTGAGTGAGTACATAATAAAGCAAGACTAGCAGGGCGAGTTCATTTGGTATATATATTGGATTAATCTAAGGATTAAGATGATGTTTGCCCAAAGCACTGACACGTGGCACACTCTCATTGGTTGCACATTAGGGTTTTTGGGTGGGGCCATCTATATAAGGAGGGGAGCCTCCCATTGGATGGACTAATTTGTGTGCAAACCCTAGCCCCACCAAACCCTAGCCGCCACCTCTCCCTCTCTCTCCCACTCGTCCCTCCACATCCACCAAGCTAATCCGTAGACTCTTGGGTTGTGGACACGTGCTTCTTCTCCAAGAGAGTAGGAGACCGACCGGTGAGAAGGATTCCGTAAGGTGACCTCCGATCTTCCTTCCGCTGCCACAAGTTCTCTCCAAGAAAGGTACTCCTGAACCTGTAGAATCGTTATTTGCTTACATTGGTACCAGAGCCATCTCGGTTACCTTCGAATCCTCACCATGTTTGACGAATTTTTGTTTTATGATAATCTGATTTGAGATAAAAACAAAATATTCGGTGGTTATGTTTTTGGAGAAAGAAAGAAAACAGAAAATCAGCATTGCTTATTTACATGATGCGCATGTTATATATGTTGATTGTTCATGATTTTTTTTTCTTTCAAATTCGTTTTCATATTCTGGAAATGAAAACTCAGAGGTTTTTGATCTTTAAATGAAATAATATGATCATTCATTTAAAGATATAAGTGGTGCATGTTTGCTGATTTCTTTCTAACATGCAATTAGGGTTTAGACTAGTTTCTACATGTTGCGCATGTTATGGTTCATTAGAGCATGCATCTAGGGTTAGATTTTGCTCCTCCATTCTTGCGCATATGTGCATGGTTTAAGATGGATTTTTCCTGATTTTATTTCGAGTCAATATGATATGTTGCTCTCCTATCATTGCACATACATAGATGTGACCAGAATTCTGTTTTTTCTGTGTTGTTACCTCTATTCTTTGTGCATGTATTAGATAAAATCAGAAGTTGTTTTCCATGTTGATTCTTCTAAATCATGCACATGTATACATGAAATAAGATGTCTATTTTTCCTGATTTTTACGAATTAGGGTTAGATATTATTTATTCTAATCTTTGAGAATGTATACATGAATATTGAGTTACCATATTGTATATTTCGTTTTTTTTGGAATGAGAGCATCCATTTCATTTGAAATATTTCCTTTATGATTGAATGCACATATATGTTAATCTCATTAAGGATATTTCGGATTTCTTTTGGAATAATTGCATGCATTTCATTTGAAATATTTCCTTTATGATTGAATGCACATATATGTTAATCTCATTAAGGATATTTCGGATTTCTTTTGGGATGATTGCATGCATTTCATTTGAAATATTTCTTTTTCATCAAATGTGCATATATGTGATGCCGTCCACCAAATAATTTCGAATTTTTCTTTCCATTACAAGTAGCATAATTATTGTTGATTGCATGCTTATATTGATTATGGAAAGATTGGCTAATTCTGAAATTTTTGGAAAGATATTATGGGCTGGAATTTTATTGCCTTAAAATATGTTTGGATGCTTTCCTTTGATGCAAAAAATATGTGTTGTTCTCCACCATATAATTTCGAATTTTTTCTTTCCATTAGAAGTAGCATAATTATTATTGATTGCATGATTATATTGATTATGGAAAGTAGAAAAAAAATCTGTTTTGAGAATGATTATTGTGGATATTGGTTGTCATTACCTAACACGTTTTTTGCCTATTTTCGTGCCCCATTCATGCATTGTTTCCTTATGCATTACTTCCTTATTGTTTGAATGAGGTGCACACTTTTAGGTATTTTTTTTCATACGTTGGATTGTGCTAACGTATGGAAAAATTGTGGCTATGTGGAATGAATGATTCCTGATTTTATTTACTGCCTTATTGAGAGATGAGCGTAATTTCATTCATTTATTTCCATTTGCAATAGTTATCGCAATGGACTGTAATAATTTATGGACTATAATAATTATGGACTGTGGACTGTTTATTGCCCTGAGGAGACGATGGGCTCCTTTATTTTTATTATTGCGATATTATTGCTATAAGACTCATGCAGGTTCCCGTCGACGAGGCTAAATCCCTAATGGGGATCATTAGCTCGATATGGAAGTAATGTAGTAATCATATCTGTGTGATGTTGATTGGTTTTTTAAAAACCGTTTTTTGGGAACTCGCATGCCTAGTGGGAGTTGCAAGGTTGAAGTGTTTTGTGTAAACCACCTTGCAACCGGCGGCAATTTTTTTTTATTTGCTGATTTACCATGATTTAAAACGTTTTTTTGGGTCATTAAATCATGATGGAGCTCAATATCTAGATTAGTAAAATGGCTTTATTAACTATTGCATGAGGATTTGATCGAATGTTTTATGTTTTCTTTTGGTCTGAATGCTATAGCTATTAAGTCAGTTTATTCTTTATGATTATTGTAGCTCGTTATATTTTATGCTAGAACTCATGTATCGCTATGTATTTTGATTGTCCTACATTCTTTATGGCTGCTTCCAAAAGCATTGTCGCTGATCTGACTCGAGGAGATAAACTCAATGAAAGAAATTACGATCTGTGGCATTGTAAAATTGAGTATCTCTTAGAGGATCAGGACATGTTAGAAAACATAAACCAATTTATGTCTCCCCCCGAGGAGGGGAATACTGCGCAACATCGCAGAAACTTGGATGTTTATAATGCATGGAAAAAGAAAGACCGAATTACTCGAATCACAATTCTAAGTTCAATGAGGGACGATCTGTTACTGCGGTTCGAAAAGTTTCGAACTGCAAAGGCCTTGTGGGAAGCTGTGAAGTTTCAGTACGGAGTGACCTCCGTCACAAGGGCCCGTCAGCTTGGGCTTATGTTTGATGGGTATAAAATGCACCAAGGTCACACAATGAGGCAGCATATTACCGCAATGTCAAACATGATTAGCGAGCTGAGTGCTTCCGGTCATGCTAAGACCGATGAGGAGCAAGTGTCTGCTCTCATCAGATCATTGCCTTCGAAGAGTTGGAAGCATATGAAGGTCCATCTGACCCATGCTGATGACATCAGGACATTTGACCAGGCCGCAAAACACCTAGAGCTGGAGGAGGACCGCATGCTTGCGGAAGCCCCTCTAACTGAAGTGTTTGCTGCTGAAGCTGGCGCTCCTCGGAGGAGTGCAGGTTTTAAGCGCAAAAGAGATAGAGCTCAGGGTTTTAAATGCAAGAAGGGTGCAAATGCAAACAAAACAGAAAACAAAGCTGGAAAGAAGCGACCTCGAGGATCCAGGGGTGGGAAAGATAAGTCTAATGTGACTTGTTTTAACTGCCGAAAGACTGGACATTTTGCTCGTGTGTGCACTGAGCAAAATGTAATTACTGTGTGTAATCCCTCGAATTGTAACGTGACTAGTTCTGTGATACCCATTGATCATTCTCCTGTGTGGATTGTGGATTCAGGTGCCACGGACCACGTAACAAAGGATCGTTCTGCCTTTGTGGAATATCGCCGTGTTCCAAGTGGGAGGCGAATAAACATGGCAAACAACACTAGCATTGAAGTTCTTGGAGTTGGCTCATGCAAAGTGGCTTTGCGAAGTGGCCAGATCATATTACTTCACGACGTGTTGTATGCACCAGCTATACAGCGAAATATTATTTCTGTTGTTGTCTTGATGAGACATGGTTTTAAAGTTGTTTTTGAGAACAATGATATGGGTTTATACCTTTCTAACATTTATTATGGACGTGCTTTTCTTTCTGACGGTTTTATTGTGTTGGACGCAATTTATGATTTCAATCATAACGCTAGTGCCTTTGTGAGCCAAAGTTCCATGAATAATGATTCAGTTATGTGGCATGCTAGACTAGGTCACATTGGTGTTGACCGGATGAACATGTTGGCAAAGGAGGGGGTATTAGGAGAATGCTCCAAATTTGAATTGCCGACCTGTGAATCTTGTCTAGCTGGAAAGGCAACTAGAAAACCGTTCGGAAAAGCCATTAGGGCTACTTCTCCTATAGAACTAATTCACTCAGATATTTGTGGACCTTTGAATGTGCGTACTAGACATGGACAAAGTTACTTCATCACATTCATTGATGACTTCACTAGATATGGTCATATTTATCTTATTTCTCACAAGTCAGAAGTTCTAGAATGTTTTAAGAAATTCATGAGCTTAGTTGAGAATCAGTTGGATAATAAGATAAAAACTCTTAGAACAGATAGAGGTGGTGAGTATCTCTCCATAATGTTCAAGGAGTTATGTGATGAAAAGGGGATATCTAGACAACTCACTATGCCTTATACTCCTCAGCAAAATGGTGTTGCCGAGAGAAGGAACAGAACGTTGCTAGACAAGTAGAGAAACAAACAAACCACAATATACGCAACAACTTTTATAGAGGTTTAGTCACCTGTGTACTTCCTCTCTGCAAGCTTCGCTCGACTCCACGAGTTCCACCTACGTCTTCACTAACCATGCGAACACCCTCTCCGAGCTTGGATTCCTCTTCTCACAATCCGAGAAGAATGCTTCGAGCTTCCACCGAAACCTTTACAACTTGCTTCGGGATTTCATTGAAGTTTATGTTTTTTGACAACTGAATTAAGTGGATCAAACACTCCCTAACTTTAGCACACTTTGAGTAAGACGTGGAATTGATCAAAGATGTGAAGTTTATGCTCTTGAGTGTAGGATTGTGGTCGAACAAAAAACTTGTTTTAGTCGACCGTACTACACAGGCAGACAGAAGTTTGGTTTAGGTGATTTTCCTACCTAAGTTTGGGTGACCTATTGAAGTCCAAATTATCTGAGATTTTGTGTGCGACTTCTATAAGGAACCTAGTATGTAAGTGTTTAATCGTTTTAATTAACCGCAAGTGCACGACCGCGTTGAAGCGGTGGAAAATACAGGTCGATCCACAAGGAGGTGTGTAGACTCTGGTTTGTTCAAAGTCAAGTGGGAAAATAGGGGAAGAAGTTGTGATTACACTAAACTAGACTAACTACACTAAACGAGTAAGCATCAAACAAGGAAAACGAAAGTGAGGGAAATTGAAAGCTAGAAATCAGAAATGGAAAACCCCTAAGGGGTAGAGTGTGTGCACACATCTAAAAAGATGGTGAAGAATGCATTCTATAGGCACAAATGTAGGTAGTGTTTTCATGCATGTGTCTAAAGGTTATGGCAAAACCTATCAATCCATTCACTAACATAATTGATTAACATTCATATACACAAGCTGGTTATTTCAGATCCCAAACAAGCATGCGAGGTGTTTAAGATGTGTGGCAAAACCCATCAAGTGTAGTATTCTACTCTAACAAGCAAACATACATTCACATTTATCAACACAATCAAAATATAAAGCATTCATATTCATTCTATAATGCATATATGAACATCATCTCCACCCCCAAAGGGGATGGATCTCTACACATTACTCTAACAATTAAACTAAAGAAGAAAAGAAACATTCTAACTACTTTAGCCAAGAATCAAACAAATAAAACTAAGCTAAGCATGCATAAAGAAACAACATAAGAACAAAACAATGAAAAAATTATTTTATTATATGACTCACATTGAAGGTAGCATTCTTCTCCACCTTGAGATTTTGCTCCAAGGCTTACTCCAAGTAGAGAGAATCCCACCAAGCAATGGGTAATTACAATAGAAGGTGAAGAGTTCTATTTATAGCCATAAAAAAAGGTAATCCGGGACAATCCCCCGGTATGGGACTAAACAAATACCAGAAATAGACTAAATACACACTAATACACGCTCCACATAAATCTTAGAGGATCCGGACCAAAAGTGACCGCTAATTAGCCCACTAATACACGCTCCACATAAATCTTTGATGCATCTACTTCGCTTGTTGGAGCTCCGACCCAAATAGAATTGCCAAAATACTCCCCATGATGGTGTGAAGTATTCTTGTTTTCTCATTGGTCCTTCGATCTTACGTTCAGGCCTTTCGATCTTGCATCTTAGTCCTTGAGTCTCTCAACTCAGTCATTTTTCATGCTTTTAGGTCCTTTTATGCCTCTTCTCTTCAAAGCTATTTATTTCTAAAATTCAAACATAAAACTCGTCACGTAGCATTATTTTGGTGAAATATAATGGATATAAGATACAAATGTAAGCATGAAATGATGTCAATCAGTAAGTAAATAGATTTTAACTCTTGTATGCTCAAGTTTACATAAGTTTCTAAGACTCAAATAAAAGGTAAAATTACATGTCTTCAAGTAGCTTGATTACATGTCTTGACTATTAGCTTTTTAGCTAAATAATCACTAATATGTTTTGATGATTAACTAACATATAAATAAACATATGTAATTCATTAATATCATCGCATGCATTGTATTTCTAACATTTCAGGAACCAAGTATGGATCAAGACAAGAAATGAAGAATGAAGAGTGGATAGATTTAAATTTCTTGTTCTTAGGCTATAATGTAACTTGACACTTGAAATCATTGATGAATTGTATTGCATGACCCATAGGGAACCTATCTAAGTCTCACAATTAAATCCATATCAAATTGACTTCAATAGGACATCAATGAAACATAGAAATTTCCCTAGAACATGATTTCTGGGTCAAATCGGTCGACCGGAATGCTATTTGGTTCGAACGAAATTCAACAGACTCTTATTCCTTTCCCAAGCGGTTAACTAGATCTTCCTTCAGTTCGACCGATTCTTTTTTGTGCCTACACAGGCCTAATCGGTCGACCGAATTCTTTTCCCCGGTCGACCATGTCACTTTACCTATTGAGTTACCCCAGTTCGACTGATACACGTCTCACTCACCTATCATATCTTGACACGTGTCCTGGTTAGAGTGTAAACTTGTCGACCAAAAATTATTTTTGTTCGACCGTTTTCTTTTCTAAATTTTGCCTTTAATATAATCGTTATACTTGCCGTATATACCAACGGTCGTATACAAATACTCCACCAAACCCTCTTTAGAATTGGTCTACTGGTCGACTAAGACCTTATAACCGGTCGACCGGTTCATGAAACACTCCAACTCCTAAACTTACTCGACTTTTTTGGTCGAACCAATTCACCACTTTGTTCGACCGTTATCCCATTTGCACAGTTTCATGTTGACAAAATTCTTCGGAAGGTCAATCAAACCTTACCATCTGTTCGACCGTTAACTTAAGTTCTAGCCCAGTTGGTTCAGCCTCCCTCTGTTCGGTCGACCGTTTGCGTCTGGACATTTCTGGACTTCATTTTTTGACGTTCTCCGGTCAACCGTTAAGTCTGTTTCGGTTGACCGAACTTGCCCAGAGTTGTGCCCTGTGCTTTTCTGTATTCTGTATTCTTACACAACTCTATACTCATTTAATCTGAACAACTAGATTAAGTTTAGAGAATATAAATAGAGCTGGGAACACTCTTCTAAGGCCACCAATCTTTCTCCAAGATCAAGCATTCTTACTACTCTCATTTTTCTCTAAACTTCCTTGTGCTCACATCTTCCCACTTGAAACTATCTCATTGATTGCATCATTCATTTCAAGTTCCCAAGATTAGTTTGCTGAAGTATTTTCTTCAAGAGTCATACTAGCTTTAGGAGTGAAGCTCTTCTCGGATTGTGAGAAGATGGTCCAAGCTAGGCGAGGGTGTTCGCAAAGCTTGTGGTGTAAACGCGTTATCTCAGCCCACAACGGAGATCAGATTAGTGGAGGACGTGAAGTTGCTCGAGGAAGAGCAATTCGTAAGAGAGGACTAGGATCCGGTGGTTGGATCCAAACCTTTATACATCCGGTGTTTGTGGTTTGCATATCTCTCCTTCACTTTTATTGTTCTAGCTTTTAATTTACAATAATTGTTTAAAGAACTTAATTAGTCTATTCACCCCGCTTTAGACTAATATTATGGTACATTAGATCCTACATTTGGTATCATAGCCTTGTTAATTGCATAACAAATTCACATTTGTAGCAATGGCCCAACAACGCGAGGGGTTCCACACCGGTAGACCTCCTTTTTTTGATGGAACAAACTATGCATATTGGAAGAAACGCATGATAATTTTCATTCAATCATATAATGTTAAATTATGGGTGTTCTTTCAAATACCATACATTCAAAACATAGAATTAGAACTCTTGACCGATGATGAATTAGTCATGGTACAAATGAATGCTAAACTCATGAAAATTCTTATGTGTGGTTTAACCGAAGAAGAGTATGGTAGAATCAATGCTTGTGATTCAGCATTTGAAGCATGACATATGTTAGAGAGCCACTTTGAAGGCTGATCATCTGTTAAGGAAACTAGGATAGACTCATTCATGCAAAAGTATGAAATGTTTGCAATGAAACCGAATGAATCCATAAGCGAGATGCACACTCGCTCTACTTATATCACTAACTCTTTGAAGAACCTTGGTAAGGTTTTGGTTGAAAGTGACAGGGTATGCAAGTTTCTTCGGTCTCTAACTTTCGAATGGGAGAAAAAGACTACGGAAATTGAAGAAGTCAAAGATCTCTCAAAGTCGAAGATGAAGGATCTCATAGGAAGCCTCATCGCTTACGAGATTCAAATGGAAGAAAGAAGAGAGAAGGAGAAGGAACGAGAAGGATCTAGATGGAAAAAAAGACAATTTCTTTAAAAGCAACCTCGGATTCGGAAGCAATCAAAAATGAGGACACTGATAAAGACATCGCTTTCCTAAATCGTGATTGATACATTTTAATTAATCGCAAGTGCACGGCCACGTTGAAGCGGTGACAAATATGGGTCGATCCATAGGGAGAAGTGTCGACTTTAGTTTGTTTGAAGGCGAATGGGAAAGAAATGAGAGAAAGGAGTTACGATCAAACTACACTATAATGCGAAAGGAATGAAAAATAAGTAATAAAACTAAACCCCATAGGGGTAGAGAAAAGAGTATAAATATAAAGATATGTGTATGTGTGTGTGTTCAATTATGCTCATCACAACATGTAGTGCTTGAAAATCATAAAACTAAATCCAACTTTGCCTCCACATGAAAAAAGATAACCCAATATCATTAAAACATACAAGACAATAATTGGAATGAAGCTAAATGAACTCATGTATAAAGGCCACACCCCACTATGCCTCCACATGAAATAAGATAGGACATTATCATTAAAACATACAAGGCATTAACCAAGGTAAAGGCAACAAGAGCACATGCAACTACAAGTCATGTTTCCTTTATCAATTCCATCCATATCCTCACCTTATCATTCCCCATAAAATAGGTCCACTAATCTAAGCATAAGCTAAGCTTCATTCAAGAGCATTAGCATATCAAAGACAATAGTGAAATCTCATTAGATGGTTATAGAAATCATATAAGGTTCAAGGGATTAAGATAACACACACCTAATACATCACATGATCATATCACATATTTCTACACCCCCCAAATAGGGATGGAACTACTCACTCATATTTAAACTACAACCTACATCAACAAAATGAAACATTCGACTGAAATGAAATTAAACTAAGCAAACAAGAAATAGTAAAGAAGCTAAATGAAAGGAGATTAAACTAAAGAAGCATGCAAGCATCAAAATAAAGGCAGTATAAAACTAACAAGACCAAGAACAATTATTTTATTTACATGACTCACATTACAAGTGGCATTCTTCTCCACCTAGAGTTTTTGCTTCAAGGCTTTTACTCCAAGTAGAGAGAATGTCACCAAGCAATGGTGAATACAAAGGAAGGTGAAGAGTTCTATTAATAGGCATTGAAAAAGCTAATCCGGGACAATCCCCCGGTATGGGACTAAACGCATACCAAATATGGACTAAATACACCCTAATCTAACATCCGACCAAAGCATGTGTGATTGGAAGACATCTTGACCGCTGATTGGCGGTCTAGGACCGCTAATCAGCGGTCTATATTCTTCTGATCAGGTCTGGATTTCTTTGACTTCGTTGTTGCTTGATTTCTTGGTGTTTGATGAACCTGATTTGGTTGTTGATGGTTGGGCCCGGATTTAATTGCCAAAATACTCTTCATTAAGGTGTGGAGCTTCTTGATTTACTCATTAATCATATTGGTTTTACATCCGGGTCCTTCTCTCTTTCATCTCAGTCCATAAGTCTTGCAACTTAGTCTTTTTCCTTGCATTTGAGTCCTTTTTGAGTCTCTTCTTCCTAAACCTATTTATTCCTGAAACATAAACATACCACTCGTTACGTAGCATTGCTTAGGCTAAATTAACAGATATAAGACACAAATATATGCATGATATGATGTCAATCAACCTGCAACTTTAAGAAGTTCCTCTCCAAAAGATAATTTGCAAAAGGAAAAGAAGAATCATCTCGGACGTTCACTTGCTACGAATGCAACAAACCCACCATATGAAGAAGGATTCTCCCATTGCTTAGGCCAAAAGATCCTGAACAAAGAGAGGAGAAGAGATATCCTCTTAGAAGAGAATGAGATGAGAGACCACGAAGAAATAGAGAAGAAAGGCCCTCACGAAGAGACAAAGAGGAGAAACCTGAAAGACAAGATCGTGATGATAACAAGAGAAGGGATCGTCACGAGAAAGATGGGAAGAAGGCCCTCAAGGCTGCTTGGGATGACTCAAGCTCATCAAAGGACTTCGATTCTGAGTACTCTAAAGAAGAGGAAGCACACATGTGTTTCATGGCCACTAATGAATATTCTAACTCAAGCCTACCTCCATCACCAAAGACGAGTGACCAACCTCACGCGGTGGAAATTGACAACGATGAGGTATGCCTTCATGAAACACCTTTTTATGATGATTTGTTAGATGCTTTTCATGAACTTGTTGAGCGTTATGAAATGATTTGTCATAAAAACAAACTATGAAGAAAAGTGCATCTAGAGTTATCTACCAAATATGACATGTTAGCTAAAGAAAATGAAACACTAAATGATGAGATAAAAAACTTTGAGATCCACAAAAGAGAGTCATACCAATGAAGATCTTATTGGCAAGAATAAGCAACTCACAAAAGATCTTGAGAAATTCACCCTAGGAAGAAAAATGTTTGACATGCTTCTTGGCACCCAAACTCAATCACTAACAAAACATGGCTTAGGATACAAGGGAGGGAAACAAAGGAAACCCACATCTTCTTTTGTTACAATGAAAAAACTCTCTTGTTAAGGAAGTAAAGTATTCAAATGTTTGGGTACCTAAGACTACTCAAGTTTGGGTACCAAAAGTTGACCCTCAAGGACCCAAACAAATTGGGTACCAAAGTCTTCACTTGTTTCCTTGTTTGTAGATAAAAGCAAGGTGAAAGGGAAAGTGGATTCTCGATAGCGGGTGCTCGAGGCACATGACGGGAGACTCCCAAGTTCTATCAAGCATAAAGCCCAAGAATGGAGGAACCATTACATTTGGAAACAACGTTAAAGGTCGCATTGTCGACATTGATAATGTTGGCAACACTTCTACTCCAACTATTGAAAAAGTTTTATTATTAGATGGTTTAAAACATAGTTTACTAAGTGTTAGTTAATTAACCGATAAGAATTTCCTAGTGGTGTTTGATAAACCTACTTGTCATATCATTTCTAAACATGACATGAAAACCATTTTCAAAGGTTATAGATCAAAGAATATTTACATTGTGCATGTTGATAACCTTAGCAATTTGAATGTTGAGACTTGTCTAGTTGCATCAAATGATGAAGCTTGGTTATGGCATAACCGTTTGGGATATAATAGTATGTTGCAATTGCACAAATTATCCAAACTTGAATTGGTTAGAGGACTACCAAAAATTGATTTCAAAAAGGACAAGCTTTGTGATGCATGCCAATTTGGAAAAACAATTTAAATTTTGTTTCAAAACCTTAAATGTGGTGTCAACTTCAAAACCTCTTGAGCTTTTGCATTTAGATCTTTTTGGACTCTCACGGACCGTAAGTCGAAGAGGGAAAATATATGTTTTTGTTATTGTTGATGATTTCTCAATATTCACTTGGGTTTTGTTTTTAGCACACAAACACGATGCTTTTGAAAGATTTAAAAGTTTTTTTGCAAACATGTTCAAAGGGAAAAAGATTCTAACATAATCGCTATTCATAGTGATCATGGAGGAGAATTTGAAAATGATTTGTTTCAAAAAAATGTGAAAAATATGGTATTGAACATAACTTCTCCTTTCCTCGCACTCCTCAACAAAATGGGGTAGTTGAGAGGAAAAATAGAACACTTCAAGAAATGGTAAGAACCACGCTTGTGGAAAAAGGACTTCCACAATATTTTTGGTGTGAATCTGTTAATACATCTAGCTCTGTTTTAAATTGTGTTCTCATTAGACCCATTTTGAAGAAAACTCCTTTTGAACTTTGGCATAACCGTATTCCTAAAATCTTACTTCAAAGCTTTTGGTTCAAAATGTTTTGTGCTCAATACTAAAGATAATTTGGATAAATTTGATGAAAAATCGGATGAGGCCATATTTCTAGGGTATTCTGATAGGAGTAAAGCATCTAGAGTCTACAATAAACGAACTAGTTGTGTCGAGGAATCTCTACACGTCAACTTTGACGAGTTGGCATGTGTAGATAACTCCTCTCTTGATGATGATTGCATGGATATGATTAGACATGTATCATCACAAAAATGTCACACTTGAGTCTTATTAAGAACCTCCAAGTTCTCCACATGAGGACAAAGAGGAACTTCTCAAGGATTGGACCTATAGAAAGGATCCCGAAGGACTTTGTGATAGGACATGTCTCTCAAGGTATGACAACATGCTCTAGAGCTCATGTAGTTTGTGACTCTTATGCATTTATCTCCACATTAGAACCCAAGAAAGTAGAACAAGCATGTAATGATGAGTTTTGGCTAATGGATATGCATGAAGAGCTAAATCAATTTGTTCGAAATGATGTTTGGGAACTTGTCGAAAAACCAACTAACCAATCGATTATTGGAACTAAGTGGATATTTTGAAACAAACTTGATGAAGATGGAAATGTAGTTAGAAACAAAGCTAGACTCGTTGCTCAAGGCTACCGCCAAGAGGAGGGGATAGACTTTGATGAAACTTATGCTCTCGTTGCTCGAATGGAAGTCATTCGCATGTTGTTAGCATATGCATCTTTTATGGACATAAACTATTTCAAATGGATGTCAAAAGTGGGTTGTTAAATGACTTTATTAGTGAAGAAGTTTATCATGTGCAACCCTCCGACTTTGTAAATGAAGCTTACCCAAACCGTGTTTTTAAACTTAAGAAGGCTCTTTATGGCCTCAAACAAGCTCCAAGATCTTGGTATGAAAGGTTGAAGAACTTCTTAATCAACAAAGGTTTCATTGTTGGTAAAGTGGATACCACTCTTTTTGTGAAATCTTATGATCATGATCTATTAGTGGTACAAATTTATGTATACGATATTATCTTTGGTGCAAGTAACCCTCGTCTTTGTGAGGAATTTTCTAAGTTTATGCAGGGGGAGTTCGAGATGAGCTTCATTGGTGAACTAAATTTCTTTCTCGGGCTTCAAATCAAGCAAACTCATGATGGGAACTTCATACACTAAGCAAAATACACAAAGGAATTTATTAAATGCTTTGGTCTTGAAGATAGGAAGTCATACAAGACTCTTATGAGCACTAGCATTAAACTAGACAAAGATGAAAATGGCAAGAATGTGGACATCAAGAAATATAGAGGTATGATTGGCTCCTTGCTCTACCTACTGCTAGTCGCCCCGACATCATGTTTGTCGTGTGTTTATGCACTAGTTTTTAAGCTTGTCCAAAAGAATCTCACTTAAACGTTTTAAAACAATTTTTTTGATATCTCAAACGTTCTCAAGATTTGGTTTATTTTACCCCAAGATTAGGGCTTTTGATCTTGTTGCTTATAGCGACGCCGACTATGGTGGTTGCATTTTAGATCGTAAAAGTACTAGTGGCACTTGCCAATTTTTTGGAAAATCGCTTGTTTCTTGGTTTAGTAAGAAACAAAATAGTGTTGCATTGTCAACAATTGAGGCCGAATATATTGCCACCGGTTGTGCATGTGCACAAGCCTTGTGGATGAGGCAAACCCTCAAAGACTTGAAACTTGAGTTTCAAACTACTCTCATCTTTTGTGATAATACTAGTGCCATCAATCTTTCAAAAATATCTCATTTTGCATTCAAGAACTAAGCACATTGAAGTAAGACATCATTTTCTTAGAGATCAAGCAACCAAGGAAGACATCAAACTTGTATTCGTCCCTACAAATGATCAATTAGCGGATATCTTCACAAAACCTCTAAATGTTGATCAATTACATGACATAAGACTAAATCTGGGCATGTGCAACTTAAATGACTAATAACTTGATAATATCATGCCATAATTTCGAAAATTGCATCTTGATTGGGTTAACAGTTGAGTATTGTGGATTTTTGATGTGTTTTGGGCTGTATTTCTTTCTCAGATACATTTCGGTCGACTGAAATTGGTGTTCCGTTCAACCGGGTTGCTGTGTTGGGTTGTTTTAGATTTTCTGTCTGTTTTCGGTCGACCGGAAGAGTTGTTCCGTTCGACCGATTGCCTCTTGCTTGATTGGTTACTCAAGTTCACTTAAGTGATCGGTCGAACCACATTGGCTCGGTCGACCGTTTTGGTTTTTGTCGCTCTACCTCTTACTTTCTTCGTTCGATCGAAATTTTCCAGGGAGTTTCAGTTTTTTGCTTCCCGACCCGTTCGGTCGACCGGTGTGCATTCTTTGTGCAACCGAAAAGCACTAGGCTCTTTGCGCCTTCTTGTGTCTGTCGACCGTGTGCTTTACCGGTCGAACGATTGCCAGAATCGACTAAATTTTCCCCAAAAAATTTAACCTTTTGGTTGACCGTTGTACCCAACTGGTGGACCGTTGACGCCTTTTTCTGGTACTTTTAGGGTAAAATCGTGTTTTACTCTCACTTTCACTCTCTCCTTCTTTTAACCCTAGTTGCCGCCCCTCTCCCTCCGGTCGACCGCCCACCCTCTTCTGGTCGTCCATCTTGCCATTTTCCTCCACCATTCGCACCCCCACCTTCCTCCACCTATTTCCACCATTCTTTGCCTCTCTCCACCCTCCTTCCATGATGGGTCACAAGAAGTTGGATGCCCTTAAAGCTCCCGTTGAACCAGATGTTGTCACCTCTGAATGCCGAATAAGAGGAGACACGATCAACCTCCCACCTCCACGAGTGCTCGGGCTCCGCCAACCCATCCTTTTTATCTTATTGATGATGCCTCTCAAGAAGCTTGGGACACCAACTACTCGTTTGCTCCTTTCATCCCTTGCCACAAGGTTGAGGTAGTTGCCATTGCCGATTACTCTCTTAGGTAATACTTAGATGCAAATCAGCTCACATATTGCCACACTAGATTAGCATCTAAACCGTACTATCCCTTTCTTGTGCAAAAATTTTACTACAATTTGCGCAAAGGCTCAAATCGTAGTATATACACTACTATGATCAATGGAACTAAATACACGATTACACCAGAAGTGATTGCATCCTCTCTAGGTTTACAATGTTTTGGTATTCACTTGTACTCTGATTCAGCTCTATCTACCATACCCGATACTCAAGTTGAGGCGATGGTAGATGAACTATATGTTGTGCCACCACAACGGGTAAATGGTATAATTAAACATAATGCCTCTCGTTTGCACCCCTACCACGCATTATAGCGCAAATTGTTTCATATAATCTTTACCCCAAGTTTGGCCACCATAACAAGATTTCCTCTTTTGAACTTATTTGCATCTATTATATCTATAAGAAGATTGCGGTAGATTGGCCGAACTTCATTTTCTTGCATATGTGGCATCGGAAAGGAAAGAATCTTTGTTATCCTATGTGGTTATCGGCTATCTTTTCCCAATTAATGATCAACGTCTCTCCATTACCGTCGGCAATCTACAAGTACCCAATTGATACGACCACTTTAGCCAAAATGAAGACGATTGCCTCCTCTTCCCCACAACCATCCTCTGACGAGGAATATGACAAAGAAGAAGCATTTGGTGATCCCAGGTGGATGCCGAGTCAGGCTCCACGGGAGTCGAGTTCGTGGTCGGGTGAGGGAGCTAAAGAGGCATGGACTCCGGGAAATTGGTCGGCTTCTTGTTTGATGGATGTGTGTCATTTTTAGCACCTTTCTGACTGAGTTGATGCACTCGAAGCCTCCACTTTGGCTCATTTTGATCAACTTGAAGCTTCAACATCTGCTCGCTTCGATCGACTTGAAGCCCACATCGATGCTCGCCTTGACTCTTTGATGAGTGGGATTGATTCCCTTTCTTCACGTTTTAGTAGTCATCATCTTGATTGAGTTTCTGGTTGTGTTGTTGTGCTTCGAACTTGGTTTGCTATTTGCTTTGAACTTCGCTTACTGTTGTATTGTTTTGACTATCTTTTGGGTCATTTATTTTGAACCTTTGTTGTTTGGTAGTATGATTAACTATTGGTTATGAATCCTATTTTGAATGCATGGTTAGCTTCTAATTGTTGTTTCTTTTTGGCATATTTGCGCTTCCGTTATATCATCTCATGAGTAGATTGAATGGTTATGAATCCTTCATTCAAGAGTATGATTCTTTTTTATTATGCCAAAGAGGGAGAAAAAAATACATGCATCATAGATACGGGGGTTATACGATAGGATAAGGGGAGCTTAAAGATGATAAAACTTGAAAATAACATGTATTTAGATTGATAGGTTGTCGTCATCAAAAAAGGGAGATTGTTGGCTTTTTGGCTAAATAAACGATAATCCGTTTTGATGATTAACTAACATATAAATAAACACATGTAATCCATTAATATCATCACATGCATATATTGTATTTCTAACATTTCAGGAACCAAGTATGTACCAAGACAATAAATGAAGAATGAAGAGTTGATATGTTTATATTTCTTGTTCTTAGGCTATAATGTAACTTGGCACTTGAAATCATTGATGAATTGCATTGCATGACCCATAGGGAACCTATAGAAGTCTCACAATTATATCCATATCAAATTGACTTCAATAGGACATCGACGAAACATAGAAATTTCCCTAGAATAGGATTTCTGGGTCAAATCGGTTGACCGAAATGCCATTTGGTTCGACCAAAATTCAACAGACTACTATTCCTTTCTGAAGCGGTTAACCAGACCTTCCCTCAGTTTGACTGATTCTTTTTTGTGCCTACACAAGCCTAACTAAAATCTATACAATGTTCATTTTTCAACTAAAAAATTATCAAACTTACACAATGATGCAAGTCAAAAAGATTATAGTTTATCTTCCAAATTTAGTTGTTCAACAGAACTTCAAAGTCCTCAATCTTAACCAAATTGACTCTAAATCATTTTTTGTCAAAATATTATATTAGCTTCTCCCAAATCCTAAATTAAACAACAGTTAAACAATTATATCATAAACTTAAAGATATTATACTTAAATATATAGGACTGAATAAAAAAAATTGGAATTTTTGTTTTGGGGAAAATATGGGTGGGGCAGGGTTGCCCCACCTGCCAATAACGTGGCTTCGCCACTGACTAAGTGTATCATTTAGAAATATTCATCATCAATTATCTTGATATTCATGATTATATGTTTTATTTATCCAATTGAGATTTAAAATATGAACATATTTAAAGGAATGTGTTCTAAATTTTTTACTTTTAAATATCTTTTATTATGAATTGAATGTACTGAATATTTTGTTCATTGATTAATGTATTCGATTTTTGGAAGTGTTAAGGAAGGGGTTTTGGTCCTAAACCGTAGACTTCTAAATAATAATGGTTTACCTAAATCAAAGGTAATTCGCAATCATGGTAATTAACATGGAACATTAATTACCGAGTTAAGATTATCGTGTTGGTTAAGAGAGATATTGTAGCTCTATAAATATTTAACAACATGAGTATATGAAATAGAAAATGTTTTTTTCATATATTGAATTGACCTAATAAATGAAATATTATGGAATTGTGTTTGTGTCATTAATGTTTCATTGTGTGTTTGAATCCTAAGATATGAGTCTTATATATTTTCACGTAAGTTGTGTATGATGTGATTATTATCAAAAGCTATCAATACGTATAGTGATAAATGTATTAGTTGGTTATACATAACTTGTGATGGAAAAATTGATATCTCAAAATATTATCATTGTCCCTCTTGACTTGAGTGATGATATTGTTGGGCCCCTTGATAAAGCGAAATTATAATGTGCACAATATAACTTGTGTATAGTTACATATTTATAATTAGCATGAGAGATCAAGAAACAAATATATATTACAAAGATGACACAATTCTACTTTGTATAATATTCTCAATGGATAGACATAATTGATATTAAATATCACTTAATGGATCGTGTTTGGTTCGAGTGAGCAAAACATCTTTGTTATTTGGGTAACTATAATGTGTAGCTAGATACCGCTTATAGTTTATGATATAAAATGTTTTATATCATTGTCAATATAACTTAGATCCTCCTATAGGTCACACCACAGAACTAGGAAATAAGGAATTTAATTTTACATTTTATATGATGTATTGCGATACATGTGGTAAAATATTAAAATCAAATATGTCGTGATTACGACACGGTTAGAATAATTAACAAATTTATATAAGATATAAATATATTATGGGGTATAATGTGGACTTATATATGATAATATCTTACATAATATAATGTGATCCTAAACATTATAAAATATAAATTTGCTAAACCTTAAAAATCAGATTTTGTTGGATATTAACCCAAAATTTGATAAAGGCATATATCGATCAAACCGGTCGATCTTTACCAAACTTTGTTTCACCGAAATCAGGGACTTTACCTGGTTAAGAATCGTTCGACCGTTTGTCAAACGTGGTTCGACCAAATCAGGGATTTTCCTAATTGAGAGACAATCGACCGTTTGGACATGTCGCTCGACCGAAACCAGAGATTTTAGTTGTGGTGAATCGGTCAACCGGTTGGACGTGTTGTCCGACCAAAATTGTCGATTTGCAATCAATCGGTCGAACAGTTGACTATTTCGGTCAACCGTTTGTGTACGGTTTTGCTTGAATAATAACAGAATTTCTTTGATCATGGGTTGGATTTGTTCCAATTCGGTTAGAGAATGTTAATGGATGATTACGTGTCGAAATGTGATTGAATTAAATGAGTTATTAACGATGTATCATGTGCAAGTGGGTTGCACACGAATAGGTTTTGAGGAAGTCCTATAAATAGGACCCTCCTCTTATCATTGTTAATATACGAATGTAAAATTCTCCTCTGCATATTTCTCCACTGAATCCATCCAAAAATTCCCTTGTTAGTTGAGTGTATGAGAGATCAAATTCGCAGGAACATCAAATGGGTAATTAGCTAGATTCTAACCTTAAATTAGAGATTGATTGACTAGTTCATTTCTCTTTAAATCTTGTTTAGAGTTTGGTGAACACTTGGAGGAATTCTGAGGCAATTCAAATGCAACGCGACTCCAGATATTCGAAAAGGTTTTAGAGAACCTTTTGAATATGATTTTCTTATATACAATTTAATATTTATGTAGGATACATATATTAAAATGTATAGTCTATGTTTTGTACATGAAAATATGAAAATCGATCATAAATTCTTGTTATTTTTTTTAAAATATACACAAGTATAGGACACGAAATCCAACATATATGAATCTAATATTTAAAGCATATAATATTGAAATCAAAATATATAATATATAATTATCACAAAAATGAAAGATATACGGATTGTTCTTTCAACCTTTTTCAAATCTACGTGGAGACCTATAGTTGAATAAAAAGGAACTACAGAAATTATTATTTTTACTTAATACTATATTTTGATGCAGATCTAGAAACCAACCAGATCATTGGAGAAAATTCATTGAAAGTTATGTTCTTATATACAAATCTCAATAGGTTATTTTATGTGAACACAAAAGAGCATAAAATATTTTTCTTATTTTAATTCAATAATAGGATTTAAAACTCACTCAACTTGAAACATATTAATAGAAAACATAGATATGTTGATAGAAGTTGTTTTGTTAACATGTAAATATGTACAACTTGTTACCACCAAACTTGTTCGTCTTTTCGGATTTTGTAACACACTTAAACAATTCAAGGTTAGTCTAGATGAATTTAGACCATAATTAGAAAACTGACATGGTTCATTTTTCCCCAAGTTTAGAAAAATGTCTTTTAATGAAATGTAAATTGGAATATAGAAGTAAAAACGCAACATATTCTTCTTTCTTCAATTTTATACGTGGATGCAAACTGAAGGCTATAAGCCAAAACACACCAATGGAAAAATATTCATGCGATATCTTGGCATATAGAACAAAACACGTTATTTTATGGAAAACGTAAAACAAATTTCGTTATTTAAATTCATTATTTTGTTTTGAAACCAAATCAATTAGAATTACGTGTGCGGAAAAATATAGACACAATTGAAAAACAGTACCCATACAACCATAAATTTTTACCATCTCAACATATTCAATTGTTCAATATTTAGTCTAGACATGAATTTAGAATACAAAGTAAACATGAAATGTAAAATTAAAGTTTCTTACTTGAGTTCAATATCTGGATGGAGACCTAGAAACCAATGTACAGTTGGAAAATTTTCATTTAAAATTATTTTAATATATATGAAACACGGAAAATTAGATTGTGAAATATAGAATAATTTTCCTTTTTGAGTTCAGTATAAAATTATTTTTCTTATTTTTTTATTTTGCAACACCTAGCTCAATTAAATACACTCTAATAACCAAGATAAATATATTCTAAAAAGTTCTTCCACCACAATTTTCCTACTTATATTAAGAAAACGTTTCCAACTTAATTACAATTTTAAATATTTTAAGGGTCCAACAGTAAATTACCCAAAATCTATGACTTCTCAAAGCATCATTGGAGGTAGGGGTGCACATGGGTCGGGTTGAATCTGAGAACCGACCCAAACCCGACTGGTCGGGTCGGGTTGGAAAAATCTGAAAATCGAATTTTTCGGGTCGGGTTGACCCAACCCAATCCGAACCCAAATATTTTTTTAATAAATTTATTCCTAAATCCCATCTGGACTGTCCATCGCCATCCCGCCTCCTATTCCTCAGTCCCAAACCCTAAACGAAACTCAGATCCTCGCGCCATCCCCCAGATCCCCGTACTTTCTCCTCGCTCTTGCCCTGTCGATCCCTCCCCAAGTCCCTCAGTTGATCCCTCATCGCAGCCGCGAGACTTCCTCCCCAATGCCTCCTCCACGACGTTCGACGACCTCTTGGAAACTGTCGTGGGACGACTTGTCTTTGCAGCTGAGAAAATGGGTCTTATCGTGTCGTGTATGGTTGGATGTTAATGGATTTTGGGTATACACAAACACGAGACGATAAGAAATCGTGTACGCGAACACAACATGGTTATTATCGTGTATACACGACACGATTTGTACACGAGTAGTATTTGTATACATGATAAGTACCTATATACACGATAAATATTTCATGTATCCAACTCGAAAAAACACAAACACAAAATAATTTTGTGTACCCAACTAGAAAACACAAACAAGATCATATTCATTTCGTGTAAACACGAACGACATGAATAAACACGAAAAAATTATATATTAAATAAGTAGTCTTTTCAGTAGAAGCAGCATGCACCGAAAACAGTGTTTTACCCTTAGATGTCCAGTCAACTGCTGCGCCTCAACGCATTTCGGGGAGAACCCGCTAGCTCTGGGTTCGAGTGGTATTTCATCTCTAACCACAAACTCATCTGATGATTCTTCAACATCAGTCGGTTTGGACCTCCACTTAGTTTCACCCAAGCTTCATCCTGGTCATGGACAGATCACCTAGGTTCGGGTCCATAAGCAGTGACAACCGCCCTATGAAGACTCACTTTCGTTACGGCTCCGGTGGGTTCCCTTAACCAAGCCACTGCCTATGAGTCGCCGACTCCATTTAAAAAATTATATTTTAACTTAAAACTCCGAATGAAGAGAGGAAACCACATATTTGACCTTGGGGGAAATAAAATCTTCCAATGTGGGACTAATTGATGTGGTAGGATTGCATAACATAAAATCAAAATAAAAAATATAGTAAGCCCATACTAACACGATTCAACGAAGGCTCATTCGCATGTGACAAATA
The DNA here is from genome assembly GCA_963682175.1 of Triglochin maritima. NCBI lineage: Eukaryota > Viridiplantae > Streptophyta > Magnoliopsida > Alismatales > Juncaginaceae > Triglochin > Triglochin maritima. The sequence goes on along the minus strand of OY821773.1, from coordinate 34,787,085 downwards.
TTAGTTGACTTGAGGTCACGGGTTTAATTCTTCACATCTGTTTTTTGCACCTTTTAAGAAATCATGTCCATCGTGTACAACCGTGTAATCGTGTATCATAATACACAAATCCTTATCGTGTATGTTATCGAGTTATCATGTATGAAATCTTATACACAAACATGACACAATAAGGATTCGTGTATCGTGTTGTGTATACTTATCATGTACATGTCTTTGTACCGGTACACAAAATCATTGTGTCGTGTCTGATTTTGACAGGTCTTACTTTTCATTTCTCATAATAAAATGAATCAATTAAAATTTATGACTGTTTTGGTTCACTGTAATCATTTAATCAATTGTGTAATGTAATTTGATTACAACCTTAATTGCATTCTATTGTTTCGTTAAAATATTGAAAGTTGTATGTGATCCAATTAGGAATGTAATTTAAATATCATTTGACGTCATAATTTAGTTATATTACGATGTAATCAACTCACTTCAAATTACTTGAACATTCTAAAATCGATCTTGCTTGTAGTATGTTAAAGTTCGTTTAGCCTCTCCAAACATTTATCAGATTTGTTGAATTACAAAAGTATTTTCTAACTACATTGAATTTTTGTTGTGAATTCCATTGTTACCGAACAATACAATTCGAATACATGTTGTTCACATGAGAATGTCATCCAGTTTTCCAATTACGGAGAAAAGTCAAAGTTAGCATGCCCAATGTTCAAAAATGCATAATGGGGATTGGATGCCGCAATGCACTGCATCTTGCATATATGGGATGCAAGTGCATATGCGGTTTGCGATTTAATAATTAAATAATATAATATACATATATTAATTATAAATTATATATAACTAAAAATATAGTTAAAATTTTGAATAATTTCTAACGTCAATAATTCAATATTAAACAAACAAAGTTGAAATAATACTGTTTTGAAATGCACCGCATTTGCAACCACATCCACCGCATATGCAGATGCAGACCACATGAAGTACCCCACATCCCATCCGCATTTGCATATGCGACAAATGCGACGCATCTTTCTGTATTTTTGAACAAAGGGTACGCCATAATATAATTCATCCATGTAAACAGATTACGTTTCACATACATTAAATTCCTTGTAATTATATTACAATTGGTAGCATTGGAATTCACCATACAAATTACAATATATTTAAAAACTAATTAAATAATTTTAATAGTTCCAATAAATGTCGAAAGAGTCATTAGAGTTTCCATAGACTTCAAACATGACTGAGATTAACATTAAATAATATGACAAACTTCAAGATAATTGGAAATGCTTGATTACAATGTAATGTAATTGGATTAGGACCTCATACTCCATAATCCAATTAACTTGAAAGGGATGTAATCAAATTATCTCCTTAAAATGAATATAAAATCATTGCAGCCTCCAATATTCTCATCTGAACATTGTACTGCAATTAAGATTATAATTAGTTTACATTATACCTATAATTGTAGTCAACCAAACATGACCTAAGAGCGAAGGAAAACCAAAAGCATCACCATGCTACATTGTCGGCTTGTCGCTAATGGTTTGGCAAGAAAATCAAATTCAATTTCGAAAGTAATTTTATAATTTGATGATTCCTCTTTCAATTATCCTGCTCATGCATTTGCACATCTTCCTAAAAAAATGAAATTATTACACAATCAAGCTTCTTATATTACCATAAAACAAAAATAATACTTTTGTGTCACAAAGAATAATGTATTCTGACCATTTTGTGGGCGGTTAGTACATTTGAGAAAAATAAACGTTAACCCTCAACATATGAATCATATGTTCATCTAGTACTGCACAAGGAGCTGCACAAAGTATAGAGGGTAAATGTTCAAGCCACGAAAACACATGTTCGTGGGAAAAAGAAGATTTAGAATTAATTCGAAAAACACAATTTAGAAGTTTGCATTAGTGCCAACTGAACGTTTGCATTAGTGCCAACTGAACGTTGGTGCAACTGAACATATGAATCATATGTTCATCTAGTACTGCACAAGGAGCTGCACAAAGTATAGAGGGTAAATGTTCAAGCCACGAAAACACATGTTCGTGGGAAAAAGAAGATTTAGAATTAATTCGAAAAACACAATTTAGAAGTTTGCATTAGTGCCAACTGAACGTTGGTGTTACCTTGTTAATTTAATGGTGAATTAAGTCCACCTTTAAGGTCGCAGCGTCTGAGTGGTTGTAAGACAATCTATTTTTAAGAAGCTAATGAAGAAAACTTCACACATTTAAAAAGTTCTAAGTCGCAAACGTACAAGTGCAACTAACACAAGGAAAGTATTCCAATTGATTTTAATGACTAGTTAAGTGGATTGGGACGTGGGTTCGATTCCCACCTCAGAACCCATATCATACCTTAAATATTAAAATTAATTCTACCAATTATCAAAAAAAAAAAAAACTCCATTGATCATATTTTGTATTTTTATGAATAATCGGGTCGTGTACGTGTCTTATCGTGTCGTGTATTGTCGGATGCTAACAGGTACTGGGTATACACGAACCCGACACGATAAGAAATCGTGTACACGAACCCGGACCCGGACACGATAGTTGTCGTGTATACATGGACACGACACGATTTGTACACGATTTCTTATCGGGTCGTTTAACCCGATACACGATAATACCCAAATGGACACGAGTAGTACCTGAATACACGATAACTACCTACAAACACGATAAGAACCTACATACACGATAACAACCTGATACACGATAAATACATGCATACACAAATAACCACAAAAGAACCTATTTAACATAATAGACACGATAAAGATCCGATTACACGATAGACACGAAATTGTAGAAAATACCAAATACATCTAACAAATACAAAAACATTATAATATAATACTACTTTCCTCCAATTCAAAGCTTCAAATAAATAGTCTGTCAACAAATACATGCAAAACAACATAACAATCCAAGACTTCATTTCCAAGGCTCGAAATCCAACTCCTTCCAACTTTGTTTCTCATGTATTCCCCACATTACTTGATGAATGATCTAAACATATAAACAAAACATGAGCATCAATGTTATTATATTTTCATATTACACAACAACTGAAAATAGCTAAAGTACCTTCGGATCTTGATGTAGGAGTAGGGGTGCTAGTTGAACCTTGTAATAAAACTGATTCATTTCGAACTAAGTTCTTATTGATTGTGAACCCTACAATATCCTCTGTAAGCTCGTCCAGTGATGGCCCTATAGGTATAGGTGCTCCCATAATTTCTACAAGTTAAACTCATACAACCATTTAAAATTCAAACAATTTAAGTAATATGATGATTTTGAAAGTAAACAATCTATTTAATTTACCTGTTTCATTGGATGCCCAATCTCTTGAACAAAGTAAACTTTCAACATATTCATGTGACAGAGAGCTTCGTTCTTCATCTATGACTTTCTTTGCAATGCTAAAAACAGATTCGGAAGCAACTGTAGACACAGGAATGGACAATATATCTCTAGCCATAAGAGCAAGATTTGGAAATCTATACTGAGTAGATTTCCAATATGCTAGAATGTCAAGATCAATTTGTCTATCAAATCTCTTCTCCTCCAAGTACCTATCCAATTCTGATTTTTCCAAGAATGAGTGGAGTTTTTTTTGCATCAAATTCCTACAAAAGAATTATATAAAGAGCAATTACATAAGTGAGACCAACTAAAGACAAATACTAGGTAGAGAGATCATTACACTTAACACTGCAGCTGCAATACTTCGAGGTTTGAGTGTGGAACGTGTTGTAGACGCTTTACTAATAGGATGTGTAGGAACAGTGTCCTTGTAGACCCCAAAGAGTAACTTCAACTTCAGCTCAAGTTGTTTAAATTTGTCAGATTTGGGACCATACAACCTATCGTAACAGAACTCCACAAATTCTAGCTTGTAACGAGGATAAAAAAAAACTGCTATGGCAAGAATTGTACAATAATCTGACCAATATTTATCAAACTTTAGTTTCATCAAAGTTGCCATTGCTTTAGTTACTGTATCTGGATCCTCCAATGAAGCACATAAGGTGTGTTGCACAATAAAAACTTGTGGGAAGTATAAGTTTGCCGTGGGATACTTCGAGCCGGAGAATAAATTTGTGACATCATAAAACACCTGAAGAAACTTGCAAAGTTGTTCCACATTTTCCCAATCTTCTTCAGAAAGTGCGTGCTTGTAGTTAGAATCACTTAACTCCAAATGAAGCAAAGCCCTACGAAAATACAGAGCACTCTCCAACATTAAGTAAGTAGAATTCCAACGAGTAGGAACATCTTGTCGCAAACCCTTCTTCTTTGACAACGCTACTTGCTCAATACATTCCAAGAACTTCTGCCTTCTTGCTTGAGAACCCTTAATGTATTTCACACTTTCTCGAACTTTCACCACTGATGCGTCAACCTCTTTCAAACCATCCTGCACTATGAGATTCAAGATGTGTGCACAACAACGAATATGGAAGAACTCACCCTTAAACAAGAAAGCATTTTGCAAACTCAACTTGGATTTCAGTTGGTTGACATATGAATCATTCACAGATGCATTATCCAATGTCATAGAAAAAACTCTGGTCTCCAGTTTCAATTCACACAACTTAAAAAGTTTCTCCGAAAGAGTAACCGCATTATGTGGTGAGGGCATGTAAGCAAAACTCAACAACTTTTTGTGCAACACCCAATCATCAGATATAAAGTGAGCAGTGAGTGTGATATAACCATCAGTATTTATAGAAGTCCACAAATCAGATGTTAGAGAAAGTCTAGCACCAAAACATTGCAAAATGTCCCGCAAATTTTCTTTTTGTGCTTTCCATTGCCTAACAATGTCATTCCTTAACGTGTTCCTACTCATTAACTTAGCTTCTGGGTGACAATAAGCAAATGCCGTCCTAATGGGACCATACTCGACAAATGAATAAGGCAGATTACACTTCACAACAGCATCTACTATCAACTTCCGGAAGACCTCTTGATCAAACTTAGCAGAACGGACACTCATTTCTCCATTCTCACTTGTGATCATGTATTGCTTAATGTCATTGTTCTTAGAACATCTGCCTATATGTTTTATCAAGTTACTTGTCCCAAATTTGCTATCAGATATAATTACCAATTCACATTTCTTACATTTTGCATGTTCAAGTTCACCAGGTGCATGTGGTAAAATATTAAAACTAGCCCAAACTTTAGATCTCCTTTGCCTCTTCTTTTTAGGTTCACAACGATCATTGCTAGGTGACAAAGATTCTTGAGATACAGGTATAGTATGTTCTTCTGCAGTGGATTGTCTCTCAACCTTTAAGAATTATAGCATGAATAAATATACACAACCAATCAACTAATACTAATATAGCAAAGTACTCAAAATAGAAAAAGAATACATACCATAGCATCAACTTCATCTTGGTTGTTTATGTCCATCTCGAGTCCTCCGTAATGTCTCAAGTTGAGTAAACTAATCTGCAAAATAACAAGCAATGTCGAAAATTCAGGCAATCTTCTCTCTCTTTCTCTCTCAGGAATATTATAAACAAAGGAATATTTTGCAGGAATATTATTAAATTCAAATATTCACTAGAACCTTGAATCGGTACAGTCATTTTGACAAGGATTTGAAAGTTTAAGCATACACGTATAGTGAAGAACTTATGAACACTTGGTTCTCTTTACTTATAAGACCATAACAAAAGCCCTTGCCAACAGATGACATATAAGTTTAACTCCTATTATCTATAACATACATGATCTGAAATAACATCATCTTCCATTACTGCAATACCAACTCAGAGGTAGACATAGTTGACAATATGAAGACAATTGGAAAGTATATGCCTACTTTATACATCATCGTTATAGTTACATGGTAAACTAGTGGATATGAATATTACAGGTTCTTTTATCAGATGTGGATATTACAGTGGAAAATCTAAAATGGAATTGAATTCAGAGTCCAGACCCAAGGTCATGATACCCTGTTGATGCAAATACAAAATATTAACATTATAATTCCTATAAAACAAAACATAGAACTACAGGTTTATATATTTGTCAAAGAAAAGCTCATGGCATACCAGGTGATACAGGTCCAACTGGATCAGAAATAACTACAGGGCCACGAGCACCATCTTCCGAACAGGTTCACTCATTTTTCCATCGTTACTAGTCTGCAGATGAGTGAAGTCCAACCATTTATATGTACCATGATAGAAGAATAAAGCCAAAACACAGAAATAAAATAGGTAAAAGCATTGGTAATCAACGGAGACAAATATATAAATAGAAACTAAAGCCACATCTGCAAAGAAATCCAAAAATAAAATGAGAACGATAAAAATTATATTGTAAAAGAGGCATGAACGCATTTGTCCTACAAAACCCTTAACCCAAATCCCTAAAAAAGCATAACATTACACATCCCAATTGGCACACGACTATTCTGGAACCCAAAACCCAAATCCCCAGTCGATGTGTGTGTGTGTGTGTGGGGGGGGGGGGGGGGGGAGGGGGGAGGAAACGAACCTGTGAATAGAGAGTGGCGGCGAGAGGAGGTGTTGGATAGGGAGTGGGGGTGAGAAGAGGTGCTGGATGGGGAGTGACAACGAGTTAGGGGTGAGGAGGAGTGACGAGTGAGGCTGGGGAAGGAAACAAACCTGTGAATGGGGAGTGGCGACAATATGAGGTGCTGGATGGGGATTGGCGGCGAGAGGAGGTGTTGGATGAGGAGTGGCGGCGAGTTAGGATTAGGGTTAGGGGTGAGGAACTGAGGATGAGGAGTGAGGGTTTGGGTTCGGTTGGGAGTAATTTGGGCTTGGGTTTGGTCTTTAGATGGGTTAATTTGGGCCCACATTAGTCGGTTTGGATTAGGTTAATCGGATCGGGTTCTAATGTGTATATTGTGTCTATCGTGTATTGTGTATACCTGATATACACGATACCCTTATCGTGTATGTTATCGTGTATTTCGTGTATAGACCCTCATACCCGGACCCGACCCTATAAGGATTCGTGTATCGTGTCGTGTCTGCTTATCGTGTATTCGTGTCCAGATTCCTGTACCCATACACTAAATTATCGTGTCGTGTCCGTGTCGTATAATCGTGTCGTGTCTGATTTTGACAGGTCTAGAATAATGTGATAGACAGGAAAGAATGTACGGTGATTGATAAAATATATACTTACACGTCAGATTCCTGCTTCTTAAGAGAGTCCGCAATATGGGCAATCACGCTAAAACCAGCATTATTCAACAATTCACTTTTGACCTGAAAATAATAATCTAATTTCATAACATACAACTTTCCAATAGAAGGAAAACCAAATGAAATTAGTCATTTTTCAAGTTTTTGAACAATACATTGATATTGTTGTGAGCAAAGAAAGGCCATGGTGCTGAATGGAAACTAACATCGACTTTCTTCCACCCCACACTTTGTAGGCCACATATCATTCGTTCTGAAATTACTTCAACAATTCAGTACTAAAAAAGGCATTATAGAATATAACTCAATCGAGGTTTAATAATTGCCTTCAATCTCATCGTCAAACATCTCTAGATGTTCTTCATTTCTCGCAAAATGAATAGCTCTTTCCTTTATGGTTTGCTTCCTTGCGCAAAGCACTCTGTGGCGATTTCGGTGGATGATCCTCCACTTCCACAATATGATTGTAGCCTTCTCGTGAACAAAGGGAAGGCTGTAGGTCATGATTGAACTGATTAGGCTGATGAAATGAAATCCCTACTGAGATTCTAATTGAGTGAGGTTACATTCTGCATGGGCGCAAGACACGATAATTACTTATTTACCAAATACCGTCTCAATTCATCATATTTCATTAAATCGAGAATGTAATATGGTTCTGAAGGACTGATTATTCATTAACTTACATTCGGATATCTATATTGAACTATTACATTAAAAAGGTCTCCACATTCCACTATGGAATAAAACAATAATTTTGTGGTTACAAGGAATCCCCGAATAACTAAACTAAAGCAAAAACTAGTTTCTTTTGGCAAAACTTGTTTGTTTGCACATGCCCACTGGAACTTATGAAATCTTATTTCCATATACACACCCCTCATTAGGATTGTACATCTACAAATTGAAAAGGATAAACGTCATAAAAAAAAGATTAGTCTGGTCAGACTCAATGTTTTCACGTGAAACACACGTTCCATATAATGAACACCTAACAAACCTCAAAAAGTATCCAACTACAACAATTCACCAAGGGTGTCTGGGAGATACATCACATCGGTCATATATGAACAAAAATACTTTTTTTCACATGTTTATATTATTTTCGGTTTCTGCATTAATGTACATTTAAATGACCACCATTAAAACTAACTTCATTGATTTAAGGCCGCAAATTTTTTCACATGCTGATTTTAATTCGGTTACTGCATTAATGTACATTTAAATGACTTCACCATTAAAACCATCTTCATTGGTTCAAGGCTGCAAAGGATGATGGAAACTAAATGTAAATATCTAGACAAATGAACAATATTTATTGGTTCCATCTTTTTTATGAAACTATGGCGCTTCTTCTAGGATTACATTAAGACTGGTTGATTAATAACTAAACGCATCATTCTCCATTAAGACTGGTTGATTCTTATCTTATCATTAAATCTAATTATTTCTTAGTTAAGATTATACCTTCATTATTTGTTTCAGAATAACTGCATGGTTCAAACAGTACTTAAAGGCATTCGAAATTTCAGCATAAACAATGGGGCAATACCGTAATAAGCTCAGTTTCTCTCCTGATCGAGGATGTGCGCCAGCCAACCATATCTACCAGTTATTTAAGAAATTTCATCTTAAAAGCATCAGCGGTACAACTTATAGGGTAACAATAAATGCAGAAGGATAGGATCATATGATATGTTGGAATAAAGAGCACGATATCTAAATGCAGCAAGTGCAGATCTGCAGTACAAAAACACTTCAAAGTCAAGCCATCAACAATTTTTATATTGTAAATATGAACATCAATAAAATGAGAAAACTAGCTTACATAAACTTGAGGTCCTCACAGTCAAATGCCATTCTTAAAAGAAGAGGTGGTTTGCCAGCTTCACCATCTGTCAGGAACAGTTGTGGACCAGTCCAACCAATTAACAATGGAGCAAGTGGTGGCACAAGGTTTTCCAAGAACAACAGACCAAAGAGAAATGGCAGCTGACACAAACAAACTTCGCAATAGGTAGACTATCACATGCTTCATTTCATGGTTTTAAAATTAGACATTGATCCTTCAAAAAATTTAGAACACACATTTAGATATTGAAAGCACAAAAAAACTTCCCACGAATATGCGTTCATGGAAAATTAAAATTGATGTGTATTCCATGAGAATATATCTTTGTTCCTTGTTCCAAATGAACCTAAATATGGAATTATCTGATTGTAGCAATCAGACATCCATAATGGATGGTTAAATAGAAACTTCTCATGTAATAACTAATAACTCATAGGAATGTTTAGTTAATTGACTCAGGATATGGATATTCATCTTTAAGCTAAAATTGAATTAAGCAACTGAGAAGAAATCATGAATGCAGAAGAACCGCAGAAAGTACATTATAATGGAATCTGTAATTTCACTAGAACACCATTAAATAGCCTAGAAGATTGGTGCTTCTTTTTACGGTCAACGTGCACAACCACCCCAAGATATCAGAACAGAACATGGGCTCCAGTGATTTTTCTCCTTCAAATTATGTGTTCGAGGGGGGGAGTATAAAGGAGACAAAATTAACAATTAAGAACTCTAATAAAGAATACATATGAAGCCACTATATGCCAATACACATTAAGAACTAAGGACCATAAATTAAGGTCCGTACCTGCTTATTGCCTCTAACACCAAGATGTGGGGTTGCCAAGGTAATAAAATTTATTGGTTCCAATCCAGCAACTGTATCTAAATTTGCAGGGGATTTAGACATTTTCTCAAAACCTTCAGAGCCTGGAAGATCATCTGGCTCAACTCCCATGAATGAAGTGGAGGAATGAAGCAACCCAATGGCATATCTTGCGAACAGGCCACCAAGAGAATGTGCTAAAATTGAGATCTTTTTTAAGCTTTCCACATTTTTAACTACTTCCCTTATCTACAACTTAATACATTAATATGGGGAAAACATAGATGGTGTGCAACTACATTGAGAAGCATAAGACAGTGCATCACTTACTTCATCAGCTAGTCGTGTACCAGCTTTGTCAACACCATCAAAAGTTTTTTTATACGTATTTGAAGAGCTTACTGCAAATATTTAATATAATAAAAATAAATTTTAATATTCTGCATGAGTTATAAGAAAAAGTACTAACTAATAGAGAAATTTGTGTAAGCGTACCATATATCAGGAAATTGTTCCCCAGTTTCTTCTTTAGTTCTGATTCAACATACATCCAGTCGCTTTGGCTGAGACCCATAGTTGGCAAAACAAAAATCTCAAACAACTCATCTAAATTTTCCAACTAATATTGGCACACTATAAATAAGACAACTACTTCCCAAATTCTTTCTCAGTTACAACAAAGTACAAATCCAGTTTTTGAGTGTTGCAGAGTGCGGAATAAACCTGTTCATCTACTTTCCAATATAAGCAGGTTATTCACACTATTTTGCCACAATTTAGCTTAAAATTATTATACGTTAGAGCAAAAGGACATATCTCGAAACAGAAAATATTGACAATTTTTTTGTTCTCACTCCCCCTTTTTCTCCTTAAAATAAATATCCATGGCAAGCTCATACAAGGTAAGAAACACTTACAAATAATAAAATTGAAAAAGGTTAGATTGGATGAACAAAGACCTCAACAGTAGGGGGTGCAAACGGATATAGACAATCCGCAGAGAATCCGTGCCCATTTTTTCATGGATACAGATATCATTTTCCAATACCTGGATAGATATAGATACAAAAAAATAATTTTTTTTAAAGATACGGATTTGAACTTTTGAATCTTGGCAGATACGGATATGGATATGCATGTTTTGGGAGAGTACAGATACATATATCCACGGTATTTATATAATGTTTTTCGATATTTATATATTTAACTCACGGTTCCTTTTATCTTTTACTTAACATTTTAATACTATACATATAACTTGTTACATTTCTAACCTAATATATTTAACCTATAATTTTATCGAATTTAATAGATTATTTTTTTACGTGAACTGCCAAAATATATACATTTTATATTGTATATATGGCCCGTACATTTCGTTTTTTATCCCTATCCATATATAAAAATATTTGCTCCACATCCATATCCGGTTTTAAGGAGTATGGATATGCTATTTTCATATTCACATCTCATCCTTATTCGTAATTAGATACAAAAATGGATATGATAATACCTATATCTGATCGGTTTGCACCCCTACTCAACACACAATTCCAAGCATGGAGAATACATACTCTTCTTTGAATTTTCTATAATAAATCAGGTTTTTCCTATAGTAAAGCAGCACGAAAAGTAAAAATGTAAAATAATGCCTTAACAAGGTTAATTAAACCTAAAGAAGTGATCACACAACTAGGAAGCACGGATGGTTTAAAAAACGGTATGCACCATACACATATCGAAGAGGGGTGCGGCGGGTTACGAGTCGAGTGGGCCATGTGGCGTATCCAACATTGTTTGGCCAGTGACAATGTTGGAGTATGGCTTTGGTGCATATGGATACGTTGGGGATACATCAGGATACGTCGGAATTCGGCTATCTGTGCAATTTCTTAAGCTTGCAAGGTCGTTTTGCAAATTGTTTAAGTTTCAAACATATTTTGCTTTACACGAGATCTTTTCATATTATATATCCCTCTGATCCAAGCCCTAAACGAAACCCAACACTCCACCAGCCAACCTCCCCTCTTCACCACATCTTGCAGCCTCTTCACCTCCGCCTTGGGAAGCCAGTCTAAGTTAGCTAACTTCCCTCTCTTTCCTTGACAAGTATTCTAACAATTACGAATACTTACTTGATTATGACTTTCAGACTTGCATATCGATTCTAGACATGTGGTTTTGTGGGTGAATTATGGAATGGATAATGAATTCCTGTGTCTGTTTAATTCATTTTATCTTTTGACTCTTTTTTAAGTCTGTAAGGTTAAAATTTATATATTATTTAGAAATTATTTTTTAACTATCATGCTCTTTTAAAAACTATCAAATGATGTTTGTTCTTCCCAGTAACACAGCATGTAATACGAGAAGTAGCTACATGGCCAAATCAATAATTCAACAAATCTGTTTTCCAATATGAAAGTAAAAAAAAAAGACTTTTGTAAGTAACTTTCAATTCAGTTGATGCCATACCTAACCTCATTGATTCAACTCTATCAGAACTAGGCATCACTGCACAAAATTTACTAGAAAAACTAACTTTACAAGCATTCATTTTTCATTTTTTGTATCATTGCTTCAAATATATTAGTTGAATGAAATACTATTAGTTGATTAAACTTCAACCAGATTACAGTTAAGACATCCCTCATATATTGTTCAACATGAAGCACAATTCCTGAACCTTGGTTTGTTTGAACAACCAACGATGGGGGGGGGACAGCCTTTAAGGGTGCGTTCAGCAACTTCCTGGTATGACTGCAATGAATTAATATCTCCTAAATGCATTATGTATATAAAACTCTAATCATGATAATCTTGTTTAAAATGTTTAGAGATGAAAATGACATTTCAGATATCATGATTTAGTGAACCAAGTTTGGAAAAAAGCTCCAAAACACCTATTTTGGTCTTCAAATGTGATGAAGAAGCACAAATTAAATTGTCATTTATCACTAAGCACAAATTGACAATCTATCATAAATTTGTTATAGGATTGATTTATTTCACTATATTAAGCCAAAATGCAAGGGATAAGGAATGTTTAACTTTTTATGGTTTTGTCACAAATTACCTGCCATTGATACCATGAACAAGAACAAGGACATGATCGGGATCATGTCCAAGCGTTGTGCTTTCTTCACTTTCCGTAATACTTCTTTGGTCTAAGTTATTACATTCTTCGGTTTCACCTCTCAGAATTCTCAGAATTGCATTCCTTGCTTGCACCCAGAAACTCATATCGGTTCCAAATGCGCAGACCTACAAATAAAGCAACTCAATCAATCCGTACAATTGAGCTTCCATCGTTATTTATCTACCCTTGTGCTCGGATGAACATATTGAGATTATTACAATATTGCAGTTACATTACAGTTCTATATATGTTAAGAAAATAGCTTATGCATCTAACAAAATGCCAAGCTCTTGTCAGCTGTAGAGTCTTTCATTGGCTAGGCATTTAAATTATGTAAAAGAACATACTGGAACTCAAAAGAAAAAAACGTTGTTTTTTTTATAGAGAAAACAAAAATTGCAAAATACTCCTGCAATGTTCGACATTGGCATTTTCGTGAAGAAAGGCTTGACCTCCCCCAAAGGAATCACGATAGAATCAAAGTTTTAGCATTAACTTTAATTAACTATTCAAGACCAACGCTCTTAAAAGAAATAGAAATTAAGATATCATAATGAATCGACAAACCAAACTTGAAGTTCGAATTTGATACTCCCGGAGGAAGTGAGCTGATAGAATCAATTAGTTAAATCCTGTTTGGGTAAACACCATATTTTAGATCAATTCCTTAATTTTGAGATGACGTGCGTTTAAAAAACTATGTTATCGGAATCATACTTTTCCAAAAATTATGTGTTTGGAAAATAACATTTTTTTATTCAACCATAGTTTCAATACGTGGTTTGAATAAAATTCAAAACCACCTTAAAATCCCCGAAAACCACGTTAAAACCCCCAAATTGATTTAAAAACTCCCCAAATCCACAAACATCGGAGAGGTCTTACCGAATCCCGATACGAATAACCAAAGCAAGTAGAGACAAGGTCATCTAGGGCTTCAAGATTCCATTGCTAGATCAGGGAGAAGAATCATGAGAGGGAGAGACACTGCTCGTGTGCGTAAGAGGAAGAGAGAAGATTGGGAAAGAAAGATGAGTTGTGAGTCGTGTAGAGAAAGAATCGGACGTCCAATAGCTTCGATCTTAACCATCCGTTGGTAGTGAACGCAGGTGTCGTGGTTTGTCGATTTGTTGCAAATATGTTGTTTTGATAAGACTCCAAAGTGAATGATGTTGCAAATACTCCAAAAAAATTGTTTGTTTGTCTTGTTGGGTATGTATTGTTGGAAGCGAGAAATTTATTGACGTGATCAATCTCAATCCCAAAATGATTATTTTTTATTATTGTAAGTTTATTTGCAGTTCAGCTCCTCTTGTTGTTCTTAATATGTTACATCTCTTCACCTTAATTTTTTAAAACCAAGTATTTAGAGATTCACAAAAAATTCTAAAAGATGTAATTGTAGATTTAAAATTCTCTCATTAAGATGATCCATTTGAGTATCACTTTCGATATATTTCGATCACTTTTTTTGGCCATTTTCCTATTTAAGGGATGCGTAGGAACTTCATACCGAACTAGAAGGTATTAACCAATAACCACACGACCCGGGTGTCCAACGAATATGTCATCATCCCTTAACGAATGAACTTCATGCTCGTGTGATTAAACGAATCTGGATCCCAATTAGCAAAAGTGATCTGACGAATAATCACAACATCATCGTCAAATCCATGCTCCTTTCAACTAATACTCGAGTTAAAGAATACTAGAACTCAATTAGCATACATGACCCGACGAAGAATCACAACACTTTCGTCACATCTATGTTCGTTAAAACTAATACTCAAGTCGAATGATAGTAAAACCCAAGTAGTATAGATTACCCTACGATGAATCTCCAAATCAACGTGTTAATGGGATGTGGGAACTAAAGATGTGCACAAGAAGTACATAAGAAAATGTCCGAGCAAAAGGTATTGATTAATAACCACACGGTTCAAATGTCCAACGAATAAGTCTTCAACCCTTAACAAATAGACTCCATGCGTGTGGTGAGAATCAGAAGGTATTGACAAATGGCCACACGACCCAGGTGCCCAACAAATAGGTTGTCAACCCAAAACAAATGGACTACATGCTCGCGTGGTGAAATGATTTTAGAACACAATTAGCATAAGTGACCCGACGAAGAATCACATCATCATTACCAAATGCATGCATGCTCTTTACAACTAATGCTCTGGTCAAAGGATAATATAACTCAATTAGCATATGTGACCTCACGAAGAATCCCAAAATCGATGAGCTAATATAATGTGTGAATTTAAGGCATGCACAAGAACTACATGGTCTGAATGTTCAACCAATAGGTCATCGTCCGTTAACGAATGAACTTCTTGCTCATGTGATTAAATGACCCTAGAAACCAAATAACATAAGTGACGAAAACTCATCGATTGAAAATTTCTAATGTAAATGTAAAAGGGGAGTGTTTATCGATTTACAATGTCTATTGTAATGATTAAAAGTCGTGTTTTTAATTAAAATTCCTTAATATAAAAATAGAGTGTTGTGTTGTCAATTTATAAGGTCCACATGTAAGAGTATAAGTCATAAGGTCGTTGATTATATGTAGAAGCTTCATAACACAAATCTAAAGGTCATCATGATCATCATCAAATTGAAATGGAAGCTATATGTCGGTGTAGTCACCATCTGTTGGTGCAGGTGATTACCTACCGTCGATGTTGCTTGCGTCGTTGTTTAGTTACATCAACCGATGTTCTGACGAATAGATGCTATCGGTGTTAATTTTGGCGTGAAGTTTTCCGCCAAATTTTTTCACCTCGTTTCGTTGGAGGGAAGAACACCAACGAAGAATCACCGATGGATATCCGTAAGTGATAGACAATGATAGACGTATCCTTCGGTGTAGGATACATTGACTAATACTTCTTCCCTAGTATCACCGACAGGTGGAGACTTACATCGACGGAGAAGTTGTGTCAGTGAATTATGTGGGTAACCTTCATTAACATATAAGTTACGTCAATATAGGTTAGCCAACAAAAGTCTGAACTCAGTGACATATAAGTCAGTGTAAATCTTGTCCACAACTAGGAAAAAGCATGTTGGCCCTTTTCGAGTTCTGATTTCCCTGATCAAAAGAAGCAATATTTTTCATCATTCATCACAATGGTGGGGTGGTAGTCGAGAGGAGGAGAGGTCGGTTACCAAAGGAGAGGAAGTAGAGGTGGTGATTAGTAGCATATCATACATTGCATTCATGCTATATATGCTTTCTTTTACCCTAATTTTGTGCTACTCGAGTGTTTGTTTGAAGCATTTCAAGTTTTAGGCAATAAAGAAGAGAAAGGAAGAGAAAATGACCTAACTGCAAGAAGATTGGACTGATTTGGAATGGTTATGGACCTGTTTGTAATGCTTAAAGACTGGATTGGAAATCATGAGGGACCCAGGTGAAAACCCAGAGGGACCAAAATGTAAAGAAAAATATGTTGGTGGAAAAGTTCCATAATGTCATGAACCTGAGTAATTCAACAATTAAAATCAAATCACCTCGTGACAATGGACCAGGGTGCAACCCCACGTGCAACAAAGCCAACTTAACCGGTTGGCGGAATTTGAGACGGATCACAGCAACCAGATCGGCTAGCGGCAGATTTTAATATGCTATTGATAGATGTGTTTGATTCGTTTACGCTCTATTTTGCTGGCGGGTTGGGTGTTCGAGTCAGAGAATTATGCAATATCTATATCTGATTTAAAGTCGTCTAATTGCACCCAGAATCATCTAGACCCTCTAATCTTCTATAAATACACTTGTAAACCTTCCTCTTCTCTTCTTCTTCCTTCCTCTCCCATTAGCTTAAGTTTTAGTTTCTTGCTTAGTAGTGTAGTGGAGGAGAAGAGGAGCAAACTTTGTAATCTTCATTTCTTAATCAATCTAAGTTTCATGTTCTTTATGTTGTTGTCTTTAATTTGATGCAATTTTTGTTCACTTGCCTTGGTTAACTTTAGTTTTGTTTACTTGCTTATGAGTTATTTTGCTTTGTTGTTTTCTTGGTTATGAAGATGAGTTGAGAGTAGTCCATTCCCATTGGGGTGGCGGGTGATGTGAAATGTTGATGTGTTGTATTAGTGTGTGTTTAATCCTAATCTTGGAGCCTCACATGAATTCTATAGACATTTAGTGGATTCCTCACTCTTGTCTTTGATGTGCTAATGGTCTTAATTGATGCTTAGCACATGCTTTGGCTAGTGGAGCCACTTCATGGGGAATGATAAGGTGAGGATAAGGTTGGAGTGGGTAAAGAGATAAGGATGCATGTGGAAGCATGTGCTATTGTTGCCTTAATCTTAATTAATGTATTGTATGTTTTAATGATAATACTACATCTTAATACCTGAGGAGACATAGTTGGGTTTGGTTATTATCGATTTCATGTGATGCATGTTTTGAGCACTAAATGTTACACACACGAATACACATCTACACTTTCGCATTCATCATCCACCTCCTACAAGACACGTTTTTGATTAATTGTTTTTGATTTATGTCGCATTTGTAGCATAGTTAGATACCATCAATCTCCCTTTCTCATCCCCACTCGAGTATGGTGTTTGTCGACCCTCACTCACGACATGACCCATATTTGCCACGGCTTTACCGACGTCGTGTACTTAGCGGTTTCAGTGGAGCAAATTATGTTTGGTCATCCGATTAGCATGTTTGGTCCATGTAGGGATTAACCATGTTGTTTCTTAGGTTAACCGATGTGGAAAACTCTAATTTGTTTAGTAAATTCTAATATTGCATTGTCATATTTAATATTCAACACAAAATCACACACACAAACTGACAAACCTAATTACGAGCTAGGCGCGCAAACCCCCATTTTCTTTCCCCATCCCCTTGTCAGCTCCACCCGGCCGATCACCCCTCCCCCTTTGTCTACTTCACCCGACCGATCAATCCATTCAGACCAACCAACGCCGATCATCTTTTACATCCACAACTTTCTCACGAAGGTGCGATCAAAGCATCCATTTTTTCAAGGAAATTTAATTAGTCTAACTTGTTTGAATTAGTTCGTAGGGAGCATATATCAAAGTTTTGTTTGTTTGACATTTATAACGTAATGATAATTTATTGACTCGAAATTTAAAATTTTAGAGGCCTAAAAATTAAAATTTATATCTATCTTTACATTGAGATTGGTCCTCTTGATGTGTAGTGGATTGAAAATGGATTTTCGCTTATAGATTGGGTGATGAGTATGTAGATGCTAGAAATGAGAGAAATGTCTTATGTTAATGTTGGAGTTGTTTTAACATGTTCTTACGAGATGTAAAAGAGATAAAAGTTCATTTATTCAAGAAAGATTTTGATGAAGGATATACTCGTTGGATATGACACAGTGAAAATGAAATAAGCACCAAAGAATATGGTGATCATAATGCACTAGCAGAACAGTGCATACTCGTCGCCCAATAGACGTCGGCCGTATTAACAGCCGACTGTTGGCTTTTTGGCTAATAATCGTTAATCCGTTTTGATAATTAATCAATATATCAATAAAAACATGTATCAATTAAAAGATCATTGCTTGCATATACGTGTATTATCTAACATTTCAGGAATCAAGTTTGAGTTGAATTAAAGATGAAGATTGAAGCGTAGCTAGGTTTAAATTCCATGTATTTAGGTTACAAATGTAACTTGGCACTTGAAATCTTTGACTCATTGCATTACATAACACTTAGAATACCTATAGAAGTCTCACACTACATTCCAACTATCCTAGACTTCAATAGAAAATCATTGAAACTCATTAGAATCATAGAACAGAAAATCTACACTAAAACGGTCGACCTGGAGAACCATTTGGTTCGACCGCATTTCAACAGAACTTCCCAGGAAACTTAATCTATCCTAAACGGTCGACCAACATACAATTCACGTTCGACCGTTTCTTCAAACCTCTTTGTCTGTCTGAAATCGGTTGACCGAAACCCTTGTTTGGTTCGACCGTCGCACCTTGTCGAGTGATAGGAATTAGTTTATCTTATACAAATCTTTCAGCCTATCAGTTGTCGATATGTGTCCAGTTAGTGAGACCTTCGGTCGACCGAAACTTTGTATCTGTTCGACCGATTGTATTTCCGTATTTGTATTAAATATGACCGTTATACTTGTCGTATACTCCAACAGTCGTATACACATTTTCTCAACTAACCATATTTTGGATTTGGTCTTCCGTTCGACCATATGCTCCTTAACGGTCGACCGCGTCTTGATTCTTCCCAGACCCATTCTTACTGGGCATTTTCGGTCGAACCATCAACTCATTTTCTTCGACCGATTACACTTGTTTCAATCCTGTCTAAAATCCAACATGTCAACCGCTCGACCGAAACTCTACTCATGGTCGACCGATACTTATATCTTTTCCAGATCCAGTCCTACTGTTCATTTTCGGTCGAACTGGTATTCTAAACCGTTTGACCGATCACTTAAGTTCTAGCCAAATTGGATCGACCGTTTGCGTCTTCGCTCAACCGAACCTCGCACTGTTTAATTCCGGTCGACCGTGTTACACGATCCGCTCGACCGTTCGTCTCTAGAAATGTGTCCTGTCACTTTCTGAATTGTGTTTTCTTGCACATCTTTTCACCATTTCAATCCCAACGACTAGAACTAGTTTAGAGCTTATAAATAGAGCTGAGAACACTCATTCAAGGTCACCCAATCTTTCTCCAAGCTCAAATCTCATTACTACTCTCAATTTGCTCTAAACACTTGTACTCACATCTTCTTACTTGAAATCACCATCCCTTGATTGCATCATTCATTTCAAGTGCTCAAGATTAGTTGCTGAAGTATTAGTCTTCAAGAGTTGTACAAAGCTTCCGGAGTGAAGCTCTTCTCAGACTGTGAGAAGGTGGTCCAAGCAAGGTGAGGGTGTTCGCTGATTGGCATCATTTCATGTTCATATTTGTATCTTATATCCATTATCTTACACCTAAGCAATGTTATGTGACGAGTTTTATGTTTAGTTTTCAGGAATAAAGAGGTTTGAAGAGAAGAGCCATGAAAGGACCCAAAAGCAGGAAAAAATGACTTAATTGTGAGACCTAGGGACTGAGATGCAATGGAGAAGGACCTGATCGTAAGACCGAAGGACCTAAGAGCAAAACATGAAACTCCACACCATCATGGGGAGTATTTTGGCAATTCGATTCGGGTCGGAGCTCCAACAGACCAAGTAGATGCATCCAAGACCAAGAAACACTTCCAGCAAAGCCCAACAGAAAACCCAGACGGATCTGGGCTTTATAGGCCGCCAATTGGCGGTCTGGATCATGCCAGATCCGCCCAAACTTCTCCTGGACTTGTATTAATCTTCGTTTAGGCTATTTTTGGTATTGGTTTAGTCCCACATCGGGGGATTGTCCCGAATTAGCTTTTTCCATGCTTATAAATAGAACTCTTCACCTCCCATTGTATCTCTCTCTCTCTTTGGTGGCATCTTCCCTACTAAGAGTGAAGCCTTGAAGCAAAACTCTGGTGGAGGAAGAGCTGCTTGTAATTTGAGTGAGTTAATAATAGATGTTTTCATTAGCTTGTTAATTCTTGCTTAGTTAATTTCCTTTAATGTGTTTGCTTTGGTGCTTGTTTAGTTTTATGTTTCTTTAATATTTATTGCTTGATTAGTATAGTTTCATTTCAGTATAATGCTTCATTTTATTAGGGTAGTTAGTTTAAATATGTGTGAGTAGTTCCATCCCCATTTGGGGGTGGAGAAATATGTGATATAATCATATAGTATATTAAGTGTGTGTTATCTTTATCCATTGCGCTTTATATGATTTCCATAACCATCTAATGGGTTTTCACTCTTATCTTTGATATGCTAATGCTCTTGAATGAAGCTTAGTTTATGCTTTGAGTAGTGGACCTATTTTATGGGGAATGATAAGGTTAGGATATGGATGAAGTTAATATTGGAAACACAATTTGTAGTGTATGTGCTCTTGTTGCCTTCACCTTAGCTAATGTCTTGTATGTTTTAATGATGTAGTCTTATCTTAATTTATGTGGAGGCATAGTAGGGTATAGTCTTTATACTTGAGTTCATGTAGCTTCATTCCAATTATTGTCTTATATGTTTTAATGATGTAGTCTTATCTTAATTCATGTTGAGGCAAAGTTGGATGTAGTTTTATGATTTAATGCACTACATGTTGTGAGGAGCTTAAATGAACACACACACACACACACACATCTTTATGTTCACATTATTTCTCTACCCCCTTTGGGGTTTAATTTTCTTGCTTCTCTTCCATTTCCATTTGCACCTTAGTGTAGTTTAGTGTAACCAACCTTTCTCTCCTTCTTTTTACCTCTCGCCTTCGAACAACCCAATTGTCGACACACCTCCCAGTGGACGACTCGTATTTGTCACCGCTTCAACGCGGCTGTGCAGTTGCGGTTAATATAAAACGAGATCAATCAAGTTTTTGGCGCCGTTGCCGGGGAGGTGCTCTGTCCAGACCTTGGTTTGGACGATTCGAGGGGTTTTTGATTTTTTTGGTTCCAGTTTTTTTAGTTTCAAGGAACCATCGGATCAAGCGGAGGCTAGTGGACAAGTTTGAGGACCAGAAGCTCCAAACGGACCGCCAATCAGCGGTTGGAGACCGCCAATTGGCGGCCTGGTGAGGGTTTCCTACTTCAAAATTTGTTCTGGTAGTTAGTGCTGTAATTTGTGTTATCTCGGAGCCATATTTTGCATGCTGTGACTTCTCTTTTTCTCCCAGATCATTAATCACTCCCCCATTAATCAACTTGGACCATAAAACTCAAAGCAAAAGATTAGACTCCTTTCCATCTAGGTCATGCATCATGTGTAGACCTTGCATGCATTTGTCTTTTTTTTCTTTACATTTTGTTGTTGATTGCTGGCGTGAGGTACGTGCACCCAAATCTCTCATTCATGCATGTTTCGATCATGCATTAGTTAGTAAGGTGCATCGGGACAGGAGTGAGAGAGTGTTTGATTGGAGCGATTGATTGCTAGATCTAGGATTAAATCACTACTAAGGAGGGGCTGTCCCATAAAAGATAAGGTGGGGGATTTCATCACCCTTCCCTTGGCCCCATAAACCACTCTTAATAAAGCCTTAACTAAAAGCAAGTAGACATTGGCCCTAGGATTGCGGGCGCACTAGGAGAGTAATCTAGTTGAGACCGTCATGACCTGATCGGCGTTGTCTACCTTGTCGATAGTAGGAGGTACTGGATCTCCGGATATGGTATCACTTGCTGGGCATTGTGGTCCTCGTTGTAGGGAGGTGAGACGTGTCGAGGCTAGTGACCTCGAAGTTAGGCGTCGTCTAGCCTAAGGACCCATTGCCTTACATTGTTTGAGCCGTGCTTGCTAGTTAGGCTTCTTCCTAATCCCTCTACCCACGCTCGCTCTAGGGATTCTTCCCTCCTCACCTGAGTCCTCTCCTTATCTATTCTCTACGTTTAGTCTCCTCCTCTAGTACACCTTCTGTTGTGTGTTATTTTAGAGTTGAGTCGAGCATTTTATGCGAGGTTGGGCTCGTTCTGGTGAGAGCGCTCGACTCGAGAGAGTGCATTCTTCTGAGATGGATGGTCTTGGTAATCGACCATCTCCTCCTCGTGCTCCTTTGGAGCATGAAGCCGAGTCGTCTCGAGGTGACGGGGGAGACCGGGTTCCATACATGGAATACCTCGGTCCACTTCCGCCACCACGTAGACTTCCTTCTCCTCCTCTGACTCGAGAGGAAAGGAGATTCGGTCAGGATCGAGTTCTTGGTGCACCACCACCTTTAGCTGGACATGATAGACCAATGACTTTGTGAGAGCGGACCCATCCTGTTCGGGCCGCGCAACCTTCTTTCATAGTTGTTCCCCCTGCTCGCGGGAACAACTATGAGCTGAAACCTCAATATGTGTGCATGCTTCCAACCTTTACTGCCAATAAGGAGAATCCGTATATCTTTATACGCGAATTCAAGGAAGTATGCTCCATGTTCAAGCTTCAACAGCTTGACGAGGATTCAGTCCGGTTGAGGATGATTTCTTTCGCATTGAAGGATAATGCGAAGAAATGGATGTATAGCCTCCCGGCGAGCTCGATTCGGTCATGGGATGAATTTGTGACCGTCTTTCTGAAGAGATTTTTCCCTCAAAGGAAAACTCAACAGATACGGCACTAGATACATCAAATGTATCAGACCGAGATCGGATCGTTTCATGGTTTCTTTGAGAGGTTCAAGGACCTTCTCCAGCAGTGCTCTCATCATGGATTTGAGTTATGGCAGTTGTGCCAAATTGTTTATGAGGGCATCAACTACAACACCCGCACATTGTTGGAGTCGATGTGTCAGGGTGACTTCCAAATGAAACCCATCGAGGAGGCATGGGATACTTTTGAGTCCATGGCTGAATGTACCTTCGAGTAGGATACCATGAGAGAGCCACCAGCCACCAGGTCTTCTGGTCGAGCTGGATCTTATCAAGTTGACTCATCGATCACGTCTGAGGCGAAAATGGCTGCTCTCATGCGTTGGATTGAGAGTTTAGAGTTGGACCGAGCTCCTGTAGCTCAGGTCGCTACTCCCGGGTGTGGTAGGTGTGGACTTACGGGCCATGATGACTTGGAATGCGCTTATGCTCCAAGGGATACTGAGCATGCGAATGCAATGTATCAACAGAGGCCCCGTAACGACCCGTACAGTCACTCCTACAACCCGGGATGGTGTAACCATCCTAACTTCTCTTGGGAGCCTAGTGGGGGTCACGGTCAGAGCTCGCACGCTCAACCTCAACCTCCACCTTATCAACCTCCACGCCCATCGGCGACCTACCAACCCCCACATCAAAGGTCTCAACACCAAAATTACCAACCTGCTCATGCCTCATCGTCGGATTATTCCAACCAGACTCCACCACCCCAGCGGGTTGACCCTAAGGACCCTTCTTGTGATCCGACCTTTTAAGTGTTGCAAAGTACAGTCAAGGCTTTGGAAATGCAGGTTAGCCAGTTGGCTCATCAACTCCATGAACGGGAGAAGGGTCAGTTCCCGAGTCAACCTGAGGTGAATCCTCGGGGTACCCATTCTCAAGGAAGGACACTTTTACCTCATGCCACCTCTAAACCGACCCATCATATTAATGTGATTCATACTTTGAGGTCTGGTAAGGAGGTAGATAACCACATTGGGGTACCTTCTTTGTCATCACCATCTTTGAGGGAGCCAGATCCTGAGACTCCCTCCACAAATACTTCCAGGAAGGAGCCAGATCCTGAGGTTCTTCCTACATTTCCTTCGACAAAGGGGCCGAACCCTGAGGTCCCCTTGTCTCCTCTTGTGTCGAAGGAACCAGATTCTGAGGTCCCCACTCATGTTTCTTTGGACCTTAATTCTGGGGTGCCTTCACATCCTTATGCCCCAAAGGCGCCATTCCCTGAGTGCCTTAAAAAGAAAACCTCTGATCAGCATGACAAGATGCTTGAGATGTTAAGGCAAGTTAAGGTGATCATCCCTCTGTTGGAGGTGATTCAGCAAATGCCACCTTATGCCAAGGTTCTCAAGGACTTATGCACCAAGAAGAGAAAAACTCATGTTCCCAAGAAAGCTTTTCCTGCGGCTAACGTGAGTTTCTTGTTGGCACAACCCATGCAAGTCAAGTACAAGGACCCTGGCTGTCCTACTATCTCTTGTGTGATTGGTGATGTGTCCATACATCGAGCCTTATTGGATCTTGGTGCATTTGTTAATCTTCTGCCATATTCTGTCTACCTCCACCTCGGTTTTGGAGACCTCAAACAAACAATGACCACTCGTCAATTGTCTGATAGGTCTATGAAGAAACTGAAGGGTGTGGTGGAAGATGTGCTGATCAAAGTGGGAAAGTTCATTTATCCAGTCGACTTCTTTGTCTTGGATACTGAACCTGTGCCAAACCCACTTGGACAAATTCTTGTCATTTTGGGGCGACCATTCCTTGCGACTTCCAATGCATTGATCAATTGTCACAATGGTCTGATGCGCTGGACTTATGGTAGTCAATGCGCTGATTTTAACATCTTCACCATTGGTAAGAAGCCAGGTGCCTTCAATGACCCTGTTGGGGTCAACCTTATCCAGGGTTTGGATGAGATTGAAGTTGAGGGCACCTTTAAGTACTTCAGAGAATTGTTCGTTGAAGCTCCTGAAGGTGGTGAAGATGTTTCACCTGGGCTGGCACAAGAAGGTGCCTTATGTTCTGATCTTGTGGCCCTTGAGTCACATCCTTCTGATCTTGTGGCTCTTGAGCCACATCCTTCTGATCTTGTGGCCCTTGAGCCCCTTGAGCCACATCCTTCTGATCTTGTGGCCCTTGAGCCACATTCTTCTGATCTTGTGGCCCTTGAGCCACATCCTTTTGATCATGTAGCTTTTGAGCCACAAAATACCATTTTTATGGCCTCTGGGCCATATGATCTTCATTTTGTATCTGCTGAGGACCCCATGTGGGTTAAGAATCAACCACCTGATACCTTTTAACCTGATAGAGGTTCACCTCTCATTCATGCCTCCAATCTTTCTCACTCTCAAGAGGCATCAAACGACCACAACGCTTATAAGGGTATCAGGTGGTCAAGCAATTCTGATTTGTATGTCGCGAGCCCATGCATGTGCATTTTTGGCTCGAGTGATGGTGGGTTCCCATTTGATGTCCCTTGACATATGAAGATGGGAGCCCATTTGTTTTACATAAAGAAGAAGAAAAAAGAAAAAAAAGAAAAAAAAGTACAATAAAAGACTCCTTCAGTGAGTATCGATTGTTGTGAGCCCCAACCCTTGTGTATTTGGGCTCCATTTCTTTCACGTATTTGTATCCTTTCTTTAGCATCTCACAGGGTTTGAGGGAATCCGGGTTTGTGTCCATCAACATGACCTTGAACTTCCCTTTGTACTTCATGTTGGTGAGATCTCTCCTTTTTCATGCATAAATCCATGTAGTATCTTGCTCACATTTATTGAGGACAATGCATGAAGTAGGTGTGGGGTTTTTTTTACGTGTGTACATAGTCGAGTCTTGTCTTTTGATTTTGTTTTCTTTTGTTTGCATTTTTAGGGTCATGTTAGTGTGCTGCATTTAATATCGATATATCTGCTTGCCATGATCCTTGGGTGACTTGTCTTCTTTTGCTTGCCTAGTGCTTTAAAATTTCCAGATTTCTTTCAAAATCTTCATGTGTTTGCGAAAGAAAATGTTTTGTGGGTTTTGCGTGTGTTTAGCATGTGCAAAACCGTTGAGAGGCAAAGTAAAAAGAAAGCTCCCAAAATTGTCTTGAACTTGATGCATTAGGATATCTAGTACAATGACTTTAGGATTTATCGAGTCGTTAGGATGCACCCCAGTTTTCCCTTGGGGGTGAGTAATAATAGGGTTTCAGTTCTGAAACATTTAATGAAGTCCACCCTGAACCTAGTGAGTCTATAATTCGTGTCTGTTAACTTAAGGAAGTTTGTTGTAGTCAAGGACCCTCTAAATCCTGTTGTGAGACATTAGTGTAGGGGTTTTGGTTCATGTGTAGATAAGAAATAAGTGAGTAGATGTTCTCTCTTCTCGCACGACTCTTATCACTCGGGAAAGTAGGTCTGAGGGGACTTTGTGCCTGGTGCTTTCGAGTCATCTGAATTGGGATGCGCCGACCGAACTCCCGTTACATGGGTGGTAGGGATTGCCCTATGTGGAGATTTGGGGAAAGGTGTACGTGATAGTGTAAGTCCTCATGGGCAATGATGCACGAAACCTGACCCTGGGAGAATGAAGCTCCCACTAATAAAAAGAAAAAGAAGAAAAAAAATGTGAAAATAAAAAAAAATAAAAAAAATGGTAATGCAAATAAGAACCTTAATGGACTTTACACTTTGTAGCACTTGAGGATGTTGAGGTTGTCCATGTCTTTCACTTAATTCCTTATTTAACTTGCACGAATGGTTCATTAGGTTACAGGTGTGGACTGATCACCTATATAGAGTCGGCCCGTAGCATTACTGTGTTCATTGATCGACAAAATATTTCCAACGAGTCGAGTGTCTAGATTTAATAATGCATCTTGTTCGGATTTTGTGGGTATATCCGTTGAAAACCCTCAGGAGAGAGCACTCCTCCTCTTGGCAACAAAGAGGTTTAACGGCTTGTTGCACGTGCTAAGTGCAACCGTGATTCCTACGAAAGTGAGTTAGGATTTCTTGTTTTTTGTATGCTTTTTCCTTTCTTTGTTTTGCTCGGGACTAGCAAAAGTTAGGTGTGGGGGTATTTGATTGGCATTATTTCATGTTCATATTTGTATCTTATATCCATTATCTTACACCTAAGCAATGCTACGTGACGAGTTTTATGTTTAGTTTTCAGGAATAAAGAGGTTTGAAGAGAAGAGCCATGAAAGGACCCAAAAGCAGGAAAAAAGGACTTAATTGTGAGACCTAGGGACTGAGATGCAATGGAGAAGGACCTGATCGTAAGACCGAAGGACCTAAGAGCAAAACATGAAACTCCACACCATCATGGGGAGTATTTTGGCAATTCGATTCGGGTCGGAGCTCCAACAGACCAAGTAGATGCATCCAAGACCAAGAAACACTTCCAGCAAAGCCCAACAGAAAACCCAGACGGATCTGGGCTTTATAGGCCGCCAATTGGCGGTCTGGATCATGCCAGATCCGCCCAAACTTCTCCTGGACTTGTATTAATCTTCGTTTAGGCTATTTTTGGTATTGGTTTAGTCCCACATCGGGGGATTGTTCCGGATTAGCTTTTTGCATGCTTATAAATAGAACTCTTCACCTCCCATTGTATCTATCTCTCTCTTTGGTGGAATCTTCCCTACTAAGAGTGAAGCCTTGAAGCAAAACTCTGGTGGAGGAAGAGCTGCTTGTAATTTGAGTGAGTTAATAATAGATGTTTTCATTAGCTTGTTAATTCTTGCTTAGTTAATTTCCTTTAATGTGTTTGCTTTGGTGCTTGTTTAGTTTTATGTTTCTTTAATATTTCTTGTTTGATTAGTATAGTTTCATTTCAGTATAATGCTTCATTTTATTAGAGTAGTTAGTTTAAATATGTGTGAGTAGTTCCATTCCCATTTGGGGGTGGAGAAATATGTGATATAATCATATAGTGTATTAAGTGTGTGTTATCTTTATCCCTTGAACTTTATATGATTTCCATAACCATCTAATGGGTTTTCACTCTTATCTTTGATATGCTAATGCTCTTGAATGAAGCTTAGCTTATGCTTTGATTAGTGGACCTATTTTATGGGGAATGATAAGGTTAGGATATGGATGAAGTTAATATTGGAAACACAATTTGTAGTGTATGTGTTTTTGTTGCCTTCACCTTAGCTAATGTCTTGTATGTTTTAATGATGTAGTCTTATCTTAATTCATGTGGAGGCATAGTAGGGTATAGTCTTTATACTTGAGTTCATGTAGCTTCATTCCAATTATTGTCTTGTATGTTTTAATGACGTAGTCTTATCTTAATTCATGTGGAGGCAAAGTTGGATGTAGTTTTATGATTTCATGCACTACATGTTGTGAGGAGCTTAAATGAACACACACACACACACTTCTTTATGTTCACATTATTTCTCTACCCCCTTTGGGGTTTAGTTTTCTTGCTTCTCTTCCATTTCCATTTGCACCTTAGTGTAGTTTAGTGTAACCAACCTTTCTCTCCTTCTTTTTACCTCTCGCCTTCAAACAAACCAATCGTCGACACACCTCCCAGTGGACGACCCGTATTTGCCACCGCTTCAACGCG
Organism: Triglochin maritima; assembly: GCA_963682175.1. NCBI lineage: Eukaryota > Viridiplantae > Streptophyta > Magnoliopsida > Alismatales > Juncaginaceae > Triglochin > Triglochin maritima. The sequence goes on along the minus strand of OY821773.1, from coordinate 34,758,199 downwards.
GCCGTGCACTTGCGGTTAATATAAAACGAGATCAATCATTCCAAAGCTTGTGGTGTAAAGGCGTGATCTCGGCCCATGATTGACATCATTTCATGCTTACATTTGTATCTTATATCCATTATCTTTCACCTAAACAATGCTACGTAATAAGCTTTATGTTTGAATTTCAGAAATAAAGAGGTTTGAAGAGAAGAGGCATGAAATGACCTAAAAGAAGGAAAAAGGACTTAGTTGAGAGACTCGAGGACTAAGATGCAAGATCGAAGGACTTGAATGCAAGATAGAAGGACCAATGAGCAAACAAGAATACTCCACACCATTATGGGGAGTATTTTGGCAATTCTATTCGGGTCGGAGCTCCAGCAAGCGAGGTAGATGCATAAAAGACTAACAAATCCATCCAGAAAAGCCCAGAACAAAAACTAGACGGATCCAAACCCTGTAGACCACCAATTGGCGGTCCGGGTTGCTCCGAATCCGCTAATATTTCTGTGGGTTATGTATTAGAGTGTGTCTAGGCTATTTCTGGTATTTGTTTAGTCCCATATTGGGCGGGGGATTGTCCCGGATTGCCTTTTTCTATGGCTATAAATAGAACTCTCTCTCCTCTCTTGTACGCCATCTATCTCTTGGTGGCCATCCTCTCTACTAGGAGTTAAAGCGTTGAAGCAAAAACCCTAGTGAAGAGAGGCTACTTGTAATTGAGTGAGTAATAATAGATGTTTTCCTTTAGTATGTTGTTTCTTTCTTGGTTTAATTTCTTTTCATATGCCTGCATGCTTCTTTTGTTTTATGTCCTTTTAGTTTCTTTAATATTTTTGCTTGCTTAGTTTAGTTTCATTTCAGTAGAATGTTTCATTTTAATGTAGGTTGTAGTGTAATCATTGTTGGATCGTGTAGGTTATGGAACCACAATACTAATCACATATTTACACTTATTACCTACTTGTTTGAACTATCAAAGATATGCAGCAGAATTAAACTATCAAAGAAGCAGGTAAAGACTAGAAATGCAAACCACGATGGACACGAGGGTTTTACAGAGGTTCGGCTACCGCCTACGTCCTCTCCTGCAAGCTCCGCTCGATACTTCGAGCTCCGCTCACGACTTCACTATCCACTCCCCGTTCCGGGCCGGGAGAGAACGCCTTTTACATAACAAGCACCGCGAACACCCTCGCTTGCTTGACTTTCTTCTCTCACAATCCGAGAGGAACACTTTGGGCTTTCACCGAAGTCCTTTCTCATTCACAATCGAAAACTTGAGTGGAACACACTCTCTAACTTGAGCACACTTAGCGTATGATGTGGAATTGATGTTAAGGTGTGGAAGTGTAGGCTTGGAGTGTTGGATTGGGGAAATTTGAGCTTGGGAGTTTCTCTCTAATGTATTGGACAAGTAGTAGTGGGAGAGTTGTGTTAAAATGTGTTTTACAACTCCTTATGTAGGCATTACAGAGAATAGATCCGTTGGGATTGATTGGGTGAGTGTTGGTGTAGGATACACAAAATAGAAACTCGCAGGACCCAATTCTGAGTTAATTCAGTCGACCAGATCGGTCTGAACGGTCGACCGTTTGGCAGTTTTGAAATCAGTTCGGTCAACCGGTTAGGTAACGGTCGACTGCCCAACGCTACGACTTAGGTACACTTAAGTGAACGGTCGAACTCCAAAAAGGGTTCGGTCGACCGATTTGCACCAGGCACTTTGGGGTTGACAAATAATGATCAATTCGGTCGACCGAGCTAAGGTCTAGCGGTCGACCGATTTTGTCCAGGAGGTTCGGGTTTGTCAAGAGACAGATATTCGGTCGACCGAACAAGGTCCTCGGTCGACCGATACATGAAATGTATTTGGGGTATTTTTGGTTAATACGAATACGACCGTTGGGTATAATACGACAAAATAAACGGTCGGAAAAATAAGTCATACGGTCGACCGAAAGAGCATATACGATCGACCGAAACCGGGCAGTGAAAACACAAACAAGATAATTGATCACTCGGTCGACCGAACGGTCTGTTACAGTCGACCGAATGTGGGCAGACTGTTAGGGTTCAGGTTTAGTGTTTTCCGGTCTAACTTTGGGTGATCTATTGAAGTCTAAATTATGTGCAATTTAGCGTGTGACTTCTATAAGGAACCTAGTGTGTGTTTAAGCTGATTTTAGCTCAAGTATGCTCAATTTACATAAGTTCCTAAGACTTAAAGAAAATACAAAATACATGTCTTCAAAAGAGCTTGATTCCATGTCTTGACTCGATTTTCCTTTCTTCCTTGAGTCTTGATCACCTGTAGAGGTTAGCACAAAGCAATATATGTGCAATGCAATAAGTGTGCTACTCTACATGATCATAATTAAGATTAGGTTGATTAAATCATCAAAACATAGATTAAGGCCAAAAAGGCAACAATCTCCCCCTTTTTGGTGATGACAACCTATATCTTAACTATATCTTAATACATGGATTTTTTATATGTAACTATGCATATAAATGCTCCCCCTATGGATGTGCATAGTTTTTGTTCAATTTAACTCAAATTCCAAGTTTTACCCCCTTAATTATCTCTCCTCCTTTGACATCCATCAAAAAATGATATTTATTAAAAAAATACGATTGAAGTTCAATGTGGATGTCTTGTAATGAAGTTGCTCCCCCTAAATTTTGCACTTCATTACTCTAAGAAAATGATATTCAATAAGCTCCCCCTATCTATATGAATATGATTTTTCAATTAAGTTCAATTCTTAATTCTCCCCTATTAACATCAAGCAAATACTACAATTTAGCATGTGATGTTTTCATTTCCCTTTTTTACATCCATTTAGATAATTTGACTCTAAAACTATGGATGTTATTCATACATTTAGGATTTGCAATGAATGGGTAAATGATATGTCAATTCTGCATGTATCCTAGACTAGAACCAATTTTATCGAAAAATTTAGAGGATATGAAAATATACCAACTTGAAGCTTGAATTGGTTCTACCCTTCATTCGGTGATGCACCCGGCTTTCAATTTGACTCTTAAGCTCGCCCGATCCCCACTGATTTCTTCCTTAAGCACCTACAAGTGTAGATTTAGGTACCCAAACAACTTTGGGTCCTTGAATGTTAGCTTTGGGAACCCAAACCATTTTGGTTTTAGGAGCCCACACATTTGAGGAAGTATGCTTTGCAACTAAGTGCTTTCCATTTAAAGTTGTATAAGATGCATGGTTTTTCAATTTAGCATTAAATCCTAAACCATGTTTTTTGCAAAGATTGTCTTTGACTTCCTAATAGCATGTTATGCATCTTAGTTCCATGTGTGAACCTTTCTAAATCTTTTCTTAATTGCACATTGCAAGCTTGAAGATCTAGTTGTTCACAATCTATAGGTGTTGCTTTTAATTTATCAAGATTTGATGCATTATTTTCAAGTCTAGCAACCACCTCATTTTTCTCATTCATGCATGTTTAAAATTGGCTTTGGAGATCTTTGATTAGCTTTATAGCACTTTTATTCTTTTCACAAATGATCTCATATTGTTTAACTAAGTCATGGAATGCATTTTGAAGTTCATTAATTGTATAATTTTCATTATTTGCACTAGAGTTTGAGCTATCACTATAATATGACTTAGTTGAGTATGAATTATTAGAACAAGAGTTAGATTCTACCTCACTTTGATCTTCAATAGCCATGAAGCATGAGTGAGCCACCTCACTTCTACTTTGCATGGAAGACGACGATGATGATGGTGATGAAGAGTCATCCCATGTAGCCTTGTGTGCTTCCTCCTTCCTTTCTCTTCTCTTGCTCTTCTCCTTTTCTCTTCTCCTCTCCCTTCTCTCCTTTTTCTTCTCCCCTTCTCTCGTCTCATTCTCACTCTCTTCCTTCTCCTTCTTCTTTTCTCTCTTTTCACTTTTTCTACCTCTTCTTTCATTCTTTTATTCTTTATCCTTCTTGAGGTATTTGAAGAAGTCTTTGGCTAGGATTTCAATGTCCTCATCTTCTACACTCCTTGGTTGGTCAATATTTGCATGTAATCCCAAGGTTGGTTTGTTCTTGGAGGCTTCCTTCTCCTTTCGATGGTTAATTTGGAGCTCATAAGCCATGAGATTTTCAATTAAATCCTCCATCTTGAGTTGGGAAAGGTCGTGTGCTTCTTCAATTGCAACTACATTATCTTCCCAATCGTGACTTAGCGACCGGAGGAATTTCCTTGTAATCTCTCCATTTAATCTTCTTCCAAGAACCAAAAGAGGGTTAGTGATATCGGTGAAGCGAGTGTTCATTTTGCTTATGTTTTCACCAATTTGCATAGAAAAAAATTCATATTTATGCACGAGGAGACTAATGCGGGTTTCCTTAGTTTTGCTATACCCCTCATGATGCATTTGCAATCTATGTCATATTTCATATGCACTTACACAACCCCTAATCCTATTATATGTACCCTCATTAAGGCCACAATACAAGATGTTCATAATTTTCGAATTCATTTCAATTTCTTTCATTTTGGGTATTGTAAGTGAATCTAATTAATCTTCATTTGGGGGTGTGTATGGATTTTGAAGAAACATCCAATACTTAAGGTCATTAGAAATTAGGAAAATCTTCATCCTATTCTTCCAATAATCATAATTTGACCCATTACGCAAAGCAGGTCGAGTTGTGCATAATCCTTCTATGTGATTAGATGAAGTAGAGGTCATGCTAAAAATATGATTAAGTATGAGAATTAGCTAACAAGGCTCTGATACCAAATGTTGGATCGTGTGGGTTATGGGTCCACAATACTAATCACAATTTTATGCTAATTACCTACTTGTTTGAACTATCAAAGATATGCAGCGGAATTAAACTATCAAACAAGCAAGTAAAGACTAGAAATGCAAACCACGATGGACACGGGGGTTTTACAGAGGTTCGGCTAACGCCTACGTCCTTTCTTGCAAGCTCCGCTCGACACTTTGAGCTCCGCTCACGACTTCACTATCCACTCCCCGATCCGGGTCGGGAGAGAACGCCTTTTACAAAACAAGCACCGGTGAACACCCTCGCTTGCTTGACTTTTTTCTCTCACAATCCGAGAGGAACACTTCGGGCTTTCACCGACGTCCTTGCTTATTCACAATAGAAAACTTGAGTGGAACACACTCTCTAACTTGAGCACACTTAGCTTATGATGTGAAATTGATGCTAAGGTGTGGAGGTGTAGGCTTGAAGTGTTGGATTGGGGAAATTTGAGCTTGGGAGTTTCTCTCTAATGAATTGGACAAGTAGTAGTGGGAGAGTTGTGTTAAAATGTGTTTTACAACTCTTTATATAGGCATTAGAGAGAATAGATCTGTTGGGGTTATTGGGTAAGTGTTGGTGTAGGATATACAAAATAGAAACTCGCAAGACCCAATTTTGAGTTAATTCGGTCGACTGGATCGGTATGAACGGTCCACCGTTTGGCAGTTTTGAACTCAGTTCGGTCGACCGGTTAGGTAACGGTCGACCGCCTAACGCTACGACTTAGGTACACTTAAGTGAACGGTCGAACTCCGAAAAGGGTTCAGTCGACCGATTTGCACCAGGCACTTTGGGGTTGACAAACAATGACCAATTCGGTCGACTGAGCTAAGGTCTAGCGGTCGACCAATTTTGTCCAGGAGGTTCGGGTTTGTCAAGAGACAAATATTCGGTCAAGAGAACAAGGTCCTCAGTCGACCGATACATGAAATGTATTTGCGGTATTTTTGGTTAATACGAATACGACCGTTGGGTATAATACGACAAAATAAACAGTCCGAAAAATAAGTTCATACGGTTGACCGAAAGGGCATATACGGTCGACCGAAACTAGGCAGTGAAAACACAAGCAGGATAATTAATCACTCGGTCGACCGAACCGTCTGTTACGGTCGACCGAATGTGGGCAGACTGTTAGGGTTCAGGTTTAGTGTTTTCCGGTCTAAGTTTGGGTGATCTATTGAAGTCCAAATTATGTGAAATTTCGTGTGTGACTTCTATAAGGAACCTAGTGTGTGTTTAAGTTGATTTCATCTTAAGTATGCTCGATTTACATAAGTTCCTAAGACTTAAACAAAATACAAAATACATGTCTTCAAAAGAGCTTGATTACATGTCTTGACTCGATCATGGAGGAGAATTTGAAAATGAATCATTTCAAAAGTTTTGTGAAAATATGGAATTGAGCATAACTTTTCTTTTCCTCGCACTCAACAAAATGGGGTAGTTGAGAGGAAAAATAGAACTCTTCAAGAAATGGCAAGAACAATGCTTGTGGAAAAAAGGCTTCCAAAATATTTTTGGTGTGAAGCCATTAATACTTCTTGCTATGTGTTGAATCGTGTTCTCATTAGACCTATTTTAAAGAAAACCCCTTTTGAACTTTGGCATGACCGGACTCCTAAAATTTCATACTTTAAAGCTTTTGGCTCAAAATGTTTTGTCCTCAATACTAAAGACAACTTGGATAAATTTGATGCAAAATCTGATGAGGCCATCTTTTTAGGGTATTCCGATAGGAGTAAAGCATACAAAATCTACAATAAACGAACAAGTTGTGTTGAGGAATCTCTACACGTTAACTTTGACGAGTTAGCTTGTGTAGATAACTCCTCTCTTGATGATGATCGCATGGATATCATTAGACATGTATCATCACAAGATGTTCTTCTTGAGTCTCATCAAGAGCCTCCAAGTTTTCCACAATAGGACGTGGAGGATCTTCCTAAGGATTGGACCTATAGAAAGGATCATCCGAAGGACTTTGTGGTTGGAGATGTATCTCAAGGTGTGATGACACAGTCTAAAACACATGTAGTTTGTGATTCTTATGCATTTATCTCTACATTAGAACTTAAGAAAGTAGAACAAGCATGTAATGATGAATTTTGGCTAATGGCTGTGCATGAAGAACTAAATCAATTTGTTCGAAATGATGTATGAGAACTTGTTGAAAAACCTTCTAACAAAACAATTATTGGAACCAAATAGATCTTTCGAAACAAACTTGACGAAGATGGGAATGTAATTAGAAAGAAAGCTAGACTCGTTGCTCAAGGCTAAAAAGATATTGCATCCCATGGGGATGCAGCATAGGAAAACACATACATGTCCCAATGATTATAATACTCTATATCGGTGACTCTGAAAACCTGCATTATTGTCCTGAAATGTCTCACAGTACAAACAAAAGAAAAATATGAGTGTTGATGAGAATTGAAAACTATAAGGTCCCCCTGCAAAGATGTTGTGGTATCTTCCGATAATTCCGAGGTTGAAGTGTTCGTTTGCATGTTCTAAGGACTTGAAGAACTTCACATGACATACAGATCGAGAGACAACGAATGATCAATTGCTTCAGCATCCTGCAAATTCTCCCCAGTTTCATACATTATTTGGTGGTGAATCCAGAAACCTAAGACTTGGTATGTGTACCGATGGAATGAATCCTTATGGTAGATTGAGTAGCCTTCAGAGTTAATGGGTTGTTTTGCTTGTTATTTACAATCTCCAACCGTGGTTAAGCATGAAACCTAGATACATGATGTTGTCGTTAATGATTTCGGGTCCAAAACAACCAGGAAACAACACCGATGTGTACTTGACACCCTTAATTGCTGACCTAAAGACATTGTGGGAAGATGGTGGGCAAGTGTGGGATGCCCATCGATAGTAGTCATTTACCATGAGTGCGATGATCATCTGCACAATAAATGAGTTTCCCGTATATGGTAATCTGTTAGGACATTCTGTGAAAGACCACAAAGCATGTCTGTGTTGTGAAGAGTATACGTGTTCCTTGCAGCTAGTGCATGGTGGTAAGATGGTGTATGTTGGTCAGAGATTCCTTCTTATAAATCATACCTATCATAGATTGAAGAAAACATTCAATGGAAAGAAGGGATATAACGAAGCATCCAAAGTAATCAATGCCAAACAAGCATATGAACTTGTGAAGAACATTAAATGTGAATTCAGCAAGCCTTACGACCATGGAAATGGTAAGAGTAGTTGGAAAAAGAAATCCATAGATTTTGATTTACTTTATTGGAAAACTTTAGAAGTTAGACATTTTATTGATGTCATGCATGTAGAAAAAAATATTTGTGCTAGTGTATTGGGAACTCTTCTGAACATACCTGGTAAGACTCAAGACGATTATAAAGACAAACTTGATCTAGTAGAACATGGTATACGAGCAAATCTAGGACCAGATGATAAGGGGACTCGTAAATTTTTACCACCAGCTTGTTACACATTGTCCAGAAAAGAGAAGATAACGTTGTGTCAAAGTCTACACGGTGTCAAAGTACCGCAGGGGTATTCTTGAAATATTAGTAGTCTGGTTTCGAAGAAAGATTTGAAACTACTTGGTTTGAAGTCTCGTGATTGCCATGTATTGATGCAACAACTTCTCCCTTTTTCTATTAGATCAATATTATCAACACACATTAGACCCTAAATTATCATACTTTGTTAATTCTTTTACAAGATTTGCAGCAAAGTACTTGATCCAAACTACTTGTATAAGTTGCAGCATGAAGTCTGGTTACAATATGTCAGTTGGAGATGTACTCCCCCCACCCCATCATTTTTTGACATTGTGGTGCATTTAGTGGTTCCTCTAGTGTGAGATATTAAATTTGCTGAACCAGTATTTCTCAGGTGGGTGTATCTTTTTGAGCGGTACATGGGTGCGTTAAAGGGTTATTGTAACAATCGACAGAGACCCGATGCCAGTATTGTTGAAGGTTACATAGCCCAGAAGGGTATTGAGTTCTGTAGTGAATACCCGACTCACACAAAAAGTGTTGAACTTCCTAAGAATCATCACGAAGATAGGGTTAGAGGTAAAGGTACACGTGGTGCATAATTGATAAGTCCAGAGGGCAAGGATCTCTTTAAGGTGGATTTTTATGTGTTGTGCAGTTCTGATGAAGTTCAGCCTTTTCTGGAAGAGCACATGTCCCTAATGAAGGAAAAACATCCTATATGGAATGATCAACAAGGAGTTAATGCTCATAATAAAACATTCACTGATTGGTTCAGGAAAATGGTGTACAACCGCAATATTTCTGAGACTTTGAAGTGGTTGGCCTATAGGCCTAATCATGTTGTCACATCTTATAGTGGTTACAATGTCAATGGATACTCCTTTTACACTAAAATGGAAGACGACAAAAGCACAATGCAAAATAGCAGGGTCAGTTTAGTTGCTGAAGCTTTGCATATCTCCAATTCGAAATATAAAAAAATCCTATATATGCAGAGTTGTCATACTATAGTCAAATTGAATATATATGGGTGTTGAACTTTACCCAATTCGATATGGTAGTATTTAAATGCAAGTGGGTGGACAATAACAACGACCTTCCAGTGGATGAATTGGGATTTATGATTGACATCATATCATGTATATATATGTCTTACATCCTTTATTGTTAGCCTAAGCAATGCTATGTAACGAGTCTTATATTTAAGTTTCAGAAATATACAGGTTTAACAAGAAGAGATTCAAAATTGACTTAAAAGCAAGGAAAATGACTGAATTGCAAGACTTATGGACTGAGATGCAAGAGAGAATGACTCGAATGAAAACGAAAGGACCAATGAGCAAATCAAGAAGCTCCACACCATCATGAGGAGTATTTTGGCAATTAGATCCAGACCTAAACATCAACAACCAAATCAAATTCATCAAACATCAAGAAATCAAGTTAGAAACGAGCCCCCAAAATACAAACTCGATCAAAGACATCCTGACTGCAAAATCCAGACTTATGGAGTGAGCCATAAAGAATGTTTTGTTAGTTTCTTGTTGTTTCTTTTAATTATTGCATTCTTAGTTAACTTTGTTTGTTTTAATCTCTGTATAATTAATTAACATGTTTTCTTTCCTTAATATGAATGTTAGATTAATAATGTGTGAGTAGTTCCATCCCCCGTTGGGGGTGTGATTGACATCATATCATGCATATATTTGTGTCTTATATTCTTTACTCTTAGCCTAAGCAATGCTACGTAATGAGTTTTTTGTTTAAGTTTCAGGAACAGGTTTGAGAAGAAGAGACTATAAAAGTACTTAAAAGCAAGAAAAATGATTAAGTTGCAAGACTTATGGACCGAGATGAAAGAGAGAAGGACCCGGATGTAAAGCCAAAAGGACAAACAAGCAAATGAAGAAACTTCACACCATCATGAGGAGTATTTTGGCAATTGGATTTAGGTTGCAACCTACACAACCGATTAAGGTGCATCAAACATGAAGAAATCAAGTCACGCAACCACACTCCAAATATTGACCAGATCCATACCATATAGATCGCTGATTGGCGGTCTGTTTTGGTCCAGATCCGATAAGGTTTAGGCGGGTCATGTATTAGAGTGTTATGTCTTTTTTTGGTAGTGCATTAGTCCCATACCGGGGGATTGTCCCCGGTTACCTTTTTTCATGCCTATAAATAGAACTCTTCCTCCACATTTGTATTCACCCATTGCTTGGTGGCATTCTCTCTACTTGGAGTAATCCTTGGAGCAAAAACTCAAGGTGGAGAAGAATGCTACTTGTAATGTGCGTCATGTAAAAAAAAAATTCTTCATAGTTTGTCTTAATGTTTTCTTTGTTTTAATGCTTGCTTGTTTAGTTTGTTTTGTTTTCTTTATCGTAGTATAAATAGAATGTCTTCCTTTTTTAGTATAGTTTATAGTTTAATGTGTGAGTAGTTCCATCCCCATTTGGTGGTGGAGTTTATGTTTATACATGTTATGTAGATGGAATGAATGCTAAATATTGTTGTATGTGAGAAATGTTAGTATGCTTGTTTGAAATAAAGAGAATACCTAACTTGATGGTTTCTGCCATAATATTTAGGTACATTCCATGCTTGTTTAGGTTCTTAATAACAAACTTGTCATGCTCATATTAATCACCTAGGTTAGTGATTTGGATGATAGGTCTTGCATGATGTACTTCTTATGCATAGCAAACACTGCCCACACTTGTGCTTAATGAATGCATTCATCACCACTTATTTCATGTGTACACACACTCCACCCCTTAGGGGTTTTCCATTCCTGATTTCTATCTTCTTCTATTAGTCACTTAGTTTCATTTTTTCTCGCATTTTCATCTTGTTTGTTTGCTTACTCGTGTAGTGTAGTTAGTCTAGTTAGTTTAATAAATCTTTTCTCCACCTTGTTTCCCACTCGCCTTCGAACTAACCAAAGTTGACACACCTCCTTGAGGATCGACCCATATTTGCCACCACTTCAACATGGTCGTGCACTTGCGGTTATTATAACTGATTCAATCAGGGTGGAGTTGATGTTTATACAAGTCATGTAGAATGGAATGAATGTTATATGTTGTTTATGTGAGAAATGTGAGTATGCTTTTTTTGAATTAAAGAGAACAATTAACTTGATGGTTTCTGTCATAATCTTTAGGTACATTCCATGCTTGTTTAGGTTCTTAATAACAGACTTGTTCATGCTCATATTAATCACTTAGGTTAGTGATTTGGATGATAGGTCTTGTCATGAGGTACTTCTTATGCATAGCAACACTAGTTACACTTGTGCTCTATTGAATGCATTTATCACCACTTATTTCATGTGTACACACACTTCACCCCTTATGTGTTTCCATTCCTGATTTCCAGCTTCCTTCTATTAGTCACTTAGTTTAGTTTTATTTGTCTCGTGCTTTCATCTTCTTTGTTTGTTTCGTACTAGTGTAGCGTAGCATTGTTTAGTCTACTTTAGTGTAATCAATTTCTTCTCCCCTCTTTTCCCACTTGCCTTCGAACAAACCAGAGTCGACACACATCCCTGTGGATCAACCTGTATTTGCCACATCTTCACAGACGTCGTGCACTTGCGGTATTAAAACGAACACACATCAATTTACCTTGGCTAACCTTAACAAACAAGGATTCAAGGAAGAACCTTTTATTTTGGCATCTCAAGCAAAGTAGATTTTTTATGTAGCAGACCCCTGTGATAATCACTAGTCAGTTATTTTAGAAGGAAAACGACAGATTATTTCTCAAGAGAATGCCAATGATATTGAAGAAATCCCCCTATATTCACGACAAGTGCCTGAAATCAAGTCAGTCGATGATGATAGAAATGCTGAAAAATTGCTTATTCGAGAGGATCATGATGGAGGAATATAGATCAGAGGTCCTCATAAAAAAATGAAAAGGAAAATCATAAAGGTACCTAGTGTTTTATTAGTTTATGTTAAGAACTCATGATTTGTTTATGAACTGACCTAGCTTACAATGTACATTGCGTTTACTCTTGTTTTTTTTCCAGGTGAATAACCCGCTTCCAAGGATTAATTGATCAATTTATAAGAAAATTTTTGCCCAAAAACAATTTTAAAAATAACACGTCGGTTTTAAGGATATAATCTGACGTGACATGTCCTTTTTATTTGTTCCCTTTAAAGGACATACATGTCCATTAAATGACATAAGTGCCCTTACAAGGACAGACTGGTCCTTTAATGGACTCGTGCTTTGAGGGACATAAGTCTCCTTCAAGCGGAAAAGACCCTTTTGAGTTTAGAGAATAGAAAAGTATGTGTTTTAAAGGACACACCTTTAAAGAACACACATGACCTTTAAAGGACACCTTATTTGGAGGCAGAAAGAATTTGAACTGTCTTCTGAGTTTCAATGACAAACTCATGCTTTAAAGGACAAACCAAACCTTTAATGGACACACATGTCCTTTAAGTACTGTTTCGAGATAATGAGTGGACAAGTACTTTAAAGGACATTTTTTGGATATAAGTGTCCTTTAAAGCACAAGCTTGTGGTTTAAATGACCATTTTTGAGTTTTAAAGAACAGAACAATTTATAATTTATAATTTGTTGCCTAAATTAAAATTTTCAAACAATTACAATTTCAAGAGTTGTAATGTTTTATATAAAAAAGTATATAATTACAATTGAAAATATACAAAAATGCATAGAATTACATTTAACAAGATTCCACTTCAATTTTTTGCCATCAAAAATGGATTTCCAAGTTGGAGTCCCTAAGCAAATACATTGTCATTTCGCCTCTAACTAAGTGCATATATTTGTTGTCCATTTCAGTTATGGGATGTAGTCTAACAATAAGCATTTTATCCAGTGAAAGACATACACTCCACAATCGTTGCTATTGGGTGCTTGACGTTGACACTTTTCCCCTTCATAGGACAATTTCCGATCGATGTTAAAGTAGGATCTCCAGAATTTTGCCATTATTACCACACCTTGTTCATGGACAGACACTGTTGTTGGATCATTGTTGATGCATTGCATACATTGCATAAACAGAATACAGGGACCTGAATGCAATTTACCCACATCCCGAGCATAAACGCGTACAAAAGACTCGTTTCTATCATAAAGACCAAGTCATATTTTTAATGAGTTAGATTTATATAATGAGCATGCAAACATTCTTAGTGAGATGTATAAAGTTGAGGTAGGGATATTGAGAGCTATTAATGAAATGTTGATTCAGGATTTTGTGGGTATATCCGCTGAAAACCCTCAGGAGACAACACTCCTCCTCCATGGCAACAAAGAGGTTTAAAGGCTTGTTGCACATGCTAAGTGCAACCGTGATTCCTACGAAAGTGAGTTAGGATTTCCCTGTTTTCATTTTCTTATATTTTGCTTTGCTAGGGACTAGCAAAATCTAGGTGTGGGGGTATTTGATGCATTGCATACATTGCATCATATGTCTTTCATTTAGATTACTTTTATATCAATAAATGCTACTAAGGTATGTGTTTAGTCGTATTTACAGAATACAGGGACCTGGATGCAAATTACCCACATTCCGAGCATAAACGCGTGCAAAAGATTCATTTCTATCATAAAGACCGAGTTCAAGTTTATCGGGTTTCAAATAGAAATGCATCCAAGCATAAAAGCATTCAAGGAGCTAATTGCAAAAAGGTCAAGGACTTAATTGCAAAATGCCAAGGACCTAATTGCAAAATAAAAGGACCAAGTTATTGTGTGGAGAAAGTCAAAAGAAAAATCAAATATAAATCTCCAACAATGGAAGGAATTAATTCGGAGCTCAAAAGAATGGAAACAAATCATCCAGACGCGCAAATAAAGATCAAATCATACCATAAACACACAGGAAAAATCCGGGTCGATTCTGAGCCAAAAAGGTGGCGATTCCGCCGCACCTCAAGAGCAAATTGCGGCGAATCCGCCGCACCAATAATAAGGTATGTGTTTAGTCTTATTACAGAATACAGGGACCTGAATGCAATTTACCCACATCCCGAGCATAAACGCGTACAAAAGACTCGTTTCTATCATAAAGACCAAGTCATATTTTTAATGAGTTAGATTTATATAATGAGCATGCAAACATTCTTAGTGAGATGTATAAAGTTGAGGTAGGGATATTGAGAGCTATTAATGAAATGTTGATTCAGGATTTTGTGGGTATATCCGCTGAAAACCCTCAGGAGACAACACTCCTCCTCCATGGCAACAAAGAGGTTTAAAGGCTTGTTGCACATGCTAAGTGCAACCGTGATTCCTACGAAAGTGAGTTAGGATTTCCCTGTTTTCATTTTCTTATATTTTGCTTTGCTAGGGACTAGCAAAATCTAGGTGTGGGGGTATTTGATGCATTGCATACATTGCATCATATGTCTTTCATTTAGATTACTTTTATATCAATAAATGCTACTAAGGTATGTGTTTAGTCGTATTTACAGAATACAGGGACCTGGATGCAAATTACCCACATTCCGAGCATAAACGCGTGCAAAAGATTCATTTCTATCATAAAGACCGAGTTCAAGTTTATCGGGTTTCAAATAGAAATGCATCCAAGCATAAAAGCATTCAAGGAGCTAATTGCAAAAAGGTCAAGGACTTAATTGCAAAATGCCAAGGACCTAATTGCAAAATAAAAGGACCAAGTTATTGTGTGGAGAAAGTCAAAAGAAAAATCAAATATAAATCTCCAACAATGGAAGGAATTAATCCGGAGCTCAAAAGAATGGAAACAAATCATCCAGACGCGCAAATAAAGATCAAATCATACCATAAACACACAGGAAAAATCCGGGTCGATTCTGAGCCAAAAAGGTGGCGATTCCGCCGCACCTCAAGAGCAAATTGCGGCGAATCCGCCGCACCAAATTAGATTCATGCTCTAAAAATTTTACCGGTTGCGTGTTGACGCGTGTACTTTCTTATTTCATGCTTAGGTCCCTTGTATCGGCTATAAATAGCCCCGAGAACGATGTTGTGAGGAGTTCTTCCTTTTGTTCCATAATTTAGCAATAAAATTCTGTTTCTTTTATTTTATGTTTTTAATTTTCTTTTCTTAGTTTCTCTAGGACCCCTTCTCCCTCCCTCCATCTATGAGTTTCTAACTCTTTCCAAAGGGTGGGGGTGACGGATTTAGGGTGATGAGAAGAGAAGATGTTATTATTTTAATTTCGTATTAGTATGTTTTGATTACTTGAGTTTATGTTAAATCATTTATCATGTAATGCTTTATAACTAATATGATTTATTATAAGTTTCAGAATTCTCTAATCTAAACCCGATATCTAAACCTCCACCCAACGGAATTCACCATCTTTGTTCTTGTTTTAGTTTTATTTGTTCTTGTTTCTTGCTTTAGATAATAAAAAACCAAAAATCTCAAAAACCCAATTTATTCTTCTCTCCTTCTTTCCCCCAATCGAAATCACACTAATAACAAATCTCTCCCTCCTTGTGTTCGACCCGTATTTGCCACGTCTTCATTGACACCGTGCACTTGCGGTATAAAATTTAAATCTTCATCAAGTTTTTGGCGCCGTTGCCGGGGAGGCGACGCAGATTTTTGTTGTTTTTGTGTTTTCGATTTTTCCTGTTTATCTTGTGCGCGATCTAAGTATTTGGATTTGTGTTTCAGGAGACAACAGAGCGCGCGGCGAAATACGAGCGCATTCTGAGCTTAAAGAGCGGCGAATCCGCCGCACCATAAGAAGCATTTGCGGCGAAATCGCCGCACAGGTTGGTCTTCCGGTCTTCAAATTTTGAGGGCGTCGTCGGCATCTCTGGGTGGTCGCATTGAGCTACTGGAATCTCCAAGAGCGGGCGGCGAACCCGACTGAGCATTGTGGAGGTAACTTTTCTTGCCTTTCTCGTAAAATCTGAATAGTTGAAAAGTTTCCTTTCGTAGAATTGCACGTGTTAGGGTTACAATTCCATAATTGGCAATAATTCAACTCTGACCTAAAATTGGCAAAATTAGAAAGACCTTAGTGCATGCATCATATAATGTTTTGCTTGCATTATTCTTGCTAAATTCTTGCAAATTAATACTTGTTGAAGATTGCTAGAGGCAAGGTACGTATCGAGGTTTTTATCGAGTGCATTAGAGCATATAATTTAGCTGCATACAACCTTGCAATTGCCCCCATTAAAAGGACCATTGTTTGACTATCTTTGCTAGATTTAAGTTAAACTATCTTAAGGGCAACTCCGTAGGAAAAGATACGGTGGGGATTTCATCACCCTCCCGTAGCCCACAAACCACAATCCTGAAGTGTCGCCTAAGCCTAAAATTTAAAATCAATTAGACATTGGCCCCTAAGGACTCGGACTCAATTAAGGAGGAGATTGGTTTGACTTGCTATGACCTGAAGCTAATTGAACTCAATTTGGTGTCTAGAAAGTGTTTTTGTGTCGACGAAAGTCTTCCAAGCGACGTGGTTGTCTAATTGGCACCGACTCTGTCGGAAGCGCCCCCACTAGCTATACACTAACTGGCCAACTTGGTTTGATTGGTGAGGGAGGTGAATCAAGCGAATCAATTCGACTCAACCAGTTAGGAGTCGTCTAGATCTAAGTGACACTAGGTCTAGGATTGTTTTGACCGTGCTTGTTTAGGAAATTTCTGACCAACCCTAATTTTTATCCTTTAGAGTTAAGTTTCCCTTCTCGTCTGAGTCTTCTTTCCCTTCTCATCCTTACCTTTCTTTTGTTTGTTTCCTTTAAAAAATAAAAAATAAAAATAAAAAAATTTCAAAAAATAAAAATAAAAATAAAAATAAAAGAAAAAAAAAACGAAAAAAAGAGTAATTAATTCTTGAAATTAAATTTGGAATTTAAATTTCGAATTTGAATTCAAAAATTAATTCAAACCGGTGCACTCAGATTTGGGTGCGGGATTTAAGCAATCGACTCTCACGAGTTCATCTGGATTCCAGTCTAGAGCTTAACCCCAACCCATCTGTTGCACCACCTCACCCGGATCTAATGGGTGAGAACGTAGTGGACCCGCCTGTTGCGCAACCTATAACTTTGAGGGATCGGTGCTACCCAACGATGGCTGCTCAGCCATCGTGCATCGTCATGCCCACCATACCGGGTCGCGACTTCGAACTTAAGGCACAATACATGAGTATGCTGCCTAAGTTCACCTCTAGGGAAGATCCATATCTCTTCCTTAGAGAATTTGAGGAAATCTGCTCTCTTATGCAATACCAGCATATCCCTGAAGAGGCAGTGCGTCTGAAATTCGTGCCTCTAGCACTGAAAGACGACGCTAAGAAATGGCTATATAGTCTAGCCGAAAGATCTGTTAGAAGTTGGGCCGAATTTGTTCAAGTTTTCTTAAAAAAATATTTCCCCAACCATAAGACTATGAAGATTAGGAATGAAATTGTTGCATTCGTTCAGTCTGAGAGCGAGCCGTTCTATTCCTATCTTGAGAGATTTAAGAGTGTCTTGACCCAATGCCCTCATCATGGAGTACCGAAGTGGCAATTATGCCAAATTATTTATGAGGGATTGACACCCACATCTAGAGTTATGCTAGAATCTGTGAGCCAAGGGAATTTCATGTCCAAAAATGAAAATGATGCCTGGACTTTTCTTGAGGATTTAGCTGAAAATAGTATGCAATGGGAAAATGCTAGAACACCCATCAACCCGAGTATTGGATCTAGGATAGCGAGTCAACCCCGACCAGGTGTCTTAGCTGTAGACTCCAACATAGCGGCTGAGGCAAAACTAGCTACCCTAATGCGTAGAATGGAAAGTCTAGAGCTACAAAATCAATCCCGAATGAATCAACAATTATCTATCCCCTGCTCTAGATGTGGTCAGACTGGTCATTTAATGGAGGACTGTGTGGACCTGGAACATGTTAATGCCACATTTAACAATTCTAGAAATGATCCTTACGCATCAACCTATAACCCAGGTTGGCGTAATCATCCCAATTTTTCGTGGACCCAACAAGGACAACCTCCTAGACAACAACAAACCCCATATAACCAAAATAATACATCATCTGGGGGTAATAACAATGGAAATCATGAGGTTAGGTTGACAAAATTAGAAACTTTAATGACAACTTTTATACAAACAACCAACCAATCATTCCAAAGGCTAGAGACACAGGTCAGCCAATTAGCACAGATAATAGGTGAAAGAGAAAAGGGTCAATTTCCAAGTCAACCTGAGGTGAACCCAAGAACTAATAATCAATATCAACCTTATCAACCACCTTCAGGAAATAACAACCCTAGACCGGTTCAAATGGTTAATGAGGAAGGACCGTTCCAACAAATCAATGCTGTAGTATCATTACGGTCCGGAAGACAAATTGACAATAATGTGGTAAACCCTAGAATGACTAATCAATCTAGCCATCAAGCACCCACATATGACTTGACCATTGAACCCGACGTCCAAATTGAAAAGCCCAATCCACCTACCCAACCTGAACCTGTAGCTCAACCTGAACCTGAGCGAGTCTATGTGCCTAAAGCCCCATTTCCCAATAGACTCAAAAAGAACTCTAGTGCACAAATAGAAAAAATCTTGGAAGTATTTAAGCAAGTTAAGGTAAACATTCCACTCTTAGACATGATTCAACAAATACCTGCTTATGCTAAATTCTTAAAAGATTTGTGCACTAAGAAGAGAAAAACGAATGTACCAAAGAAGGCGTTCTTAACTGCAAACATATGCTCAATTCTTTCCAACACATCTCCTATAAAATATAAGGACCCGGGGTGCCCCACAATTTCATGTTCAATAGGAGATACGTTTATCAATAAAGCCCTTCTAGACCTTGGTGCAAGCGTTAACTTGCTCCCATTTTCTGTCTACGAGCAACTCAACCTTGGTCCGCTGAAACCCTCTAGGACAACCCTCCAATTCGCTGATTGTTCTGTTAAGAAACCGAGAGGTATAGTAGAGGACGTTTTGATTAAGGTTGGTGACTTCATTTATCCAGTGGATTTTGTCGTACTTGATAGTGAACCTATTGTAAATCCTAATCGACAAATCCCTGTAATTCTAGGTAGACCCTTTTTAGCCACTTCGGAAGCATTAATAAACTGTCGAAATGGGCTCATGCAATTATCTTTCGGGAACTTAAAAGCAGAATTTAATATCTTCCATATTGATAATGAGCCAGAAATAATATGCAACCCAAGTGATGTTGTGATGAGAGCACGTATTTATCAAATTTCTGAAACAAATAAATCATCACAAAAGAAAAAAGGAAGTAAGAAAAAGGGGAGTGATTCATTTACTCAACCACCATCACTCGAGCAAATAAGCGAACCAATTCAAGTGAGAAGAGTGGAATCTTTTCCTCAAGTCAACATGGGGAACAATTCAACTGGATACATGCACCAATATGGTGTCATTCAATCCAGTTCTGATTACGGTTGACTCTGAGCAAATTCAACCCCTCTACCGCAAGCCGACTCAGGTAATAAGTGCATTTATTTTATCTATGCATACATTGAGGACAATGCATGATTTAGGTGTGGGGGGGTGTTTATCTATGTATATATCTATTTGTTTGTTTTCTTCTTTAAAAATAAAAAAATAAAAAATAAAAAAAAAATAAATCAATGTTTCATGACATAGCTTAAGATTGAACTACCAAAACCCGAGTACAAATTGCATTGAGTTTTTGTTCCTTATTATATAGTTCTGCTTGTAGAAATTGTGACATAAA
Source organism: Triglochin maritima (assembly GCA_963682175.1). Taxonomy (NCBI): domain Eukaryota; kingdom Viridiplantae; phylum Streptophyta; class Magnoliopsida; order Alismatales; family Juncaginaceae; genus Triglochin; species Triglochin maritima. Next base: position 34,738,167 of record OY821773.1, on the reverse strand, counting down.
TCTAAGCTCCAAAGAAATAACACATTGCCCTGTAAGACATGTATGCACTTAAATTGGATGAATCAAATCTTTGAAGTGGTTGATAAAAAGCAGAGGTTGAGGAAAATATACCGGGAAGTGTGGACTTCTAATAGCAATTAAGCCTTGAGGAAAATAAAAGTAAAAATAAAGGAATAAAGTGAGGAAAGCACATTTTGCAAAATGATTACAAAAGCCCAAGCCTTTGAGTCACTGGTCCGTAGGGGTATCTTGAAACCCGGTAACTTGAGTCTGCCAGCTCGGGATTATCGACCAAACTCGCTACACGAATGCAAAAAAGGTATAAGTGTTAAAAAGAAAAGCAAATGTGTTGAATCACGGAAAAAGAAAAATAATAATAATAATAATACTCAAGGCCCAAAGCTAAAAGAATGATCCATGCCATGGTTGATCCGAATGATACTTCACCACCAGAGGAGGCGTGCAAAATAATTCAAGTGATAAACATGTGTAGAAGGGTTAGTGGTGTGAATGTTGGAGGAACAAAGACCAAGTCATATTTTTAATGAGTTAGATTCATATAATGAGCATGCAAAAATTCTTAGTGAGATGTATAAGGTTGAGGTAGGGATATTGAGAACTATTAATGAAACGTTGATTTAGGATTTTGTGGGTATATCCGCTGAAAACCCTCAGGAGACAACACTCCTCCCCCTTGGCAACAAGGAGGTTTAACGGCTTGTTGCACATGCTAAGTGCAACCGTGATTCCTACGAAAGTGAGTTAAGATTTCCCTGTTTTTATTTTTTCTTATATTCTGTTTTGCTAGGGACTAGCAAAATCTAGGTGTGGGGGTATTTGATGCATTGCATACATTGCATCATATGTCTTTCATTTAGATTACTTTTACATCAATAAATGCTACTAAGGTATGTGTTTAGTCTTATTTACAGAATACAGGGACCTGAATGCAATTTACCCACATCCCGAGCATAAACGCGTACAAAAGACTCGTTTCTATCATAAAGACCAAGTCATATTTTTAATGAGTTAGATTTATATAATGAGCATGCAAACATTCTTAGTGAGATGTATAAAGTTGAGGTAGGGATATTGAGAGCTATTAATGAAATGTTGATTCAGGATTTTGTGGGTATATCCGCTGAAAACCCTCAGGAGACAACACTCCTCCTCCATGGCAACAAAGAGGTTTAAAGGCTTGTTGCACATGCTAAGTGCAACCGTGATTCCTACGAAAGTGAGTTAGGATTTCCCTGTTTTCATTTTCTTATATTTTGCTTTGCTAGGGACTAGCAAAATCTAGGTGTGGGGGTATTTGATGCATTGCATACATTGCATCATATGTCTTTCATTTAGATTACTTTTATATCAATAAATGCTACTAAGGTATGTGTTTAGTCGTATTTACAGAATACAGGGACCTGGATGCAAATTACCCACATTCCGAGCATAAACGCGTGCAAAAGATTCATTTCTATCATAAAGACCGAGTTCAAGTTTATCGGGTTTCAAATAGAAATGCATCCAAGCATAAAAGCATTCAAGGAGCTAATTGCAAAAAGGTCAAGGACTTAATTGCAAAATGCCAAGGACCTAATTGCAAAATAAAAGGACCAAGTTATTGTGTGGAGAAAGTCAAAAGAAAAATCAAATATAAATCTCCAACAATGGAAGGAATTAATCCGGAGCTCAAAAGAATGGAAACAAATCATCCAGACGCGCAAATAAAGATCAAATCATACCATAAACACACAGGAAAAATCCGGGTCGATTCTGAGCCAAAAAGGTGGCGATTCCGCCGCACCTCAAGAGCAAATTGCGGCGAATCCGCCGCACCAAATTAGATTCATGCTCTAAAAATTTTACCGGTTGCGTGTTGACGCGTGTACTTTCTTATTTCATGCTTAGGTCCCTTGTATCGGCTATAAATAGCCCCGAGAACGATGTTGTGAGGAGTTCTTCCTTTTGTTCCATAATTTAGCAATAAAATTCTGTTTCTTTTATTTTATGTTTTTAATTTTCTTTTCTTAGTTTCTCTAGGACCCCTTCTCCCTCCCTCCATCTATGAGTTTCTAACTCTTTCCAAAGGGTGGGGGTGACGGATTTAGGGTGATGAGAAGAGAAGATGTTATTATTTTAATTTCGTATTAGTATGTTTTGATTACTTGAGTTTATGTTAAATCATTTATCATGTAATGCTTTATAACTAATATGATTTATTATAAGTTTCAGAATTCTCTAATCTAAACCCGATATCTAAACCTCCACCCAACGGAATTCACCATCTTTGTTCTTGTTTTAGTTTTATTTGTTCTTGTTTCTTGCTTTAGATAATAAAAAACCAAAAATCTCAAAAACCCAATTTATTCTTCTCTCCTTCTTTCCCCCAATCGAAATCACACTAATAACAAATCTCTCCCTCCTTGTGTTCGACCCGTATTTGCCACGTCTTCATTGACACCGTGCACTTGCGGTATAAAATTTAAATCTTCATCAATTGTCTCTATCAACCCGAGGAAGGTTGTTAAGGTGTGTTATTTGTTTAGTTCTTCTGCCCACAATGAGCAGTGTCTAGTGGTCTTTATTTATCAATGGTTGTGTAATGACTATGTCCTTTGGGTCCCAGTCTTCTTCTTTTTTTGCTAAGGCTGAAAATATCTCATAGCAGTTGTCCTCAATAGCAGCGGTGGTTAGGTAGGTAATGAGAATCACCTTCCTTTGGTAGCATCCCAACTTCTATGTTTGCTCCAACACAGCAAGCAATGCCTCTATTAACTGTCCATTAAAATAAGTACAACTAACTTTTCATTTCAGCGGATTAAACCAAAATTCGATTCACAACAACAACGAAATATACTTACATCTATTGATAGATCTTTGCCTTTAGTGATTAGATTTTTTAGGTTTACTGACCCCTCCCCGTCATTTGACCATACAACTTTATCCACGTTTTCCCTCAGTGTTGTTAAATTAAGAAGAACATTTCATAATTGTCAACCCAGCCATGACTTTCATGTCAATGTTTTTATTTGGTTGTGTGCGTTGGTTGGCTAGGCAGCTTTTTGTTGGAGAATTCACTTCTTGTTTGTCTAAAATTTGATTTCCATCATATTTCAGCCTCTTCAACACAATTGGCTATTCTGTGATTTGTTCTCTTTCTCTTTTCTTTTCTATGAGGTTCTTCTTTTGAACATTTTTTCTTGTTCAGACTTAGTCTAGTTCTTTCTTTCTTTCTCTTCTTCTTCTTCTCTTTTTTTCTTTTTTTTTCTTCTTCTTCTTCTTCTCTTCTTCTATGTAGACCTACGAGCTGGGCCGTGCCAGCCCGGCCCGGCATGGCCCACCGGTACGGCCGGCCATGCCGGGCTGGAAATCCGGCCTGGCGTGTTGGCACATGTGCTACAACAAGAGATATCACAAAGAAACGCCATGAGCATTAAATTGCATGAACATTCCAATTCAGACATATGCAGATTACTTCTTACAACTCTAAACATGATCAACAATGATATGGCAATATACAAGTATGTAACAGTAACATGACTTAATGAAATATGCTTGTGATGTCTCAGTCCAGACGGGACTATAGATAGATAGATAGATATATCAGCACACATGTATACAAGGTGCTACTATACTATAAATTAGGTGGTGAGTTGCATAAGCCATGAATGAGTTCTGATTTGCCTTCATGCTAGAGTATAACAATGTAAATCAATAAAGGTATATGAAAATCAGATCATATACAAGGCGTCATTACTGCTGGACGAAATCAACCCGATTACTAATTTACGAAATCGACACACTCCATTCTACCGATTGCATTAACATCTAGATTGGAATATGCGACTTTTGCTCAGATGGGGTGTATTAGAGAACTTAAAAATCTAAACTTATACATGGATTAGTCTTTACTGGAATAAAATCAGACATGATAATCTTATCTTAACATGTAAATCGATGATGCAATATTATTTGGACATAAAAGCTAGATCACGTCTAGGTGCAAGATCTGAAATCCGTGATGATCCATGAGCTATTAACATAAACAGTCACGAAATGATGCACAATCATGTGTGGTCTCAGATTGGTAACATATCATAGGAAATTGCATAACACAAGCATTAAGAACACCATCAACAAATCATCAGTCATCACAACTCAACGACTAGGGGAGAGTTGCACCACACACAAGCATGCATGCAAACACCCTTCCCGACGTTCTCCCCACAACCCGCCTCCCCCCCAGTTTCTTCCTCAAACTACTGAGGAAAAACATGAGGTGAGGGTCGTGATGATGAGAGGGACACCCGGCTAGCCTCTGAAATTCAGAGAGTACACCACAGTCCACCCTATCAGGTAGATCTTCACTTGTGCAACCCCAAACCTCAGACCGACCAGCCCACTTGTGCTGGACTAAACTCCATCAAACACCCCCTACTTCTCCTTACACTACAGGGCCAGGAGCATACCTGAGTTGGAGGTTGCTGCTACTAGAAGATCGCTAGAGAGGAGTTGTTGCGGCCTTCTACACGCCTAGCCTTCTTGCTTGTTGCACACTTGTCTGCCCGGAGTTGTTGCTGGTCAGAACATGGGAGAGGGAGGAGAAGGGTTGAATTTCGTGTGGGAGGAGGTGGGGAAATAGGAAGGGACTGCTAGGGTAGAGAGGGTTTTTGTAACAAGTAAGAAGAGAAAAGGAAACTAGTGATTGCAAATATCCTCCCACTAAAACATGCCTTAAACATGATAATTCAAATGTTTGCACACCAATTTGAATTCCCCTTTGCTGACTAGGATGCCACGTCATCAAATCCAGCCCAAAAAATCCTACACGCACCACCCACAAGCAAGGCCGACATAACCAAGTAGCCCGCCCCCGATTGACCCGATCAAGTCAATCGATTACAAAATCGCCCGACAGGTCGCACCCGCCTACGAGTCAATTTAACTCGCCCAAAAAGGAAACTTTTCCCCAGAAGGGAACTTTCCCGAAACACAACCAAAAACATACGAAGCATACCGTAACATAAAGATGATCCATAATCAAGCATAAGGATAAATAAGACATAAAAGTGCTTCAGGTGAGCGGGTCTTACACATCAGCTCCCTGAACGTGAGAAAGGTCAGTTGCTGAGTCAACCTAAGGTCAATCCTATAGGTCAACCTTCTCAAGGTAGACATCATGTAAACAACGTGACAAGCCATCCTCACCAACATGCAAATGTTGTTCATACTTTGAGATCAGGTAGGATGATGGATAATCAAGTTGAAATTCATGTGCCTGAACCCTTGAGTGACTCTTTGGAAAATAGTCATGAGCCTCCCAAAGAACCCATTCCTAAGGCTCAACCTTATGATTCTTTTGTCCCCAAGGCACCATACCATCATAGGTTGGTTAACAAAAGGGATGCGCACTGGGATAAGATTGTTGAGGTACTACGACAAGTTAAGGTGAACATTCTGTTGTTGGATGTTGTTCAACAAATGCCACTACATGCCAAATTCCTCAAAGATCTTTGCACCTAGAAGAGGTGAACTAATGTCCCCAAGAAAGCCTTCTTATCTGTAAATGTGAGTTAGATCCTGACACAACCTGTACAAGTAAAATATAGGGACCCTGGATGTCCAACTATTTCTTGTGTCATTGGTAATGTGCCTATCCATTGAGCCTTACATGATTTGGGGCCATCTGTGAACCTCCTACCTTATTCTGTCTACATCAACCTAGGAATTGGTGACCATAAGACAATGAGGACTACCTTCTGTTGGCTGACAGGTCGATCAAAGTTCCATGTGGGGTTGTTGATGATGTCCTTATAAAGTGGGTGAGTTCATATTTCCAATCGATTTTATTATCCTGGATGTAGAACCAGTATCTAACCCACAAGGACAAATCTCGATGATCCTTGGGAGGTCATTTCTGGCGACGTCTACTGCTTTGATTAACTATGGATGAGGTTGTCCTTTGGCAATCTAACTGCGGATTTTAACATCACTCTGGCTAAGCAACCTGGTTTGTTCGACGATCATGTCGGAGCCAATCTCATTCAAGACACTGATGAGATTGAGTTAATGGGCGCATTCAATCTCATCGACATTTCATTGAGTTGACCAGGTTGTGAGCGAGGATGCTCTTAAGGAATTCAAAACTGAATTTCGTGATGAAGAGTCACATCTGGGTGCCTACTCTTCTTATCCTATGACCTTTGAGCCACTTGAGATTAACTCTGACCCCGACAAGGACACGCCTCCGGTAGTGCTTAAGCCGCTCCTTCATGACCTAAAGTACATATTCTTGGGGGATAATGAGACCTTACCACTCATTGTTGTTTCTGATCTTGATAAAGACCAGGAAGCTACCCTTAAGTATGTTCTTTTGGAGAAAAAAGAGGCTATCGGGTGGTCATTGAAGGACATCAAAGGAATAACTTTCACTTTACACTATGTATCACTTTAAGAAGTTAAGGTTGTCCATGTCTTTCACTTAAGTCCTTAATTAAATTTCACAAATGATTCATTAGGCTAGGTGTGTGGACTGATTACATATATAGAGTCGGCCTGTAGCATTACCGCATCCAATGATCGAAAAAATTAGTCCATCGAGTCGTGTTGCTAGATTGAATAATGCATCAATGTTCGGATTTTGTAGGTATATTTGCTTAAAACCCTAAGGCGACAACACTCCTCCTCCTTGGTGACAAGGAGGTTTAACGGCTTGTTGCATGTGCTAAGTGCAACCATGATTCCTACGAAAGTAAGTTAGGATTTCCCTATTTTTCGTATGCTTTTTTCCATTCTTTCATTTTTCCTTTCTTTGTTTTGCTCGGGACTAGCAATAGTTAGGTGTGGGGGTATTTGATTGACATCATTTCATGCATTCATTTGTGTCTTATATCCAATATTTTGAGCCTAAATAATGCTACGTAATGAGTTTTATGTTTAAGTTTCAGGAATAAATAGATTTGAGAAGGAGAGACTCTAAAGGACTTAAAAGCAATAAAATGGACTAAGTTGCAAGACTTATGGACTAAGATGCAAGAGAGAGTGACCCAAATGCAAAACCAAAGGACCAATGAGCAAATGAAGAAACTCCACACCGTCATGAGGACTATTTTGGCAATTGGATTTGGGTCGCAATCTACACAACTGATTAGGATGCATCAAACATGAAGGAATCGAGCTAGGCAAACACACTCTAAACCACAACCCGATCTGAACCATATAGACCGCTGATTGGCTATCTTGGTTGGTCCGGATCCGATGCGGTTTAGTCGGGTCTTGTATTATGGTGTATTTAGTCAATTTTTGGTATATGTTTAGTCCCATACCAGGGGATTGTCCCCGATTTCCTTTTTCTTTGACTATAAATAGAACTCCTCCTCCCTTGTATTCTACCCATTGCTTGGTGGCATTCTCTCTACTTGGAGTAAGCCTTGGAGCAAAAAAACTCAAGGTGGAGAAGAATGCTACTAGTAATGTGAGTCATTTAATAAAATAATTTTCCATTGTTTTGTTCTCATGTTGTTTCTTTTTTTATGCATGGTTAGCTTAGTCTTATTTCTTTGATCTTAGGCTAAATTTGTTAGAATGTCTTCTTTCTTCTTTAGTTTAATTGTTAGAATAATGTGTAGTGAGTAGATCCATCCCCTTTGGGGGGTGGAGATGATGTTCATATATATTGTGAAGTTTAGATGTTTGATGAATTTTTGATTGTGTAGACTTGCATGTTTTGTATGTTCATTGGGTGTATTTTAATCATCTACATGTTGGGGAATTTTGATGGGTTTTGCTATAAGATTTAGACACTTCACATGCTTAGTTTTCTTATGTTTATTGACTGAAATTTCCTGTTGAATATGCTACATGTTAGTTATGTATTTGTGTTTGCTTGCTTGATTGAAGAAACTTTGTTTTGATGGGTTTTGCTATAACATTTAGACACACCCATGCTTACTTTATTCTTCACATGAGTTTATGGTTTTTGATGAGTCATGCCATATCTTTAGACACTTCTCATGCTGAGCCTAATCTTATGTTAATCAAGTAGTAATTGCCGATACATTATGTGAATGGATTGATAGGTTTTGCCACATCTTTAGACACTTCTTATGCATGAAGACACACACACACACGACACACACATACATGCTTACATGCATCATGCATCACTTATTTCACTTCATATGTGCACACACTCCACCCCTTAGGGGTTTCTCTTTCTGATTTCCAATCTTTCGTGCTTTCTTTAACATTTCATACTTATTAGTTTAGTGTAGTTTAGCTTTAGCGTAATCACATCTTTTCTCCTTTTATTCGCCATCTGATTTTGGTCATACCATAGGCTGCTCACCTCCCTGCGGATGACCCGTACTTGCCCCGTATTCATCGACGGTCGTGCACTTGCGGTCTAAATTTAAAACGAACAAACATTCACTCTCCTCGTTTATGCATAATTTAGTTCTTAGATTATCTAATTATGTTTGTGGTATGTCTGTATGCTTAATTTTAATTGGGTTCCTTGGTTGTCGATCGAGTGTGATTCACTGAGCGAGTGCGTATTTGCTGGCTTGATCAACTCAATCCGGGTCCAAGTGGGTGAATGGTGCGAGTTTGGGTTGAGCCCATGTTGAGTTGGCGGTGAATTGGAAGGGGTGCATTTGGGGTTTGGATGCACATTACTTCGTGGCTTTTGGATGCCTTTGAAATGGTGTCATTTTGGCATGCATTGAGGTGGCTTGAATAGCCATGAAGGCTATGGAAGTTGGAGGGTTGTTTGCAAACAAAACCCCCTCAGCTCTAGCCATCCCTGCCTTCTCACTCCCTCACTCACGAAATTCAGACCTTCTCCATCTCCCTCTCCGGTGTGCTAGTGGCTTGAGCTCCGACAAGTCAAATGGAGCAAGCTAGAGTGCATATTTTGGGAGCAGCTAGAAGAAAACCTTGATGGGCATAATCTCCGGAAAAGCTTGGACAATCTTCTTGCTGATCAGGTATGCTCCTAACCCTTGAAGAGTTTTATGGAGGGGTTGTTGGCTGGAGGGCCGGCCGGCACCATGTTGGTGGTTGGTGCAATCGGTTGCACCATCAACCGAGTTTCCTTCTAGTGTGTGCATGGAGCATGCGCTAGATAGGGCTGGTTGTTGGGCATCCAGTGGGACCAGGGCTCTGGTGAACCCTGGTGAGGTCCGACCAGCAGTGATGAGGTGTCTGTTGGGCTGAGTTTTGGAGTGGACACGGATGTGGTTGGCTGTGGCTGACGCACACAAGATCCGACTATGATTTGTCTTCAACCCTCTTGACTCTTTGTTTGGGATGGCTGGCTGGTGCATCCTTCTTAGACGGTGGCTGGAGTCAGGAGGGGGTGGGGATGGACCCTAGGGAAGCTAGGGATGTGAGGGGTCTGTCTGGGACTGCTTAGTCTGAGCGGGATGTGCTGAAGTGGATTGGTCATGCGGCTAGTGCACCTCATGCGTCATCTTGCTCGGTGCGTGGACTGAGCAACCTGGACTGATCCCCACTGACCTCCTCCCACTCCAGATCTCCTGAGAAGTATCCTCTAAGCACTTGGGTTGGATGGATAAGAGGCTCACATGTCTAGTTGCGAGTTGGATTCATTCAATTTAATCATTCGTTGTAAGTAAACATGTTCTATGTGATGATTGGTGAAATGCTATGTATGAGTTGTTGAGTTTCAGTAGAGATGTTATACATCCATATGTTCTGATTGTAGGTGTAATTCCGGTAGCTGGAGTCATGCATGTTTGAAAATAATCTAACTTGATTATATCATGCGCTAATCATACTACACTTTAATGCAATATGTTAGCATGATCGCATGCATAAAGTTTAGTTGAAGATATATCTTTGGACTGTTGATATTATGCACATGTTCATCTTATTAGCTTACTGATTATCATGTTATTTCGTACATATATAACTACTGATCCTGTGCTGAAATATTCATTATATTCGGATATATGCTTGGAAATGAACGATGCGTGTTTTCTAGTATGGTGTGGTTCGAATGCAATTTCTCTTGCTCTATAATACACCAGTTCAGTACTCATTCATGTCTATGCATTACTGATTTGTTATGTTCATTTAGGTTGAGTTCGACCCTTAGGAAATCAGACCTAATAATGGCTTTTTCATGAGCCGTAGATGACATTGACTAGTGGTTGAGTTGATTGTCTGATCCGGTTATGGTTGCTTGTTGTTTTGAGTTTTGTTTGATTCCTGATTGGGATGTTCCGATTTTGATTTGTTTGGGGTGTTAGGAGGGTATCCGGATACCCTTCCTTCAGCTCGTTCTATATCATGTAGCTACATTAGATCTTAGATGCTTACGTAGTTTGCATTGCATTTAATCTGATTAATAATTCTGGGCACGTTCTGTTTTCTGGGCCGACGGGCCACGAGTGTGTTCTCTAGCTTCATAGGCCATTCACATAAGACCTTCACGTTGGTAGGCCAGGCGTAAGATAAGTCCTGCGTAGGCACGCTGCCATTCTGTCTTAGGGTAGATGTTCCCAAGTTCGTGTTGGCACCATGTAGGTTTATTTCCGCAAATTTGGACATTTATCCAGCACACCGCTTTGTGTCGAGCGGTGGGTCATTGTCGATTGACCGCTTCTGAACAACGAGACTGGTGTTCTGGTTCCTTTTGAGGAATGGGTTCAGGTGCACCCGACCAGCACGACTTATGGACTCGTAGCCTTCTGTTGCATTTGATGTTTTTCTGCTCTGTTTCTGATGCTTTTGTCTTAGTTAGAGTGAATGCATTCTTCTGTAGAACTCTCCTTGGACTGGGGCATACTGGGTTTTCTTTATAGAAAACTCACAGATATGTTAATGTAGTGCTTGCAGGTACTTAGTTTCCTACAAGGCAGACTGGACGAGTAGTCGAAGATTCTATACACGAGGGACACGTCAACCAGAGTCTTGAGTTTATCTTAGTTCTGCTTAGTATTATTGTATTTCCTTTGAGACTCAGATATTGTTATTGAACCTTTTCATATATAGATAATTTATTGTTTCAGTTATTTCTGTAAGTTGTCTATCCACGTATGTCCTTTATGTCTTGTCGAGTCATTTTGTTTGGTCTATCTTCTATAACACCTTCGATTGTCGTGGAGGTCTCCGATCGTGACACTTGTATTCTTTCCAAGTGTGTGTCCCACGAGATCGGGGGCGTTATATAATGAGTTTATACCAACACGGCTGATAATTAGCGGGTGAGGGTGCGTTGATTATCGCAAGCTCAATGCGGCAACGCGAAAAGATTATTTCTTGTTTCCATTCATTGATTAGATGTTGGGAATGTTATCCAGATATGAGTACTATTGTTTTCTTGATGGATACTTCAGCAACAACCAAATTCTCATCGCCCCCGAGGGCTAAGAGAAAACCACATTTATATGTCCCTTTGGCGCGTTCGCTTATCGTCGCATGCCCTTTGGGTTATCTAATGCGCCGACGATGTTTCAAAGGTGTATGGTTAGTATCTCTTCGATATGGTGGAGCGTTTGCTTGAGATTTTCATGGACAACTTCTCCATATTTGGCACTTCCTTTGATGAGTGCCTTCATCACCTGGGCCTTGTCCTCAAGCGATGCCGTGAGAAGAACCCCACTCTTAATTGGCAAAATGTCACTTCATGGTTAAACGAGGGATCGTACTTGGATGTGTGGTCTCAAGTAGGGGAACTGAGGTCGATCCCGTCAAAGTGGGTCGTATTACAAATCTCCCACCGCCATGTAATGTGAAGGATATCAACGCCTTTTTGGGGCATGCTGGATTCTATCGGCGGTTCATTCAAAAAATTTGTAAAAATTGCTCGACCTCTCACTGCTTTGTTGGCTAAGGATGCCAATCTTGAGTTCACACCAGATTGCCACCATTCCTTTTTGACCATGAAGAACGAGTTGACTTTGGTTCCTATAATAAAGGCAGCAGTGTGGACCAAACCCTTCGAGTTGATGTGTGATGCATCTGACTTTGCTGTGGGAACAATGCTTGGGCAATGATTGGACAAATTGCCTCATGTGATCTATGATTGTGTTCGTTTTAAATACCACAAGTGTACGGTGTCGGTGAAGACATGGAAAATACTGGTAGATCCAGAGGGAGGTGTGTCGACTCTGGTTTGTTCGAAGGTAAGTGGGAAAAAAGAGGAGAAGAAGTTGATTACGCTAAACTAGACTAAACTAAACTAGAAAGCACAAACAAGGAAATGAAAGCACGCAACAATGAAACTAAACTAACTAAGAAAACAAGCTGGGAATGGAAACCCCTAAGGGGTGAGTGTGCGCACATATGAAGTGAAATAAGTGATGAATGACGCATGTAAGCATGTATGTGTATGTGTCATGTGTGTGTCTTCATGCATAGGAAGTGTCTACAGATTTGGCAAAACCTATCAATCCATAACACAATGTATCGGCAATTCCTACTTGATTAGCATAAGACTAGGCTCAACCTGAGAAGGGTCTAAAGGTATGACAAGACTCATCAAAAACCATGAACTCATGTGAAGAACAAAGCTAAGCATCGTAGGTGTCTAAATCTTATGGCAAAACCCATCAAAAGAAAGTTTCTTCAATTAATCAAGTAAGCAAGAAACCACAAATACACACACTTAACTAACATGTAGCATATTCAACAGGAAATTTCAGTCAATAAACATGAGGAAACTAAGCACAGGAAGTGTCTAAATCTTATCGCAAAACCCATCAAAAATTCCCCAACATGTAGATGATTAAAATACCCCCAATCAACATACAAACATGCAAGTTTACACAATCAAAAATTCATCAAACATCCAAACATCACAACATATATGTATATCATCTCCACCCCCAAAGGGGGATTGAACTACTCACTAATCATTAAGCTAACTATTATGTTGAGAGAGGAAAAGAGATTAATGAAATGAACTACTCACTAAGTCTACTAAGATTAATGAAATGCAATTAATCTAAGCATGCAAGAAGATAAGAGAGACAACATTAAACTAACAAAAAATTCTTTTATTAAATGACTCACATTATAGTTCTATTTATAGTCATAGGAAAAGGTAATCAAGGACAATCCCCTAGTATGGGACTAAATGCATACGATAAATGGATAAAAACAACATAATTGAATACCCGTCTAAACTAGGAATCATTTGAAGTCATTTGGACCACCAATTGGCGGTTTGGGACAGCCACTTGGTGGTCTGGATGCCTCTGATCAAGTCTGGATTTCGGTGGCTCGGTTCTGGCTTGATTTCTTGATGTTTGGTGAATCCGATTTGATTGTTGATGGTTAGGCCTCGATCTAATTGCCAAAAAACTCCTCATGATGGTGTGGAGCTTGCTCATTCGTCCTTTTGGGTTTACATATGAGTCCTTCTCTTTTGTATCTCAGTCCATAAGTCCTGCAACTTAGTCATTTTCCTTGATTTTAAGTCCTTTTTAGTCACTTTTTCTCAAACTTGTTTTTTCCTGAAACTTACACATAAAACTCGTTCCGTAGCATTGCTTAGACTAAAAATAAAGGATATAAGACACAAATATATGCATGATATGATGTCAATCAAATACCCCAATACCTAACTTTTGCTAGTCCCGAGCAAAACAAAGAAAGAGAAAAATGAAAGAAAGGAAAAATCAATCGTAAAATAGGAAAATCCTCTCACTTTCGTAGGAATCACGGTTGCACTTAGCACATGCAACAAGCCATTAAACCTCCTTGTCGCCAAGGAGGAGGAGTGTTGTCTCCGGAGCGTTTTCAGCTGACACACCCATAAAATCCGAACATAGATGCATTATTCAACCTCGCACACGACTCGATGGACTCATTTTTGTCGATCATTGAATAAGGTAATGCTATGGGCGACTCTCTCTATATATTTAGTCCACACACCTAGCCTAATGAACCATTCGTGCAAGTTAATTAAGGACTAAAGTGAAAGACAATGACAACCTTAACATCCTAAAGTGATACAAGGTGTAAAGTCCATTAAGGTTCTTATTTGCATTACCGTTTCTTTCTTCTTCTTCTTTTCTTTCTTTTTTTCATTTTCATTTTTTTACTAGTTGGTGTGTAATTCTCTGTTTGATTCGTTTTATATTAAACCGCAAGTGCACGGCCACGTTGAAGCAGTGGCAAATACGGGTCGATCCACAGCGAGGTGTGTCGACTTTTGGTTTGTGCGAAGACGAGTGGGAAAGAAATAAGAGAAAGGTTGGTTACACTAAACTACACTAAAATGCAAAAAGGGAATGGAAGAGAAGCAATAAAACGAAACCCTATAAGGGGTAGAGAAATAATGTGCGTATAAAGATGTGTGTGTGTGTGTTCAATTATGCTCCTCACAATATGTAGTGCATGAAATCATAAAACTAAATCCAACTTTGCCTCCACATGAAATAAGATAAGATCATATCATTAAAACATACAAGACAATAATTGGAATGAAGCTAAATGAACTCATGTATAAAGACTAGACCCTACTATGCCTCCACATGAAATAATATAACCCAATATCATTAAAACATACAAGGCATTAACCAAGGTAAAGGCAACAAGAGTACATACACTACGAATTGTGTTTCCAATATTAATTCCATCAATATCCTCACCTTATCATTCCCCATAAAATAGGTCCACTAATCTAAGCATAAGCTAAGCTTTATTCAAGAGCATTAGCATATCAAAGATAAGAGTGAAATCTCATTAGATGGTTATGGAAATCGTATAAGGCTCAAGGGATTAAGATTACACACACCTAATACACTACATGATCATATCACATATTTCTCCACCCCCAAATGGGAATGGAACTACTCACTACTCATTACACAAACTTCATTAACAAAATGAAACATTATACTGAAAGTAAATTAAACTAAGCAAGAAAGGAATATTAAAGAAACTAATTGAAATGAACATAAAACTAAAGAGACATGCAAAAATTAAAAAAACAAGATTTAAAGAAGCTAAGAACAATTATTTTATTAACAATGACTCACATTGAAGGTAACTCTTCTCCACCTTGAGTTTTGCTTCAACACATACTCCAAGTAAAGAGAATGCCACCAAGCAATGGGTAGAATACAATGGAGGAGGAGTTCTATTTATAGCCATAGAAAAAGATAATCCGGGACAATGCCCCGGTATGGGACTAAACAAATACCAGAAATAGACTAAATACACACTAATACACGCCCCACATAAATCTTAGCGGATCCGGACCAAAAGTGACCACCCATTAACGGTCTTGGACTGCTAATTAGCGGTCTACAGTGTTCGGATCGCTCTGTATTTTCTTCTGGCCTTTTCTGGATGTATTTGTTGGTCTTTGATGCATCTACTTCACTTGTTGGAGCTCCAACATGAATAGAATTGCCAATATACTCCCTATGATGGTGTGGAGTATTATTGTTTGCTCATTGGTCATTCTATCTTGCATTCAGGTCCTTCGATCTTGCATCTTAGTCCTCGAGTCTCTCAACTCAGTCCTTTTTCCTCCTTTTAGGTCTTTTAGAGTCTCTCCTTCTCAAACCTAGTTATTCCTAAAAACTAAACATTAAACTCGTTGCATAGCATTGTTTGGGTGAAAGATAATGGATATAAGACACAAAGATATGGATGAAATGATGTCAATCAAATACCCCCACACCTTACTTTTGCTAGTCTCGAGCAAAACAAAAAAAGAGAAAAATAAAAGAAAGGAAAAAGCATACGAAAAATAGGGAAATCCTAATTCACTTTCGTAGGAATCATGGTTGCACTTAGCACGTGCAACAAGCCGTTAAACCTCCTTGTTGCCAAGGAGGAGGATTGTTGTCTCCTAAGGGTTTTCAGTGGATATACCCACAAAATCCGAACAAGATGCATTATTCAATCTAGACATTCGACTCGTTGGACATATTTTGTCGATCATTGGACGCGGTAATCCTACGGGCCGACTCTATATAGGTAATCTGTCCACACACCTAGCCTAATGAACCATTCGTGCAAGTTAAATAAGGAATTAAGTGAAAGACATGGACAACCTCAACATCCTCAAGTGATACAAAGTGTAAGGTCCATTAAGGTTTTTATTTGCATTACCATTTTTTTTTCTTTTTTTTTCTTTTCTCTCTTTTTTTCTTCTTTTCTTTTTATTAGTTGGAGCTTCATTCTCCCAGGGTCAGGTTTCATGCATTATTGCCCATGAGGAGTTACACTATCACGTACACCTTTCCCCAAATCTCCACATAGGGCAATCCCTAGCACCCGTGTAACGAGAGTTCGGTCGGCGCATCCCAAGTCAGATGACTCGAAAGCACCAAGCACAAAGTCCCCCAAACCTACTTTCCCGAGTGATAGAAAGTCGTGCGAGAAGAGAGAACACCTACTCACTTATTTCTTATCTACACATGAACCAAAACCCGTACACGTAATGTCAACAAGATTTAAAGGGTCCTTGACTACAACAAACTCCTTTAATTTAATAGACACGAATTATTGACTTACTAGGTTCAGGGTGGACTTTTTTAAATGTTTGAGCACTGAAACCCTATGATTACTCACCCCCGAGGGAAAACTGGGGTGCATCCTGACGACTAGATAAATCCTAAAGCCACTGTACTAGATATCCTAATGCATCAAGTTCAAGACAATTTTGGGAGCTTTCTTTTTTACTTTGCCTCTCAACGGTTTTGCACATGCTAAACACACACAAAACCCACAAAACATTTTCTTTCGCAAACACATGAAGATTTTGAAAGAAATGTGAAAATTTTGAAGCCCTAGGCAAGCAAAAGAAGACAAGTCACCCAAGGATCATGGCAATCAGATATATCGATATTAAATGCAGCATACTAACATGACCCTAACAATACACACAAAAGAAAACAAAAATCAAAAGAAATGACTCGACTATGTACACTCGTAAAAACACCCCCCACACTTACTTCATGCATTGTCCTCAATGAATGGATTTATGCATAAAAAAGGAGAGATCTCACCAACAAGAAGTAAAAAGGGAAGTGCAAGGTCATGTTGATGGACACAAACCCAAATTTCCTCAAAACCTGTGAGATGTTAAAGAAGAGATACAAATACGTGATAGAAAATGGGGCCCAAATACTCAAGGGTTGGAGCCCACAACAATCGATTCTCACTGAAGGAGTTTTTTTTAAACTATGTACAAAAATGGGCTTCCATCTTTATATGTTAAGGGACATCAAATGGGAACCCACCATCTCTCGAGCAAAAACTGCACATGCATGGGCTCGCAACATACAAAGCAAAATTGCTAGACCACCTAATACCCGTATAAACGTTGTGGTCGTTTGATGCCTCCTGAGAGTGAGCAAGATAGGAGGCATGAACGAGAGGTGAACCTCTGTCTGGTTGTTTAAAATGTAGGGTATCAGGTGGTTGATTCTTAACCCACATGGGGTCCTTAGCAGATACAGAATGAAGAGCATGTGGCCCAGAGGCCATAAAAATGGTATCTTGTGGCTCAAGAGCCACATGATCAAAAAGATGTGTCTCAACGGCCACGTGATCAAAAGGATGTGGTTCTAAGGCCACATGATCAGAAGATAAGGCACCTTCTTGTGCCAGCCCAGGTCAAACATCTTCACCACCTTCAGGATCTCCATCGAACAATTCTCTGAAGTACTTGAAGGTGCCCTCAACTTCAATCTCATCCAAGCCCTGGATGAAGTTGACTCCAACAGGGTCATTGAAGACACCTGGCTTCTTGTCGATGGTGAAGATGTTGAAATCAGCGCATTGACTACCGTAAGTCAAGCGTACTAGACCATTGCGACAATTGATCAAGGCATTGGAAGTCGCAAGAAATGGTCGCCCCAGAATGACAGGAATTTGTCCAAGTGGGTTTGGCACAGGTTCACTATCCAAAACAAAGAAGTCGACTGGATAAATGAACTCTCCCACTTTGATCAGCACATCTTCCACCACACCCCTCGGTGTCTTCATAGACCTATCAGCCAATTGAAGAGTGGTTTTTGTTTGTTTAAGGTCTCCAAGACCGAGGTGGGCGTAGACATAATATGGCAGAAGATTAACAGATGCACCAAATTCCAATAAGGCTCGATGTATGGACACATCACCAATCACACAAGAGATAGTAGGACAACCAAGGTCCTTGTATTTGACTTGCATGGGTTGTGCCAACTAAGAACTCACGTTAGCCGTAAGAAAAGCTTTCTTTGGAACATGAGTTTTTCTCTTCTTGGGGCATAAGTCCTTGAGAACCTTGGCATAAGGTGGCATTTTCTGAATCACCTCCAACAGAGGGATGTTCACCTTAACTTGCCGAAACATCTCAAGCATCTTGTCATGCTGATATGAGGTTTTCTTTTTAAGGCGTTCAGGGAATGGCGCCTTCGGGGCATAGGGGTGCTGCAAAGGAACCTCAGAATTCTGGTCCAAAGACGCATGAATGGGGACCTCAGAATCTGATTCCTTCGACACAAGAGGAGACAATGGGGCCTCAGGGTTCGGCCCCATTGTCGAAGAAAATGTAGAAGGAACCTCTGGATCTGGCTCCCTTAGAGATGATGTTGACAAGGAAGGCATCCCAATGTGGTTGTCCACCTCCTTACCAGATCTCAAAGTATGAATCACATTAATATGATGGGTTAGTTCAGAGGTAGCATGAAGCACCGGTGGCCTTCCTTGAGAATGGGTACCTCGAGGATTCACCTCGGGTTGACTCGGTAACTGACCCTTCTCGCATTCATGGAGCTGATTATCCAACTGGCTAACTTGCATTTCCAATGCTTTGACTGAATTGTTGCTGGCCGCAAACATGGTTTGAGTGCTCTGAATGAACGCTTGAAGGGTTTGTTCAAGAATGGGGTCCTTCGAGTCAACCCGTTGGGGTAGTGGAGTTTGGTTAGAATAACCCGACGATGAGGTCTGAGGAGGTTGGTAATAATGGTTCTGAGACCTTTGATGTGGAGGTTGGTCGTTCGCCGACGGGCGTGGAGGTTGATAAGGCGAAGGTTGAGGTTGAGCGTGCGAGCTCTGACTGTTACCCCCACTAGGCCCCCAAGAGAAGTTAGGATGGTTACGCCATCCTGGGTTGTAGAAGTGACTGTACGGGTCATTATGGGGCCTCTGTTGATACATCGCATTTGCATGCTCAATATCCCTTGGAGCGTTAGCATATTCCAAGTCATCATGGCCCGTAAGTCCACACCTACCACATCCGGGAGTAGCGACCTGAGCTACAAGAGCTCGGTCCAACTCTAAACTCTCAATCCTACGCATGAGAGCAACCTTTTTTGCCTCAGACGCGATAGTTGACATAACTTGATATGATCCAGCTCGACCAGAAGACCTAGCGGTTGGTGGCTCTCTCATGGTGTCCCACTCAAAGGTACGTTCAGCCATTAATTCAAAAGTGTCCCATGCCTCATCTATGGGTTTCATTTGGAAATCACCCTGACACATCGACTCCAACAATGTACGGGTGTTGTAGTTGAGGCCCTCATAAACAATTTGGCATAACTGCCACAACTCAATTCCATGATGAGGGCACTGCAAGAGAAGGTCCTTGGAACTCTCAAAGAAATCATAAAACGATTCGGTCTCAGTCTGATACATTTGGTGTATCTGGTGCCGTATCTGTTGAGTTTTCCTTTGAGGGAAAAATCTCCTCAGAAAAACGGTCACAAAGTCATCCCAAGACCGAATAGAGCTCGACGGGAGGCTGTACATCCATTTCTTCGCCTTATCCTTCAACGCGAAAGAAATCATCCTCAACCGGACTGAATCCTCATCAAGTTGTTGAAGCTTGAACATGGAGCATACTTCCTCGAATTTGCGTATAAAAATATACAAATCCTCCTTATTGGTAGTGAAGGTAGGAAGCATGCTCACATATTGAGGTGTCAGCTCATAGTTGTTCCCGCGAGCTGGGGGAAGAACTATGCAAGAAGGTTGCATGGCCCGAACAGAATGGGTATGCTCCCACAAAGTCACTGGTCTATCTTGTCAAGCTAAAGGTGGTGGTGCACCAAGAACTCAATCCTGACTGAATCCCTCTTCCTCTCGAGTCAGAGGAGGAGGAGAAGGAGGTCTACGTGGTAGTGGGAGCGGACCAAGGTAATCCACGTATGGAACCCGGTCTCCCCCGTCACCACGAGAAGACTCAGCCTCACGTTCCAAAGGAGCACGAGGCGGAGATGGCTGATCACCAAGACCGTCCATCTCAGAAAAATACACTCTCTCAAGTCGAGCGCTCTCACCAGAACGAGCCCAACCTCGCATAAAATGCTCGACTCGACTCTAAAATAACACACAACAGAAGGTGTACTCAGAGGAGGAGACTACTCGTAGAGAATAGATGAGGAGATGACTCAGATGAGGAGGGAAGAATCCTTAGATCTAGCATGGGTAATGGGATCAGGTAGAAGCCTAACTAGCAAGCATAGATCAATCAACTTACGACTATGGGTCCTTAGGCTAGACGACGCCTAACTTCGAGGTCACTAGCCTCGACATACCTCACCTCCCTACAAAGAAGACCACAATGCCCAGCAAGTGATACCAGATCCGGAGATCCAGTACCT
The DNA here is from genome assembly GCA_963682175.1 of Triglochin maritima. NCBI lineage: Eukaryota > Viridiplantae > Streptophyta > Magnoliopsida > Alismatales > Juncaginaceae > Triglochin > Triglochin maritima. Next base: position 34,717,585 of record OY821773.1, on the reverse strand, counting down.
CCTACTATCGACAAGGTAGGCAACGCCGATCAGGCCATGACGGTCGCAACTAGATTACTCTCCTAGTGCGTCTGAAATCCTAGTGCCAATGTCTACTTGCTTTTAGATTAAGGCTTGATTAGGAGTGATTTTTGGGCCAAAGGAAAGGGTGATGAAATCCCCCACCTTATCTTGTATGGGACATCCCCTCCTTAATAATGTTTTGATCCTAAATCTAGCAATCAACGCTCCAATCAAACGCTCAACTCACTCTTGTCTTGATGCAATTCCTACTAACTAATGCATGGGCATACAAAGATGCATGAATGAGTGTAGGAAATGCGTACCTCACGCCAGCGCTCAACAACTGAAAATAAAGCTAAAATAAAGACAACTACGTGCCTAAGTCAAGTACATGATGCATGACCTAAACAAGTAAGAATGTCTAGTCTTTTGCTTTGGATTTTAAGGCCAAGTTGATTAATGGGGATTGGTTTAGTGATCTGGGAGCAAACTAGAAGTCACAACATGCAAAATAGTGCTCCCAGATAACTACAATGAAAGAACAAACTACCAGAACAAAAATAAAGGCTAAAGATGCTCACCAGGCCGCCAATTGGCGGTCCCAGACCGCTGATTGGCGGTCGCTGTTGAGTGTTGCACTCTCCAATTTCTCCAATCGCTTCCCCTTGATCCTCAGGATCCCTGAAACAAATCAAAACTAAAAAGACAAAATTAAAACCACTTGAATCGTCCAAACCAAAGTCTGGACAGAGCACCTCCCCGGCAATGGCGGCAAAACTTGATTTATTCGTTTTATATTAAACCGCAAGTGCACGACCGCGTTGAAGCGGTGGAAAATACTGGTCGATCCACAGGAAGGTGTGTCGACTTTTGGTTTGTGTGAAGGCGAGTGGGAAAGAAATGAGAGAAAGGTTGGTTACACTAAACTACACTAAAATGCAAAAACGAAATGGAAGAGAAGCAATAAAACTAAACCCCATAAGGGGTAGAGAAATAATGTGAGTATAAAGATGTGTGTGTGTGTGTGTGTTCAATAATGCTCCTCACAATATGTAGTGCATGAAATCATAAAACTAAATCCAACTTTGCCTCCACATGAAATAAGATAAGATCATATCATTAAAACATACAAGACAATAATTGGAATGAAGCTAAATGAACTCATGTATAAAGACTAGACCCTACTATGCCTCCACATGAAATAAGATAACCCAATATCATTAAAACATACAAGGCATTAACCAAGGTAAAGGCAACAAGAGTACATACACTACGAATTGTGTTTCCAATATTAATTCCATCAATATCCTCACCTTATCATTCCACATAAAATAGGTCCACTAATCTAAGCATAAGCTAAGCTTCATTCAAGAGCATTAGCATATCAAAGATAAGAGTGAAATCTCATTAGATGGTTATGGAAATCATATAAGGCTCAAGGGATTAAGATTACAAACACCTAATACACTACATGATCATATCACATATTTCTCCACCCCCAAATGGGAATGGAACTACTCACTACTCATTACACAAACTTCATTAACAAAATAAAGCATTATACTGAAAGGAAATTAAACTAAGCAAGAAATGAATATTAAAGAAACTAATTGAAATGAACATAAAACTAAAGAGACATGCAAAAATTAAAAAAACAAGATTTAAAGAAGCTAAGAACAATTATTTTATTAACAATGACTCACATTGAAGGTAGCACTCTTCTCCACCTTGAGTTTTGCTTCAAAAATTACTCCAAGTAAAGAGAATGCCACCAAGCAATGGGTAGAATACAATGGAGGAGGAGTTCTATTTATAGCCATAGAAAAAGATAATCCGTGACAATCCCCCGGTGTGGGACTAAACAAATACCAGAAATAGACTAAATACACACTAATACACGCCTCACATAAATCTTAGCGGATCCGGACCAAAAGTGACCACCCATTAGAGGTCTTGGACCGCTAATTAGCGGTCTACAGTGTTCGGATCGGTCTGTAGTTTCTTCTGGGCTTTTCTGGATGTATTTGTTGGTCTTTGATGCATCTACTTCACTTGTTGGAGCTCCGACACGAATAGAATTGCCAATATACTCCCTATGATGGTGTGGAGTATTCTTGTTTGCTGATTGGTCCTTCTATCTTGCATTCAGGTCCTTTGATCTTGCATCTTAGTCCTCGAGTCTCTCAACTCAGACCTTTCTCCTCCTTTTAGGTCCTTTTAGAGTCTCTCCTTCTCAAACCTACTTATTCCTGAAAACTAAACATTAAACTTGTTACATGGCATTGTTTGGGTGAAAGATAATGGATATAAGACACAAAGATATGGATGAAATGATGTCAATCATTCTCCCACAGTCAGGTTTCGTGCATCATTGCCTATGAGGACTTACACTATCATTGCATCACGTACACCTTCCCCACATCTCCACATAGGGTGATCCCTACCACCCGTGTAATGGGAGTTCGTCGGTTCATCCTAAGTCAGATGAATCGAAAGTACCAGGCACTAAGTCCCCTCAGATCTAATTTCCCGAGTGGTAGGAGTCGTGGTAGAAGAGAGAACACCTTACCTACTTATTTATTATCTACATGGGAACCAAAACCCTTACACTTAAAGTTTCACAACAAGATTTTAAGGGTTCCTGACTACGACAAACTTTCTTATACTAACAGACACGAATTATTTGACTCACAAGGTTCAGTGTGGACTTCTTTGTTTATTTGAGTACTGAAACCCTATGATTACTCTCCCGCCCGACAGAAAACTGGGGTGCAACCTTACGACTGGATAAGACCTAAAGCTGGTGTACTAAATATCCTAATGCATTATGTTCAAGACAATTCTATGAGCTTCTCTTTTGATTGCCTCAAAATGGTTTTGCATATGCTAAACACAAACACCAACCCCACAAAATATTTTTCTTTCGCAAACACATCAGATTTTTGAAAGAAATGGGAAGTGAAAGGACAACGTCAAACAAAAGACGACAAGACACCCAAGGATCATGGCAAGCACATATCTCAATATTAAATGCATCACACTAACATTACCCTAGCAAAGTAAACAAAAGAAGGCGAAATAAAAACAAAAGACACACAAAACTATGTACAGACGTAAAGCAGACCCCCACACTTACTTTATGCAATGTCCTCAATGAATGTGAGTATGCTACTACAAGTATTTTTGCATGAAAAAGAAAAGATCTCACCAACGTGAAGCACAAGGATCTTACTGTGGTCATGTTGATGGACACAAACCCGAATTCCCCTCAAAACCAGTGAAATACTTAAGACGGTGGACAAATACGTGAAAGAAATGGGGCCCAAACACATAAGAGTTGAGGCCCACTACAATCAATGCTCACTCATGAGTCTTTTGTTCCTTTTTTTCTTCTTTTTTCTTCATTTTTTGGTTATACACAAGATATATACATCAACGAATATATTTTCATAATCATTTGGTTAAGGAACATCGAGTCATGCAGACTAGAGATTTACCGTAATGGGCCCGCTTCACTGTACTCTGAGGTATCAAGAGGGGTGAAAGGTCAACACTGAAAGGCTCAAATCCCTCATTATATTGGTTGGGTGTAGGCAATGTGAATGAGTGGAGTTGTGTTGCCTCACTAGGGTTTAGTTGCTCGTCGAACAAAACCCTCCAACCAATAGGCAGGTGCATCGAAATGAGTTCCTCATGCTCATACGTGCGATTAGACACACCTGTCGCACCGGGGCTTCTCCCAAAGTCATCTGGCAAGGACCACCCAACCTCCTTTATATTATCAATCATAAGTTCGGTCGCAGGTCGGTCTTTGTTGGAGTCAAGATAAAGCTCATGATGCTCAACGGTCTTGGGACATGGGGTAAAGACACATTCTAGAATGGGCATATGATGATGTGTTTCCCCCTCACTAATTGTCCCAACTAAATCATCCAAAAAACACTCCCTTCGTATAATCATGTTTGATGCCAGCTCACTCTGTTGCATTGCAAAGACATGCAATGAGTTTTCGCTGGACACATAAACATTCTCAACGAGTTGAATTGGTGTTTGGGGTGTTTGTCGATTTTGCTGTGCTTTCTCTAATTGGCAGATGAGGTTGAGATTTAAAGGTTGGACGAAGGGCTCTCATTGCCTACCAGAGTTGAACACATGAAACTCGGCACTCATGTTACTGAATGAGAGCTTCATGAGACCTTTTCTATAATTAATTAAGGCGTTGGAGGTTGCCAGAAATGGTCTACTCAAAATCAATGGTATTTGAGAGTGGGTGTTCGCAACAGGGTTGGTATCGAGGACGACAAAATCTACTGAAAATATAAAATCTCCAACTTTGATGAGCACATCCTCAATAATCCCCTTTAGGACATGAATGGATCTACCCGCCAATTGGAGAGTGATCTTGGTTGGTTTCAATTCTTCCAAGTTCAACTGTTGATAAACAGAAAATGGGATGAGGTTGACCGCTGATCCTAAATCGAGCAATACATTACTCATGCTAGTGTACCCTATCATACACAGAATGGTAGGACAACCACGGTCATTATACTTTGTGTATGTGGGATTGGACAAAAGTGAGCTCACACTCGCAACTATTGGTTGTGCAGAGATCTTTCAACACTTTGGCATATGGAGGTATTTGTTGGATGACATCCAACAAGGGGTTGTTAACCTTCACTTGTTTGAAGACCTCTAATATCTTATCCATTGTGTCACTCTGTTTTTTGGTTAACCTACTAGGATATGGAGATTTTGGTAGGTAGTTTTTTGCGGTGCCTGAGAACGAGGCGTTGGTGTATTACTCTCACCCTCACCCTCTTCCTCACCATCATTCCCATCGATGGGCTGCACAGATGGTGGTGGTGGCAATGAAATGTGATTGTCAACCTTCTTTTCATTTCTTAAGGTTACAATGGCATTGACCTAGTGATCAGGTTCCTCCACATGACTCACTCTCCACCCCCGAGGTACCAAACTCTCATTTTGCATGTGTTGTTGCTGGTATATGCGGGTTTAGCCTCAGGTTGTCTTGGCAGAGTCCATTTCTCTCTCTCTTGTATAGACTGAGCCAATTGACCCATCTGAAGCTCGAGAGATTTGATGGTCTACTGATTCGAAGTGAGGACCTGACTTGTGGATGACATAAAAAAATTCATTGAATTCACAAGTCCACGAGTCAAGTTCTCAAATAAATTGAACCGGGTTTCCATGTTGCTAGCATTTGGGAAACTGGGTTTGTTGGTGATTTGGGGTTGGGATGGCTGAAAAGACTGTGAATGCATGGGAGGTTGGTGTGGTATGTTAGGTGGTCTAGAGAAGTTTGAAGGACCACCCTGGACATTGTTTTAGTTCCATAAAAAGTTAGGGTGGATCATCCTTCCAGGATTATATGATGATGAGTATGGGTCATTCCTGGATCTATCATAGATGGCATTGAGTTGTTCCATCGCTGGAGGAATGGATGCACACTCGCCTCCTACATGACCTATCCTACAACATGAATAATAGGGAACTGGACCAGATGCAACACATGTAACACATCTTGCTAGTTTTGGAGCTCAATCAAATCCATACGACGCATTAAGGCCGCCATGCGTGCCTCGGTGGCCGTAGTGGTATCGACAGTAAATGCGGCACCTGATCTAGTCGAGTTTGCATTTGTGATCCTCATTCCTATGCTAGATGATGGTGGTGGTTCCCTCACACTTTTCCACTGCATGGTTCTCTCAACGAGGCCAATTTTCTAGGAAACCCATGCCTCCCTTTCATCCTTTCTTAAGAACTCTCCTTGACACATGGACTCAAGGAGCGTTCGAGATGGGATGTGAAGACCCTCATAGACAATCTCACAAAGGTGCCACAACTCAATGCCATGGTTAGGGCATGAGGATAGTAGCTTCTTGAACTTCTCTAAGTTTGCATGGAATGATTCGGTCTCATGTTGATAGAATGAATTGATTTCATTCCTCAGTTTTCGAGTCCGATGATTTAAGAAGTACTTCTTGAGGAATGCCGATTGGAATTCATCCAAAGTTCTAAAGGCATTCGCTTGGTTGATGTACAACCACTTCTTGGCATTATCCTTTAGTGCAAAGGGAACAAAAGGTGGATGGAGTCTGTGCTAAGTTATTGCAGCTTGAACATTGCACATACCTCCTCAAATTCCCTGAGAAAGATATAAGGGTCACCCTTCCCAGTGAAGTGAGGGAGGAAGGAGATAAATTGAGTCTTAACATCAAAGTGGTTCCCATTCACCTTTGGCAATACAATGCAAGAAGGTAGAGCAGTACGACTCGGGTAGAATCGATCATGTAGAGAAACGGGAACAGGTGGGTCCCTCAACTGCTCCTCCCCACGGTACTGAGGAGCCATGGAACCCGGATTGTATGGGACACGAGAAAGGGAAGGTGTCGAGAAATAGACTATCGAGGTAGGATTGATGACACGCCTCGCCAAATGGTCACTCTCGTCTCGTGTCCACACAAGCATGCACAAAGGTGCACACACACGAACCAAAAGTAAAACTCATTTTTTAGAACAACAAAAAAAATCTGAGAAGGGTGCGTAGATGAGAAGATGGGAAGACTCAGATGAGAATGAATGACTCAGGAGAGAAGGGAAGAAGTCTTTATGCTACGGCAGGTAGGTATTGGTAGTATCACACAAGCAAACGAGGCTCAAACAACCTTAGGTTGCTATAAGTCCTTACAGTTAGATGACGCCTAACTGTGAGGTCACGCGGCCTCAACATACCTCACCTCCCTACGACGAAGACCACAAATCCCAGCAAGTGAGCCAAGATCTAGAGATCTGGTCTCTCCTACTATCGACAGAGTGGGCGACGTCTATCGGGCCATGACGGTCACGACCGGATCACTCTCCTAATGCACCTGAGATCCTTATGGGCCAATGTCTACTTGATTTTAAAATTAGGCTCTTGATTAGTGTGATTTTTGGGGCAAAGGAAAGGGTAATGAAATCCCCCACCTTATCTTATATGGGACAACCCCTCCTTAGTTGTGTTTTGGAGTCCTAATCTAGAAATCAACTCTCCAAACAAATGCTCAAGTCACACTTGTTGCAATGCAATTCCTACTAACTAATACATGGTCATACCAAATGTATGAATGAGAATAGGAAATGCGTAACTCACGCCAACGCTCAACAACTGAAAGTAAAACTAAGACAAAAGACAAACTACACGCCTAAGTCAAGTATATGATGCATGACCTAAACAACCAGATTAAAAGAGGATTGATTATTGATCTGGGGGAAAACTACAAGTCAAAACATGTCAAATTGATCTCAGACCACTATATTGAATATAGAAACAACTAGAAGAAAGTCGAGAGCAAAATGAGCTCACCAAGCCGCCAGTTGGCGGTCCACCACCGCTGATTGACGATCCATGTGTCTATTTTGTCCTCCAAATTTCTACTGGTGTCTACCCTCGATCTTTAGAGCCTCCTGAAACAAAGCAAACTACAAAAAAATAATTAAATCCACTCGAATCGTCCAAACCAGAGTCTGGACTGAGCACCTCCCCGGCAACGGTGCCAAAATCTTGCGTTATTTACCCGAGCAAAACAAAGAAAGAGAAAAATGAAAAAAATGAAAAAAATGAAAAACATACGAAAAACAGGAAAATCCTAACTCACTTTCGTAGGAATCACGATTGCACTTAACATGTGCAACAAGCTGTTAAACCTCCTTGTCGACAAGGAGGAGGAGTGTTTTCTCCTTAGTGCTTTCAACGGATATACCAACAAAATCCGAATATTAATGCATTATTCAAACTAGCAACACGACTCGTTGGGCCTATTTTTGTCGATCATTGGACACGGTAATTCTACGGGCCGACTCTATATAGGTATTTACTCCACACACCTAGCCTAATGAACCATTTGTGCAAGTTAGTTAAGAACTTAAGTGAGAGACATGGGCAACCTTAATATTCTCAAGTGATACATCATGTAAAGTCCATTAAGGTTCTTATTTGTATTACCTTTTTTTTCTAGTAGTTGGTAGGTAATTCTCTCAGGGTCAGGTGTCGTGCATCATTGCCTATGAGGACTTACAATATCACGTACACCTTCCCCCATATCTCCACATATGGCAATCCCTACCACCCGTGTAACAGGAGTTCTGTTGGTGTATCCCACGTCAGATGACTCGAAAGCACAAGGAACTAAGTCCCATTGGACCTAATTTCCCGAGTGATAGGAGTCGTGCGAGAAGAGAGAACACTTACTCACTTATTTGTTATCTAGACATGAACCAAGAGCCTTACACTTAAGGTTTCACAATAGGAGTTAATGGGTCCCTGACTACGACAAACTTCCTTATACTAACATACACGAATTATTTAACTCACTAAGTTCAGGGTGGACTTCTTTAAATGTTTGAGCACTGAAACTCTATGATTACTCATCCCCGAAGGAAAACTGGAGTGCATCCTGACGACTAGATAAATCCTAAAGTCATTGTACTAGATATCCTAATGCAACAAGTTCAAGACATTTTTGGGAGCTTTCTTTTTACTTTATCTCTCAACGGTTTTGCACATGCTAAACACACACAAAACCCACAAAATATTTTCTGTCGCAAAATCCTACAAAGTTCACCCAGAATTTACCGTAAAACAATATACAAATTACCTACTGCACGTTTAATTCAGCTCACATGTTTGGATAATATACCTTGGCTTTGACCCTTATGGCTCCAATTGGTCCCCAGATACAATCAAACATACGAAGGCAAACTACACACTGAAAACACAATGAAACAACTATGTAACATACCCGAAACACCATAAAATTACCCAAACACATTATATCATTTACCCAAATCCAAACATCTGACTGTTGATAAATAAAAACTCATATAAGGCTTAGACACGTAAGTCATCGATAATCTGACATGTCACGTAAGTCAATGATAATAAGTTCACCTATAAGGAGACATAACATATAAGTTTCCAGCACTTTGACTCAATTAACAAATAAAAGTTCTAAGACAAATAACTTATCAATCACTTTCCCACGTTTGAAGTTACAGTGGATTCACTACGCATGATCGCCATCACAACTTCGTCGTGGATTTTGTGAACATGATCTAGATCGATATCTGGTGGCAAGTCAGTCAGCAACTATCTAACCTAGGGAATGATAAACAAGCCACTATCATTTGTGTTGTCTTGCTGTTGTTGGCAATTCCTAACAAACTCTACAGGTTAAAAACACTCCAAATATGATCTCCAGAAAATCAAAGCCCTTGCAGCATCCTCCTCGTGGAATCCTTACGGTCACATGTTGGCTCATCAACTGCAAGCTTCCTTGCCGAGCAGTTGTAGTGTTTTAAAATATAGGCTTTGAGTGCAACATCCTCCTCGTGGAATCATTAGGGTCACATGTTGGCTGATCAACTGCAAGCTTCCTTACGGAGCAGTCGTAGTGTCTTAAAATAGTGTCTTGTAACAATGACCAGTGATCATTCCCATGGATTGGATGACAGATTATGTTGTGGTGCTCCAGGAATTTATCCATATGTAGTTCAATCATGTTTATTGCATCCTTGAACTTCCTTTCGCCGACAAAGGTTGCTAACATGGTCGACACTATATCAACTCTTCCAAAATAGAAATCCTTCGTGTACCAACTGAACAGGACTTCAGCGTACGCATCGAACACGTATTTCATCATATTAATAATCAATACAAATCTTTAAACAATGGTTAAGACCAAAATACTCTAATAGTTATAACAAAATACCAACCAGAATACTCTTCAAATTTAACGTCTCCGATTATCACCAAGTTAAACCAAAATACCCAACATGTATTAACGTCTGTGGTGTTAACGTCTGGATGATATGTTGTACGAAAATACCATTTCATTTTCTCCAAAAACCTCCTGCTAACACGATTTACCTAGCAACCTAATTACACCCCCACCCCCCTCACCTTCCTCCACCATTTATAAGTTCTACCTAAAGCACCAGCTACCACATTTTTTAACCAACATCCTACCCAAACCTAGAAAGGAAACAAAAAATTAAATTCGAAATAATCCTACCCACGATCATGTAACATAGACTACATCCAACTTTAAGTCTGAAAAAAACTTCGACAAAAATGAAAGGAAACAAATTCACGGAGCATTTCATACTAACTGCATAACAAGTGGTGAACAGATAAATACAACATAATATGCCTTGAAAACCATAACCACGAAAGAACAACCCTCCGTGAAAATGTTGGGACGTGATACTATGTTAGATTGGAAGATTGAAAGTGGCGAAACGACAATGCACAGATGGAATTTCTTTCCAAAATCCAAAAATAACCTTACAAAAGTCTCATTTGACTTTTCTTATGACCCAAAAGAAAACCAATCGCACTCATTAGGCTCATAATCCTCATGGTTGTTAGTGTAAAGACAATAACCATGTTTATGGTTTAATGGTGATTAGGGTGCTAATAATGGTGGGTTTGCATGGGAAGTTGAGGAGGAATAGGAGGAGACGTGTTGTGCATAGTGTTGTTGTTGTTGTTGCTGTTGTTGTTGGTGATGTGTGGGGAGACGTGGGAGGTGGTGAGGAGGATGAGCTGGAGTATAGGGGTGAGGCTGAGGTGATGGTTGGCTTGGTGGGGTTTAAGAAGAAAACGTGGATCCACTCTTCTCTTCCTTTTCTTCTCTTCAAACCTTTCTCCTCTTCCACCCATCTCTTCCTCTTCCTCGGTGGCTTGTGTGTGGGGGTGAAGGTGCGCGAGGCGAGCGTGCTGGGCGTGGTGCGAGGAGGACGTGCGTGAGGTTGCAGTCCGGAGGCATTGTCGTGCGAGCTCCGGAGTTCTCCGTCGAAGTCGTCGTTCTTGCGAAGAAGGTATGCCAAGTTCTTGCATTACAGACCTTAGTGATCACCCACGTTGGGGTGATGTTTTGGTAGGTCGCGGGAGGTCGGAGACCTCGTCGGCGACGACATTCGGCGTCAAAACCTCGACTGGCGCGAGGTTGAAGACGTCTGTCGGTCGACCGGGTCCCTTGGACGGTCGACCGAACGTAGTGTTTTTGTACTGCCTGGCGTGTTTCGGTCGACCGGGTCCTTGTGTTCGGTCGACCGGAACTTAAGTGTACCGGGCCCTTGGTGTGGTTGCGGTCGACCGTTTATGACGTACAAAATAATAGGTTGACCCTGTAAAGGTTTCGGTCGACCGAGACCCCTGAGTCGGTCGACCGATAGATTAGATTTTGACGTTGACCAGACTTCAGATTTTGACCTCGTTCGGTAGACCGGTTTTAGACCTTCGGTAGACCGTTGGATTTATGTGTTGCGCAACTAGTTCGATCGTTGCAGACGCTTCAGTCGACCGATTCCCTTGGGGAAGCGGTCGACCGAGCTGTCACTTTCGGTTGACCGATTTTCCCTTGTGGAAACGGTCGATCGGTTGTCACAGCGGTCGATCGATTCCCTTGAGGAAACGATCGACCGAGTGTCTCTTTCGGTCGATCGTTTTGCACAGGACAAAATTCATGGTTCCGCTTAGGATGACAACTCTGTTCACGACAACCTGTGTCCTCGCCTTGTGCGTGAGCCGGGAGGTGACGGTGGGCGCGTTACGCGTGCCTGCCTAGGGACCACCGTGTGGAAGAGTGTGGGTGTCCGGAACGCGTCACCTCCATGTATGGATCGTGACAAATCTGGTGGATCGTTTGACTCGCGTTAGAGTAGCAGCCTGAGGGATTGCAGATCACATTGCTCCAGCATGCACGCAACTGTCGTTGGGTGAAGTGACTACCGGCCTGAGGGGCTACGGAGGTCGCTGCCCTGCTTTTATAGCGGCGGAGTTGGTGTCAGCACGTGGAGCTTGTTGACCCTGCAGACTTCGGTTCGGATCTGTCGATTGTCTGGCCTTTGTGTGGCGGATATGTTTGACTGGCCTTGATGGCAGTGATTGCACGTGCCGTGCGGCCAGTGTGGCGGCGGTAGGGCCCCTGTTCGGCCTGTGTGGCGGCAGGGAGGATCACGCATAGCCTATGTGGTTGCGGTGATGGACTGCCGATGATGTGTTCCGGCAGGTAGCTCGACTGGGCACCTATCGAGTGAGATCCCGTGCGGTTTGGGTGGCGTCGGTTGATGGACCGACCTGAGTGACGGCTCCGTTGGTGTGGTGGTGGACCACGATGTTTTCAGATCTGATTCTACCTGCACGGAAGTGCGAACGCCTCCTCACCGATCCTTTGGCTTGTGTAGTCACGTGTGGGATGTGTTGCGTACTGTCCGTTAGACCGTATGTGCCTACGGTAGGTCTCTACGGGGACCCGATGTTGGACCGTGTGGCCTGTGTTGCGGCGGTATTGTTTGACCGTGTGTCCTGTGTGGTACCGGTGGTTGTTGGACCGTGCTGCCTTTGTGGCGACGGCGATGTTGCGGACCGTGGGGCCTGTGTGGCAGCGGTGGCGATTGTAGACCGCGGTGTCTGTGTGGCAGCGGGAACGATTGCAGGAAGGATGTCTGGTTTTGCCCTTGTGGGAATGTTTACTGCTTTGTATTCCATGCCATGCTATACTAGTATGTTAGGGCATATAGGTGAGCTTGTCATACGGGGTTTCCTTATGGAAACTCGGGCATTGTTGTTGCATCTTTTTCAGGACCGCGTTAGGTTCCGGCGGGTGGTGACCGAGGGAGATTGCACTTTGGGACTGGATCTTGTCGTCTACCTACTTAGGTTGTCGTGATTACATGTTTTATGTGTTTTGTATTCCGATGTAATCACTCTTTTGACAAACTCTTATGTAATATGGTGCACCTTATGTATTTGGGTATTTCTTTCAGTAATGCCCCCACTCTTGATGGTTTTATCCTCGTGTTTGCCTTGATTTTAAAAGTTTAAATTTTCCGATGTTCGGGGATGTTACAATTGGTATCAGAGCGGTCGGTTCCTGTGCATTCTCTCGAAGAAACCACCCTTGCGAGTAGTATAGTTTGATTATTGCATTTCTTGTGGTAGATCATGCATGCATTGCTGATTAGTTTTGATTGATGTTACAGATGGCTCCTAGACGTATGCGGAGTTCCCCGCGTAACAGGAGGCGCCAACTGGGACAGGTTGGGCGAGTTTCTGGAGCGACAGGCAGCCCAGAATGTGTTGAGTGGGTTGGGCACTGAGCATGATCGGTTTATGCGTCAGCACCCACTGAGTTTCGATGGCAGGAGTGCTCCTGAGGTGGCTGAGGATTGGATCTTCAAGATGGAGAAGATCTTTCAGCGATTGAAGTTGCACCTGAGAGGATGGGGGATCTGGCCACCTACGTTTTGGACGGCGATGCGGCAAATTGGTGGAGGTCCACATGCACGGTGGTGTTCGACGACAGAGTAGATGTCAGTTGGGTTGAGTTTTTGGAGGAGTTCAATGAGCAGTATTTCCTCCTGCATGTCAGAGATAGGAAGAAGGAGGAGTTCCTTGCCCTTGAACAGAAGGAGATGTCTCTGGCCAGCTACATTAGCAAGTTCAACGCTTTGGAGCGTTACTGTTCTGAGACCTATGTGACACCTGAGCAGCGAACGAGGAAGTTCATCAAGGGGTTGAGGAAGCAGCTCCGGTCGTGAGTGATCAACAGTATGCCGCAGACCCTGACGGATGCAGTGAAGTTCGCAACCATCATCGACCAGGATATCCAAGAGAACTATTAGGAACCTCAGAGGTAGCAGAAGGATCATGTTGGTCGCGCAGAGGACCATTCTGGAGGTAGTTCAGGCAAGAGGTTCCGCACTGAGGAGGGTAGTTATAGCCGACCTGAGGCATGCAGAGCTTGTGGCGGAGTCCACCCCGGGCAGTAGTGCTTCGTCCGTAATGGAGTTTGCAGAGGATGCAGTCAGCAGGGACACTTTGTCCGAGAGTGCCCTCAGAGGCGACGAGGACCCAGCTGGAGATCCGGACCCCCAGATGCAGGGAGAGGCGGAGTCGACAGATCTGTTGCACGACCAGAGCAGGATGAGAGAGCTGGACGGTTCTTCACCATCCAGGCTGAGGGGGCGAGGGGCGCCAACACCGGAATGGGAGGTATGATATCTGCTTTTGGGCCTTGTTATTGTATGGTTTAGTTTTGTGCTGTGTTTTCCATCTTCACGGGGCGAGTGTGGAAGGAGGGCTTGGAGCTTCGAGGAGCGGCTTGTCGCGATTTCGAGGGCGAAATCCTTTTAAAGAGGGTGGATTGTAAAGACCCTAACCATGTTTATGGTTTAATGGTGGTTAGGGTGCTAATAATGGAGGGTTTGCATGGGAAGTTGAGGAGGAATAGGAGGAGACGTGTTGTGCATAGGGTTGTTGTTGTTGTTGCTATTGGTGATGTGTGGGGAGACGTGGGAGGTGGTGAGGAGGATGGGCTGGAGTGTAGGGGTGAGGCTGAGGTGATGGTTGGCTTGGTGGGGTTTAAGAAGAAAACGTGGATCCACTCTTCTCTTCCTTTTCTTCTCTTCAAACCTTTCTCCTCTTCCACCCATCTCTTCCTCTTCCTCGGTGGCTTGTGTGTGGTGGTGAAGGTACGCGAGGCGAGCGTGATGGGCGTGGTGCGGGGAGGACGTGTGTGAGGTTGCAGTTCAGAGGCGTTGTCGTGCGAGCTCCGGAGTTCTCCGTCGAAGTCGTCGTTCTTGCGAAGAAGGTATGCCAAGTTCTTGCATTAGAGGCCTTAGTGATCACCCACGTTGGGGTGATGTTTTGGTAGGTCGCGAGAGGTCGGAGACCTCGTCGGCGACGACTTTCGGCGTTAAAACCTCGGCTGGCGCGAGGTTGAAGACGTCTGTCGGTCGACCGGGTCCCTTGGACGGTCAACCGAACGTAGTGTTTTTGTACTGCCTCGCGTGTTTCGGTCGACCGGGTCTTTGTATTGGGTCGACCGGAACTTAAGTGTACCGAACCCTTGGTGTGGTTGCGGTCGACCGTTTATGACGTAGAAAATAATAAGTTGACCCTGTAAGGTTTCGGTCGACCGAGACCCCTGAGTCGGTCGACCGATAGATTGGATTTTGATGTTGACCAGACTCCGGATTTTGACCTCGTTCGGTCTACCGGTTTAGACCTTCGGTAGACCGTTGGATTTATGTGTTGCGCAACTAGTTTGATCGTTGCAGACGCTTCGGTCAACCGATTCCCTTGTGGAAGCGGTCGACCAGTTGTCAAAGCGGTCGACCGATTCCCTTGAGGAAACCATCGATCGAGTGTCTCTTTCGGTCGACCGTTTTGCACAGGACAAAATTCATGGTTCCGCTTAGGATGCCAACTCTGTCCACGGAAACCCGTGTCCTCGCCTTGTGCGTGAGCCGGGAGGTGACGGTGGGTGCGTTACGAGTGCCTGCCCAGGGACCGCCGTGTGGAAGAGTGTGGGTGTCTGGAACGCGTCACCTCGATGTATGGATCGTGACAAATCTTGTGGATCGTTTTACTCGCGTTAGAGTAGCAGCCTGAGGGATTGCGGATCCCATTGCTTCAGCAGGCACGCAACTGTCGTCTGGTGAAGTGACTACTGGCCTGAGGGGCTACGGAGGTCGCTGCCCTACTTTTATAGCGGCAGAGTTGGTGTTAGCACGTGGAGCTTGTTGACCCTGCAGACTTCGGTTCGGATCTATCGATTGTCTGGCCTTTGTGTGGCGGATATGTTTGACTGGCCTTGATGGCAGTGATTGCACGTGTCGTGCCGCCTGTGTGGCGGCGGTAGGGCCCCTGTGCGGCCTGTGTGACGGCAGGGGGATCGCGCGTAGCCTGTGTGGTTGCGGCAATGGACTGCCGATAATGTGTTCCGACAGGTAGCTCAACTGGGCACCTATCGAGTGAGATTTCGTACGGTCTCTGTGGCGCCGGTTGATGGACCGACCTGAGCGACGGCTCCGTTGGTGTGGTGGTGGACCACGATGTTTTCAGATCTGATTCTACCTGCGCGAAAGTGTGAACGCCTCCTCACCGATCCCTTGGCTTGTGTAGTCGCGTGTGGGGATGTGTTACGTACTGTCCGTTAGACCGTATGTGCCTACGGTAGGTCTCTACGGGGACCCGATGTTGGACCGTGCGACATGTGTGGCGGCGGTGTTGTTTGACCGTGTGGCCTGTGTGGTACCGGTGGTTGTTGGACCGTGCGGCCTGTGTGGCGACGACGATGTTGCGGACCGTGGGGCCTGTGTGGCAGCGGTGGCGATTGTAGACCGCGGGGCCTGCGTGGAAGCAAGAATGATTGCAGGACGGATGTCCGGTTTTGCCCTTGTGGGAATGTTTACTGCTTTGTATTCCATGTCATGCTATACTAGTAAGTTAGGGCATATAGGTGAGCTTGTCATACGGGGTTTCCTTATGGAAACTCAGGCATTGTTCTTGCATCTTTTTCAGGACCGCGTTAGGTTCCGGCGGGTGGTGACCGAGGGAGATTGCACTTTGGGACTGGATCCTGTCGTCTACCTACTTAGGTTGTCGTGATTACATATTTTATGTGTTTTGTATTCCGATGTAATCACTCTTTTGACAAACTCTTATGTAATATGGTGCACCTTATGTATTTGGGTATTTCTTTCAGTAATGCCCCCACTCTTGATGGTTTTATCCTCGTGTTTGCCTTGATTTTAAAAGTTTAAATTTTCCGATGTTCGGGGATGTTACAATTGGTATCAGAGCGGTCGGTTCCTGTGCATTCTCTCGAAGAAACCACCCTTGCGAGTAGTATAGTTTGATTATTGCATTTCTTGTGGTAGATCATGCATGCATTGCTGATTAGTTTTGATTGATGTTACAGATGGCTCCTAGACGTATGCGGAGTTCCCCGCGTAACAGGAGGCGCCAACTGGGACAGGTTGGGCGAGTTTCTGGAGCGACAGGCAGCCCAGAATGTGTTGAGTGGGTTGGGCACTGAGCATGATCGGTTTATGCGTCAGCACCCACTGAGTTTCGATGGCAGGAGTGCTCCTGAGGTGGCTGAGGATTGGATCTTCAAGATGGAGAAGATCTTTCAGCGATTGAAGTTGCACCTGAGAGGATGGGGGATCTGGCCACCTACGTTTTGGACGGCGATGCGGCAAATTGGTGGAGGTCCACATGCACGGTGGTGTTCGACGACAGAGTAGATGTCAGTTGGGTTGAGTTTTTGGAGGAGTTCAATGAGCAGTATTTCCTCCTGCATGTCAGAGATAGGAAGAAGGAGGAGTTCCTTGCCCTTGAACAGAAGGAGATGTCTCTGGCCAGCTACATTAGCAAGTTCAACGCTTTGGAGCGTTACTGTTCTGAGACCTATGTGACACCTGAGCAGCGAACGAGGAAGTTCATCAAGGGGTTGAGGAAGCAGCTCCGGTCGTGAGTGATCAACAGTATGCCGCAGACCCTGACGGATGCAGTGAAGTTCGCAACCATCATCGACCAGGATATCCAAGAGAACTATTAGGAACCTCAGAGGTAGCAGAAGGATCATGTTGGTCGCGCAGAGGACCATTCTGGAGGTAGTTCAGGCAAGAGGTTCCGCACTGAGGAGGGTAGTTATAGCCGACCTGAGGCATGCAGAGCTTGTGGCGGAGTCCACCCCGGGCAGTAGTGCTTCGTCCGTAATGGAGTTTGCAGAGGATGCAGTCAGCAGGGACACTTTGTCCGAGAGTGCCCTCAGAGGCGACGAGGACCCAGCTGGAGATCCGGACCCCCAGATGCAGGGAGAGGCGGAGTCGACAGATCTGTTGCACGACCAGAGCAGGATGAGAGAGCTGGACGGTTCTTCACCATCCAGGCTGAGGGGGCGAGGGGCGCCAACACCGGAATGGGAGGTATGATATCTGCTTTTGGGCCTTGTTATTGTATGGTTTAGTTTTGTGCTGTGTTTTCCATCTTCACGGGGCGAGTGTGGAAGGAGGGCTTGGAGCTTCGAGGAGCGGCTTGTCGCGATTTCGAGGGCGAAATCCTTTTAAAGAGGGTGGATTGTAAAGACCCTAACCATGTTTATGGTTTAATGGTGGTTAGGGTGCTAATAATGGAGGGTTTGCATGGGAAGTTGAGGAGGAATAGGAGGAGACGTGTTGTGCATAGGGTTGTTGTTGTTGTTGCTATTGGTGATGTGTGGGGAGACGTGGGAGGTGGTGAGGAGGATGGGCTGGAGTGTAGGGGTGAGGCTGAGGTGATGGTTGGCTTGGTGGGGTTTAAGAAGAAAACGTGGATCCACTCTTCTCTTCCTTTTCTTCTCTTCAAACCTTTCTCCTCTTCCACCCATCTCTTCCTCTTCCTCGGTGGCTTGTGTGTGGTGGTGAAGGTACGCGAGGCGAGCGTGATGGGCGTGGTGCGGGGAGGACGTGTGTGAGGTTGCAGTTCAGAGGCGTTGTCGTGCGAGCTCCGGAGTTCTCCGTCGAAGTCGTCGTTCTTGCGAAGAAGGTATGCCAAGTTCTTGCATTAGAGGCCTTAGTGATCACCCACGTTGGGGTGATGTTTTGGTAGGTCGCGAGAGGTCGGAGACCTCGTCGGCGACGACTTTCGGCGTTAAAACCTCGGCTGGCGCGAGGTTGAAGACGTCTGTCGGTCGACCGGGTCCCTTGGACGGTCAACCGAACGTAGTGTTTTTGTACTGCCTCGCGTGTTTCGGTCGACCGGGTCTTTGTATTGGGTCGACCGGAACTTAAGTGTACCGAACCCTTGGTGTGGTTGCGGTCGACCGTTTATGACGTAGAAAATAATAAGTTGACCCTGTAAGGTTTCGGTCGACCGAGACCCCTGAGTCGGTCGACCGATAGATTGGATTTTGATGTTGACCAGACTCCGGATTTTGACCTCGT
This sequence comes from Triglochin maritima, assembly GCA_963682175.1. Lineage (NCBI taxonomy): Eukaryota > Viridiplantae > Streptophyta > Magnoliopsida > Alismatales > Juncaginaceae > Triglochin > Triglochin maritima. The sequence goes on along the minus strand of OY821773.1, from coordinate 34,698,802 downwards.
TCGGTCTACCGGTTTAGACCTTCGGTAGACCGTTGGATTTATGTGTTGCGCAACTAGTTTGATCGTTGCAGACGCTTCGGTCAACCGATTCCCTTGTGGAAGCGGTCGACCAGTTGTCAAAGCGGTCGACCGATTCCCTTGAGGAAACCATCGATCGAGTGTCTCTTTCGGTCGACCGTTTTGCACAGGACAAAATTCATGGTTCCGCTTAGGATGCCAACTCTGTCCACGGAAACCCGTGTCCTCGCCTTGTGCGTGAGCCGGGAGGTGACGGTGGGTGCGTTACGAGTGCCTGCCCAGGGACCGCCGTGTGGAAGAGTGTGGGTGTCTGGAACGCGTCACCTCGATGTATGGATCGTGACAAATCTTGTGGATCGTTTTACTCGCGTTAGAGTAGCAGCCTGAGGGATTGCGGATCCCATTGCTTCAGCAGGCACGCAACTGTCGTCTGGTGAAGTGACTACTGGCCTGAGGGGCTACGGAGGTCGCTGCCCTACTTTTATAGCGGCAGAGTTGGTGTTAGCACGTGGAGCTTGTTGACCCTGCAGACTTCGGTTCGGATCTATCGATTGTCTGGCCTTTGTGTGGCGGATATGTTTGACTGGCCTTGATGGCAGTGATTGCACGTGTCGTGCCGCCTGTGTGGCGGCGGTAGGGCCCCTGTGCGGCCTGTGTGACGGCAGGGGGATCGCGCGTAGCCTGTGTGGTTGCGGCAATGGACTGCCGATAATGTGTTCCGACAGGTAGCTCAACTGGGCACCTATCGAGTGAGATTTCGTACGGTCTCTGTGGCGCCGGTTGATGGACCGACCTGAGCGACGGCTCCGTTGGTGTGGTGGTGGACCACGATGTTTTCAGATCTGATTCTACCTGCGCGAAAGTGTGAACGCCTCCTCACCGATCCCTTGGCTTGTGTAGTCGCGTGTGGGGATGTGTTACGTACTGTCCGTTAGACCGTATGTGCCTACGGTAGGTCTCTACGGGGACCCGATGTTGGACCGTGCGACATGTGTGGCGGCGGTGTTGTTTGACCGTGTGGCCTGTGTGGTACCGGTGGTTGTTGGACCGTGCGGCCTGTGTGGCGACGACGATGTTGCGGACCGTGGGGCCTGTGTGGCAGCGGTGGCGATTGTAGACCGCGGGGCCTGCGTGGAAGCAAGAATGATTGCAGGACGGATGTCCGGTTTTGCCCTTGTGGGAATGTTTACTGCTTTGTATTCCATGTCATGCTATACTAGTAAGTTAGGGCATATAGGTGAGCTTGTCATACGGGGTTTCCTTATGGAAACTCAGGCATTGTTCTTGCATCTTTTTCAGGACCGCGTTAGGTTCCGGCGGGTGGTGACCGAGGGAGATTGCACTTTGGGACTGGATCCTGTCGTCTACCTACTTAGGTTGTCGTGATTACATATTTTATGTGTTTTGTATTCCGATGTAATCACTCTTTTGACAAACTCTTATGTAATATGGTGCACCTTATGTGTTTGGGTATTTCTTTCAGTAATGTCCCCACTCTTGATGGTTTTATCCTCGTGTTTGCCTTGATTTTAAAAGTTTAAATTTTCCGTTGTTCGGGGATGTTACAGTTAGGACCTAATTAGCAAATGGTATTGTCATTTGTATTGTTGGGGATTTTCGTAATGGTAATTGTCTTTTAATTAGAACATGTTGTGAAATATTGTGGATGCTTCACCTTCTCCTCCCATAGCTTCATCAACCTCTCACATTCTCATTTGTAACGCTTGTAACATACATCATTATCCATGCTGAAAGAATTTTACACTGGGTACCAACTACGTATTTATACCACCAATCCGTAGTTCAGTCTTATAAATGCTCATACATGTATTGATTCATGTCATCCATCTGTCTTGAAATCCTTGCACTATAGATTCATGATTATAGTGTTAGACACGTGAATGTTGAATATCCTTCCACGATTATTTCCTTCCGTATTGATTTGTTGAAATAGAAGTGCAAACCTTGGTTTGGAATTTAATATCATGTGGAATTTTATAATATGCTAAAAATGGAAGGAGGAAATGATTTGTATCTCACGTGGTATCTTATAGATTCACCAACTTGTATATATGGTATTTTATTTTAATATATATATATATATATATATATATGAAGATAAAATAGTGATAACTAGCAACATATTAACATAGTAATTTAACACATAATGGTTGTTGGCTTTTTGGCCTTAATCTATGTTTTGATGATTCAATCAACCTAATCTTAATTATGATCATGTAGAGTAGCACACATGTTGCATTGCACATATATTGCTTTGTGCTAACCTTTACAGGTGATCAAGACTAAATGAAGAAAGGAAAATCAAGTCAAGACATGTAATCAGGCTCTTTTGAAGACATGTATTTTGTATTTTCTTTGAGTCTTAGGAACTTGTGTAAATTGAGAATACTTGAGCAAAAACTACTTAAACACACACTAGGTTCCTTATAGAAGTCACACACGAAATTTCACATAATTTGGACTTCAATAGATCACCCAAACTTAGACCGGAAAACACTAAACCGGAACTGTAACAGTCTGCCCACATTCGGTCGACTGTAACAGACCGTTCGGTCGACCGAGTGAACAATTATCCTGTTTGTGTTTTCACTGCCCAGTTTCGGTCGACCGTATGAACTTATTTTTTTGACCGTTTATTTTGTCGTATTATACCCAACGGTCGTATTCCTATTAGACAAATATACCCCAAATACATTTCATGTATCGGTCGACCGAGGACCTTGTTCGGTCGACCGATATCTGTCTCTTGACAAACACGAACCTCCTGGACAAAATCGGTCGACCACAAGACCTTAGCTCGGTCGACCGAATTGATCATTATTTGTCAACCCCAAAGTGCCTGGTGCAAATCGGTCGACCGAACCCCTTTCGGAGTTCGACCGTTCACTTAAGTGTACCTAAGTCATAGCGTTGGGCGGTCAACCGTTACCTAACCGGTCGACCGAACTGAGTTCAAAATTGCCAAACGGTCGACCGTTCAGACCGATCCGGTCGACCGAATTAACTCAAAATTGGGTCCTGCGAGTTTCTCTTTTGTGTGTCCTACACCAACACTCACCCAATCAACCCCCAACGGATCTATTCTCTCTAATGCCTATATAAAGAGTTTTAAAACATATTTTAACACAACTCTCCCAATACTACTTGTCCAATACATTAGAGAGAAACTCCCAAGCTCAAATTTCCCCAATCCAACACTCCAAGCCTACACTTCCACACCTTAGCATCAATCCCACCTCATAAGCTAAGTGTGCTCAAGTTAGAGAGTGTATTCCACTCAAGTTTTCGTTTGTGAAGAAGCAAGGACTTCGGTAAAAGCCCGAAGTGTTCCTCTCGGATTGTGAGACAAGAAATTAAGCGAGCGAGGGTGTTCACGGTGCTTTTTTGTAAAAGGCGTTCTCTCCCGGCCCGGAACGGGGAGTGGATAGTGAAGTCGCGAGCGGAGCTCGAAGTGTCGAGAGGAGCTTGCAAGAGAGGACATAGACGGTGGCCGAACCTCTGTAAAACCCCCGTGTCCATTGTGGTTTGCATTATCTTCCTTTTACTTGCTTGTTTAGTTTTAAATTCCGCTACATATCTTTGATAGATCAAACAAGTAGGTAATTAGCATAAAATTATGATTAGTATTGTGGACCCATAACCCACATGATCCTACATTTTGTATGAGAGCTGTGTTAGTTAATTCTCATACTTAATCGTATTTTTAGCATGACCTCTACTTCATCTAATCACATAGAAGGATTATGCACAACTCGACCTCCTTTGCTAAATGGGTCAAATTATGATTATTGGAAGAATAGGATGAAAATTTTCCTAATTTCTAATGACCTTAAGTATTGGACGTTTCTTCAAAATCCATACACACCCCCAAATGAAGATGAATTGGATTCACTTACAAGACCCAAAATGAAAGCAATCGAAATGAATTCGAAAATCATGAACATCTTGTATTGTGGCCTTAATGAGGGTGAATATAATAGGATTAGAGGTTGTGTTAGTGCATATGAAATTTGGCATAGATTGCAAATGCATCATGAGGGGGATAGCAAAACTAAAGAAACCCGCATTAGTCTTCTCATGCATAAATATGAATTTTTTTGTATGCAAATCGGTGAAAACATAAGCGAAATGAAGGAGAGATGACAAGGAAATTCCTCTGGTCGCTAAGTCGCGATTGGAAAGATAAGATGGTCGCAATTGAAGAAGCACACGACCTCTCCCAACTCAAGATGGACGAGTTAATTGGAAATCTCATGGCTTATGAGCTCTAAATTAACCATCTAAAGGAGAAGGAAGCCTCCAAGAACAAACCAACCTTGGGATTATATGCAAATATTGACCAACCAAGGAGGAGTGTAGAAGATGTGGACATTGAAGTCCTAGCCAAAGACTTCTTCAAATACCTCAAGAAGGATAAAGAAGAAAAGAATGAAAGAAGAGGTAGAAGAAGTGAAAAGAGAGAAAAGAAGAAGGAGAATGAAGAGAGTGAGAATGAGAGGAGAGAATGGGAGAAGAAAAAGGAGAGAAGGGAGAGGAGAAGAGAAAAGGAGAAGAGCAAGAGAATAGAAAGGAAAGAGGAAGCACACAAAGCTACATGGGATGACTCTTCATCACCATCATCATCGTCGTCTTCCTTGCAAAGTAGAAGAGAGGTGGCTCACTCATGCTTCATGACTATTAAAGATCAAAGTGAGGTAGAATCTAACTCTTGTTCTAATAATTCATGCTCAACTAAGTCATATTATAGTGATAGCTCAAACTCTAGTGCAAACAATGAAAATTATACACATGATGAGCTTCAAAATGCATTCCATGACTTGGTTAAACAATATGAGATCATTTGTGAAAAGAATAAAAGTGCTAGAAAGCTAATCAAAGATCTCGAAAGCCAAATTGAAACATGCATGAATGAGAAAAATGAGGTGGTTGCTAGACTTGAAAATAATGCATCAAATCTTGATAAATTAAAAGCAACACCTATAGATTGTGAACAACTAGATCTTCAAGCTTGCAATGTGCAATTAAGAAAAGATTTAGAAAGGTTCACACATTGAACTAAGATGCTTAACATGCTATTAGGAAGTCAAAGACAATCTTTGCAAAAACATGGTTTAGTATTTAATGCCAAATTGAAAACCATGCATCTTATACAACTTTAAATGGAAAACACTTAGCTGTAAAGCATACTTCCTCAAATGTGTGGGCTCCTAAAACCAAAATGGTTTGGGTTCCCAAAACTAACATTCAAGGACCCAAAATTGTTTGGGTACCTAAATCTACACTTGTAGGTGCTTGAGGAAGAAATCGGTGGTGACCGGGTGAGCTTAAGAATCAAATTGAAAGCCGGGTGCATCGCCGAATGAAGGGTAGAACCAATTCAAGCTTCAAGTTGGTATATTTTCATATCCTTTAAATTTTTCGATAAAATTGGTTCTAGTCTAGGATACATGCTCAATTGACATATCAATTACCCATTCATTGTAAATCCTAAATGTTTGATTAACATCCATAGTTTTAGAGTCAAATTATCTAAATGGATGTAAAAAAGGGAAATGAAAACATCACATGCTAAATTGTAGTATTTGCTTGATGTTAATAGGGGAGAATTAAGAATTGAACTTAATTGAAAAATCTTATTCATATCGATAGGGGAAGCTTATTGAATAACATTTTCTTAGAGTAATGAAGTGCAAAATTTAAGGGGAGGAACTTCATTATTTGACATCCACATTGAACTTAAATCGTTTATTTTTTTTTAATAAATATCATTTTTTGATGGATGTCAAAGGGGGAGAGATAATTAAGGGGGTAAAACTTGGAATTTGAGTCAAATTGAACAAAAACTATACACATCCATAGGGTGGAGCATTTATATGCATAGTTACATATAAAAATTCCATGTATTAAGATATAGTTAAGATAGAGCTTGCCATCATAAAAAGGGGGGAGATTGTTGGTTTTTTGGCATTAATCTATGTTTTGATGATTCAATCAACCTAATCTTAATTATGATCATGTAGAGTAGCACACATGTTGCATTGCACATATATTGCTTTGTGCTAACCTTTACAGGTGATCAAGACTAAAGGGAGAAAGGAAAATCAAGTCAAGACATGTAATCAAGCTCTTTTGAAGACATGTATTTTGTATTTTCTTTGAGTCTTAGGAACTTGTGTAAATTAAGCATACTTGAGTTAAAAACTACTTAAACACACACTAGGTTCCTTATAGAAGTCACACACGAAATTTCACATAATTTGGACTTCAATAGATCACTCAAACTTAGACCGGAAAACACTAAACCTGAATCCTAACAGTCTGCCCACATTTGGTCGACCGAGTGAACAATTACCCTGTTTGTGTTTTCACTGCCCGATTTCGGTCGACCGTATATGCTCTTTCGGTCGACCGTATGAACTTATTTTTTCGACCGTTTATTTTCTCGTATTATACCCAACGGTTGTATTCGTATTAACCAAATATACCCCAAATACATTTCATGTATCGGTCGACCGAGGACCTTGTTCGGTCGACCGAATATCTGTCTCTTGACAAACCCGAACCTCCTAGACAAAATCGGTCGACCGCAAGACCTTAGCTCGATCGACCGAATTGATCAGTATTTGTCAACCCCAAAGTGCATGGTGCAAATCGGTCGACCGAACCCCTTTCGGAGTTCGACCGTTCACTTAAGTGTACCTAAGTCATAGCGTTGAGCGGTCGACCGTTGCCTAACCGGTCAACCGAACTGAGTTCAAAATTGCCAAACGGTCGACCGTTCAGATCGATCCGGTCGACCGAATTAACTCAGAATTTGGTTCTGCGAGTTTCTGTTTTGTGTATCCTACACCAACACTCACCCAATCAACCCCCAACGGATCTATTCTCTCTAATGCCTATATAAAGAGTTGTAAAACACATTTTAACACAACTCTCCCACTACTACTTGTCCAATACATTAGAGAGAAACTCCCAAGCTCAAATTTCCCCAATCCAACACTCCAAGGCTACACTTCCACACCTTAGCATCAATTCCACATCATAATCTAAGTGTGCTCAAGTAGATAGTGTATTCCACTCAAGTTTTCGTTTGTAAAGAAGCAAGGACTTCGGTGAAAGCCCGAAGTGTTCCTCTCGGATTGTGAGAGAAGAAAGTCAAGCAAGCGAGGGTGTTCGCGGTGCTTGTTTTGTAAAAGGCGTTCTCTCCCGGCCCGGAACGGGGAGTGGATAGTGAAGTCGTGAGCGGAGCTTGCAAGAGAGGACGTAGGCGGTGGCCGAACCTCTGTAAAACGCTCGTGTCCATTGTGGTTTGCATTATCTTCCTTTTACTTGCTTGTTTAGTTTTAAATTCCGCTGCATATCTTTGATAGATCAAACAAGTAGGTAATTAGCGTAAAATTGTGATTAGTATTGTGGACTCATAACCCACACGATCCTACAATGGTTTGATTGTGACATTGCCCGATGCTTATGTGAATGTTTGTGATGTCAGTTTTTGGTACTAGTCATTCAAATTCATAAAACCTTCATCCACATGTCAGTGACCTTCTCTTGGGCATATATATTCAAAGATAACTAAGAGCGATTTAAATGGCAAAAGAATTGATTTTTTTTGTTTCTTGTTTCAAAACTCAAATATTACTTGATTATCTATTTCTACCGGCCTCTGTTTTATATGTCACAACCTTAGTTGATTTCCAAGATCATGTGCATATAATAAGTGATGTTCTTTTGATACATGTAATGCATGGTCATGATTATGATTATTTTTTGTTTAAAATTTGCACAATTTATTCTCAACATTGATATATGATTGAGTATATTCGTGTTTTCTTTTGTGTGAGTTTCCTTGCATGCATAAATGTGGCACAAATGTTTTCTATACGTTTTGATAAGGAAACATGACCAATTTGATTTCATTACCCACTTAATGCATATGTTTTACTAGACATAATGAGCTTTCAATGTTTGTCATGTCTTTGATGCATACTTTTAAATGCAAATTCATGCCAATTAATCTTAATTTATTGCAATCATTAAGAATCAAATGATTCACCCGTATAAGTTATATGAATTCTTAGTATCATGTTGATTAAAAGAGTTTGTAAAGTGGTTCAAGTATGTCATTATTACTTAATTTTGATGCCTATATCACATGATCATTCACAACTATTACGAGCATTCATCACATGGGCACATAATATCCATTTTGATAGATGTATATATATAATACAATGTGCTACACTATAATGCAATTTGAATTACCATATTACAAGTGATCATTGTTATTAAAAATGATGTGCATCGCCCCAGAAGGTGAATATCTTAATATTCATGTAATGCTACTAAACAAAGATTTAGAGATTATTCATATACAGAGGGTTATGAAATTTTTTGATAATCCTTGAAAGATTCGTATGACTGTCAAAACGATGTGCAAATAGCCAATCGAGTAAAAATGCACGTCGATCTCTAAATCAAACCCTATGCCCTGAAGATCATAAATATATAGAGTTTAATAGTAAAAGAGAAATATTTTATTGATCACTTTACAAATCAATGACCCGATGCTCCAGTAGTAGTATAGAGTCAAAAACCACAAGTTTTGGATTATGCATTACATGTACTTGAAAGTCATTGTTCCTCATGTATTTATTGGTGTACCCAAAGCACAGACTACGAAGCACCATGAAAATAATAGTATAACTACTTAGAGAGAAATTGTGCAAATAAGAAGAAATAAAATGAAATGACTCTCGAAGGTCAACTAGACGAAATAGGCCCAGAAGTGTCATAATAAAATTATCACTTATATTTATTATGGATGTCAACATTTGTATTGTTTTTTGTGAAACTCTAGATGATTTTGTTGACTTCTATCAGTCGACCAAAATGAGTTCGAATTTGTCGACCAATTTGCACACTAAAATTAGAGTCCCTCTGTTTATAAAATATCTCTCAATATGAATCATTATGAGATCTTAAAATTTATACTTGACACATTAATGTGCATATATACCTTCTGATATTATTAATTAATTTTTATGGTAGATATACATCATGTTATGAATGTTCCCATATTTTACTTGTACAGTATTGAATGAAATATTTCCCCATCTCCGATTAATTGATTACCAACTCTACAATTTAATGACCTCAAATTGACTTGGACATTTCAATAGAATTCATATTCCTGATAATATTTAAAAAAATTGAAGCCCCTGAAGGGAGTATTTTATTGTCCAGTCTAACAATTATATATATAGAGACGCATATTTTTTGCCATTAGGGGGAGAAAGTCAAAAGTTTAAATAATTCCAAGAAAATGTAATATATTGAACTTGAAGTTCATAAGAGAATATATGTACAAGTATGGTTGAACCTGAAGTTCATAAAATCATTATCTTGCAATATCTAACAAGTAATTGTCATACGTGTTTATTGATCACAAAGAAGTGACTAAGTCGTGTATTACTTGACATCATACACATAACATAAAGTACTGGAGATCTCCATAGGATAACATATATTTGAGTTGATCTCACGCCAGAAGCGTGGACAAGAACATATATTATTATTTGTTGAAAAACGTTAGTCACTTATTGCACCTCATTATTCCTGAAGAATATAAACCTGGTAAAATAAATGCAGCTACTAAACAAAAGATGTTCCGAGAATACAGAATGGTAAAATCCTATGTTTTGGGAAACGACGAGGATTTGATTATTATTGACATAAAACTAATTGCAATCAACTATATATGTTGATACGAGAGATATTAAATAATTATTAAAATTATTGTCGACAATTTATTCGTCTTCTTAATAGCATGCTATCTCAAGAGGAAAATTGGATCCAAAACCTATGATATTATAAGAATGCCAGAAACATTTGTATTTGATATAAATAAAAGAAGACGAACAATGTAGAATAAACTGGCTGAATAAATATATTATTAAGACCTGTAGTCCTGATTTCTGAAACTATATCCCTCAATGATACAAATAGAAATCACAATAACAATGTGATACATTGTAAAACGATGAGTAATATAAGGGTATTCGCAGGACCCAACATCCATAGTGATGTTACTCATTCTCTCGTAATATTAGTAATACGTTTTGTTACATGATCAATATAATATGCATATAAGATATGTTGTGTGTTTAAAGTTTTAAAAGTCACTTAATATTGGTACTTATTATATGAGAGTCCCTGAAGGACAAAGATGACAAAGTATATTATATAATGACAAGAATCAAAAGATGCACTATACAAAGATCACACTATATGAAGAAACATGTAAGAGTGTACATATGATCTCTTCAATGAAAGTCATCCCGAAGAATGATACGAAGTTGATCTTAGTCGGCCATATGTTTCACCCAATAATAAAATTTATTATTATTTATTACATGCTTATGACTTGATGTCATAGGACCTCCAGCAAAGTTATTGAAAACCTGTGAAATATTAAAGGACAGATTTTTGAAATAAATGACTAGAGAAAAATCAATTGTTTTTCGGCCTGAAGTTCGAACATTCTCCAGAAGAGAATTGGTACGATGATTCAATTATAGAAAGAGAATATTGTAGAAAAATATTCTACTAAATGCTCACCTTGAAAGCACACTAACAAATGACATCTATTGTATATCGACAAAAATCAAATTGTAATAGGACCTGAAGTTCCTTATCAGAACATCATGAACCTAATAAGGTTCACAGTGAATGTTTTATCTAAGCATAATGTTCCTCTGAAAACATTTAGATGACGTTCAAGGATTTACAAATTTCTAGTCATGCGATAAAAAATTACATTAGTGATGTTTCATACATGTCCGATCTACATCAATTATTATCACAAACTATTTGGTGTCATTATGTGGAGTCATTACAATTTTATGCAAGTTGGTACGTGAATCAATTATTGATTCTTACATTCTCATATCGCTGTGACATTAATATAAATATGAGACATATTTAAAATGTTCATAAGTAATATCTTTTGAAGTAACATATTCATATTTTGTAAAAGTTGTCATAATTTGTGTTACTCCCAGTATATCATTTGATAAAAATTGCAAACATATTTCACAATCTTATTATCTAAATGAAATATAGTAAATATCTATTAAATCTGTTAAACTATGATGTATTTGTTTATTGAATCTCCTTGCATTTTTGTGTTGAAGAACTTTGTATAATATATTCGTAACTTTGGTAAACTACGAACAGGGGGAGCGGATTTTATTTATCGTCTCTGAAGGACGGATATCCCTGAAGGATAAAACCCGGAAGGCTTGTAGTTGCACTCTTTTCCTTTTTTCCAATTTTTGTGCTACAATGTTTTATTGGTTAAAAGTTTTTAAAGAGGTAGCTTGTGCAATTTTGTTAGCGTATGTTATGATTTTTTTTACTTAATTTTTCCCACAACGTTTTGTACCAAGGTCTTTAACGAGACATAAACATAACACATATTGTCTAAGGAAGAGTTACAAATGTATGTTGAATTGAGGGAGAGAATTATACGTTGTACTCTTTTTTCTTTCACCAAGTTTTTGTTCCACAGGGTTTTACTCGACAAGGTTTTTAATGAGGCAGACTGATCAAGTGACAACTTTGCAGATATATTCACAAAGTCGTTGCCTACCAGAGATTTTGAACAACTTGTGTTTCAAGATTGGTGTTCAACAACTTATGTTGATATAAGGAGGGGGATTATACGCTCTGCACTCTTTTTTCCTTGACTAAGTTTTTTATCCCAATGTGCTTTCTCAGTAAGGTTTTAAACAAGGCAGACTGAAAAACATATAGGTGAAGATCCAAGAGGAGTGTTATGAAATTATGGATGCTTCACCTTCTCGTCCCATAGCTTCATCAACATCTCACATTCTCATTTGTAACTCTTGTAACATACACTTTTTCATTTGTTTCCTTTAGCTTATAAATATGAGACTATAATACTTTGGTGCTGAGAAATACAATAATTATTCTCCTTGAATCTTCATTTTCTTTGTTCTTTATTCTATTATTTTATAACAAAACCTTAATTAATATTTAAAGGGCCTAATTATTAAAGTAAATTTATTAGGCTGATAATAGCATTAATAGTAACGTTTTGTTAGTGAGGTTGTTTCAAGAAAAAACACGTGAAGAAAAACAAAGTCCATCTACACACTCCAATGCGTAGCAGAACTGGAGAAGTTGTACTATACATCAGAAAACGCAAAACCACCTAAGAATTCAAATGAAAAACCAGAAATACCTGCCCACTAAAACGACCATACACACCATCCCAGTAAAACCACCGTACCCAATGTGGTGCGGCTACCACGTGGTGCGTCGAAAACCAGGTGGATTCCAGCGTATCATCTGGAGATCTTTTTTTAATGGGAATCATTAGTTCTATGCACATGCTACACATGTTTAAATGATAATAATAACCGTAATTTTTTATATAATAAAAAATAAATTCAAATTTCGAATTTTAGGATTTTAGGTTTTTTTTTCTTTCGAAAATTACTCCGATCGTGGTTCACATCTGCGATCCGTCCCTCCAAAAAAAATTTTTTTTGACAGATCGCGGGTGTAACCAGACTATAGTATTAGGAATTGAGCGTGAAAATAAAAATAAAATACAAGAAACAATTTGTAATGGATGTTCTAAACAATTTACGTCAACCTAGATGAGCATAAATTGTGGAGCAAATAAAATCGGAATATTGATGGCTAATTAAGTGAACAGTTATAACCAGATTGTCATATTAAGCGTTACCATTGACTAATATCCTAATAACATTGTAACAATTTTGTAAATCAGTGATTTAAACAACTTGACATTCAGATTATGACTTCTACCATTGTTTGTTCTGCATCGCAAACACAATTTTTTTTTGCATATAGACCAAAAGTATACGAATTAAAATAAAAACATGTTAACCAAGAATGTAAAAGTAACCGCCGCACTAACACATGTTAAAACACAATTAAAATTTTTAAAAAAATAATTACAATTACAAAACATATTTTGAAAACAAATATAATAAAAAACATAATTTAAATAATTTAAAAAAAATCAAAACATAAAATACTACAACTAAAATCCGTGTCTTTTTTATTTTTCTTTTATTGTTTTCATTTTATGTTTTTTAAAATCATTTTAACTATGTTTTATATATATATATATTTCAAAATATGTTTTCTAAATTTTATAAATTTTTAAAATTGGTAACGTTGTCAAAAATTCGTAAGGTGAATACACATTACAAACAGTTTTGGAGGTCGATAATGCAAAAAATTAAAAACACAATTACTTTCTTTTACATATTTATAAAAATTAGAAAACATATTTTCAAGTATATATATATATAAAACTTAGTTAAAATGATTTTAAAAAATCATAACATAAAATATAAAAAATAAAAGAAAATAAATAAAGTCACATATTTTAGTTGTGGTGTTTTATGTTTTGATTTTTTTAAATCATTTTAACTATGTGTTTTTTGTTATATTTGTTTTCAAAATATGTTTTGTAATTGTTATTATTTTTAAAAAAATAATAATTGTGTTTTTAATTTTTTGTTGTATCGACCTCCAAGACTGTTTGTAATGTGTGTACACCTTACGAATTTTCGATAACGTTACCAATTCTTTGTTTCAATTAGTTTTAGTGTTTGTTTAAAATTTAGTTGTAAATAATTTCTTATTTTCGTTAAGAAATTTTATTTTTTTATTGTATAAAATACTGTAACATTTCAATACGCCCAGTTATCGACGTGATTTAGATGTCGATTTTTGGAAAAATTAAAAACAAATTGTAAAAAATTTAAAAAATAATATCAATTAAAAAAGATTACAAATAATTACAATAAAAAAGAAAAACAGAAATAAAAAATAAAGCTAAAACAGAAAACTTAAAAAATAATTTATTTTAAAAAAAAATCACGAATCGCGAATCGCGGTTAGGAATTTATTGTATAACCAGACTATAGTATTAGGAATTGAGCGTGAAAATAAAAATAAAATAAAATAAACAATTTGTAATGGATGTTCTAAACAATTTACGTCAACCAGATTGTCATATTAAGCGTTACCATTGACTAATATCCTAATAACATTGTAACAATTTTGTAAATTAGTGATTTAAACAACTTGACATTCAGATTATGACTTCTACCATTGTTTGTCCTGCATCGCAAACACAATTTTTTTTTTGCATATAGACCAAAATCAAGAATGTAAAAGTATACGAATTAAAATAAAAACATGTTAACCATGTGGACAAAATATTTAAACTTAAATAAATGTTGGTATATTTTTATTTAAAACTATACAAATAAATCAAAAATCAACTAAATAAATAATAATAATAATAATATATGCAGTATTAACCCGTATACAATGAACTTAAATCGTAACTACGTTTTATATTTGTAAAATATATCGACACCAAAAGACTTAAATGACAGTTAACTAACAAAACAAAATTAACTAACATAAAAAACAAACTTAATATCAAATAACCAAAACCCAAGTATTAAACAGTTGTTCAAAACAGGTCAGCAACGTTAGCCGGAAGCTCCTCAACCACGACATTGTAAAACTTTTGAATATCAAACATCTTCTCGTCGTCGCGGGTAACAAAGTTGATGGCAACTCCCTTCCTTCCAAACCGACCGCTCCGTCCAATACGGTGTAGGTAATTCTCAGGTTTAGTCGGCAAGTCGAAGTTTATAACCAACGAAACCTGCTGCACGTCGATACCGCGAGCAAGCAAGTCAGTGGTGATAAGCACACGAGAGGAACCGGACCGGAACTCGCGCATGATGACATCTCTGGTGTTCTGGTCCATGTCGCCGTGGGTGGCTGAAACCGTATGGTCCCTGCTCCTCATCTTGTCGGTTAGCCAATCGACTTTGCGGCGGGTGTTTGTGAAAATGACACTCTGGGTTATGGCCAATGTTTCGTAAAGATCGCAAAGAGTTTCTAATTTCCACTCTTCCTTCTCAACATTGACATAGAATTGCTTAATACCCTCAAGTGTAAGTTCATCTCTCTTTACCAGAATCCTCACTGGCTTGTTCATGAATTTCTTTGTAATTTCCAAGGCTTCTGGAGGCATTGTAGCAGAGAAAACTCCGACCTGAACTTTCTTTGGCAGTTGCTGGAATATGTCATATATCTATAACACAAAAATAAACAATGTCAGAACAAATTAAGGACCTGATTCGTTTAAAAATGTATTTTGAAATATTTCTTTGATTCTTTAATTTTGTCAACGACAAGCCAATTCAAAAGCAAAATTTTCCAAAGTACATTTTCTATAATTTTTGAGTGATGCATAAAAACACGGTTTTGAAACTTATTTCAAAATTTCAAAGGCATGAGTTTATTACACATGAAAATTATTTTTTATTAGAAAAACGAAATTGAAGTTAATTAATCGAAACCATATTTTTGGCCAAAATCAGAATGTTCAAAACTCAGCTATCCAAACATCAAATTAAACTTTTAAAAACTCCATTCTTAAATAATCAAAATTTTGTTCAAAACCATATTTTCGAGGCCTATCCTAAATTGTTTTCATGTGTGAAAGTTAATACAAATATGAAACCTAGCTATATATCTTGCCAAAGAGAAATTGTAGAGCAAATAATATAGAGAAATTAAAAAAGTACCTGGTCCTTGAAGCCTCGAGAGAGCATCTCATCAGCCTCATCCAACACGAACATCTTGATGCAGTGGGTGCGGAGAGTGTAACATCCTCAAAACAGCGGAATTTTTTTAAATTTATAAACACTCAATCAACAGAGGATATTACGCAATAAAAGGGACACAGGTGCACCAACATATATATAATATATATCTGAACATCAGAGTATACAAAAGTTGTGATTACATCAAAAGCATATACAAAGGAAGCAGTAATCACACGACCTCAACTGAGAGAAAGCTGGATCCGGTAGCAGCGCTCCTCTCCTCGGTCACCACCCCCTAACGCCGATCACGGCCTGAAAGTAAACATGCAACAATGTCTGAGTTTCCAAAAGGAAACCCCGTATGCCAAGACTCTAAATGCATAAATAAAATCATCCTAGCATGCAGTTCTACTCAACAAGAAAAACATCTCAACACGCCCAACACTAGGGCACACTACTGGTACGGGGCTCCAGGTCTAATGTCAACCAACCGCCGCACCCACCACAGTCACGGGGCTCCAGGTCTAATCTCAACCAACCGCCGCGACACACTCGTCGCCAAGCTGGGCTCCAGGTCTAATCTCAACCAACCGCAGCTACCACGACACGACCAAGGGCTCCAGGTCTATTTTCAACCAACCCGAACGTATAAGGGCTCCAGGTCTAATTTCAACCAACCCCTACACGCGGTCCTTGCTCAGGCTCCAGGTCTAATTTCAACCAACCCGAACGCACTACGGAGCTCCAGGTCTAATTTCAACCAACTCCGTACAGACTAGCTGGGCTCCAGGTCTAATTTCAACCAACCACAGCTCTCACACAGTTACGGGGCTCCAGGTCTAATTTCAACCAACCACCGCAACACCCCAATTCTAAGCTGGGCCTCAGGCCTATTTCAGCCAATCCCAAGCTCACACACGGTTACGGGGCTCCAGGTCTAATCTCAACCAACCACCGCAACCCTCGTGCACCTAGCACACTTGCAGGAAGAACATCGGCACCTAGCACACTTGCCGGAAGAACATCGGCACCACGACTTGCCCAACATGGGCAACCAAGACCATAGCACCTCCATAGTGCAAAACAGGACACAAACGGTCGCCGAACCAAAAGTCTCGGTCGACCGAATCAAGCAAATACAGGGCAATCCACTTCGACCGGCACTCCATCGGTCGACCGACTCCCAACACCACACTCGTTCGGTCGAACCCAAATCAAGGGACGGTCGACCGTTTAGATGGTCAACTCCCGGTTCAATGAACAAAACGACCAATTGGTCGACCGCCAAAGGGGTATTGGTCGACCGCCAAAGGGGTCCCGGTCGACCGAAAGTCACCAGGGAACAAATCCCACAACACCACAACGAATTCGGTCGAACGCCGAGCACATCTCGGTCGACCAAATCTGTCCTGGGAATAATCCCTCACACGCACCATGAATTCGGTCGAACGCCGAGCACACCTCGGTCGACCGAATTCCACCAGGGCGTTCCCCACGCTCAGCGCACAAGTCCGGTCGACCGAACCCTCATTCGGTCGAACCGATCACTATGCTCACTTAAGTCACGGTCGGACGAAAATCAACGAGCGGTCGACCGTTTAGATGGTCTAAGCCCCCAACCGACTTAAGACAGTGCATACGGTCGACCGGCAAAGGGGACCCGGTCGACCGAATCTCTCCAGACTTGCCTTCTATGCACAATCGATCGACCGCCCCACATGCATCGTTCGACCGATTTGAGGCAGAGCCCGAATTCTCTTCACGAACGGTCGACCGTTTGCACAAACCGGTCGACCGATCAGGCAGTGAAATCTGCTGCATGTTTACTCGCGACGAGCCGAACGGCCTACCGTCGACTTCCAAATACTCATGGTAATTAAGTGAGCGAGCTTGACATACCTAAAGGTCTGAAGAGACCTTAGAAGAACCACAACGACACCTCCACAAGCACGTCTCCCCAAATCACGATCCGTCGACGAACCTCGCATCCAAACGACGATCAACCGCCTCCTCGACGATCCACAACACCACACTACCTCCGGCCACCTCCACAATCCAACCACAACCACCACAACCCGAGTGAGGTCAAGAGAGAGAAACCAAAACGAGCCGAGAGAGTAACACTCACCTCAAACCACCAACTCCCTGGAGCCGATCTTCGCCTCGCCGGAGAACACCACCACCACGCCGGATCACCACCTCTGAGGTAGAGAGAGAGTGAGCAAAGGGAGAGAGAGTCGTGAGTTAAGAGAGAGAGAGAGCTCACCATATAAATATCTCCTCTTCCTCCAATCTCAACCATCCATTCCACCTCTCCATCTCAACCACACATCCACCCATCTTCAATCCAAGCCCTCCATCCATCTCCTCTCAATCTCAACCATCCATCTTTAATCTCCTCTAATCACCACCTAATCAACCACAAAGCACTATTAGGATTAGGCTAGAATCCTACAATCCACCATCCTAAAAGAATTTCGTCCTCGAAATTAAAACTGAAGCTCACCAAACAACTCCAAGAACTCCTTCCGAACCTCCTCCTCGATCTCCCAAGTTGCCTCTCGCTCACTGTGGTGGTGCCACCTGACCTTCACCATCGGAATGGTCCTCCTCCTCAACTGATGCTCCATCCGATCCACAATCTCAACCGGTCTCTCCTCAAGAGACAAATCCTGACGGATCTCTGGAACCTCCAACTGAATCACATGAGAAGGATCCGCTACGTACTTCCTCAACATCGAAACATGGAAGACGTTGTGAAGACCCGAAAACTGCGGCGGCAACGCAACCCTGTAGGCGACCTCTCCAACCCGATCGAGAATCTCAAATGGCCCGACATACCTCGGACTGAGCTTCCCCTTCTTCCCGAATCTCATCACTCCTCGAGATGGTGAAATCCTCAGGAAGACATGGTCACCTGCCTCAAAATCTCAGCTCTCGCCTACGCCTATCCGCATAGCTCTTCTGCCTGCTCCGAGCCATCGCTAATCTCTGCCTGATCATATCCACCTTCTCAGCATACATCTGCACAATCTCAGGACCAACTAGTTGTCTCTCGCCTACATCACTCCAGCATACTGGTGATCTACACGGTCTCCCGTACAGGGCCTCGTACGGTACCATCCCAATACTCGAATGGTAGTTGTTGTTGTAGGCGAACTCGATCAATGGCAGATGCTCATCCCAATGACCTGCCCAATCCAGAGTACACGCTCGCAACATATCCTCTAGCGTCTGGATGGTCCTCTCAGACTGACCGTCTGTCTGCGGATGGAATGTCGTACTGAACTTCAATCGTGTCCCTAAGGCCTGCTGCAAACTCCCCCAGAATCTGGAAGTGAACCTCGGATCTCGATCCGAAATAATACTCACGGGCACCCCGTGCAGTCTGACGATCTCCTCAATATACAACTTAGCTAGACCCTCCAGAGGTAGAGTGGTCCGGATAGCTAAGAAATGCGCCGACTTGGTCAGTCGATCGACTATAACCCAAATCGCGTCATGGAATCCTCTCGTCTTCGGCAGCCCGGTGACAAAATCCATCATCACGTGCTCCCACTTCCACTCTGGAAGCTCGATCCTCTGCATCGGCCCTGCAGGTCTCTGGTGCTCAATCTTCACATGCTGACAAATCAGACATCTGCCAACAAACTCTGTGATCTCCGTCTTCATCCTCTTCCACCAGAAATTCCTCTGAAGATCTCTAAACATCTTCGTGCTGCCCGGGTGGATCGAATAACGAGATCTATGTGCCTCCTCCAGAATGTCTTGCCTCAGGTCTCCTCCCTTCGGCACCCAGACACGGCCCCTGAACCTCAGTCCACCATCAACCCCAACACTGAAGTCTGACCCATCTCTGACAGCTAACTGTAACAACCCCGCTAACTCATCATCAGTACTCTGAGCCTGAACAATACTCGAGACCAACTGCGGCTCCACTCTCAGCCCGGCGATCACTGCACCTCGCGACTCATCGGTGAACGGTCTCCACTCGGTCAACGCCTCAAGCAGCTTCCACTCCTCGATACAAAGACCTGCTGCGGTGACCTCCACTTTCCTGCTCAAAGCATCAGCAACCGAATTCGCCTTCCCCGGATGGTACGAGATGGTGAAATCATAATCCTTAATCAGCTCGAGCCATCTGCGCTGCCTCATATTCAGCTCCTTCTGCGAAAATAGATACTTCAGGCTCTGATGGTCCGTGAACACCTCGAATCGCTCGCCATACAAATAATGTCTCCAAGTCTTCAGAGCGTGCACCACTGCCGCCAGCTTCAAATCATGAGTGGGGTAGTTCCTCTCGTGCACCTTCAACTGCCTCGAAGCATATGCAACCACCTGCCCGTGCTGCATGAGTACGCATCCCAGTCCAATGCTTGACGCGTCACTGTAAATCACAAATCCACCACTGCCACTGGGAAGTGTCAGAACTGGAGCAATCGTCCGCCGACTCTTCAGTTCCTGAAAACTGTCCTCGCACTTCTGGGACCACACGAACTCGACGCCCTTCCGCGTCAGAGCCGTCAACGGCGAAGCCAACCTCGAGAAATCCTGGATGAAACGACGATAATAACCTGCCAGACCCACAAAGCTCCTGACCTCTGCCACACTCGTCGGGGCTCTCCACTGTGTAACGACCTCAACCTTCGCTGGATCTACAGAAATCCCATCACCTGACACGATGTGTCCCAAGAAGGCGAGACTGCTCAGCCAGAACTCGCACTTCGACAGCTTGGCATACAACTGATGATCCCGCAAAATGCCAAGTACAACTCTCAAGTGCTCTCGATGCTGCTCCACATCTGGCAAGTAAACCAAAATATCGTCCACGAAGACGATCACAAACCGGTCGAGGTACTGACTGAACGTCCTGTTCATCAAATCCATAAACGCTGCAGGCGCGTTCGTCAACCCAAACGGCATCAGCAGAAACTCGTAATGCCCGTACCTCGTTCTGAAAGCTGTCTTCTGCACATCTGCCTCTCTGATCCTCAGCTGATGATAACCGGATCGCAGATCAATCTTCGGGAACATCTGCGCTGACTGCAACTGGTCAAACAGGTCCTCGATCCTGGGCAAGGGATACGGATTCCTCACGGTAACCTTGTTCAACATCCTGTAATCTATACACATCCGCAGTGATCCATCCTTCTTCTTCACGAAGAGTACCGACGCTCCCCAAGGCGAGACACTGGGGCGGATAAACCCCGTATCCATCAGATCCTGCAACTGCATCTTCAGCTCTGCCAGCTCCGCAGGTGCCATCCGATACGGCGCCTTCGACTGCGGCGTAGTCCCAGCTACCAAGTCGATCCCAAACTCAATCTCTCTGTGAGGCGGCAACCCAGTGACATCATCTGCAAATACATCTGGGAACTCTCGAACAATCTCAATGTCTTCTAATCTCCTCGCCTCTGGATCTGGAACTACCAAAGTGGCCACGAAAGCTCTGCAACCCTGCTGCAACAACTTCTGTGCCCTCACTGCTAATATGATCACTCGGCCTCCTCTATCTTTCGTCCCCCTGATCAGCACATCAGGTAGACCCTTCCTCGGGATAAGAATCTTCTCCCGGCACAAAACTCGCACATCCTACTGGGACAGCCAATCCATCCCCAATATGACGTCGAAGTCCTCCATCGGCAACAAGATCAAGTCAGCCGGAAACTCCTGATCTCCCGAAACAATCGTGGCGCTGGGGAGGAAGCTCCCCACCATGCCCACCAGACCCAAGGGTGTGCTGACTTCCAACGTGGCAGTCAACATCGCAGGGGTACGACCCAATACGCTCGCAAATCGCTCCGAGATAAACGAGTGTGTGGCCCCACAATCAAACAGCACTCTCGCACTCAACCCAGCAACAAAAAGCGTACCTTCCACCACCGAGTTGGCGTCTCTCGCCTCATCCGCCTGGATGGTAAAAACCCGTCTAGTCCTCTGACCCTGCTGTCGTTGCGGCGCAAAAGGTCGGCGACCCCCGCCTCAGCCACCTGCCGGCTGTCCCGGCTGCCTGCTGGACCCGCCTGGCCTACTCGGACAATCTCTCATGAAATGGCCTGGCTTGCCACACCCGTGGCACACTGCGCGGCCCCAACACTCTCCAGAGTGAACTCGGCCACAACCTCTGCACGCCTCTGGCTGGCGTGATCCATCTCCTCCGATTCGGGGCCTTTTGCCCGGGTTCCCTGCTATTGGAGCACCCGGACGTCCACTGACCTTCCCCGGTGCTCTCCTGGCCTCAGCATAATTCTGCTGGTAATCCTGATCAATGAGCGTCGCAAATCTCACCGCATCAGCCAACGTCTGCGGCATACTGTAGGTCACCTGAGTACGAAGGTGTTTCCTCAGCCCCCGTATGAACTTCCTCGCCCTGTGCAGCGGCGTCACACAGATCTCCGGACAGTAACGCTCCAGCGCGTTGAACCTCCGGGTATACTCAGCCAGGGTCGCCTCTCCCTGCTCGAGAGCCATAAACTCCTCTCGCCTCCCATCTCTGACATGCTCTGGGAAATACTGCTCGTTGAACTCCCGCAGGAATTCCTCCCAGCTGACCTCAGTCCTGCCCTCAAATACCACTGCAGATGTGGTCCTCCACCAGTTGGACGCGTCTCCGCCCAACACATAATCTGCCAAGCCTGTCTGCCTCTCAGGCGGGCACTCAATCGCCTGCAGGATCTCCTGAATCTTCAGGACCCAATCCTCCGCAGCCTCAGACTCTCCTCTACCGTCAAAGGTAGGCGGGTGATGTCTCATAAAGTGGTCGAGCATCGCTCCAGCCGCTGCTGGCTCTCCTCTGCCTGACTGGCGATCCAACATCGCTCCGAGTCGCCCCACTGTGTCATAGAGCATCCGCCGCTCCTCTGCCCAGTCCGCGCCCCCAGTCTCATCGGTGGTGCTACGGTCCCGTGGGGGAGGTCTCACGCGTCTCGGAGGCATCTACACACAAAGAACAGCACACATCAAAACCATGAATGCATGAACTAATGCAGACTCTAAAACTCTAAGGGTGGTTTCTTTGGATAAGGACACTGGAACCGACCGCTCTGATACCAAGTTGTAACATCCTCAAAACAGCGGAAATTTTTTAAATTTATAAACACTCAATCAACAGAGGATATTACGCAATAAAAGGGACACAAGTGCACCAACATATATATAATATATATCCGAACATCAGAGTATACAAAAGTTGTGATTACATCAAAAGCATATACAAAGGAAGCAGTAATCACACGACCTCAACTGAGAGAAAGCTGGATCCGGTAGCAGCGCTCCTCTCCTCGGTCACCACCCCCTAACGCCGATCACGGCCTGAAAGTAAACATGCAACAATGTCTGAGTTTCCAAAAGGAAACCCCGTATGCCAAGACTCTAAATGCATAAATAAAATCATCCTAGCATGCAGTTCTACTCAACAAGAAAAACATCTCAACACGCCCAACACTAGGGCACACTACTGGTACGGGGCTCCAGGTCTAATGTCAACCAACCGCCGCACCCACCACAGTCACGGGGCTCCAGGTCTAATCTCAACCAACCACCGCGACACACTCGTCGCCAAGCTGGGCTCCAGGTCTAATCTCAACCAACCGCAGCTACCACGACACGACCGAGGGCTCCAGGTCTATTTTCAACCAACCCGAACGTATAAGGGCTCCAGGTCTAATTTCAACCAACCCCTACACGCGGTCCTTGCTCAGGCTCCAGGTCTAATTTCAACCAACCCGAACGCACTACGGAGCTCCAGGTCTAATTTCAACCAACTCCGTAGAGACTAGCTGGGCTCCAGGTCTAATTTCAACCAACCACAACTCTCACACAGTTATGAGGCTCCAAGTCTAATTTCAACCAATCACCACAACACCACAATTCTAAGCTGGGCCTCAGGCCTATTTCAGCCAATCCCAAGCTCACACACGGTTACGGGGCTCCAGGTCTAATCTCAACCAACCACCGCAACCCTCGTGCACCTAGCACACTTGTCGGAAGAACATCGGCACCACGACTCGCCCCACACGGGCAACCAAGACCATAACACCTCCATAGTGCAAAACATGACACAAACGGTCGACCGAACCAAAAGTCCCGGTCGACCGAATCAAGCAAATACAGGGCAATCCACTTCGACCGGCACTCCATCGGTCGACCGACTCCCAACACCACACTCGTTCGGTCGAACCCAAATCAAGGGACGGTCGACCGTTTAGATGGTCAACTCCCGGTTCAACGAACAAAGCGACCAATCGGTCGACCGACAAAGGGGTCCCGGTCGACCGAAAGTCATCAGGGAACAAATCCCACAACACCACAACGAATTCGGTCGAATGCCGAACACATCTCGGTCGACTGAATCTGTCCAGGGAATAATCCCTCACACGCACCATGAATTCGGTCGAACGCCGAGCACACCTCGGTCGACCGAATTCCACGAGAGCGTTCCCCACGCTCAGCGCACAAGTCCGGTCGACCGAACCCTCATTCGGTCGAACCGATCACTATGCTCACTTAAGTCACGGTCGGACGAAAATCAACGAGCGGTCGACCGTTTAGATGGTCTAAGCCCCCAACCGACTTAAGACAGTGCATACGGTCGACCGGCAAAGGGGACCCGGTCGACCGAATCTCTCCAGACATGCCTTCTATGCACAATCGGTCGACCGCCCCACAGACATCGTTCGACCGATTTGAGGCAGAGCCTGAATTCTCTTCACGAACGGTCGACCGTTTGCACAAACCGGTCGACCGATCAGGCAGTGAAATCTGCTGCATGTTTACTCGCGACGAGCCGAACGGCCTACCGTCGACTTCCAAATATTCATGGTAATTAAGTGAGCGAGCTTGACATACCTAAAGGTCTGAAGAGACCTTAGAAGAACCACGACGACACCTCCACAAGCACGTCTCCCCAAATCACGATCCGTCGACGAACCTCGCGTCCAAACGACGATCAACCGCCTCCTCGACGATCCACAACACCACACTACCTCCGGCCACCTCCACAATCCAACCACAACCACCAAAACCCGAGTGAGGTCAAGAGAGAGAAACCAAAACGAGCCGAGAGAGTAACACTCACCTCAAACCACCAACTCCTCGGAGCCGATCTTCGCCTCGCCGGAGAACACCACCACCACGCCGGATCACCACCTCTGAGGTAGAGAGAGTGAGCAAAGGGAGAGAGAGTCGTGAGTTAAAAGAGAGAGAGAGCTCACCATATAAATATCTCCTCTTCCTCCAATCTCAACCATCCATTCCACCTCTCCATCTCAACCACACATCCACCCATCTTCAATCCAAGCCCTCCATCCATCTCCTCTCAATCTCAGCCATCCATCTCTAATCCCCTCTAATCCCCACCTAATCAACCACAAAGCACAATTAGGATTAGGATTAGGCTAGAATCCTACAGAGAGATTGCCTCCTGATCAAGTCGAAAACACGGCCGGGTGTGCCGACAATGACATGTACACCACTAGCAAGAATACGCTGGTCTTCGCGGACGGCGATGCCACCAACGCAGGCATGAACTTTGACACCCTCGTAGTCTCCAAGTGCCCGCATGACTCTCTCAATCTGCTGAGCAAGTTCGCGTGTCGGAGCGACAACTAACGCCTGGCATTCATTGAGTGAGTAGTCGAGTAGTTGCAGTTCCGGAGCAGAAAGTGGCGGTCTTGCCGGTCCCGGACTGAGCCTGCTGTATCACATCAAGCCCCTTGCAGAAGGGGACTATTCCCCTCTGCTGAATTGCAGAAGGTCTCTCGAAACCTATAACACGTACGAACCATATTTTCGTTAGTAATTCAAAAATTAAGAACAGATAAAGGTTAGTTGGATGTAACATCTTTTTTACCATAAGCATAGATTCCGCGTAGTAAGTTCTCCTTCAATGCCATGTCATCGAAAGTTTCGTGGACCTCGTCGTACGATGTGGAGAAGTCCTCGCCTGTGGATTCAAGCCTAGATCATAGAACAATTAATTGCAAAAAAAGAAGACTGTTATTGATATAATCCAAACATAATAATATCTTAAGTAAACAACCAAAACAAAGTCTTACACGTCATTCATCTTGGAGTCATACTGACGAGCATCAAATTGAGATCCTTCGGCTGCCATAACTGCAACAAAAAAGCATGTAATAACATAAATTTCATAAAAAAGTAGATCTTTTAAGAAGCAAAAGTTAAAAAACCGAAAATAATATATGGCCAAAATCATGTACCTAAATTTACAAAATCAGCCTCACAATAAGATTAGGAACTCGTCATGCACATTCACCAATTGCAACCAATTTATGAGACAGAGAAATTGCAATTGTGTAGCAGAGTGTGATTATTATTCAAGAAATTGAGGCATTTGTTTACTAGTTTAATATAGTAGGATTATAAACACATCACCACACCATGAAATTGAAAGAGAGATCACAAAGGCAAAGTGCATTATCTTAATTTCATTACCAAGCTAATATAATCAAGTATAATAATCATAAACATTAGAACAAGTTAAAGAAAATAAAAATTAGAAAACACAAATAACAAAAGAGAACATTGCCCAACTCCAACACAAAGTCATTTAAACAAAAAAGAGAGTAATCATCTATTAGCCTTTCTAACAACCCTATCTCGAATTTAACAAACCAGATCGACCAACCATAAACATTATCACCACTTAGAGAACACAAAATCATTTAAACGAACAAAAAAATAGAGTAATCATATATTAGCCTTCCTAACACAATAAAAAGCCCGCCTATCGGCTTTCCCAAACACCAACCGACATACAAAAACAACACTCACCTTCGAAACGACGATCCGGTCTAAAATCCAAAAACCGAAACCAACAAAATCAAAATCATATATAGAAACCTCAACATTACAAACCTTATAAAATTCACCACCCAAGCAAAACTCCCTTATCAAACTATAAATACATACAAAAGGAAACTTAAGCAAGGCAAAGTAACGAAAATTACCTGATCGTTGAAGTAAGAATTGAAACTTAGAAACTAAAATCTTTAGTAGAGGGGGTGTTGTGGGACTAGAGGTTTAGTTGGCGACCTATTTATAGGCTTTGGCGGGAGGAGCTGTAACGCCCCGAGCCCGGACAACTGATCACCCGCCCGAACCTGGTGCGTTAAGATACGATCCACGATCCTGACCGCTGCGCATTCTGATATTTAAATCCATCTGATAGGCCCATTATTAATCTGAAAAATATAATCAACAATTTGTGAGCTCGACAGCCCGCAAGTACCAACCATCAATCAATCAGAATCATAATCATGTGGAAAATAATACAGAATATGACATTCAGTCAATAAGCACAATCAAGAGGCATGCATCACAAATAAAATGCATGCATATCAATTTGAAACCCCCATTCAGATTCGACCACATCTTGTGCTTCTGAAATCTATCAATCTGTCAGATGCACACCTGGTAGCTCCACACTAACGACAGACAGCCCTTTCCTCTCTCGGGTGGCTCCACGCTGTCCGTTAGACAGCTCTTTCCTAAGTTGCTCTGCTAGAAACATACACACAGCCACATGACATGTCGACCGAAACACCACCATGCAATCATATATATGCATATCCATAAAATCAATATTAATGCTCAACATGCATGCAACTACGAATATCAAGAGAGACAGACATGATATGAAACTGAAGAATAACGAATCAATACTTGCCTCAAAATCTCCATCTTTTTCTTCTCAATATTCTTCTCAAAATTCCATCTTCTCCTAAAACCACACAATCATCCAACAATCTTAATTAGTCCATTAAGATATTTGATTATTACCTCAACTAAAAAATTCAGGATATTACAGGAGGAACCGTAACCGAACGTGTTTTTTAATAATATAATAATCGCAACCGAATGTTAGAAGGTGTTGCGATTTTTTTTCTAAAGAAAAAGAATTTTAATAATAAACGCAATCGAATTAAATGCCTCTCCTCTAGTCGGGGGAGAGAACGGGTAAATAGCTTAAATTTCAAAGAAAATCGTTCTTCTCACAATAGTAATCATGCAATTTCTTAATATTATTGTTTCTTTGAAATTTAGATATCATTAATTGATAATAATTAACCTTTCTAAATACCGAACCAGTTCTTATTCTATAGTTCCCATAAACTTGTACAACAACTACTCCTTACTAAATTCCATGAGATTCTCATTTTATAGTTTCTTTTCACTTAAGTTTTCAAATCAATTGTTTAAAACCTAATTTATAATCACTTTAAAATTTTGTTTTTGAATAAATATATTGTAAGAAATTAAAGTCTAATTTCTTTTTATCTAAGATTCATACATTATTGGAAACTAAAAAAACTCAACAGATATAGTATTAAGGAGCAAATTCCAATTTCTTCTCATCTTCGATTCTTACATTATTAAAAATTGAAAAATCAATAAATATAGTTTTAAGGAGCAAAAGTCTAATTTCTTCTCATTTTTTGCAATACTAGAAATTTCAAAAAGCTATGATTGAAGCTTGAATTCTCCAAAGTCCAAACTCTGCAGAATATTGAAAAGATCAAAATATTGTTTGGACGAAAGCCTTTAGACTTGAAATAAATCTCAACTAAATGGGTCCAAATGACATTAATATAGAGATATAAGGCTGATTTGGTGCCTGGGGATTTTCTTAACACTGTTGCCTGTAATTTCCATGGGTTTACTTCTGAGTTGTGACAAATCAAAAACCACAAATTATGAGATGATAGTGGCAATTTAAAGTAATTTAGAGCTTTTTTTGCAAATTCTTAATTTATTTACAAATTTGACCGCAGAGAATTCTTTCAATCTTTATTAAACTTGATTAGTCCGAAAAAAGGGCAAATCAGCCTTATATTATTAACCAAGATCTTTTGGTTACAGACTTTAAAGTAAATTGATAAAAATTATCAACTATGGGAAATTATTTCCTTTTATTATGGTTTCCAATTTCCAAATTCCAATCTTAACATTTTCCCCAAACAAAATTATAAACTTGAGAAAGTGGTTCTTCAATAAATGTAGGTTTATGGAGGAAAAGTGCAATTCTTCTTGTTCAACATTCTTACATTATTAAGGAAAATTTTCGAAAACTTGTGATTGAAGTTGCATTCCTCCCGAGTTCAAAATCCTCGGCCTCGGGCTTAGTTTTGGGTTGACTTTAGGCTATGACGATATTCTTGTACTTCTGGTCCAGGTCTAATATCAGGTCAGAACTTTGTTCAAGTGTGATATGAGTCCGAGTCAAATAATGATTTTTTTCCCCAATAGGATTTCCATTTGGGATTTTGTTATGATAAACCAAGATTCGCAACCCCGTAGCTCCCTCTCATAATGAGCTTTTGATATAGATTCTTCGTAATTAGTGAAATCGAGATAAATAGACATATAAAATGCTTTCATATTCTACCGACAACCATAATTGGAAAATATTGTTTCTCACAGCAAAAATTACTTAAAATCCCATCGGTATCAGTAGCTATTTCTGTGTTTGACATTGATAATTTTTTGTAATACATCCTGTAACATTTTTCTGTGTTTGACTCTGATAATTTTCTTTAACACATCTTATAACATTTTTGGGTTTTCAAGCACGTAATATCTCATAAAAATTTATTAAGTTATGCTATAGCACACGTATGTTTTTTGTTTTAATCAATTTTATTGAATTACATTTTAATTCAATTTTATAGAATTACAGTAAAAGAACAAAAGTATATTCTCCACTAATATTTTGCCACTCATACCACTAATTTACAGTATATTATCGAATACAGTAATATTACAGTAAAATTACAGTAAAAGAACAAAAGTATATTTTCTTGTTAATTTTTTAAAGGGTTAATTACAGTTTGACCCCCTGAACTATGCCTTGGTATCACTTTGCCCCCCTGAACTTTCAAAGTTAACAGTTACCTCCCCTAACTTTAATTTTGTAACACTTTGCCCCCTGAACTTCAAAAACTCATTATTTAACACACATTCGACGTTTTTTTTCCTAATTTTTTTGTTGTATCCCTAATACACTCCTAAACCTATATTTACGTGAAAGTTTGGATCGAAACGGAGGTCGGATATGGTTGGAATTTAGGTCGGTTTTTATAGAGGTTCGGTCGCGCATACGTCCTCTCGAATCTCCGTTCGAGCCCCTCTTGCGTCTTCACTATGCCTCCCCGTTCCGGGCCGGGAGCAACGCCTTTTACAAGTCTTCAAGCTCGCGAACAACCCTCGCCGAGCTTGACACCACCTCTCACAATCCGAGAGGAACACTTCGGGTTTTCACCGAAATCCTTGCTTCTTGTCTTGGGCTTTCACCAAGACCCTTGCTCTCTTTACAACAACTGTAACCTTGAGTGGGATTCACTCTCTAATTGAGCACACTTTGAGTAGGATGAGTATATGATCAAATGTGTGAAGTTTAGGCTTATGGAGTGTAGAATTGGGAGCTTTGAGGATTGAGGTTTCTCTCTAATGTATTGGGACAATTGGAGTTGGAGAGTTGTGTTAACAACAAGTCTTGATCCTCTATTTATAAGCTCCTAAGGTATTCTAGCCGTTGGGGATAGATTTGATTGGGTTTTGTGCAAGATACACAAAGCAGAAAATCGGGCTGCAAATCTGTCCAGAACAAGTCGACCGAAACTAGTAAACCGGTCGACCGTTAACTTGATTTCAAAGAGAACGGTCGAACAAAATAATATTCGGTCGGACAAACGAGCTAGAACTTAACTCTACTTAAGTGAATCGGTCGAACCAAAGTATGGGGCGGTCGACCGATAAGGGGATTCGGTTGAGACAAAGGTCAATCGGTCGAACGAGAAATGTGTCGACCGATAGCAGGGAATTTGGTTTCTGAAAATATGTTCAACCGGTCGACCGAAACAAGGTCTTCGTTCGACCGGTTACCGAATGTATTTTGGGGTTAAGTTTTATTTTATACGAATACGACCGTTATAGGAATACGACAAGAAAAATGGTCATATTAAAATCCGGGATCGGTCGACCGAAAAGATAGAACCGGTCGACCGGTAGAGTTCGGTAAAAACACTATGGAGAGTCTGTTATAAACCGGTCGAACTGAGAACTGGTTCGGTCGACCGGTTCACACAGGAAATCTGGGTTGAAGTTTATAAGTGATTTCCGACTAAGGTTTGGGTGATCTAATGAAGTCCAAATAAGGTGAAATTATGTGTGTGACTTCTCTAAGGAACCTAGTGTGTATGTGATATGTTTTTAACTCTTGTATGCTCAATTTACACAAGTTCCTAAGACTCAAAATAAAATCAAGATTACAAGTCTTCATTTAGCTTTATTACAAATCTTGGCTTGATTTCCTTCCTTCCATGAGTCTTGATCACCTGTAGAGGTTAGCACAATACTATATATATGCAATGCAATATGTGTGCTACTCTACATCATCATAATTAAGATTAGGTTAATTAAATCATCAAAACATAGATTAAGGCCAAAAAGCCAACAATCTCCCCCTTTTTGATGATGACAACCTATATCTTAATTCTATCTAAATACATGGAATTTGTATATGTAAACTATGCCTATTAATGCTCCCCCTATGGATGTGCATAGTTTTTGTTCAATTTTATGCCAAATTCCAAGTTACCCCCTTAATTATCTCTCCCCCTTTGACATCCATCAAAAAATAAAAATAAATATGACTTTAAGCATAGAATTTGGATGTCTTGTAATGAAGTTGCTCCCCCTAAATTTTGCACTTCATTACTCTAAAAGATATAATATTTAAGCTCCCCCTATCAATAAGGCTAAATGGAAACAATGAGTATGATTCAAGTTAAGTTCATTTAAGTTTCAACTTAAGCCTTATTCTAACATCCATTTAAAAAAATTGACATTTAAAATCAATGAATGTGGTAAATGATTTGCAATGAATGGGGTAAATGATTTTCAATGAATTGAACTATATGATATGTCAATTAAGCATATGAAGCTAGATTAGAGCTAATTTAACATGAATTGTATAGATAGGAATTTATACCAATGTTGAATTCGAATTTAGCTCCAATCTCATTTGGTGATGCAACCGGATTTGAATTTGACTCTTGAGCTCACCCGGCCACCACCAATCTCCTCCTCAAGCTCCTACAAGAGTAGATTTAGGTACCCAAACAACTTTGGGTCCTTGAATGTTAGCTTTGGGAACCCAAACCATTTTGGTTTTGGGAGCCCACACACTTGAGGAACTATGGTTTACAACTAAGTGCTTTCCATTTAGAGTAGTGTGAGATACATGGTTTTTCAATTTTGCATTGTATCCTAAACCATGTTTTTGCAAAGATTGCCTTTGACTACCTAATAGCATGTTAAGCATCTTAGTTCCATGTGTGAATTTTTCTAGATCTTTTCTTAATTGCACATTGCAAGCTTGAAGATCTAATTGTTCACAATCTATAGGTGTTGCTTTTAATTTTTCAAAATTTGATGCATAATTTTCTAGTTTAGCAACTACCTCATTCTTCTCATTCATGCATGTTTCAATTTGGCTTTGGAGATCTTTGATTAACTTTCTAGCATTCTTGTTTTTATCACAAATGATCTCATATTGTTTAACTAAGTCATGGAATGCATTTTGAAGCTCATCATGTGTATAATTTTCATTATTTGCACTAGAGTTTGAGCTATCACTATAATAAGACTTAGTTGAGCATGAATTACTAGAACAAGAGTTAGAATCTACCTCACTTTGATCTTCAATAGCCATGAAGCATGAGTGAGCCACTTCTCTTCTACTTTGCAAGGAAGAAGACGATGTTGATGGTGATGAAGAATCATCCCATGTAGCCTTGTGTGCTTCCTCCTTCGTTTCTCTTCTCTTGCTCTTCTCCTTTTCTTTTCTCCTCTCCCTTCTCTCCTTTTTCTTCTCCCCTTCTCTTCTCTCATTTTCACTCTCCTCCCTCTCTTTTTCTTTTTCTCTTTTCTCACTTCTTCTACCTCTTCTTTCATTCTTTTCTCCCTTATCCCTCTTGAGGTATTTGAAGAAGTCTTGGGCAAGGACCTCAATGTCCTCTTCTTCCAACCTCCTTGGCTCATCAAAATTTGCATGTAATGCCACCACGGAGTTTTTCTTTGAAGCTTCCTTCTCTCTTCGATGACTCAATTGGAGCTCATAGGCCATGAGATTTCCAATGAGTTCCTCCATCTTTAATTTTGAAAGATCGTGCGATTCTTCGATTGCCACGACCTTATCTTCCCAATCGTTGCTCAATGACCGGATGAATTTTTGAGTCATCTCTCCTTCATTTATCCTTCTTCCAAGAATCAAAAGAGAGTTAGTGATATCGGTGAAGCGAGTGTTCATGTCGCTTATGTTCTCACCGATTTGCATAGAAAATATTTCATATTTATGCATGAGGAGACTTATCCTAGTTTCTTTGGTTTTGCTATCACCCTCATGATGCATTTGTAACCTATGCCATATTTCATTTGCACTTTCACATCTATTGTATTCTCCCTCATTAAGGCCACAATAAATAATATTCATAATTTTTGAATTCATTTCAATTTCTTTCATTTGAGCCCTAGATAGAGAATCTAAATCATCTTCATTTAGGGGTATGTATGGATTTTGAATAAACTTCCAATACTTAAGGTCATTTGATATTAAGAAGATTTTCATTCGATTTTTCCAATAATCGTAATTTGACCCATTAAGCAAAGGAGGCATTGTGGTGCATAAACCCTCTAAGTGATTAGATGTGCTAGCCATGCTAAAAATACGATTAAGTATAGAATTTAGCTAACAAGGCTCTGATACCAAATGTAGGATCGTGTGGGTCTATGGGTCCACAAACTAATCACGATTAAGCTAATCACTAATTTTCTACTTGATTAAGCAAACAAATGCGCAGCGGAATAAACAAACAAGTAGAGAAAGAAAGACAATGCAAACCACAAAGAAGACACGTCGGTTTTTATAGAGGTTCGGCCGCGCCTACGTCCTCTCTTGCAAGCCCCTCTCGAATCTCCGTTCGAGCCCCTCTTGCGTCTTCACTATGCCTCCCCGTTCCGGGCCGGGAGCAACGCCTTTTACAAGTCTTCAAGCTCGCGAACAACCCTCGCCGAGCTTGGCACCACCTCTCACAATCCGAGAGGAACACTTCGGTTTTCACCGAAATCCTTGCTTCTTGTCTTGGGCTTTCACCAAGACCCTTGCTCTCTTTACAACAACTGTAACCTTGAGTGGGATTCACTCTCTAATTGAGCACACTTTGAGTAGGATGAGTATATGATCAAATGTGTGAAGTTTAGGCTTATGGAGTGTAGAATTGGGAGCTTTGAGGATTGAGGTTTCTCTCTAATGTATTGGGACAATTGGAGTTGGAGAGTTGTGTTAACAACAAGTCTTGATCCTTTATTTATAAGCTCCCAAGGTATTCTAGCCGTTAGGGATAGATTTGATTGGGTTTTATGCAAGATACACAAAGCAGAAAATCGGGCTGCAAATCTGTCCAGAACCGGTCGACCGAAACTAGTAAACCGGTCGACCGTTAACTTGATTTCAAAGAGAACGGTCGAACAAAATAATATTCGGTCGGACAAACGAGCTAGAACTTAACTCTACTTAAGTGAATCGGTCGAACCAAAGTATGGGGCGGTCGACCGATAAGGGGATTCGGTTGAGACAAAGGTCAATTGGTCGAACGAGAAATGTGTCGACCGATAGCAGGGAATTTGGTTTCTGAAAATATGTTCAACCGGTCGACCGAAACAAGGTCTTCGTTCGACCGGTTACCGAATGTATTTTGGGGTTAAGTTTTATTTTATACGAATACGACCGTTATAGGAATACGACAAGAAAAACGGTCATATTAAAATCCGGGATCGGTCGACCGAAAAGATAGAACCGGTCGACCGGTAGAGTTCGGTAAAAACACTGTGGAGGGTCTGTTATAAACCGGTCGAACTGAGAACTGGTTTGGTCGACCGGTTCACACAGGAAATCTGGGTTGAAGTTTATAAGTGATTTCCGACTAAGGTTTGGGTGATCTAATGAAGTCCAAATAAGGTGAAATTATGTGTGTGACTTCTCTAAGGAACCTAGTGTGTATGTGATATGTTTTTAACTCTTGTATGCTCAATTTACACAAGTTCCTAAGACTCAAAATAAAATCAAGATT
Organism: Triglochin maritima; assembly: GCA_963682175.1. Lineage (NCBI taxonomy): Eukaryota > Viridiplantae > Streptophyta > Magnoliopsida > Alismatales > Juncaginaceae > Triglochin > Triglochin maritima. Next base: position 34,663,911 of record OY821773.1, on the reverse strand, counting down.
ACAAGTCTTCATTTAGCTTTATTACAAATCTTGACTTGATTTCCTTCCTTCCATGAGTCTTGATCACCTGTAGAGGTTAGCACAATACTATATATATGCAATGCAATATGTGTGCTACTCTACATCATCATAATAAAGATTAGGTTAATTAAATTATCAAAACATAGATTAAGGCCAAAAAGCCAACAATCTGGACCGCCAATTGGCGGTCTATATGGTTTAGAACCGTTTGGTTTTCTTTGTGGGCTTTGCTCGAAGTGTTTGTTGGTCTTTGATGCATCTCGTTGGTTTGTTGGAGCTCCGACCCGAATCCAATTGCTAAAATACTCCCCATGATGGTGTGAAGTATTCTGTTTTGCTCTTAGGTCCCTCTGTCTTGCGTTCAGGTCCTTCTCCCTTGCATCTTGGTCCCCAGATCTCACAATCCAGTCCTTTTTCCCAGCTTTTGGGTCCTTTTATGTTTCATCTCTTCAAACCTATTTATTCCTGAAAACTAAACATAAAACTCATGACATAGCATTGTTTAGGTGAAATATAATGGATATAAGATACAAATATGAGCATGAAATGATGTCAATCAAATACCCCACACCTAACTTTTGCTAGTCCCGAGCAAAACAAATAAAAGAGAAAAACATGCGAAAAACAAGAAATCCTAACTCACTTTCGTAGGAATCACGGTTGCACTTAGCACGTGCAAAAAGTCGTTAAACCTCCTTGTCGCCGAGGAGGAGTGTTGTCTCCTGAGGGTTTTCAGCGGATATACCACAAAATCCGAACAAGATGCATTAATCAATCTAGCTACACGACTCGTTGGACTTATTTTGTCGATCATGGGACGCGGTAACACTACAGGTCGACTCTATATATGTAATCGGTCCACACACCTAGCCTAATGAGTTATTCGTGAGAGTTAGTCCAGGACTTAAGTGAAAGACATGGGCAACCTTAACTTCTGAATGTGATACAATGTGTAAAGTCCATTTTGGTTCTTATTTGACTCTTGTTTTTCTCTTTTTTTCTTTTTTTTTCATTGGAGCATTTTATTTTTTGGTGTTTGATTCTCCCAGGGTCAGGTTTCGTGCATCATTGCCTTTGAGGACTTACACTATCACATACACCTTCCCCCAAATCTCCACATAGGGCGATCCCTACCACCCGTGTAACGGGAGTTCGGTCGGTGCATCCCAAGTTAGACGACTCGAAAGCACCAGGCACAAAGTCCCCTCAGACCTACTTTCCCGAGTGATAGGAGCCGTGCGAGAAGAGAGAACACCACTTATTTATTTATTTACATGGGAACCAAAACCCCTACACTTAAGTTTCACAAAAAGAGATTAAGGGCCCTTGACTACGACAAACTTCCTTATACTAACAGACACGAATTATTTGACTCACTAGGTTCAGGGTAGACTTCATTAAATGTTTGAGTGCTGAAACCCTATGATTACACGCCCCCCGAGGGAAACTGGGGTGCATCCTAACGACTCGATAAGACCTAAAGCCAGTAAACTAGAAATCCTAATGCATCAAGTTCAAGACAATTTTGGGAGCTTTCTTTTTACTTTGCCTCTCAACGGTTTTGCACATGCTAAACACACGCAAAACCCACAAAACATTTTCTTTCGCAAACACATGAAGATTTTGAAAGAAATGTGAAAATTTTAAAGCACTCGGCAAGCAAAAGAAGACAAGTCACCCAAGGATCATGGCAAGCAGATATATCAATCTTAATTGCGGCACACTAACATGACCCTAGCAGTACAAACAAAAGAAAATAAAACCAAAAGAAAAAGACTCGACTATATACACACGTAAAACACCCCCTACACCTACTTCATGTATTGTCCTCAATGAATGTGAACAAGATACTACATGGCTACATGCATGAAAAAGGAAAGATCTTACCAACATGAAGTACAAAGGGACGTTCAGGGTCATGTTGATGGACACAAACCCAAATTCCCTCAAAACCTGTGAGAAGTTGAAGAAGGGAGATAAATACGTGAAGAGATTGGGCCCAAGTACATAAGGGTTGGGGCCCACAACAATCGATGCTCACTAATGAGTCTTTTATTACACATTTTTTTCTCTTTTTTTTCTTTTTTTTGGTTTTTTTTTCAAGATATATACATCAACCAAGATATTCTCATAATCATTTGGTCAAGGAATATCAAATGAGAACATCAAGTCATGAGGACCAGAGACTTGCCGAGATGGGCAAACTCCACTGGTACTCTGAGGTGTCATGAGGGGTGAAAGGTCAAAGCTGAAAGGCTCGAACCCCTCATGATATTGGTTGGGTGTGGGCAACAAAGAATGAAGTTGTGTTGCCTCACTAGGGTTTAATTGCTCATCGAAGAAAACCCTCCAACCAATAGGCGGGTGCATCGGAATGAGTTCCTCAGGCTCATTCGATGGATGCAGCAGACCTGCATCGCGAAGAATGGGACTTCTCCCCAAGTCATCCAACAAGGACCTCCCACCATCATTTAGATCATCAAGCATAAGCTCAGTCATAGGTGGGTCCTTGTTGGAGTCAATATGAAGCTCAAATGGCTCAATGTCCATGTGACATGAGGTAGAGACACCTTCTGGTATAGGCATATGATGAGGTGTCTCACTCTCACTAGTACTCTCAACTGAATCATGCAACGAACACTCCCATTGGACATTCATGTTCGAGGCCAGCTCACTCTGTTGCATTGCGAAGACAGGCAATGAGTTTTCGCTGGGCCCACGAACATTCTCAATGGGTTGCATTGGGGTTAGGGGTGTTCGTTGATTTTGTGGTGCTTTCTCCAATTGGCGGATGAGATTTAGATTTAAAGGTTCATCCATGGGTTCCTGTTGCTTACCAGAGTTGAATACATGAAACTCGTCACTCATGTTACCGAATGAGAGCTTCATGAGACCATTTCTACAATTAATCAAGGCATTGGAGGTTGCCAGAAATGGTCTACCCAAAATCAAAGGTATTTGAGAGTGGATGTTCGCAACAGGATTGGTATCGAGGACAACAAAATCGACTGGAAATATAAAATCTCCAACTTTGATAAGCACGTCCTCGATAATCCCCATGGGAATACGAATGGATTTATCCGCTAATTGGAGGGTGATCTTAGTTGGTTTCAATTCTCCCAAGTTCAACTGTTGATAAACAGAGAATGGGAGGAGGTTGACCGCTGATCCTAAATCAAGCAAAACATTGCTCAATCTAGTGTCCCCTATCGTACACTAAATAGTAGGACACCCAGGGTCCTTGTATTTTGTGTAGGTAGGATTTGACAAAAGTGAGCTGATATTTGCAGCCAAGAATGCTTTCTTAGGAACATTGGTCTTCCTCTTGGTTGTGCAGAGATCCTTCAATACTTTGGCATATTGAGGTATTTGTTGGATGACATCCAACAAGGGGATGTTAACCTTTACTTGCTTAAACACCTCTACTATCTTGTCCATGTTGTCACTCTGCTTTTTGTTTAACCTACTTGGATAGGGAGCTTTTGGCAGGTAGGTTTTCTGTTGTGCCTGAGAAGAAAGCTTTGGTGTATTACCCTCACCCTCAGCTTCTTCTTCACCACCATTCCCACTGAGGGGCTGCATAGATGGTGGTTGTTGTGGCAAAGAGATGTGATTGTCAACCTATTTTCCATTCCTTAAGGTCACAATGGAATTGACATGGTGAACAGGTTCCTCCACATGGTTCACTTGCCTGCCCCGAGGTACCACATTCTCATTTTGCATGTGTTGTTGTTGGTACATACGGGGGTTAGCCTCAGGCTGGCTAGGAAAAGACCATCTCTCTCTTTCATGTACAGACTGAGCCAATTGGCCCATCTGAAGCTCTAGAGATTTGATGGTCTGCTGATTTGAAGTGAGAACTTGACTTGTGGTAGACATAAAAATTTTCATTGAGTTTTGAAGTCCACGAGTCAAGCTCTCAAGTGAATTGAATCGGGTTTCCATATTATTGGAATTTAGGAAACCCGATTGATTGGTGGTTTGTGCTTGGGGTGGCTGATAGGAATGTGCATGCATGGGAGGTTGGTGTGATTGGTAAGGTGGTCTAGAGGAGTTTGGAGGACCACCCGGGGCATTAGTTTGGTTCCATGAAAAATTGGGGTGGTTCCTCCATCCAGGATTATAAGATGATGAGTATGGGTCATTCCTGGCTCTATCATAGACGACACTGACACGCTCCATTTCAGGAGGAATGGACTCACACTCGCTTTCTACATGACCTATCCTACCACATGAATGACAGGGAACTGGACCAGATGTGGACATGTGAGGTGCACTTTGTTGGTTTTGGAGCTCAATCGAATCCATACAGCGCATTAAGGCCGCCATGCGTGCCGCGGTGGCCGTAGTGGTATCGATAGCAAATGCGGAACCCGATCTAGTTGAGTTTGCATTCGCGATCCTCGCTCCTATACTAGATGATGCAGGTGGTTCCCTCACACTCTCCCATTGCATGGTTTTCTCAGCGAGGTCTTCTAGGAAGGCCCATGCCTCCCTTTCATCCTTTCCCAAGAACTCTCCTTGACACATGGACTCAAGGAGCGTTCTGGACGGGATGTGAAGACCCTCATACACAATCTGACAAAGACGCCACAACTCAATGCCATGGTGAGGGCACGAGGATAGAAGTTCTTTGAACCTCTCAAGATATGCATGAAATGGTTCGGTCTCATGTTGATAGAACGAATTGATTTCGTTCCTCAATTTTTGAGTCCGATGATTAGGAAAGTACTTCTTGAGGAATGCAGATTGACACTCATCCCAAGTCCTAAAGGCATTCGCCTGGTTGCTATAAAACCACTTCTTGGCGTCATCCTTTAGTGCAAAAGGAACAAGCCTAAGATGGATGGATTCTGTGCTAAGTTGTTGCAGCTTGAACATAGCACATACCTCCTCAAATTCCCTGAGAAAGATATAGGGGTCACCTTTCCCAGTGAAATGAGGGAGCATGGAAATGAATTGAGGCTTAACCTCGAAATGGTTCCCATTTGCCTCTGGTAATACGATGCATGAGGGTAGAGCAGTACGGCTTGGGTAGCATCGATCACGAAGAGGTATGGGAACGACAACTGGAAGAACAGGTCGAGCAGGCGGGTCCAGCAACTGCTCCTCCTCACGGAAATTAGCAGCCATTGAACCCGGACTGCGTGCGACACGAGAGGAGGAAGGTGTCGAGAAATCGATGACCGAAGCCGGATTGACAACGCTCCTCGTCAAACGACCACTCTCGTCTCGTGTCCACGAAATCATGCACAAAGGTGCACACACAAACCACAACTCTTTTTTTAACAAAGAATGTGCGTAGAGGAGAAGACGGGGGAACACAGGAGAGAAAGAATGACTCAGGAGAGAAGGGAAGAAGTCCTTATGCTACGACGGATGGGTACAGGTAGAAGCACACAAGCAAACAAGGCTCAAGCAATCCTAAGGTCACTATAGGTCCTTACAGCTATACGACGCCTAACTGCGAGGTCACACGGCCTCAACACGCCTCACCTCCCTACAACGAGGACCACAAAGCCCAGCAAGTGAGCCAAGATCCGGGGATCTCGTCTCTCCTACTATCGACAAAGTGGGCAACGCCGATCAGGTCATGACGGTCGGGACCAGATCACTCTCCTAATGCGTCCGAATTCCTTAAGGTCAATGTCTACTTGATTTTAAAATTAGGCTCTTGATTAGTGTGGTTTTTGGGGCGAAGGAAAGGGTGATGAAATCCCCCACCTTATCTTTTATGGGACAGCCCCTCCTTAGTAGCGTTTTTGAGTCCAAATCTAGCAATCAACTCTCCAAACAAACGCTCAACTCACACTTGTTGCAATGCACTTCCTACTAACTAATGCATGTTCATACGAAATGCATGAATGAGAGTAGAAAGTGCGTACCTCACGCCAGCTCTCAACAACAGAAAATAAAGCTAAGATAAAAGACAATCTAAATGCTTAAGTCACATACATGGTGCATGACCTAAACAAGAATGAATGCCTAGTCTTTTGCTTTGAGTTTTAGGGTCCAAGTTGCTTAAAGGAGGTTTGATTATTGATCTGGGAACGAACTATAAGTCAAAACATGCCAAATTGAGTCCCAGATAACTAGATCATTTAGAGCAACAACAGCAAGAAATTAAAAGATGAACAGAGCTCACCAGACCGCTGATTGGCGGTCAGAAGTGCTCAGGTCGTCTGGAAATTCCTGAAATTCCAGCATTCTTGTTTTGTTCTTAGCTTAGTTCTTATTTCATCGTTTGTTTGCTTTTTTCACATTTCATACTTCTTAGCGTAGTGTAGCATAGGTTAGCATAATCAATCTTTCTCTTCCCTATTTTGCCACTTGATTTCGTACAAGCAAGAGGCTACTCACCTCCCTGAGGACGACCCGTACTTGCCACCGCTTCATCGCGGCCGTGCACTTGCGGTTTAAAATAAAACGTTCAACAAGTTTTTGGCGCCGTTGCCGGGGAGGTGCCAATCCAGACTCTTGTTTGGACGATTCGAGTGGATTTAATTTGTGTTTTGTAGTTTTGCTTTGTTTCAGGAGACTTGGAGTGGTCAGGAGGAGCACTTGGAGAAGTTTTGAAGCAAGCTGGGCACTGTAGACCGCCAATCAGCGGTCTGAGACCGCCAATTGGCGGTCTGGTAAGCTCAGCTCGCTCTCTTATTTCTTTGGTCTGTTTACTTTATATGATATAGTGGTCTGGGACTTAATTTGTAGATACATATGTAGGGCACTAATATTATCACAAAAAATGTAGGAGAACGAGGTAGAGATACTCCCAGATCCTCGAGAACAAAAGTTAACCAAGTAAGCTCAGCTGTAGTAACAACAATGGCTCGATACTGAAGGGATTGTATTCTAAAAGTTTTACTTTAAATGTCAATTATTATGAATTGAATGAGAAATCATTTTGTTCCTTGTTTATGTTATTCGTCTTTTAGAAGTGTTAAAGAAGATGCTCTTGGTCTTTAACTGTAGAGCTCTAAAAGATATTGGTTTACATAAAACAAAAAATATTCACAATCATGGTAATTAACATGGGACATTAATTACCGAGTTAAGATTGTCGTGTTGGTCATAGATCATTGCGCCACAAATGAGTGACAACACGGGTACGCAAAAGAGGAAAATACTACATTTGTATACCGAATTGACCTAATAAGTAAAATATTATAGAAATGTGTTTCTGTGTCATTAATATTTTACTGTGTCCTTGGTCCTTTGATATAAGACTTTTATCCGATCACTTAAGAATTGCTTGATTAGACTAGTGTCTTGAGCTATCGATGAGTGTAGTGTAAAGGTATTAGTTGGTTAAGTATGACTTTTGTTGGAGAAGATAGTTAGTCAAAAGATTATCATTGCCCTTTTAATTGAGTGATGATATTAGTGGGCCCTTTGATAAAGCCAAATTATAATATGCACAATGTGATTTGAGTTAAGTCACATATTTATAACTAGCTTAAAGAGATCAAGAAATGAATACTAATACAAAGATGACACAATACTACTTTGTGTGTATTCTTAATATCATGAGGCAAAGGATGGACACAAGTGGTGCACTCCATCACTAAATGGATCGATTAACCGAATGGCACTCGGTTTTAGACGTGGGTTCGTCCGATCGGTTAAGGAGATTTTTTCTCCTTAAGAATATGTCGTCCGTCTAATTCACGATAAACCAAATGTGACATATTCGGTTAACCAATTGTGACTCGGTAAACCGAACCCCGATCGATTTTCTGCCTTTGATAATTAAGAGATTAAATTACTTAATGGTTGGATTAGCTCCAAACTTGGTCAAACGATTTGTGGATGCATGTAATGCATTATGGAATTAGTTTGTGAGAGAAAATGTCAAGAAAACATGGCTTAAGAATAGCCACGATTGAGAGTAAGATTGGAGCCAATAAATAAGTCATTATTCTCCTTAATTATGTTAGATGTTTTTGTAATTATTTTCTCTCCTAATTCACCACAAAAAGCCACGAAAATTCTCTTAATTTTCTAAGTCTTTGGAAGGAGAAATCTCAGAGATTAAGGAAGGAGTTTGTAGCTAGATTCTAAGCTAGTTTGGAGATTGATTGACTAGCTCTTTTCTCTCCAACCTTGTTTAGGGTTTTGGTGAACACTCGGAGGCATCCGGCGCAACGGGAAGCGACGATCGTCTTTCTCAACATCTCCGGAGCATCAAGAAGTTTTAGAGAACTTCTAGGTATGAATTTCGGAGCCAATGTTTGTTTTAATTAAGTTTTGAAACTAGTTATTGAAACAAACTGATGCATGCATGAAACAAATCAGAGAAAAATTTAATTCATCCTTATTGTGCATAAAAATTTCGAAAATAAATATGTGCAATTAAACTAGAAATCCTACAGTGGTATCAGAGCTTAGGGTTCAATTTTCTAATGATTTGAGACTGTAAACAATTTTCTAGGTATGAATTTTCTAATGATTTGAGGTTGTAAACAATTTTCTAATGATTTTAAGAATAAACAATTGTTTTGTAAGAAAATTAACAAAACCGAAAAACTACGGTTCGTCTTTCCTTTTAGAAAATTAGATAGACAACGGTTCGAAATTATTTTTGAACTTGTGGATGAATGAAATTGTATCGTGCAGCAGGTTTCGTTGGTTATAAACTTCGACTTGCAGACTAAACCTGAGAATTACCTACACCGTATTGGACGGAGCGGTCGGTTTGGAAGGAAGGGAGTTGCCATCAACTTTGTTACCCGCGACGACGAGAAGATGTTTGATATTCAAAAGTTTTACAATGTCGTGGTTGAGGAGCTTCCGGCTAAAGTTGTTGACCTGTTTTGAACAACTGTTTAATACTTGGGTTTTGGTTATTTGATATTAAGTTTGTTTTTTATGTTAGTTAATTTTGTTTTGTTAGTTAACTGTCATTTAAGTCTTTTGGTGTCGATATATTTTACAAATATAAAACGTAGTTACGATTTAAGTTCATTGTATAAGGGTTAATACTGCATATATTATTATTATTTATTTAGTTGATTTTTGATTTATTTGTATAGTTTTAAATAAAAATATACCAACATTTATTTAAGTTTAAATATTTTGTCCACATGGTTAACATGTTTTTATTTTAATTCGTATACTTTTACATTCTTGATTTTGGTCTATATGCAAAAAAAAAAAATTGTGTTTGCGATGCAGGACAAACAATGGTAGAAGTCATAATCTGAATGTCAAGTTGTTTAAATCACTAATTTACAAAATTATTACAATGTTATTAGGATATTAGTCAATGGTAGCGCTTAATATGACAATCTGGTTGACGTAAATTGTTTAGAACATCCATTACAAATTGTTTATTTTATTTTTATTTTCACGCTCAATTCCTAATACTATAGTCTGGTTATACAATAAATTCCTAACCGCGATTCGCGATCCGTGATATTTTTTTTAAAATAAATTATTTTTTAAGTTTTCTGTTTTAGCTTTATTTTTTATTTCTGTTTTTCTTTTTTATTGTAATTATTTGTAATCTTTTTTAATTGATATTATTTTTTAAATTTTTTACAATTTGTTTTTAATTTTTCCAAAAATCGACATCTAAATCACGTCGATAACTGGGCGTATTGAAATGTTACAGTATTTTATACAATAAAAAAATAAAATTTCTTAACGAAAATAAGAAATTATTTACAACTAAATTTTAAACAAACACTAAAACTAATTGAAACAAAGAATTGGTAACGTTGTCGAAAATTTGTAAGGTGTACACACATTACAAACAGTCTTGGAGGTCGATACAGTAAAAAATTAAAAACACAATTATTATTTTTTTTTAAAAATAATAACAATTACAAAACATATTTTGAAAACAAATATAACAAAAAACACATAGTTAAAATGATTTAAAAAAAATCAAAACATAAAACACCACAACTAAAATATGTGACTTTATTTATTTTCTTTTATTTTTTATATTTTATGTTATGATTTTTTAAAATCAATTTAACTAAGTTTTATATATATATATACTTGAAAATATGTTTTCTAATTTTTATAAATTTGTAAAAGAAAGTAATTGTGTTTTTAATTTTTTGCATTATCGACCTCCAAAACTGTTTGTAATGTGTATTCACCTTACGAATTTTTGACAACGTTACCAATTTTAAAAATTTATAAAATTTAGAAAACATATTTTGAAATATATATATATATATATAAAACATAGTTAATATGATTTTAAAAAACATAAAATGAAAACAATAAAAGAAAAATAAAAAAGACACGGATTTTAGTTGTAGTGTTTTATGTTTTGATTTTTTTTAAATCATTTTAATTATGTTTTTTATTATATTTGTTTTCAAAATATGTTTTGTAATTGTAATTATTTTTTTAAAAATTTTAATTGTGTTTTTAAGTTTTTGTTGTATTGACCTCCGAAACTGTTTGTAATGTGTGTACATCCTACGAATTTTTGACAACATTACCAATTTTTTGTTTTAATTAGTTTTAGTGTTTGTTTAATATTTAGTTGTACATAAATTATTATTCTGTCTAAGAAATTTTGTTTTTTTATTGTATAAAATAACATAACATTTCAATACGCCCAGTTATCGACGTGATTTGGAGGTCGATTTTGAAAAAATTAAAAACAAATTTTAAGTTTTTAAAAAAATGATATTAATTACAAAATATTTTTTGAATTTTTTTTAAAAAAGATTACAAATAATTACAATAAAAAAAACAGAAAAGAAAAAAACAAAACAGAAAAAAAATAAAAAATTCCACGGATCGCGGTTCACACTGGCGATCCGTGGAAATTTTCTTCAATTTTTTTTAAAATTTTCACGGATCGCGGGTGTGTACCGCGATCCATCAAAATTTTTTTTTTTGGGGACGGATCGCGGTTCACACCCGCGATCCGTCCATCCGACTATTTTTTGAGTATTTTTTTTCTTCCTAAATTTCGAAATTTTAATTTTTTTATTAGATAAAAGAATTAGGGAATAATAACATAGAAAACTAAAATCAATAAGTTGCCTTCGTTGGGTTGGGGGTTGGGAGTGAGATCACTCCTGACGCAGTGGAGTAAAATGTAAATGCTACTTAACGCTCTGTCAACTATCTGCTTCCACTTTAACGTCATTTTAACATGTTAAAAGTTTCACCTCCAACGCCCACCGCCAGCATAATTTTATTGTTTGGATATGTTTTCTTGCTTTCGAGGTAAAAGCGCAAAAAAAAAAAAACTGATTCCAACGCCTCCACTGCATGAACCAAACACGGACCATAGGATTAATTAGTAGAGTGTTTGACAATATTTTAAGAACAATACTACCATCTTGACAACAAAAAAACAAACTAAATGACCACATGGAACTGGTTATATTAATTTCATCTTGAAAGATATTTTGTTCAAAAATACAACTGCAAGCTGATCACGATAATGTGTTAGTCATAGGAGTTTTCCCATTCTAAGAGGAGTGTTTAATAGGGTAGTAGATTCTTTTCTGATGTAGTTTACACCATGAAGAAAATCAATTTTACGTCCATTTAATGAATCGTAAAATGATATATGGATGTCAATACTAAAAGTACCCAGATTGTAGTCATGCAAGACACTAGAGAATATGTATGAAAGTTACTTATGCCTTCCTGTTGTTTAAAACCTTTGACAACTAATTTGGTTTTGTACTTATCATTGGATGCATCTAGTTTCAATTTCTTCATGAATATCTATTTGCAACCGATTGTTGAACACCCCGGAGGAAGATTCCCCAACTGTCATGTCCCATTAGAGACAATGGAGTCTATTTTGGTCATCGTTGTGTCTTTTTAATGATTTACTTTAGAAGAAGCCATAACATCCTTGAAGGTATTAGAATCACCCTCGATATGGTATGTGATAAAATCACTTCCAAAGTCCTTGGAAATTCTTGATTGTTTGCTTCTTCTAGGTTCAACTTCTACCTGAGTTTGTGAAAACTCAAGTTTGGTAATGGACGGATGCACCCCCACATTTGTCATCCTTTCCACTTGTTCGTGGATAGAACCAGATGTAGACGGATCACCCATAGGTGAAACTTGTTGCGGAACTCCAGGTTTCATGGGAAATACATCGTCAAAGAATGTTACATCACGAAGTTGAACAATAATGTTAACATCTATGCCAGATATCTCAAACTTGATTACTAAGTCTGTACGCATAGCTATTAGTCAAATATCCGAGAAATATTAAATCAATGGCCTTGGGATCATGTTTTTTGCTCTTATGTTTAGGGATTAACACTCATGCAAGACAACCCTAAACTCTAAGATATTTAAGACTTGATTTCAATCATGCCTGAGTTCGAAAGGATTAACCTCTTTTGTTTTTGGGGAACTTTATTATGAATATGGCAAGTCATATTCAAAACTTCCCCCACATATATTTGGGTGATCCCGAATCCTCACACAATACATTAATCATATTAGATTTTTTTTTCATTTAGCAATCTCATTACATTGTGGAGAATATGACGTTGTTATCTCATGAACTATGCAAGAACTATGACAATCTTGTTCAAACATGTTTGACGTATATTTGTCACTGTTAAACGTTTTACTATTTAACCGCAAGTGCATGGTCGTCGGTGAAGACAGGGCAAGTACGGGTCGATCCGTAGGGAGCGTTGCCAACCTTAGAATGAGCAAAATAAAGTGGGAAATAATGATGGAAGAAGAGATTACTACGCTACTACTGAAGAGACGATTATACTATGAACGCGCGCAAAACAAACTAGATTACGATACAAATGAAAACTAACAAAATTCAGCAAACGATATGTAACGAAATATGGATGAACCCCTAAGGGGTGGAGTGTGTGCACATATGAGGTGAAAGAAGTAATTGATGACACATGTAAGCACGTATGTGTATGTGTGTCATGTGTGTGTCTTCATGCATAGCAAGTGTCAAAAGATTTGGCAAGACCTATCACTCCAATCAAATTACACTTCATCAATTACTACTCGATTATCATGAGACGAGGCTTAGCATAAGAAGTGTCTAAACTTATGGCAAGACTCATTGATTAGTAGCATATCATACATTGCATTCGTGCTATATATCCTTTATTTCACCCTAATTTTGTGCTACTCGAGTGTTTATTTGATGTGTTTCAGAGTTCAGGAGATAAAGAAGAGAAAGGAAGAGAAAATGACCTAAACGCAAGAAGAATGGACTGATTTGGAAGGTTCTGGACCTGTTTATAATGCCAAGGATTAGGTTGTAACTCAGAAAGAACCCAAGTGACAGCCTAGAGAGACTTAAGTGTAAAGAAAAATATGTTGGTTGCAAAAGTCCAGAAAATCCTGAACTTGATGAGTAATTCGACAATTAAAACCAAATGGGCTCAAACCAACAGCTCTGGGCTCACCTCACGTGTTTATTATATTAATCAAAGTCGTGGTTAAAATTTGGACGCGATTGAAGATAAATGATCCGCCAGTGGTAAATTTAGTTAAGAATTTGGCTCTCCAATTTTGGCCGCGAGTCAAGTTCTCGGGTCAGAGCATTCCAGGACCTCTATATCTGATTTACAGTCGTCCGATGATGCCTAGATCCATCCAAACCCTCTAATCTTCTATAAATAGACTTGTAATGCCGTCTCCTCCTCTTCTTCTTTCTTCGCCCATTAGAGTAGGTTTTAGTTTCCTGTTTTAGTAGTGTAAATAAGTGGGTTGGAGAGGAGTAAACTTTGTATTTTTATTTCTTAATCTAGTTTAGTTCTTGTTCTTTATGTTGATGTTTTCCTTTGATGCAATTTATTTTATCATGTTGTTTGCTTAATCTTGTTTTCTTCATTTCCATTATGGGTTTATGTTGTTTTTATGCTTTCTTTAGTTTAGAGATGAGTAGAGGGTAGTCCATCCCCATTTGGGGGTAAAGAAGAAGGTGATGTGATTATGTGATATATGAGGTGTGTGTGTTAATCTTAATCCTTTGAGCCTTACATGATTTCCATAACCATCTAATTGGATTTCACTCTTATCTTTGATGTGCTAATGCTCTTGAGTGATGCTTAACACATGCTCAGATTAGTGGGCCTATTTTATGGGGAATGATGAGGTGAGGATAATGATGGAGTGGTAGAAGGAAACATGGCATGTGGGAGCATGTGCTCATGTTGGCCTCATCCTAATTAATGTCTTGTATGTTTTATTGATTGTGTTAAATCTTATTTCATGAGGAGACATAGTGGGGTTTGGTCATTATAGATGAGTGTATTTAGCTTCATTTGAATTATTGTCTTGTAGGTTGTAATGATAATGTTTTTTCTTACTTCATGTGGAGGCAAAGTTGGATTTGGTTTTATGATTTTCATGTACTACATGTTGTGACGAGCACAACTAAACATACACACATACACATACACATATTTTCATTTTCATATTCTTTCTCTACCCCCTAAGGAGTTTAGTTTTATTATTTATTTTCCAATTTTATTGCATCATAGTGTAACTCCGCTCTCATTCCTCTCTTCTTCTCCCTACTCGAGTATGATGGATTTCGACCAGCACGTGCTCCCTGTGGACTCGACCCGTACTTGCCACCGCTGTGCACTTGCGGTATTATAACTGATCAATCAAATTTTTGGCGATGTTGCCGAGGAGTGTCGTTTTCGTTGTCAAGTTCACCATTTCAGTGGGGTTTTGCTTCTTTTTTTCGTTTTTTCTCTCTTTTGGTTACTGGAAGGGGCCACAAGTGGACAAAGAGACCCAATGGAGCGTGGGAGCATTCTTGTGAAGTCTGCGGTCCAGAATCTCTAGACAATCCGCCAGTAGAGGATTTGAATCCACCACTGGCGGCTCTGGTGAGCCATTTTGGATTTCTATTTTTACAGTAGCTTCCTTTGCCTAAATTTAGTTGTGTTCATCCACTTTGATGTCATGCATGATCTGATTAAATGTCAGTAATTATGTTGGCTTGCATGGCCCCTTTTTAAGACAATTTGAACCATAAAACTAAGCATAAGATTAGACTAATTGTCATCTAGGTCATGCATCATTTGTAGACCTTACACGCACTTGTCTTTTTTCTTCTTTACATTCTTGTTGTCGATTGCTGGCATGAGGTACGTGCACCCGTTCTCTCATTCATGCATGTTAGAGCATGACTTAGTTAGTAAGGTGCATCAAGACTAGTGTGAGGTGAGCGTTTGTTTGGAGAGTTGATTGCTAGATTAAGACTCAAAACGCTACTAAAGAGGGGTTGGCCCATACAAGATAAGGTAGGGGATTTCACCACCTTTTTTTGCCCCAAAAATCACTCCTAATCAAAAGCCTTAATCTAAAATCAAGTAGACATTGACCTCTAGGACTCGGGCACATTAGGAGAGTAATCCGGTCATGACCGTCATAGTATGATCGGCGTCGTCCACTTTGTCGATAGAAGGAGAGATGAGATATCCAGATCTTGGATCACTTGCTGAGCTTTGTGTTCTTCGACGTAGGGAGGTGAGACGTGTTGAGGCTGCGTGACTTCGTAGTTAGGCGTCGTCTAGCTTAAGGACCCATAGCCAGCCTAAGCTTGTGTGAGTCGTGTTTGCTAGACTAGGCTTCTACCCTCACCTATTACCCACGCTAGATCTAGGGATTCTTCCCTTGTCCTCTGAGTCATCT
The DNA here is from genome assembly GCA_963682175.1 of Triglochin maritima. Lineage (NCBI taxonomy): Eukaryota > Viridiplantae > Streptophyta > Magnoliopsida > Alismatales > Juncaginaceae > Triglochin > Triglochin maritima. The sequence continues at coordinate 34,648,254 of OY821773.1, read as the reverse complement.
TCTTCTCACATACTTCTACATTCTAGTCTCCTCCCCTTTACACTCTCTATAAGCGTTTTAGGGTCGAGTCAAGCACTTTTTGCGAGCTTGACCTCATGGTGGTGAGAGTAGTCGGCTCGAGAGTTCGGTGTTGAGATGGATGGTTACATGGGTGACCATCCATTTCATAGTTGGGACCATGACTATTCTCCCTAGTATTCTGGACCCATGCATCGTAGGATGCCTCAGACAAACACCTTGTATGGTTGAGACAATCTTAATTGTGTGGTTGAGCAGTCTTCAGATTGGGGTAATATGAGAGAGACACCGACTTCTAGATCACCATCTAGTTGTGTCGGATTATATATTGGTCAACAAACTGATACATTATAAGAACCTTTCGCCTCTTTCATGCGTACGGTAGATGACATGAGTGCACCAGTGGCTTTAGTAGCCGTACCATCTGACTGTTGCAGGTTGAGTGGTCAGGTTATGAAGGAATGTCCTTATGTACCCCCAGAGTCTGAACATAACTTTTCCCAAAATGCTCAATGTGACCGTTACACATCCGCGTACAACCCAAGAGGGATGGATTCATGGGGAGACAATATTGATTCAAATTTTTATACATCCTACCCACCCCATTATTCTCCTCCCAAATACCCATATCCCTACCAACCACCCAATCATTGGACTTATTCTCATCCCATAAACACCCAACCCAAAAATCTCCAAAATTCTAAATTGAGCCTCACAGTTGACCACATACATGATTCCTTGAAACAAACTCTCATTACGTTCATGGAAACCACTCAACATTCCATGCAAAATCTGGCAATGCAAGTGAGTCTAACACACAACAATTACGTGAACGTAAGGAGGGTGACATTTCTTGTCAACATGAGGATTTATCTTCTGATATCAAATCACCACCACATCAACAACTTCACAGCACAATGTTTCAAAGTGAAATTCCTAGTCAGTCTGAGGGACTTGGGGTTTCAATTCACGATCACTTGGTGGGGGATTTGATTCAAATTGAGAATAGCAAGGACCCGTTTCATTATGAGTTCGCACAAGATTGTGCCTTACATTTTGTCCTATGACCCTTGAGCTACATGATCTTAATGTTGTGCCTCTTAAGGACTCACATTTGGTGGTGCAAGAGCTCCCTAATACCCCTAATTTCATACGACCTAGTGAGAGTTTGCCTCTCACTATTGTTCCTGATCAGCTTGAAAATGAAGGGACACCAAACAACAACATTGCCAAAGAGGGTACTTGGAGTTCCTTAGAGGATACCTTGGGTAGAGACCCACTTTCTGTTCGTCTGATGAGTCGGGCAAGCATAACGAGGTTGTTGGCTTCGTTCCGGCACACTAGCCTGTTCGTTGGAGAGTATGGATTGATGATTATAACTTCAGTTCCGCAACGGGAGAAACTCTTCTTCCGTTGCGTAATATTTCCCAAACTCTTAAGAGGTTTGATTGACATCATTTCATGCTTATATTTGTATCTTATATCCATTATCTTTCACCTAAATAATGCTATGTTACGAGTTTTATGTTTGAATTTCAGAAATAAATAGGTTTGAAGAGATGAAGCATAAAAGGACCCAAAAGTTGGGAAAAAGGACTAAATTGTGAGATCTTGGGACTAAGATGCAAGGGAGAATGACCTGAATGTAAGACCAAAGGACCAAAGAGCAAAAACAGAAAACTCCACACCATCATGGGGAGTATTTTGGCAATTCTATTCGGGTCGGAGCTCCAACAAGTCAAGTAACCGCATCCAAGACAAACAATACCAGCAAGAAAAGTCCACAACAAATTCCTACCCAATCCAAAGTTTATGGACCGCTAATTGGCAGTCCAGATCACTCTGGATCCGCCCCAATTTCTCTAGCACATGTATTAGAGAATGTTTAGGCTATTTTTGGTATTTGTTTAGTCCCACATCGGGGAATTGTCCCGGAGTGCCTTTTTCTATGGCTATAAATAAAAACTCTTCACCCTCTAATGTAATCACTCCATATTTTGAGTGGTTATTCTTCCTACTAGAAGTGAGGCCTTGAAGCACACACTAAAGTAGGAGGATGCTACTTGAAATGTGAGTCGCTTTAATAAAAGTTTCTTTATTATGTTGTTTGTTTTATGTTTCTTGTTTTACTTTGTTTAATTTCATTTCATTAGTTTTAGTAGCTTAGTTAATATGCTTTCCTTGCTTAATGTAATAGTTAGTTTAATGTTTAGTGAGTAGTTCCATCCCTTTGGGGGTGAAGTTGATGTTCATACATGCATTAGAGAATGGAACGAATGCTTTATTTACAATGTGTTGATAAAACATGAATGTATGCTTGCTTATTTAGGATAGAATTTATAACTTGATGAGTTTTGCCAAAATGATTAGACACCTCTCATGCTTGTTTAGGTTTTGAAATAAACAACTTGTATATGTAAATGTTAATCAACTAGGATGGTGAATGGATTGATAGGTTTTGCCATAACATTTAGACACTTCCTATGCATGATAACACTACTTTTATTTGTGCTTAAAGAATGTGTTCAACACCCACCTCTTTGCATGTGTGCACTCACTCCACGCCTTAGGGGTTTTTCATTTCTGAATTCCAGCACTCTTCTTTCGTTCTTAGTTAAGTTTTAGTTAATCGTTTGTTGCTTTCTTTCGCATTTCATACTTCGTAGTGTAGTGTAGCGTAGCATAATCCACTCTCTTCTTCATTTTTTCGCCACTTGATTTCGTGCAAACGAGAGGCTGCTAACCTCCCTGAGAACGACCCGTATTTGCCACCGTTTCAACGCGGCTGTGCGCTTGCGGTTATAATATAAAACGTTCAACAAGTTTTTGGCGCCGTTGCCGGGGAGGTGCCAGTCCAAACTCTTGTTTGGACGATTAAGTGGATTTAATTTTTGTCTTGTAGTTTTGTTTGTCTCAGAAAATTTACAAAATATGTAATTTTAATTAAAGATATGTACGAAGGAGTTGAAACTAGCATTAGAATTTGTGATGGTGTAACTAAAGCTTTTCCGATTAAGATTGGACTTCATCAGGGTTCAGCTTTAAGTCCATATCTCTTTGCTTTAGTAATGGACGAGGTGTCAAAAGACATACAATGTGATGTTCCATGGTGTATGCTTTATGCAGATGATGTAGTTTTAATTGATGAGAGTAGGGCAGGTGTGGAGAGAAAACTAGAGTTGTGGAGAAATACTTTAGAAACAAAAGGTTTTAAACTAAGTAGATCTAAAACTGAATATATGAAGTGTTGTTTCAATACCGTTAATACCGAGGAGGAGAAGATTCTATTAGATGGGCAAGTGGTGCGTAGTAAAGATATTTTTAGATATCTTGGATCAATACTTCAAAAAGATGGGGAGATCGAGGAAGATGTTAATCATAGGATTAGAGCAGGATGGATGAAAGGGCGACAAGCCTCAGGTGTCTTATATGACAAGAAAATTTCACTTAAGTTAAAAGGAAAGTTTTATAGAACCTGAATAAGACCTGCAATGCTATATGGTGAGGAATGTTGGGCCACTAAAAGACAACATGTAACATCCCGATACAGCGGAAAATTTAAAAATTGTAATCAAGACACAGGAACTCAACAATCAAAGACGGGACTGTTACTTCTCATAAACAATAGCGGTGCACCAACATTACATCAGAGTTTGTCAAAATAATACATGATTACAACAAAACGACAACAGAAGATAAAACGTAATCATGCCGACCTCAGCGGTCCGAGAAGAGGATCCGACTCCAAAATGCGCGTGCCCGCCGATCACCACCCAACTGGACCTATTGCGGTCCTGAAAATATATAACAACAATGCCTGAGTTTCCAGAAGGAAACCCCGTATGCCAACTCACCTATATGCATGCATTACACAAATGAACCTATCATACTAGGAGCGTGTCATGACATTGACAGAAAAGGAAAGCAGTTCCCCCGAAGGGTAAAACATGACATCAGTCCGACAATCAACAACGAGTCTCCCGAGGAGACCTACTACAGGCACATGCAACCTTACAGCACGCGACATTGCACCCCCCACACACAGCTATACTACTCAAGGGTTCGGCAGGGAGCCTCTGTCACGCCTGCGCGCCGATAGAATACAGATCTGCAAATCTCAGTGGTCGGAGCCACAGGGACCAACGGGGCCGTCGCCCGGAAGATATAACAACATCTCGGTAGGTGCCCAGCCGAGGAAAACAACATAGCCGGAACAACCTCGGCCCAACAATCAACATCGCCGGCACAACCTCGGCGGCATCACCGGCACAACCTCAGTGGTCTATCACAATGTCCGGCACAGCATCGGACGGGTCCAACACAAACGTCCGGCACAACATCAGACGTATCCAGACTGAAGTCTGCCAGGTCATCAGGCTCCTTGAGCCGCAAACACCAACCGCGCCGCTATAAAAGCAGGGCAGTGACCTCCGTAGCCCGTGGGCCGGTAGTCACCTCACCCAACGCCAGTTGCGTGCCCGCACAAACATCAACACTGGGATCCACGATCCCTCAGGCCTGCTATACTACAAAGTGCCAAAAAAATCCATCTCAAGTCACGGTCCATACACGGAGGTGACGCATCCCGAACACCCACACTCTTCAAAACGGCGGTCCCTGGGCAGACACGCATCACGCGCCCACCGTCACCTCCCGGCTCACGCACAAGGCGAGGACACGGGTTTCCGTGGACAAAGTTGGCGTTCAAAAAGGGAACCAGGAATTCTGTCCTGGGCCCAAACGGTCGACCGGGAGAGGTGATTCGGTCGACCGGTTCCAGAAAGGAATCGGTCGACCGTACGCCTAAAACGGTCTACCGCTGCGCTCAAAACAGAACCCCCCAAACGGTCGAACAAAGGTCTAAAACCGGTCGACCGAATGAGGTCAAAATCCGAAGTCTGGTCAACATCAAAAATCGGATCTATCGGTCGACCGACTCAGGGGTCCCGGTCGACCGAAATCCTACAGGGTCAACCTAGCATTCTACGTCATAAAACGGTCGAACGCAACCAACAATCGGTCGAACAAGCATGCAATAAAATCCAGTACACTTAAGTTCCGGTCGACCGAATACAAGACTCCGGTCGACCGAAACACAACAGGTAGTCCCAACTCACCAGCAAATACGCACTACCGGTCGACCGCCACAAGGCATCGTCCGACCGGTGAAGGTTAAAGTCGGGTAAAACAGTACACTCGGTCGACCGCCCGAAGGGACCGGTCGACCATTGGTCGTCTTCAACCTCGCGCCAGCCGAGGTTTTCCACGGAAAACAACGCCGAGGAGGTCTCCGACCTCCCCGTCCGACCAACACAACCCTTCACAAGAGTTAACAACACAAAATCACACTATCAAGTTGACATACCTTTCACCCGCGTGAAGTCAACGGTGCCGGAGCTTCTACGCCTCGCCTCCGGTAGACCTCGATCACGCGCCGCGCCTCTCCCGCACGAGCACCTTCCTCCGTCGCCGGAGAGAAAATGGAGAGAGAGTGAGAGAGTGCAAGTAAGGGAAAGAAAGAGAGAGAGAGAGAGATTTTCACTTAAATAACCCTACACCCCATCACCTCACCCTCACCCTACACCATCACCCTACACCCCAACCCATACTTCCCATCACATCCACCACTCCTTCCTCCATCCCAATGCAAACCCCTCTTCTAAACCAAATTAACCCTAATCCGGGTTAGGGATTTAACACAACATATACAAAAGATGAGTGTGTCTGAAATGAGGATGTTGAGGTGGATGTGTGGCCATACGCGAATGGATAAGATTAGAAATGAAGACATTCGTGAGAGAGTTGGAGTTGCTCCAATGGAAGAGAAAATTATACAACACAGACTGAGATGGTTTGGACATGTACAAAGAAGACCTCTGGAGGCACCTATGAGAAGAGGAGTATTAAATCGGACCGAAGACACAAAAAGAGGAATAGGTAGACCACGATTAACTTGGGAGGAAGCAGTTAAAAGAGATCTCAAAGATTGGAATGTGCCTTGGGAATTTGCTTTGGATAGAAACACGTGGAAGAAGGCGATTCACGTGCCTGAACCGTGACTCCTTAGATTTTCATTTCTAGCCTACCCCAACTAGTTTGGGATTAAAGGCTTTGTTGTTGTTGTTGTTTTCTTTGTCTCAGGAGACTCAAATTGAGAAGGGGAAGCGTCTGGTGAAGTTTGGAGGCGATCAGCCGTCTGAGACTGCCAATCAGCGGTCTGAGACTGCCAATCAGCGGTCTGGTAATTTCTGTTCACCTTTAAATTTATGTGGAGTATTTCTTTATCTAATATAGTGATCTGGGACTCGATTTGGCATGTTTTGACTTATAGTTTGTTCCCAGATCAATAATCAAACCTCCTTTAAGCAACTTGGACCTTAAAACCCAAAAAAAAGATTAGGCAATCTTTTGTTAAGGACATGCATCATGTATGTGACTTAGGCATATAGATTGTCTTTCATTTCAGCTTTATTTTCAGTTGCTGAGTGTTGGCGTGAGGTATGCACCTTCTACTCTCATTCATGCATTTCGTATGAACATGCATTAGTTAGTAGGAAATGCATTGAAACAAGTGTGAGTTGAGCGTTTGTTTGGAGAGTTGATTGTTAGATTAAGACTCCAAAACACTACTAAGGAGGGGCTGTCCCATATAAGATAAGGTGGGAGATTTCATCACCCTTTCCTTCGCCCCAAAAACCACACTTACCAAGAGCCTAATTTTAAAATCAAGTAGACATTGGCCTTAAGGATTTCGGGCGCATTAGGAGAGTGATCCGGTCCAGACCGTCATGACCTGATCGGCGTTGCCCACTTTGTCGAAAGTTGGAGAGACGAGATCTCCGGATCTTGGCTCCCTTGCTGGGCTTTGTGGTCCTCGTCGTAGGGAGGTGAGGCGTGTTGAGGCCGTGTGACCTCGTAGTTAGGCGTCGTCTAGCTGTAAGGACCTATAACGACCTTAGGATTGCTTGAACCTTGTTTGCTTGTGTGCTTCTACCTGTACCCATCCGCCGTAGCATAAGGACTTCTTCCCTTGTCTCACGAGTCATTCTTTCTCTCCTGTGTTCCCCCGTCTTCTCCTCTACAGACATTCTTTGTTAAAGAAAAAAAAGGGTTTTGGTTTGTGTGTGTGCACCTTTGTGCATGCTTTCGTGGACACGAAACGAGAGGGGTCATTTGACGAGAAGTGTTGTCAATCTGGCTTTGCTAATCGATTTCTCGACGCCTTCCTCCTCTCGTGTCGCACACAGGCCGGGTTCAATGGCTGCTAATTGCCGCGAGGAGGAGCAGTTGCTGGACCCACCTGTTCGACCTGTTCTTCCTGTTGTCGTTCCCATACCTCTCTGTGATCGATGCTACCCGAGCCATACAGCTCTACCATCATGCATCGTATTGCCAGAGGCAAATTGGAACCATTTTGAGGTTAAGCCTCAGTTTATTTCCATGCTCTCTCAATTCACTGGGAAAGGTGACCCCTATATCTTTCTCAGGGAATTTGAGGAGGTCTGTGCTATGTTCAAACTGCAACAATTTAGCACATACTCCATCCATCTTAGGCTTGTCCCCTTTGCACTGAAGGATGACGCCAAGAAGTGGTTGTACAGCAACCAGGTGAATGCCTTTAGGACTTGGGATGAGTTTCAATCTGCATTCCTCAAGAAATACTTTCCAAATCATCGGACTCAAAAATTGAGGAACGAAATCAATTCGTTCTATCAACTTGAGACCGAGACATTTTCTTGCATATCTAGAGAGGTTCAAGGAGCTACTATCCTCATGCCCTCACCATGGCATTGAGTTGTGGCGTCTTTGTCAGATTGTTTACGAGGGTCTTCACATCCCGTCCCGGACGCTCCTTGAGTCCATGTGTCAAGGAGAGTTCTTGGGAAATGATGAAAGGGAAGCATGGGCTTTCCTAGAAGACATTGCTGAGAAAACAATGCAATGGGAGAGTGTAAGGGAACCACCTATATCATCTAGTATAGGAGCAAGGATCGCGAATGCAAACTCGACTAGATCGGGTACCGCATTTGCTATCGATACCACAACGGCCACCGAGGCACGCATGACGATTTTAATGCGCCGTATGGATTCGATTGAGCTCCAAAACCAACAAAGTGCACCTCACATGTCCACATCAAGTCGAGTTCCCTGTCATTCATGTGGTAGGATAGGCCATATAGAAAACGAGTGTGCGTCCATTCCTCCTGAGATGGAACATATCAACGCCATCTATGACAGAGCTAGGAATGACCCTTACTCATCATCTTATAATCCTGGATGGAGGAACCACCCTAATTTTTCATGGAACCAAAATAATGCCCTAGGTGGTCCTTGACCTCCTCTCGACCACCTAATCAACCACTCCAACCTCCCATGCATGCTCATTCATATCAGCAACCCCAAGTTCCAAGCACCAACCAACCAGGTTTCCCAAATTCTAACAACTTTGAAATCCGGTTTAATTCTCTTGAGAACTTGACTCGTGGACTTGAGAACTCTGTGAAAAAAATTTATGTCATCCACAAGTCAAGTTCTCACTTCAAATCAGCAGACCATCAAATCTCTAGAGCTTAAGTTGGGCCAATTGGCTCAGTCTGTACATGAAAGAGAGAGAGGGTATTTTCGTAGCCAACCTGAGGCTAACCCCCGCATGTACAAGCAACAACACGTGCAAATTGAGAATGTGGTACCTCGGGGGAGGCAAGTGAATCATGTGGAGGAACCTGTTCACCATGTCAATTCCATTGTGACCTTAAGGAATAGAAAGCAGGTTGACAATCACATTTCCTTGCCACACCCACCACCATCTATGCAGCCCCTTAGTGGGAATGGTGGTGAAGAAGAGGCTGAGGGTGAGGGTAATACACCAAGGCCTCATTCTCAGGCACTGCAGAAAACCTACCTGCCAAAAGCTCCCTATCCAAGTAGGTTAACCAAAAAGCAGAGTGACACAATGGACAAGATATTAGAGGTGTTTAAGCAAGTGAAGGTTAACATCCCCTTGTTGGATGTCATCCAACAAATACCTCAATATGCCAAAGTGTTGAAGGATCTCTGCACAACTAAGAGGAAGACCAATGTTCCTAAGAAAGCATTCTTGGCTGCAAATGTAAGCTCACTTTTGTCCAATCCCGCCTACACAAAATACAAGAACCCTGGGTATCATACTATTCAGTGTAGGATAGGGAACACTAGCATGGGTAATGTTTTTCTTCATTTAGGATCAGCGGTCAACCTCCTCCCATTTTCTGTTTATCAACAGATAAATTTGGGAGAATTGAAACCAACTAAGATCACCCTTCAATTGGCGGATAGATCCATTCGTATTCCAAAGGGGATTATCGAGGACATGCTTATCAAAGTTGGAGATTTTATATTTCAAGTCGATTTTGTTGTCCTCGATACCAATCTGTTGCGAACACCCACTCTCAAATACCTTTGATTTTGGGTAGACCATTTCTGGGAACTTCCAATGCCTTAATTAATTGTAGAAATGGTCTCATGAAGCTCTCATTCGGTAACATGAGTGCCCAGTTTCATGTGTTCAACTCTGGTAGGCAACAAGCGCCCATGGATCAACCTTTAAATCTAAATCTCATCCGCCAATTGGAGAAAGTACCACAAAAGTAACGAACACCCCTAACACCAATGCAACCCATTGAGAATGTTTGTGGGCCCAGCAAAAACTCATTGCCTGTCTTTGCAATGCAACAAAGTGAGCTGGCATCAAACATAAATGTCCAAAAGGAGTGTTCGTTGCACGATTCAGTTGAGAGTACTAGTGAGAGTGAGACACCTCATCATATGCCTATACCAGAAGGTGTATCTACCTTATGTCCCATGGCCATTGAGACATTTGAGCTTTGATTGATATGTTTTATTTAAACCGCAAGTGCACGACCGCGTTGAAGCGGTGGCAAATACGGGTCGATCCACAGGGAGGTGTGTCGACTATTGGTTTGTGCGAAGGCGAGTGGTAAAGAAAGGAGAGAAAGGTTGGTTACACTAAACTACACTAGAATGCAAAAGGAAATGAAAGATAAGCAATAAAAACTAAACCCGATAGGGGTAGAGAAATAATGTGAATATAATGATGTGTGTGTGTGTTCAATTAAGCTCCTCACAATATGTAGTGCATGAAATCATAAAACTACATCCAACTTTGCCTCCACATGAATTAAGATAACACTACATCATTAAAACATACAAGACAATAATTGGAATGAAGCTAAATGAACTCATGTATAAAGACTACACCCTACTATGCTTCCACATGAATTAAGATAACCCAATATCATTAAAATATACAAGACATTAACTAAGGTAAAGGCAACAAGAGTACATACACTATAAGTCATGTTTCCTATATTAATTACATCCATATCCTAACCTTATCATTCCCTATAAAATAGGTCCACTAATCAAAGCATAAGCTTCATTCAAGAGCATTAACATATCAAAGATAAGAGTGGAAACCCATTAGATGATTATGAAAATCATATAAAGCTCCAGGGATTAATATAACACACACTTAATACACTACATGATTATATCACATATTTCTCCACCCCCAAATGGGGCTGGATCTACTCACTAGTCATTACACTAACTACACTAACAAAATAAACATAATACTGAAACAAAATTAATCTAAGCAAGCAAGAAACATTAAAGAGACTAAAAGAACATGAGACTAAAGAAATATGCAAGACATGTAAATTGAAATTAACTAAGCAATGTAAAAACTAAAGCAAACAACAATTAACTACAAAACTTCTATTATTACTCACTCCAACTTACAAGCAGCCCTTACTCCACCAGAGTTTTGCTTCAAGACTTCACTCTTAGTAGGGAAGAAGGCCACCAAGAGAGAGATGTGTACAATGGAAGGTGAAGAGTTCTATTTATAAGAATGGAAAAAGCTAATCCGGGACAATCCCCCGATGTGGGACTAAACAAATACCAAAAATAGACTAAGAATACACTAATACATGTGCCCACCAAAGATTAGCGGATCCGGAGCCAAACAGACCGCCAGTTGACGGTCTATTAGTTCTGGATCGGGCTTATTTTTGTTGTGGGCTTGTGTTGATGTATTTGTTGGTCTTGGATGCATCTACTTCGTTTATTGGAGCTCCGACCAGAATCAAATTGTCAAAATACTCCCCATGATGGTGTGGAGTTTTCTGTTTTGCTCTTAGGTCCTTCGGTCTTACGTTCAGGTCCTTATCCCTTGCATCTCAGTCCATAGGTCTTACAATTAAGTCCTTTTTCTTGCTTTTGGGTCCTTTCATGGCTCTTCTCTTCAAACCTCTTTATTTCTAAAATTCAAACATAAAACTCGTCACGTAGCATTGCTTAGGCGTAAGATAATGGATATAAGATACAAATATAAGCATGAAATGATGTCAATCAAATACCCCCACACCTAACTTTTGCTAGTCCCGAGCAAAACATAGAAAGGAAAAAGCATACGAAGAAAACCCTCAGGAGTATATAGAGTCGACCCATAGTATTACCGCGTCCCATGATCGACAATATGAGTCCAACGAGTCGTGTAGCTAGATTGATTAATGCATCTTTTTTTGGATTTTGTGGGTGTATCCGCTGAAAACCCTCAGGAGACAACACTTCTCCTTGGCGACAAGGAGGTTTAACGACTTGTTGCACGTGCCAAGTGCAACCGTGATCCCTACGAAAGTGAGTTAGGATTTCTTGTTTTTTTCGTATGCTTTTTCCTTTCTTTGTTTTGCTCGGGACTAGCAAAAGTTAGGTGTGGGGGTATTTGATTGACATCATTTCATTCTTATATTTGTATCTTATATCCATTATCTTTCACTTAAATAATGCTATGTTACGAGTTTTATGTTTGAATTTCAGAAATAAATAGGTTTGAAGAGATAAAGCATAAAAGGACCCAAAAGCTGGGAAAAATGACTGAATTGTGAGATCTAGGGACTAAGATGCAAGGGAGAAGGACCTAAACGTAAGACCAAAGGACCAAAGAGCAAAAACAGAAAACTCCACACCATAACGGGGAGTATTTTGGCAATTCTATTCGGGTCGGAGCTCCAACAAGTCAAGTAACCGCATCCAAGACAAACAATACCAGCAAGAAAAGTCCACAACAAATTCCAACCCGATCCAAAGTTTATGGACCGCCAATTGACGGTCCATATCTCTCTGGATCCGCCCCAATTTCTCCAGCACATGTATTAGAGGATGTTTAGGCTATTTTTGGTATCTGTTTAGTCCCACATCGGGGAATTGTCCCGGAGTGCCTTTTTCTATGGCTATAAATAGAACTCTTCACCTTCTAATGTAATCACTCCATATTTTGAGTGTCTATTCTTCCTACTAGAAGTGAGGCCTTGAAGCACACACTAAAGTAGGAGGATGCTACTTGAAATGTGAGTCACTTTAATAAAAGTTTCTTTATTATATTGTTTGTTTTATGTTTCTTGTTTTACTTTGTTTAATTTCATTTCATTAGTTTTAGTAGCTTAGTTAATATGCTTTCCTTGCTTAGTGTAATAGTTAGTTTAATATTTAGTGAGTAGTTCCATCCCCTTTGGGTGGTGGAGTAGTAGTTCATACATGCAAATGAGAATGGAATGAATGCTTTATTTACAATGTGTTGATAAAACAAGAATGTATGCTTGCTTGTTTAGGATAGAATTTATAACTTGATGAGTTTTGCCAAAATGATTAGACACCTCTCATGCTTGTTTAGGTTTTGAAATAAACAACTTGTATATGTAAATGTTAATCAACTAGGATGGTGAATGGATTTATAGGTTTTGCCATAACATTTAGACACTTCCTATGCATGATAACACCACCTTTATTTGTGCTTAAAGAATGTGTTCATCACCCATCTCTTTGCATGTGTGCACTCACTCCACCCCTTAGGGGTATTCCATTTCTGAATTCCAGCACTCTTCTTTCGTTCTTAGTTAAGTTTTAGTTAATCGTTTGTTGCTTTCTTTCGCATTTCATACTTCGTCGTGTAGTGTAGCGTAGCATAATCCACTCTCTTCTTCATTTTTTCGCCACTGGATTTCGTGCAAACGAGATGCTGCTCACCTCCCTGAGGACGACCTGTATTTTCCACCGCTTCAACGCGGCCGTGCACTTGCAGTTATAATATAAAACCTTCAACAAGGTTCGAGCTCTTTCAGTTTGATTCTTTGAATCGGACGCCTTTGCGTCTCATTCATGAGCCAATCATGTTATTTTGTGCACTTTGTGAGGAGGGGCCACACATGAGAATTTTGGCCCCGTGTAGTGTCATGTTCCCCTTCCAAATGCATTGACTCACTTTTGAGGTTCACATTTGATGGCTCTTGACAAATGAAGATGAGAACTTATTTTTGTACATTGTTATATTTCAAAAAAGGGAAAAAAGACTCTAAGAGTGAGCATAGGTTGTTGTGGGCTCCAATTCTTGTGTATTTGAGCCCCATTTGTTTCACGTATTTGTCTCCCTTGTTAAGTATCTCACAGGTTTTGTGGGGAATTTGGGTTTGTGTCCATCAACATGACTACAAAAATTCCCTTGTGCTTCAAAGTTTGGTGAGATCCATGTAGTATCATGCTTGCATACATTGAGGACAATTCAAGAATTAAGTGTGTGTGGGGGATGCTTTACATTTGTATATATGTGGAGTCAAGTCTTTTTCACTTTGTTTTTTGTTTTCTTTTGTGTGTATTGTTATGGTCATGTTAGTGTGCTACAATTTACATTGATAAATCTACTTGCCATGATCCTTAGGTGACTTGTCTTCTTTTGCTTGCCTAGTGCTTTAAAATTTTCATTTTTTTTCAAAATCTTCACGTGTTTCTGAAAGAAAATGTTTTGTGGGTTTTGTGTGTGTTTAGCATGTGCAAAACCGTTGAGAGACAAAGTAAAAAGGAAGCTTCCAAAATTGACTTGAACATGATGCATTAGGATATCTAGTACATCGACTTTTGGTCCAATCTAGTCATAAGGATGTACCCCGATTTTCCCTCGGGGGAGAGTAATCATAGGGTTTCAGTACTCAAACAAATAAAGAAGTCCACCCTGAACCTAGTAAGTTAAATAATTCGTGTATGTTAGTATAAGGAAGTTTATCGTAGTCAGGGACCTATAAACTCCTGTTGTGAAACCATAAGTGTAAGGGTTTTGGTTCATGTGTAGATAACAAATAAGTGAGTAGTTGTTCTCTCTTCTCGCACGGTTCCTATCACTCGGGAAATTAGGTTCAAGGGGATTTAGTTCCTGGTGCTTTCGAGTCATCTGACCTGGGATGCACCGACAAAACTCCTGTTACACGGGTGGTAGGGATTGCCATATGTGGAGATATGGGGGAAGGTGTACATGATATTGTAAGTCCTCATAGGCAATGATGCACGACACCAGACCCTGAGAGAATTACCTACCAACTACTAGAAAAAAAGGTAATACAAATAAGAACCTTAATGAACTTTACACGATGTATCACTTGAGAATATTAAGGTTGCCTATGTCTTTCACGAATGGTTCCCTAGGTTGGGTGTGTGGACTGGATACATATATAGAGTCGGCCCATAGGATTACCGTGTCCAATGATCGACAAAAATAGGTTCATCGAGTCATGTTGCTAGATTGAATAATGCATCAATGTTCGGATTTTGTGGGTATATCCGCTGAAAACCCTCAGGAGACCCCACTGCTCCTCTACGGCGACAATGAGGTTTAACAGCTTGTTGCACGTGCTAAATGCAATCGTGATTCCTATGAAAGTGAGTTAGGATTTCTTATTTTTTATATGCTTTTGATTGAATCAGTTTAATTACAGCAAGTGCATGGCCACGTTGAAGCGGTGGCAAGCACGGGTCGATCCACAAGGAGTGTGCGCGAGTCGTGTTCACAATACTCGAGTGTGAAAAGAAAAAGGTATGAAGTCGATGCTACACTACAATGCGAAAGAAATAGGAAAATAAGCAATAAACCTAAACCCCTTAGGGGTAGAGAGATAAAGCGAATGTGAAAATGCATGTTGTGTGTGTTTATTTGTGCTCATCAAAACATGTGACACATGAAATCCATAAAACTCAAATTCAACTTTGCCTCCACGTGAAATAAGATAAAACTTTGTCATTAAAACATACAAGGCAATAATTCAAATGAAGCAAATATGTTCACATGCATAATGACTCAAATCCAACTATGTCTCCACATGAAATAAGATTTATCACAATTATTAAAAGTTACAAGACATTAATTTGGATAAAGCCAACATGAGCACATGCATGCACATGTTTTGTTCCCTTCTTCCACTCCATCCTTATCCTAACCTCATCATTCCCCCATAAAATAGGCTCACTAATCTAAGCATGTGCTAAGCTTCATTCAAGAGCATTAGCACATCAAAGATAAGAGTGAAATCCCATTAGATGGTTATGGAAATCATGCAAGCCTCAAAGGATTAAGATTAACATACACACTAATCCATCACATGATCAAATCACCTTCTTCTCCACCCCCATGGGGATGGACTACTCTCTACTCGTCTCTACACTAAAGTAGCATGAAAAGAACATAAACCCATGAAAGAAATGTAGAAGACTAGATTAAACAAGCATCAAACACAAAGAAAACATCAACATAAAGAACAAGAAGTAAAGTAGATTAAGAAATAAAAATACAAAGTTTGCTCCTCTCCATCCCCCTTGTTATTACACTACTAAAACATGAAACTAAAACTTACTCTAATGGGGGAAGGAGGAAGAAGAGGTGGAGATGAGGGTTTACAATGGTATTTATAGAAGAAATAAGGGTTTGGATGGATCTTGGAGCAATCCGACGGCTGTAACAACTTTCTCTATACTTTGGTGCACCCACTTAATCAAGTCCGAGCCACGAGAGAAATTGGGGATCCATTGGAGCAAAATGATCCGCCAGTGGCGGCTCCAAAGCCACCACTAGCGGATGTTTTGTGCCCGATCGGTCCCGATTTCATCCATGAGCTTAAATGTTGTATTTTGCACATTAGGTGAAGCCCTGGTCCATTGTCTTGAACCACTTTGACTTTAATTGGCAAAATATTGATACAGTTCAAGTCATGTGTCACAAAACTTTGCACTTCACAATCAAGTCCCTTTGGGTTTTCACTTGCATCCTTCCTGATTTGTGATCCAGTCCTTGTGCATTACAAATGGGTCCAGAAGTCTTCAATTCAGTCCATTCTTATTGTATTCAGGGTCTTTTTGTTCCATTTTCTCTTCTTTATTACCTAACACCTGAAACACTACAACAACAACTCGAGTAGCACAATATTGGGGTAAAATAAAGGATATATAGCAAGAATATGATGCATGATATGCTACTAATCACCTTTTCGTTTCTTTCATTTTTCTCTTTGTTTGTTTTGCTCGGGACTAGCAAAAGGTAAGTGTGGGGGTATTTGATTAGTAGCATATCATACATTCCATTCATGTTATATATCCTTTATTTCACCCCAATTTTGTGCTACTCGAGTGTTTATTTGATGTGTTTTAGGATTCAGGCAATAAAGGTGTTTCCATGGGGTAACAATGGTGTGGCATAAATGGGTTGTCCCGAAACATGCACTCACGTTATGGTGAGCCGCTCTTGGCAATCTAGTTAAACATGACTTCATGAGGCGAAGGTGGATTGATTGAAATCATATCATGCATATATTTGTGTCTTATATCCTTATTCTTAGCCTAAGCAATGCTACGTAACGAGTTTTATGTTTATGTTTCAGGAATAAACGGGTTTGAGAAGAAGAGACTCAAAAAGGACTTAAAAGCAAGAAAAATGACTAAGTTGCAAGACTTACGGACTGAGATGCAAGAGAGGGGGACCCGGATGTAAAACCAAAAGGATCAATGGGCAAAACAAGAAGCTCCACACCATCATGAAAAGTTTTTTGGTGATTAGGTCCAGGCCGAAACATCAACAACCAAATTGGATTCTTAAAACATCAAGACATCAAGCCAGACACGAACCACCAAAATATAGACTCAATCAAAGTTATCTGGAACGCCAATTGGAAGTCCAAGACCGCCAATTGGCGGTCCAAATTGCTCCAAAATTTTCATGGTTTAATCGGGTCTTGGATTATGTTGTTTTATGTCCATTTATAGTATGTGTTTAGTCCCATACCGGGGGATTTTCCGTAGTTACCTTTTTTCATGGCTATAAATAGAACTTTTCTTCCTCCTTTGTAATTACCCATTGCTTGGTGGCATTCTCTCTACTTAGAGTAATCCTTGGAGCAAAAACTTAAGGTGGAGAAGAATGATACGTGTAATTTGAGCTGTCAATAAAATAAATTTTCTTAGTTAGTTTTATATTGTCTCTTTTTGCATGCTTAGTGTAATTTCATTTTGTCTTTCTTTCTTAATGAGTAATGAGTAGTTCCATCCCCATTTGGGGTGGAGGTAATGTAGAATATGTGATGTTTTTGGGTTCTTTTATTTGTGTCATTTCATATGGTTAATATAGATCTATACTTGTAGCATGCTTAAACTTATATTAGATGGGATAATGTCTACACTAGGTACTTATCTCATGCTAGCTTTAGAGTTTATTTTGTTGCTTGTTATGATTTGATGGAAATGGTTTGTTATATATGGATCCATGTTTGGTGCATATTTACATGAATGATTTAGGTTGTAGGTAGGATTGGTTGATGCTCTAATGGCCACACTAGGTACTTATTGCATGTTTGAGAATCTAAAATCAACCTCAACGTTATGTGAGATATGCATGCTCATGGTTTGCCATGTAGTGTTGTGTATACTACACTTAGATTCTACACTAGCTTCTACTTGTATGCCACACAAACTACACTTGTTTCTAATTGAAAAGAAGACCCACTCACACACACATACCTACACACCTCCACTCCATGTGGTTTAGTTTTATTCTTTGTTCATTCGTACTTTAGTTTAGTGTAATCACACATTTTCTCCTCTTTGTTTCCCACTCAGCTTCGAACTAACCAGAGTCGACACATCTCCCTGTGGATCGACCTATATTTGCCACCACTTCAACGCGGCCGTGCACTTGCCATTATTTTAACTGAATCAATCACGGATCCGAATGTGCATTGTGTCACGATGTGCGCTATGTAAAAATGCTTACAAATTGCAGGAGCACTAATTTTAGGAATGCCCATTTGTGAGGTATGTGTGGGCAGAGACACGAAGGCTTGCAACTTATGATAGTTGCATCGGGGAGACCATGATGGAAGAGCTAACACGAATTCAGCAATGGAAAGCTCCTTCACGGGTTGCTTCACTTTACGCTCAAACTTGCTCAAGGGGTGGTGATTTATGAATGTTGGTCGGAACGAAACCAAAGACTCCTCGATGGGGAGGAAGATGAGACTGGGAGTGTCATTCATAGGGTCAAGGAGGCGATTCTGATCAAGGGTTTGGGAGCACTAGGGAGCCAAGGTGCCACATTAGTAAAAACATTGTATATGTCTACATGGTCTTAGTGGAAATGCGTGAGTGTAGTGCATGAATGGGTTGTATGAGTGAGTAATCTGAGCTTTCTCACAGCAAGCTCTGAGATCTTAAGTGGTCGGTTTGTATTATTTTGGTTGTAAATGTACTTTACATAACTAAATAAAATTCGAGGCTATACCTCCCTTTTACTTTGCAAAAAAAGGTTCATGTAATAAAGAAGATAAAGGAAGAGAAAATGACCTAAATGCAAGAAGAAGGGCTGATTTGGATGGTTCTGCACGTGTTTGTAATGCCAAGGATTGGATTGTAACTCAGGAAGGACCCAAGTGAGAACCCAGAGGGACTTAAGTGTACAGAAAAATATGTTGGTTACAAAAGTCCAGAATCTCCTAAGCCTGAGGAGTAATTCGAGAATTAAAACCAAATGGCCTCGAATCAACAGCTCCGGGCGCATCCCACATGTTTATTATGTTAACTAAAAGTTGTTGTTAAAATTTGGACGCGATCGGAGAAAAATGATCTGCCATTGGCGGATTTGGTTAAAAGTTTGGCTCTCCAATTTTAGCCACGGGTCTAGTTGTCGAGTTAGAGCATTGTAGGACTTCCAGATCAGATTTACAACCGTCCGATTATGTCCAGATTCATCCAAAGTCTCTAATCTTCTATAAATAGACTTGTAATGCCTCCTGCCCCTCTTCTTCTTCCTTCCCCCATTAGAGTAGATTTTAGTTTCCTATTTTAGTAGTGTAAATAAGTGGGTTGGAGAGGAGCAAACTTTGTATTTTTATTTCTTAATATAGTTTAGTTCATGTTCTTTACGTTGATGTTTTCCTTTGATGTAATTTCTTTTAAGTTGTTGTTTGCTTAATCTAGTTTTATTCATTCCATTGTGGGTTTATGTTCTTTTTATATTTTGTTTAGTTTAGAGATGAGTAGAGAGTAGTCCATCCCCATTTGGGAGTGGAGAAGAAGGTGACGTGATTATGTGATGTATGAGGTGTGTATATTAATCTTAAACCTTTTGAGCCTTACATGATTTCCATAACTATCTAATGAGATTTCACTCTTATCTTTGATGTGCTAATGCTCTTGAGTGATACTTAGCACATGCTTAGATTAGTGGGCCAATTTTATGGGGAATGATGAGGTGTGTATAATGATGGACTGGTAGAAGGAAACATGGCATGTGGGAGAATGTGCTCATGTTGGTCTCGTCTTAATTAATGTCTTGTATATTTTATTGATTGTGTTAAATCTTATTTCATGTGGAGACATAGTGGGATTTGGTCATTATGCTTGAGTTCATTTAACTTCATTTCAATTATTGTCTTGTAGGTTTTAATGATAATGTTTTATCTTATTTCATGTGGAGGCAAAGTTGGATTTGGTTTTATGGTTTTCATGTACTATATGTTGTGACGAGCACAAATGAGCACAAATGAACACCACCTCGAAGCATCTCATGGAGGTCGTGTACCCTCGAAATGCATTGGAATCTCACCACATTCTGAAAACAAATGAGAAGTCCTACGAGTATGAGTTCTTATCAAATGGTATCAGAGCCAACCGATCCGATGCAGCAGATTGGGGGACTTGTGATCCACAACGATTGAGCACCAATCTTCACCGGAGTTGAAAATATGATCAAATGTTGCTTCTTTGAGCCAGAGTATCACCTAAGCGTTGATGTCACACATCTAGATGAAGATGGCTTCGCTTGGTTCTATGAGTGGGAAACTACGAAGCTCACTTTGTCAAAGATCCAAGAAGAAGAGGACATGTGGGCAACTTCCCTTGGTGATGAAGATGAAGAGGATGATGTGTGATCCCATGTGGCATGGTGAGCCTTTTCCTGTTTCTCCTATGTTTTACTCTTGTCTTCCCTTTCCTTTCCTTTTTGTCTTCTTTTCTCTTTTTTCTCATTTCCACTCCTCTCCTTCTCTATTTTTGTCTTCCTTTCCTTTTCTTTTCTCTTCTCATTCTCTTCATATTTTCTCGCTCTTTCTTTTCCTCTTCTTTCTTTCTTTATCTCTTTATCTCTCTTGAGTTATTTGAAGAAATCTAGTGTAAGAACTTCAATAACCTCATCTTTATCTCTTCTCCTTTGTTCATCGGAATTAGCTATTGAGTGTAACACCAAGGATGATTTTTTCTTGGAGGTCCATCTGGTAGCATGAGAGAAGTACCTAATGTGGATATTTTCCATCTAATACGAGTTTAAGCTAGTTCCGTGAATAGATCTACATTAAATATATGAAATGACACAAGATAAGAGGAACCCATCACTAACACCTCACATAATCTACATCACCTCCACTACCAAATGGCGTGGACCTACTCACTACTCATGGTAACAACTATGGAAACCAAGAAACATACACGAAACATGGTAAGAAAAGCAAAGTACTAAATCTACCAACAAAACACAAAAATACATGGATATAAACAAAGCTAGAGAAGAGAGGAATCCAAATATACCTTTAGATTAACATGACAATATCCACATTAGCCTTAATCCAAAGCTGTGGATAATGTGAACAAAGGAGTATTTTGTCATGCTCAAGGATGAATCTAAAATTCAGGAAGGACCCAGATGAAACCCAGATGGACCTAAAGGTAAGGAAAATATTTATGGTGCCAAAATCCCTGAATACCATGATCTTGAAGAGTATTTGGTCAATTAAGGCTAAAAGTGCTCGAACCAGCGGACCAGGAGTTTACCCCACGTCTAAAATATAAAAACTTATGCTGCTATAGTAAAATTGGGGCGGATAGGACACAAATTATCTATATGTGGTCGATTTTAATATGCCAATGGCGGAACAATTTGCTCCAAATGTGGCCCAATAATTTCTCCCGTGACTTGATCTTGGTTCTTTAGGTGCACCGACTAGAGAGAAAGTGATTATAGTTGTCGGATTACTTCCAGATTCATCTACACCACTCTTTCTTCTATAAATAACAATGTTTCTCCTACCTTTCCCCTTCCTCCCCACCTCCACCATTAGAATAGCTTAGGTTTTACCCATTTGGACTGCAAGAATAAGGAGGTGGTTGGAGCTTGTGACCTAGTGCCTTCTTTAATCTAGTGGTAGAATCTTTTTCCTCTTGTCTCTAACTTTCTTCCTATCTACTTAGTTTTGTGTTTTGTTAGTTAGTTTAGTAGTTAGTGATTCTTGCCATGTGTAGTCTTGATTTCTTGCTTTCCATGCTTTTAATGATGAGTAGAGAGTATATCCACTCCATTTGGGGTGGACGTGATGTAGATTATGTGATGTGTTGTTGATGTGTTCTTTATTTGTGCTATTTCATATGCTTAATGTAGATATATGCATGTAACTTGCTAAACTTGTATGAGATGGGATAATGGCCCCACTAGGTACTTGTCTAATGCTAGATCTAGAGTCTATCTTGTTGTTCGTAAATGATCATCTTGTTATGGTAAATGACTAGTTATGTATGGATGTTTGATTAGTATAGAATGCATGAATGTATTGAGTTGTATAGATGGCTAATTGATGGCTTACTGTTCACACTAGATACTTAGTTCATTCTTGAGAACCCAAAGTGCATCTTAACTTCATGTCTAATGATATTAGTCATGTATTCATATAAATGTAGTTGGTGTTAATTAGACTTCACACTAGTTTCTAGTTGATTTCACCTACTTTACACAATTGTGCCTCATGCAATCAAGAACCACTCACACACACATACCTACACACCTCCACTCCTTGGGGGTTTAGTTTTGGATACTGAACCTATGCCAAACTCACTTGGACAATTTTCTGCTATTTTGGGACGACCATTTCTAGCAACTTCCAATGCCTTGATTAATTATCGTAATGACTTGATGTGCTTGACATATGGTAGTCAGTGAACTAATTTCAACATCTTCACCATCAGGAAGAAGTCAAGTGCCTTCAATGACCCTGTAGAGGTCAATCTTATCCAGGGCATGGATGAGAACGAAGTCCAAGGCACCTTCAAGTATTTTAGAGAGTTGTTCGGTGGAGATCCTGATGGTGGTGAAGATGTTTCAACTGTGCTGGCACAAGAAGGTGTCCTATGTTTTGATCATGTTGCTCTTGAGCCACAAAATACCATTTGTGTGGCCTCTGGGCCACTTGCTCTACTTTGTATATGTTGAGGACCCAATGTAAGTTAAGAATCAACCACATGATACCTTACAATTCAAACAATCGGACGAAGATTCATCTCTTATTCATGCCTCCATATTGCTCATTTTCAAGAGGCATCAAATGACCACAATGCTTACAAGGGTGTCAGGTGGTCAAGCAATTCTATTTCTAAACTTTGCCATCTGGGTAATAAGCCCAAGGTGTCACTTTGTGTGAATGAAATCATCCTTGTGCATATTAATGTCGGTTGGAGGGTATATATTGCTGACCCTCAGGTTTGTCGAGGAATGGAAACATATTTGTTTCCATTTCCTTTCATAGACCATCCTTTTGAGAGGCATGGACCATCATCCTTGGTTCATAAACCTCTCAATAGTTCTCCTATTTCTTGTATTAAGAAAATGTTTTGTGGGTTTTGCGTGTGTTTAGCATGTGCAAAACCGATGAGAGGAGAAGTAAAAAGGAAGCTACCTGAATTGACTTGAACATGATGCATTAGGATATCTATAAAAAAATATTTATCCACTTTTGGTTGGAGTTTGGTTGACATCAATATTTTGATGGTGGACTCACAACCCCAAATCTCGAGAAACTTGAGCTTGGGTATTTTACCACTCCACAACTAATATGACATTTTCTCTACGGATTTGAATGAAACATTGTTCAGTGTGTAAGCTGCCGCTTGTAGTGGATAACTCCAAAAGTAAAGTGACAATTTAATTTGAGTCATCATTGATCGAACCATGTCGAGCAACATCCTATTTCTCTTTTCGGAGACACCATTCCATTGAGGTGTACTGGGTGGAGTGAGTTGTGGTATAATACCACATCCTTTAGGAATTAGTCTAATACGATACTCAAGTACTTACCTCTACCATCTGTCCTTAGGGACATGACCTTTTTATTGAGTTGGTTCTCTACTTCATTCTTGGATTCTTTGAACTTGTCAAGGGATTCACTTTTGTTGCTCATTAGATAAATGTAACCGTAATGGCTGTAATCATTTGTGAACGTTATGAAGTACCTATAACTGTAAGACCTTGATCTTGTGCTTATTTATATATTGATCTTGCTTTGTCGTCACTTTTATTCATGTATGCCGATTATATAGAATTTCATGTTTGGACCCAGAGTAGGTGTGGGTGATCGGGCGAGTGAGACAATCGATGACTCGAGGATGATAGATGATGGAGCAAAGGACAAGTGAAGTGGCAAAGGTTCTGCACATATGGCCACCATGTGCCTGCCATGTGGCATGGAAGACAAAGGGGTGAGAAGAGACTTGGGTGCTTTTTGATGGCCAAGGGATGCACATGCAAGTGTGGAAGTGGAAGGGCCTTTGGCAAGCTAAAAGTCTTAACTATCCCTTCCTTTCTCCTCACTTCTTTTGCAATCTACCAGCCATCATTCTCCTCCCTTCCAGCAAACACAAGGTGACTCCGGTGAGGCATGCATCTCCGGTGAGCAAGAAGCGCACAAGGAAGAGAGGCACACGTGACAGAGGCGGGCTGCAGCAACTTTTCCGGCGATCTTCCAGCATCTTCATCCTCCTTCTCAGGTATTTTTTTGGCCCAAGGATGAGATGAGAGATGGGGGTGATGTCTGGTGAGCTGGCCATCACCGGAGTGGCTGGTGGTGCATGTGTTTGCACCAACATGCCAACAACCAGCCAGGCGCATGGAGGGTTTGTGCGTGGTTGTGGTTGGCTGTTGGGGGCAGTCAGGCAGCACCGGAGCTCCAGTGGGCTCCAGTGAGGTCTGACATTGTTCCGGTCATGATACTCCAAGGGAGGAGGCAGGACAACTCCAGCCTTGAGGCCATGCACGGCTGGCGCGTGCATGGTTGTCTATGGTCTCTACTGCACGCAGGGGTGTAGCTCCTGGATAGCTAGCTGGTGTGGATGATTTCCGGTGGTGGCTGACCTCGGAGGGCATGAGGTGGGGCCTGGTGGGGCAGAGTTTGGGCACAGCTGGGGTGGGGCAAGGTATGGCCAGCGTGCAGGGTGCATGTTGGTGTTGATTCGGTTGGCATCACATGTATCTCCTGCGACGTGGGATGGCTGGTTCACCTTACCTCGCTGCGTTTGTGTCTTCCTCACCTTGAGATGTCATGGGGGGAAGGGGTCTGGAAGCTAGGAAATGGATCAGGTTGGTGCATTCAAGAGTGTCCTCAGTTTGTTGATGTCTCGTAACTTCAGAGCATGCATGACTATGATTAATTGTCGCGTTATTCATATGTTTATACGTGGCTTGGTGAATGGTGATTTTATGCTGATCTCATGTCTGTAGATATGTATTGATAGGTATACATATTCATATCAGGAATATAGTGTCGTATGCAATCGATTTCAGTTCTGGAAATTATTAGCTCATGATATGCAACTTACTGCCGATTCTTGCTTGTTTCATTGCTTCACGTTGCATGCATGATTTCTATATTTACTAAACTAAAGTTGCACGAGCTTGAATTACTTATGTTGATGTTAATTGCTGCTGTAAAGGATGAGGTTGTGTACGTATATAAGTAGGGTGAAGCTTCGACCTTATAACCATCACTTCATGACCCGTAGCTCAAGTATATAGTTGGGACAACATGTACTAGTCATATGATTGACCTGACTTGTTGATTTATTATGTTATTTTCGTTTTGATTTGCGTCTCTTCTGTGATATTATTGTCATGAAATGTACCTATAACGACCTGAGTCACATGACCCGTAGATAGTGAGGTTGAATGGTTGTGCTTGTTCAAGTTGGTTTCATTATGGTTGATTGATCGTGACTGTGGTATCAAGTTTCTGATTTGCATGTGTTACTTCTGATATGTTTGGAGCCACGGTGAAGTTATTTGTATGCTCACTGTGTTGGGCTCGTGCTTGAGTATTTAGTTATAGATTGGATATAGTCCCATAGATAGCTTGCATTTGCATTTGATTAATAAAATGAATCTTGGGCACGATTGTTGTGGGGTCGACGGGCCATGGGTAGGACCTCTATGTAGAGAGACCAAGCATTGGATAAGACTTAGACAGGCACGCTGTCATTTCCTACAGGATGGGCATTCCCAATGTCGCGATGGAACCATGTAGGTCAATCATGTAGACCACTTTGTGCCAAGCGGTGGGTCACTGTCGAGTGACCCGCTTGTGGATTAAACCAGTAAGATTGGTAGTTTGATTCCAATGTAGAGGGATCACTTTGGGTGCAGCCCGAGCAACACAACTATGTAGAGTTGTCGCCCGATGCAACTCTGTAGAGTTGTTGCCCTCTTATTGCATGTGTGGTAGATAGGCGTCATGCATGACTTCTCATCTTGTTTTTTGGACTTGGGGCATACAGGGTTTTCTTTATGAAAGCTCATGCATATTCGTTGATGTTTTGCCTCAGGTACTTAGGTTTCTGTTGAACGTTTTAATTAAACCGCAAGTGCACGGCGTTGGTGAAGACGTGGCAAATACGGGTCGTCCACAGGGAGGTGAGCAGCCTCTTGTTTATCAGAAATCAAGTGGCAAAAAATGAAGAAGAGAGTTTGATTATCCTACTCTACGCTACACTACACTACACTACACTATAAAGTACGAAATGCGAAAGAAAGTAACAAACGATGAACTACCAAACTAAACTAAGAACTAAATAAGTGCTGGAATTCAGAAATAGAAAGCCCCTAAGGGGCGGAGTGAGTGCACACATGCAAAGAGGTGGGTGTTGAACACATTCTTTAAGCACAAATAAAGGTAGTGTTTTCATGCATAGGAGGTGTCTAAATGTTATGACAAAACCTATCAATCCTTTCACTAACCTAGTTGATTAACATTTACATACAGAAGTTGGTTTATTTCAGAACCTAAACAAGCATGAGAGGTGTCTAATCATTTTGGCAAAACTCATCAAGTTATAAGTTCTATCCTAAACAAGCAAGCATACATTCATCTTTTATCAACACATTGTAAATAAAACATTCATTCCATTCTCTAATGCATGTATGAACATCTACTCCACCCCCCAAAGGGGATGGAACTACGCACAACCCATTAGACAAATGATTAAACTAAGCAAGGAAAGCATATTAACTAAGCTACTAAAACTAATGAAATGAAATTAAACAAAGTAAAACAAGCAACGTGAAACAAACAACATAATAAAGAAACTTTTATTAAAATGACTCACAATTCAAGTAACATCCTCCTACTTTAGTGTGCTTCAAGGCCTCATTTCAAGTAGGAAGAGTAGCCACTCAAAATGTGAAGTGATTACAATAGAAGGTGAAGAGTTCTATTTATAGCCATAGAAAAAGGCAATCTAGGAGAATCCCCCGACGTGGGACTAAACAAATACCAAAAATAACCTAAAAAATACTAATACAAACGCTCCAGAAATTGTAGCGGATCCGGGAAGATCCGGACCGCCAATTGGCGGTCTACAGGATCCGGATCTGGCTCATTTTTGTTTTGAGCTTTTCTTGATTTATTTGTTGGTCTTGGATGCATCTACTTCGCTTGTTGGAGCTCCGACCCAAATCGAATTGCCAAAATACTCCCCATGATGGTGTGGAGTTTTCTGTTTTGCTCTTTGGTCCTTCGGTCTTACACTCAGGTCCTTCTTCCTTGCATCTTGGTCTCCAGATCTCACAATTCAGTCCTTTTTCCCAGCTTTTGGGTCCTTTTATGCTTTATCTCTTCAAACCTATTTATTTCTGAAATTTAAACATAAAACTCGTCACATATCATTGTTTAGGTGAAAGATAATGGATATAAGATACAAATATAAGCATGAAATGATGTCAATCAAATACCCCCACACCAAACTTTTGCTAGTCCCGGGCAAAACAAAAAAAGAAAAAAACGTACGAAAAACAAGAAATCCTAACTCAATTTCGTAGGAATCACGGTTGCACTTAGCACGTGCAACAAGCCGTTAAACCTCTTTGTCACCAAGGTGGAGTGTTGTCTCCTATGGGTTTTCAGCGGATACACCTACAAAATCCAAACAAAGATGCATTAATCAATCTAGCAACAAAGATGCATTAATGGATTCATTTTGTCGATCATGGGACACGGTAATACTACGGGTCGACTCTATATATGTAATCGGTCCACACACCTAGCCTAATGAATTATTCAAGAAAGTTAGTTTAGGACTGAAGTGAAAGACATGGGCAACCTTAACTTCTGAATGTGATACAAAGTGTAAAGTCCATTAAGGTTCTTATTTGACTCTTCTTCTTTCTTTTCTTTTCTTTTCTTTGGAGCATTTAATTGGTTGGTGTTTGATTCTCCCAGGGTCAGGTTTCATGCATCATTGCCTATGAGGACTTACACCATCATGTACACCTTTCCCCAAATCTCCACACAGGGCGATCCCTACCACCCGTGTAACGGGAGTTCGGTCGGTGCATCCCAAGTCAGATGACTCGAACGCACTAGGAACAAAGTCCCCTCAGACCTACTTTCCCGAGTGATAGGAGCCGTGTGAGAAGAGAGAACACCACTAATCTATTTATCTACATGGGAACCGAAACCCCTACACTTAAGTTTCACAAAAAGAGTTTAAGGGCCCTTGACTACAACAAACTTTCTTATACTAACACACACGAATTATTGACTCACTAGGTTCAGGGTGGACTTCTTTAAATGTTTGAGTGCTGAAACCCTATGATTACATGCCTCCCGAGGGAAAATCGGGGTGCATCCTAACGACTCGATAAGACCTAAAGCCAGTAAACTAGAAATCCAAATGCATCAAGTTCAAGACAATTTTGGGAGCTTTCTTTTTATTTTGCCTCTCAACGGTTTTGCAGATGCTAAACACACGCAAAACAACAAAACATTTTCTTTCACAAACACATGAAGATTTTGAAAGAAATGTGAAAATTTTAATGCAGCAGGCAAACAAAAGAAGACAAGTCACCCAAGGATCATGACAAGCAGATATATCAATGTTAAATGCAGCACACTAACATGACCCTAGCAGAACAACCAAAAGAAAACGAAATAAAAACAAAAAGACGCACAAACTATATACAAACGTAAAAACACCCCCCACACCTAATCCATGCATTGTCCTCAATGTATGGCAAAATGGTGCCAATGCATGGATAGGGTGTACCAGACTAATGACGGCGGCCAGAGGTGCCCGAAGAGGCACCTCTCTCAAGACCTGACAACTTCCTATAGATCTTCTGGTTTTGCTTGGCTAAGATGACGTTCTGATGCTCGACCACCATCTCAGAAATGTCGGATTTAAAGAGCGTTCCTGAGCTCACAGACGAGCTTGAGGAACTGGCTCTAACATCCTCCTCCATGTAGTCAAGCACCCATGCCTCAGGAAGGCAATGGCGAAATGACGGGGTCATTTTCGCTACCTCGAGGTCGGTGCCTTGGCACCTCAGCATGCGCTCAAATCGTGGGATGTCCAACATGCCACACAATTTGGAAACCTGAGTCGGCAAACAATATATTTCTTTCAGCCTAGCATTCACCAAAACGTCGAACAATGTTCGACAATTGCAGTGTGGTGAACCATCCATCAGACTATACACGATTCGCAAACTAGGTGTGAAAAATGTGGAGGTTCGCTCTTGGCCAACCACATTGCTACACACCCACCTGGCTACAATGTGCACATTGGAGTAAATGTGTGCATTAGGTACTCCCCCGTGTGATGATATAGGCTGCCCGCGCCCAAGCATAGATCGATAAAAATTAATGTCGTGGGTAGGCACGAGCTCATCAACTAAGGGGATCCCTGTGGCGTTGGAGATTAATTGGGGTGTCACGGTGTGCTTCACCCCTCTGAGAGTGATACTAAACTCGAGTGGTCCGGTATGGTCACACTTGAGTTTAGTAAGGAACTCATGTACGAGAGGCTTTACGTACATGGATTCATCTCCCTCATATAACAAATGGTACCACCCTTTAGCTACGATACGATTGTAGAAAGGTTCTCCGAATTCACGAATCAGGGAGGCAAAATTTAGTTATGGAATTAAATGGTGGCTGGCCATACCTGCATCTACCTTGGCGAGCTTTAACGGCGGAGCACAGGACGGCGAAGACGAACACGACGCGAGAGGGACAGAGACCACCGCGCGCCGACACCAGCAGCAAAAAAGAAATCCCACCAAGGAAAACCACAGAACACACCAAATCACGCGACCCGACGAAGATAAAACTCAACCCGAGCACAACAGGCCGCTGATTGGCGGTGCAAAACCACTGATTAGCGGTCTGTTCATGCGACTGGAGGGTGGGATTTGGGTGGTGGCAAAAACAGATGGGGAAGACACGTTTTCTCTCTGGAACGAATGGGCAGGGGTTGCAAATCATGCGTTATTAACAAGGGAGAGGGAAAATATCAAAGAGGCCTTCCAATTTTTTTCTTTATATCATTTTGTTCTTTTTTCCTTTCCTTTTCTCTTTTTTTCTTTCTTTTTAACAAAACAATGATATGTACATCAACACAGATATTCTCATAATCATTTGGTCAAGGAACATTAAATGAGAATATCGAGTTGTGAGGACCAAAGACTTGCCGAGATGGTCAAATTTCACTGGTACTCTGAGGTGTCATGAGTGGTGACAGGTCAAAGCTGAAAGGCTCGAACCCCTCATGATATTGGTTGGGTGTAGGCAACATGAATGAGTGCAATTGTGTTGCCTCACTTGGGTTTAGTTGCTCATCGAACAAAACCCTCCAACCAATAGGTGGGTGCATCGGAATGAGTTCCTCAAGCTCATTCGATGGATGCAGCATACCTGCATCACTAAGAATGGGGCTTCTCCCCAAGTCATCCAACAAGGACCTCCCACCATCATTTAGATCACCAAGCCTAAGCTCAGTCATAGGTGGGTCCTTGTTGGAGTCAAGATGAAGCTCAAATGGCTCAATGGCCAAGAGACGTGAGATAGAGACACCTTCTGGTATAGGCATATGATGAGGTGTCTCACTCTCACTAGTAATCTCAACTGAATAATGCAACGAACACTCCTTCTGGACATTCATGTTTGATGCCAGCTCACTCTGTTGCATTGCAAAGACAGACAATGAGTTTTCGCTGAGCCCACAAACATTCTCATTGGGTTGCATTGGTGTTGGGGGTGTTCGTTGATTTTGTGGTGCTTTCTCTAATTAGCGAATGAGATTTAAAGGTTGGTCCATGGGCTCCTGTTGCTTACCAGAGTTGAACACATGAAACTCAGCACTCATGTTACCGAATGAGAGCTTCATGAGACCATTTCTACAATTAATTAAGGCATTGGAGGTTGCCAGAAATGGTATAACCAAAATCAAAGGTATTTGAGAGTGGGTGTTCGCCACAGGATTGGTATCGAGGACAACAAAATTGACTGGAAATATAAAATCTCCAACTTCGATAAGCACGTCCTCGATAATCCCCCTTGAAATATGAATGGATCTTTCCGCTAATTGGAGGATGATCTTAGTTGGTTTCAATTCTCCCAAATTCAACTATTGATAAATAGAAAATAGGAGGAGGTTGACCGTCAATCTTAAATGAAGCAATACATTACTCATGCGCGTGTCCCCTATCGTACACTGAATAGTAGGACACCCCGGGTGCTTGTATTTTGTGTAGGCGGGATTGGACAAAAGTGAGCTTACATTTGCAGCCAAGAATGCTTTCTTAGGAACATTGGTCTTCCTCTTGGTTGTGCAGAGATCCTTCAACACTTTGGCATATTGAGGTATTTGTTGGATGACATCCAACAAGGGGATGTTAACCTTCACTTGCTTAAACACCTATAATATCTTATCCATTGTGTCACTCGGCTTTTTGGTTAACCTACTTGGATAGGGAGCTTTTGGCAGGTCGGTTTTCTATGGTGCTTGAGAAGGAGGCGTTGGTGTATTAGCTTCACCCTCAGTCTCTTCTTCACCGCCATTCTCACTTAGGGGGTGCATAGATGGTGGTGGGTGTGGCCAGGAAATGTGATTGTCAACCTGCTTTCCATTCCTTAAGGTTTCAATGGAATTGACATGGTGAACAAGTTCCTCCACAAGGTTCACTTGCCGCCCCCGAGGTACCACATTCTCATTTTGCATGTGTTGTTGTAGGTACATATGGGGGTTAGCCTCAGGCTAGCTAGGCAAAGACCATCTCTCTCTTTCATGTACAGACTGAGCCAATTGGCCCATCTGAAGCTCTTGAGATTTGATGGTCTGCTGATTTGAAGTGAGACCTTGACTTGTGGTTGACATAAAAATTTTCATTGAATTTTCAAGTCCACGAGTCAAGGTCTCAAGCGAAGTGAATCGGGTTTCCATATTATTGGAATTTGGGAAACCTGATTGATTGGTGATTGGAGCTTGGCGTGGCTGATAAGATTGTGCATGCATGGGAGGTTGGTATGATTGGTTAGGTGGTCGAGAGGAGTTTGAAGGACCACCCGGGGCATTATTTTGGTTCCATGAAAAATTAAGGTGGTTCCTTCCTCCAGGATTATAAGATGATGAGTATGGGTCATTCCTAGCTCTGTCATAGATGGCGTTGACATGTTCCATCTCAGGAGGAATGGACGCACACTCGCTCTCTACATGACCTATCCTACCACATGAGTGACAAGGAACTCGACCAGATGTGGACATGTGAGGTGAACCTTGTTGGTTTTCGAGCTCAATCGAATCCATACGGCACATTAAGGCCGCCATGCGGGCCTCGGTGGCCGTAGTGGTATCGACAGCAAATGTGGCACCCGATCTAGTTGAGTTTCCATTCGCGATCCTCGCTCCTATGCTAGATGATGCAGGTGGTTCCCTCACACTCTCCCATTGCATGGTTTTCTCAGCGAGGTCTTCTAGGAAAGCCCATGCCTCCATCTCATCCTTTGCAAAGAACTCTCCTTGACACATGGACTCAAGGAGCATTCAGGATGGGATGTGAAGACCCTCGTAAACAATCTGACATAGGCGCCACAACTCGATGCCTTGGTGAGGGCATGAGGATAGTAGCTCCTTAAATCTCTTTAGATATGCATGAAATGTTTCGGTCTCAAGTTGATAGAACGAATTGATATCGTTCCTCAATTTTTGAGTCCGATGATTTGGGAAGTACTTCTTGAGGAATGCAGAATGAAACTCATCCCAAGTCAGAAAGGCATTCTCCTGGTTGCTGTATAACCACTTCTTGGCATCATCCTTCAGCGCAAAGGGGACAAGCCTAAGATGGATGAAGTCTGTGCTAAGTTGTTGTAGCTTGAACATAGCACAGACCTCCTCAAATTCCCCGAGAAAGATTTAGGGGTCACCTTTCCTAGTGAAGTGAGGGAGCATGGAAATAAACTTAGGCATAACCTCAAAATGGTTCCCATTTGCCTCTGGCAATACGATGCATGTGGGTAGAGTGGTACGGCTCGGGTAGCATCGATCACGTAGAGGTATGAGAGCCACAATAGGAAGCATAGGTGGAACAGGTGGGTCTAACAACTACTCCTTCTCATGGAAATGAGCAGCCATTGAACCTGGACTTAGTGCGACATGAGAGGAGGAAGGCGTCAAGAAATCGAGTACCAAAGCAGGGTTGACAACATGCCTCGTCAAACGGCCACTCTTGTCTCGTGCCTACGAATGCATGCACAAAGGTGCACACACACAAACCAATTTTTTTTTGAATGTGCGTAGAGGAGAAGCGGGGGAACACAGGAGAGAAAGAATGACCCAGGGGAGAAGGGAAGAAGTCCTTATGCTATGGCAGATGGGTACAGGTAGAAGCACACAAGCAAACAAGGCTCAAGCAATCCTAAGGTCGCTATAGGTCCTTACAGCTAGACGACACCTAACTGCGAGGTCACACAACCTCAACACGCCTCACCTCCCTACGACGAGGACCACAAAGCCCAGCAAGTGAGCCAAGATCCGGAGATCTCGTCTCTCCTACTATCGACAAAGTGGGCAACGCCGATCAGGCCATAACGGTTGTGACCGAATCACTCTCCTAATGCGTCCGAGATCCTTAGGGCCAATGTCTACTTGATTTTAAAAATTAGGCTCTTGATTAGTGTGGTTTGTGGGGGTGAAGGAAAGGGTGATGAAATCCCCCACCTTATCTTTTATGGGACAACCCCTCCTTAGTAGTATTTTTGAGTCTTAATCTAACAATCAACTCTCCAAACAAACGCTCAACTCACACTTGTTTCAATGC
This sequence comes from Triglochin maritima, assembly GCA_963682175.1. NCBI lineage: Eukaryota > Viridiplantae > Streptophyta > Magnoliopsida > Alismatales > Juncaginaceae > Triglochin > Triglochin maritima. Next base: position 34,614,473 of record OY821773.1, on the reverse strand, counting down.
ACTTCCTACTAACTAATGCATGTTCATACGAAATGCATGAATGAGGTTAGAAGGTGCGTACCTCACGCCATCACTCAACAACTGAAAATAAAGTTAAAATAAAAGACAATCTACATGCCTAGGTCACATACATGATGCATGACCTAAACAAGAAAGAATGCCTAATCTTTTGCTTTGGGTTTGAGGGTCCAAGTTGCTTAAAGGAAGTTTGATTATTATTTTGGGAACAAACTATAAGTCAAAACATGCCAAATCAAGTCCCAGATCACTAAATCAATTATGGAAACAAGCTGAAGAAACTAGAAGGGAAACATGGCTCACCAGACCGCCAATTGGCGGTCTCAGACCGTTGATTGGCTGTCCAAAGTGCCTAGGTTGGTCTCCAACTTCTCCTGCTGCCTCCCCTTGCGACTCCAAGTCTCCTGAAACAAAGCAAAACTACAAAACACAAATTAAATCCACTCGAATAGTCCAAACAAGGGTCTGGACTGACACCTTCCCGGCAACGACGCCAAAATCTTGTTTAACGTTTTAATTAAACCACAAGTGCACGGCATCGGTGAAGATGTGGCAAATACGGGTCGTCCACAGGTAGGTGAACACCCTCTTGTTTATCAGAAATCAAGTGGCGAAAAATGGAGAAGAGAGTTTGATTATCCTACTCAATGCTACACTACACTACACTACGAAGTACGAAATGCGGGAGAATCCCCCGATGTGGGACTAAACAAATACCAAAAATAGCCTAAAAAACTAATACAAACGCTCCAGAAATTGTAGCGGATCTGGGAAGATCCGGACCGCCAATTGGCGGTCTACAGGATTTGGATCTGGCTCATTTTTGTTTTGAGCTTTTCTTGATATATTTGTTGGTCTTGGATGCATCTACTTCGTTTGTTGGAGCTCCGACCCGAATCGAATTGCCAAAATACTCCCCATGATGGTGTGGAGTTTACTGTTTTGCTCTTTGGTCCTTCGGTCTTACATTCAGGTCCTTCTTCCTTGCATCTTGGTCCCCAGATCTCACTATTCAGTATTTTTTCCCAGCTTTTGGATCCTTTTATGCTTCATCTCTTCAAACCTATTTATTTCTGAAATTCAAACATAAAACTCGTCACATAGCATTGTTTGGGTGAAAGATAATGAATATAAGATACAAATATAAGCATGAAATGATGTCAATCAGTTTCCTTTATGGGTTTGAGTGATGAAGTTTCAAAGGATTTTCTACACGAGGGACATGTCGACCAGATTCATCCAGTTGACTTTTGCTTCTGCATTTTTTATGATGTATTTCCCTGTTGAACTTGATGTAATGTATTTGACTTTATTTCAATATATGGATAATTTCCCTTTTCAGTTATATCTTATGTATAGTCTATCCATCTATGTTTTATTCAGCACGTCTTGTATGTCTAGTCCTTTATTGTAACTCATTTGGTCGTCGCGGATGACTCTGATCGCAACAGTTTGCTTAGTTTCTCCAGCGTGTGTACCCGTGGGATCGGGGGCGTTACAATAACCAAGGTTCGCATGTCTCCAATGATTATAAATCAATTTGACCTAGAAGGTTAGCTTCCTGTAATTTCTTTATGTGACCAAGGTGATAGTGTCATAAGATTGTATCATTTATGTGAGTTGTTTTAAGTGTTTTTTATTGATGTTTAAGACTTCTCTATTATTTAATTCAAGCAAATAGAGTCTATTTCTTATGAAAGCATTTGCATAGAAAATTCCATTCTTTAATAAAAACGTGCAAGAGTTTGAAATGTTTATTACAAAGTCTTCCATATCTAAACACGATACAGATATAATATTCTTGCTAATCGAACGTACAAAATAGACATTCTTCAATCTTAAAATTAGACCACTAGACAAATGATGCTCCATGGAGCCTTGTGCAATCGCAGCAACACTTGCACCATTTTCGACCTTCAGAATCATCTCGCCTTTTGCAAGTTCCTTCATATCCTTTAGTAACTACACATTGGAAATTATGTGAGCACAAGATCCGGTATTTAGTACTCAATTATGCATAATGGTGGCGAAATTTATCTCAATAACAAATATACTTTTGGCCTTTTTGGGGCATATGCGCTCAATTACTCCATTGTTAAGGTCCTCCTTGTACTTGGGTAATTATGGCAGATGTGTCCTTTTCCACCGCAATTGAAGCACTCCGTATCAGGAGTTGGAGACTTTGAAGATTTCCCTTTGAGTTACTCATATGAGCACCTCCTACTCCTTTGCCTTTGTTTGGCATTTTGGCTAATTTATTCATGCCTTTCCCTTTGCCCCTGGCGATCTTTCTACTTCCACTCTAGACGGCTAGAAAAATCTTGTCCCTGCCTTTGCCTATATCAACTTTAGCAAATTTGAGAGCGTTATGAAGCTCCTCAAGACTCACCCCATTCTCACGCACGTGGTAATGCATGATAAAGTCCTTATAGAACAGGGCTAGAGAGCCAAGAATCAGGTCTTCCGCAATATCCTTGGGCATTGGGGAAGAGAGATTTTCTAACTTCTCGAGGTATACTGACATTGTGAGAAAATGCATGGACATAGATGTCCCCTCCTCCATGCGGCACCTTGTGAGTGCTATGGTGGTCTTATAGTTCTCCTTCCTACTGCTATCCATAAACATCTTTGTAAGAGCTTCCATGGTCTTCTTGCGTTTTGAGTCCAAGTATTTTACATGAAGCGAGTCACCGATGGAGGCAAGCATGAGACAATGAACTTGGTCCTCTTGGTCTTCCCACTTTGTTGCAGCCTCACGGTTAGCATCGGTTTCTTTCTCACTTAATTTTGGGCTTTCACCATCCAAAATGTGAGACAATTTTTCAAATTTAACACAATGTCGAGATAGAGTTGCCAACTATGTAAGTTGCAGCCATGATTGGCTAGTGGATGTTTTTCAATCATGGATCGCACAATAGGTTTAATGTTCGACATGCTACAAAATAATTTATAAGGTTTTTATGTCAATTTTATGTTTATTTATATATATAAATTGTACTGCAAAAATATAAATAAATTCAGCCATACATGCAATCATACAAGATCCTATCATTTATAATATAGGCTTGCTAAGGGCTATTGTTTATGTCATAAACTCAAGGTAAGAGAATTTTTCTAATCATAACCGGTTTTAGATTTTGTAAACTTTTTGTATTTTTCAAACTTTTATGATTCTTATCGATTTAATCAAGAGGGAATCTATCCATCCTCTTAAGAAAAACTCACTTTCTCAAAACCGAGCAAGGGTCAAGTTTTGTTAAGAACACTTCGTAGGATCGTGTGGGTCAGGTTAATCTAATCACTTTTACGCTAATCCCTAACTAATCAAACAATAAACGCAGCGGAAACAATTTAAAGACTAGTAGGGAAAAGGAACAAGCAAACCATAAATCGACTCGGCATTTTTATAGAGGTTCGGCACCCCACCCGGGTCCTAGTCCTCTCTTGCAAGCTCCGCTCGACTCCGCGAGCTCCGCCTACGACTTCACTATCCGCTCCCAGTTCCGGGCTGGGAGACAACGCCTTACAACCGTCAAACTCGCGAACAACCCTCGCCGAGCTTGGAATCCTCTTCTCACAATCCGAGAAGGATCACTTCGGGCTCTCACCGAAGTCTATACTTGTGTCTTGGGCTTTCACCAAGACCCTTGCTCTCTTGACAACAAATGTAACTTGAGTGGAACTCACTCTCTAATTGAGCACACTTGAGTTGGATATATGATCACTAAGTGTGGATTTAGGCTTATGGAGTGAGATTGAGAGCTTTGAGGATTGAGAGCTTCTCTCTAATGAATTGGACAATTGGAAGTTGGAGAGCTGTGTTAACAACATGTCTTGATCCTCTATTTATAAGCTCCTAAGGTATTCTAGCCGTTGGGGATAGATTTGGTTGGGTTTTTTGTAAGATACACAAAGCAGAAAATCGGGCTGCAAATCTGTCCAGAACCTGTCGACCGAAACTAATAAACCGGCCGACCGTTCACTTTATTTCAAGGAGAACAGTCGAACAAATGAATATTCGGTCGGACAAACAAGCTAGAACTTAACTCTACTTAAGTGAATCAGTCGAACCAAAGTATGGGCGGTCGACCGATAAGGGGATTCGGTTGAGACAAAGGTGCAACGGTCGAACGAAGAATGTGTTGACCGATAGCAGGGATATATTAAGTGTTCAACCGGTCGACCGAAACAAGGTCGTCGTTCGACCGGTGATCGAATGTATTTTGGGGTTAAGTTTGTTTTATACGAATACGACCGTAATAGGAATACGACAAAGGTAACGGTCATAATAAAATCTAGGATCGGTCGACCGGTAGAGTACGATAAAATCACTGTGGAGAGTCTGTTATAAACAGGTCGAACTGAGAACTGGTTTGGTCGACCGTTTCACACAGGAAATCTGGGTTTAGGTTTTAAGTGATTTTCGACTAAGGTTTGGGTGATCTAATGAAGTCCAAATAAGGTGAAATTTTGTGTGTGACTTCTCTAAGGAACCTAGTGTGTATGTTATATGTTTTTAGCTCTTATATGCTCAATTTACACATGTTCCTAAGACTCAAAATAAAATCAAGATTACAAGTCTTCATATAGCTTTATTACAAATCTTGACTTGATTTCCTTCCTTGCATGAGTCTTGATCACCTGTAGAGGTTAGCACATGCAATATATATGCAATGAAATGTGTGCTACTCTACATTACTTATGATTAAGATTAGGTTGATTAAATCATCAAAACAAGGATTAAGGCCAAAAAGCCAACACACTTAATTCATTTGATACGAGACACGATTGTGTCATTGCAACCATGAATAAATACATTTGGTGTACACTAAGGGTGAAGCTCACTTTATGTATTTGTCAATGGCTTAACAATGTCCATCCTTATATCTCCCACTATTTCCAAAAATTGAAGAAATTATCTCCCGCTAAGGGCGAGTAGAACATTTCTTGATCGATGGCTTTAAGTGGATGGAATAAGAAAGAAAGGCCTTCTTAATTATTAGTTTGGACAATTAAGCAATTTATATGTGACACTAGAATTTTGGCAGTAATGTTTGTACTCATTCATACCTATCCTAACCATTCAATTACTCAATCACATACAAGTCAAGTGCAAAATCATAAAGTTAATCCATTCACACATTGGTGTGAGTTTATATGTTCCCACAACCTTGACCTATGCTTCTTCTTCTTGCACCACAAATGTAAATGTTGCATAACATCTAAATATGCAACCCTGAATTTGAATCTAATCAGCAATTAAATTGGCTAGTGAAAGTCCTATAAGGTTCCCTCTCATTCTCACATTCCTGCAAAAATAAAAGGCTCCCTACACAATAAGCCGTGAGCCTAATTAATAAAAACAACTTTATTAATTACAAAAATAATTCACATTTCTTACATCAACACGATGCATTGATGGGAACATATAAACTAACTTGTTCCTGCAAAACAAGGTTAGTGCAAGAATTGTACAAATGCTATTTTATACTATTTAATTGATCATACATCTCTCAATTAAATAATTCGAAAATTATTTGATATCATTTAATATGATTAAAGCATTCAAAATTCAAAATATAAAAAAATTGAACTAAAGCTTATTTGTATTTCCAAAAACAAACTTTAAGGAAGATAAACTTATTTAGACCTTTTGTTTTGTCAATTCCAAGTAGAATAATCATTTAAACAAAATGAAAATTCCACGCATTTAGACTCAAGTCTAAAAACTTGATTCCAACATTCATATGACATGTTTAAAATACTTAAAACCCTCAAAAGAATAGTTAGAATCAAAATTGACAAAATAGTCCTATTTTTGCAATTTTCTTTGTTTCACCTTAGAGATCAGAATTAATCCATTTATCTTAGTGGTTAATATATTTTCTAACATTACAAACTAATGTTGAAAAATAACAACAACAAAGCCTTTTATCCCAAACTAGTTTGGGTTGGCTAGAAATGAAACTCTAAGGAGTCACGGTTCATGCACGTGAATCACCTTCTTCCACGCGTTTCTATCCAATGCAAATTCCCAAGGAACATTCCAATCTTTTAAATCTCTTTTGACTGCTTCCTCCCAAGTCAATTGTGGTCTACCTCTTCCTCTTTTTATGTCTTCGATATGATTCAATACCCCTCTTCTTATAGGTGCCTCCATAGGTCTTCTTTGTACATGTCCAAAGCATCTCAGTCTGTGTCGGATAACTTTCTTTTCCATTGGAGCAACTCCAACTCTCTCACGAATGTCTTCATTTCTAATCCAATCCATTCGTGTATGGCCACATGATTGATCGTTTTATATTTCTACCGCAAGTGCACGGCCGCGTTGAAGCGGTGGCAAATACGGGTCGTCCACTGGGAGGTGTGTCGACACTTGGTTTGTGCGAAGGCGAGAGGTAAAGAAAGGGAAGAAAAGGATTGGTTACACTAGACTACACTACAATGCAAATGGAAATGAAAGATAAGCAATAAAAACTAAACCCCAAAGGGGGTAGAGAAATAATGTGAACATAAAGAAGTGTGTGTGTGTTCATTAAGCTCCTCACAACATGTAGTGCATGAAATCATAAAACTACATCCAACTTGGCCTCTACATGAATTAAGATAAGACTACATCATTAAAACATACAAGACAATAATTGGAATGAAGCTACATGAACTCAAGTATAAAGACTATACCCTACTATGCCTCTACATGAATTAAGATTTCACTACATCATTAAAACATACAAGACATTAGCTAAGGTAAAGGCAACAAGAGCACATACATTACAAATTGTGTTTCCAATATTAACTTCATCCATATCCTAACCTTATCATTCCCCATAAAATAGGTCCACTAATCAAAGCATAAGCTAAGCTTCATTCAAGAGCATTAGCATATCAAAGATAAGAGTGGAGACCCATTAGATGGTTATGGAAATCATATAAAGCTCAATGGATAAAAATAACACACACTTAATACACTACATAATTATATCACATATTTCTCCACCCCCCAAATGGGGATGGAACTACTCACTACTCATTACACTACTGATTAGACTAAGTAAAGAAAACATTTAACTAAGATACTAAAATTACTAAACAAGAAATTAAACAAAGTAAAACAACCCACACAAAACAAACAACATAACAAAACAAGATTAAAAGAAACAAATAAACTTTTATTAACAATGACTCACATTGAAGGTAGCATCCTTCTCCACCTTGAGTTATTGCTTCAAGGCTCACTCCTTAGTAGAGAGAATGCCACCAAACAATGGGTAATTACAATGGAAGGTGAAGAGTTCTATTTATAAGCATGGAAAAAGCTAATCGGGGACAATCCCCCGATGTGGGACTAAACCAATACCAAAAATAGCCTAAACGAACATTAATACAAGTCCAGGAGAAATTTCGACGGATCCTGAGCAATATGGACCGCCAATTAGCGGTCCAAGACCGCCAATTGGCGGTCCAAAATTGTCGGATCGTGTTGGAATTTGTTGTGGGCTTTGCTTTCTGGTATTGTTGGTCTTTGATGCGGTTACTCGACTTGTTGGAGCTCCGACCCGAATAGAATTGGTAAAATACTCCCCATGATGGTGTGGAGTATTCTATTTTGCTCTTAGGTCCTTCTGTCTTACATTCAGGTCCTTCTCCCTTGCATCTTGGTCCCTAGATCTCACCATTCAGTCCTTTTTCCCAGCTTTTGGGTCCTTTCATGGCTCTTCTCTTCAAACCTCTTTATTCCTGAAAACTAAACATAAAACTCATCACGTAGCATTGCTTAGGTGTAAGATAATGGATATAAGATACAAATATGAGCATGAAATGATGTCAATCAAATACCCCCACACCTAAGTTTTTGCTAGTCTCGAGCAAAACAAAGAAAGAGAAAAACAAACGAGAAACAAGAAATCCTAACTCACTTTCGTAGGAATCACGGTTGCACTTAGCACGTGCAACAAGCCGTTAAACCTCTTTGTTGCCAAGGAGGAGGAGTGTTGTCTCCTGAGGGTTTTCAGCGGATATACCCACAAAATCCGAACAAGATGCATTATTCAATCTAGACCTCGACTCGTTGGAAATATTTTGTCGATCAATGGACGCGGTAATGCTACGGGCCGACTCTATATAGGTGATCAGTCCACACCTCTACCCTAATGAACCATTCGTGCAAGTTAAATAAGGAATTATGTGAAAGACATGGAGAACCTCAACATCCTCAAGTGCTACAAAGTGTAAAGTCCATTAAGGTTCTTATTTGCATTATCATATATTTTTTCTTTTTGTTTCTTTTCACATTTTTTTTCTTTTACTTTTTATTAGTTGGAGCTTCATTCTCCCAGGGTCAGGTTCCATGCATCATTGCCCATGAGGACTTACACTATCATGTACACTTTTCCCCACATCTCCACATAGGGCAATCCCTACCACCCGTGTAACGGGAGTTCAGTCGGCGCATCCCAAGTCAGATGACTCGAAAGCACCAGGCACAAAGTCCCCTCAGACCTACTTTCCCGAGTGATAGGAGCCGTGCGAGAAGAGAGAACACCTACTCACTTATTTCTTATCTACACATGAACCAAAACCCCTACACTAATGTCTCACAACAGGATTTAGAGGGTCCTTGACTACAACAACTTCCTTAAGTTAACAGACACGAATTATTGACTCACTAGGTTCAGGGTGGACTTCATTGAATGTTTGATCACTGAAACCCTATGATTACTCACCCCCAAAGGAAAACTGGGGTGCATCCTAACGACTCGATAAATCCTAAAGCCACGTACTAGATATCCTAATGCATCAAGTTCAAGACAATTTTGGGAGCTTTCTTTTTACTTTGCCTCTCAACGGTTTTGCACATGCTAAACACACGCAAAACCCACAAAACATTTTCTTTCGAAAACACATGAAGATTTTGAAAGAAATGTGAAAATTTTGAAGCACTAGGCAAGCAAAAGAAGACAAGTCACCCAAGGATCATGGCAAGCAGATATATCGATATTAAATGCAGCACACTATCATGACCCTAACAATGCAAACAAAAGAAAACAAAATCAAAGGAAAAAGACTCGACTATGTACACACGTAAAACACCCCCCCACACCTACTTCATGCATTGTCCTCAATGAATGCAAGCAAGATACTACATGGATTGATGCATAAAAAGGAGAGATCTCACCAACATGAAGTACAAAGGGAAGTGCAAGGTCATGTTGATGGACATAACCCGAATTCCCTCAAAACCTGTGAGATGCTAAAGAAGGGATACAAATACGTGAAAGAAATGGAGCCCAAATACACAAGGGTTGTGGCTCACAACAATCAATGCTCACTGAAGGAGTCTTTTATTGTACTCTCTTTTTTTACTTTTTTTCTCTTTTTTTTCTCTTTTTTTTTCTTTTTTTTTAATATAACTATGTACAAACATAAGTTCCCATCTTCATTTGTCAAAAGACATCAAATGGGAACCTCAAGAGTGGGTCAATGCACTTGGAAAGGGAACATGACACCACGCGGGGCCAGAATACGCATGCGTGGGCCCCCTTCACAAAGAGCACCAGACGAAATGAGAGGTTCATGAATTGGACGCAAAGGCGTCTCATTCAAAGGATCAAACTGAAAGAGCTTGAACCTCTCGAGAGTTTGGGAAATAAGGGGCAACGGAAGAAAAATATCTCCCATTGCGGAACTGAAGTTATGATCATCAATCCAAACTCTCCAACCAACAGGCTGGTGGGTCGGAATGAGGTCAAGTACCTCGTTATGCATGTCCAACTCACCAGGAGAACAGGAAGTGGGTCTCATACCCAAAGTATCCTCCAAGGAACTCCTAATACCCTCATGAGCAATGTAGTTGTTTGATGTTCCATCATTTCCAAGATGATCAGGAACAATAGTGAGAGGCAAACTCTCATCAGGTTGTTTGAAATTGAGGGTACTAGGGAGCTCTTGCTCCACCAGAGGTGAGTCCTTAAGAGGCACAATATGAAGATCATGTGTCTCAAGGGCCACGGGACAAAAAGATAAGGCACAATCCTGTGCCGACTCATAATGAAGCTGGTCCAAGTTATTCTTAATTTGAATCGAATCCTCCACTAAGTGATCGTGAATTGAAACCCCAAGTCCCTTAGACTGACTAGGAGTTTGACTTTGAAAGGTTGTGCTTTGAATTTGTGGATGTGGTGGTGGTTCGATATCAAAAGAAGAATCCTCATGTTGACAAGAAAGGTTACTCTCCTCACATTCACGTAATTTCTGCGACATTTGACTCACTTGCAGTGTCATATTTTGTATGGACTGTTGAGTGGTTTCCATGAACGTAAGGAAAGTTTGTTTCAAGGAATCAGGTATGCGGTCAACGATGAGGTCCAAGTCAGAGCTTGGGAAATTTTGAGGTTGGGTGTTGATGGGCTGAGAATGAGTCCAATGATTTGGAGTAGGGTGCTGGTAGAATTCTGGGTATTCGGGAGGAGGATACTGGGGTGAATATGAAGTATAAGAATTTGAATAAGAATTGTTTCCCCATGAATCCATCACTCTCGGGATGTACGCGGATGCGTAATGGTCATATTGAGCATTTTGGGAAAATGTATGCTCATACTCAGGCTCTGGGGGAACATAAGGACATTCCCCGAAATCATGACCACTCAACCCACAATAATCGCACGGTATGGCTACTGGAGCCACTGGTGCACTCATGTCGTCTACCGCATGCATGAAAGAGGCCAAAGTTTGTTGCCCAGAGTATGATCCAACATAACTAGATGGAGATCTAGCCGTCGATGCCTCTCTCATATCACCCCTATATGAAGATTGCTCAGTCACATAATGAAGATCATCCCAACCGTACGGGGTGTTCGTCTGAGCCACCCCCGGTTGCATGGGTCCGGAATACCAGGGAGAATCATCCTGGTCCCAACAATGATATGAATGGTCGCCCGTGTAACCATCCATCTCAACAAACAACTCTCGAGTCGACCACTCTCACCACCACGAGACTAAGCTCGCAAAAAGTGCTCGACTCGACCCTAAAACGCTACCAGAGAGTGTAAAGGGGAGGAGACTATAACGTAGAAGAAGGTGAGAAGAAGATGACTCAGAGGAGAAGGGAAGAATCCCTAGAGCTAGCGAGGGTACAGGGTGAAGGTAGAAGCCTAACTAGCAAGCATGGCTCAAACAATGTAAGGCAATGGGTCCTTAGGCTAGACGACGCCTAACTTCGAGGTCACTAGCCTCGACACGCCTCACCTCCCTACAACGAGGACCACAATGCCCAGCAAGTGATACCAGATCTGGAGATCCAATACCTCCTACTATCGACAAGGTAGGCAACGCCGATCAGGTCATGGCGGTCTCAACTAGATTACTCTCCTAGTGCGTCCAAAATCCTAGGGCCAATGTCTACTTGCTTTTAGTTAAGGCTTTATTAAGAGTGGTTTTTGGGGCCAAGGAAAGGGTGATGAAATCCCCCACCTTATCTTTTATGGGACAGCCCCTCCTTAGTAGCGATTTGATCCTAGATCTAGCAATCAATCGCTCCAATCAAACGCTCTCTCACTCTTATCCTGATGCAAATCCTACTAACTAATGCATGGGCATACGAGATGCGTGAATGAGTGTAGGAAATGCGTACCTTACGCCAGCACTCAACAACTGAAATTAAAGCTAAAAGAAAAGACAACTATATGCTCAAGTCAATACATGATGCGTGACCTAAACAAATAAGAACGTCTAGTCTTTTGCTTTGGATTTTAGGGCCAAGTTGATTAATGGGGGAGTGATTAATGATCTGGGAGCATACCAGAAGTCATAGCATGCAAAATAGAGCTCCCAGATAACCAAATAGAAGAAAACAACTACCAGAAAAAAATTCAAGGCAAGATGACCTCACCAGGCCGCCAGTTGGCGGTCTACAACCGCTGATTGGCGGTCCCTTTTGATCTTCTGGTCCTCAGATCTTCCCAGTAGCCTCCCCTTGATCAGAGTGTTCCCTGAAACTAAGAAAAACTGAAAACAAAAAATTAAAAACCCCTCGAATCGTCCAAACCAAGGTCTGGACAGAGCACCTCCCCGGCAACGGCGCCAAAAACTTGATTGATCGTTTTATATTTCTACCGCAAGTGCACGGCCGCGTTGAAGCGGTGGCAAATACGGGTCGTCCACTGGGAGGTGTGTCGACACTTGGTTTGTGCGAAGGCGAGAGGTAAAGAAAGGGAAGAAAAGGATTGGTTACACTAGACTACACTACAATGCAAATGGAAATGAAAGATAAGCAATAAAAACTAAACCCCAAAGGGGGTAGAGAAATAATGTGAACATAAAGAAGTGTGTGTGTGTTCATTAAGCTCCTCACAACATGTAGTGCATGAAATCATAAAACTACATCCAACTTGGCCTCTACATGAATTAAGATAAGACTACATCATTAAAACATACAAGACAATAATTGGAATGAAGCTACATGAACTCAAGTATAAAGACTATACCCTACTATGCCTCTACATGAATTAAGATTTCACTACATCATTAAAACATACAAGACATTAGCTAAGGTAAAGGCAACAAGAGCACATACATTACAAATTGTGTTTCCAATATTAACTTCATCCATATCCTAACCTTATCATTCCCCATAAAATAGGTCCACTAATCAAAGCATAAGCTAAGCTTCATTCAAGAGCATTAGCATATCAAAGATAAGAGTGGAGACCCATTAGATGGTTATGGAAATCATATAAAGCTCAATGGATAAAAATAACACACACTTAATACACTACATAATTATATCACATATTTCTCCACCCCCCAAATGGGGATGGAACTACTCACTACTCATTACACTACTGATTAGACTAAGTAAAGAAAACATTTAACTAAGATACTAAAATTACTAAACAAGAAATTAAACAAAGTAAAACAACCCACACAAAACAAACAACATAACAAAACAAGATTAAAAGAAACAAATAAACTTTTATTAACAATGACTCACATTGAAGGTAGCATCCTTCTCCACCTTGAGTTATTGCTTCAAGGCTCACTCCTTAGTAGAGAGAATGCCACCAAACAATGGGTAATTACAATGGAAGGTGAAGAGTTCTATTTATAAGCATGGAAAAAGCTAATCGGGGACAATCCCCCGATGTGGGACTAAACCAATACTAAAAATAGCCTAAACGAACATTAATACAAGTCCAGGAGAAATTTCGACGGATCCTGAGCAATATGGACCGCCAATTAGCGGTCCAAGACCGCCAATTGGCGGTCCAAAATTGTCGGATCGTGTTGGAATTTGTTGTGGGCTTTGCTTTCTGGTATTGTTGGTCTTTGATGCGGTTACTCGACTTGTTGGAGCTCCGACCCGAATAGAATTGGTAAAATACTCCCCATGATGGTGTGGAGTATTCTATTTTGCTCTTAGGTCCTTCTGTCTTACATTCAGGTCCTTCTCCCTTGCATCTTGGTCCCTAGATCTCACCATTCAGTCCTTTTTCCCAGCTTTTGGGTCCTTTCATGGCTCTTCTCTTCAAACCTCTTTATTCCTGAAAACTAAACATAAAACTCATCACGTAGCATTGCTTAGGTGTAAGATAATGGATATAAGATACAAATATGAGCATGAAATGATGTCAATCACCACACATCCACCTCAACATCCTCATTTCAGATACACTCATCTTTTGTATATGTTGTCTTTTAGTTGCCCAACATTCTGCACCATTAATGTAGAAAAATAAGAAACATAAAAATTCAAGATTTCAATTTGATGCATCCATCAAAATGCTAAAAAAGACTCAAAGGACAGAATTCATAAATTACTTAATTAAGAGATGGTAAACTAAACATAATTAAATAGCCTAAGTATTGAAATTATAAAGAAAATCTCTGATACCACTTAAGGATTTTGTCCATATGCTTGGGTATATATATTTTTTATACACCAGCAAGATCAATTTTTTAATATTTGTTGAATAATTTTATGCACAAGACTTTGTAAAGAATTTCAATAAGATGTATTCTACATAATATTAAAATGCACAAATAAATCATACCTAAAAGGATTGTCTAACCATTTTCAATGATTGGAAGTCGAGCTGCGATTTGAATCACTCGAAGCACCTTTGCAAGTGTTTACCACACTCTAAACAAGATTAGAGTAATTGAAGCTAGCCAATCAAATCTAATACAATGTTAGAATCTACCTAATAACCCCTTCAATGCCACCAAGGATTGAATCTCTCAAGCACTCAATTAATTAAGAGAATTTTGGTGGAAGGATGGAGAAAATATGGAGGAGACAAATTTTTGTATCAATCGAAAAGGAAAGGAGGATAGTCCTATTTATAGTGCATTCTTTAAACCACATCATGTGTAAAACCACCTACACATGATCCATATTAATTTTCCTCTCAACCAATCATATTTTGACACATCATACTCCCATAACTTCCATTAACCAAGATGGATTAAATCCATCCATTGATCAGCAATAATTTCTTCTTAATATGGGCCAAAACATGGGCAAACGGTCGACCGAAACTCTCAGCCGGTCGACCGTACAGTTATCTAGAAACATTACTGATAATTTCGGTCAGACTGTGTTTTCTGTCGGTCGACCGTTCCTTTACCAAGAAAGCTCTTGATAATTTCGGTCGAACCAAATCCCACACTGGTCGACCGTTCTCTTATAAGGAAGGCTCTTGATAAATTCGGTCAAACCACGTGTCCAACCGGTCGACCGTTTCTGAACTAAAAAGTTACTGTAAGAGTTCATTCGACCAGTTTTTGAAAAACATTCAACAATTTTTCTCTATTTTTCCTTTTCCAAATTTTGGATGAATATCCAATAAAATTGGATCTTTGGGGTTTTAGCAAATTCATATGTTATAATGGTAATGATTACATTATATCATGTAATATATTATCATATATGATAGTGAAACTGTAGGATCGATATAACCCTAATTAATCTAATCAAATTCTTAATCTCTACATAATTCAATCAAAGATGCAACACAAATAAACAATAAAATCAAGTAGAAAATAAGCAATGCAAACCACAAGGAAAACATGGTTTTTATTGAGGTTCAGTCACCCGCCTACTTCCTCTCTTCCAAGCTCCACATACATCTTCACTATCCAATCTCGTTTTGGGCCAAGATTAAGCCTTTACACTTCAAGCTTAAGAACACCCTCGCCAAGCTTGGATCCTCCTCTGACAACCTGAGAGGGACGCTTTGGGATTTCACTGAAGCCCATGCTTCTTTACAACTGAATTGAGTGGATCAAACACTCTTTAACTTGAGCACATTTTGAGAAAGACATGGAGTTGATCAAATGTGTGAGGTTTAGGCTCTTGAGTGTAGGATTGAGATTTTAGGAGTTGGAGGATTCTCCCTAAGGTATGTTTCAGTTTGATGTAGGAGAGTTGTGTAAATAAGGAGTTTCTAAAGATTCTAGCCGTTGGGAAATATTTGGTTGAAGTTTATGTAAGATACATAAAACAGAATTCTAAAATCTGCAAATCTGTCCTAAAACAGTCGACCGATACGAGATAAACAGTTGACCGTTTCCTTAAGAATAAGGAAACATTTGAGTCAACTTAAGCTACGGTCGAACCAATTGGGCTAGAACATAAGTCATCGGTCAAACTGAATGTGGGGGTGGTCAACCGGTTAGAAGGTTTTGACAAGGTAGAGGTTAAACAATTGAACATAAGAAAAGAGTACATTCGATCGAAAATAATAGACACTTTTGGTAGACAAAAATGTCGTCATCCGGTCGACCACCATGAAGGCATCATTTGACCGGTGGCTAAATGTATTTAAGGGTTTACGTAGAATTATAAGAATACGACCATTGTATAATACGACAAGAATAACGACCATATAAAAATGGGTCAAACGGTCGACCGAAAAGGTGAAATAGGTCGACCAGTGGAGTTAGGTAAAATCACTATTTTTAAAACCATTAACTGTTAGAAACAGTTGAATGAAAAACTCATTTCAATCGACCATTCTGCACAGGCAGGCAGAATGTTCGATTAGGTGATTTTCCTACCTAAGTTTGGGTGACATAATGAAGTCCATATGATCTGAGATTTTGTGTGTGACTTCTACAAGGAACCTAAAGTGTGTGAATATATTTTAACTCTTGTATGCTCAAGTTCACATAAGTTCCTGAGACTCAAATAAAAGGTAAAATTACATGTCTTCAAGTAGTTTGATTACATGTTTTGACTTCATTCCATTCTTCCTTGAGTCTTAATCATCTGTAGATGTTAGCACAATACAATATATGTTCCATGCATGATGTGTGCTACTCCGCATTTGATTGTGATTAAGATTAGGTTAGTTGAATCATCAAAACACGGATTAAGGCCAAAAAACCAACTTAAACATCATACCCCATAATATACACATCTTATACAAATTCATTTGTTATTCTAACCATGTCGTTATCACAACGTATTAATTTTATTATTTTAACATATGCATATCATTTTATATCATATGAAATTTAATACATCACGTAAAATATAAAATCACATTTCTTGTTTCCCAATTTTGTGGTATGACTTATAGGAGGATCTAAGTTATGTTGACAATGATATAAAACACTTTATATCATAAATTATAAGCGGTATCTAACTACACATTACATTTACCCAAGTAAAAGAGATGTTTTGTTCACTAGTACAAAACACAATCCATTTAGTGACATGTAATAATATCACTTGTGTCTATCTCTTGCTTGATTTTAGGAATATTATACAAAGTAGAAATGTGTCATCTTTGTAGTATATATTATTTTCTTAATCTCTTAAGCAAATTATAAATATGTAACTATACATAAGTCACATTGTCTACATTATAATTTTGTTTTATCAAGAGACTCATTAATATCATCACTCAAGTCAAGAGGGGCAATGATAATCTTTTGACACAATAACTTTCCCTGGCACAAGTTGTATATGACCAATTAATATCTTTATCACTATGCCCAAAGATAGTTTTTATAATAATTAAATTATATACTTCTTATGTGAAAAAGATAAAAGTCTCAAATTGCAGGATTTAAAGACACAATGAAAACATTAATGAGAAACACAATTGCATAATGTTTCATTCATCAAGTCCATTCAATATATGAAAGAAAACATTTTCTATTTCATATACCATTTTGTTAAAATATTTGTAGAGCTACTATACCTTTTATCCAACTTAACAATCTTATCTCGGTAATTAATGTCCCATGTTAATCGCCATGATTGTGAATTACTTTTGATTTATGTAATCATTATCTTTTAGAGCTCAATGGTTAAGGACCAAGAGCCTCTTCCTTAACTCTTCTAAAAGATTAATACATTAACCAAGGAACAAAATGTTTAGACATTCAATTCATAATAAAATACATAAAAAAGAGAACTTTTAGAACATACATTCCTTTCAAATGATACATGAAATCTGACGTTGAGAGAATTTAACACAAACCAGTTTTAACTCCTTATTTTTGAAAAAAATAAGAAAAGAAACAAAAAATTCAAATAAGAACCTTAATGGACTTTACACGATGTATAACTTGAGGATGTTAATGTTGCCCATGTCTTCACTTAATTCCTTAATTAACTTACACGAATGGTTCCGTAGGCTAGGTGTGTGGATGAGATACATATATAGAGTCGGCCCATGATATTACTGTGTCCATTGATCGATAAAAGTAGGCCCGGTGAGTCGAGTTGCTAGGTTGAATAATGCATCAATGTTCGGATTTTATCAGTATATCTGTGAAAACCCTCAGGAGACACCACTCCTCCTCATTGGTGATAAGAAGGTTTAACGGTTTGTTGCACGTACTAAGTGCAATCGTGAATCTTGTTGGATCATTATGGCCTAATTAATCTTATTTAAAAATGCAACGAAAATTTATAATAAAAACGAGTAGAGAAAAGCAAAGCACAAAGGGAGACAATGATTTTTATAGAGGTTCAGAACCCACAACTCGGGTCCTAGTCCTCTCTTGCAAGCTCCGCTCGATCTCATGAGCTCTGCCTATGTCTTCACTAATTTCATCCCTATTTCGGGCCAAGATCAAGCCTTCCTACAATGCAAGCTCATGAACACCCTCGTCGAGCTTGATGTCTTCCTCTCACTACCATAGAGGAAAGCTTCCATTGAAGCCTTACAACCTTTGATAGCAAATAAAGATGAGTAGCAAACACTCTAACTTGAGTACACTTGAGTGGATGGGAGTTTTGGCACAAGTGGTGAAGTTTAAGCATGGAGTGTGGGAATTTAGATTCTTGGAGTGGGAGAGATATTCTCTAGTGTTTGAGCAATTTGGAAGTATTAGAGTTGTGGAAATAAGGTGTGGAAATCTCTATTTATAAGCTCCTCTAGAGATATAGCTGGTGGGATTGATTTGGTAAAGATTTGTGTAAGTTACACAAAACAGAAAACTATAGTTCAGCAAATCAGGACCCCAACGGTAGACCGGTAAAAGCAAGGTGGTCGACCGTTTCCTTATAAATAAGAAAACATTCAAATTGAAATACAAACCGTTCGAACAGTAAGGCTGCAACTTTTGTGAACGGTCGAACTAAAACTAGGGGAGGTCTACCGTTATGAGAATTTTGGCCAGTGTAAAAGTGTTAATGGTCGAACGCAAATGAAATCTCGTCCGACCAAAAATAACAAGGACATTTGAAGTGCAAGATTATCTTCATCCACTCACCACCGTCATGTCACCATTCGACTAGTGGCCAAAAATAATTTAGGGATTACGGTAAATTATACGTATATGACCATTGTTGAATACGACAAGAATAACAGTCACGTGAAAATAATGGTAAACGGTCGACCGACCAGGCAAAATAGGTCGACTGATGGATCTAGGAAAAATCACTTAAGAGAATTGATTAACTGGTAGAAATGGTCGAACTAAAATTGGTTTTGGTCGACCGTTCTGCACATATCGGTTAAGGTTTAGTTTGTGTGATTTTCCGAAATGGGTTTGGTTGATATATTGAAGTCCAAATGATGTGAAATTTGGTGTGTGACTGGTAGAAGGAACATAATTTGTATGTTAATGGTTTACAACTCTTGTATGCTTAAGTTCACATAGATTCCGAAGACTCAAATAAAGACAAAATTACAAGTCTTCAAATAGGTTGATTACATGTCCAGACTTCATTCCATTCTTCTTTGAGTCTTCATCACCTATTGTTAGCACAATACAAGATATATTCCATGAATAATGTGTGATACACTTAATTTGATTGTGATTAAGATTAGGTTAGTTAATCATCAAAACATAGATTAAGGTCAAAAGGCCAACAATCTCCCTTTTTTATGATGGCAAAGCTATGTCGTAATACTTGAAATTTAGATTAAGTTCTTCCCTTTTCTATATGTAAACTAGGCATATATAATGCCCCCAACAATGTGCATAGTTTTTTTTATCAATATTCTCAATTCAAGGTTTCTCTGTCTGTTTTTATATCATTCAAAGTTTTAAACAATATGACCATTGAATGCAAATGTAGTAAATTGGTCCTCCTTAATTTTGCAATTTATAGTCCTCTAAATAATAATGTGTTGAACTTTTTAATAAAACCGCAAGTGCACGGCGTTGGTGAAGACGTGACAATTACGGGTCGTCCACAGGGAGGTGAGCAACCTCTTGTTTATCAGAAATCAAGTCACGAAAAATGGAGAAGAGAGTTTGATTATCCTACTCTATGCTACACTACATTACAAAGTACGAAATGTGAAAGAAAGCAACAAACGATGAACTACCAAACTAAACTAAGAACTAAATAAGTGCTAGAATTCAGATATAGAAAACCCCTAAGGGGTGGAGTGAGTGCACACATGCAATGAGGTGGGTGTTGAACACATTCTTTAAGCACAAATAAAGGTAGTGTTATCATGCATAGGAAGTGTCTAAATATTATGACAAAACCTATCAATCTATTCACTAACCTAGTTGATTAACATTTACATACACAAGCTGGTTTATTTCAGAACCTAAACAAGCATGAGAGGTGTCTAATCATTGAGGCAAAACTCATCAAGTTATAAGTTCTATCCTAAACAAGCAAGCATACTTTCATGTTTTATCAACACATTGTAAATAAAGCATTCATTCTATTCTCTAATGCATGTATGAACATCTACTCCACCCCCCAAAGGGGATGGAACTACTCACAACACATTAGACTAATTATTAAGCTAAGCAAGGAAAGCATATTAACTAAGCTACTAAAACTAATGAAATGAAATTAAACAAAGTAAAACAAGCAACATGAAACAAACAACATAATAAAGAAACTTTTATTAAAATGACTCACAATTCAAGTAGCATCCTCCTACTTTAGTGTGTGCTTCAAGGCCTCACGTCTAGTAGGAAGAATAACCACTTAAAATGTGAAGTGATTACAATGGAAGGTGAAGAGTTCTATTTATAGTCATAGAAAAATGCAAACCGGGACAATCCCCTGATGTGGGACTAAAAAATACCAGAAATGGACTAAATACACACTAATACGCGACCTACCAAAATCTTAACGGATTTGGGCCAAAACAGACCGCCAATTAGCGGTCTTGGACCGCCAATTAACGATCTATATGGTCCGGATCACGTTGGATTTTATTTTTGGCTTTTCTGGATGTCTTTGTTGGTCTGTGATGCATCTAGTTTACTTGTTGGAGCTCCGACCCGAATAGAATTGCAAAAATACTCCCCATTATGGTGTGCAGTTTTCTGTTTTGTTCTTTGGTCCTTTGGTCTTACATTCAGGTCCTTCTCCTTTGCATCTTAGTCCCCATGTCTCATAATTCAGTCCTTTTTCCCAGCTTTTGGGTCCTTTTATGCTTCATCTCTTCAAACCTATTTATTTCTGAAATTCAAACAAAAAAATCGTCACATAGCATTGTTTAGGTGAAAGATAATGGATATAAGATACAAATATAAGCATGAAATGATGTCAATCAAATACCCCCACACTTAACTTTTGCTAGTCCCGAGCAAAACAAGGGAAGAGAAAAGTATACGAAAAACAAGAAATCCTAACTCACTTTCATAGGAATCACGGTTGCACTTAGCACGTGCAAGAAACCGCTAAACCTCATTGTCGCCAAGGAGGAGGCGTGTTGTCTCCTGATGGTTTTCAGCGGATACACCCACAAAATCCGAACAAAGATGCATTAATCAATCTAGCTACACGACTCGTTGGACTTATTTTGTCGATCATGGGACGCGGTAATACTACGGGTTGACTCTTTATATGTAATCGGTTCACACACCTAGCCTAATGAATTATTTGTGAAAGTTAGTTAAGGACTTAAGTGACAGACATGAGCAACCTTAACTACTGAATGTGATACAATGTGTAAAGTCTATTAAGGTTCTTATTTGACTCTTTTTTTTCTTTTTTATTTATTTTTTAAGCATTTTATTGGTTGGTGATTGATTCTCCCAGGGTCAGGTTTCGTGCATCATTGCCTATGAGGATTTACACTATCATGTACACCTTCCCCCAAATCTCAACATAGGGCGATCCCTACCACCCGTGTAACGGGAGTTCGATCGGTGCATCCTAAGTCAGATGACTCGTGAGTAGCAGGCGTAAAGTCCCCTTAGACCTACTTTCCCGAGTGATAGGAGCCGTGCGAGAAGAGAGAGCACCACTTATTCACTTATCTACATGGGAACCAAAACCCCTACACTTACAATTTCATAAAAATAGTTTAAGGGCCCTTGACTACTACAAACTTCCTTATACTAACACACATGAATTATTGACTCACTAGGTTCAGGGTGGACTTCTTTAAATGTTTGAGTACTGAAAGCCTATGATTACACGCCCCCTAATTGGTCGTTTTATATTTAACCGCAAGTGCACGGCCGCGTTGGAGCGGTGGCAAATACGGGTCGTCCACTGGGAGGCGTGTCGACACTTGGTTCGTTCGAAGGCGAGAGGTAAAAGAAGGAGAGAAAGGATGTATTGATTACACTAAACTACACTAAGATGCAAATGGAAATGGAAAAGAAGCAAGAAAAACTAAACCCCAAAGGGGGTAGAGAAATGATGTGAATATAAAGATGTGTGTGTGTGTGTGTGTGTGTTAAGCTCCTCCCAACATGTAGTGCATGGAATCATAAAACTACATCCAACTTTGACTCCACATGAATTAAGATTTCACTACATCATTAAAACATACAAGACAATAATTTGAATGAAGCTACATGAACTCAAGTATAAAGACTAGACCCTACTATGCCTCCATATGAATTAAGATAAGACTACATCGTTAAAACATACAAGACATTAACCAAGGTAAAGGCAACAAGAGTTCATACACTACAACTTATATTTCCAATATTAATTCCTATCCATATCCTAACCTTATCATTCCCCATAAAATAGATCCACTAATCAAAGTATAAGCTAAGCTTCATTCAAGAGCATTAGCATATCAAAGATAAGAGGGGAGACCCATTAGATGGTTATGGAAATCATTTTAATCTCAAGGGATTAAGATAACACACACTTAATACACTACATGATTATATCACATATTTCTCCACCCCCCAAATGGGGATGGAACTACTCACTACTCATTACACTAACTATATTAACAAAAGCAAGCATAATACTGAAATAAAACTATACTAATCAAGCAAGAAACATTAAAGAAGCATAAAACAAAACAAGCACAAAAGCAAACACATTGAAGAAAATTAACTAAGCAAGAATTAACAAGCTAATGAAAAACTTCTATTATGAACTCACTCAGATTACAAGCAGCCTTTCCTCCACTAGAGTTTTGCTTCAAGGTTTCACTCTTAGTAGGGAAGATGCCACCAAAGAGAGAGATGGATACAATGGGAGGTGAAGAGTTCTATTTATAAGTATGGAAAAAGCTAATCCGGGACAATCCCCCGATATGGGACTAAACCAATACAAAAAATAGCCTAAACACATAATAATACAAGTCCAGGAGAAAGCTTAGCGGATATGGGGCCATATGGACCGCCAATTAGCGGTCCAAGACCGCCAATGGGCGGTCTATAAACTTCAGATCGCGTTGGTTTTTGTTGTGGGCTTTGCTTGGAGTGTTTCTTGGTCTTGGATGCATCTACTTGGTTTAGTGGAGCTCCGACCCGAATCGAATTGTCACAATACTCCCCATGATGGTGTGGAGTTTCCTATTTTGCACTTAGATCCTCCTGTCTTACGTTCATGTCCTTCTCCCTTGCATCTTGGTCCCCAGGTCTCACAATTAAGTCCTTTTTCCTACTTTTGGGTCCTTTCATGGCTCTTCTCTTCAAACCTCTTTATTTCTGAAAATCAAACATAAAACTCGTCACGTAGCATTATTTAGGTGTAAGAAAATGGATATAAGGTACAAATATAAGCATGAAATGATGTCAATCAAATACCCCCACACCTAAGTTTTTGCTAGTCCCGAGCAAAACAAAGAAAGAGAAAAGCAAACGAAATACAAGAAATCCTAACTCACTTTCGTAGGAATCACGGTTGCACTTAGCACATGCAACAAGCTGTTAAACCTCCTTGTTGCCAAGGAGGAGGAGTGCTGTCTCCTGAGGGTTTTCAGCGGATATACCCACAAAATCCGAACAAGATGCATTATTCAGTCTAGACACTCGACTCGTTGGAAATATTTTTGTCGATCATGGGACGCGGTAATCCTACGGGCCGACTCTATATAGGTAATCAGTCCACACCTAGCCTAATAAACCATTCGTGCAAGTTAAATAATGACTTAAGTGAAAGACATGGACAACCTCAACATCCTCAAGTGCTACAAAGTGTAAGGTCGATTAAGGTTCTTATTTGCATTACCATTTTTTTTCTTTTTGTTTTTTCTCATTGTTTTTTCTTTTTCTATTTATTAGTTGGAGCTTCATTCTCTCGGGGTCAGGTTTCGTGCATCATTGCCTATGAGGACTTACACTATCACGTACACCTTTCCCCAAGTCTCCACATAGGGCAATCCCTACCACCCGTGTAACGAGAGTTCGGTCGGCACATCCCAAGTCAGATGACTCGAAAGAACCAGGCACAAAGTCCCTTCAGACCTACTTTCCCGAGTGATAGGAGCCGTGCGAGAAGAGAGAACACCTACTCACTTATTTCTTATCTACACATGAACCAAAACCCCTACACTTATGTCTCACAACAAGATTCAGGGTGGACTTCATTAAATGTTTGAGCACTGAAACCCTATGATTACTCACCGCTAAGGGAAAACTGGGGTGCATCTTAACGACTCGATAAATCCTAAAGTCACTATACTAGATATCCTAATGCATCAAGTTCAAGAAAATTTTGGGAGCTTTCTTTTTATTTTGCCTCTCAACGGTTTTGCACATGCTAAACACACGCAAAACCCACAAAACATTTTCTTTCGCAAACACATGAAGATTTTGAAAGAAATGTGAAAATTTTGAAGAACTCGGCAAGCAAAAGAAGACAAGTCACCCAAGGATCATGGCAAGCAGATATGTCGCTATTAAATGCAGCACACTAACATGACCCTAACAATGCACACAAAAGAAAACAAAAACAAAGGAAAAGACTCAACTATGTACACACGTAAAACACCCCCCACACCTACTTCATGCATTGTCCTCAATGAATGTGAGCAAAATACTACATGGATGTATGCATGAAACAGAATAGATCTCACCAACGTGAAGTACACAAGGAAGTTCATGGCTATGTTGATGGACACAACCCAACTTCCCTCAAAACCTGTGAGATGCTAAAGAAGGGATACAAATACGTGAAAGAAATGGGGCCCAAATACTCAAGGGTTGGGGCCCACTACAAGCAATGCTCACTGAAGGAGTCTTCTTTTTTTTAACATATATACACATGAACGCTCAACTGCTCATGTAGGAGCATGAATGGTTGAGTGCGAGGGAGGTTCATGAAGGAACATGACCTCCTCGACTTCGGCTGGTGCCCCCTCCAAGTAGGGTTTGAGGCGTATCCATTAACTTTGAACACGTCCCCATTCCCAGGGTTCAAGATCTCAACCGCTCCATGAGGGTAGACGGTTTGGACAATAAACGGGCCACACCAGCGGCTGCGGAGCTTACCCGCAAACAGATGAAGCCGGGAATTGTAGACCAACACCTTCTGCCCGGCCGTAAACACCTTTCGCATAATCATGCGATCATGAAACATCTTGGCTCGGGACTTATGAATTTTGGCATTCTCGTACGCATCATTGTGTAACTCTTCCAATTCAACAATGTCGAGCTTACGTTGTACTCCCGCTTGATCAAGATCCATATTCAGGTTCTTGATCTCCCAGAAAGCACGATGCTCAAGCTCGACGGGTAGGTGGCAAGTCTTGCCGTACACTACCCGATATGGGGACATACCCAAATTGGTCTTGTACGCGGTGCGGAAAGCCCACAATGCGCCATTCAACTTGGTAGACCAATCCTTCCTCGAGGAACTAACAGTCTTCTCAAGAATTTGCTTTAATTGACGGTTAGAGATTTCGACCTGCCCACTAGTTTGCGGATGGTATGGGGTCGCAAGCTTGTGGGTGATCGAATATTTCCTCTTAAGCGCTTCAAAGGAGCGATTACAGAAGTTGGTACCCCTATCGCAGATTATGGTACGAGGAGTACCAAATCGCGCAAAAATGTCCCGCAAGAATTTGGTGACCACCTTGTTGTCATTGCTTTTTATGGGTATAGCCTCAACCCACTTAGACACATAGTCAACGACCACCAGAATGTAAACATTCCCGAACGAGTTCGAGAAGGGACCCATGAAATCGATGCCTCACACATCGAAGATTTCGACAAGAAGGACATTGTGCAAAGGCATCACGTCACGTCGACCAATCCTGCCAAGGTGCTCGCACCTATCACATTGCTTACAAAAGTCATAAGCATCCTTGAAAAGAGAGGGCCAGTAGAATCCAGATTGGAGCACCTTGGCAGCAGTTTTCTTTGCTCCAAAGTGTCCTCCACATGCCTTGGAATGGCAGAAGTGGAGTACACTTTGGAACTCGGTATCTGGGACGCACCGCCTGAAAATTTGGTCAGAGCAGTATTTGAATAGGTAGGGATCATCCCAGTGGAAGAATCTGACAAAAGATCTAAATTTGGATTGGTCAGATTTTGACCAACCCACAGGAAGTTGCTCGGTCACGAGATAGTTCACGATGTCGGCAAACCAAGGGTTATCTTCGATCGTGAACAACTGCTCGTAAGGGAAATTTTTCATCAATGATTTGGTCCTTGTTAAACGTTTTATATTTCTACCGCAAGTGCACGGCCGCGTTGAAGCGGTGGCAAGTACGGGTCGTCCTCAGGGAGGTGAGCAACCTCTTGCTTGTACGAAATCAAGTGGCAAAAATAGGGGGAAGAAAGTTGTTTATGTTAATCTAGACTACGCTACACTAAGAAGTATGAAATACGAACGAAACAAACAAACGATAGAATAACAACCAAACTAAGAACAAAGGAAGAATGCTGGAATAAAGAAATGGGAAAACCCCTAAGGGGTGGAGTGAGTGCACACATGCAAAGAGGTGGGTGTAGAATACATTCTTTAAGCACATGAAGGTGGTGTTTATCAAGCATAGGAAGTGTCTAAATGTTATGGCAAAACCTATCAATCTATTCACCAACTTAGTTGATTAACATTTACATATGCAAGTTGTTTATTTCAGAACCTAAACAAGCATGAGAGGTGTCTAATCATTTTGGCAAAACTCATCAAGTTATAAATTCTATCTAAACAAGCAAGCATACAATCATGTTTAATCAACACATTGAAATTAAAGCATTCATCACATTCTCTAATGCATGTATGTACATCTACTCCACCCCCCAAAGGGGATGGAACTACTCACTAAACATTCCACTAATTATTAAACTATGGAAAGAAAGCATATTAAAACTAAGCTAGAATTAAAAGACGATTAAACTAAAACATGCACAAACAATAAAAGAAGCATAAAACAAACAATGAAATAAACACAAAACTTTATGGATAAAATGACTCACATTAAAAGTAGCATCCTCCTACTTTAGTGTGTGCTTCAAGGCCTCACTTCTAGTAGGAAGAATAGCCACTTAAAATATGGAGTGATTACAATGGAAGGTGAAGAGTTCTATTTATAGCCATGGAAAAAGGCAAACCGGGACAATCCCCCGATGTGGGACTAAACAGATACCAAAAATAACCTAAACATCCTCTAATACATGTGCTGGAAAATTTGAGCGGATTTGGGCCAAAATGGACCGCCAATTAGCGGTCTATATGGTTCAGATCCTGCTCATTTTTGTTTTGGGCTTTTCTTTCTGGTATTGTTGGTCTTTGATGTGGTTACTTGACTTGTTGGAGCTCCGACCCGAATCGAATTGTGAAAATACTCCCCATGATGGTGTGGAGTATTCTGTTTTGCTCTTAGGTCCTTCTGTCTTGCAATCAGGTCCTTCTCCCTTGCATCTTGGTCCTCAGATCTCACAATCCAGTCCTTTTTCCCAGCTTTTGGGTTCTTTTATGTTTCATCTCTTCAAACCTCTTTATTCCTGAAAACTAAACATAAAACTTGTGACATAGCATTGTTTAGGTGAAAGATAATGGATATAAGATACAAATATGAGCATGAAATGATGTCAATCAAATAGCCCCACACCTAACTTTTGCTAGTCCCGAGCAAAACAAACAAAGAGAAAAGCATGCGAAAAACAAGAAATCCTAACTCACTTTCGTAGGAATCACGATTGCACTTAGCACGTGCAACAAGCCGTTAAACGTCCCTGTTGCCAAGGAGGAGGAGTGTTGTCTCCTGAGGGTTTTCAACGGATATACCCACAAAATCCGAACAAGATGCATTAATCAATCTAGCTACACGACTCGTTGGACTTATTCTTTCGATCATGGGACGCGGTAATACTACGGGTCGACTCTATATATGTAATCCGTCCACACACCTAGCCTAGTGAGTTATTCGTGAAAGTTAGTCCAGGACTTAAGTGAAAGACATGAGCAACCTTAACTTCTAAATGTGATACAATGTGTAAAGTCCATTTTGGTTCTTATTTGACTCTTTTTTTTCTTTTTCTTTGGAGCATTTTATTGGTTGGTGTTTGATTCTCCCAGGGTCTGGTTTCGTGCATCATTGCCTATGAGGACTTACACTATCACGCACACCTTCCCCCAAATCTCCACATAGGGCGATCCCTACCACCCGTGTAACGGGAGTTCGGTCGGTGCATCCCAAGTCAGATGACTCGAAAGCACCATGCACAAAGTCCCCTCAGACCTACTTTCCCGAGTGATAGGAGTCGTGCGAGAAGAGAGAACACCACTTATTTATTTATTTACGTGGGAACCAAAACCCCTACACTTAAGATTCACAAAAAGAGATTAAGGGCCCTTGACTACGACAAACTTCGTTATACTAAAAGTACCGAATTATTTGACTCACTAGGTTCAGGGTGGACTTCTTTAAATGTTTGAGTACTGAAACCCTATGATTACATGCCCCCCGAGGGAAAACCGGGGTGCATCCTAAAGACTCGATAAGACCTAAAGCCAGTAAACTAGAAATCCTAATGCATCAAGTTCAAGACAATTTTGGGAGCTTTCTTTTTACTTTGCCTCTCAACGGTTTTGCACATGCTAACACACACGCAAAACCTACAAAAACATTTTCTTTCACAAACACATGAAGATTTTGAAAGAAATGTGAAAATTTTAAAGCACTCAGCAAGCAAAAGAAGACAAGTCACCCAAGGATCATGGCAAACAGATATATCAATGTTAAATGCGGCACACTAACAAGACCCTAGCAGTACAAACAAAAGAAAATAAAACCAAAGGAAAAAGACTCGACTATGTACACACGTAAAATACCCCCCACACCTACTTCATGCATTGTCCTCAATGAATGCGAGCAAGATACTACATGGAGATATGCATGAAAAGGGAAACATCTTACCAACATGAAGTATAAAGGGACGTTCAGGGTCATGTTGATGGACACAAACCCAAATTCCCTCAAAACCTGTGAGAAGCTGAAGAAGGGAGATAAATACGTGAAGAGATTGGGCCCAAGTACACAAGGGTTGGGGCCCACAACAATCGATGCTCATTGAAGGAGTCCTTTATTACACTTTTTTTTGTGTGTGTTTTTTTAAGATATATACATCAACCAAGATATTCTCATAATCATTTGGTCAAGGAACATCAAATGAGAACATCAAGTTTTGATGACCAGAGACTTGCCGAGATGGGCAAACTTCACTGGTACTCTGAGGTGTCATGAGGTGTGAAAGGTCAAAGCTGAAAGGCTCGAACCCCTCATGATATTGGTCGGGTGTGGGCAACAAAGAATGAAGTTGTGTTGCCTCACTAGGGTTTAATTGCTCATCGAAGAGAACCCTCCAACCAATAGGCGGGTGCATCGGAATGAGTTCCTTAGGCTCATTTGATGGATGCAGCAGACCTGCATCGCGAAGAATGGGGCTTCTCCCTAAGTCATCCAACAAGGACCTCCCACCATCATTTAGATCATCAAGCATAAGCTCGATCATAGGTGGGTCCTTGTTGGAGTCAATATGAAGCTCAAATGGCTCAATGTCCATGGGACATGAGGTAGAGACACCTTCTGGTATAGGCATATGATGAGGTGTCTCACTCTCACAAGTACTCTCAACTAAATCATGCAACGAACACTCCCTTTGGACATTCATGTTCGAGGCCAGCTCACTCTGTTGCATTGCAAAGACAGGCAATGAGTCTTCGCTGGGCCCACGAACATTCTCAATGGGTTGCATTGGGGTTAGGGGTGTTCGTTGATTTTGTGGTGCTTTCTCCAGTTGGCGGATGAGATTTAGATTTTAAGGTTCATCCATGGGTTCCTGTTGCCTACCAGAGTTGAACACATGAAACTCGGCACTCATGTTACCGAATGAGAGCTTCATGAGACCATTTCTACAATTAATCAAGGCATTGGAGGTTGTCAGAAATGGTCTACCCAAAATCAAAGGTATTTGAGAGTGGGTGTTCGCAACAGGATTGGTATCAAGGACAACAAAATCGACTGGAAATATAAAATCTCCAACTTTGATAAGCACGTCCTCGATAATCCCCATGGGAATACGAATGGATCTATCCGCCAGTTGGAGGGTGATCTTAGTTGGTTTCAATTCTCCCAAGTTCAACTGTTGATAAACAGAGAATGGGAGGAGGTTGACCGCTGATCCTAAATCAAGCAAAATAGTGCTCAATCTAGTGTCCCCTATCGTACACTGAATAGTAGGACACCCAGTGTCCTTGTATTTTGTGTAGGTAGGATTGGACAAAAGTGAGCTGATATTTGCAGCCAAGAATGCTTTCTTAGGAACATTGGTCTTCCTCTTGGTTGTGCAGAGATCCTTCAACACTTTGGCATATTGAGGTATTTGTTGGATGACATCCAACAAGGGGATGTTAACCTTTACTTGCTTAAACACCTCTACTATCTTGTCCATGTTGTCACTCTGCTTTTTGTTTAACCTACTTGGATAGGGAGCTTTTGGTAGGTAGGTTTTCTGCTGTGCCTGAGAAGAAAGCTTTGGTGTATTACCCTCACCCTCAGCTTCTTCTTCACCACCATTCCCACTGGGGGGCTGCATAGATGGTGGTGGGTGTGGCAAGGAAATGTGATTGTCAACCTGTTTTCCATTCCTTAAGGTCACAATGGAATTGACATGGTGAACAGGTTCCTCCACATTGTTCACTTGCCTCCCCCGAGGAACCACATTCTCATTTTGCATTTGTTGTTGTTGGTACATGCGGGGGTTAGCCTCAGTCTGGCTAGGAAAAGACCCTCTCCCTCTCATGTACAGACTGAGTCAATTGGCCCATCTGAAGCTCTAGAGATTTGATGGTCTGCTGATTTGAAGTGAGAACTTGACTCGTGGTTGACATAAATTTTTTCATTGAGTTTTCAAGTCCACGAGTCAAGGTCTCAAGCGAATTGAATCGGGTTTCCATATTATTGGAATTTGGGAAACCCGATTGATTGGTGGTTTGCGCTTGGGGTGATTGATAGGAATGCGCATGCATGGGAGGTTGGTGTGATTGGTAAGGTGGTCTAGAGGAGTTTGGAGGACCACCCGGGGCATTAGTTTGGTTCCACGAAAAATTGGGGTGGTTCCACCATCCAGGATTATAAGATGATGAGTATGGGTCATTCCTGGCTTTA
Organism: Triglochin maritima; assembly: GCA_963682175.1. NCBI lineage: Eukaryota > Viridiplantae > Streptophyta > Magnoliopsida > Alismatales > Juncaginaceae > Triglochin > Triglochin maritima. The sequence goes on along the minus strand of OY821773.1, from coordinate 34,583,202 downwards.
TCATAGACGGCGTTGACACGCTCCATCTCAGGAGGAATGGACTCACACTCGCTTTCTACATGACCTATCCTACCACATGAATGACAGGGAACTGGACCAGATGTGGACATGTGAGGTGCACTTTGTTGGTTTTGGAGCTCAATCGAATACATACGGCGCATTAAGGCCACCATGCGTGCCTCGGTGGCCGTAGTAGTATCGATAGCAAATGCGGAACCCGATCTAGTTGAGTTTGCATTCGCGATCCTCGCTCCTATACTAGATGATGCAGGTGGTTCCCTCACACTCTCCCATTGCATGGTTTTCTTAGCAAGGTCTTCTAGGAAAACCCATGCCTCCCTTTCATCCTTTCCCAAGAACTCTCCTTGACACATGGACTCAAGGAGCGTTCTGGACGGGATGTGAAGACCCTCATACACAATCTGACAAAGACGCCACAACTCAATGCCATGGTGAGGGCACGAGGATAGTAGCTCTTTGAACCTCTCAAGATACGCATGAAATGGTTCGGTCTCATGTTGATAGATGGAATTGATTTCGTTCCTCAATTTTTGAGTCCGATGATTAGGAAAGTACTTCTTGAGGAATGCAGATTGAAACTCATCCCAAGTCCTAAAGGAATTCACCTGGTTGTTGTACAACCACTTCTTGGCATCATCCTTTAGTGCAAAAGGAACGAGCCTAAGATGGATGGAGTCTGTGCTAAGTTGTTGCAACTTGAACATAGCACAGACCTCCTCAAATTCCTTGAGAAAGATATAGGGGTCACCTTTCCCAGTGAAATGAGGGAGCATGGAGATAAACTGAGGCTTAACCTCAAAATGGTTCCCATTAGCCTCTGGCAATACGATGCATGAGGGTAGAGCTGTACGGCTCGGGTAGCATCGATCACGTAGAGGTATGGGAACGACAACTGGAAGCACTGGTCGAAGAGGTGGGTCCAGCAACTGCTCCTCCTCACGAAAATTACCAGCCATTGAACCCGGACTGCGTGCGACACGAGAGGAGGAAGGTGTCGAGAAATCGATGACCGAAGCCGGATTGACAACGCTCCTCGTCAAACGACACTCTCGTCTCGTGTCCACGAAAGCATGCACAAAGGTGCACACACAAACCACAACTCTCTTTTTTTCTTTCAAAGAATGTACGTAGGGGAGAAGACGGGGGAACACAGGAGAGAAAGAATGACTCAGGAGAGAAGGGAAGAAGTCCTTATGCTACGGCGGATGGGTACAGGTAGAAGCAGACAAGCAAATAAGGCTCAAGCAATCCTAAGGTCGCTATAGGTCCTTACAGCTAGACGACGCCTAACTGCGAGGTCACACGGCCTCAACACGCCTCACCTCCCTACAACGAGGACCACAAAGCCCAGCAAGTGAGCTAAGATCCGAGGATCTCGTCTCTCCTACTATCGACAAAGTGGGCAACGCCGATCAGGTCATGACGGTCGGGACCGGATCACTCTCCTAATGCGCCCGAAATCCTTAGGGCCAATGTCTACTTGATTTTAAAATTAGGTTCTTGATTAGTGTGGTTCTTGGGGCGAAGGAAAGGGTGATGAAATCCCCCACCTTATCTTTTATGGGACAGCCCCTCCTTAGTAGCGTTTTGGAGTCCTAATCTAGCAATCAACTCTCCAAACAAAATGCTCAACTCACACTTGTTTCAATGCACTTCCTACTAACTAATGCATGTTAATACGAAATGCATGAATGAGAGTAGAAGGTGCGTACCTCACGCCAGCTCTCAGCAACAGAAAATAAAGCTAAGATGAAAGACAATCTAAATGCCTAAGTCGCATACATGATGCATGACCTAAACAACAAGAATGCCTAATCTTTTGCTTTGAGTTTTAGGGTCCAAGTTGCTTAAAGGAGGTTGATTATGGATCTGGGAACAAACTATAAGTCAAAACATGCCAAATTAAATCCCAGATCACTACATCAATTATGAAAACCGACCAAAGAAATAAGAGAGCAAACAGAGCTTACCAGACCGCCAATTGGCGGTCCCAGGCCGCTGATTGGCGGTCTAAAATGCTCAGATTCACTCAACATTTCTCCAGGCATTCCTCCTGATGACTCCAAATCTCCTGAAACAAAGAAAAACTACACAACACAAATTAAATCCACTCGAATCGTCAAAACATGAGTCTGGACTGGCACCTCCCCGGCAAGTGCACGGCCGTGTTGAAGCGGTGGCAAGTACGGGTCGTCCTCAGGGAGGTGAGCAGCCTCTTGCTTGTACGAAATCAAGTGGCAAAAATAGGGGGGAAGAAAGTTGTTTATGCTAATCTAGACTATGCTACACTAAGAAGTATGAAATGCGAACGAAACAAACAAACGATAGAATAACAACCAAACTAAGAACAAAGGAAGAATGCTGGAATAAAGAAATGGGAAAACCCCTAAGGGGTGGAGTGAGTGCACACATGCAAAGAGGTGGGTGTAGAATACATTCTTTAAGCACATGAAGGTGGTGTTTATCAAGCATAGGAAGTGTCTAAATGTTTTGGCAAAACCTATCAATCTATTCACCAACTTAGTTGATTAACATTTACATATGCAAGTTGTTTATTTCAGAACCTAAACAAGCATGAGAGGTGTCTAATCATTTTGGCAAAACTCATCAAGTTATAAATTCTATCTAAACAAGCAAGCATACAATCATGTTTAATCAACACATTGAAATTAAAGCATTCATCCCATTCTCTAATGCATGTATGTACATCTACTCCACCCCCCAAAGGGGATGGAACTACTCACTAAACATTCCACTAATTATTAAACTATGGAAAGAAAGCATATTAAAACTAAGCTAGAATTAAAAGACGATTAAACTAAAATATGCACAAACAATAAAAGAAGCATAAAACAAACAATGAAATAAGTACAAAACTTTATGGATAAAATGACTCACATTAAAAGTAGCATCCTCCTACTTTAGTGTGTGCTTCAAGGCCTCACTTCTAGTAGGAAGAATAGCCACTTAAAATATGGAGTGATTACAATGGAAGGTGAAGAGTTCTATTTATAACCATGGAAAAAGGCAAACCGGGACAATCCCCCGATGTGGGACTAAACAGATACCAAAAATAACCTAAACATCCTCTAATACATGTGCTGGAAAATTTGAGCGGATTTGGGCCAAAATGGACCGCCAATTAGCGGTGTTGGACCGCCAATTAGTGGTCTATATGGTTCAGATCCTGCTCATTTTTGTTTTGGGCTTTTCTTTCTGGTATTGTTGGTCTTTGATGCGGTTAGTTGACTTGTTGGAGCTCCGACCCGAATCGAATTGGTTAAATACTCCCCATGATGGTGTGGAGTATTCTATTTTCCTCTTAGGTCCTTCTGTCTTGCAATCAGGTCCTTCTCCCTTGCATCTTGGTCCCCAGATCTCACAATCCAGTCCTTTTTCCCAGCTTTTGGGTACTTTTATGTTTCATCACTTCAAACCTATTTATTCCTGAAAACTAAACATAAAACTCGTGACATAGCATTGTTTAGGTGAAAGATAATGGATATAAGATACAAATATGAGCATGAAATGATGTCAATCAGTCCTGTAGGTTGGTCGTCTCTAGACGAGACAAGTGGTCAGCTACAACATTTTCACACCCTTTTTTGTCCCGAATCTCGAGATCGAATTCTTGTAACAACAAGATCCATCTCAAGAGTCGGGATTTTGCATCTTTCTTCGCCATGAGGTGCTTGATGGCTGTTGATTGATCGTTTTATATTTAACCGCAAGTGCACGGCCGCGTTGAAGTGGTGGCAAATACGGGCCGTCTACTGGGAGGTGTGTCGACACTTGGTTTGTGCGAAGGCGAGAGGTAAAGAAAGGGAAGAAAGGTTGGTTACACTAAACTACACTACAAAACTGAAATGAAATGGAGAAGAAACGATAAAACTAAACCCCAAAGGGGGTAGAGAAATAATGTGAACATAAAGAAGTGTATGTGTGTGTGTTCATTAAGCTGTTCACAACATGTAGTGCATGAAATCATAAAACTACATCCAACTTTCCCTCCACATGAATTAAGATTTCACTACATCATTAAAACATACGAGACAATAGTTGGAATGAAGCTAGATGAACTCAAGTATAAAGACTAGACCCTACTATGTCTCCACATGAATTAAGATAAGACTACATCATTAAAACATACAAGACATTAGCTAAGGTAAAGGCAACAAGAGCTCATACACTACAACTTGTGTTTCCAGTATTAACTTCATCCATATCCTAACCTTATCATTCCCCATAAAATAGGTCCACTAATCAAAGCATAAGCTAAGCTTCATTCAAGAGCATTAGCATATCAAAGATAAGAGTGGAGACCCATTAGATGGTTATGGAAATCATATAAAGCTCAAGGGATAAAAATAACACACACTTAATACACTACATGATTATATCACATATTTCTCCACCCCCCAAATGGGGATGGAACTACTCACTACTCATTACACTACTGATTAGACTAAGTAAAGAAAACATTTAACTAAGATACTAAAATTACTAAACAAGAGATTAAACAAAGTAAAGCAACCCACACAAAACAAGCAACATAACAAAACAAGATTAAAAGAAACAAATAAACTTTTATTAACAATGACTCACATTGAAGGCAGCATTCTTCTCCACCTTGAGTTATTGCTTCAAGGCTCACTCCTTAGTAGAGAGAATGCCACCAAACAATGGGTAATTACAATGGAAGGTGAAGAGTTCTATTTATAAGCATGGAAAAAGCTAATCGGGGACAATCCCCCGATGTGGGACTAAACCAATACCAAAAATAGACTAAGAATACACTAATACAAGCCCAGCACAAATCTTAGTGGATCTGGAGACATATGGACCGCTAATTAGCGGTCCCCAATTGGCGGTCTATAAGCTTTGGATTCATCTGGGATTAGTTGTGGGCTTTGCTGCTGGTCTTTGTTGGTCCCGGATGCATCTAGTTGGTTTGTTGGAGCTCCGACCCGAATCGAATTGCCAAAATACTCCCCATGATGGTGTGGAGTTTCCTGGTTTGCTCTTAGGTCCTTCGGTCTTACAATCAGGTCCTTCTCCCTTGCATCTTAGTCCCCAGGTCTCACAATTAAGTCATTTTTCCTGCTTTTGGGTCCTTTCATGGCTCTTCTCTTCAAACCTCTTTATTCCTGAAAATTAAACATAAAACTCGTCACGTAGCATTGCTTAGGTATAAGATAATGGATATAGGATACAAATATGAGCATGAAATGATGTCAATCAAATACCCCCACACCTAAGTTTTTGCTAGTCCCGAGCAAAACAAAGAAAGAGAAAAGCAAACGAGAAACAAGAAATCCTAACTCACTTTCATAGGAATTACGGTTGCACTTTGCACGTGCAACATGCCGTTAAACCTCTTTGTTGACAAGGAGGAGGAGTGTTCTCTCCTGAGGGTTTTCCGTGGATATACCCACAAAATCCGAACCAGATGCATTATTCAATCTAGACCTCGACTCGTTGGAAATATTTTGTCGATCAATGGACGCGGTAATCCTACGGGCCGACTCTATATAGGTAATCAGTCCACACCTAGCCTAATAAACCATTCGTGCAAGTTAAATAAGGAATTAAGTAAAAGACATGGACAACCTCAAGATCCTCAAGTGATACAAAGTGTAAGGTCCATTAAGGTTCTTATTTGCATTACCATTTTTTTTTCTTTTTGTTTCTTTTCACACAATTTTTTTTTATTAGTTGGAGCTTCATTCTCCCAGGGTCAGGTTTTGTGCATCATTGCCCATGAGGACTTACACTATCACGTACAACTTTCCCCAAATCTCCACATAGGGCAATCCCTACCACCCGTGTAATGGGAGTTCGGTTGGCGCATCCCAAGTCAGATGACTCGAAAGAACCAGGCACAAAGTCCCTTCAGACCTACTTTCCCGAGTGATAGGAGCCGTGCGAGAAGAGAGAACACCTACTCACTTATTTCTTATCTACACATGAACCAAAACCCCTACACTTAATGTCTCACAACAAGATTAAGAGGGTCCTTGACTACAACAAACTTCCTAAATTAACAAACACGAATTATTGAGTCACTAGGTTCAGGGTGAACTTCTTTAAATGTTTGAGCACTGAAACCCTATGATTACTCACCCCGAAAGGAAAACTGGGGGGCATCCTAACGACTCGATAAATCCTAAAGCCACGTACTAGATATCCTCACGCATCAAGTTCAAGACAATTTTGCGAGCTTTCTTTTTACTTTGCCTCTCAAGGGTTTTGCACATGCTAAACACACGCAAAACCCACAAAACATTTTTTTTCGAAAACACATGAAGATTTTGAAAGAAATGTGAAAATTTTGAAGCACTAGGCAAGCAAAAGAAAACACAACAAGATCCATCTCAAGAGTCGGGATTTTGCATCTTTCTTCGCCATGAGGTGCTTGATGGCTGTTGATTGATCGTTTTATATTTAACCGCAAGTGCACGGCCGCGTTGAAGTGGTGGCAAATACGGGCCGTCTACTGGGAGGTGTGTCGACACTTGGTTTGTGCGAAGGCGAGAGGTAAAGAAAGGGAAGAAAGGTTGGTTACACTAAACTACACTACAAAACTGAAATGAAATGGAGAAGAAACGATAAAACTAAACCCCAAAGGGGGTAGAGAAATAATGTGAACATAAAGAAGTGTATGTGTGTGTGTTCATTAAGCTGTTCACAACATGTAGTGCATGAAATCATAAAACTACATCCAACTTTCCCTCCACATGAATTAAGATTTCACTACATCATTAAAACATACGAGACAATAGTTGGAATGAAGCTACATGAACTCAAGTATAAAGACTAGACCCTACTATGCCTCCACATGAATTAAGATAAGACTACATCATTAAAACATACAAGACATTAGCTAAGGTAAAGGCAATAAGAGCTCATACACTACAACTTGTGTTTCCAATATTAACTTCATCCATATCCTAACCTTATCATTTCCCATAAAATAGGTCCACTAATCAAAGCATAAGCTAAGCTTCATTCAAGAGCATTAGCATATCAAAGATAAGAGTGGAGACCCATTAGATGGTTATGGAAATCATATAAAGCTCAAGGGATAAAAACAACACACACTTAATACACTACATGATTATATCACATATTTCTCCACCCCCCAAATGGGGATGGAACTACTCACTACTCATTACACTACTGATTAGACTAAGTAAAGAAAACATTTAACTAAGATACTAAAATTACTAAACAAGAGATTAAACAAAGTAAAGCAACCCACACAAAACAAGCAACATAACAAAACAAGATTAAAAGAAACAAATAAACTTTTATTAACAATGACTCACATTGAAGGCAGCATTCTTCTCCACCTTGAGTTATTGCTTCAAGGCTCACTCCTTAGTAGAGAGAATGCCACCAAACAATGGGTAATTACAATGGAAGGTGAAGAGTTCTATTTATAAGCATGGAAAAAGCTAATCGGGGACAATCCCACGATGTGGGACTAAACCAATACCAAAAATAGACTAAGAATACACTAATACAAGCCCAGCACAAAGCTTAGCGGATCTGGAGACATATGGACCGCCAATTAGCGGTCCAAGACCGCCAATTGGCGGTCTATAAGCTTTGGATTGATCTGGGATTAGTTGTGGGCTTTGCTGCTGGTCTTTGTTGGTCCTGGATGCATCTACTTGGTTTGTTGGAGCTCCGACCTGAATCGAATTGCCAAAATACTCCCCATGATGGTGTGGAGTTTCCTGGTTTGCTATTAGGTCCTTCGGTCTTACGATCAGGTCCTTCTCCCTTGCATCTTAGTCCCCAGGTCTCACAATTAAGTCCTTTTTCCTGCTTTTGGGTCCTTTCATGGCTCTTCTCTTCAAACCTCTTTATTCCTGAAAACTAAACATAAAACTCGTCACGTAGCATTGCTTAGGTGTAAGATAATGGATATAGGATACAAATATGAGCATGAAATGATGTCAATCAGCTGTGTAATCAGAATAGATAATCACGTGGGAGCCAATCAAGTACGACCGGAATTTCTCGAAAGTAAATATGATTGCTAAGAATTCCTTCTCGGTCACAGTGTAGTTCAATTGGGCATCATTGAGTGTTCTACTGGCATAGTAGATCACATGAGGCAATTTGTCCAATCGTTGCCCGAGCACTGCTCCCACAGCGAAGTCAGATGCATCACACATTAACTCAAAGTGTTTAGTCCACACTGGTGCCTTAATAATGGGAGCTAAAGTCAACTCTCTCTTCAAGGTCAAAAAGGCATGGTGGCAATCTGGTGTGACCTCAAAAATGGCATCCTTAGCCAACAAGGCGGTGAGAGGTCGAGCAATTTTGCTAAAATCCCGAATGAACCGCCGATAGAATCCAGCATGCCCCAAAAAGGCGCGGATATCCTTCACATTACGTGGCGGTAGGAGATTAGCAATGATACCCACTTTGGCAGGATCGACCTCAATTCCCCTGCTTGAGACCACATGTCCAAGTACAATCCCTCGCTTCACCATGAAGTGACATTTCTCCCAATTGAGAGCGAGGTTCTTCTCACGGCATCGCTTGAGGACAAGGCTCAAGTGATGAAGGCACTCATCAAAGGAAACGCCAAATATGGAAAAGTCATCCATGAAGATCTCAAGGAAACGCTCAACCATATCGGAGAAGATGCTGATCATACACCTTTGAGACATTGCCGGCGCATTACATAACCCAAAGGGCATGCGACGGTAGGCAAACGTGCCAAAGGGACAAGTAAATGTGGTTTTCTCTTGATCCTCGGGGGCGATGGGAATTTGGTTGTAACCGGAGTATCCAAGACCGCCAATTGGCGGTCTATAAACTTTAGATCGTGTTGGTTTTTGTTGTGGACTTTGCTTGGAGTGTTTCTTGGTCTTGGATGCATCTACTTGGTTTAGTGGAGCTCCGACCCGAATCGAATTGACAAAATACTCCCCATGATTGTGTCGAGTTTCCTGTTTTGCTCTTAGGTCCTCTTGTCTTACGTTCAGGTCCTTCTCCCTTGCATCTTGGTCCCAGGTCTCACAATTAAGTCCATTTTCCTGCTTTTGGGTCCTTTCATGGCTCTTCTCTTCAAACCTCTTTATTTCTGAAAATCAAACATAAAACTCTTCACGTAGCATTGCTTAGGTGTAAGAAAATGGATATAAGGTACAAATATAATCATGAAATGATGTCAATCACCCCCCCAGGAAAAACCGGGGTGCATCCTTACGACTCGATAAGACCTAAAGCCAGTAAACTAGAAATCCTAATGCATCAAGTTCAAGACAATTTTGGGAGCTTTCATTTTACTTTGCCTCTGAACGGTTTTGCACTTGCTAAACACACACAAAACCTACAAAAACATTTTCTTTCGCAAACACATGAAGATTTTGAAAGAAATGTGAAAATTTTAAAGCACTAGGCAAGCAAAAGAAGACAAGTCACCCAAGGATCATAGCAAGCAGATATATCAATGTTAAATGTAGCACACTAACATGACCCTATCAATGCACAAAAAAAAAAAATCAAAGAAAAAGACTCAACTATGTACACACGTAAAACACCCCCCGCACCTACTTCATGCATTGTCCTCAATGAATGTGAGCATGATACTATATGGATTTATGCATGAAAAAGGGAAGATCTCACCAACATGAAGTGCAACAGTAAGTTCATGGTTATAGTGATGGACACAAACCCGAATTCCCTCAAAACATGTGTGATACTGAAGAAGGGAGACAAATACGTGAAAGAAATGAGCCCCAAGTACACAAGGGTTGGGGCCCACAACAATCAATGCTCGCTCATGGAGTCTTTTATTGTACTTTTTTTGTTTTTTTGTTTTTTTCTTTGTACAAGATATATACATCAACCAAGATATTCTCATAATCATTTGGTCAAGGAATATCAAATGAGAACATCGAGTTATGAGGACCAGATACTTGCCGAGATGGGCAAACTTCCCTGGTACTCTGAGGTGTCATAAGGGGTGAAAGGTCAAAGCTGAAAGGCTCGAACCCCTCATGATATTCGTTGGGTGTATGCAACATGAATGAATGAAGTTGTGTTGCCTCATTGGGGTTTAGTTGCTCATCGAACAAAACCGTCCAACCAATAGGTGGGTGCATTGGAATGAGTTCCTCAACCTCATTCGATGGATGCAGCAAACCTGCATCACTAAGAATGGGGCTTCTCCCCAAGTCGTCCAACAAGGACCTCCCACCATCATTTATATCATCAAGCATAAGCTCGGTCGTAGGTAGGTCCTTGTTGGAGTCAAGATGAAGCTCAAATGGCTCAATGGCCAAGGGACATGAGATAGAGACACCTTCTGGTATAGGCATATGACGAGGTGTCTCACTCTCACTAATAATCTCAACTGAATCATGCAAGTAACACACGTTTTGGACATTCATGTTTGATGTCAGCTCACTCTGTTGCATTGCAAAGACAAGCAATGAGTTTTCGCTGGGCCCACAAACATTCTCAATGGGTTGCATTGGTGTTATGGGTGTTCGTTGATTTTGTGGTGCTTTCTCTAATTGGCGGATGAGATTGAGATTTAAAGGTTGGTCCATGGGCTCATGTTGCCTACCAGAGTTGAACACATGAAACTCAACACTCATGTTAACGAATGAGAGCTTCATGAGACCATTTCTACAATTAATTAAGTCATTGGAGGTTGCCATAAATGGTTTACCCAAAATCAAAGGTATTTGAGAGTGGGTGTTTGCCACAGGATTGGTATCGAGGACAACAAAATCGACTGGAAATATAAAATCTCCAACTTTGATAAGCACGTCCTCAATAATTGATTGACATCATTTCATGCTCATATTTGTATCTTATATCCATTATCTTTCACCTAAACAATGCTATGTCACGAGTTTTATGTTTAGTTTTCAGGAATAAATAGGTTTGAAGAGATGAAGCATAAAAGGACCCAAAAGCTGTGAAAAAGGACTGAATTGTGAGATCTGGGGACCAAGATGCAAGGAAAAAGGACCTGATTGCAAGACAGAAGGACCTAAGAGCAAAACAGAATACTCCACACCATCATGTGGAGTATTTTACCAATTCGATTCGGGTCGGAGCTCCAACAAGTCAAGTAACTGCATCCAAGACCAACAATACCATCCAGGAAAGCCTCCAAGAAAGCCCAGACGAATCCGGACCCTGTAGACCGCCAATTGGCGGTCTGGAACCGCTAATTGGCGGTCCAGGTGGATCCGAATCCGTTTAGTTTTTTTGGGGGTGTGTATTAGAGCGTTCTTATTCTATTTATGGTATTTGTTTAGTCCCACATCGGGGGATTGTCCCGGTTTAGCTTTTTCCATGGCTATAAATAGAACTCTTCACCTTCCATTGTAATTACTCCATGCTTGTGGCCATTCTCCCTAATTGAAGTGGAAGCCTTGAAGCAAGAAACTCAATAGGGAGATGCTACTGGTCTTGTGAGTCTTCAATTAATAAATTTTTTCTTTGTTTTGTGCTTCTTTTATTGTTGATGCATGTTTTAGTTTAATTGTCTTTTATTAAATCTAGCTTTGTTAATATGCCTTCTTATTTTAGTGTAATAGTTAGGGTAATGTGTAGTGAGTAAAACCACTCCCCTTTTGGGGGGTGGAGATGATTATCATATATGCAATTAAGGAAGGAAGAATGTTTATGTTAAAATGTGTTGGTTAATATGAATGCATACTTGCTTGTTAGAATAGAACACTTCACTAGATGGGTTTTGCCATGATAAGTAGACACCTCCCATACTTGTTTAGTTTCTTAAATAACCAACTTGTGTTTATGAATGTTAATCAAAATAGGTTAGTGATTTAATTGATGGGTTTTGCCATGATAAGTAGACACCTCCCATACATGCAAACACTACCTACACTTGTGCCTATAGGAAGATATTTTTGCCTCCTTATTGTGTATGTGTAGTCACTCCACCCCCTAAGGGGTCTCTCTCTCTTACTGATTTCTCCATAGTGTCAAGTTTCTCTAGCTTAGTTGAAGTATTCGTTTGTTTTGTTTCCTTCGCATTTGCTTCTTCGTGTTACCATAGTTTAGGTTAGCATAAACAACTTTCTTCCATCTTTCTTTGCCACTTGATTTCTGATAAGCAAGAGCAAGCTCACCTCCCTGAGGACGACCCGTACTTGCCACCGCTTCATCGCGGCCGTGCACTTGCGGTAGAAATATAAAACGTTCAACAAGTTTTTGGCGCCGTTGCCGGGGAGGTGCCAGTCCAGACTCTTGTTTGGATGATTCGAGTGGATTTAATTTTTGTTTTGTAGTTTGTCTTTATTTCAGGAGACTTGGAGTGGTCAGGAGGAGCACCTGGAGAAGTTTTGAAGCAAGCTGAGCATTGTAGACCGCCAATCAGCGGCCTGAGACCGCCAATTGGCGGTCTGGTAAGCTCTGTTTGCTCTCTTATTTCTTTTGTCGGTTTTCATAATTGATGTAGTGATCTGGGATTTAATTTGGCATGTTTTGACTTATAGTTTGTTCCCAGATCCATAATCAACCTCCTTTAAGCAACTTGGACCCTAAAACTCAAAGCAAAAGATTAGGCATTCTTTTTGTTTAGGCCATGCATCATGTATGTGACTTAGGCATTTAGATTGTCTTTTATCTTAGCTTTATTTTCTGTTGCTGAGAGCTGGCGTGAGGTATGCACCTTCTACTCTCATTCATGCATTTCGTATGAACATGCATTAGTTAGTAGGAAGTGCATTGCAACAAGTGTGAGTTGAGCCTTGTTTGGAGAGTTGATTGCTAGATTTAGGACTCAAAAACGCTACTAAGGAGGGGCTGTCCCATAAAAGATAAGGTGGGGGATTTCATCACCCTTTCCTTCGCCCCAAAAACCACACTAATCAAGAGCCTAATTTTAAAATCAAGTAGACATTGGCCCTAAGGATCTTGGACGCATTAGGAGAGTGATCCGGTCCCGACCGTCATGACCTGATCGGCGTTGCCCACTTTGTCGATAGTAGGAGAGACGAGATCCCCGGATCTTTGCTCACTTGCTGGGCTTTGTGGTCCTCGTTGTAGGGAGGTGAGGCGTGTTGAGGCCGTGTGACCTCGCAGTTAGGCGTCGTCTAGCTGTAAGGACCTATAGCGACCGTAGGATTGTTTGAGCCTTGTTTGCTTGTGTGCTTCTACCTGTACCCATCCGCCGTAGCTTAAGGACTTCTTCCCTTCTCTCCTGAGTCATTCTTTCTCTCCTGTGTTCCCTCGTCTTCTCTTCTACGTACATTCTTCATTTGAAAAAAAAAAAGTTGTGGTTTGTGTGTGCACCTTTGTGCATGCTTTCGTGGACACGAGACGAGAGTGGTCGTTTGACGAGGAGCGTTGTCAATCCGGCTTCGGTCATCAATTTCTCGACACCTTCCTCCTCTCGTGTCGCACGTAGTTCGGGTCCAATGGCTGCTAATTTCCGTGAAGAGGAGCAGTTGCTGGACCCACCTGTTCCACCTGTGCTTCCAGTTGTCGTTCCCATACCTCTTCGTGATCGATGCTACCCGAGCCGTACAGCTCTGCCCTCATGCATCGTATTGCCAGAGGCAAATGGGAACCATTTTGAGGTGAAGCCTCAGTTTATTTCCATGCTCCCTCATTTCACTGGGAAAGGTGACCCTTATATCTTTCTCAGGGAATTTGAGGAGGTCTGTGCTATGTTCAAACTGCAACAACTTAGCACAGACTCCATTCATCTTAGGCTTGTCCCCTTTGCACTTAAGGATGACGCCAAGAAGTGGTTGTACAGCAACCAGGCGAATGCCTTCAGGACTTGGGATGAGTTTCAGTCTGCATTCCTCAAAAAGTATTTTCCAAATCATCGGACTCAAAAATTGAGGAACGAAATCAATTCGTTCTATCAACATGAGACTGAATCATTTCATGCATACTTAGAGAGGTTCAAGGAGCTACTATCCTCATGCCCTCACCATGGCATTGAGTTGTGGCGCCTGTGTCAGATTATCTACGAGGGTCTTCACATTCCATCTAGAACGCTCCTTGAGTCCATGTGTCAAGGAGAGTTCTTGGGAAAGGATGAAAGGGAGGCATGGGCTTTCCTAGAAGACCTCGCCGAGAAAACAATGCAATGGGAGAGTGTGAGAGAACCACCTGCATCATCTAGTATAGGAGCGAGGATCGCGAATGCAAACTCGACTAGATCGGGTTCCGCATTTGCTGTCGATTCCACTACGGCCACCGAGGCGCGCATGGCGGCCTTAATGCGCCGTATGGATTCGATTGAGCTCCAAAACCAGCACGATGTATCTCATGTGTCTGCATCTGGTTCAGTTCCATGTCATTTATGTGGTAGGATAGGTCATATAGGGGGTGAGTGTGCATCCATTCCTCCTGAGATGGAACATGTAAATGCCATCTATGATAGATCCAGGAATGACCCATATTCATCATCATATAACCCTGGATGGAGGAACCACCCTAATTTTTCATGGAACCATAACAATGCCCCAGGTGGTCCTTCAAACTTTTCTCGACCACCTAACCGACCACACTACCCTCCCATGCATTCACAGTCTCATCAGCCACCCCAAAGTCAGAATACCAACCAACCAGGTTTCCCAAATTCTAACAACTTGGAAACCCGGTTTAATTCGCTTGAGAACTTAACTCGTGGACTTGAGAACTCTGTAAAAAACTTTATGTCATCCACGAGTCAAGTTCTCACTTCGAATCAGCAGACCATCAAATCTCTCGAGCTTCAGATGGGTCAGTTGGCTCAGTCTGTACATGAGAGAGAGAGAGAGGGAGTCTGCCTAGCCAACCTGTGGCTAACCCCCGTGCTCAACAGCACTCGAACATGCAAAATGCAAGTTCAAGACCACAGGGGGGGCAAGTGAACTACGTGGAAGAACCTGTGGACCATGTTAATGCCATTGTGACCCTGAGAAATGGGAAGCAGGTCAACAACCACGTATCACTGCCAGAAAATCCATCTGTGCCACCCCTTTGTGGGAATGATGGTGAGGAAGAGGCCGAGGGTGAGAGTAATACACCAAAGCCTCCTTCTCCGGCTCCGCCCAAGACATACCTACCAAGAGCTCCTTATCCTAGTAGGTTGTCTAAGAAACAGAGTGACAGTGTGGATAAGATGATGGAGATATTTAAGAAAGTGAATGTCAACATTCCTTTGTTAGACATGATTCAACAAATACCTCCATATGCAAAATTCCTGAAGGATCTCTGTACAACTAAGAGGAAAACCAATGTCCCTAGCAAAGCCTTTTTGGCGGCTAATGTGAGTTCGATCATCTCGAACCCAACATACATAAAATTGAAGGACCCGGGCAGTCCAACAATTTCATGTATCGTTGGGGACTCTCGCATTAACAATGTTTTGCTAGATCTAGGGTCGGCGGTTAACCTCTTACCTGCTTCTGTGTATCAACGATTAAGCCTAGGCACTCTCAAGCCTACGAAAACAACTTTGCAGTTGGCTGATCGTTCGATCAAAGTCCCGTTGGGGGTCATTGAAGATGTCCTAATCAAGGTCGGTGACTTCATATTTCCTGTTGATTTCGTCGTCCTTGAGACCGAACCAATTAAGACTACCCACTCTCAGATTCCATTGATTTTGGGTAGACCTTTTTTGGCGACGTAAAATGCCTTGATCAATTGTCGTATTGGACTCATGAAATTGTCGTTCGGGAACTTGACCGCGACATTCCATGTGTTCAATATGGCTAGGCAGCCGACATCTTCCGAGGACCCCATGGAAGTCAATCTTATCCGGGACTTGGAAGAAGAATTGGAAGAAGAGTACCCCCTGATTCATGAGAATTTAAATGATTACTTCATGGATGAGTCTGATCATGAAGAGGACGGGGGTGAGTTGAGCAATGATGTGCATGCTGTTCAGTACATGCGAGCTCCTCCTATCTTACATCTCGAGCTAGATATCACGCCTCGCCTGGAGGAGCCACCCACACCTGAGCTCAAAGAACTCCCCAAGGAATTGAAACACGTTTTTCTTGGTCCCGATAGGTCATTTCCGGTGATTATTTCATCGACGTTGACTGGTGATCAGGAAGAACGGTTGATTCAAGTCCTAAAGGAGCACAAATCAGCCATTGGGTGGTCCTTGAGGGACATCAAAGGGATAAGTCCCGACGTCGTGCAGCACCACATCTTTATGGAGGATGAGGCACGACCACGTCGCGACCCACAGAGGCGTTTAAATCCAGCCATGACAGAAGTAGTTAAGAAAGAGATCATCAAGTGTTTAGATCATGGCATCATTTTTCCCATTTCGGACAGTACTTGGGTAAGTCCTGTCCAGGTTGTGCCCAAGAAGTCGGGTATCACCGTTGTCCAGAATGACAACAATGAGCTTGTACCCACACGACTTCAAACTGGGTGGCGAGTGTGTATTGACTATAGGAAGTTGAACGCGGTCACGCGTAAGGACCACTTCCCTCTACCTTTCATCGACCAGATGTTGGAGAGACTCGCCGGGCACGCCTATTACTGTTTCCTTGATGGTTATTCGGGGTACAATCAAATCCCAGTCTCCCCCGAAGACCAGGAGAAAACCACGTTCACTTGTCCTTTTGGGACGTTTGCCTATAGACGGATGCCGTTTGGGCTATGCAATGCACCTGCAACATTCCAACGTTGCATGTTAAGTATCTTTTCCGATATGGTCGAGAACTTCCTTGAGATCTTCATGGATGATTTCTCGGTTCATGGCACCTCCTTTGATGAGTGCTTGCACCACTTGAGCCTTGTTCTCAAAAGGTGTTCGGAAACGAACTTAGCCCTTAATTGGGAAAAGTGCCATTTCATGGTCACAAAAGGCATCGTGTTGGGTCACGTAGTATCTTGTGATGGTATCGAGGTGGATAGGGCAAAGATTGAGCTTATTTCTAAGCTTCCGCCACCCACCTCGGTAAAAGAAATCCGTTCATTCCTTGGACACGCCGGTTTTTACCGGCGATTCATTAAGGATTTCAGCAAGATAGCTCGTCCTTTGACGAGCTTGCTTGCTAAAGGAACCTCCTTTGAGTTCACACCCGAGTGCCTGACTGCTTTTGAGTTTCTGAAGCGTGAGTTGACCTCCGCTCCAATTATTAAGGCACCGGTGTGGACTCTACCGTTCGAGCTGATGTGTGATGCTTCTGATTACGCGATAGGAGCAGTTTTGGGTCAGAAAGTCGACAAATTGTCTCATGTGATCTATTATGCAAGTCGTACTCTCAATGACGCCCAACTCAACTACTCCGTTACTGAGAAAGAGTTCCTCGCGATCATATTTGCGTTGGAAAAATTTTGTCAGTACCTCATAGGGTCGCATGTCATCATCTACACTGATCACTCAGCTCTTCGCTACCTTTTGTCTAAAAAGGATGCGAAACCCCGTCTCTTGCGTTGGATCTTGTTGTTACAAGAATTCGACCTTGAAATACGGGACAAGAAGGGATGCGAGAATGTCGTGGCTGATCACCTATCTCGCATCCCCATCGATCTTTCACCGGATCCACCGGTGAACGAGTTTTTTCCTGATGAGAACCTTATGGCAATAGCCTCACCTCCCTGGTTCGCTGACATTGTGAACTATTTAGCAACCAGGGAGGTGCCGGCTCATTGGAGACACAGTGAGACAGCGAAGTTCAAGTCGTTAGTCAAGCACTTCTATTGGGATGATCCGTACTTATTTAAGTATTGTCCTGATCAAATCATAAGGAGGTGCATTCCTGACGACGAGATTCAGAGTGTCTTGTCCTTTTGCCATAAGGAGGCATGTGGTGGGCACTTCGGTGCCAAGAAAACCGCTGCCAAAGTTCTCCAATGCGGTTTTTACTGGCCCACGTTGTTCCAAGACGCTTTTGCATTTTGCAAAGCATGCGATAGGTGCCAACGTGTGGGCCGCATTGGCAGACGAGAGATGATGCCACTCAATCCCATCTTAGTGGTTAACATCTTTGATGTTTGGGGAATTGACTTCATGGGTCCTTTCCCCGTGTCCCATGGTCACACTTACATCCTGGTGGCGGTCGATTATGTGTCAAAGTGGGTTGAAGCAATCCCCACTCGCACTAACGATCGCAAGGTTGTGATCAAATTTCTTAAAGAACACATCTTCGCGAGGTTTGGGACACCTCGTTGTATCATAAGTGATCGGGGGACACACTTTGTGAACCGATCCCTTGAGGCAGTGCTGAGGAAATACTCTATCACGCACAAGTTGGCCACACCTTATCATCCTCAAACCTGTGGCCAGGTGGTTCCAACCGTCAACTCAAGCAAATTCTTGAGAAAACGGTTAATGCTTCAAGGAAAGATTGGTCGGTCAAGCTTAATGATGCATTGTGGGCTTTCCGCACTGCATTTAAAACCGACCTTGGCATGTCCCCCTACCGGCTAGTTTATGGCAAAGCTTGCCATCTTCCGGTAGAACTTGAGCACCGGGCATTATGGGCAATCAAACATCTTAACATGAGTCTTGATGTTTCCGGTGCCAATCGCAAGTTAGACCTCAACGAGTTGGAGGAGTTGGGAAATGAAGCTTATGAGAATGCCAAGATCTGCAAGTCCCGCACTAAAATTTTCCACGATCGCTTGGTGCGAATCAAAACCTTCGAGGTGGGACAAAAGGTCTTGTTGTATAATTCTCGCCTCCACTTATTTCCGGGGAAACTTCGGAGCCGTTGGTCAGGTCCCTTCATTGTTTTAACCATCTCCCCTCATGGGGCGGTTGAGATTCAAAATCCTAGGAATAGGGACGTGTTCAAAGTTAATGGACAACGCCTCAAACCATACTTGGAAGGGACCACGACAGAGGTCGAGGAGGAAGTCGTGCCTTTGCACGAACTCCCCACGGATGTGATCACTTGATGTGGTCCATCCCTCCATCTGTTTGTATATATCTTTGCTATCTTTAAAATAAAATAAAAAAAAAACAAAAACAAAAACAAAAACAAAAACAAAAACAAAAAATTTGGAAGACCTATGTGATATTTGTCCTTTCCCTTGATTGAAAACGCGTTTTCCCCTGACCTACGCATTATTCCAGCACGAGAAAACGCGTTTCTCTTCCAGATCGCGCCTCCACCGAAAAATCGTCCCCAGATCCGCTGAACAGACCGCTAAATAGCGGTTTGGAACCGCCGTTCAGCGGTCTGTTGTTCTCCGCTCCGGGATTTTCTTCGGTGGGGTGTTGGATTTGGTATTCTCTGTTGGTTTCGGGGTTGGGCGTCTGTGATTCTGCGGGAAACGGCGTGCGGTGGTCTGTTCTCCTCTCGCGCCGTGTTCATCCTCGCCGTCGTGTGCCTCGCCGCTAAAGCTCGCCAAGGTAGGTTCAGGTATGGCCAGCCATCATTTAATTCCAGAACTCAATTTTGCCTCCCTGATTCGCGATTTCGGAGAACCCTTCTACGATCGAATCGTAGCTAAAGGGTGGTACCATTTATTGTATGAGGGCGATGAATCCATGTACGTAGAGCCTCTCGTACATGAATTCTTTGCTAAACTCGAGCGTGACCAGACCGGTCCACTCGAGTTCAGTATCACTCTCAGAGGGGTGAAACACACCGTGACACCCCAGCTAATCTCCGACGCGACTGGGATCCCCTTGGTTGATGAGTTCGCACCCACCCACGATATCAATTTTTATCGATCTATGCTTGGGCGTGGGCAGCCTATTTCATCACATGGGGGAGTACCTAATGCGCACATTTACTCCAATGTGCACATTGTAGCCAGGTGGGTATGTAGAAATGTGTTGGGCCAAGAGCGGACCTCCACATTTTTTACACCTAGTTTGCGAATCGTGTATAGTCTGATGGACGGTTCACCACACTGCATTTGTCGAACATTGTTCGACGTTTTAGTGAACGCCAGGCTGAAAGATATACACTGTTTGCCAACTCTGGTTACCAAATTGTGTGGCATGTTGGACACCCCACGATTTGAGCGCATGCTGAGGCGCCAAGGCACCGACCTCGAGGTAGCGAAGATGACCCTGTCATTTCGCCATTGCCTTCCTGAGGCATGGGTGCCTGACTATATGGAGGAGGATGTTAGGGCCAGTTCCTCAAGCTCGTCTGTGAGCTCAGGAACGCTCTTTAACACCGACATTTCTGAGATGGCGGTCGAGCAGCAGAACGTCATCTTAGCCAAGCAAAACCGGAAGATCTATAGGAAGTTGTCGGCTCTGGAGAGAGGTGCCTCTTCAGGCACTTCTGGCCGTCGTCATTAGTCCGGTACACCCTATCCATGCATTGGCACCATTTTGCCATACATTGAGGACAATGCATGGATTAGGTGTGGGGGGGTGTTTTCACGTTTGTACATAGTTTGTGTTTTTTTTGTTTTGTTGTTTTCTTTTGTGTGCATTGTTAGGGTCATGTTAGTGTGCCGCATTTAATATCGATATATCTGCTTGCCATGATCCTTGGGTGACTTGTCTTCTTTTGCTTGCCGAGTGCTTTAAAATTTTCACATTTCTTTCAAAATCTTCATGTGTTTGCGAAAGAAAATGTTTTTGTGGGTTTTGCGTGTGTTTAGCATGTGCAAAAACCGTTGAGAGGCAAAGTAAAAAGAAAGCTCCCAAAATTGTCTTGAACTTGATGCATTAGGATTTCTAGTTTACTGGCTTTAGGTCTTATCGAGTCGTTAGGGTGCACCCCGGTTTTCCCTCGGGGGGCGTGTAATCATAGGGTTTCAGTACTCAAACATTTAAAGAAGTCCACCCTGAACCTAGTGAGTCAAATAATTCGTGTCTGTTAGTATAAGGAAGTTTGTCGTAGTCAAGGGCCCTTAATCTCTTTTTGTGAAACTTAAGTGTAGGGGTTTTGGTTCCCATGTAGATAAATAAATAAGTGGTGTTCTCTCTTCTCGCATGGCTCCTATCACTCGGGAAAGTAGGTCTGAGGGGACTTTGTGCCTGGTGCTTTCGAGTCATCTGACTTGGGATGCACCGACCGAACTCCCGTTACACGGGTGGTAGGGATCGCCCTATGTGGAGATTTGGGGGAAGGTGTACGTGATAGTGTAAGTCCTCATAGGCAATGATGCACGAAACCTGACCCTGGGAGAATCAAACACCAACCAATAAAATGCTCCAAAGAAAAAGAAAAAAAAATAGAAGAAAAAGAAAAAGAGAAAAAAAAGGAGTCAAATAAGAACCAAAATGGACTTTACACATTGTATCACATTTAGATGTTAAGGCTGCCCATGTCTTTCACTTAATTCCTTAGTTAACTCTCACGAATAACTCATTAGGCTAGGTGTGTGGACTGATGACATATATAGAGTCGACCCGTAGTATTACCGCATCCCATGATCGACAAAATAAGTCCAACGAGTCGTGTAGCTAGATTGATTAATGCATCTTGTTCGGATTTTGTGGGTATATCCGCTGAAAACCCTCAGGAGACAACACTCCTCCTCCTTGGCGACAAGGAGGTTTAACGGCTTGTTGCACGTGCTAAGTGCAACCGTGATTCCTACGAAAGTGAGTTAGGATTTCTTGTTTTTCGTTTGCTTTTCTCTTTCTTTGTTTTGCTCGGGACTAGCAAAAGTTAGGTGTGGGGGTATTTGATTGACATCATTTCATGCTCATATTTGTATCTTATATCCATTATCTTTCACCTAAACAATGCTATGTCACGAGTTTTATGTTTAGTTTTCAGGAATAAATAGGTTTGAAGAGATGAAGCATAAAAGGACCCAAAAGCTGTGAAAAAGGACTGAATTGTGAGATCTGGGGACCAAGATGCAAGGAAAAAGGACCTGATTGCAAGACAGAAGGACCTAAGAGCAAAACAGAATACTCCACACCATCATGGGGAGTATTTTACCAATTCGATTCGGGTCGGAGCTCCAACAAGTCAAGTAACCGCATCCAAGACCAACAATACCATCCAGGAAAGCCTCCAAGAAAGCCCAGACGAATCCGGACCCTGTAGACCGCCAATTGGCGGTCTGGAACCGCTAATTGGCGGTCCAGGTGGATCCGAATCCGTTTAGTTTTTTTTGGTGTGTGTATTAGAGCGTTCTTATTCTATTTATGGTATTTGTTTAGTCCCACATCGGGGGATTGTCCCGGTTTAGCTTTTTCCATGGCTATAAATAGAACTCTTCACCTTCCATTGTAATTACTCCATGCTTGTGGCCATTCTCCCTAATTGAAGTGGAAGCCTTGAAGCAAGAAACTCAATAGGGAGATGCTACTGGTCTTGTGAGTCTTCAATTAATAAATTTTTTCTTTGTTTTGTGCTTCTTTTATTGTTGATGCATGTTTTAGTTTAATTGTCTTTTATTAAATCTAGCTTTGTTAATATGCCTTCTTATTTTAGTGTAATAGTTAGGGTAATGTGTAGTGAGTAAAACCACTCCCCTTTTGGGGGGTGGAGATGATTATCATATATGCAATTAAGGAAGGAAGAATGTTTATGTTAAAATGTGTTGGTTAATATGAATGCATACTTGCTTGTTAGAATAGAACACTTCACTAGATGGGTTTTGCCATGATAAGTAGACACCTCCCATACTTGTTTAGTTTCTTAAATAACCAACTTGTGTTTATGAATGTTAATCAAAATAGGTTAGTGATTTAATTGATGGGTTTTGCCATGATAAGTAGACACCTCCCATACATGCAAACACTACCTACACTTGTGCCTATAGGAAGATATTTTTGCCTCCTTATTGTGTATGTGTAGTCACTCCACCCCCTAAGGGGTCTCTCTCTCTTACTGATTTCTCCATAGTGTCAAGTTTCTCTAGCTTAGTTGAAGTATTCGTTTGTTTTGTTTCCTTCGCATTTGCTTCTTCGTGTTACCATAGTTTAGGTTAGCATAAACAACTTTCTTCCATCTTTCTTTGCCACTTGATTTCTGATAAGCAAGAGCAAGCTCACCTCCCTGAGGACGACCCGTACTTGCCACCGCTTCATCGCGGCCGTGCACTTGCGGTAGAAATATAAAACGTTCAACAATAATCCCCTTTGGAATACAAATGGATCTATCCGCCAATTGGAGGGTGATCTTAGTTGGTTTCAATTCTCCCAAATTCAACTGTTGATAAACAGAAAATGGGAAGGGGTTGATCGTCGATCCTAAATCAAGCAATACATTACTCATGCTAGTGTCCCCTATCGTACACTGAATAGTAGGACACCCAAGGTCCTTGTATTTTGTGTAGGTAGGATTGGACAAAAGTGAGCTTACATTTGCAGCCAAGAATGCTTTCTTAGGAACATTGGTCTTCCTTTTGGTTGTGCAAAGATCCTTCAACACTTTGGCATATTTAGGTATTTGTTGGATGACATCCAGCAAGGGGATGTTAACCTTTATTTGCTTGAACACGTATAATATCTTATCCATTGTGTCACTCTGCTTTTTGGTTAACCTACTTGGATAGGGAGCTTTTGGCAGGTAGGTGTTCTACGGTGCCTGAGAAGGAGGCGTTGATGTATTACCCTCATCCTCGACTCTTCTTCACCACCATTCCCACTGAGGGGCTGCATAAATGGTGGTGGTGGCAACGAAATGTGATTGTCAACTTGCTTTCCATTCCTTAAGGTTACAATGGAATTGATGATTGTCATCATTTCATGCTCATATTCGTATCTTATATCCATTATCTTACATCTAAGCAATGCCATGTGACGAGTTTTATGTTTGAATTTCAGAAATAAAGAGGTTTGAAGAGAAGAAGCATAAAAGGACCCAAAATTAGGAAAAAGTACACCATCATGGGGAGTATTTTGTCAATTCGATTCGAGTCGGAGCTCCACTAAACAAAGTACATGCATCTAAGACCAAGCAACACTCCAAGAAAAGCCCAAAACAAAAACCAAGCAGATCTGAAGTTTATAGACCGCCAATTGGCGGTCTTGGACCGCTAATTGGCAGTCCATATGGCCCCAGATCCGCCAAGCTTTCTCCTGGACTTGTATTATCATGTGTTTAGGCTATTTTTGGTATTGGTTTAGTCCCACATCTGGGGATTGTCCCCGATTAGCTTTTTCCATGCTTATAAATAGAACTCTTCACCTTCCATTGTAATCACCCATTGTTTGGTGGTATTCTCTCTACTAAGGAGTGAGCCTTGAAGCAATAACTCAAGGTGGAGAAGAGTGCTACCTTCAATGTGAGTCATTGTTAATAAAAGTTTATTTGTTTTTTTTAATCTTGTCTTGTTATGTTGCTTGTTTTGTGTGGGTTGCTTTACTTTGTTTAATTTCTTGTTTAGTACTTTTAGTATCTTAGTTAAATGTTTTCTTTGCTTAGTCTAATCAGTAGTGTAATGAGTAGTGAGTAGTTCCATCCCCATTTGGGGGGTGGAGAAATATGTGATATAATCATGTAGTGTATTAAGTGTGTGTTATTTTTATCCCTTGAGCTTTATATGATTTCCATAACCATCTCATGGGTCTCCACTCTTATCTTTGATATGCTAATGCTCTTGAATGAAGCTTAGCTTATGCTTTGATTAGTGGACCTATTTTATGGGGAATGATAAGGTTAGGATATGGATGAAGTTAATACTGGAAACACAAGTTGTAGTGTATGAGCTCTTGTTGCCTTTACCTTAGCTAATGTCTTGTATGTTTTAATGATGTAGTCTTATCTTAATTCATGTGGATCCATAGTAGGGTCTAGTCTTTATACTTGAGTTCATCTAGCTTCATTCCAACTATTGTCTCGTATGTTTTAATGATGTAGTGAAATCTTAATTCATGTGGAGGGAAAGTTGGATGTAGTTTTATGATTTCATGCACTACATGTTGTGAAGGGCTTAATGAACACGCACACATACACTTCTTTATGTTCACATTATTTCTCTACCCCCTATGGGGCTTAGTTTTATCGTTTCTTCTCCATTTCATTTCAGCTTTGTAGTTTAGATTAGTGTAATACATCTTTCTCTCCTTCTTTTACCCCTCGCCTTTGAACAAACCAATTGTCGACACACCTCCCAGTGGACGACCCGTATTTGCCACCGCTTCAACGCGACCGTGCACTTGCGGTTAATATAAAACGATCAATCAAGTTTTTGGCACCGTTGCCGGGGAGGTGCTCTGTCCAGACCTTGGTCTGGACGATTCGAGGGTTTTTGATTTTTTGTTTCTAGTTTTTCTTAGTTTCAGGGAACCATCGGATCAAGGGGAGGCTACTGGGAAAATTTTAGGAAGTGAAGCCACAAAGGGACCGCCAATCAGCGGTTGGAGACCGCCAATTGGCGTCCTAGTGAGAACTTCCTGCTTCCAATTTTGTATGCTTTGACTTCTGTTTTGCTCCTAGATCATTAATCACTCCCCCATTAATCAACTTGGCCCTAAAATCCAAAGCAAAAGACTAGACGTTCTTATTTGTTTAGGTCACGCATCATGTATTGACTTAGGCATATAGTTGTCTTTTCTTTTAGCTTTATTTTTCAGTTGTTGAGTGCTTGCGTGAGGTACGCATTTCCTACACTAATTCATGCATCTCGTATGGCTATGCATTAGTTAGTAGGAATTGCATCAGGACAATAGTGAGAGAGCGATTGATTGGAGCGATTGATTGCTAGATCTAGGATTAAATCGCTACTGAGGAGGGGTTGTCCCATAAAAGATAAGGTGGGGGATTTCATCACCCTTTCCTTGGCCCCAAAAAAATCACTCTTAATAAAGCCTTAACTAAAAGTAAGTAGACATTGGCCCTAGGATTGTGGGCGCACTAGGAGAGTAATCTAGTTGAGACCGTCATGACCTGATCGGCGTTGCCTACCTTGTCGATAGTAGGAGGTACTGGATCTCCGGATCTGGTATCACTTGCTGGGCATTGTGGTCCTCGTTGTAGGGAGGTGAGGCGTGTCGAGGCTAGTGACCTCGAAGTTAGGCGTCGTCTAGCCTAAGGACCCATTGGCTTACATTGTTTGAGCTGTGCTTGCTAGTTAGGCTTCTTCCTGATCCCTCTACCCACGCTAGCTCTAGGATTCTTCCCTTCTCCTCTGAGTCATCTTCTTCTCACCTTCTTCTACGTTATAGTCTCCTCCCATTTACACTCTCTGGTAGCATTTTAGGGTGGAGTCGAGCACTTTTTGCGAGCTTGGCCTTGTGGTGGTGAGAGTGATCGACTCGAGAGTTCTTTGTTGAGATGGATGGTTACATGGGCGACCATCCATATCATTGTTGGGACCAAGACGATTCTCCCTGGTACTCCGGACCCATGCAACCTGGGGGGGGGGCTCAGACTAACACCCCGTATGGTTGGGACGATCACAATTTTGTGACTGAGCAGTCTTCATATAGGGGTAACATGAGAGAGGCACCGACTGCTAGACCACAATCTAGTTATGTCGGATCATATGCTGGTCAACAAACTAAGACATTACAACAAACTTTGGCCTCTTTCATGCGTATGGCAGACGACATGAGTGCACCGGTGGCTCCAGTAGCCATACCGTGCGACTGTTGTGGGTTGAGTGGTCATGTTATCGCGGAATGTCCTTATGTCCCCTCTGAGCCTGAGTATGAGCATACCTTTTCCCAAAATGCTCAATGCGACCATTACGCATCCGCGTACAACCCGAGAGTGATGGATTCATGGGGAGACAATTCTTATTCAAATTCTTATACTTCATGTTCACCCCAGTATCCTCCTCCCGAATACCCAGAATTCTACTAACACCCCACTCCAAATCATTGGACTCATTCTCAGCCCATCCACACCCAACCCCAAAATTTCCCAAGCTCTGAGTTGGACCTCATTGTTGACCCCAAATTTGATTCCTTAAAACAAACCCTCCAAACGTTCATGGAAACCACTCAAACTTTATTGAAGTCCAACTTGAATTCCTTGCAAAATATGGAAATGCAAGTGAGTCAAATGACACAACAATTCCATGAACGTGAGCAGGGTAACCTTTCTTGTCAATATGAGGATTTATCTTCTGAAAGCGAACCACCACCACATCCACAAATTCAAAGCACAATCTTTCAAAGTCAAACTCCTAGTTAGTATGAGGGACTTGGGGTTTCAATTCACGATCACTTAGTGTAGGATTCGATTCAAATTGAGAATAACTTGGACCAACTTCATTATGAGTCGGCACAGGATTGTGTCTTATCTTTTGTCCCATGGCCCTTGAGCCACATGATCTTCATGTTGTGCCTCTTAAGGACTCACCTCTGGTGGAGCAAGAGCTCCCTAGTACCCTCAATTTCAAACAACCTGATGAGAGTTTACCTCTCACTATTGTTCCTGATCATCTTGGAAATGATGGAACATCAAACAACTACATTTCTCATGAGGGTATTAGGAGTTCCTTGGAGGATACTTTGGGTATGAGACCCACTTCCTGTTCTCCTGGTGAGTTGGACATGCCTAACGAGGTGCTTAACCTCGTTCCGACCCACCATCCTGTTGGTTGGAGAGTTTCGATTGATGATTAAAACTTCAGTTCCACAACGGGAGATACTTTTCTTCCGTTGCCCCTCATTTCCCAAACTCTTGAGAGGTTCAAGCTCTTTCAGTTTGATCCTTTGAATGAGACGCCTTTGCGTCCAATTCATGAACCTCTCATTTCATCTGGTGCTCTTTGTGAAGG
The DNA here is from genome assembly GCA_963682175.1 of Triglochin maritima. Classification (NCBI taxonomy): domain Eukaryota; kingdom Viridiplantae; phylum Streptophyta; class Magnoliopsida; order Alismatales; family Juncaginaceae; genus Triglochin; species Triglochin maritima. The sequence continues at coordinate 34,555,605 of OY821773.1, read as the reverse complement.
GGGCCCACGCATGCGTATTCTGGCCCCGCGTGGTGTCATGTTCCCTTTCCAAGTGCGTTGACCCACTCTTGAGGTTCCCATTTGATGTCTTTTGACAAATGAAGATTGGAACTTATGTTTGTACATAGTTATAAATAATAATAATAATAATAATAATAATAATAATAATAATAAAAGACTCCTTCAGTGAGCATCGATTGTTGTGGGCTCCAACCCTTGAGTATTTGGGCCCCAATTCTTGCACGTATTTGTATCCCTTCCTTAGCATCTCACAGGTTTTGAGGGAATTTGGGTTATGTCCATCAACATGACCTTGCACTTCTCTTTGTACTTTATGTTGGTGAGATCTCTCCTTTTTTCATGCATACATCCATGTAGTATCTTGCTCGCATTCATTGAGGACAATGGATGAAGTAGGTGTGTGGGGGGGTGTTTTACATGTGTACATAGTTGAGTCTTTTTCTTTCAATTTTGTTTTCTTTTGTTTGCATTGTTAGGGTCATGTTAGTGTGCTGCATTTAATATCGATATATCTGCTTGTCATGATCCTTGGGTGACTTGTCTTCTTTTGCTTGCCGAGTGCTTCAAAATTTTCACATTTCTTTCAAAATCTTCATGTGTTTGCGAAAGAAAATGTTTTGTGGGTTTTGCGTGTGTTTAGCATGTGCAAAACCGTTGAGAGGCAAAGTAAAAAAGAAAAGCTCCCACAATTGTCTTGAACTTGATGCATTAGGATATCTAGTACTGTGGCTTTAGGATTTATCGAGTCATTAGGATGCACCCCAGTTTTCCCTTGGGGGTGAGTAATCATAGGGTTTCAGTACTCAAACATTCAGAGAAGTCCACCCTGAACCTAGCGAGTCAATAATTCGTGTTTGTTAACTTAAGGAAGTTTGTTGTAGTCAAGGACCCTCTAAATCTTGTGGTGAGACAGTAGTGTAGGGGTTTTGGTTCATGTGTAGATAAGAAATAAGTGAGTAGGTATTCTCTCTTATCGTACGGCTCCTATCACTCGGGAAAGTAGGTCTGAGGGGACTTTGTGCCTGGTGCTTTCGAGTCATCTGACTTGGGATGCGCCGACCGAACTTTCGTTACACGGGTGGTAGGGATTGCCCTATGTGGAGATTTGAAGAAAGGTGTACGTGATAGTGTAAGTCCTCATGGGCAATGATGCACGAAACCTGACCCTAGGAGAATGAAGCTCCAACTAATAAAAAGAAAAAAAAATGTGTGTGAAAAGAAACAAAAAGAAAAAAAATGGTAATGCAAATAAGAACCTTAATGGACCTTACACTTTGTATCACTTGAGGATGTTGAGGTTGTCCATGTCTTTCACTTAATTCGTTATTTAATTGCACAAATGGTTTATTAGGCTAGGTGTGGACTGATTACCTATATAGAGTCGGCCCGTAGGATTACCGCGTCCATTGATCGACAAAATATTTCCAACGAGTCGAGGTCTAGATTGAATAATGCATCTTGTTCAGATTTTGTGAGTTTATCCGCTGAAAACCCTCAGGAGACAACACTCCTCCTCCTTGGCAACAAGGAGGTTTAACGGCTTGTTGCACGTGCTAAGTGCAACCGTGATTCCTACGAAAGTGAGTTAGGATTTCTTGTTTCTCGTTTGCTTTTCTCTTTCTTTGTTTTGCTCGGGACTAGCAAAAACTTAGGTGTGGGGGTATTTGATTGACATCATTTCATGCTCATATTCGTATCTTATATCCATTATCTTACATCTAAGCAATGCTATGTGACGAATTTTATGTTTGAATTTCAGAAATAAAGAGGTTTGAAGAGAAGAAGCATAAAAGGACCCAAAAGAAGGGAAAAAGGACTTAATTGTGAGACCTGAGGACCAATATGCAAGGGAGAAGGACCTGAACGTAAGACAAAAGGACCTAAGAGCAAAATAGGAAACTCCACACCATCATGGGGAGTATTTTGTCAATTTGATTCGGGTCGGAGCTCCACTAAACAAAGTAGATGCATCTAAGACCAAGAAACACTCCCAGTAAAGCCCAAAATAAAAACCAAGCAGATCTGAAGTTTATAGACCGCCAATTGCCGGTCCATATGGCCCTAGATCCGCCAAGCTTTCTCCTGGACTTGTATTATCATGTGTTTAGGCTATTTTTGGTATTGGTTTAGTCCCACATCAGGGGATTGTCCCCGATTAGCTTTTTCCATGCTTATAAATAGAACTCTTCACCTTCCATTGTAATCACCCATTGTTTGGTGGCATTCTCTCTACTAAGGAGTGAGCCTTGAAGCAATAACTCAAGGTGGAGAAGAGTGCTACCTTCAATGTGAGTCATTGTTAATAAAAGTTTATTTGTTTCTTTTAATCTTGTCTTGTTATGTTGCTTGTTTTGTGTGGGTTGCTTTACTTTGTTTAATTTCTTGTTTAGTAATTTCAGTATCTTAGTTAAATGTTTTCTTTGCTTAGTCTAATCAGTAGTGTAATGAGAAGTGAGTAGTTCCATCCCCATTTGGGGGGTGGAGAAATATGTGATATAATCATGTAGTGTATTAAGTGTGTGTTATTTTTATCCCTTGAGCTTTATATGATTTCCACAATCATCTAATGAGTTTTCACTCTTATCTTTGATATGCTAATGCTCTTGAATGAAGCATAGCTTGTGCTTTGATTAGTGGACCTATTTTATGGGGAATGATAAGGTTAGGATATGGATGAAGTTAATATTGGAAACACAATTTATAGTATATGTGTTCTTGTTGCCTTTACCTTAGCTAATGTCTTGTACGTTTTAATGATGTAGTCTTATCTTAATTCATGTGGAGGCATAGTAGGGTCTAGTCTTTATACTTGAGTTCATGTAGCTTCATTCCAATTATTGTCTTGTATGTTTTAATGATGTAGTCTTATCTTAATTCATGTGGAGGCAAAGTTGGATGTTGTTTTATGATTTCATGCACTACATGTTGTGAGGTGCTTAATGAACCCACACACACTTCTTTATGTTCACATTATTTCTCTACCCCTATGGGGCTTAGTTTTATCGTTTCTTCTCCATTTCATTTCAGCTTTGTAGTTTAGATTAGTGTAATACATCTTTCTCTCCTTCTTTTATCCCTCGCCTTCGAACAAACCAATTGTCGACCCACCTCCCAGTGGACGACCCGTATTTGCCACCACTTCAACGCGGTCGTGCACTTGCGGTTAATATATAACGATCAATCAATTGACATGTTGAACAAGTTCCTCCACATGGTTCACTTGCCTCCCCCGAGGTACCACATTCTCATTTTGCATGTGTTGTTGTTGGTACATGCGAGGGTTAGCCTCAGGCTGGCTAGGCAGAGACCCTCTCTCTCTTTCATGTAGAGACTGAGCCAATTGGCCCATCTGAAGCTCTAGAGATTTAATGGTCTGCTGATTGGAAGTGAGAACTTGACTTGTGGTTGACATAAAATTTTTCATTGAGTTTTCAAGTCGACGAGTCAATGTCTCAAGAGAATTGAATCGGGTTTCCATATGATTGGAATTTGGGAATCCCAATTGATTGGTGATTGGAGCTTGGGGTGGCTGATAAGATTGTGCATGCATGGGAGGTTGGTATGATTGGTTAGGTGGTCGAGAGGAGTTTGAAGGACCACCCGGGGTATTATTTTGGTTCCATGAAAAATTGGGGTGGTTCCTCCATCCAGGATTATAAGATGATGAGTATGGGTCATTCCTACCTCTGTCATAGATGGCGTTAACATATTCTATCTGAGGAGGAATGGTCGCACACTCGCTTTCTACATGACCTATCCTATCACATGAATGACAAGGAACTCGACCATATGTGGACATGTGTGGTGCACCTTGTTGGTTTTGGAGCTCAATCGAATCCATATGGCGCATTAAGGCTGCCATGCGTGCCTCGGTGGCCGTAGTGGTATCGACAGCAAATGCGGAACCCGATCTAGTCGAGTTTGCATTCGCGATCGTCGCTCCTATACTGGATGATGCAGGTGGTTCCCTCACACTCTCCCATTGCATGGTTTTCTCAACGAGGTCTTCTAGGAAAGCACATCCCTCCCCTTCATCCTTTCCTAAGAACTCTCCTTGACACATGGACTCAAGGAGCGTTTGGGATGAGATGTGAAGACCCTCGTAAACAATCTGACAAAGACGCCACAACTCAATGCCATGGTGAGGGCATGAGGATAATAGCTCCTTGAACCTCTCTAGATATGCATGAAATGTTTTCGGTCTCAAGTTGATAGAACGAATTGATTTCGTTCCTCAACTTTTGAGTCCGATGATTTGGAAAGTATTTCTTGAGGAATGCAGATTGAAACTCATCCCAAGTCCTGAAGGCATTCGCCTGGTTGCTGTACAACCACTTCTTGGCGTCATCCGTTAGTGCAAAAGGAACAAGCCTAAGATGGATGGAGTCTGTGCTAAGTTGTTGCAGCTTAAACATAGCACAGACCTCCTCAAATTCCCTGAGAAAGATATAGGGGTCACCTTTCCCAGTGAAGTGAGGGAGCATGGAAATAAACTGAGGCTTAATCTCAAAATGGTTCCCATTTACCTCTGGCAATACGATGCATGAGGGTAGAGCAGTACGACTCGGGTAGCATCGATCATGTAGAGGTATGGGAGCCACAACAGGAAGAACATGTGGAACAGGTGGGTCCAGCAACTCCTCCTCCTCACGGAAATTAGCAGCCATTGAACCCGAGCAGTACGGCTCGTGAAATCGACTACCGAAGCAGGGTTGACAATGCGCCTCGTCAAACGACCACTCTCGTCTCGTGCCCACGAAAGCATGCACACACACAAACCAAAACGTTTTTTAACAAAGAATGTGCATAGAGGAGAAAACAGGGGAATACAGGAGGGAAAGAATGACTCAGGAGAGAAGGAAAGAAGTCCTTATGCTACGGCGGATGGGTACAGTTAGAAGCACACAAGCAAACAAGACTCAAGCAATCCTAAGGTCGTTATAGGTCCTTACAGCTAGACGACGCCTAACTGCAAGGTCACACAGCCTCAACACGCCTCACCTCCCTACGACGAGGACCATAAAGCCCAGAAAGTGAGGCAAGATCCGGAGATCTTGTCTCTCCTACTATCGACAAAGTGGGCAACGCCGATCAGGCCATGACGGTCGTGACCGGATCACTCTCCTAATGCGTCCGAGATCCTTAGGGCCAATGTCTACTTGATTTTAAAATTAGGCTCTTGATTAGTGTGGTTTGTGGAGTGAGGGAAAGGGTGATGAAATCTCCCACCTTATCGTTTATGGGACAACCCCTCCTTAGTAGCGTTTTAGAGTCTTAATCTAACAATCAACTCTCCAAACAAATGCTCAACTCACACTTGTTTCAATGCACTTCCTACTAACTAATGCATGTTCATACGAATTGTATGAATGAGAGTAGAAGGTGCGTACCTCACGCCAACACTCAACAACTGAAAATGAAGTTAAAATAAAAGACAATCTACATGCCTAAGTCACATACATGATGCATGACAATCTTTTGCTTTGGGTTTTAGGGTCCAAGTTGCTTAAAGGAGGTTTGATTATTGATCTGGGAACAAACTATAAGTCAAAACATGCCAAATCAAGTCCCAGATCACTAAATCAATTATGGAAACAAGCTGAAGAAACTAGAAGGGAAACATGGCTCTCCAGACCGCTGATTGGCGGTCCAAAGTACCCAGGTTGGCCTCCAACTTCTCCTGCTGCCTCCCATTGTGACTCCAAGTCTCCTCAAACAAAGAAAAACTACAAAACACAAATTAAATCCACTCGAATCGTCCAAACAAGAGTCTGGACTGACACCTCCCCGACAATGGTGCCAAAAACTTGTTGAATGTTTTAATTAAACCGAAAGTGCACGACATCGGTGTAGACGTGGCAAATAGGGGTCGTCCACAGGGAGGTGAGCAACCTCTTGTTTATTAGAAATCAAGTGGCAAAAATGGAGAAGAGAGTTTGATTATCCTACTCTACGCTACACTACACTACGAAGTACGAAATGCGAAAGAAAGCAACAAACGATGAACTACCAAACTAAACTAAGAACGAAATAAGTGCTGGAATTAAGAAATAGAAAGCCCCTAAGGGGTGGAGTGAGTGCACACATGCAAAGAGGTGGTTGTTGAAGACATTCTTTAAGCACAAATAAAGGTAGTGTTATCATGCATAGGAAGTGTCTAAATGTTATGGCAAAACCTATGACTCCATTCACTAACCTAGTTGATTAACATTTACATACACAAGCTGGTTTATTTCAGAACCTAGACAAGCATGAGAGGTGTCTAATCATTTTGGCAAAACTCATCAAGTTATAAGTTCTATCCTAAACAAGCAAGCATACATTCATGTTTTATAAACACATTGTAAATAAAGCATTCATTCCATTCTCTAATGCATGTTTGAACATCTACTCCACCCCCAAAGAGGATGGAACTACTCACTACACATTAGACTAATTATTAAACTAAGCAAGGAAAACATATTAACTAGGCTACTAAAACTAATGAAATGAAATTAAACAAAGTAAAACAAGCAACATGAAACAAACAACATAATAAAGAAACTTTTATTAAAATGACTCACAATTCAAGTAGCATCCTCCTACTTTAGTGTGTGCTTCAAGGCCTCACATCTAGTAGGAAGAATAGTCACTTAAAATGTGAAGTGATTACAATGGAATTTCTTCCAAGAACTTTAAAAGAGTTAGTTATATTGGTGAAGCGAGTGTTCATCCTGCTTATGTTCTCACCGGGTTACATAGTGAAAATTTCATATTTATGCATGAGGAGACTAATGCGAGTATCCTTGGTTCTACTATCACCCTCATGATGCATTAGTAGTCTATGCTAAATCTTAAATGCACTTTCGCATCCAGTAATCCTATTGTATTCACCCTCATTCAAGCCACAATAAAGTATATTCATAATGCTAGAGTTGATCTCATATTCTTTAATTTTACCCCTAGTTAAGGTGGCTAAATCTTCTTCCTTAGGAGGTGTGTAGGGGTTTTGGAGAAAGATCTAATACTTAGGCTCACTAGATATTAAGAAAATTTTCATCATATTCTTCAAATAATCATAATTTGACCCATTAAGTAAAGGTGGTCTAGAAGTAGATAAACCCTCTACATGATTGGATGAAGATGTCATGTGATAGACCCTCTACCAATTGTTGGATCATTATGGCCTAATTAATCTAATCAACTTCTTAATCTCTACTTAAAAATACAACGGAAATTAATAATAAAACGAGCAGAAAAAAGCAAATCACAAAGGAGACGGTGATTTTTATAGATTTTCGGCACCCACAACCTGGGTCCTAGTCCTCTCTTGCAAGCTCCACTCGATCCCATGAGCTTTGCCTATGTCTTCACTAATCTGATCCCGTTCTTGGCCAAGATCAAGCCTTCCTACATTGCAAGCTTGCAAATACCCTCGCCGAGCTTGATGTCTTCCTCCCACAACCCTAGAGTAAAGCTTCCACTGAAGCCTTACAACTTTTGACCATAAATAAAGATGAGTAAAAACACTCTAACTAGAGCACACTTGAGTGGACGGGAGTTTGAACACAAGTGGTGAAGTTTAAGCTTGGGGTGTGGGAATTTAGATTTTTGGAGTGGGAGAGTTATTCTCTAGTGTTTGAGCAATTTGGAAGAATGAGAGTTGTGTAAATAAGATGTGGAAATCTCTATTTATAAGATCCTCAAGAGATATAGCCGTTGGAATTGATTTGGTAAAGATTTATGTAAGATACACAAAACAAACAACTAAAGTTCAACAAATCAGGACACCAACGGTCGACCGATACTTCCAAGGTGGTCAACCGTTTACTTATGAATAAGAAAACATTTGAAATGAAATACAAACTAGTCAAACACAAAGGCTACAACTTTAGTGAATGGTCGAACTAAAACTAGGGGAGGTCTACATTATGATGGTTTCTACTGTTAAAAGAGTTAACGGTCGAACGCAAGAGGAGTCTTGTGCGACCAAAAATAACAGGGACTTTTGAAGTGCAAGATTATCTTCATCCAATCGAACTCCATCATGGCACCATTTGACAATTGGCCACAAACAATTTAAGGTTTAGGTGAAATTATACTTATACGATTGTTGTACAATACGACAAGAATAACGATCATGTGAAAATATTGCCAACCTGTTGACCGACCAGGCAAAATAGGTCGACCAATGGATCTGGGAAAAATCACTTAAGAGAATCAATTGACGAGTAGAAACAGTCGAACTAAAACTGGTTTTGGTTGACCGTTCTGCATATATTGGTTAAGGTTTAGTTTGTGTGGTTTTCCGACTTAGGTTTGGGTGATCTATTGAGTCCAAATGATGTGAAATTTGGTGTGTGACTTCTACAAGGAACTTAGTGTGTATCTGAATGGTTTACAACTCTTGTATGCTTAATTTTACATAGATTCCTAAGAGTCAAATAAAGGAAAAATTACTTGTCTTCAAATAGCTTCATTCTTCCTTGAGTCTTGATCACCTATATATGTTAGCACAATACAAGATATATTCCATGCATAATGTGTGAATACATTTCATTTTATTGCGATTAAGATTAGGCTAGTTAAATCATCAAAACATAGATTAAGGTCAAAAAGCCAACAATTCGTACGAAAGTGATTTAGGATTTCCCTTTTTATATTTTCTATTGCTTTGTTTTGCTTGGGAATAACAAAAGGTAAGTGTAGGGATATTGATTAGTAGCATATGATACATTGCATTCATGCTATATATCCTTTATTTTACCCCAATTTTGTCTTACTCGTTTGTTTGTTTGATGTGTTTCTCGTTTTAGGTAACAAAGAGGAGAAAGGAACCAAAAAGAACCTAAATACAAGAAGAAAGGAGTTTATTGAAGCATGTTGGAAATATTTATCATGATCAAGGACCCACTGCAATTCAAGTAGGACCCAGATAAAACCCGAAGTGACCTGAACGTAAGAAAAATATTTATAGTGCTAAAATCCCTGAATACCATGATCTGGAAGAGTATTTGGGCAATTAAGGTTAAACGGGCCAGAACCAGCGGATCGGGAGTGCACCCTACGTGCAAAATAGAAAACTTAAGCTTCAAAAAGAAATCGGGGGGATCAGGGTTCGAATGTGTTTATTAGGTGCAGCAGACCATAAAAAATCAATGGCATTCATTGGATTGCTTCCAGATTCATCTACACCACTCTTTCTTCTATAAATAGCAATGTTTCTCCTACCTTTCTTCCTCTTCCCAGTCTCCACCATTATAATAGATTAGGTTTTACCCAATTTGGGCTGTAGAGAAAGGTGGGTTGTGAAGCTTGTAGTGTTACTCTTTGTTAATCTAAAGGTAGATTTGGATTCCTCTCTTCTCTAGCTTTGTTTCTATCCACCTTTTTTGTGTTTTGTTGGTAGATTTAGTACTTTCTTTTCTTACCATGTTTCGTGTATGTTTCTTGCTTTCAATAGTTGTTACCATGAGTAGTGAGTAGATCGACCCCATTTGGGGTGGAGGTGACGTAGATTATGTGATGTGTTAGTCATGGGTTTATCTTATCTTGTGTCATTTCATATCCTTATTGTAGATCTATTCATGTAACTTTCTTAAACTTGTATTATATTGGAAAATGATCACTAGGTACTTCTCTCATGCTAGATCTAGAGTTGATCTTGTTGCTTGTGATGGATCATCTTGTTATGGTAAATGACTTGTCATGTATGGATGCTTGATTAGTAGAGAATACTTGAATGTATTATGTTGTATGAATGGTTAAATGATGTCCTAATGTCCAACCTAGGTACTTAGTTCATTCATGAGAACCAAAAGTGCATCTTAACTTCATGTCTAACTATATTAGTCGTGTATTCATCTAAATGTAGTTTATGTTAATTAGACTCCACACTAGTTTCTTGTCGACTTCACCTATTTTACGTACTTGTGCCTCATGTAATCAAGATCCACACACACACACATAATTATGCACCTCTACTCCATGGGGGATTAGTTCAATTGTTGATTCATTCCTCGTTTAGTGTAGTTAGTTTAGCATAATCCCCTCATTCTCCTCTCCGTTTCTACTCCTTGAGGTGGTAGTGAAAACAACACTCACAACTCCTTGAGGTTTGACCCGTATTCCCCACTTCTTCACTGACACCATCCACTTGTGGTTATTAAAATGATCAATCAGAAACTATCAATGGAAGGTCAACTGCAGAGCGACATTGAGAATCAGTGTTTCATGATGGACCAGATGGCTAACATTGTGGCTTTGTTAGAAGCACCTTCGAGACCACCATCTGATGAGATTTAGTTGTCCATGATGGACCAGATGGCTAAGATTGTGTCATTGTTAGAAGCACGTTTAAGACCACCATCCGATGAGAATCAATTGTCCACGTCAAGCCAGATGGCTAAGATCGTGTCTTTGTTAGAGGCACATTCTGATGAAGAAGAACTACCCGATGGTTACAAAGTTGAAGTAGATCGGTCCACCTTGTCGAGGAAGACGCGTACCCCAAAACATCTTTAGGATATCTACACTGACTCAACCAAGAAATCGCGGTCCTCGAACCCACGTGATGAGACTTTACTGCTCGACCCTTTAAAGAAGCCATAAGAAAGACAATTAAGGACGTTGGAACAGTGGGTATTTGGAAAGATCCTCAATGATAAGAACATTGATGTGCAGATGGGGCCTTACAGTCCATCGTGGTTCTTAGCGATGAAGCCCTTCAGATTTTTGCTCACCGGCGACGTAAGTATTTCAAATAATTCAAATATCAATATTTATAGGTGTAACTCGATAGGAGCTAGATAATTTACATGTGAGTTTGATAGGGTTAGATTGGGTGTTAAGAACGTTAGGCTTGATGGGCTTGACAATTGAGCTCGATAATTTAGAATTGTTTGTTATTTACTTGGGAATTTCATTTGCTCAATGGGTTCGATAAGAGGTCGACATGATGCCGATAATTTAGAATTGTTTGTTATTTACTGTGGAATTTTGTTTGCTTGATGGGTTCAATAGGAGCTCGATTTCACCTTGATAATTTAGAATTGTTTGTTATTTGATGGGGAATTTCATTTGCTCAAGGGAACATGACACCACGTGGGGCCAGAATACGCATGTGTGGGCCCCCTTCACAAAGAGCACCAGATGAAATGAGAGGTTCATGAATTGGATGCAAAGGCGTCTCATTCAAAGGATCAAATTGAAAGAGCTTGAACCTCTCAAGAGTTTGGGAAATGAGGGGCAACGGAAGAAGAGTTTCTCCCGTTGCGCTGCTGAAGTTATGATCGTCAATCCAAACTCTCCAACCAACAGGCTGGTGCGTTGGAACGAGGCCAAGAACCTCGTTAGGCATGTCCGACACACCAGGCGAACAAAAAGTGGGTCTCATACCCAAGGTATCCTCCAAGGAACTCCTAATACCCTCATGAGCAATGTAGTTGTTTTATGTTCCATCATTTCCAAGATGATCAGGAACAATAGTGAGAGGCAAACTCTCATCAGGTTGTTTGAAATTGAGGGGACTAGGGAGCGCTTGCTCCACTAGAGGAGATGAAGGGAATGAGTTCTAAAAGTTTTACTTTTAAATGTCAATTATTATGAATTGAATGAGAAATCACTTTGTTCCTTGTTTATGTTATTCGTCTTTTAGAAGTGTTAAGGAAGAGGCTCTTGTCCTTAACCGTAGAGCTCTAAAAGATATTGGTTTACATAAAACAAAAGATATTCGCAATCATGGTAATTAACATGGGACATTAATTATCGAGTTAAGATTGTCGTGTTGGTCATAGATCATTGTAGCTCTACAAGTGAGTGACGACACGGGTATGCAAAAGAGGAAAATATTACTTTTGTATACTGAATAGACCTAATAAGTAAAATATTATAGAAATGTGTTTCTGTGTCATTAATATTTTACTGTGTCTTCGGTCCTTTGATATGAGACTTATATCCGATCGCTTAAGAAGTTCTTAATTAGACTAATGTCTTGAGCTATCGATGAGTGTAGTGTAAAGGCATTAGTTGGTTAAGCATAACTTTCATTGGAGAAGATAGTTAGTCAAAAGATTATCATTGCCCCTCTTAGTTGAGTGATGATATTAGTGGGCCCCTTGATAAAGCCAAGTTATAATGTGCACAATGTGATTTGAGTTAAGTCACATGTTTATAACTAGCTTAAAGAGATCAAGAAATGAATACTAATACAAAGATGACACAATACTACTTTGTGTGTATTCTTAATATCATGTGGCAAGGGACGGACACAAGTGGTGCACTCCATCACTAAATCGATCGGGTTTTGGTTCGAGTGGAATTAAGACATCTAACTAATTGGGAGCTATAATGTGTAGCTAGATACCGCTTATAGCTTGTGATATTAAGCTCTTAATATCACTGCCAACTTAGTCTAGATCCTCCCATAGGTCACACCGCAAAAACCGGGAAACAAGAAGCTTGATTTTTGGTTCATATGATGAGGTGGGCTTCCTATAGAAAATATGACTCATGTGGTGAACGAGTAAAATCAATTATGTTGCATATAATATAATTAGAATCATGATAAATTCATATGAGATGCATATATTATGGGGTGCAATAATTTATTCTTGCATAAGATAATATATTGCATAAGTTGTGCATTTGCTAAAACCCCAAAAGTTCAAATTTTGTTTGAAATAAACCCAAAATTTGAAAAAGGCAAAATCAGGTAGAAGTTCGGTAATCCGTTATTGTTAGGTCGACCGAAGGATCTATGGATCGGTCAACCGAACGTGGAACGGATAGTCGTAGCTGATTGACCGAACTTGACCAAAGTGCGTGGATCTTTGGTACGGTGTACCGAACCAGAAACGGTCGACCGCACAATGTCAAGTTCCGATATTTTCGGTTAACCGAATAGCACTCGGTCTTGGACGAGATTTAGTCCGATCGGTTAAGGAGAATTTTTCTTCTTAAGATTCGGTCATCCGTCGCGTACTCGGTTAAACAATCGTGACATATTCGGTTAACTGAGTGGGACTCGGTAAACCGAAGCACGATCAATTTTCTGCCTTTGATAATTCAGAGATTAATTTGATCGATGGTTAGATTAGCTCCAAACTTGGTCAAACGTTTTGTGGATGCATGTAATGCATTTTGGAATTAGTTTGTGAGAGAAAATGTCAAGAATTCGTGGCTTAAGAATAGCCATGATTGAGAGTAAGATTGGAGCCTATAAATAGGTCCTTATTCTCCTGAATTATGTTAGAAGTTTGCTAAATATTTTCTCTCCTAATTCACCACAAAAATCCACGAAAATTCTCTTAGTTTTTCTAATTCTTTGAAGGAGAAATCTCAGAGGCTAAGGAAGGGGTTTGTAGCTAGATTCTAAGCTTGTTTGGAGATTGATTGACTAGCTCCTTTCTCTCCAACCTTGTTTAGGGTTTCAGTGAACACTCGGAGGCATCCGGCACAACGAGAAGCGACGATTGGCTTCCTCAACGTCTCTGAAACGTCAAGACGTTTTTTAGAACTTCTAGGTATGAATTTCGGAGTTGCTTTGTGTTTGTTTTAATAAGTTTTTGAAACTAGTTGTTAAAACAAACCGATGCATGCATAAAATAAATCGAAGAAAATTGTAATAGATCCTTATTATACATGAAAATTCGAAATATATATATGTATAATTAAACATGAAATCCTACAGGAGAGTCCTTAGGAGGTACAAAAATAAGGTCATGTGGCTCAAGGGCCACGGGACAAGAAGATAAGGCACAATTATGTGCCGACTCGTAATGAAGCTGGTCCATGTTATTCTCAATTGAGATCGAATCGTCCACCAAGTGATCGTGAATTAAAACCCCAAGTCCCTCAGACTGACTAGGAGTTTGACTTTGAAAGATTGTGCTTTGAATTTGTAGATGTGGTGGTGGTGGTTCGATATCAAAAGATGAATCCTCATGTTGACAAGAAAAGTTACTTTCCTCACGTTCACGTAATTACTGCGACATTTGACTCACTTGCAGTGCCATATTTTGTATGGATTGTTGAGTGGTTTCCATGAACGTAAGGAAAGTTTGTTTTAAGGAATCAAATTTGGGGTCAACAATGAGGTCCAAGTCAGAGCTTGGGAAATTTTGGGGTTGGGTGTGGATGGGCTGAGAATGAGTCCAATGATTTGGAGTGGGGTGTTGGTAGAATTCTGGGTATTCGGGAGGAGGATACTGGGGTGAACATGAAGTATAAGAATTTGAATAAGAATTGTCTCCCCATGAATCCATCACTCTCGGGTTGTACGCGGATGCGTAATGGTCACATTGAGCATTTTGGGAAAAGGTATGCTCATACTCAGGCTCAGAGGGGACATAAGGGCATTCCCCGATAACATGACCACTCAACCCACAACAGTCGCACGGTATGGCTACTGGAGCCGACGGTGCACTCATGTGTCTGCCATACGCATGAAAGAGGCCAAAGTTTGTTGTAATGTCTCAGTTTGTTGACCAGCATATGATCCAACGTAACTAGATGGTGGTCTAGCAGTCGGTGCCTCTCTCATGTTACCCCAATATGAAGATTGCTCAGTCACACAATGAGGATTATCCCAACCATACGAGGTGTTCGTCTGAGCCACCCCAGGTTTCATGGGTCCGGAAAACCAGGACGAATTGTCCTGGTCCCAACAATGATATGGATGGTCGCCCATGTAACCATCCATCTCCATAAAGAACGCTAGAGTCGACCACTCTCACCACCACGAGGCTAACCCGCAAAAAGTGCTCGACTCGACCCTAAAATGCTACCAGAGAGTGTAAAGGGGAGGAGACTAGAACGTAGAAGTAGGTGAGAAGAAGATGACTCAGAGGAGAAGGGAAGAATCCCTAAAGCTAGCGTGGGTAAAGGGTGAAGGTAGAAGCCTAACTAGCAAGCACGGCTCAAACAATGTAAGCCAATGGGTCCTTAGACTAGACGATGCCTAACTTTGAGGTCACTAGCCTCGACACGCCTCACCTCCCTACAACGAAGACCACAATGCCCAGCAAGTGATACCAGATCCGGAGTTCCAGTACCTCCTACTATCGACAAGGTAGGCAACGCCGATCAGGTCATGATGGTCTCGACTAGATTACTCTCCTAGTGCGTCCAAATTCCTTAGGGCAAATGTCTACTTGCTTTTAGAATTAAGGCTTTGATTAAGAGAGATTTTTGGGGCCAAGGAAAGGGTTATGAAAGCCCTCACCTTATCTTTTATGGGACAGCCCCTCCTTAGTAGCGTTTTGAGCTTAAATGTAGCAATCAATCACTCCAATCAAACGCTCAACTCACTCTTGTCCCGATGCACCTTACTATCTAATGCATGATCGAAACATGCATGAATGAGAGATTTGGGTGCACGTACCTCACGCCAGCAATCAACAACAAAATGTAAACCAAAGAAAAGACAAATGCATGCAAGATCTACACATGATGCATGACCTAGATGGCAAGAAGTCTAATCTTTTCCTTTGAGTTTTATGGTCCAAGTTGATTAAAGGGGATTGAAATTAAATGTGGGAGCAAACTAGAAGTCCCAGCATGCAAAATTGTGCTCGCAGATAACTAAAATGAACAACATAACAACTGGAACAAATTTGAGAGCAATTGAGCCTCACCAGACCGCCAATTGGCGGTCCCAGACCGCTGATTGGCGGTCACTTTGGGGTCTTTTGCTCTCCCATTCCTCCAGTCGCTTCCCCTTCATCCTCAAGTTCCCTGAAACATACAAAAACTAAATACAAAAATTAAAACCACTCGAATCGTCTAAACCAAAGTCTGGACATAGCACCTCCCCGGCAACGACGCCAAAAACTTGATTGATCATTTTATTTAAACCGCAAGTGCACGGCCGCGTTGAAGCGGTGGCAATACGGGTCATCCAATGGGAGGTGTGTCGACGTTTGGTTTGTGCGAAGGCGAGTGGTAAATAAAGGAGACAAAGGTTGATTACACTACACTACACTAGCAAATGGAAATGGAAGAAAAGCAAGAAAACTAAACCCCAAAGGGGGTAGAGAAATAATGTGAACATAAAGAAGTGTGTGTGTGTTCATTAAGCTCCTCACAACATGTAGTGCATGAAATCATAAAACTACATCTAACTTTGCCTCCACATGAATTAAGATAAGACTACATCATTAAAACATACAAGACAATAATTGGAATGAAGCTACATGAACTCAAGTATAAAGACTAGACCCTACTATGCCTCCACATGAATTAAGATAAGACTACATCATTAAAACATACAAGACATTAGCTAAGGTAAAGGCAACAAGAGCACATACACTACAAATTGTGTTTCCAATATTAACTTCATCCATATCCTAACCTTATCATTCCCCATAAAATAGGTCCACTAATCAAAGCATAAGCTAAGCTTCATTCAAGAGCATTAGCATATCAAAGATAAGAGTGAAAACCCATTAGATGGTTATGGAAATCATATAAAGCTCAAGGGGTAAAGATAACACACACTTAATACACTACATGATTATATCACATATTTCTCCACCCCCCAAATGGGGATGGAACTACTCACTACTTGTTATACTAACTATATTAGCAAAAGAAAGCATAATACTGAAATGAAAGTTAACTAAAAAGGCAAGAAGCATTAAAGAAACATAAAAGGAAAGGAAAGACTAAACAAACATGCATAAATTAAAAGACAAGATTAAAAGAAACTAGAAGACTTATTTTATTAACAAATGACTCACATTGAAGGTAGCATTCCTCTCCACCTTGAGTTTTTGCTTCAAGGCTCACTCCTTAGTAGAGAGAATGCCACCAAGCAATGGGTAATTACAATGGAAGGTGAAGAGTTCTATTTATAAGCATGGAAAAAGCTAATCGGTGACAATCCCCCGATGTGGGACTAAACCAATACCAAAAATAGCATAAACGAACATTAATACAAGTCCAGGAGAAATTTGGGCGGATCCTGAGTAATATGGACCGCCAATTAGCGGTCCAAAAAATTTGGATCGCGTTGGAATTTGTTGTGGGCTTTTCTTTTTGGTATTGTTGGTCTTTGATGCAGTTACTTGACTTGTTGGAGCTCCGACCCGAATCGAATTGGTAAAATACTCCCCATGATGGTGTGGAGTATTCTGTTTTTCTCTTAGGTCCTTCTGTCTTACATTTAGGTCCTTTTCCCTTGCATCTTAGTCCCCATATCTCACAATTCAGTCATTTTCCCCAGCTTTTGGGTCCTTTTATGCTTCATCTCTTCAAACCTATTTATTCCTGAAAACTAAACATAAAACTCGTAACATAGCATTGTTTAGGTGAAAGATAATGGATATAAGATACAAATATAAACATGAAATGATGCCAATCACCAAGCGAATGTAAATTTCACGATTTCTTCTAATGATTAATGATTTTAAGCCATATGTTTTTGGTTAATGAAATTAATTTTGTAGTGAAGATTGTGGCATCTACGCCATCAAGTATATAGAGCACCGTCTAGTTAATCTTCCCTTCACCACCCTTATTGACCAAAACATGCAAACCTTCAGGGATAAATGGAATGTTGACTTGTTCTTTCAGAATGTCAGACCTTGACATGGAATAATTATGTATTTTATTTTGTATTTTATAACAATGTGGACCTGTTATTTTATTTTATAAACCAAGTATAGAAATCGAACAATTATAAATTTAAATTTGGCAATATATCTTCCATGTCAATTTTGGACCATTTTTTGTGTTTCCGACAAAGCTCGATAGTAGCAATATTAGTTCGATAGGTTCAATACTAGTATGATAGGCACTCAACTGTTGTGATCGATAGGCTCGATTTGAGTGCGGAGAACTGTAACCTCGATGGGCTCAATATGAGCTCGCTAATATTACGATCATTTCTGAGGCAGATCTAGTAGCGATATTAGTTCGATAGGTTCGATAGTAGTACAATAGGCACTCGATTGTTGTGCTTGATAGGAGCTCAAAGTAAACTTGCTAAGTGCTCGATATGATGCTCAAAGATACTCTACCATAACTGCCTCCATTTTTTGAGAAAACACTCATTTTCACAGCTTGAAGTTTTAAGGTGTTTTTTGATGGTTCGGAATTCGAATCGTTTGAGTGTGGAGAACTATAACCTCAATTGGCTTTATATGAACTCGATGTGCGTGCAATATGACCTCGATAATTTAGATTTTTTGTAAAAACACGACTGTTCTAGTATGGTTTTTTATGGAAATTTTTGGCGGTTCGGAATTGGAATTGTTTCCTTCCTTCCAAATGTCACTCAGTTATGAGCGAAGTGTGAAAAATGTACTTATGGGTGGCTCGATGTCACCTCGATATGATGAAGTAAGATAGTCTACTTCGTTGGGCTCGATGAGCTTGATTTGCACTCGATACGACGTCCATAGATTATGTGATTGCTTATGGCATGGTTTTTTAGGGTGTTTTTTTCAACGGTTTGCTTTCCTTCCTCCAAACGTCACCTCAGATATAAGTATAAAATGCCATTGGTGGTCATGTTTGGTCATGATCTGATCGACTTCTCGTGGTTGTGTATTATGTTGTTTATGTCTATCTTAGGCAGGTTTCAGTAGTCCCACATTGGGGGATTGTCCTAAGTTGCATATTTCATGTCTATAAATAAAACTCTTCTTCCTTCTTTGTAATCTACCACTGCTTGGTGGTCATTCTCTCTACTTGGAGTAAGCCTTTGAAGAAAAACTAAAGGTGGAGAGGATGCCACATTGTAATGTGAGTCATGTAAATAAAATATTTTCTTTTTAGTTAGATATTATTTCCTTTAGTCTTGCATACTTTGTTTCCTTAAATCTTTGCATAATTAGTTATCTTAATGAGTAGTGAGTAGTTCCAATCCCTTTTGAGGTGGAGATGATGTTTATACATGTAATGAAGAATGGGAATGAATGTTATCTTATGCAATATGTGATGAATGTGAATGTATGCTTGTTTGTTTTAGAATACTTAACTTGATGGGTTTTGCGACAATGTTTAGACACCTCCAATGCTTGTTTAGGTTATTAATAACCAACTGTTTATGCTCATGTTAATCAACTAGGTTAGTGATTGGATTGATAGGTCTTGTCACAACCATTAGACACTTCTTATGCATAAAAACACAACCTACACTTGTGTCTTATTGAATGCATTCTTCACCACCTCATTAGTTGTGTACACACACTCCACCCCTTGGGGGTTTTTCCTTACTGAATTTCATGTTGCTTTGCTAGTTGCTTCGTTTAGTTTTAGTTACTCTCGTGCTTTCATCTTTCTAATTTGTAGGTTGTTTGTGTTAGCGTAGCCTAATTTAGTGTAATCAAACTTTCCCCCCTTATTTTCCACATGACTTCTGTAGAACTAGAGTTGGCACACCTCCCTGTGGACTCGACCCATATTTTCCACGTCTTCACCGACGTCGTGCACTTGCAGTTATTATAACTAAATCAATTAAGTTTTTGGCATCGTTGTCGGGGAGGTGCTTTGTCCAGACTCTAGCTTGGATGATTCAAGTGGATTTAATCTTTTTGTTTTAGTTTTTTATGTTTTTCAGGGCCACTAGGGACACAGACGAAGATGTTGGAGAAAAGTTGGAGCATTTGGACCTCTCGAGACCGCCAATCAGCAGTCTGAAACTGCTAATCAACGGCCTGGTAATGTTTCATTGCCTTCATTTTTCTACACCCTGTCTTGCTTTATGTTTTTATTGCAAGGAGCCTAATCTTGAATGTTTGGACTTGTAACTTACTCCCAGATCTAAGTAACAAATCAAACTCCCCCTTTAATCAACTTGGACCGTAAAACATAATAAAAAAAGATTAGGCATTTTACTTACTTAGGTCATGCATCATATAATGTTGACTTAGGCATATAACTTTCTTTTCTTTGCCTTTATTTTTACTAGTTGATTGTTGGAGTAAGGTACGCATTCTATCACTCATTCATGCATGAGCGCATCATTGAGTGTTTGTATGGTGAGTTGCTTGCTAGCCTAAGGATTCAAAACATCTTTAAGGGGCAGCACCTATAGTCAGATAAGGTGGAATATTTCATCACCCCTCCCTTAGCCCCACAAACCACACTCAAGTAAATCCTTAATCTAAAATCCAGTAGACATCGACTACTAGGATTCGAGCGCACTTAGGAGACAATCCCACTCCCGACGTCATGGCCTGAACGTCGTCGTTTTTTTAGTTGCATCGAGACTTTTGGGACCTCTGGGTCTTGACTTTCTCGTTTGACTTTGTGACCTTCGGCCAAGGGAGGTGAGGTGTTCGGGAGTCTGGAGAGTCACGGTTAGGCGTCATCTAGTCTAGGGACCCATAGCCGGGCTAAGCTTGTTTGAGCCGTGTTTGCTAGATTATGCGTCTACTCTCGCCCAATACACACGCTAACTGTAGGGATTATTTCCTTTTGTCCTGAGTCACTTCTTCAGACCTACTTCTATGTTCTAGTCTCCTCTCCTTTACACTCTCTACAAGCGTTCTAGAGTTGAGTCGAGCACTTTTTGCGAGCTTGGACTCGTGGTGGTGAGAGTGGTCGACTCGAAAGTACTATGTCGAGATGGATGGTTACATGGGTGACCATCTATTTCATTGTTGGGACCAAGACTATTCTCCGTGGTATTCTGGACCCATGCAAACCAGGGTGCCTCAGACTCTAACACCCAACATGGTTGAGACAATCTTAATTATGTGGTTGAGCAATCTTCAGATTGGAGTAATATGAGAGAGGCACCAACTGCTAGACCACAATCTTGTTGTGTTGAATCATATGTTGGTCAACAAACTGAGATATTACAAGAAACTTTGGCCTCTTTCATACGTGCGGTAGAGGAGATGAGTGCACCGGTCGCTCTAGTAGCCGTATCGTGTGATTTTTGCAGGTTGAGTGGTCACGTTATCAGGGAATGTCCTTATGTTCCCCCAAAACCTGAGTATGAGCATACCTTTTCCCAAAATGCTCAATGTGACATTTACACATTCACGTACAACCCAAGAGGGATAGATTTATGGGGAGACAGTTTTAAGTCAATTTTTATACATCATACCCACCCCATTATTCTCCTCCCGAATACCCACATCCCTACTAGCCACCAACCATGACCATGTAGACGAATTGTCAGCCTATCAACACCCAACCCATCTATTTCCTGAATTCAGACATGATATCACAGTTGACCCTAGACTTGATTCTTTAGAACAAAATCTCCAAATGTTCATGGAAACTACTCAAAATTTACCAACTTGAATTCCTTGCAAACTATGGAAATGCAAGTGAGTCAGATGACACAATAATTGAGTAAACATGAGGAGGGTGACCTTTCTTGTCAACATGAGGATTCAACTTTTGATGTTGAACAACTACCGCATCCACAAATTCAAAGCACAATCTGTCAAACTCAAACTCCTAGTCGGTTTGAGGGACTTGGGGTTTCAATTAACGATCACTTAGTGGGGGATTCGATTCAACATGAGAATAGCATGGACCAGTTTCATTATGAGTCAGCACATGATTGTGCCTTATCTTTTTATCATGTGGCCCTTGAGCCACATGATCTTAATGTTGTGGCTCTTAAAACTCACCTTTGGTTGGGCAAGAGCTCCCGAATACCCTTAATTTCATACAACATCGTGAGAGTGAGTCGAGTTGCTAGGTCGAATAATGCATCAATGTTCGGATTTTATCAGTAATCCGTGAAAACCCTCAGGAGGCACCACTCCTCCTCATTGGTGATAAGAAGGTTTAATGGTTTATTGCACATGTTAAGTGTAACAATGATTCCTACGAAAGTGAGTTATGATTTCCTATGTTTTTCGTATGTTTTTTTCTTCTTTCATTTTTCTCTTTCTTTGTTTTGCTCGGGACTAGCAAAAGGTAAGTGTGGGAGTATTTGATTAGTAGGATATTATGCATCATATTCATGTTATATATCTTTAATTTAACCCCAATATTGTGCTACTCAAGTGTTTACTATTATATTTCAGGTATTAGGTAATAAAGAAGATAAGGAAAGAGAAAAAGGACAGAAATGTAAGAAGGAATGACTTAAAAGAAGCCAAATGGACCTCTCGTCATACACAATGACCCATCTGGAAGAGGGAAGGACCTGATTGTAAGTAATGAGGGACCAAATTGTAGGATTTCGTGTCCCTATGTATGTATATATTTTAAAAAATTTAATACAAGATCGATTTGATATTTTCAACAATTTCTATGTACATTACTTTGTGTTTATTCTAATATCATGCAACCCTACATTTATTAAAATAAACCACAAATGTAGAATCATACCTAAAGGTTCTCTAAAACCTTTTGAAGATCCGGAGTCGTGTTGCCCGTTGAATCGTCCACGGATTTGCCTCCGAGTGTTCGCCAAACTCTAAACAAGATTAGAGAGAAAGGAGCTAACCAATCAATCTCTAATAAGTTTTAGAATCTAGCTAATAACCCCTCTTTGAGCTCCTGAGATTTCTATCTCCTGAACTCAAAATTACTAAGAGAATTTCGTGGTGATTAGAGGAGAGATTAATGAGAGAAATAATTTTTGCATTAGTATTAAACAAGTAGGAGTAGATGCCTTTTTATAGGCTACCAAAACATCCTTATCAAGTTCTATTCTTTAGCCATGATCCCTTGTTTATTCTCTCCTAAAATTAGTCTCTAATTTCCACACAAGCACCCTAAAAAACGTTTTGATTAAATTTGGAATTAATTCACCCATGATTTAATTAATGTCTTAGTAATTCAGGCAGAATCGTTCTCTTCGGTGGACCGAGAATTACTCGGTCAAACGAACCGTTCGGTTTTAACACGTGTTCGGTGCACCGTGAGCGAGACGGTCGACCGATCCCGCATGAGAAAAATTCCCTGGAAAAATTCGGACGAACCACGACTTTTACTCGGTCTACCGTTGACCTACCAGAATTTCTCCTGGGACATATTCTACGGATGACTGTGTCACCTTCGGTCTACCGAAAATACCTCTTTTTGGTTGAGCGTTTCCAATCGGTTAACCAAACCAGATTTTCCAGGCACTCTAGACAATCTTGGTCAATCAATTGTGTTTACCCGTTCCTCATTCGGTTAACCGATCCGAAGATACCTCGGTCAACCGAACCTTGAACGATTCACCGTGTGTGATCCCGATTTTGCCTTTGTCAAATTTTGGATTTATTTTCAACAAAATTTGATCTTTTGGGGTTTCTAGCAAATTCATATTTTGTGTAATATATTATCCTATGTAATATTAAATTATTACACCCCATAATATATACACCTCATATGAATTTATTATGATTCTAATTATGTCAATTCTCATGACATATTGATTTTAATTAATTCATCACATGTGTCCCATTTTTCACATGAAACCCGACACATCATAAACTTAAAATCAAGCCTCTTATTTCCCAGTTTTGTGGTGTGACCTATAGGAGGATCTAAGCCAAATTGGCAACGATATTAAACACTTAATATCTCAAACTATAAGCGGTATCTAGCAACACATTATAGTTACCCAATTAGCATAGATGTCTTTGTTCCACCCGAACCAAAACACGATCCATTTAATGATGTAAGTGCATCACTTGTGTCCGTCCCTTTCCACATGATATTAAGAATATATACAAAGTAGAAATGTGTCATCTTTGTATTATATTCATTTCTTGATATCTTTAAGCTAATTATAACTATGTAACTTAACTCAAGTTACATTGTGCACATTACAATTTTTCTTTATGAAGGGGCCCACTAATATCATCACTCAATTAAGAGAGACAATGATAATCGTTTGACTAGTTATCTTTTCCAGCACAAGTGATGCTCAACTAACTATTGCCTTTATCACTACACTTATTGTAGCTTTTGACAATAATCAAATTAAGCATTTCTTGAACGAAAAGATATAAGTCTCATATCTTAGGATGCAAGACACAGTAAAAACATCAATGACATGAAACACAATTCCATAATTTTTTATTTGTTAGGTCTATTCAAAAATAAAAGTAATCTTTTCCTCTTTTATATACTCGTGTCGTCAATTATTTGTAGAGCTACAACAATCGATGACCAATACGACAATCGTATCTCGGTAATTAATGTTCCATGTTAATTACCATGATTGTGAATAACTTTTTGATTTTGTAAACCATTATCTTTTAGAGCTCTACGGTTAAGGACCAAGCGCCTTTGCCTTAACACTTCCAAAAGACGAATACCATAATCAAGGAACAAAATGCCTGCACATCTAATTCATAATAATTGACATATGAAAGTAAAACTTTTAGAACACATTCCTTTCAATCTCCCAATTGTTATCAAAGTTTTCTTTCACATACATTCTCAATGTATAACACAATAATAACTAGGGTAACCCTCTCTAATCACACATCAAGCCAATCCACCGTGTTCCTCAGACCCATGGACTCGAAATGCATTTCGCCCTTGGCTTGGGATAAGGATTTGGTGAATGGATCAGCTGTGTTGTTGTTTGTGTCCACCCATAACAGATTTATTTTTCCCTCGTCGATGAAGTCACGTGTGACAAAGTACATACGATCCATGTACTTCACTTTGTGGTGTGATTTGGGATCCTTGATTTGCGAGATAGATGCAATATTATCGCAAAATAGCTCTACTGGTCCCTCGCTCGAGGGAACTACTCCAAGCTCTTCAAAGAACTTCTTAATCCACACTCCTTCCTTGCTCGCTTCAGCGACAACCATTACTTCGGAAGCGGTGGTTGAGTCGGCCGTAGTGCTTTGCTTCCAACTACGTCAACTCACAGCTCCACCATTTAGAAGGTAGACATATCCTGATTACGACCTTCTATCGTCGGTATCACTAATAAAACTCGCATCTGAATAGCCCTCGGCTATTAATTCCCTTTGTCCTCCATAAACAATAAACTTATCTTTGGTCCGGTTAAGGTACCTCAGAATATTCTTGACCGCAGTCCAATGCTCAAGACCTGCATTGGATTGGTGATAATTTGTCACGCTTAGAGCATACGAGACATCAGGTCTTGTGCAAGTCATCGCGTACATGATTGATCCTATTCCCGAAGCATAAGGGATATCTTTCATGTACTCCAAGTCTTTACGTGATTCAGCACATTGAGACTTCTTGAGTTGCACACCCTTACTCACTGGCACACTGCCCCTTTTGGAGTTGTTGATGCTGAACCTTTCCAAGACCTTGTCAATGTATGTACGTTGACTTAGGCCAATGAGTCTACGGGATCTATCTCTATATATCTTGATTCCCAAGATGTATTGAGCCTCACCCATATCTTTCATTGAAAATGCAAATTTCAATGAACTTCTCGTTTGCTGAAGCAAAGGTATATGATTTCCCATGAGGAATATGTCATCGACATATAAGATCAAGAACACTATGTGGCTCCCACTAACCTTCTTGTATATACAAGGCTCTTCCTTACTTTGGACGAAGTGAATCTTTTTGACTTCTTCGTCAAAGCGCTTGTTCCAACTCCTTGATGCTTGCTTCCATCCGTAAATGGATCTTTGAAGCTTACATACTTTCTCGCTATTCTTTGGATCTTCAAAACCTTGAGGTTGTACCATGTACACATCCTCCTCTAAGTTCCCATTAAGGAACGCTGATTGACATCATTTCATGCTTATATTTGTATCTTATATCCATTATCCTACACTTAAGCAATGCTATGTGACGAGTTTTTTCCTTGAATTTCAGAAATAAAGAGGTTTGAAGAGAAGAGGCATGAAAGGACCAAAAACATAGGAAAAATGACTGAGTTGAGAGACTCGAGGACTAAGATGCAAGGGAGAAGGACCTGAACGTAAGACCGAAGGACCAAAGAGCAAAATAGAAAACTCCACACCATCATGGAGAGTATTTTGGCAATTCTATTGGGGTCGGAGCTCCAACAAGCGAAGTAGATGCATCCAAGACCAACAAATATACCAAGAAAAACCCAGAATGAAAACGAGCCCGATCCAGATCTTGTAGACCGCCAATTGGCGGTCCAGGTTTGCCCGGGTCCGCTAAGATTTCTGGAGCACGTGTATGAGTGGATGTTTAGTCTATTTTTGGGATTTGTTTAGTCCCACATCCGGGGATTGTCCAGGATTACCTTTTTCTATGGCTATAAATAGAACTCTTCACCTTCTATTGTAATCACCCATTGCTTGGTGGCATTCTCTCTACTAAGGAGTAAGCCTTGAAGCAAAACTGAAGGTAGAGAAGATTGCTACCTTCAATGTGAGTCATTGTTAATAAAATAATTGTTCTTAGTTTCTTTTAATCTTGTCTTTTAATTCTTGCATGTTTCTTTATTTTATGTTCCTTTCAATTAGCTTCTTTAATATTCCTTTCTTGCTTAGTTGAATTTCTTTTCAGTAATATGTTTCATTTTGTTAATGTAGTTGTGTAATGATTAGTGAGTAATTCCATCCCCATTTGGGGGGTGGAGAAATATGTGATATGATCGTGTAGTGTATTAGGTGTGTGTTATCTTAATCCCTTGAGCCTTATATGATTTCCATAACCATCTAATGGGATTTCACTCTTATCTTTCATATGCTAATGCTCTTGAATGAAGCTTAGCTTATTCTTAGATTAGTGGACCTATTTCATTAGGAATGATAAGGTGAGGATATGGATGGAATTAATATTGGAAACACAATTTGTAGTGTATGTACTCTTGTTGCCTTTACCTTGTTTAATGCCTTGTATGTTTTAATGATATTGGGTTATCTTATTTCATGTGGAGGCATAATAGGGTCTAATCTTTATACATGAGTTCATTTAGCTTCATTCCAATTATTGTCTTGTATGTTTTAACGATATATTCTTATCTTATTTCATGTGTAGGCAAAGTTGGATTTAGTTTTATGATTTCATGCAATACATGTTTTGAGGAGCATAATTGAACACACACACACACACATCTTTATATTCACATTATTTCTCTACCCCCTATGGGCTTATTTTTTTTGCTTATCTTTCATTTCCTTTTTGCATTGTAGTGTAGTTTAGTGTAACCAATTTTTTTCTCTTTTCTTTACTACTCGCCTTTTAACAAAGCAAAGGTCGTTATTGGTCCTTACAGCTAGACGACGCCTAACCTCGAGGTCACACGGCCTCAACACGCCTTACCTCCCTACGACGAGGACCACAAAGCCCAGAAAGTAAGCCAAGATCCGAAGATCTCGTCTCTCCTACTATCGATAGAGTGGGCAACACCGATCAGGTCATGACGATCGGGACCGGATCACTCTCCTAATGCGCCTGAAATCCTTAGGGCCAATGTCTACTTGTTTTTAAAAATTAGGCTCTTTATTGGTGTGGTTTGTGGTGCGAAGGAAAGGGTGATGAAATCCCCCACCTTATCTTTTATGGGACGGTCCCTCCTTAGTAGCATTTTGGAGTCTTAATCTAACAAGCAACTCTCCAAAGAAATGCTCAACTCACATTTGTTTCAATGCACTTCCTACTAACTAATGCATGAATGAGAGTAGAAGGTGCGTACCTGACGCCTGCAGTCAGCAACTGAAAATAAAGCTAAAATAAAAGGCAATCTACATGCCTAAGTCACATACATGATGCCTGACCTAAACAAGAAAGAATGACTAATCTTTTGCTTTGGGTTTTAGGGTCCAAGTTGCTTAAAGGAGGTTTGATTATTGACCTGGGAACAAACCATAAGTCAAAACATGCCAAATCAAGTCCCACATCACTACATCAATTATGAAAACAAGATGAAGAAAATAGAAGGGAAACAGGGCTCACCAAACCGCTGATTGGTGGTCCAAAGTGTCCAGGTTGCCTCCCAATTTCTCCATCTACCTCTCCGGGCGACTCCAAGTCTCATCAAACAAAGAAAAACTACAAAACACAAATTAAATCCACTCGAATCGTCCAAACAAAAGTCTGGACTGACACCTCCCCGGCAACGGCGCCAAAAACTTGTTGAACATTTTAATTAAACCGCAAGTGCACGACGTCGGTGAAGACGTGGCAAATACGAGTTGTCCACAGGGAGGTGAGCAACCTCTTGTTTATCAGAAATCAAGTGGCAAAAAATGGAGAAGAGAGTTTGATTATCCTACTCTACGCTACACTACACTACCAAGTATGAAATGCGAACGAAAGCAATAAACGATGAACTACCAAACTAAACTAAGAACTAAATAAGTGCTGGAATTTAGAAATAGAAAACCCCTAAGGGGTGGAGTGAGTGCACACATGCAAAGAGGTGGTTGTTGAACACATTCTTTAAGAACAAATAAAGGTGGTGTTATCATGCATAGGAAGTGTCTAAATGTTATCGCAAAACCTATCAATTCATTCACCAACCTAGTTGATTAACATTTACATATACAAGTTGTTTATTTCAGAACCTAAAAAAGCATGAGAGGTGTCTAATCATTTTGGCAAAACTCATCAAGTTATAAATTCTATCCTAAACAAGCAAGCATACATTCATGTTTTATCAACACATTGTATATAAACCATTCATTCCATTCTCTAATGCATGTATGAGGATCTACTCCACCCTCCAAAGGGGATGGAACTACTCACTACACATTAGACTAATTATTAAACTAAGCAAGGAAAGCATATTAACTAAGCTACTAAAACTAATGAAATGAAATTAAACAAAGTAAAACAAGCAAGATGAAACAAACAACATAATAAAGAAACTTTTATTAAAATGACTCACAATTCAAGTAGAATCCTCCTACTTTAGTGTGTGCTTCAAGGCGTCACTTCTAGTAGGAAGAATAGTCACTCAAATGTGAAGTGATTACAATAGAAGGTGAAGAGCTCTATTTATAGCCAAAGAAAAATGTAATCCGGAACAATCCCCCGATGTGGGACTAAACAAATACCAGAAATGGACTAAATACACACTAATACGCGACCCACAAAATTATTAGCAGCTTTGGGCCAACACAGACAGCCAATTAGCGGTCTATATGGTCCGGATCACACTGGATTTTATTCTGGGCTTTTCTGGATGTCTTTGTTGATCTTTGATGCATCTACCTCACTTGTTGGAGATCCGACCCGAATATAATTGCCAAAATAGTCCCCATTATGGTGTGGAGTTTTCTGTTTTGCTCTTTGGTCCTTTGGTCTTACATTCAGGTCCTTCTCCCTTGCATCTTAGTCCCCAGGTCTCACAATTCAATCTTTTTCCCAGCTTTTGGGTCCTTTTATTCTTCATCTCTTCAAACCTATTTATTTCTGAAATTTAAACATAAAACTCATCACGTAGTATTGTTTAGGTGAAAGATAATGGATATAAGATACAAATATAAGCATGATATGATGTCAATCAAATACCCCCACACCTAACTTTTGCTAGTTCCGAGCAAAACAAAGAAAGAGAAAAGCATACGAAAAACAAGAAATCCTAACTCACTTTCGTAGGAATCACGGTTGCACTTAGCACGTGCAACAAGCCGTTAAACCTCCTTGTCGCCAAGGAGGAGGAGTGTTGTCTCCTGAGGGTTTTCAGCGGATCTACCCACAAAATCCGAACAAGATGCATTAATCAATCTAGCTACACGACTCGCTGGACTTATTTTGTCGATCATGGGACGCGGTAATACTACGGGTCGACTCTATATATGTAATCGGTCCACACACCTAGCCTAATGAATTATTCGTGAAAGTTAGTCAAGGACTAAAGTGAAAGACATGGGCAACCTTAACTTCTGAATGTGATTACAATGTGTAAAGTCCATTAAGGTTCTTATTTGACTCTTTTTTTTCTTTTTTTTCTTTTTCTTTGGACCATTTTATTGGTTGGTGTTCGATTCTCCCAGGGTCAGGTTTCGTGCATCATTGCCTATGACAACTTACACTATCACATACACCTTCCCCCAAATCTCCACATAGGGCGATCCCTACCACCCGTGTAACCAGAGTTCGGTCGGTGCATCCTAAGTCAGATGACTCGAGAGCACCAGACACAAAGTCCCCTCAGATCTACTTTCCCGAGTGATAGGTGTCGTGCGAGAAGAGAGAACACCACTTATTCACTTATCTACGTGGGAACCAAAACCCCTACACGAATTATTGACTCACTAGGTTCAGGGTGGACTTCTTTAAATGTTTGAGTACTGAAACCCTATGATTACACGCCCCCCGAGGGAAAACCGAGGTGCATTGCAACGACTCGATAAGACCTAAAGCCAGTAAACTAGATATCCTAATGCATCAAGTTCAAGACACTTTTGGGAGCTTTCTTTTTACTTTGCCTCTCAACGGTTTTGCACATGCTAAACACACGCAAAACACACAAAGACATTTTCTTTCGCAAACACATGAAGATTTTGAAAGAAATGTGAAAATTTTAAAGCACTAGGCAAGCAAAAGAAGACAAGTCACCCAAGGATCATGGCAAGCAGATATATCGATATTAAATGCAGCACACTAACATGACCCTAACAATG
The DNA here is from genome assembly GCA_963682175.1 of Triglochin maritima. Classification (NCBI taxonomy): domain Eukaryota; kingdom Viridiplantae; phylum Streptophyta; class Magnoliopsida; order Alismatales; family Juncaginaceae; genus Triglochin; species Triglochin maritima. The sequence goes on along the minus strand of OY821773.1, from coordinate 34,525,144 downwards.
CACACAAAAGAAAACAAAAATCAAAGGAAAAGACTCAACTATGTACACACGTAAAACACCCCCCACACCAAATTCATGCATTGTCCTCAATGAATGTGAGCATGATACTACATGGATTTATGCATGAAAAAGGGAAGATCTCATCAACATGAAGTGCAACAGGAAGTTCATGGTTATAGTGATGGACACAAACCCGAATTCTCTCAAAACCTGTGAGGTACTGAAGAAGGGAGACAAATACGTGAAAGAAATGGGGCCCAAGTACACAAGGGTTGGGCCCACAACAATCAATGCTCGCTCATGCAGTTTTTATTGTACTTTTTTTGTACAAGATATATACATCAACCAAGATACTTGCCGAGATGGGCAAACTTGCCTGATACTCTGAGGTGTCATGAGGGGTGAATGGTCAAAGCTGAAAGGCTCGAACCCCTCATGATATTGGTTGGGTGTAGGCAACATGAATGAATGAAGTTGTGTTGCCTCACTAAGGTTTAGTTGCTCATCAAACAAAACCCTCCAACCAATAGGTGGGTGCATCAGAATGAGTTCCTCAAGCTCATTCGATGGATGCAGCAGACCTGCATCACTAAGAATGGGGCTTCTCCCCAAGTCGTCCAACAAGGACCTCCCACCATCATTTATATCATCAAGCATAAGCTCGGTCGTAGGTGGGTCCTTGTTGGAGTCAAGATGAAGCTCAAATGGCTCAATGGCCAAGGGACATGAGACAGAGACACCTTCTGGTATAGGCATATGATGAGGTGTCTCACTCTCACTAATAATCTCAACTGAATCATGCAACGAACACTCCTTTTGGACATTCATGTTTGATGCCAGTTCACTCTGTTGCATTGCAAAGACAGTCAATGAGTTTTCACTGGGCCCACAAACATTCTCAATGGGTTGCATTGGTGTTAGAGGTGTTCGTTGCTTTTGTGGTGCTTTCTCTAATTGGCAGATGAGATTGAGATTTAAAGGTTGATTCATGGGCTTTTGTTGCCTACCAGAGTTGAACACATGAAACTCGACACTCATGTTACCGAATGAGAGCTTCATGAGACCATTTCTACAATTAATTAAGGCGTTGGAAGTTATCGGAAATGGTCTACCCAAAATCAAAGGTATTTGAGAGTGGGTATTCGCAACAGGATTGGTATCGAGGACAACAAAATCAACTGGAAATATAAAATCTCCAACTTTGATAAGGACGTCCTCGAAAATCCTCTTTGGAATACGAATGGATCCATCCGCCAATTGGAGGGTGATCTTAGTTGGTTTCAATTCTCCCAAATTCAACTGTTGATAAACAGAAACTGGGAGGAGGTTGACCGCCGATCCTAAATCAAGCAATACATTACTCATGCTAGTGTCCCCTATCGTACACTGAATAGTAGGACACCCAGGGTCCTTGTATTTTGTGTAGGCGGGATTGGACAAAAGTGAGCTTACATTTGCAGCCCAGAATGCTTTCTTAGGAACATTGGTCTTCCTCTTGGTTGTGTAGACATCCTTCAACACTTTCGCATATTGAGGTATTTGTTGGATGACATCCAACAAGAGATGTTAACCTTCACTTGCTTAAACACCTATAATATCTTATCCATTGTGTCACTCTACTTTTTGGTTAACCTACTTGGATAGGGAGCTTTTGGCAGGTAGGTTTTCTACGGTGCCTGAGAAGGAGGCATTGGTGTATTACCCTCACCCTCGGCCTCTTCTTCACCACTGTTGAACGTTTTAATTAAACCGCAAGTGCACGGCCGCGTTGAAGCGGTGGCAAATACGGGTCGTCCTCAGGGAGGTGAGCAGCCTCTCGTTTGCACGAAATCAAGTGGTGAAAAAATGGAGAAGAGGGTTGATTATGCTACTCTACACTACACTACAATGTATGAAATGCGAAAGAAAGCAACAAACGATTAACTAAAAACTTAACTAAGAACGAAAGAAGAGTGCTGGAATTCAGAAATGGAAAACCCCTAAGGCGTGGAGTGAGTGCACACATGCAAAGAGGTGGGTGTTGAACACATTCTTTAAGCACAACTAAAGGTAGTGTTATCATGCATAGGAAGTGTCTAAATGTTATGGCAAAACCTATAAATCCATTCACAAACCTAGTTGATTAACATTTACATATACAAGTTGTTTATTTCAGAACATAAACAAGCATGAGAGGTGTCTAATCATTTTGGCAAAACTCATCAAGTAATAAATTCTATCCTAAACAAGCAAGCATACATTCCATTTTATCAACACATTGGAAATAAAGTATTCATTCCATTCTCATTTGCATGTATGTACATCTACTCCACCCCCAAAGGGGATGGAACTATTCACTACACATTAGACTAATTATTAAACTAAGCAAAGAAAACATATTAACTAAGCTACTAAAACTAATAAATGAAATTAAAAAAAGTAAAACAAGAAACATAAAACAAACAACATAATAAAGAAACATTTATTAAAGTGACTCACATTTCAAGTAGCATCCTCCTACTTTAGTGTGTGCTTACAGGCCTCACTTCTAGTAGGAAGAATAGCCACTTAAAATATGGAGCGATTACATTAGAAGGTGAAGAGTTCTATTTATAGCCATAGAAAAAAGCAATTCGGGACAATCCCCTGATGTGGGACTAAATAAATACCAGAAATGGACTAAATACACACAAATACGCGACCCACCAAAATATTAGCGGAGTTGGGCCAAAATAGACCGCCAATTAGCGGTCTTGGAACGTCAATTGGCGGTCTATTTTGTCCGGATCACGCTGGATTTTATTCTGGGCTTTTCTGGATGTCTTTGTTATCTTTGATGCATCTACTTCACTTTTTGGAGCTCCGACCCTAATAGAATTTCCAAAATACTCCCTGTGATGGTGTGGAGTTTTCTATTTTGCTCTTTGTTCCTTTGGTCTTACGTTCAGGTCCTTCTCCCTTGCATCTTAGTCCACAGGTTTCACAATTCAGTCATTTTCCCAGCTTTTGGGTCCTTTTATGCTTCATCTCTTCAAACCTATTTATTTCTGAAATTCAAACATAAAACTCGTCACATAGCTTTGTTTAGGTGAAATGTAATGGATATAAGATACAAATATAAGCATGAAATGTGATTAACCTACTTGGATAGGGAGCTTTTGGCATGTAGGTTTTCTACGGTGCCTGAGAAGGAGGCATTGGTGTATTACCCTCACCCTCGGCCTCTTCTTCACCACCATTCCCATTGAGGGGCTGCATAGATGGTGGTTGTGGCAAGGAAATGTGATTGTCAACCTACTTTCTATTCCTTAAGGTTACAATGGAATTGGCATAGTGAACAGGTTCCTCCACATGGTTCACTTGCCTCCCCCGAGGTACCACATTCTCATTTTGCATGTGTTGTTGCTGGTACATGCGGGGTTAGCATCAGGTTGGCTAGGCAGTACCCTTTCTCTCTTTCATGTACAGACTGAGCCAATTGGCCCATCTGAAGCTCTAGAGTTTTGATGGTCTGCTGATTTGAAGTGAGAACTTGACTTGTGGTTGACATAAAAAAATTCATTGAGTTTTCAAGTCCATGAGTCAAGGTCTCAAGCGAATTGAATCGGGTTTCCATATTATTGGAATTTGGGAAACCCAATTGATTGGTGATTGGAGTTTGGGGTGGCTGATAAGATTGTGCATGCATGGGAGATTGGTATGATTGGTTAGGTGGTCGAGAGCAGTTTGAAGGACCACCCGGGGCATTATTTTTGTTCCATGAAAAATTAGGGTGGTTCCTCCATCCAGGATTATAAGATGATGAGTATGGGTCATTCCTAGCTCTGTCATAGATGGCGTTGACATGTTCCATCTCAGGAGGAATGGACGCACACTCGCTTTCTACATGACCTATCCTACCACATGAATGACAGGGAACTCAACCAGATGTGAACATGTGAGGTGCACCTTGTTGGTTTTGGAGCTCAATCGAATCCATACGGCGCATTAAGGCCGCCATGCGTGCCTCGGTGGCCGTAGTGTTATCGATAGCAAATGCGGCACCCGATCTAGTCGAGTTTGCATTCGCGATCCTCGCTCCTATGCTAGGCGATACAGGTGGTTCCCTTACCCTCTCCCATTGCATGGTTTTCTCCGCAAGGTCTTCTAGGAAAGCCCATGCCTCCCTTTCATCCTTTCCTAAGAACTCTCCTTGACAAATGGACTCAAGGAGTGTCCGGGTCGGGATGTGAAGACCCTCGTAAACAATCTGACAAAGATGCCACAACTCAATGCCATGGTGAGGGCATGGGGATAGTAGCTCCTTGAACCTCTCTAGATATGCATGAAATGTTTCGGTCTCAAGTTGATAGAATGAATTGATTTCGTTCCTCAACTTTTGAGTCTGATGATTTGGAAAGTATTTCTTGAGGAATGCAGAATGAAACGCATCCCAAGTCCTAAAGGAATTCTCCTAGTTGTTGTACAACCACTTCTTGGCATCATCCTTCAGCGCAAAGGGGACAAGCGTAAGATGGATGGAGTCTTTGCTAAGTTGTTTAGCATGAACATAGCACTGACCTCCTCAAATTTCCTGAGAAAGATATAGGGGTCACCTTTCCCAGTGAAGTGAGGGAGTATGGAAATAAATTGAGGCTTAACCTCAAAATGGTTCCCATTTTCCTCTAGCAATACGATGCATGAGGGTAGAGCAGTACGGCTCGAGTAGCATCGATCACGTAGAGGTATGGGAGCGACAACTGGAAGCACAGGTGGAACAGGTGGGTCCAGCAACTGCTCCTCCTCACGGAAATTAGCAGTCATTGAACCCGAACTGTTTGTGACACGAGAGGAGGAAGGCATCGAGAAATCGACTACCGAAGCAGGGTTCACGACACGCCTCGTCAAACGGTCACTTTCGTCTCGTGCCCACGAAACCATGCACAAAGGTGCACACACAAACAAAAAACTTTTTTTAATAAGGAATGTGCGTAGAGGAGAAGACGTGGGGACACAGGAGAGAAAGAATGACTCAAGAGAGAAGGGAAGAAGTCATTATGCTATGGCGGATGGGTACAGGTAGAAACACACAAGCAAACAAGGCTCAAACAATCCTAAGGTCGTTATAGGTCCTTACAGCTAGACGACGCCTAACTGCGAGGTCACACGGCCTCAACATGCCTCACCTCCCTACGACGAGGACCACAAAGCCCAGCAAGTGAGCCAAGATCCAGAGATCTCGTCTCTCCTACTATCGACAAAGTGGGCAACGCCGATCAGGTCATGACAGTCGGGACCGGATCACTCTCCTAGTGCGCCCGAAATCCTTAGGGCCAATGTCTACTTGATTTTTAAAAATTAGGCTCTTGATTAGTGTGGTTTGTGGGGCGAAGGAAAGGGTGATGAAATCCCCCACCTTATCTTTTATGGGACAGCCCCTCCTTAGTAGTGTTTTGGAGTCTTAATCTAACAAGCAACTCTCCAAACAAATGCTCAACTCACACTTGTTTCAATGCACTTCCTACTAACTAATGCATGTTCATACGAAATGCATGAATGAGAGTAGAAGGTGGGTACCTCACGCCAGCACTCAGCAACTGAAAATAAATCTAAAATAAAAGATAATCTACATGACTAAGTCACATACATGATGCATGACCTAAACAAGAAAGAATGCCTAATCTTTTGCTTTGGGTTTTAGGGTCCAAGTTGCTTAAAGGAGGTTTGATTATTGACCTGGTAACAAACTATAAGTCAAAACATGCCAAATCAAGTCCCAGATCACTACATCAATTATGGAAACAAGATGAACAAAAGAGAAGGGAAACAGGGCTCACCAGACCGCTGGTTGGCGGTCCAAAGTGTCCAGGTTGCCTCCCAATTGCTCCAGCTACCTCTCCGGGTGACTCCAAGTCTCTTGAAACAAAGAAAAACTACAAAACACAAATTAAATCCACTCGAATCGTCCAAACAAGAGTCTGGACTGGCACCTCCCCGGCAATGGCGCCAAAAACTTGTTGAACGTCTTAATTAAACCGTAAGTGCATGGCGTCAGTGAAGACGTGACAAATACGAGTCATCCACGGGGAGGTGAGCAGCCTCTTGTTATCAGAAATCAAGTGGCAAAAAATGGAGAAGAGAGTTTGATTATCCTACTCTACGCTACACTACACTACGAAGTACGAAATGCGAACGAAAGCAATAAACGATGAACTACCAAACTAAATTAAGAACTAAATAAGTGCTGGAATTTAGAAATAGAAAACCCCTAAGGGGTGGAGTGAGTGCACACATGCAAAGAGGTGGGTGTTGAATACATTCTCTAAGCACAAATAAAGGTGGTGTTATCATGCATAGGAAGTATCTAAATGTTATGGCAAAACCTATCAATCAATCCATTCACTAACCTAGTTGATTAACATTTACATATACAAGTTGTTTATTTCAGAACCTAAACAAGCATGAGAGGTGTCTAATCATTTTGGCAAAACTCATCAAGTTATAAATTCTATCCTAAACAAGCAAGCATACAATCCATTTTATCAACACATTGTATATAAAGCATTCATTCCATTCTCTAATGCATGTATGAAGATCTACTCCACCCCCAAAGGGGATGGAACTACTCACTACACATTAGACTAATTATTAAACTAAGCAAGGAAAGCACATTAACTAAGCTACTAAAACTAATGAAATGAAATTAAACAACGTAAAACAAGCAACATGAAAGAAACAACATAATAAAGAAACTTTTATTAAAATGACTCACAATTCAAGTAGCATCCTCCTACTTTAGTGTCTTCTTCAAGGTCTCACTTCTAGTAGGAAGAATAGCCACTCAAAATGTGAAGTGATTGCAATAGAAGGTGAAGAGTTCTATTTATAGCCAAAGAAAATGGCAATCCGGGACAATCCCCCGATGTAGGACTAAACAAATACCAGAAATTGACTAAATACACACTAATACGCGACCCACCAAAGTATTAGCGGATTTGGGCCATGGGCCAAAATAAACCGCAAATTAGCGGTCTTGGAACGTCAATTGGCGGTCTATTTTGTCCGGATCACGCTGGATTTTATTCTGGGCTTTTCTGGATGTCTTTGTTGTCTTTGATGCATCTACTTCACTTGTTGGAGCTCCGACCCGAATAGAATTTCCAAAATACTCCCCATGATGGTGTGGAGTCTTCTGTTTTGCTCTTTGGTCCTTTGGTCTTACGTTCAGGTCCTTCTTCCTTGCATCTTAGTCCCCAGGTCTCACAATTCGGTCGTTTTTCCCAGCTTTTGGGTCCTTTTATCCTTCATCTCTTCAAACCTATTTATTTCTGAAATTCAAACATAAAACTCATCACGTAGCATTGTTTAGGTGAAAGATAATGGATATAAGATACAAATATAAGTATGAAATGATGTCAAGTAGTCATGATCCGACCGGATTCTCATGGTTGTGTATTATGTTGTTTATGTCTATTTTAGGCAAGTTTCAATAGTCCCACATTGGGGGATTGTCCCCAGTTGCCCTTTTCATGTCTATATAAAACTCTTCTTCATTCTTTGTAATCTACTCATTGCTTGGTGGTCATTCTCTCTACTTTGAGTAAGACTTTGCAGTAAAACTCAAGGTGGAGAGGATCCCACATTGTAATGTGAGTTACGTAAATAAAATATTTTCTTTTTGGTTAGATATTGTTTCCTTTAGTCTTGCATGCTTTGTATGCTTAAATCTTTGGATAATTAGTTGTCTTAATGAGTAGTGCATAGTTTCACCCCCCTTTTGGGGTGGAGATGATGTTTATACATTTAATGAAAAATGGGAATGAATGTTATCTTATGCAATATGTGATGAATGTGAATGTTGAAAGGAATGTGTTCTAAAAGTTTTACTTTTACATGTCAATTATTATGAATTGGACGTGTAAACATTTTTGGTCCTTGATTAATGTATTTGTGTTTTGGAAGAGTTAAGGAAGAGACTTTCGGTTCTTAACCGTAGAGCTCTAAAAGATAATGGTTTACATAAATCAAAAGTTATTTACAATTATGGTAATCGACATGGAACATTAATTACCGAGATAAGATTGATGTGTTGGTTGAAGAGTATTGTAACTCTACAAATATTTAAAACCACGAGTATGTAAAAGAGGAAAATGGTTACTTTTATATATTGAATAGACCTAGCAAGTGAAACATTATATATTTGTGTTATGTGTCATAAATATTTTCACTGTGTCTTAAATCCTAAGATATGAGACTTATATCTTTTCACATAAGAAGTGCTTGATTTGATATGTGAATTTGCTAAAAACCCCAAAGACCAAATTTTGTTGGAGATAAATCCAAAATTTGTTAAAGGCAAAATTCGGACAAAGCGGTCGAACATTTTCAGTGATCGGTCGACCGAAAATTCACAATAGTTGTTGCGTGTGAGAACGGTCGACCGGATGGACGTGTTGGCCGATCGAAATATTCTAGGAACCTCTTCTGGGATGGATCGGTGATGAGAATTAAATTTATACCGCAAGTGCACGACGTCAATGAAGATGTGGCAAGTACGGGTCGAACACAAGTAGGGAGAGATCTGTTATTAGTGTGATTTCGATTGGGGGAAAGAATGAGAGAAGAATATATTGGGTTTTTGAGATTATTGGTTTTTATTATCTAAGGCAAGAAACAAGAACAAATAAAACTAAAAACAAGAACAAAGAGGTGAATTCCGTTGGGTGGAGGTTTAGATTTAGGGTTTAGATTAGAGAATTCAGAAACTTATAATAAATCATGTTAGTTATGAAGCATTACATGATAAATGATTTAACATAAACTCAAGTAATCAAAATATACTAATCACGAAATTAAAATAATAACATTTATTCATCTTCTCTTCACCCTAAATCTGTCACCTCCACCATTTGGAAAGAATTAGAAACTCATGGATGGGAGGAAGGAGAAGGGGTCCTAGAGGAATTACAAAAGAAAATTAAAAACAAACAAGAAATAAAAGACAGAATTTTATTACTAAATCTAAGGAACAAAAATAAGAACAACCACCAAGGACCCTTTTAACATCGTTCTCGGGTCTATTTATAGTTGCTACAAGGGACCTAAGTATAACATTGGAAACTACACGAGTCCAGACACGACTGGACAAAATTTAGAGACGCGGATCGACTCTGGGGCGGCGGAATCGCCGCATGTCAAGTGTAATGTGCGGCTAAAACGTCGCATATATTGCTCTGATTAAGTCTGGATTGTTGTTGTGTGTTTGTGGTATGATTTGATCCACCTTTGCGCGTCTGGATGATTTCTTTCCATTCTCTTGAGCTCCGAATTATTTCCTTCATATATTTGGAGATCCACATTGATTTTTCTTTAGATTTTCTCCAAGATAATATTTTGGTGCCTTAATTGCAATTAGGTCCTTGGATTCTTACAATTATGTCCCCGGCTACTTTTGTGCTTAAGTCCTTGTTCTTTTTGTAATTTAGATCTTGAATGCTTTTATGCTTGGATACATTTCCATTTGTAACCCGATAATCTTGAGCTTGGTCTTTATGATAAAAATGAGTCTTTTGCATGCGTTTATGCTCGGGATGTGGGTAATCTGCATTCAGGTCCCTGTATTCTGTAAATAGGACTAAACACATACCTTAGTAGCATTTATTGATATAAAATCAATCTAAATGAAAGACATATGATGCAATGTATGCAATGCATCAATCGGTCAACTGGTGGAAGTCGTGGTTCGACCAAAAACCACCAGGAACTTCCGTGAATTTGTCTTGGTGGCAATCGGACGACCGACTTGAGATTTTGTCCAACTGAAAACTTCTAGTAGCCTTTTCTCGTATAGAAGCGGTCGACCATTTATGTGTTCTGTTCGACCAAAATATCACAGTAGCTTTAGGAGCGTGTGGTGGGCCGACCGTCGGGTTTCATGGTCCAACCGAAGCCACAACGTTGCCCATCGGTCGACCGATTGCTTAATTTCGGTCAACCGGTGGACACAATTCTGCCTTGAATTATTAAGAGATTAGTGTTTATCATGGGTTGGATTTATTCCAATTATGGTCAAACGGTTTTGAGGATGAGTATGTGTCAATTTGTGAATGGTTTTAGGAAGAGAAAAACTAGGGATCATGGGTTACCGGGTGGCCCATGATGTGGATGTTGGGAGAATCTATAATATGTCTCCTTTCCCTACTTATTTAAATTAATGCAAAAATATTCCCTCTCCCTAACCTCTCCACTAATCCATCCAAATTTCTATTAATTATTTCGAGCTTTTGGAGATTAAATTCTCAGAGAGATTTAGAGGGGTTATTAGCTAGATTCTAAGCTTGATTTAGAGATTGAATATGCTAGTTCCTTTCTCTCTAATCTTGTTTAGAGTTTGGTGAACACTTGGAGGCGAATCAACCGGTGATTCAACGTGTGATGCAACTTCGGATCTTCATAAAGGATTTAGAGAACCTCTCGGTATGATCCTCTTACATTTGTTTTAATATATATATGTGAATAATATGATATTAGAATAAATGTAAAACAATGTACATGAAATTATTAAAAATATGAAAAACGATCTTGTATGTTTGTATAATTTTTTTTAAATATATACATACATAAGGGCACGAAATCATACATTGGGAATGAATGTTATCTTATACAATATGTGATGAATGTGAATATATGCTTGTTTATTTTAGAATACTTAACTCGATGGGTTTTGCAACAACTTTTAGACACCTCACATGCTTGTTTAGGTTCTTAATAACCAATTTGTTTATGCTCATGTTAATCAACTAGGTTAGTGATTGGATTGATAGGTCTTGCTACAACCATTAGATACTTCCTATGCATGAAAACACAACTTACACTTGTGTATTATTGAATGCATTATTCACCACCTTATTACTTGTATACATACACTCCACCCATTGGGTTTTTTTCCTTACTGAATTTCATCTTGCTTTGCTAGTTGCTTCGTTTAGTTTCAGTTACTCTCGTGCTTTCATCTTTCTCATTTGTTAGATACTTGTTTAGTGTAGCCTAGTTTAGTGTAATCAAACTTCTTCTCCCCTTATTTTCCACATGACTTCTGAAGAACTAGAGTTGACACACCTCCCTATGGACTCGACCCGTATTTGTCATGTCTTCACCGACGTCGTGCACTTGCGGTTATTATAACTAAATCAATCACTTCTACAAGGTGCATATCCCCTGCAGTTGTAAGGAAGACATATTTAGTTCCATCTTTAGGTTTGGATACCCCCAAAGCCTCCACTTGTTTCTCTGCAATCATCAATGGCTTATAATCTCTCCTTACATTATGTGGTATCATAAGCTTCATATCTACAATTGTATTCCCCAAACTACAATGTACAATTTCCTGTCTAATTAAGTCCATAGAAACGTTCACAACTACAACCACATTCCTGATCAACTTAAACCCAACATGAACCATATGATTACTTCTCCTGGTCATTTTATCCCCGTTAAAAAAATTGATAGTCATATTTGTGATTTTAACATTACTATAGAAGCAAAAAAGGATGCATTAGTGAGACAGGAGAATTTGGTAAATGTGGTGCATGAACACGTAAAATCTGTGCCAAACCAACTTTCATCGGTGAAAACATGAACCACAACTGGGTTACGGAAATACGAGAAGAAAAGAGAGAGGAGACTTACTAGGTGTGAATCCAGACTAATCCGCTGGGAGTGTGCATTTTGACGGCAATATTGTGGGGGCAGGGAGTTTCGGGATTTCGTCGGGGTGATATTTAAGGGAAAGCGGTTGGGTCGGATTTGGGGATTAGGGTTTGGATTTGGGGTATGTTGGCTAAGGTCGACTAGGGATTTTGAGTCCAAATTAGGGTCGGATCGGATGTGAATTGATTAGATGCTAATTTACGATTTTAAGTTGTGTAAGCAGGCTAACGACGAAAAATAATGGTGCGTTTATAGGAAACATAAACGAAGGCACACGATCGTGGGACTCATGGTGACGGATAGGTATGAGGCCAATTACAAGTTTAGTTTATAGGTACTCCAATTTTCGTAGAATCATGGGTACGTGATCAAATTTCCAAACTTTTGATCGGTAGAGAAGTGAAAAACCTAAAAAAGAAACAAAAAAGTTATGGGTCCTTTCAAATAACTTGAGTTTTGAGCTTTGATGTTTAAAACTCAGAGTTCTGAGACAAGTTACAAACCTCAAAACTCCACATAAATTTCATACACAAACCTCTCAAACCTCATTTTATTTGTTTGGGGTTTAGGGTTTGAGTTTGAAATATTAAGTTTTGGTACCCTATTAAAAATCAAAGTTCACAACTCATGTTTGATATGTTGAATGTTGAAAGTTGCAAGTTGCGTTTTGGATTAACAAATTCTCTTCCACATCCGAGAAAGAATTTCATCAGTCTCATATGTGTCATACTAATTAGACATATCTACTTATTATTTTTATGAATAAGTAAATCGAAATAAATAAGTAATATTCATATGAAAATAAATTAAGTAAAAATGAAGAAACAAAATTCTAGAAAGTAATGTCCATAAAAGTAAATGAAAGTAATCACGTAAATACAAGTATTTAAGTAAGTCGTTTATATATTACTTTTATCATTGACACAAATTTGTACGAGCTATAAAAAATAAATTACGAAAGCAAAGAGCAAAACACTTTTGGGGAATATTATAATTAAAAGTGGGGACATTGAGTGGAAATAAGGAAATTGATAGGGCAATTTGAGAATAAATTTTCAAGTATTGCAAAACACCAAGCCAGACCAGCCTTCTAAGTTAGAAAGCAAACTCAAAAGTCATCCTTAAGAAAAATATGTTTGGACGATAAAAGATGTATTTTTGAAGTTTACAAAAGTCATCTAAACCTCAAAACTAAGCTAATTAAAGTAACCGGAGGGGATCCAAGTCCAAAAAATATATATCATAGCTGTTACAAGATTAATAGCGTGAACATCAAACATCTAAACCATCATAATCGATTTTTTTTTTAAATGATCCAAATATATTATTAACACAACAACCGCAACAGAAGTCCAATATAACCCCGAAGTCCCAACACTAACGTGACTAATCAATAACACAAACAAACTCAAGTCATGCACAAACAAGCAGCGTCACAATCCCAATCAAACCCGCCAAACTCCTGCCAATACCAACGCCTCCGGCAGAGCTCCGGTCCGCCGAGCCCGCCGCCGGCGCATCCGATCCATCAGCCACGGGTCCACCAACCGGTGTCCCCTCCGGGGAAGATCCGGGGGCGGGACTCTCCGCCGCCGGACTATCCGCCTCGGGCGCCGGAGCGTCAGCCTCATCTGAAGGACTCTCGGCGGGAGACTCTGATTTTTTCGGAGGGGGAGCAGGACCGGTAACGTTCTTGATCACGACCGGAGGCGGCACGGGGATGTTCCCGACTCCAGGGGGGACAACAATAGAGCTGATTTGGAGTATCGACACGTTGTAAGGGCGGGTGAAGATAACCTTGAGAATCTCTGACGTGAGGGGGGAGCCGGGCATGGCGGAGCCTAAGAGGAGCTGGCCGTTCCTCTTGGTGAGGTTGAGAAACCCCCTCTCTTGTTCGGCGAGGCCGGTGGTCTGGAAAAGGGTGGTGAGGACGGAGGACCTTCTTTTGATGGCTCTGATCTTGTCGAAGTCGAAGTAGTCGAGGATGACGTGAAGGCTGAGTACGTCTCGGGTGTCGTCCGGGTCGGCACCCGAGAGGGAGCCCATGTTGGCGTTGTCTACCGCCAGGACGGTGATGGTCTGCCGGGAGTTTATCTCGTCGGCGAGCTTGGTCTGGGTGAGGTAATTGTTGAAGGTCGTGAAGTCGGGGTATCGGTGCAGGATGCGGGTGATGTTGAAGGTGTGGGTGGGGACGAAGAGAAGGAGGAGGAACGAGGAGAGGACGAGGATCGTCGTCGACGACGACATTTTTGTTTCGGTGTCTTGATGTTTGCATTTGGTTTGGGAGGATTACATATAACAGAGATTAGAGTTTGCTATGTTTGGAGAGTTGTTGGGATTTGTTCGAGTCAATGGTGGAGGGAGATCGGGCTGTGGTTTGTAATTATGTGTTGTCTAAATTTGGAGGGTTAAGTTGGGATCGTTTTGGTCGGAGACACTGGGTTGACGTGGAATGGACGCGGACTGTTAGAGCATTCCTTATCCGTACTGTTTTGAGGTCGTGAACGACCTCACGACCGAGGGAAAAATTCAAGGTCGTGGACGGTCGTTCAAACGACCCGGTCGACCACCCGATCGTCTATTATTTTATTAATATCTGTTTTTTTTATTTTTTGAATTTTTTGTTTACGTTTTTTTATGAAAATACGTTTTATAATTGTTTTGATTTTTTAGAATTTGTTTTTATTTTTTTAAAATTTTTACCAAGATAGACCCTGAAATGATGTGGAGGTTAGAGGTAGGTTGTTGTGGGTTGTGTTGGGTTGTGATTAAGAGATGAATAGCGTAGAAAATAGAAGAATGTGGGTTGAGAAAAGAGAAAGTTGACGTGGAAGAGAGAGAAAACTCATTTTGAAGAGAGAGATAGCTGATGACCAGGTCGTCCAAGTCATGCTAAGGGATGGTCTTAGCGTTTGGGATGATGACCGGATTTGACTTATTTTTTTGCGGGAAGTTGTTCCATACAAAAGCAAATCATATACTGATTACATATCGAACAGTTTCAGACATCCAAAAAATTCATAAGAAAAAGTTTCTTCGCGACTAAGACGGTCGTACCGTATGATGTTATAATTTTTTTCGGGTCGTTATACACGGACGCTGGCGTCCGTGACGCGCCTTACGTGGCACCCAAAAGTTGGCGAGTCAGGGTCTACTGGGATTGTCATGTCACCCTTTCCAAACGCACCTTAAATTGTTTTTTTACGGTTTTCGAAGAATGACGGTTGCTTTCCAGATAAGATAGCGCAGACACCCTACGAACGAAGGTTTAGATACCGAGGAAGATAAAATATCTAGACCGAAAGGGAGAGTCTCGCTTTCTTTCTCGTTGTATTACCTGTCAACGGAGGAAGCGTACCTGTGAACCTTTTCCGACTTTCTTTCTTCCCGATTAAACGATAATGGATTCTTCGACTCCTGCCGTCGATAGCAAACCTGTCCCAGAACCGGTGGGTCTCTAATTTTTTCCCCCCGGGATCGTTATATTTTTTATGAACTTTTGTTTCTTCAATTTTTTGTTTTAGGGAACCACCTGCTACTTCCGGGAATCCCGGTGCTCCTCGACGGCCATCCGAAAGCAGTTTGACAGGATGAAGAAGGTTGAGAATGAGGTTTTCCGGAGCACCCCTTTCGGTCACTTCCTAAACCTTCCTAACATTACGAGGAAGGCAGGGAACATCATTATGAGGCAGGGGAACGTCGACGGTTGTGAGGCCTGGAGAAAGCCAGCTTAGAACTGCAGGAGAGAAGAAAGGCAGGGAACCTCATTATGAGGTAGGGGAACGTCAACGGTTGTGTGGCAATACTACAAGTAAGTGTTTTTTTGTGTCTGTTCGGATTAAGTGGTGTGTCTGTTCAGATTAAGTTTTCTGTCTGTTCAGAATATGTTGTGTGTCTGTTCGGTTTAAGTTGTGTGTCTATTCGGTTTAAGTTGTGTGTCTGTTCGGATTATGTTGTGGGTTTGTTCGGAATAAGTTGTGGGTCTGTTCGGATTCAGTTGTGTGTCTGTTCGGTTTAAGTTGTGTGTCTGTTCGGAATATGTTGTGTGTCTATTCGGAAAATGTTGTGGGTCTGTTCGGAATAAGTTGTGTGTCTGTTCGGATTAAGTTGTGTTTCTATTCGGAATATGTTGTGGGTCTGTTCGGAATAAGTTGTGTGTATGTTCGGATTAAGTTGTGTGTCTGTTCGGAATATGTTGTGGGTCTGTTCGGAATAAGTTGTGTGTGTGTTCGGATTAAGTTGTATGTCTGTTCGGTTTAAGTTGTGTGTCTTTTCGGAATATGTTGTGGGTCTGTTCGGAATAAGTTGTGTGTCTGTTCGGATTAAGTTGTGTTTCTGTTCGGAATCAGTTGTGGGTATGATCGGATTAAGTTGTGTGTCTGTTCAGATTAAGTTGTGTGTCTGTTCGGATTAAGTTGTTTGTCTGTTCGGAATATGTTGTGGGTCTGTTAGGAATAAGTTGTGTGTCTTTTCGGATTAAGTTGTGTTTCTGTTCGGAATATGTTGTGGGTCTATTCGGAATAAGTTGTGGGTCTGTTCGGAATAAGTTGTGTGTTTGTTCGGATTAAGTTGTGTCTGTTTAGAATATGAATGTATGTCTGTTGAGTCGTTCTTATTTTTTTGATTTTTTCTCATTTGAAGGTGTGGCTTTGTGAGAAATTCAAAATGGGGGAGCCCAGAACTGGAGTTTTTCCACGAATGAAAAGTTGGACGGAAATGTTTGGGAAACGTTTAATCCTGAGGAAATGGGAGGAACGTGGAATTACCTTACCTCAGATTTACAACGGCAAGTTCGACCTGATGGGGGTTCCATCAATGAGTGAAAGGGAGCTGGAACTTATTAGTTCTGTTGGAACTCCTGTTTGAAAGGGCTCAGCTTCAACATGCAGTTTGTCAAGGCTCCAACTGACAGACTGCAACATTCCATGTGACCCGCTGCTTCAAGAGTTAGAGCTTAGTGAGGTGAAGACGAAATGGCTGAGGGCCGAAGCTGCCCTTAAGAAGGCGACAGAAGAGGTTAACGACCTGAAGGAAGAACTGAGGATGACCCAGGAAGAGTGTGGGAGGCTGAGGGAAGAAATTATATATCTTCGAGGGACAGGAACAGGTGAAAATACTGCAGGAAGAAGAAAAGAGGAAGAGGGAGGAGGAGGAAGAAGAAGAAGAGAGGAAGAGGGAGGAGGAGGAAGAAGAAGAGAGGAAGAGGGAGGAGAAGAGGAAGAAGGGAGAAGAGGAAGAAGGAAGACGAGGAGATGGAAGAAAAGAGAAAGAGAGTGGAGAAGGAGGAAGAGAAAAAAGGGAGGAGAGCAAGAAGGAAGAAGAGAGAAATAGAGTGGAGAAGGAGGAAGAGGGAGGAGGAGAAGAAGAGGGAGGAGGAGAGGAAGAAGGAAGAAGAGAGAAAGAGAGTGGAGAGGGAGGAGGAGGAGACAAAGAAGGAAGAAGAGAGAAGAGAGAAAGAGAGTGGAGAAGGAGGAAGAGAAGAAGAGGGAGGAGGAGAAGAAGAGGGAGGAGGAGAGGAAGAAGGAAGAAGAGAGAAAGAGAGTGGAGAAGGAGGAAGAGAAGAATAAAGAAGAGGAAAAGGAACAAGAGAGCAATGCCCAGAAACCAAACTGGGGCGTGAAAAGACACCGCTCGACGACCATCGTGGAGCAGCAGATGAAGGAAGATGAACAGCGGGTCAAGAAGGTGGAAGAAAAGCAAAAGAGAAAATAGAGAGCGGCTCAAAGGAGCCTAAAGAAAAAAGGGAAAAAAAGAGGAGAATTATAGGTTGGCTGTCCACTTAGGAGGGAAAAGGCCTGATGTTGACATGACTGCAATGGGAACATTGTCAGCTGATGAGGTGAACATGATATTGAACTTCACCGCAGCCAACAAGGACAATAGAGAGGTCAACTGTAGAGGCGATATGTGCAGTTTAACACGCACCGACCTAAAGGAACTTATAACGCTTGGGATGGATATTACCGACCAAACTATCGACGATATGCTTTCGGTTCTCGAAGAAAGACGCCCAACACAAAAAGTTATATGCATATCAACATTCGAGTCAGGGCGAATTTTGGGTGGCCAAGGCAGAGCAATTGATGATTTTATCCTCCCTAAAATAGAAGGTGTGTCTCCAACAGAGTCCGTAATCGCACAACCATGCTGGTTTGCAGGTCATTGGACTCTGGTGGTTGTCCACGGCCCATCCAAGGAGATTTTGGCGTTCAACAGTATATCTAGGGAGCTAGAGCAAGGTGAAGATCTAGAGCAGACCATAGGCGTACATGAATGCGCAATAGCGGATGTGGGTGAATACTGGAGGGATCTACTAAAGCTCGACTGACCCTTGAGAATCCTCAGGAAAATAGCCAACGACAACCACCGGGGAGCAACGATTGCGGCGCCTACGTTTTATACTGGATAAGGTGCTTAATGCTAAAACTTGACCCGACGAAGGAGAAGGACCCCAATAACATCCACTGTATCAGGGGTGAATTGGCGGTCATGTTACTTAGGGACCGTCGATCGTGTGTGCAGATCTGAACAGACACACAACGTTTAGTGTTTATTTGTTTACATGTACAAATTACAAACTCTTTATTTTGGTTATTTTTATAGTCTTGTGTTTTTTAAATGTACAATTTACAAACTCTTCCCAGACAACTTATTCCGAACAGAAACACAACTTATTCCGAGCAGACCCACAACATATTCCGAACAGACAAACAACATATTCCGAACAAACAGACAACTTAATCCGAACAGACACACAATTTATTCTGAACAGACCCACAACATATTCTGAACAGATACACAACATATTCCGAATGGACACACAACATATTCCGAACAAACACACAACTTAAACCGAACAGTCACACAACTTCAACTGAACAGACATACAACTTAATCCGAACAGACACACAACATATTCCGAACAGACAAACAACATATTCCGAACAGACAGACAACTTAATCCGAACAGACACACAACTTATTTCGAACAAACCCACAACATATTCCGAACAGACACACAACATATTCCGAACAGACAGACAACTTAATCCGAACAGACACACAACTTATTCCGAACAGACCCACAACATATTCCGAACAGACACAACATATTCCGAACAGACAGACAACTTAATCCGAACAGACACACAACTTATTCCGAACAGACCCACAACATATTTCGAACATACATACAACATAATCCGAACAGACAGACAACTTAATCCGATCAGACACACAACTTAATCCGAACAGACCCACATATTCCGAACAGAAACACAACATATTCCAAACAGACAGACAACTTAATCTGAATAGACACACAACTTAATCCGAACAGACCCACAACATATTCCGAACAGAAACACAACTTAAAATAAAAAAAGAAACTTTTTTCTGTGCTGACATGGAGAGTGCTAACTCAGCCGCGTCCCTGAAGGAGCGTCCTAAAGAGCGGCCATCTATCATTTTACTTTTTAATTATCTTCTCAACTAAAGACACTCGACGTCTAGTCGGCGGTCTTCCTATACGTCGGACATTATTTGGATTAAGAACTGGTGTACCCGCAGACTCATGTTCATCACGTCGAACCAAGAACTGGGTAGTGTGCATACGTGGCTTAAGCATTTCAATACACTTCACGACCTCAATATACCTTTCGTGGAAAATGAAGGCTTCATGTGCGATCCAAACGGCACGACCCATGATGTCGTCGTGACGACGAAGCGCATCCTTCTCCATTACGCCATCATCTGGGTACATCTTATCTCGATAGCTCCTTCGAATATCCTTCCTCCATCGATTAACGATGTAAGAGTCTGGGAGCAATGCATTAGGATTTAAGTGTCCAAGTACAACAAAAACGTGGCAGCATAGAAGGCCAACGTCCTGAAACATTCTACAATCACATGTGAAGTTCATGGATGTGTTTTGTACTAGGAAACGTTTCGACAGTAGCTGCTCACCAGCCAAAACACATTCAGATACCTTGTACTGAAAAGTGTCATTCGTATTGAACTCCTCCGTTATATCGCAGTATATCATCTTTCCAATTTCTAACTGCACTTTCTTGAGGACCCCTACCATATACAACTCGCTCATCTGTCTCTCGAATGGATAAATTGAAACCAACTGGGGTCTCTTATGAAGACAATCAAAATGTGATTGAGCTTCCTTCTCGTACTTATGGCGGAGTGCAAGTTCGTATTGTTGAACAAACTGCTTAAGGGTGGTCTTCGAAGTAAGATACTTGTCGAAAAAGGCGTTCATACTCTCGCTTCTCTGAGTAGATGTCATTCCCGCGAAAAAGATATCACCAACAAATGCAGGTATCCACGACTCTCGGATTGCATAAATCGATTTGAGCCAGCTATGGTTCTGCAGGTCAAAATCAAGAAGGAAACCCTGCCAATTACGATCAAATTCTGCTGGGGTTTTGGAATCATATACAATCAATTTCAGATCAAATAACATGTGCTTCCGATACTGCGTCAGCAACTGCACGGGAGCTTTGTTCATTATGTGCCATATACAGAATCTGTGTCTTGAATCTGGGAAGACATTCCTTACAACAGCAGTAATGACACCACATTGATCTGTTATTATGGCTGGGGGGTTATATCTGCATAAGGGGGCAATTTAAAAGGAGTGAGACATATATTGAAAGGTACAAAATCCTACTTTGAAAACTTCAATAGAACAGTCACACACCTAAAACCAAACAGACACACAACTTAAACCGAACGGATTCACACCTTAAACCGAATAGTCACACAACTAAATCCGAACATACCCACAACTTAATCCGAACAAACACACAACTTAATCCAAACAGACCCACAACTTATTCCGAACAGACACACAACATATTCCGAACAGACAGACATCTTATTCCGAACAGACCGACAACTTAATCCGAACAGACATACAACTTAAACCGAACAGACACACAACATATTCCGAACAGACAGACATCTTATTCCGAACAGACCGACAACTTAATCCGAACAGACATACAACTTAAACCGAACAGACATACAACTTAAACTGAACGGATTCACACCTTAAACCGAACAGATTCACACCTTAAACCGAACGGATTCACACCTTAAACTAAACAGTCACACCACTTAGACTGAACAGTTCCACCACTTAAACCGAACAGTTCAACCACTTAAACTGAAAACATACACATCTTAAACCGAACCGTTCCACCACTTAAACCGAACAGTCACACCACTTAAACCGAACAGTCACACCACTTAAACTGAACGGATTCACACCTTAAACCGAACGGATTCACAACTTAAACCGAACAGTCACACCACTTAAACCGAACAATTCCACCACTTAAACCAAACACATACACACCTTAAACTGAACAGTCACACCACTTAAACAGAACAGTCACACCTTAAACCGAACAGTCACACCACTTAAACCGAATGGATTCACACCTTAAACCAAACAGTCACACCACTTAAACCGAACTGTTCCACCACTTAAACCGAACAGTTCCACCACTTAAACCGAACACATAAACAGCTTAAACTGAACAGTCACAGACATTTAACTGGACATAGCCACACCTTAATGTTCATGCACGACAACCATGTTTGGAACAACCATATGTAATTTTCAGTGGTCTCAGAACATAGCGAAGCGCAACCGAGCAAAACTGACTCGAAATAGTGATAAACTCCTACAAATGGGGCAAAAGGCATGTCGTATTTGTTTGTAATGTAGGTGGTGTCGAAACATATTGCGTCTCCAAAGTATGAATATGCAGCTCTAGAACGACAGTCAGCCCAAAACACGTTTCGTAGTCTTCCTTCGTCATCCATATCCATTACATAGAAAAACATGGAATCGATCTTCTGCATCCTAATGAAATAGTTCTGAAGAGCTTGTGCATCACCAGGTCCCATCTTTAAATTTTTGACTTCGTTTACAACATTCCTGCATACAAGAACCACTAAGACCAGGCGCAAAATGTTCAACTTCAATTATGTTAGGTAGAAAGAACACAAACCTTAAATCTCTTTCGTTGAAAGTCAATTTGTCGTGACCTCCAGCCTCGACCACAAAAGATTGCATGGTCTTAGCAGCCGATATCCCAGCAATATCATTGCACGATATGCGTGTTTTGGCGGCCTTAGGGACGGTTCGTTTTTGTCTGAGAAAACGCATTTGCTCCTGTTCAAGCATGACGTGGTTATGTTTAAGATCCACAAAGTTAATGTGGTAACCCCTTGCTGGGTTTCCGGAGACCCTTATCCGAGTAGTGCATTGGACTCTACTGGATAACCTAGGCTTCAATTTTCCTTGCACTTGGTTTGTTGGTGTCGTTCCCTCTTTGGAGCAAGTCAGCGTGGCCCGTATAACAACACCATGTTGTAATGAGATTGCCTTGTCTTAACACCAAAACCACAAGAATCGGCATAGGCCACGTAAAATGTTTTGGCTTCTTCAAAAGAAGGAAAAAACATCTCCTCCTTAGGAACGTTTGCCGGCTGCTCCACTTGGGAAGGCACATGAACGATTTTCATTGGAGTACAGAGGAAGGACCACATAAGAGAATGGAAGAAAAAAGAAGACGCATCTTGAGATGAATAACAAGTCTTTTGCTGTGTAGGAGCGCCAAAATGATGAAGGAATGGAGTGATTTGAGACACATTAATGAGGGATGGAGGGATGGAGAGATGTAGACATTTGTATGTATAACCAAAGAATTGAGGAATAAAATAAAATAAAAAAACTTTTTCTGTGCTGACATGGAGAGTGACAACTCAGCCGCGTCCCTGAAGGAGCGTCCTAAAGAGCGGTCATCTATCATTTTCCTTTTTTTCCTATGTTTTGCCACTTGGACCATATTTGTTGAATGCAACACCTTATGTTAAATACTTCATCTCTCTTTTAAATATAAGGGTTAATTACAGTTTGTTTCTCCTGAATTATGTCTTGATATCACTTTACACTTCTGAACTTTCAAAGTTAACACTTACCTCTCTTGAACTTTCATTTTGTAACATTTTGTCCCATGAACTTCAAAATTTCATTATTTAACACACTCGACGTTTTTTTCCTTTTTTTGTTGTATCTCTAATACAGTCATAAACTTATATTTACGTGAAAGTTTAGATCGAAACGGATGTCGGATATGGTTGAAATTTGGGTCGGACTAACTGTAATTAACCCTAAATATAATTATCTTTTATGTATAAGTATCACATTTTAAAGATAGTACCAACAAATTTGGATACACATTCCATAACCAGAGACCTAACGAGATTTCGTTGTGTTTTTATTTGTTTTATTCATACTAACGTCACTTGTGCTTTTTCTCTCTTTTGTTTTAATAATTAAACCCCCATATGCAACTAATTCTCAAAATTTTCCCATTTTTAGATTAGATTTTCAAAAGATTAGATTTTTCAATTGACATGAAATTCAAATTCAATGATTGAAAACATATTTTGGAGAGGGCACAATTTGTATTATCGTGTTTAGGGCATAGGACACAATTTTTCGATAAAATCGTGAAGTCTAATAAAGAATTGTGGGAGGTAGAAGAGAAACGATAAATTTGAGAACTTTTTTTAGAAAATGTATTTCAATGGAGACATACTATTTGGGATGATCCAAACATTATTTGTGGATTCAAAATCATATTTCTCATGCTAATAGAAAGAAGCTACGTTAGAAGGAATTAAAGTGTGTATTTGTTGGATCACAAGCAAAATGTCACCAGCTAGATGTTAAGCTATGCAAACTACGACTTCACTGAGATTTCCTTATCTGCAATACGAGTGCGGCACCATCAACAGAAATGGATCCCCATCTACATTCCGACAAGGATACAATGAGTTGAACAGGATCATTCTCAAACAAGGAAAATGATGATGTTAGTTGTTATATAATAAACATGAGAACGCATGTATACTTAAAAGTATATAATAATCATGAGCACGCCTGTAAAGTTAAAAGTAATGCAGAACTTCACCCAAATATACGTTGTCACCTTCATTTCGTTCATCTATACAAGAATGATAAGTTCACTAGAAGTTTTCTCTGTCATAACTTCAATGCTCGTCACTATTGCACATGGGTCTATCACCAGGTAAAAATGTCGGACGCTGTCAATAATGCTTGATACCTACAGTAGTATACTACCAACCGTGCTCTGCCACTAAGATCCTCAAAATAATTGCAACGGAAAATGATTTACTCTGCGGAATGCAGTATTTTTGTTCTTACGATTCCTCAGGCTAACAGAGGCATTTGATTTTAACAGCTTACTAGAGGCACAAGACAAAGCTGAACTCAGAGACCGCAGTGGACATCTTTTCCTTTAACTCCCATCTTCAGAGAACTACCGTATCGCGAGTACAAATATCCAAGGTTTGGGAAGAACCACTGATGGGAAGAACTTCATCTGTTTGTGAAACGCATATATCTTTGTAATATCCTTAATCCTTCTTAAGACTAATCATGTTTTGGCTTTGATTATGAGCTTAATTGGGTGGATTATGATGGAGGGCTGAGATGGGTTTGGTTTGGATGAGATGAGATGGATGGTGGTGATTTGGGGAGAAGGGTTTAAGTGGAGTGTTTGACTCTCTCTCTCGCGTTCTCTCTCTCTCTCACCGCTCAAACTCTCTCCCTCTCTCCGATCAGACCTCCGGTGCGTGGAGGAGCTCGAGCCGTGGGGTTCTGAAGGCGAGGCAAGGATCGGACGTTTGCCGGTGAGGGTAGATCGTCGTTCGGTTGGTTTTCGCCGGAGGAGGTGTTTTGCGAGGAAAAGCTCGCCGTCGAGTCTTCGAAGGCTTCTTCAAGTCTTCAATGTATGTCAAGCTTTACTTTGATGCTCACTTATGCTTTGGTAGGTGTTGGGGTGGTCGACGGTAGGCCGGAGGGCTCGTCGGACCCGTGCAGCAGCGTTCTGCACTATAATCGGTCGACCGGTGGCATGGTTCGGTCGACCGGTTGTTGAGAAATTTGGGCGAAATCCCTTGTACCGGTCGAACGATACCATGATGGTGGTCGACCGGTAGTGCACTTTGAGCAAGGGGTGGAGACTCTGTGTGTTTTCGGTCGAACGGGACCCCTTTGCCGGTCGACCGAAAGCACTGTTGTAAGTCGGTTGGGGGCGTTGACCATCCAAACGGTCGACCGCCTTGTTGACTCGTTCGACCGACGATTTAAAATAACTTAAGTTGGTTCGGCCGCGAGATGTTTCGGTCGACCGTTGCACTATGCGGATTTTGGGGTTTGGTACTGGTCGTTTTCGGTTGACCGGTGAGTTTGGGTCGTTCGACCGTTGGTGCATATTACTGTGGCACGAGTTTTTACTGATCGAATTCGATCGAACGGGACCCCTTTGCCGTTCGACCGATTGACAGTTTTGTTGGTTGGGCCAGTCCTGCTGAGAGGATTCGGTCGACCGGTTGGGAGATTTCGTTCGACCGTTTGGTACGGTTTTTGTGTGTTCTTGTGTTGTGAAGCCAGCTCGAGATGGCAACGGATCTCCGGCCCTAGTGGGGTGACCGGTGCCGGCCTGAGGGTGGTTCGCGTGTGGGGCCAACTCAAGATGGCAACGGATCTCCGGCCCTAGAGGGGTGACGGTGCCGGCCTGAGAGTGGTCTTCTGGACAGCTCAAGATGGCAGCGGTACAGAGGATACCGACCTGAGAGTAATCCAGCGGTGCCTGGGGCACATGTGTGTTGACCGAGGATATTTCCGGTCGTGGTGCCTGCGGCACGTGTGTTGTCGCCGAGGGAGTTTCCGGCTGAGGTGCCTGGGGCACGTGTGTGAGGGTGGGGGCTAGAGGACCCGTGAGACCCGTCACTGTTTGGTGTCTACTGTGGTAGGGAGAGAGTTCCCGAGGACCCAGTGAGACGTTGATTGGTTGTTGCATTTCATACCATACATGCATTTAGATGTCTAATTCATTTATTGTGATAGAGGTTTGGCATACGGGGTTTCCTCTCGGGAAACTCAGGCATATTCATGTTTTATGTCTGGTCGTGAGCAGCGTTAGGAGGTGGTGACTGAGGCGGGGTGCTTTTGGGATCGGATCCTGCTTTCCCGGTTTTGAGGTCCGAGTGATTACATGTATATTTCCCTTATCTTTTGTTGTAATCACACTTTTGTAAACTCTCAGATATATATATTGTATATATGTTGGTGCACCAGTTGGCTTTTTTCTTTGATAATATCCTCGTGTTGTGTTTTATTAAAAATTTAAATTCCTTCCGCTTTCGAGGATGTTACAATCTTCTACAAAAGGAATTGTCCTCCACACCTTCAGCCTTGGCAAGTTCTTAACTTCACCTACAAAAGAGGAATATAAGATATCAAACAACGAAAACGGCTTGTGGCTTTCACTTGGTAAAAATAACATCATGGAGAAACCTACATTGGCTGCCCTCGTCCTTTCCCATGCAGACAGCAGCATAGTGAGAAATGGAGACCTCAAAGAGTGCGAAGTCCCAATCAGTGGTGAGGAAATCAGAATCCACTGTAGGTTCAATAATTATTTCAGATGCCTGCTAGGAATCATTTAGAAGAATAATCAAATGATATAAACAAAAAAAAATAGAAACAGAAATTCATGCAAAGAAAATACATCTTCACTGAGGACTCCGCATTCCTTTCCATCTTTGAACGGTAAATATGGTGCAGCCGAAAATACCCTTCCTAGGGCTTTAACATATGCCTCCTATATTATGTAAGAACCTTTTAGTAAGACCATTTGGAGGAACTACACACATAATGTCTAAGAATACTGACTGGTAAATTATGTCATACATGAGGAAAATTTTTGTTAATATAAAAAAAGGATATCTCTACATTTGGCACTACCATTTACATGATGTAAACATTGACCATGCCATTGATATTTTTCAAGCCACATTCATCACTGACTGGAAGAGATGAAAACGCATCATGGAGCAATAATAGTGACATGCGGGCATGCTATTTTTTCAATTTTACATGGCCATGAATAGTCTGCACACGTATGGTTAAGTGCTAGGAATGATCACCAACATCCTACCAATCAAACTATCATATTCGGTATATCTCTAACGTTGAAAATGAGGACCAATATGTAAGTAATTGAAGCCCACGGGATGATCCCTGTATTGGGGTAATTAGAGTAAGGTAGAATATGTCAATAGAAAAATGATCAACCATTCACCTCAAAGAGAAACATTCATTTTAAGCTTAGAGGGTGAGCATTTTGAGCCCCAATTTAAAGGTTCCTTCTATACTAGAGAAACATATTCATTTTCAACCAAGAAAGCAAAAATGACATCACCACTAGTCAAGAGAAGCATAGAGTTCATAAAAGTTTTGGGCATATGGCATATAAACGTGTACTAATTTCATGCTCAAATTACTTTATTTTTATGGGTAACTTCATGCTTAAATATTTTAAGCCTAGTGGTTTGTTCTGGCTTAGTTGCCTCATCAACTCTCAAAAGGAAAATAAATTGAAAACTCTCACCTTCAGAGTCCAAATCTTGATAAACTCTTGCCTCTGAATTTCAGAATTGGAAAATGGATGCAAGAAGTGAACCTCTTGAGGAGTAAAGAATCTTCTGGCAAATGATAATACCCTGCTTCTCAACTGTCTATGTTTTTCCTCAACATCAACGCCAACCTGCGATAGAAGGAAACCACCACTCAACAAAAAGTTTGTCTTAAAACAATAGCATCTAAGTGAAATGATATACAACAACACACAACAACAACAACATTTAATCCCAAACTAGTTGGGGTAGGCTAGAAATGAAACTCTAAGGAGTCACGGTTCAGGCACGTGAATCGTCTTTTTTCTACGCGTTTCTATCCAATACAAATTCCCGAGTAACATTCCAATATTTTAGATCTCTTTTGACTGTTTCCTCCCAAGTCAATCGTGGTCTACATCTTCCTTTTTTTGTGTCTTCGATCTGATTCAATACTCCTATTCTTATAGGTGTCTCCATAGATCTTCTTTATACATGTCCAAACCATCTCAGTCTGTATTGTATAACTTTCTCTTCCACTGGAGCAACTCCAACTCTCTCACGAATCTCCATTTCTAATCCGATCCATTCGCGTATGGCCACACATCCACCTCAACATACTCATTTCAGATACACTCATCTTTTGTATATGTTGTCTTTTAGTGACCCAACATTCCGCACCATATAGCATTGCAGGTAATATTGCAGTTCTATAAAATTTTCCTTTTAACTTAAGTGGAATTTTCTTGTCACATAAGACACCTGAGGTTTGTCGTCATTTCATTCATCATGCTCTAATCCTATGATTAACATCTTCATCGATCTCCCATCGTTTTGAAGTATTAATCCAAGATATATAAAAATATATTTTCTACGCACCACTTGCCCATCTAATATAATCTCCTCTTCCTCGGTATTAATGGTACTGAAACAACACTTCATATATTCAGTTTTAAATCTACTTAGTTTAAAACTTTTTTGTTTCTAAAGTCTTTCTCCACAACTCTAGTTTTCTCCCCACACCTACCATACTCTCGTCAAAGGAGAACTTGTTTCTGTTTAGATCTAAGTGAAATGATATAGCAAATAAAATTCACATAAAGAATAATGCAATCTGAGACACATCTGTGAGTACCGGTTTATCAACAGCCAGACCACACGCAATTAAAGATGTATGTGAAACAATAAAGTGCAGGGGGGAGAGCTTGTGTTACCACCAAGCCATTTGACCTATTGCACATAATAGATAAAATCATGATTTATTTGAAGTGAGTTTACAGGAGGATAAGTGCACGATTCAAATCAAAATAGCCACTTAGGCATACACTACCTCTGGCTTTCCAAATATATTCTTCCTAAACTTCAGAGATCTCGGACTTATTTCACAATTCGTATCTGATCTAATAGAGCATAGAAAACTATTAGTAAACACACAAGCAAACAAGAGACTACTTATCCTTATATGAACTTGTCATATTTTAAAGTAAAATTTCTTCACTAATAAACAACTAATCTAACTCCAAATATTCAAATATTTTGGGGTCAACAATATCGGATAGAAAAGGAGAACTTGTTTCTTGTGACATAATACAGCAAAGTTCTAGTAACAACGGAGACAAAGCAAGTATATCTCCATATTGCAACCTCCTATATATAGACATTTATATCTTAACATTGCAAGCTAACATATATATATATATACAGCACACTGAAACAAATTAAAAGCTTTTGTTTCTATTTTTGTCTTGTTTGTAACTAAGTATTATAAATTATATTTTACATATTATTTTTTCCAAATTAGGAAAAAAAAGTAACTCCACGGTACTTGGTGGTATGCATTTGAGAAAGCAAAATTCTTGCAATTTATGATTTTCTTGGGATGAAAACTGAAGTTTACTAACAAATTAGTCCAAAAACAATGAAATACAAATTGATCGATCACACCCTCTGCCATGTAATAGCAAAAAAAAAATGTTCTATGCAAATGCTAAAAATATCCAATGTGAAAACGTATTTGCTACTTCACCTTTATACTCCTAGGAAAAAACCGTTTATTGTAGGTCGTTTGCATTTTTGTCCTTGTATGATACACATGTAGAAGAGACAGAAGCAAGGTCTTACATCTAGAAATGGTGTTGTGAACCAAAGCGCGAGCCAATATAGAATTTTTTCGAAGCTCCTCCCCACTCATACCTAAGGCGTTTTCTCTCTCCTGCGAAGAAAGGTCTTGATACTTATCGAGCAAACGAGAATTTGTTACGTCATCTGGTCTGATATACCAGAAATGTGTTTCCCTGCATAAGATATTGGGTTTTTTATATATACGTAAGAAGATAAGACCATGATTTACTTTCATATCTCTTTGATGCAAACGGTCAATCACAGAGCTCAAGAAACAACAAGCTTACATGTAAATGCAAGACTAACCGCATTTCGCCAAGCCCTAGGTGCTAGGAAAACTTATATAGGAGACTGGACAACATTTCTTCGGGCATACATGACAACATAGTATCAGATCAATGCTAAAGGAGATGGGAAATTCAGGACCCAAAAACGATTGGCAGTGATAGAGACAAGATTAAGATAGGGATTATTTGATGCAAATTCTAAAAGGTTAACTAATCAGGTTAAACTCTACCGAAGAAATATAAAAAAGGGTAGTTGATTAACATCATTTCATGCTCATATTTGTATCTTATATCCGTTATCTTAAACCTAAGCAATGCTACGTGACGAGTTTTATGTTTAGTTTTCAGGAATAAAGAGGTTTGAAAAAAAGAACAATGAAAGGACCCAAAAGCAGGAAAAAATGACTTAATTGTGAGACCTAGGGACTGAGATGCAATGGAGAAGGACCTGATCGTAAGACCGAAGGACCTAAGAGCAAAACAGGAAACTTCACACCATCATGGGGAGTATTTTGGCAATTCGATTCGGGTCGGAGCTCCAACAGACCAAGTAGATGCATCCAAGACCAAGAAACACTTCCAGCAAAGCCCAACAGAAAACCCAGACGGATCTGGGCTTTATAGGCCGCCAATTGGCGGTCTGGATCATGCCAGATCCACCCAAACTTCTCCTGGACTTGTATTAATGTTCGTTTAGGCTATTTTTGGTATTGGTTTAGTCCCACATCGGGAGATTGTCCCGGATTAGCTTTTTCCATGCTTATAAATAGAACTCTTCACCTCCCATTGTATCAATCTCTCTCTTTGGTGGCATCTTCCCTACTAAGAGTGAATCCTTGAAGCAAAACTCTGGTGGAGGAAGAGCTGCTTGTAATTTGAGTGAGTTAATAATAGATGTTTTCTTTAGCTTGTTAATTCTTGCTTAGTTGATTTCCTTTTATGTGTTTGCTTTATTGTTTGTTTTGTTTTATGTTTCTTTAATAATTCTTGCCTTCTTAGTTAACTTTCATTTCAGTATTATGCTTTCTTTTGTTAATATAGTTAGTGTAACGAGTAGTGAGTAGTTTCATCCCCATTTGGGGGTGGAGAAATATGTGATATAAACATGTAGTGTATTAAGTGTGTGTTATCTTAATCCCTTGAGCTTTAAATGATTTCTATAACCATCTAATGTGTCTCCACTCTTATCTTTGATATGCTAATGCTCTTGAATGAAGCTTAGCTTATGCTTTGATTAGTGGATCTATTTTATGGGGAATGATAAGGTTAGGATATGGATAGGAATTAATATTCGAAACACAAGTTGTAGTGTATGAACTTTTGTGCCTTTACCTTGGTTAATGTCTTGTATGTTTTAATGATGTAGTGAAATCTTAATTCATTTAGAGGCATAGTAGGGTCGAGTCTTTATACTTGAGTTCATTTAAGTTCATTCCAATTATTGTCTTGTATGTTTTAATGATGTAGTGAAATCTTAATTCATGTAGAGGCAAAGTTGGATGTAGTTTTATGATTTCATGCACTACATGTTGTGAGGAGCTTAATTACACACACACATCTTTATATTCACATCATTTCTCTACCCCCTTTGGGGTTTAGTTTTTCTTGCTTCTTGTCCATTTCCATTTGCATCTTAGTGTAGTTTGGTTTAATCAATACATCATTTTTCTCCTTCTTTTACCTCTCGCCTTCGAACAAACCAAGTGTCGACACACCTCCCAGTGGACGACCCGTATTTGCCACCGCTCCAACACGGTCGTGCCCTTGCGGTTAAATATAAAACGATCAATCAGTAGCTAATGCTAAGTGATGGTTGGGTTTTGACATTATAGGACAGAATTATTTGGAAGTTTTCAGAACGCACGTCATAGAACCCAATCAGATGGGCGACGAAGCCCTAAGGGATGGATTGGTTCGATAAATTGTTAATCAGCATTTCACCAATATTTTTGTATGAATATGCAACTCCTCTATTTTAATGGTGATATTCACAATTTGAAAGTCACATTTTGATTCTCGAAAGGCAAGAATCAAATGGGATTTACAAGTTACATCCAAAAGCTTAGAATCTTCATGCTATTATTCCCGTACGTTCAGGGTACTAATTATAAGAATTTGTAAGACATCTGGTTATAAAATGTGGTCCCAGACGGACCCTAAGCCAATGGTTGCTATCTTTCATGACTATGAACGGTTAAACCGATCCAGTCCTAGCGAAAATCCCGAAAGGAAAGGGGAAAAATAAAACGTAACCGAACAAGTCATTATCTAAACCCTAAAACCTCCAAAAATAATAATTAAAGGAAATGAGGTTGGAAGGCGAACTTAAGAAGACCTTGGATATGGAAGCGACATTGGAAGCAAAGAATAAGCAGAGGGCGGCGAGAGGAAGCTTCTGGAAGGGAGAACGTGGTTCGACAGCATCAGCAGTCTCATCGGTCGTAGAAATGGCAACATCGAAGGACGCTGCTTGGAATCGCGCACGCCCCAAATTCAACCTAAGCGGGAGCCACCGAAATGTGCCACCGAGAAGAGATGGTTAAATTGTGGAACGGATACATCTCTTTCGTAGTAATTGACAAAGTATTTTATTATTATTTACTGTTTTCTATGTGTTTTAATTATTTTCATGCCGAACTGCTTTGGTCATTTTAAATTCAGATAAATATAAAAAAATCAATTTCAATTTTTATCCCACCCACGTTTGTCTTTACGTCTTTAAGACCACGCTGTTTCTTTTCCCACTTATGGGTCAATTTTGATGTTTTCTCCTCAAAACTACTATCTCCGGTATTCTTTTTAATTTGTATTGAAATATCTAGATACAAATGTTAACTACAGTTTGTCCATTTGAACTATGTCTCGATTTCACTTTGTCTCATTCAACTTTAAAATGTGACAATCGTTTTCTTTATACTTTCGTTTTGTAACACTTTATCCACTCTCGAGCCAAACTTTAAGAATCTGTTGTTTTATGGGGGGAAATTGTGTTGTTTGAGTAAAGCACTCTTAATTATAACGTTATGTTAAAGTTTCGATTAAATTGAATATCTGATTTAGTTGGAATTTGAGTTAGATTCCTAGTCAATCGGACCCACATTAGGGGGTCGTGCACAAGGATTCCAAGGGAAAATAAACCAAATCCCCTCCCCAAGAAAGTGTGGGAAAATCTCAATCTTAGAACTCTAACTCATTTTCATTTCTCCAGCAACGCCCTTCACCCTCTCTGACTACCTCCGGCGACCTCTCATTCGGTCACCTCCGGCAACCCCTTTTCAGATGACACCCCCTCCAATGTTTGTGCACAAGAATCAAGTGATGGTCGGAGGGGATTTTGCCGGAGGTGGTCGGAAAAAGGGTCGCCAGAGGTGGTCGGAAAAGGCATCGCTGGAAGTAGCCGGAAAAAGCATCGCTAGAGGTGGCGTGGGACTGTCCCATCCCTCCATGGGATAGACACGTCCCTAAATTTAGCTAACATGCACAAACAACATAATTTGAATTCCATCATATTCCAGTTACTTGCATAAACAATAGAATTTTAATTCCGTTGAATTTTATTTTCCATTGATTTCCATTTGACTCCCAGAATCCACTATTCTACCTGCTTCTTGTGAACAAACAACCTCTTTGTTTCATTTGAAAAGAAAAACTCACTTTCTTGTTTCAAATGTCTCTAGCCCTTACCCACGACAAAACTCATATTCTTCAACGTCTACCCTCAATCGAAACCCACACCCCTCTCTCTTCCCTCCACATCTCCCATATTCCCTCTTCTCTCCTCCCTTTGTCCTACCCTTCTTATACCTCCACCGCAACATAAATCCACACTGACGACTCACAATCATACTCTCCTCCCTGCACATTGCCATTTCTCCCCTCCTGCCACTTCTGTACCCTTCTCCAAACTCTACCTCAACATTCCAATCGATATATGAAATAGAGTCATTTGCGGAAAAGATAAATTTTGATTTCCAGATGATCGATGTGTTAGGATCGATGACCCTCTAATCACAAGATAAATGTAGAATTAAAACGTTAAGTAAAGGATTAATGAAAAGAACAAGGAAACTACAAAATGACACCGGAGAGTTAGAGAGGTTTGCCATCGACCTAGTCCTAGTCCTCCTCGCAAGCCTCGCTCGATCCTCTGGGTCCCGCTTACGATTCTCCGTTCTGGGCTGAAATCAACGCCTTCTACTGTAGGATTTTGTGCCCTTATGTATGTATATATTTTAAATTTTTTATACATGCATACAAAATCGATTTCCATATTTTCGACGATTTCATGTACATTATTTTATTTTTATTCTAATATCATGTAATATACATATATATTAAAATAAAGAGAAGATGATCATACCCAAAGGTTCTCTAAAACCTTTATGAAGACCTGGAGTTGCGTTGCCGTTAAATCGTCTATCAATTCGCCTACAAGTGTTCACCAAACTTTAAACAAGATTAGAGAGAAAGGAGCTAGTCAATCAATCTCTAAATCAAGGTTAGAATCTAGCTAATAACCCCTCTAAAACTTCTAAGAATTTAATATCAAAAAACTTGAATAATTAAGAGAATTTTCGGATGGATTAATGAGGTGATTAGGGAGAGAGCGAATTTTTGCATTAGCGTTAACAAAGAAGGGAGGATGAACATATTTATAGGATTTCCTCTAGCTCACATCATGTGCAAACCACTTACACATGATCCCTTATTAATCTCTCCACTAAATCACATCATGTGCAAACCACTTACACATGATCTCTTGTTTACATCTCAACTAAACCACGTCATGTGCAAACCACTTTGCACATGATCTCTTGTTTATTTTGCCACATCATCATCTCATAACTACCTTTGACCAATGTGGATTAAATCCAACAATTAATTAGTAAAAATTCTCTTCTTAATATATGCAAAAACCTGGTCAAATGGTTGGACCATTTTTCACTGTTTTTGAATCCACCAAATTTTGGATTAATATCCAACAAAAGTTGGACTTTGGGGTTTTAGCAAACTAATATGTTATAAAGTTGTAGATCACATTATATCATGTGATATATTATCATATATAATTTCAAAATATTATACCCCATAATATATATACATCTCATACAAATTTATTTATTATTATAACCATGTCGTTTTTACGACATATTGATTTTACTATTTTACCATATGTATATTATTTCATAACACATGAAACTTAATACATCATATAAAATATAAAATCATATTTCTTGTTTCCCAGTTTTGTGGTGTGACCTAAAGGAGGATCTAAGTTATGTTGGCAATGATATAAAATGTTTTATATCATAAACTATAAGCGGTATCTAGCTAGACATTATAGTTACCCAAATAACGAAGATGTTTTGCTCACTCAAACTAAACATGATCCACTTAGTGATATGTCAAATATCACTTGTGTTTATCCCTTACCTCATGATAGTAAGAATATTATACAACGTAGAAATGTGTCACCTTTGTATTATAAATATGTAACTTAACACAAGTCACATTGTGCACATTATAATTTCGCTTAACCAAGGGGCTCACTAATATCATTACTCAAGTAAAGATAGACAATGATAATCCTTTGACGAACTATCTTTTCCAGCATAAGTCATACTTAACCAACTATTGCATTTATCACTATACTCAATGATAGCTTTTGACAATAATCAAATTAAATACTTCCCATGTGAAAAGACATAAGTCTCATATCTTAGGATTCAAGACA
Organism: Triglochin maritima; assembly: GCA_963682175.1. NCBI lineage: Eukaryota > Viridiplantae > Streptophyta > Magnoliopsida > Alismatales > Juncaginaceae > Triglochin > Triglochin maritima. The sequence goes on along the minus strand of OY821773.1, from coordinate 34,489,822 downwards.
CAATGAAAATATTAATGACACATAACACAATTCCATAATGTTTCACTTGCTAGGTCTATTCAATATATAAAAGTAATCATTTTCCTCTTTTATATACTTGTGTCGTTAAATATTTGTAGAGCTACAACATTTTTTAACCAACACGATAATTTTATCTCGGTAATTAAAGTTCCATGTCAATTACCATTATTGTGAATAACTTTTAATTTATGTAAACCATTTTCTTTTAAAGCTCTACAGTTAAGGACCAAGAGCATCTTCCTTAACACTTCTAAAATACGAATACAATAATCAAGGAACCAATCATATTTTGACGCATCATCATTCTTTAACCTTGTTTAACCGAATTGGAACAAATCAAACCCATGATCAAAGAAATTCTCTTATTAATTCAGGCAAAACCGTGCTAAAATGGTCGATCGAAATTACCAACCGTTCGACCGATTGGCTAATGAACGACACTTTTGGTCAGACTGTTCTCCCAGTCGGTAGACCGAATCCTTACCAAGAAAGCTCCTGATAATTTCGGTCGAACCACTGAAGGATTTCGTGTCCACATGTATGTATATATTTAAAAAAAATTAATACAACATACAAGATCGATTTCATATTTTCAACAATTTTTATGTACATAACTTTGTGTTTTATTCTAATATCATGCAACCCTACATTTATTAAAATAAACCACAAAGGTAGAATCATACCTAAAGATTCTCTAAAACCTTTTCGAAGATTCGGAGTCGCGTTGCCCGTTGAATCGTCCACGGAATTGCCTCCGAGTGTTTACCAAACTCTAAACAAGATTAGAGAGAAAAGAGCTAGCCAATCAATCTCTTACAAGGTTTAGAATCTAGCTAATAGCCCCTCTTTAAGCTCCTGAGATTCTTATCTCTAAAACTTAAATTTACTAAGAGATTTTTGTGGTGATTAGGGAGAGATTAATGAGAGAAAGAATTTTTACATTAGTATTAAACAAGTAGGAGTAGGGGTCCTTTTATAGTCTCCCAAAACATCCTTATCAATAATTATTCCTTAGCCATGATCTCTTGTTTATTTTCTCCTAAAATTAATCTTAATTTCCACCTAAGCACCCACAAAAAATGTTTTAATTAAATCTGGAATTAATCCAGCCATGATCTAATTAATCTCTTAATAATTCAGGCAGAATCATTCTTGTTCGGTGGACCGAGTATTATTCGGTCAACCGAACCATTCGGTTATTACACGTGTTCGGTGCACCGTGAGCTAGACGGTCGACCGAATCCGTATGAGAAAAATTCCCTGGAAGAATTCGGACGAACCACGTCTTTTACTCGGTCGATCGTTGACCCACCAGAATCGCTCCTGGGACATAGTCATCAGATGCACACTCGGTTAACCGAATCCGATTGTCCAGGCCCTCCAAACAATTTCGGTCAACAAATTGCGCTTACCCTTTCCCTATTCGGTTAACCGATCCGAAGATACTCCGGTCGACTAAACCATGAACGGTTCACCGTGTTTGACCCCGATTTTGCCTTTGTCAAATTGTGGATTTATTTCCAACAAAATTTGATCTTTTGGGGTGTTTAGCAAATTCACATCTCATGTAATATATTATCCTATGTAATATTAAATTATTACACCCCATAATATATACACCTCATATGAATTTATTATGATTCTAATTATGTCAATTCTCATGACATATTGATTTTATTCATTCACCACATGTGTCTTATTTTCACATGAAACCCGACACATCATATGAACTTAAAATCAAACCTCTTGTTTCCCAGTTTTGTGGTGTGACCTATAGGAGGATCTAAGTCAAATTGGCAGTGATATTAAACACTTAATATCTCAGACTATAAGCGGTATCTAGCTACACATTATAGTCACCCAATTAGCATAGATGATTTTGTTCCACCCGAACCAAAACATGATCCATTTAGTGATGTAACTGCACCACTTGTGTATGTCTCTTGCCTCATGATATTAAGAATATATACAAAGTAGAAATGTGTCACCTTTGTATTATATTCATTTCTTGATCTCTCTAAGCTAATTATAACTATGTCACTTAACTCAAGTTACATTGTGCACATTATAATTTTGCTTTATCAAGGGGCCCACTAATATCATCACTCAATTAAGATGGGCAATGATAATCATTTGACTAGCTATCTTTTCCAGCACAAGTCATGTTCAACCAACTATCACCTTTATCAATATAATCATTGATAGCTTTTGGCGATAATCAAATTAAGCACTTCTTGAGTGAAAAGATATAAGTCTCATATCTTAGGATCCAAGATACAGTAAAACATTAATGACACGAAACACAATTCCATAATGTTTTACTTGTTATGTCTATTCAATATATAAAAGTAATCTTTTCCTCTTTTATATACTCGTGTCATCAATTATTTGTAGAGCTACAACAATCGATGACCAACACGACAATCTTATCTCAGTAATTAATGTTCCATATTAATTGCCATGATTGTGAATAACTTTTGATTTATGTAAACCATTATCTTTTAGAGCTCTACGGTTAAGGACCAACCGCCTCTTCTTTAACAGTTCCAAAAGACGAATATCATAATCAAGGAACAAAATGTTTGTACATCCAATTCATAACAATTGACATATAAAAGTAAAACTTTTAGAACACATTCCCTTCAACCACAACTCACACTAGTCAACCGTTTCACAATAATAAAAAATTCATGTTATTTTCAGTCTAATCACGCGTCCAACTGGTTGACCGTTTCCGAATTTAAAGGTTATTGTTAAATTCGGTCGACCGGTTCCCGAAAAACGTTCGACCGTTTTTAGCTATTTTTGCCTTTATCAAATTTTGGATAAATATCCAACAAAATCTGATATTTGGGTTTTAGCAAATTTATATTTTATAATGTTACGAACTATATTATACTATGCAATATATTATCATATATAATGTTAAACATTATACCCCCATAATATATTTGCAATGATATAAAATTCTATTTATCATAAACTATAAGCGGTATGTAGCTACACATTATAGTTACCCAAATAACAAAGATGTTTTGCTCACTCGAACTAAACACGATCCATTTAGTGATATCTCTCTATCCCTTGCCTCATGAAATTGAGAATATTATACAAAGTAGAAATGTGTCATTTTTGTATTATATATTCATTTCTTGATCTCTCAAGCTAATTATAAATATGTAACTATACACACGTTATATTGTGCACATTATAATTTTGCTTTGTCAAGGGGCCTAGCAATATCATAACTCAAGTCAAGAGGGGCAATAATAATCTTTTGACATATCACCTTTTACATCCTAAGTTATGTATAACCAACTAATACATTTAGCATTATACGCATTGATAGCTTTTTAAAATAATCAAATCATACACTCCTTATGTGAAAACACAATGAAACATTAATGACATAAACACAATTCCATAATGTTTCATTTGTCTGGTCAATTCAATATACGAAAGAAACATTTTCTATTTCATATACTCATGTTATTAAATAGTTGTAGAGGTACAATATCTCTTTTAGCCAACACGACAATCTTAACCCGGTAATCAATGTCCCATGTTAATTACCATGATTGTGAATTACTTTTGATTTATGTAAACCATTATCTTTTAGAGCTCTACGGTTAAGGACCAAGAGTCTCTTCTTTAACACTTCCAAAAGACGAATACATTAATCAATGAATAAAATGTTCAATACATTCAATTCATAATAAAAGACATTTAAAAGTAAAACTTTTAGAACACATTCCTTTAACTAACTTGAGCACACTTGGAGATTGTTATTAGAATGAATTTGCAAGTTGTGAAGTTTGCCTTTGAGTGTAGGAATATGAGAACTTGAAGATGTAGAGGATTTGGCTTTGAGTATGGATCAATAGGGATTGTTCAAGAGTTCTAACACTAAGATATGAGACCCTATTTATAAGTGATTAGTAGCATATCGTGCATCATATTCATGATATATATCATTTATTTTACCCTAAATATTGTGCTACTAGAGTGGTTGTTGAAGTGTTTCAGGAGTTAGGTAATAAAGAATAGGAAGGGAGAAAAAAGACTTAAATGTAATAAGAATGGATTTAATTAAAGACTTCTGGACCCATTTGTAATGTACAAGGAACTGGATGGCAAATCAGGAGGACCCAAGTGAAAACCCGGAGGGACCTGGTGGTAAAGAACAAAATGTTGTGCCACATGACTTGAATCATATCAGTATTTCTCCAATTAAAACCAAATCAGGTCAAGATAGTGGACCAGAGCTTCACCACAGGTGCCAATCAAAGAAAAACAACATTAGCCAAAATTTCAACCTGATCGGACCTACTTGATCCGCCACTGAAGGATCAAATGGTCCACAGGTTCTCAAACTTTGGTCGTGGGTCGGTTATTCGGGTCAGAGCATTCTAGGACCATCAGATGTGATTTAGAGTCGTCTGATTATTTCCAGATGAATCCTAACCATGTATTTGTAGGATTTCGTGCCCCTTTGTATGTATATATTTTAAAATATTATACATGCATAAAAGATCGATTTTCATATTTTCAATGATTTCATGTACATTGTTTTATATTTATTCTAATATCATATAATCTACATATATATTAAAACAAATATAAGAGAATGATACTCAAAGGTTCTCTAAAACCTTTATGAAGATCCGGAGCTGCATCGCATGTCGAATCGCCCGTTGATTCGCCTTCAAGTGTTCACCAAACTCTAAACAAGATTAGAGAGAAATGAGCTACCCAATTAAATCTCTAAATCAAGCTTAGAATCTAGCTACTAACCCCTTTAAAACTCCTTGAGAATTTAATCTCCAAAAGCTCGAAATAATTAAGAGAAATTCGGATGGATTAGTGGAGAGGTTAGGGAGAGAGAATATTTTTGCATTAACTTAAACAAGTAGGGAGAGAAAACCTATTTATAGATTCTCCCAACACCCACATCATGGGCTACCCATTAACCCATGATCTCTTGCTTTTCTCACTCTTAAACTAATCACAAATTGACACATAATCACATCATCCACGTTTGACCACAATCAGAATAAATTCAACCTATGATCAACATTAATCTTTTAATAATTCTAGGCAGAATCGTGTCCACCGGTCGACCGAAATTAACGAATTGGTGGACCGATGGGCAACGTTTTGTGGCTTCGGTTGGACCATGAAACTAGACGATCGACCAATCAAGCACTATAAAAGTTATTGTGATTTTTCGATCGGACGGTGCATCGAGTCGATCGAACGATTCTCTTTTAAATTTTCTCATGATAATTTCGGTCGAATCACGACCTCCACCGGTCGACTGTTCATTACCAGGAAAAAATTCATGTTAATTTTCGTCGAACCAGGCATCCATCCGGCCGATCTATTCCTATCAAAAAAATTCCTGATAATTCTGGTTGACCGGTTCCCGAAAAATGTTCGACCGTTTTCTCCAATTTTTGCCTTTACCAAATTTTGGATTTATATCCAACAAAATTTGATCTTTGGGGTTTTTAGCAAATTCACATATCATGTAATATATTATCATATCTAAAGTTAAAACATTACCCCCATAATACACACATCTCAGGTGAATTCATTTATGATTCTAATTATGTCAATTTTCATGACATATTGATTTTATCGATTCACCACATGTATCCCATTTCATATGAAACCCGATACATCCTATGAACACAAATCAAGCTTCTTGTTTCCCAGTTTTATGGTGTGACCTATAGGAGTATCTAAGCTATATTGGTAATGATATTAAACATTTAATATCACAAACTACAAGTGGTATATGTTAGGATCTATGGCCCTCTAATTGATAGATAAATGCGGAATTAAAAATAATAATCGAAGGATTAAGGAAGAGACAATTGCAAACCACAAATTCATCGACACCGGAATTTAGAGAGGTTCGACACCCACACTCGGGTCCTAGTCCTTCTCGCAAGCCTCGCTCGATCCCCCGAGCCTCGCATACGGTTTCACTAACTGATCTCCGTTCCAATCCGAGATCAACGGAAATTTACAACACCGAGCCTCGCAAACAACCTCGCCTCGCTCGTGTCTCCTCTCACAACCCGAGAGGGAGCTTCCTCGAAGCTTTACAACTTGGTGATTCTTGAATAAGGAATTGGAATCGCAATCTAACTAACACTCTATACTTGAGCACACTTGGATATTGATATGGAATTGGATATGCAAGTGGTGAAGTTTAGGCTTGAGTGTTGTGGATTGAGAGCTTGAAGATGGAGAGGATTTGGCTTTGAGTATTGGATAGATAGAAAGTGTTCAAGATCACCAAAACCAACAAATGAGGTCCTATTTATAAGCCTTCAAGCTCAACTAGCCATTTGGGAGTTGGTGGGGGAAATGGACCAATAGGATTGCAAGATGTGACTTATCTCGGACAGAAATCACGGAATATTCGGTCGACCATTATCCAAATGGTAGTCCGACGAATTGGTCTGAATTAAGAACTCGGTTGAACGATTATGTATCGGATCACCGTTCACCAACCTCCAGTAGCTTTTATCTATTTAGCCCTAATTAAGTTCGGTTAACCGAAGTCCATTCGGTTCATCGTTATATGGTGGACAGTAGAATTGGTTGGGCTCTGATCTACTCAAGTTCGGTTGACCATGTACACTTTGGTAGATCACAGTTAGCGTGGGTTTTATGTTGACATTGAGTGGGAAATTGGTTTATCAATTACGGTCAAGTGCCACGTGTAAATAGTCATTGGGCTTCTAATGCCAATAAGGAATCGGTTGACCAATAGGTATTCGGTCGTTCGAAATGGGACAAGTCAATTGGGCTCTACGGACTCAATTCGAAAGCGACTGTTGGGGCAAAGTCCAAAACCGGTCCAGGGATATTCGGTCGACCGAAGGTGGTTCAGTCTTCCGTTGGGGCAATTCCAGAGAACACCTAAGTTTTACTAGTGGGAAGTATTAGGGTATCCGAAAGGTGTTCGGTGGACCGAACTAGACAGGATTCGGTTGACCGAAATAGGTTTGGTTTACCGATGAATGACAGGACAGAATCCTAGTGCTCAAGTTTACATAAAACCTTATGGACTCAATAAATACAAAGTTACATGTGTTAGTCCAAAGCTTTACAAGTCTTGAGTCCTTATCTCTTTGTCCCAATGCTCATTTCCTTGATTGTCTTGATCAACCTATTAAGATGATTGCAAGTATACAAATATATATGCAATGCATGTAATCATGTTTGCTCACTTTGATTGATTAAGATTAGTTTAATTAATCATTGAAATTAATATAGATTAAGGCAAAAAAGCCAACAGTATCTAGCTACACATTATAGTTAGCTAATTAGCATAGATGTATTATTCACTCGAACTAAACACGATCCATTTAGTAATGTAAGAACATCACTTGTGTCTATCCCTTGCCTCATAATATTAAGAGTATTATACAAAGTAGAAATGTGTCACCTTTGTATTATATACTCATTTCTTAATCTCTTAAGCTAATTATAAATATGTAACTTAACACAAGTAACATTGTGCACGTTATAATTTTGTTTTATCAATGGGCCCACTAATATCATCACTTAAGCTAAGATGGGCAATGATAATCTTTTGACTAACTATTTTTTCCAGCATAAGTCATGTTCAACAAACTATTGCCTTTATCACTGATTAGTAACATATCATTCATCATATTCATGCTATATATCGTTTATTTTACCCCAATATTGTGTTACTCGAGTTATTGTTGTAGTGTTTCAGGTGTTAGGTAATAAAGAAGAGAAAATGGAACAACAAGAACCTGTATGCAACAAGAATGGACTGAATTGAAGACTTCTAGACTAATTTGTAATATAGAAGGACTGGATCGCAATCAGGAAGGACCCAAGTAAAAATCCGGAGGGACCTGATTGTGAAATGCAAACTATTATGACACATGACTTGAACAAGATCAGTATTTCACCAATTAAACTCAAATCAATTCAAGACAGTGGACCAGGGCTTCACCCAACGTGCAAAACACAACATTGAAGCTCCTAAAAGAAATAAGGACCGATCGGCACAAACAATCCACCACCGGCGGATCATTTTGCTCCTATTGATCCCCAATTTCTCTTGTGGCTCGGACTTGATTAATTGGGTGCAACAGATTATAGAGAAAGTTATTACAGTCGTTGGATTTCTCCCAGATCTATCCAAACCCTTATTTCTTCTATAAATATCATTGCAATCCCTCCTCTCCACCTCTTCTTCCTCCTTCCCCCAATAGAGTAGGTTTTAGTTTCCTATTTTAGTAATGTAATGAGGGGGTTGGAGAGGAGCAAACCTTGTATTTTTATTTCTTAATCTACTTAAGTTCTTGTTCTTTATGTTGATGTTTTCCATTTTATGCAATTTCCTTTGTGTTTGATGTTTGTTTAATCTAGTGTTCTTCCTTTTCCCTTACATGTTATTTTTATGCTCTCTTTAGTATAGAGATGACTAGAGAGTAGTGATGCATTGCATACATTGCATCATATGTCTTTCATTTAGATTGCTTTTATATCAATAAATGCTACTAAGGTATGTGTTTAGTCTTATTTACAGAATACAGGGACCTGAATGCAATTTACCCACATCCCGAGCATAAATGCGTGCAAAAGACTCATTTCTATCATAAAGACCAAGCTCAAGATTATCGGGTTTCAAATGGAAATGTATCTAAGCATAAAAGCATTCAAGTCCTAATTACAAAAAGAACAAGGACTTAAGCACAAAAGTAGCCGGGGACTTAATTGCAAAAGGACAAGGACCTAATTGCAATTCACGAGTAGCTTTTATTATCTTGGAGAAAATCTAAAGAAAAATCAATGTGAATCTCCAAATATATGAAGGAATTAATCCGGAGCTCAAAAGAATGGAAAGAATCAATCCAGACGCGTAAAGGAGGATCAAATCATACCATAAACATTCAACCAAAATCTGGACCAAATCAGAGCATGATGTGCGGCGATTCCGCCGCATATCACACATACCATGCGGCGATTCCGCCGCCCCCTAGTCGATCCATGTGCTCCAATTTTGTCCAGTCGTGTCTGGACACGTGTACTCTCCAATTCTATACTTAGGTCTCTTGTAACAACTATAAATAGCCCCGAGAACGATGTTAGAAGGGTCCTTGGCCTTAGACCTAGTTTTTAGTTGTTGTTTTTATTTGTCTTTATTTTAGTAATAAAATTCTGTCTTTTATTTCTTGTTTTTACTTTTCTTTTGTAATGCCTCTAGGACCCCTTCTTCCTCCCTCCATGAGTTTCTAACTCTTTCCAAAGGGTGGGGGTGACGGATTTAGGGTGATGAGAAGAGAATAAAAGTTATTATTTTAATTTCGTATTAGTATGTTTTGATTACTTGAGTTTATGTTAAATCATTTATCATGTAATGCTTTATAACTAATGTGATTTATTATAAGTTTCAGAATTCTCTAATCTAAACTTTAAATCTAAACCTCCACCCAACGGAATTCACTTCTTTGTTCTTGTTTTAGTTTTATTTGTTCTTGTTTCTTGCTTTAGATAATAAAAACCAAAAATCTCAAAAAACCCAATTTATTCTTCTCTCCTTCTTTCCCCCAATCGAAATCACACTAATAACAGAATCTCTCCCTCCTTGTGTTCGACCCGTATTTGCCACGTCTTCATTGACACCGTGCACTTGCGGTATAAATTTAATTCTCATCAAGTAGTCCATCCCTATTAGGGGGTGGAGGAGAAAGTGTTGTGATTATGTGATGTATTAGTGTGTGTTAATTCAATCCTTTGAGCGTTACATGATTTCCACAACCATCTAATGAGATTTCACTCTTATCTTTGATGTGTTAATGCTCTTGAGTGATGCTTAGCACATGCTTTGATTAGTGGGCCTATTTTATGGGGAATGATGAAGTTAGGATAATGATGGAGTGGAAGAATGAAACATAACATTGGGGCATGTGCTCTTGTTGGACTCACCTTAAATATTGTCTTGTATGTTTTAATGATTGCGTAAATCTTATTTCATGTGGAGACATTGTGGGCTTTGGTCTTTATGCATGAGTTCATTTAGCTTCATTTCAATTATTGTCTTGTATGTTTTTATGATAATGTTTCATCTTCTTTCATGTCGAGGCAAAGTTGGATTTGGTTTCATGATTTTCATGTACTACATGCTGTGACGAGCACAAATGAACACATACTCATATTTTCGTATTCACATTCTTTCTCTACCACCTCAGGGGTTTAGTTTTGTTGTTTGTTTTCCAATTACATTCGCATTGTAGTGTAACTCCACTTGCATTCCTTTTTTTGCAAAGCAAAAGGGAGGCATAGCCTCAAAGTTTCATTGATGTGTAAACTATGATTTACAACCTACAAAAATTTTGACAATGAAAAACGCAGGGTCATGCTCTCTACATGCTCAGCCTACAAGTTACCTTGAGTCTAAGACTCATACAAACTGACCACTAAATCACTCTAGTACACTTATGCTTCTATTTCCAAGTTTCTTCAAAATCTCGGATGGCCACCGAGTCCCCAACCAAGTCCTTCATCTTCGAGCTTATGACCCATACGATATCCTTCACCAAGCACATGATGTCAGATGGACGTTTGATTTCATCGTCGATGATTCGTCTATTCCTCTCCTACCCACACTCATAGATAACGGCACTAAAGGCTAACTTCATTGCAATCACATTTACCCCGCCTCCTTCACTTGCTACAATCTCTTTGCCTCTTCGTCTAGCATGGTTCTTATGCTATTGCTCAGTCCCAACAGGTGAAGTATTCTTGTCCAAACCTCCCTTGTGAAGGGACACGTCCAGAATAGGTGTCGCATATCCTCCTCTGCTAGTACACAATGAACATTCGTGCCCAAGGTGTGTTCCCCTTGCCTTCATGAGTTTCTAGCTTGTGTGACTGTTCGGGTTAAGGTGTGCATCTGTTCGGTTTAAGTTGTGTGACTGTTCGGTTTAAGTTGTGTGTCGGTTCGGTTTAAGTTGTGGGTCTTTTCGGTTTAAGGTGTGGATCTGTTCGGTTTAAGTTGTGTGTCTGTTCGGTTTATGGTGTTGATCTGTTCGGTTTAAGTTGTGTGTCTGTTCGGTTTTTGGTGTGCATCTGTTCGGTTTAAGTTGTGTGTCTGTTCGGTTTATGGTGTGCATCTATTTGGTTTAAGGTGTGTGATTGTTCGGTTTAAGTTGTGGATCTGTTCGGTTTAAGTTGTGTGTCTGTTCGGTTTATGGTGTTTATCTGTTCGGTTTAAGATGTGTGAGTGTTCTGTTTAAGATGTGCATCTGTTCGGTTTAAGTTTTGTGATTGTTCGTTTTAAGGTGTCAATATGTTTGGTTTAAGTTGTGTGTCTGTTCGGTTTAAGTTGTGTGACTGTTCTGGTTAAGATGTGCATCTGTTCGGTTTAAGTTGTGTGCGTGTTCGGTTTAAGTGGTGTGTCGGTTCGGTTTAAGTTGAGGGTTTTTTCGGTTTAAGGTGTGGATATGTTCGGTTTAAGTTTTGTGTCTGTTCGGTTTATGGTGTGCATTTGTTCCGTTTAAGGTGTGTGTCTGTTCGGTTTAAGTTGTGTGTCTGTTTGGTTTAAGTTGTGTGTCTGTTCGGTTTATGGTGTGCCTCTGTTCGGTTTAAGGTGTGTGTCTGTTTTGTTTAAGGTGTGTGACTGTTCGGTTTAAGGTGTCGATCTGTTCGGTTTAAGTTGTGTGTCTGTTTGGTTTAAGGTGTGGATCTCTTGAAAACGAAATGGAAGAGTTTGTAATTTGTACATTTAAAAAACACAACACTAAAAAAATAGCCAAAAAAAGAGTTTGTAATTTGTACATGTAAAAATATAAACACTAAAAAAATTGGACTTCGGATCTACACACACGATCGGCGATCCCTAAGTAACATGACCGCCAATTCACCCCTGATACAGTGGATGTTATTGGGGTCCTTCTCCTTCGTCGGGTCAAGTTTTAGCATTATCCAGTATAAAACACAGGCTCCGCAATCGTTGCTCCTCGGTTGTTGTCGTTGGCTATTTTTCCTGAGGATTCTCAAGGGTCAGTCCACCTTTTGTAGATCCCTCCAGTATTCAGCAACATCCGTTGTTGCGCATTCATGTTCGCCTATGGTCTGCTCTGGATCTTCACCTTGCTCTAGCTACCTAGAGATACTGTTGAACACCAAGATCTCCTTGAACGGGTCGTGGACAACCACCAGAGTCCAATGACCTGCAGACCAGCATGGTTGTGCGATTACGGTCTCTGTTAGAGACACACCTTTTATTTTAGGGATGATAAAATCGTCAATTGCTCTGCCTTGGCCACCCACAATTCGCCTTGACTCGAATGTTGATATGCATATTAACTTTTTGTGGTGGGCGTCTTTCTTTAAGAACCGAAAGCATAGCGTTGATAGTTTGGTCGGTAATATCCATCCCAGGCATTATAAGTTCCTTCAGGTCGGTGCGTGTTAAACTACACATATCGCCTCTCCAGATCACCTCTCTATTGTCCTTGTTGGCTGCGGTCAAGTTCAATATCACGTTGACCTCATCAGCTGACAACGTTCCCATTGCAACCATGTCAACATCAGACCTTGTCCCTCCTAAGTGGACAACCAACCTATAATTCTCCTCTCTCTTTTCCCTTTTTTCTTTAGGCTCCTTTGAGCCGCTCTCTCTTTTCTCTATTGCTCTTCTTCCACCTTCTTCTTGCCCCGCTCTTCATCTTCCTTCATCTGCTGCTCGACGATGGCAGTCGAGCGTTGTCTTTTCACGCCCCAGTTTGGTTTCCTTGCCTTCCTCTCTTGTTCCTTTTCCTCTTCTTTATTCTTCTCTTCCTTCTTCCTCCCCTCCTTCTTCTTCTTCTCTTCCTCCTTCTCAACTCTCTTTCTCTCTTCTTCCTTCTTCCTCTCCTCCTCCCTCTTCTTCTCCTCCTCCTCCCTCTTCTTCTCTTCCTCCTTCTCCACTCTCTTTCTCTCTTCTTCCTTCTCCTCTTCTTCTTCCTTCTTCCTTCTTCCTCTCCTCCTCCCTCTTTCTCTCTTCCTCCTTCTCCTCCTCTCTCTTTCTCTCTTCTTCCTTCTCCTCCTCTCTCTTTCTCTCTTCTTCCTTCTCCTCCTCTCTCTTTCTCTCTTATTCTTCTTCCTTGTCCTATCTCCTCCTCTCTTCTTTCTTCTTCTCTTCCCTCTTCCTTTCTTCTTCCTTCTCCTCCTCTTTATTTAGATCTTCGTCTTTCTCCCCACCAATATTTTCACTTGTCCATGTCCCTCGAAGATATACAATTTCTTCCCTCAGCCTCCCACACTCTTCCTGGGACATCCTTAGTTCTTCCTTCAGGCCGTTCACCTCTTCTGTCGCCTTCTTAAGGGCAGCTTCGACCCTCAGCCATTTCGTCTTCACCTCACTCAGCTCCAACTCTTGGAGAAGTGGGTCACATGGAATGTTGCAGTCTGTCAGTTGGACCCTTGGCAAACTGCATGTTAAAGCTGAGCCCTTTCGAACAGGAGTTCGAACAGAACTGATAAGTTCCAGCTCCCTTTCACTCAGTGATGGAGCCACCATCAGGTCGAACTTGCCGTTGTAAATCTGAGGTAAGGTAATTCCACGTTCCTCCCATTTCCTCAGGGTTAAACGTTTCCCAAACATTTCCGTCAAACTTTTCATTCGTGGAAATGCTCCAGTTCTGGGCTCCCCCAATCTGAATTTCTCGCAAAGCCAGACCTTCAAATGGAAAAGTTCAACTGTTTAGAACGACTTAACAGACATACGTTCATATTCTATACAGACACAACTTAATTCGAACAGATAGACAACTTAATCCGAACGGACACACAACTTATGTCGAACAGACACACAACATATTCCGAACAGACACACAACTTAATCCGAACAGACACACAACTTAATCCGAACAGACCCACAACTTATTCCGAACAGACACACAACATATTCCGAACAGACACACAACTTAATCCGAACAGACACACAACTTAATCCGAACAGACCCACAACTTAAACCGAACGGACACACAACATATTCCGAACAGACAAACAATTTAATCCGAACGGACACACTACTTATTCCGAACAGACACACTACTTATTCCGAACAAACACACAACATATTCCGAACAGATACACAATTTAAACTGAACAGACACACAACTTAATCCAAACAGACACACAACTTTTTCCGAACAGACACACAACTTATTCCGAACAGACACACAACTTATTATGAACAGACACACAACATATTCCAAACAGATACACACTTTAATCCAAACAGTCAATCAATTTAATCCGAACAGACACGCAACTTATTCTGAACAGACACACATCATATTCTGAACAAATACACAATTTAATACGAACAAACAAATAATTTATTCTGAACAGACACACAACTTATTCCGAACAGACACACAAATTAAACGGAACAAGCGCATAACTTAAAGAGCAAAAAATGCTTACTTGTAGTATTGCCACACAACCGTCGACGTTCCCCTGCCTCATATTGAGGTTCCCTGCCTTTCTCCTCTCCTGCAGTTCTAAGCTGGCTTTCTCTAGGCCCCCAACCAGGGCTCCGTGAACTGCATGTGCCCATGGGTATCTGTTTATGCGTCTGATGTGCCTCAAATGGTGTATGAACCATTGCTTCGGTCGAAGTGTTCCATCAAAGAAGAAAAAATTGTTGAAGATGAAAGAAATAAGGAGACAAACGTACTCCTCCGTCTCGCCCATGACACTGGTTTCCGTCAGATGACCTAACAGTTGTGTGTTGTCAAGGTTCACCCCTTCTCGCCTCTGTACACCCAATGGTTCCATCACCACGGTCTTTCCATGCATACTGAAGCCCAAAATTTGGGCAACGTCTTCAGGTATAAGGGGAACTACCCCTGATCTTATTCTCAGCCCCACTTCCTCCGCATCGTAGTGTTTGACGAACCAACCGACTATTTCGATGTCCGTAGTAATGTTAGGAAGGTGTACGAAGTGACCGAAAGGGGTGCTCCGGAAAACCTCCTTCTCAACCTTGTTCATCCTGTCAAACTGCTTTCGGATGGCCGTCAAGGAGCACCGAGATTCCCGGAAGTAGTAGGTGGTTCCCTAAAACAAAAAATTGAAGAAACGAAAGATCCTCAAAAAAAGAAAGACCAAGGGAAAAAAAATTAATAGACCACCAGTTCTGGCACAGGTTCGCTATCGACGACAGGAGTCGAAGAATCCATTATCGTTTAGAGGGGAAGAAAGAAAGCGGAATAGGTTCACATGTACGCTTCCTCCGTTCACAGGTAATCTAACGAGAAAAAGCGAGACTCTCCCTTTCGGTATGGATATTTTAATCTTCCTCGGTATCCGAACCGTCGTTCGTAGGGTGTATGACGTTGTCTTATCTGGAAAGCAACTGTCGTACTTGGAAAACCGTCAAAAAAAAATTAAAAACCAATTTAAGGCGCGTTTGGAAAGAGTGACATGTCAATCCGACTAGATGCTGACTCACCAACTTTTGGGTGTCACGTACGGCACGTCACGGACGCCCGCGTCCGTGTATAACGACCCCATAATCAAAATGATCTGACCTCTAATAGGTGAATACGACTCAGTCAGGCCCAAGCAAGAACTGGATCACATGATCCTCTTGTTCCCATTCAATGACGGTTTTCAAACCCAACTAATGACAGGGACGTACGAGGCTAACTAATCTCATAATCCCTTCAATTTTTCATAATACCCTACTACAATGGATTTGATGACACCTGCTAAAAGTGAGTTCTATGTGGACGTCATAGAAAGTATAGACTTGCCTAGTCACTTGCTAAAATATGATATTAAAGGCCTATAACGACACTTTGTTAAAAGTGACTTCATAAATCTTTAATGACACTTGTTTAAAATGATTACAAAAGTTTTTAATGTTATTTGATTGAAAGAGACTTTAGGGCACCCTCAATGGGTACCCAAAAAAATGTCGCCAATGGGTGGGTTTTTGTTTTTAATTATTTTATAATTTGTAAATTAATTAGTTTAAATAGTTTAATCCGTAAAGTAATCAGTTTAATTTTTCCATTTAATTTGTAAATTAATTAGTTTAATTTGTAAATTTAAGCAACGAGTTATGCTTAAAAAATCTAAAATAATAAAAAAAATCTAATTTTTCTGAGTTTTATTTCCTACTATTTATATTTAGTTATAAAAATTTATTGTAAACACAATAGGTTAACTATTTGCTAATTGTTGAAAATTGTAAATGACGGGAAAAATTATGTGGAAAAAGAGAGAGTAGTAACAAGTTAACATTTATTGGTTGGTTGTGGTTGAAAGTAAAATGTTGTTAAGAAAGGAAAAAAGATGCGGAAGGAAGAGAGTGCTTATTTGACAAGTTGATATTTATGAAAATGTCATGATTGATAATGACTTTAAATGCATTTCATGACATTTTTGCAAAAAATGACATCAAAAGCTTTTTATGATAATTACAAAAAATAAAATTTGGAAGGGGTTTTTTAAAATCGACATTTTTAATATTTTTCTCTAAAAGTGTCTTGCAACGATGCGTGAAACCTTTTCTTTTTTTTCCATTTTTATTTAACAAAGATTTATCACATGCTATAACTTTTCTAGTAACTCATCACAATGATTTCTAATATCTAAATACCCTACATTGTCAAATAATTAGTAGAATTTTAGCAAACAGGGAATTATACATACTAATTCAACTATCTTACCAAACATTTGGTTGTATTAGACTAGTTAGAAATAATATCTTAAAAAATAAAGGATTTTGGGATGGATACACACCATCCCACCAAACTTCCCACGCGGTGTTGACTTTGAGATCCACGTCGGATGGTGGACCTGGTGTGGGTGGTTTTGAAAACAACAAGGTTTGAACTTGTATGATTTTCTCGGTGACTGGTTTATTTTTTAGCTTTTGGTAGTCTGGGCTTTGTACGTGTTTTGTATGTCTGTATTTTTCTGGCTTCGTATGAAGTTTTTTTCCAGCCTTTGGCAGTATGGGCTCTGTATGTATTTTGCATCTATGTATTTTTCCAATAATTTTTAGTTTTGAGAATAAAAAGACCAACTTTTCAGTTTCCACCACGCACAAATTTTATCTTAACCCAAGCATTATATTTTCATTTTCCAATTTCCATTCTCGTCATAGTTTCATTTTCTAATTTTCGGGACTAATCATTTGTGTTTTCTTTTGGTTTTAGGAATGGGGTTTTAGGAAAGGTGCATGATTGACATCATTTCATACTTATATTTGTATCTTATATCCATTATCTTTCACCTAAACAATGCTATGTTACGAGTTTTATATTTAGTTTTCAGGAATAAATAGGTTTGAAGAGATGAAACATAAAAGGACTCAAAAGCTGAGAAAAAGGACTGAACTGTGAGATCTGGGGACCAAGATGCAAGGGAGACGGACATGAACGCAAGACAGAAGGACCTAAGAGCAAAACAGAATACTCCACACCATCATGGGGAGTATTTTAACAATTGGATTCGGGTCGGAGCTCCAATAAACAAAATAGATGCATCCAAGACCACCAAATACACGGAGAAAAGCCCAGAACAAGATTCAACTGGATCCGGACCTTTTGACCGCCAATTGGCGGTCTGTTTTGGCCCAAATCTGCCAAGTTTTTTCCTGGACGTGTATTAATGTTTGTTTAGGCTATTTTTGGTATCTGTTTAGTCCCACATCGGGGGATTGTCCCGGTTTGCCTTTTTCCATGGCTATAAATAGAACTCTTCACCTTCCATTGTAATCACTCCATATTTTAAGTGGCTATTCTTCCTACTAGAAGTGATGCCTTGAAGCACACAATAAAGTAGGAGGATGCTACTTGAAATGTGAGTCATTTTATCAATAAAGTTGGTTAGGAGTGGCGTGGAATGGGAAGAGAGCTTGGGAGTTACACGAAATTTTCAACGGAGACTTTTGGGTGTCCAAGCTGGGACCATTCTTGGCAAGTCTTGAAGTGGCTTGCTAGCTAGGAAGTTGGAGGGTTGTGTGCACAAATATAAGGCCCTCCCAGCCATCCTCTTCCTCCCTTTCCATCGTCTCACGCACCACTTCAGACCACTCATTCCTCCCTCTCCAGCTGATTGGTGGGCTGATCTCCGTAGAGTTGGGAGCTACGTCAAGTGCAGCCTGGTGCAGCTAGAAGAAGAGATTGTGGGTAGAATCTCCGGAAAAGCTTGGGCAATCTTTCTTGCTGATCAGGTATGCTCCTGGACCCTTAGTGTAATAGGAAGCATGGAGTGTTGGATGGAGATTAGTCCAGCACAAATAGAGTGGTCGGTCTGAGGTTTGGAGTTGCGCAAATGGAGATCTACCCAGTAGGGTGGATTGTGGTGCACTCTCCAAACTTTCAGAGGTTTGCCGAGCACCTCTCTCTCTACCACGACTTGTGACTCATGATTCCTTGGTGGTTTGTTGGAAAACCAGAGGTGGTGAGGCTGGGCCGTGGAGATCTAGAGGGGAGGGGTTTTGCGTGCATGTTGTGCTTCTTGCTATTCATCTTGTGATTGTGTTTTGTGAGCTTCGAATATTATACTTGTGTGTGATATTGTGATCATGTCCAGATGTGTTTTCATGAGATATTTTCAGATATTAGAGTCACATATTTATGTGTTACTTCATGAGTAGGGTCAGACAACATATGTAGGACTCGTTACTGAATTCTGCTCTTACGTCCATGCATGATCTAACTAGTAAGTATAAATAATATTGCATGAATCGCTCTGATTTTAGTCCAGAAATTATTAACACCCATACACACTCTGATTTGTTGATCCCTTATGATATATTCATGACATTCCATCAGTGAATAAATCGAATACTTTCATCAAGATTTTAATGTAACAAGTATAGTTGCTCGTCTCGACCTGAACATGCGTTGAGTTAATCGAATCTGATTTTATTCGAACCATGTCTAGCTCAGGTGTGCAATCAGATTAGTGTATGATTTATCTGACATATCTCGTTATGCTCTCACACGAGACTAAACCAGGACTCATCTATGATCTATGCTATTCATACTATGACATCTAGTATTGTGCAAATCAACCAACATGCATGTCAATATATCTGTTTCATCTATGAAGGAACGTAGACTCCTGATTTCAGAGGCATGTTTTATATATATAGGACTACTGATACATGTATGAATTAATTCCCATCCACCTATTCTTTGACCATGTTCGGGATCACAAGTTCTAATGCATGCGTCTTCTCAAATTTATAGTTTATGCTATCGATTACCTCTAGTGGTTGATCATCATGTATTCTGTTGTTATACATGCTTTTTGTTACTCGTTTAGTACCAATATATGACTGATATGAGGTGTTGTGTGGTGATTTTAGTTGACACTTAGGATATCAGACCTTATGACATCTTTATCATGACCCGTAGATAACTCAATGTGTTGTTACCTTGAATTGCCATCGGGGTTGTCTGCTTGCTGATTTGTGTTTGGTTATTGTTGGGATGTTCTGATTTTGTTTTGTTTGGGGCTGTTAGGAGGGTATCCGGATGCCTTTCCTTGAGCTCACTCCATCCACTATAGATGCATTAGATTTTAGATGCTTAAGTAGCTTGCATCACATTTAATCTGATTAATAATTCTGGTCAGATTCTATTTTTGGGCCGACGGGCCACGAGTGGGTCCTCTAGCTAGAGAGGCCATTCGTATAAGACCTTCACGTTGGGAGGCCAGGCGTAAGATAAGTCCTTGGAAGGTGCGCTGCCATTCTGTCTCAGGGTAAGTATTCCCAAGTTCGTGATGACACCATGTAGGTCACTTGCCGCGAATTGGGACACTTATCCGGCACACCGCTTTGTGATGAGCGGTGGGTCACTGTCGAGTGACCGCCTTTGACCAGCAAGGCTGGTGTTCTGCTTCCTATTGAGGAAGGATTCGGGTGCGCCCGACCGGCACGGCTTATGGAGTCGTGGCCTTCTATTGCATTATGTGCTTTTCTGTTTCTGTTTCGGATGCTTTTGTTTTACATAGATTGCATGCATTCTTCCATATAACTCCGATTGGGCCAGGGGCATACTGGGTTTTCTTTATAGAAAACTCACGCATATGTTGATGCGGTGCTTGCAGGTACTTAGATTCCTACACGGTAGACTGGACGAGTAGTCGAAGATTCTGTACACGAGGGACACGTCGACCCGATTCTTCAGTTTGTCTTTGCTTCCGCATTATTTATGATGTATTTCCCTTTTGAACTCGATGTAATGTATTTGACCTTGTTACCATATATGGATAATCTCTAACTTTTCAGTCATGTTTTATGTTAGTCTATCAATGTATGATCTCTCTACGTATTGTCGTGTCGTTGTTGGTCTGTCTTTTGTAACTCCTTCGGTCGTCGCGGAGGTCTCTGATCGCGACACTTGTAGTCTTTCCCAGTGTGCGTACCCGCGAGATCGGGGGCGTTACAACTTGGTATCAGAGCAGGTCGATCCCTAAAGTGTACATAATCCAAAGACACACCAGTGGGGCATCTTGCCCAAACCCTGTCGGTAATTTCCTATCTTTTAGAATTGCATTCTGATTGTGATAGATCATATTTGCATGGGTTAAATTGCTTTCTTGTGGATTCCCTTGTGTGCTTGGAGACCAAAACCACCCAGCCCTATCTACCTTTATTAGTTCCCTTGCCTACTCTGCCGTTTTGGTGTCGAGATCACCAATAAGTCCAACCGGTCAAGCAAACAAGAAGTGGAAGTGCAAGAGGCGACTAGTGGGGTTTGACCCGTTCAAATCCCTCGTGCTTCTCCTGTTCAGTTATGCACCCGTTCCACAACCGAATCGTATCTTTAAGGATATGCATCTTCGGTTCCTATTTCCAAGGAATATATGCACAACCGATTTTTATTCCTCCTTCCAAACCGAATACTCACATGTAAGGAATATATGCGCCATATTGAGGCTGACCCTTTCAACCCACGCCTCCTTCTTCCATCTGTTTGTGGACCAAGTCCATAACCGTCTCCTTTCCGTGAATATAGCCTTCCTCCCTTGGCTTGGTCTCCACACCATTGTCGGGCTGCCCACGCCTTGCCTGGTCACCTATCTCGGTCCCCGCTTCGCCCATGGGTAGTCCTCATCGGCCTGCACCATCCACCACCAGTTGACCGACGTTGACTCGTGTTGACTACGATCCTCGCTTGGTCATCTGTGTTGACTTGGTGTTGACTCTTGGTCTTTAGCCTCCCAAACTCCTGTGCCTCCAACCCTCGCATTGCCCGCTCATGCCCACCTTCATGGCGCACCTAAGTGCTGCCCGAGTCATGCTTACGTGCTCTTGCACTTCCCAAGTGCTATGCACGTGCCTTGCTTGCTGATGCACTTTGACCTTCACTTGGATGTCCCCGGACTCCAAGTCTTGGTGCTTTTCCACGTGCCTCACGCTCCAAGCCACCAATCGCATTATAGGCTTTAGAACATCCGCGCCTTCGCCTTGCTCGCCCATGCATGTGCCCCACTCGCACGCATGCCGCCCAAGCATTGCTTCCTCGTGCCCGTGCTATTGCGCACGTCCTTGGACTAGGCTTTCCACTCCATGTTCGTAGCCTCGGCTGCTAGCCTTCTTGTACGTGCTTTGCCGCATGCCTGCGCATCTCGAATCTCCTTGGCGCTTTCCCTACAAACTCAGGGGATTACTTGGGCTACCCCCATTGCTAACCTCACGTGCTCGCGTTTGGTTCACCTTGTGTGCTTCGTAGTTCCTCGTGATGTTCGAAGCTCACAAACTCAGCCCGGTATGGCGCACCCTCGGGCATCCTCGATCTTAAGGTGGTGACACTTACCATGGTTAGAAAAAATCCATAAAATAAAGGTAATTCGAATTAAAAGTTTCACTAATATCCTCCATGAAAAGATTTATGAATCTTAGCTAATAATTTTACAACGTTTAGTCATTATCTTAGGCCCATATGTATATAGGCTCTGATGTAATCAGTCACATTTTACATTGGGCTAAATCCATTTCCTAATCGGTTTTGGATATCAACTACCTTAACAACCACAACTATAAAAGGCTATTTGGACTAGAATGCAATCTAGATATCCAATTTCTTTTTGTTCTTCCTTCACCACCAAATCAAGATGGTATCAGAGCTTGACCTCCGCCAAAACCAAAGGTGATTGCTAGAGCTCGAAGGAGTAGCAAGAGGAGACAATGAAGTCGAAACAAGAGAACACAAACAACTCTCATGGAGACATCCACATAACCTATACAACTTCCAACCTTCAGGTAATCCTGGGATCGTGCTTGTGAGCGTGAAATTGAATGGGGATAACTACAGGACTTGGAGAAAATCAATGAAGATGACGTTGAAAACAAAGAATAAGCTCAAATTCCTTGATGAATCACTCAAGAGTTTGGGAAATGAGGGGCAACGGAAGAAGAGTTTCTCCCGTTGCGCTGCTGAAGTTATGATCGTCAATCCAAACTCTCCAACCAACAGGCTGGTGCATCGGAACGAGGTCAAGAACCTCGTTAGGCATGTCCGACACACCAGGCGAACAAAAAGTGGGTATCATACCCAAGGTATCCTCCAAGGAACTCCTAATACCCTCATGAGCAATATAGTTGTTTGATGTTCCATCATTTCCAAGATGACCAGGAACAATAGTGAGAGGCAAACTCTCATCAGGTTGTTTGAAATTGAGGGGACTAGCGAGCTCTTGCTCCACTAGAGGATAGTCCTTAGGAGGTACAACAATAAGGTCATGTGGCTCAAGGGCCACGAGACAAGAAGATAAGGCACAATCATGTGCCGACTCGTAATGAAGCTGGTCCATGTTATTCTCAATTAGGATCGAATCGTCCACCAAGTGATCGTGAATTGAAACCCCAAGTCCCTCAGACTGACTAGGAGTTTGACTTTGAAAGATTGTGCTTTGAATTTGTGGATGTGGTGGTGGTGGTTCGATATCAAAAGATGAATCATCATGTTGACAAGAAAAGTTACTTTCCTCACGTTCACGTAATTGCTGCGACATTTGACTCACTTGCAGTGCCATATTTTGTATGGATTGTTGTGTGGTTTCCATGAACGTAAGGAAAGTTTGTTTCAAGCTCAGGGGCAATATAAGGACATTCCCCTATAACATGACCACTCAACCCACAACAGTCACATGGTACGGCTACTGGAGCCACTGGTGCACCCATGTCATCTACCACATGCATGAAAGACGCCAAAGGTTCTTGTAATGTCTCAGACTGATGACCAACATATGATCCGACGTAACTAGATGGTGGTCTAGCAGTCGGTGCCTCTCTCATACTACCCCAATATGAAGATTGCTCAGTCACACAATGAAGATTGTCCCAACCATACGAGGTGTTCGTCTGAGCCACCCCAGGTTGCATGGGTCCAGATACCAGGACGAATTGTCCTGGTCCCAACTATGATATGGATGGTCGCTCATGTAACCATCCATCTCCACAAAGAACTCTAGAGTCGACCACTCTCACCACCACGAGGCCAAGCTCGCAAAAAGTGCTCGACTCGACCCTAAAAACGCTACCAGAGAGTGTAGAGCGGAGGAGACTATAACGTAGAAGAAGTTGAGAAGAAGATGACTCAGAGGAGAAGGGAAGAATCCCTAAAGCTAGTGTGGGTAACGGAAGAGGGTAGAAGCCTAATCTAGCAAGCATGACTCAAACAATGTAAGGCAATGGGTCCTTAGGCTAGACGATGCCTAACTTCGAGGTCACTAGCCTCGACACGCCTCACCTCCCTACAACGAGGACCACAATGCCCAGCAAGTGATACCAGATCCGGAGATCCAGTACCTCCTACGATCGACAAGGAAGGCAACGTCGATCAGGTCATGACGGTCTCAACTAGATTACTCTCCTAGTGCGTCCGCAATCCTTAGGGCCAATGTCTACTTGCTTTTAGTTAAGGCTTGATTAAGAGTGATTTTTGGGGCCAAGGAAAGGGTGATGAAATCCCCTACCTTATCTTTTATGGGACGGCCCCTCCTTAGTAGCGTTTTGAGCTTAAATCTAGCAATCAATCACTCCAATCAAACGCTCAACTCACTCTTGTCCCGATGCACCTTACTAACTAATGCATGATTGTAACATGCATGAATGAGAGATTTGGGTGCACGTACCTCACGCCAGCAATCAACAACAAAATATAAAACAAAGAAAAGACAAATGCATGTAAGGTCTACACATGATGCATGACCTAGATGACAAGAAGTCTAATCTTTTGCTTTGAGTTTTATGGTCCAAGTTGATTAAAGGTGATTGGTTTAATGATCTGGGAGCAAACTAGAGGTCATAGCATGCAAAATAGGGCTCCCAGATAACAATAATGAACTAATCAACTACCAGAAAAAACTGAGAGTCTGAAACCCTCACCAGGCCGCCAATTGGCGATCTGAGACCGCTGATTGGCGGTCGTTTTTGAAGCTTAGGTGCTCCAACTCCTCCAGTAGCCTCCCCATGAGCTCTAGGATCCCTGAAACTAAGAAAAACTGAAAAAAAAAAATTAAAAACCACTCGAATCATCCAAACCAACGTCTGGACAGAGCACCTCCCCGGCAACGGTGCCAAAAACTTGATTGATCGTTTTATTTAAACCGCAAGTGCACATCCGCGTTGAAACGGTGGCAAATACGGGTCGTCCACTAGGAGGTGTGTCGATGCTTGGTTTGTGCGAAGGCGAGTGGTAAAAAATGGAGAGAAAAGTTGGTTACACTAAACTACACTAAGATGCAAAAAAGGAAATGAAGATAAGCAATAAAACTAAACCCCATAGGGGGTAGAGAAATAATGTGAATATGAAGATGTGTGTGTGTGTGTTCAATTAAGCTCCTCACAACATGTAGTGCATGAAATCATAAAACTACATCCAACTTTGCCTCCACATGAATTAAGATAAGAATACATCATTAAAACATACAAGACAATAATTGGAATGAAGCTAAATGAACTCAAGTATAAAGACTAGACCCTACTATGCCTCCACATGAATTAAGATAAGATTACATCATTAAAACATACAAGACATTAGCTAAGGTAAAGGCAACAAGAACACATACACTACAAATTGTGTTTCCAATATTAACTTCATCCATATCCTAACCTTATCATTCCCCATAAAATAGGTCCACTAATCAAAGCCTAAGCTAAGCTTCATTCAAGAGCATTAGCAAATCAAAGATAAGAGTGAAACCCCATTAGATGGTTATGGAAATCATATAAAGCTCAAGGGATAAATATAACACACACTTAATACACTACATGATTATATCACATATTTCTCCACCCCCAAATGGGGATGGAACTACTCACTACTCATTACACTAACTATATTAACAAAAGAAAGCATAATTCTGAAATGAAAGTTAACTAAGAAAGCAAGAAGTATTAAATAAGCTTAAAAGGAAAGGAAAGACTAAACAAACATGCACAAATTAAAAGACAAGATTAAAAGAAACTAGAAGAATTATTTTATTAACAAATGACTCACATTGAAGGTAGCATTCTTCTCCACCTTGAGTTTTTGCTTCAAGGCTCACTCCTTAGTAGAGAGAATGCCACCAAGCAATGGGTAATTACAATGGAAGGTGAAGAGTTCTATTTATAAGCATGGAAAAAGCTAATCGGGGACAATCCTCCGATGTGGGACTAAACCAATACCAAAAATAGCCTAAACGAACATTAATACAAGTCCAGGAGAAATTTGGGCGGATCCTGAGTAATATGGACCGCCAATTAGCGGTCCAAAAACTTCGGATCGCGTTGGAATTTGTTGTGGGCTTTTCTTCCTGGTATTGTTGGTCTTTGATGCGGTTACTTGACTCGTTGGAGCTCCGACCCGAATCGAATTGGTAAAATACTCCCCATGATGGTGTGGAGTATTCTGTTTTGCTCTTAGGTCCTTCTGTCTTACATTCAGGTCCTTCTCCCTTGCATCCTAGTCCCCAGATCTCACAATTCAGTCATTTTTCCCAGCTTTGTGGTACTTTTATGCTTCATATCTTCAAACCTATTTATTCCTGAAAACTAAACATTAAACTCGTAACATAGCATTGTTTAGGTGAAAGATAATGGATATAACATACAAATATAAACATGAAATGATGCCAATCAATGGACATGGATGGGAACTTGACAACCTACAAAGCAAGGCTTGTAGCAAAAGGTTTCACTCAAATTCAAGGAATTTATTATGATGAAACTTTTTCATCGGTTGTCATGTTCAAGTCTATTCGGATTATGCTCACTATTGACGCATTTTATGATTATGAAATATGGCAAATGAATGTCAAAAGAGTGTTCCTTAATGGGAACTTGGAGGAGGATGTGTACATGGTACAACCTCAAGGGTTTGAAGATCCAAAGAATAGCGAGATAGTATGCAAGCTTCAACGATCCATTTATGGATTGAAGCAAGCATCAAGGACTTGGAACAAATGCTTTGATGAGGAAGTCAAAAAGATTCACTTCGTCCAAAGTAAGGAAGGGCCTTGTATATACAAGAAGGTTAGTGGGAGCCACATAGTGTTCTTGATCTTATATGTCGATGACATACTCCTCATGGGAAATCATATATCTTCGCTAGAGCAAACGACAAGTTCATTGAAATCTGCATGTTCAATGAAAGACATGAGTGAGACTCAATACATTTTAGGAATAAAGATATATAGAGATAGATCTCATAGACTCATTGGCCTAAGTCAACGAACATACATTGACAATGTCTTGGAAAGGTTCAGCATGAACAACTCCAAAATGGGCAATGTGCCAATGAGTATGGGTGTGCAACTCAACAAGTCTCAACGTGCTGAAAGATATTCCTTATGCTTTGGCAATAGGATCAGTCATGTACGCCATGACTTGCACAAGACTCGATGTCTCGTATGTTTTAAGCGTGACAAGCCATCACCAATCCAACGCATGTCCTGAGCATTGGACTGCGGTCAAAAATATTCTAAAGCACCTTAATTGGACCAAAGATAAGTTTCTTGTTTATGGATGTGAGTTTCATGAGTGATCCCGGCGATAGGAGGTCACACTCAGGATATATGTCTTCCTTCTGAATGGTGGAGCCATGAGTTGGTGTAGTTGGAAGCAAACCACTACGATCGACTCAGCCACCGCTTCCGAAGTAATGGTTGTCGCTGAAGCGAGCAAGGAAGGAGTGCGGATTAAGAAGTTCCTTGAAGAGCTTGGAGTAGTTCCCTCAAGCGAGGGACCCATAAAGCTATTTTGTGACAATAGTGTGTCTATCTCGTAAATCAAGGATCCTAAATCACACCACAAAGTGAAGTACATGGATAGTAAGTATTTTGTCACACGTGACTTCATCAACGAAGGCGAAGTAGATTTATTAATGGTAGATACAAACAACAACCACTGGTGGAAAATTTGCAATATACGTCGGATATACATTGGTATATACGATGGATTTTTGCGATCCAAGTGTCCAAGGTATATTCCACCGACCCCTATACCCTTGTGTATAGACATCGGCTTTATACGACCGACGTCTATTATACCTTTAATTTACCCAACAAAAAGCATTACGTCTATTATACAGCCTATAACAGGCACCCAATCTCTACAGTAATGAAGCCCAAGTTGCCCAAGTGCCAATCTTTTGACCAATAACCGCGTAGAGAAAGCCCCAAGTTGCCCAAGTGACCAAACGTGTTCGCATTTGTTTGTAGAGGAGTGGTAAAGTACATCAACCAAAACAGCAAAACATTTGGCCGATGTGGGACTAAACTTTTACGACCTATAGACGTCAGATATATAGGGTGACCGACGTCCATACATACCATAAAACCTAAAGACGTCGGCCACATTATACGTCCGACGTCTATACATTTAAATAACAATAAAAAAAGTTATGACCTATAAACATCGGTCACTCTATACATCCGACCTCTATACACGGGTAAATAGTATAAAAAACAATACAAGCATCTTAAGCCAAAGTGCCCCAAGTTCCAATTGATTGAACGTTTTAAAATAACCGTAAGTGTATGGCCGCGTTGAAGCGGTGGCAAATACGGGTCGATCCACAGGAAGGTGTGTCGCCTTTAATTAGTTTGAAGGCGAGTGGGAAACAAATGGGAGAAACGATTGATTAAACTAAACTACACTAAACTAGTAAACAACAAAGAAGGAAATGAAAGCACAAAACGAACTAAACTAAGCTAAGCAACTACTAATAGGAATGATGAAATTCAGGAATGGGAAACACCCCTAAGGGGTGGAGTGTGTGTACACATCAAATAAGTGTGGTGAATTCATACATTAAGCTCAAGTGTAGTTAGTGTTTGTTAATGCATAAGAACTACCTAATGGCAAGACCTATCATTCAAAGCACTAACCTAGGTGATTAATATGAGCATGACAAGTTTGTTATTAAGAACATAAACAAGCATGGAATGTATCTAAACATTATGGCAGAAACCATCAAGATAAGAGTTCTTATGAATTCAAACAAGCATACTAACATTTCTCACATACAACAATGTTTAGCATTCATACCATCTACAGAACATGTATACACATCTACTCCATCCCCAAAGGGGGATGGAACTACTCACACATATTTAATCTAGCATTCATACTAAGGAAAGAAAACATGCTTAAACTAATTCTAAGAAGACTAAAACAAACAAGTTAACTAAGTATGCAAGAATTAAAAGAGGAAATATGAAGAAAACCTAACAAAACATCTATTATTACTCACTCAATTACAAGTAGTCTCTCTCCACCAGAGTTTTTAGTCCAAGGCTTTTACTCCTAATAGAGAGGAAGGCCACCAAGAGAGAGATGACATACAAAGGAGGAGGAAGAGTTCTACTTATAGACATAGAAAAAGGTAATCCGGGAGAATCCCCCGGTATGGGACTAATACAATACCAAAATTGACATAACACACAATTATACATGACCCTAACAATGCACACAAAAGAAAACAAAATCAAAGGAAAAGACTCGACTATGTACACATGTAAAACACCCCCCACACCTACTTCATGCATTGTCCTCAATGAATGTGAGCAAGATACTACATGGATTTATGCATGAAAAAGGGAAGATCTCACCAACATGAAGCGCAAAAGGAATTTCATGGTTATGTTGATGGAGACAAATCTGATTTCCCTCAAAACCTGTGAGATGATAAAGAAGGGATACAAATACGTGAAAGAAATGCAGCCCAAATACTCAAGGGTTGGAGCTCACAACAATCAATGCTCACTGAATGAGTCTTTTGTCTTTTTTTGAAACTAAAGAAAAATATATACAAACCTGAAATCTCAATCATCCATGTAGGTCATGAATGGTTGAGTGTGAGAGTGGTTCATGAAGGGACATGACCTCCTCGACTTCAGTCGGTGCCCCCTCCAAGTAAGGTTTGAGGCGTTGTCAATTAACTTTGAACACGTCCACATTCCCTGGGTTCAGGATATCAACCGCTCCATAAGGAAATACAGTTTGGACAATAAAAAGGTCAGACCAGCGACTGCGGAGCTAACCTGCAAACAGATGAACCAGCAATTGTAGAGCAACACCTTATGCCCGGTCGTAAACCCCTTTCGCATAATCATGCGATCGTGAAACAATTTGGCTCGAGACTTATGAATTTTGGCATTTTCAATTCCACAATGTCGAGTTTACGTTATACCCCTGCTTGATCAAGATCCATATTCAGGTTCTTGATCGCCCAGAAAGCATGATGCTCAAGCTCGACAAGTAGGTGGAAAGCATTGTCGTTCACTACCTGATATGGGGACATACCCAAATTGGTCTTATACGCGGTGCGGAAGGCCCACAACGTGTCATTCAACTTAGTTGACCGATCCTTCCTCGAGGAATTAACCGTCTTCTCAAGAATTTGCTTTAATTGACGGTTAGAGACTTCGACATGCCCACTAGTTTGCGGATGATATGGGGTCGCAAGCTTGTGGGTGATCGAATATTTACTCATAAGTGCTTCAAAGGAGCGATTGCAGAAATGGGTACCTCTATCGCTGATTATGGTACGAGGAGTACCAAATCTTGCAAAAATGTCCTTTAAGAATTTGGTGACCACCTTGTTGTCATTGGTCTTTGTGGGGATAGCCTCAACCCACTTAGACACATAGTCAACAACCACCAGAATGTAAATATTTCTGAACGAATTCAGGAAAGGACCCATAAAGTTGATGCCCCACACATCGAAGATGTCGACGACAAGGACATTTTGCAAAGGCATCATGTCATGTCGACTAATCTTGCCAAGGTGCTGACACCTATCACATTGCTTACAAAAGTCGTAAGCATCTTTGAAAAGAGAAGGCCAGAAGAATCCAGATTAGAGCACCTCGATGACAGTTTTCTTTTCTCCAAAGTGTCCTCCCCATGCCTCAGAGTGGCAAAAATGGAGCACACTTTGGAACTCATTATCTGGGACGCACCACCTGAAAATTTGGTCAGAGCAGTATTTGAATAGGTAGGGGTCATCCCAATGAAAGAATCTGACATACGATCTAAATTTGGTTTGGCCATATTTTGACCAACCCACTGGAAGTTGCTTGGTCACGAGGTAGTTCACGATGTCGGCAAACCAAGGGTTATCTTCGATCGTGAACAACTGCTCGTCAGAAAATTTGTCATTAATAATTTGGTCTTATGGGTTGGTCATCTCAAGACGAGACAGGTGGTCTGCTACAACATTTTCACACATTTTTTTGTCCCGAATCTCAAGATCAAATTCTTGTAACAACAAGATCCATCTCAAGAGTCGGGATTTTGCATCTTTCTTCGCCATGAGGTGTTTGATGCCTGTGTGATCAGAATAGATAATCACGTGGGACCCAATCAAATACGATCGGAATTTCTCCAAAGTGAATATGATCTCTAAGAATTCCTTCTCGGTCACAGTGTATTTCAATTGGGCATCATTGAGTGTTCACTGCCATAGTAGATCACATGAGGCAATTTGTCCAATCGTTGCCCAAGAACTGCTCTTCCATATTGGAGAAGATGCTGATCATACACATTTGAAACGTTGCTGACGCATTACATAACCCAAAGGGCATGCGACGGTAGGCAAACGTACCAAAGGGACAAGTAAATGTGGTTTTCTCTTGATCCTCGGGGGCGATGGGAATTTGGTTGTAACCAGAGTATCCATCAAGAAAACAATAATACTCATGTCTGGCCAACCTTTCCAACATCTGATGAATTAATGGCAATGGGAAATGATCTTTTCGTGTTGCCGCATTGAGCTTCCAATAATCAACGCAAACTCGCCAGCCAGTTTGTAGGCGTGTTAGGATAATCTCATTATGCTCATTCTCAACAACTATCATGCCTGACTTCTTGGGAACCACCTGGACAGGACTCACCCACGAACTATCAGAGATAGGATAGATTATACCATAATCCGAGCACTTAAGAACCTCCTTTCAGACGACTTCTTTCAGTACAGGATTCAATCTTCATTGTGGGTCCGGTGGGGCCTAGAATCCTCTTCCATGTGGATCCGATGCTGAACAATAACAGGGCTAATTTCCTTGATGTCCTTCAAGGACCACCCGATAGCCTCTTTGTTTTCAAATAGCACTTTTGTGAGGGCAGCCTCTTGATCTTTTGCAAGATCAGATGCAATAATGAGTGGCAAGGTCTCAGTATCCCCTAAAATGATGTATTTAAGGTTATCGGGGAGTGATTTGAGCTCGACCAGAGGTGGGTCCTTATTGGATTCAGAATTAATTTCAAGTGGGTCAAGGGCCACCAGGTAAGAGGAGAACGCACCCAGATGTGCCTCCTCATCCAAAGGTTCATAGACACTTTCCTCAATATCATCTTCACTCGCAACCTGGTCATTAGGCACCTCAATAATATGTCGATGTGAGTCGAACATGCCTAATCACTCGGGTTCATCCATGTCCTGAATGAAATTAGCTCTGACAGCATCGTTGAAGAGCATGGGTTGCTTACCAAGAGTAAAGATGTTGAAATCTACCGTGAGGTTTCCAAAAGACAACTTCATCAAACCATTGTGACAATTGATCAAAGAATTAGATGTCGCAAGAAATGGCCTCCCAAGGATCACTGGAATTTGTTCTTGTGGGTTGGACACAGGTTCAGTATCCAAGATGATGAAATCAACTGGAAATACTAACTTACCCACTTTAATAAGGACATCCTCCACACTCCCTCGTGGAATCTTGACGGGTCAGTTACCAACAGGGTTGGCTTTAGGCATTTCCGTATTGTTGTCAACAACCCTTCCCGATCTTAAGGTATGGATAACATTTGCATGTTGGGAAGGGTCACTTTGAACATTATGCACATTCTGCCTAGCTTAAGCAGGTTCACCCCTGGGATTTACCATAGGTTAACTTGGTAACTGACCCTTCTCGCGTTCATGGAACTGATGACCAACTGGCTAACTTGCATTTCCAAAGCTTTGATTATACTTTGCATGCTCTGCATGAACGCTTGAAGGGTCGGATCACTAGAAGTGTCCTTGGGGTCAACCCGCTGGGGTAGTGGAGTTTGGTTAGAATAACCCGATGATGAGGCCTGAGCAGGTTGGTAATTATGGTGCTGAGACCTTTGATGTGGGGGTTGGTAGGTCGTCGATGAGCGTGGAGGTTGAAAATGTGGAGGTTGAGGTTGAGCGTGCGAGCTCTGACCGTGACCCCCACTAGGCCCCCAAGAGAAGTTAGGATGGTTACGTCATCCCGGGTTTTAGGAGTGCTTGTAAGGGTCATTACGGGGCCTCTGTTGATACATCGCATTTGCATGCTCAGTATCCCTTGGAGCGTAAGCGCATTCCAAGTCATCATGTCCCGTAAGTCCACACCTACTACACCCGGGAGTAGCGACGTGAGCTATAGGAGCTTAGTCCAACTCTAAACTCTCAATCCTACGCATGAGAGAAGCCATTTTCGCTTCAAACGCGATAGTTGACTCAACTTGATATGATCCAGCTCAACCAGAAGATCTGGCGGCTAGTGGCTCTCTCATGGTGTCCCACTCAAAGGTACGTTCAGCCATTAACTCAAAAGTGTCTCATGCCTCATTGATGGGTTTCATTTGGAAATCACATTGACACATCGACTCCAGCAATGTGTGGGTGTTGTAGTTGAGGCCCTCAAAAACAATCTGGCACAGCTGCCATAGCTCAAGTCCATGATGAGGGCACTGCTGGAGAAGGTCCTTAAACCTCTCAAAGAAAGCATAAAAAAATTTGGTCTCAGTTTGATACATTTGATGTATCTGGTGCCATATATGTTGAGTTTTCCTTTGAGGGAAAAATTTCTTCAGAAAGACGGTCACAAAGTTATACCAAGACTGAATAGAGCTCACCCAGAGGCTGTACATCCATTTCTTCGCATTATCCTTCAACGCGAAAGAAATCATCCTCAACCGGACTGAATCCTCATCAAGCTATTGAAGCTTGAACATGGAGCATACCTCCTCGAATTCGCGTATAAAAATATACGGCTCCTCCTTATTGGCAGTGAAGTTATGAAGCATGCTCACATATTGATGTTTCAGCTAATAGTTGTTCCCGCGAGCTGGGGGAAGAACTATGCAAGAAGGTTGTGTGGCCCAAACAGGATGGGTCCACTCTGACAAAGTCATCGGCCTATCCTATCGAGGTAAAGGTGGTGGTGCACCAAGAACTCGATCCTGACCGAATCCCTCTTCCTCTCGAGTCAGAGGAGGAGGAGAAGGTCTACGTGGTGGTGGGAGTGGAACGAGGTAATCTCGGTCTCCCCCATCCCCAGGAGATGACTCGGCCTCCTGCTCCAAATGAGCACGAGGCGGAGAAGGCCGATCACCTAGACTGTCCATCTCAGAAAAATGCACTCTCTCAAGTCGAGCGCTCTCACCAGAACGAGTCCAAACTCACATAAAATGCTCGACTCGACTTTAAAATAACACACAATAGAAAGTGTACTCAGAGGAGGAGACTACTCGTAGAATATAGATAAAAAGAGGACTCGGATGAGGAAGGAAGAATCCCTAGAGCTAGCGTGGGTAGTGGGTGAAGGTAGAAGCCTAATCTTGCAAACACGACTCAAACAATGTATGGCTATGGGTCCCTAGGCTAGACGAAGCCAAGCTTTGAGATTCGTAGTCTCTACATGCCTCACCTCCCCCACAACAATGACCACAGTGCCCAACAAGTGATACCAAATCTGGAGATCGAGTACCTCCTACTATCGACAACGTAGGCGACGCTGATCAGGTCATGACGGTCTCAACTAGATCACTCTCCTAGTGCGTCCGAAATCCTTAGGGTTAATGTCTACTTCCTTCTAGAATTAAGGCTCTTATTAATTGTGATTTTTGGGGCCAAGGAAAGGGTGATGAAATCCCCCACTTATCTTGTATGGGACAACCCTCCTTAGTAGCGTTTTGATCCTAAATCTAGCAATCAACTTTTCAATCAAACACTCACCTCACTCTTGTCTAGATGCACCTTACTAATTAATGCATGATCTAAACATGCATGAATCAGAGAATGGGTGGACGTACCTTACTCCAACAATCAACAACAAGAATTTAAAGAAAAGAAAAGACAAATGCATGCAAGGTCTATAAATGATGCATGACCTAGATGGAAATCGATCTAATCTTTTGCTTTGAGTTTTAAGGTCCAAGTTGTGTTAAAAGGGGAATTGATTATTAATCTTGGAGCTAAGTAGAGGTTAAAACATGCAAAATGGAACTCCCAGACAACTAAAGTGATGACACAAACAACTACGACGAAATGTGGAGCAAATAAAGCTAACATGGCCGCCAATTGGCGGTTCCAGACATTTGCTTATTTTGGGTTCCAACTTCCTCAGTAGCCTCCCCTTGATCCTTAGAATCCCTGAAACAAACCAACACTAAAAACAAAAAATTAAAAACCACTCGAATCATCCAAACCAAAGTCTGGACAGAACACCTCCCCTGCAATGGCGCCAAAAACATGATTGGACGTTTTAAAATAACCGCAAGTACACGACCAAGTTGAAGCGGTGGAAAATATGGGTTGATCGACAGGGAGGTGTGTCGACTTTGGCTAGTTTGAAGGTGAGTGGGAAACAAAGGGGAGAAAAGATTGATTAAACTAAACTACACGAAACTAGTAAACAACAAAGAAGGAAATGAAAGCACAAAACGAACTAAACTAAGCTAAACAACAACTAATAGGAATGATGAAATTCAGGAATGGGAAACACCCCTAAGGGGTGGAGTGTGTGTATACATCAAATAAGTGTGGTGAATGCATACATTAAGCTCAAGTGTAGTTAGTGTTTGTTAATGCATAAGAAGTACCTAATGACAAGACCTATCATTCAAAACACTAACCTAGGTGATTAATATGAGCATGGCAAGTTTGTTATTAAGAACATAAACAAGCATGGAATGTACCTAAACATTATGGCAGAAACCATCAAGTTTGATTTCTTATTAATTCAAACAAGCATACTAACATTTCTCACATACAACAATGATTAGCATTCATTCCATCTACATAGCTTGTATAGACACCTACTCCACCACCAAAGGGGGATGGAACTACTCACACATATTTAAACTAACATTAATACTAAGGACAGAAAACATTCTCAAACTAATTCTAAGAAGATTAAAACAAACAAGTAATCTACGTATGCAAGAATTGAAAAGAGACAATATTAAGAAAACATCTATTAATACTCACTCAATTACAAGTAGCCTCTCTCCACCATAGTTTTTGCTCCAAAGCTTTTACTCCTAGTAGAGAGGAAGGCCACCAAGAGAGATATGGGATACAAAGGAGGAGCAGGAGTTCTATTTGTAGCCATGGAAAAAGGTAATCCAGGACAATCCCCCAGTATGACACTAATACAATACCAAAAATAGACATAACACACAATTATGTTGGCATTTTTGCCTTAATCTATGTTTTGATGATTTAATCAACCTAATCTTAATTATAAATCAATGTAGAGTAGCACACATATTGCATTGCATATATATTGCTTTGTACAAAGTTCTACAGGTGATCAAGACTCAATGAAGAAAGAAAATCAAGTCAAGACATGTAATCAAACTCATTTGAAGACATGTAATTTGTATTTCTTTGAGTCTTAGGAACATTTTGTAAATTGAGCATACTTGAGCTAAAACCTACTCAAACACACACTAGGTTTCTTATAGAAGTCACACACAAAATTTCATATAATTTGGACTTCAATAGATCACTCAAACTTAGACCGAAAAACACTAACCACTTAACCTGAATTGTCTGCCCACATTCCGTCAACCGAAATAGACCGTTCAGTCGACCAAGTGATCAATTACCAAGTTGGTGTTTTACTGCCTAGTTTCGGTCGATCGTCCAGACCTTTTCGGTCGACCGAGTTAACATATTTATCCGACTGTTAGATTTGTCGTATTATATCCAACGGTCGTATTAGTATTGTTTCTATATACCCCAAAATACATTTAGTGTATCGCTCGACCGAGGACCTTGTTCGATCGACTGAACTTAAGATGTCTCGACAAACCCAATGTGTCTGTCGGTTTTCGGTCGACCGTATTCCTTGTTTCGGTCGACCGAATATGATCTTTTTTGTCAACACCGTATGACCTGTTATAAATCGGTGTTCGACCGATAACTTAAGTGTACATAAGTCATAGCCTTTGGCGGTCTACCGTTCCTTAACCAGTCGACCGAACCGTGTCCAAAACTTCTCAACGATCGACCGAACATACCGATCCGGTCGACTGAACTTATGCAGAAATGCATCCTGCAAGTTTATGTTTTGTGTATCTTCCACAATCTTTTATCAAACTTGTCCCAACGGATATAACTCACTTAGAGATTATAAATAGGTGTTCCTATGACACAATTACACAACTCTCACGCTTCCTATTGTCATATACACCTAAGAGAAACTCCCAAGTCTCCCAACCCAAAAATCTACTCTCCAAGCCTAAACTTCCACACTTTAGCATCAATTCCACATCCTAAGCTAAGTGTGCTCAAGTTAGAGAGTGTGTTCCACTCAACTTCTTAGTTGTAAAGAAGCAAGGACTTCGGTGAAAGCCCGAAGTCTTCCCCTCGGATTGTGAGAGAAGAAAGTCAAGCTCGCGAGGGTGTTCGTTGAGCTTATTTTGTAAAAGGCTTAATCTCGGCCCAGAACAAGGTTGATAGTGAAGACATCAACGGAGTTCGAGGGAGATCGAGCGGAGCTTGCAAGAGAGGAAGTAGGCGAGAGGCCAAACCTCTACAAAAATCCGGTGTCATCATTGTGGTTTGCTTTACTTGCTTTTTTTTTGTTTAATTCCGTTGTGTATTGTTTGATTGTTTAAACAAGTAGGTAATTAGCTTAAAAGTGATTAGAATTAGAGACCCTCACGATTCTACATTTTGTATCAGAGCCTTGTGAGCTAAATCACATACTTCAAAATCCCTACACATCCCCAAATGAAAATGAATTAGATTCACTTTCAAGGCCCAAAATGAAAGAAATTGAGATGAAATCCAAAATCCTAAACATTCTTTATTCGGGCCTTAATTGTTGGCTTTTTGGCCTTAATCCTTGTTTTGATGATTTAATCAACCTAATCTTAATCATAAGTAATGTAGAGTAGCACACATATTGTATTGCATATATATTGCATGTGCTAACCTCTACAGGTGATCAAGACTCTTGTATGGAAGGAAATCAAGTCAAGATTTGTAATAAAGCTATATGAAAATTTGTAATCTTGATTTTATTTTGAGTCTTAGGAACATGTGTAAATTGATCATACAAGAGCTAAAAACATATCACATACACACTAGGTTCCTTAGAGAAGTCACACACAAAATTTCACCTTACTTGGACTTCATTAGATCACCCAAACTTTAGTCGGAAATCACTTAAAACCTTAACCCAGAATTCCTGTGTGAAATGGTCGACCGAACCAGTTCTCAGTTCAACCGGTTTATAACAGACTCTCCACAGTGATTTTTCCAAACTCTACCAGTCGACCGGTTCTACCTTTTCGATCGACCGATCCTGGATTTTATTATGGTCGTTACCTTTGTCGTATTCCTATAACGGTCGTATTTGTATAAAACAAACTTAACCCCAAAATACATTCGGTAACCGGTCAAACGACGACCTTGTTTCGGTCGACCGGTTGAACGCTTATTTTATCCCTGCTATCGGTCGACACATTCTTCGTTCGACCGTTGCACCTTTGTCTCAACCGAATCCCCTTAACGGTCGATCACCCCATACTTTGGTTCGACTGATTCACTTAAGTAGAGTTAAGTTCTAGCTCGTTTGTCCGACCGAATATTCATTTGTTCGACCGTTCGCCTTGAAATCAAGTGAACGGTCGACCGGTTTATTAGTTTCGATCGACCGGTTCTGGACAGATTTGCAGCCCGATTTTCTGCTTTGTGTATCTTACACAAAACCCAACCAAATCTATCCCCAACGGCTAGAATACCTTAGGAGCTTATAAATAGATGATCAAGACTTGTTGTTAACACAACTCTCCAACTTCCAATTGTCCAATTCATTAGAGAGAAGCTCTCAATCCTCAAAGCTCCCAATCTCACTCCATAAGCCTAAATCCACACTTAGTGATCATATCCTCATCCAACTCAAGTGTGATCAATTAGAGAGTGAGTTCCACTCAAGTTACATTTGTTGTCAAGAGAGCAAGGGTCTTGGTGAAAGCCCAAGACACAAGTATAGACTTCGGTGAAAGCCCGAAGTGATCCTTCTCGGATTGTGAGAAGAGGATTCCATGCTCGGCGAGGGTTGTTCGCGAGTTTGACGGTTGTAAGGCTTTGTCTCCCGGCCCGGAATGGGGAGCGGTTAGTGAAGTCGTAGGCGGAGATCGCGGAGTCGAGCGGAGCTTGCAAGAGAGGACTAGGACCCGGGTGGGGTGCCGAACCTCTATAAAAATTCCGAGTCGATTTGTGGTTTGCTTGTTCCTTTTCCCTACTAGTCTTTAAATTGTTTCCGCTGCGTTTATTGTTTGATTAGTTAGGGATTAACATAAAAGTGATTAGATTAACCTGACCCACACGATCCTACATTAATGAGGGTGAATATAATAGGATTAGGGGTTGTTAAAGTGCATATGAAATATGGCATAGATTGCAAATGCATTATGAGGGTGATAGAAAAACTAAGGAAACCTGCATTAGACTCCTCGTGCATAAATATGAGATTTTTTCTGAGCAAATCGGTGAAAATATAAGCGAAATGAACACTCTCTTTACCGATATTACTAACTCTCTTTTTGTTCTTGGAAGAAAACTAAATGAAGGAGAGATGACAAGGAAATTCCTCCGGTCACTAAGCAACGATGGGAAGATAAGGTGGTCATGATTGAAGAAGCACACGACCTTTCCCAACTCAAGATGGAGGAGCTAATTGGAAATCTCGTGGCTTATGAGCTCTAAATTAACCATCGGAAAGAGAAGGAAGCCTCCAAGAACAAACCTACCTTGGGATTACATGCAAATATTGAGCAACCAAGGAGGAGTGTAGAAGATGAGGACATTGAAGTCCTAGCCAAAGACTTCTTTAAATACCTCAAGAAGGATAAGGGAGAGAAAAATGAAAGAAGAGGTAGAAGAAGTGAGAAAAGAGAAAATGGAAAGGAGAAGGAGGAGAGCAAAAATAAGAGAAGGGGAGAAGAAAAAGGAGAGAAGGGAGAGGAGAAGAGAAAAGGAGAAGAGAAAGAGAAGAGAAAGGAAGGAGGAAGCTCACAAGGCTACTTGGGACGATACATCATCATCTTCATCCCAATCAACCGCACCTTCATCAACAAAGGAATATGCACATATATGCTACATGGCAATTCAAGATGAAGGAAGTGAGGTATCCTCTAACTCTTGTTCTATTTCTTATTATAGTGATAACTCAAATTCTAGTGCAAATGATGAAACATATACACATGATGAGCTTCAAAATGCTTTCAATGACTTAGTTAAACAATATGATATTATTTGTGACAAAAATAAGAATGATAGAAAATTGATAAATGATCTCCAAAGACAAATTCAAACATGCATGAATGAGAAGAACGAGGTGCTTGCTAGGCTTGAAAATAATGCATCAACTCTTGATAATTTAAAAGAAACACCTATAGATGTTGAACAATTAGATCTTCATGCTTGCAATGTGCAATTAAGAAAAGATCTAGAAAAGTTCACAAATGGAACTAAGATGCTTAACATGCTTTTAGGAAGTCAAAGGCAATCTTTACAAAAACATGGTTTAGGATATAATGATTCATATGTTAAAAACCATGTAATTCATGCAACTTTAAATGGAAAGCACTTAGTTGTAAAGCTTAGCTCTTCAAGTGTGTGGGCTCCTAAAACCAAAATGGTTTGGGTTCCCAAAGCTAACATTCAACGACCCAAACTAGTTTGGGTACCTAAATCTACACATGTAGGTGCTTGAAGAGGAGATCGGTGGTGACCGGGCAAGCTTGAGAGTCAAATTCAATGCCGGTTGCATCACCAAATAGAGATTGGAACCAATTCAAAGCTTCAAAGTGGGTATAAATGTCTTATCCTCTAAATTTCATGAATCAATTGGTTCTAGTCTAGGACTTACATGCTTAATTGACATATCATATATTCATTCATTGCAAATATTTAAGTTTGAATCACATCCAATGTTTTAGTGTCAAATTTATAAATGGATGTCAAAAAGGGGAAATTAAAACATCACATGCTTGATTGTAATATTTGCTTGATTTTAATAGGCGAGAACTAAACTTGAACTTAATAAAAATCATATTCATATTGATAGGGGAGCTTAATGAATATCATTTTCTTAGTGTAATGAAGTGCAAAATTTAGGGAGTGCAACTTCATTACAAGACATCTATAATTCTATGCTTAAATCTTATAATTTTTGATGGATGTCAAAGGGGGAGAGATAATTAAGGGCATAACTTGAAATTTGATTATATAATTGAACAAAAACTATGCACATTCATAGGTGGAGCATTTTTATGCATATTTTACATCTAAAAATTTCAAGTATTATGATATAGGTTTCCATCATCAAAAAGGGGGAGATTGTTGGCTTTTTGGCCTTAATCTATGTTTTGATGATTTAATCAACCTAATCTTAATAATAAATCAATGTAGAGTAGCACACATATTGCATTGCATATATATTGTTTTGTGCTAACTTCTACAGGTGATCAAGACTCAATGAAGAAAGGAAATCAAGTCAAGACATGTAATCAAGCTCATTTGAAGACATGTAATTTGCATTTCTTTGAGTCTTAGGAACACTGTGTAAATTGAGCATACTTGAGCTAAAACCTACTCAAACACACACTAAGTTCCTTATAGAAGTGACACACAAAATTTCATATAATTTGGACTTCAATAAATCACCCAAACATAGACCGAAAAAACTAAACACTTAATCTGAACTGTCTGCCCACATTCGGTCGACCGAGTGATCAATTACCCAGTTGGTGTTTTACTGCCCGGTTTCGGTCAACCGTCCAGACCTTTTTGGTCGACCGAGTTAACATATTCATTTGATCGTTAAATTTGTCGTATTATACCCAACGGTCGTATTCGTATTGTTTCCATATACCCCAAAATACATTTAGTGTATCGGTCGACCGAACATAAGATGTATCGACAATCCAAAAGTGTATGTCTGTTTTCGGTCGACCGTATTCCTTGTTCGGTCGACCGACTATGATCTTGTTTGTCAACCCCGTAGAACTTGTTATAAATCGGTCAACCGAACCTATCTCAGTGTTCGACCGATAAATTAAGTGTACCTAAGTCATAGCCTTTGGCGGTCGACCGTTTCTTAACCAGTCGACCGAACTGTGTCCAAAACTTCCCAACGATCGACTGAGCTTACAAATCCGGTTGACTTAACTTACGCAGAAATGCACCCTACAAGTTTATGCTTTGTGTATCTTCCACAATCTTTTACCAAACTTGTCCCAACGGCTATAACTCACTTAGAGCTTATAAATAGGTGTTCCTATGACGCAACTACACAACTCTTATACTTCCTATTGTCATATACACCTAAGAGAAACTCCCAAGTCTTCCAATCCCCAAATCTACTCTCCAAGCCTAAACTTCCACACTTTAGCATCAATTCCACATCCTAAGCTGTGTGCTCAAGTTAAAGAGTGTGTTCCACTCAACTTCTCAGTTGTAAAGAAGCAAGGACTTCGGTGAAAGCCCGAAGTGTTCCTCTCGGATTGTGAGAAGAAAGTCAAGCTCACGAGGGTGTTCGTTGAGCTTGTTTTGTAAAAGGCTTAATCTCGGCCCGGAACGAGGTTGATAGTAAAGACGCGAGCGGAGCTCGAGGGAGATCGAGTGGAGCTTGCAAGAGATGAAGTAGGCAGGAGGCCAAACCTCTATAAAAATTTGGTATCATCATTGTGGTTTGCTTTACTTGCTTGTTTTTTTTAATTCCGTTGTGCATTGTTTGATTATTTAAACAAGTAGGTAATTAGCTTAAAAATGATTAGAATTAGAGACCCTCATGATCCTACAAATTATACATGACCCTACTAAACCGCATTGGATCCAGAGAAACCCAGACCGCTAATTTGCGGTCCCAGACTGCTAATTAGCGAGCTACAGGGTTTGGATCCGGCCTGGATTTTGTGTGAGATTTCCTGGATGGCTTTCTTCATGTGTGATGTATCCAAGTCGGTTGTTGGAGCTCTGACCCGAATCGAACTGCCAAAATACTCTCCATGATGGTGTGGAATTTTCTGATTTGCTCATTGGTCCTTTGGGCTTACATCCGGGTCCTTCCCTATTGCATCTCAGTCCTCAAGTCTTGCAACTCAGTCCTTTTGCTTGCTTTTGAGTCCTTTTTGCCTCTTCTCCTCAATCCTGCTTATTCCTAAAACTTAAACATTAAACTTGTTACGTAGCATTGTTTAGGTGAAAGATAATGGATATAAGACAAAAATACATGCATGATACGATGTCAATCACCAATCTTTTGACCATTAAATATATATATCTCACTTGCATTTTGTAGTATGGTACCAGACTCTCATTTAGGAGTAAAAGAGTGGTGGAGTACTTCAACTCCACCAATAAAAAACTTTCTCCAATGTGGGACTAAACTTCAACACATATGACCATACACACATGTGTACAACACACATGTGATAGTTACATTGATGTAACTATTTTTAAAACAAGCCATATAATTCACATTATTCTTATAAAATTAAATCCACAAAATTTCTTACACGAAATAAATCCCAAAAAATTGCATTAATTCTTATACAAAATAAATCCACTTAAATTTTTATACGAAATAAATCCAAAAAATATGTTTCTTCTTTCAGGAGGTATAGACGTCGGTTATACTAAAAAAACCAACGTTTATACAAACCTATAGACGTCGGATGTCCAAACATCTAACTTCTATACCTATAGACGTCAGATGTTTTTATATCTGACGTCTTTTTGGTGACGTCTATTGTGCACTAGTGAACACAACTGATCCATTCACCAAACCCTTATCCCAAGCCAAAGGCGAAATGCATTTTGAGTCCATGGGTCTAAGGAACCTTGTGGAGTGGCTTGATGAGTGATTGAGAGGGTTACCCTAGTTATTATTGTTTTATACATTGAGAATGTATGTGAAAGAAAACTTTGATAACAAGTGGAAGATTGAAGGGAATGTGTTCTAAAAGTTTGCTTTTATATGTCAATTATTAAGAATTGGATGTGCCAGCATTTTGTTCCTTGATTAATGTATTCATCTTTTAGAAGTGTTAAGGAAGAGACTTTTGGTCCTTAACTGTAGAGCTCTAGAAGATAATGATTTACGTAAATCAAAAGTTATTCACAATCATGCTAATTGACATGGACCATTAATTATAGAGACGAGGTTATCGTGGTAGTTAAAGAGTATTGTAGCTCTGCAAATATTTAACGACTCGAGTATATAAAAGAGGAAAATGGTTACTTTTATATATTGAATAGAGCTAACAAATGAAACATTATGGAATT
Organism: Triglochin maritima; assembly: GCA_963682175.1. NCBI lineage: Eukaryota > Viridiplantae > Streptophyta > Magnoliopsida > Alismatales > Juncaginaceae > Triglochin > Triglochin maritima. Next base: position 34,445,743 of record OY821773.1, on the reverse strand, counting down.
GTGTTTAGTGTCATTGATGTTTCATTATGTCTTGAATCCTAAGATATGAGACTTATATCTTTTCACATAAGAAATGTTTAATTTGATTAGTGTGAAAAGCAATCATTGGGTATAGTGATAAAAACAATAATTGATTGAACATGACTTATGCTGGAAAAGATAGTTAGTCAAGATTATAAAGCAAAATTATAATGTGCACAATGTGACTTGTGTTAAGTTACATATTTATAATTAGTTTACGAGATCAAGAAATGAGTATATAAAACAAAGCTGACACATTTCTACTTTGTATAATACTCTTAATATCATGAGACAAGGGATAGACACAAGTGGTGTTTTAACATGACTAAATGGATCGTGTTTAGATCGAGTGAACAAGACATCTATGCTAATTGGGTAACTATAATGTGTAGCTAAATACCGCTTTTAGTTTGTGATATTAAGTGTTTAATATCATTGTCAATATAGCTTGGATCCTTCTATAGGTCACACCACAAAACTGGGAAACAAGAAGCTTGATTTTGTGTTTATATGATGTATCGGGTTCCATGTGAAATGGTATACATGTGGCGAATCGATAAAATCAATATGTCATGAAAATTGAGATAATTAGAATCATAAATAAATTCATATGAGATGTATGTATTATGGGGTGTAATAGTTAGACATTACATAAGATAATATGTTACATGATGTATGAATTTGCTAAAAACCCCAAGGATCAAAATTTGTTGGATGTAAATCCAAAATTTTATAAAGGCAAAAAATCGAAGAAAATGGTCAAACGTTTTCAGAGACCGGTCGATCAAAAATTCACAGTAGCCATTACGTATGTGAGTGGTCGACCGGATGGATGTGTTGGTCGACCGAAATATTCCAGGAACTTTCTCTGGGATTAATCGGTCGACCAATAGAAGTCGTGGTTTGACCGAAAACCTCCATGATCCTCCGTAAATTTTTCTTGGTGGTGATCGGTCGACCCACTTGCGACTCAGTCCGACCGAAAACTTCCACTAGACGTTTGTCGTATTGAATTCGTTGACCATTTGTGTGTTCTGTTCGTACGAAATATCATAGTAGCTTTAGTAGCGTATGATGGATCGACCGTCGGGTTTCATGGTCCAACCGAAACCATGATTAGTTGTCAATCGGTCAACCGGTGTTCACGTTTTTGCCAGAAATTATTAAGAGAATAATGTTGATCATGGGCTGGATTTATATTCCAATTATGGTCAAACGTTTTAAGGATGATTATGTGTCAATTTGTGATTGGTTTAAGGGAGAGAAAAATAAGAGATCATGAGTTAGTGGGTAGCCCATGAAGTGGGTGTTGGGAGATTCTATAAATAGGTCTCCTCACCCTACTTGTTTAAGTTAATGCAAAATTCTCTCTCCCTAACCTCTCCACTAATCCATCCAAATTTCTCTTAATAATTTTGAACTTTGGAGATTAAATTCTCACAAAATCAAAAGGGGTTATTAGCTAGATTCAAAGCTTGATTTAGAGATTGAATTGTTAACTCATTTCTCTCTAATCTTGTTTAGAGTTTCGTGAACACTTGGATGCAAATCGACCGACGATTCGACAAGCAACAAAACTTTGAATCTTCCTAAAGGTTTTAGAGAACCTTTGGGTCTGATCCTCTCCTATTTATTTTAATATATACGTAGAATTACATGATATTAGAATAAATACAAAACAATATACATGAAATCGTTGAAAATATGAAAATCGATTTTGTATGCATTTATAATTTTTTTAACAATATATACATATATAGAGGCAAGATATCCTACAGTGAGTATTTGACTGCCGAATTCGACTCCTTCCAAAAGGAGTGTGGTATTATACCACAACTCACTCCGCCTGGTACACCTCAGCCGAATGGTGTGTCCGAACTGAGAAATAGGGTGTTGCTCGATATGGTTCGATCAATAATGAGTGAAGCTGAATTGCCACTCTACTTTTGGAGTTATGCACTACAAGTTTCGTCTTACTTGCTGAATAATGTTCCATCCAAATCCGTAGATAAAATGCCATATGAGCTGTGGAGTGGTAAAACACCCAAGCTCAGGTTTCTCAAGATTTGGAGTTGTGAGGCCTACGTCAAAAGATTGATGTCAACCAAAACTTCAACCAAAAGTGGATAAATACTTCTTTATAGTTTATTCTTGTGAGACAAGATGATACTACTGTTGCATAAAACCTCCAATCGAGTGATTGTCGAGAGGGATGCCGTATTTTCTTAGAAAAAGAATTTCTCGAAAGAATAAGAAGTAGTAGGAGTAGAATTGTGCTTGAGGAAACTAAGGATATTCTACAAGATCATGATGTGAATGATAACATTCAAGATCATGAATACCCAACCGATGTTCCTTTGGTTAGTGGGAGTATGAGTGAGATACTCTCGCATGCAATTGTGAGAGAAACTCAATCATCCCTACCTAGTGTTCGTTCAAGAATTGAGCCCGAACAAATTCCGCAAGAAATTGTGGAAGAAGTTCAAGAAGTACACGTGAAACCAATAGAACTTAGAAGGTCAACGAGGGAGAGAAAGAAGTCTGATATTTATTTGGGACTTCACGAGATCATGGTACTCGAAACCGATGATCCCTCGATCTTTCAAGAAGCAATGGAGAGGAAAGACTCCAAACTATGGTTTGATGCCATGGAATCTGAAATACAATCCATGTATGACAATCAAGTATGGGACATGGTTGACCTTCCTCAAGGAAAGAAAGTTTTTCCCGTTTGCCATCACCAATGCAGCAATCCATCAATTTCCATTTTTTCATGATATTGTTTCTTTAGGGAAGACCAGCATTATGGAAGATAAAACAATGAAGATGCATGGCATATTAGGTCATCAACATGCATGTTTATTTTCAGTTATTGGATTGTGTCGGAAAAAAACACACACACTAGAGACTCGAAATTAGAAAACTTGGATGCTTTTCAATTTATATATATAGGAGGGATTCATTACCCTTAAATTTCGTTGACATACGGTTGTACTTAATAATAAAATCAAATATAAACTCCAACTTGAAAAGTTTTGAACCACAGATCTTGATCTACAATATAACTAGATAAAGATATCAAAAATCATAAAATTTGGTAAGCGTTAAGAGATCTAGAAATCGGGTTTTTAGCGAATGTAGTGCGTTCATATTTACATCAGTAGATATTACGTAAAACATATTCCAAATTTTATAATTTTCTATATCATTAACCTACATATATTGTAGATCAAGATCTACATTTGGATTTTCAATTTCAAGTTTATATTTACTTTTATCATCAAACACAACTGTGTGTCAACGAAGTTTAAGAGTACTGGATCCCACATATATATATATATATATATATATATTGAAAAGCATCCAAGTTTTCTAATTTTCAAGTCTCTGGTGTGTGTGTGTGTTTTTTCCTAGCACAATCCAATAACTGAAAATAAACATGCATGTTGAGAATCTTTGACCAAATATGCCATGCATCTTCATTGTTTTATCTTCCCTAATGCATGTCTTCACTAATCACATTAATGGAAAACAACTAAAGAAACAATAACACCGAAAAAGTTGAAATTGATGGATTGCTGCATTGGTGATGGAAAATCTTTTAACGTGAGCAAGATTTCATTATTTAGGTCCTTGCATGCCACCAAGAAACAATGAAATTGCTAAAATGCCAGACTCAACAAAATTCTCTTTATTTGCCACAATTATCTTTATAAGTTGAAGTTCATATACACAAGCTATATAAACTTTTCAGGAGAAAACTGTTGAACGTTTTAATTTAAACCGCAAGTGCACGGCCGCGATGAAGCGGTGGCAGGTACGGGTCGTCCTCAGGGAGGTGAGTAGCCTCTTGTTTGCACGAAATCAAGTTGCGAAAATAATGGAGAAGAGAGTTGGTTACGCTACTCTACGCTACACTACACTAAGAAGTATGAAATGTGAAAGAAGCAAACAAACGATGAAATAACAACTAAACTAAGAACAAAGGAAGAATGCTGGAATACAGAAATGGGAAAACCCCTAAGGGGTGGAGTGAGTGCACACAAGCAAAGAGGTGGGTGTAGAATACATTCTTTAAGCACATGAAGGTGGTGTTTATCAAGCATAGGAAGTGTCTAAATGTTATGGCAAAACCTATCAATCTATTCACCAACTTGGTTGATTAACATTTACATATGCAAGTTGTTTATTTCATAACCTAAACAAGCATGAGAGGTGTCTAATCATTTTGGCAAAACTCATCAAGTTATAAATTCTATCCTAAACAAGCAAGCATACATTCATGTTTAATCAACACATTGAAATTAAAGCATTCATCTCATTCTCTAATGCATGTATGTACATCTACTCCACCCCCCAAAGGGGATGGAACTACTCACTAAACATTACACTAATTATTAAACTATGGAAAAAAGCATATTAAAACTAAGCTAGAATTAAAAGACGATTAAACTAAAACATGCACAAATAATAAAAGGAGCATAAAACAAACAATGAAAGAAACACAAAACTTTATTGATAAAATGACTCACATTAAAAGTAGCATCCTCCTACTTTAGTGTGTGCTTCAAGGCCTCACTTCTAGTAGGAAGAATAGCCACTTAAAATATGGAGTGATTACAAAAGGAGGTGAAGAGTTCTATTTATAGGCATGGAAAAAGCTAATCCGGGACAATCCCCCGATGTGGGACTAAACAGATACCACACATAGCCTACACATCCTCTAATACATGTTCTGGAGCAACTTGAGCGCATTTGGGCCAAAAGTGACCGCCAATTAGCGGTCTTGGACCGCTAATTAGCGGTCTACAGTGTCCGGATCGCTCTGGAATTTCTTGTGGGCTTTTCTGGAAGGCTTTGTTGGTATTTGATGCATCTAGTTTGCATGTTGGAGCTCCGACCCGAATAGAATTGCCAAAATACTCCCCATGATGGTGAGGAGTATTCTGTTTTGCTCTTAGGTCCTTCTGTCTTGCAATCAGGTCCTTCTTCCTTGCATCTTGGTCCCCAGATCTTACAATTCAGTCTTTTTTCCCAGCTTTTGGGTCCTTTTATCCTTCATCTCTTCAAACCTATTTATTCCTGAAAACTAAACATAAAACTCGTGACATAGCATTGTTTAGGTGAAAGATAATGGATATAAGATACAAATATAAGCATGAAATGATGTCAATCAAATACCCCCACACCTAACTTTTGCTAGTCCCGAGCAAAACAAAGAAAGAGAAAAGCATGCGAAAAAAACAAGAAATCCTAACTCACTTTCGTAGGAATCACGGTTGCACTTAGCACGTGCAACAAGCCGTTAAACCTCCTTGTCGCCAAGGAGGAGGAGTGTTGTCTCCTGAGGGTTTTCAGCGGATCTACCCACAAAATCCGAACAAGATGCATTAATCAATCTAGCTACACGACTCGCTGGACTTATTTTGTCGATCATGGGACGCGGTAATACTACGGGTCGACTCTATATATGTAATCAGTCCACACACCTAGCCTAATGAGTTATTCGTGAGAGTTAACTAAGGAATTAAGTGAAAGACATGGGCAACCTTAACTTCTGAATGTGATACAACGTGTAAAGTCCATTTTGGTTCTTATTTGACTCTCTTTTTTTTTCTTTTTTTTCTTTTTTTTTCTTTTTCTTTGGAGCATTTATTGGTTGGTGTTTGATTCTCCCAGGGTCAGGTTTCGTGCATCATTGCCTATGAGGACTTACACTATCACGTACACCTTCCCCCAAATCTCCACATAGGGCGATCCCTACCACCCGTGTAACGGGAGTTCGGTCGGCGCATCCCAAGTCAGATGACTCGAAAGCACCAGGCACAAAGTCCCCTCAGACCTACTTTCCCGAGTGATAGGAGCCGTGCGAGAAGAGAGAACACCACTTATTTATCTATATGGGAACCAAAACCCCTACACTTAAGTTTCACAAAAAGAGATTAAGGGCCCTCGACTACGACAAACTTCCTTATACTCACAAACACGAATTATTTGACTCACTAGGTTCATGGTGGACTTATTTAAATGTTTGAGTACTGAAACCCTATGATTACACGCCCCCCGAGGGAAAACCGGGGTGCATCCTAACGACTCGATAAGACCTAAAGCCAGTAAACTAGAAATCCTAATGCATCAAGTTCAAGACAATTTTGGGAGCTTTCTTTTTACTTTGCCTCTCAACGGTTTTGCACATGCTAAACACACGCAAAACCCACAAAAACATTTTCTTTCACAAACAGATGAAGATTTTGAAAGAAATGTGAACATTTTAAAGCACTAGGCAAGCAAAAGAAGACAAGTCACCCAAGGATCATGGCAAGCAGATATATCAATGTTAAATGCGGCACACTAACATGACCCTAGCAGTACAAACAAAAGAAAATAAAACCAAAGGAAAAAGGACTCGACTATGTACACACGTAAAACACCCCCCACACCTACTTCATGCATTGTCCTCAATGAATGTGAACAAGATACTACATGGATACATGCATGAAAAAGGAAAGATCACACCAACATGAAGTACAAAGGGACGTTCAGGGTCATGTTGATGGACACAAACCCAAATTCCCTCAAAACCTGTGAGAAGCTGAAGAAGGGAGATAAATACGTGAAGAAATTGGGGTCCAAGTACACAAGGGTTGGGGCCCACAACAATCGATGCTCACTGAAGGAGTCTTTTATTACACACTTTTTCTTTTTTTGTTGTTGTTTTTTTTTTAAGATATATACATCAACCAAGATATTCTCATAATCATTTGGTCAAGGAACATCAAATGAGAACATCAAGTCAGGAGGACCAGAGACTTGCCGAGATGGGCAAACTCCACTGGTACTCTGAGGTGTCATGAGGGGTGAAAGGTCAAAGCTGAAAGGCTCGAACCCCTCATGATATTGGTCGGGTGTGGGCAACAAAGAATGAAGTTGTGTTGCCTCACTAGGGTTTAATTGCTCATCGAAGAAAACCCTCCAACCAATAGGCGGGTGCATCGGAATGAGTTCCTCAAGCTCATTCGATGGATGCAGCAGACCTGCATCACTAAAAATGGGGCTTCTCCCCAAGTCATCCAACAAGGACCTCCCACCATCATTTAGACCATCAAGCATAAGCTCGGTCATAGGTGGGTCCTTGTTGGAGTCAAAATGAAGCTCAAATGGCTCAATGGCCATGGGACATGAGGTAGAGACACCTTCTGGCATAGGCATATGATGAGGTGTCTCACCCTCACTAGTACTCTCAACTGAATCATGCAACGAACACTCCCTTTGGACATTCATGTTCGAGGCCAGCTCACTCTGTTGCATTGCAAAGACAGGCAATGAGTCTTCGCTGGGCCCACGAACATTCTCAATGGGTTGCATTGGGGTTAGGGGTGTTCGTTGATTTTGTGGTGCTTTCTCCAATTGGCGGATGAGATTTAGATTTAAAGGTTCATCCATGGGTTCCTGTTGCCTACCAGAGTTGAACACATGAAACTCGGCACTCATGTTACCGAATGAGAGCTTCATGAGACCATTTCTACAATTAATCAAGGCATTGTAGGTTGCCAGAAATGGTCTACCCAAAATCAAAGGTATTTGAGAGTGGGTGTTCGCAACAGGATTGGTATCGAGGACAACAAAATCGACTGGAAATATAAAATCTCCAACTTTGATAAGCACGTCCTCGATAATCCCCATGGGAATACGAATGGATCTATCCGCTAATTGGAGGGTGATCTTAGTTGGTTTCAATTCTCCCAAGTTCAACTGTTGATAAACAGAGAATGGGAGGAGGTTGGCCGCTGATCCTAAATCAAGCAAAACATTGCTCAATCTAGTGTCCCCTATCGTACACTGAATAGTAGGACACCCAGGGTCCTTGTATTTTGTGTAGGTAGGATTGGACAAAAGTGAGCTGATATTTGCAGCCAAGAATGATTTCTTAGGAACATTGGTCTTCCTCTTGGTTGTGCAGAGATCCTTCAACACTTTGGCATATTAAGGTATTTGTTGGATGACATCCAACAAGGGGATATTAACCTTTACTTGCTTAAACACCTCTACTATCTTGTCCATGTTGTCACTCTGCTTTTTGTTTAACCTACTTGGATAGGGAGCTTTTGGCAGGTAGGTTTTCTGCTGTGCCTGAGAAGAAAGCTTTGGTGTATTACCCTCACCCTCAGCTTCTTCTTCACCACCATTCCCACTGGGGGGCTGCATAGATGGTGGTGGGTGTGGCAAGGAAATGTGATTGTCAACCTGTTTTCCATTCCTTAAGGTCACAATGGAATTGACATGGTGAACAGGTTCCTCCACATGGTTCACTTGCCTCCCCCGAGGTACCACATTCTCATTTTGCATTTGTTGTTGTTGGTACATGCGGGGGTTAGCCTCAGGCTGGCTAGGAAAAGACCCTCTCTCTCTTTCATGTACAGACTGAGCCAATTGACCCATCTGAAGCTCTAGAGATTTCATGGTCTGCTGATTTGAAGTGAGAACTTGACTTGTGGTAGACATAAAAATTTTCATTGAGTTTTCAAGTCCACGAGTCAAGGTCTCAAGCGAATTGAATCAGGTTTCCATATTATTGGAATTTGGGAAACCCGATGGATTGGTGGTTTGCGCTTGGGGTGGCTGATAGGAATGTGCATGCATGGGAGGTTGGTGTGATTGGTAAGGTGGTCTAGAGGAGTTTGAAGGACCACCCGGGGCATTATTTTGGTTCCATGAAAAATTGGGGTGGTTCCTCCATCCAGGGTTATAAGATGATGAGTATGGGTCATTCCTAGCTCTGTCATAGATGGCGTTGACACGCTCCATCTCAGGAGGAATTGACTCACACTCGCTCTCTACATGACCTATCCTACCACATGAATGACAAGGAACTGGACCAGATGTGGACATGTGAGGTGCACTTTGTTGGTTTTGGAGCTCAATCGAATCCATACGGCGCATTAAGGCCGCCATGCGTGCCTCGGTGGCCGTAGTGGTATCGATAGCAAATGCGGAACCCGATCTAGTTGAGTTTGCATTCGCGATCCTCGCTCCTATACTAGATGATGCAGGTGGTTCCCTCACACTCTCCCACTGCATGGTTTTCTCAGCGAGGTCTTCTAGGAAGGCCCATGCCTCCCTTTCATCCTTTCCCAAGAACTCTCCTTGACACATGGACTCAAGGAGCGTTCTGGACGGGATGTGAAGACCCTCATACACAATCTGACAAAGACGCCACAACTCAATGCCATGGTGAGGGCACGAGGATAGTAGCTCTTTGAACCTCTCAAGATATGCATGAAATGGTTCGGTCTCATGTTGATAGAACGAATTGATTTCGTTCCTCAATTTTTGAGTCCGATGATTAGGAAAGTACTTCTTGAGGAATGTAGATTGAAACTCATCCCAAGTCCTAAAGGAATTCGCCTGGTTGTTGTACAACCACTTCTTGGCATCATCCTTCAGCGCAAAGGGGACAAGCCTAAGATGGATGGAGTCTGTGCTAAGTTGTTGCAGCTTGAACATAGCACAGACCTCCTCAAATTCCCTGAGAAAGATATAGGGGTCACCTTTCCCAGTGAAATGAGGGAGCATGGAAATGAATTGAGGCTTAACCTCAAAATGGTTCCCATTTGCCTCTGGCAATACGATGCATGAGGGCAGAGCTGTACGGCTCGGGTAGCATCGATCACGAAGAGGTATGGGAACGACAACTGGAAGCACAGGTGGAACAGGTGGGTCCAGCAACTGCTCCTCCTCACGGAAATTAGCAGCCATTGGACCCGAACTACGTGCGACACGAGAGGAGGAAGGTGTCGAGAAATCGATGACCGAAGCCGGATTGACAACGCTCTTCGTCAAACGACCACTCTCGTCTCGTGTCCACGAAAGCATGCACAAAGGTGCACACACAAACCACAACTTTCTTTTTTTTTCTTTTTTTTTCAAATGAAGAATGTACGTAGAAGAGAAGACGAGGGAACACAGGAGAGAAAGAATGACTCAGGAGAGAAGGGAAGAAGTCCTTAAGCTACGGCGGATGGGTACAGGTAGAAGCACACAAGCAAACAAGGCTCAAACAATCCTAAGGTCGCTATAGGTCCTTACAGCTAGACGACGCCTAACTGCGAGGTCACACGGCCTCAACACGCCTCACCTCCCTACAACGAGGACCACAAAGCCCAGCAAGTGAGCCAAGATCCGGGGATCTCGTCTCTCCTACTATCGACAAAGTGGGCAACGCCGATCAGGTCATGACGGTCGGGACCGGATCACTCTCCTAATGCGTCCAAGATCCTTAGGGCCAATGTCTACTTGATTTTAAAATTAGGCTCTTGATTAGTGTGGTTTTTGGGGCGAAGGAAAGGGTGATGAAATCCCCCACCTTATCTTTTATGGGACAGCCCCTCCTTAGTAGCGTTTTGGAGTCCTAAATCTAGCAATCAACTCTCCAAACAACGCTCAACTCACACTTGTTGCAATGCACTTCCTACTAACTAATGCATGTTCATATGAAATGCATGAATGAGAGTAGAAGGTGCGTACCTCACGCCAGCTCTCAGCAACCGAAAATAAAGCTAAGATAAAAGACAATCTAAATGCCTAAGTCACATACATGATGCATGCCTTAAACAAGAATAATGCCTAATCTTTTGCTTTGAGTTTTAGGGTCCAAGTTGCTTAAAGGAGGTTTGATTCTTGATCTGGGAATAAACTATAGGTCAAGACATGCTAAATCGAGTCCCAGATCACTATAACAGATAAAGAAATACTCCACAAAACTTTAGAGGCGAAATGAAGCTACCAGACCGCCAGTTGGCGGTTGAATACCGCTGATTGGCGGTCTTCTTCTCTCAGATCACCTCCAAACTTGACCAGATGCTTCCCCTTCTCAATGTGAGTCACCTGCGACAACGAAAACTACAAGACAAAAATTAAATCCACTCGAATCGTCCAAACAAGAGTCTGGACTGGCACCTCCCCGGCAACGGCGCCAAAAACTTGTTGCACGTTTTAATTTAAACCGCAAGTGCATGGCCGCGATGAAGCGGTGGCAAGTACGGGTCGTCCTCAGGGAGGTGAGTAGCCTCTTGTTTGCACGAAATCGAGTGGCGAAAATAATGGAGAAGAGAGTTGGTTACGCTACTCTACGCTACACTACACTAAGAAGTATGAAATGTGAAAGAAGCAAACAAACGATGAAATAACAACTAAACTAAGAACAAAGGAAGAATGCTGGAATACAGAAATGGGAAAACCCCTAAGGGGTGGAGTGAGTGCACACAAGCAAAGAGGTGGGTGTAGAATACATTCTTTAAGCACATGAAGGTGGTGTTTATCAAGCATAGGAAGCGTCTAAATGTTATGGCAAAACCTATCAATCTATTCACCAACTTGGTTGATTAACATTTACATATGCAAGTTGTTTATTTCAGAACCTAAACAAGCATGAGAGGTGTCTAATCATTTTGGCAAAACTCATCAAGTTATAAATTCTATCCTAAACAAGCAAGCATACATTCATGTTTAATCAACACATTGAAATTAAAGCATTCATCTCATTCTCTAATGCATGTATGTACATCTACTCCACCCCCCAAAGGGGATGGAACTACTCACTAAACATTACACTAATTATTAAACTATGGAAAAAAGCATATTAAAACTAAGCTAGAATTAAAAGACGATTAAACTAAAACATGCACAAATAATAAAAGGAGCATAAAACAAACAATGAAAGAAACACAAAACTTTATTGATAAAATGACTCACATTAAAAGTAGCATCCTCCTACTTTAGTGTGTGCTTCAAGGCCTCACTTCTAGTAGGAAGAATAGCCACTTAAAATATGGAGTGATTACAAAAGGAGGTGAAGAGTTCTATTTATAGGCATGGAAAAAGCTAATCCGGGACAATCCCCCGATGTGGGACTAAACAGATACCACACATAGCCTACACATCCTCTAATACATGTTCTGGAGCAACTTGAGCGCATTTGGGCCAAAAGTGACCGCCAATTAGCGGTCTTGGACCGCTAATTAGCGGTCTACAGTGTCCGGATCGCTCTGGAATTTCTTGTGGGCTTTTCTGGAAGGCTTTGTTGGTATTTGATGCATCTAGTTTGCATGTTGGAGCTCCGACCCGAATAGAATTGCCAAAATACTCCCCATGATGGTGAGGAGTATTCTGTTTTGCTCTTAGGTCCTTCTGTCTTGCAATCAGGTCCTTCTTCCTTGCATCTTGGTCCCCAGATCTTACAATTCAGTCTTTTTTCTCAGCTTTTGGGTCCTTTTATCCTTCATCTCTTCAAACCTATTTATTCCTGAAAACTAAACATAAAACTCGTGACATAGCATTGTTTAGGTGAAAGATAATGGATATAAGATACAAATATAAGCATGAAATGATGTCAATCAAATACCCCCACACCTAACTTTTGCTAGTCCCGAGCAAAACAAAGAAAGAGAAAAGCATGCGAAAAAAAACAAGAAATCCTAACTCACTTTCGTAGGAATCACGGTTGCACTTAGCACGTGCAACAAGCCGTTAAACCTCCTTGTCGCCAAGGAGGAGGAGTGTTGTCTCCTGAGGGTTTTCAGCGGATCTACCCACAAAATCCGAACAAGATGCATTAATCAATCTAGCTACACGACTCGCTGGACTTATTTTGTCGATCATGGGACGCGGTAATACTACGGGTCGACTCTATATATGTAATCAGTCCACACACCTAGCCTAATGAGTTATTCGTGAGAGTTAACTAAGGAATTAAGTGAAAGACATGGGCAACCTTAACTTCTGAATGTGATACAACGTGTAAAGTCCATTTTGGTTCTTATTTGACTCTCTTTTTTTTTCTTTTTTTTCTTTTTTTTTCTTTTTCTTTGGAGCATTTATTGGTTGGTGTTTGATTCTCCCAGGGTCAGGTTTCGTGCATCATTGCCTATGAGGACTTACACTATCACGTACACCTTCCCCCAAATCTCCACATAGGGCGATCCCTACCACCCGTGTAACGGGAGTTCGGTCGGCGCATCCCAAGTCAGATGACTCGAAAGCACCAGGCACAAAGTCCCCTCAGACCTACTTTCCCGAGTGATAGGAGCCGTGCGAGAAGAGAGAACACCACTTATTTATCTATATGGGAACCAAAACCCCTACACTTAAGTTTCACAAAAAGAGATTAAGGGCCCTCGACTACGACAAACTTCCTTATACTCACAAACACGAATTATTTGACTCACTAGGTTCAGGGTGGACTTATTTAAATGTTTGAGTACTGAAACCCTATGATTACACGCCCCCCGAGGGAAAACCGGGGTGCATCCTAACGACTCGATAAGACCTAAAGCCAGTAAACTAGAAATCCTAATGCATCAAGTTCAAGACAATTTTGGGAGCTTTCTTTTTACTTTGCCTCTCAACGGTTTTGCACATGCTAAACACACGCAAAACCCACAAAAACATTTTCTTTCACAAACAGATGAAGATTTTGAAAGAAATGTGAACATTTTAAAGCACTAGGCAAGCAAAAGAAGACAAGTCACCCAAGGATCATGGCAAGCAGATATATCAATGTTAAATGCGGCACACTAACATGACCCTAGCAGTACAAACAAAAGAAAATAAAACCAAAGGAAAAAGGACTCGACTATGTACACACGTAAAACACCCCCCACACCTACTTCATGCATTGTCCTCAATGAATGTGAACAAGATACTACATGGATACATGCATGAAAAAGGAAAGATCACACCAACATGAAGTACAAAGGGACGTTCAGGGTCATGTTGATGGACACAAACCCAAATTCCCTCAAAACCTGTGAGAAGCTGAAGAAGGGAGATAAATACGTGAAGAAATTGGGGCCCAAGTACACAAGGGTTGGGGCCCACAACAATCGATGCTCACTGAAGGAGTCTTTTATTACACACTTTTTCTTTTTTTGTTGTTGTTGTTGTTTTTTTTAAGATATATACATCAACCAAGATATTCTCATAATCATTTGGTCAAGGAACATCAAATGAGAACATCAAGTCAGGAGGACCAGAGACTTGCCGAGATGGGCAAACTCCACTGGTACTCTGAGGTGTCATGAGGGGTGAAAGGTCAAAGCTAAAAGGCTCGAACCCCTCATGATATTGGTCGGGTGTGGGCAACAAAGAATGAAGTTGTGTTGCCTCACTAGGGTTTAATTGCTCATCGAAGAAAACCCTCCAACCAATAGGCGGATGCATCGGAATGAGTTCCTCAAGCTCATTCGATGGATGCAGCAGACCTGCATCACTAAAAATGGGGCTTCTCCCCAAGTCATCCAACAAGGACCTCCCACCATCATTTAGACCATCAAGCATAAGCTCGGTCATAGGTGGGTCCTTGTTGGAGTCAAAATGAAGCTCAAATGGCTCAATGGCCATGGGACATGAGGTAGAGACACCTTCTGGCATAGGCATATGATGAGGTGTCTCACCCTCACTAGTACTCTCAACTGAATCATGCAACGAACACTCCCTTTGGACATTCATGTTCGAGGCCAGCTCACTCTGTTGCATTGCAAAGACAGGCAATGAGTCTTCGCTGGGCCCACGAACATTCTCAATGGGTTGCATTGGGGTTAGGGGTGTTCGTTGATTTTGTGGTGCTTTCTCCAATTGGCGGATGAGATTTAGATTTAAAGGTTCATCCATGGGTTCCTGTTGCCTACCAGAGTTGAACACATGAAACTCGGCACTCATGTTACCGAATGAGAGCTTCATGAGACCATTTCTACAATTAATCAAGGCATTGGAGGTTGCCAGAAATGGTCTACCCAAAATCAAAGGTATTTGAGAGTGGGTGTTCGCAACAGGATTGGTATCGAGGACAACAAAATCGACTGGAAATATAAAATCTCCAACTTTGATAAGCACGTCCTCGATAATCCCCATGGGAATACGAATGGATCTATCCGCTAATTGGAGGGTGATCTTAGTTGGTTTCAATTCTCCCAAGTTCAACTGTTGATAAACAGAGAATGGGAGGAGGTTGGCCGCTGATCCTAAATCAAGCAAAACATTGCTCAATCTAGTGTCCCCTATCGTACACTGAATAGTAGGACACCCAGGGTCCTTGTATTTTGTGTAGGTAGGATTGGACAAAAGTGAGCTGATATTTGCAGCCAAGAATGATTTCTTAGGAACATTGGTCTTCCTCTTGGTTGTGCAGAGATCCTTCAACACTTTGGCATATTAAGGTATTTGTTGGATGACATCCAACAAGGGGATATTAACCTTTACTTGCTTAAACACCTCTACTATCTTGTCCATGTTGTCACTCTGCTTTTTGTTTAACCTACTTGGATAGGGAGCTTTTGGCAGGTAGGTTTTCTGCTGTGCCTGAGAAGAAAGCTTTGGTGTATTACCCTCACCCTCAGCTTCTTCTTCACCACCATTCCCACTGGGGGGCTGCATAGATGGTGGTGGGTGTGGCAAGGAAATGTGATTGTCAACCTGTTTTCCATTCCTTAAGGTCACAATGGAATTGACATGGTGAACAGGTTCCTCCACATGGTTCACTTGCCTCCCCCGAGGTACCACATTCTCATTTTGCATTTGTTGTTGTTGGTACATGCGGGGGTTAGCCTCAGGCTGGCTAGGAAAAGACCCTCTCTCTCTTTCATGTACAGACTGAGCCAATTGACCCATCTGAAGCTCTAGAGATTTCATGGTCTGCTGATTTGAAGTGAGAACTTGACTTGTGGTAGACATAAAATTTTTCATTGAGTTTTCAAGTCCACGAGTCAAGGTCTCAAGCGAATTGAATCGGGTTTCCATATTATTGGAATTTGGGAAACCCGATGGATTGGTGGTTTGCGCTTGGGGTGGCTGATAGGAATGTGCATGCATGGGAGGT
This sequence comes from Triglochin maritima, assembly GCA_963682175.1. Taxonomy (NCBI): domain Eukaryota; kingdom Viridiplantae; phylum Streptophyta; class Magnoliopsida; order Alismatales; family Juncaginaceae; genus Triglochin; species Triglochin maritima. The sequence goes on along the minus strand of OY821773.1, from coordinate 34,429,851 downwards.
TGGTGTGATTGGTAAGGTGGTCTAGAGGAGTTTGAAGGACCACCCGGGGCATTATTTTGGTTCCATGAAAAATTGGGGTGGTTCCTCCATCCAGGGTTATAAGATGATGAGTATGGGTCATTCCTAGCTCTGTCATAGATGGCGTTGACACGCTCCATCTCAGGAGGAATTGACTCACACTCGCTCTCTACATGACCTATCCTACCACATGAATGACAAGGAACTGGACCAGATGTGGACATGTGAGGTGCACTTTGTTGGTTTTGGAGCTCAATCGAATCCATACGGCGCATTAAGGCCACCATGCGTGCCTCGGTGGCCGTAGTGGTATCGATAGCAAATGCGGAACCCGATCTAGTTGAGTTTGCATTCGCGATCCTCGCTCCTATACTAGATGATGCAGGTGGTTCCCTCACACTCTCCCACTGCATGGTTTTCTCAGCGAGGTCTTCTAGGAAGGCCCATGCCTCCCTTTCATCCTTTCCCAAGAACTCTCCTTGACACATGGACTCAAGGAGCGTTCTGGACGGGATGTGAAGACCCTCATACACAATCTGACAAAGACGCCACAACTCAATGCCATGGTGAGGGCACGAGGATAGTAGCTCTTTGAACCTCTCAAGATATGCATGAAATGGTTCGGTCTCATGTTGATAGAACGAATTGATTTCGTTCCTCAATTTTTGAGTCCGATGATTAGGAAAGTACTTCTTGAGGAATGCAGATTGAAACTCATCCCAAGTCCTAAAGGAATTCGCCTGGTTGCTGTACAACCACTTCTTGGCATCATCCTTCAGCGCAAAGGGGACAAGCCTAAGATGGATGGAGTCTGTGCTAAGTTGTTGCAGCTTGAACATAGCACAGACCTCCTCAAATTCCCTGAGAAAGATATAGGGGTCACCTTTCCCAGTGAAATGAGGGAGCATGGAAATGAATTGAGGCTTAACCTCAAAATGGTTCCCATTTGCCTCTGGCAATACGATGCATGAGGGCAGAGCTGTACGGCTCGGGTAGCATCGATCACGAAGAGGTATGGGAACGACAACTGGAAGCACAGGTGGAACAGGTGGGTCCAGCAACTGCTCCTCCTCACGGAAATTAGCAGCCATTGGACCCGAACTACGTGCGACACGAGAGGAGGAAGGTGTCGAGAAATCGATGACCGAAGCCGGATTGACAACGCTCTTCGTCAAACGACCACTCTCGTCTCGTGTCCACGAAAGCATGCACAAAGGTGCACACACAAACCACAACTTTCTTTTTTTTTCTTTTTTTTTCAAATGAAGAATGTACGTAGAAGAGAAGACGAGGGAACACAGGAGAGAAAGAATGACTCAGGAGAGAAGGGAAGAAGTCCTTAAGCTACGGCGGATGGGTACAGGTAGAAGCACACAAGCAAACAAGGCTCAAACAATCCTAAGGTCGCTATAGGTCCTTACAGCTAGACGACGCCTAACTGCGAGGTCACACGGCCTCAACACGCCTCACCTCCCTACAACGAGGACCACAAAGCCCAGCAAGTGAGCCAAGATCCGGGGATCTCGTCTCTCCTACTATCGACAAAGTGGGCAACGCCGATCAGGTCATGACGGTCGGGACCGGATCACTCTCCTAATGCGTCCAAGATCCTTAGGGCCAATGTCTACTTGATTTTAAAATTAGGCTCTTGATTAGTGTGGTTTTTGGGGCGAAGGAAAGGGTGATGAAATCCCCCACCTTATCTTTTATGGGACAGCCCCTCCTTAGTAGCGTTTTGGAGTCCTAAATCTAGCAATCAACTCTCCAAACAACGCTCAACTCACACTTGTTGCAATGCACTTCCTACTAACTAATGCATGTTCATATGAAATGCATGAATGAGAGTAGAAGGTGCGTACCTCACGCCAGCTCTCAGCAACCGAAAATAAAGCTAAGATAAAAGACAATCTAAATGCCTAAGTCACATACATGATGCATGCCTTAAACAAGAATAATGCCTAATCTTTTGCTTTGAGTTTTAGGGTCCAAGTTGCTTAAAGGAGGTTTGATTCTTGATCTGGGAATAAACTATAGGTCAAGACATGCTAAATCGAGTCCCAGATCACTATAACAGATAAAGAAATACTCCACAAAACTTTAGAGGCGAAATGAAGCTACCAGACCGCCAGTTGGCGGTTGAATACCGCTGATTGGCGGTCTTCTTCTCTCAGATCACCTCCAAACTTGACCAGATGCTTCCCCTTCTCAATGTGAGTCACCTGCGACAACGAAAACTACAAGACAAAAATTAAATCCACTCGAATCGTCCAAACAAGAGTCTGGACTGGCACCTCCCCGGCAACGGCGCCAAAAACTTGTTGCACGTTTTAATTTAAACCGCAAGTGCATGGCCGCGATGAAGCGGTGGCAAGTACGGGTCGTCCTCAGGGAGGTGAGTAGCCTCTTGTTTGCACGAAATCAAGTGGCGAAAATAATGGAGAAGAGAGTTGGTTACGCTACTCTACGCTACACTACACTAAGAAGTATGAAATGTGAAAGAAGCAAACAAACGATGAAATAACAACTAAACTAAGAACAAAGGAAGAATGCTGGAATACAGAAATGGGAAAACCCCTAAGGGGTGGAGTGAGTGCACACAAGCAAAGAGGTGGGTGTAGAATACATTCTTTAAGCACATGAAGGTGGTGTTTATCAAGCATAGGAAGTGTCTAAATGTTATGGCAAAACCTATCAATCTATTCACCAACTTGGTTGATTAACATTTACATATGCAAGTTGTTTATTTCAGAACCTAAACAAGCATGAGAGGTGTCTAATCATTTTGGCAAAACTCATCAAGTTATAAATTCTATCCTAAACAAGCAAGCATACATTCATGTTTAATCAACACATTGAAATTAAAGCATTCATCTCATTCTCTAATGCATGTATGTACATCTACTCCACCCCCCAAAGGGGATGGAACTACTCACTAAACATTACACTAATTATTAAACTATGGAAAAAAGCATATTAAAACTAAGCTAGAATTAAAAGACGATTAAACTAAAACATGCACAAATAATAAAAGGAGCATAAAACAAACAATGAAAGAAACACAAAACTTTATTGATAAAATGACTCACATTAAAAGTAGCATCCTCCTACTTTAGTGTGTGCTTCAAGGCCTCACTTCTAGTAGGAAGAATAGCCACTTAAAATATGGAGTGATTACAAAAGGAGGTGAAGAGTTCTATTTATAGGCATGGAAAAAGCTAATCCGGGACAATCCCCCGATGTGGGACTAAACAGATACCACACATAGCCTACACATCCTCTAATACATGTTCTGGAGCAACTTGAGCGCATTTGGGCCAAAAGTGACCGCCAATTAGCGGTCTTGGACCGCTAATTAGCGGTCTACAGTGTCCGGATCGCTCTGGAATTTCTTGTGGGCTTTTCTGGAAGGCTTTGTTGGTATTTGATGCATCTAGTTTGCATGTTGGAGCTCCGACCCGAATAGAATTGCCAAAATACTCCCCATGATGGTGAGGAGTATTCTGTTTTGCTCTTAGGTCCTTCTGTCTTGCAATCAGGTCCTTCTTCCTTGCATCTTGGTCCCCAGATCTTACAATTCAGTCTTTTTTCTCAGCTTTTGGGTCCTTTTATCCTTCATCTCTTCAAACCTATTTATTCCTGAAAACTAAACATAAAACTCGTGACATAGCATTGTTTAGGTGAAAGATAATGGATATAAGATACAAATATAAGCATGAAATGATGTCAATCAAATACCCCCACACCTAACTTTTGCTAGTCCCGAGCAAAACAAAGAAAGAGAAAAGCATGCGAAAAAAAACAAGAAATCCTAACTCACTTTCGTAGGAATCACGGTTGCACTTAGCACGTGCAACAAGCCGTTAAACCTCCTTGTCGCCAAGGAGGAGGAGTGTTGTCTCCTGAGGGTTTTCAGCGGATCTACCCACAAAATCCGAACAAGATGCATTAATCAATCTAGCTACACGACTCGCTGGACTTATTTTGTCGATCATGGGACGCGGTAATACTACGGGTCGACTCTATATATGTAATCAGTCCACACACCTAGCCTAATGAGTTATTCGTGAGAGTTAACTAAGGAATTAAGTGAAAGACATGGGCAACCTTAACTTCTGAATGTGATACAACGTGTAAAGTCCATTTTGGTTCTTATTTGACTCTCTCTTTTTTTCTTTTTTTTCTTTTTTTTTCTTTTTCTTTGGAGCATTTATTGGTTGGTGTTTGATTCTCCCAGGGTCAGGTTTCGTGCATCATTGCCTATGAGGACTTACACTATCACGTACACCTTCCCCCAAATCTCCACATAGGGCGATCCCTACCACCCGTGTAACGGGAGTTCGGTCGGCGCATCCCAAGTCAGATGACTCGAAAGCACCAGGCACAAAGTCCCCTCAGACCTACTTTCCCGAGTGATAGGAGCCGTGCGAGAAGAGAGAACACCACTTATTTATCTATATGGGAACCAAAACCCCTACACTTAAGTTTCACAAAAAGAGATTAAGGGCCCTCGACTACGACAAACTTCCTTATACTCACAAACACGAATTATTTGACTCACTAGGTTCAGGGTGGACTTATTTAAATGTTTGAGTACTGAAACCCTATGATTACACGCCCCCCGAGGGAAAACCGGGGTGCATCCTAACGACTCGATAAGACCTAAAGCCAGTAAACTAGAAATCCTAATGCATCAAGTTCAAGACAATTTTGGGAGCTTTCTTTTTACTTTGCCTCTCAACGGTTTTGCACATGCTAAACACACGCAAAACCCACAAAAACATTTTCTTTCACAAACAGATGAAGATTTTGAAAGAAATGTGAACATTTTAAAGCACTAGGCAAGCAAAAGAAGACAAGTCACCCAAGGATCATGGCAAGCAGATATATCAATGTTAAATGCGGCACACTAACATGACCCTAGCAGTGCAAACAAAAGAAAATAAAACCAAAGGAAAAAGGACTCGACTATGTACACACGTAAAACACCCCCCACACCTACTTCATGCATTGTCCTCAATGAATGTGAACAAGATACTACATGGATACATGCATGAAAAAGGAAAGATCACACCAACATGAAGTACAAAGGGACGTTCAGGGTCATGTTGATGGACACAAACCCAAATTCCCTCAAAACCTGTGAGAAGCTGAAGAAGGGAGATAAATACGTGAAGAAATTGGGGCCCAAGTACACAAGGGTTGGGGCCCACAACAATCGATGCTCACTGAAGGAGTCTTTTATTACACACTTTTTCTTTTTTTGTTGTTGTTGTTGTTTTTTTTTAAGATATATACATCAACCAAGATATTCTCATAATCATTTGGTCAAGGAACATCAAATGAGAACATCAAGTCAGGAGGACCAGAGACTTGCCGAGATGGGCAAACTCCACTGGTACTCTGAGGTGTCATGAGGGGTGAAAGGTCAAAGCTAAAAGGCTCGAACCCCTCATGATATTGGTCGGGTGTGGGCAACAAAGAATGAAGTTGTGTTGCCTCACTAGGGTTTAATTGCTCATCGAAGAAAACCCTCCAACCAATAGGCGGATGCATCGGAATGAGTTCCTCAAGCTCATTCGATGGATGCAGCAGACCTGCATCACTAAAAATGGGGCTTCTCCCCAAGTCATCCAACAAGGACCTCCCACCATCATTTAGACCATCAAGCATAAGCTCGGTCATAGGTGGGTCCTTGTTGGAGTCAAAATGAAGCTCAAATGGCTCAATGGCCATGGGACATGAGGTAGAGACACCTTCTGGCATAGGCATATGATGAGGTGTCTCACCCTCACTAGTACTCTCAACTGAATCATGCAACGAACACTCCCTTTGGACATTCATGTTCGAGGCCAGCTCACTCTGTTGCATTGCAAAGACAGGCAATGAGTCTTCGCTGGGCCCACGAACATTCTCAATGGGTTGCATTGGGGTTAGGGGTGTTCGTTGATTTTGTGGTGCTTTCTCCAATTGGCGGATGAGATTTAGATTTAAAGGTTCATCCATGGGTTCCTGTTGCCTACCAGAGTTGAACACATGAAACTCGGCACTCATGTTACCGAATGAGAGCTTCATGAGACCATTTCTACAATTAATCAAGGCATTGGAGGTTGCCAGAAATGGTCTACCCAAAATCAAAGGTATTTGAGAGTGGGTGTTCGCAACAGGATTGGTATCGAGGACAACAAAATCGACTGGAAATATAAAATCTCCAACTTTGATAAGCACGTCCTCGATAATCCCCATGGGAATACGAATGGATCTATCCGCTAATTGGAGGGTGATCTTAGTTGGTTTCAATTCTCCCAAGTTCAACTGTTGATAAACAGAGAATGGGAGGAGGTTGACCGCTGATCCTAAATCAAGCAAAACATTGCTCAATCTAGTGTCCCCTATCGTACACTGAATAGTAGGACACCCAGGGTCCTTGTATTTTGTGTAGGTAGGATTGGACAAAAGTGAGCTGATATTTGCAGCCAAGAATGATTTCTTAGGAACATTGGTCTTCCTCTTGGTTGTGCAGAGATCCTTCAACACTTTGGCATATTGAGGTATTTGTTGGATGACATCCAACAAGGGGATATTAACCTTTACTTGCTTAAACACCTCTACTATCTTGTCCATGTTGTCACTCTGCTTTTTGTTTAACCTACTTGGATAGGGAGCTTTTGGCAGGTAGGTTTTCTGCTGTGCCTGAGAAGAAAGCTTTGGTGTATTACCCTCACCCTCAGCTTCTTCTTCACCACCATTCCCACTGGGGGGCTGCATAGATGGTGGTGGGTGTGGCAAGGAAATGTGATTGTCAACCTGTTTTCCATTCCTTAAGGTCACAATGGAATTGACATGGTGAACAGGTTCCTCCACATGGTTCACTTGCCTCCCCCGAGGTACCACATTCTCATTTTGCATTTGTTGTTGTTGGTACATGCGGGGGTTAGCCTCAGGCTGGCTAGGAAAAGACCCTCTCTCTCTTTCATGTACAGACTGAGCCAATTGACCCATCTGAAGCTCTAGAGATTTCATGGTCTGCTGATTTGAAGTGAGAACTTGACTTGTGGTAGACATAAAAATTTTCATTGAGTTTTCAAGTCCACGAGTCAAGGTCTCAAGCGAATTGAATCGGGTTTCCATATTATTGGAATTTGGGAAACCCGATGGATTGGTGGTTTGCGCTTGGGGTGGCTGATAGGAATGTGCATGCATGGGAGGTTGGTGTGATTGGTAAGGTGGTCTAGAGGAGTTTGAAGGACCACCCGGGGCATTATTTTGGTTCCATGAAAAATTGGGGTGGTTCCTCCATCCAGGGTTATAAGATGATGAGTATGGGTCATTCCTAGCTCTGTCATAGATGGCGTTGACACGCTCCATCTCAGGAGGAATTGACTCACACTCGCTCTCTACATGACCTATCCTACCACATGAATGACAAGGAACTGGACCAGATGTGGACATGTGAGGTGCACTTTGTTGGTTTTGGAGCTCAATCGAATCCATACGGCGCATTAAGGCCACCATGCGTGCCTCGGTGGCCGTAGTGGTATCGATAGCAAATGCGGAACCCGATCTAGTTGAGTTTGCATTCGCGATCCTCGCTCCTATACTAGATGATGCAGGTGGTTCCCTCACACTCTCCCACTGCATGGTTTTCTCAGCGAGGTCTTCTAGGAAGGCCCATGCCTCCCTTTCATCCTTTCCCAAGAACTCTCCTTGACACATGGACTCAAGGAGCGTTCTGGACGGGATGTGAAGACCCTCATACACAATCTGACAAAGACGCCACAACTCAATGCCATGGTGAGGGCACGAGGATAGTAGCTCTTTGAACCTCTCAAGATATGCATGAAATGGTTCGGTCTCATGTTGATAGAACGAATTGATTTCGTTCCTCAATTTTTGAGTCCGATGATTAGGAAAGTACTTCTTGAGGAATGCAGATTGAAACTCATCCCAAGTCCTAAAGGAATTCGCCTGGTTGCTGTACAACCACTTCTTGGCATCATCCTTCAGCGCAAAGGGGACAAGCCTAAGATGGATGGAGTCTGTGCTAAGTTGTTGCAGCTTGAACATAGCACATACCTCCTCAAATTCCCTGAGAAAGATATAGGGGTCACCTTTCCCAGTGAAATGAGGGAGCATGGAAATGAATTGAGGCTTAACCTCAAAATGGTTCCCATTTGCCTCTGGCAATACGATGCATGAGGGCAGAGCTGTACGGCTCGGGTAGCATCGATCACGAAGAGGTATGGGAACGACAACTGGAAGCACAGGTGGAACAGGTGGGTCCAGCAACTGCTCCTCCTCACGGAAATTAGCAGCCATTGGACCCGAACTACGTGCGACACGAGAGGAGGAAGGTGTCGAGAAATCGATGACCGAAGCCGGATTGACAACGCTCTTCGTCAAACGACCACTCTCGTCTCGTGTCCACGAAAGCATGCACAAAGGTGCACACACAAACCACAACTTTCTTTTTTTTTCTTTTTTTTTCAAATGAAGAATGTACGTAGAAGAGAAGACGAGGGAACACAGGAGAGAAAGAATGACTCAGGAGAGAAGGGAAGAAGTCCTTAAGCTACGGCGGATGGGTACAGGTAGAAGCACACAAGCAAACAAGGCTCAAACAATCCTAAGGTCGCTATAGGTCCTTACAGCTAGACGACGCCTAACTGCGAGGTCACACGGCCTCAACACGCCTCACCTCCCTACAACGAGGACCACAAAGCCCAGCAAGTGAGCCAAGATCCGGGGATCTCGTCTCTCCTACTATCGACAAAGTGGGCAACGCCGATCAGGTCATGACGGTCGGGACCGGATCACTCTCCTAATGCGTCCAAGATCCTTAGGGCCAATGTCTACTTGATTTTAAAATTAGGCTCTTGATTAGTGTGGTTTTTGGGGCGAAGGAAAGGGTGATGAAATCCCCCACCTTATCTTTTATGGGACAGCCCCTCCTTAGTAGCGTTTTGGAGTCCTAAATCTAGCAATCAACTCTCCAAACAACGCTCAACTCACACTTGTTGCAATGCACTTCCTACTAACTAATGCATGTTCATATGAAATGCATGAATGAGAGTAGAAGGTGCGTACCTCACGCCAGCTCTCAGCAACCGAAAATAAAGCTAAGATAAAAGACAATCTAAATGCCTAAGTCACATACATGATGCATGCCTTAAACAAGAATAATGCCTAATCTTTTGCTTTGAGTTTTAGGGTCCAAGTTGCTTAAAGGAGGTTTGATTCTTGATCTGGGAATAAACTATAGGTCAAGACATGCTAAATCGAGTCCCAGATCACTATAACAGATAAAGAAATACTCCACAAAATTTTAGAGGCGAAATGAAGCTACCAGACCGCCAGTTGGCGGTTGAATACCGCTGATTGGCGGTCTTCTTCTCTCAGATCACCTCCAAACTTGACCAGATGCTTCCCCTTCTCAATGTGAGTCACCTGCGACAACGAAAACTACAAGACAAAAATTAAATCCACTCGAATCGTCCAAACAAGAGTCTGGACTGGCACCTCCCCGGCAACGGCGCCAAAAACTTGTTGCACGTTTTAATTTAAACCGCAAGTGCATGGCCGCGATGAAGCGGTGGCAAGTACGGGTCGTCCTCAGGGAGGTGAGTAGCCTCTTGTTTGCACGAAATCAAGTGGCGAAAATAATGGAGAAGAGAGTTGGTTACGCTACTCTACGCTACACTACACTAAGAAGTATGAAATGTGAAAGAAGCAAACAAACGATGAAATAACAACTAAACTAAGAACAAAGGAAGAATGCTGGAATACAGAAATGGGAAAACCCCTAAGGGGTGGAGTGAGTGCACACAAGCAAAGAGGTGGGTGTAGAATACATTCTTTAAGCACATGAAGGTGGTGTTTATCAAGCATAGGAAGTGTCTAAATGTTATGGCAAAACCTATCAATCTATTCACCAACTTGGTTGATTAACATTTACATATGCAAGTTGTTTATTTCAGAACCTAAACAAGCATGAGAGGTGTCTAATCATTTTGGCAAAACTCATCAAGTTATAAATTCTATCCTAAACAAGCAAGCATACATTCATGTTTAATCAACACATTGAAATTAAAGCATTCATCTCATTCTCTAATGCATGTATGTACATCTACTCCACCCCCCAAAGGGGATGGAACTACTCACTAAACATTACACTAATTATTAAACTATGGAAAAAAGCATATTAAAACTAAGCTAGAATTAAAAGACGATTAAACTAAAACATGCACAAATAATAAAAGGAGCATAAAACAAACAATGAAAGAAACACAAAACTTTATTGATAAAATGACTCACATTAAAAGTAGCATCCTCCTACTTTAGTGTGTGCTTCAAGGCCTCACTTCTAGTAGGAAGAATAGCCACTTAAAATATGGAGTGATTACAAAAGGAGGTGAAGAGTTCTATTTATAGGCATGGAAAAAGCTAATCCGGGACAATCCCCCGATGTGGGACTAAACAGATACCACACATAGCCTACACATCCTCTAATACATGTTCTGGAGCAACTTGAGCGCATTTGGGCCAAAAGTGACCGCCAATTAGCGGTCTTGGACCGCTAATTAGCGGTCTACAGTGTCCGGATCGCTCTGGAATTTCTTGTGGGCTTTTCTGGAAGGCTTTGTTGGTATTTGATGCATCTAGTTTGCATGTTGGAGCTCCGACCCGAATAGAATTGCCAAAATACTCCCCATGATGGTGAGGAGTATTCTGTTTTGCTCTTAGGTCCTTCTGTCTTGCAATCAGGTCCTTCTTCCTTGCATCTTGGTCCCCAGATCTTACAATTCAGTCTTTTTTCCCAGCTTTTGGGTCCTTTTATCCTTCATCTCTTCAAACCTATTTATTCCTGAAAACTAAACATAAAACTCGTGACATAGCATTGTTTAGGTGAAAGATAATGGATATAAGATACAAATATAAGCATGAAATGATGTCAATCAAATACCCCCACACCTAACTTTTGCTAGTCCCGAGCAAAACAAAGAAAGAGAAAAGCATGCGAAAAAAAACAAGAAATCCTAACTCACTTTCGTAGGAATCACGGTTGCACTTAGCACGTGCAACAAGCCGTTAAACCTCCTTGTCGCCAAGGAGGAGGAGTGTTGTCTCCTGAGGGTTTTCAGCGGATCTACCCACAAAATCCGAACAAGATGCATTAATCAATCTAGCTACACGACTCGCTGGACTTATTTTGTCGATCATGGGACGCGGTAATACTACGGGTCGACTCTATATATGTAATCAGTCCACACACCTAGCCTAATGAGTTATTCGTGAGAGTTAACTAAGGAATTAAGTGAAAGACATGGGCAACCTTAACTTCTGAATGTGATACAACGTGTAAAGTCCATTTTGGTTCTTATTTGACTCTCTTTTTTTTTCTTTTTTTTCTTTTTTTTTCTTTTTCTTTGGAGCATTTATTGGTTGGTGTTTGATTCTCCCAGGGTCAGGTTTCGTGCATCATTGCCTATGAGGACTTACACTATCACGTACACCTTCCCCCAAATCTCCACATAGGGCGATCCCTACCACCCGTGTAACGGGAGTTCGGTCGGCGCATCCCAAGTCAGATGACTCGAAAGCACCAGGCACAAAGTCCCCTCAGACCTACTTTCCCGAGTGATAGGAGCCGTGCGAGAAGAGAGAACACCACTTATTTATCTATATGGGAACCAAAACCCCTACACTTAAGTTTCACAAAAAGAGATTAAGGGCCCTCGACTACGACAAACTTCCTTATACTCACAAACACGAATTATTTGACTCACTAGGTTCAGGGTGGACTTATTTAAATGTTTGAGTACTGAAACCCTATGATTACACGCCCCCCGAGGGAAAACCGGGGTGCATCCTAACGACTCGATAAGACCTAAAGCCAGTAAACTAGAAATCCTAATGCATCAAGTTCAAGACAATTTTGGGAGCTTTCTTTTTACTTTGCCTCTCAACGGTTTTGCACATGCTAAACACACGCAAAACCCACAAAAACATTTTCTTTCACAAACAGATGAAGATTTTGAAAGAAATGTGAACATTTTAAAGCACTAGGCAAGCAAAAGAAGACAAGTCACCCAAGGATCATGGCAAGCAGATATATCAATGTTAAATGCGGCACACTAACATGACCCTAGCAGTACAAACAAAAGAAAATAAAACCAAAGGAAAAAGGACTCGACTATGTACACACGTAAAACACCCCCCACACCTACTTCATGCATTGTCCTCAATGAATGTGAACAAGATACTACATGGATACATGCATGAAAAAGGAAAGATCACACCAACATGAAGTACAAAGGGACGTTCAGGGTCATGTTGATGGACACAAACCCAAATTCCCTCAAAACCTGTGAGAAGCTGAAGAAGGGAGATAAATACGTGAAGAAATTGGGGCCCAAGTACACAAGGGTTGGGGCCCACAACAATCGATGCTCACTGAAGGAGTCTTTTATTACACACTTTTTCTTTTTTTGTTGTTGTTGTTGTTTTTTTTTAAGATATATACATCAACCAAGATATTCTCATAATCATTTGGTCAAGGAACATCAAATGAGAACATCAAGTCAGGAGGACCAGAGACTTGCCGAGATGGGCAAACTCCACTGGTACTCTGAGGTGTCATGAGGGGTGAAAGGTCAAAGCTAAAAGGCTCGAACCCCTCATGATATTGGTCGGGTGTGGGCAACAAAGAATGAAGTTGTGTTGCCTCACTAGGGTTTAATTGCTCATCGAAGAAAACCCTCCAACCAATAGGCGGATGCATCGGAATGAGTTCCTCAAGCTCATTCGATGGATGCAGCAGACCTGCATCACTAAAAATGGGGCTTCTCCCCAAGTCATCCAACAAGGACCTCCCACCATCATTTAGACCATCAAGCATAAGCTCGGTCATAGGTGGGTCCTTGTTGGAGTCAAAATGAAGCTCAAATGGCTCAATGGCCATGGGACATGAGGTAGAGACACCTTCTGGCATAGGCATATGATGAGGTGTCTCACCCTCACTAGTACTCTCAACTGAATCATGCAACGAACACTCCCTTTGGACATTCATGTTCGAGGCCAGCTCACTCTGTTGCATTGCAAAGACAGGCAATGAGTCTTCGCTGGGCCCACGAACATTCTCAATGGGTTGCATTGGGGTTAGGGGTGTTCGTTGATTTTGTGGTGCTTTCTCCAATTGGCGGATGAGATTTAGATTTAAAGGTTCATCCATGGGTTCCTGTTGCCTACCAGAGTTGAACACATGAAACTCGGCACTCATGTTACCGAATGAGAGCTTCATGAGACCATTTCTACAATTAATCAAGGCATTGGAGGTTGCCAGAAATGGTCTACCCAAAATCAAAGGTATTTGAGAGTGGGTGTTCGCAACAGGATTGGTATCGAGGACAACAAAATCGACTGGAAATATAAAATCTCCAACTTTGATAAGCACGTCCTCGATAATCCCCATGGGAATACGAATGGATCTATCCGCTAATTGGAGGGTGATCTTAGTTGGTTTCAATTCTCCCAAGTTCAACTGTTGATAAACAGAGAATGGGAGGAGGTTGACCGCTGATCCTAAATCAAGCAAAACATTGCTCAATCTAGTGTCCCCTATCGTACACTGAATAGTAGGACACCCAGGGTCCTTGTATTTTGTGTAGGTAGGATTGGACAAAAGTGAGCTGATATTTGCAGCCAAGAATGATTTCTTAGGAACATTGGTCTTCCTCTTGGTTGTGCAGAGATCCTTCAACACTTTGGCATATTGAGGTATTTGTTGGATGACATCCAACAAGGGGATATTAACCTTTACTTGCTTAAACACCTCTACTATCTTGTCCATGTTGTCACTCTGCTTTTTGTTTAACCTACTTGGATAGGGAGCTTTTGGCAGGTAGGTTTTCTGCTGTGCCTGAGAAGAAAGCTTTGGTGTATTACCCTCACCCTCAGCTTCTTCTTCACCACCATTCCCACTGGGGGGCTGCATAGATGGTGGTGGGTGTGGCAAGGAAATGTGATTGTCAACCTGTTTTCCATTCCTTAAGGTCACAATGGAATTGACATGGTGAACAGGTTCCTCCACATGGTTCACTTGCCTCCCCCGAGGTACCACATTCTCATTTTGCATTTGTTGTTGTTGGTACATGCGGGGGTTAGCCTCAGGCTGGCTAGGAAAAGACCCTCTCTCTCTTTCATGTACAGACTGAGCCAATTGACCCATCTGAAGCTCTAGAGATTTCATGGTCTGCTGATTTGAAGTGAGAACTTGACTTGTGGTAGACATAAAATTTTTCATTGAGTTTTCAAGTCCACGAGTCAAGGTCTCAAGCGAATTGAATCGGGTTTCCATATTATTGGAATTTGGGAAACCCGATGGATTGGTGGTTTGCGCTTGGGGTGGCTGATAGGAATGTGCATGCATGGGAGGTTGGTGTGATTGGTAAGGTGGTCTAGAGGAGTTTGAAGGACCACCCGGGGCATTATTTTGGTTCCATGAAAAATTGGGGTGGTTCCTCCATCCAGGGTTATAAGATGATGAGTATGGGTCATTCCTAGCTCTGTCATAGATGGCGTTGACACGCTCCATCTCAGGAGGAATTGACTCACACTCGCTCTCTACATGACCTATCCTACCACATGAATGACAAGGAACTGGACCAGATGTGGACATGTGAGGTGCACTTTGTTGGTTTTGGAGCTCAATCGAATCCATACGGCGCATTAAGGCCACCATGCGTGCCTCGGTGGCCGTAGTGGTATCGATAGCAAATGCGGAACCCGATCTAGTTGAGTTTGCATTCGCGATCCTCGCTCCTATACTAGATGATGCAGGTGGTTCCCTCACACTCTCCCACTGCATGGTTTTCTCAGCGAGGTCTTCTAGGAAGGCCCATGCCTCCCTTTCATCCTTTCCCAAGAACTCTCCTTGACACATGGACTCAAGGAGCGTTCTGGACGGGATGTGAAGACCCTCATACACAATCTGACAAAGACGCCACAACTCAATGCCATGGTGAGGGCACGAGGATAGTAGCTCTTTGAACCTCTCAAGATATGCATGAAATGGTTCGGTCTCATGTTGATAGAACGAATTGATTTCGTTCCTCAATTTTTGAGTCCGATGATTAGGAAAGTACTTCTTGAGGAATGCAGATTGAAACTCATCCCAAGTCCTAAAGGAATTCGCCTGGTTGCTGTACAACCACTTCTTGGCATCATCCTTCAGCGCAAAGGGGACAAGCCTAAGATGGATGGAGTCTGTGCTAAGTTGTTGCAGCTTGAACATAGCACATACCTCCTCAAATTCCCTGAGAAAGATATAGGGGTCACCTTTCCCAGTGAAATGAGGGAGCATGGAAATGAATTGAGGCTTAACCTCAAAATGGTTCCCATTTGCCTCTGGCAATACGATGCATGAGGGCAGAGCTGTACGGCTCGGGTAGCATCGATCACGAAGAGGTATGGGAACGACAACTGGAAGTACAGGTGGAACAGGTGGGTCCAGCAACTGCTCCTCCTCACGGAAATTAGCAGCCATTGGACCCGAACTACGTGCGACACGAGAGGAGGAAGGTGTCGAGAAATCGATGACCGAAGCCGGATTGACAACGCTCTTCGTCAAACGACCACTCTCGTCTCGTGTCCACGAAAGCATGCACAAAGGTGCACACACAAACCACAACTTTCTTTTTTTTTCTTTTTTTTTTCAAATGAAGAATGTACGTAGAAGAGAAGACGAGGGAACACAGGAGAGAAAGAATGACTCAGGAGAGAAGGGAAGAAGTCCTTAAGCTACGGCGGATGGGTACAGGTAGAAGCACACAAGCAAACAAGGCTCAAACAATCCTAAGGTCGCTATAGGTCCTTACAGCTAGACGACGCCTAACTGCGAGGTCACACGGCCACCACACGCCTCACCTCCCTACAACGAGGACCACAAAGCCCAGCAAGTGAGCCAAGATCCGGGGATCTCGTCTCTCCTACTATCGACAAAGTGGGCAACGCCGATCAGGTCATGACGGTCGGGACCGGATCACTCTCCTAATGCGTCCAAGATCCTTAGGGCCAATGACTACTTGATTTTAAAATTAGGCTCTTGATTAGTGTGGTTTTTGGGGCGAAGGAAAGGGTGATGAAATCCCCCACCTTATCTTTTATGGGACAGCCCCTCCTTAGTAGCGTTTTGGAGTCCTAAATCTAGCAATCAACTCTCCAAACAACGCTCAACTCACACTTGTTGCAATGCACTTCCTACTAACTAATGCATGTTCATATGAAATACATGAATGAGAGTAGAAGGTGCGTACCTCACGCCAGCTCTCAGCAACCGAAAATAAAGCTAAGATAAAAGACAATCTAAATGCCTAAGTCACATACATGATGCATGCCTTAAACAAGAATAATGCCTAATCTTTTGCTTTGAGTTTTAGGGTCCAAGTTGCTTAAAGGAGGTTTGATTCTTGATCTGGGAATAAACTATAGGTCAAGACATGCTAAATCGAGTCCCAGATCACTATAACAGATAAAGAAATACTCCACAAAAATTTAGAGGCGAAATGAAGCTACCAGACCGCCAGTTGGCGGTTGAATACCGCTGATTGGCGGTCTTCTTCTCTCAGATCACCTCCAAACTTGACCAGATGCTTCCCCTTCTCAATGTGAGTCACCTGCGACAACGAAAACTACAAGACAAAAATTAAATCCACTCAAATCGTCCAAACAAGAGTCTGGACTGGCACCTCCCCGGCAACGGCGCCAAAAACTTGTTGCACGTTTTAATTTAAACCGCAAGTGCACGGCCGCGATGAAGCGGTGGCAAGTACGGGTCGTCCTCAGGGAGGTGAGTAGCCTCTTGTTTGCACGAAATCAAGTGGCGAAAATAATGGAGAAGAGAGTTGGTTACGCTACTCTACGCTACACTACACTAAGAAGTATGAAATGTGAAAGAAGCAAACAAACGATGAAATAACAACTAAACTAAGAACAAAGGAAGAATGCTGGAATACAGAAATGGGAAAACCCCTAAGGGGTGGAGTGAGTGCACACAAGCAAAGAGGTGGGTGTAGAATACATTCTTTAAGCACATGAAGGTGGTGTTTATCAAGCATAGGAAGTGTCTAAATGTTATGGCAAAACCTATCAATCTATTCACCAACTTGGTTGATTAACATTTACATATGCAAGTTGTTTATTTCAGAACCTAAACAAGCATGAGAGGTGTCTAATCATTTTGGCAAAACTCATCAAGTTATAAATTCTATCCTAAACAAGCAAGCATACATTCATGTTTAATCAACACATTGAAATTAAAGCATTCATCTCATTCTCTAATGCATGTATGTACATCTACTCCACCCCCCAAAGGGGATGGAACTACTCACTAAACATTACACTAATTATTAAACTATGGAAAAAAGCATATTAAAACTAAGCTAGAATTAAAAGACGATTAAACTAAAACATGCACAAATAATAAAAGGAGCATAAAACAAACAATGAAAGAAACACAAAACTTTATTGATAAAATGACTCACATTAAAAGTAGCATCCTCCTACTTTAGTGTGTGCTTCAAGGCCTCACTTCTAGTAGGAAGAATAGCCACTTAAAATATGGAGTGATTACAAAAGGAGGTGAAGAGTTCTATTTATAGGCATGGAAAAAGCTAATCCGGGACAATCCCCCGATGTGGGACTAA
The DNA here is from genome assembly GCA_963682175.1 of Triglochin maritima. Taxonomy (NCBI): domain Eukaryota; kingdom Viridiplantae; phylum Streptophyta; class Magnoliopsida; order Alismatales; family Juncaginaceae; genus Triglochin; species Triglochin maritima. Next base: position 34,412,134 of record OY821773.1, on the reverse strand, counting down.
ACAGATACCACACATAGCCTACACATCCTCTAATACATGTTCTGGAGCAACTTGAGCGCATTTGGGCCAAAAGTGACCGCCAATTAGCGGTCTTGGACCGCTAATTAGCGGTCTACAGTGTCCGGATCGCTCTGGAATTTCTTGTGGGCTTTTCTGGAAGGCTTTGTTGGTATTTGATGCATCTAGTTTGCATGTTGGAGCTCCGACCCGAATAGAATTGCCAAAATACTCCCCATGATGGTGAGGAGTATTCTGTTTTGCTCTTAGGTCCTTCTGTCTTGCAATCAGGTCCTTCTTCCTTGCATCTTGGTCCCCAGATCTTACAATTCAGTCTTTTTTCCCAGCTTTTGGGTCCTTTTATCCTTCATCTCTTCAAACCTATTTATTCCTGAAAACTAAACATAAAACTCGTGACATAGCATTGTTTAGGTGAAAGATAATGGATATAAGATACAAATATAAGCATGAAATGATGTCAATCAAATACCCCCACACCTAACTTTTGCTAGTCCCGAGCAAAACAAAGAAAGAGAAAAGCATGCGAAAAAAAACAAGAAATCCTAACTCACTTTCGTAGGAATCACGGTTGCACTTAGCACGTGCAACAAGCCGTTAAACCTCCTTGTCGCCAAGGAGGAGGAGTGTTGTCTCCTGAGGGTTTTCAGCGGATCTACCCACAAAATCCGAACAAGATGCATTAATCAATCTAGCTACACGACTCGCTGGACTTATTTTGTCGATCATGGGACGCGGTAATACTACGGGTCGACTCTATATATGTAATCAGTCCACACACCTAGCCTAATGAGTTATTCGTGAGAGTTAACTAAGGAATTAAGTGAAAGACATGGGCAACCTTAACTTCTGAATGTGATACAACGTGTAAAGTCCATTTTGGTTCTTATTTGACTCTCTTTTTTTTTCTTTTTTTTCTTTTTTTTTCTTTTTCTTTGGAGCATTTATTGGTTGGTGTTTGATTCTCCCAGGGTCAGGTTTCGTGCATCATTGCCTATGAGGACTTACACTATCACGTACACCTTCCCCCAAATCTCCACATAGGGCGATCCCTACCACCCGTGTAACGGGAGTTCGGTCGGCGCATCCCAAGTCAGATGACTCGAAAGCACCAGGCACAAAGTCCCCTCAGACCTACTTTCCCGAGTGATAGGAGCCGTGCGAGAAGAGAGAACACCACTTATTTATCTATATGGGAACCAAAACCCCTACACTTAAGTTTCACAAAAAGAGATTAAGGGCCCTCGATTACGACAAACTTCCTTATACTCACAAACACGAATTATTTGACTCACTAGGTTCAGGGTGGACTTATTTAAATGTTTGAGTACTGAAACCCTATGATTACACGCCCCCCGAGGGAAAACCGGGGTGCATCCTAACGACTCGATAAGACTTAAAGCCAGTAAACTAGAAATCCTAATGCATCAAGTTCAAGACAATTTTGGGAGCTTTCTTTTTACTTTGCCTCTCAACGGTTTTGCACATGCTAAACACACGCAAAACCCACAAAAACATTTTCTTTCACAAACAGATGAAGATTTTGAAAGAAATGTGAACATTTTAAAGCACTAGGCAAGCAAAAGAAGACAAGTCACCCAAGGATCATGGCAAGCAGATATATCAATGTTAAATGCGGCACACTAACATGACCCTAGCAGTACAAACAAAAGAAAATAAAACCAAAGGAAAAAGGACTCGACTATGTACACACGTAAAACACCCCCCACACCTACTTCATGCATTGTCCTCAATGAATGTGAACAAGATACTACATGGATACATGCATGAAAAAGGAAAGATCACACCAACATGAAGTACAAAGGGACGTTCAGGGTCATGTTGATGGACACAAACCCAAATTCCCTCAAAACCTGTGAGAAGCTGAAGAAGGGAGATAAATACGTGAAGAAATTGGGGCCCAAGTACACAAGGGTTGGGGCCCACAACAATCGATGCTCACTGAAGGAGTCTTTTATTACACACTTTTTTCTTTTTTTGTTGTTGTTTTTTTTTTTTAAGATATATACATCAACCAAGATATTCTCATAATCATTTGGTCAAGGAACATCAAATGAGAACATCAAGTCAGGAGGACCAGAGACTTGCCGAGATGGGCAAACTCCACTGGTACTCTGAGGTGTCAAGAGGGGTGAAAGGTCAAAGCTAAAAGGCTCGAACCCCTCATGATATTGGTCGGGTGTGGGCAACAAAGAATGAAGTTGTGTTGCCTCACTAGGGTTTAATTGCTCATCGAAGAAAACCCTCCAACCAATAGGCGGATGCATCGGAATGAGTTCCTCAAGCTCATTCGATGGATGCAGCAGACCTGCATCACTAAAAATGGGGCTTCTCCCCAAGTCATCCAACAAGGACCTCCCACCATCATTTAGACCATCAAGCATAAGCTCGGTCATAGGTGGGTCCTTGTTGGAGTCAAAATGAAGCTCAAATGGCTCAATGGCCATGGGACATGAGGTAGAGACACCTTCTGGCATAGGCATATGATGAGGTGTCTCACCCTCACTAGTACTCTCAACTGAATCATGCAACGAACACTCCCTTTGGACATTCATGTTCGAGGCCAGCTCACTCTGTTGCATTGCAAAGACAGGCAATGAGTCTTCGCTGGGCCCACGAACATTCTCAATGGGTTGCATTGGGGTTAGGGGTGTTCGTTGATTTTGTGGTGCTTTCTCCAATTGGCGGATGAGATTTAGATTTAAAGGTTCATCCATGGGTTCCTGTTGCCTACCAGAGTTGAACACATGAAACTCGGCACTCATGTTACCGAATGAGAGCTTCATGAGACCATTTCTACAATTAATCAAGGCATTGGAGGTTGCCAGAAATGGTCTACCCAAAATCAAAGGTATTTGAGAGTGGGTGTTCGTAACAGGATTGGTATCGAGGACAACAAAATCGACTGGAAATATAAAATCTCCAACTTTGATAAGCACGTCCTCGATAATCCCCATGGGAATACGAATGGATCTATCCGATAATTGGAGGGTGATCTTAGTTGGTTTCAATTCTCCCAAGTTCAATTGTTGATAAACAGAGAATGGGAGGAGGTTGACCGTTGATCCTAAATCAAGCAAAACATTGCTCAATCTAGTGTCCCCTATCGTACACTGAATAGTAGGACACCCAGGGTCCTTGTATTTTGTGTAGGTAGGATTGGACAAAAGTGAGCTGATATTTGCAGCCAAGAATGATTTCTTAGGAACATTGGTCTTCCTCTTGGTTGTGCAGAGATCCTTCAACACTTTGGCATATTGAGGTATTTGTTGGATGACATCCAACAAGGGGATATTAACCTTTACTTGCTTAAACACCTCTACTATCTTGTCCATGTTGTCACTCTGCTTTTTGTTTAACCTACTTGGATAGGGAGCTTTTGGCAGGTAGGTTTTCTGCTGTGCCTGAGAAGAAAGCTTTGGTGTATTACCCTCACCCTCAGCTTCTTCTTCACCACCATTCCCACTGGGGGGCTGCATAGATGGTGGTGGGTGTGGCAAGGAAATGTGATTGTCAACCTGTTTTCCATTCCTTAAGGTCACAATGGAATTGACATGGTGAACAGGTTCCTCCACATGGTTCACTTGCCTCCCCCGAGGTACCACATTCTCATTTTGCATTTGTTGTTGTTGGTACATGCGGGGGTTAGCCTCAGGCTGGCTAGGAAAAGACCCTCTCTCTCTTTCATGTACAGACTGAGCCAATTGACCCATCTGAAGCTCTAGAGATTTCATGGTCTGCTGATTTGAAGTGAGAACTTGACCTGTGGTAGACATAAAATTTTTCATTGAGTTTTCAAGTCCACGAGTCAAGGTCTCAAGCGAATTGAATCGGGTTTCCATATTATTGGAATTTGGGAAACCCGATGGATTGGTGGTTTGCGCTTGGGGTGGCTGATAGGAATGTGCATGCATGGGAGGTTGGTGTGATTGGTAAGGTGGTCTAGAGGAGTTTGAAGGACCACCCAGGGCATTATTTTGGTTCCATGAAAAATTGGGGTGGTTCCTCCATCCAGGGTTATAAGATGATGAGTATGGGTCATTCCTAGCTCTGTCATAGATGGCGTTGACACGCTCCATCTCAGGAGGAATTGACTCACACTCGCTCTCTACATGACCTATCCTACCACATGAATGACAAGGAACTGGACCAGATGTGGACATGTGAGGTGCACTTTGTTGGTTTTGGAGCTCAATCGAATCCATACGGCGCATTAAGGCCGCCATGCGTGCCTCGGTGGCCGTAGTGGTATCGATAGCAAATGCGGAACCCGATCTAGTTGAGTTTGCATTCGCGATCCTCGCTCCTATACTAGATGATGCAGGTGGTTCCCTCACACTCTCCCACTGCATGGTTTTCTCAGCGAGGTCTTCTAGGAAGGCCCATGCCTCCCTTTCATCCTTTCCCAAGAACTCTCCTTGACACATGGACTCAAGGAGCGTTCTGGACGGGATGTGAAGACCCTCATACACAATCTGACAAAGACGCCACAACTCAATGCCATGGTGAGGGCACGAGGATAGTAGCTCTTTGAACCTCTCAAGATATGCATGAAATGGTTCGGTCTCATGTTGATAGAACGAATTGATTTCGTTCCTCAATTTTTGAGTCCGATGATTAGGAAAGTACTTCTTGAGGAATGTAGATTGAAACTCATCCCAAGTCCTAAAGGAATTCGCCTGGTTGTTGTACAACCACTTCTTGGCATCATCCTTCAGCGCAAAGGGGACAAGCCTAAGATGGATGGAGTCTGTGCTAAGTTGTTGCAGCTTGAACATAGCACAGACCTCCTCAAATTCCCTGAGAAAGATATAGGGGTCACCTTTCCCAGTGAAATGAGGGAGCATGGAAATGAATTGAGGCTTAACCTCAAAATGGTTCCCATTTGCCTCTGGCAATATGATGCATGATGGCAGAGCTGTACGGCTCGGGTAGCATCGATCACGAAGAGGTATGGGAACGACAACTGGAAGCACAGGTGGAACAGGTGGGTCCTGCAACTGCTCCTCCTCACGGAAATTAGCAGCCATTGGACCCGAACTACGTGCGACACGAGAGGAGGAAGGTGTCGAGAAATCGATGACCGAAGCCGGATTGACAACGCTCTTCGTCAAACGACCACTCTCGTCTCGTGTCCACGAAAGCATGCACAAAGGTTCACACACAAACCACAACTTTCTTTTTTTTCTTTTTTTTTCAAATGAAGAATGTACGTAGAAGAGAAGACGAGGGAACACAGGAGAGAAAGAATGACTCAGGAGAGAAGGGAAGAAGTCCTTAAGCTACGGCGGATGGGTACAGGTAGAAGCACACAAGCAAACAAGGCTCAAACAATCCTAAGGTCGCTATAGGTCCTTACAGCTAGACGACGCCTAACTGCGAGGTCACACGGCCTCAACACGCCTCACCTCCCTACAACGAGGACCACAAAGCCCAGCAAGTGAGCCAAGATCCGGGGATCTCGTCTCTCCTACTATCGACAAAGTGGGCAACGCCGATCAGGTCATGACGGTCGGGACCGGATCACTCTCCTAATGCGTCCAAGATCCTTAGGGCCAATGACTACTTGATTTTAAAATTAGGCTCTTGATTAGTGTGGTTTTTAGGGCGAAGGAAAGGGTGATGAAATCTCCCACCTTATCTTTTATGGGACAGCCCCTCCTTAGTAGCGTTTTGGAGTCCTAAATCTAGCAATCAACTCTCCAAACAACGCTCAACTCACACTTGTTGCAATGCACTTCCTACTAACTAATGCATGTTCATATGAAATACATGAATGAGAGTAGAAGGTGCGTACCTCACGCCAGCTCTCAGCAACCGAAAATAAAGCTAAGATAAAAGACAATCTAAATGCCTAAGTCACATACATGATGCATGCCTTAAACAAGAATAATGCCTAATCTTTTGCTTTGAGTTTTAGGGTCCAAGTTGCTTAAAGGAGGTTTGATTCTTGATCTGGGAATAAACTATAGGTCAAGACATGCTAAATCGAGTCCCAGATCACTATAACAGATAAAGAAATACTCCACAAAAATTTAGAGGCGAAATGAAGCTACCAGACCGCCAGTTGGCGGTTGAATACCGCTGATTAGCGGTCTTCTTCTCTCAGATCACCTCCAAACTTGACCAGATGCTTCCCCTTCTCAATGTGAGTCACCTGCGACAACGAAAACTACAAGACAAAAATTAAATCCACTCGAATCGTCCAAACAAGAGTCTGGACTGGCACCTCCCCGGCAACGGCGCCAAAAACTTGTTGCACGTTTTAATTTAAACCGCAAGTGCACGGCCGCGATGAAGCGGTGGCAAGTACGGGTCGTCCTCAGGGAGGTGAGTAGCCTCTTGTTTGCACGAAATCAAGTGGCGAAAATAATGGAGAAGAGAGTTGGTTACGCTACTCTACGCTACACTACACTAAGAAGTATGAAATGTGAAAGAAGCAAACAAACGATGAAATAACAACTAAACTAAGAACAAAGGAAGAATGCTGGAATACAGAAATGGGAAAATCCCTAAGGGGTGGAGTGAGTGCACACAAGCAAAGAGGTGGGTGTAGAATACATTCTTTAAGCACATGAAGGTGGTGTTTATCAAGCATAGGAAGTGTCTAAATGTTATGGCAAAACCTATCAATCTATTCACCAACTTGGTTGATTAACATTTACATATGCAAGTTGTTTATTTCAGAACCTAAACAAGCATGAGAGGTGTCTAATCATTTTGGCAAAACTCATCAAGTTATAAATTCTATCCTAAACAAGCAAGCATACATTCATGTTTAATCAACACATTGAAATTAAAGCATTCATCTCATTCTCTAATGCATGTATGTACATCTACTCCACCCCCCAAAGGGGATGGAACTACTCACTAAACATTACACTAATTATTAAACTATGGAAAAAAGCATATTAAAACTAAGCTAGAATTAAAAGACGATTAAACTAAAACATGCACAAATAATAAAAGGAGCATAAAACAAACAATGAAAGAAACACAAAACTTTATTGATAAAATGACTCACATTAAAAGTAGCATCCTCCTACTTTAGTGTGTGCTTCAAGGCCTCACTTCTAGTAGGAAGAATAGCCACTTAAAATATGGAGTGATTACAAAAGGAGGTGAAGAGTTCTATTTATAGGCATGGAAAAAGCTAATCCGGGACAATCCCCCGATGTGGGACTAAACAGATACCACACATAGCCTACACATCCTCTAATACATGTTCTGGAGCAACTTGAGCGCATTTGGGCCAAAAGTGACCGCCAATTAGCGGTCTTGGACCGCTAATTAGCGGTCTACAGTGTCCGGATCGCTCTGGAATTTCTTGTGGGCTTTTCTGGAAGGCTTTGTTGGTATTTGATGCATCTAGTTTGCATGTTGGAGCTCCAACCCGTATAGAATTGCCAAAATACTCCCCATGATGGTGAAGAGTATTCTGTTTTGCTCTTAGGTCCTTCTGTCTTGCAATCAGGTCCTTCTTCCTTGCATCTTGGTCCCCAGATCTTACAATTCAGTCCTTTTTCCCAGCTTTTGGGTCCTTTTATCCTTCATCTCTTCAAACCTATTTATTCCTGAAAACTAAACATAAAACTCGTGACATAGCATTGTTTAGGTGAAAGATAATGGATATAAGATACAAATATAAGCATGAAATGATGTCAATCAAAAACCTATTTCACAATTCACATTATTCAAATTGAAAAGTGTCATTAAAACTTGTCCTTTCATGACATTTCATTAAAGTGTCATTAAAACTTCTCTTTTGATGTCATTTTTCAAAAGTGTCGTTATAACTTCATCTTTCAATGACACTTCTTTAAAGCATCATTAATTATTATTTTCATGAGACTTTCTTAAAAGTCTTTAAAACTTGTTTGAAGTGTCATTAAAACTCAATTTTCCATGACATTTATTTTACGGTCTCATGACATGTTTTTCAAGTCACTTATATTAGAAGTGACATAAAACGTGTCATCAAGGCCTCTTTTTCTAGTAGTGATAGTTAGTGACATTGAGATTACATTGTCATAGGGCACCAATCAGACTCTTGGGACCATAAATAACAGTTTCCGGGATACCCCACCTGTCCTGCTCCTTCTCTCTGTCACGACAGCTTCTCTCTCTATCACGTAAGCTCACCCAACCCACCCAAAAAGTCTCATTAACCACGCCCGGGCTACCCTACCCACCCTACATTCTCTCCTTCCACGTCATTTAGAGATTAATCCTGGATAAAATATTTAATATATATATATATATATTGAAAAACATCCAAGTTTTCTAATTTTCAAGTCTCTGGTGTGTGTGTGTTTATTTTCCTAGCACAATCCAAAAACTAAAAATAAACATGCATGTTGAGAATCTTTGACCCAATATGCCATGCATCTTCATTTTGTTATCTTCCCTAATGCGTGTCTTCACTAATCACATTAATGGAAAACAACCAAAGAAACAATAACACGGAAAAAGTTGAAATTGATGGATTGCTGCATTGGTGATGGCAAATCTTTTAACGTGAGCTAAATTTCTTTATTTAGGGCCTTGCATGACAAGAAACAATGAAATTTCTAAAATGCCACACTCAACGAAATTCTCTTTATTTGTCGCAATTATCTTTGTAAGTTGAAGTTCATATACACAAGCTATATAAAGTTTTCAGGAGAAAACCTATTTCACAATTCACATTATTCAAAATGAGAAGTGTCATTAAAACTTCTCCTTTCATGACATTTCAATAAAGTGTCATTAAAACTTCTCTTTTGATGTCATTTCTTCAAAAGTTTCGTTATAACTTCATCTTTCAATGACACTTCTTTAAAGCATCATTAATTATTTTTTTCATGAGACTTTCACAAAAGTGTCTTTAAAACTTGTTTGAAGTGTCGTTAAAACTGAATTTTCCATGACATTTATTTTACGGTCTCATGACTTGTTTTTCTAGTAACTTATATTAGAAGTGACATAAAAGGTGTCATCAAGGCCTCTTTTTGTAGTAGTGATAGTTAGGGACATTGAGATTACCTTGGCATAGGGCACCAATCAGACTCTTGACACCATAAATAACAGTGTCCGGGCTACCCCACCCGTCTTGTTCTTTCTCTCTATCACGTCAGTTTCTCTCTTTGTCACGTCAGCTCACCCAGCCCACCAAAAAAAAAATCATTAACCACGCCTGAGCTACCCCACACACCATACATTCTCTCCCCTCCATGTCATTTGGAGATCAATCCTGGATAAAATATTTAAATAAATATATATATTCAAAAGCATCCAAGTTTTCTAATTTTCAAGTCTCTCGTGTGTGTGTTCTTTTTCCTAGCACATTCCAATAACTAAAAATAAACATGCATGTTGAGAATCTTTGACCCAATATACCATGCATCTTCATTTTTTTATCTTCCCTAATGTGTGTCTTCATTAATCACATTAATGGAAAACAACTAAAGAAATAATAACACCGGAAAATTTGAAATTGATGGATTACTGCATTAGTGATGGCAAATCTTTTAACGTGAACTAAATTTCTTTATTTAGGTCCTTGCATGACACCTAGAAACAATGAAATTGCTAAAATGCCACACTCAACGAAATTCTAATTATTTGTCACAATTATCTTTATAAGTTGAAGTTCATATACAAAAGCTATATAAACTTTTCAGGAGAAAACCTATATCACAATTCACATTATTCAAATTGAAAAGTGTCATTAAAACTTGTCCGTTCATGACATTTCATTAAAGTGTCATTAAAACTTCTCTTTTGATGTCATTTTTCAAAAGTGTCGTTATAACTTCATCTTTCAATGACACTTCTTTAAAGCATCATTAATTATTATTTTTCATGAGACTTTCTTAAAAGTGTCTTTAAAACTTGTTTGAAGTGTCATTAAAACTCAATTTTCCATGACATTTATTTTACGGTCTCATGACTTGTTTTTCTAGTAACTTATATTAGAAGTGACATAAAAGGTGTCATCAAGGCCTCTTTTTGTAGTAGTGATAGTTAGTGATATTGAGATTACCTTGGCCTAGGGCACCAATCATACTCTTGGGAACATAAATAATAGTTTCTGGGCTACCCCACCCGTCTTGCTTCTTCTCTCTGTCACGTCAGTTTCTCTCTCTGTCATGTCAGGTCACCCAACCCACAAAAAAAATCATTAACCACGCGCGGGCTACTCCACCCACCCAAAATTCTCTCCCCTCCGAGTGATTTGGAAATCAATCCTGGAAAAAATATTTAAATAAATAAATAAATATATATATATATATATATATATATATATATTGAAAAGCATCCAAGTTTTCTAATTTTCAAGTCTCGGGTGTGTGTTCTTTTTCCTAGCACATTCCAATAACTAAAAATAAACATGCATGTTGAGAATCTTTGACCCAATATGCCATGCATCTTCATTTTTTTTCTTCCCTAATGTGTGTCTTCACTAATCACATTAATGGAAAACAACTAAAGAAACAATAACACGGAAAATTTTGAAATTGATGGATTGCTGCATTGGTGTTGGCAAATCTTTTAACGTGAACAAAATTTCTTTATTTAGGGCCTTGCATGACACCTAGAAACAATGAAATTGCTAAAATGCCACACTCAACGAAATTCTATTTATTTGTCACAATTATCTTTTTAAGTTGAAGTTCATATACACAAGCTATATAAAGTTTCATTAGAAAACCTATTTCACAATTCACATTAAAAAGTGTCATTAAAACTTCTCCTTTCATGACATTTCATTAAAGTGTCATTAAAACCTCTCTTTTGATGTCATTTTTCAAAAGTGTCGTTATAACTTCATCTTTCAATGACACTTCTTTAAAGCATCATTAATTATTATTTTCATGACACTTTCTTAAAAGTGTCTTTAAAACTTGTTTGAAGTGTCATTAAAACTCAATTTTCCATGACATTTATTTTACGGTCTCATGACTTGTTTTCTAGTCACTTATATTAGAAGGTAACATAAAAGGTGTCATCAAGGCCTCTTTGTGTAGTAGTGATAGTTAGTGACATTGAGATTACCTTGGCCTAGGGCACCAATCAGACTCTTGAGACCATAAATAACAGTGTCCGGGCTACCCCACCCGTCCTGCAATGGAATACTTTAGGGGCATTCTTCTGAGAATAATGATTGGCATCATTTCATGTTTATATTTGTATCTTATATCCATTATCATTCACCTAAACAATGTTATGTTATGAGTTTTATGTTTAGTTTTCAGGAATAAATAGGTTTGAAGAGATGAAACATAAAAGGACCCAAAAGCTGGGAAAAGGACTGAATTATGAGATCTGGGGACTAAGATGCAATGGAGAAGGACCTGAATGTAAGACAGAAGGACCTAAGGGCCAAACAGAATACTCCACACCATCATGGGGAGTATTTTACCAATTCGATTCGGGTCGGAGCTCCAACAAGTCAAGTAACCGCATGAAAGACCAACACTACCAGAAAGAAAATCCCACAACAAATTCCAACGTGATCCGAAGTATTTGGACCGCCAATTGGCGGTCTTGGACCGCTAATTGGCGGTCCATATTACTCAGGATCCGCCCAAATTTCTCCTGGACTTGTATTAATGTTCGTTTAGGATATTTTTGGTATTGGTTTAGTCCCACATCGGGGGATTGTCCCCGATTAGCTTTTTCTATGCTTATAAATAGAATTCTTCACCTTCCATTGTAATTACCCATTGCTTGGTGGCATTCTCTCTACTAAGGAGTGAGCCTTGAAGCAAAAACTCAAGGTGGAGAAGAGTGCTACCTTCAATGTAAGTCATTTGTTAATAAAATAATTCTTCTAGTTTCTTTTAATCTTGTCTTTTAATTTGTGCATGATTGTTTAGTCTGTCCTTTCCTTTTAAGCTTCTTTAATACTTCTTGCTTTCTTAGTTAACTTTCATTTCAGTATTATGCTTTCTTTTGTTAATATAGTTAGTGTAATTAGTAGTGAGTAGTTCCATCACTATTTGGGGGTGGAGAAATATGTGATATAATCATGTAGTGTATTAAGTGTATGTTATCTTTATCCCTTGAGCTTTATATGATTTCCATAACCATCTAATGAGTTTGCACTCTTATCTTTGATATGCTAATGCTCTTGAATGAAGCTTAGCTTATGCTTTGATTAGTGGACCTATTTTATGGTGAATGATAAGGTTAGGATATGGATGAAGTTAATATTGGAAACACAATTTGTAGTGTAAGTGCTATTGTTGCCTTTACCTTAGCTAATGTCTTGTATGTTTTAATGATGTAGTCTTATCTTAATTCATGTGGAGGCATAGTAGGGTCTAGTCTTTATGCTAGTTAGGCTTATGCCTGATCCCTTCACCCACGCTAATTTTTTGTTTCCAGTTTTTCTTAGTTTCAGGGAACCATCGGATCAAGGGGAGGCTACTGGACAAATTTGAGGAACAGAAGACTGATTGATCGTTTTATATTTAACCGTAAGTGCACGGCCGCGTTGAAGCGGTGGCAAATACGGGTCGTCCACTGGGAGGTGTGTCGACACTTGGTTTGTGCGAAGGCGAGAGGTAAAGAAAGGGAAGAAAGGTTGGTTACACTAAACTACACTAAAACGCAAATGGAAATGGAAGAAAAGCAAGAAAACTAAACCCCAAAAGGGGGTAGAGAAATAATGTGAACATAAAGAAGTGTGTGTGTGTTCATTAAGCTCCTCACAACATGTAGTGCATGAAATCATAAAACTACATCCAACTTTGCCTCCACATGAATTAAGATATGACTACATCATTAAAACATACAAGACAATAATTGGAATGAAGCTACATGAACTCAAGTATAAAGACTATACCCTACTATGCCTCTACATGAATTAAGATTTCACTACATCATTAAAACATACAAGACATTAGCTAAGGTAAAGGCAACAAGAGCACATACACTACAAATTGTGTTTCCAACATTAACTTCATCCATATCCTAACCTTATCATTCCCCATAAAATAGGTCCACTAATCAAAGCATAAGCTAAGCTTCATTCAAGAGCATTAGCCTATCAAAGATAGGAGTGGAGACCCATTAGATGGTTATGGAAATCATATAAAGCTCAAGGGATAAAAATAACACACACTTAATACATTACATTATTATATCACATATTTCTCCACCCCCCAAATGGGGATGAAACTACTCACTACTCATTACACTAACTAATTTAGCAAAGGAAAACATAATACTGAAATGAAATTTATACTACTTAAGCAAGAAATATTAAAGAAGCATAAACTAAACAAACAAACAAGCATGCAAAGGAAAGGAATTTAAACTAAGAGAGAAACAACATCATTAAAAGAAAACTTATATTATTAACTCACTCAATTACAAGTAGCTCTTCCTCCACTAGAGTTTTGCTTCAAGGCTTCACTCTTAGTAGGGAAGATGGCCACCAAGAGGGAGAGATACAATGGGAGGTGAAGAGTTCTATTTATATGCATGGAAAAAGCTAATCCGGGACAATCCCCCGATGTGGGACTAAACCAATACCAAAAATACACTAAGAATACACTAATACACGTGCTACAGAAAACTAGATGGATTCTGGGCTAAATGGACCGCCAATTAGCGGTTCCAGACCGCCAATTGGCGGTCTATAAAGTTTAGATCCATCTGGTTTTCTTTGTGGGCTTTTCTTGAAGTGTTTCTTGGTCTTAGATGCATCTGGTTGGGTTATTGGAGCTCCGACCCGAATCGAATTGACAAAATACTCCTCATGATGGTGTGGAGTTTCCTGTTTTGCTCTTAGGTCCTTCTGTCTTACGATCAGGTCCTTCCCCCTTGCATCTTGGTCCCCAGGTCTCACAATTAGGTCCTTTTTTCCTGCTTTTGGGTCCTTTCATGGCTCTTCTCTTCAAACCTCTTTATTTCTGAAAACTAAACATAAAACTCGTCACATAGCATTGCCTAGGTGTAAGATAATGGATATAAGGTACAAATATAAGCATGAAATGATGTCAATCAAATACCCCCACACCTAAGTTTTTGCTAGTCTCGAGCAAAATAAAGAAAGGAAAAAGCATACGAAAAACAAGAAATCCTAACTCACTTTCGTAGGAATCACGGTTGCACTTAGCACGTGCAACAAGCCGTTAAACCTCCTTGTTGCCAAGGAGGAGGAGTGGTGTCTCCTGAGGGTTTTCAGCGGATATACCCACAAAATCCGAACAAGATGCATTAATCAATCTAGCTACACGACTCGTTGGGCTTATTTTGTCGATCATGGAATGCGGTAATACTACGGGTCGACTCTATATATGTAATCAGTCCACACACCTAGCCTAATGAGTTATTCGTGAGAGTTAACTAAGGAATTAAGTGAAAGACATGGGCAACCCTTAACTTCTGAATGTGAAACAAAGTGTAAAGTCCATTTTGGTTCTTATTTGACTCTTCTTTTCTTTTCTTTTTTTTTTCTTTTTTTTCTTTTTCTTTTCTTTCTTTTTTTTTTTTTTCTTTTTCTTTGGAGCATTTATTGGTTGGTGTTTGATTCTCCCAGGGTCAGGTTTCGTGCATCATTGCCTATGAGGACTTACACTATCACGTACACCTTCCCCCAAATCTCCACATAGGGCGATCCCTACCACCCGTGTAACGGGAGTTCGGTCGGTGCATCCCAAGTCAGATGACTCGAAAGCACCAGGCACAAAGTCCCCTCAGACCTACTTTCCCGAGTGATAGGAGCCGTGCGAGAAGAGAGAACACCACTTATTCATTCATTTATCTACATGGGAACCAAAACCCCTACACTTAAGTTTCACACAAAGATATTAAGGGCCCTTGACTACAACAAACTTCCTAAATTAACAAACACGAATTATTTGACTCACTAGGTTCAGGGTGGACTTCTTTAAATGTTTGAGCACTGAAACCCACTGATTACTCACCCCCAAGGGAAAGCTGGGGTGCATCCTAACGACTCGATAAATCCTAAAGCCACGTACTAGATATCCTAATGCATCAAGTTCAAGACAATTTTGGGAGCTTTCTTTTTACTTTGCCTCTCAACGGTTTTGCACATGCTAAACACACGCAAAACCCACAAAACATTTTCTTTCGAAAACACATGAAGATTTTGAAAGAAATGAAAATTTTGAAGCACTAGGCAAGCAAAAGAAGACAAGTCACCCAAGGATCATGGCAAGCAGATATATCGATATTAAATGCAGCACACTATCATGACCCTAACAATGCAAACAAAAGAAAACAAAATCAAAGTAAAAAGACTCGACTATGTACACACGTAAAACACCCCCCTACACCTACTTCATGCATTGTCCTCAATGAATGCAAGCAAGATACTACATGGATTGATGCATAAAAAGGAGAGATCTCACCAACATGAAGTACAAAGGGAAGTGCAAGGTCATGTTGATGGACATAACCCGAATTCCCTCAAAACCTGTGAGATGCTAAAGAAGGGATACAAATACGTGAAAGAAACGGAGCCCAAATACACATGGGTTGGGGCTCACAACAATCAATGCTTACTGAAGGAGTCTTTTATTTAACTTTTTTTTCTTTTTCTTTTTTTTTTTTTTTTTTTTTTTACAAACTATGTACAACAATAGGCTCCCATCTTCATATATCAAGGGACATCAAATGGGAACCCGCCATCTCTCGAGCCAGAAATGCACCTGTATGGGCTCGCAACATACAAAACAGAATTGCTTGACCACCTGACACCCTTATTCGCATTGTGGTCGTTCGATGCCTCTTGAGAGTTAACAAAAGAGGAGGCATGAATGAGAGGTGAACCTCTACCAGGTTGAAGGGTATCAGGTGGTTGATTCTTAACCCACATGGGGTCCTCATCAGATATAGAATGAAGATCATGTGGCCCAGAGGCCATAAAAAGGGTATCTGGTGGCTCAAAAGCCACGTGATCGAAAGGTTGTGGCTCAAGGGCCACGTGATCAAAAGAATGTGGCTCAAGGGCCACAAGATCAGAAGAATGTGGCTCAAGGGCCACAAGATCAGAAGAATGTGGCTCAAAAGCCACGTGATCAAAACATAAGGCACCTTCTTGTGCCAGCCCAGGTGAAACATCTTCACCACCTTCAGGATCTTCATCGAACAATTCTCTGAAGTACTTGAAGGTGCCCTCAACTTCACTCTCATCCATGCCCTGGATAAGGTTAACCCCAACAGGGTCATTGAAGGCATCTGGCTTCTTGCCAATGGTGAAGATGTTGAAATCAGCGCATTGACTACCATAAGTCAAGCGCATCAGACCATTGCGACAATTGATCAAGGCATTGGAAGTCGCAAGAAATGGTCGCCCCAGAATGACAGGAATTTGTCCAAGTGGGTTTGGCACAGGTTCAGTATCCAAGACAAAGAAGTCGACTGGATAAATGAACTCTCCCACTTTGATCAGCACATCTTCCACCACACCCCTCGGTTTCTTCATAGACCTATCAGCCAATTGAAGAGTGGTCTTTGTTTGTTTGAGGTCTCCAAGACCGAGGTGGACGTAGACAGAATATGGCAGAAGATTAACAGATGCACCAAGGTCCAGCAAGGCTCGGTGTATGGGCACATCACCAATCACACAAGAGATAGTAGGACAGCCAGGGTCCTTGTACTTGACTTGCATGGGTTGTGCCAACAAGGAACTCACGTTAGCCGCAAGAAAAGCTTTCTTGGGAACATGAGTTTTTCTCTTCTTAGTGCATAAGTCCTTGAGAACCTTGGCATAAGGTGGCATTTGCTGAATCACCTCCAAAAGAGGGATATTCACCTTAACCTGCCGAAACATCTCAAGCATCTTGTCATGCTGATCAGAGGTTTTCTTTTTAAGGCGCTCAGGGAATGGCGCCTTTGGGGCATAAGGATGCGAAGGCACCCCAGAATTCAGGTCCAAAGAAACATGAGTGGGGACCTCAGAATCTGGTTCCTTCGACACAAGAGGAGACAAGGGGACCTCAAGGTTCGGCCCCTTTGTCGAAGGAAATGTAGAAAGAACCTCAGGATCTGGCTCCTTCCTGGAAGTATTTGTGGAGGGAGCCTCAGGATCCGGCTCCCTCAAAGATGGTGATGACAAGGAAGGCACCCCAATGTGGTTGTCCACCTCCTTACCAGACCTCAAAGTATGAATCACATTAATATGATGGGTCGGTTCAGAGGTGGCATGAGGTAAAGGTGTCCTTCCTTGAGAATGGGTACCCCGAGGATTCACCTCAGGTTGACTCGGTAATTGACCCTTCTCGCGTTCATGGAGCTGATTAGCCAACTGGCTCACTTGCATTTCCAATGCTTTGACCGTATTGTTGTTGGCCGAAAACATGGCTTGCGTGCTCTGAATGAACGCGTGAAGGGTTTGTTCAAGAGTGGAGTCCTTAGGGTCAACCCGTTGGGGTTGTGGAGTTTGGTTAGAATAACCCGACGAAGAGGTCTGAGGAGGTTGGTAATTGTGGTTCTGAGACCTTTGATGTGGAGGTTGGTAGGTCGCCGATGGGCGTGGAGGTTGATAAGGTGGAGGTTGAGGTTGAGCGTGCGAGCTCTGACCGTTACCCCCACTAGGCCCCCAAGAGAAGTTAGGATGGTTACGCCATCCCGGGTTGTAAGAGTGACTGTACGGGTCGTTTCGGGGCCTTTGTTGATACATCGCATTTGCATGCTCAGTATCCCTTGGAGCGTAAGCGCATTCCAAGTCATCATGTCCCGACAGTCCACACCTACTACACTCGGGACTAGCGACCTGAGCTACAGGAGCTCGGTCCATCTCCAAACACTCAATCCTACGCATGAGAGCAGCCACTTTCGCCTCAGACGCGATAGTTGACTCAACTTGATAAGATCCAGCTCGACCAGAAGACCTGGCGGCTGGTGGCTCTCTCATGGTGTCCCACTCGAAGGTACGCTCAGCCATGGACTCAAAAGTGTCCCATGCCTCCTCGATGGATTTCATTTGGAAGTCACCCTGACACATTGACTCCAACAATGTGCGGGTGTTGTAGTTGATGCCCTCATAAACCATCTGGCACAGCTGCCATAGCTCAAGTCCATGATGAGGGCATTGCTGGAGAAGGTCCTTGAACCTCTCAAAGAAACCATGAAACGATTCGGTCTCGGTTTGATACATCTGATGTATCTGGTGCCGTATCTGTTGAGTTTTCCTTTGAGGGAAAAATCTCTTCAGAAAGACGGTCACAAATTCATCCCATGACCGAATCGAGCTCGCCGGGAGGCTATACATCCATTTCTTCGCATTATCCTTCAATGCGAACGAAATCATCCTCAACCGGACAGAATCCTCGTCAAGCTGTTGAAGCTTGAACATGGAGCATACTTCCTCGAATTCGCGTATAAAGATATACGGATCCTCCTTATTGGCAGTAAAGGTTGGAAGCATGCTCACATACTGAGGTTTCAGCTCATAGTTGTTCCCGCGAGCAGGGGGAACAACTATGCAAGAAGGTTGCGCGGCCCGAACAGGATGGGTCCGCTCCCACAACGTCATCGGCCTATCCTGTCGAGCTAAAGGTGGTGGTGCACCTAGAACTCGATCCTGACCGAATCTCCCTTCCTCTCGAGTCAGAGGAGGAGAAGGAGGTCTACGTGGTGGTGGGAATGGACCGAGGTAGTCCATGTATGGAACCCGGTCTCCCTCGCCACCACGAGACGACTCGCCTTCTTGCTCCAAAGGAGCACGAGGCGGAGATGGTCGATCACCAAGATCTTCCATCTCAGAAATAAGCACTCTCTCGAGTCGAGCGCTCTCACCAGAACGAGACCAACCTCGCATAAAAATGCTCGACTCGACTCTAACAAACACACAACAGAAGGTGTACTAGAGGAGGAGACTAAACGTAGAGAATAGATGAGGAGAGGACTCAGATGAGGAGGGAAGAATCCCTAGAGCTAGCGAGGGTAGTGGGATCAGGAAGAAGCCTAACTAGCAAGCACGGCTCAAACAAAGTAAGGCAATGGGTCCTTAAGCTAGACGACGCCTAACTTCGAGGTCACTAGCCTCGACACGTCTCACCTCCCTACAACGAGGACCACAATGCCCAGCAAGTGATACCAGATCCGGAGATCCAGTACCTCCTACTATCGACAAGGTAGGCAACGCCGATCAGGTCATGACGGTCTCGACTAGATTACTCTCCTAGTGCGCCCGCAATCCTAGGGCCAATGTCTACTTGCTTTTAGTTAAGGCTTTATTAAGAGTGGTTTTTGGGGCCAAGGAAAGGGTGATGAAATCCCCCACCTTATCTTTTATGGGACAGCCCCTCCTTAGTAGCGATTTGATCCTAGATCTAGCAATCAATCGCTCCAATCAAACGCTCTCTCACTCTTGTCCCGATGCACCTTACTAACTAATGCATGAAAGAAACATGCATGAATGAGGGATGTGGCTGCACGTACCTCACGCCAGCAATCAACGACAAAATGTAAAGCAAAGAAAAGACAAATGCATGCAAGGTCTACCAATGCTGCATGACCTAGATGGCAAGAAGTCTAATCTTTTGCTTTGAGTTTTATGGTCCAAGTTGATTAAAGGGGGAGTGATTAATGATCTGGGAGCAAATAAGAAGTCCAAGCATGCAAAATTGGGCTCCCAGATAACACAAGTTACAGCACTAACTACCACAAAAAATATGGAAGCAGGAAACCCTTACCAGGCCGCCAATTGGCGGTCTCCAACCGCTGATTGGCGGTCTGTTTTTAGACTTGCTTCCTAAAACTTTTCCAGTGGCCTCCCCGTGATCAGAGTGTTCCCTGAAACTAAGAAAAACTGAAAAAGAAAAATTAAAAACCCCTCGAATCGTCCAAACCAAGGTCTGGACAGAGCACCTCCCCGGCAACGGCGCCAAAAACTTGATTGATCGTTTTATATTTAACCGCAAGTGCACGGCCGCGTTGAAGCGGTGGCAAATACGGGTCGTCCACTGGGAGGTGTGTCGACACTTGGTTTGTGCGAAGGCGAGAGGTAAAGAAAGGGAAGAAAGGTTGGTTACACTAAACTACACTAAAACGCAAATGGAAATGGAAGAAAAGCAAGAAAACTAAACCCCAAAAGGGGGTAGAGAAATAATGTGAACATAAAGAAGTGTGTGTGTGTTCATTAAGCTCCTCACAACATGTAGTGCATGAAATCATAAAACTACATCCAACTTTGCCTCCACATGAATTAAGATATGACTACATCATTAAAACATACAAGACAATAATTGGAATGAAGCTACATGAACTCAAGTATAAAGACTATACCCTACTATGCCTCTACATGAATTAAGATTTCACTACATCATTAAAACATACAAGACATTAGCTAAGGTAAAGGCAACAAGAGCACATACACTACAAATTGTGTTTCCAACATTAACTTCATCCATATCCTAACCTTATCATTCCCCATAAAATAGGTCCACTAATCAAAGCATAAGCTAAGCTTCATTCAAGAGCATTAGCCTATCAAAGATAGGAGTGGAGACCCATTAGATGGTTATGGAAATCATATAAAGCTCAAGGGATAAAAATAACACACACTTAATACATTACATTATTATATCACATATTTCTCCACCCCCCAAATGGGGATGAAACTACTCACTACTCATTACACTAACTAATTTAGCAAAGGAAAACATAATACTGAAATGAAATTTATACTACTTAAGCAAGAAATATTAAAGAAGCATAAACTAAACAAACAAACAAGCATGCAAAGGAAAGGAATTTAAACTAAGAGAGAAACAACATCATTAAAAGAAAACTTATATTATTAACTCACTCAATTACAAGTAGCTCTTCCTCCACTAGAGTTTTGCTTCAAGGCTTCACTCTTAGTAGGGAAGATGGCCACCAAGAGGGAGAGATACAATGGGAGGTGAAGAGTTCTATTTATATGCATGGAAAAAGCTAATCCGGGACAATCCCCCGATGTGGGACTAAACCAATACCAAAAATACACTAAGAATACACTAATACACGTGCTACAGAAAACTAGATGGATTCTGGGCTAAATGGACCGCCAATTAGCGGTTCCAGACCGCCAATTGGCGGTCTATAAAGTTTAGATCCATCTGGTTTTCTTTGTGGGCTTTTCTTGAAGTGTTTCTTGGTCTTAGATGCATCTGGTTGGGTTATTGGAGCTCCGACCCGAATCGAATTGACAAAATACTCCTCATGATGGTGTGGAGTTTCCTGTTTTGCTCTTAGGTCCTTCTGTCTTACGATCAGGTCCTTCCCCCTTGCATCTTGGTCCCCAGGTCTCACAATTAGGTCCTTTTTTCCTGCTTTTGGGTCCTTTCATGGCTCTTCTCTTCAAACCTCTTTATTTCTGAAAACTAAACATAAAACTCGTCACATAGCATTGCCTAGGTGTAAGATAATGGATATAAGGTACAAATATAAGCATGAAATGATGTAAATCGAAGACCTAAAAGGACCGCCAATCAGCGGTTGGAGACCGCCAATCAGCGGTTGGAGACCGCCAATTGGCGGCTTGGTGAGGGTTTCATGCTCTCAAATTTTTTCTGGTAGTTGATTAGTTCATTGTTGTTATCTGGGAGCCCTATTTTGCATGTTGTGACTTCTAGTTTGCTCCCAGATCATTAATCACTCCCCCATTAATCAACTTGGCCATAAAATCCAAAGCAAAAGACTAGACGTTCTTACTTGTTTAGGTCACGCATCATGTATTGACTTAGGCATATAGTTGTCTTTTCTTTTAGCTTTATTTTCAGTTGTTGAGCGCTGGCGTGAGGTACACAATTTCCTACACTCATTCATGCATCTCGTATGTCCATGCATTAGTTAGTATGAATTGCATCAGGACAAGAGTGAGTGAGCATTTGATTGGAGCGATTGATTGCTAGATTTAGGATCAAAACGCTATTAAGGAGGGGCTGTCCCATAAAAGATAAGGTGGGGGATTTCATCACCCTTTCCCTTGCCCCAAAAATCACTCTTAATAAAGCCTTAACTAAAAGCAAGTAGACATTGGCCCTAGGATTGCGGGCGCACTAGGAGAGTAATCTAGTTGAGACCGTCATGACCTGATTGGTGTTGCCTACCTTGTCGATAGTAGGAGGTACTGGATCTCCGGATCTGGTATCACATGCTGGGCATTGTGGTCCTCATTGTAGGCAGGTGAGGCGTGTCGAGGCTAGTGACCTCGAAGTTAGGCGCCGTCTAGCCTAAGGACCCATTGCCTTACATTGTTTGAGTCGTGCTTGCTAGTTAGGCTTCTACATGATCCCTTCACCCACGCTAGCTTTAGGGATTCTTCCCTTCTCCTCTGAGTCATCTTCTTCTCACCTACTTCTACATTTTAGTCTCCTCCCCTTTACACTCTCTGGTAGCGTTTTAGGGTCGAGTCGAGCACTTTTTGCGAGCTTAGTCTTGTGGTGGTGAGAGTGGTCGACTCGAGAGTTGTTTGTTGAGATGGATGGTTACATGGGCGACCATCCATATCATTGTTGGGACCAAGACAATTCTTCATGGTATTCCGGACCCATGCAACCGGGGCTGGCTCAAACGAACACCCCGTATGGTTGGGATAATCTTCATTGTGCAACTGAGCAATCTTCATATAGGGGTAACATGAGAGAGGCACCGACTGCTAGACCACAATCTAGTTATGTCGGATCATATGTTGGTCAACAAACTGAGACATTACAACAAACTTTGGCCTCTTTCATGCGTATGGCAGATGACATGAGTGCACCGGTAGCTCCAGAAGCCGTACTGTGCGACTGTTGTGGGTTGAGTGGTCATGTTATCGGGGAATGTCCTTATGTTCCCCCTGAACCTGAGTATGAGCATACCTTTTCCCAAAATGCTCAATGTGACCATTATGCTTCCGCGTACAACCCGAGAGTGATGGATTCGTGGGGAGACAATTCTTATCCAAATTCTTATACCTTATTTTCACCCCCGTATCCTCCTCCTGAATACCCAGAATTCTACCAACACCCCACTTCAAATCATTGGACTCATTCTCAGCCCATCAACACCCAACCCCACAATTTCCCAAGCTCTGACTTGGACCTCGTTGTTGACCCCAAATTTGATTCCTTAAAACAAACCCTCGAAACATTCATGGAAACCACTCAAACTTTATTGAAGTCCAACTTGAATTCCTTGCAAAATATGGAAATGCAAGTGAGTCAAATGACACATCAATTCCATGAACGTGAGGAGGGTAACCTTTCTTGTCAACATGAGGATTTATCTTCTGAAATCGAACCACCCCCACATCCATAAATTCAAAGCACAATCTTTCAAAGTCAAACTCCTAGTCAGTCTGAGGGACTTGGGGTTTCAATTCACGATCACTTGGTGGAGGATTCAATTCCAATTGAGAATACTATGGACCAGCTTCTTTATGAGTCGGCACAGGATTGTGCCTTATCTTCTTGTCCCGTGGCCCTTGAGCCACATGATCTTCATGTTGTACCTCCTAAGGACTCACCCCTGGTGGAGCAAGAGCTCCCTAGTCCCCTCAATTTCAAACAACCTGATGAGAGTTTGCCTCTCACTATTGTTCCTGATCATCTTGGAAATGATGGAACATCAAAAAACTACATTGCTCATGGGGGTATTAGGAGTTCCTTGGAGGATACCTTGGGTATGAGACCCACTTTTTGTTTGCCTGGTGTGTCGGACATGCCTAACGAGGTTCTTGACCTCGTTCCGACGCACCAGCCTGTTGGTTGGAGAGTTTGGATTGACGATCATAACTTCAGCAGCGCAACGGGAGAAACTCTTCTTCCGTTGCCCCTCATTTCCCAAACTCTTGAGAGGTTCAAGCCCTTTCAGTTTGATCCTCTGAATGAGATGCCTTTGCGTCCAATTCATGAACCTCTCATTTCATCTGGTGCTCTTTATGAAGGGGGCCCACACATGCGTATTCTGGCCCCGCGTGGTGTCATGTTCCCTTTCCAAGTGCATTGACCCACTCTTGAGGTTCCCATTTGATGTCTTTTGACAAATGAAGATGGGAACTTATGTTTGTACATAGTTATATATAAAAAAGAAAAAAAAAGTACAATAAAAGACTCCTTCAGTGAGCATCGATTGTTGTGAGCCCCAACCCTTGTGTATTTGGGCTCCATTTCTTTCATGTATTTGTATCCTTTCTTTAGCATCTCACAGGTTTTGAGGGAATTCAGGTTTGTGTCCATCAACATGACCTTGAACTTCCTTTTGTACTTCATGTTGGTGAGATCTCTCCTTTTTCATGCATAAATCCATGTAGTATCTTGCTCACATTCATTGAGGACAATGCATGAAGTAGGTGTGGGGGGTGTTTTATGTGTGTACATAGTCGAGTCTTTTCTTTTGATTTTGTTTCATTTTGTTTGCATTTTTAGGGTCATGTTAGTGTGCTGCATTTAATATCGATATATCTGCTTGCCATGATCCTTGGGTGACTTGTCTTCTTTTGCTTGCCTAGTGCTTTAAAATTTTCACATTTCTTTCAAAATCTTCATGTGTTTGCGAAAGAAAATGTTTTGTGGGTTTTCTGTGTGTTTAGCATGTGCAAAACCGTTCAGAGGCAAAGTAAAAAGAAAGCTCCCAAAATTGTCTTGAACTTGATGCATTAGGATATCTGGTACAGTGACTTTAGGATTTATCGAGTCGTTAGGATGCACCCCTGTTTTCCCTTGGGGGTGAGTAATCATAGGGCTTCAGTGCTCAAACATTTAATGAAGTCCACCCAGAACCTAGTGAGTCAATAATTCGTGTCTGTTAACTTAAGGAAGTTTGTTGTAGTCAAGGACCCTCTAAATCCTGTTGTGAGACATTAGTGTAGGGGTTTTGGTTCATGTGTAGATAAGAAATAAGTGAGTAGGTATTCTCTCTTCACGCACGGCTCCTATCACTCGGGAAAGTAGGTCTGATGGGACTTTGTGCCTGGTGCTTTCAAGTCATCTGACTTGGGATAATCTGACCGAACTCCCGTTACACGGGTGGTAGGGATTGCTCTATGTGGAGATTTGTGGAAAGGTGTACGTGATAGTGTAAGTCCTCATGGGCAATGATGCACGAAACCAGACCCTGGAGAATGAAGTTCTAACTAATAAAAAGAAAAAGAAACAAAAAGTGAAAAGAAACAAAAATAAAAAAATGGTAATGCAAATAAGAAACTTAATGGACTTTACACTTTGTAGCACTTGAGGATGTTGAGGTTGTCCATGTCTTTCACTTAATTCCTTATTTAACTTGCACTAATGGTTCATTAGGTTAGAGGTGTGGACTGATCACTTATATAGAGTCGGCCCGTAGCATTACTGTGTCCATTGATCGACAAAATATTTCCAACGAGTCCAGTGTCTAGATTGAATAGTGCATCTTGTTTGGATTTTGTGGGTATATCCGCTGAAAACCCCCAGGAGACAGCACTCCTCCTCCTTGGCAACAAAGAGGTTTAATGGCTTGTTGCACTTGCTATGTGCAACCGTGATTCCTACGAAAGTGAGTTAGGATTTCTTGTTTTTCGTATTCCTTTTCCTTTCTTTGTTTTGCTCGGGACTAGCAAAAGTTAGGTGTGGGGGTATTTGATTGGCATCATTTCATGTTTATATTTGTATCTTATATTCATTATCTTTCACCTAAACAATGTTATGTTACGAGTTTTATGTTTAGTTTTCAGGAATAAATAGGTTTGAAGAGATGAAGCATAAAAGGACCCAAAAGCTGGGAAAAATGATTGAATTGTGAGATCTGGGGACTAAGATGCAAGGGAGAAGGACCTGAACGCAAGACAGAAGGACCTAAGAGCCAAACAGAATACTCCACACCATCATGGGGAGTATTTTACCAATTTGATTCGGGTCGGAGCTCCAACAAGTCAAGTAACCGCATCAAAGACCAACAATACCAGAAAGAAAAGCCCACAACAAATTCCAACGCGATCTGAAGTGTTTGGACCGCTAATTGGCGGTCCATATTACTCAGGATCCGCCCAAATTTCTCCTGGACTTGTATTAATGTTCGTTTAGGCTATTTTTGGTATTGGTTGAGTCCCACATTGGGGGATTGCCCCCGATTAGCTTTTTCTATGCTTATAAATAGAACTCTTCACCTTCCATTGTAATTACCCATTGCTTGGTGGCATTCTCTCTACTAAGGAGTGAGCCTTGAAGCAAAAACTCAAGGTGGAGAAGAATCCTACCTTCAATGTGAGTCATTTGTTAATAAAATAATTCTTCTAGTTTCTTTTAATCTAGTCT
This sequence comes from Triglochin maritima, assembly GCA_963682175.1. Lineage (NCBI taxonomy): Eukaryota > Viridiplantae > Streptophyta > Magnoliopsida > Alismatales > Juncaginaceae > Triglochin > Triglochin maritima. The sequence continues at coordinate 34,385,873 of OY821773.1, read as the reverse complement.
TTTAATTTGTGCACGTTTGTTTAGTCTTCCCTTTCCTTTTAAGCTTCTTTAATACTTCTTGCTTTCTTAGTTAACTTGCATTTCAGTATTATGCTTTCTTTTGTTAATATAGTTAGTGTAATGAGTAGTGAGTAGTTCCATCCCCATTTGCGGGGTGGAGAAATATGTGATATAATCATGTAGTGTATTAAGTGTGTGTTATCTTTATCGCTTGAGCTTTATATGATTTCCATAACCATCTAATGGGTTTTCACTCTTATCTTTGATATGTTAATGCTCTTGAATGAAGCTTAGCTTATGTTTTGATTAGTGGACCTATTTTATGGGGAATGATAAGGTTATGATATGGATGAAGTTAATATTGGAAACACAATTTGTAGTGTATGTGCTCTTGTTGCCTTTACCTTAGCTAATGTCTTGTATGTTTTAATGATGTAGTCTTATCTTAATTCATGTGGAGGCATAGTAGGGTCTAGTCTTTATACTTGAGTTCATTTAGCTTCATTCCAATTATTGTCTTGTATGTTTTAATGATGTAGTCTTATCTTAATTCATGTGGAGGCAAAGTTGGATGTAGTTTTATGATTTCATGCACTACATGTTGTGAGGAGCTTAATTGAACACACACACACATCTTCATATTCACATTATTTCTCTACCCCTATGGGGCTTAGTTTTATTGCTTATCTTCATTTCTTTTTTGTATCTTAGTGTAGTTTAGTGTAACCAACCTTTCTCTCCTTTTTACCTCTCGCCTTCGAACAAACCAATCGTCGACACACCTCCTAGTGGACGACCCATATTTGCCACCGCTTCAACGCGGCCATGCACTTGCGGTTTAAATAAAACGATCAATCAAATAACGATCTTCTAGATCATTCCACGTTGTTATACCCAATCTGAATAGATCACAGATGAAACAAGGATCCGACTGCTTGAGTTTGTCAACCAAGAAAGGACCAGATCGTTGCATCTCTCCCATATCTCATGTTCTTGTGGAGATTTCTCCTTATTCGGTGTGGAAGTGATTCATCAAGGAATTTGAGCTTATTCTTTGTTTTCAACGTCATCTTCATTGATTTTCTCCAAGTCCTGTAGTTATCCCCATTCAATTTCACGCTCACAAGCACGATCCCAGGATTACCTAAAGGTTGGAAGTTGTATAGGTTATGTGGATGTCTCCATGAGAGTTGTTTGTGTTCTCTTGTTTCGACTTCGCTGTCTCCTCTTGCTACTCCTTCGAGCTCTAGCAATCACCTTTGGTTTTGGCGGAGGTCAAGCTCTGATACCATCTTGATTTGGTGGTGAAGGAAGAACAAAAAGAAATTGGATATCTAGATTGCATTCTAGTCCAAATAGCCTTTTATAGTTGTGGTTGTTAAGGTAGTTGATATCCAAAACCGATTAGGAAATGGATTTAGCCCAATGTAAAATGTGACTGATTACATCAGAGCCTATATACATATGGGCCTAAGATAATGACTAAACGTTGTAAAATTATTAGCTAAGATTCATAAATCTTTTCATGGAGGATATTAGTGAAACTTTTAATTCGAATTACCTTTATTTTATGGATTTTTTCTAACCATGGTAAGTGTCACCACCTTAAGATCGAGGATGCCCGAGGGTGCGCCATACCGGGCTGAGTTTGTGAGCTTCGAACATCACAAGGTGAACCAAACGCGAGCGCGTGAGGTTAGCAATGGGGGTAGCCCAAGTAATCCCCTGAGTTTGTAGGGAAAGCGCCAAGGAGATTCGAGATGCGCAGGCATGCGGCAAAGCACGTACAAGAAGGCTAGCAGCCGAGGCTACGAACATGGAGTGGAAAGCCTAGTCCAAGGACGTACGCAATAGCACGGGCACGAGGAAGCAATGCTTGGGTGGCATGCGTGCGAGTGGGGCACATGCATGGGCGAGCAAGGCGAAGGCGCGGATGTTCTAAAGCCTATAATGCGATTGGTGGCTTGGAGCGTGAGGCACGTGGAAAAGCACCAAGACTTGGAGTCCGGGGACATCCAAGTGAAGGTCAAAGTGCATCAGCAAGCAAGGCACGTGCATAGCACTTGGGAAGTGCAAGAGCACGTAAGCATGACTCGGGCAGCACTTAGGTGCGCCATGAAGGCGGGCATGAGCGGGCAATGCGAGGGTTGGAGGCACAGGAGTTTGGGAGGCTAAAGACCAAGAGTCAACACCAAGTCAACACAGCTGACCAAGCGAGGATCGTAGTCAACACGAGTCAACGTCGGTCAACTGGTGGTGGATGGTGCAGGCCGATGAGGACTACCCATGGGCGAAGCGGGGACCGAGATAGGTGACCAGGCAAGGCGTGGGCAGCCCGACAATGGTGTGGAGACCAAGCCAAGGGAGGAAGGCTATATTCACGGAAAGGAGACGGTTATGGACTTGGTCCACAAACAGATGGAAGAAGGAGGCGTGGGTTGAAAGGGTCAGCCTCAATATGGCGCATATATTCCTTACATGTGAGTATTCGGTTTGGAAGGAGGAATAAAAATCGGTTGTGCATATATTCCTTGGAAATAGGAACCGAAGATGCATATCCTTAAAGATACGATTCGGTTGTGGAACGGGTCCATAACTGAACGGGAGAAGCACGAGGGATTTGAACGGGTCAAACCCCACTTGCGCAATTTCCTATTCTTGGGGACAGTTTTGAAGAGATTTGTTCCTGCAAAATACAACATGTCTCCCACGATTTTAGCCAGCCTAAACCGAAGGGTTCAGTTGTGACAAAGTGGCACCTATATGTGGGAATTAATCTTGATGGAGGAAGAGTTTGGAACGATTCCTAAGGATTAATTCAGCCATGTTAATTACCGATTTGTGGGGGAGAATAGAGAGTTATTCTCTTGCAACCGAAGGAAGGTGGGTTGGGTGGCATCTAACCGTGCTACAAAGTAGGACTTTGAGCACTATATAAAGGGGACGCCTCCCATAGGTTCACTCACCATCATAGGGTTTTCAGCCTATGTTCCATCAACATTAGTTTGAGTTTAGATTTGGGCGTGAGAGAGTTTCTTTGAGAGAGAGAAACTTGTGAGCGTAAGATCTATTTTAATCTCTTTGGGACGTTTTCTTATATATATATTTATAAAAGAGATTGTTCCGCCACCATCTATCTTTCAGTATTCTTGTGAGGGAAACTTGGGACGTTTGGGGGCTTGACATTTTGAGAGGGTTGTGCAACCTTAGTTTTCGCGTGTGCTTGTTGTGGGGGCTATTCCGTTAGTTCCCAACTCTGAGGGTAACCGAAGAGTTGTGTGGTTGTGTTAGTATTTTCGGCTATTCCGACCAAAGCTCAAAAAATTCAAATTTCAGAGTCTCTAACAGACTCCTAACGTAACCGGTAACCGGTGACAGTAAGCTGTTACGTTATACTTTTACTTTAACACCCTAAGAATCTAGCATAGTCATTGCTCGAATGGGGTTGAACTATTTGGTCAAAACATTTAATTTACTCCACTATCGTAACTCGACAAAAAGGTATAAACTCGTACCGATTTCATTCCGATGTTAAATTCCACAAGAGATATGTCCATTTCGGTTTTCTATATATTTTCGATGTCAAGATGTGATCATGCTGACAGGTGAAGTGGGGATTTGGAATCTTTATACCTAACAATTAGCATAGTTATTTGCATTTGTGTGGTAATTAAAATAATAACATGAATAATAAATTATAAGGCCAAAGCATAGTGGTCAAATGTTCTACAAGGTCAATCACTGTAGGTTTTTTTAAAGACCACAAATTTAATATTTTTCGATGCATCTCAACCTTTTATGTCCAAAATACCCTACCACCTTCAAACCAAAAAAAAAACCCTCAGATCCTTTAATCAGTCCCAAAATCCCCAACTCCGGCGAGGAACAACCCCTCACCTTCAGGTTGTAAACGAGCTGTAAAAATCACCAAATAAGCTGACTAGTTTAACACAACAACGCGGAGTCTCCGGTCGAACAACCCAGGTCATTTTACAAAACATTCAGAGTCGTTTGACCAACAACCTGGGTTGTTTGACTAACAAGTTATCTTGTTTAACCAAACAATCTGGGTCGTTTCACAAAACAACCTACGCAATACTAGTGTGTCACAGTATTTGACGCCCTTTATTGGCACATTAGGTTACTAATTTGGAAATATGTAAAATACGAACATTTAGCTTCTCAAACTTTCCCTTGTAAAGAACCTTGAATCGCCTTATTTGGATATCGGAGGAGAGAGTTATGCACAAATTATTGATGATTTGTCGATTATCCAGTTTCCCAACACGGTTTGTCATGACACACATTTTCCACCCACGTATCATTGGAATTTCGCAAGATGTAAGAGAAACTAATATGTCCTCCTTTCAATTTTCTTTCCAAGGGATCTGGAATCATGAAATTCGTTTTTTAGATGTTTATGTTATGAATAAAACAAGTGGTGCATCCCACGCAGGACTCATGCATCTTCTATGCCCTTTATGAGCCCATTAGATTCCTAATTTGGAAATATGTAAAATACCAATTCTCAAAATCTTCTTTGTAACAAGTCTAGAATTGCATTATTTGGATATCAAAGGAAAGAGTTATGCACAAATTATTGACGATATGTTGATTGACCAGTTTCCAAATACGGTATGTCTTGACACACATTTTCACCCTCATATCAATGGAATTTGGCAAGTCATAAGAAACTATTATGTGCTCCTTTTAATTGACTTTCCAACGGATCTGGAATCATCAAATTCGGTGTTTGGATGTTGATGTTATGAATAAAACAAATGGTGTGTCCTGCCCAAGACTGGTGCGTCGTCTCCACCCTTTATGAGCTCATTAGATTCCTGATTTGGAAATATGTCAAATACCAAAGTTTTGTTTCTCAAAGTTTTTTTGTAACGAGTCTAGAATCGCATTATTTGGATATCAAATGAGAGAGTTATGCACAAATTATTGATGATATGTCGATTGTCTAGTTTCCAAATATGGTCTATCAGAATTAGGCAACTTGTATGAAACTAATAGGTGCTCCTTTTAATTGTCTTTCCAACTGATCTAGAATTATCAAATTCGGTATTTGGATGTGGATGTTATGAATAAAACAAGTGGTGTGTCCCGCAATGAACTGGTGCATCCCGAGCGGGACTGATGCGTCTTCTATGCCCTTGATGAGCTCATTAGGGTCTTAATTTGGAAATATGTAAAATACAAAAGTTTTGCCTCTTAGAATCTTCTTTGTAACGAGTCTTGAATCAAATTATTTAGACATCGGATGAGAGTTATGCACAAATTATTGATGATCTGTTGATTGTCCGGTTTTCAAATATTGTCTGTCATGACAAACGTTTTTCACCCTCGTATCATTGGAATTCTCCAAGTTGTAATAAAATAATATGTGCTCATTTCAATTGTATTTTCAACGAATCTAGAATTATCAAATTCGGTATTTGGATGTGGATGTTATGAATAAAATAAGTGGTGTGTCCCGAGCAGAATTGGTGTGTCTTCTGCGCTCTTTATGAGCTCATTATGTTCATAATTTGGACATATGTAAAATACAAAAGTTTTTCTTCTCGAAATCTTCTTTGTAATAATGAATCACCTTATTTGGATATTGGAGGTGAGCGTTATTCACACATTATTGATGATTTGTCGATTGTCAAGTTCACAAATATGGTTTGCGTTAACACACATTTTCAGCCTCGAATCATCGGAATTTGGAAAGTTATAAGTGAAACGAATATGTTCTCCTTTCAATTGGTTTTCTAATGGATCTGAAATCATCAAATTTTGTACTTGGATATGGATGTTATGAATAAAACGACTCAGCTTGTTTGGAAAAAACAATCCAGCTCATTTTTTGTTCTCTCAAATCAGCAGTCTTCCACATCCTTTATGAGCTGATTCGGTTCCTAATATGGAAATATATAAAATATCAAAGTTTTGGTCTCGAAATCTTCTTTGTAACGAATCTTCAATCACCTTATTTGGATATTGGAGGAGAACGTTATGCACAAATTATTGAAGATATGTCAATTGTCCAATTTCCAAATACGATATGTCTTGAGACACATTTTTCACCCTCGTATCATCGGAATTTGGCAAGTCATAAGAGAAACGAAGGTGTGCTCCTTTCAATTGTATTTCCAACGGATGTGGAATCATCAAATTCTGTATTTGGATGTGGATGTTATGAATAAAACAATTGGTGTGTCGCCTGCGGGACATTCAAATTCCAAATCCAAACAAAATCACCCAAAACTTTCTATGCATATATATTGGAGCTCATTCGTTCATCTTGCAGCAATATTAAAACGTAAAAAAATAGAAGTTGAACAATGTAATATTGAAATCAAACACCAATGCAACAGGAAAATCCCACATGAAAAAAGCCCAACCAATATTTTCAACCTTTGTGTTTTTCCATATATAAGAAAACATTGCTTCTCTTCTTCTAGGTACGTCTACTTTTCCTATATGTACATTGTCATCCACCAAAGAAATTTGAATCATTAATGAAAGTATAAAACTCTTTTTTTGTAACAATGAAAAATTAGAAAGGAAACCAAAAATCACAAACCCTAAATAGAGAATAATAAATATTCCCCAAGATTTACCTATTTTTCGATAATATGCAGCATCACATTAAGGCCACATTTTAGCATTACATACAAATTTAAAACAACAGAACCAGATCAACATCTAAAAGAATAAAAATAGGCTTTTAGTTACTCACTCACTCCAAGCTGGGTGGTCGGTATGTCGAAGGTCCGACGGAGGGGGATGAGATCAGAGCTGGTCAGGTTTCAAGGGAGAAGTGGGGGGGGGGGGGGGGGACGACGTAGTTTTGGTTTGGATTTTGGTTAGGGTTTGTTGTGGGTTATCGGTAAAACAGAGTAAACAATAGAAAGATTTGGGTATGCATATTTGCTTTGGGTCGGGTATATGGTTTTGTGGGTTATCGGTAGACAGGTTAGGCGGGTTGCGGGTTATGCGGGACAGGTTGTAAGAAAACTACAACCCACCCACCCCGCTTATTAGGCGAGGTCGGCGGGTAAGTTTTTTTGGTCGCTACCCGCATTAGGCAGGGTGGGTGTGTGGGTCAAACTCGCCCCGTTTACAACCCTAGTCTTCAATCACCTTATTTTGATATCGGGGGAGAGAGTTATGCTCAAATTATTGAAGATTTGTCGGTTATCCAGTTTCCAAATACGATCTATCTTGAGACACATTTTTCACTCTCATATCATCGGAATTTGGCAAGTCATAAGAGAAACGAATATATGCTCATTTCAATTGTCTTTCCAACGGATCTGGAATCATCAAATTCCGTATTTGGATGTGGATGTTATGAATAAAATGACCCAGCTCATTTGGTGAAAACGACACAGCTCTTTTGGTGAAAACAAGCCAACTCGTTTAGTCCATTTTGTGTTAAAACCGAAAAAGATACCAAAATAAAACTTACATGATGGAAATTGATCTTAATACTCCAGTGTCTTATGTAAGATGGTTGGAGTGATGTTATAGGATTTATGGGAGAAATATGAATGTTGTAAAAAGAATGATATGATTTGTAATCAAGACAAAAATAACAATGGAAAATGTGACATTTAGTATTCTTTTAAATGCCAAAAAAATCAATGACCCTTAAATAAATACACTTAGTCAATGACCTTGTAATATAATGTCAGTAATAACTTTGCGTGTTGTAAGATGTGATGTGTCTTGTGCTATACGATTGCTATTAAGTCTTGTTTTCATATTTAAATTATATTCTTTTAGAAGCATCATTGATTAACGTACAACAGTTGATGCGCTTATTATACACTTGTACCACTTATTTGTGGAGGATGTTTTGTAACATATTCTACTTATGCATGAGTTATGACCCTCTCTTCTGAAGGAATAGATATCTAGCAAAGTTTTCTTTTAAAGGGACAACTTAGCACTACCCTTGAGTGCAACCACAAAATGATGTTCGAGTACAAAAGAAAGGGAAGACAACAAGCAAGTGAGATAACTTGTCCATAATGAATTGCTTAATTTGCCTTGAGCTAAAAGATGTCATACAAAGACCAAAAAGACGCCGAAACCTAACTTGTCTCCTGCGCAACATTCCAATCTAAGAAGCCCAATCCATGCATTGAACTAGGGAACTTAGTCGACCAAGCAAACGTGCAAAACAAACCGGTCTTAATGCAACAGTGACGCTCACCTCCATACGTAGCGTGTCCTTCGGATCCAAGACAACTGCAAAATCTAAAGGAAGACCACAAGTTTGAATTGCATGCAACGTGGTCCATAAATAGCACTCCGACATCATGTTCAACTAATGGAACCAAATCAACGTCGTTCAACCAAGAGTAATAAGAAGACCAATGGTGGTGGCATTCCATGTGAGTCGTTGCTACAAGGAGACGAGCACTTTCTTGGTTGGATTCTTTCAAGAAATTCGTGCTCGGAAGAGAGAGGTTCAGGACCGGTTGTCGGGGTTCCATTTGAGTGGGAGGCTTCGCCTGGGAATCCAAAGATTACAAGATCACTGGTGCTGGAGGATGTGAATAGCACTCCTACCCTTAGTCCTCCGCCAACCATGCAACGTAGGTCGGCTATAAGGCACCCTCGTCTGGAGAAGCAGTCAAATGCATTGAAAGTGTGGTTAATGAAAATTGTGAATGGTCACTGGAAAAGAAAATGTGGGTCTGAGAAGAAGGTTTTGAGTTGGTGTTTTGGTGAGTAATGTTCGAATGTTGTTTTCAGTTAGAATGCAAGAAATGGAGGGTGCACAATACACCTCGATTGAAGTGTAAATAATGTAAATTGTATTGCTGAGAGGAAAAGAAATGGTTGCTCAGAAAGCTGCAATATTTGCTTCGTAGAGGAGACGCAAACACCCCAAAGAGCTGACAATAAACTGAAATTATTCCTAGATGAAATGCACAAACACACAAGTCATCCTAGCCTACGATCAAGATACAGAAGGCTTCAAAATTCATAACCTCAAAGATAATCTATATCGAGTGTTAGAAGATATTATTCTTAACAAAATTTACTCAACTGTCTCAATCCTAGCAGTAACAATACCTCTTTCCCCTTGAAAACACCCTCTTCGTAGCACCTAGGAGATTTATGTAAACAAACTAAACTAAAAAATAATGAAGCATGCAGCCATATCATTTAATACAAAAACATAAATTTAGGAATCCTAGAACGCATCACAAGGTCTACATCTTACAAGTCGTCAAACATGTGTTGAGTAAGAAAGTAAGAAACAGAACTGCAGGCACTAGAACCTAAACCGTTCAGACATCTATTCCTTTAATAGCAACCAGATAAAAAGCATCACAATCTTTACTAAAGAAAAAAAGGGTCCACAACTGCACATAGAACTCTCCATAGCATGTAGTGCACATTAACCATTGCATGTAGACTTGAAATGGTTTTCATCAATTGTTGAGTAAAGAAACCCTTCATTGACAAGATGATCAACTACCGTCCTGACTCACAAACAAGAATATTTTAGAAAATGATGATTAGCAAAAGAAACAAAATGGGGAAAACCATGAGGATATAACCTGATTTTGTTAACCGGCACTTGTAATTGTTTCGCAACATCCTCAATATGGACACCATTGTCAGCAGCTCTGTTAACAACAAAATGAACATAATACTATGCAATTATCTCATAAAAAAAGTCCAAAATGATAATCATAATTAATTCTCACAGTACTTAACACATAATTTGCGGATTTAGGTAACAGTGTGTTTGTTCACTTGGTCATTCTACTAGCACGTAGGTCTTAAAATTTCAAGTTCTTCGCTATTTAACTTTCTGAATTGAATGTTTACTGCCACAAGAAACAACATACAATGGACAGACTGGATTTTATTGTTACTTTTCTTAATAATGCTCTTCCCTGAGATACTATATAGTGAAGGTAATAAGAGTGGCATCTTGTTCTGCGTTGTTTGTTAGAACCCAAAACCCAGATTAGGGTTAATTTGGGTTAGAAGAGGGGTTTGCATAGGGATGGAGGAAGGAGTGGTGGATGTGATGGGAAGTATGGGTTGGGGTGTATGGTGATGATGTAGGGTGAGGGTGAGGTGATGGGGTGTAGGGTTATTTAAGTGAAAATCTCTCTCTCTCTCTCTCTCTCTCTCTCTTTCCCTTACTTGCACTCTCTCACTCTCTCTCCATTTCCTGTCCGGCAACCAGAGGAGGAAGAAGGCTCGGAGGTTCCGGCGTGAGGTCGTCGCGGGGAGGAGGACGCGCGTGAGGAGGACGGAGGCGTGAGCGTTGCTCCGGCGTTTCGTCGTCTTCATTTGAGGTATGCCGTCTCATTAGTGTGGTTTTCTTGCTCCCCAAGTGTGGGGGAGGTGTTGGTCGGTCGGGGAGGGGTCGGAGACCTCTCCGGCGGCGCGTTTCTTCGTAAAACCTCGGCTGGCGCGAGGTTGAAGACGACCAACGGTCGACCGGTCCCCTTGGGCGGTCGACCGAATGTACTGTTTTACCCAACTTTAACCTTCACCGGTCGAACGATGCCTTGTGGCGGTCGACCGGTAGTACGTATTTGCTGGTGAGTTGGGACTTTCTGTCTGTTTTCGGTCGACCGGTTCCTTGGGTTGTTCGACCGGAACTTAAGTGTACTGGATTTTATTGCATGCTGGTTCGACCGATTGTTGGTTGCGTTCGACCGTTTTATGACGTAGAATGCTAGGTTGAGCCTGTAGGATTTCGGTCAACCGGGACCCCTGAGGCGGTCGACCGATAGATCCGATTTTGATGTTAACCAGACTCCGGATTTTGACCTCGTTCAGTCGACCAGTTTTAGACCTTTGTTCGACCGTTAGGGGGTTCTATTTTGAGCGCAGCGGTAGACCGTTTTAGGAGTACGGTCGACTGATTCCTTTCTGGAACCGGTCGACCGAATCACCTCTTCTGGTCGACCGTTTGGGCCCAAGACAGAATTCCTGGTTTCCTTTTTGAACGCCATTTTGTCCACGGAAACCTATGTCCTCGCCTTGTGCGTGAGCCGAGAGGTGACGGTAGGTGCGTGATGCGTGTCTGCCCAGGGACCGCCGATGGGAAGAGTGTGAGTGTTCGGGACGCGTCACCTCCGTGTATGGACCGTGACCTGAGATGGATTGATTGGGCACTTTGTAGTATAGCAGGCCTGAGGGATCGCGGATCCCAGTGTTGATGTTTGTGTGGGCACGCAACTGGCGTTGGGTGAGGTGACTACCGGCCCACGGGCTACGGAGGTCGCTGCCTTGCTTTTATAGCGGCGCGGTTGGTGTTTGCGGCTCGAGGAGCCTGATGACCTGGCAGACTTCGGTTTGGATACGTCTGATGTTGTGCCAGACGTTTGTGTTGGATCCGTCCGATGCTGTGCCGGACATTGTGATAGACAACCGAGGCTGTGCCGGTGATGCCGCCGAGGTTGTGCCGGCGATGATGATTGTTGGGCCGAGGCTGTTCCGGCTATGTTGTTTTCCTCGACTGGGCACCTACCGAGATGTATTCTATCGACGTGCAGGCATGACAGAGGCTCCCTGCCGAACCCTTGAGTAGTGTAGCTGCGTGTGGGGAGTGCAATGTCGCATGCTGTAAGGCTGCATGTGCCTGCAGTAGGTCTCCTCGGGAGACTCGTTGACTGTCGGACTGATGTCCTGTTTTACCCTTCGGGAGAACTGTTTTCCATTTCTGTCGATGTCATGACATGCTACTAGTATGATAGGTTCATTGTGTAATGCATGCATATATAGGTGAGTTGGCATACGGGGTTTCCTTCTGGAAACTCAGGCATTATTGTTGCATCTTTTTCAAGACCGCAGTAGGTCCAGTGGGGTAGTGATCGGCGGGCACGCGCGTTTGGAGTCGGATCCTCTAGTCGGACCACTGAGGTCAACATGATTACGTTTATCTTCCTTTGTCGTTTTGTTGTAATCATGTATTCATTTTGGCAAACTCTGATGTATTCTAGTACACCGCTATTTGTTTATGAGAAGTAACAGTCCCGCCTTTGATTATTGTGCTCTTTGTCTTAATTATGAATTTTTAAATTTTCCGCTGTATCGGGATGTTACATTGTTAGTGCAAAGTAATAACATATTCATACAACGATAAGAACTCCGGCACTTAAATTTTATTGCATTTAACCGATATACTATCATATCCCAAAATAACATATAAAATACAACGATAAGAACTCCAGCATTTAACAGACATACTATCATATCCCAAAATATTAACTTCCTTTTTATAACAACAAAATTTAAAAAATTCACATCTATGTATAGAATTATAGATATAATCACAGCTACGAAACATATTTATCAAAATAAGAGAGAGTTAGCTTTTGAAAAGAAAACTGAGATTCAACGTAAAGCTACTTATCTTAAGAATATGAGCCTGGAGTCTGAGAGATTATTCAACTTAGTTAGGATCACATTCAATCAACGTTCATAATGCCCTAATAAACAGCACAAACCAACTCCCATAACAGCTCTTGAACTCTCTTTGACAAAGCCAACAGTGTTCAAACACATTAGAGTTCTTTTTTTATTTTTACCTAACCAATCTGCTTACGTGAACCTTTTGTTTAGATTGATAAATAAAAGTAGATGAGACAAACTTTCATAGCAAAATATGCTTTATATGTCTTGGCAAAAGCACCTATTCAATTTGTCTTTCAAAAAAAAAACCCTACAAAAGTGCCTATATGGAGTCTACAAAAAAAATCCAAGCCAAACCCATAGATTGTGACCATTGAAAACAACTCCAAACAAACTAGTTAATATAAACACTGCATCAGATTTCAAACAAAAGGCAACCAGTACACTTAAATATATACAGCAAAAGGACAATATTATGATAGACAACTTACAGATTTGCAGGTTCCTTGAAAACTGCATTAACAAGATCATTGATATCTCTGGAATTACCATGGCTGGGAGGTGCTGAAAACTATAAAGTAAAGCATATTACTGAATAATAATGTGTCTTGGTGCATATATCTGTTATTAAAAAGTATTTCTTAACTTACTAATAAAAAGGAAATAGCCTTACTTGATTTGAAACAGGAGCTTGCTGATACGCCTTTGGCACACTTTGAGAGGGAGTATTCATGGTATTATTTGTTGAAATGGCAGACGGGCCTCCACCATGTGTTTTCTACAACATGAATTTGACGAGTATGAAGAACACAATATGTAAAATAAAATGGAGCTATAAAATGAACAAGTCATATTAAGTAGTTTTACCTTGGTGCTAACCAAATGCACATGCACACACTCAATGAAATGGAGAGTGACTTCATCAAAGTTGGTGATAGGTCTAGAAAAGCACAAAGCAGATAATAAGACATCAAATAATAAAAGGAAAATAATTGAAGAACGATATACAGTAACAAGTAGGACATACATATACTTTGGATGTTGCAAAATGTTTTGATGTAAAAGACGCCAATAGGAGCACAAACAACAAAGATCAGAATAATTGTTATATACAGTAACAAGTAAACATGCATCATTAAGGTTTTGGAGGTTTAGACCCATCAGAATACCCAAACCCTCCACTTTGCCTTAGATGCTATGTTTGTAGACATTGCTTCTTTTAAGAAGCCTTCATGTAATTTATCAGATTTTTTCCTTTTGACTTGAACAGAATCAGAAGTTAATACAGAAAATGGAAAAAAAAAATTACACTTACCTGACGGAGAATGCTGTCACAGTTACCTTCCCTTGAAATCCTTTTAAGTGGCCATTGACTCTAACATACATCCCATTCCTCCAAGAAAACGTAATGAAACTCATTAAAAAATACGAGATGCACTAGATGTTTCGACAAACACTAAACAACCAACAATCCAAAAACACCAAGGATACACAACAGAAGGAAAGAGCAAATGCTAACATAAATTACAAACAGTAAACAATTATAAAGTTCAAAAACATACTGAATTACGGCCATCTCATTCGTATCAGCCGCCTCATTCACCCTACAAAACCAGAAACGCAACATAGTCTTTACTTGAACTCTTCTAAGTCAACAAAAGGCATTGAAAAAAACACAACCACTCACCATCGGTTGATCTCAATCCGTCCGGTCCCATCATCGAGAGTGAAAGACACGTCTGTAACTCTTTCCATCTTATTCATCACCAAACCAACCAGCTTCACCTGCATTAACCACCACCACCCATTGTAAACTGAGAGCATGCAGAGAACTAATTCCAACCAATCATAACTTCAACAATAAAAATATATCCTAAACGGCCTAAATCATCCCCCAAAACTATACACAAGATCGAAATGGAAAACCAGTGCTGAATCTTCTTGTTTTGGCACCGAAACCAGTGCCCAGTCTAAAAGATGAAAACCCTCTATTTTTGTTTAAAATCACAGAAACCAAACATTCCGAAAACAAAAAAATGACAAATCCTTTTTAAAAATACCTAGTACGCAAATGCAGTCTAAACACCAAAACCCACTAATTTATTGGGAAAAATCGCGGCTTCAAGAGATCCTGGGAAACCAGACCCCCCAAAATATAACCAAAAAGTTTAAATTAATGCAGTCTACAACACCAAAACCACTCATATTTTTTGGGGAAAACTCGCAGCATTAAGAGATCCAGAGAAACTAAACACTCCAAAAAAGGAAGAAAAGTTGAAAAAAATCTAAAAAAAGGGAAAATCAGTACCCTAACGAAGTCTACAACAACAAAACCACTCTCTTTTTCCTGAAAAAAAAAACCGAAACAAAAAAAGATCCGAAACGCTGACGTTAGTAACTTCGGCACCGTTAACGACAAAGTTGGACTTATCGTCGCCGGAGTGGCGGGCTTCGCTGATCTGCTTGACCGTGAGGGGGGAAACCCCCTGCTGCCCTCGGCTCTGCAAGAGAGAGGGTTGGTTTCAGAAGGAGCAAAACGGGAAAGAGAGGAGATTTATTTTTTTGTTTTTTGAGTTTTATGAGTTACCCTACTAGAGGAGGAGGGTTCGGTGGCTTGGGTGGCCTGAGAAGGCATGAATCCGCCGCCGGAGAAGAGGTTGTTGCCATCGTATTGGCTGCCGTACATGTTTGCGGGGTTGGGGTTTGGAAACCCTAATGTGCAGTGGAGGGGGAAGAAGTAGAAAGGGGTTCCCAATCTTTTGTGTTGGATTGGAGGGAAATGAAGGGAGCTTTTGTTATAAATAGGGTTTAATTCCCGTAATTTTTTTATATAATAATAAAAATAAAAAAATTTCGAAATTTAGGAAAAAAAAAATTTTTTTTCCAAAAGTACTCCGATCGCGGGTGTAACCCGCGATCCGTGGAGGCACGGATCGCGGGTCACACCCGCGATCCGTGTTCCCGCCAAAAAAATTTTTTTTTTTTTTGATTTTCGTTTTTTTTTTGTTTTTTTTTCTGTTTTTCTGTTTTTATTATAATTATTTGTAATCTTTTTTTAAATCTTTTTTTTTCAAAATAAGTTTTCTAATTTATATTATTTTTCTAAATTTTTCAAAATTATTTTTAATTTTTCCAATAATCTACCTCCAAATCACGTCGATAACCCGGCGTATTGAAATGTTAGGGTATTTTATACAATATAAAAACAAAATTTCTTAGTCAGAATAATAAATTATTTACAACTGAATATTAAACAAACCATAAAACTAATTAAAACAAAAAATTGGTAACGTTGTCAAAAATTCGTAGGGTGTACACACATTACAAACATTTTGGAGGTCGATACAGCAAAAAATTAAAAACACAATTAAAAAATTTAAAAAATTAATAACAATTACAAAACATATTTTGAAAGCAAATATGATAAAAAACATAGTTAAAACGATTTTAAAAAAATCAAAACATCAAAACACTACGACTAAAATCCGGGACTTTTTTTATTTTCTTTTATTGTTTTTGTTTTTTTCGGTTTTCTGTTTGTTTTTATGTTTTGTTTTTTTACAAATCATTTTAACTATGTTATATATATATATATATTTGAAAATAAGTTTTGTAATTGTTATTAATTTTTAAAAAATTTTAATTGTGTTTTTAATTTTTTGCTGTATCGACCTCCAAAATGTTTGTAATGTGTGTACACCCTACGAATTTTTGACAACGTTACCAATTTTTTGTTTTAATTAGTTTTATGGTTTGTTTAATATTCAGTTGTAAATAATTTATTATTTTAACTAAGAATTTTTTGTTTTTATATTGTATAAAATACCCTAACAATTCAATACACACCGAGTTATCGACGTGATTTGGAGGTCGTTTCTTGAAAAAATTAAAAACAAAATTAAATTTTTTTAATAAATAATATAAATTAGAAAACATATTTTGAAAAAAAAAAGATTTCAAAAAAGATTACAAATAATTAAAAAAAAAACAGAAGAAAAAAAACTAAAACAGAAAACCGAAAAAAACAAAAACAATAAAAGAAAATAAAAAAAGTCCCGGATTTTAGTCGTAGTGTTTTGATGTTTTGATTTTTTTAAAATCGTTTTAACTATGTTTTTTATCATATTTGCTTTCAAAATATGTTTTGTAATTGTTATTAATTTTTTAAATTTTTTAATTGTGTTTTTAATTTTTTGCTGTATCGACCTCCAAAATGTTTGTAATGTGTGTACACCCTACGAATTTTTGACAACGTTACCAATTTTTTGTTTTAATTAGTTTTATGGTTTGTTTAATATTCAGTTGTAAATAATTTATTATTCTGACTAAGAAATTTTGTTTTTATATTGTATAAAATACCCTAACATTTCAATACGCCGGGTTATCGACGTGATTTGGAGGTAGATTATTGGAAAAATTAAAAATAATTTTGAAAAATTTAGAAAAATAATATAAATTAGAAAACTTATTTTGAAAAAAAAAGATTTAAAAAAAGATTACAAATAATTATAATAAAAACAGAAAAACAGAAAAAAAAAACAAAAAAAAAACGAAAATCAAAAAAAAAAAAAAAAATTTGGCGGGAACACGGATCGCGGGTGTGACCCGCGATCCGTGCTCCACGGATCGCAGGTGTGACCCGCGATCCGTGGAGCACGGATCGCGGGTCACACCCGCGATCCGTGCCTCCACGGATCGCGGGTTACACCCGCGATCGGAGTACTTTTGGAAAAAAAATTTTTTTTTTCCTAAATTTCGAAATTTTTTTATTTTTATTATTATATAAAAAAATTACGGGTTTAATTCTGTAATTTTTTTATATAATAAAAAATAATTTTAAATTTCGAAATTTAGGAAGAAAAAAAAAATGAAAAGTAATCGGATGGCGGGTGTGACACGCGATCCGTGGAGGCACGGATCGTGGGTCACACCTGCGATCCGTCTCACAAAAAAAGTTTTTTTTGACGGATCACCGTTCTGAAATGTGATCCGTCAAAAAAAAAAAAAATCTTCCACGGATCGCGGTTCACACCCGCGATCCGTGGAAATTTTAAAAAAAATTAAGAAAATTTCACGGATCGCGGTTGTGAACCGCGATACGTGATTTTTTTTAGTTTTATGTTTTAGTTTTATTTTTTTATTTCTATTTTTTTATTGTAATTACTTGTAATGTTTTTAAAAAAAATTCAAAATATGTTTTCTAATTGACATTAGTTTTTAAAAATTTTAATTTTTTTTTTAATTTTTTTTCAAAAATCGACCTCCAAATCACGTCAATAACTGAGCGTATTGAAATATTAGGGTATTTTATATAATAAAAAAATAAAATTTCTTAACCAGAATAAGAAATTATTTACAACTAAATTTTAAACAGACACTAAACCTAATTAAAACAAAAAATTGGTAATGTTGTCGAAAATTCGTATGGTGTACACACATTACCAACAGTTTTGGAGGTCGATACAGCAAAAAATTAAAAACACAATTAATTTTTTTTAAAATAATAACAATTACAAAACATATTTTGAAAACAAATATAATAAAAAAACTTAGTTAAAATGATTTAAAAAAATTCAAAACATAAAACACTACAACTAAAACCGTGACTTTATTTATTTTCTTTTATTGTTTTTGATTTTATGTTTTGGTTTTTTAAAATCATTTTAACTATGTTTATATATATATACTTCAAAATATGTTTTCTCATTTTTAAAAATTTTAAAAAAAAATTGTGTTTTTAATTTTTTCAGTATCGATCTTCAAAAGTGTTTGTAATGTGTATCCACCCTACGAATTTTTGACAACGTTACCAATTTTAAAATGTACATGTATTGGTATTCGAAATTTTAATTTTTTATATTAGATAATAAAATGTACCTAGTTAATACTATATTCTAAATTTTTAAAATTTGTAAAGTTGTCAAAAAGTCGTAGGGAGAATACACATTACTAACAGTTTTGATGGTCGATACCGTAAAAAATTAAAAACACAATTAATTTTTTTTTAAATTTTATAAAAATTAGAAAACATATTTTGAAGTATATATATATACCATAGTTAAAATGATTTTAAAAAATCAAAACATAAAATCAAAAACAATAAAAGAAAATAAATAAAGTCACGAATTTTAGTTGTAGTGTTTTATGTTTTGAATTTTTTTAAATCATTTTAACTAAGTTTTTTTATTATATTTGTTTTCAAAATATGTTTTGTAATTGGTATTATTTTTTAAAAAAATTAATTGTGTTTTTAATTTTTTTATTGTATCGACCTCCAAAACTGTTTGTAATGTGTGTACACCCAACGAATTTTCGACAACATTACCATTTTTTTGTTTAAATTAGTTTTAGTGTTTGTTTAAAATTTAGTTGTAAATAATTTCTTATTCTGGTTAAAAAAATTATTTTTTTATTGTATAAAATACCATAACATTTCAATACGCCCAGTTATCGACGTGATTTGGAGGTCGATTTTTGAAAACATTAAAACAAATTTTAAAAAATATATAAATTCATATTTTGAAAAAAAATATTTTAAAAAAGATTACAAATAATTACAATAAAAAATAAAAACAGAAATAAAAAATAAAACTAAAACAGAAAACTTAAAAAAAATTAAAAAAAATTCACGGAGATCCGTGAAATTTTCTTCAAAAAAACATTTGTTTAAAATTTCCACGGAGTGCGGGTGTGAACCGCGATCTGTGGAAAAAAAATTAAAAATTTGACGGATCGCGGTTGAGACCCGCGATCCGTCAAAAAAAAAATTTGGGGACGGATTGCGGGTGTGGGTCACACCAGCGATCTGACTATTTTTCGAATTTTTTTTCTTCATAAATTTCGAAATTTGAATTTATTTTTTATTATATAAAAAAATTACGGCTTAATTTTCGTTTTTTTACAATTTTCTTCTTATTTTGATAAAGTGGTGATTTTCATTAAATAAAAGGGTTTAGAGTGTTATAACCACTTCACCCAAGCCAAAATATAAAAAGCATTCCCATGCATGGCACTAAATCATGAAGTTTCAATCACCGTAAACACATAAAGGCACCAAAGCCACAAACAAGACAGTTAAAACTCCTAGATTAAGCCAAAAAGCCTATGTCTCGTTCGTATTTGTTGTTCCTCAAAGTAGCGTCGTCTTTCTTCAAGCGTCCTCCTCACCATTGCTTCCTCCTCCTCTAGCCTCTATCGGGCCTCCTCCTCTAAGTGTACCAGCCTCTAGATCTTCATCATTTCTTTTGAAGAAGGCTTAGAGAAATCATCAACCACTTTAGGGGTTACTAGTTGGTTTGGTTGGGCCTGAGGCGGATGTCTACTGAGGCGGTTGGAGGGTCGATATTGCTGCTGCTTCAGATGGTATGACCATAGAGTGGGCTCTTTTTTAGCCTCTTGCTGAAGAAGATTACCGCCTCTTTGTGCGACCAGGGCTGTGTTTGGCTTGGACTTCCTGGTATCCAACTTCTCAAGAATCCAGCTTCCAACATTAATTACCAAAGAAGTTGGCTCCACCAAAAACTACTCCCTCACCCAAATCAATAAATAAATTCTCACCACCAAAGCAGAAGTTGGTGAAGCTTCCCCACCTAGCTTCAAAATATTGCATTGAAATCTGGGCTGGAAGTTGGGAGCTGGTCCGTTTGGTAACAACTTCGACACTGAAGCAGCTTCTGGGGGCTAGCAGAAACTGGAAAAAGCTGGAACCAAACGCACCCCATGTCCAAAGGTTAATTAGATCCAAGCGATTAGACATCAAGTAAAAGATGTTGCGTGGCCTTATTGCGTTCCAGATATTCCACCAAAAAGCATTGACAAGGGAATTCCAAGAATCGTTATCAAAATCAAGAGGATTATGGATAAGACTTCAAAATTCGTAATTATTATTTGAAAGGAAGTTTAGGTCTTCTTGGGGACATAGGCCCCGAATGCAACTATTCTGATGATTGGACCGACTCATCTTCCGATCACGAGTGAGAAGCTTATTCTCTTTAAGTAACCAAGCTAAGATACGCACCTTGGGCAAACATTCTGATCTCCAATTTTTGCGCATTCATGGTATCCCGTTTCACTATCTGCAAGCAATTTATACACACTACGTACTATAGATGTGTCTTTTGTTTAAATTCCAAGCTCTTTTGTCTTGGTTTGGCGATGGACAAAACGGTAAGAAACTTGAGTATAATTTAAACATTTGGTCGTCAGATAGGCTCCCGTCGAATATAGCACTTCTCCAGTCTCCTGGTAGTGGGTTATTGAAAGGAATGTATTCTAAAAGTTTTATTTTTATATGTCAATTGTTATGAATTTAATGTGCAAATATTTTGTTCATTTATTATTGTATTTGTCTTTTAAAAGTGTTAAGGAAGAGTCTATTGGTCCTTAACTGTACAGCTCTAAAAGATAATAGTTCGTATAAATCAAATGTTATTCACAATCATGTAATTGACATGAAACATTAATTACCAAGATAAGATTGTCGTGTTGGTCATCAATTATTGTAACTCTACAAATATTTAACGACACGGGTATATAAAAGAGAAAAATTGTTACTTTTATATATTGAATAGACATTGCAAGTGAAACATTATGGAATTGTGTTATGTGTCATTAATGTTTCACTATGTCTTGAATCGTAAGATATGACATGATTGATCGTTTTATTTAAACCGCAAGTGCACGGCCGCGTTGAAGCGGTGACAAATACGGGTCGTCCACTGGGAGGTGTGTCGACGTTTGGTTTGTGTGAAGGCGAGTGGTAAAGAAAGGAGAGAAATGTTGGTTACACTAAACTACACTAAGGTACAAGTGGAAATGGAAAAGAAGCAAGAAAACAAACCTCAAAGTGGGTAGAGAAATAATGTGAACATAAAGAAGTGTGTGTTCTTTAAGCTCCTCACAATATGTAGTGCATGAAATCATAAAACTAAATCCAACTTTGCCTCCACATAAATTAAGATTAGATCACATCATTAAAACATACAAGGTAATAAGTGGAATGAAGCTAAATGAACTCAAGTATAAAGACTAGACCCTACTATGCCTCCACATGAATTAAGATAAGACTATATCATTAAAACATACAAGACATTAACCAAGGTAAAGGCAATAAGAGTACATACACTACAAGTTGTGTTTCCAATATTAATTCCATTCATATCCTAACCTTATCATTTCCCAAAAAATAGGTGCACTAATCGAAGCTTCATTTAAGAGCATTAGCATATCAAAGATAAGAGTGGAGACTCATTAGATGGTTAAGGAAATCATATAAAGCTCAAGGGATTAAGATAACACACACGTAATACACTACATGATTATATCACATATTTCTCCACCCCCCAAATGGGGATGGATCTACTCACTACTCATTACACTAACTACATTAACAAAATAAAATATAATACTGAAAGATTACAGAGACTAAAAGAACATGAGACTAAAAAAACATGCAAGACATGTAAATTGAAATTAACTCAACAATGTAAAAACTAAAGCAAACAACAATTAACTACAAAACTTCTTTTATTACTCACTCCAAATTACAAGCAGCCCTTCCTCCACCAGAGTTTTGCTTCAAGGCTTCACTCTTAGTAGGGAAAAAGGCCACCAAGAGAGAGATGTACAATGGAAGGTGAAGAGTTCTATTTATAAGCATGGAAAAAGCTAATCCAGGACAATCCCCCGATGTGGGACTAAATAAATACCAAAAATAGACTAAGAATACAATAATACACGTGACCGCCAAATATGAGCGGATCCGGAGCTAAACAGACCGCCAGACCGCCAATTGGCGGTCTATTAGTTCTGTATTGGGCTCATTTTTGTTGTGGGCGTGTGTTGATGTATTTGTTGGTCTTGGATGCATCTACTTCGTTTATTGGAGCTCCGACCCGAATCGAATTGTCAAAATACTCCCCATGATGGTGTGGAGTTTTCTATTTTGCTCTTAGGTCCTTCAGTCTTACGTTCAGGTCCTTCTCCCTTGCATCTCAGTCCCCAGGTCTCACAATTAAGTCATTTTTCCTGCTTTTTGGTCCTTTCGTGGCTCTTCTTTTCAAACCTCTTTATTTTTGAAATTCAAACATAAAACTTGTCACGTAGTATTGCCTAGGCGTAAGATAATGGATATAAGATACAAATATAAGCATGAAATGATATCAATCAAAAACCCCACACCTAAGTTTTTGCTAGTCCCGAGCAAAACAAAGAAAGAGAAAAGCAAACGAGAAACAAGAAATCCTAACTCACTTTCGTAGGAATCACGGTTGCACTTAGGACGTGCAACAAACCGTTAAACCTCCTTGTTGCAAAGGAGGAGGAGTGTTGTCTCCTGAGGGTTTTCAGCGGATATACCCACAAAATCCAAACAAGATGCATTATTCAATCTAGACACTCGACTCGTTGGACATATGTCGTCGATCATTGGACGCGGTAATCCTACGAGCCGACTCTATATAGGTAATCAGTCCACGCACCTAACCTAATGAACCATTCGTGCAAGTTAAATAAGGAATTAAGTGAAAGACATGGACAACCTCAACATCCTCAAGTGATACAAAGTGCAAAGTCCATTAAGGTTCTTATTTGCATTACCATTTTGTTTCTTTTTTTCTTTTTATTAGTTGGAGCTTCATTCTCCCAGGGTCAGGTTTCGTGCATCATTGCATATGGGGACTTACACTATCACGTACACCTTTCCCCAAATCTCCACATAGGGCGATCCCTACCACCCGTGTAACGGGAGTTCGGTCGGCGCATCCCAAGTTAGATGACTCGAAAGCACCAGGCACAAAGTCCCCTCAGACCTACTTTCCCGAGTGATAGGAGCCGTGCGAGAAGAGAGAACACCTACTCACTTATTTCTTATCTACACATGAACCAAAACCCCTACACTTAATGTCTCACAACAAGATTTAAAGGGTCATTGACAACAACAAACTTCCTTAAGTTAACAGACACGAATTATTGACTCATTAGGTTCAGGGTGGATTTCTTTGAATGTTTGAGCACTGAAACCCTATGATTACTCACTCCCAAGGGAAAACTAGGGTGCATCCTAACGACTCGATAAATCCTAAAGCCACACTACTAGATATCCTAATGCATCAAGTTCAAGACAATTTTGGGAGCTTTCTTTTTACTTTGCCTCTCAACGGTTTTGCACATGCTAAACACACGCAAAACCCACAAAATATTTTCTTTCGCAAACACATGAAGATTTTGAAAGAAATGTGAAAATTTTAAAGCACTAGGCAGACAAAAGAAGACAAGTCACCCAAGGATCATGGCAAGCAGATATATCGATATTAAATGCAACACACTAACATGACCCTAACAATACACACAAAAGAAAACAAAATCCAATAAAAGACTCGACTATGTACACACGTAAAATACCCCCCACGCCTACTTCATGCATTGTCCTCAATGAATGTGAGCAAGATACTACATGGATTTATGCATGAAAAAGGAGAGATCTCACCAACATGAAGTACAAAGGGAAGTTCAAGGTCATGTTGATGGACACAAACCCGAATTCCCTCAAAACCTGTGAGATGCAAATACTCAAGGGTTGGATCCCACAACAATCGATGCTCACTGAAGGAGTCTTTTATTGTACTTTTTTTCTCTTTTTTTGTTTCTCTTTTGTTTCTTTTTTATAACAATGTAAAAAATGGGCTCCCATCTTCATATGTCAAGGGACATCAAATGGGAACCCACCATCTCTTGAGCCAAAAATGCACATGCATGGGCTCACGACATACAAATCAGAATTGTTTGACCACCTGATACCCTTATAAGCGTTGTGGTCGTTTGATGCGTTTTGAGAGTGAGCAAGATAGGAGACATGAATGAGAGGTGAACCTCTATCAGGTTGAAGGGTATCAGGTGGTTGATTCTTAACCCACATGGGGTCCTCAGCAGATACAGAATGAAGATCATGTGGCCCAGAGGCCATAAAAATGGTATCTTGTGGCTCAAAAGCCACATGATCGAAAGGTTGTGGCTCAAGGGTCACGTGATCAAAAGGATGTGGCTCAAGGGCCACAAGATGAGAAGAATGTAGCTCAAGGGCCACAAGATCAAAACAAGGTGGCACTGAGGCCACATGATCAGAACATAAGGCACCTTCTTGTGCCAGCCTAGGTGAAACATCTTCACCACCTTCATGATTTTCATCGAACAATTCTCTGAAGTACTTGAAGGTGCCCTCAACTTCAATTTCATCCAAACCCTGGGTAAGGTTGACCCCAACAGGGTCATTGAAGGCACCTGGCTTCTTGCCGATGGTGAAGATGTTGAAATCAGCGCATCAGACCATTGCGACAATTGATCAATGCATTGGAAGTCGCAAGGAATGGTCGCCCCAGAATGACAGGAATTTGTCCAAGTGGGTTTGACACAGGTTCAGTATCCAAGACAAAGAAGTCGACTGGATAAATGAACTCTCTCACTTTGATCAGCACATCTTCCACCACACCCCTCGGTTTCTTCATAGACCTATCAACCAATTGAAGAGTGGTTTTTGTTTGTTTGAGGTCTCCAAGACCGAGGACGTAGACAGAATATGACAGAAGATTAACAGATACACCAAGGTCCAATAAGGCTCGATGTATGGACACATCACCAATCACACAAGAGATAGTAGGACAGTCAGGGTCCATGTGCTTGACTTGCATGGGTTGTGCCAACAAGGAACTCACGTTAGCCGCAAGAAAAGCTTTCTTGGGAACATGAGTTTTTCTCTTCTTGGTGCATAAGTCCTTGAGAACCTTGGCATAAGGTGGCATTTGCTGAATCACCTCTGATGCACTGCATACATTGCATCATATGTCTTTCATTTAGATTGCTTTTATATCAATAAATGCTACTAAGGTATGTGTTTAGTCTTATTTACAGAATACAGGGACCTGAATGCAAATTACCCACAATACAATACAGTGTTTCCTCCGCACATTACACTTACTATGCGGCGTTTCCGCCGCACCAGAGGCGATCCGTGTGCTCAATTTTTGTCCAGTCGTGTCTGTACACATGTACTCTCCAATTCTATACTTAGGTCGCTTGTAGCAACTATAAATAGCCCCGAGAACGATGTAATAAAGGTCCTTGGCCTTAGACCTAGTTTTTAGTTGTTGTTTTTATTTGTAGTCTTTTTCCTTAGTTTAATAAAATTCTGTCTTTTATTTCTTGTGTTTTTATGTTTTCTTTTGTAATTCCTCTAGGACCCCTTCTTCCTCCCTCTATGAGTTTCTAACTCTTTCCAAAGGGTGGAGGTGACGGATTTAGGGTGAAGAGAAGATGAATGAATGTTATTATTTTAAGTTCGTGATTAGTATATTTTGATTACTTGAGTTTATGTTAAATCATTTATCATGTAATGCTTCATAACTAACATGATTTATTATAAGTTTCTTAATTCTCTAATCTAAACCTTAAATCTAAACCTCCACCCGACGGAATTTACCTCTTTGTTCTTGTTTTAGTTTATTTGTTCTTGTTTCTTGCTTTAGATAATTAAAAACCAAAAATCTCAAAACCCAATTTATTTCTTCTCTCCTTCTTTCCCCGAAATCGAAATCACATTAATAAAAAATGTCTCCCTCATTGTGTTCGACCCGTATTTGCCACGTCTTCATTGACGTCGTGCACTTGCGGTATAAATTTAATTCTCATCAAGTTTTTGGCGCCGTTGCCGGGGAGGCGACGCAGATTTTGTTTATTTTTGTGTTTTCGATTTTATTCTGTTTATCTTGTGCGCGATCTAAGTATTGAGATTTGTGTTTCAGGAGACAACAGAGTGCGTGGAAAAATCCGGGCACATTCTGAGCCTAACGAGCGGCGGAATCGCCGCATACCAAGAGCAACCTACTGCGGAATCGCCGCACACTTGGAGCTTCTGGGCTTCAAACTTTTCTGGGACGCGACTCATCTCTGGGTGGACGCGTGAAGCTACTGAAATTTCGAGAGCGGGCGGTGAACCCGACTGAGCATTGCATAGGTAACCTTTGTTGCCTCTTTTCCTCGTAATTTCTATTTTCAGAAAATTTCCTTTTATTATAATTGCACGTGTTAGGGCAAAAATTCCATAATTGGCAATAATTCAACTCTGACCTAAAATTGGCAAAATTAGAAAGGCCTTAGTGCATGCATCATCTAGTGTTTTGTATGTATTATTCTTGCTAAATTCTTGCAAATCAATTTCTGTTGAAGAGTGCTGGAGT
The DNA here is from genome assembly GCA_963682175.1 of Triglochin maritima. NCBI lineage: Eukaryota > Viridiplantae > Streptophyta > Magnoliopsida > Alismatales > Juncaginaceae > Triglochin > Triglochin maritima. Next base: position 34,359,249 of record OY821773.1, on the reverse strand, counting down.
CAAGGTACGTATCGTGGTTTTCATCGATTGCATTTAAGCATATAATCTAGTTGCATATAACCTTGCAATTGCCCCCTCTAAAGACCATTGTTTGACTATCTTTGCTACATCTAAGTTAAACTATCTTAAGGGCAACTCCGTAAGCAAAGATACGGTGGGGATTTCATCACCCTTCCGTGGCCCACAAATCACAATCCTAAACTGTCACCTAAGACTTAAATTAAAATCAATTAGACATTGACCCCTAAGGACTCAGACTCAATTAAGGAGAAGATTGGTTTGACTTGCTATGACCTGAAGTTGACTGAATTTAATTTGGTGCCTAGGAAGTGTTTTTGTGTTGACGCAAGTCTTCCAAGCGAAGTGGTTGTCTAATTGGCACCGACTCTGTCGGAAGCGCCCCCACTAGCTATACATTACCTGGCCAAGTTGGTTTGATTAGTGAGGGAGGTGAATCAAACGAATCAATTCGACTCAACCAGTTAGGAGTCGTCTAGATCTAAGCGACACTAGGTCTAGGATTGTTTGAACCGTGCTTTCTTAGGAATTTTCTGACCAACCCTCTTTCTATCTTTAGAGTTAGGTTTCTTTTCTCATCTGAGTCTTCTTTCTCCTCTCACCTCAATTCTCTAGATTAGGATCCCTTTCTCATCTTTCCCCATTCTATTGTTTGTTTCCCTTTTGAAAAAAAAAACATAAAAAAATTTATTAAAAAAATGAAAAAAAATTTGTAATTAATTCTTGAAATTAAATTTGGAATTTAAATTTCGAATTTGAATTCAAAAATTGATTCAACCCGGTGCACTCAGATTTGGATTCGGGACTTGAGTAATCGACTCTCACGAGTTCATCTAGATTCCAGTCTGGAACTTTGCCCCAATCCATCTGCTGCACCACCTCACCCGGATCCAATGGGTGAGAACGTAATGGACCCGCCTGTTGCACAACCTATAACTCTGAGGGATCGATGCTATCCAGCGATGGCTGCTCAGCCATCGTGCATCGTTATGCCCACCATACCGTGTCGCGACTTCGAACTTAAGGCACAATACATGAGTATGTTGCCTAAGTTCACCTCTAGGGAAGACCCATATCTCTTCCTTAGAGAATTTGAGGAAATCTGCTCTCTTATGCAATACCAGCATATCCCAGAGGAGGCAGTGCGTCTGAAATTCGTGCCTCTAGCACTGAAGGATGACGCTAAGAAATGACTATATAGTCTAGCCGAAAGATCCATTAGAAGTTGGGCTGAGTTTGTTCAAGTATTCCTAAAAAAATATTTCCCCAACCATAAGACTATGAGGATTAGGAATGAAATTGTTGCATTCGTTCAGTCTGAGAGCGAGCCATTCTATTCCTATCTAGAAAGATTCAAAAGTGTTCTGACCCAATGCCCTCATCATGGAATTCCAAGATGGCAATTATGCCAAATTATTTATGAGGGATTGACACCCACATCTAGGGTTATGGTAGAATCCGTAAGCCAAGGAAACTGTAGGATCGTGTGGGTCTATGGGTCCACAAACTAATCACGATTAAGCCCTAATTAACTACTTGGTTGATCGATCAAAGAAATGCAGCGGAAATTAAAAACAAATCAAGCACAAGTAGGAAATCAATGCAAACCACACAAAGACGCGTCGGTTTTTATAGAGGTTCGGCCGCGCCTACGTCCTCTCTTGCAAGCCCCTCTCGAATCTCCGTTCGAGCCCCTCTTGCGTCTTCACTATGCCTCCCCGTTCCGGGCCGGGAGCAACGCCTTTTACAAGTCTTCAAGCTCGCGAACAACCCTCGCCGAGCTTGGCACCACCTCTCACAATCCGAGAGGAACACTTCGGGTTTTCACCGAAATCCTTGCTTCTTGTCTTGGGCTTTCACCAAGACCCTTGCTCTCTTTACAACAAATGTAACCTTGAGTGGGATTCACTCTCTAATTGAGCACACTTTGAGTAGGATGAGTATATGATCAAATGTGTGAAGTTTTAGGCTTATGGAGTGTAGAATTGGGAGCTTTGAGGATTGAGGTTTCTCTCTAATGTATTGGGACAATTGGAGTTGGAGAGTTGTATTAACAACAAGTCTTGATCCTCTATTTATAAGCTCCTAAGGTATTCTAGCCGTTGGGGATAGATTTGATTGGGTTTTGTGCAAGATACACAAAGCAGAAAATCGGGCTGCAAATCTGTCCAGAAACGGTCGACCGAAAAGGTGAAACGGTCGACCGAACGCTTGGGTTCGATAGGGATACGGTCGACCGAAATATGAATCAGTCGACTGAACACTTAAGTCTATTAAGAAAACGGTCGACCGAACAGGGTTACTGGTCGACCGAATAAGCGTTTCGGTAGAGGGAAAATTGGATCGGTCGAACGAAATCGTAACGACCGATAGCAGGGAATTCTTGACAAGGTTAAACGGTCGACCGAACTTGGCACATGGTTCGACCGTTTGACTGAGTATATGGAGGTGTATATAGTTTTAATACGAATACGACCGTTGGGCATATACGACAAGAATAACGGTCGGAACAGTAAGTTCAAACGGTCGACCGAAAGATGTGGTGCGGTCGACCGAAACTAGGCAAGAAAACACAAACAGGATTAACTTGATCATCCGGTCGACCGAACGGCATGTTGCGGTCGACCGAATGTGGGCAGACAGTTAGGGTTCAGGTTTTGTGTTTTTCCGGTCTAAGTTTGGGTGATCTATTGAAGTCCAAATAATGTGAAATTTCGTGTGTGACTTCTATAGGGAACCTATTGTGTATGTGATTGGTTTTTAACTCTTGTATGCTCAATTTACACATGTTCCTAAGACTCAAAATAAATCAACATTACATGTCTTCGATTTAGCTTTAATTACATGTCTTGACTTCATTTCCTTCTTTCTTGAGTCTTGATCACATGTAGAGGTTAGCACAATACAATATACATGCAATGCAATATGTGTGCTACTCTACATCATCATAATTAAGATTAGGTTAATTAAATCATCAAAACATAGATTAAGGCCAAAAAGCCAACAGGAACTTCATGTCGAAAAATGAAAATGATGCCTGGACTTTTCTTGAGGAATTAGCTGAAAACAGTATGCAATGGGACAATGCTAGAACACCGCTTAACCCGAGTATTAGATCTAGAATAGCAAGTCAACCCAAACCAGGTGTCTTAGCTGTAGATGCCAACATAGCGGCTGAAGCAAAACTAGCTACCCTTATGCGCAGAATGGAAAGTTTAGAGCTACAAACCCAAAACCGAGTGAATCAAGCCTCGTCTATCCCTTGCTCTAGATGTGGTCAGACTGGTCATGTAATGGAGGATTGTGCGGACTGGGAACAAGTTAATGCCATGTATAACCATGCTAGAAATGACCCATACACATCAACCTATAACTCGGGTTGGCGTAATACTTCCAATTTCTCATCAAGCCAACAAGGTCAACCTCTTAGACAACAACCAAACCCGTATAACCAAAATAATACATCATCTGGGTTTAGTAACAATGACGATCATGAGGTTAGGTTTACAAGCTTAGAAAATTTGATGAAAACCTTTATTCAAACAACCAACCAGACCTTCCAAAGGCTAGAGACACAAGTCAGCCAACTAGCACAAATAGTAGGTGAAAGAGAAAAGGGTCGGTTTCCAAGTCAACCTGAGGTGAACCCTAGATCTAATAATTCATATCAATCCTATCAAGCACCTTCAGGAAATAACAACCATAGACCGGTTCAAATGATTAATGAGGAAGGACCGTTCCAACAAATAAATGTTGTAGTATCATTACGGTCCGGAAGACAAGTTGATAACAATGTGGTAAATCCTAGAACGTCTGATCAATCCAGCCATCAAGCAACCACATATGACCTAACCATTGAACCCGACGTCCAATCTAAAACACCCAAACCACCTACTCAACCTGAACCCATAGCTCAACCTGAACCTGAGCGAGTCTATGTTCCTAAAGCTCATTCCCCAATAGACTCAAAAAGAACTCAAGTGCACAAATAGAGAAAATCTTGGAAGTATTTAAGCAAGTTAAGGTGAACATTCCACTCTTAGACATGATTCAACAAATACCTGCTTATGCTACATTCTTAAAAGATTTGTGCACTAAAAAGAGAAAAACGAACGTACCATAGAAGGCATTCTTAACTGCAAACATAAGTTCTATTTTGTCCAACACATCTCCTATAAAATATAAGGATCCTGGATGTCCCACAATTTCATGTGCAATAGGAGATACTTTTATCAACAAAGCCCTTCTAGACCTTGGTGCTAGTGTTAACCTACTGTCGTACTCTGTCTATGAGCAAATGAACCTTGGTCCACTAAAACCCTCTAAGACAACCCTTCAATTTGCTGATTGTTCTATTAAGAAACCAAGAGGTATAGTAGAGGATGTTTTGATCAAGGTTGGTGACTTCATTTACCCAGTGGATTTTGTCGTACTAGATACCGCACCTGTTGTAAATCCTAACCGACAAATCCCTGTAATTCTAGGCAGACCCTTTTTAGCCACTTCGGAAGCATTGATAAACTGTCGAAATGGGCTCATGCAATTATCTTTTGGGAACTTAAAAGCTGAATTTAATATCTTTCACATTGATAGTGAGCCAGAAATAATATGCAATCAAAGTGACGTTGTGATGAAATCACGTATCTATAAGATTTCTGAATCATCACAAAATCAAAAAGGAAGTAAGAAAAAGGGGAGGAATTCACACCCACCGTCACTCGAGCAAATAAGAGAACCAATTTATGTGAGGGGTGTGGAACCTGTGACTCAGGACTTTCATTGCAACATGGGGAACAATTCAACTGGATACATGCACCAACATGGTGTCATTCAATCCAGTTCTGACTATGGTTGACTCTGAGCAAGTTCAACCCCTCTACCGCAATTTGACACAGGTAATAAGTGCATTTGCTTTTTCTTTGCATACATTGAGGACAATGCATGATTTAGGTGTGGGAGGGGGGGTGTCTATCTATCTGTTTTATTTTTCTGTCATTTAAAAAAAAATCAATGTTTCATGACATAGCTTAAGATTGAACTGCCAAAACCCGTGTACAAATTGCATTGAGTTTTTGTTCCTTATTATATAGTTCTGCTTGTAGAAATTATGACATAAATCTAAGTTCTAAAGAAATAATAACCCATTGCCTTTTAAGACATGTATGCACTTAAATTGGATGAATCAAATCTTTGAAGTGGTTGATAAAAAGCCGAGGTTGAGGAAAATATACCGGGAAGTGTGGACTTCTAATAGCTATTAAGCCTTGAGGAAAATAAAAATAAAGGAATAAAGTGAGGAAACACATTTTGCAAAATGACTACAAAAGCCCAAGCCTTTGAGTCACTGGTCCGTAGGGGTATCTTGAAACCCGGTAACTTGAGTCTACCAGCTCGGGATAATCGACCAAACTCGCTACACGAATGCAAAAAAGGTAAAAGTGTCAAAAAGCAAATGTGTTGAATCACGGAAGAAAAAAAATACTCAAGGCCCAAAGCTAAAAGAATGATCCATGCCATGGTTGATCCAAATGATACTTCACCACCAGAGGAGGCGTGCAAAATAATTTAAGTGATATCATGTGTAGAAGGGTTAGTGGTGTGAATGTTGGAGGAACAAAGACCAAGTCATTTTTTATGAGTTAGATTCATATAATGAGCATACAAGAATTCGAAGTGAGATGTATAAGGTTGAGGTGGAGATATTAAGAGCTATTAATGGAATGTTGATTTAAGACTTTGTGGGTGTCAACTGAAAACCCTCACGAGACAAAACTCGTCCTCTAAGGAAACTTGGAGGTTTGAAGGGTTGTTGCACATGCTAAGTGCAACCGTGATTCCTACGAAAGTGAGTTAGGATTTCCCTGTTTTCATTTTTCTTATATTCTGTTTTGCTAGGGACTAGCAAAATCTAGGTGTGGGGGTATTTGATGCACTGAATACATTGCATCATATGTCTTTCATTTAGATTGCTTTTATATCAATAAATGCTACTAAGGTATGTGTTTAGTCTTATTTACAGAATACAGGGACCTGAATGCAAATTACCCACATTCCGAGCATAAACACGTGCAAAAGACTCATTTCTATCATAAAGACCAAGCTCAAGATTATCGGGTTACGAATGGAAATGTATCCAAGCATAAAGGCATTCAAGATCTAATTACAAAAAGAACAAGGACTTAAGCACAAAACTAGCCGGGGACTTAATTGCAAAAAGACAAGGACCTAAGTGCAAATCACGAGTAGCTTTTATTATCTTGGAGAAAATCTAAAGAAAAATCAATGTGGATCTCCAAATATTTGAAGGAATTAATCCGGAGCTCAAAAGAATGGAAAGAATCAATCCAGACGCGCAAAGGAGGATCAAATCATACCATAAACATTCAGCTAAAATCCAGATTTAATCCGAGCAATATATGCGGCGTTTCCTCCGCACATTACACTTACCATGCAGCGTTTCCGCCGCACCAGAGGTGATCCGTGTGCTCAATTTTTGTCCAGTCGTGTCTGGACACGTGTACTCTCCAATTCTATACTTAGGTCGCTTGTAGCAACTATAAATAGCCCCGAGAACGATGTAATAAAGGTCCTTGGCCTTAGACCTAGTTTTTAGTTGTTGTTTTTATTTGTAGTCTTTTTCCTTAGTTTAATAAAATTCTGTCTTTTATTTCTTGTGTTTTTATGTTTTCTTTTGTAATTCCTCTAGGACCCCTTCTTCCTCCCTCTATGAGTTTCTAACTCTTTCCAAAGGGTGGAGGTGACGGATTTAGGGTGAAGAGAAGATGAATTAATGTTATTATTTTAAGTTCGTGATTAGTATATTTTGATTACTTGAGTTTATGTTAAATCATTTATCATGTAATGCTTCATAACTAACATGATTTATTATAAGTTTCTTAATTCTCTAATCTAAACCTTAAATCTAAACCTCCACCCGACGGAATTCACCTCTTTGTTCTTGTTTTAGTTTATTTGTTCTTGTTTCTTGCTTTAGATAATTAAAAACCAAAAATCTCAAAACCCAATTTATTTATTCTCTCCTTCTTTCCCCCAAATCGAAATCACATTAATAACAAATGTCTCCCTCCTTGTGTTTGACCCGTATTTGCCACGTCTTCATTGACGCCGTGCACTTGCGGTATAAATTTAATTCTCATCAACCTCCAACAAAGGGATGTTCACCTTAAGTTGCCAAAACATCTCAAGCATCTTGTCATGCTGATCAGATGTTTTCTTTTTAAGGCGCTCAGGGAATGGCGCCTTCGGGGCATAAGGGTACGAAGGAACATCAGAATTCTTGTCCAAAGAAGCATGAGTGGGGACCTCAGAATCTGATTCCTTTGACACAAAAGGAGACAAGGGGACCTCAGGGTTCGGCCCCATTGTCGAAGGAAATGTAGAAGGAACTTCAGGATCAGGCTCCTTCCTAGAAGTATTGGTGGAGGGAACCTCAGGATCCGGCTCCCTAAAAGATGGTGATGACAAAGAAGGCACCCCAATGTGGTTGTCCACCTCCTTACCAGACCTCAAAGTATGAATCACATTAATATGATGGGTCAGTTCGGAGGTAGCATGAGGTAAAGGTGTCCTTCCTTGAGAATGGGTACCCCGAGGATTCACCTCGGGTTGACTCGGGAACTGACCCTTTTCGCGTTCATGGAATTGATGAGCCAACTGGCTAACTTGCATTTCCAAAGCCTTGACTATACTTTGCAACACTTGAAGTGTCGGATCACAAGAAGGGTCCTTGGGGTCAACCCGCCGGGGTGGTGGGGTCTGGTTGGAATAACCCGACGATGAGGCATGAGGAGGTTGGTAATTATGGTTCTGAGACCTTTGATGTGGAGGTTGGTAGGTCGCCGATGGGCGTGAAGGTTGATAAGGTGGAGGTTGAGCGGGTAAGCTCTGACCGTTACCCCCACTAGGCCCCCAAGAGAAGTTAGGATGGTTACGTCATCCCGGGTTGTAGGAGTGACTGTACGGGTCGTTACGGGGCCTCTGTTGATACATCGCATTTGCATGCTCAGTATCCCTTGGAGCGTAAGCGCATTCCAAGTCATCATGGCCCGTAAGTCTACACCTACCACACCCGGGAGTAGTGACCTGAGCTACAGGAGCTCGGTCCAACTCTAAACTCTCAATCGTACGCATGAGAGCAACCATTTTCGCCTCAGACACGATCGATGACTCAACTTGATAAGATTCAGCTCGACCAGAAGACCTGGCGGCTGGTGGTTGTCTCATGGTATCCCACTCCAAGGTACGTTCAGCCATAGACTCAAAAGTATCCCATGCCTTCTCGATGGGTTTCATTTGGAAGTCACCCTGACACATCGACTCCAACAATGTGTGAGTGTTGTAGTTGAGGCCCTCATCAACCATTTGGCACAGCTGCCATAGCTCAAGTCCATGATGAGGGCACTGCTAGAGAAGGTCCTTGAACCTCTCAAAGAAAGCATGAAAAGATTTGGTCTCAGTTTGATACATTTGATGTATCTTGTGCCGTATCTGTTGAGTTTTCGTTTGAGGGAAAAATCTCTTCAGAAATACGGTCACAAAGTCATCCCAAGACCGAATGGAGCTCGCTGGGAGGTTGTACATCAATTTCTTCGCGTTATCCTTCAACGCGAAAGAAATCATCCTCAACCAGACTGAATCCTCGTCAAGCTGTTGAAGCTTGAACATGGAGCATACTTCCTCGAATTCTCGTATAAAAATATACGGATCCTCCTTATTGGCAGTAAAGGTTGGAAGCATGCTCACATATTGAGGTTTCAGCTCATAGTTGTTCCCGTGAGTAGGGGAAGAACTATGCAAGAAGGTTGTGCGGCCCGAACAGGATGAGTCCGCTCCCACAAAGTCATCGGTCTATCCTGTCGAGCTAAAGGTGGTGGTACACCAAGAACTCGATCCTGACCGAATCTCCCTTCCTCTCGAGTCAGAGGAGGAGGGGAATGAGGTCTATGTGGTGGTGGGAGCGGACCGAGGTAATCCATGAATGGACCCCGGTCTCCCCCGTCACCACGAGACGACTCGGCCTCATGCTCCAACGGAGCACGAGGCGGAGATGGTCGATCACCAAGACCGTCCATCTCAGAAATATGCACTATCTCTAGTCGAGCGCTCTCACCAGAACGAGCCCAACCTCGCATAAAAATGCTCGACTCGACTCTAAACAACACACAACAGAAGGTGTACTCAGAGGAGGAGACTACACGTAGAGAATAGATGAGGAGAGGACTCAGATGAGGAGGGAAGAATCTTTAGATCTAACGTGGGTAGTGGGATCAGGTAGAAGCCTAACTAGCAAGCACGACTCAAACAACTTACGGTTATGGGTCCTTAGGCTAGACGACGCCTAACTTCGAGGTCACTAGTCTCGACACGCCTCACCTCCCTACAACGAGGACCACAATGCCCAGCAAGTGATACCATATTCGGAGATCCAGTACCTCCTACTATTGACAAGGTAGGCAACGCCGATCAGGTCATGACGGTCTCAACTAGATTACTCTCCTAGTGCGTCCGCAATCCTTAGGGCCAATGCCTACTTTCTTTTAGTTAAGGCTTGATTAAGAGTGATTTTTGGGTCTAAGGAAAGGGTGATGAAATCTCCCACCTTGTCTTTTATGGGACAACCCCTCCTTAGTAGCGTTTTGATCCTAAATCTAGCAATCAATCGCTCCAATCAAATACTCAACTTACTCTTGTCCTGATGCAATTCCTACTAACTAATGCATGGCCATACAAGATGCATGAATGAGTGTAGGAAATGCGTACCTCACGCCAGCGCTCAACAACTGAAAATAAAGCTAAAAGAAAAGACAACTATATGCCTAAGTCAAGTTCATGATGCGTGACCTAAACAAATAAGAATGTCTAATCTTTTGCTTTGGATTTTAAGGCCAAGTTGATTAATGGGGATTGATTTAATGATCTGGGAGCAAACTAGAGGTCATAGCATGCAAAATAGGGCTCCCAGATAACAAAAATGAACTAATCAACTACTAGAAGAAAACTGAGAGTCAGAAACCCTCACCAGGCCGCCAATTGGCGTCTTAGACCGCTGATTGGCGGTCCTTGTTGAAGCTTGGGTGCTCCAACTCCTCCAGTAGCCTCCCCGTGAGCTCTAGGATCCCTGAAACTAAGAAAAACTGAAAACAAAAAATTAAAAACCACACGAATCGTCCAAACCAAGGTCTGGACAGAGCACCTCCCCGGCAACGACGCCAAAAACTTGATTGATCATTTTATTTAAACCGCAAGTGCACGACCACATTGAAGCGGTGGAAAATACAGGTCGTCCACTGGGAGGTGTGTCGACTTTTGGTTTGTGAAAAGGCGAGTGGTAACGAAAGGAAAGAAATGTTGGTTACACTAAACTACACTAAGGTGCAAGTGGAAATGGAGAAGAAGCAAGAAAACTAAACCCCAAAGGGGGTAGAGAAATAATGTGAACATAAAGAAGTGTGTGTTCATTAAGCTCCTCACAATATGTAGTGCATGAAATCATAAAACTAAATCCAACTTTGCCTCCACATGAATTAAGATTAGATCACATCATTAAAACATACAAGACAATAAGTGGGATGAAGCTAAATGAACTCAAGTATAAAGACTAGACCCTACTATGCCTCCACATGAATTAAGATAAGACTATATCATTAAAACATACAAGACATTAACCAAGGTAAAGGCAATAAGAGTACATACACTACAAGTGTTTCCAATATTAATTTCGTCAATATCCTAACCTTATCATTCCGTATAAAATAGGTCCACTAATCGAAGCATAGGCTAAGCTTCATTCAAGAGCGTTAGCATATCAAAGATAAGAGTGAAGACCCATTAGGTGGTTAAGGAAATCATATAAAGCTCATGGGATTAAGATAACACACACTTAATACACTACATGATTATATCACATATTTCTCCACCCCTCAAATGGGGATGAATCTACTCACTCTCATTACACTAACTACATTAACAAAATGAAACATAATACTAAAATGAAATTAATCTAAGCAAGCAAGAAACATTAAAGAGACTAAAAGAACATGAGACTAAAGAAACATGCAAGACATGTAAATTGAAATTAACTCATGTAAAAACTTAAGCAAACAACAATTAACTACAAAACTTCTATTACTACTCACTCCAAATTACAAGCAGCCCTTCCTCCACCAGAGTTTTGCTTCAAGGCTTCACTCTTAGTAGGGAAGAAGGCCACCAAGAGAGAGATATGTACAATGGAAGGTGAAGAGTTCTATTTATAAGCATGGAAAAAGCTAATCCGGGACAATCCCCCATGTGGGACTAAAAAATACCAAAAATTGACTAAGAATACAATAATACACATGACCGCCAAATATGAGCGGATCCGGAGCCAAACAGACCGCCAATTGGCGGTCTATTAGTTCTGGATCGGGCTCATTTTTGTTGTGGGCTTGTGTTGATGTATTTGTTGGTCTTGGATGCATCTACTTCGTTTATTGGAGCTCCGACCCGAATCGAATTGTCAAAATCCTCCCCATGATAGTGTGGAGTTTTCTGTTTTGGTCTTAGGGCCTTCGGTCTTACGTTCAGGTCTTTCTTCCTTGCATCTCAGTCCCCAGGTCTCACAATTAAGTCATTTTTCCTGCTTTTGGGTCCTTTCATGACTCTTCTCTTCAAACCTCTTTATTTCTGAAATTCAAACATAAAACTCATCATGTAGCATTGCTTAGGCATAAGATAATGGATATAAGATACAAATATAAGCATGAAATGATGTCAATCATGACACTTATCTCTTTTCACATAGGAAGTGTTTAATTTGATTATTGTCAAAAGTTGTCATTGACACTAGTGCAGAACAGTGCATACTCGTCGCCCAATAGACGTTGGCTGTCTTAACCACCGACGTCTATAGGTATAGACATTGGCTGTTAATACAGTCGACGTCTATTGTGGGAGAGGTCAGGTATAGACGTCGGCCTATTCTACAACTTCCATGGATATTCAAACAGCCGACGTCTATACTCCGACGGTTACTCTCCAGTCTATAGACGTTGCCTTTTTGGGATGACCGACGTGTTTAGGCCTTATAGAAATCTAACAGTTACGTTTTTTTCATTTATTCCAGACAAAACCCCGATCGAACACCCAGCCTCCGGCACCGCAGCGACGTCCCAATCCCTCCACCGGTCCCGTCCTCTGGTCCTCCTTCGTCTCAACCACACCCTCTCAGCCGCCACTGCAGTCTCCATGACCACCGTCCCCACAGCCGCGACCTCCAACCAGGGCAGCAACTTTCCCCTCCTTCTTTGGTTCGTGCTTAATCACTTGTAGAAAAATCAATACATGTCCACGTCGAATAACTTCAACTGAAGCCAAAAGGAAATCCACTAGCCTATGTTTTGTATCTTGTTTGATTAGGTTCTCATATTTAATATGTTTAGATTGTGGTGTTTGGATTTTGATTGTTTAGTTGGTTATGGAGATTGTGAATTTTGGATTTGTTTCGTTGACGAGAATGGAGTGTGAACAGAGATTGGTTTGGTTTGGTTGTCAAAGTGTGATTTTTGCTCTAATTCTTGACATGTTGTGTGAATGTGTAATTCATTTTGTTATATGTTATTGCTATATGTTATGATGATGGATTGCTATATGTTCATTGGATAGGTTTGGTTTGGTTGTCAAAGTGTGATTTTTGCTCTAATTCTTGACATGTTGTGTGAATGTTTAATTCATTTTGTTATATGTTATTGTTATATGTTATGATGATGGATTGCTATATGTTCATTGGATAGGTTTGGATTGGTTTGGTTGGATGATTTAAATGAGTATATATGTAGTTATATATGCAATAAATAAGTAAGTGTGAGTGATGATTTACAAGGATAATTTGTAGGAGATAAATCCAAAATAAGGGCTTGATTAATTGCTTATCTAAAGGATTTTTTTTAGTTTTCTGAAAATGCGAAATCCTTTATCGTGTTCTTGAATGCGAGGGAAATTGAGAGAAAAAATAAGAATATAAATTTCTCTTATTTAATTAAATGTTTATTCTAGTTTATGATTTAGTTTAGTTAAATATTTATTTTAGTTAAATGTTTATTTATGTTAAATGTGTATTTATGTTTAGTTAAATGTTTATTTATGCTGAAAAAAACTTATTTTGTTTAGTTAAATGTTTAGTTTCTAATAACTCATTGACCCCCTTAAGCAACTTGACCTTTAATAACCTAAAGCAAAAGATTAGACAATATTTTCCAAGTCATTCATCATATAGGATTTCCATTCATCGTATTTATATTTTATTTTACAATTTCTGTCGTAGATTGTTGGCGTAAGGTACGTAATCTCTTTCAGTCATCATTCATTAGAAAGCAAGCATTAGTTAGTAGGACTTGCATTGGAACAAGAGTGAGGTGCGTGTTTGTTTGGTGTGTTGCTTGTTAGATTAAGTTATGAAAAACACTTAGGGACAGTCACCTATAGGAGATCAGGTGGGGGATTTCATCACTCTTTCCTTGACCACAAAACCACTTAATAAAAGAGCTTTAATAAAATCAATTAGACGTTGGCCCCTAGGATTTCCGGACGCATTAAAGAGAGGAAATTGTTTAAGACCGTTATGGCCTGAACATCGTTGCCCATCTAGTCTCCCAGAGATTTTAGGAACCTCCGAATACTTGATTTCCTACAGACTAGTGGTCCTCGATGTTAAGGCTGTTTTGGCCTGAACGTCGTTACCCATCTAGTCTCCCTGAAATTTTAGGGACCTCCGGGTTCTTGATTTCCTACAGACTAGTGGTCATCGGTGGGACCTCGAAGTTAGATGTCGTCTAGTTCTAAGGACCTATAGTGGACTTTAGGCTTGTTTTGGCCTTGATTGCTTAGTTAGGTTTCTAACCTTCCTTGTCCCACGCTAGATTAAGGACTTTATCTCCTCTCTATTGAGTCATTCTTTTCTCATCTTAATGTCTCCAGATCTTCTCATCTAGGAACACCTTCTTTTAAATTGAAATTTTATTTATTTCCTTCAATAATAACTATCAGTTTTCTTAATGTTAAATTGAAATGGATCGAGAGTGGATTCTTTCAAACCGATTGAGTGATGAGTATGAGAACAGAGTGAATATGTTCTTAGAGGTTGCCAAAAAACATTCAAAAAAATGAATGACAGCGACATGACGTATTGTCCGTGCAATAAGTGTCATAATATGTCAGTGCTGACTTTTTGGAAAATAAAAGATCATTTGTTTGAGAAAGGTTTCGACCCAAGTTACAGACGGTGGATATGACACAGTGAAAATGAATCATTTAGTTGTTCCAAGAATGACGGAGACAATGTTAGTGTGGGAGATCACTTAGAGGAAATGGTTCAGGATATGGCTGAAACATTTTCGTCCAACCCCGATTTACTTGGTAGTTTGTTGAGTGACAATGAGAAGCCGTTGCATAAGAGTTGTACCAAATTCACTAGATTGTCAGTGGTGTTGAAGTTGTACAATTTAAAAGAAGGAAATGGTTGGACTGATGTCAGTTTCACATCATTGTTGAAGCTATTGAAAGAGATGCTTCCAGATGATAATGAGCTACCAGATAGAACTTATGATGCTAAGAAAGTGTTGTCCTAGGGGAATGGAATATAGGAAGATACATGCATGCCCGAACGATTGTATATTATATAGGGGTAAGTTTGAAAACTTACATTCCTGTCCCAAGTGTAATGTTTCACGATACAAAATGAAATGTACTGGACCGAACCACAATGTAGAGGCTGATGAGATGAAAATCAAAGGATCTCCTTTTAAGATTTTATGGTATCTTCTGATAATACCAAGTCTTAAACATTTGTTTGCGGGTAAGGAGGATTCCAAGAACATGACATGTAATGCTGATCGTGACAAACCAAATTATCAGTTGCTACGTCATCCTGCAGATTGACCTCAGTGGAAAAAAGTAGATTACGACTTTCCTGTGTTTGGTGAAGAATCCAGGAATGTACTACGTGGACTATGTACGGACGGAATAAATCATTTCGGTAGTTTGTGTAGCATTCACAGTTCTTGGCCTGTTCTGCTTGTAATTTACAATCTGCCCCCGTGGTTATGCATGAAACGCAACTATATTATGTTGTCCTTAATGATTTCTGGTCTGAAACAACCTGGAAACGACATCAATGTGTATGTCAGACCTTTAATTAATGACCTAAAGAGATTGTGGGATGACGGAGAGCTAATTTTTGATTCTTATCGTCAGGAGTCGTTTGTAATGCAAGTAATGATATTTTGCACGATTATTGACTTTCCAGTTTATGGTAATCTGTCTAGATATTCGGTCAAATGTCATAAAGCTTGTCCAATTTGCGAAGAGAATACATGCTCCTTGCAACTGGTTAATGGTTCTAAGACAGTCTATCTTGGTCATCGGAGATTTTTGCCGAACTCCCACCCTTATCGTATTTTGAACAAGGCATTTAACGAAAAACATGAGTTTCAGAATCCGTCAGTTGAAATCAGCGTCGAAAAGGTGTATGAACGTGTATTGAGTGTTGAATGTGAATTTGGAAAACCATATAAATGAGCAAATGACAAAAGTCTTTGGAAAAAAAATCCATATTTTTTGATCTCCCTTACTGGAAAACTTTAGAAGTTAGACATTGTATTGATGTGATGCACATAGAGAAAAATGTTTGTGATAAGTCTTGTTGGCACTCTGTTGAACATACCTGGTAAAATAAAAGATTGATATAATGCAAGACTTGATGTTGTTGACCTTGGTATACGAGCAATGTGGGCACTAGAGAAGAAATGAGACCGGAATTACTTACCTCCACCTAGTTATACATTGTGTAGAAAGGAGAAAAAATTCTTTGTCAGTGTTTACAGAATGAAATTGTGGTTACATTATGTCAGTTGGAGATCTTCTTCCGACCTGTTTTTTTTCGACATTATGATTCATCAAGTTATTCATTTGGTTAGAGAAGTTAAATTGTGTGGACCATTTTTTTAAGGTGGATGTATCCTTTCGAGCGTTATATGAAAGTGTTGAAAGGTTATTGTAAATCGTCAAAGGCCAGATGCTAGTATTGTTGAAGGATACATAGCTGAGGAGGTTATCAAGTTTTGCACTGGATACCTAGCAAACACCAAAAGTGTTGGACTTCCGAATAATCGTCATGATGAACGTGCCAATGGTAAAGGGACACGTGTGATGAAAATGTTAAATCCAAATGACGAGTACTTAATGACAACATATTTTTATGTGTTGTGCAATTCAAATGAAGTTCAACCTTACATAAATGAACACATGAAGGTTCTAAAGGAAAGAAATACTTTATATTCATTCTAAACAGTCTGTGAAGATTCCAAAAGTGTTGTTTAGAACAGTGGCATCACCTTAATAGCAGAGTCTTTGCATGTGCCTAGTTCTAAAGACAAGAATCACGTATACGCCGACATGTCCTATTACAGTGTAATTGAAGACATATGGGAGCTAGACTTTGTTAAATTCAAAATACATGTATTTAGATGCAAGTGGACTGATAATAAAAGTGGAGTTTGAGTGGATGACTTGGGGTTCACTTTAATTGATTTTTCAAAAGAAGGATGTAAAGGAGAACCTTTTATTCTCGCTTCCCAAGCGAAACAAGTCTTCTATGTGGCTGATCCATGTGAAGTGAAGAAAAAAATTGTATCAGATGATAGTCTTATCGAGTATGAAGAGACACCACATTTCTCTAAGCAAGCACCTTAGTTGAACTCAGTAGACGAGGAAATAAATGTTGAGACTTGTATGTTTAGAGATGACCATGGTGAAGGTATATGGATTGAAAATCCATTAAGGAAAAAAACCCAGTAAATGTGCAAAATTTCTTGTAATACATTATAATAACCATTTAATGTCTTGATTTTTAATTGTTAATGTTTTACCTTTTATAGTATCATGGCTCCGAAAAAGAAACCCACTCCATCAGAGTCTGAAGGCTCGAATACATACAGTTCACAAGGTCCTTGCCTCATGAAAGAATTCGTGGGGAGAAGTAATAGAGACGGTAGAGTTACAATCTAGTTTGATGACCGTTTTGAGCCGATAGGCATGCTGTCTGATAATTGGAAAAGTTCTCTGGGTAGCCTAGCGAGGGCCAAAGTTGACATTTGTTTGTCGAGTTGGGCCGATGTAGATGAGAAGTTGAAGGGCACAATATGGGATGACGTGCAGGTAATGAATTCATTAAAAAATGTAGTTTTACTCGAACTTTTGAGATATATAAAGTTGTTAACGTGTTGTAGGGAACTTTTGAGTTCCAATCCACTGACAAGTTGAAGGAAAAGTGGATGACATATATGTCGGTTCGTTGGAGGGACTTCAAAACAAATTTAACGAACAAGTACATATTCAGAGACTACCAGGATAGAAATCCACGCGATATCTATAACTTTTTCACTCTGAATCAATGGGAGCAATTCAAAAAACCCAGAGATAGCCTGGAGTTTGAGGTAACTGAGTTTAATTTAGAATATGAACTTATTAAGTTATTGTTTTAAATGACAATCTAATAAACTTGGTTTTAGGCCATCCGAGCAAAAAACCAAAAGATTAGATCTTCTAACAAGTATACGCATCGTATGTTTCGAGCGAGGTACCAAAAGTTAGACGCACAAATGATGGCTGAAAAAATTGCCCTGAAGAAACAAGAGGCAATTGACTCCGGTATGAGTGAGGAGCAAGCAAGCAACTTGTCTCCTCCTTCTCCCATAGCTCGTTGTGATTCTTGGAAGAGAGCGAGGTTAAACTCTAGAGGGGAGTATGTCATAGATGAGTCGCAAGCGATCGACTCGAAGATAGTAAGTTGTATCACTTGTATATGTTATTAATTCTCATTCAGTAATTTTATATTTTTCAATTGTTGTTTTTTTAAACTTTAGAACTCTCTGAAGTTGAGAGAATCTCAAGGCGAATTTGCTTTGGATGGTCGGAATGACATTCTACGCGAGGCCTTGGGAAATGACAAACATCCTGGTCGTGTGCGAGGTGTAGGTAGTAGGGTTGGACTGCGACAATATTATGGAAAGACTCAACGATCTGTTGGCTTTTTGGCTAATAATCGTTAATCCGTTTTGATGATTAATCAACATATCAATAAACACATGTACTATCTTAATATGATCACTTGCATATATTGTATTCTCTAACATTTCAGGAACCAAGTTTAACTTAACAAAATAAATGAAGAATGAAGAGTAGATAGGTTTTACATTTTTTGTATATAGGCCTCAATGTAACTTGGCACTTGAAATCGATGGTTAATTGCATTGCATAACCCTTAGGAAACCCATAGAAGTCTCACATTCAAATCCATCTATTTTAGACTTCAATAGGAAATCGTCGAAACACATTAAAACCCATAGAACAGGAATTTTGTGCAAAACCGGTCGACCGGTAAAACCATCTAGTTCGACTAGATTTCACTAGAGAACTTCAGTACGCATTTTATCCCCTTTAACAGTCGACCCAATTCTAACTTTCGTTCGACCGATTCTATATTTGGTTTTCCTGTCTACAATCGGTCGACCGACATATCTCTTTTGTTCGACCGTTTATCCTTTGTCAACCGATAGGACTTAGTTTATATGATTCAAATCTTCTAGCCTATGTTGACACATGTCCTGGTTAGTGTGACTTCCGGTCGACCGAAACTTCGTTTTGTTCGACCTATTGCATTTCCGTATTCATCTTAAATATGACTGTTATACTTGTCGTATATACCAACGGTCGTATACACATACTCACTTAACCCCTTTTTAGATTTGGCCTTTCGGTCGACCGAACTTCCCTTAACGGTCGACTGATGCTTGAAACTCCCAGACCCAGTTTTACTGGAAGTTTTCGGTCGAACCTCAAACTTATTCTGTTCGATGGATTGTCCTTTGCTTAGTCCTGTCTCAAATCTAATACTTCAAACGGTCGACCGATTCTTGATTCTTTGCAAATCCAGTTTTACTGAATGTTTTCGGTCGAACACGTGATCCATTTCGTTCAAACGATCACTTAAGTTTTAGCCCAGCTGGTTTGACTGTTTGCATCTTTGCTCGATCGATACAATTATTTTCACACACCGGTCGATCGATTGACCCGATCTGGTTGACCGTTGGTGTCCAGAAATGTGTCCCGTCATTTCCTGTCTTCTGTTTTCTTACACAACTTAATACCATTTTTTTCCCGACGGCTGGAATTAGTTTAGAGCTTATAAATAGAGCTGAGAATACTCTTCTAAGGTCACTAATCTTTCTCCAACCTAAAATCTAAATACTGCTCTCAAACTTGCTCTAAGCACTTGTGCTCACATCTTCCCACTTGAAATTACCATCTTTGATTGCATCATTCATTTCAAGTGCTCAAGATTAGTTGTTCAAGTAAAGTCTTCAAGAGTTGTACTAAGCTTCCGGTGTGAAGCTCTTCTCGGATTGTGAGAAGGTGGTCCAAGCTAGGTGAGGGTATTCGTAAAGCTTGTGGTGTAAAGGCGTGATCTCGGCCCACAACGGAGATCAAATTAGTGGAGGACGCGAAGTTGCTCGAGTAAGAGCAATTCGTAAGAGAGGACTAGGATCCGGTTGTTGGATCCAAACCTCTATACATCCGGTGTTGTGGTTTGTCATTCTCTTCTTCACAATAATTTGTCTCATCTTTCAATTTGGCATCGTTTGTTAAACAATCTTAATTAGTTTATTCACCCCCTTTAGACTAATTTTAGGGCCTAGTAGATCCTACATTTGGTATTAGAGCCTTGTTAATTGTATTTAGAAAAATTCACATTGGTAGCAATGACCCACCAACGCGAGGGATTTCACACCGGGAGACCTCCGTTGTTTGATGGAACCAACTATGCCTATTGGAAGAAACGTATGACCACGTTCATACAATCTTATGATGTTAAACTATAGGTGGTCTTTCAAATACCATACATTCAAAACAAACCATTACAACTCATGGATGATGATGAATTAGCCATGATTCAAATGAATGTTAAACTCATGAACATACTTATGTGTGATTTAACCGAAGAACAATATAGTAGAATTAATGCATGTGATTCCGCATTTAAGGCTTGACATATGTTAGAAAGTCAATTTGAAGGTCGATCATTGGTTAACGAAACTAGGATAGATTCATTTATGCAAAAGAATGAAATGTTTGCTATGAAACCAAATGAATCCATTAGCGAGATGCATACTCGCTTTACTCTTATTACTAACTCTTCGAAGATCCTTGGTAAGGTTTTGGTTGAAAGTGATAGTGTTCAAAAGTTTCTTAGGTCTTTGACATTGGATTGGGAGAAAAAGACTACGACTATTGAAGAAGCCAAAAATCTCTCAAAGTTGAAGATGGAGGATCTCATTGGAAGTCTCATGGCGTATGAGATTCAAATGGAAGAAAGAAGAGAGAAGGAGAAGGAATGGGAAGGGTGTAGACGGAAAGAGAACCAAATCGCTTTAAAAGCATCTTCAGATTCGGAAGCAATCAAAGATGAGGACACCGATGAAAATTTTGCTTTCCTAACCTGCAACTTCAAGAAGTTCCTCTCCAAAAGAAAATTTGCAAAAGGAAGAGGGGAATCTTCTTGGACATTCACTTGCTACGAATGCAATAAAATTGGCCACATGAAGAAGGATTGCCCATTGCTTAGGCCGAGGGATCGTGAACGAAGAGAAAAAAAGAAATATCCTCCTATAAGGGAAAAGGATGAGAGACCAAGAAGAGATAGAGAAGAAAGGCCATCACGAAAAGACAAAGAACAGAGGCCTAGAAAACATGATGATTACAAGAGAAGGGACCGTCGCGAGAAAAAGGCTCTCAAGGCCACTTCGGATGACTCAAGCTCATCAAAGGAATCCGACTCCAAATACTCCCAAGAAGAAGAAGCACACATGTGTTTCATGGCTACTAATGTTGATTCCAACTCAAGCCCACCTCCATCACCAAAGACGAGTGACCAACCTCACGTGGTGGAGATTAACGATGATGAGGTATCCCTTAATAAACACCTCCTTATCACAATTTATTAGATGCTTTTCGTGAATTTGTTGAGCGTTATGAAATGATTTGTCATAAAAACAAAATAGGAAGAAAAGTGAATATAGATTTATCTATAAAATGTGACATGCTAGCCAAAGAAATTGAATCTCTAAATGATGAGATAAAGACTTTGAAAACTACAAAAAAGAGTCATACAAATGAAGATCTCATTGCTAAGAATAAGCAACTTACAAAAGATTTAGAAAAATTCACTTTAGGAATAAAAATGCTTGACATGCTTCTTGGAACACTCAATCTCTAACAAAACATGGTTTAGGTTACAAGGGAGGGAAACAAAAGAAACCCACATCTTATTTTGTTAAAATGAACAACTCACTTGTTAAGAAAATAAATTATTCAAATGTTTGGGTACCTAAGACTACTCAAGTTTGGGTACCAAAAGCTAACCTTCAAGGACCCAAACAAATTTGGGTACCAAAGTATTCACTTGTCTCTTTGTTTGTAGATAAAAGCAAGGACAAAAAGGGAAGTGAATTCTCGATAGCGGGTGCTCAAGGCACATGATGGGAGACTCCCAAGTTCTATCAAGCTTAAAGCCTAAGAAGGGAGGAACCATCACATTTGGAGATATTGCTAAAGGACACATTGTCAGTATTGGTAATGTTGGCAATACTTCTACTCTAAATATTGAAAAGGTTTTATTAGTAGATGGGTTGAAACATAACTTGCTAGTGTTAGTCAATTAACCGATAAGAATTTTCTAGTTGTGTTTGATAAACATACTTGCCATATCATTTCTAAACATGACATGAAAATTGTTTTTAAGGGTTATATGTCAAATAACATCTACATTGTGCACGTTGATAACCTTAGAAATTTAAATGTTGAAACTTGCTTAGTTGCCTCACACGACGAAGCTTTGTTATGACATAACCGTTTGGGACATATTAGTATGTCGCAAGTGCACAAATTATCCAAACTTGAATTGGTTAGACGACTACCAAAAATTGATTTTAAAAAGGACAAACTTTGTGATGCATGTCAATTTGGAAAATAATTTAAATCTTCTTTCAAATCTTTAAATGTGATGTCAACTTCAAAACCCCTTGAGCTTTTACATTTAGATATTTTTGGACCCTCAAGGACCGTGAGTCTAGGAGGGAAAAGATATGCATTTGTAATCGTTGATGATTTTTCAAAATTTACTTAGGTTTTATTTTTAGGGAAAAAATATGATGCATTTGAAAGATTTAAAAGTTTTTGCAAACGTGTTCAAAGGAAAAAAGATTCTAACATAATCACTATTTGTAGTGATCATGGGGGAGAATTTAAAAATGAATCAATTCAAAAGTTTTGTGAAAAATATGGAATTGAGTTTTACTTCTCTTTTCCTCGCACTCGTCAACAAAATGGGGGTAGTTGAGAGGAAAAATAGAACACTTCAAAAATGGCAAGAACTATGCTTGTGGAAAAAGGGCTTCCAAAATATTTTAGGTGCGAAGCCGTGAATACATCTTGCTATGTTTTAAATCGTGTTCTCAATAGACATATTTTAAAGAAAACTCCTTTTGAACTTTGGCATGACCGGACTCCCAAACTTTCTTACTTTAAAGCTTTTGGTTCAAAATGCTTTCTCCTCAAAACTAAAGACAACTTGGATAAATTTGATGCAATATCTGATGAGACCATCTTTTTAGGGTATTCCGATAGGAGTAAAGCATATAGAGTTTACAATAAATGAACTAGTTGTGTCGAGGAATCTCTACACGTCAACTTTGACGAGTTAGCTTGTGTAGATAACGCCTCTCTTGATGATGATTGCATGGATATCATTAGACATGTATCATCACAAGATGCCCATCTTGAGACTCATCGAGAACCTCCAGGTTCTCCACAAAAGGACATAGAGGATCTTCCTAAGGATTGGACCTATAGAAAGGATCATCTGAAGGACTTTGTGATAGGAGATGTCTCTCAATGTGTGACAACACGCTCTAGAGCTCATGTAGTTTGTGACTCTTATGCATTCATCTTTACATTAGAACCCAAGAAAGTAGAACAAGCATGTAATGATGAATTTTGGCTAATGGTTATGCATGAAGAGCTAAATCAATTTGTTCGAAATGATGTTTGGGAACTAGTTGAAAAACCTATCAACCAAATGGTTATTGGAACCAAATGGATCTTTAGAAACAAATTTGATGAAAATGGGAATGTAATTAGGAACAAAGCTAGATTCGTTGCTCAAGGCTATCGCCAAGAGGAGGGTATAGACTTTGATGAAACTTATGCCCCCGTTGCTCGAATGGAAGCCATTTGCATGTTGTTAGCATATGCATCCTATAAGGACATAAAATTATTTCAAATGGATGTTAAAAGTACTTTCTTAAATAACTTTATATATGAACAAGTTTATGTTGCACAACCCCCAGATTTGTAATTGAAACTTACGCAAACCATGTGTTCAAACTTAAGAAGGCTCTTTATGGTCTCAAACAAACTCCTAGAGCTTGGTATGAGCGGTTGAAGAGCTTCTTAATCAACAAAGGTTTTTGTGTGGGTAAAGTGGATATCACTCTTTTTGTTAAATCTTATGATCATGATTTACTAGTGGTACAAATTTATGTTGATGATATAATATTTGGTGCAAGTAACCCGCATCTTTGCAAAAACAATTCTAAGTCTATGCAGGGGGAGTTAGAGATGAGCTTAATTGGTGAACTCAATTTCTTACTCGGACTCAAAATTAAGCAAACTCAAGATGGGACCTTCATACACCAAGCAAAGTACACAAAAGAACTTCTAAAACGCTGTGGTCTTGAAGATAGCAAGCCACACAACACTCCTATGAGCACTAGCACTAAAATGGACAAAGATGAAAATGGGAAGGAGGTGGATATCAAGAAATATCGAGGTATGATTGGATCCATGCTTTACCTTACTGCTAGTCATCTGGATATTATGTTTTCCGTGTGTTTATGTGCTTGTTTGCAAGCATGTCCAAAAGAATCTCATTTCAATGCTTTAAAACGTATTGTTTGCTATCTCAAAGGATCTCAAGATTTTGGTTTGTTTTACTCCAATCCTAGGGCTTTTGATCTTGTTGCTTATAGCGACGTCGACTATGCTGGTTGCATCTTAGATCGTAAAAGCACTTGTGGCACTTGCCAATTTTTGGGAAAATCGCTTCTCTTGGTTTCATAAGAAACAAACTAGTGTTGCATTGTCGACAACTGAGGCCGAATATATTGCCGCTGGTTGTGCATGTGCACAAGTCTTGTGGATGAGGCACAATCTACGTAAAAGTTTGATTGACATCATATCATGCATATGTTTGTGTCTTATATCCATTATCTTGAGCCTAAACAATGCTACGTAATGAGTTTTATGTTTGAGTTTTAGGAACAAACAGGATTGAGGAGAAGAGACATAAAAGGACCTAGAAGCAAGGAAAAGGACTGAGTTGCAAGACTTGAGCACTGAGATGCAAGAGAGAAGGACCCGGATGATAGCCTAAAGGACCAATGAGTAAATCAGGAAACTCCACACCATTATGAGGAGTATTTTGGCAATTAAATCCGGGCCCAACCATCAACAACCGAATTGGGTTCATCAAACACCAAGCAATCAATCCAGAACCGAGCCACCAAAATCCAAATTCAATCCAACACTTATAGACCGCCAATTAGCGGTCCATTTGGATCCAAACCCGATAAGACTTGGTTGGGTGTTGTATTAGCATGTATTTAGTCCACTTATGGTATGCGTTTAGTGCCATACCGGGGGATTGTCCCCGATTACCTTTTTCTATGGCTATAAATAGAACTCCTCCTCCTCCATTGTATTCTACTCATTACTTGGTGGCATTCTCTTTACTTGGAGTAAGCCTTGAAGCAAAACTCAAGGTGGAGAAGAGTGATATCTTCAATGTGAGTCATTTTAATAAAATCATTTTTCTTAGTTTCTTTTAATCTTGTCTTTAATTCTTGCATGCTTCTTTAGTTTTACTTTCCTTTCCTTTTAGCTTCTTTAATATTTCTTGCTTTCTCAGTTTAATTTCATTTCAGTACAATGTTTCATTTTGTTAATGTAGTTAGTGTAATGATTAGTGAGTAGTTCCATCCCCATTTGGGGGTGGAGAAATATGTGATTTGATCATGTGATGTATTTGGTGTGTGTTATCTTAATCCCTTTAGCCTTATATGATTTCCATAACCATCTAATGGGATTTCACTCTTGTCTTTGATATGCTAATGCTCTTGAATGAAGTTTAGCTAATGCTTATATTAGTGGACCTATTTTATGGGGAATGATAATGTGAGGATATGGATGGAATTGATAAAGGAAACTTGACTTGTAGTTGCATGTGCTCTTGTTGCCTCTACCTTGGTTAATGCCTTGTATGTTTTAATGATAATGTCCTATCTTATTTCATGTGGAGGCATAATGGGGTTTGGTCTTTATACATGAGTTCATTTAGCTTCATTCCAATTATTGTCTTGTATGTTTTAATGATATTGGGTTATCTTATTTCATATGGAGGCAAAGTTGGATTTAGTTTTATGATTTTCATGTACTACATGTTGTAATGAGCTTGATTGAACACACAAACATACGCATATCTTTGTATTCACACTCTTTTCTCTACCCCCTATGGGGTTTAGTTTTATTCCTTATTGTCCATTTACTTTTTCATTGTAGTGTAGTGTAGATCATAACTCCTTTCTCTCCTTTCTTTCCCACTCGCCTTCGCACAAACTAAAATCGACACACCTCCCTGTGGATCAACCCGTATTTGCCACCGCTTCAACGCGGTCGTGCACTTGCGGTTAATTAAAACGTATCAATCAATGAGGCAAACCCTCAAAGACTTGAAACTTGAGTTTCAAACTACTCCTATACTTTGTGACAATACAAGTGCTATGATTAATCTTTCGAAAAATCCCATATTGCATTCAAGAACTAAACACATTGAAGTAAGACATCATTTTCTTAGAGATCATGCCATAAAAGAAGACATTAAACTTGTATTTGTTCCCACAAATGATCAACTTGCGGATATCTTCATAAAACCCTTAAATGTTGATCAATTCTATCATATAAGACTAAATCTAGGCGTGTGTAACTTAAATGAATTATAACGTGGATATATCAGTCCATCTACTTATATATACGGGAATGACGATAAATCGGGTCAGCTTGGGACTCTCATGAAAGAAGAACACAAAAGATATTATCTGCTCCCTTATCATGAGAGGTAACCTTGTTAATTCAAAGTGGAATTTAATTTTGTAATAAA
Organism: Triglochin maritima; assembly: GCA_963682175.1. NCBI lineage: Eukaryota > Viridiplantae > Streptophyta > Magnoliopsida > Alismatales > Juncaginaceae > Triglochin > Triglochin maritima. Next base: position 34,332,905 of record OY821773.1, on the reverse strand, counting down.
CTTCTAATTATATATATAAACATGGCTCATTGGATGCTTGAAGTTATATGCCCTGCGACTAATTCAGCATGTTGGTTTGATCCATTGGGGTCGAATAAACCAAGAGACTCCATAAATAAACTTGTAAATATGTAAGTTCATTTTAGTCATCGTATTTGTAATTCGTGGATTTTTATTAGTATTATTGAATTCATGTTCAATAACTTGTGCTACTTATGACAATGAAGGTACCCCGAAAGCCGGAGTAACATGTCATGGAATGGGAGTAAGTTCTTTCTCCCATTTTTGTTAATTAAGTTAGGAAGATATATTTAGCAAATTTCTATGTTTGTAGTACCGGAAGCAGACTGGAAATACGGAATGTGGTTATTACGTGATGAGATACATGGAGGAAATTCTTGAATTTGCAACTCAAGACGTATCCATATCCGAGGTAATATAGATCGTTATTCAGTTGTATAGTTATAGTTTCATTATTTAGATATTAATATTTTTACTTGTATTTTGATAGGTCTTCCCAAAAAGTAGTGATCCCTACTCGCAATAGGAGCTCGATGATATCCGTGACCGATTGGCTTGCTATTTTATCAGAAACATGTTGATGAACTAAGAGGTTCTCATATCACTAACATATTTTTGTAATTTATTTAACAAGTTCACTTGTATTACAAACATACAATGTTATGCCTTAATATAATCGCCTCACTTTTAGAATGAAAGCCAAGTGTGTTGAATGATTATGTGTATGCTTGAATGTTTGTGTTTGTGTATGTATGCTTGTATGTATTTGTGGATGAAAGTGTGTATGTATTTGTGTTTGTGAACGAATTTGGTGCAGGATGAATGTGTTTACTATGCAGTGTTTTTGGTGCAGGATGATTGATATTTATTTTTTTGTCTAGGTTTAGGAATAGGCGTCGGTTGTGTGTATTAGCCGACATCTCTTCATTTGACAAAAATGTATAGATGTCGGTTGTTATATGCGACCGACGTCTATACCTAATGCATAAACGTCGGGTAGGAAAGACAACCGACGTCTATATGTTAGGTATAGATGTCGGTCGTATATAACGGCCGACGTCTATACTTTACGTATAGACGTTGGCTGTAAAGCGGCCGACGTCTATGTATACGGCCGACGTCTATACTTTACGTATAGACGTCGGTTGTAAAGAGACCGACATCTATGTTTATACGATGTATACATAGACGTCGAGTCTGGCGAGGCTTATATCGAAGGTATATACCCCAGTATATCCGACGTATATTTCCTTTTCTACAGTAGTGTGAGTATAGTGCTGAAGGCAATAGTTGGTTAAGTAGACTTATGCTGGAAAAGATAGTTCGTCAAAGGATAGTCATTGTCCCTTTTTACTTGAGTAATGATATTAGTGGCCCTTTGATAAAGCGAAATTATAATGTGCACAAGGTGACTTGTGTTATGTTACATATTTATAATTAGCTTAAGAGATCAAGAAATGAATATATAATACAAAGGTGACACATTTCTACTTTGTATAATATTCTTAATATCATGAGGCAAGAGATAGACACAAGTAATATTTTACATATCACTAAGTTTAGTTTTAGTGAGCAAAACATCTATGTTATTTGGGTAACTATAATGTGTAGCTAGATACCACTTATAGTTTATGATATAAAATGTTTTATATCATTGCTGACATAACTTAGATCCTCCTATAGGTCACACCACAGAACTGAGAAATAAGAAATATGATTTTATATTTTATATGATGTATTAAGTTTCATGTGTTATGAAAAAATATACATGGGGTAAAATAATAAAATTTATATGTCGTAAAAACGACATGGTTAGAATAATAAATAAATTCATATGAGATGTATATATATTATGGGGCATAATGTTTTGACATTATATATGATAATATATTACATAATATAATGTGATCTACAACATTATAACATATGAATTTGCTAAAACCCCAAAGTCCAAATTTTGTTGGATATTAATCCAAATTTGGTGGAGTCAAAAACAGTGAAAAATGGTCCAACCGTTTGACCATGTTTTTGCATATATTAATAAGAGAATGTTTACTGATAAATTGTTGGATTTAATCCACCTTGGTCAAAGGTAGTTGTAGGGAGGAGACTAGAATGTAGAACTATGTTACAAGAAGATGACTCAGAGGAGAATGGAAGAATCCCTAAAAACTAGCGTGGGTAAACTGTGAGGGTAGAAGCCTGATCTAGCAAGCACGACTCAAACAATTTGTGGCTATGGGTTCTTAGGCTAGACGATGCCTAACTTCGAGATCACTAGTCTCGACACGCCTCACCTCCCTACAACGAAGACCACAATGCCCAGCAAGTGATACCAGATTCGGAGATCCAGTACCTCCTACTATCGACAAGGCAGGCGACGCCGATTAGGTCATGATGGTCTCAACTCAATCACTCTCCTAGTGCGTCCGAAATCCTTAGGGCCAATGTATACTTGCTTCAGAATTAAGGCTTTGATTAAGAGTGATTTTTGGGGCAAAGGAAATGGGGATGAAATCTCCCACCTTATCTTGTATGGGAGAACCAATCCTTAGTAGTATTTTGAGTCTTAATCTAGCAATCAACTCTCCAATCAAATGCTCAACTCACTCTTGTCCCGATGCACCTTACTAACTAATGCATGCTTTAACCAAGCATGAATGATAGAATTGGGTGCATGTAGCTCATGCTAGCAATCAACAACAAAAAATGTAAAACAAAGAAAAGACAAATGCGTGCAAGGTCTACAAATGATGCATGACCTAGATGACAATCAATCTAATCTTTTGCTTTGAGTTTTAAGGTCTAAGTTGATTAAAGGGACTTAATTGTTAATCTGGGAGAAAACTACAAGTCAAAACATTCATAATTTAGCTCCCAGATATCCTAGTGAATGTAGAATCAACTAGAAAAAAAGAGAGGAAATTTTGAGCTCACCAGGCCGCCAATTGGCGGTCCAGAACTGCTGATCGACGTCTCTTGATCTTTGAAGCCTCCTTAAACAAACTAAAACTACAAACAAAAAATTAAAACCACTCGAATTGTCCTAACCAAAGTCTGGATAAAACACCTCCCCGGCAATGACGCCAAAAAATTGTTTAAACATTTTAAATACCACAAGTGCACGATGTCGGTGAATACGCGGCAAGTACGGGTCGAATCCACAAGGAGGTGTGTCGACTCTGGTTCTTCAGAAATCAAGTGGCAAACAAAAAGGGAGAAGAGATATGATTATGCTAACCTTAGCTACACTAAACTAGAAACTAACAAAGGAGAAAGATGAAAGCACAAGACTACTAAAAGTAAGATAAACAACTAACAAAAGGAAGATGGAATTCAGTAAGGAAAACCCCTAAGGGGTGGAGTTTGTGCACATGTAATAAGATGGTGAAGAATGCATTCAATAGGCACAAATGTAGGTAGTGTTTTTATGTATAAGAAGTGTTGAACGTTTTATATTAAACCGCAAGTGCACGACCGCGTTGAAGCGGTGGAAAATACGGGTCGTCCTCAGCGAGGTGAGCAGCCTCTTGTTTATCAGAAATCAAGTGGCAAAAAAATGGAGAAGAGAGTTGATTACGCTACGCGACGCTACACTACACTACGAAGTATGAAATGTGAAAGAAATCAACAAACGATTAACTAAAACTTAACTAAGAACGAAAGAAGAGTGCGAGAATTCAGAAATGGAAAACCCCTAAGGGGTGGAGTGAGTGCACACATGCAAAGAGGTGGGTGTTGAACACATTCTTTAAGCACAAATGAAGGTGGTGTTATCATGCATAAGAAGTGTCTAAATGTTATGGCAAAACCTATCAATCTATTCACCAACCTAGTTGATTAACATTTACATATACAAGTTGTTTATCTTAGAACCTAAACAAGCACGAGAGGTGTCTAATCATTTTGGCAAAAGTCATCAAGTTATAAATTCTATCCTAAACAAGCAAGCATACATTCATGTTTTATCAACACATTGGAAATAAAGCATTCATTCCATTCTCATTTGCATGTATGTACATCTACTCCACCCCCAAAGAGGATGGAACTACTCACTACACATTACACTAATTATTAAACTAAGCAAGGAAAGCATACTAACTAAGCTACTACAACTAATGAAATGAAATTAAACAAAGTAAAACAAGCAACATGAAACAAACAACATAATAAAGAAACTTTTATTAAAGTGACTCACAATTCAAGTAGCATCCTCCTACTTTAGTGTGTGCTTCAAGGCCTCACTTCTAGTAGGAAGAATAGCCACTCAAAATGTGAAGTCCTTACTATAGAAGGTGAAGAGTTCTATTTATAGCCATAGAAAAAGGTAATCCAGGACAATCCCCCGATGTGGGACTAAACAAATACCAGAAATGGACTAAATACACAGTAATACGCGAGCCACTAAAATCTTAGTGGATTTGGGCCAAAACAGACCGTCAACTGGTGGTCTTGGACCGCTAATTAGCAGTCTATATGGTTGGGATCACGTTTGATTTTTTTTTTGGGCTTTTCTGGATGTCTTTTTCGGTCTTTGATGCATCTACTTTGTTTATTGGAGCTCCAACCTGAATCTAATTGCCAAAATACTCCCCAAGATGGTGTGAAGTTTTTTGTTTTGCTCTTTGGTCCTTCGGTCTTATGTTTAGGTCCTTATCCCTGTCATCTTAGTCCCAGGTCTCACAATTCAGTCATTTTTCCTTGCTTTTAGGTCATTTTATGCTTCATCTCTTCAAACCTATTTATTCCTGAAAACTAAACATAAAACTCATTGCATAGCATTGTTTAGGTGAAAGATAATGGATATAAGAAACAAATATAGGCATGAAATGATGTCAATCAAATACCCCCACACCTAACTTTTGCTAGTCCCGAGAAAAACAAAGAAAGAGAAAAGCATACGAAAAACAAGAAATCCTAACTCACTTTCGTAGGAATCACGGTTGCACTTAGCACGTGCAACAAGCCGTTAAACTTCCTTGTCGCCAAGGAGGAGTGTTGTCTCCTGAGGGTTTTCAGCGGATACACCCACAAAATCCAAACAAAGATGCATTAATCAATCTAGCTACATGACTCGTTGGACTTATTTTGTCGATCATGGGACACGGTAATACTACGGGTCGACTCTATATATGTAATCGATCCACACACCTAGCCTAATGAATTATTCGTGAAAGTTAGTTAAGGACTTAAGTGAAAGACATGGGCAACCTTAACTTCTGAATGTGAGACAATGTGTAAAGTCCATTAAGGTTCTTATTTGACTCTTTTTTTTCTTTTTCTTTGGAGCATTTTATTGGTTGGGGTTTGATTCTCCCAGGGTCAGGTTTCGTGCATCATTGCCTATGAGGACTTACACTATCACGTACACCTTCCCCCAAATCTCCACATAGGGCGATCCCTACCACCCGTGTAACGAGAGTTGGGTCGGTGCATCCCAGGTCAGATGACTCGAAAGCACCAGACACAAAGTCCCCTCAGACCTACTTTCCCGAGTGATAGGAGTCGTGCGAGAAGAGAGAACACCATTTATTTATTTATCTACATGGGAACCAAAACCCCTACACTTAAGTTTCACAAAAAGAGATTAGGGGCCCTTGACTACGACAAACTTCCTTATACTTACAGATACAAATTATTTGACTCACTTTGTTCAGGGTGGACTTCTTTAAATGTTTGAGTGCTGAAACCCTATGATTACACGCCCCCCGAAGGAAAACGGGGTGCATCCTAACGACTCGTTAAGACCTAAAGCCAGTAAACTAGATATCCTAATGCATCAAGTTCAAGACAATTTTGGGAGCTTTCCTTTTACTTTGCCTCTCAATGGTTTTGCACATGCTAAACACACGCAAAACCTACAGAAACATTTTCTTTCGCAAACACATGATGATTTTGAAAGAAATGTGAAAATTTTAAAGCATTAGGGAAGCAAAAGAAGACAAGTCACCCAAGGATCATGGCAAGCATATATATCAATGTTAAATGCGGCACACTAACTTGACCCTAACAATGCACACAAAAGAAAACAAAATCAAAAGAAAAGAATCGACTATGTACACACGTAAAACACCCCCACACCTACTTCACGCATTGTCCTCAATGAATGTGAACAAGATACTACATGGATTTATGCATGAAAAAGAATAGATCTCACCAACGTGAAGTACAAAGGGAAGTTCGTGGTCATGTTGATGGATACAAATCTGAATTCCCTCAAAACCTGTGAGATACTGAAGAAGGGAGACAAATACGTGAAGAAATGTGGCCCAAGTACACAAGGGTTGGGGTCCACAACAATCAATGCTCACTCATGGAGTCTTTTATTACTCGCTTCTTCTTTTTTTGATTTTTTTAACATTATATATACAACAACAATGATATTCTCATAATCATTTGGTCAAGGAACATCAAATGAGAACATCAAGTCATGAGGACCAGAGACTTGCCGAGATGGGCAAACTTCACCGGTACTCTGAGGTGTCATGAGGGGTGAAAGGTCAAAGTTGAAAGGCTCGAACCCCTCATGATATTGGTTGGGTGTAGGCAACATGAATGAGTGAAGTTGTGTTGCCTCACTAGGGTTTAGTTGCTCATCGAACAAAACCCTCCAACCAATAGGTGGGTGCATCAGAATGAGTTCCTCAAGCTCATTCGATGGATGCAGCAGACCTGCATCACTAAGAATGGGGCTTCTCCCCAAGTTATCCAACAAGGACCTCCCACCATCATTTAGATCATCAAGCATAAGCTCGGTCGTAGGTGGGTCCTTGTTGGAGTCAATATGAAGCTCAAATGGCTCAATGGCCATGGGACATGAGGTAGAGACACCTTCTGGTATAGGCATATGATGAGGTGTCTCACTCTCACTAGTACTTGCAACTGAATCATGCAACGAACACTCCTTTTGGACATTTATGTTTGATGCCAGCTCACTCTGTTGCATTGCAAAGACAGGCAATAGGTGTCTCACTCTCACTAGTACACTCAATAGGTTGCATTGGTGTTAGGGGTGTTCGTTGATTTTGTGGTGCTTTCTCCAATTGGCGGATGAGATTTAGATTTAAAGGTTGATCCATGGGCTCTTGTTGCCTACCTGAGTTGAACACATGAAACTCGACACTCATGTTACCGAATGAGAGCTTCATGAGACCATTTCTACAATTAATTAAGGCGTTGGAAGTTGCCAGAAATGGTCTACCCAAAATCAAAGGTATTTGAGAGTGGGTGTTCGCAACGGGATTGGTATCGAGGACAACAAAATCGACTGGAAATATAAAATCTCCAGCTTTGATAAGCACATCCTCGATAATCCCCTTTGGAATACGAATGGATTTATCCGCCAATTGGAGGGTGATCTTAGTTGGTTTCAATTCTCCCAAATTTAAATGTTGATAAACAGAAAATGGGAGGAGGTTGACCGCTGATCCTAAATCAAGCAAAACGTTACTCATGCTAGTGTCCCCTATCGTACACTGAGTAGTAGGACACCCAGGGTCCTTGTATTTTGTGTAGGCGGGATTGGACAAAAGTGAGCTTACATTTGCAGGCAAGAATGCTTTCTTAGGAACATTGGTCTTCCTCTTGGCTGTGCAGAGATCCTTCAACACTTTGCCATATTGAGGTATTTGTTGGATGACATCCAACAAGGGGATGTTAACCTTAACTTGCTTAAACACCTCTAATATCTTGTCCATTGTGTCACTCTGCTTTTTGGTTAACCTACTTGGATAAGGAGCATTTGGCAGGTAGGTTTTCTGCAGTGCCTGAGAAGGAGGCGTTGATGTATTACCCTCAGCCTCTTCTTCACCACCATTCCCACTAAGGGGCTGCATAGAAGGTGGTGGGTGTGGTAAGGAAATGTGATTGTCAACCTGCTTTCCATTCCTTAAGGTCACAATGGAATTGACATGGTGAACAGGTTCCTCCACATGGTTCACATGTCTCCCCTGAGGTACCACATTCTCATTTTGCATGTGTTGTTGCTGCTACATGCGGGGGTGAGCCTCAGGCTGGCTAGGCAGAGACCCCCTTTCTCTTTCTTGTACAGACTGAGCCAATTGGCCCATCTGAAGCTCTAGAGATTTGATGGTCTGCTGATTTGAAGTGAGAATTTGACTTGTGGTTGACATAAAAAATTTCATTGAGTTTTCAAGTCCACGAGTCAAGGTCTCAAGCGTATTGAATAGGGTTTCCATATTATGGGAATTTGGGAAACCCGATTGATTGGTGATTGGTGCTTGGGGTGACTGATAAGATTGTGCATGCATGGGAGGTTGGTATGATTGGTTAGATGGTCGAGAGGAGTTTGAAGGACCAACCGGGGCATTATTTTGGTTTCATGAAAAATTGGGGTGGTTCCTCCATCCAGGATTATAAGATGATGAGTATGGGTCATTCCTAGCTCTGTCATAGATGACGTTGACATGTTCCATCTCAAGAGGAATGGACACACACTCGCTTTCTACATGACCTATCCTACCACATGAATGACAGGGAACTCGACCAGATGTGGACATGTGAGGTGCACTTTGTTGGTTCTGGAGCTCAATCGAATCCATACGGCGCATTAAGGCCGCCATGCGTGCCTCGGTGGCCGTAGTGGTATCGAAAGCAAATGCGGCACCCAAGCTAGTCGAGTTTGCATTCGCGATCCTCACTCTTATACTAGATGACGCAGGTGGTTCCCTTACACTCTCCCATTGCATTGTTTTCTCAGCAAGGTCTTCTAGGAAAGCCCATGCCTCCCTTTCATCCTTTCTTATGAACTCTCCTTGACACATGGACTCAAGGAGCGTCCGGGACGGGATGTGAAGACTCTCGTAAACAATCAGACAAAGATGCCACAACTCAATGCCATGGTGAGGGCATGAGGATAGTAGCTCTTTGAACCTCTCTAGATATGCATGAAATGTCTCGGTCTCAAGTTGATAGAACGAATAGATTTCATTCCTCAATTTTTGAGTCCGATGATTTGGAAAGTATTTCTTGAGGAATGCAGATTGAAACTCATCCCAAGTCCTAAAGGCATTCGCCTGGTTGCTGTACAACCACTTCTTGGCGTCATCCTTCAGCGCAAAGGGGGCAAGCCTAAGATGGATGGAGTCTGTGCTAAGTTGTTGTAGCTTGAACATAGCACAAACCTCCTCAAATTCCCTGAGAAAGATATAGGGGTCACCTTTCCCAGTGAAGTGAGGGAGCATGGAAATAAACTGAGGCTTAACCTCAAAATGGTTCCCATTTGCCTCTCGCAATACGATGCATGAGGGTAGAGCAATACGTCTCTAATAGCATCGATCACGTAGAGGTATGAGAGCGACAACTGGAAGCACTGGTGGAACAGGTGGGTCAAGCAACTGCTCCTCCTCACGGAAATTAGCAGCCATTGAACCCGGACTGTGTATGACACGAGAGGAGGAAGGCGTCAAGAAATCGACTACCGAAGCCGGATTGACAACGCTCCTCGTCAAACGACCACTCTCGTCTCGTGTCCACGAAAGCTTGCAGAAAGGTGCACACACACCAAAACATTTTTTTAACAAAGAATGTGCGTAGAGGAGAAGACGGGGGGACAGAGGAGAGAAAGAATGACTCAGGAGAGAAGGGAAGAAGTCCTTATGCTACGGAGGATGGGTACAAGTAGAAGCACACAAGCAAACAAGGCTCAAGCAATCCTAAGGTCGCTATAGGTCATTACAGCTAGACGACACCTAGCTGCGAGGTCACACGGCCTCAACACGCCTCACCTCCCTACGACGAGGACCACAAATCCTAGCAAGTGAGCCAAGATCTGCAGATCTCGTCTCTCCTACTATCAACAAAGTGGGCAACGCCGATCAGGTCATGACGGTCGGGACCAGATCACTCTCCTAATGCGCCTGAAATCCTTAGGGCCAATGTCTACTTGATTTTAAAAATTAGGCTCTTGATTAGTGTGGTTTGTGGGGCGAAGGAAAGGGTGATGAAATCCCCCACCTTATCTTTTATGGGACAGCCCCACCTTAGTAGCGTTTTGGAGTCTTAATCTAACAATCAACTCTCCAAACAAACGCTCAACTCACACTTGTTTCAATGCACTTCCTACTAACTAATGCATGTTCATATGAAATGCATGAGAGAGAGTAGAAGGTGCGTACCTCACGCCATCACTCAGCAACTGAAAATAAAGCTAAAATGAAAGACAATCTATATACCTAAGTCACATACATGATGCATGACCTAAACAAAAAGAATGCCTAATCTTTTGCTTTGGGTTTTAGGGTCCAAGTTGCTTAAAGGAGGTTTGATTATTGATCTGGGAACAAACTATAAGTCCAAACATGTCAAATCAAGTCCCAGATCACTACATCAATTATGGAAACAACACAAAGAAATTAGAAGGTAAACAAATCTCACCAAACCGCCAATTGGCGCTGTCAGGCCGCTGATTGGCGGTCTACAGTGCCCAGGTTGCCTCAAAATTTCTCCAGCTATTCCTCCTGGTGACTCCAAGTCTCCTGAAACAAATAAAACTACACAACACAAATTAAATCCACTCGAATCATCCAAACAAGAGTCTGGACTGACACCTCCCCGGCAACGACGCCAAAAACTTGTTGAACGTTTTATATTAAACCGCAAGTGCACGACCGCGTTGAAACGGTGGCAAATACGGGTCATCCTCAGGGAGGTGAGCAGCCTCTCGTTTGCACGAAATCAAGTGGCAAAAATGGAGAAGAGAGTTTGATTGTCCTACTCTACGCTACACTACACTATGAAGTACGAAACGCGAAAGAAAGCAACAAACGATGAACTACCAAACTAAACTAAGAACTAAATAAGTGCTGGAATTCAGAAATGGAAAACCCCTAAGAGGTGGAGTGAGTGCACACATGCAAAGAGGTGGGTGTTGAACACATTCTTTAAGCAAAAATGAAGGTGGTGTTATCATGCATAGGAAGTGTCTAAATGTTATGGCAAAACCTATCAATCTATTCACCAACCTAGTTGATTAACATTTACATATACAAGTTGATTATTTCAGAACCTAAACAAGCATGAGAGGTGTCTAATCATTTTCGCAAAACTCATCAAGTTATAAATTCTATCCTAAACAAGCAAGCAAGACATTCATGTTTTATCAACACATTGTAAATAAAGCATTCATTCCATTCTCTAATGCATGTATGAACATCAAATCCACCCCAAAGGGGATGGAACTACTCACTACACATTAGACTAATTATTAAACTAAGCAAGGAAAGCATATTAACTAAGCTACTAAAACTAATGAAATGAAATTAAACAAAGTAAAACAAGAAACATGAAACAAACAACATAATAAAGGAACTTTTATTAAAATGACTCACAATTCAAGTAGCATCCTCCTACTTTAGTGTGTTCTTCAAGGCTTCACTTCTAGTAGGAAGAATAGTCACTCAAAATATGAAGTGATTACAATAGAAGGTGAAGAGTTCTATTTATAGTCATAGAAAAAGGTAATCCGGGACAATCCCCCGATGTGGGACTAAACAAATACCCGAAATGGACTAAATACACACTAATACGCAACCCACCAAAATCTTAGCAGATTTGGGCCAAAACAGACCGCCAATTGGCGATCTATATGGTTCGGATCACGCTGGATTTTCTTCTGGGCTTTTCTGGATGGTTTTGTCGGTCTTTGATGTATCTACTTTGTTTATTGGAGCTCCGACCTGAATCTAATTGCCAAAATACTCCCCAAGATGGTGTGGAGTTTTCTGTTTTGCTTTTTGGTCCTTCGGTCTTACGTTTAGGTCCTTCTCCTTTGCATCTTAGTCCCCAGGTCTCACAATTCAGTCATTTTTCCCTGCTTTTGGGTCCTTTTATGCTTCATCTCTTAAAACCTATTTATTCCTAAAAACCAAACATAAAACGCGTTACATAGCATTGTTTAGGTGAAAGATAATGGATTTAAGATACAAATATAAGCATGAAATGATGTCAATCAGGAAGTGTCTAAAGGTTATGGCAAAACCTATCAATCCCTTCACTTGATTAACACTCACATACACAAGTTGGTTATTTCAGAACCTAAACAAGCATGAGAGGTGTCTAATATTTGTGGCCAAACCCATCAAGTGAAGTGTTCTACTCTAATCAAGCAAGTATACTTCATATTAATTAACACATTTCAAAATCAAGCATTCATTTCCATTCTTTAATGCATGTATAAACATCATCTCCACCCCCAAAGGGGGATGGAGCTACTCACTACTGATTAAAATAAGACAAAACAAAATTAAGGTATTAAGATAGGAAATGGAGACATGCTAATTACTTTAACTAAGATTAAGACAAACAAAACAAACAAGCATTAAAACAAAGACACATTAAGACAAACTCTGAAGAATTATTTTATTTACACGACTCACATTACAAGTAGCATTCTTCTCCACATTGAGTTTGATCCAAGGCTTACTCCAAGTAGAGAGAATGTGACCAAGCAATGAGTGAATACAAAAGGAGAGGAAGAGTTCTATTTATAGTCAAAGAAAAAGGTAATCAGGAACAATCCCCCGATATGGGACTAAAACAAATACCACAAATGGACATAAAATAATATAACAAATACCTACGCCAAAGGAGGTTGCCATTGGGCCATATTGGACCGCAAATTGGCGGTCTATGGCTGTTGTTTGGCTGTCCATCTTTGTTGGATTGGACCCAGTTTTGGACGGCTTGTTTAGGACTTGATTTCTTGATGTTTGGTGAACCCGATTTGGTTGTTGATGTTTGTGCCCGGATCTAATTGCCAAATACTCCTCATGATGGTGTGGAGCTTCTTGATTTTCTCATTGGTCATTTTGTTTTTACATCCGGGTCCTTCACTCTTGCATCTCAGTCCATAGGTCTTGCATCTTAGTCCTTTCCCTTGCTTTTAAGTCCTTTTTGTGTCTTTTTTTCTCAAACCTATTTATTCCTGAAACATAAACATAAAACTCATTACGTAGCATTGCTTAGGCTAAAAATAAAGAATATAAGACACAAATATATGTATGATATGATGTCAATCATGTCCACATGAAATAAGATTTAACACAATCATTAAAAAATACAAGACATTAATTTGGATGAGGCCAACATGAGCACATTCATACACATGTCATGTTTCCTCCTTATCCACTTCATCTTTATCCTTACCTCATCATTCCCCATAAAATATGTCCACTGATCTAAGCATATGCTAAGCATCACTCAAGAGCATTAGCACATGAAAGATAAGAGTGAAAATCTCATTCAATGATTATGGAACTCATGTGAGGTTCAAAGGTTAGGATTAACACACACTTAATACATCACATAATCACATCACATTCTTCTCCACCCCCAATGGGGATGGACTACTCCCTACTCATCTCTAAACTCAAGAAAACATAAAAACAACACAAAACCATGATGAAAATGTAGAAAACTAGATTAGACAAGGAATAAACATAAAGGAAATTGCATTAAAATGGAAGACATCAATGTAAAGAACAAGAATTTAACTAGATTGAAATGAAAGATTATTAGGTTTCCTCCTTCTCCTTTTACACTACTTTGCAGTAAAAATAAACCTAAACTAATGGAGGCAACAAGACAAAGAAGAGATGAGAGATTACAATGGTATTTATAGAATAATACATGGTTAAAATTAATCTAGATATAATCAGACAACTCTAAATCAAATCTGATAGTTTTGGAATGCTTTGACCCGTTAACCCGACCCGCTGCCAAATTCCAGGATCCAATGGATCAGAGTGATCCGCTAGTGGCGGATAAAAATCCACCTTTGGCGGATCCAGATGCTTTGATCTGGCTAATTTTTGTCCAGCTATTAAGTTTCTTTGTTTGGCACGTGGGGTGAAGCCTTAGTCCACTGTCTCGAACCGATTTGGTTTTAATTGGTGAAATACTGATATGGTTCAAGTCATGTGTCACAATATTCTGTACTTCACCATCAGGTCCCTTCGAGATTTCATTTGGGTACTTCCTGATTTTTGATCCAGTCCTTGTGTGTTACAAATAGGTCAAGAAGTCTTCAATTCAGTCCATTCTTGTTGCATTCAAGTCATTTTCGCTTCCTTTCTCTTCTTTTTTTCCTAAAACATGAAACACTACAAAACAAACACTCGAGTAACACAAATTTTGGGGTAAAATAAAGGATATATAGCATGAATACGATGTATGATATGCTACTAATCAAATACCCCCACACTTACCTTTTGGTAGTTTCGAGCAAAACAAAGAAAAAGAAAAATGAAAGAATGTAAAACATACGAAAAATGGGAAAATCCTAACTCACTTTTGTAGGAATCATGGTTGCACTTAGCAAGTATAACAAGATGTTAAACCTCTTTGTCGCCAAGGAGGAGGAGTGGTGTCTCCTAAGGGTTTTCAACGGATATACCCACAAAATCCGAGCATTGATTCATTATTCAACCTAGCAACATGACTCGATGGACCTACTTTTGTCGATCATTGGACACGGTAATCCTACGGGCCAACTCTATATATATATCCAGTCCACACACCTAGCCTTGGGAACCATTCGTGCAAGTTAATTAAGGACTTTAGTGAAAGACATGGGCAATATTAACATCCTCAAGTGATACAACGTGTAAAGTCCATTAAGGTTCTTATTTGTATTACCTTTTTTTCTTTTTTTTTCTTTTTTTCATTCATCTTTTTTCACATGAGAAGTGTATAGTTTGATTATTATCAAAATCTATCATTACGCATTGTGATAGAGCTATTAGTTGATTATACATAACTTGTGCTGGAAAAAATGATATATTAAAAGATTATCATTGTCTCTTTTGACTTGAGTGGTGATATTAATTGGGCCCCTTGATAAAGAAAAATTATAATGTGCACAATGTAACTTATGTATAGTTACATATTTATAATTAACTTATGAGATCAAGAAAAAAGAATATATAATACAAAGATAACACATTCCTATTTTTATAATATTCGTAATATCATGAGGCAAGGGATAGACACAAGTGATATATTACATATTACTAAATAGATTGTGTTATGTTCGAGTGAACAGAACATCTTTGTTATTTAGATAACTATAATGTGTAGCTAGATACCGCTTATAGTTTATGATACTAAGTGTTTAATATTATTGCGAACATAACTTAGATCCTCTTATATGTTACACCACAAAACTAGAAAACAAGAGGTGTGATTTTATATTTTATATGATGTATTAAGTTTCACATGTTTTGAAATAATATACATGTGGTAAGATAATAAAATCAATATGTCGTAATAACGACATGGTTAGAATAACAAATAAATTCATACAAGATGTAGGCATTATGGGGTATAATGTTTTGACATTATATATGATAATATATTACATGATATAATGTGATCAGCAACATTATAACATACGAATTTGTTAAAACCCCAAAGCCCAAATTTTGTTGGTTATTAATCCAAAATTTGGTAAAGTTAAAAATAGTGAAAAATGGTTTGACCGTTTGCCCATGTTTTTGCATATATTAATAAGAGATTCTTGTTGATTAATGACTGGATTTAATCCACCTTGGGCAAATGTATTTATGAGATGATGAGAGGATAAATAAACTAGTGATTATGTGCAAAGTGATTTGCACATGATGTTGTTTATTAGAGAGATTAACAAGGGATTATGTGTATGTGGTTTACCCATGATGTGGGTTTGAGGATGCCCTATAAATAGGTCCCTCCTCACTTCCTTTGTTTAATTAATGCAAAACATTCTCCTCTTCATATTTCTCCATCATTCAATATGAAATTCTTCTTATTTGTTGAGTGCTTGAGAGATTAAATTCTTTGGAGCATAGACAGAGTTATTAGCTAGATTTTAACATTGAATTAGAGATTGATTGACTAGCTTCGATCTCTCTATTCTTGTTTAGAGTTTGGTGAACACTTGAAGATGATTCAGAGGCATTCCAACGTGCAACTCGACTTCCGATTGGTAAAAAGGATTTGATAATCCTCTAGGTATGATCAAATATATGTATTTCAATATTAATTAATATAGAATATATTAAAAATACAATTAGGAAGTTTTGTATATAAAATTGTTGAAAAATATGAAAACCGATCCTAATTGCTTGTATAATATTAAAATATATATACAAGTATGGGACACAAAATCCTATAGTTATATCAGAGTTTTTTGTTCATATTTTCAATAATTAGTCTATTTAATATGTTTAGTTTACCTTCTCGTGACCAAATAATTCATTGATGTGCTTTTTAGTCCTTTTTTATTTTCGATGGATGCAAAAAATGAATTTTTTGATTTTTTATTTTCTACATTAGTTGTAATGTTAGAAAATATTTTAACCACTAAGATAAATGGATTAATTCTGATCTTTAAGGTGAAACAAAGAAAATCGTAAAAACATGATTGTTTTGTCGATTTCGATTCTAATTATTGTTTTGAGAGTTTTAAATTTTTTAAAACATGTCATATGATTGTTAGAATCAAGTTTTATACTAGTGTCTAATTTTGTAAATATTTTGTTTATTTTTAATTATTATTTTAGTTGGAATTGACAAAACAAAATTAGCAAATAAAGTTATAGATTGGTTAGGATATGTGTGAATGAATGCATACATTGTTGGCCTTTTGGCCTCATTACTCTTAATTTTGATGATTAACAAACTAATATTATGCACAACTCAGATTAGCACGTCACATACATCATATTGTCAAATTGCATATATATTGTATATTCCTAACATTGTAGGTGCTCTTACTAAAAGAACAATCAACTTCAAGATCAAGGCTCAAGACTTGTAATCACAGTTCAATGACTTCACATGTAATTTTCTATTTATTTGAGTCATAGGATCAAAAGTACACTTGATGCACAAAAGAATAAATCTATTTCCGTCGATCGACCGTTTACCTTCCAGTCTACCGAACATCTCCGAAATGGACGACCGAGTCACCCTCAGTGCACCATCTCCTTAGAATTAGTAGCTACTTGATCTTCCATGGAATCCTTGGTTCGGGCTACTGAAGGCATACCGGTCAACCATTCCATTCCCCTCAGTAGCATTCAGACCATCTCTGGATATATCTATTTGGTCTACCAAAGACCCACACTCGACCAGACATAATCACCAGAGCCTGACAATTCTCTACTGTCCATCTTTGAATGGTGAACCGAATTGTATTCAGTGAACCAAACTTAATTGGTAGATATTAGAAAAATGTTTTTGGAAGTTGGTGAACGGTTATTCGATCACTAGTCGGTCAACCGAGTTGTGCTTTCTGACCAATGCACCCACATATTGTCGGACGACCGTTGGTTTCCCGGTTGACCGAATATGTTCTAAATTCTGCCTGAGCTTAAGTCATTACTTGATTCATGTTGAACGTTTTAATTAAACCGCAAGTGCACGGCCGCGTTGAAATTGTGGCAAATACGGGTTGTCCTCGGGGAGGTGAGAAGCCTCTCGTTTGCACGAAATCAAGTGGCAAAAATGGGGAAGAGAGTTTGATTGTACTACTCTACGCTACACTACACTACGAAGTGCGAAAGAAAGCAACAAACGATGAACTACCAAACTAAACTAAGAACTAAATAAGTGCTCGAATTCAGAAATGGAAAACCCCTAAGGTGTGGAGTGTGTGCACACATGCAAAGAGGTGGGTGTTGAACACATTCTTTAAGCACAAATGAAGGTGGTGTTATGATGCATAGGAAGTGTCTAAATGTTATGGCAAAACCTATCAATCTATTCACCAACATAGTTGATTAACATTTACATATACAAGTTGTTTATTTCAGAACCTAAACAAGCATGAGAGGTGTCTAATCATTTTCGCAAAACTCATCAAGTTATAAATTCTATCCTAAACAAGCAAGGATACATTCATGTTTTATCAACACATTGTAAATAAAACATTCATTGCATTCTCTAATGCATGTATGAACATCAACTCCACCTCCCAAAGGGGATGGAACTACTCACTACACATTAGACTAATTATTAAACTAAGCAAGGAAAGCATATTAACTAAGCTACTAAAACTAATGAAATGAAATTAAACAAAGTAAAACAAGAAACATGAAACAAACAACATAATAAAGGAAATTTTATTAAAATGACTCACAATTCAAGTAGCATCCTCCTACTTTAGTGTGTTCTTCAAGGCTTCACTTCTAGTAGGAAGAATAGTCATTCAAAATGTGAAGTGATTACAATAGAAGGTGAAGAGTTCTATTTATAGTCATAGAAAAAGGTAATCCGGGACAATCCCCCGATGTGGGACTAAACAAACACCCGAAATGAACTAAATACACACTAATACGCAACCCACCAAAATCTTAGCGGATTTGGGCAAAACAGACCGCCAATTGGCGGTCTATATGGTTCGGATCACGCTGGATTTTCTTCCGGGCTTTTCTGTATGGCTTTGTCGGTCTTTTATGTATCTACTTTGTTTATGGGAGTTCCGACCCGAACCTAATTGCCAAAATACTTCCCAAGATGGTGTGGTTTTTTCTGTTTTGCTCTTTGGTCCTTCGGTCTTACGTTCATGTCCTTCGCCCTTGCATCTTAGTCCACAGGTCTCACAATTCAGTCATTTTTCCCTGCTTTTGGGTCCTTTTATGCTTCATCTCTTCAAACTTATTTATTCCTGAAACTAAACATAAAACTCGTTACATAGCATTGTTTAGGTGAAAGATAATGGATATAAGATACAAATATAAGCATGAAATGATGTCAATCACTTCATATTAGTCCAAACTTCACCAACTTACCATAACGGCTCTATTTGTTTTGAAGGCTATATAAGCTTCATTTAAAAGACACAATCAACACTCTACTTGCCAAAAATCCTTCATACTTTTGTGCTCTCAAACTCCAAGCCTTCAAAGCTCTACCAACTCTCAAACTTCAATCAAATTCACTCGAAGCTCAAATTCCAATCCTTGAGTGCATTCAAATTAGAGTTCAACCACTTCTTTCAATTTCCATTCTGTTGTAATGCTTCGAGGAAGCACCCTCTCGGGTTGTGAGAGGAGATCCGAGTAAGGTGAGGGTGTTTGCAAGGCTCCGATTTTAAGAGGGTTTATCTTCAACCCGGATTGAAGAAAATAGTGAATTCTCAAGTAGGGATTGGAGGAGTGATCGGAACTTGAGGAGAGGACTAGATCACGGTGTTGTGATCGAATCTCTATAAATCTCCAGAGTCATCTTTTGGTTTGCAATCCTTCCTTCACTATTTTAATTGTGCATTATTTAGTTAAATTGGGAAACAATCTATTCACCCCTCCTCTAGATTAGTGATCGATCTACTTACATTTGGTATCAGTGCATAAGTTTACTCATCTAATCCATTTAGCCATGGAGAGTAACACTAATCAACTTAGAGAAGGACTATCTACTACTAGACCCTATTTGCTTACCTGGAATAATTATGCACATAGGAAAAATAGAATTAGGATTTACATCAAATCAATTTCCTTAACAATGTGGATCTTTCTTAGTTAGAAATATGTTTTACCCACTAGTGAACAATTAGCAACTTTGACCGATGAACTAATTGCTAATGTCGAGATGAATGCTAAACTCATAAACATATTTGCTTGTGGAGTGGACACTCAAGAATATGGTAGGATTAACGGATGTTATATCACTTATGAAATATGGAAATTACTTGAATCTCATAAAAAAAGATCATCTAGAATGAAAGAAACTATGGTTGATATATTCATGCAAAAATATGAATTATTCTCTATGCAATCTGGTGAAAGTATAAGTGAGATGAACACTCACTTCACCGAGAATACTAACAATTTGAAAAATCTTGGTAAGAAGGTGAATGAATGTGACAAGGTGAGGAAAAATCTTCAATCTCTCTCAAACGATTGGGAGAAACAGACAAACGCCATTGAGGAGGCTCAAGACCTCAACACTTTGTCAATGGAGGACCTCATCGGAAGCCTTGTTGTTTATGAGATTCAAATGAATGAGAGAAAAGACATGGAGAGCTCGAAAAAGAAAGAAAAACTATTGCCCTCAAGGCTAGCTTTGAATCCAAAAGGTCGGACGACGAGGAGAGTGATGAAGAGCTTGCAATGATGGTTAAGAGATTCAAGAAGCGTTGTGAAAGAGAAATTCCAAAGAAAGAGAGGGGATGATGGAGAGAGCTCAAAAGGTTTTATTTGTAACGGATGTGATAAAGTTGGGCATATAAAGAAAGATTGACCCTTACTCCAATCCAAAGAAAGAAAAGGGAAAAAGAGAAGATAAAAGGAGGACAAAGAAAGGAGGTTCAAACGAAGAGAAAAGAGGGATAAGGAAAAGAAAATGGCCCTCAAGGCAACTTGGTATGGATCATCCGATTCATCCTCCGATTCATCAAGCGAGTCGGAAAATGAAGAAGCTCATCTATGCCTCTACACCCAAGAAGAAGTTGATGGAGAATTGGGTATTGCATCTTCATCAAGCGAGCAAGACGAGCCCGACACTTGTAATGTCGCCAAATATGGAGAAAAAAGAGGTACTCTCAACTCATGATTCAAACTCATATGATGAATTATTTGATTTCTTTCATGAATTACTTGAAAAATGTGAACTATTAAGGCATAAAAGTAAACTATCTAGGAAAGCTTATCATGATCTAGCATGTTTAAATTATCAAATGAAGTTCATAAGATTGTCTTGGAAAATAATAGCTTGAAAGCACTCAATGATGAGTCTTATGCTAAAGAAATACATAATCTTAGAGAATGCAATAAGCAATTGAGAATTGATCTTGAGAAATTCACAAGACGAAAGAAGATGCTAGACATGTTACTTGGTAGCCAAATTCAATCTTTAGAAAAGCATGGTTTAGGATACAAGAATGAAACGAAAAACTGTAAGAGTTATTGTGCATGCTTCAAATGGTGTAGTGAAAAATAAATTTTCTTCAAATGTTTGGGTACCTAGAACCAAACAAGTATGGGTACCAAAATTATCTTCTTCTTCTTTGGATGTAGGTGAAAATGAAGGGGAAGTGGATCGTGGATAGCGAGTGTTCAAGGCACATGACGGGAGACCACTCTATGTTCAAAACATTGAAATCAAAGAAGGGTGGAACCGTCACATTTGGGGATAATGCTAAATGTCACATTATTGGCATCAGATAATGCTAAATGTCACATTATTGTCATTGGTGATGTTGGTAATGATTCTAATACCCAAATACAAAATGTGCTTCTTGTGGATGGTTTAAAACATAATTTTCTTAGTGTGAGCAATTAACCGATAAGGGATTCTTAGTGCTCTTTGATCGACCTGTTGTATACATTATCTCTAAAGCTAGTTTTGAAACCACTATTAAAGGCTATAGATATGGAAATTTTTATGTTGTGCATGTTTATAACATTGACTCATTCTCTAAGGAAACATGCTTAGTTGCTTCAAATGATGAATCTTGGTTTTGACATAAGAGGTTAGGGCACATTAGTATGATCCAACTTCATAAACTTACTAAATTGGACTTGGTAAGAGGATTGCCCAAATTGGATTTCAATAAAAATAAGCTTTGCGATGCTTGTGAATTTGGAAAACAATTTAAAAGTTCTTTCAAATCAATTAACATGGTCTTACTTCAAACCTTTGGAACTCTTGCATATGGATCTCTTTGGTCCATCTAGAACCTTTAGTCTAGGTGGCAAGAGATATGTATTTGTCATCATTGACGATTTCACTCGATTTACTTGAGTTTTGTTTCTTGCTAACAAGAATGAAGCTTTCAAGGAACTTGAAAAATTTGCAAAATGAATTCAGAGAGAAAAAATGTATTTGATTTTGAAAATTCGTAGTGATCATGGTGGAGAATTTGAAAAAGAAGGGTTTCAAGAATTTTGTGATTCTCATGGTATTGAACATACATTTTCTTTCCCAAGAACTCTTCAACAAAATGGGGTAGTTGAAAGGAAGAATAAAACTCTTCAAGAAATGTCAAGAACATTGCTTTGTGAAAATTATTTACCAAAGTATTTTTGGTATGAAGTGGTCAACATTGCTTATTACATTCTTAATCGTGTTATGATTCGACCAAATTTAAACAAAACTCCTTTTGAACTTTGGTTTGGCAAACCACCAAAAATTTCATATTTCAAAGCTTTTGGTTCTAAATGTTTTGTCCTCAATACTAAGGATAATTTAGACAAGTTTAATGTTGAATCTGATGAAGCCATATTTTTGGGATATTCAAGTAGGAGTAAAGCATATCGAGTTTATAACAAGAGAACTAGTTGTGTAGAAGAATCCATGCATGTTCACTTTAAAGAAGAACCATGTAAGAATAATTCTAACCTTTATGATGAAATTATTGATCATATTTGAAATGTAACATCTCAAGAACAACCCAATGCGACATCTCAAGTCAAGCAAGAGCTTCCAAAGGATTGACAACATAAGAAGGACCATTCTAAGGACCTTGTAATTGGTCATGTATCAAAAGGAATTGTTACTAGGTCTAATGCTCTTGTTGTATGTGACTCTTATGCATTTATATTTCAACTTGAACCTAAGAAAATAGAAGAAGCATGTGATGATCAATTTTGGTTAATAGCTATGCATGAGGAGTTGAACCAATTCATTCGTAATGATGTTTGGGAGCTTGTTCCGAGACCCAAAGATCAAACGTTAATTGGTACCAAGTGGGTTTTTCGAAACAAACTTGATGAATTCAGGCAAGTTGTTAGAAACAAAGCTCGATTGGTCGCTCAAGGTTACAACCAAGAGGAAGACATCGACTTTGATGAAACCTATGCTTTGGTAGCTCGATTAGAAGCAATTAGAATGTTATTAGTCTATACATCATACATGGATTTTAAACTTTTCAAATGGATGTTAAAAGTGCATTTTTGAATGGTTTTATCATTAAGGAAGTTTATGTTAAACAACCACCCGGCTTTGTGAATGAAACATACTTGGATCATGTATTCAAGCTTAAGAATGCTCTTTATGGGCTTAAGCAAGCTCCAAGAGCTTGGTAGGAGAGGTTGAAGAACTTCTTGCTTGAAAATGGTTTCAAAATAGGGAAAGTTGACACCACTTTATTCACTAAGACCAAAGATAAAGATTTATTAGTAGTACAAATTTATGTTGATGACTATATATTCGGTGCTACTAATGATTGTCTATGCCAAGATTTTTCAAAGTCTATGCAAGGTGAATTTGAAATGAGCTTGATGGGTGAACTCAACTTCTTCCTTGGACTCCAAATCAAGCAAACTTTGGAGGAAAACTTCATCGACCAAACCAAATACACAAGAGAACTACTCAAAAGCTTTGAAATTGGATAAAGATGAAGAACGCAAAGAAGTTGACATTAAAAGGTATCAAGGTATGATTGGTTCACTTCTTTATTTAACCGCTAGTAGACCCGATATTATGTTTAGTGTTTGTCTTTATTCACATTTTCAATCTCGTCCTAAAGAATCTCATGACTACCTAAATTCTAAAATCACATATGAATTATTTAATTGTCTATATTAAAAATTAAGAGGACCTTTCTTTCTTATTTCATCCACTAGAAACCATCGATCGAAAGATGATAAGCTCGCCCATAGTGGGCGATAATTTCCACAATCTTTGGAAATAGTAAGAGAAATTAGGACATAAATTGTTGTGCCATCAATAAATGCATAAAGTGAGTTTCACCTTAGTGGACACCAAGTGTATTTGTTGGTGGATACAATGTACAATCGTATCTTGTATCAAATGAAATAAATTTTCTTAACAAAACTAGACAAGGTTCACAGGTCGGCAATTCAAATTTGGAGCATTCTCCTAATACCCCCTCCTTTGCCAACCTGTTCATCCGGTCAACACCAATGTGACCTAGTCTAGCATGCCACATAACTGAATCATTATTCATGGAACTTTGGCTCATAAAGGCACTAGCGTTATGATTGAAATCATAAATTGTGTCCAACACAATAAAACCGTCAGAAAGAAAAGCATGTCCATAATAAATGTTACAAAGGTATAAACCCATATCATTGTTCTCAAAAACAATTTTAAAACCATGTCTCATCAAGACAACAACAGAAATAATATTTCGCCGTATAGCTGGTGCATACAACACGTCGTGAAGTAATAGGATCCGGCCACTTCGCAAAGCCACTTTGCATGTGCCAACTCCAAGAACTTCAATGCTAGTGTTGTTTGCCATGTTTATTCGCCTCCCACTTGGAACACGGCGATATTCCACGAAGGCAGAACGATCCTTTGTTACGTGGTCCGTGGCACCGAATCCACATTCCACACAGGAGAATGATCAGTGACCGTCACAGAACTAGTCACGTTACAATTCGAGGGATTACACATAGTAATTTCCTTTTGCTCAGTGCACTCACGAGCAAAATGTCCAGTCTTTCGGCAGTTAAAACAAGTCACATTAGACTTATCTTTCCCACCTCTGGATCCTTGAGGTCATTTCTTTCCAGCTTTGTTTTCCGTTTGTTTGCATTTGCACCCTTCTTGCCTTCAAAACCCTGAGCTCTATCTCTTTTGCGCTTAAAACCTAAAGGGAATGTGTTCTAAAAGTTTTACTTTTAAATGTCAATTATTATGAATTGAATGAGAAATCATTTTGTTCCTTGTTTATGTTATTCGTCTTTTAGAAGTGTTAAGGAATAGGCTCTTGGTCCTTAACCGTAGAGCTCTAAAAGATATTGGTTTACATAAAACAAAAGATATTCACAATCATGGTAATTAACATGGAACATTAATTACCGAGTTAAGATTGTCGTGTTGGTCATAGATCATTGTAGCTCTACAAGTGAGTGACAACACGGGTATGCAAAAGAGGAAAATATTACTTTTGTATACTGAATAGACCTAATAAGTAAAATATTATAGAAATGTGTTTCTGTGTCATTAATATTTTACTGTGTCTTTGGTCCTTTGATATGAGACTTATATCTAATCACTTAAGGAATACTTAATTAGATCAGTGTCTTGAACTATCAATCAGTGTAGTGTAAAGGCATTGGTTGGTTAAGTACAACTTTTGTTGGAGAAGATAGTTAGTCAAAAGACTATCATTGCCCCTCTTAATTGAGTGATGATATTAGTGGGCCCCTTGATAAAGCAAAGTTATAATGTGCACAATGTGATTTGAGTTAAGTCACATATTTATAACTAGCTTAAAGAGATCAAGAAATGAATACAAATACAAAGATGATACAATACTACTTTGTGTGTATTCTTAATATCATGAGGCAAGGGACGGACACAAGTGGTGCACTCCATCACTAATTGGATCGGATTTTGGTTCGAGTGGAATTAAGACATCTAACTAATTGGGAGCTATAATGTGTAGCTAGATACCTCTTATAGCTTGTGATATTAAGCTCTTAATATCACTGCCAACTTAGTTTAGATCCTCCAATAGGTCACACCGCAAAACTGGGAAACAAGAAATGGGGATTTTGAGTTCATAAGATGTGTCGGGTTTCATGTAGAAAATATGACACATGGGGTGATCAAGCAAAATCAAAATTATGTTGTGATTAATAACATAATTAGAATCTAAATCAAATTCATATGTGATGTAAATATTATGGGGTGTAATGATTGATCATTACATAGGATAATATGTTACATAAGTTGTGAATTTACTATTAATCCCGAAATGTCAAATTTTGTAGGGGTTAAACCAAAATTTGACAAGTCTGCAGAACAATTCTCAAACGGTCGACCGGATAGCAGTAAACGGTCGACCGATCGGGCGCGGTCGATCGGACGTGTCTCGACCGATAACAGGGAATTTTCATCTGTTCGAACGGTCGACCGAACATTGCGATGGAATAGTTCGTGTTACGAACGGTCGACCGAGTTATAGAACAGTCGACCGAAACATGGTTCGAGCGGTCGACCGAACCTTGAAACGGTCGACCGGTCCAGATGGTTTTGTGCAGAATTAATTTAAGAATTAATTAGATCATGCATGGAATTGGTCCATAAGTGATTTAATTCGTGGCTAATATTATTTATTATTAAATAATAGATGGTTAGATGGAATTTTGCATGAGATTATGGGCAAGGGGTTGCACATGAATAGGTAATTTGGAGGAAGCTTATAAATACAAGCTTATTTCATTACCCAATTAATTTCATTCATTATTTCTTGTGCCAAATTTTCTCTCCATAATTCTCCACGAAAATCCCTTAATTCTTAAGTTTAGTTTTAGTTCTTAAGAGATCATCTTCTCAAGAGAATTAAAGAGGGGTTAGTAATTGGATTCTAAACCCTATCGGAGATTGAGAGACTAGCTTCCCTCTCTCCAATCTTGTTTAGAGTTTGGTGAATACTCGGAGGCATCCGGCGCAGCGAGGAGCATCCCCAACGTCTCCGAATCTTCAAGAAGTTTTCGAGAACTTCTAGGTATGAATTTCGGAGTCCAAATTTGTTTTAATAAAGTTTTGAAACTAGATATTGAAACAAATTGATGCATGCATGAAATAAATTATAGAAAATTGAAAATTGATCCTTATTATACACAAAAAATTCAAAAATATATATGTATAATTAAACAACTCACATTAGACTTATCTTTCCCACCTCTGGATCCTTGAGGTCGTTTCTTTCCAGCTTTGTTTTCTGTTTGTTTGCATTTGCACCCTTCTTGCCTTTAAAACCCTGAGCTCTATCTCTTTTGCGCTTAAAACCTGCACTCCTCCGAGGAGCACCAGCCTCAGCAGCAAGTACTTCAGTTAGAGGGGTTTCCGTAAGCATGCGGTCCTCCTCTAGCTCTAGGTGTTTTGCGGTCTGGTCAAATGTCCTGATGTCATCAGCATGAGTCAGATGGACCTTCATATGCTCCCAACTCTTTGAAGGCAACGATCTGATGAGAGCAGACACTTTCTCCTCATCGGTCTTAGCACGACCGGCAGCGCCCAGCTCGCTTATCATGTTTGACATTGCGGTAATATGCTGCCTCATCGTGTGACCTTGGCGCATTTTATACCCATCAAACATGAGCCCAAGCTGGCGGGCCCTTGTGACGGAGGTCACTCTGTACTGAAACTTCACAGCTTCCCACAAGGCCTTTGCAGTTCAAAACTTTTCGAACCGCAGTAACAGATCGTCCCTCATTGAACTTAGAATTGTGATTCGAGCAATTCGGTCTTTCTTTTTCCATGCATTATAAACATCCAAGTTTCTACGATGTTGCGCAGTATTCCCCTCCTCGGGGGGAGACATAGATTGGTTTATGTTTTCTAACATGTCCTGATCCTCTAAGAGATACTCAATTTTACGATTCCACAGATCGTAATTTCTTTCATTGAGTTTATCTCCTCGAGTCGGATCAGCGACAATGCTTTTGGAAGCAACCACAAAGAATCTAGGACAATCAAAATACATAGCGATACATGAGTTCTAGCATAAAATATAACGAGCTACAATAGTCATAAAAAAATAAACTGACTTAATAGCTATAGCATTTAGACCAAAAGAAAACATATAGCATTCGATCAAATCCTCATGCAATAGTTAAGAAAGCCATTTTACTAATCTAGATATTGAGCTCCATCATGATTTAATGACCCAAAAAACGTTTTAAATCATGGTAAATTAGCAAATAAGAAAGATATTTGCCACCGGTTGCAAGGTGGTTCACACAAAACACTTCTACCTTGCAACTCCCACTAGGCATGCGAATTCCCAAAAACGGTTTTCAAAAAAACAATCAACATCACACAGATATGATTACTACATTACTTCCATATCGAGCTAATGATCCCCATTAGGGATTTAGCCTCGTCGACGGGAACCTGCATGAGTCTTATAGCAATAATATCGCAATAATAAAAAATAAAGGAGCCCCTCGTCTCCTCAGGGCAATAAACAGTCCACAGTCCATAATTGTTACAGTCCATAAATATTACAGTCCATAAATATTACAGCCCATTGTGATAACTATTGCAAATGGAAATAAATGAATGAAATTACGCTCATCTCTCACTAAGGCAGTAAAAAAAATCAGCAATCATTCATTCCACATAGCCACAATCTTTCCATACGTTAGCACAATCCGACGTATGAAAAAAATTACCATAAAGTGTGCACCTCATTCAAACAATAAGGATGTAATGCATAAGGAAACAATGCATGAATGGGGCACGAAAATAGGCAAAAAAACGTGTTAGGTAATGACAACCAATCTCCACAATAATTATTCTCAAAACAGATTTTTTTTCTTCTTACCCTAATCAATATAATCATGATAGCACAAAATTATCCTACTTTGATTAGGAAAGAAAAATCCAAAATTATATGGTGGAGAGCAACACATATTTTTGCATCAAAGGAAAGCATCCAAACATATTTTTAAGGCAATAAAATTCCAGCCCATAATATTTCCCAAAAATTTCAGAATTAGCCAATCTTTCCATAATCAATATAAGCATGCAAGCAACAATAATTATGTTACTTGTAATGGAAAGAAAAATTCGAAATTCTTTGGTGGATGGCATCAAATATATGCACATTTGATGAAAAGGAAATATTTCAAATGAAATGCATGCAATCATTCCAAAAGAAATCCGAAAATCCTTAATGAGATTAACATATATGTGCATTCAATCATTAAGGAAATATTTCAAATGAAATGCATGCAATTATTCCAAAAGAAATCCGAAATATCCTTAATGAGATTAACATATATGTGCATTCAATCATAAAGGAAATATTTCAAATGAAATGCATGCAATTATTCCAAAAGAAATCCGAAATATCCTTAATGAGATTAACATATATGTGCATTCAATATTCATGTATGTGCATGATTTTGCAATCAACATCTAATCCTAGATGCATGCACATGAGATTAAAAAATTACATGTACATGAATAAGGCAACAAGCATCTAACCTTAGATGTATGTACAAGAGTTTTTAAAAAAAATGCACAATTAAATCATACCATCCGAAATATATGATCAGATTATATGATACAAGCAATAATTAACTCTTGTAAAATTATCATCATATTTCAAACAACATATATGCACAAATAATCAAGAATAAACCAACTCTAGCCGCAAGCTTTGGTTGAAAGATATGCGCAACAAACATAGATTAACATGTAACCCTAGGTACATTCATAAAGTGAAATCTAAGCTATGCTCAAGAATGAAATAATGATGAAACTTGTAATACAATTCTCATGTAATGAAATGAATCAAGAAAAAACATGCACAAGGGTGAGAAAAATGCCATCAAACCCTAGGCGCATGATGAAGAGAAAAACAAACTACACATGTATGCGAATTCTCTCAACAACTACTGAAATTATTTCAACATATATGAAATAAGAAAGTGCTCAAAAAATTCGGAGGTGACCAACCTGGCTCTGATACCAATGTTAGCAATCTACGATTGAATCTACAGGTTCAGAATTACCTTTGGTGAAGAGAACCTGTGGCAGCGGAATGGATCGACGATCACCTCACGGAATCCTCTGGAGCACCGGTCGGTCTTCTACTCTCTTGGAGAAGAAGCACGAGTCCACAACCCAAGAGTCCACGGATTGGCTTGGTGGATGTGGAGGGACGAATGTGAGAGAGAGGGAGAGGTGGCGGCTAGGGTTTGGTGGGGCTAGGGTTTGCACACAAGAAATTAGTTCATCCAATGGGAGGCTCCCCTCCTTATATAGATGACCCCACCCTAAACCCTAATGCGCAGCCAATGAGAGTGCGCCACGTGTTAGTGCTTTGGGCAAACATCATCTTAAACCTTAGATTAATCCAATACATATCCTTGTTCATTTGGCTCATCTTATTTGGTTTGTCAATTTCATTACCGTTGACGCAGTCGAAATCATGATAGGCCTTATCTCATGACTTAAACCTTGTGTAGCTTTCCTCGATTTTCAGAGCTTATGAGTGGCCTGAATCTGCAGAGAAAGCTAATGCTTCCCCCATGCAGCCATGCTCCTTCCAAACCCCTTCTTTAGGGCCTTTATTGCCACAACCTTTGTTACCCGTTTTACCAGGTTGATGATTACTTTCGATCTTGTTCTCTTGCGTCTCCCTAGTCCAATGAAAGTAGTCTTGTATAGGAGAGTTGGAAATTTCCACGTTGGGATCTGAAGGACATTTGTGGCTAATAGTACCATTTTCTGGTGCGAAGGATATGTCCTATGTATTCCCATCATGGATGAGCTCTATAATACGTGGCATCGAGTGACCTTCAAAGTGGCAAACTTTAATGTGTGCCACTGTGAGCACATGCTTCTCGAGCGTGTTTTTATTGATGAGGAGCAAGTCGCCGAGTTGCGAAGCTACATCATGAAAATACTTCGGCGTTTACATGTCTAAGGGCATCCCGTAAATCAAGATCTATATACTAGCGTTGTTGGAGGATTCCGTGCTCCTATGTATATATATATTTTTAAAAAATTATACATGCATACAAGATCAATTTCCATATTTTCGACGATTTCATGTACATTGTTTTATAATTATTCTAATATCATGTAATCTACATATATATAATAAAATAAATAGAAGATGATCATACTCAAAGGTTCTCTAAAACCTTTATGAAGATCCAGAGTTGCATTGTGTGTCGAATCGCCTATCGATTCGCCTCCAAGTATTCACCAAACTCTAAACAAGATTAGAGAGAAATGAGCTAACCAATTCAATCTCTAAATCAAGCTTTTAGAATCTAGCTAGTAACCCCTCTAAAGCTCCTTGAGAATTTAATCTCCAAAAGCTCGAATAACTAAGAGAAACTCGGATGGATTAGTGGAAAGGTTAGGGAGAGAGAATATTTTTGCATTCACTTAAACAAGTAGGGAGAGGAGACTTATTTATAGATTCTCCAAACACCCATATTATGGGCTACCCATTAACCCATATTCTCTTGCTCTTCTCTCCCTTAAACCAATCACAAATTGACACATAATCATCCTCATCGACGTTTGACCACAATTGGAATAAATCCAACACATGATCAACACTAATCTCTTAATAATTCAAGGCAGAAATTAGCCAATCGGTCAACCGATCGACAACTTTTTGTGGCTACGGTTGGACCATGGAACCAGGTGGTTGACCAATCAAGCATTATAAAAGTTACCATGATTTTTCGGTCGGACGAAGCATCGAATCGGTCGACCGATTCTCTATCAAAAAAATTCCTAATAATTTCCGTAGAATCACGACCTCCACAGGTCGACCGTTCATTACCAGGAAAAAGTTCCTATTAATTTCGGTCGAAGCAAGCGTCGTTCTGGTCGACCGATTTCCTATCAAAAAATTTCCTGATAATTCCGATCGTCCGGTTGCCGAAAAACGTTCGACCGTTTTCTCCAATTTTTGCCTTTACCAAATTTTGGATTTATATCCAACAAAATTTGATCTTTGGGGGTTTTTAGAAAATTCACATATCACGTAATATATTATCATATCTAATGTCAAAACATTACACCCCATAATACACACATCTCATATGAATTCATTTATCATTCTAATTTTGTCAATTTTCATGACATATTGATTTTATTGATTCACTACATATATCCCATTTCACATGAATACATAATATGAACACAAAATATTGCTTTTTGTTTTCCAGTTTTGTGGTGTGACCTATATGAGGATCTAAGCTATATTGACAATGATATTAAACACTTAATATCACAAACTATAAGCAGTATCTAACTACACATTATAGTTACCCGATTAGCATAGATGTATTGTTCACTCGGACTAAACAATACCCATTTAGTGATGTAAGAATATCACTTGTGTCTATCACTTACCTCATGATATTAAGAGTATTATACGAAGTAGAAATGTGTCACCTTTGTATTATATACTCATTTCTTGATCTCTTAAACTAATTATAAATATGTAACTTAACACAAATCACATTGTGCACATTATAATTTTACTTTATCAAGGGCCCACTAATATCATGACTCAAGTCAAGAGGGGCAATGATAGTCTTTTGACAAACTACTTTTTCCAACATAAGTCATGTTTAACCAACTATTGTCTTATCACTATACTCATTGACAGTTTTTGACAATAATCAAATTAAACACTTCTTATGTGAAAAGACATAAGTCTCATATCTTATGATTTAAGACACAGTGAAAACATTAATGACACTTAACACAATTCCATAATGTTTCACTTGCTAGGTCTATTCAATATATAAAGTAACAATTTTCCTCTTTTATATACTCATGCCGTTAAATATTTGTAGAACTACAATACTCTTTAACCAACACGACAATCTTATATCGGTAATTGATGTTTCATGTCAATTACCATGATTGTGAATAACTTTTGATTTATGTAAACCATTATCTTTTAGATCTCTAAAGTTAAGGACCAAGAGCATTTTTCTTAACACTTCTAAAAGACGAATACATTAATCAAGGAACAAAACATTTGCACATCCAATTTATAATAATTGACATATAAAAGTAAACTTTTAAAACACATTCTCTTCAATCTCCCACTTGTTATCAAAGTTTCTTTCACATACAATCTCAATGTAGAAAACAATAATAACTAACTAGGGTAACCCTCTCAAATCACTCATCAAACCACTCCACATGGTTCTCAGACCCATGAACTTGAAATGCATTTCGCCTTTGACTTGGGACAAGAGTTTGGTGAATGGATTAGTTGTGTTGCAATTTGTGTCCACCCATACAAATATATTTTGCCTTCGTCTATGCATATTGTTAGGGGGAGTATCTTATACATGCATAGTTTACATATATGAAGGGGGAGCAATCATATAGAAAAGTGGAGAACTTAAATTGAAACTCAAGTATTAAGATATAGGTTTGTCATCATAAAAAATGGGGAGATTATTGGCTTTTTTGCCTTAATCTATATTAATTTTGATGATTAATCAAACTCATCTTAATCAATCAACCTAACCAATAGAAGTGTGAAAACACGATTACATGCATTGCATACATAGTTGTATACTTGCAATCATCTTAATAGGTTGATCAAGACAATCATGGAAAGGAGCAATGGGTCAAAGACATCAAAAGTCAAGACTTGCAATCAAAGCTTTGGACCAAGACATGTAATCTTGTATTTATTGAGTCCATAAGGTTTAATGTAAACTTGAGCACTAGGACTGTGTCTCGTCACGATTCGGTAAACCGAACCCCTCATGGGCCACACAAACCCTTCTTGTTTGGTCCACTAAACACCTATCGGTTATCCGAATACTTCCTACTAGTAAATATTAGGTTGTTCTTTGGAATTGCCCTGTCGAAAGACCGAACCACCTTCGGTCAACCAATAGCCCTGGACAGGTTTTGGACTTTGCTCCAACGATTGCAATTGAATGGAGCCCTTAGAACCCAATCAAGTTATCCTAATTCGGACGACTGAATACTTATCGAGTCCTTATTGTCCTTAGGCGCCCAATGACTATTTACACGTGACACTTGACCGTTGTACCCAATGACTACTTCAGCCTTAACTTTCAGTGCAAAAACCGCATTAATTTTGGTCTACCGTAGTATACATGGTCAACCAAACTTGAGTAAATCAGAGCCCAACCAATCCTTTTGTCCACCTTGGAATGGTGAACCGAATAGAATTCGGTTAACCAAACTTAATTAGGGATAAATTGATAATAGTTACTGGAAGTTGGTGAACGGTGATCCAAACCCTATTCAGTCAACCGTATGCTTAGTTCAGACCAATCAATTCCTTGTTTCTCAGACTACCGTTACTTAAATGGTCGACCGAACATGGTCTAAAATCATCTCGAGCTTAAGTCACATCTTGCTTCTCATTGGTCCATTTCCCCACCCACTCCCAAATGGTTAGTAGAGCTTGAAGGCTTATAAATAGGACCCCCTTTGTTGGTTTTGAGACTCTTGAACATTTCCTATCTATCCTATGCTCAAAGCCAAATCCTCCTCATCTTCAAGCTCTCATTCTTCTACACTCAAGACAAAACTTCACCACTTACATATCTTTTCCATATCAATATCCATGTGTGCTCAAGTATAGAGTGTTAATTAGATTACAATTCCATTTCCATATTCAAGAATCACCAATTGTTGTAAAGCTTCGAGGAAGCTCCCTGTCGGGTTGTGACAGGAGACACGAGCAAGGCGAGGATTGTTCGCGAGGCTCGGTGTTGTAAACGACGTTGATCTCAGCCCGGAATGGAGATCAGTTAGTGGAACCGTAAGCGAGGCTCGGGGGATCAAGCAAGGCTTGCAAGGAGGACTTGGACCGAGGTGCGGTGCCGAACCTCTGTAAACTCTGGTGTTGACGATTTTGTGGTTTACAGTTGTCTTCTCCCTTAATCCTTCAATTAGTGTTTTTTTAATTTCACATTTATCTAGTGATTAGAGGGCCATCGAACCTAACAACTGGTATCAGAGCATTAGGTTGCTAATTTCATTTACTTAATCGTAATTTAGCATGGCATCTAGAATTAATCATTGTGAAGGATTGTACACATCTAAGCCACCTTTATTTAATGGGTTAAACTATGACTATTGGAAGAAAAGAATGAGAATATATTTGCAATCCAATGACTTAAAATTTTTGGACATTCATCTTAAACTTATACACACCTCCTAACGACGATGAGATTGTATCGTTAACTAAACCTTAAATTAAGGAAGCGGAGATGAATTCCCGCATCATGAACATCTTATATTGTGGGTTAAATGAAGGGGAATACAATAGGGTAAGAGGTTGTGAAAGTGCTTATAACATTTGGCATACATTAGAAATGCATCATGAGGGTTCAAATAGATTCAAAGAAACTAGGATTAATTTGCTCATGCATAAATATGAACTCTTTCGTATGCAATCCTGTGAGATCATAAGCGAGATGCACACTCGCTCACCGAGATCATTAACTCTCTCAAAGCACTTGGCAAGGGTTTTATCAAGGGAGAAATGACTCGAAAGATTCTCATGTCACTCACCGACGATTGGGAGGAGAAGACAACCGCTATCAAAGAAGCACAAGATCTCACCAAATTATCGGTGAGGAGATTATGGGTAGTCTCATGACATATGAGATACAAATGAAAGACCTCAAGGAGAAGGAAGCCAAGAAATCCTTAGTGCTACACGTCATCGCCAATTCAATCAAAGGAGATAATGACATTGAAGAGTTGGAAACACAACAATTCAAGGAGTTCCTTAAGGAAGAAAAAGAAAAGAGAAAAGAAAAGAAGAAGAGCAAGAGAAAAGAGAAGAAGAAGAAAACTCTCAAAGCTACTTGGGACGATTCATCATCTTCATCAATTGAAGGAGAATTCCCTTCAATGTGCTTCATATAGAAGATGAAGATAGTAAGGTATCTTCTTGCTTTAGTCGTGATTCAATTGATTCAAATCATTCAAATTCATATAATGAACTTCAAAGTGAATTCAATGAATTGCTTGAGAACATTGAACAAATTTGTTAAAGAAACAAACTAGCAAGAAAGAAAATCAATTAGTTATAATCTCAAATTGAATCTATCATGAATGAGAAAAATGATTTGCTTGCTAGTCATTATAAAATTGCATTAGAGAACTCTAATTTGTTTGATGAAATTGCAACTCTAAATGCAAAACCTTCTTGTAGTGATGATATTCAAGATCTAATTGCTAGAAATGTCCAACTACAAAAGGATCTTGAAAGATTCACAAATGGAAAAAAATGCTTGATAGGCTTATTGGTAGTCAAATACAATATTTAGATAAGCATGGTTTAGGCTATTATGTTAACAACCACAAAAACCATGTTATTCATACTACATTGAATGGAAAGTTCCTCAAGTGTTTGGACACCTAGGACCAAAATGGTTTGGGTATCAAAAACTGATGTCAAATGACCCAAGGTTGTTTGGGTACCAAAACCTTCACTTGTAGGTACTTAGAAGGAGGATGATCGGTAGCGATCGGCTCAAGAAAGAAGAGATCAATTCCAAGCTTCAAAGAATACATTTGGATCGAATTCATAAAGCCATCGTCGCTATCAAAAGGAGATTGGAACCAATACCAAATCGAGGATCAAAAGTTGGGTGACATTCTCAATCCTCTTAAATTTCACATTTGGTTCTAATCTAGGGAAATTATATGCTTAATTGATATCATACATCATTGCTTTTTAGGCCTTAGTGATAGGGGGAGCATATAATGTTATATCATCTAATTAAGGGGGAGAATTTTGTAATCCTAACCTTTGCATCATGTTTTTTTATTGTTTGCATTTGATTGATGTCAAAGGGGGAGAATTATAAGGATTGAGCTTCAATTTACTCATAGATGAAGTCACGTGTGACAAAATACTTGCGATCCATGTATTTCACCTTGTGATGTGATTTAGGATCCTTGATTTGCGAGATAGATGCACTATTGTTGCAAAATAGCTCTATGAGTCTCTCGCTCGAGGGAACTACTCCAAACTCTTCAAGGAACTTCTTAATCCACACTCCTTCCTTGCTCATTTCAGCGATAACCAGTACTTTGGAAACGGTGGTTGACTCCGTCGTAGTGGTTTGCTTCCAACTACGCCAACTCAAGGCTCCACCATTCAGAAGGAAGACATATCCTGATTGCGACCTCCTATCATCAGGATCACTCATGAAACTTTCATCCGAATAGCCATCGGCTATTAGCTCCATTTGTCCTCCATAAACAAGAAACTTATTTTTGGTCCGCTTAAGGTAGCTTAGCATATTCTTGATCGCAGTCCAATGCTTAGTCATTGGATTGGTGACGACTTGTCACGCTTAAAGCATACAAGACATGGAGTACATGATTGATCCTATTGCTGAAGCATAAGGAATATCTTTCATGTACTCCCCCGTGATTCAGCATGTTGAGACTTCTTGAGTTGCACACCCATACTCATTGACACATTGCCCTCTTTGGAGTTGTTCATGCTAAACTTTTCTAAGACCTTGTCAATGTACATACGTTGACTTAGGCCAATGAGTCTACAGGTTCTATCTCTATATATCTTGATTCCCAAGATGTATTGAGCCTCACCCATGTTTTTCATCGAAAATGCAGATTTCAATGAACTTTTCGTTTGTTCTAGCAAAGGTATATGATTTCCCATGAGTATGTCATCGACATATAAGATCAAAAATACTATGTGGCTCCCACTAACCTTCTTGTACATACAAGGTTCTTCCTTACTTTGAACAAAGTAAATCTTTTTCACTTCCTTGTCAAAGCGCTTGTTCCAACTCCTTGATGCTTGCTTCAATCCGTAAATGGATCGTTGAAGCTCGCATACTTTCTCACTATTCTTTGGATCTTCAAAACCTTGAGGTTGTACCATGTACACATCCTCCTCCAAGTTCCCATTAAGGAACACTGTTTTGACATCCATTTGTCATATTTCATAATCATAAAATATGGCAATAGCGAGCATAATCCGAATAGATTTGAACATTGCAACCGGTGAAAAAGTTTCATCATAGTCAATTCCTTGAACTTGAGTGAAACCTTTTGCTACAAGCCTTGCGTTGTAGGCTGTTAAGTTCCCATCCATGTCCATCTTCCTCTTAAATATCCATTTATTTTCAACGATTTTCTTTCCTTGAGGAAGGTCAACCATGTTCCATACTTGATTGTCATGCATGGAGTCTATTTCGGATTCCATGGCTTTAAACCATAGTTTGGAGTCTTATATTTCCATTACTTCTTGAATGGTCGAGGGATCATTGGTATCAAGTACCATGATCTCATGAAGTCCCAAATACATATCGGGTTTGTTCCTTTCCCTCGTTGACCTTCTAAGTTCTTTTGGTTCTACGTGTACTTATTGAACTTCTTCCACAATTTCTTGTGGAATTTGTTCATGTTTGATTCTCGAATGTACACTTGACGGGGATGATTGAGTTTCACTCACAATTGCTTACGAGGGTCTCTCACTCATGCTCACACAAACCAAAGGAACCTTGGTTGGGCCTTCGTGATCTTGAATGTGATCATTCATATCATGATCTTGTAGAATATCTTGAGTTTCCACAAGCATACTTCGACTCCCACTACTTTTAATTCTTTCGAGAAATTCTTTCTCTAATAATACGACATCCCTCTCTCGAACCTAACACTATGAACCACGAATATGTCATTTGAAACTCAAATATGTCCTTTAAAATTGAATGTGTCCTTTTAGCAGTTTGCTCGTACATTGTTCTCAAGTGTCGGTGATTTCATTTTCCAATTGTAAGTTCAACTGCTTTGAAAATCAATCTTATGTAAATACCTTGGTTTCTTACATTAATGTGGGTTGATGTTATTTTTTCTACCTTGTAATTATGGTTAATTACATAGGTATTACTGGTAGATCTTTCGATTTTCACATGTAAACAACAATAGTTGCTTCCAAAAAAAAATTGTAGCTGGTAATTTGTAACAAAGTAACTATGCATTGTAGATTCCAAAATAATACAATAAGGTCACAAATTTAATAATATGGATCACTATTATAGACAAATGGTAGGCAACATTACATTGTGCACCAATAATTCATCACCAGAGAGATGTGAGACAACTCTTCGTAACATTCAAACTTAATTCATTAATTACATTGTGTACTGGGCATGCTTAACTTTGCGTAACACTTTGCTCACCATTAGATTAATTAACCTCACCCAATCAGAAATTCACCACCAGAGAGATGTGAGGCAACTCTGAGTAACATTCAAACTCAATGCATCGATTGATCATTATCTGCACTGGAGTTGTTGGAAGATGCACCAGGATCAGCTAACCACCAACTTAGTAGGCTGGAGTTGTGGGTAGGTGCTTCACGATCCACTGACGACTAACTTGGGAGCCTTCAGCTCTTGTCGACTCCTTCTCCAAAATGACCTCCAATTTGTGAGCAGGAGTTCTTGTCGACTCCTTCTACAGTTTGGAAGTTGGTGCTCTCGGGGACTACCTCTTCAAGATGACGACGAACTTGGGAGGCTGCATTGGTGCGTTGGACTCTGGTGGTAGGAGTGCGACCAGGTCTGGAAATGCTTCCAGTCAGTCTCTCATGCATGCAAACAACCCCATAGTTATAGTAGTAGACCTCTAGTCAATCATCGATTGGAGGGGGTGTCGAGAGCCTGAAAGTTGGGCAACCTACTCCTCTAGTGACACCAACCACTCCTGAAGTCGATCCAGGTCATCCATGCGGAGTTGCATGTTCATACATTGGAAAATTAAGGGGGCATAGTCACTAGGTCTTCGTAAACAAAAAGGACACAACGGGGGACCCCCTACAAAAAATTAAACCAAAATAAATGTTAGGACCAACCAAAATATAAAAACATTATGATGAAGAAGGCAAAAAAGATGCCACCTTATTTGGAGTGTGGTAGGCAAAAAACTAGGGACCAGGGGCCTCCGACATCCCCACTCGGTCATGCTTCGTTTACAAACCACAATAGCAAGTGGGCGTGCTGTGAGAGATGGAAGCCATTTTAAGAAGTGGGCTTTCACGGGGAGGAAGCAAATATTACACCAAGGGTTAAGGAAGTATGAATGGAATACACTACAACCGATGATTTTACAGAAGGAATCAAAGGTAGCGTCTCTCAACATACCATGAGTTGAATGGTGGTCTCCCGCCATAACGAATACCAATGTAATAAGCCGCGAAAATATGTATCATCATATTAGGAGCTATGCTTTTTATCCTGATATGCCCTTTTTATTACAATTTATTGCGATGTTGTGTTTCTCAATTATCATAAATTATTTCTTCGTAATAAAATGTTTGTTGTGACATATTAGGAACGTAAAAATTCATCATATAACGTATCAATAAATTTACTATTAGTGAAGAAAATAATCATTTCTCAATAATTAGAATTTCTTGCGACATTGTTTTTCTCACTAATCATATATTGTTTCTTCGTCATAAAATAGTTACTATGACAGATTAAAAACGTAATAATTCGTTATAGAATGTATGAATATATTGACTCTTAGTGAAGAAAATAATTCATTTGGCTTAACTTATCACTTAGGAATACTAAGTTTGGAACTTTGAAAGTTGCACTCAAATGGAATTCTCATCTCCTCACTTCATATTACTTCAAAAATAAATTCAATAATTTAATATAAGGATTAAAAATTAAGAAAAAGATGACAAGACTGGAATAGATGCAAATTCTTATGACTCACATCCTTTTATCATGACTCATCCCTTATAGAACTTGTAATGAAAGGTTGTCTTTTCATCATGACTCCCAATAAACTGCATGTAATCGTGTCTTAAAAATAGGCCATTACCAATGTGAGATGTCCTTTCTATGGTATAATTTCAAGAACTATGAATTGAACACACTACAACCTATGATTTTGTAGGTCGTGTAATTAAAGGTTGTGTCCTGTGACTGTTGTCATAAATGTATGAGATTGGAGAGAGTTGTAAGATTTAGTGTCCTTTTCATTATGGCTATGTTCTGTTCTTTGATAATAAGGCATGCCACGTTAGCCTATATGGTAATGGCTGACATGCGATCTCCTTTCTTGGGTATACGGGTATTACCCGCCCCGTTTACAACCCCACTTGGGTATAACACGATGCTCACCTTTAAACCTGAAGTTTGTCCTTTATAAAAAGATCTTGCTGTCAAAACAACTGTTATGTGTCCTCCAACTCATTTCTTACATTTTACCAATAACTAAATAAATTTATATATTGTCATTTATATAATTGTATATATGAGTTATTACTAAAATTTGATACCAAATTTTTTCATTTTCAAATTTTCAAAAATAATTGTTAGAAATTATTACAAAATGTTTTTAGAATTGTAATCTAACAAGATCTATTCTCCTG
This sequence comes from Triglochin maritima, assembly GCA_963682175.1. Taxonomy (NCBI): domain Eukaryota; kingdom Viridiplantae; phylum Streptophyta; class Magnoliopsida; order Alismatales; family Juncaginaceae; genus Triglochin; species Triglochin maritima. The sequence continues at coordinate 34,292,038 of OY821773.1, read as the reverse complement.
TTAATCTTTATTATATAGTTTTATCGTATAATTGTGTAACTTATTGTCATGGTTTTCTAAGACACTCATAGAGATTAATTTTAAAAATATGATTTAGTGTTTTTGTTAATTTTTTTGTAATTATGGATGGTAGTGGGAAATTGAGGGAAAATATTTCCCTTTTCAATAGATGACACAAACACAAGGAAAATTCCGACGTAAGTTGGGTTTTTGTTTGGATTGTTTTTGACAATTTTTACTTGAATCACATAAATTTCACTGGATATTCTAGTGTGACTTGATCTGATTCTCTTCATTCATGAAATTGTGTTGATAAATATCTCAGAGTATAAGAGAAATAACATTCCAAAAGTATAATATCAATTTATTTAAATCTTCAGGTTACATACACTTGACAACAAAAACTGAAATGTGACAACAAGAACTTGGTAAAAAAATAGAAAGATGACAACAACTTGTGCAAAATAACAAGACTGAATTTCATGTCCAGGAGCCCATGTGCGTCTTGAGTGTCTTCATCAAAGGGGGTCGGTAGATTTATTTGCAAGATAGAGTTTTCAAAGATGGTTTTGAACAAACTCTTCGAGCAAAAGAATCCAATTAACGCAGATTGGTTTGGAAGTTCTACCAAACCAATCTAACGTCAAAAGAGTTTCTAGGAACCAAATCTAACGTCAAAAGGAATTTCTAGCTAACCAAATTAATGCCAAATCCATTGGAAGAGAGTGCTCCAATAATATGTTGCATGCAAGCGCATCAGATAATACGCTTAAGCTCCATAGTCTGTCGGCTTCTTGCCAACACAGGGTGGATTATGTATGCCCAAGGTCCTCCCATTATATAATTCTCATCATCTCTAGAGTAGTGATTATTGTGGTGTTGGAAGGCCATTTGTTCATGATGGAAACGAACTGAAATGGTACTAAGAAGGCCAGGGAACACCAAAATATGACCAGTGACTGGAGGAGTTTACAGACCCCATAACGGAAAGTTCACGTCCAATCATATTAAGATGTCCTCAAGTGATATGTCAGTTTTATTTGTCTTTGGTGCGACTTTCTATTTCTTGGGTTTTTTGTGACGTTTTGTTTCATAGGATTTAAAGCACAAATCTGTCCATTAAACTAATGTCTATCCATTAAACTTTAAAGGGTGGGCATGTCCTTTAAAGTATTGATGTGTCCTTTAAAGCACGAGTCTGTTCTTGAAACTTGAAAGGGTCATTAATGGTAAACTTTAAACCTCAAGTCTGCTTTTTAAACCTCAAGTCTAACCTTTAAAGAACGAGTGTGTTGCTTAATGAGGGATTTTGCTGGCCGAGATGAGGCCGGTGGTCCGTGTAGCACGTTTCGATGAACCGAAATGGGTTCGGTCAACTGCTTACCTGTAAGGTTAAATTGTGCATGGATTCCAATTTCTAAATTTACAAGGAGTGCACCAAAATACCATTCTTTAAAGGGACACTTAGATACTTTAGAGGACACTAAAATCCTTTCTCAAGGAACTGGAAAGGTGGATATGGATTCCCAATTATACCACCGACGTTTGATGTCCCTTCTAGGGTAAAATCTATTAATTGACCACAATACAACCTATACTAGTGTAGGCCGTGTAATGAAAGGTTGTGTCCTATCAATGTAATATAGGAAAGGATTATATGCAATAAGAAGTTAAAGAATAATATGGATTCTTTAGCGAAGGAAGACATTCAGTGTAAGGTTGTAACATAATTAATAAATGGATGTTTGATATATATTTAATGGACACACAATTAGCACAATGATACAATAGCACACCACCAAAAATTGTACATTTACAAACATGAATAGTCGAATATGAGTATTAAAGCACAATCTCTACATATAATTCACCTGAGTAAACATTAAGTGAGTAGTTTTTTCGAGGGAGGCTTTATTGACTTATAGATTTGATTTAACTCAGTGGATGGGGGTTGTTTGAGCACTCCTGGGAATCTGATACGACTTCGACAAGGAATCCCATCAATTTCGTCAACTACACGACCAACCGTGGCAGATTTGGATCGGGTCAACAACTTGACCACTTAATTGATAGGTAAAATAGTGAAATCGAGCTCCACAATGTTCCAATGGAAGGATTCAAGCTCCTCCAACTCCAATTGGAACACAATTTTGGGGCAAAATAATGGGCACCCTAATCTTTAAATAAGGAAAATTCCTCTCCAACGAGGAGCTTGAATCCCCTTCTCATTTTCTATTTAAATAGGGAAAATTCCTTTCCAATGAGGAGAGGATGAAAAACCCACCCTAATCTAATTACACTTAGTTCTGAGCTAATGACACTCACAATTTGATTGATTCTTCAAACAAAGAATTAAAAGAAAATACACTAAAAATATTGGGAAAATAACTAGGGTAGGTGGAGGGAAAATGTGAACAATAATGGATCTGGAATCATGTTCAGTAAACAAGTATCGCTTTCTCCCGCAACAACACCCGAATGATCAAACATAACTCCCACAACCTCCACTATTGGATCCAACTAAAATCTCTTCAACCACCCAACATATTCTACCTACTTGTGCCCCCCTAATAGTTAACCAAATAACGTCCTCCACTTGCTATAGTGTCAGGACATCCTTTCATCGTTAGATGTGGAATGAACGAATCCCATTAGAATCCGTGCACACTTTTCCTTTCTCAACATTTGAGGTGGGACTGTGGGAAAGCAAAGGCAACCCATGTTCAAAACAGACGACCAAACACATATCGGTTCACCGAATGAAGAAAATTGTTAGATGTCCGACTTGTTCATATTGCGAAGGAAATCCATGATCTCATTTTGAGAATCGATGAACACTTTGCGAGAATCTCCAACAACATGAATTTTGTTGTTGAGTTCATTGAGCGAATTCGATGTCGTCAATTGGAAAGCATGGAAATCATTGGTGAGCTCTTCTATTCGTTTCTAGTTGTGATCCACTAGCCCATGAAATTCTTTGATTTCATGGCAATTCCTGTCCACAATCCCTTAGAGTTGATAAGCCCATGAGGGTTGATTCCATTGAGCATCCGAACTAGATGGCCACTAAGGGTGAGTGTAGCGTCAATGACCACATGGCGATTTTGGATCCTATCTTGGGTCAATTGTGGGTTTGGTTAGAGTGGGAGACTAAGATTGAGCATTGGCCATTTCTTCATTGTTCGGGTATTGGTCATCATTGATGGTGTCATCTTCTTCATTTTGGGGAGGTGCTTCATCAGTTCCTCTTTGCTCCTCATTTTCATCCATTTGAGCGTGTATTTGTCAATGATGGTTCGGGATGATTTCAATAAATAGGAGTCGGAGCCTACTTTGAAGTGTTCTCCAATGAGGGAGATAATCATCGCAAAAGGAAGTAAATTAAGCTTGCGGCGAGAGACATAACACATGTGATTGATGATAAAGAGATACCAATTTGTGAGAGTCCTGGTGCAAAGATTGAATAAGCATTTCATCATTTGATGATGGAATTCATCTTCATGACCATTGCGAATGTAAAGATTAGGAGATGAATCAGCAAAGGACTTTAGCAAGACTTGGTAGATGATTGACGTAGAGCTTTTGTTGTAGTGGCACCCTTGGTTTGGTAACATTGACCAATTGATCAATGGAGCCACCTCCTCCAAAGCCAAGTTGTAGATGTCAAATTTGGTGCTTGGGAGACTGGTGATATCCCTAAGTACTAAGGTGGTGAGAGTGAAAGAAACACTATTGATTTTGGATGTGAGGGCCTTTTCAATGCCTTCTTGAGCGGTCATTTCTACAAGGTTGGCATAAAATTGCTAGCAATTTTTGAAGGAAAATTTTCACTGGAAGCTTGTCTTCGAAGAAATCACCTAGATAATCTTTGGTGAGAAAAGTTGAGAAGCTGATTTCCTTGAGATCGTTAATTACGATCTTCCACTCCGGAATAGGGTTGGCACTGTTAATCGATAGGAAGTGCCGCTCTGCCTTTTGTTGGATGAAGATGTAGGATGGCAAGGGAAGAGTTCTTTGGGAATTTCTTTTGATAGTGCCATCAAGGTGGATGGGATGTTTGGATTAAGACATTTTTTGTCGGAAATCATCAGAAACCAATCGTATGTGGTCGCCCGGCGGTCACCCGAAACCCCTAAGTAGAATCACAAGTTCGGACAACCAAAACGCATTCGGTTAATATAAGACAAATGTTTGAGAAATATTGTGTTAGAATTGTCAATGTAAGACAAGACAAGATTATATACAACAAGAAGTTAAAGAATAATATGGATTTTTAGCAAATGAAGACCTTCAGGAATATGAATTGAAAAATTCTACACGATTAATGTAAGGTTGTAACTTGGAACACAATTAATAAATGTGTTTGATATACACAATTAATACATGGCGGGGACACTACGTAGACTTTGACACAAAGTTATCTTCTCTTTTCTAGACAATTTGTAACAAGGTGGTGGTAAAAATTTACGAGTCCCCTTATCCTCTGGTGCTAGATTTTCTCGTATATCAAGTTATACTAGATTAAGTCTCGCTTTATAACCATCTTTAGTCTTACCAAGTATGTTCAGAAGAGTTCACAAATATATTTTTCTACATGCATGACATCAATACAATGTCTAACTTCGAAAGTTTGCCAGTAAGATAGGTAAAAAAATATGGATTTCATTTTCCAACTACTCTTACCATTTCCATGATCGTAAGGCTTGCCAAATTCACATTTAATGTTCTTCACATGTTCATATGCTTGTTTGACACTGATTACTTGCTTTGTTATATTCCTACTTTCCGTTAAATGTCTTCTTCAATCTACAGTAGGTATGATTTATAGGAAGGAATGTACGATGACCAAGATACATCGTCTTACCGCCATGTGCCAGCTACAAGGAACATGTGTTCTCTTCACAACACGAACACGCTTTGTGGCCTTTCACAGAATATCCCGACAAATTACCTTATGCGGGAAAGTCATTTATTGTGCAGAAGATCATCGTACACATAGTAAATGACTATTGTCGATGGGCATCCCACACATTTGCTCACCAACTTCCCACAATGTCTTTAGGTTAGCAATTAAGGATCTCAAGTACACATTGATGTCATTTCCCAGTTGTTTGGACCTGAAATCATTAATGACAACATCATGTATTTGTGTTTCATGCTTAACCACGGTGGATATTATAAATAACAAGCAAAACAGGTGACGAACTATGAAGGCTACTCAAACAACCATAAGGATTCATTCTGTCTGTAGTACACAAGCCAAGTCTCGGGTTTCTGGATTCCTCACCAAATAACGAGAAGTCAGAATTAATTTTCTTCTACTAGGCAGAATCTTCAGGATGTCGAAGAAACTGATCATTCACTGTCTCTCGATTATCATGCCTTCTTAGGTTCTCCGAGTCCTTGGAATATGCAAACAAATGCTTCAACCTTGGAATTATCAGAAGATATCATAACACCTTTGTAGGGGGACCTTGTAGTTTTCTGTTCTCATCAACACTCAAACATTTCTTTTGTTTGTATCTTGAGACATCACAAATAGGACAATAATGGAAGATTTCAGAGTCACCCATATAGAGTACACAAAGATATAAATTTCGATTCTTAGTCTTCTAAAAGTTTCAATTTCAAGTCTATAAATTACCATTCCATTATAAATTTCAAATAAATAAAACTTTGATATATGCTCTCTAGGAACTAATTACAACGAGTTAGAGTAATTAAATTTCCATGCAAAATGGAAGCATTGATCGCACATTCGTAAGCAAATGCTGGATGTAAAAGATGGTCGGGGGCTGGTCGGGGCTTGTTCGGGAGGGATGATCGGTTGCGGCTGGTCAATCTTAATGGGTCGATCGGTCGGGTGGAGCTGACAAGGGGGAAGGGTGATTGGTCAGGTGTAGTTGACAAGGGGCGAGGAAAGAAAATACGGGCACACGTGCCTAACTCATAATTAGGTTTGTCAGTTTGTGTGTGATTTTGGGTTGAATATTAAATATGAAAACATATTATTAGAATTTACTAAAATAATAGAGTTTACCATGTCGTTTAACCTAAGCAACGACGTGGTTAATCCCTACATGGACGTAACGTGCTAACCGGATGACGGAACATAAATCGTTCCACCAAAACTGCTAACTAGAATCACCAGTTCGGACAACTACAAGGCATTCAGTCAATAAAAGATAAATGCTTGGGAAATATTGTGCTACGATGGACACATATGTCCTTTAAATAATACATATGTCCACCATGTTGGTTTTCGTTGAACATAATACGATAGACGTGGTAAAGCGAACATTCACATAAACTGTAACTATCTGATGTGATAAGCCTAAAACCACATCGGTGCACGTCAAACATATTACGACCGACGTGGTAACACGAACATTCACATCGGTCGTAAACTATCAGATGTGCTAGGCCTAAAACCACGTTCGTGCACGTCGAACTTATTACAGTCGACGTTGGAAGTCTAACATCAGGTTGAATTTTAAGCTACCGACGTGGTTCCCATAGTACCAAGTCGGATTTTCGCATTCCGACATAGTGAGGGTGACGTAATACCCTTATTTTTCCAGCAGTGTGGTGTGCAACATTTTATATTGATATATCTTGCTATACCATGATCCTTGGGTGACTTACCTTATTTTGCTTATGGAGTGCTTTAATTTTTCCATTTTTTTCTAAAACTTCATGTGTTTGGGAAAGAAAATGTTATGTGGATTTTGCGTGAGTTTAACATTTGCAAACCATTGAGAATCAAAGTAAAAAAGGAAGCTCTCAGAATCGATTTGAACATGATGCATTAAGATATCTAGTACACAAACTTTAGGTCCTTTCTTTAGTCGTAAGGATGCACCATGTTGTTCTCTTGGGGGAAGAGTAATCATAGGGTTTCAGTACTCAAGTCCACCGTGAACCTAGGTCTCATTCTTTTGAAGGAATTCGTGCATGTTAGTATAAGGAAGTTTGTTGAAGTCAGAAACCCTTAACCTCCTTTAGTGAGACTTTTAATGTTGGGGTTTTTTGTTCATCTATGGAATAAGAAATAATGAAGTAAGGCGTTCTCCCTTCTCGTACGACTCCAATAACTTGGGAAAGTACGTCCGAGGGGAACTTAATACCTAGTGCTTTCGAGTCGTCTGACTTGGGATGCACCAGCCGAACTATCGTTACACTGATATTAGGGATCGTCCTATGTGGAGATTTAGGGAAGGGTATACGTGATATAGTGTAAGTCCTCACAGGCAATGATACACATAACCTGCTCCCGCGAGAACTAACATACCAAGAAAGGATGTTTGGGAATATAAAAAAAAGCAAAAACCACACCAATAAGAACCTTAATGACTTTACAAAACGTATCACTTTAGGATATTAGGGTTGCCTATGTATTTCACTTATGTCCTTAATTAACTTGCATGACTGACTCCCTAGCTTAGGCGTGTTGACCATATAAACTTCTATAAATAAACTTTTATCCCTATCCTTTGCTTTTCTTCCCATCCCTTCATCTTCTCTCCCCCATTAGAGTAGGTTTTATTTCTTGTTTTAGTAGTGTAATCAAGGGGGTGGAGAGGAAACCCTGTAATGTTTTATCCATTAATCAAGTTTTGATATCATGTTCTTTACATTTTTTACATTCTTGTCTATAAATATTTGATTGTCATTTATACTTCCTTGTCATGAGTAGATTTAGATTTCCTTACATATTGATGGGTGTTTTTACTTTGTTGTTTTTCTTGTTGTTCATATAATTAGTGAGTATTCCATCCTCATTGGGGGTGGAGGATGATGTGAAGTGTGGATGTAGTTAGATTAGTGCGTATGTTTAATCTAAATCTTTGAGCTTCAAATGATTTTCATAGTTGATTGACATCATTTCATGTTTATATTTGTATCTTATATCAATTATCTTTCACCTAAACAATGCTATGTTACGAGTTTTATGTTTAGTTTTCAGGAATAAATAGGTTTGAAAAGAAGAAACATAAAAGGACCCAAAAGCTGGGAAAAAAGACTGGATTGTGAGATCTGGGGACCCAAATGCAAGGGAGAACGACCTGAACGCAAGACATAAGGACCTAAGAGCAAAACAGAATACTCCACACCATCATGGGGAGTATTTTAGCAATTGGATTCGGGTTGGAGCTCCAATAAACAAAGTAGATGCATCCAAGACCACCAAATACACAAAGAAAAGCCCGGCACAAATTCCAGATGGATCCGGACCTTTTGAACCGCCAATTGGCGGTCTGTTTTGGCCCAAATCCGCCAAGTTTTCTCGTGGATGTGTATTAATGTTTGTTTAGGCTATTTTTGGTATTGGTTTAGTCCCACATGGGGGGATTGTCCCGGTTTGCCTTTTTCCATGGCTATAAATAGAACTCTTTACCTTCCATTGTAATCACTCCATATTTTAAGTGGCTATTCTTCCTACTAGAAGTGAGGCCTTGAAGCACACACTAAAGTAGGAGGATGCTACTTGAAATGTGAGTCATTTTATCAATAAAGTTTTGTGTTTCTTTCATTGTTTGTTTATGCTTCTTTTATAGTTTATGCATGTTTTAGTTTAATCGTCTTTTATTTCTAGCTTAGTTTTAATATGCTTTCTTTGCTTAGTTTAATAATTAGTGTAATGTTTAGTGAGTAGTTCCATCCCCTTTGGGGGGTGGAGTAGTGCAAGAGGCTACTCACCTCCCTGAGGACGACCCGTACTTGCCACCGCTTCATCGCGATCGTGCACTTGCGGTTTAATTAAAACGTTCAACAATAGTATTTTTTATGGGTATTCCACTCTTGCCTTTGATGTGTTAATGGTCATAATGGATGTTTAACACATGCTTTGGTTAATGAACCCACTTTAATGGGGAATGATGAGGTGATGATAAGATTGAAGTGAATAAAGAGATAAGATTGACATTTGAACATGTGTTTATGATTGACCTTATCTTGAGTAGTGTTTTATATGTTTTAATGATGGTGATAAATCTTAATCCATGTGGAAACACACTTAGGATTATGGTCATGATAGATTTCCATATTAATTCATATCATGAGAGCGCAATTGTAAACATGCGTCCCACATCTACATTGCTGCACACATTCTCCACCTCCTATGAGATTAGTCGCATTTATTTTACAGAGTGTAATTAGCATAATTTAATGCAGATACACTCACACACTCTTCATTTTCTTTCCCCACTCAAGTATGGCCGACAATGACCCACTATAGCTCCCTGTGGATCGACTCGTTCTTGTCACGCTTCAACACGGCCATGCATTTGTGATTTTGAACTTCTCACTTACGATCAATATGCATATGATTTTAAAGTTAAAATGATTTGTAACGCAAAACATTAAAAATCGGGATCAATTCAATCCGTAATGCTTTATCTAAGGTAGATATATTTGAATTAAATACTAACCCACTATTAGAATTCTTAAGAACTCGGTCGAGTCAGAGCAAGATGGTTTAGTACGAATTGGACTCATAAAATGGTTCGAAAACTTTTGACGAATTAAATGCATTGTAATTTGTAAGAGCATCCGCAGCCATGACCTAGGTCATCCATTTTCTCTCTCTTTTTTCTCTCCCTGCCACGTCATCATGACCCAACCTCATATTTATCCTTCACTATTCATCCATTAACCATGACCTAAGTCATCTCACTCTTTTTCCTCCACCTCATTAATTTTCTTCTCAAATTTTATATTATTCCAAAATCATTTATATTTATCAAAAACATTAATAATCTATTTATTTCCAAATTGCATATACTTTATTTATTTAAGCATAAATGATTACCAATTACTAAATACCATTAATATTAAGAAAGCAAATATTACATTATATTTAGCAAACATACACTTACATTAAAGTAGACGATAAACAAAATACACGACATAAACCAAAAAATACACGACATAATTCAAATATTACACGACATAAAACACAATTAAGTGTCGCTTCCGTCGAATTGTTGCCCTATGTTCTCGATCAAGTCCGTCCTCAGCGCGAGATGCTGGGTTCTATCACGAACACGGTCTTTGTTGTTCATGGAGGCATTAATGTCCAAAACCCGTGCAGTGGAGTAAGGCATTGGTCCTGGATTCGATATGTGGCAATCCTGCTCAAACTCAGTTGTATCATAAATCATGGAATAAGATTCAAGCTTATCCTCCACGATCATGTTGTGCATTATGATGCACGTAGTGATTATTTTGTTTAGGAGGTCAGCATTCCACGCAAGAGATGACCTCCTTAGGACTGCCCATCGTGCCTGCAACACTCCAAACGCGCGTTCTACGTCTTTACGCAATGCTCATGGTGTTGTGCAAATAACCTATCCTTAGGAGTTTGTGGAAACGGGATGGATCTCATGAATGTCGCCCACTGCGGGTAAATACCATCTGTAAGATAATATTCCATATCATATTGACGACCATTCACCTCGTACCGGATGGGGGGGGGGGTGCATATCCTTCCAACACGTTATTAAAAAAGGGAGATCGTTGAAGTACGTTGAGTCCGTTACTTGAACCGGGAATACCGAAAAATGTATGCATATCCAGAGGTCGTAAGACGCTATGGCCTCTAACACAATTGTTGCCTTGCCGCTCTGGCCATGGTATTGGCCTTTCCAAGATGTTGGACAATTTTTTCACTCCTAGTGCATACAATTGATGCTCCCCATCATGCCCAGAAAGGAACGTTGCGCATCAATGTCAAGTAGCCTTGCCATGTCTTCTGCTGTTGGTCTTCTCAAGTATTCAGCACCGAAGTTGGCTATCACTCCTTCTACGAACTTCTGGAGAGCCATCCTTGCCATCGCCTCACTAAGTCGTAGATACTCGTCAACGATATCGCCTGCAACGCCGTAGGTTAACATTTGCAGAGCTATAATGATTTTTTAAAGTCCCGATATACCCATTCGACCAACAACATCCGAGCCTCGTAGGAAAAACACGTCGGAAGTCTCAACGACACCCAATATACGCAGAAATTCATGCTTCCTCATTTTAAATCTTCTTCTGAAAATACGAGGACCATATACAGGATTTTCAGCAAAATAATCAGAAATAAGACGACGGTAACCTTCTTCCCGATCTGTATCGAGGTTTTGGGTCGTAACACGACATCGCCTTGGAGCCTTACGACTCCGCCCACGAGTCACCCTACTATTCGCCCCATGCTCAAGCTCTTCGAGTGCTTTAGTGCTTACTCGCCTCCAAAGCTCGTCGAAGGCATTGTCAGAGAAGGAGTAGGTCAGTGGGTATCTTAAATTAGAGTTCATTGAATTAGACATGTTTGACGAGATATGCCTTACCATTCCTTCCTTATAATGTCGAACTGACAATCTACAATATGTGCGTGATGCATTATCTTATCGAACTGATAATCTACAGTACGTGCGAATCTGACCGATTTGAAATTTTGTTTGGGAATGTAATTATCATCAAACCATCTTGGGGAAACTAATAAATTGGAAAACATGTTTACGAACCTAAGCTAAATAAAAAATGTTGGTGTATATCAGTATAATTTCCGTCCTTTAATTATAATGTTATCAAAATATAATAAATCATAATCCTAATTATTATCAAAATATAAACTAAAACTACTTAAATCCTAACTATTTATCAAAATATAAACCCCTAATTATAAAAACAATAAACAAAACAAAACAAAAACAAAAAAAATATAAATTAAAAAAAACAAAACCTAGAAGTCGAGCAACAGACCGGGTTGGGGTCATCCCTCGACCCCGCTAAGACCATCCACTATGGGCAGTCATCCGACGATGACCGACCCAGTAGAAGTTTCCACATAGGTGACCGACCTGGTCGCATGAGGGACGACCTGGTCGACGGACGACCGGATCGTCGACTAGGTCGTTGGAGCGACATGGTCATGACCAGGTCGGTCGTTGGTTTTAATTATTTTATTTTATTTTTTTTGTTTTGTATAAATGATTTATAATCTTTTTTTTAATTATTTCTTTTAAAAAATAAGTTTTATAATTTTTTATTTTTCAAAATCTACCTTCAAATGATGTATAAGAGAACGTATTAAAATGTTGGATTATTTTATTCAAAAAAAGAACGAATTCTCTTATCCACCGTGTTGAATTATTTACAATTAAATATTAAACAAAAATTAAAACTAATTAAAACAAAAAATAGGTGAGGTTGTCAAGTGGGGTGGAAAAAATAATATATGGAGGAAGATTCTGGAAAAAATTAAAAACAGATTTAAAAAAATTTTAAAAATAAAAACAATTAGAAAACATATTTTAAGAAAATAAGATTTAAAAAATAGATTAAAATGATAATAAAATAACAATACAAGATTTTTTGGTATTTTGGTTTTATTTTTTTGTTTTTGGTTTTATTTTGGTATTTGTTATAATAATTAGGGGGTTAAATAAAAAAATATATGCAATTTGGAAATACGAGATTTATTGGTATTTTGATTTTTCCAAATAGATTATTAATGTTTTTGGTAAATATAAATGATTTTGAAATATAATAATAGTCAAAAAGAAAATAAGATGGTATGCGACGACATATGTCATGACCGATGCTTTGAGGATGGTCCAAGGGGTCGGAGTCGTCGTTCCAGATCACCTCGAATAATCTGACGCGCCCCAAAGTCCACAGCCGAAACCAAACAACGCCCTTTGACCTTTCCCCTTCCGCTCTCGGTCCCTCTCCTACGAGATTCGGCCGATCAGATCTGACCACCCCCACTTGATGTCGCTTCTCCTTCCACACCCCACCCACCACTAACCATTTCCAAACCCTAGATCCGTACCCATGGCGTGCCTTGCCCTATCCCTCCAACCCTCCAACGGTACCGACATCCTCCTTCAAACCCGCGAATGGTTCCCCCCAGCCCGCGCCCTCGTGGCCCTCTCCGCCTTCCGCCAGACCCGGCTCTCCTTCTCCCGCAAACACTCCTCCTCCGACCCCGACTCCTCCCTCGGCGACGACCCCCTCGCCGCCTCCAGCGGCCAGGTCGTTGTCGGACTCGAGTCCAAGTACCTCGTCGTCTACCGCCTCGTCAACGGCGTCTACGTCCTCGGCATCACCACCGCCGCCGACCCCTCCACCAACATCTTCAATTGTATCAACACCGTCAACCAGGCCGTTAGCGTCATTGTCGCTGCCTGCCGTGGCGTCGATGTCACCCCAGAGAAGCTCCATCGGAAATACCCCGAGATCTACATGGCCCTCGATATTGTGTTACGGGGGGTTGGTGCGGTGAGGTTGTCTGCGATTCTGTCTTCGATTCATGGGGAGAGTATTGCGAAGATGGTGCATTCCGGGTTGGATTCCGAGAGTCGGGTGCGTGGGGCGGATACGTGGGCCGGTGGAGCGGAGGCGTTTGCGGTGGACAGGAGGTCGACGCTTGATGCGTTTTGTGGAGCGTCGTTTGAGATCCCAGCGGAGACTTTGGCTGCTGGGGATGAGGTCGCCGCTGTGATTGCGCCTGCCGTAGTTCAGGTTTCTGGGGAAGAGCAGAAGACAGCTGAGACTGTGGAGGAGGAATCCCCTGCAGAGAAGGATCCGTTTGCTGCCAGCGAGGTTGTCAATAAGCCGCCGGAGGAAGCATTGGTTGGCAGGTTCAAGAAGTCTAAGGATGGATCTGCGGTTACGGACCAGACACTTGCACTTGCTGGTTTGGATGTTACTGCGCTCCCTCCTGCAGCTGCTACCAAATCTACGTTTGTTGGCGTGGAGGGCTTTGAAGGGGAGTATGGTGGGATTGAGTTCAGTAATGAGGAGACCTCACTTTCTGAAGCTTTCGAAGGGTTCGACAATGCGTTTGGTGGTGGTCTTGATGCGTCTGAGTTTGTTGCTACGACCAAAAAAGCTCCTAAGCCTCAGGGTTTGGGTGGTGTTGAGTTACTTGTTTCGGGACCAAGTGCTGCGACGGCGACTGCAGGAAAAGGTGCTGCTGGGACACCACTTGATGATCTGGTAACTAAAACTGCGGAAATGAAGGGGCCAGAAATGCATATTTTGGAGGAGATCAGTGTAGAATTCAGGGAATCTTTGCTCGCTCGGGTTGCCCTGCAAGGCATGGTTTATTTGAGCACAATTCCACCAAAAAAGGCTGAGGGGAAGGAAACTGAGTTCTCTTTCCGATTTGGAAGCACTCCAGCTGTTAAGAGAGTTGCAATGCAGACTTCCGGCGCTAGTAATCTTGGAAATGGTATATTCCATGTCAGGACACCTGCTGCAGAGGATCGTCTTCCTATTTTAAAGTACAGTTTGCAGCCAAGGTTGACTCTGATTCCTCTGAGGGTCCGACTGGTTCAGCGTCACACAGGAACATTACTTTCAGTGATGATACAGTATGCTTCGAATCCAGAATTGCCTCTGCCTCTCAACGATGTTTCTTTTGTTGTGAAGTTGCCAGTTGACCCCGCATTGCTGACGGTTTCGCCCAAAGCCTTCCTGAGTAGGGAGGAGAAAGAACTGAGGTGGCATGTTCCAACCATTCCACTTAAGGGGCCGCCGGGAAAACTAAGAGCACGGATGCCGGTTGATCAGGATGCTGGAAAGGGTGGAGAAATAGAACTTACATGCAAGGTAGTATTCTCTGTTGAGAGCTCTAATACTTTATCCGGCGTTTCCATAAGACCTGCAATGGAGGGTAAGACAGACTTCCACATTGTCAATCACAGGTACGAAACTAAAGAGTATTTGTGCAACTGATCTATGTCATAGTTGGTATTATTGAATCCATCTTCTTGTCGTCCTTTTGTAGTTTGGATGTGGGATCTGTTGTTGAGTGTATCATTTGCTAGACTGTGTGCTTATTTTTGTTGAAAATCACAAGAAGACGCTTTTTGAAGTATAGCTATTCTTTCAGTATAGCCATTCTTTATACGCTATTCATTCTTACGTGATCAAAGTATTTATTTATTATTAAGTCTGGTTATCGTTAAAGTGAGACGTCAATTAGGAACAATGCCTTGGTGATGCATGCATTTTACATGGTGGCATCAAGTTTGCGTGGACACGCTTATTTTAATTTCAGAAGAATGACCGATAATTTGAGGAAAACCAGCTTAATAGGATTGCTTTCTTGTCAAATGTTGAATTTCATTGATGTTTTTGAGGACTTAATATTGTGTGCGGGTGGGGGCGGGGTCGGTGTTGCACTTGATCACCATATTGAATTATCCACGATTTTTTTGTTTGAAGTTGGAAATAACCACTGACAAGCTTCTGAGGCCAGTTTGATTTTGGTGTTATCCTGGGGTCCTTTTCATTATGGACGATAGGTGGTTTTTATTTTATTTTCTTTCTGGTAGATGTTATACTTGTAAACATAGACCTCTTGTTGGATGAAATCCACAACTTAATTATTAGTATTTGTTTCTAATTTCCTGGCTTTAAAAGGGGCTTCTTATTTTAAACCGCGTTATATTAATATAATCACATATTTAGATCACATTTGATTCTTGCTAGGAAGGATGTTTCCCTCAAAGGTTTCTAGCTCACTCGCTGTCTTGCAAACAATGAGCAATGTACTTGTATTGATGAGAAAAAAAGTGTACTTATAGTGTCAGAGAAATGAGGGATAAAGAAAGAAGTGAGTAGTTAGAGAGAGGTAATGAACTAGAACTACGGGTGTAATCAATCTTTAAACGAGAGAGACGTGCATGCTCGAGATCGGCTCGATAAGGAAAAATCATGCTTGCCGCTCACTCGTTAAGGGTTTGGAGTCGAAAATTATGTTTGTGCTCGGCTTGACCCTACTTCCGAGCGGCTCGTTAACTGGAACTTGGTTTTTACCCTTCCAATAACCTGCTTAGTGGTATTGAATTAATGACAATGCTATCCTAACAAGTAAAAAATAACAATCCACTTCTCCAAACAAAATCAAATAATATCATCTGCTTGCTTATCGACCTTCAAAACATCACGAACTTATTAAGACATTATAAATAAGATCATCTCTACTTGCTTCACACAATTTTAGAATCAAACAAAATATGGAAAATACACCTGAAGTCAACAACATAATTCGAAGTTGCTTAACGCTTGCATTGCTGACACTGCATCTAAAACCTTTGGCCATAACTTAGTCCTCCAATGTGGCGAAGGTCTATTCCGTGACGTAGGAAACAACGCATATTAGTAAGACAACATTTTATTTGTTGAAAACAAAATTAAACAATCTACAACAAAATAATTAGGAAATTATTATTGAACTTGAGAAAAAATCTTACATTCAAATTGTCATAATCATGCTGTCATCCGGGAAATTCAAAATTTTGTCTTCTTCAAACAAATAATCATGCTGAAAAAAGAATGCATGACCTTAATAATGCCACTTCAGAGAAATATAATAGTAGTTGCTAACTAAACTAGTAATACATTATACTTACACTTGTGAGGAATAATGACCGAATCTTTGCTTCGAAGTCAGCTTGATGTACAAACAGTGTTGGATTCATAAATTTTCAAACTACTTATTACCTAAATATTTTGGTGTATAAAGCCATATTTGTTATGTGATTGAATCAGTTATAATAACTATAAGTGCACGACCGCGTTGAAGCGGTGACAAATACGGGTCGATCCACAGGGAGATGTGTCAACTCTGGTTTTTTCGAAGGCGAGTGGGAAAAGATAGGAAGAAATTGTGATTACATTAAACTACACTAAACTAGTAAGCAACAAAGAAGAAAATGAAAGCACGAGAGGAACTAAACTAAACTAAGCAACTACTAATAAGAAAAATGAAATTCAGGAATGGAAACCCCTAAGGGATGGAGTGTGTGTACACATGAAATAAGAGATGATGAATGCATTCAATAAACACAAGTGTAGGTAGTGTTTGTTATGCATAAGAAGTACCTCATGAGAAGACCTATCATCTAAATCACTAACCTAGGTGATTAATATGAGCATGACAATTTTTTTATTAAGAACCTAAACAAGCATGGAATGTACCTAAATATTATGGCAGAAACCATCAAGTTAAATATTCTCTTTAATTCAAACAAACATACTTACATTTCTCACATACAACAACATATAACATTCATTCCATACTACATGACATGTATAAACATCAACTTCACCCCCAAAGTGGGATGAAACTACTCACTACTCATTAAAAGAAGACAAAACGAAATTAAGATAGGGAAGGAAGACATGCTAATTACTTCTACTAAGATTAAGACAAACAAAACAAGCTAAACAAACAAACAATAAAACAAAGACAACATTAAAATAAACCATGAAGAATTATTTTATTTACATGACTCACATTACAAGTGACATTCTTCTCCACCTTGAGTTTTGCTCGAAGACTTACTGCAAGTAGAGACAATACCACCAAGCAATGAGTAGATCACAAGGGAAGATGAAGAGTTCTATTTATAGTCATAGAAAAAGGTAATCTGGGACAATTACCCGATGTGAGATGATTGACATCATTGTTGGCTTTTTGGCCTTAATCTATGTTTTGATGATTTAATTAACCTAATCTTAATTATGATGATGTAGAGTAGCACACATATTGCATTGCATGTATATTGTATTGTGCTAACCTCTACAGGTGATCAAGACTCAAGAAGGAAGGAAATCAAGTCAAGATTTGTAATAAAGCTAAATGAAGACTTGTAATCTTGATTTTATTTTGAGTCTTAGGAACATGTGTAAATTGAGCATACAAGAGTTAAAAACATATCACATACACAATAGGTTCCCTATAGAAGTCACACACGAAATTTCACATTATTTGGACTTCATTAGATCACCCAAACCTTAGTCGGAAATCACTTATAAACTTAAACCCAGATTTCCTGTGTGAACCGGTCGACCGAACCAGTTCTCAGTTCGACCGGTTTATAACAGACTCTCCACAGTGATTTTACCGAACTCTACCGGTCGACCGGTCCTACCTTTTCGGTCGACCGATCCCGGATTTTAATATGACCGTTTTTCTTGTCGTATTCCTATAACGGTCGTATTCGTATAAAACAAAACTTAACCCCAAAATACATTCGGTAACCGGTCGAACGACGACCTTGATTCGGTCGACCGGTTGAACATATTTTCAGAAACCAAATTCCCTGCTATCGGTCGACACATTTCTCGTTCGACCGATTGACCTTTGTCTCAACCGAATCCCCTTATCGGTCGACCGCCCCATACTTTGGTTCGACCGATTCACTTAAGTAGAGTTAAGTTCTAGCTCGTTTGTCCGACCGAATATTCTTTTGTTCGACCGTTCTCTTTGAAATCATGTTAACGGTCGACCGGTGTACTAGTTTCGGTCGACCGGTTCTGGACAGATTTGCAGCCCGATTTTCTGCTTTGTGTATCTTGCACAAAACCCAATCAAATCTATCCCCAACGGCTAGAATACCTTAGGAGCTTATAAATAGAGGATCAAGACTTGTTGTTAACACAACTCTCAAACTCCAATTGTCCCAATGCATTAGAGAGAAACCTCAATCCTCAAAGCTCCCAATTCTACACTCTTTAAGCCTAAACTTCACACATTTGATCATATACTCATCCTACTCAAAGTGTGCTCAATTAGAGAGTGAATCCCACTCAGTTACAAGAGTTGTCAAAAGAAGCAAGGACTTCGGTGAAAGCCCGAAGTGTCCCTCTCGGATTGTGAGAGGAAGAATTCAAGCAAGCGAGGGTTGTTCGCGTTGCTTGTGGTGTAAAGGCGTTCTCTCCCGGCCCGGAACGGGGAGTGGTTAGTGAAGACGTAGGCGGAGCTCGCGGAGTCGAGCGGAGTCTACAAGAGAGGACTAGGACCCGGGTGGGGTGCCGAACCTCTATAAAAACGCCGAGTCTCTTTGTGGTTTGCATTTTCTGTTAATTTCCCTACTTGTTTTTAAATTTGTTTCCGCTGCATTTATTGTTTGATTAGTTAGGGATTAGCTTAATAGTGATTAGTGGACCCATAACCCACACGATCCTACATTTGGTATCAGAGCCTTGTTAGCTAAATTTCATTACTTTACCGTAATTTTAGCATGGCTTCAACATCTAATCACTTAGAGGGTTTATGCACCACAAGGCCTCCTTTGCTTAATGGGTCAAATTATGATTATTGGAAAAATAGAATGAAAATCTTTTTAATATCAAATGACCTTAAGTATTGGAAGTTTATTCAAAATCCATACATACCCCCAAATGAAGATGATTTAGATTCTCTATCTAGGGCTCAAATGAAAGAAATTGAAATGAATTCAAAAATTATGAATATTCTTTATTGTGGCCTTAATGAGGGAGAATACAATAGAATTAGGGGATGTGAAAGTGCAAATGAAATATGGCATAGGTTACAAATGCATCATGAGGGTGATAGCAAAACCAAAGAAACTAGGATAAGTCTCCTCATGCATAAATATGAAATATTTTCTATGCAAATCGGTGAGAACATAAGCGACATGAACACTCGCTTCACCGATATCACTAACTCTCTTTTGATTCTTGGAAGAAGGATAAATGAAGGAGAGATGACTCGAAAATTCCTCCGGTCATTGAGCAACGATTGGGAAGACAAGGTCGTGGCAATTGAAGAATCGCACGATCTTTCAAAATTGAAGATGGAGGAACTCATTGGAAATCTCATGGCCTATGAGCTCCAATTGAGTCATCGAAGAGAGAAGGAAGCTTCAAAGAAAAACTCCGTGGTGGCATTGCATGCAAATTTTGATAAGCCAAGGAGGGTGGAAGAAGAGGACATTGAGGTCCTTGCCCAAGACTTCTTCAAATACCTCAAGAGAGATAAGAATGAAAGAAGAGGTAGAAGAAGTGAGAAAAGAGAAAAAGAAAAAGAGAGGGAGGAGAGTGAAAATGAGAGAAGAGAAGGGGAGAAGAAAAAGGAGAGAAGGGAGAGGAGAAAAGAAAAGGAGAAGAGCAAGAGAAGAGAAAGGAAGGAGGAAGCACACAAGGCTACATGGGATGATTCTTCATCACCATCATCATCGTCTTCTTCCTTGCAAAGTAGAAGAGAAGTGGCTCACTCATGCTTCATGGCTATTGAAGATCAAAGTGAGGTAGATTCTAACTCTTGTTCTAGTAATTCATGCTCAACTAAGTCCTATTATAGTGATAGCTCTAATTCTAATGCTAATGATGAATCATATACACATGATGAGCTACAAAATGCATTTCATGATTTAGTTAAACAATATGAGATCATTTGTGAAAAGAACAAAAATGCTAGAAAAACTATAAATGATCTCAAATGCCAAATTGAATTAATCATGAATGAAAAGAATGAGGTGATTGCTAGACTTGAATCAAATGAATCATCACTTGCTAGTCTAAGTAAAACACCCATTGTTGATGAACATGTAGATCTTAAAGTTTCAAATATGCAATTAAGAAAAGATCTAGAAATGTTCACTAAAGGAACAAAAATGCTTGATATGCTTTTAGGTAGTCAAAGACAATCCTTAGCTAAACATGGTTTAGGATACAATGTTCAATTGAAAAACCATGTATCTCATACTACATTAAATGGCAAGCATTTATTTGTTAAGTCTACTTCCTCAAGTGTGTGGGCTCCCAAAACCAAAATGGTGTGGATTCCCAAAGCTAACACTCAAGGACCCAAAGTTGTTTGGGTACCTAAATCTACTCTTGTAGGAGCTTGAGGAGGAGGTTGGTGGTGACCGGGTGAGCTCAAGAGTCAAATTCAAATCCGGTTGCATCACCAAATGAGATTGGAGCTAAATTCGAATTCAACATTGGTATAAATTCCTATCTATACAATTCATGTTAAATTAGCTCTAATCTAGCTTCACATGCTTAATTGACATATCATATAATTCAATTCATTGAAAATCATTTACCCTATTCATTGCAAATCATTTATCACATCCATTGATTTTAAATGTCAATTCTAAATGGATGTTAGAATAAGGCTTAAGAAGAAACTTAATTAAACTTAAATTTCATCATACTCATTGTTTCCATTTAGCCTTATTGATAGGGGGAGCTTAAATGTTATATCTTTTATTAGAGTAATGAAGTGCAAAATTTAGGGGGAGCAACTTCATTACAAGACATCCAAATTCTATGCTTAAAGTCTTAAATAATTATTATTTTTGATGGATGTCAAAGGGGGAGAGATAATTAAGGGGGTAACTTGGAATTTGGCATAAAATTGATCAAAAACTATGCACATCCATAGGGGGAGCATTAATATGCATAGTTTACATATACAAATTCCATGTATTTTAGATAGAATTAAGATATAGGTTGCCATCATCAAAAAGGGGGAGATTGTTGGCTTTTTGGCCTTAATCTATGTTTTAATGATTTAATTAACCTAATCTTAATTATGATGATGTAGAGTAGCACACATATTGCATTGCATGTATATTGTATTGTGCTAACCTCTACAGGTGATCAAGACTCAAGAAGGAAGGAAATCAAGTCAAGATTTGTAATAAAGCTAAATGAAGACTTGTAATCTTGATTTTATTTTGAGTCTTAGGAACATGTGTAAATTGAGCATACAAGAGTTAAAAACATATCACATACACAATAGGTTCCCTATAGAAGTCACACACGAAATTTCACATTATTTGGACTTCATTAGATCACCCAAACCTTAGTCGGAAATCACTTATAAACTTAAACCCAGATTTCCTGTGTGAACCGGTCGACCGAACCAGTTCTCAGTTCGACCGGTTTATAACAGACTCTCCACAGTGATTTTACCGAACTCTACCGGTCGACCGGTCCTACCTTTTCGGTCGACCGATCCCGGATTTTAATATGACCGTTTTTCTTGTCGTATTCCTATAACGGTCGTATTCGTATAAAACAAAACTTAACCCCAAAATACATTCGGTAACCGGTCGAACGACGACCTTGATTCGGTCGACCGGTTGAACATATTTTCAGAAACCAAATTCCCTGCTATCGGTCGACACATTTCTCGTTCGACCGATTGACCTTTGTCTCAACCGAATCCCCTTATCGGTCGACCGCCCCATACTTTGGTTCGACCGATTCACTTAAGTAGAGTTAAGTTCTAGCTCGTTTGTCTGACCGAATATTCTTTTGTTCGACCGTTCTCTTTGAAATCATGTTAACGGTCGACCGGTGTACTAGTTTCGGTCGACCGGTTCTGGACAGATTTGCAGCCCGATTTTCTGCTTTGTGTATCTTGCACAAAACCCAATCAAATCTATCCCCAACGGCTAGAATACCTTAGGAGCTTATAAATAGAGGATCAAGACTTGTTGTTAACACAACTCTCGAACTCCAATTGTCCCAATGCATTAGAGAGAAACCTCAATCCTCAAAGCTCCCAATTCTACACTCTTTAAGCCTAAACTTCACACATTTGATCATATACTCATCCTACTCAAAGTGTGCTCAATTAGAGAGTGAATCCCACTCAGTTACAAGAGTTGTCAAAAGAAGCAAGGACTTCGGTGAAAGCCCGAAGTGTCCCTCTCGGATTGTGAGAGGAAGAATTCAAGCAAGCGAGGGTTGTTCGCGTTGCTTGTGGTGTAAAGGCGTTCTCTCCCGGCCCGGAACGGGGAGTGGTTAGTGAAGACGTAGGCGGAGCTCGCGGAGTCGAGCGGAGTCTACAAGAGAGGACTAGGACCCGGGTGGGGTGCCGAACCTCTATAAAAACGCCGAGTCTCTTTGTGGTTTGCATTTTCTGTTAATTTCCCTACTTGTTTTTAAATTTGTTTCCGCTGCATTTATTGTTTGATTAGTTAGGGATTAGCTTAATAGTGATTAGTGGACCCATAACCCACACGATCCTACAATCATTTCATCATTATATTTGTATCTTATATCCATTATCATACACCTAAGCAATGCTACGTTACGAGTTTTATGTTTAGTTTTCAGGAATAAAGAGGTTTGAATAGAAGAGCCATGAAAGGACCTAAAAGCAGGAAAAAAGACTTAATTGTGAGACCTGGGGACTAAGATGCAAGGGAGAAGGACCTGATCGTAAGACCAAAGGACCTAAGAGCAAACCAGGAAACTCCACACCATCATTGGGAGTATTTTGCCAATTCGATTCGGGTCGGAGCTCCAACAAACCAACCAGATGCATCCAAGACCAAGACACACAACAAGGAAGGCCCACAAACAAATCCAGACGGATCTGGATCATATAGGCCGCCAATTGGCGGTCTGGATTGACCCAGATCCACTTAATTTTCCCCTGGTCTTGTATTAATATGTGCTTAGTCTATTTTTGGTATTGGTTTAGTCCCACATCGGGGGATTGTCCCGGATTAGCTTTTTCCATGCTTATAAATAGAACTCTTCACCTCCCATTGTATCCATCTCTCTCTTTGTTGGCCACCTTCCCTACTAAGAGTGAAGTCTTGAAGCAAAACTCTCGTGGAGGAAGAGCTATTTGTAATTGAGTGAGTTAATAATAGAAGTTTTCCTTTAATTGTGTTGTTTCTCTCTAAGTTTAATTTCCTTCCATATGCATGTTTGTTTGTTTGTTTGTTTTGTTTTATGCTTCTTTAATATTTCTTGCTTGATTAGTATAACTTTCATTTCAGTATTATGCTTTCTTTTGTTAATATAGTTAGTGTAATGAGTAGTGAGTAGTTTCATCCCCATTTGGGGGGTGGAGAAATATGTGATATAATCATGTAGTGTATTAAATGTGTGCTATTTTTATCCCTTGAGCTTTATATGATTTCCATAACCATCTAATGGGTCTCCACTCTTATCTTTGATATGCTAATGCTCTTGAATGAAGCTTAGCTTATGCTTTGATTAGTGAACCTATTTTATGGGGAATGATAAGGTTAGGATATGGATGAAGTTAATATTGGAAACACAAGTTGTAGTGTATGAGCTCTTGTTGCCTTTACCTTAGCTAATGTCTTGTATGTTTTAATGATGTAGTCTTATCTTAATTCATGTGGAGGCATAGTAGGGTCTAGTCTTTATACTTGAGTTCATGTAGCTTCATTCCAACTATTGTCTTGTATGTTTTAATGATGTAGTGAAATCTTAATTCATGTGGAGGGAAAGTTGGATGTAGTTTTATGATTTCATGCACTACATGTTGCGAGGAGCTTAATTACACACACACACCACACACACATCTTTATGTTCACATCATTTCTCTACCCCCTTTGGGGTTTAGTTTTATCGTTTCTTCTCCATTTCATTTCAGCTTCGTAGTTTAGATTAGTGTAAGACATCTTTCTCCCTTTCTTTACCTCTCGCCTTTGCATAAATCAAGTGTCGACACACCTCCCAGTGGACGACCCGTATTTGCCATCGCTTCAACGCGGCCGTGCACTTGCGGTTAAATATAAAACGATCAATCAAGTTTTTGGCGCCGTTGCCGGGGAGGTGGTCTGTCCAGACCTTGGTTTGGACGATTCGAGGGGTTTTTAATTTTTTGTTTTCAGTTTTTCTTAGTTTCAGGGAACCACAAGATCAAGGGGAGGCTACTGGAGCAGTTTGAGGAAGAGAAGACTTAAACAGACCGCCAATCAGCGGTTGAAGACCGCCAATTGGCGGCCTGGTGAGAGTTTCTTGCCTTGTAATTTTTTCTGGTAGTTAGTGTTACAATTTTTGTTATCTGGGAGCCCTATTTTGCATGTTGTGACTTCTGGTTTGCTCCCAGATCATTAATCACTCCCCCTTTAATCAACTTGGACCATAAAACTCAAAGCAAAAGATTAGACTTCTTACCATCTAGGTCATGCACCATTGGTAGACCTTGCATGCATTTGTCTTTTCTTTGCTTTACATTTTGTCGTTGATTGCTGGCGTGAGGTACGTGCACCCACATCCCTCATTCATGCATGTTTATTTCATGCATTAGTTAGTAAGGTGCATCGGGACAAGAGTGAGAGAGCGTTTGATTGGAGCGATTGATTGCTAGATCTAGGATCAAATCGCTACTAAGGAGGGGATGTCCCATAAAAGATAAGGTGGGGGATTTCATCACCCTTTCCTTGGCCCCAAAAACCACTCTTAATAAAGCCTTAACTAAAAGCAAGTAGACATTGGCCCTAGGATTGCGGGCGCACTAGGAGCATAATCTAGTTGAGACCGTCATGACCTTATCGGCGTTGCCTACCTTGTCGATAGTAGGAGGTACTGGATCTCCAGATCTAGTATCACTTGCTGGGCATTGTGGTCCTCGTTGTAGGGAGGTGAGACGTGTCGAGGCTAGTGACCTCGAAGTTGGGCGTCGTCTAGCCTAAGGACCCATTGCCTTACATTGTTTGAGCCGTGCTTGCTAGTTAGGCTTCTTCCTGATTCCACTACCCTCGCTAGCTCTAGGGATTCTTCCCTCCTCACCTGAGTCCTCTCCTCATCTATTCTCTACGTTTAGTCTCCTCCTCTTGTACACCTTCTGTTGTGTGTTTGTTAGAGTCGAGTCGAGCATTTTATGCGAGGTTGGGCTCGTTCTGGTGAGAGCGCTCGACTCGAGAGAGTGCATTCTGCTGAGATGGACGGTCTTGGTGATCGACCATCTTGGCCTCGTGCTCCTTTGGAGCAAGAGGCCGAGTCGTCTCGCGGTGGTGAAGGAGACCGGGTGCCATACATGGAATACCTCGGTCCACTTCCGCCACCACGTAGACCTCCTTCTCCTCCTCCTCTGACTCGAGAGGAAGGGAGATTCGGTCAGGATCGAGTTCTAGGTGCACCACCACCTTTAGCTCGACATGATAGACCAATGACTTTGTGGGAGCGGACCCATCCTGTTCGGGCCGCGCAGCCTTCTTGCATAGTTGTTCCCCCTGCTCGCGGGAACAACTATGAGCTGAAACCTCAGTATGTGAGCATGCTTCCAACCTTTACTGCCAATAAGGAGGATCCGTATATTTTTATACGCGAATTCGAGGAAGTATGCTCCATGTTCAAGCTTCAACAGCTTGACGAGGATTCGGTCCGGTTGAGGATGATTTCTTTCGCATTGAAGGATAATGCGAAGAAATGGATGTATAGCCTCCCGGCGAGCTCGATTCGGTCATGGGATGACTTTGTAACCGTCTTTCTGAAGAGATTTTTCCCTCAAAGGAAAACTCAACAGATACGGCACCAGATACATCAAATGTATCAGACCGAGACCGAATCGTTTCATGGTTTCTTTGAGAGGTTCAAGGACCTTCTCCAGCAGTGCCCTCATCATGGGATTGAGCTTTGGCAGTTGTGCCAAATTGTTTATGAGGACATCAACTACAACACCCGCACATTGTTGGAGTCAATGTGTCAGGGTGACTTCCAAATGAAACCCATCGAGGTGGCATGGGACACTTTTGAGGCTATGGCTGAGCGTAGCTTCGAGTGGGACACCATGAGAGAGCCGCCAGCCGCCAGGTCTTCTGGTCGAGCTGGATCATATCATGTTGAGTCAACTATCGCGTCTGAGGCGAAAATGGCTGCTCTCATGCGTAGGATTGAGAGTTTGGAGATGGACCGAGCTCCTGTAGCTCAGGTCGCTACTCCCGGGTGTGGTAGGTGTGGACTTATGGGCCATGATGACTTGGAATGCGCTTACGCTCCAAGGGATACTTAGCATGCAAATGTGATGTATCAACAGCGGCCCCGTAACGACTCGTACAGTCACTCCTACAACCCGGGATTGCGTAACCATCCTAACTTCTCTTGGGGGCCTAGTGGAGGTCACGGTCAGAGCTCGCACGCTCAACCTCAACCTCCACCCTATCAACCTCTACGCCCATCGACGACCTACCAACCCCCACATCAAATGTCTCAACACCAAAATTACCAACCTGATCATGCCTCATCGTCGGGTTATTCCAACCAGACTCCACCACCTCAGTGGGTTGATCCCAAGGACCCTTCTAGTGATCCAACCCTTCAAGCGTTCATGCAGAGCATGCAAAATACAGTCAAGGCTTTGGAAATACAAGTTAGCCAATTGGCTCATCAATTCCATGAACGCGAGAAGGGTCAGTTCCCGAGTCAACCTGGGGTTAATCCCAGGGGTCAGCCTGCTAATACCAGGAAAAATGTACACAATGTTGAAAGTGACCCTTCCCAACATGCTAATGTTGTTCATACCTTGAGATCGGGAAGGGTCGTTGACAATAATGTGAAAATGCCGGAAACCAACCCTGTTGGCGAGACTTCCGAGGAGAGTCTTGAGCCTGTCAAGGAACCTAATCCTGAGACTCCTCCTCGTGATGCTTATGTCCCCAAGGCACCATTCCCTCATCGGTTGACTAAAAAACGTGACGAGCATTGGGATAAGATCGTTGAGGTACTTAGGCAAGTAAAGGTGAACATCCCGTTGTTGGACATTGTTCAACAAATGCCACCGTATGCCAAGTTCCTCAATGACCTTTGCACCACCAAGAGAAAAACAAATGTGCCCAAAAAGGCCTTTTTGGCCGCCAATGTGAGTTCCATATTGACACAACCCATGAATGTCAAGTACAAGGACCCAAGTTGTCCAACTGTCTCTTGCATGATTGGGAATGTGACAATCTCTCAAGCTTTATTGGATTTGGGGGCATCTGTGAATCTCCTTCCTTACTCAGTCTATGTCAACCTTGGAATAGGCGATCTTAAACCAACGAGGACAACCCTCCAGTTGGCTGATAGATCCGTCAAAATTCCACGAGGGAGTGTGGAGGATGTCCTTATTAAAGTGGGTGAGTTCGTATTTCCAGTTGATTTCATCATCTTGGATACCGAACCCGTGTCCAACCCACAAGGACAGATTCCTGTGATCCATGGGAGGCCATTTCTTGCGACATCTAATGCTTTGATCAATTGTCGCAATGGCTTGATGAGGTTGTCTTTTGGAAACCTCACGGTGGATTTCAACATCTTCACTCTTGGTAAGCAACCTGGGCTCTTCGACGACACTGTCGGAGCCAATTTCATGCAGGACATGGATGAGCCTGATTCATTAGGCATGTTCGACTCACATTGACATATTATTGAGGTGCCTAATGATCAGGTTGCGAGTGAAGAGGATCTTGAGGAATCCGCCAGCATATCTCTGGACGAGGAGGCACATCTGGGTGCTTGCTCCTCTTACCCCGTGGCCCTTGAGCCACTTGAAAGTAACTCTGAATCCGACAAGGACCCACCTCTGGTCGAGCTTAAACCGCTCCCCGATAACCTAAAGTACATCTTTTTAGGGGATAATGAGACCTTGCCACTCATTATTGCTTCTGATCTTGAAAAAGATCAAGAGGTTGCCCTCAAAAGAGTACTTTTTGAAAACAAAGAGGCAATCGGGTGATCCTTGAAGGATATCAAGGGAATTAGCCCTGGTATAGTTCAGCATCGGATCCACATGGAAGAGGATTCTCGGCCCCGCAGGGACCAACAACGTAGATTGAATCCTGTACTGAAAGAAGCCGTCCGAAAGGAGGTTCTTAAGTGCTTGGATCATGGTATAATCTATCCTATCTCTGATAGTTCGTGGGTGAGTCCTGTCCATGTGGTTCCCAAGAAGTCATGCGTGACGGTTGTGGAGAATGAGCATAATGACCTTATCCCGACACGCCTGCAAACTGGCTGGCGAGTTTGCGTGGATTATCGCAAGCTCAATGCGGCAACGAGGAAAGATCATTTCCCGTTGCCATTCATTGATCAGATGTTGGAAAGGTTGGCCGGACATGGGTACTATTGTTTTCTTGATGGATACTCCGGTTACAACCAAATTCCCATCGCCCCCGAGGACCAAGAGAAAACCACATTAACTTGTCCCTTTGGCACGTTTGCCTACCGTCGCATGCCCTTTGGGTTATGCAATGCGCCGACAACGTTTCAGAGGTGTATGATCAGAATCTTCTCCGATATGGTTGAGCGTTTCCTTGAGATCTTCATGGACGACTTTTCCATATTTGGCGCTTCCTTTGATGAGTGCCTTCATCACTTGAGCCTTGTCCTCAAGCGATGCCGTGAGAAGAACCTCGCTCTCAATTGGGAGAAATGTCACTTCATGGTGAAGCGAGGGATTGTACTTGGACATGTGGTCTCAAGTAGGGGAATTGAGGTCGATCCCGCCAAAGTGGGTATCATTGCTAATCTCCCACCACCACGTAATGTGAAGGATATCCATGCCTTTTTGGGGCATGCTGGATTCTATCGGCGGTTCATTCGGGATTTTAGCAAAATTGCTCGACCTCTCACCGCCTTGTTGGCTAAGGATGCCATTTTTGAGTTCACACCGGATTGCCACCGTGCCTTTTTGACCTTGATGAAAGAGTTGACTTAAGCTCCCATAATTAAGGCACCGGTGTGGACTGAACGCTTTGAGTTAATGTGTGATGCATCTGACTTTGCTGTGGGAGCAGTGCTTGGGCAACGATTGGACAAATTGCCTCATGTGATCTACTATGCCAGTAGAACACTCAATGATGCCCAATTGAAGTACACTGTGACCGAGAAGGAATTCTTAGCGATCATATTTGCTTTGGAGAAATTCCGGTCGTACTTGATTGGCTCCTACGTGATTATCTATTCTGATCACACAGCCATCAAGCACCTCATGGCGAAGAAAGATGCAAAATCCCGACTCTTGAGATGGATCTTGTTGTTACAAGAATTCGATCTCGAGATTCGGGACAAAAAAGGGTGTGAAAACATTGTAGCTGACCACTTGTCTCGTCTAGAGACGACCAACCCACAGGACCAAATCATTGACGATAAATTTCCTGACGAGCAGTTGTTCACGATCGAAGATAACCCTTGGTTTGCCGACATCGTGAACTACCTCGTGACCGAGCAACTTCCTGTGGGTTGGTCAAAATCTGACCAATCCAAATTTAGATCTTATGTCAGATTCTTCCACTGGGACGAGCCCTACCTATTCAAATACTTCTCTGACCAAATTTTCAGGCGGTGCATCCCAGATACCGAGTTCCAAAGTGTACTCCACTTCTCCCATTCCAAGGCATGTGGAGGACACTTTGGAGCAAAGAAAACTGCTGCCAAGGTGCTCCAATCTGGATTCTACTGACCCTCTCTTTTCAGGGATGCTTACGACTTTTGTAAGCAATGTGATAGGTGTCAGCACCTTGGCAGGATTGGTCGACGTGACATGATGCCTTTGCAAAATGTCCTTGTTGTCGACATCTTCGATGTGTGGGGCATCGATTTCATAGGTCCCTTCCCGAACTCGTTCGGGAATGTTTACATTCTGGTGGCCGTTGACTATGTGTCTAAGTGGGTTGAGGCTATACCCACAAAGACCAATGACAACAAGGTGGTCACCAAATTTTTGAGGGACATTTTTGCGCGATTTGGTACTCCTCGTACCATAATCAGCAATAGGGGTACCCACTTCTGTAATCGCTCCTTTGAAGCGCTTATGAGGAAGTCTTCGATCACCCACAAGCTTGCGACCCCATACCATCAGCAAACTAGTGGGCAGGTGAAATCTCTAACCGTCAATTAAAGCAAATTCTTGAGAAGACGGTTAGTTCCTCGAGGAAGGATTGGTCTACCAAGTTGAATGACGCGTTGTGGGCTTTCCGCACCGCGTACAAGACGAATTTGGGTATGTCCCCATATCGGGTAGTGTACGGCAAGGCTTGCCACCTACCCGTCGAGCTTGAGCATCGTGCTTTCTGGGCGATAAAGAACCTGAATATGGATCTTGATCAAGCGGGAGTACAACGTAAGCTCGACATTGTGGAATTAGAAGAGCTACGCAATGATGCGTACGAGAACGCCAAAATTCATAAGTCCCGAGCCAAGTTGTTTCACGATCGCATGATTATGCGAAAAGTGTTTATGGCCGGGCAGAAGGTGTTGCTCTACAATTCCCGGCTTCATCTGTTTGCGGGTAAGCTCCGCAGTCGCTGGTCTGGCCCGTTTATTGTCCAAACCGTCTATCCTCATGGAGCGGTTGAGATTGTGAACCCAGGGAATGGGGGCGTGTTCAAAGTTAATGGACAACGCCTCAAACCCTACTTGGAGGGGGCACCAGCCGAAGTCGAGGAGGTCATGTTCCTTCATGAACCTCCTTCGCACTCAACCATTCATGCTCCTACATGAGTGGTTGAGCTTTCATGTGTATATATGTTAAAAAATCCTTCAGTGAGCATCGATTGTAGTGGACCCCAACCCTTGAGTATTTGCGCCCTATTTCTTTCACGTATTTGTATCCCTTCTTTAGCATCTCACAGGTTTTGAGGGAAGTTGGGTTGTGTCCATCAACATAGCCATGAACTTCCTTGTGTACTTCACGTTGGTGAGATCTATTCTGTTTCATGCATACATCCATGTAGTATTTTGCTCACATTCATTGAGGATAATGCATGAAGGACTTTTCCTTTGTTTTGTGTGCATTGTTAGGGTCATGTTAGTGTGTTGCATTTAATATCGATATATCTGCTTGCCATGATCCTTGGGTGACTTGTTTTCTTTTGCTTGCCTAGTGCTTCAAATTTTTCATTTCTTTAAAAATCTTCATGTGTTTGCGAAAGAAAATGTTTTGCGGGTTTTGCGTGTGTTTCGCATATGCAAAACCGTTGAGAGGCAAAGTAAAAAGAAAGCTCCCAAAATTGTCTTGAACTTGATGCATTAGGATATCTAGTACGTGGCTTTAGGATTTATGGAGTCGTTAGGATGCACTCCAGTTTTCCTTTTGGGGGGCGAGTAATCATAGGGTTTCAGTGCTCAAACATTCAAAGAAGTCCACCCTGAACCTAGTGAGTCAATAATTCGTGTTGGTTAATTTAGGAAGTTTGTTGTAGTCAAGGACCCTCTTAATCTTGTTGTGAGACATTAGTGTAGGGGTTTTGGTTCATGTATAGATAAGAAATAAGTGAGTAGATGTTCTCTCTTCTCGCACGGCTCCTATCACTCGGGAAAGTAGGTCTGAGGGGACTTTGTGCCTGGTGCTTTCGAGTCATCTGACTTGGGATGCGCCGACCGAACTCCCGTTACACGGGTGGTAGGGATTGCCCTATGTGGAGATTTGGGGAAAGGTGTACGTGATAGTGTAAGTCCTCATGGGCAATGATGCACGAAACCTAACCCTGGGAGAATGAAGCTCCAACTAATAAAAAGAAAAAAAATGTGAAAAGAAACAAAAAGAAGAAAAAAATGCAAATAAGAACCTTAATGGACCTTACACTTTGTATCATTTGAGGATCTTGAGGTTGTCCATGTCTTTCACTTAATTCCTTATTTAACTTGCACGAATGGTTCATTAGGTGAGTTGTGTGGACTGATTACCTATATAGAGTCGGCCCGTAGGATTACCGCGTCCCATGATCGACAACATATGTCCAACGAGTCGAGTGTCTAGATTGAATAATGCATCTTGTTCGGATTTTGTGGGTGTATCCGCTGAAAACCCTCAAGAGACAACACTCCTCATCCTTGGCAACAAGGAGGTTTAACGGCTTGTTGCACGTGCTAAGTGCAACCGTGATTCCTACGAAAGTGAGTTAGGATTTCTTGTTTTCGTTTGCTTTTCTCTTTCTTTGTTTTGCTCGAGACTAGCAAAAACTTAGGTGTGGGGGTATTTGATTGACATCATTTCATGCTTATATTTGTATCTTATATCCATTATCTTACACCTAAGAAATGCTACGTGACGAGTTTTATGTTTAGTTTTCAGGAATAAAGAGGTTTGAAGAGAAGAGCCATGAAAGGATCCAAAAGCAGGAAAAAGGACTTAATTGTGAGACATGGGGACTAAGATGCAAGGGAGAAGGACCTGATCGTAAGACCAAAGGACCTAAGAGCAAACCAGGAAACTCCACACCATCATGGGGAGTATTTTGCCAATTCGATTCGGGTCGGAGCTCCAACAAACCAACCAGATGCATCCAAGACCAAGACACACAACAAGGAAGGCCCACAAACAAATCCAGACGGATCTGGATCATATAGGCCGCCAATTGGCGGTCTGGATTGGCCCAGATCCACTTAATTTTCTCCTGGACTTGTATTAATGTGTGCTTAGTCTATTTTTGGTATTGGTTTAGTCCCACATCGGGGGATTGTCCCGGATTAGCTTTTTCCATGCTTATAAATAGAACTCTTCACCTCCCATTGTATCCATCTCTCTCTTTGGTGGCCACCTTCCCTACTAAGAGTGAAGCCTTGAAGCAAAACTCTGGTGGAGGAAGAGCTACTTGTAATTGAGTGAGTTAATAATAGAAGTTTTCCTTTAATTGTGTTGTTTCTCTCTTAGTTTAATTTCCTTCCATATGCATGTTTGTTTGTTTGTTTGTTTGTTTTGTTTTATGCTTCTTTAATATTTCTTGCTTGATTAGTATAACTTTCATTTCAGTATTATGCTTTCTTTTGTTAATATAGTTAGTGTAATGAGTAGTGAGTAGTTTCATCCCCATTTGGGGGGTGGAGAAATATGTGATATAATCATGTAGTGTATTAAGTGTGTGTTATTTTTATCCCTTGAGCTTTATATGATTTCCATAACCATCTGATGGGTCTCCACTCTTATCTTTGATATACTAATGCTCTTGAATGAAGCTTAGCTTATGCTTTGATTAGTGAACCTATTTTATGGGGAATGATAATGTTAGGATATGGATGAAGTTAATATTTGAAACACAAGTTGTAGTGTATGAGCTCTTGTTGCCTTTACCTTAGCTAATGTCTTGTATGTTTTAATGATGTAGTCTTATCTTAATTCATGTGGAGGCATAGTAGGGTCTAGTCTTTATACTTGAGTTCATGTAGCTTCATTCCAACTATTGTCTTGTATGTTTTAATGATGTAGTGAAATCTTAATTCATGTGGAGGGAAAGTTGGATGTAGTTTTATGATTTCATGCACTACATGTTGTGAGGAGCTTAATTACACACACACCACACACATCTTTATGTTCACATCATTTCTCTACCCCCTTTGGGGTTTAGTTTTATCGTTTCTTCTCCATTTCATTTCAGCTTTGTAGTTTAGATTAGTGTAAGACATCTTTCTCCCTTTCTTACCTCTCGCCTTCGCATAAACCAAGTGTCGACACACCTCCCAGTGGACGACCCGTATTTGCCACCGCTTCAGCGCGGTCGTGCACTTGCGGTTAAATATAAAACGATCAATCATGAGACTAATGCAACACCAGAAATAGACATAAAACACCCTAATACATGATCTGCCCGAAGCATGTCTGTTGTGCCCAAGTCGGTTGTTGGAGTTTAAGACCGACTCGAATTGTCAAAATATTCCTCATGATGGTGTGGAGTTTCTAGATTTGCTCATTGGTCCTTTGGGCTTACATTCGGATCATTCTCTCTTACATCTCAGTCCCCAAGTCTTACGACTCCGTCCTTTTTCTTGCTTTTAGGTCATTTTATGCATCTTCTCCTCAAACCTATTTATTCCTGAAACTCAAACATAAAACTCGTTACGTAACATTGTTTAGGTTCAAGATAATGGATATAAAACACAAATGAATGCATGAAATGATGTCAATCATTATGTAATAGAGGTTCAACTAAGATACAAAAATGAACAAGTTATTGAGTTCCGTAGAACTTGTGACTAGAAATTAAAAAAGACCACAAATTAAGATTCAAAATTCTATCATTTGGAATGTACCTAATGTCTAAATGATTCCCCAATTTATCTTAGTTTGTTTGTAAAGTTTACTTTCTCATATATATACACCAAGAAAAACAAAACTTGAGCAAAGTGTTGACAGGACTTATAAGCACATCATCTAATTCCACATATTGTGGGAATAAACTGACATAATAGATCCTAACAGTCATCCCAATAAAATGAGTTATTCCACATCATATGATAACAAAAAAAGAACATCAATGCCATCCACTTTTACCGTCTGAAGCACAACCAAACCATCAAACTAACTTTCCAAAGTCATCCAAACATTTCAACCTTCAAAATTCTAGCACACAACTCCATTGGCATCACTACTTACAGAGCACGAACAACATACCAGAAGCAAGAAAGGTGAACCAACCAGCAAGAAAGTGGCAAACACGTAGATCCTCTGATCACAACAACAACAAAAAACATCAAACAACAGAGCAAGAGAAACAACTTTGCACGTGGGGTGGGGGGATCAGCATTACCGACAGAAGTGAGAACAAGCACAAGCCGTCGACGAGGAGGAGACAACGACAAAGGAGGTGTTAGGGTTTTGGAGGTAGGGTTTGATTTGGGTGTGAGGTGAGGGTTTGGGGTTTGGGAGAATTGGGTATTTGGGGTTGGTTTGTTAAATGAGTTATTGAGTTTGGTAAATGGATAATGAGTTTTGTAAATGGGTTGCTAATTATAAAATTTGATAGAGTAATAGGTCTCGAGCGATAATCGAGCGAGCATCGAGTGAGCGGGGTCTGCTTGTGCTCAGCTCGTTTAGCTTGTCGAGCAGTTTTGTTTGCTCATGCTCAGCTTGTTACCAACCGATTCAAGCCATGATACGAGTAAAATCAAGCTAACATTGAGACATATACCGATCCTGAGCAGAACTTGAAGTCCTAACTAGAACTGATAAAAAAAGAACTAGAGACTGAGTGTGTGGTGGGAGTGTCTTTGGTGTTGAGAACAATGGAACGGCAACAATGGTGGAACATGTGCATAGTGGTTGTGTTGGTTTCGGCAATGTAGGTGCCGTTTCTTTTTTGGTTAAATAACGCCTTGCAGGGCAACAATATTTTGGAAGCATTACTTATTTTTTAGTTAAATCTCAAATATGTAATACCATTTTTTCTAGAAACAACATTTTAAAAATGAATTGTTCTGGTTAATTCAAGGATAAGGATCTAGTAATTGCATAATGATAGGGTATACATATCGATTATCAAGTTCATTACAATAAAAAAGTCCAATTCACAAATCCATGCAGGCAAAACAACAAAACAAACAATGTTAAGTACAGAGAACACCTCAACTGAGCTGCCTCTTCAAACTCTCATTTGAGAAATTATTGCCCCACGTATCGGTAGGATTAGGTGCAGGCGCTTCCGTCGAGAATAGAACGGTTGCAATGTATTTGCCGCCACACTATGATTCTGACGAACCATGAGAGCAGATCGAGACCCACAACAAGATCGCTTTCAACAAGAAACGTAAGGGGTTGTGGTGGAGAGAGTGAGATACTCATGTCTATATTGTGTGTAATTTTGGATGAGAAGCATATCCTTTTATAGTAAAATGTGGTAGAAAAAATCGAACCCATTTAAAGGAATGTGTTCTAAAACTTTTTTTTTAAATGCCTTTTAGTAGGAATTCAATGTGTTGAATATTTTGTTCCTTGATTAATGTATTTGTCATTTGGAAGAGTTAAGGAAGATGCTATTGGTCTTTAACTGTAGAGCTCTAAAAGATAATGGTTTACATAAATTAAAAGTAATTCACAATCATGGTAATTAACATGAGACATTAATTGCCGAGTTAAGATTGTCGTGTTGGTTAAGAGAGATATTGTAGCTCTACAAATATTTAACATGAATATATGAAATAGAAAATGTTTCTTTCAGATATAGAATTGACCTAACAAATGAAACATTATGGAATTGTGTTTGTGTCATTAATGTTTCATTTTGTCTTTGAATCCTAAGATATGAGACCTATATCTTTTCACATAAGGACTGAATGATTTGATTATTATCAAGAAGTATTAATGAGTATTGTGATAAAGGTATTAGTTGGTTATACAGTACTTGTAATGAAAATGTTGATATGTCAAAAGATTATCATTGCCCCTATTGACTTGAGTGATGATATTTCTCGGTCCCTTGATAAAGTGAAGTTATGATGTGCACAATGTAATTTGTGTATAGTTACATATTTATAATTAGCTTGACAGATCAAGATATGAATATAAAATACAAAGATGACAAACTTCTACTTTGTATAATATTGTTAATATCATGAAGCAAGGGATAGACGCAAGTGATATAACATATCACTAAATGGATTGTATTTGGTTCATCTGTTTGCGGGAAGCTTCACAGTCACTGGTCTGACCTTTTTATTGTGCAAACCGTATTTCCTCATAGAGCTGTTGAAATTCTGAACCAAGAGAATGGGGACGTGTTTAAAGTTAATGGACACTACCTCAAACCTTACTTGGCGGGGGCACCGACTGAAGTCGAGGAGGTCATGTTCCTTCATGAACCTCCCTCACATGTAACCATGTGATAAGTTGTGAATTCAAGTTTGTATATACTTATAAAAAACAAAGAAAGAAAAAGAAGAAGAAGAGAACAAGAAAAAGAAACAAAACGGAGGTCCTTCACGCTATTTTACACTTTCCCCCTCTAAATACACCGCAACCCTACACGTTTGATTCTACCTTAGAAACACCTCACACCTTACGGCGGCCAAACGGAAGAAAGTAGAAGACCAGAGTGCCTGCTTCGACTACCAATCAACGGTCATACACTGCCGATCAGCGGTCCATCTGGCGTCTTTGGGTCCTTGGTTGCATTGATGAGTCTTCCCTATTGCGCTGTACCTCTCTCTGCGGGATTCGGTCCATTTGACGTTCTGGGTTTAACGCATCAGTCGCCACTCTTCATGCCTCCTGCTCGTCTCCGTCGACACACACTCCGTTAAATCTCATGAAGGTAGGTGTAGGTATGGCCAACCTACATTTCATTCAAGAATTAAATTAGCCTCCCTGATTTGCGACTTCGAAGAACCCTTCTACTATCATATCGTAGCCAAAAGGTGGTCTTTTTTGTTTCTTGAGGGTGACGAAACCATATACGTGCCACCTCTCGTACAAGAGTTTTACTCTAAACTCGAGTGTTACCAGACCGCGAAACTCGAGTTTAGTGTCACCCTTAGAGAGGTGAAACACACTGTGACACCCCAATTTATGTCCAACGCGACTGGGATCCCCTTAGTCGATGATCTTGCGCCCTCCCGTGACATTAATTTTTACCGGTCCATGCTTGGGCGCGGGCAACCCATCTCATCGCATGGGGGAATACCCAATGCACACATCTACTATAATGTGCACATTGTTGCCAAGTGGGTGTGGAGGAATGTGTTGGGCCAAGAGTGGACCTCCATGTCCTTCACACCTAGTTTGCGGATCATGTATAGTCTTATGGATGGATCACGTCACTGCATTTGTCGAATGTTGTTCGATGTTCTGGTGAACGTGAAGCTTAAAGATATACATTGTTTGCCTACTCTGGCAACCAAACTCTATGGAATGCTGAACATCCGACGGTTTGAGCGCCTGTTGCAATGCAAAGGCATCGACCTCGAGGTCACGAAAATTACCACATCATATCGGCATTGCCTTCAGGAGGCATGGGTGCCTGATTACATGGAGGAGGATGTTAGATCCTGTTCACCAAACTCATCTGTGACTTGGGAACATTCTTCAACACCGACATTTCTGAGATAGCGGTTGAGCAGAAAAACGTCATTTTGGCTTAACAAAACCGGAAAATCTATAGGAAATTGTCGGCTCTCAAGCGAGGTGCATCTTCTGGCACCTCCGACCGCAGTCATTAGTTTGGTGCACCATATCCATGCATTTGAGTTGTTCTGTCATACATTGAGGACAATGAATGGATTAAGTGTGGGGGGTATTTTCACGTGTGTATATAATTTTTGTGTGTTTTTCATTTTCTTTTGTGTGCAATATTTGGATCATGTTAGCGTGCTACATTCAATATTGATATATCTGCTTGCCATGGTCATGAGGTGACTTGTCTTCTTTTGCTTGCCTTGTGCTTTAATTTTTTACATTTCTTTCAAAATCTTCATGTGTTTGCGAAAGAAAATGTTTTGTAGGTTTTACATGTGTTTAGCATGTGCAAAACCGTTGAGAGGCAAAGAAAAAGGAAGCCCCCAAAATTATCATGAACATGATGTATTAGTATATTTAGTACACCGGCTTTAGGTCTTATCTAGTCGTAAAGATGCACCCTGGTTTTCCCTCGGGGGGAGCGTAATCATAGGGTTTCAGTACTCAAACAAATAAAGAAGTCCACCCTGAACCTAGTGAGTCAAATAACTTGTGTCTGTTAGTATAAGGAAGTTTGTCGTAGATAGGGACCCTTAAACTCCAGTTGTGAAATCTTAAGTGTAGGGGTTTTGGTTCATGTGTAGATAATAAATAAGTGGGTAGGGTATTCCGTCTTCTCGCCCAACTCCTACCACTCGGGGAATTAGATCCGAGGGGCTTGGTGCCTAGTGCTTTTGAGTCATCTGACTTGGGATCCACCGACCGAACTCCCGTTACATGGGTGGTAGGGATCACCCTATGTGGAGATGTGGGAAAAGTGTACGTGATAGTGTAAGTCCTCATAGGCAATGATGCGTGAAACCTGACCCTGGAGAATTTACACACCAACTAGCAAAAAAAGAAAAGAAAAAAAAGAGAAGAACAAAAAGAAAAAAGAAAAAAAGAAATGGCAACGCAAATAAAAACCTTAATGGACTTTACACTTTGTATCATTTGAGGATGTTAAGGTTCCCATGTCTTTCACTTAAGTCCTTAACTAACTTGCACGAATGGTTCATTAGGCTAGATGTGTGGACTAAATAGTTATATAGAGTCGACCTGTAGTATTACCGTATCCAATGATCGACAATATTAGGTCCAACGAGTCGAGTTGCTAGGTTGATTAATGCATCTATATTCGTATTTTGTGGGTATATCCGCTGAAAACCCTTAGGAGACAACACTCCTCCTCCTTGGTGATAATGAGGTTTAACGACTTGTTAAATGTGCTAAGTGCAACGGTGATTCCTACGAAAGTGAGTTAGGATTTCCCTATTTTTCGTATGTTTTTATTTTCTTTCATTTTCCTCTTTCTTTGTTTTGCTCGGGACTAGCAAAAATTTGGTGTAGGGGTATTTGATTGACATCATATCATGCATATATTCATGTCTTATATCCTCTATTGTGAATCTAAGTAATTCTATGTAACGAGTTTAATTTTACGTTTCAGAAATAAACAAGTTTGAGAAGGAGGGACACATAAAGGACCTGAACGCAAGAAAAAAGACTGAATTGTGAGACTTATGGACTGATATGCAAGAGGGAAGGACCCGGAGGTAAACCAAAATGACCAATAAGCAAATTGAAAAACTCCACACCATCATGATGAGTATTTTAGCAATTAGATCCAGGCCTACAACAACCAACTCAGGTGCGCCAAACATCAACAAATCAATCCATCAAAGTGCCATATGAACAAGAGCTTGAGCAAGCCAATCCAGACCGCCAATTGGTGGCTATAGACTGCTGATTGGCGGTTGGTTTGGATCCAAACCCGATTAGCTTCAGTCGAGTGTTGTATTAGTATGTATTTAGTCCATTTATGGTATGTGTTTAGTCCCATACCGGGGGATTGTCCCCGGTTAACTTTTCCTATGACTATAAATAGAACTCTTCCTCCTCCCTTGTAAAATCTCCTCCCTTGTAAAAAACTAATCTCTTGGTGTCCATTTTCTCTACTTGGAGTAAAGTCTTGGAGCAAAACTCTAGTGGAGAGATGCTACTTGTAATGCGAGTGAGCAATAAAGAATGTTTTGTTAAGTTTCTTGTTGTTTCTTTTAATTCCTGCATGCATAGTTAATTCCGTTTGTCTTACTCTTAGTAGAATTAATTAGCATGTTTTCTTTTCTTAATATGAATGTTAGCTTAATAATGTGTGAGTAGTTCCATCCCCCTTTCGGGCGGAGTTGATGTTTATACGTGTCATGAAGAATGGAATGAATGCTATATGTTGTTTTATGTGATGAATGTGAGTATGCTTGATTGAATTAAAGAGAATACTTAACTTGATGGTTTCTGCCATATTCATTAGGTATATCTCATGCTTGTTTAGTTCTTCATAACAAACTTGTTTATGTTCATATTAATCAACTAGGTTAGTGATTTGGATGATAGGTCTTGCCAACCATTAGGTACTTCCTATGCCTAGCAACACTACCTACACTTGTGCTCTAATGAAAGAATTCCTCACCACTTTATTTCATGTGTACACACACTCCACCCCTTAAGGGTTTCTCTTCTTCAATTCCAGCCACTTTGTTAAGTCTTTAGATTAGTTTTAGTCAATCTCTAGTTGCTCTCTTTTGCATTTGTTAACTACTAGTTTAGTGTAGTTTAGTTTTAGTGTAACAACACTTCTTCTCCCCTCTTTTCCCACTTTCCTTCGAAAGAACCAGAGTCCACACACATCCCTGTGGATCGACCCGTACCTGCCCCATCTTCACCAATGGCTGTGTACTTGTGGTTAAACTTAAATATTCATATCAAACTGCTTTGGTCCACGACCGATTTATGAGGTAGAATCTGCAGGTCATCCGAGGTGAGGTGAATCCAGATGCAATGGATGAGTGGGTCTAGAAGATCCAACGAATCTTTGGGGTATTTGAAGGGAATGTGTTCTAAAAGTTTTATCAATGTCCGTCTTAATTGAGTGATGATATTAGTGGGCCCCTTGATAAAGCAAAGTTATAATGTGCACAATGTGATTTGAGTTAAGTCACATATTTATAACTAGCTTAAAGAGATCAAGAAATGAATACTAATACAAAGATGACACAGTACTACTTTGTGTGTATTCTTAATATCATGAGGCAAGGGACGGACACAAGTGGTGCACTCCATCACTAAATGGATCGGGTTTTGGTTCGAGTGGAATTAAGACATCTAACTAATTGGGAGCTATAATGTGTAGCTAGATACCACTTATAGCTTGTGATATTAAGCTCTTAATATCACTGCCAACTTAGTTTAGATCCTCTCATAGGTCACACCACAAAACTAGGAAACAAGAAATGGGGATTTTGAGCTCATAAGATGTGTCGGGTTTCATGTAGAAAAAATATGACACATGGGATGAACAAGAAAAATCAAAATTATGTTGTGATTAATAACATAATTAGAATCTAAATTAAATTCATATGAGGTGTAAATATTTTGGGGTTTAATGATTGATCATTACATAGGATAATATGTTACATAAGTTGTGAATTTACTACTAATCCCGAAATGTCAAATTTTGTAGGGGTAAAACCGAAATTTGACAAGTCTGCAAAACAGTGCTCCAACGGTCGACCGGTTAGCAGTAAACGGTCGACTGATCGGGCACGGTCGACCGGACATGTCTCGACCGATAACAGGGAATTTTCATCTGTTCGAACGGTCGACCGAAAGTAATCGGTCGGTCGACCGAACATCGAGATGGAATAATTCCTATTACGAACGGTTGACCGAGTTATTGAACGGTCGACCGAAACAAGGTTCGAACGGTCGACCGAACCTCCAAACGGTCGACCGGTCCAGACGGTTTTCAGCAGAATTAATTTAAGAATTAATTAGATCATGCATGGAATTGGTCGATAATTGATTTAATTCGTGGCTAATATTATTTATTATTAAATAATGGATGGTTAGATGGAATTTTGCATGAAATCATGGGCAAGGGGTTGCACATGAATATGTAATTTGGAGAGAGCTTATAAATACAAGTTTATCTCATTACCTCCTAAATTTAATTCATTATTACTTATGCAAAATTCTCTCTCCATAATTCTCCACGAAAATTCCTTAATTCTAAAGTTTAGTTTTAGTTCTTAAGAGATCATCTTCTCAAGGGAATTAAAGAGGGGTTAGTAATTAGATTCTAAACCCTATCGGAGATTGAGAGACTAGCTTCCCTCTCTCCGATCTTGTTTAGAGTTTGGTGAATACTCGGAGGCATCCGGCGCAGCGAGGAGCATCCCCAACGTCTCCGAATCTTCAAGAAGTTTTAGAGAACTTCTAGGTATGAATTTCGAAGTCCATATTTGTTTTAATAAAGTTTTGAAACTAGTTATTGAAACAAATTGATGCATGCATGAAATAAATCATAGAAAATTGTAAATTGATCCTTATTGTGCATAAAAATTTCGAAAATAAATATGTACAATTAAACATGAAATCCTACAGTTATATCAGAGCATAGGGTTCAATTTTCTCATGATTTATGGCTGTAAACGAATTTAGTTTACCATCTAGGATTTAAACAATTCAATTTACCAGTTTTTTCGGTCTATGAATGTTTGTTGATGTAATTCTCCATAATAATTCGTTATGAATGTTTTAAGTGTTTTAAAACATGCCATGTAATTATTAGAATTAATATTTAGACATTTGTCTAACTTGCAATAACTTTGTTTTAAGTATAAACGATTATTTTGTAAGAGAATCAACAAAACCGAAAAACTGCGATTCATCTTTCCATTGGAAATTGGATGGACAGCGGTTCATAATTAGTTTTTGAACTATGGATGCATGAAAAACGTTTTTAATGGATTTCAAAATGTTTTTCAAAGAATTGTTTGGGATTCTAGATGTTTGATAAACTAGGTTGGATAGTTTATAGCGA
This sequence comes from Triglochin maritima, assembly GCA_963682175.1. NCBI lineage: Eukaryota > Viridiplantae > Streptophyta > Magnoliopsida > Alismatales > Juncaginaceae > Triglochin > Triglochin maritima. The sequence goes on along the minus strand of OY821773.1, from coordinate 34,248,722 downwards.
TATTGCATGCATGGATGCTCGAGTTGTCTTTGCAGGAATTGTGGGTTTATATGTTCCAAATCAGCAGTTATGAATGTATGTAATCATTATTATACAGGGGCTTATGTATGTAAAAGCCAAAATTCTCTCTCTTTCCGTCTCTTAGATAGTTGCATTTGCATATGAGAGGTTTTTACATAGGACTTGCACTAGTCGCTTTTTATCGAATGTGAGGAGCATGTTTATTTTCTGTAAAATCTACATCTCCAGTGGAAGAGGAAGTCGCCGCTGTAGCGCATCAATCGAGGATCGAAGTACAGGGATCGAGGATTGAGAATCGAAGGGAACATATAAACTCACACGATGTGGATTGTGTGAATGTTTAATTTCTGTTTTATCTTGCTATGCATGTGATGAATGTGATGAATGTTAGGATGTGTATGATTAGTAATATGCATGATAACCTAAAATTCTAAATCACATGTTAAATTGTCCAAACAAAAATTAAGAATAAATTTCCTTCTTATTTCATCCACTAGCAGCCATTGATCGAGGGATACTCTGCTCGCCCTTAGCGGGAGATAGCTCCCTCCATCTTTGGGAATAGTGGGAGATATAATGGTTGTCTGTTGTTGTGCCACAATTAAATATATGAGGTGTGTTTCACCCTAGTGAACCCCAAGTATGTTTAGTTGTGAATACAATGGATAAACGTATCTCGTATCAAATGAAAATAACTTTTCTTAATATTACCTAGAGCCCTCGCTTGGTTTTGGGAAAACGTTTTTCTTACGAGGATAGGTCGTATTCCCTCATAATTAAAACGACAAGAATCACAAGAGTTTGAAGATGCTAATATTGCTAAAATTCAAAAAGGTTGTGATTAGAAAATGTTTTTCTTACCTTGATGTTGTAATGTATTCGATAGCCTTTAGCTAGTCTATATTACAATTAATGGGATCTTGGATTCTTGCATTTATGGGCAAACTTTTTATTTGCAACATTTAAATTTGTATGTATGTATTTTAAAACATAAAATTGACATTAAAATCCTGTATAATTTATTTTGTAGAAATGTGTAATATCCAACCAATTGTGCGATCTATAATCGAAAAAAATCCTTTGCAAAATGATGGCTCAAACTTCATGAAATGGCAACTCAATCTTAATATCGTGTTGAGGTTTGAAAAACTATCTCATATTTTGGATGGTGAAATCCCAAAATTGAATGAGAAGACAACCGGTAATGAGAAAGAGGCGATAGCCAAGTCGGAAGACCAAGAGAACCAAGTTCACGGTCTAATGTTGGCATCCATGGGTGACTCGCTTCAAGCGAAATACTTGGATTCAAAACCCAAGAAGACCATGGAAGCTTTAACAAAGATGTTCATGGATAGTGCCCGAAAGGAGCGCTATAAGACCACCATCGCACTCACAAGGTGCCATATGGCGGAGGGAACATCGGTGTCTATGCATTTTCTCACGATGCAAGGATACCTTGAGAAATTGTCGAAGCTCTCTTCTCCAATGCCCAAGGACATTGCCGAAGATCTGATTCTTGGCTCTCTAGCCCCGTCCTTCAAGGACTTTGTGATGCACTATCATGTACGTGAAAAATGGGTGAGTCTTGAGGAGCTTCACAACGCTCTCAAAACGGCGGAAGTTGACATGGGCAAGGGTCGGGACAATCACGTCCTAGCCGTCCATGAGAGGAGCAAAAAGATCAACAAAGGTAAAGGCAAATTTACCAAAGATACGTCAATCAAGAGCAAGGGAGTAGGAGGTTCTCATGGGAGTGCCTCAAGGGGAAATCTTTCAAATCTCCAACTCCCAACACGGAGTGCTTTCACTGCGGTGAAAAGGGGCACATCCAACCTAATTGCCCCAAATACAAGGAAGACCTTGGAAATGGGCTGATTGAACGTAGGCGCCCAAGAAACGCCATAGGTATGTTTGTTATTGAGATAAATTTAATCACCTCTATCCTTGATTTGGTAATGGGTTACCGGATCTTGTGCTCACATAATTTTCATGTGCAGCTATTGAAGGATAGGAAGGAACTCGTGAAGAACGAGATGATATTGAAGATTGGAAATAGTACAAGCATCACTGCGATTGTACAAAATTTTATGGAACTTCAATAGTCTAGTGATTTAAATTTATGCTTTGAAGAATGTTTATTATGTGCCTTCGATTAGCAAGAACATTTCTGTATCAAGTTTTAGATATGGATAAATTTTAATAAATATTTTAATTCTTGCTTGTCTATATCGAAGAATAGAATTCTCTATGCAAATACATTCGTATGGAATGACTTCTATTTGCTTGAAATAAATAATAAACAAACTCAAACAAACAATAACAAAAGGAACTAAGATAACTCACGTGAATGATACAATCTTGTAGCACTATCGGATTGGTCAAATAAATGACCAAGAGACCTTTCAAGAAGAAAGGAACAAAAACAAATAACTAATTGGATATGATACATTCTAATGTATGTGGTCCGATAAGTACAAGTGCAAGGGACGTTTAAGGTACTTCATTTTGTTCACGGACAACTATAGTCATTATGGCTATATTTGTCTAATGGTAAGCAAAAGTGAATTATTTGACAAGTTCAAGGAATTCGAGGATGAAGTAGTGAACCGACTCAACAAGAATATCGAGTCTCTATGAAAGGTTCGTAGGGGTGAGTGCTTAGGATACCTAATTTCACTTATTCCTAAAGTAGGAACATGATATTGCCTTACATGGTTCAATCAATAATAAGTCAATCTAAATTGCCTATTTACTTTTGGAATTATGCACTGCAAATAATGACAAACTCACTAAATAATGTTTCATCTAAATCCGTGGAGAAAATGTCTTGTGAGCTATGGAGTTGAAAGACACCTAAGCTCGACTTTCTCAAGATTTGGGGTTGTGAGGTATACATCCAGATATTGATGTCAACCAAGCTTCAAGCAAAAGCGGATAAGTGCTTCTTTATAGGTTGTCCTCGTATGATAAGAGGATACTACTTTTACTGTATCACCTCCAATCAAAAGATTGTAGAGAGAGATATGGTTTTTCTGGAATCTCGGGAAAAAGAGAAAAGTAGAGGGAGTAGAGTTGAGCTTGAGGAAACTCAAGATACTCTACAAGATCATGATGTGAATGTTGCATTCAAAATCATGAAGGCCCAACCGAGATTCATTTGGTTAGTGGGAGCATGAGCGAGAGATCCTTACAAGAAATTGTGAGAAAATCTCAATCATCCTCACCTAGTGTGCGTTCGAGAGTCGAACATGAACCTATTCCTCAAGAAATTGTGGAAGAAGTTCGAGAGACACGAGAAGAACCAAAAGAACTAGTTTTCAGGAATAAATAGGTTTGAAGAGATGAAGGATAAAAGGACCCAAAAGCTGGGAAAAAGGACTGAATTGTAAGATCTGGGGACCAAGATGCAAGGAAGAAGGACCTGATTGCAAGACAGAAGGACCTAAGAGCAAAATAGAATACTCCTCACCATCATGGGGAGTATTTTGGCAATTCTATTCGGGTCGGAGCTCCAACATGCAAACTAGATGCATCAAATACCAACAAAGCCTTCCAGAAAAGCCCACAAGAAATTCCAGAGCGATCTGGACACTGTAGACCGCTAATTAGCGGTCTAAGACCGCTAATTGGCGGTCACTTTTGGCCCAAATGCGCTCAAATTGCTCCAGAACATGTATTAGAGTATGTGTAGGCTATGTGTGGTATCCGTTTAGTCCCACATCGGGGGATTGTCCCGGATTAGCTTTTTCCATTTCTATAAATAGAACTCTTCACCTCCTTTTGTAATCACTCCATATTTTAAGTGGCTATTCTTACTACTAGAAGTGAGGCCTTGAAGCACACACTAAAGTAGGAGGATGCTACTTTTAATGTGAGTCATTTTATCAATAAAGCTTTGTGTTTCTTTCATTGTTTGTTTATGCTTCTTTTATAGTTTGTGCATGTTTTAGTTTAATCGTCTTTTATTTCTAGCTTAGTTTTAATATGCTTTCTTTGCTTAGTTTAATAATTAGTGTAATGTTTAGTGAGTAGTTCCATCCCCTTTGGGGGGTGGAGTAGATGTACATACATGCATTAGAGAATGGGATGAATGCTTTATTTTTGATGTGTTGATTAAACATGAATGTATGCTTGCTTGTTTAGGATAGAATTTATAACTTGATGAGTTTTGCCAAAATAATTAGACACCTCTCATGCTTGTTTAGGTTCTGAAATAAACAACTTGCATATGTAAATGTTAATCAACTAAGTTGGTGAATAGATTGATAGGTTTTGCCACACATTTAGACACTTCCTATGCTTGATAAACACCACCTTCATGTGCTTAACGAATGTATTCTACACCCACCTCTTTGCTTGTGTGCACTCACTCCACCCCTTAGGGGTTTTCCATTCCTGAAATTCCAGCACTTCTATTTTGTTCTTAGCTTAGTTTTTATTTGATCGTTTATTTCTTTCTTTTGCATTTCGTACTTCTTAGTGTAGCGTAGTCTAGATTAGCATAAACAACTTTCTTCCCCCTATTTTTGCCACTTGATTTCGTACAAGCAAGAGACTACTCACCTCCCTAAGGACGACCCGTACTTGCCACCGCTTCATCGTGGCCGTGCACTTGCGGTTTTAATTAAAACGTTCAACAAGTTTTTGGCGCCGTTGCCGGGGAGGTGCCAGTCCAGACTCTTGTTTGGAAGATTCGAGTGGATTTAATTTGTGTGTTGTAGTTTTTATTTGTTTCAGGAGACTGGGAATAGCAAGTGGAGGCTACTAGAGAAATTTCCAGACGACCTGAGCACTTCAGACCGCCAATCATCGGTCTGAGACCGCTAATCAGCGGTCTGGTGAGCTCTGTTCATCTTTTAATTTCTTTCTGTTGTTGCTCTAAATGATCTAGTTATCTGGGACTCAATTGGGCATGTTTTGACTTCTAGTTCGTTCCCAGATCAATAATCAAACCTCCTTTAAGCAACTTGGACCCTAAAACTCAAAGCAAAAGATTAGGCATTCATTCTTGTTTAGGTCATGCATCATGTATGTGACTTAGGCATTTAGATTGTCTTTTATCTTAGCTTTATTTTCTGTTGCTGAGAGCTGGCGTGAGGTACGCACCTTCTACTCTCATTCATGCATTTCGTATGAACATGCATTAGTTAGTAGGAAGTGCATTGCAACAAGTGTGAGTTGAGCGTTGTTTGGAGAGTTGATTGCTAGATTTAGGACTCCAAAACGCTACTAAGGAGGGGCTGTGCCGTAAAAGATAAGGTGGGGGATTTCATCACCCTTTCCTTCGCCCCAAAAACCACACTAATCAAGAGCCTAATTTTAAAATCAAGTAGACATTGGCCTTAAGGAATTCAGACGCATTAGGAGAGTGATCCGGTCCCGACCGTCATGACCTGATCGGCGTTGCCCACTTTGTCGATAGTAGGAGAGACGAGATCCCCGGATCTTGGCTCACTTGCTGGGCTTTGTGGTCCTCGTTGTAGGGAGGTGAGGCGTGTTGAGGCCGTGTGACCTCGCAGTTAGGCGTCGTCTAGCTGTAAGGACCTATAGCGACCTTAGGATTGCTTGAGCCTTGTTTGCTTGTGTGCTTCTACCTGTACCCATCCACCGTAGCATAAGGACTTCTTCCCTTCTCTCCTGAGTCATTCTTTCTCTCCTGTGTTCCCCCGTCTTCTCCTCTACGCACATTCTTTGTTAAAACAAAAAAGTTTTGTTTTGTGTGTGTGCACCTTTGTGCATGCTTTCGTGGACACGAGACGAGAGTGGTCGTTTGACGAGGAGCGTTGTCAATCCGGCTTCGGTCATCGATTTCTCGACACCTTCCTCCTCTCGTGTCGCACGTAGTTGGGTCCAATGGCTGCTAATTTCCGTGAGGAGGAGCAGTTGCTGGACCCACCTGTTCCACCTGTGCTTCCAGTTGTCGTTCTCATACCTCTACGTGATCGATGCTACCCGAGCCGTACAGCTCTACCCTCATGCATCGTATTGCCAGAGGCTAATGTGAACCATTTTGAGGTTAAGCCTCAGTTTATCTCCATGCTCCCTCATTTCACTGGGAAAGGTGACCCCTATATCTTTCTCAGGGAATTTGAGGAGGTCTGTGCTATGTTCAAACTGCAACAACTTAGCACAGACTCCATCCATCTTAGGCTCGTTCCTTTTGCACTAAAGGATGACGCCAAGAAGTGGTTGTACAGCAACCAGGCGAATTCCTTTAGGACTTGGGATGAGTTTCAATCTGCATTCCTCAAGAAGTACTTTCCTAATCATCGGACTCAAAAATTGAGGAACGAAATCAATTCGTTCTATCAACATGAGACCGAACCATTTCATGCATATCTTGAGAGGTTCAAAGAGCTACTATCCTCGTGCCCTCACCATGGCATTGAGTTGTGGCGTCTTTGTCAGATTGTGTATGAGGGTCTTCACATCCCGTCCAGAACGCTCCTTGAGTCCATGTGTCAAGGAGAGTTCTTGGGAAAGGATGAAAGGGAGGCAAGGGTCTTCCTAGAAGACCTCGCTGAGAAAACCATGCAGTGGGAGAGTGTGAGGGAACCACCTGCATCATCTAGTATAGGAGCGAGGATCGCGAATGCAAACTCGACTAGATCGGGTGCCGCATTTGCTATCGATACCACTACGGCCACCGAGGCACGCATGGCGGCCTTAATGCGCCGTATGGACTCGATTGAGCTCCAAAACCAACAAAGTGCACCTCACATGTCCACATCTGGTCCAGTTCCCTGTCATTCATGTGGTAGGATAGGTCATGTAGAAAGCGAGTGTGAGTCCATTCCTCCTGAGATGGAGCGTGTCAACGCCGTCTATGATAGAGCCAGGAATGACCCATACTCATCATCTTATAATCCTGGATGGAGGAACCACCCTAATTTTTCATGGAACCAAACTAATGCCCCGGGTGGTTCTCCAAACTCCTCTAGACCACCTTACCAATCACACCAACCTCCCATGCATGCACATTCCTATCAGCCACCCCAAGCACAAACCACCAATCAATCAGGTTTCCTAAATTCCAATAATATGGAAACCCGATTCAATTCGCTTGAGACCTTGACTCGTGGACTTGAAAACTCAATGAAAAATTTTATGTCTATCACGAGTCAAGTTCTCACTTCAAATCAGCAGACCATCAAATCTCTAGAGCTTCAGATGGGCCAATTGGCTCAGTCTGTACATGAAAGAGAGAGATGGTCTTTTCCTAGCCAGCCTGAGGCTAACCCCCGCATGTACCAACAACAACAAACGCAAAATGAGAATGTGGTACTTCGGGGGAGGTAAGTGAACCATGTGGAGGAACCTGTTCACCATGTCAATTCCATTGTGACCTTAAGGAATGGAAAACAGGTTGACAATCACATTTCCTTGCCACACCCACCACCATCTATGCAGCCCCTCAGTGGGAATGGTGGTGAAGAAGAAGTTGAGGGTGAGGGTAATACACCAAAGCTTTCTTCTCAGGCACAGCAGAAAACCTACCAGCCAAAAGTTCCTTATCCAAGTAGGTTAAACAAAAAGCAGAGTGACAACATGGACAAGATATTAGAGGTATTTAAGCAAGTGAAGGTTAACATCCCCTTGTTGGATGTCATCCAACAAATACCTCAATATGCCAAAGTGTTGAAGGATCTCTGCACAACCAAGAGGAAGACCAATGTTCCTAAGAAAGCATTCTTGGCTGCAAATATCAGCTCTCTTTTGTCCAATCCTACCTACACAAAATACAAGGACCCGGGGTGTCCTACTATTCAGTGTACAATAGGGGACACTAGATTGAGCAATGTTTTGCTTGATTTAGGATCAGCGGTCAACCTCCTCCCATTCTCTGTTTATCAACAGCTGAACTTGGGAGAATTGAAACCAACTAAGATCACCCTCAAACTGGCGGATAGATCCATTCGTATTCCCATGGGGATTATCGAGGACATGCTTATCAAAGTTGGAGATTTTATATTTCCAGTCGATTTTGTTGTCCTCGATACCAATCCTGTTGCGAACACCCACTCTCAAATACCTTTGATTTTGGGTAGACCATTTCTGGCAACCTCCAATGCCTTGATTAATTGTAGAAATGGTCTCATGAAGCTCTCATTCGGTAACATGAGTGCCGAATTTCATGTGTTCAACTCTGGTAGGCAACAAGAACCCATGGATGAACCTTTAAATCTAAATCTCATCCACCAATTGGAGAAAGCACCACAAAATCAACGAACACCCCTAACCCCAATGCAACCCGTTGAGATTGTTCGAGGGCCCAACGAAAACTCATTGCCTGTCTTCGCAATGCAACAGAGTGAGCTGGCCTCGAACATGAATGTCCAAAGGGAGTGTTCGTTGCATGATTCAGTTGGGAGTACTAGTGAGAGTGAGACACCTCACCATATGCCTATACCAGAAGGTGTCTCTACCTCATGTCCCATGGCCATTGAGCCATTTGAGCTTCATATTGACTCCAACAAGGACCCACCTTTGACCGAGCTTATGCTTGATGATCTAAATGATGGTGGGAGGTCCTTGTTGGATGACTTGGGGAGAAGCCCCATTCTTAGTGATGCAGGTTTGCTGCATCCATCGAATGAGCTTGAGGAACTCATTCCGATGCACCCGCCTATTGGTTGGAGGGTTTTCTTCGATGAGCAATTAAACCCTAGTGAGGCAACGCAACTTCATGCTTTGTTGCCCACACCCAACCAATATCATGAGGGGTTCAAGCCTTTCAGCTTTGACCTTTCACCCCTCATGACACCTCAGAGTACCAGTGAAGTTTGCCCATCTCGGCAAGTCTCTGGTCCTCAAAACTTGATGTTCTCATTTGATGTTCCTTGACCAAATGATTATGAGAATATCTTGGATGATGTATATATCTTGTAAAAAAAAGTAAAAAAAAGAAGAAAAAAAAGTGTGTAATAAAAGACTCCTTCAGTGAGCATCGATTGTTGTGGGCCCCAACCCTTGTGTACTTGGGCCCAATTTCTTCACGTATTTATCTCCCTTCTTCAGCTTCTCACAGGATTTGAGGGAATTTGGGTTTGTGTCCATCAACATGACCCTGAACGTCCCTTTGTACTTCATGTTGGTGAGATCTTTCCTTTTTCATGCATGTATCCATGTAGTATCTTGTTCACATTCATTGAGGACAATGCATGAAGTAGGTGTGGGGGGGTGTTTTACATGTGTACATAGTCGAGTCTTTTTCCTTTGGTTTTATTTTCTTTTGTTTGCATTGTTAGGGTCATGTTAGTGTGCTGCATTTAATATCGATATATCTGCTTGCCATGATCCTTGGGTGACTTGTCTTCTTTTGCTTGCCGAGTGCTTTAAAATTTTCACATTTCTTTCAAAATCTTCATGTGTTTGCGAAAGAAAATGTTTTTGTAGGTTTTGCGTGTGTTAAGCATGTGCAAAACCGTTGAGAGGCAAAGTAAAAAGAAAGCTCCCAAAATTGTCTTGAACTTGATGCATTAGGATTTCTAGTTTACTGGCTTTAGGTCTTATCGAGTCGTTAGGATGCACCTCGGTTTTCCCTCGGGGGGCGTGTAATCATAGGGTTTCAGTACTCAAAAATTTAAAGAAGTCCACCCTGAACCTAGTGAGTCAAATAATTCGTGTCTGTTAGTAGAAGGAAGTTTGTCGTAGTCAAGGGCCCTTAATCTCTTTTTGTGAAACTTAAGTGTAGGGGTTTTAGTTCCCATGTAGATAAATAAGTGGTGTTCTCTCTTCTCGCACGGCTCCTATCACTCGGGAAAGTAGGTCTGAGGGGACTTTGTGCCTGGTGCTTTCGAGTCATCTGACTTGGGATGCACCGACCGAACTCCCGTTACACGGGTGGTAGGGATCGCCCTATGTGGAGATTTGGGGGAAGGTGTACGTGATAGTGTAAGTCCTCATAGGCAATGATGCACGAAACCTGACCCTGGGAGAATCAAACACCAACCAATAAATGCTCCAAAGAAAAACAAAAAAAAAGGAAAAAAAAGAAAAAAAGAAAAAAAGAGAGTCATAAGAACCAAAATGGACTTTACACATTGTATCACATTCAGAAGTTAAGGTTGCCCATGTCTTTCACTTAAGTCCTTGACTAACTCTCACGAATAACTCATTAGGCTAGGTGTGTGGACCGATTACATATATAGAGTCGACCCGTAGTATTACCGCGTCCCATGATCGACAAAATAAGTCCAACGAGTCGTGTAGCTAGACTTATTAATGCATCTTGTTCGGATTTTGTGGGTATATCCGCTGAAAACCCTCAAGAGACAACACTCCTCCTCCTTGGCGACAAGGAGGTTTAACGGCTTGTTGCACGTGCTAAGTGCAACCGTGATTCCTACGAAAGTGAGTTAGGATTTCTTGTTTTTTCGTATGCTTTTCTCTTTCTTTGTTTTGCTCGGGACTAGCAAAAGTTAGGTGTGGGGGTATTTGATTGACATCATTTCATGCTTATATTTGTATCTTATATCCATTATCTTTCACCTAAACAATGCTATGTCACGAGTTTTATGTTTAGTTTTCAGGAATAAATAGGTTTGAAGAGATGAAGGATAAAAGGACCCAAAAGCTGGGAAAAAGGACTGAATTGTAAGATCTGGGGACCAAGATGCAAGGAAGAAGGACCTGATTGCAAGACAGAAGGACCTAAGAGCAAAACAGAATACTCCTCACCATCATGGGGAGTATTTTGGCAATTCTATTCGGGTCGGAGCTCCAACATGCAAACTAGATGCATCAAATACCAACAAAGCCTTCCAGAAAAGCCCACAAGAAATTCCAGAGCGATCTGGACACTGTAGACCGCTAATTAGCGGTCCAAGACCGCTAATTGGCGGTCACTTTTGGCCCAAATGCGCTCAAATTGCTCCAGAACATGTATTAGAGTATGTGTAGGCTATGTGTGGTATCTGTTTAGTCCCACATCGGGGGATTGTCCCGGATTAGCTTTTTCCATGCCTATAAATAGAACTCTTCACCTCCTTTTGTAATCACTCCATATTTTAAGTGGCTATTCTTACTACTAGAAGTGAGGCCTTGAAGCACACACTAAAGTAGGAGGATGCTACTTTTAATGTGAGTCATTTTATCAATAAAGCTTTGTGTTTCTTTCATTGTTTGTTTATGCTTCTTTTATAGTTTGTGCATGTTTTAGTTTAATCGTCTTTTATTTCTAGCTTAGTTTTAATATGCTTTCTTTGCTTAGTTTAATAATTAGTGTAATGTTTAGTGAGTAGTTCCATCCCCTTTGGGGGGTGGAGTAGATGTACATACATGCATTAGAGAATGGGATGAATGCTTTATTTTTGATGTGTTGATTAAACATGAATGTATGCTTGCTTGTTTAGGATAGAATTTATAACTTGATGAGTTTTGCCAAAATGATTAGACACCTCTCATGCTTGTTTAGGTTCTGAAATAAACAACTTGCATATGTAAATGTTAATCAACTAAGTTGGTGAATAGATTGATAGGTTTTGCCACACATTTAGACACTTCCTATGCTTGATAAACACCACCTTCATGTGCTTAACGAATGTATTCTACACCCACCTCTTTGCTTGTGTGCACTCACTCCACCCCTTAGGGGTTTTCCATTCCTGAAATTCCAGCACTTCTATTTTGTTCTTAGCTTAGTTTTTATTTGATCGTTTATTTCTTTCTTTTGCATTTCGTACTTCTTAGTGTAGCGTAGTCTAGATTAGCATAAACAACTTTCTTCCCCCTATTTTTGCCACTTGATTTCGTACAAGCAAGAGACTACTCACCTCCCTGAGGACGACCCATACTTGCCACCGCTTCATCGCGGCCGTGCACTTGCGGTTTTAATTAAAACGTTCAACAGATCCCTCGACCTTCCGAGAAGCAATGGAAAAGACTCCAAACTACGGTTAAAAGCAATGGAATCCGAAGTAGAATCCATGTATGATAATCAAGTATGAAACTTGATCAGCCTTGCTCAAGAGAAAATATCATTTGGTATAAATGAGCTTTTAGGAGGAAGATAAACATGGATAGTAACTTGACAACCTACAAAGCAAGGCTTGTAGCAAAAGTTATACTGAAATTCAAGAAATTAACTTTGATGAAATTTTTGAGAAGTTGCCATATTAGAATCTATTCGGATTATGCTCACTATTACCGCATTTCACAATTGTGGGATATGGAAGATGGATATCAAAATGGTGTTCCTTAAACAGGAACTTGGAGGAGGATATGTACATGGTACAACCTCAAGGTTTTGATGATCCAAATAATAGCGAGAAGAAATGCAAGTTTCGAGAATCCATTTATGGATTGAAGCAAGCATCGAGGAGATTGGAACAAACGCTTTGACGAAGAGATGAAGAAGATTCACTTCATTCAAAGTAAAGGAAAACCTTGTTGATACAAAGAGATTAGTGGGAGCCATGTAGTACTTCTGATCTTATATGTCGATGACATATTGCTCATGAGCAATCATATACATTAGCATTAGCAAACGAGAAATTTAATTACAATTGGCATTCAATGAAAAGAAAAGGATGAGGCTCAACACATCTTGAGAATCAAGATACATTGAGATACATCCCGTAGACTCATTGGCTTCAGTCAACGTGCATACATTGACAAGATCTTTGAAATGTTCAGGGTGAACAATTCCGATATGGACAATATGCCAATAAGTATGAGTATAGGTGTGCAACTCAAGAAGTCTCAATGTGCTCAATCACACAAAGACTTGGAGTACATGAAGGTATGCCTTATGCTTCGGCAAAAGGAAGGACCATGTATCTCGTATGCTCTAAACGTGACAAGAGGTCACCAATCCAACGCAAGTCCTAATCATAGGATTACGGTCAAGAATATTCTGAAGTACCTTAACCAGACTAAAGATAAGGTTCTTGTTTATGGAAGACAAAGGAGAAAATAGCTGAGGGCTGTTTTGATGCAATTCTTATAGGAATTCTAGACAATAAGTGGTTGGAGTGATGATGCGTCATCATTATCGAAGGTGGAGGTATGAGCTAGTGTAGTTAGGAGTAATATCACTACAACTAACTCAACCACCAACGAAAGACAAAATAAATAAATAGGTGGACACAACAGTGGCACAACTGATCCATTCAACAAACCTTCATACCAAGCTAAGAGACGAAATATATTTCGAGTCCATGGATCCGAGGATCCACGTGGATTGGGTTGATAGGTGATTTGGGAAGGTTACCCTAGTTATTAATGTTTTATACATTGAGAATGTATGTGAAAGAAAACTTTGATAACAAGTGAGAGATTAAAGGGAATGTGTTCTAAAAGTTTTACTTTTAAATGTCAATTATTATGAATTGAATGAGAAATCATTTTGTTCCTTGTTTATGTTATTCGTCTTTTGGAAGTGTTAAGGAAGAGGCTCTTGGTCCTTAACCGTAGAGCTCTAAAAGATATTGGTTTACATAAAACAAAAGATATTCGCAATCATGGTAATTAGCATGGGACATTAATTACCGAGTTAAGATTGTCGTGTTAGTCATATATCATTGTAGCTGTACAAGTGAGTGACAACACGGGTACACAAAAGAGGAAAATAGTACTTTTGTATACCGAATTGACCTAACAAGTAAAATATTATAGGAATGTGTTTCTGTGTCATTAATATTTTACTGTGTCCTTGGTCCTTTGATATGAGACTTATATCCGATCGCTTAAAGAGTTCTTAATTAGACTAGTGTCTTGAGCTATCTATAAGTGTAGTGTAAAGGCATTAGTTGGTTAAGTATAACTTACGTTGGAGAAGATAGTTAGTCAAAAGATTATCAATGTCCGTCTTAATTGAGTGATGATATTAGTGGGCCCCTTGATAAAGCAAAGTTATAATGTGCACAATGTGATTTGAGTTAAGTCACATATTTATAACTAGCTTAAAGAGATCAAGAAATGAATACTAATACAAAGATGACACAGTACTACTTTGTGTGTATTCTTAATATCATGAGGCAAGGGACGGACACAAGTGGTGCACTCCATCACTAAATGGATCGGGTTTTGGTTCGAGTGGAATTAAGACATCTAACTAATTGGGAGCTATAATGTGTAGCTAGATACCGCTTATAGCTTGTGATATTAAGCTCTTAATACCACTGCCAACTTAGTTTAGATCCTCCCATAGGTCACACCACAAAACTGGGAAACAAGAAATGAGGATTTTGAGTTCATAAGATGTGTCGGGTTTCATGTAGAAAATATGACACATGAGGTGAACAAGCAAAATCAAAATTATGTTGTGATTAATAACATAATTAGAATCTAAATTAAATTCATATGAGGTGTAAATATTATGGGGTGTAATGATTGATCATTACATAGGATAATATGTTACATAAGTTGTGAATTTACTACTAATCCCGAAATGTCAAATTTTATAGGGGTAAAACCGAAATTTGACAAGTCTGCAAAATAGTGCTCCAACGGTCGACTGGTTAGCAGTAAACGGTCGACCGATCGGGCACGGTCGACCAGACATGTCTCGACCGAAAACAGGGAATTTTCATCTGTTCGAACGGTCGACCGAAAGTAATCGGTCGGTCGACCGAACATCGAGATGGAATAATTCCTGTTACAAACGGTCGACCGAGTTATTGAACGGTCGACCGAAACAAGGTTCGAGCGGTCGACCGAACCTCCAAACGGTCGACCGGTCCAGACGGTTTTCAACAGAATTAATTTAAGAATTAATTAGATCATGCATGGAATTGGTCCATAAGTGATTTAATTCATGGCTAATATTATTTATTATTAAATAATGGATGGTTAGATGGAATTTTGCATGAAATCATGGGCAAGGGGTTGCACATGAATAGGTAATTTGGAGAGAGCTTATAAATACAAGTTTATCTCATTACCTCCTTAATTTAATTCATTATTACTTATGCAAAATTCTCTCTCCATAATTCTCCACGAAAATTCCTTAATTCTAAAGTTTAGTTTTAGTTCTTAAGAGATCATCTTCTCAAGGGAATTAAAGAGGGGTTAGTAATTAGATTCTAAACCCTATCGGAGATTGAGAGACTAGCTTCCCTCTCTCCGATCTTGTTTAGAGTTTGGTGAATACTCGGAGGCATCCGACGCAGCGAGGAGCATCCCCAACGTCTCTGAATCTTCAAGAAGTTTTAGAGAACTTTTAGGTATGAATTTCGGAGTCCATATTTGTTTTAATAAAGTTTTGAAACTAGTTATTGAAACAAATTGATGCATGCATGAAATAAATCATAGAAAATTGTAAATTGATCCTTATTGTGCATAAAAATTTCGAAAATAAATATGTACAATTAAACATGAATCCTACAGTATTCGACTTTCCTCCAGAGAGGAAGGTGGACTTGGCGACATACGTGTTCGAGGAGCATGCCGTGACATGGTGGAGAGCGACTTTTGAGGTCGTGTTCATAGACAGGACATATGTCACTTGGGATGAGTTGAACCGAAAGTTCTTCCCCCTGCATGTGTAGGACAAGAAGCTCGAGGAGTTCTTGGCACTTGAGCAACGTGAGTTGAGCTTGGAGACATATGTCAACAAGTTTAATTCCCTGGAGAGATACTGCTCGGGAATCTATGTCACCGACGAGAAGAGGGCTATGAAGTTTGTTCGGGGACTGTAGAGGGGTCGACGGTCAAAGGTGCTGATTCGGATGCCTCAGACTCTAGAAGCGGCAGTGAAGTGCACTACTTTGCTCGAGGCTGACTCTCGAGAGGGAAGTCTAACGGGAATCGACCATTCGATGCTTCTCGTTGTCATCAGGACAGAAGGAAGCAGGGTAGCAGATCATCAAAGAAGCCACACAAAGACGATAAGAAGAACCAAAAGTCTAGAGTTGACTCATGCGAGCACTTTGGAAGAGCACACGCCATGAAGGACTATTAGAGGAAGTTTGGATCTTGTTTGGGTTGTGGCCAGATGGGGAACTTGGGTCATTAGTGTCAGCAGACGAATGCCAGAGCATAGGGTGCAGGTACTAGCAGGGCAGATGCGGGTGCGTATCAGGGGAGGAATTCTGGTGGTCAGGGATCACATCTTGGAGAATGGTAGGGCAATTGGACGCGTGTTCTCCATCCGTGCTGAGGATACTGAGCAGTCAGGCGACATTATCGATGGTAAAATGCTTGTTTATGATCGTGTTGCGAAGCCACTTTTTGATTGTGGGTCAACACATTCCTTCATTTCGAAGGGGTCCACGAAGTAGTGGATAGGGAACCAGTGGAGCTAACTTTCAGGTTTGAAGTCAATACGCCGGTTTGTGAAGTTCTTGTTGTGAGGGCGTATCTTCCGAGGGTGTCGGTGGTGCTGGGATATCAGGACTTTCTGGCTCACTTTGTGGTGTTGCCAATGTCTGATTTTGATGTTATTCTCCGAATGGATTGGCTTTCGGACATAAACGCGTGGGTTCATAGTCGAGATAGGAGAGTAGTGATCTCCAGACCGAAGGAGCATTTATTAGTGGTCAAGGGCGTCAGGGCCAAGGACGTTCGTGTGGTGGTCTCTGCACTGAAGGCTCAACGGTTGCTGGAGATGGGTTGTTTTGCGTTCCTACTATCGACAAAGTGGGCAACGCCGATCAGGTCATGACGGTCGGGACCAGATCACTCTCCTAATGCGTCCGAATTCCTTAAGGCCAATGTCTACTTGATTTTAAAATTAGGCTCTTGATTAGTGTGATTTTTGGGGCGAAGGAAAGGGTGATGAAATCCCCCACCTTATCTTTTATGGGACAACCCCTCCTTAGTAGCGTTTTGGAGTCCTAAATCTAGCAATCAACTCTCCAAACAACGCTCAACTCACACTTGTTGCAATGCACTTCCTACTAACTAATGCATGTTCATACGAAATGCATGAATGAGAGTAGAAGGTGTGTACCTCACGCCAGCTCTCAGCAACAGAAAATAAAGCTAAGATAAAAGACAATCTAAATGCCAAAGTCACATACATGATGCATGGCCTAAACAAAAAAAATGCCTAATCTTTTGCTTTGAGTTTTAGGGTCCAAGTTGCTTAAGGGAGGTTTGATTATTGATCTGGGAACAAACTATACGTCAAAACATGCCAAATTAAGTCCCAGACCACTATATCATATAAAGAAATACTCCAAAGAAATTTCGAGGTGAAATGAAATAACCAGACCGCCAGTTGGCGGTTGTAGACCGCTGATTGGCGGTTGTAGACCGCTGATTGGCGGTCTTCTTCTCTCAAACCGCCTCCAAACTTCACCAGATGCTTCCCCTTCTCAATGTCAGTCTCCTGAAACAAAGCAAACTACAAGACAAAAATTAAATCCACTTGAATCGTCCAAACAAGAGTCTGGACTGGCACCTACCCGGCAACGGCGCCAAAAACTTGTTGAACGTTTTATTTTAAACCGTAAGTGCACGACCGCGATGAAGTGGTGGCAAGTACGGGTCGTCCTCAGGGAGGTGAGTAGCCTTTTGCTTGTACGAAATCAAGTGGCAAAAATAGGGGGAAGAAAGTTGTTTATGCTAATCTAGACTACGCTACACTAAGAAGTATGAAATGCGAACGAAACAAACAAATGATGGAATAACAACTAAACTAAGAGCAAAGAAAGAATACTGGAATACAGAAATGGGAAAATCCCTAAGGGGTGGAGTGAGTGCACACATGCAAAGAGGTGGGTGTAGAATACATTCTTTAAGCACATGAATGTGGTGTTTATCAAGCATAGGAAGTGTCTAAATGTTATGGCAAAACCTATCAATCTATTCACCAACTTAGTTGATTAACATTTACATATGCAAGTTGTTTATTTCAGAACCTAAACAAGCATGAGAGGTGTCTAATCATTTTGGCAAAACTCATCAAGTTATAAATTCTATCCTAAACAAGAAAGCATACATTCATGTTTAATCAACACATTGAAATTAAAGCATTCATCCCATTCTCTAATGCATGTATGTACATCTACTCCACCCCCAAAGGGGATGGAACTACTCACTAAACATTACACTAATTATTAAACTATGGAAAGAAAGCATATTAAAACTAAGCTAGAATTAAAAGACGATTAAAGTAAAACATGCATAAACAATAAAAGAAGCATAAAACAAACAATGAAAGAAACACAAAACTTTATTGATAAAATGACTCACATTAAAAGTAGCATCCTCCTACTTTAGTGTGTGCTTCAAGGCCTCACTTCTAGTAGAAAGAATAGCCACTTAAAATATGGAGTGATTACAATGGAAGGTGAAGAGTTTTATTTATAGCCATGGAAAAAGGCAAACCGGGATAATCCCCCGATGTGGGACTAAACAGATACCAAAAATAGCCTAAACATCCTCTAATACATGTGCTGGAGAAATTTGAGCGGATTTGGGCCAAAATGGACCGCCAATTAGCGGTCTATATGGTTCAGATCCTGCTCATTTTTGTTTTGGGCTTTTCTTTCTGGTATTGTTGGTCTTTGATGCGGTTACTTGACTTGTTGGAGCTTCGACCCGAATCGAATTGGTAAAATACTCCCATGATGGTGTGGAGTATTCTGTTTTGCTCTTAGGTCCTTCTGTCTTGCAATCAGGTCCTTCTCCCTTGCATCTTGGACCCAGATCTCACAATTCAATCCTTTTTCCCAGCTTTTGGGTCCTTTTATGTTTCATCTCTTCAAACCTATTTATTCCTGAAAACTAAACATAAAACTCGTGACATAGCATTGGTTAGATGAAAGATAATGGATATAAGATACAAATATGAGCATGAAATGATGTCAATCATTGTACATAGATTAAAAAAAAGAAAAGAAAAGAAAAAAGAACACTCTTTCAGTGAGCATTGATTGTTGTGGGCTCCAACCCTTGAGTATTTGAGCCACATTTTTTCACGTATTTGTATCCCTTCTTTTGCATCTCACAAGCTTTGACGGAATTTAGGTTTGTGTCCATCAACATAACCATGAACATACTTTTGCGCTTCATGTTGGTGAGATCTTCCCATTTGCATGCATAAATCCATGTAGTATCATGCTCACTTTCATTGAGGACAATGCATGAAGTAGGTGTGGGGGGTGTTTTACGTGTGTACATAGTCAAGTCTTTTTCCTTTGATTTTGTTTTATTGTGTTAGTGTGCTGCATTTAATATCGATATATCTACTTGTCATGATCCTTGGGTGACTTGTCTTCTTTTGCTTGCCTTGTGCTTTAATTTTTTCACATTTCTTTCAAAATCTTCATGTGTTTGCGAAGGAAAATGTTTTGTGGGTTTTCGTGTGTTTAGCATGTGCAAATCCGTTGAGAGGCAAAGTAATTTTTTTGTGGGTTTTCCCTCGGGGGATGAGTAATCATAGGGTTTCAAAACTAATACAATTAAACAATGTTGGCTTTTTGGCCTTAATCTATATTAATTTTGATGATTAATTAAACTAATCTTAATCAATCAACCTAATCAATCAAAGTGAGCAAACACGATTACATGCATTGAATATATGTTTGTATACTTGCAATTATCTTAATAGGTTGATCAAGACAATCAAGGAAATGAGCATTGGGACAAGGACATCAAGACTCAAGACTTGTAATCAAAGCTTTGGACCAAGACATGTGATGCATTGCATACATTGCATCATATGTCTTTCATTTAGATTACTTTTATATCAATAAATGCTACTAAGGTATGTGTTTAGTCTTATTTACAGAATACAGGGACCTGAATGCAATTTACCCACATCCCGAGCATAAACGCGTACAAAAGACTCGTTTCTATCATAAAGACCAAGTTCAAGTTTATCGGGCTTCAAATAGAAATGTATCCAAGCATAAAAGCATTCAAGACCTAATTACGAAAAGAACAAGGACTTAAGCACAAAAGTAGCCGGGGACTTAATTGCAAAAAGTGAAGGACCTAATTGCAAATCACGAGTAGCTTTTATTATTATGGAGAAAATATAAAGAAAAATCAATGTGGATCTCCAAATATATGAAGAAATTAATTCGGATCTCCAAAGATATGCAAGAATCAATCCAGACACGCAAATGACATTGAAATCATACCATAAACACACAGGAAAAATCCGGGTCGATTCTGAGCCAAAATTGCGGCGAATCCGCCGCACCTCAAGAGCAAATTGCGGCGAATCTGCCGCACCAAATTAGATTTATGCTCTAAAAATTTTACCGGTTGCGTGTTGACGCGTGTACTTTCTTATTTCATGCTTAGGTCCCTTGTATCGGCTATAAATAGCCCCGAGAACGATGTTGTGAGGAGTTCTTCCTTTTGTTCCATAATTTAGCAATAAAATTCTGTTTCTTTTATTTTATGTTTTTAATTTTCTTTTCTTAGTTTCTCTAGGACCCCTTCTCCCTCCCTCCATCTATGAGTTTCTAACTCTTTCCAAAGGGTGGGGGTGACGGATTTAGGGTGATGAGAAGAGAAGATGTTATTATTTTAATTTTGTATTAGTATGTTTTGATTACTTGAGTTTATGTTAAATCATTTATCATGTAATGCTTTATAACTAATATGATTTATTATAAGTTTCAGAATTCTCTAATCTAAACCCGATATCTAAACCTCCACCCAACGGAATTCACCTCTTTGTTCTTGTTTTAGTTTTAATTGTTTTTGTTTCTTGCTTTAGATAATTAAAAATCAAAAATCTCAAAACCAACTTATTTCTTCTCTCCTTCTTTCCCGCAATCGAAATCACATTAATAACAAATCTCTCCCTCCTTGTGTTCGACCCGTATTTGCCACGTCTCCATTGACGCCGTGCACTTGCGGTATAAATTTAATTCACATCAAGTTTTTGGCGCCGTTGCCGGGGAGGCGACGCAGATTTTGTTTTCTTTTGTTGATTTCGATTTTATCCTGTTTATCTTGTGCGCGATCTAAGTATTTGGATTTGTGTTTCAGGAGACAACAGAGTGCGCGGCGAAATCCGAGCACGTTCTGAGCTAAACGAGCGGCGAAATCGCCGCACCTATAGAGCAATTTGCGGCGAATCCGCCGCACACTTGGAGCTTCTGGGCTTCAAACTTTTCTGGGACGCGACTCATCTCTGGGTGGACGCGTGAAACTACTGAAATTTCGAGAGCGGGCGGTGAACCCGACTGAGCATTGCATAGGTAACCTTTGTTGCATCTTTTCCTCGTAATTTCTACTTTCAAAAAAAAATCTTTTTATTAGAATTGCACGTGTTAGGGCAAAAATTCCATAATTGGCAATAATTCAACTCTGACCTAAAATTGGCAAAATTAGAAGGACTTAGTGCATGCATCATATAATATTTTGTTTGCATTATTCTTGCTAAATTCCTGCAAATTAATTCTTGTTGAAGAGTGCTGGAGGCAAGGTACGTATCGTGTTTTAACGATTGCATTTAAGCATATAATTTAGTTTGCATACAACCTTGCAATTGCCCCCCTCTAAAGACCATTGTTTGACTATCTTTGCTAGATTTAAGTTAAACTACCTTAAGGGCAACTCCGTAGGAAAAGATACGGTGGGGATTTCATCACCCTTCCGTGGCCCACAAATCACAATCCTAAAGTGTCACCCAAGCCTTAAAATTTAAAATCAATTAGACATTGGCCCCTAAGGACTCGGACTCAATTAAGGAGAAGAATTGGTTTGACTTGCTATGACCTGAAGCCGATCGAATTCAATTTGGTGTCTAGGAAGTGTTTTTGTGTTGACGAGAGTCTTCCAAGCGAAGTGGTTGTCTAATTGGCACCGACTCTGTCGGAAGCGCCCCCACTAGCTATACACGGCCTGGCCAAGTTGGTTTGATTAGTGAGGGAGGTGAATCAAGCAAATCAATTCGACTCAACCAGTTAGGAGTCGTCTAGACCTAAGTGACACTAGGTCTAGGATTGTTTGAACCGTGCTTGTTTTGGAAACCTCTGACCGACCTTCTTTTCTATCTTTAGAGTTAAGTTGCCCTTCTCTTCTGAGTCATCTTCTTTTCACCTACTTATACGTTCTAGTCTCCTCCCCTTTACATTCTCTATTAGCATTTTAGGGTCGAGTCGAGAACTTGTGCTTGCTTAGCCTCATAAGGGTAAGAGTACTTGACTCAAGAGTGTTCTGATGGATGGTTACATGAGCAACCATCCATATCATTGTTGGGACCAGGACAATGCTTCCTGGTATTCTAAAACCATGCAACCTGGGGTGGCTCAGACTAACACCCCATATGGTTGGGACAATCCTAATTGTATAACTGAGCAATCTTCATATTGGGGTAACATGAGAGAGGCACCGACGGCTAGACCACAATCTAGTTATGTTGGATCATATGCTGGTCAACGAACTGACACATTACAACAAACTTTTGCCTCCTTCATGCGTTGGGCTGACAACATGAGTGCACCGGTGGCTCCAGTAGCCGTACCGTGCGACTGTTGCGGGTTGAGTGGTCATCTTATCAGGGAATGTCCTTATGTTCCCCCAGAGCCTGAGTATGAGCATACATTTTCCCAGAAAGCTCGATATGACCGTTACACTTCCGCATATAACCCAAGAGTGATGGATTCGTGGGGAAACAATTCATATCCAAATTCTTATACGTCATTTTCACCCCAATATCCTTCTCCCGAATACCCAGAACTCTACCAACAACCCACTTCAAATCATTGGACTTATCCTCAGTCTACCAACACACAACCTAAAAATGTCCCGAGTTCTGACTCGAACCTCATAGTTGACTACATACCTGATACCTTGGAACAAGCTTTCCATACGTTCATGACAACTACTCAACAGTCCGTAGACAATATGGTATTACAATTGAGTCAAATGTCGCAACAATTAAGTGAGGAAAGTAACTTTTCGTGTCAACATGAGGATTCATCTTTTAGTATCGAACCACCACCACATACACAAATTCAAAGCACAATCTTTCAAAGTCAAATTCCTAGTCAGTCTGAGGGACTTGGAATTTCAATTCACGATCACTTAGTGGAGGATTCGATTTATATGGACCAATTTCATTATGAGTCGGCACAAGATTGTGCCCTATCTTCTTGTCCCGTGGCCCTTGAGCCACATGATCGTCATGTTGCATCTCTTAAGGACTCACCTCTGGTGGAGCAAGATCTCCCTAGTACCCTCAATTTCAAACAACCTGGTGAGAGTCCGCCTCTCACCATTGTTCCTGATCATCTTGGAAATGATGGAACATCAAACAACCACATAGCTTATGAGGATATTAGAAGTGCCTTAGAAGATACCTTGGGTATGAGACCCACTCTTTGTTCGTCTGGTGAGTCGGACTTGCCTGACAAGGCTCTTGACCTCGCTCCGACGCACCAGCCAGTTGGTTGGAGAGTTTGGATCGATGATCATAACTTCAACACCGCAACGGGAGAAACTCCTTTTCCGTTGCCCCTTAATTCCCAAACTCTCGAGAGGTTCAAGCTCTTTCAGTTTGATCCTTTGAATGAGACGCCTTTGCGTCCAATTCATGAACCTCTCAATTCATCTAGCGTTTTTTGTGAAGGCGGCCCACACATGCATTTTCTGGCCCCACGTGGTGTCATGTTTCCTTTTCAGGTGCACTGACCCACTCTTGAAGTTTCCATTTGATGTCTCTTGACAAATGAAGATGGGAACTTATGTTTGTACATAGTTATATATATAAAATAAAATAAAATATATGTTGTATTTATCCCTTCTTTAGTATCTCACAGGTTTTTGAGGGAATTCGGGTTTTTTTCCATCAATAGAGCCATGAACTTTCCTTTGTACTTCACGTTGGTGAGATCTTTCCTTTTTCATGCATAAATCCATGTAGTATCTTGCTCACATTCATTGAGGACAATGCATGATTTAGGTGTGGGGGGGGGTGTTTATGTATATATTTATCTATAGATCTGTCTTTTATTTCTAAAAATAAAAAATAAATAAATAAATAAATATAAAAAATCATCAATGTTTCATGACATAGCTTAAAATTGAACTGCTAAAACCCGTGTACAAATTGCATTGAGTTTTTGTTCCTTATTATATAGTTCTGCTTGTAGAAATTGTGACATAAATCTAAGTTCCAAAGAAATAACCCATTGCCCTTTAAGACATGTATGCACTTAAATTGGATGAATCAAATCTTTGAAGTGGTTGATAAAAAGCAGAGGTTGAGGAAAATATACCGGGAAGTGTGGACTTCTAATAGCAATTAAGCCTTGAGGAAAATAAAAATAAAAATAAAGGAATAAAGTGAAGAAAACACATTTTGCAAAATGATTACAAAAGCCCAAGCCTTTGAGTTACTGGTCCGTAGGGGTATCTTGAAACCCGGTAACTTGAGTCTACCAGCTCGGGATTATCGACCAAACTCGCTACACGAATGCAAAAGGGTAAAAGTGTCAAAAAGCAAATGTGTTGAATCACGGAAGAAAAGAAAAGAAAAAAAATAATAATAATACTCAAGGCCCAAAGCTAAAAGAATGATCCATGCCATTGTTGATCCGAATGATACTTCACCACCAGAGGAGGCGTGCAAAATAATTCAAGTGATAAACATGTGTAGAAGGGTTAGTGGTGTGAATGTGGAGGAACAAAGACTAAGTCATATTTTTAATGAGTTAGATTCATATAATGAGCATGCAAAAATTCTCAGTGAGATGTATAAGGTTGAGGTAGGGATATTGAGAACTATTAATGAAATGTTGATTCAGGATTTTGTGGGTATATCCGCTGAAAACCCTCAGGAGACAACACTCCTCCTCCTTGGCAACAAGGAGGTTTAAAGGCTTGTTGCACATGCTAAGTGCAACCGTGATTCCTACGAAAGTGAGTTAGGATTTCCCTGTTTTCATTCCTTCTTATATTCTGTTTTGCTAGGGACTAGCAAAATCTAGGTGTGGGGGTATTTGATGCATTGCATACATTGCATCATATGTCTTTCATTTAGATTACTTTTATATCAATAAATGCTACTAAGGTATGTGTTTAGTCTTATTTACAAAATACAGGGACCTGAATGCAATTTACCCACATCCCGAGCATAAACGCGTACAAAAGACTCGTTTCTATCATAAAGACCAAGTTAAAGTTTATCGGGCTTCAAATAGAAATGTATCCAAGCATAAAAGCATTCAAGACCTAATTACGAAAAGAACAAGGACTTAAGCACAAAAGTAGCCGGGGACTTAATTGCAAAAAGTGAAGGACCTAATTGCAAATCACGAGTAGCTTTTATTATTATGGAGAAAATATAAAGAAAAATCAATGTGGATCTCCAAATATATTAAGAAATTAATTCGGATCTCCAAAGATATGCAAGAATCAATCCAGACACGCAAATGACATTGAAATCATACCATAAACACACAGGAAAAATCCGGGTCGATTCTGAGCCAAAATTGCGGCGAATCCGCCGCACCTCAAGAGCAAATTGCGGCGAATCCGCCACACCTCAAGAGCAAATTGCGGCGAATCCGCCGCACCAAATTAGATTTATGCTCTAAAAATTTTACCGGTTGCGTGTTGACGCGTGTACTTTCTTATTTCATGCTTAGGTCCCTTGTATCGGCTATAAATAGCCCCGAGAACGATGTTGTGAGGAGTTCTTCCTTTTGTTCCATAATTTAGCAATAAAATTCTGTTTCTTTTATTTTATGTTTTTAATTTTCTTTTCTTAGTTTCTCTAGGACCCCTTCTCCCTCCCTCCATCTATGAGTTTCTAACTCTTTCCAAAGGGTGGGGGTGACGGATTTAGGGTGATGAGAAGAGAAGATGTTATTATTTTAATTTTGTATTAGTATGTTTTGATTACTTGAGTTTATGTTAAATCATTTATCATGTAATGCTTTATAACTAATATGATTTATTATAAGTTTCAGAATTCTCTAATCTAAACCCGATATCTAAACCTCCACCCAACGGAATTCACCTCTTTGTTCTTGTTTTAGTTTTAATTGTTTTTGTTTCTTGCTTTAGATAATTAAAAATCAAAAATCTCAAAACCAACTTATTTCTTCTCTCCTTCTTTCCCGCAATCGAAATCACATTAATAACAAATCTCTCCCTCCTTGTGTTCGACCCGTATTTGCCACGTCTCCATTGACGCCGTGCACTTGCGGTCTAAATTTAATTCACATCAACATGTAACTTTATATTTATTGAGTCCATAGGATTTTATGTAAACTTTAGCACTAGGATTATGTCTCGTCATTTCTCGGTAAACCGAACTTATTTCGGTTAATCGAACTCTACCTAGTTCGGTCCACCGAACACCTGTCGGATATCCGAATACTTCCCAACAGTGAAACTTAGGTGTTCTCTGGATTTGCCCCAACGGTAGACCGAAACGCCTTCGGTTGACCGAATAGCCCTGAACCGGTTTTGGACTTTGCTCCAACGGTCGCATTCAATCAAGACCATAGAGCCCAATTAACTTGCCCCACTTCGGACGACCGTACAAACTTCGGTCTACCGAATCCATATTGGCTTAGGAGCGCAACGTGTAGGATTTCATGTTTAATTATGCATTTATATTTTTCGAATTTTTATGCATAATAAGGATCAATTACAATTTTCTACGATTTATTTCATGTATGCATCAGTTTATTTCAATAACTAGTTTCATTAAAACAAACATGGGCTCCGAAATTCATACCTAGAAGTTCTCTAAAACTTCTTGATGATCCGGAGATGCTGAAGAAGACGATCGTCGCTTCCCGTTGCGCCGGATGCCTCCGAGTGTTCACCGAAACCCTAAACAAGGTTGGAGAGAAAGGAGCTAGCCAATCAATCTCCAAACAAGCTTAGAATCTAGCTACAAACCCCTTCCTTAAAATCTAAGATTTCTCCTTCCAAAGACTTAGAAAACTAAGAGAATTTTCGTGGATTTTTGTGGTGAATTAGGAGAGAAAATATTTAGCAAAACTTCTAACATAATTAAGGAGAATAAGGACCTATTTATAGGCTCCAATCTTACTCTCAATCATGGCTATTCTTAAGCCATGAATTCTTGACATTTTCTCTCACAAACTAATTCCGTAATGCATTATATGCACCCACAAAACGTTTGACCAAGTTTGGAGCCAATCCAACCATTGATCAAATTAATCTCTTAATTATCAAAGGTAGAAAATCGATCGGGACTCGGTCTACCGAAACATACTCGGTTAACCAAATATGTCACATCCGGATTTCCGTGCACTTGACGGATGACCGATTCTTAAGGAGAAAAATTCTTCTTTAACTGTTCGGACGAATTCACGTCTTTGACCGAGTTCCATTCGGTTAACCGAAAATATCGGAACTGGACATTGTTCGATCGACCGTTTCTGGTTCGGTATACCGACCCAGAGTTCCAGGCACTTTGGTCAAGTTCGGTCAATCAACTTGACCATCCGTTCCACGTTTGGTTGACCGATCCACAGATCCTTCGGTCGACCGAACCTTAACGGATTACCAAACTTCTACCCGATTTTGCCTTTTTCAAATTTTGGATTTATTTCCAACTAAATTTGAACTTTAGGGGTTTTAGCAAATTAACAACTTATGCAATATATTATCCTATGCAATAATAAATTATTGCACCCCATAATATATGCATCTCATATGAATTTTATCATGATTCTAATTATGTTTATATACAAAATAATTGATTTTACTTGTTCACCACATGTGTCATATTTTCTATAAGAAACCTGACACATCATACGAATCAAAATCAAGCTTCTTGTTTCCCGGTT
This sequence comes from Triglochin maritima, assembly GCA_963682175.1. Taxonomy (NCBI): domain Eukaryota; kingdom Viridiplantae; phylum Streptophyta; class Magnoliopsida; order Alismatales; family Juncaginaceae; genus Triglochin; species Triglochin maritima. Next base: position 34,221,012 of record OY821773.1, on the reverse strand, counting down.
TTTGCGGTGTGACCTATGGGAGGATCTAGACTAAGTTGGCAGTGATATTAAAAGCTTAATATCACAAGCTATAAGCGGTATCTAGCTACACATTATAGCTCCCAATTAGTTAGATGTCTTAATTCCACACGAACCAAAACCCGATCCATTTAGTGATGGAGTGCACCACTTGTGACCTTCCCTTGCCTCATGATATTAAGAATACACACAAAGTAGTATTGTGTCATCTTTGTATTAGTATTCATTTCTTGATCTCTTTAAGCTAGTTATAAATATGTGACTTAACTCAAATCACATTGTGCACATTATAACTTTGCTTTATCAAGGGGCCCACTAATATCATCACTCAATTAAGAGGGGCAATGATAATCTTTTGACTAACTATCTTCTCCTACAAAAGTTGTACTTAACCAACCAATGCCTTTACACTACACTTATCGGTAGTTCAAGACACTGATCTAATTAAGTATTCCTTAAGTGATCAGACATAAGTCTCATATCAAAGGACCAAAGACACAGTAAAATATTAATGACACAGAAACACATTTCTATAAAATTTTACTTATTAGGTCTATTCAGTATACAAAAGTAATATTTTCCTGTTTTGCATACCCATGTTGCCACTCACTTGTAGAGCTACAATGATCTATGACCAACACGACAATCTTAACCCGGTAATTAATGTCCCATGTTAATTACCATGATTGCGAATATCTTTTGTTTTATGTAAACCAATATCTTTTAGAGCTCTACGGTTAAGGATTAAGAGCCTCTTCCTTAACACTTCTAAAAGACGAATAACATAAACAAGGAACAAAATGATTTCTCATTCAATTCATAATAATTGACATTTAAAAGTAAAACTTTTAGAACACATTCCCTTCACAACGGCTATTTAACTTGATCGTTATTGGTAAAATAATTTCCCACACATTGTCAGTGCAAAACCCGTGCTAACTTTGGTCTACCGAAGTATAGACGGTCAACCGAACTAGACATGAACAAAGCCCAATCAATCCTACAGTCCACCTTGGAACAGTGAACCGAATGGACTTCGGTGAACCGAGTTTAATTAGGGCTAAATAGATAAAAGCTACTGGAGGTTGGTGAACGATGATCCGATACTTAATCGGTCAACCGAGTTCTTAGTTCAGACCAATGTTTCAGACTACCGTGTGGATAATGGTTGACCGAATCTGTCTCGATTTCTGGACGAGTTAAGTCACATCTTACTTTCTCATTGGTCCATTCACCACCAACTCTCCAACGGATCTATAAGCTTTGAAACCAATATAAACACCACTCTAGAGACACAAAATAAGAGACAACACCTTCTATTCATCAACTATCTTTGTGCTCTCAATTCCCAAACATTCAAAGCTTATTCTTCAACACTCAAGCCTAAACTTCACCACTTGCATATCCAATTCAATATCATATCCAAGTGTGCTCAAGTATAGAGTGTTAGTTAGAGTATGATTCAACTTCCATATCAAAGAATCAAAGAGTTGTAAAAGCTTCGAGGAAGCTCCCTCTCGGGTTGTGAGAGGAGACACGAGCGAGGCGAGGATTGTTCGCGAGGCTCGGTGTTGTAAACGGCGTTGATCTCGGCCCGGAAAGGAGATCGGTTAGTGGAACCGTAAGCGAGGCTTGGGGGATCGAGCGAGGCTTGCGAGGTGGACTAGGACCCGAGTGTGGGTGCCGAACCTCTCTAAACTCCGGTGTCGACGATTTTATGGTTTGCATTGTCTGTTTCCTTAATCATTCGCTTAGCATTTTAATTCTGCATTTTGAGTAGCGATTAGAGGGCCATAGATCCTAACAAACAAGTCCACCCTGAACCTAGTGTGTCAATAATTCGTGTCTGTTAATATAAGGAAGGTTTTTGTAGTCAAGGACCCTTTAAATCTTGTTGTGAGACATTAAGTGTAGGGTTATGGTTCATGTGTAGATAAGAAATAAGTGAGTAGGTGTTCTCTCTTCTTGCATGACTACTATCACCCGGGAAATTAGGTCTGAGGGGAATTTGTGCCTTGTGCTTTCGAGTCATCTGACTTGGGATGCACCGACCGAACTCATGTTACACGGGTGGTAGGGATTGCCCTATATTGAGATTTGGGGAAAGGTATATGTGATAGCGTAAATCCTCATATGCAATGATGCACGAAACCTGACCCTGGGAGAATGAAACTTCTAGTTAGAAAAAGAAAAGAAAAAACAAAAAGTAAATGAGTTTAACTTGAGGATGTTGAGGTTGTCCATGTCTTTCACTTAAGTCCTTATTTAACTTGCACGAATGGTTCATTAGGCTAGGTATGTGGACTAATACCTATATAGATTTGGCCCAAAGGATTACCGCGTCCAATGATCGATAAAAATGAGTTCATCGAGTTGAGTTTCTAGATTGAATAATGCATCTTTGTTCAGATTTTGTGGGTATATCCGCTGAAAACCCACAGGCGACAACACTCCTCCTCCTTGGTGACAAGGACGTTTAACGGCTTGTTGTACGTGATAAGTGCAACCGTGAATCCTACGAAAGTGAGTTAGGATTTCCCTGTTTTTTGTATGCTTTTTCGTTTCTTTGTTTTGCTCGGGACAAGCAAAAGTTAGTTGTGGGGGTATTTGATTGACATCATATCATGCATATATTTGTGTCTTATATCAATTATCTTTCACCTAAACAATGCAACGTAACGAGTTTAATGTTTAAGTTTCAGGAATAAGTATGTTTGAGAAGGAGAGACTACAAAGGGACTCAAAAGCAAGAAAATGGACCAAGTTGTAAGACTTAGGGACTAAGATGCAAGAGAGAAAGACCCGAATGCAAAACAAAAAGATCAATGAGCAAATAAAGAAACTCCACACCATCATAACGATTATTTTGGCAATTGGATTTGGGTTGCAACCTACACAACCGGTTAGGGTGCATCACACATGAAGAAAGTCATCCAGAAAAGCCCACACAAAATCAAAAGCGGAGCCAAACCCTGTAGATCGCTGATTAACGGTCATGCTTGGTCCGGATCTGATGCAGTTTAGTCAGGTCATGTATAATTGTCTGTTATGTCTATTTTTGGTATTTTATTGGTCCCATACCGGGGATTGTTCCCGATTGCCTTTTTCTTTGACTTTAAATAGAACTCCACCTCCTTTATATTCTACACATGCTTGGTGGCCATGCTCTCTACTTGAAGTGAGCCTTGGAGCAAAATCTCAAGTAGGGAGAGGCTACTTGTACTGTGAGTTTGAAATTAATAAAGTTTTCCTTTAGTTATGTTGCTTCTTTCTTAGTTTAATTTCCTTTCATATGTCTTGCATGCTTCTATAGTTTTATGTCCTTTCAATTAGATTCTTTAATATTTGTTGCTTGCTTAGTTTAATTTCCTTTTAGTAGAATGTTCATTTTGTTAATGTAGGTTGTAACGCCCCTGATCTCGCGGGTACGCACACTGGGAAAGGAAACTAGTGTCGCGATCAGAGACCTCCGCGACGACCGAAGGGGTTACAAAAGACAGACCGAATAGACTCGACAAACTGAAAGAAATCATACACAAATGGACTGACATAAAACATAATAGGAATAATAGAATAATCATAACAATAAAAGTCTTATTACAACACATCGAGTATCAAAAAGGAAATACATAGGGAAATATGCGGAAGCAAAGATAACTGGGAATCTGGTCGACGCGTCCCTCGTGTACAGAATCTTCGGAACTCGTCCAGTCTGCCCTGTGGAACCTAAGTACCTGCAAGCACCGCATTTAACAATGCGTGAATTTTCAATTAAGAAAACCCAGTATGCCCCCGCCAATGCAATAAATGAAAGGTAGCATGAAATGCAAAAATGGCAGGTTTCAGAAACAGAACAGAACAGAACAGAAAGCATCAAATGCAACAGAAGGCTACGACTACACCAGTCGTGCCAGTCGGGCTCACCCGAATCGTTCCTCCATAGGAACCAGAACACCAGCCTCGCTGGTCAGAGGTGGTCACTCGTCAGTGACCCACCACTCGGCACAAAGCGGTGCGCCGGATAAGTGTCCCAATCCGCGGAAAATAAACCTACATGGTGTCATCACGAACTGAGGAACACCTACCCTGAGACAGAATGGCAGTGCACATGCCCAGGACTTATCTTAGGCCTGGCCCCCTACAGGGGTCTTAGCCGAGTGGCCTCTGAAGCTAGAGGACCCACCCGTGGCCCGTCGGCCCAGAAAACAGAACGTGCCCTGAATTACTCCATCAGATTAGATGCAATGCAACTACTCTATAGTCTAGTGCAACTAAATTATTCAGAAATGAGTCCAAAGGAGAACATGCAATATCTCCCTCAAGCTCTATGCAAAACAGAATATTAATTCAGCAAAATCACACCAAGATCAACAACAAGACTCATGGTTGTTTCCTAAATTCAACCAGCACACAATTCCAGAAATAACGGCATGTCATAAGCATCCATAATATATACAGCCAACAAAATAAAGCATACAAGTTTGAATCCAGCAATTATTTAACATGACATCATGATACATCCTTGAAATAGACAAATCAGGAAAATAGGCCATGTAACCAGCCACAAGGTAAGCAATATTATTCGTCAACCTTATAGTACATGATTTAGGAAATAATTATGTAACCAGTAGCTAACTAATATATGGTTAAACGTCAACTTATTAGCATAAGATTTAGGAAACACAATGCCTAATACACGGGCATGTAAGGTCTAGCAACAAGTCCGGTCATGGAAGTTTCCTATTTCCAACAATGACATGGTGAATGAATATGCAATGACTTGTATCAACCAGCCATGAAACTTTCCTATATTCAACAACCTATTAGTGCATGAAATATGGGGCTTAAAATCAGAAACAAATCCGGAAGTAAACCTTGTATCCAGCCAGCAAATCCGGATCTTCTAGGTCTGAATCCAGCAGTAATCCGAACATTGATCAAGCAAGGTTTTTGGTAACAATCCAGCCATGTGGTCTATTGATTTCAGTACCCATTAAGGAATGAATTTTTCGGCTTATACCCAACACTAAAATCAGGAGATAAATCATGTGTCCAGCAACCTAAGATGTCTAGATATCCGGAATAGATGGTTGTGATTATGCAAAAACTTAGAAGCAAACCGGGTCATGGAACTTCCCTAATTTCAGCAACCTAATGATGCATGACCTATGGCATCTAATATCAATCTTTGTGGAGAATTAATCACGTAACTAACAATAAAGATGCGCAACATGTAATAACATGAACCATCCAAGAATATGAAATCAAATTCAGAATCACATCTAGGAAATCCGGTAACAACATAAATCAACCGCATGAAACCCTAGATAAGTTAGGTTGGGAATTGCATGAACTTATTTCAGAAAACCTACATGATATGCTCCCGAAATCCTCCTTCTTCCCCCCTGATTGGTCCAGCAAAACCACAAGGAAAGTCGCAAGAAAGGTGCCACTACCGGAAGAGTATTCCAGCCACCCGCCGGAACTAGTGTTGCACCGCAACCTTCCATTCGTGAAACTATCAACACGTCCCAACCCCAACATAAAATCCGTCCCCAGCAGCCTTCTCTACCCACCATGCAACCTAAAGCTAACGGAGAGAGGCATACCTGAAGAGAGGAGAGGCTGAGCTACACCGAAGACCGACAAGAAACTTCTCCTCCTAGCTGCGCACCAAGAGCACCGCCGGGTTTCTCCTTCCAAGCTGCTGGAGCTCCAATGTTAATTTCGGTGGTGAGGGTGGAGAAAAGGTCTAGGGAAAGTTGGCTAGGGTGCTATATTTATAAGGGTGCAAGTTGGAAAGAAGAAACTAGGAAAAAGGCAAGAGATAATTGGGAGTTAATTTGCTTTGATGGCAAAATCAGCACTTTCCTAAATCCAAATCAAAGCACATGCTAGCAAGATTTTCTCTCATTAATTTCGGATATGGTAAGGCCAGCCCAACCTCCCAATCTAACCAACACGCCTCATCAAGCAACAAATAAATCCGCACACCAGGTTTTAGGCACCCGATAAACCCGGTTAAGTCTAACGAATGCAACCGCGCCCGGCGGTTAAATTCGCCCAAAAAGGAAACTTTTGCAAAACCAACTTAACTCAAAACAAAGACAATAAAACACATAAAAGGACAAATAAAACCTAAAACAGATGTGCCTAAAGTTGTAGTGTAATTATTAGTGAGTAGTTTCATCCACATTTGGGGGTGGAGAAATATGTGATATGATTATGTGATGTATTAGGTGTGTGTTATCTTAATACTTTGAACCTTACATGATTTCCATTACCATCTAATGGGATTTCACTATTTTCTATGATATGCTAATGCTCTTGAATGAAGCTTAGCATATGCTTAGATTAGTACACCTATTTTATGGGGAATGATGAGGTGAGGATATGGATGGAATTGATAAAGTAAACATGAGTTGTAGTTGCATGTACTCTTGTTGCCTTTACCTTGGTTAATGTCTTGTATGGTTTAATGATTGTCTAAATCTTATTTTATGTGGAGGGATAATGAGGTCTGGTCTTTATACATGAGTTCATTTTGCTTCATTCTAATTATTGTCTTGTATGTTTTAATGATATTGTGTTATCTTTTTTCATTTGGAGGCAAAGTTGGATTTAGTTTTATGATTTTCATGCACTACATGTTGTGATGAGCATAATTAAATACACACATACAAATATCTTTGTATTCACATTCTTTCTCTACCCCCTATGGGGTTTAGTTTTATTGCGGATTTCCAATTCCTTTCGCATTGTAGTATAGTTTAGATCATAACTCTTTTCTCTCCTTTCTTTCCCACTCGCCTTCGAACAAACTAAATTCGACACACCTCCCTGTGGACCGACTCGTATTTGACACCGCTTCAACGCGGCCGTGCACGTGCGGTTAACTAAAACGTTCAACCAGTGATCCCTTCCACCCGTGTAACGAGAGTTTTGTCGGTGCATCCCTAGTCAGATGACTCGAAAGCACCAGGCACTGAGTCCTCTCAGACCTAATTTCCCAAGTGATAGGTGTCGTGCGAGATGAGAGAACACCCAACTCAGTTATTTCTTATTTAGACATGAACGAAAACCCCTACACTTAAGGTTTCACAACATGAGTTTCAGGGTCCCTGACTACGATAAACTTCTTTATACTAACAAACATGAATTATTTGACTCACTGGACTCAATGTGGACTTATTTATTTATTTGTGTACTGAAACCCTACGATTACCCTCCCCCCAGGGAAAATGGGGGTGCATCCTTACGGCTAGATAAGACCAAAAGCCAGTGTACTAGATATCATAATGCATCATGTTCAAGTCAATTTTGGGAGCTTCCTTTTTTACTTTGACTCTTAACGGTTTTGCACATGCTAAACACACGCAAAACCAATAAAACATTTTTCTTCACAAACATATGAAGATTTTGAAAGAAATGGAAAAACATAAAGCACTAGGCAAGCAAAAGAAGATAAGTCACCCAAAGATGATGGCAGGTAGATATATTGATATTAAATGTAGGACACTAAAATGACCCTAACATTACACACAAAAGAAAGAAAAAATAAAGTGAAAAAGACTTGACTCCACATATATACAAATGTAAAGCACCCCCACATACTTCATGCATTGTGCTTAATGTATGCAAGCATGATACTACATGTATTTTTCATGAAAAGGTTATGATCTCACCAAACTTTGAAGCACATGGAATTTTTTGTGGCCATGTTGATGGACACAAATCCAAATTCCCCTCAAAACTTGTGAGATACTTAAGAAAGGAGACAAATACATGAAACAAATGAGGCCCAAATACATAAGGGTTGGAGCCCACAACAACCTATGCTCACCCTTGGAGTCTTTTTGTTTCTTTTGTTTTCAAATATAACTACGTACAAAAATAAGTTCCCAACGTCATTTGTCAAAGGACATCAAATAGGAACCAGAAAAGTGGGTCAATGCACTTGGAATGGGAACATGACACCACGCGGGGTCAAAATACTCATGTGTGCCCCCCTTATAAATGCACAAGATGCAAGAAGTGGTTCATGATCAAGATGCAAAGGCGTCTGATTCAAAAGATCAAACTGAAAGAGCTCGAACCACTCAAGAGTTTGGTTGCAATTGAGCACAAAACAAGAGTTTCTCCCGTTGAGGTATTAAAGTTATAATCGTCATTCCAAACTCTCAAACCAACAGGCTGGTGCGCTGAAACAAGACCAACAACCTCATCATCCTTGCCTGATGCACCACATGAACAGAAAGTGGGTGTCTTACCCAAGGTATCCTCTAAGGAATTCCCAATACCCTCATTGGCAATGTAGTTGTTTGGTGTCCCATCATTTTCAAGATAATCTGGAATAATAGTGAGAGGCAAACTCTAACCAGGTCGTATGAAATTAAGGGTATTAGGGAGTTCTTGCTCCACCAAAGTTGAGTCCTTAATAGGCACAACATTAATATCATGTCGCTCAAGGGTCACGGGACAAAAAGATAAGGCACAATCTTGTGCCGACTCGTCATGAAGCTTGTCCGTGCTATTCTCAATTTGAATTGAATCCCCCACCAAGTGATCATGAATTGAAACCCGAAGTCCCTCAGACTGACTAGGATTTTGACTTTAAAAGATTGTGCTTTTATTTTGTGGATGTTGTGGTGGTTCAATATCAGAACATAAATCCTCATGTTGACAAGAAAGGTCACTCTCCTAAAGCTCACTTAATTGTTGCGTCATCTGACTTACTTGCATTGCAAGATGTTGCAAGGAATTTTGAGTGGTTTCCATGAACGTAAGGAGAGTTTGTTTCAAGGAATCAAGTTTGGGATCAACTGTGAGGCTCAAGTCAGAATTTTGGAGCTTTTGGGGTTGGGTGTTTATGGGTTGAGAATGAGCCAAATGATTGGTAGTAGGGTGTTGGTAGAATTTTGGGTATTCAGGAGGAGGATACTGGGGTGGGCAAGAAATATGATACTCAGGATTTCTAAAGTTTCCCCATGAATCTATCCTCCCTGGGAAAGACATGAATGCGTAGGGGTCATAATGAGTACTTTGGGAAAAAGCATTATCATATTCGGGTTTGGGAGGAACAGACAAAACTCTTCGAACACCTGACCACTTAAACCACTCTGCTCATATAAAGTGGCTTCTGGAATCACCGATCCAGTCAAACCCTCTATAAAATGCATGAAAGAGGTCAACGTTTCTTGTAATTTCTCAGTTTGGTGACCATAATATGATCCAATACAATTTGATGACTAGCAGTCGGTGCCTCTGTCATAGTACCCAATCTGAAGACTACTCAGCTACACAATAAAAATTATCCCAACCATGCTGGGTGTTTGTCTGAGGCACCCCACGATGCATGTGTTAAGAATACCGGGAGAATAGTCTTGGTCCCAACAATGATATGGATGGTCACCTTTGTAACCTTCCATCTCAACAAAGTACTCTTGAGTCAACAACTCTCACCACCATGAGGCCAAGCTCGCAAAAAGTGCTCGACTCGATCCTAAAACGCTTATAGAGTGTGTAAAGGGGAGGATACTAGAATGTATAAGTAGGTGAGAAGAAGATACCTCATAGGAGAATGGAAGAATCCCTAAAGCTAGCGTGGGTAAATGGTGAGGGTAGAAGCCTAATTTAGCAAACACAACTCAAACAAGCTTAGGCTGGCTATGGGTCCTTAGACTAGATGACGCCTAATCATGAATCTCCACACTCTCGAATACCTCACCTCCCTCGGCTGAAAAAGTCACATAGCCGAATGAGAAAGTCATGACCCGGAGGTCCCAAAAATCCCAATGCAACTAAGCAAACGACGATGTTCAGCCCATGACGTCGAGAATGAGATTGTCTCCTAAGTATGCCTGAATTGTGGGAGTCAGTGTCTACTTGATTTTAGATAAAAGCTTTACTTGAGTGTGGTTTGTGGGGCTAAGGGAGGGGTGATGAATCCTCCACCTTATCTTGAAGACTATAGGTGGTGCCCCTTAAGATCAATTTTCCTTAAACTCGCAAGCAACTCACCAAACGAGCACTCACCTCAATCTTGTTGCAACGCACTTTACTAACTAATGCATTCTTTAACCATGCATGAATGAGAGAACTGGTGCACGTACCTCATGCCAGCAATCAACAATGAGAAAATAAAGCAAAGGTAACACAATATGCGTCCAAGGTCTACAGATGATGCTTGACCTAGATGGCAATTGATCTAATCTTTTACTTTGAGTTTTAGGGTCCAAGTTATCTTAAAAAGAGGTCATGTAAGCCAAATTGATTACTGACACTTAAACAAAGCATGCATGGCACAAATAGTGGTAGGAAACAACTACAAATACGCAAAGGAATCTATTGTTGGAACATAAATAACTAATGTCTCACCAGATCTGCCAGTGGCGGATGAAAATCCGCTACTGGCGGATTGTGTGGGGATTCTGGTACACTGACTTCACCAGCACGCTCCTTTAGGTCCCCCTGTCCACTTCTAACCCCCTTCCATGAAACAAAAGAGAAAAAAGAAAACGAAAAAACAAAAGAAAAAACCCACCGAATTGGTGAACTCGACTACAAAAACAACACTCCCCGTCAACGATGACAAAAACTTGATTGAATCAATTATAATACCGCAAGTGCACGACCGTGATGAAGTGGTGGCAAGTATGGGTCGAGACCACAAGGAGCGCGTGCGAGTCAAAATCCACAATACTTGAGTGGGGAAAAAAGAGAGAAAAATGAGGTCAGATTACATTACGATGGGTATGACACTAGAAAATAAATGGTAAAAATAAACCCCTTAGGGACTAGCGAACGAATGCGGAAATGAACATATGTGTATGTGTGTGTGTTCAATTGGGCTCGTCAAAACATGTAATACATGAAATCCATAAAATCAAATCCAAGTTTACGTCCACATGAAATAAGATAAAACATACAAGACAATAATTGAAATGAGGCTAAATGAGCTCATGCATAAAGACCAAACCCCACTATGTCTCCACATGAAATTAGATTTACACAATCATTAAAACATACAAGACATTAATTAAGATGAGTCCAACAAGAGCACATTCTCCCACATGTCATGTTTCCATCTTCCACTCCATCCTTATCCTGACCTCATCATTTCCCAAAAAATAGGCCCACTAATCTAGTCATATGCTAAGCATCATTCAAGAGCATTAGCCCATAAAAGATAAGAGTGAAAATCACATTAGAAAACATAATCACATCACCTAACGCATCACATAATCACATCCCCTAATGAAGAAACTAAAATCTACTAATAAACAAGAAATAAAACATACTCTATTAAACAAGAAAGGAAACTAACCTAAGGAGGAGAGGGAGTAAGAAGAAGAAATGAGACAGTACAAGTGTTGATTGACATCATTTCATGCTTATATTTGTATATTATATCCATTATCTTTCACCTAAACAATGCTATGTAACGAGTTTTATGTTTAGTTTTCAGGAATAAATAGAGATAAAGGATAAAAGGACCCAAAAGCGGGGAAAAATGACTGAATTGTGAGACCTGGGGACTAAGATGCAAGGGAGAAGGACCTGAACGTAAGACGAAAGGACGAAAGAGCAAAACAAAATACTCCACACCATCATGGGGAATATTTTGGCAATTCTATTAGGGTCGGAGCTCCAGCAAGCGAAGTAGATGCATCAAAGATCACCAAAGACATCCAGAAAAGACTAGAACAAACCCCAGTGGGATCCGAACCATATAGACCGCCAATTGGCATTCTGTTTTGGCCCAAATCCACTAATATCCGCTAATATCCGCACGTATGGCGGCCTTAATGTGCCGTATGGATTCGATTTAGCTCCAAAACCAACAAGGTGCACCTCACATGTCCACATCGGGTCTACTTCCCTGTCATTCATGTGGTAGGATAGGTCATGTAGAAAGCGAGTGTGCGTCCATTCCTCCAGAGATGGAACATGTCAACGCCATCTATGATAGAGCTAGGAATGACCCATACTCATCATCTTATAATCCTGGATGGAGGAATCACCCCAATTTTTCATGGAACCAAAATAATACCCCGGGTGGTCCTTCAAACTCCTCTCGACCACCTAACCAATCATACCAACCTCCCATGCATGCAAAATCTTATCAGCCACCCAAGCTCAAATCACCAATCAATCGGGTTTCCCAAATTCCAATAATATGGAAACCCGATTCAATTCGCTTGAGACCTTGACTCGTGGACTTGTAAACTCAATGAAATTTTTTATGCCAACCAAAAGTCAAGTTCTCACTTCAAATCAGCAGGCCATGAAATCTCTAGAGCTTCAGATGAGCCAATTGGCTCAGTCTCTACTTGAAAGAGAGAGAGGGTCTTTGCCTAGCCAGCCTGAACTTGATTGATCGTTTTATTTAAACTGCAAGTGCACGGGCGCGTTGAAGCGGTGGTAAATACGGGTCGTCCACTGGGAGGTGTGTCGACGATTGGTTTGTTCGAAGGCGAGAGGTAAAAAGGATAGAAAGGTTGGTTACACTAAACTACACTAAGATGCAAAAAGGAAATGAAGATAAGCAATAAAACTAGGCCCCATAGGGGGTAGAGAAATAATGTGAATATGAAGATGTGTGTGTGTTCAATTAAGCTCCTCACAACATGTAGTGCATGAAATCATAAAACTACATCCAACTTTGCCTCCACATGAATTAAGATAAGACTACATCATTAAAACATACAAGACAATAATTGGAATGAAGCTAAATGAACTCAAGTATAAAGACTAGACCCTACTATGCCTCCACATGAATTAAGATAACACTACATGATTAAAACATACAAGACATTAGCTAAGGTAAAGGCAACAAGAGCACATACACTACAAATTGTGTTTCCAATATTAACTTCATCCATATCCTAACCTTATCATTCCCATTAAAATAGGTCCACTAATCAAAGCATAAGCTAAGCTTCATTCAAAAGCATTAGCATATCAAAGATAAGAGTCAAAACTCATTAGATGGTTATGGAAATCACATAAAGCTCAATGGATAAAGATAACACACACTTAATACACTACATGATTATATCACATATTTCTCCACCCCCCAAATAGGGATGGAACTACTCACTACTCATTACACTAACTATATTAACAAAAGAAAGCATAATACTGAAATGAAAGTTAACTAAGAAGGCAAGAAGTATGAAAGAAACTTAAAAGGAAAGACTAAACAAACATGCACAAATTAAAAGACAGGATTAAAAGAAATTAGAAGAATTATTTTATTAACAAATGACTCACATTGAAGGTAGCATTCTTCTCCACCTTGAGTTTTTGCTTCAAGGCTCACTCCTTAGTAGAGAGAATGTCACCAAGCAATGGGTAATTACAATGGAAGGTGAAGAGTTCTATTTACAAGCATAGAAAAAGCTAATCAGGGACAAGCCCCCGATGTAGGACTAAACCAATACCAAAAATAGCCTAAACGAACATTAATACAAGTCCAGGAGAAATTTGGGCGGATCCTGAGTAATATGGACCGCCAATTGGCAGTCCAAACACTTTGGATCGCGTTGGAATTTGTTGTGGGCTTTTCTTTCTGGTATTGTTGGTCTTTGATGCGGATACTTGACTTGTTGGAGATCCGACCGGAATCGAATTGGTAAAATACTCCCCATGATGGTGTGGAGTATTCTGTTTGGCTCTTAGGTCCTTCTGTCTTACATTCAGGTCCTTCTCCCTTGCATCTTAGTCCCCAGATCTCACAATTCAGTCCTTTTTCCCAGCTTTTGGGTCCTTTTATGCTTCATTTCTTCAAACCTATTTATTCCTGAAAACGAAACATAAAACTCGTAACATAACATTGTTTAGGTGAAAGATAATGGATATAAAATACAAATATAAACATGAAATGATGCCAATCACCTAGCCAGCCTGAGGCTAACCCCCGCATGTACCAACAACAACACATGCAAAATGAGAATGTGGTACATCAGGGGTGGCAAGTGAACCATGTGGAGGAACATGTTCACCATGTCAATGTCATTGTAACCTTAAGAACTGGAAAATAGGTTGACAATCACATTTCCTTGCCACCACCACCATCTATCTAGCCCCTCAGTGGGAATGGTGGTGAAGAAGAGGCTGAGGGTGAGGGTAATACACCAACGCCTCCTTCTCAGGCACCGCAGAAAACCTACCTGCCAAAAGCTCCCTATCCAAGTAGGTTAACCAAAAAGTAGAGTGACACAATGGATAAGATATTAGAGGTGTTTAAGCAAGTGAAGGTTAGCATCCCCTTGTTGGATGTCATGCAACAAATACCTCAATATGCCAAAGTGTTAAAGGATCTCTGCACAACCAAGAGGAAGACAAATGTTCCTGAGAAAGCATTCTTGGCTGCAAATGTAAGCTCACTTTTTTGAAATCCGGCCTACACAAAATACAAGGACCCTGGGTGTCCTACTATTTAGTGTACGATAGGGGACACTAGCATGAGTAATGTATTGCTTGATTTAGGATCGGCGGTCAACCTCCTCCCATTTTCTGTTTATCAACAGTTGAATTTGGAAGAATTGAAACCAACTAAGATCACCCTCCAATTGGCGGATAGATCCATTCGTATTCGAAAGGGATTATCGAGGACGTGCTTATCAAAGTTGGAGATTTTATATTTCCAGTCGATTTTGTTTTCCTCGATACCAATCCTGTTGCGAACACTCACTCTCAAATACCTTTAATTTTGGGTAGACCATTTCTGGCAACTTCCAACGCCTTAATTAATTGTAGAAATGGTCTCATGAAGCTCTAATTCGGTAACATGAGTGCCGAGTTTCATGTGTTAAACTCTGGTAGGCAACAGGAGCCCATGTACCAACCTTTAAATCTCAATCTCATCCACCAATTAGAGAAAGCACCGCAAAATCAACGAACACCCCTAACACCAATGCAACCCATTGAGAATTTTTGTGGCCAGCGAAAACTCATTGCCTATCTTTGCAATGCAACAGAACGAGCTGGCGACAAACATGAATGTCCAAAAGGAGTGTTCGTTGCATGATTCAGTTAAGATTACTAGTGAGAGTGAGACACCTCAATATATGCCTATAGCAGAAGGTGTCTCTATGTCATGACCCTTGGCCATTGACCCATTTGAGCTTCATCTCGACTCCAACAAGGACCCACCTACGACCGAGCCTATGCTTGATGAATAAATGATGGTGGGAGGTCCTTGTTGGATGACTTGGGGAGAAGCCCTATTCTTAGTGATGCAGGTCTGCTGCATCCATCGAATGAGTGTGAGGAACTCATTCCGATGCACCCACCTATTGGTTGGAGGGTTTTGTTCGATGAGCAACTAAACCCTAGTGAGGCAACACAACTCCACTCATTCATGTTGCCTACACCCAACCAATATCATGAGGGGTTCGAACCTTTCAGCTTTGACCTTTCACCCCTCATGACACCTCAGAGTACCAGTCAAATTTGCCCATCTCAGCAAGTCTCTGGTCCTCAGAACTCGATATTCTCATTTGATATTCCTTGACCAAATGATTGTGAGAATATCTTTGTTGATGTATATACCTTGTAAAAAAAGAAAAAAGTGTGTGTATTAAAAGACTCCATGAGCGAGCATTGATTGTTGTGGGCCCCAACCCTTGCGTACTTGGGCCCCATTTCTTCACGTATTTCTCCCTTCTTCAGTATCTCATAGGTTTTGAGGGAATTCAGGTTTGTGTCCATCAACATAACCACAAACTTCCTTTTGCACTTTATGTTGCTGAGATCTTTCATTTTTCATGTATAAGTCCATGTAGTATTATGCTCACATTCATCGAGGACAATGCATGAATTAGGTGTGGGTGGTGTTTTGCGTGTGTACATAGTCGAGTGTTTGCTTTTGATATTTTTTTTGTGTGCATTGTTACGGTCATGTTAGTGTGCCGCATTTAACAATGATATATCTGCTTGCCATGATTCTTGGGTGACTTGTCTTCTTTTGCTTGCCTAGTGCTTTAAAATTTTCATATTTCTTTCAAAATCTTCATGTGTTTGCGAAAGAAAATGTTTTTGTAGGTTTTGCGTGTGTTTAGCCTATGCAAAACTGTTGAGAGGCAAAGTAAAAAGAAAGCTCCCAAAAGTGTCTTGAACTTGATGCATTAGGATATCTAGTTTACTGGTTTTAGGTCTTATCGAGTCGTTAGGATGCACCCCAATTTTCCCTCGGGGAGCGCGTAATCATAGGGTTTCAGAACTCAAACATTTAAATAAGTCCACCTTGAAACTAGTAAGTCAATAATTTGTGTCGGTTAATATAAGGAAATTTGTTGTAGTCAAGGACCCTTTAAATCTTGTTGTGAGACATTAAATGTAGGGGTTTTGGTTCATGTGTAGGTAAGAAATAAGTGAGTAGGTGTTCTCTCTTCTCGCACTGCTCCTATCACTCAGGAAACTAGGTCTGAGGGGACTTTGTGCTTGGTGCTTTCGAGTCATCTGACTTGGGATGCACCGACCGAACTCCCGTTACATGGGTGGTAGGGATTGCCCTATGTGGAGATTTGGGGAAAGGTGTACGTGATAGTGTAAGTCCTCATAGGCAATGATGCACGAAACCTGACCCTGGGAGAATGTAGCTCCAACCAATTAAAAGTTTTTTGAGAAAAGAAACAAAAAGAAAATAATGGTAATGCAAATAAGAACCTTAATGGACTTTACACTTTTTATAACTTGAGGATGTTGAGGTTGTCCATGTCTTGCACTTAACTCCTTAATTAACTTTCATGAATGATTCATTAGGCTAGGTGTGTGGATTGATTACATATATAGAGTCGTCCTCTAGCATTACCGCATCCAATGATCGACAAAATGAGCCAACTAGTAGTGTAGCTAAATTGATTAATGCATCTTTGTTCGGATTTTGTGGGTGTATCCACTGAAACCCCTCAGGAGACAACACTCCTCCTCCTTGGCGACAAGGAGGTTTAACGGCTTGTTGCACCTGCTAAGTGCAACCGTGATTCCTACGAAAGTGAGTTAGGATTTCTTGTTTTTCGTATGCTTTTCTCTTTCTTTGTTTTGCTCGGGACTAGCAAAAGTTAGTTGTGGGGGTATTTGATTGACATCATTTCATGCTTATATTTGTATATTATATCCATTATCTTTCACCTTAACAATGCTATGTAACGAATTTTAAGTTTAGTTTTCAGGAATAAATAGGTTTGAATAGATAAAGCATAAAAGGACCCAAAAGCAGGGAAAAAGGACTGAATTGTGAGACCTGGGGACTAAGATGCAAGGGAGAAGGACCTGAACGTAAGACGAAAGGACAAAGAGCAAAACAAAATACTCCACACCATCATGGGGAGTATTTTGGCAATTCTATTCGGGTCGGAGCTCCAGCAAGCGAAGTAGATGCATCAAAGATCACCAAAGACATCTAGAAAAGACCAGAACAAACCCCAGCGGGATCCGAACCATATAGACCGCCAATTGGCGTTCTGTTTTGGCCGAAATCCGTTAATATTTTGGTGGGTCGCGTATTAGTGTGTATTTAGTCCGTTTCTGGTATTTGTTTAGTCCCACATCGGGGGATTGTCCCGGATTACCTTTTTCTATGGCTATAAATAAAACTCTTCACCTTCTATTGTAAGCACTTCACATTTTTAGTGGCTATTCTTCCTACTAGAAGTGAGGCCTTGAAGCACAAACTAAAGTAGGAGGATACTACTTGAAATGTGAGTCATCTTAATAAAAGTTTTTTATCATGTTGTTTGTTTCATGTTGCTTGTTTTACTTTGTTTAATTTCATTTCATTAGTTTTAGTAGCTTAGTTAATCTGTTTTCCTTGTTTAGTTTAATAATTAGTCTAATGTGTAGTGAGTAGTTCCATCCTCTTTGGGGGTGGAGTATATGTTCATACTTGCAAATGAGAATGGAATGAATGCTTTATTTACAATGTGTTGATAAAACATGAATGTATGCTTGCTTGTTTAGGATAGAATTTATAACTTGATGAGTTTTGCCAAAAGGATTAGACACCTCTCATGCTTATTTAGGTTCTGAAATAAACAACTTGTATATGTAAATGTTATTCAGCTAGGTTGGTGAATGGATTGATAGGTTTTGCCATAACACTTAGACACTTCCTATGCATGATAAACACCACCTTTATTTGTGCTTAAAGAATGTGTTCAACACCCACCTCTTTGCATGTGTGCACTCACTCCACCCCTTAGGGGTTTTTTCATTCCTCAGTTTTATCTCCTTTTATTAGTTGCTTAGTTTAGTTTGTTTTGTCATTTCATTTCATGCTTTCTAGTTTCCTAGTTTAGATTAGTGTAGTTTAGTGTAATCAATCTTTCTCTCCTTTCTTTCCCACTCGCCTTTGCACAAACCAAAAGTCGACACACCTCTTGTGGATCGACCCGAATTTGTCACCGCTTCAACGCGGCCGTTCACTTGCGAGTAATATAAAACGAATCAATCAAGTGTATTTATAGAAGATTAGAGGGTTTGGATGGATCTTTGTCAAATCAGACGACTGTAAATCAAATGTAGATCTTGCATATTTCTCTAACCTGACAAACCAACCCACTGGAGAAATCTGGCAGCCACTGACGGATAAATTTTGTCTGATCGCCTCCAATTTTTGACCACGACTTTAGTTCACATAATAAACACGTTGGGTGCGCTCGGAGCTGTTGGTATGAGCCCGTTTTGTTTTAATTGTTGAGTTACTCCTCAGGTTCATGAGATTAGTGACTTTTGCAACCAACATGTTTTTCTTTACACGTAGGTCCTTCCGGGTTTTTACTTGGGTCCTTCCTGACTTATAATAAGGTCATTTGGTGTTACAAATAGGTCCTGAACCTTCCAACTCAGTCAATGTTTCTTGCATTTGGGTTCTTTTCTCTTCTTTATTACCTAAACCCTTATAGAATAAACACTCAAGTAGCAAAATAATGGATTTATAGCACGAATGCAATGTATGATATGTTACTAATCAAGCATCGATACATGACGAGTCACTTTCCATAACAAGATAAGCCATTACAAGGAACAAGATAAACCATAGATCTAGTATGAGATATGTACCTAATGTAGTCAGTATCCAATCTAATACAAGTTTATGTGATTGACATCATATCATGCATATATTTGTGTCTTATATCCATTATCTTTCACCTAAGCAATGCTATGTAACGAGTTCAATGTTTAAGTTTCAGGAATAAGTAGGTTTGAGAAGGAGAGACTATAAAAGGACTTAAAAGCAAGAAAAGGGACTAAGTTGCAAGACTTATGTACTAACATGCAAGAGAGAGGGACCCGAAAGAAAAAAAAGACCAATGAGCAAATGAAGAAATTCCACACCATCATGTGGAGTATTTTGGCAATTGGATTCGGGTCGCAACCTACACAACCGATTAGGGTGCTTCACAGATGAAGAAAGTCATCCAGGAAAGCCCACACAAAATCTAGACCGGATCCAAACCTTGTAGACCGCTGATTGGCGGTCTGGGATGCTCCAAATCCGATGTCGTTTAGTCGGGTCATGTATTAGGGTGTATTTAGTCTATTTTTCGTATATGTTTAGTCTCATACCAGGGGATTATCCCCGATTGCCTTTTCTTTGACTATAAATAGAACGCCTCCTCCTTCCTTGTATTCTACACATGCTTGGTGGCCATGCTCTCCACGTGGTGGCTACTTGTATTGTGAGTTTGAAATTAATAAAGTTTTCCTTTAGTTATGTTGCTTCTTTCTTAGTTTAATTTTCATTCATATGTTTTGCATGCTTCTTTAGTTTTATGTACTTTCAATTAGCTTCTTTAATATTTCTTGCTTGCTTAGTTTAATTTCCTTTCAGTAGAATGTTTCATTTTGTTAATGTAGGTTGTAGTGTAATGACTAGTGAGTAGTTTCATCCCCATTTTGGGGGTGGAGAAAAATGTGATATGATTATGTGATGTATTAGGTGTGTGTTATCTTAATCCTTTGAGCCTTACATGATTTTCATAACCATCTAATGGGATTTAACTTTTGTCTTTGATATGCAAATGCTCTTGAATGAAGCTTACGATATGCTTAGATTAGGGGCATATTTTATGGGGAATGATGAGTTGAGGATATGGATAGAATTGATAAAGGAAACATGACTTGTAGTTGCATGTACTCTTGTTGCCTTTGCCTTGGTAAATGTCTTGTATGTTTTAATGATTGTGTAAATCTTATTTCATGTGGAGGCATAGTGGGGTTTGGTTTTTATACATGAGTTCATTTAGCTTCATTCCAATTATTGTCTTGTATGTTTTAATGATAATGTGTTATCTTATTTCATGTGGAGGCAAAGTTGGATTTAGTTGTATGATTTTCATGCACTACATGTTGTGATGAGCACAATTGAACACACACGCATACACATATTTTTGTATTCACATTCTTTCTCTAGCCCCTATGGGGTTTAGTTTTATTGCTGATTTTTCAATTCCTTTCGCATTTTAGTGTAGTTTCGATCATAACTCCTTTCTGTCCTTTCCTTCCCACTCCCCTTTGAACTAACCATAGTCGACACAACTCCCTGTGGATCGGCCCGTATTTGACACCGCTTCAACGCGGCCATGCACTTGCGGTTATTATAACTGATTCAATCAAGTTTTTGGCGTCGTTGCCGGGGAGGTGTTCTATCCAGACTTTCGTTTGGACGATTCGAATGGTTTTAATTTTCTCCTTTAGTTTTGGTTTGTTTTAGGGATTCTAAGGATCAAGGGGGGGCTACTGGGGAAGTTGGTGGAAGAACTAAGCTAAAGTGATCGCCAATTGGTGTCCTGGTTAGTTTTGTTTGCTCCAAATTTCGTTGTAGTTGTTTGTTTCTTCAATTTAGCTGTCTAGGAGTTCAATTTTGCATGTTTTAACCAGTAGTTAGCTCCCAGATTAACAATCAATTCCCCTTTTAACACAACTTGGACCTTAAAACTCAAAGCAAAAGAGTAGATCGATTGCCATCTAGGTCATGCATCATTTGTAGACATTGCACGCACCCGTCTTTCTTTTCTTTACATTCTTGTTGTTGATTTCTGGGGTGAGGAACGTGCACCCATTCTCTCATTCATGCATGGTTAAAGCATACATTAGTTAGTAAGGTGCATCGGGACAAGAGTGAGGTGAGCGTTTGATTGGAGAGTTGATTTCTAGATTAAGAATCGAAACGCTACTAAGGAGGGGTTGTCTCATACAAGATAAGGTGGGGGATTTCATCACCCTTTCCTTTGCCCCAAAAATCACTCTTAAGAAAAGCCTTAATTCTAAAAGCAAGTAGACATTGGCCTTAAGGATTTTAGACGCACTAGGAGAGTGATCTAGTTGAGACCGTCATGACCTGATCGGCGTCGCCTACCTTGTCAATAGTAGGAGGTACTGGATCTCCAGATCTGGTATCACTTACTGGGCATTGTGGTCTTCGTTGTAGGGAGTTGAGGCGTGTCGAGACTAAATATCTTGAAGTTAGGCGTCGTCTAGCCTAAGGACCCATAAGCCATAGATTGTTTGAGTCGTGCTTCCTAGATTAGGCTTCTACCTTCACCTACTACCCACGCTAGCTCTAAGGATTCCTCCTTTCTCATCTGAGTCTCCTCCTCCTCTATATTCTTTGTTATAGTCTCCTCCTCTGAGTACACATTCTGTTGTGTGTTGTTATAGAGTCGAGTCGAGCGTTTAATGCGAGGTTGGACTCGTACTGGTGAGAGCGCTCAACTTGAGAGAGTGCATTTGTCTGAGATAGACGGTCTTGGTGATCAACCATCTTCACCTCGTGTTGCTTTGGAGCACGAGGTTGAGTTGTCTCGTAGGGATGGGGGAGGCCATACATGGATTACCTCGGTCCGCTCCCACCACCACGTAGACCTCCTTCTCCACCTCCTCTGACTCAAGAGGAAGAGGGATTCGGTCAGGATTGAGTTCTTGGTGCACCACCACCTTTAGCACGATTGGATAGACCGGTGACTTTGTGGGAGTGAACCCATCCTTTTTGGGCTATGCAACTTTCTTTCATAGTTCTCCCACAGCCTCGCGGGAACAACTATGAGCTGAAACATCAATATGTGAGCATGCTTCCTACCTTCACTTCCAATAAGGAGGATCCGTATTTTTTTATACGTGAATTCGAGGAGGTATGCTCCATGTTCAAACTTCAATAACTTGATGAGTATTAAGTCTAGTTGAGGATGATTTCTTTTGCGTTGAAGGATAACGTGAAGAAATGGATGTACAGCCTCCCGACGAGCATGATTCGGTCCTGGGATGACTTTGTGACTGTCTCTCTAAAGAGATTCTTCCCTCAATGGAAGACTCAACAGATATGACACCAGATACACCAAATGTATCAGATTGAGACGACATCTTTTTATGCTTTGTTTGAGAGGTTCAATGACCTTCTCTTGCAGTGCCCTCGTCATGAAATTGAGTTGTGGCAGTTGTGCCAAATTCTTTATCAGGTCCTCAATTACAACACCCGCACATTGTTGGAGTCAATGTGTCAAGGTGATTTCCAAATGAAACTCATCGATGAGGCATGGGACACTTTTGAATTAATGGATGAACGTATCTTTGAGTAGGACACCATGAGAGATCTGTCATCCGCCAGGTCTTCTGGTTGAGCTGGATCATATCAAGTTGAGTTAACTATCACGTCTGAGGCGAAAATGGCTACTCTCATGCGTAGGATTGCGAGTTTAGAGTTGGACCACGCTCCTGTAGCTCAGGTCGCTACTCCCGGGTGTAGTAGGTGTGGACTTACGGGATATGATGACTTGGAATATGCTTACGCTCCAAGGGATACTGAGCATTCAAATGTCATGTATCAACAAAGGCCCCGTAATGACCCGTACAGTCACTCCTACAACCCGAGATGGCGTAACCATCCTAACTTCTCTTGGGGGCCTAGTGGGGGTCACGGTCAGAGCTCGCACGCTCAACCTCAACCTCCACGCCCATCGGCGACCTACCAACCCCCATATCAAAGGTCTCTGCACCATAATTACCAACCTCCTCAGGCCGCATCGTCTCGTTATTCTAACAAAACTCCACTACCCCAACGGGTTGACCCAAAGGACCCCTCTACTGATCAAACCCTTCAAACGTTCATGCAGAGCATGCAAAGTTCTTGGAATGCTTTGGAAGTGCAAGTTAGCCAGTTGGCTCATCAGTTTCATGAACGTGAGAAGGATCAGTTGCCAAGTCAATCCGAGGTGAATCCCCGGGGTACCCATTCTCAAGGAAGGCCACCAGTGCCCTATGCTACCTCTGAACTGACCCATCATAATAATGTGATTCATACTTTGAGGTCTGGTAAGTAGGTGGACAAGCACATTGGGGTGCCTTCCTTGTAATCACCATCTCTTGGTGTCACCAGAACTGCGGTGATACCTGCATCTATGAGGGAGCTGGATCCTGAGGTTCCCTCAACAAATACTTCCAGGAAGAAGCTTGATCTTGAGGTTCCTTCTACATTCATTTCCACAATGGGGCCGAACCCTGAGGTCCCCTTGTCTCATCTTGTGTCGAAGGAATCAGATTCTGAAGTCCCCACTCATGTTTCTTTGGACCATAATTCTGAGGTTCCTTCGGAAAACCCTTATGCCCCGAAGGTGCCATTCTCTGAGCACCTTAAAAAGAAAACTTCGGATCAGCCTGGCAAGATGTTTGAGATATTTTTGCAAGTTAAGGTAAACATCCCTTTGTTGGAGGTGATTCAGCAAATGTCACCTTATGCGAAGGTTCTCAATGACTTATGCACCAAGAAGAGAAAAACTCACGTTCCAAAGAAAGTTTTTCTTGCGGCTAATGTGAGTTCTTTGTTGGGACAACCCATGCAAACAAATACAAGGATCTTGATTGTCCTATTATCTCTTGTGTGATTGGTAAGGTGTCCATACATCGAGCTTTATTGGACCTTGGTGCATCTGTTAATCTTCTGCCATATTCGGTCTACGTCCACCTCGGTCTTGGAGACCTCAAACAAACAAAAATCACTCTTCAATTGGCTGATAGGTCTACGAAGAAACCAAGGGGCATGGTGGAAGGCGTTCTGATCAAAGTGGGAGAGTTCATTTATTCAGTCGATTTTTTTTGTTTTGGATACTGAACCTGTGCCAAACCCACTTGGACAAATTCCTCTTATTTTGGGGTGCCATTTCTAGCGACTTCCAATGCCTTGATCAATTGTCACAATGGTCTGATGTGCTTGACATATGGTAGTCAGTGTGCTGATTTCAACATCTTCATCATCGGCAAGAAGCCAAGTGCCTTCGATATGGGGGGTCAACCTTATCCAGGGCGTGGATGAGATTGAAGTTCAAGGCACCTTCAAGTTTTTAGGGAATTGTTCGATGGAGATCCTGAAGGTGGTGAATATGTTTCACCTGGGCTGGCACAAGAAGGTGCATTATCTTGTGATCATGTGGCCTTTGAGCCACATCCTTTCAATCATGTGGCTCTTGAGCCACAAGATACCATTTTTGTCGCCCCCTGGCCACATGCTCTTCATTCTGTATCTATTGAGGACCCCATGTGGTTTAAGAATCAACCATGCGATACCCTACATTTCAAACAACCAGATAGAGGTTCACCTCTCATTCATGCCTCCTATCTTGCTCACTCTCAAGAGGCATCAAACGACCATCATGCTTATAAGGGTGTCCGGTGGTCAAATTCTATTTTTGGACTTTGCCATCTTGGTAATAAGTCCAGGGTGTCACATTGTGGGGATGAAATTATCCTGGTACACCTAAACAATGGTTGGAGGGTATACATTGATAACGCTCAACTTTGTCGTAGAGTGGAAACATTGTTGTTTCCATTTCCATTCATTGTCCCTGCTTTTGATAAGCATGAACCACCATCCGTGGTTCATAACCTCTCAACAATACCCCTATTTCTTATGTTACTAACCCATGCAGGTGAATTTCTAGCTCGAGAAATAGCGGGTTCCCATTTTATGTCCCTTGACATATGAAGATGGGAGCCCATTGATGTACATAGTTTAAAAAAAACTCCTTAAGTGAGCATTGATTGTTGTGGGCTCCAACCCTTGAGTATTTGGGTCCCATTTCTTTCACGTATTTGTATCCCTTTTTTAGCATCTCGCAGGTTTTGAGGGTATTCGGGTTTGTGTCCATCAACATAACCACGAACTTCCTTTTGCGCTTCATGTTGGTGAGATCTTCCCTTTTTCATGCATAAATCCTTGTTGTGTCATGCTCACATTCATTGAGGACAATGCATGAAGTAGGTGTGGGGGGTGTTTTACGTGTGTACATAGTCAAGTCTTTTTCCTTTGATTTTGTTTTCTTTTGTGTGCATTGTTAGGGTCATGTTAGTGTGTTGCATTTAATATTGATATATCTGCTTGCCATGATCCTTGGGTGACTTGTCTTCTTTTCCTTGCCTAGTGCTTTAAATTTTTCACATTTCTTTCAAAATCTTCATGTGTTCGCGAAGGAAAATGTTTTGTGGGTTTGCGTGTGTTTAGCATGTGCAAAACTTTTGAGAGGCAAAGTAAAATGAAGCTCCCAAAATTGTCTTGAACTTGATGCGTTAGGATATCTAGTACAGTGGTTTTAGGACTTATCTAGTCGTTAGGATGCACCCCGGTCTTCCCTCGGGGGACGAGTAATCATAAGGTTTAAAAACTCATACAATTAAAGAAGTCCACCCTGAACCTAGTGAGTCAATAATTCGTGTCTGTTAATATAAGGAAGTTTGTTGTAGTCAACGACCCTTTTAACTCCTGTTGTGAGCCATTAAGTGTAGAGGTTTTGGTTCATGTGGAGATAATCAATAAGTGAGTAAGTATTCTCTCTTCTTGCACGGCTCCTATCACTCGGGAAATTAGGTTCGAGGGGACTTTGTGATTGGTTCTTTCAAGTCATCTCACTTGGGATGCACCGACCGAACTCTCGTTACACGGGGGGTAGGGATTGCCCTATGTGGAGATGTGGGGAAAGGTGTACGTGATAGTGTAAGTCCTCATAGGCAATGATGCATGAAACCTGACCCAAAGAGAATCAAACACCAACTAGATAGAAATAAAAAAACAAAAAAGAAACAATAAGAAAAAGAAAAAAAAGGTAATGCAAATAAGAACCTTAATGGACTTTACAGTTTGTATCACTTAAGGATGTTGAGGTTGTCCATGTCTTTCACTTAAGCCCTTAATTAACTTACACGAATGATTCATTAAGCTAGGTGTGTGGACTAGATACATATATAGAGTCGGCCCATAGGATTACCGTGTCCAATGATCGATAAAAACGAGTTCATCGAGTCAAGTTTCTAGA
This sequence comes from Triglochin maritima, assembly GCA_963682175.1. NCBI lineage: Eukaryota > Viridiplantae > Streptophyta > Magnoliopsida > Alismatales > Juncaginaceae > Triglochin > Triglochin maritima. The sequence goes on along the minus strand of OY821773.1, from coordinate 34,194,688 downwards.
TTGAACAAAGCATCTATGTTTGGATTTTTTGGGTATATCCGCAGAAAACCATCGGGAGACAACACTCGTCCTCCTTGGCGACAAGGAGGTTTAATGGCTTGTTGCACGTGCTAAGTGCAATCGTGATTCCTACGAAAGTGAGATAGGATTTTCCTGTTTTTCGTATGCTTTTTCCTTTCTTTGTTTTGCTCAAGACTAGCAAAAGTTAGGTGTTGGGGAATTTGATTGACATCATATCATGCATACACACATATCGTGATTTCGTATGCTTGTTGTTGTGAGTTTCCTTTGATTCCTGATTGGGATGTTCTGATTTGATTTGTTTGGGGGATGTTAGGAAGGTATCCGGATACCTTTCCTTGAGCTCATTCCATACACTGTAGATGCATTAGATTTTAGATGCTTAAGTAGCTTGCATCGCATTTAATCTGATTAATAATTCTGGGCACATTCTGTTTTTGGGTCGACGTGCCACGAGTGGGTCCTCTAGCTAGAGAGGCCATTCGCATAAGACCTTCACGTTGGGAGGCCAGGCATAAGATAAGTCCTGGGCAGGCACGCTGCCATTCTGTTTCAGGGTAGGTATTCCAAAGTTCGCGATGGCACCATGTAGGTCACTTGCCGCGAATTGGGACACTTATCCGGCGCACCACTTTGTGTCGAGCGGTGGGTCACTGTCGAGTGACCGTCTTTGACCAGAGAGGCTGGTGTTCTGGTTCCTATTGATGAATGATTCGGGTGCGCCCGACCGGCATGGCTTATGGAGTCGTAGCCTTCTGTTGCATTATGTGCTTTTCTATTTCTGTTTCGGATGCTTTTGTCTTAGATAGATTGCATGCATTCTTCCATATAACTCCGATTGGGCCAGGGGCATACTGGGTTTTCTTTATAGAAAACTCACGCATATGTTGATGCGGTGCTTGCAGGTACTTAGATTCCTACAGGGTAGACTAGACGAGTAGTCGAAGATTCTATACACGAGGGACACGTCGACCAGATTCTTCAGTTTGTCTTTTGCTTCTGCATTATTTATGATGCATTTCCCTTTTGAACTCGATGTAATGTATTTGACCTTGTCACCATATATGGATAATCTCTCACTTTTCAATTATGTTTTATGTTAGTCTATCCATGTATGATCTCTCTATGTATTGTCGAGCCGTTGTTTGGTCTGTCTTTTGTAACTCCTTCGGTCGTTGCGGAGGTCTCTTATCACGACAGTTGTAGTCTTACCCAGTTTGCATACCCACGAGATCGGGGGCGTTACACCTAGCCTAGGGAACCATTCGTTCAAGTTAATTAAGGACTAAAGTGAAAGACTTGAGCAACCTTAACATTTTAATTTAGTTGGTATTTAATTCTCCCAAGATCATGTTCCGTGCATCATCACGTGTGTCGACTTACACTTTCACGTACACCTTCCCCAAATCGCCTCATAGCGCGATCCCTACCACCCGTGTAACAGGAGTTCGGTCGATGCTTCCCAAGTCAGATGATTCAAAAGCACCATGTACTAAATCCCCTCAGACCTAATTTTCCGAGTGATGGGAGTCGTGCGAGAAGAGAGAACACCGTACTAAATTACTGCTTATTTACAAATGAACCAAAACTGTACAATTAAGGTTTCACAATAGGAGTCTAAAGGTTCCTAACTTCAATAAACTTTCTTATACTAACAGGCACGAATACTTTGACTCACTAGGTCCAGGGTGGACTTCTTTATTGGTTCGAGTACTGAAACTCTATGATTACTCTACCTCGAGGGAAAATCGGGGTGCATCCTTATGACTAGATAAGACCTAAAGCCGGCGTACTAGATATCTTAATACATAATGTTCAAGTCGATTCTGGGAGCTTCTATTTCATTTTGCCTCTCAACGGTTTTGCAAATGCTAAACACATGCAAAACCCATAAAACATTTTTTTTTCAGCGAACAAATGAAGGTTTAGAAATAAATGGGAAAATTAAAGCTCTTTGCAAACAAAAGAAGGAAAGTCACCCAAGGATCATGGTATATCAAATATATCATTGTAAATTGCAGCTCAGTATCATGACCCTAACAATGCAAACAAAGGAAAACCAAAGAAAAGGAAAAACACTCGACTATATACACACGTAAAACTCCCCCACACTTCATGCATTGTTGGTTGAATCAGTTAAAAACACCGCAAGTGCATGGCCACATTGAAGCATTGGCAAGTACGGGTCGGACCACAGGGAGCGCGTATTAGTCGAATTCACGATACTGGAGTGAGGGAGAAGAAGAGAGAGATGTGATCAAAATTAAACTACGACGCGTAGGAAATCGAAAAACAACACAATAAAAGCTAAACCCCTTAGGGGGTAGAGAGAAAGAGAATACGAAAATATGTGTATGTGTGTGTTCAAATGGGCTCCTCAAAACATGTCATACATGAAATCCATAAAATTGAATTCCAACTTTGCCTCCACATGAAATAAGATAAAACCTTATCATTAAAACATACAAGACAATAATTGAAATAAAACGAATAAGTTCACATGCATCATGACTCAAATCCAACTATGTCTCCACATGAAATAAGATTTATCACAATTATTAAAACATACAATATATTAATTATGATAAAGCCAACATGAGCACATGCATGCACATGTCATGTTTCCTTCTTCCTCTCTATCCTTATCCTCACCTCATCATTCCCCATAAAATAAGCCCACTAATCTAAGCATGTGCTAAGCTTCAATCAATAGCATTAACACATCAAAGATGAGAGTGAAATCCCATTAGATGGTTATGGATATCTTATGAATTTCAAAGGATAGGAATAACACACACACCAATCCATCACATGATGAAATCACCTTCTTCTCCACCCCCCAATGGGGATGGACTACTCTCTACTCAGCTCTACACTAAAGAAAGCATGAAAAGAACATAAACCCATGAATGAAATGTAGAAGACTAGATTAAACAGGCATCAAACACAAAGAAAGTTGCATAAAATGGAAAACATCAACATTAAGAATGAGAACTAAAGTAGATGAAGAAATAAAAATACAAAGTTTGCTCCTCTCCAACCCCCTTATTACACTACCAAAATATGAAACTAAAACCTACTCTAATAGGGGAAGGAGGAATAAGAGATGGAGAGGAGGAATTACAATGATATTTATAGAAGAAATAAGGGTTTGGATTGATCTGGAAGCAATCCGACGACTGTAATAACTTTCTGTATACTCTGGTGCACCCAATTAATCAGATTCGAGCCACAGGAGAAATTGGGGATCAATTGGACCAAAATAATCCGCCAGTGGCCGATCCAAATCCGTCACTGGCGGATCATGTGCTCCCAATCAGTCATCATTTCTTTCAGGAGCTGAAATGTTATATTTTGCACGTTGGGTGGAGTCCTGGTCCATTATCTTAAACCGATTTGAGATTAATTGGCAAAATACTGATCTGGTTCAAGTCATGTGTGATAATACTTTGCATTTCACAATCAGGTTCCTCTGGGTTTTCACTTGGGTCCTTCCTGATTTGTGATCCAATCCTTGTGCTCTACAAATGGGTCCAGAACTCTTCAATTCAGTCCAATCTTGTTGCACTCAGGTCCTTTTTGTTCCATTTTCTCTTCTTAATTACCTAACACCTGAAACACTACAACAACACTCGAGTAGCACAATTTTGGGGGTAAAGTAAATGATATATAGCATGAATGCGATGTATGATATACAACTAATCATTTGTCCTCAATGAATGTGAGTATGATACCACACAGAATTATGCATGAAAAATAAAAATCTCACCAATGTGAAGCGCAAAAGGACGTTCATGGTTGTGCATCGACATATACCCGGATTTCCGAAAACTTGTGAGAATACATAAAAAAGGAAACAAATACGTGAAACAAATGGGGCCCAGATACTCACGAGTTGGGGCCCACAACAATCTATGCTCACTGTCGGAGTCTTTTTTTTACAAGAGAAGAACTAAGGACATTAATGGTCTCCCATCTTCATTTGTCAAGGGACATCAAATGGAAACCCACTCTCAAGCCAGAAATTCATATGTATGGGCTAGCAATATGAGAAACAGGAGAATTGTTGAGATGTTTATAAACCGACAATGACGGTTCATACCTCCAAAACGAAGGTCTGTGAAAGGAAATGGAAACAAATATGTTTCCATTCCTTGACAAAGTTGAGGGTCATCAATATATACCCTCCATCTGACATTTGGTGCACAAGGATGATTTCATCTACACAAAGGGACACCCTGGACTTATTAGCCACATGGCAAAATCTAGAAATAGAATTGCTTGACCACCGGACACCATTATAATCATTGTGGTCGTTTGATGCCTCTTGAGAATGAGCAAGATGGGAGGCATGAATGAGAGGTGAATCTTCGTATGGTTGTTTAAATTGTAGGGTACCAGGTGGTTGCTTCTTAACCCATATAGTGTCCTCAACAGAGCAGTTGAAAATGGTATCGTGTGTGGCCCAGAGGCCATAAAAATGATATCTTATGGCTCAAGAGACACATGATCAAAAGGATGTGGCTCACATGCCATATGATCACATGATAAGGCACCTTCTTGTGCTAGCACAGTTGAAACATATTCACCACCATCAAGAACTCCATCAAACAACTCTCTGAAATACTTGAAGGTGCCTTCAACTTCGTTCTCATCCGTGCCCTGGATAAGATTGACCTCTATAGGGTCATCGAAGGCTCCTAGCTTCTTCTCGATGGTGAAGATGTTGAAATCAATCCACTGACTACCATATGTCAGGCGCATCAGACGATTGCGACAACCGATCAAGGCATTGGAAGTCATTAGAAATCATCACCCCAAAATACCAGGAATTTGTCCAAGTGGGTTTGGCACAGGTTCAATAAAGAACAAAGAAATCGATTTTCATGTACAAAAGTTTGTACATATTTTCAATAATTTTCATGTACAAAACATAGACTATACATTTTAATATATGTATCCTACATAAATATTAAATTGTATAGATGAAAATCATACCCAAAAGGTTCTCTAAAACCTTTTCGAAGATTCAGAGTCGTGTTGTACTTGAATCGCCTCATAATTCCTCCAAGTGTTCCCCAAATCAATCTCTAATTCAAGGCTAGAATCTAGCTAATTATCCCTTTTTGCTCCTCAGAATTTAATCTCTCAAACACTCAACTAACAAGAGAATTTTTAGATGGATTTGGTGGACAAATATGGAGAGGAGAATTTTGCATTCATATATTAACAATGAGGAGAGGAGGGTCCTATTTATATGACTTCCCCAAAACCTATTCATGTAAAACCCACTTACACATGATTTCTTGTTAATAGCTCCTCTAATCCAATCATATTTTGACACGTAATCATCTATTAAACTCCTCTAACCGAATTTCGAACAAATCCAACTCATGATGAAAGAAAATCTCTTATTAATTCACGCAAAACCGTACAAAAACGGTTGATCAAAATAGTCAACCATTCGACCGATTGATTGCAAATCGTCAATTTTGGTTGGACAACACGTCCAACCGATCGACCGATTCACCCGAACCAAAATCCCTGGTTTCGGAAGAGCGACATGTCCAAACGATCAACCATCTCTCAATCAGGAAAATCCCTTATTTCGGTCGAACCACGTTTTCCAAATGGTTGACCGATTCTTAAGAAGTTAAAGTCCCTAATTTTGATCGAACAAAGTTTGTCAAATGGTCGACCGGTTTGACCGATTTATGCATTTATCAAATTTTAGATTAATATCCTACAAAATCTTATTTTTAGGGTTTTAGCAAATTCATATTTAATAATGTTTAGGATCACATTATACTACGTAACATATTATCATATACAATGTCAAACATTAGACCCCATAATATATTTACATCTCATATAAATTTATTAATTATTCTAAGAATGTCATAATCACGACATATTTGATTTTAATATTTTACCACATGTATCGTAATACATCATGTAAAATGTAAAATCAAATTAGTTATTTCTCAGTTCTGTGGTATGACCTATAAGAGGATCTAAGTTATATTGGCAATGATATAAAACGTATTATATCATAAACTATAAATAGTATCTAGCTACACATTATAGTTAACCAATTAACAAAGATGTTTTGCTCAGTCGAACTAATGAGGATCCATTCAGTGATATTTAATATCACTTGTGTCTATCATTTGCCTCATGATATTGAGAATATTATAAAAAGTGGAATTGTGACATCTTTGTAATATATATTTATTTCTTGATCTCTCAAACTAATTATAAATATGTAACTATACACAAGTTACATTGTGCACATTATAATTTTGCTTTATCAAGGGACCCAGCAATAACATTGCTCATCTCAAGAGGGACAATGATAATCTTTTGACATATTAAGTTTTCCATCACAAGTTATGTATAACCAACTAATAACTTTATCATTATACTCATTCATAGTTTTTTATAATAATCAAATCATACACTCCTTATGTGAAAAGATGGTATAGGTCTCATATCTTAGGATTTAAAGACACAATGAAACATTAATGACACAAACACAATTCCATAATTTTTCATTTGTTAGTTCAATTCAAAATATGAAAGTAACATTTTCTATTTCATATACTCATGTTGTTAAATATTTGTAGAGCTACAATATCTCTCTCACTACTACAGAAATGGGAATATACGTCGGATGTACGAGGCTATATACGTCGGATATAAGCACTCCCCGATACGACGTCTATGTGTACGTCGTCTATACATAGACGTCGGCTATACTATAGCCGATGTCTATACCTAACGAATAAAATTTCGATCTAAAAGAATGTGTTCGTAGATGAGAAGATTTGGAGACATTAAGATGAGAAAAGAATGACTCAGAGGAGAAGAGATGAAGTCCTTAATCTAGCGTGGAATAAGGAAGGTTAGAAATCTAACTAAGCAATCAAGGCCAAAACAAGCCTAAAGTCCACAATAGGTCCTTAGTAATAGACGACGCCTAACTTCGAGGTCCCACCGAGGACCACTAGTCTGTAGGAAATAAAGAACCCGGAGGTTCCTAATATCTCAAGGAGACTAGATGGACAACGACGTTCAGGCTGAAACGGTCTTAAACATTGAGGACCACTAATCTATAGGAAATCAAGAACCCGGAGGTTCCTAAAATCTCAGGGAGACTAGATGGGCAACGACATTCAGGCCATAACGGTCTTAAACGGTTTCCTCTCCTTAATGCGTCTAAAACTCCTAGGGGCCAACGTCTAATTTATTTTATTAAGGCTCTTTTATTAAGTGGTTTCTGGGCCAAGGAAAGTGTGATGAAATCCCCCACCTCATCTCCTATAGGTGACTGCCCCCTAAGTGTTTTTCATACCTTAATCTAACAAACAACACACCAAACAAACACTCACCTCACTCTTGTTCCAATGCAAGTCCTACTAACTAATGCGTGCTTTGTAATGATTGATGAGTGAAAGATATTACGTACCTTACGCCAGCAATCTACGACAGAAATCGTAAAATGTATAATAAATACGATGAATGCAAATCCTATATGATGAATGACTTAGCAAATATTGTCTAATCTTTTGCTTTGGGTTGTTAAAGGCCAAGTTGCTTAATGGGGTTGATGAGTTAAACATTAAAACTTTTCTACATAAAAGAATATCTTAAGCATAAATAAACATTTAACTAAATAAACATGTAACTAAATAAACGTTTAAAATTTAGAATTTAATGTTTATTAGTGTCGCATTTGAATCCAAGTTACAAGTAATTGTTTCAAAATTACTTTACATAATTCAGATTAAAAAAAGTAAATACATGTGAGAAACTAAAAACTCAGGATTTTAAAATTTCAACAACAATATTTGAACAACATGTTAACAACATTTTAATCCATTTCAACAGCAACATTTTAATTCATTTCAACAGCAAGATTTCAACAACAACATCAACATTTGAATCCATATAAAATTTCTACCATAAATTTATATCATGCATTTATCAACCAAAACCAAACCAAATAGAAAACCAAAATGTTAAGTTTAACTACAAATCACGAAATACGAATATATTCAAGATTAAAACCAAAAAATCAAAATGTTGGATTAACCAACAATAAACAAGAGGAGAAGTTTACTAACATAAAAAAGAATCGTTATCACAAGAAATATCCAAAAATAAACCAACAAAAGCGAACTTAACACTTACATTGGTTAGGATGTGGAGGAAGCCGGAGGAAGACGGAGGAAGAAGGAGAAGAGGGTCGGAGAAGGGGAGGAGAGCTTGGAACGTCGCTGCGGTGCCGGAGACGGTGCAGATCGGTCGGAGATTGGTCGCGGAGGAGATTCGGTCGCGGAACGGCTAGGGTTTGGTTCGGTTTTTTGTTTGAAATGAATGACAGAAACGCGTATGTTCGATTTCTTTAAGACCTATAGATGTCGGATATTCTAGATATTCGACGTCTATACCTCGACGTCTATATGCAGGGAGTATAGACGTCGGCCATCTGTTACAGCCGACGTCTATACCCTATAGACGTCGGTTTCAGAGGGTATTCAAAACACCGACATCTATGGGTGGACGTCTATACCCTATAGACGTCGGATAAACAGAGTATTCCAAACACCGACGTCTATGGGTGGACATCTATACCCTATAGACGTCGTCCATAGTAACGACCGACGTTTACTCCGTCCTCGCCCTACTATACGTCGGTCTGTCTAACGACCGACGTCTATGGGGCGACGAGTAAAGCCTATGCTGCACTAGTGTCTTAACCAACATGACAAACTTAACTCGGTAATTAATCTCCCATGTTAATTACCATGGTTGTGAATTAATTTTGATTTATGTAAACCATTATCTTTCAAAGCTCTACGGTTAAGGACCAAAAGCCTCTTCATTAACACTTCCAAAAGATGAATACATTAATCAAGGAACAGAATGTTCATAATAAAAACATTTAAAAGTAAAACTTTTACAACACATTCCTTTCAATCTCCAACTTGTTCTCAAAGTTTTCTTTCACATACATTCTCAATGTATAAAACAATAATAACTACAGTAACCCTTTCATATCACTCATCAAGCCACTCTACACAAATCTTTAAACCCATAGACTCGAAATGCATTTCGCCTTTGGCTTGGTATAAGGGTTTGGTGAATGGATCAGCGGTGTTGTTGTTTGTGTCCACCAATAATAAATTTATTTTGTCTTTATCGATGAAATCATGGGTGACAAAGTACTTACGATCCATGTACTTCACGTTGTGATATGATTTCGGATCCTTGATTTGCGAGATAGACACACTATTATCGCAAAATAGCTCTATCGGTCCTTCGCTCGAAGGGACTACTCCAAGTTGTTCAAGGAACTTCTTGATCCACACTCCTTCCTTGCTCACTTCAGCGACAACCATCACCTCTGAAGCAATTGTCGAGTCATCCGTAGTGGTCTTCTTCCAACTATGCCAACTCACGATTCCACCATTCAGAGTAAAGACATATATTGATTGAGACCTCCAATCATCTGGATCACTCATGAAACTCGCATCTGAGTAGCCCTCGGCTATCAATTCCCTTTGTCGTCCATAAACAAGAAACTTAACTTTAGTCCGATTTAGGTACCTCAGAATATTCTTGACCGCGGTTCAACGATCAGGACCTACGTTGGATTGTTGATGACTTGTCATGCTTAAAGCATATGAGACATCGGGTCTTGTGCAAGTCATCACGTACATGATCGATCCTATAGTTGAAGCATAATGAATATCTTTCATGTACTTTAGGTCCTTACGTGATATCACACGTTGAGACTTCTTGAGTTGCACACCTAGGCTCATTGGCACACTGCCCTTTTTGGAATTGTTCATACTGAACCTCTCCAAGACCCTGTAAATGTATGTACGTTGACTTAGGTCAATGAGTCTACAAGGTCTATCTCTATATATCTGGATTCCTAAGATGTATTGAGCCCCATCCATGTCTTTCATCAAAAACGCAGATTTCAATGAACTTCTTGTTTGCTCTAACAAAGGGATATGATTTCCCACGAGGAGTATGTCATCAACATATAAGATCAGAAATACTACGTGGCTCCCACTGACCTTGTTGTATACACAAGGTTCTTCCTTACTTTGGACGAAGCAATCTTTTTGACTTCTTCTTCAAAGCGTTTGTTCCAACTCCTCGATGCTTACTTCAATGTTAAAGATTGCATACTTTCTCGTTATTCTTTGGTTCTTCAAAACCTTGAGGTTGTACCATGTACACATCTTCCTCCAAGTTATCATTAAGGAACATTGTTTTGACATCCATTTTCCATATTTCATAATCATGAAATGAGGCAATAGCGAGCATGATCCGAATAGACTGGAACATGACAACCATTGAAAAAGTTTCATCATAATCAATTCCTTGAATCTGAGTGAAACCCTTCGCTACAAGCCTCGCTTTGTAGGTTGTCAAGTTCCCATCCATGTCCATCTTCCTCTTAGAAACTCATTTATTTTGGACGGCTTTCTTTACTTGAGAAAGATGTCGACCAAGTCTCATACTTGATTGTCATACATGGATTGTATTTCGGATTCCATGGATTTAAGCGATAGTTTGGAGTCTTTCCTTTTCATTGCTTCTTGAAAGGTCGAGGGATCATCGGTATCGCGTACCATGATTTCGTGAAGTCCAAAATACATATCGGGTTTCTTTCTCTCCTTTGTCGACTTTCTAAGTTCTATTGGTTTCTCGTGTACTTCGTGAACTTCTTCCATAATTTCTTGCGGAATTGGTTTATGTTCAACACTTGAATGTACACTAGGTGGGGATGATTGAGTTTCACTCACAATTGCTTGCGAGGGTTGCTCTCTCATACTCCAACTAACCAAAGGAATCTTAGTTGGGCCTTCATGATCTTGAATGTCATCATTCATATCATGATCTCGTAGAGTATCTTGAGTTTCCTCAAGCACAACTCTACTCCCACTACTTATTCTTTCGAGAAATTCATTCTCTAAGAATACGGCATCCCTCTCAACAATCACTCGATTTGAGGTTTTATGCCAAAAGTAGTATCCTCTTGTCTCACGAGGATAACCTATAAGGAAGTATTTATCGTCTTTGGGTTGAAGTTTGGTCGGCATCATTTGTTTTGACGTAGGCCTCGAAACCCCAAATCTTGAGAAATTTGAGCTTGGGTATTTTACCAATCCAAAGCTCATATGGTGTTTTCTCTACGGATTTGGATGGAACATTATTCACTGTGCCACAGCTTGTAGTTCATAACTCCAAAAATAAAGTGGTAATTCAGCTTGACTCATCATCGATCGAACCATGTCGAACAATGTCCTATTTCTCCTTTCGGACACACATTCCACTGAGGTGTTACTGGTGGAGTGAGTTGTGGTATAATACCACAATCCTTATGAATGAGTCGAGTTTGGCACTTAAGTACTCACCTCCACGATCGGTTTGTAGAGATTTGATCTCCTTATTAAGTTGGTTCTCTACTTCATTCTTGAATTCCTTCAATTTGTCAAAGGATTCACTTTTGTCTTGCATTATATAAATATAACCGTAACGTAATAAAGTACCTATAACCATCTCTTGCACTTGTACTCATTAGACCACATACATCGAAATGTATCAAATCCAGCAAGTCATTTGCTCTTGCACCTTTCTTCTTGAAAGACCTCTTGGTCATTTTGCCTATAAGGCAAGGTTTGCAAGTCTCTAATGACTTAAAATCAATAGGACCAAGAAGGTTAAGATTGATTTTCAATAAGTTTCATGTACAAATCATAGAACAAGTTTTTTATTCGAAGTACACCTTAGGGAAAGTGATCGAGATAGATTATATATTTCAGGTACTCGGTCTAATCTATACATTTTAATATATGTATCATACATAAATATTATATTGTATAGATGAAAATCAAACCCAAAAGGTTCTCTAAAAACTTTTCGAAAATCCAGAGTAGCGTTGCACTTGAATCGCCTCGGAATTTCTCCAAGTGCTCACCAAACTCTACACAAGATTTAGAGAGAAATGAGCTAGCAAATCAATCTTTAATTCAAGGCTAGAATCTAGCTAATTACCCATTTTTGCTCCTGAGAATTTAATCTAGAAAACGACGACGTTCAGGCCATGACTTCGAAAATAGGATTGCCTCCTAAGTGCTCCCAAATCCTTGTGGCCAATGTCTACTTGATCTTAGATTAATGCCTTTGATTAGTGTGATTTTTAGGGCAAAGGAAAGGGTGATGACATCGCCCACCATATATTGTATGGGACAACCCCCTTAGAGTAGTTTGATCGCTAATCTAGCAATCAAACCCTCCAATCAAACACTCACCTCACTCTTGTTCCAATGCGACCCTACTAACTAATGCATGAATAAGTGAACAAGGGTCATACCTCTTGCCAGTAATCGACAACAATAAATGTAAAGAAAAGAAAAGACGAATGCGTGCAAGGTCTATAAATGATGCATGACTAGATGGCAATCAATCTACTCTTTTGCTTTGAGTTTTAGAGGTTAAGTTGTCTTAAGAGGGTTATCATGCACATTAATTTAATTTCTGGCATCAACAGAGAGCATATTTGAAGTGGACAGGAGTATATATCAACTACGAATTCAAAGAGCAAGCTACAAAAGAAACAAAAAAGCAGAAGAGCTCACCAGATCCACCACTAGCGGATTCAAATCCACTATTGGCAGATTGTTTGGGGATTCTGGTCCCCAAACTTCCCTTGTGTGCTTCTCTTTCTCAGTTAAGACTCTTATCCACTTAATCCCCCGTTCAATCACAAAACTAAAAGAAAAATATAAGAAAAACCCACCGAAATGGTGGAAACAACAACTTCAACCAACTCCCTGGAAACGACGCCAAAAACCTGATTGGTCATTTTAATAACCGCAAGTTCACAACCATGTTGAAGCAGTGACAAGTACGACGAGTTGTGCGTGTTATTGTTATCGCCATAGTCTAGTGGGAAGAGAAATAGACGGAGGATTTAGGTTAAGCTAACTAAACTAAACTAAGATAGAAGAAAATAATTATACTAAACCTACATGGAGTGTGGGTGTGTAGGCATGTGTGTGTGAGTGCATCTTCATTTCACTAAGCACAAGTGTGTAAAGTAGGTTTAGTTAATATAAGCTACATTAATATAAGCATGTGTGTGTGAGTGCATCCACCACTAGAAGCCAGTGTGGAGTCTACTTAATATAAGCTACATTTACATGGAATACATAACTAATTTAGTTAGACATGAAGTTAAGATGAACTATGGGCTCTCAAGAATGCACTACGTACCTAGTGTGGCCATTAGAGCATCAATTAACCCCTTCATACAACTTAATCCATTCATGCATTCTCTACTAATCAAGCATCCATACATGACAAGCCATTTTCCATAATAAGATAAACCATTACAAGCAACAAGATAAACTTTAGATCTAGCATGAGATAAATACCTTGTGTGGCCATCACCCCATCTAATACAAGTTTAAGTAAGTTACATGCATAGATCTACATTAAGCCTATGAAATGACACAAGATAAGAAGAACCCATCACTAACACATCACATAATGTACATCATCACCACCGCAAATGGGGTGGATCTACTCAGTAATCATAATAACAAGCATGGAAAGCAAGAAATCTACACTAAACATGGCAAGAAAAGCAAAGTTTAAAATCAACCAACAAACACACAAAAATAGTTGGATAGCAAGAAAGCTAAAGAAGAGAGGAATCCATATCAACCTTTTCATCAAGAAAAGAATAACATTACAAGCTTCAAAGCCCACCTTTCTCTACTACCCAAATTGGGTAAAACCTAAGTTGTTCTAATGGTGGAGGTTGAGAAGTAGTGGAAAGGAAGCAAAACCCATGCTATTTATAGAAGAAAGTTGGTGTAGATGATTCTGAGAGCAATCCAACGGCTCAAAATGATTTCTCTAAGTTCTAGTACACCAAATTAAACAAGTCTGAGCCACTTTTAAAATTTTGGGAGATTTGGACCAAACTGATCCAGCAATGGCGGATAATTTGACTTTGATATTCTCTGATTTCTCCCAGAAGCTTAAGTGATGTATTTTACACGTGGGGTGCACTCGTGGTTCGCTGGCTCGAGCCCGTTTTGTCTTAATTGCCCAAGTACTTCTCAAGATCATGATAATGAGGGATTTTTGCACCAGAAATGTTTTCCATATGCTTAGGGTTTTGGCCAGGGTAAAAAATACAACAGTCGAACTAAAACTAGGGGAGATGGACCGATATGAGGGTTTAGGCCAGGGTAAAAGTGTCAACGGTCGAACGCAAAAGGAATCCCTTCCGACTGAAAATAACAATGACTTTTGAAGTGCAAGATTGTCTTCATACGGTCGACCACCAGTTTTAACGTTTTACTAATTAACCGCAAGTGCATGGTCATCAGTGAAGACAGGGCAAGAATGGGTCGATCCATAGGGAGTGTTACCAACCATCGAGTGAGCGAAATCAAGTGGGAAATAATGATGGAAGAAGAGATTATTACGCTACTACGGAAGTGATGATTATACTAAGAATGCAAAACAAACTAGATTACGATGCAAATGAAAACTAACAAAATTCAGCAAACGATATGGAAGAACCCTTAAGGGGTGGTGTGTGTGCACATATGAGGTGAGAGAAGTAATGGATGATGCATCTAAGCATGTATGTGTGTCATGTGTGTGTATTCATGCATAGGAAGTGTCTAAAGATTTGGCAAGGTCTATCACTCCATTCACACAACACATCAGCAATTACTACTCAATTATCATGAAACAAGGCTCTGTATGATAAGTGTGTAAAGTTACGACAAGACTCATCAAAACCCAGGAACTCATATGTAGAACAACGCCAAACATGGGAAGTGTCTGAATATTTTGGCAAAACTCATCAAAACAAAGTTTCTTCAATCAATCGAGTGAGCAAACACTACTACAAACACACGACTTACATATAGCATACCCAACAGGAGATTTCAATCAATAAACATGAGGAAGCCAAACAAGGGAAATATCTAAAACGTATGGGAAAACTCATCAAAAATCAACCAACATTTAGACGATTAAAACAAACCTGATGAACATATAAACATTCAAGTCTACACAATCAAAATTTGTCAAACATCAAAACCTCAACATAAGTGTGTATCATCTTTACTCCTAAAGGGGAATGGAACTACTCACTAGTCATTAAGCTAACATTTAAATTCAGAAGAGAAAACTTTCTAACTAATTATACTAAGATAAAAATTAAGCTAAACATGCAAGAATTAAAAGAGACAACATGAAACTAACAAAGATTTATTTTATTCATGACTCACATTACAAGTAGCATTCTTCTCCACTTGAGTTTTGCTTCAAGGCTTACTCCAAGTAGAGAGAATGACTACCAAGCAATGGGTAGATTACAAAAGAGGAAGAAGAGATCTATTTATAGACATGAAAAAGGCAACTGGGGGCAATCCCCCGGTATGGGACTAATGAAACACACTTAAAATTAACATAAACTACATATCCCACACCATGCAAAACCAATTGGAGGTCTAGGGCCGCCAATTGGCGGTCACATTTTCTCTGATGTGGTTCGATTTTGGATATCTTCTTTAGTGCTTCAATTCACCACGTGGAGTGCACTCAGATCGGTTATTAGAGTCTTGTCCGAATCTAATTGTCAAAATACTCCACATGATGGTGGGGAGTTTCTCGGTTTCCTATTTGGTCTTTCTTGCTTACATCCAGGTTCTTCCCTCTTATTGATGGGTCCTTGTGTATGACCGAATCATATTTCGATACGTAATCATCCCTTAACCTCCTCTAACCGAATTGGAACAAATCCAACCCATGATCAAAGAAATTCTCTTATTAATTCAGGCAAAACTGTAAGCAAACGGTCGACCAAAATAGTCAACCATTCGACCGATCGGTTAAAATCGTCAATTTTGTTCGGACAACAGGTCCAACCGGTCGACCGATTCACCACAACCAAAACTCTCTGGTTTCGGTCGGCGACACGTCCAAACGGTCGACCATCTCTCAATTAGGAAAATCCCTGACTTCAGTCGAACCACATTTGCCAAACGGTCGACCGATTCTCAACCAGGTAAAGTCCTTGATTTCGGTCGAACAAAATTTGTCAAACGGTCGACCGGTATGACCGATTTATGCCACTATCAAATTATGGATCAATATCCAACAAAATTTGATCTTCAGGGTTTTAGCAAATTTATACTTTATAATGTTACAAACCACATTATAATATGCAACATATTATCATATATAATGTCAAACATTATACCCCATAATATATTTACATCTTATATAAATTTATTGATTATTCTAACAATGTCGTAATCACGACATATTTATTTTAGCATTTTACCTTATGTATTTCAATACATCATATAAAATGTAAAATCAATTCCTTGTTTCCCATATTTGTGGTGTGACCTATAGGAGGATCTAAGTTATGTTGGCAATGATATAAAACTCTTTATATCGTAAACTATAAGCGGTATCTAGCACCACATTATATTTACCCAATTAACAAAGATGTTTTGCTCACTCGAACTAAACACAATATATTTAGTGATATATAATATTACTTGTGTCTATCCCTTGTCTCATGATATTGAGAACATAATTAAAAGTAGAAATTATCTTTGTATTATATATATTCATTTCTTGATCTCTCAAGCTAATTATAAATATGTAAATATACACAAGTTACATTGTGCACATTAGAATTTGATTTATCAAGGGGCCCAAATATCATCACTCATATCAAGAGGGGAAATGATAGTCTTTTGACATATCATCTTTTCCATCACAAGTTATGTATAACCAACTAATACATAATCAAATCATACACTCCTTATGTGAAAATATATAAGTCTCATATCTTAGGATTCAAAGATACAATGAAATGCAATGACACAAACACAATTTCATAATATTTTATTTGTTAGGTCAATTTAATATATGAAAGAAACACTTTCTATTTCATATACTCATGTTGTTAAATATTTGTAGAGCTACAATATCTCTTTTAACCAATACGACAATCTGAACTTGGTAATCAATGTCCCATGTTAATTACCATGATTTTGAATTACTTTTGATTTATGTGAACAATTATCTTTTAGACACTAACAATTTGGGGTTTTAGTGACGGTAAAAATCCGTCAATAAAGCCCGTAATCCGTCACAAGAAGGATTTAGCGACGGATTTTCACCGTCGCCAATGTTGGCGTCACTAAAAGGCTTTAGTGACGGAGTGTGTGACGGATACCTACCATCACTGATTCTTTGTAGTGACGAATTTCTATCGTGGCTAAATGTTTTTCTCAGGAAAAAAAATATAAATTTGCAGCATTGAATAAATCACTATCACAACTATATTTATGAACATCCACAATTCATATTTCGTTCCCAACTAATATCCTAGATCATGTACAACTCAAACATATAATCAAATATACAAACATCTATATTAAGATCACAATAGCAACTATATACACACAAGTAATATAAACAAATATTGTCTATAGAGGCCAAGTAAATCAAATAAGAACTACACCTACCACTTGACTAAAAATACGTTCTTAAATCGTTGTTGACGTGCCAGTCATGCATTTAATTCCTGCATAAAGGAACATGAATTCAATCAAACGAATAAGAACATACAAGTAAAGACATTCACAAATTCACTTGCTCAACTACTAAACATGTGGATCACTTCCCACTTGCTCTTTACGACATACACCACACACCAACGACGTTCAAGTCATTTTGTAAATAAATAAATAACCATCATCGCCACCGATAGGCGAGAACTGCCCAACACCCAAAAAGCCCCAAAGTCAGTTAAGTTTTTTGGATACCAAAATTTGCGTACCCAAAAGAACCGTCAACATTTCAATCAGAAAAAATCATCAAAAGAGATATTATGAATTAAGATAAAAGGTAGACAAACATATCCAAGCTAGGAATACAAGTTAATGATCTTTAACGGAATAAGATAAATATAAGGTGAAATTAAAAATCCACTTTTCACTGAATCACGTTGTGCAAAGCCAGGTAGATCAGCAATAATAAACGTGTAAATTCAGAAACAAAAAAACCTGAGCATTTTATTTAGACTAACGAGCCTAAAACATATTTTATAAAATTGGGAAGCCAAATTGACAATCGCCATAATAAGAAGAAAATAAGAACGCAATGTTGTTAAAATGACATAGAATTATTCAGTAAATTTGTATCTACCAGTAATGCCAACCTAAGTAGTATACCTTGATCTGAAATAAACCTATTAAGCCAGGTAAAGGACGAGCTGATTCACATATGACTGCAATTAAAAGTTGCATCCTATGGATATCCAGCTTCTCTAGTTCAGACTTTCCTTTAGTTGATGTAATACATAATAGTTTATCTGCAATGAAGAGTACAAGAAAAGTAGACTACGTGTCAACAATCAATTTTTTTTTGCAAAGCAAAAGGGAGGCTTAGCCTTGAATTTTATAAACTAAGTAAAGTTTACAACCTACAAAATTGAGTACAGAACTGAACCATAACGAATGCGGGTGTATGCCACATGCATACCCAGTCTCTACCCTATATTTCACAATATATCATGTCAGCATGTAGGCTTTCGTGACTATACAAATGAGGACCAAACAACAGCTAAAACTATGTCCATGTGAGCTGAGATCGGTGTTCTTCGTCGTCACTCTTTGCAAGCTTCTATACTCTGTCCCAAAGGCAGCGAACCATGTCCTTGATGACAGCCACAATATGCGCTTGTTGTTGCTTTTCTCCGTCGAAAATCCTTCGGTTTCATTCGAGCCAGCACTCGTGTATCGTGGTGTGGAAGACCCATCACCGTACCACAAGCCGGCTTCCTCCTATATGTGATATACGTATATCTTCAGCCTCTAAGGAGTGTGCCACACTATGGTTGAGCTTCAAAAGATTCAAGATTTCTGCCCACACCTTCTTTATGTATTCACACCCCCAAAACAAGTGCTCAATATCTTCCTCGCCTCCCTCGCATAGGCTGCACCCTGAGTGTAGCATTGGTCCCCGTTTGTTCATCAAGCTCTTTGTTAGTAGACATCCTCTTAGTGCTCTCCAAGTCGTGATGACATGCTTTGGGATGGCATGCTTGTGCCAAACCATTCCAGTCCACTCTAAATTTCTCCCTGCCGTCTTTACCCATCTCCATACTTCTTTGATGCCAAGTGCCTCCCCCATTCCGTCCACTCGCTTGGGCTGGTCCATGCCTCCATGAATTTTTGTATTCAATATTCGTTGGTGGACTTCCTCCATAAAGGTGCAGCGTGGTGGGGGGAGGTTCAACTTTCCGTCTCTAAAGAAGTACGACACCTTCGTGTCCCACGGCACTCCCAATTCATAGTGTAGACGCTCCCCCCAACTTTCATTTTGAAACGGTTCTCCACACCAAGGGTATTGAAAAAACCGGATGTCTTCTCCATTTCCCACCTCATATTGGATGTGCCTTCTAGCAATGTCTTGGACTCGGAGTATCCCTTTCCATGCCCATGAGGAGGTGGATGGTGGCCTTGCAAGCCAAATGGATCGAGTCCTCAAGTACTTTCGGCGTATACACTTCACCCAAAGTGCATTTCCTTCCGCCACCACAAGCCAAAATAGGCGGAGGAGGCCTACATCATTCCACTACGACAAACGCTTCAAACCAAGGCCCCCTTTCTCCTTTGGTGTGCATACATCTTTCCAGGCTACTACTACCCACTTCTTTGGGCCTCCCCAGATGAAGTGACACATGAGGCTCTCGATCTCCTTTAACACTTTTCGCGGAAGTAGAAACGCGGACGTCCAATATATGCTAAGGGAGACGAGTACACTTCTGACGAGCTCCACTTGTCCATAAATTGTCAAGAAGTTCTGCTGCCAAGTACTAAGTCGTGCTTTCACCTTGTTGATCAACGTCACACAGTGGTTCCACCCCATCCTCCCGGAGAACAACGGCAGCCCAAGGTAGGTCACCCGGAACTCCTTTCTCTCCATGCCAAGATGTGCTGCAATCCATGACCCATGTGGCACTCCCCTTCCCATGAAAATTTGGCTCTTCGATGCACTATAACTCAGCCCCGAGCAAGTTGTAAACTCCTCAAGTACACATCGGATAGCTCTTGCATTTTGCTTTGTTGCATTTGCAAATAGAAGAATGTCATCAGCAAACATAAGGTGCGAAACAGGAACATCTCCACATAATAGTGGCTGGATACGTCTGTCCATTACCGCCTTCTTCACCATCTCGCTCAAGACCTCCATACAAAGCACAAACAAGTAGGGGGCCAAAGGGTCACCTTGTATCAAGCCGTTGCTGGCCACAAAGGATGCTGAATTTGCACCATTGACGTCACCACGAACGAGGCTTTTACACAACTCATGATAAGCCTCCTCCACTTGTTGGGGAAGCCAAATCTGGTCAGCACTTCATGTCGGAAGACCCAAGAGATGGAATAGTAGGCTTTCTGGATGCCTAGTTTAATGCACATTCGTCCCTTCCCTTTGTCTAGATGGAGGTTATGGCATACTTTATGGGCAAGGAGGATGTTGTCCCCAATTCTCCTGCCTTTAACGAAGGCACTTTGACTCTCCCCAAAGAGGCGTGGCAGCAGCCCCTTCAATCGGTTCGCAAGCACTTTTGATGTGAACCTATATGTCATGTTGCACAATGCAATGGGTCGGTAATCCTCCACCAAAAGTGGTGCTTTCTTCTTAGGGATAATCGTAATTGATGTGGCATTCCATTTGGCTAGAGCGAGATTCCCACTTTCTAGACAGGAACTCATGGAATTGAACATGTCTCGCTTGATTATTTCCCAAGTGGCTTTGAAAAACTGTGCATTGAAGCCATCCGGTCTTGGTGCTTTATGTACATTTGCATTCAGAACCACCATTTCGAGCTCTTTCATCTCAAGAGGCCGTATTAGCTCCGTCCCCTCCGCCGGTAGGATTTGTGGTAGGATGACGGAAGGGGAGGGGGTTTCACTTGCAATTCATTAGCAAACAAGTTAGCATAAAAACGTTGGAAGGCGTCCCGGATCTCTCCTTCCTCTTCCACAAAGGTGGCACCCTCACCCACTTGTCTCACTTGGTTGGTGGCTCTCCTCACTCTAAGGTGCGCGTGGAAAAATCTAGTGTTTCGGTCCCCCTCTTTCAGCCACTTGACTCTTGATTTTTGTCGAATAATGGACTCCTCCCAAGCAAGAATCCGAGCAAGGCCATCCTTTCCAGCTCCCTCAGCAATGAGAAGTGCAGCATCATGTGGGTTATCTACCCTACTCCTCCGAGCTTCCTCAATTGCAGCTCGGGCCTCTCCCACCTATTGGTTCACGTTCCCAAACTTAGAGGTGATCCACCGGATAAGCCTCTTCTTGACTTCATCCAGCTTTCCCACCATCTAAAACATAGGGATGCCTCTCACATACTTGGTCCAAGCTTGTCCCACAATACTTTGAAACTCCTCATGCTCAGCCCGATGGTTTTCAAACCGGAACATCGTTTTCTTTTGTCTTTCGTTTCCTTCCATCTTCATGATGAGCATGGTGTGGTCACTTAGGTCCTTCTCACCAGCAATGTAATAGGATTTCAGGAACATTTTTAGCCATGCATTGTTAATTAGAATCCGGTCAATCCGAGTCTCGATACAAGCACTACCCTCAGAAGAGTTTGACCAAGTGAACTCGCTGCCGGTAGAAGGCATCTCAAGGAGCTGAAGTGCATCAATACACTCGTTAAATTCCAACATGGCAACCTCATTTCCAGCAGCACCTCTCCGTTTCTCGCTCAGCTTGCGGATGCAATTGAAGTCACCCCCCACTATCCACGGCCTTGAGACATTGGGAGCCACTTGTTGGAGTTCATTCCACAATGCTCTCCTATCCACATGCCCATTTTCCCCGTAGACCATTGTGATATCATACTCGTTTCTATCTCCTTTCATGCTGGCCCGAAAGTGTAGCAATTGTGACATTTTAAAGGTAACCCTCATGTCCACTTTTTGGTCATTCCAAAGCACTAGAATACGCCCTGAGTCTACTATCAAACTATTTGACATCCATGCATGGGGCCAAATGGCTCTTTTGAATCGTTCAATCTTCTTGTACTTGACTTTATCCTCCATTATACACACCACATCCGGGTTTACTTCCTTGATTTGACCCTTTATCATTAGTGCACGACCGGGTCCATTTGCTCCGTGCACATTCCAAAAGAGGATATTCATGGATTTAAAGGTGCGGGGTGACCCCCTTTACCTCCACAAGAGATTGTTTTGCTAGTTATCTATCTCCTGGATCGCCTAAGTAGTGGTAGTGGCGAGTTGCATTTCTTATTGTTCGTCCCCCCTTCACCACTTGTCTCCAAATCCAGCCCAACTCCTGGTATCTCAAATCTCCCCTTTACAATGTGTTTCTGAATTCAGTATAGGTCCCTTAGCACGTGCCACTGTTGATGGAGATATCCAATTCCGATCCTCTTGGACCAAAGACGAAGTCCACTTTGCTCATTGCTACCTTCCCTCTGCTCATGCCCTTGATGCCCACCAACTTCTTCCATTTTCGTGGCCCTCTCCCCACTACTTGTCTCAGCCTCACATAGTACTTCCCCATTACGTGAATTTTGTAACTCCATTCCATGCACCAAATTTGACTAACATTTCCCACTCCCCTCACTTTGAGGAGCCTTCACTAAGTGTCCCTCATGCCCTTGATGTCCACCAACTAATCCAAATGATGTGCCCCCCTTCTAACAGAAATCTCGTCCCCACTCCTTGACTCAATCTCAATCACCACTTCCCCATCACGTGATGGTTCCTCTTCATGCACCACATGCCCATCACATTTTTCACTACCATTCCTTTGAAGGGCCTCCACTAGGTGTGTCCCATGCAAACCCTCATGATCCCCTACTTTGTCCTTTGCACAAGAGAATTCCCTCTTCTCATTGGCCCAAGTGAAAGTAGAGCACCCAAACTCTTCCTCATTGGCTGGTCCCAAAATGGGTGTAACACTTTTCCCACCCACTTCCACTTGCTTCTTTTGGCTCCCCATAGACTTCCTTACTTTTGCACCCTTTGCATCCTTGCTGGAATTCGTTTGGGACGAGGAAATTCCTTTGCCACATGGTGTGGCTGCATTGGTTTCTTCCATCGAGCAAAGAATTGTCTCATTTTGTTCATTTCCTCCCAAAGCTGCCACATCACATGAGCTCCCACATGGCCACTCCCCATTTGCTCCTCTTGCCACCTCATCTGCCCCAATCTCCACCTCATCATCCCTTCCACCCTCTCTTTCCTTCCCTCCCTCACCACTAGCCCCTTCCTTCTCTACATGTGCCTCTCTCACCCTCACCAAACCGTCTACCCTATCCCGACACCCACTCCCACTCGCCCCTTCGCGTACTCTCTCATTATGTCCTTCATGTCCCCCCCTACCACGAGTGACCAAACCGTAACCAATCAATTATTGCCAGTAGTTATCTAAATAAGCTACAAAAGCATACGCTCAAGTCAATCATTAATTTGCAAAATACCAAAACTAAGGTAACCAAGCTATAATATACACTTGACATAGAATAAAGTGCATCACTTATATCATAATATGTTTTGTAGAAACAGATTTATTATTATTATTTGTAAGTGATGTTTTTGTAGGATTTTATTTTTCAGTTTATCTAGTTAAATGGATGAAGTTGATTACTTCCTTAGAATTCCATTCACACAGACCAACAAGTTAAAATCCTTGAGTGGAAGCAATAAACACTACTACAGAAAAGGGAATATACGTCGAATGTACGAGAGTATATACGTCGGATATCAGCATTCCCAGATCTGACGTCTATGTGTACGTCGTCTATACATAGATGTCGGACGTGCAAAATCTGACATCTATTCTTTAGGAATAGACGTCGGTTGTATGTATCAGCCGACATCTATTCTTAAATAATAGACGTCGGCCCTTATATAGAACCGACGTCTTCATTACGTATAGACGTTGGCGAAATAACAGACAACGTCTATTCCTAAAGAATAGACATCGTCTGATACATACAGTCGACGTCCATTCCTTTCTTCAGAGACATAGACGTTGGTGAGTACAAACATCCGACGTCTGTTCTTAAACCTGGACAAAAAAATAGCATCCTCCACACTTGTATTTAGTCATCGTATTCGTGTACATACAACCTGCACTAAATTTGTTCACAAATACTTACACACTTTCATCCACAAGTACATACAAGCACAAACACAAACACAAACATACAACCATACATGCACAAACACAAACATACAACCATACACAATCATTCAACACACTTGGAATTAATTCATACAAAAACAATTGGCATTCATTCTAAAATTGTGGTGATTGTATTAAGGCATAAATTGTTGTTTGTAATACAAGTGAACTTGTTAACTAAATTACAAAAAAATGCTAGTGACAGGAGAACCTCTTACTTCATCAACATGTTTCTGATAAAATAATGAGCACATCGGTCGCGAGTTTCATCGAGCTCCTGTTGCGAGAAGGGATCACTACTTTTTGGGAAGACCTATCAAAATACAAGAAAAAAAATTAATAACTAAATATTGAAACTACAACTATACAAGTGAATAACAATCTATATTACCTCGAATAGGCATACGTCTTGAGTTGCCAATTCGAGGATTTCCTCAATGTATCTCATCACGTAGTAACCACATTCCGTATTTCCAACCTGCTTCTGGTTCTACAAACATAGAAATTCGCTAAATATATGTTCCTAACTTAATTAACAAAAATGGGAGAGAATGTACTCTCATTTCATGCCATGTTATTCCTGCTTTTGTGGTTGTTCTCCTGCCACCTAAAGCTCTGTAAACCTTAATTGCCCTGCGTAGCAGAAGTTAAAGCTTCATTCAATAATACTAATAAAAATCCACGAAATTACAAATACAATAACTAAAACGAACTTACAAATTTAGAAGTTTCTTTATTGAGTCCCTCGGTTTATTCGACCCCAACATATCAAACCAATATGCTGAATTAGTCGTGGGGCATACAACGACAAGCATCCAATGAGCCTTGTTATATATAATTAGAAGCTTATTACAAAATAAAATTCCACTTTGAATTACAAAGTTTACCTCTCATGATAAGGGAGCAGATAATATTTTTTGTCTTCTTCTTTCATGAGAGTCCCAAGCTGACCCAATTTATCGTCATTCACATATATATGTAGATGGACTAATAAATCCAAATACTTGATCGTCGGGTAATACTGACCTTCTGGCGTCACAAAGATGTCCACAAGAGTAGAAATTATACTTTATTACAGTTTCGATAAAATTATTCATTACATTTCATTTTCTACCAAAGAAAACACTTACTTTACTTGCACGTCGATAATCATGATACACAATGAAGCCATCGCCAAGATCTGCATGATGTCCTCTTTGGTGACGTACATCGATGCTTTTTCGAGGTTGTTTCGGACCATAAATCATTAAGGACAACATAATATATTGCATTTCATGAATAACCACGGGGGCAAATTGTAAATTACAAGCAAAATTGGCCAAGAACTGTGAATACTACTCAAACTACCGAAAGGAATCATCCCGTCTATACAGAGGCCAAGTCGTACATTCCTGGATTCTTCACCAAACACAGGAAAGTTGAAAACTACTTTTTTCCACTGAGGTGAATATGCAGGGTGACGTAGCAACTGATCATTTTGTTTCTCACGATCAGCATGGCATGTCATGTTCTTGGAATCCTCCTTACCCGCAAACAAAGGTTTAAGGCTTGGTATTATCGGAAGATAGCACAAAATCTTAGCAGGAGGTCCTTTGATTTTCATCTCATCAGCCTCTTCATTGTGGTTTGGTCCACTACGTTTCATTTTATATCGTGAAACATTACACTTGGGACATGAATGTAAGTTTTCAAATCACTCCTATACAATATACAATCGTGCGGGCATGCATGTATCTTCCTATATTCCATTCCCATAGGACACAAAACTTTCTTAGCATCATAAGTTCTATCTGGCAACTCATTATCATCTGAAAGCATCTCTTTCAATAACTTCAACATTGATGTGAAACTGACATCGGACCAACCATTTCCAGCTTTTAAATTGTACAACTTTAACACCGCTGACAATCTAGTGAATTTGGTACAACTCTTATACAACGGTTTCTCATTGTCACTCAACCAAGTAAATCGGAGTTGGACGAAAACTTTTCAGCCATATCCTGAACCATTTCCTCTAAGTGATCTTCCACACTAACGTTGTCTCCGTCATTCTTGGAATGACTAAATGATTCATTTTCACCGTGCCATATCCACCGTCTGTAATTTGGGTCGAAACCTTTCTCAAACAAATGATCTTTCATTTTCCGAAAAGTTAGCACTGACATAAAATTATGACACTTATTGCACGGACCATACACCATGTCGTTGTCTTTCTTTTTTTTAATGTTTTTTGGCAACCTCTAAGAACATATTCACTCTGTTCTCATACTAATCACTCAATCTGTTTGAAACAATTCACTCTCGATCCATTTCTATCTAAACATGAACAAAAATGATAGTTATTATTCCAGGAAATAAATAAAATTTCAATTTAAAAGAATGCGTTCGTAGATGAGAAGATCCAGAGACATTAAGATGAGAAAAAAAGACTCAGAGGAGAGGAAGTCCTTAATCTAGCGTGGGAATAAGGAAGGTTAGAAACCTAACTAAGCAATCAAGGCCAAAACAAGCCTAAAGTCCACTATAGGTCCTTAGTAATAGACGATGCCTAACTTCAAGGTCCGACCGAGGACCACTAGTCTGTAGGATATCAAGAACCCAGAGGTCCCTAATATCTCAGGGAGACTAGATGGGCAAGGACATTCAGGACGAAACGGTCTTAAACATTGAAGACCACTAATCTGTAGGAAATCAAGAACCCGGAGGTTCCTAAAATCTCAGGGAGACTAGATGGGCAACGACGTTCAGGCCATAACGGTCTTAAACGGTTTCCTCTCCTTAATGCGTCCGGAAATCCTAGGGGCCAACGTCTAATTGATTTTATTAAGGCTCTTTTATTAAGTCGTTTTTGGGCCAAGAAAAGGGTGATGAAATTTCCCACCTCATCTCCTATAGGTGACTGCCCCTAAGTGTTTTTCATACCTTAATATAACAAACAACACACCAAACAAACACTTTCCTCACTCTTGTTCCAATGCAAGTCCTACTAACTAATGCCTACTTTCTAATAAACGATGATTGAAAGAGATTACGTACCTTACGCCAGCAATATATGACAGAAATCGTAAATAAATAATAAATACGATGAATGCAAATCCTATATGATGAATGACTTAGCAATATTGTCTAATCTTTTGCTTTAGGTTATTAAAGGTCAAGTTGCTTAATGGGGGCAATGAGTTAACTAAACAAAATAAATTGTTTTAAGCATAAATAAACATAAATAAATAAACATTTAACTAAGCTAAACATTAATAAACATAAATAAATGTATGAACTCACTAAACTAATTAAACATAAGTTTTTTTCATGATCTAAGTTATATTTCTTTTAATATAAAATTTAAGTTATTATTTTAAAGTATCGTGCTATTATATATATTTTAAAGTATCACACTACATTCAAACCCCTTAAACTTCAACACATTACATGTTTACATTTAGTCATATGTTTACATTTTCGACATAACAAAATTGGCTTCTTGATTAAAGAATAAATAGCTAAAGGCTAGTCCTTAATACATGTAATCTCATGAGCAAGCTCCAAACAAACTCCATTAACAACGATTATTGACAAATACATAACTAAGTGGACACAAACATACAATTTATTACTTATATATTTATATTTCTTCCAAACATATTACAATGCATCAGTTTTAAACACAAAATGAAAAAATTACTAACAACAATTCAAACTAAGAGACAAAATGAGTGGAATCACGAACCAGCAAACGCACATCCTCCTTCTTCTCGAACGGGCGTCCTCCCTCACATCTGCCAAATATAGATAGATTTAAACCACACTTGACTGGTAATTGAATAATCAGACAACACATAAAATCTGATGAGATACTAAAAATAGATTAAAGAAATAAACCACTTATATTTTTTCCTTCTCTTTTTTAGTCCTCGTAATCCAAATTCTTAACATAAATCGATCCAACCTCATAATTTTCTTAGTCCAGTCCAATGGTAACATCAATATATGATATGTAAGTTGAGTACAAACTAACAAGATCTGAAGGAATACTAAAAAATGAAAAGTTCACCGGGCATATCGGGGATCCTCGGTGAGGAGCACAAAGGCGAGCCAGAGGAAGAAGACGAGGACAAAGAGGAGAGTGTGCAGGATCGAATCGAAGCCTCCATTGTGATTGGGGTGTTGACTGTTCTTTTCGGTACATGCGAATCATGAAACAACCATAATCCCCAAATACACATTCTAAACCCAAAATAAACCATCCAGCAAACTAGACCAAACCAACATTTTCAAAAAACCCAAATCCAGCATACTAAACCAAATAAAATCGAATACCCCCAAAATTAGAACTTGAAGACGATTACCTCAGCGCTGAAACGGAATCAATGCCGCAAGAAATGGGGACAGCGAGGGACGACACAACATGTAACATCCGGAGATGCACGACACTGAGAGGATGAAGACAAGGAATGACACCGGTGTGGAATCAAAGCCGATCTTGAACGGAGCCAGCAATCGAGTACTGCCATGGTGTGGGAAGATGCGACAGCGAGGAGCAATGGTGGCAGTCGCAACGGCAAGGAGAGGTGGTGGGAACCGCGACGGCGAGGAGCAGTGGTGGCAGTCACAACGGCGATGAGAGGCATTGACAATCGTGACAATGAGGAGCAGTGGGAGGCGGCGGCTTGGGGGTTTCGAGTGGGAGTTGGATTTGGGGGTTTGGGGATTTGGTTGGGTTCGCGTGAGGAGTCAGGTTTGTGTTAGAAATTGGGATTATCTTTTACCACCACGAGACTTATCCGTGGCTCTTCTCTCCTGTCCGTGGTTGATTCCTAAATCAGTGACGGATTCTATAGTCACAGATACACCTATCGTGGTTGTAGGTTCAATTTCTTGTAGTGAGAGCTCTATGGTTAAGGACCAAGAGTATCTTCCTTAATACTTTCAAAAGATGAATACATCAATCAAGGAACAAAATGTTCAATACATTCAATTCATAATAAAAAACATTTAAAAATAAAACTTTTAGAACACATTCTTGTATAAAGGTGGAGCCAGGAGAAGAAAATAAGAATGTTTCATAGACAACAATGGAAGAAAATGTTATAAGCCTCCCAAACTATGTGGAATCTGAAGTTGATGTCTCGTGTGAAAATGTTACGACGATTTCTGAAGTTTGCTGAACGAAATCTTACCCTCTTTCCAATAAGATTATTATCAAACTAATTAGAAAATTTTGTGGAAGGAGACATGTAATAGAATCTGAAAGAACACTTATCGATGAATGGCTAGACAAGCCAATTGATGAGTAGTGTCGATAAGCTATTTCATATATGTTTTGCATTGAAATTTCACTATTAACTATTTTAGGTTCTCTATAATGTTTATGCTTCTTTGTAGTTCTGAAGTATGGGACAATCCAGGAACACATGAAATTTTGTCTGGGTATGAAGTCTGGTGCTTATTGTTCAAATGGCCATTGAGAAACAACATTATTACATGCTGGATGAAGCATCTCAAAAGTGTTCAACCAACACTCCCGGGATGCACATATCTTGGTCCTACTTACCAGTTCTTGCAATGGTAATGTCATGGATTCAAGTTCGCATCTCATATATTTATTTTTAGTTTGATCATGTTCCAAAAGTTTTGTCTAGCATGCCCAAGTTCAACCTGATTTTATTATTTCACGGGCAAATATGGGATTTGCTAATTCGTCGTTGTGGACAGTGAGTCAATTTTGTTGGCCCTTGATTGATCGCTTTAATAACTGCAAGTGCACGGTGTCGGTGAAGATGTGGAAAATATGGGTCGAACCTAGTGTGGAGTCTAATTAACATACTTTAGTGGGAAAGGAGAGGAGAATGAGGGGATTATGCTAACTACACCAAACGATGAATTAATCAACAATTAAACTATTGGAAAGGAGGTGTGTAGGTATGTGTGTGTGAGTGGTTCTTGATTACATGAGGCACAAGTGTGTAAAGTAGGTGAAATCAACTAGAAACTAGTGTGGAGTCTAATTAACATCAACTACATTTACATGAATACATGAGTAATATAGTTAGACATGAAGTTAAGATGCACTTTGGGTTCTCAAGAATGAACTAACTACCTAGTGTGGACATTAGGACATAAATTAACAATCCATACAACTCAATACATTCATGCATTCTCTATTTATCAAGCATCCATACATAACATGCCATTTACCATAAAAGATGATCATTTACAAGCAACAAAATAAACTCTAGATCTAACATGAGACAAGTACCTAGTGTGGTCATTATCCCATCTAGTACAAGTTTTAGCAAGTTATATGCATAGATCTACAGTAAGCATATGAAATGACACAAATAAGAAGAACTCATCACCAACACATCACATAATCTACATCACCTCCACCCCAAATGGGGTGAATCTACTCTCTACTCATCACTACAAGAATGGAAAGCAAGAAACAAAGACTTGTAGGATTTCATGTCCCCATGTATGTATATATTTTTAAAAAATACAATCATACAAGATCGATTTCATATTTTCATTGATTTTACGTACGTGTATTTGTTTATAATAATATCATGCATTCCTACACATATTAAAAAAACAAAGGATAGAGGATAATACCCAAAGGTTCTCTTAAACCTTTCACAAGATCTGGAGTTTCGTTGCTCGTCGAATCACCTGCTGATTCGCCTCCAAGTGTTCACCAAACTCTAAACAAGATTAGAGAGAAAGGAGCTAGTCAATCAATCTCTAATTAAGCTTAGAATCTAGCTAATAACCCCTCTTTAAGTTCTTGAGATTTCTATCTCCAAAACATAAAACTATTAAGAGATTTTCGTGGTGATTAAGGGAGAGATTAATCAGAGAAAGAATTTATGCATTAACATAAACAAGTAGGATGATGGGTCCTTTTAAAGGCTCCCAAAACATCCTTATCAAGAACTATTCTTTAGTCATGATCGCTTGCTTATTCTCTCCTAAAATTAATCTCAAATTGCCACATAAGCATCCTAAAAAACGTTTGATCAAATCTGGAATTAATCCAACCCTTGATCTAATTTTTCTGTTAATAATTCATGCAAAAATCGTATTGTTCGGTTGACCGAGAATTCTTCTCGGTGAACCAAACAATTTGGATTTAACACATGTTCGGTGGACCGTTAGCTAGACGGTCGACCGAATATGCGTGAGAAAATTTCTCTGGAAAAATTCGGACGATCCGCGTCTTGCGCCGGTCTACCGTTGACCCACCAAAATTTCTCCTGGTCGAATCTCATCGAACGACCGTGTCACCTTCGGTCTACCAAAAATATCCCAAGATATCACCTGGATATTTTCTCTCGGTTGACCGTTCACGTTTGGTTGACCAAACCCAATTGTCCAGGCACTTCAGACAATTTCGGTCACCCAATTGTGTTTACCCGTTCCCCGTTTGGTTGACCGTTCTGAAGACACCTCGGACGACCGAACCCTAAATGGTTTACCGGGTTTAACCCCGATTTTACCTTTGTCAAATTTTGGATTTATTTCCAACAAAATTTGATCTTTCGGGGTTTTTAGCAAATTCGTATCCTATGTAATATTAAATTATTACACCTCATAATATATACACCTCATATGAATTTATTATGATTCTAATTATGTCAATTCTCATGACATATTGATTTATTCATTCACCACATGTGTCCCTTTTTTTACATGAAACCGACACATCATATGAACTCAAAATCAAGCTTCTTGTTTCCCAATTTTGTGGTGTGACCTATAGGAGGCTCTAAGCCAAATTGGCAGTGATATTAAATACTTAATATCTCAAACTATAAGCGGTATCTAGCTACACATTATAGTTACCCAATTAGCATAGATGTCTTTGTTCCACTTTAACTAAAACATGATCCATTTAGTTATGTAAGTGCACCACTTGTGTCCGTCCCTTGCCTCATGATATTAAGAATATATACAAAGTAGAAATGTGTCACCTTTGTATTATATTCATTTATTGAAATCTTTAAGGTACTTATAACTATGTAACTTAACTCAAGTTACATTGTGCACATTATAATTTTGCTTTATCAAGGGGTCCACTAATATCATCACTCAATAAAGAGGGGCAACGTTAATCATTTGACTAGCTATGTTTTCCAGCACAAGTCATGTTCATCCAACTATTGCCTTTATCACTATACTCATTGATAGCTTTTGACAATAATCAAATTAAGCACTTCTTGAGTGAAAACATATAAGTCTCATATCTTAGGATCCAAGACACAGTAAAACATTAACGACACGAAACACAATTCCATAATGTTTTACTTGATAGGTCTATTCAATATATAAAAGTAATATTTTCCTCTTTTATATACTCGTATCGTCAATTATTTGTAGAGCTACAACAATCGATGACCAACACGACAATCTTATCTCGGTGATTAATGTTCCATGTTAATTACCATGATTTTGAATAACTTTTGATTTATGTAAACCATTATCTTTTAGAGCTCTACGGTTAAGGACCAAGCGTGTCTTCCTTAACACTTCCAAAAGACGAATAACATAATCAAGGAACAAAATGTTTGCACATCCAATTCATAATAATTGACATATAAAAGTAAAATTTAGAACACATTCCTTTCAAGACTACACATGGCAGGAATCACTAACTACTAAACTAACCAACAAAACACAAAACTAAGTAGATAGGAAGAAAGCTAAAGACAAGAGGAAAAAGATTCTACCATTAGATTAAAGAAAGCACCAATAAACACAAGTTCTTGCAACCTAAATGGGTAAAACCTATGCTATACTAATGGTGGAGGTGGAGAGGAAGAAATGTAGGAGAAACATTGCTATTTTTAGAAGAAAGAGTGGTGTAGATGAATTTGGGAGCAATTCAACAGCTATAATCAATTTCTTCATAGTCTGGTGCACCCAGTTAAGTAAGTCCGAGCCATGTAAGAAATTGAGGCATGTTGGAGCAACTTGATCCGCCATTGGCTGATTAAAATCCACCACTGGTTGATTGTTTGTCTCTAATTTGCCCTAATTTTCGTCAACAATTTAAGTTAGACATTTCACACGTGGGGTGCACCCCAAGTCCACTGGTTCGATCCCGTTGGTATTAATTCCCCAAATACTCTTCAAGATCATAGTATTAAGGAATTTTTTCTCCCGAAATATTTTTCTTTCGTTTAGTTCCCTCCGGGTTTCATCTGGATCCTTCCTGAATTGCAAATGGGTCCTTAAGCATGACAAACAGATCCAAGATGCTTTAATAAGGTCCTTTCTTCTTGCATTGAGGTCATTTTCTTCATTTCTCTTCTTTATTACCTAAAACACATCAAACAAACACTCCAGTAGCACAAAATTGGGGTAAAATAAATGATATATAACATAAATGCAATGTATGATATGCTACAAATCAGCCCTCATTGAGAACGAACTTGAAGATGGCTGATGTGGTGTTTATCCCAGTGCATTTAAAAAAGGAATGGCACTGTCAGTTAGTTATAAACTGCCTGGACTATACAATAAAGTACTATAACTCCCAACAAGAAAGACACGAGGATGCGATGAAGAAGGAGGAAGATAAGAAGAGAAATTTGGTAATGTGTTTTTAAACTAACTTGTACTTAAAGTATATAATTAGGATGAGATACTTTTACAATAGTACCTTCATTCTCGTTGTGTTCCTATAGAGGTTGCCAGTATTGGAGCTTGCTTGCTTGCATGAAGAACTTGGTAAACCGGACATCACGCCTTTTATGCATATTTGCGAACGCTATTGTCCACAACATCCAACAAGATAGTAAGTAACTTTAATCATTGTCATGTCTTGTTTGTACTACATGTGTGTGTAATCATAATGATAAATGTGAACAGGACCACTTGTGGAGCTTATGTCTGCAACTATAACGTTAAGATTTTGGATGGGCAGAATCAAATGAAGTTACCTCCTCAAGACGTGGACAAGTTGAAACCCAGCCTGGCTCTTGCTTTCCATTCACATAACATAAAGTAGTCAAGTCTGACGTAGATGATTTTGTCATACAGAAGCGAATGCGGGATTACATTGTGCTTCCATCTTTCTTAGATGACAATTTATTTACCTTAAAATTATGGCAATTTTTGGGAGTTTTAGTAACTATAATGTTTTCTATATGTTGCTAATTAAAGTGGCCACGGCCCAGCTGGATACGACCAAATGACCCAGCTAGTTAATTAAGTTCTTTCAATTTTTACATGAACTGCCACTGACAATTGTCGTTACTGACCCTCTCGGGATGCCAGTGTCCCGCTCTAGACGTAAAGGGACCTGATACATGGATGCCATTTAGGGACAATTCAGTCTTGGTTCGGGATGAGTCATGCTTGCGATGGGACGAGTTAGGGACAATTCAAAGACACATGTCCCATGATGGGATGACTCATTAAGGCTAGGGACAAATCATTATTATGTAAAGAGACAAAACCTTTCATTATTATGATAAAAGACACAATCTTTAATTACAGGGTATGTGAAAAAATGCAACCTTTCATTACAAGGTCTATAAAATCATTCATTGTTGTAGTGTACCTAAACTCTATTGCATTCGTAGATCCATCCAGTTGTGTATTCGATCCACCGTAAAAAATGGCTTTCCTACACAATGCCAACAATGACTACTCATGTAATGAAGATGTGTACATCGTTGATGGACCAATATGGGGAGGTTGTCCCCCTATTGAAATTCCTGGAGTTTCACGTCTACCCTATCACACCTGTAGTTGCGGTTTGAAGGCAATAGAGACGTTGTTCAACACTCCGAACCAACTTACAAAAAAGTTTTATATCTGTGGCTCCTCAAAGACATTCAATCACTGTCGGTACTTCGTCTGGGATGATGGAAGCTTGCTAAATTGAGTTAGACCCAGGAGATAAACCCGACGAGAGCATAACTGACCCAGGCACACAAAAGTTTCTCTAGAAGCTTGCTAAGTTGAGTTAGCCCTACGATATAAACAAAACCATCTTTTGGGCTTGCAGACGATATCTCAGAGGATCACTCTCATCCAATTGACTTGGAAGAGATTTATGATTTTTTGTGTGTTTGTGTTTGTGTTTTTGTTTATGTTTGTGTTTCTGTTTGTGGAATATAAATGTTCATTATAGTGTTCATTGGAATGTTTTGTTTGTACCTCTTTGGATATGTAATGTTGAATTTTTCATACTATCAGAGAATTGTTGGTCCTCTTAAAATTTAATATTGTTATGTTGGTTTTGAGTTGTGTGACAAAACGGGCCAGTACATGGGACGTCTCACTCCCGCAACAAGATGGCTGAGTCTTATGTCGCTACGATTCGGCCATGTTCGGGATGAATCTACCAATTTCAGGACAAGTTAGTCCCACGACGGGACGATTCCATTCAACTCAGGATGGATTAGCCCCGCTTGTCGATGAGTAATTCCCCGTATGGTCAAGTCAGTCCTAAATATGGATGAGTGTGTCCCGTTCGGGAGTTCTGGACGATTCAGTCCCGCGACTATTACATTTAAACCATGCTATGTTTGGACGAGTAAGTCAACCTCGAATATGGACGTGTCTGCCCCATACAGGACAAAACTGCCGAGTTCTGGAAGATTCATTCCGATGACTATTTCATTCAAATCATGCTACATCAATACACTAAATTCAATTGAAGGATTATGGCTTAAATTCCATCCAAACAACTACTTTTAAACACAAATCCAAAAGCTGGTGGGGCGAGATTATGAACTTCCGTAGAGATTTCCATAAATTGTCTTACGTAGTTGGTCTCCGTTGTCGACGTTAGTACATGGAATACCTCTATTTTACGATTCTACTACCCCACCTGAGATGATAATCGCAACCCAGTCACTTGACGAGATGTTGCAAACGTTAAATCCTAAATGGTCATCCCTAAACCAATCAACCCAGTCCCCCATTGAATTGTCAGGTCCTATCCCTGTCACCAACCAAGTCAGTGTTTGAGCATTTTTTTACTTATTTTCTATAAAAAAAGAGGATTATTTTGTAAAAAAAATTGTACAAGGGTTCAAATTCTTCAGTTTAAAAATGATGATCCGATCTATGGTAATCTATTTCGTTTTCAAGCGCTTATCCAATATCGTGCTTCCTAAACCCCAAAAACAATACACTAACTTAGATATGTTAATGGTTTGTAAATAAGGATTTTATACTACTATCTAATAGTTTGTTATGTTCAATTTTCATATGAGTGCAGAATGTCCTTCCCATGTCGGAACTGAAGTCATTATTCTTGAATGAAGTCATTGTTTCATGTTTGTAGTCAATATTCCCGTATGAAGTCTTGTTCCGGTGGAACGGCCATTCGATGGCCCAGTCCCGTGACTCTTGTCCCTACTGGGGACATCCCCGTCCCGCTTGGGACACGAGTCCCAAGCGAGACAATTTACCTCTCCCGCCAGACATTTGACTTCGGAGAGGGACAACTGAGTTGGAGTCCCGAGCGGGATACTTGAGTCCTGAGTGTGACCTTTGTGGAAGGTAATGGACTTCCGTGAGACCCCATGAGACGCCTAACCTTTGACCAAGTCATTGGTCCTCCAAATGACACAACTTTTCCTTAGGTGGTTAACCTCCGACCAACGCAAATGTCCTCCCAAAGATACAACTTCTTCTGCAAAGTACACATATGTCCATATGGTTTTTGACCTTCCTCTGCACCCCAACTACTTTAAAACAAGTTCATACTCACCAACTCACTCCAACTCTTCAAAATCCCCCTCCCTAATCAAACCTTAATCCGAATCATGGTGAACATAGCAGAGCCCTCCAACCGTGGCGACCCTCTCCTCCTGCCCTTTTATTTTTGTGGAATTCCAGCAAAGTTTACGACAAGCGACGTGGAGGGGGACCTTAATAGGGTGTTCTTCTAGTGTGCCAGCGTATCGATGGGTTTTCTCTGACCATTTTTTAGAGTATTTTATTCTGATCGCCGTTTTTGATGATTTTGTCTTAAGGTGGGCCAGTGGATGTCACTTCCTACTATCATAGGCGTACGTTGTGGCGACTATTGTTGGTGTGTTCTGCATCGTCAACAAGAGAATGTTAGATATGGAAAGAACCTTATTGGATAATTTACAAATGGTTGTTGTGCATGTTATTGATGAAGTCATCAATCAAATTAAAAATGGTGCCCCTCCCCCCACCCCTTGGTACGAACGCCGCACCCGAACCCATACCCTCTTCATCTAGCAAGCGGCAGTGAAAGCAGAATAATGTGTAGTTTGAAGAACAAATGTGCTTCAAGTGTGGTAAACGTGTGTCGTACATCAGGTTCAACCTTTCATTGTCGAAGACTCAGTTGGCATGCCTGAGCCTTCCCACAACGTCAATCAATTCGGGTGGAACTACTATTTGCCGAGAATGTTTTTGATCAGTGTTCCACATTTTAGACCATCTTTTTTGTTTTGAAAATCAAGATTTGTGTGACTAATGTATTATTTTGTCGCGTTTTTTTGTTTTGAACAATCAAGTTTTGTGAAACCATGTTGTTATTGCCTTGTCGTCAAATATATTTAATGTATTTTTCGGGTCTAATTGAATGAATCGTTGAAACAAATTAAATACAGTCCCACGATGGGAGGACTCAGCCCCAGGTATCTACGGGTCAGTCCTATGGAGGGATGGGTATTCCCGTGGAGGGACTATTGTGCCATGTTCGGGATGAATATGCCATATTCCATATGTTCATGAATCTACAATGGTCGAGTAAGTTGCGAATATGTACGACTTTGTCCCTGTCGGGACGACACTGTGATGTTCAGGATAAGTCTGCTATGTTCGGGATGATTAAGTTCCACGACTACTTCATTTAAATCATGCTGGAAACTATGGTGTGCCACCACGTCAAGAAACTCAACTATCATCAACTTCTGGCAATTCAAAAGAGAACTGTAGATTAGGACATAAGCATTGGAACTACGATCAAACAAAATCCACCAATTCAACATATATGGTATTCCTCCTAAATGTATGGAGTTTGACTTGATTCTTATACCTAAACATAATAAAAAAACTCATACGACGACTTCTGAAGAGTCTTAATTTGACCATGTCATCCTTTCGTGGGACGAGGTAGTCCCTTAGCGGGACGGGACAGTCACCTCACTAGGATATTCAATCTGACAAAGGGATGACAATTCACTAACAATAGTGTCATTTGAAGTTGAAGAGTCTCAATTCGACCATGCCATCCTCTCGCGGGATGAGGCAGTCTCCTGACAGGATAGTCCCTCAACTTGACGATTCCACCCCCATCAAATCTAGAAATCCCAATGCGTTTTCCCATAATAATTTTAAAAAATCCCCATCCTCTTCCACTTTCCCATACCTCCCGGATGCACTCTTTCCTATGTCTCATTCCTTCTCTACTACCCCTACCAATCCACCACCATGTTTGTGTCTGACGTCATAGTGGAAGTCCGCTGGAACATCAATTTGGTCCAGGTACATCATTTCCTACTACTTACCGGAGCTAATGTTGATTTCATTGTAGGGTTTACAACTATTTTGCCGGTTTGGATTTGTTTTGTTCTTTATCGCATGTCCAATTTGGTTACATCCCTTGATTTTAGTTGAGCTTACATTTTCTACATGCTCGTTGGATGTATAAACCAAAACCTAATTCCATGTGCATACCCAACAAAACAAAAAAATCGGAACCCAACCTCAAAACAATGATTTTAAGTGTCGATTTATTGCTTTACAGATTGCTAGTTGGGGTCTCATGCTGATTTTCTTGCTTTTTAAAACCCGAGCATGGTTAGAAATCGCATTAAGCAAATCTTGGAGGAGGAGGTGAAGGAGAATGACCCAATGCTAAGGGCCACGAAGTGTGTTGAGGAGTGCATGAGAATGAGACTTTTTAAAACACCGGTCTACATATCACATGGAGTGGTAACCAAAATACTTTCGATATGTTGGTGAGTCATTTGAAAGGTTTATTTTGAATGTTGTAGGATGCACAAGGAAGTTTTCGATAAATCGTGTCATTTGTTGAAAGTACAGGGGCTATTGAAACCCACGTGAGAGATTAATGTAGAAGAACAATTGCATATGTTCCTATTTATCTTAGGTCATGCAAACGTTAATAGAGATGTTAAGGACATGTTTCAACACTTGAGCAAAACTGCTAGTAGACACTTCAATGTGGTTTTGTGTGCCCTTGAAATACGGTCGTGTAACATAATCGATTCCAAAGATGAGACCCCTAAGTACATTCTTGAGCACGACGGTGGGAAATTTTACCCTTATTTCAAAGATTGCGTAGGAGTTGTAAACATGACTCATGTTGATGCATGTGTACCAAAACAACACCAACTAGAATATGGATCTAGAGGGGAGCCAAAACACACCACACAAATAGTGTAAAGAGCATGTGATTTCATGATGCATTTCACTTTCGTCCCTCCCAATTAGGGATGGAGTGCCCACTACAGTCACATTTTTAATTAGACCATATATGATGCAGACCAGAACTTTCCATTCCACCTAATGGTAATTACATAGCTCAATCTGCATTGTCGTTCATTTCACAATTAGGTACATAATAAGAACACCATGGTTGTCCACATATAAATACAATCTTGTTGGTGTCGGGTGCCCTAATTGAAGGTGGTTTTTGGCCCATACCGTAGCACAAGATATCATTTACCCGAGTTCTAAGTGGTCCAACCAAGAGGGAAACAAGAAATCTTCAATAACATGTAGTTGTCCTTGCATAACGTAATTGACATATCGTTCAGGGTCTTAAAGAAGTGTGGGTATTGTTATCAAATGGGTGTCTGTACCCTTAGGAGTCGCAATCAAAGCTTGTAGTGGTTGCATGTGCATTACAAAATTTCATTATAGATGAAGAAGTTGATGAGCTATTGCGAGAGGCTGAGCAAATGACAGACGTGCAAACATGCAATGGTCTTAAACAATAAGAGTGGTCATTCATCCAAACATTGCCACGGTTGTTTGGTCCCTTATGACCACTCCTTCGAGGGTATATATGGCAGTGGTAGTTTCACAGGTACAATCACCGACAAAACATAGATGCATGTTCAACAGGAAAATGTCATGAGGTTTCTTCCTACCTCGCAACCAGACCACCTTTTTGAACCAGGAAATGGAATTAGATCAAAGAAGGAGCAATGGACTAGGGAACATCCCACGTTATTCCTCTAGTTGTGCGCTGATTGGCATCATTTCATGTTTATATTTGTATCTTATATCCATTATCTTTCACCTAAACAATGCCATGTTACGAGTTTTATGTTTAGTTTTCAGGAATAAATAGGTTTGAAGAGATGAATCATAAAAGGACCCAAAAGATGGGAAAAGGACTGAATTGTGAGATCTGGGGACTACGATGCAAGGGAGAAGGACCTGAATGTAAGACAGAAGGACCTAAGAGCAAAACAGAATACTCCACACCATCATGGGGAATATTTTACCAATTTGATTTGGGTCGGAGCTCCATCAAGTCAAGTAACCGCATCAAAGACCAACAATACCAGAAACAAAAGCCCACAACAAATTCCAATACGATCCGAAGTTTTTGGACCGCTACTTGGCGGTCCATATTACTCAGGATCTGCCCAAATTTCTCCTGGACTTGTATTAATGTTCGTTTAGGCTATTTTTGGTATTGGTTTAGCCCCACATCGGGTGATTGTCCTCGATTAGCTTTTTCCATGCTTATAAATAGAACTCTTCACCTTCCATTGTAATTACCCATTTCTTGGTGGCATTCTCTCTACTAAGGAGTGAGCCTTGAAGCAAAAACTCAAGGTGGAGAAGAATGCTACCTTCAATGTGAGTCATTTGTTAATAAAATAATTCTTCTAGTTTCTTTTAATCCTGTCTTTTAATTTGTGCATGTTTGTTTAGTCTTTCCTTTCCTTTTAAGCTTCTTTAATACTTCTTGCTTTCTTAGTTAACTTTCATTTCAGTATTATGCTTTCTTTTGTTAATATAGTTAGTGTAATGAGTAGTGAGTAGTTCCATCCCCCTTTGGGGGTGGAGAAATATGTGATATAATCATGTAGTGTATTAAGTGTGTGTTATCTTTATATCTTGAGCTTTATATGATTTCCATAACCATCTAATGGGTTTTCACTCTTATCTTTGATATGCTAATGCTCTTGA
Organism: Triglochin maritima; assembly: GCA_963682175.1. NCBI lineage: Eukaryota > Viridiplantae > Streptophyta > Magnoliopsida > Alismatales > Juncaginaceae > Triglochin > Triglochin maritima. Next base: position 34,153,193 of record OY821773.1, on the reverse strand, counting down.
ATGAAGCTTAGCTTATGCTTTGATTAGTGGACCTATTTTATAGGGAATGATAAGGTTAGGATATGGATGAAGTTAATATTGGAAACACAATTTGTAGTGTATGTGCTCTTGTTGCCTTTACCTTATCTAATGTCTTGTATGTTTTAATGATGTAGTCTTATCTTAATTCATGTGGAGGCATAGTAGGGTCTAGTCTTTATACTTGAGTTCATTTAGCTTCATTCCAATTATTGTCTTGTATGTTTTAATGATGTAGTCTTATCTTAATTCATGTGGAGGCAAAAGTGGATGTAGTTTTATGATTTCATGCACTACGTGTTGTGAGGAGCTTAATTGAACACACACATCTTCATATTCACATTATTTCTCTACCCCCTATGGGCTTAGTTTTATTGTTTATCTTCATTTCCTTTTTGCATCTTAGTATAGTTTAGTGTAATCAACCTTTCTCTCCTTTATTTACCACTCGTCTTTGCACAAACCAAATGTCGACACACCTCCCAGTGGACGACCCGTATTTGCCACCGCTTCAACGCGGCCGTGCACTTGCGGTTTAAATAAAACAATCAATCAAGTTTTTGGCGCCGTTGCCGGGGAGGTGCTCTGTCTAGAGTTTGGTTTGGACGATTCGAGTGGTTTTAATTTTTTGTTTTTAGTTTTTGTGTGTTTCAGGCATCCTGGGGATCAAGGGGAAGCGACTGGAGGAATTTGAGAGCCAATAACGCAAAACTGACCGCCAATCAGCGGTCTGGGACCGCCAATTGGCGGCCTGGTGAGCCTTATTTTCTCTCAGTTTTTTTCTGGTTGCTTGTTTGTTCATTTTAGTTATCTGGGAGTAACATTTGGCATCCTGTGACTTTTAGTTTGCTCCCACATTTAATTCAATCCCCTTTAATCAACTTGGACCATAAAACTCAAAGAAAAAGATTAGACTTCTTGTCATCTAGGTCATGCATCATGTGTAGACCTTGCATGCATTTGTCTTTTCTTTGCTTTACATTTTGTTGTTGATTGCTGGCATGAGGTACGTGCACCCAAATCTCTCATTCATGCATGTTTCGATCATGCATTAGTTAGTAAGGTGCATCGGGACAAGAGTGAGTTGAGCGTTTGATTGGAGTGATTGATTGCTAGATTTAAGCTCAAATGCTACTAAGGAGGGGTTGTCCCATAAAAGATAAGGTGGGGGATTTCATCACCCTTTCCTTGGCCCCAAAAATACGCTTAATCAAAGCCTTAATTCTAAAAGCAAGTAGACATTGACCCTAAGGATTTTGGACGCACTAGGAGAGTGAGCTAGTTGAGACCGTCGTGGCCTGATCGGCGTTGCCTACCTTGTCGATAGTAGGAGGTGCTGGATCTCTGGATCTGGTATCACTTGCTGGGCATTGTGGTCTTCATTGTAGGGAGGTGAGGCATGTCAAGACTAGTGACCTCGAAGTTAGGCGTCGTCTACCCTAAGGACCCATTGCCTTACATTGTTTGAGCCGTGCTTGCCAGATTAGGCTTCTACCCTCTCCCGTTACCCACGCTAGCTTTAGGGATTCTTCCCTTCTCCTCTGAGTCATCTTCTTCTCACCTTCTTCTACGTTATAGTCTCCTCCCCTTTACAATCTCTGGTAGCATTTTTAGGGTCGAGTCGAGCACTTTTTACGAGTTTAGCCTCGTGGTGGTGAGAGTGGTCGACTCTAGAGTTCTTTGTGGAGAGGGATGGTTACATGGGCGACCATCCATATCATTATTGGGACCACGACAATTCGTCCTGGTATTCCGCACCCATGCAACCTGGGGTGGCTCAGACGAACACCTCGTATGGTTGGGATAATCCTCATTGTGTAACTGAGCAATCTTCATATTGGGGTAACATGAGAGAGACACCGACTGCTAGACCACCATCTTGTTACGTCGGATCATATGTTGGTCATCAAATTAAGACATTGCAAGAACCTTTGGCCTCTTTCATGCATGTGGTAGAAGACATGAGTGCACCAGTTGCTCCAGTAGCCGTACCGTGTCACTATTGTGGGTTGAGTGGTCATGATTTCGGGGAATGTCTTTATGTTCCCCCAGAGCCTGAGTATGAGCATACCTTTTCCCAAAATGCTTAATATGACCATTATGCATCCGCGTACAACCAGAGAGGGATAGATTCGTGGGGAGACAATTCATATTCAAATTCTTATACTTCATTTCCACCCTAATATCCTCCTCCCGAATACCCAGAATTCTACCAACACCCCACTTCTAATCATTGGACTCATTCTCAGCCCATTAACACCCAACCCCAAAATTTCCCAAGCTCTTACTTGGACCTCAAAGTTGACCACATACCTGATTCCTCGAAACAAACTTTCCTTATGGTCATGGAAACCATTCAACAGTCCATACAAAATATGGCACTACAAGTGAGTCAAATGTTGCAGCAAGTACGTGAACGTGAGGAGAGTAACTTTTCATGTCAACATGAGGATTCATCTTTTGATATCGAACCACCACCACCACATCCACAAATTGAGACCACAATCTTTCAAAGTAAATCTCCTAGTCAGTCTGAGGGACTTGGGGTTTCAATTCACGATCACTTGGTGGACGATTCGATCCCTATTCAGAATAACATGAACCCGCTTCATTACGAGTCGGCACATGATTGTGCCTTATCTTCTTGTCCCGTGGCCCTTGAGCCACATGACCTTATTGTTGTGCCTCCTAAGGACTCACCTCTGGTGGAGCAAGAGCTCCCTAGTCCCCTCAATTTCAAACAACCTCATGAGAGTTTGCCTCTCACTATTGTTCTTGATCATCTTGGAAATGATGGAACATCAAACAACTACATTGTTCATGAGGGTATTAGGAGTTCCTTGGAGGATACCTTGGGTATGAGACCCATTTTTTGTTCGCCTGGTGTGTCGAACATGCCTAACGAGATTCTTGACCCCGTTCCGACGCACCAGCCTGTTGGTTGGAGAGTTTGGATTGACGATCATAACTTCAGCAGCGCAACGGGAGAAACTCTTCTTCCGTTGCCCCTCATTTCCCAAACTCTTGAGTGGTTCAAGCTCTTTCAGTTTGATCTTTTGAATGAGACGCCTTTGCGTCTAATTCGTGAACCTCTCATTTCATCTGGTGCTCTTTGTGAAGGGGGCCCACGCATGCGTATTCTGGCCCCGCGTGGTGTCATGTTCCCTTTTCAAGTTCATTGACCCACTCTTGAGGTTCTCATTTGATGTCTTTTGAGAAATGAAGATGGGAACTTATGTTTGTACATAGTTATATATAAAAAAAAGAAAAAAAGAAAAAAAAGAAAAAAAAAGTTCAAAAAAAGACTCCTTCAGTGAGCATCGATTGTTGTGAGCCCCAACCCTTGTGTATTTGGGCTCCATTTCTTTCACGTATTTGTATCCTTCCTTTAGCATCTCACAGGTTTTGACGGAATTCGGGTTTGTGTCCATCAACATGACCTTGAACTTCCCTTTGTACTTCATGTTGGTGAGATCTCTCCTTTTTAATGCATAAATCCATGTAGTATCTTGCTCACATTCATTGAGGACAATGCATGAAGTAGGTGTGGGGGTGTTTTATGTGTGTACATAGTTGAGTCTTTTTCCTTTGATTTTATTTTCTTTTGTGTGCATTGTTAGGGTCATGTTAGTGTGCTGCATTTAATATCGATATATCTCCAATTCTTTTGCTTGCCTAGTGCTTTAAAATTTCCACATTTCTTTCAAAATCTTCATGTGTTTGCGAAAGAAAATGTTTTGTGGGTTTTGCGTGTGTTTAGCATGTGCGAAACCGTTGAGAGGCAAAGTAAAAAAAAAGCTCCCAAATTTGTCTTGAACTTGATGCATTAGGATATCTAGGACAATGACTTTAGGATTTATCGAGTCGTTAGGATGCACCCCAGTTTTCCCTTGGGGGTGAGTAATCATAGGGTTTCAGTGCTCAAACATTTAATGAAGTCCACCCTGAACCTAGTGAGTCAATAATTCGTGTCTGTTAACTTAAGGAAGTTTGTTGTAGTCAAGGACCCTCTAAATCCTGTTGAGACATTAGTGTAGGGGTTTTGGTTCATGTGTAGATAAGAAATAAGTGAGTAGGTGTTCTCTCTTCTCGCACGGCTCCTATCACTCGGGAATGTAGGTCTGAGGGGACTTTGTGCCTGGTGCTTTCGAGTCATCTGACTAGGGATGCGCCGACCGAACTCCCGTTACACGGGTGGTAGGGATTGCCCTATGTGGAGATTTGGGGAAAGGTGTACGTGATAATGTAAGTCCTCATGGGCAATGATGCACAAAACCTGACCCTGGGAGAATGAAGCTCCAACTAATAAAAAGAAAAAGAAGAAACAAATGTGAAAAAAAACAAAAAGAAAAAAAATGGTAATGCAAATAAGAACATTAATGGACTTTACACTTTGTAGCACTTGAGGATGTTTAGGTTGTCCATGTCATTCACTTAATTCCTTATTTAACTTGCACGAATGGTTCATTAGGTTAGGTGTGTGGACTGATTACCTATATAGAGTCGGCCCGTAGGATTACCGCGTCCAATGATCGACAAAATATTTCCAATGAGTCGAGTGTCTAGATTGAATAATGCATCTTGTTCGGATTTGGTGGGTATATCCGCTAAAAACCCTCAGGAGACAATACTCCTCCTCCTTGGCAACAAGGAGGTTTAACGGCTTGTTGCACGTGCTAAGTGCAACCGTGATTCTTACGAAAATTAGTTAGGATTTCTTGTTTTTCGTATGCTTTTTCCTTTCATTGTTTTGCTCGGGACTAACAAAAGTTAGGTGTGTGGGTATTTGATTGACATCATTTCATGTTTATATTTGTATCTTATATCCATTATCTTTCACCTAAACAATGCTATGTTATCAGTTTTATGTTTAGTTTTCAGCAATAAATAGGTTTGAAGAGATGAAGCATAAAATGACCCAAAAGCTGGGAAAAAAGACTAAATTGTGAGATCTGGGGACTAAGATGCAAGGGAGAAGGACCTGAATGTAAGACAGAAGGACCTAAGAGTAAAACAGAATACTCCACACCATCATGGGGAGTATTTTACCAATTTGATTCGGGTCGGAGCTCCATCAATTCATGTAACCGCATCAAAGACCAACAATACGAGAAAGAAAAGCCCACAACAAATTCCAACGCGATCCGAAGTTTTTGGACCGCCAATTGGCGGTCTTGGACCGCTACTTGGCGGTCCATATTACTCAGGATCCGCCCAAATTCCTCCTGGACTTGTATTAATGTTCGTTTAGGCTATTTTTGGTATTGGTTTAGTCCCACAACGGGGGATTGTCCCCGATTAGCTTTCTCCATGCTTATAAACAGAACTCTTCACCTTCCATTGTAATTACTCATTGCTTGGTGGGATTCTCTCTACTAAGGAGTGAGCCTTGAAGCAAAAACTCAAGGTGGAGAAGAATGCTACCTTCAATGTGAGTCATTTGTTAATAAAATAATTCTTCTAGTTTCTTTTAATCTTGTCTTTTAATTTGTGCATGTTTGTTTAGTCTTTCCTTTCCTTTTATGCTTCTTTAATACTTCTTGCTTTCTTAGTTAACTTTCATTTCAGTATTATGCTTTCCTTTGTTAATATAGTTAGTGTAATGAGTAGTGAGTAGTTCCATCCCCATTTGGGGGGTGGAGAAATATGTGATATAATCATGTAGTGTATTAAGTGTGTGTTATCTTTATCCCTTGAGCTTTATATGATTTCCATAACCATCTAATGGGTTTTCACTCTTATCTTTGATATGCTAATGCTCTTGAATGAAGCTTAGCTTATGCTTTGATTAGTGGACCTATTTTATGGGGAATGATAAGGTTAGGATATGGATGAAGTTAATATTGGAAACACAATTTGTAGTGTATGTGCTCTTGTTGCCTTTACCTTATCTAATGTCTTGTATGTTTTAATGATGTAGTCTTATCTTAATTCATGTGGAGGCATAGTAAGGTCTAGTCTTTATACTTGAGTTCATTTAGCTTCATTCCAATTATTGTCTTGTATGTTTTAATGATGTAGTCTTATCTTAATTCATGTGGAGGCAAAGTTGGATGTAGTTTTATGATTTCATGCACTACATGTTGTGAGGAGCTTAATTGAACACACACACACACACACATCTTCATATTCACATTATTTCTCTACCCCCTATGGGGCTTAGTTTTATTGTTTATCTTCATTTCCTTTTTGCATCTTAGTGTAGTTTAGTGTAATCAACATTTCTCTCCTTTATTTACCACTCGCCTTCGCACAAACCAAACGTCGACACACCTCCCAGTGGACGACCCGTATTTGCCACCGCTTCAACGCGGCCATGCACTTGCGGTTTAAATAAAACGATCAATCATGCGCTGATGAGGTTCGAGCTAGAAATAGGCCCTCGTGGGTACTTAATCAAATTTGAAAGGAGAACCTCCAATGAAACTTCAACTTGTAAACGGGTTTGAGATACACATCTACAACTGAAGAGCCACTCGGAGAACTCAAGAAAGAAATATGCAACATGGAGGTGGTTGCAGTCACAGCCTGGCTTATGGTGGAGTGTCGACCGGAGGACAGTTGAGATGGATGACTCGTGGTGGGATGAGAATAAAATGGTAATTTCCCATCCGATTGTTCATCAATATACCACCATCTTTCCAAATTAGTAGCATATCATGCATCATATTCATGCTACATATCCTTAATGTTACCCAAATATTGTGCTACTTGAGTGTTTGTTGTTATATTTCAGGTATTAGGTAATAAAGAAGAGAATGGAAGAGAGAAGGACTGAAATGTAAGAAGAAAGGATCCAAATAAAGAAAAAAGGACTTGTTTGTTATGCACAAGGACCCATCTACAAATCAGGAAGGACCCAGATGAAATCCAGAGAAACCTGAACGCACGGAAAACATTTCAGGAGCAAAAATCCATCAAAACTATGATCTTGAGGACTACTTTGGCAATTAAAGTCAAACATGCTCAAACAAGCAGACCAGGAGTGCACCCTACGTGTAAAATAGGATGTTTAAGTTACTGGAGAAAATTGAGGCCAATCAGACCCAATTGATCCTCCAGTGGTGGATTTTGATCTACCACTAACGGATCATTTTGGTCCAATGGGTCCCCAATTTCGTCTTGATTATATAGGTGCAACAGACTATAGAGAAAACTATTACAAGCGTGGGATTGCTCCCAGATTCATCTATACCACTCTTTCTTCTATAAATAGCAAGGTTTCTTCTTCCTTTTCTCCTCTTCTCCACTTGCACCATTAGAGTAGGTTAGTGTTTAGCCAATTTGGCTGCAAGTAGAGGAAGGTGGATGAAGATTGTAATCTCACATTTTCTTTAATATAAGGTTGGATTTGTGTTCCTCTTGTCCTTAACTTTCTTTCTTTGCAATTAGTTTTTGGTTTTGTTGGTTAGTTTTCTAGTTCGAGTTTTATGCCATGTTTAGTCTTAATCTCTTGCTTTCCATGCTTGTTCTTATGAGTAGTGAGCAGATTCCCCCATTTAGGGTGGAGAAATGTAGTTGATGGTGAAGTGTATGATGACTTCTTCTTATCTTGTGTCATTCCATGTGCTTAATGTAGATCTATACTTGTAACTTTCTAAAACTTGTACTAGATGGGATAATGGCCACACTAGGTACTTGTCTCATGCTAGATCTAGAGTTTATCTTGTTGCTTGTTTGGTTTATCTTTGTATGGAAGTGGTTTGTTATGTATGAATGATTGATTAGCAGAGAATGCATGAATGTATTAAGTTGTATGGATGGTAATTGATGTCCTAATGGCCACAATAGGTACTTAGTTCGTTCTTGAGAAACCAAAGTGCATCTTAAGTTCATGTCTAACTATAGTAGTCATGTATTCATGTAAATATAGTTGATGTTAATTAGACTCCACACTAGTTTCCCGTTGATGTCACCTACTTTACACACTTGTACTTAATGAAATGAAGACCCGCTCATGCACACACACCTCACTATTGCACCTCCACTCCAAGGGGTTTAGTTTAATTGTTGAGTAATTCATCATTTAGTAGTTTGTTAAGCAAAATCCCTTCATTCTCCTCTCCTTTCTCACTCGAGTAGGGTAGTAACAACAATGCACACAACTCCTTGTGGTACGACCCATACTTTCCGCATCTTCACCGACGTCGTGCACTTGCGGTTTATTATAACTGAATCAATCATTTCCTAATGTATGCATCTTTGAAAATGTTTTAACTGTTTTCTAGTGCTTTAGATGTTTTCTAGTTTTGGGTTGTTACAGGTGCACTATGATTTGATGGATTTCAAAGATGTGTCGTTAGAAATTGAAGATGAGGATCATCTTTGACTCAGGTTTGGTCGATGACTGGGTTCCAATCAATTCAATAAAAATGGATGCTAGGGAAGGATTGTACATCGACAAAAGTTAGTCCTCTCATAACAGGAGATTGGCATCATTTCATGCATACATTTGTCTTATATCCGTTATCTTTCACCTAAACAATGCTACATAACGAGTTTTATGTTTGAATTTTAGAAATAAATAGGTTTGAGGAGAAGAAACATAAAAAGACCTAAAAGCAGGAAAAATGACTGATTTGAGAGACTTATGGACTAAGATGCAAGAGAGAGGGACCCGAATGCAAAACCAAAGGACCAATGAGAAAATGAAGAAATTCCACACCATCATGGGGAGTATTTTGGCAATTCTATTCAGGTCGGAGCTCCAGCAACCGAATTAGACGCATCAAACATAAACAAAAACCCATCCATAAAAGCCCACATGAAAGCCCAACGTGATCCAAACCCTATAGATCGCTAATTGGCGGTCCGGGTTGCTCCGGATCCAATGGGGTGTAGTCGGGTCGTGTATTAGAGTGTATTAGTCTATTTTTGGTATATGTTTAGTCCCATACCGGGGGAATGTCCCAGATTACCTTTTTCTATGGCTATAAATAGAACTCTTCACCTTCTATTGTAATCACCCATTGCTTGGTGGCATTCTCTCTACTTGGAGTAAGCCTTCAAGCAAAATCTCAAGGTGGAGTAGAATGGTACTAGTAATGTGAGTCATTTAATAAAATAATTTTTCATTGTTTTTTTCTCATGTTGTTTCTTTTTTTATGCATGCTTAGCTTAGTCTTATTTCTTTGATCTTAGGCTAAATTAGTTAGAATGTCTCCTTTCTTCTTCAGTTTAATTGTTAGAATAATGTGTAGTGAGTAGATCCATCCCCCTTTGGGGGTGGAGATGATGTTCATACATGCATTAAAGAATGGAAATTAATGCTTTATTTTGGAATGTGTTGATAAATGTGAATGTATGCTTGCTTGTTTAGAGTAGAACACTTCACTTGATGAGTTTTGCCACAAATATTAGACACCTCTCATGCTTGTTTAGGTTCTGAAATAGCCAACTTGTATATCTGAATGTTATTCAACTAGGTTAGTGAATGGATTGATAGGTTTTGCCATAACCTGTAGACACTTCCTATACATGAAAACACTACCTACATTTGTACCTATTGAATGTATTCTTCACCATCTTTTTACACGTGTGCACACACTCCACCCCTTAGGGGTCTCTCTCTTCCTGATTCATAGCTTAGTATTAAGTTCTCTTAGTTTAGTTCGAACTAATCGTCAGTCACTTTCCTTTGCATTTTCTTCTTAGTAGTTTAGTGGTGTAGATTAGCATAAACAAAACTCTTCCCCCTTTTTGTTGCCACTTGACTTTGTACAAACCAGAGATTGCTCTCCTCCCCGTGGATCGACCCGTATTAGCCACGTCTTCACCGACGTCGTGCACTTGCGGTAGTTTTAACGATTAAACAGCAGGAACCATGAAGCAGATGATTGGATAATTTTAAAGTTTAAAACCGTAAGTGGACGACGGCATTGGAGCAGTGGCAAGTACGGGTCATGTCCACGATGAGTGAGTGCAGGTCATTGTCGACCATACTTAATTGAGGGAAGAAAATGAAAGTTGAGTGAATTTGAATTAACTAAATAATGTGATGTGAGGTTCTGAAATTAACCTAATATTACTAACCTCATACTAGGTGGAGAACGCATGCAACAATGTAGATGTGTGACGTCTGTGTGTACATTTGTGCTCTCATGACATGAATTAATATGGACATTGATTAGTAGCATATCATACATTGCATTCATGCTATATATCCTTTATTTCACCCTAATTTTGTGCTACTCGAGTGTTTGTTTGATGTGTTTCAGGGTTCAGGCAATAAAGAAGAGAAAGGAAGAGAAAACGACCTAAACGCAAGAAGAATGGGCTGATTTGGAAGGTTCTGGACTTGTTTTAATGCCAAGGATTGGATTGTAACTCAGGAAGGACTCAAGTGAAAACCCAGAGAGACTTAAGTAAAGAAAAATATGTTGATTGCAAAAGTCCAAAATCTTCTGAACCTGAGGAGTAATTCGACAATTAGAACCAAATGGGCTTGAACCAACAACTTCGGGCGCACCCCACGTGCCTATTATGTTCACCAAAGTTGTAGTTAAAATTTAGAGGCAATCGGAGAAAAGTGATCCGCCAGTGGCAGATTAAAATCAACCACTGCCGATTTGGTTAAGAGTTTTTCAATCAAAGTTTGGCCGTGGTCAGGTTACAGTCGTCTGATTCCGCCAAGATCCATCCAAACCCTCTAATCTTCTATAAATAGACTTGTAGTGCCTCCTCTTCTTCCTCCTTCCCCTATTAGAGTAGGTTTTAGTTCCCTTTTTTAGTAGTGTAAATAAGTGGGTTGGAGAGGAGCAAACTTTGTTTTTTTATTTCTTAATCTAGTTTAGTTCTTGTTCTTTATGTTGATGTTTTCCTTTGATGCAATTTCTTTTATGTTGTTGTTTGCTTAATCTTGTTTTCTTCATTTCCATTATGGGTTTATGTTGTTTTTATGCTTTCTTTAGTTTAGAGATGAGTAGAGAGTAGTTCATCCCCTTGGGGGTGGAGAAGAAGGTGTTGTGATTATGTGATGTATTAGTGTGTGTGTTAATCCTACATTTGAACCTCACATGAGTTCCATAACCATCTAATGGGATTTTCACTCTTATCTTTGATGTGCTAATGCTCTTGAATGAAGCTTAGCACATGCTTAGATTAGTGAGCCTATTTTGTGGGGAATAATGAGGTGAGGATAAGGATGGAGTGGAAGAAGGAAACATAGCATGTGGGAGCATGTGCTCATGTTGGCCCCATCCTAATTAATGTGTTGTATGTTTTAATGCTTGCATTAAATCTTATTTCATGTGGAGACATAGTGGGGTTTGGTCATTATGCATGACTTCATTTAGCCTCATTTGAATTATTGTCTTGTATGTTTTAATGATAATGTTTTATCTTATTTTATGTGGAGGCAAAGTTGGATTTGGTTTTATGGTTTTCATGTACTACATGTTGTGACGAGCAAAAATCAACACACACACATTCACATATTTTTGTATTCGCATTTTTCTCTACCCCCAAGGGGTTTAGTTTTATTGTTTGTTTTCTAATTTCATTGCATCGTAGTGTAATTCCGACATCATTCCTCTCTTCTTTCCCCACTCGAGTATGGTGGATTTCGACCCACACGCTCTCCTTGGGACTCGACCCATACTTGCCACTGCTTCATCGTGGTCGTGCACTTGCGGTATTATAACTGATCCAATCGGACTTCTATAATGGCCATTATCCTAAATGTGTTTCCACATATATTAAGATTTATCATCATATACTTGGTTGTTTGTTTTTAATTCCACGGTGCATTCATTGTTTGCTTAAACAAGTAGGTAATTAGCTTAAAAGTGATTAGAACTAAGCCGGATTCACGATCCAACAAATACTACTTAAGATAAGGCTTAAGATAACCATATGCTTACATGTCAATCTTATCTCTTAATCCGCTCCAATCTTATCCTCACCTCATCATTCCCCCATAAAGTGGGCCCACTAACCAAAGCATGTGCTAAGCATTCATTAGGACCATTAACATAGCGAAGGCAGGAGTGAGAAACCCATCAAAATAGCTAGGGAAATTATTTGAAGCTCTAAGATTAAGATTAAAACACAAACAAATCTGACAACATTCACACTTCACATCATCCTCCATACCCCAATGGGGATTGATTACCCACTAATGATATCCATAACAAATAAAATAACAAAAGAAAAACAACACATGAACAAGTAAAGGAAACTAAATATAACTGACGCAATGAAATAAAAATTGCATCAAATGAAAGATTAGATTATAAAGAACATGAAACTAAAACTTCATTAAGAAAGAAAGATTACAAGATGGTGTTTCTCTTCGCCTCCATTACACTATTAAGAAAGAAATAAAATCTACTCTAAGCAAGAAATAAAACCTACTCTAATTGGGGAAGAAGGAAGAAGAGGAAAAGAGGAGGGATTACACGTGTATTTATAGAAGATTAGAAGGTCTAGATTAATCTGGGCACAATTGGACGACTATATATCAGATCTAGATATCCTAGAGTGCTCTGACCGGAATACCCACCATAATGGAGAAATTTGGGAGTAATCCGACCAACCAGATCTGCCAATGGCGGATCATTTTCGGTTGGATCGGTTCCAAATTGCTCCAGCAGCTTAAGTTAATCATTTACACACGTGAGGTGCACTAAGAGCCATTGGTTTGAACTTGTTTTGTTTTAACTGTTGAATTACACCTCAAGTTTATGAGATTATGGACATTTGCAACCAACATATTTTCTTTTTGATTAGTCCCCTCTGGGTTTTCACCTAGGTCCTTCCTAACTTGCAATCTCGTCCTTGAGCATTACAAATAGGTCCAGAAGGCTTCCAAATCAGTTATTTCGTTTTTGCATTTAGGTCATTTTCAGTTCATTTCTCTTGTTTATAACCTGAACCCTATAATGTATGAAATAAATACCCAAGTAGCACAAATATGGGGGTGAAAGAAATGATATAGCATGAATGCACTGTATGATATGTTACTAATTAAATACCCTCACACTTCTCTTTTGATAGTCCCGAGCAAAACAAAGATATAAAATATTGAAAATGGGAAATCCTAATTCCTTTTGAAGGAGCCACGATTACACTTAGCACATGCAACAAGCCATTAAACCCCCTTGTCACCAAGGAGGAGGAGTGGTGTCTCATGAGGGTTTTCAGTGGATATACCCACAAAATCCGAACATAGATGCATTATTGAACCTAGCAACATGACTCTATGGACCTACTTTTGTCGATCATTAGACACAGTAATACTACATGCCGACTCTATATATATGATGTCCACATACCTAGCCTAAGAAACCATTCGTGCAAGTTAATTAAGAACTTGAGTAAAAGACATGGGCAACCTTAATATCCAAAAATGATACAGCGTGTAAAGTACATTAAGGCTCTTATTTACATTTTTTTCTTCTTTTCTATTTTTTTATCTTTTCTTTTATAACAACAAATTCTAACATGTTGGTGTTTAATTCTCCCAGGGTCCGACTTCATGCATCATTGCATGTGAGAACTTACACTATCACGTACACTTTCCCCTAAATCTCCACCAAGGGCAATCCCTACCACCCGTGTAATGGGAGTTCGATCGGTGCATCCCAAGTCAGATGACTAGAAAACACAAGGTAATAAGTCTCATTCGGACCTAATTTCCCCAGCGATAGGAGTCGTGCAAGAAGAGAAAACACCATACTAAATAATTTTTTTCTACATATGAATAAAAACCCCAAGACTTAAGATTTCACAATAAGAGTTTAAAGGTCCCTAACTTCAACAAACTTCCTTAAACAAACAGGCACCAATTCCATCAAAAGAAGGAGACACACTAGATTCACTGTGGACGTCTTTATTTGTTTGAGTACTAAAATCATATGATTACTCTCCCCCCAAGGGAAAATCAGGGTGCATTCTTAAGACTAGATAAGACCTAAAGTCGGTGTACTAGACATCCTAATGCATCATGTTCAAGTCAATTTTGGGAGCTTCCATTTTACTTTGCCTCTCAGCACTTTTGCAATGCTAAACATACGCAAAAATGCCAAAACATTTTTTTCGCAAACACATGAAGATTTTGAAAGAAATGGAAGAATTAAAGCATTAGGCAGGCAAAAGAATGTAAGTCACCCAAGGATCATGGTATAGCAAGATATATTAATGTAAAATACAACACACTATCATGACCTTAATAATACAAACAAAAGAGAAAGAAAAGACTCGACTATATACAGGTGATAAAACTCCCCCCACACTTACTTCATGCATTGTCCTTACGTTATTTCTTAAGTATCCAATGAATGTGAGTATGATACATGGATTTATGCATCAACAATATCATATCTCACCAATGTGAAGTGCAAAAGGAAGTTTGTGGTTATGTTGATGGACATAAACCCGAATTCCCCAAAACCTGTGAGATACTAAAAAAGAGAATACAAGTTAAGAAATGGAGTCTAAATGTTTTTTTTGTTTTTAATATAACTATATAAAAAAAGAAGCTCTCGTCGTCCTATGTAAAAGGGAACCAAAGGGAACCTCATAGTGGATCAATGTACCCAGATTGGGAACATGACACCACGTGGGGCCAAAATACTCATGTGTGCCCCCCCCCCCTCACAAAGTGTACCAGATATCGGCACAGGTTCATGAATTGGAAGCAAATATGTCTTATTCAAAGGATCAAACTAAAACGGTTCATGAATTGGATGGGTCCTTGAGGAGCACACGATTAAGATCATCTGACTCAAGGGCCATGGGACAAAAAGATATGGCACAATCCCGTGCCAACTCAAAATCAAACTGATCAATGTTATTTTCAATTTGGATTGAATCCTCCACCAAATGATCTTGAATTGAAAGCCCAGTGTAACGTCCTAAAACACAGTGGAAAATTTCAAATTTAAATCATACAATCAACGAGGACATTACGAAAAGAAATACACACACCGGTGCACCAACATATAATATATATATATGTGAACGAGTTTACAAAAGAATGTGATTACATCAAAAGATCATATACATAAAATATACACAAGTAATCACAACCACCTCAAAATATAGGGAAGCAGGATCAGGTCTCGACCTCTCCCTCCGCCGTCACCACCCACCTAACGTCGCTCTCGGCCTGAAAGCAGACAATAAATGCCTGAGTTTCCAGGAGGAAACCCAGTATGCCAAACCCTAACACATATATGGACAGAATGAAATATGCAAAGAACCGTAAACACCACAACTGATACACCCGCTAAGTTCCCGGGACCTCTCTCACGGCCATAGCCCAACAACACGGGTCTCAAGGGTCCTCTCACCCCAACCCACCAACACTCGTGCACACAAGGCATCGCCAGTCCAAATCACGGCCAAACAACCCTCTCATTGCCTCAGTGTTACCAGAGCCACGGTTTTGCATCATTCGCCGGAGCCACGACTGTGCCTCAATTGCCGGAGCCACGGCGACAATTATCACAATCCACCTCCACGTGTTACTACTAATCGCTATAGGGCCGACATGTCTTCCGTCGCCCCAAAAAGGGTCGGCAGACCCGTTGCCTTCTAGCCAATCAATAGCAACACACACACACAAACAGTGCAAAACGGTCGAACGAAAACTGGCTTCCGGTCGACCGATCCTCACCCAGAGAACTGGCCCAACCGAAAAACCCGCCAAACGGTCGACCGACAAAGGGGGACCCGGTCGACCGCAAAGCACCAATAGAAATCCATTTTCACAAACAACAGTAAAACGGTCGAACAACCGAACCCTATCGGTCGACCGAAAACAACCAGTAGAACTCACCTCGAGTCCGCACTTCACGGTCGACCGAAACCACACTTCTGGTCGACCGGCCATTAAGTTAACTTAAACGTCGGTCAAAGGAGTCAAGCAGGCGGTCGACCGTTTAGAGGGTCAACGCCCCAACCGACATACAACAGTACTTTCGGTCGACCGGCAAAGGGGTCCCGTTCGACCAAAAATACACAGGACGTCTTTCTCTCGCTAAAATTGCACAACCGGTCGACCGCCCAAAGGGCATCGTTCGACAGGTGCGAGAGATTCGCCCAAAATACACTAGAACCGGTCAACCGAACCAAAACACCGGTCGACCGATTTTAGTGCAGAACCGACTGTGCAGGTCCGACGAGCCCGAAACGGCCTACCGTCGACCGCTGCCACTCCCACACTAATAGTAGGTGAGATTGAAAGCAAGTTTGACATACCTTAAGGCTTGAAGAAGCCTTTGAAGAAACAACGGCGAGCTTTCCACGCGAAAACACCTCGCAACTGGTGCTTCTCCGACGAACCTCCCACAAGGACGATCCCGCACTTCCGGCGTCTCCCACAGCACCCTTGCCACCACAATGCCGACGAAGCTTTGATGGAGAGAGAGACACGTCTAGAGAGAGAGAGAGTGAGAGAGAGAGAGAGTGAGAGAGAGAGAGAGAGAGAGAGAGTTAAAAACCCAAACATTTTATACTTTCTCCCACTCAATCTCAGCCGTCGATCTCGATCCACCACTAATCCTCCCCTAAACAAAATTAGCACATAAACAAGGATTAGGATCTAACACCCAGACCCTTAGACTGACTAAGAGTTTGATTTGAAAGATTGTGCTATGAATTTGTGGATGTGGTGGTGGTGGTTCGATATCAGGAGATGAATCCTTGTTGACAAGAAAGGTCACTCTCTTCACGTTCACTTAATTGTTGTGCCATTGGACTTACTTGCAGATCCAGAGTTTGCAAGGAATTCAAGTTTGACTTCATCAAATTTTGAGTGGTTTGCATGAACATTTGGAGGATTTGTTCTAAGGAATCATGTCTGTGGTCAATTGCAAGGCTGAAGTCAGAATTTTAAATTTTTTGGGTTGGGTGTTCATGGGCTGAGAATGAGTCCAAGGATTGATAGTTCGATGTTGGTAGAAATCTAGGTATTTGGGAGGACGATACTGTGGTGGGTATGATGTATGATACTCAGGACTTCTAAGGTTTATGCTTTGAATATGTCCTCCTTGGGCTATATGCCAATGTGTATGGGTCATAATGAGTACTTTGGGGGAAACGTTGTTGGATTTCATCCAATGCTTATGTATATGTTTTAAGAAAAATTATACACAAGTAAAATCGTTTTCATATTTATTCAACAATTTATACGTACAGGATTTCCTTTTTGCATTTCAATATGATGTATACTACATAGTATATCAAATGCAAAAGTTGATCATACCTAAAAGGATTGTCAAATCCTTTTCAATCGTTGGAAGTCGAGTTGCACTCGGATTGCCTCAGAATTTTCTCCAAGTGTTCACGAAACTCTAAACACGATTGGAGATATTGAAGCTAGCCAATCAATCTCTAATGCAAGATTAGAATCTAGCTGATATCCCTTTTTGCTCTAAAGAATTTAATCTCCAGCACTTCAATTAGTCTAGAGACTTTCGTATGGAAGAGATGGAGTAAATATGGAGACAAGAAAACTTTGCATTGATTCAAACAAAGGAATGGAGGAGAGACCTATCTATAGGGCATCCTCAAACCCACGTCATGTGTAAACCACTTACACATGATCCCTTGATAATTTCTCCTCTAAACCAATCATATTTTGACACATCATCGTCCCATAACCGCCATTGACAAAGTTGGATCAAATCCAGCCCATGATATCTTATTAATGTAAGCAAAATCATGGGCAAACAGTCGACCAAAAAAACCAATCGGTCGACCAATCGGTTACCTATTGACAATTTTGGTCAAACAATAAGCCTAGACGGTCGGCCATTTCGCTACCAGGAAAAGTCCCTATTCTTTTTGGTTGGACTGTGTTTCATGTCGGTCGACCGATCCCCTACCAAGAATGCTCCTGATAGTCTCGATTGAACCACGAAACACATCGGTTGATCGTTCCCTCACAGTAATGCTCCTGATAATTTCGGTTGAACCGTGTGTCCAACCGGTTGACCATTTCCAAACTCAAAACTTACTTTTAAATTCGGTCGACCGGTTCCAAAAAAACGATCGACCGTTTTTCACTATTTTTGCGTTTACAAATTTTGGATCAATATCCAACAAAAATTGAGCTTTGGGGTTTAAGCAAATTCATATGTTATACTGTTATGGATCACATTATATTATGTAACATATTATCATATATAATGTCAAAAACATTATACCCAATAATATATACATATCATATAAATTTATTTGTTATTCTAACCTTGTTGTAATCACGACATATTATTTTAACATGTGTATACTATTTCACATCACATGAAATTTAATACATCACATAAAACATAAAATCATACTTTTTGTTTCCCAGTTTTGTGATGTGACCTATAGGAGGATCTAAGTTATATTGTCAATGATATAAAATACTTTATATCATAAACAATAAGCGGTATCTAGCTACAAATTATAGTTACCCAAATAACAAAGATGTTTTGCTCACTTAAACAGAACAAGATCCATTTAGTTATATGAAATAATATCACTTGTGTCTATCCCTTATCTCATTATATTAGGAATATTGTACAAAGTAGGAATGTGTCATCTTTGAATTATATATACATTTTATTTATCTCTTAAGCTAATTACAAATATGTCACTATACATAACTTACAATGTGCACATTATAATTTTACTTTATTAAGTGGCCCAATAATATCATCACTCAACAAAAAAGGGGAAATGATAATCTTTTCACATATACTTGCTTGTTTCCACACAAGTTATATACAACTAATTAATATTTTTATCACAATACACAATGATAGCTTTTGATAATAATAAAATTACAAGAGAAAAGGACATAGGTCTCATATCTTAGGATTCAAAGACATAATGAAAATATTAATGACACAAACACAATTCCATTATGTTTCATTTGTTAGGTCTATCCAATATAGAAAAGAATCACTTTCTATTTTATATACCCATGTCGTTAACATATTTGTAGAGCTGCAATACATTTTAACCAACTTGCCAATCTTATCTCGGTGATCAATGTTCCATGTTAATCACCATAACTATGAACTAATTTTGATTTATGTAAACCATTATATTTTAGAGCTCTATGGTTAAGGACCAAGAGCCTCTTCCTTAACACTTCCAAAAGATGAATACATTAATCAAGGAACAAAATGCTTGTACATTCAATTCATAATAAAAGACATTTAAAACACTTTGGTCATCAGACGTGGATTCGGGAACCACCAATCCAGTCATACCCTCTTTTGCACGCACGAAAGAGGCCAGAGTTTTTTTAATGACTTAGTTTGTTCACCAACGTATGATCCAACATAACTAGATGATGGTCTAGCAGTTGGTATCTCTCTCATATCACCCTAATCTAAAGACTACTCAGCTAAATAATTACAATTGTCCCAACCCCATTGGGTGTTTTTCTGAGGGACCCTACGATACATGGGTCGGGTATACCTGGAAAAGTAGTCCATGTCACAACAATGAAATTAATGATCACCCACGTAACCATCCATCTCGACAACAACACTCTCAAATCGACTACTCTCATCACCACGAGATCAAACTCGCATAAAAGTGGTCGACTCGACCCTAAAACACTAAGAGAATGTGTAAAGGGGAGGAGAAACGATAGATGTAGAGGACAAGATGACTCGGGGTAGAAGACAAGAAGCATTAAGAACTAGAATGGGTAGTGGGGTCGGGTAAAAGCCTAAACTACCAAACACCACTCAAGCAAACGTAAGGTTAACTATAGGTCCTTAAGCTAGACGAAGTCTAACTGCGACTCTCCACACTCCTGAACGCCTCAGTTCCCTCAATTGTAGGTTACAAAGCCAAATGAGAAAGTCGAGACCAGAGGTCCCAAAAGTCTCAATGCAACAAAGCAAACAACGATGCTTAACCCATGTCGTTTAGAATGAGATTGTCTCTTAAGTGCACCCAAAGTCCTTAGGGTCGATGTCTACATGAATTTAATTTGGGCTTCTGATTAGTTGTGTTTTGAGTCTTAAGTCTAGCAATCAACTCTCTAAACAAACGCTCACCTAACACTTGTCTCAATGCACCTTACTAACTAATGCATGCTTTAACCATACATGTACAAGTTAAGAATGCACGTACCTTATGCCAGCAATCGACAACAGAAATGTAAAGAAAGAAATATGAATGCATGTATGGTCTACAAATGATACATGACCTAGATGGCAAACATTCTAATCTTTTGCTTTGAGTTTTAGAGGCCAAGTTGTCTTAAAAGAGGAATCATGCATATTTAATGTGCTCTGATAACATTGTGAAGCATGTACTGAGTGTAGAAGAACCCAAAAAGTAACTAAAGCATATCAGGAAGCCGGTACTGAAAAACCAGAGTGTAAGTCCACACCGAATCCCCCAATAGAGGATGAAAATCCACTACTGGCAGATTGATCTGGTTGTTTGGCTTCTTGTCAATGCTAGCCTGGTTCAGTGGGTTCTCCTTCCACCCTAAGTGATTAGTAGCATAATTCATATATTGCATTCGTGCTATAATTATCCTTTATTTTACCCAAATATTGTGCTACTCAATTGTTTATTTGAAGTATTTCAGGTTTTAGGCAATAAAGAAGAGAAAGGAAGAGAAAATGACCTATATGCAAGAAGAATGGACTAATTTGTAAGGTTTCTGGATATCTTTGTAATGCCAAAGGACTGGAATGAAAGTTAGGAGGGGCCCAAGTGAAAACCCAGAGGGACCAAAGTGTAAAGAAAGATATTGTGTCACAAAAGTCCCTGATCTCCTGAATTTGAGGAGTAAATTAACAATTAAAACCAAACGGACTCGATCCAACAGCTTCGTGTGCACTCCCACGTGTTCAATATGTTCACTAAAGGCGCTATCAAAATTTGGAGGCAATCAGACGAAAATGATCAGCCAGTAGCGGATTAAAATCCACCATTGGCAGATCCAGTTAAGTGTGTGGCAACCAGATTTCTCTAGCGGGTCTGGTTATCCGGTCAGTGCAATACGTAATATCTAAATCTGATTTACAACTATTTGATTGCGTCCAGATTCATCTAGACCATCTAACCTTCTATAAATACCCTTATAATCCCTCCTCTTCTTCTTTCCTCTCCTCAATAGGTTAGCTTTAGTTCTTGTTTAGTAGAGTATGTTTTATTTCTTGCTTAGTAGTGTAGTGTAGGAGATGAGAAACACTTTTTGTAATTTTTCTTTCTTAATCAAGTTTTAGTTTCTTGTTCTTTATGTTCTTGTCTTTCATTTGATGCAATTTGTATTCCATTGCTTTCGTTAGATGTAGTTTTCTTTAGTTGTTCATGTGTTGTTTTTATTTATTATTTTCTTTCTTTACATGATGATTAGTGAATAGTCCATCCTCATTGGGGATGGAGGATGATGTGAAGTTTGAATGTTGTGAGATTAGTGTGTGTTTAATCTTAATCTTGGAGCTTCAAATGATTTCCATGGCCATTTTCATGGGTTTCACTTTTACCTTCAATGTGTTAATGGTCATAATGGATGTTTAGCACATGTTTTGGCTAGTGCACCCACTTTGTGGGGAACAATGAGGTGAGGATAAGATTGGAGTGGATAAAGAGATAAGAATGACATGTGGAAGCATGTGGCCTTTTTGGACTTATCTTGATTAATATCTTGTATGTTTTAATGATGATGTTAAAACTTAATTCATGTGCATACATAGTTGGTGTTGTCGTCATTATGGATTTCTATGTTTTTCATGTCATTATAGAGATAAGATTGACATGTAATCATGTGATTATCTTTGTCATTCTTGAGTAGTGTTTTGTATGTTTTAATGATGGTGAGAAATCTTAATCCATGTAGAGACAAACTTAGGATTGTGATATTATAAGATTTCCATGTAATTCATGTCATTGTGCTTGATTGTACACACACAAGCATAACACATCTACACTTTTGCATGTATTCTCCACCTCCTACAGGACTAGTCGTATTAGGATTTCTTTAGCTGATTTGCGTCATATTAGTAATTAGTTTAGATACCCTAAATTATCATTTTCTTCCCCTACTCGAGTATGGTCGACGACGACCCGCACTCACTCCTCGTGGACACGACTTGTACTTGCCGCCTCTTCAACGCAACTGTGCACTTGCGGTTTTGAACTTTAATTTCCAAACACTAAGCCCCCGCCTAGCAATCAAAAAGAAAACAAAAACAACAAAACATGAAAGAAAAGTCTACCAAAAGTGTTGATGTGACAACTGAAACTCACTCCCCAGCAATGGCGCTAAAAACTTGATTCCAAAATTGGGAAGTTCAAAACCACAAGTGCACGACCACGTTGGAGCAGTGGCAAGTACGGGTCGTGTCCACGAGGAGTGAGCGTGGGTCGTCGTCGACCATATTCGAGTGGGGGAAAGTTAAGTGTATTTGAATTAACTAACTAATGTGACGCGAGGTGCTGAAATTAACCTAATATAACTAGTCCCGTAGGAGGCGGAAAATGTGTGCAACAATGTAGATGTGTGATTGTACAATTGCACTCTCATGACATGAATTAATATGGACATCTATAATGGCCATTATCCTACGTATGTTTCCACATAGATTAAGATTTATCACCATCATTAAGACATATTAAACACTACTTAAGATAAGGCTAAAGATAATCATATGCTCACTTGTCAATCTTATCTCTTTATCTACTCCAATCTTATCATCGCCTCATCATTCCCCATAAAGTGGGCCCACAAAGGATGCACCAAGAGACGTTGGTTTGAACCCGTTTGGTTTTAATTGTTGAATTACTCCTCAGGTTCATGAGATTATGGACTTTTACAACCAACATATTTTCTTTATGATCAGGTCCCTCCGGGGATTCACCTAGGTCCTTCCTGACTTGCAATCTGGTCCTTGATCATTATATATAGGTCCAGAAGGCATCCAAATCAGTCCTTTCTTCTTGCATTTAGGTCATTTTCGTTTCCTTCTCTTTTTTATTACCTAAACCCCGAAATGTATGTAACAAATACCAGAGTAGCATAAATATTGGGTGAAATAAAGGATATATAGCACGAATACACTGTATGATATGCTACTAATCAGCATATAAGATGATGAGGGATCAGGAGAATCTAATATAATGGACAGTAACACTCCAACAGCAAAACCTCACAATCCAAAAAACAACGTAAATAGAAATAAGCCCTAGGACACTACTCTATATGACCTTTTTGGGTGACTCCATCAAGGAAGCTTTTGGAGCAGTTAAAGACAGGACAGGTTTTCTAGCCGACATTGTCTATCCTCATGTACTATGCCTGCAATTGTTCCAGGAGTGAGACTTCTATCCCGGAACAAAGGAGTGGGTGGATGTTGCATGTATGTTTGAAACGTACTCCAAAATGGAGGTATTCATAAGTCTTGGAGATATAGAGAGTCGTCGGCTTTGGCTCTCCCGGGAGCTTTTCAAGAATGACAAGTAGAACTAACTTCTCTAATCCGAAACTCCAAACATTGTTGAATGATGTGTTTTTTTAGATCTTACAAACAATTGTTTTCCATTTTGCAAGAAATGTAATGAGAACCAATCATGAAATGTGATGTGTATCAATCTAATGTCATACAAAATCAAGGAAAATGAAATCCAATGAATAAAATGGGATATACTCGTCCAGAGTGGGACACTTGTGACCAATGAATGGGATATACTCGATCTGACCGGGACACCTGCATCCAGAGTGAGACATTTGTGTCCTGAGTAGTAACACTTTAGTGGGGTACGGAAAAAGTTTAGGTTGCGAGTGGAAATGGTACTTGAGGGAACGTGACGAATGGGGGCCTTCTAGTAATAACATGTTGGGACATGCCTTTAGTAGTGGATTATTTTAATTTGTGCATCCAAACATGGAGAGATTTGTCCATTCCAATTTTAGGCATAATACGGGGCATCATGGAATCTGAGGAGAATCCAAGAAGGGTCAGAGCAGAATCCAAAAAAGATTTTCGAATATCATGGAAGTTAATAAACTCCACCAAAAGAGTTGTGACGCACCGGCGTTGCGCGAGTTTTTTTGTGAAACGCTAAGGATCCCACGAGATGCTTTTTTGTTTTTAGTATTTAAAACACATGAACCATTACATTGCTTTAGTCATCTTCAGTGATGTCCGCTACTGGAGAAGTCCTCCCCTGTTGGATGGTCTCGGCCCTCGAACCACATTCTGCAAGTGACGTCAGCCCATCATCACGCTCGTCTTCCCAAAGTTCTTGGACATGTCAACCATATCTGCTAGCATCATCATTGTGTCTTCAATTGTGTCTGCTACCGGAGAAGTCCTCTCCAGTTGGATGGTCTTGGCTCTCGAAGCACATTCTGCAAGCGACGTCAACATGTCATCACGCTTGTCTTCCTGAATGTCTTGATGCGCGGAAGGCCTATATGGCTGTGACATATTGGTCGTGTCGACACCATCCACTGGGGGGAATTAAGTCTTAGCCCTTGCCTTCATTAATCTCCTCCTCCTACGAAGTCCTGACCGTCTGGGTATGTTGTGTACAATTTGGGTACTCGTACGCGTACGTGTTTTTATCAATTTGAATGGATGCTTTTGGCTATTTTCCCAGAGTTTTATTTCATTGTGCTTCTATTCCAGTTGCTCCCATAGTTCCATTATTATTTGCATAGCCATCAACCACCTTAACCTATATTCCGCTTTGTCGACCTCTTGTCTAAGAAGTTGACTCTAGAACGGAGCATTATCCATGGTGACACCCTCACTGTGTTGAGAACCAACCATTGTCATTTTAGGTAGGACATCCTATGGTGGACATTGGACATCAAGGAACCTGAACAATAACATCTAGTGCGGCGTCGATTGGTTGATCGATACTCGTACCTTGCTCCACTGGTTGTCTTCACCACCATTGTCTGAAGAGTTCGCATTTCAATCAGACGCAATGATTGAATCATTTTAAATACCGCAAGTGCACGGCGTCGGTAAAGACGTGGCATGTACGGGTCGAGTCCACATGGAGGTGTGTCAACTCTGGTTCTTTAGAAATCAAGTGGGAAAGGAGAGGAGAAGTTGTTGATAATGCTAACTAACTATACTAAACTATGAATAAATTAACAATTAAACTAAATCCCCATGGAGTGGAGGTGTGTAGGTATGTGTGTGTGAGTGGATCTTCATTTCAATTAGGCACAAGTGTAGTTTGTGTGGCATACAGGTAGAAGCTAGTGTAGAATCTAAGTGTAGGATACACAACACTACATGGCAAACCATGAAAGTGCATATCTCACATAAAGTTGAGGTTGATTTTATATTGTCAAGCATGCAATAAGTACCTAGTGTGGCCATTAGAGCATCAATTAATCCTACATACAACATAAATCATTCATGTGAATGTGCACCAAACATGGATCCATACATAACAAGTCATTTCCATCAAACCATTACAAGCAACAAGATAAACTTTAAAGCTAGCATGAGATAAGTAACTAGTGTGGACATTATCTCATCTAATACAAGTTTAAGCATGCTACGAGTATAGATCTACATTAAGCACATGAAATGACACAAATAAAAGAACCCGTCACTATCACATAATCTTCATCACCTCCACCACAAATTGGGGGATCTACTCTCTATTCATCAAGCTAACAATTGTAATAAGGAAAAAAAGACATTCTACTAATTATGCTAAGATTAAGAGTACAAAACTAAGCTAAACATGCAAACATTAAAAGAGACAGCATTAGAACAAACTAAGAAAAATTATTTTATTGATATCTCACATTACCAGTAGCATTCTTCTTCACTTGAATTTTGCTCCAAGACTTTACTCCAAGTAGAGAAAATGGTCACCAAGCAATGCTTAGATTACAAAGGAGGAAGAAGAGTTCTATTTATAGGCATAAAAAAGGAAACTGGGGACAATCCCCCGATGTGGGACTAATAAAACATTCCCAGAATAGACATAAACACATAACCCTTATCCGTGCCAAACTAGGTCGGATTTTGAGAAAAAACGGTCTTGCGCCGCCAATTGGCGGTCACTTTTTGTTGGATCAGACCCATTTTCGGATATCTTCTATAGTTCTTCAATTCTTCATGTGGGGTGCACTCGGATCGGTTATTGGAGTCTGGGCCCGAATCTAATTACCAAAATACTCCTCATGATAGTGCAAAGTTTCTCGGTTTGCTATTTGGTCCCTTCGGTCTTACGTTGAGGTCCTTCCCTCTTGCAGATGGGTCCTTGTGTATGACCAAGAGGTCCATTTTGCTTCATTTAAGTCCTTTCTTCTTGTGTTTCAGTCCTTTTTCTATTCCTTCTCTTCTTTATTACCTAACACCTGAAAAATATAACAACAAACACTCGAGTAGCACAATATTGGGGTAAGCTTAAGGATATATAGCATGAATATGATGCATGATATGCTACTAATCATGCAACTCCTCATCCTCTTCCATGTCCACTTCCCCGCTGGCAAATTTGGCAGGGTTATGCCCTGCTTTTCCATCACCCTTAGCATCTTCCTTGTACCAATGAAATGACTCAAACGGTTCACCAACGAGATGCATGGTTTCAGCCCATTCTCTAGGTTTATCTTCAAGGCGAGCCATACCTGCATCAACATTGCGCATATTTCGATTAGTGTATTGGGAATTGGGTACTTCAGTTTAGGTGCTCAAGGAACGAGAAATCATATGTACCAGTCGGGGCGCAGGAGTACCAACAGGACAGTATGGAACCCTCTCGAGACGCAATTGTCCAGAACGGGATGTAGGTGACCCGCTCGGAACGTAGCTGACCCATTCAGACTATCCATTGTAGAATAGTAATTTACTAAACAACAGACACATCATGACCTTCACGAACTCTTTGTCGTCTCCTTTTTCATGCAAATATTGTAGATGTACTGCAACATCTCCCTTTTCCAGGAGCGTCCCTCTGCCTTTGATTGTCTCATTTTTGACCTGTCAATGGACCTTCCTCCCATAGGCAGACCAAATATCAATGCCACGTCAGAGACCTTCAGTCTCAGCACTTTGTTGCCATGTTTGAACCCTTCTTCATCATCGTAATTCAAGATGAGGAACTCCATGATGTCATTGTCCACTGATGACATCGGTACAGTATCTCAGAAGTGCACGAAGGGGGTCCTTCTAAATACCACCTTCTGGCCGCCAGTCATCCCTATTCTGGCTTTTTTGAACAATCCAGCTCTACACTTTGTTGGCTGGAAGTACAACTTTGGTTTTTGAAACGAGATAAGGTCAGATAACAATGCTCGGGAAGAAATAGTCCCTCGGGGCAACACCTCCGTCCCCTTGAGAAGGGACAGACCTGTTCACACCACAGAAAATTTGCTCACCCTATTACACTGTTGGTGCTTGCACGGACATATTTGTTGCTATTTTTCTGGAGTTTGGAGTTAGGGTTTTGTTTTTTGGGGTTAGGAAGGACGAGATTGGATGAATGAGGGTTTGAAAAAGGAATAATAACACATTTTGGTTTTTAAACCGAAGAATTTAAACCATCGTACCACGTTGTTTTGAAAGTGCGCACTTTGAACTGTCTCACGGTTTCGTAAAATAATCCTCTTTGTGGATTGTTGAAAAAATGTAAAAAAGGAATATGACAAATGTTGACTTGGTCAGTGCCCAAGACGGGACCTGACCGGAATGGGAGAGGACATGCTCAGGAAGGGAAGATACCTTACCAGGATGCGACATGCTCGGGAAGAATCGTAAAATGTTAATGGCATTTGTAGGATCGTGAGGGTCTACAATACTAATCAATTTTACGCTAATTACCTACTCGTTTAACAAACAAAGATATGTGCAGTGGAAATTAAACTAAACAAGTAAGTAGGGAAGGAATAAGCAAACCACAATGAGACGGGGGATTTTATAGAGGTTCGGCACCCCACTCGGGTCCTAGTCCTCTCTTGCAAGCTTCGCTCACGACTTCACTAACCACTCCACGTTCTGGGCCAGGAGAGAATGCCTTTACAATCTTCAAACTTGCGAACAACCCTTGCCAAGCTTGGCTCCTCCTTTCACAATCCGAGAGGGATGCTTTGGGCTTTCACCGAAACCTTTACTCTTCTTTGACAGCAACAAACTTGAGTGGGACAATCACTCTCTAAACTTGAGCACACTTGAGAAAGATTAGAATTGATCTTTAGTGTGGAAATTTGAGGCTTGGAGTGTTTGGAATGATCTATCTAATGTAGGAGGCAAATATGTGTGGGAGAGTTGTATTAAAATGTGTTTGATAACTCTTTATATAGGCATTAGAGGGAATAGATCCGTTGGGGTTGATTGGGTATAAGATACACAAAACAGAAACTTGCAGGACCCAATTCTGCCTAAAAACGGTCGACCGAAATGGGTATGTCGTTCGACCATTTGGTCAAAATTCAGCTTTGACTTAAGTTAACTTAAGTTAACGGTTGAACGGGCTCAGGGGATTGGTCTACCGAAAAAGTCCAGGCACTTCTGGGAGACCAAATTGTGTTGGTTCGGTCAACCGGATGTTTGGTAATTTTGGAGTATTTGGGAATAATACGAATACGACCTTTGGCTATAATACGACAAAACAAACGGTCATGTGACACGTGTGAACAGTCGAACGAAAAGATTTCAACGGTCGACCATTTTGGTCCAGACAGTTCAAGTTTTGTTTAGGTGTTTTCCGGTTCTAGTTTGGATGATCTATTGAAGTCCAAATTATGTGAAATTTTGTGTGTGACTTCTATAGGGAACCTAGTGTATGGTTGAGTAGTTTTTAGCTCAATTATGCTCAATTACACAAGGTTCCTAAAGACTCAAAGAAATACAAAATACAAGTCTTCAAAGGAGCTTGATTACATGTCTTGACTTGATTTCCGTTCTTCCTTGAGTCTTGATCACCTGTAGAGGTTAGCACAAAGCAATATATATGCAATGCAACATGTGTGTTACTCTACATGATCACAATTAATATTAAGTTGATTAAATCATCAAAACATAGATTAAGGCCAAAAACCCAACAATCTCGCCTTTTTTGATGATGGCACCCTATATCTTAATACATGGAATTTTTAGATGTAAACTATGCATATTAATGCTCCCCCTATGGATGTCTATAGTTTTTGTTCAATTTAAGTCAAAATTCCAAGTTACCCCCTTAATTATCTCTCCTCCTTTGACATTCATAAAAAAATTTATACGAATTAAGTTCAATGTGTATGTCTTGTAATGAAGTTGCTCCCCCTAAATTTTGCACTACATTACTCTAAGAAAATGATATTCATTAAGCTCCCCTATCGATATGAATATGATTTGTCAGTTAAGTTCATTTCTATTTCTCCCCTATTAACATCAAGAAAATACTACAACTAAGCATGTGATGTTTTCATTTCCCCTTTTTACATCCATTTAGAAAATTTGACTCTAAAACTACGGATGTCATTCAAGCATTTAAGATTTGCAATGAATGAGTAAAAGACATGTCAATCAAGCATGTAAAACCTAGACTAGAACCAATTTTATTGACAAATTTAGAGGATAAGAAAATTATACCAACTTGAAGCTTGAATTGGTTCTATCTCCATTCGGTGATGCAAACCGGATTTGAATTCGACTCTTAAGCTCGCCCGGTCACCACCGATTTCTTCCTCAAGCACTTACAAGTGTAGATTTAGGTACCCAAACAACTTTGGGTCCTTGAATGTTAGCTTTGGGAACCCACACCATTTTGGTTTTAAGAGCCCACACACTTGAGGAAGTATGATTAATGAACATATGCTTGCCATTTAGTGTAGTGTGAGATACATGGTTTTTCAATATAGCATTGTATCCTAAGCCATGGTTTTGCAAAGATTGTATTTGACTACCTAAAAGCATGTTAAGCATCTTAGTTCCATTGATGAACTTTTCTAGATCTTTTCTTAATTGCACATTGCAAGCATGAATATCTAATTGTTCAACATCTATAGGTGTCGCTTTTAATTTATCAAGATTTGATGCATTATTTTCAAATTCAGCAAGCACCTCATTTTTCTCATTCATGCAAGTTTCAATTTGACTTTAGAGATCTTTGATTAGCTTCCTAGCACTTTTGTTCTTTTCACAAATGATCTCATATTGTTTAACTAAGTCATGAAATGCATTTTGAAGCTCGTCATGTGTATAATTTTTGTTATTTGCACTAGAGTTTGAGCTATCACTATAATATGACTTAGTTGAGCATGAATGTGATCTTCTAGAGTAAGAGTTAGAGGATACCTCACTTCCTTCATCTTGAATTGCTATGTAGCACATATGTGCATATTCCTTTGTTGATGAAGGTGCGGTCGATTTGGATGATGATGAAGACGATGAATCGTCCCAAGTAGCCTTGTGAGCTTCCAACCTCTTTTCTTTTCTCTTACTCCTTTCCTTTTATCTCCTTCTCTCATTATTCTTTTCCCCTTCTCTCATTTTCGCTCTCCTCCTTCTCCTTTTCTTTTTCTCTTTTCTCACTTCTTCTACCTCTTCTTTCATTCTTTTCTCTTTTATCCTTCTTGAGGTATTTGAAGAAGTCTTTTGCTAGGACTTCAATATCGTCATCTTCTACACTCCTCCTTGGTTGCTCGATATTTGCATGTAATGACAAGAGGGGTTTGTTCCTTGAAGCTTCATTCTCCTTTCGATGGTTGATTTGGAGTTCATACGCCATCAAGTTTCCAATTAATTCCTCCATCTTGAGTTGGGAAAGATCGTGTGCTTCTTCAATTGCAACCACTTTATCTTCCCAATCATGGCTTAATGACCGGAGGAATTTCCTTGTCATCTCTCCTTCATTTAATCTTCTTCTAAGAACCAAAAGAGAGTTAGTGATATCGGTCAAGTGAGTGTTCATTTCGCTTATGTTTTCACCGATTTGCATAGAACAAATCTCATATTTATGCATGAGGAGACTAATACGGGTTCCCTTAGTTTTGCTATCCCCCTCCTGATGCATTTGTAGTCTATCCCAAATTTCATATGCACTAACACAACCTCTAATCATATTATATGCACCCTCATTAAGGCCACAATACAAGATGTTCATGATTTTCGAATTCATTTCGATTTCTTTCATTTTGGGTCTTGTAAGTGAATCTAATTCATCTTCATTTGGGGGTGTGTATGGATTTTGGAGAAACATCCAATACTTAAGGTCATTTGAAATTGGAAATATTTTCATCCTATTTTTCCAATAATCATAATTTGACCCATTTAGCAAAGGAGGTCGAGTTGTGCACAATCCCTCTACATGATTAGATGTGCTAGCCATGCTAAAAATATGATTAAGTAATGAATTTAGCTCACAAGGCTCTGATACCAAATGTAGGATCGTGAGGGTCTACAATACTAATCAATTTTACGCTAATTACCTACTCGTTTAACAAACAAAGATATGTGCAGTGGAAATTAAACTAAACAAGTAAGTAGGGAAGAAATAAGCAAAACACAATGAGACAGGGGATTTTTATAGAGGTTCGGCACCCGACTCGGGTCCTAGTCCACTCTTGCAAGCTCTGCTCGGATCACCGAGCTCCGCTCACGACTCCACCAACCACTCCCCATTCCGGGACGGGAGAAAAACCTTTACAATCTTCAAACTCGCGAACAACCCTCGCCGAACTTGGCTCCTCCTCTCACAATCCGAGAGGGATGCTTCGGGCTTTCACTGAAACCTTTACTCTTCTTTGACATCAACAAACTGGAGTGGGACAATCACTCTCTAAACTTGAGCACACTTGAGAAAGATTAGAATTGATCTTTAGTGTGAAAATTTGAGGCTTGGAGTGTTTGGAATGATCTCTCTAATGAAGGAGGCAAATATGTGTGGGAGAGTTGTATTAAAATGTGTTTGACAACACTTTATATAGGCATTAGAGATAATAGATCCGTTGGGGTTAATTGGGTATAAGATACACAAAACAGAAACTTGCACGACCCAATTCTGCCTAAAAACGGTTGACCGAAATGGGTATGTCGTTCGACCGTTTGGTCAAAATTCAGCTTTGACTTATGTTAACTTAAGTTAACGGTCGAACGGGCTCAGGGGATTGGTCGACCGAATAAGTCCAGGCATTTCTGGGAGACCAAATTGTGTTGGTTCGGTCGACCGTTAGGAAAGTTTTGGTTGACTGGATGTTTGGTAATTTTGGGGTATTTGGGAATAATACAAAAACGACCGTTGGGTATAATATGACAAAACAAACGGTCATGTGACACGTGTGAACGGTCGAACGAAAAGGTTTCAACGGTCGACCATTTTGGTCGAGGCAGTTCAAGTTTTGTATAGGTGTTTTTCGGTTCTAGTTTGGATGATCTATTGAAGTCCAAATTATGTGAAATATTGTGTGTGAATTCTATAGGGAACCTAGTGTGTGGTTGAGTAGTTTTTAGCTCAAGTATGCTCAATTACACAAGGTTCCTAAAGACCCAAAGAAATACAAAATACATATCTTCAAATGAGCTTGATTACATGTCTTGACTTGATTTCGTTTCTTCCTTGAGTATTGATCACCTTTAGAGGTTAGCACAAAGCAATATATATGCAATGCAACATGTGTGCTACTCTACATGATCAAAATTAAGATTAGGTTTATTAAATCATCAAAACATAGATTAAGGCAAAAAAGCCAACAACGTTCGCTGTACATCAGACAATTTATCGAAATATGTGCAGAAGTTGATAATCTCTCCCCCACTAACTTTTGGATTTGTTTTTAAACCGTTGTTTGGATGCAATTGAAGCTTAATCATTCAATTGAATTTAATATATTGGTGCAACATGATTTTAATAAAACAATCGCGAGATTGAATCGTCCTGAGCATAGAAGATTTGTCTCGACGCGGGATTGACCCGACTATACCCGTAAGTAAGTCATCTCGTTGGGGGACTGAGATGTCCAGTCGCGGTTCTGACCCATTTCATCAAACAATTCTAAATTTAAAAAGACCAACAATAATTTC
Organism: Triglochin maritima; assembly: GCA_963682175.1. Classification (NCBI taxonomy): domain Eukaryota; kingdom Viridiplantae; phylum Streptophyta; class Magnoliopsida; order Alismatales; family Juncaginaceae; genus Triglochin; species Triglochin maritima. The sequence continues at coordinate 34,120,227 of OY821773.1, read as the reverse complement.
GATAGTACGAAAAATTCAACATTGCATATCCAAATAGATATAGTGAAAACATTCCATTAAACACTATAACAAAATTCCATGAAACACTATATATATATTACACAAACAGAAACACAATCACAAATAAAACGCAAACGCAAACATACAAAAAAATTATAATTTTGGGCACCTTGTTAGATTCAAATTAATCAAGACATTGAGACGGAGACGTTTTCTACAACTAAATAAGCTGGGTCATTTTTTCAGCTAAATAAGTTGGGTCATTTTTTAGTACTAAATAACCTGGGTCGTTTTCTTGAGCTAAATAATGTGGGTCATTTTTTAGTACAAAATAACTTATGTTGTTTTGTTGAGCTAAATAAGTTGGGTTGTTTCTTGACCTAAATAATTTAGGTTGTTTTCTAGAGCTAAATAAGGTGGGTCATTTTCTTATGGTAAATAAGCTGGGTCGTTTTCTTGAGATAAATAACCTGGGTTGTTTGGACTGAATTACCCAACTTGTTTGGTGAAAACAAGCCAAGTCATTTCGTAGAATGACACAACCTATTTGGTGACGTGTTTTTAAATTACCCTGTACTTAAAGTACATAATTAGGACAAAATACTTATACTTTACTACCATCATTCGCGTTGTGTTCCCTTAATGGTTGCCAGTATTGGAGCTCACCTGCATGAAGAACTTGGTAAACCGGTCATCATGTCTTTTATGGAGGATCCATTCAATTCTCTTTCCAACGGATCTAGAATCATCAAATTTCGTATTTGGATGTGGATGTTATGAATAAAACATGTGGCATGTGCTGGCAATCTAGACTTTTCCATCCCTGCCCCGGGACGGTCCCTGCCCTGCCTGGGAGAGTCCTTCCCAGCCTGGGATAGTCCCTTCCCTGCCAGGGACGGGTCCTGTCCCTCAAGAGACGGTCCCTGGCTGTCCTTGGTAGATGAGACCGTCCCGGGTAGGGATGGAGAAGTCCGAATTGTCAGCACATGCCCCTTGTTTTATTCATAACATCCATATCCAAATACATAATTTGATGATTCTAGATCTGTTGGAAAGACAATTGAAAGGATCAATTGAAAGGATCCTCCATATTCGGGATTGAGATGGGTCATGTCTACTTTAGTTAAAAATATATAGAAAACATTATATTTAGAAAAACTACAAAAATCTGTCATATTAAGGCTTGTAACAATTTATTTCATTTTTGTCTTCAGTTGAAGCTTTATTGTTTTCTTGACCTGGCCCCACCTTTACAAGTTGCATGACAGACATGTCCCACAAGCACTGTCATAAGCTCTTTATTTTTCATTACTCTTTCTTCACAGTTTGAATAAAGTCGCTTCTTTCGGCCATCTAACATTGCATTCAACACTAATGAAATTCCATTAAACACTATAAGCTTCCATGTTTGAAAAATACAATTACATATCCAAAGAGATACAAATGAAATATTCCATTGAACACTATAAGCTTCGATATAACATTCCATTAAAAATTTCAACATTACATATTCCACGAATAGAAACACAAACAAAAAGAAAAACACAAACACACATAGAATTATCTTGTTCAACAAAGATGGTGATCCAAACTGATTTATACAAGTCACTTGCTCTTGGACCTTTCTTCTTGAATGGTCTCTTGGTCATTTTCCCCATAAGGTAAGGTTCGAATATCTCTAATGATTTAAAATCAATACGACCAAGAAGTTTAGCTTCCTGCAATTTCTTGATGTGTTTTTCATTGATGTGACCAAGGCGATAGTGTCATAAGATTCTATAATTTATATGTTTCGTCTTAAGTCTTTTGTTATTGAGGTTTAAGACTTGTCTATTATTCAATTCAAGCAAATAGAGTCCATTTCTTATGAATTGCATAGAAAATTCCATTCTTCAATAAAGACATGCAAGAATTTGAAATATTTATTATAAAGTCATCCATATGTAAACATGATACGGATATAATGTTCTTGCTAATCAAAGGAACATAATAGACATTCTTCAAACTTAAAATTAAACCACTAGATAAATAAAGATCCATGGAGCCTTGTGCAATCGTAGCGACACTTGCACCATTTCCGACCTTCAGAATCATCTCTCCTCTTGCAAGGTCCTTCCTTGGAAATTATGTGAGCACAAGATCCGGTATCAAGTACCTAATCATGCATAGTGGTGGCTAAATTTATTTTAATAACAAATATACCTTTGGCCTTTTTGGGGCGTTTACACTCAATGATTCCATTGTCAAGGTTTTCCTTGTAATTGGGACAATTAGGCCGGATGTGTCATTTTTCATCGCAGTGAAAGCACTCCGAGTTGGAAGTTGGAGATTTTGAAGATTTCCCCCTTGAGGCACTCACATGAACACCTCCTACTCGCATGCCCTTGATTGACCCTTTTTGGTTAATTAGTCTTTCGCTTTACCTTTGGCGGTCTTTCTACTTCCACCATGGATGGCTAGAACAATCTTGTCCCTGCCTTTGCCCATATCAACTTCATCCATTTGAGAGCATTATGAAGCTCCTCAAGACTCACTCAATTCTCACACACATGGTAGTGCATGATAAAGTCATTGTTGAACGGGGCTCGATAGCCAAGAATCAAATCTTCTACAATGTCATTGGGCATCGGGGAAGAGAGCTTTTCTAATAGCTCAAGGTATCCATGCATTGTGAGAAAATGCATGGACACAGATGTTCCCTCCGCCATGTGGCACCCTGTGAGTGTTATGGTAGTCTTATAGCGTTCTTTCCTAGCACTATCCATAAATATCTTTGTTAGAGCTTCTATGGTCTTCTTGGGTTTTGAATCCAAGTATTTCGCTTGAAGCGAGTCGCCCATGGAGGCAAGCATTAGACCGTGAACTTGGTTCTCTTGGTCTTCCTACTTGGTTACAGTCTCCTTCTTAGCATCGGTTGTCTTCTCACTTAATTTTGGTATTTCACTATCCAAAATGGGAGATAGATTTTCAAACTTCAACATGATGTTGAGCTTGAGCTGCCAGCTATTGAAGTTGGAGCCATCATTTGTCAATGGATGCTTTTCAATCATAGATCGTACAATAGGTTGAATGTTCGACATTTCTACTACGTAATTTATAAGGGTTTTCATGTCAATTTTATGTTTATAAAAAATATGTACTGCAAATAAATAAATATGTCTGTAATTGCAGTAATTACAATACGTTCAATATTACAATACATTCAACCTTCCAATACATTGCAACAATCGTTGTGTGATTAATCGAACCACAACCTGTACAATGACCCAGACCCATCCTTCCATGACATCCATCGTCATTGGTAAACACTTTGACCTTGTACTTACTTTCTTCACGAGTTTTCGATCAGGTATGATTTTGTCTCCCATATATTCTGGTCAATCCTCTTCCTTCCTGTACACATCAAAGTGACCCTCCCATGTGTGCACTAGAGAGTTGACACTGTAGTACAGATGTGTATATTCATTGGAATTGTAGTTACGTGCGACACAAACTGCCAAAACATGGTTGCAAGCAATACCTGTATTTTGTAGTCCCCGACACTTACATTTCGATCTGGTGTCGTCACGTAGAACCACCTTGTAACTACGATCCCTCCTACTTCTAGTTTTGCTCACTCTTTCATGTTTGGCTATGACCTTGTATACCCTGTATCCAAAGCAGTAATTTTCACCTCATGTTGACATGCAATTGCTGTAGATTTTTCCAATATTTGTGTGACCCTCTCGGAATATATGTGTCCTCTTTACGCCAACACACGTGCATGCTGCGTTCTGTTGTTGAACCACTCCAAAAGCTTATAGTATGTCGCCTCTACAATTGCGCAAATGAGTAAACCACGAACTTCTTTGAATACATTGTTTAGGCACTCTGCAACATTGCTTGTCATTATTCCCCATCTTTGGCATCCGTCGTGACACAACGACCACTTACTTGGAGCCTCAGGTTCATGCTCATTGGTTTCATCTTTTTCCCCAATCCCTTTTATGTATTGTAATGCATCTTTACTCCAATACTCAACTTGATCCAAACTAGCTTTGAAATCTCATGGACTATTACGTCTGCATATAGTTTTGAAGGCGTTAACTGTATACTGGTTCTAACAATTTTTAAGCAATTTTTCGGCAAGGTGTTGTGTGCGTAAGCAGTGAACTGCTTCATTTGCTTCCTCGTGCCAACCATAATCGGGATTCCAAATAATGTGTTTTATTGCAGCATGTCGATCAGATATGACACATATCTTCCTATCTCCAATCATCTCGTGTCGCAACCATCTCATAAACCATCCCCAATTAGATATTTTCCTTCTCAACAAACCCAAATGCAAGAGGCAGAAGTTGATTCTCAACGTCATACCCAACAACAACAAGTAACCTTCCCTCATATCTCCCTTTTAGAAATGAGGTGTCTATGTTGATCACAGGACATAGATATTGGAAGGACTGAATACAAGGATCAAAAGCCCATGCTGCACATTTAAACTGACGGACTCTAGCGCATCTTAAAGGGTTAGAATGAACTACAACTTTACTCCCAGGATTTGATTGTTTAATAACATTTAACAATTGAGGCAACAAAGCATATGAACCCGACCAACTTCCAAACATGTATGCAACAACAATCTCGCGGGCAAGCCATAATTTATTGTACTTTGGATTAACACCTGGAAATACTTTTATTACCAGACCATGAACATGTTTAATCGGGAGTGAGACATTATTTTCGACGTCTTCACGGATGATATCGGTCATCATCTTCACAATCAGCTGAGTATGATCGAATGAGGCAACTGTAGACCTGCATATATGCTTGTACATACATTTTCTTATCGATCGTGCATCACCAGAGCCAGTCCGTGCAGCGTACAACATCCAACTACAATTTTCATCTTTACATCTTACCATATATTTGGTTTTGTTGCTGTCTTGCACATTGATCTCCCGATTATTGTCAATATGCCATTTCAATATGGCGTTCTTTAGAGCGTCTTTCGATGAGAAAACTTGATTCTCAGCTAACGGCCCCTCAATTATTACGTTGGTTTCTATAAATGATGTATCTGCAGGAACCCAACTAGAACAATCATTAAAGCTTTTAGGTGGGTGAACCCAACCCCTACCTCTAAATGGGTTGAATTGGCTTAACCGATTTACATTCGGACCAATATCTTCATCCTCCTCATCTGATGATTCATTCCTGTCCTCTGACTCAATATTGTAATCTTCGTCATCATTTTCTTCTTCATCATCAGTCGGTATCAGTTCGAAATTTGTTCTTTCTTGTGGATTCAAATCAGAAGTTCTATTCACAGGTCGACTGATTTCTGCTATGGTGTTCGCGACACATGATTGTTGAAATATGAACCGTGCACCACTACTACTAACCGGTTGGTTACCTGCATACATCTCAGCATTCCACTCAATTTCCACATGATTCAACTTAACATATAGCTCCATCATTCCCATTTTCGAATAAGTTGTTTCATAGGCTATTCTCCAGGAATTCTCGTCATATACGGACATCACATAAAAAACCCCAGTCGGTGCAAATTGCAATGTTGACACGACATTGAATATCAATCGAGTACCGAGATTCTTCGACATGCAAACCTTGATAAATCCAACTCTTAATTTCTTCTAAGGTTACATTTTCGGTCACTGAAAGTGTAAGTCTTGGACCTATCGTGTACTCTACACCATAACTTGCATTTTGAGTTATATCACCGCCAAAGTACACACTTACCGCAATCATTTCGTTAATCTACAATGCAATATTTTTTCATCAGTTTTATAGTAAAAGTACTTCAAGATTCGACATTATTACTATTTATTAATCACTCATAATGCAAATTAAGAATGAAAAAAATTACCTCAAATATCACCAACAAAACCCCACGGATCAGAAATTTGGATATCACCGGGCAAAATATTTGTAAATCTACTAACTTCGACGACTGTGTAGAGTGGAAGGAGTGAGAAATATGGAATGGAAGAGAAACGGAACGGGAAGAGTATTTATAGATGGTCGTGCCCACGGATCGCGGGTTACAAACGCGATCCGATTAGTTTTCCGAAGAACAAAAAAATTCCTATTTTTTTAATTTTTGATTTAAAGTTTATTAAATTCAAAAATTTCGGAAAGCAATTCCTCCCAATCTCCTCTTCCCACCACCCCCGAATTCCATTCCCAACTCCCCCCAATAGTCCAATGTCTTCCACCACCACCACCCTCGAAACCCTAATCCACCAACTCCAAATCACCGTCCGGGACGAGGCGGGCGTGCCCACCTTCGACTCCTCAGATCCGTCCCTCCTCACCTTCCCCACGCTCCGCGATCTGGTCCCCAATCTCGAACCAAACACCCCCTCCCACCTCCGATGCAAGGCCTGCAAGGGAAAGCTCCTCAGAGGCCTCAACTCCACCGTCTGCATCTACTGCGGTGCCGAGCAGCGCAAGGACGGGCTGCCCTTGTCCATGTCCTTCACGTCTACCATCGGCTACCGCAACCTCCTCGACTGCCTCGGCCTCGATGGCTTGGTCAGTCTTTTTTTTTAGATTGCAGTGCAATTTTCATTTTTTTGTTTCTTTTTAACTACGGAATGGGTCAGTCAGTGGCGGTGCGATATAGGGACCCGGATGGCTCTGTGAGTTAGTTGATTTTTTTATTACACCTTCAAGTCAGTTTTGGTTTTCTTTTTACTTTGGAATGCATAAGCTTGAGTACCTTAAATTTTGGTTTGTTAGGCTCCTCTAAGAAGCTCTTCGGCTTCTTGTTGGGGAGTTTTAGTAGTAGCTTCAAATCAATGCGTACGTTTTCTTTGACTGGTTAAATGTGTAGATTGTACCTTGGATTTGTTTTGTTGAGTACGAGTGTCGAGGGGAGAAACTTTAGGTTGGAGAAGACTTCTCTTTTCTTGTTGTTCTTCATATTTTTATTTTTCTATGAATTTGAAGAGGAAGTGGTGATCTCATTTTTAAGCGGAAACTTTGGAATCGTAAGAATTTTGTTCATCAATTTCAGTGAACTCGTAAGTTAAATTTGGAACTGCGATTATTCCTCACTTGCATAAGGTTATTTTGCAAAGGATGTATGCGGCAGTTGTTGAATTTGTAAGTTTTTGATGTGATGTATCGTGCATTTAGGACCTTTTTACAGAGTATACTTTCCATCAAAACATGTCATCTTACTATTTTAGTTTCAAAGTAGGAGTTTGAGGAGTTCGTTTCTGTGTTGTGCTTGAGCTTTGAAGTGTAAAACTGTTCGAGATGTTGTAGTTGACGCGGGTAGTGTTTTTAAAGTAGGAGTTTGAGTTTTTGTTGATATTATGGTGGAGATTTGAATTGTAAACCTTGTCTATCTTACTATTTTAGTTCTGAAGTAGTAGCTTGAGGAGTTCTTTTAATCACATTTGAGATTTCTAGTGTAAACAAGATGTAGTTGACGAAGATAATGTTCTTGTAGAAAATAGGGTGTCATCATTTGTCAAGCGTAAAGTGCTGGATCCTTGCAGACAACGGAAACACAGAAAAAAATTGGAACACATGGTGCACAAAATTTTACATGGAAACACCTCATGTAGGGAAAATCACAACACCATTGTGTCTTAAATTTATAATCTGTAGGTTAGTTTACAAGAGAAGATTCACATATCTATAGCATAAAACTAAGGACATCAGAACTGGGATTCAATCACAAACATTCATCTCTTAGGGTGTGATTGGTTTTCCGAAAAATTAAGGGAAATGAAAAATTAGACTCCTAAAATTACTCACTGGTGGTTGGTTTGTAGGAAAACTAAAAAAATTGTAGAACTATAGTTCCATCACTTTAAATGTTGTATTTAGGAGAAACTCTTCCACTTCGAATCTACAACCAAATGAAAAATTCTTCCCTCATTATAACGCAAAAATTGATGACTTCTATCCTGTTAAAAATATACATATAATCACTTAGGAGTCAACCGGAGTTTCAAGCAATGAAATTTGGGAACTAAACTTCTAAAACACTTAATTAAGAAGTAGGTGTGCATTAATGTCTTTTGAACCTCCAAGATAAATTTGTCATATGTTATTGTGGTTGAGCTATGGCAACCCTGCATCTTCAATTGAACTTACTGACGGTGACATGCTTAATGTAGAATATCGTAGAACAAAATATTGTATAGAACAAAAAAAATGTTATTGTTGAAGAACCCAATGTTGCAAGTAATGCTTGTAGAATGACATGTAAATCTATGAGGTTGTGCATGCTTTGGTTAGAACCTTGTTTTAGCTCGATATTAGATTACCAAGAGTGTGTGAACTCCCGCACGTACTCATAAATACAATGGTATACTCTAAGCCTCTAAAGAAGCTCCTGATCTAGGTGGGGCTTAGTGTTGGATGTACCGCCTTACCCCTATCACAACAGAGAGGTTGTTTGCAATTGAACCTTAATTTGAAAATGTGACTATCATTCCTCTATTTTACAATGAATAAGAACTACAAATAGTTTAATGAGTGATTTTTGTTTAGTCCATTACAATTGAAACCGCCAAAAAGAAAATGTAAATCTCTGACTCCATTGGAAGAGGACATGCAAGTAATAATTTATATTACAAAAAATATATATTCTTCTCCTTTTCTGCAAATTGAGATATTCCTCTAGTTTTTCTCATTATTTTAGAAGTTAAAATCTTACTTGAAACATTGTCAATGTTTTTAAGGAGCTCCTCATGGTGGATGGTGATTCGAGAGATTCAAGTAAAGATCGTTTTGCACCGGAACCAAAGGATGTGCCCATTTTGTCTGATCTTCTTGACATAGAGCTAAGTTGGCCACCCAAGAAGGAGAAAGAGGAAACTCAAAGTAGCAGCGTTGATATGTTCCCCACTGAAGGCTCAAAATCATTGAATATGTCAGGAGTTGATCTGGATAGCTTCTTTTCTAAGGAAAAGATTTCTGATGCTCCCGACCTTTTCCAGAATGTACCACATGGAGGACTTAATGTATCCGATTCTACTGTATCTTCTAATCCTGGGAAAGTCGATTTGTTTAGTAACATTAAATCCAAAGATGACAATGTGGGTGCTACAAACACAAAGGCCAGTGCGTCGGTGGACGAGTCTTTTGCAGAATGGGATGCTGAATTCCTTTCTGCTGAGCCAGGAAATCCATCTAAAGATCCCAAACCGGTTGACCTGTTCCAGAGTTCTGCATCTGATACACTCAGCAATTATACTGATAGGCCATTAGGTTTGAAAACTAAATCTAGTAGTCAACAGCCACAGAGTGCTTCGATACAACCTTCATCCACAAGTGACAATTGGGTTGTTGATGACTTTTGGGATACTAGAGATAAGATGGCTCGCACAGCCGACCAATTAAAGGATGACAACACTGTTGGTCTCGGTGAAGTAATTAAATTTGATGTTTCGTTGCCTTTAGAATACTTTGATACCACAAACTCTCAAAACGAGGATTCGAAAAATGGTGAAGATGATACATTTGATGTTTGGCAGGATTTCGCAAATGCTCAAGAAGTACAGAAGACGTTTGCTTTTCCCTTAGAAATGATTACAGCTGTGAACAATAAGGAACATCAAATAAGTCCTAAAGACATGGAAGACTCACTAGAAGATATGGACTTCGGTAGTTTTCAATCAGAACCTAAAGGAGTAGACAAACCTAAATCTGATCTAGAGGAAAAGGGAAATGTACAATTGAAGGCTTTGGCTTCGGACAGGTATCCCATTGCTACTCATGATATTTTCCCAGTTTTCGCAGTCACACTTAATACATTGCCACACCACATGTTGATGGATGTATGAGTCACCACGTTGGAGGGTTACATAAACCAACGTTCTTGTTTGGTGCGGTTACACGAAATTGTGGTGGCTGCTTAAAGATGAAACCTTTTTAGTGATTTTGTTTATTTTAATATAACCATTATATAACTTCAATGTGAATTTCATCCTCACAGGTTCCCCTTTATATAACTTGTAACTGCATGAAATTTCATAAGATGAAAACCAGTAACTCTAAGTACATCACAAAAAATAAGAGTGCCTTTTTCTGAAATAAAATAATAGGCTAACAGCTGCAAAATAAAACAAGCATTAATTATATTGTATTTCTTATATTTAATCACTTGGTTAATTTGGCTTGTTGCAGGATGACTTCAGTAGGTAACACCACCTTGATAGATGATAAGATTGATATTCTTACAGCTACTGAGAAAAATAAGCCATTTCATCCAACCGTAGAAACCTTGCTTTCCCAGATGAATGATCTCTCCTTCATGCTTGAGGACAAGCTTTCAATTCCTGAAAGCGTCAAAAGTCCTAATTTGGCACCATGAGTGCAATATTAAGACATTTCCCGGAGCCTGTTTTGATACTCTGCAGGATATGGTTACAAGTAGAAGCACCTTGAAGACATAAATATCTTTTCTTGATTGGTTGTCGCATGGAAGTATATGCACCTTAGACGAGAAAGTAGGTCGTTTGATGAACAAACCTTGGATCCAGAGTTGGGGGCAACTTTTATCCGTAATAGCCTCAGTTTCCGACAATTTTAACAATCTTTTTGGCTAATGTAGATGAGTTACGTCCCGCTCTTGTAATGATTGTATTCATTGTTATATTGTGTACAATTGAAAAGAAAAAAAGAGTATTTGTTTCATACTCTGAGGTTACATAAAGATTCTGCAGCACTGGTGCCTTGATTACTAAAACATCGCAAACATGAGCGGTAGCTGGAAGAGGGCGTGAAATAATTCCTTCCGAATGTAGGTTTAAAACTCAGAGGTGTATATGATGTCGGCTCACTTACGGTTTAGTGCGACAACATTCTTGTACGAAAGTAGTGGAGGGTGTTGAAGACGGTTTAGCATGGTAGCATTCTTGTCCCGAAGTGAATAAACAAAAAAAGTGTTGACAGTTTTGTTTCTAACTTCCAAAACCAGTTTATCGTCACTTTAATTAGGCCTTGGACAAAACCGAGCGACACACTGTTGGTAGACGGATAGGTGGTCGTGCACTTTAATCTATATTTGGGTTAGAATAATGTGTGGCACTTAGGGGTGAACAAGAACATGGTCCGGTGCGGTTCATTGTTCTGGAAATCGAAGAACCAGAAATCCGGTATGTTTGGATCTGGTTTGGTATGGTTTTAATCGGATTATTATTCTTATTTTAAAATATTTATTTATTTTAACGTGCTTTAATTATTTTCCGATGTATTCTTATGTTTTTAATTCTTAGTTAACTCCAAAATGATCATTACGTGATAAAATATTAATCAAACAATAAATTTTAATTGTTTTTAACTATAAACCACTATTAAATAATATTTAAAACTAAAAAGTAATTAATTTTAGAAAATACTAGCTAGAAGTGGTTTCATTCTGCTTTGAACTAAGAACCGAGCTGTCGCGTTCCAAACTAGATTGGCCTTGTCCGATTTTCGGTTCTGGAACCCAACCGGATCCAGTTCCGGTCTGGACCTTTTCGGTTCAATTATGATATTGGCACTATTGAGTTTTTGTTCAATTTTTTATATGATTCTTGTGCACATTTTTTTGTCATTGGGAACTCATACATATTCCCACTTGTAGATGATACTTGTAGATGATAGACGAAGGTACAACCCCAAACAGGAGAACAATACATAACTCATGGCGGTAAATCTCGGTACCTTGCGTTTCAAACCTGGATGAGATGTCCTCATTCTTTACCCATGCTTTGGTAGGCTTCTCGTGCACTTTCTTTTAATAAGCATTTTCATCTTATTCATATTACACCTCCGAGATCACAATATCAAAATGGTGCATTCAAATAAGATTGTTCTCTTATGATTTGCTCGGGAGAACAAAATTTCTTGCAAGGGAAGCTACAACTGTTGCAGATCTTATCATCTTCATAGAGAAAATGGTACGCAAGGTTCTTCAATTTATCTTGTATACACGTCTTTATCGATTATAGTATGGATCCCGGTGAAAGTTGATTGATGATAGTTTACACTTGCAATAGCTATATTGGGCGTCGACATTGAACATAGGTAGCCTATTGATAGATTGATCACCTGATGGTGATTGATGTCATGCTAGTTGCATTTTATGTAGTGAATCTAGGTAACAGCCTTTGTTGTCAATAGGAAGCTGATGGATGACTAATTTAGGGTCCGTTTGCCATTGGGATTCTGGGTCCAACTTCTGGTTCAGAATCTAACTTCTGGTTTTTTTAAAGTCCAAACATCTTCTAGCTTCAGAGTCGGACCAGAAGCTGATATTCGGCCCACTCACATTTGAATAGTGCACCAGAAGACCCAACAACTCTGCTTCTGGATCTCCACACAATCTACGGTTCATAAATACCCCCCCATACTTGCGAAATTACGTTGTTTACCACCAGAAAATTACGATTGTGCCACCAACTTTACCAATCCTTATCCAACTCATCTGTCTCTCTGCGAAATTAGGGTTGTCAGAAATCCTTTCTCCACCCATTCGTGAGACTGAAGATCGCCTCCGCCGTGCAATCGCCGTGTTCTCCTCCCCAGGTGTCTCCGCTGCTCTCTTCGGTGTTCTTGGCAGTACTTGCGGTACGCGATTTATTTTTAAGGGAAAGGGGGTGGTGACGATCTCATATTTCTGAAATATGGAAGTTAACATGAAGATCTACAACCCCAAATTTCTTTAAGCCTAACATGAAGATCTCATATTTCTTTAAACGTATTTAGGGGAAAAATAACTGCAAATGTAAATAAAATTTGACAAATTGATTTCTAGTAGAAGTTATTTATATTTGCATTTATTTAATTTCTACAATCCACCCTCCATGTAGTAGGTAAATCGAAACAATGTTAGGAATCATTACTACTGTATTTGTACCTGAATAAAATCATTTGCCTTACATTGAAATGTAATCTTTATTTTTGCATTATTACCAAGTTTATATGTAATCGTTGTTGTATTATTTGATTAGGTTTAGGTGTCTACGTTTGGATGAGTTAATAAATGTTTTGAGTGACCCCGAACTTGATTTGGATGATGAAGAATTTGAGTTGGTTACTGTTGTATGTCTCATCGTAGCGGCTTACCATTATTTCGTCGTACCGACGTACCATGTCTGTAGGCCGCTAGTTCACACAGCTCCTTTCACAGGAAATGCCATTATTAATGATTTATTGGGTGGACACTACAGAACAGTGTATGACTCCAGTGGAATGTTACCATGTGTTTTTAGATTATTGTGCAATATTATGAGGGTAGGGGACTAATGAGTGATACATTGGTCGTGTCGGTGGAAGAGCAAGTTTGGATTATGTTGAAAACGTTAGCCCATGGGGAATCTAACCAGTCACTACAGGCTCAACTACAACATAGTGGAGAGACAATAAGTAGGCATTTTAACAAAGCATTGCACTCCTGTTTCATTTGGGGATGCGACATGGTTCGACCGAAAGGTAGCTTAGCAGACACACCACGTCACATAATAGAGGGGCGTGGGGGTAAGTACTTCCCATACTTCAAAGATTGTATTGGGGCATTAGATGGGACACACGTTGACGCGTGCGTAGCAGTAGAATTCCAACCGGCATACCGTTCTGGACGACACTCCACACAGTACACTCAAAACGTCATAAGAGTGTGTGATTTCAACATGCGGTTCATTTTTGCTACCGCTGGGTGGGAGGGATCGGCACATGACTGTAGAGTTCTAATGACACATTAAACCACCCGTCCAACAGTTTTCCCGCTCATCCTGGTCAGTACGAGCTTATCGACGATGTTTATCACTTATAATATAAGTAAACACTCAACTAAAACTCATTCTTCTTATACTCAGATAAGTATTACGTTGTTGACGCTGGTTATCCCAACCAACCAGGATTTCTAGAGCCATACCGTAATACAAAATATCATGTTCTTGAGTTTCAATTACAAGGCCCTAGAGGACGGAAGGTGTTGTTCAACCATCTCCACTCATCGCTAAGGAATGTTATTGAAAGAGCATTCGGAGTCCTGAAAAAAAGGTGATTTTTTTTGAGAGTGATGCCCCCCCCCACTCGTTAAGGAATCAGGTTCGGATTGTAATTGTTGCAATGGCGTTACATAATTTCATAATTGAACAGAGAATGGGGGATGCCATTATTGACACTTACCAAGACAATATGACCCCATTGCCTCAGTCTACAATCCAACCTGATGAACCCATGATGGTTGAGGACAACCAAATGAATGAACTCAGGGAAGCAATATGTGATTTAATAGGCGAAGCGTATGGACTCTAGTGTAATTTAAATGTAGACAGTGGTTTCCGGCAATATTTGATTTCATAATAACTTCTATTTATACATTGTAACTTTCGTGACACGGTTTCTTGAGACAAAGTATTATTAATCTATTTTCCATTTTTGGCATATTTTAACCATTGTTGTATGATTGCTTTGACCACATTTATACATTCTCTTTGTGTAGATATATGGATGACAAAATTAAAAGATTATGTTCTACTCCTGACTCCCAAGTAGAAGCATTGGAACATGAACATGATGATTCTTTAGGTTTATGTACACCACCAATTCGTCGTAACTTAGGTTGGAGAAACTTATAGAGTTGTAGACATGGAATATATACTGATACTATCTTTGGTTTCACAATTTAAGTTGAACCCCAATAAATATCATGCACCCTAATGGACCTTTAAGTGAAAGCAACCTTTGAACCAATCTGAACCTTTAAGTGAAAGCAACCTTTGAACTAACCAAAACATGCACCCTAATGGAGTAATCCTTGGATCGAATATCTGAAAAATAACTAAAAAACAAGACAGAAATAGGAGTCATGGTTAATAGTTTGGGTGAGAAGATGATAGTGTAGGAAAATAAAAGAATTAGGATCCTAGATCAACAACAACTACCATCTATCAAAACAAACAACTTCTAAAACATGACAGAAAAAGGGATAGGATTTCGAAAATGGAGGAGCATATTTATGATAACATCAGATGGGTGCACATGAATAATCAAAAATTTCGGAAAAATCAGAACAATAAATACCCCCAAAACTCACCGGAGCACGGTTGATCTCGTAAAAACACGGGTAGGGGTACCCTCCTCCACACGAACCCACAGTTTGGCCGGCACACTGCAAAAGCAAAATGGGACTGCTGGACGGGGCCACCATTGGTTCGTTGTCGAAATGAGTTTGGAGGAGTGAGACAAGATAGATGGGGGCGACGGTGGAGGAAGGGAGAGAGGGGTTGCTTGGGAAGGGGGTCGAAGAGGACCAAAAAGGTTGCTTTTGGAGGGCATGTTGGGGATTTCGCATTCATGGAGGAGAAGTCGATGGATCACTTGGCGAAACATCTTCCCAGGTGAGGGTGATGAGCATCTTCTTTCACCTTCTCACCGGAGTTGTCTTCTGGGTGAAAATGGGGTCTCAGAAGATGTGACCAAACGATACCTTAGAGGTCGTGAACATCTAAATACAATCTACAGATAGGGCTGTGCATCCGTATCAGACCGGATTTTTTTCCAGGGTCCGGATCGGAGATCGAACCGAAGCGGTTGGATTCGGTCTAATCCAGGAGTGGATTTTTGCCATAAAAATATATTAAAAAAAAAACCCGGACAGGAACCGGAGTTGAATTTTCAGAAATGTCTAGACCGAAACCCGGACCGAACCCGAATCGACCGGTCCATGCTTAGCCCTGTCGACAGATATGATCAACGGAAATTTAAAATATATGTTTTCAACAAAATCATGACAAAAATAAAAATAAACGCACCATATTTGCTGGAATTTTTTTAATTAAACAAAAATTAAATTTTTAGGAAAAAATGAGACGATTTCAACATGTGACCGCTGCGAGGTCCGAGGCGTTGATCCCTACCAGGCCCGAGCCTATTATTATTTATTTTGGCTTTTCTTTTACGTTTTACGTTTTGAAATTATTTTTAATTTGTTTTTAAAAAAAATTAAATATGTTTTGTAATTTTTTTATTTGTTTCCAGGATCGCCTTCCAAATGATTTGGAGAAGAGCGTGTCGAACAGTTAGGTTATTTTATCGAATAAAAAAACTAATGTTTTTTTATTGGATAAAGTAATTTAGTTGTAAATAATTTGTTATGCTGGATAAAAAGAATTAGTTTTTTTATTCGATAAAATAACACAAGTGTTCAACACGCTCTCTGCTCCAGGTGCGACACGGCATGACAAAGCGAATGACGGCGTATCGGGCCAGGCTGGGCCAGAGTCGTGTCGGGTCTGCACGGCCCCGACAACTAGGTCTACCAATGAGGTAAACCCTCTCACAATTCGAAAAGTGACTTCAAATCCCAGCAAGTGATTCCAATTTTTGAATGAACTGGAAGTATTTTAATTCTTGTTTGACCAAAAACTAGTACTCTTCAGCACTTTAATAAAATACACATAAGACATACTAGCGCTTTGATATGAAATCAAAAGATTTTGGTGTAGAGAATGAGTTATATGATAGAGAGCAAGTGATTATTGTATGATTTGAAAGTTATAACAATGGGTTATAAACAAAGGTTTTGCCGAACCGACAACACCCACAAACCCCAAACAAAGGTTTTGCAAGTGATAATATGATTTGCTATTTCTACTAATTGGAAACTTTGTTTATAGGTCATTAACCACTTTGAGTAGTTATTCCGAATTATACAAGAACAAGGTAGTACACCAAAACACAAAAAAATGCTTAGTGTTAGATTGCAACCCTAGAATTGAAAACGTCGTAGTGTAACAACTACTATTTGGTCTCCGTTCTATCAACGGTAATTCAAATGAAATGGAGAAAGTGTTGAAAGTTTGAAGTTATTGACGACAATGATAGACTAGTAGCTCGAATAGAGAGAACATTATCTAGAATTCATTTGAAGATAATAATGACTATACCTAGAATAAAACAAAATCCAAGTTGAAACAAATTCAAATAGGTTGGGTCTGGCAGACTAAGTGTTCTTTCGAATGTTGGAACAAATTCTGCACATGAAATGGTTAACTGCCAAAATGTTGACCAAGGTCCTTAATTTATAATGATTAAGAGATTTAAAATATGTAATAATGTCCTCAATTGCCCTAGCGATGGAGCAATTCATTGCTCAATGATCAAATTACAAAAAAAGGTCTTAAATTGACTTTACTAATAGATCTCACTGAAATCTTCAATTTTGGATCTTGAATCACTTAAATGAGTCATTAAGAATTAAATTTGAATGGAATGTTGTTGAACGTTTTATTTAAACCGCAAGTGCACGGCCGCGTTGAAGCGGTGGCAAATACGGGTCGTCCTCAGGGGGGCGAGCAGCCTCTCGTTTGCACGAAATCAAGTGGCGAAAAAATGGAGAAGAGAGTTGATTATGCTACACTACGCTACACTACACTAAGAAGTACGAAATGCGAAAGAAAGAAACAAACGATTAACTAAAACTTAACTAAGGATGAAAGAAGAGTGCTGGAATTCAGAAGTGGAAAAACCCTAAGGGGTGGAGTGAGTGCACACATGCAAAGAGGTGGGTGTTGAACACATTCTTTAAGCCCAAATGAAGGCGATGTTATCATGCATAGGAGGTGTCTAAGTGTTATGGAAAAACCTATCAATCCATTCACCAACCTAGATGATTAACATTTACATATACTAGTTGTTTATTTCAGAACTTAAACAAGTGTGACAAGTGTCTAATCATTTTAGCAAAACTCATCAAGTTATAAATTCTATCCTAAACAAGCAAGCATACATTCATGTTTTATCAATACATTATGAATAAAGCATTCATTCCACTCTCATTTGCATGTATGAACATCTACTCCACCCCCCAAAGGGGATAAAACTACTCACTACACATTACACTAATTATTAAACTAAGCAAATAAAGCATACTAACTAAGCTATTTAAAACTAATGAAATGAAATTAAGCAAAGCAAAACAAACAACAAGAAACAAACAACTTAATGAAGAAACTTTTATTAAGATGACTCACAATTTAAGTAGCATCCGCCCACTTTAGTGTGTGCTTCAAGGCCTCACTTCAGTAGGAAGAATAGCCACTAAAAATATGAAGTGATTACAAAAGAAGGTGAAGAGTTCTATTTATAGCCAAAGAAAAAGGCAATCTGGGACAATCCCCCGATGTGGGACTAAACAAATACCAAAAATGTACTAAATACACATTAATACGCGACCCACCAAAATTTTAGCGGAATTGGGCCAAAACAGACCGCCAATGAGCGGTCTTGGACCGCCAATTGGAGGTCTATATTGTTCGGATCCCGCTGGGTTTTCTTCTGGGCTTTTCTGGATGTCTTTGGTGATCTTTGATGCATCTACTTTGCTTATTGGAGCTCCGACCCGAATCTAATTGCCAAAATACTCCCCAAGACGGTGTGTAGTTTTTTGTTTTGCTCTTTGGTCCTTTGGTCTTACGTTGAAGTCCTTCTCCCTTGCATCTTAGTCCCCAGGACTCACAATTCAGTCCTTTTTCCCTGCTTTTGGGTCCTTTTATGCTTCATCTCTTCAAACCTATTTATTCCTGAAAACTAAACAAAAAACTCGTTACATAGCATTGTTTAGGTGAAAGATAATGGATATAAGATACAAATATAAGCATGAAATGATGTCAATCAAATACCCTCACACCTAACTTTTGCTAGTCCCGAGCAAAACAAAGAAAGAGAAAAGCATACGAAAAACAAGAAATCCTAACTCACTTTCGTAGGAATCACGGTTGCACTTAGCACATGCAACAAGCCGTTAAACCTCCTTGTCACCAAGGAGGAGGAGTGTTGTCTCCTGAGGGTTTTTAGCGGATGCACCCACAAAATCCGAACAAAGATGCATTAATCATTCTAGCTACACGACTCGTTGGACTTATTTTGACGATCATGGGACGCGGTAATACTACGGGTCGACTCTATATATGTAATTGGTCCACACGCCTAGCCTATTGAATTATTCGTGAAAGTTAGTTAAGTACTTAAGTGAAAGACATGGGCGACCTTAACTTCTGAATGTGATACAATGTGTAAAGTCCATTAAGGTTCTTATTTGACTCCTTTTTTCTATTTCTTCGTTTTTTTCTTTCTTTGGAGCATTTTATTGGTTGGTGTTTGATTCTCCCAGGGTCGGGTTTCGTGCATCATTGCCTATAAGGATATACACTATCACGTACACCTTCCCCCAAATCTCCACATAGGGCGATCCCTACAACCCGTGTAACGGGAGTTCGGTCGGTGCATCCCAAGTCAGATGACTCGAAAGCACCAAGCACAAAGTCCCCTCAGACCTAGTTTCCCGAGTGATAGGAGCCGTGCGAGAAGAGAGAACACCACTTATTTATTTATCTACATGGGAACCAAAACCCCTACACTTAAGTTTCACAAAAAGAGATTAAGGGCCCTTGACTACGACAAACTTCCTTACACTAACAAACACGAATTATTTGAGTCACTAGGTTCAGGGTGGACTTCTTTAAATGTTTGAGGCTGAAACCCTATGATTACATGCCCCCGAGGGAAAACCGGGGTGCATCATAACGACTCGATAAAACCTAAAGCCAGTAAACTAGAAATCCTAATGCATCAAGTTCAAGACACTTTTAGGAGCTTTCTTTTTACTTTGCCTCTCAACGGTTTTGCACATGCTAAACACACGCAAAACCTACAAAAATATTTTCTTTCGCAAACACATGAAAAATTTGAAAGAAATGTGAAAACTTTAAAGCACTAGGCATGCAAAAGAAGACAAGTCACCCAAGGATAATGGCAAGCAGATATATAAATGTTAAATGCGGCACACTAACATCACCCTAACAATGCGCACAAAAGAAAACAAAAATCAAAACAAAAGACTCGACTATGTACACACGTAAAGCACCCCATCACACCTACTTCATGCATTGTCCTCAATGAATGTGAACAAGATACTACATGGATTTATGCATGAAAAAGAATAGATCTCGCCAACGTGGAGTACAAAGGGAAGTTCATGGTCATGTTGATGGATACAAACCCGAATTCACTCAAAACCTGTGAGATATTGAGGAAGGGAGACAAATACGTGAAGAATTGGGGCCGAAGTACACATGGGTTGGGGCGAAGGAAAAGGTGATGAAATTCCCCACCTTATCTTTTATGGGACAGCCCCTCCTTAGTAGCGTTTTGGAGTCTAAATCTAACAATCAACTCTCCAAAAATTCTCAACTCACACTTGTTTCAATGCACTTCCTACTAACTAATGCATGTTCATAAGAAATGCATGAATGAGAGTAGAAGATGCGTAACTCACTCCAGCTCTCAGCAACTGAAGATAAAGCTAAGATAAAAGACAATCTACATGCCTAAGTCACATACATGATGCATGACCTAAACAAAAAGAATGCCTAATCTTTTGCTTTGGGTTTTAGGGTCCAAGTTGCTTACAGGAAGTGTGATTATTGATCTGGGAACAATCTATAAGTGAAAACATGCCAAATCAAGTCCCAGATCACTACATGAATTATGGTAACAACACAAAGAAATTAGAAGGTAAACAAAGCTCACAAGACCGCTGATTGGTGTCCAAAGTGCCCAAGTTGGGCTCCAACTTCTCCTGCTGCTTCTCCTGGCCACTCCAAGTCTCCTGAAACAAAGAAAAACTACAAAACACAAATTAAATCCACTCGAATCGTCCAAAGAAGGGTCTGGATTGGCACCTCCCCGACAACGGTGCCAAAAACTTGTTGAACATTTTATTTAAACCGCAAGTGCATGGCTGCGTTGAAGCGGTGGCAAATACGAGTCGTCCTCAGGGAGGTGAGCAGCCTCTCGTTTGCATGAAATCAAGTGGCGAAAAAAATGGAGAAGAGAGTTGATTATGCTACTCTACGCTACACTACACTAAGAAGTACGAAATGCGAAAGAAAGAAACAAACGATTAACTAAAACTTAACTAAGGATGAACGAAGAGTGCTGGAATTCAGAAGTGGAAAAACCCCAAAGGGGTGGAGTGAGTGCACACATGCCAAGAGGTAGGTGTTGAACACATTCTTTAAGCCCAAATGAAGGTGATGTTATCATGCATAGGAGGTGTCTAAGTGTCATGGCAAAACCTATCAATCCATTCACCAACCTAGTTGATTAACATTTACATATACTAGTTGTTTATTTCAGAACTTAAACAAGTGTGAGAAGTGTCTAATCATTTTGACAAAACTCATCAAGTTATAAATTCTATCCTAAACAAGCAAGCATACATTCATGTTTTATCAACACATTATGAATAAAGCATTCATTCCACTCTCATTTGCATGTATGAACATCTACATCACCCCCCAAAGGGGATGAAACTACTCACTACACATTACACTAATTATTAAACTATGCAAAGAAAGCATATTAACTAAGCTATTTAAAACTAATGAAATGAAATTAAACAAAGCAAAACAAACAACAAGAAACAAACAACATAATGAAGAAACTTTTACTAAGATGACTCACAATTTAAGTAGCATCCTCCCACTTTAGTGTGTGCTTCAAGGCCTCCCTTCAGTAGGAAGAATAGTCACTCAAAATATGAAGTGATTACAATAGAAGGTGAAGAGTTCTATTTATAGCCAAAGAAAAAGGCAATCCGGGACAATCCCCCGATGTGGGACTAAACAAATACCATAAATGTACTAAATACACACTAATACGCGACCCACCAAAATCTTAGTGGAATTGGGCCAAAACAGACCGCCAATTAGCGGTCTTGGACCGCCAATTGGAGGTCAACATGATTCGGATCCCGCTGGGTTTTCTGGATGTCTTTGGTGATCTTTGATGCATCTACTTTGCTTATTCAAGCTCCGACCCGAATCTAATTGCCAAAATACTCCCCAAGATGGTGTGGAGTTTTTTGTTTTGCTCTTTGGTCCTTTGGTCTTACGTTCAAGTCCTTCTCCCTTGCATCTTAGTCCCCAGGTCTCACAATTCAGTCATTTTTCCCTGCTTTTGGGTACTTTTATGCTTCATCTCTCAAACCTATTTATTCCTAAAAAGTAAACATAAAACTCATTACATAGCATTGTTTAGGTGAAAGATAATGGATATAAGATACAAATATAAGCATGAAATGTTGTCAATCAAATGCCACTCCTTAGCGGGTACCATTGGGCTCGGCCCACAAGTTCACATTAGACGAATGACTTATTATGTCTTAGCTGGGCTTTCGCCCATTTTTGTAACTTGTTGCTCAACTTGTTTAAGTCTGCAATTACACTTAGTATGGGTTGTATTATATGCCATATTTGTAAGAAAAATTTGAATTTCTATGCTCAAAGTTTCCCAACCTCTAAAAAAAGCTCCCACTATGGCATCCTCTAAAAATATGCCTATCTTGTCACTTCTCACCAAAATACCCCTGCCCAAATCGTTGGACAATTCCCCTCCCTCTCCCTTTCCTTTTAAATAAGAAAATCGTGGTTTTTGTCACTTTATGTTGAACTGTTGCAAACTGCCATCACGCATCTGTTTTTTATCTATTCTTTTTCTCTCACTCGTTCGCACATCCCTTCTCTCTCGCACTCAACTGGTCATTTCAGCCTAGCGGCGTATCCTGCCAAACAACTCATACTTAGAATACGATGACGAATGTCGGTTTTAGGGCACAATTTGTAGTCCTTTTCTTTTTTTCTTCTTGATAAAGTTTTATAAGGTTTTGTTTTGGTTTCTATCGAAAATGTAGGTTATTTCTTGCCTGGGTATTCATCTGAGTTTTGTCGTCTGGGTTGGAATTGGAACCATTTTGTGTTTCCGACGGTGCTCGATAGATTCGATCGTAGTTCGATTGTAGCTCGATAGGTTGGTGTCCATGGATAGAGGTTCCTTTCTCCTCGATTGGTTCCATAGATGATTGTGAGCTCGATATGTGCTCGATGGGACTCTGTAGAACTAAAGGTGTGATCGGTTTGACTGTGAAGAGATGGTGGCTCGATTTAATTTTCCCCTATATTCTAAGTGGGTGTTTTTTGTTCCTGTTTTGTGTTTTTCAGATGGCGAAGTTAATAGTTCCAACCAAGGATCATTTCCTAGGCCGTGTGACGTACAAGGGTAGTAAGTAAGCCTATGAATGACATAAAAGAGAAGTTCCAGAAGCACAACTTGTTGGAAAGGGCAAAAGAATCATCGTTCAAACAATTTTCGAGGCGGACGAATTACAGTTCTCCGGTGTTCTTGCCCATCAGTTAATATTGCACAAGACCCATTGTGGTAGAGATGATGAGGTTCATTTCTTATTTGGCACTAAGCCTTGCATATTCAGTAAATATGAGTTTTCACTGATCACCAGTTTGAACTTCAATACTTCAATATTGTACCGTCAAAGGCGGAGTTGCAGGAGCACTGCACGAGTGACCAACTTATTAAGGAATATTTTAATTGAGAGCCTAAAATTCAGATAGACACGTTGGAGACGACATTCAAGAATTGTACAAATGCTGACAACATCTTCAAGTTAGGGTTATGCCTCCTAATTGAAGGTGTTTTATTTGCCAGAGAGGGCAAGCTATTCGTCTGGACGGATATGGTTAAGATGGTCAACGACTTGGACTAGTTCTTCGAGAAACTATATTCCTTGCAGTCGTCTTACTAGAATCTTTGAAAGATTTGTATGAGAAGAAGAAGGAAGTGAGGGGCCAACAAAAAGATGCCAAATACAATATATACGGTTATGCCCCGACGTTACAGTATTGGGCATACGAAACCATTCAACAGTTTGCCTCCCAGTGTCCTGTGATGCTCAGCTGGATGAGCAACGAGACAAACGTCCCGCATATGGCTGAGGTTGCACAGATGTTTACTTCCAAAAGAAAGGTAAGTTCGTCTTCATTGGTGTTAATTCATGTTTTATAGCCACTGGAGTACTTATTTTGCTCGACCGTCTCGGTAGGTGTTTGATAGACCTCGGTAGTAATGATTTATTGTAAGTTACCGGACCATTACGTTTTTCGATGGGTTCGATAGCCGTTTGATATTAACACGATGGTCATTGTTTGTTTTAATTTTACCGTTACCTTAGTTTGTTTTCGATTGTTTTGATGGGATCATAGATAAGAACTCAGTATGAACTCAATATTAATTGTTTTGTTTATATGAGTACTTTGGTCACTCGATATTCGGTCGACAGACCTTGATAGTTTAGATAGGTTGTAAGTTACAAGATTAAATAGTGTGCTCGATAGGAGGACGATAGATGTTGATAGTTTGGATTTGTTCTTAGTTATGAACCTAACATCAAGTTTTGTATTCCTCGCAGTTGACGGTTCACACTTTTTTGTCTCCCTGTGCATGCGAGGCTGAATATTACAACAACCTTACAGAGGGTGATGACCCCCAACCACCCGGGCTTGAGGAGGATGTTGATGAGCGTGTTGATGCAGTTGCCAAGAGATTGGCCAGGACTGCCAATGAGGCGAATATTTTTACAGATGATGCCTTAGAGGAGGAAACAACTATTCCCACCTCTACTGCGTCCACGACCTCATCCCAGCCAGCCGCCCCAACCCCGGCTGATGTCGCATCCCATGCTTACCATCTTCTTGTGGAAAGGTTAGAGAGGGTGGAATCAACGCTATCGTCAATGGAAGTGACCGAACTGTCAATGGAAGCAAAACAACTATCGATGGAAGGACAACTTAACAACGTCATGGAGAATCAACTTGTCATACTGGAGCAGATGGCTAAGATGGTGGCTTTGTTAGAATCCCCTCCGAGACCACCAATCGATGATAATTAGTTGGCCACGATGGAAGCAAAGCAACTATCGATGGAAGGTCAACTGAAGGGCCTCATACAGAATCAGTGTTCCATCGTGGACCAGATGTCAAAGATGGTAGCTTTGGTAGAACCACCTCCGAGACCTCCAATTGACGAGAACGAGTTGGCTAAGATTGTGTCTTTGATAGAGGCACGTTTGAGACCACCGTCTAATTAGAATAAGTCGTCCGATGATGAAGACATACTTTCTGATGGTTACCTACTTAAAGTAGATCCATCCACCCCGTCGAGGAAGAGGCGTAGGCCAAAACATCTTGACGATGTGTACACCGACCCGACCAAGAAACCGTATCCTTCAGACCAAGTTTAAGAGCCTTTAGTTCTCGACCCTTTGAAGAAGCCAGACACAAAACAATTGAAGACATTCAGACGGTGGGTTTTGGGGTTGATCCTCAATGACAAGCCCATTTCGGTGAAGACGGGGAATTACAGACCAACGTGGTTCTTGGGGATGAAGTGTCCCAGATTTTGGATCGACGACGTAAGTATTTCAACTAATTCAAATTTCAGTAATGTATACGTTTAATTCGATAGGGTGGAAAGGAACACGATAATGTACATTTGACCTCGATAGGTCTACATTCGCCGATTCAGATCGATTGAGTTTGATCGGGACTCGATTAACTTGATAATTTAGATTTTTGTGTGTACTTTTGAGTGTTTTCTTTTGCTTGATGGGTTCGATTATCTCGATAAACCCTTGATGAATACTCGACAATCTTCGCATGAACATTTTGAAGCTAGTATTTTCTGACTTTCTATGTGTTGATGTTTTCGTAGCATGTTGACGCGACGCAAGATCTATTGAGGAGGTGTATCCGCACATTCCCACGTCAATACCGCCCGAAGGCTACGGTTGCGAACACTTTTTTGGTGACTTGGTTCCAGCCCAGGACGCACAACACGTTGCTAGTCCAAGTAAGTTCACTTGAGATCCCTCCTGTCTGCAGTTTTTTGACTGGAATTGAGGAACAGCTAATGCCTTCTTGGAAGGAAATGGAGTATTTGTATTGCTGGCAGAGCTACGTGCAGTGGCATTGGTTTGCGATCGAGCTATCAATAAAAGACTGGAAGATTATATTCATCAATGACGATCATACTGTCATTCAACATGAGAGTTGGAATGTGTAATTAGGCCTTGGTGTCGTACCCTTCCCTTACTTATGAAGGCTTCCAGGATTTTCAAGGATCACCCAAAGTTGAAGTCCTTAAAAGGACGCTCGCCACCGGAGTTGAAATGGCACCGTCTGGGAAAGGAGGAGGTCCCCCAAACCCGGAAAATGTTAGTTTCCTTTCTTGATTACTTTAGTTCATTCCAACTTGATTGTATCCCATATGTTTATGGCTAATAAGGTTAACTTTACAGTGGAGAATGTGGCATATACGCCATCAAGTATGTAGAGCATTGACTAGCGAATCTTCACCTCAGCATCATAACAGATGAAAACAAGCATACCTTCAGAGATAAATGGTCTGTCAACCTCTTCTACCAAAATGTCAGACATTGACGTCGAACAATTGTGTGTTTTGTATTTTATTTTATAAAAAATATAGCAATTGAACCATTACGAAGTCGAAAAACGTCGAACATGTGAGTTTCCATATATTTGATTACTTCGACAGGTTCGATACTAGCACGATAATCACACGACTGATCATCTCGATAGAATCGGTTTGTGTGGAAAACTGCAGTTAAGAATCTATTCGATACGTTCCCTCTAATGGCTCGATACAATGGGAACTATAACCTTGATATTCAAAGGGATTTCCCTGCACAAAGTTTAAATTCCCAGTTTCCCACCAGAATGCGTCTATTCCTGCCTTCTAGAGTCCAAATGTCTCTTCAATTATCATAGCCGCGTACCCATTGCGTGGTTTGACGTGACCTCGATATGATGAAGCAAGTGAGTCCTCTCTGTTGGGTTTGATATGCTCGACATTAAGTCGATAGGAACGTGATACGACAACCCACTGACATCTGCATGATTTTTAGGGTGTGTTAGACTTTTTTTTCAAACGTCACTTCAGTAATGAGTGGAGTGTGTGAACTGTACCATCGGCGGTTTTACGTGACCTCAATATGATGAAGCAAGAGAGTCCTCTCTATTGGGTTTGATGTGGTCAACATGAATTCGATAGGAGATCGATACTTTATTGGATTGAAAACGGCACGAACATTTAGGTTCATTTAATGCATTGTGGTTCCCTTCCTACCAAATGTCGCGTCATTTACGACTGGACTGCGGAGACTGCACCCATTGGGCGGTTCGACGTGACCTCGATATGACGAAACATAAGAGTCCTCTCTGTTGGGTTCGATGTGCTCGACATGAAGTCGATAGGAATGAGATACGGCAACCCACTGACATCTGCACGGTTTTAGGGTGTGTTGGACTTCTTTTTTTCAAACGTCACGTCAGTTGTGAGAGGTGTGTATGAACTGTACCACCGGCAGTTCGACGTGACCTCGATATGATGAAGTAAGAGAGTCCTCTCTGTTGGGTTCGATGTGTTTTGGACATGAATTCGATAGGATCTTGATACTTTATTAGACTGACAACGACACAACGTCACATCATTTATGTCCAAACTGTGGAAGGTGGTTCGACGTGACCTAGATATGATGAAGCAAGAGAGTCCTCTCCATTGGGTTTGATGTTCTTGACATGAATTTGATGGGAACACGATACGACAACCCACTGACGTCTGCACGTTTATTGAGGGCGTGCTAGACGTTTTGTTTTTTTCAAACGTCACGTCAGTTATGAGTGGAGTATGTGAACTGTACCACCGGTGGTTCGAGTTGGTCTCTATATGATGATGCATCATACCTCCATGTGGCTATAAAATGACCTTCGGTTCCATCCACATTACATCACTTGACTACGATTGGAAGAGAACTTCGTTGCTCATTCCCTCAACCTCCATAACATCCACCTTTAATAAGGAATATGATGCACGGCGATGACATCGTCGAAGGCGTAGCGCTTGGCTACCTCCACTGCTTATGCGGTTAAATCGTTGAATGACTCTGCATCGAGTCGTCAACTGGGACGGTGGAGGTCATCCGGCGGTGTGGTGCAATCGACCACAACCGATGCACCTTCCATCTCCTGGAGGCTTTGGCTTCCATCGAGGAGGTGAAACAGACCCTGGTAGATCTCAGGGGAGCGGTGGCAAACCTCAAGACAACCCTCGCCACTGACCTTAGTATGTTGTCATTTTTTCATTATTTTCATTATCTTTTTCTACAACCACTGATATGTCATCATTTTATATGCGTAGTTTCCACCCCGAAGGCACCAGCACCCGCCTCCTTCTTCTTGGTGCACTGTTGAACGTTTTAATTTAGACCGCAAGTGCACGGCCGCGTTGAAGCGGTGGCCAATACGGGTCGTCCTCAGGGAGGTGAGCAGCCTCTCGTTTGCACAAAATCAAGTGGCAAAAAAAATGGAGAGGAGAGTGGATTATGATACGCTACGCTACACTACACTACAAAGTATGAAATGCGAAAGAAAGCAACAAACGATTAACTAAAAACTTAACTAAGAATGAAATAAGAGTGATGGAATTCAGAAATGGAAAACCCCTAAGGGGTGGAGTGAGTGCACACGTGCAAATTGGTGGGTGTTGAACACATTCTTTAAGCACAAATGAAGGTGGTGTTATCGTGCATAGGAAGTATCTAAATGTTATGGCAAAACCTATCAATCTATTCACCAACCTAGTTGATTTACATTTACATATGCAAGTTGTTTATTTCAGAACCTAAACAAGCATGAGAGGTGTCTAATCATTTTGGCAAAACTCATCAAGTTATAAATTCTATCCTAAACAAGCAAGCATACATTCATGTTTTATCAACACATTGTAAATAAAGCATTCATTCCATTCTCTAATGCATGTATGAACATCTACTCCACCCCCCAAAGGGGATGAAACTACTCACTACACATTACACTAATTATTAAACTAAGCAAAGAAAGCATATTAACTAAGATTTTTAAAACTAATGAAATGAAATTAAACAAAGCAAAACAAACAACAAGAAACAAACAACATAATGAAGAAACTTTTACTAAGATGACTCACAATTTAAGTAGCATCCTCCTACTTTAGTGTGTGTTTCAAGGCCTCACTTCTAGTAGGAAGAATAGCCACTTAAAATATGGAGTGATTACAATAGAAGGTGAAGAATAGCCAAAGAAAAAGGCAATCCGGAACAATCCCCCGATGTAGGACTAAACAAATACCAGAAATGGACTAAATACACACTAATACGCTACCCATGAGAGGATTTGGGCCAAAACAGACCGCCAATTGGCGGTCTATATAGTCTAGATCCGCCTGGAATTTATTCTGGGTTTTTCTGGATTTCTTTGTCGGTCTTTGATGCATCTACTTTGTTTATTTGAGCTCCGACCCGAATCTAATTGCCAAAATACTCCCCAAGATGGTGTGGAGTTTTCTGTTTTGCTCTTTGGTCCTTCGGACTTACGTTCAGGTCCTTCTCCCTTGCATCTTAGTCCCCAGGTCTCACAATTCAGTCCTTTTTCCCTGTTTTTGGGTCCTTTTATGCTTCATCTCTTCAAACCTATTTATTCCTGAAAATTAAACATAAAACTCGTAACATAGCATTGTTTAGGTGAAAGATAATGGATATAAGATACAAATATAAGCATGAAATGATGTCAATCAAATACCCCCACACCTAACTTTTGCTAGTCCCGAGCAAAACAAAGAAAGGAAAAAGCATACGAAAAAGAAGGAATCCTAACTCACTTTCGTAGGAATCACGGTTGCACTTAACACGTGCAACAAGCCGTTAAACCTCGTTGCCACCAAAGAGGAGGAGTGTTGTCTCTTGAGGGTTTTCAGCGGATATACCCACAAAATCCGAACAAGATGCATTAGTCAATCTAGCTACACGACTTGTTGGACTTATTTTGTCGATCATGGGACGCGGTAATACAACGGGTCGACTCTATATGGGTAATCAGTCCACACACCTAGCCTAATGAACCATTCGTGAAAGTTAGTTAAGGACTTAAGTGAAAGACATGGGCAACCTTAACT
Source organism: Triglochin maritima (assembly GCA_963682175.1). Lineage (NCBI taxonomy): Eukaryota > Viridiplantae > Streptophyta > Magnoliopsida > Alismatales > Juncaginaceae > Triglochin > Triglochin maritima. The sequence goes on along the minus strand of OY821773.1, from coordinate 34,090,347 downwards.
TCTGAATGTGATACAATGTGTAAAGTCCATTTTGGTTCTTATTTGACTCTTTTTTTCTTTATTTTCTTTGGAGCAGTTTATTGGTTGGTGTTTGATTCTCCCAGGGTCCAGTTTCATGCATCATTGCCTATGAGGGCTTACACTATCACATACACATTCCCCTAAATCTCCACATGGGGCGATCCCTACCATCCGTGTAACGGGAGTTCGGTCGGTGCATCCCAAGTCAGATGACTCGAAAGCACCAGGCACAAACTCCCCTCAGACCTACTTTCCCGAGTGATAGGAGCCGTGCTAGAAGAGAGAACACTTATTTATTTATTTACATGGGAACCAAAACCCCTACACTTAAGTTTCACAAAAAGAGATTAAGGGCTTTTGACTACGACAAACTTCCTTATACTAACAGACATGAATTATTGGACTCACTAGGTTCAGGGTGGACTTCTTTAAATGTTTGAGTGCTGAAACCCTATGATTACACGCCCCTCGAGGGAAAACCGGGGTGCATCCTAACGACTCGATAAGACCTAAATCAAGTAAAGTAGATATCCTAATGCATCAAGTTCAAGACAATTTTGGGAGCTTTCTTTTTACTTTGTCTCTCAACGGTTTTGCACAGGCTAAACACTCGCAAAACCTACAAAAACATTTTCTTTCGCAAACACAGGAAGATTTTGAAATAAATGTGAAAATTTTAAAGCACAAGGCAAGCAAAAGAAGACAAGTCACCCAAGGATCATGGCAAGCAGATATGTCGATATTAAATGCGGGACACTAACATGACCCTAACAATGCACACAAAAGAAAACAAAAATCAAAAGAAAAGACTCGACTATGTACACACGTAAAGCACCCCACACACCTACTTCATGCATTGTCCTCAATGAATGTGAACAAGATACTAAATGGATTTATGCATGAAAAATGAAAGATCTCACCAACATAAAGAGCAAAAGGAAGTTTGTGGTTATGTTGATGGACACAAACCCGAATTCCTCAAAACCTGTGAGATACTGAAGAAGGGAGACAAATACGTGAAGAAATGGGGCCCAAGTACACAAGGGTTGGGGCCCACAACAATCAATGCTCGCACATGGAATCTTTTATTGTACTTTTTGGTTTTTTTGGTTTTTTTTGTTTTTTACAAGATATATACATCAACCAAGATATTCTCATAATCATTTGGTCAAGGAACATCAAATGAGAACATCAAGTTTTGAGGACCAGAGACTTGCCGAAATGGGCAAACTTCACTGGTACTCTGAGGTGTCATGAGGGGTGAAAGGTCAAAGCTGAAAGCCTCGAACCCCTCATGATATTGGTTGGGTGTGGGCAACAAAGAATGAAGTTGTGTTACCTCACTAGGGTTTAGTTGCTCATCGAACAAAACCCTCCAACCAATAGGTGGGTGCATCGGAATGAGTTCCTCAAGCTCATTCGATGGATGCAGTAGACCTGCATCACTAAGAATGATGCTTCTCCCCAAGTCATCCAACAAGGACCTCCCACCATCATTTAGATCATCAAGCATAAGCTCGGTCATAGGTGGGTCCTTGTTGGAGTCAATATGAAGCTCAAATGGCTCAATGGCCATGGGACATGAGGTAGAGACACCTTCTGGTATAGGCATATGATGAGGTGTCTCACTCTCACTAGTACTCTCAACTGAATCATGCAACGAACACTCCTTTTGGACATTTATGTTTGATGCCAGCTCACTCTGTTGCATTGCAAAGACAGGCAATGAGTTTTCGCTGGGCCCACAAACATTCTCAATGGGTTGTATTGGTGTAAGGGTGTTCGTTGATTTGGTGGTGCTTTCTCCAATTGGCGGATGAGATTTAGATTTAAAGGTTGATCCATGGGCTCCAGTTGCCTACCAGAGTTGAACACATGAAACTCGGCACTCATGTTACCGAATGAGAGCTTCATGAGACCATTTCTACAATTAATTAAGGTGTTGGAAGTTGCCAGAAATGGTTTACCCAAAATCAAAAGTATTTGAGAGTGGGTGTTCGCAACAGGATTGGTATCGAGGACAACAAAATCGTCTGGAAATATAAAATCTCCAACTTTGATAAGCACGTCCTCGATAATCCCCTTTGGAATACGAATGGATCTATCCGCCAGTTGGAGGGTGATCTTAGTTGGTTTCAATTCTCCCAAATTTAATTGTTGATAAATAACAAATGGGAGGAGGTTGACCGCTGATCCTAAATCAAGCAAAACATTACTCATGTTAGTGTCCCCTATCGTACACTGAATAGTAGGACATCCAGGGTCCTTGTATTTTGTGTAGGCAGGATTGGACAAAAGTGAGCTTACATTTGCAGCCAAGAATGCTTTCTTAGGAACATTGGTCTTCCTCTTTGTCGTACAAAGATCCTTCAACACTTTGGCATATTGAGGTATTTGTTGGATGACATCCAACAAGGGGATGTTAACCTTCACTTGCTTAAACACCTCTAATATCTTATCCATTGTGTCACTCTGCTTTTTGGTTAACCTACTTGGATAAGGAGCTTTTGGCAGGTAGGTTTTCTGCGGTGCCTGACAAGGAGGTGTTGGTGTATTACGCTCACCCTCAGCCTTTTCTTCACCACCATTCCCACTAAGGGGCTGCATAGACAGTGGTGGGTGTGGCAAGGAAATGTGATTGTCAACCTGCTTTCCATTCCTTAAGGTCACAATGGAATTGACATGGTGAACATGTTCCTCCACATGGTTCACTTGCCTCCCCCGAGGTACCACGTTCTAATTTTGCATGTGTTGTTGTTGGTACATGCGGGGGTTAGTCTCAGGCTCGCTAGGAAAATATCTTCTCTCTCTATTTCATGTACAGTCTGAGCCAATTGGCCCATCTGATGCTCTAGAGATTTGATGGTCTGCTGATTTGAAGTGAGAACTTGACTTGTGGATGACATAATTTTTTTCATAGAGTTCTCAAGTCCACGAGTCAAGTTCTCAAGCGAATTAAACCGAATTTCAAAGTTGTTAGAATTTGGGAAACCTGGTTGGTTGGTGCTTGGAACTTGGGGTTGCTGATATGAATGAGCATGCATGGGAGGTTGGTGTGGTTGATTAGGTGTTCGAGAGGAGGTTGAAGGACCACCCGGGGCATTATTTTGGTTCCATGAAAAATTGGGGTGGTTCCTCCATCCAAGATTATAAGATGATGAGTATGGATCATTCCTAGCTCTGTTATAGATGACGTTGAAATGTTCCATCTCGGGAGAAATGGACGCACACTCGCTGTCTACATGACCTATCCTACCACATGAATGACAGAGAACTCGACCAGATGTGGACATGTGAGGTGCACTTTGTTAGTTTTGGAGCTCAATCGAATCCATACGGTGCATTAAGGCCGCCATGTGTGCCTCGGTGGCCGTAGTGGTATCGATAGCAAATGCGGTACCCGATCTAGTCGAGTTTGCATTCGCGATCCTCGCTCCTATACTAGATGATGCAGGTGGTTCCCTTACACTCTCCCATTGCATTGTTTTCTTAGCAAGGTCTTCTAGGAAAGCACATGCCTCCCTTTCATCCTTTCCTAAGAACTCTCCTTGACACATGGACTCAAGGAGCGTCCGGGACGGGATGTGAAGACCCTCGTAAACAATCTGACAAAGATGCCACAACTCAATGCCATGGTGAGGGCATGAGGATAGTAGCTCCTTGAACCTCTCTAGATATGCATGAAATGTCTCGGTCTCAAGTTGATAGAACGAATTGATTTCGTTCCTCAATTTTTGAGTCCGCTGATTTGGAAAGTATTTGTTGAGGAATGCAGATTGAAACTCATCCCAACTCCTAAAGGCATTCACCTGGTTGCTGTACAACCACTTCTTGGCGTCACCCTTCAGCGCAAAGGGGATAAGCCTAAGATGAATGGAGTCTGTGGTAAGTTGTTGCAGCTTGAACATAGCACAAACCTCCTCAAATTCCCTGAGAAAGATATAGGGGTCACCTTTCCCAGTGAAATGATGCAGCATGGAGATAAACTGAGGCTTAACCTCAAAATGGTTCCCATTAGCCTCTGGCAATACGATTCATGATGGTAGAGCAGTATGGCTTGGGTAGCATCGATCACGTAGAGGTATGGGGGCGACAACTGGAAGCACAGGTCGAACAGGTGTGTCCAGTAACTGCTCTTCCTCACGGAAATTAGCAGCCATTGAACCCAGCCTGTGTGCGAAACGAGAGGAGGAAGGCATCGAGAAATCGATTACCGAAGCCGGATTGACAACGCTCCTCGTCAAACGACCCCTCTCGTCTCGTGTACACGAAAGCATGTACAATGGTGCACACACACAAACCAAAACTTATTTTTAAAAAAAAGAATGTGCGTAGAGGAGAAGACGGGGGAACACAGGAGAGAAAGAATGACTTAGGAGAGAAGGGTATAAGTCCTTATGCTACGGCGGATGGGTACAGGTAGAAGCACACAAGCAAACAAGGCTCAAGCAATCCTAAGGTCGCTATAGGTCCTTACAGCTAGACGACGCCTAACTGCGAGTTCACATGGCCTCAACACGCCTCACCTCCCTACAACGAGGACCAAAAAGCCCAGCAAGTGAGCCAAGATCTGGGGATCTTGTCTCTCCTACTATCGACAAAGTGGGCAACGCCGATCAAGTCATGACGGTCGGGACCGGATCACTCTCCTAATGCCCCCGAAGTCCTTAGGGATAATGTCTACTTGATTTTAAAATTAGGCTCTTGATTAGTGTGGTTTGTGGGGCGAAGGAAAGGGTGATGAAATCCCCCACCTTATCTTTTATGGGACAACCCCTCTTTTGGAGTCCTAATCTAGCAATCAACTCTCCAAACAAACGCTCAACTCACACTTGTTTCAATGCACTTCCTACTAACTAATGCATGTTCATACGAATTGCATGAATGCGAGTAGAAGGTGCGTACCTCATGCCAGCACTCAGCAACTGAAAATAAAGCTAAAATGAAAGACAATCTATATGCCTAAGTCACATACATGATGCATGACCTAAACAAAAAGAATGCATAATCTTTTGCTTTGGGTTTTAATAGGGTCCAAGTTGCTTAAAGGAGGTTTGATTATTGATCTGGGAAAAAACTATAAGTCAAAGCATGCCAAATCAAGTCCCAGATCACTTCATCAATTATGCAAACATACCAAAGAAATGAGAGAGCAAACAGAGGTTACCAGACCGCCAATTGGCGGTCTACAGTGCCCAGCTTGCCTCAAAACTTCTCCAGGTGCTCCTCCTGGCAACTTCAAGTCTCCTGAAACAAAGAAAAACTACAAACACAAATTAAATCCACTCGAATCGTTCAAACAAGAGACTGGACTGGCACCTCCCAGGCAACGGCACCAAAAACTTGTTGAACGTTTTATTTAAACCACAAGTGCATGGCTGCGTTGAAGCGGTGGAAAAGATGGGTCGTCCTCAGGGAGGTGAGCAGCCTCTCGTTTGCACGAAATCAAGTGGCGAAAAAATGGAGAAGAGAGTTGATTATGCTACTCTACGCTACACTACACTAAGAAGTACGAAATGCGAAAGAAAGAAACAAACGATTAACTAAAACTTAACTAAGGATGAAAGAAGAGTTCTGGAATTCAGTAGTGGGAAAACCCCTAAGGGGTGGAGTGAGTGCACACATGCAAAGAGGTAGGTGTTGAACACATTCTTTAAGCCCAAATGAAGGTGGTGTTATCATGCATAGGAGGTGTCTAAGTGTTATGGCAAAACCTATCAATCCATTCACCAACCTAGTTGATTAACATTTACATATACTAGTTGTTTATTTCAGAACTTAAACAAGTGTGAGAGGTGTCTAATCATTTTGGTAAAACTCATCAAGTTATAAATTCTATCCTAAACAAGCAAGCATACATTCATGTTTTATCAACACATTGTAAATAAATCATTCATTCCATTCTCTAATGCATGTATGAACATCTACTCCACCCCCAAAGGGGATGAAAATACTCACGACACATTACACTAATTATTTAACTAAGCAAAGAAAGCATATTAACTAAGCTACTAAAACTAATGAAATGAAATTAAACAAAGTAAAACAAAAAACATAAAACAAACAACATAATAAAGAAACATTTATTAAAGTGACTCACATTTCGAGTAGCATCCTCCTACTTTAGTGTGTGCTTCAAGGCCTCACTTCTAGTAGGAAGAATAGCCACTTAAAATATGGAGTGATTACAATAGAAGGTGAAGAGTTCTATTTATAGCCAAAGAAAAAGGCAATTCGGGACAATCCCCCGATGTGGGACTAAACAAATACCAGAAATGGACTAAATACACACTAATACGCGACCCACCAAAATATGAGAGGATTTGGGCCAAAACAGACCGCTAATTAGCGTTCGTGGACCGCCAATTGGCGGTCTATATAGTCTCGATCCGGCTGGAATTTATTCTTGGTTTTATTGGATTTCTTTGTCGGTCTTTGATGCATCTACGTTGTTTATTTGAGCTCCGACCCGAATCTAATTGCCAAAATACTCCCCAAGATGGGGTGGAGTTTTCTGTTTTGCTCTTTGGTCCTTCGGTCTTACGTTCAGCTCTTCTCCCTTGCATCTTAGTCCCCAGGTCTCACAATTCAGTCCTTTTTCCCTGCTTTTGGGTCCTTTTATGCTTCATCTCTTCAAACCTATTTATTCCTGAAAACTAAACATAAAACTCATAACATGGCATTGTCTAGGTGAAAGATAATGGATATAAGATACAAATATAAGCATGAAATGATGTCAATCATGCACACATGCCCCAAATGCGGGGTGACTTGCCTAGCCGAGTCTCCCATACCTGACCCAACGCCCTCCCTCGGCCTCGAATATCAAAGTAGGTGTACGAGGAAAGGGAAAAGAGCCAAGTTGTTTTAGTTGTATGTGGACTATGGTGTTTGTTCGTGTATGTTTTGCAGACTTGCACAAAGTTTTATGCTTAATATGTACTAAGTTTTTTTGGAATGATGAATAAAAATACAGTTATGTTCTTTTATGTGTTAATTTGAACGTTGTGGAGCTCTGAACAAGTTAGTGTCGAGCCGTTGAGCTTGTTACCAAATAAGAAAAGGAATGCATGTGTTCTTCGAACACATAGGCTTGCCGAGTTTACGTCGACCTCCAATCGAGTTTGGGTCAAGCCCATCGAGCTTGCAACCAAATATGAAAAGGAATGCATCTGTTTTTGGAACTTTTAGGGTTGGCGGATTTACGTCGAGCTCTCATCGAGTTGGTGTTGAGTTGTTATAGAGATCATCGATCCTATAACTAAATAGGAAAAGTAATGCATTTGTTCTTCTAACACATAGGGTGTGGATTTACGTCGAGCTCTGATCGAGTTCGTGTCGATTTCGTCGTGTTTGTTACCAAATAGGGAAAAGAATGCATATGTTCTTAGAACACTTAGGGTGCGGATACACGTCGAGCTCTAAGCGAGTTGGTGTCGAGTTCGTCGAGCTTGTAACCAAATCTGGAAAGGAATGCATCTGTTCTTTGAATTGTGCTTTTAAGTTGAGCAATTATCGAACTCTTATCGATCCCATTGAGCGTTAATACAGACAGAGTTACACTCCAGTTAAAGATGCAACATTACAAACACACACACACACACACACATACACAGACATAAAGACAAACACGAAACACGAACACGAATAATCAGTACACACACGAAAACACATTATGAACAAAAAAATACAATCAATTTCTTCCATGTTGCCACTGAAAGAGGTTCATCTCTCTCTTCGAAAAGATGCAAGCTCTTCCCTTAGTATCGCAGTCTCCTCTGGAGACTTCCTCAGTTCCTCCTCAGAGACTAGCAACCTAATCTCAACCTCAAGCCTCAACGCTTTAATATTTGAATCTCCTCCCTGAGCCTCCAAACCTCTTCACAAGGCTCCTTGAGGGGTCTCAATTGTAGTCTAGGTTTGGTGCTTCTTGAAGCCATAAAACAAATCAGCTCCTTCTCCTTCGGGGTAAAGATGGGAGGGTGCCAGAGATGGAACTCTCCATCGTAAATTTTTGATAAGGTGATGCCTCATTCCTCCCATCTCCTCAAGATTTGACGGCTGCCACACATTGCAGACCAACTATTGAACCTCGGGTAGGCACCCAGTCTGAGCTCCCCCAACCTGAACTTTGTTGAAAGTCACACCTATGTATACAAGATAGTTAAAAAGATATATTTAAATCATCAAACAAAATGTTTAAAAGGGATCGACAGTATGTTTAATTATACAAAATAACAAAACCACCTATAGTATGGCAACACAACCATCGACGTTCCCTCGTTTAACACAAGAAAGGAAGAATGAAGAGTAGATAGGTTTACATTTCATTTATATAGGCTACAATGTATCTTGGCACTTGAAATTGATGATTCATTACATTGCATGAGACTTAGGAAACCTACAGAAGTCTCACATTCAAATCCATTTATTTTAGACTTCAATAAGAAATTGTCGAATCACATTAAAATGCTTGGAATAGGATTTCTGTGCAAATCGGTCGACCGGTAGAACCATCTAGTTCAACTGGATTTCACCACACTAATGTAGAAAAGGGAATATACATTGGATGTATGGGGTATAAACATCAGAAATTAGCATTCCAAGATCCGACGTCTATTCCTAAAGAATAGATGTCAGTTGTATGTATCAGCCGACATCTATACTTAAAGAACATCCTAAAGAATAGACGTCGTCTGTTATTTCACTGACGTCTATACCTTTCTTCAGAGGAATAGACGTCGGCTAATGTAAATGTCATGTACACATGTATTTAGTCATCGTATTTGTAATTGGTCTACATACGACCTACACCAAATTCGTTCACAAATACAAACACACTTTGATCCACATGTACATACAAGTATACATGCACAAACACAAACATACAAGAATACACAATCATTCAACACACTTGGAATTAATTCATACATAAACAATTGACATTCATTCTAAAATTGAGGCGATTATATTAAGGCATAAATTGTATGTTTGTAATACAAGTGAACTTGTTAACTAAATTATAAAAAAATGCTAGTGACAGGAGAACCTTCTAGTTCATTAACATGTTTCTGATAAAATAGCGAGCCCATCAGTCGTGAGTTTCATCGAGCTCCTGTTGCGAGAAGGGATCACTACTTTTGGAAAGACCTATCAAAATAAAAGTAAACTTTTAATATCTAAATATTAAAACTACAACTATACAAGTGAATAACGATCTATATTACCTCGGATAGGCATACGTCTAGAGTTGCCAAATCGAGGATTTTCTCCATGTATCTCATCACGTAGTAACTGCATTCCGTATTTCCAACTTTCTTCCAGTACTACAAACATAGAAATTCACTAAATATATGTTCCTAACTTAATTAAAAAAAGGGAGAGAGTGTACTCTCATTCCATGCCATGTTATTCCGGCTTTTGTGGTTGTTCTCCTGCCACCTAAAGCTCTGTAACCTTAATTGCCCTGACTAGCACAAGTTAAACCTTCATTAGATAATACTAATAAAATCCACGAATTACAAATACGATGACTAAAATGAACTTACAGATTTTGATCTTTCTTTATTGGGTCCCTTGGTTTATTTGACCCCAACGGATCAAACCAATATGCCAAATTAGTCGTGGGGCATACAACGACAAGCATCCAATGAGCCATGTTATATATATAATTAGAAGCTTATTACAAAATAAAATTCCACTTTGAATTACAAAGTTTACCTCTCATGATAAGGGAGCAGATAATATCTTTTGTCTTCTTCTTTCATGAGAGTCCCAAGCTGACCCGATTTATCGTCATTCCCGTATATATATGTAGATGGACTGATAAATCCAATTACTTGATCGTCGGGAAAGACTGGCCTTCTGGCATCATAAAGATGTCTACAAGAGTAAAAAATACACTTTATTACTGTTTTGATAAAATTATTCAATACATTTCATTTTATACCGAAGAAAACACTTTACTTACACGTCGATAATCATGATACACAATGAATCCATCTCCAAGAACTGCATGACATCCTCTTTGGTGACGTACAAAGCCGAACGCAACCCTTTAACTCCCTCCTCCAAATCCAAGGTACTTAAGGATTGTGATTCCCTACCTACCATACATTGATACAACATATTTGCACCTACTTGGAAGCAAATTAATGTTGATCGGAGATTGGTTGTTTGACCCTTTGCTCTGGGGGCTTGACACCTTGCAGATATATATACAACCGTTAAAAATACAATTGTTCAACAAATAAAGCACATCTACATCCATCCTCGAACTTTCCAAACGAGGGACCGTCGACGAGGGCCAATTGTCGAGAATGATCCACGAAATCATATTGTCGATCGGGGTGGAACACTGGCCGCACTGGAGGAGTGGTCTCCGGGGAAACACCGGTCCTACGGGTAGGCAAAGTAGGCAAATCATGAGTCAATCTCTCTAAAACAAGTTGCAACGTATTCTTCAAATTTGCGATGTCTTGCTCGCATTTGGTATGACTTGTCGACGAAGTAGACCGTTGAGTCTTTCCATAATATTGTCGCAGTCTAACTCTACTCCCTACACATGACCGGGGTGTTCGTCGTTTCCCAAGGCCTCGCGTAAAATATCATTCTGACCATCGGAAGCAAATTCTCCTTGAGATTCTATCAACTTCAGAGAGTCCTAAAGTTTAAAAAAATATTTCTTCTCTACTGTCTCAAGACGGTCATTAAACTGGATTGGAACTCAACTATCTCTATTTCTTCTGTAACGTATTCTTTCATGAGACAAGGACCTCGTGAACTGTATGTCTTCGAGCCTTCAGACTCTGATGGAGTCGGTTTCTTTTTCGGAGCCATGATACTATAAAAGATAAACTCAAGGCATTAAAAAATAAAAAGTCAAGACATTAAATGGTTGTTACAATGTGTTACAAGAAAATTTGCACCTTTACTATTTTTTTTCCTTACTGGATTTTCAATCATATACCTTCACCGTGGTCATCTCTAAACATACAAGTCTCAACATTTATTTCTTAATCTACTGAGTTCAACTCAGGTGCTTGCTTAGAGAAAGATGGTGTCTCTTCATACTCGATCAAACTATCATCTGATACAATTTGTTTCTTCCCTTTCAGAATTACTACCCATTTCTTATCACATGGATCAACCACATAGAAGACTTGTTCGCTTGGGAAGCGAGAATAAAAGGTTCTCCTTTATACCTTTTTTTGAAAAATCAATTAAAGTGAACCCATAGTCATCCACTCGAACTCCACTTTTATTATCAGCCCACTTGCATCTAAATACAGGTACTTTGATTTTAACAAAGTGTAGCTCCCATATGTCTTCAATTACACCGTAATAGGACATGTCGACGTATATATGATTCTTGTCTTTAGAACTAGACACATGCAAAGACTCTGCTATTAAGGTGACGCCACTGTTCTGAACAACACTTTTGGCATCTTCATAGACTGTGTAGAAAGAATATCCATTGATATCATAACCACTGTAACTTATAACAACAAAATGTTGATCGTAGGCCAACCATTGTATTGTCTCAGAAACATCACGCTTGTAAGCCACATTTTTGAACCAAGAGATGAATTTTTTATTGTGACTATTTATTACTTGTTGATCACTCCACAAAGGATTTCTTTCCTTTAGAAATTTCATGTGTTCATTTAGGTAAGGTTGAACTTCATTAGAATTGCACAACACATAAAAATATGTTGTCATTAAGTCCTCGCCATTTGGATTTAACATTTTCATCCCACGTGTCCCTTTACCATCGACACGTTTATCATGACGATTCTTCGGAAGTCCAACAGTTTTGGTGTTTCCTAGGTATCCAGGGCAAAACTCGATCACCTCCTCAACTATGTATCCTTCAACAATACTAGCATTTGGCCTTTGAATATTTTTACAATAACCTTTCAACACTTTCATATAACGCTCGAAAGGATACATCCACCTTAAAAAATTTGGTCCACACAATTTAACTTCTCTAACCAAATGAATAACTAGATGAATCGTAATGTCGAAAAAAGAAGGGGGGGAAAGAACATCTCCAACTGAATAATGTCACCACAATTTCATTCTGCAACCTACCTAACTGCATGGGATCAACTACTTTACTTCAAATCTTATTGAAAAAGGAACACAACTTTATTATTGCATGTCTAACATCTTTCGGTAATATGGATCTCAGTGCTACAGGTAACAACTGCTGCATTAAAGTGTGACAATTGTGAGACTTCATCCCCACAAGTTTCAAATCCTTCATAACGGCAAGACTACTAATATTTGAAGAATAACCTTGTGAAACCCTTACATCGTGCAAACACTGAGAGAGAATTCTTTTCTCCTCTGTAGACAATGTATAACTAGCTGAAGGTAAGTAATTCCGGTATAACAAGATCACGTCTTGCATTATATCCATCTTTGGTTTTAACATGTATGTTCAACAGAGTGCCAACAAGACTATCACAAATGTTTTTTTCTACGTGCATCACATCAATACAATGTCTTAACTTCTAAAGTTTTCCAGTAAGGGAGATCAAAAAATATGGATCTTTTTTCCAACTACTTTTGTTGTTTGCTCATTTGGACGGTTTTCCAAATTCACATTCAACGTTCATTACACGTTTGTACACCTTTTCGATGCTGATTTCAATTGGTGGATTATGAAACTCTTGTTTTCCGTTAAATGCCTTCTTCAACCTACGATAGGGATGGGAGTTCGGTAAAAATCACCGATGACCAAGATAACTGTCTTAGAACCATTAACTAGTTGCAAAGAGCATGTATTTTCTTCGCAAAATTGGACAAGCTTTATGACATTTGACTGAATATCCGATAGATTACCATAAGCTGGAAAGTCATTAATCGCGCAAAATATCATTGCCCGCATTATGAACGACTTCTGACGATAAGAATCAAAATCTGGCTCTCTGTCATCCCACAATCTCTTTAGGTCATCAATTAAAGGTCTTAAATACACATCAATGTCATTTCCAGGTTGTTTCGGACTAGAAATCATTAAGGACAACACAATATATTTGCGTTTCATGCATAACCACGGGGGCAGATTTAAATTACAAGCAAAATTGGATGAGAATTGTGAATGCTACTCAAACTACCGAAATGATTCATTCCATCCGTACAAAGTCCAAGTCGTACATTCTTGGATTCTTCACCAAACACTGGAAAGTCGAAATCTACTTTTTTCCACAGAGGTGAATCTACAGAATGACGTAGCAACTGATCATTTGGTTTCTCACGATCAACATGCCATGTCATGTTCTTGGAACCCTCCTTACGCGCAAACAAATGTTTAAGCCTTGGTATTATCGGAAGATACCACTAAATCTTAGCAGAAGGTCCTTTGATTTTCATCTCATCAGCCTTTTCATTGTGGTTCGGTCCACTACGTTTCGTTTTGTATCGTGAAACATTACACCTAGGACAGGAATGTAAGTTTTCAAACTCACCCCTATACAATATACAATCGTTTGGGCATGCATGTACCGTCCTATATTCCATTCCCATAGGACACAACACTTTCTTAGCATCATAATTTCTATCTGACAACTCATTATCATCTGGAAGCATTTCTTTCAATAACTTCAACATTGATGTGAAACTGACATCAGACCAACCATTTCATGATTTTAAATTGTACAACTTCAACACCGCTGACAATTTAGTGAATTTTGTACAACTCTTATACAAGGGCTTCTCATTGTCACTCAACAAACTACCAAGTAAATCGGGGTTGGACAAAAACTTTTCAGCCATATCCTGAACCATTTCCTCTAAGTGATCTTCCTCATTAACGTTGTCTCCGTCATTCTTGCAATGACTAAATGATTCAATTTCGCCATGCCATATCCACCGTCTGTAATTTGGGTCTAAACCTTTCTCAAACAAACGATCTTTCATTTTCCGAAAAGTCAGCATGGACATATTATGACACTTATTACACGGACAATACGCCATCTCGTTGTCTTTCACATTTTTGGAATGTTTTTTGGCAACCTCTAAGAACATATTCACTCCATTCTCATACTCATCACTCAATATGTTTGAAAGAATCCACTCTCGATCCATTTCAATCTAAACATTAACAAAAATGATAGTTATTATTGGAGGAAATAAATAAAATTTCAATTTAAAAGAATGTGTTCGTAGATGAGAAGATTCAGAGACATTATAATGAGAAAAGAATGACTCAAAGGAGAGGAGATGAAGTCCTTAATCTAGCGTGGGAATAAGGAAGGTTAGAAACCTAACTAAGAAATCAAGGCCAAAACAAGCCGAAAGTCCACTATAGGTCCTTAGTACTAGACGACGCCTAACTTCGAGGTCCCACCGAGGACAACTAGTCTGTAGGAAATCAAGAACCCGGAGGTCCCTAATATCTCAGGGAGACTAGATGGGGAACGACGTTCAGGCCGAAACGGTCTTACACATCGAGGACCCCTAATCTATAGGAAATCAAGAACCCGGAAGTTCCTAAAATCTCAGGAAGACTAGATGGGCAACGACGTTCAGGCCATAACAGTCTAAAATGGGTTCCTCTCCTTAATGCGTTTAAAAATCCTTGGGGCCAACGTCTAATTTATTTTATTAAGGCTCTTTTATTAAGTGGTTTTTGGGCCAAGGAAAGGGTGATGAAATCCCCCACCTCATCTCCTTTAGGTGACTGCCCCCTAAGTGTTTTTCATACCTTAATCTAGCAAACAACACACCAAACAAACACTCACCTCGCTCTTGTTCCAATGCAAGTTGTACTAACTAATGCATGCTTTCTAATAAATGATGAGTGAAAGAGATAACGTTCCTTATGCCAGCAATCTACGACAGAAATCGTAAAATAAATAATAATACGATGAATGCAAATCCTATATGATGAATGACTTAGTAATATTGTCTAATCTTTTGCTTTAGGTTATTAAAGGTCAAGTTCGTTAAGGGGGGCAATGAGTTATTAAAAACTAAACATAAATAAACATTTAACTAAACAAAATAAATTGTTTTAAGCATAAATAAACATAAATAAATAAACATTTAACTAAGCTAAACATTAATAAACATAAATAAATGTATGAACTCACTAAACTAATTAAACATAAGTTTTTTACATGATCTAAGTTGTAGTCCTTTTAATATAAAATTTAAGTTAATATTTTAAAATATCATGTTATTAATAACAATTGAGATTATATTTTTTTTCCTTAATGGATTTTCAATCATATACCTTCACCGTGGTCATCTCTAAACATACAAGTCTCAACATTTATTTCTTCATCTACTGAGTTCAACTCAGGTGCTTGCTTAGAGAAAGATGGTGTCTCTTCATACTCGATCAAACTATCATCTGATACAATTTGTTTCTTCCCTTTCAGAATTACTACCCATTTCTTATCACATGGATCAACCACATAGAAGACTTGTTCGCTTGGGAAGCGAGAATAAAAGGTTCTCCTTTATACCTTTTTTTGAAAAATCAATTAAAGTGAACCCATAGTCATCCACTCGAACTCCACTTTTATTATCAGCCCACTTGCATCTAAATACAGGTACTTTGATTTTAACAAAGTGTAGCTCCCATATGTCTTCAATTACACCGTAATAGGACATGTCGACGTATATATGATTCTTGTCTTTAGAACTAGACACATGCAAAGACTCTGCTATTAAGGTGACGCCACTGTTCTGAACAACACTTTTGGCATCTTCGTAGACTGTGTAGAAAGAATATCCATTGATATCATAACCACTGTAACTTATAACAACAAAATGTGGATCGTAGGCCAACCATTGTATTGTCTCAGAAACATCACGCTTGTAAGCCACATTTTTGAACCAAGAGATGAATTTTTTATTGTGACTATTTATTACTTGTTGATCACTCCACAAAGGATTTCTTTCCTTTAGAAATTTCATGTGTTCATTTAGGTAAGGTTGAACTTCATTAGAATTGCACAACACATAAAAATATGTTGTCATTAAGTCCTCGCCATTTGGATTTAACATTTTCATCCCACGTGTCCCTTTACCATCGACACGTTTATCATGACTATTCTTCGGAAGTCCAACAGTTTTGGTGTTTCCTAGGTATCCAGGGCAAAACTCGATCACCTCGTCAACTATGTATCCTTCAACAATACTAGCATTTGGCCTTTGAATATTTTTACAATAACCTTTCAATACTTTCATATAACGCTCGAAAGGATACATCCACCTTAAAAAATTTGGTCCACACAATTTAACTTCTCTAACCAAATGAATAACTAGATGAATCGTAATGTCGAAAAAAGAAGGGGGGAAAGAACATCTCCAACTGAATAATGTCACCACAATTTCATTCTGCAACCTACCTAACTGCATGGGATCAACTACTTTACTTCAAATCTTATTGAAAAAGGAACACAACTTTATTATTGCATGTCTAACATCTTTCGGTAATATGGATCTCAGTGCTACAGGTAACAACTGCTGCATTAAAGTGTGACAATTGTGAGACTTCATCCCCACAAGTTTCAAATCCTTCATAACGGCAAGACTACTAATATTTGAAGAATAACCTTGTGAAACCCTTACATCGTGCAAACACTGAGAGAGAATTCTTTTCTCCTCTGTAGACAATGTATAACTAGCTGAAGGTAAGTAATTCCGGTATAACAAGATCACGTCTTGCATTATATCCATCTTTGGTTTTAACATGTATGTTCAACAGAGTGCCAACAAGACTATCACAAATGTTTTTTTCTACGTGCATCACATCAATACAATGTCTTAACTTCTAAAGTTTTCCAGTAAGGGAGATCAAAAAATATGGATCTTTTTTCCAACTACTTTTGTTGTTTGCTCATTTGGACGGTTTTCCAAATTCACATTCAACGTTCATTACACGTTTGTACACCTTTTCGATGCTGATTTCAATTGGTGGATTATGAAACTCTTGTTTTCCGTTAAATGCCTTCTTCAACCTACGATAGGGATGGGAGTTCGGTAAAAATCACCGATGACCAAGATAACTGTCTTAGAACCATTAACTAGTTGCAAAGAGCATGTATTTTCTTCGCAAAATTGGACAAGCTTTATGACATTTGACTGAATATCCGATAGATTACCATAAGCTGGAAAGTCATTAATCGCGCAAAATATCATTGCCCGCATTATGAACGACTTCTGACGATAAGAATCAAAATCTGGCTCTCTGTCATCCCACAATCTCTTTAGGTCATCAATTAAAGGTCTTAAATACACATCAATGTCATTTCTAGGTTGTTTCAGACTAGAAATCATTAAGGACAACACAATATATTTGCGTTTCATGCATAACCACGGGGGCAGATTTAAATTACAAGCAAAATTGGATGAGAATTGTGAATGCTACTCAAACTACCGAAATGATTCATTCCATCCGTACAAAGTCCAAGTCGTACATTCTTGGATTCTTCACCAAACACTGGAAAGTCGAAATCTACTTTTTTCCACAGAGGTGAATCTACAGAATGACGTAGCAACTGATCATTTGGTTTCTCACGATCAACATGCCATGTCATGTTCTTGGAACCCTCCTTACGCGCAAACAAATGTTTAAGCCTTGGTATTATCGGAAGATACCACTAAATCTTAGCAGAAGGTCCTTTGATTTTCATCTCATCAGCCTTTTCATTGTGGTTCGGTCCACTACGTTTCGTTTTGTATCGTGAAACATTACACCTAGGACAGGAATGTAAGTTTTCAAACTCACCGCTATACAATATACAATCGTTTGGGCATGCATGTACCGTCCTATATTCCATTCCCATAGGACACAACACTTTCTTAGCATCATAATTTCTATCTGACAACTCATTATCATCTGGAAGCATTTCTTTCAATAACTTCAACATTGATGTGAAACTGACATCAGACCAACCATTTCATGATTTTAAATTGTACAACTTCAACACCGCTGACAATTTAGTGAATTTTGTACAACTCTTATACAAGGGCTTCTCATTGTCACTCAACAAACTACCAAGTAAATCGGGGTTGGACAAAAACTTTTCAGCCATATCCTGAACCATTTCCTCTAAGTGATCTTCCTCATTAACGTTGTCTCCGTCATTCTTGCAATGACTAAATGATTCAATTTCGCCATGCCATATCCACCGTCTGTAATTTGGGTCTAAACCTTTCTCAAACAAACGATCTTTCATTTTCCGAAAAGTCAGCATGGACATATTATGACACTTATTACACGGACAATACGCCATCTCGTTGTCTTTCACATTTTTGGAATGTTTTTTGGCAACCTCTAAGAACATATTCACTCCATTCTCATACTCATCACTCAATATGTTTGAAAGAATCCACTCTCGATCCATTTCAATCTAAACATTAACAAAAATGATAGTTATTATTGGAGGAAATAAATAAAATTTCAATTTAAAAGAATGTGTTCGTAGATGAGAAGATTCAGAGACATTATAATGAGAAAAGAATGACTCAAAGGAGAGGAGATGAAGTCCTTAATCTAGCGTGGGAATAAGGAAGGTTAGAAACCTAACTAAGAAATCAAGGCCAAAACAAGCCGAAAGTCCACTATAGGTCCTTAGTACTAGACGACGCCTAACTTCGAGGTCCCACCGAGGACAACTAGTCTGTAGGAAATCAAGAACCCGGAGGTCCCTAATATCTCAGGGAGACTAGATGGGGAACGACGTTCAGGCCGAAACGGTCTTACACATCGAGGACCCCTAATCTATAGGAAATCAAGAACCCGGAAGTTCCTAAAATCTCAGGAAGACTAGATGGGCAACGACGTTCAGGCCATAACAGTCTAAAATGGGTTCCTCTCCTTAATGCGTTTAAAAATCCTTGGGGCCAACGTCTAATTTATTTTATTAAGGCTCTTTTATTAAGTGGTTTTTGGGCCAAGGAAAGGGTGATGAAATCCCCCACCTCATCTCCTTTAGGTGACTGCCCCCTAAGTGTTTTTCATACCTTAATCTAGCAAACAACACACCAAACAAACACTCACCTCGCTCTTGTTCCAATGCAAGTTGTACTAACTAATGCGTGCTTTCTAATAAATGATGAGTGAAAGAGATAACGTTCCTTATGCCAGCAATCTACGACAGAAATCGTAAAATAAATAATAATACGATGAATGCAAATCCTATATGATGAATGACTTAGTAATATTGTCTAATCTTTTGCTTTAGGTTATTAAAGGTCAAGTTCGTTAAGGGGGGCAATGAGTTATTAAAAACTAAACATAAATAAACATTTAACTAAACAAAATAAATTGTTTTAAGCATAAATAAACATAAATAAATAAACATTTAACTAAGCTAAACATTAATAAACATAAATAAATGTATGAACTCACTAAACTAATTAAACATAAGTTTTTTACATGATCTAAGTTGTAGTCCTTTTAATATAAAATTTAAGTTAATATTTTAAAATATCATGTTATTAATAACAATTGAGATTATATTTTTTTGAAATTTTGGCAGAATCTCCCCTAAAATTTTCTATGTAAAAATATTCAAATCCTGGAATTAGCAAGAAAATTTTATAACAGTACACAATATAAACTTGATCTCAATTCCACCCAATTCATCACAAACACACTACATCCAAATCCCACAAACTTCGACACAACACATGTTTACATTTAGTCATATGTTTACATTTTCCACATAACAAAATTGACTTCTTGGTTAAAGAATAAATAGCTAAAGGCTAGTCCTTAATACATGTTATCTGTGGACTTAGTTAGCTCATGATCAAGCTACCAACAAACTCCATTAACAACAATTATTGACAAATACATAACTAAGTGGACACAAAGTTACAATTTATTGCTTATATATTTATATTTCTTCCAAACATATTACAATACATCAGGTTTCAGCACACAACGAAAAAATTACTAACAATTATTCAAACTAAGTGACAAAATGAGTGGAATCACGAACCAGCAAACACATGTCCTCCTTCTCGAACGCGCGTCCTCCGTCGAATCTGCGAAATATAGATACATCTAAACCACACTTGACTGGTAATTGATTAACCAGACAACACATAAACCACATACAACAACAACAAACCATGTATTTAATCACAAACTTAATGATTTTCAACCAACACAAGACCACAAACAAATCATAAATAACCAACACCAAATCTGACATGCAAAAAAATCAATTTCACACAATTAACAACCAAATGCATCACAAATCTCCACCAACAATCAACTAATAAACAATGCAAACAACACAAACCCTACCGAATCCAACCGAATTCGTTCCAAACACAGAATCAAAAAATTGAAGAACATGTTATCCACATTTCAACTCAATTGAAAAATCCAAAGACGGATCAAGAGCGAACATCGAAATGGGGGAACGGTGCGCCTACCCGTCGGTTGGCGTTGGATCAGAATGAGAGGAGAAGTTTACCAAGATAGACAAGACACATAACTCGACCTAAAATCAGAATATAAACCAACCAAAACTAAACGAAACTCATACGGTGGTTAGGGATGTGGAGGAAGACGGAGGTGAGGGCCGGAGAACGGGAGAAGAGGTTGGGACGTCGGTACGGTGCCAGAGATTGGTGCAGATTGGTCGGAGACCAGTCGCGGAGGAGGGTTTGATCGCGGAACGGCTAGGGTTTGGTTGGGTTTTGTTTGGAACTGTTCGATTTCTTTAAGACCTATAACGTCGGATATTATAGACAGCCGACGTCTATACCCCGACGTCTATATGCATGGGGGTATAGACATTGGTCGTCGATAACATCCGACATCTATAGGTCGACGTATATAGGGTATAGACATCAGATGCAAGGGGTATTCCAACAACCGTTGTCTATAGATCGACATCTATAAGGTATAGACGTTAGATGCAATGGGTATTGTAACAACCGATGTCTATAATACCCTATAGACGTCAACCTTGGTAACGACCGATGTCTATGCTATCTTTGCCCAACTAGACGTCGTTTGTTATAACAACCGACGTCTATTGGGCGACGAGTAAAGAATATTCTACACTAGTGCCAGAGAACCTTAGACAGCCTTTTGTTCCTCAAACGGTCGACCCATATCTTATTTTTTGTTTGACCGTCTCTATATCTTGTTTCCCACTCTAAATCGGTCGACCGAAATCCCTATACCATTGACCATTTCTCGTCTGTCCAACAATAAAACTGAGTTCATCCATTTCAAATCATCTAGCCTATCATTTGTTGACATGTATCCTGGTTAGTATGTTAATTCGGTCGACCGAAACTTTAGTTTGTTTCACCGATTCCATTTCCGTATTCATCTTAAAAATGACCGTTAAACTTGTCGTATATATACCAACGGTCGTATACTTATACTCACCTAACCCCCTTTTTAGATTTGGTCTTCCGGTCGACCGAACTTCCTTTAACGGTCGACTGATGTTTGAAACTTCCCAGTTCCAAGTTTTACTGGATGTTTCCGGTCGTACCCTCGAGTTATTTTGTTTGACCGATTGTCCCTTGCTTAGTCTTGTCTAAAATAAAATACTCCAAACGGTCGACCGAAACTCTATTAACAGTCGACCGGTTCTTGATTCTTTTCCACCTCCAGTCTCACTGGATGTTTCTGTTCGACCGATTCCTTAAGTTCTAGCTAGTTGGTCCGACCGTTTGCACCTTTGCTTGACCGAAATATTTATTTTCACATACTAGTCGACCGATTAACCCGATCTGGTCAACCATTAGTGCGCAGTTTTGTTTGCATACTTTCACTGCTTTGTGTATTCTTACACAACTCTTTCTCAATTTAATCGTAGTTTAGAGCATCTAAATAGAGCTGAGAACACACTTCTAAGGTCATCAATCTTTCTCCAAGCTCAAATCTCACTACTACTCTCAAATTGGCTCTAAACATCTTGTGCTCACATCTTCTCACTTGAAATCACCATCTTTGATTGCATCATTCATTTCAAGTGTTCAGTAGTTGCTGAAGTAAAGTCTTAAAGAGTTGTACTAAGCTTCCGGTGTGAAGTTCTTCTCGGATTGTGAGAAGGTGGTCCAAGCTAGGCGAGGGTGTTCGCCAAGCTTGTAGTGTAAAGGTGTGATCTCGGCCCCCAACGGAGAACGGATTAGTGGAGGACGCAAAGTTGCTCAAGTAAGAGCAATTCGTAAGAGACGACTAGGATCCGGTGGTTGGATCCAAACCTCTACACATCCGGTGTTGTGGTTTGCATTTCTCTTCTGCACATTAAATTGCTTTAGTTTTTAATTTGGCATAGTTTGTTAAGCAATCTTAATTAGTCTATTCACCCCCTCTTTAGACTAATATTAGGGCCTAATAGATCCTACATTTGCTATCAGAACCTTGTTAATTGCATTTAGACCAATTCACATTTGTAGCAATGACCCAACAACACGAGGGATTTAACACCGGAAGACCTCCATTGATTGATGGAACCAACTATGCCTATTGGAAGAAACCTATAACCACGTTCATACAATCTTATGATGTTAAACTATGTGTGTTCTTTCAAATACCATACACTCAAAACAAACCATTAGAACGCATGGATGATGATTAATTAGCCATGATTGAAATGAATGCTAAACTCATGAACGTACTTATGTGTGGTTTAACTGAAGAACAATATAGTAGAATTAATGCATGTGATTCCATATTTGAGGCTTGACATATGTCAGAAAGCCACTTTGAAGGTCTATCATCGGTTAAGGAAACTAGGATAGATTCATTTATGCAAAAGTATGAAATGTTTGCTATAAAACCGAATGAATCCATTAGCGAGATGCATACTCGCGTTACTCTTATTACTAACTCCTTGAAAAACCTTGGTAAGGTTTTGGTTGAAAGTGGTAGGGTACGAAATTTTCTTAGGTCTTTGACATTGGACTGGGAGAAAAAGACTACGACAATTGAAGAAGTCAAATGGAACAAATAAGAGAGAAGGAGAAGGAACATGAAGTGTGTAGATGGAAAGAGAAGCAAATCACCTTAAAAACAACCTCGGATTCGGAAGCAATCGAAGATGAAGACACCAATGAAGATGTTGCTTTCCTAACCCGCAACTTCAATAAGTTCCTCTCCAAAAGAAAATATGCAAAAGGAAGAGGAGAATCTTCTCGAACATTCACTTGCTATGAATGCAACAAAACCGCCCACATGAAGAAGGATTGCCCATTGCTTAGGCTGAGAGATCGTGAATGAAGAGAAGAAGAAAAAAAATCCTCCTAGAAGAGATAGAGAAGAAAGACCCTCACGAAAAGACAAAGAAGAGAGGCCTAGAAGACGTGATGATTACAAGAGAAGAGATCATCGCGAAAAAGATAGGAAAAAGGCCCTCAAGGCCACTTGGGAAGACTCAAGCTCATCAAAGGACTCTGACTCTAAATACACCAAAGAAGAAGAAGCACACATGTGTTTCATGGCTACTAATTGTTATTCCGACTCAAGCCTACCTCCGTCACAAAAGACGATTGACCAAGCTCATGTGGTGGAGATTGACGACGATGAGGTATCCCTTAATGAAACACCGCCTTATGATGATTTATTAGATGCTTTTTATGAACTTGATGAGCATTATGAAAATATTTGTCATAAAAACAAATTAGGAAGAAAAGTGAATCAAGAGTTATCTATCAAATGTGACATGCTAGCCAAAGAAATTGAAACTCTAAATGATGAGATAAAAGATTTGAAATCTACAAAAGAGAGTCATACAAATGAAGATCTCATTGCCAAAAATAAGCAACTCACAAAAGATTTAGAGAAATTCACTATAGGAAGAAAAATGCTTGACCTGCTTCTTGGAACACAAACTAAATCTCTAACAAAACATGGCCTAGGTTACAAGGAAGGGAAACAAAAGAAACCCACATCTTATTTTGTTAAAATGAACAACTCACTTAAGAAAATAAATTATTCAAATGTTTGGGTACCTAAGACTACTCAAGTTTGGGTACCAAAAGCTAACCCTCAAGGACCCAAACAAATTTGGGTACCAGTCTTCACTTGTCTCTTTGTTTGTAGATAAAAGGAAGGAGAAAAGGAAAGTAGATTCTCGATAGCAGGTGCTCAAGGCACATGACGGGAGACTCCCAAGTTCTATCTAGCTTAAAGCCTAAGAAGGGAGGAACCATCACATTTGGAGATAATGGTAAAGGTCACATTGTCAGTATTGGTAATGTTGGCAATTCTTATACTCAAAATATTGAAAAGGTTTTATTAGTAGATGGGTTAACACATAGCTTGCTTAGTGTTAGTCAATTAACCGATAAGAAATTTCTAGTTGTGTTTGATAAACATACTTGCCATATCATTTCTAAACATGACATGAAAATTGTTTTTAAGGGTTATAGGTCAAATAACATCTACATTGTGCATCTTGATAACCTTAGAAATTTAAATGTTGAAACTTGCTTAGTTGCCTCACACGACGAAGCTTGGTTATGACATAACCGTTTGGGACATATTAGTATGTCGCAATTGAACAAATTATCCAAACTTGAATTGGTTAGAGCACTACCAAAAATTGATTTAAAAAAGGACAAACTTTGCGATGCATGCCAATTTGGAAAACAATTTGAATCTTCTTTCAAATCTTTAAATGTGGTGTCAACTTCAAAACCCCTAGAGCTTTTACACTTATATCCTTTTAGACCCTCAAGGACTGTGAGTCTAGAAGGGAAAAGATACGCGTTTGTGATCGTTGATGATTTTTCAAGATTTACTTGGGTTTTGTTTTTAGCAAACAAATATCATGCATTTGAAAGATTTAAAAGTTTTTGTAAATGTGTTCAAAGGGAAAAATATTCTAACATAATCGCTATTCATAGTGATCATGGAGGAGAATTTGAAAATGAATCGTTTCAAAAGTTTTGTGAAAAATATGGAATTGAGCATAACTTCTCTTTTCCTCGCACTCCTCAACAAAATGGTGTAGTTTAGAGGAAAAATAGAACACTTCAGAAAATGGCAAGAACTATGCTTGTGGAAAAAGTGCTTCCAAAATAATTTTGGTGTGAAGCCGTTAATAAATCTTGCTATGTTTTAAATCGTGTTCTCATTAGACATATTTTAAAGAAAACTCCTTTTGAACTTTGACATGACCAGACTCCCAAAATTTCTTACTTTAAAGCCTTTGGTTCAAAATGCTTTATCCTCAATACTAAAGACAACATGGATAAATTTGATGCAAAATTTGATGAGGCCATCTTTTTAGGGTATTCCGATAGGCATAAAGCATATAGAATCTACAATAAACGAACTAGTTGTGTCGAGGAATCTCTACACGTTAACTTTGATGAGTTAACTTGTGTAGATAACTCCTCCCTTTATAATGATTGCATGGATATCATTAGACATGTATCATCACAAGATGCCCCTTTTGGCTCTCATCAAGAACCTCCAAGTTCTCCAAAAGAGGACAAAGATGATCTTCCTAAGGATTGGACCTATAGAAAGGATCATCCGAAGGACTTTGTGATAGGAGATGTCTCACAAGGTGTGACAACACACTCTAGAGCTCATGTAGTTTGTGACTCTTATGTATTTATCTCTACATTAGAACCCAAGAAAGTAGAACAAGCATGTAACGATCAATTTTGGCTAATGGCTATGCAAGAAGAACTAAATTAATTTGTTGGAAATGATGTTTGGGAACTAATTGAAAAACCTATAAACCAAACGGTTATTGGAACCAAATGGATATTTTGAAACAAACTTCATGAAGATGGGAATGTAATTATAATTAGGAACAAAGTTAGACTCGTTGCTCAAGACTATTGCCAAGAGGAGGGTATAGACTTTGATGAAACTTTTGCCCCCGTCGCTCGACTGGAAGCCATTCGCATGTTGTTAGCATATGCATCCTATAAGGACATAAAATTATATCAAATGGATGTTAAAAGTTCCTTCTTAAATGACTTTATAAATGAAGAATTTTATGTTGCACAACCCCCCGGATTGTTAAATGAAACTTACCCAAACCATGTGTTCAAACTTAAGAAGGCTCTTTGTGGCCTTAAACAAGCTCCTAGAGCTTGGTATGAGAGGTTGAAGAACTTCTTAATCAACAAAGCTTTGTGTGGGTAAAGTGGATACCACTTTTTTTGTTAAATCTTATGATCATGACTTGCTAGTGGTACAAATTTATGTTGATGATACAATATTTGGTGCAAGTAACCCGCGTCTTTGCAAAGAATTTTCTAAGTCTATGCAGGGAGAGTTCAAGATGAGCTTAATTGGTGAACTCAATTTCTTCCTCGGACTCCAAATTAAGAAAATTCAAGATGGGAACTTCATACACCAAGCAAAGTACACAAAAGAAGTTCTAAAACACATTGGTCTTGAAGATAGCAAGACATACAACACTCCTATGAGCACTAACACTAAATTGGACAAAGATGAAAATGGCAAGGGCGTGGATATCAAGAAATATCGAGGTATGATAGAATATTATGTTTTCCATGTGTTAATGTGCTCATTTTCAAGCTTGTCCAAAAGAATCTCATTTCAATGCCCTAAAATGTATTTTTTCATTATCTCAAAGGATCTCAAGATTTTGGGTAGTTTTACCCCCAGACTAGGGCTTTTGATCTTGTTGCTTATAGCGACGCCAACAATGCCGGTTGCATCGTAAAAGCACTAGTGGCACTTGCCAATATTTGGGAACATCGCTTCTCTCTTGGTTTGGTAAGAAATAAAATAGTGTAGCATTGTCGACAACCAATGCCGAATATATTGCCGCAGGTTGTGCATGTGCAAAAGTCTTGTAGATGAGGCAAACCCTCAAAGACTTGAAACTTGAGTTCCAAACTACCCCTATATTTTGTGACAATATAAGTGCTATTAATCTTTCAAAAAATCCCATATTGCATTCAAGAACTAAACACATTGAAGTAAGACATAATTTTCTTAGACATCATGCAAGAAAGGAAGACATTAAACTTGTATTTGTTCCCACAAATGATCAACTTGCGGATATCTTCACAAAACCCTTAAATGTTGATCAATTCTATCATATAAGACTAAATCTAGGCATGTGCAACTTAAATGACTTATAACTTGGATATATCATGCCATATTTTTGAAATTTGCAACTTGATTGAGTTTATATTTGAGTTCTGTGGAATTTTGTTGTGTTTTTTAATCTGTATTTCCCTTTCAGACACCGTTTGGTCGACCAGATAAGGTGTTTCATTCGACTAGATTGCTGTGTTGCAAGTTTTTTTATTTCTGTCTCTGTCGGTCAACCGAATTGTGCATTCCGTTTGACCGTCTTGCTTTGTTGAGATGTTTTTGTTCTGTCTGGTTTTTTGTCGGTCGACCCTACGAGATGCGTCGTTCGACCGACGGCCTTCTAACCGATGGCCTTCTAATCGATCTGATCCTTAAGTGCACTTAAGTGATCGGTCAAACTAATTATGCTTCGGTCGACCGTGGTGGTTTGTCAGTCGATCGCGGTTCTTTTCTTGTCTGACCGTAAATCACCAGGCCTTGTCTATCTTTCTCTCCTTACTGGTTTGGTCGACCATGTGATATCTTTGGTCCGACCGGATATTTCCAATACGAGCCCAATTTCTTCTCATTAATTGTTCGGTCGACCGACTGGCGTATTTCGTCCGATCAGATATTTCCAGTACGTGCCCAGGTTGTTCTCTTTTACCGCTTCGGTCGACTAACTCGCTCACGTCGTCCGACAGAAATTATCGAAATGCTATGAGATCGCTTGTTTTTAATTTTCTTAATTGTCAGGTCGACCAGTGCACCCGATCGGTCGATCGTTTCAGCACATCTTAGTGTAAAATAGTGGGTTACTCTTCATTTTTTACTCTCCCATCTTCAAACTCTAGTTGTTGTCCCTCTCCCTCTGGTTGACTGCTCGTCCATTCTGGCTGTCCAACACCCATTTTCCTCCATCATTCGACTCCTCTTTCCTTCCTCCACCCATCTCCACCCTCATTTTCTTGTTCTCCACCATCCTCCTTTTCAATGGTTCATTCAAAGATGTCCATCACCATGAAATGTGGTACTGCGGAGGTGGTCAGTGAACGCCAAACTAAAAAGAGACAAGACTCCGAACCCTCGTCTTCTTGTGCTCTGGCTCCTCCGGTTCAACCTTTGTTTCACTTCTTTCCGGTCGACAATGACTCTCAAAAGACTTGGGATGAAGTTTTCTCAGTTGCCTCTTTCATCCCTTGCTGCAAGGTTGAGGTAGCGGATTTCACAAATTTTTCCTTAAAATCATACTTAGATGCAAATAAGCTCACCTTATCTCACACGACACTTGCATCCAAACCTTATTATCCCTTCTTAGTGCAACAATTTTATTACAATCTTAGAAAAGTCCCCAATCGACACGTCTTAACTACCATGATTATTGGGATTGAATATAGGATTTCACCCAAATTGTTGGCTGACGCTCTAGGTCTAGAGTCCAGGGGTACTCACATTTATTTAGACTATGCTCAAGGTGCTCTCCCCGGTACCGAAGTTGAGAAAATTGTCGATGAGTTGTATGTGATTCCACCGCCACGGGTAAACGGACGCTATAAACATAATGCATATCTTTTACATCCCGTACCCCGAATCCTTGCCCAAATTGTCTCATATAACCTCTATCAAAAATTTGGTCACCACGATGGGATTTCTAATATGGAGCTTATGTGCATCTATTGTATATTTAAGAAAATTTTGATGGATTGGCCACGTTTCATGATCTTGCATATGTGTCATCGGAGTGGGTCTTATCTTCCATACCCTATGTGAATCTCTCATTTGTTTGCTCATTGGAAGATAAATGTCGATGCATTTCCTTCATTGCTCTACAAGTTTCCTATTTGTAAGACCACTCTGTCCAAGATGAAGTCTTTCGCCATCCCTTCCACCACCTTCCTATGACGAGGGATCAGATGAGGAATCTGAAGAAGAAGAAGAAGAGACTGAAGATCCTAGGTGGATGCCTTGTCAGGCTCCTCGTGAATCAAGCTCCTAGTGGGGTGAGGGAGACAACGAGACTTGGTCTCAAGACAGTGGTCGACTTCCAGTTCTATTGATCTCCATCATTTTCAGCATCTGTCTGACCAAGTTGATGCTTTTGAAGCATCCACGTCTGCTTGTCTTGATGCAATTGAGGCTTCCTCCAAGCTAGATATGATAAACTCAAGTCGATCACTTTTGCCTCCTCTGCTCAGCTTAATCGCATAGAAGCCTCGCTTGATTCCATCTCATCATTTCTTCATGATCAAAGGCTTGGCTGATTTCGTGTGGTCTTTGTCTTGTGTTGCTTGTCATTTATTTTGAACTTTGTCTCGTGTCTTCTTGCTTTGAAAGTTGCTTAATGTTGTCTCTTTTGATTTGAACTCATTGTTGTATTTGATTTTAACTTTGTCATTTGGTTGTATGCTATGGATCTTATTTTGAATGCATGGTTATGTTTCCCATTATTGTTTCTTTTTGGCATATTTGCGCTTTCGTTATTCTACCTCATGATAAATCTTCGTTGATTATCAATTTTTTTCATGAGTATTATATTTTTAATTATGCCAAAGGGGGAGAAATAAATACATGCTTATAGATAAGGGCAGCATTAGAAAACACTTATTGATGATATATTTTGAAATTGAACATGTATTTAGATTGATAGGTTGTCAACATCAAAAAAGGGAAATTGTTGTCTTTTTGGCTAATAATTACTAATCCGTTTTGATGATTGACTAACATATAAATAAACACATGTATTCTCTTAATTTCATTGCTTTCATATATTGTATTCTCTAACATTTCAGGAACCAAGTTTGACTTAACACAAGAAAGGAAGAATGAAGAGTAGATAGGTTTACATTTCACGTATATAGGCTACAATGTGTCTTGGCACTTGAAATCGATGATTCATTGCATTGCATGACACTTAGGAAACCTATAGAAGTCTCATATTCAAATCCATTTATTTTAGACTTCAATAGGAAATCGTCAAATCACATTAAAATCCTTGTAACAGGATTTCTGTGCAGACTGGTCGACCGGTAGAACAATCTGGTTCGACCGGATTTCACAAGAGAGCCTCAGACAACCTTTTGTTCCTAAAACGATCGACCCAAATCTTATTTTCGTTTTACCGTCTCTATAACTGGTTTCCCAGTCTAAATTAGTCAACCGAAATTCCTATACCATTCCACCATTTCTCGTCTGTCCAACAATAAAACTGAGTTCATTCGATTCAAATCATCTAGCCTTTCATTTGTTGACACGTGTCCTGGTTAGTGTGTTAATCTGGTCGACCAAAACTTTAGTTTGTTCGACCGATTGCATTTCCGTATTTGTCTTAAATATGACCGTTAAACTTGTCGTATATACCAACGGTCATATACATATACTCACCTAACCCTCTTTTTAGATTTAGTCTTCCAGTCGACCGAACATCCTTTAACGGTCGGCCGATGTTTGAAATTTCCCAGTTCCATGTTTTACTTCTTTCCGGTCATACCCTTGAGTTATTCTGTTTGACCGATTGTCCCATGCTAAGTCTTGTCTAAAATCAAATACTCCAAACCGTCGACCGAAACTCTATTAACGGTCGACCGGTTCTTGATTCTTTTCCAGCTCCAGTCTTACTGGATGTTTCCGGCCGAACACTTGATCCATTTGATTCAACCGATCACTTAAGTTCTAGCCTAGTTGGTCCGACCGTCTGCATCTTTCCTCGACTAAAATATTTATTTTCACATACAAGTCGACCGATTAACCCGATCCGGTCGACCGTTAGTGTGCAGTTTTGTGTCCTGAGTTCACTGCTTTGTGTATTCTTTCGCAACTCTTTCCCAATTTAATCATATTTTAGAGCATATAAATAGAGTTGAGATCACACTTCTATGGTCACCAATCTTTCTCCAAGCTCAAATCTCACTACTATCCTCAAACTTACTCTAAACATCTTTTGCTCAAATCTTCTCACTTGAAATCACCATCTTTGATTGCATCATTCTTTTCAAGTGTTCAAGATTGGTTGCTGAAGTAAAGTCTTCAAGAGTTGTACTAAGCTTCCAGTTCTCTTCTCGGATTGTGAGAAGGTGGTCCAAGCTAGGCGAGGGTCTTCGCAAAGCTTGTGGTGTAAATGCGTAATGTCGGTCGGCAACGGAGATCAGATTAGTGGAGGACGCAAAGTTGCTCGTGTAAGAGCAATTCGTGAGAGAGGACTAGGATCCGATGGTTGGATCCAAACCGCTATACCTCCGATGTTGTGGTTTGCATTTATTTTCTTCACTTTAAATTGCTTTAGTTTTTAATTTGGCATAGTTTGTTAAGAAATCTTAATTAGTCTATTCACCCCCCTCTTTAGACTAATATTAGGGCCTAGTAGATCCTACAGTGGATTCCTCTAATGTTGGTCAGGCACTCCATGTACCAAATTTTGGTTCGTTGTGTGGCATCACAAAACAATAAATGGTTGAAGATGTCACAAATGAGGAGACAGACATACGCCTCAGGCTCTCCCAATAGCTTGACACTGACCATCTGACAAAGGAGCAGTTCTTCAAAAGGTCCTCCTCCTGAAGAAGGTTTGCGACGCCTCTTACAGCCATGTTGACTATCTTGCCACGCATGCTTAGGCCCAGAAATAGGGCAACGTGTTCTTATGTAAAGGGGACTATCCCAGACCTGACCCTCATCCCCCCTCCTTGGGGTCATACTAGTCAACGATCTAGTCCACAATGTCATTATCCACTGGGACATATTTAACGTTAGGAAGTGACCAAAGGGCCTCACCCCAAAATGGTCATATGTTCGTTTGTTATTTTTTCCAACTCCTGTTGTATCAGTTTCCAAGAGCATTTCCACGCCTGGAAGTAGTGGGTGGACGCTTAAGACAACAAAAACACTAGCTTAAGCAACCTCGCACATCAAAGAAAGGGAAAAACAACGGTTATGTAAACATACCTGATGCACCACCACTTGGGATGAGGAAGCAGGATGGAGAAATCCATTAGTCGAGGGAAGAAGGTGGAAGAAAAAATTCTTTGCCATTTTAGAGCGACAAAAGGAAACAAGGAATACGCCGGGAGGAGTTTTGAACGGTCGCTGAATTCTGAAAGGAAATTGGAAATATTAAGAAGATTTCTTTTGCTTTTTGATGTTTGAATTCCTACTTTCCTCGATTTGAGCGTCCGAATTAATTACTGCCATATTAAGGCATAAAGCATCAAACATTGTCGAGCGTCCATCAGAATCAATCGATGTTAACATGTAAGTGGACACAATAGGAGGGGGATTTTGTGGATGTTGAAATCACACAATTTGGTTTAAACCCGTTTTGAAGAATCCAAACTTAATATGAATATTGATCTACATGGAGCACTAATCAAACCGTTTAAGATAAGGCAAGTTAAGATTGTTCCATGTTTGGTAATAGCATCGAGCACTGTCGACCTTGGAGCACTCTCGATGACGGTCGAGCAAATATCGCTCCCTATTGAGTACAAGTCTAGAGCATATACAAACGAAATGAACCTCAAAAGAAAACACCCATTGAGCACTTTACGAGCACTAGTCGATCACTTGTTGGTGAACTCGATCGAGCAATAGTCTATTGCCATCGATCAACTAGAACAACAGAAAGAGGATAAGGACCTCAATGTTATATGATAACGTCAGTCGAGGAAAATATACCTTACATCGAACACTATCGAGTGCAACTTCAGAAAAGATTAAACCAATATCTCCATAGCCTAACTTTGCATCCCTTCCTATTGTGTCCACTTCCACCACGTGTACTGCATTTGCGCGATTTGACCACGACTTCCCCTAGAGATGGTAGACAGATTTATTTGTTTTATATTAACAGCAAGTGCACGACCGCGTTGAAGCGGTGGCAAATACGGGTCGATCCACAGGGAGGTGTGTCGACGTTTGGTTTGTGCGAAGGCGAGTGGGAAAGAAAGGAGAGAAAGATTTATTACACTAAACTATACTAATCTAAACTAGTAAACTAGAAAGGATGAAATGAAACCACAAAACAAACTAAACTAAGCAACTACTAAAGGAAGATAAAACTCAGGAATGGAAAACCCCTAAGGGGTGGAGTGTGTGTGTGCACATGAAATAAGTGTGGTGGTGAATGCATAAAAGAAGCTCAAGGTTAGTTAGTGTTTGCTAATGCATAAGAAGTACCTAATGGCAAGACCTATCATTTAAAACAATAACCTAGGTGATTAATATGAGCAATGCATACTTGTTATTAAGAACATAACGAGCATAGAGTGTACCTAACTATGGCAGAAACCATCAAGTAAAGTTCTTATTAGTTCAAGCAAGCATACAAATATCTCTCACAAACAATAATATCTAGCATTCATACCATGTACATAACATGTACACACATCTACTCCACCCCCCAAAGGGGTTGGAATTACTCACACATATTTAAACTAACATTTGTACTAAGGAAAGAAGACATGCTTAAACTAATTATAGAAAGACTAAACAAGAAGTTAACTAAAAGACATAAAACAAAACAAACATGCAAGCATATTAAAGGAAATTAAACTAAGCAAGAAACAACATACTAATGGAAAACAACTATTATTAACTCACTCAATTACAAGTAGCCTCTTTCTCCACCAGAGTTTTGCTTCAAGGCTTCACTCTTAGTAGAGAAGATGGCCACCAAGATAGGATATTGGGTACATGAGAGGAGGGAGAGTTCTATTTAGAGTCAAAGAAAAAGGTAATCCGGGACAATCCCCCGGTGTGGGACTAAACAAATACCAAAAATGGCCTAAACAAACTCTAATACACGCGCTCCAGAAATCTTAGCGGATCCGGAGAGATCCGGATCGCCAATTAGCGGTCCCAGACAGCCAACTGGTGGTCCATAAGCGTTGGATCTGGCTGGGATTTGTTGTGAGCTTTCCTGGATTTCTTTGTCGGTCTTTGATGCATATACTTCGTTTATTGGAGCTCCGATCCGAATCGAATTGCCAAAATACTCCCCATGAAGGTGTGGAGTTTTCTGTTTTGCTCTTTGGTCCTTCGGTCTTACGTTCAGGTCTTTCTCCCTTGCATCTTAGTCCTCGAATCTCTCAACTCAGTCCTTTTTCCTATCTTTTAGGTCCTTTCATGCCTCTTCTCATCAAACCTCTTTATTTCTGAAATTCAAACATAAAACTCGTCACATAGCATTGCTTAGGTGTAAGATAATGGATATAAGATAAAAATATAAGCATGAAATGATTTCAATCATAGACCTTTTCTCTTTATCCTTCCTACTTTTATCTCCTTTGGTTGACCAACTGTATTTCTTACAACAAGGACAATTCATGACCATATTTTTTATGTCATCAGGAGCAGTCCAATCGTCCTCGTTGCCACAAGGATAAATTATTTCTTTATATGACAACCTCCACGTCTCGTTCGCATAAAGTGGGAACACATTGTGTACATAATGACCCCATGATCAAGAGCTACAACAACCGCATGAACACAAGGTATTCTAATAATTTGAAACATGCCACAAGAACACTCATTTGTAATCAAATTAACCTCACCGTCGCCATCCTGACCTACCACATGATATTCAAACTGATTAAGCTTGTGGGCTTTCAAGAACCCTACTTTGTTAGCTATTCCAGTTATACCACGCTCCATGAGAGGTGACAATTTGGTTGTGCTCAACTCAACAGCTGCTCGTCAGTCAGAAAACCAAGTTTGGAGTGTGAACCGAATGTGCTCCACAAAAGTCGTGACTGGCCATGTCTGAGCCTCCTTGGTTTTGTTGTTCAGGCTTTCAGCGTAATTGCTTGTCATTACATTGTATCGATTCCCAGGAAAATAAGAAGAAGCCCACTTATTGAAACCAATGTCTTCAAGATAGGCTGCTAGGGGAGGCTCAATTTCTTTTATCGTGGCAAAGTGTTGGTAGAAATTTGACTACCAGAATACGTATGTCGCACACCACATTTTTTCATGACAGTAGTCCATCTTGAACTTTGTAACCACATTCATACAGATGTGATGATAGCAGGCATTGTGATGGGCATGTGGAAATACCATCTCCAAAGCATGAACAATGCTAGCATGCCTGATTGACATCATTTCATGCTTACATTTGTATCTTATAACCATTATCTTTCACCTAAACAATGCTACGTAATGAGTTTTATGTTTGAATTTCAGAAATCAATAGGTTTGAAGAGAAGAGGCATAAAAGGACCTAAAAGCAGGAAAAAAGGACTGAGTTGAGAGACTCGAGGACTAAGATGCAAGATCGAAGGACCTGAATGTAAGATCAAAGGACCAATGAGCAAACAAGAATACTCCACACCATCATGTGGAGTATTTTGGCAATTCTATTCAGGTCGGAGCTCCATCAAACGAGGAGATGGTGTACATGAGAGGAGGGAGAGTTCTATTTATAGCCATAGAAAAAGGTAATCCGGGACAATCCCCCGGTGTGGGACTAAACAAATACCAAAAATAGCCTAAACAAACTCTAATACACTCGCTCCAGAAGTCTTAGCGGATCCGGAGAGATCCGGACCGCCAATTGGCGGTCCACAAGCTTTGGATCTAATTGGGATTTGTTGTGGGCTTTCCTGGATTTCTTTTTCGGTCTATGATGCATATACTTCATTTATTGGAGCTCCGTCCCGAATCGAATTTCCAAAATACTCCCCATGATGGTGTGGAGTTTTCTGCTTTGCTCTTTGGTCCTTTGGTCTTACGTTCAGGTACTTCTCCCTTGCATCTTAGTCCTTGAGTCTCTCAACTCAGTCCTTTTTCCTATCTTTTAGGTCTTTTCATGCCTCTTCTCATCAAACCTCTTTATTTCTGAAATTCAAACATAAAACTCGTCACATACCTATTGCTTAGGTGTAAGATAATGAATATAAGATACAAATATAAGCATGAAATGATGCCAATCAAATACCCCACACCTATGTTTTTGCTAGTCCCGAGTAAAACAAAGAAAAAGAGAAGCAAACGAGAAACAAGAAATCCTAACTCACTTTCGTAGGAATCACGGTTGCACTTAACACGTGCAACAAGATGTTAAACCTCCCTTTTGCCAAGGAGGAGAAGTGTTGTCTCCTGAGGGTTTTCAGCGGATATACGCACAAAATCCGAACAAGATGCATTATTTAATCTAGACACTCGACTCATTGGACATATTTTGTCGATCATTGGACGCGGTAATCCTACGGGACGACCCTATATAGGTAATCAGTCCACACACCTAGCCTAATGAACCATTTGTGCAAGTTAAATAAGGAATTAAGTGAAAGACAAGGACAACCGCAACATCCTCAAGTGATACAAAGTGTAAAGTCCATTAAAGTTCTTATTTGCATTACCATTTTTTTTTCTTTTTTTTCTTTTCTCATTTTTTTGTTTTTCTTCTTTCTTTTTATTAGTTGGAGCTTCATTCTCTCAGGGTCAGGCTTCGTGCATCATTGCCCATGAGGACTTACACTATCATGTACACCTTTCCACAAATCTCCACACAGGGCAATCCCTACCACCCGTGTAACAGGAGTTCGGTCGGTGCATCCCAAGTCAGACGACTCGTAAGCACCAAGCACAGAGTCCCCTCAGACCTACTTTCCCGAGTGATAGGAGTCGTGCGAGAAGAGAGAACACCTACTCACTAAGTTCTTTTCTACACATGAATCAAAACCCCTACACTTAATGTCTCACAACAAGATTTCAAGGGTCCTTGACTACAACAAACTTCCTTAAGTTAACAGACACGAATTATTGACTCACTAGGTTTAGGGTGGACTTCTTTAAATGTTTGAGCACTGAAACCCTATGATTACTCACCCCCAAGGGAAAACTGGGGTGCATCCTAACGACTCGATAAATCCTAAGGCCACTGTACTAGATATCCTAATGCATCAAGTTCAAGACAATTTTGGGAGCTTTCTTTTTACTTTGCCTCTCAACGGTTTTGCACATGCTAAACACACAGAAAACCCACAAAACATTTTCTTTCGCAAACACATGAATATTTTGAAACAAATGTGAAAATTTTGAAGCACTAGGCAAGCAAAAGAAGACAAGTCACCCAAGGATCATGGCAAGCAGATATATCAATATTAAATGCAGCACACTAACATGACCCTAACAATGCATGCAAAAGAAAACAAAAATCAAAGGCAAAGACTCGACTATGTACATACGTAAAACACCCCCCACACTTACTTCATGCATTGTCATCAATGAATGTGAGCAAAATACCGCATGGATTTATGCATGAAAAAGGAGAGATCTCACCAACATGAAGTACAAAGGGACGTTCAAGGTGATGTTGATGGACACAAACCCGAATTTCCTCAAACCTGTGAGATGCTAAAAAAGGGATACCAATACGTGCAAGAAATGGGGCCCAAATACTTAAGGGTTGGAGCCCACAACAATCAATGCTCGCTCATGGAGTCTTTTATTACTCTTTTTTTTAACTTTATACAAACATGAAAGCTCAACCATTCATGTAGGAGCATGAAAGGTTGAGTGCGAGAGAGGTTCATGATGGAACATGACCTCGACTTCGGCTGGTGCCCCCTCCAAGTAGGGTTTGAGGCGTTGTCCATTAACTTTGAACACATTCCCTGGGTTCAAGATGTCAACTGCTCCATGAGGAAACACGGTTTGGACAATAAAAGGGCCAGACCATCGACTGCGGAGCTTACCTGCAAAGAGATGAAGCCAGGATTTGTAGAGCAACATCTTCTGCCCGGCCGAAAACACCTTTCACATAATCATGCGATCGTGAAAGAACTTGGCTCGGGACTTATGAATTTTGGTATTTTCATACGCATCATTGCATAGCTCTTCCAACTCCACAATGTCGAGTTTATGCTGCACCCCTGCTTGATCAAGATCCATATTCAGGTTCTTGATTGCCCAGAAAGCACGATGCTCAAGCTCGACGGGTAGGTGGAAAGTCTTGCCGTACACTACCTGATATGGGGACATACCCAAATTGGTCTTGTACGCGGTGCGGAAGGCCCACAACGCGTCATTCAACTTAGTTGACCAATCCTTCCTCGAGGAACTAACCGTCTTCTCAAGAATTTGCTTTAATTGACGGTTAGAGACTTCAACCTGCCCACTAGTTTGCAGATGACATGGGGTCGCAAGCTTGTGGGTGATCGAATATTTCCTCATAAGCGCTTCAAAGGAGCGATTACAGATGTGGGTACCCCTATCGCTGATTATGGTACGAGGAGTACCAAATCGTGCAAAAATGTCCCTTAAGAATTTGGTGACCACCTTGTTGTCATTGGTCTTTGTGGGTATAACCTCAACCCATTTAGACACATAGTCAACGACCACCAGAATGTAAACATTCCTGAACGAGTTCGGGAAGGGACCCATAAAGTCGATGCCCCACACATCGAAGATGTCGACAACAAGGACATTTTGCAAAGGCATCATGTCACGTCGACCAATCCTGCCAAGGCGGTGGCACCTACCACATTGCTTACAAAAGTCATAAGCATCTTTGAAAAGAGAAGGCCAGTAGATTCCACATTGGAGCACCTTGGTGGCAGTTTTCTTTGCTCCAAAGTGTCCTCCACATGCCTTAGAGTGGCAGAAATGGAGCACACTTTGGAACTCGTTATCTAGGACGCACCGCCTGAAAATTTGGTCAGAGTAGTATTTGAATAGGTATGGGCCGTCCTAGTGAAAGAATCTGACATACGATCTAAATTTGGTTTGGTCAGATTTTGACCAACCCACAGGAAGTTGCTCAGTCACGAGGTAGTTCACGATGTCGGCAAACCAAGGGTTATCTTTGATCATGAACAACTGCTCGTCAGGAAATTTATCATCAATAATTTGATCCTGTGAGTTGGTCGTCTCTAGACGAGACATGTGGTCTGCTACAACATTTTCGTACCATTTTTTGTCCCGAATCTCAAGATCGAATTCTTGTAACAACAAGATCCATCTCAAGAGTCGGGATTTTGCATCTTTCTTCTCCATGAGGTGCTTGATGGTTGTGTGATCAGAATAGATAATCACATGGGAGCCAATCAAGTACGACCGGAATTTCTCCAAAGCAAATATGATCGCTAAGAATTCCTTCTCTATCACAGTGTAGTTCAATTGGGCATCATTGAGTGTTATACTGGCATAGTAGATCACATGAGGCAATTTGTCCAATCGTTGCCCAAGCACTGCTCCCACAGCGAAGTCAGATGCATCACACATTAACTCAAAGGGTTCAGTCCACACCGGTGCCTTAATTATGGGAGCTTAAGTCAACTCGTTCTTCAAGGTCAAAAAGGCACGGTGGCAATCCGATGTGAACTCAAAAATGGCATCCTTAGCCAACAAGGCGGTGAGAGGTCGAGCAATTTTGCTAAAATTCCGAATGAACCGCCGATAGAATCCAGCATGCCCCAAAAAGGCATGGATATCCTTCACACTACGTGGTGATGGGAGATTAGAAATAATACCCACTTTGGCGGGATCAACCTCAATTCCCCTACTTGAGACCACATGTCCAAGTACAATCCCTCGCTTCACCATGAAGTGACATTTCTCCCAATTGAGAGCGAGGTTCTTCTCACGGCATCGCTTGAGGACAAGGCTCAAGTGACGAAGGCACTCATCAAAGGAAGCGCAAAATATGGAAAAGTCGTCCATGAAAATCTCAAGGAAACGCTCTACTATATCGGAGAAGATGCTGATCATACACCTTTGAAATGTTACCGGCGCATTACATAACCCAAAGGGCATGCGACGGTAGGCAAACGTGCCAAAGGGACAAGTAAATGTGGTTTTCTCTTGATCCTCGGGGGCGATGGGAATTTGGTTGTAACCGGAGTATCCATCAAGAAAACAATAATACTCATGTCCGGCCAACCTTTCCAACATCTGATCTATGAATCGCAACGGGAAATGATCTTTCCGCGTTGCCGCATTGAGCTTGCGATAATCAACACAAACTCGCCATCCAGTTTGCAGGCGTGTCGGGATAAGCTCGTTATGCTCATTCTCCACAACCGTCATGCCTGACTTCTTGGGAACCACATGGACAAGACGCACCCACGGACTATCAGAGATAGGATAGATTATGCCATGATCCAAGCACTTAAGAACCTCCTTTCAGACGACTTCTTTCAGTACAGGATTCAATCGTCGTTGTGGGTCCTTGCGGGGCCTAGAAGCCTCTTCCATGTGGATCCGATGTTGAACAATACCATGGCTAATTCCCTTGATATCCTTCAAGGACCACCCGATCGCCTCTTTGTTTTCAAAGAGTACTCTTTTGAGGGCAACCTCTTGATCTTGTGCAAGATCAGATGCAATAATGAGTGGCAAGGTCTCATTATCCCCTAAAAAGATGTACTTTAGGTGATTGGGGAGCAGTTTAACTCGACCAAAGGTGGGTCCTTGTCGGATTCAGAGTTACTTTCAAGTGGCTCATGGGCCACGGGGTAAGAGGAGCAAGTACCCAGATGTGCCTCCTCGTCCAGAGATACGCTGGTGGATTCCTCATGATCCTCTTCACTCGCAACCTGGTCATTAGGCACCTTAATAATATGTCGATGTGAGTCGAACATGCCTAATGACTCAGGCTCATCCGTGTCCTGGATGAAATTGGCTCCGACAGTTGTCATCGAAGAGCCCGGGTTGCTTACCAAGAGTAAAGATGTTGAAATCCGCCGTGAGGTTTCCAAAAGACAACCTCATCAAGCCATTGCGACAATTGATCAAAGCATTAGATGTCACAAGAAATGGCCTCCCAAGGATCACAAGAATTTGTCCTTGTGGGTTGGACACGGGTTCAGTATCCAAGATGATGAAATCAACTGGAAATACAAACTCACCCACTTTGATAAGGACATCCTCCACACTCCCACGTGGAATCTTGACGGATCTGTCAGCCAACTGGAGGGTTCTCCTTGTTGGTTTAATATCACCTATTCCAAGGTTGACATAGACAGAGTAAGGCAGGAGGTTCACAGATGCTCCCAAATCCAATACAACTTGAGAGATTGTCACATTCCTGATCATACAAGAGACAGTTGGACACCTGGGTCATTGTATTTGACTTGCATGGGTTGTGTCAATATTGAGCTCACATTGGCGGCCAAAAAGTCCTTTTTGGGAACATTTGTTTTTCTCTTAGTGGTGCAAAGGTCCTTGAGGAACTTTGCATACGGTGGCATTTGTTGAACAACGTCCAACAACGGGATGTTAACCTTTACTTACCTAAGTACCTCAACGATCTTGTCCCAATGCTCATCACGTTTTGTAGTCAACCTATGAGGGAATGGTGCCTTGGGGACATAACAATCACGAGGAGGAGTCTCAGAATTAGGTTCCTTGACAGACTCAAGACCATCCTCGGACGTCTCACCAACAGGGTTGGCTTCAGGCATTTCCACATTGTTGTCAACAACCCTTCCCGATCTCAAGGTATGGACAACATTGGCATATTGGGAAGGGTCACTTTCAACATTGTGTACATTCTGCCTAGCCTGAACAAGTTGACCCCTGGTATTTACCACAGGTTTACTAAGGGAACTGACCCTTCTCGCATTCATGGAACTGATAAGCCAACTGGCTAACTTGCATTTCCAAAGCTTTGACTGTACTTTGCATGCTCTGCATGAACGTTTGAAGGGTCGGATCACTAGAAGGGTCATTGGAGTCAACCCGCTGGGGTGGTGGAGTCTGGTTGGAATAACCCTTCCCGATGAGGCCTGACTAGGTTAGTAATTATGGTGCTGAGACCTTTGATGAGGGGGTTGGTAGGTCGCCGATGGGCGTGGAGGTTGATAAGGTGGAGGTTGAGGTTGAGCGTGTGAGCTCTGACCGTGACCCCCACTAGGCCCCCAAGAGAAGTTAGGATGGTTACGCCATCCCGGGTTGTAGGAGTGACTGTACGGGTCGTTACGGGACCTCTGTTGATACATTGCATTTGCATGCTCAGTATCCCTTGGAGCGTAAGCGCATTCCAAGTCATCATGGCCCGTAAGTCCACACCTACCACACCTGGGAGTACCGACCTGAGCTACAGGAGCTCGGTCCAACTCTAAACTCTCAATCCTATGCATGAGAGCAGCCAATTTCACCTCAGACACGATAGTTGACTCAACATGATATGATCCAGCCCGACCAGAAGACCTGGCGGCTGGTGGCTCTCTCCTGGTATCCCACTCGAAGGTACGTTCAGCCATTAACTCAAAAGTGTCTCATGCCTCATTGATGGATTTCATTTGGAAATCACCCTGACACATCGACTCCAACAATGTGCGGGTGTTGTAGTTGAGGCCCTCATAAACAATTTGGCACAACTGCCATAACTCAAGTCCATTATGAGGGCAATGCTAGAGAAGGTCCTTGAATCTCTCAAAGAAAGCATGAAAATATTTGGTCTCAGTCTGATACATTTGATGTATCTGGTGTCATATCTGTTGAGTTTTCCTTTGAGGGAAAAATCTCTTCAGAAATACGGTCACAAAGTCATCCCAAGACCGAATAGAGCTTGTCGGGAGGCTGTACATCCATTTCTTCGCATTATCCTTCAACGCAAAAGAAATCATCCTCAACTGGACTGAATCCTCGTCCAGCTGTTGAAGCTTGAACATGGAGCATACTTCCTCGAATTCACGTATAAAAATATACAGATCCTCCTTATTGGCAGTAAAGGTTGGAAGCATGCTCACATATTGAGGTTTCAGCTCATAGTTATTCCCGCGAGCAAGAGGGAGAACTATGCAAGAAGGCCGCGCGGCCCGAACAGGATGGGTCTGCTCCCACAGAGTCATCGGTCTATCCTGTCGAGCTAAAGGTGGTGGTGCACCAAGAATTCGATCCTGACCGAATCCCTCTTCCTCTCGAGTCAGAGGAGAAGGAGAAGGAGGTCTATATGCGCTGGGAGCGGACCGAGGTAATCCATGTATGGAACCCAGTCTCCCCCGTCCCTACGAGATGACTCGGCCTCATGCTCTAAAGGAGCACCAGGCGGAGATGGCCGATCACCTAGACCGTCTATCTCAAAAAAATACACCCTCTCAAGTCGAGCGCTCTCACCAGAATGAGCCCAACCTCGCATAAAATGCTCGACGAAACTCTAAAAAACACACAACAGAAGGTCTACTCAGAGGAGGAGACTACTCGTAGAGAATAGATGTGGAGAGGACTCAGATGAGGACGGAAGAATGCTTAGATCTAGCGTGGGTAATGGGATCAGGTAGAAGCCAAACTACCAAGCACGACTCAATCAGCTTAAGGCTATGGGTCCTTAGGCTAGACGACACCTAACTTCGAGGTCACTAGCCTCGACATGCCTCACCTCCCTACAACGAGGACCACAATGCCCAGCAAGTGATACAAGATCGGGAGATCCAGTACGTCCTACTATCGACAAGGTAGGAAACACCGATCAGGCCATGACGGTCTCAACTAGATTACTCTCCTAGAGCGTCCGTAATCCTTAGGGCCAATGTCTACTTGCTTTTAGAATTAAGGCTTTGATTAAGAGTGATTTTTGGGGCCAAGGAAAGGGTGATGAAATCCCCCACCTCAACAAACAACTCTCGAGTCGATCACTCTCACCACCACGAGGCTAAGCTCGCAAAAAGTTCTTGACTTGACCCTAAAACGCTAACAGAGAGTGTAAAGGGGAGGAGACTATAACGTAGAAGAAGGTTAGAAGAAGATGACTCAGAGGACAAGGGAAGAATCCCTAAATCTAACGTGGGTAAAGGGTGAAGGTAGAAGCCTAACTAGCAAGCACGTCTCAAACAATGTA
Source organism: Triglochin maritima (assembly GCA_963682175.1). Lineage (NCBI taxonomy): Eukaryota > Viridiplantae > Streptophyta > Magnoliopsida > Alismatales > Juncaginaceae > Triglochin > Triglochin maritima. The sequence continues at coordinate 34,046,536 of OY821773.1, read as the reverse complement.
AGGTCATGGGTCCTTAGGCTAGACGACGCCTAACTTCGAGGTCACTAGCCTCGACACGCCTCACCTCCCTTCAACGAAGACCACAATGCCCAACAAGTGATACCAGATCCGGAGATCCAGTACCTCCTACTATCGACAAGGTAGGCAACACCGATCAGGCCATGACAGTCTCAACTAGATTACTCTCCTAGTGCGTCTGAAATCCTAGGGCCAATGTCTACTTGCTTTTAGTTAAGGCTTGATTAAGAGCGATTTTTAGGATGAAGGAAAGGGTGATGAAATCCCCCACCTTATCTTTTACGGGACAACCCCTCCTTAATAGCATTTTGATCCTAGATCTAGCAATCAACGCTCCAATCAAACGCTCAACTCACTCTTGTCCTGATAGAACTCCTACTAACTAATGCATGGGCATACAAGATGCATGAATGAGTGTAGGAAATGCGTACCTCACACCAACGCTCAACAACTAAAAATGAAGCTAAAATCAAAGACAACTACGTGCCTAAGTCAAGTACATGATGTGTGACCTAAACAAGTAGGAATGTCTAGTATTTTGCTTTAGATTTTAAGGCCAAGTTGATTAATGGGGGAGTGATTAATGATCTAGGAGCAAAGTATAGGTCACAGCAAGCCAAATTGTGCTCCTAGAAAACTAATTTGAAGCAAACAACTACTAGAAGAAAACTGAGAGCAAGCAAAGCTCACCAGGCCGCCAATTGGCGGTCCCAGACCGCTGATTGGCAATCCCTGTTGAAAATTTTGTGCTCCAACTCGTCTAGTAGCCTCCCCTTGATCCAAAGGTTCCTTGAAACAAACCAAAACTAAAAACAAAAATTAAAACCACTCGAATCATCCAAACCAAAGTCTGGACAGAGCACCTCCCCGGCAACGACGCCAAAAACTTGATTGATTCATTTTATATTAACCGCAAGTGCACGACCGCGTTGAAGAGGTGGAAAATATGGCTCGATCCACTGGGAGGTGTGTCGACTTTTGGTTAGTGCGAAGGTGAGTGGGAAAGAAAGGAGAGAAAGATTGATTACACTAAACTACAGTAATCTAAACTAGTAAACTAGAAAGGATGAAATGAAACCACAAAACAAACTAAACTAAGCAACTACTAAAAGAAGATAAAACTCAGGAATGGAAATCCTAAGGGGTGGAGTGTGTTTGTGCACATGAAATAAGTGTGGTGGTGAATGCATACAAGAAGCTCAAGGTTAGTTAGTGTTTGTTAATGCATAAGAAGTACCTAATGGCAAGATCTATCATTTACAACACTAACCTAAGTGATTAATATGAGCAATGCAAGGTTGTTATTAAGAACATAACGAGCATTGAGTGTACCTAACTATGGCAGAAACCATCAAGTAAAGTTCTTATTAATTCAAGCAAGCATACTAATATCTCTCGCAAACAATAATATCTAACATTCATACCATGTACATAACATGTACACACATCTACTTCACCCCCCCCCAAAGGGGATGGAACTACTCACACATATTTAAACTAACATTTATACTAAGGAAAGAAGAGATGCTTAAACTAATTATAGAAAGACTAAACAAGAAGTTAACTAAAAGACATAAAAAAACAAACATGCAAGCAAATTAAAGGAAATTAAACTAAGCAAGAAACAACATACTAATGGAAAACGCCTATTATTAACTCACTCAATTACAAGTAGCTTCTTTCTCCACCAGAGTTTTTCTTCAAGGCTTCACTCTTAGTAGAGAAGATGGCCACCAAGATAGGATATTGGGTACATGAGAGGAGGGAGAGTTCTATTTATAGTCAAAGAAAAAGGTAATCCGGGACAATCCCACCGTGTGGGACTAAACAAATACCAAAAATAGCCTAAACAAACTCTAACACACGCACTCCAGAAGTCTTAACGGATCCGGAGAGATCTGAACCGCCAATTAGCGGTCCCAGACCGCCAATTGGTGGTCCATAAGCTTTGGATCTGGCTGGGATTTGTTGTGGGCTTTCCTGGATTTCTTTGTCGGTCTTTGATGCATATACTTCATTTATTGGAGCTCCGACCCGAATCGAATTGCCAAAATACTCCCCATGATGGTTTGGAGTTTTCTGTTTTGCTCTTTGGTCATTCGGTCTTATGTTCAGGTCCTTCTCCCTTGCATCTTATTCCTCGAGTCTCTCAAGTCAGTCCTTTTTCCTATCTTTTAGGTCCTTTCATGCCTCTTCTCATCAAACCTCTTTATTTCTGAAATTCAAACATAAAACTCGTCGCATAGCATTGCTTAGGTGTAAGATAATGAATATAAGATAAAAATATAAGCATGTAATGATGTCAATCATAGAGCTTTTCTCTTTATCCTTCCTACTTTTATCTCCTTTGGTTGACCAACTGGATTTCTTTCAACAAGGACATTCACGACCATATTTTTTATGTCATCGGGAGCAGTCCAATCATCCTCGTTGCCACAAGGATAAATTGTTTCTTTATATGTCGACCTCCACGTCTCGTTCGCAAAAGTGGGGAACACATTGTGTACATATTGACCCCATGATCAAGAGCTGCAACAACCGCATGAACACAAGGTATTCTAATAATTTGAAACATGCCACAAGAACACTCATTTGTCATCAAATTAACCTCACCGTCGCCATCCTGACCTACCACATGATATTCAAATTGATTAAGTTTGTGGGGTTTCAAGAACCGTACTTTGTTAGCTATTCCAGTTATACCACGCTCCATGAGAGGTGACAATTTGGTTGTGCTCACCTCGACAGCTGCTCGTGAGTCAGAAAACCAGGTTTGGAGTGTGAACCGAATGTACTCCACAAAAGTCGTGACTGGCCATGTCTGAGCCTCCTTGGTTTTGTTGTTCAGGCTTTCAGCGTAATTGCTTGTCATTACATTGTATCGATTCCCAGGAAAATAAGAACAAGCCTACTTATCGAAACCAATGTCTTCAAGATAGGCTGCTATAGGAGGCTCAATTTCTTTTATCGTGGCAAAGTGTTGGTAGAAATTTGACTACCGGAATACGTATGTCGCACCCCACATTTTTTCATGACGGTGGTCTGTCTTGAACTTTGTAACCACATTCATACAGATGTGATGATAGCATGCATTGTGATGGGCATCTGGAAATACCATCTCAAAAGCATGAACAATGCTAGCTTGCCTGATTGACATCATTTCATGCTTACATTTGTATCTTATATCCATTATCTTTCACCTAAACAATGCTACGTAATGAGTTTTATGTTTTAATCTCAGAAATCAATAGGTTTGAAGAGAAGAGGCATAAAAGGACCTAAAAACAGGAAAAAAGGACTGAGTTGAGAGACTCGAGGACTAAGATGCAAGATCGAAGGACCTGAATGTAAGATCGAAGGTCCAATGAGCAAACAAGAATACTCCACAACATCATGGGGAGTATTTTGGCAATACTATTCGGGTCGGAGTTCCAGCAAGCGAAGTAGATGCATCAAAGAAAAACAAACGCATTGATTGATTCGTTTTATTTTAAATCGCAAGTGCACGGCCGCGTTGAAGCGGTGGCAAATGCAGGTCAATCCACAGGGACGTGTGTAGAGTTTTGGTTTGTGCGAAGGCGAGTGGGAAAGAAAGGAGAGAAAGATTGATTACACTAAACTACACTAATCTAAACTAGGAAACTAGAAAGCATGAAATGAAATGACAAAACAAACTAAACTAAGCAACTAATGAAAGGAGATAACACTCAGGAATGGAAAACCCCTAAGGGGTGGAGTGTGTGTGTGCACATGAAATAAGTGTGTTGAATGCATACAACAAGCTCAAGTGTGGTTAGTATTTATTAATGCATAAGAAGTACCTCATGGCATGACCGATCATTTACAACACTAACCTAGGTGATCAATATGAGCAATGCAAGGTTGTTATTAAGAACATAATGAGTATGGAGTGTACCTAACTATGACACAAACCATCAAGTAAAGTTCTTATTAATTCAAGCAAGCATACTAATATCTCTCACAGACAATAATATCTAGCATTCATACCACCTACATAACATGTACATACATCTACTCCACCCCAAAGGGGATGGAAGTACTCACTAATCATTACACTACCTACATTAACAAAATGAAACATTACACTGAAATGAAATTAACCTAAGAAAGACAGAAATATTAACGAAGCTTAAAAGGAAAGGAAAACTAAATAAGCATGCACAAATTAAAAGACAAGATTAAAAGAAACTACAACAATTATTTTATTAACAATGACTCACATTGAACGTAGCAATCTTCTCCACCTTGAATTTTGCTTCAAGGCTTACTCCTTAGTAGAGAGAATACCACCAAGCAATGGGTGATTACAATAGAAGGTGAAGAGTTCTATTTATAGCCATAGAAAAAGGTAATCCGGGACAATCACCCGATGTGGGACTAAACAAATACCAAAAATATAATAAACACACTATAATACACATGCCCACCAAAGATTAGCGGATCCGGAGCCAAACAGATCGCCAATTGGCGGTCTATTGGTTCTGGATCGGGCTCATTTTTGTTGTGGGCTTGTCTTAATGTATTTGTTGGTCTTGGATGCATCTACTTCGCTTGTTGGAGCTCCGACTCGGATAGAATTGCCAAAATACTCCCTATGATGGTGTGGAGTTTTCTGTTTTGCTCTTTGGTCCTTCAGTCTTATGTGCAGGTCCTTCTCCCTTGCATCATAGTCCCCAGGTCTCACAATTAAGTCATTTTTCCCTGCTTTTGGGTCCTTTCATGCTTCATCTTTTCAAACATATTTATTACTGAAATTTAAACATAAAACTCATCACGTAGCATTGCTTAGGTGTAAGATAATGTATATAAGATACAAATATAAGCATGAAATGATGTCAATCAAATACCCCCACACCTAAGTTTTTGCTAGTCCCGAGCAAAACAAAGAAAGAGAAAAGGAAACGAGAAACAAGAAATCCTAACTCACTTTCGTAGGAATCACGGTTGCATTTAGCACATGCAACAAGCCATTAAACCTCCTTGTTGCCAAGGAGGAGGAGTGTTGTCTCCTGAGGGTTTTCAGCGGATATACCCACAAAATCTGAACAAGATGTATTATTCAATCAAGACACTCGACTCGTTGGACATATTTTGTCGATCATGGGATGCGGTAATCCTACGGGCCGACTCTATATAGGTGATCAGTCCACACACCTAGCCTAATGAACCATTCGTGCAAGTTAAATAAGGAATTAAGTGAAAGACATGGACAACCTCAACATCCTCAAGTGATACAAAATGTAAGGTCCGTTAAGGTTCTTATTTGCATTACCATTTTTTTTTCTTTTTGTTTCTTTTCATAATTTTTTTCTTCTTTTTATTAGTTGGAGCTTCATTCTCCCAGGGTCAGGTTTCGTGCATCATTGCCCATGAGGACTTACACTATCACGTACACATTTCCCCAAATCTCCACATAGGGCAATCCCTACCACCCGTGTAACGAGAGTTTGGTCGGCGCATCCCAAGTCAGATGACTCGAAAGCACCAGGCACAAAGTCCCTCAGACCTATTTTCCCGAGTGATAGGAGCCGTGCGAGAAGAGAGAACACCTACTCACTTATTACTTATCTACACGTGAACCAAAACCCCTACACTTAATGTCTCACAAGAAGATTTAAAGGGTCATTGACTACAACAAACTTCCTTATATTAACAGACACTAATTATTGACTCACTAGGTTCAGGGTGGACTTCTTTAAATGTATGAGCACTGAAACCCTATGATTACTCACCCCCGAAGGAAAACTGGGGTGCATCCTAACGACTAGATAAATACTAAAGCCACAGTACTACATATCTTAATGCAACAAGTTGAAGACAATTTTGGGAGCTTTGTTTTTACTTTGCCTCTCAATGGTTTTGCACATGCTAAACACACAGAAAACCCACAAAACATTTTCTTTCGCACACATATGAAGATTTTGAAAGAAATGTGAATTTTTTTAAGCACTAGGCATGCAAAAGAAGACAAGTCACCCAATGCCCATGGCAAACAGATATATCGATATTAAATGCAGCACAATAGCATGACCCTAATAATGCACACAAAAGAAGACAAAAAATCAAAGGAAAAGACTCGACTATGTACACACGTAAAACACCCCTCACACCTACTTCATGCATTGTCCTCAATGAATGCCAGCAAGATACTACATGGATCTATGCATGAAAAAGGAGAGATCTCACCAACATGAAGTACAAAGGGAAGTTCAAGGTCATGTTGATGGACATAACCCAAATTCCCCTCAAAACCTGTGAGATACTTAAAAAGGTAGACAAAATACGTGAAAGAAAGGGGGCCCAAATATTCAAGGGTTGGAGCCCACAACTATCAATGCTCGCTCATGGAGTCTTTTATTATACATTTTTCCTTATTTTTTAATATAACTATGTACAAACATAAGTTATCATCTTCATTTGTCAAACGACATGAAATGGGAACCTCAAAAGTGGGTCAATGCACTTGGAAAGGGAACATGACACCACGCGGGGCCAAAATACTCATGTTTGGGCCCCCCTCACAAAGAGCACAAGATGAAAGGAGAGGTTCATGAATTGGACGCAAAGGTGTCTCATTCAAAAGATCAGATTAAAAGAGCTTGAACCTCTCAGGAGTTTGGGAAATCAGGGGCAACGGAAGAAGTGTTTCTCCCGTTCCGGTGCTGAAGTTATGATCGTCAATCCAAACTCTCCAACCGACAGGCTGGTGGGTCGGAACGAGGTCAAGAACCTCGTTAGGCATGTCCGACTCACCAGGCGAACAAAAGTGGGTGCCATACCCAAGGTATCCTCTAAGAAACTCCTAATACCCTCATTGGCAATGTAGTTGTTTGATGTTCCATCATTTCCAAGATGATCAGGAACAATAGTGAGAGGCAAACTCTCATCAGGTTGTGGGAGATTGAGGGTACTAGGGAGCTCTTGCTCCACAAGAGGCGAGTCCTTAAGAGGCACAACATGAAGATCATGTGGCTCAAGGGCCACGGGACAAAAAGATAAGGCACAATCCTGTGCCTACTCATAATGAAGTTGGTTCATGTTTTTCTCAATTGGAATTGAATCGTCCACAAAGTGATCGTGAATTGAAACCCTAAGTCCCTCAGATTGACTAGGAGTTTGACTTTGAAAGATTGTGCTTTGAATTTGTGGATGTGGTGGTGGTTCGATATCAAAAGATGAATCCTCATGTTTACAAGAAAAGTTACTCTCCTCACGTTCACGTAATTGTTGCGACATTTGACTCACTTGCAGTGCCATATTTTGTATGGGCTGTTGAGTGGTTTCCATGAATGTAAGGAAAGTTTGTTTCAAGGAATCAGGTATGCGGTCAACAATGAGGTCCAAGTCAGAGCTTGGGAATTTTTGGGGTTGGGTGTTGATGGGCTGAGAATGAGTCCAATGATTTGAAGTGTGGTGTTGGTAGAATTCTGGGTAGTCGGGAGGAGGATACTGAGGTGAAAATGAAGTATAAGAATTTGGATATGAATTGTCTCCCCATGAATCCATCCCTCTCAGGTTGTACGCGGATGCGTAATGGTGATATTGAGCATCTTGGGAAAAGGTATGTCATACTCAGGCTCTGGGGGAACATAAGGGCATTCCCCGATAACATGACCACTCAACCTACAAGAGTCGCACGACACGGCTACTGGAGCCACCGGTGCGCTCATATCGTCTACCGCACGCATGAAAGAGGCCAAAGTTTGTTGTAATGTCTCAGTTTGTTGACCAGCATATCATCCGACATAACTAGATGGAGATCTAGAAGTCGGTGACTCTCTCATATACCCCCTATATGAAGTTTGCTCAGTCACACAATGAAGATTATCCCAACCATACACGGTGTTCATCTGAGCCACCCCAGGTTGCATGAGTCCAGAATACCAGGAAGAATTGTCCTGGTCCCAACAATGATATGGATGGTCGCCCATGTAACCATCCATCTCAACAAACAACTCTCGAGTCGATCACTCTCACCACCACGAGGCTAAGCTCGCAAAAAGTTCTTGACTCGACCCTAAAACGCTAACAGAGTGTGTAAAGGGGAGGAGACTATAACGTAGAAGAAGGTTAGAAGAAGATGACTCAGAGGACAAGGGAAGAATCCCTAAATCTAACGTGGGTAAAGGGTGAAGGTAGAAGCCTAACTAGCAAGCACGTCTCAAACAATGTAAGGCCATGGGTCCTTAGGCTAGACGACGCCTAACTTCGAGGTCACTAGCCTCGACACGCCTCACCTCCCTTCAACGAAGACCACAATGCCCAACAAGTGATACCAGATCCGGAGATCCAGTACCTCCTACTATCGACAAGGTAGGCAACGCCGATCAGGCCATGACAGTCTCAACTAGATTACTCTCCTAGTGCGTCTGAAATCCTAGGGCCAATGTCTACTTGCTTTTAGTTAAGGCTTGATTAAGAGTGATTTTTAGGGTGAAGGAAAGGGTGATGAAATCCCCCACCTTATCTTTTACGGGACAACCCCTCCTTAATAGCATTTTGATCCTAGATCTAGCAATCAATCGCTCCAATCAAAATGCTCAACTCACTCTTGTCCTGATGCAATTCCTACTAACTAATGCATGTGCATACAAGATGCATGAATGAGTGTAGGAAATGCGCACCTCATGCCAGCGCTCAACAACTGAAGATAAAGCTAAAGGAAAAGACGCCTATATGCCTAAGTCATATTCATGATGCGTGACCTAAACAAATAAGAAGGTCTACTCTTTTGCTTTGGATTTTAAGGCCAAGTTTATTAATGGGGATTGGTTTAATGATCTGGGAGCAAACTAGAAGTCACAGCATGCAAAATAGTGCTCCCAGATGACTAAAATGAAAGAACCAACTACCAGAAGAAAATTGAGAGCAAGACACGCTCACCAGGCCGCCAATTGGCGGTCTCAGACCGTTGATTGGCGGTCCCCGTTGATGCTTAGGTGCTCCAACTCCTCCAGTAGCCTCCCCGTGAGCTCTAGGATCCCTGAAACTAAGAAAAACTGGAAAAAAAAAATTAAAAACCACTTGAATCGTCCAAACCAAGGTCTGGATAGAGTACCTCCCCGACAACGGTGCCAAAAACTTGATTGATTCATTTAATATTAAACCGCAAGTGCACGGCCGCGTTGAAGCGGTGGCAAATATGGGTCGATCAACAGGGAGGTGTCTCGACTTTTGGTTTGTGCGAAGTTGAGTGGGAAAGAAATGGGAGAACGATTGATTACACTAAACTACACTAATATAAACAAGGAAATTAGAAAGCATGAAATAAAATGACAAAACAAACTAAACTAAGCAACTAATGAAAGGAGATAAAACTCAGGAATGGAAAACCCCTAAAAGGTGGAGTGTGTGTGCACATGAAATAAGTGTGGTGAATGCATACAATAAGCTGAAGTGTGGTTAGTGTTTATTAATGCATAAGAAGTACCTAATGGCAAGACCTATCATTTACTACACTAACCTAGGTGATCAATATGAGCAATGCAAGGTTGTTATGAAGAACATAACGAGCATAGAGTGTACCTAACTATGGCAGAAACCATCAAGTAAAGTTCTTATTAATTCAAGCAAGCATACTAATATCTCTCACAAACAACAATATCAAGCATTCAAACCACCTACATAACATGTACATACATCTATTCCACCCCGAAGGGGATGGAATTACTCACTAATCATTACACTACCTACATTAACAAAATGAAAACATTATACTGAAATGAAATTAACCTAAGAAATCAAGAAATATTAAAGAAGCTTAAAAGGAAAGGAAAGACTAAACAAGCATGCACAAATTAAAAGACAAGATTAAAAGAAACTACAACAATTATTTTATTAACAATGACTCACATTAAAGGTAGCATTCTTCTCCACCTTGAGTTTTGCTTCAAGGCTTACTCAGTAGAGAGAATGCCACCAAGCAATGAGTGATTACAATAGAAGGTGAAGAGTTCTATTTATAGCCATAGAAAAAGGTAATCCAGGACAATCCCCCGATATGAGACTAAACAAATACCAGAAATAGAATAAACACACTATAATACACATGCCCGCCAATGATTAGCGGATCTGGAGCCAAACAGACCGCCAATTGGCGGTCTATTGGTTCTGGATCGGGCTCATTTTTGTTGTGGCTTGTCTTGATGTATTTGTTGGTCTTGGATGCATCTACGTCGCAGTTCCGACCCGAATAGAATTACCAAAATACTCCCCATGATGGTGTGGAGTTTTCTGTTTTGCTCTTTGGTCCTTCGGTCTTATGTTCAGGTCCTTCTCCCTTGCATCTTAGTCCCTAGGTCTCACAATTAAGTCCTTTGTCCCTGCTTTTGGGTCCTTTCATGCTTCATCTCTTCAAACCTATTTATTTCTGAAATTCAAACATAAAACTCGTCACGTAGCATTGCTTAGGTGTAAGATAATGGATATAAGATACAAATATAACCACGAAATGATGTCAATCAGGCATCCAGAAAAACCCAAAAGAAAGCCCAGCGCGATCCAAACCCTGTAGACCGCCAATTCGCGGTCTGGGACTGCTGATTGGCGGTCCGGGCTTGTCTGGATCCGCTAAGATTTCTGTGGGAGCGTGTATTAGAGTGTATTTAGTCTATTTCTGGTATATGTGTAGTCCCATATCGAGGGATTGTCCCGGATTACCTTTTTCTATGGCTATAAATAGAACTCTTCACCTTCTATTGTAATCACTCCATGCTTAGTGGCCATTCTCTCCACTTGAAGTGAAAGCCTTAAAGGAAGAAACTGAAGTGGGGAGATGCTACTGGTATTGTGAGTCTGAAATCAATAAAGTTTTCTTTGTTTTTTGCTTCTTTTATAGTTTTTGCATGCTTAGCTTAATTGTCTTTTATTAAATCTAGCTTAGTTAATATGTTTTCTTATCTTAGTGTAATAGTTAGTTTAATGTTTAGTGAGTAAAACCACTTCCCTTTTGGGGGTGGAGATGATACTTATATATGCAATTACGAATGGAAGAATGCTTTATTTTGAAATGTGTTGATTAATATGAATGTATGCTTGCTTGTTAGAATAGAATACTTCACTTGATGGGTTTCGCCACAAATCTTAAGACACCTCCCATGCTTGTTTAGTTTCTGAATGACCAGCTTGTGTTTTTGAATGTTAATCAAATAGGTTAGTAATTGAATTGATGGGTTTTGCCATGATAAGTAGACACCTTCTATACATGAAAACTCTACCACCACTTGTGCTCATTGGAATGCATTCTTACCTTCTTATTGTATATGTGTAATCACTCCATCCCCTAGGGGTCTTTCTCTTCCTGATTCCAGCTTAGTGTTAAGTTCCTTTAGTTTTGTCGAAGTAATCATTAGTCTATTTCCTTTGCATTTTTTTCTTAGCAGCTTAGTGTAGCATAGATTAGCATAAACAAAAGTCTTCCCCCTTTCTGTTGCCACTTGATTTCTAAAAAACCCAGAGTGTTCTCTCCTCCCCATGGATCGACCCGTATTTGCCACATCTTCACTGACGCCGTGCACTTGCGGTAGTTTAAAAGATTAAACAAGTTTTTGGCGCCATTGCAGGGGAGGTGTCAGTTCAGACTCTGGTTTGGACGATTCAGGTGAATTTAATTTTTGTGTTGTAGTTTTTTTTCTTGCAAGCGACTCACACGTGGAAGGGAAAGCATCTGGTGAAGTTTGGAGGCGATCTGAGATGCTCAGACCGCCAATCAGCGGCCTGAGACAGCCAACTGGCGGTCTGGTAATATCATTTCACCTCTTTATTTCTTTGGAGTGTTTCCATAACTGATGTAGGAATCTGGGACTCAATTTTGCATGTTCTGGCTATTAGATTGCTCCCAGATTAATAATCAATGTCCCTTTAAGCAACTTGGACCCTAAAACCCAAAGCAAAAGATTAGGCATTCTTTCTTGTTTAGGTCATGCATCATGTACTCGACTGAGACACGTAGATTGTCTTTTATTTCAGCTCTACTTTCAGTTGCTGAGTGCTGGTATGAGGTACGTATTTCCTACTCTCATTCATGCATTTTGTATGAACATGTATTAGTTAGTATGAAGTGCATAGCAACAAGTGCGAGTTGAGCGTTTGTTTGGAGAGTTGATTGCTAGATTAAGACTCCAAAACGCTACTAAAGAGGGATTGTCCAATATAACATAAGGTGGGGGATTTGATCACCCTTTACTTCACCCCAAAAACCACACTAATCAAGTGCCTAATTTTAAAATCAAGTAGACATTGGCCCTAAGGGTTTCGGGCACATTAGGAGAGTGATCCGGTCCCGACCGTCATGGGATGATCGGCGTCACCCACTCTGTTGATAGTAGGAGAGACGAGATCTCCGGATCTTGACTCACTTGCTGGGCTTTGTGGTCCTCGTCGTAGGGAGGTGAGGCAGGTTGAGGCTGTGTGACCTCGCAGTTAGGCATCGTCTAGCCGTAAGGACCTATAGCGACCTTAGGATTGTTTGAGCCTTGTTTGCTTGTGTGCTTCTACCTGTACACACCCTCCGTAGCATAATGACTTCTTCCCTTCTCTTGTGAGTCATTCTCTCTCTTCTGTGTCCTCCCGTCTTCTCCTCTACGCACATTCTTTATTTTGAAAAAGAAAAAAAAGAAGTTTTGGTTTGTGTGTGTGCACCTTTGTGCATGCTTGTGTAGGCACGAGACAAGAGGGGCCGTTTGACGAGGTGTGTCGTCAATCCTGCCTCGGTAGTTGATTTCTCGATGCCTTCATCTTCTCGTGTCGCACACAGTCCAGGTTCAATGGCAGCTCATTACCGCGAGGAGGAGCAGTTTGCTGGACCCACCAGTCCCACCTGCTCCACCTGTTCGTCCTGTTATGGCTCCCCTACCTCTCCGTGATCGATGCTACCCGAGCTGTACTGCTCTACCTCTTGCATCGTATTGCCAGAGGCGAATGGGAACTACTTTGAGGTTAAGCCTCAGTTTATTTCCACGCTCCCTTACTTCACTGGGAATGGTGACCCCTATATCTTTCTCAGGGAATTTGAGGAGGTTTGTGCTATATTCAAGCTGCAACAACTTAGCACAGACTCCATCCATCTTAGGCTAGTCCTTTTTGCACTAAAGGATGATGTCAAGAATTGATTGTACAGAAACCATGTGAATGCCTTTAGGACTTGGGATGAATTTCAATATGCATTCCCCAAGAAGTACTTTCCAAATCATCAGACTCAAAAATTGAGGAACGAAATCAATTCATTCTATCAACTTGAGACCGAAGCATTACATGCATATTTAAAGAGGTTCAAGGTGCTACTATCCTTATGCCCTCATCATGGCATCGAGTTGTGGCACCTTTGTCAGATTGTCTTCGAGGGTCTTCACATCCCGTCCTGAACGCTCCTTGAGTCCATGTGTCAAGGAGAGTTGTTAGGAAATGATGAAATGGAGGCATGGGCTTCCCTAGAAGACCTAACTGAGAAAACCATGCAGTGGGAGAGTGTGAGGGAACCCCCAGCATCATCTAGCATAGGCGCGAGGATCGCAAATTCAAACTCGACTAGATCGGGTGCCGCATTTGCAGTCTATACCACTACAACCACCGAGGCGCGCATGGCGGCCTTAATGCACCGTATGGATTCGATTGAGCTCCAAAACCAACAAGGACACCTCACATGTCCACATCTGGTCCATTTCCCTGTCATTCATGAGGTAGGATAGGCCATGTAGGAAGCGAGTGTGCGTCCATTCTTCCTGAGGTGGAACGTGTCAACACCATCTATGATTGGGCTAGGAATGACCCATACACATCATCTTATAATCCCGGATGGAGGAACCAGCCCAAATTTTCATGGAACCAAAATAATGTCCCGGGTGGTTCTTCAAACTCCTCTCGACTACCTAACCAACCAGATCAAGCTCCCATGCACGCACAATCTTATCAGCCACCCCAAGCTCAAATCACCAATCAATCGAGTTTCCCAAATTCCAACAATATTGAAACCCAATTCAATTCACTTGAGACCTTGACTCGTGGACTTGAAAACTCAATGAAATTTTTTATGTCAACCACAAGTCAGGTTCTAACTTCAAATCAGCGGACCATCAAATCTCTAGAGATTTAAATGGGTCAATTGGCTCAGTCTGTACAGGAAAGAGATAGAGTGACTCTCCCTAGCCAGCCCGAGGCTAGTCCCTGCATGTACCAGCAACAACACATACAAAATGAAAATGTGGTACCTCGGGGGCGGCAAGTGAACCATGTGGAGGGATCTGTTCACCATGTCAATGCCATTGTAACCTTAAGGAATGGAAAGCAGATTGACAATCACATTTTCTTGCCACCACCACCATCTATGCAGCCCCTCAGTGGGAATGGTGGTGAAGAAGAGGCTGAAGTTGAGGGTAATATACCAACGCCTCCTTCTCAGGCACCGCAGAAAACCTACCTGCCAAAAGCTCCCTATCTTAGTAGGTTAACCAAAAAGCAGGGTAACACAATGGATAAGATATTAGAGGTGTTTAAGCAAGTTAATGTTAACATCCCCATGTTGAATGTCATCCAACAAATACCTCAATATGCTAAAGTGTTAAAAGATCTCTGCACAACCAAGAGGAAGACCAATGTTCCTAAGAAAGCATTCTTGGTTGCAAATGTAAGCTCACTTTTGTCGAATCCCACCTACACAAAATACAAGGACCCTGGGTGTCCTACTATTCATTGTACGATAGGGGACACTAGCATGAGTAATGTATTGCTTGATTTAGGATCGGCGGTCAACCTCCTCCCATTTTGGGTTTATCAACAGTTGAACTTGGGAGAATTGAAACCAACTCAGATCACCCTCCAATTGGCAGATAGATTCATTCGTATTCCAAAGGGGATTATCGAGGATGTGCTTATCAAAGTTGGACACTTTATATTTCCTGTAGATTTTGTTGTCCTCGATACCAATGCTGTTGCACACACCCACTCTCAAATACTTTTGATTTTGAGTAGACCATTTCTCGCAACCTCCAACGCCTTAATTAATTGTAGAAATGGTCTCATGAAGCTCTCATTTGGTAACATCAGTGCCGAGTTTCATGTGTTCAACTCTGCTAGGCAACATGAGCCCATGGACCAACCTTTAAATCTCAATCTCATCCGCCAATTAGAGAAAGCACTGCAAAATCAACGAACACCCCTAACACCAATGCAACCCTTTGAGAATGTTTGTGGGCCCATCGAAAACGCATTGCCTGTCTTTGCAATGCAACAAAGTGAGCTGGAATCAAACATGAATGTTCAACTGGAGTGTTCATTGCATGATTCAGTGGAGACCATTAGTGAGGGGGACACACCTCAGCATATGCCCATTCCAGAAGGTGTCGTCACCCTGTGTCCTAGGGTTATAGAGCCCTTTGAGCTTCATATTGACTCCAACAAGGACCCACCTACGATCGAGCTTATGCTTGATGATATAAAGGATGGTGGGAGGTCCTTGTTGGATGACTTGTGGAGAAGCCCCATTCTTAGTGATGCAGGTGTGTTGCATCCGTCGAATGAGCCTGAGGAACTCATTCTGATGCACCCACCTATTGGTTGGAGGGTTTTGTTCGATGAGCAACTAAACCCTAGTGAGGCAACAAAACTCCACTCATTCATGTTGCCTACACCCAAGCAATAACATGAGGGGTTCGAGCCATTCAGCTTTGACCTTTCACCCCTCATAATGCCTTAAAGTACCAATGAAGTGGGCCAATTTTTGCAAATCTCTAACCCACAGGACTTGATGTTCTGATTTGATGTTCCTTGACTAAATGATTATGAGAATATCATTGTTGATGTATATATCTTGTAAAAAAGGAAAAGAGAAAGTGAGTAAAAAAGACTCCACCAGTGAGCAATGATTGTTGTAGGCCCCAACCCTTGTGTATTTGGGCGCCATTTCTTTTACGTATTTGTATCACTTCTTTAGCATCTCACAGGTTCTGAGGGAATTCGGGATTGTGTCCATCAACATAACCATGAACTTCCTTTTGCGCTTCATGTTGGTGGGATCTTCCCAGTTTTATGCATACGTCCATGTCGTATCATGCTCACATTCATTGATGACAATGCATGAAGTAAGTGTGGGGGGTGTTTTACGTGTGTAAATAGTCGAGTCTTTTTCCTTTGATTTTGTTTTTCTTTTGTGTGTATTGATAGGGTCATGTTAGTGTGTTGCATTTAATATTGATATATTGATCCTTGTGTGACTTATCTTCTTTTGCTTGCCTAGTTCTTTAAAATTTTCACATTTCTTTCAAAATCTTCATGTGTTTGTGAAAGAAAATGTTTTGTGGGTTTTGCGTGTGTTTGGCATGTGCAAAACCGTTGAGAGGCAAAGTAAAAAGAAAGCTCCCAAAATTGTCTTGAACTTGATGCATTAGGATATCTTGTATACTGACTTTAGGTCTTATTGAGTCGTTAGGATGCAGCCCAGTCTTTCCTCTGGGGGCGTGTAATCATAGGATTTTAGTACTCAAACAAATAAAGAAGTCCACCCTGAACCTAGTGAGTCAAGTAATTCGTGTTTGTTAGTATAAGGAAGCTTGTCGTAGTCAATGACCCTTAAACTCTTTTTGTGAAACTGTAAGTGTAGGAGTTTTGCTTCCCATGTAGATAAATGAATAAGTGGCGTTCTCTCTTCTCGTACAGCTTCTATCACTCGAGAAATTAGGTCCGAGGGGATATAGTGACTGGTGCTCTCGAGTCATCTGACTTGGGATGCACCGACCGAACTCCCGTTACATGGGTGGTAGGGATCGCCCAATGTGGAGATTTGGGGGAAGATGTACGTGATAGTGTAAGTACTGACAGGCAATGATGCACGAAACCCGACCCTGGGAGAATCAAACACAAACCAATATAATGCTCCAAAGAAAAAGAAAAAAAAAGAAAAAGAAGCAAAAGAAGAAAAAAATAGTCAAATAAGATCCTTAATGGACTTTACACAATGTATCACTTTCAGAAGTTAAGGTTGCCCATGGCTTTCACTCAAGTCATTAATTAACTTTGATGAATGATTCAATAGGCTAGGTGTATGGACCGATTACATATATAGGGTCGGCCCGTAGGATTACCGCGTCCAATGATCGACAAAATAAGTCCAACGAGTCGTGTAGCTAGGTTGAATAATGCATCTTTGTTCAGATTTTGTGGGTGTATCCACTGAAAACCTTCAGGAGACAACACTCCTCCTCCTTGGCGACAAGGAGGTTTAATGGCTTGTTGCACGTGATAAGTGTAACCGTGATTCCTACGAAAGTGAGTTAGGATTTCTTGTTTTTCGTATGCTTTTCTCTTTCTTTGTTTTGCTCAGGACTAGAAAAATTTAGGTGTGGGGGTATTTGATTGACATCATTTCATGCTTACATTTGTATCTTATATCAATTATCTTTCACCTAAACAATGCTACGTAACGAGTTTTATGTTTGAGTTTCAGAAATCAATTGGTTTGAAGAGAAGAGGCATAAAAGGTCCTAAAAGTAGGAAAAAATGACTGAGTTGAGAGACTCGAGGACTAAGTTGCAAGATCGAAGGACCTGAATGTAAGATCGGAGGACCAATGAGAAAACAAGAATACTTCAGACGATCATGGGGAGTATTTTGGCAATTCTATTCGGGTCGGAGCTCCAGCAAGCGAAGTAGATGCATCAAAGACAAACAAAGGCATCCAGAAAAGCCCAGAAGAAAGGCCAACGCAATCCAAACCCTATAGACTGCTAATTAGCGGTCTGGGACCGCTGATTGGCGATCCGGGTTGCTCCGGATTCGCTAAGATTTCTATGGTCGTGTATTAGAGTGTATTTAGTCTATTTCTGGTATATGTTTAGTCCCATACTGGGGGATTGTCCCGGATTACCTTTTTCTTTGACTATAAATAAAACTCTACACCTTCTATTGTAATCACTCCATGCTTAGTTGTCATTCTCTCTACTTGAAGTGAAAGCCTTGAAGCAAGAAACTCAAGTGGGGAGATGCTACTGTCATTGTGAGTCTGAAATCAATAAAGTTTTCTTTGTTTTGTGTTTCTTTAATAGTTTTGCATGCTTAGCTTAATTGTCTTTTATTAAATCTAGCTTAGTTAATATGTTTTCTTATCTTAGTGTAATTTAGTTCAATGCTTAGTCAGTAAAACCACTCCCCTTTGGGGGTGGAGATGATACTTATTATGCAATTAAGAATGGAAGAATGCTTTACTTTGAAATGTGTTGATTAATATGAATGTATGCTTGCTTGTTAGAAAAGAATACTTCACTTGATGTGATTTGCCACAAATCTGAAGACACCTCTCATGCTTGTTTAGTTTTTGAATGACCAGCTTGTGTTTATGAATGTTAATCAAATAGGGTAGTGATTGAATTGATGGGTTTTGCCACGATAAGTAGACACCTCCTATACATGAAAACACTACCTCCACTTGTGCCCATTGGAATGCATGCTTACCTTCTTATTGTATATGTGTAATCACTCTACCCCTTAGGGGTCTTTCGCTTCCTGATTCCAGCTTAGTGTTAAGTTCCTTTAGTTTTGTCAAAGTAATCATTAGTTTCTTTCCTTTGCATTTTCATCTTAGTATCTTAGTGTAGCATAGATTAGCATAAACAAAACTCTTCTCCCTTTTTGTTGCCACTTGATTTCTGAAAAACCAGAGAGTTCTCTCCTCCCCGTGGATCGACCCTTATTTGCCACATCTTCACCGACGTCGTGTACTTGCGGTAGTTTAAACAATTAAACAATTCTTGTCCGATATAAAAGCTAAGTTCTCAACGTGCCCAATGGTTTCCTTTAATTCATGAAATAGGTCAAAGAGTTGTGATTCTCGTTGTCCACCAGTGCAAATGCAATAGGAAACAAGTGGTCGTCCTCATCCAATGCAACGACACATACCATGTGCCCACTGATTGACATCATATCATGCATATAGTTTTGTCTTATATCCTTTATTTTTAGCCCAAACATTGCTACATAATGAGTTTTATGTTTATGTTTCAGGAGTAAACAAGTTTGAGAAGAAGAGACTGAAATAGGACTTAAAACCAAGGAAAATGACTAAGTTGCAAGACTTATGAACTAAGATGCAAGATAGAAGGACCCAGATGTAAACCCAAAATGACTAATTTGCAAAACCAAGCACTCCACACTATCATGAGGAGTATTTTGCCAATTGGATTTGGGTCGCAACTCAGACAACCGATTAGGGTGTACTCCAGGAGAAGAAGCAAAGCTACTGAGAAGTCATAAGAAACTGGGCCGATCCAAGAGATCCAGACCGCCAATTGGCGGTTCATTTGGCTCCAGATCCGACCCGTCTTCTATCAGATGTGTATTAAGGTGTTCTATGATATGTTTGGTATGCGTTTAGTCACATACCGGGGGATTGTCCCCGTTTACCTTTTTTGTGGCTATAAATAGAACTCTTCCTCCTCCTTTGTAATACATCTCCTCTCTTGGTAGCCTCCTCTCTACTAGGATTAAAGTCTTTGATCAAAACTCTGGTGGAGAGAGGCTACTTGTAATGTGAGTGAGTAATAAAAATATTTTATTAGTTAAATGTTGTTTCTTTTAGTTCTTTGCATACTTAGTTAATCTTGTTTGTTTTAATCTTCGTAGAATTAATTAGCATGTGTTCTTTTCCTTAATATGAATGTTAGATTAATAATGTGTTAGTAGTTCTATCCCTCTTTGGAGGTGGAGTTGATGTTTATACAAGTCATGTAGAATGGAATGAATGCAAAATGTTGTTGTATGTGAGAAATGTTAGTATGCTACTTGAATTAAAGAGAATACTTAACTCGATGGTTTATGCCATAATCTTAAGGTACATTCGATGCTTGTTTAGGTTCTTAATAACAAACTTGTTTATGCTCATATTAATCACTTAGGTTAGTGAATTGGACGATAAGTCTTGGCATGAGGTACTTCTTACAAATAGAAACACTACCTACACTTGTGCTTACTGAGTGCATTCATCACCACTTATTTCATGTGTACACACACTCCACCCCTTGGGGGTTTTCCATTCCTGATTTCCAGCTTGACTATATTAGTCACTTAGCTTAGTATTACTTAGTGTTATAAATTTCTTCTCTCCTCTTTTCCCACTTGCCTTCGAACAAACCAGAGTTGAGACATCTCCTCGTGGACATGACCCGTACTTTCCACGTCTTAACCGACGTCGTGCACTTGCGGTAATATAAATGATCAATCAAGTTTTTGGTGTCGTTGCTAGGAAGGTGATCTGTCCAGAACTTGATTGGGATGATTCGAGTGGGTTTAATAATTTGTTTTTAGTTTTGGTTTGTTTCAAGGATCCCCAGGATCAAGGGGAGGTGGCAGGAGAAATTGGAGGGAGTAAAACACCAATCTAACCGCCAACCAGTGGCCTGGTGAGTTACTCTTGTCTCGTATTTTCATCTGGCTGTTTGTTTTTGCAACATTGTCATCTGGGAGCCTAATTTGGCATGTCTGAACCAGTAGTTTGCTCCTAGATCAATAAATAATCAACTCCCCTTTTTAAGACAACTTGGACCCTAACACTCATAGCAAAAGACTAGACCTATCTTGTCTTTCCTTTGCTTTAATTTCTCATTGTCCATTGTTGGCGTGCATGCACCCATTCTCTCATTCATGCATGGTTAAAGCATGCATTATTTAGTAAGGTGAATTGGGACAAGAGTGAGGCGAGTGATTGATTGGTGAGTTGCTTGATAGATTCAGGATTCAAAACATCTTTAAAGGGCACCACCTATAGTCTTCAAAGATAAGGTGGGGGATTTCATCACCCCTTCTTAGCCCAAAAAAGCACACCCAAGTAAAGCCTTAATCTAAAATCAAGTTCACATTGACCATTAAGACTCGGGAGCATTAGGGGAGTGATCGGGTCACGACCGTCATAGCTTGATCGACGTCGCCCACTTTGTCGACAGTAGGAGAGATGAGATCTCTGAATCTTGGCTAACTTGCTAGGAATTGTGGTCTTCGTCGTAGGGAGGTGAGGCGGGTTGAGGCCATGTGAGCTCGACGTTAGGCGTCATCTAACTTAAGGACACATAGCCAGCCTAAGCTTGTTTGAGCCATTGTTGCTGGACTAGGCTTCTACCCTCACCCTCAACCTACACTAGTTTTAGGGATTCTTCCCTTCTCCTCTGAGTCATCTTTTTCTGACCTACTTCTAAGTTCTAGTATCCTCCCTTTTACACTCTCTGTTAGCGTTTTAGGGTCGAGTCAAGCACTTTTTGTGAGCTTGGCCTTGTGGTGGTGAGAATGGTCGACTCGGAGTTCTTTGTCGAGATGGATGGTTACATGGGCGACCATCCATATCATTATTGGGACTAGGACAATTCTCCCTGGTATTCCGGACCCATGAAGCCTAGGGTGGTTTAGACAAACACCCCGTATGGTTGAGAGAATCTAAATTGAGTGGCAGAGCAATCTTCATATTGGGGTAATATGAGAGAGGCACCGACTGCTAGACCACCATCTAGTTATGTCAGATCATATGTTTGTCAACAAACAAAGACATTACAAGAACCTTTGGCCTCCTTCATGCATGTGGTAGATGGCATGAATACACCGGTAGCTCTAGTAGTCGTACCATGTGACTGTTGTGGGTGTAGTGGTCACATTATCGGGGAATGTCCATACGTTCCCCTAGAGCCTGAATATGAGCATACCTTTTCCCAAAAGTCTCAATGTGACCTTTACGAATCTGCGTACAACTCGAGAGGGATGGATTCGTGGGGAGACAATTCTTATTCAAATTCTTATACATCATTCCCACCCCAGTATCCTCCTCCAGAATACCTAAAATTCTACGAACACTCTACTCCCAATCATTCGACTCATCTCAGCCCATCAACACTCAACTCCAAAATTTCCCAAGCTCTGACTTTAGCGTCATAGTTGACCACATACCTGATTCCTTGAAACAAACTTTCCATACGTTCATGGAAACCACTCAACAGTCCATACAAAATATGGCAATCCAAGTGAGTCAAATGATGCAGCAATTACATGAACGTGAGGAGGGTAACTTTTCTTGTCAACATGGGGATTTATCTTCTGATATGAACCACCACCACATCCACAAATTCAAAGCACAATCTTTAAAAGTCAAACTCCTAGTCAGTCTGAGGGAGTTGGGGTTTCAATTCATGATCACATGGTGGGGGATTCGATCCAATTTGAGAATAGCATGGATGATTGACATCATTTCTTGTTTATATTTGTATCTTATATCCATTATATTTCACCTAAACAATGTTATGTTACGAGTTTTATGTTTACTTTTCAGGAATAAATAGGTTTGAAGAGATGAAGCATAAAAGGACCCAAAAGCTGGCAAAATGACTGAATTGTGAGATCTGGGGACTAAGATGCAAGGGAGAAGGACCTGAATGTAAGATAGAAGGACCTAAGAGCGAAACAGAATACTCCACACCATCATAGGGAGTATTTTACCAATTCGATTCGAGTCGGAGCTCCAACCAGTCAAGTAACCGCATCAAAGACCAACAATACCAGAAAGAAAAGCCCACAACAAATTCCAACGCGATCCGAAGTGTTTGGACCGCTAATTGGCGGTCAATATTACTCAGGATCAGCCCAAAATTCTCCGAGACTTGTATTAATGTTCGTTTAGGCTATTGTTGGTATTGGTTTAGTCTCACATCGGGGGATTGTCCCCGATTAGCTTTTTCTATGCTTATAAATAGAACTCTTCACCTTTCATTGTAATAACCCATTGCTTGGTGGCATTCTCTCTATTAAGGAGTGAGCCTTGAAGCAAAAACTCAATGTGGAGAAGAATGCTACCTTCAATGTGAGTCATTTGTTAATAAAATAATTCTTCTAGTTTCTTTTAATCTTGTCTTTTAATTTGTGCATGTTTGTTTAGTCTTTCCTTTCTTTTATGTTTCTTTAATACTTCTTGCCTTCTTAGTTAACTTTCATTTCAGTATTATGCTTTCTTTTGTTAATATAGTTAGTGTAATGAGTAGTGAGTAGTTCCATCCCCATTTGGGGGGTGGAGAAATATGTGATATAATCATGTAGTGTATTAAGTGTGTGTTATCTTTATCCCTTGAGCTTTATATGATTTCCATAACCATCTAATGGGTTTTCACTCTTATCTTTGATATGCTAATGCTCTTGAATGAAGCTTAGCTTATGCTTTGATTAGTGGACCTATTTTATGGGGAATGATAAGGTTAAGATATGGATGAAGTTAATATTGGAAACACAATTTGTAGTGTATGTGCTCTTGTTGCCTTTACCTTAGCTAATGTCTTGTATGTAATGATGTAGTCTTATCTTAATTCATGTGGAGGCATAGTAGGGTCTAGTCTTTATACTTGAGTTCATTTAGCTTCATTCTACTTATTGTCTTGTATGTTTCAATGATGTAGTCTTATCTTAATTCATGTGGAGGCAAAGTTGGATGTAGATTTATGATTTCATGCACTACATGTTGTGAGGAGCTTAATTGAACACACACACACCTTCATATTCACATTGTTTCTATACCCCCTATGGGGCTTAGTTTTATTGCTTATCTTCATTTCCTTTTTGCATCTTAGTGTAGTTTAGTGTAACCAACCTTTCTCTCCTTCTTTTTACCTCTCGCCTTCGAACAAACCAATCGTTGACACACCTCCAAGTGGACGACTCGTATTTGCCACCGCTTCAACGCGGTCGTGCACTTGCGGTTAATATAAAACGATCAATCAATGGACCAGTTTCATTATGAGTCGGCACTGGATTGTGCCTTACTTTTTTGTCTTGTGCCCATTGAGCGACATGATCATGTTGGTGTGCCTCTTAAGGACTCACCTATGGTGGAGGAAGATCTCCCTAGTACCCTTAATTTCATACGACCTGATGAGAGTTTGCCTCTCACTATTGTTCCGGATCATCATGGAAATTATGGGACATCAAACAATTACATCGCCAATGAGGGTGTCGGGAGTGCCTTAGAGGATACCTTGGGTAAGAGACCCACCTTCTATTTGCCTGGTGAGTCGTACATGCATAGCAAGGTTCTTGACATCATTCCGACCCACCAGCCTGTTGGTTGGAGTGTTTGCATTGATGATTATAACTTCAATTCTGTAATGGGACAAACTCTTTTTTCGTTGCACATTATGTCCCAAACCCTTAAGAGGTTCAAGCTCTTTCAATTGATCCTTTGAATGAAATGTCTTTGCGTCTAATTCATTAACCTCTCCTTTCATCTTGTGCTCTTTGTAAGGGAGCCCACATATGAATATTCTAGCCTCGCGTGGTGTCATGTTCCCATTCCAAGTACATTGATCAACTTTTGAGGTTCCTATTTGATGTGCTTTGACAAATGAAGATGTGAACTTATTTTTGTACATAGTTATATTTCAAAAAAAGAAAGAAAAAAGAAGAAAGAATAAAATACATTAAAAGACTCCATGAGTGAGCATTGATTGTTGTGGACCCCAACCCTTGTGTACTTGGGCCCCTTTCTTTCACGTATTTGTCTCCCTTCCTCAGTATCTCACAGGTTTTGAGGGAATTCGGGTTTGTGTGCATCACTATAACCATGAACTTCCTGTTGCGCTTCATGTTGGTGAGATTTTCCCTTTTTCATGCATAAATACATGTAGTGTCTTGCTCGCATTCATTGAGGACAATGCATGAAGTAAGTGTGGAGGGGTGTTTTACGGGTGTACATAGTCGAGTCTTTTCCTTTGATTTTGTTTTCTTTTGTGTGCATTGTTAGGGTCATGTTAGTGAAGGGAATGTGCTCTAAAAGTTTTACTTTTAAATGTCAATTATTATGAATTGAATGAGAAATCATTTTGTTCCTTGTTTATGTTATTCGTCTTTTAGAAGTGTTAAGGAAGAGACTCTTGGTCCTTAACCGTAGAGCTCTAAAACATAATGGTTTACATAAAACAAAAGATATTCACAATCATGGTAATTAACATGGGACATTAATTACCGAGTTAAGATTATCGTGTTGGTCATAAATCATTATGTTTTATGTGATGTGTTAAATTTCATGTGATGTGAAATAGTATATATATGGCAAAATAATAAAATCAATATGTCGTGATTACGACATGGTTAGAGTAACAAATAAATTTATACGAGATGTGTATATTTTAGGGTATAATGTTGTAACATTATATATGATAATATGTTACATCATATAATGTGATCCGCAACATTATAACATATGAATTTACTAAAACTCCAAAGCTCAAATTTGGTCGGATATTGATCCAAAATTTGTAAAAGCAAAAAAGTGAAAAGTAATCCAACGTTTTTCGGGAACCAGTCAACCAAATTTAATAGTAACTTTTAAGTTCAGAAAGGGTCAACCAACTGAACACGTAGTTTGACCGAAATTATCAAGAGCATTCCTGGTAAGGGAACGGTCGACCGTTGTGTTTCGTGATTTGACCAAAATTATCAGGAGCATTCTTGCTAAGGGATTGGTCGACTGCCATGAAACCCAGTATGACCGAAAATAGCATGGATTTTTCTTGGTAGCAAAATGGTCGAACGTCTGAGCTTATCGTCCAACCAAAATTAATAGTAGGTAACCGATCAGTCGACCGATTGGGTGTTTAGTTCGACCGTTTGCCCATGATTTTGCCTGCATTAATAAGAGTTTTTTGCTGATCATGGACTACATTTGATCCAACTTGGCCAAGGAGGTTGTGGGATGATGATGTGTCAAAATATGATTGCTTTAGAGGAGGAGAAATTAACAAGAGATCATGTGTAAGTGGTTTACACATGATGTGGATATGAGAATACCCTATAAATAGGTACATTCTCCATTCCTTGGTTGATGAATGCAAAACTCCTCGTCATATTTTCCATCTATTCCACCGCAAATTCTCTTCTTCCAATTAGAGTTCTGGAAATTAAATTGTTTGGAGCATAGAAGAGGTTATTCGCTAGATTCTAACCTTGCATTAGAGATTGATTGGCTAGCTTCGATCTCTCTAATCTTGTTTAGAGTTTGGTGAATACTTGGAGAAAATTCCATGGCGATCCGACGTACAATTCGACTTCCGAATTGTTAAAAGGGTTTGACAATCCTTTAGATATGATTCATTATATATATATATATATTGATATTGTATAATATGCAATATATATTGAAATGCAATTAGGGACTCTTGTACATGAAATTGTTGAATAAATATGGAAATTGATCCTATTTGTTTGTAAAAATTTTAAAAATATATACCCAACCAGGACATGATATCTGACAATGGTATCAGAGGTTTTGGTTCATTTTTTCAATGGTTAGGCTATTTAATATGGTTTAGTTTGTTATCTAATAATCAAATAATTCATTGGTTTGCTCTTTTCACCTTTTTCGCATTTTTAATGGATGCATCAAAATGGAATCCTAGATTTTTGTGTTTCTTATTTTTCTACGTTACTTTGTATTGTTAAAAGATAGATTAATAACTAAGATCATTGGATTTATTCTGATCTCTAAGGTGAAGCAAAAATCGTAAAATTAGGGTTGTTTTGGAAATTCTAGTATTGGATTTATTCTGATCCCTCAGGTGAAATAGAAATTGCAAAATTTGGATTGTTCTGGAAATTCTAGCAATGCCAAAATTTAGGATTGATTTGTCAATTTTGATTCTAATATATTACTTTGAGACTTTTAAGTGTTTTAAAACATGTCATTTGATTGTTAGAATCAAGTTTTAGACTTGTGTCTAATTATGTGGTACTTTCGTTTATATTATTTTACTTGGAATTGACAATTAAAAAGTGGCAAATAAGTTTATTTTCCTTAAAAAAAATTCTTAAGGGAAATAAAAGTAAACTTCGTTTTAAATATTTTATATCTTGAACTATGGATGCTTGAATCATTTTAAAGGATTTCAAATGATTTTGAATTATTTAATTGAGAGATGAATGATCAACTAAATAGTGTAAAATAGCAATGTCCAAATTGTTGCACTTGTTCAATTTTCCAGGAAGAAGTGAGTTTATATGTTCCATCGAAGCTATATTTGAATGTATGTCATTTGTGTAATTAATAAAGTTTTTTAATTAATTAGTCACAAGGGCTTGATGCATATGTAAAAGCCTTTTATTTTGTATGCATGCGTAAGAGAGAACTTTACATAGGACTTGCACTAGCCAATTTAATTTTGATAAAATTCAAATTGTGAGATGTATGTTTAAATACTATACAATATTTGTTGGCTTTTTGGCCTTAATCTTTGTTTTGATGATTTAACCAACCTAATCTTAATTATGATCATGTAGAGTAGCACACATGTTGCATTGCATATATGTTGTTTTGTGCTAACCTCTACAGGTGATCAAGACTTAAGGAAGAAAGGAAATCAAGTCAAGACATGTAATCAAGCTCATTTGAAGACATGTATTTTGCATTTCTTTGATTCTTTAGGAACCTTGTGTAATTGAGCATACTTGAGCTAAAAACTACTCAACCACACACTAGGTTCCCTATAGAAGTCACACACAAAATTTCACATAATTTAGACTTCAATAGATCATACAAACTAGAACCGGAAACAAGTAAACAAAACTTCAACTGCCTGGACCAAAACAGTCGACCGTTGAAACCTTTCCGTTCGACCGTTTACACATATTTTCAGACCGTTTATTTTGTCGTATTATACCCAACGGTCGTATTCGTATTATTCCCGAATACCCCAAATTACCAAACCTCCGGTCGACTGAAACTTTCCTAACAGTCGACCGAACCAACACAATTTGGTCTCCCAGAAGTGCCTGGACTAATTTGGTCGAACAATTCCCTGAGCCCGTTCGACCGTTAACTTAAGTTAACTCAAGTCAAAGCTTAAATTTGACCAAACGGTCGAATGACATACCCGTTTCGGTCGACCGTTTTTAGGCAGAATTGCGTCCTGCAGGTTTCTGTTTTGTGTATCTTCACCAACTCATACCCAATCAACCCCAACGGCTCTATTCTCTCTAATGCTTATAAATAGGGTTGTAAAACACATTTTAACACAACTCTCCCACTCATATTTGTCCCCAATATTATAGAGAAGATCCAAACACTCAAAAGCTCAAAACCTTCCACACTTTAGTCTTAATTCATATTCTACTCAAGTGTGCTCAAGTTTAGAGAGTGTTGTTCCACTCAATCTATGTGCAAGAAGCAAGGGTATTGGTAAAAGCCCAAGACACAAGTATAGACTTCAGTGAGAGCCCAAAGTGTCCCTCTCGGATTGTGAGAGGTGGAGCCAAGCTCGGCAAGGGTTGTTCGCGAGTTTGAAGATTGTAAAGGTGTTCTCTCCCGGCCCGGAACGGGGAGTGGTTAGTGAAGTCGTGAGCGGAGCTCGATGATCCGAGCGAAGCTTGCAAGAGAGGACTAGGACCCGGGTGGGGTGCCGAACCTCTATAAAAATCCCCCGTGTCGATTGTGGTTTGCATATTCCTCCCCTACTTGCTTGTTTTGTTTTAATTCCGCTGCATATCTTTGATAAATCAAACAAGTAGGTAATTAAGGATAAAAGTGATTAGTATTGTGGACCCATAACCCACACGATCCTACATTTTGTATCAGAGCCTTGTTAGCTAATTCTCATACTTAATTGTATTTTTAGCATGGCCTCTACTTCATCTAATCATATAGAAGGATTATGCACAACTCGGCCTCCTTTGCTAAATGGGTCAAATTATGATTATTGGAAGAATAAGATGAAGATTTTCCTAATTTCTAATGACCTTAAGTATTGGATGTTTCTTCAAAATCCTTACACCCCCCTAATGAACATGAATTGGATTTACTTACAAGACCCAAAATGAAAGAAATCGAAATGAATTCGAAAATTATGAATATCTTGTATTGTGGCCTTAATGAGGGTGAATTTAATAGGATTAGGGGTTGTGTAAGTGCATATGAAATATGGCATATATTGCAAATGCATCATGAGGGGGATAGCAAAACTAAGGAAACCCGCATTAGTCTCCTCATGCATAAATATGAAATTTTTTCTATGCAAATCGGTGAAAACATAAGCGAAATGAACACTCGCTTCACCGATATCATAACTCTCTTTTGGTTCTTGGAAGAAGATTAAATAAATGAGAGATGACAAGGAAATTCCTCCAGTCGCTAAGTCACGATTGGGAAGATAAGGTGGTCGCAATTGAAGAAGCACACTACCTTTCCTAACTCAAGATGAAGGAGTTAATTGGAAATCTCATGGCTTATGAGCTCCAAATTAACCATCAAAAGGAGAAGGAAGCCTCCAAGAACAAACCAACCTTGGGACTACATGCAAATATTGACCAACCAAGGAGGAGTGTAGAAGATGAGGACATTGAAGTCCTAGCCAAAGACTTCTTCAAATACCTCAAGAAGGATAAAGAAGAAAAGAATGAAAGAAGAGGTAGAAGAAGTGAAAAGAGAGAGAAGAAGAAGGAGAAGGAAGAGAGTGAAAATGAGAGAAAAGATAAGGAGAAGAAAAATGAAAGAAGGGAGAGAAGGAGAGAAAATGAGAGGGGTAAGAGAAAGGAGAAGAGGTTGGAAGCTCACAAGGCTACATGGGATGATTCATCGTCTTCATCGTCATCCAAATCAACCACACCTTCATCAACAAAGGAATATGCACATATGTGCTACATGGCAATTCAAGATGAAGGAAGTCAGGTATCCTATAACTCATACTCTAGTAGATCACGTTCTTGCTCATCTAAGTCATATGCTAGTGATAGTTCATGTTCCAAAGAAGAAACATATTCTCATGAGGAACTTCAAAATGCATTTCATGATTTACTTAAACAATATGAGATTATTTGCGAAAAGAACAAAAATGCTAGGAAGCAAATAAATGATCTCAAATGCCAAATTGAACTAATCATGAATGAGAAGAATGAGGTGCTTGCTAAACTTGAAACTAATGCATCAGCTCATGACAAGTTAAAAGCAACACCTATAGATGTTGAACAATTAGATCTTCATGCTTGCAATGTGCAATTAAGAAAAGATCTAGAAAGGTTCACAAATGGAACTAAGATGCTATTGGGGAGTCAAAGACAATCTTTGCAAAAACATGGTTTAGGATTTAATGCTAAATTAAAAAACCATGCATCTTATACAACTTTAAATGGAAAGCACTTAGTTGTAAAACATACTTCCTCATAAGTGTGGGCTCCTAAAACCAAAATGGTTTGGGTTCCCAAAGCTAACATTCAAGGACCCTAAGTTGTTTGGGTACCTAATGAAGGGAATGTGTTCTAAAAGTTTTACTTTTAAATGTCAATTATTATGAATTGAATGAGAAATCATTTTGTTCCTTGTTTATGTTATTCGTCTTTTAGAAGTGTTAAGGAAGAGGCTCTTGGTCCTTAACCGTAGAGCTCTAAAAGATATTGGTTTACATAAAACAAAAGATATTCGCAATCATGGTAACTAACATGGAACATTAATTACCGAGTTAAGATTGTCGTGTTGGTCATAGATCATTGTAGCTCTACAAGTGAGTGACAACACGGGTATGCAAAAGAGGAAAATATTACTTTTGTATACTGAATAGACCTAATAAGTAAAATATTATAGAAATGTGTTTCTGTGTCATTAATATTTTACTGTGTCTTTGGTCCTTTGATATGAGACTTATATCTGATCGCTTAAGGAGTTCTTAATTAGACTAGTGTCTTGAGCTATCGATGAGTGTAGTGTGAAGGCATTAGTTGGTTAAGTACAACTTTTGTTGGAGAAGATAGTTAGTAAAAAGACTATCATTGCCCCTCTTAATAGAGTGATGATATTAGTGGGCCCCTTGATAAAGCAAAGTTATAATGTGCACAATGTGATTTGAGTTAAGTCACATATTTATAACTAGCTTAAAGAGATCAAGAAATGAATACTAAGACAAAGATGACACAATACTACTTTGTATGTATTCTTAATATCATGAGGCAAGGGACGGACACAAGTGGTGCACGCCATCACTAAATGGATCGGGTTTTGGTTCGAGTGGAATTAAGACATCTAACTAATTGGGAGCTATAATGTGTAGCTAGATACCGCTTATAGCTTGTGATATTAAGCTCTTAATATCACTGCCAACTTAGTTTAGATCCTCCCATAGGTCACACCACAAAACTGGGAAACAAGGAATGGGGATTTTGAGTTCATAAGATGTGTCGGGTTTCATGTAGAAAATATGACACATTGGGTGAACAAAGGAAAATCAAAGTTATGTTGTGATTAATAACATAATTAGAATCTAAATTAAATTCATATGTGATGTAAATATTATGGGGTGTAATGATTGATCATGACATAGGATAATATGTTACATAAGTTGTGAATTTACTACTAATCCCGAAATGTCAAATTTTGTAGGGTTTAAACCGAAATTTGACAAGTGTACAAAACAGTGCTCAAACGGTCGACCGGATAGCAGTAAACGGTCGACCGGTAGGGCACGGTCGACCGGACGAGTCTCGACCGATAACAGGGAATTTTCATCTGTTCGAACGGTCGACCGAAAGTGATTGGTCGGTCGACCGAACATTGCGATGGAATAGTTCCTGTTACGAACGGTCGACCGAATGTTGAACGGTCGACCGAAACATTGGTTCGAGCGGTCGACCGCACCTTGAAACGGTCGACCGGTCCAGACGGTTTTATGCGGAATTAATTTAAGAATTAATTAGATCATGCATGGAATTGGTCCATAATTGATTTAATTCGTGGCTAATATTATTTATTAATAAATAATGGATGGTTAGATGGAATTTTGCATGAAATCATGGGCAAGAGGTTGCACATGAATAGGTAATTTGGAGAGAACCTATAAATAGAGGTTATCTCATTGCTTTCCTACATCTTAATTAATATTGCTTTTCATGCAAAATCTCTCTCCTTAATTCTCCACGAAAATTCCACAAATTCTTAAGTTTAGTTTAGTACTTAAGAGATCATCTTCTCAAGAGAATTAAAGAGGGGTTAGTAATTGGATTCTAAACCCAATCGGAGATTGAGAGACTAGCTTCCCTCTCGCCGATCTTGTTTAGAGTTTGGTGAATACTCGGAGGCATCCGGCGCAGCGAGGAGCATCCCAACGGTCTCCGAATCTTTGAGAAGTTTTAGAGAACTTCTAGGTATGAATTTCGGAGCTCCTTTATGTTTGTTTTAATAGAGTTTTTGAAACTAGTTTGTTAAAACAAACCAATGCATGCAATAGATTCTAGAAAATTGAAAATTGATCCTTATTATACATAACAAATTCAAAAAATATATATGTATAATTAAACATGAAATCCTACAGTGGTATCAGAGCCTAGGGTTTAATTTTCTTATGATTCATGGTTGTAAACAAATTTAGTTTACCATCTAGGATTTAAACAATTCGTTTTACCGGTTTTTCGGTCTTTAAATGTTTGTTGAAATAATTCTTTATAATAATTCGTTTTAAATGTTTTGAATGTTTAAAACATGTCATGAAATTACTAGAATTATGATTTGGACATAAGTCTAACTTGCAATAATTTCGTTTTAAGTATAAACAATTATTTTGTAAGAGAATCAACAAAACCGAAAAACTGCGATTCATCTTTCCATTGGAAATTGGATGGACAGCGGTTCATAATTAATTTGTGAACTATGGATGCATGAAAAATGTTTTTAATGGATTTCAAAATGTTTTTCAAAGAATTGTTTGGGATTCTAGATGCTTGATAAACTAGGTTGTGTAGTTTATAGCAATTGCGTGCATGGATGCTTGAGTTGCTTTGCAGGATTGTGAGTTTATATGTTCCAAATCAGACACTACAAATGTATGTAATTATTATTATACAGGGGCTTATGTATGTAAAAGCCAAAAATTCTCTCTATTTCCGTCTTTTAGATAGTTGCATTAGCATATGAGAGGTTTTTACATAGGACTTGCACTAGTCGGTTTTATCGAATGTGAGGAGCATGTTTGATCCACTAGAAGTCATCGATCGAGGAATGTTCTGCTCACCCTTGGCGGGAGAAATTGTCTCAATCTTTTTTGAAATAGTACGAGATATTAGGATATACATTGTTATGCCATAAATAAATACATAAAGTGAGTTTCACTCTTAGTGATGACCAAGTGGATTTGTTCATGGATACAATGGACAATCATATCTCGTATCAAATGAAATAAGTTTTCTTAACAAAATTAGGAGTCCTTGCTCAGTTTTGAGAAAGAGAGTTTTTCTTACGAGGATGGATCAAATTCCCTTTTAATTAAAATGACAAGGATCATAAGAGTTTGAAGAATGTAAAAGAATACGAAATGTCAAAATGGTTATGATTACAAAATGTTTCTTACTTTGACTTTATGACATACTCGATAGCCCTTATCTAGTCTATTTTCTAAATGATAGAATCTTGTATGACTCCATGTATGGACGAATTTGTTTTTATTTATTTGCAGTACAGATTTTATAAACATAAAATTGACTTAAAAACCTTATAAATTATTTTGTAGCAATGTCGAACATTCAACCTATTGTGTGATCAACGATTGAATAATATCCACTAGCCAACGATGGCTCCAACTTTAATAGCTGACAAATGAAGTTCAGCATTGTGTTCAAGTTTGAAAATTTATCCGACATTTTGGACAGTGAAATCCCAAAATGAAGTGAGAAGGAAACCAATGTTGAGTGTGAGGTTGCAATAAATTGGGAAGATCAAGAGAACCAAATTCACGGTCTTATGCTTGCAACCATGGGTGACACGCTTCAAGTGAAATACTTGGACTCAAAATCCAAGAAGACCATGGAAGCTCTCACAAAGATGTTTATGGAAAATGCTAGAAAGGAGCGCTATAAGACCACTATAGCACTCACAATGTGCCACATGGCGGAGGGAACATGTAACACCCCCGATCTCGTGGGTACGCAAACTGGGAAAGTCTACAAGTGTCAACATCAGAGACCTCCGCGACGACCAAAGAAGTTACAGAAGATAGACCAAACAAAATGACTCGACAAGACTTAAATGACATACGTGGATAGACAACTTACAGAAATAACTGAAGCAATAAATTATCCATATATGAAGAGGTTCCACAACAATATCCAAGTCTCAAAGGAAATACAATAACAATAAACAGAAGTAAGATAAACTCAAGACTCTAGTCGACGTGTCCCTCGTTTATAGAATCTTCGACTACTCGTCCAGTCTGCCCTGTAGGAAACTAAATACCTGCAAGCACCGCATTAACATATGCGTGGGTTTTCTATAAAGAAAGCCCAGTATGCCCCAGTCGAAGGAGAGTTCTATAGAAGAATGCATGGAGTCTAACTAAGACAAAAGCATCAGAAGCATAGCAGAAAAGCATCAAATGCAACAGAAGGCTACCACTCCACAAGCCGTGCCAGTTGGGCACACCCGAACTCATTCCTCGAGACGAACCAGAACACCAGCCTCGCTGGTGAGAAGCAGTCACTCGACAGTTACCCACTGCTCCGCACAAAGCGGTGTGCTGGATAAATGTCCCAATTCGCGGAAATAAACCTATATCTACGGGTCATGAACTTGGGAACATCTACCCTGAGACAAAATGACAGTGTGCCTGCCCAAAACTTATCTTACACCTGGCCTCCCAACGTGAAGGTCTTATGCGAACGGCCTCTGAAGCAAGAGGACCCACTCGTGTCCCCTCGGCTAAGAAAATAGAACGTGCTCACAATTATTAATCAGATTTAATGCAATGCAAGCTACGTAAGCGTCTAAGTTGTAATGTAGCTACATGATACAAAACGAGCTCAAGTAAGGGTATCCGGATACCCTCCTAACAGCCCCAAAAAAATTAGAATCAAAAGACATCCCAATCAAGAATCAAACAAAAATCACAATAGCAAGCAACCATAACCAGATCGGACAATCAACTCAACCACTAGTGAACGACATCTACGGGTCTTGCAAAAGCCGTTATTAGGGCTGATTTCCTAAGGGTCGAACTCAACCTAAATGAACATAACAAATCAGTAATGCATAGACATGAATGAGTACTGAACTGGTGTATTATAGAGCAAGAGAAATTGCATTCGAACCACACCGTACTAGAAAACATGCACCATTCATTTCAGAGCATATATCCGAATATAATGAATATTTCAGCACATGATCAGTAGTTATATATGCATGAAATAACATGACAATCAGTAAGCTAATAAGATGAACATGTGCCTAATATCAACAGTCCAAAGATATATCTTCAACTAAACTTTATGCATGTGATCGGGCTAACATATTGCATTAAAGTGTAGTATGATTAGCGCATGATATAATCGAGCTAGATTATTTTCAAACATGCATGACTCCAGCAACCAGAATTACACCTACAATCAGAACATATGGATGTATAACATCTCTACTGAGACTCAACAACTCATACATAGCATTGCACCAATCATCACATAGAACATGTTTACTTACAACGAATGATTAAATCGAACGAATCCAACTCGCAGCTAGACACGTGAGCCACTGATCCATACAACCCAAGTGCTTAGAGGATACTTCTCAGGACATCTGGAGTGGGAGGAGGTCAGTGGAGATCAGTCCAGGTTGCTCCGTCCACCCACCGAGCAAGATGACGCATGAGGTGCACTAGCCGCTTGGCCAATCCACTTTAATGCATCCCGCTCAGACTAAGCAGCCCCAGAAAGACCCCTCATGTCCCTAGCTTCCCAAGGGTACATCCCCATCCCCTCCTGCCCCAGCCACCATCTAAGAAGGCTGCACCATCCAGCCGACCCAAAGAAAGAGTCAAGAGGGTTGAAGACAAATCCTAGTCGGATCTTGTGTGCGCCAGCCACACCCAACCAAATCTATGTTCACTCCAAAACTCAGCCCAGAAGAAACCTCATCACTGCTGGTCAAACCTCACCTCAGCTTGCCAGAGTCTCGGTCCCTCTGGCTGCCCCACAACCAACCCCATCTAGCGCATCCTCCATGCCCACACTAGAAGGGAACTCGGTTGTATTGGATTAATCTAGGATTAACATGATATTTGCCCAAAGCACTGACACATGGCACGTCCCCATTGGACTACACATTTAGGGTTTAGGGTGGGGCAATCTATATAACAAGGGGAGCCTCCCATTGGATGGATGTTGATGTGTGCAAACCCTAGCTCCACCAAACCATAGCCGCCACCTCTCCCTCTCTCTCCCATTCGTCCCTCCACATCCACCAAGCCAATCCGTGGACGCTTGGGTTGTGGACTTGTGCTTCTTCTCCAAGAGAGTAGAACACCGACCGGTGCTCCAGAGGATTCCGTGAGGTGATCGCCGATCCATTCCGCTGCCACAGGTTCTCTCCACCAAAGGTAATTCCGAACCTGTAGATTCAATCGTAGATTGCTAACATTGGTACCAGAGCCATCTTGGTCACCTCCGAATTTTTTGAGCACTTTCTTATTTCATATATGTTGAAATAATTTCGGTTGTTTTTGAGAGAAATCGCATACATATGTAGTTTTTTCTCTTCTTCATGCGCCTAGGGTTTGATGGCATTTTTCCTCACCCTTGCGCATGTTTTCTTGATTCATTGCATTACAAGTTTCATCATTATTTCACTCTTGCGCATAGCTTAGATTTCATTTTATGCCTGTACCTAGGGTTACATGTTAATCTATGTTTGTTGCGCATTTTTTCATCCTTGAAGCTTGCGGCTAGAGTATGTTTGTTCTTGATAATATGCGCAATATGTTGTTTGAAATATGATGATAATTTTACAAGAGTTAATTATTGCATGTATCATATAATGTGATCATACATTTCGGATGGTATGATTTGATTATGCATTTTTTTTAAACTCTTGTACATACATCTAAGGTTAGATGCTTGTTGCCTTATTCATGTATATGTAATTTTTAATCACATGTGCATGCATCTAGGTTTAGATGTTGATTGCAAAATCATGCACATACATGAATATTGAGTTACCATATTGTATATTTTGGATTTTTGGAATGAGAGCATTCATTTCATTTGAAATATTTCCTTTATGATTGAATGCACATATATGTTAATCTCAATAAGGATTTTCGGATTTCTTTTGGAATGATCGCATGCATTTCATTTGAAATATTTCCTTTTCATCAAATGTGCATATATGTGATGCCATCCACCAAAGAATTTCAAATTTCTCTTTCCATTACAAGTAGCATAATTATTGTTGATTGCATGCTTATATTGATTATGGAAAGATTGGCTAATTCTGAAATTTTTGGGAGATATTATGGGCTGGAATTTTATTGCCTTAAAAATATGTTTGGATGCTTTCCTTTGATGCAAAAATATGTGTTGCTCTCCACCATATAATTTTGGATTTTCTTTCCTAATCTAAGTAGGATAATTTTGTGCTATCATGATTATATTGATTAGGGAAAGAAGAAAAAATTTCTGTTTTGAGAATGATTATTGTGGAGATTGGTTGTCATTACCTAACACGTTTTTTGGCCTATTTTCGTGCCCCATTCATGCATTGTTTCCTTATGCATTACTTCCTTATTGTTTGAATGAGGTGCACACTTTATGGTATTTTTTTCATACGTCGGATTGTGCTAACGTATGGAAAGATTGTGCTTGTATGGAATGAATGATTGCTGATTTTATTTACTGCCTTATTTGAGAGATGAGCGTAATTTCATTCATTTATTTCCATTTGCAATAGTTATCGCAATGGGCTGTAATATTTATGTACTGTAATATTTATGGACTGTAATAATTATGGACTGTAATAATTATGGACTGTGGACTATTTATTGCCCTAAGGAGACGAGGGACTCCTTTATTTTTATTATTGCGATATTATTGCTATAAGACTCATGCAGGTTCCCGTCAACGAGGCTAAATCCCTAATGGGGATGATTAACTCGATATGGAAGTAATGTAGTAATCATATATGTGTGATGTTGATGGGAGTTTTTTGAAAAACCATTTTTTGGGAACTCGCATGCCTAGTGGGAGTTGCAAGGTAGAAGTGTTTTGTGTAAACCACCTTGCAACCGGCGGCAAATATCTTTTTTATTTGCTGATTTACCATGATTTAAAATGTTTTTTTTGGGTCATTAAATCATGATAGCGAGCAGAGATGAGACTGATCATAAAGAGATCTTGCATGATAGATCCGGAGAAGTTCATGATCGGATAGTTGCCTTGATTAGGAATCAAGATGAGATCCTCTATGTTGGTGAGGATTGACATGAATGTTCCCACGATTCATGTGACCTATAGAAGCCAAGTGCGAGCATCACATGTGGCGCCAGGTGGCACCTGTATGGTGTTAAGGCGACAATGATGAAGCTCGGGTCAGGCGCAGAGGGGGTGCGACTGGACTAAGACTTGTATGGTGTTGAGAGAAAGACGTGTTGTTGTGCACAGTATGATCCACCATAACATGTTTGTCATACAACATGTGCTGAGCGACCATTTGGAAGTGAAAGGATGGATCCCTGCTCCTTCAGTGTGTGTGTCCAAGACTTGATTGTCATTTAGTTGCCCTCAGTGACCTTCGACGACACCATGAAGCAAAGAGTTGATGTGGCTACTTTGGGATGTTATCTATGACCATGAGAGATTCGGTCTAAAGAGGAATCTTCGGGAAAGGAGTCAACTCTGAGTGTAATGGTGGTATGGGGCGAAGGGAAAGGTTTGACTCGACTGCACTAAAAACTATTTGCTGGGCCCAACTGTATTGGATACAGTAGCAAGTACCTTGAGAACAAGAAGGTATTCTCTCCGAGGGATCGAGATACCGTTCATGTCAAGTGAGTTTCTGAGTAAACCTGGGGAACAATGATGTGCATTTGACTGCTTAATTGTTATTTTTGTGAGGATGTTGTCATTCTGGCCTTCTAGGAAGGTTTCTAGTTTGAGACTCCTAATTGCAGGTGCATCACCGGTGGCACGACCCATTTGTCTGTATGATCGGAAGAGTACATGTGTCGGGGACACAGATGGTCTTGTATCAGGGATACATGATCAGAGACTTGCGTATTGTGGATGCATTCTTGGAAGAGAGGAATAGTTGTATATATCAGGGATGTATACATGTGTGTCGGGGACACATAGAGAGGTGATATATTGCCATTGTGTGATTGTATGTATCAGGGATATATGCATATGTGTCAGGGACACAAAAGTAGATGACATGTTGTTATTGTGCTATTGTACAAGTGGGAGATATTGGATTAATCTAGGATTAATATGATATTTGCCCAAAGCACTCACACATGGCATGTCCCCATTGGACTACACATTTAGGGTTTAGGGTGGGCCATCTATATAAGGAGGGGAGCCTCCCATTGGATGGATGTTGATGTGTGCAAACCCGAGCCCCACCAAACCCTAGCCGCCACCTCTCCCTCTCTCTTCCATTCGTCCCTCCACATCCACCAAGCCAATCCGTGGACTCTTGGGTTGTGGACTCGTGCTTCTTCTCCAAGAGAGTAGAAGACCGACCGGTGCTGCAGAGGATTCCGTGAGGTGATCGCCGATCCATTCCGCTGCCACAGGTTCTCTCCACCAAAGGTAATTCCGAACCTGTAGATTCAATCGTAGGTTGCTAACAGGTTGATGGTGCAACCGATTGCACCAACCACCAACATGGTGCTGGCCGGCTCTCCAGCCAACACCCCCTCCAATAAAACTCTTCAAGGGTCAGAAGAATACCTGATCAGCAAGAAGATTGCCTGAGCTTTTCTGGAGATTCTGCCCACCAAGGTCTTCTTCTAGCTGCCTCTAGCTTGCTCCATTTGACTCGTCGGAGCTCCAGCCACTAGCACACCGGAGAGGGAGATGGAGAAAGTCTGAATTTTATTGGTGAGGGAGTGAGAAGGTAGGGATGGCTAGGGGTGAGGGGCGTTTGTTTGCAAACAACCCTCCAACTTCCATAGCCTTCATGGCTATTCAAGCCACCTCAATGCATGCCAAAATGGCATCATTCCAAAGGCATCCAAAAGCCACGAAATAATGTGAATCCAAACCCCAAATGCACCCCTTCCAATTCCCCACCAACTAAACATGTTCTCAGCCCAGACTCGCACCATTCACCCACTCGGACCCGGATTGAGTCGATCAAGCCAGCAAATGCGCAATCGCTCGGTGAGTCACACTCGATCGACCGACAAGTAACCCGATTAAAATTAAGCATACAGACATACCACAAATACAATTATATAATCTAAGAACTAAATTATGCATAAACGAGGATAGTGGACTTATTAATATTATAGCAGGAGAGCGGGTCTTACAGAACATCTATGTCCATGAATTTTCTCACAATGCAATGATACCATGAGAAGTTAGAAAAACTCTCTTCCCAATGCTATAATATTAATAAATGGCAAGGGAAGATCTGATTCTTGGCTCTCTAGTCCCGTCCTACAAGGACTTTATCATGCACTACTGCTATAATATTAATAAATGGCAAGGGAAAATGCTATAATACTCCCTTGTCATTGCCATCAATCAATGGCAAGGGAGTATGAGGTGCTTATATGAGCGCCTCAAGGGAGATCTTCAAAATCTTCGACTCCCGATACGGAGTGCTTTCACTACGGTGGAAAAGGACATATCTGCCCAAATTAGCCTAATTACAAGGAGGACCTTGACAATGGAGTGATTGAGGGTAAGCGCCCAAAAAAGACCAAAGGTGTATTTTTATTGAAATAAATTTAGCCACCTGTATCCATGATTGAGTATTAGATATCGGATCTTGTGCTCACATAATTTCCAACGTGCAGTTACTAAAGGATAGGAAGGAACTCGCAAAAGGCAAGATGATTTTGATGGTTGAAAAAGTTGCAAGCATCGCTGCGTTTGCACAAGACTCCGTAGATCTTCATTTATCGAGTTGTTTAATTTTAAGTTTGAAGAATGTCTATTATGTACCTTCGATTAGCAAGAATATTATATCCGTATCATGTTTAGATATGGACGATTTTATAATAAATATTTCAAACTCTTGCATGTCTTTATCGAAGTATGAAATTTTCTATGCAAATGCTTTCACATGGACTCTATTTGTTTGAATTTAATAATAGACAAGTCTTAAACATCAATAACAAAAGACTAAAGACAACTCACATAAATGATACAATCTTATGACACTAGCACCTTGGTCACATCAATGAAAAATGCATCAAGAAATTGCAGGAAGCTAACCTTGTTGGTCAAATTGATTTTAAATCATTGGAGACATGCGAAGCTTGCCTCATGGGCAAAATGACCAAGCGACCTTTCAAGAAGAATGGTCCAAGAGTACAAGTACTAGAGATGGTTATAGGTACTTCATAATGTTCACAGATGATTATAGACGATACGGCTATATTTATCTAATGAGGAACAAAAGTGAATCCTTTGACAAGTTCAAAGAATTCAAGAATGAAGTAGATAACTAACTCAACAAGAAAATCAAATCTTTACGAACTGATTGTGGAGGTGTGTACGTGAGTGTCGAATTCGACTCATTCCTAAGGTAGTGAGGTATTATACCACAACTCACTCCACCCGAAACACCTCAATGGAATGGTGTATCTGAATGGAGAAATAAGACGTTGCTCGACATGGTTTGATCAATGATAAGTCAAGCTGAATTGCCACTTTACTTTGAAGTTATGCGCTACAAGCTGCAGCTTACACACTAAATAATGTTCCATCCAAATCCATAGAGAAAATGCGATATGAGTTGTGGAATGGTAAAGTACTCAAGCTCAAGTTTCTCAAGATTTGGGGTTGTGAGGCCTACGTCAAGAGATTGATGTCGACAAGACTTCAACCAAAAGTGGATAAATACTTCTTTGTAGGTTATCCTAGTTAGACAAGAGGATACTACTATGGGCATAAAACCTCCAATTGAGTGATTGTCGAGAGGGATGTTGTATTCTTAGAAAACAAATTCTCGAAAGAATAAAAGTAGGAGTAGAGTTGTGCTTGGGGAAACTAAGGATGTTCTACAAGGAAGAAACTTGCATATACAAGAAGGTCAGTGGGAGTCACATGGGGTTTCTGATCTTGTATGTCGATGACATACTCCTCATGGGAAATCATATCCCTTTGTTAGAGTAAACGAGAAGCAAATTGAAATCTGCATTTTCAATAAAAGACATGGGTGAGGCTTAATACATCTTGGGAATCAAGATATATAGAGATAGATCACATAGACTCATTGGCCTAAGTCAATGTGCATACATTGACAAGGTTTTGGAAAGGTACAATATGAACAACTCCGAAAAGGGCAATGTGACAATGAGTATGGGTATATGTAACTCAATAAGTCTCAGTGTGGAACATCACATAAAGACTTAGCGTACGCGAAAGACATTTCTTATGCTTCTGCAATATGATCGATCATGTACGTGATGACTTGTACAAGACCTGACATCTCGTATTCTATAAGTGTGACAAGCCATCACCAATCCAACGCAAGTCCTAATCATTGGACTGCGGTCGAGAATGTTCTGAGGTACCTTAACCGTGTAGGATCTAATAGCCCTAGAATTAGTCTAAAGGGGGGGGGGGGTGAATACACTAATTGAGTTCTTTAAAACTTAAGCAATTAAAATAGGAACAATATAAAGAAATATATAATAAGAGATGCAAAGCACAACACCAATGTAGAGAGGTTTGGATCTAACCACTGGATTCCAGCCCTTTCTTACGAATTGCTCCTTCTCGATCAACTTCGCATATTCCATTATTCTTCTCCCCATTTCAGGCCCATAGATCTTGCCTTTACACTTCAAGCTTGCGAACACCCTCGACAAGCTTGGACCACCTTCTCACAATCCAAGAAGAGCTTCACTCTGGAAGTCCATACAACACTTTATTGA
This sequence comes from Triglochin maritima, assembly GCA_963682175.1. Classification (NCBI taxonomy): domain Eukaryota; kingdom Viridiplantae; phylum Streptophyta; class Magnoliopsida; order Alismatales; family Juncaginaceae; genus Triglochin; species Triglochin maritima. Next base: position 34,003,658 of record OY821773.1, on the reverse strand, counting down.
AGATTTCTTGAATCAAATTCTAATCTCAAGCACTTGAAAGATTGATGAATGCAATGAATGATTCAAGTGGGAGATTGAGCACTACGAGAAGTTTAGAGCACAAAGAAGTAGAATAAGAGTAAGAGCTTTAGAGAAAGGATTGGTAACTTTGTGAAGTTGATCGAAGCTGTATTTATAGGTTCTAAACTTAATCTAGCCGTTGGGATTGATTTGGAAAGGATTTTGTAAGATACACAAAATAGAAAAGTTCAGAACACAAATCTGTGAAAGGAATGTATTCTAAACGTTTTACTTTTAAATGTCTTTTATTATTAATTGAATAAATTGAACATTTTGTTCATTAATTAACGTATTCGTATTTTTTAAGTGTTAAGGAAAAGGCTCTTTGTCCTTAACCATAGAGCTCTAAAAACAATGGTTTACATAAATCAAAAGTAATTCACAATCATCGTAATTAACATGGGACATTGATTACCGGGTTAAGATTGTCGTGTTGGTTAAAAGAGATATTGTAGCTCTACAAATATCTAACAACATGAGTATATCAAATAGAAAATGTTTTTTATATATTGAATTGACCTAACAAATGAAACATTATCGAATTTTGTTTGTGTCATTATTGTTTTATTGTGTGTTTGAATCCTAAGATATGAGACTTATATCTTTTCACATATAGAATGTATGATTTGATTATTATCAAAAGCTATCAATGCATATAGTGATAAAGGTATTAGATTATACATAACTTGTGATGGAAAAGTTGATATGTCAAAAGATTGACATTGCCCCTTTTGACTTGAGTGATGATTTTGCTGGGCCCCTTGATAAAGTAAAATTATAATGTGTACAATGTAACTTGTGTATAGTTACATATTTATAATTAGCTTGAGAGATCAAGAAATGAATATATAATACAAAGATGATACATTTATGCTTTGTATAATATTCTCATTCGAGCCATGACCCACACTGGTCTACCGTTTTACAATAGAAAAGTCTCATTATTTTCGGTCAAACCGCGTGTCAACCGGTCCACCATTTCCAAATTTAAAAGTTACTGTGAAATTTGGTCGACCGATTCCCGAAAAGCGTCCGACTAATTTTCATTGTTTTTGACTTTATCAAATTTTGGATTAATATCCAACAAAATCCAATCTTTGGGGTTTTAGAAAATTTATATTTTATAATGTTGGATCACATTATAATAAGCAACATATTTTCATATATAATGTCAAACATTATACCCCATAATATATTTACATCTCATATATATTTATTAGTTATTCTAACCATGCCGTAATCACGACGTATTTGATTTTAATATTTTACCACATGTATTTCAAAACATCATATAAAATGTAAAATCAAATTTCTTTTTTTCCAGTTCTGCGGTGCGATCTATAGGAGGATCTAAGTTATATTGGTAATGATATAAAACTCTTTATATCATAAACTATAAGCGATATCTATCATGATATAAAACTCTTTATACATCTGCAATGAATATATAATATCAGGATATTGAAATTAGCAGGAGCTTTCTTGGTAGCGATTCGGTCGACCGACTGTAGAAAAGGGAATATACGTCAGGTATAAGGCATGTAGATGTCGGTTATCTGTGTTCTTAATCCGATATTCATTTATGTGTTGTCTATACATAGACGTCGATCACACAAACGTTGATGTCTATTCGGTATGTATACACGTCGGACATACAACACAGTCGACGTCTATTCAGGAGGTATACACATCGGATGTACATTAGAGACAACGTCTATTCGGGAGACATACATGTTGGATATTCTATACAGCTTATGTGTATTCTTTAAAAAAGACTCGGCGTCGCATTAGCCTTATAACCGACGCCTAGAGGACCTATTACGCATTGGGCTAATCTAATAACCGACGTCTATAGACATTTCAAATTAAATAAAAAAATGCTAAATACATGTACAAATATCACTTTAATCAACAAACACACTCATCCCACACAACAAACACATTCATCCACAATCATACACATTCATCCACAATTATACACAAATTGTTGTCAATCAACAAACCCATTCATCCTAGACAACACATACATCCACAATCATACACAAATATCAATCACAAAGAAATTTGATCATATTAAAGTGAAAATTGTGATCATATTAAATTAGTAACTTCTTGGTAATACAAAGAATGTGGTTAATTACAAAGAATGTGTTCAGGATATTAGAACATGTTAATTAGTTCATTAACATGGTAACAAAGTAGCGAGCCCATTGCTCGCGAGTATAATCGAGCTCCTCTTGCGTATACGGATCGCTATTCTTTTGGAAGACCTACGAAAATACAAGTACACAATTATAAATATGTAAATAATGAAACTATACTTATACTAATAAAAATGTTCTATATTACCTCAAATAGGTTTGCATTTTCAGGTGCAATCTCGATGATTTCCTGCATGTATCTCATTACGTACCCACATTCTGTATTTTTGGTATGCTTGCGGTACTACGTACAAAGATATAAATTCAGTAAATATATGTGCAAGTATTAAAAAAATTAACAAAAAAGGAAGAAACTTAGTCCCATTGAATGTCAGGTTACGCCAGTGTTTTTGGTGGTCCTTTTTCCACCAACCATTTTTTAAACCTTCATTCTCCTGAGTAACACAAGTTATTCAATATGTATTCGATAATACTAATAAAAATACATGAATTACAAATACGATGATTAAAACAAAGTTACAATGAAACAATTTTCTTTAAGGATGGCCTTGGTGGAGTCGACCCCAAAGGATCAAACCAATATGCCGAATTAGCTTCGGGGCATAGAACGGCTAGCATCCAATGAGCTCTAACTGTATATATAACTAGAAGTTTATTGCAAAATCAAATTCTAATTACTTTTAATTAACAAACTTACCTCTCATGAAAAGGAAGAATATAATATTTTGTGCCTTGTTCTTTCATGATATTCGCAAGTATGCCTGAATTATCGTCATTCCTGTGTATAAAAGTAGATGGATACAGAAATCCAAATACTTTATTCAGGGAAGACTAACCTTCTGGCATCATAAAGATGTCTAAAAGAGTAAAAAATACATTTTGTTATAATTACGATAAAATTCTTCAATACATTTCATATTATACACAAGATAACACTTACTTCGCCTGCACGTCGATAATTGACATGCCAATAGATCCATTGCTAGGATTTGCATGACATCCTATCTGCCGACATATAGATTTGACAGAAAACCTTTAACCTCACCAAATGCGTGGTAGTTATGTGCTTCCCTAAGTAGCATTATTTGATACAACATTTTGCACCTATTTGGTAGTAAATTAATGTTGATCGGAGGTTGGTTGTTTGACCATTTGCTCCGGGGGCTTGAAACCTTACTGATATATATAAAAATATTAGAAATACAATTAGTAACAAAATGGTAATTTCTTTGTTTTGAAAATTAAAGGATACCTCAAGTGTGTCATGAAGCTCTACTAATTGACGAGGCCACCTCAGGAACCCACAACAAGCATCGTCGAGGGTATCAACCTCTTCTTCAGGAATAGGCACCAAAACATCAGGGTCTAAGCAAATCCCCACGACAACCTTCACAAGTCCCTCTTCTAGATCTTTGAAATGGTGTTTAGAGAGGTTGTAAATGGTTCCGTGCTCAGGGTCTTCAACAAATAGACGACATTTACTGTCATCCTTAAATTTACCAAACGAGGGTGCACCGACGAGAGCTAATTCTGGAGAATGAGCTGCGAAATCAAATGGTCGGTCAGGGCAGACCACTGGCTGCACCGGAGGAGTGGATACAGGGGAAGAAGTTGTCCTATGGTGGGATGGAGTACTAGGCAAATCATGATCCAATATCTCCATTACAAGTTGCACTTTATTTTCCAAATATAAAATTTGTTGCTTGCATTTGGTATGAACTGTCGACAAACTTAGGCGACCAGTTTTTCCTTAATATTGTCGCAGTCTAACCCTACTCCCTACCCCCGTACATGACCAGGATGTTCGTCAGTTCCCAAGGCTTCACAAAGAATGTCAGTCTGACGATCTGATACAAAATTGCCTTGGGATTCTCTCAATTTCAAAGAGTCCTAAAGTTTAAAAAAATGTTAAATTTTTTTGAAAAATATAAATTTATTGAATGTGATTTAATTACTATACAAGTGATACAACTTACTATCTTCGAGCCAACTGCTTGCGACTCGTCTGTGATGTACTCCCCTTTAGAGTTTACCCACGCTCTCTTCCAAGAATCACATCGAGCCACGGGGGAAGGAGGAGACAAGTTATTTGCTTGCTCCTCACTCATACTGGAGTCAATTGCTTGTTGTTTCTTCAGGGTCATTTTTTCGGTCATCATTTGTTGTTCTAATTTCTGGTATCCCGATCAAGACAGACGATGAAGATACTTGTTTTTAGATCAATGTTGCTGTGTTTTTTCTCGGATAGCCTACGACCAATATTATTAGATTATAATTTGAATCGATAGCCTAATAAGTTCATATTCTAAATTAAACTCAGTTACCTGAAACTTTTGGGTTTCACTTGATTTTTTGAACTGATCCCATGTACTTAGAGTAATGAAGCTATAGTAATGGCAAGGATTTCTGTCCTGATAATCTCCGAATATCCACTTTTTTGTTAACTTCGTCTTGAAGTCCCTCCAACTGGCCGACACGTATCTCATCCATTTTTCTTTAAAGTGGCAGTGGATTCAAACTCAAAACTTTCCTATAACACGTTATTATTTTAAATCTATATATTAAAATTTTGACTAAAACCAAAGAACATGGACTCATTACCTGCATGTCCTTCTAAATGGTGTCTTTCAGCTTCTCCTCAACTTCGGTCCAACTAGACAAATAGATTTCAATTTCGGACCTCGCTTGGTTCCCCCATATAATTATACCAGTGATCAGACAGCATGCCTATTGGCTTAAGACGACTATCAAACTGGATCGGAATTTTACCGTCTCTATTCCTTTTGCCCACAAATTCTTTCATGAGAGTAGGACCTCGTGAACCATAAGTCCTCGAGCCCTCAGACTCTGATTGAATGGGTTTCTTTTTCAGAGCCATGATACTATAAAAGATAAAATCAGGACGTTCAAAAATAAGTCAAGACTCAAGACACTATATGGTTATTATTGAAAAAACATTTTGCATCTTTAGGATTTCTTTTTTCTTAACGGATTTTCAATCCATATACCTTCACCGTGGTCATCTCTTGTGATTAAAGTCTCAACATGTATTTCATCATCTAATGACCTCAACTCGGGTACTTGCTTACAGAAAGGTGGTGTCTCTTCATACTCGATGAGACGACCTTTTGATACAAATTTTCCCCTTCTAGAATTATTAACCATTTTTATCACATGGATCAGCCACATAAAAGACTTGTTTTGCTTGGGAAGCCAAAATAAAAGGTTCTCCTATAAATCCTTCTTTCGAAAAATCAATTAAAGTGAACCTCAAATAAATTAAAGCAACCCTTTTGAATCAAGAGATGAATTTCTTATTGTGGCTATTAATTACTTGTTTGTCACTCCATAAAGGATTCATTTTTTAAAGATTCATGTGTTCATTTAGATAAGGTTAAACTTCATTAGAATTGCACATCACATACAAATATGTTGTCATTAAGTCATCGCCATTTGGATTTGCCATTTTCATCCCACGCATTCCTTTGCCATCAAAATGTTTATCATGACGATTGTTAGGAAGTCCAGTACTTTTGGTTTTCGCTAGGTATCCAGTGCAAAACTCGATAACCTCATCAGCGATGTATCCTTCAATAATACTAGCATCTGGCCTTTGACGATTTTTACAATAACCTTTCAATACCTTTATATAGCACTCGAAAGGATACATCCACCTTAAAAAAATAGGTCCACACTATTCAACTTCTCTAACCAAATGAATAACCAGATAAATCATAATGTCAACAAAAGCAGGTGGAAAATACATCTCCAACTGACAGGTTGTGACCACGATTTCATTCTGTAACTGATCTAACTAAACGGGATCGACCACTTTACTGCAAATCTTGTTGAAAAGGAACACCACTTTTCTATGGCATGTCTAACATGTTTCGGTAATATGGATCTCAGTACTACAGGTAACATCGGTTGCATTAAAGTGTGTCATCGTGAGACATCATCCCCACAAGTTTCAAATCCTTCATAACAACAAAACTGCTAACACTAACAGAAAATGCTTTTCTCCCTTCTAGACAATGTATAACAAGCTGGAGGTAAGTAGCTACGGTCTTCTTTCTTCTCTAGTGTCAGCGTTGCCTGTATACCAAGGTCAACAAGATCAAGTCTAGCATTATATCCATCTTTTGTCTTACCAGGTATGTTCAATAGAGTGCCAACAAGACTATCACAAACATTTTTCTCTACATACATCACATCAATACAATGTCAATCTTCTTAAGTTTTCAAACAACGAAGATCAAAAAATATGGATCTTTTTTTCCCAATAACTTTTGTCATTATCTCATTTCTATGATTTTCCAAATTCACACTCAACATTCATTACACGTTCATACACCTTTTCGACGCTAATTTCAACTGGTGAATTCTGAAACTCTTGTTTTCCATTAAATGCCTTCTTCAATCTACGATAAGGATGAAAGTTTTGCAAAAATCTCTGATGACCAAGATAGACTGTCTTACAACCATTAATAAGTTGCAAGGATCATGTATTTTCTTTGCAAATTGGACAAGCTTTATGACCTTTGACAGAATATCCAGAAATATTACTGTAACCTGGAAAGTCATTAATTGTGCAATAAATCATTGCCCGCATTACAAATGACTACTGATGATAAGCATCAAAAACTAGCTCTCTATCATCCCATAATCTTTTTATGTCATCAATTAAGGGTCTTAAATACACATCTATGTTGTTTCCAGGGTGTTTCGGACCAGAAATCATTCAGGACAACATAATATATATGTGTTTCATGCATAACCACGGTGGAAAATTGTAAATTACAAGAAGAACAAGCCAAGAATATTGAATGCTAATCAGACTACCAAAAGGATTCACTCTGTCGGTACAAAGTCCAAGTCGTAGATTCGTGGATTATTCACCAAATAAAGGGAAGTCGTAATCTACTTTTTTCCACAGAGGTGAATTGACGGGATTACGTAGCAACTGATCATTTTATTCTCACGATCAACATGTCATGTCAAGTTTTTGGAATCCTCCTTACACGCGAACAAGCATTTAAGCCTTGGTATTATCGGAAGGTACCACAAAACTTTAGCAGGAGGGCCTTCGATTTTCAAATCATCATCATCTACATTGTGTTTTGATCCACTAAGTTTCATTTTGTATCGTGAAATATTACACTTTGAGCAAGAATGTAAGTTTTCAAACTCACCCCTATATAATATACAATCATTCGGACACGCATGTATCTTCCTATATTCCATTCTGATTAGTAGCATATCATGCATCATATTCATGCTATATATCCTTTATTTATCCCAATATTGTGCTACTCGAGTTATTGATGTAATGTTTCAGGTATGAGGTAAAAAAGAAGAGAAAAGGGAACAAAAAGAATCTGAATGCAACAAGAATGGACTGAATTGAAGACTTCTGGACCCATTTGTAATGCACAAAAAGTGGATCGCAAATCAGTAAGGACCCAAGTGAAAACCCGGAGGGACCTGATTGTGAAATGCAAAGTATTGTGACACATGACTTGAACAATATCAGTATTTCTCCAATTAAACTCCAAACAGTTCAAGATAGTGGACCAGGGCTTCATGTAACGTGCCAAATACAAAATTGAAGCTCTTGGAAGAAATCGGGACCGGTCGGGAGCAAACGATCCGCCACAAGTGGATCCTTTTGCTCCAATTGATTTCCAATTTCTCCCATGGCTTGAACTTGATTAATTGGGTGCACCAAAGTATAGAGACAGTTATGACAGCCATCGGATTGCTCCCTGATCCATCCAAACCCTTATTTCTTCTATAAATATCATTGTAATCCCTCCTTTCCACCTCTTCTTCATCCTTCCCCCATTAGAGTAGGTTTTAGTTTCCTGTTTTAGTAGTGTAATAAGGGGTTGGAGAGAAGTAAACTTTGTATTTTTATTTCTTAATCTACTTAGTTCTTGTTCTTCATGTTGACGTTTTCCATTTTATGCAATTTCTTTAATCTAGTCTTCTACATTTCTTTCATGGGTTTATGTTCTTTTCATGCTTTCTTTAGTGTAGAGATGAGTAGAGAGTAGTCCATCCCCATTGAGGGTGGAGAAGAAGGTGATTTGATCATGTGATGGATTAGTGTGTGTGTTAATCCTATCCTTTGAGCCTTACATGATTTCCACAACCATCTAATGGGATTTCACTCTTATCTTTGTTGTGCTAATGCTCTTGAGTGATGCTTAGCACATGCTTAGATTTGTGGGCCTATTTTATGGGGAATGATGAGGTTAGCATAAGGATGGTGTGGCAGAAGGAAACACGACATGTTCATGCATGTGCTCATGTTGGCTTTATCCTAATTAATGTCTTGTATGTTTTTATGATTGTGATAAATCTTATTTCATATGGAGACATAGTTGGATTTGAGTCATGATGCATGTGAACATATTGTAGGATCGTAAGGGTCTCTAATTCTAATCACTTTTAAGCTAATTACCAACTTGTTTAAGCAATCAAGAATATGCAGCGGAATTAAAACTAAACAAGCAAGTAAATAGGAAATAAGCAAACCACAATGAGACAAGGGATTTTTAAGAGGTTCGACACCCCACCCGGGTCCAAGTCCTCTTTTGTAAGCTCCACTCGGATCACCAAGCTCTGCTCATGACTTCACCGATCACTCCCCATTCCGAGCGTGGAGAGAACGCCTTTACACACTTCAAACTCGCGAACAACCCTCGCCGAGCTTGGCTCCTCCTCTCACAATCCAAGGGGACGCTTCGGGCTTTCTCCGAAACCTTTACTCAACTTTGACAGCAACAAACTTTAGTGGGACACTCACTCTCTCAACTTGAGCACAATTGAGAAAGATAAGAATGGATCTTAAGTGTGGAAATTGAGGCTTGGAGTGTTTGCAATGATCGCTCTAATGTAGGAGGCAAATATGTGTGGGAGAGTTGTGTAAAATGGTGTTGGGAACACCTATTTATAAGATCCTAATGTGTTATAGCCATTGGGGTGAATTGGGTAAGAGTTTGTGTAAGAAACACAAAACAGAAACTGGCAGGTTGCATTTCAGCATAAGTTCGTCGATCGGATCAGGCAGAACGGTCGACCGTGTGGCAATTTTGAACACGGTTTGGTTGATGAATGATTCCTTTCAATTAGCCACAAGTGCACGACCACGTTGAAGCGGTGGCAAATACGGGTCGATCCACAGGGAGGTGTGTCGACTTTAGTTTGTGCGAAGGCAATTGGGAAAGAAAGGGGAGAAAGGAGTTATGATCTATACTACACTACAATGCGAAAGTAAATGGAAAATAAGCAATAAAACTAAACCCCATAGGGGGTAGAGAAAAGAGTGTGAATACAAAGATATGTGTGTGTGTTCAATTAAGCTCATCAAAATATGTATTGCATGAAAATCATAAAACTACATCCAACTTTGCCTCCACATGAATTAAGATAACACAATATCATTAAAACATACAAGATAATAATTGGAATGAAGCTAAATGAACTCATGTATAAAGACTAGACCCTACTATGCCTCCACATGAAATAAGATAGCACATTATCATTAAAACATACAAGGCATTAACCAAGGTAAAGACAACAAGAGTACATGCCACTACAAATCATGTTTCCTTCATTAATTCCATCCATATCCTCACCTTATTATTACCCATAACATAGGTCCACTAGTCTAAGCATATGCTAAGCTTCATTCAAGAGCATTAGCATATTAAAGACAAGAGTAAAATCCCATTAGATGGTTATGGAAATCACGTAAGGTTCAACGGATTAAGATAACACACACGTAATACATCACATTATTGATATCACATATTTCTCCACCCCCAAATGGGGATGAAACTACTCACTACTCATTACATTAACAAAATGAAACGTTATACTGAAAGGAAATTCAACTAAGCAAGAAAGGAATATTAAAGAAGCTAATTGAAAGGAACGTAAAACTAAAGAAGCATGCAAGAATTAAAAGACAATATTAAAAGAAACTAAGAGTAATTATTTTATTTACATGACTCACATTACAAGTGACATTCATCTCCACCTTGAGTTTTTTGCTTCAAGGCTTTTACTCCAAGTAGAGAGGATGCCACCAAGCAATGGGTAGAATACAATGAAGGAGGAGGAGGAGTTTTATTTATAGCCATAGAAAAAGGTAATCTGGGACAATCCCCCGGTATGGGACTAAACGCATACCATAAATGGACTAAATACATGCTAATACAAGACCCGGCCAAGTCTTATCGGGTTTGGATCCAAATGGACTACCAATTGGCGGTCTTGAACCGCTTATTGGCAGTCTATAAGTGTTGGATCAAGTATGGATTTTGGTGGCTCGGTTCTGGATTGATTTCTTGGTATTTGATGAACCCAATTCGGTTGTTGGCGGTTGGGCCCGGATTTAATTGCCAAAATACTCCTCGTAATGGTGTGGAGTTTCCTGATTTGCTCATTGGTCCTTTAGGCTTTCATCTGGGTCCTTCCCCCTTGCATCTTAGTCCTCAAGTCTTGCCACTCAGTCCTTTCCCTTGCTTCTAGGTCCTTTTATGCCTATTCTCCACAATCCTGTTTATTCCTAAAACTCAAACATGAAACTCGTTACGTAGCATTGTTTCGGCTCAAGATAATGGATATAAGACAGAAATATATGCATGATATGATGTCAATCAGTTGACAGGTTAAGGAACGGTCGACCGCGATAGTCTATAACTTAGGTACACTTAAGTTAATGGCCAAACACCGAGATAGGTTCGGTCAACTGTAAACTAACAGGCTCTACTGGCTTGGCGAAAGAGATCAAGTTTGGTCGGCTGAGCCAAACTCTTCGATCGAAATAATATTTCATATCTTGGACTTCGTGGAGAAATTCAAGGTTTGGTCGACCGAAACAGGTTCACGGTCGACCGATGGCAAAAAGCATTTTGGCGTATTCAGAAATAATATGAATACGACCGTTGGTATAATACGACAATTCTAATGGTCGGAAAATTGTTGTTACACGGTCGACCGAACGGATGGTAGGAAACACTAATTGAATAATTGATCACTCGGTCGACCGAATGGTTGTATCGGTCAACCAATGCCCGAGGACATTGCTGAAGATATGATTCTTGGCTCTCTAGCCCCGTCCTTTAAGGACTTTGTGATGCACTACCACGTGCTTGAAAAAGGAATGAGTCTTGAGGAGCTGCACAACGCTCTCAAAACTGCTGAAGTTGACATGGGCAAGGGTAGGGACAAGCATGTCTTTGCTGTCCATGGGAGGAGCGAAATGATTGGTAAAGGAAAGGGCAAATCTACCAAAAGTGGCTCAATTAAGAGCAAGGGAGTAGGAGGTGCTCATAAGAGTGCCTCGAGGGGGAAATCTCAAAAATCTCCAACTCCCAATACGGAGTGCTTTCACTGCGGTGAAAAAGGACACATCCGGCCAAATTGCCCCAAGTACAAGGAAGACCTTGACAACGGAGTGATTGAACGTCGGCGCCCCAAAAAGGCCAAAGGTATATTTGTTATTGAAATAAATTTAGCCACCTCTGTCCAGGATTGGGTAATTGATACTGGATCTTGTGCTCACATAGTTTCTAATGTGCAGCTGCTCATGGATAGGAAGGAACTCGTAAGGAACGAGGTAGAATTGAAGGTCGGAAATGGTGCGAACGTTTCTGCGGTTGCACAAGGTTCTGTGGTGCTTCAATTATGTAGTGGTTTAAATTTATGTCTAAAGAATGTTTATTATGTGCCTTCGATTAGCAAGAACATTTTTTCTGTATCATGTTTAGATATGGATAATTTCAATATAAATATTTCAAATTCTTGCTTGTCTATATCGAAGAATGGTGTTTTCTATGCAAATGCATTCATAAGGAATGGTCTCTATTTGCTTGAATTGAATAATAAACAAATCTTTAATATCAATAACAAAAGACTTAAGACCACTCACGAGAATGATACTCTCTTGTGGCACTATCGTCCTGGTCACATAAATGAAAAGTGCATCAAGAAATTGCAAGAAACTAACCTTCTTGGTCTACTTGATTTTAAATCATTGGAGACGTGCCAACCATGTTTAATGGGAAAAATGACCAAAAAACCTTTCAAGAAGAAAGGTCCAAGGGCGAGTGGCTTGTTGGATTTGATACATTCCGATGTATGTGGTCCAATGAGTACTAGTGCACGAGATGGTTTCAGGTACTTCATTACGTTCACGGATGATTATAGTCATTATGGCTATGTTTATCTAATGAGAAACAAAAGTGAATCCTTTGACAAGTTCAAAGAATTCAAGAATGAAGTAGAGAACCAACTCGACAAGAAAATCAAGTCTCTATGAACGGATCGTGGAGGTGAGTACTTAAGTGCCGAATTTGACTCATACCTAAAGGAGTTTGGTATTGTACCACAACTCACCCCTCTCGGTACACCTCAATGGAATGGGGTATCCGAAAGGAGGAATAGGACATTGCTCGACATGGTTCGGTCAATGATGAGTCATGCAGAATTACCTATTTACTTTTGGAGTTATGCACTACAAACTGTGGCTTACACACTAAATAATGTTCCATCCAAATCCGTGGAGAAAACTCCTTATGATCTATGGAGTGGTAAAACACCCAAGCTTAATTTTCTCAAGATTTGGGGTTGTGAGGCTTACGTCAAGAAATTGATGTCGACCAAACTTCAACCAAAAGTGGATAAGTGGTTCTTTATAGGTTATCCTCGTGAGACAAGAGGATACTACTTTTGGCATATCACCTCCAATCGAGTGATTGTAGAGACGGATGCCACATTTCTAGAAAAGGAATTTCTGGAAAGGGTAAAAAGTAGTGGGAGTAGGGTTGTGCTTGAGGAAACTCAAGATACTCTACAAGATCATGACATGAATGATGACATTCAAGATCATGATGGCCCAACTGCGATTCCTTTGGTTAGTGGGAGCGTGAGTGAGAGACCTTCATAAGAAATTGTGAGAGAAACTCAATCCTCCCCATCTAGTGTACTTTCGAGAATCGAACACGAACCAATTCCACAAGAAATTGTGGAAGAAGTTGGAGAAGTACGCGTAGAACCAAAAGAACTTAGAAGGTCAACGAGGGAAAGGAAGAAACCCGATATGTATTTGGGACTTCATGAGATCATGGTACTAGATACTTATGATCCGTCGACCTTTCAAGAAACAATGGAAAGAAAGGACTCCAAAATATGGCTCAAGGCCATGGAATCCGAAATAGAATCCATGTATGATAATCAAGTGTGGAACTTGGTTGACCTTCCTCAAGGGAAAAAGGCCATTCAAAATAAATGGGTTTTCAAGAGGAAGATGGACATGGATGGGAACTTGACAACCTACAAAGCGAGGCTTGTAGCAAAGGGTTTCACTCAAGTTCAAGGAATTGACTATGATGAAACTTTTTCACCATTTGTCATGTTAAAGTCTATTCGGATAATGCTCGCTATTGTTGCATTTCATGATTACGAGAAATGGCAAATGGATGTCAAAACGGCATTCCTTAATGGGAACTTGGAGGAGGATGTGTACATGGTACAACCTCAAGGTTTTGAAGATCCAAAGAATAGCGAGAAGGTATGCAAGCTTCAAAGATCCATTTATGGATTGAAGCAAGCATCAAGGAGTTGGAACAAAGACTTTGACGAGGAAGTGAAGAAGCTTCACTTCATTCAAAGTAAGGAATTTAGGTTTACAGTTGCAAAAGGTAAAGAAAGGTTAGGACTAGTGATAGTGGTTAACTTGTCATTGCCAGTTGAGTAGGCAAATAATTGTATATACAAGAAGGTTAGTAGGAGCCATGTAGTATTCTTAATCTTATATGTCGATGACATATTGCTTATGGGCAATCATATTCCTTTGCTTGAGCAAACGAGAAGTTCATTGAAATCTGCATTCTCAATGAAAGATATGGGTGAGGCTCAATACATCTTGGGAATCAAGAAATATCGAGATAGATCCCGTAGACTCATTGGCCTCAGTCAACGTACATACATTGACAAGGTCTTGGAAAGGTTCAAGATGAACAACTCCAAAAAGGGCAGTGTGTCAATGAGTATCGGTGTGCAACTCAAGAAGTCTCAACGTGCGCAATCACGTAAGGACTTAGAGTACATGAAGGATGTCCCTTATGCTTCGGCAATTGGGTCGATCATGTACGTGATGACTTGCACAAGACCCGATGTCTCGTATGCTCTAAGCGTGACAAGTCGTCACCAATCCAACACAGGTCCTGAGCATTGGACTGCGGTCAAGAATATCCTAAAGTACCTTAACCGGACTAAGGATAAGATTCTTGTTTATGGAGGACAAATGGAGTTGATAGCCGAGGGTTACTCGGATGCGAGTTTCATGAGTGATCCAGACGATAGAAGGTCGCAATTAGGATATGTCTTTCTTCTGAATGGTGGAGTTGTGAGTTGGCATAGTTGGAAGCAAAGCACTATGGCCGATTTAACCACTGCTTCCGAAGTAATGGATGTCACTGAAGCGAGCAAGGAAGGAGTGTGGATTAAGAAGTTCCTTGAAGAGCTTGGAGTAGTTCCCTCGAGCGAGGGACCAGTAGAGCTATTTTGCGATAATAGTGCATCTATCTCGCAAATCAAGGACCCCAAATCACACCACAAAGTGAAGTACATGGATCGTAAGTACTTCATGACACGTGACCTCATTGACGAAGGAAAAATAAATCTGTTATGGGTGGACACCAACAGCAACACAGCTGATCCATTCACAAAACCCTTATCCCAAGTCAATGGTGAAATGCATTTCGAGTCCATGGGATTGAGGAACCATGTAGATTGGCTTGATGATTGATATGTAATGGGGTTTACCCTAGTTATTATTGTTTTATACATTGAGTGTGTATGTGAAAGAAAACTTTTGAATGTCAATTATTATGAATGGAATGAGAAATCATTTTGTTCCTTGTTTATGTTATTCGTCTTTTAGAAGGGTTAAGGAAAAGGCTCTTGGTCCTTAACCGTAGAGCTCTAAAATATATTGGTTTAGATAAAACAAAAGATATTCGCATTCATGGTAATTAACATGGGACATTAATTACCGAGTTGAGATTGTCGTTTTTGTCATAGATCATTGTAGCTCTTCAAGTGAGTGACAACACGGGTACACAAAAGAGGAAAATATTACTTTTGTATGCTGAATAGACCTAATAAGTAAAACATTATAGAATTGTGTTTTCTGTGTCATTGATGTTTTACTGTGTCTTTGGTCCTTTGATATGAGACTTATATCCGATCACTTAAGAATTGCTTAATTAGACTAGGGTCTTGAGCTATCGATGAGTGTAGTGTAAAGGCATTGGTTGGTTAAGTATGACTTTTGTTGGAGAAGATAGTTAGTCAAAAGATTATCATTGCCCCTCTTAATTGAGTGATGATATTAGTCGGCCCCTTGATAAAGCAAAGTTATAATGTGCACAATGTGATTTGAGTTATGTCACATATTTATAACAAGCTTAAAGAGGTCAAGAAATGAATACTAATACAAAGATGACAAAATACTACTTTGTGTGTATTCTTAATATCATGTGGCAAGGGACGGACACAAGTGGTTCACTCCATCACTAAATGGATCGGGTTTTGGTTCGAGTGGAATTAAGACATCTAACTAATTGGGAGCTATAATGTGTAGCTAGATACCGCTTATAGCTTGTGATATTAAGCTCTTAATATCACTGTTAACTTAGTTTAGATCCTCCCATAGGTCACACCACAAAACTGGAAAACAAGAAATGGGGATTTTGCGTTCATAAGGTGTGTCAGGTTTCATGTAGAAAATATGACACATGTGGTGAACGAGCGAAATCAAAATTATGTTGTGATTAATAACATAATTGGAATCTAAATTAAATTCATATGTGATGTAAATATTATGGGGTGTAATGATTTATCATTACATAGGATAATATATTACATAAGTTGTGAACTTACTATTAATCCCGAAATGTCAAATTTTGTAGGGGTTAAACCGAAATTTAACTAGTCTGCAGTACTGTGCACAAACGGCCGACTGCTAAACGGTAAACGGTCGACCAAAATGTTGCACGGTCGACCGGATGTGTCTCGATCGTAACGGGAATTTCTACTGTTCGTTTTCGGTCGACCGAAGTATATCGGTCGGTCGACCGAAGTATATCGGTCGGTCGACCGAACATTACGATGAAATAATTTTGTTACGAACGGTCGATAGAGTTTATGAACGGTCGACCAAAACTTGGTCTAAACGGTCGACCGAACCTCCAACACGGTCGACCGATCCAGACGGTTACTGCAGAATAAATTTAAGAATTAATTAGATCATGCATGGAATTGGTTCATAACTGATTTAATTCGTGGCTAAGATTATTTGTTAGCAAATAATGGATGGTTAGATGGAAGTTTGCATGAAATCATGGGCAAGAGGTTGCACATGAATAGGTAATTTGGAGAGAACTTATAAATACAAGTTTATCTCATTACCTTATTAATTAATTCATTATCTTCTTGTGCAAACATCTCTCTCCATAATTCTCCACGAATTTCACCTTAATTCTTGAGTTTAGTTTTAGTTTTCAGAGATCTTCTTCTCAAGGGAACTAAAGAGGGGTTAGTAGTTAGATTCTAAACCCTATTGGAGATTGAGAGGCTAGCTCTTCTCTCTCCGATCTTGTTTAGAGTTTGGTGAATACTCAGGGGCATCCGACGCAGCAACAAGCATCCTCAACATCTCCGGATCTTCAAGAAGTTTTAGAGAACTTCTAAGTATGAATTTCGGAGCCCAATGTTTGTTTTGATGTGTTTTAAGCAATCATTAAAACAAACCGATGCATGCATGAAAAACAAATCGTAGAAAATATATGAATGATCCTTATTGTGCATAAAAATTTCGAAAATATATATGTACAATTAAACATGAAATCCTACAGATTCTATATGCTTTTCTCCTATCGGAATACCCTAAAAAGATGCCCTCATCAGATTTTGCATCAAATTTGTCCAAGTTGTCTTTAGTATTGTGGACAAAACATTTTAGCCAAAGGCTTTAAAGTACGAAATTTTAGGAGTCCGGTCATGCCAAAGTTCATAAGAAGTTTTCTTTAAAATAGGTCTAATGAGAACACTATTCAAAACATAGCAAGATGTATTAATGGCTTTGCACCAAAAATATTTTGGAAGCCTTTTTCCACAAACATGGTTCTTGCCATTTCTTGAAGAGTTTTATTTTTCCTCTCAACTA
Organism: Triglochin maritima; assembly: GCA_963682175.1. Lineage (NCBI taxonomy): Eukaryota > Viridiplantae > Streptophyta > Magnoliopsida > Alismatales > Juncaginaceae > Triglochin > Triglochin maritima. Next base: position 33,986,192 of record OY821773.1, on the reverse strand, counting down.
CCACATTTTGTTGAGGAGTGCGAGGAAATGAGAAGTTATGCTAAATTCCATATTTTTCACAAAACTTTTGAAATGATTCATTTTCAAATTCTCCTCCATGATCACTACGAATAGTCACTACTACAAAAAAGACCATAGACGTCGGATGTTAGGGTATATACACGTCAGATATTAACATCCTCACATCCGACGTGTATGCGCACGACGTCTATTCTTAGACGTTGGACGTATAGACATCCGACATCTATTGTCCAAGGAATAGACATCGGATGTCTATGAATATCCGACATCTATACATACAAGCATAGACGTCATATATTCAAGACATCTGACGTCTATTCCTAAACATTGACAAAAAAAACATCCTGCACAAACACAAACATACAAGCATATATAGACAATCATTCATTACACCTTAAAATGGGGTTATTATATTAAGGCATAAATTGTATACATAAATATACATGTGAACTTGTTACAAAGAAATATATAGCACAATTAATTTACAAAAAAATGATAGTGACATGAGAAATTGTATACATCCGAGCGGTGTATCAATCCTCTTTAAAGTCTTGGGGAAACCAAGCGGACGCATGGCGTCGACAGCGACATCAATCCTCTTTAAATCTACTTGCAGACAGAGGAAGGTAGGTTTAAAGAGGATTGACGCCGCCGTCGACAGCGACATCAATCCTCTTTAAATCTAGTTGCAGACAGAGGACTATAATTTTAACATGAAAAAATATGTTAAACAGAAAATATCATGAATGTAAGGTGTATCATCTACCATCTACTATTTTTTCATATACACTAACATCAACCAAAACTAAAGGGTCGATCGCAAGCCACTAATGGATCTAAAGTTAAAGTTTAAAATGAAATGCAAATCAAAATCTACACTAACAATCAACCAAAAAATTAAGAGGTCGAGAGATTAGGGGTTGAGAGATTCAACCAATCTCCGGAGATGCGGAAGAGAACAAAATAGAGAAGATCGAAGATGGCTGTAGTGGCGGAGGAGATCGCGGGATGGATCGGAGAAATCAGACGAGATGAATCGAGGAATCAGATCGGAGGAATCACAGGCGGCTAGGGTTTCGTATTTTCTGTCTGGAAAGAGTTAAAGAAAACGCAACTGTCTGATTCCTTTTAAAGACCCATAGACGTCGGATATTGTATACCTTCGACGTCTATTCCATGTCATGAACAAATAGACGTTGGCTTCTATGAAGTCCGACGTCTATTGAGTATAGACGTCGGTGGCTAACAGCCGACGTCTATTCCCCGACGTCTATTGAGTATACACGTCGAAGGTATGGACGACCGACGTCTATTTGATCTTCTCTATATTAGACGTCGGCCTTTGTAACAACCGACGTCTATTAGGCGACGAGTATTCCCAATTCTGCAGTAGTGAGTGATTATGTTAGAATCTTTTTCCCTCTGAACACGTTTGCAAAAACTTTTAACTGTTTCAAAAGCATCATATTTGTTTGCTAAAAACAAAACCCAAGTGAATCTCAAAAAATCATAAACGATCACAAATGCATATCTTTTCCCTCCTAGACTCACGGTCCTTAACAGCACATTTAGAGATTTGAAGCAAGATTTAAATTGTTTTCCAAATTGGCATGCATCACAAAGTTTGTCCTTTTTAAATCAATTTTTGGTAGTCCTCTAACCAATTCAAGTTTGTATAATTTGTGCAATTGTGACATACTAATGTGTCCCAACCGGTTATGCCATAACCAAGCTTCGTCATGTGAGGCAACTAAGCAAGTTTCAACATTTAAATTTCTAAGGTTATCAACATGCATAATGTAGATGTTATTTGACCAATAACCCTTAAAAATAATTTTCATGTCATGTTTCGAAATGATATGGCAAGTATGTTTATCAAACACAACTAGAAAATTATTATTGGTTAATTGACTAGCACTAAGCAAGCTATGTTTTAACTCATCTACTAATAAAACTTTTTCAATATTTGGAGTAGTAGAATTGCCAACATTACCAATATCGACAATGTGTCCTTTAGCATTATCTCCAAATGTGACGGTTCCTCCCTTCTTAGGCTTTAAGCTTGATAGAACTTGGGAGTCTCACGTCATATGCCTTGAGCACCCGCTATCGAGAATCCACTTCCCTTATCTCCTTGGTTTTATCTACAAACAAAGAGAAAAGTGAGGACTTTGGTACCCAAATTTGTTTGGGTCCTTAAGGGTTAGCTTTTGGTACCCAAACTTGAGTAGTCTTAGGTACCCAAACATTTGAATAATTTGTTTTCTTAACAAGCGAATTGTTCATTTTAACAAAATAAGATGTGGGTTTCTTTTGTTTGCCTCCCTTTAGCTACTCCATGTTTTGTTAGAGATTGATTTTGTGTTCCAAGAAGCATGTCAAGCATTTTTCTACCTAAAGTGAATTTCTCTAACTCTTTTGTGAGTTGCTTATTCTTGGCAATGAGATCTTCATTTGTATGACTCTCTTTTGTAGATTTCAGAAAACAAATGCTCATCATTTGGAGTCTCAATTTCTTTGGCTAGCATATCACATTTGATAGATTGATCTAAATTCACTTTTCTTGATAATTTGTGTTTATGACAAATCATTTCATATCACTCGGTGAGTTCATGAAAGGCATCTAATAAATCATCATAGGGAGGTGTTTCGTTTAGGGATACCTCATCGTCGTCAATCTCCACTACGTCAGGTTGATCACTGATAAATGACTTAACATAAACTCAAGTAATCAAAATACACTAATCATGAACTTAAAATAATAACATGCATTCATCATTCTCTAACCCTAATTCCATCACCTCCACCCTTTGGAGAGAGTTAGAAACTCATGGAGGGAGGAAGAAGAAGAGGTCCTTGAGACATTAAAAGAAAACTAAAACAAGAATTAAAAGAACAGAATTTTATTAATAAAACTAAGGTACACAAATCAGAACAACAACCAAGGACCCTATTTACATCGTTCTCGGGTCTATTTATAGTTGCTACAAGGGACTTAGGTATAGAATTGGATAGTACACGTGTCCATACACGAGTGGACGAAATTGGGACACACGGATCGACCAATGGGCGGCGGAATCGCCGCACATCATGTGTATTGTGCGGCGGATTCGCCTCCCACGTTGGTCGGATTTAATCAGGATTTTTGTCACGCGTTTATGGTATGATTTGATCTTTATTTGCGTGTCTGGATGATTTCTTTCCATTGTCTTGAGCTCCGGATTAATTCCTTCCATTGTTGGAGATTTATAGTTGATTTTTCTTTTGACTTTTCCAACAAAATAACTTGATCCTTTTCTTTTGCAATTAGGTCCTTGGCATTTTGCAATTAAGTCCTTGACCTTTTTGTGATTAGCTCCTTGAATGCTTTTATGCTTGGATGCATTTCCAATTGAAACCCGATAAACTTGAATTCGGTCTTTATGATAGAAGTGAATCTTTTGCACACGTTTATGCTCGGAATGTTGGTAAATTGCATTCAGGTCCCTGTATTCTGTAAATAAGACTAAACACATACCTTAGTAGCATTTATTGATGTAAAAGTAATCTAAATGAAAGACATATGATGCAATGTATGCAATGCATCAAATACCCCCACACCTAGATTTTGCTAGTCCCTAGCAAAACAGAATATAAGAAAAATAAAAACAGGGAAATCCTAACTCACTTTCGTAGGAATCACGGTTGCACTTAGCATGTGCAACAAGCCTTTAAACCTCCTTGTTGCCAAGGGGGAGGAGTGTTGTCTCCTGAGGGTTTTCAGCAGATATACCCACAAAGTCTTAATTCATCATTCCATTAATAGCTCTTAATATTTCTGCCTTCACCTTATACATCTCACTTAAAGTTCTCGCATGCTCATTATATAAATCTAGCTCAAAAAATATGACTTGGTCTTTGTTCCTCCAACATTCACACCACTAACCCTTCTATACATGTTTATCACTTGAATTATTTTGCACGCCTCCTCTGGTGGTGAAGTATCATTCGGATCAACCATGGCATGGATCATTCTTTTAGCTTTGGGCCTTGAGTATTATTATTTTTTTCTTTTCTTCCGTGATTCAACACATTTGCTTTTTGACACTTTTACCCTTTTGGCATTTGTGTAGCGAGTTTGGTCGATAATCCCGAGCTGGCAGACTCAAGTTACCGGGTTTCAAGATACCCCTACGGACCAGTGACTCAACGGCTTGGGCTTTTGTAATCATTTTGCAAAATGTGCTTTCCTCACTTTATTCCTTTATTTTTACTTTTATTTTCCTCAAGGCTTAATTGCTATTAGAAGTCCACACTTCCCGGTGTATTTTCCTCAACCTCTGCTTTTTATCAACCACTTCAAGGATTTGATTCATCCAATTTAAGTGCATACATGTCTTACAGGGCAATGTGTTATTTCTTTGGAACTTAGATTTATGTCACAATTTCTACAAGCAGAACTATATAATAAGGAACAAAAACTCAATGCAATTTGTACTCGGGTTTTGGTAGTTCAATCTTAAGCTATGTCATGAAACATTGATTTATTTTTATTTTATTTTTTTATTTTTTTAAAGAAGAAAACAAACAAATAGATATATACATAGATAAACACCCCCCCACACCTAAATCATGCATTGTCCTCAATGTATGCATAGATAAAATAAATGCACTTATTACCTGAGTCGGCTTGCGGTAGAGGGGTTGAATTTGCTCAGAGTCAACCGTAATCAGAACTGGATTGAATGACACCATATTGGTGCATGTATCCAGTTGAATTGTTCCCCATGTTGACTTGAGGAAAAGATTCCACTCTTCTCACTTGAATTGGTTCGCTTATTTGCTCGAGTGATGGTGGTTGAGTAAATGAATCACTCCCCTTTTTCTTACTTCCTTTTTTCTTTTGTGATGATTTATTTGTTTCAGAAATTTGATAAATACGTGCTCTCATCACAACATCACTTGGGTTGCATATTATTTCTGGCTCATTATCAATATGGAAGATATTAAATTCTGCTTTTAAGTTCCCGAAAGATAATTGCATGAGCCCATTTCGACAGTTTATTAATGCTTCCGAAGTGGCTAAAAAGGGTCTACCTAGAATTACAGGGATTTGTCGATTAGGATTTACAATAGGTTCAGTATCAAGTACGACAAAATCCACTGGATAAATGAAGTCACCAACCTTAATCAAAATGTCCTCTACTATACCTCTCGGTTTCTTAACAGAACAATCAGCGAATTGGAGGGTTGTCCTAGAGGGTTTCAACGGACCAAGGTTGAGTTGCTCGTAGACAGAAAATGGGAGCAAGTTAACGCTTGCACCAAGGTCTAGAAGGGCTTTATTGATAAACGTATCTCCTATTGAACATGAAATTGTGGGGCACCCCGGGTCCTTATATTTTATAGGAGATGTGTTGGAAAGAATTGAGCATATGTTTGCAGTTAAGAACGCCTTCTTTGGTACATTCGTTTTTCTCTTCTTAGTGCACAAATCTTTTAAGAATTTAGCATAAGCAGGTATTTGTTGAATCATGTCTAAGAGTGGAATGTTTACCTTAACTTGCTTAAATACTTCCAAGATTTTCTCTATTTGTGCACTAGAGTTCTTTTTGAGTCTATTGGGAAATGGGGCTTTAGGCACATAGACTCGCTCAGGTTCAGGTTGAGCTATAGGTTCAGGTTGGGTAGGTGGATTGGGCTTTTCAATTTGGACGTCGGGTTCAATGGTCAAGTCATATGTGGGTGCTTGATGGCTAGATTGATTAGTCATTCTAGGGTTTACCACATTATTGTCAATTTGTCTTCCGGACCGTAATGATACTACAGCATTGATTTGTTGGAACGGTCCTTCCTCATTAACCATTTGAACCGGTCTAGGGTTGTTATTTCCTGCAGGTGGTTGATAAGATTGATATTGATTATTAGTTCTTGGGTTCACCTCAGGTTGACTTGGAAATTGACCCTTTTCTCTTTCACCTATTATCTGTGCTAATTGGCTGACCTGTGTCTCTAGCCTTTGGAATGATTGGTTGGTTGTTTGTATAAAAGTTGTCATTAAAGTTTCTAATTTTGTCAACCTAACCTCATGATTTCCATTGTTATTACCCCCAGATGATGTATTATTTTGGTTATATGGGGTTTGTTGTTGTCTAGGAGGTTGTCCTTGTTGGGTCCACGAAAAATTGGGATGATTACGCCAACCTGGGTTATAGGTTGATGCGTAAGGATCATTTCTAGAATTGTTAAATGTGGCATTAACATGTTCCAGGTCCACACAGTCCTCCATTAAATGACCAGTCTGACCACATCTAGAGCAGGGGATAGATAATTGTTGATTCATTCGGGATTGATTTTGTAGCTCTAGACTTTCCATTCTACGCATTAGGGTAGCTAGTTTTGCCTCAGCCGCTATGTTGGAGTCTACAGCTAAGACACCTGGTCGGGGTTGACTCGCTATCCTAGATCCAATACTCGGGTTGATGGGTGTTCTAGCATTGTCCCATTGCATACTATTTTCAGCTAAATCCTCAAGAAAAGTCCAGGCATCATTTTCATTTTTGGACATGAAATTCCCTTGGCTCACAGATTCTAGCATAACTCTAGATGTGGGTGTCAATCCCTCATAAATAATTTGGCATAATTGCCACTTCGGTACTCCGTGATGAGGGCATTGGGTCAAGACACTCTTAAATCTCTCAAGATAGGAATAGAACGGCTCGCTCTCAGACTGAACGAATGCAACAATTTCATTCCTAATCTTCATAGTCTTATGGTTGGGGAAATATTTTTTTAAGAAAACTTGAACAAATTCGGCCTAACTTCTAACAGATCTTTCGGCTAGACTATATAGCCATTTCTTAGCGTCGTCTTTCAGTGCTAGAGGCACGAATTTCAGACGCACTGCCTCTTCAGGGATATGCTGGTATTGCATAAGAGAGCAGATTTCCTCAAATTCTCTAAGGAAGAGATATGGATCTTCCCTAGAGGTGAACTTAGGCAGCATACTCATGTATTGTGCCTTAAGTTCGAAGTCGCGACCCGGTATGGTGGGCATGACGATGCACGATGGCTGAGCAGCCATCGTTGGGTAGCACCGATCCCTCAAAGTTATAGGTTGCGCAACAGGCGGGTCCACTACGTTCTCACCCATTAGATCCGGGTGAGGTGGTGCAACAGATGGGTTGGGGTTAAGCTCTAGACTGGAATCCAGATGAACTCGTGAGAGTCGATTGCTTAAATCCCGCACCCAAATCTGAGTGCACCGGTTTGAATTAATTTTTGAATTTGAATTCGAAATTTAAATTTCAAATTCAATTCCAAGAATCAATTACTCTTTTTTTTTTGAATTTTTGAATTTTAGAAATATATATTTTTTTTTATTTTACTTTAAAGGAAACAAACAATAGAAAGGTAAGGATGAGAAGGGAAAGAAGACTCAGACGAGAAGGGAAACTTAACTCTAAAGGATAAAAATTAGGGTTGGTCAGAAATTTCCTGAACAAGCACGGTCAAAACAATCCTAGACCTAGTGTCACTTAGATCTAGACGACTCCTAACTGGTTGAGTCGAATTGATTTGCTTGATTCACCTCCCTCACCAATCAAACCAAGTTGGCCAGTTAGTGTATAGCTAGTGGGGGCGCTTCCGACAGAGTCGGTGCCAATTAGACAACCACGTCGCTTGGAAGACTTTCGTCGACACAAAAACACTTTCTAGACACCAAATTGAGTTCAATTAGCTTCAGGTCATAGCAAGTCAAACCAATCTCCTCCTTAATTGAGTCCGAGTCCTTAGGGGCCAATGTCTAATTGATTTTAAATTTTAGGCTTAGGCGACACTTCAGGATTGTGGTTTGTGGGCTACGGGAGGGTGATGAAATCCCCACCGTATCTTTTCCTACGGAGTTGCCCTTAAGATAGTTTAACTTAAATCTAGCAAAGATAGTCAAACAATGGTCCTTTTAATGGGGGCAATTGCAAGGTTGTATGCAGCTAAATTATATGCTCTAATGCAATCGATAAAAACCTCGATACGTACCTTGCCTCCAGCAATCTTCAACAAGTATTAATTTGCAAGAATTTAGCAAGAATAATGCAAGCAAAACATTATATGATGCATGCACTAAGGTCTTTCTAATTTTGCCAATTTTAGGTCAGAGTTGAATTATTGCCAATTATGGAATTGTAACCCTAACACGTGCAATTCTACGAAAGGAAACTTTTCAACTATTCATATTTTACGAGAAGGGCAAGAAACGTTACCTCCGCAATGCTCAGTCGGGTTCGCCGCCCGCTCTCGGAGATTCCAGTAGCTCAATGCGACCACCCAGAGATGCCGACGATGCCCCAGAAATTTGAAGACCAGAGCCCTCGCTTGTGCGGCGATTCCGCCGCAAGTCCTCTTGAAGATGCGGCGATTCCGCCGCCCAAGTGTCTCAGAACGCTCCCGGATTTCGCCGCGCGCTCTGTTGTCTCCTGCTACACAAATTCAAATACTTAGATCGCGCATAAGGTAGACAGGATAAAATCGAAAACACAAAAACACAAAATCTGCGTCGCCTCCCCGGCAACGGCGCCAAAAACTTGATGAGAATTAAATTTATACCGCAAGTGCACGGCGTCAATGGAGACGTGGCAAATACGGGTCGAACACAAGGAGGGAGAGATTATGTTATTAGTGTGATTTCGATTGAGGGGAAGAAGGGAGAGAAGAATTAATTTGGGTTTTTTGGGGTTTTTGGTTTAATTAACTAAAGTACGAAACAAAAGCAATTAAAATTAAAACAAGAACAAAGAGAGAAATCCGTGGGGTGGAGGTTTAGACTTAGGTTTAGAGTAGAGAATTACTGAAACTTATTGTAAATCATGTTAGTTATGAAGCATTACAAGATAAATGACTTAACATAAACTCAAGTAATCAAAATACACTAATCATGAACTTAAAATAATAACATGCATTCATCATTCTCTAACCCTAATTCCATCACCTCCACCCTTTGGAGAGAGTTAGAAACTCATGGAGGGAGGAAGAAGAAGAGGTCCTTGAGACATTAAAAGAAAACTAAAACAAGAATTAAAAGAACAGAATTTTATTAATAAAACTAAGGTACACAAATCAGAACAACAACCAAGGACCCTATTTACATCGTTCTCGGGTCTATTTATAGTTGCTACAAGGGACTTAGGTATAGAATTGGATAGTACACGTGTCCATACACGAGTGGACGAAATTGGGACACACGGATCGACCAATGGGCGGCGGAATCGCCGCACATCATGTGTATTGTGCGGCGGATTCGCCTCCCACGTTGGTCGGATTTAATCAGGATTTTTGTCACGCGTTTATGGTATGATTTGATCTTTATTTGCGTGTCTGGATGATTTCTTTCCATTGTCTTGAGCTCCGGATTAATTCCTTCCATTGTTGGAGATTTATAGTTGATTTTTCTTTTGACTTTTCCAACAAAATAACTTGATCCTTTTCTTTTGCAATTAGGTCCTTGGCATTTTGCAATTAAGTCCTTGACCTTTTTGTGATTAGCTCCTTGAATGCTTTTATGCTTGGATGCATTTCCAATTGAAACCCGATAAACTTGAATTCGGTCTTTATGATAGAAGTGAATCTTTTGCACACGTTTATGCTCGGAATGTTGGTAAATTGCATTCAGGTCCCTGTATTCTGTAAATAAGACTAAACACATACCTTAGTAGCATTTATTGATGTAAAAGTAATCTAAATGAAAGACATATGATGCAATGTATGCAATGCATCAATCACTCGTCTTTGGTGATGGAGGTGGGCTTGAGTCGGAATTAACATTAGAAGCCATGAAACACATGTGTGCTTATTCTTCTTGGGAGTATTCAGAGTCGGAGTCCTTTGATGAGCTTGAGTCATCCCAAGTGTCCTTTAGAGCCTTTTTCCCATCTTTCTCACGACGATCCCTTCTCTTGTAATTATCACGTCTTCTAGGTCTCTCTTCTTTTTCTTTTCGTGATGGCCTTTCATCTCTATCTCTTCCTTGTCTCTCATCCCTTTCTCTTCGAGGAGGATATTTCTTTTCCTCTCTTCGTTCATGATCCCTCAGCCTAAGCAATGGGCAATCCTTTTTGATGTGGCCGGTTTTGTTACACTCATAGCAAGTTAATGTCCAAGAAGATTCTCCTCTTCCTTTTGCAAATTTTCTTTTGGAGAGGAACGTCTTGAAGTCGAGGGTTAGGAAAGAAACACTTCATCGGTGTCCTCATCTTTGATTGCTTCCGAATCTGAGGTTACTTTTAAAGCAATTTGCTTCTCTTTCCGTCTACAACCTTCCCGTTTCTTATCCTTATCTCTTCTTTCTTCCATTTCAATCTCATACGCCATGAGGCTCACAATGAGATCCTCCATCTTCAACTTTGAGAGATATTTGGCTTCTTCAATTGTCATAGTCTTTTTCTCCCAATCCAAGGTCAAGGACCTAAGAAACGTTTGTACCCTATCACTTTCAACCAAAACCTTACCAAGGTTCTTCAAAGAGTTAGTAATAAGAGTAAAGCGAGTATGCATCTCGCTAATGGATTCATTCGGTTTCATAGCAAACATTCCATACTTTTTCATAAATCAATCTATCCTAGTTTCCTTAACCGATGACTGACCTTCAAAGTGACTTTCTAACATATGCCAAGCTTCAAATGAGGAATCACATGCATTAATTTTACTATATTGTTCTTCGGTCAAACCACACATAAGTATGTTCATGAGTTTAACATTCATTTGAATCATGGCTAATTCGTCATCATCCATGTGTTCTAATGGTTTTTTTGTGTATATGGTATTTGAAAGAACACCCATACTTTAACATCATAAGATTGTATGAACGTGGTCATACGTTTCTTCCAATAGGCATAGTTGGTTCCATCAAACAACAGAGGTCTTCCGTTGTGAAATCCTTCGCGTTGTTGGGTCATTACTACAAATGTGAATTTTTCTAAATGTAATTAACAAGGCTCTGATACCAAATGTATGATCTACTAGGCCTCAATATTAGTCTAAAGGGGGGTGAAAAGACTAATTAAGATAGTTTAACAAACTATGCCAAATTAAAAGCTAAGACAATTAATATGAAGAAGAGAACAACAAATCACAGCACTGGATGTATAGATGTTTGGATCCAACCACCGGATCCTAGTTCTCTCTTACGAATTTCTCTTACTCGAGTAACTTCGCGTCCTCCACTAATATGATCTCCGTTACAGGCCAAGATCACGCCTTTACACCACAAGCTTTGTGAACACCCTCGCCTAGCTTGGACCACCTTCTCACAATCCGAGAAGAGCTTCACTCCGGATGCTTAGTATAACTTTGAAGACTTTACTTAAGCAACTAATCTTGAGCACTTGAAATGGATGATGAAATCAAGGATGGTGATTTCAAGTGAGAAGATGTAAGCACAAGTGTTTAGAGCAAATATGAGAGTAGTAATGAGATTTGAGCTTGGAGAAACATTGGTGACATTATATGAGTGTTCTCAGCTCTATTTATAAGCTCTAAACTAGTTCTAGCCATTGGGATTGAAATGGTATAAAGTTGTGCAAGAAAACACAAGCCAGGAAATGACAGGACACATTTCAGGACACGAACGGTCGACCAGATCGGGTTAATCGGTTGACCGGTATGCAAAAATAAATTGATCGGTCGAGTGAAGGTGCAAACGGTCGGACCAACTGGGCTAGAACTTAAGTGATTGGTCGAACGGACTGGATCACGAGTTCGAGCGAAACAGACCTGTAAGACTAGATCTGGAAAAGATACATGAATCGGTCGATCGTTAAGAGATTTTCGGTCGACCATTTGACGTGTTGGATTTCAGACAGGATAAAGCCAAGGACAATCGATCGAATAGAATGAATTGGGGGTTCAACCAAAAACTTCCAGTAAAATTGGGTCTTGGAAGTTTCCGAGAATCGGTGGACCGTTTAGGATGTTCGGTCGACCGGAAGACCAAATTCAAAAGAGGGGTTAGGTTAGAAATGTGTACACAACCGTTGGTATATACAACAAGTATAACGGTCACATTTAATATGAATACGAAATGGAATCGGTCGAACAAAAGCTAAGTTTCTGTCGATCGAAAGTCTCACTAACCAGGACACGTGTCGACAACTGATAGGCTGGTGGATTAGTATCGGATAAATGATTGACATCATATCATGCATATATTTGTGTCTTATATCCATTATCTTGAACCTAAACAAGGCTACGTAACGAGTTTTTTGTTTGAGTTTTAGGAATAAACAGGATTGAGGAGAAGAGGCATAAAAGGACCTAGAAGCAAGGAAAAGGACTGAGTTGCAAGACTTGGGGACTGAGATGCAAGAGGGAAGGACCCGGATGTATGCCCAAAGGACCAAGGAACAAATCAAGAAACTACACACCATCATGAGGAGTAATTTGGCAATCCAATTCGGTCCTAAGCTCCAACAACCTACTCAGATGCATCAAACATAAAGACATGAAGCCAAACAACCACACACAAAATCCAGGCCAGATTCAAACAATATAGACCACTGATTGGAGGTCGGTTTGGGTCCAATTCCGGTAAGACATTGGCGGGTCATGTATAGGGTGTATTTAGTCTAGTTTTGGTATATGTTTAGTCCCATACCGGGGGATTGTCCCGGATTACCTTTTTCTATGGCCATAAATAGAACTCCTCCTCCTTTTGTATTCACTCATTGCTTGGTGGCATTCTCTCAACTTGGAGTAAAAGCCTTGAAGCAAAAACTCAAGGTGGAGAAGAATGTCACTTGTAATGTGAGTCTTGTAAATAAAATAATTGTTTTTAGTTTCTTTTAATCTTGTCTTTTAATTCTTGCATGGTTCTTTAGTTTTACTTTCCTTTAAATTAGCTTCTTTAATATTCCTTTCTTGCTTAGTTTAATTTCCTCAGTAAAATATTTCATTTTGTTAATATAGTTAGTGTAATGAGTAGTGAGTAGTTCCATCCCCATTTGGGGGTTAAGAAATATGTGATATGATTATGTGATGTAGTAGGTGTGTGTTATATTAATCCTTTGAACCTTACATGATTTCCATAACCATCTATTGGGATTTCACTCTTGTCTTTGATATGCTAATGCTCTTGAATAAAGCTTAGCATATGCTTAGACTAGTGGACCTATTTTATGGGGAATGATGAGGTGAGGATATTGATGGAATTGATAAAGGAAACATGATTTGTAGTATATGTTCTCTTGTTGCCTTTACCTTGGTTAAGGTCTTGTTTGTTTTAATGATTGAGTAAATCTTATTTCATGTGGAGGAATAGTGGGGTTTGGGCTTTATACTTGAGTTCATTTACCTTCCTTCCAATTATTGTCTTGTATGTTTTAATGATATTGTGTTATCTTAATTCATGTGGAGGCAAAGTTGGATGTAGTTTTATGATTTTCATGCACTACATGTTGTGATTACCTTAATTGAACACACACACATACACATATCTTTGTATTCACACTCTTTTGTCTACCCCCTATGGGGTTTAGTTTTATTGCTTATTGTCCATTTCCTTTTGCATCTTAGTGTAGTTTGATCGCAACTCCTTTCTCTCCTTTCTTTCCCACTCGCCTTCGAACAAACTAAAGTTGACACACCTCCCTGTGGATCGGCCCGTATTTGTCACCGCTTCAACGCGGCCGTGAACTTACGGTTATAATTAAAACGTATCAATCAAGTTTTTGGCACCGTTGCCGGGGAGGTGTTTTGTCCAGACTTTAGTTTGGACGATTCGAGTGGTTTTAATTTTTCTTTTTTAGTTTTGATTTGTTTTAGGGACCCTGAGGGTCAAGGGGCAGCGACTGGAGGAATTGGAGAGCGAAACACTCAACAGTGACCGCCAATCAGCCGTCTGGGACCGCCAATTGGCGGCCTGGTGAGCGTCTTTAGCTTCCATTTTTGTTCTGGTAGTTTGTGCTTTCATATTAGTTGTCTGGGAGTGTAATCTTGCATGTTCTGACTTTTAGTTTGCTCCCAGATTAATAATCAATCCCCTTTAATCAACTTGGACCTTAAAACTCGAAGCAAAAGAATAGATTGATTGCCATGTAGGTCATGCATCATATATAGACCTTACATGCATTTGTCTTTTCTTTGCTTTACAATTTTGTTGTTGATTGCTGGCGTGAGGTACGTGCACCCAATTCCCTCAATAATGCATTAGTTAGTAAGGTGCATCGGGACAAGAGTGAGTTGAGTGTTTGATTGGAGTGTTGATTGCTTGATTTAAGATCAAAACGCTACTAAGGAGGGGTTGTCCCATAAAAGATAAGGTGGGGGATTTCATCACCCTTTCCTTGGCCCCAAAAATCACTCTTAATGAATCCTTAATTCTAAAAGCACGTAGACATTGGCCCTAAGGAGTTCGGACGCACTAGGAGACTAATCTAGTTGATACCGTCATGGCATGATCGGCGTCGCCTACCGTGTCGATAGTAGGAGGTACTGGATCCTTGATTTGGTATCACTTGCTGGGCATTGTGGTCTTCGTTGTAGGGAGGTGAGGCGTGTCAAGACTAGAGATCTCGAAGTTAGGCGTCGTCTAGCCTAAGGACCCATAGCCATACATTGTTTGAGTCGTGCTTGCTAGATTAGGCTTCTACCCTCTCCCACTACCCACGCTAGTTTCTAAGGATTCTTCCCTTCTCCTCTGAGTCATCTTGTTCTCACCTACTTCTACGTTCTAGTCGCCTCCCCTTTACACTCTCTGTTACCGTTTAAGGGTCGAGTCGAGCACTTTTTGCGAGCTTAGCCTTGTGGTGGTGAGAGTGGTCGACTCGAGAGTTTTTTGTTGAGATGGATGGTTACATGGGAGACCATCCATACCATTGTTGGGACCAGGACAATTCTTCCTGGTATTCCGGACCCATGCAACCTTGGGTGGCTCAGACCAACACCCCGTATGGTTGGGATAATCTTAATTGTGTCACTGGGCAATCTTCATATTGGGGTAGTATGAGAGAGGCACCGACTACTAGACCATCATGTAGTTACGTTGGATCATATGCTGGTCAACAAACTAAGACATTACAACAACCTTTGGCCTCTTTCATGCGTGCGGTGGACAACATGAGTGCACCGGAGGCTCTAGTAGCCGTACCGTGCGACTGTTGTGGGTTGAGTGGTCATGTTATTGGGGAATGTCCTTATGTTCCCCGAGAGCCTGAGTATGAGCATACCTTTTCCCAAAATGCTCAATATGACCATTACACATCCGCATACAACCCAAGAGGGATAGATTCTTGGGGAGACGATCCTTATTCAAATTCTTATACATCATTTCCACCCCATTATCCTCCTCCCGAATACCCAGAATTCTACCAACACCTCACTTCAAATCATTGGACTCATTCTCAGCCCATCAACACCCAACCCCAAAATTTCCCAAACTCTTACTTGGACCTCATAGTTGACCGCATACCAGATTCCTTGAAACAAACTTTCCTTACGTTCACGGAAACCACTCAACAATCCATACAAAATATGGCACTGCAAGTGACTCAAATGACGCAGAAATTACGTGAACATGAAGAGAGTAACTTTTCTTGTGAACATGAGGATTCATCTTTTGATATCGAACCGTCACCACCACATCCACACTCAAAGCACAATATTTCAAAGTCAAACTCCTAGTCAGTCTGAGGGACTTGGGGTTTTAATTCACGATCACTTGGTGGACGATTCGATTTCAATTGAGAATAACATGGACCAGCTTCATTATGAGTCGGCACATGATTGTGCCTTAGCTTTTTGTCTTGTGGCCCCTGAGCCACATGATCTTCATGTTGTACCTTTTAAGGACTCACCTCTGGTAGAGCAAGAGCTCTGTAGTACCCTAAATTTCAAACGACCTGATGTGAGTTTGCCTCTCACTATTGTTCCTAATCATCTTGGAAATGATGGGACATCAAACAACTACATTGCCAATGACGGTATTAGGAGTTCCTTAGAGGATACCTTGGGTAAGAGACCCACTTTTTGTTCGCCTGGTGAGTCGGACATGCCTAACGAGGTTCTTGACCTCATTCCGACCCACCAGCTTGTTGGTTGGAGAGTTTGGATTGACGATCATAACTTCAACACCGCATGGGAGAAAATCCTCTTCCATTGCCCCCATGTTTTCCAAACTCTTGAGAGGTTCAAGCTCTTTCAGTTTGATCATTTGAATGAGACGCCCTTGCATCCAATTCATGAACCTCTCCTTTGATCTTGTGCTCTTTGTAAGGAAGGCCCAAACATGAGTATTCTGGCCCCACGTGGTGTCATGTTCCCTTTCGAAGTGCATTGACCCACTTTTAAGGTTCCCATTTGATGTCATTTGACAAATGAAGATGAGAACTTATTTTTGTACATAGTTATATTCAAAAAAAAGAAAAAGAAAAAAAATACAATAAAAGACTCCTTCAGTGAGCATTGATTGTTGTGGGCTCCAACCCTTGAGTATTTGGGCCCCATTTCTTTCACGTATTTGTATTCCTTCTTTAGCATCTCATAGGTTTTGAGGGAATTCAGGTTTGTGTCCATCAACATAACCATGAACTTCCCATTGCGCTTCATGTTGGTGAGATCTTTCCTTTTTCATGCATAAATCCATGTAGTATCTTGCCCGCCTTCATTGAGGACAATGCATGAAGTAGGTGTGGGGGGTGTTTTACGTGCGTACATAGTCGAGTCATTTTTCCTTTGATTTTGTTTTTCTTTTGTGTGTATTGATAGGGTCATGATAGTGTGCTGCATTTAATATCGATATATCTGCTTGTCATGATCCTTGGGTGACTTGTCTTCTTTTGCTTGCCTAGTGCTTTAATTTTTTTACATTTCTTTCAAAATCATAATGCACGGCTAGATCCTAATGCATTACTCCCGCCGTCTTACATCACAGATCGATGGCGGAAGGATATTCGTCGGAGTTATGGAGAAAAGGTGTACCAAGCCGATGGCGTATTGGAGAAGGATGCGCTGAGTCGTCACGCCGACATAATGGGTCACGCTCTTTGGATTGCACAGGAAGCATTCATTTCTCATGAAAGGTATCTTAAGGCCGTGAAGTGTATGGAGTGGCTCAGGTCTCGTATTAACATTCCCCACGCCCCTCCCATAGTTGATGAAGTTGTGGCCGGCGGTACCTCTTTGTGCAATCCAGACAAAGTAACCCGTCCAGGAAGACCGCCTACTAGACGTCGGGTTTCCTTAGCCGAGAGAATTCTTCAAAGAAGCCAAAAAAAGGGCCTCACAGCAGAAAAGAGCAAGTATCGAAGGAAGGGCAAATGCATCAGGTCGCACCTAGACCAGGGAATTCAAATTTTGACGATTGGGACATGAAGTTGTATTACGACCAAATTGCTCCTTAATTATGCACCAAGCTTGGCTTGGTCTTTGAATTTTGTACTTTTTTGTAAGACAACAGTTATTCTTAAGTGTAAAGTTCCCTTTTAATTGTGAGTGTAAAGTTCCCTTTTAAGTTTGTGGTTCTCCTTTTTAACTCTGACTTGTATCTTTTTAAGTGATATCTGTTCCTTTTTATGAATTGCTTGTACCTTTATAACTTAGCGGTTCTCCTTTTTAACTGTGAGTTGTAGTCTGTTCCTTTTTAAGTGTGTTTACCTTTTTAAGTGTGAAGTTTTCCTTTCTTGTTTTTTTGGTTCCTCTTTAAGTGTTGTATGTTCCTTTTTAAGTGAAGTCTGTTGATTTTTTGTGTTGTCTGTTCCTACTTAAGTGTTGTGAAACTTCCCTTTTAAGTGAAGTCTGTTCCTTTTTAACTGATGTATGTTCCTTTTTAACAGATGTTTGTTCCTTTTTATGTTATGTTTGTTCCTTTTTAAGCGATGTCTGTCCCTTTTTAAGTGAAATATGTTCCTTTTTAAGTGAAGTCTGTTCCTTCTAAAGTGAAATTTGTTCCTTTTTAAGCGATGTTTGTCCCTTTTTAAGTGAAATCTGTGCCTTTTTAGTGTTGTTTGTTCCTTTTTTAGTGTTGTCTGTTCCTTTTTAAGTGATGTATGTTCCTTTTTAAGAGATGTCTGTGCCTTTTTAAGTGATTTTTGTTCCTTCTTAACTGAAGTCTCTTCCTTTTTAACTGATGTATGTTCCTTTTTATGTTATGTCTGTTCCTTTTTAAGTGTAGTCTGTCTCTTTTTAAGTGAAGTCTGTCCATTTTTAATTGAAGTTTGTTCCTTCTTAAGTGAAGTATGTTCCTTTTTAAGCGATGTCTGTCCCTTTTTAAGTGAAGTATGTCCCATTTTTATGTGAAGTCGGTTCCTTTTTAAGTGGCCTCGTTTCCTTTTTAAGTGAAGTCTGTTCCTTCTTAAGTGAAGTTTGTTCCTTTATAGTGATGTATGTTCCTTTTTATGTTATGTTTGTTCCTTTTTAAGTGATGTCTGTCTCTTTTTAAGTGAAGTTTGTTCCTTCTTAAGTGAAGTATGTTCCTTTTTAACTGATGTTTGTTCTTTTTTATGTTAAGTTTGTTCCTTTTTAAGTGATGTCTGTCTCTTTTTAAGTGAAGTCTGTTCCTTTTTAAGTGAAGTCTATTCCTTCTTAAGTGAAGTATGTTCCTTTTAAGCGATGTCTGTCCTTTTTTAAGTGAAATATGTTCCTTTTTAAGTGATTTCTGTTCTTTTTTATGTGAAGTCGCTTCCTTTTTAAGTGACCTCGTTTCCTTTTTAAGTTAAGTTTGTTCCTTTTTAACTGATGTCTATTCCTTTTTATGTTATGTCTGTTCCTTTTTATGTTATGTCTACCTTAAATGTTGGAGCTATTACTTTGGTATGGAAAAGTTTTAATTACAACAACTATAAAATGTATTTGTTCCTGTTTTAATTTACAACTATGCACTACTTCAATTCGACACAGCAGCGGGAGTCCCTCAATAAAGTAATGGCCATTTCACCCCTGATGGAGTGAAGTGTCTTGGGGTTTTTTGTTTCCGTTGGGTTGACCTTTCGCATGAGACATTTGATCCAGTAGTATAGAAAAACACCGCAGTCGTTGCTTCCCGGCATTTGTCTTTGGCACGTTTCCCTCAGGTATCTCAATGGCCAGTTCACCTTAAGACGGTTTCTCCCGAATTCACCCACATCTTTGGCCGAACATTCATGTACCCCTACCGCATTGTCAGGATCCTCATCTGGGACCAGCTCCCTACTGCAACTGTTGTAATGCAGGATCTCCTTGTCTAAGCCATTAACAACTACAAGGGTCCAGTGTTCTGACACCAACAATGGTTGTGCAATGACGAGGCTTCCTGTTTCCTGGCCTTGTAATTTGGGCGCCAGCCACTCTTCAATCATGGTATTCCCTTCATCGATCATAATTCTTTCCGAATAGAAGCTTGGAATACAAATTACCTCTTGGGGGTTGTTTTCTGTTTTTTATCGCTCTTCAAGTACACAAAGCATATTGTCTATCACCTCGTTGGTCAAATCCATCCCCTTCGTCATTAGCTCATTGAGGTCGGAACGTGTGAAGAAACAGGAATCACCTCTCCAGATCACCTCGCGTTGGTTATGTGTAGGTGCGGTCACCTTCAGTACAATGTTCAGCTCATCGGGGCTCAATGTGGCCAATGCATCCATGTCAACGTCTGGCCTATTCTCTCTCCCGTGATGAGCCAACTTGAAATCGTCATTCTCATCCCGCTTTCTTTTTTTGTTCATGCTCCTCTGGAACCTTCTTTCTCCCCTTTTCCGCTCCTCTTCTTTTTTCTTCCTTTCTTTCACCTCATCTTCTTGTTTTTTGGACGTTGAGCGTGATCCTTTGGCCCCCCAGTCTGCCCTGAGGGGTTTTCCTTTCCCTCATCCTCCTTTTTCTCCTTCTGTTATCCCCCTCTCTTCTCTCCTCTGTTCGTTTCTCATCTTTCTCCCTCTCCTTCTCTTTCTCGTTTTCCTCCTCTACCCTCTTTCTTTCGACCTCTTCCCTCAACCTCTTCTTTGAGGCTTTGGCCTCCCTCCTTTTATCATCGGCTTTCCTCTTCTCTCTTCTCTCATTGTCTCTCTTCTCGTCTTGTTTCCTCTCTCTTTCCTCTTCCTCCCTCCTCTTTTCCTCTTCTATTCTCTTCTGCTCTCTCTCCCTCTTTTTCTCCTCCTCTTTCCTCTTCTCTTCTCTTTCCCTCTCCTCTCTCCTTTTCTCCTCCTCTTTTCCTCTTCTCTTCTCTTTCCCTCTCCTCTCTCCTTTTATCCTCCTCTTTCCTCTTCTCTTCTCTTTCCCTCTCCTCTCTCCTTTTCTCCTCCTCTTTCCTCTTCTCTTCTCTTTCCCTATCCTCTCTCCTTTTCTCCTCCTCCTCTTTCTTCTTCTCTTCTATTTCCCTCTCCTCTATCCTTTTCTCCTCCTCTTTCCTCTTCTCTTCTCTTTCCCTCTCCTCTCTCCTTTTCTTCTCTCTCCTGCTCTCTTCTTTTTCTCTTTCTCTTTCCCTATCAATCTCATTCTCTATTTCCCTCCTATTCTCCTCCTCTATTTCCTGCTCTTCATCCCTCCTTTCACTCTCTCTTCCTTCCTGTCCACCTTCTATACAATATCCTCGAAGAGATGCAACCTCTTCCCTTAAGGTCTCATTTTCCTCCTTGGACTTCCTAAGTTCCTCATTCAACCTCTTAACCTCTTCATTTGCCTCATTTAGTGCAACTTCTGCTTGAAGTCATTTTGTCTTCAACATCGCAAACTCCAATTCTTCCCGTAGTGGGTCCCGAGGGATGCTGCATTCCCTCAATTGCAGCCTAGGTTCGCTGCTTGTTGACTGGCAATCACTATTGGTTCGTAAGGTTGGCTGAGTTTTTTCATCCTGACCAATGATTTCCCTCTCTTTCTGAGTCAGGGTCGTCGACTGAGTCTGATTGAAGTCTCCCTCGTAAATTTTTGAAAGGGTGATGCCCATTTCCTCCCATTTCTTCAGGATGAGCTGTTTTCCAAACATGCTCAACCAACGATTCCACCTAGGATGGCCTCCCATTTTAGGCTCTGCCAGGTTGAACTTCTCGCACAGCCATACCTAATAAGGAGATGCCGATTAATTCAAAAATAATAATATAAAAAGGAACAAGTACAACATAAAAAGGAAGAAGCATAACTTATAAAGGAACAACTTTAACATAAAAAGGAACAACTTCAACTTAAAAAGAAACAAATGAAACTTAAAAAGGAACAAGCATAACATAAAAAGGAACAGATATAACTTAAAAATGAAAAACTTCAACATAAAAAGGAACAAACATAACTTAAAAAGGGACAAACGAATCTTTAAAAGGAACAAGCATAACATAAAAAGGAACAAACGACACTTAAAAAGGAACAAGCGAAACTTAAAAAGGAACAACTTGAACATTAAAAGGAACAACTTCAACCTAAAAAGGAACAAACATAACTTAAAAAGGAACAAACGACACTTAAAAATGAACAAGCATAACATAAAAAGGGACGAACGACACTTAAAAAGAAACAAGCGAAACTTAAAAAAGGAACAACTGTAACAGAAAGGAACAACTATAACATAAAAAGAAACAAACGAAACTTAAAAAGGAACAAGCGAAACTAAAAAAGAAAGAACTTTAACATAAAAAGGAACAACTTCAACATAAAATAGAACAAGCAAAACTTAAAAAGGAACACCTTCAACTTAAAAAGGAACAAGCGAAACTTAAAAGGAACAAGTTGAACATAAAAAGGAATAACTTCAACATAAAAAGGAACAAACGAAACTTAAAAAGGAACATGCATAGCATAAAAAGGAACCAACGTTACCTAAATACGAACAAACAGAAACTTAAAAAGGAACAAAGGAAACTTAAAAGGAACAACTTTAACATAAAAAGGAACAAACGAAACTAAAAAAAAGAACTTTAACATAAAAAGGTACAACTTCAACATAAAAAGGAACAAGCGACACTTAAAAATGAACAAGCATAACATAAAAAGGGACGAACGACACTTAAAAAGAAACAAGAGAAACTTAAAAAAGGAACAACTGTAAAAGAAAGAAACAACTGTAACATAAAAAGAAACAAACGAAACTTAAAAAGGAACAAGCGAAACTAAAAAAGAAAAACTTGAACATAAAAAGGAATTACTTCAACATAAAAAGGAACAAACGAAACTTAAAAAGGAACATGCATAACATAAAAAGGAACCAACGTTACCTAAATACGAACAAACAAAAACTTAAAAAGGAACAAACGAAACATAAAAAGGAACAACTTTCACATAAAAAGGAACAAGTTGAACATTAAAAGAAACAGCTTCAACATAAAAAGGAACAAACGAAACTTTAAAAGGAACGAGCATAACATAAAAAGGAACAAATGAACTTTAAAAAGGAACATACAGCAATTTAAAAAGGAACAAACCAAATTTAAAAAGGATCAAGTATAACATAAAAAGGAAAAATCATAACTTAAAAAGGAAGAAGATTAACTTAAAAAGGAACAACCGAAAACCTTACAAGGGAAGAACCATTACCTGTAGTACAGCAACACACCCCTCGACGTATCCCCTTCTTAAAATAGAAGAACCGGTAGATCTCCTATCACGTAGATCCCGGTTTGCCTTCTCCAGGCCCGTCACAAGTGCCTCGTGAACAGCCTCGGCCCACGCGTACTTGTGTAGCCTAGTGAAGTCGGCCAAGTGGTCGAGGAACCAAATTTCTATTCGATGGGTGCCATCGCAGAACAATAAATGGCTAAAGATGTAACAAATGAGTAGCCGGACGTACTCCTCCTCATCATCAACCAAATATCTCGTAGCCATCATCTGGCAAGATAGTTGGGTGTTGTTCAGAATCTCCCCCTGTCTGGTTGCGACTTCCTTCGGATGCATTCTGACAGCCTTCCCATGTAATCTGAGCCCCAAAATTAGGGCAACGTCTTCGGCGGTGAAGTGTACTACCCGAGAGCCGATCTTCAACCCCACCTCCTCGGGGTCATAGTGTTCCACGAACCAGTAGATAATGTCATTATCGACAGGAACGTTGGAGAGGTTGATGAAGTGACCGAAGGGGGTAGCCCGGAAGGCATCTTTCTCTGCATCCCTCAACTTCCCAAAGACCATCTCTATTGGGGTCCACGAACATTTGGAGGGATGGAAGTAATGCGTAGAAGCCTAAGAAGACATCAACCGTATGAGAACATTCCTTTTTAGAGTATCACAATTCAATGTTACGGTAAAAACGACAAACCTGGTGCACCACAACCCTCGAAATAGAAGCTTGAAGTGTAGAATCCATTTGGTCGACGGATATCTAGGGTTACGATGAAGAACTGGGGTGATGAATCGGAGAAGAGTTGAGAAAGGGAATGTGAGAAAGATCAGATCCGTTTGTGGTTTTCTTTCGCAACTCGGGATGTGAACAGGCGCGTCTGATGTCCCTTCCCGGTCTTATCGATACGTCAGAGAGGGAACCGTCACACGAAAGCGGCAGCTGTTTTTCCATTTTTCAAAAAAAACGCGCGCTTTACTTTTCGTTGATTGGGTAGCTGACTGGACTGCTGACTAGATGCCACGTAAGCCGCGTCCTGGACACACGCGACCGTGTATAAGGACTCTTCCCGGAGCATGTCAGGGATGGGAAGAGAGAGGAATTCATGGGCCTCGAGCAGAGGAGATGTCACTGGCAGCCTACATCAAAAAATTCAACGCTTTGGAGCGTTATTGTCCGTTGATCTGTCTGACACAGGTTCAGAGAGCGAGGACGTTTATTCGGGGGCTTCAAAAGCAGCTTCGCACTCGCGTGACCTACAACATGCCTCAGATCCTAGCAGATGCTATGAAATTCGCGACTCTCATAGACCAGGACTATCAGGAGAACTATGTTGGGTCCAAGAGGCCACATGGGAAGATCAGTGGACGTTTGGGAGTTCCACTACCAGGAAATCCAGGCAAGGGGCCCTAGATATAGGAGAGAAGTGCACGTCAGCCTGAGTCATGCAGGAAGTATGGCAGGATCCATCCAAGGCAAGAGTGTGGAACCCATCCTGGAGTCTGTTTCGGTTGTGGTCAGCTGGATCATTATGCCAGAGATTGTAAGAGTTGACCAGGCGAGTCTAGTGCCCGAGCGAGACCCCCAGCAGCGAGTAGAGACGGAGGTCATCGCCCTTTTGTGCCACCTCGGCAGGGACAGGGGACTGGGCAAGTACTCACCATCCAGGCAGAGGAGGCGAGGGACGCCAACACGGTGGTGGAAGGTACACTTTTTGTTGTCGGTTTGGTTGACAGAGTGTTGTTTGATTGTGGGCCACACATTCGTTCATTTTGGAGAGATTTGCGAGTGCGCTGGGCCGTACCTCTGCGATGTGGACTGCCACTTTGGAAGTCAGCACACCCCTGAGTCTGGTGGGCACTGATTGACATCATCTCATGCTTATATTTGCATCTTATATCCATTATCTTTCACCTAAATAATGCTATGTTACGAGTTTTATGTTTAGTTTTCATGAATAAATAGGTTTGAAGAGATGAAGCATAAAAGAACCCAAAAGCTGGGAAAAAGGACTGAATTGAGAGATCTAGGGACCAAGATGCAAGGGAGAAGGACCTGAACGCAAGACAGAAGGACCTAAGAGCAAAACAGAAAAC
The DNA here is from genome assembly GCA_963682175.1 of Triglochin maritima. Classification (NCBI taxonomy): domain Eukaryota; kingdom Viridiplantae; phylum Streptophyta; class Magnoliopsida; order Alismatales; family Juncaginaceae; genus Triglochin; species Triglochin maritima. The sequence continues at coordinate 33,961,601 of OY821773.1, read as the reverse complement.
TCCACACCATCATGGGGAGTATTTTAGCAATTCTATTCGGGTTGGAGCTCAAATAAACGACGTAGATGTATCCAAGACCACCAAATACACTAAGCAAAGCCCAGCAGAAATTCCAGATGGATCCGGACTTTTTCGACCGCTAATTGGCGGTCCAAGACCGCAAATTGGCGGTCCATTTTGGCCCCAATCCGCTACAATTTCTCCAGCACATGTATTAGCGGATGTTGAGGCTATTTTTGGTATCTGTTTAGTCCCACATCGGGGGATTGTCCCGGTTTGCCTTTTTCCATGACTTTAAATAGAACTCTTCACCGTCCATTGTAATCAATCCATATTTTAAGTGGCTATTCTTCCTACTAGAAGTGAGGCCTTGAAGCACACACTAAAGTAGGAGGATGCTACTTTTAATGTGAGTCATTTTAATACAAGTTTTCTTTATTATGTTGTTTGTTTTATGTTTCTTGTTTTGCTTTGCTTAATCTCATTTCATTAGTTTTATTAGCATAGTTAATATGCTTTCTTTGTTTAGTTTAACAATTAGTGTAATGTTTAGTGAGTAGTTTCATCCCCTTTGGGGGTGGAGTAGATGTACATACATGCAAATGAGAATGGATTGAATGCTTTATTTCCAATGTGTTGATAAAACATGAATGTATGCTTGCTTGTTTAGGATAGAATTTATAACTTGATGAGTTTTGCCAAAATGATTAGACACCTCTCATGCTTGTTTAGGTTTTGAAATAAACATCTTGCATATGTAAATGTTAATCAACTAAGTTGGTGAATGGATTGATAGGTTTTGCCACAACATTTAGACACTTCCTATGCATGATAACACCACCTTAATTTGTGCTTAAAGAATGTGTTCAACACCCACCTCTTTGCTTGTGTGCACTCACTCCACCCCTTAGGGGTTTTCCAATTTCTGTATTCCAGCATTCTTGTTTTGTCCTTAGCTTAATTCACATTTCATTGTTTGTTTCTTTCGTTCGCATTTCATACTTCTTAGCGTAGTTTAGTGTAGAGTAGCATAAACATCTTTCTCCCCCTATTTTTGCCACTTGATTTCTGATAAACAAGAGGCTACTCACCTCCCTGAGGACGACCCGTACTTGCCACCGCTTCATCGCGGCCGTGCACTTGCGGTTTAAAATTAAACTGTTCAACAAGTTTTTGGCGCTGTTGCCGGGGAGGTGCCAGTCCAGACTCTTATTTGGATGATTCGAGTGGATTTAATTTTTGTTTTGTAGTTTTTCTTTGTTTCAGGAGACTTGGAGTCGAAAGGAGAGGCATCTGGAAAAATTTGGAGGAAAACTGGGCAGTTTGGACCGCCAATCGGTGGCCTGGTGGGCTGCTTTTGCCTTCTTATTTCTTTGGCGTGTTGCCATAATTTATCTAGTAATCTGAGACTCAATTTTGCATGTTCTGACTCTTAGATTGTTCCCAGATTAATAATCAACTTTCCTTAAGCAACTTGGACCCTAAAACTCAAAGCAAAAGATTAGGCATTCTTTTTGTTTAGCTCATGCATCATGTATGTGACTTACGCATTTAGATTGTCTTTTATCTTATCTTTATTTTCGGTTGCTGAGAGCTGGCGTGAGGTACGCACCTTCTACTATCATTCATGCATTTCGTATGAACATGCATTAGTTAGTAGGAAGTGCATCGAAACAAGTGTGAGTTGAGCGTTTGTTTGGAGAGTTGATTGCTAGATTGAGACTCCAAAACGCTACTAAGGAGGGGTTGTACCGTAAAAGATAAGGTGGGGGATTTCATCATCCTTTCCTTCACCCCAAAAATCACACTAATCAAGAGCCTAATTTTAAAATCAAGTAGACATTGGCCCTAAGGATTTCGGGCGCATTATGAGAGTGATCCGGTCCCGACCGTCATGACCTGATCGGCGTTGCCCACTTTGTCGATAGTAGGAGAGACGAGATCCCCGGATCTTGGCTCACTTGCTGGGCTTTGTGGTCCTCGTCGTAGGGAGGTGAGGCGTGTTGAGGCCGTGTGACCTCGCAGTTAGGCGTCGTCTAGCTGTAAGGACCTATAGCGACCTTAGGATTACTTGAGCCTTGTTTGCTTGTGTGCTTCTACCAGTACCCATCCGCCGTAGCATAAGGACTTCTTCCTTTCTCTCCTGAGTCATTCTTTCTCTCCTGTATTCCCCCGTCTTCTCCTCTACGCACACTCTTTGTTAAAAAAAAGAAAAAAAAAGAAGTTTTGTTTTGGGTGTGTGCACCTTTGTGCATGCTTTGGGCACGAGACGAGAGTGGTCGTTTGACGAGGCGCGTTGTCAACCTTGCTTCGGTAGTCGACTTCTCGACGCCTTTCTCCTCTCATGTCGCACACTGTCCGGGTTCAATGGCTGCTAATTTCCGTGAGGAGGAGCAATTGCTGGACCCACCTGTGCTTCCACTTGTCACTCCCATACCTGTACGTGATCGATGCTACCCGAGTCGTACCGCTCTACCCTCATGCATCGTATTACCAGAGGCTAATGGGAACCATTTTGAGGTTAAGCCTCAGTTTATTTCCATGCTCCCTCACTTCACTGGGAAAGGTGACCCCTATATCTTTCTCAGGGAATTTGAGGAGGTCTGTGCTATGTTCAAGCTGCAACAACTTAGCACAGACTCCATCCATCTTAGGCTTGTCCCCTTTGCGCTGAAGGATGACGCCAAGAAGTGGTTGTACAACAACCAGGCGAATGCCGTTTAGACTTGGAATGAGTTTCAATCTGCATTACTCAAGAAGTACTTCCCAAATCATCGGACTCAAAAATTGAGGAACGAAATCAATTCGTTCTATCAACATGAGACCAAACCATTCCATGCATACTTAGAGAGGTTCAAGGAGCTACTATCCTCATGCCCTCACCATGGCATCGAGTTGTGGCACCTTTGTCAGATTGTTTACGAGGGTCTTCACATCCCGTCAAGAACGCTCCTTGAGTCCATGTGTCAAGGAGAGTTCTTGGGAGAGGATGAAAGGGAGGCATGGGCTTTCCTAGAAGACCTCACTGAGAAAACCATGCAATGGGAGAGTGTGAGGGAGCCACCTGCATCATCTAGTATAGGAGCAAGGATTGCGAATGCAAACTCGACTAGATCGGGTGCCGCATTTGTTGTCGATACCACTACGGCCACGGAGGCGCGCATGGCGGCCTTAATGCGCCATATGGATTCGATTGAGCTCCAAAACCAACAGAGTGCACTTCACATCTCCACATCTAGTCCAGTTCCCTGACATTCATGTGGTAGGATAGGTCATGTAGAAAGCGAGTGTGTGTCTATTCCTCTTGAGATAGAGCGTGTCAACGCCATCTATGACAGAGCTAGGAATGACCAATACTCATCATCTTATAATCCTGGATGGAGGAACCACCCCAATTTTTCATGGAACCAAACTAATGCCCAGGGTGGTCCTTCAAACTCCTCTAGACCACCTTACCAATCACACCAACCTCCCATGCATGCACAATCCTATCAGCCACCCCAAGCGCAAACCACCAATCAATTGGGTTTCCCAAATTCCAACAATATGGAAACCCGATTCAATTCGTTTGAGACCTTGACTCATGGACTTGAAAACTCAATGAAAACTTTTATGTCAACCACGAGTCAAGTTCTCACTTCAAATCAGCAGACCGTCAAATCTCTAGAGTTTCAGATGGGCCAATTGGCTCAGTCTGTACATGAAAGAGAGAGAGGGTCTTTTCCTAGCCAGCCTGAGGCTAACCCCCGTGTGTACCAGCAACAACACATGCAAAATGAGAATGTGGTACCTCGGGGGAGGCAAGTGAACCATGTGGAGGAACCTGTTCACCATGTCAATGCCATTGTTACCTTAAGAAATGGAAAACAGGTTGACAATCACATTTCCTTGCCACACCCACCACCATCTATGCAGCCCCTCAGTGGGAATGGTGGTGAAGAAGAGGCTAAGGTTGAGGGTAATACACCAAGGCTTCCTTCTCAGGCACCACAGAAAACCTACCTGCCAAAAGCTCCCTATCCAAGTAGGTTAACCAAAAAGCAAAGTGACAACATGGACAAGATATTAGAGGTGTTTAAGCAAGTAAAGGTTAACATCCTCTTGTTGGATGTCATCCAACTAATACCTCAATATGCCAAAGTGTTGAAGGATCTCTGCACAACCAAGAGGAAGACCAATGTTCCTAAGAAAACATTCTTGGATGCAAATATCAGCTCACTTTTGTCCAATCCTACCTACACAAAATACAAGGACCATGGGTGTCCTACTATTCAGTGTACGATAGGGGACACTAGAATGAGCAATGATTTGCTTGATTTAGGATCTGCGGTCAACCTCCTCCCATTCTTTGTTTATCAACAGTTGAACTTGGGAGAATTGAAACCAACGAAGATCACCCTCCAATTGGCGGATAGATCCATTCGTATTCCCATGGGGATTATCGAGGATGTGCCTATCAAAGTTGGAGATTTTATATTTCCAACCGATTTTGTTGTCCTCGATACCAATCCTGTTGCGAACACCCACTCTCAAATACCTTTGATTTTGGGTAGACCATTTCTGGCAACCTCCAATGCCTTGATTAATTATAGAAATTGTCTCATGAAGCTCTCATTCGGTAACATGAGTGCCGAGTCTCATGTGTTCAACTCTGGTAGGCAACAGGAACCCATCGATGAACCTTTAAATGTAAATCTCATCCGCCAATTGGAGAAAGCACCACAAAATCAACGAACACCCCTAACTCCAATGCAACCCATTGAGAATGTTCGTTGGCCCAGCGAAAACTCATTGCCTGTCTTCGCAATGCAACAGAGTGAGCTGGCAACGAACATGAATGTCCAAAGGGAGTGTTCGTTGCATGATTCAGTTGAGAATACTAGTGAGAGTGAGATACCTCATCATATGCCTATACCAGAAGGTGTCTCTACCTCATGTCCCATGGCCATTGAGCCATTTGAGCTTCATATTGACTCCAACAAGGACCCACCTATGACCGAGCTTATGCTTGATGATCTAAATGATGGTGGGAGGTCCTTGTTGGATGACTTGGGGAGAAGCCCCATTTTTAGTGATGCAGGTCTGCTGCATCCATGGAATGAGCTTGAGGAACTCATTCCGATGCAACCGCCTATTGGTTGGAGGGTTTTCTTCGATGAGCAATTAAACCCTAGTGAGGCAACACAACTTCATTCTTGGTTGCCCACACCCAACCAATATCTTGAGGGGTTCGAGCCTTTCAGCTTTGAGCTTTCACCCCTCATGACACCTCAGAGTACCAGTGAAGTTTGCCCATCTCGGCAAGTCTCTGGTCCTCAAAACTTGATGTTCTCATTTGATGTTCCTCGAGCAAATGATTATGAGAATATCTTGGTTGATGTATATATCTTGTAAAAAAAAGAAAAAAAAGAAAAAAAAACTCCTTCAGTGAGCATCGATTGTTGTGGGCCCCAACCCTTGTGTACTTGGGCCCAATCTCTTCACATATTTATCCCCCTTCTTCAGCTTCTCACAGGTTTTGAGGGAATTTGGGTTTGTGTCCATCAACATGACCCTGAACGTCCCTTTGTACTTCATGTTGGTGAGATCTTTCCTTTTTCATGCATATATCCATGTAGTATCTTGTTCACATTCATTGAGGACAATGCAAGAAGTAGGTGTGGGGGGTGTTTTACGTGTGTACATAGTCGAGTCTTTTCTTTTGATTTTTTGTTTTCTTTTGTGTGCATTGTTAGGGTCATGTAAGTGTGCCACATTTAATATCGATACATCTGCTTGCCATGATCCTTGGGTGACTTGTCTTCTTTTGCTTGCCTAGTGCTTTAAAAGTTTCACATTTCTTTCAAAATCTTCATGTGTTTGCGAAAGAAAATGTTTTTGTAGGTTATGCGTGTGTTTAGCATGTGCAAAACCGTTGAGAGGCAAAGTAAAAAGAAAGGTCCGAAAATTGTCTTGAACTTGATGCATTAGGATTTCTAGTTTACTAGCTTTAGGTATTATCTAGTCGTTAGGATGCACCCCGTTTTTCCTCAGGGGGCGGGTAAACATAGGGTTTCAGCACTCAAACATTTAAAGAAGTTCACCCTGAACCTAGTGAGTCAAATAATTCGTGTCTGTTAGTATAAGGAAGTTTGTCGTAGTCAAGGGCCCTTAATCTTTTTTGTGAAACTTAAGTGTAGGGGTTTTGGTTCCCATGTAGATAAATGAATAAGTGGTGTTCTCTCTTCTTGCATGGCTCCTATCACTCGGGAAAGTAGGTCTGAGGGGCCTTTGTGCTTGGTTCTTTCGAGTCATCTGACTTGGGATGCACCGACCGAACTCCCGTTACACGGGTGGTAGGGATGGCCCTATGTGGAGATTTAGGGGAAGGTGTACGTGATAGTGTAAGTCCTCATAGGAAATGATGCACGAAACCTGACCCTGGGAGAATCAAACACCAACCAATAAAATGCTCTAAAGAAAAGAAAAAAAAAGAAAAAAAAGAGTCAAATAAGATCCAAAATGGACTTTACACATTGTATCACATTCAGAAGTTATGGTTGCCCATGTCTTTCACTTAAGTCCTTAACTAACTCTCACGAATAACTCATTAGGCTAGGTGTGTGGACCGATTACATATATAGAGTCGACCCGTAGTATTACCGCGTCCCATGATCGACAAAATAAGTCCAACGAGTCATGTAGCTAGATTGATTAATGCATCTTGTTCGGATTTTGTGGGTATATCTGCTGAAACCCCTCAGGAGACAACACTCCTCCTCCTTGGCGACAAGGAGGTTTAACGGCTTGTTGCACATGCTAAGTGCAACCGTGATTCCTACGAAAGTGAGTTAGGATTTCTTGTTTTTTTTCGTATGCTTTTTCCTTTCTTTATTTTGCTCGGGACTAGCAAAAGTTAGTTGTGGGGGTATTTAATTGACATCATTTCATGCTTATATTTGTATCTTATATCCATTATCTTTCACCTAAACAATGCTATGTTACGAGTTTTATGTTTAGTTTTCAGGAATAAATAGGTTTGAAGAGATGAAGCGTAAAAGAACCCAAAAGCTGGGAAAAAGGACTGAATTGAGAGATCAAGGGACCAAGATGCAAGGGAGAAGGACCTGAACGCAAGACAGAAGGACCTAAGACCAAAACAGAAAACTCCACACCATCATGGGGAGTATTTTGGCAATTCTATTCGGGTCGGAGCTCAAATAAACGAAGTAGATGCGTCCAAGACCACCAAATACACTAAGCAAAGCCCAACAGAAATTCCAGATGGATCCGGACTTTTTCGACTGCCAATTGTCGGTCCAAGACCGCTAATTTTTGTATTCCAGCATTTTCCAATTTCTGTATTCCAACATTCTTGTTTTGTCCTTAGCTTAATTCGCATTTCATTGTTTGCTTCTTTCGTTCGCATTTCATACTTCTTAGCGTAGTTTAGTGTAGAGTAGCATAAACATCTTTCTCCCCTTATTTTTGCCACTTGATTTCTGATAAACGAGATGCTACTCACCTCCCTGAGGACGACCCGTACTTGCCACCGCTTCATCGCGGTCGTGCACTTGCGGTTTAAAATTAAAATGTTCAACAGGCACTGTGGGGAGCTTCCTCCCCATCGCCACGATTGTTTTGGAAGATCAGGAGTTTCCGGATGACCAGATCTTGTTGCCGATGGAGGATTTCGATGTTATACTGGGGATGGATTTGCTATCCCAGTATGATGTGCGAGTCTTGTGCCGGGGGAAAAGATTCTGATCCCGAGGAAGGGTCTACCTGATTTGCTGATTAGGGGGATGAAGGACATAGGTGGTTGGGAGTTGGTGTCAGCAGTGAGGGTACGAAAGTTGATTAAGCAGGGTTGCAGAGCCTTTGTGGCTATCCTAGTTGTTCCAGATCCGGAGACGAGGTCATTAGAGGCCATAGAGATCGTCCAAGAGTTTGCAAAGGTATTTTCAAAAGTTTATGGTCTGCCACCTCACAGGGAGTTGGAGTTCAGTATTGATTTGGTGGCTGGGACCACTCCACAGTTGAAGGCTCTATTTAGGCTGACACCCGCTGAGTTAGTCGAGTTGAAGAAGCAGTTGTAGGATTTGTTGGATATTGGGCTTATCTGACCTAGTGTCTAACCCTGGGGAGCTCCGGTGCTCTTTGTGAAGAAGAAAGATGGCTCATTAAAGATGTGCATCGATTACCAAATGTTGAATAAGGTCACCGTGACCAATTGATATCCTTTACCCAGGAATGAGGACCTTTTTGACCAATTACAGTCAGCGAAGATATTTTCAAAGATTGATCTGCGATCCGATTATCATCAGTTGAGGATCAGATAGGCAGATGTTCAGAAGACCGCTTTTAGGACGAGGTACGGTCACTATGAGTTTTTGGTGATGCCATTTGGATTGACGAACATGCCTGCAGCTTTTGTCGATCTGATGAACAGGACATTCAGCCAGTACCTCGACCGATTCGTGATAGTCTTCGTGGATGACATCTTGGTGTATTCACCAGACATAGAGCAGCACAGGGAGCACTTGAGGATCGTACTAGGCATTTTGAGAGATCATCAGTTGTACGCCAAGTTTTCGAAGTGTGAGTTTTGGTTAGATAGTGTCACTTTTCTTGGTCACATTCTATCGGGAGTTGGGATATCAGTGGATCCAGCGAATGTGGAAGCAGTGACTCAGTGGAGAGCCCCGACGAGTGTGACAAAGATCAGGAGCTTTGTTGGACTGACGGGTTATTATTGTTGGTTCATCAAGGACTTTTCGAGGCTCACTTCACCTCTGACGGCACTGACGCAGAAGGGAGTGAAGTTTGTTTGGTCCCAGAAGTGCGAGGACAGTTTTCTGGAACTGAAGAGTCAGTTGATGACTGCTCCAGTTCTGACTCTCCCCAGTGGCAATTGAGGTTTTTTGATTTATACTGACGCTTCTGGTGTGGGGTTGGGTTGTGTACTGATGCAGCACGGTCAGGTGATTGCGTATACGTCAAGGCAGTTGAAGGTGCACGAGAGGAACTACCCCACTCATGATTGGAGTTGGCAGCAGTGGTTCACGCACTGATGACCTGGCGTCATTATCTATATGGTGAGAAGTTCAAGATTTTCACATATTACCAGTCTGAAATACCTGTTTTCGCAGAAGGAGCTGAATATGAGGCAACGCAGGTGGCTTGAGCTGATCAAGGATTATGATTTCACCATCTCTTACCATCCGGGGAAGGTGAATACAATTGCAGATGCCTTGAGTAGGAAGGTGGAAATTTCAGCTGCTAGTTTGTGTATTCAGGAGTGAGGCTACTCGAGACCTTGTCAGAGTGGAAGCCATTCACCGAGGACTCTGAGAGTGCAGTGATAGCTGGGCTGAGAATAGAACCTCAGATAGTCACAAGTATTGTCCAGGCTCAGAAGTCTGATGAGGAGTTAGTTGAATTGTTGCAGTTGGCTGCCAAAGATGGATCAGATTTCTGTGTAGGAGTTGATGGAGGTCTGACATTCAGAGGCCGTGTCTGGGTACCAAAAGGGGGAGATCTGAAGAAGGAAATCTTGGAGGAGGCACACAGATCCCGTTATTCTATCCACCCGGGCAGTACGAAGATGTATAAGGATCTTCTGAGGAATTTATGGTGGAAGAGGATGTAGACTGAGATAGAGGAGTTTGTTGACAGATGTTTGGTTTGTCAGCAGGTGAACATTGAATGGCAGAGACCCGTAGGACCGATGCAGAGGATAGATCTACCAGAATGGAAGTGGGAGCACGTGACGAAGGATTTCGTCACCAGGTTGTCGAGGACGAGGAGATCTCACGATGCGATTTGGGTTATAGTTGATCGACTGACCAAGTCGTCGCTTTTTTTGGCAATCCGGAACAATTTACCTTTGGAGGGCCTGGCGAGGTTGTGCGTTGAGGAGTTAGTCTAATTGCATGGTGTGCCAGTGAGTATTATATCTGATCGAGACGCCAGGTTCACTTCCAGATTTTGGGGGAGTCTGCAGCAGGCTCTGGAACTCGACTGAACTTCAGTACAACATTCCACCCACAGACAGATGGTAAGTCTAAGAGGACGATCCAGACTCTAGAGGATATGCTGAGAGCTTGTACTCTGGATTGGACAGGACACTGGGATGAGCATTTACCGTTGATAGAGGTAGCCTACAACAACAGCTACCATTCGAGTATTGCAATGGCACCGTACGAGGCTTTGTACGGGAGACCTTGCAGATCACCAGTGTGCGGGAGTGATGTAGGCAAGAGACCACTGATTGGGCCTGAGATTGTGCAGATGTATGTTGAAAAAGTCGATGTGATCAGGTAGAGATTAGCGACAGCTCAGAGCAGGCAGAAGAGCTACGCCGATAAGCGTAGGCGTGCGCTGATGTTTGTGGTAGGCGATCACGTTTTCCTGAAGATTTCATCATCTCGAGGAGTGATGAGGTTTGGGAAGAAGGGGAAGCTCAGTCTAAGGTATGTCAGGCCATTTGAGATCTTGATCAGATCGGAGAGGTTGCCTACAGGATTGCGCTGCCGCCATAGTTTTTGGGTCTTCACAATGTCTTCCATGTTTCGATGTTGAGGAAGTATGTAGGAGATCCTTCTCATGTGATTCAGATTGAGGTACCAGATATCCAACAGGATTTGTCTCTTGAGGAGAGACATGTTGAGATTGTGGATCAGATGGAACACCAGCTCAGGAAGAGGACCATTTCGATGGTCAAGGTCAGGTGGCAGCATCACACTGAGCGAGAGGTCACTTGGGAGATCGAGGAAGAGGTCTAGAAGAAGGTCCCAGAACTATTTGGTGAGTTTCGGTTCTAATTTCGTGGACGAAATTTTTTTAAGGAAGGTGGATTGTAATATCCTAAACCCTTATTATTTGGTTTAATTGGCTTTTAGGTGGCTAATTGGGAGGTTTTGGATGGATGCTGGGATTTGATGTTGGATTTTGTGTCCCTGTGTATGTATATATTTAAAAAAAATTAATATAACATACAAGATCGATTTTCATATTTTCAGCAATTTTATGTACATCTATTTGTGTTTTATTCTAATAACATGCAATCCTACATTTATTAAAATAAATCACAAAGGAGAATCATACCTAAAGGTTCTCTAAAACCTCTTGATGATCCGGAGTTGCATTGCACGTTGTGTTGCCCACGGAATTGCCTCCGAGTGTTCACCAAACTCTAAACAAGATTAGAGAGAAAGGAGCTAGCCAATCAATCTCTAATAAGGTTTAGAATCTAGCTAATAACCCCTCTTTAAGTCTCCTGAGATTCTAATCTCCAAACTTAATTTTACTAAGAGAAATTTCGTGGTGATTAGGGAGAGATTAATGAGAGAGATTTTGCATTAGTCTTAAAACAAGTAGGAATAGGTGCCCTTTTATAGGCTCCCAAAACATCCTTATCAAGAGCTATTATTTAGCCATGATCCCTTGTTTTTCTCTCCTAAAATTAATCTCTAAATTCCACATAATCACCCACAAAAAACGTTTTAATTAAATCTGGAATTATTCCACCCATGATTTAATTAATCTCTTAATAATTCAGGCAGAATCGTTCTTGTTCGGTAGACCGAGAGTTATTCGGTCAACCGAACCATTCGGTTATAACACGTGTTCGGTGCACCGTGAGCTAGACGGTCGACCGATTCTTTCTGAGAAAAATTCCCTGGAAGAATTCGGACGAACCACGTCTTTTAATCGGTCTACCTTTGACCCACCAAAATTGCAAGTGCACGGCGCCAAAAACTTGATGAGAATTTAATTTATACCGCAAGTGCACGGCGTCAATGAAGACGTGGCAACTACAGGTCGAACACAAAGAGGGAGAGATATTGTTATTTTTGTGATTTTTGATTAAGGAAAGAAAGAGAGAGAAATAAGGTTGGTTTGAGATTTTTGGATTTTTTAATTTCTAAAGCAAGAACAACAAAAACAGATTAAAAATAAAGCAAAGATGGATGAGAGTCCAGCGGGTTGGGGTTTAGATATCGGGTTTTGTTTAGAGAAATCTGAAACTTATAATAAATCACATTAGTTATAAAGGATTACGTGATAAATGATTCAACATAAACTCAAGTAATCAAAATATACTAACACGAAATTAGAATAATAACATCATTCTTATTCTCATCACCCTAAATCCGTCACCCCCACCCTTTGGAAAGAGTTAGAAACTCATGGATGGAGGGAAGGAGAAGGGGTCCTAGAAAAACTACAAAAGAAACTAAAAACACAAAATAAACCAACAGAATTTTATTACTAAAGCATGGAATAAAAACTAGTTAAGGGTCTTACAACATCGTTTTCGGGGTTATTTATAGCCGATACAAAGGACCCAAGTATAAAATAGGAAAGATGACACGACTGGACAAAATCCGGGGCCATGGATCGAAAGGGGTGCGGCATTTTCGCCGCAAGTTGCATGTAATGTGCGGCAGAAACGCCACAATTTTAGCTCTGATTGGATCCGGTTTTTTCCTGTATGTTTATGGTATGATTTAAATGTCTTTTGCACGTCCGGATTTATTTTTTTCCTTTCTTTTGAGCTCCGAATTAATTCTTCATATATTTGGAGATCCAAATTGATTTTTCTTTACAACTTCTCCAAAATAATATTTTCGTACTTGTAATTTGCAGTCGGGTCCTCGGCTTTTTGCAATTAAGTCCCTGGCTACTTTTGTGCTTAGGTCCTTGGCCTTTTTGTAATTAGGTCTTTGAATGCTTTTATGCTTGGATAAACTTCAATTTGAACCCCGATAATCTTCAACTTGGTCTTTATGATAGAAATGAGTCTCTTGCACGTGTTTATGCTCGGGATATGGGTAATTTGCATTCAGGTCCCTGTATTCTGTAAATAAGACTAAACACATACCTTAGTAGCATTTATTGATATAAAATTAATCTAAATGAAAGACATATGATGCAATGTATGCAATGTATCACCCACCAAAATCGCTCCTGGGACATAGTCATCAGATGACCGAGTCACCTTCTGTCTACCGAAAATATTATTTCTCGGTTGACCATTTCCAATCGGTTAACCGACCCGATTGTCCAGGCACTCTGGGCAATCTCGGTCAACCAATTGTGCTTACCCGTTCCCTATTCGGTTAACCGATCAGAAGATGCCCCGGTCGATTGAACCATGAACGCTTCACCGTGTTTGACCCCGATTTTGCCTTTGTCAAATTTTGGATTTATTTCCAACAAAATTTGATCTTTTGGGGTTTTTAGCAATTCACATCCTATATATATTATCATATGTAATATTAAATTATTACACCCCATAATATATACCTCATATGAATTTATTATGATTCTAATTATGTTAATTTTCATAACATATTGATTTTAATTAATTCACCACATGTGTCATATTTTCACATGAAACCCGAGACATCATATGAACTTAAAATCAACCTTTTGTTTCCCAATTTTTTGGTGTGACCTATAGGAGGATCTAAGCCAAATTGGCAGCGATATTAAACACTTAATATCTCAAACTATAAGCGGTATCTAGCTACACATTATAGTCACCCAATTAGCATAGATGTCTTTGTTCAACACGAACCAAAACATGATTCATTTAGTGATGTAAGTGCACCACTTGTGTCCGTCCCTTGCCTCATGATATTAAGAATATATACAAAGCAGAAATGTGTCACCTTTGTATTATATTCATTTTTTGATCTCTTTAAGCTAATTATAACTATGTGACTTAACTCATTGTGCACATTATAAGTCACATTGTGCACATTATAATTTTTCTTTATCAAGGGGCCCACTAATATCATCACTCAATTAAGATGGGCAACGATAATTGTTTGACTAGCTATCTTTTCCAGCACAAGTCATGTTCAACCAACTATTGTCGTTATCACTACACTCTTTGGTAGCTTTTGACAATAATCAAATTAAACACTTCTTGAGTGAAAAGATATAAGTCTCATATCTTAGGATCCAAGACACAGTAAAAATATTAATGACACGAAACACAATTCCATAATGTTTTACTTGTTAGGTCTATTCAATATATAAAAGTAATCTTTTACTCTTTTATATACTTGTGTCGTTAATTATTTGTAGAGCTACAACAATCGATGACCAACACGACAATCTTATCTCAGTAATTAATGTTCCATGTTAATTACCATGATTGTGAATATCTTTTGATTTATGTAAACCATTATCTTTTAAAGCTCTACGGTTAAGGACCAAGCACCTCTTCCTTAACACTTCCAAAAGACGAATACCATAATCAAGGAACAAAATGTTTGCACATTCAATTCATAATAATTGACATGTAAAAGTAAAACTTTTAGAACACATTCCTTTCATTTGAGTTGGTGGAGATGAGGTGGATGGTGGAGCTGAGAGGAGAAGAGTATAGGTTGGTGGGTTTTTCCCTCTTTCTCTCTCTCTATCTCTCGTTTTTCTCACTCCCGCTCAAATTCTCTCTCTACTCTGATCCACAGCAAACGGAGGCTCCAAAGAGGGTGATTTCAGTGAGGCGAGGTGAAGCTCAGACGTTCTCCGGAGTTGGGTAGATCGTGGCTCCGTTGGATTGTCGTCGGAGATTGGATTCGTGAGGGAAAACTCGTCGTTGGATCTTCAAAGGCTTTTTCAAGCCTTCAAGGTATGTCAAGCTTTACTTTGATACTCACTTATGCTTCCGTGAGTGTTGGAGTGGTCGACGGTAGGCCGGATGGCTCGTCGGACTAGTGCAGCAAGTTCAGCACTAAACTGATCGACCGTTATAGTGGTTCGGTCGACCGGTCTAATGTAAATTGGCATTTATCTCTCGCACCGGTCGAAAAATACCCTTGGGTGGTCGACCGGGTGGGCATGTTGAGCGAGAAGATGCTGTTACTGGTGTGTTTTGATCTAACGGGGCCCTTTTGCCGTTCGACTGAAACATTGTTTTAAGTCAGTTGGGGGTGTAGACCACAAAATGTTCGACCGCCCAAAGACCTCGTTCGACCTATGACTTAAAATAACTTAAATTTTGTCCGACCGTTTGATGGTTCGGTCGACCGGTGTATTTTGTTATGAATTGGATTTTACTGCACATTTTCCGTCGACTATGGGTCTCGTGTTGTTCGACCATTTGTGCTTTTTTATGCAGCAGGGGATTTTTACTGGTGGAATTCGGTCGAACGTGTCCCCTTTGTCGTTCGACCGGTTGACAGGTCTTTTCGGTTGGCCCAGTCCTCTGGAGAAGGATTCGGTCGACCGGTTTGGTGTTTTTGTTCGGCCGTTTTGGTGCAATTTTGTGTTTGTCTGGTGTTGTAGGACCAGCTCAAGGGCAACGGGTCTCGGCCTTTTTGGGGCAACGGTACAGACATTGTCGTCCTGAGAGTGATTCATTGGTGTTGTGGAGCCAGCTCAAAGGCAACGGGTCCTCGACCATGGAGGGGCAATGGTACGGACATTGCCGGCCTAAGAGGGGTTCATCAGATCAGCTTTGAAGGAAATGGGTCTTGGCCTTGGAGGAGCAACGGTACGGACATTGCCGGCCTGATAGTGATCCGGAGTTGTGTTGTAGCCGAGGATGTTCCGACTGTGGTGCCCGGGGCACGTGTGAGGGATGAGCTAGAGGACCTGCGAGACCCATTATTGTTTTGTGTCTACTGTGGTAGGGAGAGAGTTCCCGGAGGCCCAGTGATATGATGTTTGGTTACTGCATTTCATATCATACATGCTTATAGATGTTTAGTTCATTTATTGTGATAGGAGTTTGGCATATGGGGTTTCTTTATGGAAAACTCAGGCATAGTCATGTTTTATTTCAGGCCGTGAGCGGTGTTAGGAGGTGGCGACGGGGAGGAGCGTGTTCGGAGCCAGATCCTGCTTTTCCTGTTTTGAGGTCTTAGTGATTACATGTACATTTCCCTTTCGCTTTTGTTGTAATAACACTCTTGAACTCTCAGATATATATATACATATATATATGGTGTATATATATGGGATATATGTTGGTGCACTAGTTGCCTCTTTCTTCAGTAATATCCTCGTTTTTGTGTTATATTGAAAATTTTAAATTTCTTCCGCTGTTGATGATATTACAGGTTTCGCCATCTTGGGTTGTAGGAGTGAGTATACGGGTCATTATGAGGCCTCTGTTGATACATTGCATTTGCATGGTCAGTATCGCTTGGAGTGTAAGCACACTCCAAGTCACTGTGTCTCGTACGTCCACACCTACTACATGTGGGAGTAGCGACCTGAGCTACAGGAGCTTGGTCCAACTCTAAACTTTCAATCCTACGCATGAGAGTAGCCAATTACGCCTCAGACGTGATAGTTGTGTCAACTTGATATGATCCAGCTCAACAGAAGACCTGGTGGCTCTCTCATGGTGTCCTACTCAAAGGTACATTCAGCATTTAATTCAAAAGTGTCCCACGCCTCATCGATAGGTTTCATTTGGAAATCACCCTGACACATCAACTCCGACAATGTACGGGTGTTGTAGTTGAGGCCCTCATAAATAATTTGGCACAACTACCACAAGGCAATTCCATGATGAGGGCACTGCTGGAGAAGATCTTTGAACCTCTCAAAGAAAGCCTGAAACGATTCGGTCTCGGTCTGATACATTTGATGTATATGGTGTCGTATGTGTTGAGTCTTCCTTTGAGGGAAGAATATCTTCAGAAACACAATCACGAAGTCATCCCTGGACCAAATGAGTTTGTCGGGAGGCTATACATCCATTGCTTTGCGTTATCCTTCAACGTGAAAGAAGTCATCCTTAAGCAGACAAAATCCTCGTCAAGTTGTTGAAGCTTGAACATGGAGCATACCTCCTCGAATTCACATAAAAAGATATATAGATCCTCCTTATTAGCAGTGAAGGTAGGAATCATGCTCACATATTGAATTTTCAACTCATAGTTGTTCCCACGAGCAGGAGGGAGAACTATGCAAGTATGTTGCGCGGCCCGAACAGGATGGGTCCGCTCCCAAAGGGTCATCGGTCTATCCTGTCGAGCTAAAGGTGGTGGTGCACCCAGAGTTCGATCCTAACCGAGACCCTCTTCCTCTAGAGTCGGAGGAGGTCTACGTGGTGGTGGGAGTGGATGGAGGTAATCCATGTATAGAACCCAGTCTCTCACATCTCGATGAGACGACTCGACCTCATGCTCCAATGTAGCACGAGGCGGAGATGGCCGATCACTTAGACTGTCCATCTCAAAAAAATGCACTCTCTCAAGTCGAGTGCTCTCACCAGAACGAGCCCAACCTCGCATAAAATGCTCACTCGACTCTAAAACCACACACAACAGAAGGTATAATCAGAGGAGGAGACTACTCGTAGTATAGAGATGAGGAGGGAAGAATCCCTAGATCTAGCGTGGGTAGTGGGAGAAGGTAGAAGTCTATCTAGCAAACAAGGCTCATATAGCCTACGGTCACTGTAGGTCCATACAATTGGACAACGCCTAATTACGAGGTCACATGGCCTCAACATGCCTTACCTCCATATGACGAAGACCACAGAGCCCAGCAAGTGAGCCAAGATCTAGAGATCTCGTCTCTCCTACTATCCATAAAATGGGCAACGCCAATCAGGCCATGATGTGACCGGATCACTCTCCTAATGCGTTTGAGTCCTAGTGGCCAATGTCTACTTGCTTTTAGATTTAAGGCTTTTGATTAGGAGTGATTTTTGGGGCTAAGGAAAGGATGATGAAATCCCCCACCTTATCTTGTATGGGACAGCACCCCTTAGTAATGTTTTGAACTTAAGCTAGAAATCAACTCTCCAGTCAATCACTCGCCTCACTCTTGTCTCGATGCACCTTACTAACTAATGCATGCTTTAACCATGCATGAATGAGAATGGGTGCACGTACCTCATGCCAGAAATCGACAATGAGAAATTAAAGCAAAGAAAGACAAGATGCGTGCAAGGTCTACAGATGATGCATGACCTAGATGGCAAATAATCTAATCTTTTGCTTTGAGTTTAGGGTCCAAGTTGTCTTATGATGGTGGGGGCAAACTACAAGTCAAAAGATGCCAAATTGTGCCCCAGACCTCTATATTGAAACCAGAAACAACCAGAAGAAAGGAAAGATCAAGCTGAGCTTACCAGACTGCCAGAAGGCGGTCTACGACCGCTGATTGTCGGCCTATTTCTCTCTGTTTGCCTCGAAACTTCTCCTGGTGCCTCCCCTTGATGTTGCCCAGTCCCTGCTACAACCTAAAACTAAAGACAAAAGATTAAACCCACTCAAATAACCCAAACCAGAGTCTGGACAGAGCACCTCCCCGGCAACGGTGCCAAAAACTTGATGTGTTCGTTTTAATACCGCAAGTGCACGGCGTCGGTGAAGACATGGAAAATATCGGTCAATCCACAGGGAGGTGTGTTGTCTCTGGTTCTTCAAAGGCAAGTGGGAAAAGAATGGAGAAGAGATTGATTACACTAAACTAAACTACGTTAAACTAGCACAAAACAAACAAAGAAGATGAAAGCACGAGACGAAATAAAACTAAACTAAGTGACTAATAAAAGCAAGCTGGAAATCAGGAATCGAAACCCCTAGGGGGTGGAGTGTGTGCACATATGAAGTGATGATGACGCATGTAATCATGTATGTGTGCGTGTCTTCATGCATAGGAAGTGTCTAAAGATGTGGCAAAACCTATCAATCCATTCACACAACGTATCGGCAATTACTAGATTAGCATATGAGAGGTGTCTAAATGTTATGGAAAGACTCATAAAAAACAAGGAACTCATGTCAAGAACAAGGCTAACCATGGGAAGTATCTAAATGTTATGGCAAAACCTATCAAAACAAAGTTTCTTCAATCAATCAAGCAAGCAAACACAAATACAAACACATAACTAACATGTAGCATATTCAACAAAAAACTTCAGTCAATAAATATGAGGAAGCTAAGCATGGGAAGTGTCTAAATCTTATGGCAAATCCAATCAAAAATCCCCCAACATGTAGATGATAAAAATACCCCCGATGAACAAAGAAACATGCAAGTCTGCACAATCAAATATTCATCAAACATCCAAACTTCACAACATATATGTACATCATCTCCACCCCCCAAAGGGGGATAGAACTACTCACACATTATTAAGCTCACATTCATATTAAGGAAAGAAAACATGCTAATTATTTCTACGAAGATTAAAACAAATGAAATTAACTAAACATGCAAGACTTAAAAGAAACACAAAGAAACTAACAAAACATTTTTTATTGCTCGCTTACATTACAAGTAGCCTCCCTCCACCAGAGTTTTGCTCCAAGACTTTACTCCTAGTAGAGAGAATGACCACCAAGATAGGATGTGTTTACAAAGGAGGAGGAAGAGTTCTATTTATAGTCATGAAAAAGGTAACCGGGGACAATCCCCCGGTATGGGAATAAACGCATACTATAAATGGTCATAAAACAATATAATCGAACACCCGACTAAACCATGAACCATTTGGAGTGATTTGGACAGCCAAATAGCAGTTTGGGACAGCCAATTGGCGGTCTGGATTGTTTGGATCGAGATTGGATTTGAATGACTTGTTTCTGGCTTGATTTCTTGATGTTTCGTGAACCCAATTTGTCTTTTGATATTTAGGCCCGAATCTAATTGGCAATATACTCCTTATGATGGTGTGGAGCTTCTTGATTTGCTCATTGGTCCTTTTGGTTTACATCCAGATCCTTCTCTCTTGCATCTCAGTCCATAAGTCTTGCAACTTAGTCATTTTCCTTGCTTTTAAGTCCTTTTTGAGTCTCTTCTTCTCAAACTTGTTTATTTCTGAAACTTAAACATAAAACTCGTTACGTAGCATGCTTAGGCTAACAACAAAGGATATAAGACACAAATACATGCATAATATGATATCAATCATTTGCTAAAAACAAAACCCAAGTAAATTGTGAAAAATCATCAACAATCACAAATGCATACCTTTATCCTCCTAGACTAACGATTCGTGAATGTACAAAAAGATCTAGGTGCAAAAGCTTAAGAGGTTTTGAAGTTGATACCACATTTAAGGATTTGAAAGGTGATTTAAACCGTTTTCTAAATTGTGATGCATCACGAAGTTTGTCCTTTTTTAAATCAATTTTTGGAAGTCATCTAACTAATTCAAGTTTTGATAATTTGTGCAATTGTGACATACTAATGTCCCAAAAGGTTATGCCATAATCAAGCTTCATCATGTGAGGCAACTAAACAAGTCTCAAGATCCATATAATTTAGAATATGAACATGCACGATGTAAATGTTATTAAATCTATAGCGTTTGAACATAGTTTTCATGTTGAGTTTGGAAATGATATAACAAGTAGTCTTATAAAAAACAACTAAGTATTTTTTATCGTTTAATTTACTAACACCAAGCAAGATATGTTTCAAACCTTCTGCTAGCAATACTTTCTCAATATATGGAGTAGAGTGATTGCCAACATTACCAATGCCGACAATATGACATTTAGCGTTATCTCCAAATGTAACGGTTCCTCCATTCTTAGGCTTTAAGCTAGATAGGACAGGAGAGTTTCCCGTCATGTGTCTCAAACATCACTATCGAGTAACTACTTGCCCTTTCTCCTTGCTTTTATCTACAAACAAGGAAACAAGTGAAGACTTTGGTACCCACATTTGTTTGGGTCCTTGAGAGTTAGTTTTTGGTACCCAAACTTGAGTAGTCTTAGGTACCTAAACATTTGAATGATTAACTTTCTTAACGAGGGAGTTGTTCATTTAACAAAGTATGATGTAGATTCTTTTGTTTCCCTCCTTTGTATCCTAAGACATGTTTTGTTAGAGATTGAGTTTAGGTGCCAAGAAGCATGTCAAATATTTTTCTTCCCAATGTGAATTTCTCTAGATCTTTTGTAAGTTGTTTATTCTTGGCAACAAGATCTTCATTAGTATTACAAACATTGGTAGATTTCAATGTTTTTATTTCACTAGTAAGCAACTCATTTACTCTAACTAAAGCTTCATATTTGATGAGCTTGAATCATCCCAAGTAGCCTCAAGACCCTTCTTCCCTTCCTTCTCGCGATGGTTTCTTCTTTTGTGATCATCTCATTCTCGTCTTCTAGGTCTCTCCTCTTTGTCCCTTCTTGAGAACATTTCCTCACTATGTCTCCTTGGTCTCTCCTCCCTTTCTCTTCTAGGAGGGTATCTTTTTGCTTCTCTTCTTGCACGATCTCTCGGCCTAAACAAGGGGCAGTCCTTCATGTTGCCGGTCTTGTTCCACTCATAGCATGT
This sequence comes from Triglochin maritima, assembly GCA_963682175.1. NCBI lineage: Eukaryota > Viridiplantae > Streptophyta > Magnoliopsida > Alismatales > Juncaginaceae > Triglochin > Triglochin maritima. The sequence continues at coordinate 33,940,343 of OY821773.1, read as the reverse complement.
AAGACCTCGAGATGATTCTCCTTTTCCATTTGTGAATTTTTCCTTAACGAGAAATTTCTTGAATTTTCAGGTTAGGAAAGCGACGTCTTAATCAGTGTCCTCATCTTCGAACAATTCTGAATCCGAGGTTCTTTTAAGGGCAATTGTCTTTTCTTTCCTTCTTGAACTTTCCCGCTCCTTTTCCTTCTCTCTCCTTTCTTCTATTTGTATCTCATAAGCCATGAGGCTTCCTATGAGATCCTCCATCTTCAATTTGGAGAGGTCTTTGGCTTCTTCAATCATCGTAGTCTTTTTCTCCCATTCGATCGATAGTGACCTAAGAAACTTTCAGACCTTGTCACTTTCAAGAAAGACCATTCTTCAAAGAGTTAGTAATATGGGTAAAGCACGTACGCATCTCATTTATGGTTTCATTAGGTTTCATAGAAAACATTTCATAATTTTGCACGAATGAATCTATCCTAGTTTCCTAACATATGATCTTCCCTCAAACTGAGATTCAAGCATGCACCAAGCCTCAAATGAGAAGTCACAAACATTAATCCTACGATATTATTCCTCTATTAAACCACACATGAGTATGTTCATAATCTTGGCATTCATTTGAGCCATTTTGAGTTCATCATCCATCATGAGTTGAAGTTCCTTAGCTTTAATGTATGGAATTTGAAGAAACACCCACAACTTGATATCATAGTTGGTTCCATTAAACAAGGGGGTCCTACCATTGTGGAATCTCTCACGTTGTTGGGTCACTGCTACAAAAGTTAATTTGTTTAAATGCAATATGCGAGCCTATGATACCAAATGTAGGATCTAATAACCCTAGAACTAGTCTAAAGGGAGGTGAATAGACTAATTGAGTTCTTTAAAACATAAAAAATTAAAATAGGAACAATATAAAGAAATAGAGAATAAGATATGCAAACCACAACACCAATGTATAGAGGTTTGGATCCAACCACCAGATCCTAGTCCTCTCTTTCGAATTGCTCCTTCTCGAGCAACTTCACGTATTCCACTAATTGAACGTTTTAATTATAACCGCAAGTGCACGGCCACGTTGAAGCAGTGGAAAATATGGGTCGATCTACAAGGAGGTGTGTCGACTTTAATTTGTTCGAAGGCGAGTGGGAAAGAAAGGAGTTATGATCAAACTACACTAAAATGCAAAAGGAAATGGAAAATTCAGCAATAAAACTGAACCCCATAGGGGGTAGAGAAAGAATGTGAATACAAAGATATGTGTATGTGTGTGTGTTCAATTATGCTCATCACAACATGTAGTGCATGAAAATCATAAAACTAAATCCAACTTTGCCTCCACATGAAATAAGATAACACAATATCATTAAAACATACAAGACAATTAATTGGAATGAAGCTAAATGAACTCATATATAAAGACCAAACCCCACTATGCCTCCACATGAAATAAGATTGACACAATCATTAAAACATACAACACATCAACCAAGGTAAGGGAAACAAGAGTACATGCAACTACAAGTCATGTTTCCTTTATTAATTCCATCCATATCCTCACCTCATCATTCCCCATAAATTAGGTCCACTAATCTAAGCATATGCTAAGATTTATTCAAGAGCATTAGCATATCAAAGACAAGAGTGAAATCCCATTAGATGGTTATGGAAATCATGTAAGGTTCAAAGGATTAAGATAACACACACCTAATAAATCACATAATCACATCACATATTTCTCCACCCCCAAATGGGGATGAAACTACTCACTAATTGTTACACTACAATCTACATTAACAAAATGAAACATTCTACTGAAAGGAAACTAAACTAAGCAAGCAAGAAATATTAAAGAAGCTAATTGAAAGAACATAAAACTAAAGAAGTATGCAAGACATATGAAAAGAAATTAAACTAAGAAAGAAGCAACATAACTAAAGGAAAACTTTATTAATTTCAAAATCACAATACAAGTAGCCTCTCCCTACTTGAGATTTTGCTCCAAGGCTCACTTCAAGTAGAGAGCATGGCCACCAAGCATGTGTAGTATACAAGGGAGGAGGAGTTCTCTTTATAGTCAAAGAAAAAGGAAATTGGGGACAATCCCTCGGTATGGGACTAATACAATACCAAAAATAGACATAACACACAATTATACATGACCCGACTAAACCGCATCGGATCCGAAGCAACTCAGACCGCCAATCAGCGGTCTCAGACTGTTAATTGGCGGTCTACAGGGTTTGGATCCGGTCTAGATTTTGTGTGGACTTTTCTGGATGGCTTTCTTCATGTGTGATGCACCCTAATCGGTTGTGTAGGCAGCGACCCGAATCCAATTGCCAAAATACTCCTCATGATGGTGTGGAGTTTCTTCATTTGCTCATTGGTCTTTTGGTTTTGCATTCGGGTCCCTCTCTCTTGCATCTTAGTCCATAAGTCTTGCAACTTAGTCTCTTTTCTTGCTTATAAGTCATTTTATAGTCTCTCCTTCTCAAACCTACTTATTCCTGAAACTTAAACATTAAACTCATTACGTAGCATTGTTTAGGTGAAAGATAATGTATATAAGACACAAATATATGCATGATATGATGTCAATCATCCACTATTTGTCTCCATGTTCCGGGTCGTGAGATCTTGCCTTTACACTTCAAGCTTGCAAACACCCTCACCAAGCTTGGACCGCCTTCTCACAATCCGAGAAGAGCTTTACTCCAGAAGCTATTACAACACTTTGTTGGAGATTTCTTGAATCAACTTCTAATCTCAGGCACTTGAAACATTGATGAATGCAATGAATGATTCAAGTGGGAGATTGAGCACAGAAATTTAGAGCACAAAGGAGCAGTATGAGAGTAAGAGCTTTAGAGAAAGGATTGGTAACTTTGTGAAGTTGTTCTACGCTCTATTTATAGGATCTAAACTTAATCTAGCCATTGTGATTGATTTGGAAATGATTTGTGTAAGATACACAAAATAGAAAATTTCAAAACACAAATCTGTGCACGAACGGTCGACCATTTTCTCATAAATAAAAAAATGTTAGTGTCTGGCCGAACCACTAAGGCTAGAACATAAGTGAACGGTCGAACCAAGTCTAGCAACGGTTGGTCGTTAAAAGGGGTTTTGGCCATGATAATAATAAACAAATGAGTTAACGGTTGATTGACATCATATCATGCACATATTTGTGTCTTATATCATTTATTCTTAGCCTAAGCAATTCTATGTAACGAGTTTTATGTTTAAGTTTCAGGAATAAACATGTTTGAGAAGAATAGACTCAAAAAGGACCTAAAAGCAAGAAAAATGACTAACTTGCAAGACTTATGACCTGAGATGTAAGAGAGATGGACACGGATGTAAAACCAAAAGGACCAATGAGAAAATGAAGGAACTCCACACCATCATGAGAATTATTTTGGCAATTTGATTCGGGTCTAAGCTCCAACAACCAACTCGGGTGCATTAGACATAAAGAAATCAAGCGAGACAACCACACTCCAAATCCAGACCCGATCCAGACTTTATAGAGTGCCAATTGGCGGTCAGTTCTTCTCCGTATCCAATAAGATTTAGGCGGGTCATGTATTAGAGTGTTTTATTTCTATTTTTAGTAGTGCATTAGTCCCACATCGGGGGATTGTCCCCGATTACCTTTTTCAATGACTATAAATAGAACTCTTCCTTCTCTTTCGTATTTTACCCATTTCTTGGTAGCATTCCCTCTACTTGAAGTAAAGTCTTGGAGAAAAACTCAAGTAGGGAAGAATGCTACTTGTAATGTGAGTCATATAAATAAATAATTGTTTGTGTCTTTTAATGTTGTCTTTGTTTTAATGCTTGCATGTTTAGCTTGTTTTGTTTGAATTAATCTTAGTAGAAGTAATTAGCATGTCTCTCTTTCCTATCTTAATTACCTCAATTTCATTTTGTCTTCTTTTAATGAGTAGTGAGTAGTTGCATCTCCTTTTGGGGATGGAGTTGATGTTTATACATGTCATGTAGAATGGAATGAATGCTAAATATTGTTGTATGTGAGAAATGTTAGTATGCTTGCTTGAAATAAAGAGAATACCTAACTTGATGGTTTCTTCCATAATCTTTAGGTACATTCCATGCTTGTTTAGGTTCCTAATAACAAACTTGTTCATGCTCATATTAATCACTTAGGTTAGTGATTTGGATGATAGGTCTGGCCATGAGGTAGTTCTTATGCATAGCAATACTACCTACACTTGTGCTCTATTGAATGCATTCATCACCTCATATTTCATGTGTAACACACTCCACCCCTTAGGGGTTTTCCATTCCTGATTTCCAACTTGCTTATATTAGTCACTTAGTTTAGTTATTAGTCTTGTGCTTTCATCTTCTTTGTTGTTTCGTACTAGTGTATCGTAGCATAGTTTAGTCTAGTTTAGTGTAATCAATTTCTTCTCCCCTCTTTTCCCACTTGCCTTCGAACAAACCAGAGTTGACACACCTCCTCATGGACATGACCCATACTTGTCGCGACGCTGTGCACTTGCGGTAATTTAAAACGAACACATCAACGGTCAAACAAGATAAGGATTCAGTCCGACAGAAAATAACAGTGAGTTTTGGAGCTTGAATTGTTCTTGATCCGGTCAACCGCCGTTATGGCATTGTTCGATCGGTCTAAGGCAGGTATCAGTTATTCACAGGTAATGGTCCAACAAGGAAAAAGAATATGTCGACCATTTTGGACAGAGAATGAGTCTATTTAAATCGGTCATACCAGGTGTCTATCGATCGACCGTTCTGAGAAAAGAATTAAAGTCTATTAAAATCGGTCGAACCAGATGGCTATCGGTCGACCATTTAATGCAGGAACTCTTGATCCAAGAGGAATCCTTAAGTGTAATGGGTCACATAAAGGAGTCGATTTGATATGGAATTTTACATATGACTTCTATAGGTTTTCTATGGATTAGGCAATGCAAATCAACATGATTTCAAGTGCCCAAGTTACAATTGAATCCTAAGTACAATGAACGTAAATTCTATCAATTCTTCAACTTGATTTCTTGTCTTGTGTAGAACTTGTCTCCTGAAATGGTTAGTAAAACCAAATATATATGTGCATATGCATGTGAGGTAATGATATATGTACATGGATTTATTGATATGTTAATTAATCATCAAAACCGGATTAACGATTATTAGTCAAAAAGCCAACAAGCTTCCCCATTTTGACGATGACAACCTATCAATCTAAATGCATGTTAATCTTTAATTTTTAGCAATTGAAATCCCCCTATCTAATACCTACCTCTAGCTATATAGATAAACATGTATATAGTTTTGCGAGAATAATGCATCTATTTCGCAAAGTAAGGATCCTAAATCACATCACAAGGTGAAATACATAGATCGCAAGTATTTTGTCACTCGTGATTTCATCGACGAAGGCAAAATAAATTTATAATGGGTGGACACAAACAACAACACAATTGATCCATTCACCAAACCCTTCTCTTAAGCCAAAGGTGAAATGCATTTCGAGTCCATGGGTCTGAAGAACCATGCATGTAGATTGGCTTGATGAGTAAGATTAGAGGGTTACCCTAGTTATTATAGTTTTATACATTATATATGTATGTGAAACAAGACTTTGATAACAAGTGGGAGATTGAAAGGATTGTGTGTTATAAAGGTATTCTTTTATATGTCTTTTATTATGAAATGAATGTATAAACATTTTGTTCTTTGATTATTGTATTCGTCTTTTAGAATAATTAAAGAAGATACTCTTGGTCCTTAACCGTAGAGCTCTAAAGGATAATGTTTACATGAATCAAAAGTAGTTCACAATCTTGGTGATTAACATGAGACATTAATAACCGAGATAAGATTGTCATGTTGGTTAAAAGGTATTGTAGCTCTACAAATATTTTAGCAACATAGGTATATGAAATAGAAAGTGTTTTCTTTTATATATTGAACAAACCTACTAAATGAAACATTATGGAATTTTGTTTATGTCATTAATGTTTTCATTGTGCCTTTGAATCCTATGATATGAAACCTATGTCTTTTTCACATGAGAAGTATATAATTTGATTATTATCAAAAGTTATCATTACGTATAGTGATAAAAGATATTAATTGGTTATATAACTTGTGAGGGAAAAAGTCATATGTCAAAAGATTATCATTGCCTATCTTGACTTGAGTGATGTTGTTATTGGGCCCCTTGATAAAGCAAAATTATAATGTGCACAATGTAACTTGTGTATAGTTACATATTTATAATTAGCTTAAGAGATCAAGAAAAGGAATATATAATACAAAGATCACACATTCCTACTTTGTATAATATTCCTAATATCATGAGGCAAGGGATAGACACAAGTGATATTATTTCATATCACTAAATGGATCGTGTTCTGCTCAAGAGAGCAAAACATCTTTGTTCTTTGGGTAACTATAATGTGTAGCTAGATACTGATTATAGTTTGTGATATAAAATGTTTTATTTCATTGTCAATATAACTTAGATCTTCCTATAAGTCACACCACAAAATTGGGAAACAAGAAGTATAATTTTATGTTTTATGTGATGTGTTAAATTGCATGTGATGTAAAATAATATATATATGGCAAAATAATAAAATTAATATGTCATGATTACGACATGTTTAGAATAACAAATAAATTTATATAAGATGTATATATTATAGGGTATAATGTTTTGACATTATATATGATAATATGTTACATAATATAATGTGATCTGCATCATTATAACATATGAATTTACTAAACCCCAAAGCTAAACTTTTGTCGAATATTGATCCAAAATTTGTAAAGGAAAAAAAAGTGAAAACACTCGAATGTTTTTTGAGAACCGGTAGACCGAATTTAACAATAACATTTAAGTTCAGAAAGGGTCAACTGGCTGGACACGCAGTTTGATCAAAATTATCAGGAGCGTTCTTGGTAAAGGATCGGTCGACCGCCATGAAACCTTGTTCGACCAAAAAAAGTAGGGACTTTTCCTGGTAGCAAAATGGTCGAATGCATGGGTTTATCGTCAGACCAAAATTGTCAGTAGGTAACCGACCGGTCAACTGATTGGTTGTTTAGTTCGATTGTTTGCCCACCATTTTGCCTGCATTAATAAGAGATTTTTGTTGATCATGGGTTGGATTTGATCCAACTTGGTCAAGGAGGTTATGGGATGATGATGTGTAAAAATATGATTGGTTTACAGGAGAAATTAACAAGAGATCATGTGTACGTGGTTTACACATGATGTAGGTTTGAGAATGCCCTATAAATAGGTCAATTCTCCATTACTTTATTTATGAATGCAAATCTTTCTACTCTCCATATTTTCTATCTATTCCATCGAAAATTCTCTTCTTTCTATTAGAGTTCTGGAGATTAAATTCATTGGAACAAAGAAAGGGTTATTAGCTAGATTATCTTGCATTAGTGATTGATTGGCTAGCTTCAATCTCTATAATGTTGTTTAGAGTTTGGTGAACACTTGGATAAAATTCTGAGGCGATCCGACGTGCAACTCGACCTCCGATTGGTTAAAAGGGTTTGACAATCCTTTAGGTATGATCCATTATATATATTTTGATATTGTATAATATGCAATATATATTGAAATGCAATTAGGGAGTATTGTACATGAAATTGTTGAATAAATATGAAAACTGGTCCTATTTGCTTGTAAAAATTAAAATATATACCCAAGCATAGGACACGAAATCCAACATTCAGACCACTAATTATTGGGGCGTGTGATCCCCAAACAATTCCTCGGGTATTGGTGGGGCCTCCCTGATACATTGCAAATGCTCGAGTGATGACTTAAGGGGTAAGGAAACTCCCTTACTAACAACAATTGATTTTAGTGTAGTGGTTAAGTCACATGCCCACAAGCATCATTTGGTATCAGAGTACGTCGCACGTTTTAGTCATGCCTTGTCCAGGATGGAATTATCTAGGGGAGATATGTGATCCCCAAACAATTCCTCGAAGGCCGGTGTGGCCTCTCTGGCGCACTGTGGATGCATGAGTGATGACTTAAGGGGTAAGGGGATTCCCTTACTAACATTAATTGCTTTTAATATTGTGGTAAAGTCCTAGGCCCAAAAGCATCACTAATCAAGGTATTAAGGGTTCTGAAAATGAGAATACTAGTTAAAGCAATGATAGAAAGCCTCATGTGATCTGTCAAATTTGTTCTAAACCTGGTATCATGCTCTTAAGTGTTGGAACCGTTTTTAATTTCCTTCTAACCCAAAGAGATTCCAAAAGCCTAAGCTACGATCACCATCTCTGAGGAAGGTGATAAGGTATGGTACCTTGACTAAGGAGCCACATCTCATGTTACTGGTGACAAAGGTAACTTACATTCAATTAGAAAATATAACGATGATCATAATAGCATTATGGTAGGAAATCGAGACTTGTTAACTATAACACATAGTTGAGATGTTGATATTCCTCGTAAGGATGGTGTTCTTCAGTTAAAAAATGATCTCTATGTTTTGACATGAAAAATAATCTTTAATTTGTTAATCAAATCACTAAAGAAACTCCTTATAATCTTTAACCTAATACTTTGAAAAAGCGTTCTCAAATTATTAGAGATGATTCTTAAATATTTGATGTTAATCCTACTGCTCATGATGATTATGAGTCTACTCCTCCTTGTAGACAAGGGAGCCAACTCAGTTATCTGATGTTCATGATGATTTAGTGCATGAGTCTTATTTACCTGATGACTCCCCTCACTTATGTGATGGGCCTATAGTATCTGTAACCCCTCTTGAGACTTGAACTACTTCTGAGCATTCATCTCTGGTGCTACTGGGTCAGACTATGGTTCTATGTCTCATACTATGAGTAGTAGGAGTAAACTTGGTATAATCAAGCCAAATCCAAAGTATTTTCTTTATAGTGTTGCTTTTACCTCAGTTCCATCTGAGCCCTCACCACCAATAAAGCTATTCAACATCCTTGGTGGAGGAAGGCTATGGTATATGAACTTGAGGCTTTCCAATTATATGACACTTGGATCCTTGTCCCTAGGAAACCAGAGATTGATACCATAGGATGTAAATGGGTTTTTAAGAGTAAACTCAATTCTGATGGTAACTTATATAGGTTGGAAGCTAGGCTTGTTTCCAAAAGGTACAAACAACAAGAGGGTATTGATTATCTTGATACATTCTTGCATGCTATTAGACCTACTTCTATATGTCTTGTACTATCTATGATTACTTTAATGAGTGGTATATGAAACAACTTGATGGTAAGAATGTTTTTAACATGAATCTTTCTGAGGTGGTCTATATATCTCAACCTCCTACTTTTAAGAGTTCCATCCATCCTAATAATGTTAACTATCTTCAAAAAGCCATCTAAGGGTTGAAGCAAGTCCTTAGGGCATGGTTTGACGAACTTAGTTTTTTTTGCTGCAATAGTGGTTTGCGAATAGTCTTGCTGATCCTTCTATGTTCATTCATAAGTCCTTCTATGTTCTTACAATCAAAATGAAAGACTTGGGTAACTTACACCATTCTTTGGGGATTGAAATTCAAAAAGATGCATCGAGTTTTTTTCTTTCTTTCAACAACAATTTGCAGCATCAATTATCAACATGTCAATATAGATGCAGCTAAGTACCTCTTGTTGGCTTTTAGGCCTTAATCCATGTTAATTTTGATAATTAATCAAAGTAATCTTGATCAATCAAAGTGAGCAAACATGATTACATGCATTGCATATATATATTTGTATGTATGCAATTATCTTAATAGGTTGATCAAAATTTATCAAGAGAATGAACATTGGGACAAAGACTCAAGAATGAAGACTTGTAATCAAATCTTTGGACCAAGACTTGTAATTTTATATGTATTGAGTCCATAAGGTTTAATGTAAACTTGAGTAATAGGATTCTGCCCCAACCAAGTTTGGTCAACCGAATACCTAATGGTTAATCGAAGCCTACCCATCAGTAGACGTTAGGATGCTCTCGGGAATTGTCCAATTGGACGACCAAAACACCTTTGGTCGACCGAAATGCCTTCGATTGGTTTTGGACTTTACACCAATGGTTGTATTTGAATTAAGCCTTAGAGCCCAATTGACATGTCCAATTTTGGATGACTGATCTCCTATCGGTCTATTGATTCCTATTTGGCCTTTGGCGTGCAACGGTTATTTTCACGTTGCATATGACCGTTGTATTCCACGAACATTTAAGCCATAACTATCAGCGCAAAACCCACGCTAACTTTGGTCATCCGAATAGCAAATGGTCTACCAAACTTGTATAATCAGAGCCCGACAAATTCTTATTGTCCTCCATCAGAATGGTGAACCAAACACAATTCGGTGAACCAAATTTAAATAGGTCGAAATTAGAAAAACTTATTGGCAATTTGTGAACGGTGATCCAAATCCTATTCAGTCAACAGAATGCTTAACTCTGACCAATCAAACTATATTATTACGGACAATTGTTCCTCAAACGGTCGACTGAACCTACCTAGAAATCTGCCTGAGCTTAAAGAAATTCTTTCTTCTCATTGGTCCAAAATCTCACCAACTCCCAAACGGCTAGTAGAGTTTGAAGGCTTATAAATAGAATCTCATATCTTAATTTTGTTCTTCTTGAACACTACCTATTGATTCATACTTTAGTGCCAAACATACAACTTCAAACTCTCATCTTCCTACACTCAAAGCCAAACTTCACCACTTTCAATCCATTCCAATCATATATCCAAGTGTGCTCAAGTTAGTTAGATTGTGATTAAACTTCAATACTAAAATATCACCAAGAAATGTAAAGCTTCTAGGAAGCTCCCTCTCAATTTGTGAGAGGAGACACGTGCGAGGTGAGGTTATTCGCGAGGTTCAGTGTTGTAGGTGTTGATCTCGACCTAGAACGGAGATCGGTTAGTGGAACCATAAGTAGGGCTTGGAGGATCGAGCAAGGTTTGCGAGGAGAACTAGGACCGGATGCGGTGTCGAACCTCTCTAAACTTCGACGTGGAATTTTGTGGTTTGCTTGTTTATTTCTTAAACTCTTGCTTATAGTTTTTAATTCCGCATTTAGTTTGAGATTAGAGGGTCATCGATCCTAACACCTCTTCACCCATCTTCTAGTTAAAGTTGTTAAGTCTTCTAGCAACCTTTCTGTTTCTAATATCACATTAATTAGGAATTAATTGGATCACTTCAGTGCTTATGCCTTACTAGACTAGATATAACACATGTTATTAACTATGTCTTCCAACACATGCACAATCCTACTATGTATCACTTTAGTCTTCTTAAACATATTCTTTGCTATTTGAATGGCACCCTTCATTTTGGTTTAATGATTCATGCAAAATATTTAATTTTTATTGCTTTGTGGATGCAAATTTGGCAGGATGCTCCTCCACTCAACGTTTTACCACAGTCTTTTGTGTTTTCTTGTGCTGAAATCTCAAATCTTGGAAGTCCAAGAAGAAGCCCATGGTTGCCTACTCGAGTGCTAAGGCAGAGTATGTTAACCGAGATTTCCTACTTATTAAGCGATTTACATATTCCAGCATTAACTACACTTAAACTATTTTGTGGTAACAAGGCAGCAATGCATCTTTTTATGAATATGGTCTTTCATGCACGAACAAAGCATATCAAATTGGATTACCACTATGTTCATGAGCGAGTGGCGCTGGGTCTGCTGGAGACAAAGTTTGTTCCATCCATGGAGTTTGAAGGGAGTGAAAGGAATACTACTTCTTAACATCTATGAGTGGGCTGGACTCACAAGTCCACGTTAAATGAGTGACTTGTTCTATATTAGCTGGGCTTTGGCCCACTTCTGTAATTTGTAGCTCAAGTTGTTTAGTTATGTAATTACACTTAATTTCGGTTGTAATCTATGCTTAGTCAATTAGTTTGATACCTTATTATATTTGTAACTCTTCTACAAATAGAATGTGATCCATTGAAGCCATAACCTCGTTAGGGTTCTATACCTCCATCTTTGTCCACTCTGTTGCTCAGGGTTTGTTGTTCGATCTCTCTCCCATCCTCTTGCATGTGTAGATCCACTGTACCACCAACCAATTTAGGTTGACTCTAATTCTCAAGTAAATTCATATCCAAAGATTACATGTTTATCCAAAAAAAGAAAGTGGAAGGGTCATTCTGCAAAAGGTGAGAATACAAATATGACCCCCGACAACGTTTGATTTTTAGGACGAAACCTTTCCTTCCATCTCTGCAAACGCTATGAACATAGTAAGTTGCTTCCAATAGTTTTCTGATAAGGTTTTCATGCCAACTTAGAAATGATTTTCTTAAAACAATTCTTACCAATTCATTGACGTTACGGATTATATATTTTGTGAAAGAGCCATCTTTTGTTAGAGACTTTACCTTTTCTTATGGGTATTTGGCGTTACTACCGTTTGCTTCAAGTAGTTAATTGCTTAAGTTTGTTATTGAAAGCTTTATTAGTTGATTAGGTTTAGTTTCTACTTCAAGAAAGAATTTGTTTCTTAGGGTATTGACAATTTGTTGCAAGTAGCGGTCAAATCCTTTTTTTTAAATTTTGTCAGTCGCTTTCTTGCTTTTACCAAATCATTAACTCATATGCCAGTAGAGTGTTACTATTTCAATAATAAATATTTCTACGAATGCTTTTCGGAAGATGGGATTCAAGTAAGGTCCTTGATATCTCCCTCGACCTCCGATCGGTCAGCAGTATTCCCCTGAGATTTTCTTCATCGTGGTGATGTGAAGAGGATAAACAAGGATACATTTAAAAGTTTGTTACCCAAGATATATCCCAAACACCAAGAAGCTAGGAATGAGCTTTTCCAATGTGTCGTATTCTTAACTTTCATATCATTATATTGGGGATACATTAGGTTTTCTTGGAAGAAAAAGACAATTTGGAAGGAAAAGAAAAATAACAATTCTACTACTTTGCATGGTATTGTTCATCCTTAAGACAAATTGTCTTAAGCAATGCGTTTGCGACCACTCCACTATTGTCCTCTAACAATCATGAAACAAAGCTAAAAGGATTTCATTTATTGCTGCTTATCTGCTAATTAACTAGGTTTATCCTAAATTCTAATCCACTCTCCAACCTTCATTAGACCACGAATAACGGTGTTAGAGAGACCTACCGGCTGACACTTATCGGATTCTCATTTTATTGTTAGCTAATCCTTCAAGTTAATACACTCCACTTCTAAAGAGTGTTAGGATCTTACAACTACTTTAGAGGGGGGCTGAATAGAGTCATATAAATTTAATATATACACAATTCACTAAGAATTAGACAAGTTTATGAACTAATATACGTGGAAAATAAAATCGCAGAAATAAATCAAACCACAATTGAGAGACGTAATGATTTTATACTTGTTTGGCCCCATATGCTTTGTCCAGTCACAAGTCCTCGTGCGCGAGAGTTTCTTATAGTGGACTTTTACGGGCAAATCCACTAGTCGTTTACACCTGCGCTCGACAAACAACCCTCGTTGCGCCCTTTCAGGTACCGTGATGTCAACTTCAACAACCCAGAAGCGCAAAGTACAGATTTTTGCAAAGTACCCACTTTGCAACCACCCACGAGCAAGCTCTTGAATCAAATGAAGAACGGATTGAAGGATTGAGTCAAGAGGTCGATGTGTGTTAGTGAGAAGATGAAGAGGGAGATGAATGTGAACTTTAGAGCAGAAAGAGAATTTTTGTTGAAGAAGTTGTAGAATGAATAGAATTCTCCTATAACTAGGTTGAATTCAAATTAGGCAAATTAGGAAAAGATTTAAATCAAATAAAAAGAAAATGCAAGAAATTCAAAAAGAGGGTCGAACTGGTCATCGGCTCAACTAACCATTGTATATGGGTGAGCAGGGGTGGACGTCTGGTCCAATCCCCTACCGAAAGTTGAGTTACATTTGTATGGTGGGGCGGATATTTAATCATGTTTTTTGCCTAAGAATTTGAATTTTATTTTCGGGCGGTTGTCCGGTCTAAGAGGGTGGGTGACTGGTGTCGGGGAAATTTTGATTTTGAATTATTTTTTAAGCTTGCCCTTTACATCAAATTCCTACTGACCTAATCTAACCGATACACATATTTTTATTCTTAAAGAAAAGTAATTTGAGGTCCTTTGTAGTAGTAGCAAATCTTCACATTTATTGCTTTCAATATTCTCCATTAGTGTAGAAAACTTCATAGTTTGTAGTATTGATGTGATTTTTGCTAAGAAGTCTTGAAACACTTGAATAATGGGTTTTTTGCTTCCGTATTGATCAAAACTTTGGAAATTGGTGACATACCCATGGTTATGTGAAAATTAGATGGCTACCTATCAAATAAACTTGTAATTGACCTCATGCCTATTCGTCACGGTGAGTCCCACAATCGTGTCCTAACACGACTTAAAACCATAAATTGGCATCATAATAATTTGACATCCGACCCGACCCAAATTTAGACTCAAAATTTAACCCAAATCCCCGACGAGACGGACCCCGATGGTGCACCCTAATCACACACACTACCTGACCCCAAGTCTGAAGCTTACTCCAGCCGACATCTCCAACTTGACCCCCCTCCCCCCTGACATCACGATTTAGGGTCTTTCAATCCTAACTCTTGCAAATTCTTTGCTTGGGTCGATGAGAATTGCATCGATCCGAACCGTGAAGAATTGTGTTTACGCTTCGAGAAGAAGGTTGACGAAGTTGAATGACTTCTTGTCGAAGTCGATGCACTGTTTAAAAAGCTTGGTTTGATTTTGAAAATTCTGTGTATCATTGTTGTGGCTTTGCTGGTTAAGAACTTGGTCTAGTTGTTGTTGGTGTAAGTCTTTTGTAGTTTGGTCTGTTGTTCGAGTGTGTTTATGTTGTGTTGATGGTACTTAGTTGTATGGCCTCATGTAAACTTTGTTTGGTCATGTTCAATGTGATGTTTGTTCACCTCATTTGATATGACTTGTTTGGAAGTTCATTTTAAGAAGCTTGTTTGTTGGTTAGATTGGAGGTTGCAGAAACTATGAATGCTTAGTTGTGTTGATAAGATATGGAAAAAACCAAATCAATTTCATAACACTAGGATTCAACTGCAACAAGATCAGATCTGAAATAAGATGATAATTAAAGCAACCAAACAGAAATGCCGACTCATATCGAGTCTATCCCGCATAGGGACGGGTTTGCCCCACTCAAGATTTCATGAGCCTGTCTCTCTTAGGACACAAGTGTCCAGCTTAGGACGAGTTTGTCCCGCACTGCTCAGGACGAGTCTGTCCCGCATAGGGACGAGTCTACCACATTCAACAGTGCACCGACTTCGGCAAGCAATAGTCACTCAACTTTGTCAACTTCTTCTCCAGGTGTTAAACATAATTCTTCAAGGTTCGGATCAATGCAATTATCGTTGACCTAAGCAAATAATTTGCAAGAGTTAGGGGCAAAAAACCTTAAATCACGATGTCCGGTGGGAAACGTCCGGTTGGAGATGTTGGTTGGAGTGGAGATCAGATTTGGGGTCAGGTGGTGTGTATGACTAGGGTGCACCATCGGGGTCCGTCTAGTCGGGGATTTGGGTTAAATTTTGAGTCCAAAGTGGGGTTCGGGTCGGATATTAAATTATTAGGATGCTAATTTACGGTTTTAAGTCGTGTAAAGAGGCTAACGACGAAAAATAATGATGCATTTACGGGAAACGTAAACGAAAGCACACGATTGTGGGACTCACGGTGACGGATAGGTATGATGTCAATTACAAGTTTATTTTGATAGTTCGTTCAATTTTCGCAGAACAATGAGTATGTCGTCAAGTTCCAAACTTTTGATCGGTAGGAAATAAGAAAAAATGAATTAGTCCAGAATGTTGTAATCTAATCAAAATTAAAATTAAGTGAGATGTACGAGGAGCTGGACGGACTTTAAGCCTCACAACAGACACCGCTTAAAACTGGTTTGCCCTTTACCATGACGGAGACAGTTGTGCTGGGGGTGGAGAAACATTATGTTTAAGGTCAGCTCACGTCGCACGTCAAGGTTGGGTACCGGTGTCTCGGAGAAGAGGACGTCAAGGTCAAGGTCTACCAGGAATGGCATGGTTTGCGAGAGAAGGTCGTTGTCCTTGAGGTGGTTTGTGGCGAAGCCAATGCCGATGAGGAAGTAGATTCTCGGCAGGACCTTGTACTTGATGCTAATAAGAGAGGAGTGTTTGTTGTTTTAAGGAGCAAGAGGAAATTGGAGATTTGGGAGCGTTGAGGTTTGGTGATGAAGGATATTCGTTTTTACTTCTGTGATTATTGAAAAATGTAATATATTAAGAGGGGGAAAATTAGCTTCGCTTAATATAAAAAAGTGATGTCAATTAATATAATTTTTGCTTTGATTTTTCACAAAAGGTGACGTGGTAAGGAATTCACTTCAGTCTTTTTGATTTCCATCATATTTGGTTTCTTCATATCGGCGTTTCAGAAAATGATTTGAAATTCTAGGATTGTCATGTCTTCTAAGAGAGCAGAGAATTTCACGATTTATCCATCATGTTTTTTGTTACGACTGGAATGAACTAAATACAAATTGAGTGATCTTTGTGTTAGACCCTAACCCTTGCTTAAGACTAAACCCTTGTTTAGTGGATGCTTTGCATGGGAAATGGAAGGAGGAATAGTGATGAGTGATGGGTAGGGGCCGGTTACTGTTGCAGGGAGTGGGTTGTGTTGGGTTTTAAGGCAAAAATCCATCTCTCTCTCTCTCTTTCACTTTTCTCTCTTCCTCTCATCACTCAACTCTTTTCTCTTCTGGTGACCAGGGGGCGTGGCGGTTGCTCTGGCGTGAGGCGCAGAGGTCGGTGTGCAAGGAGGCGCATGTGCGGTCACGGACTGGAGGTGGTTTCGTGGGTTCTCCGGCGGACGTCGTCGATCGCTTGGAAGAGGTATGCCAGTTCTTTAGTTGTTTTTGTTACTCACCCACTTTGGGGTGATGTTGTGGTCGGTCGCGGGAGGTTGGAGACCTCGCCGGCGACATGAAACGGCATAAAATCCTCGGCAGGCGTGGGGTTGTTGTCGACCAACGGTCGACCGGTGCCTTCAGGCGATCGACCGTCCCTAGCTTTTGGTTCGACCAAAACTTAAGTGTACTTGATTATTATGCATGTTGTTCGACCGAATTTGTTATATTGTTCGATCGTTATATGACGTAGAATATTAGGACGACCCTGGTAGTTTTCGGTCGGCTGGGACCCTTGAGTCGGTCGATTGAATAGTCTTGTGTGATTTTGACCAACTCCGGATTTTGAACTCGTATTCGGTCGATCGGTTTTAGATTGGTGTCCGACCGTTTGGACTTAAGCGATGCGCAAAAGAGTTCGACCGTTGCAGACTTTCAGTCGACCAAACCTATTGGGAACGGTCGACCGGTTAGGCACTTTCGGTCGACCGTTTATGCACAGAACTGAATTCCTGGTCCTTGTGTTGTGTCAACTGTGTCCATGAAAACCCGTGTCCTCGCTTAGAGCGTGAGCCGGGAGGTGATGGCGGGTACGTGCTCGTGCCTGCCCAGGGACCACCGTGTGGAAGGGTGTGGACACTTGGGTCGCACCACCTTCGTTGATGGAGAATGGTGTGACATGTTGTTGTTTGACTCTTTGTAAAGTAGCAAACCTGAGGGATCACGGATCCCAATGCATGTTGATGCATGGCCCGTGGAGCATGATGACCCTGTAGACTATGGTATGGACCTGCCCGATGTTGTGTCGGGCTTATGTTGTATCGCTGAGGTTGTGTCGGCGATGCCGCCGAGGTCTTTGCCGGCGATGATGGTGTCGACGATGTTCTGGCTTGTGGTTGTGTCGTCCGATGTTGTGCCGGATGTATGTTGTATCGCCGATGTTGTGTCGGTGATGCCGCTGATGTTGTTCCGGCGATGATCCTCGATTGGGCACTTATCTTAGGATGTTGACCGACCGGACTACGACTCCGTCGAGGTGGTGTAAACCACGTGGTTACTTTGCGCGGAAGTGCGGACGCTCCTCACCGATCTCTTGGCTCGAGTAGTCGCGTGTGGGGGTGCGTCGCGTACTGACCGTAAGACCGTATGTGCCTACGGTAAGTTTTCGAGGGAGACCGTTGTTGTTGCTGGACTGATGTCCTTATTGACCCTTTGAGTGTACTTGTGTTGTTGGACTGAGGTCTCGTTTACCCTTGGAGGGATTTGTTGCATTGCAGATGTTGACCTGACAAACTACTAGTATGATAGGTTCATTTACCGTAACATGATAGGCCTTACCCAACCCGTTTGACAGGCACATGCCTGATGTACACCGAAACATGTAACCTTGTGAAAGGCTTAACTTAGTTTTTTGGGTTGCTTTTGTTCATGCCCTGGCATTTGATTTTGAACCTTTCACATATCAATCTTCGAATACGTATGCGCATTTAATTCTACCTAAAGCTTTTAAATGCACTTGTTCATTATCCTTACTTGCCATCACTTGTGGTTTCTTTTCCTACCTTTACGCCTTCCTCTTATTAAGAAATTTTATTATGGTTAATGTTCTGAAGCTTCACATATCATTTGCTTTGGACAGATATAGTGCTCGACCCTAATGGTGGGTTTGGTGCAGGGCTAGAGCGCGTTGTGATTCTTTTTTGTGCTCTAAACATCACAAAGACGTTACTGTTCCCTCGTGATCCACGGAGGCTTGCTCCATGAAGATCATTACTGGTGTTTGTTACTTCTGGATTATGTACTTATTTGGGGTTTTTTGTTTGCGTACGCCTTTATCTTGTTGATGAATCGTCAATGTTGCCGTTAGTGGGGGCACAACGTAACTCATCATTCAGAAATTTGCAAGTGAGGCAAAGAAAATAAAAAAAAGAAACTACAAAAAACCCAACTCAATCACCCTTCTCGGCTTCCTGCCTTCTCCCACTCCTTCCCGCCACCATTGAAAGATCAATATCAAACACAAATCACAACATAAACCTCAAAACACATTAGAAAAAGAGAATCACGCATCAAAACCTCCAATTCCACCACAATTAACACAACAAAATAATAATAATTCCACCAAACACCAAAATCTCATAATCAAATAACTATGCTGGAGTTCAGGATTAGGATGTTGGCACCAAATATTGGAAGGTAAATTTTGGCCCTCTAAGCATGGGGAATATGACTTTCTTGGAGCAGTAGCTTGCAGCTGTGCCCATAAAATCTTCTTATTGGTTTGTGCCCGAACTAGTTCGCAAGTTATGCGATGAAACGAGTATAAATCTTGTGTCTTCACTCTTTGTTGGTTTGTGTGTATTTTAAATTGTTTTTTCCCCAAACTATCAAAGAAAACTTAATTAATAAATTAAAAACCTTAATTACTCGATTCACCTCATTTTAGAATAACCTCAGTCCTCGGATTGTAAAAAACAACAGCAAAGTTATAGTTAATTGGCTAAATACTAACTTTTTTCCCTTTCTTAATGACAAACATTACACACAAAAATTATGGGCAAACAAGAAAGTTAAAGTGGCCCTAGAAGATGTATAAGTGAGAAGACAAAAATAGGAATAAGAGAGATCCCCTTATTATATGCATAAAATGATTAGAATTTGGAAAAGTAAATCATGACTAGAGCCTCACATGATATCTTGACATGTATGAATGAAACTAAACACATAATATAATACCTATATGAGAATGTAAATATCATTAGTGATGAAACTTCCCTCATTGAAATCGCCAACTTAAACACATGCACAAACCTAGTTTTTGCTACATCCCTTTTATCATTTAGCAATTAAGTGAGACACTAATGAAGTTAAATGAAATGACAAAGTTAAGACTTAAATCAAGTTTTATGTGCATAAACGAAGTCAAACAATTGTTTTGGAAATCAAACCGAAAAACCTCTCACAGTTGTTCAAATTAGTTCAACCGGCGATGACGTTCATCATAACATTATCAAACCGGAAATTGATGACTTGACAAACCGTGTTAAACCGACTAAAACCGGATTTAACTCGGTATTACCGCGTGTCGTTGGATATACATATAAAGCTAAGACGTTAAACTTCTCTTGGTAAAAGTTAGCTTCAAGTAGGGGCCAATACACATGGGACGGGTTGGAACCGAAAACCGATCCTAACCGAGCCAATTGGGTCGGCTTGAGTTGGATTTGTTTTTGAGCTCAGGTCGTAGTTCGGCTATGGAGAATCCATAACCGACAAAGTCAGTTCGGTTTCGATTCCTGGGGTCTGGTTGAACCAAACTGATAACATACTATCTCTTTACTAATTTTCTCTTCATCACCCTCACGTAACTCTAAATCTCTAAACCTCACCTTAAACACATGGATTGTTATTTAAACTTTCTATATCAAATGTTACGTTTGTTGTATTACTATTATGTTTATGAAGATTTCAATTTGTTATTTAAACTTATGGTTATGTTTATAAAGTGCTATGGTACTGAAGTTTATTTGCTTAAATTGGTTTAGTGGGGGTTGTATTATAACTTACCAAGTTTCTTGGGTTTAATAGGATCCGAACCGACCCAAATCGACTTTCTAAGGGTCAGAACAGAACAAACTCGACCAATGTGCAACCCTAGCTTCAAAAATTAATTCTTATCAATAAAAATTACATGCATAATAAAATGAATAATGACTTTTGTTTTTAGTATCAAATAAATATTTATAAAGAAATTATTTAATGAATTTGTTTATATACAATTTTTTGGGTGCAATGGTAAATGGTTACATGGTTTTGTTTGTTAATAAAATTTGGTTCGAACCTCACTAGTAAAAATTTTTCAGAATTAATTTTAAAAAACCATCCGGTTCAATTTAATGGTTGGGTCCAATTTGATTTGTTCAACCAGTTTTTCAATGGTTTGAACATGTTTATCCAGTTCAACATGTGGGTCAATTTTATAACAGGTTGAACTGTTTCTAACTTTCTAACACAGGTTCACAGTTTGACTTGTCGAACCGTCCGATTTGGTTCAATTTCCTTAACATTGTGCCAAACGTTAGGGGTCTACTTATAAACTTATTCTGTCATGAGTCATGACATCCCTGCAAGAGGCAGGTATGAAATGAATTTTTCAATGGATTTTTTATAACATTGATATCAAATACCTCTTCGCGAAGTTAGTTCAGGTTAAGGCAGAGGTGTCTTGCTTTTCTAAAAAGAAACAAATATTAAAGAAATACTTCACTACGGAAGGGTTGTTTTGCACACAAAAAACCAGAATATAAAATAAGGCTGGAAAAGCGTTTCGGTTTTAGCCGCCACCACCAGTAACACTAGAGATAAGCACAGCAGAATTGACAAATAAACACCCAAACCACAAATCATTTCTTCCATCCCTCCCAACAAGTTGCTTTCGTACAGTAAAAATATACAAAACTTGGAGTTTCTCCGAGGAGAAAAGGCTTTCTCGAGAAGGGTATAGTGTGGTATCGGATCTCAGACGTGTGGGGAACATTCGAAGTGGAATCATGGAGAAGCGTGAGTGGGATGGGAAAGGAGAAGAAAACGAACCTGAGCAGAAACGGAAAAGGATTCCTGCACTTGCAAGGTTTGTCCTTTTTTTGGTAACTGTTTTTAGCTGTTTATTTAGGCGAAAATAGCTGTTGAGGAACCAAACAAAGTCTACGAGATATCAACTGATCTTGTTTTATAGATAAGTTATCTTCTGTTAGATAGTTAAGAACTTTGAGGTAAAGAGGGTTCAATTTCTTATTTGCATTTGTTGTTTTATTAGCTGTTTATTCTAATTGCTGATGTTCGTTTTTGAAACTTGACTAATTGCTTATGTGTGTTCTTGAAAGCTTGTTTAATTGCTTTAATTTAGTGTCTACTTCAGGAAAAAATATGTTAAAGAAGGATTTAGTGTGGGAACTTGTGCTGGGAATGAATAACATTTTGTTACTATTTGATAATAAGTGTATGCTACTTGCTAGGAATGTTTTTAGGAAGATGGGATTCTCAATTTTTCGTTAGCAAATGCCGCAAGTTAACATAGTCTGCTGCAAAGGCATCGGATGAAGTCTGCAAGCTTTGAGGGGATACTGGGCATAAAACTGCATTGCCCTTTAGTTTCTTATTGCACTCTGGTTATACTTCGTACTGTGTACCCTTTTTGCTACTGTGGTCTGAGTTTTTCTGTAACGTACCCGAAAACAGCGGAAAATTTAAACAATAATAAAGACCGTCAACGGTCAACACTGGGCACGTCACGGAAAACAAACCAACATATATAATATAAATATGATCCACGTGGAAGTCAAATATACAAACTGACTGTGATTACGACAAAAGCTATACAATATGTAATCACCTCAAAAGGAAGAGACTGACAACTACAGGATCTGATCTCGGGGGCACCGTCCTCGGTCACCACCTCAAACTCTAACCCTGCTCGCTACCTGAAATGCAAACAACAAACATGCCTGAGTTCCCTGTAGGAACCCCGTATACCAAACCTCCTAAAAATATAAAAAGGAATTAAAGACAATGCAATGCTATGCACATGATCATCCGCCTCGGGCCCACAATAATGCCCTCACCGCCTCCGCGGCACTGAACCACTCCTGCCACTAGGGTCAAGTCAGTCCACCGCTGCCTCACAAGGGTCAGTCGACACCACTGCTCCCCAAAAAGTGCAGGAAGGAACCCCTGGTACACACCGCACTCAAGGAGCGAGTCAGCCCGCCGAATACACAACTCGGGTCAGACGACAGCCACTGCTCCCCCAAGAGTCGCCTAGCGCGCACCCTGCCGGAACATCCTCGGCCTACCGCTAAACCCTCGCAAACTGCCCAAGGTTTACGGTACACATCCCTCACACCCCGCTCGGTAAGAGAGGAAAAAGTACAACAATAATACGCCTTCGTCGAAGGTGAAATCCGTAGCTCTCAAAGCCGGTAATCAACCGTCGCCTCGGAGCCGGTAGTCGACCTGACATCGATGGCTCGCGTGTGGATTAATCCACCAACCTGCGGCAGATCGGTCGACCGCTACAAACACACCGGTCGACCGGTCCCCCACACAGTACACAGTACTGTACAAACAATTCTACCGGTCGAACCACGCCAACCGAAATACCGACCAATCGGTCGAACAAAAGTCATCTAGCGGTCGACCGTTTGGATGGTCTATGCTATACAATTTTATATAATATATATATCCGATCGGTCGAACCAAGGGGTCGTTCGACCGATAACAGGACTTTCCGTATTTTGCCTAAGTGATATTCGGTCGACCGGAACTGCTATACAGTTCGACCGAATCAACACAGGCACTCTACCGCTTAAATAATATGCTCAGTCGGTCGACCGAAAGTTAAAGAGCGGTCGACCGTTTTGATGGTCAAAGCTCCCAACCGACTAAACATCAAATGGATCGGTCGAACAAGGTTAAGGACGTTCGACCGTTTAATAAGTCAAAATCCCCAACCGACCTATTCTCATTGTTATTCGGTCGACCGGCTAAGTGGTCCCGTTCGACCGATAACAGCATATCCCCTTTTTCCCGCACAAATCTGGCATAACGGTCGACCGTCCTAAGACATCGTTCGACCGTTCGCGGGTAAACATCAATATAATAATAGGATCGGTCGACTGCCCACAGGCACCGGTCGACCGATCGTCGTCTTCAACCTCTGAATTGGTTGAATTCCGACGGGGAATTCGACACCAACGTCGATCCACAACACTCACAAGGCACAAGTGAGTTATATTGAAGATTTGGCATACCTTTTGGTCGAGTGAAGAAGCCTCCCAAGCTTGCACCACTTCACTCCACTTTTCTTCTTCTCTTTCTTCACTTCTTCTCCTCTTCTTCTTCACCTTATTCTTCTTCTTCTCTCTAACCTCTTCTCTCACGCTCTGGTTGATTCAAAACAAGGAAGCAAAACGTTTCAACCAAATCTTATCTTTACTATATATATCACCTTTTAATTTATCACCTCCATCTCATCCAATCCAATACCAACACCTCATTTCTCAACCTTATCTCCTCACCTCTTCATTAACATAATTAATTAGGGTAAGTTAGGTTTAGTTTAATTTAATTAGGGTGCTTAGATTAGGTTATTACAATCTACCCTCCTTAAAAGAATTTCGTCCGCGAAATTCGAAACAACTGACTTACCGGAATAACTCTGGATACTGCTTCCTGACATCCTCCTCAATCTCCCAGGTAGCCTCTCTGACAGTGTGATGCTGCCACCTGACCTTCACCATCGGAATCGCTCTCCTCCTGAGCTGATGTACCATCTGATCCACAATCTCAACTGGTCTCTCATCTAATGACAAATCCTGCTGGATCTCCGGTACTGATATCTCTATCACATGAGCTGGATCGGCCACGTACTTCCTCAACATAGAAACATGGAAGACGTTGTGAAGTCCTGCGAAATGTGGTGGTAGTGCAATCCTATATGCCACCTCACCGACCCGATCCAATATCTCAAAAGGTCCAACATATCTCGGACTCAGCTTCCCCTTCTTCCCGAATCTCATCACACCTCTGGAAGGTGAGATCTTCAGGAAGACATGATCTCCTACATCAAAAGTCAGCTCACGCCTCCGCGTATCAGCATAACTCTTCTGCCTGCTCTGCGCCGTAGCTAGTCGTCTCCGAATCACGTCGACCTTCTCTGAATACAACTGGATAATGTCAGGTCCAACTAGCTGTCTCTCGCCCACATCACTCCAGCATACCGGCGATCTACACGGTCTCCCGTATAATGCCTCATATGGTGTCATCCCAATACTCGAGTGGTAGCTGTTGTTGTAGGCGAACTCTATCAACGGCAAGTGCTCATCCCAATGCCCGGCCCAGTCCAGTGTACACGCTCTCAGCATGTCCTCCAATGTCTGTATCGTCCGCTCTGACTGGCCATCTGTCTGTGGGTGGAAAGCTGTGCTAAACTTCAGACGTGTCCCCAGTGCTCTGTGTAGACTCTCCCAAAATCTCGAAGTGAATCTGGGATCTCTGTCTGAAATGATACTGACTGGTACGCCATGAAGTCTGACAATCTCCTCAATATATAACTTAGCTAGACCCTCCAGAGCAAGAGTGGTCTTAATAGCTAAGAAATGTGCTGACTTGGTCAGTCGATCGACTATAACCCAAATCGCGTCGTGGAATCTCCGTGTCTTCGGTAGCCCCGTAACAAAATTCATCGTCACGTGCTCCCACTTCCACTCGGGCAACTCAATCCTCTGCATCTGCCCTGCTGGTCTCTGGTGCTCGATCTTCACCTGCTGACAGACCAAACACCTCGACACGAAGTCTGCAACGTCCTTCTTCATACCTCGCCACCAGAAGTTCCGCTGCAGGTCTTTGTACATCTTGGTGCTCCCTGGATGAATGAAATATCTCGATCTGTGTGCCTCCTCCATGATATCATGTCTCAGGTCCTCTGTCTTCGGCACCCAGATACGGTCTCTGAATCTCAGACCTCCATCCACTCCAACTCTGAAGTCTGACCCATCTCTGGCAGCTAACTGTAACAAACTGCTCAACTCCTCATCTGTAGTCTGAGCATGAATCACTGATGATACTGTCTGAGGCTCTACTCTCAATCCGGCAATCACTGCGCCCTCAGAGCTATCAGCAAATGGCCTCCACTCTGCCAAGGACTCTAGCAGTCTCCACGCCTGAATGCATAGGCCTGCTACTGATACCTCCACCTTCCGGCTCAAAGCGTCTGCAACTGTGTTCGCCTTCCCCGGATGGTAAGAGATAGTGAAATCGTAGTCCTTAATGAACTCAAGCCATCTGCGCTGCCTCATGTTCAGCTCCTTCTGCGAGAACAGGTACTTCAGACTCTGATGATCTGTAAACACCTCGAACTGCTCGTCATAAAGATAGTGTCTCCAGGTCTTCAGTGCATGAACCACTGCTGCTAACTCCAAATCATGTGTCGGGTAATTCCTCTCATGGACCTTCAGCTGTCTGGATGCGTACGCGATCACCCTCCCGTGCTGCATAAGTACACATCCTAAGCCAACACCTGAAGCGTCGCTATAAATCACGAATCCACCCGTGCCACTCGGCAATGACAAAACTGGTGCTGTGGTCAACAGTCTCTTCAGCTCCTGAAAGCTGTCCTCGCACGTCTGCGACCAAACAAAAGTGACTCCCTTCTGCGTCAGAGCCGTCAGTGGTACTGTCAATCTCGAGAAGTCTTTGATGAAGCGACGGTAATAACCCGCCAGTCCAACAAAGCTCCTAATCTCCGTCACGCTCGTAGGGGTCCTCCACTGTGTCACTGCCTCTACCTTTGCCGGATCCACTGATATCCCCTCTGCCGATACAATGTGTCCGAGAAATGCCACTCTGTCCAGCCAAAACTCGCACTTTGAGAACTTAGCATATAACTGCTGAGCCCTCAAGATGCTGAGTACAATCCTCAGATGCTCTCTGTGCTGCTCCACATCTGGTGAATAAATCAAAATGTCATCCACGAAGACAATCACAAATATATCAATATACTGCCTGAATGTCCGGTGCATCAGATCCATGAACGCTGCCGGAGCATTCGTCAATCCAAATGGCATCACCAAGAACTCATAGTGTCCATATCTCGTCCTGAAGGCTGTCTTCTGGATGTCCTCATCTCGGATCCTCAACTGGTGATATCCTGAACGCAGGTCAATCTTCGAGAAAACCTTCGCTGACTGCAGCTGGTCAAAGAGGTCCTCGATCCTAGGTAAGGGATACCTATTCTTCACCGTCACCTGGTTCAGCATCCTGTAGTCTATGCACATCCTCAAGGATCCGTCCTTCTTCTTCACAAACAAAACTGGTGCACCCCAAGGCGAGACGCTCGGTCTGATAAATCCAGAGTCCATCAACTCCTGCAACTGCTTCTTCAACTCTGTCAACTCAGCAGGTGCCATCCGGTATGGAGCCTTCGACTGTGGTGTAGTACCAGCTACCAACTCTATGCCGAACTCCAACTCCCGGTGTGGTGGTAAACCTGGAATCTCCGCTGGAAAAACATCCGCGAACTCCTGCACCACCTCAATGTCCTCTATCCTCTGAGACTCTGCCTCCGCAACCACAAGTGTCGCTAAAAATGCGGTACAACCCTGCTGCAACAGCCTCTGAGCTCTCATGGCAGATACAATAATGCGACCCCCTCTACTTCTGATCCCTCTAATCAGAATATCAGGCAAACCCTTCCTCGGGATCAAAATCTTCTTCTCACGGCACAAGACTCGAACATCATATTGGGACAGCCAATCCATCCCAAGTATGACATCAAAGTCCTCTATCGGTAGCAAGACCAGGTCTGCCGGAAACTCCTGATCTCCCGAAACAACCGTGGTGCCGGGGACAAATCTCCCCACAGTGCCCACCAGACCCAGGGGTGTGCTGACCTCCAAAGTGGCAGTCAACATCGCAAGGGTACAACCCAACACTCCCGCAAATCGCTCTGAGATGAACGAGTGTGTCGCGCCACAATCAAATAACACCCTAGCTACTGAACCAGCGACAAGAAGTGTACCTTCCACAACAGCGCCTCCATCACGAGCCTCCTCTGCCTGGATGGTGTAAACCCTGCCGGTGCGCTGCCCCTGCTGTGATCTGAAAGGTGGTCTACCTCCGCCTCCACCTCTGCCTGGTGCTGGTAAGCCCGGTGGTCTGCTCGGTCCAGCTCCTCGGCTCGGACAGCTCCTAATAAAGTGGCCCAGCTGGCCACAACCATGACATGCTCCGGGGGTGAAACACGGCCCGGAGTGAAACCTCCCACAAGTACCACAAGGCTCTGGTCGTGGTACTGCAACTCCTGCTCCCTCGTATCGGGGCGTCTTGCCCGGATTTCCTCCAGTCTGCCCTCCTGGCCTCCCAGAGAACCTACCTGATGACCTCCTCTCATCCTGGTAGTTCTCCCTGTAGTCACGATCAAGAACAGTAGCACTCTTCACCGCATCAGCTAATGTGCTCGGCATGTGTGTCAGCACCTTCGTCCTCAACTGCTTCCGAAGCCCTCGGACGAACTTCCCTGCTCTCTGCTCCTGTGTAATATACATCTCGGGACAGTAACGCTTAAGGGCGTTGAACTTCCCGATGTAGCCTGCCAAGGTCATGTCTCCCTGCTGAAGACTCAGAAACTCCTCCCTCTTCGCATCCTGGACATGCTGCGGAAAATACTGCTCGTTGAACTCGCCAACGAACTCCTCCCAGGTTATATCATCTCTGTCCGCAAACACCACTGCAGATGTGGACCTCCACCAGTTGGACGCAGCACCGCCCAAAACATAAGTAGCCAGGCCCACTCTCGCCTCTGGAGGACAACCAATAGCACTGAAGATCTTCTGCATCGTGAAGATCCACTCCTCCGCAGCCTCTGCGTCGTATTGCCCCAGAAAGGTAGGCGGATGCTGGCGCATAAACCGGTCATGCATAGCGTCAGTCCCCGTCTGCCCAGTCTGTGCCGTCTGCTGCTGTAGCATCTCCGTCAGACGTCCGACCGTACCGAACAACGTCCGACGCTCATCCTCCCAAGCCTCATCCCTCGCAGTCTCACTCTCACCGCGAGTATGGGCAACCGCCTTCTCCCGTCTAGGAGGCATCTGCCAAAGGAAACAAGACAATATCAATATAATCTGTGCATGCATGATCCTCTAGACCTAACTCCTAACTCAAGGTGGTTTCTTTGGACAAGTACGCCGAGATCAACGCTCTGATACCAAATTGTAACGTACCCGAAAACAGCGGAAAATTTAAACAATAATAAAGACCGTCAACGGTCAACACTAGGCACGTCACGGAAAACAAACCAACATATATAATATAAATATGATCCACGTGGAAGTCAAATATACAAACTGACTGTGATTACGACAAAAGCTATACAATATGTAATCACCTCAAAAGGAAGAGACTGACAACTACAGGATCTGATCTCGGGGGCACCGTCCTCGGTCACCACCTCAAACTCTAACCCTGCTCGCTACCTGAAATGCAAACAACAAACATGCCTGAGTTCCCTGTAGGAACCCCGTATACCAAACCTCCTAAAAATATAAAAAGGAATTAAAGACAATGCAATGCTATGCACATGATCATCCGCCTCGGGCCCACAATAATGCCCTCACCGCCTCCGCGGCACTGAACCACTCCTGCCACTAGGGTCAAGTCAGTCCACCGCTGCCTCACAAGGGTCAGTCGACACCACTGCTCCCCAAAAAGTGCAGGAAGGAACCCCTGGTACACACCGCACTCAAGGAGCGAGTCAGCCCGCCGAATACACAACTCGGGTCAGACGACAGCCACTGCTCCCCCAAGAGTCGCCTAGCGCGCACCCTGCCGGAACATCCTCGGCCTACCGCTAAACCCTCGCAAACTGCCCAAGGTTTACGGTACACATCCCTCACACCCCGCTCGGTAAGAGAGGAAAAAGTACAACAATAATACGCCTTCGTCGAAGGTGAAATCCGTAGCTCTCAAAGCCGGTAATCAACCGTCGCCTCGGAGCCGGTAGTCGACCTGACATCGATGGCTCGCGTGTGGATTAATCCACCAACCTGCGGCAGATCGGTCGACCGCTACAAACACACCGGTCGACCGGTCCCCCACACAGTACACAGTACTGTACAAACAATTCTACCGGTCGAACCACGCCAACCGAAATACCGACCAATCGGTCGAACAAAAGTCATCTAGCGGTCGACCGTTTGGATGGTCTATGCTATACAATTTTATATAATATATATATCCGATCGGTCGAACCAAGGGGTCGTTCGACCGATAACAGGACTTTCCGTATTTTGCCTAAGTGATATTCGGTCGACCGGAACTGCTATACAGTTCGACCGAATCAACACAGGCACTCTACCGCTTAAATAATATGCTCAGTCGGTCGACCGAAAGTTAAAGAGCGGTCGACCGTTTTGATGGTCAAAGCTCCCAACCGACTAAACATCAAATGGATCGGTCGAACAAGGTTAAGGACGTTCGATCGTTTAATAATTCAAAATCCCCAACCGACCCATTCTCATTGTTATTCGGTCGACCGGCTAAGTGGTCCCGTTCGACCGATAACAGCATATCCCCTTTTTCCCGCACAAATCTGGCATAACGGTCGACCGTCCTAAGACATCGTTCGACCGTTCGCGGGTAAACATCAATATAATAATAGGATCGGTCGACTGCCCACAGGCACCGGTCGACCGATCGTCGTCTTCAACCTCTGAATTGGTTGAATTCCGACGGGGAATTCGACACCAACGTCGATCCACAACACTCACAAGGCACAAGTGAGTTATATTGAAGATTTGGCATACCTTTTGGTCGAGTGAAGAAGCCTCCCAAGCTTGCACCACTTCACTCCACTTTTCTTCTTCTCTTTCTTCACTTCTTCTCCTCTTCTTCTTCACCTTATTCTTCTTCTTCTCTCTAACCTCTTCTCTCACGCTCTGGTTGATTCAAAACAAGGAAGCAAAACGTTTCAACCAAATCTTATCTTTACTATATATATTACTTTTTAATTTATCACCTCCATCTCATCCAATCCAATACCAACACCTCATTTCTCAACCTTATCTCCTCACCTCTTCATTAACATAATTAATTAGGGTAAGTTAGGTTTAGTTTAATTTAATTAGGGTGCTTAGATTAGGTTATTACATTTTCACGGTTAAAGGTGCTCAAAAGTGGTACTTGAAACTTCGTATTGTTCGGGAGTTCCCTTTATGATTTGGTAATAACTTGTTGCAAATGATCCATCTGTTATAACTAGATAGGGTTGAGTTTTGCAGTTGTGTATTCCACATTTACAGGAATCTCAGTAAATAAAAAAATTTAAAAATGAGATGCTCATTTAGAACAAAGAAACTTGACATCAATCTGAAAGGATTGTGTGTTCTAAAAGTATTCTTTTGTATGTCTAATATTATGAATTGAATGTATAAACATTTTGTTCCTTGATTAATGTATTCGTATTTTAGAAGAGTTAAGGAAGATTTTCTTGGTTCTTAACCGTATAAGTAAGGTGTAATTCATTCTATTGAATTTATAGGAGTCCAATTTCTGGTCTCTATGAGATTTAATCTCGAACTATTACAAAAAAAAAATGAGATTATGGAAGTAATATTCACACATTTATGGCTTTTGCACTTTTTATTCTAGTTCCTACCGCCTTTTTACTTATCATCTACGTAAAAACAGTCAGTCAAAATAATTAATTTGACTGAAACTGATTAGTTCTTAGATTTAAGATATATTTTAATCGTGTCGTATACTTTCGTGTCGTGTTTTTTCCCGTAATTTTAATTTCAGTAATACAAAAACCAACCAAAACATTTAATTTTATTTAAAATTTTCAGTAACTATTCTAGATTAATTTTAATAGAGTATACTAATCACACATGCCAACCGAATGGGTTGAGGTGTGAGTTGGGATGAGTTGTGGATGGTTGTGTTAACTTTATAGAGTGGAGTGAAGGAGAAGCAACAACAAGCGATGTGGGACTAAATTGAGTCCCATTCACAAAAAATGATCTATTAATTAACGTAAACCTCCAAGATATGCAAAACGTTTAAGTTGGCTTAGTGGCTAGCTATTGTTTTTCAGTCATTTTGGAACGCACGTTCGAATCTCTTCAACCACTCTTTTTTGCACCAAGCCAACACTTGTGTTTAATATAAGGTTTGAAATAATTGGTGTCATCCGTGTATTTTTTGGGTTTTAATATCAAGTATTCAACTCTCAATTAACTCTAAAATAGTCTAATTCAACAACAACAATTTAACATCTCACTTTTAAAACTCTGAAGTTTTAACATCAAAATTCTCAAGTTTTACTTAAATCTATAAGTACTAGATCACCATTCATCAACTACAATTACAACTTCTAGCCAAAACAAAGAACGGATAGCAAGGATAGGAGAGGGTCCCCAAGGGAGGATGGCCGACGGTGGCTGTAGGAGGCAGAAAGGAGGTGGCGGCTGTAGGAGGTATGGAGGAGGTTGAAGGACTGGAGGAGGCGCCGGAGGAGATGATGGACACGGAAACCGGAGGAGGTTGTGGCAACCTGAGGAGGCGGCGGCAGTTGGAGGTGTGGGAGGGATTTTTGTTGTTGGGTTGTTGGCAAGTTGCATATGTGAATTTATAACTCTAGTAAAACAATTCTTCTTACATAATTATTGTAACAATATGTTGTTACCCTGAATGGATTTCTTATTCATGTAGTCGTATTCAAGAAAGAGCTCAAGTTATTAGACTATTTATGGTATTCTAGACCTTTTTGTTTTTAATTTATGATGAACTTTTGTTGGATATCTTTTTGACATCGATCTTGACATAAATTCTATGCAGTGTCATTGTTGAAGCTCTGAAGGTAGATTGCATGCAAAAGTTATGTTCGTCTTTGGAGCCTATTCTTCGTAGAGTTGTAAGATAATTGCCTTATCATGTCTTTCAGTAGAATACCTTCATAACTTTCTTATTAAGTTATTACATAGTCAGTATTTCCCTACTAGAAATGTTTAATAATTATTACATAAGTCCATCATTTTCTATTTGAAATGCTGTGGTTATTGTGCCCATAATACCAGTTGGTGCTGAAAAACTTGTGATATTTCTTGTTTATCCTGTTATCCTTTTCTTTTAATTTATATAGGTAAGTGAAGAAGTAGAACGTGCTATTGCAAAGTTGGGTCCTGCTAGGGTTGGAGCAAGGTGTGTGGCAACCGTTCACAGATTAGAAAATAATATTTCAGATTTAAATTTCATTGTTTTCATATCCCACACATAGGAGAAGAGTGTTGGTATACTTATCTTGTTGATGTATACCACGGAAAGTGTTTATCATTGTTACTATAACTGTAATCTTTTAATTAAGATTGATTCTATGTCGTGGATGAACTGAGGTAGTTTATGCACTTAGACAACGAAGGGAAAGTGTTAAAAAAATATTTAGTATAATCATTTTATTTCCGTCAAGGAAAATTTTATTGCCAATTTATAACTTGACCAGAAAGCCTAAATACGTGTCTTAGTATTTTGTCTAAAGAATATTGAAAGAGAGCTTGCGTTTGTTTGTTTAAAACAGTCAAAACTCGTATAAATATATATGTATATATCCTTTCCGTAATCTGGATGTCATAAAGGAAAGACATCCTGGTAGTAATGAAGTTTGATTTGTAGATAATGCAGGGCTGATTTCCTTGATTCATCAGCTTCAAAATGTGTATTGTTCTAATAATTCAACTAAAATATCTTCTGTTCATATCAAAACAGCATCAGTTATCATCCTTGTTAACCAACCAACCAATTAATGTCTTGGATGTTTGACTTCGTATAGTTTAAAAAAACTATGTAAATTTCCCTTCGCCGGCCCAAGCTATATGTGCATCCGATTACGAAAAATATGAGGATTGGTGTCTTTTTTATTATGTAATTTAGGCACTCTATCCTTCCTTGTTGGAAGAGAGGATATTTAATCAGGACATCTTGTTCTCTTGAACTGTTACTTCCTTCCCAATCTTGTGTTAGCCTAAAAACATGATTTTTTGAACTTTACGCAAAACACAGGTCTTCTCCTAACCGACTTGAAGGGCCAGATGTACAAAAACTTCAGCTGCATTTCAGGACGAGGCTTTCATTGCCTTTATTTACTGGTGGAAAAGTTGAAGGTGAACAAGGGGCAGCAATCCATGTTGTATTGCTTGATGCAAGTAACGGTCAGGTTGTCACATCAGGATCTGAATCTTCTGCAAAACTAGATGTGTTAGTGCTGGATGGTGATTTTAGCAAAGAAGACGATGATAGCTGGACAGAGGAAGAATTTGAAAGGTATATTTTAAAAGAGCGTGAAATGAAAGGACCTATTTTAACTGGTCAACTGCAACTTTCCCTAAAGGATGGTGTGGGTACTCTTGGTGATTTGACATTTATGGACAATTCAAGCTGGACGAGAAGCAGAAAATTTAGACTTGGGTTGAGAGTTAATCCTGGCTACTCTGAGGGTGTTCGTATACGGGAGGCAAAAACTGAAGCTTTTCTTGTGAAGGACCATAGAGGGGAATGTATGTTTCTGAAGTGAATTCATATTTGACTTCTGATATGAATTTATCTTATCAGAACAATTATAATACGCCTTTTGGTTTCACAGCATATAAAAAGCATCACCCACCTGCACAGAAGGATGAGGTTTGGAGATTAGAAAAGATTGCAAAGGACGGCTCTTACCACAAGAAGTTAAACAACGCTGGGATCCACACAGTTGAGGACTTCCTTCGGATGGCACTCAGGGACCCTCTTCAATTGCGGCGTGTAAGACATTGTGATGCAGAAGTGTGGATGTGTGGTTGACCTTTTTAAACTCAAGTTTAATTTGTTGGTTCATTGTCATCTTCCCTTGTTCAGATACTCGGAAGTGGCATGTCAAATAAGATGTGGGGGATTCTTGTGGATCACGCAAAGACTTGTGTTCTCAGCGGAAAACTGTATGTTTATTATGACATGCAAGATGTGGGTGCTATATTCAATAATGACTATGAGTTCTGTGGCCTTATTGCTAGTGGCCGGTATATTTCAGCTGATAATCTTTCAGACACTCAAAAGGTTGTGATCTTGCATTGTTCCATAGAACCATACTATTGATTTTTTGCTTTCCACTGGTTCTTGTGAGTTTGTTTTACACATTAATAGATCTTGACCTCTTCAAACCTTTATTTTGGTCCTACTCTGTGCTTGTTTTCTCTTTGAAAATCTCAATCTCATCTACTGTGTTGGAGCTGGGAAGAGAGTTTTAACATTGCTTTCTGAAAGGATGCACCTGAGAATGCTCAATTGCTACTACCTTTCCTTTCCCATTACAGGTATTTGCTGATTCTCTAGTTAAGAAGGCCTATGATAATTGGAATCGTGTTGTTAAATACGATGGAGAGGTTCTTTTGAGTTCCAAAGGCGATGGCGGAGCATCATCTTCCATGGCTGGAGTTGGTACAAGTTCAATAAACATCACTTATGATGAGCAAGTTTCCTTGCCTCACTTGACATGTACACAGACAGATTCTGGGTTTGCTTTAGGAGGTACCTAGTTTTTGCATTCTCATTTCATGATCGAACCACTCAGATGAATGAGGCTAGTTACCAGTAAACATCTGGTCATAAATTATTAACTGCATCGATCCCCAAATGAACAACTTAAATTCAGTTATTTAATCTCATTAGTGTTTTTACGACTGTTGGTTTGAACTTTGAATTTTTTTTATGCTACAGTGAAATATTTAAACTCAGGTAATTGCTTTTTGGGTATGTGGAGAAAAAAATTCTCACCGTCAGTTTTCATGCGGTCGTTAGTTGTTATAATTTGGTACTGTTCATATATCCTCTAGATTTGTTATTCCAATCTCAGTTCCTAGATGGTTTGTCTAGGCAATGTCACCTTTTTGCTTGTTTACCCTTGTTTGGGTTGACTTTGTTGATTCTTAATAGCCATAACGACTACTTAGCCCACAATGGCTATACTTCTGTATTAGTTTTAGTGTATTAGTCCTAAATTGTTTAAAGTTGAAGGTAACCTTTTCCATTAAAAAGTATTGGGTTCTAAATTAGATTTCCATATTAGCATACTAATTTGAAATAGGTAGCTTAACATGCTAACTTATGCGAAAGCCGGAAGGGTTCTTTTAATACTTCTTAGTGGAAAATGTTAACACTGATATTGATTTGGCTAATTCATCTAATGTTTTCTTTTGATTTAGGATCTGCAGGTTATGATGATCAATCTACGGGCGCTTCTTTTCACTCTCAATATGCTGCAGCAGAGGCTCACCAACTTAACAGCATTCCTTGTGCATCGCAAGACCAGTTCATCGGCTCCTCTCAGCTTCCTTCAATAACCAGAAACAATAGCACAAGCCTTGCAGTTGCCCCGTCGTTGCAAACAACCTTGGAGTTTGGGTTACATGACATGCCTCCACAGACATCAAACTTGAATTCTTATGACTGGCAGCCTCAGGATAATCGTGCAGTAGATGATATGTTTTCTGAAGAGATCAGGATGAGAAGCCACCAGATGCTGGAACATGAAGACATGCAACAATTACTCCGTGCATTCACAACAGGTGGGGTCTCCGCTAACTTAGCTGAAGATAGCTTTGCTTTTGAGTCGTACATGCAAACACCTTTGCCTACCGATGACCAAGGTCGATCAGGAAAGGCTGTTGTGGGATGGCTTAAGATCAAGGCAGCCATGAGATGGGGCATTTTTATCCGTAAAAAAGCGGCTGAGAGGAGAGCACAAATTGTTGAGTTGGATGACTAGTGGACTAGCATATACACAGTTCTGACATCAGATGTAGTTAATCTCAGACCTCATCTGCTTTAGTTGCAAATCAGTATTGCTTAGACCTCCACCATGTAAATGCCCCATTTTTATAGAAATGCCCCATTTGTATAGAAATATGCTTTCTGAAGCTACCATAATTTAAAGATTGTTATGATGCAGTGTCATGTCTGTTGTGAGTAATGCGTTTACAAGATGTTCTTCCCAAATATGAGATGTGTGTGATGCAATTTTTTTTATCAGAAACGTTGGTCTTTGAAGTTTTGAGGTGGGAGAAACCTGAGCTTTACACTGCCGAGTATCGATCTTGTATTTTCATTTTTTCTAAGATCTACTACTTTTTCTTAACTAAGTTCCAGTATTTTGCCTGTTTTGTTAGGATGTGCAGCCTTTATCTTGATTATTAAATTTTTAAAAGCATGTGGCAAATTTGATCTGTAGTTTTCACCGCAAATCACTTTTAGTTGTAATAAATTGTTATCCAAAATATAGGAAAGCGAGACCAGCCATGAGAAAGATGATTTTCGTAATGTTTTTTAGTAGGGGTGTCAATGGAGCATATATGAAGCGAATATAGCTATATTTATATTCACATAAAAATTGTAGGTACGAATTTACGAATGCATATTGCTTTCTGATAGACATAAAGACGACATAACAATTTTTATTGTCGTTTAGAAATTCCTTACTACTTTGTTAATATTAATTTAACATTTCGACTTACATTTCAAAATAATAACAAGATTCAATATTTAAATAAGTGTATGTATGTTTGTGTGACTCAACAAACATATATATAAGACAAAATTCAAAATACAACTACGTGGTAACGTGTACATTTATACGTATAAAAATGTATCATCTAAGTAGACATATGGATACGAATATGTAAGTGAACCTGGAGTTGATACTATTCAGATAGGATACAATAAAACAATAAAAAAAATTCAAACGTGGAGGAAGTCTTCCTTTCATATGATTTATTTATTTTTATACATTTTTTCCACTTACCTTTTGCCACCGGCTGCTTCCTTCAAAGTTTCAAAATGAACTTTCAATTTTCAAATACTCAAATGGCAATCTCTCTCTCTTTCTCTCCATCTCAAAAACTCTCACCAATACGTCCCAGCTCCCTCGTCGGTGCTTCACTATCAGTCCATAGCTTCTAAACCAGGTCGGTCTTAGACTTCTCAACATCTCGCTTTTATCTATATCACGTAATTGTCTTTAGTTCTCGTCAAAGAGACGGAACTTGTAGCATCGGCGAGGCAATGTTTCCTTCACTAGACGGCGGCGAAAGTCTTTCTAAGGCCCTAAAGCGGTTGAGTGATTTGAAGTTTTCTAGTTCTCTTCACTTTCTGATCGCCTTCGTCGTCGTCGTCACCATGCTTGGCCAGTAGCTTCAAAAGAGTGGTAAAAAACTCATAACACATTCTCTCTGAAAACTTCTTACCTATCTCAAACTGGTGTGGGGATCCTCAATAAACATCACACTATTTTATCGAAAAAGAGAGTGCTCTTGACATATTTTCGGAGTTGCAAAAGAACCCACTGAAGGAGAGCGTTTTAATTTCTTATTCAAAGGAAAAGAGAGTGAACGACGGTCAAATTAGTGTCAGTAAAGCCAAACCGGGGAGAATAGTACGAACAAAAGGATCCATGAAACTGTTGGGAGAGAAACAAGGAAGAATAGTCTTTGATTTAAGCAAAAGAATCTATCACCTATAATTTCAATTGTTAATTAAATGGACTCCAGGATGCCTACGCACATCCCTGTTCCCACGCATGTGCAACCTGACATTCCAGCTAGGATCATGGGTGATTTTGTAATTCAGTCATTCACATCTTTGGTTATTTCTTGTCATTTGTACTTTGTTACAGCCTTGTATGTGATTACTTTACCACACATAAAATTTAATACTATATTTGCCTTGGGAAACACAGTTAATTAATCCATCATTGTCTACTTTTTAGGATTTTAATTTTCTGTGTTTTTCTGTTAGAATTGGTATTTTTATGTTGAAATTAAGGTCGAGGACAAATGAATTTAGACTAAAACTCAAATCCTAAACCAAACAAGATTGATACATTTGAACTAAAGTAAGCTGATTGGAACTTGATTTAGATATTTTCTCAAAGTGTCTCGTGAGGCTGTCGTTGTTTTTTGTCCATGCATGAATTATTTTTTTGTTTAATGTATTTTTATTTTGTTCGATCATCAATAAAGGTATTGAATGCAAACCGAATATTAAAATAATCTGAATGGAAGTAATTTGGTTTGAAATTTTTACCTAATAAATAGAATATTGATCTACATATTAAAATAATATTGGAGCCGAAACTGTGTTCTATCTATACCCCTACACCATAAAAATAGATAAAAAAATGTAGGTAACTTGAATTCAATAACAGTGGTAACACTAATTGAATAGAAGAAATTAACTTGAGATTCAATTAGTAGAAGGGTGTAGGATCGTGTGGGTTATGGGTCCACTAATCACTTTTAATCTAATCCCTAATTAATCAAACAATAAACGCAGCGGAAACAATTTAAAGAATAGTAGGGAAATAACATGCAAACCACAAGCAGACACGGCGATTTTATAGAGGTTCGGCACCCCACCCGGGTCCTAGTCCTCTCTTGTAAGCTCCGCTCGACTCCGCGAGCTACGCCTACGTCTTCACTAACCACTCCCCGTTCCGGGCCGGGAGAGAACGCCTTTACACCACAAGCAACGCGAACAACCCTCGTTTGCTTGAATTCTTCCTCTCACAATCCGAGAGGGACACTTCGGGCTTTCACCGAAGTCCTTGCTTCTTTTGACAACACTTGTAACTGAGTGGGATTCACTCTCTAATTGAGCACACTTTGAGTAGGATGAGTATATGATCAAATGTGTGAAGTTTAGGCTTAAAGAGTGTAGAATTGGGAGCTTTGAGGATTGAGGTTTCTCTCTAATGTATTGGGACAATTGGAGTTGGAGAGTTGTGTTAACAACAAGTCTTGATCCTCTATTTATAAGCTCCTAAGGTATTCTAGCCGTTGGTGATAGATTTGATTGGGTTTTGTGCAAGATACACAAAGCAGAAAATCGGGCTGCAAATCTGTCCAGAACCGGTCGACCGAACCTAGTAAACCGGTCGACCGTTAACTTGATTTCAAAGAGAACGGTCGAACAAAAGAATATTCGGTCGGACAAACGAGCTAGAACTTAACTCTACTTAAGTGAATCGGTCGAACCAAAGTATGGGGCGGTCGACCGATAAGGGGATTCGGTTGAGACAAAGGTCAATCGGTCGAACGAGAAATGTGTCGACCGATAGCAGGGAATTTGGTTTCTGAAAATATGTTCAACCGATCGACCGAAACAAGGTCTTCGTTCGACCGGTTACCAAATGTATTTTGGGGTTAAGTTTTATTTTATACGAATACGACCGTTATAGGAATACGACAAGAAAAACGGTCATATTGAAATCCGGGATCGGTCGACCGAAAAGATAGGACCGGTCGACCGGTAGAGTTCGGTAAAATCACTGTGGAGAGTCTGTTATAAACCGGTCGAACTGAGAACTGGTTCGGTCGACCGGTTCACACAGGAAATCTGGGTTTAAGTTTATAAGTGATTTCCGACTAAGGTTTGAGTGATCTAATGAAGTCCAAATAAGGTGAAATTATGTGTGTGACTTCTCTAAGGAACCTAGTGTGTATGTGATATGTTTTTAACTCTTGTATGCTCAATTTACACAAGTTCCTAAGACTCAAAATAAAATCAAGATTACAAGTCTTCATTTAGCTTTATTACAAATCTTGACTTGATTTCCTTCCTTCCATGAGTCTTGATCACCTGTAGAGGTTAGCACAATACTATATATATGCAATGCAATATGTGTGCTACTCTACATCATCATAATTAAGATTAGGTTAATTAAATCATCAAAACATAGATTAAGGCCAAAAAGCCAACAAAGGGATGGTAGGTTGGGGTAAAATCTAGCTCTGTTAGGGAAAATTTGTTTTTATAGGACGAGTAACTTAGAGTAAATTGAATGGATATAATGTTGGTGCGTGGGGGTAATCCTGGATGATAACTTGGGTAAGTTAAATTTAATAGCAAGGTAATTTGGAATAAATAAAAGGATTAGGGATATGGTTTGTGGGGTAACTTTAATTGATAGACGGGGTAAGTGAAATTCAATTGCAAATTAACCCTAATTGATATCCATGCAAGGGATAGGATGGGGGTAAACCTAGTTACGGTAGGAGTAATTTGATAAAATAGGACAGGGGTAACTTTCTTTAATCATTAATTAAAAATACACGCGTCAATAGTTGAGAATACTCAAGAATACGTTCATATGCTTAACATACAAACTATTAGATACTCTTTAAGTGTTGACAAATAGCCACAAACAATAGTTGAGAATACCCACCAATGTTCTTGTATTTACCATGATCAACTGGTTGTATTATTAAGCCACAAAAGTTGTATGTAGAGACGTCACATGTTACCCTAGTCAACCTACTATTGAATTCAACTTACCCCATCAATTATTTAACGTTACCTCTCTATTGTATTCAGCTCACCTTGTACATTATTTTTGTTTACCCCATTTTTTAATTCACGAGGTAAGCAGAATTAGTAATTACAAGAACATTGGTGGTTGTTTATTAGCAGAGTTGACATATGTTCCTCATTTTATTGCCAGAAATATCTCCCCTTGCTAATGAATTCAATTGGTAGACAACAAATAACGATGAAATTTTGTGCTTTCTTTGTAGAGTAGTTCAAATCTCAAGAACGATATATGGAATTGCTGTAAGGTCTAACGATTGAAAATTTGAGTTACTGGTATCTAAGCCGGATGCAG
Source organism: Triglochin maritima (assembly GCA_963682175.1). Lineage (NCBI taxonomy): Eukaryota > Viridiplantae > Streptophyta > Magnoliopsida > Alismatales > Juncaginaceae > Triglochin > Triglochin maritima. The sequence continues at coordinate 33,899,132 of OY821773.1, read as the reverse complement.
GGTGACCTCAATCAAAAAACCGATAAGCTGCAACTCTTCCTCCACTGGCATAATACTTCAAGACAGTCCATGGACACTAGCTGCAAATATTTTACATTTAAATGAATCACCGTATAAGGGCACTGCACAAGGGTTTGGATCCTAATCTGGTGAAGAAAAAAGGCCGCTCAGGTAATACTAGGATAAAGTCTAGAGTAGAGGAAAAATAATTCAATCTACCCCTCCTATTGAATCAAATTACCCACTCGTGACACTAAATTTACCCCAATCGATCATCCATTCTACCCTTCAGATCTATAATTTCCCTGTTGTGGACTTTAACTTACCCCGTTTATTATTCAGGTTACCCGGCTATTGGATTCCACTTACCTCGTCTAGTATTTACGTCTACATTGGTATTCAAAATTCAACTTCCCCAGCCAACCAATTAGGATTACCCGACCGAATTTAGCAGACTAAATTTCACTATACTATGGTTAACATGCTATTGAATTCAACTTACCTCGTCCTTTACTTAGGGTTACCCCTATATTTCATTGAGCTTACCTTGTGTATTATTTTTGGGTACCCCGTTTTTACATTCAGTTTACCCCATCAACCAATTAGGATAATGGTTCTTGGGGGTAAACTTATCGATTGTCGGGGTAAGTTAAATTCATGAGCATGGTAAATTGGATTAAATGGAAGATATTGAATGGATTGTTATTACACTTGAATCGTGTTTACATCTTTTCTCCAATGCTTTACGTTTTACATAAAATTCGTTAACTTACATATTTATCGTTCTACATTATTATCGTTTGTGAGGTTAGAAGGACTCCTCACATTGTGTGGAAGGTGTTAAAAAGTTTACAATTGTGTGTCGTTGCAGAAGACATCCATAAATTGTTAGCAATGTATTAAATGATGGTTTGTGGGGGTAATCCTAAATGACTCATAAGGTAACTTAATGCCACTATGAAGGTAAATTGAATTACATAGTTGGGGTAAATTTAATTGGTCGACGAGATGATTTATGTTATTACAAGGTAATTTAGGCATGTAGGCTTCTTTTGTTATTACAACTCCAATCCCAATCACCAAGACAAAAAAATCCAACAAAACCTCACTCACACTTTTATCCAAACTATATAACACATAAGTTATTAAAACTCTAATATTAATCACTCCACACTATTCATCAAATATAACCAACATAATAACCATAATCTTAACTAATGAAATGGAGAGAAAAAACCCAAAGAAAATACAAGTTCTATCAATTATGGATACCCCTACAAACAATAATTTAATTCATTCTATTTAATCGAAGTTACCCTGCTATTGAATTCAACTTATCACCTGTTGCAACTACATTTACCTCAACATGCCATCGATTCTATTAAACTTATCATGCTATTGAATTCAAGTTACCCCCCACCCCACCACGAAACATTATTTAATATATTCTATTTAATCCAAGTTATCAGATGATTGTGGGAAGCTGGAAAGAAACCGATGTTAGAAACACATGGAAAAGTTGGAAAAACACGACAAGTATATAAAGTCAATCGAAAAAAGAAACATGTACACCAAACACATGAATAAAATGTGTGATAAAGCAACAAACATATCAGTAAAACACATCAATCTTTATCACCAACAATTAACAATTACTATCACAAAATATAAACAACCAAATCATCCATCAGACATGAAAAAAACATCTAAGCCTCTGTTAGCCCCAACATGTCCCTACATGACATGTTTTCCATGCTCTCGAGAATCTAGCTCATTGTCTTGTAGTTCAGATCCAAAAGCGGTCGGGTAGAACAATATCTCTGCACCTTGAAGTACCATGACTCTAGTAGTCAGGAAACCATTGGTCCCAGCAAATGCCTGCAAGGTCACATTCACAACACTTAATGAACAAAAGTAAAAAATAAATCAGATTTAACCATTACACAAGTAGCAATGAACATGGTAAATGTTTACAACTTCATTCATGCTGCAACTTGTTCTACGCTTCTAAAGGATGGATATGATTTGAACTCTAACCATAAAAAATGTAAGAACTTAATCACCAAAGAAAACCCAAATTACAAAAGATTCCAACTTAAAAAAACACAAGATCCAAAACAACGAGGATCGATTAAAATCAATTTCAAGGAGTTTGACACATAGAAGCTACAAGATCAATCATCGCTTGAACAAATACAAATAACACGAGACAAACGCAACAAAATTAAACAAAATAGGTCGTAGGTGGAGATAAGCCTCCTCCATGGTGACGGAAATAGATTTTTATGGTCAGAAAAGCTCACAGTGAGGGCCTCCTCCATGGTACGGAGGAGGGCGCGGTGGCCATGGCGATCAGATCGAGGAGCTTCGACGAGCTCCAACTCTACACCACCTTCAGACCATAAAAATCTAACCTTTGTTCCCATGCCAAATCGATGGAGAACTTGACAGCAGAGGCCAAGGATGAGACACTTGGAGTCTCGGGCGGTCTGGGTCCTCGGCGAAAGGGGAGAAGTAGGAGTAGAAGCCAAAGGCGGAGGAAAACCTCTCTGGAGCAGTCCACGACAGCAAGGTCGAGGTTGGATTTGGAGATATGCTTGCTGGAGAAGAAAAAAGAGGAGATATGCTTGCTGGAGAAGAAAAAAGAAGATGAGAGAAGATATGATTGCTAGAGAAAAAAGAGAGGACAAATTATGACATGTCAGATAAATACCTTGTTTATTCTTGAGATTTGAAATTCAAAATGTGGACTGATAACACGTCAGACATGGCACGTTGGCTTACACGTAAGATGCGTGAGTTTTGCGTGGATTTTGGTGTGAAATGCTACTTTTCCTAATTAAATTGTAGGATCCCGCTACAATTAACGGCTACACGCGATTCATTCATATCGGTGGACATAACGGTCCGTTAGCTTGCCCTGTCGTGGTCAGAACAGAAACACCTCATCGCATTAATTGTGATCTGTAGTCGGGGACTTGCCATACATCAGGAGAAGAATCCCTGGTCAAAAAGTATATTTTTAAATAAGATTTACAAAATTTGAGCATACTCCTCCTTAGTCTAGTCTACTCCCAGACTGATTTCCACTTCAATTAGTAGATTAGTGATGGCAAAAGGGCTACGTAGCACTCCTAATCTGGGAGGTAAACGATCTACTCTTAAGACGTACGTTGAGGTAGTGGCAGTTTCTGAGCCAAACCAAGTCTTCCCCTACGAGAAAAAGGCGGGCACAAAATAATAACCCATGGATAAAAATCCACTCCACTGGCCCAAAGCTCAGCTTCTTAAGTCTCATAAGCTTGGACGCATAAGAAGACAGTGCCCTATTACACAAAACTCATCTCTAAGCGAAGTGAACCCAAAAACAAAAACAAGAGTGACTTCATAATAATGCAAAGTCACAAAAAGAAAGCAAAATACAATCACACTCCCTGGAATGCTGTATATATGGTTCCTTAACTGTTTCACATCAAACCAAGTGTATCTTCCTTCCGCAACTCGAAGGAGCTTTCCCACTTCATGGTGGCTTCGATTAGAAGCGGATTAGCTAAGGAAAATGATTTAGCAGCAATACTTGGCCATACCACGTCGAGCTAAACCTTCGAGCCTCTCAACGTGTTCGTTTATATTCACTTATCCTATTGAGGCGATGACGATAAGCCTTCATGAAACAATTGAAAGGAATGTGTTCTAAAAGTTTACTTTTATATGTCAATTATTATGAATTAGAGGTACAAACGTTTTCTTCCTTGATTAATGTATTCGTCTTTTAGAATGTTAAAGATGATGCTCTTGGTCCTTAATTGTAGAGCTATAAAAGATAATGATTTAAATAAATCATAAATCAAAAGTTATTCACAATCATGGTAATTGACATGGAACACTAATTACCGATATAAGAATGTCGTATTAGTTAAAGAGTATTGTAGCTCTACAAATATTTAACGGCACAAGTATATAAAAGAGAAAAAATAGTTACTTTTATATATTGAATAGACCTAACAAGTGAAACATTATGAAATTGTGTTAAGTGTCATTAATGTTTTTACTGTGTCTTGAATCCAAAGATATGAGATTTATGTCTTTTCACATAGCAAGTATTTAGTTTGATTATTGTTAAAAGTTGCAATGAGTATAGTGATAAACGCAATAGTTGGTTAAACATGACTTTATGCTGAAAAATAGTTTGTCAAAAGATTATCATTGTCTCTCTTGACTTGAGTGATGATATTAGTGGACTCTTTGATAAATCAAAATTATAATGTGCACAATGTGACTTGTGTTAAGTTACATATTTATAATTAGTTTAAAAGATCAAGAAATGAATATATAATACAAAGGTGACACATTTCTACTTTGTATAATACTCTTAATATCGTGAGACAATGGATAGACACACGTGATGTTCTTTACATCACTAAATAGATCGTATTTGGTTCGAGTAGAACAAGACATCTTTGCTAATTGGGTAACTATAATGTGTAGTTAGATACCACTTATAGTTTGTGATATTAAATTTTTAATATCATTACCAATATATCTTAGATCCTTGTTCAACGTTTTAATTTAAACCGCAAGTGCACGACCGCGTTGAAGCGGTGGCAAATATGGGTCGTCCTCAGGGAGGTGAGCAGTCACTCGTTTGCACGAAATCGAGTGGCATAAATGGGGAGGAGAGAGTTGTTTATGCTACTCTATGCTACACTACGAAATACGATATGCGAAAGAAAGCAACAAATGACTAACTAAAACTTAACTAAGAACAAAAGAAGAGTGCTGAAATTCAGAAATGGAAAACCCCTAAGGGGTGGAGTGAGTGCACACATGCAAAGAGGTGGGTGTTGAACACATTCTGTATGCACAAATAAAGGTGGTGTTATCATGCATAGGAAGTGTCTAAATGTTATGGCAAAACCTATCCTAAACAAGCATGAGAGGTGTCTAATCATTTATTAAAGTGATTAACATTTACATATACAAGTTGTTTATTTCAGAACCTAAACAAGCATGAGAGGTGTCTAATCATTTTGGCAAAACTCATCAAGTTATAAATTCTATCCTAAACAAGCAAACATACATTCATGTTTTATCAACACATTGTAAATAAAGCATTCATTCTATTCTCTAATGCATGTATGAACATCTACTCCACCCCCAAAGGGGATGAAACAACTCACTACACATTACACTAATGATTAAACTAAGCAAAGAAAGCATATTAACTAAGCTACTAAAACTAATGAAATGAAATTAAACAAAGTAAAACAAGAAACATAAAACAAACAACATAATAAAGAAACATTTATTAAAGTGACTCACATTTCAAGTAACATCCTCCTACTTTAGTGTGTGCTTCAAGGTCTCACTTCTAGTAGGAAGAATAATCACTCAAAATATGGAGTGATTACATTAGATGGTGAAGAGTTCTATTTATAGCCATAGAAAAAGACAATTCGGGACAATTCCCCGATGTGGGACTAAACAAATACCATAAATGGACTAAATACATACTAATACGCGACCCACCAAAATCTTAGCGGAGTTGGGCCAAAACAGACCGCCAATTGGCGGTCTTGGACCGCCAATTGGCGGTCTATATGGTTCGGATCACGCTGGATTTTATTGTGGGCTTTTCTGGATGTCTTTGTTGGTCTTTGATGCATCTACTTCACTTGTTGGAGCTCCGACCCGAATAAAATTGCCAAAATACTTCCCATGATGGTGTGGAGTTTTCTATTTTGCTCTTTGGTCCTTTGGTCTTACGTTCAGGTCCTTCTTCCTTGCATCTTAGTCCCCAGATCTCACAATTCAGTCTTTTTTCCCAGCTTTTGGGTACTTTTATGCTTCATCTCTTCAAACCTATTTATTCCTGAAAACTAAACATATAACTCGTTACATAACATTGTTTAGGTGAAAGATAATGGATATAAGATGCAAATATGAGCATGAAATGATGTCAATCAATCCTCCAATAGGTCACACCACAAAATTGGGAAACAAGAAACTTGATTTTGTGTTCATATGATGTATATTTAATGTGAAATTGGATACATGTGGTGAATCGATAAAATCAATATGTCATGAAAAATTGACATAATTAGAATCATAAATGAATTCATATGAGATTTATGTATTATGGGGTGTAATAGTTCGACATTGCATAAGATAATATGTTACATGATGTATGAATTTGCTAAAAACCCTAAAGATCAAATTTTGTTGGATATAAATCCAAAATTTGGTAAAGGCATAAATCAGAGAAAAATATCAAACGTTTTTTCGGGAACCGGTCGACTGGAATTATCATGATTTTTTTTGATAGGAAATCGATCGACCAAATTGATGCGTGGTTTGACCAAAATTAACAAGAACTTTTTCCTGGTAATGAATAGTCGACTAGTGGAGGTCGTGGTTCAACGGAAATTATCAGGAGATATTTTGATAGAGAATTGGTCGTCCGACTCGATGCACCGTCCGACCGAAAATTCATAGTAACTTTTATAATGCTTGATTGGTCGATCACCTGGTTCCATGGTTCAACCGTTGCCACAAAAAGTTGCCGATCGGTCGAACGATTGGTTAATTTTGGTCGACCGGTGGACACGATTCTACCTTGAATTATTAAGAGATTAGTGTTGATCATGTGTTGGATTTGTTCCAATAGTGGTCAAACGTGGGTGAGGGTGATTATGTGTCAATTTGTGATTGGTTTGAGGGAGAGAAGAGAAATAGATCATGGGTTAATGAGTAGCCCATGATATGAGTGTTGTGAGGATCTATAAATAGATCTCTTCTCCATACTTGTTTACGTGAATGCAAAAATATTCGCTTTCTCTAACCTCTCCACTAATTCATCGGAATTTCTCTTAGTTATTTGAGCTTTTGGAGATTAAATTCCCAGGGAGCTTTAGAAGGGTTATTAACTAGATTCTAAGTTTGATTTAGAGATTGAATTGATTATCTCATTTCTCTCTAATCTTGTTTAGAGTTTGATGAATACTTGGAAGCGAATCGACGGACGATTCGATGCGCAGCGCAACTCTGGATCTTCATAAAAGTTTTAGAGAACCTTTGAGTATGATCATCTTCTATTTATTTTAATATATATATGTAGATTACATCATATTAGAAGAAATATAAAACAATGTACATGAAATCGTCAAAAATATGGAAATCGATCTTGTATGCATGTATAATTTTTATAAAATATATACATACATAAGGACACGAAATCCTATAGTGGTATCAGAACATTTAGGTCATATTTTTAACGATTAGATTATATAATTAATTTTAGTTTACCATCTCCAATCAAAACAATTCATATTTGATGTTTTTTTTGAGTTTTCTGACAGTTTTGTTGATTTAGTTCTAATTGTTTGTTTGATAGTTTTAAATGTTTTAAAACATGTCATATGAATGTTAGAATTAAGATTTAGACTTATATATAATACGTAATATATTTTTTATATTAAATGATTATTTTATAAGAAATCGACAAAACAAAAGAGACAAATAAGTTTTTTTAAAGTTTTTCTTTTGGGAATTTAAATAAACTACGGTTCAAATGTTTTTTATTTTGAACTATGGATGCATAAATCATTTTAATGGACTTCAAATGATTTTGGAATTATTTGATTAAGAGATGAAGGATAAACTAAATCGAGTAATATATAGTATATGTACATGCGTTGCACTAGTTCTCTTTTGCCAGGACAAATGAGTTTGTATGTTCTATCGAAGCCTTATTTGAATGAATGATGTGAATGTTATTTATATTTTTCAATCACAGGGGCTTATGTATGTAAAAGCCAATTATCTATGTATACGCATGCATATGAGATGATTTTTACATAAGACTTGCTCTAGACAATTTTCGAAATTATGAGATGCGTGTTTATATTTTGCAATATTTACATCCATGGTGCAAGCAGAGGTCGCAGAGAATGTGCAAAGATCAAGGACACCAGAACATATAAACTCACACCAATATGTGTGTGAATGATTATAATTTATGTTTGTGTACTTGACATGTATGTGATTGTATGAATAAATGTTACGATGTGTATAAATATAAATATGCATGATCACCTAAATTCTAAAATCACATATAAATGTTTAATTGTCCAACCAAAAATTATTAATATTTTTCTTTCTTATTTCATCGACTAGCAGCCATCGATCGAGGGATATTCTGCTTGCCCTTAGCAGGAGATAACTTCCTCCATTTTTGGAAAAAAATGGGAGATATATGGATATTCATTGTTGTGCCATGAATAAGTACGTGAAGTGAGATTCACCTTTAGTGAACACTAAGTGTATTTGTTCGTGAATACAATGGACAATCGTATCTCGTATCAAATGAAATAAGTTTTCTTAACAAGACTCGGAGCCCTCGCTCGGGTTTGTGAAAAAAAAAATTCCTTAGGAGGATTGATCAAATTCCCTCTTAATTATAACGACAAGAATCATAAGAGTTTGAAAAGGAAAAGTTTGCAAAATTTCGAAATGGTTATGATTAAAAATATTTTCTTACCTTGATTTTATAATATATATGAAAGCCCTTAGCTAGTTTATATTCTAATTGATAGGATCTTGGATTAATATATTTATGGACATATTTATTTATTTGCGGTATTGATTTTCAAACATAAAATTGACATGAAAACCCTTTTAATTTATTTTGTAGAAATTTTGAATATTCAACCTATTGTGCAATCTATGATTGAAAAACATCATTAGACAAATGATGACTCCAACTTCATAAGCTTGCAACTAAAGCTCAACATCGTGTCAAAGTTTGAGAAACTATATCATATTTTGGATGATGAAATCCTAAAATTAAATGCGAAGGCTACCGATGTTGAGGAGGCTAAAGCCAAGTGATAACACCAAGAGAACCAAGTTCACGGTATAATATTGACCTCCATGGGTGACTCGCTTCAAGTGAAATACTTGGATTCGAAACCCAAGAAGATAGTACATAACAAAGATGTTCATAGATAGTGCTAAAAAGAGCGCTATAAGACCACCATATCACTCACAAGGTGCCACAAGGCGGAGGGAACATCAGTGTCCATGCATTTTCTCATTATGCCAGGATACCTTGAGAAGTTAGTGAAGCTCTCTTCCCCTATGTTCGATGACACTGTGGAAGATTTGATTCTTGGCTCTCTAGTCCCGTCCTACAAGGACATAGTTATGCTCTATCTTGTGCGTGAGAAAATGGTGAGTCTTGAGGAGCATCACAACGCTCTCAAAATGGCTGAAGTTGACATGGGCAAGGGTCGAGACAATAACGTTTTAGCCGTCCATGGAGGGAGCAGGAAGATTACCAAAGGTAAAGGCAAAAACAAATTGGCCAAAAAGGCGTTGAAGGGAAGTGGAGTAGGAGGGAATCATGAGAGGTCCTCGAGGGGGAATTCTTCGAAATTTCCGACTACTAATACGGAGTGTTACCACTGCGGTGGAAAAGGACACATCCGCCCGAATTGTCCCAAGTACAAGGAGGATCTTGACAACAAGGTGATTGAACGAAAACGCCCCAAAAGGCTAAATGTATATTTGTTATTGAAATTAATTTAGCCACCTCTGTCCATGATTGGGTAATTGATACCAGATCTTGTGCTCACATAATTTCTAATGTGCAGCTTCTAAAGAACGTCTATTATGTACTTTCGATTAGCAAGAATATTATTTATGTATCATGTTTAGATATGGGTAATTTTAATATAAATATTTCAAACTCTTGCTTGTCTATATCGAAGAATGGATTTTTCTATGCACATGCTTTCATAAGAAATTGACTCTATTTGCTTGAATTAAATAATAGAAAATTTTAAACATCAATAACAAAAGGCTTAAAATAACTCACATGAATGATACACTCTTGTGACACTATCGTCTCGGTCACATTAATGAAAAACGCATCAAGAAATTGCAAGAAGCTAACATTTTAGTCAACTTGATTTTAAGTCATTGGAGACATGCGAGCCTTACGTATTGGGCAAAATGACCAAGAGGCCTTTCAAGAAGAATAGCCCGAGAGTGAATAACTTGCTGGATTTGATACATTCCGATATATGTGGTCCAATGCGTATATAAGTGAAAGAGACGGTTTTAGGTACTTCATTACATTCACGGATGACTATAGTCTTACAACTATATTTATCTAATGAGAAACAAAAGTGGATCCTTCGACAAGTTCAAAAAATTCAAGAATGAAGTAGATAACTAACTCAACAAGAAAATCAAGTCTTTATGAACGGATCGTGGAGGTGAGTACTTAACTACCGAATTTGATTTGTTCCTAAAGGAGTGTGGTATTGTGCCACAACTCACTTTGCTTGGTACACCTCAATAGAATGGGGTATCCGAAAGGAGAAATGTGACATTGCTCAACATGGTTCGATCAATGATGAGTCAAGCTGAATTGCCGCTTTACTTTTGGAATTATGCACTAGAATCTGCAACTTACAAACTAAATAATGTTCCATCCAAATCCGTAGAGAAAACACCTTAGAGCTATATAATGGTAAAACACCTAAATTCAATTTTCTCAAGATTTTGGGTTGTGAGGCCTACGTCAAAAGATTGATGTCGACCAAACTTCAACCAAAAGCGGATAAACACTTCTTTATAGGTTGTCCTCGCGAGACAAGAGGATATTTCCTTTGGCATAAAACCTCTAATCGAGTGATTGTCAAGAGGGATGTCATATTCTTAGACAAAGAATTTCTCGAAAGAATTAAAAGTAGTGGGAGTAGAATTGTGTTTGAGGAAACTCAAGATATTCTACAAGATAATGATATGAATGATAACATTCAAGATCATGAAGGCCAAACCGATGTTCCTTTGGTTAGTGTCAGAATGAGTGAGACACCCCCGCAAGCAATTGTGAGTGAAACTCAATCATCCCCACTAAGTGTACATTCAAGAATCGAACATGAAAAAATTCCGCAAGAAATTGTGGAAGAAGTTCAAGAAGTACACGTAGAACCAAAAGAACCTAGAAGGTCAACGAGGGAAAAGAACAAACCCGATATGTATTTGGGACTTCATGAGATCATGGTACTTAATACCAATGATCTCTCGACCTTTCAAGAAGCAATGGAAAGAGAAGACTCCAAACTATGGTTTAAAGCCATAGAATCTGAAATAGAATCAATGCATGACAATCAAGTATGGAACTTGGTTGACCTTCATCAAAGAAAGAAACCGTGCAAAATAAATGTGTCTTTAAGAGGAAGATGGACATGGATGAGAACTTAACAATCTACAAAGCAATGCTTGTAGCAAAAGGTTTCACTCAAGTTCAAAGAATTGACTATGATGAAACTTTTTCATCGGTTGCAATGTTCAAGTCTATTCGGATTATGCTTGCTATGGCCACATTTCATGATTATGAAATATGACAAATGGATGTCAAAACAGAGTTCCTTAATGGGAACTTGGAGGAGGATGTGTATATGGTACAACCTTAAGGTTTTGAAGATCCAAAGAATAATGAGAAAGTATGCAAGCTTCAACGATCCATTTACGGATTGAAGAAGCATCAAGGAGTTGGAACAAGCGCTTGACGAGGAAGTGAAAAAGATTCACTTCATTCAAAGTAAGGAAGAACCTTGTATATACAAGAAGGTTAGTGGGAGTCACATAGTGTTTTTGATCTGATATGTCGATGACATACTCATGGGAAATCATATACCTTTGCTAGAGCAAACAAGAAGTTCATTGAAATCTGCATTTTCGATGAAAGACATGGGTGATGCTCAATACATCTTGGGAATCAAGATATTATTGGATTAATCTAAGGATTAAGATGATGTTTGCCCAAAGCACTGACACGTGGTGCACTCTCATTGGTTGCGCATTAGGGTTTAGGGAAGACTCTACTATATAAGAAGATGAGGCTCTCATTGGAGGGGGTAGCATTCCTTATGTGCAAAACCCTTACCCTAGCCGCCACCTCTCCTCTCTCTCCCATCCGTCCCACCTTCTCCGCCACTCCTCCCGTAGACTCTTGGGTTGTGGATTAGTCCTTCTTCTCCACGAGAGTTGAAGGTGGGCCGGTGCTCGAGGCGACTCTGTGAGGTGATCTCCGGTTCCCTTCCGCTACCACAGGTTCTCTCCTACAAAGGTAAATCCAAACCTGTAGATTCAATCGTAGATTGCTTACAGATATATAGAGATAGAACCCGTAAACTCATTGACCTAAGTCAACGTACGTACATTGACAAGGTCTTGGAAAGGTTCAGCATGAATAACTCCAAAAATAGCAATGTGTCAATGAGTATGGGTGTGCAACTCAAGAAGTCTCAACATGCTGAATCACGTAAAGACTTTGGGTACATGAAAGATATTCATTATGTTTCAGCAATAGGATCAATCATGTACGCCATGACTTGCACAAGACCCTATGTCTTGTATGCTAAAATGTGACAAGTTGTCACCAATCCAACGACTGAGCATTGGACTGCGATCAAGAATATTCTAAGGTACCTTAACTAGACCAAAGATAAGTTTCTTGTTTATGGAAGACAAAGGGAGCTTATAGCCGAGGGCTATTCGGATGCAAATTTCATGAGTGATCCCGATGATAAGAGGTCGCAATCAGGATATGTCTTCCTTCTGAATGGTTGAGTCGTGAGTTGGCATAATTGGAAGCAAACCACTACGGTCGATTCAACCACCATTTTTGAAGTAATGGTTATCTCTGAAGTGAGCAAGGAAGGATTGTAGATTAAGAAGTTCCTTGAAGAGTTTGGAGTAGTTCGTTCGAGCGAGGGGTCCATAGAGCTATTTTGCGAGAATAGTGCATCTATCTCGCAAATCAAGGATCCTAAATCACATCATAAAGTAAAATACATGGATCACAAGTATTTTGTCACACGTGACTTCATCTATGAGTAGATTGAAGCTCAATCCTTATCATTCTCCCCATTTGACATCAATTAAATGCAAACAATAAAAGAACATAATGCAAATGTTAGGATTACAAAATTCTCCCTCTTAATTAGATGATATAACATTACATGTCCCCCTATCAGTAAGACCTAAAAAGCAATGATGTATGATATCAATTAAGCATATAATGTTCTTAGATTAGAACCAAATGTTAGAGTTAAGAGGTTTGAGAATGTCACCCAACATTTGATTCTCGATTTGGTATTGGTTCCAATCTCCTTTCGATAGCGACGACGGTTTTATGAATTCGATCCAAATGTATTCTTTGAAGCTTGGAATTGACTTTTCTTTCTTGAGCCGATCGCTATCGATCATCCTCCTTCTAAGTACCTAGAAGTAAAGGATTTGGTACCCAAACAACCTTGGGTCCTTTGACATTAGTTTTTGGTACCCAAACCATTTTGGTCTTAGGTGCCCAAACACTTGAGGAACTTTAATTCACAAAGAAATGTTTCCCATTCAATGTAGTATGAATAACATGGTTTTTTTAGTTGTTAACATAATATCCTAATTCATGCTTATCTAAAGATTGTTTTTGACTACCAATAAGCCTATCAAGCATTTTTTTCCATTTGTGAATCTTTCAAGATCATTTTGTAATTGGACATTTCTAGCAATTAGATCTTGAATATCATCACTACATGAAGTTTTGCATTTAGAGTTGCAATATCATCAAACAAATTAGAGTTCTCTAATGCAATTTAATCATGACTAGCAAGCAAATTATTTTTCTCATTCATGATAGATTAAATTTGAGATTGTAACTCATTAATTTTCTTTCTTGCTAGTTTGTTTCTTTGACAAATTTGTCAAAGTTCTCAAGCAATTCATTGAATTGACTTTGAAGTTAATTATATGAATTTGAATGATTTGAATTGCGACTAGAGAAAGAAGATAACTCACTATGTTCATCTTCTATATGAAGCACATCAAAGGGAATTCGCCTTCAGTTGATGAAGATGATGAATCGTCCCAAGTAGGTTTGAGAACTTTCTTCTTCTTCTCTTTTCTCTTGCTCTTTTTTTTCTCCTTTCTTTTTCTTCCTTAAGGAACTCCTTGAATTGTTGTGTCACCAACTCTTCAATGTCACTATCTCCTTTGCCTGAATTGGCGACGACGTGTAGAATTAAGGATTTCTTGGCATCCTTCTCCTTGTGGTCTTTCATTTGTATCTCATATGTCATGAGACTACCCATAAGCTCCTCGACTGATAATTTGGTAAGATCTTGTACTTCTTCGATAGCGGTCGTCTTCTCCTCCCAATCGTTGGTGAGTGACCGAAGAATCTTTTGAGTCATTTCTCCCTTGCTAAAATCCTTGCCAAGTTCTTTGAGAGAGTTAATGATCTCGGTGAAGCGAGTGTGCATCTCGCTTATGTTCTCACCGGATTGCATACGAAAGAGTTCAAATTTATGCATGTGCAAATTAATCCTAGTTTCTTCCAATCTATTTGAACCCTCATGATGCATTTCTAATGTATGCCAAATGTCATAAGCACTTTCACAATCTCTTGTCCTATTGTATTCCCTTTCATTTAACCCACAATATAAGATGTTCGTGATGCGAGAATTCATCTCCACTTCCTTAATTTTGGGTTTAGTTAAGGATACAATCTCATTGTCATTAGGAGGTGTATATGGGTTTAAGATGAATGTCCAAAATTTTAAGTCATTGGATTGCAAATATATTCTCATTCTTTTCTTCCAATAGTCATAGTTTAACCCATTAAATAAATGTGGCTTAGATGTGGATAATCCTTCACAATGAGTAGAACTAGATGCCATGCTAAATTACGATTAAGTAAATGAAATTAGCAACCTAATGCTCTGATACCAATTGTTAGGTTCGATGACCCTCTAATTATTAGATAAATACGGAATTAAAAAAAACACTAATTGAAGGATTAAGGGTGAAGACAACTACAAACCACAAAATCGTCGACACCGTAGTTTAGAGAGGTTCAGCACCGCACCTCGGTCCTACTCCTCCTAACAAGCCTCGCTCAATCCCCCGAACCTCGCTTACGGTTCCACTAACCGATCTTCGTTCCGGGCCGAGATCAACATCGTTTACAACATCGAGCCTCACAAACAATGCTCGCCTTGCTTGTGTCTCCTCTCACAACCCGAGAGGGAGCTTCCTCGAAGCTTTAAAACACTTGGTGATTCTTGAATATGGAAATGGAATCACAATCTAACTAACACTCTATACTTGAGCACACTTGGATATTGATATGGAAATGATATGGAAGTGGTGAAGTTTTGGCTTGAGTATAGAAGAATGAGAGCTTGAAGATGAAGAGGATTTGTGATGCAGGAGCCATTGGATCCTTGATATTAGGCCCGTTGGATCATGCCCAAATTAATTCATTCCCAAAGACCAACTCCATCCGAAATTTGGATGCCAAGTCAGCAAGGGGCAATACCAAGTCAGCAAGGAAGCTTCCTTGCAACCGACTACCCAAATCAGCAAAGAAGTTTCCTTGCACTAACCGAATATGCATGATATGGAAGTTTCCTTGCACCAATTTGGCTTATGGAAACTTGCTAATTAGGCTTATGGAAGGATTTGGTTTATGGAAACTTGCTCCCATCCGAATAGCCAACACAACAAGGAAGTTTCCTTCCATCCAACCTACCAATGCAGCAAGAAATCTCCCCTCCCCAATCCGCATGATATTTTATTGCATTATTAATATTTCCAATTAGGTTTATGGAAGCTTTTGATTATAGAATAGTTGCTATTAAGACCAAAATTCAGTAGTTACTTATTTCCTTTGTTGTTAATTGATTAATTTAGATGTAAATCATAGGAGTTGCCTTGTTGGTTAACTTCCTAATTCCTATACCGATTTAAAGCTATAAAGACCTGGCTTGTAGGTCAAGAAGAGAACCAATTTTCGTTTGAATTAATATACAAAAAAAATCAGAGATAGTTCTATCTCAACTTGGTGTTTTTCTCTTCAATTTCTTTGTAGTCTTGGTGACATACGCTTGTAGAGTCCATCACAACTCTACCCGGCGTCAGTTGGTATCAGAGCCAAAAGAATCCTCCCTTTCGTTGTTTCTTCATCAGCATTGATGGCTGGTGGACGTGGTGGTCGTGGTCGTCGTGGGCCTACTCCAGCTGAGGAAGTCCCGTACCATGGTCGTAGCAACGAAGACGCTGAGTTGATTGAGGGTCTACAAAGACAAATTGCTGATTTAACCCAACGTCTTGCCGCGCAAGACCTAAACCATCGAGAGACTGAAGATCCAGGCTCCGACACAAGCTCAAATCTCCACAACATGTTCCATGATCGTGGTACTGGTCAAGGACATCGGGGTTGGGGTGATCGGCATGGAGACCTCGGTTTCAAGATGGAGCTGCCAGAATTTTCTGGTACGTTGCATGCTGATGCCTTCGTGGACTGGCTGAATGAAGTCGAACGAGTATTCGACTACAAGGAGGTCCCGGAGCATATGAAGGTTAAGCTAATCGCCGTCCGACTCAAGGGAAGAGCTTCTGCGTGGTGGGAGCAAATGAGACGCACACGCGAGAGGCAAGGCAAGGCCAAGCTGACCGAATGGTGCAAGATGAAGAAGAAGATGAAGGAGCACTTCCTTCCTTTCGGATATACTCAATCCCTGTTTCAGAGGCTTCATGCATTGAGACAAGGAGCAAGATCAGTAGATGACTACACGGAGGAGTTCTATCAATTGGTGGCTCGGAATGATCTATCGGAATCGGAGGAACAATCGGTGGCGCGATACTTGGGGGGGTTACGACCATCCCTACAAGATACCCTCAGCCTCCACTCATTATGGACGGTTTCTGAGGCCTATCAGCGAGCCCTCGCAGCGGAGAAGCAGCAAAGAAGGCGAGTCACCACCAGCCATGAGCAGCAGCAGCCCAACCGAACTTCTAGACCTTCAGAGGTGCGCCCTCAGCAAGTGCCGTTCCAGGGCGGACCTAAGACGGGCGTGAAGTGTTTTAGGTGTGGAGAGGAGGGACACATCGCCTCCAGCTGTGGGAGAACCACCAGCAAAGGTGGCAAGAACCTCCTGATTGAGGATAATCTTGGGAGCGAGGACGAGGTTGATGGCGAACCCGTGTTTGATGAATATGAGGACGAAGATGGGATGTTGTATGGGGATGGACCAGAAACTCTACTCATCCGCAAGAGTCTTCTAACATCTAAAGGTAGGTCAGGAGATGAGTGGTTGAGACAACATAATTTTTGTACCACTTGCACGGTCGCGGATAAGGTGTGCAAGATGATCATCGATAGTGGCAGTTCTGAGAACGTGGTGTCCGAAGAGGTAGTCCAGAAGTTGCAGCTGAAGACCGATTCTCATCCCAAACCATACAAATCATCTTGGCTGAGCAAGGAGACAGAATTAAAGGTGCACAAGAGGTGCTTCGTGTCCTTTTCCATCTGCAAGAAGTACTTTGACATTGCTTGGCATGATGTGGTGGCTATGGATGCTTGTCACCTACTGCTGGGACAACCTTGGCAGTATGATCGAAGCATCGTTCACGATGGACGAATGAACACCTATTCACTCAGCATAAAAGGAAAGAAGATTGTCTTGGCACCCCACCAAGACGAAACTCCCTCAAATCTGGCAACCCCTCCCAACAACTTCCTGGCCCTATCCAATTTTCTGGCAGAAATGAAGCACGAAGAAGTGATCTTTGCATGGCTGCCCCGGGATGAAGGCAAGGTTGGCTCAAACTCAGACATACCTAAGGAGGTCCAGCAACTTCTGCAAGAACTCTCCAACCTGATTTCCAAAGAGCTCACCCATGGCTTACCACCTCTGAGACATACCCAACACCTAATTGATCTTATCCTAGAGTCGCCATCCCCAAAACCACGCCCAGAAATGCCCTCGCCTTCGCCGGCTTCCGCCAGACCCAAGATACGGCCGCCGCCATCGCCGGACGACGAGATATCTGCATCTTTGTTTCCTACGAGAGAATACAACAAGCTCAAGGAGTGTAAGCATCTGAGGCCGTACTTCAGCAACGAAGTGGAAGTTGAGGCAAACTCGAGGACGAGTTCTTTCCAACCCGGGGTGACTGATGCAGGAGCCATTGGATCCTTGATATTAGGCCCGTTGGATCATGCCCAAATTAATTCATTCCCAAAGACCAACTCCATCCGAAATTTGGATGCCAAGTCAGCAAGGGGCAATACCAAGTCAGCAAGGAAGCTTCCTTGCAACCGACTACCCAAATCAGCAAAGAAGTTTCCTTGCACTAACCGAATATGCATGATATGGAAGTTTCCTTGCACCAATTTGGCTTATGGAAACTTGCTAATTAGGCTTATGGAAGGATTTGGTTTATGGAAACTTGCTCCCATCCGAATAGCCAACACAACAAGGAAGTTTCCTTCCATCCAACCTACCAATGCAGCAAGAAATCTCCCCTCCCCAATCCGCATGATATTTTATTGCATTATTAATATTTCCAATTAGGTTTATGGAAGCTTTTGATTATAGAATAGTTGCTATTAAGACCAAAATTCAGTAGTTACTTATTTCCTTTGTTGTTAATTGATTAATTTAGATGTAAATCATAGGAGTTGCCTTGTTGGTTAACTTCCTAATTCCTATACCGATTTAAAGCTATAAAGACCTGGCTTGTAGGTCAAGAAGAGAACCAATTTTCGTTTGAATTAATATACAAAAAAAATCAGAGATAGTTCTATCTCAACTTGGTGTTTTTCTCTTCAATTTCTTTGTAGTCTTGGTGACATACGCTTGTAGAGTCCATCACAACTCTACCCGGCGTCAATTTGTCTTTGAGTATATGATAGATAGGAAGTGCTGAAGAGTCTCAAAACCAACAAATGAGGTCCTATTTACAAGCTGTCAAGCTCTACTAGCCGTTTGGGAGTTGGTGGGGGAAATGGACTAATGAGGAGTAAGATGGTACTTACGCTCGGGTTGATATTAGACCAAGTTTGGTTGACCGTTTAAGTAATGGTAGTCCGAGACACAAGGGTTTGATTGGTCTGAACTAAGCATACGGTTGACCGAATAGGGTTTAGATCACCATTCACAAACTTCCAGTAACTATTATCAATTTAGCCCTAATTAAGTTTGGATAACCGAATTCTATTCGGTTCACCATTCCAAGGTGGACAGAAGGATTGGTTGGGCTCTGATCTACTCAAGTTCGTTTGACCGTGTATACTATGGTAGACTGAAGTTAGCATGGTTTTTGCGCTGAAAGTTAAGGCTCAAATAGTCGTTGGGTACAACGGTCAAGTGCCACGTGTAAATAGTCATTGGGCGTCTAAGGCCAATAAGGACTCGGTTGACCGATAAGTATTTAGTCGTCCGAATTAGGATAACTCAATTGGGCTCTAAGGGCTTAATTCAAATGCGACCGTTGGAGCAAAGTCCAAAATCGGTGCAGGGCTACTCGGTTGACCAAAGTTGGTTCGGTCTTCCGAGAGGGCAATTCCAAAGAACAACCTAATGTTTGCTGGTGGGAAGTATTCGGATAACCGATAGGTGTTCGGTGGACCAAACAAAAATGGTTTCAGTGGACCATGAGGGGTTCAGTTTACCGAATCGTGACAGGACAGAATCCTAGTGCTCAATTATACATTAAACCTTATGGACTCAATAAATACAAGATTACATGTCTTGGTCCAAACTTTTGATTACAAGTCTTGAGTCTTGATGCCTTTGTCCCAATGCTCCTTTCCTTGATTATCTTGATTATCCTATTAAGATAATTGCAAGTATACAAGTATGTATGAAATGCATGTAATCGTGTTTGCTCACTTTGATTGATTAGGTTGATTGATTAAGATGAGTTTGATTAATCATAAAAATAAATATAGATTAATGCCAAAAGGTGAACATATGGAACAAACTCTTCCTTTAAAGGGCAAACTTGTAGTTCAAAGGACACTTTCGAGAGACTTTAAAGGTTCTGTTTCTTAATACCACGTCAGAATTTTGGTTAAAGCCAATGTGATATATCCTTTTTATTTGGACGGACAAAATTATTCGAATTGTTTTTCGTGTTTATATATGTTATTTTATATTAAATTTCCATACAATTTTGATAACGAGTTTTTAAGATTGGTAAATTTTGATAACGAGTTTTTATTGCATTTCATATGTTTTGTGGCACAATTTATATGTTACTAAATGAGTTTGTTTACTTTATAGTCGTTCAAAGTATCCCTTGAACCATTTCCTCAGGAAAAGATAGACACTACGCTAGAGGAGTGGTCTTCTTTTGTCACCAGCCATAAACATGAAGTAAAGATCAATTTTATGGATTCTCATATGCAATAAGCACCTAGTGTGGCCACTAAAGCATCAATCAATTCTAAGCAAAACCTTATTTCATTCAAGCAACATAAACCAAATCAAGCATCCATTCATTTGAAGTCAATCTATCATCAAATAAAACCCATCACAAGCAACATAAACCAAATCAAGCATCCATTCATTTCAAGTCAATTCTATCATCAAATAAAACCCATCACAAGCAACATGTCAAAAATAGATCTAGCATGAAACAAGTACGTAGTGTGACCATTATCTCATCTTAAACAAAATTAACCTGCTACAAGTTTTAGATCTAACATTAAGCACATGGAAATGACACAAAATTAGGAACCCATCATACACTTCACCAACAACTACATTGCCTCAACCCCAAATGGGGTGGATCGACTCACTAATAATAAAAACAAGCATGGAAAGCAAGAGATTAAGACTAAACATGACATAAAACTCTAACTAGAAAACTAACCAATAAAATCAAAAACTAATTGAATAGAAAGAAAGTTAATGACAAGAGGAACATGAATCCAACATTATATTGAAGAAATGTGAGAATACAATCTTCATCCACCTTCCTCTACTTGTAGTAAAATTGTGTAAAAACAAACCTACTCTAATGGTAGATGTGGAGAAGTAGAGGAAAGCAAGAAGAAACCATGTAATTTTTAGTAGAAAGTGTGGTGTAGATGATTCTGGGAGCGATCTAACAGCTGAAATTGATTTCTTTAAGTTTTGCTACATGTCTTTCAACTGATCCGAGTCATGGGACAAATGTGAGCGTCATCTGCCCAACTTGATCCACTAGTGGCTTAAGTTATGCATTTTTCACGTAGGGTACACTCTTGGTCCGATGGTTCGATCCCGTTTATTTTTAAATGCCCAAATACTCCTCAAGATCATGGATTTGAAGGATTTTGGAATTTTGTACCCAAAATGTTTTTCGTGCGTTCAGGTCCCTCTGGTTTTCATATGGGTCCTTCTTGAGTTGCAGATTAGTCCTTTTGCATGACAAACACATTCACTTTGCTTTATTTGAGTCATTTCTTCTTACATTTTAGTCATTTTCTCTTCATTTCTCTTCTTTATTACCTTACACCTAAAACACTACAAACAAAACACTTCAGTAACACACAATTGGGGTAAAGTACACTACTACAAAATTGGCTTTTACCGATATAGCTCTCTTGCCCCGTTGTGGTGGTGCAACATGTCTACTGACTCCGCCTCTCCCGGCAACTGGTGGTCCTAGTCTCCCACTTGGCTCGCCTTGCCAGTTAGGGCTCCCACGGATATAGTGTCTCTGCAGACCGCATCCCAAGTAAGCCTTTGAATGGAAAAGGCAGTCCTAACCCGGGTGAACTCTACAACAAGTCTTGCACGCCTCTGGTCGGTGTGTACCACCTCCTTCAATTTGGGTCCTCCTGCCCGGATTCCTTGTGAAACGGCCAACTACACGTCCCCCAATATTCCCCTGTGGCCTCCGGGGCTTCTGGTAGTTCTCTTGATACTCATTGTCCAAGATAGTTGCGCACTTCACGACATCCACCAGGGTCTACGATATGCTAGGGAGTACATGGGTCCTAAGCTATTTACGAAGTCCCTCCACGAACTACATCACTCTTTGCTCTTGGGTGACATAAATATCTGGGCAGTAGCATTCCCAGGTGTTGAACTTGTTGATGTAGCTCTCCAGTGTCAGATCCTTCTGCTCCAAGGACATGAATTTCTCTCGCTTTGCATCCCTAACGTGTCGTGGAAACTATTTCTGATTGAACTCCTCCAGAAACTCCTCCCAGCTCACGTCCTCCCGGCCGCTGAATACCATTGTGGACGTGGCTCTCCACCAGTTGGACGCTGAACCGCCCAACACATAGGTGGCCTGTAACGCCCCCAATCTTAAGGGTATACGCGTTGGGGAGTCCAAGCAAATGTCGCGATCAGAGTCTCTGTGACGACCGAGAGAGTTACAATAAAAACGAGACATACCCGAATAAAAGCATACATGGATAAACAATACAAAACATAAAGTCGAAAAAGGGAAATTATCCATATATAGATATAAACTCAGAATTCAATACATCGAAGGTTTAACTCAAGAAAAAAAACATAAAATGCGAAAGCAAAAGATAAACTGAAGGAAACTAGTCGACGTGTCCCTCGTGTACATAATCCTCTTAAACATCTCCAGTTTGACCCCTGTGGAAAACATAAGTACCTAAGGAAAAACAACAACAATATATGCATGAGTTTTCAGCAAGAAACCCCCGTAGGCCCCCGGTCGAAAAACAATAAAGAGAGTAATGTGTGACATCTTAAATGCGACACATGCAACTATAAAAGGAAACTCTACAAAGCCATGCCTCTCGGGCCTTGACCGGCAAGATTCCTCTACGTAGGAACTTGTTTGATATGTTTTAATTAACCGCAAGCGCACGACCACGTTGAAGCAGTGACAAATACATGTCGATCAACAAGACGGTGTGTAGACTCTGGTTTGTTCGGCGGCAAGTGGGAAAAGAGAGGAAGAAGTTGTTATTACACTAAACTAGACTAACTACACTAAACGAGTAAGCATCAAACAAGGAAAAAGAAAGCGAGGGAAATTGAAGGTTGGAAATTAGAAATGGAAAACCCCTAAGGGGTGGAGTGTGTGCACACATGTAAAAAGATGGTGAAGAATGCATTCTATAGGCACAAATGTAGGTAGTGTTTTCATGCATAGGAAGTGTCTAAAGGTTATGGCAAAACCTATCAATCCATTCACTAACCTAGTTGATTAACATTGATATACACAAGCTGGTTATTTCAGAACCTAAACAAAGCATGGGAGGTGTTTAAGATGTGTGGCAAAACCCATCAAGTTTAGTATTCTACTCTAACAAGCAAACATACATTCACGTTTATCAACTCAATCAAAATATAAAGCATTCATATCCATTTTTTATTGCATGTATGAACATCATCTTCACCCCCAAAGGGAGATGAATCTACTCACTACACATTACTCTAACAATTAAACTAAAGAAGAAAAGAAACATTCTAACTACTTTAGCCTACAATCAAAGAAATAAAACTAAGCTAAGCATGCATAAAGAAACAACATAAGAACAAAACAATGGAAAAATTATTTTATTAGTTGACTCACATTGAAGGTAACATTCTTCTCCACCTTGAGATTTTGCTCCAAGGCTTACTCCAAGTAGAGAGAATGCCACCAAGCAATGAGTGAATACAATAGAAGGTGAAGAGTTCTATTTATAGCCATAGAAAAAGGTAATCCGGGACAATCCCCTGGTATGGGACTAAAAAATACTAGAAATAGACTAAATACACACTAATACACGCTCCACAAAAATCTTAGCGGATCCGGACAAAAGTGACCCCATTTAGCATTCTTGGACCGCAAATTAGTGGTCCACAGTGTTCGGATCGCTCTGGATTTTCTTGTGGGCTTTCTAGAAGGCTTTGTTTGTCTTTGATGCATCTACTTTGCTTGTTGGAGCTCCGACCCGAATAGAATTGCCAAAATACTCCCCATGATGGTGTGAAGTATTCTTCTTTTCTCATTGGTCTTTCGATCTTACGTTCAGGTCCTTCGATCATGCATCTAGTCCTTGAGTCTCTCAACTCAGTTCTTTTTCATGCTTTTAGTTCCTTTTATGCCTCTTCTCTTCAAACCTATTTATTTCTGAAATTCAAACGTAAAACTCGTCATGTAGCATTGTTTAGGTGAAAGATAATGGATATAAGATACAAATATAAGTATGAAATGACGTCAATCAAATACCCCCATACCTAACGTTTGCTAGTCCCGAGCAAAACAAAGAAAGAGAAAAGCATACGAAAAACAATAAATCCTAACTCACTTTCGTAGGAATCACGGTTGCACTTAGCATGTGCAACAAGCCGTTAAACCTCCTTGTCTCCAAGGAGGAGTGTTGTCTCCTGAGGGTTTTCAGCGGATACACCCACAAAATCTGAACAAGGATGCATTACTCAATCTAGCTACATGACTCCTTGGCTCGTTTTTGTCGGTCATTGGACGCGGTAATCCTACGTGCCAACTCTATATATGTCATCAGTCCACACACCTAGCCTAATGAATCATTCGTGAACGTTAATTAAGGACTTATGTGAAAGATATGGGCAACCTTAACTTCTGAAAGTGATACATTGTGTAAAGTCAATTAAGGTTCTTATTTGACTCTTTTTTTCGTTTTTTCTTCGTTTTTTTCTTCGTTTTTTTTTCTTTTTCTTTGGAGCATTATATCGGATGGTGTTTGATTCTCCCGGGGTCAGGTTTCGTGCATTATTCCCTATAAGGACTTACACTATCGCGTACACCTTCCCCCAATCTCCACATAGGGCGATCCCTACCACCCGTGTAACGAGAGTTCGGTCGGTGCATCCGAAGTCAGATGACTCGAGAGCACCAGGCACAAAGTCCCCTCAGACCTACTTTCCCGAGTGATAGGAGTCGTACGAGAATAGAGAACACCACTTATTCACTTATCTACATGGGAACCAAAACCCCTACACTTACAATTTCACAAAAAGAGTTTAAGGGCCCTTGACTACGACAAACTTCCTTATACTAACACACACGAATTATTGACTCACTATGTTCAGGGTGGACTTCTTTAAATGTTTGAGTACTGAAACCCTATCATTACACACCCCCCGAGGGAAAACCGGGGTGCATCCTAACGACTCGATAAGACCTAAAGGCAGTAAACTAGATATCCTAATGCATCAAGTTCAAGACAATTTTGGGAGCTTTCTTTTTACTTTGCCTCTCAACAGTTTTGCACATGCTAAACACACACAAAATTCACAAAACATTTTCTGTCGCAAACACAAAGATTTTTTGAAAGAAATGTGAAAATTTTAAAGCACTAAGCAAGCAAAAGAAGACAAGTCACCCAGGATCATGACAGGCAGATATATCAATATTAAATGCAGCACACTAACATGACTCTAACAATACACACAAAAGAAAATAAAATCAAAGGAAAAAAGACTCGACTATGTACACACATAAAACACCCCCACCTATTTCATGTATTGTCCTCAATGAAGTGAGAATGATACTACATGGATTTATGCATGAAAAAGGGAAGATCTCACCAACATGAAGCGCAACAGGAAGTTCATGGTTATAGTGATGGACACAAACCCGAATTCCCTCAAAACATGTGAGATACAAACGAAGGGAGACAAATACGTGAAAAAATGAGGCCCAAGTACACAAGGGTTGGGGCCCACAATAATTAATGCTTGCTCATGGAGACTTTTATTGTACTTTTTTTTGAATATAACTATTTACAAAAATAAGTTCCCATCTTCATTTGTCAAAGGACATCAAATGGGAATCTCAAAAGTGGGTCAATGCACTTGGAAAGGGAACATGACACCACGCGGGGCCAGAATACTCAGGTTTGGGCCCCGTCACAAAGAGCACATGATGAAAGAAGAGGTTCATGAATTGAACGCAAATGCGTCTCATTCAATTGATCAAAGTGAAAGAACTTGAACCTCTCAAGAGTTTGGGAATAATTGCACAATGGAAAAAGAGTTTCTACCATTGCGGTACTGAAGTTATGATCGTCAATCCAAACTCTCCAACCAATAGGCTGGTGGGTCGGAACGAGGTCAAGAACCTTGTTATGCATGTCCGACTCACCAGGCGAACAGAAAGTGGGTCTCTCACCTAAGGTATCTTCCAAGGAAATCCTAATACCCTCATTAGCAATGTAGTTGTTTGATGTTCCATCATTTCCAAGATAATCAGGAACAATAGTGAGAGACAAACTCTCATCAGGTCGTTTGAAATTAAGGGTACTAGGGAGCTCTTGCTCCACCAGAGGTGAGTCCTTAAGAGGCACAACATGAAGATCACGTGGCTCAGGGGCCATGGGACAAAAAGATGCGGCACAATCCTGTGCTGACTCATAATGAAGTTGGTCTATGTTATTCTCAATTTGGATCGAATACCCCACAATGTGATCGTGATTGAAACCCCAAGTCCCTCAGACTGACTAGGAGTTTGACTCTGAAAGATTGTGCTTTGAATTTGTGAATGTGGTGGAGGTTCGATATCAAAAGATGAATCCTCATGTTGACAAGAAATGTTACCCTCCACATGTTTACTTAATTGTTGTGTAATTTGACTCACATACATTTCTATAGTTCGTAGGGAATCGTGATTGGACTTCAACACATTTTGAGTGGTTTCCATGAATGTTTGGAGGGCTTTTGGAGGGCTTGTTCTAAAGAATCAAGTTTGGGGTCAACTGTAAGGTTCATGTCAGAATTTTGGAAATGGATGTGTTGGGCGGAGATGGGTTGAGAATGAGTCCAATGATTGGTCGTGGGGTGTTGGTAGAATTCAGGATATTCAGAAGGAGGATACTGGGGTGGGAATGATGTATAAGAATTTGAATAAGAATTGTCTCCCCACAAATCTATCCCTCTCGGGTTGTACGCAGATGCGTAATGATCATATTGAGCATTTTGGGAAAATGTATGTTCATACTCAGGCTCTGGGGGAACATAAGAATATTCCCCGATAACATGACCACTCAACTCACACTAGTCACACGGTACGGCTACTGGAGCCACCGGTGCACTCATGTCATATACCACATGCATGAAAGGGGACAAAGGTTCTTGCAACGTCTTCGTTGGAGAACCAACATACGATCCGACGTAACTAGATGGTGGTCTAGCAGTCGGTGCCTCGCTCATATTACCCCAATATGAAGATTGCTCAGTCAAACAATGAAGATTGTCCCAACCATACATGGTGTTTGTCTGAGGAACCCCAAGATGCATGGGTCTGGAGTACCAGGGAGAATTGTCCTGGTCCCAACAATGATATGGATGGTCGCCCATGTAACCATCCATCTCGACAAAGAACTCTCAAGTCGATCATTCTCACAACCACGAGGCCAAGCTCGCAAAAAGTGCTCGACTCGGCCCTAAAACGCTAACAAAGAGTGTAAAGGGGAGGAGACTAGAACGTAGAAGTAGGTGAGAAGAAGATGACTCAGAGGAGAAAGGAAGAATCCCTAGAGCTAGCGTGGGTAATGGGAGAAGGTAGAAGCCTAATCTAGCAAGCACGACTCAAACAACTTAAGGCTATGGGTCCTTAGGCTAGACGACACCTAACTTCGAGGTCACTAGTCTTGACACGCCTTACCTCCCTACAACGAAGACCACAATGCCCAGCAAGTGATACCAAATCCGGAGATCCAGTACCTCCTACTATCGACAATGCAGGCGACGTCGATCAGGTCATGACGGTCTCAACTAGATCACTCTCCTAGTGCGTCCGAATTCCTTAGGGAAAATGTCTACTTGCTTTTAGATTAAGGCTTTACTTCAGTGTGCTTTTTGGGGATAAGGGAGGGGTGATGAAATCCCCCACCTTAACTTTGAAGACTATAGGTGATGCCCCTTAAAGATATTTTGAAATCTTAGGCTAGCAAACAACTGACCAAACAAGCACTCACCTCACTCTTGTCCCGATGCACCTTACTAACTAATGCATGCTTTAACCATGCATGAATTAGAGAATGGGTGCACGTACCTCACGCCAGCAATCGACAACAAGAATTTAAAGAAAAGAAAAGACAAATGCGTGCAAGGTCTACAAATGATGCATGACCTAGATGGCAAGAAGAATAAACTTTTGCTTTGAGTTTTATGTTCCAAGTTGTCTTAAAAGGGGAATTGATTAATCTGGTAGCTAACTACAGGTTGAAACATCACAAATTGAACTCCCAGACTACTAGACTGAAACAACAAACCACCAGAACAACAAGGGGAGCAAAAGAAGCTCACCAAGCCGCTGATTAGAGGTCCAAAAGGCCATGCTACGTGACGGGTTTTATCTTTGAATTTCAGAAATAAATAGGTTTGAAGAGAAGAGGCATAAAAGGACCTAAAAGCATGAAAAAGGACTGAGTTGAGAGACTCAAGGACTAAGATGCAAGATCGAAGGACCTGAATGTAAGATCGAAGGACCAACGAGCAAACAAGAATACTTCACAGCATCATGGGGAGTATTTTGGGTATTCTATTTGGGTCGGAGCTCCAACAAGCAAATTAGATGCATCAAAGACAAACAAAGCCTTCCAGAAAAGCCCACAAGAAAATCCAGAGTGATCCGAACACTGTAGACCGCGAATTAGCGGTCAAAGACCGCTAATTGGCGGTCACTTTTTGTCCGGATCTGCTAAGATTTTTGTGGAGCGTGTATTAGTGTGTATTTAATCTATTTCTGGTATTTTTTTAGTCCCATACCGGGGGATTGTCCCAGATTACCTTTTTCTATGGCTATAAATAGAACTCTTCACCTTCTATTGTATTCACTCATTGCTTGGTGGCATTCTCTCTACTTGGAGTAAGCCTTGGAGCAAAATCTCAAGGTGGAGAAGAATGCTACCTTCAATGTGAGTCATCTAATAAAATAATTTTTCCATTGTTTTGTTCTTATGTTGTTCTTTATGCATGCTTAGATTAGTTTTATTTCATTGATTGTAGGCTAAAGTAGTTAGAATGTTTCTTTTCTTCTTTAGTTTAATTGTTAGAGTAATGTGTAATGAGTAGATCCATCCTCCTTTGGGGGTGGAGATGATGTTCATACATGCATTAAAGAATGGATATGAATGCTTTATATTTTGATTGAGTTGATAAATGTGAATGTATGCTTGCTTGTTAGAGTAGAATACTACACTTGATGGGTTTTGCCACACATCTTAGACACCTCCCATTCTTGTTAAGGTTCTGAAATAATCAGTTTGTGTATATGAATGTTAATCAACTAGGTTAGTGAATGGATTGATAGGTTTTGCCATAACCTTTAGACACTTCCAATGCATGAAAACACTACCTACATTTGTGCCTATAGAATGCATTCTTCACCATCTTTTTACATGTGTGCACACACTCCACCCCTTAGGGGTTTTCCATTTCTGATTTCCAGCTTTCAATTTCCCTCGCTTTCGTTTTCCTTGTTTGATGCTTACTCGTTTAGTGTAGTTAGTCTAGTTTAGTGTAATAACAACTTCTTCCCCTCTTTTCCCACTTGCCTTAGAACAAACTAGAGTATACACACCTCCTTGTGGATCGATCCGTATTTGCCACCACTTCGACGCGGCCGTGCACTTGCGGTTAATTAAAACATATCAAACAAGTTTTTGGCATCGTTGCTGGGGAGGTGCGCTGTCCAGAGTCTGGATTGGACGATTCGAGTGGTTTTAATCTTTTGTTTTTAGTTTATTTTGGTTTCGGGGACATTGCAGCATCAAGGGGACAGACCGGGAGAAATTGTGAGCAGAGAACATTTGTTTAGGTGAACGATAATGGATATAAGATACAAATATAAGCATAAAATGACGTCAATTAGAACTCGACCAACAACCATGCTGGTCTAATCCCCAAGCGGGTCTCCTAAAAGTGTAACCCACCACTTGACATTAAGCGTTCATCGAGATTGACACCGAAACTCGCGCCAAAGTCCTACATGATACCATCGCAAGTTGGGTATGCCCGTCCTATAGCAAATGACAGTGCACACGTCCAGGTCTTATCTTATGCCTGGCCTCTCTACATAGAGGTCTTTCCATTAGGTCCATTGGTAGACAAACAATAGTTCCAGATTAATTAAATTTTAGAAATGAACATGCAAGGCATCTATTGCACACATACATATAGAGACACATGTAATACAATAATGTAAAGACCACCATAAAGCCATGCACATCATAACATTCACAATAAGGTCACATGCATGCATATATACATGGAAATAATATCATGATCATAACATGCATATATATATGGCAATTATACAAGGCATAATGTCAATACAATGACTAGCTACGATCATGCAAATTTTGTCACAAGGTAATGAAATACATAGCAATAATATATGTGCATGCACCCAAGATTCTGATATTTCATAAACCAATATAAATAGGTGGCAAATTATCAACCAACAACTAATGATAGACATACAATATAGGTAGTAGCGAAAATTAACAAACATCCAAGCAACTAACTACAACTCACGTAATTCGGGTTAGTGCTTGATCAACCAAACATGCGTGCTTCCCTTGGACAAACCCAACGAGCCACATGCCTACCAGTCTCAGCTCCTCAACCAGACCAGGAGAGCGTGGCCATGAGTGAGGCAGTCAAAACAGCCACACCGCATGAAAGGTGCGCGCGCAATGCTTGACCAAGCACGCTGGTTAGCACACGTGCCTACCCTACGCACCAAGGCTGGAAGACCCTACCCTGCCCAGCTAACCAGACCAAACCCAGCCAGACCTCATTGAAGCTCCGGCACCACCAGGCTGGCCCCAACAGCCACCCACCAACCGCACGTGCACCCTAGCACGTGCCCGGTTTGGCACGTGGCATCGTGATACAACTTAACTGCCCCAACGGTGTTGGCCGGCTCTTCTTGCAACAGCCCCACTCTTTAACCAACATTTCAACCCAAGGCATACTTGAGAAGAAACACAAAGTGCTCTAGAAATGCCAGAAAACTAGCTGCCCGCCTCCTTTCCTTTTTGCAGCCTCACTGGAGAAGTGGTTGGAAGTTGCTTGGTCACCGGAGATGGGATGCGAGGTGTCAAGGGAAATTGGTGCGTGAGGAGGGAAGGAGGAAGTGTGCAAATACGGCAAGGGTTGCCCATCTAAACCCCACATGCTCCAACTTTCCGAAATGCACACAAATTATGCGCACCAATATCTCCCTTGATTCTTCCTTCCTTTTTCCATATTAAGTCAGATATTCATTTGCTGACATGGCACCACCTCACATGCTCACTCGTCAAGCCTCACACACCAGCCCACGTGGCATGTGGAAATTAAATCCAAGGCCTTACATGCCCAATGCAAAACCGATCGAGCCAAGTTTCACACGCGTTCGCTCGGCGTGCCACACCCACTTGACCAAAAAGGAAACTTTCGCCAAAGAGGGATTTTGCCCGAGAGAAACTGCTCTCGAAAAGAAAACTTTCCCAAAATGGAAACTTTGATCGTTTTATTTAAACCGCAAGTGCACGACCGCGTTGAAGCGGTGGAAAATACGGGTCGTCCACTGGGAAGTGTGTCGACGCTTGGTTTGTACGAAGGCAAGTGGTAAAAAATGGAGAGAAAGGTTGGTTACACTAAACTACACTAAGATGCAAAAAAGGAAATGAAGATAAGCAATAAAACTAAACCCCATAGGGGGTAGAGAAATAATGTGAATATGTAGATGTGTGTGTGTGTTCAATTAAGCTCCTCACAACATGTAGTGCATGAAATCATAAAACTACATCCAACTTTGCCTCCACATGAATTAAGATAAGACTACATCATTAAAACAGACAAGACAATAATTGGAATGAAGCTAAATGAACTCAAGTATAAAGACTAGACCCTACTATGCCTCCACATGAATTAAGATAAGACTACATCATTAAAACATACAAGACATTAGCTAAGGTAAAGGCAACAACAACACATACACTACAAATTGTGTTTCCAATATTAACTTCATCCATATCCTAACCTTATCATTCCCCATAAAATAGGTCCACTAATCAAAGCATAAACTAAGCTTCATTCAAGAGCATTAGCATATCAAAGATAAGAGTGAAAACCCATTAGATGGTTATGGAAATCATATAAAGCTCAAGGGATAAAGATAACACACACTTAATACACTACATGATTATATCACATATTTCTCCACCCCCAAATGGGGATGAAACTACTCACTACTCATTACACTAACTATATTAACAAAAGAAAGCATAATACTGAAATGAAAGTTAACTAAGAAAGCAAGAAGTATTAAAGAAGCTTAAAAGGAAAGGAAAGACTAAACAAACATGCACAAATTAAAAGACAAGATTAAAAGAAACTAGAAGAATTATTTTATTAACAAATGACTTACATTGAAGGTAGCATTCTTCTCCACCTTGAATTTTTGCTTCAAGGCTCACTCCTTAGTAGAGAGAATGCCACCAAGCAATGGGTAATTAGAATGGAAGGTGAAGAGTTCTATTTATAAGCATGGAAAAAGCTAATCGGGGACAATCCCCTGATGTGGGACTAAACCAATACCAAAAATAGCCTAAACGAACATTAATACAAGTCCAGGAGAAATTTGGGCGGATCCTGAGTAATAGGGACCGCCAATTGGCGGTCCAAAAACTTTGGATCGCGTTGGAATTTGTTGTGGGCTTTTCTTCCTGGTATTGTTGGTCTTTGATGCGGTTACTTGACTTGTTGGAGCTCCGACCCGAATCGAATTGGTAAAATACTCCCCATGATGGTGTGGAGTATTCTGATTTGCTCTTAGGTCCTTCTGTCTTACATTCAGGTCCTTCTCCCTTGCATCTTAGTCCCCAGATCTCACAATTCAGTCATTTTTCCCAGCTTTTGGGTCCTTTTATGCTTCATCTCTTCAAACCTATTTATTCCTGAAAACTAAACATAAAACTCGTAACATAGCATTGTTTAGGTGAAACATAATGGATATAAGATACAAATATAAACATGAAATGATGCCAATCAAATACCCCCACACCTAACTTTTGCTAGTCTCGAGCAGAACAAAGAAAGGAAAAAGCATACGAAAACAAGAAACCCTAACTCACTTTCGTAGGAATCACGGTTGCACTTAGCACGTGCAACAAGCCGTTAAACCTATTTGTTGCCAAGGAGGTGGAGTGTTGTCTCCCGAGGGTTTTCAGCGGATATACCCACAAAATCCGAACAAGATGAATTATTCAATCTAGACACTCGCCTCGTTGGAAATAATTTGTCGATCATTGGACACGGTAATCCTACGAGCCGACTCTATATAGGTAATCAGTCCACACCTAGCTTAATGATTCATTCGTGCTAGTTAAATAAGGAATTAAGTGAAAGACATGGACAACCTCAACATCCTCAAGTGATACAAAGTGTAAGGTCCATTAAGGTTCTTATTTGCATTACCATTTTTTTTTCTTTTCTCATTTTTTTTTCTTTTTCTTTTTATTAGTTGGAGCTTCATTCTCCCAGGGTCAGGTTTCGTGCATCATTGCCCATGAGGACTTACACTATCACGTACATCGTTCCCCGAATCTCCACACAGGGCAATCCCTACCACCCGTGTAACGGGAGTTCGGTCGGCGTATCCCAAGTCAGATGACTCGAAAGCACCAGCCACAAAGTCCCCTCAGACCTACTTTCCCGAGTGATAGGAGCCGTGCGAGAAGAGAGAACATCTACTCACTTATTTCTTATCTACATATGAACCAAAACCCCTACACTAATGTCTCACAACAAGATTTAGAGGGTCCTTGACTACAACAAACTTCGTTAAGTTAACAGACACGAATTATTGACTCACTAGGTTCAGGGTGGACTTCTTTAAATGTTTGAGCACTAAAACCCTATGATTACTCACCCCCAAAGGAAAACTAGGGTGCATCCTAACGACTCGATAAATCCTAAAGCCACTGTACTAGATATCCTAATGCATCAAGTTCAAGAAAATTTTGGGAGATTTCTTTTTACTTTGCCTCTCAACGGTTTTTCACATGCTAAACACACGCAAAACCCACAAAACATTTTCTTTCGCAAACACATGAAGATTTTGAAAGAAATGTGGAAATTTTAAAGCACTAGGCAATCAAAAGAAGACAAGTCACCCAAGGATCATGACAAGCAGATATATCGATATTAAATGCAGCACACTAACATGACCCTAAAAATGCAAACAAAAGAAAACAAAATCAAAAGAAAAGACTCGACTATGTACACACGTAAAACACCCCCCACACCTACTTCATGCATTGTCCTCAATGAATGTGAGCAAGTTACTACATGGATTTATGCATGAAAAAGGAGAGATCTCACCAACATGAAGTACAAAGGGAAGTTCAAGGTCATGTTGATGGACACAAACCCGAATTCCCTCAAAACCTGTGAGATGCTAAAGAAAGGATACAAATACATGAAAGAAATGGAGCCCAAATACACAAGGGTTGGGGCTCACAACAATCGATGCTCACTGAAGGAGTCTTTTATTATACTTTTTTTTATATAACTATGTACAAACATAAGTTCCTATCTTCATTTGTCAAAAGACATCAAATGGGAACCTCAAGACTGGGTCAATGCACTTGGAAAAGGGAACATGACCCCACGCGGTGCCAGAACGCATGTTTGGGCCCCCTCACAAAGAGCACCAGATGAAATGAGAGGTTCGTGAATTGGACGCAAAGGCATCTCATTCAAAGGATCAAACTGAAAGAGCTTGAACCTCTCAAGAGTTTGGGAAATGAGGGGCAACGGAAGAAGAGTTTCTCCCGTTGCGCTGCTGAAGTTATGATCGTCAATCCAAACTCTCCAACCAACAGGCTGGTGCGTCGGAACGAGGTCAAAAACCTCGTTAGGCATGTCCGACACACCAGGCGAACACAAAGTGAGTCTCATACCCAAGGTATCCTCCAAGGAACTCCTAATACCCTCATGAGCAATGTAGTTGTTTGATGTTCCATCATTTCCAAGATGATCAGGAACAATAGTTAGAGGCAAACTCTCATCAGGTTGTTTGAAATTGAGGGGACTAGGGAGCTCTTGCTCCACTAGAGGAGAGTCCTTAGGAGGTACAATAATAAGGTCATGTGGCTCAAGGGCCACGGGACAAGAAGATAAGGCACAATCATGTGCCGACTCGTAATGAAGCTGGTCCATGTTATTCTCAATTGGGATCGAATCGTCCACCAAGTGATGGTGAATTGAAACCCCAAGTCCCAAGTCCCTCAGACTAACTAGGAGTTTGACTTTGAAAGATTCTACTTTGAATTTGTGGATGTGGTGGTGGCGGTTCGATATCAAAAGATGAATCCTCATGTTGACAAGAAAAGTTACTTTCCTCACGTTCACGTAATTGCTGCGACATTTGACTCACTTGCAGTGCCATATTTTGTATGGACTGTTGAGTGGTTTCCATGAACATAAGGAAAGTTTGTTTCAAGGAATCAGGTATGCGGTCAACTATGAGGTCCAAGTCAGAGCTTGTGAAATTTTGGGGTTGGGTGTTGATGGGCTGAGAATGAGTCCAATCCCCATGAATTAAGATAAGACTACATCATTAAAACAGACAAGACAATAATTGGAATGAAGCTAAATGAACTCAAGTATAAAGACTAGACCCTACTATGCCTCCACATGAATTAAGATAAGACTACATCATTAAAACATACAAGACATTAGCTAAGGTAAAGGCAACAACAACACATACACTACAAATTGTGTTTCCAATATTAACTTCATCCATATCCTAACCTTATCATTCCCCATAAAATAGGTCCACTAATCAAAGCATAAACTAAGCTTCATTCAAGAGCATTAGCATATCAAAGATAAGAGTGAAAACCCATTAGATGGTTATGGAAATCATATAAAGCTCAAGGGATAAAGATAACACACACTTAATACACTACATGATTATATCACATATTTCTCCACCCCCAAATGGGGATGAAACTACTCACTACTCATTACACTAACTATATTAACAAAAGAAAGCATAATACTGAAATGAAAGTTAACTAAGAAAGCAAGAAGTATTAAAGAAGCTTAAAAGGAAAGGAAAGACTAAACAAACATGCACAAATTAAAAGACAAGATTAAAAGAAACTAGAAGAATTATTTTATTAACAAATGACTTACATTGAAGGTAGCATTCTTCTCCACCTTGAATTTTTGCTTCAAGGCTCACTCCTTAGTAGAGAGAATGCCACCAAGCAATGGGTAATTAGAATGGAAGGTGAAGAGTTCTATTTATAAGCATGGAAAAAGCTAATCGGGGACAATCCCCTGATGTGGGACTAAACCAATACCAAAAATAGCCTAAACGAACATTAATACAAGTCCAGGAGAAATTTGGGCGGATCCTGAGTAATAGGGACCGCCAATTGGCGGTCCAAAAACTTTGGATCGCGTTGGAATTTGTTGTGGGCTTTTCTTCCTGGTATTGTTGGTCTTTGATGCGGTTACTTGACTTGTTGGAGCTCCGACCCGAATCGAATTGGTAAAATACTCCCCATGATGGTGTGGAGTATTCTGATTTGCTCTTAGGTCCTTCTGTCTTACATTCAGGTCCTTCTCCCTTGCATCTTAGTCCCCAGATCTCACAATTCAGTCATTTTTCCCAGCTTTTGGGTCCTTTTATGCTTCATCTCTTCAAACCTATTTATTCCTGAAAACTAAACATAAAACTCGTAACATAGCATTGTTTAGGTGAAAGATAATGGATATAAGATACAAATATAAACATGAAATGATGCCAATCACGTTCGCTCGGCGTGCCACACCCGCTTGACCAAAAAGGAAACTTTCGCCAAAGAGGGATTTTGCCTGAGAGAAACTGCTCTCGAAAAGAAAACTTTCCCAAAATGGAAACTTTCCCGAAACAAGAGAAAACACACAATCACAAGCAAACAACATAACAAACCATCACACAAGTATGAAAGATGAAAATTGACTTTACTAAAGTATCAGGAGAGTGGGTCTTACAACCTACCCCTCTTAAATAAATTTCATCCATGAAATTTTCTATCCCTAACCCTCAATGAGGAGTTTAGGATACAAACTTCTTACATCATCCTCACACTCCCATGTGACCTCACTTGTACTGTGGTGCTGCCAACGAAGCTTCACTATCGGAATGGTCTAGCGCCTCAGCTACCGCTCAACACACTCCAAGATCTCCACTGGTCATTCCTCCAAGGTCATGTCACACTGAATCTCTGGTATCTTGGGCGAAATCACATATGATGGATCACCCACATACTTCCTAAACCTAGAGATGTGGAATACGTTGTGCAGGCCAGTGAATAGTGGCGGTAAAGCCACTCGATATGACACTGCACCAACACGCTCTAGAATCTCGAATGGTCCAACATACCTAGGGCTCGGCTTTCCTTTTCGCCTGAACCTCATAACACCCTTTGCAGGCAAAACCTTTAAGAAAACATGGTCCCTAAACTTGGAGCTGAAGCTCATGATGCCTTCAGTCGGCATAACTCTTCTGCCTATTCTCAGTAGCCACCAATCTTAGCCGAATCAGATCCAATCCGTATACATACAATTGCACAAACTCTGGCCCCAACAACTACATCTGTCCCACATCACTCAAACACAGAGAACGAAAAGGTCGCCATATAGTGCCTCATACGGTGCCATGCTAATTCTCGCGTGATAACTTTTGTTGTAAACAAACTCCACCAACGACAAGTGATCATCCCAACTCCCCAAAAACATCCAACGCACATGCTCTAAGCATATCCTCCAATATCTGAATTGTGCTCTCTGACTGCCCATCTGTCTTAGTGTGAAACATTGTGCTGAACTTTAGCTTTGTCCCCAACGCCTGGTGCAAGCTCTCCCAAAACCTCAAAGTGAAATAGGGATCCCGATCTGAAATGATGGACACGGGAACTCCATAAAGCCTGACTATCTTCGAGATGTAGAGCTTAGTCAAACTCTCCAAAGTTGTAGTCACCCGAGTTACCAAGAAATGAGCTAACTTGGTCAGACGATCCACAATCACCGAAATTGGATTGTGCGAATGACTGGTCCTTGGCAAACCCATGATGAAGGCTATTGTTACGTGCTCCTGCTTCCATTCCAGAAGCTCAATCCTCTGCATCGTTCCTTCTAGATGATGGTGCTCGATCTTGACTTGCTGACAATTAACACACCTTGAGTCAAACTTAGCAATGTCTCACTTCATCCCCTTCCACCAGAAGCTCTGCTGCAGGTCCTTGTACATGTTCGTACTCCTTGGGTGAACTGTGTACCTCGAGCCGTGAGCCTCCTCCAAGATTTTCTACCTAAGTCCATCCGCATTCGGAACCAACAACCGTTCCCGATATCTCAAGCCTCCATCCATTCAGATCTGAAAGTCAGACACCTCTACCCAGGCCGACTGAAGCAACAAACTCGACTCAGCATCCTCACTCTGCTTCTTCACAATCGTCTAGATGATCGTCGGCTCACCTCGTAAGCTAGCCAACCCTACTCGACTGAGCTCATCAACGAAGAGATGCCAATCTGCTAGCTCCTCCAACGACTTCCACTACACTCGGAAGTGTCAATAATTGTGCAACCAAATAAAGAAGCTCGAGGCATGGGAGAAATTTGGGGGCATTTGGACCAATAAGATTCACAATTGGCGGATTTTTTATCCTCCATTGGTGGATGATTTTGGTCTGATTTGCTCCAAGTTCTTCCATGAGCTTAAGTTATGCATTTTGCACGTGGGGTGGACTCCAGGTCTGCTGGTTCGAGCCCGTTTGGTCTTAATTCTCCAAATACTTCTCAATATCATGATAATGAGAGATTTTTGCGCCAAAAATGTTTTCCTTATGCTCAGGTCCCTCCAGGTTTCATCTAGGTCATTATTGCATTGTAGATGGGTCATTGAGCATGACAACGAGGTCCAAGATGCTTCAATAAGGTCATTTCTTCTTGCATTTAGGTCATTTTTTATTCCTTTCTCCTCTTTCTTACCTAAAACCTGAAGAACATCAAACAAACACTCGAGTAGCACAAAATTGGTGTAAAATAAAGCATATATAGCATGAATGCAATGTATGATATGCTACTAATCACACATCCACACCCAAACAAAAGTCTACCACTACCACAATTCCACTCAAGACTCTCATCCCATCTAGACCCAAACCCCTACCTGATCCCCCCACCTCAAACTCTTAGACCCCCACCACCTTCTAACCTCCCCCAACCTCAGATTTGCAACCCTACCCGACTTGCCCAACCTCAAACCCACCAAATCCTAATTTCCACCAGAAACGGCCAACCTTATTACTATTGACTTTCAGGGTTAATCATGTTTGATGATTAGTGAAAACATAATCTTAAATCATGCACAATCAATCAAATTGGTCATGTGTTGCATATATACTTGAATTACGCATATTTGTATCTTTATATATGTCATGGACATCAAGAAGCAATGATTAGAGACTCAAGAAATGTATTCAACCTTCAAGAAGACATATTTTCCATTTATTGAATCTTATGATTAAGTGTAAACTGAGCACATTTGATAAACTAGGTCAATCAAGACCACCAAAAGTCAACACCCATTCAAACTCAATTCGGACAACTATATCCCAGTCTAGTCGTTTGAAAACTTCAAGCGTTTGATTGTCCAAAATTCAGACGACTAAAACAGCCTCCCGTTGTCCAATTTCAAATCTTGTTCAATTGTTCATCAAATTCATTTGATTAAATTGTTTCAAATGCCACCACCAAACATCCTGAAATTATTGTTCTATTTCCATATAGTTATTCCGAGCCTTGGTCGACTGACTTCGATGGGCCAATTAATTTCTAAAGAACAAACACTCTTTCAATCATTTGGCTATTTATTCCAATTTTCTCTTACATTTCGATGATTTATTTCAGACGACCAAACACTTCTTCAGTCATTTGAATCTTGATTTAGAGGAGTTTATACCAAATATAGTCATTAATCTGATAAAAGATTTGAACATTATACAAAGGCTATATCAATGTTTGTCTCATTACACACCTCCATTCGGACGACAAGTGCATTTCCGAAGACTAAACTTCATCATATAAGATGACTAAAATTTCTTCTGATGTATGTCTAGAATTTGGAGTACCTGGACCAGTCTCAATTGTCGGGACCCAATAAAGATTAATCAAACTAATCTTGATCAATCAACATAGTCGATCAAAGTGGGCTAACATGATTACATACATTGCATATATACTTGCAAAACATCTTAATAGGTTGATCAAGATTATCATAGCAGAAGAATTGGGACAAAGATTCAAGATTGTAACAAACATTTTGAGCAAGATTTGTACTTTTCCATTTATTGAATCCATATGATCAAATGTAAACCTGAGCACTAGAATTATATCTTAGGCTTATTCTGAGATCCGAACATCTTATGGATGACTAAAATTATCATATCAGTAGCCAACAGAATCCTCTTTGGAATTGTCCACTCAGGCGACTGATTGCCATTCACTTGACCGAATCATCATGGACCGGTTTTGGATTTTATTCCAACAATCACATTTGTATTTTGTCTTAAAGTTCATTTGCCTTGTTCATTTTCGGACAACCAATCTCCCATCGGTCAACCGTTTATTAATATAGTCGTTTGACTCACAATGGATATTCGATTGAGGAGAAACTTGGATTTGGATGACTGAATTTGTCCTGGCTGACTGAAATCATTTGATCGTCGAATCCCATTTGGTGAATCAAAATTTAATTGGATGAAATTGGGAAAATTTATTAGAAGTTGGTGATCTATTAACCAAACCTTGTTTGGTCATCCAAACCCATCATTTTGACCAGGACAGGACAACTGTGTGTTTTGGACAACCGTTCTTCAAGAGATCGATCAAAATTGTGCTAATTTCTACCCGAGCTTAGTCAAATCATATCTTTCTCGGTCCAAAACTCACCAACTCCCCCAGATGGGTAGTAGAACTTTAAACCTTATAAATAAGAGTTCATTCATATGTTTTAGACAAAAAACACATTTCTATACTCCTATCATTTGTGTCCAAACTTCAAACATCTTCAAGCTCTCATTTCCAACACTTAAAGCCTAATCTCCACTACTTGAGTATGAATTCCAATGTCAAATCCAATTGTTCTCAAGTTTAGAGTGTTTATTTGTGATTCCAATTACATGTCCAAGAATCACAAAAGATGTAAAGCTTCGTGGAAGCTCCCTCTCATGTTGTGAGAGAATCAAGCAAGGTGAGGATTGTTCACAAGGCTCGTGATGGTAAAGGGCTCATGATGATCGAGTAGGGCTTGAAAGAGAGGACTAAGATTGGGTTGGGGTGTCGAATCTCAATAAAAATGTTCAATGTCGAATTTGTGGTTTGCGATTTTCTATCGATTTACTTTTAGTTCCGTATTTAGTTTGTGACCAGATGGTCATCGATCCTAACAATTGGTATTAGACTATTAGGTTGCTAATTTTATCTACTTAATCACATTTTGTAATCATTGTGAGGGACTGTCCACAACTAGACCACCATTGTTTAATGACTGAAATTATATTGGAAGAAAATATGAGAATCTATTTGCAATCCATTGATTTGAAGTATTGGATATTTCTCCTAACCCCATACACACTCTATAATGATGAAGAAATTATGTCCTTAACTAGAGACAAAATTACCGATGCGGAGATGAATTCCTGCATCGTTAATATTGTTCTGGCTTAAATGAGGGAGAATGCAATCGAGTTAGAGGTTGTGATAGTGCATATGGTATATGACATAAACTTGAAATGCATCCTAAGGGTTCTAATAGAATGAAGGAAACTAGGATAAACATGCACATGCATGAATATGAACTTTTTCATATGCAATCCAGTGAGAACATAAGCAAGATGCACACTCGCTTCACCGACATAATTAACTCTCTCAAAGCTCTTGGAAAAACTTTTAGTGAGGGAGATATGGCTTAAAAGATTCTCCTAACACTCACCAACGAATCGGAAGAGAAAACGAGTATTAAGGAAGCACATAATCTCACCAAATTGTCAGTTGAGGAGCTTATGGGTAGTAATGACAAATGAAAGACCGCAAGAGAAGGAAGCCAACAAAAAGAAATCCTTGGTGCTACATGCCATCCCCAACTCCAACAAGAGTTATGGTGATATTGAAGAGGAGTTAACGAGTAAAAAAATTAAGAAGTTTATCAAGAAAGGAAAAGAAAGGAGAAAACAGAAAGAGAAAGAAATGGAAAGAAATGAGAAGAGTAAAAGAAAGCTCTCAAAGCAACTTGGTATGAATCCACATCTTCTTCATCAAATGAAGGCAAAATTGCCACAATGTGCTTCATGACAATAGAAGATGAAGAAAGTGAGGTATCTTCTAGCTGAAATCATGATTATAACACTTATGGTGAACATCAAATTGAATTCTATGAGCTACTTGAAAATTTTGAACAAATTTGCCAAAAGAACAAACTAGCTAAGAAGAAAATCAATGAGCTACAATGTCAAATTGAATCCATCATGAATGAGAAAAATGATTTGCTTACTAATCATGATAATGTTGCATTATAGAACACTCATTGATTGATGAAATTGCAACTTTAAATGCTAAACCTTCGTGTACTGATACACAAGATTGATCCCAAACTACAAGAAAATATTTGGTTCGAATTCATAAAGCCATTTTAGCTAAAGAGAGGAAATTGGAACCAATGCAAAACCGAGGATCAAGAGTTTGGTAAGATTTTTCAAACATCTTAGTCTTATTGAATTGGTCCTAATCTACAGATATTGAATGCTTAATCATATCATATATCATTCTTTTAGTCGTTAGTGATAGGGAGAGTATATAATGTTTTATCATTTAATTAAGGGTGAGACTCATGTAATCCTAACCTTTGCATCTTATGCCTTCAATGTTTGCATTGATTGATGTCAAAAGGAGGAGAACAATAAGAAATTAAGATTAAATTAATTAGATTTTTGCTTCCGTACTGATCAAAAGTTTGGTAATTGGCGATGTACCCATGGTTCTGCGAAAATTGGACGTGTACCTATCAAATAAATCGTAATTAGCCTCATACCTATCTGTTACAGTGGGTCCCACAATCATGTGCCACCGTTTATGTTTTCCTTAGAGAGACGTTATTTTTTATCGGGTTTTGTACTTTCGTACCAATCAAAAGTTTTGAAATTGGCAATGTACCCATGGTTCTGATAAAATTGAGGCCAATTACAAGTTTATGTGATAGGTACACGCACAATTTTCACAGAACCATGTGTACCTCGGCAACTTCCAAACTATTCATTGGTACGGAAGCAATAAACTCATTCAAAAATAATGGCACGTTACAGAAAATGTAAACGGAGGCACACGATTGTGGGACTCACTATAACGGATAGGTATGAGGCAAATTACAATTTATTTGATATGTACACGTCCAATTTTCACAGAACCACAGGTATGTCGCCAATTTCCAAACTTATGATCTGTACAGATACAAAAAACCCTTAAATTAAATGATGCTATGCCTATTGATAGGGGGAGCATTATATACATGTATAATTCATATATATGAAGGGGGAGAATGAAATTTTATATCAAGCATTAAGGTATTTGTTTTCCATCATCAAATGTGGGGAAATTGTTGGCGTTTAGGCCTTAGTACATGTTAAGTTTGATGATAATCAAACTAATCTTAATCAATCAACCTAGTTAATAAAAAGCTACCAAACATGATTACATGCATTGCATATAAACTGGCAAATCATCTTAATAAGTTGATAAAGATTAATAAGAGGAGAAGCATTGAGGCAAAGACTCAAGATTGTAAGAAAGCTTCAGACCAAGACTTGTAATTTTTCATTTATTGAGTCCATTAGATTAAATGTAAACTTGAGCACTAGTATTTTGTCACAACCCATTTCGGACATCCAAACAACTAACGGTTTACCAAAATTATCATACAGTAGCTGATAGAATCCTCTTTGGAATTGTTCACTTTGACGACTGATTGTCATTCGGTTGATCGAATCATCTAGAATAGTTATGGATTTTACTCCAACGGTTACCTTCATATTTTGTCTTAAAACCCATTTTACTTGTTTATTTTCGGACGACCAATCTCTTACCGATGAACTATTTTCTTCTTGGCCTCTAGCGCACAATGACTCTTTCCATGTGTCAAATTAGTCATTAGACTCAAAACGGATTTTTGATTTCCAACTGTTTGTCATAAAATACAAACTATTGATCCAGACGGCAGAATTGGTCCTGGACGACCAAAATCGATAGATCAGAGAACCGAAATTGAAACAACTAGCCAAACCCTATTCAGTGAACTGAAATTTAATTGGTCGAAAGTAGGAAAAGTTCATGGAGGTTGGTGATCTGTTAACCGAAGCCATCATCTTGAGCAAAACCACCTTTGTGTTTCGGACAACCATTTTTGAAACGGTCGACCGAATATGTGCAAATTTCAGCCCGAGCTTAAGTCAAATCATATCATTCTGATCCAAATCTCACAAATTCTTCCAAATGGCTAGTAGACCCTGAAACCTTATAAGTAAGAGTTCATTCATAAGTTTTAGACAAGAAGACACCACTCTATACTCCTATCAGTTGTGTTAAAACTTCAAACATCTTCAAGTTCCCATTTCCATCACTCAAGGCCTACTCTCCACCACTTATTTCAATTCCAATATCATATCCAATTGTGCTCGAGTTTAGAGTGTTTGTTCGTGATTCCAATTACATATCCAAGAATCAAAAAGTTGTAAAGCTTTGTGGAAGCTCCGTCATGCGTTGTGAGAGGAGAAATCGAGCAAATCGATGATTGTTTCCAAGTCTCATGATTGTACTGAAAGGAATGCGTGTTCTAAAAGT
This sequence comes from Triglochin maritima, assembly GCA_963682175.1. NCBI lineage: Eukaryota > Viridiplantae > Streptophyta > Magnoliopsida > Alismatales > Juncaginaceae > Triglochin > Triglochin maritima. Next base: position 33,854,382 of record OY821773.1, on the reverse strand, counting down.
ATTCTTTTATATGTCTTGTATTATGAATTGAATGTATAAACAATTTCTTCCTTGGTTAGTGTATTCTTCATTTAGAAGAGTTAAGGAAGATGCTCTTGGTCCTTAATAATAGAGCTCTAAAAGATAATGATTTATATAAATCAAAAGTAATTCACAATCATGTTTACTAACACTGGACATTAATTACCGAGATAAGGTTGTCATGTTGGTTAAAGGATGTTGTAACTCTACACATATTTAACAACATGAGTCTATAAAAGAGAAAGATTACTTTTATATATTTAATAAACCTAATAAATGAAACATTAAGGAATTGTGTTTGTGTCATTAATATTTTCATTGTGTCTTAGAATCCTAAGATATGGGACCTATATCTTGTCACATGAGAAATGTATAATTTGATTATTATCAAAAGCTATCATTACGTATAGTCATAAAGATATAAGTTGGTTATATGTGATTTGTGCTGGAAACGCTCATATGTCAAAAGATTATCATTGCCCCTCGTGACTTGAGTGAGGATGTTATTGGCCATTGATAAAGAATTATAATGTGCACATTGTAACTTATGTATAGTTACATATTTATGATTAGCTTAAGAGATGAAGAAAAGAATATATAATACAAAGATGACACATTCCGACTTTGTATAATATTCCTAATGTCATGAGGCAGGGGATAGACACAAGTGATATTATTACATATCACTAATTGGATCGTGTTCTGTTCAAGTGAGAAAAACATCTTTGTTCTTTGGGTAACTATAATGTCTAGATACCGCTTATAGTTTGTCATACAAAGTGTTTTATATCATTACCTGTATAACTTAGATCCTCTTATAGGTCACACAACAAAACTGAGAAACAAGAAATATGATTTTATGTTTTATGTGATGTGTTAAATTTCATGTCATGTGAAATAGTATACTTATGGTAAAATAATAAAATCAATATGCATATGTCATGATTACGACATGGGTAGAATAACAAATAAATTTATATGAGCTGTATATTATAGGGTATAATGTTTTAATATTATATATGATAATATGTCACATAATATAATGTGATATGTAATATTATAACGTATCAATTTGCTAAAACCTCAAAGTGCAAATTTTGTCGGATATTGATCCAAAATTTGCAAGGTAAAAATAGTGAAAAACAGTCGATTTTTTCGTGAACTACTCAACCGAATTTAACAGTAACATTTGAGTTTGGAATGATCAACCAACTTAACACGTGGTTCGATGGAAATGATCAGGAGCATTTTTGGTAAGGGAACGGTCGACCGGTGTGTTTGGTGGTTTGACCTAAATTATCAAGAACGTTCTTGGTAAGGGATCAGTCTACCACCATGAAACACAGTTTGACTGAAAATAACAAGGACTTTTCTTGGTAGACAAACGGTCAACCGTCTGGGCTTATCGTCCGACCAAAATTGTGAGTAGGTAACCGATTGGTCAACCAATTGGTTGTTTAGGTCGACCGTTTGCCCACTATTTTGTCTGCATTAATAAGAGATTTTTGCTAATCATGGGCTGGATTTTATCCAACTTCGTCAAAGGAGCTTATGGGATGATGATGTGTCAAAATATGAATGGTTTAGAGGAGAAATTAACAAGAGATCATGGGTAAGTGATTTAGACATGATGTGGGTTTAAGGATGTGCTATAAATAGGTCCCTTCTCCCTTCACTTGTTTAACTAATGCAACATTTTCTCCTCTCCATATATACTCCATCTTTGCATTCGAAAATTCTCTAGATTAATTAAAGTGTTGGAGATTAAATTCCTTGGGGCATAAAATGGTTATTAGCTAGATTCTAACGTAACATTAGAGCTTGATTGGCTATCTTTGATTTCTCTTATCTTGTTTAGAGTTTGGTGAACACATGGGGGAAATTCCGGGGCGATCCGACGTGCAATTGGACTTCCAATTTTTGTAAAAGGGTTTCACATTCCTTTAGGTATGATCCAATTATATAATAAGCAATATATATTGAAATGCAACTAAGGAGTCTTGTACATGAAATTGTCGAATAAATATGAAAACCGATCCTTTTTCTTGTAAAAATTAAAAAAATATACCCAAGCTTAGGGCACGAAATCAAACAATCGTATCAGAGCTTTTGGTTTACATTTACAATGATTAGGCTATTTAATAAGGTTTAGTTTGTCATCTCATAATCAAATAATTCATTGGTTTGCTCTTTTGACCATTTTTTGCATTTTAATGGATGCATCAAGATGGAATCATAGATTTTTGTGTTTCTTCTTTACCTACGTTAGTTTGTAATGTAAGAAAACAAATTATCCATTAAGATCGAAGAATTTATTTTGAGCTTTAAGGTGAATCATAAGTGAGTTTATATGTTTCCATCGAAGCCATATGTCAATGTATGTCATTTGTGTAACTAATAAAGTTTTTTCTTATTAATTAGTCATAGGGGCTTGATGTATATGTCAAAGCCTTTTTTGTATGCATGCATATGAGGGGACTTTATATAGGACTTGCACTAGCAAATTTAAATTTTGATAAAATTCAAATTGTGAGATTCATGTTTAAATATTGTACAATATTTACATCCATGGTGCAAGAAGAAGAAGAAGCGAAGGTCAACGACGCGGGAACATATAAACTCACATTAATGTGTGAATGTTTATTTTATGTTTATGTGCTTTGCTTGTATGTGATTGAATGTTCTAGTATCACATATCATTTGTTTAACTGTCCAAACTAAAAATTAATAAGACATTTCTTTCTTATTTCATCTACTAAAAGCCATTGATCGAAAAATGTTCTGCTCGCCTTTAGCGGGAGATAATTTTCTCAATCTTTTCAAATAGTGGGAGATATTAGGATATACATTGTTATGCCATCAATAAATACATAAAGTGAGTTTCACCCTTAGTGGACACCAAGTGTATTTGTTCATGGATACAATGGACAATCGTATCTCGTATCATATGAAATAAGTTTTCTTAACAAAACTAGGAGCCCTCGCTCGGTTTTGAGAAAGAGAGTTTTTCTTAGGAGGATCATAAGAGTTTGAAAAATCATGAGAATCATAAGAGTTTGAAAAACGCAAAAGTTTGCAAAATATCAAAATGCTTATGATTAGGAAAGGTCTCTTACCTTGAGTTTATGACATATTCGATAGCCCTTACCTAGTCTATGTTATAAATGATAGGATCTTGTATGACTGCATTTATGGACAAATTTATTTGCAGTACAGATTTATAAACATCAAATTGACATAAAAACCTTATAATTTTTTTGTAGCAATGTTGAACATTTAACCTATTGTGCGATCCATGATTGAAAAATATCCACTGGCCAACGGTGGCTCCAACTTCAATAACGGGTACATCAAGCTCAGTATTGTGTTGAAGTTTGAAAAACGGTTTCAAACTTTGGATGGTGAAATCCCAAAATTAAGTGAGAAGGCAACCGATGTGGAGCGTGAGGTTGTAGCAAAGTGGGAAGACCAAGAGAACCAAGTTCACTGTCTTATGTTTCCCTCCATGGGGGACTAACTTCAAGCAAAATACTTGGTCTCGAAACCTAATAAGACCATGGAAGCTCTTACAAAGATGTTTATGGATAGCGCTAGAAAGGACTGCTATAAGACCACCATAGCACTCACTAGGTGCCACATGGCGGAGGGAACATCTGTGTCCATGCATTTTCTCACATTGCAAGGATACCTTCAGAAGTTAGAAAAGTTGTTGTCTCCAATGCCCAAGGACATTGCGGAAGACCTGGCTCTCTAGCCCCATCCTACAAGGACTTCGTCATGCATTACCATGTGCGTAAGAATGGGGTTAGTCTTGAGGAGCTTCATAACTCTCTCAAAACTTCTAAAGTTGATATGGGCAAAGGCAAGGACACAAATGTTCTAGCCATCCCTGGCGGAAGTAGAAAGATCGCCAAGGGTAAAGGGAAAGGCAAATCAACCAAAAAGGAGCCAATCAAGGGCAAGAGAGTAGGAGGTGCTCATACGAGCCCCTCAAAGGGGAAATCTTCAAAATATCCGACTCCCGATATGGAGTGCTTCCACTGTGGTGGAAAAGGGCACATCCGCCCAAATTGCCCTAAATACAAGAAGGATCTTGACAATGTAGTCTTGTGCTCACATAACTTCCAATGTGCAGCTACTAAATTATACGAAGGACCTCGCAAGATGAGAGATGATTTTGAAGGTTGTAAATGGTGCTAGCGTCGCTGCGATTGCACAAGGCTCCGTGGATCTTGATTTATCTAGTGGTTTAATTTTAAGTTTATATAATGTCTATTATGTACATTCGATTAGCAACAATATTATATCTGTATCATGTTTAGAAATGGATGACTTTATAATAAATATTTCAAACTATTGCATGTCTTTATCGAAGAATGAAACTTTCTATGCAAATGCTTTCATAACAAACGTACTCTATTTGCTTGAGTTGAAAAATAGACAAGTCTTAAACAACAGTAACAAAAGACTTAGACAGCTCACATGAATAATACAATCTTATGGCACTATCACATTGGTCACATCAATGAAAAATACATCGAGAATCTACAAGAAGCTAACCTTCTTGGTTCTATTGATTTTAAATCATTAGAGACATGCGAACCTTTCCTTATTGGCAAAATGACCAAGAGACCTTTCAAGAAGAAAGGTCCAAGAGCAAATAACTTGCTGGATTTGATACATTCCAATGTATGTGGTCCAATGAGTACAAGTGCAAGATGTGGTTATAGGTACGTCATAACAGTGACGGATGATTATAGCCATTTTAGTTACATTTATCTAATTAAGACAAAAGTATATCTTTTGACAAGTTCAATGAAATCAAGAAGGAAGTAGAGAACAAACTCAATAAGAAAATCAAATCTTTACGAACCGATAGTGGAGGTGAGTACTTATGTACCTAATTCGACTCATTCCTAAAGGAGTGTGGTATTATACCACAACTCACTCCACCTAGAACACCTCAATGGAATTGTGTATCTGAACGGAGAAATAACACATTGTTCGATGATTGATTCAGTTATAGTACCGCCAATGCACGACCATGTTAAAACAGTGGTAAGTACGAGTCGAGTCCACAAGGAGGTGTGTCAACTCTGGTTCTTTAGAAATCGAGTGGAAAATAAAGGGGAGAAGAGGTTTGATTACCCTAAACGAACAACTAACAAATAGGAAAGATGAAAGCACAAAACTAAATAAATCTTACTAAGAAACTAACAAACTAGAAAGATGAAATTCAGTAAGGAAAAACACCCAAGGGGTGGAGTGTGTGTACACAAGTAATAAGGTGGTGAAGAATGCATTCAATAAGGCACAAGTGTAGGTTTTGTTTTCATGCATAGGAAGTACCTAATGGTTGTGACAAAACCTATTAATCCAATCACTAACCTAGTTGATTAACATGAGCATAAACAAGTTGGTTATTAAGAACCTAAACAAGCATGGGAAGTACCTAATGGTTATGGCAAAACCCATCAAGTTGAGTATTCTCATTTAAACAAACAAACATAAATTCATATTCATCACATATTGCAAAAGATAGCATTCATCCCATTCTTAATTAATGTATAAACATCATCTCCACCCCCAAAGGGGGATGTAACTACTCACTACACATTAAACTACAAATTATATTAAGAAAGAAGGATATTCTAGCTAATTATACTAAGATTAAGAAAACAAGATTAAGCTAAAATGAAAGCCTTAAAAGAGAACCATTAAAACAAAAATAGGAAGAATTATTTTATTTAAATGACTCACATTATAAGTAACATTCTTTTCCACTTGAGTTTCGCTCCAAGGCTTACTCCAAATAGAGAGAATGACCACCAATCAATGGGTGATTTACAAAGGAGGGAGAGGAGTTCTACTTATAGACGTGAAAAAGGCAACTAGGGACAATCCCTCAATGTGGAACTAACTAAACATTCCGAGAATAAATATTTAACTAAAATAAATATTTAACTAAACTAAATCATAGACTAAATTGAATTATTTATGTTTAGGGCCATATAAACTAAATCATTTCTAATCATAAACTAAAACATATTATAATGTTCAGAACTGGTAGAAGTGTGCATGAATAAAAATAATATTATGAGTGTTTTTTTGGAAAATAATGCTTCAAAAAATGTATGCAAGAGTTTAATTCACATCAATGGTCGAAGAGGTACAAATCTTAAAGTGAATAACCAAACTTTAAAGGAAATAGATCAACCTGATTCAACCATAATGTAATTTTACAATTTGACCTCATGATTTCTAGGCACGATCACCTAACCAAAACATCTCTTATACTTGCTAAACATTTTTAGGTAACATTACTTACTGATGCTTAGGTCTTACAGAACGTGACATGTTCTAAATTGTGAAAGAATTTTTAAATAGTAGATAAATCAAGTTTTTTCGCTAAATTGGAAGTGCATATATTATGGAGGAGAAAGTTTCATTCCATTTATCTCTCTAATAAATTCCATCAAAATAAGAGAAATTTATATTCTTATATTTTCTCTAATTTTCTCTCGCATTGAACCACACAATTAAGGATTTCACATTTTCAGAAAACTCCAAAAAATATCCTTTAGATAAGCAGTTAATTAAGACCTTAAACTAGACTAAATTTGTAAATTATCACAGGGAAACCACTTGGTATTTTACTGAACGAACAAAGAAAATAAAACCAAAGTCACTAGATTGACAAACTAAGTATTCGATATGAGGATGAACAAGGTTCAAAATTGTACAAGGATGTTGTGGGTTCGGAGGAAGCTGTGGTGGCGGAGAAGGTCATGGCTGTCGAGGGTGAGGACGTCGTGGAGGCTAGGGTATGGGGGGGAGGTTGGTCGAAGATCGGTCGCGGAGGAGGTTGGGTTTACGGCTAGGCTTCGGTCAGGATTTGTCTGGAGGTTTTGTTGGAATAAATGAAAAAACGTAACTATTCGTTTCACATAAGCCCCATAGACGTCGATCATAGCCTACAACCAACGTCTACACCCCGACGTCTATATTGTTGGCTTTTGGCTTTAATCTATGTTTTGATGATTTAATCAACCTAATCTTAATTGTAATCATGTAGAGTAGTACACATATTGCATTGCATATATATTGCTAGGTGCTAACTTCAACAGGTCATCAAGACTCAAGGAAGAAATGAAATCAAGTCAAGACATGTAATCAAGCTCATTTGAAGAAATATAATTTGTATTTCTTTGAGTGTTAGGAACTTTGTGTAATGGAGCATACTTGAGCTAAAAACTACTCAAACGCACACTAGGTTACCTATAGAAGTCACACACAAAATTTCACATAATTTGGACTTCAATAGATCACCCAAACCTAGACCGGAAAACACCAAACCTTAACCTCAACTGTCTGCCCACATTCGATCGACCGAAAAAGGCCGTTCGCTCGACCGAGTGATCATATATCCTGTTGGTGTTTTACTTCCCATGTTCGGTCGACCGTCTAGACCTTTTCGGTCGACCAAGTAACAACAAATTTTCGACTGTTTGTTTTGTTGTATTACACCAAACGGTCGTATTCGTATTATCTCCGTATACCCCAAATAAATTTACTGTATCGGTCGACCGAGGACCTTGTTCGGTGGACCGAGCTTAAGAAGACTCCACAAACCAAAACTTCCTGTTGGTTTTCGGTCGACCGTGGACATTGTTTCGGTCGACCGAATCCAATCTTTTTTGTCAACCCAGAAGAGTCTATTGGTTTTAGGTCGACCGAACCTATCTTGGTGTTCGACCGATAACTTAAATGTACCTAGTATATAGCCTTGGGTGGTCGATCGTTCCTTTACCGGTCGACCGAAACGTGTCCCAAACTGCCCAACGGTCGACCGAACTTACCGATCTGGTTGACCCAACTTATGCAGAAATGCATCCTGCAAGTTTCTATTTTGTGTATCTTCCACAATCTTTTACCAAACTTGTCCCAACGGCTATAATTCACTTAGAGCATATAAATATGTGTTCATTTGACACAATCACACAACTCTTACACTTCCATTTGTCAAATACACCTAAGAGAAACTCCCAAGTTTCCAATTCCCCAAATCCTACTCTCCAAGCTTAAACTTCCACATCTTAGCAACAATTCCACATCCTAAGCTATGTGTGCTCAAGTTAGAGAGTGTGTTCCACTCAAGATCTCAGTTGTAAAGAAGCAAATACTTTGGTTAAAGCCCGAAGTGTTCCTCTCAGATTGTGAGAGACGAAAGTCAATCTCACGAGGGTGTTCGTGGAGCTTGTTTTGCAAAAGGCTTAATCTCGGCCCAGAACGAGGTTGATAGTGAAGACGCGAGCGGAGCTCGAGGGAGATTGAGCGGAGCTTGCAAGAGAGGAAGTAGGCGGGAGGCCGAACCTCTATAAAAATCCGGCGTCACCATTGTGGTTGCTTTACTTGCTTGTTTTTGTTTAAATTCCGCTACATATACTTGATCGATTAAACAAGTAGGTAATTAGGGATAAAAGTGATTAGAATTAGAGACCCACACGATCCCACATTTTGTTTCAGAGCCGTGTGAGCTAAATTTCTTTACTTAACCGTAATTTTTAGCAATGGCTAGCACATCTAATCATGTAGTGGGTTTGTGCACAACTAGACCTCCTTTGCTAAATGGGTCAAATTATGATTATTGGAAGAATAGGATGAAAATATTCCTAATATCTAATGACCTAAAGTATTGAATGTTTCTTCAAAATCCATACACACCCCCAAATGAAGATGAATTAGATTCACTTACTAGGCCCAAAATCAAAGAAATTGAGATGAACTCAAAAATCATGAACATTCTTTATTGTGGCCTTAATGAGGGTGAATACAATAGAATTAGGGGTTGTGAAAGTGTACATGAAATTTGGCATAGATTGCAAATGCATCATGAGGGTTATAGCAAAATTAAGAAAACCCGCATTAGTATCCTCATGCATAAATATGAAATATTTTCTGTGCAAATCGGTGAGAACATAAGAAACATGAACACTCGCTTCACTGATAGTACTAACCCTCTTTCGGTTCTTAGAAGAAAACTAAATGAAGGAGAGATGACAAGGAAATTCCTCCGGTCGCTAAGCAACGATTGGGAAGATAAGGTGATCGTGATTAAAGAAGCACACGACCTTTCCCAACTCAAGATGGAGGAGTTAATTGGAAATCTCATGGCTTATGAGCTCGAAATTAACCATCGGAAGGAGAAGGAAGCCTCCAAGAAAAAACGTACCTTGGGATTACATGCAAATATTGACCAACCAAGGAGCAGTGTAGAATATGAGGACATTGAAGTCCTAGCCAAAGACTTCTTCAATACCTCAAAAAGGATAATGGAGAAAAGAATGAAAGAAGAGGTAGAAGAAGTGAGAAAAGAGAAAAAGAAAAGGAGGACGAGGAGGAGAGCGAAAATGAGAGAAGAGAAGGGGATAAGAAAAAGGAGAGAAGGGAGAGGAGAAGAGAAAGGATAAGAGCAAGAGAAGAGAAAGGAAGGAGGAAGCTCACAAGGATACTTGGGACGATACATCATCATCATCTTCATCCCAATCAACCGCACCTTCATCAACAAAGGAATATGCACATATGTGCTACATGGCAATTCAAGATGAAGGAAGTGAGGTATCCTGTAACTCTTGTTCTATTAGATCTTGCTCAACTAAATCCTATTATAGTGATAGCTCAAATTCTAGTGCAAATGATGAAACATATACACATACTGAGTTTCAAAATGGATTTCATGATTTAGTTAAACAATATGAGATTATTTGTGAAAAGAACAAAATTGCTAGAAAGCAAATAAATGATCTCAAATGTCAAATTGAAATAATCATGAATGAGAAGAATGAGGTGCTTGATAAACTTGAAACTAGTGCATCAACGCTTGAAAGTTTAAAAGCAACACCCATTGATAGTGAACAACTAGATCTTCAAGCTTGCAATGAGCAATTAAGAAAAGATTTATAAAAATTCACTAATGGAACCAAGATGCTTGACATGCTTTTGTCAAAGACAATCACTAGATAAACATGGTTTAGGATACAATTCAAAATTGAAAACCATGTATCTCATACTCACTAAATGGCAAGCATGTGTTCATTAATCATAGTTCTTCAAGTGTGTGGGCTCCCAAAACCAAAATGGTTTAAGTTCCCAAAGCTAACATTCAAGGACCCAAAGTTGTTTGGGTACCTAAATCTACACTTGTTGGTGCTTGAAGAGGAAATTGGTGGTGACCGGGCAAACTTAAGAGTCAAATTCAAAGCCGGTTGCATCACCAAATGAGATTGGAACCAATTCAAAGCTTCAAAGTGGGTATAATTTCGTATCCTCTAAATTTTTGAATAAAATTGGTTCTAGTCTATGTTTTAACATGCTTAATTGACATATCATATATTCATTCATTGCAAATATTTAAGTTTGAATCACATCCAATGTTTTAGTGTCAAATTTATAAATGGATGTCAAAAGGGGGGAAATAATACATCACATGCTATATTGTAATATTTACTTGATGTTAATAGGGGAGAATTAAGATTTGAACTTTATCTAAAAATCATATTCATATTGATAGGGGGAGCTTAATGAATATCATTTTCTTAGTGTAATGAAGTGCAAAATTTAGGGGGAGCAACTTCATTACAAGACATCCACAATTCTATGCTTAACTCTTATAATTTTTGATGGATGTCAAAGGGGAGAGATAATAAAGGGGGGTAACTTGAAATTTGAGTTTAATTGAACAAAAACTATGCACATCCATTGGGGGAGCATTCATATGCATAGTTTACATCTAAAAATTTCAAGTATTAAGATATAGGTTGCCATCATCAAAAATGGGGAGATTGTTGGCTTTTTTGCTTTAATCTATGTTTTGATGATTTAATCAACCTAATCTTAATTATAATCATGTGGAGTAGCACACATATTGCATTGTATATATATTACTATGTGCTAAGGTCTACAGGTGATCAAGACTCAAGGAAGAAACGAAATCAAGTCAAGACATGTAATCAAACTCATTTGAAGACATGTAATTTGTATATCTTTGAGTGTTAGGAACTTTGTATAATTGAGCATACTTGAGCTAAAAACTACTCAAACACACACTAGGTTCTCTATAGAAGTCACACACAAAATTTCACATAATTTGGACTTCAATAGATCACCCAAACTTAGACCGGAAAACCCCAACCCTTAACCTGAACTGTCTGCCCACATTCAGTCGATCGAAACAGACCGTTCGGTCAACCGAGTGATCATATCCTGTTAGTGTTTTACTACCCATGTTCGGTCGACCGTCCAGACCTCTTCGGTCGACCGAGTAACAACAAATTTCTGACCATTTGTTTTGTCATATTATACCCAACGGTTGTATTCGTATTATCTCAGTATACCCGAAATACATTTAGTGTATCGGTCGACCGAGGACCTTGCTCGGTCGACCAAACTTAAGAAGACTCGACAAACCAAAACTTCTTGTTGGTTTTTGGTCAACCGTTGACCTTGTTTCGGTCGACCAAATTCAAACATGTTTGTCAACCCAGAAGAGCATGTTGGTTTTCGGTCGACTGAACCTATCTCGGTGTTCGATCAATAAATTAAGTGTACCTAGTATATAGCCTTGGGAGGTTGACTATTCCTTTACCGGTCGACTGAACCGTGTCCCAAACTGCCCAACGGTTGACCGAACTTACTGATCCGGTCGACCCAACTTATGCGGAAATGCATCCTGCAAGTTTCTATTTTGTGTATCTTCCACAATCTTTTACCAAACTCGTCCCAATGGCTATAATTCACTTAGAGATTATAAATAGGTGTTCCTTTGACACAATCACACAGCTCTTACACTTCCATTTGTAAAATACACCTAAGAGAAACTCCCAAGTCTCCTATTCCCCAAATCCTACTCTCCAAGCTTAAACTTCCACATCTTAGCAACAATTCCACATCCTAAGCTAAGTGTGCTCAAGTTAGAGAGTGTGTTCCACTCAAGATCTCAGTTGTAAAGAAGCAAGGACTTTGGTGAAAGCCCGAAGTGTTCCTCTCGGATTGTGAGAGAAGAAAGTCAAGCTCACGAGGGTGTTCGTGGAGCTTGTTTTGTAAAAGGCTTAATCTCGGCCCGGAACGAGGTTGATAGTGAAGACGTGAGTGGAACTCGAGGGAGATCGAGTGGAGCTTGCAAGAGAGGAAGTAGGCGGGAGGCCGAACCTCTATAAAATCCAGTGTCATCTTTAAATTCCGCTGCATATACTTGATCGATTAAACAAGTAGGTAATTAGGGATAAAATTGATTAAAATTAGAGACACACACGATCCTACATATATGCATGGGGGCCGTAAATTTATGCTATGTCCGACATCTGTGGGTCGACGTCTGTAGGCTTGAGGTATAAACATTGGGGTATAGATGTTAGTCGATGACTATTCACTATTCTTCACTAGTGTTAGTAGCATATCAAAGACTGCGTTCATGTTATATCTCCCTTATTTTACCCCATATTTGTGCTACTCGAGTGTTTATTTGATTTGTTTCAGAGTTTAGGCAATAAAGATGAGAAAGGAAGAGAAAGGCAAGAAGAATGGACAGATTTGGACAGTTTCTCGATTTGTTTATAATGCCCAAGGACCGAATTGTAACTCAGGAGGGGCCCAAGCATAAAGAAAAATATAGTGGCTGCAAAAGTCCAGAGTCTCCTGAACGTGAGGAGTAATTCTACAATTAAACCAAACAGGTTCGAACCAATGGCTCTAGGTGCACCCCAGAGTCTACTCTTCTTTAAAATAAAGAAAGCATAAAAACAACCCAAAACCATAATGGAAATGTAGAAAACTAGATTAAAACGAAAGATTACAGGGTTGCTCCTCTTGTCCTCCTCTACACTACTAACTAAGAAACAAAAACCTACTCTAATAAACAAGAAAGGAAACTAACCTAAGGAGGAGAGGGAGGAAGAAGAAGAAAGGAGGCATTACAAGTGTATTTATAGAAGATTAGAGGGTTTGGATGGATGTGGGCGCAATCGGACGACTGTAAATCAGATTTGGAGATTGCATATTTCTTTAACTCGACAACCCGACCTGCTGGAGAAATCCAACAGCCAAACTCTTAACCGGAGTCGTTAGTGGTGGATTTTAATCCGTCACTAGAGAATCAATTTTGTCTGATTGACTTCAAATTTTGACCATGGCTTAAGTTCACCTAATAAACACGTGGGGTGTGCCCAGAGCTGTGGGTTAGAACACGTATGGTTTTAATTGTTGATTTACTTCTCAAGTTCACTTGATTATAGACTCTTGCAACCACTTCTCTTCTTTTTTTACCTAATACCTGAAATATAACAATAAAGACTCAAGTAGCACAATATTGTGGAAAACTAAATGATATTTAGCATGAGTACGATGTATGATATGCTACTAATCATCCTATTATGAAACATCGCAAAAAAACTTAAAAAATATATCATTGCCTAATGTTCAACACTATGTTATCAATTAATTAGATAGTATAGGAAACACAAGATGTTACAATCTTTGTTGCAACCTCTGCTGACTCAGAGTTAATGTAACCCCCGTTCGGAGTAACGCACGCTCTCTTCCACTTTTCTTCTCTAGATGGGGGAAATGGAGGAGGAAAATTACCGGCTTGCTCTTCACTCAAACCACTCTAAAGCTTTCTTCTTTTTCTTGGCAAATCTTTTCGGCCGTCATTGTCTCCTCTAGTTTACAGTATGCCCATTGTGACAATTAGTGTTGAAACATGTTCACCGATTGTTGTTTTTTGTTTAGCACTCTTAATTCCTACAAACCAAAGAAAGAGATTAGTTATCATTTTAAACATTTCAATGTGTGAAGGAGTGTGAATGTACATTTCACCAAAAAATTTGGAGTTAGCCTTGAGCTTTTAAATGCAGCCCATCTCGTTTGAGTAATAAAATTGTAAATTTTCCATGGATATCGAGCCTCATACCAAATAAATAAAATGAATTAAACTAAAAGATAATATAGAGAAAAATGAACTAACCATTGCATCATTCCTAATTTTCTCTTTCAATGATTCATTCACCATTGACCACTTGGCAATACAAATACACACTTTGTTTTTTGCCACAGTACCCATATAACTTTTGCCAATCATCTTTGTTTTCTTCGGGGGGCTCCAAGTAAGAATCAAACTCCAAAGGCAATGGAACTTGCTATTTAATTTTTTTCTAAAACTCCAACATAAGAGTAGCTCCATGGGCATGAGATGCTACCATGTCAATGTCACTTGTAGCACCGATATTTTTCTTACTGTTTGCCTTTGGCTGGTTTGTCTAATTGTTGGAAGTCATTTACCTGAAATAAAGAAGAAGACAAAGTTAACGCAATATGAAGTGGAATGCATGGTTAGCTCATAAACATTATTTCAGCTAAGTGCAAACTATGTATCACATGCCGGTATCTGAAAAATTCAAGATTTAAATTACAACAAGTTTAGGAAACACCATGCATTGCTTTTGTTCTTTACCAATGGCCGATAGAGTTTGAAAGTTGTACTATCACTTTATTTTTCTCATACAACCTATGGGTAAAATATCAACCAACATGAGTTAGTAATTTAGCAATAGAGTAATAACTTAGCCATTAGAAGAAGTATGAAACCAGAAATAATGTAATAACTCAGCCAAGAAACACATGAGTTAGTAAATTAATGCAGAACAAAAAGTAGCCATTAGAAGACGAGCAAGACGAGGATGTTCGCAAAACTCCTAGTGTCGAGAATTTATTTTCGACATGGAATGAAGAGAATAGTGAATACTCGAGTAGAGATCGGATGATCGATTGGAAATCGAGTAGATAACTAGATCACAGTGGTTGTTAACGAATATCTATAAAATCCATCAGAGTCGACTTGTGATTTGTTTGTTCTAACTTTATATTTTTAATTCTACAATTATTAGAGCATCTGGATTGTGATTAGAAGCTCATAATCTCAAGCCTAAAGTGTTTGTTAGTGATTCCAATTTCAACATCCTAGAATCAATAAGTGTTGTAAAACTTCAAGGAAATTCACACATTGACTCCAACATGGATGGTGGTGGGAACATACAAGCACCGTACTAACCACGGTAATATTTTTAAGAAGTTATGGCTTCATATTACAAGTTAATATACTATATTCCAGATGGGTACATCCAAATTCTAAATTATTAGAACCATATACATGCAAATACAATTGATATTACAAATTGGTATAATCAGATACAAGCACATAGAAGCCCTAAATTGGTACGACCATATTCTAAAGTGGCCATTGAAACAAACTTCACGGAATACTAACTTCAATCTTTTAGGTGGGGTTGTAGGGGGACTCTGGTCGGGGGCATGTCACAAGTTGTCTGGACTTGTCGGAGGGGATGGATTGAGGGTTTATGTTGGTTGATGCCTCCTCGTGAGAGATTGAG
Organism: Triglochin maritima; assembly: GCA_963682175.1. Lineage (NCBI taxonomy): Eukaryota > Viridiplantae > Streptophyta > Magnoliopsida > Alismatales > Juncaginaceae > Triglochin > Triglochin maritima. Next base: position 33,838,918 of record OY821773.1, on the reverse strand, counting down.
TCGGTGTGGGTCATCGGGGATGCTTGGGTTCAAGTTTGGCCAAAATTCCTAGCGCGCAAATGAAAATTATTGGCGTTGCCCTATGCTCTGTGTTTGAATTTCGGATGAAAAGGTTAAAAGTGAAAATGACTTTCAATATTTTGAAGCAAATATTCATGTTAGATTTTAAGATCAAATTCAAGGTGTTAGGTGATTGATATTTTATCAATTCAATACTGCAAGTGCACGATGTCAGTGAAGACAAGGCAAGTATGGGTCATACCACGAGGAGTTGTGTGTGTCATTGTTCCCACCATACTGGAGTGGGGGGAGAAAAAAATGAGATTGAGGATATCTAAACTTCATGACGAATGCGACATAAATTTATTGATTCAGTTATAATACCGCAAGTGCACGACCGTGATGAAGTGGTGGAAAGTATGAGTCGAGTCCATAGGGAGTGCGTGCGATTCGAAATCCACCGTACTCGAGTGGAAAAAGAAGACAGAAATGAGGTTGGAATTACACTACAATGCGTATGAAATCAGAAAACAAACAATAAAAATAAACGTCTTAGGGGGTAAAGAAAGAATGCGGAAATGAAAATATGTGTATGTGTGTGTTCGATTGTACTCATCATAACATGTACATGTAATACATGATATCCATAAAACCAAATCCAACTTAGCCTCCACATGAAATTGTTCGCTTTTTGGCCTTAATCTATGTTTTGATGATTTAATCAACCTACTCTTAATTGTAATCAATGTAGAGTAGCACACATATTGTATAGCACATATATTGTTTTGTGCTCACTTCTACAAGTGATAGAGACTCAAGGAAGAAAGGATTCAAGTCAAGACATGTAATCATGCTCATTTGAAGACATGTAATTTGCATTTCTTTTGAGTCTTAGGAACTTCATGTAATTGAGCATACTTGAGCTAAAATCAACTCAAACACACACTAGGTTCCCTATAGAAGTCACACACAAAATTTCACATCATTTGGACTTCAATAGATAACCCAAACTTAGACCGGAAAACACTAAAACTAAACCAGAACTGTCTACCCACATTCGGTCGACAAACCCAAGCCTTTCGGTCGACCGAGTGATCAATTATTCTGTAGTCTTTTAGACTGCCCACATTCGGTCGACCAATCCAACCTTTTAGGCTGACTGAATCAACATATTTTTTCGACCGTTAGACTTGTCGTTTTACACCAATGGTTGTATTCGAATTGTTCACCAATACCCCATAATACAAATTGCCTATCGGTCGACCGTGGACCTATTTTGATCGACCAAAATTAATTTTCTCTAAAATGTACAACTGCCTCAAAGTTTTTGGTCGACCAAAGACTTTGGATCAGTCAACCGAACTTGTTCATTTTTGGCAACCCTGTAGAGTCTGGAAGGTTACGGTTGACGGAACCTTATTTGGTGTTCGACCGTTAACTTAAGTGTACCTAAGTTATAGCCTATCGTGGTCGACCATTCCTTAACCGGTCGACTGAACCTTGTTCAAAATGGGCAAACGGTCGACTGTTCTGCCCGATTCGGTCGACCGAACTGTATCTGAATTAGGTCCTACAGGTTTCTGTTTTGTGATTCTCACTCAAACCTTACGCAACTTAACCCCGATGACTATAACACCTTAGGACCCGGGTGTGGGTGCCGAACCTCTTTAAAATCCCCCGTCTCCATTGTGGTTTGCATATTTCCTCTTTACTTGCTTGTTTATTTTTAATTCCGCTGCTTCTTTGTTTGTCTTGCAGGTAGAGTTTGTTTAGGGTTAAAAGTGATTAGAACTCAGCCCCCATTACGATCTTACAGAAGTAAGATAAAACATTATCATTAAAACATATAAGACAATGAATGAAATGAGGCTAATATGAGTTCATGCATAATGACCAAACCCCACTATGTCTTCACATGAAATAAGATTTAACACAAACATTAAAGCATACAAGACATTAATTAAGGTGAGGCAAACTAAAGCACATGCTCCCACATGTCATGTTTCCTTCTTCCACTCCATCCTTATCCTCACCTCACCATTTCCCATAAAATAGGCCCACTAATCTAAGCATGTGCTAAGCATCACTCAAGAAAATTAGCACATCAAAGATAAAAGTGAAAATCTCATGAGATGGTTATGGAAATCATGTAACTTTCAAAGGTTGATTATCACACGCCTAATACATCACATCACCTTCTTCTCCACCCCCCAATGGGGATGGACTACTCCCTACTCATCTCCAAACTCAAGAAAACACAAAAAACAACCCAAAACCATAATGGAAAATTCAAAAAACTAGATTAAAATAAAAGATTACAAGGGTGCTCCTCTTCTACACTACTAATTAAGAAACTCAAACCTACTCTAATAAACAAGAAATAAGACCTACTCCACTAAACAAGAAAGGAAACTAACCTAAGGGGGGGGGAGGTGAAAAATAAAGGAGGCATTAAAAGTCTATTTATAGAAGAAATAAGGGTTTGGATGGATCTGAGCGTAATCTGACAGCTGTAATATAGATCTGAAAGTTGCATATTTCTCTAACTCGACCCGTTGCAGAAATCCATATGCCAAACTCTTAACTGGATCCACGAGTGGTGGATTTTAATCCACCACTGGCGGCTCAATTTTGTCTGATCCCTCCAACTTTTCACCACCGCTCTTGTTCAGATAATAAACACATGGGATGCGCCTAAAGTTGTTGGTTCCAGGTTGTTTGGTTTTAATTGTTGATTTACTCCTCAGGTTCATGAGATTACAAACTTTTGCAACCAATATGTTTTTCTTTACACGTAGGTCCCTCTACATTTTTACTTGGATCTTCCTGACTTACAATCAGGTCATTAGGCATTACAAGCATGTCCAGAACCTTCCAAATCAGTCCATTCTTCTTGTGTTTCTCTTCCTTTCTCTTCTTTATTGCCTAAACACTAAAACACATCCAATAAACACTCCAGTAGAACAAATATGGCTCCAACTTCAATAGCTGGCAGCTCAAGCTTAACATCGTGTTAAAGTTTGAAAAAGTAACTCATATTTTGGATGGTGAAATCATAAGAAGGAAACAGATGCTGAGAAAGAGGTTGCGGCAAAGTGAGAAGACAAAGAGAACAAAGTTCACAGTCTAATGCTAGCCTCTATAGGTGACTCGCATCAAGCGAAATACTTGGATTCAAAACCTGATAATACCATGGAAGATCTCACAAAGATGTTTATGGATAGTGCTCGAAAAGAACGCTATAAGACCACCATAGCACTCACAACGTGCCACAGGGCGGAGGGAACATCTTTGTCCATGCATTTTCTCACGATGCAATGATATCTTGAGAAGTTAGAAAATCTCTCTTCCCCGATGCTCAGTGACATTGTGGAAGATTTGATTCGTGGTTCTCTAGACCCATCCTATAAGGATTTCATCATGCATTACCATGGCGCGTGAGAAAGGGGTGAGTCTTTAGGAGCTTTATAACACTCTGAAAATGGTGGAAGTTGATATGGGCAAAGGTAGGGACAAGAATGTCCTAGCCATCCATGGTGGGAGTAGAAAGATCGCCAAGAGTAAAGCAAAGGCAAATTCACCAAAAAGACACCAATCAGGGGCAAGGGAGTAGGAGGTGCTCATGCAAGTTCCTCGAGGGGGAATTCTTCAAAATCTCTAACTCCCAACACCGAGTGCTTTCACTACGGTGAAAAAGGACACATCCGGCCTAATTACCCCAAGTACAAGGAAGAGCTTGACAATGGAGTGATTGAGCGTACGCGCCCCAAAAGGGCCAAAGGTATATTTGTTATTGAAATGAATTTAGCCATCTTTATCCATGATTCGGTACTCCATACCGAATTTTGTGCTCACATAGTTTCTAATGTGCATCAACTAATGGATAGGAAGGACCTCGCAAGAGGAGAGATGATTTTGAAGGTCAGAAATGGTACAAGCATCGCTGCAATTGCACAAGGCTTCGCGGATCTTCTTTTATCTAGTGGTTTAATTTTAAGTTTAAAGAATGTCTATTATGTACCTTTGATTAGCGAGAATATTATATCCATATCATGTTTAGATATGGATGACTTGATAATAATTATTTCAAATTCTTGCATGTCCTTATCGAAGAATGAAATTTTCTATGCAAATGCTTTCATAAGAAATGGACTCTGTTTGCTTGAACTGAATAATAGACAAATTTTAAACATCAATAACAAAAGACTTAAGACAACTTACGTGAATGATACAATCTTATGACACTATCGCTTTGGTCACATCATTAAAAAACGCATCAAGAAATTGCAGGAAGCTAACCTTCTCGGTCCTATTGATTTAAAATCATTAGAGACATGCAAACCTTGACTTATGGGCAAAATGACCAAGAGGCCTTTCAAGAAGAAAGGTCTGAGAGCAAGCGACTTGTTTGATTTGATACATTCCGATGTATGTGGTCCAATGAGTACAAGTGCAAGAGATGGTTATAGGTACTTCATTACGTTCACGGATGATTATAGTCGTTACGGTTATGTTTATCGAATGAGAAGCAAAAGTGAATCCTTTGACAAGTTCAAGGAATTCAAGAATGAAGTAGAGAACCAACTCAATAAGAAGATCAAATATTTACGAACCGATCGTGGAGGTGAGTACTTAAGTGCCAAATTCAACTCATTCCTAAAGGAGTGTGGTATTATACCACAACTCACTCCACCAGGAACACCTCAGTGGAATGGTGTGTCCGAAAGGAGAAATAGTGGGAGTATGAGAGAGCAACCCTCGCAAGAAATTGTGATTGAAACTCAATCATCCCCACCTAGTGTTCATTCAAGAATCGAACATGAACAAATTCCACAAGAAATTGTGGAAGAAGTTCAAGAAGTACACGAGAAACCAATAGAACTTAGAAGATCGAGGAGGGAGAGAAAGAAACCCAATATGTATTTGGGACTTCACGAAATCATGGTACTCGATACTGATGATCCCTTGACCTTTCAAGAAGCAATGGAAAGGAAAGACTCCAAACTATGGCTAGGTGCCATGGAATCCGAAATACAATCCATGTATGACAATCAAGTATGGGACTTGGTTGACCTTCCTCAAGGAAAGAAAGTTGTTCAAAATAAATGGGTTTTTAAGAGAAAGATGGACATGGATGGGAACTTGACAACCTACAAAGCGACGCTTGTAACAAACGGTGTCACTCAAATTCAAGGAATTGATTATGATGAAACTTTTTGACCGGTTTTCATGTTCAAGTCTATTCGGATTATGCTCTTTATTGTCGCATTTCATGATTATGAAATATGTCAAATGGATGTCAAAACAACGTTCCTTAACGGGAACTTGGAGGAGGATGTGTACATGGTACAACCTCAAGGTTTTGAAGATCCAAAGAATGGGGAGAAAGTATGCAAGCTCAAACGATCCATTTATGGATTGAAACAAGCATCGAGGAGTTGGAACAAATGCTTTGATGAAGAATTCAAAAAGATTAACTTTGTATAAAGTAAGGAAGAACCTTGTATATACAGGAAGGTCAGTGAGAGCCACGTAGTGTTTTTGATCTTGTATGTCGATGACATACTCCTCATGGGAAATCATATCCCTTTGTTAGAGCAAACGAGAAGTTCATTGAAATCTGCGTTTTCAATGAAAGACATGGGTGAGGCTCAATACATCTTGGTAATCAAGATATATAGAGATAGACCCCGTCAACTCATTGACCTAAGTCAACGTACATACATTAACAAGGTCGTGGAGAGGTTCAGTATGAACAATTCCAAAAAGGTCAATGAGTATGGGTGTGCAACTCAAAAAGTCTCAACGTACGATATCACGTAAGGACTTGGAGTACATGAAAGACGATCATTATGCTTCAACAATAGGATCGATCATGTACGCGATGACTTGCACAAGACCCGTTGTCTCGTATGCTTTAAGCGTGACAAGTCATCACCAATCCAACGCAGGTCCTGATCATTGGATTGTGTTCAAGAATATTCTAAGGTACCTTAACCAGACCAAAGATAAGTTTCTTATTTATGAATGACATAGGAAACTAGTAGTCGAGGGCTACTCAGATGCGAGTTTCATGAGTGATCCGCATGATAGGTCTCAATCAGGATTTGTCGTTACTCTGGATGGTGGAGCCGTGAGTTGGCGTAGTTGGAAACATACCACTATGGCCGACTCAACCACTGCTTCAGAAGTGATGGTTGCCGCTGAAGCGAGCAAGGAAGGAGTGTGCATCAAGAAGTTCCTTGAAGAGCTTGGAGTGGTTGATTGGCATCATTTCATGCATATCTTTGTGTCTTATATCAATTATCTTTCACCCCAAACAATGCTATGTAACGAGTTTTATGTTTAGTTTTCAGGAATAAGTAGGTTTGAGAAGGAGAGACTATAAATGGACCTAATAACAGGGAAAATGACTGAGTTGAGAGACTTGATTGATCGTTTTATATTTAACCGCAAGTGCACGGCCGCGTTGAAGCGGTGGCAAATACGGGTCGTCCACTGGGAGGTGTGTCGACACTTGGTTTGTGCGAAGGCGAGAGGTAAAGAAAGGGAAGAAAGGTTGGTTACACTAAACTACACTAAAACGCAAATGGAAATGGAAGAAAAGCAAGAAAACTAAACCCCAAAGGGGGTAGAGAAATAATGTGAACATAAAGAAGTGTGTGTGTGTTCATTAAGCTCCTCACAACATGTAGTGCATGAAATCATAAAACTACATCCAACTTTGCCTCCACATGAATTAAGATATGACTACATCATTAAAACATACAAGACAATAATTGGAATGAAGCTACATGAACTCAAGTATAAAGACTATACCCTACTATGCCTCTACATGAATTAAGATTTCACTACATCATTAAAACATACAAGACATTAGCTAAGGTAAAGGCAACAAGAGCACATACACTACAAATTGTGTTTCCAACATTAACTTCATCCATATCCTAACCTTATCATTCCCCATAAAATAGGTCCACTAATCAAAGCATAAGCTAAGCTTCATTCAAGAGCATTAGCCTATCAAAGATAGGAGTGGAGACCCATTAGATGGTTATGGAAATCATATAAAGCTCAAGGGATAAAAATAACACACACTTAATACACTACATGATTATATCACATATTTCTCCACCCCCCAAATGGGGATGGAACTACTCACTACTCATTACACTACTGATTAGACTAAGCAAAGAAAGCATAATACTGAAATGAAAGTTAACTAAGAAGGCAAGAAGCATTAAAGAAACATAAAAGGAAAGGAAAGACTAAACAAACATGCACAAATTAAAAGACAAGATTTAAAGAAACTAGAAGAATTATTTTATTAACAAAATGACTCACATTGAAGGTAGCATTCTTCTCCACCTTGAGTTTTTGCTTCAAGGCTCACTCCTTAGTAGAGAGAATGCCACCAAGCAATGGGTAATTACAATGGAAGGTGAAGAGTTCTATTTATAAGCATGGAAAAAGCTAATCGGGGACAATCCCCCGATGTGGGACTAAACCAATACCAAAAATAGCCTAAACGAACATTAATACAAGTCCAGGAGAAATTTCGACGGATCCTGAGCAATATGGACCGCCAATTAGCGGTCCAAGACCGCCAATTGGCGGTCCAAAATTGTCGGATCGTGTTGGAATTTGTTGTGGGCTTTGCTTTCTGGTATTGTTGGTCTTTGATGCGGTTACTCGACTTGTTGGAGCTCCGACCCGAATAGAATTGGTAAAATACTCCCCATGATGGTGTGGAGTATTCTGTTTTGCTCTTAGGTCCTTCTGTCTTACATTCAGGTCCTTCTCCCTTGCATCTTGGTCCCTAGATCTCACCATTCAGTCCTTTTTCCCAGCTTTTGGGTCCTTTCATGGCTCTTCTCTTCAAACCTCTTTATTCCTGAAAACTAAACATAAAACTCGTCACGTAGCATTGCTTAGGTGTAAGATAATGGATATAAGATACAAATATGAGCATGAAATGATGTCAATCAAATACCCCCACACCTAAGTTTTTGCTAGTCTCGAGCAAAACAAAGAAAGAGAAAAACAAACGAGAAACAAGAAATCCTAACTCACTTTCGTAGGAATCACGGTTGCACTTAGCACGTGCAACAAGCCGTTAAACCTCCTTGTTGCCAAGGAGGAGGAGTGTTGTCTCCTGAGGGTTTTCAGCGGATATACCCACAAAATCCGAACAAGATGCATTATTCAATCTAGACCTCGACTCATTGGAAATATTTTGTCGATCAATGGACGCGGTAATGCTACGGGCCGACTCTATATAGGTGATCAGTCCACACCTCTACCCTAATGAACCATTCGTGTTAGTTAAATAAGGAATTAAGTGAAAGACATGGACAACCTCAAGATCCTCAAGTGATACAAAGTGTAAGGTCCATTAAGGTTCTTATTTGCATTACCATTTTTTTTCTTTTTGTTTCTTTTCACACATTTTTTTTTCTTCTTTTTTTTCTTTTTATTAGTTGGAGCTTCATTCTCCCAGGGTCAGGTTTCGTGCATCATTGCCCATGAGGACTTACACTATCACGTACACCTTTCCCCAAATCTCCACATAGGGCAATCCCTACCACCCGTGTAACGGGAGTTCGGTCGGCACATCCCAAGTCAGATGACTCGAAAGCACCAGGCACAAAGTCCCCTCAGACCTACTTTCCCGAGTGATAGGAGCCGTGCGAGAAGAGAGAACATCTACTCACTTATTTCTTATCTACACATGAACCAAAACCCCTACACTAATGTCTCACAACAAGATTAAGAGGGTCCTTGACTACAACAAACTTCCTAAATTAACAAACACGAATTATTGACTCACTAGGTTCAGGGTGGACTTCTTTGAATGTTTGAGCACTGAAACCCTATGATTACTCACCCCCAAAGGAAAACTGGGGTGCATCCTAACGACTCGATAAATCCTAAAGCCACGTACTAGATATCCTAATGCATCAAGTTCAAGACAATTTTGGGAGCTTTCTTTTTACTTTGCCTCTCAACGGTTTTGCACATGCTAAACACACGCAAAACCCACAAAACATTTTCTTTCGAAAACATATGAAGATTTTGAAAGAAATGTGAAAATTTTGAAGCACTAGGCAAGCAAAAGAAGACAAGTCACCCAAGGATCATGGCAAGCAGATATATCGATATTAAATGCAGCACACTAACATGACCCTAACAATGCAAACAAAAGAAAACAAAATCAAAAGAAAAGACTCAACTATGTACACACGTAAAACACCCCCCCACACCTACTTCATGCATTGTCCTCAATGAATGTGAGCAAAATACGACATGGATGTATGCATGAAACAGAAGAGATCTCACCAACGTGAAGTACAAAGGGAAGTGCAACGTCATGTTGATGGACATAACCCGAATTCCCTCAAAACCTGTGAGATGCTAAAGAAGGGATACAAATACGTGAAAGAAATGGAGCCCAAATACACAAGGGTTGGGGCTCACAACAATCAATGCTCACTGAAGGAGTCTTTTATTGTACTTCTTTTTTTTTCTTTTTTTTCTTTTTTTTTCTTTTTTTTTCTTTTTTTTATATAACTATGTACAAACATAAGTTCCCATCTTCATTTGTCAAAAGACATCAAATGGGAACCTCAAGAGTGGGTCAATGCACTTGGAAAGGGAACATGACACCACGCGGGGCCAGAATACGCATGCGTGGGCCCCCTTCACAAAGAGCACCAGACGAAATGAGAGGTTCATGAATTGGACGCAAAGGCGTCTCATTCAAAGGATCAAACTGAAAGAGCTTGAACCTCTCGAGAGTTTGGGAAATAAGGGGCAACGGAAGAAAAATATCTCCCGTTGCGGAACTGAAGTTATGATCATCAATCCAAACTCTCCAACCAACAGGCTGGTGGGTCGGAACGAGGTCAAGCACCTCGTTATGCATGTCCAACTCACCAGGAGAACAGGAAGTGGGTCTCATACCCAAGGTATCCTCCAAGGAACTCCTAATACCCTCATGAGCAATGTGGTTGTTTGATGTTCCATCATTTCCAAGATGATCAGGAACAATAGTGAGAGGCAAACTCTCATCAGGTTGTTCGAAATTGAGGGGACTAGGGAGCTCTTGCTCCACCAGAGTTGAGCCCTTAGGAGGTACAACAATAAGATCATGTGGCTCAAGGGCCACGGGACAAGAAGATGAGGCACAATCTTGTGCCGACTCATAAAGAAGTTGGTCCATAGTATTCTCAATTGGAATCGAATCCTCCACCAAGTGATTGTGAATTGAAACCCCAAGTCCCTCAGACTGACTAGGAGTTTGACTTTGAAAGATTGTGCTTTGAATTTGTGTAAGTGGTGGTGGTTCGATTTCAGAAGATAAATCCTCAAGTTGACAAGAAAGGTTACTCTCCTCACTTAATTGTTGCGTCAGTTGACTCACTTGAAGTGTCAGATTTTGTATGCGGTCAACGAGGAGGTCCAAGTCAGATCTTGGGAAATTTTGGGGTTGGGTGTTGATGGGCTGAGAATGAGTCCAATGATTTGGAGTGGGGTGCTGGTAGAAGTCTGGGTATTCGGGAGGAGGATACTGGGGTGAATATGAAGTATAAGAATTTGAATAAGAATTGTTTCCCCATGAATCCATCACTCTCGGGATGTACGCAGATGCGTAATGGTCATATTGAGCATTTTGGGAAAAAGTATGCTCATACTCAGGCTCTGGGGGAACATAAGGACATTCCCCGATATTATGACCACTCAACCCACAACAATCGCACGATATGGCTACTGGAGCCACTGGTGCACTCATGTCATCTACCACATGCATGAAAGAGGCCAAAGGTTCTTGTAATGTCTCAGTTTGATGACCAACATATGATCCGACGTAACTAGATGATGGTCTAGCAGTCGGTGCCTCTCTCATGTTACCCCAATATGAAGATTGCTCAGTCACACAATGAGGATTATCCCAACCATACGGGGTGTTAGTCTGAGGCACCCCAGGTTGCATGGGTCCGGAGTACCAGGGAGAATCATCCTGGTCCCAACAATGATATGGATGGTCGCCCATGTAACCATCCATCTCAACAAACAACTCTCGAGTCGACCACTCTCACCACCACGAGACTAAGCTCGCAAAAAGTGCTCGACTCGACCCTAAAACGCTACCAGAGAGTGTAAAGGGGAGGAGACTATAACGTAGAAGAAGGTGAGAAGAAGATGACTCAGAGGAGAAGGGAAGAATCCCTAAAGCTAGCGAGGGTACAGGGTGAAGGTAGAAGCCTAACTAGCAAGCATGGCTCAAACAATGTAAGGCAATGGGTCCTTAGGCTAGACGACGCCTAACTTCGAGGTCACTAGCCTCGACACGCCTCACCTCCCTACAACGAGGACCACAATGCCCAGCAAGTGATACCAGATCTGGAGATCCAGTACCTCCTACTATCGACAAGGTAGGCAACGCCGATCAGGTCATGGCGGTCTCAACTAGATTACTCTCCTAGTGCGTCCGAATTCCTAGGGCCAATGTCTACTTGCTTTTAGTTAAGGCTTTACTTGAGTGTGCTTTTTGGGGCTAAGGGAAGGGTGATGAAATCCCCCACCTTATCTTTGAAGTCTATAGGTGATGCCCCTTAAAGATGTTTTGAAATCTTAGGCTAGCAAGCAACTCACCAAACAAGCACTCACCTCACTCTTGTTACGATGCAAACCTTACTCACTAATGAATGTCCTAATGCGTGAATGAGTGATAAGGAATGCGTACCTCGCTCCAGCAATCAACGACAAAATGTAAAGCAAAGAAAAGAAAGATGCATGCAAGGTCTACATATGATGCATGACCTAGATGGCAAGAAGTCTAATCTTTTGCTTTGAGTTTTATGGTCCAAGTTGATTAAAGGGGATTGAAATTAAATCTGGGAGCAAACTAAAGATCACAACATGCAAAATTGGGCTCCCAGATAACTAAAGTGAACAACATAACAACTGGAACAAATTTGAGAGCAATTGAGGCTCACCAGGCCGCCAATTGGCGGTCCCAGACCGCTGATTGGCGGTCACTTTGGGGTCGTTTGCTCTCCAATTACTCCAGTCGCTTCCCCTTGATCCTCAGGTTCCCTGCCACTAAGAAAAACTGAAAACAAAAAATTAAAAACCCCTCGAATCGTCCAAACCAACGTCTAGACAGAGCACCTCCCCGGCAACGGCGCCAAAAACATGATTGATCTCGTTTTTATATTTAACCGCAAGTGCACGGCCGCGTTGAAGCGGTGGCAAATACGGGTCGTCCACTGGGAGGTGTGTCGACACTTGGTTTGTGCGAAGGCGAGAGGTAAAGAAAGGGAAGAAAGGTTGGTTACACTAAACTACACTAAAACGCAAATGGAAATGGAAGAAAAGCAAGAAAACTAAACCCCAAAGGGGGTAGAGAAATAATGTGAACATAAAGAAGTGTGTGTGTGTTCATTAAGCTCCTCACAACATGTAGTGCATGAAATCATAAAACTACATCCAACTTTGCCTCCACATGAATTAAGATATGACTACATCATTAAAACATACAAGACAATAATTGGAATGAAGCTACATGAACTCAAGTATAAAGACTATACCCTACTATGCCTCTACATGAATTAAGATTTCACTACATCATTAAAACATACAAGACATTAGCTAAGGTAAAGGCAACAAGAGCACATACACTACAAATTGTGTTTCCAACATTAACTTCATCCATATCCTAACCTTATCATTCCCCATAAAATAGGTCCACTAATCAAAGCATAAGCTAAGCTTCATTCAAGAGCATTAGCCTATCAAAGATAGGAGTGGAGACCCATTAGATGGTTATGGAAATCATATAAAGCTCAAGGGATAAAAATAACACACACTTAATACACTACATGATTATATCACATATTTCTCCACCCCCCAAATGGGGATGGAACTACTCACTACTCATTACACTACTGATTAGACTAAGCAAAGAAAGCATAATACTGAAATGAAAGTTAACTAAGAAGGCAAGAAGCATTAAAGAAACATAAAAGGAAAGGAAAGACTAAACAAACATGCACAAATTAAAAGACAAGATTTAAAGAAACTAGAAGAATTATTTTATTAACAAAATGACTCACATTGAAGGTAGCATTCTTCTCCACCTTGAGTTTTTGCTTCAAGGCTCACTCCTTAGTAGAGAGAATGCCACCAAGCAATGGGTAATTACAATGGAAGGTGAAGAGTTCTATTTATAAGCATGGAAAAAGCTAATCGGGGACAATCCCCCGATGTGGGACTAAACCAATACCAAAAATAGCCTAAACGAACATTAATACAAGTCCAGGAGAAATTTCGACGGATCCTGAGCAATATGGACCGCCAATTAGCGGTCCAAGACCGCCAATTGGCGGTCCAAAATTGTCGGATCGTGTTGGAATTTGTTGTGGGCTTTGCTTTCTGGTATTGTTGGTCTTTGATGCGGTTACTCGACTTGTTGGAGCTCCGACCCGAATAGAATTGGTAAAATACTCCCCATGATGGTGTGGAGTATTCTGTTTTGCTCTTAGGTCCTTCTGTCTTACATTCAGGTCCTTCTCCCTTGCATCTTGGTCCCTAGATCTCACCATTCAGTCCTTTTTCCCAGCTTTTGGGTCCTTTCATGGCTCTTCTCTTCAAACCTCTTTATTCCTGAAAACTAAACATAAAACTCGTCACGTAGCATTGCTTAGGTGTAAGATAATGGATATAAGATACAAATATGAGCATGAAATGATGTCAATCAAGACTCGAGGACTAAGATGCAATATCGAAAGACCTGAATGTAAGATCGAAGGACCAATCAGCAAACAAGAATACTCCACACCATCATGGGGAGTATTTTGACAATTCTATTCGGGTCGGAGCTCCAACAACCTACGCGGATGCATCAAACATGAAGAAATAAGACCAGACAACAACACACCAAATCCAGGTCGGATCCAAACCATATAGACCACCAATTGGCGGTCGGTTTGGGTCCGAATCCGCTAAGACTTTGGTGGGTCGTGTATTAGGGTGTATTTAGTCTATTTTTGGTATATGTTTAGTCCCATACCGGGGTATTTTCCCGGATTACCTTTTTCTATGGCTATAAATAGAACTCATCCTCCTCATTTTGTATTTACCCATTGCTTGGTGGCATTCTCTCTAATTGGAGTAAGCCTTGAAGCAAAACTCAAGGGGGAGAAGAGTGCTACCTTCAATGTGAGTCATTTTAACAAAATAATTGTTCTTAGTTTCTTTTAATCTTGTCTTTTAATTCTTGCATGTTTCTTTAGTTTTATGTTCATTTCAATTAGCTTTTTTAATATTCCTTTCTTGCTTAGTTGAATTTCCTTTCAGTATAATGTTTCATTTCGTTAATGTAGTTAGTGTAATGAGTAGCGAGTAGTTCCATTCCCATTTGGGGGGTGGAGAAATATGTGATATGATCATGTGGTGTATTAGGTGTGTGTTATCTTAATCCCTTGAGCCTTATATGATTTCCATGACCATCTAATGGGATTTCACTCTTGTCTTTGATATGCTAATGCTCTTGAATGAAGCTTAGCTTATGCTTAGATTAGTGGACATATTTTATGGGGAATGACAAGGTAAGGATATGGATGGAATTGATGAAGGAAACATGACTTGTAGTGTATGTGCTCTTGTTCCTGTTACCTTTATTAATGTCTTGTATGTTTTAATGATTGGGTAAATGTTATTTCATGTAGAGGCATAGTGGGGTTTGGTCTTTATACATGAGTTCATCTAGCTTCATTCCAATTATTGTCTTGTATGTTTTAATGATATGATCTTATCTTATTTCATGTGGAGGCAAAGTTGGATGTAGTTTTATGATTTTCATGCACTACATATTGTGAGGAGCATAATTGAACACACACATACACATATCTTTGTATTCACACTCTTTTCTCTACCCCCTTTGGGGTTAAGTTTTATTGCTTATTTTCCATTTACTTTTGCATTGCAGTGTAGTGTAGATCATAAATCCTTTCTCTCCTTTCTTTCCCATTCGCCTTCACACAAACTAAAGTCGACACACCTCCTTGTAGATCGACCCGTATTTGCCACCGCTTCAACGCGGCCGTGCACTTGCGGTTAATTAAAACATATCAATCAGTGGTCCCTTCGAGCGATGGACCAATAGAGATATTTTACGACAATAGTGTGTCTATCTCGCAAATCAAAGATCCTAAATCATATCACAAGGTGAAGTACATGGATCGCAAGTACTTTTTCACTCGTGATTTCATCGACGAAGACAAAATATATTTATTATGGGTGGACACAAACAACAACACAACTAATTCATTCACCAAACCCTTATCCCAAGCCAAAGGCGAAATGAATTTAGAGTCTATGGGTTTGAAGAACCATGTAGAGTGGATCGATGAGTGATATGAAAGGGTTTCTCTAGTTATTATAGTTTTATAAATTGAGAATATATGTGAAAGAAAATTTTGATAACAAGTGAGAGATTGAAAGGAATGTGTTCTAAAAGTTTTGCATTTAAATGTCTTTTATTATGAATTGAATGTATTGAACATTTTGTTCCTTGATTAATGAATTCGTCATTTAGAAGTGTTAATAGGCTCTTGATCCTTAATCGTAGAGCTCTAAAAGATAATGGTTTACATAAATAAAAAATAATTCACAATCATGGTAATTAACATGGGACATTGATTACTGAGTTAAGATTGTCTTGTTGGTTAAAAGAGATATTTTAGCTCTACAACTACTTAACTACATGAGTATATGAAATAGAATTTTTTCTTTCATATATTGAATTGACCTAACGAATGAAACATTAGTTCTTTGAATCCTAAGATATGAGACGTATATCTTTTCACATAAGGAATGTATGATTTGATTATTATCAAAAGCTATAATTGAGTATTATGATAAAGATATCAGTTGGTTATACATAACTTGTGATGAAAAAGTTGATATGTCAAAAGATTATCATTGCCTTCTTGACTTGAGTGATGATATTTTTGGGGCCCCTTGATAAAGCAAAATTATAATGTGTACAATATAACTTGTGTATAGTTACATATTTATAATTAGCTTGAGAGATCAAAAGATGAATATATAATACAAAGATGACACATTTCTACTCTGTGTAATATTCTCAATATCATGAGGAAAGGGATAGATACAAGTGATGTTTATACATATCACTAAATGGATCCTGTTTAGTTCGAGTGAGCAAAACATCTTTGTTATTTGTGTAACTATAATGTGTAGCTAGAAACCAATTATAGTTTAGGATATAAAGTGTTTTATATCATTGCCAATATAACTTAGATCCTCCTATAGGTCACACTACAGAACTGGGAAACAAGGAATTTCATTTTACATTTTATATGATGTTTTGAAATACATGTGGTAAAATATTAAAATCAATATGTTGTGATTACGAAATGGTTAGAATAATCAATAAATTTATATGAGATGTAAATATATTATTGGGTATAATGTTTGACATTATATATGATAATATGTTGCATATTATAATGGGGTTTGTAACATTATAAATATAAATTTGCTAAAACCGCAAAGATCAGATTTTGTTGGATATTGATACAAAATTTGATAAAGGCATAAATCGGTCAAACCGGTCGACCGTTTGACAAACGTTGTTCGATCGGAATCAGGGACTTTACCTGGTTGAGAATCGGTCGACCATTTGGCAAAAGTTGTTCAACCGAAATCAAGGATTTTCCTGATTGAGAGATGGTCGACTGTGTTGTCCGACCGAAATTGACGATTTTAACCGATCGGTCGAACAGTTGACTATTTTTGTTGGCTATTTGCGTATGGTTTTTTCCTGAATTAATAAGAGAATTTCTTTGGTCATGGGTTGGATTTGTTCCAATTTGGTTAGAGGTTGTTAAAGGATGATTACATGTCAAAATATGATTAGTTTAGAGGAGCTAAAAATAAGGGATCATGTGTAGGGGGGTTACACATGATGTGGAATGGAGGAAGCTCTATAAATAGGTCCCTCATCTCCTTCTTGTATATATGAATGCAAAAATTTCTCCTCTTCATATTTCTCCACCAAATCCATCCAAAAATCCCCTTGTTAGTTGAGTGTTTGAGGGATTAAATTCTCTGAGGCATTGAATGTGTAATTAGCTAGATTCTAGCATTAAATTAGATATTGATTGGCTTGCTCCGATCTCTCTAATCTTGTTTAGAGTTTGGTGAACACTTGGAGGAATTCCGAGGCGATCCGACGTGCAACCCATCATCTTATTGGTAAAAGGGATTCAATTATCTCCTAGGTATGATCCAATCTATGTATTTCAATATTAAGTAGTTTATTGTATATATTGAAATACAATTAAGAATTTTGTATATAAAATTGTTGAAAATTATGAAAATCGATCGTAAATGCTTGTAAAAGTTTTAAAAATAAACACAAGTACAGGTCACGAAATCCTACATTTTTCTCGGTAAAATTATCATCATCTCGGGCGTAGCTTTTATCTCTTTTTTGTTTGTTATTTGATTAACACGAGAGGCACCTCTCTTAATCGATCAAACCTTTTTCGGTCAGAGTTTGAATTTCACATGCCCTCTTTACATGTCGGGGATCTCCCAAAAAAAGTATGGGTCGTATTTGCGACGTTCATAAGGTACGAAACCCGATTCGAAGAGGGAAAAGTTTTCTTTCATTTTTGACATGTTCATTCTTCTCGGTAAACTCCAAAAATTTATCAACCCCGACCTCATACTCATCACTCAATCGACTTCTGAAATTCTAATTTCAATCCACAGTTTTCTACACATCAAGAGAAAAAGTGCATGTATAAAAACCGATATAAATGAAAGATGAATAATTTTGATAGAAGCTTTTCTGAAAGTTCTACTAATAATTTTTTAATACCTGCGATTAAACAATCCAACACATTCAATTTGATTAAATTACATTCCATTATACATTTCAAACAAATTAATTTTGATATCTAAATTTCTATCCTTAAATTAATTAAAACGAGTACTTTTAATTAAAGTAATTAAAAAGGCAAAAAATAGAAGAATTTTTAGCAGCGTCATGTGCAGGTGCTGGATTTGAAAGATGGTCGGAGCTGGTCGAGCTGGGCGGGTCGGGCGGGCTTGCTCCAGCTGATTGGTCGAGCGGAGCTGTCAAAAGGGATGGGATAGGGCCGATCGGGGTTTGGTTAGCTCGTTGGGTTTGTGTGTTTTGATTTTGGGTTGAAAAACATTACAATTTATTTAAAAAAATTATAGTTTATGACGTCATAATCCGAAAACCACGTTGGTGTTTGATTACCGATGTGATAATCCTAAAACCACGTCGAATTTTCTACGACCGACATGATAACTCGAACAGAACATCCGACGTGCTATGCCTAATACTACGTCCGATTTTTATAAAATCTGATGTAATCATAGCAACGTGCTACTCGTATTTTGCAGCAGTGATTCCTTCTTCAGTATTTTGTGTTTTAAGGGATTTAAGGATTTATATGCAAGTGAAAAACAAATGAATGAAACGAAACATCAAAGAATGTAGTTTTGTCGCTTTCTGTTACACCTCATAATATATTTAAGCACCTCCCAATTCAAACCGAACAACTGATTCAAAGGCCCACATATCATCATTTGACCTTGCACTTTTCTAGATTGATACTAACCATTCCAGTATTACACAGCCACCGCTGTTCTAGAAGTAGGAGTGAAGTTCCTGCGAAGGAGCGCGCAAAGAAGCGAAAACTGATCCAACTACATATTGTAATGGGTCCACAGTTTTTTTCCGTTCCTCACATGTCATCTAATTAAGATAACTAAATATAACTACTTCGACTATTTTCCCCTTAACTTCTCTTCCCCTCTCGTGCATATAATATAAACTTTATACGCAAGAACCTCCACAGTTTCTCCTCCTCTCGGTCCCCGTCCTCTTCGGAAAGCGGCCGATGACTCTTTCCTTCAAGCCGAACACGTTCGAGTTTGCACATCAATTTAACCCCTCCAATAGTGAACTCAATCCACCTGAGACGCCAACCTTCACAGCTTACAAGCGAACCGTTCTACCAACAACGTGCGAAACCACGACTGCTTCGTGTAACCCACTTGGGCCTACGGTGGAGAAGAGGAAGAGGGTTGCTGTTCCCCCAAATTTGGTGAGACCGAAATGGCGCTTGTTTTTGGGATGCTTGAAGTGCGCCCCAGAGATGGAGATGAGTGGTATCAGGATGCGACAGAGGAGTGGAAGGAAGAATCCATTGGATATTGAGAACTGCGGCGTGTTGTGGAAGATACTTCGCTCTTTGAGTTGCAAAGCCGATGGCGATATAGATATCGTCGCGTCAGCTGGGCGACCTACCTCACATGATCGAATGGTACACCGGAAATCTCGTCAAAGCTCAATCTAAATTTTATTGTGTGTACTCCCTGCCCCGATAGTTTTAGTCACATGTCCATTGGATATTTACACCCAAGATTATTGTCTCTTTTTTTTGCCATGATTTTTTATGGCCGATTGATACTTTAATTCCACTAACGTTGCTATTTGACACCTTTTGACCATATCATTGTTTTCCTACTTCTATACCAATTTCAAAATTTTATACTCAAATTACGTTACGTTTTCATAGTTTATCTTGATTTGTAGAAACAAAAAATCATCAAAACTTTAAAGCTTTTCGTGTAAAAAAATTGTTATCGTCGTGTAAAATTAAGGTAGAAACGGGTAACAAACATCACAAATCTTACCATTCCAAAAACATTATCTTTCAACACAAAACATTTTCTCTCACATCAAGTGAGACAAAACTTGCACACAATTAGGCATCCATGTAAGATCGTTTTTAAAAGATTTAACATTTTTATATTTATTTATATATAAAGGAACGAATGTAATTAAAAATACGTCTCAAGGGAAAGGGCAGAAGGAAACTTTAACAGAGCGGCTAGCAAAATTCGAAATAGTAACTTTGGTTGATGTAATTTCATGATAACCAGTTGTACTACTACACCTTGTCAGGTTATCATATATAATAGTATCGTTCCCACTATTTTTTCCGTTCAAATTGAACTCAATCGTTCAATTTCTGGTTCCTCAAATAGACCTCAACTGTTCGTTTTTTTTACTAATTTTAGGATGAAAAGAGTTCAAACTGATCTCACTCGTCCATTGTTTGATCCTCAAATTCATCCTAAGTGTGTATCTGTTGTCAATGTTTACATTTAAAATTAGTGGCATAATTCCACTAATTGATTGAGGTAGTGAGTATCGAGCTATTGTTTTTGTACTATTTTTTAAAATTAAAAATTACATTAAATTGATCCTAACTGTCAAATTCATCCTGTGCGTGCATATTTTTCATTGTTTTAACATGAAAAAATAGTAGCATGAATCCTTCTAATTGGTTCACGAAGGGGCAAGGGCGGATGGACCTACCCACAAAGACCACAAATAACCATGTTCGGGCTACCCTCTAACACCCTGTTTTCTCTCTCTGTCAAGTCAACTTCTCTCTCTGTCACGTCAGCTCACCCAACCCACCTAAAAAATACATTCTCTCTCATCCATCAACGTCATTTGGAGATCAATCATGTGTAAAATATATAAAAAATTCACCAAAAATTCCATTAAATCGAAACAAATAAGAAACATATTTTCATAAAAGAAAATTTGAAAAAATAATTTAAAACGATTTTAAAATGAATTTATAAACATTTCTAACCAATAACAAAAACAAATTGGATTAATGGGGGGCTGACACGGGCCCCCCATCCAAGCGTCCGATCGGGACGCCCGGGTCGGCACCCTAGGCGGTCACCCGGAGGCCGTCTGACCCGTTAACGGAAGCCCGCCTGGGCACCTGAGTCGAGCGTCCGAGCGAGAGATTCACGTTAAGGGTGCTCTAAATTAAAAAAGTTAATAAATTTTTTGTTTCCAAATTCCTCTTCCTCCTACCTTTCCAACTCCCTCCCATCGTTCCACACTTCCACCCCACGACCATATTCCTCTTCCTTCCACCGTTCCAACTTCCGTCTCCCACCAGATTTAGATCTCGGGCATTCTTCTTGATTTCTCGTCGTTTGGTTCTACTTTGGTGAGACTTTGTGGTTTTTTGGGTTTCAACTAAATTGTTAATGTTTTGATGTTCTCAACTCAATCATGAAGCTATTTTTTAATTATTGATCCATCACTAATATTACATTATGCAGCACGTTTAATAAACAACGATATTTATATCAAGATTTTTCTTTTATATTGGCGGTAGTATGAAACTGTGTAGCATTTGCACTTAATTCTCAAAAGTGTTGGATATAACAAATGATTTGTCACAAGTACATAATTCAAAGAAAAAATCAATATTTGATGAATGTGCAATTTGATTTTTGTGCCAATTAAGCAACATATAAATGTTCCATATATGGAAGGTGTAATAGCATTTTGAGGAAGGGAAAAATGTGGGCATAGAAGAGTTACACATCTTGATTACTTCAAGGTTGACATTTTCTATGCAGTGATTGACACTCGACTTCAAGAGCTAAATGATCATTTTACGGACTTTAATAATGAGTTGCTCTTATGTATGGCGTGTTTGGATCCCCGTAACTCTTTTTCAGCATTTGATACCCGGAGATTATGTGATTTTGCTGACTTTTATCCTGTGGGGATTAATGGGAATGACCGTCAGATGCTGGAAATTCAACTTGATAACTATATTGCTCATGTGAGGAAGTCTTCACACTTTTTAGATTTGCACAACATACAGATCGTGCAAGGAAGATGGTCGAAAACAAACTCGATGTGGTGTATCCTTTATTTTATTTGCGTATCAAGTTAGCCTTAACATTACCGGTAGAACCTGAAACTGTTGGAAGAGCATTCTCAGCTATAAAGATTGTCAAGACTATGTGTAACATCCCAAAACTGCGGAAATTTAAAAATTTAAACAATCAAGAGATTATCAGAATAACTCATCAACGGGAATGTTACTCATATAAATCAACAGTCGGTGCACCGAAATACAACAGAGTTTGTCAAAAGACGTGATTACAACAATATAACGAAAGACAGGTACAAGCAATCATGACGACCTCAAAGAGTCCGAAGAGGATCCTGGCCCCAAAATGTGTGTGCCCGCTGTCACCACCCAACAGAACCTACTGCGGTCCTGAAACATGAATCAAACAACGATGCCTGAGTTTTCCATTAGGAAACCCCATCTTCCAAGCTCGCCTATATGAATGCAATAGTACGGTAAATGAACCTATCATACTAGTAGCATGTCATATCACATCTGCAATGCATCAAATCCCTCCAAGGGTAAACGGGACCTCAGTCTAACAACAATAACGACCCTAAACAGGGTCCACCAGGACATCAGTCCAGCAACAACAACCTCTCTCCCTCGGAAACCTGTCGTAGGCACATGCGGTTTTACGGACAGTACGCGACGCACCCCCACACGCGACCACTCGAGCCAAAGGGATCAGTGAGGAGCGTCCGCACTTCCGTGAAAGAACCACGTGGTCTACACCACCATCGACGGAGTCGTAGCCCGGTCGGTCAACATCCCAAGATAGGTGCCCAAATCGGGGATCATCACCGGAACAACATCGACGACATCGCCGACAGAACATCGGCGTTACAACATACGTCAGGCACAACATTGGAAGACACAACCACAAGCCGGAACATCGTCGGTACCATCATCGTCGACAAAAACCTCGGTGGTACAACATACGTCTGAAAAAACATCAAACGGGTCCAGACCGTAGTCTGCCAGGTCATCATGATCCACGAGCCAAGCGTCAACACGCATTAGGATCCGCGATCCCTCAGGTCTGCCACTCAACAAAGAGTAAGGCAACAATACGTCACACCACGGTCCATCACAGAGGTGGCGCGACCCAAGTGTCCACACTCTTCCACACGGCGGTCCGTGGGCAGGCACGAGCACGTACCCACCATCACCTCCCGGCTCACGTTTTCAGCAAACACGAGTTTCCGTGGACAGAGTTGACACAACACGAGGACCAGGAATTCAGTTCTGCACATAAACGGTCGACCGAAAAAGCCTAACCGGTCGACCGTCCCCAATAGGTTCGGTCGACCGAAAGTCTACAATGGTCCAACTATTCTGCGTGTCACCTAAGTCCAAACAGTCGAACAATAGTCTAAAACCAGTCGACCGAACACGAGGTCAAAATCCAAAGTTGGTCAAAATCAACAAGTCTATTTGGTCGACCGACTCAGGGGTCCCGGTCGACCGAAAACTACCAAGGTCGTCCTAATAGTCTACGTCATATAACGGTCGAATAATATAGCAAAATCGGTCGAACAACATGCACAATCATCAAGTACACTTATGTTCCGGTCGACCCAAAAACCCAAAACGGTCGACCGAAATCCGACAGCAGGCCTCAAAATCACCAGCACATATGCAACCGGTCGACCGCCACATTGGCATCATTCGACCGATGTTGGTTAAAATTCGGGCAAAAAGGTAAAACCGTTTGACCGCCCGAAGGCACCGGTCGACCGTTGGTCGACAGCAACCTTGCGCCAGCCAAGGATTTTACATCGTTTCTCGTCACTGGTGAGGTCTCCGACCTCCCGCGACCGACGTCAACTTCCCACCAACGTGGGGAACAACAAAACCATACTAGTTAGCCGGCATACCTCAACACGAGACGGAGCACACGGGAGATTCGCTCAACGTCGGAAGCCTCTACGATCATGCCGCACACCGGAAAGGAAGAAGAAATCAGAGACAAGAAGGGGGTTCGGACCCAGGAAGTAGAAGAGAGGAGAGGAAAATGTTTGGTTTAAAAACCCAACAAAACTCTCTCCACGTCTACAGTACCCGACCCAGTGCACCCACTTCCCCATGCTAAACCTCCACAACCAAGGGTTTAATCCTAAGTATGGATTAGGATCTAACAATCCACCCACCTTAAAAGGATTTCGTCCCGAAATCAAACAAGCAACTCACCGAAAAGCTCCGGGTATTGCTTCCGAACTTACTCCTCGATCTCCAAGGTGGCCTCACGCTCACTGTGATGCTGCCACCGGACCTTCACCATCGGAATGGTCCTCCCCCTGAGCTGATGATCCATATGATCAACAATCTCAATTGGTCTCTCCTCGAGCGACAAGTTCTGCTGGATCTCTGGCACTGCAATCTCAATCACATGAGCTGGATCTGCAACGTACTTCCTCAGCATTGATACATGGAAGACGTTGTGAAGACCCGAAAACTGCGGTGGCAATGCAATCCTGTAGGCAACCTCTTCGACTCGGTCCAGAATCTCAAACGGTCCGACATACCTCGGACTGAGCTTCCCCTTCTTCCCAAACCTCATCACTCCTCGAGCTGGGGAGATCTTCAGAAAAACATGGTCGCCAACCTCAAAGCTCAGCGCCCGTCTGCGTCTGTCGGCATAACTCTTATGCCTGCTCTGTACTGTGGCCAATCTCCTCCGGATCACATCCACCTTCTCTGCATACATCTGCTCGAGCTTTGGCCCCACTAACTGCCTCTCGCCCACATCACTCCAGCATACCGGTGATCTGCAAGTCCTCCCATACAATGCCTCGTATGGTGCCATCCCAATACTCTAGCTGTTGTTGTAGGCAAACTCTATCAATGGCAGGTGCTCATCCTAGTGTCCTGACCAATCCAGTGTACATGCTCTCAGCATATCCTCCAGGGTCTGGATCGTCCTCTCTGACTGACCATCGGTCTATGGGTGAAACATTGTATTGAACCTCAGTCGTGTCCCTAAGGCCTGCTGCAGACTCCCCCAAAACCTGGAGGTAAATCTGGGATCTCGATCAGAGATGATGCTCACTGGTACTCCGTGCAGCCTTACTATCTCCTCCACGTACGACTTATAGCTAGACCCTCCAGAGGCAACGTGGTTCTTGAACTTTTTAATTAAACCGCAAGTGCACGACCGCGTTGAAGCGGTGGCAAATACGGGTCATCCTCAGGGAGGTGAGCAGCCTCTTGTTTGCACGAAATCAAGTGGCGAAAATATGGAAGAGAATGTATTATGCTACTCTACGGTACGCTACACTACGAAGTACAAAATGTGAAAGGAAGCAACAAACGATTAACTAAAACTAAGCTAAGGACGAAAGAATGGTGCTGGAATTCAGATATGGAAAAACCCCTAAAGGGTGGAGTGAGTGCACACATGCAAAGAGGTGGGTGTTGAACACATTCTTTAAGCACAAATGAAGGTGATGTTATCATGCATAGGAAGTGTCTAAATGTTATGGCAAAACCTATCAATCCATTCACCAACCTAGTTGATTAACATTTACATATACAAGTTGTTTATTTCAGAACCTAAACAAGCATGAGTGGTGTCTAATCATTTTGGCAAAACTCATGAAGTTATAAATTCTATCCTAAACAAGCAAGCATACATTCATGTTTTATCAACACATTGGAAATAAAGCATTCATTCCATTCTCTAATGCATGTATGAACATCTACTCCACCCCCCAAAGGGGATGGAACTACTCACTACACATTACACTAATTATTAAACTAAGAAAGGAAAACATATTAACTAAGCTACTAAAAGTAATGAAATGAAATTAAACAAAGTAAAACAAGAAATATGAAACAAACAACATAATAAAGAAACTTATATTAAAGTGACTCACATTTCAAGTAGCATCCTCCTACTTTAGTGTGTGCTTCAAGGCCTCACTTTTAGTAGGAAGAATAACCACTTAAAATATGGAGTGATTACTAATGAGAATTTTAATTTATACCGCAAGTGCACGGTGTCAATGAAGACGTGGCAAATACGGGTCGAACACAAGGAGGGAGAGATATTGTTATTTTTGGATTTTCGATTAGAGAGAGAGAGAACAATAATAAGGTTGGTTTTGAGATTTTTGGGTTTTAATTATCTAAAGCAAGAAACATGAACAAATAAAACTAAAACAAGAACAAAGATGGTGAATTCCGTTGGGTGGAGGTTTAGATATCGGGTTTAGATTAGAGAATTCTGAAACTTATAATAAATCATATTAGTTATAAAGCATTACATGATAAATGATTTAACATAAACTCAAGTAATCAAAACATACTAATACGAAATTAAAATAATAACATCTTCTCTTCTCATCACCCTAAATCCGTCACCCCCACCCTTTGGAAAGAGTTAGAAACTCATAGATGGAGGGAGGGAGAAGGGGTCCTAGAGAAACTAAGAAAAGAAAATTAAAAACATAAAATAAAAGAAACAGAATTTTATTGCTAAATTATGGAACAAAAGGAAGAACTCCTCACAACATCGTTCTCGGGGCTATTTATAGCCGATACAAGGGACCTAAGCATGAAATAAGAAAGTACACGCGTCAACACGCAACCGGTAAAATTTTTAGAGCATGAATCTAATTTGTTGCGGCGGAATCGCCACCTTTTTGGCTCAGAATCGACCCGGATTTTTCCTGTGTGTTTATGGTATGATTTGATCTTTATTTGCGCGTCTGGATGATTTGTTTCCATTCTTTTGAGCTCCGGATTAATTCCTTCCATTGTTGGAGATTTATATTTGATTTTTCTTTTGACTTTCTCCACACAATAACTTGGTCCTTTTATTTTGCAATTAGGTCCTTGGCATTTTACAATTAAGTCCTTGACCTTTTTGCAATTAGCTCCTTGAATGCTTTTATGCTTGGATGCATTTCTATTTGAAACCCGATAAACTTGAACTCGGTCTTTATGATAGAAATGAATCTTTTGCACGCGTTTATGCTCGGAATGTGGGTAATTTGCATCCAGGTCCCTGTATTCTGTAAATACGACTAAACACATACCTTAGTAGCATTTATTGATATAAAAGTAATCTAAATGAAAGACATATGATGCAATGTATGCAATGCATCAAATACCCCCACACCTAGATTTTGCTAGTCCCTAGCAAAGCAAAATATAAGAAAATGAAAACAGGGAAATCCTAACTCACTTTCGTAGGAATCACGGTTGCACTTAGCATGTGCAACAAGCCTTTAAACCTCCAAGTTGCCTTAGAGGACGAGTTTTGTCTCGTGAGGGTTTTCAGTTGACACACCCACAAAGTCTTAATTCAACATTCCATTAATAGCTCTTAATATTTCTACCTCAACCTTATACATCTCACTTAGAATTCTTGCATGCTCATTATACAATTCTAACTTATAAAAAGTTTGACTTGGTCTTTATTCCTCCAACATTCACACCACTAACCCTTCTACACATGTTTATCACTTGAATTATTTTGCACGCCTCCTCTGGTGGTGAAGTATCATTTGGATCAACCATGGCATGGATCATTCTTTTAGCTTTGGGCCTTGAGTATCTTAAAGTATTTTTTTTCTTTTTCCGTGATTCAACACATTTGCTTTGACCCTTATACCCTTTTTGCATTCGTGTAGCGAGTTTGGTCGATAATCCCGAGCTGGAAGACTCAAGTTACCGGGTTTCAAGATACCCCTACGGACCAGTGACTCAAAGGCTTGGGCTTTTGTAATCATTTTGCAGAATATGCTTTCCTCACTTTATTCCTTTATTTTTATTTTTATTTTCCTCAAGGCTTAATTGCTATTAGAAGTCCACACTTCCCGGTATATTTTCCTCAACCTCTGCTTTTTATCAACCACTTCAAAGATTTGATTCATCCAATTTAAGTGCATACATGTCTTACAAGGGTCATGGGTTATTTCTTTGGAACTTAGATTTATGTCATAATTTCTACAAGCAGAACTATATAATAAGGAACAAAAACTTAATGCAATTTGTACACGGGTTTTGGCAGTTCAATCTTAAGCTATGTCATAGAATATTGATTTTTTTTTTTTTTAAAAAATAACGCAGAACAGAAAATCAAATAGATAAATATGTACATATATAAACACCCCCCACACCTAAATCATGCATTGTCCTCAATGTATGCACAGATACAATAAATGCACTTATTACCTGCGTCGGCTTGCAGTAGAGGGGTTGAGTTTGCTCAAAGTCAACCATAATCAGAACTGGATTGAATGACACCATGTTGGTGCATGTATCCAGTTGAATTGTTCCCCATGTTGACTTGAGGAAAAGATTCCACTCTTCTCACTTGAATTGGTTCGCTTATTTGCTCGAGTGATGGTGGTTGAGTAAATGAATCACTCCCTTTTTTCTTACTTCCTTTTTGCTTATGTGATGATTTATTTGATTCAGAATTCTGATAAATACGTGCTCTCATCACAACATCACTTGGGTTGCATATTATTTCTGGCTCATTATCAATGTGGAAGATATTAAATTCTGCTTTTAAGTTCCCGAAAGATAATTGCATGAGCCCATTTCGACAGTTTATTAATGCTTCCGAAGTGGCTAAAAAGGGTCTACCTAAAATTACAGGGATTTGTCGATTAGGATTTACAACATGTTCAGTATCAAGTACGACAAAATCCACTAGATAAATGAAGTCACCAACCTTAATCAAAACGTCCTCTACTATACCTCTCGGTTTCTTAACAGAACAATCAGCGAATTGGAGGGTTGTCCTAGAGGGTTTCAGTGGACCAAGGTTGAGTTGCTCGTAGACAGAAAATGGGAGCAAGTTAACGCTTGCACCAAGGTCTAGAAGGGCTTTATTGATAAACGTATCTCCTATTGAACATGAAATTGTGGGACACCCCGGGTCCTTATATTTTATAGGAGATGTGTTGGAAAGAATTGAGCATATGTTTGCAGTTAAAAATGCCTTCTTTGGTACATTCGTTTTTCTCTTCTTAGTGCACAAATCTTTTAAGAATTTAGCATAAGCAGGTATTTGTTGAATCATGTCTAAGAGTGGAATGTTTACCTTAACTTGCTTAAATACTTCCAAGATTTTCTCTATTTGTGCACTAGAGTTCTTTTTGAGTCTATAGGGAAATGGGGCTTTAGGCACATAGACTCGCTCAGGTTCAGGTTGAGCTACAGGTTCAGGTTGGGTAGGTGGATTGGGCTTTTCAATTTGGACGTCGGGTTCAATGGTAAAGTCATATGTGGGTGCTTGATGGCTAGATTGATTAGTCATTCTAGGGTTTACCACATTATTGTCAATTTGTCTTCCGGACCGTAATGATACTACAGCATTGATTTGTTGGAACGGTCCTTCCTCATTAACCATTTGAACCGGTCTAGGGTTGTTATTTCCTGAAGGTGGTTGATAAGATTGATATTGATTATTAGTTCTTGGGTTCACCTCAGGTTGACTTGGAAATTGGCCCTTTTCTCTTTCACCTATTATCTGTGCTAATTGGCTGACCTGTGTCTCTAGCCTTTGGAATGATTGGTTGGTTGTTTGTATAAAAGTTGTCATTAAATTTTCTAATTTTGTCAACCTAACCTCATGATTTCCATTGTTATTACCCCCAGATGATGTATTATTTTGGTTATATGGGGTTGGTTGTTGTCTAGGAGGTTGTCTTTGTTGGGTCCACGAAAAATTGGGATGATTACGCCAACCTGGGTTATAGGTTGATGCGTAAGGA
Organism: Triglochin maritima; assembly: GCA_963682175.1. Lineage (NCBI taxonomy): Eukaryota > Viridiplantae > Streptophyta > Magnoliopsida > Alismatales > Juncaginaceae > Triglochin > Triglochin maritima. Next base: position 33,809,367 of record OY821773.1, on the reverse strand, counting down.
TCATTTCTAGAATTGTTAAATGTGGCATTAACATGTTCCAGGTCCACACAGTCCTCCATTAAATGACCAGTCTGACCACATCTAGAGCAGGGGATAGACAAGGGTTGATTCATTCGGGATTGATTTTGCAGCTCTAAACTTTCCATTCTGCGCATAAGGGTGGCTAGTTTTGCCTCAGCCGCTATGTTGGCATCTATAGCTAAGACACCTGGTCGGGGTTGACTCGCTATTCTAGATCCAATACTCGGGTTGATGGGTGTTCTAGCATTATCCCATTGCATACTATTTTCAGCTAAATCCTCAAGAAAAGTCCAGGCATCATTTTCATTTTTGGACATAAAGTTCCCTTGGCTCACAGATTCTAGCATAACCCTAGATGTGGGTGTCAATCCCTCATAAATAATTTGGCATAATTGCCACTTCGGAATTCCGTGATGAGGGCATTGGGTCAAGACACTCTTAAATCTCTCAAGATAGGAATAGAACGGCTCGCTCTCAGACTGAACGAATGCAACAATTTCATTCCTAATCTTCATAGTCTTATGGTTGGGGAAATATTTTTTTAGGAAAACTTGAACAAATTCGGCCCAACTTCTAATAGATCTTTCGGCTAGACTATATAGCCATTTCTTAGCGTCGTCCTTCAGTGCTAGAGGCACGAATTTCAGACGCACTGCCTCTTCAGGGATATGCTGGTATTGCATAAGAGAGCAGATTTCTTCAAATTCTCTAAGGAAGAGATATGGGTCTTCCCTAGAGGTGAACTTAGGCAGCATACTCATGTATTGTGCCTTAAGTTCGAAGTCGCGACCCGGTATGGTGGGCATGACGATGCACGATGGCTGAGCAGCCATCGTTGGGTAGCACCGATCCCTCAAAGTTATAGGTTGCGCAACAGGCGGGTCCACTACGTTCTCACCCATTAGATCCGGGTGAGGTGGTGCAACAGATGGGTTGGGGTTAAGCTCTAGACTGGAATCCAGATGAACTCGTGAGAGTCGATTGCTTAAATCCCGCACCCAAATCTGAGTGCACCGGTTTGAATTAATTTTTGAATTTGAATTCGAAATTTAAATTTCAAATTCAATTCCAAGAATCAATTACTCTCTTTTTTTTGAATTTTTTTGAATTTTAAAAAATTTTTTTATTTTTTTTTATTTTTTTAAAGGAAACAAACAATAGAAAGGTAAGGATGAGAAGGGAAAGAAGACTCAGACGAGAAGGGAAACTTAACTCTAAAGGATAAAAATTAGGGTTGGTCAGAAATTTCCTGAACAAGCACGGTCAAAACAATCCTAGACCTAGTGTCACTTAGATCTAGACGACTCCTAACTGGTTGAGTCGAATTGATTTGCTTGATTCACCTCCCTCACCAATCAAACCAAGTTGGCCAGTTAGTGTATAGCTAGTGGGGGCGCTTCCGACAGAGTCGGTGCCAATTAGACAACCACGTCGCTTGGAAGACTTTCGTCGACACAAAAACACTTTCTAGACACCAAATTGAATTCAATTAGCTTCAGGTCATAGCAAGTCAAACCAATCTCCTCCTTAATTGAGTCCGAGTCCTTAGGGGCCAATGTCTAATTGATTTTAAATTTGAGGCTTAGGCGACACTTCAGGATTGTGGTTTGTGGGCTACGGGAGGGTGATGAAATCCCCACCGTATTTTTTTCCTACGGAGTTGCCCTTAAGATAGTTTAACTTAAATCTAGCAAAGATAGTCAAACAATGGTCCTTTTAATGGGGGCAATTGCAAGGTTGTATGCAACTAAATTATATGCTATAATGCAATCGATAAAAACCTCGATACGTACCTTGCCTCCAGCAATCTTCAACAAGTATTAATTTGCAAGAATTTAGCAAGAATAATGCAAGCAAAACATTATATGATGCATGCACTAAGGTCTTTCTAATTTTGCCAATTTTAGGTCAGAGTTGAATTATTGCCAATTATGGAATTGTAACCCTAGCACGTGCAATTCTACGAAAGGAAACTTTTCAACTATTCAGATTTTACGAGAAAGGCAAGAAAAGTTACCTCCGCAATGCTCAGTCGGGTTCGCCGCCCGCTCTCGGAGATTCCAGTAGCTCAATGCGACCACCCAGAGGTGCCGACGATGCCCCAGAAATTTGAAGACCAGAACCCACACTGGTGCGGCGATTCCGCCGCAAGTCACCTTGTAGATGCGGCGATTCCGCCGCCCATGTGTCTCAGAACGCTCCCGGATTTCGCCGCGCACTCTGTTGTCTCCTGCTACACAAATTCAAATACTTAGATCGCGCACAAGGTAGACAGGATAAAATCGAAAACACAAGAACACAAAATCTGCGTCGCCTCCCCGGCAACGGCGCCAAAAACTTGATGAGAATTTTAATTTATACCGCAAGTGCACGGTGTCAATGAAGACGTGGCAAATACGGGTCGAACACAAGGAGGGAGAGATATTGTTATTTTTGGATTTTCGATTAGAGAGAGAGAGAACAATAATAAGGTTGGTTTTGAGATTTTTGGGTTTTAATTATCTAAAGCAAGAAACATGAACAAATAAAACTAAAACAAGAACAAAGATGGTGAATTCCGTTGGGTGGAGGTTTAGATATCGGGTTTAGATTAGAGAATTCTGAAACTTATAATAAATCATATTAGTTATAAAGCATTACATGATAAATGATTTAACATAAACTCAAGTAATCAAAACATACTAATACGAAATTAAAATAATAACATCTTCTCTTCTCATCACCCTAAATCCGTCACCCCCACCCTTTGGAAAGAGTTAGAAACTCATAGATGGAGGGAGGGAGAAGGGGTCCTAGAGAAACTAAGAAAAGAAAATTAAAAACATAAAATAAAAGAAACAGAATTTTATTGCTAAATTATGGAACAAAAGGAAGAACTCCTCACAACATCGTTCTCGGGGCTATTTATAGCCGATACAAGGGACCTAAGCATGAAATAAGAAAGTACACGCGTCAACACGCAACCGGTAAAATTTTTAGAGCATGAATCTAATTTGTTGCGGCGGAATCGCCACCTTTTTGGCTCAGAATCGACCCGGATTTTTCCTGTGTGTTTATGGTATGATTTGATCTTTATTTGCGCGTCTGGATGATTTGTTTCCATTCTTTTGAGCTCCGGATTAATTCCTTCCATTGTTGGAGATTTATATTTGATTTTTCTTTTGACTTTCTCCACACAATAACTTGGTCCTTTTATTTTGCAATTAGGTCCTTGGCATTTTGCAATTAAGTCCTTGACCTTTTTGCAATTAGCTCCTTGAATGCTTTTATGCTTGGATGCATTTCTATTTGAAACCCGATAAACTTGAACTCGGTCTTTATGATAGAAATGAATCTTTTGCACGCGTTTATGCTCGGAATGTGGGTAATTTGCATCCAGGTCCCTGTATTCTGTAAATACGACTAAACACATACCTTAGTAGCATTTATTGATATAAAAGTAATCTAAATGAAAGACATATGATGCAATGTATGCAATGCATCAATTACATTAGAAGGTGAAGAGTTCTATTTATAGCCATAGAAAAAGGCACTCCAGGACAACACCTCGATGTTGGACTAAACAGATACCAAAAATGGACTACATACACACTAATACACGACCCACCAAAATCTTAGCGGATTTGGTCCAAAACAGACCGCCAATTAGCGGTCTTGGACCGCCAATTGGCGGTCTATATGGTTTGGATCCCGCTAAGTTTTCTTCTGGGGTTTTCTGGATGTCTTTGGTGATCTTTGATTCATATACTTTGCTTGCTGGATCTCCGACCCGAATAGAATTGCCAAAATACTCCCCATGATGGTGTGGAGTTTTCTGTTTTGCTCTTTGGTCCTTTGGCCTTACGTTCAGGTCCTTCTCCCTTGCATCTTCGTCTCTAGATCTCACAATTCAGTCTTTTTTCCCATCTTTTGGGTCTTTTTATGCTTCATCTTTTCAAACCTATTTATTCCTGAAAACTAAACATAAAACTCGTTACATAGCATTGTTTTGGTGAAAGATAATGGATATAAGATGCAAATATGAGCATGAAATGATGTCAATCAGTGGTCCTGATCACTAAGAAGTGCGCCGACTTGGTCAGTCGATCGACTATCACCCAAATCGCGTCGTGGAATATCCTCGTCTTCGGCAACCCCGTGACAAAATCCATCGTCACGTGCTCCCACTTTCACTCAGGAAGCTCAATACACTGCATCAGTCCCGCTGGTTGCTGATGCTCAATCTTCACCTGCTGACAGACTAAGCACCGACCCACAAACTCCGCAATATCTCTCTTCATGCCCTTCCACCAGAAGTTCCACCGCATGACCTTATACATCTTCGTACTCCTAGGGTGGATGGTATATCTCGCTCGGTGTGCCTCCTCCATGATGTCATCTCTCAGCCCATCAACATTCGGCACCCAGATCTGACTCCTGAACCTCAGACCACCATCAACCCCCACACTGAAGTCTGATCCATCTCTGGCAGCCAACTGTAGCAGACCAGCTAACTCCTCATCATCAAGCTGAGCCATCACCACCTGCGAGACGGTCTGCGGCTCCACTCTGAGAGCCCTCTGTGAACGGGTCCAGACCGTAGTCTGCAGGGTCATCATGCCCCACGAGCCAAACGTCAACACGCATTGGGATCCGCGATCCCTCAGGTCTGCCACTCAACAAAGAGTAAGGCAACAATACGTCACACCACGGTCCATCACGGAGGTGGCGCGACCCAAGTGTCCACACTCTTCCACACGACGGTCCCTGGGCAGGCACGAGCACGTACCCGGCGTCACCACCCGTCTCACGCTCTCAGCGAGGACACGGGTTTCCGTGGACAGAGTTGACACAACACGAGGACCAGGAATTCAGTTCTGCACACAAACGGTCGACCGAAAAAGCCTAACCGGCCGACCATCCCCAATAGGTTCGGTCGACCAAAATTCTACAACGGTCCAACTATTCTGCGTGTCACCTAAGTCCAAACGGTCAAACAACAGTCTAAAATCGCTCACCGAACACGAGGTCAAAATACGGAGTTGGTCAAAATCAACAAGTCTATTCGGTCGACCGACGCAGGGGTCCCTGATGAGAATTTTATTTATACCGCAAGTGCACGACGTCAATGAAGATGTGGCAAGTACGGGTCGAACACAAGGAGGGAGAGATATTGTTATTTTTGTGATTTTCGATTAAGGAAAGAAAGAGAGAGAAATAAGGTTGGTTTGAGATTTTTGGATTTTTTAATTTCTAAAGCAAGAACAACAAAAACAAATTAAAAATAAAGCAAAGATGGATGAGAGTCCAGCGGGTGGGAGTTTAGATATCGGGTTTTGATTAGAGAAATCTGAAACTTATAATAAATCACTTTAGTTATAAAACATTACATGATAAATGACTTAACATAAACTCAAGTAATCAAAATATACTAACACGAAATTAAAACAATAACATCATTCTTCTTCTCGTCACCCTAAATCCGTCACCCCACCCATTGGAGAGAGTTAGAAACTCATGGATGGAGGGAAGGAGAAGGGGTCCTAGAGAAACTACAAAAGAAAACTAAAAAGAAGAAATAAACCAACAGAATTTTATTGCTAAAGAATGGAATAAAAACTAAGTTTTTCACAACATCGTTTCAGGGCTATTTATAGCCGATACAAGGGACCCAAGTATGAAATAGGAAAGTACACGCGTCATGACACGACTTGACAAAATCCGGGGGCACAGATCGAAAGGGGTGTGGCGTTTTCGCCGCAAGTTGTATGTGATGTGCGGCAGAATCGCCGCAAGTTTAGCTCTGATTGGATCCGGATTTTTCCTGTGTGTTTATGGTATGATTTAGCTGTCATTTGCGTGTCTGGATTGATTTCTTTCCTTTCTTTTGAGCTCTGAATTAATTATTCATATATTTGGAGATCCAAATTGATTTTTCTTTAGAACTTCTCCAAAATAATATTTTAGGTACTTGTAATTTGTTGTCGGGTCCTCGGCTTTTTGCAATTAAGTCGCTGGCTACTTTTGTGCTTAGGTCCTTGGCATTTTTGTAATTTGGTCTTTGAATGCTTTTATGCTTGGATGGACTTCAATTTGAACCCCGATAATCATTAACTTGGTCTTCATGACAGAAATGAGTCTCTTGCACGGGTTTATGCTCGGGATATGGGTAATTTGCATTCAGGTCCTTGTATTCTGTAAATAAGACTAAACACATACCTTAGTAGCATTTATTGATATAAAATTAATCTAAATGAAAGACATATGATACAATGTATGCAATGCATCAGTCCCGGTCGACCAAAAACTACCAGGGTCATCCTAATAGTCTACGTCATATAACTGTCGAACAATATAGCAAAATAGTTGAACAACATGCATAATCATGAATTACACTTAAGATTCGGTCGACCCAAAAACCAGGAACGGTCGACCGAAATCCGACAGCAAACCACCAACTCACCAGCACATATGCAACCTGTCGACCGCCACATTGGCATCGTTCGACCGGTGTTGGTTAAAGTCGGGTAAAAAGGTAAAACCGGTCGACCGCCCGAAGTCATCGGTCGACCGTTGGTCGACAACAACCTTACGCCAGCCAATTTACGCCGTTTCTCGTCGCCAACGAGGTCTCCGACCTCCCGTGACTGACCTCAACTTTCCACCAACGTGGCGAACAACAAAACCATACTAGTAAGCCGGCATACCTCAACACGAGACAGAGCAAACCGAAGATTCGCCCAACGTCGGAAGCCTCCGCGATCACGTCGCGCCTCACACACCACGCGCTGATGCCGCCTCTGGAACACCGGAAAGGAAGAAGAAATGAGAGTGAGGAAGGTGGTTCGGACCCAGGAAGAAGAAGAGAGGAGAGGAAAACGTTTGGTTTAAAAACCCAACAAAACTCTCTCCACGTCTACAGTACCCGACCCCTACACTACACCCATCACCTCATCTCCTCCAACTTCCCATGCACAACACTCTGCACCCACTTCCTCATGATAAACCTCCACAACCAAGGGTTTAATCCTAAGTATGGATTAGGATCTAACAATATGCTTCAGATTCAAATGGGCGATGATTGACTAAATGATTGTCTTATCACATACATAGAAAATGATGTTTTTCAGTCCATTGAAGACGAAGAAATTATGAAACAATTTCAAGACATGAACTTGCGAAGAATGTTATTATAAAAAAAATTATGTATGCTTTTTGGCCCCGCGCTCCAAAAAGCCTGGATTTGCCCTTGTAGGGGGTTTCGAATATTTCAAAAGAATTATTCCAAATTCTTTTGGTTAGGCCTTTTTGGGTAATAAAATAGAAATATATGTATGTTTTTTAAAAAATATTATGAATTTTAGTATGTTCAAACTCTTTTAAATCCGCAATTTAGTCTACTACAAAAGGTTTGGTTCTCCGGAACATTTTTTACAGTCTACAAAAAAGATTAATCTCAATTTGGTGTCTCTTGGATCAATCCCGACATTAGGTAAAAAAGAGAATTTTGTATTTAAGGTTAAATCCACTAATACATGATCAATTCTTGAATCAAAGATATTAGGTTTATACTTTTTTAAATCCCCAAATAATATCATACATTTCAATCAGATTTGCGTCAATTACATTATATTTTAAGAAAAAGTGAATGCTTGTAATAATATCATTGCATTTTTGTACTCAATGAATGTTTGTAATTCATTAAAATGTTCTTCAAAATAAAACCAAATAAATAAACTCAAAATTGGATATGTTCGTGTAATTTTTTTAAAATCAACCCACTAACATACCCTTTATTTTCTTTATATCCATAAATGTAAACTATTTTTTGTTTAGAATTTTTTAGATGTAATTTTATTTTTAAACTATTTTTAGAAAATCAATGGGTTGAGGATTAGTCATGGAATGATAAATTAATATAACAAAATATACAATTTTAATGATATTTGATTTCTCATTTTTCCCAAGAAATAAATTTATAATATACTAAAAAATCACGTGTTACGACTAATTTTACGCTTATGGAACTACTCTAAGCTTGGTACTCAACTGATGGTACACTAAAAAACTCATATTTATTATTTTATTTATTTGGTCTACTATAATAAAATGTAAAATTTCTTTTCCAAAACATTCTTTGTTTTTTAGATTTTCTGACATTAATATATTAACATTAATAGTAAAGATATAGTTTTGACTATCTGGACTTTAAGAATTTAAACTTTTCTTTGTCTTTGATTTCACCATTCATAACATTTTTGTTTTTTAACATGAAAATATAATATTATTTTGATTAATTCTACTTTTCCGGTCATTCAATGAACCTCAGCTGTCAATGAATTCGTCAACATGTTTCTACAATTGTTTGAGAAAAAAAATTCAATCTAATCAAAAATAAAAAATAAATCTAATTTCAGTCTTTTACTTAAAAAGCTAGTGTATACCTCAAATTATGTTTTAATAGTTTTCATTAAGAATATTTTTTTATGTTACCACTATTAACATGTATATTTCATGCGCAGTTTTCTATAAAAAGATAGCTAATAAAGTAAACTTTGTGTTCGACATATTTGTGCAACGCACGACGTGTCTTGCTACTATGAGAACTACTATTCGTCGTCGGAAAACTACTTAATTAATAACTTTTTTGCCCTTAACAAATCAATTAATATCGATTTCGTCCCGTGTCTTTAAACAAGGTGTTTGACTTAGTTTTACTCACATTCCTAGTACCAACACCACGAAAATGTGGGGGCGGAATTTTTTTCCCGACTCGGGCGTCTGACTAAACCGCCTCCACCAAGGTGGAGGTGTCTGCCTAACACGCCTCCACATAGGTGCAGGCGGTTTAGACAGACACCTCCACCTTTGTGCAGGCGTCTCCTATGGACGCCTCCACAAAGGTGGAAGCCGTTTAGCAAGACGCCTGTTTTTTTTAAATTTTCTGTTAAATTCAAATTTTTCAGGTTTCGTTGCAAGATTTCGGTGGTGATGGAGTAGATTACAATGAGCTTTTTGACAGTAAAGAAATATTTACAACAATCGAGGAATGTTGTAAATTGGCGAAACAATTTGCAATAGGAGCCAATTTTTTTTTGGTTATATCATCATACAAACCAAAAGCAGATAACCGGATGGATTGTTACCTCAGATGTGATCGCAGACGTGAGATGAGTTCTCGTGATACGAGTATTGCACTGCGAAAGAATACGAAAAGAAAAGGTTGCGGTTGTCGGTTTTTGGTAAAATTGGTGGAGTGACAAGATTGTGATGAATGGATTATTGTTTCTAGCAGCATCTATGGGCAGCACAACCCCCCATTGGCAGTTTATTCAGAGGGTCACCGACATGTCAGCGGACTTAGTGCTGGGGCAAAGCAAATTGTTCGGGATATGACAGAGGCACAAGCAAAACCCCGTAACATTTTGTTGGCGGTAAAGAAGAAATTTTCGGACGATAATCCGAATCAAAGACACATTTACAACTTCAGAGAGTACATGAGGCAGTGCAGCATAAGTATTTGCATTGGATTGTGGCAGATGAAGAAACTAATGTCTTGACTCACGCTTTTTTGGCACATCCGACTTCAGTTCAGTTGTTGTGTACATACCCATTCGTAATCTGTATGGATTCGACGTATAAGACGAATAAGTACAAGATGCCTTTGTTTGAGATGGTTGGGGTTACTCCAACAAATATGAATTTCCTCGTCGGATATACGATTTTGCAGGATGAGACCGAGTCTAGTTACCGGTGCCTGTTGAAGAGGTTTCGAGATCTATTATTGGATATTGTTAGCCCGACAACAATAATTACGGACCGGGAGATGAGTCTGATGCGACCAGTGACAGAGGTTTTTCCTGAGTCAGCTCATTTACTATGCACCTGACATATCAACAAAGACGTGTACAACTACGCATACCACGTATTCGGCAAGGAGAAGCAGCTTGCAGAGAGTTTTAGGCGTGGAAGGTGGAGGAGAGTCATGCTTTCTGATTCACAGACGGATTATGATAGAGCAGTCCGTAATCTAAAGGATTCTTACAGTTCCTGGCCAGTGCTGACGAAGTATGTGGAAGACACGTGGTTGGGGCATAAGGAAAAAATGTTGGGTCGGGCGTCTCCCGCGGACGCTCGACTCAAAAATGTTTTTTTTATATTAATTGAAATAAACAAGGTAATTTACCAGATGTGAGTAGTCAGGGGTCTCCGCTGGTTCTTTTCCTGGCCTCCGAGACATTTTATGTGGTGAATAGAAGAGTGATATGAAGAGAAAGTTGTGATAAAAGAGTGAAATTAGAAGTTATATTAGTAGAAAGGGTAAATGGACAAAATGGTAATCTTACGGGCGATTTAAGTAGTTTTACGGCGACGAATAACAATTTAGTGTTTAAAGTGTATGTTTAGAATGTGGTTTATTATGCCCCAGAAAACGGAATGGGACTTACCAAGTCACCTCACCCATTGTGGGTGCTAATGGTACCTATAGGATAATAGGAACCTAATTGTGTTTGTGGTCCCAAAATGGTGCTCTGTTAGGTCCGTTTCAATTTGAACAAAAATAAATCGACCACAAATCGGAATGGTGCGTGGATTTGGGTTTATAAATTCAGGTTTGGTTTATCTAATGTTTTGAGTTTTTTCTCTCAAATATATGTGATCAAGGTTGGATCTGGGTTCAAAGTTTTGATTTTAAAGGCATTCTACGAAACAAAAGAGGTTTCACATTTTCACCAAAAACTTACGAAACAGGGGATTAAGTAATATAAAGAAAGGGTTTGTTGTTGCTTGCACCTCAAAAGCAACATAATTGGTTCTTCTCACTTGCATTTCGATTATTTCCTTAAGAGCACATACATTCCCAATTTATTTGCTTACTAGCTAAATACCTCATGCGATGCACGACGATACCAAATTAATAATTTTACTTAATAATTTTTCCTTTTAAGGGTCTTTGTGCACAAGAAATAATCGAAAAATGAATTCTGTGGTCAAAGAGAAAACAACGAAAAATAAAAATCAGATGAAATTGATTTTCTTTTGACCAAGATTTTGTTGTTTGTGCAAGCCAATAAAAACAATCATAAACTGTCATTTCCGGAAATTGATATTATCTATAAATATTGTTTATGTCAATGTATAATTTTATTGTAAAAAGTATGTTGTACGTTAAGATTAAAATAGGCATTGCACATTTAGTTTTATTTAACTAAAAAATGTGATGTTGAATTATATAATATATACATATACCTCTTGTTGAAGAGTATATTATTTAATATATAAGATTATTATAGACCTGCACGTTTAAACAATGCAGTAAATTAAGTTATGAATAATATTTTATTTTAGAATTTTATTTAAACAAGACAAAATGAAGTTCAAGATGTATTCTTAATCTTTTTGTAACATATTGTCATGGTTTTTAAAGATAATCGTATTGTTTAAATTTTAAAATATGATTTAAATCTTTTTGTAATTAAGATTTTATGTAATAAAAATAATTATTAAAAAAGTTTGATAGATGTGTACATGTTTTACAATTTTCTTGTACTTTCCGTTAATATCTTGTTGGTAGGGTATGAGAAATTGGGGAAAAATATTTCAGTACATTTTGGATGGTTGAGGGAAACAAAATAATTTTTTTCCTTTTTCAATACTGACACAAACAACATGAAAACTTCTTGTCAAATGGAAACTATTTTCTTTTCATTTTATTTCCAGGTGCACCAACACCCTCTTAGTAATTTTTTTTGATTGAAATATAAATATCCATAGAGATTAAATAAAAGATGATTCTCAATAAGATCTAATAAAGCATAATTTAAAGTATGCCAAAGAATCTATGGGTCATGAACCAATTCATTCTTTATTTTTTTCAACAAATATCCTGAAATTAACGTTATTTTGCTAGTAATTCTGGAAGGACATCTAATGACATGTTAATACTAAAGTTAAAATGTTGATTGATTGACATCATTTCATGTTTATATTTGTATCTTATATCCATTATCTTTCACCTAAACAATGCTATGTTACGAGTTTTATGTTTAGTTTTCAGGAATAAATATGTTTGAAGAGATGAAGCAGAAAAAGACCCAAAAGCTGGGAAAAAGAACTGAATTGTGAGATATGGGGGCTAAGATGCAAGGGAGAAGGACCTGAATGTAACACAGAAGGACCTAAGAGAAAAACAGAATACTCCACACCATCTTGGGGAGTATTTTACCAATTCGATTTGGGTCAGAGCTCCAACAAGTCAAGTAACCGCATCAAAGACCAACAATACCAGAAAGAAAAACCTACAACAAATTCCAACACGATCCGAAGTTTTTGGACCGCCAATTGGCAGTCTTGGACCGCTAATTGGCGGTCCATATTACTCAGGATCCGCCCAAATTTCTCCTGGACTTGTATTAATGTTCGTTTATGCTATTTTTGGTATTGGTTTATTCCCACATCGGGGGATTGTCCCCGATTAGCTTTTTCCATGCTTATAAATAGAACTCTTCACCTTCCATTGTGATTACCCATTGCTTGGTGGCATTCTCTCTACTAAGGAGTGAGCCATGAAGCAAAAACTCAAGGTGGAGAAGAATGCTACCTTCAATGTGAGTCATTTGTTAATAAAATAATTCTTCTAGTTTCTTTTAATCTTGTCTTTTAATTTGTGCATGTTTGTTTAGTCTTTCCTTTCCTTTTAAGCTTCTTTAATACTTCTTGCTTCATTAGTTAACTTTCATTTCAGTATTATGCTTTATTTTGTTAATATAGTTAGTGTAATGAGTAGTGAGTAGTTTCATCCCCATTTGGGAGGTGAAGAAATATGTGATATAATCATGTAGTGTATTAAGTGTGTGTTATCTTTATCCCTTGAGCTTTATATGATTTCCATAACCCTCTAATGGATTTTGACCCTTATCTTTGATATGCTAATGCTCTTGAATGAAGCTTAGCTTATGCTTTGATTAGTAGACCTATTTTATGGGGAATGATAGGGTTAGGATATGGATGAAGTTAATATTGGAAACACAATTTGTAGTGTATGTGCTCTTTTTTCCTTTACCTTAGCTAATGTCTTGTATGTTTTAATGATGTAGTCTTATCTTAATTCATGTGGAGGCATAGTAGGGTATAGTCTTTATACTTGAGTTCATTTAGCTTCATTCGAATTATTGTCTTGTATGTTTTAATGATGTAGTCTTATCTTAATTCATGTGGAGGCAAAGTTGGATGTAGTTTTATGATTTCATGCACTACATGTTGTGAGGAGCTTAATTGAACACACACACACACACACATCTTCATATTCACATTATTTCTCTACCCCCTATGGGGCTTAGCTTTATTGCTTATCTTCATTTCCTTTTTGCGTCTTAGTGTAGTTTAGTGTAACCAACCTTTCTCTCATTCTTTTTACCTCTCGTCTTCGAACAAACCAATCATCGACACACCTCCCAGTGGGCGACCCGTATTTGCCACCACTTCATCGCGGCCGTGCACTTGCGCTTAATATAAAACGATCAATCAAGTTTTTTGCGCCGTTGCCGGGGAGGTGCTCTGTCCAGACGTTGATTTGGACGATTCGAGGGGTTTTTAATTTTTTGTTTTCAATTTTTCTTAGTTTCAGGCATTCTTAGAATCAAGGGGAAGCGACTGGAGGAATTTGAGAGCCAATAACGAAAAAGGGATCGCCACTCAGCGGTCTGGGACCGCCAATTGGCGGCCTGGTGAGCCTCATTTTCTCTCAGATTTGTTCTGGTGGCTTGTTGTTTCATTTTAGTTATCTGGGAGTATCATTTTGCATGCTGTGACTTCTAGTTTTCTCCCAGATTTAATTTCTATCCCCTTTAACCAACTTGGACCATGAAACTCAAAGCAAAAGATTAACTTCTTGCCATCTAGGTCATGCATCATGTGTAGACTTTGCATGCATTTGTCTTTTCTTTGATTTACATTTTGTTGTTGATTGCTGGCGTGAGGTACGTGCACCCAAATCTGTCATTCATGCATGTTTCAATCATGCATTAGTTAGTAAGGTGCATCGGGACAAGAGTGAGTTGAGCGTTCGATTGGATTGATTGATTGCTAGATTTAAGCTCAAAACGCTACTAAGGAGGCGTTGTCCCATAAAAGATAAGGTGGGGGATTTCATCACCCTTTCCTTGGCCCCAAAAATCACTCGTAATCAAGCCTTAACTAAAAGCAAGTAGAGATTGGCCCTAGGATTTTGGACGCACTTGGAGAGTAATCTAGTTGAGACCGCCATGACCTGATCAGCGTTGCCTACCTTGTCGATAGTAGGAGGTACTGGATCTCCGAATCTGGTATCACTTGTTGGGCATTGTGGTCCTCGTTGTAGGGAGGTGAGGCGTGTCGAGGCTAGTGACCTCGAAGTTAGGCGTCGTCTAGCCTAAGGACCCATTGCCTTACATTGTTTGAGCCGTGCTTGCTAGTTAGGCTTCTACCTGATCCCTTCACCCACGCTAGCTTTAGGGATTCTTTCCTTCTCCTCTGAGTCATCTTGTTCTCACCTACTTCTACCTTTTAGTCTCCTCCTCTTTACACTCTCTGGTAGCATTTTAGGGTTGAGTCGAGCACTTTTTGCGAGCTTAGTCTCGTGGTGGTGAGAGTGGTCGACTCGAGAATTGTTTGTTGAGATGGATGGTTACATGGGCGACCATTCATATGATTGTTGGGACCAGGAAAATTCGTCGTGGTATTCCGGACCCATGCAACCTGGGGTGGCTCAGACTAACACCCCGTATTGTTGGGACAATCTTAATTGTGTGACTGAGCAATCTTCATATTAGGGTAGTATGAGAGAGGCATCGACTGCTAGACCACCATCTAGTTACGTCGGATCATATGCTGGTCAACAAACTGAGACATTACAACAAACTTTGGCCTCTTTCATGCGTATGGCAGACGACATGAGTGCACCAGTGGCTCCAGTAGCCGTACTGTGCGACTGTTGTGGGTTGAGTGGTCAAGTTATCGGGGAATGTCCTTATGTTCCCCCTAAGCCTGAGTATGAGCATACCTTTTACCAAAATGCTCAATGTGACCATTATGCATCCGCGTACAACCCGAGAGTGATGGATTCGTGGGGAGACAATTCTTATCCAAATTCTTATACTTCATTTTCACCCCCGTATCCTCCTCCCGAATACCCAGAATTCTACCAACACCCCACTTCAAATCATTGGACTCATTCTCAGCCCATCAACACCCAACCCCAAAATTTTCCAACCTCTGACTTGGACCTAATTGTTGACCCCAAATTTGATTCCTCAAAACAAACCCTCCAAACATTCATGGAAACCACTTAAACTTTATTGAAATCCAACTTGAATTCCTTGCAAAATATGGAAACGCAAGTTACTCAAATGACACAACAATTCCATGAACGTGAGGAGTGTAACCTTTCTTGTCAACATGAGGATTTATCTTCTGAAATCGAACCACCACCACATCCACAAATTCAAAGCACAATCTTTCAAAGTCAAACTCATAGTCAGTCTGAGGGACTTAGGGTTTCAATTCACGATCACTTGGTGGACGATTCGATCCCTATTGAGAATAACATGGACCAACTTCATTACGAGTCGGCAAATGATTCTGCCTTATCTTCTTGTCCCGTGGACCTTGAGCCACATGACCTTATTGTTGTACCTCCTAAGGACTCACCTCTGGTGGAGCAAGAGCTCCCTAGTCCCCTCAATTTCAAACAACCTGATGAGAGTTTGCCTCTCACTATTGTTCCTGATCATCTTGGAAATGATGGAACATCAAACAACTACATTGCTCATGAGGGTATTAGGAGTTCCTTGGAGGATACCTTGGGTATGAGACCCACTTTTTGTTCGCCTGGTGTGTCGGACATGCCTAACGAGGTTCTTGAACTCGTTCCGACGCACCAGCTTGTTGGTTGGAGAGTTTGGATTGACGATCATAACTTCAGCAGCGCAACGGGAGAAACTCTTCTTCCGTTGCCCCTCATTTCCCAAACTCTTGAGAGGTTCAAGCTCTTTCAGTCTGATCCTTTGAATGAGACGCCTTTGCGTCCAATTCATGAACCTCTTATTTCATCTGGGGCTCTTTGTGAAGGGGGCCCACGCACGTGTATTCTGGCCCCGCGTGGTGTCATGTTCCCTTTCCAAGTGCATTGACCCACTCTTAAGGTTCCCATTTGATGAATTTTGACAAATGAAGATGGGAACTTATGTTTGTACATAGTTATATAAAAAAATAAAAAAAGAAAGAAAAAAGTACAATAAAAGACTCCTTCAGTGAGCATCGATTGTTGTGAGCCCCAACCCTTGTGTATTTGGGCTCCATTTCTTTCACGTATTTGTATCCTTTCTTTAGCATCTCACAGGTTTTGAGGGAATTTGGGTTTGTGTCCATCAACATGACCTTGAACTTCCCTTTGTACTTCATGTTGGTGAGATTTCTCCTTTTTCATGCATAAATCCATGTAGTATCTTGCTCACATTCATTGAGGACAATGCATGAAGTAGGTGTGGGGGGGGGGTGTTTTACGTGTGTACATAGTTGAGTCTTTTTCCTTTGATTTTATTTTCTTTTGTGTGCATTGTTAGGGCCATGTTAGTGTGCTCCATTTAATATCGATATATCTGCTTGCCATGATCCTTGGGTGACTTGTCTTCTTTTGCTTGCCTAGTACTTTAAAATTTCCACATTTCTTTCCTAATCTTCATGTGTCTGCGAAAGAAAATGTTTTGTGGGTTTTGCGTGTGTTTATCATGTGCAAAACCGTTGAGAGGCAAAGTAAAAAGAAATCTCCCAAAATTGTCTTGAACTTGATGCATTAGGATATCTAGTAAAGTGGCTTTAGGATTTATCAAGTCGTTAGGATGCACCCCAGTTTTCCTTTGAGGGTGAGTAATCATAGGGTTTCAGTGCTCAAACATTTAAAGAAGTTCACCCTAAACCTAGTGAGTCAATAATTCGTGTTGTTAACTTAAGGAAGTTTGTTGTAGTCAAGGACCCTTTAAATCTTGTTGTGAGACATTAAGTGTAGGGGTTTTTGTTCATGTGTAGATAAGAAATAAGTGTGTAGATGTTCTCTCTTCTCGCACGGCTCCTATCACTCGGGAAAGTAGGTCTGAGGGGACTTTGTGCCTGGTGCTTTCGAGTCATTTGACTTGGGATGCGCCGACCGAACTCTCGTTACACGGGTGGTAGGGATTGCCCTATGTGGAGATTTGGGAAAGGTGTACGTGATAGTGTAAGTCCTCATGGGCAATGATGCATGAAACTTGACCGTGGGAGAATGAAGCTCCAACTTAAAAAAAAGAAGAAAAAAAAGAAAAAAGAAACAAAAAAATTGGTAATGCAAATAAGAACCCTAATGGACCTTACACTTTGTATCACTTGAGGATGTTGAGGTTGTCCATGTCTTTCACTTAATTCCTTATTTAACTTGCATGAATGGTTCATTAGGTTAGGTGTGTGGACTGATTACCTATATAGAGTCGGCCCGTAGGATTACCGCGTCCAATGATCGACAAAATATTTCCAACGAGTCGAGTGTCTAGATTGAATAATGCGTCTTGTTCGGATTTTGTGGGTATATCCGCTGAAAACCCTCAGGAGACAACACTCCTCCTCCTTGGCAACAATGAGGTTTAACGGCTTGTTGCACGTGCTAAGTGCAATCGAGATTCCTACAAAAGTGAGTTAGGATTTCTTGTTTTTCGTATGCTTTTTCCTTTCTTTGTTTTGCTCGGGACTAGCAAAAGTTAGGTGTGGGGGTAATTGATTGGCATCATTTCATGTTTTTAGTTTTCAGTAATAAATAGGTTTGAAGAGATGAAACATAAAAGGACCAAAAAGCTGGGAAAAGGGACTGAATTGTGAGATCTGGGGACTAAGATGCAAGGGAGAAGGACCTAAATGTAAGACAGAAGGACCTAAGAGAAAAACAGATACTCCACACCATCATGAGGAGTATTTTACCAATTCGATTCGGGTCGGAGCTCCAACAAGTCAAGTAACCGCATCAAAGACCAACAATACCAGAAAGAAAAGCCCACAACCAATTCCAACGCGATCCGAAGTTTTTGGACCGCCAATTGGCGGTCCATATTACTCAGGATCCGCCCAAATTTCTCCTGGACTTGTATTAATGTTCGTTTAGGCTATTTTTGGTATTGGTTTAGTCCCACATCGGGGGATTGTCCCCGATTAGCTTTTTCCATGCTTATAAATAGAACTCTTCACCTTCCATTGTGATTACCCATTGCTTGGTGGCATTCTCTCTACTAAGGAGTGAGCCTTGAAGCAAAAACTCAAGGTGGAGAAGAATGCTACCTTCAATGTGAGTTATTTGTTAATAAAATAATTCTTCTAGTTTCTTTTAATCTTGTCTTTTAATTTGTGCATGTTTGTTTAGTCTTTCCTTTACTTTTAAGCTTCTTTAATACTTCTTGCTTCCTTAGTTAACTTTCATTTCAGTATTATGCTTTCTTTTGTTAATATAGTTAGTGTAATGAGTAGTGAGTAGTTCCATCCCCATTTGAGGGGTGGAGAAATATGTGATATAATCATGAAGTGTATTAAGTGTGTGTTATCTTTATCCCTTGAGCTTTATATGATTTCCATAACCCTCTAATGGGTTTTCACTCTTATCTTTGATATGCTAATGCTCTTGAATGAAGCTTAGCTTATGCTTTGATTAGTGGACCTATTTTATGGGGGAATGATAAGGTTAGGATATGGATGAAGTTAATATTGGAAACACAATTTGTAGTGTATGTGCTCTTTTTTCCTTTACCTTAGCTAATGTCTTGTATGTTTTAATGATGTAGTCTTATCTTAATTCATGTGGAGGCATAGTAGGGTCTAGTCTTTATACTTGAGTTCATTTAGCTTCATTCCAATTGTTGTCTTGTATGTTTTAATGATGTAGTCTTATCTTAATTCATGTGGAGGCAAAGTTGGATGTAGTTTTATGATTTCATGCACTACATGTTGTGAGGAGCTTAATTGAACACACACACACACACACACACACATCTTCATATTCACATTATTTCTCTACCCCCTATGGGGCTTAGTTTTATTGTTTATCTTCATTTCCTTTTTGCATCTTAGTGTAGTTTAGTGTAACCAACCTTTCTCTCATTCTTTTTACCTCTCGCCTTCGAACAAACCAATCGTCGACACACCTCCCAGTGGACGACCCGTATTTGCCACCGCTTCAACGCGGCCGTGCACTTGCGGTTAATATAAAACGATCAATCATTGATCAAATGAAAAAAATAAAAAATAAATACATTGTTAGTGTAGACAAACAAAATATATGTATTTAGGGCGAGATCAAACACAATAGAGCTAAGAGAGAATTAAATCAAGAAATTCTACGAGTATGAATGAATAAGTGTTATTAAATAGATACTAATTATAAAATATGAATTAGGAAAACTAATTGAATAAATACCAAGAGGAGACATTGGAAAAAATAAGGAATATGAAAAAACATAGACATTTAAGGAAGAAACTTATTGTTTTTGTAGAAAATGTTTTAACAGTACCGTGAGTTAGAGAATGAATAAGTGGTTAATTATTATTTTGAAATAGACACGTTATTGAGAATATAGGAATATAGGAAACTAAGACGATAGTTAGGACGAATTTCAGAAAAGAATTCAAGTTCAATAACAAATAAGTGGAAGGTTTTAAGGGAAACTTGACTTTCTATGCGTCAAGTGTCTCAATCTCTAAAAACAATTCTCCACTTTGACACTCTCTGAAAAATATGCTTATCTTATTCTCACTCTGACAGATCGGTCGGGGGTCTCGCTAAATACTCGATGGACACACTTTGGACACTCATTCCAAACACATTTCTTCCAGTACCTGTGTCCAAGTTTGTCTAGACGTTGGTCCAGTTCTGGACACTCATTCTAGACATTTATTCTAGACACTCAATCTTGACAAACTTTGGACACTCATTCTGGACACACTTTGGACACCCATTCTGTACACACCTTGTCCAGGTTTGTCGATACATTAGTTCTGTTTGGGACACTCATTCCAACGAAGCTCGATGAGCTTGATATGAGTACGATAGGAACGCGATTGTTATGCTCAATAAACTCGATTACTTTTGTATGTGAGCTCAATAGGAAGCACAATGTAGTTTTGGACTTTGGGATATATTAGACATTCTAACAGTTTGGATGCCAAAAATGGACGATCTTTTGTGTTTCCAACAAAACTCGATGGGCTCGATATGAATTCGATAGGAACACAATTATTGTGATCGATAGACTCGATAAATTTTGCATGTGAGCTCGATAAGGCTCGACAATAGTTTGTTGAGTTTGCTTTAACTTAGTATTGAGTTTGTTTTGATGTGCTAGATAAAGCTCGACAGAGGCTCGATGGAGCTCGATGTCATTTTCATTGCACGATTTTTGATGACGTTTTATGACGAACAAAATTCGAATCGTTTGGGTGTGAAGAACTGTAAACTCGATGGGTTCGATGCGCTCGATATGACCTCGATAATTTAGATTTTTTGAAACAACGTTACCTTTCA
Source organism: Triglochin maritima (assembly GCA_963682175.1). Taxonomy (NCBI): domain Eukaryota; kingdom Viridiplantae; phylum Streptophyta; class Magnoliopsida; order Alismatales; family Juncaginaceae; genus Triglochin; species Triglochin maritima. The sequence goes on along the minus strand of OY821773.1, from coordinate 33,788,798 downwards.
CCGCACGATTTTTGTAGACATTTTATGAGGAACTAAATTCGAATCGTTTGGGTGTGAAGAACTGTAAACTTGATGAGCTCGATGTGCTCGATATGACCTGGATAATTTAGATTTTTTTGAAGAAACACTACTTTTCACCGCACGATTCTTGAGGACGTTTTGTGACTAACGGAATTTGAATCGTTTGGGTGTCGAGAATTGTTCGCCGTACAATTTTTGAGGGATGAAAGAGAGAGAAAGAAAGAGATAGAAAGAGGGAGAAAGGGAATGGTCTCACGGTTTAGGCATGAGTATTTTGAGTAGAACAGGAAACATAAACATATTTTTCAGAGAGTGTCTAATTGGGGGATACTTTTCAGAGGTTGGAATACTTGAGGCATAGAAAGTCAAGTTTTTCAGGTTCAATTGAATTCTTGGTTAGTAGATTAGAATTAACTGTATGAATCCATTGATGGCAGAAATAAATTGATGATAAGATCAAAAGCATAGAATTTGAGGTCTTTTCGATACTTGCATGTTTAGTTAGTTTGTTTTCTTTATCATAGTATAATTAGAATGTCTTCATTTCTTTATATGGTTGTTAGGTTAATGATTAGTGAGTAGTTTCATCCCCATTTGGGGGGTGGAGATGATGTTCAAACATGCATTAAAGAATGGAAATGAATGCTTGATTTTGAAATGTGTTGATTAATATGAAGTATACTTGTTTGAGTAGAACACTTCACTTGATGAGTTTTGCCACAATTATTAGACATCTCTTATGCTTATTTAGGTTCTGAAATAACCAACTTGTGTATGTGAATGTTAATCAAATAGGTTAGTGATTGGATTGATAGGTTTTGTCATAACCTTTAGACACTTCCTATACATGAAAACACTACCTACATTTGTGTCTATTGAATGCAATCTTCACCATCGTATTACATGTGTGCACTCACTTCACCCCTTAGGGGTTTTCCATCTTTGATTCATAACTTACTTATCACGTTTCTAAGTTTAGTTTTAGTCCATCGTTTGTTGTTTTCTTTTACATGTATTACTTACCAGTCTAGTGTAGCTTAGCATAATCATATGTTTTCTCTCCTTTTGTTTGCCACTTGATATCTGAAAAATCAGAGTCGACACACCTCCATGTGTATTCGACCCGTACTTGGTGCGTCTGCACCGACGCTGTGTACTTGCGGTATTTAAAATGTTTAAACAAAGATCCTATTATTTTAAGTTGTAGTTTCAACGCTTATGTTTAAAAATTCGAAACATATTAACGGAATTATAGGAAAAATTATAAGTTTTGCAAAAGTAAACAAAATAAATAAAAGAGTATATAAAGCGCCAACGTGTTCTAAAACGAACAAAAGAGTGGAATCATTCAGAACCATATTATTTCAATGTTAGAAAAATAAAACTAAACGATCAACACTATATCAATAGTAATATCCTTGAGGTGTTGTTCTTAATGGGATTTAGAATACTTCTATGAGTGTCACTTAGTCAAATCACATTATTTAATAAATACATATCATGTTTTTTTTGGAAAATTACAAATATATAAATTGTATATACATTTTAAATTACGCCAGCGTGGCAGCACTAATCCCAAATCCGAATACTATATTAAATTATTTGTGAATAACTAAAGCAAAATAAAATGACATTTAAAATTGAAAAATAAAATAGTTATTTCAAATTTGTTGATTTAAAATAGGTAAATCTGAAAATTTCGGGTCGTTGGTTTGTTCATGGTTTAATAGATAGATCTAAAATAATTAAAATCATACCTTGTACGAACATATAAAATAAGAAAACCTACAATTACAATTTATAACTTAATTATAATATACGACAATAACTCATAATAGGCGTAAATTTTAAATAAATGTTCAATATGGCATTAAAATAAGACAATTTCTAAAATGTTAACACAACTTTAATTAAGCTAAAAATAGTTTGACTTCTAACATATTAACATAACTTTAGTTCAGGATATGTGATTAATTGTGATTAAATTTACACAATTCATTAAGTTGATGATTGACCAAACTTAGCATCTATGAACTCGATCTTTAGTATGAATATTGTGGTCTTTTTACATGAATAATAAGTAATTTGTTTTGTAAAATAATTAGTATGCAATCAATTTTTTACTTTTAGAATAAGAGTAAATTAATGATTTTATATTAAAATATTAATCAAATAAAATTAAAATATGCTTACGTTTATTCAAATTCTTAGACAGTTCAAACATCAAATTCATAGATATCTAAGTGTAACGCCCCTAATCAGCACTCAGGACACAGCAATCAAAAATAAACTATAAACAAGCTAAAAATGAACATTAACAAATACAGTCAAGTCGAGGCCTCAATAAAAACATAACATAATGTCAATGTCAGAGTACATTGCGGAAAAGAAACACTGAATTACTACTACATGACTAGTAAGTGGAGAGGGAAATACATGAAAACCGAGGCCAAAATATCTAGTTCACGCATCCCAGGCCCAAGTCGCCTCAACCCACCTACTTCGTCTCACGTGCCCACACAAGTGTCCGTACACCACCCCAACCTGACACTATACAAGGCCACACCGTTCGTACAACTAACACTGGTCTCGTGTTCCAAGGCAATCACGCGTCGCAACAAGGCTAAGCAAGCACCTCGACCCTGCCGCACATCCGATCAACAATGCAACACTCGACCCACTCTCACGGCAGAACTACTACACATCCCACGACGATCCGCATCCCAGCCAGGCCGAGCATGCACCCTCGACAAGACCGCACATCCGATCCACAAGGCAACGCTCTACTCCAACCACACGCTTGAGCCCGTGAGCCAATCTCCAACGCTGGTGAGCTGACTAGTTCCGCATCTGACTCCAGCAATCCTACCTCACGCCAGAGCCTGTGACCAACATTCCCAACTGGTCACTCGTCATAACATGGGCGGACCCTCCAAAACCGCCACAAAACAAGGGGGAACACCCTAGTCATACGTGCCTCACACGTCATCTCACTACCACCACATACCCGAGCCTGCGAACCCAGCTCCAACGACCACTCGTCACGATGTGTGTGGACAAGCGGTTCTACGAACCTCTTTGTAACGCCCCTAATCTTGCGGGTACGCACGTTGGGGAGTCCACGCAAATGTCATGATCAGAGTCTCCGCGACGACCAAAAGAGTTACAATAAACAAACAATACAAGACGAGATATACACGAATAAAAGCATACATCGATACACAATAAGAGACATGAAACCGAAACAGGAAATTATCCATACATAGGAAGAAATTTAGAATTCATTACATGAAGTGTAACTCAAGGAAATACATCATATAATAAGCGGAAGCAAAGAAAACTCACGAAGATGGTCGACAAATCCGTCGTGTACAGAATCCCCTGAAACTCCGCCAGTCTAACACAATCAAATGACTTTATCAAATCAACACAATTAAGCACAACATAAAGTCTTGCTATCTACGAGTCAAAAGACAATAGCAATAGTATCGAATTCTTGACCTATATACACTAATCCACATTATCACACTCATGACAACGACAACAATACCTATAAGACTATGAAATACACGTGCAATAATAGTCATAGATTCTGAAAACTAATCATGAAAAATCACGTAAAACAAGAAGTAGATAATACATGAACCTATGACATCTTAGCGGCAAACTAACCATGAAAAATCACATAAATCCAACAATTAAATAATACATGAACATGTGACATCTTAACAACAAACTAATGGTGAAATAATCACATAAATTTAGAAACTAAAAATACATAATTCGTAGCGTCTTAACAACAACTAATCATGAAATAATCTCATAAATTCAAAAACTAAATAATACATAAATATGCAACATCTTAACAACAACTAATCAGGAAATAATCACATAAATCTAGCAACTAAATCATACATGAACATGTAGCATCTTAACAACAACTAATCATGAAATAAGCACATAAATCTAGCAACTAATAATACATAAACATGTAGCATCTTAACAGCAACTAATCATGAAATCACGTAATCCAGTAAGCGAAACACCCCCACAAAGGTCCATGCAACCATGAGTCTATACAACAAGACATGGAGCAACACACCTCGCAAGAACATGCATGCAACACCCCTGGCGTGCTCCCCCATAGCCCAACCTCATCCTCCCCAGTTTCTCCCCTTAAACCACCAGGGAAAAATGTGACAAAGGTTGTGATGAGAGGGGAGAATGTCCCAGTCAGCCATCGCAACCCAGGACCCACGCTACAACCAACCCAGCCAGGTTGAGTTCCACCCACGCGTGCGCCCCAGGTGCTTGACCGGACAGCCCACTCGTGCTGGATGAACCTCCATCCAACACCCCTACTTGTTATCCTACTTTTAGGCCAGAAGCATACCTGAGAATTGAAGCAAAAACATGCTCTGATTTTCCAGAGAAAGCTGCTGCCCCCTCTCTTCCCTGCTCATTTTCCTTTCTTGCTAACTGGAGTTGCTGCCTCGCCGGAATAGCTAATGGACGTTGCTTGGTTTCTGCCATCAGAGAGGGAGAAGGCTTGTGCGTGTGGGCAGAGGGTTTGTGCAGCCAAAGTGATGGCTAAGGTTGCTCCCTTAAATCCATTCTACAACTTCTCCAAAATGCTAGCACCCACACGTGCACCAAAATCTCCCCTTGATTCTTCCTTCATTTTCCTTGCAAAATCAAATCTTCATTTTCTGATGTGGCGCCACCTCACATGCACACTCATCACGCCTCACACACTAGCCCACATGGTCTGAAGAAAATTGCAAATCCAGCGCTTCCCATGACAAAAGCAAAAACCGATCGAGCCTAGTTGCACACGTGCTTGACGCGCCACACCTGCTCATTCCACTAAAGTTACCTTATAAATCACAAATCTCATAAGTTTAAGGGAAAACAGTAAATTGCCAAATTAATATATTTTGCTACAAATATATGGAAAGTCTAGGGAAAAAGAGCAATTTTCCCCAATTTAAATTATTTCTTACCATTATGAAAAGTCAATGATTTTTCCAGTAATTATTCCAATTATTTATTATTTAAGCGAATACCATTAAATCTAGGGGGTTTTTGGCAAATATTCCAATTATTAAGTAATTATACAAATACAATTAAATCTAAGGGTTTTCCCGCAAATATTGCAATTATTAATTAATTAATCAAATACAATTAACTTCAGGGTTTTCCCAACAATATTCCAATTATTAGTTAACTATACAAAACATAGAATTTTCAAGGTATTAATCACAATATTTACAATTAATTCATTCAATCAAATACCAATAAAATCCAGGGTTTTTCGTGCAAAAATCCCAACCGACCCAACGAAGACCTAACCCCTACACGTCAATCGCCAGCCTTCTGGCCTTGCGCCACTGTCATCGGTGGCTACGACGTAGGGCATGCAGCGGCCGACGGCTGCAGGTGGGAGAGCAAGCCGCGCAGTCGTCGGTGTCGCTCCGGCCATCCCACACATAGTGCTAGCCCACGTGCTGTTTACCAGCCCGCCATTTCACCGCTTCTCTCTCCCTTCCCTGACCCGAAGGACCTATTGGATTAATCTAAGGATTAAGATGATGTTTGCCCAAAGCACTGACACGTGGCGCACTCTCATTGGTTGCGCATTAGGGTTTTTGGGTGGGGTCATCTATATAAGGAGGGGAGCCTCCCATTGGATGGACTAATTCTTGTGTGCAAACCCTAGCCGCCACCTCTCCCTCTCTCTCCTATTCGTTCCTCCACATCCAGCAAGCTAATCCGTAGACTCTTGGGTTGTGGACACGTGCTTCTTCTCCAAGAGAGTAGGAGACCGACCGGTGAGAAGGATTCCGTAAGGTGACCTCCGATCTTCCTTCCGCTGCCACAGGTTCTCTCCAAGAAAGGTACTCTTGAACCTGTAGAATCGTTATTTGCTTACATTGGTACCAGAGCCATCTCGGTTACCTTCGAATCCTCACCATGCATGACGAATTTTTGTCAATAGGCTGAAGAATGCTTACTCACACGAGCATTCGCCTCTGGCACTTTTGATAGCGAGCAGAGATGAGACTGATCATGAAGAGATCTTGTATGATAGATCCAGAGTAGTTCATGATAGGACAATCGCCTTGATTAGGAATCAAGATGAGATCCTCTATGTTGGTGAGGATTGACATGAATGTTCCCACGATTCATGTGTCCAATAGAAGCCAAGTGCGAGCATCACATGTGGCGCCAGGTAATACATGTATGGTGTTAAGGTGACAATGATGAAGCTCGGGTCAGGCGCAGAGGGGGTGCGACTGGACTAAGACTTGTATGGTGTTGAGAGACAGACATACTATTGTGTGCAGTATGATCCACCATTGCATGTTTGTCATACAACATGTGCTGAGCGACTATTTGGAAGTGAAAGGATGGATCCCTGCTCCTTCACTGTGTGAGTCCAAGACTTGATTGTCATTTAGTTGCCCTCAGTGACCTTCGACGACACCATGAAGCAAAGAGTTGATGTGGCTACTTTGGGATGTTATCTATGACCATGAGAGATTCGGTCTAAAGAGGCATCTTCGGGAAAGGAGTCAACTATGAGTGTAATGGTGGTCTGGGGCGAAGGGAAAGGTTTGACTCAACTGCACTAAAAGTATTTGTTGGGCCCAACTGTATTGGATACAGTAGCAAGTACCTTGAGGACAAGAAGGTATTCTCTCCGAGGGATCGAGATACCGTTCATGTCAAGTGAGTTTCTGAGTAAACCTGGGGAACAGTGATGTGCATTTGACTGCTTAATTGTTATTTTTGTGAGGATGTTGTCATTCTGGCCTTCTAATAAGGTTTCTAGTTTGAGACTCCTAAATTGCAGGTGCATCACTGATTGATCTCGTTTTATATTAAACCGCAAGTGCACGGCCGCGTTGAAGCGGTGGCAAATACGGGTCGTCCACTGGGAGGTGTGTCGACACTTGGTTTGTTCGAAGGCGAGAGGTAAAGAAAGGGAAGAAAGGTTGGTTACACTAAACTACACTAAGATGCTAAACTAGAATGCAAAAGGAAATGAAGATAAGCAATAAAACTAAACCCCAAAGGGGGTAGAGAAATAATGTGAACATAAAGAAGTGTGTGTGTGTTCATTAAGCTCTTCACAACATGTAGTGCATGAAATCATAAAACTACATCCAACTTTGCCTCTACATGAATTAAGATAAAACTACATCATTAAAACATACAAGACAATAATTGGAATGAAGCTACATGAACTCAAGTATAAAGACTATACCCTACTATGCCTCTACATGAATTAAGATTTCACTACATCATTAAAACATACAAGACATTAGCTAAGGTAAAGGCAACAAGAGCACATACACTACAAATTGTGTTTCCAATATTAACTTCATCCATATCCTAACCTTATCATTCCCCATAAAATAGGTCCACTAATCAAAGTATAAGCTAAGCTTCATTCAAGAGCATTAGCATATCAAAGATAAGAGTGAAAACCCATTAGATGGTTATGGAAATCATATAAAGCTCAAGGGATAAAGATAACACACACTTAATACACTACATGATTATATCACATATTTCTCCACCCCCCAAATGGGGATGGAACTACTCACTACTCATTATACTAACTATATTAGCAAAAGAAAGCATAATACTGAAATGAAAGTTAACTAAGAAGGCAAGAAGCATTAAAGAAACATAAAAGGAAAGGAAAGACTAAACAAACATGCACAAATTAAAAGACAAGATTGAAAGAAACTAGAAGAATTATTTTATTAACAAATGACTCACATTGAAGGTAGCATTCATCTCCACCTTGAGTTTTTGCTTCAAGGCTCACTCCTTAGTAGAGAGAATGCCACCAAGCAATGGGTAATTACAATGGAAGGTGAAGAGTTCTATTTATAAGCATGGAAAAAGCTAATCGGGGACAATCCCCCGATGTGGGACTAAACCAATACCAAAAATAGCCTAAACGAACATTAATACAAGTCCAGGAGAAATTTCGACGGATCCTGAGCAATATGGACCGCCAATTAGCGGTCCAAGACCGCCAATTGGCGGTCCAAAATTGTCGGATCGTGTTGGAATTTGTTGTGGGCTTTGCTTTCTGGTATTGTTGGTCTTTGATGCGGTTACTCGACTTGTTGGAGCTCCGACCCGAATAGAATTGGTAAAATACTCCCCATGATGGTGTGGAGTATTCTGTTTTGCTCTTAGGTCCTTCTGTCTTACATTCAGGTCCTTCTCCCTTGCATCTTGGTCCCTAGATCTCACAATTCAGTCCTTTTTCCCAGCTTTTGGGTCCTTTTATGCTTTATCTCTTCAAACCTATTTATTCCTGAAAACTAAACATAAAACTCGTCACGTAGCATTGCTTAGGTGTAAGATAATGGATATAAGGTACAAATATAAGCATGAAATGATGTCAATCAAATACCCCCACACCTAAGTTTTTGCTAGTCTCGAGCAAAACAAAGAAAGAGAAAAGCAAACGAAAAACAAGAAATCCTAACTCACTTTCGTAGGAATCACGGTTGCACTTAGCACGTGCAACAAGCCGTTAAACCTCCTTGTTGCCAAGGAGGAGGAGTGTTGTCTCCTGAGGGTTTTCAGCGGATACACCCACAAAATCCGAACAAGATGCATTATTCAATCTAGACACTCGACTCGTTGGACTTAATTTGTCGATCATGGGACGCGGTAATCCTACGGGCCGACTCTATATAGGTAATCAGTCCACACCTAGCCTAATAAACCATTCGTGCAAGTTAAATAAGGAATTAAGTAAAAGACATGGACGACCTCAAGATCCTTAAGTGATATAAAGTGTAAGGTCCATTAAGGTTCTTATTTGCATAACCATTTTTTTTTTTTTTGTTTCTTTTCACACAATTTTTTTTCTTTTTATTAGTTGGAGCTTCATTCTCCCAGGGTCAGGTTTCGTGCATCATTGCCCATGAGGACTTACACTATCACGTACACCTTTCCCCAAATCTCCACATAGGGCAATCCCTACCACCCGTGTAACGGGAGTTCGGTCGGCGCATCCCAAGTCAGATGACTCGAAGGCACCAGGCACAAAGTCCCCTCAGACCTACTTTCCCGAGTGATAGGAGCCGTGCGAGAAGAGAGAACACCTACTCACTTATTTCTTATCTATACATGAACCAAAACCCCTACACTAATGTCTCACAACAAGATTAAGAGGGTCCTTGACTACAACAAACTTCCTAAATTAACAAACACGAATTATTGACTCACTAGGTTCAGGGTGGACTTCTTTGAATGTTTGAGCACTGAAACCCTATGATTACTCCCCCCCAAGGGAAAACTGGGGTGCATCCTAACGACTCGATAAATCCTAAAGCCACGTACTAGATATCCTAATGCATCAAGTTCAAGACAATTTTGGGAGCTTTCTTTTTACTTTGCCTCTCAACGGTTTTGCACATGCTAAACACACGCAAAACCCACAAAACATTTTCTTTCACAAACACATGAAGATTTTGAAAGAAATGAGAAAATTTTGAAGCACTCGGCAAGCAAAAGAAGACAAGTCACCCAAGGATCATGGCAAGCAGATATATCGATATTAAATGCAGCACACTAACATGACCCTAACAATGCAAACAAAAGAAAACAAAATCAAAAGAAAAGACTCGACTATGTACACACGTAAAACACCCCCCACACCTACTTCATGCATTGTCCTCAATGAATGTGAGCAAAATACGACATGGATGTATGCATGAAACAGAAGAGATCTCACCAACGTGAAGTACAAAGGGAAGTGCAAGGTCATGTTGATGGACATAACCCGAATTCCCTCAAAACCTGTGAGATGCTAAAGAAGGGATACAAATACGTGAAAGAAATGGAGCCCAAATACACAAGGGTTGGGGCTCACAACAATCAATGCTCACTGAAGGAGTCTTTTATTGTACTTCTTTTTTTTTCTTTTTTTTTCTTTTTTTTTCTTTTTTTTTTATATAACTATGTACAAACATAAGTTCCCATCTTCATTTGTCAAAAGACATCAAATGGGAACCTCAAGGGTGGGTCAATGCACTTGGAAAGGGAACATGACACCACGCGGGGCCAGAATACGCATGCGTGGGCCCCCTTCACAAAGAGCACCAGAAGAAATGAGAGGTTCGTGAATCGGACGCAAAGGCGTCTCATTCAAAGGATCAAACTGAAAGAGCTTGAACCTCTCGAGAGTTTGGGAAATAAGGGGCAACGGAAGAAAAATATCTCCCGTTGCGGAACTGAAGTTATGATCATCAATCCAAACTCTCCAACCAACAGGCTGGTGGGTCGGAACGAGGTCAAGCACCTCGTTATGCATGTCCAACTCACCAGGAGAACAGGAAGTGGGTCTCATACCCAAAGTATCCTCCAAGGAACTCCTAATACCCTCATGAGCAATGTAGTTGTTTGATGTTCCATCATTTCCAAGATGATCAGGAACAATAGTGAGAGGCAAACTCTCATCAGGTTGTTTGAAATTGAGGGTACTAGGGAGCTCTTGCTCCACCAGAGGTGAGTCCTTAAGAGGCACAACATGAAGATCATGTGGCTCAAGGGCCACGGGACAAAAAGATAAGGCACAATCATGTGCCAACTCATAATGAAACTGGTCCAAGTTATTCTCAATTTGAATCGAATCCTCCACTAAGTGATCGTGAATTGAAACCCCAAGTCCCTCAGGCTGACTAGGAGTTTGACTTTGAAAGGTTGTGCTTTGAATTTGTGGATGTGGTGGTGGTTCGATATCAAAAGATGAATCCTCATGTTGACAAGAAAAGTTACCCTCCTCACGTTCATGGAATTGCTGTGTCATCTGGCTCACTTGCATTTCCATGGTTTGCAAGGAATTCAAGTTGGACTTCAATAAGTTTTGTGTGGTTTCCATGAATGTTTGGAGAGTTTGTTTCAAGGAATCAGGTATGCGGTCAACGATGGGGTCCAAGTCAGAGCTTGGGAAATTTTGGGGTTGGGTGTTGATGGGCTGAGAATGAGTCCAATGATTTGGAGTGGGGTGTTGGTAGAATTCTGGGTATTCGGGAGGAGGATACTGGGGTGAATATGAAGTATAAGAATTTGAATAAGAATTGTTTCCCCATGAATCCATCACTCTCGGGATGTACGCGGATGCGTAATGGTCATATTGAGCATTTTGGGAAAATGTATGCTCATACTCAGGCTCTTGGGGAACATAAGGACATTCCCCGATATTATGACCACTCAACCCACAACAATCGCACGGTATGGCTACTGGAGCCACTGGTGCACTCATGTCGTCTACCGCATGCATGAAAGAGGCCAAAGTTTGTTGTCCAGAGTATGATCCAACATAACTAGATTGTGGTCTAGCAGTCGGTGCCTCTCTCATGTTACCCCGATATGAAGACTGCTCAGTCACAAAATTGCGATCATCCCAACCATACGGGGTGTTAGTCTGAGCCACCCCAGGTTGCATGGGTCCGGAGTACCAGGGAGAATCGTCCTGGTCCCAACAATGATATGGATGGTCGCCCATGTAACCATCCATCTCAAGAAAAACTCTCGAGTCGATCACTCTCACCACCACGAGGCTAAGCTCGCAAAAAGTGCTCGACTCGACCCTAAAACGCTAACAGAGAGTGTAAAGGGGAGGAGACTATAACGTAGAAGAAGGTGAGAAGAAGATGACTCAGAGGAGAAGGGAAGAAACCCTAAAGCTAGCGTAGGTAACGGGATCAGGAAGAAGCCTAACAAGCAAGCACGGCTCAAATAATGTAAGGCAATGGGTCCTTAAGCTAGACGACGCCTAACTTCGAGGTCACTAGCCTCGACACGCCTCACCTCCCTACAACGAGGACCACAATGCCCAGCAAGTGATACCAGATCCGGAGATCCAGTACCTCCTACTATCGACAAGGTAGGCAACGCCGATCAGGTCATGACGGTCTCGACTAGATTACTCTCCTAGTGCGTCCGAATTCCTTAGGGCCAATGTCTACTTGCTTTTAGTTAAGGCTTTATTAAGAGTGGTTTTTGGGGCCAAGGAAAGGGTGATGAAATCCCCCACCTTATCTTTTATGGGACAGCCCCTCCTTAGTAGCGATTTGATCCTAGATCTAGTAATCAATCGCTCCAATCAAACGCTCTCTCACTCTTGTCCTGATGCACCTTACTAACTAATGCATGAAAGAAACATACATGAATGAGGGATGTGGGTGCACGTACCTCACGCCAGCAATCAACGACAAAATGTAAAGCAAAGAAAAGACAAATGCATGCAAGGTCTACCAATGGTGCATGACCTAGATGGCAAGAAGTCTAATCTTTTGCTTTGAGTTTTATGGTCCAAGTTGATTAATGGGGGAGTTATTAATGATCTGGGAGCAAACCAGAAGTCAAAGCATGCAAAATAGAGCTCCCAGATAACCAAATAGAAGAAAACAACTACCAGAAAAAAAATTCAAGACAAGATGACCTCACCAGGCCGCCAGTTGGCGGTCTACAACCGCTGATTGGCGGTCCCTTTTGGTCTTCTGGTCCTCAGATTTTCCCAGTAGCCTCCCCTTGATCAGAGTGTTCCCTGAAACTAAGAAAAACTGAAAACAAAAAATTAAAAACCCCTCGAATCGTCCAAACCAAGGTCTGGACAGAGCACCTCCCCGGCAACGGCGCCAAAAACTTGATTGATCTCGTTTTATATTAAACCGCAAGTGCACGGCCGCGTTGAAGCGGTGGCAAATACGGGTCGTCCACTGGGAGGTGTGTCGACACTTGGTTTGTTCGAAGGCGAGAGGTAAAGAAAGGGAAGAAAGGTTGGTTACACTAAACTACACTAAGATGCTAAACTAGAATGCAAAAGGAAATGAAGATAAGCAATAAAACTAAACCCCAAAGGGGGTAGAGAAATAATGTGAACATAAAGAAGTGTGTGTGTGTTCATTAAGCTCTTCACAACATGTAGTGCATGAAATCATAAAACTACATCCAACTTTGCCTCTACATGAATTAAGATAAAACTACATCATTAAAACATACAAGACAATAATTGGAATGAAGCTACATGAACTCAAGTATAAAGACTATACCCTACTATGCCTCTACATGAATTAAGATTTCACTACATCATTAAAACATACAAGACATTAGCTAAGGTAAAGGCAACAAGAGCACATACACTACAAATTGTGTTTCCAATATTAACTTCATCCATATCCTAACCTTATCATTCCCCATAAAATAGGTCCACTAATCAAAGTATAAGCTAAGCTTCATTCAAGAGCATTAGCATATCAAAGATAAGAGTGAAAACCCATTAGATGGTTATGGAAATCATATAAAGCTCAAGGGATAAAGATAACACACACTTAATACACTACATGATTATATCACATATTTCTCCACCCCCCAAATGGGGATGGAACTACTCACTACTCATTATACTAACTATATTAGCAAAAGAAAGCATAATACTGAAATGAAAGTTAACTAAGAAGGCAAGAAGCATTAAAGAAACATAAAAGGAAAGGAAAGACTAAACAAACATGCACAAATTAAAAGACAAGATTGAAAGAAACTAGAAGAATTATTTTATTAACAAATGACTCACATTGAAGGTAGCATTCATCTCCACCTTGAGTTTTTGCTTCAAGGCTCACTCCTTAGTAGAGAGAATGCCACCAAGCAATGGGTAATTACAATGGAAGGTGAAGAGTTCTATTTATAAGCATGGAAAAAGCTAATCGGGGACAATCCCCCGATGTGGGACTAAACCAATACCAAAAATAGCCTAAACGAACATTAATACAAGTCCAGGAGAAATTTCGACGGATCCTGAGCAATATGGACCGCCAATTAGCGGTCCAAGACCGCCAATTGGCGGTCCAAAATTGTCGGATCGTGTTGGAATTTGTTGTGGGCTTTGCTTTCTGGTATTGTTGGTCTTTGATGCGGTTACTCGACTTGTTGGAGCTCCGACCCGAATAGAATTGGTAAAATACTCTCCATGATGGTGTGGAGTATTCTGTTTTGCTCTTAGGTCCTTCTGTCTTACATTCAGGTCCTTCTCCCTTGCATCTTGGTCCCTAGATCTCACAATTCAGTCCTTTTTCCCAGCTTTTGGGTCCTTTTATGCTTTATCTCTTCAAACCTATTTATTCCTGAAAACTAAACATAAAACTCGTCACGTAGCATTGCTTAGGTGTAAGATAATGGATATAAGGTACAAATATAAGCATGAAATGATGTCAATCAATCACCGGTCGCACGACCCATTTGTCTGTATGATCGGAAGAGTACATGTGTTGGGGACACATATTGTAACATCCCGAAACAGCGGAAATTTTTTAAAATTCATAATTAAGACAAATAGCACAATAATCAAAGGCGGGACTGTTACTTCTCATAAACAAATAGCGGTGCACCAGAATACATCAGAGTTTGCCAAATCAATACATGATTACAACAAAACGACAAAGGAAGATAAACGTAATCATGTTGACCTCAGTGGTCCGACTAGAGGATCCGACTCCAAATGCGCGCGCCCGCCGATCACCACCCCACTGGACCTATTGTGGTCCTGAAAAATACATAACAATAATGCCTGAGTTTCCAGAAGGAAACCCCGTATGCCAACTCACCTATACATGCATGCATTACACAATGAACCTATCATACTAGTAGCATTTCATGGCAGCGACAGAAATGGAAAACAGTTCCCCCGAAGGGTAATACGGGACATCAGTCCGACAGTCAACAACGAGTCTCCCGAGGAGACCTACTGCAGGCACATGCAGCCTTACAGCACATGACATCGCACCCCGCACACGCAGCTACACTACTCAAGGGTTCGGCAGGGAGCCTCTGTCACGCCTGCGCGCCCATAGAATACAGATCTACAAATCTCAGTGGTCGGAGCCACAGGGACCAACGGGGCCGTCGCCCGGAAGGTAAAACAACAACATCTCGATAGGTCCCCAGTCGAGGAATCAACATAGCCGGAACAGCCTCGGCCCAACAATCATCATCGCCGGCACAACCTCGGCGGCATCACCGGCACAACATCGGTGGTCCATCACAACGTCTGGCACAGCATCGGACGGGTCCAGACCGAAGTCTGCCAGGTCATCAGGCTCCTCGAGCCGCAAACACCAATCACGCCGCTATAAAAGCAGGGCAGCGACCTCCGTAGCCCGTGGGCCGGTAGTCACCTCACCCAACGCCAGTTGCGTGCCCGCACAAACATCAACACTGGGATCCGCGATCCCTCAGGCCTGCTATACTACAAAGTGCCCAAACAATCCATCTCAAGTCACGGTCCATACACGGAGGTGACGCGTCCCGAACACCCACACTCTTCCCAACGGCGGTCCCTGCACAGGCACGCATCACGCGCCCACCGTCCCCTCCCGACTCACGCACAAGGCGAGGACACGGGTTTCCGTGGACAAAGTTGGCGTTCAAAAAGGGAACCAGGAATTCTATCCTGGGCCCAAACGGTCGACCGGAAGAGGTGATTTGGTCGACCGGTTCCAGAAAGGAATCGGTCGACCGTACTCCTAAAACGGTCTACCACTGCGCTCAAAACAGAACCCCCCCCAACGGTCGAACAAAGGTCTAAAACCGGTCGACCGAACGAGGTCAAAATCCGGAGTCTAGTCAACATCAAAATCGGATCTATCGGTCGACCGACTCAGGGGTCCCGGTCGACCGAAATCCTACAGGGTCAACCTAGTATTTCTATGTCATAAACGGTCGAACGCAACCAACAATCTGTCGAACCAACATGCAATAAAATCCAGTACACTTAAGTTCCGGTCGACCAAACACAAGACCCCGGTCGACCGAAACACAATAGGCAGTCCCAACTCACCAGCAAATACGCACTACCAGTCGACCGCCACACGGCATCGTCCGACCGGTGAAGGTTAAAGTCGGGTAAAACAGTACATTCGGTAGACCGCCCAAAGGGACCGGTCGACCGTTGGCCGTCTTCAACCTCGTGCCAGCCGAGGTTTTACGAAGAAACAACGCCGAGGAGGTCTCCGACCTCCCCGTCCGACCAACACAACCTTTCACAAGGGTTAACAACACAAAACCACACTAATGAGCCGACATACCTCAACCAACGACGACGAAACGCCTGAGCTCGCTCACGCACGTCGCCTCCGGTAGACCTCGAGCACCCGCCGTGCCTCCTCTGGACGTCCGACCTCTGCCCGCGCGTCGTCCTCGTCTCCTCCAATCGACGCCTCAGCTGGAAGAAGGAGAAGAAGGATGGAATGGAGAGAATGAGAGAGAGAGAGAGAAAAATGCGTTTTAAACCCCCAACCCATCTCCTCTCCACAGTAGCCTACACCACCAAGCCATCACCTCCCCCGCAGCCACTGTTCACGCCCATCCTCTTCCCCACGCGGCCACTGTAGTGCCTCTTCCCCATGCAAACTCGTCACTAATCCACCATTAATCCAAGTTTAACCTTAATCTAGGTTTGGGTTCTAACACATATGGTCTTGTATTAGGGATACATGATCAGAGACTTGCGTATTGTGGATGCATTCTTGGAAGAGAGAAATAGTTGTATATATCAGGGATGTATACATATGTGTCAGGGACACATGAAGAGGTGACACATTTGTAGGATCGTGTGGGTTTATGGGTCCACTAATCACAATTAATCTAATCACCTACTCGTTTAATCGATTGAGTTATATGCAGCGGAATTTAAACAACTAAAGCAAGTAGGGAAGGAATAATGCAAACCACAAGAAGACACGGCGTTATTATAGAGGTTTGGCACCCCACCCGGGTCCTAATCCTCTCTTGCAAGCTCCGCTCGGATCACCGAGCTCCGCCTACGACTTCACTATCCGCTCCCCGTTCCGGGCCGGGAGACAACGCCTTACAACCGTCAAACTCGCGAACAACCCTCGCCGAGCTTGGAATCTTCCTCTCACAATCCGAGAGGGACACTTCGGGCTTTCACCGAAGTCCTTGCTTCCTTTTACAACAATTGTAACCTTGAGTGGAACACACTCTCTAAACTTTGAGCACACTTGAATGAGATTGGAAATATGATTAAGTGTGGAGATTTGAGGTTTGGAGTGTATGGAATTCTCTCTAAAGTTTGGGACAAGTTTGTAGTGGGAGAGTTGTGTTAAAATGTGTTTTACAACTCCTTATATAGGCATTAGAGAGAATAGAGCCGTTGGGATTGATTGGGTATGAGTTGAAGTGTGATTACACAAAACAGAAAGTTCAGAACCCAATTCTGGCTGAATTCGGTCGACCGGATCGGGACAATCGGTCGACCGTTAGGCAGTTTTACACTCAGTTCGGTCGACCGGTTAAGCAACGGTCGACCGCCCAACGCTACGACTTAAGAAAACTTAAGTCATCGGTCGAACACACTAAGAGGGTTCGGTCGACCGATTTCGTTTAGGCACTTTGGGGTTGACAACAAATATGTGAACGGTCGACCGAAATAGGTTCTTCCGGTCGACCGATTTTGGACAGGAGATTCTAGATTGTCTGGACACGCTCATTCGGTCGACCGATCTTGGTCCTCGGTCGACCGATACATAAAATGTATAAGGGGTATATTTTGATTAATACGAATACGATCGTTGGGTATATACGACAAAAGTAACGGTCGAGAAAATATGATCTGACGGTCGACCGAAAGATATGGTGCGGTCGACCGAAACTAGACAGGGAAACACAAACATGATTAATTGATCATCCGGTCGACCGAACGACATGTTGCGGTCGACCGAATGTGGGCAGACTTTTGCAATTCAAGTTTTGGTGTTTTCCGGTCTAAGTTTGGGTGATCTATTGAAGTCCAAATTATGTGAAATTTCGTGTGTGACTTCTATAGGGAACCTAGTGTGTGATTAAGTTGATTTTAGGTCAAGTATGCTCAATTACACTTTGTTCCTAAGACTCAAAAGAAATTAAGATTACATGTCTTCGATTTAGCTTTAATTACATGTCTTGACTTCATTTCCATCTTTCTTGAGTCTTGATCACCTGTAGAGGTTAGCACAATACAATATATATGCAATGCATAGTGTGTGCTACTCTAATTAAGATTCGGTTGATTAAATCATCAAAACATAAGATTAAGGCCAAAAAGCCAACAATCTCCCCCTTTTTGATGATGGCAACCGATATCTTAATACTTGAAAATTGTATATGTAAACTATGCATATAAATGCTCCCCCTATGGATGTGCATAGTTTTTGTTCAAATATTATCAAGTTTTTCAAGTAACCCCCTTAATTATCTCTCCCCCTTTGACATCCATCAAAAATAATAATTATTTAAGACTTTAAGCATAGAGTTTGGATGTCTTGTAATGAAGTAGCTCCCCCTAAATTTAGCACTTCATTACTCTAATAAAAGATATAACAATTAAGCTCCCCCTATCAATAAGGCTAAATGGAAACAATGAGTATGATTCAAGTTAAGTTCATTTAAGTTTCAACTTAAGCCTTATTCTAACATCCATTTAAAATTTGACATATAGAATCAATGGATGTGATAAAAGATTTGCAATGAATATGGTATATGATTTGCAATGAATTGAAATTCTAAAGATATGACAATTAAGCATATAAACTAGATTAGAGCTAAATTTTCAGAAATTTCAAGGATAGAAATTTATACCAAACTTGAATCTTGATTAGCTCCAATCTCATTTGGTGATGCAACCGGATTCGAATTCGACGCTTTGGCTCACCCGGTCACCACCAATTTCCTCCTCAAGCTCCTACAAGTGTAGACTTAGGTACCCAAACAACTTTGGGTCCTTGAACATTAGCTTTTGGGATCCAAACCATTTTGGTTTTGGGTGCCCATACACTTGAGGAAATGGACTTAACAAATAAATGCTTGCCATTTAAAGTAGTATGAGATACATGGTTTTTCAATTTTGCATTGTATCCTAAACCATGTTTTTGCAAATCTTGTCTTTGACTACCTAATAGCATGTTAAGCATCTTAGTTCCATATGTGAATTTTTCTAGATCTTTTCTTAATTGCACATTGCAAGCTTGAAGATCTAATTGTTCACAATCTATAGGTGTTGCTTTTAATTTATCAAAATTTGATGCATAATTTTCTAGTTTAGCAACCACCTCATTCTTCTCATTCATGCATGTTTCAATTTTGCTTTGGAGATCTTTGATTAACTTTCTAGCATTCTTGTTTTTATCACAAATGATCTCATATTGTTTAACTAAGTCATGGAATGCATTTTGAAGCTCATCATGTGTATAAATTTCATTATTTGCACTAGAGTTTGAGCTATCACTATAATAAGACTTAGTTGAGCATGAATTACTAGAACAAGAGTTAGAATCTACCTCACTTTGATCTTCAATAGCCATGAAGCATGAGTGAGCCACTTCTCTTCTACTTTGCAAGGAAGAAGACGATGATGATGGTGATGAAGAATCATCCCATGTAGCCTTATGTGCTTCCTCCTTCCTTTCTCTTCTCTTGCTCTTCTCCTTTTCTTTTCTCCTCTCCCTTCTCTCCTTTTTCTTCTCCCCTTCTCTTCTCTCATTTTCACTCTCCTCCCTCTCTTTTTCTTTTTCTCTTTTCTCACTTCTTCTACCTCTTCTTTCATTCTTTTCTCCCTTATCTCTCTTGAGGTATTTGAAGAAGTCTTTGGCTAGGACCTCAATGTCCTCTTCTTCCACTCTCCTTGGCTCATCAAAGTTTGCATGTAATGCCAAGGTGGATGCAATACTTTTTCGCATGCAACAAAGGAAGATGCTCGTACAATAAAGATTGTATTGGAGGAGTTTACAAGGAGCTCGGGGCTGAAGTTGAACAACAACAAGAGTCAACTATTTATGGGAGGATGCACACCGGATAGGGATTGGATTTGTGACCATTTGAACATGCAAAGGAGCGACTTTCCGGTAACATACCTTGGATTACCGTTGTTCTCTTCTAGATTTGCTAAGAGCCATTGTGAGGCTCTCATTGAGAGCGTCCGAGGACGTTTGAACTTGTGGAAAGGGAAGCTCTTATCGATGGCAGGACAGATTGAGCTTGTGTGGAGTGTGCTTGTCTCCTTTAGTATTTATTGGACGTCGGCATTCTTGTACCTCAGGGTGTGCTCAACGACTTTGAGAGGATTATGATGAAATTTATGTGGGGAGGGCCAAAGAAGGTGGCAACGGTGGCATGGAAGGATATATGTGCACCAAATAAGGAGGGCGGATTAGGCTTGCGTAGGTTGGCGGAATGGAATGACGCCGAACTCCTATGCTTGTTTTGGATTATTGCTTCAAAGGACAACTGTCTTTGGACATATGTTTGAGGGGCAAGTATCTTAGGAGCCTGACCATTTGGATGATGCGACATCCATCGACATCATCTTGGGCATGGAGAGGGATTATGCAAGCTCACGATACCGCTCGACAGAAGATGTTCTTCAAAATAGGGGATGGGAGCACAATATTTTTGTTTGAAGATCCATGGTGTCGGTCGTCGCTTCTATCCCTACCGGAGGGAGACAAAATGCGGTATGATTTAGGGGTGCCACAAAATACAAATGTTTCTTATTTTATTTTGGATGGAAGGTTGAGGGAACCTAGATTGCACTCTTATGCCCTTATGCAACTTTGGGCAAGGCTGCCATCTGTACCGATAGGCCAAGGAACAGATGAGCTTACATGGGTAGGGGCCACTCGGAGAAAGCTACTCCTACGGGACACATGGAGTTGGGTTAAGCCGACACGTGCAACCTTGAGTTGGGCATCAAATGTGTGGCATAAGTGGGCGATCCCAAAGCATGCTCTCACTTTATGGCAGATTGCACATGGGAAGCTTCCTACTCAAGACATGATGAGGCCTCAGGGGTGCCGATTATTTGTGGTGTCGCGATGTGCCTTATGTAGAGAAGCCTACGAAGACTTGGAGCATTTGTTTTTGGAGTTCCCCTTTGTAAGTGAGGTTTGGGATGCAATACGCAAGTTGGGAGGTGATAATGGTGTAGGATCGTGTGGGTTTATGGGTCCACTAATCACTATTAATCTAATCACCTACTTGTTTAAGCAATCGATATGTGCAGCGGAATAAACAAACAAGTAGAGAAAGAAAGACAATGCAAACCATAAGAAGACACGGCGTTTTTATAGAGGTTCGGCACCCCACCCGGGTCCTAGTCCTCTCTTGCAAGCTCCGCTCGAATCACCGAGCTCCGCTCACGACTTCACTAACCACTCCCCGTTCCGGGCCGGGAGAGAACGCCTTTACAAGTCTTCAAGCTCGCGAACAACCCTCGCCGAGCTTGGCTCCTCCTCTCACAATCCGAGAGGATCACTTCGGGCTCTCACCGAAGTCTATACTCGTGTCTTGGGCTTTCACCAAGACCCTTGCTTCTTTCACAATGGTTGAGTGGAACAACACTCTCTAAACTTGAGCACACTTGAGTAGGATTAAGAAATGATCACTAAGTGTGGAAGGTTTGTAGCTTTGAGTGTTTGGGATTCTCTCTAATGTTTGGGACAAGTTGATAGTGGGAGAGTTGTGTTAAAATGTGTTTTACAACTCCTTATATAGGCATTAGAGAGAATAGAGCCGTTGGGATTGATTGGGTATGAGTTGAAGTGTGATTACACAAAACAGAAAAGATAGGACCCAATTCTGGCTGTAATCGGTCGACCGAATCGGGACGAACGGTCGACCGTTTGGCAGTTATGCACAAGATTCGGTCGACCGGTTAAGCAACGGTCGACCTCCCAACTCTACGACTTAAGAAAACTTAAGTCATCAGTCGAACACAAGAAAGGGTTCGTTCGATCGATTTGGACCAGGCACTTTGGGGGTGACAAACAAATGTGTGAACGGTCGACCGAAACAGGTTTGGCGGTCGACCGATTATGGACAGGCACTTTGGGTTTGTCAAGAGATGGACAAACGGTCGACCGATCGTGGTCCTCGGTCGACCGATACAAGAAATACATTTGGGGTATTTTTGGTTTAATACGAATACGACCGTTGGGTATATACGACAAAAGTAACGGTCGGGAAAATAAGGTTCGAACGGTCGACCGTATGGAAAGGTTCGGTCGACCGGAAATAGACAGGGAAACACAATTAGAAAGCTTGATCATCCGGTTGACCGAACGGCCTGTTGCGGTCGACCGAATGTGGGCAGACAGTTAAGTTTAGTGTTTTCTGGTCTAGGTTTGGGTGATCTATTGAAGTCCAAATTAAGTGAAATTTCGTGTGTGACTTCTATGAGGAACCTAGTGTGTGATTAAGTTGATTTTAGCACAAGTATGCTCAATTACACTTTGTTCCTAAGACTCAAAAGAAATGAAGATTACATGTCTTCGATTTAGCTTTAATTACATGTCTTGACTTCATTTCCATCTTTCTTGAGACTTGATCACCTGTAGAGGTTAGCACAATACAATATATATGCAATGCATAGTGTGTGCTACTCTAATTAAGATTCGGTTGATTAAATCATCAAAACATAAGATTAAGGCCGAAAAGCCAACAATCTCCCCCTTTTTTATGATGGCAACCGATATCTTAATACTTGAAAATTGTATATGTAAACTATGCATATAAATGCTCCCCCTATGGATGTGCATAGTTTTTGTTCAAATTTTATCAAGTTTTTCAAGTAACCCCCTTAATTATCTCTCCCCCTTTGACATCCATCAAAAACAATAATTAATTAAGACTTTAAGCATAGAATTTTGGATGTCTTGTAATGAAGTTGCTCCCCCTAAATTTTGCACTTCATTACTCTAATAAAAGATATTTCATTTAAGCTCCCCCTAACAATAAGGCTAAAATGGAAACAATGAGTATGATTCAAGTTAAGTTCATTTAAGTTTCAACTTAAGCCTTATTCTAACATCCATTTAAAATTTGACATTTAAAATTAATGGATGTGGTATATAATTTGCAATGAATGGGGTATATGATTTGCAATGAATTAAATTAAATGATATGTCAATTAAGCATATGAAACTAGATTAGAGCTAATTTAACATGAATTGTATAGATAGAAATTTAATACCCATGTTGAATTCGAATTTAGCTCCAATCTCATTTGGTGATGCAACCGGATTTGAATTTGACTCTTGAGCTCACCCGGTCACCACCAATCTCCTCCTCAAGCTCCTACAAGAGTAGATTTAGGTACCAAAACAACTTTGGGTCCTTGAATGCTGGCTTTGGGAACCCAAACCATTTTGGTTTTGGGAGCCCACACACTTGAGGAACTATGGTTTACAACTAAGTGCTTTCCATTTAGAGTAGTGTGAGATACATGGTTTTTCAATTTTGCATTGTATGCTAACCCATGTTTTTGCAAAGATTGTCTTTGACTACCTAATAGCATGTTAAGCATCTTAGTTCCATGTGTGATTTTTTCTAGATCTTTTCTTAATTGCACATTGCAATCTTGAAGATCTAATTGTTCACAATCTATAGGTGTTGCTTTTAATTTATCAAAATTTGATGCATAATTTTCTAGTTTAGCAACCACCTCATTCTTCTCATTCATGCATGTTTCAATTTGGCTTTGGAGATCTTTGATTAACTTTCTAGCATTCTTGTTTTTATCACAAATGATCTCATATTGTTTAACTAAGTCATGGAATGCATTTTGAAGCTCATCATGTGTATAATTTTCATTATTTGCACTAGAGTTTGAGCTATCACTATAATAAGACTTAGTTGAGCATGAGTGAGCTATCACTAGAGTTAGAATCTACCTCACTTTGATCTTCAATAGCCATGAAGCATGAGTGAGCCACTTCTCATCTACTTTGCAAGGAAGAAGACGATGATGATGGTGATGAAGAATCATCCCATGTAGCCTTGTGTGCTTCCTCCTTCCTTTCTCTTCTCTTGCTCTTCTCCTTTTCTTTTCTCCTCTCCCTTCTCTCCTTTTTCTTCTCCCCTTCTCTTCTCTCATTTTCACTCTCCTCCCTCTCTTTTTCTTTTTCTCTTTTCTCACTTCTTCTACCTCTTCTTTCATTCTTTTCTCCCTTATCCCTCTTGAGGTATTTGAAGAAGTCTTTGGCTAGGACTTCTATATCCTCATCTTCTATACTCCTCCTTCGTTCATCTAAATTTGCATGTAATGCCAAGGTGGATGTTTTCTTGGTGGCTTCCTTCTCCTTCCGATGATTGATTTGAAGTTCATAAGCCATCAAGTTTCCAATGAGCTCCTCCATCTTTAATTTTGAGAGATCATGCGCCTCTTCAATTGCGACGACTTTTTCTTCCCAATCGATGCTAAGTGACCGGAGGAACTTCCTTGTCATCTCTCCTTCATTGATTTTTCTTACAAGAACCAAAAGAGAGTTAGTGATATCGGTGAAGCGAGTGTTCATTTCACTTATGTTCTCACCGATTTGCATACAAAAAATCTCATATTTATGCATGAGGAGACTAATGCGGGTTTCCTTAGTTTTACTATCCCCCTCATGATGCATTTGAAGTCTATGCCATATCTCATGTGCACTAACACACCCTCTAATCCTATTATATTCACCCTCATTTAGCCCACAATATAGAATGTTCATGATTTTTGAGTTCATCTCAATTTCTTTCATTTTGGGCCTAGTGAGTGAATCTAATTCATCTTCATTTGGTGGTGTGTATGGATTTTGGAGAAACATCCAATACTTAAGGTCATTAGAAATTAGGAAAATCTTCATCCTATTCTTCCAATAATCATAATTTGACCCATTAAGCAAAGGAGGTCTAGTGGTGCATAATCCCTCTACATGATTAGATGTGCTAGCCATGCTAAAAATACGATTAAGTATAGAATTTAGCAAACAAGGCTCTGATACCAAATGTAGAATCGTGTGGGTTTATGGGTCCACTAATCACTATTAATCTATCACCTACTTGTTTAAGCAATCGATATGCGCAGCGGAATAAACAAACAAGTAGAGAAAGAAAGACAATGCAAACCACAAGAAGACACGGCGTTTTTATAGAGGTTCGGCACCCCACTCGGGTCCTAGTCCTCTCTTGCAAGCTCCACTCGAATCACCGAGCTCCGCTCACGACTTCACTAACCACTCCCCGTTCCGGACCGAGAGAGAACGCCTTTACAAGTCTTCAAGCTCGCGAACAACCCTCGCCGAGCTTGGCTCCTCCTCTCACAATCTGAGAGGATCACTTCGGGCTCTCACCGAAGTCTATACTCGTGTCTTGGGCTTTCACCAAGACCCTTGCTTCTTTCACAATGGTTGAGTGGAACAACACTCTCTAAACTTGAGCACACTTGAGTAGGATTAAGAAATGATCACTAAGTGTGGAAGGTTTGTAGCTTTGAGTGTTTGGGATTCTCTCTAATGTTTGGGACAAGTTGATAGTGGGAGAGTTGTGTTAAAATGTGTTTTACAACTCCTTATATAGGCATTAGAGAGAATAGAGCCGTTGGGATTGATTGGGTATGAGTTGAAGTGTGATTACACAAAACAGAAAAGACAGGACCCAATTCTGGCTGTAATCGGTCGACCGAATCGGGACGAACGGTCGACCGTTTGGCAGTTATGCACAAGATTCGGTCGACCGGTTAAGCAACGGTCGACCTCCCAACTCTACGACTTTAGAAAACTTAAGTCATCGGTCGAACACAAGAAAGGGTTCGTTCGACCGATTTCGACCAGGCACTTTTGGGGTGACAAACAAATGTGTGAACGGTCGACCGAAACAGGTTTGGCGGTCGACCGATTATGGACAGGCACTTTGGGTTTGTCAAGAGATGGACAAACGGTCGACCGATCGTGGTCCTCGGTCGACCGATACATGAAATACATTTGGGGTATTTTTGGTTTAATACGAATACGACCGTTGGGTATATACGACAAAAGTAACGGTCAGGAAAATAAGGTTCGAACGGTCGACCGTATGGAAAGGTTCGGTCGACCGGAAATAG
Organism: Triglochin maritima; assembly: GCA_963682175.1. NCBI lineage: Eukaryota > Viridiplantae > Streptophyta > Magnoliopsida > Alismatales > Juncaginaceae > Triglochin > Triglochin maritima. Next base: position 33,762,829 of record OY821773.1, on the reverse strand, counting down.
ACAGGGAAACACAATTAGAAAGCTTGATCATCCGGTCGACCGAATGTGGGCAGACAGTTAAGTTTAGTGTTTTCCGGTCTAGGTTTGGGTGATCTATTGAAGTCCAAATTAAGTGAAATTTCGTGTGTGACTTCTATGAGGAACCTAGTGTGTGATTAAGTTGATTTTAGCTCAAGTATGCTCAATTACACTTTGTTCCTAAGACTCAAAAGAAATCAAGATTACATGTCTTCGATTTAGCTTTAATTACATGTCTTGACTTCATTTCCATCTTTCTTGAGTCTTGATCACCTGTGGTTAGCACAATACAATATATATGCAATGCATAGTGTGTGCTACTCTAATTAAGATTCGGTTGATTAAATCATCAAAACATAAGATTAAGGCCAAAAAGCCAACAAATGGGTGGCGCGGATCAAACATGGTGGAGGAGATAGAGTTTAGTGGTGGGGCTGCCAATCCCAATTTGGCACAACCATGATAAAGCTCGCACTTGGAGCTGTTGTGTATGAATGTTGGGCAGAGCGGAATAGGAGACTCATGGAAGGAGAGAAACGACAAGTGAGATTTGTAATACTACAAGTAAAGGATGCCATCATGATCAAAGGGACGAGAGCATTGAAAGGTGGTGGAGACGAGATCAAGAAAGCTATTTTTGTCGCAAATTGGTCATGAACAAGAGGTATTGCTTATATCATATGAGTAAATGTGAGTAATGATGTTAGAGTTGTAGTAGTGTGAAATGTGTCTATGGGCTGATTTGAACTTGTGCTTTGCAAGTTCCGAGGTCATAATGTTAGTTGGTGTTTGTCTGTAAAGTTTATTTACGCAAATCAATAAATTCGAGGCCCAGCCTCCCTTTTGCTTTGCAAAAATAAAACTATCACATATGTGTTGAAGTTTAGTATCACATTGGAGAATTATTTTGTTGGTGGGCTTGATGTACTCCACCACTCCTTTACTTCTAAATGTATTTCCAAATGGGAGTTTGGTACCACACTAAAATAGGCAAGTGTGATATATATATATATATATAATGGTGAAAAGATTGGCACTTGGGGCGCTTGGACTTGAGATGGTTGTAATGTTTTTTTATTATTTAAATGGATAGACGTCGGCTTTAATGGGTAGCCGATGTCTATAAGCCGTAATTTTTTATCATTATTATTATTTAAATATATAGACGTCGGTCACCCTAGACAACCAACGTCTATATGTCAATATAGTTTACTACCACATTGGAATTTTTTTTTGGTGTGATTGATGTACTCCACCACTCCTTTACTGCTGAACGAGATCGAGTTGGGGTACTTGGGCATCTTACGCTTGACATACTTGGTTAATGGTTAAAAGATTGGCACTTGAGGTACATTGGGCTGAATGAGATCGAGTTGGGGTACTTCACAGATTGAGTGTCTGGCTATATAGGTCGTAATTTATTTTTTTGGTTATTTAAAGCTATAATAGACGTCGTTCGTATAAAGCCAATGTCTATACACTGTAGGCATAGGTGTCGGGGATATATACGACGGTCGTTGAGACCGCCAAAATCCATCGTATATACCCCTGTATATCCGACGTATATGGTCTTTTTTGCACTAGTGTGATCGTGGCTCTTGCTGGCTGGCAGAAGCAATTACGGATTGTGGCCCTTCAAGCCCATTCCGATGTACTTGCCACGGTTAAGTTGTTCCTCAATTGGCTTCGCAACCACCACCTCCTCAAGCTATTTTACGATTTCGTCCTCCCGTCTGGCAGCCACATGATGACATTCAACGCAGTCACGCGCCTCCTCCATTAAACTCCCTCATTAAACTCCTCCATTGCTGCCACGTGTGGCGCCATGCCTCATCGCTTCTCCCTACCATGCCTAATGCAATTGAAGTCTCCTCCCACAAGTCAAGGCATGCTTAACGCTGGGGCTGCACTCCCTAAGTCCTCCCAAACTTGTCTACGCTCCAAGTGCCAATTTTCCCCATAAATTGTCGTGATAGCTATGGACCTCCCATCTCCCATCTTGCTTCACGCACCCCTCCAAAAATAGTAGTTGTGTATTCTTGAAAGTGACCTTGAGATCCACTAAATTGTCTTTCCATAGTACAAGGAGTCTCCCCGAATCTCTAACCATTCCATTTGAAGCCCACGAATGTGGCCAAATTGTCTTCTTAAACCGCTCAATTTTTTCCAGCTTCACCTTATGTTCCATGAAGCAAACAACATCCACTCTCGCCACATGGGTCCTCAGAAAAGGCCTCCACATCACCCCCACCCTACACATCATCCCCACATGGACCCTCACCCTCCACATCATCCCCAACCTGCACAACCACGTCATAATCTTCCCACCACCACCTCTACCCTCAGCATGGTCCCCCCGGCTCCCTTCTCCCGTTCCACCACCACCTCCCTAGCTCCTACCCCCACCCCACCACCACTTCCACACTAAGCCTCCCCAAACCCCTACCCTCTCCACCTGTCTCCAACAACCCACTCCCACCCTCTCCTCCTTTCCCCACCCCATCCCGGTGCCCAACCACCACCGATTCCAAAATCTTCTTCAAATTCTCGGTGGTAGGTGGTGGCCCTCTCCTCAGACACTTCACCAACTGATGCCCCAACTCCTTGCACTCAGTACAATAGGCCGGTCTCCATTCATATTCCACAAACACCCTCTCCACTTCACCCCCTTCAATCCGAACATCCACCCAAGTTGGGTAGGAGAAATCAAGACCAACCTCCACGCAAACTCTAGCAAAAGTAAGCCTCCTCCCCGTGGTGGTATTTGCATCCATGTAAAGAGGCTTTCCAAGTATGCTCACGATGTGGCTTAACAACTTTGCCGACCAAAACTTGAGTTCCAACTCTGGCAAGCGAATCCAAATAGGCATAGTAACTATCTTAGCACGTTTCATAAATACATCAGGGGACCATGCTTGCACGACCAAGGGGGTTCCTCGAATGAACCAATGCCCTCCTTCCAACACCCTTTGTCGGTCCTCCTCAAGAGTAAATCGAAATAACAAGAAATCTTGCCTCCGCTGAAGCAATTCCAAACCACCCACTAAGCCCCATAGTTTGTGTAGATGTTTCTCCAACATGGGAAGATGGGGCTTGAAATCAATAAAATAGCCAAGCAAAACTTTATCCCACCTCATGAGAGCATCACTCACGTCCTCTCTAGAGAAAACCGCAACCTTCTCTCATCCTATCACCCTGACTCAACAAAAGTGAGTGTTGTTGCTGCCCTTGCTCCGGATTTTAATAGGTCCGACCACCTCTTTGGTGAGGCCATTCCGCCCCCTGAGATGGTGAAGAAACCGGCACTCCACTCTCCAAACCCGAAAGTGGAAGGTGCTTTGGTGCTACATGGGTGTGCTCAACGTTGCCACCACTCCCAATCGGCTCACCCACTTGTAAAGAACTAGTTGTGGGATCCATTGTGATGAAGAAATCAAGAGTTTTGGTGGAAGAAAGGAGGTTTAGACCGTAGGAAACACTAGGAACCCCCATGCTTTCCCCAGAGCTTGTCTCTCCTACTTTTCTTTTTTCCCCTCCCCTTTCTCTTTCTCTCATGTCTTCATCTCTCTTTCTCTTCCTCTCTCTCTCCTCCCTCTCCCTCTCTCTAACTCTCTCTCCTCCCTCTCTCTTCTCTTCCTCTAATAGGATCGTGTACGATGGCTTGTAATCCCAATTAATGCTCTTAATTAGCTATTGGCATAAGCAAAAGAAATACATAGCGGAAACAATAATCAAATGCAGGTCAATGGAAGAAATAAGAAAACCACAATCGAAGACAGAGGATTTTCATAGAGGTTTGACACCCCACCCGGGTCCTAGTCATCTCTTGCATGCTCCGCTCACGACTTCACAAACCACTCCCTGTTCTGGGCCGGGAGAGAACGCCTTTACAATCTTCAAGCTCGCGAACAACCCTCGCCGAGCTCGTCTCCTCCTCTCACAATCCTAGAGGATCACTTCAGGCACTCACCGAAGTCTATACTCTTGTCTTTGGCTTTCACCAAGACCCTTGCTTCTTTGACAATGATTGAGTGGGACAACACTCTCTAAATCTGGAGCACACTTTGAGTATGATTTGGCTATGATCAAAGGTGTGGAATTTTGACATAGAGTGTGAGATTTGGGAATTTGGAGCTTGGGAGTTTGTCTATAGTGTATAGGACAAATAGTAGTAGGAGAGTTGTGTGAAATGGTGTTGGACAGCTCTATTTATAAGCTCTAAGTGAGTTATAGCTGTTGGGACAAGTTTGGTAAGTGTTTGTGTAAGATACACAAAACAATAACTTGCAGGATGCAATTCTGAATAAGTTCGGTCGACCGAATCGGGCAGAACGGTCGACCGTTTGGCAATTTTGAACAAGGTTCGGTCGACCAATAAAGGAACGGTTGACCGGATCAGGTTATAACTTAGGTACACTTAAGTTAATGGTCGAACACCGAATAGGGTTCAGTCGACCGAAAACTAACAGGCTCTACGGGGTTGATAAAAAATAATCAAGTTCGGTCGACCAATCCAAAGTCTTCAGTCGACCGAAAACGTCCAGGCAATTGCACAATATTGGAGACCAAAAAAGTTCAGTCGACCGAACAGGTCCACACTCGAGCGATATGCAATTTGTATTTTGGGGTATTTGTGAAAAATTCGAATATGACCGTTGGTATAATATGACAAGTCGAATGGTCAGGAAAAAGTGTTAATTCGGTCGACCAAAAAGGTCTTCACAGTCGACTGAATGAGGACAGTGAAAACACTACAGGATAATTGATCACTCGGTCGATCGAAAGGTTTGGGTCGGTCGACCGAATGTGGGCAGATAGTTCAGGTTCAGTGTTAGTGTTTTTCGGTCTATGTTTGGGTGATCTATTTAAGTTCAAAAGATGTGAAATTTGTATGTGACTTCTATAGGGAACCTAGTGTGTGTTTGAGTTTGATTTTAGCTCAAGTATGCTCAATTACATAAAGTTCGTAAGACTCAAAATAAATGCAAATTAAAGGTCTTCAAATGAGTTTGATTACATGTCTTGACTTGAATCCTTTCTTCCTTGAGTCTTGATCACCTGTAGAAGTTAGCACAAAGCAATATATATGCTATGCAATATGTGTGCTACTCTACATTGATTACAATGAAGATTAGGTTGATTAAATCAACAAAAAAAAGATTAAGGCCAAAAAGCCAACACCTCTATCTCCTCCCTCCTTCTCTTCTCTTCCTCTCTCTTCTTTCCTTTCCTTCTCCTCCCCCCTCTCTCTCTTCTCTTCCCCTCTCTCTTCTCCCTCTCTCTTCTCTTCCTTTCTCTCTTCTTTCCTTTCTCTCTCTTCTCTTTGTTAACGTAGTGTTAGCTGTTTTGATCTCCCATAGATTATTATATATTATCGTACTACTTGTACCTTGACGTGGATAATAAGATTAGAAGATGAATTTGGGAGAATCGACGGCGTTACCCTCTGTTTGGCCTTCTTCAAGTCATCATCGTCCATGTCGACGACCACGATATGACCCCCAACCAGCTTCCACGCTCTATCGGCCTGAACGCCCCACTCAGTACTAAACAATTACGACGAGAATCGTGACGCGAAATGAAAAATTACAGCTGAAAAATTATCGGCCTCCACTACTAGAAATATGGCAATCACTGACGGGTATATATCTGTCGGTGGTTCATCCGTCGGTGCAGGGTATGTAACACCGATGGATAAACCTTTTCGTCGGATGTTTGTTCCACCAATGGAACGTAATAATAACACCGACGGATAATTTTGGTTAGAGTAAAATTTTCCATTTGAGGATCCTACGCCGACGGATAGAACCCGTCGGTGTAGGATTTCGTTGAAGATGCACGCAGGCTTCAAAAACTTTTTGCACAAAAACGTACTCTGACGGAACATAATAATAACATCGACGGATAACTTTGGTTAAACTAAAAATTTCCATTTGAGGGTTTTACACCGATGGATAGGAAACTGTCGGTGTAGGTCTTTGCTTAAGAAACACGCGGGTGTCAAGAACTTTTCGTGCAAGAACGTACTCCGATGGAATAGTTCATCAACACCGACAAATAATGGTCGTCGTTGTACTTGGTGTCCAGAACTTTTCATGCAAGAACGTATTCCGACGGAAGAGTACGTTAACACTGACAGATAAAGGCATCATTGTACTTGGTGTCTAGAACTTTCGCTACTCTGACGAATCATAACTTTTCCGTCGATGTAGGTTTTTATTAGGAGCCTGAGTCGGGCATCCCTTCCATTTCCTTTCTTCTCCAACACAAAAAATCCCTTAACTTCCGTCGACCCACGCCCACCGCCACACGCCCGCCGTGCGCACCTCCGTTGTTGGTCGTCTCCTCCGCGCGCACCTCCTCCTTGTCGCATCTCTACGCTCGCCTCCTCCCTAGTAATGCCTCCTACCACAGTCGACCTCTTCCAAATCGCCCTGACCCTCCTCCCACCCGATCACGTCCCCTACCCAACCCAACCCTAGCACCTCCCTAATATCCAACCTGAGCCCCTCATCCCAAGACCAACGCCCCACCCGACCCTAGTGCCTCATCAACCACCCCTACAACAAAACCCTAGCCTCACCCACCCCACCACCAATCTGACCCACCACGAAGAAACCCCGACAACCACAACCCCCACCTACCCCACAATCAGCTCACTTCCCTCTCCATCACCACAAACGACTCCCACAGTCACCAAAACCACCATATACCACTCCAACAACTCACTCAATTTTATTTTATTTTTGGATTTGTTTCTGAATTTTTTGAATTTTTTAATTGTAATCGATATATATTAATTAATTTGAATAATTTAATGTTGAAGTTTATGATTAATTTGAAATTTTATATGACTTAACGTGAGATTTAAATGAATGTCAAATTTTATTGGTTTAGAAATCGTATTTTGTCAACAATTTGTTAGATGTATATGATTCGAATTAGGTTGCATTTACGTTTGTATGATTGATATAGATAATTTCTATAGTTTCAACTAGAATAGTATGATTATTTTGAATTTTTATATGATTTAATGTTCGATTAAACTTACTCTGAAGCTTGATTTGTTAGAATTTGCATTACTAAGGCAATGCATTTTATATATATTATCTGTGTGATGTGTATGAAGTGATTGTGTATGCTATTGTTGTTAACCATACGTATTGTTTTCTTGTCAATATAGTATTTAAAAAGAATTCAATATCAAAATTATGGGGGAGGTTCTACCCAAATTCTTGTCATATTCTGGGTTTACGAATTGATTTAGGTTTCGTAAATTCTGGGTTTACTTTATGATTCTGGGGTTACTTTATGATTCTGGGTTTACTCTTGATTAGATTTTGGTTACAATTTAGATTTACGAATCAATATTAGATTTATGGATTGATATTGCATTTGAGATTCGAGTTTGAATTTAAGATTTGAAATTGAACAACGTATTTGATTAGAATTTAGGATTTGATATTGGATTTAAGTTTTGTTTGTCTGTTGGATTAAAAGTGCAATATTACTCAACCACTTTTGTTGATTTATGTTTGATGAATTGAATGTTTGTCCAAATAATTTTTGATGTGTTTGCGGTTCATTAAATTGATTGGAATTTAAGATTTGAAATTGAACTACATTTAGATTTTCCCTGAAGGGTTAATTTCAATTTTAGGATTCACTTTCAGATTTGATTTTGGATTACAGATTCTATCCTGAATTAAGAATTACATTTTGTGTTGTAATTTAAATTTATGAATCGTTATTAGATTTAAGGATTGATCTTGGATTTTGGAATCAAGTTTGGATTTTGAATTCAAGTTTGGATTTAAGGATTATCTTGGATTTTGGATTCAAGTTTGGAGTGAAGGATTGTAATCGATTTGGGATAACAATTTTCTTGTCTTGTATTATAAGAATCATGACTTTAGACAGAAGTTGGATGTATGACCGAAGATTTAGTCCGAAGAACCAATACATTCAAGATGGAAGAATCTTGTGCCCGTGCAAAAAATGTTGCAACTACAAATGGGAAACCAGAGGGGTCGTTATTGATGATGTTGTCATTAACGGTTTTGCTCAAAATTATGAGTAGTGGGTTTTCCACGGAGAATCCTTTTCTAGTAAGAGTTCCCAAATAGTACTCCCGACAAATGTAGCTCCTACAACAGAAAATGAGCTGAGTGAAGATGAGATAGGTGACATAGAAGGGATGCTACACGACCACGTCATAGGTGGCAGTGGCAGTGATGATGCGTCGAGACAGAAGATAATAGAATACGCTCAGAAGTTTCTGGATTACTTGAAAGATGGAGGGTTGTCGTTGTATCCGGGATATATACCAGAATTGACCAAGTTGTCATTTGTCATCAAAGTTTTTCATATGAAGAGTACTTGTAGATGGTCGGGCACTTCGTTAAACAAGCGTATAGTTGGCGTATCAAGCTGAATTACTGCCAGAGGGAGCTTATCTGCCGATAGATACGTGATTGACATCATATCGTGCATATATTTGTGTCTTATATCCGTTATCTTGAACCTAAACAATGCTACGTAATGAGTTTTATGTTTGAGTTTTAGGAATAAATAGGATTGAGGAGAAGAGGCATAAAAGGACCTAGAAGCAAGGAAAAGGACTTAGTTGCAAGACTTGGGGACTGAGATGCAAGAGGGAAGGACCCGGATGTAAGCCCAAAGGACCAAGGAGCAAATCAAGAAACTCCACACCATCATGAGGAGTATTTTGGCAGTTTGATTCAGTCCTGAGCACCAACAACCTACTCGGATGCATCAAACATGAAGAAATGAAGCCAGACAATCACAAACCAAAACCAGGCCGGCTCAAGACAATATAGACTGCCAATTGGCGGTCCAAGTACGCTGATTGGCGGTCGGTTTTGGTCCGGATCCGCTAAGACTTTGGTGGGTCATGTATTAGGTTGTGTTTAGTCTATTTTTGATACATTTAGTCCAATACCGGGGGATTGTCCCGGATTACCTTTTTCTATGGCTATAAATAGAACTCCTCCTCCTGATTCGTAATCACCCATTGCTTGGTGGCATTCTCTCTACTTGGAGTAAAAGACTTGAAGCAAAAACTCAAGGTGGTGAACAATGCCACTTACAATGTAAGTCATGTTGATAAAATAATTTTTCTTAGTTTCTTTTAATATTGTCTTGTCTTTAATTCTTGCATGCTTCTTGTTGAACGTTTTAATTTAAAACCGCAAGTGCACGGCCGCGATGAAGCGGTGGCAAGTACGGGTCGTCCTCAGGGAGGTGAGCAGCCTCTTGTTTGCACGAAATCAAATGGCGAAAAAAATGGAGAAGAGAGTTGGTTACGCTACTCTACCCTAAACTACTCTAAGAAGTATGAAATGTGAAAGAAGCAAACAAACGATGAAATTAGAACTAAGCTAAGAACAAAACAAGAATGCTGGAATTCAGAAATGGGAAAACCCCTAAGGGGTGGAGTGAGTGCACACATGCAAAGAGGTGGGTGTAGAATACATTCTTTAAGCACATGAAGGTGGTGTTTATCAAGCATAGGAAGTGTCTAAATGTTATGGCAAAACCTATCAATCCATTCACCAACTTAGTTGATTAACATTTACATATCCAAGGTGTTTATTTCAGAACCTAAACAAGCATGAGAGGTGTCTAATCATTTTGGCAAAACTCATCAAGTTATAAATTCTATCCTAAACAAGCAAGCATACATTCATGTTTAATCAACACATTGAAATTAAAGCATTCATCCCATTCTCTAATGTATGTATGTACATCTACTCCACCCCCCAAAGGGGATGAAACTACTCACTAAACATTACACTAATTATTAAACTAAACAAAGAAAGCATATTAACTAAGCTAATAAAACTAATGAAATGAGATTAAGCAAAGCAAAACAAGAAACATAAAACAAACAACATAATAAAGAAAACTTGTATTAAAATGACTCACATTAAAAGTAGCATCCTCTACTTTAGTGTGTGCTTCAAGGCCTCACTTCTAGTAGGAAGAATAGCCACTTAAAATATGGAGTGATTACAATAGGAGGTGAAGAGTTCTATTTATAGGCATGGAAAAAGCTAATCCGGGACAATCCCCCGATGTGGGACTAAACCAATACCAAAAATAGCCTAAACAAACATTAATACACGTCCAGGAGAAAACTTGGTGGATTTGGGCCCAAAGTGACCGCCAATTGGCGGTCTTGGACCGCAAATTGGCGGTCCAAATTTTCCGGATCGAGTTGAATCTTGTTCTGGGTTTTGCTTGGTGTATTTGGTTGTCTTGGATGCATCTACTTTGTTTATTGGAGCTCCGACCCGAATCCAATTGCTAAAATACTCCCCATGATGGTGTGGAGTATTTTGTTTTGCTCTTAGGTCCTTCTGTCTTGCGTTCAGGTCCTTCTCCCTTGCATCTTGGTCCCCAGATCTCACAATCCAGTCCTTTTTCCCAGCTTTTGGGTCCTTTTATGTTTCATCTCTTTAAACCTATTTATTCCTGAAAACTAAACATAAAACTCGTGACATAGCATTGTTTAGGTGAAAGATAATGGATATAAGATACAAATATGAGCATGAAATGATGTCAATCAAATACCCCCACACCTAACTTTTGCTAGTCCCGAGCAAAACAAAGAAAGAGAAAAGCATGCGAAAAAAAACAAGAAATCCTAACTCACTTTCGTAGGAATCACGGTTGCACTTAGCACGTGCAACAAGCCGTTAAACCTCCTTGTCGCCAAGGAGGAGGAGTGTTGTCTCCTGAGGGTTTTCAGCGGATATACCCACAAAATCCGAACAAGATGCATTAATCAATCTAACTACACGACTCGTTGGACTTATTTTGTCGATCATGGGACGCGGTAATACTACGGGTCGACTCTATATATGTAATCGGTCCACACACCTAGCCTAATGAGTTATTCGTGAGAGTTAACTAAGGAATTAAGTGAAAGACATCGGCAACCTTAACTTCTGAATGTGATACAACGTGTAAAGTCCATTTTGGTTCTTATTTGACTCTTCTTTTTTTTTCTTTTTTTTTCTTTTTTTCTTTCTTTGGAGCATTTTATTGGTTGGTGTTTGATTCTCCCAGGGTCAGGTTTCGTGCATCATTGCCTATGAGGACTTACACTATCACGTACACCTTCCCCCAAATCTCCACATAGGGCGATCCCTACCACCCGTGTAACGGGAGTTCGGTCGGTGCATCCCAAGTCAGATGACTCGAAAGCACCAGGCACAAAGTCCCCTCAGACCTACTTTCCCGAGTGATAGGAGCCGTGCGAGAAGAGAGAACACCACTTATTCATCTACATGGGAACCAAAACCCCTACACTTAAGTTTCACAAAAAGAGATTAAGGGCCCTTGACTACGACAAACTTCCTTATACTAACAGACACGAATTATTTGACTCACTAGGTTCAGGGTGGACTTCTTTAAATGTTTGAGTACTGAAACCCTATGATTACACGCCCCCCGAGGGAAAACCAGGGTGCATCCTAACGACTCGATAAGACCTAAAGCCAGTAAACTAGAAATCCTAATGCATCAAGTTCAAGACAATTTTGGGAGCTTTCTTTTTACTTTGCCTCTCAACGGTTTTGCACATGCTAAACACACGCAAAACCCACAAAAACATTTTCTTTCGCAAACACATGAAGATTTTGAAAGAAATGTGAAAATTTTAAAGCACTCGGCAAGCAAAAGAAGACAAGTCACCCAAGGATCATGGCAAACAGATATATCAATGTTAAATGCGGCATACTAACATGACCCTAGCAGTACACACAAAAGAAAAGAAAACCAATGGAAAAAGACTCGAATATGTACACACGTAAAACACCCCCCACACCTACTTCATGCATTGTCCTCAATGAATGTGAACAAGATACTACATGGATACATGCATGAAAAAGGAACTATCTCACCAACATGAAGTACAAAGGGACGTTCGGGGTCATGTTGATGGACACAAACCCAAATTCCCTCAAAACCTGTGAGAAGCTGAAGAAGGGAGATAAATACGTGAAGAAATTGGGGCCCAAGTACACAAGGGTTGGGGCCCACAACAATCGATGCTCACTGAAGGAGTCTTTTATTACACACTTCTTCTTCTTTTTTTTTTTTTTCTTTTTTTTCTTTTTGAAAGATATATACATCAACCAAGATATTCTCATAATCATTTGGTCAAGGAACATCAAATGAGAACATCAAGTCAGGAGGACCAGAGACTTGCCGAGATGGGCAAACTCCACTGGTACTCTGAGGTGTCATGAGGGGTGAAAGGTCAAAGCTGAAAGGCTCGAACCCCTCATGATATTGGTTGGGTGTGGGCAACAAAGAATGAAGTTGTGTTGCCTCACTAGGGTTTAATTGCTCATCGAAGAAAACCCTCCAACCAATAGGCGGGTGCATCGGAATGAGTTCCTCAAGCTCATTCGATGGATGCAGCAGACCTGCATCACTAAAAATGGGGCTTCTCCCCAAGTCATCCAACAAGGACCTCCCACCATCATTTAGACCATCAAGCATAAGCTCGGTCATAGGTGGGTCCTTGTTGGAGTCAAAATGAAGCTCAAATGGCTCAATGGCCATGGGACATGAGGTAGAGACACCTTCTGGCATAGGCATATGATGAGGTGTCTCACCCTCACTAGTACTCTCAACTGAATCATGCAACGAACACTCCCTTTGGACATTCATGTTCGAGGCCACCTCACTCTGTTGCATTGCAAAGACAGGCAATGAGTCTTCACTGGGTCCATGAACATTCTCAATGGGTCGCATTGGGGTTAGGGGTGTTCGTTGATTTTGTGGTGCTTTCTCCAATTGGCGGATGAGATTTAGATTTAAAGGTTCATCCATGGGTTCCTGTTGCCTACCAGAGTTGAACACATGAAACTCGGCACTCATGTTACCGAATGAGAGCTTCATGAGACCATTTCTACAATTAATCAAGGCATTGGAGGTTGCCAGAAATGGTCTACCCAAAATCAAAGGTATTTGAGAGTGGGTGTTCGCAACAGGATTGGTATCGAGGACAACAAAATCGACTGGAAATATAAAATCTCCAACTTTGATAAGCATGTCCTCGATAATCCCCATGGGAATACGAATGGATCTATCCGCCAGTTGGAGGGTGATCTTAGTTGGTTTCAATTCTCCCAAGTTCAACTGTTGATAAACAGAGAATGGGAGGAGGTTGACCGCTGATCCTAAATCAAGCAAAACATTGCTCAATCTAGTGTCCCCTATCGTACACTGAATAGTAGGACACCCCGGGTCCTTGTATTTTGTGTAGGTAGGATTGGACAAAAGTGAGCTGATATTTGCAGCCAAGAATGCTTTCTTAGGAACATTGGTCTTCCTCTTGGTTCTGCAGAGATCCTTCAACACTTTGGCATATTGAGGTATTTGTTGGATGACATCCAACAAGGGGATGTTAACCTTTACTTGCTTAAACACCTCTACTATCTTGTCCATGTTGTCACTCTGCTTTTTGGTTAACCTACTTGGATAGGGAGCTTTTGGCAGGTAGGTTTTCTGCTGTGCCTGAGAAGAAAGCTTTGGTGTATTACCCTCACCCTCAGCTTCTTCTTCACCACCATTCCCACTGAGGGGCTGCATAGATGGTGGTGGGTGTGGCAAGGAAATGTGATTCTCAACCTGTTTTCCATTCCTTAAGGTCACAATGGAATTGACATGATGAACAGGTTCCTCCACATGGTTCACTTGCCTCCCCCGAGGTACCACATTCTCATTTTGCATTTGTTGTTGTTGGTACATGCGGGGGTTAGCCTCAGGCTGGCTAGGAAAAGACCCTCTCTCTCTCTCATGTACAGACTGAGCCAATTGGCCCATCTGAAGCTCTAGAGATTTTATGGTCTGCTGATTTGAAGTGAGAACTTGACTTGTGGTAGACATAAAATTTTTCATTGAGTTTTCAAGTCCACGAGTCAAGGTCTCAAGCGAATTGAATCGGGTTTCCATATTATTGGAATTTGGGAAACCCGATTGATTGGTCGTTTGTGCTTGGGGTGGCTGATAGGAATGCGCATGCATGGGAGGTTGGTGTGATTGGTAAGGTGGTCTAGAGGAGTTTGAAGGACCACCCGGGGCATTAGTTTGGTTCCATGAAAAATTGGGGTGGTTCCTCCATCCAGGGTTATAAGATGATGAGTATGGGTCATTCCTAGCTCTGTCATAGATGGCGTTGACACGCTCCATCTCAGGAGGAATGGACTCACACTTGCTCTCTACATGACCTATCCTACCACATGAATGACAAGGAACTGGACCAGATGTGGACATGTGAGGTGCACTTTGTTGGTTTTGGAGCTCAATCGAATCCATACGGCGCATTAAGGCCGCCATGCGTGCCTCGGTGGCCGTAGTGGTATCGATAGCAAATGCGGAACCCGATCTAGTTGAGTTTGCATTCGCGATCCTCGCTCCTATACTAGATGATGCAGGTGGTTCCCTCACACTCTCCCACTGCATGGTTTTCTCAGCGAGGTCTTCTAGGAAGGCCCATGCCTCCCTTTCATCCTTTCCCAAGAACTCTCCTTGACACATGGACTCAAGGAGCGTTCTGGACGGGATGTGAAGACCCTCATACACAATCTGACAAAGACGCCACAACTCAATGCCATGGTGAGGGCACGAGGATAGTAGCTCTTTGAACCTCTCAAGATATGCATGAAATGGTTCGGTCTCATGTTGATAGAACGAATTGATTTCGTTCCTCAATTTTTGAGTCTGATGATTAGGAAAGTACTTCTTGAGGAATGCAGATTGAAACTCATCCCAAGTCCTAAAGGAATTCGCCTGGTTGCTGTACAACCACTTCTTGGCATCATCCTTTAGTGCAAAAGGAACGAGCCTAAGATGGATGGAGTCTGTGCTAAGTTGTTGCAGCTTGAACATAGCACAGACCTCCTCAAATTCCCTGAGAAAGATATAGGGGTCACCTTTCCCAGTGAAATGAGGGAGCATGGAAATGAATTGAGGCTTAACCTCAAAATGGTTCCCATTAGCCTCTGGTAATACGATGCATGAGGGTAGAGCTGTACGGCTCGGGTAGCATCGATCACGTAGAGGTATGGGAACGACAACTGGGAGCACTGGTCGAACAGGTGGGTCCAGCAACTGATCCTCCTCACGGAAATTAGCAGCCATTGGACCCGAACTACGTGCGACACGAGAGGAGGGAGGTGTCGAGAAATCGATGACCGAAGCCGGATTGAAAACGCTCCTCGTCAAACGACCACTCTAGTCTCGTGTCCACGAAAGCATGCACAAAGGTGCACACACAAACCACAACTCTCTTTTTTTTTTTTCTTTTTTTTTTCTTTTTTTTTTTTTTTTTTCAAATGAAGAATGTACGTAGAAGAGAAGACGAGGGAACACAGGAGAGAAAGAATGACTCAGGAGAGAAGGGAAGAAGTCCTTAAGCTATGGCGGATGGGTACAAGTAGAAGCACACAAGCAAACAAGGCTCAAACAATCCTAAGGTCGCTATAGGTCCTTACAGCTAGACGACGCCTAACTGCGAGGTCACACGGCCTCAACACGCCTCACCTCCCTACAACGAGGACCACAAAGCCCAGCAAGTGAGCCAAGATCCGGGGATCTCGTCTCTCCTACTATCGACAAAGTGGGCAACGCCGATCAGGTCATGACGGTCGGGACCGGATCACTCTCCTAATGCGTCCAAGATCCTTAGGGCCAATGTCTACTTGATTTTAAAATTAGGCTCTTGATTAGTGTGGTTTTTGGGGCGAAGGAAAGGGTGATGAAATCCCCCACCTTATCTTTTACGGGACAGCCCCTCCTTAGTAGCGTTTTGGAGTCCTAAATCTAGCAATCAACTCTCCAAACAACGCTCAACTCACACTTGTTGCAATGCACTTCCTACTAACTAATGCATGTTCATACGAAATGCATGAATGAGAGTAGAAGGTGCGTACCTCACGCCAGCTCTCAGCAACAGAAAATAAAGCTAAGATAAAAGACAATCTAAATGCCTAAGTCACATACATGATGCATGACCTAAACAAGAATGAATGCCTAATCTTTTGCTTTGAGTTTTAGGGTCCAAGTTGCTTAAAGGAGGTTTGATTATTGATCTGGGAACGAACTATAAGTCAAAACATGCCAAATTGAGTCCCAGATAACTAGATCATTTAGAGAAACAACAGCAAGAAATTAAAAGATGAACAGAGCTCACCAGACCGCTGATTGGCGGTCTGAAGTGCTCAGGTCGTCTGGAAATTTCTCCAGTAGCCTCCACTTGCTATTCCCAGTCTCCTGAAACAAAGAAAAACTACAACACACAAATTAAATCCACTCGAATCGTCCAAACAAGAGTCTGGACTGGCACCTCCCCGGCAATGGCGCCAAAAACTTGTTGAACGTTTTAATTTAAACCGCAAGTGCACGGCCGCGATGAAGCGGTGGCAAGTACGGGTCGTCCTCAGGGAGGTGAGCAGCCTCTTGTTTGCACGAAATCAAATGGCGAAAAAAATGGAGAAGAGAGTTGGTTACGCTACTCTACCCTAAACTACTCTAAGAAGTATGAAATGTGAAAGAAGCAAACAAACGATGAAATTAGAACTAAGCTAAGAACAAAACAAGAATGCTGGAATTCAGAAATGGGAAAACCCCTAAGGGGTGGAGTGAGTGCACACATGCAAAGAGGTGGGTGTAGAATACATTCTTTAAGCACATGAAGGTGGTGTTTATCAAGCATAGGAAGTGTCTAAATGTTATGGCAAAACCTATCAATCCATTCACCAACTTAGTTGATTAACATTTACATATCCAAGGTGTTTATTTCAGAACCTAAACAAGCATGAGAGGTGTCTAATCATTTTGGCAAAACTCATCAAGTTATAAATTCTATCCTAAACAAGCAAGCATACATTCATGTTTAATCAACACATTGAAATTAAAGCATTCATCCCATTCTCTAATGTATGTATGTACATCTACTCCACCCCCCAAAGGGGATGAAACTACTCACTAAACATTACACTAATTATTAAACTAAACAAAGAAAGCATATTAACTAAGCTAATAAAACTAATGAAATGAGATTAAGCAAAGCAAAACAAGAAACATAAAACAAACAACATAATAAAGAAAACTTATATTAAAATGACTCACATTAAAAGTAGCATCCTCTACTTTAGTGTGTGCTTCAAGGCCTCACTTCTAGTAGGAAGAATAGCCACTTAAAATATGGAGTGATTACAATAGGAGGTGAAGAGTTCTATTTATAGGCATGGAAAAAGCTAATCCGGGACAATCCCCCGATGTGGGACTAAACCAATACCAAAAATAGCCTAAACAAACATTAATACACGTCCAGGAGAAAACTTGGTGGATTTGGGCCCAAAGTGACCGCCAATTGGCGGTCCAAATTTTCCGGATCGAGTTGAATCTTGTTCTGGGTTTTGCTTGGTGTATTTGGTGGTCTTGGATGCATCTACTTTGTTTATTGGAGCTCCGACCCGAATCCAATTGCTAAAATACTCCCCATGATGGTGTGGAGTATTCTGTTTTGCTCTTAGGTCCTTCTGTCTTGCGTTCAGGTCCTTCTCCCTTGCATCTTGGTCCCCAGATCTCACAATCCAGTCCTTTTTCCCAGCTTTTGGGTCCTTTTATGTTTCATCTCTTCAAACCTATTTATTCCTGAAAACTAAACATAAAACTCGTGACATAGCATTGTTTAGGTGAAAGATAATGGATATAAGATACAAATATGAGCATGAAATGATGTCAATCACTTCTTTAGTTTAATTTCCTTTCATTTAGCTTCTTTAATATTTTTTGCTTGCTTAGTTTAATTGCCTTTCATTAGAATGTTCTGTTTTGTTAATGTAGTTGGTAGTGTAATGATTAGTGAGTAGCTCCATCCCCTTTGGGGGTGGATTAGATGTTTATACATGTTATGTAGATGGAATGAATGCTAAACATTGTGTATGTGTGAAATGTTAGTATGCTTGTTTGAATTAATAAGAACAGAACTTGATGGTTTCTGCCATAATGTTTAGGTACATTCCATGCTTGCTTAGGTTCTTAATAACAAACTTCTCATGCTCATATTAATCACTTAGGTTAGTGCTTTGAATGATAGGTCTTGCCATGAGGTAGTTCTTATGCATTACAAAGTCTAACTACATTTGAGCTTATTGTATGCATTCATCACTTCTTATTTCATGTGTACACACACTCCACCCCTTAGGGGTTTTCGAATCCCGATTTCTATCTTCTATTATTAGTCGCTTAGTTTTAGTTCGTTTTGTGTTTTCATTTCCTTCCTTGTTGCTACTTGTTTAGTGTAGTTTAGTTTAATCAATCTTTCTCTCCTTTCTTTCCCACTCGCCTTCGAATAAACTAAAGTCGACACACCTCCATGTGGATCGACCCGTATTTGCCACCGCTTCTACGTGGTTGTGCACTTGCGGTTAATTAAAACGTTAAATCAAGTTTTTGGCACCGTTGCCGAGGAGGTGCTCTGTCCAGACTTTGGTTTGGACAATTGGAGTGGGTTTAATTTTTTGTTTTTAGTTTTTGATTGTTTCGGCTATATCTTGGCATCAGGTGAGGCAACTGGAGAAATTGGATAAAGGACACCAAAGTGACCATCAATTAGCGGTCTGGGACTGCCAATTGGCGGCTTGGTGAGCTAACTTTGCTCCACATTTTCTTCTGGTTGTTTGTTTCGTCAATTTAGTAGTCTAGGAGTTCAATTTTGCATGTTTCAACCTGTAGTTAGCTCCCAGATTAATCAACTCCACTTTTAAGACAAGTTGGACCATAAAACTCAAAGCAAAAGATTAGACTTCTTGCCATCTAGGTCATGCATCATTTGTAGACGTTGCACGCATTTGTCATTTCTTTTCTTTACATTCTTGTTGTCGATTGGTGGCATGGGGTACGTCCACCCATTCTCTCATTTATACATGGTTAAATCATGCATTAGTTTGTAAGGTGTATCAGGACAAGAGTGAGGTGAGTGCTTGTTTGGTGAGTTGCTTGCTAGCCTAAGATTTCAAAACATCTTTAAGGGGCATCACATATAGTCTTCAAAGATAACGTGGGGGATTTCATCACCCCTCCCTTAGCCCCAAAAAGCACACTCAAGTAAAGCCTTAATCTAAAAGAAAGTAGACATTGGCCCTAAGGAATTCGGACGCACTAGGAGAGTGATCGAGTTGAGACTGTCATGACATGATCGACGTCGCCCACCTTGTCAATAGTAGGAGGTACTGGATCTCCGGATTCGGTATCACTTGCTGGGCATTGTGGTTTTCGCTGTAGGGAGGTGAGGCGTGTCGAGACTAGTGACCTCAAAGTTAGGCATCGTCTAGCCTAAAGACCCATAGTCATAAGTGGTTTGAGTTGTGCTTGCTAGATTAAGCTTCTATCCTCTCCCACTAGCCACGCTAGTTTCTAGGGATTCTTCCCTTCTCCTCTGAGTCATCTTCTTCTCACCTACTTCTACGTTCTAGTTTCCTCTCCTTTACAGTCTTTGCGAGCAGTGTTTGCGAGCTTAGCCTCGTGGTGGTGACAATGTCGACTCGAGATTTTTTGTTTGTTGAGATGGATGGTTACATGGGGGAATACCAATATCATTGTTGGGACCAGGACAATTCTCCCTGGTATTCCGGACCCATGCAACCTGGGGTGGCTCAGACTAACACCCCGTATGGTTGGGCAATCTTAATTGTGTGGCTGAGCAATCTTCGGATTGGGATAATATGAGAGAGGCACCGACTGTTAGACCACCATCTAGTTTTGTCGGATCATATACTGGTCAACAAACTGAGACATTACAACAAACTTTGGCCTCTCTCATGCGTACAGTAGACGACATGAGTGCACCGGTGGCTTCCGTAGCCGTACCGTGCGACTGTTGTGGGTTGAGTGGTCATGTTATCGGGGAATGCCCTTATGTTCCCCCAGAGCTTGAGTATGAGCATATCTCTTCCCAAAATGCTCAATATGACCATTACGCATCCGCGTACAACCCGAGAGGGATGGATTCACGGGGAGACCATTCTTATTCAAATTTTTATACATCATGCCCACCCCAGTATCCTCCTCCCGAATACCCAGAATTCTACCAGCCAACACCCACGACCAATCATTGGACTCATTCTCACCCCATAAACACCTAACCCATCCATTTCCCAAATTCTAACATGAACCTCACTGTTGACCCCAAATTTGATTCCTTCAAACAAACCCTCCAAACATTCATGGAAACCACTCAAACTTTATTGAAGTCCAACTTGAATTCCTTGCCAATTATGGAAATGCAAGTGAGTTAAATGACACAACAATTCCGTGAACGTGAGGATGGTAACCTTTCTTGTCAACATGAGGATTTATCTTCTGATATCGAACCACCTCCATATCCACAAATTCAAAGGACAATCATTCCAAGTCAAACTCCTACTCAGTCTGAGGGACTTCGGGTTTCAATTCACGATCACATGGTGGGGGATTCGATCCAAATTGAGAATAACATAGACCGACTTCATTATGAGTCGGCACAGTATTGTGCCATATCTTTTTCTCCTGTGTCCCTTGAGCCATATAATCGTCATGTTGTGCCTCTTAAGGACTCACCTCTGGTGGAGCAAGAACTCCCTAGTACCCTCAATTACAAAGAACCTGATGAGATTTTGCCTTTTACTATTGTTCCTGATCATCTTGGAAATGATGGAACATCAAACAACTACATTGCTAATGAGGGTATTAGGAGTTCCTTGGAGGATACCTTGGGTAAGAGACCTACAGTTCGTTCGCCTGGTGAGTCAGACATGCCTAACGAGGTTCTTGACCTCGTTCCGACCCACCAGCCTGTTGGTTGGAGAGTTTGGATTAACGATCATAACTTCAGCACCACAACGGGAGAAACTCTTCTTTCGTTGCCCCATATTTCCCATACTCTTGAGAGGTTCAAGCTCTTTCAGTTTGATCCTTTGAATGAGATGCCTTTGCATCCAATTCATGACCCCCTACTTTCATCTTGTGCTATTTGTGAGGGCACCCCAAACATGAGTATTCTGGCCCCACGTCGTGTCATGTTCCCTTTCCAAGTGCATTGACCCACTTTTGAGGTTCCCATTTGATGTCATTTGACAAATGAAGATGAGAACTTATTTTTTGTACATAGTTATATTCAAAAAAAAAGGAAAAAAAAGTACAATAAAAGACTATATGAGTTAGCATTGATTGTTGTGGGCTCAAACCTTTGTATATTTGGGCTCCATTTCTTTCATGTATTTGTATCACTTCTTTAGCATCTCACAGGTTTTGAGGGAATTCGGGTTTGTGTCCATCAACATAACCATGAACTTCCCGTTGTACTTCACGTTGGTGAGATTTCTTCTTTTTCATGTATAAATCCATGTAGAATTTTGCTCACATTCATTGAGGACAATGCATGAATTAGGTGTGTGGGGGGTGTTTTACGTGTGTACATAGTCGAGTCTTTTTCCTTTGATTTTGTTTTCTTTTGTGTGTATTGATAGGGTCATGTTAGTGTCCTGCATTTAATATCGATATACCTGCTTGCCATGATCCTTGGGTGACTTTTCTTCTTTTGCTTGCCTAGTGCTTTAAAATTTTCACATTTCTTTTAAAATCTTCATGTGTTTGCAAAAAAAATATTTTGTGGGTTTTGCGTGTGTTTAACATGTGCAAAACCATTGAGAGGCAAAGTAAAAAGAAGACCCCCAAAATTATCTTGAACTTGATGCATTAGGATATCTTAAAGACCGGCTTCAGGTCTTATCGAGTCGTTAGGATGCACCCCAGTTTTCCCTCGGGGGGGCGACTAATCATAGGGTTTCAGTACTCAAACAATTAAAGAAGACCACCCTGAACCTATTAAGTCAATAATTCGTGTCTTTAATATAAGGAAGTTTGTTGTAGTCAAGGACCCTTTATATCTTGTTGTGAGACATTAAGTGTAGGGGTTTTGGTTCATGTGTAGATAAGAAATAAGTGAGTAGGCGTTCTCTCTTCTCGCACGGCTCCTATAACTCGGGAAATTAGGTCTGAGTGGACTTTGTGCCTGGTGCTTTCGAGTCATCTGACTTGGGATGCACCGACCGAACTCCCGTTACATGGGTGGTAGGGATTGCCCTATGTGGAGATATGGGGAAAGGTGTACGTGATAGTGTAAGTCCTCATAGGCAATGATGCACAAAACCTTACCCTGGGAGAATGAAACTCTAACTATTAAGAAAAAGAAGAAAAAAAGTAAGAAAATAAAAAAAATAAAAAAATGGTAATGCAAATAAGAACCTTAATAAACTTTACACTTTGTATCACTTCAGGATGTTGAGGTTTTCCATGTCTTTCACTTAAGTCCTTATTTAATATGCGCGAATGGTTCATTAGGCTACGTGTATGGACTAATACGTATATAGAGTTGGCGTGTAGGATTACCGCGTCCAATGATCGATAAAAATGAGTCCATCGAGTCGAGTTTCTAGATTGAATAATGCATCTATGTTTGGATTTTGTGGGTATATCTGCTGAAAACCCTCAGGAGACAACACTCCTCCTCCTTGGCGATAAGGAGGTTTAACGGCTTGTTGCACGTGCTAAGTGCAAACGTGATTCCTACGAAAGTGAGTTAGGATATCCCTATTTTTCGTATGCTTTTTCCTTACTTTTATTTTTCTCTTTCTTTGTTTTGCTCGTGACTAGCAAAAGTTAGGTGTGGGGGTATTTGATTGACATCATATCATGCTTATATTTGTGTCTTATATCCATTATCTTCAACCTAAATAATGCTATGTAATGAGTTTTATGTTTAAGTTTTAGGAATAAACATGATTGAGGAGAATAGGCTTAAAAGGACCTAGAAGCAAGGAAAAGGACTTAGTTGCAAAACTTGGGGACTGAGATGCAAGATGGAAGGACCCAGATGTAAGACGAAAGGACCAAGGAGCAAATAAAGAAACTCCACACAATCATGAGGAGTATTTTGGCCATTCGATTCGGTTCGGAGCTCCAACAACCTACTCGGATGCATCAAACATGAAGAAATGAAGCCAAGCAACCACACACCAAAACCAGGCCGACTTCAGACGATATAGACCACCAATTGGCGGTTCAAGACCGCTGATTGGCGGTCGGTTTTAGTCCGGATCCGCTAAGACTTTGGCGGGTCATGTATTAGGTTGTGTTTAGTCTAATTTTGGTCTACATTTAGTCCCATACCGGGGGATTGTCCCGGATTACCTTTTTCTATGGCTATAAATAGAACTCCTCCTCATTTGTAATCACTCCTTGCTCGGTGCCATTCTCTCTACTTGGAGTAAAAGCCTTGAAGCAAAAACTCAAGGTGGAGAAGAATGTCACTTACATTGTAAGTCATGTTAATAAAAAAAATTCTTAGTTTCTTTTAATATTGTCTTTTCTTTTAATTCTTGCATGGTTCTTTAGTTTAATTTCCTTTCATTTAGCTTCTTTAATATTTCTTGTTTGCTTAGTTTAATTGACTTTCATTAGAATGTTTTGTTTTGTTAATGTAGTTTGTAGTGTAATGATTTGTCAGTAGTTCCATCCCCTTTAGGGGTGGATTAGATGTTTATACATGTTATGTAGATGAAATGAATGCTAAACATTGTTGTATGTGAGAAATGTTAGTATGCTTGTTTGAATTAATGGGAACACTTAACTTGATGGTTTCTGCCATAATGTTTAGGTACATTCCATTCTTGCTTCGGTTCTTAATAACAAACTTCTCATGCTAATATTAATCACTTAGGTTTCTGCTTTGAATGATAGGTCTTGCCATGAGGTACTTCTTATGCATTACAAAAACGAACTACACTTGAGCTTATTGTATGCATTCCTCACTTCTTATTTCTTGTGTAGACACACTCCACCCCTTAGGGGGTTTTCATTCCTGATTTCTATCTTCTTTTATTAGTCGCTTAGTTTTAGTTCGTTAGTGCTTTCATTTCCTTCCTTGTTGCTACTAGTTTAGTGTAGTTTAGTTTAATCAATCTTTCTCTCCTTTCTTTCGCACTCGCCTTCGAACAAACTAAAGTCGACACACCTCCCAGTGGATCGACCCGTATTTGCCACCGCTTCAACATGTTCGTGCACTTGCGGTTAATTTAAACGTTCAATCAGTACGTATGAGACATAGAAATTCATTAGAAATTTTGGATTTTATTACGAAAACATTCATATGTGCAAGAATAATTGCATTTTGTACTGCACAGAGAACGAGAATGTAAAATCATATGCAATATGCGGAGAATCTCGTTGGTTGCAAGTGGAGGGGGAAGATGAAGTAGACATGATGTCAAGGCTTCACATGATGTATCTCTTTGCTGATATTGCGAAGTCGATGAGATGGCATGAGGAAGAATGTCAGAAAGATGGGAAATTGCGTCATCCAGCTGATTCTGTGTGTTGGGCTGAGTTGGATAACAAACATCCTAATTTCGCTTCAGAGATAAGAAATGTGAGGCTAGGGTTGGCCGCCGACTGCTTTCAGCCATTCAACCAAACTCAACACAACATATGACCCATAATTCTTGTGTCATATAATCTGCCACCGTGGATGAGTATGAAGCATCAGTTCTTTATGAAGTCACTTATTATACCCGGTCACCCTGGTAACAAGATAGATGCTTGCTTGCAGTCGTTAACCGAAGAGCTGAAAGAAGCATGGGAAGAAGGTTGGGATACTTATGAGGCTTACACTAAGTCGTGTTTCACGCTAAGGGGTGCCTTGATGTGGACTATAAACGACTTCCTTGCTTATGCCGATCTGAGTGGGTGGATGACTAGAGGATATAAGGCGTGTTTCTATTGTATGGAAGATACTTATTCCATTTATCTGAAGCATAACGGGAAGAATGTGTATTTCGGTCATCGTCGATGGGTTGAATTAGATCACCGTTGGAGGAGAAACAAGAGAGGATTTGATGGTAAAGAGAAACATAGAACTACACCGGAATACAGGTCTGGGGAAGTAGTTCTTGACAACTTGTGAAACTGTTCTATAGGTGACGGGAATAACTGGACAAAGAGAAGTATTTGTGATAGTTTGTTGAAGACAATATTAACCCCAAAAGGAGCAAAAGATAACGCAAAATAAAGGAATAACTTAAAAGAAATGGGTATAAGACGGGAACTGTATGTCATGTATGATGAGGATGGCAAAGTGACGTCTTATCCATCAGTTTCTTTCTGGATCAGTGATACTGAGATGCAAATTTTTTGTAGTGTTCTTCATTCAGTGAAGGTTCCAGATGGGTATCGATGTGTGAACGAGAAAAAGTGCAAGATTAGCTCACTAAAAAGTCATGATCATCACGTATTGATGCAAGAATTATTACCTTCGGCCATTAGAAATAGTAATGGAGTTAAAGAAGTGTGAGAAGCAGTTATAAACCTGAGTCAGTTCTTTTGTGGTTTGTGTTCTCAAGTAAACACCATTGAAATGATATTTGCACCAAGTGTTTTGATGTAATGTTACATTTTGCACCATTGAAATGATATTTGCACCAAGTGTTTTGATGTAATGTTACATTTTGCACCTTGCTTGGGAAGCACGATTAACAAGACTGGTTAAATATCCTTGGATTTATCCATTTTAGAGATATATGAACAAGTGTAAGGGGTACGTTATAAAAAAAAATAGACCGGAAGGGTGAATTGCCGAAGGTGTTCTCGCAGAAGAGTGCACCACCTTTTGCTCAAGATACTTAAGGAGTGCAAAAACGGTTTTTAATTAGCCTTTGAAAAATGATGGATGTGAAAGCCCGTTAGGCACCGACAAAATGGTTGCCTGGACCCTGTCGATCTTGAAAAAGCTCGCAATTGGGTCTTAAATAATACTGCCATTGTTGACAAGAGTAAGTTAGGACCATACTTGTGTTATTTTAGTAATGTCTTTAACTCATTGTTAACACAATCACACATTCGACGGTTTCAGGTGTTTTAACCGTTACACCGCTTTACTTGGAGTAGGAGTATGTCGCAATCGACGACAACAATCAAATGTTTGACATAAGACTGTTAGTGAGTGGTTTAGGGAGACTGTTAGGAAAGAAAACTACTTAAATATGGACATTGAAGGACTTGCTCGAGGTCCGAACAACGTGGGGAGGAGGTATTCAGGATATATCATCAATGAGTTTATGTTTCACACGTAGAAACGTGAGGACAAAGCCAAAACACGGAATAATGGAGTATTTGTAAATGTAGCAATCGAAAGTTACTCCACAACACAAGATAGGAATCCTGTCATTGCACTTGTCGACTACTTTGGTGTACTGCAAGACATAATCGAATTTCTGTACTATGGTGATTTGAAGTTTGTTTTGTTCAAGTGCAAGTTGTACGGCGTTTTGGGTCGAAACAACACTACTAGAAGTGATGAATACGGCTTCACATTGGTGAATGTGAATCGATTTCTGAAATCAGAAGAACCTTTCGTACTTGCATCTCAAGTAGAGCATGTTTTTATGTTGCTGAGCCGAAAGGTAGAGAAACCAATGACCAATGGTTAGTCATTGTGCGAGTGTTTCCAAAAGTATATAACATGGAGGACGATGAAGCTGAACATTCAGAGTACGGTCGAGGAAATCTTGTGCAAGATAGAGTTCACATTGATGATATTGGTTTGGTGGAGTTTGTGAGACATGATCTAGAGCCACTTGTGGTGGACTAGTTCATTATTGAGCGAGTAGGAAAATTATTGTTCTTTTACTTTTAAACTATACTGAAGCAATAAGGACAATATGCTAAATTATGATGTTCTTAAATTCAGATATGCCTCGACGACGTAGCACTTGTCAAGAGGACAAGGATGACACATATGTACGTCGTCGACGTACAAATTCGTAGGAGTCTGATGAAGAGGCTCTTGTAGACGAGATTGAGCCTCCACCTTCTACAGGTTAAGGCAATACGAGTAGGAGTAGGGGACGTGGTCCCATTTAGTGTTTGGAAGAATGATCGAAGAAGGACCGATCTCCAATCGATTTCACACCAGAGGGCGTACCCAGCGGACCCAAGGCTGAGAGTTTTCAGAACTTTGTTGAGTCACTTGCGAGGAGGTCACAAATACTTCCCCCGCGTTATGCACTGTAGACCGGTGCCGAAGGACAAAGACGTGGCATGGCAACAAATTTGGTAACATTTCATACCATCGTAACTTAATTTCTTATTTATTTCATTTAATTATGGACTAACGTTGTTTAATAGGAATATTGGATGGTTCCTGAGGGAGTTATAGACAAGGTCATGAGGTCTCTAAACAAGAAGTGGAGGGAATACAAATTTGACCTCTACAAGAAGCGGGTGGAGCCGATACAGACCCGGGAGGAGTGATTGACATCATATCTTGCACATATTTGTGTCTTATATCCTTTAATTTACCCTAAGCAATGCTATGTAACGAGTGTTATGTTTATGTTTCAGGAATAAATAGGTTTAGGAAGAAGATGCTCAAAAAGGACTCAAATGCAAGGAAAATGACTAAGTTGCAAGACTTATGGAGTGAGATAAAAGAGAGAAGGACCCAGATGCAAAACTAAAAGGATTAATGAGAAAATCAAGAAGCTCCACACCTTAATGAGGAGTATTTTGGCAATTAAATCCGGGCCCAACCATGAATAACCCAATCGGGCACACCAAACACCAAGATATCAAGCTAGAATCATGCCAAGCAAATCCAGACCTGATCAGAAGAATATAGACCGTTGATTAGCATTCGATACCACCAATCAGCAGTCTGGATTGCTTCAACAATCACATGATTTGGTCGGGTGGTAGATTAGGTTGTATTTAGTCCATATTTGGTATGCTTTTAGTCCGATCCCAGGGGATTATCCCGGATTAGCTTTTTCCATGCCTATAAATAGAACTCTTCACCTTCTTTTGTATTCACCCATTGCTTGGAGGCATTCTCTCTACTTGGAGTAAAAGCCTTGACGTAAAAACTCAAGGTGGAGAAGAATGCCACTTGTAATGTGAGTCATGTAAATAAAATAATTGTTCTTAGTTTCTTTTAATCTTGTTTTTTTAATTCTTGCATGCTTCTTTAGTTTTACTTTCCTTTCAATTATCTTCTTTAATATTCCTTGCTTGCTTAGTGTAATTTCGTTTCAGTAGAATGTCTCATTTTAATGTAGGTTGTAGTTTAAATATGAGTGAGTAGTTTCATCCCCATTTGGGGGGTGCAGAAATATGTGATATGATTATGTGTTGTAGTAGGTGTGTGTTATCTTAATCCCTCAAGCCTTATATGATTTCCATAATCACCTAATGGGATTTCACTCTTGTTTTTGATATGCTAATGCTCTTGAATGAAGCTTAGCTTTTGCTTAGACTAGTGGACCTATTTTATGGGGAATGATAAGGTGAGGATATGGATGGAATTGATGATGGAAACATGACCTGTAGTTTCATGTGCTCGTGTTGCCTGTACCTTGGTTAATGCCTTGTATGTTTTAATGATAATGTGCTATCTTATTTCATGTGGAGGCATAGTAGGGTCTAGTCTTTACACATGCAAAAACTTGTTGAATGATTTAATTAAACCGCAAGTGCACGGCCGCGTTGAAGCGGTGGCAAATACGGGTCGTCCTCAGGGAGGTGTGCAGTCTCTTGTTTGCATGAAATCAAGTGGCAAAAATATGGAAGAGAGTTTTATTATCCTACTCTACGCTACACTACACTACGAAGTACGAAATGCGAAAGAAAGTAACAGACGATTAACTAAAACTAAACTAAGAACGAAAGATGAGTGCTGGAATTTAGAAATGGAAAACTCCTAAGGGGTGGAGTGAGTGCACACATGCAAAGAGGTGGGTGTTGAACACATTCTTTAAACACAAATGAAGGTGGTGTTATCATGCATAGGAACTGTCTAAATGTTATGGCAAAACCTATCAATTCA
Organism: Triglochin maritima; assembly: GCA_963682175.1. Taxonomy (NCBI): domain Eukaryota; kingdom Viridiplantae; phylum Streptophyta; class Magnoliopsida; order Alismatales; family Juncaginaceae; genus Triglochin; species Triglochin maritima. The sequence goes on along the minus strand of OY821773.1, from coordinate 33,733,851 downwards.
TTCACCAACCTAGTTGATTAACATTTACATATGCAAGTTGTTTATTTCAGAACCTAAACAAGCATGAGAGGTGTCTGATCATTTTGGCAAAACTCATCAAGTTATAAATTCTATCCTAAACAAGCAAGCATACATTCATGTTTTATAAACACATTGGAAATAAAGGATTCATTTCATTCTCTAATGCATGTATGAAAATCTACTCCACCACCCAAAGGGGATGGAACTACTCACTACACATTACACTAATTATTAAACTAAGCAAAGAAAGCATATTAACTGAGCTACTAAAACTAATGAAATGAATTTAAAAGGCAAGAAATATGAGACAAACAACATAATAAAGAAACTTGTATTAAAATGTCTCGCATTTCAAGTAGCATCCTCCTACTTTAGTGTGTGCTTCAAGGCCTCACTTCTAGTAGGAAGAATAGCCACTTAAAATATGGAGTGATTACAATAGAAGGTGAAGAGTTCTATTTATAGCCAAATAAAAAGGCAATCCGGGACAATCCCCTGATGTGGGACTAAACAAATACCAAAAATGGCCTAAACATCCTCTAATACATGTGCTGGAGAAATTTGAGCGCATTTGGGCCAAAACACACCGCCCATTAGCGGTCTTGGATAGCCAATTGGCGGTCTATATGGTTCGGATCCCGCTCAGGTTTGTTGTGTGCTTTTATTGGTATATTTGCTGGTCTTGGATGCATTTACTTGGTTTGTTGGAGCTCCCCATGATGGTGTGGAGTATTCTGTTTTGCTCTTAGGTCCTTCGGTCTTACGTTCAGGTCCTTCTCAGTGCATCTCAGTCCCCAGATCTCACAATTCAGTCATTTTTCCCAGCTTTTGGGTCCTTTTATGCTTCATCTCTTCAAACCTATTTATTCCTGAAAACTAAACATAAAACTCGTTACATAGCATTGTTTAAATGAAAGATAATGGATATAAGATACAAATATAAGCATGAAATGATGTCAATCAACTACCCCCACACCTAACTTTTGCTAGTCCCGAGCAAAACAAAGAAAGGAAAAAGCATACGAGAAAAACAAGAAATCCTAACTCACTTTCGTATGAATCATGGTTACACTTAGCACGTGCAACAAGCCGTTAAACCTCCATGTCACCAAGGAGGAGGAGTGTTGTCTCTTGAGGGTTTTCAACGGATATACCCACAAAATCCGAACAAGATGCATTAATCAATCTAACTACACGACTCGTTGGACTCATATTGTCGATCATGGGATGCGGTAATCATTAAGGACAACATAATATATTTGTGTTTCATGCATAACCACGGGGGCAGATTGTAAATTACAAGCAGAACAGGCCAAGAACTGTGAATGCTACTCAATCTACCAATAGGATTCATTCCATCCTTACAGTGTCCAAGTCGTACATTTCTGGATTCTTCACCAAACACAGGAAAGTCGAAATCTACTTTTTTCCACTGAGGTGAATCTGCAGGGTGACGTAGCAACTGGTCATTTGGTTTCTCACGATCAACATGCCATGTAATGCTCTTGGAATCCTCCTTACCCGTAAACAAACGTTTAAGCCTTGGTATTATTTGAAGATACCACAATGTCTTAGCAGGAGGTCCTTTGATTTTCATCTCATCGACCTCTTCATTGTGGTTTGGTCCACTACGTTTCATTTTCTATCGTGAAACATTACACCTGGGACAGGAATGTAAGTTTTCAAACTCACCCCTATACAATATACAATCGTTCGGGCATGCATGTATCTTTCTATATTCCATTCTCATAGGACACAACACTTTATTAGCATCATAAGTTCTATCTAGAAACTCATTATCATCTGGAAGCATCACTTTCAATAACTTTAATATTGATGTGAAACAGTCATCGGACCAACAATTTCCAGCTTTTAAATTGTACAACTTCAACACCGCTGACAATCTAGTGAATTTGGTACAACTCTTATACAACGGCTTCTCATTGTCACTCAACAAACTACCAAGTAAATCGGGGTTGCACGAAAAAAATTCAGCCATATCCTGAACCATTTCCTCTAAGTGATCTTCCACACTAACGTTGTCTCCGTCATTCTTGGAAGAACTAAATGATTCATTTTCGTCGTGCCATATCTACCGTCTGTAATTTGGGTCGAAACATTTCTCAAAAAAATGATCTTTCATTTTCTGAAAAGTCAGCACTGACATATCATGACACTTATTGCACGGAAAATACGCCATGTCACTGTCTTTCATTTTTTTAGAATGTTTTTTGGCAACTTCTAAGAACATATTCACTCCGTTCTCATACTCGTCACTCAATCTCTTTAAAACAATCCACTCTCGAACCATTTCAATCTAAACATTAACAATAATGATAGCTATTATTGGAGGAAATAAATAAAATTTCAATTTAAAAGAATGTGTTCGTAGATGACAAGATTCAGAGACATTAAGATGAGAAAAAATGACTTAGAGGAGAGGAGATGAAGTCCTTAATCTAGCGTGGGAATAAGGAAGGATAGAAACCTAACTAAGCAAACAAGGCCAAAACAAGCCTAAAGTCCACTATAGGTCCTTAGTAATAGACGACGCCTAACTTCGAGGTCCCACTGAGGACCACTAGTCTATAGGAAATCAAGAACCCGGAGGTCCCTAATATCTCAGGGAGACTAGATGGGCAATGACGTTCAGGCCGAAACGGTCTTAAACATCGAGGACCACTAATCTATAGGAAATTAAGAACCCGGAGGTTCCTAAATCTCAGGGAGACTAAATGGGCAAAGACGTTGAGGCCATAACGGTGTTAAACGGTTTCATGTCCTTAATGCGTCTGGAAATCCTAGTGGCCAACGTCTAATTGATTTTATTAAGGCTCTTTTATTAAGTGGTTTTTGGGACAAGGAAAGGGTGATGAAATCTCCCACCTCATCTCCTATAGGTGACGACTGCCCCTAAGTGTTTTTCATACCTTAATCTAACAAACACACCAAACAAACAATCACCTCACTCTTCTTCCAATGCAAGTCCTACGAACTAATGTGTGCTTTCTGATGAATGATGAGTGAATGAGATTACATACCTTACGCCAGCAATCTATGATAGAAATCGTAAATAAATAATAAATACGATGAATGCAAATCCTATACGATGAATGACTTAGCAATATTGTCTAATATTTTGCTTTAGATTATTAAAGGTCAAGTTGCTTAATGGGGGCAATTAGTTAACTAAAGAAAATAAATTGTTTTAAGAAGAAATAAACATAAATAAATAAACATTTAACTAAGCTAAACATAAATAAATGTATGAACTCACTAAGCTAATTAAACATAAATTTTTAACATCATCTAAGTTATATTCCTTTTAATATAAAATTAAAGTTATTATTTTAAAATATCATGTTATTAATAAAAATTGAGATTATATATATATTTTATTTTGGCAGAACCTCCCCTAAAATTTGCTATGTAAAAGTCTTCAAATCCTGGAATTAACAAGAAAATTTTATAACAGTACACGATATAAACTTGATCTCAATTCCACCCAATTCATCACAAACACACTACATCCAAACCCCTCAAACTTCAACACAACACATGCTTACATTTAGTCATATGTTTACATTTTCCACATAACAAAATTGGCGTCTTGATTAAAGAATAAATAGCTAAAGGCTAGTCTTTAATACATGTTATCTCATGAGCAAGCTACCAACAAACTCCATTAACAATAATTATTGACAAATACATAACTAAGTGGACACAAACATACAATTTATTACTTATATATTTATATTTCTTCCAAACATATTACAATGCTTCAGTTTTAAACACACAACGGAAAATTTACTAACAACAATTCAAACTAAGAGACAAAATGAGTGGAATCACGAACTAGCAAAGCACGTCCTCCTTCTTCTCGAATGCACGTCCTCCCTCGAATCTGCCAAAATAGATAGATCTAAACCACACTTGACTGGTAATTGAATAATCAGACAACATATAAACCACATACAACAACAAACCATGCATTTAATCACAAACTAAATGATTTTCAACCAACACAAGACCACAAACAAATCATAAATAACCAACACCAAATCTGACATGCAAAAAAAATCAATTTCACACAATTAACTAGATAATGAACTCTTAGAAAGTTAAAGCTAATATTTGTCTGTTTTCTGTCTTTATTCCAAATCTTATTCCCAAATCAAAGATGAGAACAAACTTGGGAGAACACACAACACGTCCCTTTGCCAAAACCCACTTCTAATCCACAACAATCCACAATTCCGAACTAAAAATCCAGAAAAACACAAACACAATCATTCTCAAGCACCTAAATCCACATACATCATCAACACGCGAATTTTCTGAAAAACCATCAAATCGAATTCGACAAACGCGAGACACTAGAACGGGAAAAGATACCTCTTTGATGACAGCGGAAAGGTTGGCGGTGACCTTGTTGTTGACGACGGCATTCTCGGTCGTCCACTTGTCCAACCCTAATCAAAATACGAAAAAAAATCGAAATGTTGGATCCGAACGAGAGGAGAAGTTTACGAAGGAAGAAAAGAATCATTACTCCACCAAAAATCCGAAACTAAGCAAACCAAAACTAAACGAAACTCTTACGGTGGTGAGGGATGTGGAGGAAGACGGAGAAGGCCGGAGAATGGGAGAAGAGGTTGGGACGTCACTGCGGTGTCGGAGATTGCTGCAAATCGGTCGTAGATCGGTCACGGAGGAGGGTTCGGTCGCGGAACGGCTAGGGTTTGGTTGGGTTTTCATCTGGAATGAATGACAAAAAATGCAACTGTTCAATTTCTTTAAGACCTATAAATGTTGGATGTTATGGACAGCCGACGTCTATACGCTAATGTCTATATGCATGGGGGTATAGACGTCGGTCGTCGATAACATCTGACGTCTATAGGCATAGACGTCGGATGCAATGGGTATTCCAAGAATCGACGTCTATAGCATACAGACATTGGATGCAATGGGTATTCAAACACTCGACATCTATAGTACCACATCGACGTCGGCCTTGGTAACGACCGACGTCTATGCTATCTTCGCCCAACTAGGGGTCAACTATTATGACAGCCGACGTCTATTGGGCGACGGGTAAAGACTATTCTGCACTAGTGTCGTTATCCTGTGTATTGGAAAAGTTGGTAGCATTGTAAGTCATCCTTCTAGTATTTTTGGTTTCAAGATACATAGGTTATATTTGGTCACCTAAGAATCAATTAGATATTGCACCTAAGCTTTCACATATTATCTGACATTATGTTTTTCATGCAAAAAATGTCTTTTATTGAATACTACTGAAATGAGCATATTGATCGACTCATTTGTGGGATTGGGTGGAAAATTTGGATGGTGCTTCCGTTAAATTGCATGTCGGAGAATGATTCCTTTATAGGAACAACCAATTTGGGACCTTTCAAATTTGGCGTCATGGACTTTAGGTCATTCTTCATGACACATGAATTTTATGTCTCGAAAATATTTTAATGCAAAATTATTTTGACTTTGGATTGTCTACATGTATATCATCCAGATGAACCTTTAACATTGATCTTTTAGACATAATTTTGCATAATGGACGATTATTGCAATTTATCAATTGATAAAGAGGGAGAAATAAGAACATTGACTTATCCATCACATACTTATTGTTTTTATTTCACTGATTCCAAATAGAGAATAAACTTTCACTAGTGCAGAATAGGGAATATACATCGCCCAATACATGTCGATCTTCCACAAACATAGCCGACGTCTATACTCACATCTGAACATTAGTTTTGTTAATAACCGACATCTATACTGTTTTTTTAAATGTTAAAAATCCAAGATTTTAAAATCACAAACTTTCAAAGTTGAAACTCATTTAAACTAACATAACTCATGTAATTGTAGCTCCAATCCAAAATTTCAGCAATTAAGCGATGGTTGTTTTAATTAATCGACGCCTATTCTCCAGAAAGGGTTATACGTGTCGGTTTTCAAATTATCCGACACCTAAAGTATAGATATCGCGTGGTCTTTATGACTGACATCTACATACCTAGACGTCGTGTGGGTTCTATAGCCGACGTCAATAGATCTTTCGCCAAATAAAAAACACAACTTAACCTAAACCAAAACCTGACCCCATTTGCCTCCAAAATCCAGAACCTGCCTCCACCGACCTGCCTCAACCGCTCAACGCAGCACACACGTCGTCCCTAGACCAAAACCCCTATGACCCCTCCTCTGCCCCCGCTATCATTCCGAACCCCAATCCCTCCCTGGTTGCCGTCCCCACCTCCAAACCTCAAAATCCTCACGACCCTGTCCCAACCTCCGCCACTGCAGCGACCTTGACAGCCACGACCCCTGACCCTCCACGACAGCCACGACAGATCTCTTGTGTTGCATTGGTTTCCATATTTGGGTGAAGAAGAATAGAAAAATTTACCAAAGCCCTGTCGTTGGTTGATGCATCCGTAGATCCTAATGCAACATTGTTTGTTCAAGTTGCTTGACGTGTTTGGTTGACATCTTTTCATGCATTCATTTGTGTATTATATCCATTATCTTGAACCTAAACAATTCTACGTAACGAGTTTTATGTTTGAGTTTCTAGAATAAACAGGTTTTAGGAGAAGAAGCATAAAAGGACCTAAAAGCAGGAAAAAAGACTGAGTTGTTAGACTTGGGGATTATGTTGCAAGGGAGAAGGACCTGAATGTAAGCCCAAAGGACCAATGAGAAAATGAAGAAACTCCACACCATCATGAGGAGTATTTTCGCAATTCGGTTTGGGCCTAAACTCCAAAAACCAACTCAGGTGCATCACACATGAAGAAATCAGTCCAGCGAAGCCCACCAAAAATAGAGACTGTATCCAGACTCTGTAAACCACCAATTGCCGGTCTAGGGCCACTGATAGGCGGTCAAGTTGGCTTCAGATCCGACACGCTTCGGGCAGAACATGTATTAGGGTGGTTTATATCTATTTCGGGTGTTGTATTAGTCCCACATCGGGGGATTGTCCCTGATTACCTTTTTCAATGACTAAAAATAGAACTCCTAATCTTCCTTTGTAATCTACTACATATTTGGTGGCTATTCTCTCTACCTGAAGTGGAGCCTTGGAGCAAATACTAAAGTGGGGAGATACTACTAGTATTGTTAGTCTGAAATTAATAAAAGTTTCTTTGTTATGTTGCTTATTTTAAGTTGATTGCATGCTTAGTTTAATTTCATTTCAATAATCTTAGTAGACTTAGTTAATATGTTTTCCTTTCTTAGGATAATAAATAGTTTAATGAATAGTGAGTAGTTCCATCCTCTTTGGGTGATGGAGTTGATGTTTTATACATGCAATAGAGAATGGAAATTAATGTTTTGTATGAAATGTGTTGATAAACATGAATGTATGCTTGCTTGTTTAGGATAGAACTTGTAACTTGATGGGTGTTTGCCATAACTCGTAGACATCTCCAATGCTTGTTTAGGTTTTTAAATAACCAACTTGTATATGTTAATGTTAGTCAACTAGGTTAGAAATGTGATTGATAGGTTTTGCCATAATCATGAGACACTTCATATACATGAAAATACAACCTGCATTTGTGCTTAATGCTTGCATTATTCACCATCTTCTTGCATGTGTACACTCACTCCACCCATCAGGGATCCCTCTTCCTGATTTGCACTTCCACTTTAGGCTCTTTTGATTTAGTTTGCATCGTTAGTTGTTGTTTTCCTTCGTATTTCTTCTTACTAGTTAGTGTAACGTAGATTAGCATATCTACAACTCTTCTCCCTTTTTTGCCATCTGATTTCGGTCAAACCAGAGGCTACTCACCTCCCTACGGACGACCCGTACTTGCCCCGTCTTCACCGACGGTTGTGCACTTGCAGTCTAAATTTCAAATGAACAAACAAGTTTTTGTTGCCGTTGTCGGGGAGGTGCCATTCCATACTCTGGTTTGGACGATTTGGGTGGATTTAATTTTTGTGTTGTAGTTTTCTTTGTTTCAGGAGACTCAGATGCGTAAGGGAAGGTAGCTGTTGAAGTTTGGAGGCAAACAGAGAGGTTCCGACCGCCAATCAGCGGACTAATACCGCCAACTGGTTGTCTGGTAATCTTTGTTGCTCTTGTAATTTCTTTGACTTGTTGTAATATCTAAGATAGAAATATGGGGCTCAATTGTTCATGTTATGACTTTTAGTTTGCTCCCAGATTAAAAATCAATCTCCCTTTAATCAACTTGGACCCTAAAACCCAAAGCAAAAGATTAGGCATTCTTTCTTGTTTAGGTAATGGATCATGTAGTTGACTTAGGTACGTAGATTGTCTTTTATTTTAGCTTTACTTTCAGTTGCTGAACATTGGCATGAGGTACGCATTTCCTACTCTCATTCATGCATTACCTAGTAGGAATTGCATTGCAACAAGTGTGAGTTGAGCGTTTATTTGGAGAGTTGACTGCTAAATTAAGACTCCAAAACACTACTAAGGAGGGGCTGCCCCATATAAGATAAGGTGGGGGATTTCATCACCCTTTCATTTGCCCCAAAAAACATACTAATCAAGAGCCTAATTTTAAAATCAAGTAGGCATTGGCACTAAGGATCTCGGGCGCATTAGGAGAGTGATCCGGTCGCGATCGTCATGGCATGATCGGCGTGGCCCACTCCGTCGATAGTAGGAGAGACGAGATCTCCATATCTTGGCTCACTTGCTAGGCTTTGTGGTCATCGTCGTAGGGAGGTAAGGCGTATTGAGGCCGCATCACCTCGCAGTTAGGCGTCATCTAACTGTGAGGTTCTATAGAGACCTTAGGTTGTTTGAGCCTTGTTTGCTTGTGTGCTTCTACCTGTACCCACCTGTCGTAGCATAAGGACTTCTTCCCTTCTCTTCTGAGTCATTCCCTCTCTTTTGTGTCCTCCCATCTTCTACTCTAGGTACATTCAGTTTTAGTTGTTTAAAAAACAAGATGTGCGTAGAGGGGCCAGTCCCACATCGGGGGAATGTCGCTGATTAACTTTTACTTTTTTTTCTTTGGAGCATTACATTGGTTGGTCTTTGATGCTCCCAGGGTCGGATTTCGTGTATTGTTGCCTGTGAGGACTTGCACTATCACCTATACCTTCCCCCAAATCTCGAACATAGGGCGATCCCTACCACCCGTGTAACGGGAGTTCGGTCGGTGCATCCCAAGTCAGATGACTCGAGAGCACCAGACACTAAGTCCCCTCGGACCTAATTTCCCGAGTGATAGGAGTTGTGCGAGAAGAGAGAACACCACTTATTTATTTATCTACATGGGAACCAAAACCCCTACACTTATAGTTTCACAAAAAAGGTTTAAGGGCCCCTGCCTATGACAAACTTCCTTATACTAATAGACACGAATTATTTGACTCACTAGGTTCAGGGTAGACTTCTTTATTTGTTTGAGTACTGAAATCCTATGATTACACGCCCCCCGATGGAAGACTGGGGTGCATCCTTGTGACTCGATAAGACCTAAAACCAGTATACTAGATATCCTAATGCATCATGTTGAAGACAATTTTGGGAGCTTTCTTTTTACTTTGCCTCTAATGGTTTGCACATGCTAAACACACGCAAAACCGACAAAACATTTTCTTTGGCGCCATTGCTGGGGAGGTGCCTGTCCCATAGTGACCTTAGGTGGTTTGAGCTATGTTTGCTTCTGTGTTGTAAGGACCTATGGCGACCTTAGGTTGTTTGAGCCTTGTATGCTTGTGTGCTTCTACCTGTACCCACCCTCCGTAGAATAACAACTTCTTCCCTTCTCTCCAGAGTCATTCCCTCTCTTCTATGTCCTCCCATCTTCTCCTCTACGCACATTTTGTTTTAGTTGTTTAAAAAAACGTTTTGGTTCCTCTGGGTGTGCACCTTTGTGCATGTTTCTGTGGTCACGAGACGAGAGTGTCCGTTTTACGAGGTGTGTCGTCAACCCTGCCTCGTTACTCGATTTCTCGAGATCTTTATCTTCTCGTGTCGCACACTATCTGGGTTCCATGGCTGCTCTGTACGAAGAGGAGGAGCATTTGTTCAACCTGTTCTTCCTGTGCTTCTCCCATACCTCTCCGTGATCGATGCTACCCAAGCCGTACTGCTCTACCCTCATGCATCGTATTGCCAGAGGCGAATGGGAACCACTTTGAGGTTAAGCCTCAATTTATATCCATGCTCCCTCACATCACTGGGAAGGGTGACCCTTATAACTTTCTCAAGGAATTTGAGGAGGTCTATGCTATGTTCAAGCTGCAACAACTTAGCACATACTCCATCCATCTTAGGCTTGTCCCGTGTGCACTAAAGGATGATGCCAAGAAGTGGTTGTACAACAGCCAGGCGAATGCCTTTAGGACTTGGGATGAGTTTCAATCTGCATTCGTCAAGAAGTACTTTCCGAATCATCAGACTCAAAAACTAAGAAACGAAATCAATTCATTTTATCAGCATGAGACTGAATCATTCCATGCATACTTAGAGAGGTTCAAGGAGCTACTATCCTCATCCGCTCACCATGGCATCGAGTTGTGGTGCCTATGTCAGATTTTTTAAGAGGGCCTTCACATCCCGTCTTGAACGCTCCTTGAGTCCATGTGTGAAGGAGAGTTCTTAGGAAAGGATGAAAGGCAGGCATGGGCTTTCCTAGAAGACGTCGCTGAGAAAACCATGCAGTGGGAGAGTATGAGGGAACCACCAGCATCATCTAGCATAGGAGCAAGGATCGCAAATGCAAGCTCGACTAGATTGGATGCCGTATTTGCTGTCGATACCACTACGGCCACCGAGGCGCGCTTGGCGGCCTTAATGCGCCATATGGATTCGATTGAGCTCCAAAACAAGCACGATGTGTCGCATGTGTCTACATCTGATCCAGTTCCCTGTCATCTATGTGGTAGGATAGGTTGTATAGGAGGTTAGTGTCCATCCTTTCCTCCTGAGATGGAACATGTCAATGTCATCTATGATAGGTCTAGGAATGACCCATATTCATAATCATATAACCCTAGATGGAGGAACCCCCCTAATTTTTCATGGAACCATAATAATGCCCCAGGTGGTCCTTCAAACTTCTCTTGACCACCTAACTGACCACACCAATCTCCCATGCATTCACAGTCTCATCACCAACCCCAAGCTCAAAGCACCAACTCACAAGGTTTCCCAAAATCTAACAACTTGGAAACCCAGTTTAATTCGCTTGAGAACTTAACTCGTGAACTTGAAAACTCTGTAAAAACCTTTATGTCATCCACGAGTCAAGTCCTCACTTCAAACCAGCGGACCATCAAATCTCTCGCTCAGTCTGTGCATGAGAGAGAGAGGGAGTTTGCCTAGGAACTTGTGGCTAACCCCCATTCTCAACATGACTCGAACATGCAAAATGCAAGTTTAAGACCACAGGGGGCATGTGAACAACGTGGAAGGACCTGTGGACCATGTCAATGCCATTGTGACCTTGAGAAATGGGAAGCAGGTCAACAACCACATTTCCTTGCCAGTAAATCCATTTGTGCAGCCCCTTTGTGGGAATGATGGTGACGAAAAGGCCGAGGGTGAGAGTAATACACCAGTGCCTCCTTCTCAGGCACCGTAGAAGACCTACCTGCCAAAAGATCCATATCGTAGTAGGTTATCTAAGAAACAGAGTGACAATGTGGATAAAATGATGGAGATATCGAAGATAGTGGATGTCAACATTCGTTTGTTAGACATGATTCAACAAATACCTCCCTATCAAAATTCCTGAAGGATCTCTGTACGACTAAGAGGAAAACCAACATCCCTAGCAAAGCCTTTTTGGCGGCTAATGTGAGCTCGATCATTTTGAACCCAACGTACATAAAATTGAACGACCCAGGAAGTCCAACAATTTCATGTGTCATTGGGGACTCTCGCATTAATAATGTCTTGCTAGATCTAGGGTCGGCGGTTAACCTCTTAACAGCTTCTGTGTATCAACGATTAAGCCTAGGCGAGCTCAAGCCTACGAAAATAACTTTACAGTTGGCGGATCGTTCGATCAAAGTCCCGATGGGGGTCATTGAAGATGTCCTAATCAAGGTCGATGATTTTATATTTCCAGTTGACTTTGACATCCTTGAGACTTAACCAATCAAGACTACCCACTCTCAGATTCCATTGATTTTGGGTAGACCTTTCTGGCGACGTCAAATGCCTTAATCAAATGTCGAACTGGACTCATAAAATTATCTTTCGGGAACTTGACCATGACATTCCATATGTTCAATATGTCTAGGCTGCCGGGATGTGGAAGAAGAAATAGAAGAAGAGTACCCCCTGATTCATGAAAATCTAAATGCTTACACTATGGATGATTTCGATTATAAGGAGGACGGGGCGAGTTCAGCAATGATGTGCATGCTATTCAGTACATGCGAGCTCCTCCTATCTTACATCTTGAGCTAGATATCACGTCTCGCCTTGAGGAGCCACCCACAATTGAGCTTAAAGAACTCCCTAAGGAAGTGAAACACATTTTCCTTTGTCCCGATAGGTCATTTCCGGTGATTATTTCATCGACGTTGACCGGTGATCAGGAAAAATGTCTAATTCGAGTCCTAAAGGAGCACAAATCAGCAATTGGGTGGTCCTTGAAGGACATTAAAGGGATAAGTCCCGACATCGTGCATCACCACATCTTTATATAGGATGTGCCATGACCCCGTCGTGACCCACAAAGCCGTTTAAATCCAGCCATGACAAAAGTAGCTAAGAAAGTCATCATCAAATGTTTAGATCATGACATCATTTTTCCCATTTCGGACAGTGCTTAGGTAAGTCCTGTCCAGGTTGTGCCCAAGAAGTCGGGTATAACTGTTGTCCAGAATGACAACAATGAGCTTGTACCCACACGACTTCAAACTGGGTGGCGAGTTTGTATTGACTATAGGGAGTTGAACATGGTCACGCGTAAGGACCACTTCCCTCTACCTTTCATCGACCAGATGTTGGACAGACTCGCTGGGCACGCCTATTACTATTTCCTTTATGGTTATTCAGGGTACAATCTAATCTCAGTTGCCCCTGAAGACCAAGGGAAAATCACATTCACCTGTCGTTTTGGGACGTTTGCTTATAGACGAATGCTTTCGGACTATGAAATGCACCGACAACATTCCAACGTTGCATGTTGAGTATCTTTTCCGATATAGTCGATAACTTGCTTGAGATTTTCATGGATGATTTGTCAGTTCATGGCACCTCCTTTGATGAGTGCTTGCACCACCTGAGCTTTGTTCTCAAGAGGTGTTCAGAAACGAATTTAACCCTTAATTAGGAAAAGTGTCATTTCATGGTTATAAAAGGCATCGTATGGGGTCACGTGATATCTCGTGGTGGTATGGAGGCAGATAGGGCAAAGTTTGAGCATATTTTTAATCTTCCACCACCCACCTCGGTAAAATAAATCCGGTCATTCCTTGGACACGCCGGTTTTACCGGCGGTTTATTAAGGATTTCAGCAAGATAGCTCGCCCCTTGACGAGCTTGCTTGCTAAAGGTACCTCTTTTGTGTTCACACCCGAGTGCATGACTGCATTTGAGTTTCTGAAGCGTGAGTTGACCTCCACTCCTATTATTAAGGCACCAGTGCGGACTCTACCTTTGAAGTTGATGTGTGATGCATCTGACTATGCTATAGAGGAGCAGTTTTGGGGTCAGAAAGTTGACAAATTGCCTCATGTGATCTACTATGCAAGTCGTACTCTCAATGACGCCCAACTCAACTACTCCGTTACTGAGAAAGAGTTCCTTGTGATCATATTTACGTTGGAAAATTTTCTCCAGAACCTCATTGGGTCGCACGTCATCATCTACACTGACCACTCAGCTCATTGCTACCTTTTATCTAAAAAGGATGCAAAACGCCGTCTATTGCGTTGGATCTTGTTGTTACAAGAGTTTGGCCTTGAAATACGGGACAAGAAGGGATGACTCCTACTTGATCTTTCACCGGATCAACCGGTGAACGAGTTCTTCCCTGATGAGAACCTTATGGCAATAACCTCACCCCCCTCGTTCGATGGCATTGTGAACTATTTAGCAACCGGGGAGGTGCCGACTCATTGGACTCACAATGAGAAAGCAAAGTTAAAGTCGTTAGTCAAGCACTTCTATTGGGATGACCCCTACTTTTTAAAGTATTGTGTCAATCAAATCATAAGAAGGTGCATTCCTAATGCCAAGATTCAGAGCGTCTTTTCCTTTTGCCATAAGGAGGCATGTGGTGGGCACTTCAGTGCCAAGAAACTGCTGCCAAAGTGCTCCAATTTGGATTTTACTGGCCCACGTTGTTCCAAGACACTTTTGCATTTTACAAAACATGTGATAGGTGCCAACGTGTGGGCCACATTGGAAGACGTGATATGATGCCACTCAATCCTATCTTAGTGGTCAACATCTTTAATGTTTGGGGGAATTGACTTCAAGGGTGCTTTCTCCGTGTCCCATGGACACACCTACATTCTTGTGGTGGTTGATTATGTGTTGAAGTGGGTTGAAGCAATCCACACTCGCACTGACTATCGCAAGGTTGTGATCAAGTTTCTTAAAGAACACATCTTTGCGAGGTTTGGGACACCTCGTTGTATCATAAGTGATCGGGAGACAAACTTTGTGAACCAATCCCTCGAGGCAGTGTTGAGGAAATATTCCATCATGCAAAAGTTGGTCACACCTTATCATCCTCAAACCAGTGGCCTGGTGGAAATTTACAACCGTCAAATCAAGCAAATTCTTCAGAAAATGGTTAATGCTTCAAGAAAAGATTGGTCGGTCAAGCTTAATGATGCATTGTGGGCTTTCCGTACTGCATTTAAAACTGACCTTGGCATGTCCCTCTACCGGCTAGTTTATGGCAAAGCTTGCCATCTCCCGGTAGAGCTTGAGCACCGGGCATTATGGGCAATCAAACATCTTAACATGAGTCTTGATGTTTTTGGTGCCAATCGCAAGCTCGACCTCAACAAGTTTGAGGAGTTGGGAAATGAAGTGTATGAGAATGCCAAGATCTGTAAGTCCCACATTAAAATTTTCTGCGACCGCTTGGTCCGAATCAAAACCTTTACGGTGGGACAAAAGGTCTTGTTGTATAACTATCGCCTCCACTTTTTTCCGAGGAAACTTCAGAGTCATTGGTCTGGGTCCTTTATTGTTTTAATTGTCTCCCCTCATGGGGTAGTTGAGATTCAGAACCCAAGGAATGGGGACATGTTCAAAGTTAATGGGCAACGCCTCAAACGGTACTTGGAAGGGACCACGACAGAGGTCGAGGCGGAAGTCATGTCTTTACACGAACTCCCCGCGGATGTGGTCAATTGACATGATCCATCCCTTCATTTGGTTGTACATATCTTTCACAAAAAAACCAAAAAAGTGAAAAATGAAGGAAAGAAAAAATAGAAGTGCCTTTTGGATATTTTTCCCTTTTCCTTTGTTAAAAATGTGTTTTCATTGCCCTACCCACATCCACCCAACGAAAATGCATTTTTCTTGTCCTGCACCCCCCCAAATCCCATTCCCAGATCACACAAACAAACCGCGGTCTGTTGTGGACATTTGCTCCTGTCTTCGTCGGGTGGTTGGCACTTGTGTCTTTTGTCAGTTGCGTTAAGGTGAGCTTTTGTTTGTTGAAGGAGTTGACATGTTGTGGTCTCCACCCCTTGAGCATCGTGTTCGTCCTCGCCGCGACGTGTTCCACCGTTAAAGCTCACCAAGGTAGGTGCAGGTATGGTCAGCCCACATTTTATTCCAGAACTTAATTTTGCCTCCCTGATTTGCAAATTCAGAGAACCCTTCTACAATATATATGATCGTAGCCAAAGGGTGGCATCATTTGTTGTATGAGGGTGATGAAGCCATGTATGTAGAGCGTCACGTACATGAGTTCTTTCGTAAACTCGAGTGTGACCAGACTGGACCACTCAAGTGTAACGTCACTCTTAGAGGGGTGAAGCACACCGTGACACCCCAATTTATCTCCAACACTCCTGGGATCCCCTGAGTCGATGATCTCGTGCCCATCCACGACATTAATTTTTACCGATCTATGCTTGGGCGCGGGCAACACATTTCATCGTGTGGGGGAATACCCAATGCGCACATTTACTAGAATATGCACATTGTAGCCAGGTGGGTGTGTAGGAATGTGTTGGGCCAAGAGAGAACCTCCACATTTTTCACACCTAGTTTGCGAATAGTGTATAGTCTCATGATGGTTCACCTCACTGCATTTGTCGAACGTTGTTCGACATTTTGGTGAACGCTAAGCTTAAAGAAATACATTGTTTGCCTACTCTGGTGACCAAATGGTGTGGCATGTTGGACATCCCACGATTTAAGCGCTTGCTACGGCGCCAAGGCACCGACCTCGAGGTTGCAAAGATGACCCCGTCATTTCGCCATTGCCTTCAAGATGCATGGGTGCGTGATTACATGGAGGAGGATGTTAGAGCCAGTTCCCCAAGCTCATCTATGAGTTCGGGAAGGCTTTTTAACACCGACATTTCTGAAATGACGGTTGAGCAACAAAAGGTCACTTTAGCCAGGAAAAATGGGAAAATTTATAGGAATTTGTCGACTCTTGAATGCGGTGACCCTTCGGGCCCCTCTGTCGCCGTCATTAGTCTGGTACACCTATCCATGCATTGGCGCCATTTTGCAATACATTGGGGACAATGCATTGATTAGGTGTGGGGGGTGTGTTTTCATGGTTGTACATATTTTGTGTGCCTTTTGTTTTATTTCGTTTTCTTTTGTTTGTATTGCTAGGGTCATTAGTGTATTGCATTTAATATTGATATATCTGTTTGCCATGATCCTTGTGTGACTTGTCTTCTTTTGCTTGCCTAGTACTTTACAATTTTCACATTTCTTTCAAGATCTTCATATGTTTGCGAAAGAAAATGTTTTGTAGGTTTTGCGTGTGTTTAGCATGTACAAAACCGTTGAGAGGCAAATTAAAAAGAAATCTCCCAAAATTGTCTGGAACATGATGGATTAGGATATCTAGTATACTGGTTTTAAGTCTTATCGAGTCGTAAGGATGCACCCTGGTCTTCCCATAGGGGGCGTGTAAGCATAGAATTTCAGTACTCAAATAAATAAAGAAGTCCACCCTGAACCTAGTGAGTCAAATAATTCGTATCTGTTAGGGTAAGGAAGTTTGTCGCAGTCAGGTGCCCTTAAACTTTTTTTGTGAAACTGTAAGTGTAGGGGTTTTGGTTCCCATGTAGAAAAATAAATAAGTGGTGTTCTCTCTTCTCGCATAGCTTTTATCACTCGGGAAATTAGATCCGAGGGTACTTATTGCTTGGTGCTCTCGTGTCATCTGACTTGGGATGCACCGACGGAACTCCCATTACACGGGTTGTAGGGATCACCCTATTTGGAGATTTGGGGGAAGGTGTATGTGATAGTGTAAGTCCTAACAAGCAATGATGTGTTGGCTTTTTCGCCTTAATCTATATTAATTTTGATGATTAATTAAACTAATCTTAATCAATCAAACTAATCAATCAAAGTGAGCAAACACGATTACCTGCATTGCATATATATTTGTATACTTCCAATCATCTTAATAGGTTGATTGATGAGAAGTAAATTTATACCGTAAGTGCACGACGTCAATGAAGACGTGGCAAGTACGGGTCGAACACAAGGAGGGAGAGATATTGTTATTTTTTGTGATTTTCGAATTAAGGAAGAAAGAGAAAGAAATATGGTTGGTTTGAGATTTTTGATTTTTTTAATTATCTAAAGCAAGAACAACAAAAACAAATAAAAAATAAAGCAACGATGGATGAGAGTCCAGCAGGTGGAGGTTTAGATGTCGGGTTTTGTTTAGAGAAATCTGAAACTTATGATAAATCACATTAGTTATAAAGCACTACATGATAAATGATTCAACATAAACTCAAGTAATATAAATATACTAACACGAAATTAAAATAATAACATCATTCTTCTTCTCATCACCCTAAATCCGTCACCCCCACCCTTTGGAGAGAGTTAGAAACTCATGGATGGAGGGAAGGAGAAGGCATCCTAGAGAAACTACAAAAGAAAACTAAAATCACAAAATAAAAGAGCAGAATTTTATTGCTAAAAAGAAGAGGAGGAGAGGAGCCCCTTTTAATACATGATTCAGCCTTATTTATAGCCTCGACCGGGGATCCTAATACATAAAAGGAACGTACACGCGTCAATACAACATTGGTAAAAATTTGAGCGCACGGATCGACTTTTTTGCGGCGGAATCGCCGCATTTTGTACATGAGGTGCGGCGGAATCGCCACCTTTTTGGCTCGGAATCGATCCGGATTTTTCGTGTGTTTATGGTATGTTTTAGCTGTACTTTGCGCGTCTGAATTAATTATTGCATATCTTTGGAGATCCGAGTTAATTTCTTCGTACATTTGGAGATCCATATTGATTTTTCTTTAGAACTTCTCCAAAATAATCTTTTGGTACTCGTAATTTGCAGTCGGGTCCTCGGCTTTTGCAATTAAGTCCCTGACCTTTTTGTAATTAGGTCTTTGAATGCTTTTATGCTTGGATAGACTTCAATTTGAATCCCGATAATCTTGAACTTGGTCTTTATGACTCTTGCACGCGTTTATGCTTGGGATATAGGTAATTTGCATTCAGGTCCCTGTATTCTGTAAATAAGACTAAACACATACCTTAGTATCATTTATTGATATAAAATTAATCTAAATGAAAGACATATGATGCAATGTATGCAATGCATCATTGATCAAGAAAATCAAGGAAATGAGTATTGGGACAAAGACATCAAGACTGGTAATCAAAGGTTTGGACCAAGACATGTAACTTTGTATTTATTGAGTCCATAATGTTTTATGTAAACTTGAGCACTAGGATTAAACCGAACCTATTTCGGTCAACCGAATCCTGTCTAGTTCGGTCCACCGAACACCTTTTGGATACCCGAATACTTCCCACTAGTAAAACTTAGGTGTTCTCTGGAATTGCCCCAAGGGAAGACCGAACCACCATCAGTCGACCGAATAACCCTGGACCGGTTTTGGATTTTTCTCCAACGGTCGCTTGCGAATTGAGTCCGTAGAGCCCAATTCACTTGTCCAATTTCGGACGACCGAATATCTATCGATCAACTGATTCCTTATTGGCTTTAGGAGCCCAACGGCTATTTACACGTGGCACTTGACCGTTATCGATAAACCAATTTCCCACTCAATGTTAGCAGAAAATTCGTGCTAACTTTGGTCTCCCGAAGTGTACACGGTCAACCGAACTTGAGTAGATCAGAGACCAATCAATTCTACTGTCCACCATAGAATACTCAACTGAATGGACTTCGGTTAACCAAACTTAATTAGGTCTAAATAGATAAAAGCTACTGGAGGTTGGTGAACGGTGATCCGATACATAATCGGTCAACCGAGTTCTTCATTCGGACCAATTCTTCGGACTACCATTTGGATTACAGTTGACCGAAGAGAGAACGATTTCTGCCCGAGCTTAAGTCACATCTTGCATTCCTGTTGGTCCATTCCCCCACCAACTCCCAAACCGCTAGTTGAGCTTGAAGGCTTATAAATATCACCCCATTTACTGGTTTTGTAGATCTTGAACACTTCCTATCTATCCAATAGTCAAAGCCAAATCCTCTCCATCTTCAAGCTCACAATCCACAACACTCAAGCCTAAACTTCACCACTTGCATATCCAATTCCATATCAATATCCAAGTGTGCTCAAGTGTAGAGTGTTAGTTAGATTGTGATTCCAATTCCATATTTAAGAATCATCAAGTTGTAAAGCATCGAGGAAGCTCCCTCTCGGGTTGTGAGAGGAGACACGAGCATGGTGAGGTTGTCCGCGGGGCTCAGTGTTGTAAACGATGTTGATCTCGGCCCGGAACGGAGATCGGTTAGTGGAACTGTAAGCGAGGCTCGGGTAATAAAGAGAGGCTTGTGTGAAAGACTAGGACCCGGGTATGGATGCGGAACCTCTCTAAACTCTGGTGTCGACGAATTTGTGATTTACAATTGTCTTTTCCTTAATCCTTCGATAATTATTTTAATTCCGCATTTATCTATCAATTAGAGGGCCATATATCCTAACAATTGGTATTAGAGCATTGGGTTGGTAATTTCATTTAGTTAATCGTAATTTAGCATCGTATCTAGTTCTAATCATTGTGAAGGATTATCTACATCTAAGCCACCTTTGTTTAATGTGTTAAACTATGACTATTGGAAGAAACAAATGAGAATGAGAATATATTTGCAATAAAATAATTTGAAATATTGGACATTCATATTAAACTCATACACACCTCCTAATGATGATGAAATTCTATCCTTAACAAAACCCAAAATTAAGGAAGCAGAGATAAATTCCCGCATTATGAGTATCTTGTATTGTGGGTTAAATGAAGGGGAATACAATAAGGTAGGAGGTTGTGAAAGTGCTTATCATATTTGGCATACATTAGAGATGCATCATGAGAGTTCAACTAGATTCAAAAAACTAGGATTAATTTGCTCATGCATAAATATGAATTATTTCGTATGCAATTCGGTGAAAACATAAACGAGATGCACACTCGCTTCACCGAGATCATTACCACTCTTAAAGCACTTGGCAAGGATTTTAGCAAGGGAGAAATGACTCAAAATATTCTTCGGTCACTAACTGACCATTGGGAGGAGAAGATGACCACCATTGAAGAAGCACAAGATCTCACCAAATTATCTGTCGAGGAGATAATGGGTACTCTCATGACATATGAGATACAAATAAAAGACCGCAAGAAAAAGGGAGCCAAGAAATCCTTGGGGCTTCATACCCTCGCCAATTCGATCAAAGGAGATAGTGACATCAAGGAACAATTGGCGACACATCAATTTAAGGAGTTTCTCAAAGAAGAGAAAGAAAGGAGAAAAGAGAAGAAGAAGAAGAAGAAGAAGAAGAAGAAGAGCAAGAGAAAAGAGAAGAAGAAGAAGAAAGCTCTCAAAGCTACTTGGGACATTTCATCATCTTCATCAATTGAAGGCAAATTCACCTCGATGTGCTTTAGGGCAATAGAAGATGACGATAGTGAGGTATCTTCTTGCTTTAGTCGCGATTCACTTGATTCAAATAATTCGAATGCATATAATGAACTTCAATGTGAATTCAATGAATTGCTTGAAAATGTTGAGAAAATTTGTCAAAGAATAAACTATCAAGAAAGAAAATTCATGAGCTACAATCTCAAATTGAATCTATCATGAATGAGAAGAATGAATTGCTTGCTAGTCATGATAAAATTGCATTAGAAAACACTCAATTGATTGATGAAATTGCAACTCTAAATGAAAAACCTTCATGTAGTAATGATATTCGAGGTCTAATTGCTAAGAATGTTAAATTACAAAAGGATCTTGAAAAAATCACAAGTGGAAAAAAATGCTTGGTATGCTCATAGGGAGTCAAAAACAATCTTTAGATAAGCATGGTGTAAGCTATTATGTTAACAACTACAAAAACCATGTTATTCACACTACTACGAATGGAAGGCATTTCTTTGTGAATAAGAGTTCCTCAAGTGTTTGGGCACCTAAGACCAAAATGGTTTGGGTACCAAAGATTAATGTCAAAGGACCCAAGGTTGTTTGGGTACCAAAATCTTCACTTGTATGTACTTAGAAGAAGGAGAATCGATAGCGATCGACTCAAGCAATAAAAAGATCGATTCCAAGCTTCAAGGAAATCATTTGGATCGAATTCATAAAGTCGTCGTCGCTATCGAAAGGAGATTCGAACCAATACAAAATCGAGGATCAAAAGTTGGGTATTATTTTCAATACTCTCAATATTGACTATTTTAACAATTGGTTCTAATCTAGGATTGTAACATGCTTAATTGATATCATACATCATTGCTTTTAGGCCTTAGTGATAGGGGGAGCATATAATGTTATATCATCAAATTAAGGGGGAGAATTATGTAATCCTATACCTTTAAATCGTATGCTTGTATTGTTTGCATTTGGTTGATGTTAAAGGGGGAGAATGATAAGGATTGAACTTCAATTTACTCATACTATGCATATTGTTAGGGGGAGCATCTTAAACCTGCATAGTTTACATATATGAAGGGGAAGCAATCATATAGAATAGGGGAGAACATAAATTGAAACTCAAGCATTAAGATATAGATTTGCCATCATCAAAAAGGGGGAGATTGTTGGGTTTTTGGCGTTAATCTATATTAATTTTGATGATTAATTAAACTAATCTTAATCAATCAACCAAACCAATCGAAGTGAGCAAACACGATTAAATGCATTACATATATATTTGTATACTTGCAATCATCTTAATAGGTTGATTGTTGAACGTTTTAATTAAACCGCAAGTGCACGGCATCGATGAAGACATGGCAAATACAGGTCGTCCACAGGGACGTGAGCAGCCTCTTGTTTATCGGAAATCAAGTGGCAACTAAGATGGAAGAGAGTTTGATGATCCTACTCTACGCTACACTACACTACGAAGTACGAAATGCAAAAGAAAGCAACAAACGATGAACTACCAAACTAAACTAAGAACTAAATAAGTGCTCGAATTCAGAAATAGAAAACCCCTATGGGGTGGAGTGAGTGCACACATGCGAAGAGGTGGGTGTTGAACACATTCTTTAAGCACAAATGAAGGTGATGTTATCATGCATAGGAAGTGTCTAAATTTTATGGCAAAACTTATCAATCCATTCACCAACCTAGTTGATTAACATTTACATATACAAGTTGTTTATTTCAGAACCAACAGGCATGAGAGGTGTCTAATCATTTTGGCAAAACTCATCAAGTTGTAAATTCTATCCTAAACAAACAAGCATACATTTATGTTTTATCAACACATTGTAAATAAAGCATTCATTCCATTCTCTAATGCATGTATGAACATCAATTCCACCCCCAAAAGGGGATGGAAGTACTCACTACACATTAGACTAATTGTTAAACTAAGCAAGGAAAGCATATTAACTAAGCTACTAAAACTAATGAAATTAAATTAAACAAAGTAAAACAAGCAACATGAAACAAAAAAGCATGATAAAGAAACTTTTATTAAAATGACTCACAATTCAAGTAGCATCCTCCTACTTTAGTGTGTGCTTCAAGGCCTCACTTCTAGTAGGAAGAATAGCCACTCAAAATGTGAAGTGATTACAATAAAAGGTGAAGAGTTCAATTTGTAGCCAAAAAAGGCAATCCGGGACAATCCCCCGATGTGGGACTAAATACACACTAATACGCGACCCACCAAAACTTAGCAGATTTGGGCCAAAACAGACCTACAATTCGCGGTCTATATGGTTCGGATCCTGCTCGGTTTTCTTTTGCGCTTTTCTGGATGTCTTGGGTGATCTTTGATGCATCTACTTCGCTTGCTGAAGCTCCGACCCGAATACAATTGCCAAAATACTCCCCATGATGGTGTGGAGTATTTTGTTTTGCTCTTTGGTCCTTTGGTCTTACGTTCAGGTCCTTCTGCCTTGCCTCTTAGTCCCCAGGTCTCACAATTCAGTTCTTTTCCCCTGCTTTTGGGTCCTTTTATGCTTCATCTCTTCAAACCTATTTATTTCTGAAATTCAAACATAAAACTCGTCACATAGCATTGTTTACGTGAAAGATAATGGATATAGGATACTAATATAAGCATGAAATGATGTCAATCAAATACCCCCACGCCTAACTTTTGCTAGTCCCTAGCAAAACAAAGAAAGAGGAAAG
Organism: Triglochin maritima; assembly: GCA_963682175.1. Classification (NCBI taxonomy): domain Eukaryota; kingdom Viridiplantae; phylum Streptophyta; class Magnoliopsida; order Alismatales; family Juncaginaceae; genus Triglochin; species Triglochin maritima. The sequence goes on along the minus strand of OY821773.1, from coordinate 33,710,017 downwards.
CATACGAAAAACAAGAAATCCTAACTCACTTACGTAGGAATCACGATTGCACTTAGCACGTGCAAGAAGCCATTAAACCTCCTTGTGGCCAAAGAGGAGGAGTGTTGTCTCCTGAGGGTTTTCAGCGGATATATACCCTCAAAATCCAAACAAGATGCATTAATCAATCTAGCTACACGACTCGTTGGACTCATTTTGTCGATCATGGGACGCGGTAATACTACGGGTCGACTCTATATTTGTAATCGGTCCACACACCTAGCCTAATGAATTATTGGTGAAAGTTAGTTAAGGACTTAAGTGAAAGACTTGGGAAACCTTAACTTCTGAATGTGATACAATGTGTAAAGTCCATTTTGGTTCTTATTTGACTCTTTTTCTTCTGTTTCTTTCTTTTTCTTTGGAGTATTTTATTGGTTGGTGTTTGATTCTCCCAGGGTCAAGTTTCGTGCATCATTGCCTATGAGGACTTACACTATCACGTACACATTCCCCCAAATCTCCACATAGTGCTATCCCGACAACCCGTGTAACGGGAGTTCGGTCGGGATATCCCAAGTCAGATGACTCGAGAGCACCAGGCACAAAGTCCCCTCATACCTACTTTCCCGAGTGATAGGAGTCGTACCAGAAGAGAGAACACCACTTATTCACTTATCTACATGGGAACCAAAACCCCTACACTTAAGTTTCACAAAAAGAGATTAGGGGCCCTTGACTACGACAAACTTCCTTATACTAACAGACACGAATTATTTGACTCACTAGGTTCAGGGTGGACTTCCTTAAATGTTTGAGTGTTGAAACCCTATGATTACACGCCCCCCGAGGGAAAATCGAGGTGCATCCTAATGACTCGATAAGACCTAAAGCAGTAAACTAGAAATCCTAATGCCTCAAGTTCAAGACCATTTTGGGAGCTTTCTTTTTACATTGCCTCTCAACGGTTTTGCACATGCTAGACACACGCAAAACATACAAACAAACATTTTCTTTCGCAAACACATGAAGATTTTGAAAGAAATGTGAAAATTTTAAAGCACTAGGCAAGCAAAAGAAGACAAGTCACCCAAGGATCATGGTAAGCAGATATATCAATATTAAATGCAGCACACTAACATGACCCTATCAATACACACAAAAGAAAACAAAATCCAAGGAAAAGACTCAACTATGTACACACATAAAACACCCCCCACACCTACTTCATGCATTGTCGTCAATGAATGTGAGTAAGATACTACATGGATTTAGGCATGAAAAATGAAAGATCTCACCAACATAAAGCGTAAAAGGAAGTTCGTGGTTATGTTGATGGACACAAACCCGAATTCCCTCAAAACCTGTGAGATACTGAAGAAGGGACAAATACGTGAAGAAATGGGGCCCAAGTACACAAAGGTTGGGGCCCACAACAATCAATGCTCGCTCATGGAGTCTTTTATTACTCACTTTTTTGTTTTCTTTTTTGTTCTCTTTTTTTCGATTTTTTTACAAGATATATACATCAACATATATTCTCACAATCATTTGGCCAAGGAACATCAAATGAGAATATTGAGTTATGAGGACCAGAGACTTGCCGAGATGGGCAAACGTCAATGGTACTCTGAGGTGTCATGAGGGGTGAAAGGTCAAAGCTGAAAGGCTCGAACCCCTCATGACATTGGTTGGGTGTAGGAAACATGAATGAGTGGAGTTGTGTTGCCTCACTAGGGTTTAGTTGCTCATCGAACAAAACCTTCCAACCAATAGGTTGGTGCATCGGAATGAGTTCCTCACGCTCATTCGATGGATACAACAGACCTGCATCACTAAGAATGGGGCTTCCCCCTAAGTCATCCAACAAGGACCTCCCACCATCATTAATATCATCAAGCATAAGCTCAGTCGTAGGTGGGTCCTTGGTGTAGTCAAGATGAAGCTCAAATGGCTCAATGGCCAAGGGACATGGGATAAAGACACCTTCTGGAATAGGCAAATGATGAGGTGTCTCACTCTCACTAATAATCTCAACTGAATCATGGAACGAACACTCCTTTTGGACATTCATGTTTGACGCCAGCTCACTCTGTTGCATTACAAAGATAGTCAATGAGTTTTCACTGGGCCCACAAACATTCTCAATGGGTTGCATTGGTGTTAGGGGTGTTCGTTGCTTTTGTGGTGCTTTCTCTAATTGGCGGATGAGATTGAGATTTAATGGTTGGTCCATGGGCTCTTGTTGCCTACCAGAGTTGAACACATGAAACTCGGCACTCATGTTACCGAATGAGAGCTTCATGAGACTATTTCTACAATTAATTAAGGCATTGGAGGTTGCCAGAAAAGGTCTACCAAAATCAAAGGTATTTGAGAGTGGGTGTTTGCAACAGGATTGGTATCGAGGACAACAAAATCGACGGGAAATATAACATCTCTAACTTTGATAAGTACGTCCTCGATAATCTCCTTTGGAATACGAATGGATCTATCCGCCAATTGGAGAGTGATCTTAGTTGGTTTCAATTCTCCCAAATTCAATTGTTGAAAAACAGAAAATGAGAGGAGGTTGACCGTCGATCCTAAATCAAGCAATATATTACTCATGCTAGTGTCCCCTATCGTACACTGAATAGTAGGCGGGATTGGTCAAAAGTGAGCTGACAATTGCAGCCAAGAATGCTTTCTTGGGAATATTGGTCTTCCTCTTGGTTGTACAGAGATCCTTCAACACTTTGGCATATTGAGGTATTTGTTGGATGACATCCAACAAGGGGATGTTAACCTTCACTTGCTTGAACACCTCTAATATATTATCCATTGTGTCACTCTGCTTTTTAATTAACCAACTTGGATAGGGAGCTTTTGTCTGGTAGGTTTTCTGCGGTGCCTGAGAAGGAGGCGTTGGTGTATTACTCTCACCCTCAGCCTCTTTTTCACCACCATTCCCTCTCAGGGACTGCATAGATGGTGGTGGTGGCATGGAAATGTGATTGTCAACCTGTTTTCCATTCCTCAATGTTACAATGATTGACATGGTGAACAGGTTCCTCCACATGGTTCACTTGCCGCCCCTGATGTACCACATTCTCATTTTGCAAGTGTTGTTATTGGTACATGTGGGGGTTACCCTCAGGCTGGCTAGGCAAAGACCCTCTCTCTCTTTCATGTACATACTGAGCCAATTGGCCCATTTGAAGCTCTAGAGATTTGATGGTCTGCTGATTTGAAGTGAGAACTTGACTTGTGGTTGACATAAAAAAATTCATTGAGTTTTCAAGTCCACGAGTCAAGGTCTCAAGCGAATTGAATTGGGTTTCCATATTATTAGAATTTGGGAAACCCGATTGATTGATGATTTGAGATTGGGATGATTGATAAGATTGTGCATGCATGGGAGGTTGGTATGATTGGTTAGGTGGTCGAGAGGAGTTTTAAGGACCACCCGGGACATTATTTTGGTTCCATGAAAAATTGGGGTGGTTCCTCTATCCAGGATTATAAGATGATGAGTATGGGTCATTCCTAGCTCTGTCATAGATGGTGTTGACATGTTCCATCTCAGGGGGAATGGACACACACTCGCTTTCTACAGGACCTATCCTACCACATGAATGACAGGGAACTCGACCATGATGTGGACATGTGAGGTGCACCTTGTTGGTTTTGGAGCTCAATTGAATCCATACGGCGCATTAAGGCCGTCATGCGTGCCTCGGTGGCCGTAGTGGTATCGACAACAAATGCGGCACCCGATCTAGTCGAGTTTGCATTCGCGATCCTCGCTCCTATACTGGATGATGCAGGGGGTTCCCTTACACACTCCCATTCCATGGTTCTCAGCGAGGTCTTCTTGGAAAGCTCATGCCTCCCTTTCATCCTTTGCTAAGAACTCTCCTTGACACATGGACTCAAGGAGCATTCGGGACGGGATGTGAAGGCCCTCATACACAATGTGACAAAGACGCCACAACTCAATGCGATGGTGAGGGCACGAGGATAGTATCTCTTTGAACCTCTCTAGATATGCATGAAATGCTTTGGTCTCAAGTTGATAGAACGAATTGATTTCATTACTCAATTTTTGAGTCTGATGATTTGGGAAGTACTTCTTGAGGAATGCAGATTGAAACTCTTCCCAAGTCCTAAAGGAATTCGCCTGGCTGCTATACAACCACTTCTTGGCATCATCCTTTAGTGGAAAAGGGACTAGCCTAAGATGGATGGAGTCTGTGGTAAGTTGTTGCAACTTGAACATAGCACATACCTCCTTAAATTCCATGAGAAAGATATAGGGGTCAGCTTTCCCAGTGAAGTGAAGGAGCATGGAAGTATACTGAGGCTTAACCTCAAAATAGTTCCCATTTGCCTCTGGCAATACGATGCATGAGGGTAGAGCATTACGGCTCGGGTAGCATCAAACACGGAGAGGAATGGGAGCGACAACCGGAAGCAGAGGTGGAACTGGTGGGTCCAGCAACTGCTCCTCCTCACCGAACTAAGCAGCCATTGAACCCGGACTGAGTACAACATGAGAAGAGGGAGGCGTCGAGAAATCGGCTACCGAAGCAGGGTTGACGACACGCCTCGTCAAACGGCCACTCTCGTCTCGTGCCCACGAAAGCATGCACAAAGGTGCACACACACAAACCAAAACTTTTTATTTTTATTTTGTAAAGAATGTGCGTAGAGGAGAAGACGGGGGAACATAGGAGAGAAAGAATGACTCAGCAGAGAAGGGAAGAAGTCCTTATGCTATGGCGGATGGGTACAGGTAGAAGCACACAAGCAAACAAGGCTCAAACAATCCTAAGGTCGCTATAAGTCCTTACACCTAGACGACGCCTAACTGCGAGGTCACACGGCCTCAACACGCCTCACCTCCCTACGATGAGGACCACAAAGCCCAGCATGTGAGCCAAGATACGGGGATCTTGTCTCTCCTACTATCGACAAAGTGGACAACGCCGATCAGGCCATGACGGTCGTGACCGGATCACTCTCTGAATGCGTCCGAGATCCTTAGGGCCAATGTCTACTTGATTTTAAAAATTAGGCTCTTGATTACTGTGGTTTGTGGGGCGAAGGAAAGGGTGATGAAATCCCCCACCTTATCTTTTATGGGACAGCCCCTCCTTAGTAGCGTTTTGGAGTCCTAATCTAGCAATCAACTCTCCAAACAAACGCTCAACTCACACTTGTTTCAATGCACTTCCTACTAACTAATGCATATTCATACGAAATGCATGAATGAGAGTAGAAGGTACGTACCTCACGCCAACACTCAGCATCTGAAAATAAAGCTAAAATAAAAGACAATCTATGTTCCTAAGTCGCATACATGATGCATGACCTAAAGAAGAAAGGATGCCTAATCTTTTTCTTTGGGTTTTAGGGTCCAAGTTGCTTAAAGGAAGTTGATTATTAATCTGAGAGCAATCTAAGATTCAGAACATGCAAAATTGAGTCCCAGATTCCTAAATCAATTATGGCAACAAGACAAAGAAAGGAGAACGCAAGTAGGGCTCACCAGGCGGTCCAAAGTGCCCAGGTTTCCTCTAAACTTCTCCAGTTGCTTGTCCTTGCCACTCCAAGTCTCCTGAAACAACGAAAAACTACAAAACACAAATTAAACCCACTCGAATCGTCCAAACAAGAGTCTGGACTGACACCTCCCCGACAACGGCGCCAAAAACTTGTTGAACGTTTTAATTAAACCGCAAGTGCACGGCGTCGGTGAAGACGTGGCAAATACGGGTCATCCACAGGGAGGTGAGCAGCCTCTTATTTATCATAAATCAAGTGGCAACTAAGATGGAAGAGAGTTTGATTATCGTACTCTACGCTACACTACACTACGAAGTACGAAATGCAAAAGAAAGCAACAAACGATGAACTACCAAACTAAACTAAGAACTAAATAAGTGCTGGAATTGAGAAATTGAAAACCCCTAAGGGGTGGAGTGAGTGCACACATGCGAAGAGTTGGGGTTGAACACATTCTTTAAGCACAAATGAAGGTGGTGTTATCATGCATAGGAAGTGTCTAAATGTTATGGTAAAACCTATCAATCCATTCACCAACCTAGTTGATTAACATTTACATATACAAGTTGTTTATTTCAGAACCTCAACAAGCAAGAGAGGTGTCTAATCATTTTGGCAAAACTCATCAAGTTATAAATTCTATCCTAAACAAACAAGCATACATTCATGTTTTATCAACACATTGTAAATAAAGCATTCATTCGCTTCTCTAATGCATGTATGAACATCAACTCCACTCCCAAAAGGGGATGGAAGTACTCACTACACATTAGACTAATTGTTAAACTAAGCAAGGAAAGCATATTAACTAAGCTACTGAAACTAATGAAATGAAATTAAATAAAGTAAAACAAGCAACATGAAATAAAAAAAACATAATAAAGAAACTTTTATTAAAATGACTCACAATTCAAGTAGTATCCTCCTACTTTAATGTGTGCTTCAAGGCCTCACTTCTAGTAGGAAGAATAACACTCAAAATGTGAAGTGATTAGAATAAAAGGTGAAGAGTTCTATTTATAGCCAAAGAAAAAGGCAATCCGGGACAATACCCTGATGTGGGACTAAACAAATACCAGAAATGGACTAAATACACACTAATACGCGACCCACCAAAATCTTAGCGGATTTGGGCCAAAACAGACCGCCAATTAGCGGTCTTCGACCACCAATTGGTGGTCTATATGGTTCGGATCCCGCTGGGTTTTCTTCTGGGCTTTTTTGGATGTCTTGGGTGATCTTTGATGCATCTACTTCGCTTGCTCGACCTCCGACCCGAATAGAATTGCCAAAATACTCCCCATGATGGTGTGAAGTATTTTGTTTTGCTCTTTGGTCCTTTGGTCTTACGTTCAGGTCCTTCTCCCTTGCATCTTAGTCCACAGGTCTCACAATTCAGTCATTTTTCCCTGCTTTTGGGTCCTTTTATGCTTCATCTCTTCAAACCTATTTATTTCTGAAATTCAAACATAAAACTCGTCACATAGCATTGTTTAGGTGAAAGATAATGGATATAGGATACAAATATAAGAATGAAATGATGTCAATCATTGATCAAGACAATCCAGGAAATGAGCATTGGGACAAAGACATCAAGACTCAAGACTTGTAATCAAAGCTTTGGACCAAGACATGTAACTTTGTATTTATTGAGTCTATAAAGTTTTATGTAAACTTGAACACTAGGATTCTGTCTCATCATTCATCGGTAAACCGAACCTATTTTGGTCAACCGAATCTTGTCTAGTTTGGTACCCGAATACTTCCCACCAGTAAAACTTAGGTGTTCTCTGGATTTGCCCCAACGGATGACCGAACCACCTTCGGTCGACCGAATAGCCCTGGACTGGTTTTGGACTTTGCTCCAACGGTCGCTTTCGAATTGTGTCCCTAGAGCCCAATTGACTTGGCCTATTTCAGACGACCCAATACCTATCGGTCAACCGATTCCTTATTGGCTTTACGAGCCCAACGGCTATTTACACATGGCACTTCACCGTTATCGATAAACCAATTTCCTACTCAATGTCAGCAGAAAACCCATGCTACATTTGGTCTACCGAAGTGTACACAGTCAACCGAACTTGAGTAGATCGAAGCCCAACCAATTCTACAGTCCACCTTAGAAGCTATTGGAGGTTGGTGAATGGTGATCCGATACATAATCGGTCAACCGAGTTCTTAATTCATACCAATTCTTCAGACTACCATTTGGATTACATTCGACCGAAGACGACACAATTTCTGCCAGAGCTTAAGTTACATATGGCATTCCTATTGGTCCATTTCCCCACCAACTCCCAAACAACTAGTTGATCTTGAAGGCTTATAAATAGGACCTCATTTGTTGGTTTTGTAGATCTTGAACACTTCCTATCTTTCCAATACTCAAAGCCAAATACTCTCCATCTTCAAGCTCTCAATCCACAACACTCAAGCCTAAACTTCACCACTTGCATATCCAATTCCATATCAATATCCAAGTGTTCTCAAGTGTAGAGTGTTAGTTAGATTGTGATTCCAATTCCTTATTCAAGAATCATCCAGTTGTAAAGCTTCAAGGAAGCTCCCTCTCGGGTTGTGAGAGGAGACACGAGTAAGGCGAGGTTGTTCGCGAGGCTCGGTGTTGTAAACGGCGTTGATCTCGGCCCGGAACAGAGATCGGTTAGTAGAACCATAAGCGAGGCTCGGGGGATCGAGTGAGGACTGCGAGGAGGACTAGGACCCGGGTGTGGGTGTTGAACCTCTCTAAACTCCGGTGTTGACGAATTTGTGGTTTGCAATTGTCTCTTCCTTAATCTATCGATTAGAGGGTCATAGATCCTAACATGATGCACGAAACCCAACCCTGGGAGAATCAAACACCAACCAATGTAATGCTCCAAAGAAGAAGAAAATTGTCAAATAAGAAGCATAATGGACTTTACATAATGTATCACTTGAAGAAGTTAAGGTTTCCCATGTCTTTCACTTAAGTTCTTAATTAGGCCCTTAAACTCTTGTTGTGAAACTTTAAGTGTAGGGGTTTTGGTTTCCATGTAGATAAGAAATATATAAGTGGTGCTCTCTCTTCTTGCACGGCTCCTATCACTTGGGAAATTTGGCCCGAGGGGACTTAGTGCCTTGTGATTTCAAGTCATCTGACTTGGATTGCACCGACCGAACTCCCATTACACGGGTGGTAGGGATCGCCCTATGTCGAGATTTGGGGATGGTGTACGTGATATTGTAAGTCCTCACAAGAAATGATGCACGAAACCCGGCCCTGGGATAATAAAACACCAACTCGTATAATTCAGAAGACTCCAAGAAAAAAAAGAAAAAAAAGAAAGACAAATAAGAACCTTAATGGACTTTACACTTTGTATCACTTGAGGATGTTAAGGTTGCCCATGTTTGTTACTTAAGTCATTATTTGACTTTCACGAATGATTCACTGGGTTAGGTGTGTGGATTGATTACATATATAGAGTCAGCCTGTAGCATTACCGCGTCCAAAGATCGACAAAAATAAGCCCATCGAGTCGTGTTGCTCGGTTGAATAATGCATCTATGTTCGGATTTTGTGGGTGTATCCACTGAAAACCCTCAGGAGACAACACTCATCCTCCTTGGTGACAATGAGGTTTAACGGCTTGTTGCACGTGCTAAGTGCAACCGTGATTCCGACGAACGTGAGTTACAATTTCCCTGTGTTTACGTATGTGTTTTCCTTTCTTTCATTTTTCTCTTTCTTTGTTTTTCTCGGGAGTAGCAAAAGTTAGGTGATTGACATCATTTCATGCTCATATTCGTATCTTCTATTCATTATCTTACATCTAAGCAATGCTATGTGACGAGTTTTATGTTTGAATTTCAGAAATAAAGAGGTTTGAAGAGAAGAACCATGAAAGGACCCATAAGCAAGAAAACGGACTTAATCGTGAGACCTGGGTACTAAGATGCAAGGGAGAAGGACCTGATGGTAAGACCAAAGGACCTAAGAGCAAAACAGGAAACTCCACACCATCATGGGGAGTATTTTGGCAAGTCGATTCGGGTCGGAGCTCCAACAGACCACGTAGATGCATCCAAGACCCAGAAATACTTCAAGCAAAGCTCATAAAGAAAACCAGACGGAACTAAAGCTTATAGACCGCCAATTGGCGGTCTGGAACCGCCAATTGGCGGTCCATATAGCCCAGGATCCGTTTAGTTTTCTGTAGCACGTGTATTAGTGTATGCTTAGGCTATTTCTGGTATTGGTTTAGTCCCACATCGGGGGATTGTCCCCGATTATCTTTTTCCGTGCTTATAAATAGAACTTTTCACCTTCCATTGTAATTACCCATTGCTTGGTGGCATTCTCTCTACTAAGGAGTGAGCCTTGAAGCAAAAACTCAAGGTGGAGAAGAATGCTACCTTCTATGTGAGTCATTTGTTAATAAAATAATTCTTCTAGTTTCTTTTAATCTTGTCTTTTAATTTGTGCATGTTTGTTTAGTATTTCCTTTCCTTTTAAGCTTCTTTAATACTTCTTGCTTTCTTAGTTAACTTTCATTTCAGTATTATGCTTACTTTTGTTAATATAGTTAGTGGAATGAGTAGTGAGTAGTTCCATCCCCATTTGGGGGTGGAGAAATATGTGATATAATCATGTAGTGTATTAAGTGTGTGTTATCTTTATCCCTTGAGCTTTATATGATTTCCATAACCATCTAATGGGTTTTCACTCTTATCTTTGATATGCTAATGCTCTTGAATGAAGCTTAGCTTATGCTTTGATTAGTGGACCTATTTTATGGGGGAATGATAAGGTTAGGATATGGATCAAGTTAATATTGGAAACACAATTTGTAGTGTATGATCTCTTGTTGCCTTTACCTTAGCTAATGTCTTGTATGATTTAATGATGTAGTCTTATCTTAATTCATGTGGAGGCATAGTAGGGTCTAGTCTTTATACTTGAGTTCATTTAGCTTCATTCCAATTATTGTCTTGTATGTTTTAATGATGTAGTCTTATCTTAATTCATGTGAAGGCAAAGTTGGATGTAGTTTTATGATTTCGTGCACTATATGTTGTGAGGTGCTTAATTAAACACACACACAAACACATCTTCATATTCACATTATTTGTCTACCCCCTACAGGGCTTAGTTTTATTGCTTATCTTCATTTCCTTTTTGCATCTTAGTGTAGTTTAGTGTAACCAACCTTTCTCTCCTTCTTTTTACCTCTCACCTTCTAACAAACCAATCGTTGACACACCTCCCAGTGGACGACCCGTATTTGCCACCGCTTCAACGCGGCCATGCACTTGCGGTTAATATAAAACGATCAATCATTAGGTGTGGGGGTATTTGATTGACATCATTTTATGCTTTCATTTGTGTCTTATATCCATTATCTTGAACCTAAACAATGTTACGTAACGAGTTTTATGTTTGAGTTTCAGGATAAACAGGTTTGAGGAGAGGAAGCATAAAAGGACCTAAAAGCAGGAAAAAAGACTGAGTTGTGAGACTTGGGGACTGAGATGCAAGGGAGAAGGACCAATGAGCAAATGAAGAAACTCCACACCTTCATAAGGAGTAGTTTAGAAATTCATTTTTGGCCTAAACTCCAAAAACTGACTTGGGTGCATCACACATGAAGAAATCACTCCAGCAAAGCCCACCCAAAATCCAGACCGGATTCGGACTCTGTAGACCGCCAATTGGTGGTCTGGGACAGCTGATTGGTGGTCGGGTTGGTTCCAGATCCGACACGCTTCGGGCAGAACAAGTATTAGGGTGGTTTATATCTATTTTGGGTGTTGTATTCGTCCCACATCGGGGGATTGTCCCTCATTACCTTTTTAATGATTATGAATAGAACTCCTCATCTTCTCTTGTAATCTATTACATACATGGTGGCTATTCTCTCTACATGAAGTGTAGCCTTGGAGAAAATACCCAAGTGGGGAGATACTACTGGTATTGTAAGTCTGAAATTAATAAAAGTTTATTTGTTATATTGCTTCTTTTATGTTGATTGCATGCTTAATTTCATTTCATTTCAATAATCTTAGTAGACTTGGTTAATATGTTTTCCTTTCTTAGGACAATAATTAGTTTAATGAATAGTGAGTAGTTCCATCCCCTTTGGGGGGGGTGGAGTTGATATTTTATACATGCAATAAAGAATGGAAATGAATGCTTTGTATGAAATGTGTTGATAAACATAAGTATATGCTTGCTTGTTTAGGATAGAACTTGTAACTTGATGGGTATTTGCCATAACTCTTACACATCTCCCATGCTTGTTTAGGTTTTTAAATAACCAACTTGTGTATCTTAATAGTCAATTAGGTTAGTATGAGATTGATAGGTTTTGCCATAATAATGAGACACTTCCTATACATGAAAATACAACCTGCATTTGTGCTTAATGCTTGCATTATTCACCATCTTCTTGCATGTGTACACTCACTCCACCCGTCAGGGGTCCCTCTTCCTGATTTGCACTTCCACTTTAGGCTCTTTTGATTTAGTTTGCACCGTTAGTTGTTGTTTTCCCTCATATTTCTTCTTACTAGTTAGTGTAACGTAGATTAGCATATCCACAACTCTTCTCCCCTTTTTTGCCCTCGGATTTTGGTCAAACCAGAGGTTGCTCACCTCCCTGCGGACGACTCGTACTTGCCCCATCTTCACCGACAGTTGTGCACTTGCAGTTTAAATTTAAAACGAACAAACAATGTTTGTGCCCGTGCATCACATTTGGTCGGATTGCTGAAATTGTTGCTGAAAAAGGAACAACTTCTGAGTTTATTTTTATCTCCATGGATGCGTGATTGTATTTGTTTTTCTTTAATTTTGTGTTTATCTACCGTGTATATACTTTTGTGAAAGTATACACAAGAAATATACTAATGTAGGGTTACATTTGGGGTGTCATGTTGTGTAATTCCAGCAAGTGAACGCAAAGAAGTGATACAATATTGTTTTTATCGAACATGTAAAATGTTCCTAAAAAAAGCTCATCTGGACTACACACAAGCATATCACACCAATGGCACGAAATTTGACATGTTATTATGTAAGCCAAACATATATGAAAACAACTCTTAAACAACATCAGAGCCACCTAATTAGTTTTCGTATCGCGTTAGTATCAGGCTTCTAACAATAAGGACACATATATAACCCAGCATAATAGGAATATAAGTAGAGGTGTATTTATTGATAAGAAAAGTTTGTTTTGTACTACTATTTCTTTGCATTATGAGTTCTTAAATGGAGACGCAGCATTTGTTAAAGAAATTAGAGGTACAAATTTTAATATCAAACCACCTATTATTTGAAAACAAAAAAGAAATAAATATGTAATGTTGAATTAATTAGATTTACGTGTCAATCTTATACATATAATCAAAATCACAAGAAAATGCCAAACTCTTACAATATGATGACTATTGATGATGACAAAATCTTACCTAAACAATGGGAGTCTCCAATTTGGATATTGATTCCATAGAATGATTTTGTCAGTACTCAAATTTTAATTTACAATTTCGCAAAAGTATGTTTTGTCAAACATCGATTTTGATAAATTACGTTTGGCTGGAGTGAAATTCAACCCTTGAATTTTTAAGGCTAGTATAATTACATCTTTTTTATGGATAGAGTTGGAGTCGTTATCAAACTCTGACTTTATTTAGAAATTATTAGAAAATATTTGCTAAATTACATATTATTTATATATTGTCTATAGATATGTTGGTAGTATGATAGTAACTCATTGACCCTTAAGCAACTTGACCTTTAATAACCTATAACAAAAGATTAGACCCAAAGAACCCTTCCTGTGATCCTACCCTTCAAGCGTTCATGTAGAGCATGCAAAGTACTGTCAAGGCTTTGGAAATGCAAGTTAGCCAGTTTGGCTACTCAGCTCCATGAACACGAGAAGGGCCAATTACCGAGTCAACCTGAGGTGAATCCTCAGAGTACCAATTCTCAAGGAAGGTCACCTGTACCTCATGCTACCTCTGAACCGACCCATCATATTAATGTGATTCATACTTTGAGGTCTGGTAAGGAGGTGGACAACCACATTGGGGTGCCTTCCTTTTCATCACCATCTCTCAATGTCACCAGACCTGCGGTGATACCTAAATCTCTAAGGGAGCCAGATCCTGAGGTTCCCTCCACAAATACTTCCAGGAAGGAGCCTGATCCTGAGGTTCCTTCTACATTTCCTTCGACAATGGGGCTTCCTGCAGACACATGTGACTGCATCGTTGGAGAGTTTGACTAAGCTCTACATTTTGGAGATAGTCAGGCTTCACTCAGTGCCAGTGTCCAACATTTCATATCGAGATCCCCATTGCACTTCGACGTTTTGGGAGAGCTTGCATAAGGCATTGGGGTGAAGCTGAAGTTTAGCACGTCGTTTCACCCTCAGACGGATGGGCAATTAGAGAGGACCATTCAGACCTTGGAATATATGCTTACAGCCTGCGCATTGGATCTTTCTAGGAGTTGGGATGAGCACTTGCCGTTGGTGGAGTTTGCTTACAAAAAAGCTATCACGCGAGAATTGACATGGCACTGTATGCACGACGTTGTTTTCCCCCCTTGTGTTGAAATGAAGTGCGAGAGGTAGTTGTTGGGGACAGAGATCGTGTTGTTGTATAAAGACATAGTGTATCTGATTCGACGTAGATTGGTGGCAGCTCGGGATAGGTAGAAGAGTTATGTTGACTGGAATGTCGCGAGCTGCAGTTCAAGGTTGGAGACCATGTCTTCCTGATGGTTTTCCCTGCGAAGGGTGTGGTGAGGTTCAGGCGAAAACGGAAGCTGAGTCCGAGGTATGTTTGACCGTTCAAGATTGTGGAGCACATTGGTGTAGTGGCGTATGAGGTGGCTTTACCTCCACAATACGCTGGATTGCACAATGTATTCCACATCACCATGTTGAAGAAGTATGTGGAAGACCCGTCACATGTGATTTCACACGAGCTGTCGGAGATTCAGCGTGACATGACCTTGCAGGAGTGACCATTGAAGATCTTGGAGCCCATTGAGCGGCAGCTGGGGCATCAGACCATCCCAATTGCGAAGATCCTTTGGCAGCACCATGGTGTGAGTTATGCCACTTGGGAGTGTGAGGATGATGTATGAAGTTTGTATCCTGAACTCTTCGTTGAGGGTTAGCGATAGAAAATTTTGAGGACAAAATTTATTTAAGGGGGGTGGGATGTAAGATCTGCTTCCCTGGTACTATAATAAAGTTGATTTTCATATTCGTACTTATGTCATGGTTTGTTATGTTGTTTGCCTGTGATTGTGTGATTGTTCTTGTTTCGGGAAACTTTCCCATTTCGGAACAATTCCTACCGGGGAAAACCCCTCTTCGGTGAAAGTTTCCTTTTCAATGAAAAGTTTACTTCTCGGGAGAAGTTTCTTTTCGGGGAAAAGTTTCCTTTCTGGTCGAGCATGTGTGGCGCGTCGGGCGCATATGCAACTAGGCTCGGTCGCTTTTTCTTTGGACTCAACTTCTTCTTGCAACATGGGCTGGTGTGAAAGGATGGATGTGTCAGAATATGAGTTAAACATAACAGCAATGAAGGATTCAAATCAACATGTAATAGGAAGGAAGATGAAGGGAGCAATTAGGAGGATCTTGCAAGATCACGTTGGGTGCATGATTGATATCATTTAATGCTTATATTTGTTTCTGATATCCATTATCTTTCACCTAAACAATGCTACGTGACAAGTTTTATCTTTGAATTTCAAAAATAAATAGGTTTGAAGAGATGAAGCATAAAAGGACCCAAAAGCAAGGAAAAATGACTGAATTGTAAGACCTGGGGACTAAGATGCAAGGGAGAAAGAACTGAACGTTAGACCAAAGGACGAAAGAGCAAAACAGAAAACTCCACACCATCTTGGGGAGTATTTTGGCAGTCAGATTCGGGTCGTAGCTCCAATAAACAAAGTAGATGCATCAAAGACCGACAAATAAATCCAGAAAAGCCCGGAAGAAATTCCAGCCCTATCCAGACTTTATGGACCGCCAATTGGCGGTCTGGGACTGCTAATTGGCAGTCTGGATCTCTCTGGATCCGCTGAATCTTCGCGGGCACATGTATTAGAGGGTGTTTATTCTATATATGGTATTTGTTTAGTCCCACATCGGGAGATTGTCCCGGATTGCCTTTTTCTTTGGCACTAAATAGAACTCTTCACCTTCTATTGTAAACACTTCACATTTTGAGTGACTATTCTTCCTACTGAAGTGAGGCCTTGAAGCACACACTAAAGTAGGAGGATGCTACTTGAATTGTGAGTCATTTTAATAAAAGTTTCTATATTATGTTGTTTGTTTTATGTTTGTTGTTTTACTTTGTTTAATTTCATTTCATTAGTTTTAGTAGCTTAGTTAATATGTTTTCCTTGCTTAGTTTAACAATTAGTCTAATGTGTAGTGAGTAATCCATCCCCTTTGGGGGGTGGAATAGATGTTCATACATGCAAATGAGAATGGAATGAATGCTTTATTTACAATGTGTTGATAAAACATGGATGTATGCTTGCTTGTTTAGGATAGAACTTTTAACTTTGATAGTTTTGCCAAAATGATTAGACACCTCTGATCTTGTTTAGGTTCTGAAATAAACAACTTGTATATGTAAATGTTAATCAACTAGGTTGGTGAATAAATTGATAGGTTTTTCCATAACATTTAGACTTCCTATGCGTGATAACACTACCATTATTTGTGCTTAAAGAATGTGTTCAACACCCACCTCTTTGCATGTGTGCACTCACTCCACCCCTTAGGGGTTTTCCATTCCTAAATTCCAGCACTTATTTAGTTCTTAGTTTAGCTTGGTAGTTCATCCTTTGTTGCTTTCTTTCGCATTTCGTAGTGTGGTGTAGCATAGAGTAGGATAAACAAACTCTCTTCCCTATTTTTGCAACTTGATTTCGTGCAACCGAGAGGCTGCTCACCTCCCTGAGGACGACCCGTATTTGCCACCGCTTCAACGCGGTCGTGCACTTGCGGTTTAATATAAAACGTTCAACAAGTTTTTTGCGTAGTTGCCGGGGAGGTGCCAGTCCAGACTCTTGTTTGGACGATTCAAGTGGATTTAATTTGTGTTTTGTAGTTTTTCTTTGTTTCAGGAGACTTGGAGTTGCAAGGGGAGGCAGCTGGAGAAGTTGGGGGCCAACCTGGGCACTTTTGACCGCCAATCAGAGGTCTGGTGAGTGTTGTTTGCCTTCTGCTTTCTTTGTGTTGTTTCCATAATTCATTTATGAATGTGGGAAATGATTTGGCATGTTTTGACTTATAGTTTGCTCCCAGATCAATAATGAATCTCCCTTTAAGCAACTTGGACCCTAAAACCCAAAGCATAAGATTAGGCATTATCTCTGGTTTAGGTCATGCATCATGTATGCGACATAGGAACGTAGATTGTCTTTTATTTTAGCTTTATTTTCAGTTGCTGAATGCGGGCGTGAGGTACGTACCTTCTACTTTCATTCATGCATTTCGTATGAACATGCATTAGTTAGTAGGAAGTGCATTGCAACAAGTGTGAGTTGAGCGTTTGTTTGGAGAGTTGATTGCTAGATTTAGGTCTCCAAAACGCTACTAAGGAGGGGTTGTCCCATATAAGATAAGGTGGGAGATTTAATCACCCTTTCCTTCGCCCCAAAAACTACACTAATCAAGAGCCTAATTTTAAAATCAAGTAGACATTGGCCCTAAGGATTTTGGGCGCAATAGGAGAGTGATCTGGTCCCGACCGTCATGACCTGATCGGCGTTGCCCACTTTGTCGATAGTAGTAGACACGAGATCTTCGGATCTTGGCTCACTTCTTGTGCTTTGTGGTCCTCGTCGTAGGGAGGTGAGGCGGGTTGAGGCCGTGTGACCACGCAGTTAGGCGTCGTCTAGCTGTAAGGACCTATAGCGACCTTTGGATTGCTTGAGCCTTGTTTGCTTGTGTGCTTCTACCTGTACCCATCTGCCATAGCATAAGGACTTTTTCCCTTCTCTCCTGAGTCATTCTTTCTCTCCTGAGTTCCCCCGTCTTCTCCTATACGCACATTCTTTGTTAAAAAAAAAAAAACAAAAAAAAGTTTTGGTTTGTGTGTGCACCTTTGTGCATGCTTTCGTGGGCACAAGACGAGAATGGTCGTTTGACGAGGTGCGTTGTAAACCCTGCTTTGGTAGTCGATTTCTCGACGCCTTCCTCCTCTCGTGTCGCACACAGTCCGGGTGCAATGGCTGTTAATTTCCGCGAGGAGGAGCAGTTGCTGGACCTACCTGTTCCACCTGTTCTTCATGTTGTCGCTCCCATACCTCTACGTGATCGATGCTACCCGAGCCGTACTGCTCTACCCTCATGCATCGTATTGCCAGAGACAAATGGAAACCATTTGAGGTTAACCCTCATTTTATTTCCATGCTCCCTCACTTCACTGGGAAAGGTGACCCCTATATCTTTCTCAGGGAATTTGAGGAGGTTTGTGCTATGTTCAAGCTGCAACAACTTAGCACAGACTCCATCCATCTTAGGCTTGTCCCCTTTGCGTTGAAGGATGATGCCAAGAAGTGGTTTTACAGTAACCAGGCGAATGCCTTTAGGACTTGGGATGAGTTTCAATCTGCATTCCTCAAGAAGTACTTGCCAAATCATCAGACTCAAAAATTGAGGAACGAAATCAATTCGTTCTATCAACTTGAGACCGAGACATTTCATACATATCTAGATAGGTTCAAGGAGCTACTATCCTCATGCCCTCACCATGGCATTGAGTTGTTGAGTCTTTGTCAGATTGTTTACGAGGGTCTTCACATCCCGTCCCGAACACTCTTTGAGTCCATGTGTCAAGGAGAGTTCTTAGGAAAGGATGAAAGCGAGGCATGGGCTTTCCTAGAAGACCTTGCTGAGAAAACCATGCAATGGGAGAGTGTAAGGGAACCACCTGCATCATCCAGCATAGGAGCGAGGATCGCGAATGCAAACTCGACTAGATCGGGTGCCGTATTTGCTCTCGATACCAGTACGGCCACCGAGGCACGCATGGCGGCCTTAATGCGCCGTATGAATTCGATTGAGCTCCAAAACCAATAAGGTGCACCTCACATGTCCACATCTGGTCCAGTTCCCTGTCATTCATGTGGTAGGATAGGTCATGTAGAAAGAGAGTGTGTGTCCATCCCTCCTAAGAAGTTACATGTCAATGTCCTCTATGACAGAGCTAGGAATGACCCATACTCATCATATTATAATCCTGGATGGAGGAACAAATATAATGCCCTGGGTGGTCCTTCAAATTCCTCTCGACCACCTAACCAATCATACCAACCTCCCATGCATGCACAATCTTATCAGCCACCCCAAGCTCAAACCAAAAATCAATCCGGTTTCCCAAATTCCAATAATATGGAAACCCGATTCAATTCGCTTCAGGCCTTGACTCGTGGACTTGAAAAATCAATGAAATTTTTTATGTCAACCACAAGTCAAGTTCTCACTTCAAATCAGCAGACCATGAAATCTCTAGAGCTTCAGATGGGCCAATTGGCTCAGTCTGTACATGAAAGAGAAAGAGGGTCTTTGCCTAGCCAGCCTGAGGCTAACCCCGCATGTACCAGCAAGAACACATGCAAAATGAGAATGTAGTACCTCGAGGGAGGCAAGTGAACCATGTGGAGGAACCTGTTCATCATGTCAATGCCATTGTAACCTTAAGGAATGGAAAACCGGTTGACAATCACATTTCCTTGCCACCACCACCGTCTATGCAGCCGCTCAATGGGAATGGTGGTGAAGAAGAGGCTGAGGGTTCGGGAAAGTTTCCCATTTCGGGAACAATTCCTCCTTTGTTAAGTTGTTTGCTTGTGATTGTGTGTTTGTTCTTCTTTCGGGAAAGTTTCCATTTTTGGGAACAATTCCTACCGGGGGAAATCCCTCTTCGGTGAAAGTTTCCTTTTCAATGAAAAGTTTACTTCTCGGGAGAAGTTTCTTTTCGGGGAAAAGTTTCCTTTCTGGTCGAGCATGTGTGGCGCGTCAGGCACATGTGCAACTAGGCTCGGTCGCTTTTGTTATGGATTCAACGTCTTCTTGCAACATGGGCTGGTGTGAAAGGATGGATGAGTCAGCAAATGAGTTAAAACCATATCAACAATCAAGGATTCAAATCAACATGTAATAGGAAGGAAGATGATGGGAGCAATGGGGAGGATCTTGCAACATCACGATGGCTGCTCTTTTGGAAGGTGTGTCCATACTTGCCTTGGACCCCAACCCTAGCCGTCACTTGCTAATTCTTTCCCACACCCACGCACAAGCCCTCTCCCTTCCCATCTCCCTCAACTAGGCAGCTTTCAGACCAACCTCTGGCGACATCAACATCTTCGGCAAGCTAGCAAGAAGGCAAGCTAGGAGGTGTGCAAGGGAGACAGTTCAATAGCTTTCTCCAGTGACTTATAGAGCACTTCCTGCTTCATCGTAGGTATGTGTTTGTGCCAAAGGTGGGATGAGGAGTCGGGAGTGTTGGCCAGACTGCTGGCTAGCACTAGCTTGCCTAGTGGTACGGCAAGTGGCTGCACCACCCGACTCGGCCCTAGCCATGCACGCAGTTGTTCCTTACGTGCTTTGGCTGGCCGACCTTGACTTGTAGTTGGAGGCTCCAGATCTCGGTGAGGTTCGGCATTCTCTGGTGAAGTCATGGCTGAGAACCAACAGGCTAAGGTAGGATGGGGTTGGGATACTGCTAGCATTGTCAAGCAAGTTCTCTTCCGAGTACGTCTCTATCTGGTGTTGGGCTTGGTTGGACTGGTGGTTGAACTCTGGGTTGGTGCTCATCTTCAGGAAAGAGGGGATCAGAGGTGGGGCACAGGAGTGAACCCAATATGCGACTCCGGTTGTTCCACTGATTAGTATCAAATCATGCATATATCGTGGTCATATATCCTCCATTTTAAGCTTAAGCAATAATGTATTGAGTTTTATGGTTAGGTTTCAAGAATAAACAAGTTTAAGAAGAAGAAGACACAAAAAGGACTAAAATGCGAGAAAAAGTACGAATATGTGAGACTTATGGACCTATCTGCAAGAGGGAAGGACCCGAGTGTAAGCCAGATGGACCAAATAGCAAACTAAGAAACTCGACACCATCATGAGGAGTATTTTGGAAATTATATTCAGGCCCAGACTCAAACAACCGATCAGGGTGCACTCCACATGAAGAATTGAAGCACTTAAGAAGGCATGTGAAATAGGACCGAATCAGACCAACTCCAATCGCTAATTTGCGGTCCAGTGTGGTCAGTTTCCGATCCGACCTCTCATGGATATGTATTATGTTGATTATGTCCATTTTAGGAATGTTTCAGTAGTCCAACACCGGAGGATTATCCCTGGTTGCCTTTTTCATTTATATAAATAGGACTCCTCTTCTTCCATTGTAACGAACCCATTGCTTCGTAGCCATTCTCTCAACTTGGAGTAAGCCTTTGGAGCAAAACTCAAGTGGAGGGAATGCTACTTGTAATGTGAGTCATTAATAAAACATTTATTTCTAGTTTTGTTTTAATGTTGCCTATTTTGAATGCTTGCATGTTTAGCTTAGTTTTGTTTTCCTAATCTAAGTACAATTAGTTAGAATGTCTTCCTTTCTTAGTATAATTGTTAACTTAATATGTAGTGAGTAGTTCCATCCCTCTTTGGGGGGGAGATGATGTTTATACATGTAATAAAGAATGTGAATGAATTCTGTCTTATCAAATATGTCATGAATGTGAATGTATGCTTGTTTGTTTAAATGAGAATACTTAAGTTGATGGGTTTTGCCACAAATTTTACACACTTCCCATGCTTGTTTTGGTTCTTAATAACCAACTTGTTTATGCTCATGTTAATCAACTAGGTTAGTGATTGGAATGATAGGTTTTGCCACAACCACTAGACACTTCATATGCATGAAAAGACAATCTATGCTTGTGCCATATTGAATGCATTCTCCACCACCTTATTACATGTGTACGCACACTCCACCCCTTAAGGGTTTTCCTTCCTGAATTTCATCTCGCATTGTTAGTTTCTTATTTTAGTTTTAGGTAATCTTGAGTTGTTATCTTTCTCATTTGCTAGTTGATATTTTAGTGTAACCAAACTTCCATTCCCCTTATTTCCCATTTGATTTCTGAAGAACCAGAGTTGTCACACCTCGTTGTGGATTCGACCCATACTTGGCACCGCTTCGTCGTGGCCGTGCACTTGCAGTTTAAGATTAATCGAAACAAGTTTTTGGCACCGTTGTCAGGAACATGCTTTGTCCATATTCTAGTTTGGAGGATTCGAGTGGATTTGATATTTTTTAGATTTGTGTTTTTTAGGGCCACTAGTAAAACAAAGGAAGTGATCGGAGAAAAGTTGGAGTATTTGGAGCTTTCTAGACCGCCAATCAGCGGTCTAAACCTGCCAATTGGTGGCCTGGTAAGGTCTGGTTGCCTTCATTTTTCTCCATTCTATCTGGATTTATATTGTTAGTGTCTGGGAGCCTAATTTTGCATGTTTTGACTTGTAACTTGCCCCCAGATCTAGTTAAGAAACCAAAATCCACCTTCAATCAACTTGGTCTGTAAAACTCAAAGCAAAATATTAGGCATTCTACTTGGTTAGGTCATGCATAATATAGTATAGACTTAAGCATATAGCTTGATTTTCTTTGCCTTTATTTTCAGTAGTTGATCGCTGGAGTTAGGTATGAATTTTATCACTCATTCATGCATTAACGCACAATTTAGTGATTAGAATTGCATTTGTAATTAGAGTGAGGTGAGTGTTTGTATGGTGAGTTGCTTGCTTGCCTAAGGATTCAAAGCACTTTAAAGGGGCACTACCGATACTTAGGGATACAAATGGATATTTTCGAATTTGGTATAACCTGTATCCGAATTCAAATTTCAAATAAGCATACCAAATCCGAATTCAAATTCAAATTTAGCTTACCAATTTCATATCCGAATTTGAGAACTTTTCGGTTTCGAATTCGGATAATTTTCAATTTCCTATAACATATTTTTATATATCTTTTGTTGTATAATCTAAAATATTTTGGAAAGTTGGTTTAAGTGAATTATATTATAATTTACTTTTGCATTTCTATTATGTTTATATTTACATAGGAAATGAAGTTGTTTTTTATTAACTCATAATACAAATATTAATAACCACATATATTGGATGCCAAAATTGGTATTTCAGGATATTCGGATATGGTTTGACCTATATCCAAATTTGTATCCGAATTTGAAAAGGGTAAAAAAATATACCAATTTCAATTCAAAATTGTATTCGGTAAAAATATCTTTACCAAATTACCAACCACATTATAATTTTAGCATCACATAGTCAGATAATCGGTTAACATTTGCATCCTTACCGATAGTCTCGAAGATAAGGTGGGGGATTTCATCACCCTTTCCTTGGCCCCACAAACCACACTAAAAATAGCCATAATTCTAAAATCAAGTATATGTTGGCCCTTAAGGACCTCGAGCGCATTAGGATAGTGATCCGGTCGAGACCGTCAAGGCATGATCGACATCGCCAAGTTTGTCGATAGTAGGAGAGACGAGCTCTTCAGATCTTGGCTCACTTGCTAGGATTTGTGGTCTTCGTTGTAGGAAGGTGAGGCGTATCGAGGCCGCGTGACCTCGTGGTTAGGCACCTATAGCTGACTATAGGTTGTTTCAGCCGTGTTTAATTGATTGCTTCATACCTCACCCAACCCTCATAGTAACGATGTCTCCCTTCTCATCTGAGTCTTCTATCCTCATCAGTGTCTCCTGTGTATTATCCCCTCCTCTATTCCAATGTCGGTATGTTTCAGTTGAGTCAAGAGCTTTATGCGAGCTTGTGCTCATAGAGCTTAGATTTGTTGCCTTGAGTGATGGACGGTTACATAGGAGATGGTTATTTAGCTTGTGGGGATTAGATCTACTCATCATGGGCTGCCAAACCTATGTATTATGGGGTACCTCAAACAACCACTCAAGTGGGTGTGCATAATTTTAATCTTTGGATTGATAATCGCTTAGGGTGGAACGACATTAAAAGGGCATCGATCGCTAGACCATCATCTAGTCATGTCAGATCATATGTTGAAGACAAAACTATAAGGATGACTACATGAGGAGAGTATGCTGGATCCAACTCCTATCCTTTCAATGCACCCCATTACAGTCACCTGTATCAAGATGCTCACCAAGCCCCACCCATGTCGATTTGGGCTACCTCTCCACCAACGAACAACCAACTCACTCACTCTGATAGTCACAATGAGAACATCCAAATCGAGAGACAACTGGACACTATAGAACATACCCTCCATACATTTATGCAAACTATTAGTAGAATGTTTGTGTCTAAAACGAAGTCATTGCAAATCCTAGGAATGCAAATGAGTCAATTGGCACAACAAGTGAGTGAACATGAGGAGGGTAATTTTTCTGTCTACCTGGAAGTTTTACTTGTGCGACCGAACCCCCACCATATGCGCAAAGTCAATGCATGATTAAAGTAGTTGACAATAATTTTGAGTTGTCCCAAAGTCAAGCTTGTAGTCAATCTGAAGGACATGGAGTTTAAATTCACAAACACTTGGTGGGGGAGTCAATTTTCTTTGATAGGGACCAGAACACAGTTCCATATGAGTCGGCACATGATTGTGTCTTCCCAAGTCCCATGGACCTTGAGCCACATGAGTTTCTTGTTGTACCTGATGAGAACCCACCTTTGGTTGAGCACTTACTCCCAAATACCCTCACATCAATAGGACCTGGAAAGACTACTGAGTTTGAAACTTCTTGTTTTGAAAAGACTCAAGAGGCAGATCATGAGTAGGTTTTACATGAGAATATAGAGGGTGTTGGGTGGTCTCCAAAGCTTATTATAGGTGAAATATCCAGTTGTTGTAGGCTAAGTGTGTCGGTTGGAAAACAAGTGATTAATCATCTTATCCCAACACAACAACCGATTGGTTGGAGAGTCTGGACTCATGCCCAAGTTTTTTATGCTGCAATGGGGAAACAACATTTCCTTATTCCATTTTCCAACAGATCCGTGAAGAGCTTCAAGCTCTCCGAATTTGATCCTTTCGGTTGTATGTCTTTGAATCTGGTTTGCGAAGCTATCCACATACCTTTTTATAAATGTATAAAGGGGCCACTCATGCCTATTTTGGCCCCGCGTGGTGTTTCTTTCCCATTTCAAGTCCATTGACGTTGTAAATAGATTACATTATGTACATAGTTTTTCCTATAAAAAAAAGGCTTCGCAAGTGAGCATTGGTTGTTGGAGGCCTCAACCCTTGAGTAAGTGGGCCCATCTATTTATTGTGATTGCCTCCATTCTTCTACAGCTCACAGGTTTTGAAGGGAATTCGGGTTTAGGTCCATCAACATAACCATGAACTGCCATTTATGCTTCACGTTGGTGAGATCCTTTCTTGTTCATGCATAAATCCATGTAGTATCATACTCACATTCATTGGGGACAATACGTGTAGTGTGGGGGGTGCTTTACGTGTGTACATAGTTTTGTTTGTCTTTCGCTTTTGTTTTTTATTTTGCTTACTTTGTTAGGGTCATGTTAGTGTGCTGCATTTAATATTGATGTATCTACTATGCTCTAATCGTTGGGTGAGTTATTTTCTTTTGTCTTCCGTTGTGCTTTCATTTTCCATTTCTTTCAAAAACTTGATACGTTTGCGAAATAAAAATATTTTGTGTGGTTTGTGTATGTGTTTAGTGTATGGAAAACTATTTTGATGCATTAAAAAGAGAAGCTCCCAAAATTGTCTTGAACGTGATTCATTAGGATATCTAGTATACAGGCTCTAGGTCTTATCAAATCATAAGGATGCACCCCGATCTTCCTTGAGGGAGCGTATAATCATAGGGTTTCAGTACTCAAACAAATAAAGAAGTCAACCCTGAACCTAGCGAGTCAAATAATTCGTGTTTGTTAGTATAAGGAAGTTTGTCGTAGTCAAGGGCCCTTAAACTCTTTTTATGAAACTGTAAGTGTAGGGGTTTTGGTTCCCATGTAGATAAATAAATAAGTCGTGTTCTCTTTTCTCGCATGGCTCCCATCACTCTGGAAATCAGGTCCGAGGGGACTTAGTGTCTGGTTCTTTCGAGTCATCTGACTTGGGATGCACCGATCGAACTCCCATTACACGGGTGGTAGGGATCGCCCTATGTGGAGATTTGGGGGAAGGTCTACGTGATAGTGTCAGTCCTCATAGGCAATGATGAACGAAACCCGACCCTCGGAGAATCAAAGACCAACCAATGTAATGCTCCAAATAAAAGAAAAAAAATAAAAAAAATTGGTAATGCAAATAAGAACCTTAATGGACTTTACACTTTGTATCACTTGAGGATGTTAGGTTGTCCATGTCTTTCACTTAAGTCCTTAATTAACTTGCATGAATGGTTCATTAGGCTAGGTGTGTGGACTGGATACATATATAGAGTCGGCCTGTTGGATTACCGTGTCTAATGAAAGACGAAAATGAGTCTATCGAGTCGAGTTTCTAGGTTAAATAATGCGTCTTTGTTCGGATGTTGTGGGTGTATCCACTAAAAACCCCAGGAGACAACATTCCTCGTCCTTGGAGACAAGGAGGTTTAACGGCTTGTTGCACGTGCTAAGTGCAACCGTGATTCCTACGAAAGTGAGTTAGGATTTTCTTGTTTTACGTATGCCTTTTCCTTTCTTTCATATTTTTATTTCTTTGTTTAGCTCGGGACTAGCAAAAGTTAGGTATGGGGGTATTTGATTGACATCATTTCATGCATTCATTTGTGTCTTATATCCATTATCTTGAACCTAAACAATGCTACGTAACAAGTTTTATGTTTAAGTTTCAGGAATAAACAGGTTTGAGAAGAAGAGACTCAAAAAGGACTTAAAAGAAAGAAAAAGGACTTTGCAAGATTTATGGACTGAGATACAAGAGAGAGGGACCCAGATGCAAAACCAAAAGGATCAATGACAAAACAAGAAGCTCCACACCATCATGAGGAGTATTTTGGCAATTAGATCCGGGCCCAAACATCGACAACCAAATCTGGTTCATAAAACATCACGAAATAAAGCCCGAAATGAACCACCAAAATCCAGACTTAATCAAAGCTATCTGGACTGCCAATTAGCGGTCCAAATAGGGCCAAATGTCTCATGGTTGAGTCAGGTCATGTATTATGTTGTTTTATGTCCATTTATAGTATGTGTTTAGTCCCATACTAGGGTATTGTCCTCGGTTACCTTTTTTCATGCCTATAAATAGAACTCTTCCTCCTCATTTGTATTAACCCATTGCTTGGTGGCATTCTCTCTACTTGGAGTAAGTCTTGGAGCAAAAACTTAAGGTGGAGAAGAATGCTAATAGTAATGTGAGTCATTTAATAAAATAATTTATCATTGTTTTGTTCTCATGTTGTCTCTTTTTTATGCATGTTTATCTTAGTCTTGTTTCTTTGATCTTAGGTTAAATTAGTTAAAATGTCTCCTTTCTTCTTTAGTTTAATTGCTAGAATAATGTGTAGTGAGTAGTTTCATCCCCCTTTGGGGGTGGAGATGATGTTCATATATATTGTGAAGTTTGGATGTTTGATGAATTTTTGACTGTGTAGACTTGCATGTTTTGTATGTTCATTGGGGGTATTTTAACCATCTACATGTTGGGGAATTTTAATGGGTCACTAGTGCAGAATGCTCAATAGACGTCACCGGATAGACGTCGGATATAAAAACACCTGACATCTATAGGTATAATCGTCGGATGTTTTGATATCCGACGTCTATAGTTTTGTATAAACGTCGGATTTTTAGTATAACCGACGTCTATACCTCCTGAAATAACAAAATAATTTTTGTTTATTTTTTTGGATTTATTTCGTATAAGAATTTATGTGGATCTATTTTGTATCAGAAATAACTTAATTTTTTGGGATTTATTTCGTGTAAGAATTTATGTGGATTTATTTTGGATAAGAATAATGTGGATTTAAAAAAAGCTACATCATTGTAACTATCACATGTGTGTGTATGGTGACATGTTTAGTGCCACATCGGAGAAAGTTTTTTATTGGTGGAGTTGAAGTAATCCACCACTCCTTTACTTATAAATGGGAGTTTGGTACCACACTAAAAAATGCAAGTGAGATACATATATATATTTAATGGTCAAAAGATTGGCACTTGGGGCACTTCGGTAACTTGGGCTTAAGATGGTTGCAACGTGTTTTTTACTATTTACCCATGTATAGACGTCGGTTGTATATGGTAGCCGACGTCTATAGGGCGTATTTTTTTATTCATTATTGTTATTTCAATGTATAGATGTCGGATGTATAGCATGGTCGATGTCTATAGGTCGTGTTGTATGTATAGACGTTGGTCAATCTATATATCTGACGTCTATAGGGCGTAATAGTTAGTCCCACATCGGAGAATTATTTTTGTTGGTTTGGTTGATGTACTCCACCACTCCTTTACTGCTGAACGCAAACGACTTGGGGCACCTGGGCATGTTGGGCTTGATATTTGTGGTTATTTGTCAAAAAATTGGCACTTGAGACTTGATTAATGTGAGTGCAGAATGCCCGATAGAGGCTGCAATGTATTTTTTGTTAATTAACATATAATAGACGTCAGTCGTATATAGCCAACGTCTATACAATGTACAGACGTCGGTCATATATAGCCGACGTTTATACAACAAGGAATAGGTGATAGAGAAATATACGTCGGGTACTTGGACCTCTGAAATCCGATGTCTATACGCCTGTATATCCGACGTATATGGGCTTTTCTGCACTAGTAGGTTTTGCCATAATATTTAGACACTTCCCATGCTTAGTTTTCTCAAGTTTATTGAGTGAAATTTCCTATTGAATATGCTAAATGTTAGTTATGTGTTTGTATTTGTGTTTGCTTGCTTGATTGATTGAAGAAACTTCGTTTTGATAGGTTTTGCCATAACATTTAGACACCTCACATGCTTACCTTTGTTCTTCACATGAGTTTAGGTTTTTGATGAGGCTTGGCATATCTTTAGACACTTCTCATACTGAGCCTAACCTTATGATAATCAAGTAGTAATTGTCGATACATTGTGTGAATGGATTGATAGGCTTTGCCACATCTTTAGACACTTCCTATGCATGACACACACACACAACACACACGCATACATGCTTACATGCATCATTCATCACTTATTTCACTTCATATGTGCTCACACTCCGCCCCTTAGGCGTTTCTCTTCTTGATTCTCAATCTTTCGTTGCTTTCTTTCGTATTTCTTACTTACTAGTTTATTGTACTTAGCTTTAGCATAATCTACAACTCTTCTCCCCTTTTTCTCCATCTGATTTCAGTCATACCAGAGGCTGCTCACCTCCCTGTGGACGACCCGTACTTGCCCCGTCTTCACCGACGGTTGTGCACTTGCGGTATTAATAAAATGTTTAATCACTAACCATCGTGCATGTGTTCACTGTCGGAACATGAGAGTAGTGATCTCCAGACCGAAGGGACCCTCGTTGATGCTCAAGGGCATCAAGGACAGGGACAATCAGGTGGTGATCTCTGCATTGAAGGCCCAATGGTTGCTCGAGAAGGGTTGTCGTGTGTTTTTTGCCAGCGTGGTGTCGACCAATGGGACTACTATGTCTCTAGAGGAGATTGACGTGGTTCGAAAGTTCCCTGATATTTTTGCTGAAGAGATCCTAGAGTTACCTCCACCAGTCTAGTATCAGGATTGGTGCCTATCTCCAAAGCATTCTATCACATGGCTTTTGTAAAGTTGCCTGAGTTGAAGGACCAGTTCCATGAGCTGTTGGATAAGGGTTTCATAGGACCGAGCGTGTCACCTTAGGGAGCCCCAATGTTGTTGGTGAAGAAGAAGTATGGTCTATGCGGATGTGTATCGACTACATGATACTGAGCAAGGTCACGATCAATAATCAGCACTTCCTATTGAGGATTCATGACTTGTTTGACCACTTGCAGACGACTAAGTTGTTATCCAAGATTGATCTGAGATTTGGGTATCATCAGCTGAGGATCAAGAAAGAGGATGTTCAGAAAACGGCATTTAGGACGCACTATGGTCACTTCAAGTTCTTGGTGATGCCTTTCAGATTGACCAATGCACCTGCAACATTCATGGATCTGATGAATCACGCATTCAAGCCTTTTCTGGAGCAGTTCGTGATCATGTTCATGGATGACATCATGATTTATTCTCCGGACAGGGAGCAACATGAGGAGCATCTGAGGATAGTGTTGGAAATTCAGAGGAAGGTGCAGTTGTTCGCGAAGTTCTCGAAGTACAAGTTCTGGTTGGAGCAGATGCTTTTCCTTAGACATATTGTGTTGAGGGATGGCATCATGGTGGATCCTGCTAAGGTGGACGTTGTCTTTGACTGGAAGGTGCCAACAAATGTGTCAGAGATTAAGACTTTTGTTGGACTCGCAGAAGGGAGTCAAGTTAGGGTGGTCATGGATGTGTGAAGAGGGCTTTGAGGAGTTGAAGAAGAAGTTGACCTCAGCAACGATGTTGACACTTCCGAGTGGATATGGAGGCTTTGTGGATTCATCGCGGACTGGCTTTGGTTGTGTGCTTATGCAGCACGACAAGGTGGTGGCTTATGCTTCTATGGAGTGGTGGTTTTTGCTTTGAAGATCTGGAGACACTATTGTATGGAGAGAAGTTTGAGATCTTCACTGATCATCAGAGTTTAAAGTATATGTTCTCACTGAAGGAGCTGAATATGAGGTAGTGTCATTGGCTAGAATTCTTCAATGATTATGACTTCACCCTCTCTTATCATCTGGGGAAGACAAATTCAGAGGTGGATGCTCTCAGCAGGATGTGGGAAGTCTCGGTTTCTGACATGAGAGTCCAGGAGTGGAAGTTGTTGGAAGATCTAGTATATTGGCGTCACTTTTTTGATGAGCTTGGTCGAGTGGGGTTGGCTAGCTTGCGAGCTAAGCCGACAATCATCTAGAGGATTGTGAAGAAGTAGAGCGAGGATTCTGAGTCCAATTCGTTGCTTCAGTTGGCTGGGGTAGAGGGGTCTAACTTTCAGATCGTAGTAGATGAACATTTCAGATATCAGGATCGGTTATACGTTCTAAATGTGGATGGACTGAGGTAGGAAATCTTGGAGGAGGCTCACGGCTCAAGGTACACAAGTCACCCAGTGAGTACAAATAAGTACAAGGACCTGTAGCGGAGCTTTTTGTGGAAGGGGATGAATCGAAACATTACGGAGTTTGTCTCGAGATGTTTGGTCTATGATCGAGCACCAACGTCCCGCGGGCATGATGCAAAGGATAGAGCTTTCAAGGTGGAAGTGGGAGCACGTGCCGATGGACTTTGTAATAGGTTTGCCGAGGACCAGTCGTTCGCTTGATGCTATTTGGGTGATTGTGGATCGTTTGACCAAATCAGCACACTTCCTACAGACACGGATGACTGTATCTTTGGAGAGTTTGACTAAGCTCTACATTTTGTAGATAGTCAGGCTTCACTGAGTGCCAATATCCAACATTTCATATCGAGATCCCCATTGCACTTCGAGGTTTTGGGAGAGCTTGCATAAGGCGTTGGGGTGAAGCGGAAGTTTAGCATGACGTTTCACCCTCAGACGGATGGGCAATTAGAGAGGATCATTCACACTTTGGAATATATGCTCAGAGCCTGCGCATTGGATCTTTCTAGGAGTTGGGATGGGCACTTGCCGTTGGTGGAGTTTGCTTACAAAAATAGCTATCATGCGAGACTCGACATGGCACCGTACGAGGCTCTGTATGCACGACCTTGTTGCTCCCCGTTGTGTTGAGATGAAGTGGGAGACAGGTAGTTGTTGGGGCTAGAGATCGTGTAGTTGTATAAAGACATAGTGTATCTGATTCGACGTAGATTGGTGGCAGCTCAGGATAGGCAGAAGAGTTATGTTGACCGGAATGTCACGAGCTGCAGTTCGAGGTTGGAAACCATGTCTTCCTGATGGTTTTGCCTGCGAAGGGTGTGGTGTGGTTCAGGCAAAAAGGGAAGTTGAGTCCGAGGTATGTTTGACCATTCAAGATTGTGGAGCACATTGGTGTAGTGGTGTATCAGGTGGCTTTACCGCCACAGTACGCTTGATTGCACAATGTATTCCACATCTCCATGTTGAAGAAGTATGTGGGAGACCCGTCGCATGTGATTTCGCACAAGCTGCCAAAGATTCAGCGTGCCATGACCTTGCAGGAGTGACCACTAGAGATCTTGGAACCCACTGAGCGGCAGCTGGGGCATCAGACCATCCCGATTGCGAGGATCCTTTGGCAGCACCATGGTGTGAGTTATGTCACTTGGGAGTGTGAGGATGATGTATGAAGTTTGTATCCTGAACTCTTCGTTAAGGGTCAGGGATATCAAATTTTGAGGACAAAATTTGTTTAAGGGGGGTGGGATGTATGACCTGCTTCCCTAGTACTATAATAAAGTTCATTTTCATATTCATACTTATGTCATGGTTTGTTAAATTGTTTGCTTGTGATTGTGTGTTTGTTCTTCTTTCGGGAAAGTTTCCATTTTCGGGAACAATTCCTCCCGGGGAAAATCCCTCTTCGGTGAATGTTTCCTTTTCAATGAAAAGTATACTTCTCGGGAGAAGTTTCTTTTCGGGGAAAAGTTTCCTTTCTGGTCGAGCATGTGTGGCGCGTCGTGCGCTTGTGCAACTAGGCTTGGTCGGTTTTGCTTTGGACTCAATTTCTTCTTGAAACATGGGCTGGTGTTAAAGGATGGATGAGTCAGAATATGAGTTGACACCATATCAGCAATTAAGGATTCAAATCAGCATGTAATAGGAAGGAAGATGAAGGGAGCAATTTGGAGGATCTTGCAAGATCACGTTGGCTGCACTTTTGGAAGGTGTGTCCATACTTGCCTTGGACCCCAACCCTAGCCGTCACTTGCTCAATTCTTTCCCACACCCACGCACAAACCCTCTCCCTTCCCATCTCCCTCAACCAGGCAGCTTTCAGACCAACCTCTGGCGACATCAACATCTCTGGCAAGCTAGTAAGAAGGCAAGCTAGGAGGCGTGCAAGGGAGGCAGTTCAATAGCTTTCCCCAGTTACTTATAGAGCACTTCGTGCTTCATCGTAGGTATGTGTCTGTGGCAAAGGTGCGATGAGGAGTCGGGGTTGTTGGCCAGATTGCTGGCTGGCACTAGCTTGGCTAGTGGTGCGGCAAGTGGCTGCACCACCCGACTAGGCCCTAGCCATGCACGCAGTTGTTCCTTGCATGCTTTGGCTGGCCGGCCTTGACCTGTAGTTGGAGGCTCCAAATCTCGGTGAGGTTCGGCATTCTCCAATGAAGTCATGGCTCAGAACCAATGGGCTAAGGTAGGATGGGGTTGGGATACTGCAGCAAGTTCTCTTCCGGGTACGTAATTGATACGTTTTATTTAAACCGCAAGTGCACGACCGCGTTGAAGCGGTGGCAAATACGGGTCATCCACTGGGAGGTGTGTCGACGTTTGGTTTGTGCGAAGGTGAGTGGTAAAGAAGGAAGAGAAAGATTGATTACACTAAACTACACTAGAATGCAGAAGGAAATGAAAGATAAGCAATAAAACTAAACCCCATAGGGGGTAGAGAAATAATGTGAATATAAAGATGTGTGTGTGTGTGTGTGTGTGTGTTCAATTAAGCTCCTCACAACCTGTAGTGCATGAAATCATAAAACTACATCCAACTTTGCCTCCACATGAATTAAGATAAGACTACATCATTAAAACATACAAGACAATAATTGGAATGAATCTAAATGAACTCATGTATAAAGACTAGACCCTACTATGCCTCCACATGAATTAAGATAACCCAATATCATTAAAACATACAAGACATTAACCAAGGTAAAGGCAACAAGAGTACATACACTACAACTTGTGTTTCCAATATTAACTTCATCCATATCCTAACCTTATCATTCCCCATAAAATAGGTCCACTAATCAAAGCATAAGCTAAGCTTCATTCAAGAGCATTAGCATATCAAAGATAAGACCTATATCGTGGCCGCGTGACCTCGTGGTTAGGCATCATCAAGCTTAGGCACCTATAGCTGACTGTAGGTTGTTTCAGCCGTGTTTAAATGATTGCTTCATACCTCACCCAACCCTCATAGTAAGGATGTCTCCCTTCTCATCTGATTCTTCTATCCTCAGCTGTGTCCCCGCGTATTATCCCCTTTTCTATACCAATGTCGATATGTTTGAGTTGAGTCAAGAGCTTTATGCGAGCTTGTGCTCATAGAGCTTAGCTTTGTTGCCTTGAGTGATGGACGGTTACATAGGAGATGGTTATTTAGCTTGTGGGGATTAGATCTACTCATCATGGGCTGCCCAACCTATGTATTATGGGGTGCCTCAAACAACCACTGAAATGGGTGTGCATAATTTTAATCTTTGGACTGATAATCGCTTAGGGTGGAACGACATTAAAAGGGCATCGATCGCTAGACCATCATCTAGTCATGGCAGATCATATGTTTAAGACAAAACTATAAGGATGACTACATGGGGAGAGTATGTTGGATCCAACTCCTATCCTTTCAATGCACCCCATTACAGTCACCTGTATCAAGATGCTCACCAAGCCCCACTCATGTCGATTTGGGCTACCTCTCCACCAACGAACAACCCACTCACTCACTCTGATAGTCACAATGAGAACATCCAAATCGAGAGACAACTGGACACTATAGAACATACCCTCCATACATTTATGCACACTATTAGTAGAATGTTTGTGTCCAAAACGAAGTCATTGCAAATCCAAGGAATGCAAATGAGTCAATTGGCACAACAAGTGAGTGAACATGAGGAGGGTAATTTTTTCTGTCTACCTGGAAGTTCTACTTGTGCGACCGAACCCCCACCATATGCACAAAGTCAATGCATGATTAAAGTAGTTGACAATAATTTTGAGTTGTCCCAAAGTCAAGCTTGTAGTCAATCTGAAGGACATGGAGTTTAAATTCACAAACACTTGGTGGGGGAGTCAATTTTCTTTGATAGGGACCAGAACACAGTTCTATATGAGTCGGCACATGAATGTGTCTTCCCTTGTCCAATGGACCTTGAGCCACATGAGTTTCTTGTTGTACTTGATGAGGACCCACCTTTGGTTGAGCACTTAATCCCAAATACCCTCACATCAATAGGACCACGAAAGACTACTGAGTTTGAAACTTCTTGTTTTGAAAAGACTCAAGAGGCAGATCATGAGTAGGTTTTACATGAGAATATAGAGGGTGTTGGGTGGTCTCCAAAGCTTATTATAGGTGAAAGATCCAGTTGTTGTAGGCTAAGTGTGTCGATTGGAAAACAAGTGATTAATCATCTTATCCCAACACAACAACCGATTGGTTGGAGAGTCTGGATTCATACCCAAGTTTTTAACGCTGCAATGGGGAAACAACATTTCCTTATTCCATTTTCCAACAGATCCGTGAAGAGTTTCAAGCTCTTCGAATTTGATCTTGTATGTCTTTGAATCTGGTTCGCGAAGCTATCCACATACCTTTTTATAAGTGTATAAAGGGGCCACTCATGCCTATTTTGGCCCCGCATGGTGTTTCTTTCCCATTTCAAGTCCATTGACCTTGTAAATAGATTACATTATGTACATAGTTTTTCCTATAAAAAAAGACTTCACAAGTGAGCATTGGTTGTTGGAGGCCTCAACCCTTGCGTAAGTGGGGCCCATCTGTTTATTGTGATTGCCTCCATTCTTCTACATCTCACAGGGTTTGAGGGAATTTAGGTTTATGTCCATCAACATAACCATGAACTGCCATTTACGCTTCACGTTGGTGAGATCCTTTCTTGTTCATGCATAAATCCATGTAGTATCATACTCACATTCATTGAGGACAATACGTGAAGTGTGGGGGGTACTTTACGTATGTACATAGTTTTGTTTGTCTTTCGCTTTTGTTTTCTTTTGCTTACTTTGTTAGGGTCATGTTAGTGTGATGCATTTAATATTGATGTATCTACTATGCTTTAATCCTTGGGTGACTTATTTTCTTTTGTCTTCCGTAGTGCTTTCATTTTCCATTTCTTTCAGAACTTGATACGTTTGCGAAATAAAAAAAATTTGTGTGGTTTGTGTATGTGTTTAACGTATGCAAAACCCTTTTGAGGCAATCAAAAGAGAAGCTTCCAAAATTGACTTGAACATGATGCATTAGGATATCTAGTACACCGACTTTAGATCTTATTTAGTCGTAAAGATGCACCTTGATTTTTCCTCAAGAGGAGAGCAATCATAGGGTTTCAACACTCAAACAAATAAAGAAGTCTACCCTGAACCAAGTGAGTCGAATAATTGGTGTCTGTTAGTACAAGGAAGTTTGTTGAAATTAAGGATCCATGAACTCCTATGTGAAACCTTAAGTGTAGGGGTTTACGGCTCCTATCACTTGGGAAATTAGGTCTGAGTAGACTTAGTACCTGTTTTGCACCGACCGAACTATCGTTACACAGGTGGTAGGGATCGCCCTATGTGGAGATTTGTGGGAAGGTGTACGTGATAATGTAAGTCATCATAGGCAATGATGCATGAAACTTGACCTTGGGAGAATTAAACATCAACAAGTTTTAACTTTTTATTCTCAAAAATGAAAAAACATTGAAAAAGAAGAAAAGAAGAAAAAAGTACAAATAAGAACCTTAATGGACTTTACACGATGTATCACTTGAGGATGTTAAGGTTGACATTGGCTTTTGCTTATGTCCTTAATTAACTCGCACGAAAGGTTCCCTAGGCTAGGTGTGTGGACGAGATACATATAGAGAGTCAACCTGTAGGATTACCGTGTTCAATGATAGACAAAGGTAGGTCCATCGAGTCGAGTAGCTAGGTTGAATAATGCATCAATGTTTGAATTTTGTTCGTATATCCACGTAAAACAGTCAGGAGACAACACTCCTTCTCCATGGCTACAAGGAGGTTTAATGACTTGTTGCACGTGCTAAGTCCAACTGATTGATCTCGTTTTATATTTAACCGCAAGTGCACGGCCGCGTTGAAGCAGTGGCAAATACGGGTCGTCCACTGGGAGGTGTGTCGACACTTGCTTTGTGCGAAGGCGAGAGGTAAAGAAAGGGAAGAAAGGTTGGTTACACTAAACTACACTAAGGTGCAAATGGAAATAGAAGAAAAGCAAGAAAACTAAACCCCAAAGGGGGTAGAGAAATAATGTGAACATAAAGAAGTGTGTGTGTTCATTAAGCTCCTCACAACATGTAGTGCATGAAATCATAAAACTACATCCAACTTTGCCTCTACATGAATTAAGATAAGACTACATCATTAAAACATACAAGACAATAATTGGAATGAAGCTACATGAACTCAAGTATAAAGACTATACCCTACTATGCCTCTACATGAATTAAGATTTCACTACATCATTAAAACATACAAGACATTAGCTAAGGTAAAGGCAACAAGAACACATACACTACAAAATGTGTTTCCAAAATTAACTTCATCCATATCCTAACCTTATCATTCCCCATAAAATAGGTCCACTAATCAAAGCATAAGTTAAGCTTCATGCAAGAGCATTAGCATATCAAAGATAAGACTGGAGACTCATTAGATGGTTATGGAAATCATATAAAGCTCAAGGGATAAACATAACACACTCTTAATACACTTCATGATTATATCACATATTTCTCCACCCCCCAAATGGGGATGGAACTACTCACTACTCATTACACTACTGATTAGACTAAGTAAAGAAAACATTTAACTAAGATACTAAAATTACTAAACAAGAGATTAAACAAAGTAAAGCAACCCACACAAAACAAGCAACATAACAAAACAAGATTAAAAGAAACAAATAAACTTTTATTAACAATGACTCACATTGAAGGTAGCATTCTTCTCCACCTTGAGTTATTGCTTCAAGGCTCACTCCTTAGTAGAGAGAATGCCACCAAACAATGGGTGATTACAATGGAAGGTGAAGAGTTCTATTTATAGGCATGGAAAAAGCTAATCCGGGACAATCCCCCGACGTGGGACTAAACCAATACCAAAAATAGACTAAGAATACACTAATACAAGCCCAGCACAAATCTTAGCGGATTTGGAGACATATGGACCGCCAATTAGCGATCCAAGACCGCCAATTGGCGGTCTATATGATCCAGATCGAGTTGGTTTTAGTTGTGGGCTTTCCTGGTGGTCTTTGTTGGTCTTGGATGCATCTACTTTGTTTATTGGAGCTCCGACCCGAATCGAATTGCCAAAATACTCCTCATGATGGTGTGGAGTTTCCTGTTTTGCTCTTAGGTCCTTCGGTCTTACGATCAGGTCCTTCTCCATTGCATCTTGGTCCTCAGGTCTCACAATTAAGTCTTTTTTCCTGCTTTTGGGTCCTTTCATGGCTCTTCTCTTCAAACCTCTTTATTCCTGAAAACTAAATATAAAACTCGTCATGTAGCATTGCTTAGGTGTAAGATAATGGATATAAGGTACAAATATAAGCATGAAATGATGTCAATCAAATACCCCCACACCTAAGTTTTGGCTAGTCCCGAGCAAAACAAAGAAAGAGAAAAGCAAACGAAAAACAAGAAATCCTAACTCACTTTCGTAGGAATCATGGTTGCACTTAGCACGTGCAACAAGCCGTTAAACCTCTTTGTTGCCAAGGAGGAGGAGTGTTGTCTCCTGAGGGTTTTCAGCGGATATACCCACAAAATCCGAACAAGATGCATTATTCAATCTAGACACTCGACTCGTTGGACAAATTTTTGTCGATCAATGGACGCGGTAATCCTACGGGCCGACTCTATATAGGTAATCAGTCCACACACCTAACCTAAAGAACCATTCGTGCAAGTTAAATAAGGAATTAAGTGAAAGACATGGACAACCTCATGATCCTCACTTAATACAAAGTGTAAGGTTCATTAAGGTTCTTATTTGCATTTTTTTCCTTTTTTTTCTTTTTCTTTTCACATTTTTTTTCATTTTATTAGTTGGAGCCTCATTCTCCCAGGGCCAGGTTTCGTGCATCATTTCCCATGAGGACTTACACTATCACGTACACCTTTCCCCAAATCTCCACATAGGGCAATACCTACCACCCGTGTAACGGGAGTTCGGTCGGCGCATCCCAAGTCAGATGACTCGAAAGCACCAGGCACAAAGTCCCCTCAGACCTACTTTCCCAAGTGATAGGAGTCGTTCAAGAAGAGAGAACACCTACTCACTTATTTCTTATCTACACATGAACCAAAACCCTACACTAATGTCTCACAACAGGATTTAGAGGGCCCTTGACTACAACAAACTTCCTTAAGTTAACATACATGAATTATTGACTCACTAGGTTCAGGGTGGACTTCATTAAATATTTGAGCACTGAAACCCTATGATTACACACCCCCAAGGGAAAACTGGGGTGCATCCTAACGACTCGATAAATCCTAAAGTCACTGTACTAGATATCCTAATGCATCAAGTTCAAGACAATTTTGGGGGCTTTCTTTTTACTTTGCCTCTCAACGGTTTTGCACATGCTAAACACACGCAAAACCCACAAAACATTTTCTTTCGCAAACATATGAAGATTTTGAAAGAAATATGGAAATTTTAAAGCACTAGGCAAGCAAAAGAAGACAAGTCACCCAAGGATCATGGCAAACAGATATATCGATATTAAATGAAGCACACTAACATGACCCTAAAAATGCAAACAAAAGAAAACAAAATCAAAAGAAAAGACTCGACTATGTACACACGTAAAACACCCCTCACACCTACTTCATGCATTGTCCTCAAAGAATGTGAGCAAGATACTACATGGATTTATGCATGAAAAAGGAGAGATCTCACCAACATGAAGTACAAAGGGAAGTTCAAGGTCATGTTGATGGACACAAACCTGGGAGATGCTAAGGAAGGGATACAAATACGTCAAAGAATTGGGGCCCAAATACTCAAGGGTTGGGGCCCACAACAATCGATGCTCACTGAAGGAGTCTTTTATTGTACTTTTTTTCTTTTTTTTTCTTTTTTTATATAACTATGTACAAACATAAGTTCTCATCTTCATTTGTCAAAAGACATCAAATGGGAACCTCAAGAGTGGGTCAATGCACTTGGAAAGGGAACATCACACCACGCGGGGCCAGAATACTCATGCGTGGGCCCCCTTCACAAAGAGCACCAGATGAAATGAGAGGTTCGTGATTTGGACGCAAAGACGTCTCATTCAAAGGATCAAACTGAAAGAGCTTGAACCTCTCAAGAGTTTGGGAAATGAGGTGCAACGGAAGAAGAGTTTCTCCCGTTGCGCTGCTGAAGTTATGATCGTCAATCCAAACTCTCCAACCAACAGGCTGGTGCGTCGAAACGAGGTCAAGAACCCCGTTAGGCATGTCCGACACACCAGGCGAACAAACAGTGGGTCTCATACCCAAGGTATCCTTCAAGGAACTCCTAATACCCACATGAGCAATGTAGTTGTTTGATGTTCCATCATTTCCAAGATGACCAGGAACAATAGTGAGAGGCAAACTCTCATCAGGTCGTATGAGATTAAGGGTACTAGGGAGCTCTTGCTCCACTAAAGGTGAGTCCTTAGGAGGTACAACAATAAGATCATGTGGCTCAAGGGCCACGGGACAAAAAGGTAAGGCACAATCCTGTGCCGACTCATAATAGAACTGGTCCAAGCTATTCTCAGTTGCAATCAAATCCTCCACCAAGTGATCGTGAATTGAAACCCCAAGTCCCTCAGACTGACTAGGAGTTTGACTTTGAAAGATTGTGCTTTGAATTTGTGGATGTGGTGGTGGTTTGATTTCAGAAGATAAATCCTCATGTTGACATGAAATGTCACTCTCCTCACGTTCACGTAATTGCTGCGACATTTGACTCACTTGCAGTGCCATATTTTGTATGGACTGTTGAGTGGTTTCCATGAACGTAAGGAAAGTTTGTTTCAAGGAATTAGGTATGCGGTCAACGATGAGGTCCAAGTCAGAGCATGGGAAATTTTGGGGTTGGGTGTTGATTGGCTGAGAATGAGGCATGGGCCTTCCTAGAAGACCTCGCTGAGAAAACCATGCAGTGGGAGAGTGTGAGGGAACCACCTGCAGCATCTAGTATAGGAGCGAGGATCACGAATCCAAACTCGACTAGATCGGGTGCCGCATTTGCTATCGATACCACTACGGCCACTGAGGCACGCATGGCTGCCTTAATGCGCCGTATGGATTCGATTGAGCTCCAAAACCGACAAAGTGTACCTCACATGTCCACATCTGGTCCAGTTCCTTGTCATTCATGTGGTAGGATAGGTCATATAGAGAGCGAGTGTGAGTCCATTCCTCCTGAGATGGAGCGTGTCAACGCCATCTATGACAGAGCTAGGAATGACCCATACTCATCATCTTATAACCCTGGATGGAGGAACCACCCCAATTTTTCATGGAACCAAAATAATGCCCCGGGTGGTCCTTCAAACACCTCTGGACCACCTTACCAATCACACCAACCTCCCATGCATGCACATTCCTATCAGCCACCCCAAACACAAACCACCAATCAATCAGGTTTCTCAAATTCAAATAATATGGAAACCCGATTCAATTCGCTTGAGACCTTGACTCATGGGCTTGAAAACTCAATGAAAATTTTTATGTCAACCACTAGTCAAGTTCTCACTTCGAGTCAGCAGACCATCAAATCTCTAGAGCTTCAGATGGGCCAATTGGCTCAGTTTGTACATGTAAGAGAGAAAGGGTCTTTTCCTAGCCAGCCTGAGGCTAACCCCCGCATGTACCAACAACAACAAATGCAAAATGAGAATGTGGTACCTCGGGGGAGGCAAGTGAACCATGTGGAGGAACCTGTTCACCATGTCAATTCCATTGTGACCTTAAGGAATGGAAAACAGGTTGACAATCGCATTTCCATGCCACACCCACCACCATCTATGCAGACCCTCAGTGGGAATGGTGGTGAAGAAGAGGCTGAGGGTGAGGGTAATACACCAAGGCTTCCTTCTCAGGCACCGCAGAAAACCTACCTGCCAAAAGCTCCTTATCCAAGTAGGTTAACAAAAAAGCAGAGTGACAACATGGACAAGATATTAGAGGTATTTAAGCACGTGAAGGTTAACATCCCCTTGTTGGATGTCATCCAACAAATACCTCAACATCCCAAAGTGTTGAAGGATCTCTGCACAACCAAGACGAAGACCAATGTTCCTAAGAAAGCATTATTGGCTGCAAATATCAGCTCACTTTTGTCCAATACCACCTACACGAAATACAAGGACCCTGGGTGTCGTACTATTCAGTGTACGATAGGGGACACTAGACTGAGAAATTTTTTTCTTGATTTAGGATCAGCGGTCAACCTCCTCCCATTCTCTGTTTATCAACAGTTGAACTTGGGAGAATTGAAACCAACTAAGATCACCCTCCAATTGGCGGATAGATCCATTCGTATTCCCTCGGGGATTATCGAGGATGTGCTTATCAAAGTTGGAGATTTTATATTTCCAGTCGATTTTGTTGTCCTCGATACCAATCCTGTTGCGAACACCCACTCTCAAATACCATTGATTTTGGGTAGACCATTTCTGGCAACCTCCAATACTTTGATTAATTGTAGAAATGGTCTCATGAAGCTCTCATTCGGTAACATGAGTGCCGAGTTTCATGTGTTCAACTCTGGTAGGCAACAGGAACCCATGGATGAACCTTTAAATCTCAATCTCATCCACCAATTGGAGAAAATACCACAAAATCAACGAACACCTCTAACACCAATGCAACCCGTTGAGAATGTTTGTAGGCTCAGCGAAGACTCATTGCATGTCTTTGCAATGTAATAGAGTGAGCTCGCCTCAAACATGAATGTTCAAAGGGAGTGTTTGTTGCATGATTCAGTTGAGAGTACTAGTGAAAGTGAGACACCTCATCATATGCCTATACCAGAAGGTGTCTCTGTCTCATGTCCCTTGGCCCTTGAGCCATTTGAGCTTCATATTTACTACAACAAGGACCCACCTTTGACCGAGCTTATGCTTGATGATCTAAATGATGGTGGGAGGTCCTTGTTGGATGACTTGGGGAGAAGCCCCATTCTTAGTGATGCAGGTCTGCTGCATCCATCGAATGAGCTTGAGGAACTCATTCCGATGCACCCGCCTATTGGTTGGAGGGTTTTCTTCGATGAGCAATTAAACCCTAGTGAGGCAACACAACTTCATTCTTTGTTGCCCACACCCAACCAATATCATGAGGGGTTCGAGACTTTCAACTTTGACCTTTCACCTCTCATGACACCTCAGAGTACCAGTGGAGTTTGCCCATCTCGGCAAGTCTCTGGTCCTCATGACTTGATGTTCTCATTTGATGTTCCTTGACCAAATGATTATGAGAATATCGTTGTTCTTGTACATATCATGTAAAAAAATAAAAAAAAGAAGAAAAAAAAGAGAAAAAAAGAGAAGTGTGTAATAAAAGACTCCTTCAGTGAGCATCGATTGTTGTGGGCCCCAACCCTTGTGTACTTGGGCCCCAATTTCTTCACGTATTTATCTCCCTTCTTCAACTTCTCACAGGTTTTGAGGGAATTTGGGTTTGTCTCCATCAACATGACCCTGAACGTCCCTTTGTACTTCATGTTGGTGAGATCTTTCCTTTTTCATGCATGTATCCATGTAGTATCTTGTTCACATTCATTGAGGACAATGCATGAAGTAGGTGTGGGGGGTGTTTTACGTGTGTACATAGTCGAATCTTTTTCTTTTAATTTTCTTTTCTTTTTGTGTGTATGTTAGGGTCATGCTAGTGTGCCGCATTTAACATTGATATATCTGCTTGCCATGATCCTTGGGTGACTTGTCTTCTTCTGCTTGCCTAGAGCTTTAAAATTTCCACATTTCTTTCAAAATCTTCATGTGATTGCGAAAGAAAATATTTTGTAGGTTTTGCGTGTGTTCAGCATGTGCAAAACCGTTGAGAGGCAAAGTAAAAAGAAAGCTCCCAAAATTGTCTTGAACTTGATGCATTAGGATTTTTGGTTTGCTGGCTTTAGGTCTTATCGAGTCGTTAGGACGCACTCCGGTTTACCCTCGGGGGGCGTGTAATCATAAGGTTTCAGCACTCAAACATTTAAAGAAGTCCACCCTGAACCTAGTGAGTAAAATAATTCGTGTCTTTTAGTATAAGGAAGTTTGTCGTGGTCAAGGGCCCTTAATCTCTTTTTGTGAAACTTAAGTGTAGGGGTTTTGGTTCCCACGTAGATAAATGAAAAAGTGGTGTTGTCTCTTCTCGCACGGCTCCTATCACTCGGGAAAGTAGGTCTGAGGGGCCTTTGTGCCTGGTGCTTTCGAGTCATCTGACTTGGGATGCACCGACCGAACTCCCGTTACACGGGTGGTAGGGATCGCCCTATGTGGAGATTTGGGGGAAGGTGTACGTGATAGTGTAAGTCCTCATAGGCAATGATGAACGAAACCTGACCTTGGGAGAATCAAACACCAACCAATAAAATGCTCTAAAGAAAAAAAAATAAAAAAGAGAGTCAAATAAGAACCAAAATGGACTTTACACATTGTATCACATTCAGAAGTTAAGGTTGTCCATGTCTTTCACTTAAGTCCTTAACTAACTTTCACGAATAACTCATTAGGCTAGGTGTGTGGACCGATTACATATATAGAGTCGACCCGTAGTATTACCGCAGCCCATGATCGACAAAATGAGTCCAACGAGTCGTGTAGCTAGAATGATTAATGCATCTTGTTCGGATTTTTGGGTATATCCGCTGAAAACCCTCAGGAGACAACACTACTCCTCCTTGGAGACAAGGAGGTTTAACAGCTTGTTGCACGTGCTAAGTGCAACCGTGATTCTTACGAAAGTGAGTTAGGATTTCTTGTTTTTCGTATGCTTTTCTCTTTCTTTGTTTTGCTCGGGACTAGCAAAAGTTAGGTGTGGCTATTTGATTGACATCATTTCATGCTTATATTTGAATCTTATATCCATTATCTTTCACCTAAACAATGTTATGTTACGAGTTTTATGTTTAGTTTTCAAGAATAAATAAGTTTGAAGAGATGAAGCATAAAAGAACCCAAAAGCTTGGAAAAAGGACCGAATTGTGAGATCTGGGGACCAAGATGCAAGGGAGAATGACCTGAACGCAAGACAGAA
The DNA here is from genome assembly GCA_963682175.1 of Triglochin maritima. Lineage (NCBI taxonomy): Eukaryota > Viridiplantae > Streptophyta > Magnoliopsida > Alismatales > Juncaginaceae > Triglochin > Triglochin maritima. Next base: position 33,665,149 of record OY821773.1, on the reverse strand, counting down.
GGACCTAAGAGGAAAACAGAGAACTCCACACCATCATGGGGAGTATTTTGGCAATTCTATTCGGGTCGGAGCTCCAATGAACGAAGTAGATGCATCCAAGACCACCAAATAAACCAAGCAAAGCCCAGAACAAGATTCAACTGGATCCGGACTTTTTAGACCGCCAATTGGCGGTCTAGAGCCGTCAATTGGCGGTCTAGATCATCCCAGATCCGCTAAGATTTCTCCTGGACTTGTATTAATATTTGTTTAGGGTATTTTGGTAATGGTTTACTCCCACGTCGGGGGATTGTCCCGGATTAGCTTTTTCTATGGCTATAGATAGAACTCTTCACCTTCCATTATCCATTATCTTTGGCTATAGATAGAACTCTTCACCTTCCATTATCCATTATTTTTGGTATTTGATTGACATCATTTCATGCTTATATTTGTATCTTATATCCATTATCTTTCACCTAAACAATGCTATGTCACTATTTTTATGTTTAGTTTTCAGGAATAAATAGGTTTGAAGAGATGAAACATAAAAGGACCCAAAAGCTGGGAAAAAGGACTGAATTGTGAAATCTGGGGACCAAGATGCAAGACAGAAGGACCTGAACGCAAGACAGAGGGACCTAAGAGCGAACCAGAATACCCCTCACCATCGTGGGGAGTATTTTAGCAATTGGATTTGGGTCGAAGATCCAACAAACCGAGTCGATGCATCCAAGACCAAGAAATACATCAAGACAAGCCCACAACAAAAACTAGCTCGATCCAGAACCAATAGACCGCCAATTGGCGGTCTGTTTAGCTCCAGATCCGATTCTCTTTGGCGGTCATGTGTATTAGTTGATTCTTAGTCTATTTTGGGTATTGGTGTAGTTCCACATCGGGGGATTGTCCCGGTTTGCCTTTTTCCATGATTATAAATAGAACTCTTCACCTTCCATTGTAATCACTCCATATTTTAAGTGGCTATTCTTCCTACTAGAAGTGAGGCCTTGAAGCACACACTAAAGTAGGAGGATGCTACTTTTAATGTGAGTCATTTTATCAATAAAGTTTTGTGTTTCTTTCATTGTTTGTTTATGCTTCTTTTATTATTTGTGCAAGTTTTAGTTTAATCGTCTTTTATTTCTAGCTTAGTTTTAATATGCTTTGTTTGCTTAGTTTAATAATTAGTGTAATATTTAGTGAGTAGTTTCATCCCCTTTGGGGGGTGGAGTAGATGTACATACATGCATTAGAGAATGGGATGTACATACAAGGTTTTCTGATAAGGATCAGGTGATTCTTTTACATTGCTCGTTGAGTTCTTCATATGATCACTTCGTGGAGACAATGATGTATAGCAGGACCGACATCTCTCTTGCGGTTGTCAAAAACGCACTCTCCTCCAAATCTGATATGGAGAAGAGGTCTGATGGTTCTGAGTTGAGCAAAAGAGAAGCAGTTGTTGCTCGTGGTAAGGGGAAAGAGAGAAGTTTCTCAAAGAACACCTCTAAGACCAAGTCGAAGGATAAAGATATTATTTGTCATTACTGCAAGAAGAAGGGTCACAAGATATCAGAATGTTTTAAGCTACAAAACAGAGAGAAGGAGACGGGTTCTAGTAGTGGTGATCAGTCAAGTTCGAATGTTGCTGAGTCCGATTCTGAGTTTGTGTTGGCAGCTACAGGTTCTTCCGAAGCTTCTGATGGTTGGGTGATTGACACGGGCAATACATTCCACTTAACTCCGAATAAACAGTGGTTTTCATCTTATGAATAAATGTCAGGTGGAATGGTTGTGATGAGCAATGGTGACAGGTGCGAGGTTGCAGGAATTGGCTCTGTCAGATTGAGGACCCACGATGGCCTAGTCAAGATTTTGTCGGATGTGCGACATGTTCCAAAGGCAAGTAGGAATCTGACTTCAGTAGGTAGTCTGACTGTAAAGGGCTACAAATTCAGTGGTGAGGATGACTGCATATCCTTCACCAAATGATCACTTATTCTGATAAAGGGAAAGAAGCTTGGGCCCGGTAAGCTTTATATGCTTAAAGGAGAAACTGTGGTGGGTGACGCAGCTATAGTGTCATCATTGTCTGGTGGGGAGAATGCCCAACTTTGGCATATGAGGTTGGGGCACATGAGCGAGAAGGCATGGCGGTGTTGAGCAAACGTGGTTTGTTTGGAAGTCAGAAAATCGGCAGTCTGGACTTCTGTGAATTTTGTATTTTGGGGAAGCAGAAGAGAGTTAGCTTCTCAGCAGCAAAGCACACCACCAAGGCCACTTTAGATTATGTCCACTCTGATTAATAATGGGGACTCTCTCAGGTTCCATCAAAAGGTGGAGCTCACTACATGCTCACATTTATTGATGATTTCTCCAGGAAGACTTGGGTTTATATTCTCAAACAAAAGAGCGTTGTGTTTCAGAATTTTCAGCACTGGGAGGTTATGATTGAGAATGAAATAGAAAAGAAAATTAAGGTTCTAAGGACGGATAATGGTTTGGAGTTTTGTTCCTCAGAGTTTAACGATTTCTGCAAGGATGAAGGAATCGTGAGAAAACGAACCGTGCATCACACACCACAACAGAACGGAGTAGCGGAACGTCTGAATCGAAATCTCTTGGAGAGAGCTAGATGTATGCTTCTGAATGCTGACCTAACTTAGGATTTTTGGGCAGAAGCAGTGTGTACCGCTTGTTATTTAGTGAACCATTCACCTCACACCGTTTTGGACATGAGAACACCGGAAGAAGTTTGGACAGGTGGAGCTTCAGATTTGTCCAAGTTGAGAGTCTTTGGTTGTCCAATGTACGCACATGTAGATCAAGGAAAATTGAATGCTCGGTCGTTGAAGTGTATATTCCTTGGCTACGATTTGGGTGTGAAGGGTTATCGTCTGTAGTGCAAGGAATCTCAGAAGCTCATGGTTGAAAGAAATGTTGTCTTTAATGAACTTGTTATGTTACCTTCCAGGAAAGACACTGTTATTTCTACTCCTGTGTCAAGTGGGACTCCGGTTCAGGTGGAGCCACCGGTAGTGACTGTTGATGATAATTCCGGTGTGACACAAGGAGACAGTTCAAAATCTGAGGAAGATGAAGAGTATTTGTTGGCAAGGGACAGAGAGAGGCGGTTGACCAAGAAACCCGGTAGATATGCCGAATCAGTTCTTGCATATTCTCTTAGTGCCGCTGAAGATATTGTAACCTCTGTTGAGCCGAGCAAGTATTCAGAGGCAATTTTGGCATCCGATTCAGCTGCTTTGGTAGGTGCAATGAATGAAGAGATGGAGTCTCTTCATAAGAATCAAACTTGGAAGATGGTAGAACTTCCAAAAGGAAAAAAGGAGCATTAGCTGCAAATGGGTCTTCAAGAAAAAAATCTAGGGTCTCTCAGATGTGAGATACAAAGCTCGATTAGTTGCTCGTGGTATTAGTCAGGTGGAGGGTGTGGATTATAGCGATATTTTCTCACCCGTTGTGAAGCATACTTCTATTCGTGTTGTGTTGAGTTTGGTTGCAATTCATGATTTAGAGTTAGAGCAACTAGGTGTGAAGACCGCTTTCTTACATGGAGAATTAGAGGAGCAAATTTACATGTCGCAGCCGGAGGACTTTGGGGTCAAGGGTAAAGAGAATCAGGTCTGTTTGCTTAAGAAGTCGTTTTATGGGTTAAAGCAGTCGCCTCGACAATGGTATAAAAGAGTTAATTCGTTTATGGTTGGACATGGGTACAACAGATCACATTATGACTGCTGCGTTTACCGAAAGGTATTTCCGGATAGCTCTCTTGTTTTGTTTTTACTCTATGTAGATGATATGTTGGTAGCAGCTAAGGACAAGTCTAAAGTTTCTGAGCTTAAAGAATTGTTAAAGGCTGAGTTCGAGATGAAGGATCTCGGTTCAGCGAAGAGGATTCTAGGTATGGAGATATGTCGCGATCGTACATGCAAGAGTTTGTTTCTCTCCCAGCAACAATATATTGAGAAAGTCTTGCATCGTTTTGGCATGGAAGATGCCAAGTCTGAAAGAATTCCTCTTGCCGCCCATTTTAAGCTCTCGGTAGACTTGTGTCCCAAGAAGGAGGAGGATAAGGCATACATGTCACGTGTGCCCTATACTAGTGCAGTTGGCAGTTTGATGTATGCTATGATATGCACTCGTCCAGATATAGCTCAGGCAGTCAGCGTTGTGAGCCGCTATATGTCGAATCCAGGAAGGAGAATTGGTCGGCTGTGAAGTGGATTCTCCAGTATCTAAAAGGTACAACTAAGCTATCTCTGAAATTTGGTCGATCTTCGTATTCGTTAATGGGGTTTGTAGATGCCGATTACGTGGGAGACCGCTATAGATGTTGAACATTTTATATTAAACCGCAAGTACACAACGTCGGTGAAGAAGTGGCAAATACGGGTCGTCCACAGGGAGGTGAGCAGCCTCTCGTTTGCACGAAATCAAGTGGCAAAAATAGGAAAGAGAGTTTGATTATCCTACTCTACGCTACACTACACGACGAAGTATGAAATGTGAAAGAAAACATCAAACGATGAACTACCAAACTAAACTAAGAACTAAATAAGTGCTGGAATTCATAAATAGAAAACCCCTATGTGGTGGAGTGAGTGCACACATGCAAAGAGGTGGGTGTTGAACACATTCTTTAAGCACAAATGAAGGTGGTGTCATCATGCATAGGAAGTGTCTAAATGTTATGGCATAACCTATAAATCAATTCACCCACCTAGTTGATTAACATTTACATATATTTAAAACCGCAAGTGCACGGCCGCGATGAAGCGGTGGCAAGTACGGGTCGTCCTCTGGGAGGTGAGCAGCATCTTGTTTATCAGAAATCAAGTGGCACAATAAGGTGGAAGAAAGTTGTTTATGCTAATCTAAACTACGCTAACTACGAAGAAGCAAATGAGAAAGAAAGACACAACCGATGAAATAACAACTAAGGTAAGAACGAAATGATGGAATTCAGGAAATGGAAAACCCCTAAGGGGTGGAGTGATTGCACACATGCAACGAGGTGGGTGTTGAACACATTCTTTAAGCACAAATTAAGGTGGTGTTATCATGCATAGGAAGTGTCTAAATGTTATGGCGAAACCTATCAATCTATTCACCAACCTAGTTGATTAACATTTACATATGCAAGATGTTTATTTCAGAACCTAAAGAATCATGAGATGTGTCTAATAATTTTGGCAAAACTCATCAAGTTATAAATTCTATCTTAAACAAGCAAGCATACATTCATGTTTTATCAACACATTGAAAAATAAAGTATTCATTCCATTCTCTAATGCATGTATGAATATCTACTCCACCCCCAAAGGGAATGGATCTACTCACTACACATTACACTAATTATTACACTAAGATAAGAAGACATTTTAACAAAGCTAGATTTAATAAAAGACGATTAAACTAAAACGTGCACAAACAATAAAAGAAGCACAAAACAAATAAAAGAAACACAAAACTTTATTGATAAAATGACTCACATTTCAAGTAGCATCCTCCTACTTTAGTGTGTGCTTCAAGGCATCACTTCTAGTAGGAAGAATAGCCACTTAAAATGTGGAGTGATTACAATGGAAGGTGAAGAGTTCTATCTATAGCCATAGAAAAAGCTAATCCAGGACAATCCCCCGATGTGGGACTAAACCAATACCAAAAATACCCTAAACAAATATTAATACAAGTCCAGGAGAAATCTTAGCGGATCTGGGATGATCCAGACCGCCAATTGACGGTTCCAGACCGCCAATTGGTGGTCTAAAAAGTCCGGATCCAATTGAATCTTGTTCTGGGCTTTGCTTGGTGTATTTGGTGATCTTGGATGCATCTACTTCGTTTATTGGAGCTCCGACCCGAATAGAATTGTCAAAATACTCCCCATGATGGTGTGGAGTTCTCTGTTTTGCTCTTAGGTACTTCTGTCTTGCATTCAGGTCCTTCTCCCTTGCATTTTGGTCCCCAGATCTCACAATGCAGTCCTTTTTCGCAGCTTTTGGGTTCTTTTGTGCTTCATCTCTTCAAACCTATTTATTCCTGAAAACTAAACACAAAACTCGTAACACTACATTGTTTAGGTGAAAGATAATGGATATAAGATACAAATATAAGCATGAAATGATGTCAATCAAATACCCCCACACCTAACTTTTGCTAGTCCCGAGCAAAACAAAGAAAGAGAAAAGCATACGAAAACAGGAAATCCTAACTCACTTTCGTAGGAATCACGGTTGCTCTTAGCACATCAACAAGCCGTTAAACCTCCTTGTCGCCAAGGAGAAGGAGTGTTGTCTCCTGAGGGTTTTCAGCGGATATACCCAAAAAATCCAAACAAGATGCATTAATCAATCTAGCTACACTACTCGTTGGACTCATATTGTCGATCATGGGATGCGGTAATACTACGGGTTGACTCTATATATGTAATCGGTCCACACACCTAGCCTAATGAGTTATTCGTGAAAGTTAGTTAAGGACTTAAGTGAAAAATATGGGCAACCTTAACTTCTGAATTTGATACAATTTGTAAAGTCCATTTTGGTTCTTATTTGACTCTTTTTTTCTTTTTATTTTTTTGTTTATTTTTTCTTTAGAGTATTTTATTGGTTGGTGTTTGATTCTCCGAGGGTCAGGTTTCGTGCATCATTGCCTATGAGGACTTACACTATCACGTACACCTTCCCCCAAATCTCCACATAGGGCGATCCCTACCACCCGTGTAACGGGATTTCGGTCGGTGCATCCCATGTCAGATGACTCGAAAGCACCAGGCACAAAGGCCCCTCAGACCTACTTTCCCGAGTGATAGGAGTCGTGCAAGAAGAGAGAACCCAACTTATTTATTTAGCTACATAGGAACCAAAACCCCTACACTTAAGTTTCACAAAAAGATATTAAGTGCCCTTGACCACGACAAACTTCCTTATACTAAAAGACACGAATTATTTGACTCACTAGGTTCAAGGTGGACTTCTTTAAATGTTTGAGTACTGAAACCCTATGATTACACGCCCCCCGAGGGAAAACCGAGGTGCATCCTAACGACTCTATAAGACCTAAAGCCAGTAAACTAGAAATCCTAATGCATCAAGTTCAAGACAATTTTGGGAGCTTTCTTTTTACTTTGCCTCTCAACGGGTTTGCACATTCTAAACACACGCAAAACCTACAAAAACATTTTCTTTCGCAAACACATGAATATTTTGAAAGAAATATGAAAATTTTAAAGCACTAGGTAAGCAAAAGAAGACAAGTCACCCAAGGATCATGGCAAACAAATATATCGATGTTAAATGCAGCACACTAACATAACCCTAACAATGCACACAAAAGAAAACAAAAATCAAAAGAAAAGACTCGACTATGTACACATGTAAAGCACCCCCCCACACCTACTTCATGCATTGTCCTCAATGAATGTGAACAAGATACTACACGGATATATGCCTGAAAAAGCAAAGATCTCACCAACATGAAGTACAAAGGGACGTTCAGGGTCATGTTGATGGACACAAACCCAACTTCCCTCAAAACCTGCGAGAAGGTGAAGGGAGATAAATACGTGAAGAAATTGGGCCCAAGTACACAAGGGTTGGGTCCCACAACAATCGATGCTCACTGAGGGAGTCTTTTATTACTCTTTTTTTAGGTGAAAACTACATTGTTTATTCCTGAAAACTAAACACAATACTCGTAACACTACATTGTTTAGGTGAAAGATATATACAAAAGCAACGATATTCTCATAATGATTTGGTCAAGGAACATCAAATGAGAACATCAAGTCATGAGGACCAGAGACTTGTCGAGATGGGCAAACTTCACCGGTACTCTGAGGTGTCATGAGGGGTGAAAGGTCAAAGATGAAAGGCTCGAACCCCTCATGATATTGGTCGGGTGTAGGCAACATGAAAGAGTGAAGATGTGTTACCTCACTAGGGTTTAGTTGCTCATCGAACAAAACACTCTAACCAATAGGGTGGTGCATCGGAATGAGTTCCTCAAGCTCATTCGATGGATGCAGCAGACTTGCAACACTAAGAATGAGGCTTCTCCCGAAGTCATCCAGAAAGGACCTCCCACCATCATTTAAATCATCAAGCATACGCTCGGTTATAGGTGGATCCTTGGTGGAGTCAATATGAAGCTCAAATGGCTCAATGGCCAAGGGACATGAGATAGAGACACCTTCTGGTATAGGCATATGATGAGGTGTCTCAATCTCACTAGTACTCTCAACTGAATCATGCAACGAACACTCCTTTTGGACAGTTATGTTTCATGCCAGCTCACTCTGTTGCATTGCAAAGATAGGCAATGAGTTTTCGCTGGCCCCACAAACATTCTCAATGGGTTGCATTGGGGTTAGGGGTGTTCGTTGATTTTGCGGTGCTTTCTCTAATTGGCGGATGAGATTGAGATTTAAAGATTCATCCATGGGCTCCTGTTGCCTACAAGAGTTGAACACATGAAACTCGGCACTCATGTTACCGAATGAGAGCTTCATGAGACCATTTCTACAATTAATCAAGGCATTGGAGGTTGCCAGAAATGGTCTACCCAAATCAAAGGTATTTGAGAGTGGGTGTTCGCAACAGGATTGGTATCGAGGACAACAAAATCGACTGGAAATATAAAATCTCCAACTTTGATGAGCACGTCCTCGATAATCCCCTTTGGAATACGAATGGATCTATCCGCCAATTGGAGAGTGATCTTAGTTGGTTTTAATTCTCCCAAGTTCAACTGTTGATAAACAAAGAATGGGAGGAGGTTGATCGCCGATCCTAAATCAAGCAAAACATTGCTCATTCTAGTGTCCCCTATCGTACACTGAATAGTAGGACACCCAGGGTCCTTGTATTTTGTGTAGGTTGGATTGAACAAAAGTGAGCTTATATTTGCAGCCAAGAATGCTTCCTTAGGAACATTGGTCTTCCTCTTGGTTGTGCAGAGATCCTTCAACACTTTGGCGTATTGAGGTATTTGTTGGATGACATCCAACAAGGGGATGTTAACCTTTACTTGCTTAAATACCTCTAATATCTTATCCATGGTGTCACTCTGCTTTTTGGATAACCTACTTGGATAGGGAGCTTTTGACAGGTATGTTTTCTGCGGTGCCTGAGAAGAAAGAAGCGTTGGTGTATTACCCTCACCCTCTTCTTCACCACCATTCCTACTGAGGGTTGCATATATGGTGGTGGGTGTGGCAAGGAAATGTGATTGTCAACCTATTTTCCATTGCTTAAGGTAACAATAGAATTGACATGGTGAACAGGTTCCTCCACATGGTTCACTTGCCTCCCCCGAGGTACCACATTCTCATTTTGTATGTGTTGTTGCTGGTACATACGGGGGTTAGCCTCAGGCTGGCTAGGAAAAGACTCTCTCTCTGTCTCATTTACAGACTGAGCCAATTGGCCCATCTGAAGCTCTAGAGATTTGATGGTTTGCTGATTTGAAGTGAGAACTTGACTCGTGGTTGACATAAAAATTTTCATTGAGTTTTCAAGTCCACGAGTAAAGGTCTCAAGTGAATTGAATCGGGTTTCCATATTGTTGGAATTTGGGAAACCCGATTGATTAGTGGTTTGCGCTTGGGGTTGCTGATAAGATTGTGCATGCATGGGAGGTTGGTGTGATTGGTAAGGTGCTCTAGAGGAGTTTGAACGACCACCCGGGCCATTAGTTTGGTTCCATGAAAAATTGGGGTGGTTCCTCCATCCAAGATTATAAGATGATGAGTATGGGTCATTCCTAGCTCTGTCATAGATGGCGTTGACACACTCAATCTCAGGAGGAATAGACACACACTCGCTTTCTACATGACCTACCCTACCATGAATGACAGGGAACTGGACCAGATGTGGACATGTGAGGTGTACCTTGTTTGTTTTGGAACTCAATCGAATCCATACGGCGCATTAAGGCCGCCATGCGTGCCTCGGTGGCCGTAGTGGTATCGATAGCAAATGCGGCACCCGATCTAGTCGAGTTTGCATTCGCGATCCTCGCTCCTATACTAGATGATGCAGGTGGTTCCCTTACACTCTCGCATTGCATTGTTTTCTTAGCAAAGTCTTCTAGGAAAGCCCATTCCTCCCTTTCATACTTTCCCAAGAACTCTCCTTGACACATGGACTCAAGGAGCGTTCGGGACGGGATGTGAAGACCTTCGTAAACAATCTGACAAAGGCACCACGACTCGATGCAATGGTGAGGGCATGAGGATAGTAGCTCCTTGAACCTCTCGAAGTATGCATGGAATGGTTCGGTCTCATGTTGATAGAACGAATTCATTTCTTTCCTCAATTTTTGAGTCCGATGATTTGGGAAGTACTTCTTGAGGAATGCAAATTGAAACTCGTCCCACGTCCTAAAGGAATTCGCCTGGTTTTTGTACAACCACTTATTGGCGTCATCCTTTAGTGCAAAAGGAACGATCCTAAGATGGATGGAGTCTGTGCTAAGTTGTTGCAGCTTGAACATAGCACAGACCTCCTCAAATTCCCTGAGAAAGATATAGGGGTCACCTTTCCCAGTCAAGCGAGGGAGCATGGAAATAAACTGAGGCTTAACCTCAAAATGGTTCCCATTAGCCTTTGGTAATATGATGCATGAGGGTAGAGCCGTACGGCTCGGGTAGCATCGGTCACGTAGAGATATGGGAACGACAACTGGAAGCACTGGTGGAGCAGGTGGGTCCAGCAACTGCTCCTCCTCACGGAAATTAGCAGCCATTGAACCCGACTGCGCGCGACACGAGAGGAGGAGTGTGTCGAGAAATCGATGACCGAAGCCGGATTGACAACGCTCCTCGTCAAACGACCACTCTCGTCTTGTGTCCACGAAAGCATGCACAAAAGTGCACACACACCAAAACGTTTTTTAACAAAGAATGTACGTAGAAGAGAAGACGAGGAAACACAGGAGAGAAAGAATGACTCAGGAGAGAAGGGAAGAAGTCCTTATGCTACGGCGGATGGGTACAGGTAGAAGCACAAAAGCAAACAAGGCTCAAGCAATCCTAAGGTCGCTATAGGTCCATACAGCTAGACGGCGCCTAACTGCGAGGTCACACGGCCTCAACACGCCTCACCTCCCTACGACGAGGACCACAAAGCCCAGCAAGTGAGTCAAGATCCAGAGTTCTCATCTCTCCTACTATCGACAAAGTGGGCAACACCGATCAGGTTATGACGGTCGGGACCGGATCACTCTCCTAATGCGTCTGAATTCCTTAAGGCCAATGTCTACTTGATTTTAAAATTAGGCTCTTGATTAGTGTGGTTTTTGGGGCGAAGGAAAGGGTGATGAAATCCCCCACCTTATCTTTTATGGGGCAGCCCTCCTTAGTAGCGTTTTGGAGTCCAAATCTATCAATCAACTCTCCAAACAAACACTCAACTCACACTTATTTCAATGCACTTCCTACTAACTAATGCATGTTCATACGAAATGCATGAATGAGAGTAGATGGTGCGTACCTCACGCCAGCTCTCAGCAACAGAAGATAAAGCTAAGATAAAAGACAATATAAATGCCTAAGTCACATACATGATGCATGACCTAAACAACAAGAATGCCTAATCTTTTGCTTTGAGTTTTAGGGTCAAAGTTGCTTAAAGGAGGTTTGATTATTGATCTGGGGACAAACTATAAGTCAAACCATGCCAAATGGAGTCCCAGATCACTATATTAGAAAAAGAAATACTCCACATAAATTTAGAGGTGAAATGAAACAACCAGACCGCTGATTGGCGGTCTTCTTCTCTCAGACCACCTCCAAACTTCACCAGATGCTTCCACTTCTCAATGTGAGTCTCCTGAAACAAAGAAAACTAAAAGACAAAAATTAAATCCACTCGAATCGTTCAAACAAGAGTCTGGACTGGCACCTCCCCGACAACGGCGACAAAAACTTGTTGAACGTTTTATTTAAAACCGCAAGTGCACGACCGCGATGAAGCGGTGGCAAGTACGGGTCCTCCTCAGGGAGGTGAGCAGCCTCTTGTTTATCAGAAATCAAGTGGCACAATAAGGTGGAAGAAAGTTGTTTATGCTAATCTAAACTACGCTAACTATAAAGAAGCAAATGCGAAAGAAAGACAACCGATGAAATAACAACTATGCTAAGAACGAAATGCTGGAATTCAGGAAATGGAAAACCCCTAAGGGGTGGAGAGAGTGCACACATGCAAAGAAGTGGGTGTTGAACACATTCTTTAAGCACAAATTAAGGTGGTGTTATCATGCATAGGAAGTGTCTAAATGTTATGGCAAAACCTATCAATCTATCCACCAACCTAGTTGATTAACATTTACATATGCAAGATGTTTATTTAGAAACCTAAACAAGGATGAGTGGTTTCTAATCATTTTGGCAAAACTCATCAAGTTATAAATTCTATCCTAAACAAGCAAGCATACATTCATGTTTTATCAACACATTGAAAAATAAAGTATTCATTCCATTCTCTAATGCATGTATGAATATCTACTCCACCCCCCAAAGGGGATGGAACTACTCACTACACATTACACTAATTATTACACTAAGATAAGAAGACTTTTTAACTAAGCTAGACTTAATAAAAGACGATTAAACTAAAACATGCACAAACAATAAAAGAAGCACAAAAGAAATAAAAGAAACACAAAACTTTATTGATAAAATGACTCACATTTCAAGTAGCATCCTCCTTCTTTAGTGTGTGCTTCAAGGCCTCACTTCTAGTAGGAAGAATAGCCACTTAAAATGTGGAGTGATTACAATGGAAGGTGAAGAGTTCTGTCTATAGCCATAGAAAAAGCTAATCCAGGACAATCCCCCGATGTGGGACTAAACCAATACCAAAAATACCCTAAACAAATATTAATACAAGTCCAGGAGAAATCTTAGCGGATCTGGGATGATCCAGACCGCCAATTGACGGTTCCAGACCGCCAATTGACAGTTCCAGACCGCCAATGGGCGGTCTAAAAAGTCCGGATCCAATTGAATCTTGTTCTGGGCTTTGCTTGGTTTATTTGATGGTCTTGGATGCATCTACTTCGTTCATTGGAACTCCGACCCGAATAGAATCGCCAAAATACTCCCCATGATGGTGTGGAGTTCTCTGTTTTGCTCTTAGGTCCTTCTGTCTTGCGTTCAGGTCATTCTCCCTTGCATCTTGGTCCCCAGATCTCACAATTCGGTCCTTTTTCCAAGCTTTTGGGTTCTTTTATGCTTCATCTCTTCAAACCTATTTATTCTTGAAAACTAAACATAAAACTCGTAACATAGCCCTTTTTAGGTGAAAGATAATGGATATAAGATACAAATATAAGCATGAAATGATGTCAATCAAATACCCACACCTAACTTTTGCTAGTCCCGAGCAAAACAAAGAAAGAGAAAAGCATACGAAAACAAGAAATCCTAACTCACTTTTGTAGGAATCACGGTTGCACTTAGCACGTGAAACAAACCGTTAAACCTCCTTGTCGCCAAGGATGAGGAGTGTTGTCTCCTGAGGGTTTCAGCGGATATACCCCCAAAATCCGAACAAGATGCATTAATCAATCTAGCTACACGACTCGTTGGACTAATATTGTCGATCATGGGATGCGGTAATACTACGGGTCGACTCCATATATGTCATCGGTCCACACACCTAGCTTAATGAGTTATTCGTGAAAGTTAGTTAAGGACCTAAGTGAAAAACATGGGCAACCTTAACTTCTGAATTTGATACAATGTGTAAAGTCCATTTTGGTTCTTATTTGACTCTTTTTTTCTTTCTTTGGAGCATTTTATTGGTTGGTGTTTGATTTTCCCACGGTCAGGTTTCGTGCATCATTGCATATGAGGACTTACACTATCACGTACGCCTTCCCCGAAATCTCCACATAGGGCGATCCCTACCACCCATGTAACATGAGTTCGGCCAGTGCATCGCAAGTCAGATGACTCGAAAGCACAAGACACAAAGTCCCCTCATACCTACTTTCCCGAGTGATAGGAGCCGTGTGAGAAAAGATAACACCACTTATTAATTTATCTACATGGGAACCAAAACCCCTACACTTAAGTTTCACAAAAAGAGATTAAGGGCCCTTGACCACGACAAACTTCCTTATACTAAAAGACAAGAAATATTTGACTCACTAGGTTCAGGGTGGACTTCTTTAAATGTTTGAGTGTTGAAACCCTATGATTACACGCCCCCCGAGGGAAACTGAGGTGCATCCTAACGACTCAATAAGACCTAAATCGAGTAAGCTAGATATCCTAATGCATCAAGTTCAAGACAATTTTGGGAGCTTTCTTTTTACTTTGCCTCTCAATGGTTTTGCGCATGCTAAACACACACAAAACGTACAAAAATATTTTCTTTCGCAAACACATGAAGATTTTGAAAGAAATGTGAAAATTTTAAAGCACTAGGCAACCAAAAGAAGACAAGTCACCCAAGGATCATGGCAAGCAAATATATCAATGTGAAATGCGACACACTAACATGACCCTAACAATGCACACAAAAGAAAACAAAATCAAACGCAAAGACTCGACTATGTACACACGTAAAAGACCCCCCACACCTACTTCATGCATTGTCCTCAATGAATGTGAGCAAGATACAACATGGATTTATGCATGAACAAATGAAAGATCTCACAAACATAAAGCGCAAAAGGAAGTTCGTGGTTATGTTGATGGACACAAACCCGAATTCCCTCAAAACCTGTGAGATACTGAAGAATGGAGACAAATACGTGAAGAAATGGGGCGCAAGTACACAAGGGTTGGGGCCCACAACAATCATTTTTACAAGGTATATACATCAACAAAGATATTCTAATAATCATTTAGTCAAGGAAAATAAAATGAGAATATCGAGTTATGAGGACCAGAGACTTGCCGAGATGGGCAAACTTCACTGGTACTCTGAGGTGTCATGAGGGGTGAAAGGTCAAAGCTGAAAGACTGGAACCCCTCATGATATTGGTTGGGTGTAGGCAACATGAATGAGTGGAGTTGTGTTGTCTCACTAGGGTTTAATTGCTCGTCGAACAAAACCCTCCAACCAATAGATGGGTGCATCGGAATGAGTTCCTCAGGCTCATTCGATGTATGCAGCAGACCTGCATCACTAAGAATGGGGCTTCTCCCCAAGTCATCCAACAAGGACCTCCCACCATCTTTATATCATCAAGCATAAACTCGGTCGTAGGTGGGTCCTTGTTGGAGTCAAGATGAAGCTCAAATAGCTCAATGGCCAACGGACATGAGATAGAGACACCTTCTGGTATAGGCATTTTATAAGGTGTCTCACTCTCACTAGTAATCTCAACTGAATCATGCAACCAACACTCCTTTTGGACATTTATGTTTGATGTCAGCTCACTCTGTTGCATTGCAAAGACATGCCATGAAGTTTTGCTGGACCCACAAACATTCTCAATGGGTTGCATTGGTGTTAGGGGTGTTCGTTGATTTTGTGGTGCTTTCTCTAATTGGCGGATGAGATTGAGATTTAAAGGTTGGTGCATGGGCTCCTGTTGCTTACCAGAGTTGAACAAATGAAACTTGGCACTCATGTTACCGAATGAGAGCTTCATGAGACCATTTCTACAATTAATTAAGTCGTTGGAAGTTTCCAGAAATGGTCTACCCAAAATCAAAGGTATTTGAGAGTGGGTTTTCGCAACAGGATTGGTATCGAGGACAACAAAATCGACTGGAAATATAAAATCTCCAACTTTGACAAGCACGTCCTCGATAATACCCTTTGGAATACAAATGGATCTATCCGCCAATTGGAGGGTGATCTTAGTTGGTTTCAATTCTCCCAAATTTAACTGTTGATAAATAGAAAATGGGAGGAGGTTGACCTCCGTTCCTAAATCAAGCAATACATTACTCATGCTAGTGTCCCCTATAGTACACTGAATAGTAGGACACCCAGGGTCCTTGTATTTTGTGTAGGCGGGATTGGACAAAAGTGAGCTTACATTTGCAGCCAAGAATGCTTTCTTAGGAACATTGGTCTTCCTCTTGGTTGTGCAGAGATCCTTCAACACTTTGGCATATTGAGGTATTTGTTGCATGACATCCAACAAGGGGATGTTAACCTTCAATTGCTAAAACACCTATAATATATTATCCATTGTGTCACTCTGCTTTTGGTTAACCTACTTAGATAGGGAGCTTTTGGCAGGTAGGTTTTCTGCGGTGCCTGAGAAGGAGGCATTGGTGTATTACCCTCACCCTCAACCGCTTTTTCACCACCAATCCCACTGAGGGACTGCATAGATGGTGGTGGGTGTGGCAAGGAAATGTGATTGTCAACCTGCTTTCCATTCCTAAAGGTTACGATGGAATTAACATGGTGAACAGGTTCCCCCACACGGTTCACTTGCCGCCCCCAAGGTACCACATTCTCATTTTGCATGTGTCGTTGCTGGTACATGTGGGGGTTAGCCTCAGGCTGGCTAGGCAGCGTCCCTCTCTCTCTTTCATGTACGGACTGAGTCAATTGGCCCATCTGAAGCTCTAGAGATTTGATGGTCTGCTGATATGAAGGGAGAACTTGACTTGTGGTTGACAAAAAAATTTAATTGAGTTTTCAAGTCCACGAGTCAAGGACTCAAGCGAATTGAATCGGGTTTCCATATTATTGGAATTTGGGAAACCCGATTGATTGGTGATTTGAGCTAGGGCTGGCTGATAAGATTGTGCATGCATGGGAGGTTGGTATGATTGGTTAGGTGGTCGAGAGGAGTTTGAAGGACCACCTGGGGCATTATTTTGGTTCCATGAAAAATTGGGGTGGTTCCTCTATCCAGGATTATAAGATGATGAGTATGGGTCATTCCTAGCTCTGTCATATATGGCGTTGACATCTTCCATCTCAGGAGGAATGGACGCACACTCTCTTTCTATATGACCTATCCTAACACATGAATGACAGGGAACTGGACCAGATGTGGACATGTGAGGTGCACCTTGTTGGTTTTGGAGCTCAATCGAATCCATACAGCGCATTAAGGCCGCCATGCGCGCCTCGGTGGCCGTCGTGGTATCGACAGCAAATGCGGCACCCGATCTAGTCGAGTTTGCATTCGCGATCCTCGCTCCTATGCTGGATGATGCAGGTGGTTCCCTTACACTCTCCCATTGCATGGTTTTCTCAGCAATGTCTTCTAGGAAAGCCCATGCCTCCCTTTTATCCTTTCCTAAGAACTCTCCTTGACACATGGACTCAAGGAGTATCCGGGACGGGATGTGAAGACCCTCGAAAACAATCTGACACGAGCACCACAACTAGAAGCCATGGTGAGGGCATGAGGATAGTAGCTCCTTGAACCTCTCTAACTATGCATGGAATGATTCAGTCTCATGTTGATAGAACGAATTGATTTCGTTCCTCAATTTTTGAGTCCGATGATTTGGAAAATACTTTTTGAGGAATGCAGACTGAAACTCATCCCAAGTCCTAAAGGAATTCGCCTGGTTGCTGTACAACCACTTCTTGGCATCATCCTTTAATGCGAAAGGAACAAGCCTAAGATGGATGGAGTCTGTGCTAAGTTGTTGCAGCTTGAACATAGCACAGACCTCCTCAAATTCCATGAGAAAGATATAGGGGTCACCTTTCCCAGTGAAGTGAGGGAGCATGGAAATAAACTGAGGCTTAAACTCAAAATGGTTCTCATTTTCCTCTGGCAATACGATGCATGAGGGTAGAGCAGTACGGCTCGGGTAGCATCGATCACGTAGAGGTATGTGAGCGACAACATGAAGAACAGGTGGAATAGGTGGATCCAACAACTGCTCCTCCTCGCAAAAATAAGCAGCCATTGAACCCAGACTGAGTGCAACACGAAAGGAGGCAGGCGTCGAAAAATCGACTACCGAAGCAAGGTTGACAACGCACCTCATCAAACGGCCACTCTCGTCTCGTACCCACAAAAGCAAGCACAAAGGTACACACACACAAACCAAAACTTCTTTTTTTTAAAAAAGAATGTGCAGAGGAGAAGACGGGGGAACACAGGATAGAAAAAATGACTCAGGAGAGAAGGGAAGAAGTCCTTATGCTACGGCGGATGGGTACAGCTAGAAGCACACAAGCAAACAAGGCTCAAGCAATCCTAAAGTCGCTATAGGTCCTTACAGCTAGACGACGCCTAACTGCGAGGTCACACAGCCTCAACACGCCACACCTCCCTATGACAAGGACCACAAAGCCCAGCAAGTGAGTCAAGATCCAGAGATCTCGTCTCTCCTACTATCGACAAAGTGGGCAACGCCGATCAGGTCATGACGGTCGGGACCGGATAACTCTCCTAATGCGCCCGAAATCCATAGGGCCAATGTCTACTTGATTTTAAAATTAGGCTCTTGATTAGTGTGGTTTTTGGGGCGAAGGAAAGGGTGATGAAATCCCCCACCTTATCTTTTATGGGACAGCCCCTCCTTAGTAGCGTTTTGGAGTCCTAATCTAGCAATCAACTCTCCAAACAAACGCTCAACTCACACTTGTTTCAATGCACTTCCGACTAACTAATGCATGTTCATACGAAATGCATGAATGAGAGTAGAAGGTGCGTACCTCACGCCAGCTCTCATCAACAGAAGATAAAGCTAAGATAAAAGACAATCTAAACGCCTAAGTCACATACATGATGCATGACCTAACCAACAAGAATGCCTAATCTTTTGCTTTGAGTTTTAGGTCCATGTTGCTTAAAGGAGGTTTGATTATTGAACTGGGGACAAACTATAAGTCAAAACATGCCAAATCGAGTCCCAGATCACTATATTAGAGAAAAAAATACTGCACAGAAATTTAGAGGTGAAATCAAACAACCAGACCGCTGATTGGCGGTCTTCTTCTCTCAGACCTCCTCCAAACTTCACCAGATGCTTCCCCTTCTCAATGTGAGTCTCCTGAAACAAAGAAAACTACAAGACAAAAATTAAATCCACTCGAATCGTTCAACCAAGAGTCTGGACTGGCACCTCCCCGACAACGGCGCCAAAAACATGTTGAACTTTTTATTTAAAACCGCAAGTGCACGGCCGCGATGAAGCGGTGGCAAGTACGGGTCCTCGTCAGGGAGGTGAGCAGCCTCTTGTTTATCAGAAATCAAGTGGCACAATAAGTTGGAAGAAAGTTGTTTATGCTAATCTAAACTACGCTAACTATGAAGAAACAAATGCGAAAGAAAGACAACCGATGAAATAACAACTAAGCTAAGAACGAAATGCTGGAATTCAGGAAATGGAAAACCCCTAAGGGGTGGAGTGAGTGCACACATGCAAAGAGGTGGGTGTTGAACACATTCTTTAAGCAATAAATTAAGGTGGTGTTATCATGCATAGGAAGTGTCTAAATGTTATGGCAAAACCTATCAATCTATTCACCAACCTAGTTGATTAACATTTACATATGCAAGATGTTTATTTTAGAACCTAAACAAGCATGAGAGGTTTCTAATCATTTTGGCAAAACTCATCAAGTTATAAAATCTATCCTAAACAAGCAAGCATACATTCATGTTTTATCAACACATTGAAAAATAAAGTTTTGATTCCATTCTCTAATGCATGTATGAATATCTACTAAGATAAGAAGACATTTTAACTAAGCTAGACTTAATAAAAGACGATTAAACTAAAACATGCACAAACAATAAAAGAAGCACAAAACAAATAAAAGAAACACAAAACTTTATTGATAAAATGACTCACATTTCAAGTAGCATCTTCCTACTTTAGTGTGTGCTTCAAGGCCACACTTCTAGTAGGAAAAATAGCCACTTAAAATATGGAGTGATTACAATGGAAGGTGAATAGTTCTATTTATCGCCATAGAAAAAGCTAATCTGGGACAATCCCCCGATGCGGGACTAAGCCAATACCAAAAATACCCTAAACAAATATTAATACAAGTCCAGGAGAAATCTTAGCGGATCTGGGATGATCTAGACCGCCAATTGACGATTCCAGACCGCCAATTGGCGGTCTAAAAAGTCTGGATCCAGTTGAATCTTGTTCTGGGCTTTGCTTGGTGTATTTGGTGGTCTTGGAAGCATCTACTTCGTTCATTGGACCTCCGACCCGAATAGAATTACCAAAATACTCCCCATGATGGTGTGGAGTTCTCTGTTTTGCTCTTAGGTCCTTCTGTCTTGCGTTCAGGTCCTTCTCCCTTGCATCTTGGTCCCCAAATCTCACAATTCAGTCCTTTTTCCCAGCTTTTGGGTTCTTTATGCTTCATTTCTTCAAACATATTTATTCCTGAAAACTAAATGATGCATTGCATACATTGCATCATATGTCTTTCATTTATATTACTTTTATATCAATAAATGCTATTAAGGTATGTGTTTAGTCGTATTTACAGAATACAGGGACCTGGATGCAAATTACCCACATTCCGGGCATAAACGTGTGCAAAAGATTCATTTCTATCATAAAGACCGAATTCAAGTTTATCGGGTTTCAAATGGAAATGCATCCAAGCATAAAAGCATTCAAGGAGCTAATTACAAAAAGGTCAAGGGCTTAATTGCAAAATACCAAGGACCTGATTGCAAAAGAAAAGGATCAAGTTATTTTGTTGGAAAAGTCAAAAGAAAAGTCAAATATAAATCTCCAACAATGGAAGGAATTAATCCGGAGTTCAAGACAATGGAAAGAATCATCCAGACGCGTAAATAAAGATCAAATCATACCATAAACACATGACCAAAATCCGGACCCGAGCAGACCTGATTGTGCGGCGTTTTCGCCGCACAACACCTTCAATATGCGGCGTTTCCGCCGCCCAGTCATTGATCTGTGTGCCCGATTTTTGTCCAGTGTCGGGTCGACGCGTTTACTATCCTTTTATGTATTGGTATCCCCTGTATCGGCTATAAATAGCCCTGTAGGACGAATGTAACACATCTTTGAACCTTTGGTCTTGGATCATTAGTAATAAATTTCTGTTTTATTTTGTTTTGTTTTTATTTTCTTTTAATGTCTCTAGGATCCTTTCTTCTTCCTCCCTCCATGAGTTTCTAACTCTTTCCAAAGGGTGGAGGTGATGGAATTAAGGGTAGAGAAGATGAATGCATGTTATTGTTTTAAGTTCGTGATTAGTATATTTTGATTACTTGAGTTTATGTTAAATCATTTATCTTGTAATGCTTCATAACTAACATGATTTATTTCAAGTTTCTCCATTCTCCAATCTAAACCTAAGTCTAGACCTCCACCCGACGGAATTCTCTTCTTTGTTCTTGTTTTAATTTTAATTGCTTTTGTTTCGTAGTTTAGTTAATTAAACCAAAAACCCCAAAAACCCTAATTGATTCTTCTCTACTTCTTTCCCCCAATCGACATCACACTAACAATGAAATCTCTCCCTCCTTGTGTTCGACCCGTACTTGCCACGTCTTCATAGACGCCGTGCACTTGCGGTATAAATTTAAATTCTCATCAAGTTTTTGGCGCCGTTGCCGGGGAGGCGACGAAGATTTTGTTTGTTTTTGTATTTTCGATTTTTTTTTCTGTTTATCGTGTGCGCGATCTAACTATTTGGATTTGCGTTTCAGGAGACAACAGAGCGCGCGGTGAAATCTGACCGCAATCTGAGCCATCTAGGCGGCGAAATCGCCGCACCACCAAGAGTATTTGCGGCGGAATCGCCGCACAACCTAGGGATCCGGTCTTCAAATTTCTGGGGCGTCGTCGTCATCTCTGGGTGGTCGCACTGAGCTACTGGAATCTCCGAGAGCGGGCGGCGAACCCGACTGAGCATTGCGGAGGTAACTTTTCTTGCCTTTCTCGTAAAATCTGAATAGTTGAAAAGTTTCCTTTCGTAGAATTGCACGTGTTAGGGTTACAATTCCATAATTGGCAATAATTCAACTCTGACCTAAAATTGGCAAAATTAGAAAGACCTTAGTGCATGCATCATATAATGTTTTGCTTGCATTATTCTTGCTAAATTCTCGCAAATTAATACTTGTTGAAGATTGCTGGAGGCAAGGTACGTATCGAGGTTTTTATCGATTGCATTAGAGCATATTATCTAGTTGCATACAACCTTGCAATTGCCCCCATTAAAAGGACCATTGTTTGACTATCTTTGCTAGATTTAAGTTAAACTATCTTAAGGGCAACTCCGTAGGAAAAGATACGGTGGGGATTTCATCACCCTCCCGTAGCCCACAAACCACAATCCTGAAGTGTCGCCTAAGCCTAAAATTTAAAATCAATTAGACATTGGCCCCTAAGGACTCGGACTCAATTAAGGAGGAGATTGGTTTGACTTGCTATGACCTGAAGCTAATTGAATTCAAATTGGTGTCTAGAAAGTGTTTTTGTGTTGACGAAAGTCTTCCAAGCGACGTGGTTGTCTAATTGGCACCGACTCTGTCGGAAGCGCCCCCACTAGCTATACACTAACTGGCCAACTTGGTTTGATTGGTGAGGGAGGTGAATCGAGCAAATCAATTCGACTCAACCAGTTAGGAGTCGTCTAGATCTAAGTGACACTAGGTCTAGGATTGTTTTGACCGTGCTTGTTCAGGAAATTTCTGACCAACCCTAATTTTTATCCTTTAGAGTTAAGTTTCCCTTCTCGTCTGAGTCTTCTTTCCCTTCTCATCCTTACCTTTCTATTGTTTGTTTCCTTTCAAAAAAAAAAAAAATTTAAATTCAAAAATTCAAAAAAAAGAGAAAAAAAGTAATTGATTCTTGAAATTGAATTTGAAATTTAAATTTCCAACTCAAGTTCAAAAATTGATTCAACCCGGTGCACTCAGATTTGGATTCGGGACTTGAGTAATCGACTCTCACGAGTTCATCTGGATTCCAGTCTAGAGCTTAACCCCAACCCATCTGTTGCACCACCTCACCCGGATCTAATGGGTGAGAACGTAGTGGACCCACCTGTTGTGCAACCTATAACTCTGAGGGATCGATGCTACCCAACGATGGCTGCTCAACCATCGTGCATCGTTATGCCCACCATACCGGGTCGCGACTTCGAACTTAAGGCACAATACATGAGTATGCTGCCTAAGTTCACCTCTAGGGAAGATCCATATCTCTTCCTTAGAGAATTTGAGGAAATCTGCTCTCTTATGCAATACCAGCATATCCCTGAAGAGGCAGTGTGTCTGAAATTCGTGCCTCTAGCACTGAAAGACGACGCTAAGAAATGGCTATATAGTCTAGCCGAAAGATCTATTAGAAGTTGGGCCGAATTTGTTCAAGTTTTCCTAAAAAAATATTTCCCCAACCATAAGACTATGAAGATTAGGAATGAAATTGTTGCATTCGTTCAGTCTGAGAGCGAGCCGTTCTATTCCTATCTTGAGAGATTTAAGAGTGTCTTGACCCAATGCCCTCATCACGGAATTCCGAAGTGGCAATTATGCCAAATTATTTATGAGGGATTGACACCCACATCTAGAGTTATGCTAGAATCTGTGAGCCAAGGGAACTTCATGTCCAAAAATGAAAATGATGCCTGGACTTTTCTTGAGGATTTAGCTGAAAATAGTATGCAATGGGACAATGCTAGAACACCCATCAACCCGAGTATTGGATCTAGAATAGCGAGTCAACCCCGACCAGGTGTCTTAGCTGTAGACTCCAACATAGCGGCTGAGGCAAAACTAGCTACCCTAATGCGTAGAATGGAAAGTCTAGAGCTACAAAATCAATCCCGAATGAATCAACCCTTGTCTATCCCTTGCTCTAGATGTGGTCAGACTGGTCATTTAATGGAGGACTGTGTGGACCTGGAACATGTTAATGCCACATTTAACAATTCTAGAAATGATCCTTACGCATCAACCTATAACCCAGGTTGGCGTAATCATCCCAATTTTTCGTGGACCCAACAAGGACAACCTCCTAGACAACAACAAACCCCATATAACCAAAATAATACATCATCTGGGGGTAATAACAATGGAAATCATGAGGTTAGGTTGACAAAATTAGAAACTTTAATGACAACTTTTATACAAACAACCAACCAATCATTCCAAAGGCTAGAGACACAGGTCAGCCAATTAGCACAGATAATAGGTGAAAGAGAAAAGGGCCAATTTCCAAGTCAACCTGAGGTGAACCCAAGAACTAATAATCAATATCAATCTTATCAACCACCTTCAGGAAATAACAACCCTAGACCGGTTCAAATGGTTAATGAGGAAGGACCGTTCCAACAAATCAATGCTGTAGTATCATTACGGTCCGGAAGACAAATTGACAATAATGTGGTAAACCCTAGAATGACTAATCAATCTAGCCATCAAGCACCCACATATGACTTGACCATTGAACCCGACGTCCAAATTGAAAAGCCCAATCCACCTACCCAACCTGAACCTGTAGCTCAACCTGAACCTGAGCGAGTCTATGTGCCTAAAGCCCCATTTCCCAATAGACTCAAAAAGAACTCTAGTGCACAAATAGAGAAAATCTTGGAAGTATTTAAGCAAGTTAAGGTAAACATTCCACTCTTAGACATGATTCAACAAATACCTGCTTATGCTAAATTCTTAAAAGATTTGTGCACTAAGAAGAGAAAAACGAATGTACCAAAGAAGGCGTTCTTAACTGCAAACATATGCTCAATTCTTTCCAACACATCTCCTATAAAATATAAGGACCCGGGGTGTCCCACAATTTCATGTTCAATAGGAGATACGTTTATCAATAAAGCCCTTCTAGACCTTGGTGCAAGCGTTAACTTGCTCCCATTTTCTGTCTACGAGCAACTCAACCTTAGTCCGCTGAAACCCTCTAGGACAACCCTCCAATTCGCTGATTGTTCTGTTAAGAATTCGAGAGGTGTAGTAGAGGACGTTTTGATTAAGGTTGGTGACTTCATTTATCCAGTGGATTTTGTCGTACTTGATACTGAACCTGTTGTAAATCCTAATCGACAAATCCCTGTAATTCTAGGTAGACCCTTTTTAGCCACTTCGGAAGCATTAATAAACTGTCGAAATGGGCTCATGCAATTATCTTTCGGGAACTTAAAAGCAGAATTTAATATCTTCCATACTGATAATGAGCCAGAAATAATATGCAACCCAAGTGATGTTGTGATGAGAGCACGTATTTATCAGAATTCTGAATCAAATAAATCATCACATAAGCAAAAAGGAAGTAAGAAAAAAGGGAGTAATTCATTTACTCAACCACCATCACTCGAGCAAATAAGCGAACCAATTCAAGTGAGAAGAGTGGAATCTTTTCCTCAAGTCAACATGGGGAACAATTCAACTGGATACATGCACCAACATGGTGTCATTCAATCCAGTTCTGATTATGGTTGACTTTGAGCAAACTCAACCCCTCTACCGCAAGCCGACGCAGGTAATCAGTGCATTTATTTTATCTATGCATACATTGAGGACAATGCATGATTTAGGTGTGGGGGGTGTTTATATATGTACATATCTATCTATTTGATTTTCTGTTCTGCTTTATTTAAAAAAAAATTCAATATTCTATGACATAGCTTAAGATTGAACTGCCAAAACCCGTGTACAAATTGCATTAAGTTTTTGTTCCTTATTATATAGTTTTGCTTGTAGAAATTATGACATAAATCTAAGTTCCAAAGAAATAACCCATGGCCCTTGTAAGACATGTATGCACTTAAATTGGATGAATCAAATCTTTGAAGTGGTTGATAAAAAGCAGAGGTTGAGGAAAATATACCGGGAAGTGTGGACTTCTAATAGCAATTAAGCCTTGAGGAAAATAAAAGTAAAATAAAATAAAAATAAAGTGAGGAAAACACATTTTGCAAAATGATTACAAAAGCCCAAGCCTTCGAGTCACTGGTCCGTAGGGGTATCTTGAAACCCGGTAACTTGAGTCTGCCAGCTCGGGATTATCGACCAAACTCGCTACACGAATGCAAAAAGGGTATAAGTGTTAAAAAGAAAAGCAAATGTGTTGAATCACGGAAAAAGGAAAAAAATAAATAAATACTTTAAGATACTCAAGGCCCAAAGCTAAAAGAATGATCCATGCCATGGTTGATCCAAATGATACTTCACCACCAGGGGAGGCGTGCAAAATAATTTACGTAATAACATGTTTAGAAGGGTTAGTGGTGTGAATGTTGGAGGAATAAAGACCAAGTCATATTTTTAATGAGTTAGATTTATATAATGAGCATGCAAGAATTTTCAGTAAGATGTATAAGGTTGAGGTAGGGATATTGAGAACTATTAATGAAATGTTGATAGGATTTTGTGGGTATATCCGCTGAAAACCCTCAGGAGACAACACTCCTCCTCCTTGGCAACAAAGAGGTTTAAAGGCTTGTTGCACATGCTAAGTGCAACCGTGATTCCTACGAAAGTGAGTTAGGATTTCCCTATTTTCATTTTCTTATATTTTGTTTTGCTAGGGACTAGCAAAATCTAGGTGTGGGGGTATTTGATGCATTGCATACATTGCATCATATGTCTTTCATTTATATTACTTTTATATCAATAAATGCTATTAAGGTATGTGTTTAGTCGTATTTACAGAATACAGGGACCTGGATGCAAATTACCCACATTCCGGGCATAAACGTGTGCAAAAGATTCATTTCTATCATAAAGACCGAATTCAAGTTTATCGGGTTTCAAATGGAAGTGCATCCAAGCATAAAAGCATTCAAGGAGCTAATTACAAAAAGGTCAAGGGCTTAATTGCAAAATACCAAGGACCTGATTGCAAAAGAAAAGGATCAAGTTATTTTGTTGGAAAAGTCAAAAGAAAAGTCAAATATAAATCTCCAACAATGGAAGGAATTAATCCGGAGTTCAAGACAATGGAAAGAATCATCCAGACGCGTAAATAAAGATCAAATCATACCATAAACACATGACCAAAATCCGGACCCGAGCAGACCTGATTGTGCGGCGTTTTCGCCGCACAACACCTTCAATATGCGGCGTTTCCGCCGCCCAGTCATTGATCTGTGTGCCCGATTTTTGTCCAGTGTCGGGTCGACGCGTGTACTATCCTTTTATGTATTGGTATCCCCTGTATCGGCTATAAATAGCCCTGTAGGACGAATGTAACACATCTTTGAACCTTTGGTCTTGGATCATTAGTAATAAATTTCTGTTTTATTTTGTTTTGTTTATATTTTCTTTTAATGTCTCTAGGATCCTTTCTTCTTCCTCCCTCCATGAGTTTCTAACTCTTTCCAAAGGGTGGAGGTGATGGAATTAGGGGTAGAGAAGATGAATGCATGTTATTGTTTTAAGTTCGTGATTAGTATATTTTGATTACTTGAGTTTATGTTAAATCATTTATCTTGTAATGCTTCATAACTAACATGATTTATTTCAAGTTTCTCCATTCTCCAATCTAAACCTAAGTCTAGACCTCCACCCGACGGAATTCTCTTCTTTGTTCTTGTTTTAATTTTAATTGCTTTTGTTTCGTAGTTTAGTTAATTAAACCAAAAACCCCAAAAACCCTAATTGATTCTTCTCTACTTCTTTCCCCCAATCGACATCACACTAACAACGAAATCTCTCCCTCCTTGTGTTCGACCCGTACTTGCCACGTCTTCATAGACGCCGTGCACTTGCGGTATAAATTTAAATCTTCATCACTAAACATAAAACTCGTAACACAGCATTGTTTAGGTGAAAGATAATGGATATAAGATACAAATATAAGTATGAAATGATGTCAATCAAATACCCCCACACCTAACTTTTGCTAGTCCCGAGCAAAACAAAGAAAGAGAAAATCATACGAAAACAAGAAATCCTAACTCACTTTCGTAGGAATCATGGTTGCACTTAGCACGTGCAACAAGCCGTTAAACCTCCTTGTCGCCAAGGAGGAGTGTTGTCTCCTGAGGGTTTCAGCAGATATACCCACAAAATCCGAACAAGATGCATTAATCAATCTAGCTACACGACTCGTTGGACTCATATTGTCGATCATGGGATGCGGTACTACTACGGGACGACTCTATATATGTAGTGGTCCACACACCTAGCTTAATGAGTTATTCGTGAAACTTAGTTAAGGACTTAAGTGAAAAACATGGGCAACCTTAACTTCTGAATTTGATACAATGTGTAAAGTCCATTTTGGTTCTTATTTGACTCTTTTTTTCTTTCTTTGGAGCATTTTATTGGTTGGTGTTTGATTATCCCAGGGTCAGGTGTCGTGCATTATTGCATATGAGGACTTGCACTATCACGTACGTCTTCCCCCAAATCTCCACATAGGGCGATCCCTACCACCCATGTAACATGAGTTCGGTCGGTGCATCCCAAGTCAGATGACTCGAAAGCACCAGACACAAAGTCCCCTCATACCTACTTTCCCGAGTGATAGGAGCCATGCGAGAAGAGAGAACACCACTTATTTATTTATCTACATGGGAACCAAAACCCATAAACTTAAGTTTCACAAAAAGAGATTAAGGGCCCTTGACCACGACAAACTTCCTTATACTAAAAGACACAAATTATTTGACTCACTAGGTTCACGGTGGACTTCTTTAAATGTTTGACTGCTGAAACCCTATGATTACACGCCCCCCGAGGGAAACCTAGGTGCATCTTTATGACTCGATAAGATCTAAATCCAGTAAGCTAGATATCCTAATGCATCAAGTTCAAGACAATTTTGGGAGCTTTCTTTTTACTTTGCCTCTCAACGGTTTTCCACATGCTAAACATACACAAAATGTACAAAAATATTTTCTTTCGCAAACACATGAAGATTTTGAAAGAAATGTGAAACTTTTAAAGCACTAGGCAACCAAAAGAAGACGAGTCACCCAAGGATCATGGCAAGCAGATATATCAATGTGAAATACGGCACACTAACATGACCCTAACAATGCACACAAAAGAAAACAAAATCAAAAGCAAAGACTCGACTATGTACACACGTAAAATACCCCCCACACCTACTTCATGCATTGTCCTCAATGAATGTGAGCAAGATACAACATGGATTTATGCATGAACAAATTAAAGATCTCACAAACATAAAGCGCAAAAGGAAGTTCGTGGTTATGTTGATGGACACAAACCCGAATTCCCTCAAAACCAGTGAGATACTGAAGAATGGAGACAAATACGTGAAGAAATGGGATGCAAGTAAACAAGGGTTGGGCCAGAGATCATTTTTACAAGGTATATACATCAACAAAGATATTCTCATAATCATTTGGTCAAGGAAAATCAAATTAGAATATCGAGTTATGAGGACCAGAGACTTGCCGAGATGGGCAAACTTCACTGGTACTCTGAGGTGTCATGAGGGGTGAAAGGTCAAAGCTGAAAGACTGGAACCCCTCATGATATTGGTTGGGTGTAGGCAACATGAATGAGTGGAGTTGTGTTGTCTCACTAGGGTTTAATTGCTCACCGAACAAAACCCTCCAACCAATAGGTGGGTGCATCGAAATGAGTTCCTCAAGCTCATTCGATGTATGCAGCTGACCTGCATCACTAAGAATGGGGCTTCTCCCCAAGTCATCCAACAAGGACCTCCCACCATCATTTATATAATCAAGCATAAACTCGATCGTAGGTGGGTCCTTGTTGGAGTCAAGATGAAGCTCAAGTGGCTCAATGGCCAAGGGACATGAGATAGAGACTCCTTTTGGACATTCATGTTTGATGTCAGCTCACTCTGTTGCATTGCAAAGACAGGCCATGAGGTTTTGCTGGACCCACAAACATTCTCAATGGGTTGCATTGGTGTTAGGGGTGTTCGTTGATTTTGTGGTGCTTTCTCTAATTGGCGGATGAGATTGAGATTTAAAGATTGGTCCATGGGCTCCTGTTGCTTACCAGAGTTGAACACATGAAACTCGGCACTCATGTTACCGAATGAGAGCTTCATGAGACCATTTCTACCATTAATTAAGGCGTTGGAAGTTGCCAGAAATGGTCTACCCAAAATAAAAGGTATTTGAGAGTGGGTTTTCGCAACAGGATTGGTATCGAGGACAACAAAATCGACTAGAAATATAAAATCTCCAACTTTGATAAGCACGTCCTCCATAATCTCATTTGGAATACGAATGGATCTATCCGTCAATTGGAGGGTGATCTTAGTTGGTTTCAATTCTCCCAAATTTAACTGTTGATAAACAGAAAATGGGAGGAGGTTGACCGTCGTTCCTAAATCAAGCAATAGATTACTCACGCTAGTGTCCCCTATCGTACACTAAATAGTCGGACACCCAGGGTCCTTGTATTTTGTGTAGGCGGAATTGGACAACAGTGAGCTTACATTTGCAGCCAAGAATGCTTTCCTAGGAACATTGGTCTTCCTCTTGGTTGTGCAGCGATCCTTCAACACTTTGGCATATTGAGGAATTTGTTGCATGACATCCAATAAGGGGATGTTAACCTTCACTTGCTTAAACACCTCTAATATATTATCCATTGTGTCACTCTGCTTTTTGGTTAACCTATTTAGATAGGGAGATTTTGG
Source organism: Triglochin maritima (assembly GCA_963682175.1). Lineage (NCBI taxonomy): Eukaryota > Viridiplantae > Streptophyta > Magnoliopsida > Alismatales > Juncaginaceae > Triglochin > Triglochin maritima. The sequence goes on along the minus strand of OY821773.1, from coordinate 33,634,641 downwards.
CAGGTAGGTTTTCTGCGGTGCCTGAGAAGGAGGCATTGGTGTATTACCCTCACCCTCAGCCTCTTTTTCACCACCAATCCCACTGAGGGGCTGCATAGATGGGGGTGGGTTTGGCAAGGAAATGTGATTGTCAACCTGCTTTCCATTCCTAAAGGTTACGATGGAATTAACATGGTGAACAGGTTCCTCCACATGGTTCACTTGCCACCCCCAAGGTACCACATTCTCATTTTGCATGTGTCATTGCTGGTACATGTGGGGGTTAGCCTCAGGCTGGCTAGGCAGCGTCCCTCTCTCTCTTTCATGTACAGACTGAGCCAATTGGCCCATCTGAAGCTCTAGAGATTTGATGGTCTGCTGATTTGAAGTAAGAACTTGACTTGTGGTTGACATAAAAAAATTCATTGAGTTTTCAAGTCCACGAGTCAAGGACTCAAGCGAATTGAATCGGGTTTCCATTTTATTGGAATTTGGGAAACCCGATTGATTGGTGATTTGAGCTTCGGGTGGCTGATAAGATTGTGCATGCATGGGAGGTTAGTATGATTGGTTAGGTGTTCGAGAGGAGTTTGAAGGACCACCCGGGGCATTATTTTGGTTCCATGAAAAATTGGGGTGGTTTCTCTATCCAGGATTATAAGACGATGACTATGGGTCATTCCTAGCTCTGTCATAGATGGCGTTGACATCTTCCATCTCAGGAGGAATGGACGCACACTCTCTTTCTATATGACCTATCCTACCACATGAATGACAGGGAACTAGACCAGATGTGGACATGTGAGGTGCACCTTGTAGGTTTTGGATCTCAATCGAATCCATACGGCGCATTAAGGCCGCCATGCGCGCCTCGGTGGCCGTAGTGGTATCGACAGCAAATGCGGCACCCGATCTAGTCGAGTTTGCATTCGTGATCCTGGCTCTTATGCTGGATGTTGCAGGTGGTTCCCTTACACTCTCCCATTGCATTGTTTTCACAGCAATGTCTTCTAGGAAAGCCCATGCCTCCTTTTCACCCTTTCCTACGAACTCTCCTTGACACATGGACTCAAGGAGTGTCCGGGACGGGATGTGAAGATCCTCGTAAACAATCTGACACGAGCACCACAACTAGAAGCCATGGTGAGGGCATGAGGATAGTAGCTCCTTGAACCTCTCTAAGTATGCATGGAATGATTCGGTCTCATGTTGATAGAACGAATTGATTTCGTTCCTTAATTTTTGAGTCTGATGATTTGGAAAATACTTTTTGAGGAATGCAGACTGAAACTCATCCCAAGTCCTAAAGGAATTCGCCTGGTTGTTGTACAACCACTTCTTGGCATCATCCTTTAATGCAAAATGAACAAGCCTAAGATGGATGGAGTCTCTGCTAAGTTATTGCAGCTTGAACATAGCATAGACCTCCTCAAATTCCCTGAGAAAGATATAGGGGTCACCTTTCCCAGTGAAGTGGGGGAGCATGGAAATAAACTGAGACTTAAACTCAAAATGGTTCCCATTTGCCTCTGGCAATACGATGCATGAGGGTAGAGCAGTACGGCTCGGGTGGGTCCATCAACTGCTCCTCCTCGCGGAAATTAGCAGCCATTGAACCCGGACTCAATGCAACACGAGAGGAGGGAGGCATCGAAAAATCGACTACCGAAGCATGGTTGAGAATGCACCTCGTCAAACGGCCACTCTCGTCTTGTGCCCACAAAAACATGCACAAAGGTGCACACACACAAACCAAAACTTCTTCTTTTTAACAAAGAATGTGCAGAGGAGAAGACGGGGGAACACAGGAGAGAAAGAATGACTCAGGTGAGAAGGGAAGAAGTCCTTACGCTACGGCGGATGGGTACAGGTAGAAGAACACAAGCAAACAAGGCTCAAGCAATCCTAAAGTCGCTATAAGTCCTTACAGCTAGACGACGCCTAACTGCGAGGTCACACGGCCTCAACACGCCTCACCTCCCTACGACAAGGACTGATGCATTGCATACATTGCATCATATGTCTTTCATTTAGATTACTTTTATATCAATAAATGCTACTAAGGTATGTGTTTAGTCGTATTTACAGAATACAGGGACTTGGATGCAGATTACCCACATTCCGGGCATAAACGTTTGCAAAAGATTCATTTCTATCATAAAGACCGAATTCAAGCTTATCGGGTTTCAAATGGAAATGCATCCAAGCATAAAAGCATTCAAGGAGCTAATTACAAAAAGGTCAAGGGCTTAATTGCAAAATACCAAGGACTTGGTTGCAAAAGAAAAGGATCAAGTTATTTTGTTGGAAAAGTCAAAAGAAAAGTCAAATATAAATCTCCAACAATGGAAGGAATTAATCCGGAGTTCAAGACAATGGAAAGAATCATCCAGACGCGTAAATAAAGATCAAATCATACCATAAACACATGACCAAAATCCGGACCCGAGCAGACCTGATTGTGCGGCGTTTTCGCCGCACAACACCTTCAATATGCGGCGTTTCCGCCGCCCAGTCATTGATCTGTGTGCCCGATTTTTGTCCAGTGTCGGGTCGACGCGTGTACTATCCTTTTATGTATTGGTATCCCCTGTATCGGCTATAAATAGCCCTGTAGGACGAATGTAACACATCTTTGAACCTTTGGTCTTGGATCATTAGTAATAAATTTCTGTTTTATTTTGTTTTGTTTATATTTTCTTTTAATGTCTCTAGGATCCTTTCTTCTTCCTCCCTCCATGAGTTTCTAACTCTTTCCAAAGGGTGGAGGTGATGGGATTAGGGGTAGAGAAGATGAATGCATGTTATTGTTTTAAGTTCGTGATTAGTATATTTTGATTACTTGAGTTTATGTTAAATCATTTATCTTGTAATGCTTCATAACTAACATGATTTATTTCAAGTTTCTCCATTCTCCAATCTAAACCTAAGTCTAGACCTCCACCCGACGGAATTCTCTTCTTTGTTCTTGTTTTAATTTTAATTGCTTTTGTTTCGTACTTTAGTTAATTAAACCAAAAACTCCAAAAACCCTAATTGATTCTTCTCTACTTCTTTCCCCCAATCGACATCACACTAACAACGAAATCTCTCCCTCCTTGTGTTCGACCCGTACTTGCCACGTCTTCATAGACGCCGTGCACTTGCGGTATAAATTTTAATTCTCATCAAGTTTTTGGCGCCGTTGCCGGGGAGGCGACGTAGATTTTTTTTGTTTTTGTGTTTTCGATTTTATCCTGTTTATCTTGTGCGCAATCTAAGTATTTGGATTTGTGTTTCCGGGGACAACAGAGTGCGCGGATAAATCCGGGCACATTTGGAGCTAAACGAGCGGCGAAATCGCCGCACCTGAAGAACAACTTGCGACGAATTCGCCGCACCAGTAAGGTTTCTGGGCGTCATTTTTCTCTGGGGTCGTCTACATCGTGGATTGGTCGCATTGAGCTACTGGAAATTCCGAGAGCAGGCGGCGAACCTGTCTGAGCATTGCGGAGGTTACTTTTCTTGCCTTTCTCGTATAATCTGAATTTTCGAAAAGTTTCCTTTCGTAGAATTGCACGTGTTAGGGTCAAAAATTCCATAATTAGCAATAACTCAACTCTGACCTAAAAATTGGCAAAATTAGAAAGACCTTAGTGCATGCATCATATAATGTTTTGTTTGCATTATTCTTGCTAAATTATTGCAAATTATTTTTGTTGAAGAGTGCTGGAGACAAGGTACGTATCGCGGTTTTTAACGACTGCATTTAAGCATATAATTTAATTTGCATACAACCTTGCAATTGCCCCCATTAAAAGGACCATTGTTTGACTATCTTTGCTAGATTTAAGTTAAACTATCTTAAGGGCAACTCCGTAGGAAAAGATACGGTGGGGATTTCATCACCCTCCCGTAGCCCAGAAACCACAATCCTGAAGTGTCGCCTAAGCCTAAAATTTAAAATCAATTAGACATTGGCCCCTAAGGACTCGGACTCAATTAAGGAGGAGATTGGTTTGACTTGCTATGACCTGAAGCTAATTGAATTCAATTTGGTGTCTAGAAAGTGTTTTTGTGTTGACGAAAGTCTTCCAAGCGACGTGGTTGTCTAATTAGCACCGACTCTGTCGGAAGCGCCCCCACTAGCTATACACTAACTGGCCAACTTGGTTTGATTGGTGAGGGAGGTGAATCAAGCAAATCAATTCGACTCAACCAGTTAGGAGTCGTCTAGATCTAAGCGACACTAGGTCTAGGATTGTTTGAACCGTGCTTTCTTAGGAAACCTCTGACCGACCCTCTTATCTATCTTTAGAGTTAAGTTTCCCTTCTCCTCTGAGTCATCTTCTTCTCACCTACTTATACGTTCTAGTCTCCTCCCCTTTACATTATCTATTAGCATTTTAGGGTCGAGTCGAGAACTTGTGCTTGCTTAGCCTCATAAGGGTAAGAGTACTTGACTCAAGAGTGTTTTAATGGATGGTTACATGAGCAACCATCCATATCATTGTTGGGACCAGGACAATGCTTCCTGGTATTCTAAAACCTTGCAACCTGGGGTGGCTCAGACTAACACCCCATATGGTTGGGACAATCCTAATTGTATGACTGAGCAATCTTTATATTGGGGTAACATGAGAGAGGCACCGACTGCTAGACCACAATCTAGTTATGTCGGATCATATGCTGGTCAACAAACTGAGACATTACAACAAACTTTTGCCTCCTTCATGCGTAGGACAGACAACATGAGTGCACCGGTGGCTCCAGTAGCCGTACCATGCGACTGTTGTGGGTTGAGTGGTCATGTTACCAGGGAATGCCCTTATGTTCCCCCAGAGCCTGAGTATGAGCATACTTTTTCCCAAGACGCTCAAAATGACTATTACGCATCCGCGTACAACCCGAGAGTGATGGATTCGTGGAGAAACAATTCCTATCCAAATTCTTATACTTCATTTTCACCTCAGTATCCTCCTCCCGAATACCCAGAATTCTACCAACTCCCCACGTCAAATCATTATTCTCAGCCCATCAACACCCAATCCCATAATTTCACAAGCTCAAACTTGGACCTCATAGTTGACCACGTACCTAATTCCTTGGAACAAACTTTCCTTACGTACATGGAATCCACTCAACGATCCGTACAAAATATAACATCGCATTTGAGTCAAATGATACAACAATTAGGTGAACGTAAGGAGAGTAACTTTTCGTGTCAACATGAGGATCCACCTTTTGATATCGAACCACCACCACATCCACAAATTCAAAGCACAATCTGTCAAAGCCAAACTCCTAGTCAGTCTGAAGGACTTGGGGTTTCAATTCACGATCACTTAGTGGAGGATTCGATACACATTGACCAATTTCATCATGAGTCGGCCCAGGATTGTGCCTTATCTTCGTGCCCCGTGGCCCTTGAGCCACATGATCTTCATGTTGTGCCTCTTAAGGACTCACTTCCGGTGGAGCAAGAGCTCCCTAGCACCCTCAATTTCAAACAACCTGATGAGAGTTTGTCTCTCACTATCGTTCCTGATCATCTTGGAAATGATGGAACATCAAACGACTACAGTGCTCATGAGGGTATTAGGAGTTCCTTGGAGGATACCTTGGGTATGAGACCCATTTTATGTTTACCTATTGAGTCGGACTTGCCTAACGAGGCTCCTGACCTCGCTCCGACGCACCAGCCAGTTGGTTGGAGAGTTTGGATTGACGATCATAACTTCAGCACCGTAACGGGAGAAACTCTTCTTCCGTTGCCCCCTATTTCCCAAACTCTCGAGAGGTTCAAGCTCTTTCAGTTTGATCCTTTGTATGAGACGCCTTTGCGTCCAATTCATGAACCTCTCATTTCTTCTTGTGCTCTTTGTGAAGGGGGCCCACGCATGAATATTCTGGCCCCACGTGGTGTCATGTTCCCTTTTGAGGTCTTTTGACAAATGAAGATGGGAACTTATGTTTGTACATAGTTATATTTGTATAACAATAAGTTAAAAATAAAAAAAAATTGTTTTTATCCCTTCTTTAGCATCTCACAGGTTTTTGAGGGAATTCGGGTTTTTGTCCATCAACAGAGCCATGAACTTTCCTTTGTACTTCACGTTGGTGAGATCTTTCCTTTTTCATGCATAAATCCATGTAGTATCTTGCTCGCATACATTGAGGACAATGCATGATTTAGGTGTGGGGGGGTGTTTATATATGTACATATCTATCTATTTGATTTTCTGCTCTGCTTTATTTTAAAAAAAAAAAGTTAAAAAAAAAAAATAATAATAATTCAATATTCTATGACATAGCTTAAGATTGAAATGCCAAAACCCGTGTACAAATTGCATTAAGTTTTTGTTCCTTATTATATAGTTCTGCTTGTAGAAATTATGACATAAATCTAAGTTCCAAAGAAATAACTCATGGCCCTTGTAAGACATGTATGCACTTAAATTGGATGAATCAAATCTTTGAAGTGGTTGATAAAAAGCAGAGGTTGAGGAAAATATACCGGGAAGTGTGGACTTCTAATAGCAATTAAGCCTTGAGGAAAATAAAAGTAAAATAAAAATAAAGTGAGGAAAACACATTTTGCAAAATGATTACAAAAGCCCAAGCCTTCGAGTCACTGGCCCGTAGGGGTATCTTGAAACCCGGTAACTTGAGTCTACCAGCTCGGGATTATCGACCAAACTCGCTACACGAATGCAAAAAAGGTATAAGTGTTAAAAAGAAAAGCAAATGTGTTGAATCACGGAAAAAAAAATAAATAAATAAATACTTTAAGATACTCAAGGCCCAAAGCTAAAAGAATGATTCATGCCATGGTTGATCCGAATGATACTTCACCACCAGAGGAGGCGTGCAAAATAATTCAAGTGATAAACATGTGTAGAAGGGTTAGTGGTGTGAATGTTGGAGGAACAAAGACCAAGTCATATTTTTAATGAGTTAGATTCATATAATGAGCATGCAAAAATTCTTAGTGAGATGTATAAGGTTGAGGTAGGGATATTGAGAACTATTAATGAAACGTTGATTTAGGATTTTGTGGGTATATCCGCTGAAAACCCTCAGGAGACAACACTCCTCCTCCTTGGCAACAAGGAGGTTTAAAGGCTTGTTGCACATGCTAAGTGCAACCGTGATTCCTACGAAAGTGAGTTAGGATTTCCCTGTTTTCATTTTCTTATATTCTGTTTTGCTAGGGACTACCAAAATCTAGGTGTGGGGGTATTTGATGCATTGCATACATTGCATCATATGTCTTTCATTTAGATTACTTTTACATCAATAAATGCTACTAAGGTATGTGTTTAGTCTTATTTACAGAATACAGGGACTTGGATGCAGATTACCCACATTCCGGGCATAAACGTTTGCAAAAGATTCATTTCTATCATAAAGACCGAATTCAAGCTTATCGGGTTTCAAATGGAAATGCATCCAAGCATAAAAGCATTCAAGGAGCTAATTACAAAAAGGTCAAGGGCTTAATTGCAAAATACCAAGGACTTGGTTGCAAAAGAAAAGGATCAAGTTATTTTGTTGGAAAAGTCAAAAGAAAAGTCAAATATAAATCTCCAACAATGGAAGGAATTAATCCGGAGTTCAAGACAATGGAAAGAATCATCCAGACGCGTAAATAAAGATCAAATCATACCATAAACACATGACCAAAATCCGGACCCGAGCAGACCTGATTGTGCGGCGTTTTCGCCGCACAACACCTTCAATATGCGGCGTTTCCGCCGCCCAGTCATTGATCTGTGTGCCCGATTTTTGTCCAGTGTCGGGTCGACGCGTGTACTATCCTTTTATGTATTGGTATCCCCTGTATCGGCTATAAATAGCCCTGTAGGACGAATGTAACACATCTTTGAACCTTTGGTCTTGGATCATTAGTAATAAATTTCTGTTTTATTTTGTTTTGTTTATATTTTCTTTTAATGTCTCTAGGATCCTTTCTTCTTCCTCCCTCCATGAGTTTCTAACTCTTTCCAAAGGGTGGAGGTGATGGGATTAGGGGTAGAGAAGATGAATGCATGTTATTGTTTTAAGTTCGTGATTAGTATATTTTGATTACTTGAGTTTATGTTAAATCATTTATCTTGTAATGCTTCATAACTAACATGATTTATTTCAAGTTTCTCCATTCTCCAATCTAAACCTAAGTCTAGACCTCCACCCGACGGAATTCTCTTCTTTGTTCTTGTTTTAATTTTAATTGCTTTTGTTTCGTACTTTAGTTAATTAAACCAAAAACTCCAAAAACCCTAATTGATTCTTCTCTACTTCTTTCCCCCAATCGACATCACACTAACAACGAAATCTCTCCCTCCTTGTGTTCGACCCGTACTTGCCACGTCTTCATAGACGCCGTGCACTTGCGGTATAAATTTTAATTCTCATCAAGTTTTTGGCGCCGTTGCCGGGGAGGCGACGTAGATTTTTTTTGTTTTTGTGTTTTCGATTTTATCCTGTTTATCTTGTGCGCAATCTAAGTATTTGGATTTGTGTTTCCGGGGACAACAGAGTGCGCGGATAAATCCGGGCACATTTGGAGCTAAACGAGCGGCGAAATCGCCGCACCTGAAGAACAACTTGCGGCGAATTCGCCGCACCAGTAAGGTTTCTGGGCGTCATTTTTCTCTGGGGTCGTCTACATCGTGGATTGGTCGCATTGAGCTACTGGAAATTCCGAGAGCAGGCGGCGAACCTGTCTGAGCATTGCGGAGGTTACTTTTCTTGCCTTTCTCGTATAATCTGAATTTTCGAAAAGTTTCCTTTCGTAGAATTGCACGTGTTAGGGTCAAAAATTCCATAATTAGCAATAACTCAACTCTGACCTAAAAATTGGCAAAATTAGAAAGACCTTAGTGCATGCATCATATAATGTTTTGTTTGCATTATTCTTGCTAAATTATTGCAAATTATTTTTGTTGAAGAGTGCTGGAGACAAGGTACGTATCGCGGTTTTTAACGACTGCATTTAAGCATATAATTTAATTTGCATACAACCTTGCAATTGCCCCCATTAAAAAGACCATTGTTTGACTATCTTTGTTAGATCTAAGTTAAACTATCTTAAGGGCAACTCCATAGGAAAAGATACGGTGGGGATTTCATCACCCTTCCGTGGCCCACAAATCACAATCCTCAAGTGTCACCCAAGCCTAAAATTAAAATCAATTAGACATTGACCCCTAAGGACTCGGACTCAATTAAGGAGGAGATTGGTTTGACTTGCTATGACCTGAAGCTAATTGAATTCAATTTGGTGTCTAGAAAGTGTTTTTGTGTTGACGAAAGTCTTCCAAGCGACGTGGTTGTCTAATTAGCACCGACTCTGTCGGAAGCGCCCCCACTAGCTATACACTAACTGGCCAACTTGGTTTGATTGGTGAGGGAGGTGAATCAAGCAAATCAATTCGACTCAACCAGTTAGGAGTCGTCTAGATCTAAGCGACACTAGGTCTAGGATTGTTTGAACCGTGCTTTCTTAGGAAACCTCTGACCGACCCTCTTATCTATCTTTAGAGTTAAGTTTCCCTTCTCCTCTGAGTCATCTTCTTCTCACCTACTTATACGTTCTAGTCTCCTCCCCTTTACATTATCTATTAGCATTTTAGGGTCGAGTCGAGAACTTGTGCTTGCTTAGCCTCATAAGGGTAAGAGTACTTGACTCAAGAGTGTTTTAATGGATGGTTACATGAGCAACCATCCATATCATTGTTGGGACCAGGACAATGCTTCCTGGTATTCTAAAACCTTGCAACCTGGGGTGGCTCAGACTAACACCCCATATGGTTGGGACAATCCTAATTGTATGACTGAGCAATCTTTATATTGGGGTAACATGAGAGAGGCACCGACTGCTAGACCACAATCTAGTTATGTCGGATCATATGCTGGTCAACAAACTGAGACATTACAACAAACTTTTGCCTCCTTCATGCGTAGGACAGACAACATGAGTGCACCGGTGGCTCCAGTAGCCGTACCATGCGACTGTTGTGGGTTGAGTGGTCATGTTACCAGGGAATGCCCTTATGTTCCCCCAGAGCCTGAGTATGAGCATACTTTTTCCCAAGACGCTCAAAATGACTATTACGCATCCGCGTACAACCCGAGAGTGATGGATTCGTGGAGAAACAATTCCTATCCAAATTCTTATACTTCATTTTCACCTCAGTATCCTCCTCCCGAATACCCAGAATTCTACCAACTCCCCACGTCAAATCATTATTCTCAGCCCATCAACACCCAATCCCATAATTTCACAAGCTCAAACTTGGACCTCATAGTTGACCACGTACCTAATTCCTTGGAACAAACTTTCCTTACGTACATGGAATCCACTCAACGATCCGTACAAAATATAACATCGCATTTGAGTCAAATGATACAACAATTAGGTGAACGTAAGGAGAGTAACTTTTCGTGTCAACATGAGGATCCACCTTTTGATATCGAACCACCACCACATCCACAAATTCAAAGCACAATCTGTCAAAGCCAAACTCCTAGTCAGTCTGAAGGACTTGGGGTTTCAATTCACGATCACTTAGTGGAGGATTCGATACACATTGACCAATTTCATCATGAGTCGGCCCAGGATTGTGCCTTATCTTCGTGCCCCGTGGCCCTTGAGCCACATGATCTTCATGTTGTGCCTCTTAAGGACTCACTTCCGGTGGAGCAAGAGCTCCCTAGCACCCTCAATTTCAAACAACCTGATGAGAGTTTGTCTCTCACTATCGTTCCTGATCATCTTGGAAATGATGGAACATCAAACGACTACAGTGCTCATGAGGGTATTAGGAGTTCCTTGGAGGATACCTTGGGTATGAGACCCATTTTATGTTTACCTATTGAGTCGGACTTGCCTAACGAGGCTCCTGACCTCGCTCCGACGCACCAGCCAGTTGGTTGGAGAGTTTGGATTGACGATCATAACTTCAGCACCGTAACGGGAGAAACTCTTCTTCCGTTGCCCCCTATTTCCCAAACTCTCGAGAGGTTCAAGCTCTTTCAGTTTGATCCTTTGTATGAGACGCCTTTGCGTCCAATTCATGAACCTCTCATTTCTTCTTGTGCTCTTTGTGAAGGGGGCCCACGCATGAATATTCTGGCCCCACGTGGTGTCATGTTCCCTTTTGAGGTCTTTTGACAAATGAAGATGGGAACTTATGTTTGTACATAGTTATATTTGTATAACAATAAGTTAAAAATAAAAAAAAATTGTTTTTATTCCTTCTTTAGCATCTCACAGGTTTTTGAGGGAATTCGGGTTTTTGTCCATCAACAGAGCCATGAACTTTCCTTTGTACTTCACGTTGGTGAGATCTTTCCTTTTTCATGCATAAATCCATGTAGTATCTTGCTCGCATACATTGAGGACAATGCATGATTTAGGTGTGGGGGGGTGTTTATATATGTACATATCTATCTATTTGATTTTCTGCTCTGCTTTATTTTAAAAAAAAAAAGTTAAAAAAAAAAAATAATAATAATTCAATATTCTATGACATAGCTTAAGATTGAAATGCCAAAACCCGTGTACAAATTGCATTAAGTTTTTGTTCCTTATTATATAGTTCTGCTTGTAGAAATTATGACATAAATCTAAGTTCCAAAGAAATAACTCATGGCCCTTGTAAGACATGTATGCACTTAAATTGGATGAATCAAATCTTTGAAGTGGTTGATAAAAAGCAGAGGTTGAGGAAAATATACCGGGAAGTGTGGACTTCTAATAGCAATTAAGCCTTGAGGAAAATAAAAGTAAAATAAAAATAAAGTGAGGAAAACACATTTTGCAAAATGATTACAAAAGCCCAAGCCTTCGAGTCACTGGCCCGTAGGGGTATCTTGAAACCCGGTAACTTGAGTCTACCAGCTCGGGATTATCGACCAAACTCGCTACACGAATGCAAAAAGGGTATAAGTGTTAAAAAGAAAAGCAAATGTGTTGAATCACGGAAAAAAAATAAATAAATAAATACTTTAAGATACTCAAGGCCCAAAGCTAAAAGAATGATTCATGCCATGGTTGATCCGAATGATACTTCACCACCAGAGGAGGCGTGCAAAATAATTCAAGTGATAAACATGTGTAGAAGGGTTAGTGGTGTGAATGTTGGAGGAACAAAGACCAAGTCATATTTTTAATGAGTTAGATTCATATAATGAGCATGCAAAAATTCTTAGTGAGATGTATAAGGTTGAGGTAGGGATATTGAGAACTATTAATGAAACGTTGATTTAGGATTTTGTGGGTATATCCGCTGAAAACCCTCAGGAGACAACACTCCTCCTCCTTGGCAACAAGGAGGTTTAAAGGCTTGTTGCACATGCTAAGTGCAACCGTGATTCCTACGAAAGTGAGTTAGGATTTCCCTGTTTTCATTTTCTTATATTCTGTTTTGCTAGGGACTACCAAAATCTAGGTGTGGGGGTATTTGATGCATTGCATACATTGCATCATATGTCTTTCATTTAGATTACTTTTACATCAATAAATGCTACTAAGGTATGTGTTTAGTCTTATTTACAGAATACAGGGACTTGGATGCAGATTACCCACATTCCGGGCATAAACGTTTGCAAAAGATTCATTTCTATCATAAAGACCGAATTCAAGCTTATCGGGTTTCAAATGGAAATGCATCCAAGCATAAAAGCATTCAAGGAGCTAATTACAAAAAGGTCAAGGGCTTAATTGCAAAATACCAAGGACTTGGTTGCAAAAGAAAAGGATCAAGTTATTTTGTTGGAAAAGTCAAAAGAAAAGTCAAATATAAATCTCCAACAATGGAAGGAATTAATCCGGAGTTCAAGACAATGGAAAGAATCATCCAGACGCGTAAATAAAGATCAAATCATACCATAAACACATGACCAAAATCCGGACCCGAGCAGACCTGATTGTGCGGCGTTTTCGCCGCACAACACCTTCAATATGCGGCGTTTCCGCCGCCCAGTCATTGATCTGTGTGCCCGATTTTTGTCCAGTGTCGGGTCGACGCGTGTACTATCCTTTTATGTATTGGTATCCCCTGTATCGGCTATAAATAGCCCTGTAGGACGAATGTAACACATCTTTGAACCTTTGGTCTTGGATCATTAGTAATAAATTTCTGTTTTATTTTGTTTTGTTTATATTTTCTTTTAATGTCTCTAGGATCCTTTCTTCTTCCTCCCTCCATGAGTTTCTAACTCTTTCCAAAGGGTGGAGGTGATGGGATTAGGGGTAGAGAAGATGAATGCATGTTATTGTTTTAAGTTCGTGATTAGTATATTTTGATTACTTGAGTTTATGTTAAATCATTTATCTTGTAATGCTTCATAACTAACATGATTTATTTCAAGTTTCTCCATTCTCCAATCTAAACCTAAGTCTAGACCTCCACCCGACGGAATTCTCTTCTTTGTTCTTGTTTTAATTTTAATTGCTTTTGTTTCGTACTTTAGTTAATTAAACCAAAAACTCCAAAAACCCTAATTGATTCTTCTCTACTTCTTTCCCCCAATCGACATCACACTAACAACGAAATCTCTCCCTCCTTGTGTTCGACCCGTACTTGCCACGTCTTCATAGACGCCGTGCACTTGCGGTATAAATTTTAATTCTCATCAAGTTTTTGGCGCCGTTGCCGGGGAGGCGACGTAGATTTTTTTTGTTTTTGTGTTTTCGATTTTATCCTGTTTATCTTGTGCGCAATCTAAGTATTTGGATTTGTGTTTCCGGGGACAACAGAGTGCGCGGATAAATCCGGGCACATTTGGAGCTAAACGAGCGGCGAAATCGCCGCACCTGAAGAACAACTTGCGGCGAATTCGCCGCACCAGTAAGGTTTCTGGGCGTCATTTTTCTCTGGGGTCGTCTACATCGTGGATTGGTCGCATTGAGCTACTGGAAATTCCGAGAGCAGGCGGCGAACCTGTCTGAGCATTGCGGAGGTTACTTTTCTTGCCTTTCTCGTATAATCTGAATTTTCGAAAAGTTTCCTTTCGTAGAATTGCACGTGTTAGGGTCAAAAATTCCATAATTAGCAATAACTCAACTCTGACCTAAAAATTGGCAAAATTAGAAAGACCTTAGTGCATGCATCATATAATGTTTTGTTTGCATTATTCTTGCTAAATTATTGCAAATTATTTTTGTTGAAGAGTGCTGGAGACAAGGTACGTATCGCGGTTTTTAACGACTGCATTTAAGCATATAATTTAATTTGCATACAACCTTGCAATTGCCCCCATTAAAAAGACCATTGTTTGACTATCTTTGTTAGATCTAAGTTAAACTATCTTAAGGGCAACTCCATAGGAAAAGATACGGTGGGGATTTCATCACCCTTCCGTGGCCCACAAATCACAATCCTCAAGTGTCACCCAAGCCTAAAATTAAAATCAATTAGACATTGACCCCTAAGGACTCGGACTCAATTAAGGAGGAGATTGGTTTGACTTGCTATGACCTGAAGCTAATTGAATTCAATTTGGTGTCTAGAAAGTGTTTTTGTGTTGACGAAAGTCTTCCAAGCGACGTGGTTGTCTAATTAGCACCGACTCTGTCGGAAGCGCCCCCACTAGCTATACACTAACTGGCCAACTTGGTTTGATTGGTGAGGGAGGTGAATCAAGCAAATCAATTCGACTCAACCAGTTAGGAGTCGTCTAGATCTAAGCGACACTAGGTCTAGGATTGTTTGAACCGTGCTTTCTTAGGAAACCTCTGACCGACCCTCTTATCTATCTTTAGAGTTAAGTTTCCCTTCTCCTCTGAGTCATCTTCTTCTCACCTACTTATACGTTCTAGTCTCCTCCCCTTTACATTATCTATTAGCATTTTAGGGTCGAGTCGAGAACTTGTGCTTGCTTAGCCTCATAAGGGTAAGAGTACTTGACTCAAGAGTGTTTTAATGGATGGTTACATGAGCAACCATCCATATCATTGTTGGGACCAGGACAATGCTTCCTGGTATTCTAAAACCTTGCAACCTGGGGTGGCTCAGACTAACACCCCATATGGTTGGGACAATCCTAATTGTATGACTGAGCAATCTTTATATTGGGGTAACATGAGAGAGGCACCGACTGCTAGACCACAATCTAGTTATGTCGGATCATATGCTGGTCAACAAACTGAGACATTACAACAAACTTTTGCCTCCTTCATGCGTAGGACAGACAACATGAGTGCACCGGTGGCTCCAGTAGCCGTACCATGCGACTGTTGTGGGTTGAGTGGTCATGTTACCAGGGAATGCCCTTATGTTCCCCCAGAGCCTGAGTATGAGCATACTTTTTCCCAAGACGCTCAAAATGACTATTACGCATCCGCGTACAACCCGAGAGTGATGGATTCGTGGAGAAACAATTCCTATCCAAATTCTTATACTTCATTTTCACCTCAGTATCCTCCTCCCGAATACCCAGAATTCTACCAACTCCCCACGTCAAATCATTATTCTCAGCCCATCAACACCCAATCCCATAATTTCACAAGCTCAAACTTGGACCTCATAGTTGACCACGTACCTAATTCCTTGGAACAAACTTTCCTTACGTACATGGAATCCACTCAACGATCCGTACAAAATATAACATCGCATTTGAGTCAAATGATACAACAATTAGGTGAACGTAAGGAGAGTAACTTTTCGTGTCAACATGAGGATCCACCTTTTGATATCGAACCACCACCACATCCACAAATTCAAAGCACAATCTGTCAAAGCCAAACTCCTAGTCAGTCTGAAGGACTTGGGGTTTCAATTCACGATCACTTAGTGGAGGATTCGATACACATTGACCAATTTCATCATGAGTCGGCCCAGGATTGTGCCTTATCTTCGTGCCCCGTGGCCCTTGAGCCACATGATCTTCATGTTGTGCCTCTTAAGGACTCACTTCCGGTGGAGCAAGAGCTCCCTAGCACCCTCAATTTCAAACAACCTGATGAGAGTTTGTCTCTCACTATCGTTCCTGATCATCTTGGAAATGATGGAACATCAAACGACTACAGTGCTCATGAGGGTATTAGGAGTTCCTTGGAGGATACCTTGGGTATGAGACCCATTTTATGTTTACCTATTGAGTCGGACTTGCCTAACGAGGCTCCTGACCTCGCTCCGACGCACCAGCCAGTTGGTTGGAGAGTTTGGATTGACGATCATAACTTCAGCACCGTAACGGGAGAAACTCTTCTTCCGTTGCCCCCTATTTCCCAAACTCTCGAGAGGTTCAAGCTCTTTCAGTTTGATCCTTTGTATGAGACGCCTTTGCGTCCAATTCATGAACCTCTCATTTCTTCTTGTGCTCTTTGTGAAGGGGGCCCACGCATGAATATTCTGGCCCCACGTGGTGTCATGTTCCCTTTTGAGGTCTTTTGACAAATGAAGATGGGAACTTATGTTTGTACATAGTTATATTTGTATAACAATAAGTTAAAAATAAAAAAAAATTGTTTTTATTCCTTCTTTAGCATCTCACAGGTTTTTGAGGGAATTCGGGTTTTTGTCCATCAACAGAGCCATGAACTTTCCTTTGTACTTCACGTTGGTGAGATCTTTCCTTTTTCATGCATAAATCCATGTAGTATCTTGCTCGCATACATTGAGGACAATGCATGATTTAGGTGTGGGGGGGTGTTTATATATGTACATATCTATCTATTTGATTTTCTGCTCTGCTTTATTTTAAAAAAAAAAAGTTAAAAAAAAAAAATAATAATAATTCAATATTCTATGACATAGCTTAAGATTGAAATGCCAAAACCCGTGTACAAATTGCATTAAGTTTTTGTTCCTTATTATATAGTTCTGCTTGTAGAAATTATGACATAAATCTAAGTTCCAAAGAAATAACTCATGGCCCTTGTAAGACATGTATGCACTTAAATTGGATGAATCAAATCTTTGAAGTGGTTGATAAAAAGCAGAGGTTGAGGAAAATATACCGGGAAGTGTGGACTTCTAATAGCAATTAAGCCTTGAGGAAAATAAAAGTAAAATAAAAATAAAGTGAGGAAAACACATTTTGCAAAATGATTACAAAAGCCCAAGCCTTCGAGTCACTGGCCCGTAGGGGTATCTTGAAACCCGGTAACTTGAGTCTACCAGCTCGGGATTATCGACCAAACTCGCTACACGAATGCAAAAAGGGTATAAGTGTTAAAAAGAAAAGCAAATGTGTTGAATCACGGAAAAAAAAATAAATAAATAAATACTTTAAGATACTCAAGGCCCAAAGCTAAAAGAATGATTCATGCCATGGTTGATCCGAATGATACTTCACCACCAGAGGAGGCGTGCAAAATAATTCAAGTGATAAACATGTGTAGAAGGGTTAGTGGTGTGAATGTTGGAGGAACAAAGACCAAGTCATATTTTTAATGAGTTAGATTCATATAATGAGCATGCAAAAATTCTTAGTGAGATGTATAAGGTTGAGGTAGGGATATTGAGAACTATTAATGAAACGTTGATTTAGGATTTTGTGGGTATATCCGCTGAAAACCCTCAGGAGACAACACTCCTCCTCCTTGGCAACAAGGAGGTTTAAAGGCTTGTTGCACATGCTAAGTGCAACCGTGATTCCTACGAAAGTGAGTTAGGATTTCCCTGTTTTCATTTTCTTATATTCTGTTTTGCTAGGGACTACCAAAATCTAGGTGTGGGGGTATTTGATGCATTGCATACATTGCATCATATGTCTTTCATTTAGATTACTTTTACATCAATAAATGCTACTAAGGTATGTGTTTAGTCTTATTTACAGAATACAGGGACTTGGATGCAGATTACCCACATTCCGGGCATAAACGTTTGCAAAAGATTCATTTCTATCATAAAGACCGAATTCAAGCTTATCGGGTTTCAAATGGAAATGCATCCAAGCATAAAAGCATTCAAGGAGCTAATTACAAAAAGGTCAAGGGCTTAATTGCAAAATACCAAGGACTTGGTTGCAAAAGAAAAGGATCAAGTTATTTTGTTGGAAAAGTCAAAAGAAAAGTCAAATATAAATCTCCAACAATGGAAGGAATTAATCCGGAGTTCAAGACAATGGAAAGAATCATCCAGACGCGTAAATAAAGATCAAATCATACCATAAACACATGACCAAAATCCGGACCCGAGCAGACCTGATTGTGCGGCGTTTTCGCCGCACAACACCTTCAATATGCGGCGTTTCCGCCGCCCAGTCATTGATCTGTGTGCCCGATTTTTGTCCAGTGTCGGGTCGACGCGTGTACTATCCTTTTATGTATTGGTATCCCCTGTATCGGCTATAAATAGCCCTGTAGGACGAATGTAACACATCTTTGAACCTTTGGTCTTGGATCATTAGTAATAAATTTCTGTTTTATTTTGTTTTGTTTATATTTTCTTTTAATGTCTCTAGGATCCTTTCTTCTTCCTCCCTCCATGAGTTTCTAACTCTTTCCAAAGGGTGGAGGTGATGGGATTAGGGGTAGAGAAGATGAATGCATGTTATTGTTTTAAGTTCGTGATTAGTATATTTTGATTACTTGAGTTTATGTTAAATCATTTATCTTGTAATGCTTCATAACTAACATGATTTATTTCAAGTTTCTCCATTCTCCAATCTAAACCTAAGTCTAGACCTCCACCCGACGGAATTCTCTTCTTTGTTCTTGTTTTAATTTTAATTGCTTTTGTTTCGTACTTTAGTTAATTAAACCAAAAACTCCAAAAACCCTAATTGATTCTTCTCTACTTCTTTCCCCCAATCGACATCACACTAACAACGAAATCTCTCCCTCCTTGTGTTCGACCCGTACTTGCCACGTCTTCATAGACGCCGTGCACTTGCGGTATAAATTTTAATTCTCATCAAGTTTTTGGCGCCGTTGCCGGGGAGGCGACGTAGATTTTTTTTGTTTTTGTGTTTTCGATTTTATCCTGTTTATCTTGTGCGCAATCTAAGTATTTGGATTTGTGTTTCCGGGGACAACAGAGTGCGCGGATAAATCCGGGCACATTTGGAGCTAAACGAGCGGCGAAATCGCCGCACCTGAAGAACAACTTGCGGCGAATTCGCCGCACCAGTAAGGTTTCTGGGCGTCATTTTTCTCTGGGGTCGTCTACATCGTGGATTGGTCGCATTGAGCTACTGGAAATTCCGAGAGCAGGCGGCGAACCTGTCTGAGCATTGCGGAGGTTACTTTTCTTGCCTTTCTCGTATAATCTGAATTTTCGAAAAGTTTCCTTTCGTAGAATTGCACGTGTTAGGGTCAAAAATTCCATAATTAGCAATAACTCAACTCTGACCTAAAAATTGGCAAAATTAGAAAGACCTTAGTGCATGCATCATATAATGTTTTGTTTGCATTATTCTTGCTAAATTATTGCAAATTATTTTTGTTGAAGAGTGCTGGAGACAAGGTACGTATCGCGGTTTTTAACGACTGCATTTAAGCATATAATTTAATTTGCATACAACCTTGCAATTGCCCCCATTAAAAAGACCATTGTTTGACTATCTTTGTTAGATCTAAGTTAAACTATCTTAAGGGCAACTCCATAGGAAAAGATACGGTGGGGATTTCATCACCCTTCCGTGGCCCACAAATCACAATCCTCAAGTGTCACCCAAGCCTAAAATTAAAATCAATTAGACATTGACCCCTAAGGACTCGGACTCAATTAAGGAGGAGATTGGTTTGACTTGCTATGACCTGAAGCTAATTGAATTCAATTTGGTGTCTAGAAAGTGTTTTTGTGTTGACGAAAGTCTTCCAAGCGACGTGGTTGTCTAATTAGCACCGACTCTGTCGGAAGCGCCCCCACTAGCTATACACTAACTGGCCAACTTGGTTTGATTGGTGAGGGAGGTGAATCAAGCAAATCAATTCGACTCAACCAGTTAGGAGTCGTCTAGATCTAAGCGACACTAGGTCTAGGATTGTTTGAACCGTGCTTTCTTAGGAAACCTCTGACCGACCCTCTTATCTATCTTTAGAGTTAAGTTTCCCTTCTCCTCTGAGTCATCTTCTTCTCACCTACTTATACGTTCTAGTCTCCTCCCCTTTACATTATCTATTAGCATTTTAGGGTCGAGTCGAGAACTTGTGCTTGCTTAGCCTCATAAGGGTAAGAGTACTTGACTCAAGAGTGTTTTAATGGATGGTTACATGAGCAACCATCCATATCATTGTTGGGACCAGGACAATGCTTCCTGGTATTCTAAAACCTTGCAACCTGGGGTGGCTCAGACTAACACCCCATATGGTTGGGACAATCCTAATTGTATGACTGAGCAATCTTTATATTGGGGTAACATGAGAGAGGCACCGACTGCTAGACCACAATCTAGTTATGTCGGATCATATGCTGGTCAACAAACTGAGACATTACAACAAACTTTTGCCTCCTTCATGCGTAGGACAGACAACATGAGTGCACCGGTGGCTCCAGTAGCCGTACCATGCGACTGTTGTGGGTTGAGTGGTCATGTTACCAGGGAATGCCCTTATGTTCCCCCAGAGCCTGAGTATGAGCATACTTTTTCCCAAGACGCTCAAAATGACTATTACGCATCCGCGTACAACCCGAGAGTGATGGATTCGTGGAGAAACAATTCCTATCCAAATTCTTATACTTCATTTTCACCTCAGTATCCTCCTCCCGAATACCCAGAATTCTACCAACTCCCCACGTCAAATCATTATTCTCAGCCCATCAACACCCAATCCCATAATTTCACAAGCTCAAACTTGGACCTCATAGTTGACCACGTACCTAATTCCTTGGAACAAACTTTCCTTACGTACATGGAATCCACTCAACGATCCGTACAAAATATAACATCGCATTTGAGTCAAATGATACAACAATTAGGTGAACGTAAGGAGAGTAACTTTTCGTGTCAACATGAGGATCCACCTTTTGATATCGAACCACCACCACATCCACAAATTCAAAGCACAATCTGTCAAAGCCAAACTCCTAGTCAGTCTGAAGGACTTGGGGTTTCAATTCACGATCACTTAGTGGAGGATTCGATACACATTGACCAATTTCATCATGAGTCGGCCCAGGATTGTGCCTTATCTTCGTGCCCCGTGGCCCTTGAGCCACATGATCTTCATGTTGTGCCTCTTAAGGACTCACTTCCGGTGGAGCAAGAGCTCCCTAGCACCCTCAATTTCAAACAACCTGATGAGAGTTTGTCTCTCACTATCGTTCCTGATCATCTTGGAAATGATGGAACATCAAACGACTACAGTGCTCATGAGGGTATTAGGAGTTCCTTGGAGGATACCTTGGGTATGAGACCCATTTTATGTTTACCTATTGAGTCGGACTTGCCTAACGAGGCTCCTGACCTCGCTCCGACGCACCAGCCAGTTGGTTGGAGAGTTTGGATTGACGATCATAACTTCAGCACCGTAACGGGAGAAACTCTTCTTCCGTTGCCCCCTATTTCCCAAACTCTCGAGAGGTTCAAGCTCTTTCAGTTTGATCCTTTGTATGAGACGCCTTTGCGTCCAATTCATGAACCTCTCATTTCTTCTTGTGCTCTTTGTGAAGGGGGCCCACGCATGAATATTCTGGCCCCACGTGGTGTCATGTTCCCTTTTGAGGTCTTTTGACAAATGAAGATGGGAACTTATGTTTGTACATAGTTATATTTGTATAACAATAAGTTAAAAATAAAAAAAAATTGTTTTTATCCCTTCTTTAGCATCTCACAGGTTTTTGAGGGAATTCGGGTTTTTGTCCATCAACAGAGCCATGAACTTTCCTTTGTACTTCACGTTGGTGAGATCTTTCCTTTTTCATGCATAAATCCATGTAGTATCTTGCTCGCATACATTGAGGACAATGCATGATTTAGGTGTGGGGGGGTGTTTATATATGTACATATCTATCTATTTGATTTTCTGCTCTGCTTTATTTTAAAAAAAAAAAGTTAAAAAAAAAATAATAATAATAATTCAATATTCTATGACATAGCTTAAGATTGAAATGCCAAAACCCGTGTACAAATTGCATTAAGTTTTTGTTCCTTATTATATAGTTCTGCTTGTAGAAATTATGACATAAATCTAAGTTCCAAAGAAATAACTCATGGCCCTTGTAAGACATGTATGCACTTAAATTGGATGAATCAAATCTTTGAAGTGGTTGATAAAAAGCAGAGGTTGAGGAAAATATACCGGGAAGTGTGGACTTCTAATAGCAATTAAGCCTTGAGGAAAATAAAAGTAAAATAAAAATAAAGTGAGGAAAACACATTTTGCAAAATGATTACAAAAGCCCAAGCCTTCGAGTCACTGGCCCGTAGGGGTATCTTGAAACCCGGTAACTTGAGTCTACCAGCTCGGGATTATCGACCAAACTCGCTACACGAATGCAAAAAGGGTATAAGTGTTAAAAAGAAAAGCAAATGTGTTGAATCACGGAAAAAAAAATAAATAAATAAATACTTTAAGATACTCAAGGCCCAAAGCTAAAAGAATGATTCATGCCATGGTTGATCCGAATGATACTTCACCACCAGAGGAGGCGTGCAAAATAATTCAAGTGATAAACATGTGTAGAAGGGTTAGTGGTGTGAATGTTGGAGGAACAAAGACCAAGTCATATTTTTAATGAGTTAGATTCATATAATGAGCATGCAAAAATTCTTAGTGAGATGTATAAGGTTGAGGTAGGGATATTGAGAACTATTAATGAAACGTTGATTTAGGATTTTGTGGGTATATCCGCTGAAAACCCTCAGGAGACAACACTCCTCCTCCTTGGCAACAAGGAGGTTTAAAGGCTTGTTGCACATGCTAAGTGCAACCGTGATTCCTACGAAAGTGAGTTAGGATTTCCCTGTTTTCATTTTCTTATATTCTGTTTTGCTAGGGACTACCAAAATCTAGGTGTGGGGGTATTTGATGCATTGCATACATTGCATCATATGTCTTTCATTTAGATTACTTTTATATCAATAAATGCTACTAAGGTATGTGTTTAGTCGTATTTACAGAATACAGGGACTTGGATGCAGATTACCCACATTCCGGGCATAAACGTTTGCAAAAGATTCATTTCTATCATAAAGACCGAATTCAAGCTTATCGGGTTTCAAATGGAAATGCATCCAAGCATAAAAGCATTCAAGGAGCTAATTACAAAAAGGTCAAGGGCTTAATTGCAAAATACCAAGGACTTGGTTGCAAAAGAAAAGGATCAAGTTATTTTGTTGGAAAAGTCAAAAGAAAAGTCAAATATAAATCTCCAACAATGGAAGGAATTAATCCGGAGTTCAAGACAATGGAAAGAATCATCCAGACGCGTAAATAAAGATCAAATCATACCATAAACACATGACCAAAATCCGGACCCGAGCAGACCTGATTGTGCGGCGTTTTCGCCGCACAACACCTTCAATATGCGGCGTTTCCGCCGCCCAGTCATTGATCTGTGTGCCCGATTTTTGTCCAGTGTCGGGTCGACGCGTGTACTATCCTTTTATGTATTGGTATCCCCTGTATCGGCTATAAATAGCCCTGTAGGACGAATGTAACACATCTTTGAACTTTGGTCTTGGATCATTAGTAATAAATTTCTGTTTTATTTTGTTTTGTTTTTATTTTCTTTTAATGTCTCTAGGATCCTTTCTTCTTCCTCCCTCCATGAGTTTCTAACTCTTTCCAAAGGGTGGAGGTGATGGGATTAGGGGTAGAGAAGATGAATGCATGTTATTGTTTTAAGTTCGTGATTAGTATATTTTGATTACTTGAGTTTATGTTAAATCATTTATCTTGTAATGCTTCATAACTAACATGATTTATTTCAAGTTTCTCCATTCTCCAATCTAAACCTAAGTCTAGACCTCCACCCGACGGAATTCTCTTCTTTGTTCTTGTTTTAATTTTAATTGCTTTTGTTTCGTACTTTAGTTAATTAAACCAAAAACTCCAAAAACCCTAATTGATTCTTCTCTACTTCTTTCCCCCAATCGACATCACACTAACAACGAAATCTCTCCCTCCTTGTGTTCGACCCGTACTTGCCACGTCTTCATAGACGCCGTGCACTTGCGGTATAAATTTTAATTCTCATCAAGGACCACAAAGCTCGACAAGTGAGCCAAGATCCGGAGATCTCGTCTCTCCTACTATCGACAAAGTGGGCAATGCCGATCAGGTCATGACGGTCGGGACCGGATCACTCTCCTAATGCGCCCGAAATCCTTAGGGCAAATGTCTACTTTATTTTCAAATTAGCCTCTTGATTAGTGTGGTTTATGGGGTGAAGAAAAGGGTGATGAAATCCCCCACCTTATCTTTTATGGGACAGCCCCTCCTTAGTAGCGTTTTGGAGTCTTAATCTAACAATCAACTCTCCAAACAAACGCTCATCTCACACTTGTTTCAATGCACTTCCTACTAACTAATGCATGTTCATACGAAATGCATGAATGAGAGTAGAAGGTGCGTACCTCACGTCAGCACTCAGCAACTGAAAATAACGCTAAAATAAAAGACAATCTACATGCCTAAGTCACATACATGATGCATGAGCTAAACAAGAAAGAATGCCTAATCTTTTGCTTTGGGTTTTAGGGTCCAAGTTTCTTAAAGGAGGTTTGATTATTGATCTGGGAACAAACTATAAGTCAAAACATGCCAAATCAAGTCCCAGATCACTACATCAATTATGAAAACACGCTAAAGAAAGAAGAGAGAAAACAAAGTTCACCGGACCGCCAATTGGCGGTCTACAGTGCCAAGGTTTCCTCAAAATTTCTCCAGTTGTCCCTCCTGGCAACTCCAAGTCTACTAAAACAAAGAAACACTACACAAAACAAATTAAATCCACTCGAATCATCCAAACAAGAGTCTAGACTGACACCTCCCCGGCAACAACGTCAAAAACTTGTTGAACGTTTTATATTAAACCGCAAGTGCACGGCGTCGATGAAGATGTGGCAAATACAGGTCGTCCACAGGGAGGTATGCAGCCTCTCGTTTGCACGAAATAAAGTGGCAAAAATAGGAAAGAGAGTTTGATTATCCTACTCTACGCTACACTACACTACGAAGTACGAAATGTGAAAGAAAGCAACAAAGGATGAACTACCAAACTAAACTAAGAACGAAATAAGTGCTGGAATTTAGTAATATAAAACCCCTAAGGGGTGGAGTGAGTGCACACATGCAAAGAGGTGGGTGTTGAACACATTCTTTAAACACAAATGAAGGTGGTGTTATCATGCATAGGAAGTGTCTAAATGTTATGGCAAAACCTATCAATCCATTCACCAACCTAGTTGATTAACATTTACATATACAAGTTGTTTATTTCAGAACCTAAACAAGCATGAGAGGTGTCTAATCATTTTTTTGGTAAAACTCATGAAGTTATAAATTCTATCCTAAACAAGCAAGCATACATTCACGTTTTATCAACAAATTGTAAATAAAGCATTCATTCCATTCTCTAATGCATGTATGAACATCAACTCCACCCCCAAAGAGGATGGAACTACTCACTACACATTAGACTAATTGTTAAACTAAGTAAGGAAAGCATATTAACTAAGCTACTAAAACTAATGAAATGAAATTAAACAAAGTAAAACAAGCAACATTAAACAAAACAACATAATAAAGAAACTTTTATTAAAATGACTCACAATTCAAGTAGCATCCTCCTACTTTAGTGTGTGCTTCAAGGCCTCACTTCTAGTAGAAAGAATAGCCACTCAAAATGTGAAGTTATTGCAATAGAAGGTGAAGAGTTCTATTTATAGCCATAGAAAAAGGTAATTCTGGACAATCCCTCGATGTGGGACTACACAAATACCAGAAATAGACTAAATACACACTAATACACGACCCACCAAAATCTTAGCGGAGTT
This sequence comes from Triglochin maritima, assembly GCA_963682175.1. Taxonomy (NCBI): domain Eukaryota; kingdom Viridiplantae; phylum Streptophyta; class Magnoliopsida; order Alismatales; family Juncaginaceae; genus Triglochin; species Triglochin maritima. Next base: position 33,608,781 of record OY821773.1, on the reverse strand, counting down.
GGGCCAAAACAGACCGCCAATTAGCGGTCTATATGGTTCGGATCACGTTGGATTTTCTTCTGGGCTTTTCTGGATGACTTTGTTGGACTTTGATGCATCTACTTCACTTGTTGAAGTTCCTACCCGAATAGAATTGTCAAAATACTCCCCATGATGGTGTGAAGTATTCTTGTTTGCTCATTGGTCCTTTGATCTTACATTCAGGTCCTTCAATCTTGCATCTTAGTCATTGAGTCTCTTAACTCAGTCCTTTTTCATGCTTTTAGGTCATTTTATGCCTCTTCTCTTCAAACCTCTTTATTTCTGAAATTCAAACATAAAACTCGTCACATAGCATTGTTTAGGTGAACGATAATTGATATAAGACACAAATGTATGCATGAAATGATGTCAATCAATAGACGAAGATCTATGACTGGTTATGTGTTCACTGTTGGGAGCACAACTATTAGCTGGAAAGCAACGTTGCAATACACTGTTGCTTTGTCTACAACGGAGGAAGAGTATATGGCAGCGACCGAGGGTATAAAGGAAGCTATTTGGCTGAAAGGTTTATTTGGAGAGCTTAGTCCAGGTCAGAATAGAACGATTGTTTATTGTGATAGTCAGAGTGTCATTCATCTGACGAAGGATCAAATGTACCATGAGAGGATGAAGCATATCGACGTCCGTTATCACTTCATTCGGGAAGTTGTTGCTGAAGGAGGTGTGGTGGTGAAGAAGGTGGGCACTGAAGATAATACGGCTGATATGTTGACGAAGGCAGTTATTTCTACTAAGTTCATGGTATGCGTGAACTTGGTTCGTTTGAGTTCCAAGTAGATGGAGCTAAGACGACGACACAATGAGGAAGGAAGTGTTCCTTCAAAGATTTCCGGGGGCTATTCAAGGTTTTAATTCCTGGTTTGTGTTACGGTTAAGGGATCTGTCGACCGACGCACCCGTTCGGTCGACCGTTTGACCCAATTCTGCCCACGATTTGCATATTTCTCCACGCGATTTTGGTACAACTTATACTTGTTTTGGCCTACTATATAAAGGCAATTTCGTCACCCTTTTTAATAGAGAACAATTAGATTGTTTGTTATTGTCTACTTTGCATTCTTGAGAGAAAAGAGAGAGAGCATCCTTGTCGATTCGGTGGGGGCAAATTTGGCAGGGTATTCTCGTCGGTTGTTCGTGTTCCCTGTAAGTCTCTCCTTGTAATACGTTTCTCTATAATAGATTTGGAGTTTTGTCGTCCGTGGTTTTTCCCACATTGAGTTTCCACGTTAAATGTTGCGTGTTTTGCTTGGTTTGGTGTTTTGAATTTGCAATTGTGGTTTCTTTCTCTATTGGATTTTTATTTTCGATTCCACTGCGTACTTGGAATTGGTTTTAATTCCAAACAATTATGATGACTCCCCAGACTATTAGGACACATGGATAAGTTTAGCCTCGTTGCCTAGGAGGAGCGATTTTTTGTTGTTGTTAATACTCCTGTAACAATAAGAGAGTCGGAACTCAAGATCTAGCTTGCCGTGCATCCTCCCTTATTATTAAATTTGTTTGCATTTGTTGTTTAACTCATGAAATATCTATTGAATAAGTTTAGCCTCTTTACAGGAGGTTGAAATTATTGGATTAATCTAGGATTAATAAGATATTTGCCCAAAGCACTGACACATGGCGCGTCCCTATTGGACTACGCATTTAAGGGTTTAGGGTGGAACCATCTATATAAGGAGGGGAGTCTCCCATTGGATAGAAGAACAAGTGTGCAAACCCTAGCCTCCACCCACCCTAGCCGCCACCTTCTCTCTCTCCCATTTCGTCCCTCCACCTCCACCAAGCTCATTCCGTGGACTCTTGGGTTGTGGACTCGCGCTCCTTCTCTAAGAGAGTAGAAGACCGACCGGTGAAAAGGATTTCGTAAGGTGACTTCTGATCTTCCTTCTGCTGCCACAGGTTCTCTCCAAGAAAGGTACTCCTGAACCTGTAGAATCGTTGTTTTCTAACATTGGTACCAGAGCCATCTCGGTTACCTTCAAATCCTCACCATGCTTGACAAATTTTTGTTTCATGATAATCTGATTTGAGATAAAATTTCGGTGGTTATGTTTTTTGGAGAAAGAAAAATAACAGAAAAATCAGCATTGCTTATTTACATGATGCGCATATTTTGGTTCGTTAGAGCATGCATCTAGGGTTAGATTTTGCTCCTCCATTCTTGCGCATTTATGCATGGTTTAAGATGGATTTTTCCTGATTTTATTTCTAGCCAATATGATATGTTGCTCTCCTATCATTGCACATACATAGATGTGACCAGAATTCTGTTTTTTATGTGTTGTTACCTCTATTCTTTGCGCATGTATTAGATAAAATTAGAAGTTATTTTACATGTTGATTCTTCTAAATCATGCACATGTATACATGAAATCAGATGTCTATTTTCCTAATTTTTCCGAATTAGGGTTAGATATTATTTATTCTAATCTTTGAGCATGTATACATGAAATCTGTGTTAACCCTATCATGATGATCTTCTGTTTTTGCGCATGTTTTATATGATAATCAGTAGTTTAATTCTCTGATATTTTTTTCATGCTTGAATTAGACGATAATGTTTGTATGTCATTTGTATATCATCATGCATGTCGGATTGCATGGATGGATCAAATGTTGTTATCTCTTATTCGTGTACATGCATGACTAGATCTCATGTCTGCTGGAATTTCGTGTATATGCTTGTTTATTTAGCATTTTTTTCAATAAGAGCATGCACCTAGAGTAGAAGTTTATTGCCATATGCATATGCATGATAATTGTGTTGCCTTGTTGCTCCAAAGAATTTCGGATATGGCTATTTTTGGAGCATTAACATGCATGTGATTGATTGGTTTCCTTACTGAAAAATGCGCATATATGCTTGTCGTTCTCCTGAAAATTTCGAATTTTCTTTCCAATACAAGTAGCATAATTATTGTTGATTGCATGCTTATATTGATTAAGGAAAGATTGGCAAATTCTGAAATTTTTTAGAGCATATTATGGGTTGGAGTTTTGTTGCCTTAAAAGTATTTTTTGAATGCTTTCCTTTGATGCACATATATGTGTTGATCTCATTTAAGGAATTTCGGATATTTTGGAATGATAGCATGCATTTCATTTGAAATATTTCCTTTATGATTAAATCCACATACATGTGTTGATCTCATTGAGGTTTTTTCCGATTTTTTCTTTCCTAATGCGAGTAGGATAATTTTTACGCTCTCGTGATTATGTTGATTGGGGAAAGAAAAGAAATTTTTTGTTTTGAGATACTATTATGGAGATTGATTGGTATTTCCATATACGTTTTTCTTATGCTCCATATATGCGTTGTTTCCTTATATATTACTTCCTTCTTATTTGGAAGTGGTGTACACTTTATTCATGCATGTGATTGTGCTAACGTATGGAAAGATTGCGCTTGTATGGTATGAATGGTGTGAATGGATGCTGATTTATTTTTGCTGTCTTATTGAGAGTTGAGCGTAATTTCATTCATTCATTTCCATTTGCAATAAATATCGCAATGGGCTGTAATATTTATGGACTGTAATAATTATAGACTGTGGACTGTTTATTGCCCTAGGGAGACGAGGGGCTCTTTTATTTTTATTATTGCGATATTATTGCTATAACGCTTATGCAGGTTCCCATCTACAGTGCTAAATCCCTATGAGGGATCCTTAGCTCGATATGGAAGTAATGTAGCAATTAATTTCTGTTTGATCTTGATTGGAATGTTCAGAAAGGAACGTTTTTTGGAACTTGCATGCCTAGTGGGAATTGCAAGGTAGAAGTGTTTTGTGTAAACCACCTTGCAACCGGCAGATAATTATTTTTTTGCTGCTGATTTGCCATGATTTATACGTTTTTAGGGTTATTAAATCATGATGGAGCGCAATATATGAATTGGTAAAATTGCTTTATTAACTATTGCATGAGGATTTGATCGAACGCTTTATGTTTTCCTTTGGTCTGAATGCTATAGTTATTAAGTTAGTTTATTTTTTATGACTATTGCGGCTCGTTGTATTTTATGCTAGAACTCATGTATCGCTATGTGGTTTTTTGTCCTAGATTTTTATGGCTGGTTCCAAAAGCATTGACGTTGATCTAACTCGAGGAGATAAACTCAATGAAAGAAATTACGATCTGTGGCATCGTAAAATTGAGTATCTCTTAGAGGATCAGGACATGTTAGAAAATATAACCCAAACTATGTCTCCCCCTGAGGAGGCGAGCACTGCGCAGCATCACAGAAATATGGATGTCTATAATGCATTGAAAAAGAAAGACCGTATTGCTCGCATTACAATTCTGAGTTCGATGCGAGATGATCTGTTACTGCGGTTCGAAAAATTGCGAACTGCAAAGGCCTTGTGGGAAGCTGTGAAGTTTCAGTACGGAGTGACCTCCATCACAAGGGCCCGCCAGCTTGGGCTCATGTTTGATGGGTATAAAATGCGCCAAGGTCACACGATAAGGCAGCATATTACCACAATGTCAAACATGATAAGCGAGTTGAGCGCTGCCGGTCGTGCTAAGACCGATGAGGAGCAACTGTCTGCTCTCATCAGATCATTGCCTTCGAAGAGTTGGGAGCATATGAAGGTCCATCTGACTCATGTTGATGACATCAGGACATTTGACCAGGCCGCAAAACACCTAGAGCTGGAGGAGGACCGCATGCTTGTGGAAGCCCCTCTAACTGAAGTGTTTGCTGCTGAAGCTGACGCTCCTCGGAGGAGTGCAGGTTTTAAGCGCAAAAGGGATAGAGGTCAGGTTTTTAAAGGTAAGAAGGGTGCAAATAAAAACAAAACAGAAAACAAAGCTGGAAAGAAACGACCTCGAGGATCTAGAAGTGGGAAAGATAAGTCTAATGTGACTTGTTTTAACTGCCGAAAGGCTGGACATTTTACTCGTGACTGCACTGAGCAAAAGGTAATTACTATGTGTAATCCCTTGAATTGTAACGTGACTAGTTCTGTGATGCTCACTGATCACTCTCCTGTGTGGATTGTGGATTCAGGTGCCACGGACCACGTAACAAAGGATCGTTCTGCGTTCGTGGAATATCACCGTGTTCCAAGTGGGAGGCGAATAAACATGGCGAACAATACTAGCATTGAAGCTCTTGGATTTGGCACATGCAAAGTGGCTTTGCGAAGTGGCCGGATCCTATTAATTCACGACGTGTTGTATGCACCAGTTATACGGCAAAATATTATTTCTCTTGTTGTTTTGATGAGACATGGTTTGAAAGTTCTTTTTGAGAACAATGATATGGGTTTATACCTTGCTAACATTTATTATGGACGCGCCTTTCTTTCAGATGGTTTTATTGTGTTGGACGCAATTTATGATTTCAATCATAACACTAGTGCCTTTATGAGTCAAAGTTCCATGAATAATGATTCAATTATGTGGCATGCTAGACTAGGTCACATTGGTGTTGACCGGATGAACAGGTTGGCAAAGGATGGGGTATTAGGAGAATGATCCAAATTTGAATTGCCGACCTGTGAATCTTGTCTAGCTGGAAAGGCAACTAGAAAACCATTCGGAAAAGCCATTAGGGCTACTTCTCCTTTAGAACTAATTTACTCAGATATTTGTGGACCTTTGAATGTGCGTACTAGACATGGACAAAGTTACTTCATCGCATTTATTGATGACTACACTAGATATGGTCATATTTATCTTATTTCTCACAAGTCAGAAGCTCTAGAATGCTTTAAGAAATTCGTGAGCTTGGTAGAGAATCAATTGGATAATAAGATAAAAACTCTAAGAACGGACAGAGGTGGGGAGTATCTCTCCATAATGTTCAAGGAGTTATGTGATGAAAAGGAGATATCTAGACAACTCACTATGCCTTATACTCCTCAACAAAATGGTGTTGCCGAGAGAAGGAATAGAACGTTGCTAGACATGGTTAGATCCATGATGGCGCATGCGAGCTTGCCAATTTCGTTTTGGGGAGATGCTCTAATGACTGCTGCCTATATCCTCAATAGAGTTCCAACAAAATCGGTTCCCTCAACTCCATATGAGTTATGGACAAGACGGAAGCCTGATTTTAGTCTGCTGCATCCTTGGGGATGCGCGGCATACATTCATTCTACTATTCACCGATATGGAAAACTAGGACCTGGAGGGAAAAAGTGCATCTTTGTAAAATGCAGTAATATCTCCAAAGGTTATGTTTATATCGGGTTAGATGAGAATGAAAGAATGACGGAACTGGAGTCTAGGGATGCCATATTCTTGGAAAATGTTTTTCCAACTCTTGCTGGAGCTATCAAAGAGTCAGTGGACTTCTTTGAACAACAAGATGAGGACATTGCCACTCCACGGGATCAGGATCTGGAAGTTGAACATGAGGTTCCACCAGTCAATCCTAGTGGGAGCAGCAATGCTGAGGATCTGATCGCTCTCACAGAGGATGAGCCATCAGATACCCATCAGTGTCGAAGTAAACGCGGGCTCATTCCTCGTAGGCAGTTTCGCTTAGAGAAAGAGGCCCTCATGATAGCTCAAGAAGAAATTGATTATGAATCATCTGGGATGACAGTAATCGATGAGCAAAAACCGGATACCTTGAAAGAGGCTTTGGAAGGTCCAAATACGAAAGAGTGGTTAGAAGCTATAAAGGAAGAGTTGGAGTCGATGAAAGTTAATCGAGTCTGGGACTTGGTCGACTTACCGCCGAACCGAAAGGCCATTGGGGCCAAGGGGATCCTCAAGATTAAGAGGAAGGCGGATGGATCTATTGGTAGATTCTAGGCTAGACTGGTAGCTAAAGGCTACACCCAAAGAGAATGCGTGGATTTTGAGGAAACTTTTTCACCCGTGGTTAGGTTTGCCTCCATCCGCCTTCTACTAGCTATTGTATCTCAAATGGACTTAGAACTTTACCAGATGGATGTAAAGACTATTTTTTTTCTCAATGGAGAACTTGAGGAGGAGATCTATATGGATCAACCTCAAGGTTTTGAAGTCAAAGGACAAGAGCGCAAAGTGTGCAAGCTTAATAAGTCCTTATATGGCTTAAAACAAGCGTCTAGACAGTGGAACATTCGCTTCCATCAAGCTATATCAGAGAATGCGTTCTTTATTCTTGAGGAAGATCACTGTGTGTACGTTAAGAGATCCAATGGTAAATTGGTCATTCTGACCTTGTATGTTGATGACATACTCATGGCTGGCAATAGCAAAGAGTTGCTGAAATCCAATAAAGAGTGGTTGTCCTCCACGTTTGATATGAAGGACATGGGTGAAGCTAGCTACGTCCTTGGTGTCAAGATAGTTAGAAATAGGTCCAAGAGACTTCTGGGATTGTCTCAAGAGACTTATATTAACAACATCTTGAAAAAATACCATATGAACAAATGCAAACCAATCGACACTCTTGTTGACAGGGTTTGCACTTGAGCCTTGATAAGCATCCTGAGACTCCTGAAGTGAAGGCCAAAATGAGCAAGGTTCCATACTCAAATATTGTGGGAAGACTTATGTACGCTATGATGTGTACTAGGCCAGACATTTGTTATGTTGTGGGCATGGTGAGTCGATTCCAGTCTAGCCCACACATGGAGCACTGGAAGGCAGTCAAGAGAATCATGAGATACCTCAGAGGAACGAGTAACTACATGTTGTGTTACGAAGCATCAGATCTCCGCCTGATTGGCTATAGTGATGCTGATTGGGCTAAAGACATTGATGAAAGGAAGTCTACCTCTGGTTATGCTTTCTTGCTGGCTAATGGGGTCATCTCATGGTCCAGCAAGAAGCAAACCAGTATAGCCCTGTTGACTATGGAAGCAGAGTATGTTGCATGCTCTGCAGCAGTACAGGAGGCAGTTTGGTTGAGGAGGTTCTTACAACATACTGGGCTAGTAGAGACATCAGATGAGCCTGTTGTTGTCTATTGTGACAGCATGGCTGCCCTTTGTTATGTGAAAGACCCCAAATATCATGGAAAGACCAAACATATACAGGTTAGGTATCATTTTGTGAAGGACATTATACCAAGAAAGGAAGTTGTGTTAAGACATGTGTCTACTAGTCTTATGGTAGCTGACCCTCTTACCAAGGCTATAGCTAAGGACTCGTTTGTGTCCAACGTGAAGTCCTTAGGCTTACGCAGACTTTGATGCATTGACATGTCTAACTTCCTTTTATGAGTGATTGTGTTTTTTTCGACTATATCTGTTTGGTTGATGTAGTTGTTCTAGCATAAAATATTATTCTGACAATAGGCTGAAGAATGATCACTCACACGAGCATTCGTCTCTGGCGCTTTTGATAGTGAGCAGAGATGAGACTGATCATGAGGAGATCTTGTATGATAGATCCAGAGCAGTTCATGATAGGACAGTCGCCTTCATTAGGAATCAAGATGAGATCCTCTATGTTGGTGAGGATTGACATGAATGTCCCCACGATTCATGTGACCTATAGAAGCCTAGTGCAAGCATCACATGTGGCGCCAGGTGGCACCTGTATGGTGTTAAAGCGACAATGATGAAGCTCGGGTCAGGCGCAGAGGGGGTGCGACTGGACTAAGACTTGTATGGTGTTGAGAGACAGACATACTGTTGTGTACAGTATGATCCACCATAACATGTTTGTCATGCAACATGTGCTGAGCGACCATTTGGAAATGAAAGAATGGATCCCTACGCCTTCACTGTGTGAGTCCAAGACTTGATTGTTATTAGTTGCCCTCAGTGACCTTCGACGACACCATGAAGCAAAGAGTTGATGTGGCTACTTTGGGATGTTATCTATGACCATGAGAGATTCGGTCCAAAGAGGCATCTTCGGGAAAGGAGTCCACTCTGAGTGTAATGGTGGTCTGGGGGGAAGGGAAAGGTTTTACTCGACTGCACTAAAAGTATTTGCTGGGCCCAACTGTATTGGATACAGTATTAAGTACCTCGAGCACAAGAAGGTATTCTCTCCGAGGGATCGAGATACCGTTCATGTTAAGTGAGTTTCTGAGTAAACCTGGGGAACTGTGATGTGCATTTTGACTGCTTATTTGTTGTTTTATGAGGATGTTGTCATTCTGGCCTTCTAGTAAGGTTTCTAGTTTGAGACTCCTAAATTGCAGGTGCATCACCGGTCGCACGACCCATTTGTCCGTATGATCGGAAGAGTACATGTGTCGGGGACACAGATGGTCGTGTATTGAGGATATTTGATCAGAGACTTGCGTATTGTGGATGTGTACTTGGAGAGAGGAGTAGTTGTATGTATCAGGGATATATACATATGTGTCGGGAACACATAAAGAGGTGACATATTGTCATTGTGTGATTGTATGTATCAGGGATATATGGATATGTGTCGGGGACACAAAAGCAGATGACATGTTGTTATCGTGCTATTGTGCAAGTGAGAGATATTGGATTAATCTAGGATTAATAAGATATTTGCCCAAAGCACTGACACATGGCACGTCCCTATTGGACTACACATTTAAGAGTTTAGGGTGGAGCCATCTATATAAGGAGGGGAGTCTCTCATTGGATAGAAGAACAAGTGTGCAAACCCTAGCCTCCACCCACCCTCGCCGCCACCTTCTCTCTCTCCCATTTCGTCCCTCCACCTCCACAAAGTTCATTCCGTGGACTCTTGGGTTGTGAACTCGCGCTCCTTCTCTAAGACAGTAGGAGACCGACTGGTGAAAATGATTCCGTAAGGTGACCTCCGATATTTCTTCCGCTGCCACATGTTCTTTCAAAGAAAGATACTCCTGAACCTGTAGAATCGTTGTTTGCTAACAGAAATAATACATTAATGTATTATTGATTATTTTAATGTTCGTAATGCTAAATATTGATTATTTTAATGATCTTAATGCTAAACAGAAGGGAAGAAGATGCATGGGTGCACGACTCGTAGCTACAAAAGAACCTCAAATTTCTATAAGAGAAGCTACCTACTACTGTCTGAAACTTTCAACAAAGAACCGATTCGATAGTGACACCTACACAAACTGGTTGCCGAAGAACAACGTGGGTGTTATCCTCTTTTGATATTTTAGTACAGGAAGTTAAAAATTTGTAAATGTAAAATTTAAAATGGTGAATTGTGGATTAACCTGCTCACCATGGTTGACGAAAAGCAGCTCAAAACCAAAACCTTTGCTTTTATATATGTGGATATAGAGATTTTTGCAAGTTAGAAGTGTGCTTTACTGCTTTCTAAGGTAAAATATATACACAAACCTTCACGAAAACTTGAATTACATACTTGCTCACGATCAACTTCATCCCGTTACGTTCATGCAGAGTAGTAGAGTACCTAAAACAAATAACATGGGAGGGTTTCACAACCGGAATTAAAGATGATTTTACTCCATCCATGAGGACTGTTTTGACTTGGTATTGCTGATTCCACGAGGATGACAGCTGTGAAAGCTTGTCGGGATCACAAAACAAAATGTACTTTATGTAATCCACACACAGAATGAAGTACTAAACATCACTAAAGATGGTGGGGAAGCGTAAATAGCCGTCCACCGACATGTGTTGTTGCTATAATTGGTTACGCAGCATCTTCCCAATAAACAATAAAATTTTGACATTTTAATTGGCGTCAGTTCTTGCTTTTACTTTGCGCCCTTGCACGTCAACTTCTTGGCAATAATGGGAGGGCTTAGGCAGAATATGTTCCAGAATTTTTATCTAGAGTTAAAAGCGAACAAATTGAGTGAGTTGAATGCTTTAAATGTAAGAAAAGCTTTTTTTTTAAATTTCTTCACGAACCGCAAAGATAACGACGGATGGGAATTAACGAATCATTGGCTCACGAACAAGTAATAGTTGGCATATTTTAGCGCATAATTCTGAAGGGAGTGTATGTGACTTGCTTGAGTGAAAACTTAAAAAGGTTTATAAATTTTTAATAGTATATCTAACGAGTAACACACTCTAAAACATGATCCCTCTAGCTTGAAATGGTATTACACTATTGCCATTAGTATGGGATACTTATTTTATATTTGAAGTTTTACCAGGGCCGTCTCGGAAAATTTTGAGGTCCTGTGCGAAAATCAACAACGAGACTCCTAAATTTGAAAAACATTGTTCTCCTAGTTTAAATAATAAAAAATTCACTAACTTAATGTAATATTAATAGAATTTTTTTGTTATCTTACCAATATTTGAGACAAATTTATCACTGTTTATGTGTTATTCATGTTAACACTAATTTTCTTTGCAACCCAATAAGCCTATGTACAATTTTTTTTTGGATAACCCTTTAAAATGAAGCCCAGAATGAGGCCCAGAGTAGCAGCTCACCCTGCTCCTGCTATTGGGCCGGGCCTGAGTTTTACGATACTAAATGAATCTCAACTCTAATAGAAAATATAAATATAAAATCTGAGATTTAGATTTTAATAAATATCTAGATCGGGACACCACAACAACTGGTTAAGGTTGGTATCTACGGGCCAAATTAAAAACAAACACCATAAAAGGCTGACACCAAACAAAAAGAGTTATTACAGTAGAAGCACCACTCCGTACGTATGTCATTGGTACCACTAGTAACACCTATTTCTTATGATGCATATTCCAATTTAAATTGAGATAGAATATCCAAATATTTCTGTCGATTAATAACTCGGTCCCAACGACTTCCGAAAGTAAGAAAGGAAAAAGAAAATAATTATGGGCAAAGAAGAAAAAAAGAATACATAATTATATCTCCGAATTGAAACTAATAAACTGAACGAAACACAGATTACTAAAAAGTACCATGACTTCAATTCGACGTATCCCACATGTTCAATTCCAATGAATCTCTTAATGTGGTTGCCACTTTGCTGTGGACAGACTTTTACTTACTCTTTCCACGCCAATCCTTAATGGGTCATTATCTAAGCAACAATAATATCCACTAGAGCAACACTAGTAGCCCATCGTAAAAGGAGACATACAAATATCGATGGTGGCGGACAACACGCTCAAAGTCCAAACCATTCTCTCACGTAGACTGTTACTCCAGCTTATATGAATTGATACACGATTGTTGCTCTCAGGCCTTTATAAATATGTCTGGAATTAGATATGTTGATGATATACACTGACCACAAGCATATAGTGTGACATGCACACAATTCTAATCTATAAGTATTTCGTTACATGTAAAATGTTTTAAATTTGTTTAGTCTACAATTTGTTGCTTTCGGGTTTTGATTGCCAACTTTTTGTGGTGGAGGGTGGTGTTACACATGAATGGGATGAAACGGACGAGTTTTCTTTGGATTTTGAAATTTCACCTACTTAGTATGGATACTATTGGATTCCTACATTGCTGAATAATAATTCTTATTATTCTGACAGTAGGATTTATTAAGATACTGAAAGCAAAAAATATAAGTAGAAGAAATAAAGCTAAATTAGTCTAGCACAAAGTATATATTTGCCTACATTTCTAAAAATTACCTAATTAAACTTCAAATCAAATCCCAAATCAGACCAACCAATCACTATCTAATTTTTTCAGCGTGGTGTTTATAAATTTGAAGACCTATGACTATGAGTCTATGACCTAAATTCTTGGCACTATTGTCTTTTAGATACAAACCTACAAAATAATGTGTTGTTACATTATAGTGAATAAAGAAAATTAACTGAAAATAGCTGTAACCAAAGGGACAAAAGCTGTCAAGAAGACTCCTGTACAGTGAGCTTAGATGAACGAGACGAGCAATATAAAATGATCGTTAGTGGCAAACTAAGTGGTGATTAGGTAGAGGTTTGACTTGAAGAGAGAGGGAGAGAGAGACACGTATGGTTGGGAGTGTGGAGGAATGGGTTTGGTTGTGGGAGGTATGGGAGGGGTGTTGGGTGAGGATGGGGTTTGCTTTAAAAGCAACCATTCTCCTTCCTCCTTTCTCCTTCCTCCTTTTTCTTGCTTCTTCATTTCCTCCATTCTCACTAAACACCCATCTTCTCCCTCAGTTGCTCGAGCTCCGGCGGAAAAAGCGGTCCCGACGTGAGGCGTGCGGAGGCCAGCGCGCAAAGCGGATTTCCGAAAGCAACGTTGCGCGAGTGAGACTACGATGGGTTCGTCGTTTTCGAAAAGTATGTCGGCTTATTAGTTTGGTTTGTTGCTCACTCGTGAGGGGGTGATGTAGTGGTTCGTCGTGGGAGGTCGGAGAACTCACCGACGGCGAGAAACGGCGTAAAATCCTTGGCTGGCGCAAGTTTGTTGTTGACCAACGGTCTACCGGTTTAATGTATTTGCCCGACTTTAACCAACACCGGTCGAACAATATCTTGTGGCGGTCGACTAGTAGTGCATGTGCTGGTGGGTCGGGGGTTTGTCTGTTGGATTTCGGTCGACCGTTTCTTTGGTTGGTTCGACAGGAACTCAAGTTGCCTTATGTATTGTTCGACTGTTTTTATGCACTGTTCGACCGATTGATGACTTAGTCTGCTAGGATGACCTTGATAGTTTTCGGACGATTGGGACCTCTAAGTCGATTGATGATTGGACTTATATGATTTTGACCAGTCTCCGGATTTTGACCACGTTTCGGTCGACCGGTTTTAGACTCTTGTTCGACCGTTGAGACTTAGGTTAGGCACAAAGAGTTTGACCGTTACAGACTTTTGGTCGACCGTTTGTGCGCAGAACTGAATTCCTGATCCTTGTATAATGTCAACTCTGTCCACGGAAACCCATGTCCTCGCCTAGTGCGTGAGCCGGGTGGTGACAGAGGGCACGTTACACGTGCCTGCCCAGGGACTGCCGTGTGGAAGAGTGTGGGTATTCAGGACGTGTCATCTTCGTGTATGGATCGTGACTTAATGTGATGGATTGATGGACTCATAGTAGAGTAGCAGACCTCAGGGATCGCTGATCCCCATGTATGATGATGTGTGGCTCGTGGAGCCTGATGACCTGGTGAACTTCGATCCGTAACCGACCAATGTTGTGTCGGACGTATGTTGGACCGCCGATGCTGTGTCGGTGATGTCGTCAATGTTGTTCCGGCGATGATGGGTCGATGTCGTTCCGGCTATGATTGTTGTCGATGATGTTCCGGCTATGTTTTCCTCAGCTGGGCACTTACTGAGATAATGATTGATGGACCGACCGAGCGACGACTCCGTTGGTGTGGTTTGACCAGGATAGTTACATATATGTTTCTTATGGCGTGGACCTGACGAGCGCTCCTTGTCTAACCCCATGATTAGTATAGCCGCGTGTGGGGAGCGTCACATATTGTTCCGTTAATCCGTATGTGCCTACGGTAGGTCTCCGAGGGAGACCCGATGATGATTGTCAGACTAATGTCTTGTTTTACCCTTCGGGGAAACTATTTTTCTTACTGTTGATGACATGACATGTTACTAGTATGATAGGTTCATTTGTACTACTGTATTCATATAGGTGAGCTTGGCATACGGGATTTCCTTATGGAAACTCAGGCATTGTTGTTGCATGTTTTATTTCAGGACAGCAGTTGGTCCAGTTGGGTGGTGACGGTGGGCGCGCGCATTTTGGGATCGGGATCCTCTCGTTCGGACCACTGAGGTCGAAATGATTACTTGTACTTCCTTTTGTTATATCTAATGTAATCACATAGCTTTTTGACAAACTCTGATGTAATATGGTGCACCGCTTGGATGTTTTTATTAGAAGTAATAGTCCCGTCTTTTGATTATTGGTCTTTGGTATCTTGATGATAAATTTTAAATTTTCCGTTTGTTTCAGGATGTTACATTTACATACATTTGTCTCTGGTCTACAGACAGATTTAATACTGATTGACATCATTTCATGCTCATATTTGTATCTTATATCCATTATCTTACACCTAAGCAATGCTACGTGACGAGTTTTATGTTTAGTTTTCAGGAATAAAGAGGTTTGAAGAGAAGAGCCATGAAAGGACCCAAAAGCTGGGAAAAAGGACTGAATGGTGAGATCTAGGGACCAAGATGCAAGGGAGAAGGACCTGAATGTAAGACAGAAGGACCTAAGAGCAAAACAGAATACTCCACACCATCATGGGGAGTATTTTACCAATTCTATTCGGGTCGGAGCTCCAACAAGTCGAGTAACCGCATCAAAGACCAACAATACCAGAAAGCAAAGCCCACAACAAATTCCAACACGATCCGACAATTTTGGACCGCCAATTGGCGGTCTTGGACCGCTAATTGGCGGTCCATATTGCTCAGGATCCGTCGAAATTTCTCCTGGACTTGTATTAATGTTCGTTTAGGCTATTTTTGGTATTGGTTTAGTCCCACATCGGGGGATTGTCCCCGATTAGCTTTTTCCATGCTTATAAATAGAACTCTTCACCTTCCATTGTAATTACCCATTGCTTGGTGGCATTCTCTCTACTAAGGAGTGAGCCTTGAAGCAAAAACTCAAGGTGGAGAAGAATGCTACCTTCAATGTGAGTCATTTTGTTAATAAAATAATTCTTCTAGTTTCTTTAAATCTTGTCTTTTAATTTGTGCATGTTTGTTTAGTCTTTCCTTTCCTTTTATGTTTCTTTAATGCTTCTTGCCTTCTTAGTTAACTTTCATTTCAGTATTATGCTTTCTTTGCTTAGTCTAATCAGTAGTGTAATGAGTAGTGAGTAGTTCCATCCCCATTTGGGGGGTGGAGAAATATGTGATATAATCATGTAGTGTATTAAGTGTGTGTTATTTTTATCCCTTGAGCTTTATATGATTTCCATAACCATCTAATGGGTCTCCACTCTTATCTTTGATAGGCTAATGCTCTTGAATGAAGCTTAGCTTATGCTTTGATTAGTGGACCTATTTTATGGGGAATGATAAGGTTAGGATATGGATGAAGTTAATGTTGGAAACACAATTTGTAGTGTATGTGCTCTTGTTGCCTTTACCTTAGCTAATGTCTTGTATGTTTTAATGATGTAGTGAAATCTTAATTCATGTAGAGGCATAGTAGGGTATAGTCTTTATACTTGAGTTCATGTAGCTTCATTCTAATTATTGTCTTGTATGTTTTAATGATGTAGTCATATCTTAATTCATGTGGAGGCAAAGTTGGATGTAGTTTTATGATTTCATGCACTACATGTTGTGAGGAGCTTAATGAACACACACACACTTCTTTATGTTCACATTATTTCTCTACCCCCTTTGGGGTTTAGTTTTCTTGCTCTTCTTCCATTTCCATTTGCGTTTTAGTGTAGTTTAGTGTAACCAACCTTTCTTCCCTTTCTTTACCTCTCGCCTTCGCACAAACCAAGTGTCGACACACCTCCCAGTGGACGACCCGTATTTGTCACCGCTTCAACGCGGCCGTGCACTTGCGGTTAAATATAAAACGATCAATCAAATACCTATCGAATTATAGATACAAATCTACTTGAAAGAAATTATAGATATGAACCTTAAGTAAAAAAATTGATTTCCATTTTCACGGGCTGAAAATTTTAAGTCATATTTTTTAATAATCAATTTGCATTACGGTTTTGTTTGCTTATATAGTATATACCTTACAAACATGTCAAGTGTTATGTCCCTAACCCATTTAGGGTGCTAATTGAGTATTAGTGAGGAGGTTTGCATGGGGAAGGAGTGGTGCACAGTGGTGTGCATGAGAATGGAGGAGAATAGGTTGTGTAGGTGATGGTGTGGGGGCAGGTACTATAGACGTGGAGAGGGTTTTGTTGGGTTTAAGAAGAAATTTGTTCTCTCTCTCTCTCTCACTTGCTCTCTCTCACTTTCCTTTCCTTTCCGGCGACTAGAGGACTCGGAGGCTCCGGCGTGAGGTGTGCAGAGGCCGTTGCGAGGAGGCGATCATGCGAGGAGGATCACCGGGAGCGACGTTGCGCGAGCGAGGCTCCGGCATTTCCGTCGTGTTCGAGAGGTATGCCGGCTTCTTAGTGTGTTATTGTTGCTCACCCTCGTATGAGGGTTGTGTTGGTCGGTCGGGGTAGGTCGGAGACCTCTCCGGTGACGAGAACAGCGTAAATCCTTGGCTGGTGCAAGGTTGCTGACGACCAACGGTCGACCGATTCCTTCGGGTGGTCGACCGATGTAGTGTATTTTGCCTGATTTTAACCTTCACCGGTTGAACGATGCCTTGGGGCGGTCGACCGGTTGTGCATTGTGCTGGTGGGTCGGGATTGCCTGACGTGTTTCGGTCGACCGGTTCCTTGGGTTCGTTCGACCGGAACTTAAGTGTACCGAATAGAGATGCATGTTAGTTCGACCGATTGTTTATATGTGTTCGACCGTTTATGACTTAGAACTGCTAGGATGCCCTGGTAGTTTTCGGTCGACCGAGACCCCTGAGTCGGTCGACCGATAGTATTGAATTGATGTTGACCAGATTCCGGATTTTGACCTCGTATCGGTCGACCGGTTTTAGATCTCTGTTCGACCGCTGGGACTTAGGTTTTGCGCAGAGAGTTCGACCGTTGCAGACTTTCGGTCGACCGATTCCCTTGAGGAAGCGGTCGACTGGGTTGCCTCTTTCGGTCGACCGTTTGTGCACAGAACTGAATTCCCGATCCTTTTTAAGATGCCAACTCTGTCCACGGAAACTCGTGTCGTCGCCTTGTGCGTGAGCCGGGAGGTGACGGTGGGCGCGTACGCGTGCTTGCCTAGGGACCGCCGTGTGGAAGAGTGTGGGTGTTCAGGACGTGTCTCCTCCGTGTATGGAGCGTGATTTGGTGTGGTGGATTGATGGACTCATTGTAGAGTAACAGGTCTGAGGGACCGCCGATACCAATGTATGATGTTGTGCGAGCACGCAACTGTCGTTGGTTGAGGGGACTACCGGCCTGGTTGGATACAGAGGTCGCTGCCCTGCTTTTATAGCGGCGCGGTTTGTGTTTGCGGCTCGTGGAGCCTGATGACCTGGCAGACTTCGGTCTGGACCCGTCTGATGTTGTGTCAGACTTATTGATGGACCACCGATGTTGTGCCGGTGATGCCGCCGATGCTGTTCCGGCGATGATGATTAATGGGCCGATGTTGTTCCGGCTATGTTCCTCAGATGGGGACCTACTGAGATGATGATTGATGGACCGACCGAGCGACGACTCCGTTGGTGTGGTTTCGACCACAAAGTTACATATGTGTTTCTTATGGTGGGGACTTGGCGGATGCTCCTTGCCGAACCCCATGATTAGTACAGCCGCGTGTGGGGAGTGACACATCTTGTTTCGTTAGACCGTATATGCCTACGGTAGGTCTCCTTGGGAGACCCGATGATGATTGTCGGACTGATGTCCTGTGTTACCCTTCGGGGAACTATTTTCCTTACTGTTGATGACATGACATGCTACTAGTATGATAGGTTCTTGTGTACTACTGCATGCATATAGGTGAGCTTGGCATACGGGGTTTCCTTATGGAAACTCAAGCATTGTTGTTGCATGTTTTGTTGCAGGACCGCAGTAGGTCCAGTTGGGTGGTGATCAGCGGGCACGCGCATTTTGGGATCAGATCCTCTCACTCGGACCACTGAGGTCGACATGATTACTTGTATTTCCTCTTGTTGTTTCTGATGTAATCATGTAGCTTTTTAACAAACTCTGATGTAATTTGGTGCACCGCTTATATGTTTTATGAGAAGTAACAGTCTCGTCTTTGATTATTGATCTCTGTTGTCTTGATGATAATTTTAAAATTTCTGTTATTTCAGGATGTTACATCAAGTCTGCCAATATATTCTTTACACCGTTTCATCTACGGTTTTTAACTGTAACCCCATTTAATGATAGAAGCCCGCGTTTTCGTAATTTTACTTGGGCCAAACGACATCATGAATATTAAACTTTTTGTGTACTTTCATATCCACATTTTGGTCACTTT
The DNA here is from genome assembly GCA_963682175.1 of Triglochin maritima. NCBI lineage: Eukaryota > Viridiplantae > Streptophyta > Magnoliopsida > Alismatales > Juncaginaceae > Triglochin > Triglochin maritima. The sequence goes on along the minus strand of OY821773.1, from coordinate 33,589,903 downwards.
TTAAATACCTTAATTTACTTTGCTCTGCGTTGGATCACTTATTTTCTTTTTCATTCTTCCCCTCCATATAATTCCAATCGTCCATTTGCAATTTGAAATAGGTTAATTACCGTTGTTAACACATAATGTGAACTTTTATTTATGTTAAAGTTTGTCACAATATGTCAAAGATCAAAAACTTCATGTAAAATGCCACACAATTTATTTATTCAATCATATTCTCGATTGTAGTTTATATTTTCTTATTTTGTATATGAACAAATAAAGGTTATATAATGCAAGAGAAAATTCACGGCCCGAAACTTCATGTATGTGGTAAATAATTTAGGTTAATTTTGTTTGTATTTTGAATTTATTCAACATTTTTTTATATTAGATGGCATCGTTGACGAAACAGACACCAAAGCATATCGAAATAGAAGTTTGTTTCCAAATCCAATTAATAGGCACATTAATAGGTATTGTATACTCTCAATGGTATACTTGTGTACCGAGAAAGTGACAACTACTCTTTCCCGGCCTCTCATCACCGCCTTCCGTTCAAAGGATTCACCGAAGCCACTTTGCTTCTCGACTCTTGATTGTGAGTTGGCTTGGGCGGTGGTACTCCCGGTCACGGTTGTCTTTGAGGGACGGTCCATCGGCCATAGGATCCACCTGCACAAGCATTCAAGCTATGAGAGTCTTGCGGTGGCCCTTCACCGGATGTTTGTGGATACTGATGGAGGTGACGGTGGTGAAAGTGGAATCGTTGATCTAGAGAACGCCGTGCCGGGGCATGTAGTGGCGTACGAGGATATGGAAGATGATCTCTTGCTTGCGGGAGATCTCAATTGAAAGTGCGTTAAATCCATTGCGAATAAGCTATCCTTGCTAGAAGCCACAACATCTTGCTTTTGAGAAAATTACTTGTTTGATATGTCCATGGTAATATGTCTTAAGTGAAACAAATATAACTCTAAGTATAGTTTTAACTTAATTGTAAGTTGCAAGTGAACTATATTATAATAAATGTTACTATGGTATATCAAAATTAAACAAATTAGCAGCACCTTTTGATTAAATATATCGAGCGTGCTTAATTATAATTTAGGTAGTAGGAGGCATTTCTTTTGTTGTCCACTTGTCATACTATTAGTAAAATAAGCAAATGCTGCAAGACAAATTAAGTGTCACCTAATTAATAAAGTACAAAGTATTAGCCAAGTATAATCTATAATCTCAAAATGCTCCATCAAATTGTAGGTCATGGAGAGACACAAAATCACTTCAAAGCGTTATCAAACAATGTCATTAGAATTTGTTCCCAACCTAATAAATATAACGATTCCCCATAAAACATCAAAAATTGTGGAAAATACTTTGTTCTAATTACCTCTATTTGTTGGTATTAGTGATAGGGACTTTGTTCGTGTGGTGAAGAGGATTCGCATACTTCTTTCGAAAGGAACTAAGAACAAGACCGTGGGAGTGGCCAAAGCGTAACTCGATCGTATGATTCGTTCGACGTACGAGGAAGTGTAAGCTCTTCTGAGAAGGAATCGTGAGCGCATATCGTGAGTAGTGGCCGTTTCGTTGCTTATGCACTGTGCGTTATGTATGTAATTAATGTGTCCTTCCTCATATCTTTAGCATATTAGTCGGGACAGTTGCTTGTGTCCATCTTAGTATGCTTTTTGTGAGGAGGTTGTTGAGGAGTCCATGTTCTGCTACTGTAGGGCTTAAATTGGAGGACGTGTATGTCCAGTTGTTCCCTTATTATATCTTTTTGGTACTGTCATGACATGTTAAGGTGTTAGCTGAGGTTAATCCCCGGATTTGAGTTCGGCTTGTGTCTCTTTTGCATCCTTTTATGGTTGATGATGACTTTTATTACACCAACATAATTTGCACGTCAGAAGGAACCTATGTACACTACTTTAGAAAAGGGAATATACATTGGATATATATTAAGATAGCCAAGTATAGTACTTGTGGGTTTGGTTAGTGGGGTTTATATTGTATTCCTTGGGAAGTCTGAGTCCGTTTTGGTGGTTAGAAAGTTACATCTCTCAGTGTGTTATTCTTGTAAACTCTAGTATAAATAAGAGTTTACCTCTCTCTCGTTCAATTAATGAAGAGCTATTTAGATCTTCATTTTCAATTTGGTATCAGAGCCTTGTGTGGAAGAGAAGGGTTTCGCTCGCCAGCATCTTCACCGTTAGAGCTAAAGTTTGGGAGCTCCGACGCTATGTGATTGACATCATATCATGCATATATTTGTATCTTATATCCTTTATTCTTAGCCTAAGCAATGCTATGTAAGGAGTTTTATGTTTAAGTTTCAGGAATAAACATGTTTCAGAAGAAGAGATTAAAAAAGGACGTAAAATCAAGAAAAAAGAATTAGCTGCAATTCTTATAGACTGAGATGCAAGAGAGATGGACCCGAATGCAAAACCAAAAGGACCAATGAGCAAATGAAGAAACTCCACACTATCATGATGAGTATTTTGGCAATTGGATTCGGGTCACAACCTTCACAACCGCTTAAGGTGCATCAGACATGAAGACATGAAGCCAGACAACCACTCTCCAAAACCAGGCCGGATCCAGACAATATAGACCGTCAATTGGCGGTCCAAGACCGCTGATTGGCGGTCAGTCTTGGTCCGGATCCGATAAAACTTTGGTCGGTCATGTATGAGAGTGTTTTATGTCTATTTTCAGTAGTACATTAGTCACACATCGGGGGATTGTCCCCGATTTCCTTTTTTATGACAATAAACAGAACACTTCCTTTTTCTTTGTATTCCACCCATTGCTTAGTGGCACTCTCTCTACTTGGAGTAAGCCTTGGAGCAAAACTCATGGTGGAGAAGAATGTCACTTGTAATGTGAGTCATGTAAATAAAATAATTCTTCATAGTTTGTTTTAATGTTGTCTTTGTTTTAATGCTTGCTTGTTTAGCTTGTTTTGTTTGTCTTAATCTTAGTAGAAGTAATTAGCATGTCTCCCTTTCCTATCTTAATCACCTTAATTTCGTTTTGTCTTCTTTTAATGAGTAGTGAATAGTTCCATCCCCCTTTGGGGGTGGAGTTGATATTTATACATGTCATGTAGTATGGAATGAATGTTATATGTTGTTGTATGTGAGAAATATAATTATGCTTGTTTGAATTAAAGAGAACACTTAAGTTGATTGTTTCTGCCATAATCTTTAGGTACATTCCATGCTTGTTTAGGTTCTTAATAAAAGGAGAAACTACTTATAAAAGGAGAACGGACGATATTCAAAAGGACTCCCTTCGCACACTTCATAAAGATGCAAAGTATCACAGTGAACAATGACATCATGGAGTTCCTGATTGAGAATTACGATGAGGTAGAAGGAGGCTTCAAACATGGAAACAAAGTGGTGAATCTGAAGGCCTCCCACGTTGCCATAATCTTGGGACTGCCTCTAGGCGAAGTGTCAGTTGACATGACTGATAAGTCATCAATACAACAACGAGGTGGGTGACTAGAGAAGTCAGAGTTTGGAGTACAACTGGCCAAAGTGAGGAAGAGTGGAGACGACGAAAATGGTGTCAAACTTCTATTTTATCTTCTTTTCGCTACCTTCCTTTTCTATGATGGTTCGGAAAGAGTGAATAGATGGTACATGTCTGCGATTGAAAACATGGAGGAAATGAGAATGTACGCCTAGGTGGAGGTGGATTTCGAGTACCTGACAACTAGCCTAAAAAATCAGGTAGATATTTGTAGAAAAGGAAATCTACTGGCAGTGTTACCCGTTGTAAGGGGAACGTAAACGGATGTGTGGCCATACATCAGGTTAAAAAATAAAAGTTTCATTCAATTTATCTCATTTTCTGGTACCAATAGTTTCCCTTGAAACAAGATATCTACATGTTGATACAGGTATGACTCTATGTGAAGATAAAAATAGAGAATGAGAAACCACCGTGCTTCCCAGTAATGAACCGCTGGCATTCCCTAACTGGGGTAAGGAATATGCAGAAGGCAGTGGAAGTGTAGGGCATCACAACCCTCAAAATAGCCAGCAGAGAAGTTCAGTTGAGAGCAGAAGATGTGCTCGAACCACCTAAAAATGTAGAGACGGGTGAGGATCCTAAGGTCGATGAACACATAAAGTCTGGAACCAGCGGCGATCGACGAATCGCCGACATTCCCTGGTACGTTCTGCCTCACAAGATCATGGTGGGTGCCCATTAAAATTCTAAGGGACCCACTCCAAGACGAGGTCAACTACCAAGAGCTGAAATTGGGATGTCTCAAAGCGGAGCTAATGATCAAGGATCTACAGCAACAACAGGGACAGAAAAAAAATTGGGGAGAAAGACAAAGAACTACAACTCTGGAGAGATAGGTCGATGGACAAATCATACGCGTACACCTTTCCAGAATGTACCCAGTAGACCCATCCATAGAGAATTTCTCCGGTAGATGAGAGTGGCGAAGATCTCGGTGAGGACACCTTCAAGATGCCTGCAGAAGGTACCCTAACACCCATGTTGAAGCGGCAGACGTCTACACCAATGAAATTTGTCAAGAAGAAGAAGCACAAGACGAAGTGAGGGAGGAAGAGGAAGAAAAAAAATTGGAATAAGACAAAGAGGAAGAGAAAGGAAGAGGAGAAGGCAAGAAATGACAAAGCAAAGGAGGAGAGGAAGAGGATAAGGCAAGAAAAGACGAAGTAAAGGAGGTGAGGAAGAGAAAGAAAGAAGAGAACAAAGAAAGAACAAGGAAAGGAGAGGAGGAGGAGGACAAACGAAAAAGAGAAGAAAAGAAGGAGGAGAGGAAAGAAGAGGAGTAGAAGAAAGAAGGAGAGGATAAAAGGAAAAAAAGGAGAAGAAGTAAAAAAGGAAGAATAAGGGAGCACAGGAAAAGAGGAAAGAAAGGGAGAAGAAGAAAATAGTACAAGAGAAGAAGAATTACGAGAAAAAAGAAAGATAGCACAAATAAATGAAGAGTCAATCATAGACAAGAGGCTCAAATTTGATGGAAATAAAACCACAGCCAAATGATTGATCTCGTTTTATATTTAACCGCAAGTGCACGGCCGCGTTGAAGCGGTGGCAAATACGGGTCGTCCACTGGGAGGTGTGTCGACACTTGGTTTGTTCGAAGGCGAGAGGTAAGGAAAGGGAAGAAAGGTTGGTTACACTAAACTACACTAAGATGCAAATGGAAATGGAGATAAGCAATAAACTAAGCCCCAAAGGGGGTAGAGAAATAATGTGACATAAAGAAGTGTGTGTGTGTTCATTAAGCTCCTCACAACATGTAGTGCATGAAATCATAAAACTACATCCAACTTTGCCTCTACATGAATTAAGATTTCACTACATCATTAAAACATACAAGACATTAATTGGAATGAAGCTACATGAACTCAAGTATAAAGACTATACCCTACTATGCCTCTACATGAATTAAGATTTCACTACATCATTAAAACATACAAGACATTAGCTAAGGTAAAGGCAACAAGAGCACATACACTACAAATTGTGTTTCCAACATTAACTTCATCCATATCCTAACCTTATCATTCCCCATAAAATAGGTCCACTAATCAAAGCATAAGCTAAGCTTCATTCAAGAGCATTAGCCTATCAAAGATAAGAGTGGAGACCCATTAGATGGTTATGGAAATCATATAAAGCTCAAGGGATAAAAATAACACACACTTAATACACTACATGATTATATCACATATTTCTCCACCCCCCCAAATGGGGATGGAACTACTCACTACTCATTACACTAACTATACTAGCAGAAGAAAGCATAATACTGAAATGAAAGTTAACTAAGAAGGCAAGAAGCATTAAAGAAACATAAAAGGAAAGGAAAGACTAAACAAACATGCACAAATTAAAAGACAAGATTTAAAGAAACTAGAAGAATTATTTTATTAACAAAATGACTCACATTGAAGGTAGCATTCTTCTCCACCTTGAGTTTTTGCTTCAAGGCTCACTCCTTAGTAGAGAGAATGCCACCAAGCAATGGGTAATTACAATGGAAGGTGAAGAGTTCTATTTATAAGCATGGAAAAAGCTAATCGGGGACAATCCCCCGATGTGGGACTAAACCAATACCAAAAATAGCCTAAACGAACATTAATACAAGTCCAGGAGAAATTTCGACGGATCCTGAGCAATATGGACCGCCAATTAGCGGTCCAAGACCGCCAATTGGCGGTCCAAAATTGTCGGATCGTGTTGGAATTTGTTGTGGGCTTTGCTTTCTGGTATTGTTGGTCTTTGATGCGGTTACTCGACTTGTTGGAGCTCCGACCCGAATAGAATTGGTAAAATACTCCCCATGATGGTGTGGAGTATTCTGTTTTGCTCTTAGGTCCTTCTGTCTTACATTCAGGTCCTTCTCCCTTGCATCTTGGTCCCTAGATCTCACCATTCAATCCTTTTTCCCAGCTTTTGGGTCCTTTCATGGCTCTTCTCTTCAAACCTCTTTATTCCTGAAAACTAAACATAAAACTCGTCACGTAGCATTGCTTAGGTGTAAGATAATGGATATAAGATACAAATATGAGCATGAAATGATGTCAATCACCAAACAAGACAAATTATCTTCTCCCACAAAGAGCCAGCTAAATAAACCATGTGTAATTAACTTACACAAATGGTTCCCTAGGATAGGTGTGTGCACAAGATACATATATCGAGTCGGCCTAAAGTATCACTGTGTCCAATGATCGACAAAAGTACGAGTCATGTTGCTAGGTTGAATAATGCATTAGTGTTCAGATTTTGTGAGTATATCTTTGGGTCATCTGCTGAAAACCCTCAGGAGACACCACACCTCCTTTGTGGCAAAAGGAGGAGGATTTTGTGGGTATATCTTTGGGTCATCCTCCTCGAAGCGTAGTAGGAAAGCAATTCACGTGGATTGCGAAGAAAAGATACATATGCTACAAGAACAAATTGCTATGGTACTTAATAAATTAAGTGCATTACCTGATATGGCCACACCTATTCTGACACTACGAAGTACAGCGGAAAGTGTGAATCCTGAAGATGAATCCCAGTTCGAACCCATGAGGAAACAAAAGTAGAAATAATAAAGAAGGCAAAGTTATTACCTTTGAATTCTATAAGGCCCTAATTGTAGATATATTGCTCAAGATGTTTTGTTCTAATAATATTTCTTTGCGTTTCAAGAATCAGGATAGTCTTCCATCATCAAAAGCATCCTCTCCTCAGGAGTTGTGTGACGAGAGCCAATTGCCTTAGAAATTGCAAACTGTTGTACATTGTTTAAAGGATAAATCTATAGATTCTACAATAAAATGTGTTATGCCGAAAGAAATGGTAAATGAAACAACCAAGCCCGGCATAGAAGACCTAAAATATGCCTACATGGGTGATGTCCTGCAGTTTCTAAACATGGAAACATTGTGTTTAACAATCATTCAGGTTCAATTGAAGTAAGGCATATTTGTCTTTTTCGTAACTGTGTATGTTACATTTAAATTTTAATGGTGTTAGTTTGTTTATATTAGGAATTTGTACCAAATGCCGAATGACAAAAAGTATGGTTATGTGTGTCCCACTCTATTGATCAAACAAGGACCTCCGAGTAAAGACAACTGGTTAGTAGAATATCATACATTGCATTCATGCTATATATCCTTTTTTATCCCAAATTTTGTGCTACTCGAGTGTTTGTTTGATGTGCTTAAGGTTTTAGGTAATAAATAGGAGAATGGAACCCAAAAGGACAAAAATGCAAGAAGAAAGGACCTTATTGAATCATCTTGGACATGTTTGTCATGCTTAAGAACTCATCTGCAATTCAAGAAGGACCCAGATGAAACCCAGTGTGACCTGATCATAAGGAAAACATTTCTAGTGCAAAAATCCCTCATTAACATGATCTTGAAAAGTATTTGGGGAATTAAGACCAAATGGGCTCCAAACAGCAAACTTGGAATGCACGCCACGTGCGAAATTACTAACATAAGTTGCTGAAGAAAATTCGGGCAGATCGGACGCAAACAATCCACAAGTGGAGGATTTTAATCCGACAATGGTTGATCAATTTGCTCCAAATACGCCCCAATTTCTCCCATGACTTGATCTTGGTTATTTGGGTGCACTAGACTAGAGAGAAAGCGATTAAAGAAGTCAAATTGCTTCCAGATTCATCTACACCACTCTTTCTTCTATAAATAGCAATGTTTCTCCCACCTTTCCCCTTCCTCTCCACCTCCACCATTAGAATAGTAAAAATTCTTAGGTTTTACCCATTTGGGATACAAGTATAAGGAGGTGGTCGGAGCTTGTAAACTAGTGCTTTGCTTAATCTAATGGTAGAATTTTTATCCTCTCGTCCCTAGCCTTTTCCTATCTACTTAGTTTTGTGTTTTGTTGGTTAGTTTCGTAACTAGTGATTCTTGTCTTGTGTAGTCTTGATTTCTTGCTTTCCATGCTTGTAGTGATGAATAGAGTAGATCCACCCCATTTAGGGTGGAGGTGACGTAGATTATGTGATTTGTTCGTGATAGGTTCTTCATATTTGTGTCATTTCATATGCTTAATGTAGATCTATGCTTGTAACTTGCTAAAACTTGTATTAGATGGGATAATGGTCACACTAGGTACTTGTGTCATGCTAGATCTAGAGTTTATCTTGTTGCATGTAAATGATCACCTGGTTAAGGTAAATGGCTTGTTATGTATGGATGCTTGCTTAGTAGAGAATGCATGAATGTATTGAGTTATATGGATGGTTAACTGATGTCCTAATGTCCACACTAATTACTTAGTTCATTCTTGAGAACCCAAAGTGCATCTTAACTTCATGTTTAACTATATTAGTCATGTATTCATGTAAATGTAGTTGATGTTAAGTGGACTCCACTATAGTTTCTAGTTGATTCACCTACTTTACACACTTGTGCCTCATGTAATCAAGAACCACACACACAAACATACCTACACACCTCCACTCCATGTGGGTTTAGTTTAATTGTTGATTAATTCATCATGTAGTGTAGATAGTTAGCATAATCCTCTCATTCTCCTCTCCATTCCCACTCAAGTATGGTAGTCACAACAAAACTCATAACTTCTTGAGGTTCAACCCGTAGTTGCCACATCTTCACCGATGTCGTGCACTTGCGGTTATTAAAACGATCAATCAAGTTTTTGGCGTCGTTGCCTGATAGTTGGTCGTAGTCGTTATTGTTTCCACCATTTTGGTGGGTTTTTCTCACTTTTGTTTTTAGACCAGGGACCTGTTGGCTTTTTGGCCTTAATCCGTATTTTGATGATGTAATTAAACCTAATCTTAATAAGGACATGTAGATTAGCACATGTAGTATAATAGTATACATGTTGTATTGTGCTAACATCTACAGGTGATCAAGACTCAAGAAAGAAGAAAAATCAAGTCAAGACATGTAATCAAGCTAGGATTGAAGACATGTAATTTTACCTTTCTTTGAGAATTAGGAACTTATGTAAATTGAGCATAACTTAAGCTAATATGCATGCATTCACACACTAGGTTCCTTTTAGGAGTCACACACAAAATATCATATAATTTGGACTCCATTAGATCACCTAAACACCTAAAACATTGGTCACCAGTCTGCCTGAGTTCGGTCGACCGTTCACCTTTCGGTCGACCGGTTATACACAATTTTTGTTATACCAGACCAATCCGTTCAACCGATCACACTTCTATTTAACTGATTACCCAGACCTGTTCGGTCGACCGGTAGACCTTCGGTCGACCGTTTCGTTTGCTGTTTTTGGTAAAAATACGACCGTTTTATTTGTCGTATTATACAACGGTCGTATACACATTTTTCTCAATATACACCCCCATATACATTAGAACCGGTCGAACCATTTGCCTAGTTCGGTCGACCGTTCAAATAGGTAAAATCTACCTGCTATCAGTCGACACAAGTTTGTCCAACCGATCAAGATTTCTCTTTACCGAACCCAGTAGTTCGGTCGACCGGTACCTGTTCGGTCGACCGTTGACCTATAGAACTTAAGTGATTCGGTCGACCAGTACCTATGTTCGGTCAACCGATCCATCAACAGACTTAAGGGTTCGGTCGACCGATACACCTTTCGGTCGACCGTTTCTGGACAGATTTCTGAACCCGATTTTCTGTTTTGTGTATCTTGCACAAAACCCAATCAAATCTTGTCCAAACGGCTAGAAATCTTTAGGAGCTTATAAATAGAGGTTCACACTTAGTTTTCAACAAGATTTCACAACTCCAAAGTGTCAAACCTATAGTGATATTTTCCACAACCTCCAAGCTCCAAATTAGTCATCCAAAGCCTAATTTCCACATCCTTTATCAATCATCATACTAGCAATTGTTGTGCTCAATTAGAGAGTGAATCCCACTCAGTTACAAGTGTTGTCAAAGGAAGCAAGGACTTCGGTGAAAGCCCGAAGTGTCCCTCTCGGATTGTGAGAGGAAGATTCCAAGCTCGGCGAGGGTTGTTCGCGAGTTTGACGGTTGTAAGGCGTTGTCTCCCGGCCCGGAACGGGGAGCGGATAGTGAAGTTGTAGGCGGAGCTCGGTGATCCGAGCGGAGCTTGCAAGAGAGGATTAGGACCCGGGTGGGGTGCCGAACCTCTATAAAAATCGACCCGACTTCTTGTGGTTTGCATTATTCCTACACTTGCTTGTTTTGTTTAAATTTCCGCTGTGTATATCCATTGCTTAAACAAGTAGGTGATTAGATTAAAAAGTGATTAGTGAACCCATAACCCACACGATCCTACATTTGGTATCAGAGCCTTGTTAGCTAAATTTCATTACTTTACCGTAATTTTAGCATGGCTTGAACATCTAATCACTTAGAGGGTTTATGCACCACAAGGCCTCCTTTGCTTAATGGGTCAAATTATGATTATTGGAAAAATAGAATGAAAATCTTTTTAATATCAAATGACCTTAAGTATTGGAAGTTTATTCAAAATCCATACATACCCCCAAATGAAGATGATTTAGATTCTCTATCTAGGGCTCAAATGAAAGAAATTGAAATGAATTCAAAAATTATGAATATTCTTTATTGTGGCCTTAATGAGGGAGAATACAATAGAATTAGGGGATGTGAAAGTGCAAATGAAATATGGCATAGGTTACAAATGCATCATGAGGGTGATAGCAAAACCAAAGAAACTAGGATAAGTCTCCTCATGCATAAATATGAAATATTTTCTATGCAAATTGGTGAGAACATAAGCGACATGAACACTCGCTTCACCGATATCACTAACTCTCTTTTGATTCTTGGAAGAAGGATAAATGAAGGAGAGATGACTCGAAAATTCCTCCGGTCATTGAGCAACGATTGGGAAGACAAGGTCGTGGCAATCGAAGAATCGCACGATCTTTCAAAATTGAAGATGGAGGAACTCATTGGAAATCTCATGGCCTATGAGCTCCAATTGAGTCATCGAAGAGAGAAGGAAGCATCAAAGAAAAACTCCGTGGTGGCATTACATGCAAATTTTGATGAGCCAAGGAGGGTGGAAGAAGAGGACATTGAGGTCCTTGCCCAAGACTTCTTCAAATACCTCAAGAGGGATAAAGGAGAAAAGAATGAAAGAAGAGGTAGAAGAAGTGAGAAAAGAGAAAAAGAAAAAGAGAGGGAGGAGAGTGAAAATGAGAGAAGAGAAGGGGAGAAGAAAAAGGAGAGAAGGGAGAGGAGAAAAGAAAAGGAGAAGAGCAAGAGAAGAGAAAGGAAGGAGGAAGCACACAAGGCTACATGGGATGATTCTTCATCACCATCATCATCGTCTTCTTCCTTACAAAGTAGAAGAGAAGTGGCTCACTCATGCTTCATGGCTATTGAAGACCAAAGTGAGGTGGATTCTAACTCTTGTTCTAGTAATTCATGCTCAACTAAGTCTTATTATAGTGATAGCTCAAACTCTAGTGCAAATAATGAAAATTATACACATGATGAGCTTCAAAATGCATTCCATGACTTAGTTAAACAATATGAGATCATTTGTGATAAAAACAAGAATGCTAGAAAGTTAATTAAAGATCTCCAAAGCCAAATTGAAACATGCATGAATGAGAAGAATGAGGTGGTTGCTAAACTAGAAAATTATGCATCAAATTTTGATAAATTAAAAGCAACACCTATAGATTGTGAACAATTAGATCTTCAAGCTTGCAATGTGCAATTAAGAAAAGATCTAGAAAAATTCACACATGGAACTAAGATGCTTAACATGCTATTAGGTAGTCAAAGTCAATCTTTGCAAAAACATGGGTTAGGATACAATGCAAAATTGAAAAACCGTGTATCTCACACTACTCTAAATGGAAAGCACTTAGTTGTAAACCATAGTTCCTCAAGTGTGTGGGCTCCCAAAACCAAAATGGTTTGGGTTCCCAAAGCTAACATTCAAGGACCCAAAGTTGTTTGGGTACCTAAATCTACTCTTGTAGGAGCTTGAGGAGGAGATTGGTGGTGACCGGGTGAGCTCAAGAGTCAAATTCAAATCCGGTTGCATCACCAAATGAGATTGGAGCTAAATTCGAATTCAACATTGGTATAAATTCCTATCTATACAATTCATGTTAAATTAGCTCTAATCTAGCTTCATATGCTTAATTGACATATCATATAGTTCAATTCATTGAAAATCATTAACCCTATTCATTGCAAATCTTTTACCACATCCATTGATTTTAAATGTCAAATTTTAAATGGATGTTAGAATAAGGCTTAAATAGAAACTTAATTGAACTTAACTTTAATCATACTCATAGTTTCCATCTAGCCTTATTGATAGGGGAGCTTAATAGTTATATCTTTTATTAGAGTAATGAAGTGCAAAATTTAGGGGGAGCATCTTCATTACAAATGACATCCTACATTGAACTCAAATAGTCATATATAATTGTCAATGGGGGAGAAATTTAAATTCATATATTACATTGATTATTGTATTTTTTTTATGGATGTCAAAGGGGGAGAAGTAATAGATTAGGGTTACTTGAAATATACATGAAATTATCAAGAAAAACTATGCACATCCATATGGGGAGCATTTATATGCATAGTTAACTTATACATGTTTCAAGTATTAGGTTGGTTTAAGATATAGGTTGCCATCATCAAAAAGGGGGAGATTGTTGGCTTTTTGGCCTTAATCTGTATTTTGATGATGTAATTAAACCTAATCTTAATAAGGACATGTAGATTAGCACATGTAGTATAATAGTATACATGTTGTATTGTGCTAACATCTACAGGTGATCAAGACTCAAGAAAGAAGAAAAATCAAGTCAAGACATGTAATCAAGCTAGGATTGAAGACATGTAATTTTACCTTTCTTTGAGAATTAGGAACTTATGTAAATTGAGCATAACTTAAGCTAATATGCATGCATTCACACACTAGGTTCCTTTTAGGAGTCACACACAAAATATCATATAATTTGGACTCCATTAGATCACCTAAACACCTAAAACATTGGTCACCAGTCTGCCTGAGTTCGGTCGACCGTTCACCTTTCGGTCGACCGGTTATACACAATTTTTGTTATACCAGACCAATCCGTTCAACCGATCACACATCTATTTAACTGATTACCCAGACCTGTTCGGTCGACCGGTAGACCTTCGGTCGACCGTTTCGTTTGCTGTTTTTGGTAAAAATACGACCGTTTTATTTGTCGTATTATACAACGGTCGTATACACATTTTTCTCAATATACACCCCCATATACATTAGAACCGGTTGAACCATTTGCCTAGTTCGGTCGACCGTTCAAATAGGTAAAATCTACCTGCTATCGGTCGACACAAGTTTGTCCAACCGATCAAGATTTCTCTTTACCGAACCCAGTAGTTCGGTCGACCGGTACCTGTTCGGTCGACCGTTGACCTATAGAACTTAAGTGATTCGGTCGACCAGTACCTATGTTCGGTCAACCGATCCATCAACAGACTTAAGGGTTCGGTCGACCGATACACCTTTCGGTCGACCGTTTCTGGACAGATTTCTGAACCTGATTTTCTGTTTTGTGTATCTTGCACAAAACCCAATCAAATCTTGTCCAAACGGCTAGAAATCTTTAGGAGCTTATAAATAGAGGTTCACACTTAGTTTTCAACAAGATTTCACAACTCCAAAGTGTCAAACCTATAGTGAGATTTTCCACAACCTCCAAGCTCCAAATTAGTCATCCAAAGCCTAATTTCCACATCCTTCATCAATCATCATACTAGCAATTGTTGTGCTCAATTAGAGAGTGAATCCCACTCAGTTACAAGTGTTGTCAAAGGAAGCAAGGACTTCGGTGAAAGCCCGAAGTGTCCCTCTCGGATTGTGAGAGGAAGATTCCAAGCTCGGCGAGGGTTGTTCGCGAGTTTGACGGTTGTAAGGCGTTGTCTCCCGGCCCGGAACGGGGAGCGGATAGTGAAGTCGTAGGCGGAGCTCGGTGATCCGAGCGGAGCTTGCAAGAGAGGATTAGGACCCGGGTGGGGTGCCGAACCTCTATAAAAATCGACCCGACTTCTTGTGGTTTGCATTATTCCTACAATTGCTTGTTTTGTTTAAATTTCCGCTGCGTATATCCATTGCTTAAACAAGTAGGTGATTAGATTAAAAAGTGATTAGTGAACCCATAACCCACACGATCCTACAGGACCTTGTTAAAGGCAAAGGAGCATTCAGGAGGAGTTTCGGGACCAAAATCCCCAAACAATTTGCCAATGGTGGATTTGGTGAGCTTGGTTAACTTTCTGTTTCAATTGTAGCTCCTTCTTGATATTCGTAGTTGATATATGCCATTGTCCACTTCATATATGTTGTGTATTGATTCCAAAATTTAAATTGACATGCATACTCCCATTTTAAGACAACGTGGACACTAAAAATCAAAGCAAAAGAGTAGATGATTTCCATCTTGGTCATGCACCATACATAGGCCTTGCACGCATACTGTATTTCCTTTGCTTTACTTCTTGTTGTCGATTGCTGGAGAGAGGCAAGGCCCTTCTTCACTCATTCATGCATTAGCTTGCATGCATTAATTAGTAGGGTCACATTGGAACAAGAGTGAGGTGAGTTTTTGATTGGAGGGCTTTATTGCAAGTTTAGCGATCAAAATATCCTAAGGGGTTTGTCCGATCAAAAAAAGGTAGGGGATTTCATCACCCTTTCCTTTGCCCCAAAAATCACACTAATCTGAGCCTCAATTAAAAGAAAGTAGACATTGGACCCTAGGATCCGGGCGCACTTAGGAGACAATGTCATTCTTGACGACATGGCCTGAACGTCATTGTTTACTTAGTTGCAATGAGACTTTTGGGACCTCCTCGTCTTGACTTTCTCATTAGGCTTTGTAACATTCGTCCGAGGGAGGTGAGGCATTTAGGAGTGTGGGGAGTAATGGTTAGGCGTTGTCTAGTCTAAGGACCCATAACTAGCCTAAGCTTGTTTGAGCCATGTTTGCAAGATTAGGCTCCTACCCTCACCTTTACCTATGCTAGCTTTAAGGCTTTTGTCCTCTCATCTAAGTCATCTTCTCCTCTACTTTTATTATTTAGTCTCCTCTTCTAATTATACCTTCTACTTGTGTGTGGTTGTTGAGTAAAGTTGAGCACGTGGATGCGAGGTTGGACTCGTCTTACTGAGAGTGCTCGACTTGATAGAGTTGATCCTTTTGTTGAGATGGATGGTCTAGGTGACCGTCCCTCTCCGCCTTGAGCTCCATTGGAGTACAATTCCTCGTCATCTCTTGGAGGTGGGGGAGATTGGGTTCCATACATGGAGTTCCTCAGTCCACTCCCACCACAACATAGACCATCTCCGACTCGGGGGGAAGAGGGTCCCGGTAGGGATCGAGTTATGGGAGTACTAGCACCTTAGCTCGACAGGATCGACCTGTGACTTTGTGGGAGCAGACCCATCCTGTTTGGGTCACGCATCCGTCTTGCTTAGTTCTCCCGCCTGCACGTAGGAACAACTATGAACTAACATCTCAATATGTGAGCATACTTTCTACCTTTTAGCCTAATAATGAGGATTTATATATCTTTATAAGTTAATTCGAGGAGGTATGCGTCATGTTCAAGCTTCAACATCTTGACTAGGATTCCGTCTGGTTGAGGATGATTTCTTTTGCATTCAAGGATAGCATGAAGAAATGGATGTACATCCTCTCGGCAAACTCGATTCAGTCTTGGGATGACTTTGTGGTCGTCTTTCTGAAGAGATTTTTCTCGTAAGGGAAGACTCAAAAGATATGACACCATATACATCAAATGTATCAAACTGAGACCGAATCGTTTCATGCTTTCTTAGAGAGGTTCAAGGACCTTCTCTTGCAATACCCTCATCATGGACTTGAGTTGTGGCGGTTGTGCCAAATTGTTTATGAGGGCCTCAACAACAACACCCGCACATTGTTGGAGTCGATGTGTCAGGGTAATGTCCAAATGAAACTCATTGACGAGGCATGGGATACTTTTGAATTAATGGCAGAATGTACCCTTCAGTGGGACACCATGAGAGAGCCACCAGTCACCAGTTCTTCTGGTCGAGTTGGATCATACCAAGTCTAATCAACTATCGTGTCTGAGGAAAAAATGACTACTCTCATGTGTAGGATAGAGAGTTTAGAGTTGGACCAAGCTCCTGTAGCTCAGGTCGCTACTCCCGCTTGTAGTAAGGGTGGACTTTCGGGACAAATTGACTTGGAATGTGCTTATGCTCCAAGCGGTATTGAGCATGCAAATGCGATGTATCAACAACGACCCTGTAATGACCCGTATAATCGCTCCTACAACCCGGGATGGCAAAATCACCCTAACTTCTCTTGGGGCCCACGATCAGAGCTCACACGTTCAACCCCAATCTGTACCTTATTACCCTCCATGCTAATCGATGACCTACCAACCGCCACATAAAAGGTCTCAGCCCCATACTCACCAACCTCCTTAGGCCTCATCTTCGGGTTATTCTTGCCATATTCAACCCCAACGGGTTAACCCAAAGGACTCCACTATTGAACAAACCTTTCATGCGTTCATGCAGAGCACGCAAACTATGCTTGCCGCCAACAAAAATTCGATCAAAGCGTTAGAAGTGCAAGTCAGCCAGTTGGCTCATCAACTCCATGAACATGAGGAGGGTTAGTTGCCAAGTCAGCCTGAGGTGAATCCCCGGGGTACCCAATCTCAAGGAAGGCCACTAGTACCTTGAGCTATCTCTGAACTGACCCATCATGTTAATGTGATTCATATTTTCAGACCTGGTAAGAAGGTGGACAACTAAATTGGGTTGCCTGCCTTGCAATCACCATCTCATGGTGTCACCGGACCTATGGTGACACTCACATCTATGAGGGAACCAGATCCTGAGGTTCACTCAACGAATACTTCTAGGAAGAAGGTTGATCCTAAGGTTTCTTCTACTTTTATTTCGACAATGGGGCCAAATCCTAAGGTTCCCTTGTCTCATCTTATGTCCAAGGAATCAGAGTCTGAGGTTGCTTCGTAAAATTCCATGTCCATGGGTCCATATGAGGCCCCCCTAAAATTTCTAAGGAACCAGATGTTGAGGTCCCTTCGAAAGACCCTTTTGCCCCGAAGCTACCATTTCCTGAGCGCCTTAAAAATGAAACTTCAGATCAACACGACAAGACGCTTGAGTTCTTTCGGCAAGTTAAGGTGAACATTCCATTGTTGGAGGTGATTCAGCAGATGCCACCTTATTCCAAGGTTCTCAAGGATTTATGCAACAACAAGAGAAAAACCAATTTTCCAGCTAGACGACGCCTAACTTCAAGCTCACGTGGCCTCAAGATGCCTTACCTCCCTACGAAGAAGACCACAATGCCCAGCAAGTGATCCAAGATTTGGAGATCTCGTCTCTCCTACTATCGAAAAAGTGGGCGACGCCGATCATGCTATGACGGTCCTGACCAGATCACTCTCCTAATGCGCCTGAGTCCTAATTGTCAATGTCTACTTGATTTTATATTAAGGCTTTACTTAAGTGTTCTTTTTAGGGCTAAGGGAAGGGAGATGAAATCCCTCACCTTATCTTTGAAGACTATAGGTGATGCCCCTTACAGATGTTTTGAATCCTGAATCTATCAAGCAACTCACCATTCAATCACTCACATCACTTTTGTCCCTATGCACCATACTAACTAATGCATGTTTTAACAATGCATGAATGAGAGAATGGGTGCACGTACCTCACAGCAGCAATTGACAACGAGAAATTAAAGAAAAGGAAAGACAAGATGCATGCAAGGTTGTTGAACGTTTTATATTAAACCGCAAGTGCACGACCGCGTTGAAGCGGTGGAAAATACGGGTCGTCCTCGGGGAGATGAGCAGCCTCTCGTTTGCACGAAATCAAGTGGCAAAAATAGGGAAGAGAGTTTGATTATCCTAATCTACACTACACTACGAAATAACGCATGCATAAGCAAACAACAAACGGTTAACTAAAACTTAACTAAGAACGAAATAAAAGTGCTGGAATTCAGAAATGGAAAACCCCTAAGGGGTAGAGTGAGTGCACACATGCAAATAGGTGGGTGTTGAACACATTCTTTAAGCACAAATGAAGGTGGTGTGATCATGCATAGGAAGTGTTTAAATGTTATGGAAAAACCTATCAATCCATTCACCAACCTAGTTGATTAACATTTACATATACAAGTTGTTTTTTTCAGAACCTAAACAAGCATGAGAGGTGTCTAATCATTTTCGTAAAACTCATCAAGCTATAAATTCTATCCTAAACAAACAAGCATACATTCATGTTTTATCAACACATTGTAAATAAAGCATTCATTCCATTCTCTAATGCATGTATGAACATCAACTCCACCCCCAAAGGGGATGGAACTACTCACTACACATTAGACTAATTATTAAACTAAGCAAGGAAAGCATATTAGCTAAGCTACTAAAACTAATGAAATGAAATTAAACAAATTAAAACAAGCAACATGAAACAAACAACATAATAAAGAAACTTTTATTAAAATGACTCACAATTCAAGTAGCATCCTCCTACTTTAGTGTGTGCTTCAAGGCATCACTTCTAGTAGAAAGAATAGCCACTCAAAATGTGAAGTGCTTACAATAGAAGGTGAAGAGTTCTATTTGTAGCCATAGAAAAAGGTAATCCGGGACAATCCCCCGGTATGGGACTAAACAAATACCAAAAATAGACTAAATACGCTCTAATACACAACCCACCAAAATCTCCACGGATCCGGATCAACCAGGACCGCCAATTAGCGGTCCCAGACCGCCAATTTGCAGTCTACAGGATCCAGATCGTTTTGGGCTTTAGTCTCGGCTTTCCATGCTGGTATTGTTTGTCTTTGATGCGGTTACTTGACTTGTTGGAGCTCCGACCCGAATAGAATTGCAAAAATACTCCCCATGATGGTGTGGAGTTTTCTGTTTTGCTCTTTGGTCCTTTGGTCTTACGTTCAGGTCCTTTTACCTTGCATCTTAGTCCCCAAGTCTCACATTTCAGTCCTTTTTCCCTGCTTTTGGGTCATTTTATGCTTTATCTCTTCAAACCTATTTATTTCTGAAATTCAAACATAAAACTCATCACAAAGCATTGTTTAGGTGAAAGATAATGGATATAAGATACAAATATAAGCATGAAATGATGTCAATCAAATACCCCCACACCTAACTTTTGCTAGTCCCGAGCAAAACAAAGAAAGAGAAAAGCATACAAAAAACAAGAAATCCTAACTCACTTTCGTAGGAATCACGGTTGCACATAGCACGTACAACAAGCCGTTGAACCTCCTTGTCTCCAAGGAGGAGGAGTGTTGTCTCCTGAGGGTTTTCAGCAGATACACCCACAAAATCCGAACAAAGATGCATTAATCAATCTAGCTACACGACTCTTGGACTTATTTTGTCGATCATGGGACGCGGTAATACTACAGGTCGACTCTATATATGTAATCGGTCCACACACCTAGCCTAATGAATTATTTGTGAAAGTTAGATAAGGACTTAAGTGAAAGACATGGGCAACCTTAACTTCTTTTTTCTTTTCTTTTTTTTTCTTTTTCTTTGGAGCATTTTATTGGTTGGTGTTTGATTCTCCCAGGGTCAAGTTTCGTGCATCATTGCCTATTAGGACTTACACTATCACGTACACGTTCACCCAAATCCCACATAGGGCGATCCCTACCACCCGTGTAACGGGAGTTCGGTCGGTGCATCCCAAGTCAGAACTCGAAAGCACCAGGCACAAATTCCCCTCAGACCTACTTTCCCGAGTGATAGGAGTTGTGCGAGAAGAGAGAACATGACTTATTTATTTATCTACATGGGAACCAAAACCCCTACACTTAAGTTTCACAAAAAGAGATTAAGGGCTCATGACTACGACAAACTTCCTTATACTAACAGACACGAATTGTATGGCTCACTAGGTTCAGGGTGGACTTCTTTAAATATTTGAGTGCTGAAACCCTATGATTACACGCCCCCCGAGGGAAAATTGGGGTGCATCCTAACGACTACATAAGTCCTAAAGCCAGCAAACTAGATATCCTAATGCATCAAGTTCAAGACAATTTTGGGAGCTTTCTATTTACTTTGCCTCTCAACGGTTTTGCACATGCTAAACACACGCAAAACCTACAAAAACATTTTCTTTCACAAACACATGAAGATTTTGAAAGAAATGTGAAAACTTTAAAGCACTAGGCAAGCAAAAGAAGACAAGTCACCCAAGGATCATGACAAGCAGATATATCGATATTAAATACAGCACACTATCATGACCCTAACAATGCACACAAAAGAAAACAAAATCAAAAGTAAAGACCCAACTATGTACACACGTAACCCCCCCCCCCCCCGACACCTACTTCATGCATTGTCCTCAATGAATGTGAGCAAGATACTACATGGATTTATGCATGAAAAATGAAAGATCTCACCAACATAAATGGGGCTTCCCCCAAGTCATCCAACAAGGACCTCCCACCATCATTTATATCATCAAGCACAAGCTCGGTCGTAGGTGGGTCCTTGTTGGAGTCAAGATGAAGCTCAAATGGCTCCAAGGGACATGAGATAGAGACACCTTCTGGTATAGGCATATGATGAGGTGTCTCACTCTCACTAGTAATCTCAACTGAATCGTGCAACGAACACTCCTTTTGGACATTTATGTTTGATGCCAGCTCACTCTGTTGCATTGGAAAGATAGCCAATGAGTTTTCGCTGGGCCCACAAATATTCTCAATGGGTTGCATTGGTGTTAGGGGTGTTCGTTGATTTTGTGGTCCTTTCTCTAATTGGCGGATGAGATTGAGATTTAAAGGTTGATCCATGAGCTCTTGTTGCCTACCAGAGTTCAACACATGAAACTCGGCACTCATGTTACCGAATGAGAGCTTCATGAGACCATTTCTACAATTAATTAAGGCGTTGGAGGTTGCCAGATATGGTCTACCCAAAATCAAAGGTATTTTAGAGTTGGTGTTCGCAACAGGATTGGTATCGAGGACAACAAAATCGACTGGAAATATAAAATCTCCAACTTTGATAAGCACATCCTCGATAATCCCATTTGGAATACGAATGGATCTATCCGCCAATTGGAGGGTGATCTTAGTTGGTTTCAATTCTCCTAAATTAAACTTTTGATAAACAAGAAAATGGGAGGAGTTTGACCGCCAATCCTAAATCAAGCAATACATTACTCATGCTAGTGTCTCCTATCGTACACTGAATAGTAGGACACCCAGGGTCCTTGTATTTTGTGTAGGTGGGATTGGACAAAAGTGAGCTTACATTTGCAGCCAAGAATGCTTTCTTAGGAACATTGGTCTTTCTCTTGATTGTGCAGAGATTCTTCAACACTTTGGCATATTGAGGTATTTGTTGGATGACATCCAACAAGGGGATGTTAACCTTCACTTGCTTAAACACCTCTAATATCTTATCCATTGTGTCACTCTGCTTTTTGGTTAACCTACTTGGATAGGGAGCTTTTGGCAGGTAGGTTTTCTGTGGTACCTGAGAAGGAGCGTTGGTGTATTACCCTCACCCTCAGCCTCTTCTTCACCACCATTTCCACAAGGGGGCTGCACAGATGGATTTTCTGGCAAGGACACGTGGTTGTTGACCTGTTTCCCATTTCTCAGGGTCACAATGGCATTAACATGGTCCACAGGTTCTTCCATCTAGTTCACTTGCCCCCCCCCCTGTGGTCTTGAACTTGCATTTTGCATGTTCGAGTGTTGTTGAGCACGGGGGTTAGCCACAGGTTGGCTAGGCAGGCTCCCTCTCTCTGTCTGATGTACAGACTGAGCCAACTGAGCCATCTGAATGTGAATGTACAGACTGAGCCAACTGACCCATCTGAATGTGAGAATAGTGAGAGGCAAACTAAGAGAGGAACATGAGAGGAGAGAGGAGTGGCGACAAGCATGGAGGACCTTGGGTTCTCTAGGGTTTTTTTACCTCTTTCACCATCAACGCTTTGTTTTTTTTGCAGCAAAATGGACCCCAACCCTTGCCCTACTCATGGGCAGCAAGGAGATGGAGAGTGTGGCAGCAAAAAGGCTCTCCATCCACCCTCATTGCATGCTTCATTCCCAGCCTTAGGGGATGAAGTGCACGCACCACCTCTAGGGATTGCTGAAACTCCCCCAAGGAAGTGGAGCGAGTTGTTTGTGGCTGGCCCATAGGCATCCACAACCCTTGAGTTCATCCAGCCGGCCATAAAAGGAGGAGAAAAGGTGGCAAAATGTTCCAAGCATGAAGTGGTTGAAGCCTTGAAGAGGTGGGATAATGTCTTAGTTGGTTATTTCATCGCTTTTAGACCACACTTGCCAACCTTAGAAAAGCACCTCCACAAGATGTGGAGTTTGGTTGGAGGTGTGGAGGTCATTAAAAGAAGTCAAGGGTTTCTCCTATTTCGTTTCACTCTTGGAGAGGATAGGAAATGTGTGTTAGAGGGGGGACCATGGTTCATTCGTGGTTCTCCACTTGTTGTCCAAGATTGGGCACCGGATGTGGTTTTGACAAGGGCAAACATCACCACCGTTCCCATTTGGATTCGTCTACCGGAGCTTGACCTCCGATTCTGGTCACAAAGAGTTTTGAGCAACATTTCTAGTGTCCTTGGGAGACCTCTATACATGGATGAGCACACGGCCTCGGGGAGAAGGCTGGCCTATGCAAGGGTGTGCGTGGAAGTGGCTCATGATTTCATCTATCCGAGTTGGGTGGAGGTCGAAGTGGAAGGCACCGACACACATCGAGTTCTAGTAGAGTATGAATGGAGGCCCGGGTATTGTAAGGACTACATGGAGTTCAATCATGATGAGGAGAAATGTTTGAAGAGGAGGATAATCAAAAAGCAAGGAGAGGAGCACAAAGGAAAAGCTGAGAAGTGGGTTGTTGTGTCTAGGAAGAGTGCTGGAAATGGGCTTGTAAGGAGTATGTCCAAGGGCGTTGAGGGAGTGAACCATGGACGTGGGGAGGTAGCTAGCAAAATGGGCATTCCGGAGATGGGAGGGGCTGGTAGGATGGGAGAGGAGAGAGGGGAGAGAGAGGCTGCTGGAGGAGATGATAATGTGGACACTAGAGGTACTGAGGTGGATGGGGGGACAAGTGAGGAGGTGACATGTGGAGAGCAAGCTAAGACAAATCTCAAGGAGAAATATTGCATGGCTAAAACACTCTCTTGTTCTCCTAATTCTTTGGAGGCAACCAATGAGGGGAGGCCTTGTCACATGAGAGGGAGTAGGTTAGGAGACAAAGGGGAAGGCTCTAAAGTGGACCAACCGAATTCTGTTGTGGGTGCAAGTGGGAGTGACCCTATTGGTGTCCAAGAAGGGAAATGTTGAGTGGAGCAGGAAAGTGATGTTTCCACTTTGGGACAAACCAATGGGATGGGCTTTGAGTGCTCTAGGTGTGAAGTGGGTGCTGACGAAGGACCAAGTCAGCATGAAGAAGACAAAATAGAAGCAAACATGTTTCAAATAAAGGGACACAACTTAGAGGGCTCCTCTCATGAAGTGGGGGAGGGAGGTGCATTTAGAAAAAGACCCATGCATGGGGATACACGTGATGTGCATGAGGAGGAGGACTTTCATGAAGGACAATTTCTAAGTAACACATTCCAGCAAGACCAGGAGGCATTAGTTGTAAGAATTGAGAAAGAGAACGGTACCTTGAAAGGAGAGCATGAGAAGCTATGTGGACTAGCCTATGTTGCATAAGGAGGCGGGTTGGGCTTCACCTTTTAAAGTGGCGTGCACAAAGGAGAGTAAAAAGAAGTTCGGTCATCCAAGTGAGGGAATGTTTGAGGTACTTCGAAATTCAGAAGACCAAGACATGGAGAGAGCTGAAGAAAGGCGGCAAGAAGAGTTTGAGAGCTCGTTCTCTAAGAAGGTATACTCACCACCACCATTTAGGGGATCAGGGAGGAAATGTAGTTGGAGTAAAAATACACGTACGGAAGGGAAGGGGGTCACCCTGTACCTTAAACCCATGAATGTTTTAGTTTGGAATGTGTGTGGCGCAAACGGACCCGGCCGCGCACTCATGATCAGGGGTCGAATAAGGAAGGTAAATCTGGATGTGGTTTGCCTTGTGGAGCACGAGGTTAAGTATAAAAAACTTGAGCGATTCAAGCGAGCAATTTGGCCTCATGCTTGGACGTCAAATTGCATGGTTGTAGACTCGGGGTGCATTCTAGTGTTATGGAATGACCAGCTGGTAGACTTAAGAGTTACTTTCGAATCAACTCAATTGCTCCACTTCCTTGGGAGCTTAAGGAAGGACGGCACTGAATTTGCTCTTACGGCTATATATGGTGAAAATGGACATGTGGAGAGGAGAGCATTGTGGAGGTACTTAAATGAAGTGGCACCACATGGGGAGCGACCGTGCCGGGTTGGTGGGGATTTTAATTGCATTCGGAAGGCTACCGAAAAGTGCGGGGGAGCTGTTGGAAATGAGGTGGAAATTCAGGAGTTTAATGAGTGTCCTGACACCATTCAACTACTTGAGATGCCCTCAACCGGAGGCGACTTCACTTGGTCCAACTCGTCGGAGGGAACTGCATGCATCGAGACAAAGCTTGATCGAATATTAATGAACAATGCATGGCTCGAGGTGTTCCCCAATTCTTTCTACATTATTGGTGAGAAGGACTTGAGTTATCACACCATGCTTGTCGTGAAAATGGAAGGAAACGAACGGAGGAAAAAGAAGATTTTCAGATTCGAGAACCATTGGGCGGATCACAATGACTTTGGTGGAGTCGTGCAACAAGCTTGGGCTACATATGTGAAAGGTACACCCATGTTTCGTATAGTTGGGAAGCTGACCGAAGTTAGGAAAGCACTAATTAAGTGGAGTTGGAGCACCTTTGGAAATGTTACAAACAAGGTGGGAGAGGCTAGGGACTCTCTTGCGCAAGTGAGGAGGCAAAGGCTTATTGACCCGAGTAGTGGCGAGCTAGCTGAAGTTTAAAACGCAGCAAAGGATACTATTGCCCAGGTCCTTGCTTGGGAGTTTCCCTTGAGCTTTATATGATTTCCCTAACCATCTAATAGGTTTTCACTCTTATCTTTGATATGCTAATGCTCTTGAATGAAGCTTAGCTTATGCTTTGACTAGTGGACCTATTTTATGGGGAATGATAAGGTTAGGATATGGATGGAATTAATATTGGAAACACAATTTGTAGTGTATGTACTCTTGTTGTCTTTACCTTAGTTAATGTCCTGTATGTTTTAATGATATTGGGTTATCTTAATTCATGTGGAGGCATAGTAGGGTCTAGTCTTTATACAAGAGTTCATTTAACTTCATTCCAATTATTGTCTTGTATGTTTTAATGATGTAGTCTTATCTTAATTCATGTGGAGGCAAAGTTGGATGTAGTTTTATGATTTCATGCATTACATGTTGTGAGGAGCTTAATTGAACACACACACACACACACACACACATCTTTCTATTCACATTATTTCTCTACCCCTATGGGGTTTAGTTTTACTGCTTCTCTTCCTTTCCTTTTTGCATTGTAGTGTCGTTTAGTGTAATCAACCTCTCTCTCCTTTCTTTACCACTCACCTTCGCACCAACCAATAGTCGACACACCTCCCAGTGGACGATCCGTACTTGCCACCGCTTCAACGTGGTCGTACACTTGCGGTTTTAATTAAAACTATCAATCAGGGAGCGACAACATGAAGAATAGGTGGGTCCAGCAACTGCTCCTCCTCGCGGAAATTAGCAGCCATTGAACCCGGATTGAGTGCGACACGAGAGGAGGAAGGCGTCGAGAAGTCAACTACCGAAGCAGGGTTGACAACGCGTCTCGTCAAACGACCACTCTCGTCTCGTGCGACACGAAAGCATGCACAAAGGTGCACACACACAAACCAAAAAAAAATTTAACGAAGAATGTGCGTAGAGGAGAAGACGAGGGAACACAGGAGAGAAAGAATGACTTAGTAGAGAATGGAAGAAGTCCTTATGCTATGGCGGATGGGTACCGGTAGAAGCACACAAGCAAACAAGGCTCAAGCAATCCTAAGGTCGCTATAGGTCTTTACAACTAGACGACGCCTAACTGCGAGGTTACACGGCCTCAACACGCCTCACCTCCCTACGATGAGGACCACAAAGTCCAGCAAGTGAGTCAAGATCCGGAGATCTCGTCTCTCCTTCTATCGACAGAGTGGGCAACGGCGATCAGGTCATGACGGTCGGGACCAGATCACTCTCCTAATGCGCCCGAAATCCTTAGGGCCAATGTCTACTTGATTTTAAAATTAGGCTCTTGATTGACATCATTTCATGCTCATATTTGTATCTTATATCCATTATCTTACACCTAAGCAATGCTACGTGATGAGTTTTATGTTTAGTTTTCAGGAATAAAGAGGTTTGAAGAGAAGAGCCATGAAAGGACCCAAAAGCTGGGAAAAAGGACTGAATGGTGAGATCTAGGGACCAAGATGCAAGGGAGAAGGACCTGAATGTAAGACAGAAGGACCTAAGAGCAAAACAGAATACTCCACACCATCATGGGGAGTATTTTACCAATTCTATTCGGGTCGGAGCTCCAACAAGTCGAGTAACCGCATCAAAGACCAACAATACCAGAAAGCAAAGCCCACAACAAATTCCAACACGATCCGACAATTTTGGACCGCCAATTGGCGGTCTTGGACCGCTAATTGGCGGTCCATATTGCTCAGGATCCGTCGAAATTTCTCCTGGACTTGTATTAATGTTCGTTTAGGCTATTTTTGGTATTGGTTTAGTCCCACATCGGGGGATTGTCCCCGATTAGCTTTTTCCATGCTTATAAATAGAACTCTTCACCTTCCATTGTAATTACCCATTGCTTGGTGGCATTCTCTCTACTAAGGAGTGAGCCTTGAAGCAAAAACTCAAGGTGGAGAAGAATGCTACCTTCAATGTGAGTCATTTTGTTAATAAAATAATTCTTCTAGTTTCTTTAAATCTTGTCTTTTAATTTGTGCATGTTTGTTTAGTCTTTCCTTTCCTTTTATGTTTCTTTAATGCTTCTTGCCTTCTTAGTTAACTTTCATTTCAGTATTATGCTTTCTTTGCTTAGTCTAATCAGTAGTGTAATGAGTAGTGAGTAGTTCCATCCCCATTTGGGGGTGGAGAAATATGTGATATAATCATGTAGTGTATTAAGTGTGTGTTATTTTTATCCCTTGAGCTTTATATGATTTCCATAACCATCTAATGGGTCTCCACTCTTATCTTTGATAGGCTAATGCTCTTGAATGAAGCTTAGCTTATGCTTTGATTAGTGGACCTATTTTATGGGGAATGATAAGGTTAGGATATGGATGAAGTTAATGTTGGAAACACAATTTGTAGTGTATGTGCTCTTGTTGCCTTTACCTTAGCTAATGTCTTGTATGTTTTAATGATGTAGTGAAATCTTAATTCATGTAGAGGCATAGTAGGGTATAGTCTTTATACTTGAGTTCATGTAGCTTCATTCCAATTATTGTCTTGTATGTTTTAATGATGTAGTCATATCTTAATTCATGTGGAGGCAAAGCTGGATGTAGTTTTATGATTTCATGCACTACATG
This sequence comes from Triglochin maritima, assembly GCA_963682175.1. NCBI lineage: Eukaryota > Viridiplantae > Streptophyta > Magnoliopsida > Alismatales > Juncaginaceae > Triglochin > Triglochin maritima. The sequence continues at coordinate 33,561,741 of OY821773.1, read as the reverse complement.
TTGTGAGGAGCTTAATGAACACACACACACTTCTTTATGTTCACATTATTTCTCTACCCCCTTTGGGGTTTAGTTTTCTTGCTTTTCTTCCATTTCCATTTGCGTTTTAGTGTAGTTTAGTGTAACCAATCCTTTTCTCCTTTCTTTACCCCTTGCCTTCGCACAAACCAAGTGTCGACACACCTCCCAGTGGACGACCCGTATTTGCCACCGCTTCAACGCGGCCGTGCACTTGCGGTAGAAATTTAAAACGATCAATCAAGTTTTTGGCGCCGTTGCCGGGGAGGTGCTCTGTCCAGACGTTGGTTTGGACGATTCGAGGGGTTTTTAATTTTTTGTTTCTAGTTTTTCATAGTTTCAGGGAACTACTGGATCAAGGGGAGGCTGCTGGACAAATTTGAGGAACAGAAGACCTAAAAGGACCGCCAATCAGCGGTTGGAGACCGCCAATTGGCGGCCTGGTGAGGGCTTCCTACTTTCAAAATTTTTCTGGTAGTTAGTTTTGTAATTTGTGTTATCTGGGAGCCCTATTTTACATGATTTGACTTCTGGTTTGCTCCCAGATCATTAATCACTCCCCCATTAATCAACTTGGCCCTAAAATCCAAAGCAAAAGACTAGACGTTCTTATTTGTTTAGGTCACGCATCATGTATTGACTTAGGCATATAGTTGTCTTTTCTTTTAGCTTTATTTTCAGTTGTTGAGTGCTGGCGTGAGGTACGCATTTCCTACACTCATTCATGCATCTCGTATGCCCATGCATTAGTTAGTAGGAATTGCATCAGGACAAGAGTGAGAGAGCGTTTGATTGGAGCGATTGATTGCTAGATCTAGGATCAAATCGCTACTAAGGAGGGGCTGTCCCATAAAAGATAAGGTGGGGGATTTCATCACCCTTTCCTTGGCCCCAAAAATCACTCGTAATAAAGCCTTAACTAAAAGCAAGTAGACATTGGCCCTAAGGAATTCGGACGCACTAGGAGAGTAATCTAGTCGAGACCGTCATGACCTGATCGGCGTTGCCTACCTTGTCGATAGTAGGAGGTACTGGATCTCCGGATCTGGTATCACTTGCTGGGCATTGTGGTCCTCGTTGTAGGGAGGTGAGACGTGTCGAGGCTAGTGACCTCGAAGTTAGGCGTCGTCTAGCCTAAGGACCCATTGCCTTTCATTGTTTGAGCCGTGCTTGCTAGTTAGGCTTCTTCCTGATCCCTCTACCCACGCTAGCTTTAGGGATTCTTCCCTTCTCCTCTGAGTCATCTTCTTCTCACCTACTTCTACGTTTTAGTCTCCTCCCCTTTACACTCTCTGGTAGCGTTTTAGGGTCGAGTCAAGCACTTTTTGCGAGCTTAGTCTCGTGGTGGTGAGAGTGGTCGACTCGAGAGTTGTTTGTTGAGATGGATGGTTACATGGGCGACCATTCATATCATTGTTGGGACCAGGATGATTCTCCCTGGTATTCCAGACCCATGCAACCTGGGGTTGCTCAGACGAACACCTCGTACGGTTGGGATGATCTTCATTATGTGACTGAGCAATCTTCATATAGGGGTGATATGAGAGAGGCACCGACGGCTAGATCTCCATCTAGTTATGTTGGATCATACTCTGGACAACAAACTTTGGCCTCTTTCATGCATGCGGTAGATGACATGAGTGCACCAGTGGCTCCAGTAGCCATACCATGCGATTGTTGTGGGTTGAGTGGTCATAATATCGGGGAATGTCCTTATGTTCCCCAAGAGCCTGAGTATGAGCATACATTTTCCCAAAATGCTCAATATGACCATTACGCATCCGCGTACATCCCGAGAGTGATGGATTCATGGGGAAACAATTCTTATTCAAATTCTTATACTTCATATTCACCCCAGTATCCTCCTCCCGAATACCCAGAATTCTACCAGCACCCCACTCCAAATCATTGGACTCATTCTCAGCCCATCAACACCCAACCCCAAAATTCCCAAGCTCTGACTTGGACCCCATCGTTGACCGCATACCTGATTCCTTGAAACAAACTCTCCAAACATTCATGGAAACCACACAAAACTTATTGAAGTCCAACTTGAATTCCTTGCAAACCATGGAAATGCAAGTGAGCCAGATGACACAGCAATTCCATGAACGTGAGGAGGGTAACTTTTCTTGTCAACATGAGGATTCATCTTTTGATATCGAACCACCACCACATCCCCAAATTCAAAGCACAACCTTTCAAAGTCAAACTCCTAGTCAGCCTGAGGGACTTGGGGTTTCAATTCACGATCACTTAGTGGAGGATTCGATTCAAATTGAGAATAACTTGGACCAGTTTCATTATGAGTTGGCACATGATTGTGCCTTATCTTTTTGTCCCGTGGCCCTTGAGCCACATGATCTTCATGTTGTGCCTCTTAAGGACTCACCTCTGGTGGAGCAAGAGCTCCCTAGTACCCTCAATTTCAAACAACCTGATGAGAGTTTGCCTCTCACTATTGTTCCTGATCATCTTGGAAATGATGGAACATCAAACAACTATATTGCTCATGAGGGTATTAGGAGTTCCTTGGAGGATACTTTGGGTATGAGACCCACTTCCTGTTCTCCTGGTGAGTTGGACATGCATAACGAGGTGCTTGACCTCGTTCCGACCCACCAGCCTGTTCGTTGGAGAGTTTGGATTGATGATCATAACTTCAGTTCCGCAACGGGAGATATTTTTCTTCCGTTGCCCCTTATTTCCCAAACTCTCGAGAGGTTCAAGCTCTTTCAGTTTGATCCTTTGAATGAGACGCCTTTGCGTCCGATTCACGAACCTCTCATTTCTTCTGGTGCTCTTTGTGAAGGGGGCCCACGCATGCGTATTCTTGCCCCGCGTGGTGTCATGTTCCCTTTCCAAGTGCATTGACCCACCCTTGAGGTTCCCATTTGTTGTCTTTTGACAAATGAAGATGGGAACTTATGTTTGTACATAGTTATATAAAAAAAAAGAAAAAAAAGAAAAAAAAAAGAAAAAAAAGAAGTACAATAAAAGACTCCTTCAGTGAGCATTGATTGTTGTGAGCCCCAACCCTTGTGTATTTGGGCTCCATTTCTTTCACGTATTTGTATCCCTTCTTTAGCATCTCACAGGTTTTGAGGGAATTCGGGTTATGTCCATCAACATGACCTTGCACTTCCCTTTGTACTTCACGTTGGTGAGATCTCTTCTGTTTCATGCATACATCCATGTCGTATTTTGCTCACATTCATTGAGGACAATGCATGAAGTAGGTGTGGGGGGGGGGGGTGTTTTACGTGTGTACATAGTCGAGTCTTTTCTTTTGATTTTGTTTTCTTTTGTTTGCATTGTTAGGGTCATGTTAGTGTGCTGCATTTAATATCGATATATCTGCTTGCCATGATCCTTGGGTGACTTGTCTTCTTTTGCTTGCCGAGTGCTTCAAAATTTTCTCATTTCTTTCAAAATCTTCATGTGTTTGCGAAAGAAAATGTTTTGTGGGTTTTGCGTGTGTTTAGCATGTGCAAAACCGTTGAGAGGCAAAGTAAAAAGAAAGCTCCCAAAATTGTCTTGGACTTGATGCATTAGGATATCTAGTACGTGGCTTTAGGATTTATCGAGTCGTTAGGATGCACCCCAGTTTTCCCTTGGGGGTGAGTAATCATAGGGTTTCAGTGCTCAAACATTTAATGAAGTCCACCCTGAACCTAGTGAGTCAATAATTCGTGTCTGTTAACTTAAGGAAGTTTGTTGTAGTCAAGGACCCTCTAAATCCTGTTGTGAGACATTAGTGTAGGGGTTTTGGTTCATGTGTAGATAAGAAATAAGTGAGTAGGTGTTCTCTCTTCTCGCACGGCTCCTATCACTCGGGAAAGTAGGTCTGAGGGGACTTTGTGCCTGGTGCTTTCGAGTCATCTGACTTGGGATGCGCCGACTGAACTCCCGTTACACGGGTGGTAGGGATTGCCCTATGTGGAGATGTGGGGAAAGGTGTACGTGATAGTGTAAGTCCTCATGGGCAATGATGCACGGAACCTGACCCTGGGAGAATGAAGCTCCAACTAATAAAAAGTAAAAGAAAAAAAAATGTGAAAAGAAACAAAAAGAAAAAAAAATATGATAATGCAAATAATAACCTTAATGGACTTTACACTTTGTAGCACTTGAGGATGTTGAGGTTGTCCATGTCTTTCACATAATTCCTTATTTAACTTGCACGAATGGTTCATTAGGGTAGAGGTGTGGACTGATCACCTATATAGAGTCGGCCCGTAGCATTACCGCGTCCATTGATCGACAAAATATTTCCAACGAGTCGAGGTCTAGATTGAATAATGCATCTTGTTCGGATTTTGTGGGTATATCCGCTGAAAACCCTCAGGAGACAACACTCCTCCTCCTTGGCAACAAAGAGGTTTAACGGCTTGTTGCACGTGCTAAGTGTAATCGTGATTCCTACGAAAGTGAGTTAGGATTTCTTGTTTCTCGTTTGTTTTTCTCTTTCTTTGTTTTGCTCGAGACTAGCAAAAACTTAGGTGTGGGGGTATTTGATTGACATCATTTCATGCTCATATTTGTATCTTATATCCATTATCTTACACCTAAGCAATGCTACGTGATGAGTTTTATGTTTAGTTTTCAGGAATAAAGAGGTTTGAAGAGAAGAGCCATGAAAGGACCCAAAAGCTGGGAAAAAGGACTGAATGGTGAGATCTAGGGACCAAGATGCAAGGGAGAAGGACCTGAATGTAAGACAGAAGGACCTAAGAGCAAAACAGAATACTCCACACCATCATGGGGAGTATTTTACCAATTCTATTCGGGTCGGAGCTCCAACAAGTCGAGTAACCGCATCAAAGACCAACAATACCAGAAAGCAAAGCCCACAACAAATTCCAACACGATCCGACAATTTTGGACCGCCAATTGGCGGTCTTGGACCGCTAATTGGCGGTCCATATTGCTCAGGATCCGTCGAAATTTCTCCTGGACTTGTATTAATGTTCGTTTAGGCTATTTTTGGTATTGGTTTAGTCCCACATCGGGGGATTGTCCCCGATTAGCTTTTTCCATGCTTATAAATAGAACTCTTCACCTTCCATTGTAATTACCCATTGCTTGGTGGCATTCTCTCTACTAAGGAGTGAGCCTTGAAGCAAAAACTCAAGGTGGAGAAGAATGCTACCTTCAATGTGAGTCATTTTGTTAATAAAATAATTCTTCTAGTTTCTTTAAATCTTGTCTTTTAATTTGTGCATGTTTGTTTAGTCTTTCCTTTCCTTTTATGTTTCTTTAATGCTTCTTGCCTTCTTAGTTAACTTTCATTTCAGTATTATGCTTTCTTTGCTTAGTCTAATCAGTAGTGTAATGAGTAGTGAGTAGTTCCATCCCCATTTGGGGGTGGAGAAATATGTGATATAATCATGTAGTGTATTAAGTGTGTGTTATTTTTATCCCTTGAGCTTTATATGATTTCCATAACCATCTAATGGGTCTCCACTCTTATCTTTGATAGGCTAATGCTCTTGAATGAAGCTTAGCTTATGCTTTGATTAGTGGACCTATTTTATGGGGAATGATAAGGTTAGGATATGGATGAAGTTAATGTTGGAAACACAATTTGTAGTGTATGTGCTCTTGTTGCCTTTACCTTAGCTAATGTCTTGTATGTTTTAATGATGTAGTGAAATCTTAATTCATGTAGAGGCATAGTAGGGTATAGTCTTTATACTTGAGTTCATGTAGCTTCATTCCAATTATTGTCTTGTATGTTTTAATGATGTAGTCATATCTTAATTCATGTGGAGGCAAAGCTGGATGTAGTTTTATGATTTCATGCACTACATGTTGTGAGGAGCTTAATGAACACACACACACTTCTTTATGTTCACATTATTTCTCTACCCCCTTTGGGGTTTAGTTTTCTTGCTTTTCTTCCATTTCCATTTGCGTTTTAGTGTAGTTTAGTGTAACCAATCCTTTTCTCCTTTCTTTACCCCTTGCCTTCGCACAAACCAAGTGTCGACACACCTCCCAGTGGACGACCCGTATTTGCCACCGCTTCAACGCGGCCGTGCACTTGCGGTAGAAATTTAAAACGATCAATCAGCTCTTGATTAGTGTGGTTTTTGGGGCGAAGGAAAGGGTGGTGAAATCCCACACCTTATCTTATATGGGACAGCCCCTCCTTAGTAGCGTTTTGGAGTCTTAATCTAACAATCAACTCTCCAAACAAACACTCAACTCACACTTGTTGCAATGCACTTCCTACTAACTAATGCATTTTCATACGAAATGCATGAATGAGAGTAGAAGGTGCGTACCTCACGCCGGCACTCAGCAAGTGAAAATAAAGCTAAAATAAAAGACAATCTACGTGCCTAAGTCGCATACATGATGCATGACCTAAACAAGAAAGAATGCCTAATCTTTTGCTTTGGGTTTTAGGGTCCAAGTTGTTTAAAGGAAGTTTGATTATTGATTTGGGAACAAACTATAAGTCGAAACATGCCAAATCGAGTCCCAGATCACTAAATCAATTATGGAAACAAGATAAAGAAAGGAGAGGATAAACAAAGCTCACCAGACCTCCAATTGGCGGCCTCAGACCGCTGATTGGCCGTCTAAAGTGCCCAGGTTTCCTCCAAACTTCTGCAGTTGCCTCCCCTTGCCATCCAAGTCTCCGGAAACAAAGAAAAACTACAAAACTCAAACTAAGCCCACTCGAATCGTCCAAACAAGAGTCTAGACTGGCACCTCCCCGGCAACGGCGGCAAAAACTTATTGAACGTTTTATATTAAACCGCAAGTGCACGGCCGCGTTGAAGCGGTGGCAAATACAGGTTGTTCTCAGGGAGGTGAGCATCCTCTCATTTGCACGAAATCAAGTGGCAAAAATAGGGAAGAGAGTTTGATTATCCTAATCTACGCTACACTACACTACGAAATAACGCATGCATAAGAAACAACAAACGATTAACTAAAACTTAACTAAGATTGAAATAAGAGTGCTGCAAATTCAGAAATCGAAAACCCCTAAGGGGTTGAGTGAGTGCACACATGCAAAGAGGTAGATGTTGAACACATTCTTTAAGCATAAATGCAGGTGGTGTTATCATGCATAGGAAGTGTCTAAATGTTATGGCAAAACCAATCAATCCATTCACCAACCTAGTTGATTAACATTTACATATACAAGTTGTTTATTTCAGAACCTAAACAAGCATGAGAGGTGTCTAATCATTTTGGAAAAACTCATCAAGTTATAAATTCCATTGCTTGGGAGTTTCCCTTGAGCTTTATATCATTTCCATAACCATCTAATTGGTTTTCACTCTTATCTTTGATATGCTAATGCTCTTGAATGAAGCTTAGCTTATGCTTTGATTAGTGGACCTATTTTATGGGGAATGATAAGGTTAGGATATGGATGAAGTTAATATTGGAAACACAATTTGTAGTGTATGTGCTCTTGTTGCCTTTACCTTATCTAATGTCTTCTATGTTTCAATGATGTAGTCTTATCTTAATTCATGTGGAGGCATAGTAGGGTCTAGTCTTTATACTTGAGTTCATTTAGCTTCATTCTAATTATTGTCGTATATGTTTTAATGATGTAGTCTTATCTTAATTCATGTGGAGGAAAAGTTGGATGTAGTTTTATGATTTCATGCACTACATGTTGTGAGATCTTAATGAACACACACACACTTCTTTATGTTCACATTATTTCTTTACCCCCTTTGGGCTTTTGTTTTTCTTGCTTCGCTTCCATTTCCATTTGCACCTTAGTGTAGTGTAGTGTAATACATCTTTCTCTCCTTCTTTTACCTCTCGCCTTCGAGCAAACCAATTGTCGACACACCTCCCAGTGGACGACCCGTATTTGCCACCACTTCAACGTGGTCGTGCACTTGCGGTTAATATAAAACGATCAATCAAGTTTTTGGCGCCGTTGCCGGGGAGGTGCTCTGTCCCGGCATTGTTTAAGTCGTGCTTGCTAGTTAGGCTTGTTCCTGATTCTACTACCCACGCTAGCTCTAGGGATTCTTCCCTCCTCACCTGAGTCCTCTCCTCATCTATTCTCTACGTATAGTCTCCTCCTCTAGTACACCTTCTGTTGTGTGTTTGTTAGAGTCGAGTCGAGCATTTTTATGCGAGGTTGGGCTCGTTCTGGTGAGAGCGCTCGACTATAGAGAGTGCATATTTCTGAGATGGACGGTCTTGGTGATCTACCATCTCCGCGTCGTGCTCCTTTGGAGCAAGAGGCCGAGTCGTCTCGTGGTGGCGAGGGAGACCGGGTTCCATACATGGAGTACCTCGGTCCGCTCCCACCACCACGTAGACCTCCTTCTCCTCCTCCTCTGACTCAAAAGGAAAGGAGATTCGGTCAGGATTGAGTTCTTGGTGCACCACAATCTTTAGCTCGACAGGATAGACCGATGACTTTGTGGGAGTGGACCCATCCTATTCGGGCCGCACAACCTTCTTGCATAGTTGTTCCCCCTGCTCGCGGGAACAACTATGAGCTGAAACCTCAATATGTGAGCATGCTTCCAACCTTTACTGCCAATAAGGAGGATCCGTATATCTTTATACGTAAATTCGAGGAAGTATGCTCCATGTTCAAGCTTCAACAACTTGACAAGGTTTCTGTCCGGTTGAGGATGATTTCTTTCGCATTGAAGGATAATGCCAAGAAATGGATGTATAGCCTCCCAGCGAGCTTGATTCGGTCATGGGATGACTTTGTGACCGTCTTTCTGAAGAGATTTTTCCCTCAAAGGAAGACTCAACAGATACGACACCAGATACATCAAATGTATCAGACCGAGACTGAATCGTTTCATGGTTTCTTTGAGAGGTTCAAGGACCTTCTCCAGTAGTGCCCTCATCATGGATTTGAGTTATGGCAGTTGTGCCAAATTGTTTATGAGGGCATTAACTACAACACCCGCACATTGTTGGAGTCGATGTGCCTGGGTGACTTCCAAATGAAACCCATCGAGGAGGCATGAGATACTTTTGAGTCTATGGCTGAACGTACCTTCGAGGGGGATACCATGAGAGAGCCACCAACCGCCAGGTCTTCTGGTCGAGCTGGATCTTATCAAGTTGAGTCATCGATCGCGTCTGAGGCGAAAATGGTTGCTCTCATGCGTAGGATTGAGAGTTTGGAGTTGGACCGAGCTCCTATAGCTCAGGTCACTACTCCCGGGTGTGGTAGGTGTGGACTTACGGGCCATGATGACTTGGAATGCGCTTACGCTCCAAGGGATACTGAGCATGCAAATACAATGTATCAACAAAGGCCCCGTAACGACCCGTACATTCACTCCTACAACCCGGGATGGCGTAACCATCCTAACTTCTCTTGGGGGCCTAGTGGGGGTAATGGTCAGAGCTCGCACGCTCAACCTCAACCTCCACCTTATCAACCTCCACGCCCATCGGCGACCTACCAACCTCCACATCAAAGGTCTCAGAACCATAATTATCATCCTCCTCAAACCTCATCGTCGGGTTATTCTAACCAGACTCCACTACCCCAACGGGTTGACTCGAAGGACCCCACTCTTGAACAAACCCTTCATGCGTTCATTCAGAGCACTCAATCCTTGTTTGCGGCCAACAACAATTCGGTCAAAGCATTGGAAATGCAAGTTAACCAGTTGGCTAATTAGCTCCATGAACGCGAGAAGGGCCAATTACCGAGTCAACCTGAGGTGAATCCTCGGGGTACCCATTCTCAAGGAAGGACACCTTTACCGCATGCTACCTCTGAACCGGCCCATCATATTAATGTGCTTCATACTTTGAGGTCTGGTAAGGTGGTGGATAACCACATTGGGGTCCTTCTTTGTCATCACCATCTTTGAGGGAGCCGGATCCTGAGGCTCCCTCCACAAATACTTCCAGGAAGGAGCCAGATCCTGAGGTTCTTTCTACATTTCCTTCGACAAAGGGGCCGAACCCTGAGGTCCCCTTGTCTCCTCTTGTGTCGAAGGAACCAGATTCTGAGGTCCCCGCTCATGTTGCTTTGGACCAGAATTCTAGGGTTCCTTCGCATCCTTATGCCCCGAAGGTGTCATTTCCTGAGCGCCTTAAAAAGAAAACATCTGGTCCACATGACAAGATGCTTGAGATGTTTAGGCAAGTTAAGGTGAACATCCCTCTGTTGGAGGTGATTCAGCAAATGTCACCTTATGCCAAGGTTCTCAAGGACTTATGCACCACGAAGAGAAAAACTCATGTTCCAAAGAAAGCTTTTCTTGCGGCTAACGTGAGTTCTTTGCGGCTGTCCTACTATCTCTTGTGTGATTGGTGATGTGCCCATACATCGAGCCTTATTGGACCTTGGTGCATCTGTTAATCTTCTTCCATATTCTGTCTACGTCCACCTCGGTCTTGGAGACCTCAAACAAACAAAGACCACTCTTCAATTGGCTGATATGTCTATGAAGAAACCGAGGGGTGTGGTGGAAGACGTGTTGATCAAAGTGAGAGAGTTCATTTATCCAGTCGACTTCTTTGTCTTGGATACTGAACCTGTGCCAAACCCACTTGGGCAAATTCCTGTCATTCTGGGGACGACCTTTCCTTGCGACTTCCAATGCATTGATCAATTGTCACAATGGTTTGATGCGTTTGACTTATGGTAGTCAATGCGCTGATTTCAACATCTTCACCATCGGCAAGAAGCCAGGTGCCTTCAATGACCCTGTTGGGGTCAACCTTATCCAGGGTTTGGATGAAATTGAAGTTGAGGGCACCTTCAAGTACTTCAGAGAATTGTTCGATGAAGATCCTGAAGGTGGTGAAGATGTTTCACCTGGGCTGGCACAAGAAGGTGCCTTTTGTTCTGATAATGTGGCCTCAGTGCCACCTCCTTTTGATCTTGTGGCCCTTGAGCCACATTCGTCTGATCTTGTGGCCCTTGAGCCACATCTTTTTGATCACGTGGCCCTTGATCCATAGCCTTTCGATCATGTGGCTTGTGAGCCACAAGATACCATTTTTCTTGCCTGTGGGCCACATTATCTTCATTCTGTATCTGCTGAGGACCCCATGTGGGTTAAGAATCAACCACCTGATACCCTTCAACCTGATAGAGGTTCACCTCTCATTCATGCCTCCTATCTTGCTCACTCTCAAGAGGCAATAAACGACCACAACACTTATAAGGGTATCAGGTAGTCTAGCAATTCTGATTTGTATGCCGCGAGCCCATGCATGTTCATTTTTGCCTCGAGAGATGACGGGTTCCCATTTAACGTCCCTTGACATATGAAGATGGGAGCCCATTTTTGTACATAGTTATAAAAAAACAAAAAAACAAACAACAAAAAAAGTACAATAAAAGACTCCTTCAGTGAGCATCGATTATTGTGGGCTCCAACCCTTGAGTATATGGGCCCCATTTCTTTGACGTATTTGTATCCCTTCCTTTGCATTTCACAGGTTTTCAGGGAATTTGGGTTGTGTCCATCAACATGACCTTGAACTTCCCTTTGTACTTCATGTTGGTGAGATCTCTCCTTTTTCATGCACAAATCCATGTAGTATCTTGCTCACATTCATTGAGGACAATGCATGAAGTAGGTGTGGGGGGTTGTTTTATGTGTGTACATAGTTGAGTCTTTTTCCTTTGATTTTATTTTCTTTTGTGTGCATTGTTAGGGTCGTGTTAGTGTGCTGCATTTAATATCGATATATCTGCTTGCCATGATCCTTGGGTGACTTGTCTTCTTTTGCTTGCCTAGTACTTCAAAATTTTCACATTTCTTTCAAAATCTTCATGTGTTTTCGAAAGAAAATATTTTGTGGGTTCTGCGTGTGTTTAGCATGTGCAAAAACGTTGAGAGGCAAAGTAAAAAGAAAGCTCCCAAAATTGTCTTGAACTTGATGCATTAGGATATCTAGTACTGTGGCTTTAGGATTTATCGAGTCGTTAGGATGCACCCCAGTTTTCCCTTGGGGGTGAGTAATCCTAGGGTTTCAATGCTCAAACATTTAATGAAGTCCACCTTGAACCTAGTGAGTCAATAATTCGTGTCTGTTAACTTAAGGAAGTTTGTTGTAGTCAAGGACCCTCTAAATCCTGTTGTGAGACATTAGTGTAGGGTTTTGGTTCATGTGTAGATAAGAAATAAGTGAGTAGGTGTTCTCTCTTCTCGTACGACTCCTATCACTCGGGAAAGTAGGTTTGAGGGGACTTTGTGCCTGGTGCTTTCGAGTCATTTGACTTGGGATGCGCCACCGAACTCTCGTTACACGGGTGGTAGGGAATGCCCTATGTGGAGATTTGGGGAAAGGTGTACGTGATAGTGTAAGTCCTCATGGGCAATGATGCACGAAACCTGACCCTGGGAGAATGAAGCTCCAACTAATAAAAAGAAAAAGAAGAAGAAAAAAAATGTGAAAAGAAACAAAAAGAAAAAAAATGCTAATGCAAATAAGAACCTTAATGGACCTTACACTTTGTATCACGTGAGGATGTTGAGGTTGTCCATGTCTTTCACTTAATTCCTTATTTAACTTGCACGAATGGTTTGTTAGGCTAGGTATGGACTTATTACCTATATAGAGTCGGCCCGTAGGATTACCGCGTCTATTGATCGACAAAAATTGGTCCAACGAGTCGAGTGTCTAGATTGAATAATGCATCTTGTTCGGATTTTGTGGGTATATCTGCTGAAAACCGTCAGGAGACAACACTACTCCTCCTTGGCAACAAGGAGGTTTAACGGTTTGTTGCACGTGCTAAGTGCAACCGTGATTCCTACGAAAGTGAGTTAGGATTTCTTGTTTCTTGTTTGTTTTTCTCTTTCTTTGTTTTGCTCGAGACTAGCAAAAACTTAGGTGTGGGGGTATTTGATTGACATTATTTCATTCTTATATTTGTACCTTATATCCATTATCTTATACCTAAGCAATGCTACATGACGAGTTTTATGCTTGAATTTCATAAATAAAGAGGTTTGAAGAGAAGAGCCATGAAAGGACCCAAAAGCAGGAGAAAAAGACTTAATTGTGAGACCTGGGGACTAAGATGCAATGGAGAAGGACCTGATCGTAAGTCTGAAGGACTTAAGAGCAAAACAGGAAACTCCACACCATTATGGGGAGTATTTTGGCAATTCGATTCGGGTCGGAGCTCCAACAAACCAAGTAAATGCATCCAAGACCAAGAAATACTTCAAGCAAAGCCACAACGAAAACCAAACAGATCTAAAGCATATAGACTGCCAATTGGCAGTCCAGATAGCCCAGAATCCATTTAGTTTTCTGTAGCACTTGTATTAGTGTATGCTTAGTCTATTTTTGGTATTGGTTGAGTCCCACATCAGGGGATTGTCCCGGATTAGCTTTTTCCATGCTTATAAATAGAACTCTTCACCTTCCATTGTATCCATCTCTCTCTTTGGTGGCATCTTCCGTACTAAGAGTGAAGCCTCGAAGCAAAACTCTGGTGGAGGAAGAGCTGCTTGTAATTTGAGTGAGTTAATAATAGATGTTTTCATTAACTTGTTAATTCTTGCTTAGTTAATTTCCTTTAATGTCTTTGCTTTGGTGCTTGTTTAGTTTTATGCTTCTTTAATATTTCTTACTTGATTAGCATAGTTTCATTTCAGTATAATGCTTCATTTTATTAGAGTAGTTAGTTTAAATATGTGTGAGTAGTTCCATCCCCATTTGGGGGGTGGAGAAATATGTGATATAATCATGTAGTGTATTAAGTGTGTGTTATCTTTATCCCTTGAGCTTTATATGATTTCCATAACCACCTAATGGGTTTTCAATCTTATCTTTGATATGCTAATGATCTTGAATGAAGCTTAGCTTATGCTTTGATTAGTGGACCTATTTTATGGGGAATGATAATGTTAGGATATGGATGAAGTTAATATTGGAAACACAATTTGTAGTGTATGTGCTCTTGTTGCCTTTACCTTAGCTAATGTCTTGTATGTTTTAATGATGTAGTCTTATCTTAATTCATGTGGAGGCATAGTAGGGTCTAGTATTTATACTTGAGTTCATTTAGCTTCATTCCAATTATTGTCTTGTATGTTTTAATGATGTAGTGTTATCTTAATTCATGTGGAGGCAAAGTTGGATGTAGTTTTATGATTTCATGCACTACATGTTGTGAGGAGCTTAATGAACACACACACTTCTTTATGTTCACATTATTTCTCTACCCCCTTTGGGGTTTAGTTTTCTTGCTTTTCTTCCATTTCCCTTTCCAAGTGCATTGACCCACTATTGAGGTTCCCATTTGATGTCTTTTGACAAATGAAGATGGGAACTTATGTTTGTACATAGTTATATAAAAAAAAGAAGAAAAAAGAAAAAAAGTACAATAAAAGACTCCTTCAGTGAGCATCGATTGTTGTGGGCCCCAACCCTTGAGTATTTGGGCCCCAATTCTTTGACGTATTTGTATCCCTTCCTTAGCATCTCCTAGGTTTTGAGGGAATTTGGGTTTGTGTCCATCAACATGACCTTGAACTTCCCTTTGTACTTCATGTTGGTGAGATCTCTCCTTTTTCATGCATAAATCCATGTAGTATCTTGCTCACATTCATTGAGGACAATGCATGAAGTAAGTGTGGGGGGTGTTTTATGTGTGTACATAGTCGAGTCTTTTCTTTTGATTTTGTTTTCTTTTGTTTGCATTTTTAGGGTCATGTTAGTGTGCTGCATTTAATATCGATATATCTGTTTGCCATGGTCCTTGGGTGACTTGTCTTCTTTTGCTTTCCTAGTGCTTTAAAATTTCCACATTTCTTTCAAAATCTTCATATGTTTGCGAAATAAAATGTTTTGTGGATTTTGCGTGTGATTAGCATGTGCAAAACCGTTGAGAGGCAAAGTAAAAAGAAAGCCCCCAAAATTGTCTTGAACTTGATGCATTAGGATATCTAGTACAGTGACTTTAGGATTTATCGAGTCGTTAGGATGCACCCCAGTTTTCCCTTGGGGTGAGTAATCATAGGGTTTCAGTGTTCAAATATTTAATGAAGTCCACCTTGAACCTAGTGAGTCAATAATTCGTGTCTGTTAACTTAAGGAAGTTTGTTGTAGTCAAGGACCCTCTAAATCCTGTTGTGAGACATTAGTGTAGGGTTTTGGTTCATGTGTAGATAAGAAATAAGTGAGTAGATGTTCTCTCTTCTTGCACGGCTCCTATCACTCGGGAAAGTAGGTCTGAGGGGACTTTGTGCCCGGTGCTTTCGAGTCATCTGACTTGGGATGCGCCGACCGAACTCCCGTTACACGGGTGGTAGGGATTGCCCTATGTGGAGATTTGGGGAAAGGTGTACGTGATAGTGTAAGTCCTCATGGGCAATGATGCACGAAACCTGGCCCTGGGAGAATGAGGCTCCAACTAATAAAATGAAAAAAAATGTGAAAAGAAAAAAAAGGAAAAAATGCAAATAAGAACCTTAATGGACCTTACACTTTGTATTACTTGATGATCTTGAGGTTGTCCATGTCTTTCACTTAATTCCTTATTTAACTTGCACGAATGGTTCATTAGGTTAGGTGTGTGGACTGATTACCTATATAGAGTCGGCCCGTAGGATTACCGCGTCCATTGATCGACAAAAAATTGTCCAACGAGTCGAGTGTCTAGATTGAATAATGCATCTTGTTCGGATTTTGTGGGTATATCCGCTGAAAACCCTCAGGAGACAACACTCCTCCTCCTTGGCAACAAAGAGGTTTAACGGCTTGTTGCACGTGCTAAGTACAACCGTGATTCCTACGAAAGTGAGTTAGGATTTCTTGTTTTTCGTTTGCTTTTCTCTTTCTTTGTTTTGCTCGGCACTAGCCAAAACTTAGGTGTGGGGGTATTTGATTGACATCATTTCATGCTTATATTTGTACCTTATATCCATTATCTTACACCTAAGCAATGCTACATGACGAGTTTTATGTTTAGTTTTCAGGAATAAAGAGGTTTGAAGAGAAGAGCCATGAAAGGACCCAAAAGCAGGAAAAAAGACTTAATTGTGAGACCTGAGGACCAAGATGCAATGGAGAAGGACCTGATCGTAAGACCGAAGGACCTAAGAGCAAAACAGGAAACTACACACCATCATGAGGAGTATTTTGGCAATTCGATTCGGGTTGGAGCTCCAATAAACAAAGTAGATGCATCCAAGACCAACAAAGACCACCAGGAAAGCCCACAACTAAAACCAACTCGATCTGGATCATATATACCGCCAATTGGCGGTCTTGGATCGCTAATTGGCGGTCCATATGTCTCCAGATCCGCTAAGATTTGTGTTGGGCTTGTATTAGTGTATTCTTAGTCTATTTTTGGTATTGGTTTAGTCCCATATCGGGGGATTGTCCCGGATTAGTTTTTTCCATGCCTATAAATAGAACTCTTCACCTTCCATTGTAATCACCCATTGTTTGGTGGCATTCTCTCTACTAAGGAGTGAGCCTTGAAGCAATAACTCATGGTGGAGAAGAATGCTACCTTCAATGTGAGTCATTGTTAATAAAAGTTTATTTGTTTCTTTTAATCTTGTTTTGTTATGTTGCTTGTTTTGTGTGGGTTGCTTTACTTTGTTTAATCTCTTGTTTAGTAATTTTAGTATCTTAGTTAAATGTTTTCTTTACTTAGTCTAATCAGTAGTGTAATGAGTAGTGAGTAGTTCCATCCCCATTTGGGGGGTGGAGAAATATGTGATATAATCATGAAGTGTATTAAGAGTGTGTTATGTTTATCCCTTGAGCTTTATATGATTTCCATAACCATCTAATGGGTCTCCAGTCTTATCTTCGATATGCTAATGCTCTTGAATGAAGCTTAGCTTATGCTTTGATTAGTGGACCTATTTTATGGGGAATGATAAGGTTAGGATATGGATGAAGTTAATTTTGGAAACACATTTTGTAGTGTATGTGCTCTTGTTGCCTTTACCTTAGCTAATGTCTTGTATGTTTTAATGATGTAGTGAAATCTTAATTCATGTAGAGGCATAGTAGGGTATAGTCTTCATACTTGAGTTCATGTAGCTTCATTCCAATTATTGTCTTGTGTGTTTTAATGATGTAGTCTTATCTTAATTCATGTAGAGGCAAAGTTGGATGTAGTTTTATGATTTCATGCACTACATGTTGTGAGGAGCTTAATGAACACACACACACTTCTTTATGTTCACATTATTTCTCTACCCCCTTTGGGGTTTAGTTTTTCTTGCTTCGCTTCCATTTCCATTTGCACCTTAGTGTAGTGTAGTGTAATACATCTTTCTCTCCTTCTTTTACCTCTCGCCTTCGAACAAACCAATTGTCGACACACCTCCCAGTGGACGACCCATATTTGCCACCACTTCAACGCGGTCGTGCACTTGCGGTTAATATAAAATGATCAATCAATATGCTACTAATCAAATACCCACGCACTTACCTTTTGCTAGTCCTGAGCAAACCAAAGAAAGTGAAAATCCAAAAAGGGATATCTTAACACACTTTCGTAGGAATTACGGTTGCACTTAGCATGTGCAATAAGTTGTTAAACCTCCTTGTCTCCAAAGAGGAGGAGTGGTGTCTCCTGAGGGTTTTCAATGGATATACCCACAAAATCCAAACAATGATGCATTATTCAACCTAGCAACACCACTCGAAGGATGATTGACATCATATCATGCATATATTTGTGTCTTATATCCTTTATTTTTAGCCTAAGCAATGCTATGTAACGAGTTTTATGTTTAAGTATCAAGAATAAATATGTTTGAGAAGAAGAGACTCAAAAATGACTTAAAAGCAAGGAAAATGACTAAGATGCAAGACTTATGGACTGAGATGCAAGAGAGAATGACCCGGATGTAAAACCAAAAGGACCAATGAGCAAATCAAGAATATTCACACAATCATGAGGAGTATTTTGGTAATTAGATCTGGGTCTAAGCTCCAACAACCACTTCGGGTGCACCAAACATAAAGATATTGATCCACAAAAGTCTACCCCAAAGCACAACCCGATCAACCCAACCCAAACCACAAATTGGCGGTTCATTTGGATCCAAACCCGATAAGCCTCAGTCAGGTTGTGTATTAGTGTGTATTTAGTCCATTTATGGTATTCATTTAGTCTCATACCAGGGGTTTATCCTGAGTTACCTTTTTCTATGACTATAAATAGAACTCTTCCTCCTCCTTTGTATTTACCCATTGCTTGGTGGAATTCTCTCTACTTAGAGTAAGCCTTGGAGCAAAACTCTCAAGTGGAGAAGAATGCTACTTGTAGTGGGAGTCATGTAAATTCAATATTTTTCTTAGATTGTTTTAATGTTGTCTTCTCTTTTAATTCTTGATTGCTTAGTTTAATTTCGTTTTGTCTTCTTTTCTTAATGAGTAGTGAGTAGTTTCATCCCCCTTTGGGGGTGGAGTTGTTGTTTATACATGTCATGTAGAATGGAATGAATGCTAAATGTGAGAAATGTACCAAAAGATTATGGTTTCGCCATAATCTTTTGATACATTCCATGATTGTTTAGGTTGTTAATAACAAACTTGTTCATGCTCATATCAATCACTTAGGTTAGATTTGGATGATAGGTCTTGCCACGAGGTACTTCTTATGAATAGCAACACTACCTACACTTGTGCTTTATTGAATGCATTCATCACCACTTATTTCATGTGTATACACACTCGACCCCTTAGGGGTTTTCCGTTCCTGATTTCCAGTTGGCTTCTATTAGTCACTTAGTTTAGTTTTACATAGTCTCGTGTTTTCATCTTCTTTGTTGTTTCGTACTAGTGTAGTGTAGCATAGTTTAGTCTAGTTTAGTGTAATCAATTTCTTCTCTCCTCTTTTCCCACTTGCCTTCGAACAAACCAAAGTCGACACACCTCCTCGTGGACACGACCTGTACTTGCTGCATCTTCACCGTCGTCGTGAACTTGCTTTAATATAAACGATCAATCAATATTTTGACGCCGTTGCCAGGGAGGTGCTCTACCCAGACTCTGGTTTGGACGATTCAAGTGGGTTTAATTCTTTTGTTTTTAGTTTTGGTTTGTTTTAGGGATTCCCAGGATCAAGGGGAGGTGGCTGGAGAAATTGTAGGGAGTAAAACACCAATCTGACCACCAATCAGCGGCCTGGTGAGCGATTCTTGCCTCGTATTTTCTTCTTGTTGTTTCTTTTTGCAACATGTTGTCTGGGAGCCTAATTTGGCATGTCTGAACCTATAGTTTGCTCCCGGGTCAATAAATAATCAACTCCCCTTTTTAAGACAACTTGGATGCTAAAACTCAAAGCAAAACACTAGATTATTTGCAATCTAGGTCATGCATCATTTGTAGACCTTGCACGCATCTTGTCTTTCCATTGCTTTAATTTATCATTGTCAATTGCTGGTGTGAGGTACGTGCACCCGTTCTCTCATTCATGCATGGTTAAAGCATTCATTAGTTAGTAAGGTGCATGGGGATAAGAGTGACGCTAGTGATTGATTGGTGAGTTGCTTGATAGATTCACGATTCAAAACATCTTTAACGGCACCACCTATAGTATTCAAAGATAAGGTGGGGGATTTCATCACCCCTCCCTTATACCCAAAAGGCACACTTAAGTAAAGCCTAAATCTAAAATCAATTAGACATTGGGAATTAGGACTCCGGCGCATTAGGAGAGTGATCTGGTCACAACCGTCATAGCCTGATCGGCGTTGCCCACTTTTTTGATAGTAGGAGAGACGAGATCTCCGGATCTTGGCTCACTTGCTGTGCATTGTGTTCTTTGTCGTAGGGAGGTGAGGCATGTTGAGGCCGCGTGAGCTCGAAGTTAGGTGTCGTCTAGCTTAACGAGCGCATAGCAAGCCTAAGCTTGTTTGAGCCGTGTTTGCTAGACTAGGCTTCTATCCTCACTCTCTACCCACGCTAGTTTTAGAGATTCTTCCCTTCTCCTTTGAGTCATCTTCTTCTCACCTACTTCTACGTTCCAGTCTCCTCCACTTTACACTCTTTGTTAGTGTTTTAGGGTCGAGTCAAGCACTTTTTGCGAGCTTGGACTCGTGGTGGTGAGAGTGGTCGACTCGAGAGTTCGTTGTCAAGATGGAAGGTTACATGGGCCACCATCCATATTATTGATGGGACCATGACTATTCTCCTGTTATTCCGGATCCATGCAGCCTGGGGTCTCTCCGACAAACACCTCGTATGGTTGGGACAACTTAATTGTGTGGCTGAGCAATCTTCAAATTGGGGTAACAAGAGAGAGGCACCAATTGCTAGACCACTATCTAGTTATGTTGGATCATATGCAGGTCAACAAACTGAGACATTACAACAACATTCGGCCTCTTTCATGCGTACGGTAGACGACATGAGTGCACCGGTGGCTCCACTAGTCGTACTGTGTGACTGTTGTGGGTGGAGTGATCACGTTATCGGGGAATGTACTTACGTTCTCCCAGAGCCTGAGTATGAGCATACTTTTTCCCAAAATACTCAATGTGACCTTTACGCATCCGCATACAACCCGAGAGGGATGCATTCGTGGGGAGACAATTCTTATGCAAATTCTTATACAACATTCCCACCCCCAAAATCCTCTTCACGAATACCCAGAATTCTACCAACACCCTACTCCCAATCATTGGACTCATTCTCAGCCCATCAACACCCAACCCAAAAATTGCCAAGCTCTGAATTGGGCCTCACAGTTGACCACATAACTGATTCCTTGAAACAAACTCTCCTTAAGTTCATGGAAACCACTCAACGGTCCATACAAAATATGGCTATGCAAGTGAGTCAAATCACGCAACAATTACGTGAACATAAGGAGGGTAACTTTTCTTGTCAACATGAGGATTTATCTTCTGATATCGAACCACCACCACATCCACAAATGCAAAGCACAATATTTTAAAGTCAAACTCCTAGTCAGTCCGAGGGACTTCGGGTTTCAATTCATGATCACATAGTGGGGGATTCGATCCAAATTGAGAATAACATGGACCAGTTTCATTATGAGTCGACACAGGATTGTGCCTTACCAATTTGTCCTGTGGCCCTTGAGCCACATGATCTTGTTGTTGTGCCTCTTAAGGACTCACCTATGGTGGAGCAAGAGCTCCATAGTACCCTTAATTTCATACGACCTGATGAGAGCTTGCCTCTCAATATTGTTCTTGATCATCTTGGAAATGATGGTACATCAAACAATTACATCGCCAATTAGGGTATTGGGAGTTCCTTAGAGGATACCTTGGGTAAGAGACCCACCTTCTGTTCGCTTGGTGAGTAGGACATGCATAACAAGGTTCTTGACCCCATTCCGACCCATCAGCCTGTTGGTTGGAGAGTTTGGATTGACAATCATAACTTAAATTCTACAACGGTAGAAACTCTTCTTCCGTTGCACTTTATGTCCCAAACTCTTGGAGGTTCAAGCTCTTTCAGTTTGATCCTTTGGATGAGATGCCTCTGTGTCTAATTCATGAACCTCTCCTTCCATATTGTGCTCTTTGTGAGGGGGGTCAACGCATGAGTATTTTGACCCCACGTGGTGTCATGTTCCCATTCCAAGTGCATTGACCCACTTTTGAAGTTCTCATTTGATGTCCTTTGACAAATGAAGATGGAAACTTATTTTTGTACATAGTTATATTTGAAGAAGAAGAAAATTAAAGAAGACTCCCATTTCTTTCACGTCTTTGTCTCCCTTCTTTAGCGTCTCACAGGTTTTGAGGGAAATTTGGATTTGTGTCCATCAACATGACCTTGAAAATTTCCTTGTGCTTCACGTTGGTGAGATCTTGTCTTTTTCATGCATATATCCATGTAGAATCATGCTCACATTCATTGAGGACAATGCATGAAGTAACCGTGGGGGGTGTTTTACGTGTGTACATAGTCGAGTCTTTCTCCATTTGTTTTGTTTTCTTTCGTTTGCATTGTTAGGGTCATGTTAGCGTGCTGCATTTAATATCGATATATCTGCTTGTCATGATCCTTGGGTGACTTGTCTCCTTTTGAACTAAAGTTTTCCTTTAGTTATGTTTCTTCTTTCTTATTTGATTGACATCATATCATGCATGTATTTGTGTCTTATATACATTATCTTTCACCTAAACAATGCTACGTAATGAGTTTAATGTTTATGTTTCAGGAATAAGTAGGACTGAGTTGCAAGACTTGAGGACTGAGGTGCAAGAGGGAAGGACCAATGAGCAAATCAAGAAACTCCACACCATCATGAGGAGTATTTTGGCAATTCGATTTGAGTCGAAGCTCCAGCAACCAACTTGGATACATCACATATGAAGAAAGCCATCCAGGAAAGCCCACACAAAATCCAGACCGGGTCCAAACCCTGTAGACCTCCAATTAGCAGTCTTGGACCGTTGATTAGCGGTCTGGGTTGCTTCGGATCCGATGTGCTTTAGTCGGGTCATGTATAATTGTGTGTTATGTCTATTTTTGGTATTGTATTAGTACCATACCGGGGGATGGTCCCGGATTACCTTTTTCTATGGCTATAAATAGAACT
This sequence comes from Triglochin maritima, assembly GCA_963682175.1. Lineage (NCBI taxonomy): Eukaryota > Viridiplantae > Streptophyta > Magnoliopsida > Alismatales > Juncaginaceae > Triglochin > Triglochin maritima. The sequence continues at coordinate 33,539,219 of OY821773.1, read as the reverse complement.
CTTCCTCCTCCTTTGTATCCCATCTCTCTCTTGGTGGCCTTGCCCTCTAATAGGAGTAAAAGCTTTGGAGAAAAAACTCTGGTGGAGAGGGGCTACTTGTAATTGAGTGAGTATTAATAGATGTTTTGTTATGTTTTCGTCATATTGCCTCTTTTCAATTCTTGCATACTTAGATAACTTTTTTGTTTTAGTATTCTTAGAATTAGTTTAAACATGTTTTCTTTCCTTAGTATGAATGTTAGTTTAAATATGTGTAAGTAGTTTCATCCCCCTTTGGGGGTGGAGTAGGTGTCTATACATGTTATGTAGATGGAATGAAGGCTAAACATTGTTGTATGTGAGAAATGATAGTATGCTTGTTTGAATTAATAAGAACTCTTAACTTGATGGTTTCTGTCATAATGTTTAGGTACATTCCATGCTTGTTTATGTTCTTAATAACAAACTTGTCATGCTCATATTAATCAACTAGGTTAGTTCTTTGAATGATACGTCTTGCCATTAGGTACTTCTTATGCATTAACAAACACTATGTACACTTGAGCTTAATGTATACATTCACCACACTTATTTCATGTGTACACACACTCCACCCCTTAGGGGTGTTTCCCATTCCTGAATTTCATCTTTCCTATTAGTAGTTTCTTAGCTTAGTTTAGTTTGTTGTATGCTTTCATTTCCTTCTTTGTTGTTTACTAGTTTAGTGTAGTTTAGTTTAATCAATCTTTTCTCCCCTTTGTTTCTCATTCGCCTTCGAACTAACCAAAGTCAACACACCTCGCTGTGGATCGACCCATATTTTCCACCGCTATAACGTGGTTGTGCTCTTGCGGTCTAAACTTAAAATGTTTAAACACTTGTGTAGTACTTTAAAATTTTCATTTCTTTCAAAAATCTTCATGTGTTTGCGAAAGAAAATGTTTTGTGGGTTTTGCATGTGTTTAACATGTGCAAAATACATGTCAGGCAAAGTAAAAAGAAAGCTCCCAAAAATTTCTTGAACAAGATAAATTAGGATATCTAGTATACCAGCTTTAGGTCTTATTGAGTCTTAAGGATGCACCCCAGTTTTCCCTTGGGGGCGAGTAATCATAGGGTTTAAATACTCAAATAAGCAAAGAAGTTCATCCTGAACCTAGTGAGTCAAATAATTTGTGTATGTTAGTATAAGGAAGTTTGTCGTAGTCGGGGACCCTTAAACTCTTTTTGTGAAACATTAAGTGTAGGGGTTTTGGTTCCCATGTAGATAATAAATAAGTGGTCTTCTCTCTTCTCGCACGGCTCCTATCACTCGGGAAATTAAGTCCGAGGGGACTTAGTGTCTGGTGCTTTCAAGTGATCTGACTTGGGATGCACCCAACAAACTCTCGTTACACGGGTGGTAGGGATTGTCCTATGTGGAGATGTGGGGAAAGGTGTACGTGATAATGTAAGTCCTCATAGGCAATGATGCACGAAACCTGACCCCGAGAGAATTACACACCAACTAGTATTAAAAAAAGAATAAGAAATTGGTAATGCAAATAAGAACCTTAAGGTTATCCATGCCGTTCAATTAAATCCAAAATTAACTTGCACGAATGATTCATTAGGCTAAGTGTGTGGACTGGATACATATATATATTCGGTCCATACGATTACTGTGTCCTATGATCGACAAAAAAGATCCATCGAGTCGAGTTTCTAGATTGAATAATGCATCAATGTTCGGATTTTGTGGGTATATCCACTCAAAACCCTCAGGAGACAACACTCTTCCTCCTAGGCAACAAGAGGGTTTAATGGCTTGTTGCACTTGCTAAGTGCAACTGTGATTCCTACGAAAGTGAGTTAGGATTTCCCTGTTTTTTGTATGTTTTTCCTTTCTTTCATCTTCTCTTTCTTTGTTTTACTCAGGACCAGCAAAAAGTTAGGTGTGGGGTATTTGATTGACATCATATCATGCATATATTTGTGTCTTATATCCTTTATTTTTTGCCTAAGCAATGCTACATAACAAGTTTTATGTTTAAGTTTCAAGAAAAAACATGCTTGAGAAGAAAAGACTCAAAAAGGACTTCAAAGTAAGGAAAATGACTAAAATGCAAGACTTATGGACTGAGATGCAAGAGAGAAGGACTCGGATGTAAAACTAAAAGGACCAATGAGCACACCGAGAACCTCCACACCATCATGAGGAGTATTTTGGCAATTAGATCTGGGTCTAACCTTGAACAACCACTTCAGGTGCACCAAACATGACAAAATCGATCCACAAAAGTCTCCACCAAAGCACAACCTGATCAGCCTAACCCAAACCGCCAACTGGTTGTCCCAAACCGCCATTGGCGGTCCATTTGAACCCAAACCCGATAAGCCTCAGCCGGGTGGTGTATTAGTGTGTATTTAGTCCATGTATGGTATGTGTTTATTCCCATACCGGGGGATTGTCGGGGGTTACCTTTTTCTATGACTATAAATAGAACTCTTCCTCCTCATTTGTATTGACCTATTGCTTAGTGGCACTCTCTCTACTTAGAGTAAGCCTTAGAGCAAAACTCAAGTGGAGAAGAATGGTACTTGTAATGTGAGTCATGTAAATAAAATAATTTTTTTAGTTTGTTTTTTGTCACTTCTTTTCATTATTGCATATTTAGTTTTATTAGTTAGATTGTTTTCTCTCCTTAATATGCATGTTAGCCTAATAAGTAGTGAGTAGTTCCATCCCCTTTGGGGGTGGAGATGATGTACATTTATGTTTTGAATGTTTGACAAATTTAGATTGTGTAGACTTGAATGTTTGTATGTTCATCGGGTTTGTTTTATTCATCTACATTTTGGGAGATTTTGATGGTTTTGTCATAAGATTTAAACACTTCCCATGCTTGGTTCCTCATGTTTATTGGCTGAAATTTCTGTTGGAAATGCTACATCTTAGTTGTGTGTTTGTATTAGCGTTTAATTTCTTGATTGATTGAAGAAACTTTGTTTTGATGGGTTTTTGCCATAAATTTCAGACACTTCCCATGCTTAGCTTTGTTCTTCACATGAGTTCCTGGTTTTTGATGAATTTTGCCATAATGTTTGACACTTCTCATGGTTAGCCTCATCATGTGATAATCAAGTAGTAATTGCTAGTATGTTGTGTGAATGGATTGATAGGTTTTGCCACATCTTTAGACACTTCCTATGCATAAAGACCATGCTTACATACGTCATTCATCACTTCTCTCATCTCATTCATGTTCACACTCCACCCCTTGGAGGTTTTTATTCCTGAATTTTATCTTGCTTTCGATTTCCCTCGCTTTCATTTTTCTTGTTTGATGCTTGCTAGTTTAGTGTAGTTTAGCTAGTGTAATCACAACTCTTCACCCCTCTTTTCCCACTTGCCTTCAGAAGAACCAGAGTTGACACACATCCATGTGGATCGACCCATATTTGCCACGTCTTCACCGATGACGTGCACTTGCGATATTTAAAATAAACACATCATTGCTCATAGAACATCTGGCGTGAATGTTCGACTCATAGAATGTATGACGTGGTTTTTGGCATACAACGTCGATTTTCAATACACTGATATGGTTTTAGGTGTAATATGTTGCATGGTTTATAGTGACTAACTACGTCATTTTATAGGTAAACTGACGTGGTAAATTGTAAAAAAATAATAAATTGTAATGTGTTTTCACATTTAATATTCAACCAAAAATAGAACACATAAACCTAACGAGCTAGCCAACCCCCTTTTTTGTTCCCCATCCCCCTAGTCAGCTCCGTCCGAGCTGCCCCACCCTACCAGCCCTTACCATCCTTCAAATCCAGCACTTGCTCATGAAGATGCGATAAATTATTCCATCTGCCTCTTTTAATTAATCTAATTAAAAGTACTTGTTTAATTAGTTCCAAAAAGTGGAATTTAGATATCAAAATTAATTTATTTGAAAAGTATAATGGAATGAAATTTAATCGAATTGAATGTGTTTGTCGGTTTGTGTTAGACTATTTATTGGTAGGTGTTAAAATTTATTAATATAACTTGTAGAGATGATTCTGTCGAAATTAACCCTCTTTCATTTATATCAGTCATTTTATACATTACGCTTGTTTCTCTTGATGTGTAGAAAACTATGGATCAAATTTTGATTTTTGCATGTCAACTGAATGATGAGTATGAGGCCAGGGTTAAAAAATGTCTAGAGTTTGCCAGAAAAATGTACAAGTTAAAATTGGAAGAAAGGTCTTATGTCCATGTAAGAATTGTTTTAAAATGTTCTTACGAGATGTAAAAGCTCATTTGTTCGAGAAAGGTTTTGATGAAGGATATAAATAGGTGTTCCTATGACACAATTACACAACTCTTACACTTCCTATTGTCATATACACGTAAGAGAAACTCCCAAGTCTCCCAATCCCCAAATCTACTCTCCAAACCTAAACTTCCACACTTTAGCATCAATTCCACATCCTAAGCTAAGTGTGCTCAAGATAGAGAGTGTGTTCCACTCAACTTCTCAGTTGTAAAGAAGCAAGGACTTCGGTGAAAGCCCGAAGTGTTCCTCTCGGATTGTGAGAGAAGAAAGTCAAGCTCACTAGGGTGTTCGTGGAGCTTGTTTTGTAAATGGTTTAATCTCGGCCCGGAACGAGGTTGATAGTGAAGACGTGAGCGGAGTTCGAGGGAGATCGAGCGGAGCTTGGAAGAGAGGAAATAGGCAGGAGGCCGAACCTCTATAAAAATACAGTGTCATCATTGTGGTTTGCTTTACTTGCTTGTTTTTGTTTAATTCCGTTGTGCATTCTTTGATTGGTTAAACAAGTAGGTAATTAGCTTAAAAGTGATTAGAATTAGAGACCCTTACAATCCTACACCTCTCAGATTGTGAGAGGAAGAAATCAAGCAAGCGAGGGTGTTCGTAGTGCTTGTGGTGTAAAGACTTAATCTTGGCCCGAAACGAGGTTGCTAATGAAGACGCGAGCGGAACTCGAGGGAGTTCGAGCTAGCTTGCAAGAGAGGAAGTAGGCGGGAGGCTAAACCTCTATAAAAAACTGGTGCCTTCTTTGTGGTTTGCTGCATTTACTTTGCTTGCTTGTTTTAGTTTTAATTTCCGCTGCATCTTTGATTGCTAAGCAAGTAGAGTTTGTTTAGGGTTAAAAGTGATTAGAACTAAGCCGCATTCACGATCCCAAAACATCTACACTTTTGTATGCATAATCCAACTCCTACATGACTAATCATATTAGTTTTTTGTCAATTCGAGTAGCATTAGTTAAGTTAGTTTCGATACACTCAATCTTCATTTTCTTCCCCCACTCGAGTTGTGGGGATCTTAAGGGGCCCTCTAGTGATCGTAATTAAACAAGATGCGGAATTAAAAACTAATTACGAACTAACAACTAATCATGCAAGGGTTATTCTAAGAGAGAGAGAACTTGCAAACCAACGTTGAAGTCGACGCCCGATTTAACGAGGTTCGGCACCCTCCCCGGGTCCTAGTCCTCACTCACAAGCCCCGCTCGTCCCTCGAGCCTCGCTTGTGGTTTCCACTATCCGATCTCCGTTACCGGGCCGAGACCAACGCCTTTACAAACCCGAGCCTCGCGAACAACCTCGCCTCGCCCGTGTCTCCTCTCACAACCCGAGAGGGAGCTTCCTTGAAGCTATTACAACTCTTGTGATTTGAATGAAAGAATGGAATCACAACTCTTGCTAATGACACTCTAACTTTGAGCACACTTGGATTATGATATGGATCTAGGAATACAAGTGGTGAAGTTTTGGCTTGAGTGTATAGGATTTGAGCTTTGAAAGTTTGGGAAAGATAGCACAAGGATACTTGATGTTTGGAGAGTGTAGTGCTTGTGTTGTGCTTCTAATGAGGTCCTTATATAGGTTTCAAAGCTCTTAGAGTCGTTGGGGAGTGGGTGAGAAAGTTGACCCATGAAATGTGATGATGTGACAAAAGTTCGGGCAGAATTTGTACGCTCCTCGGTAGACCGTTAACCCAACGGATTACCGACGATGGTCATTTCGGTTTACCGAATCTTATTCGGTTAACCGCTCACTCAACTCCAGTAGCTCTCTAACTAGCAACCCTAATATAATTCGGTTTACCGAAACCTATTCGGTGAACCGTTCCAAACTGGACAGTAAGATTGGTAGGGCTCTGATCTACTCAAGTTCGGTTGACCGTGTATACTTCGGTATACCGAAGTAGCGCGGGAATTGCGCTGACAAAGCGTGGGTGATTGGTTTACCAATAACGGTCAAGTTAAATAGCCGTTGGTCTCCTAAAGCAATATGATTCGGTTGACCGAATGAAGTTCGGTGTACCGAATATGGATAAGTCAATTTGGCTTTAGGTCAAGATTTAAATACGACCGTTGGAGCAAAGTCCAAAACCGGTCCAGGCTAATTCGGTCTACCGAAGGCGGTTCGGTATACCGAGGTGGTTATTCCAGGGAACACCTAAAGGATTCTACACGGTTGACCGCAAGGTGTTCGGTGGACCGAACTCTACAAGATTCTGTTTACCGAGAAGGGGTCGGTTAACCGTGGAGATACGGGACAGAATCCTAATGTGCTCAAGTTTACATTAATCCTAAGGACTCAAATTATACTAAATTACATATTGGTCCAAAGCTTGATTACATGTCTTGAGTCTTTATCTTCTTGTCCAAAGCTCCTTAGCTTGATTCTTCATCAACCTATTAAGAATATCGCAAATACACGAGAATATATGCAATGCATGTATTCATGTTTGCTTACTTTGATTGTCTAGGTTGATTGATTAAATATAGATTAAGATTAGATTACTTAATCATCAAAACTAAATAAAGATTAATGCTAAAAAGCCAACACGAGTATGGTCGGCGTCGACCCGCACTTGCTCCTCGTTTACACAACTCGTACTTGCCACCACTTAAGCATGGTCATGCATTTACGGTTTTGCACTTCACATCCCAACAGTGACCCTACAAAGAATCACAACATTGTCACTAAATCTATGCTCATTTCAACTAATACTCCGATCAAAGGCTACTAGAACGCAATTATTATATGTGACTCGACAAATAATCCCAACACCTTCTCCAAATCCATGCTCTTAAAAACTAATACTCTGGTCAAAGGCTACTATAACCCAAGTAGCATAAGTGACCCCACGAAGAATCTCAAAATCAACGTGTTGATGTGATGTGCAAAGTTAAGGAGTGTACAAGAAGTACTTAAGAAAAAGGTCCAAACCACAAGGTATTGACCAATAGCCACACGATTCGGATGTACAGTGAATAGGTCCTCATCACTTAACAAATGGACTTCATGCTCATGTAGTGAGAATCAGAAGGTATTAACCATAACCACATGGTTTGGATGTCCAACGAATAGGTTTCATCCCTTTGCAAATGGATTTAATGCTCGTGTGACAAAACTATTCAAAACACAATTAGCATAAGTGACCCGAAGAATCACAACATCGTCGTCAAATTCATGCTCGTTTCAACTAATACTAGGGTCAAAGGATACTAAAACTCTATAAGCATATGTAACCCTACGAAGAAGCCCAAAACCAACATGCTAATGCAATTTGGAAGTTAAGGTGTGCACATGAACTACATAAGAAAATGTATAAACCACAAGTTATTGACTTATAGTCACACGATCCAAATGTCGAACCAATAGTTCATTGTCCATTAATGAATAGACTCCATACTCATGTGGTTAAATGACTTTAGAAACCTAATAGCATAAGTGACTCGGCGAAATACTTATCGATTTAAAATGTGCTAATGTAAAAGTAAATGGAGAGTGTTTATTGATTTACAATGTTTATTATAACGGTATAAAATTCAAATTGTATAACAATGTTTATTATAACGATATAAAAATTAGTATGGAAACAAACATATGGGTTGAACAGTAAAATACAAAGGTAACTATAAAAAAAGAAATATCTGGCGGTGGAGAATGACCCAACAACTTCACAACTTCTTTCCTTCATGTAACACTTTCTCTCTTATGACACATGTAATATTCTCTATTGTCCACATTTGGTCCATATCTACAATGTGAGAGTGCGGTGAAACTTGAGCATGAGTGGATTATTATTCCTCTTGTTAAGTCCTATTCAATCAATAGGTAGAGGAGCAAGAAAAAGCACTGAGTATATTATGTCATTACTCACGGGAAGAAATAGTTCAAAAGTTTCTTAGATCTCTTGAAAGATTCATATTTACCATTTCATTTATTTGGTTTACTTAAAACTTTTTTTTGAAACCCTTCATTATGTTTTATATTTTATTTAATTTTTTGAAACCCTTCATTATGTTTACAAACTTAAAATTTATATGGTTTTGACTAAAAGGAAAGGATTTAAACATTGTTTTGTTTTTATTTCACTACTCATTCTATAATAAAACATAATGTGATATCGAGTACTTTACTCGTGTGATCTTTCTAATCCATCTCGGTTGTAAATGGATTCATCCTATTAATTCTAATCTACTCAGGAATGATCAAATAAAGTGTTCCACTCAGAATGTTAATGAACTTTGTTTTTTAAATCCATCCAAATAGCGGTGTAAACGAGCCATAATCGAGCGAGCGAGCTCCGCTCGAGATCGACTCGATAAGGATTTTCACATGTTCGTCGCTCGCTCGATAAGCGAGTCGAGTAGAAAAACACACTCATGCTTGGCTCTCCTGATGCTCACGAACCGCTCGCTCGATTGCTCGTTTATTTTTTATGTTTAAACCTAGATTTTACAATATAAACACAAATAAATATGAAATTTACGAAATAAATCCAAATAAATTTGGAATTTAGTAGATATACCTAAAATAGTGTTTTAAATAAACATAAAATCTTTAACAACACAAATTACATCACAATATTACTTCAAATAACGTAATGAAATAACCAGGAATAATATCAGATTCCACCTATCGTAATCTCTCTACTATCCGGGAGTTTTACCATTTTGTCTTCTTCAACCAAATAATCATACTGAAAACAAATGCACAACATTAGTAATGACAAAATATAATAGTAGTTGACAACTAAACGAGTATATACATTTATGCTCACACTTGGTGAGGCAATAACAACCGCATCTTTGCTTCGAAGCCAGCTTGATGTACAAACCAAAGCATTCACCGTTTCAGCAGCTAAAGAACTCCTATATTGATCTAGAACTCCACCACCAGCAATAAATGTGGATTCTGAAGCCACGGTTGTGAGAGGAATAGTCAGTATATCTTTAGTCATTTTGGAGAGGATTTTGTATTTCAAAACATTACCCTTCCACCAATTGAGCACATTAAACTCATCCCTAGTTGTGTCTACGCCTTCTTCTAAATAGATATCCAAATCTGATTTGTTATGTTGGCCGGACTTCCCTTTGTTTAATATGTAAAAACTAAAGTCAATATTGAAAACTTTCTTCCTACAAGCATCACTTGTAAAAGTCCCAACTCCAAAAGATACTGATGTGTTGTGGGAACTTATCTCATTCAACAATGCTTCATTTTCCGCAACATAGTTATTAAAAATGTTGTACAAAACATTCTTGATGTGCTCGATGTGAGTTTTACATTCTGAAGCTCAATGAATTTGAGAATAAACAAATTGAATAAGTTCAAGCTTGTACCTCGGATCCAGAATAGCTGCTATTGCCATCAAAACATTCTTATCTCCCCAATATTTATCAAATTTCTCCGCCATTTTCAGAGCCATTTTCTTTATGAAGACATCATCTGAATTCGCATGAGTCAGTAACAACTTTCGAACAAACCAAACTTGATGCAAGAAAAAATTTGAAGTCACATATGTCGTCCCAGAGAACAACTTAGTGACATCATTGATGATGTCAAAAAAATCATAAATTTTTTCAACACATTCCCATTCTTCATTTGATGGTACCCATTGATAATTGGCATCTTGAGGGGCATATTGTGTGAAAACTGATTTGTATCCAAGAGCATGATCTAACATTGTATAAGTAGAATTTCATTGAGTTGGACAATCACTGCACAATCCCTTAGCAGTACTCACGGCAAGTTGCTTGCTTATTTCGCCAAACCTAAACAATCGGCCAGTTGACTTCTTCAAGTAATTCACACTCTCTCGAATGCTTTGGAGTAGAAATTCAATTTCTTCTAGACCATCCTGCACCATCAAATTCAGAATATGTGTGCAACACCTGACATGGAAGAACATCCCATTAAACTTCAATGCATTTCGAGAAATGAAATTCACTTTCAAAAATTCTACTGCTAGGTCATTGTTCTTTGCATTGTCCAACGTGATGGATTGAACCTTGCCCTGAATTCCCCATTCTTGAAGGCGATGTGAGATTGCATAACAAATGTTGACCCCAAAATGTGGTGGCTCCACCTCATAAAAGCTGATAATTCCTTTTCCCAGCTTCCAATTATCATCAATGAAATGTGCAATTAAGCACATGTTACCAATGATTTGGTTGGAGGTCCAACAATCCAAAGTTAGAGAAATCTTATCGATTCTCTTGAGAATTTTTTTCAACTATGCTTTCTCGTTCTCATGAATTTGCATGCAAACCCTCTTGATAGTGTTCCTTGAACAGTTCTCAAACCGAGGATTCAGATATGTTCAGAACCGGTTAAACCACTCATGCTCAACAATTCGGAATGGGTACTCATGTACAATCATCATCTTTGCACTCATCTCCCTACCTTTCTTTGGTTCATACGGGCCCCTCAAACACCTCAATCACATTGCTTCCGCTACTACTGGACAAGAGTGCTTGGTTCTTCATCATTCCTAGAGCATAACATACTTCTTTGTGACGATTCATGCTGGTAGTAGTGCCACTTTTCCCCTTTGAATCAGACTTCTTGCATGCGTGGCATCTCACTCGTACTTCCTTTTTGCCCTTGAAAATCATCTCGACCTCCTCAAAGTCTTTCCAAGCCCTTGATGTTTTTGTTCTTTTGACTTTTGGTTCTTCTACATGTTGGTCTCCACTTGAAATTTCATCATTCTCCTCCTGACCAACGCCCTCAGGTGATCGAGATCGAACTCTTGAACTCAAGCTTAATTGCATACAAGAAATAAAGCAAGTTGTTGGTCATTGATAATCACATGCTTAATTGCAAAAACTATCATCAAGTTTTGTTCAAAGATTTAAAGTGGCTTTAACTAAGACGATTGATCTTTTCAGACTAAATCAGAAAAGAGACAAATAAATTTGAGTTTTTAATCTTCAAACGTGTGTTTGGTTATCTTGTGTTGTTATTATGACTGTGTACGTTAAGAACAAAACATTGAAATAAAAAGTCTCAATTATGTTTCTTTTAATATTCTTAACTTGATTTTGTGTGAGGATTTTATTTGAAAGGAATCCGAAAGTGAAACATTTTCTTCTGCAAGATTTTATTTGAGGGAATTTTGTCTAATTTACATCTCCAGCTCATGGTAGATATAAATAAAACTCAACAACTGCTTTCCATTTCCTTTCAAAATTTCAACATATTACATCATGTTTAATCGACCATGAGTTATGACAAGATCAACCGAGACTCCAAAAGAGTAGCAACACAAAGTAACTAGTAGACTAACTCGAGACGTATCATTTTCACGACCTTATCCGTTGTCCAATTCGCATTTCATTTTACAAATCAATAAAAATAAGTTTCGGAAAAAGAAAAACACCAGAATAAATACAGAGCTATTAAATTAACATGAAAAAGAGAGACGTTTTGTTTGGGTATGAAAATGATTACCAATTGATGTTGGCGGATTGGAGGCGAAGAAGGAAACCCTAATCTGAGTGTCGGTTGTGAAGAACGAGGCTGAGAACGAGGAGGTCGTCGGAGGCCCGAAGAAGAGGAGACGTGGAGGTGGTAGTCAGAGGCCCGGAGAAGAGGAGGCGTGGAGGAGGCGATGGTGAGATTTTAGGGCTTTAACATGTGGGGGAAGGGAAGAAATGAAGAATCGTGAATAACCTAACAAAAATATTTTTTACTCTTTTAGACTTTAGGACTTCAGTTTTAAAAATATTAAATGGTTTAATAGTAATCCCCCCCCCCCCCCTAAAATGGATAATTGTAATTGGATTTGGTAAATATGGTAATTGGGTATTTTAACGAGTGAGCAAACGAACAATCGAATGTCGAGCATCGAACGAGCACGGTTTGCTCGTGCTTGGCTTGTTTGTAATCGAATTGAGCCGAGCAAAATCGAGCGATCCGTCGATCCCGAGCCAAACTTGACAACCCTACATCCAAAGTTGAAACGTACCAACCAACTTTTCCATATTAATTTTTTTAAAATAGTAACAGGCCATTTATTGTTCTGTTCCCATGAAGAAGCCATTCATTCTTTAACTTATTCTAATGAAGGATCCCCTTCTAGAAGTTAAAAGTTTTTTCATACCAATTTTCTTTAACGATGTCTTATGTTTTTCAGATTTTATTTTATTTTTTGTTATCTCCTCTCGGTATTAGTTTACTTAATTTTCTAATATATATTTTTATATTTCATAGATATTTCATAAACTTATTCAATCTCACATGCAACATTTTCAGGATATATTAGTCCCACCTTTAACTCCTGTTATTTTTTATTTTCCCTTAAATACATGTATTAATCTTTTCTTTCATGTGAATCAAGAATTTATCTTAACTAGATATGTCATTAGATCTCCTTTCCTAGTATTATCATATGTAAATATAGGCAAAATGTAGGGGCCCATTTGGATACATTTGCTTTTGTTTAACTTGAAACAGGTTAACCAATTCTGGATGTGATGTAGCTGGTAGAAAACTTAAATGTGTCGGATTAGACGAGGGGATTTTTTTGAAACTCCTTTCCAACGATTCAGTAAGCAGAGAGGAATAATTCACAAATCAACAATATCAAAATTATACTAACTAAGTAACTAATCAAACACAGAATCGTGACTAATGATCTTCCCAAACGGACGATGTGTTCAGTTTGTTGAACAATGATAACAAGTTTCAGGGAATGGACATCCTAAAGCTGATAGCAGAAACTGTTGAGCCGACCGCTGCTAACATATGTAGGCGGGAAGATGTTACAAGAGGAAATCACAACCTCTTCCATGCCTTTGATGGATTTTATAGGGTGCATAATCTATGTTTTCAGTTGGACAATTGGAATTCTGACATAGATATTCCGAAAGAATGGAACCTATTGAGTAATACTGTTATATTTTACAAGAAAAATAAACTCCTGTTTGAAGGTAAAAAATAAACCGAACAGTTTGGAAGGAGCCCCAAAGCAGCACCAAAACCTTTATTATCAGGTTCTGGATCCCTAAGATTACTTTAACATACTCATAATTTATGACCGGGATCTCCCTAATGATTGAGCTCACCATACATCGCGAAGATACCTTCCTTCCATCTGTAAGTTCTTCACATAGCTCTCGGTCTTAGAATTATCCAAAGAACCCTGCAGGCAAACATTAAGGCCACAATTTTAGTGAACCCTTTGATATATTCGTGTAAAAAGGTGCAACTTGATGCAGCTATCGTTTATGCATGTACATGTTCTTGGACAATTGTATGAAGACAACGGTGGACATCCTTAGCCATCCCTTTAGCATCCCCACACACGTATATGTAGCCACCTCGTGACAGAATATCCCATATTTCAGAGGCCTGTTCAAAACATATGATAAAAAGGGGGAAAATATTACAATAAAACTTAAAAGCTATCAGAGTTCTACCAATCTAATCTTGATTGACTATCTATGCCACATAGGGTCCGTTTGGTATTACATTTTGAATAATCTGATTTTCAAAATCTGACCATATCTCATAATTCCAAACGTACCTTTACATTAATATGAACATTCTGAGTTTTTATAGGTCAATTGCAAATCACATTTAATCATTGATTTTTGAGAATCAAAATCTGATTATCAAAATGAGATTTCAAGATACCCTAAGTGAGACAAGTAGAACCAAGTTACACTTACTTTATCAGCCATCTTATGCTGAACGTAGTCTTTTTTAGGCCCCTCACGAGAGAAAGCAACAACAAGCTCAGAAAGAGCTCCCGTCTCGACAAAGTTATTTAACTCATCCTCATAGATGAAATCCTGCAGCAGACATCTAAACATTAGAATGTTGACAAAGATATCGAAGACTAAATTATCAAATTGTTACAGATTTACTAGAGTAGAAATACTGAAATACATGTTTAATAAATTACCATTTTGCGGTTTCGGCATCCAAAGAAAAGAATAGAGCGACCAAGATCTGCTCCAGATTGTTTTAGTGCCAATCTTTCCTGGAAATCGGCAGATTACTTAGAAACAGACTACAGCAAGAGATCCAAGATTAAAATTAGAAGGCAGTCAAAAAACCTGTAAGAAGCCCCTGAATGGTGCCAGGCCAGTTCCAGGACCTATCATGACTATAGGAACTGAAGAATCTGCTGGAAGTCTAAAATTTGATTGTCTTACGTATACAGGCGCCCAGCTACATTCACTGCTCTCCTCCAATGATATTGAATGCTGGAATACATATCAGAGGGTGACCAATATAATTAACCACATCATCTGCTAAGCTTGAAACCAATTATTATGAAGAAAAAAAACAGGATATTATCTTAACGGATATACACCACTAAATGGTTAGATTAGACGCTAAAGAAGGAATGAAGAATATACATCCAAATGGATTGCACTGACGCCCCCACATGGCTTTTATTAAAGACGCCATAATGTTAACAGCAAACCAGAGAACTAAATTATCTCATTTAAGCAAACCATCTAGAGTAAAAGCCAACAAGTTACCTTCATCCAGGTTGAACACACACCTTTGTGAACCCTCCCAGTTGGTGTTGGTCCATGTACTAACGCACATGTCACATGAATCCTAGATGGTTCCATCCTGCAAATTTAAATCATGATTGTATAAGACCTAATCACATAAAACTAGGCAAAAAAATCATGCTCATTGAGTGATTGATCTGCCTATCATGAATTTGCATGTACCTTGGAGATGATGAAATTGAATAATATCTAGGCTGCAAACGGGGAGATATGGCTGCAAAGAAAACTCCAAGAGGAGGATTTGCTGAAGGAAACTCAGCCATCACTTCCAAGAGGCTTCTATGACTTGCAACTATCCACTGTGAATACTCGTCCTGGTTGCAAGTGCCAACAGCATAAGTATTGAGTATGGTTTTGGGAAACATCACCAAGGAATTTACAAACCTTTCCAGCAGGAGAAGCAAGATACTGTAGTTTCTCAGCTTCAGTGGGATCAGAGGCATGGGCAGCCAAAGCAAGTAAAGCAGCCTGCAAAAAGAACGAAATGCAAGGACCAGCTTATTATGTAAGAATAGACTGAAATTCAGAAGAATCAGAGCATTTAATTGACATTGTGTTACTTCAGGATTACCTTCTTGGGTGAATTTAAAAGATCAGCGTAACGCGTAAGTGCGGTTCTCAGAGTACATGGGGATGGGAAAGGTGGTGGCAAGGAACTTCCAGTAATTGGTGTTCCATCTTCATTGTCAGTATGAATAGAGAAAAATGTCTCTGATGAATATCCTAACAACTTCTCTGCCTCCTGTACGACCTCAATGCAATTTTCAGAGTATACTCCCACATGGTCACCAGTCTCGTAGCTGATAATAGGACAATAACATTTTATATTTGACCAAGAATGTGAAAAGGAATCTTCTGTCTCAATTTTAATATACGTAATATAATATATAAAGCTTCAGCAACAAGAAGCGTATTGAGTAAAATAAGGGAAAAATAGGAAAAGCCAAATACAACTATAAAACATAAAACAAACACAATATAACATATGATTCACAGATTTCAAACACAAAACCAATCCAAAAAATTGTGATATAAGTATTTCACTCATGACTAATCAACAAAAAGTCATTAAAAAGAAACATTTTTAGGAACAAAGGAGAGCAAAAGAGAAACTAACAAAAATCAATTGAAACAAAAGA
This sequence comes from Triglochin maritima, assembly GCA_963682175.1. NCBI lineage: Eukaryota > Viridiplantae > Streptophyta > Magnoliopsida > Alismatales > Juncaginaceae > Triglochin > Triglochin maritima. Next base: position 33,523,257 of record OY821773.1, on the reverse strand, counting down.
AACAAAGAAAATAAAATAAAAATGAGAACTTCCAGGTTGCAGCAAGCTCCGATGAACTCTGGCAGCAGCGGTTGTCCCCGGTGGTCAGCGGTGGCAGGCAGCAGCGTGGGTAGTGGCAGGGGTAGAGGGTAACGGTTCGGTTTGGGAGGAGAAGATTGTTAGGATTCGGCAACATTCGGAGGGAAGGGGAGGGGATGGGTAATGGGTAATCAGGTAAAGCCCGAACCAGTGGTTGAACTAGAGGGGTGACCAGTTTTTGTGGTCGAACCACCAGTACAGTTTTGTTGTTGAAAATGTATTTTTGGAGATCATGTAAATGTCAACATGTAAATTTTTAATATACAATACAATAATAATTTGTACAATCAGGTAAATGAATACAATCAGGTAAATGCTAGGAACGTGACATCATATACAATAATAATTTGTATGGGGATACATTGCAAAATAAAATCGGAACCATTAAGTTTAGACCCTATAAAATGTTAAACATAATGTTAATGAATATAAATGAAGACATATAAAGAGAAAAAGAACAAATGCATATTAACAAGACATATATAACCTTTTCTACCAACGCCAGAGAACACTTAAATTTCTAGAAAATTAACAAGCATTGAGGTTGTGTCTGGAACAGCAGCTAACATGCTTAGCCACCGGCTTATCCTTGGCTAGTTTCTTACATACACATTTGGAACCGCTTTCAGTCTGGATCTCCAATCGTAAATTTCAAATATTGCTCTTGCTGAGCGGGATGAGAAATGTGTTTACAGAAGTACCCTTGGGATTCGATGGAGAAGAAGCCAAAAGAGGAGGAGTTGCTATCTAGAGGAAATAGAGAAGCATTGATGGTTTCTACATATATGCACATGTGACATGTCCTGTGTGATGTAACATACAGTATTTGACAACAACCAACCAAGAAGTGAGATGAAAACATTGAACATAGGTATTGTAGTCGTTTTGCTAATACAAGTTACTACTTACTTTTTAATTTAATGTTTGTTTCCCAACTATGATGGTACTTTGGTATTTTTACCTCTAAAGAGGCAGTCTAAAGGTCATTAAAACAAATGGAAATATGTTTGGCCCCTACAATTGCAGCCACCAAACAACAATTTTACCTGCAGGACTTTAATTCCTGGGGATGATAGCCACAGTCAATTGAAAGCGCTCTTCACCCTATCAAATGCAGAGTTGTTCTTTTCTTTAATATCATTAAAAATACTATATTCTTATATTGCTTGAATGGACTCACTACGGTTTTGAGAGTTCCACTACAAATATCTGAGAAATTAGTCAAGACGCATACTACCATTATGGGTCCATGACTCAATGTTGATACTGTCATAACAAACAGCCACTAATACAGTTGGTGCTCATCTATTTATCAAGATATGATGAAGTGCTTTATATAATGATGAAGTGCTTTATATAATGATAAAGTACAATTTTATTCATCTTTTCAAGATTAGCTTCATGTCATATTAGAAAGAAGGTTATGTGCTAAGTCTTTTTCCATAAAGAATGGCAATTCCCAAATGAAAGGATAAAAAGGAATTGAAGGCAAGTCATTTAATTTATGAGGAAAAGCCAGTGATGGTACAAAAGGTGGTTGTTGAATGTCCAATATGAAATACAGTTACATCTGGTTATAAATAAGATTGAAAGATCACAACTTGGCGGAATCTGACAGGAGGAAAAAACAAGATCTAACCCCCTATTTTGACCAAATATATAGAGCAGAACCTCGGGGTAACAATTACACTGAGAACATGTTGTCTTCCGAAGAAGCCAAATTTTAACCCAAATGAAATTCTTTAAAATAATAACGTTTCTACCAAGAATAAACCACCTGTTCCATTAGTTCAAATTGACTTATTACTACACAAGCAATTAATTGAGACTAAATAATGGCTTAGATAACTATCTACAAAACCATAATAAATGCAGTCACCTTACCTGAGTCCTGTGCCACTAATATCAAATTCCAGATGAATGCATGAACGGTCAGACTCCGAAGTGTGGAGCTCCCGACGAACAGCAACATTGGCCCTTCAGAAATCACAGAAAAAAACTAGGTGTTGGTAAAACATATATTAACAGAAGCACAATAGAACACCTTACCATGAAATAACAAATATATAGTCAAATAGGAAATTATCTGCACAACTGTACGTCTCTACCTGCATGGGTGGTGAATGTCAGGTACAGTGTGTCCATTTGGAAGACTTAAATTTCTATCCAAGGCTTGAGCGTTAGCTGAGTCAACCAAGACAACACGATATTCAGGGATTGCAGCGGTGTAAGGTGTGGAGGCGCCCTTTTTATCATCTTCATCACGAAGCAATAGGTCCAGCTCTGGCCACACCAGCTCTTTCCTGAGCGGGAACAAACCATAAGATGACAGCATACTATTAAGAAGTATTAAGAAAATAGTATATAAAAGGAAAGAAAACTAAGCTAGCATACCATGCAGAAAAATCATCTTCTATGGACTGATCATCATCTCCAAGACCCAGTGGTACAAGGCGCTTCCCTCCTGAAAAAATAAATTAAGACAAGGATCAAACGGGTAGAATAGATGACCAGTATGACAGCAGATAGACATGTCTAATGCAGAGAACAGGGCACATGTTCCATAATCAACAAAATTTGTATAAACTGCAAGGACACATTATATTTTCATAAGATATTGACATAATACAAAGGAAGAGGGACAGACACTCTCATACAGTGATTAAAAAGGCGGCCGCCTACCCGCCTGGAGTGGGCTGGCCGCCTAGTTATGGGCTTCCTAGTCAGCCCACAACTAGGACAGGTAATCGGGTCAGAAGATCCGATTACCCTAATAAAAATTAAAAAACACTAGACTAACCCCACAAACCGCACGCCTCCCTCCCTTAACAACCGCCCAGCTGCCTGGAGGCTCTGTTCCGGCCGCCTCCGACATCCTCCGGCCATCGCCGGCCACATTCAGACCTCTGGCGACACTTTTGAAAGTCATAGTTTATTGAAGTTTGCTATAGTTTATGATACTTGAGTACTTCACATACTTGTTTTTGAACTTATACGCTTATAGTAAACAATAGACAAGTAGTCATCTTTTATTCGAATTTATTGCATATTATGTTATTTACAGGCTCATTTTGCCTCCTAGCATGTCATGTATGGCATGCAAAGTTTTTTTAGCACAGGAAAGTGAGCCGTCCAACCAGGTGGGCCTAGGCGGGCTGGGCAGCCTAGAGGCATTCCACCACCTACTAAACGTCTAGTCGCCTTTTAATCCTTGCTCTCATACATATAAATCCTTTCACTACTTCTGGGGTTTTTTGTTATTTCTTTTTGAAAATGTAATGATGTTATACAACTGGATCGCATGACTTATTTTGAGATGTAGACTAGATAAGAGACAAGAGCACCAAAATAAGAAAATAGTTAGATCAAACAAGTACATAAGTGGACTACCTAACAAATTTTGCTCATATTTATGGTGTTTGAAATTTAGAAATGCATGGGAAAAAGTGAGATGTCATCATGTTTAGTGAATCACGATTCTCAAAAAGAACAAATATATGTCAAAGAAGTAACTGAATTAGCAAAAGAGCTTGAAATGTACCCTGATTAGCAAGACCTTCATCCACAACCTTGGCTACCTGCACATGATCAGCGTATGTTAACAGAACATCACCCATAACAAGAGATAAAGGTCACATACATGGATTGAAGTTGGAGATATAGGTTAGTGTCTCCCACCTTATTGAAGTGTTCATACTGCCTGTTACCCAGACCAAAGACACCATATTGGAGATTCTGCAGCCAAGTTCCTCGCTCTTCTCCCTACTCAACAAAAAAGCAATCAATCAACAAAAAAAGTACGCCAAATACAATATATAATAACACCTAGCTTCCCAAACCTCAGTGAACCATCTGTAAAACCTCGCGGCATTATCCGTTGGCTCGCCATCCCCATAACTACAGGACATTGTAGTTTGATTTCAGCAAAAACATGGAACAAACAAGAGAATTCTGCATACATTTTTAATTAAAATTTAAAAACTCACGTTGCCAGGAAAAAAAATACTAAAGATTCTTTCTTCAATTTTTCCTCATAATCAGCATCTTCGGCAGCATAGTCGTCCTACAATGAAACATAAAGCATAATTTATACTCCCATGTCTAAACCATCAACATCCAACAAAGACCAAGCTACAATCAGAAACTGGTTCGTGATTACAAACCAAAAAAATTCAGGAATGGAATTAAGTTTGGCAACACACCACTGAAAAATCTTTTTTTCCAAAAAAAGTAAAGAAACCAGATCACTAGAAAAGGAGCAACTGGTCTCCAAATGCACCAAATTTCTAGATTCTTGATTGACACAGAATCCACTTTTTAGAAAAAAGTAACAGTTTTTTCGGGTAAAGTCTCACCAGAACTCCCAAAATTTCTTGCAAGCTTTAGCAAGTTAAGTTACAAAGAAACACAAAAGGATTAAGTTAAGAATTAACTATAAACTACAGCAGACCACAGAAATAAAGCTTTCAGAACTTAATTTTCCAGAAAAGGTCCAAAATTCGATGGGAAGCTCACCAGATCAACGACTTTGAAGACAGCTTTATCGTACCGAACTTTTGCCTCCTCGACGAGCGCCTGAACGCAAACCACCAAAATACAGTAACAATCCAGACAGCAAAAACAAAAACAAACAACCTTCCCTCTCTCTCTCTCCAAACCTTGGCGAAACCCTCGGCAGTGCCGGTCTGCGTACCGAAAAAGACAGTGACCTTCTTCTTCCCATCGTCGACCTCCTCGGCGACATCCCTGGGCTCGACGACCTTCACCGGGTCGAGCCTCGGCGGCGTCTTCTTCTCCGACGAGGTCCACCAGACGACGAGAAGCATGGCCCCGAGCAGCGCGGCCACCGCCGTAGTGAGGAGCATCCTCGCCGCGTCGGGATCGGACGGGAGGCGCCCCTCCAGCGCCTGCCTGAGTACGTCCAGCGGCGAGATCCCCATCGGCGGGACCGGATTCGGATCGGAGCGAGGCGGATCCAGACGACAGCTCGACGACACGGCTCTGGGAGTTCCTGTTGGCTGGGTGGGGATTTGGGGAGGTGGGCTTTTATATGGGGCGGGGTATAATGGACTTTTCCGGGAGAAGGCCGAAGCTTAGAAGCAAACGAGGGACAAGTTGACAACCTACCCAACGTTACGTCCACAGTTTTACTTTTATTACACCCTCGCAAAAAATAAGCTTAACCATGGTTAAATCTTAAATGGTTGAGAGTTGTGACACCATCGTGTTACCTATTTTTCTTTCAGCTTTTCTACTTTGAAAGAACTACCTTTCTACCATAAAAAAAAAATTACATTTCATCTTGTCTGTTGTCGAAGGTGGTTTTTGCCTTATGAGTCTGGTATGTTTGAATATTCTTGGTGCTTGATTGTATTCTTGTATATCATATTTCTCACTAGTACAGGTGAATAATCAAAACGGATTAGAAGATTTAGAGTCTATTTGGATAACTTAGTTTTGAGGTTTGAATTTCAAAACTCAAAGTTGTGAGACTAGTTGCGAACCTCAAAACTCCACATGATTTTCGTTGACAAACCTCTTGTTTACTTGTTTGGGGTTTGAGTTTTGAGATATTAAGTTTTGGTACATGTTATGAAAGGTCGTACTTCATAACTCATGTTTGATATGTCAAAAGTTAGAGATTGTGTTTTGGATTGACAAGTCATTTTCCTCGTCAGACAAAGAACTTCCATTGATCTCACCGGACTCATATATCTAGTTGTTACTTTAACAAATAAGCAAATCAAAATGTAAATGAGAGTAATATTGAAATGAAAATAAATCAAACAAAACTAAAGAAAAAAATTAGGAAACTAATATCTACACAAGTAAATGAAATTACTCTCATGAATACAAGCCTTTAAGTAAGTCGTCGATGTACTAAACAACTAAAATGAATTTGTATAAACTATAGAAAAATAAATTATGAAACCAAAGTAAGAGATTGACATCATATGATGCATATATTCGTGTATTATATCCTCTATTTTGAACCTAAACAATGCTACGTAACGAGTTTTATGTTTAAGTTTCGGGAATAAACATGTTTGAGAAGAAGAGACACAAAAGGACCTGAACGCAAGAAAAATGACTGAATTGTGAGACTTATGGACCGATATGCAAGAGGAAAGGACCCTGATGTAAACCAAAATGACCAATAAGCAAATCAACAAGCTCCACACCATAATGAGGAGTTTTTTGGCAGTTAGATCCGAGCCAAAACTCCACCAACCGATTAGGGTGCACTACACATGAAGAAATCAAGTCATCAAAGTGTCATCCAAAACCAGGTAGGATCAGAGCAACCCAGACTACCAATTGGCAGCCCCAAACTGTTGGTTGGCGGTTGGATCTGCTTCGGATCCGATATGGTTTAGCCTGGTTGTGTATTAGAGTGTTTTATGTCTATTTTTAGTAGTGCATTAGTCCCACATCGGGGAAATGTCACCGATTACATTTTTCCATGACTATAAATAGAACTCTTCATCCTCCCTTGTAAATGACTCCTCTCTTGGTTGTCATTCTCTCTACTTGGAGTAAATCTTTGGAGCAAAACTCTCATGGAGAGATGTTACTTGTAATGTGAGTGAGTAATAAAAGAAAATTTTGTAGTTTTATATTGTCTCTTTCAATTCTTGCATGCTTAGTTTAATTTCTTTTTGTCTCATTTTCTTAATGAGTAGTGAGTAGTTTCATCCCCTTTTGGGGTGGAGGTGATGTAGAATATGTGATAGTGATGAGTTATTTTATTTATGTCATTTCATATGCTTAATGTAGATTTATACTTGTAGCATGCTTAAACTTGTATTAGATGAGATAATGTCCACACTAGGTACTTATCTCTTGCTAGCTTTGGAGTTTATGTTGTTGCTTGTATAGGTTTGATGGGAATGGCTTGTTATATATGGATCCATGTTTGGTGCACATTCACATGAATGATTTAGGTTTTATGTAAGATTGATTGATGCCCTAATGGCCACACTAGGTACTTATTGTGTGTTTGATAATCTAAAAGCAACCTCAACTTTATATTGATATGCATGCTCATGGTTTGCCATGTAGTGTTGTGTATCCTATATTTAGATTCTACACTAGCTTCTATTTGTATGTCACACAAACTACACTTGTTCCTAATTGAAATGAAGACTCACTCACACACACATACATACACACATCCACTCCATGGGGGTTTAGTTTAATTATTAGTTCATTCATAGTGTAGTGTAGTTAGCGTAATCAACAACTTCTCTCCTCCTTTCCCACTCGATTTCTAAAGAACCAGAGTTGACACACCTCCCGGTGGATCGACCTGTACTTGCCTCGTCTTCACCGATGATCGTGCACTTGTTGTTAAACTTAAATTTCAATCAGTGAACAAAACACTTTTAAGGCATATTAGGATGAAAATTGGAGATATCGAGTGGAAAAAGTAGGTTGATTAGAGCAATTTGGGAATAAATATTTGACTTTTGCAAACACTAGTTTGGGTTAGTGTTTTACAAAACTCAATTTTCAAGTTAAAAAGGCAACCCAAAACTCAAAAATCAACATTAAAAAGATATGTTTGGATGACAAAAATTGAGTTTTAAGGTTTACAAATCTTGGCCAATCCAAACACACCCTTGGGTTTGAATTGGTTGGCGGATTAAATGGATTTATTTGCAATTTATGATTCAAAATGAGGGTTACTTGATTTCAAAGGTGATTTAAGTTACTTTATTATCGTGTTACTTATTTTTAAGTATAAAAAGAATTAAAATTAAGTATGACATTTTGCACTTTCTAATTTTTGCACTCTCTAGCTGACCAGCTTTAGTCTCACCATAGGGCTCATTTCTTAAATTGCATGGGTCAAGTTTAGGTTAACTCGGAAGGGATCCTCTATCACGTTTGTCTATGGTTTAAGTGAACTGGCCAACTTGGACCTCTAAACGTTTAATGGATTGAGTAGTGGTCTGCATTAATGTGTTTGTTGTTTGCATGAATGAATTCGTATTTTTAGAATTGATTCCAAGTTGTTTTCCTATGGAGGGTATTCTAGCAACTTGGATATTTGGTTAAACCCTAGCCCTGAATTAGAATGATGCAATTGTGATTGAGCTAGAGCTTGGTCATTGATTAGTAGCATATCATGCATCATTTTCATGTTATATATCATTTATTTTACCCCAATATTGTGCTACTCGAGTTGTTGTTTGTAGTGTTTCAGGAGTTAGGTAATAAAGAAGAGGAAGAGAGCAAAAATGACCTAAATATAACAAGTATGGACTGATTTGGAAGGTTCTGGACTTATTTGTAATGCACAAGGATTGGATCGCAAATCAGGAAGGACCCAAGTGCAAACCCGGAGGGACTTGATTATGAAATGCAAAATATGGTGACAAAATGACTTGAATCAGATCAGTATTTTGCCAATTAAACTCAAACTGATTCAAGCCAGTAGACCAGGACTTCACCCCACGTGTCAATTGAAGAAATAAATTAACATATAAAATTTCAACCCGATCGGACCCATTTGATCCGCCAGTGGCGGATCAAAATGGTCCAAATGGACTCCAATTTTGCTCGTGGTTCGGGTTGTCGGGTCAGAGCATTCCTAGACTATCAGATGTGATTTAGAGTCGTCCGATTATTCACAGATTAATCATAATCATGTATTAGTCTATATATACCATTGTAATCCCTCTTCTCCACCTCTTCTTTCTCCTTCCACCATTGGAGTAGGTTTTAGTTTCTTGTTTTAGTAGTGTAATAAGGTGGTTGGAGAGGAGCAAACTTTGTATTTTTTTCTCTTAATCTACTTACTTCTTGTTCTTTATGTTGATGTTTTCCATTTTATGCAATTTCCTTTGTGTTTGATGCTTGTTTAATCTAGTCTTCTACATTTCTTTCATGGGTTTATGTTCTTTTCATGCTTTCTTTAGTGTAGAGATGAGTAGAGAGTAGTCCATCCCCATGGGGGTGGAGAAGAAGATAATTTAATCATGTGATGGATTAGTGTGTGTGTGTGTGTTAATATTAATCCTGTGAGCCTTACATGATTTCCATAACCATCTAATGAGATTTCACTCTTATCTTTGATATGCTAATGCTCTTGAATTAAGATTAGCACATGCTTATATTAGTAGGAATATTTTAAGGGGAATGACGAGATTAGGATAAGGATGGAGTGGATGAAGGAAACAAGGCATGTGCATGCATCTGCTCATATTGGCTTTATCCAAATTAATATCTTGTATGTTTTTAATGATTGTGATAAATCTTATTTCATGTGGAGACATAGTTGGATCTGAGTCATTTTGCATGTGAACATATTAGCTTTATTTCAATTATTGTCTTGTATGTTTTAATGATAATGTCTTATCTTATTTCATGTGGAGGCAAAGTTGGAATTGAATTTTATGGATTTCATGTATGACATGTTTTGATGAGCACAAATAAACCCCCACTACACATTTTCATTCCACATTCTTTCTCTACACCCTGAGGGGTTTAGTTTTTATTGCTTATTTTCCGATTTCTTTTGCATTGTAGTGTAGTTTCGATCACATCTCTCTCTTCTTCTCCCCCACTTGAGTATCGTGAATCCAACTCACACACGCTCCCTGTGGACCGACTCATATTTGCCACCACTTCAACGTGGTCATGCACTTGCGGTATTTTAATTGATTCAATCAATTTATGGGCACCGTTGTCGGGGAACGTTGTTTTCGTAGTCGAGTTCGCTATTTCGGTGGGGGTTTTCTTTGTTTTTACGTTTCCATTTATGTTTTGGTTACTTGAATAGGGTCACAAGTGATTAGGAGGACCTACTGGAGCTTAGAAGGACACTGCTGAATTCTGGGGACTTGAATCCCTAGAGGATCCGCCAGTGGCGGATTAGGTGAGCTAGTTTTGATTTCTATTTTTACAGTAGCTTCCTTTGCCTATTTCATGTTGTTTCCTGACACTGTTGATGCCATTCATACTTTGTCTTAGTGTTTGAAATTTATTTGGCTTGCATGACATAGACAACTTGGACCATAAAACTCAAAGCAAAATATTAGACTTCTTGCCATCTAGATCATGCATCATTTGTAGACCTTGAACGCATTTGTCTTTTCTTTTATTTACATTCTTGTTGTCCATTGCTGGCGTGAGGTACGTGCACCCGATCTTTCATTCATGCATGTTTAGATATGCATCTGTAAGTAAGGTGTATTGGAACCAGAGTCAGGTGAGTGCTTGTTTTGTGAGTTGCTTGTTATCCTAAGATTTCAAAACATTTTTTAAGGGGCACCACCTATAGTCTTAAAGATAAGGTGGGGGATTTCATCACCCCTCCCTTAGCCTCACAAACCACACTCAAGTGAAGCCTTAATCTAAAAACAAGTAGACAGAAAAGACCACTAGGACTCGGGCGCATTAGGAGAGTGATCCGGTCACAACCGTCATGGCCTCTTCGGCGTTGCCCACTTTGTCGATAGTAGGAGAGACGAGATCTCCAGATCTTGGCTCACTTGCTAGGCTTTGTGGTCTTTGTCGTAGGGAGGTGAGGCGTGTTGTGGCCGTGTGGCCTCGCAGTTAGGTGTCGTCTAGCTGTAAGGACCCATAGTCAGCCTAAGCTTGTTTGAGCAGTGTTTGCTAGACTATGCTTCTACCATCACCATATAGCCACGTTAGTTTAGGGATTCTTCCCTTCTCCTCTGAGTCATCTTCTTCTCACCTACTTCTACGTTCTAGTCTCCTCAACTTTACACTCTTTGTTAGCGTTTTATGGTCGAGTCGAGCACTTTTTGCGAGCTTGACCTCGTGGTGGTGAGAGTGGTCGACTCGAGAGTTCTTTCGCGAGTTGGATGGTTACATGGGCGACCATCCATATCATTGTTGGGATCAGGACTATTCTCCCTAGTACTCCAAACCCATGCATCCTGGGGTGCCTGAGACAGACACCCTCTATGGTTGGGACAATCTTGATTGTGTGACTGAACAATCTTCATATTGGGGTAATATGAGAGAGGCACTGACTGCTAGACCACCATCTAGTTATGTTAGATCACGTTGGTCAACAAACTGAGACATTACAAGAAACTTTGGCCTCTTTCATGCATGTGGTAGATGACATAAGTGCACAGGTAGCTCCTGTAGTTGTACCGTGTGACTATTGCGGGTTGAGTGGTCATGTTTTTGTGGAATGTCCTTATGTTCCCCCATAGCCTGAGTATGAGCACACCTTTTTCCAAAATGCTTAATGTGTCCCAAATGCGTCCGCGTACAACACGAGAGGGATGGATTTGTGGGGAGACAATTCTTATTCAAGTTCTTATACATCATTTCCACCCCCAATATCCTCCTCCTGAATACCCAGAATTCTACCAACACCCTACTCTGAATCATTGGACTCATTCTCAGCCCATCAACACCCAACCCCAAAAATTCTCAAGCTTTGACTTGAGCCTCACAATTGACCACATACCACTCAACAATCCATACAAAAAATGGCAATGCAAGTGAGTCAAATGAAGCAGCAATTACGTGAACGTGAGGAGGGTAACTTTTCTTGTCAACATGAGGATTTATCTTCTGATATCGAACCACCACCACATCCATAGATTCAAAGCACAATCTTTCAAAGTCAAACTCCTAGTCAGTCTGAGGGACTCGAGGTTTCAATTCACGATCACATGGTGGGGGATTCAATCCAAATTGAGAATAGCATGAACCAGTTTCATTAGGAGTCGACACATGATTATGCCTTATCATTTTGTCCTGTGACCCTTTAGCCACATAATGTTATTATTGTGTCTCTTAAGGACTCACCTGTGGTGGAGCAAGAGCTCCCTAGTACCCTTAATCTCATACGACCTGATGAGAGTTTGCCTCTCATTATCGTTCCTGATCAACTTGAAAATGATGGGACATCAAACAACTACATTGCCAATGTCAATGAGGCTATTGGGAGTTCCTTGGAGGATACCTTGGATAAGAGACTCACTTTATATTCGCCTGGTGAGTCAGACATGCATAACGAGGTTTTTGACCTCGTTTTGACCCATCAGCCTGTTGGTTGGAGAGTTTGGATTGACGATTATAACTTCAATTCTGCAACAAGAGAAACTCTTCTTTCGTTGCACTTTATGTCTCAAACTCTTGAGAGGTTCAAGCTCTATCAGCTTGAGCCATTGAATGAGACACATTTGCATCTAATTCATGAACCTCTCCTTTCATTTTGTGCTCTTTGTGATGGGCCCACACATGAGTACTCTGGTCCCACGTGGTGTCATGTTCCCATTCCAAGTGCATTGACCCACTTTTTGTAGGATCGTGAGGGTCTCTAATTCTAATCACTTTTAATCCTAATTACTTACTTGTTTAAACAATCAAAGAATGCACAGTGGAATTTAAAACAAAAAAGCAAGTAAGAAGGGAGATAATGCAAACCACAATGAAGACGGGAGATTTTACAGAGGTTCGGCACCCCACTAGGGTCCTAGTCCTCTCTTACAAGCTCTGATCGGATCACCGAGCTCCGCTCACGACTTCACTAACCACTCCTCGTTACGGGCCGGGAGTAAACACCTTTACAACACAAGCACTGTGAACACCCTCGTTTGCTTGACCTTCTTCCTCTCACAATCCGAGAGAGAAAACTTCGGGCTTTCACCAAAATCCTTGCTTCTTGAACAACAAGTGAATGAGACAACACTTTCTAAATATTGAGCACACTTTGAGTATGATTTGGCTATGATCAAATGTGTGGAATTTAGGCTTAGAGTGTAGGATTGGGGAAATTGGAGCTTGGGAGTTTCTCTCTAGTGTATTTGACAAATGGAAGTGTGAGAGAAGTGTAATTGTGTCAAGGGAATACCTATTTATAAGCTCCTAAGGTATTATAACCGTTGGGGTTAATTTGGGTAAGAGTTGTGTAAGATACACAAAATAGAAATCTGCAGAACCCAAAACTGAGTAAGTTCGGTCGATCGGATCGGGCTGAACGGTTGACCGTTTGGCAATTTTTAACTCGGTTCGGTCGACCGGTTAAAGAATGGTCGACCGCCGAAGGCTATAATCTACGTACCCTTATGTTATCAGTCGAACACCGAGATAGGTTTGGTCTACCAATTTATGACAGTCTCTTTGGGATTGACAAACAAGATCATATTTGGTCTACTGAAACAAGGTCTACGGTCGACTGAAAACTAACAGGCAGTTCGGGTTTGTCAAGACATCTAAGTTTGGTCGACCGAACAAGGTCATCGGTCGACCGATAGGGAAACATATTTATGGGGTATTTGGAAATAATACGAATACGACCGTTGGGTATATACGACAAAATAGACGGTCGGAAATTTGTTGTTACTCGGTCGACCGAAAAGGTCTGGACGGTTGACCGAACTTGGGCAGTAAAACACTAACAGGATATATGATCACTCGGTCGACCGAATGTGGGCAGACAGTTCAGGTTAAGGTTTGGTGTTTTCCGGTCTAATTTTGGGTGATTTATTGAAGTCCAAATTATATGAAATTTTGTGTGTAACTTCTATAAGAAACCTAGTTTGTATGTGAGTAGTTTTTATCTCAAGTATGCTCAATTACACAAAGTTCCTAAGACTCAAAAGAACTGCAAATTACATATCTTCAATTGAGCTTGATTACATGTCTTGACTTGAATCATTTCTTTCTTGAGTCTTGATCACCTGTAGACATTAGCACAAAGCAATATATATGAAATGCAATATGTGTGCTACTCTACATCGATTATAATTAAGATTAAGTTGATTAAATCATCAAAACATATATTAAGGCAAAAAAGACAACACTTTTGAGGTTCCCATTTGATGTCCTTTGACAAATGAAGATGGTAAGTTATTTTTGTACATAGTTATATTTCAAAAAAAAGAAAAAAATACAACAAAAGACTGCATGAGTGATCATTGATTGTTGTGGGCCCCAACCCTTGTGTATTTTGGCCTCATTTCTTTCATGTCTTTGTATCCATTCTTTAGTATTTCATAGGTTTTAAGGGGAATTTGGTTGTGTCCATCCACATAACCATGAACTTCCCTTTGCGTTTCATGTTGGTGAGATCTTTTCTTGTTCATGCATATATCCATGTAGTGTCGTGGTCACATTCATTGAGGACAATGCATGAAGTAAGTGTGAGGGTGTTTTACGTGTGTACATAGTTGAGTCTTTCTCCTTTTGTTTTGTTTTCTTTTGTTTGTATTGATAGGGTCATGTTAGTGTGCTGCATTTAATATCGATATATCTGCTTGCCATGATCCTTGGGTGACTTGTCCTCTTTTGCTTGCCTAGTGCTTTAAAATTTTCATTTCTTTCAAAAATCTTCATGTGTTTGCGAAAGAAAATGTTTTGTGGGTTTTGCGTGTGTTTAGCATGTGCAAAACCGTTGAGAGGCTAAGTAAAAAGAAAGCTCCCAAAATTATCTTGAACTTGATGCATTAGGATATCTAGCATACAGACTTTAAGCCTTATCTAGTCGTTAGGATGCACCCTGGTTTTCCCTTGGGGGGAGAGGAATCATAGGGTTTTAGTACTCAAACAAATAAAGAAGTCCACCCTAAATCTAAAGAGTTGAATAATTTGTGTCTGTTAATATAAGAAAGTTTGTTGTAGTCAAGTACCCTTAAGCTCTTGTTGTGAGATATTAAATGTAGGGGTTTTGGTTCATATGTAGACAAGAAATATGTAAGTAGGTGTTCTCTTTTCTCACACGACTCCTATCACTCGGGAAATTAGGTCCTAAGGGACTTAATGCCTGGTGCTTTCGAGTCATCTGACTTGGGATGCACCGACTGAGTGGTAGGGATCACCATAGTTGGTAGGGATCGCCATATATGGAGATTTGGGAAAGAGTGTACGTGATAGTGTAAGTCCTCATAGGCAATGATGCACGGAACCTGACCCTAGGAGAATAAAACACCAACTATACAAAAGTAAAATGAAAAAAAGAGACCAAAACGAAAAAAAATGTAATGCAAATAAGAACCTTAATGGACTTTACACTTTATATCACTTGAGGATGATAAAGTTGTCCATGTCTTTCACTTAAGTCCTTAAATTAACTTGCATGAGATTCATTAGGCTAGGTGTGTGGACTGGATACATATATAGAGTCGGCCTGTAGGATTACCGTGTCTAATGATCGACAAAATTATGTCCAACAAGTCGTGTAGCTAGATTGAATAATGCATCAATGTTCGGATTTTGTGGGTATATCCACTCAAAACCCTCAGGAGACACCACTCCTCCTTGGCGACAAAGAGGATTAACGGCTTGTTGCACGTGCTAAGTGCAACCGTGATTCCTACGAAAGTGAGTTAGGATTTCCATGTTTTTCGTATGTTTTCCTTTCCTTCATTTTTCTCTTTCTTTGTTTTGCTCTGGACTAGCAAAAGGTAAGTGTGGGGGTATTTGATTAGTAACATATCATGCATCATATTCATGCTATATATCTTTTATTTTACACCAATATTGTGCTATATATCCAGTGGTGGATCAAAATGGTCCAAATGGTCTCCAATTTTGGAGTGGAAGAAGGAAACAGGGCATGTGCATGCATGTGCTCATGTTGGCTTTATCCAAATTAATATCTTGTATGTTTTAATGATTGTGATAAATCGTATTCCATGTGGAGACATAGTTGGATCCGAGTCATTTTGCATGTAAACATATTAGCTTCATTTCAATTATTGTCTTGTATGTTTTATTCATAATGTCTTATCTTATTTCATGTGGAGGTAAAGTTGGAATTGAGTTTTATGGAATTCATGTATGACATGTTTTGATGAGCACTAATAAACACACACTACACACATTTTCATTCCGCATTCTTTCTCTACCCCCCGAGGGGTTTAGTTTTAGTGCTTATTTTCAGATATCTTTTGCATTGTAGTCTAGTTTCGATCACATCTCTCTCTTCTTCTCCCCCACTCGAGTATCGTGTATCCAACTCACATGCGCTCCCCGTGGACCAACCGGTATTTGCCACCGCTACAACGCGGCCGTGTACTTATGGTATTTTAACTGATTCAATCAGTAATGAGAACGAGGTTCAGAATTGTTAGGTGACACATGATAACTTCAGGGACCAAAGGTAATTTACCCTGATTCCTGGAAAATATAGGGTGGTTGCACCAACTCAAATTATAAGAAGAAGAGAATGGATTATTTATAGGACGATTGAACTTGACATTACCTTGTTCAACCTCATAAAAAATGTAGGCACATTCCTTCGAAACATGCCTAGATAAACCACATTTGTTGCAAGACATGACATTGGCTTGAGGGAGATGGAGTGCAACCTTGTAACTTAAGATTTTAGAACCTACGAACAGAAGTTTTGAGCTCGACTTTAGCTGCAAAAGATGAGTTTTCAGGCATAACATTGCCTCGCGCATTACTTTCAATTTTAGCTCCGATGCTCATCGGTTCTCCTGTACTCTCCAATTTCATACAAATTGTCAGCAAACTCTTTTAGGTATTATCAAGAGTCTTCTTCTTCTTTGTCCATGAAACTCGCTTGGCACAACGACTCTAACAATGTATGTAACTGGCAGTTCAACCCGTGTACTCCGTCATTTATAGAAGGCTTCTCCCTCCTTTTGGGTGAACATTACAATTTCATTATGGATTTTCAAGGTTTTATAATTTGGAAAAAAATCTTTAGAAATAACATTTTAAATTGATTCCAAGTTTAGAAGGAGTTTTCTTGTAAATCGTATAGCCATTTCTTTGCATCATCTTTGAAAGTAAACAGAATAAATTTCAAAGCAACTATGTCCTCACTTACTCCAACCTACTTCATCAGCTCGTGCATTTCTTAATTCTCGAAGACAAACATATGGATTTTCCTCCGAGGAGAATTTTGTCAACATGCCAATCCAGTGAGATTTGACTTCAAATTGTGTTGCCTGGACAACCGGTAATAAGATACACAAGTTTTGAGCACTTCTCGTAGGGAAGCATCAATTGCGCAGAGTAATTCTCTCTTTATTTCCAACTTACTCGTTCATTTTAGGATTCTCAGCCATATGGCTCGACTGAAAAAGTGCACTGGTAAAGTCGAGATGCAAGTTAAGACTTGAACAACAATCAACTCGTGAAAACCGACTGTTTGAATATTGAATCCAAGCTTGCATGCACCAAGAAAACTTTTAAATTGACTATTGGGTTGATTTAACCAATACTATACATGGCTGAATGTTTAAAGTGCCCAACTCATAATTGGAAAATTCATAGGTTCAATTATTGTTGGATGCTCACCAATGAGAATGTTCAATAAGTCTCCAAAAGTGAGATTTGTTTCAAATTTCAATTCAAACAAATCTTTCCTATTGGAATTCTTTACTGAAAGGTTTTCGTAATGGATTTGGAAAGATCCAAAAGAGAGAATTGTTGAAATCTTGAAAGTCATATATGGATCTCCCAAATCTATTTTTATTGAATTTTGAATTTTTAAAAATTTTCAAAAGTTTTTAAAATTATGCAAACAACAAAATGGGAAAGATGAGAATCAACTCCATAATTGAGTCAGAATACCCTCGAGGCCAAATGACTAATTGATTTTAAATTAAGCTTGAGTGACATGTTGGTGGTTTCTGGGCCATGGAAGGGTGATGAAATCCCTACCGTATCTTGATTTTCTTTAGGTGGTGACGGTTAGAGTTGTTTAACTTAGATTTAGCAAACAATCGCTCCAAATAAACTTGAATCTCACACTTGTCTTGGTACAACCCTACTAACTATATGCGATGCAACTAATCTGTGAATGAGTCTTCGATACGTGCCTTTCCTCCAACAATTAACAACAAAATTTAAAGATAAAGAGAAACAATGCATGGATAAGTCAATCCTATGTGATGAATGACATAAACTGGAAAATATAATCATTTTCTTTCGATTTTTATGTTCAAGTTGCTTTAGAGGGAATCGGTAAATTAATCACTTAAGCAAAAATCAATATGTGTTTATTCAAAATTAACATTGATAGCTTTATATTTAAGATGAGGCTCAACAATAACAATTTTTTTTGAGTTTGGAATGCTTACCGAATTCGCGAATCTACGAAAAGCTTCTCTTGTGGATCGATAGATCTGCAGGTCCCATATGTCTTTTTGTCTCAAGATTTCAAAGAACGGCACTTGCAAAAAAAACAAGCTAAACAATTATGTTAGATTTGAAATTACTTTCTACCTTGATAGGAAAGAAGAATGAATCAAAATCTTCGCAATCGCATTCCTGGTAATGGCACCAAAAACACAATGAGTTCTAAAATATGTCCGCAAATGCACGGATCGTGCAACAACATGTTGAATATAAGGAGCGGTTCAACATATGATTTCACACTTCTTATGTAAGTTAGCTATTCTAACATGCATGCAAGGAGTTGTTTTGAATAGGTTTCAAAATTGTTTTTTTGTAGTTTTCGATGTTAAGCAAAATATAAAGTTAGATCTAACTTTGATTAAGATGATGGGTATGGGATAAAGTGACTTGAGGATGATAGTTGAGATTAGTAACATAAAGATCTATTGCTTGTCTTTAAGATCTATTCAATAAAACAGGTAAAGTTGAAGAGACAAACATCAAAAATAGAATCAACAAGTTATCACTTCTTATAATTGTTGTTTTAGATCGTTATATTAGTTATCGATATTCTCAAGATAAAGTCATAACAAAATTCGTAAGAACAAAATGAATCATAACACAAGAAGTAACCACCTAGATCAAGCAACATGTAAATGAAAAAAGAACAAGAAGAAAAATAAAAGAAAGGTGCAAGTATTTTATTGATTATGAAAAGAAAATAACATAACACATTATGAACAACTACTGTACACAATTATCAAAGGAAATAACATGAACAAAATACAATGGAGGCTAGGATTGTGGAGGAGAAGAGACTCTCTCCTTTCCACCCCTTTATATATCTATGAATTAGGGTAAGTATTTTGAAGAGTTGGTAAACAGAATTAAAAACATACTTGCTGGCTGGGAAGGAAAACTACTCTCCAAGGGTGGTAGAATGATCGTAATCTATCATGTGCTTTCTAGCATACCAATACGTATGATGGTTGTTTTGAACATTCCCGAGGCACTACCAACAAAATTGAGATGCTCATTTCAGACTTTTGGCGGGGAAAAACTAAAGAGCATAACAATAGGCACTGGAACAGTTGGGAAGAGATATGTAAGCCAAGAGAGAGTGGAGGCCTAGGCATCAGAAGAGTTAAAGATGTCATGCTAGCCCTTGGGATGAAGATGGTTTGGAAATAAAAAAGAAGAGTGCTTTATATGCTGACTACATTAATACGAAATTAGGGAACATGGCTGATCATGAGAACCAAATTAGAAGCCCAACACAAAGGAGAAACTTGCAAAAAACAAGGATATACATGAGGAGATCACTTAAATGGGCTATTGAGGAAGCAAATCTGAGTTTTTGGGATGTTGACTGGCTAGATGGCGGCCCCATCTCAAGTTATTATAATGTCCAGATACAGAATCCTAATCTCAAGGTTTCTAACATAATTGGTGGAAATGATTAGTAGCATGTCATACATTGCTTCCATGCTATATATTTGTTATTTTACCTCATATTTGTGCTACTCGAGTTGTTTGTTATGTATATTGCAGGTTTAGGTAATAAAAAAGAGAAATGAAGGAAAAAAGACCTAAAAGAAACAACAAAGGATTGATCTGCAAAGGTTTTGGACCTAAATTAAAACACAATGACCTAATTGCAAACACGGAGGGACCCAATCACAAAGAAAATATTATGTTTGCAAAAAGTCATTAATCTCAAGAACATGTGGAGTAATTCTACAATTAAGACCAAAACGTTTTGAGCCAATGGATAAGGGGTGCACCCCACGTTTTGAAGATATAGCCTAACATGTTGCTCTAGTTTCAGGCAGATCCGACCAACCCGATCCACCAAAGGTGGAGTTTCATTTGCCAGTGGCGGAGCTTCATCCGCTATTGGCGGATGGTTTGGGTCCGCCAACCCGGAAATGTTTTCATCGGGTCGGGTATTCGGGTATAAGCGTACTCCGGAGCACTCATATTGGATTTTTAGCCATCGGATCTCTCCTACATTAATGAAAACCTTCTAATCTTCTATAAGTAAGACTTGTAACCATTCTATTTGCTTCTTTTTCTTGCAAAGCAAAAGGGAGGCTTAGCCTCGAATTTATATTAATAAGTAAACTGTGATTTACAACATATAAAACTTTCTAATAACATCCGTGGGACATGCTAACTACATGCCCGGTCTACAAGCCCATAAGTAATGAAACTCATAACAACTATTCCCCTAGCTTCTCTAGTGCACTATGACTTCTAACTCCATACTTCTTTGAAAGCTTGCATTGCCACCGGGTCACCCTTGAGCCTACTACTCATCCTTGAGCCCACTACAAGATCTGCCATCCTTGAGCCCACTACCCATCCTTGCATTCATACAAGATCTGCCATCCTTGAGCCCACTACCCAAACCGTGTCCTTCACCAATCTAATAATATCCAAAGGGTGCCTCTTCTTATAGTCAAACACTCTTTGATTCTGCACCTACCAACACTCATATATAACAGTGCTAAAGGCTAGCTTCAATGCTGTCATGTTCACCCATCCTCCCTTCACTTGTAACATGCGTTTTGCCTCCTCTTCTAGTGTATTTCTGATGCCAACACCCATCTTTAGTGCTTGCAATACTCCTGTCCAGACCTCCCTCATAAATGAACATGCCCAAAAGAGGTGTCCCATGTCCTCCTCAGCCCCATCACAAAGTACACAACCAAGGTCATAAGCTGCATCCCGTGCCTTCATCAGCTTCTTTGTCATCAAATGTCCCCACAATGCACACCACGCTGTAATGGCCAGATTTGGAACGTGATTCTTAAACCATATGAGCTTGCTCCACCCCACGAGTGTCTTCCTAGGAGACACCCATGTCCATGCTTCTTTCAAAGAGAATGTTTTCTTCCGGGCAGCCAACCTAGTGGGCCTATCCAGCCCGCCATATATTCAAGTCTCCATAATCCTCGGCCATAGTTCAAGCATCTTCAGGGATCGTGGAGGGGGAAGGTTCCAACTACCATTTTGGATGAAGTGTGCCACAACCGTGTTCTTTGGTAATCCAACATCATAGTGCAGGCTTTGACCCCAGTCCTCACACAAGAACGACTTGCCACACCATCGGTTAAGGAAGAATCATATGTTGCTGCCATCTCCCACTTGTAACTGGATGTGTTCACGAGCGATAACTCGTACACTCAAGATACCCCTCAATGCCCAAGAGCAAGCTGTTGGTGGGCATGCAAGCCAAATTGTGTGGTTCCTAAGGTACTTGCTTTGCATGCATCTAACCCAGAGGGACTCATTGTCAGACACGGTCAACCATAGGAACCTCAGCAAACCAGCATCATTCCAATCTTCTAGCCGTCTCAAGCCCAAATCCCCCATGTCCTTAGGTATGCAAATATCCTTCCATGCAACCACCACCTACTTATTAGGCCCTCCCTAAGTGAACTGAATCATAATACTCTCCATCTCCTTCAACACCGATCTTGGTAGTAGGAACGCTGATGTCCAATATATACTATAGGACACCAAGACACTTTGAACCAACTCCACCCTTCTAGATTAGAAATGGACAACAAGTTCCGTTTCCAACAACTGAGCCTCGCTCTCAGCTTTGCCACCAACCGTGCACAAAGATTCTTCCCAAGGTGAGAGGTAAACAGCGGGAGCCCAAGATATGTCACCAGGAAGTCCACCCGTTCCATCCCTAGGTGGGCAGCGATCCATCTACCATGTGTCGTGTTCCTCCCCAAAAATACTTGACTCTTGGTGGTGTTTAGGTGCAGCCTCGAGCATTCAGAAAACATGGTGAGGATCCTCTTGATTTCCTTTGTATTCTTCTTTGTAGCCATCGCAAACAGCAAGACGTCATCACAAACAGAAGATGTGACACCAAAAGGCCACCACATTTGAGCAAATCTAGCCTCCCATTTGCAGCAACCTCCTTTATGATTAAGCTTAGGACTTCCATGCAAAGGACAAAAAGGTGGGGGGCTATGGGGTCACCTTGCCGTAAGCCATTGGATGCCTGGAACAACCGTGAGTTTTCTCCATTCACTATTACAACAAAGGGTGCTCACACACAAGCCATAATCAGTCGTTGCCAATGGTTTGGGAAGCCGAACCGCTTAAGTACCTCAAAGAGAAAATCCCAAGAAACTGTGTCATAGGCCTTCCTCAAATCAAGTTTCAAACACATCCTTGTTGGGCAACTCTCAACATGCATGTTATGGCAGATCTCGTGGGCAAGTAAGACGTTATCACTTATACGTCTTCCACGGATGAACGCGCTTTGCTCCTCTCCGATCAACCAGGGTAGAATCACCTTCAAGCGATTTGCCAGCACCTTGGAAATAGAGCAGTACAACATATTACAAAGGGAGAAGGGCCGGTAATCATCGATCGTAGACGATATACTCTTCTTCGGGATTAAGGTGATAGACGTGTAGTTGACTTGGGCTACGAGCTTTTCACTGCTTATAAAGTCAGCGATCGCCTTGACTAAATCCCTCTTCACTACCCCCCAAGATGCCTTGAATTTTTTTTGCATTGAACCCATCGGAGTGTAGAACCACCTTATTCACATTTGAGTGTAGAACCACCTCTTCAAGTTCCTTAATATGAAGTGCTGAAACAAGGCTCCGTGCCTCGTTGGGACTGACTTGAGGGAAGTGGGTAGAAGTAGGTATCGGTGTAACTTAAAACTCATTAGCAAACAGATAGAAAAATGGCGTCGAAACGCCTCACGAATATCATTTTCCTCCTCCACAAACTCCCCATTTTTGCTCACAATTCTCACATTATTGATGGCTGTCCGCACTCGAAGGGAAGCATGGAAGAAACTAGAATTTCAGTCACCCTCCCGCAACCATCAGACCCTCGATTTCTGCCTCACAAGTGATTCTTCTCTTGACAGTACAAGTTGCAGCTCATACCTAAACCTTTGCTCGATTTTTGAGAGAGAGAGAGGTACCCCAGATCGATTTGTCGTTGTTTGATACGTTTTAATTAACTGCAAGTGCACGGCCGCGTTGAAGCGGTGGCAAGTATGGGTCGATCCGCTGGGAGGTGAGTACGCTCTGGTTTTTCAGAAATCAAGTGGCAACAAAAAAGGAGAAGGGTTGTCTATACTAATCTACACTACACTAAACTAATAGGAAGAAAAATGCAAAGTAAAGCAACTAACGTTACTTCGAATCAAAACTAAAAGAGTGTAAAACTAAGCTAGAATCAAGAAAAGAAAGACCCCTAGGGGTGGGGTGTGCACACACACGTAAAAAGATGGTGAAGAATGCATTCTATAGGCACAAATCTAGGCAGTGTTTTCATGCATAGGAAGTGTCTAAAGGTTATGGCAAAACCTATCAATCCATTCACTAACCTAGTTGATTAACATTCATATACACAAGCTGGTTATTTCAGAACATAAACAAGCATGGGAGGTGTCTAAGATGTGTGGCAAAACCCATCAAGTGTAGTATTCTACTCTAACAAGCAAGCATACATTCACATTTATCAACACAATCAAAATATAAAGCATTCATATCCATTCTTTAATGCATGTATGAACATCATCTCCACCCCCAAAGGGGGATGGATCTACTCACTACACATTACTCTAACAATTAAACTAAAGAAGAAAAGAAACATTCTAACTACTTTAGCCTAGAATCAAAGAAATAAAACTAAGCTAAGCATGCATAAAGAAACAACATAAGAACAAAACAATGGAAAAATTATTTTATTAGATGACTCACATTGAAGGTAGCATTCTTCTCCAACTTGAGATTTTGCTCCAAGGCTTACTCCAAGTAGAGAGAATGCCACCAAGCAATGGGTAATTACAATAGAAGGTGAATAGTTCTATTTATAGACATAGAAAAAAGTAATCCGGGACAATCCCCCGGTATGGGACCAAACAAGTACCAGAAATAGACTAAATATACCCTAATACACACTCCACATAAATCTTAGCGGATCAGGACCAAAAGTGACTGCCAATTAGTGGTCTACAGTGTTCAAATTGCTCTGGATTTTCTTTTGGGCTTTTCTGGAAGGCTTTGTTTGTCTTTGATGCATATACCTTGCTTGTTGGAGCTCCGACCCGAATAGAATTGCCAAAATACTCCCCATGATGGTGTGAAGTATTCTTGTTTGCTCATTGGTCCTTCGATCTTGCATCTTAGTCCTTGAGTCTCTCAACTCAGTCATTTTTCATGCTTTTAGGTCCTTTTATGACTCTTCTCTTCAAACCTATTTATTTCTGAAATTTAAACATAAAAATCGTCACGTAGCATTGTTTAGGTGAAAGATAATGGATATAAGATACAAATGTAAGCATGAAATGATGTCAATCAAATACCCCCCACCTAACTTTTGCTAGTCCCGAGCAAAACAAAGAAAGAGAAAAGCATACGAAAAACAAGAAATCCTATCTCACTTTCGTAGGAATCACAGTTGCACTTAGCACGTGCAACAAGCCGTTAAACCTCATTGTTGCCAAGGAGGAGGAGTGTTGTCTCCTGAGGGTTTTCAGCGGATACACCCACAAAATCCGAACAAAGATGCATTATTCAACCTTGCTACACGACTCGATGACTCATTTTGTCGATCATTGGACGCGGTAATGCAACATGCCAACTATATATATGTAATCAGTCCACATACCTAGCTTAATGAATCATTCGTGAAGGATAATTATGGACTTAAGTGAAAGAAATGGGCAACCTTAACTTCTGAAAGTGATATATTGTGTAAAGTCCATTAAGGTTCTTATTTGACTCTTTTTTTTCTTCTTCTTTGGAGCATTATATTGGTTGGTGTTTGATTCTCCCAGGGTCTGGTTTCGTGCATCATTGCCTATGAGGGCTTACACTATCACGTAAACATTCCCCCAAATCTCCACATAGGGCTATCCCTACCACCCGTGTAACGGGAGTTCGGTCGGTGCATTCTAAGTCAGATGACTCGAGAGCACTAGCCACAAAGTCCCCTCATACCTACTTTCCCGAGTGATAAGAGCCGTGCGAGAAGAGAGAAACCCACTTATTCACTTATCTACATGGGAACCAAAACCCCTACACTTACAGTTTCACAAAAAAGGTTTATGGGCCATTGACTACGACAAACTTCCTTATACTAACACACACGAATTATTGACTCACAAGGTTCAGGGTGGACATCTTTACATGTTTGAGTACTGAAACGCAAAGATTACACGCCTCCCGAGGGAAAACCGGGGTGCATCCTAACGAATCGATAAGACCTAAAGCTAGTAAACTAGATATCCTAATGCATCAAGTTCAAGACAATTTTGGGAGCTTTCTTTTTTACTTTGCCTATCAACGGTTTTGCACATGTCAAACACACGCAAAACCTCCAAAAACATTTTCTTTCGCAAACACATGAAGATTTTTGAAAGAAATGTGAAAAATTTAAAACACTAGGCAAGCAAAAGAAGATAAGTCACCCAAGGATCATGGCAAACAGATATATCGATATTAAATGCAGCACACTAACATGACCCTATCAATGCACACAAAAGAAAACAAAATCAAAGTAAAAGACTCAACTATGTACACACGTAAAACACCCCCCCACACCTACTTCATGCATTGTCCTCAATGAATGTGAGCATGATACTACATAGATTTATGCATGAAAAAGGGAAGATCTCACCAACATGAAGCGCAACAGGAAGTTCATGGTTATAGTAATGGACACAAACCCGAATTCCCTCAAAACATGTGATATATTGAAGAAGGGAGACAAATACGTGAAGAAATGGGGCCCAAGTACACAAGGGTTTTGGTCCCACAACAATCAATGCTTACTCATGGAGTCTTTTATTACTTCTTTTTGTTTTGTTTTTGTTTTTCTTTCTTGCTTTTTTTTGATTTTGTACGAGATATATACATCAACAAAGATATTCTCATAATCATTTACTCAAGGAACATCAAATGAGAACATCGAGTTATCAGGACCAGAGAGATGCCGAGATGGGCAAACTTCACTGGTACTCTGAGGTGTCATGAGGGGTGAAAGGTCAAAGCTGAAAGGCTCAAACCCCTCATGATATTGGTTGGGTGTAGGCAACATGAATGAGTGAAGTTGTGTTGCCTCACTAGGGTTTAGTTGCTCATCGAACAAAACCCTCCAACCAATAGGTAGGTGCATCAGAATGAGCCCCTCAAGCTCATTCGATGGATGCAGCAGACCTGCATCACTAAGAATGATGCTTCTCCCCAAGTCATCCAACAAGGACGTCCCACCATCATTTATATCATCAAGCATAAGCTCGGTCGTAGGTGGGGTCCTTGTTGGAGTCAACCTGAAGCTCAAAGGACTCAATAGCCCTAGGACACGGGGTGACAACACCTTCTGGAATGGGCATATGATGAGGTGTGTCCCCCTCATTAATGGTCTCAACTGAATCATATAACGAACACTCTCGTTGGACATTCATGTTTGATGCCAGCTCACACTATTGCATTGCAAAGACAGGCAGTGGGTTTTCGCTGGGCCAACAAACATTCTCAATGAGTTGCATTGGTGTTAGGGGTGTTCGTTGATTTTGCGGTGCTTTCCCTAATTGGCGGATGAGATTGAGATTTAAAGGTTGGTCCATGGGCTCTTGTTGCCTACCAGAGTTGAACACATGAAACTTGACACTCATGTCACCGAATGAGAGTTTCATGAGACCATTTCTACAATTAATTAAGGCATTGGAGGTTGCCAGAAATGGTCTTTCCCAAAATCAAAGGTATTTGAGAGTGGGTGTGCGCAACATGATTGGTATCGAGGACAGGAATATCGTCTTGAAATTTAAAATCTCCTACTTTGATAAGCACGTCCACGATAATCCCCTTTGGAATACGAATGGATATATCCGCCAATTGGAGGGTGATCTTAGTTGGTTTCAATTCTCCCAAGTTCAACTGTTGATAAACAGAAAATGGGAGGAGGTTGACCGCCGATCCTAAATCAAGCAATACATTACTAATGCTAGTGTCCCCTATCGTACACTGAATAGTTGGACACCCAGGGCCCTTGTATTTTGTGTAGGTGGGATTGGACAAAAGTCAGCTTACATTCACAACCAGGAATGCTTTCTTAGGAACATTGGTCTTCCTCTTGGTTGTGCAGAGATCCTTCAACACTTTGGCATATTGAGGTATTTGTTGGATGATATCCAGCAAGGGGATGTTAACCTTCACTTGCTTAAACACCTCTAACATCTTATCCATTGTGTCACTCTGCTTTTTGGTTAGCCTACTGGGATAGGGAGCTTTTGGCAGGTAGGTTTTCTGCGGTGCCTGAGAAGGAGGCGTTGGTGTATTAGCCTCACCCTCAGCCTCTTCTTCACCACCATTCCCACTGAGGGGCTGCATAGATGGTGGTGGTGGCAAGGAAATGTGATTGTCAACCTGCTTTCCATTCCTTAAGGTTACAATGACATTGACATGGTGAACAAGTTCCTCCACATGGTTCACTTGCCGCCCCCGAGGTACCACATTCTCATTTTGCATGTGTTGTTACTGGTACATGCGGGGGTTAGCCTCAGGCTGGCTAGGTAGAGACCCTCTCTCTCTTTCATGTTCAGACTGAACCATTTGGCCTATCTGAAGCCCTAGAGATTTGATCGTCTGCTGATTTGAAGTGAGAACTTGACTTGTGGTTGCCATAAATTTTTACATTGAGTTTTCAAGTCCACGAGTCAAGGTCTCAAGCGAATTGAATCGGGTTTCCATATTGTTGGAATTTGGGAAACCCGATTGATTAGTGATTTGTGCTTGGGGTGGCTGATAGGATTGTGCATGCATGGGAGGTTGGTGTGGTTGAGAGGAGTTTGAAGGACCACATGGGGCATTATTTTGGTTCCATGAAAAATTAGGGTGGTTCCTCCATCCGGGATTATAAGATGATGAGTATGGGTCATTCCTAACTCTATCATAGATGGCGTTGACACGTTCCATCTCAGGAGGAGTAGACGCACACTCGCTTTTTACATGACCTATCCTACCACATGAATGATAGGGAACTGGACCTGATGTGGACACGTGAGGTGCACCTTGTTGGTTTTGGAGCTCAATCAAATCCATACGGCACATTAAGGCCACCATGCTCGCCTTGGTGGCCGTAGTGGTATCAATAGCAAATGCGGAACCCGGTCTAGTCAAGTTTGCATTTGCGATCCTCGCTCCTATGCTAGATGATGCGGGTGGTTCCCTCACAATCTCCCACTGCATCGTTTCCTCAGCGAGGTCTTCTAGGAAAACCCATGCCTCCCTTTCATCCTTTCCTAAGAACTCTCCTTGACACACGGACTCACCGAGCATTCGGGACGGGATGTGAAGACCCTCGTACACAATTTGACAAAGGCACCACAACTCGATGCCATGGTGAGGGCATGACGATAGTAGCTCCTTGAACCTCTCTAAATATGCATGAAATGTTTCGGTCTCAAGTTGATAGAATGAATTGATTTTGTTCCTCAATTTTTGACTCCGATGATTTGGAAAGCACTTCTTGAGGAATACAGATTGAAACTCATCCCAAGTCCTAAAGGCATTCGCCTGGTTGCTGTACAACCATTTCTTGGCGTCATCCTTCAGTTCAAAGGGGACAAACCTAAGATGGATGGAGTTTATGTTAAGTTGTTGCAGCTTGAACATAGCATAGACCTCCTCAAATTCCTTGAGAAAGATATAGGGGTCACCTTTCCAGTGAAGTGAGGGAGCATGGAAATAAACAGAGGCTTAACCACAAAGTGATTCCCATTTGCTTTTGGCAGTACGATGCATGAGTATAGAGCGGTACGGCTCGGGTAGCATCAATCACGGAGAGGTATGGGAGCCATAACAGGACGAACAGGTGGGACAGGTGGGTCCAGCAACTGCTCCTCCTCGTGGAAATTAGAAACCATTGAACCCGGACTGTGTGCGACACGAGAGGACGGAGGCGTCGAGAAATCGACTACCAAAGCAGGGTTGACGACACGCCTCGTCAAACGGCCACTCTCGTGTCGTAACCACGCAAGCATGCACAAAGGTGCACACACAAACCAAAACCTTTTTTTTAAACAAAGAATGTGCGTAGAGGAGAGGACGAAGGGACACAGAAGAGAGGGAATGACTCAGGAGAGAAAGGAAGAAGTTCTTATGCTTCGGCGGGTGGGTACAAGTAGAAGCACACAAGTAAACAATGCTCAAACAGTCCTAAAGTCGCTACAGGTCCTTACAACTAGACGACACCTAACTACGATGTCACACGGCCTCAACACGCCTCACCTCCCTACGACGAGGACCACAAAGCCCAGCAAGTGAGTCAAGATCCGGAGATCTCGTCTCTCCTACTATTGATAGAGTGGGCAACGCCGATCAGGCCATGACGGTCGGGACCGGATCACTCTCCTAATGCGCTCGAAATCCTTAGGGCCAATGTCTACTTGATTTTAAAATTAGGCTCTTGATTAGTGTGGTTTTTGGGGCGAAGGAAAGGGTGATGAAATTCCCCACCTTATCTTATATGGGACAACCCCTCCTTGGTAGCGTTTTAGAGTCCTAATCTAACAATCAACTCTCCAAACAAACGCTCAACTAACACTTGTTGCAATGCACTTCCTACTAACTAATGCATGTTCATAGGAAATGCATGAATGAGAGATGGAAATGCGTACCTCACGCCAGCACTTAGCAACTAAAAGTAAAGCTAAAAGAAAAGACAATCTACGTGCCTAAGTCGAGCACATGATACATGACCTAAACAAGAAATAAGGCCTAATCTTTTGCTTTGGGTTTTATGGTCCAAGTAGCTTAAAGGGAGATTAGTTATTGATCTGGGAGCAATCTAATAGTCAGAACATGCAAAATCGAGTCCTAGATTTCTAATTCAGTAATAGCAACACTCCACAGAAATAAAGAGATGAAAAGAGATTACCAGACTGCCAGTTTACGGTCTTGGAGTCTCAGATCGTCTCCAAACTTCACCAGATACTTCCCCTTCCAAATGTGAGTCTCTTGAAACAAAGAAAACTACAAAAAAAAATCCACTTGAATCGTCCAAACCAGAGTCTGGACTGGCACCTCCCCGACAACAGCACCAAAAAACATGATTGATACGTTTTAATTAACCGCAAGTGCATGACCGCGTTGAAGCGGTGGCAAGTACGGGTCGATCCGCAGGGAGGTGAGTACGCCCTGGTTTTTCAGAAATCAAGTGGCAACAAAAAGGGAGAAGAGTTTGTCTATGCTAATCTACAATACACTAAACTACTAAGAAGAAAAATGCAAAGTAAAGCAACTAACGTTACTTCGAATCAAAACTAAAAGAATGTAAAACTAAGCTGGAATCAAGAAGAGAAAGACCCCTAGGGGTGGAGTGTGTGCACACACGTAAAATGATGGTGCAAAATGCATTCTATAGGCACAAATGTAGGCAGTATTTTCATGCATAGGAAGTGTCTAAAGGTTAAGGCAAAACCTATCAATCCATTCGCTAACCTAGTTGATTAACATTCATATAGACAAGCTGGTTATTTCAGAACCTAAACAAGCATGGGAGGTGTCTAAGATGTGTGGCAAAACCCATCAAGTGTAGTATTCTACTCTAACAAGCAAGCATACATTCACATTTATCAACACAATCAAAATATAAAGCATTCATATCCATTCTTTAATGCATGTATGAACATCATCTCCACCCCCAAAGGGGGATGGATCTACTCACTACACATTACTCTAACAATTAAACTAAAGAAGAAAAGAAACATTCTAACTACTTTAGCCTAGAATCAAAGAAATAAAACTAAGCTAAGCATGCATAAAGAAACAACATAAGAACAAAACAATGGAAAAATTATTTTATTAGATGACTCACATTGAAGGTAGCATTCTTCTCCAACTTGAGATTTTGCTCCAAGGCTTACTCCAAGTAGAGAGAATGCCACCAAGCAATGGGTAATTACAATAGAAGGTGAAGAGTTCTATTTATGGCCATAGAAAAAAGTAATCCGGCACAATCCCCCGGTATGAGACTAAACAAGTACCAGAAATAGACTAAATATACACTAATACACGCTCCACATTCTTCTTAGCAGATCCAGACCAAAAGTGACCATCTAATTAGCGGTCTACAGTGTTCGGATTGCTCTGGATTTTCGTGTGGGCTTTTCTGGAAGGCTTTGTTTGTCTTTGATGCATTTACCTTGCTTGTTGGAGCTCCGACCCGAATAGAATTTCCAAAATACTCCCCATGATAGTGTGTAGTATTCTTATTTACTCATTGGTCCTTCGATCTTCCGTGCAGGTCCTTCGATCTTGCATCTTAGTCCTTGAGTCTCTCAACTCAGTCCTTTTTCATGCTTTTAGGTCTTTTATGAATCTTCTCTTCAAACCTATTTATTTCTGAAATTTAAACATAAAACTCGTCATGTAGCATTGTTTAGGTGAAAGATAGTGGATATAAGATACAAATATAGGCATGAAATGATGTCAATCAGTCAATCAAGTCTCACTTGCGCAAGACAGTGTTTAGCTTCAACCACCTTATTTTCAACATGCCCGAATTTCTCTTCACTCCATTGTTTGAGTGCCATTTTAACATTGTGCATCTTGGCCACCACTCGGAACATTAGTTTCCCTTGTACGAAAATGGCTCAAGCACTACAAACAACTTCTGGAAACTTTTCATGCTTACTCAAGAAATTGGCCAATCTAAACATCCTCTTCTAGCATGTGCTGACTTATGTTGTTCTCATCATGAGCGTGGCGTGGTCGCTAAGATCCTTATACCCACAACATAGAAAGACTCCGGGAAAGTATCCAGCCAAGCAAGTTACATGAGCGTCTGATCTATCCGGGTTTCTATACAAGCGTTGCCTTGCGGTGAGTTAGGCCACGTGAATTCACTCCCTCCAGACGGTACTTCGACCACTTGCAACCTATCAATGCATGAATTGAACTCCTCCATAGCCATCTAATTAAAGCCCGAGCCTCCTCTCTTCTCATGGCAGCACCGAATACAATTGAAGTCTCCACAAAGCAACCATGGGGTGGACGAGTTTGGTGTTAGTTGTTCAAGGTCCACCCAGAACTTGCGCCGCTCCATATGCTCATTTGCACCGTAAATGGCCATAAGAGCCACTGATTTTCCACTTCCTCGGTTAAGCCCTTCGAGGTGTAGAAGTTGTGGTGTTTCATAGGTGACTCGAAGGTCAACTTGTTGTTCATTCCACATCACAAGGTTCCGTCCCGAATCCACTAACATGCTATTTGCTGCCCAATTATGTGCCCAAATTGATTTCCAGAACCGCTCGAGTTTCTTTTCCTTAACCGTATGCTCTACGAGGCATACAATGTCAGCTTTGGCCTCCTTTAACCTTTCCCTTATCATATGTGCACGTCTGGGAAGGTTTGCACCGCGTACATTCCACGTTAGGATAATCATGGTTTTAGAAGAGGGGATGGGGTCCCATTGCATCCTCGGTTGGCTTTTTGTTGCTCCAATCTCAACGAAATACGCTTGGTTTTCTCCGGAGGCTTAATAGTTGTCATCAAAGGCATTTGTTACTCCACACTACGTCCCTCTACATCGGTTTCCTGTGGTAGAGTTGTTTCAGCATCATCATTAGTAATGTCCATTAGACCCGCTAGAATCTCAAAGCTCCCCGGTTTCGAGCCACTTTCACTACGGATTATTCGTTCATCCAAGCTGGTCCTTCCAGGTTCATGCATCACCCTCTTTGGAGACATCCAACTAGTATTTGGTTCACTTTGGCTCAATGCAACTTCTCACTAGCATGGAACGCCACTCCCTTGGGCACACACAAGTGGGTTTCCTTTCTACATGGCACGCTGCAGTTGGTTGGTTTGCCTTTGTTCCCCTCCTTTCCACACGGCATGGGCTGAGTGGTGTCCTTCTCTCCAGCTGAGAAAACAAGTAGAGCCAAGGGTGTAACCTCCCCTCCTCTGATTAGTGCTGCCAGGGGGCAGCTTTTTCTTTTGCTTTCCTCTTTTTGTCCCCCCTCTTTTGCTGACCCCGTTTTCGTTACCGTTGCACCCAACCCCGTTACAGGAGCTTCACCTTCTCCATTTTTCCCTCATCTCCTTCTCCGTTTGGTGTTACAGCATGTTCTCCGACAGCCTCCTCCACATCAATCTCTTGTGTATTCTTTGAGGCAGGCGTATCCTCATGTACAAAGTTGGCCTCATGGTCACCCCCACTCTCATCCACTCTCTTCTCCTCTCCACGCCCCACTTCCTTATCACTCTCCCGTCTTCTACCCACTAATCATGTTCTTTATATTCATGTGTTTTATTTGAGGCAATTTTTATTCTATTCTCTTGGTTTGATTTAGATTTCTTTACTTATTCATGTGTAGTTTTAAATTTGTTGTTTTTCTTGTTGTTTACATGATTAGGGAGTAGTCCATCCCCATTATGGGGTGGAGGATGATGTGAATTGTGGATGTAGTTAGATTTGTGTGTGTGTTTAATCTTACTCTTGGACTTTCATATGATTTTCGTTGCCATTTTGATGGGTTCCTACTCTTATCTTTGATGTGTTAATGGTTCCAATGGATATTTAGCACATGCTTTGGTTAGTGGGCATACTTAACAGGGAATGGAGAGTCAATGATAAGATTTGAGTAGATAAAGAGAGAAGATTGACATGTAATTATGTGGTACTTTGCCTTATCTTGAGTAATGTTTTGTATGTTTTAATGATGATAATAAATCTTAGTTCATGTGGAGACACACTAAGGATTGTGGTCATTATATATTTCTATGTTATTCATGTCACACATGTGTCACATCTCTACACTTTTGCATGCATTCTCCACCTCATACGAGACTAGTCATATTAGGTTTTCTTTGTCGATTAATGTAGCATAGTTAGTTTCAATACACTCACAAACTCTTCATTTTCTTTCCCACTCGAGTATGGTCGACGACAACCCTCTCTAGCTCCTTGTGGACACAACCCGTGCACTTGTGGTTTTAAGCTTCATTATTGATCAACAACTGATCTGGAGAG
This sequence comes from Triglochin maritima, assembly GCA_963682175.1. Lineage (NCBI taxonomy): Eukaryota > Viridiplantae > Streptophyta > Magnoliopsida > Alismatales > Juncaginaceae > Triglochin > Triglochin maritima. The sequence continues at coordinate 33,489,060 of OY821773.1, read as the reverse complement.
CGTAGTTAAAAATCTTCAACTGCCCAACTATGTTAAAAATTATATCATTAAAGGATAATACATTCTTACTAAGAAGGAGGATAAATTTTACTGGAAGAATACTCCAGATGGAAACTACTCAATGAAATCGGGTTGGGAATCAACACAGTCTCATCCAATTATGAGGTGGCGGAAAGAAATCTGGAATGATATTATCCTAAGAAAATCTTGATCTTCATTTGGCAGCTACTAAAGAACGAATTACCTCTTGATCGTTAGATAGAAAGCATTAAAATCACTTCAGTATCCAAATGGAATTGCTGCTTCAATTCTGGCCAAGAAAGTCATAATCATGTTATTTTCCAAAAGCTACCATGCAAAACTATGTTGGAACTGGCTTGCTTGGTTTTTTCACAGGTCAGCAATTCAGAATTTGGAGGACATGATTGAGTTACTTATCAACCCTTCCAGACTTAATAGAGTTATCTTATTCGACAAGTGGATATCATGTTGTCTTTGGTGGGAAATTTGGAAGATTAGAAATGGGATCAGGTGGGGAAATGAGAAACTCACTAACCATGGACTACATTATAGAATTAAAAAATGGATTTAGTATCTCACTCCTCTCCTCAAGTCGATAAAATCAGACACCACAGAAGAATTTGAGATGCTACAATAATTTGGTCAACTGAATATGGTCATCTGGAAGCCCAAAATATAAATTATTAAGTGGATTCACCCCCTTAGGAATAATTTCAAACTAAATATTGATAAAGCCAGCAAGGGTAACCCTAGTTTAAGAAGTGGAGGTGGAATCATAAGAAATCACAGAGGTGAATTAGTTTTTAGTTTTTGCAACCATTATGGTAATAGCACGGATTTTGTTGCAGAATTTAGAGTAATTCTAGGTGATAAATTGAGAATCAACAAATACTGAAGTTGAGTCAGGCTCATAGGTTATTATCAATATGATCAACAATCCCAACTGGAGTCACCTTCACCTTAGAAGATGGCAGGAAGAATTCAAGAATCTATGGTTCACTCATGTCATTAGCGCTACTCATCAATTCAAAGAAGAAAATGATGTTGCAGATGCTCTTGCTAACATGGGGAATACGGAGGATCATAGGATCATTATGTGGTACATATATGTCATATCTACCAAGAAGAATCAAAGGTCTCCAAAAGTTGGAGAAACATGGTCTCCCTTATGTCAGAACTAAAAAAGTCTCGTTAGAACAACAAAGTTGAAGTCACTTATCCCATAGTCAACATCACCATGATCACATTCAAATATATAATCAACAAATTCAAAGAGTTGATTCACCTATATAAGTCTAAATACGAGAGCAATGTAACAAAGAGCAATGGAGAGCAAACCCATGAACTAAAATGCGAAGCCTTGACTTCTAGATCAACCCAAGACTATTTGGATGGATGAAGCCTTGATATTAAGACAACTTCAGATGGATGAAGCAAATTTTTTACAAATAAAAGTAAAAGTGTATTTTCTTTAGAACAAATACTTTAAATGGTGTTAGCACCCAAATCTCTGACGATGGTGACTGGGCTCAACCGTACTTCGCAGCGTGTATAACCTCAACCTCCACGCCTATCGGCGACCTACCAACCCCCACATCAAAGGTCTCAGCACCATAATTACTAACCTCCTCAGACCTCATTGTCGGGTTATTCTAACCAAGCTCCACTAACCCAGCGGGTTGACCCAAAGGACCCTTCTAGTAATCCGACCCTTCAAGCGTTCATGCAGAGCATTCAAAGTATAGTCAAAGCTTTGAAAATGCAAGTTAGCCAGTTGGCTCATCACGTCCATGAATGTGAGAAGGGTCAGTTTTTCGAGTCAACTCGAGGTGAATCCCCAAGGTACCCATTCTCAAAGGAGGCCACCTGTACCTCAAGCTACCTCTGAATCGACCAATCATCTTAATGTGATTCATACTTTGAGGTCCGGTAAAGAGGTGGACAACCACATTGGGTTGCCTCCTTGCAATCACCATCTCTTGGTCTCACCAGACCTGCGGTGATACCTACATCTACGAGGGGGCCGAACCCTGAGGTCCCCTTGTCTCATCTTGGGTCAAAGGAATCAGATTATGAGGTTCCCACTCATGTTTCTATGGACCAAAATTCTGAGGTTCCTTCGAAAGACCCTTATGCCCGAAAGGTGTCATTCCCTGAGCACCTCAAAAAGAAAACTTCAGATCAGCATGACAAGATGCTTGATATCTTTCAGCAAGTTAAGGTGAACATCCCTTGGTTGGAGGTTGATGCATTGCATACATTGCATCATATGTCTTTCATTTATATTACTTTTACATCAATAAATGCTACTAAGGTATGTGTTTAGTCTTATTTACAGAATACAGGGACCTGAATGCAATTTACCCACATCCCGAGCATAAACGCGTACAAAAGACTCGTTTCTATCATAAAGACCAAGTTCAAGTTTATCGGGCTTCAAATGGAAATGTATCCAAGCATAAAAGCATTCAAGACCTAATTACGAAAAGAACAAGGACTTAAGCACAAAAGTAGCCGGGGACTTAATTGCAAAAAGTGAAGGACCTAATTGCAAATCACGAGTAGCTTTTATTATTATGGATAAAATATAAAGAAAAATCAATGTGGATCTCCAAATATATGAAGAAATTAATTCGGATCTCCAAAGATATGCAAGAATCAATCCAGACTCGCAAATGACATTGAAATCATACCATAAACACACAGGAAAAATCCGGGTCGATTCTGAGCCAAAAAGGTGGCGATTCCGCCGCACCTCAAGAGCAAATTGCGGCGAATCCGCCGCACCAAATTAGATTCATGCTCTAAAAATTTTACCGGTTGCGTGTTGACGCGTGTACTTTCTTATTTCATGCTTAGGTCCCTTGTATCGGCTATAAATAGCCCCGAGAACGATGTTGTGAGGAGTTCTACCTTTTGTTCCATAATTTAGCAATAAAATTCTGTTTCTTTTATTTTATGTTTTTAATTTTCTTTTCTTAGTTTCTCTAGGACCCCTTCTCCCTCCCTCCATCTATGAGTTTCTAACTCTTTCCAAAGGGTGGGGGTGACGGATTTAGGGTGATGAGAAGAGAAGATGTTATTATTTTAATTTCGTATTAGTATGTTTTGATTACTTGAGTTTATGTTAAATCATTTATCATGTAATGCTTTATAACTAATATGATTTATTATAAGTTTCAGAATTCTCTAATCTAAACCCGATATCTAAACCTCCACCCAACGGAATTCACCATCTTTGTTCTTGTTTTAGTTTTATTTGTTCTTGTTTCTTGCTTTAGATAATAAAAACCAAAAAACTCAAAAACCCAATTTATTCTTCTCTCCTTCTTTCCCCAATCGAAATCACACTAATAACAAATCTCTCCCTCCTTGTGTTCGACCCGTATTTGCCACGTCTTCATTGACACCGTGCACTTGCGGTATAAATTTAAAATTCTCATCAAGTTTTTGGCGCCGTTGCCGGGGAGGCGACGCAGATTTTTGTTGTTTTTGTGTTTTCGATTTTATCCTGTTTATCTTGTGCGCAATCTAAGTATTTGGATTTGTGTTTCAGGGGACAACAGAGTGCGCGGAGAAATCCGGGCACATTTGGAGCTAAACGAGCGGCGAAATCGCCGCACCTGAAGAACAACTTGCGGCGAATTCGCCGCACCAGTAAGGCTTCTGGGCGTCATTTTTCTCTGGGGTCGTCTACATCGTGGATTGGTCGCATTGAGCTACTGGAAATTCCGAGAGCAGGCGGCGAACCTGTCTGAGCATTGCGGAGGTAACTTTTCTTGCCTTTCTCGTATAATCTGAATTTTCGAAAAGTTTCCTTTCGTAGAATTGCACGTGTTAGGGTCAAAAATTCCATAATTAGCAATAACTCAACTCTGACCTAAAAATTGGCAAAATTAGAAAGACCTTAGTGCATGCATCATATAATGTTTTGTTTGCATTATTCTTGCTAAATTATTGCAAATTATTTTTGTTGAAGAGTGCTGGAGACAAGGTACGTATCGCGGTTTTTAACGACTGCATTTAAGCATATAATTTAATTTGCATACAACCTTGCAATTGCCCCCATTAAAAAGACCATTGTTTGACTATCTTTGTTAGATCTAAGTTAAACTATCTTAAGGGCAACTCCATAGGAAAAGATACGGTAGGGATTTCATCACCCTTCCGTGGCCCACAAATCACAATCCTCAAGTGTCACCCAAGCCTAAAATTAAAATCAATTAGACATTGACCCCTAAGGACTCGGACTCAATTAAGGAGGAGATTGGTTTGACTTGCTATGACCTGAAGCTAATTGAATTCAATTTGGTGTCTAGAAAGTGTTTTTGTGTTGACGAAAGTCTTCCAAGCGACGTGGTTGTCTAATTGGCACCGACTCTGTCGGAAGCGCCCCCACTAGCTATACACTAACTGGCCAACTTGGTTTGATTGGTGAGGGAGGTGAATCAAGCAAATCAATTCGACTCAACCAGTTAGGAGTCGTCTAGATCTAAGCGACACTAGGTCTAGGATTGTTTGAACCGTGCTTTCTTAGGAAACCTCTGACCGACCCTCTTATCTATCTTTAGAGTTAAGTTTCCCTTCTCCTCTGAGTCATCTTCTTCTCACCTACTTATACGTTCTAGTCTCCTCCCCTTTACATTATCTATTAGCATTTTAGGGTCGAGTCGAGAACTTGTGCTTGCTTAGCCTCATAAGGGTAAGAGTACTTGACTCAAGAGTGTTTTGATGGATGGTTACATGAGCAACCATCCATATCATTGTTGGGACCAGGACAATGCTTCCTGGTATTCTAAAACCTTGCAACCTGGGGTGGCTCAGACTAACACCCCATATGGTTGGGACAATCCTAATTGTATGACTGAGCAATCCTTATATTGGGGTAACATGAGAGAGGCACCGACTGCTAGACCACAATCTAGTTATGTCGGATCATATGCTGGTCAACAAACTGAGACATTACAACAAACTTTTGCCTCCTTCATGCGTAGGACAGACAACATGAGTGCACCGGTGGCTCCAGTAGCCGTACCGTGCGACTGTTGTGGGTTGAGTGGTCATGTTATCAGGGAATGCCCTTATGTTCCCCCAGAGCCTGAGTATGAGCATACTTTTTCCCAAGACGCTCAAAATGACTATTACGCATCCGCGTACAACCCGAGAGTGATGGATTCGTGGAGAAACAATTCCTATCCAAATTCTTATACTTCATTTTCACCTCAGTATCCTCCTCCCGAATACCCAGAATTCTACCAACTCCCCACGTCAAATCATTATTCTCAGCCCATCAACACCCAATCCCATAATTTCACAAGCTCAAACTTGGACCTCATAGTTGACCACGTACCTAATTCCTTGGAACAAACTTTCCTTACGTACATGGAATCCACTCAACGATCCGTACAAAATATAACATCGCATTTGAGTCAAATGATACAACAATTAGGTGAACGTAAGGAGAGTAACTTTTCGTGTCAACATGAGGATCCACCTTTTGATATCGAACCACCACCACATCCACAAATTCAAAGCACAATCTGTCAAAGCCAAACTCCTAGTCAGTCTGAAGGACTTGGGGTTTCAATTCACGATCACTTAGTGGAGGATTCGATACACATTGACCAATTTCATCATGAGTCGGCCCAGGATTGTGCCTTATCTTCGTGCCCCGTGGCCCTTGAGCCACATGATCTTCATGTTGTGCCTCTTAAGGACTCACTTCCGGTGGAGCAAGAGCTCCCTAGCACCCTCAATTTCAAACAACCTGATGAGAGTTTGCCTCTCACTATCGTTCCTGATCATCTTGGAAATGATGGAACATCAAACGACTACAGTGCTCATGAGGGTATTAGGAGTTCCTTGGAGGATACATTGGGTATGAGACCCATTTTATGTTTACCTGTTGAGTCGGACTTGCCTAACGAGGCTCCTGACCTCGCTCCGACGCACCAGCCAGTTGGTTGGAGAGTTTGGATTGACGATCATAACTTCAGCACCGTAACGGGAGAAACTCTTCTTCCGTTGCCCCCTATTTCCCAAACTCTCGAGAGGTTCAAGCTCTTTCAGTTTGATCCTTTGTATGAGACGCCTTTGCGTCCAATTCATGAACCTCTCATTTCTTCTTGTGCTCTTTGTGAAGGGGGCCCACACATGAATATTCTGGCCCCACGTGGTGTCATGTTCCCTTTTGAGGTCTTTTGACAAATGAAGATGGGAACTTATGTTTGTACATAGTTATATTTGTATAACAATAAGTTAAAAAAAATAATTGTTTTTATCCCTTCTTTAGCATCTCACAGGTTTTTGAGGGAATTCGGGTTTTTGTCCATCAACAGAGCCATGAACTTTCCTTTGTACTTCACGTTGGTGAGATCTTTCCTTTTTCATGCATAAATCCATGTAGTATCTTGCTCGCATACATTGAGGACAATGCATGATTTAGGTGTGGGGGGTGTTTATATATGTACATATCTATCTATTTGATTTTCTGCTCTGCTTTATTTTAAAAAAAAATAATTTTTTTTTTCAATATTCTATGACATAGCTTAAGTTTGAACTGCCAAAACCCGTGTACAAATTGCATTAAGTTTTTGTTCCTTATTATATAATTCTGCTTGTAGAAATTATGACATAAATCTAAGTTCCAAAGAAATAACCCATGGCCATTGTAAGACATGTATGCACTTAAATTGGATGAATCAAATCTTTGAAGTGGTTGATAAAAAGCAGAGGTTGAGGAAAATATACCGGGAAGTGTGGAGTTCTAATAGCAATTAAGCCTTGAGGAAAATAAAAGTAAAATAAAAATAAAGTGAGGAAAACACATTTTGCAAAATGATTACAAAAGCCCAAGCCTTCGAGTCACTGGCCCGTAGGGGTATCTTGAAACCCGGTAACTTGAGTCTGCCAGCTCGGGATTATCGACCAAACTCGCTACACGAATGCAAAAAGGGTATAAGTGTTAAAAAGAAAAGCAAATGTGTTGAATCACGGAAAAAATAAATAAATAAATAAATACTTTAAGATACTCAAGGCCCAAAGCTAAAAGAATGATTCATGCCATGGTTGATCCGAATGATACTTCACCACCAGAGGAGGCGTGCAAAATAATTCAAGTGATAAACATGTGTAGAAGGGTTAGTGGTGTGAATGTTGGAGGAACAAAGACCAAGTCATATTTTTAATGAGTTAGATTCATATAATGAGCATGCAAAAATTCTTAGTGAGATGTATAAGGTTGAGGTAGGGATATTGAGAACTATTAATGAAACGTTGATTTAGGATTTTGTGGGTATATCCGCTGAAAACCCTCAGGAGACAACACTCCTCCTCCTTGGCAACAAGGAGGTTTAAAGGCTTGTTGCACATGCTAAGTGCAACCGTGATTCCTACGAAAGTGAGTTAGGATTTCCCTGTTTTTATTTTTCGTATCTTCTGTTTTGCTAGGGACTAGCAAAATCTAGGTGTGGGGGTATTTGATGCATTGCATACATTGCATCATATGTCTTTCATTTATATTACTTTTACATCAATAAATGCTACTAAGGTATGTGTTTAGTCTTATTTACAGAATACAGGGACCTGAATGCAATTTACCCACATCCCGAGCATAAACGCGTACAAAAGACTCGTTTCTATCATAAAGACCAAGTTCAAGTTTATCGGGCTTCAAATGGAAATGTATCCAAGCATAAAAGCATTCAAGACCTAATTACGAAAAGAACAAGGACTTAAGCACAAAAGTAGCCGGGGACTTAATTGCAAAAAGTGAAGGACCTAATTGCAAATCACGAGTAGCTTTTATTATTATGGATAAAATATAAAGAAAAATCAATGTGGATCTCCAAATATATGAAGAAATTAATTCGGATCTCCAAAGATATGCAAGAATCAATCCAGACTCGCAAATGACATTGAAATCATACCATAAACACACAGGAAAAATCCGGGTCGATTCTGAGCCAAAAAGGTGGCGATTCCGCCGCACCTCAAGAGCAAATTGCGGCGAATCCGCCGCACCAAATTAGATTCATGCTCTAAAAATTTTACCGGTTGCGTGTTGACGCGTGTACTTTCTTATTTCATGCTTAGGTCCCTTGTATCGGCTATAAATAGCCCCGAGAACGATGTTGTGAGGAGTTCTTCCTTTTGTTCCATAATTTAGCAATAAAATTCTGTTTCTTTTATTTTATGTTTTTAATTTTCTTTTCTTAGTTTCTCTAGGACCCCTTCTCCCTCCCTCCATCTATGAGTTTCTAACTCTTTCCAAAGGGTGGGGGTGACGGATTTAGGGTGATGAGAAGAGAAGATGTTATTATTTTAATTTCGTATTAGTATGTTTTGATTACTTGAGTTTATGTTAAATCATTTATCATGTAATGCTTTATAACTAATATGATTTATTATAAGTTTCAGAATTCTCTAATCTAAACCCGATATCTAAACCTCCACCCAACGGAATTCACCATCTTTGTTCTTGTTTTAGTTTTATTTGTTCTTGTTTCTTGCTTTAGATAATAAAAACCAAAAAACTCAAAAACCCAATTTATTCTTCTCTCCTTCTTTCCCCAATCGAAATCACACTAATAACAAATCTCTCCCTCCTTGTGTTCGACCCGTATTTGCCACGTCTTCATTGACACCGTGCACTTGCGGTATAAATTTAAAATTCTCATCATAGGTGATTCAAAAAATGCCACATTATGCCAAGGTTCTCAAGGACTTATGCACCAAGAAAAGAAAAACCCATGTTCCCAAGAAAGCTTTTCTTGCGGCTAATGTGAGTTCATTATTGGCACAACCAATGCAAGTCAAATACAAGGACCCTAGTTGTCCTATTTCTTGTGTGATTGGTGATGTACCCATACATCGACCTTTATTGGACCTAGGTGCATATGTCAATCTTTTTCCGTACTCTATCTACGTCCACCTTGGTCTTGGAGACCTCAAACAAACAAGAATCACTCTTCAGCTGGCTGATAGGTCAACAAAGAAACCTAGGGGTGTGGTGGAAGATTTCCTGATCAAAGTGGGTGAGTTCATTTATCCAGTCGATTTCTTTGTTTTGGATACTAAACCTGTGCCAAACCCACTTGGACAAATTCCTATTATTTTGGGGCGACCATTTTTAGTGACTTCCAATGCCTTGATCAATTGTCGTAATGGTCTTATGTGTTTGACTTATGGTAGTCAATGTGCTGATTTCCTCATCTTCACTATTGGGAAAAAGCCAGGTGCCTTCGATAACCCTGTTGAGGTCAATCTTATCCAGGACATGGATGAGAACGAAGTTGAAGGCACCTTCAAGTATTTCAGAGAATTGTTTGATGGAGATCCTGATGGTGGTGAAGATGTTTTGCTTGGCCTGGCACAAAAAGGTGCCTAATCTTGTGATCATGTGGCCTTTGCGCCACATCCTTTCAATCATGTGGCTCTTGAGCCACAAGATACTATTTTTGTGGCCTCTACGCCACCTGCTTTTCACTCTATATCTGTTGAGGATCCCATGTGGGTTAAGAATCAACCAATTGATACCCTACATTTCAAACAACATAACAGAGTTTCACCTCTCATTCATGCCTCCTATCGTTCTCATTCTCAAGAGGCATCAAACGACCACAATGCTTATAAAGGTGTCAGGTGGTCAAGCAATTCTATTTTTGGACTGTCATTTGGGTAATAAGTCCACGGTGTCACCTTGTGTGGATGAAATGTTCCCGGTGCACCCAAATATCGGTTGGAGGGTATGCATTGATGACCCTCAACTCTGTTGTGGAGTGGAAACATCTTTGTTCCCATTTCCTTTCACCGACCCTGGTTTTGAGAGGCATGAACCACCATCCTTGGTTCATAAACCTTTTAACAATGCTCCTGTTTCTTATGTTGTGAGCCCATGTAGTTGCATTTCTGGCTCGAGAAATGGCGGGTTCCCATTTGATGTCCCTTGACATATGAAGCTGGGAGCCCATGTTTGTTCATAGTTATATTTGAAACACACACACAAAAACAGAAAAAGAAAGAAGACTCCATGAGTGAGCATTGATTGTTGTGGGTCCCAACCCTTGTGTATTTGGGCCTCATTTCTTTCATGTATTTGTTTCCCTTTTTAAGTATCTCACTGGTTTTGAGGGAATTCGGGTTTTTGTCCATCAACATAACCATGAACTTCCCTTTGTGCTTCATGTTGGTGAGATCTTTTCTTTTTTCATGCATAATAAATCCATGTAGTGTTATGCTCGCATTCATTAAGGACAATGCATGAAGTAAGTGTAGGGGGATGTTGTGTATATAGTCGAGTCTTTCTCCTTTTGTTTTGTTTCCTTTTATTTGCATTGTTAGGGTCATGTTATTGTGCTGCATTTAATAACGTTATATCTACTTGCCAAGATCCTTGGGTGACTTGTCTTCTTTTGCTTGCCTAGTGCTTTAAAATTTTCATTTCTTTCAAAAATCTTCATGTGTTTGCGAAAGAAAATGTTTTGTGGGTTTTGCGTGTGTTTAGCATTTGCAAAACCGTTGAGAGGCAAAGTAATAAGAAAGCTGCCAAAATTGTCTTGAACATGATACATTAGGATATCTAGTATACTGGCTTGGTCTTATCGATTCGTAAGGATGCACCCTAGGTTTCCCTTGGGGGCGAGTAATCATAGGGTTTTAGTACTCAAACAATTAAAGAAGTCCACCCTAAACCTAGTGAGTTGAATAATTCGTGTTTGTTAATATAAGGAAGTTTGTTGTAGTCAAGGACCCTTTAACTCTTGTTGTGAGACATTAAGTGTAGGGGTTTTGGTTCATGTGTAGATAATAAATAAGTGAGCGGGTGTTCTCTTTTCTCGCATGGCTCCTATCACTAGGGAAATTAGGTACGAGGGGACTTGGGATGCACTGACCGAACTCCCGTTACGCGGGTGGTAGGGATTACCCTATGTGGAGATGTGGGGAAAGGTCTACGTGATAGTGTAAGTCCTTATAGGCAATGTTGCACGAAACCTGACCCTGGGAGAGTTACACACCAACTAGTAAAAAAAGAAAAGAAAAAAAGAAAAGAGAAGAACAAAGAGAAAAAATGGTAATGAAAAAAAGAACCTTAATGGACTTCACATTTTGTATCACTTGAGGATGTTAAGGTTGTCCACGTCTTTTACTTAAGTCCTTAATTAACTTGCACGAATGATTTATTAGGCTAGGTGTGTGGATTGGATACATATATAGAGTCGGCACGTAGGATTACCGTGTCCAATGATAGACAAAAGGAGCCCATCGAGTTGAATTCTAGATTGAATAATGCATCAATGTTCGGATTTTGTTAGTATGTCCGCTGAAAACACTCAGGCGACAACACTCCTCCATGGCGACAAAGGGGTTTAACGGCTTGTTGCACGTGCTAAGTGCAATCGTGATTCCTACAAAAGTGAGTTAGGATTTCCCTGTCTTACGAATGATTTTTCCTTTCGTTCATTTTTCCATTTATTTGTTTTGCTCAGGACTAGCAAACGTTAGGTGTGGGGGTATTTGATTGACATCATATCATGCATATATTTGTGTCTTATATCCTTTATTTTTAGTCTAAGCAATGATACGTAATGAGTTTTATGTTTATGTTTCATGAATAAACAGACTTGCGAAGAAGAGATTCAAAAAGAACTTAAAAGCAAGGAAAAGACTAAGTTACAAGACTTATGGACTAAGATGCAAGAGAGAAGGACTCGGATGTAAAACCAAAAGGATCAATGAGCAAATCAAGAAGCTTCACACCTTAATGAGGAGTATTTTGGGAATTAAATCTGGGCGCAACCATCAACAACCAAATCGGGTTCATCCAACACCAAGAGATCAAGCTAGATCCAAGCCAAACAAATCCAGACTAGATCAGACATATCCAGACCGCTAATTAGGGGTCCCAGACCGCCACTCCGTGGTCAAGATTTCTTCAAAACGGACATGCTTTGGTCGGGTGTTAGACTAGGTTGTATTTAGTCCATATTTGGTATGCTTTTAGTCCCATACCGGGGGATTGTCCCGGGTTACCTTTCTTCAAGGCTATAAATAGAACTCTTCCTTCTCCTTTGTAATGCATCTCCTCTCTTGGTGGCCCTTCTCTCTACTAGGAGTAAAGCCTTGGGGCAAAACTCTAATGGAGAGAGGCTACTTGTAAATGTGAGTGAGCAATAAAAGATGTTTTCTTAGTTAATTGTTATTCCTTTAGTTCTTGCATGCTTAGTTAAATTTGTTATTTTAATCTTTGTAGAATTAATTAGCATGTTTTCTTTCCTTAATATGAATATTAGCTCAGTAATGTGTGAGTAGTTCCATCCCCCTTTGGGGGCTAGAGATGTTGTACATATATGTTGTAAAGTTTGGATGTTTGATGAACGTTTTGATTGTGTTGACTTGCATGTTTGTATGTTCATTGAGGGTATTTTAATCATCAACATGTTGGGGGATTTTTTATGAGTTTTGCCATAAGATTTAAACACTTCCCATGCATACTTTCCTCATCTTTATTGACTGAATTTTTTTGTTGAATATGGTACGTGTTAGTTTTGTGTTTTGTATTTGTGTTTGCTTGCTTGATTGATTGAAGAAACTTTACTTTGATGAGTTTTGCCATAACATTTAGACAGTTCCCTTGCATAGATTTCTTCTTTACATGAGTTCCTGGTTTTGATGAGTCTTGCCATAACATTTAGACGCCTATCATGCTGAACCTAGTCTTATGCTAATCAAGTAGTAATTGCAGATACGTTGTGTGAATGGATTGATAGGTTTTGTCACATCTTTAGACACTTCCTATGCATGAAGACACACACATGACACACACAAACCTGCTTACATGCATCATTCATCACTTATTTCATTTCATATGTGCTACTTTGAGGTTTGGTGAGGAGGTGGACAACCAAATTGGATTGCCTTCCTTGCAATCACCATCTATTGGTGTCACCAGACCTACGGTGATACCCACATCTGTGAGGGAGTTGGATCTTGAGGTTCCCTCAATGAACACATCAATCACACTCCACCCCTTAGGGGTTTCTTTTCCTGAATTTTATCTTGTTGTCGATTTCCATCACTTTCATTTTCCTTGTTTGTGCTTCCTAGTTTAGTGTAGTTTAGCTAGTGTAATCAACTTCTTCTCCCTTTTTTCTCCATTTGCCTTCGAACAAACTAGAGTCGACACACCTCCTCATGGACACAACCCGTATTTGTCACGTCTTCACTGACGCCTTGCACTTGCAGTATTTAAAATTAACACATCAATCACCCTCCACGCCCATTGACGACCTACCAACCCCCACATGAAAGGTTTTAGCCCCATACTCACCAACCTCCTCAGGCCTCACCATTAGGTTATTCTAACTAAACTCCACTACCCCAGCGGGTTGACCCAAAGGACCCCTCTCTTGAACAAACCATTCAAGCGTTCATGTAGAGCATTCAAGGTTCGTTCAAAACTTTGGAAGTACAAGTCAGCCAATTGGTTCATCAGGTCCATGAACGTGAGAATGGTCAATTCCCATGTCAACCCGAGGTGAATCCCCGGGATACCCAATCTCCAGGAAGACCACTAGTGCTTCGAGCGACCTCTGAACCAACCCATCATGTTAATGTGATACGTACTTTGAGGTCTGGTAAGGAGGTGGACAACCAAATTGGATTGCCTTCCTTGCAATCAACATCTCTTGGTGTCACAGACCTGTGGTGATACCCACATCTGTGAGGGAGTCAGATCCTGAGGTTCCCTCAACGAATACTTCCAGGAAAAAGCTTGATCCTGAGGTTCCTTCTACTTTATTTCGATAATGGCGTCGAACCCTGATGTTCCCTTGTCTCATCATGTATCGAATGAATCAGATTCTGAGGTCCTCACTCATGTCTACGGAACATAATGCTGAGGTTCCTTCGAAAGACCCATATGGCCCGAAGGTGCCATTCCCTGAGTGCCTTAAAAAGAAAAATTCAGATCAACATGACAAGATGCTTGAGATCTTTTGGCAAGTTAAGGTGAGCATTCCTTTGTTGGAGGTGATTCAGCAAATGCCACCATATGCCAAGATTCTTAAGAATTTATGCACCAACAAGAGAAAAACCAGTGTTCCCAAGAAAGCTTTTCTTGCCGCTAATGTGAGTTCATTCTTGGCACAACCCACACAAGTCAAATACAAGAACCCTTGTTGTCATACTATTTCTTGTTTGATTGGTGAGGTGTCAATACATTGAGCTTTATTGGACCTAGGTGCATTTGTCAATCTTCTACCGTATTCGGTCTACGTCCACTTTGGTCTTGGAGACCTCAAACAAACAAAAACCACTCTTCTACTAGCTAATATGCCAATGAAGAAACTGAGGGGATTGGTGGAAGATGTCCTGATCAAAGTGGGTGTGTTCATTTATCCAGTCGATTTCGTTGTTTTGGATATTGAACTTGTGCTAAACCCACTTGGACAAATTCCTTTTATTTTGGGGAGACCATTTCTAGCAACCTCCATTACCTTGATCAATTGTTGTAATGGTCCGATGCACTTGACATATGGTAGTCAATGCGCTGATTTCAACATCTTCACCATCGGGAAGAAACCAGGTGCCTTCGATGACCCTATTGAGGTCAACCCTATCCAAGGCACGGATGGGATTGAACTCGAAGACACCTTCAAGTATTTCAGAGAGTTGTTCGATGGAGATCTTGATGGTGGTGAAGATGTTTCAACTGAGCTGGCACAAGAATTTGCTTTATCTTGTGATCATGTGGCCTTTGATCCACATCCTTTCGATCATGTGGCTCTTGAGCCACAAGATACCTTTTGTGGCCTTTGGGCCACTTGCTCTTCACTCTATATCTATTGAGGACCCAAGGTGGGTTAAGAATCAACCACCTGATACCCTATACTTCAAACAACCAGACAGAGATTCACCTATCACTCATGCCTCCTATCTTTCTCATTCGCAGGAGGAATCAAACGACCAGAATACTTATACGGGTGTCAGGTGGTCAAGCAATTCTGTTTCTGAACTTTTCCAATTAGGTAATAAGTCCAGGGTGTCACTTTGCATGGATGAAATGATCCCGGTGCACCCAAATGTCAGTTGGAGGGTATATATTGACGACCTTCAGCTTTGTCGGGGAATGGAAACATGTTTGTTTCCCTTTGCTTTCATAGACCGTGTTTTTGAGAGGCATGAACCACTATCATTGGTGCATAAACCTCTCAACAATCCTCCTATATATTATGTTGCAAGCCCATGCAGGTGCATTTCTATCTCGAGAGATGTTGGGTTCCCATTTGATATCCCTTGACAAATGAAGATTGGAGCCCATTTTTGTACATAGCTATATTTGAAAAAAGAAGAAAAAAAGACTCCAAGAGTGGGCATAGCTTGTTGTGGGCTCCAACACCTGTGTATTTGGGCCCCATTTGTTTCACGTATTTATCTCCATTCTTAAGTATTTCACAAGTTTTGAGGGGAATTCGGCTTTGTGTCAATCAACATGACCATGAAAATTTTCTTGTGCTTCAAAGTTTGGTAAGATCTTTTACTTTGTCATCCAAAATTAATGTAGTATCATGATTGCATACATTGAGGACAATGCATGAAGTAGGTGTGGGAGGGTGCTTTACATTTGTATATATGTGGAGTCAAGTCTTTTTCACTTTGTTTTTTGTTTTCTTATGTTTGCATTGTCAGGGTCATGTTAGTGTGCTACATTCAATATCGACATATCTGCTATACCATGATCCTTGGATGACTTGCCTTCTTTTGCTTGCTTAGTGCACGAACGGTTCCCTAGGCTAGGTGTGTCGACAAGATACAAATATAGAGTTGGCCCGTAGGATTACCGTGTCCAATGATGGACAAAAATAAGTCCACCGAGTCGTGTTGCTAGGTTTAATAATACATCAATGTTCAGATTTTGTGGGTATATCCACTAAAAACCTCCAGGAGACTCCACTCGTCCTCCTTGGTGACAAGGAGGTTTAACGGCTTGTTGCACGTGCTAGGTGCAACCGTGATTCCTACGAATGTGTTAGGAATGCCAAGTTTTTCGAATGTTTTCATTTCATTCATTTTTCTCTTTCTTTGTTTTGGGACTAGTGAAAGGTAAGTATGAGGGTAATTGATTGGATGCATATCATACATCGTATTCATGCTATATATCCTTTAATTTACCCGAATATTGTGCTACTCGAGTTATTATTTGTAGTGCTTCAGGAGTTAGGTAATAAAGAAGAGGACGAGAGCAAAATTGGACCTGAATGTAACAAGAATGGATTAAATTGAAGACTTCTGGACCTATTTGTAATACACAAGGATTGGATCGCAAATTATGAACGACCCAAGTGAAAACCTGGAGAGACCTGATTGAGAAGTACAAAATAATGTGACACATGACTTTAACCAGACCAGTATTTCTCCAATTAAAACCAAATCGGGTCGAGACAGTAGACCAGAGCTTCACCCCATGTGCCAATACAAGAAATAAAGCTGAAGACAAAATTTCAACCCGATCGGATCAATTTGATCCGCCATTGGCATATCAAACTTGTCCAAAGGGTCACAGATTTTGGCTGCGGGTTGGGTTGTCGGGTCAGAGCATTCCAGGACCATTACATGTGATTTAGAGCCGTCCGATTATTTCCAAATTAATCCAACCAGGTGTTAGTCTATATATACCATTGTAATCCCTCCTCTCCCTCTTCTTCTTCTTCCTCCTCCATTAGTTTAGGTTTTATTTGCTGCTCATTAGTGTAAGAGGAGAAGAAGAAGGAAACTTGGTAAGCTTTCATTTTAATATAGTGTAGTCTTGTTCTTTATCTTTATGTCTTTCCTTTGATTTCATTTCCTTTGTGCTTGTTTTCCTTCATCTAGTTTCCTGAATTTTGCATTATGGTTTTGGGTTGTTTTTATGCTTTCTTTAGTTTAGAGATGAGAAGAGAGTAGTCCATCCCCATGGGGGGGTGGGGTGGAGAAGAAGGTGTTGTGATTATGTGATGTATTAGTGTGTGTGTGTCTTAATCCTTCCTTTGAACCTCACATGAGTTCCATAACCATCTAATGAGATTTTCACTCTTATCTTTGATGTGTTAATGCTCTTGAGTGAAGCTTAGCACATGCTTAGATTAGTGGGCCAATTTTATGGGGAATGATGAGGTGAGGATAAGGATGGCATGGAACAAGGAAACATAACATGTGCATGCATATGCTAATGTTGGCATCATCCTAATTAATGTCTTGTATGTTTTAATGATTGTGTTAAATCTTATTTCATTTGGAGACATAGTGGGGTTTGGTCATTATGCATGAGTTTATTTAACCTCATTTCAATTATTGTCTTGTATGTTTAATGATAATGTTTTATCTTATTTCATGTGGAGGCAAAATTGGATTTGGTTTTATGGATTTCATGTATTACATGTTGTGATGAGCACAATTGAACACACACTACACACAATTATTTTTCCATATTCTTTCTCTACCTCCTAGGGGGTTTTATTTTATTGTTTGTTTTTTATTTCACTCGCATCATAGTTTAATTCAACTCGCATTCCTCTCTCTTCTTCCCCCACTCGAGTATCGTGATTCCGACTTGTACACGCTCCATGTGGACCAACCCGTGCTTGCCACCGCTTCAACGCAGTCTTGGCTTGCGGTATTATAACTGTTTCAATCACTAATCGCAGGTATCTCCTCCTTCAACAAGTTCCGGAATAGGTCATAGTTGTCTTCCTCCTCCACCATCGATGTTGGCGGTGACTCTGATACCTAACTGTTAGCACCAAGATCTCTTACGGTGGCGACTGGGTTCAACGGGGCTCGGCGGTGTGTATAGTACACCATAACATTAGGGGAAAGGGGCGTCGAACCCTAAGGATGGTTGTAGAGGAAGCAATTCGAGATTCAAGCTCTCAAGAACTTCGATTTGGGGAGACCCTAAATTTTTTATCACAAACAAATCACGACCCAATTTAGGTCATTACTTATTATTTATACCAATCAAATGTAAAAGAAGGTTCATTACAACAACTAAAATAAATTTTCCACAACAATCGGGCCAATAACAGAACAAACAAAAAACCCCAAAATCCTCTTCGATGTGGGGAAGATAATCCACAGTAAACCCTAACGACTTTAACAAACTTTCCCGGTGGGTCCCGCAACAGGGTGTTTCAAGTCCCAGCCATTGGATGGTAACATACTCTTAATATGGAAGATTAAAACACAATCGTAGGATGTGTTTAAGTCACCACTTCTGAATCGCCAGATGCAAAAGTAATTAGATGCCACGGATCCGACCGATTCTATTGGCCGTTTTGTTAGTTAATGCTAACAAACGGTCACGAGGAAAACCAATGTATTAATACACATAAACGTATGTAAGTGAAGAGGAGATATTGAAGTTTGAAAAGCATAAACTTATAATATTGTTTCTAAAGTCTTAATGCCTTTCAAGAGAATAGAAGTCGAACATTGACTCAAATACCTTGGCAGAATTAGAACTACATTAACTGCATAAACCAAACACATTTTCCGTAGGAGAAAGCATAAAAAGTAACATGAATCCACCATGAAGACGAAAATATAGCCAAGATAACATAAAAGATAAAAAAGAGAAGACTACCTTATTAAATACGGCAAGGGGTCCCGTTCGACCAAAACTAACAAGGTCATCTTCTTCCTGCAAAATCAAGCATAACCGGTTGACCGCCACATGGCATCGTTCGACCGGTGCGGGTAAAAATCATACATTTACACTAAGACTGGTCGATAAATGTCAACACTGGTCGACTGTTCCCATGCAGTAACCTTACTACACCTCAACATAGACGAGGTCTCTGACCTCCGACGTGCCCCCGACCACTCACACACTTTGTGTGAACATGTAATTGAAGTTGGCATACCATTCTCACGGTTGATGAAGGTCCAAACATCGATTATTCTCTTCTAATTCTTCCTCTTTACTTCTTCATATTCCGGAGAATTCGAGGAACCTGGAAGTCCTCCTCTTCTACTTCTGATTTCTCTTCTTCTTCCTCTCTCGTGGAACCCTTTTGATCTCTTCTCTCTCACTTCTCTTAAGCTATTTCTTAGTAAGGAAAACCTTCACTATCATGCCACTCGTCCTTTATACACACCACCAACCTTCTCCACCAATCTCCCTTCCTCTCACACTTACATGAGTAAAGACATGGGTAATTTGCATTCAAACCTCAAATACCTGCCTAATTACCCTAAGGTCCCTCAAAGGACTTAGGTTCTAACAATCCACCCTCCATAAAGAAATTTCGTCCTCGAAATTGAATGCAAACACTCACTAAAAAGTTTTGGATACTTTTTCTGGACATCCTTCTCAATCTCCCAGGTGGCCTCATGAACACTGTGGTGATGCCACCGTACTTTACCATCAGAATGGTCCTCCTCTTGAACTAATGCCCCATGCAATCCACGATCTCAACATGCCTCTCCTCGAGCGTTAAATCTTGCTACATCTTTGGAACCTCTATCTCAATCACATGTGTTGGGTCTACCACATACTTCCTCAGCATCGATACATGGAAGACGTTTTAAAGACCTGAAAACTACAATGATAAGGCAACCTCTCCTACGCGGTCTAAGATCTCAAACGGTCCAACATACAACAGACTCAGCTTTCCCTTCTTCCCAAACCTCATCACATGCCGGGCTGGGGAGATATTCAGAAACACGTGGTCGCCAACCTCGAAACTCAACTCTCGCCTACGCTTGTCAGCATAGCTCTCCTGCCTGCCCTGAGATGTTGCAAGTCTCTTCTTTATCACATCTACCTTCTTTGCGTACATCTGTACAAGCTCAGGCCCGACTAACTGCCTCTTGCCCATATCACTCCAGCAAACTGGTGATCTGCACGGCTTCCCGTACAAAGCTTTTCACGATGCCATTCCAATACTAGCATGGAAGTTGTTGTAGGCGAACTCGATCAATGATAAATGATCATCCCAGTGTCCTGTCCAATCTAGAGTGCATGCTCTCAGCATATCCTCTAGAGTCTAGATCTTTTTCTCAGACTGCCTATCTGTCTGCAGATGAAACCTTGTACTGAACTTCAATCGTGTCCCTAAGGCAATCTACAAACTCCCCCAAAACCCAAAAGTGAATTTACAGTCTCGATCAGAGATGATGCTCACAGTTACTCCACACAGTCTATCTCTTCAACGTGTAGCTTGGCTAGACGCTCAAGAGGCATCGTGGTCCTGATCGCCAAGAAATGTGCCAACTTGGTCAGTCGATGGACGATGACCTAAATCGCATCATGAAACCTCCTTGACTTTTGCAGACCGGTGAAAAAATCCATTGTCACCTGCTCCCATTTCCACTTTAGCAACTCAATCCTCTACATCGGTCAAGCCGATCTCTGGTGCTCAATCTTCACCTGCTGATAGACTAAGCATCTGGACATGAACTCAACTATGTCTCCCTTCATCCCCTTCCACGAGAAATTTTGTTGTAGGTCTTTGTATATCTTCGTACTTCCTGGGTGGATGGTTTATCGAGCTCTGTGTCCCTCCTTTATGATATCCTTCCTCAGGTCTTCCTCCTTCAGCACCCAGATACGGTCTCTGAATCTCAAACCTCCATCTAACCCAATACTTAAATCAGATCCAACCTTAGTAGCCAAGTGCAACAGACTGGCCAATCTGCAAAAATCCAGATTGAATCTGACTCAATTATGCGGCGTTTCCGCCGCACAACACCTACAAACTGCAGCGATTCCGCCGCCCCCATAGAGATCCGTGTGCTCAAATTTCGTCCAGTCGTGTCTGGACACGTGTACTTTCCAATATTATACTTAGGTCCCTTGTAGCAACTATAAATAGCCCCGAGAACGATGTTAAAAAGGTCCTTAGTCCTTGGTGGTTGGTCTTATTTTTGTTCCTTAGTTTTAGTAATAAAATTCTGTCTTTTATTTCTTGTGTGTTTTAGTTTTCTTTTGTAATTCCTCTAGGACCCCTTCTCCTTCCCTCCATCTATGAGTTTCTAACTCTTTCCAAAGGGTGGAGGTGACGGATTTAGGGCGATGAGAATAGAATAAAGTTATTATTTTAATTTCGTGATTAGTATATTTTGATTACTTGAGTTTGTGTTAAATCATTTATCATGTAATGCTTTATAACTAATATGATTTATTATAAGTTTCTGAATTCTCTAATCTAAACCCGATATCTAAACCTCAACCCAACGGAATTCACCATCTTTGTTCTTATTTTAGTTTTATTTGTTCATGTTTCATGCTTTAGAAAATTAAAAACCAAAAATCTCAAAACCAAACTTATTCTTCTCTCCTTCTTTCTCCTACTCGAAAATCACACAAATAACAAATCTCTCCCTCCTTGTGTTCGACCCGTACTTGCCACGTCTTCATTGACGCCGTGCACTTGTGGTATAAATAAAATTCTCATCAAGTTTTTGGCGCCGTTGCCGGGGAGGCGACGCAGGTTTTGTTTTTTTTGTTGATTTCGATTCTATTCTGTTTATCTTGTGCGCGATCTAAGTATTTGGATTTGTGTTTCAGGAGAACATAGAGCGCGCGGTGAAATCTGAATGCAGTCTGAGCAACAAGAGCGGCGGAATCGCCTCATATCAAGAAGAACTTGCGGCGGATTCGCCGCACTTTTGAAGCTTCTGGGCTTCAACTTTTTCTGGGGTCGTCTCCATCTCTGGGTGGACGCGTAGAGCATCTGGAAATTTCGAGAGCGGGCGGTGAACCCGACTGAGCGTGCGTAGGTAACCTTTGTTGCTTTTTTCCTCGTAACTTCTAGTTTCAGAAAATTTCCTTTTGTAGAACTACACGTGTTAAGCTTAAACTCCATAATTGGCAATAATTCAACTCTGACCTAAAAATTTGCAAAACTTGAAGAACTTAGTGCATGCATCATATAATGTTTTGTTTGCATTATTCTTGCTAAATTCTTGCAAATTAATTCTTGTTGAAGAGTGCTGGAGGCAAGGTACGTATCGTGGTTTTAACGATTGCATTTAAGCATATAATTTAGTTTGCATACAACCTTGCAATTGCCCCCCACTAAAGACCATTGTTTGACTATCTTTGCTAGATCTAAGTTAAACTATCTTAAGGGCAACTCCGTAGGCAAAGATATGGTGGGATTTCACCACCCTTCCGTAGCCCACAAATCGCAATCCTAAAGTGTCTCCCAAGACTTAAATTAAAATCAATTAGACATTGACCCCTAAGGACTCAGACTCAATTAAGGAGAAGAATTGGTTTGACTTGCTATGAGCTGAAGCCGATCGAATTTAAGTTGGTGTCTAGAAAGTGTTTTTGTGTTGACGTAAGTCTTCCAAGCGAAATGGTTGTCTAATTGGCACCGACTCTGTCGGAAGCGCCCCCACTAGCTATACACTGCCTGGCCAATTTGGTTTATTTAGTGAGGGAGGTGAATCAAGCAAATCAATTCGACTCAACCAGTTAGGAGTCGTCTAGATTTAAGCGACACTAGGTCTAGGATTGTTTGCACCGTGCTTTCTTAGGAAATTTCTGACCGACCCTCTTTTCTATCTTTAGAGTTAAGTTTCCCTTCTCATCTGAGTCTTCTTTCTCTTCTCACCTCAATTCTCTAGATTAGAATTCATTTCTCATCTTTCCCCATTCTATTGGTTGTTTCCCTATTATAAAAAAAAATAAAAAAAAACGAAAAAAAAAATTGTAATTAATTCTTGAAATTAAATTTGGAATTTAAATTTCGAATTTAAATTCAAAAATTGATTCAACCCGGTGCACTCAGATTTGGATTCGGGGCTTTAGTAATCGACTCTCACGAGTTCATCTAGATTCCAGTCTGGAACTTAGCCCCAATCCATCTATTGCACCACCTCACCCGGATCCAATGGGTGAGAATGTTGTGAACCCGCCCATAACTTTGAGGGATCGATGCTACCCAGCAATGGCTGCTCAGCCATCGTGCATCGTTATGCCCACCATACCGGGTCGCGACTTTGAACTAAAGGCACAATACCTGAGTATGTTGCCAAAGTTCACCTCTAGGGAAGACCCATATCTCTTCCTTAGAGAATTTGAGGAAATCTGCTCTCTTATGCAATACCAGCATATCCCTGAGGAGGCAGTGCGTCTTAAATTCGTGCCACTAGCACTGAAGGACGACGCTAAGAAATAGCTATATAGTCTAGCCGAAAGATCCATTAGGAGTTGGGCCGAGTTTGTTCAAGTATTTTTAAAGAAATATTTCCCCAACCATAAGACTATGAGGATTAGGAATGAAATTGTTGCATTCGTTCAATCTGAGAGCGAGCCGTTCTATTCCTATCTTGAAAGATTTAAAAGTGTGCTGACCCAATGCCCTCATCACAGAATTCCAAGATGGCAATTGTGCCAAATTATTTATGAGGGATTGACACCCACATCTAGAGTTATGGTAGAATCCGTAAGCCAAGGGAACTTCATGTCGAAAAATGAAAATGATGCCTGGACTTTTCTTGAGGATTTAGTGGAAAACAGTATGCAATGGGACAATGCTAGAACACCGCTTAACCCTAGTATTGGGTCTAGAATAGCAAGTCAACCCAAACCAGGTGTCTTAGCTGTAGATGCCAACATAGCGGCTGAAGCAAAACTAGCTACCCTTATGCGCAGAATGGAAAGTTTAGAGCTGCAAACCCAAACCCGAGTGAATCAACCCTCGTCTATCCCTTGCTCTAGATGTGGTCAGACTGGTCATGTAATGGAGGATTGTGCGGACTGGGAACAAGTTAATGCCATGTATAACCATGCTAGAAATGACCCATACGCATCAACCTATAACTCGGGTTGGCGTAATAATTCCAATTTCTCATCAAGCCAACAAGGTCAACCTCCTAGACAACAACCAAACCCGTATAACCAAAATAATACATCATCTGGGTTTAGTAACAATGACGATCATGAGTTTAGGTTGACAAGCTTGGAAAATATGATGAAAACCTTTATACAAACAACCAACCAGACCTTCCAAAGGCTAGAGACACAAGTCAGCCAACTAGCACAAATAGTAGGTGAAAGAGAAAAGGGTCGGTTTCCAAGTCAACCTGAGGTGAATCCAAGATCTAATAATTCATATCAGCCCTATCAACCACCTTCAGGAAATAACAACCCTAGACCGGTTCAAATGGTTAATGATGAAGGAACGTTCCAACAAATAAATGCAGTAGTATCATTACGGTCCGGAAGACAGATTGATAATAATGTGGTAAATCCTAGAACGTCTGATCAATCTAGCCATCAAGCTACCACATATGACCTCACCATTGAACCCGACGTCCAATCTGAAACGCCCAACCCACCTACTAAACCTGAACCAATAGCTCAACCTGAACCAGAGCGAGTCTATGTTCCTAAAGCCCCATTCTCCAACAGACTCAAAAAGAACTCAAGTGCACAGATAGAGAAAATCTTGGAAGTATTTAAGCAAGTTAAGGTGAACATTCCACTCTTAGACATGATTCAACAAATACCTGCTTATGCTAAATTCTTAAAAGATCTGTGCACTAAAAAGCGAAAAACGAACGTACCAAAGAAGGCATTCTTAACTGCAAAGATAAGCTCTATCCTGTCAAACTCGTCTCCTATAAAATATAACGATCCTGGATGTCCCACAATTTCATGTGCAATAGGAGATACTTTTATCAACAAAGCCCTTCTAGACCTTGGTGCTAGTGTTAACCTACTCCCGTACTCTGTCTATGAGCAAATGAACCTTGGTCCACTAAAACCCTTTAAGACAACCCTTCAATTTGCTGATTGCTCTATTAAGAAACCAAGAGGTATAGTAGAGGATGTTTTGATCAAGGTTGGTGACTTCATTTACCCAGTGGATTTTGTCGTACTAGATACCGCACCTGTTGTAAATCCTAATCGACAAATCCCTGTAATTCTAGGCAGACCCTTTTTAGCCACTTCTGAAGCATTGATAAACTGTCGAAATGGGCTCATGCAATTATCTTTTGGGAACTTAAAAGCTAAATTTAATATCTTTCATATTGATAGTGAGCCAGAAATAATATGGAATCAAAGTGATGTTGTAATGAAATCGCGTATCTATAAGATTTCTGAATCATCACAAAATCAAAAAGGAAGTAAGAAAAATGGGAGGAATTCATCTACACACCCATCATCACTCGAGCAAATAAGAGAACCAATTTATGTGAGGGGTGTGGAACCTGTGACTCAGGACTCTCATTGCAACATGGGGAACAATTCAACTGGATACATGCACCAATATGGTGTCCTTCAATCCAGTTCTGACTATGGTTGACTTTGAGCAAATTCCATCCTTCCACCGCAGTTCACCAAGGTAATAAGTGCATTTGCTTTATATTCACATTCATTGAGGACAATGCATGATTTAGGTGGGGGGGGGGGTGTTTATGTATATATCTATCTATATATCTGTTCTTTTATTTTTTTTTTAAAAATTTCAATGTTTCATGACATAGCTTAAGATTGAACTACCAAAACCCGAGTACAAATTGCATTGAATTTTTGTTCCTTATTATATAGTTCTACTTGTAGAAACTATGACATAAATCTAAGTTCCAAAGAAATAACCCATTACCCTTTAAAATATGTATGCACTTAAATTGGATGAATCAAATCTTTGAAGTGGTTGATAAAAAGCAGAGGTTGAGGAAAATATACCGGGAAGTGTGGACTTCTAATAGCAATTAAGCCTTGAGGAAAATAAAAGTAAAAATAAAGGAATAAAGTGAGGAAAACACATTTTGCAAAATGATTACAAAAGCCCAAGACTTTGAGTTACTGGTCCGTAGGGGTATCTTGAAACCCGGTAACTTGAGTATGTCAGCTCGGGATTATCGACCAAACTCGCTACACGAATGCAAAAAGGGTAAAAGTGTCAGAAAAAGCAAATGTGTTGAATCACGGAAAAAGAAAAAATTATATACTCAAGGCCCAAAGCTAAAAGAATGATCCATGCCATGGTTGATCCGAATGATACTTCACCACCAGAAGAGGCGTGCAAGATAATTTAAGTGATAACATGTGTAGAAGGGTTAGTGGTGTGAATGTTGAGGAACAAAGACCAAGTCAGACTTTTTATAAGTTAGATTTATATAGTAAGCATGCAAGAATTCTAAGTAAGATGTATAAGGTTGAGGTAGGGATATTGAAAGCTATTAATGGAAGGTTGAATTAGGACTTTGTGGGTGTGTCAACTGAAAACCTTCACGAGACAAAACTCGTCCTCTAAGGAAACTTGGAGGTTTAAAGGCTTGTTGCACATGCTAAGTATAACCGTGATTCCTACGAAAGTGAGTTAGGATTTTCCTGTTTTCATTTTTCTTATATTCTGTTTCGCTAGGGACTAGCAAAATCTAGGTGTGGGGGTATTTGATGCATTGAATAAATTGCATCATATGTCTTTCATTTAGATTACTTTTATATCAATAAATGCTACTAAGGTATGTGTTTAGTCCTATTTAAAGAATACAGGGACCTGAATGCAAATTACCCACATCCCAAGCATAAACGCATGGAAAAGACTCATTTCTATCATAAAGACCAAGTTAAAGTTTATGGGGAGTCAAATGGAAGTGCATCCAAGCATAAAAGCATTCAAGACCTAATTACAAAAAGAACAAGGACTTAAGCACAAAAGTAGTCGGGGACCTAATTGCAATTAAAACACCCAAATATTATCTTGGAGAAAATCTAAAGAAAAATCAATGTGGATCTCCAAATATATGAAGGAAATAATTCAGAGCTCAAGAGAATGGAAAGAAATCATCCAGACGCGCAAAGGAGGATCAAATCATACCATAAACACTCAGCAAAAATCCGGATTGAATCTGACTCGATTATGCGGCGGTAATCCTACGGGCCGACTCTATTTAGGTAATCAGTCCACACAACTAGCCTAATGAACCATTCGTGCAAGTTAACTAAGGAATTAAGTAAAAAACATGGACAAACTCAACATCCTCAAGTGATACAAAGTGTAAAGTCCATTAAGGTTCTTATTTGCATTAACATTTTTTTTCTTTTTGTTTTTTTCTCATTTTTTTATTTTTTATTAGTTGGAGTTTCATTCTACCAGGGTCAGGTTTCGTGCATCATTGCCCATGACGACTTACACTATCACGTACACCTTTCCCCAAATCTCCACATAGGGCAATCCCTACCACCCATGTAACAAGAGTTCGTTCGACGCATCCCAAGTCAGATGACTCGAAAGAACCAGGCACAAAGTCCCCTAAGACCTACTTTCCTGTGTGATGGGACCCGTGCGAGAAGAGAGAATACTTACTCACTTATTTCTTGTCTACACATGAACCAAAACCCCTACTCTTAATGTCTCACAACAAGATTTCAAGGGTCCTTGACTACAACAAACTCCCTTAAATTAACAGACACAAATTATTGACCCACTAGGTTCAGGGTTGACTTCTTTAAATGTTTGAGCACTGAAACCCTATGATTACTCACCCCCGAGGGAAAACTGGGGTGCATCCAAACGACTAGAAAAATCCTAAAGCCACTATACTAGATATCCTAATGCATCAAATTCAAGACAATTTTGGGAGCTTTCTTTTTACTTTGCCTCTCAACGGTTTTGCACATGCTAAACACACACAAAACCCACAAAACATTTTCTTTCGCAAACACATGAAGATTTTGAAACAAATGTTAAAATTTTGAAGCACTAGGCAAGCAAAAGATGACAAGTCACCCAAGGATCATGGCAAGCAGATATATCGATATTAAATGCAGCACACTAACATGACCCTAACAATGCACACAAAAGAAAATAAAATCAAGGGAAAAAGACTCGACCATGTACACACGTAAAACACCCCCCCACACCTACTTCATGCATTGTCCTCAATGAATGTGAGCAAGATACTACATGGATTTATGCATGAAAAAGGAAAGATCTCACCAACATGAAGCGCAACAGGGAGTTCATGGTTATGTTGACGGACAAAAACCCGAATTCCCTCAAAACCTGTGAGATGCTAAAGAAGGGATACAAATACGTGAAAGAAATGGGGCCCAAATACTCAAGGGTAGGAGCCCATAACAATTGATGATTTTTTTTAACTATGTACAACAATAGGCTTCCATCTTCATATGTCAAGGGACATCAAATGGGAACCCGCCATCTCTCGAGCCAGAAATGCACATGCATGGGCACGCAACATACAAAATAGAATTATTTGACCACCTGACACCCTTATAAGCATTGTGGTCATTTGATGCCTCTTGAGAGTTAGCAAAAGAGGAGGCATGAACGAGAGGTGAACCTCTATCAGGTTGAAGGGTTTCAGGTGGTTGATTCTTAACCCACATGGGGTCCTCAGCAGATACAGAATGAAGAGCATGTGGCCCAGAGGCCATAAAAATGGTATCTTGTGGCTCAAAAGCCACGTGATCAAAAGGATGTGGCTCAAGGCCCACGTGATCAAAAAGATGTGGCTCAAGGGCCACGTGATCAGAATATAAGGCACCTTCATGTGCCAGCCCAGGTGAAACATCTTCACCACCTTCAAGATCTTCATCGAACAATTCTCTGAAGTACTTGAAGGTGCCCTCAACTTCAATCTCATCCAAGCCCTGGATAAGGTTGACCCCAACAGGGTCATTGAAGACACATGACTTCTTGCCAATGGTGAAGATGTTGAAATCAGCGCATTAACTACCATAAGTCAAGGGCATCATACCATTGCGATAATTGATCAAGGCATTGGAAGTCGCAAGAAATGGTTGCCCCAGAATGACAGGAACTTGTCCAAGTGGGTTTGGCACAGGTTCAATATCCAAAACAAAGAAGTCAACTGGATAAATGAACTCTCCCACTTTGATCAGCACGTCTTCCACCACACCCCTCGATTTCTTCATAAACTTATCAGCCAATTGAAGAGTGGTCTTTGTTTGTTTGAGGTCTCCAAGACCGAGGTGGACGTAGACAGAATATGGCAGAAGATTAACATATGCACCAAGGTCCAATAAGGCTCGATGTATGGACACATCACCAATCACACAAGAGATAGTAGGACAGCCAGGGTCCTTGTACTTGACTTGCATGGGTTGTGCGAACAAAGAACTCACATTAGCCGCAAGAAAAGCTTTCTTTGGAACATGAGTTTTTCTCTTCTTGGTGCATAAGTCCTTGAGAACCTTGGCATAAGGTGGCATTTGCCGAATCACCTCCAATAGAGGGATGTTCACCTTAACTTGCTGAAACATCTCAATCATCTTGTCATGCTGATCAGATGTTTTCTTTTTAAGGCGCTCAGGGAATGGCACCTTCGGGGCATAAGGGTGCGAAGGAACCTCAGAATTCTGGTCCAAAGAAGCATGAGTGGGGACCTCAGAATCTGATTCCTTCGACACATGAGGAGACAAGGGGACCTCATGGTTCGGCCCCTCTGTCGAAGGAAATGTAGAAGGAACCTCAGGATCCGGCTCCCTTAGAGTTGGTGATGACAAAGAAGGCACCCCAATGTGGTTGTCCACCTCCTTACCAGAAGACCTCAAAGTATGAATCACATTAATATGATGGGTCGGTTCAGAGGTTGAATGAGGTACAAGTGGCCTTCCTTGAGAATGGGTACCCCGAGGATTCACCTTGCGTTGACTCGGTAATTGGCCCTTCTCGCGTTCATGGAGCTGATTAGCCAACTGGCTAACTTGCATTTCCAATGCTTTGAACGAATTGTTGCTGGCCACAAACATGGATTATGTGCTTTGAATGAACGCTTGAAGGGTTTGTTCAAGAGTGGGGTCCTTCAAGTCAATCTGTTCGGGAAGTGGAGTTTGGTTAGAATAACCCGACGATGAGGTCTGAGGAGGTTGGTAATTATAGTTCTGAGACCTTTGATGTGGAGGTTGGTAGGTCACCGATGGGCGTGGAGGTTGATAAGGTGGAGGTTGAGGTTGAGCACGCGAGCTCTGACTGTTACCCCCACTAGGCCCCCAAGAGAAGTTAGGATGGCTACGCCATCCCGTGTTGTAGGAGTGACTGTACGGGTCGTTACAGGGCCTCTGTTGATACATCGCATTTGCATACTCAGTATCCCTTGGAGCGTAAGCGCATTCCAAGTCATCATGGCCCGTAAGTCCACACCTACCACACCCGGGAGTAGCGACCTGAGCTACAGGAGCTCGGTCCAACTCTAAACTCTCAATCCTAGGCATGAGAGCAGCCATTTTTGCCTCAAACGCGATATATGACACAACTTGATATGATCCAGCTCGACTAGAAGACCTGGCGGCTGGTGGCTCTCTCATGGTGTCCCACTCAAAGGTGCGTTCAGCCATTAACTCAAAAGTGTCCCATGCCTCATCGATGAGTTTCATTTGGAAGTCACCCTGACACATCGACTCCAACAATGTGTGGGTGTTGTAGTTGAGGCCCTCATAAACAATCTGGCACAGCTACCATAACTCAAGTCCATGATGAGGGCACTGCTGGAGAAGGTCCTTGAACCTCTCAAAGAAACCATGAAAAGATTCGGTCTCACTCTGATACATTTGGTGTATCTGGTGCCGTATCTGTTGAGTTTTCCTTTGAGGGAAAAATCTCTTCAGAAATATGGTCACAAAGTCATCCCAAGACCGAATAGAGCTCGCCGGGAGGCTGTACATCCATTTTTTCACGTTATCCTTCAACGCAAAAGAAATCAACCTCAACCAGACTGAATCCTCATCAAGCTGTTGAAGCTTGAACATGGAGCATACTTCCTTGAATTTGTGTATAAAAATATACGGATCCTCCTTATTGGCAGTGAACGTTGGAGGCATGCTCACATATTGAGGTTTCAGCTCATAGTTGTTCCGATGAGCAGGGGGAGAAACTATGCAAGAAGGTTGCACGACCCGAACAGGATGGGTCCGCTCCCACAAAGTCATCGGCCTATCTTGTCGAGCTAAAGGTGGTGGTGCACAAAGAACTCGATCCTGACCGAATCTCCCTTCCTCTCGAGTCAGAGGAGGAAAAGGAGGTCTACGTGGTGGTGGGAGTCGACCGAGGTAATCCATGAATGGACCCCGGTCTCCCCCGTCACCACTAGACGACTCGGCCTCATGCTCCAAAGGAGCACGAGGCGGAGATGGTCGATCACCAAGACCGTCCATCTCAAAAAATGTACTCTCTCAAGTCGAGCGCTCTCACCAGAACGAGCCCAACCTCGCATAAAATGCTCAACTCAACTCTAAAATAACACACAACAGAAGGTGTAATAGAGGAGGATACTACTCGTAGAAAATAGATGAGGAGAGGACTCAGATGAGGAGGGAAGAATCCTAGAGCTAGCGTGGGTAGTGGGTGAAGGTAGAAGCCTAACTAGCAAGCACGGCTCAAACAATGTAAGGCAATGAGTCCTTAGGCTAGAGGACGCCTAACTTCGAGGTCACTAGTCTCGACACGCCTCACCTCCCTACAACGAAGATCCGGAGATCCAGTACCTCCTAGTATCGACAAGGTAGGCAACCCCGATCATGCCATGACAGTCTCAACTAGAATACTCTCCTAGTGCGTCCGAAATCCTAGGGCCAATGTCTACTTGGTTTTAGTTAAGGCTTGATTAAGAGTGATTTTTGGGGTGAAGGAAAGGGTGATGAAATCCCCCACCTTATATTTTATGGGACAACCCCTCCTTAGTAGCATTTTGATCCTAAATCTAGAAATCAACGCTCCAATCAAACGATCAACTCACTCTTGTCCTGATGCAATTCCTACAAACTAATGTGTGGGCATACAAGATGCATGAATGAGTGTAGGAAATGCGTACCTCACGCCAGTGCTCAAGAACTGAAAATAAAGCTAAAAGAAAAGACAACTACGTGCCTAAGTCAAGTACATGATGCGTGACCTAAACAAGTAAGAATGTCTAATCTTTTGCTTTGGATTTTATGGCCAAGTTGATTAATGGGGATTGGTTTAATGATATGGAAGCAAACTAAAAGTCAAAACATTCCAAATTGTTCTCCTAGACAACTATGTTGAAACAAACAACTACCAGAACAAAACTGAGAGCAAGCAAAACTCACTAGGCCGCGAATTGGCGGTCCATTTTGAAGCTTTTGTGCTCCAACTCGTCAAGTAGCCTCCCCTTGATCCAAAGGTCCCTTGAAACAAACAAAAAATTAAAACCACTCGAATCATCCAAACAAAAGTCTGGACAGAGCACCTCCGCGGTAACGACGCCAAAAACTTGATTGATTCATTTTATATTAAACCGCAAGTGCACGACCGCGTTGAAGCGAATAGGGGTCGATCCACAGGGAGATGTGTCGACTTTTGGTTTGTGCGAAGGTGAGTGGGAAAGAAATGAGAGAAAGATTGATTACACTAAACTACACTACAATGCGAAAGTAAATGGAAGATAAGCAAATAAAACTAAACCCCAAAGGGCCTAGGGAAATAATGTGAATATAAAGATGTGTGTCTGTGTGTGTGTGTTAAATTATGCTCCTCACAACAAGTAGTGCATGAAATCATAAAACTAAATCCAACTTTGCCTCTACATGAAATAAGATAAGATCATATCATTAAAACATACAAGACAATAATTGGAATGAAGCTAAATGAACTCATGTATAAAGACTAGACCCTACTATGCCTCCATATGAATTAATATAACACATTATCATTAAAACATACAAGACATTAACCAAGGTAAAGGCAACAAGAGTACATACACTACAAATTGTGTTTCCAATATTAATTCCATCCATATCCTCACCTTATCATTCCCCATAACAATAGGTCCACTAATCTAAGCATAAGCTAAGCTTCATTCAAGAGCATTAGCATATCAAAGATAAGAGTGAAACCCCATTAGATGGTTATGGAAATCACATAAGTCTCAAGGGATTAAGATAACACACACCTAATACACTACATGATCATATCACATATTTCTCCACCCCCCAAATGGGGATGGAACTACTCACTACTCATTAAACTAACTACATTAACAAAATGAAACATTATACTGAAAGGAAACTACACTAAGAAAGCAAGAAATATTAAAGAAACTAAAGTGACATAAAACAAAACAAGCATGCAAGCATATGAAAGGAATTTAAACTAAGAAAACTACATACTAAAGGAAAACATCTATTTATTACTCACTCAATTACAAGTAGCCATTCCTCCACCAGAGTTTTGCTTCAAGGCTTCACTCTTAGTAGGGAAGATGGCCACAAAGAGAGATGGGGTACAAGAGAGGAGGGAGAGTTCTATTAATAGCCATAGAAAAAGGTAATCCGGGGTAATCGCCCGGTATGGGACTAAACAAATACCAAAAATAGCCTAAACAAACTCTAATACAGGCGCTCCAGAAAAATTAGCAGATCCGGGAAGATTCGGACGGCCAATTGGCGGTCTACAGGATCCAGATCAAGTTGAAATTTGTTGTGGGCTTTTCTTGATATATTTGTTGGTCTTGGATGAATCTACTTCGCTTGTTCGAACTCCGACCCGACTCGACTTGCCAAAATACTCCCTTTGATGGTGTGGAGTTTTCTGTTTTGCTCTTAGGTCCTTCGGTCTTACGTTCAGGTCCTTCTCCCTTTCATCTTAGTCCCAGGTCTCACAATTAAGTCATTTTCCTTGCTTTTGGGTCCTTTCATGACTCTTCTCTTCAAACCTCTTTATTTCTAAAATTCAAACATAAAACTCATCACGTAGCATTGCTTAGGTGTAAGATAATGGATGTAAGATACAAATATAAGCTTGAAATGATGTCAATCAGTTTTCCATCTTTGATTCCCAGCTTACATATCACATTTGTGAGTTTAGTTTTAGTCCATCGTTTGTTGTTTTCTTTTGCATGTGTTACTTACTGGTATAGTGTAGTGTAGCTTAGCATAATCATATCTCTTCTCCCCTTTTGTTTGCCACTTGATTTCTAAAGAACCAGAGTCGACACACCTTCTTGTGGATTCGACCCGTACTTGCCGCGTCTTCACCGACGTCGTGCACTTGCGGTATTTAAAACATTTAAACACTTCACTACCGACACAATGATACAACCTCCTCTTTTCTTCACTCCCTTGATCAGCACATTAGGTAGGTCCCTTCTTAGGATCATAATCTTCTTCTCACAGCAAAAGACTCGGACGTCGTGCTGTGACAACCAATCCATTACCAGTATGACGTCGAAGTCTTCCATCAGTAGCAAGACCAGAACTGCCAGAAGATCTTTGTCTTCCGAAACAACAGTGGTGCCGGGAAGAAAGCTCTTCATGGTACCCACCTCCCTCAGGGGCGTACTGACTTCCACATTTTAAGTCAGCAGAACAGGGGAATGTTCCATAACACTCGCAAATCTCTCCGAAATGAACGAGTGCATCGCGCCATAATCAAATAAAACTCTAGCGACAAGACTAGGAATATAAAGTGTACCTTCCACCTTGGTGTTGGCGTCTCTAGCCTCCCAAGCGTGGCTGGTAAAGACACGTCCAGTACCTCTCCCTTGACCAGGTCGTACACCTTGTCGGCTGGCTTTGCCTCTCCATGTTGTTGGTGGCCAGGATCTCCTTCTAGGCTCTCCTTGCCAATTCGGGAACTCCGGAATGAAGTGTCCGAGCAGACCGCAACCCAAGGATGCTCTAATACGGAAGAAACAAGGTCGTCTAGGGTGGATTCTGCTACATGCCTTGCACACCTCCGGTCTATGACAACTGCTCTCATCTATCCGGGGCCTTTTTCCTGGGTTACATCCCCCACGAAACAGTGTTTGACCTCCAGGATTCCCCTGCAGCCTCCGGGGTTCCATGTAGTTTCCTGAAAATCCCGATCAAAGATCGTTGTAGACTTCACTGCATCAGCAAGAGTCAGTGACATGATGGTCAACACACGAGTCTGGAACATCTTTCGAAGCCCTGTGTGAACTTCCTCACTCTCTGCTCCTGTGTCACGTAGATGTCGGGGCAATATTGCTCCAGGGCATTGAACTTGTTGACGTATCTATCTAACGTCAACTCCCCCTGCTCAAGGGCCATGAACTCCTCTCTCTTTGCACTACGGACAAGTTGCGGGAAGTAGTTCTGGTTGAACTCCTCCAAGAAGTCCTCCCAACTCACGTCCTCTCTATCAGAAAACACCATTGTAGATGTGGTCCTCCACCAGTTGGACGCAACACCGCTCAAAACATAGGTGGCCAAATCCACCTTCATCTCCAGGGTGCATCCGATGGCCCGGAATATCTTCGAAGTTGTGAAGACCCATTCCTCTGTTGTCCCAGGGTCAACTCTGCCCTCGAAAGTTGGTGGATGTTGGTGGATAAATCTATCATGCATTTGTGCCCCCTCCAGCCTGCTCAATATGGGCCGCCCAGCGATCCAGTAACTTGCCCAGCCTTCCCATAGTGACATAGAGCGTCTGTGTCTCCTCCTATACCACGTTCCCACTTACCTCACTAGAGCTGCGTACATGCGGAGTGGGTCTCACCTGTCTCGGAGGCATCTATTTCAAAACAAAACAACAACATAACTATGCATGCATGATCTATTGAAAGAAATGCATGCTTCTACGCAACTACTCATAAGGGTAGTTTCTTTGAATGAGTACACCGGAATCGACATGATTGGATACCAAACTGTAACGTCCCCGAAAAAAGCAGAAATTTTAAAAAATTAAACAATATCCAAAAGACATCAAAATCAACTCACATGAGAACGCTACTCTATATATATACACACACAATAAGTTGCACCGTATACAAGAGTTGTCAAAAGTATGACTACATACAAGTACAATAGACATAAATACAAGTAGTCATAAAACATCAAAATAAACTCGAGGATCTGATCCCTAGATGTACTCATCCTCTGTCACCACCCTCTCAGCACCCGAATGAGGTCCTAAAAAACATAAATAACAATTGCAGAGTTTCCATATGGAGATCCCGTATATCATCCATCTACATGCATATACACTACATGACCTATCATACTAGTATCTTGGCAACGTAAAACATAACAATAATCTCCCTACTTTGTGGTCATATAGCCATAAAACCTCATCATCATCGGGCATCTGAAGATAACCACCGTAGGCACATGCGGTCATAGGGAGAGTACGCGACACACCATCACTCGCGGCCACACTAGCATGTAAGTTCGATGAAGGTCCCATGCACTTCCAAGTCATCAATCAGATCTGATTCAGTGGTCACTATGCCTGTTGAACGTTTTAATTAAACCGCAAGTGCACGGCCGCGTTGAAGCGGTGGCAAATACGGGTCGTCCTCAGGGAGGTGAGCAGCCTCTTGTTTACACGAAATCAAGTGGCGAAAAAATGGAGAAGAGAGTTGATTATGCTACTCTATGCTACATTACACTATGTCGGTCTACAGGATCCGAATCGCGCTCAGATTTGCTTTGGACTTTTCTTGGTATATTTGCTGGTCTTGGATGCATTTACTTGGTTTGTTAGAGCTCCGACCCGAATCGAATTGCTAAAATACTCCATGATGGTGTGGAGAAGGACCTTAATTTCTGAATGTGATACAATGTGTAAAGTCCATTTTGGTTCTTATTTGACTCTTTTTTTTTCTTTCTTTGGAGCAGTTTATTGGTTGGTGTTTGATTCTCCCAGGATCGGGTTTCATGTATCATTGCCTATGAGGACTTACACTATCACGTACACCTTCCCCCAAATCTCCACATAGGGCGATCCCTACCACCCGTGTAACAGGAGTTCGGTCGGTTCATCCCAAGTCAAATGACTCGAAAGCACCAGGCACAAAGTCCCTCAGACCTACTTTCCCGAGTGATAGGAGCCGTGTGAGAAGAGAGAACACCACTTATTTATTTATCTACATGGGAACCAAAACCCCTACACTTAATTTTCACAAAAAGAGATTAAGGGCCCTTGACTACGACAAACTTCCTTATACTAACATACACGAATTATTTGACTCACTAGGTTCAGGGTGGACTTCTTGAAATGTTTGAGTGCTGAAACCCTATGATTACATGCCCCCCGAGAGAAAACCGGGGTGCATCCTAATGACTCAATAAGACCTAAAGCCAGTAAACTAGATATCCTAATGCATCAAGTTCAAGAAAATTTTCGGAGCTTTCTTTTTACTTTGCCTCTCCACGGTTTTGGACATGCTACACACACGCAAAACCCACAAAACATTTTCTTTCGTAAACATATGAAGATTTTGAAAGAAATGTGAAATTTTTGAAGCACTAGGCAAGCAAAAGATGACAAGTCACCCAAGGATCATGACAAGCAGATATATCGATATTAAATGCGGCACACTAACATGACCCTAATAATGCGCACAAAATAAAACAAAATCAAAGGAAAACAAAATCAAAGGAAGACTCGACTATGTACACACGTAAAACACCCCCCACACCTACTTCATGCATTGTCCTCAAAGAATGTGAGCAAGATACTACATGGATATATGCATGAAAAAATGAATGATCTCACCAACATGAAGCGCAATAGGAAGTTCATGGTTATGCTGATGGTCACAAACTTGAATTTCTTCAAAACCTGTAAGATACTGAAGAAGGGAGACAAATACGTGAAGAAATGAGGCCCAAGTATACAAGGGTTGGGGCCCACAACAATCAATGCTCGCTCATGGAGTCTTTTATTACACACTTTTTTTTAATATAACTATGTACAAACAATAGTTCCCATCTTCATTTGTCAAAAGACATCAAATGGGAATCTCAAAAGTGGGTCAATGTACTTGGAAAGGGAACATGACACCACGCGGGGCCAGAATACTCATGCGTGGCCCCCCTTCACAAAGAGCACAAGATGAAATGAGAGGTTCATGAATTGGACGCAAAGGCGTCTCAATCAAAGGATCAAACTGAAAGAGCTTGAACCTCTCGAGAGTTTGGGAAATAAGGGGCAACAGATAAGAGTTTCTCTTGTTGCGCTGCTGAAGTTATGATCGTCAATCCAAACTCTCCAACCAACTGGCTGGTGAGTCAGAACGAGGTCAAGAACCTCGTTATGAATGTCCGACTCACCAGGCGAACAAAAAGTGGGTCTCATACCCAAGGTATCCTCTAAGGAACTCCTAATACCCTCATTAGCAATGTAGTTGTTTGATGTTCCATCATTTCCAAGATGATGAGGAACAATAGTGAGAGGCAAACTCTCATCAGGTTGTTTGAATTTGTGGGTACTAGGGAGCTCTTTCTCCACCAGAGGTGAGTCCTTATGAGGTACAACATGAAGATCATGTGGCTCAAGGGCCATGTGACAAAAAGATAAGGCACAATCCCGTGCCGACTCATAATGAAATTGGTCCATGTTATTCTCAATTTGGATCGAATCCCCCACAATGTGATCGTGAATTGAAACCCCAAGTCCCTCAGACTGACTAGGAGTTTGACTCTGAAAGATTGTGCTTTGAATTTGTGAATGTGGTGGTGGTTCGATATCAAAAGATGAATCCACATGTTGACAAGAAATGTCGCCCTCCTCACGTTTACTTAATTGTTGTGTAATTTGACTCACATACATTTCCATAGTTTGCAGGGAATCATGATTGGACTTCAACACATTTTGAGTGGTTTCCATGAACATTTGGAGGGCTTGTTCCAAAGAATCAAGTTTGGGGTCAACTGTGAGTTCATGTCAGAATTTGGGAAATGGATGGGTTGGGTGGTGATGGGCTGAGAATGAGACCAATGATTGGTCGTGGGGTGTTGGTAAAATTCAGGATATTCAGAAGGAGGGTACTGGGGTGGGAGTGATGTATAAGAATTTGAATTAGAATTTTCTCCCTCCGAATCCATCCTTCTCGGGTTGTACGCGGATACATAATGGTCATATTGAGCATTTTGGGAAAATGTATGCTCATACTCAGGCTCTGAGGGAACATAAGGACATTCCCCGCAAACATGACCACTCAACCCACAACAGTGACACGGTACGACTACTGGCACCACCGGTGCACTCATGTCTTCTACCACATGCATGAAAGAGGTCAAAGGTTCTTGCAATGTCTCAGTTTGATGACCAACATATGATCCGACGTAACTAGATGGAAATCTAGCAGTATGTGTCTCTCTCATATCACTCCTATATGAAGATTGCTCAGTCATACAATGAAGATTATCCCAACCATACGGGGTGTTCGTCTGAGCCACCCCAGGTTGCATGGGTCTGGAGTACCAGGGAGAATTGTCCTGCTCCACCCAATGATATGGATGGTCGACCATGTAACCATCCATCTCGACAAAGAACTCTCGAGTCGATCACTCTCACCACCACGAGGCCAAGCTCACAAAAAGTGCTCGACTCGACCCTAAAACGCTAACAAAGAGCGTAAAGGGGAGGAGACTAAAATGTAGAAGTAGGTGAGAAGAAGATGACTCCGAGGAGAAGGGACGAATCCCTAAAAACTAGCGTGGGTAATGGGTGAGGGTAGAAGCCTAGTCTAGCAAACACGGCTCAACCAAGCTTAGGCTGGTTATGGGTCCTTACAGCTAGGCGACGCCTAACTGTTAGGTCATACGGCCTCAACACGCCTCACCTCCCTACGACGAAGACCACAATGCCCAGCAAGTGAGCCAAGATCCGGAGATCTCGTCTCTCCTACTATCGACAAAGTGGGCGACGTCGATCAGGCTATGACGGTCGTGACCGGTTCACTCTCCTAATGCGCCCAAGTCCTAATGGCCAATGTCTACTTACTTTTAGATTAAGGCTTTACTTGAGTGTGCTCTTTGGGGCTAAGGGGGGGTGATGAAATCCCCCACCTTATCTTTGAAGATTATAGGTGGTGCCCCTTAAGATGTTTTGATCCTTAAGCTAGCAAGCAACTCACCAAGAAAACACTCACCTCACTCTTGTTTCGATGCAAACCTTACTCACTAATGAATGTCCTAATGCGTGAATTAGTGTTAAGGAATGCGTACCTCGCTCCAGCAATCAACGACAAAAATTAAAACTAAGAGAAGACAATTAACATGCTCAAGTCATTACTAGATGATGCATGACCTAAACATAGCAAATACCTAATCTTTTGCTTTGGGTTTTAGTGTCCAAGTTGATTAAAGGAGGGTTGATTGGTTATTTATTGATTTGGGAGCAAACTATAGGTTCACACATGCCAAATTGGGCTCCCAGATAACTAAGATGTAAATACAAACAAACAGAAGAAAATTGGGGGGAAAATATCTCACCAGGCCGCCAAACAGCGGTCTTGGACCGCTAATTGGCGGTCTTGAAGGCTTGAAGTGCTCCCAACTTTTTCCTGCTTCTTTCCCTTTGAATCTCAAACGTCCTGAAACAACAAAAAAACTAAAACAAAAATCAAATCCACTCGTTGAACATTTTAATTAAACCGCAAATGCACGGCCGCGTTGAAGCGGTGGCAAATACGGGTCGTCCTCAGGGAGGTGAGCAGCCTCTCGTTTGCACGAAATCAAGTAGCAAAAAAATGGAGAAGAGAGTTGATTATGCTACTCTACGCTACACTACACTAAGAAGTACGAAATGCAAACGAAAGAAACAAACGATGAAATACCAACCAAGCTAAGAACGAAATGCTAGAATTCAGGAATGGGAAAACCCCTAAGGGGTGGAGTGAGTTCACACATGCAAAGAGGTCGGTCTTGAACACATTCTTTAAGCACAAATGAAGGTGGTGTTATCATGCATAGGAAGTGTCTAAATGTTATGGCAAAACCTATCAATCTATTCACCAACCTAGTTGATTAACATTTACTTATACAAGTTGTTTGTTTCAGAACCTAAACAAGCAGGAGAGGTATCTAATAATTTTGGCAAAACTCATCAAGTTATAAATTCTATCCTAAACAAGCAAGCATACATTCATGTTTTATCAACACATTGTAAATAAAGCATTCATTCCATTCTCTAATGCATGTATGAACATCTACTCCACCCCCAAATGGGGATGGAACTACTCACTACACATTACACTAATTATTAAACTAAGCAAAGAAAGCATATTAACTAAGCTACTAAAACTAATGAAATGAAAT
This sequence comes from Triglochin maritima, assembly GCA_963682175.1. Lineage (NCBI taxonomy): Eukaryota > Viridiplantae > Streptophyta > Magnoliopsida > Alismatales > Juncaginaceae > Triglochin > Triglochin maritima. The sequence goes on along the minus strand of OY821773.1, from coordinate 33,448,025 downwards.
TAAACAAAGTAAAACAAACAAAATGAAACAAATAACATAACAAAGAAACTTTTATTAACAAATGACTCACATTTCAAGTAGCATCCCCCTACTTTAGTGTGTGCTTCAACGCCTCACTTCTAGTAGGAAGAATAGCCACTCAAAATATGGAGTGATTACATTAGAAGGTGAAGAGTTCTATTTATAGCCATAGAAAAAGCCACTCCGGGATAATCCCCCGATGTGGGACTAAACAAACACCAAAAATAGCCTAAACAAACGTTAATACATATGCTTCAGAAAGATGAGCGGATCCGGGAAGATCCGGACCGCCAATTGGCGGTCTACAGGATCTGGATCGCGCTCAGATTTGCTTTGGGCTTTTCTTGGTGTATTTGCTGGTCTTGGATGCATTTACTTGGTTTGTTGGAGCTCCGACCCGAATCGAATTGCTAAAATACTCCACATGATGGTGTGGAGTATTCTGTTTTGCTCTTAGGTCCTTAGGTCTTACGTTCAGGTCCTTCTCCCTTGCATCTCAGTCCCCAGATCTCACAATTCAGTCCTTTTCCCAGCTTTTGGGTCCTTTTATGCTTCATCTCTTCAAACCTATTTATTCCTGAAAACTAAACATAAAACTCATTACATAGCATTGTTTAGGTGAAAGGTAATGGATATAAGATACAAATATAAGCATGAAATGATGTCAATCAATGCCACACCCGCCAGAGCCATCACTCTGGTCGGCCATACTCGCCAGCCATGCCACAGCTGGACGATCATACCCGTCAGAACAAAATCAGTCGGTCATCTCCGTTGCCACACATGCTAGACGGTCATCTCCATTGCCACACAGGCTAGCAGTCATCTTGCTCCGTAGAGCCAAACATATATTATGCACTAGGAACTATGGTCCCTAAAGTTTACTACATAGGGTCACAATGCATATGTCATGAAATTATAAAGACCTAATAGAAATCAACACGTCAACGATCTACCAAACTAGGCAATGCAATCGATCATTTGGTCGTTAATATTGGTAATTGGTTAAAACCACAATCCACCGGTCGAACAAGACATCCACCAGAAATGGTCGAACAAAAATCTTCAGACGGTCGACCGTTTGTAAGGTCTACGTCAAAATAAACATTAAATAATTCATCGCAACGGTCGAATGGCAAACCGGTCGACCGAAAATAACAGGGACTTCCTAAATTTTCTTTAAGTTCAGCACCGGTCAAATCAAATAGCAACCGGTCGAACTAAGTCATAGGGCGGTCGACAGTTTAGATGGTCTAGGCCCCCAACCAATTTACTTAGATCCAATCGGTCGAATGGCAAGGGGTCCCGTTCGACCGACACTAACATGATCATCTTCCTGCGAAATCAAGCATAACCGGTCGACCGCCACATGGCATCGTTCGACCGATGGGGTAAAAATTACACATTTACACTAAGACCGGTCCACCAATGTCAACATTGGTCGACCGTTCATGTGCAGTAACCTTACTGCACCTCAACATCGACGAGGTCTCTAACCTTCGACGACGCCCCCAACCACTCACACACATTGTGGGAACATGTAATTGAACTTGGCATACCTTTCTCACGGTCGACGAAGGTCCAAACGTCGAGTATTCTCTTCTAATTCTTGCTCTTTACTTCTTCATATTCCGGAAAATTCGAGGAACCCGGAAGTCCTTCTCTTCTACTTCTGATTTCTCTTCTTCTTCCTCTCTCTTGCAACCCTCTTGATCTCTTCTATCTCACTTCTCTTAAGCTTTCTAGTAGCAAGGAAAACCCTCACTCTCTCACCACTCCTCCTTTATATACACCACTGACCTTCACCGCCAATCTCCCCTCCTCTCACACACCTACATGTGTAAAGGCATGGATAATTTGCATTCAAACCTCAAATATCTGCCAAATTACCCTAAGGTCCCTCAAAGGACTTAGGTTCTAACATAACAAATTTAGATCTTAGAGTAGTCTCCGAGAAGAAGATGTTTGAATCATGATTAAGAAACTTGTTTTAAATATATTTAGTGTTAGTTTTAAATAGGCATGGAATTAGTCGTGTGAAATGTGGATTATGATTTTTTGGACATTTTGATTAAGGAAAATAAACATGGAAATGAATTATTATTTTTCTCAAAAGTTGAATGTCAAAGTTGATAACATAGGGGTATAATATAAATGGGAAAATGTTGGTTGTGAAAAGTGGGATTAGGGTTTTAAAACTCAAAGGAAAACATAAACATAGTTTACAAAATTGTTTTTATAAATGCGAAGAAATGTGAATGGTTTTGATAAGAAAATGTTCTCACATACCTCTCCTCTCTCAGAATCCATTTTTGACGCTACTCTAGATTATTCATGGATTCTTGATAACATATTACTATATTACACTCATTGGATGTATTATTTACTAAACGAAAACCACAAGTCTGCCACTACCCTAAAACAAAAAATTAATTTAAAATTTCTTTTCGATGTTATTTCATCTGTTTCAACTACATAACTCAAAAATGAATATTATACAAAATAACATCTAAAAATATAATTATAACAAAGTACAACATATTATGATATGTTTCGTAACAACAATAATATTGTTAATTGATTTGTTAACCACAACAGTACCCAAAACTCTTGATAAGATTCAAAATATAACAAAACATGCGAATTTTAACATACTTATTGGATTATCCCACTTCATTATTTTTTTGACAACTTGAAGCGTATGTAAGTCATTTTATCGAATGGGAGAATCAAAATAACTAAACACATTACATGCATAATCAAATTCTTGAGATTTTCTTTAAGAATCGATTCTGGAAAGAAAAATCAACTCCTAGAAGCTAATCCAAATGACCTAACTCAAAGACTTTGAAATATTATATTTAAAACATACTATATAATAAATAATTTCTGAACAAGTGATTTCAAACATTGTTTTAAATCACTTGTTTTCAAAAAGTTCCCAATAGTTCTTTGTGGTAACTTAGGTGAGGGTGTTGGTTACAAAACAAGCTAGTCATTGCTTGTATTAAAAATCTTCAGAAAAAATATTGTGGCCCTAATAAAATTATTCTATACCACATTATGAAGAAAAAAGCTTTTGAAAATAGAATATGTATATTACAACAAGAATGTCGAAAATCCGACTCAAATTGTTGACTGACATATGCATGTAACATCCCGAAACAACGGAAATTTAATTTTTTTTAAAATCAAGAGATTATCAGAATAAACTCATCAACGGGAATGTTACTCATAAAAATCAACAGTCGGTGCACCAATAATACAACAGAGTTTGTCAAAAGACGTGATTACAACAATATAATGATGGACATGTACAAGCAATCACGACGACCTCGAAGAGTCCGAAGAGGATCATGACCCGAAAATGTGTGTGCCTTCTGTCACCACCCGACGGAACCTACTGCGGTCCTGAAACAAGAATCAAACAACGATGCCTGAGTTTCCCATTAGGAAACCCCGTATGCCGAGCTCGCCTATCTGAATGCAACAATACGGTAAATGAACCTATCATACTAGTAGCATGTCATATCACATCTGCAATGCATCAAGTCCCTCCAAGGGTAAACGAGACCTCAGTCCAACAACAGCAACGACCCTCAACCGGGTCCACAAGGATGCCAGTCCAGCAATAACAACGAGTCTCCCTCTGAAACCTACCGTAGGCACATACGGTCTTACAGACAGTACGCAACGCACCCCCACACATGACTACTCGAGCTAAAGGGATCAGTGAGGAGTGTCTGCACTTCCGTACGAAGAACCACGTGGTCTACACCACCATCAATGGAGTCGTACCCCGGTCGGTCAACATCCCAAGATAGGTGCCCAATCGGGGATCATCACCGGAACAACATCGGCGGTATCGCCGACACAGCATCGGCGGTACAACATACGTCCGACACAACATCAGACGACACAACCACAAGCCGGAACATCGTTGGCACCATCATCGCCGGCAAAAACCTCAGTGGCATCGCCGGTACAACCTCGGCGGTACAACATATGTCCAGCACAACATCGAACGGGTCCAGACCGTAGCCTGCAGGGTCATCATGCTCCACGAGCCTTGCATCAACACGCATTGGGATCTACGATCCCTCAGGCCTGCTACTTAACAGAGAGTAAAGCAACAACACGTCACACCACGGTCCAACACGGAGGTGGTGCGACCCAAGTGTCCACACTCTTCAACACAGCGGTCCCTGGGCGGCATGAGCACGTGCCCACCGTCATCTCTAGGCTTACGCTATAAGCGAGGACACGATTTCCGTGGACAGACTTGACACAATCAAAAGACCAGGAATTCTATTCTGCACACAAACGGTCCACCGACAAAGCCTATCCGGTCGACCGTCTCCAATAGGTTCGGTCGACCGAAAGTCTACCACGGTAAACTATTATGCGCGTCACTTAAGTCCAAACGGTCGAACAACAGTCTAAAACCGGTCGACCGAACACGAGGTCAAAATCCGGAGTTGGTCAAATCACATCAGACTTTTCGGTCGACCAACTCAGGGGTTCCCGGTCGACCGAAAACTACCAGGGTCATCCTAATAGTTTACGTCATATAACATTCGAATAATATATATAAATCGATTGAACAACATGCATAATCATCAAGTACACTTAAGTTTCGGTCGACCCAAAAACAAGGAACGGTCGACCGAAATACGACAGCAAGCCTCGAACCCACCAGCACATATGCAACCGGTCGAACGTCACATTGGCATCGTTCGACCGCTGTTGGTTAAAGTCGGGCAAAAAGGTAAAACCGGTCAACCGCCCGAAGGCACCGGTCGACCGTTGGTCGACAACAACCTTGCATCAGCCAAGGATTTTACGTCATTATCTCGTCGCCGGCGAAGTCTCTGACCTCCCGCGACCGACCACAACTTCCCACCAACGTGGGGAAACAACAAAACCACACTAAAAGCCGACATACCTCTACAAAGCGATCGACGATGCCCGCCAGAGAACTCAAGACACCACCTCCGATCCGCAACCGCACATTTTCCCCTCAACCCTAGCGAACATTATTCACCCCTTAACCCCAGCCACAACGCACCACCTCCGATCCAACCCACTCCGTCAGCACAACCTTTACGCCCGAGCCTCCACCCCAACAATTGACCCTGACCTCGCAGTGGTCGACTCCTACGACATCGTAGTGGTCGACCTTGACTCAATGCACCACCCCCGACAATTTACCCTGACCTCGCAGTGGTCGACTCCTTCGACCTCGTAGTGGCCGACCTTGACTCGTAGTGGTACCAAATTCTTAACATAATCCAAACCAAATTCTTAACATAATCCAAACCAAATCAATCCAATGAAAACAAAGTTTGGTTAAATCATCCAATCAACCCAACTCAATCCAAACTAAATCAATCCAATGAATATGTTTATCAAATATCAACACATAACACACATGCAAAAAAACTCCGAGAAGAAGTTGCTTATCACGTCTACATGTCAAGAGTGTACATCCACATCAAGACCATACAACTCATGCCATTACACATCATCAATCCATAATTTTGATTTCTTTTTTTCTACTTTGGAAACCATTTGCTACACACCAACAAATTGAATCATTAATTAACTTGGAAAATAAAAGGAATTCTAAATGTTGATATTTGCATCAATACACTTAGATTATCACATTAACCAATATTTGCATCAATACGTTATTATTGTGAACTAATCCTAATTTGGCGTTGGATTCTTGGTCTAAACTAATCCTAAATTAAGGATCTAAAATTGAGCACGAACCAGAGGAGGGAAAAGTTGTGATGCCGGAGGAGCTCTTTGTGGTTCCCGAAGACGTCGCGGAGGAGACCGCTGTAAACGACACGAGGAAGCTACATACGGAGGAGGCTAAGTTAGAGAGAATATGTGGAGAAAGACGAACTTAAAACAAGCAAAAACGAACTTAAAACCTACATGGGGAGAGAGACGGAGGAAGACGGAGGAAGAAGGAGAAGAGGGCCGGAGAAGTGGAGGAGCGCTTGGGAGCTCGCTGCGGTGCCGGAGACGGTGCAGATCGGTCGGAGGATGGTCACGGAGGAGAGTTCGGTCGCGGGACGACTAGGGTTTGGGTGGGTTTCGACTGAAATGAATGAAAGAAAGCGCGTCTGTCCGATTTCTTTAAGACCTATATACGTCAGATATTCCATAACGCCGACGTCTATACCTCGACGTCTATATGGTTGGAGTATAGACGTCGACCTTACATTACGTCCGACGTCTATAGGCAGACGTCTATACCCTATAGACGTCGGATTCACAAGGTACTAAAACACCGACGTCTAAAGGTCGTCGTCTATACACTATAGTCGTCGGTTAAATGTGTTATTCCTACACCCGACGTCTATAGTGTCGCATAGACGTCGGCTTCCATTTCAGCCGACGTCTATGCTGTCCTCTCCACACTAGACGCCGGTTGTTATAACGGTCGACGTCTATTTGGCGACGAGTAAAGCCAATTCTGCACTAGTGGGTTGCCCACTTTGTCGATAGCAGGAGAGACGAGATCTTCAGATCTTGGCTCACTTGCTGGGCTCTGTGGTCTCTGTGGCTCACTTGCTGGCTCACTTGCTACTTGCGTGACCTCACAGGTAGGCGTCGTCTAGCTTAAGGAGCCATAGTCAGCCTAAGCTTGTGTGAGTCGTGTTTGCTAGATTAGGCTTCTACCCTCACCCTTGACCCACACTAGCTTTAGGGATTCTTCCCTTCTCCTCTTAGTCATCTTCTTTTCACCTACTTCTACATTCTAGTCTCCTCCCCTTTACACTCTCTATAAGCGTTTTAGGGTCGAGTCGAGCACTTTTTGCGAACTTTGCCTTGTGGTGGTGAGAGTGGTCGACTCGAGTGTACTATGTCGAGATGGATGGTTACATGAGCGACCATCCATTTCATTTTTGGGACCAGGATTATTCTCCCTGGTATTCCGGAGCCATGCATCCTAGGGTGCCTTAGACAAATACCCAGCATGGTTGGGACAACTTTTATTGTGTAGTTGAGTAGTCTTCATATTGGGGTAACATGGCTGCTAGACCACCATCAGCTTGTGTCAGATCATATGGTTGTTACTACACTGAGACATTACATGAGACTTTGGCCTCTCTCTAGCATTTAGTAGAGGGTTTGATTGGATCAGTGGTTCCAGAAGCCACATTAGATGACCAGAGCGGTTTAAGTGGTCAGGTGTTCGAAGAGTGTTCGTATGTTCTCCCGAACCCAAATATAGTGATGTTTTTTCCCAAAGTACTCATTATGACCCGTACGCATTCACATCTTACCCAGAGAGGGTATATTCATGGGGAAACTTTAGAATCCCGAGTATCATACTTCTTGCCCAATCCGGTATCCTCCTTCCGAATACCCAGAATTCTACCAACACCCTACCACCAATCATTGGACTCATTCTTAGCCCATAAACCCCCAACCCCAAATCTCCAAAATTCTGACTTCAAAAGCACATAAACCCAATAAACCATCACCACATTCACAAATTCAAAGCACAATATTTCAAAGTCAAAATGCAAGTCAGTCTGAGCGATTTGGGGGTTCAATTCATTATGAGTTGGCATAGGATTGTGCTTTATCTTTTTGTCTCGTGACCCTTGAGCCACATGATCTTAATGTTGTGCCTCTTAAGGACTCACCTTTGGTGGAGCAAGAGCTCCCTAATACCCCTAATTTCATATGACCTAGTGAGATTTTGTCTCTCACTATTGTTTCTAATCATCATGAAAATGAAGGGACACCAAACAACTACACTGCCAATGAGGGTATTGGAAATTTCTTAGAGGATACTTTGGGTAAGAAACCCACATTCTGTTCGTCTGGTGAGTCATGCAAACAAAACGAGGATCTTGACCTCATTCTGACCCACCAACCTGTTGGTTGAAGAGTTTGGATTCATGATCCTATTTTTAATACCGTAACGGGGGAAACTCTTCTCCTGTTGCACAATATTTCCCAAACTCGTGAGTGGTTTGAGCTCTTCCAGTTTTGTCCTTTGAATCAGACGCCTTGTGTCTAATTCATGAACCTCTCCCGTTATTTTGTGCACTTAATGAGGGGCCCACACGTGAGTATTTTGCCCTTGTATGGTGTCATGTTCCCATTCCAAGTGTATTGACCCACTTTTGAGGTTCCCATTTGATGTCCTTTGAAAAATGACTATGGGAACTTATTTTTGGACGTAGTTATATTTGAAAAAAAAGACAAAAGAAAAGAAAAAAAAGACTCCAAGAGTGAGCATAGCTTGTTGTGGGCTCCAACCCTTGTGTATTTGGCTCCCATTTGTTTCTCGTATTTGTCTCCCTTCTTAAGTATTTCACCAGTTTTGAGGGAAGTTCAGGTTTGTGTCTATAAACAAGACCATAAAAATTCCTTGTGCTTCAATGTTTGGTGAGATCTTTTACTTTTTCATGCAAAATTCATGTCGTATCATGCTTGCATACATTGAGGACAATGCATGAAGTAAGTATGGGGGATGCTTTACATTTGTATACATGTGGAGTCAAGTCTTTTTCACTTTGTTTTTTTCTTTCTTTTGTGTGTATTGTTAGGTTCATGTTAGTGTGCTGCAATTTACATTGATATAACTGCTTGCCATGATCTCTGGGTGACTTGTCTTCTTTTGCTTGCCTAATGCTTTAATTTTTCCATTTCTTTCAAAATCTTCATGTGTTTTGCGAAAAAAAATGTTTTGTGGGTTTTTCATGTGTTTAGCATGTGCAAAACCGTTGAGAGACAACGTGATTGACATCATTTCATGCTTATATTTGTACCTTATATCCATTATCTTACACCTAAGCAATGCTACGTGATGAGTTTTATGTTTATTTTTCAGGAATAAAGAGGTTTGAAGAGAAGAGCCATGAAAGGACCCAAAAGCAAGAAAAAAGACTTAATTGTGAGACCTGAGGACCAAGATGCAATGGAGAAGGACCTAAGAGCAAAACAGGAAACTCCACACCATCATGAGGAGTATTTTGGCAATTCGATTCGGGTCGGAGCTCCAATAAACAAAGTAGATGCATCAAAGACCAACAAAGACCACCAGGAAAGCCCACAACCAAAACCAACGCGATCTGGATCATATAGACCGCCAATTGGCGGTCTTGGACCGCTAATTGGCCGTCCATATGTCTCCAGATTCGCTAAGATTTGTGCTGGGCTTGTATTAGTGTATTCTTAGTCTATGTTTGGTATTGGTTTAGTCCCACATCGAGGGATTGTCCCCGATTAGCTTTTTCCATGCTTATAAATAGAACTCTTCACCTTCCATTGTAATTACCCATTGTTTGGTGGCATTCTCTCTACTAAGGAGTGAGCCTTGAAGCAATAACTCAAGGTGGAGAAGAATGCTGCCTTCAATGTGAGTCATTGTTAATAAAAGTTTATTTGTTTCTTTTAATCTTGTTTTGTTATGTTGCTTGTTTTGTGTGGGTTGCTTTACTTTGTTTAATCTCTTGTTTAGTAATTTTAGTATCTTAGTTAAATGTTTTCTTTACTTAGTCTAATCAGTAGTGTAATGAGTAGTGAGTAGTTCCATCCCCATTTGGGGGGTGGAGAAATATGTGATATAATCATGTAGTGTATTAAGTGTGTGTTATCTTTATCCCTTGAGCTTTATATGATTTCCATAACCATCTAATGGGTTTTCACTCTTATCTTTGATATGCTAATGCTCTTGAATGAAGCTTAGCTTATGCTTTGATTAGTGGACTTATTTTATGGGGAATGATAAGGTTAGGATATGGATGAAGTTAATATTGGAAACACAATTGTAGTGTATGTGCTCTTGTTGCCTTTACCTTAGCTAATGTCTTGTATGTTTTAATGATGTAGTGAAATCTTAATTCATGTAGAGGCATAGTAGGGTATAGTCTTTATACTTGAGTTCATATAGCTTCATTCCAATTATTGTCTTGTATGTTTTAATGATGTAGTCTTATCTTAATTCATGTGGAGGCAAAGTTGGATGTAGTTTTATGATTTCATGCACTACATGTTGTGAGGAGCTTAATGAACACACACACACTTCTTTATGTTCACATTATTTCTCTACCCCCTTTGGGGTTTAGTTTTCTTTCTTCTTTTCCATTTCCATTTGCATCTTAGTGTAGTTTAGTGTAACCAACCTTTCACTCCTTCTTTTTACCTCTCGCCTTCGAACAAACCAAGTGTCAACACACCTCCCAATGGACGACCCGTATTTGCCACCGCTTCAACGCGGCCGTGCACCTGCGGTTAAATATAAAACGATCAATCAAGTTTTTGGCGCCGTTGCCGGGGAGGTGCTCTGTCCAAACCTTGGTTTGGACGATTCGAGGGGTTTTTGATTTTTTGTTTCCAGTTTTGTTTAGTTTCAGGGAACTTGAACATCAAGGGGAGGCTACTGGGAAAGTTTGAGCAACAGAAGCCACAAAGAGACCGCCAATTGGCGGCCTGGTAAGGGCTTCCTGCTCTCAAATTTTTTCTTGTGGTTTATTGCTTTACTTTAGTTATCTGGGAGCCCAATTTTGCATGCTGTGATCTTTAGTTTGCTCCCAGATTTAATTTCAATCCCCTTTAATCAACTTGGACCATAAACTCAAAGCAAAAGATTAGACTTCTTGCCATCTAGGTCATGCACCATTGGTAGACCTTGCATGCATTTGTCTTTTCTTTGCTTTACATTTTGTCCTTGATTGCTGGCGTGAGGTACATGCACCCACATCCCTCATTCTTGCATGTTTCGTTCATGCATTAGTTAGTAAGGTGGATCGGGACAAGAGTGAGAGAGCGTTTGATTGGAGCGATTGATTGCTAGATCTAGGATTAAATCGCTACTAAGGAGGGGTTGTCCCATAAAAGATAAGGTGGAGGATTTCATCACCCTTTCCTTGGCCCCAAAAATCACTCTTAATAAAGCCTTAACTAAAAGCAAGTAGACATTGGCCCTAGGATTGCGGGCGCACTAGGAGAGTAATCTAGTTGAGACCGTCATGACCTGATCGGCGTTGCCTACCTTGTCGATAGTAGGAGGTACTGGATCTCCGGATCTGGTATCACTTGCTGGGCATTGTGGTCCTCGTTGTAGGGAGGTGAGACGTGTCGAGGCTAGTGACCTCGAAGTTAGGCGTCGTCTAGCCTAAGGACCCATTGCCTTTCATTGTTTGAGTCGTGCTTGCTAGTTAGGCTTCTTCCTGATCCTGTTACCCACGCTAGCTTTAAGGATTCTTCCCTTCTCCTCTGAGTCATCTTCTTCTCACCTTCTTCTACGTTATAGTCTCCTCCCCTTTACACTCTCTGGTAGCGTTTTAGGGTCGAGTCGAGCACTTTTTGCGAGCTTAGTCTCGTGGTGGTGAGAGTGGTCGACTCGAGAGTTTTTCTTGAGATGGATGGTTACATGGGCGACCATCCATATCATTGTTGGGACCAGGACGATTCTCCCTGGTACTCCGGACCCATGCAACCTGGGGTGGCTCAGACGAACACCCTGTATGGTTGGAATAATCCTCATTGTGTGACTGAGCAATCTTCATATTGGGGTAACATGAGAGAGGCACCAACTGCTAGACCACCATCTAGTTACGTCGGATCATATGTTGGTCCTCAAACTGAGACATTACAAGAACCTTTGGCCTCTTTCATGCATGTGGTAGATGACATGGGTGCACCGGTGGCTCCAGTAGCCGTACCGTGTCACTATTGTGGGTTGAGTGGTCATGATTTCGGGGAATGTCCTTATGTTCCCCCAGAGCCTGAGTATGAGCATACATTTTCCCAAAATGCTCATTATGACCATTACGCATCTACGTACAATCCGAGAGTGATGGATTCGTGGGGAGACAATTCGTATTCAAATTCTTATACTTCATTTCCACCACAGTATCCTCCTCCCGAATACCCAGAATTCTACCAACACCCCACTCCAAATCATTGGACTCATTCTCAGCCAGTCAACGCCCAACCTCAAAATTTCCCAAGCTCTAACTTGGACCTCATCGTTGACCGCATACCTGATTCCTTGAAACAAACTTTCCTTACGTTCATGGAAACCACTCAACAGTCCATTCAAAATATGGCACAGCAAGTGAGTCAAATGTCGCAGCAATTACGTGAACGTGGGGAGAGTGACATTTCATGTCAACATGAGGATTCATCTTTTGATATCGAACCACCACCACATCCACAAATTCAAAACACAACCTTTCAAAGTCAAACTCCTAGTCCGTCTGAGGGACTTGGGGTTTCAATTCACAATCACTTAGTGGAGGATTCGATTCAAATTGAGAATAACTTGGACCAGCTTCTTTATGAGTCGGCACAGGATTGTGTCTTATCTTCTTGTCCCGTGGCCCTTGAGCCACATGATCTTATTGTTATACCTCCTAAGGACTCACCTCTGGTGGAGCAAGAGCTCCCTAGTCCCCTCAATTTCAAACAACCTGATGAAAGTTTGCCTCTCACTATTGTTCCTGATCATCTTGGAAATGATGGAACATCAAACAACTCAATTGCTCATGAGGGTATTAGGAGTTCCTTGGAGGATACCTTGGGTATGAGACCCACTGTTTGTTCGCCTGGTGTGTCGGACATGCCTAACGAGGTTCTTGACCTCGTTCCGACACACCAGCCTGTTGGTTGGAGAGTTTGGATTGACGATCATAACTTCGGCAGCGCAGTGGGAGAAACTCTTCTTCCGTTGCCCCTCATTTCCCAAACTCTTGAGAGGTTCAACATTCGACGTGATAAGGGTGTTTCACATTGGTTTCTAAAAACCAGATGTGACATGTCGATGTTGTAGCCCTTTTTTTCCAACAGTGACGTAATAATTCATGGCTATCCTGAACCAAAACCCTTGTAGAGAATATGCTTCATATTTGTGAAATCCTTTCATATTTTGCCGATGAGAAAAATGTACATGTGACACGTGCAACATCAAAAAAATGATCTTATATCTGGCTCCTGGATAGATAGTTATCGTTGGGCCATGATAATTTTACACGGAACACGAAAAATTCATGTTTGGGTTTACGGATTTCTTGTTTTGTGTCATGTTCGTGTTTGATTTTGGGTTCATGAAATGAATTCATGTTGTTTTCGTAGATCATGTTTGGTACCCAAAAAGTAGACAAATATACATAATTAACTTAATTGGGCAAAACAACCAAATATAGATCCAATTACTGAATTGATTTACCAATAACCCAAGTGTTTTCCTTCCCGCCAAGGCCAAACACAAACCACTCTAAAACCGTAAGTCCTTTAACCCTCATGACCTCACCCTCACTCACTCCTCGACGTCGCCTTCGTCAGATCACCTTGACGCCAAAGCCAGAAGTCCCACTGGTCTGATCATCACGCCTTCGAGGCCAGCCACTCTCCTTCGCGGCGAGTTCTTCAAGTAGGTGGGGCTGGCCATTCACCTTTTGAAGTCAACTCAAAGGTGTCTCAAAGCCAACTCAAAGGTGTTGCTTTATATTATGTTGTTGCCATTTTCGCCTTAATCTACGTTTTGATGATTTAAACAACCTAATCATAATGATAATCAATGTAGAATAGCACACGTTATGCATAGCATATATATTGTATTGTGCTAACTTCTACAGGTTATCAAGACTCAAGAAAGAAAGGATTCAAGTCAAGACATGTAATCAAAGCTTATTTGAAGACATGTAATCTTAATTTATTTTGAGTCTTAGGAAATATGTGTACTTGGGCATACAAGAGTAAATAACCAATCACATACACACCGGGTTCCTTATAGAAGTCACACATGAAATCTCATAACATTTGGACTCAATAGGTCACCCAAACTTAGACCGAAAAACACTAATACCCAAACCTGGACCGTCTGAGACAAATCGATCGACCAAACCAGTTCTCAGTTTGACCGATTGAATCAGTTAATTAGTTAGCCTTTAGTGTCAATCTGGTCGACCATTGCATACATTTAGTTTGACCGTTTACATGTGTTTGTATAAACCTAACAAAACCCCAAAATACTTTGGCCACCGGTCGACCTTTACAAAAACCCCAATCGACCGTTCCTGGACGTTTTCTTGAACCCCAGAGTTCCTGATATTTTCAGGTTGACCAATCCAACCTTTTTGTTTGACTAAACAAAAAACCCCAATGTGCATGTTAGATTTTGTTCGACCGTTCCACCCTTTCGTTCGATCGTTGACTTAAGTGGACTTAAGTTATAGCCTGTTTTCGTTCGACCGTTCCCTGTTCGGTCGATCGTACCTTGTTCTGAACTGCCTACCGATCGACTTTTTGACCCACGTCGGTCGACCATTTGTGTCCCAAACTGTTACCTGCACTTACCTGTTTTTGTGTTTCTTACACAAACTTTACCTATACTTATCACAACAGCTATAACTCTTCTAGAGATTATAAATAGAGGACCTCCAACCTTGTTTAGACAACTCTCCCACACATATTTGCCTCCGACATTAGAGAGATCAATCCAAACACTCTAAGCCTCAATTTCAACACTTTAGTCTTAAATCCTATACTACTCAAGTGTGCTCAAAGTTAGAGTGTCATACTCTTTGTTACTTGTTGTCAAGTTCTTGTAAAGGATTTGGTGAAAGCCCGAAGCATCCCTCTCGGATTGTGAGAGGAGGAGTCAAGCTCGGCGAGGGTTGTTCGTAAGCTTGAAGATTGTAAAGGTGTTGTCTCCCGGCCCAGAACAGGGAGCGGATAGTGAAGACGTGAGCGAAGCTCGAAGTGTCGAGCAGAGCTTGCAAGAGAGGACGTAGGCGGGTGGCCGAACCTCTGTAAAAATCCCCGAGTCCATTGTTGTTTGCATATTTCTTTCTCCACTTGCTTGTTTGTTTTAATTTCCGCTGCACATCTTTGATTGAGCAAGTAAAGATCGACTAAGCTTAAAAAGTGATTAGATTACCAACCCATAACGATCCTACATATGTTTGCTTTGTTTTGTTCAAAGGTGTTGCTTTCTTTTGTCTTGTTTCATTTGATGTTTGGTTTTGTTCTGTTTCCTTTGGTTTGAATTTGAATGTTTATGTTGAGTTTGATTTTTTTGTGGATGGGGATAAATTCCTTACATTAGTGCTAAACATGTTCAGCATTAGATCTGAGACCACATTCTTACTTTAAGGACGGAAAATGGCTTCATTAGATGGTTTGGTTTGGTTTTGTCACCTGTAGTTGGGTTTTTCTATGTTCTTTTTCTTTGTTTTATGTAATGCCCGCTAATGAAAAGTGAGTAATGTCCACTAATGAAATTCCTTGCCATGTTTTTTCCCCTGTTCGAATCAAGTGGCATGATGTCCTGACATTATAATGTGGGATTAGATACACACAAGCTATTAGATGAAGGGTGCTTGATCAATATCGTAGTTCCTTGGCACACGATGTTATTGAAATTTTGATTTTCACAGGAGATTGGAAGTTCAATGGTCAAGGCAATACACTTTCTTAATCAAAATTTCATTTAAACTCGACATGATTTATTTACACTTCTTATCTTTTCTATCATAGATGATTGTTGTCCTACTTGAGAAGAACTTGTGAAAGACATTATGGAAGCGATACTCGAAGAAGATTTGGTTCAAGGTTCAAATGCTTCTATCCGGTAATGGCTTCTAAGAGTTCAAGGTGATGTCTTTTTTGGCACATGCATGTACCTTTTTTGCTACAAACTTGAATTTTATGTATCAATAACCAATTGTTATTATCATTTATAGGTGGTGATTGTTGGATGTTGAGTGGTGAAGAACTCAAAGATTCAAACACTACTATTTTTTTCGGACTAGTTACTAGAAAACTTCAAACATATATATAATATATATGAACATTACTTGAAAGGTTTATACTTTCTGATACTCTTATACTCTAATAATCTTATGTCACAAACTAAACTTGTATGGTGTAACTTGATCGTGGATGATGATTGGATGCATACATGATACGTTTTAGAACTGTAATGTTGTATCATGTATATATGATCCTTTATCTTACCTTTTGGGACTTTACGATTTCAGAGATTGAATAATGGTTATATTTAGAAGTTCATGTTGCCTTTTTTTAGATTTGATGATTGTATTTTAACTTTTAAGGGTTCTAATTTTGAAATGACAAATACTTCAGGAATTTCTTGTATAAACTCATGTAGAATCGTGTACAGATTTTATCTCGTGTTGTTTCGTGTAGTCGGTACATGATATATACACGAAACAATTTCAGGTACTTACCTGTCAATTCGTGTCATGTTCGTGTAACAAAAGACACAAAAAATTCATGTTGTGTTCATATAGAGGAAACTAGTCTAATACATGTAAAATTATATGACACGGAAGTTAACGAAACAACACAATACCCAGACTCAATTATCATTTAATGATAATAAACCTTTTTTATCTACTCTACCACCCCTACTCCCATTTTAAATCTCACTCTCCAATTTTAGAATGAGGCTGCTAGAATTCGATCTTTGGTCTTGACTATCTCAAGACAATGGATTAGACTAAAGTATAAGAAAACATTACAAGAAATAAAAGGAAGAAGAGTGGGAAGAAGTGTTTAAGAAGCGTATTTTTAATTTTATTTTGTATACTTTACTATCCCATCCTATTTTAAATCCGGACACACGAAACATGTGAATGAGACTTTTGTGATTCAATGTCTGATTTTGAATCTGTTGAGAGAGTGGATCTAAACTTGAGCTAGCGGGAGTTAGAAGCGTGGTTTCAAATCAGACCACAGAATCGATATGTTGTTTTTGCAATTAATTTTCAGCCCCTTGGGTTGACGATCCAGACAAGTTTATTTCGTTTCAAAGGGAATTTATTACGTGACTTACTTTCTCACCTAATTTAACATCAGAAGACAGCGCACATTATGTGATGCAGACTATTGGCGCAGTCCACAGTCAAGATACGAACATATTAGTCACATATATCTGTGGGGCGGGTGAGGATGGGTAAGATATAGTGTCACAGTATATTTTCCTTAATAAATCTTTTTGATTGATTAATTAATATTGTAGACCATTTTAGTAATAATTGCGTGATGTTGATTATATTTCCCTTAATAAATCTTTTTTATTGAAACGATGGCCGACGAACGACGTTCGGTATTGTGTCATTTAAAAATTGATCTAAATGAAGGATTTAGACTTCACACACACCACGTCAATTACTTTTAGCGTATGAAGGTGTGCATCTCTTTTCACTTGCAACTATTCTACTTGTAATATTCTTGTACGAAGTTGATATACTTTAAGCAATGATATAATTAGTCCAACTACTTCACCTGATAAATGTTTATATAGTCCAATTAATAATTTCTTCTGTGGTTTTCGAAGAGTTGAAAACCAATATAGTATTTGCCATGGCATCTATTGACTTTAGTCCGTCTATTGGTTAAATTGAAAACTTTACTTAATTTGAAATTTCACTTGCAATCCAAGAAAGAGCATTGACGAACAAACCAAACCGAAACCATCTGCAATTTGTGAATGACAGCAGAGTACAAAGTATAAGATTGAATAAATAAGGGCATGAGGTATGTAGCCCATCTTTACAACTGTTTTTAAGAATATCTAAAACACTTTTGAAAATTGGGCAACATGCATTGTTAGACCCTAACCCGTGATTAGTGGGCTAGGGTGATGGTGTAGGGGAGGTGAGGTGATGGGGGTGTGTTGGGTTTATAAGCAAACATCTCTCTCTCTCTCTCGCTTCCTCTCTCTCATTTTGCTCTCTCACCTTCACTCTCTTCTCTTTTCCGTCGGCCAGCTGTGGAGGAGGAGACTCCGGCGTGAGGCGCGGAGGTCGGCGTGCGAGGAGGCGCACGTGCGGTTGCGGATCGGAGGTGGTGTCTTGAGTTCTCTGGCGGGCATCGTCGATCGCTTTGTTTCCCCACGTTGGTGGGAAGTTGTGGTCGGTCGCGGGAGGTCAGAGACTTCGCCGGCGACGAGATAATGACGTAAAATCCTTGGCTGATGCAAGGTTGTTGTCGACCAACGGTCGACCGGTGCCTTCGGGCGGTTGACCGGTTTTACCTTTTTGCCCGACTTTAAACAACCGCGGTCGAACGATGCCAATGTGGCGTTCGACCGGTTGCATATGTGTTGGTGGGTTCGAGGCTTGCTGTCGGATTTCGGTCGACCGTTCCTTGTTTTTGGGTCGACCGAAACTTAAGTGTACTTGATGATTATGCATGTTGTTCAATCGATTTATATATATTATTCGAATGTTATATGACGTAAACTATTAGGATGACCCTGGTAGTTTTCGGTCGACCGGGAACCCCTGAGTCGGTCGACCGAAAAGTCTGATGTGATTTGACCAACTCCGGATAAGGGTGTTTCACTCCGGATTTGACCAACTCCGGATAAGGGGCCCACGCATGAGTATTCTGGCCCCGCGTGGTGTCATGCTCCCTTTCCAAGTGCATTGACCCACTCTTGAGGTTCCCATTTGATGTCTTTTGACAAATGAAGATGGGAACTTATGTTTGTACATAGTTATATAAAAAAAAGAAAAAACAAAAGTACAATAAAAGACTCCTTCAGTGAGCATCGATTGTTGTGAGCCCCAACCCTTGTGTATTTGGGCTCCATTTCTTTCACGTATTTGTATCCTTTCTTTAGCATCTCACAGGTTTTTAGGGAATTCGGGTTTGTATCCATCAACATGACCTTGAACTTCCCTTTGTACTTCATGTTGGTGAGATCTCTCCTTTTTCATGCATAAATCCATGTAGTATCTTGCTCACATTCATTGAGGACAATGCATGAAGTAGGTGTGGGGGGGGGGGGGGTTTACGTGTGTACATAGTTGAGTCTTTTTCTTTTGATTTTGTTTTCTTTTGTTTGCATTGTTAGGGTCATGTTAGTGTGCTGCATTTAATATCGATATATCTGCTTGCCATGATCCTTGGGTGACTTGTCTTCTTTTGCTTGCCTAGTGCTTCAAAATTTTCACATTTCTTTCAAAATCTTCATGTGTCTTCGAAAGAAAATGTTTTGTGGGTTTTGCGTGTGTTTAGCATGTGCAAAACCGTTGAGAGGCAAAGTAAAAAGAAAACTCCCAAAATTGTCTTGAACTTGATGCATTAGGATATCTAGTACGTGGCTTCAGGATTTATCGAGTCGTTAGGATGCACCCCAGTTTTCCTTTGGGGTAAGTAATCATAGGGTTTCAGTGCTCAAACATTTAAAGAAGTCCACCCTGAACCTAGTGAGTCAATAGTTCGTGTCTGTTAACTTAAGGAAGTTTGTTGTAGTCAAGGACCCTCTAAATCTTGTTGTGAGACATAAGTGTAGGGGTTTTGGTTCATGTGTAGATAAGAAATAAGTGAGTAGATGTTCTCTCTTCTCGCACGGCTCCTATCACTCGGGAAAGTAGGTCTGAGGCGACTTTGTGCCTGGTGCTTTCGAGTCATCTGACTTGGGATGCGCCGACCGAACTCCCGTTACACGGGTGGTAGGGATTGCCCTATGTGGAGATTTGGGGAAAGGTGTACGTGATAGTGTAAGTCCTCATGGGCAATGATGCACGAAACCTGACCCTGGGAGAATGAAGCTCCAACTAATAAAATGAAAAAAAATGTGAAAAGAAAAAGAAAAAAAGGAAAAAAATGCAAATAAGAACCTTAATGGACCTTACACTTTGTATTACTTGAGGATCTTGAGGTTGTCCATGTCTTTCACTTAATTCCTTATTTAACTTGCACGAATGGTTCATTAGGTTAGGTGTGTGGACTGATTACCTATATAGAGTCGGCCCGTAGGATTACCGCATCCATTGATCGACAAAAAATTGTCCAACGAGTCGAGTGTCTAGATTGAATAATGCATCTTGTTCGGATTTTGTGGGTATATCCGCTGAAAACCCTCAGGAGACAACACTCCTCCTCCTTGGCAACAAGGAGGTTTAACGGCTTGTTGCACGTGCTAAGTGCAACCGTGATTCCTACGAAAGTGAGTTAGGATTTTTTGTTTTTCGTTTGTTTTTCTCTTTCTTTGTTTTGTTCGGGACTAGCAAAAACTTAGGTGTGGGGGTATTTGATTGACATCATTTCATGCTTATATTTGTACCTTATATCCATTATCTTACACCTAAGCAATACTACGTGACGAGTTTTATGTTTAGTTTTCAGGAATAAAGAGTTTTGAAGAGAAGAGCCATGAAAGGACCCAAAAGCAGGAAAAAAGACTTAATTGTGAGACCTGAGGACCAAGATACAATGGAGAAGGACCTGATCGTATGACCGAAGGACCTAAGAGCAAAACAGGAAACTCCACACCATCATTAGGAGTATTTTGGCAATTCGATTCGGGTCGGAGCTCCAATAAACAAAGTACATGCATCAAAGACCAAGAAAGACCACCAGGAAAGCCCACAACCAAAACCAACTCGATAAGGATCATATAGACCGCCAATTGGCGGTCTTGGACTGCTAATTGGCGGTCCATATGTCTCCAGATCCGCTAAGATTTGTGCTGGGCTTGTATTAGTGTATTCTTAGTCTATTTTTGGTATTGGTTTAGTCCCACATCGAGGGATTGTCCCCGATTAGCTTTTTCCATGCTTATAAATAGAACTCTTCACCTTCCATTGTAATTACCCATTGTTTGGTGGCATTCTCTCTACTAAGGAGTGAGCCTTGAAGCAATAACTCAAGGTGGAGAAGAATGCTGCCTTCAATGTGAGTCATTGTTAATAAAAGTTTATTTGTTTCTTTTAATCTTGTTTTGTTATGTTGCTTGTTTTGTGTGGGTTGCTTTACTTTGTTTAATCTCTTGTTTAGTAATTTTAGTATCTTAGTTAAATGTTTTCTTTACTTAGTCTAATTAGTAGTGTAATGAGTAGTGAGTAGTTCCATCCCCATTTGGGGGTGGAGAAATATGTGATATAATCATGTAGTGTATTAAGTGTGTTATCTTTATCCCTTGAGCTTTATATGATTTCCATAACCATCTAATGGGTTTTCACTCTTATCTTTGATATGCTAATGCTCTTGAATGAAGCTTAGCTTATCTTTGATTAGTGGACCTATTTTATGGGGAATGATAAGGTTAGGATATGGATGAAGTTAATATTGGAAACACAATTTGTAGTGTATGTGCTCTTGTTGCCTTTACCTTAGCTAATGTCTTGTATGTTTTAATGATGTAATGAAATCTTAATTCATGTAGAGGCATAGTAGGGTATAGTCTTTATACTTGAGTTCATGTAGCTTCATTCCAATTATTGTCTTGTATGTTTTAATGATGTAGTCATATCTTAATTCATGTGGAGGTAAAGTTGGATGTAGTTTTATGATTTCATGCACTACATGTTGTGAGGAGCTTAATGAACACGCACACACTTCTTTATGTTCACATTATTTTTCTACCCCCTTTGGGGTTTAGTTTTCTTTCTTCTTTTCCATTTCCATTTGCATCTTAGTGTAGTTTAGTGTAACCAACCTTTCTCTCCTTCTTTTTACCTCTCGCCTTCGAACAAACCAAGTGTCAACACACCTCCCAGTGGACGACCCGTATTTGCCACCGCTTCAACGCGGCCGTGCACTTGCGGTTAAATATAAAACGATCAATCACAACGTAAAAAGGAAGCTCCCAAAATTGACTTTAACATGATGCATTAGGATATCTAGGCATGTGCATGCATGTGCTCATGTTAGCTTTATCTTAACTAATGTCTTGTATGTTTTAATGATTGTGATAAATCTTATTTCATGTGGAGACATAGTTGGATTTAAGTCATGATGCATGTGAACATATGTGCTTCATTTCAATTATTGTCTTGTATGTTTTGATGATAATGTTTTATCTTATTTCATGTGTAGGCAACGTTGGAGTTAAGTTTTATGGATTTATGACATATTTTGATGAGCACATTTGAACACACACAACACACATTTTCGTATTCGCTTTCTCTCTCTACCACGTGAGGGATTTAGTTTTCACTGATCGTTTTTTTCCAATTTCCCACGCATTGTAGTTTAATTTCTATCACATCTCTGTCTTCTTCTCCCCCACTCGAGTATCGTAAATCCGACTCACACGCATTCCCCTGTGGACCGACTTGTACTTGCCACCTTTTCAACGTGGTCGTGCACTTGCGGTATTTTTAACTGATTCAATCAGGTTTTGGCGTTGTTGCCGGGGAACGTCGTTTTCGTAGTCGAGTTCACCATTTCGGTGGGGGCTTTTCCATTGTTTTTCCGTTTTATTTTCCCTTTTGGTCACTAGAAGGGGCTAAAAGTTCACAAGAGGACCTACATGATCATAGAAGAAATCTGCTGAAGTCTGGGGACCAGAGTCCCCAGACAATCTGCCAGTAGTGGATTTTAATCCGCCACTGGCGGCTCTGGTGCGTTGTTTTTAATATCTGTTTCTACTGGAGCTTACTCTTTCTATTTCAAGTTGTTTCCTGTCACTATTGATGCCACGCATGCTCTATTTTAGTTTAATTTGGCTTGCATGACCCTTTGTTAAGACAACTTGGACCATACAACTCAAAGACAAAGATTAGACTTATTGCCATCTAGGTCATGCATCATTTGTAGACCTTGCACGCACTCATCTTTTCTATTCTTTACATTATTGTTGTTGATTGCTGGTGTGAGGTACGTGCACCCATTCTCTGATTCATGCATGGTTAAATCATATATTAGTCAGTAAGGTGAATCGGGACAAGAGTGAGGTGAGCGTTTGTTTGGAGAGTTGCTTGCTAGATTAAGACTCAAAACACTACTAGGGAGGGGTTGTCCCATACAAGATAAGGTGGAGGATTTCATCACCCTTTCCTTCGCCCAAAAATCACCCTTAATCAAAAGCCTTAATCTAAAATCAAGTAGACATTGGCACCTAGGACCCGGGTGCATTAGAAGAGTGATCCGGTCACGACTATCATAGCCTGATCGGTGTTGCCAACTTTGTCGATAGTAGGAGAGACGAGATCTCTGGATCTTGGGTCACTTGTTGGGCTCTGTGGTCTTTGTTGTAGGGAGGTAAAGTGTGTTGAGGTCGTGTGACCTCGCAGTTAGGCGTCGTCTAGCTGTAAGGACCTATAACGACCTTAGGCTATTTGAGCCGTGTTTGCTAGCTTAGGCTTCTACCATCACCCACTGCCCACGCTAGCTCTTGGGATTCTTCCCTCCTCATCTGAGACTCCTCCTCCTCCTTTATATTCTACGAGTAGTCTCCTCCTCTGATTACACCTTCTATTGTGTGTTGTTTTAGAGTCGAGTTGAGGGTTTCATGCGAGGTTGGACTCGTTCTGGTGAGAGCACTGAACTTGAGAGAGTGCATTTTTCTGAGATGGACATGCTAGATGTTCGCCCATCTCCACCTCGAGCTCCTTTGGAGCATAAGACTGAGTCGTCTCGTGGCGATAGGGGAGAATGTGTTCCATACATGGATTACCTAGGTCCTCTCCCACCACCACATAGACCTCCTTCTCCTCCATTCAGTCAAGATTGAGTTCTTGGTGCACCACCACCTTTAGATCTACAGGATAGACCGATGACTCTATGGGAGCGGTGTGTTCATTTTAAATACCGCAAGTGCAGGACGTTGGTGAAGATGTGACAAATACGGGTTGATCCACAGGGAGGTGTGTTGACTTTGGTTCGTTCGAAAGCAAGTGGGAAAAGAGGGGAGAAGAAATTGATTACACTAAACTAAACTACACTAAAGTAGCACGAAACAATCGAAGAGGATGAAAGCACAAGATGAAATAAAACTAAACTAAGTGACTAATAAAAGCAAGCTGGAAACCCCTAAGGGTGGAGTGTGTGTACACATGAAATAAGTGGCGATGAATGCATTCAATAAAACACAAGTGTAGTTAGTGTTGCTATTCATAAGAAGTACCTCATGGCAAGACCTACCATCCAAATCATTAACCTAAGTGATTAATATAAGCATGAACAAGTTTGTTATTAAGAACCTAAACAAGCATGGAATGTACCTAATGATTACGGTAGAAACCATCAAGTTAAGTATTCCCTTTAATTCAAACAAGTATACTTACATTTCTCACATACATCAACATATAGCATTCATTCCATACTACATGACATGTATAAACATCAACTCCACCCCAAAAGGGGGATGGAACTACTCACTACTCATTAAGAAAAGAAGACAAAATGAAATTTAACTAAGCATGTATGAATTAAAAGAGAAGACAACATTAAAACAAACTAAGAATTTTTTATTTATTTACATGACTCACATTACAAGTAGCATTCTTCTCCACTTGAGTTTTGGTCCATGGTTTACTCTAAGTAGAGAGAACACCACCAAGCAATGAGTAAATACAAAGGAGGAGGAAGATTTATATTTATAGTCATAGAAAAAGGTAACCGGGGACAATCCCCCGCTATGGGACTAAACACATATTATAAATGGACATAAAACAACATAATCGATCACCTGACTAAACCATGAACCATTTGGAGTGTTTTTGGCCGCCAATTGGCGGTTCAGGACAACCAATTGGCAGTTCAGGACAGCCAATTGGCGGTCTGGATTCGTTGGATCGAGTCTGGGTTTGAATGGCTTGTTTCGTGATTGATTTCTTGATGTTTGGGGAACCCGATTTGGTTGTTGAGTTTTAGGCCCGAATCTAATTGCCAAAATAATCCTCATCATGGTGTGGAGCTTCTTGATTTACTCAGTTGTCCTTTTGGATTACATTTGGGTCCTTTGCTCTTGCATCTCAGTCCATAAGTCTTGCAACTTAGTCATTTTCCTCGCTTTTGAGTCCTTCTTGAGTGTCTTCGTTTCAAATATGTTTATTCCAGAAACATAAACATAAAACACATTACGTTGCATTGATTTGGCTAACAATAAAGTATATAAGAAACAAATATATGCATGATATGATATCAATCAAATACCCCCACACCTAACTTTTGCTAGTCCCAAGCAAAACAAAGAAAGAGAAAAATGAAAGAGAGGAAAAAACATTCGCAAAATAAGGAAATCCTAACTCACTTTCATAGGAACCACGGTTGCACTTAGTAGGTGCAAGAAGTCGTTAAGCCTCCTTATTACCAAGGGGGAGGAGTGTTGTCTCCTGAGGCTTTTCAACAGATACAACCACAAAATCCGAACATAAATGCATTATTCAACCTAGTAACACGGCTCAATGCAATCATTATCGTCGATCATCAGATACGGTAATACTATGGGCCGACTCTCTATATGTATTCAGTCCACAAACCTAGCCTAATGATTCATTCATGCAAGTTAATTGAGGACATAAGTGAAAGACATGGGCAACCTTAACAACTTCAAATGACACAATGTGTAAAGTCCATTAAGGTTCTTATTTGCATTGCCATTTCTTTTCTTTTCTTTTCATTCATTTTTTCCTTTCTTTTTGTTCTTTTTTTCTCTCTTGTTGGTATCTAATTCTCCCAAGGTCAGGTTTTGTGCATCATTGCCTATGAGAACTTACATTATCACACACACCTTTCCTGAGATCTCCGTATAGGGCGATCCCTACCACCAGTGTAATGGGAGTTCGGTCGGTGCATCCCATGTCAGATGACTCCAAATCACCATGCATTAAGTCCACTCGGACCTAATTTCCCGAGTGATAGGAGTCGTGTGATAAGAGAGAACACCACTTATCTATTATCTAAATGGGAACCAAAACCCCTACACTTAAAGTTTCACAACAAGATTTTAAAGGTTCCTGACTATGACAAACTTCTTTATACTAACAGACACAAATTATTTGACTCACTAGGTCCATAGTGGACTTCTTTAATTGTTTGAGTACGGAAACCCTATGATTACTTGCCTCCTAAGGAAAGGCCGGGGTGCATCCTTACCACTCGATAAGACCTAAAGCTGGTATACTAGATCCTAATGCATGATATTGAAGACAATTTTAGGAGCTGTCTTTTTACTCTGCCACTCAACGGTTTTGCACATGCTAAACACACGTAAAACACAAAAAAACATTTTCTTTCGCAAACACTAACTTGACCTTAACAATACAAACAAAAGAAAACAAAACAAAAGGAGAAAGACAACTATGTACACACGTAATAACCCCCCACACTTACTTCATGCATTGTCCTCAATGAATATGAGCATGATACTACATGGATTTATGCTTGAAAAAGAAAAGATCATGTCAATCAGATATATCGATATTAAATGCAACATACTATCATGACCTTAACAATACAAACAAAACTTAAGAAAAGGAAAAGACTCGACTATACACACACGTGAAGAACCCCCTACACTTACTTCATGCATTGTCCTCATTGAATGTAAGTATACTTCTACATGGATTTATGCACAAACAAAAAAAGATCTCACCAACGTGAAGCACAAAGGGAAGTTCATGGACACAAACCCAAATTCCCCTCAAAAACCTGTGAAATACTAAAGAAGGGATACAAATACGTAAAACAAATGGGGCCCAAATACACAAGGGTTGGAGCCCACATCAATCAATGTTCACTGGTGGAGTCTTTTATTGTTTTTTTTGAAATATAACTATGTACACAAATAAGTTCCCATATTCATTTCTCAAAGACATCAAATGAGAACCTCAAAAGTGGGTCAATGCACTTGGAATGGGAACATGACACCACCTGGGGCCAAAATACTCATGTGTGGGCCCCCCTCACAAAGAGCACAAGATGAAAGGAGAGGTTCATGAATTGGACGCAAAAGGTAAGGCACAATCCTGTGCCGACTCATAATGAAGCTGGTCCATGCTATTCTCGATTTGAATCGAATCGTCCACCAAGTGATTGTGAATTGAAACCCCAAGTCCCTTAAATAGACTAGGAGTTTGATTTTGAAAGATTGTGCTTCGAATTTGTGGATGTGGGGGTGGTTCGATATTAGAAGGTAAATCCTCATGTTGACAAAAAAGTTACCCTCCTCACGTTCACGTAATTCTTGTGTCATCTGACTCACTTGCATTGCCATATTTTGCATGGACTATTGAGTGGTTTCCATGAAATTAAGGAGAGTTTGTTTCAAGGAATCATGTATGTGGTCAATTGTGAGGTTCAAGTCAGAGCTTGGGAAATTTTGGGGTTGGGTGTTGATGGGCTAAGAATGAGTCCAATGATTGAGAGTATGGTGTTGGTAGAATTCTGGGTATTCGGGAGGTGGATATTGGGGTGGGAATGATGTATAAGAATTTGAATAAGAATTATCTCCCCACGAATCCATCCCTCTCGGGTTGTACGCGGATGTGTAAAGGTCACATTGAGCATTTTTGGAAAATGTGTGCTCATACTCAAGTTCTGGGGGAACATAAAGACATTCCCCGAAAACAAGACCACTCAACCCACAATAGTCACACAGTATAGCTACTGGAGCTATCTGTACACTCATGTCATCTACCACATGCATGAAAGACGCCAAAGAATCTTGTAATGTCTCAGTCTGTTGACCAATATATGATCTGACATAACTAGATGGTGGTCTAACAGTCGATGCCTCTCTCATATTACCCCAATATGAAGATTGCTCAGCCACACAATTAAGATTGTCCCAACCAACCGTGGTGTTTGTGTGAGCCACCCTAGGCTGCATGTGTCTGGAATACCAGGGAGAATTGTCCTGGTCCCAACAATGATATGGATGGTCGCCCATGTAACCATCCATCTCGAGAAAGAACTCTCAAGTCAAGCACTCTCACCACCACGAGGCCAAGCTCACAAAAGTGCTCTACTCGACCCTAAAACGCTGACAGAGAGTGTAAAGGGGAGGAAACTGGAACGTAGAAGTAGGTGTGAAGAAGATGACGCAGAGGAAAAGGGAAGAATACCTAAAACTAGCGTGGGTAGAGGGTCAAGCGTAGAAGCCTAGTGATTGACATCATATCATGCATATATTTGTGTCTTATATCCTTTATTCTTAGCCTAAGCAATGCTATGCAACGAGTTTAAGTTTCAGGAATAAATAGGTTTGAGAAGGAGAGACTCTAAAAGCACTTAAAAGCACAAAAAGGACTAAGTTGCAGGACTTATGGACTAAGATGCAAGAGAGATGGACCCGAATGCAAAACAAAATGAGCAATCAGCAAATGAAGAAACTCCACACCATCATGAGGAGTATTTTGGTAATTTGATTCGGGTCGCAAGCTACACAACCGACTAGGGTGCATCAGACGTGAAAAAATCAAGCCAGACAACCACACTCCAAAACACAACTCGATCCAGACCTTATAGGCCGCCAATTGGCGGTCCAAGACCGCTTATTGGCGGTATGTTTTGGTCCAGATCCGATAAAACTTCATCGGGTCATGTATTAGAGTGTTTTATGTCTATTTTTAGTAGTGTATTAGTCATATCTTGGGATTGTTCCTGATTGCCTTTTTCTTTGACTATAAATAGAACTCCTCCTCCTCCTCCCTTGTAATATACACATGCTTGGTGGCCATGCTCACTACTTGAAGTGAGCCTTGGAGCAAAATCTCAAGTAGGGAGAGGCTACTTGTATTGTGAGTTTGAAATTAATAAAGTTTTTGTTTTGTTATGTTGCTTCTTCCTTTAGTTTACTTTCCTTTCATTTAGATTGTTTAATATTTCTTGCATGCTACTTTAGTTTAATTTCCTTTCATTTAGCTTCTTTAATATTTCTTGCTTTCTTAGTTTAAATTACTTTCATTAATGTTAGTAGGCTTAGTTAACATGTTTTTCTATACAATAGTTAGTGTAATGATTAGTGAGTAGTTCCATCCCCATTTGGGGGTGGAGAAAAATGTGATGTGATTATGTGATGTATTAGGTGTGTGTTATCTTAATCCTTAGAGCGTTACATGATTTCCATAACCATCTAATGATATTTTACTTTTGTCTTTGATATGCTAATGCTCTTGAATGAAGCTTAGCATATGCCTAGATTAGTGGGCCTATTTTATGGGGAATGATGAAGTAAGGATAATGATGGAGTTGATAAAGGAAACATTACTTGTAGTTGCATGTACTCTTGTTGCCCTCACCTTGATTAATGTCTTGTATGTTTTAATGATTTTGTAAATCTTATTTCATGTGGAGACATAGTGGGCTTTGGTCTTTATGCATGAGTTTATTTAGCTTCATTCCAATTATTGTCTTGTATGTTTTAATGATAATGTGTTATCTTATTTCATGTGGAGGCAAAGTTGGATTTAGTTTGATGGTTTTCATGTACTACTTGTGGTGACGAGCACAATTGAACACACACACATATTTTTGTACTCACATTCTTTCTATACCCCCTATGGGGTTTAGTTTTATTGATTGTTCATTCCTAGTTTAGTGTAGTGTAACCAAACTCTTTCTCTCCTTTGTTTCCCACTCGCCTTCAAACTAACCAAAGTCGACACATCTCCCTGTGGATCGACCCGTATTTGCCACCTCTTCAACGTGTCCGTGCACTTGTAGTTATTTTAATTGAATCAATCAAGTTTTTGGCGTCGTTGCAGAGGAGGTGTTCTGTCTAGACTTTGGTTTGGATGATTCAAGTGGTTTTTAATTTTTGTTTGTAGTTGTGTTTTGTTTCAGGAGGCTTTAAGGATCAGGAGACGTTACCAGGAGAAGCTGGGAGGGGAGCAGGAGCAGATTCAACAGATACGACACCAGATACACCAAATGTATCAGACTAAGACCGAATCGTTTCATGATTTCTTTGAGAGGTTCAAGGACCTTCTCTTGCAGTGCCCTCATCATGGAATTGAGTTGTGGCAGTTGTGCCAAATTGTTTATGAGGGCCTCACCTACAACACACACACATTTTTGGAGTCAATGTGTCAAGGTGATTTCCAAATGAAACACATCGATGAGGCATGGGACACTTTTGAATTAATAGCTGAATGTACCTTTGAGTGAGACACCATGAGAGAGCCACCAGCCGCCAGGTCTTCTGGTCGAGCTAGATCATATAAAGTCGAGTCAACTATCCTGTCTCAGGCAAAAATGGCTGCTCAAATGCGTAGGATTGAGAGTTTAGAGTTGGACCAAGCTCCTGTAGCTTAGGTTGCTACTTACGGGACACGATGACTAGGATTCTGTCCCGTCCAGATTCAATAATCCGAACACCACCCAGTCAACCGAAACCTTTCTTATACGGTCTACCGAACACCTATCGGTAAGCCGAATACTTCCCACCAGTAAAACTTAGGTGTCATCTGGAATGGCCCTGACAGAAGACCGAACCATCTTCGGCCAACCGAATAGCCCTGGACCGGTCTTGGCCAACGGTCGCATTCGAATAGAGTCCCTAGAGTCCAATTGACTAGTCCCACTTCGAACGACCGAATACCTGTCGGTCAACTGAGTCCTTCATGGCTTTAGGCGCCCAACAACTATTTACATGTGGCACTTGACTGTTGTACCCATCGACTATTTTAGCAACAAATGTCAGCGCAAAACCCGTACTAACTTTGGTCTTCCAAAGTGTACATGGTCAACCAAACATGAGTAGATCAGAGCCCAACCAAACTCACTGTCCACCTTGGAAAGGTGAACCGAATGGAATTCGGGTCCGAACTTAATTAGGGCTAAATTGATAAAATCTACTGGAAGTTGGTTCACGGTGATCTGAACCACTTTCGGTCAACCGTAGGCTTAATTCAAACCAATCCTTCTGACTACCATTCTGTTAACGGTCGACCGAATAAGCATCGAAGTCTGTCCGAGCTTAAGTCACATCTTGCATTCTCATTGGTCCATTTCCCCACCAACTCTCCAACGGATGTCTAAGCTTTGAAGCCTCTACAAACACCACTCTAGAGACACAAAACAATTGTTTACACCCTCTATTCTTCAACTATCTTTGTGCTCTCAATTCCCAAACCTTCAAAGCTTATTCTTCAACACTCAAGCTTAAACTTCACCACTTGGATATCCAATTCTATATCAATATCCAAGTGTGCTCAAGTATAGACTATTAGTTAGATTTTGATTCAAATTCCACATCAAAGAATCATCAATTTGTAAAGCTTTAAGGAAACTCCCTCCCAGGAGACACGAGTGAGGTGAGGATTGTTCGCGAGGCTCGGAGTTGTAAACGACGTTGATCTCGGCCCGAAACGGAGATCGGTTAGTGGAACCGTAAGCGAGGCTCGGGGGATAAAGCAAGGCTTGTGAGGAGGACTAGGACTAGGGTGTGGGTGCCGAACCTCTTCAAACTCCGGTGTTGTCGATTTTGTGGTTTGTGAAGGGAATGTGTTCTAAAAGTTTTACTTTTAAATGTCAACTATTATGAATTGAATGAGAAATCATTTTGTTCCTTGTTTATGTTATTCGTCTTTTAGAAGTGTTAAGGAAGAAGCTCTTGGTCCTTAACCGTAGAGCTCTAAAAGATATTGGTTTGCATAAAACAAAAGATATTCGCAATCATGGTAATAAACATGGGACATTTATTACCGAGTTGAGATTGTCGTGTTGGTCATAGATCATTGTAGCTCTACAAGTGAGTGACAACACGGGTACGCAAAAGAGGAAAATATTACTTTTGTATACTGAATAGACCTAATAAGTAAAATATTATAGAAATGTGTTTCTGTGTCATTAATATTTTACTGTGTCCTTGGTCCTTTGAAATGAGACTTATATCCGATCACTTAAGAAATACTTGATTAGGCTAGTGTCTTGAGCTATCGATAAGTATAGTGTAAAGACATTGGTTGGTTAAGTATGACTTTTGTTGGAGAAGATACTTAGTCAAAAGATTATCATTGTCCCTCTTAATTGAGTCATGATATTAATGGGCCCCTTGATAAAGCAAAGTTATAATGTGCACAATGTGATTTGAGTTAAGTCACATATTTATAACTAGCTTAAAGAGATCAAGAAATGAATACTAATACAAAGATGACACGATACTACTTTGTGTGTATTCTTAATATCATGAGGCAAGGGACGGACACAAGTGGTGCACTCCATCACTAATTGGATCGGGTTTTGGTTCTAGCTGAATTAAGACATCTAGCTAATTGGGAACTATAATGTGTAGCTAGATACCACTTATAGTTTGTGATGTTAAGCTATTAATATCACTGCCAATTTAGCTTAGATCCTCCCATAGGTCACACCATAAAACTGGAACCAAGAAGGTGATTTTATGTTCATATGATGTATCGAGTTTCGTATACATGTGGTGAATGGATAAAATCATTATGTCATGAAAATG
This sequence comes from Triglochin maritima, assembly GCA_963682175.1. Classification (NCBI taxonomy): domain Eukaryota; kingdom Viridiplantae; phylum Streptophyta; class Magnoliopsida; order Alismatales; family Juncaginaceae; genus Triglochin; species Triglochin maritima. The sequence goes on along the minus strand of OY821773.1, from coordinate 33,415,843 downwards.
ACATATTTAGAATCATGAATTTTTATATGAGATGTAAATATATGATGGGGTGTGATTGTTTGATATTACATATGATGATATATTGCATAGGATATATAAATTAGCTATAACCCCAAAGATCGAATTTTGTTGGGAATGAATTCAAAATTCGATAAGGCAAATTAATTAATTAAATTTGCTAAACCCCCAAATACGAATTTTGTTGGGAATTAAACCAAAATTCGATAAAGGTAAATTAATTAAATTTCCTAAAACAAAAAAAAAGAATTTTGTTGGGAATTAATCCAAAATTCGATAAATGCAAATTAATTAAGGAATTATTGATCATGGTTTTGACTTGGTCAATTATGATTATATTTGGATGTGGATTAATAAATTTAATATTGGGAATTGGTCTTAAGAGAGAAAAACATGGAAGAATGGGTCAATGCATGGCCCATGATGTGGAAATGAAAGGAGCCTATAAATAGGCCTAATTTCCTTCATTAAAAATAAGTGTATGCAAAATTCTCTCTCTCTCTAACCACTCCAATTAATCTATCCGAAATTCCTTAGTTAATTTGAGTTTTTGGAGAGTAAAATCTCAGGAAAGAAAAAGGGGGTTATTAGTTAGATTCTAAACCCGTTTGGAGATTGATTGGCTAGCTCCTTTCTCTCCAACCTTGTTTAGAGTTTGGTGAACACTCGGAGGCAATCCACCGGGCGATTCGAACGGCAACGCGACTCCGGATCTTCAAGAGGTTTTAGAGAACCTCTAGGTATGATTCTCTTTGCAATTGTTTGTTTGTTCTAATGCATGTTAAATAATTAGGACAAACAAATGCATGTCTATATGAAAATCGAAGAAAATATGAATGTTTCGATCTTGTATGTTTATAAAATTTCGAAAAATATATACATATAATAGGGCACGAAATCCTACAGTGGTATCAGAGCTTTTGATTCATATTATCTTTGATTTAAACTATAAAATCAATTCAGGCTACCATCTAGAATAAAAACAATTCGATTTTATGTCTTTTTTGAGTTTTTCGATGTTTCGTTGATAAAATTCTAATAAATTCGTTTTGATGGTTTTATATGTTTTAAAACATCATACATGATTGTTAGAATTTAAATTTAGAAATTTGTCTAATTTATAGATTTTTTGTTTTATTTTAAATGACAATTTTATAAAGGAATCAACAAAACCAAAAAGGACTAATGTTCATTTTTCCTTTTGGAAATTGGATGAACAGCGGTTCAAAATAATTAATTTTGAACTATGGATGCATGAAAAACATTTTAATGGATTTCAAATGATTTTTCTAGAATTGTTTGATTTTAGATGCTTGATAATCTAGATTAAATAGTTTAGATTGGACATGCGTGTCTGCGTTGCTCGAGTTGTTTTTGCAGGAATTGTGAGTATATATGTTCCAAATCAGCAACTATGAATGTATGTAATTATTATTATACAGAGGCTTATTTATATGTAAAGGCCAAATTCTCTTTTTCTATCTCTAGATAATTGCATTGCATTTGAGAGGTTTTTACATAGGACTTGCACTAGTCGGTTTTTATCGAATGTTAGGAGCATGTTTATTTTCTGTAAAATCTACGTCTCCGGTGCAAGAGGAAGTCGCCACTGTAGCGCATCGATCAAGGATCGAGGATCAGGGATCGAGGATGAAGGATCAAATGGAACATATAAACTCACACGATGTGGATTGTGTGAATGGTTTAATTTCTTTTTTTTTAAATTTCTGCTATGCATGTGATGAATGTGATTGAATGTTAGGACGTGTATGAATGATAATATGCATGATAACTAAAATTCTGAATCACATGTTAATAAATGAATTTGTCCAACAAAATTAAGAGTAATTTTCCTTCTTATTTCAGCCACTAGCAGCCATTGATCGAGGGATACTCTGCTCGCCCTTAGCGGGAGATAGCTCCCTCCATCTTTGGGAATAGTGGGAGATATAATGGTTTTCTATTGTTGTGCCACGATTAAATATATGAGGTGTGTTTCACCCTAGTAAACCCCAAGTATGTTTAGTTGTGAATACAATGGATAAACGTATCTCGTATCAAATGAAAATAAAGTTTCTTAACATTACCCAGAGCCCTCGCTCGGTTTTGGGAAAAAGTTTTTCTTACGAGGATGGGTCGCATTCCCTCATAATTAAAACGACAAGAATCACAAGAGTTTGAAGATGCTAATATTGCTAAAATTCAAAAAGGTTGTGATTAGAAAGAGTTTTTCTTACCTTGATATTGTAATGTATTCGATAGCCCTTAGCTAGTCTATATTACAATTGATGGGATCTTGGATTACTGCATTTATGGGCAAAATTTTATTTGCAGTATTTACATTTATATTCGATATATATGTATGTAATTTAAAACATAAAATTGACATTAAAAACATGTATAATTTATTTTGTAGAAATGTCTAATATCCAACCAATTGTGCGTTCTATGATAAAAAGGAATCCTTTGCAAAATGATGGCTCAAACTTCATGAAATGGCAACTCAATCTTAATATCGTGTTGAGGTTTGAAAAACTATCTCATGTTTTGGATGGTGAAATCCCAAAATTGAATGGGAAGGCAACCGGTAATGAGAAAGAGGCGATAGCCAAGTGAGAAGACCAGGAGAACCAAGTTCACGGTCTAATGTTGGCATCCATGGGTGACTCGTTTCAAGCGAATTACTTGGATTCAAAACCCAAGAAGACCATGGAAGCTTTAACACAGATGTTCATGGATAGTGCCTGAAAGGAGCGCTATAAGACCACCATCGCACTCACAAGGTGCCACATGGCGGAGGGAACATCGGTATCCATGCATTTTCTCACGATGCAAGGATAACTTGAGAAATTGTCGAAGCTCTCTTCTCCAATGCCCGAGGACATTGCCGAAGATCTGATTCTTGGCTCTCTAGCCCCGTCCTTTAAGGACTTTGTGATGCACTATCACGTGCGTGAAAAGGGGGTGAGTCTTGAGGAGCTTCACAACGCACTCAAAACTGCAGAAGTTGACATGGTCAAGGGTCGCGACAATCACGTCCTAGCCGTCCATGAGAGGAGCAAAACGATCAACAAAGGTAAAGGCAAATTTACCAAAGATACGTCAATCAAGAGCAAGGGAGTAGGAGGTGCTCATGAGAGTGCCTCAAGGGGGAAATCTTTCAAATCTCCAACTCCCAACACGGAGTGCTTTCACTGCGGTGAAAAGGGACACATCTGACTTAATTTCCCCAAGTATAAGGAAGACCTTGAAAATGGGATGATTGAACGTAGGCGCCCGATAAACGTTGTAGGTATGTTTGTTATTGAGATAAATTTAATCACCTCTGTCCTTGATTTGGTAATAGTTACTGGATCTTGTGCTCAGATAATTATGATGTGCAGCTATTAAAGGATAGGAAGGAACTCGTGGAGAACGAGATGATGTTGAAGATTGGAAATAGTACAAGCATCGCTGCGATTGTACAAGATTCTATGGAACTTCAATAGTCTAGTGATTTAAATTTATGCTTTGAAGAATATTTGTTATATGCCTTCGATTAGCAAGAACATTTCTGTATCAAGTTTTAGATATAGATAAATTTTAATAAATATTTTAATTCTTGCTTGTCTATGTCGAAGAATGGAATTTTCTATGCAAATACATTCATATAGAATGGTTTCTATTTGCTTGAGATGAATAATAAACAAACTCAAACAAACAATAACAAAAGGAACTAAGATAACTCACGTGAATGATACAATCTTGTAGCACTATCGGATTAGTCAAATAGATGACCAAGAGACCTTTCAAGAAGAAAGGAACGAAACCGAATGACTAATTGGATATGATACATTCTAATGTATGTGGTCCGATAAGTACAAGTGCAATAGACGTTTAAAGGTACTTCATTTTGTTCACGGACAACTATAGTCATTATGGCTATGTTTGTCTAATGGGAAGCAAAAGTGAATTCTTTGACAAGTTCAAGGAATTCGAGGATGAAGTAGTGAACCAACTCAACAAGAATATCGAGTCTCTATGAATGGTTCGTAGGGGTGAGTACTTAGGATACCTAATTGACTCATTCCTAAAGTAGGAACATGATATTGCTCGACATGGTTCGATCAATAATAAGTCAATCTAAATTGCCTATTTACTTTTGGAATTATGCACTACAAATAAAGACAAACTCACTAAATAATGTTCCATCCAAATTCATGGAGAAAATGTCTTGTGAGCTATGGAGTTGAAAGACACCTAGGCTCGACTTACTCAAGATTTGTGGTTGTAAGGTATACATCAAGAGATTGATGTCAACCAAACTTCAACCAAAAGCGGATAAGTGCTTCTTTATAGGTTGTCCTCGTGTGACAAGAGGATACTACTTTTGGTATATCACCTCCAATCGAAAGATTGTAGAGAGAGATATGGTTGTTCTGGAATTTCTGGAAAAGAGAGAAAAGTAGTGGGAGTAGAGTTGAACTTGAGGAAACTCAAGATATTCTACAAGATCATGACATGAATGATGATATTCAAGATCATGAAGGCCCAACCGAGATTCCTTTGGTTAGTGGGAGCGTGATCGAGAGACCATCACAAGAAATTGTGAGAGAATCTCAATCATCCTCACCTAGTGTACGTTCGAGAGTCGAACATGAACCTGTTCCTCAAGAAATTGTGGGAGAAGTTCAAGAGGCACGAGAATAACCAAAAGAATAGAGAAGGTTGACGAGGGAAAGGAAGAAACCCAATAAGTATGTGGGACTTCATGAGATCATGGTACTAGATACCAAATATCTCTCGACCTTCCAAGAAGCAATGGAAAGAAAAGACTCCAAACTATGGTGAAAAGCCATGGAATCCGAAGTAGAATCCATGTATGATAATCAAGTATGAAACTTGATTAGCCTTCCTCAAGAGAAAATATCATTTGGTATAAATGAGCTTTTAGGAGGAAGATAGACATGGATAGTAACTTGACAACCTACAAAGCAAGGCTTGTAGCAAAAGTTATACTCAAATTCAAGAAATTGACTTTGATGAAATTTTTGAGAAGTTGCCATATTAAAATCTATTCGGATTATGCTCACTATTACCGCATTTCACAATTGTGGGATATGGAAGATGTATATCAAAATGGCGTTCCTTAAACAGGAACTTGGAGGAGGATATGTACATGGTACAACCTCAAGGTTTTGATGATCCAAATAGTAGCGAGAAGAAATGCAAGTTTCGAGAATCCATTTATGGATTGAAGCAAACATCGAGGAGTTGGAACAAACGCTTTGACGAAGAGGTGAAGAAGATTCACTTCATTCAAAGTAAAGGAAATCCTTGTTGATACAAGGAGATTAGTGGGAGCCATGCAATACTTTTGATCTTATATGTCGATGACATATTGCTCATGAGCAATCATATACCTTAACATTAGCAAACGAGAAATTTCATTGAAATCGACATTCTCAATGAAAAGAAATGGATGAGGGTCAACACATCTTGAGAATCAAGATACATTGAGATACATCCCGTAGACTCATTGGCTTCAGTCAACGTGCATACATTGACAAGGTCTTGGAAATGTTCAGGGTGAACAATTCCGATGTGGACAATGTGCCAATAAGTATGAGTATAAGTGTGCAACTCAAGGAGTCTCAACGTGCTCAATCACGCAGAAACTTGGAGTACATGAAGGTAGCCCTTATGCTTTAGCAAAAGGAAGGACCATGTACACAATGACTTGCACAAGACTCAATATCTCGTATGCTCTAAACGTGACAAGATGTCACCAATTCAACGCAAGTCCTAAATGTAGGATTGCGATCAAGAATATTCTGAAGTACCTTAACTGGACTGAAGATAAGGTTCTTGTTTATGGAAGATAAAGGAGAAAATAGCCGAGGGCTATTTTGATGCAATTCTTATAGGAATTCTTGACAATAGGAGGTTGGGATGATGATGCGTCATCATTATCGAAGGTGGAGGCATGAGCTAGTGTAGTTAGGAGTAATATCACTATGGCTAACTCAACCACCAACGAAAGACAAAATAAATAAATAGGTGGACACAACAGTAATAAAACTGATCCATTCAACAAACCTTCATACCAAGCTAAGAGACGAAATATATTTCGAGTCCATGGATCCAAGATCCATGTAGATTGGCTTGATAGGTGATTTGAGAAGGTTACCCTAGTTATTAATGTTTTATGCATTGAGAATGTATGTGAAAGAAAACTTTGATAACAAGTGGGAGATTGAAGGGAATGTGTTCTAAAAGTTTTACTTTTAAATGTCAACTATTATGAATTGAATGAGAGTTCATTTTGTTCCTTGTTTATGTTATTCGTCTTTTAGAAGTGTTAAGGAAGAAGCTCTTGGTCCTTAACCGTAGAGCTCTAAAAGATATTGGTTTGCATAAAACAAAAGATATTCGCAATCATGGTAATAAACATGGGACATTTATTACCGAGTTGAGATTGTCGTGTTGGTCATAGATCATTGTAGCTCTACAAGTGAGTGACAACACGGGTACGCAAAAGAGGAAAATATTACTTTTGTATACTGAATAGACCTAATAAGTAAAATATTATAGAAATGTGTTTCTGTGTCATTAATATTTTACTGTGTCCTTGGTCCTTTGATATGAGACTTATATCCGATCACTTAAGAAATACTTGATTAGGCTAGTGTCTTGAGCTATCGATAAGTGTAGTGTAAAGACATTGGTTGGTTAAGTATGACTTTTGTTGGAGAAGATACTTAGTCAAAAGATTATCATTGCCCCTCTTAATTGAGTCATGATATTAATGGGCCCCTTGATAAAGCAAAGTTATAATGTGCACAATGTGATTTGAGTTAAGTCACATATTTATAACTAGCTTAAAGAGATCAAGAAATGAATACTAATACAAAGATGACATGATACTACTTTGTGTGTATTCTTAATATCATGAGGCAAGGGACGGACACAAGTGGTGCACTCCATCACTAATTGGATCGAGTTTTGGTTCTAGCTGAATTAAGACATCTAGCTAATTGGGAACTATAATGTGTAGCTAGATACCGCTTATAGTTTGTGATATTAAGCTATTAATATCACTGCCAATTTAGCTTAGATCCTCCCATAGGTCACACCATAAAACTGGATACAAGAAGGTGATTTTATGTTCATATGATGTATCGAGTTTCGTATACATGTGGTGAATGGATAAAATCATTATGTCATGAAAATGACATTTAGAATCATGAATTTATATATGAGATGTAAATATATGATGGGGTGTGATTGTTTGATATTACATATGATGATATATTGCATAGGATATATAAATTAGCTATAACCCCAAAGATCGAATTTTGTTGGGAATGAATCCAAAATTCGATAAGGCAAATTAATTAATTAAATTTGCTAAACCCCCAAATACGAATTTTGTTGGGAATTAAACCAAAATTCGATAAAGGTAAATTAATTAAATTTCCTAAAACAAAAAAAAATTGTTGGGAATTAATCCAAAATTTGATAAATGCAAATTAATTAAGGAATTATTGATCATGGTTTTGACTTGGTCAATTATGATTATATTTGGATGTGGATTAATAAATTTAATATTGGGAATTGGTCTTAAGAGAGAAAAACATGGAAGAATGGGTCAATGCATGGCCCATGATGTGGAAATTAAAGGAGCCTATAAATAGGCCTAATTTCCTTCATTAAAAATAAGTGTATGCAAAATTCTCTCTCTCTCTAACCACCCCAATTAATCTATCCGAAATTCCTTAGTTAATTTGAGTTTTTGGAGAGTAAAATCTCAGGAAAGAAAAAGGGGGTTATTAGTTAGATTCTAAACCCGTTTGGAGATTGATTGGCTAGCTCCTTTCTCTCCAACCTTGTTTAGAGTTTGGTGAACACTCGGAGGCAATCCACCGGGCGATTCGAATGGCAACGCGACTCCGGATCTTCAAGAGGTTTTAGAGAACCTCTAGGTATGATTCTCTTTGCAATTGTTTGTTTGTTCTAATGCATGTTAAATAATTAGGACAAACAAATGCATGTCTATATGAAAATCGAAGAAAATATGAATGTTTCGATCTTGTATGTTTATAAAATTTCGAAAAATATATACATATAATAGGGCACGAAATCCTACAGTGGTATCAGAGCTTTTGATTCATATTATCTTTGATTTAAACTATAAAATCAATTCAGGCTACCATCTAGAATAAAAACAATTCGATTTTATGTCTTTTTTGAGTTTTTCGATGTTTCGTTGATAAAATTCTAATAAATTCGTTTTGATGGTTTTCTATGTTTTAAAACATCATACATGATTATTAGAATTTAAATTTAGAAATTTGTCTAATTTATAGATTTTTTGTTTTATTTTAAATGACAATTTTATAAAGGAATCAACAAAACCAAAAAGGACTAATGTTCATCTTTCCTTTTGGAAATTGGATGAACAGCGGTTCAAAATAATTAATTTTGAACTATGGATGCATGAAAAACATTTTAATGGATTTCAAATGATTTTTCTAGAATTGTTTGATTTTAGATGCTTGATAATCTAGATTAAATAGTTTAGATTGGACATGCGTGTCTGCGTTGCTCGAGTTGTTTTTGCAGGAATTGTGAGTATATATGTTCCAAATCAGCAACTATGAATGTATGTAATTATTATTATACAGGGGCTTATTTATATGTAAAGGCCAAATTCTCTTTTTCTATCTCTAGATAATTGCATTGCATTTGAGAGGTTTTTACATAGGACTTGCACTAGTCGGTTTTTATCGAATGTTAGGAGCATGTTTATTTTCTGTAAAATCTACGTCTCCGGTGCAAGAGGAAGTCGCCACTGTAGCGCATCGATCAAGGATCGAGGATCAGGGATCGAGGATGAAGGATCAAATGGAACATATAAACTCACACGATGTGGATTGTGTGAATGGTTTAATTTCTTTTTTTTAAATTTCTGCTATGCATGTGATGAATGTGATTGAATGTTAGGACGTGTATGAATGATAATATGCATGATAACTAAAATTCTGAATCACATGTTAATAAATGAAATTGTCCAACAAAATTAAGAGTAATTTTCCTTCTTATTTCAGCCACTAGCAGCCATTGATCGAGGGATACTCTGCTCGCCCTTAGCGGGAGATAGCTCCCTCCATCTTTGGGAATAGTGGGAGATATAATGGTTTTCTATTGTTGTGCCACGATTAAATATATGAGGTGTGTTTCACCCTAGTAAACCCCAAGTATGTTTAGTTGTGAATACAATGGATAAACGTATCTCGTATCAAATGAAAATAAATTTTCTTAACATTACCCAGAGCCCTCGCTCGGTTTTGGGAAAAAGTTTTTCTTACGAGGATGGGTCGCATTCCCTCATAATTAAAACGACAAGAATCACAAGAGTTTGAAGATGCTAATATTGCTAAAATTCAAAAAGGTTGTGATTAGAAAGAGTTTTTCTTACCTTGATATTGTAATGTATTCGATAGCCCTTAGCTAGTCTATATTACAATTGATGGGATCTTGGATTACTGCATTTATGGGCAAAATTTTATTTGCAGTATTTACATTTATATTCGATATATATGTATGTAATTTAAAACATAAAATTGACATTAAAAACATGTATAATTTATTTTGTAGAAATGTCTAATATCCAACCAATTGTGCGTTCTATGATAAAAAGGAATCCTTTGCAAAATGATGGCTCAAACTTCATGAAATGGCAACTCAATCTTAATATCGTGTTGAGGTTTGAAAAACTATCTCATGTTTTGGATGGTGAAATCCCAAAATTGAATGGGAAGGCAACCGGTAATGAGAAAGAGGCGATAGCCAAGTGAGAAGACCAGGAGAACCAAGTTCACGGTCTAATGTTGGCATCCATGGGTGACTCATTTCAAGCGAATTACTTGGATTCAAAACCCAAGAAGACCATGGAAGCTTTAACAAAGATGTTCATGGATAGTGCCTGAAAGGAGCGCTATAAGACCACCATCGCACTCACAAGGTGCCACATGGCGGAGGGAACATCGGTATCCATGCATTTTCTCACGATGCAAGGATAACTTGAGAAATTGTCGAAGCTCTCTTCTCCAATGCCCGAGGACATTGCCGAAGATCTGATTCTTGGCTCTCTAGCCCCGTCCTTTAAGGACTTTGTGATGCACTATCACGTGCGTGAAAAGGGGGTGAGTCTTGAGGAGCTTCACAACGCACTCAAAACTGCAGAAGTTGACATGGTCAAGGGTCGCGACAATCACGTCCTAGCCGTCCATGAGAGGAGCAAAACGATCAACAAAGGTAAAGGCAAATTTACCAAAGATACGTCAATCAAGAGCAAGGGAGTAGGAGGTGCTCATGAGAGTGCCTCAAGGGGGAAATCTTTCAAATCTCCAACTCCCAACACGGAGTACTTTCACTGCGGTGAAAAGGGACACATCTGACTTAATTTCCCCAAGTATAAGGAAGACCTTGAAAATGGGATGATTGAACGTAGGCGCCCGATAAACGTTGTAGGTATGTTTGTTATTGAGATAAATTTAATCACCTCTGTCCTTGATTTGGTAATAGTTACTGGATCTTGTGCTCAGATAATTATGATGTGCAGCTATTAAAGGATAGGAAGGAACTCGTGGAGAACGAGATGATGTTGAAGATTGGAAATAGTACAAGCATCGCTGCGATTGTACAAGATTCTATGGAACTTCAATAGTCTAGTGATTTAAATTTATGCTTTGAAGAATATTTGTTATATGCCTTCGATTAGCAAGAACATTTCTGTATCAAGTTTTAGATATAGATAAATTTTAATAAATATTTTAATTCTTGCTTGTCTATGTCGAAGAATGGAATTTTCTATGCAAATACATTCATATAGAATGGTTTCTATTTGCTTGAGATGAATAATAAACAAACTCAAACAAACAATAACAAAAGGAACTAAGATAACTCACGTGAATGATACAATCTTGTAGCACTATCGGATTAGTCAAATAGATGACCAAGAGACCTTTCAAGAAGAAAGGAACGAAACCGAATGACTAATTGGATATGATACATTCTAATGTATGTGGTCCGATAAGTACAAGTGCAATAGACGTTTAAAGGTACTTCATTTTGTTCACGGACAACTATAGTCATTATGGCTATGTTTGTCTAATGGGAAGCAAAAGTGAATTCTTTGACAAGTTCAAGGAATTCGAGGATGAAGTAGTGAACCAACTCAACAAGAATATCGAGTCTCTATGAATGGTTCGTAGGGGTGAGTACTTAGGATACCTAATTGACTCATTCCTAAAGTAGGAACATGATATTGCTCGACATGGTTCGATCAATAATAAGTCAATCTAAATTGCCTATTTACTTTTGGAATTATGCACTACAAATAAAGACAAACTCACTAAATAATGTTCCATCCAAATTCATGGAGAAAATGTCTTGTGAGCTATGGAGTTGAAAGACACCTAGGCTCGACTTACTCAAGATTTGTGGTTGTAAGGTATACATCAAGAGATTGATGTCAACCAAACTTCAACCAAAAGCGGATAAGTGCTTCTTTATAGGTTGTCCTCGTGTGACAAGAGGATACTACTTTTGGTATATCACCTCCAATCGAAAGATTGTAGAGAGAGATATGGTTGTTCTGGAATTTCTGGAAAAGAGAGAAAAGTAGTGGGAGTAGAGTTGAACTTGAGGAAACTCAAGATATTCTACAAGATCATGACATGAATGATGATATTCAAGATCATGAAGGCCCAACCGAGATTCCTTTGGTTAGTGGGAGCGTGATCGAGAGACCATCACAAGAAATTGTGAGAGAATCTCAATCATCCTCACCTAGTGTACGTTCGAGAGTCGAACATGAACCTGTTCCTCAAGAAATTGTGGGAGAAGTTCAAGAGGCACGAGAATAACCAAAAGAATAGAGAAGGTTGACGAGGGAAAGGAAGAAACCCAATAAGTATGTGGGACTTCATGAGATCATGGTACTAGATACCAAATATCTCTCGACCTTCCAAGAAGCAATGGAAAGAAAAGACTCCAAACTATGGTGAAAAGCCATGGAATCCGAAGTAGAATCCATGTATGATAATCAAGTATGAAACTTGATTAGCCTTCCTCAAGAGAAAATATCATTTGGTATAAATGAGCTTTTAGGAGGAAGATAGACATGGATAGTAACTTGACAACCTACAAAGCAAGGCTTGTAGCAAAAGTTATACTCAAATTCAAGAAATTGACTTTGATGAAATTTTTGAGAAGTTGCCATATTAAAATCTATTCGGATTATGCTCACTATTACCGCATTTCACAATTGTGGGATATGGAAGATGTATATCAAAATGGCGTTCCTTAAACAGGAACTTGGAGGAGGATATGTACATGGTACAACCTCAAGGTTTTGATGATCCAAATAGTAGCGAGAAGAAATGCAAGTTTCGAGAATCCATTTATGGATTGAAGCAAACATCGAGGAGTTGGAACAAACGCTTTGACGAAGAGGTGAAGAAGATTCACTTCATTCAAAGTAAAGGAAATCCTTGTTGATACAAGGAGATTAGTGGGAGCCATGCAATACTTTTGATCTTATATGTCGATGACATATTGCTCATGAGCAATCATATACCTTAACATTAGCAAACGAGAAATTTCATTGAAATCGACATTCTCAATGAAAAGAAATGGATGAGGGTCAACACATCTTGAGAATCAAGATACATTGAGATACATCCCGTAGACTCATTGGCTTCAGTCAACGTGCATACATTGACAAGGTCTTGGAAATGTTCAGGGTGAACAATTCCGATGTGGACAATGTGCCAATAAGTATGAGTATAAGTGTGCAACTCAAGGAGTCTCAACGTGCTCAATCACGCAGAAACTTGGAGTACATGAAGGTAGCCCTTATGCTTTAGCAAAAGGAAGGACCATGTACACAATGACTTGCACAAGACTCAATATCTCGTATGCTCTAAACGTGACAAGATGTCACCAATTCAACGCAAGTCCTAAATGTAGGATTGCGATCAAGAATATTCTGAAGTACCTTAACTGGACTGAAGATAAGGTTCTTGTTTATGGAAGATAAAGGAGAAAATAGCCGAGGGCTATTTTGATGCAATTCTTATAGGAATTCTTGACAATAGGAGGTTGGGATGATGATGCGTCATCATTATCGAAGGTGGAGGCATGAGCTAGTGTAGTTAGGAGTAATATCACTATGGCTAACTCAACCACCAACGAAAGACAAAATAAATAAATAGGTGGACACAACAGTAATAAAACTGATCCATTCAACAAACCTTCATACCAAGCTAAGAGACGAAATATATTTCGAGTCCATGGATCCAAGATCCATGTAGATTGGCTTGATAGGTGATTTGAGAAGGTTACCCTAGTTATTAATGTTTTATGCATTGAGAATGTATGTGAAAGAAAACTTTGATAACAAGTGGGAGATTGAAGGGAATGTGTTCTAAAAGTTTTACTTTTAAATGTCAACTATTATGAATTGAATGAGAGTTCATTTTGTTCCTTGTTTATGTTATTCGTCTTTTAGAAGTGTTAAGGAAGAAACTCTTGGTCCTTAACCGTAGAGCTCTAAAAGATATTGGTTTGCATAAAACAAAAGATATTCGCAATCATGGTAATAAACATGGGACATTTATTACCGAGTTGAGATTGTCGTGTTGGTCATAGATCATTGTAGCTCTACAAGTGAGTGACAACACGGGTACGCAAAAGAGGAAAATATTACTTTTGTATACTGAATAGACCTAATAAGTAAAATATTATAGAAATGTGTTTCTGTGTCATTAATATTTTACTGTGTCCTTGGTCCTTTGATATGAGACTTATATCCGATCACTTAAGAAATACTTGATTAGGCTAGTGTCTTGAGCTATCGATAAGTGTAGTGTAAAGACATTGGTTGGTTAAGTATGACTTTTGTTGGAGAAGATACTTAGTCAAAAGATTATCATTGCCCCTCTTAATTGAGTCATGATATTAATGGGCCCCTTGATAAAGCAAAGTTATAATGTGCACAATGTGATTTGAGTTAAGTCACATATTTATAACTAGCTTAAAGAGATCAAGAAATGAATACTAATACAAAGATGACATGATACTACTTTGTGTGTATTCTTAATATCATGAGGCAAGGGACGGACACAAGTGGTGCACTCCATCACTAATTGGATCGAGTTTTGGTTCTAGCTGAATTAAGACATCTAGCTAATTGGGAACTATAATGTGTAGCTAGATACCGCTTATAGTTTGTGATATTAAGCTATTAATATCACTGCCAATTTAGCTTAGATCCTCCCATAGGTCACACCATAAAACTGGATACAAGAAGGTGATTTTATGTTCATATGATGTATCGAGTTTCGTATACATGTGGTGAATGGATAAAATCATTATGTCATGAAAATGACATTTAGAATCATGAATTTATATATGAGATGTAAATATATGATGGGGTGTGATTGTTTGATATTACATATGATGATATATTGCATAGGATATATAAATTAGCTATAACCCCAAAGATCGAATTTTGTTGGGAATGAATCCAAAATTCGATAAGGCAAATTAATTAATTAAATTTGCTAAACCCCCAAATACGAATTTTGTTGGGAATTAAACCAAAATTCGATAAAGGTAAATTAATTAAATTTCCTAAAACAAAAAAAAATTGTTGGGAATTAATCCAAAATTTGATAAATGCAAATTAATTAAGGAATTATTGATCATGGTTTTGACTTGGTCAATTATGATTATATTTGGATGTGGATTAATAAATTTAATATTGGGAATTGGTCTTAAGAGAGAAAAACATGGAAGAATGGGTCAATGCATGGCCCATGATGTGGAAATTAAAGGAGCCTATAAATAGGCCTAATTTCCTTCATTAAAAATAAGTGTATGCAAAATTCTCTCTCTCTCTAACCACCCCAATTAATCTATCCGAAATTCCTTAGTTAATTTGAGTTTTTGGAGAGTAAAATCTCAGGAAAGAAAAAGGGGGTTATTAGTTAGATTCTAAACCCGTTTGGAGATTGATTGGCTAGCTCCTTTCTCTCCAACCTTGTTTAGAGTTTGGTGAACACTCGGAGGCAATCCACCGGGCGATTCGAACGGCAACGCGACTCCGGATCTTCAAGAGGTTTTAGAGAACCTCTAGGTATGATTCTCTTTGCAATTGTTTGTTTGTTCTAATGCATGTTAAATAATTAGGACAAACAAATGCATGTCTATATGAAAATCGAAGAAAATATGAATGTTTCGATCTTGTATGTTTATAAAATTTCGAAAAATATATACATATAATAGGGCACGAAATCCTACAGTGGTATCAGAGCTTTTGATTCATATTATCTTTGATTTAAACTATAAAATCAATTCAGGCTACCATCTAGAATAAAAACAATTCGATTTTATGTCTTTTTTGAGTTTTTCGATGTTTCGTTGATAAAATTCTAATAAATTCGTTTTGATGGTTTTCTATGTTTTAAAACATCATACATGATTATTAGAATTTAAATTTAGAAATTTGTCTAATTTATAGATTTTTTGTTTTATTTTAAATGACAATTTTATAAAGGAATCAACAAAACCAAAAAGGACTAATGTTCATCTTTCCTTTTGGAAATTGGATGAACAGCGGTTCAAAATAATTAATTTTGAACTATGGATGCATGAAAAACATTTTAATGGATTTCAAATGATTTTTCTAGAATTGTTTGATTTTAGATGCTTGATAATCTAGATTAAATAGTTTAGATTGGACATGCGTGTCTGCGTTGCTCGAGTTGTTTTTGCAGGAATTGTGAGTATATATGTTCCAAATCAGCAACTATGAATGTATGTAATTATTATTATACAGGGGCTTATTTATATGTAAAGGCCAAATTCTCTTTTTCTATCTCTAGATAATTGCATTGCATTTGAGAGGTTTTTACATAGGACTTGCACTAGTCGGTTTTTATCGAATGTTAGGAGCATGTTTATTTTCTGTAAAATCTACGTCTCCGGTGCAAGAGGAAGTCGCCACTGTAGCGCATCGATCAAGGATCGAGGATCAGGGATCGAGGATGAAGGATCAAATGGAACATATAAACTCACACGATGTGGATTGTGTGAATGGTTTAATTTCTTTTTTTTAAATTTCTGCTATGCATGTGATGAATGTGATTGAATGTTAGGACGTGTATGAATGATAATATGCATGATAACTAAAATTCTGAATCACATGTTAATAAATGAAATTGTCCAACAAAATTAAGAGTAATTTTCCTTCTTATTTCAGCCACTAGCAGCCATTGATCGAGGGATACTCTGCTCGCCCTTAGCGGGAGATAGCTCCCTCCATCTTTGGGAATAGTGGGAGATATAATGGTTTTCTATTGTTGTGCCACGATTAAATATATGAGGTGTGTTTCACCCTAGTAAACCCCAAGTATGTTTAGTTGTGAATACAATGGATAAACGTATCTCGTATCAAATGAAAATAAATTTTCTTAACATTACCCAGAGCCCTCGCTCGGTTTTGGGAAAAAGTTTTTCTTACGAGGATGGGTCGCATTCCCTCATAATTAAAACGACAAGAATCACAAGAGTTTGAAGATGCTAATATTGCTAAAATTCAAAAAGGTTGTGATTAGAAAGAGTTTTTCTTACCTTGATATTGTAATGTATTCGATAGCCCTTAGCTAGTCTATATTACAATTGATGGGATCTTGGATTACTGCATTTATGGGCAAAATTTTATTTGCAGTATTTACATTTATATTCGATATATATGTATGTAATTTAAAACATAAAATTGACATTAAAAACATGTATAATTTATTTTGTAGAAATGTCTAATATCCAACCAATTGTGCGTTCTATGATAAAAAGGAATCCTTTGCAAAATGATGGCTCAAACTTCATGAAATGGCAACTCAATCTTAATATCGTGTTGAGGTTTGAAAAACTATCTCATGTTTTGGATGGTGAAATCCCAAAATTGAATGGGAAGGCAACCGGTAATGAGAAAGAGGCGATAGCCAAGTGAGAAGACCAGGAGAACCAAGTTCACGGTCTAATGTTGGCATCCATGGGTGACTCATTTCAAGCGAATTACTTGGATTCAAAACCCAAGAAGACCATGGAAGCTTTAACAAAGATGTTCATGGATAGTGCCTGAAAGGAGCGCTATAAGACCACCATCGCACTCACAAGGTGCCACATGGCGGAGGGAACATCGGTATCCATGCATTTTCTCACGATGCAAGGATAACTTGAGAAATTGTCGAAGCTCTCTTCTCCAATGCCCGAGGACATTGCCGAAGATCTGATTCTTGGCTCTCTAGCCCCGTCCTTTAAGGACTTTGTGATGCACTATCACGTGCGTGAAAAGGGGGTGAGTCTTGAGGAGCTTCACAACGCACTCAAAACTGCAGAAGTTGACATGGTCAAGGGTCGCGACAATCACGTCCTAGCCGTCCATGAGAGGAGCAAAACGATCAACAAAGGTAAAGGCAAATTTACCAAAGATACGTCAATCAAGAGCAAGGGAGTAGGAGGTGCTCATGAGAGTGCCTCAAGGGGGAAATCTTTCAAATCTCCAACTCCCAACACGGAGTACTTTCACTGCGGTGAAAAGGGACACATCTGACTTAATTTCCCCAAGTATAAGGAAGACCTTGAAAATGGGATGATTGAACGTAGGCGCCCGATAAACGTTGTAGGTATGTTTGTTATTGAGATAAATTTAATCACCTCTGTCCTTGATTTGGTAATAGTTACTGGATCTTGTGCTCAGATAATTATGATGTGCAGCTATTAAAGGATAGGAAGGAACTCGTGGAGAACGAGATGATGTTGAAGATTGGAAATAGTACAAGCATCGCTGCGATTGTACAAGATTCTATGGAACTTCAATAGTCTAGTGATTTAAATTTATGCTTTGAAGAATATTTGTTATATGCCTTCGATTAGCAAGAACATTTCTGTATCAAGTTTTAGATATAGATAAATTTTAATAAATATTTTAATTCTTGCTTGTCTATGTCGAAGAATGGAATTTTCTATGCAAATACATTCATATAGAATGGTTTCTATTTGCTTGAGATGAATAATAAACAAACTCAAACAAACAATAACAAAAGGAACTAAGATAACTCACGTGAATGATACAATCTTGTAGCACTATCGGATTAGTCAAATAGATGACCAAGAGACCTTTCAAGAAGAAAGGAACGAAACCGAATGACTAATTGGATATGATACATTCTAATGTATGTGGTCCGATAAGTACAAGTGCAATAGACGTTTAAAGGTACTTCATTTTGTTCACGGACAACTATAGTCATTATGGCTATGTTTGTCTAATGGGAAGCAAAAGTGAATTCTTTGACAAGTTCAAGGAATTCGAGGATGAAGTAGTGAACCAACTCAACAAGAATATCGAGTCTCTATGAATGGTTCGTAGGGGTGAGTACTTAGGATACCTAATTGACTCATTCCTAAAGTAGGAACATGATATTGCTCGACATGGTTCGATCAATAATAAGTCAATCTAAATTGCCTATTTACTTTTGGAATTATGCACTACAAATAAAGACAAACTCACTAAATAATGTTCCATCCAAATTCATGGAGAAAATGTCTTGTGAGCTATGGAGTTGAAAGACACCTAGGCTCGACTTACTCAAGATTTGTGGTTGTAAGGTATACATCAAGAGATTGATGTCAACCAAACTTCAACCAAAAGCGGATAAGTGCTTCTTTATAGGTTGTCCTCGTGTGACAAGAGGATACTACTTTTGGTATATCACCTCCAATCGAAAGATTGTAGAGAGAGATATGGT
Organism: Triglochin maritima; assembly: GCA_963682175.1. Classification (NCBI taxonomy): domain Eukaryota; kingdom Viridiplantae; phylum Streptophyta; class Magnoliopsida; order Alismatales; family Juncaginaceae; genus Triglochin; species Triglochin maritima. The sequence continues at coordinate 33,396,965 of OY821773.1, read as the reverse complement.
TGTTCTGGAATTTCTGGAAAAGAGAGAAAAGTAGTGGGAGTAGAGTTGAACTTGAGGAAACTCAAGATATTCTACAAGATCATGACATGAATGATGATATTCAAGATCATGAAGGCCCAACCGAGATTCCTTTGGTTAGTGGGAGCGTGATCGAGAGACCATCACAAGAAATTGTGAGAGAATCTCAATCATCCTCACCTAGTGTACGTTCGAGAGTCGAACATGAACCTGTTCCTCAAGAAATTGTGGGAGAAGTTCAAGAGGCACGAGAATAACCAAAAGAATAGAGAAGGTTGACGAGGGAAAGGAAGAAACCCAATAAGTATGTGGGACTTCATGAGATCATGGTACTAGATACCAAATATCTCTCGACCTTCCAAGAAGCAATGGAAAGAAAAGACTCCAAACTATGGTGAAAAGCCATGGAATCCGAAGTAGAATCCATGTATGATAATCAAGTATGAAACTTGATTAGCCTTCCTCAAGAGAAAATATCATTTGGTATAAATGAGCTTTTAGGAGGAAGATAGACATGGATAGTAACTTGACAACCTACAAAGCAAGGCTTGTAGCAAAAGTTATACTCAAATTCAAGAAATTGACTTTGATGAAATTTTTGAGAAGTTGCCATATTAAAATCTATTCGGATTATGCTCACTATTACCGCATTTCACAATTGTGGGATATGGAAGATGTATATCAAAATGGCGTTCCTTAAACAGGAACTTGGAGGAGGATATGTACATGGTACAACCTCAAGGTTTTGATGATCCAAATAGTAGCGAGAAGAAATGCAAGTTTCGAGAATCCATTTATGGATTGAAGCAAACATCGAGGAGTTGGAACAAACGCTTTGACGAAGAGGTGAAGAAGATTCACTTCATTCAAAGTAAAGGAAATCCTTGTTGATACAAGGAGATTAGTGGGAGCCATGCAATACTTTTGATCTTATATGTCGATGACATATTGCTCATGAGCAATCATATACCTTAACATTAGCAAACGAGAAATTTCATTGAAATCGACATTCTCAATGAAAAGAAATGGATGAGGGTCAACACATCTTGAGAATCAAGATACATTGAGATACATCCCGTAGACTCATTGGCTTCAGTCAACGTGCATACATTGACAAGGTCTTGGAAATGTTCAGGGTGAACAATTCCGATGTGGACAATGTGCCAATAAGTATGAGTATAAGTGTGCAACTCAAGGAGTCTCAACGTGCTCAATCACGCAGAAACTTGGAGTACATGAAGGTAGCCCTTATGCTTTAGCAAAAGGAAGGACCATGTACACAATGACTTGCACAAGACTCAATATCTCGTATGCTCTAAACGTGACAAGATGTCACCAATTCAACGCAAGTCCTAAATGTAGGATTGCGATCAAGAATATTCTGAAGTACCTTAACTGGACTGAAGATAAGGTTCTTGTTTATGGAAGATAAAGGAGAAAATAGCCGAGGGCTATTTTGATGCAATTCTTATAGGAATTCTTGACAATAGGAGGTTGGGATGATGATGCGTCATCATTATCGAAGGTGGAGGCATGAGCTAGTGTAGTTAGGAGTAATATCACTATGGCTAACTCAACCACCAACGAAAGACAAAATAAATAAATAGGTGGACACAACAGTAATAAAACTGATCCATTCAACAAACCTTCATACCAAGCTAAGAGACGAAATATATTTCGAGTCCATGGATCCAAGATCCATGTAGATTGGCTTGATAGGTGATTTGAGAAGGTTACCCTAGTTATTAATGTTTTATGCATTGAGAATGTATGTGAAAGAAAACTTTGATAACAAGTGGGAGATTGAAGGGAATGTGTTCTAAAAGTTTTACTTTTAAATGTCAACTATTATGAATTGAATGAGAGTTCATTTTGTTCCTTGTTTATGTTATTCGTCTTTTAGAAGTGTTAAGGAAGAAACTCTTGGTCCTTAACCGTAGAGCTCTAAAAGATATTGGTTTGCATAAAACAAAAGATATTCGCAATCATGGTAATAAACATGGGACATTTATTACCGAGTTGAGATTGTCGTGTTGGTCATAGATCATTGTAGCTCTACAAGTGAGTGACAACACGGGTACGCAAAAGAGGAAAATATTACTTTTGTATACTGAATAGACCTAATAAGTAAAATATTATAGAAATGTGTTTCTGTGTCATTAATATTTTACTGTGTCCTTGGTCCTTTGATATGAGACTTATATCCGATCACTTAAGAAATACTTGATTAGGCTAGTGTCTTGAGCTATCGATAAGTGTAGTGTAAAGACATTGGTTGGTTAAGTATGACTTTTGTTGGAGAAGATACTTAGTCAAAAGATTATCATTGCCCCTCTTAATTGAGTCATGATATTAATGGGCCCCTTGATAAAGCAAAGTTATAATGTGCACAATGTGATTTGAGTTAAGTCACATATTTATAACTAGCTTAAAGAGATCAAGAAATGAATACTAATACAAAGATGACACGATACTACTTTGTGTGTATTCTTAATATCATGAGGCAAGGGACGGACACAAGTGGTGCACTCCATCACTAATTGGATCGAGTTTTGGGTCTAGCTGAATTAAGACATCTAGCTAATTGGGAACTATAATGTGTAGCTAGATACCGCTTATAGTTTGTGATATTAAGCTATTAATATCACTGCCAATTTAGCTTAGATCCTCCCATAGGTCACACCATAAAACTGGATACAAGAAGGTGATTTTATGTTCATATGATGTATCGAGTTTCGTATACATGTGGTGAATGGATAAAATCATTATGTCATGAAAATGACATTTAGAATCATGAATTTATATATGAGATGTAAATATATGATGGGGTGTGATTGTTTGATATTACATATGATGATATATTGCATAGGATATATAAATTAGCTATAACCCCAAAGATCGAATTTTGTTGGGAATGAATCCAAAATTCGATAAGGCAAATTAATTAATTAAATTTGCTAAACCCCCAAATACGAATTTTGTTGGGAATTAAACCAAAATTCGATAAAGGTAAATTAATTAAATTTTCTAAAACAAAAAAAAATTGTTGGGAATTAATCCAAAATTCGATAAATGCAAATTAATTAAGGAATTATTGATCATGGTTTTGACTTGGTCAATTATGATTATATTTGGATGTGGATTAATAAATTTAATATTGGGAATTGGTCTTAAGAGAGAAAAACATGGAAGAATGGGTCAATGCATGGCCCATGATGTGGAAATTAAAGGAGCCTATAAATAGGCCTAATTTCCTTCATTAAAAATAAGTGTATGCAAAATTCTCTCTCTCTCTAACCACCCCAATTAATCTATCCGAAATTCCTTAGTTAATTTGAGTTTTTGGAGAGTAAAATCTCAGGAAAGAAAAAGGGGGTTATTAGTTAGATTCTAAAACCGTTTGGAGATTGATTGGCTAGCTCCTTTCTCTCCAACCTTCTTTAGAGTTTGGTGAACACTCGGAGGCAATCCACCGGGCGATTCGAACGGCAACGCGACTCTGGATCTTCAAGAGGTTTTAGAGAACCTCTAGGTATGATTCTCTTTGCAATTGTTTGTTTGTTCTAATGCATGTTAAATAATTAGGACAAACAAATGCATGTCTATATGAAAATCGAAGAAAATATGAATGTTTCGATCTTGTATGTTTATAAAATTTCAAAAAATATATACATATAATAGGGCACGAAATCCTACAGTTTGCACGTCTTATCGCTTAATCCTTCGTTTCGTATTTTTAATTCCGCATTTATCTAGCAATTAGGGGGCCATAGATCCTAACCATTGGTATCAGAGCAGTAGGTTTCTAATTAATTTACTTAATTATAATTTAGCATGACATCTAGTTCTAATCATTGTGAAAGATTATCCACATCTAAGCCACCTTTGTTTAATGGGTTAAACTACGACTATTGCAGGAAAAGAATGAGGATTTATTTGCAATCAAATGACTTGAAATATTGGACATTCATATTAAACTCATACACACTTAATGATGATGAAATTGTATCCTTAACAAAACCCAAAATTAAGGAAGCGGAGATGAATTCCCGCATTATGAATATCTTGTATTGTGGGTTAAATGCAGGGCAATACAATATGGTCAGAGGTTGTGAAAATGCATATGATATATGGCATACATTAGAAATGCATCATGAGGGTTCAACTAGATTGAAAGAAACTAGGATTAATTTGCTCATGCATAAATATGAGCTATTTCGTATGCAATCCGTTGAAAAAATAAGCGAGATGCACACTCGCTTCACCGAGATCATTAACTCTCTTAAAGCACTTGGCAATGACTTTAGCAAGGGAGAAATGACTTGAAAGATTTTTTGGTCACTCACCGACTATTGGGAGGAGAAGACGACCGCGATCGAAGAAGCACAAGATCTCACCAAATTGTCGGTCGAGGAGCTTATGGGTAGTCTCATGACATGTGAGATACAAATGAAAGACCGCAAGGAGAAGGGAGCCAAGAAATCTTTGGGGTTACACGCTATCGCCAATTCCAACAAAGAAGATAGTGACAATGAAGAGTTGGTGACACAACAATTCAAGGAGTTTCTCAAAGAAGAGAACGAAAGGAGAAAAGAGAAGAAAGCTTTCAAAGCAACTTGGGACACTGCATCATCTTCATCAATTAAAGGTGAATTTGCCTCAATGTGCTTCATCGCAATAGAAGATGACGATAGTGAGGTATCTTCTTGCTCTAATCGCGATTCAATTGATTTAAATAATTCAAATGCATATAATGAACTTCAATGTGAATTAAATGAATTGCTTGAAAATTTCGAGAAAATTTGTCAAAAGAACAAACTAGCAAGAAAGGAAATCAATGAGTTACAATCTCAAATTGAATCTATCATAAATGAGAAGAATGAATTGCTTGCTTGTCATGATAAAATTGCATTAGAGAACACTCATTTGATTGATGAAATTGCAACTCTAAATGCAAAACCTTCATGTAGTGATGATATTCAAGAACTAATTGCTAAGAATGTTCAATTACAAAAAGATCTTCAAAGATTCACAAGTGGAAAGAAAATGCTTGATATGCTTATTGGTAGTCAAAGACAATCTTTAAACAAGTATGGTTTAGGCTATTATGTTAACAACTACAAAAACCATGTTATTCATACCACATTGAATGGAAAAGATTTCTTTGTGAATAAAAGTTACTCAAGTGTTTAGGCACCTAAAACCAAAATGTTTTGTCTAACAAAATCTAATGTCAAAGGACCCAAGGTTGTTTGGGTACAAAAATCTTCACTTGTAGGTACTTTGAAGGAGGAGAATTGATAGCGATTCGCTCAAGCAATAAAAGATCGATTCCAAGCTTCAAGGAAATCATTTGGATCGAATTCATAAAGCTGTCGTCGCTATTGAAAGGAGATTGGAACAAATACCAAATCGAGGATCAAAAGTTGGGTGACATTCTCAATCCTCTTAAACTTTAACATTTTGTTGTAATCTAGGATTGTTGCATGCTTAATTGATATCATACATCATTTCTTTTAGACCTTAGTGAAAGGGGGAGTATATAATGTTATATCATCTAATTAAGGGGGAGAATTATTTATTCCTATACCTTTACATCATATGCTTGCATTGTTTGCATTTGATTGATGTCAAAGGGGGAGAATGATAAGGATTAAGCTTCAATTTCCTCATACTATGCATAATGTTAGGGGGAGTATTTTATACATGCACAGTTTGCATATATGTAGGGGGAGCAATCATATAGAAAATGGGAGAACTTAAATTGAATCTCAAGTATTAAGATATAGATTTGCCATCATCACAAAGGGGGAGATTGTTGCCTTTTTGGCCTTAATCTATATTAATTTTGATGATTAATTAAACTAATCTTAATCAATCAACCTAATCAATCAAAGTGAGCAAACACGAATACAAGCATTGCATACATATTTGCAATCATCTTAAAAGGTTGATCAAGATAATCAACAAAAGGAGCATTGAGACAAAGACATCAAGACTCAAGACATGTAATCAAAGCTTTGGGCAAAGACATGTAATTTTGTATTTATTGAGTCCATAAGGTTTAATGTAAACTTGAGCACTAGGATTCTGTCCCGTCCAGATTCGGTAATCTGAACACCGTCCGATCAATCGAAACCTTTCTTGTTCGGTCTAACGAACACCTGTCGATGAGCCGATTACTTCCCACTAGTAAAACTTAGGTGTCATCTGGAATTACCCTGATGGAAGACCGAACCACCTTCGGTCAACCGAATAGCCCTGGATCGGTCTTGGACTTTGCTCCAACGGTCGCATTCGAATCGAGTCCCTATAGTCCAGTTGACTAGTCCCACTTCGGATGACGGAATACCGATCGGTCCACCGAGTCCTTCATGGCTTTAGGCGCCCAACGACTACACGTGGCACTTGACTGTTGTACCCAACGACTATTTTAGCTATATCTGTCAGCGCAAAACCCGTGCTAACTTTGGTCTATCATAGTGTACACGGTCAACCGAACATGAGTAGATCAGAGCCCAACGTAACTTACTGTCCACCTTGGAACGGTGAACCGAATGGAATTCGGGTACCCGAACTTAAATAGGGCTAAATTGATAAAATCTACTCGAAGTTGGTGCACGGTGATCCGAACCACTTTCGGTCAACTGTAGGCTTAATTCAAATCATACCATCAAACTACCGTTCTGTTAACGGTCGACCGAATAAGCATCGAAATCTGCTCGAGCTTAAGTCACATCTTGTATTCTCATTGGTCCATTTCCCCACCAACACTCCAACGGATCTCTAAACTTTGAAGACTATATAAACACCACTCTAGAGACACAAACCAATTGTCTACACCCTCTATTTATCAACTATCTTTGTGCTCTCAATTTCCCAAACCTTCAAAGCTTATTCTTCAACACTCAAGCTTAAACTTCACCACTTGCATATCCAATTCTATATCCATATTCAAGTGTGCTCAAGTATAGAGTGTTAGTTAGATTGTGATTCAACTTCCACATCAAAAAATCATCAAGTTGTAAATCTTCGAGGAAGCTCCCTCTCGGGTTGTGAGAGGAGACACGAGCAAGGTGAGGATTGTTTGCGAGGCTCGTAGTTGTAAACAACATTGATCTCGGCCCAGAACGGAGATCGGTTAGTGGAACCGTGAACAAGGCTCGGGGGATCGGGCGAAGCTTACGAGGAGGACTAGGACCCGGGTGTGGGTGCCGAACCTCTCTAAACTCCGGTGTCGTCGATTTTGTGGTTTGCACGTCTTATCTCTTAATCCTTCGATTAGTATTTTTAATTTTGCATTTATCTAGAGATTAGAGGGCCATAGATCCTAACATAAGATGCAAGGGAGAAGGACCCGAATGTAAGCCCAAAGGACCAATGAGCAAATGAAGAAACTCCACACCATGATGAGGAGTATTTTGCCAATTTGATTCAGGCCTTAACTCTAACAACCAACTTGGATGCATCAAACAATGAGAAATCAAGCCAGACAACAACACCAGAAATCGAGACCGGATCCAGACTCTACAGACCGCCAAATGGCGGTCGGGTCGGGTTGGCTCTGGATCCAACAAGATTCGGGTGGATCGTGTATAAGTGTGTGTATCTCTATTTTTGGTATTGTATTAGTCCCACATCGGGGGATTGTCCATGATTACATTTTTCTATGACTATTGATGAGAATTAAATTTATACCGCAAGTGCACGGCGTCAATGAAGACGTGGCAAGTACGGGTCGAACACAAGGAGGGAGAGATTTGTTATTTGTGTGATTTTCGATTAAGGGGAAGAAGGAGAGAAGAAATAAATTGGGTTTTGAGATTATTGATTTTTAATTTCCTAAAGCATGAAACATGAACAAATAAAACTAAAAGAAGAACAAAGATGGTGAATTCCGTTGGGTGGAGGTTTAGATTTAAGAATTCAGAAACTTATAATAAATCATGTTAGTTACGAAGCATTACATGATAAATGATTTAACACAAACTCAAGTAATCAAAATATACTAATCAGTAACTTAAAATAATAACATTTATTCTCTTCTCTTCACCCTAAATCCGTCACCTCCACCCTTTGGAAAGAGTTAGAAACTCATGTAGGGAGGAAGAAGGGGTCCTAGAGGCATTACAAAAGAAAACTAAAAAAAAGAAATAAAACAACAGAATTTTATTAAACTAAGGAATAAAAACTAGAACATAAGCTAAGGACCCTCACAACATCGTTTCAGGGCTATTTATAGCCGATACAAGGGACCCAGGTATAAAATAGGAAAGTACACGCGTCAACACGCAACCGGTAATTTTTTTTAGAGCATTAATCTAATTTGGTGCGGCGGATTCACCGCATTTTGTACTTAAGGTGCGGTGGATTCGCCACCTTTTTAGCTCCGATTTAATCCGGATTTTTCCTGTGTGTTTATGGTATGATTTCAATATCCTTTGCGCATCTGGATTGATTCTTTCCTTTCTTTTGAGCTCCGACTTTATTTCTTTATATATTTGGAGATCCACATTGATTTTCTTTAGATTTCCTCCATAATAATAAAAGCTACTCGTAATTTGCAATTAGGTCCTTGGCTTTTTTCAATTAAGTCCTTGTCTACTTTTGTGCTTAAGTCCTTGTCCTTTTTGTAATTAGGTCTGGAATGCTTTTATGCCTGGATGCATTTCAATTTGAAACCCGATAATCTTGAACTTGGTCTTTATGCCAGGAATGAGTCTCTTGCACGCATTTATGCTTGGGATATGGGTAATTTGCATTCAGGTCCATGTATTCTGTAAACACATACCTTAGTAGCATTTATTGATATAAAATTAATCTAAATGAAAGATATATGATGCAATGTATGCAATGCCTCAACTATAAATAGAACTCTTCATCTTACCTTGTAAACCACCCATTTCTTGGTGACATTCTCTCTACTTGAAGTAAGCCTTGGAGTAAAAACTCAAGGTGGAGAAGAATGCTACTTGTAATGTGAGTCATGTAAATAAAATAATTCTTCATAGTTTGTCTTAATGTTGTCTTTATTTTAATGCTTGCTTGTTTTGTTTGTTTTGTTTTCTTTATCATAGTATAAATAGAATGTCCTCTTTTCTTGATGTAGTTTATAGTTTAATGAGTAGTGAGTAGTTCCATCCCCCATTGGGGGTGGAGATGATGTTCATACATGCATTAAAGAATGGAAATGAATGCTTGATTTTGAAATGTGTTGATAAATATGAATGTATGCTTGCTTGTTTGGGATAGAACTTGTAAGTTGATGGGTTTTTGCCATAATTCTTAGACATCTCCCATGCCTATTTAGGTTCTTAAATAACCAACATGTGTATGTTAATATTAGTCAACTAGGTTAGTGATGGGTTTTATAGGTTTTGCCATAATCATTAGACACTTCCTATACATGAAAATACAACCTACATTTGTGCTTAATGATTGCATTCTTCACCATCTTCTTGCATGTGTACACTCACTCCACCCCTTACGGGTCCCTCTTCCCGATTTGTTTTCTAGGTTTGTAGTACCGGAAGCTGGTTGGAAATACGTAATGTGGTTACTACGTGGTGAGATACATTGAGGAAATCCTCGAATTGGCAACTCAAGACGTATGCCTATCCGAGGTAATGTAGTTTGTTATTTAATTGTATAGTTGTAGTTTCAATATTTAGTGAATAACATTCACACTTGTATTTTTTTGATAGGTCTTCCCAAAAAGTACTGATCCCTTCTCGCAACAGGAGTTCGATGAAACTTGTAACCGATGGGCTCGCTATTTTATCAGAAACATGTTGATAAACCAAGAGGTTCTCTTGTCACTAACATTTTTTGTAATTTAGTTAACAAGTGCACTTGTATTACAAACCTACAATTTATGCCTTAATATAATCGCCTTAATTTTAGAATGAATTAATTACAAGTGTGTTGAATGTCAATTGTGTATGCTTGTATTTTTGTGTTTGTGCATGTATGGTTGTATGTTTGTGTTTGTGCAAGTTGGCAAATGTGTGTTTATGCTTGTATGTAAATGTGGATGAAAGTGTGAGCATCTGTCAACGAATTTGGTGCAGGTTGTATGTACACGAATACGATGACTAAAAACAAGTTTGCACGATGCTATTTTTTTGTCCATGTTTAAGAATAGATGTCAGATATTTATACTAGCCGACGTCTATTCCTCTGAAGAAAAGAATAAATGTTGGCTTTGTTTATAATCCGACGTCTAATCTTTAAGAATAGACATCGACTGTTAGTTCACCGACGTCTATACCAAAATAATAGACGTCGGTTAGATATAAAGGCCGACGTCTATTCTTAAAAAAAAGACATCGACCGTATGTAGAAGCTGTCGTCTATTCCTAAAGAATAGACGTCGGATATTGGACGTCCGACGTCTATGTATAGACGACGCATGCATAGACGTTGGATCAGGGAGTGCTTATATCCGACATATATACCCCCGTACATCCTACGTATATGCTCTTTTCTGTAGTAGTGGTTTCAGGTTCGGTAAGGAGGTGGACAACCGAATTGGGTTGCCTTTCTTGCAATCACCATCTCTTGGTGTCACCAGACCTGCGGTGATACATGCATCTATGAGGGAGTCGGATCCTGAGGTTCCCTCAACATTTGTTTCGACAATAGGGCCCAACCCTTAGGCTCCTTGTGTCGTCATGTGTTGAAGGAATCAGATTCTGAGGTCCCCACTCATGTTTCAATGGACCAAAATTCTGAGGTTCCTTCGAATGACCCTTATACCCCAAAGGGACCATTCCCTGAGCACCTTAAAAAGAAAACTTCAGATCAGCATTACAAGATGCTTGAGATCTTTCGGCAAGTTAAGGTGAACATCCCTCTATTGGAAGTGATTCAACAAATGCCACCTTATGTCAAGGTTCTCAAGGACTTATGCACCAAGAAGAGAAAAACCCATGTTCCCAAGAAAGCCTTTCTTACGGAAATGTGAGTTCATTGCTGACACAACCCACGCAAGTCAAATACAAGGACCCTGGTTGCCTTACTATTTCTTGTGTGAAGTGATGTGTCAATACATCGAGCTTTATTGGACCTTGGTGCATATGTTAATCTTTTACCGTATTCGGTCTACGTCCACCTCGGTCTTGGAGACCTAAAACAAACAAAAACCACTCTTCAATTGACTGATAGGTCTATGAAGAAACTGAGGGGCGTGGTGGAAGATGTTTTGATCCAAGTTGGAGAGTTCATTTATCCAGTCGATTTCTTTGTTTTGGATACTGAACATGTGCCAAACCCACTTCGACAAATTCCTGTTATTTTTGGGTGACCATTTCTAGGGACTTCCAATGCCTTGATCAATTGTCACAATGGTATGATGTGCTTGACATATTGTAGTTTGTGCGCTGATTTCAACATCTTCACCCTCGGCAAGAAACCAGGTGCTTTTGATAATCCTGTTGGGGTCAACCGTATCCAGGGCATGACTGAGATTGAAGTCGAAGGCACCTTCAAGTATTTTAGAGAGTTGTTTTAATGGAGATCTTAATGGTGGTGAAGATGTTTCACCTGGGCTGGCACAATGATGTGCCTTATTTTGTCATCATGTGGCTTTTGAGTCTCATCCTTTCGATCATGTGGCTATTGAGCCATAAGATACCATTTTTGTGACCTCTGGGCCACCTGCTCTTCACTTTGTATCTGTTGAGGATGTCATATGTGTTAAGAATCAACCACCTAATACCCTACATTTCAAACAACCAGATAGAGGTTCACCTCTCCTTCATGCTTCCTATTTTGCTCATTCTCAAGAGGCATCAAATGACAACAATGATTATAAGGGTGTCAAGTGGTCATGCAATTATGTTTTTGGACTTTGCCATCTCAGTAATAAGTCTATGGTGTTACTTTGTGTGGATGAAATGATCGTAGTGCACTCCAATGTTAGTTGAAGGGTATATATTGATGACCCTCAGCCTTGTCGTGGAATGGATACATACTTGTTTCCATTTCCTTTCACAGATCTTGGTTTTGAGAGGCATGAACCATCATCCTTGGTTCATAAACCTCTCAACAATCCTCCTATTTCTTCTGTTGCGAGTCCATGCAGGTGCATTTCTGGCTCGAGAGATGGTGAGTTCCCATTCGATGTCCCTTGACAAATGAAGATGGGAGCCCATTTTTTAACATAATTATATTATAAAAATATAGAAAAAAAGACTCCAAGTTAAGCATTGATTGTTGTGGGCCCCAATCCTTGTGTATTTAGACCCCATTTATTTTACGTATTTGTCTCCCTACTTTAGTATTTCTCAGGTTTTAAGGGAAATTCGGGTTTGTGCCCGTCAACATGACCATGAAATTTTCCTTGTGCTTCAAAGTTTGGTGACATCTTAACTTTTTCATGCAAAATTCATGTAGTATCATACTCGTAGTCATTGAGGACAATGCATGAAGTAAGTGTGGGGGTGTTTTACGTGTGTACATAGTCGAGTCTTTCACCTTTTGTTTTGTTTTCTTTTGTTTTAATTGTTAGGGTCATGTTAGTTAGCTGCATTGAATATCGATATATCTGTTTGCCGTAATCCTTGGGTGACTTGGCTTCTTTTGATTGCCTTTTGCTTTAAATTTTCACATTTCTTTCAAAATCTTCATGTATTTGTGAAAGAAAATGTTTTCTGTGTTTTGCGTGTGTTCAACATGTGCAAAACCATTGACAGGAAAAGTAAAAAAAAAGCTCCCAAAATTGTCTTGGACATGATGCATTAGGATATCTAGTATACCGGCTTTAGGTCTTATCGAGTCATAAGGATGCACCCCAGTCTTCCATTGGGGGTGAGAAATCATAGGGTTTCAGTACTCAAATAATTAAAGAAGTCCACCCTCAACCTATTGAGTCAAATAATTAGTGTCTCTTAGTATAAGGAAGTTTGTCATAGTCAGGGACCCTTAAAATCTTGTTGTGAAACTTTGTGTGTAGGGGTTTTGGTTCCCATGTAGATAATAAATAAGTGGTGTTGTCTCTTCTCGCACGACTCCTATCACTCGGGAAATTTGGTCCGAGGGGACTTAATGCCTGGTGCTTCGAGTCATCGGACTTGGGATGCACCGACCGAACTACCGTTACACAGGGTGTAGTGATCGGCCTATGTTTAGATTTGGGGTAAGGTGTACGTAATAGTATAAGTCCTCACAGGCAACGATGCACGAAACATGAGCCTGGGAGAATCAAACAACAACTAGCATAATTCAAAATGTTGCAAAAAGAAAAAAAAATTATGAAGAAAAAAAGAAAAAAAAGAAGAAAAAAGAAGACAAATAAGAACCTTAATGGACTTTACACAATGTATCACTTTAAGAAGTTAAGGTCGCCCATGTCTTTCACTTAAGTCCTTAATTAACTTTCACGAATGGTTCATTAGGCTAGGTGTGTGGACTGATTACATATATGGAGTAAGCTCGTAGAATTATCGTGTCCAATGATCGACGATAATGAGTCCATCAAGTCATGTTGCTAGGTTGAATAATGCATCTTTGTTCGGATTTTGTGGGTATGTTCGTTGAAAACCCTCAGTTGACACCACTCCTCCTTGGTGACAAGGAGGTTTAACGTCTTGTTGCACGTGATAAGTGCAACTGTGAGGAAGGGACCAAAAAGGACCTAAATCTAACATGTATGGACTGATTTGGAAAGTTCTGGACTTGTTTGTAATGCACAAGGACTGGATCGCAAATTCTGAAGCACCAAAGTGAAAACCCGTAGGATCTATTTGATCCACCACTGGCGGATCAAACATGTCCAATAGATCTCAGATTTTGGTCGTGGGTCGGGTATTTGAGTTGGAGCATTCCCAGACCATCAGATGTGATTTAGAGCCGTCCGATTATTCCCAGATGAATCCTAACCATGTATTAGTCTATATATACCATTGTAATTCCTCTTCTCCCTCTTCTTCTTGCTTCTCCATTAGTTTTAGGTTTTGTTTTCCTGCTGATTAGTGTAGTTGGAGAAGAAGAAGCATACTTTGTAATCTTTTCATTTCAATCAAGTGTGAGTTTTGTTCTTTAACTACATGTCTTTCCTTTAATGCAATTTCTTTGATGTTGTTGTTTGTTTAATCTTGTTAGTAGTCATCTCCATTATGGGTTCATGTTATTTTTATGTTTTCTTTAGTGTAGAGATGAGTAGAGAGTAGTCCATCCCCATTGGGGGTGGAGAAGAAGGTGATTTGATCATGTGATAGATTAGTGTGTGTTAATCTTAATCCTTTGAGCCTTACATAGTTTCCATAACCATCTTATGAGATTTCACTATTATCTTTGATGTGCTAATGCTCCTGAGTGAAGATTAGCACGTGCTTAGATTAGTCAGCATATTTTATGGGGAATGATGAGGTGAGGAAAAGGATGGAGTGAAAGAAGGGAACAAGGCATGTGCATGCATGTGCTCATGTTGTCTTTATCTTAATTAATGTCTTGCATGTTTTAATAATTGTGATAAATCTTATTTCAAGTGGAGACATAGTTGGATTTGAGTCATGATTCATGTGAACATATAAGCTTCATTTCAATTATTGTCTTGTACGTTTTAATGATAAGGTTTTATCTTCTTTCATGTGGATGCAAAGTTGGAGTTGAGTTTTATGGATTTCATGTATGACATGTTTTCATGAGCACATTTGAACACACACAACACACATTTTCGTATTCACTTTCTTTCTCTAGCCCCTGAGGGGTTTAGTTTTCATTTATCATTTTTCCTATTTCCCACGCATTGTAGTTTAGTTTCTATCACATCTCTCTCTTGTTCTCCCCCACTCGATATCGTGAATCTGACTCACACGTGCTCCCTGGGGACCATCCTGTACTTGCCACTGCCTCAATGCAGCCGTACACTTGTGGTATTTTTAACTGATTCAATCAGAAACCTTGAGTGTAGGGTTTTGGTTCATATGTAGATAACAAATAAGTGAGTAAAGTGTTCTCTCTTTTTGCACGACTCCTATCACTAGGGAAATTAGGTCCGAGGGGACTTAGTGTCTGTTGTTTTTTAGTCATCTGACATAGGATGCACTAACCGAACTCCCATTACTCGGGTGGTAGGGATCACCCTATGTGGAGATTTGGGGGAAGGTGTACGTGATAGTGTAAGTGCTCATAGGTAATGATGCACGAAACCTGACCTTGGGAGAATTACACACCAACTAAAAAGAGAAAAAAAGAAAAAAAAGATAATATGATAAGAACTTTAATGGACTTTACACGTTGTATTATTTGAGGATAGTAAGGTTGCCCATGTCTTTCACTTAAGTCCTAAATTAACTTGCACGAATGGTTCCCTCGGCTAGGTGTGTGGACTGGATACATATATACAGTCGGCTCATAGGATTACCGTGTCCAACGGTTGACAAAAATATCATGTCGTGTTGCTAGGTTGAATAATACGTCAATGTTCGGATTTTGTGGGTATATCCACTGAAAACCCTCAAGAGACATTATTCCTCCTTGGCAACATTGAGGTTGACCGGCTTGTTGCACATGCTAAGTGCAACCGTGATTCCTATGCAAGTGAGTTTGGATTTCCCAGTTTTTCGTATGTTTACATTTCTTTCAATTTTCTCTTTCTTTGTTATGCTCGAGACTAGCAAAAGGTAAGTGTGGGGGTATTTGATTAGTAGCATATGATATATTGTATTCATGCAATATATCCTTTATTTCACCCCAATTTTGTGCTACTCGAGTGTTTATTTGATGCGTTTCAGGGTTTAGGCAATAAAGAAGAGAAATGAAGAGAAAAGTACCTAAACGCAAGAAGAATTGGCTGATTTGGAAGGTTCTGGACCTGTTTGTAATGCTAAGGACTGGATTGTAACTCAGGAACGACCCAAGTAAAAACCCAGAGGGACTTAGTGTAAAGAAATATGCAACCTTCAGATCTGATTTATAGCTGTCCGATTGCGCCCAGATCCATCCAAACCCTCTAATCTTCTATAAGTACACTTGTAATGCCTCCTTCCTTTCTTCTTCCTCCTTCCCCATTCGAGTAGGTTTTAGTTTCCTATTTTAGTAGTGTAAAAGGGGGTTGGAGAGGAGTCAACTTTGTAATTTTTTTCTTAATCAAGTTTAGTTCTTGTTCTTTGTGTTGATGTCTTTCCTTTGATGCCATTTCCTTTGTGCTTGTTTTCCTTCATCTAGTTTCCTGAATTTTGCATTATGATTTTGGGTTGCTTGCTTTCTTTAGTTTAGAGATGTGTAGAGAGTAGTCCATCCCCATTGGGGTGTGTAGAAGAAGGTGTTGTGATTATGTGATGTATCAGTGTGTGTGTGTGTGTTAATCCTACCTTTGAACCTCACATGTCTTCCATAACCATGTAATGGGATTTTTACTCTTATCTTGATGTGCTAATTCTCTTGAGTGAAGCTTAGCACATGCTTATATTAGTGGGCCTTTTTAATGGGGAATGATGAGGTGAGGATAAGAATGGAGTGGACGAAGGAAACATAACATGTGCATGCATGTGCTTATGTTGGCATCATCCTAATTAATGTCTTGTTTGTTTTAATGATTCTGTAAATCCTATTTCACGTGGAGACATAGTGGGATTTTGTCTTTATACATGAGATCATTTAGTTTCACTTCAATTATTGTCTTGTATGTTTTCATGATAATATTTTATCTTATTTCATCTGGACACAATGTTGGAGTTGGTTTTATGGATTTCATGTATTACATGTTGTGATGAGCACAATTATCCACATTATCCACAACCTCTTAAAATGAGGCTTTCATGGTTAAAATCCTTGTCCTTTGTTCAAAAACAAATTGAATTAGTAGTTGGCATCTTCTTGGGTTGTATCAAGAAAACATTAGAGGGAATAATTGGATCGGACCTGTTGCTACCTAGGCAATATCGAGCCCACACGTATTTTAATCAAAGTTGTTCAAAAGAGTACTAATATTAATAGAATGAGTAGGATGAACTTATTATTGTCTTATTTTAGAAAATTTGGAAAGGTAGGAACTCCTTTATTTGTAGGTCAGAGATTGGAAACTGATTCATCATTTTTTCATGCATATATTTGTATCCTATATCCATTATCTTTCACCTAAACAATGCTATGTGACGAGTTTTATGTTTGAATTTCAGAAATAAATAGGTTTGAAGAGATGAAGCATAAAAGGACCCAAAAGTAGGGGAAAATGACTGAATTGTGAGACCTGGGGACTAAGATGCAAGGGAGAAGGACCTGAACGTAAGACCGAAGGACCAAAGAGCAAAACAGAAAAATCCACACCATCTTGGGGAGTATTTTGGCAATTAGATTTGGGTCGGAGCTCCAATAAACAAAGTAGATGCATCAAAGACCAAGAAAGCCATCCAGAAAAGCCCAGAAGAAAGTCCAGCGGGATCCGAACCATATAGACCGCCAATTGGTGGTCTGTTTTGGCCCAAATCCGCTAAGATTTTGGTGGGTCGCGTATTAGTGTGTATGTAGTCCATTTCTGGTATTTGTTTATTCCCACATCGGGGGATTGTCCCGGATTACTTTTCTATGGGTATAAATAGAACTCTTTACCTTCTATTGTAATCACTTCACATTTTGAGTGGCTATTCTTCCTACTAGAAGTGAGGCCTTGAAGCACACACTAAAGTAGGAGGATGCTACTTGAATTGTGAGTCATTTTTAATAAAAGTTTCTTTGTTATGTTATTTGTTTCATGTTGCTTGTTTTACTTTGTTTAATTTAATTTCATTAGTTTTAGTAGCTTAGTTAATATGCTCTCCTTGCTTAGTTTAATAATTAGTCTAATGTGTAGTGAGTAGTTCCATCCCCTTTGGGGGTGGAGTTGATGTTCATACATGCATTAGAGAATGGAATGAATGCTTTATTTACAATGTGTTGATAAAACATGAATGTATGCTTGCTTGTTTAGGATAGAATTTATAACTTGATGAGTTTTGCCAAAATGGTTAGACACCTCTGATGCTTGTTTAGGTTCTGAAATAAACAACTTGTATATGTAAATGTTAATCAAATAGGTTGGTAAATAGATTGATAGGTTTTTGCCATAACATTTAGACACTTCCTATGCATGATAACACCACCTTCATTTGTGCTTAAAGAATGTGTTCAACACTCACCTCTTTGCATGTGTGCACTCACTCCACCCCTTAGGGGTTTTCCATTTCTAAATTCCAGCACTTATTTAGTTCTTAGTTTAGTTTGGTAGTTCATCGTTTGTTGCTTTCTTTCGCATTTCCAACTTCGTAGTGTCGTGTAGCGTAGAGTAGGATAATCAAACTCTCTTCTCTATTTTTTGCACTTGATTTCGTGCAAACGAGAGGCTGCTCACATCCCTGTGGACGACCCGTATTTGTCACCGCTTCAACGCTGTCGTGCACTTGTGGTTTAATTAAAACGTTCAACAGAAACCAACTAGACTTTCTGGAGCTCACGTGTTGCTACGTACCAAAGAAGTGAACATGTCTACCAAGCTCTCGATAAGTTATCCTGGGAAGTCCACCCGACTTCCCACCCATTTTGTCACGCAGCCCCACATGGCTGTCCACATGTTTTTGACTTATTGCGTTGGATTTGTTACTTTGTCATTTTCCAGATTGAATTTATCTTTGAAAAACATGTCTCTCTCACAAAGACCCGTTCGTTTCAATTTTGTGTAGTGGAAGCTAGCCATTGTAATTTTTTGTTTCTGTTGTGTCATTTCATGTAAGTTCATGTATTAGTGTTTGCTCACTCGTTTGATTGAAGAAACTTTGTTTTGGTGAGTTTTGCCTTAAGATACAGACACCTCCCATGCTTGGCTTCGTTCTTCACATGAGTTCCTGGTTTTAGATGAGTCTTGCCATAACTTTAGACACTTCTCATGTTGAGGCTTGTCTTATGATAATTAAGTAGTAACTGTTGATGCGTTGTGTGAATGGAATGATAGGTCTTGCCATAACTTTGGACACTCCCTATGCATGAAGATACACACATGACACACATACACATAAATGCTTACATGCATCATTCATCACTTCTCTCACCTCATATGTGCACACACTCCACCCCTTACGGGTTCATCCATATTTCGTTCCATGTCGTTTGCTGAATTTCTTTAGTTTTCATTTGCATCGTAATCTAGTTTGTTTTGCGTTCTTAGTATAATCGTCTTTTTAGTAGTAGCGTAATAATCTCTTCTTCCACCATTATTTTCCACTTGATTTCACACGCTTAAAGGTTGGCAATGTTCCCTGCGGATCGACCCATACTTGCCCCGTCTACACTGATGGCCATGCACTTACGGTAAATTAGTAAATTGTTAACATATCCCATCTTGGGTTAATCGCGGGTTTGGTTAATGTCGGAGACAAAGATTGAGCATCGGTCATTTCTTTGACGTTCGGGGATTGGTCATCAATGGTGGATTCGTCTTCTTCATTTCTCGGAGGTGCTTCACCAGTTGCTCTTTGCTCCTCAATTTTCATCCGTTTGAGTGTGTATTTGTCAATGATGGTTCAGGATGATTTGAACAAATCAGAGTTAGAGCCTACTTTGAACTCTCCAGCAATGAGGGAGATGATAATCGGAAAAGTATCAAAATTAAGCTTGTAGCGAGAGACATAAGACATGTGATTAATGATGAAGAGAGGCCAATTTGTGCAATTCCCGGTGCAAAGATTGAGTAAGCATTTCATCATTTGATGACCGAGTTCATCTCGAGAACCTTTACGAACAAAAAGATTGTAAGAGATGTATCGGCCAAGGACTTTACCAATGATTGGTAGATGAGTTACGAAGTTCATTTATTGTGGTGCCACCATTGGGTTGGTAACATCGACAAATTAATCGATGGAGCCACATTCATCCTCCCAAGCCAAGTCGTCGATGTCATCTCTGGAGTTTGGGTGGTCGGTGGTCTCCACAAGTAGTGAGGCGGTGAGAGTGAAAGAAACAACATTGATTTTGGATGCGAGGGCTGTTAGAGTGCCATCTTGAGCGGTGATTTCTACAAGGTTGGCATAAAATTGCCAATAATCTTTGGAGGAAAATTTCACTGGAAGCTTGTCTTGGAAGAAATCACCTAGATGATCTTTGGAAAGAAAAGTTGAAAGGCCAATTTGCTTGAGATCTTTAATAATGTTCTTTCGATTTGGAATAGGCTTGGTAGTGCTAATCGATATGAAGTGTTGCTCCACCTTCTGGTTGATGAAGATGTAGGATGGTGAGTAAGGGAAGAGATGTTTGGGAATTCTTCTGCCGGTGCCATCGAGGTGGATGGCATGTCGCGACACTACTACAGAATGGGGTTATTATGATGGAGTTTTTGACGTATCACGTTGGGTTGACTGACCCTAGCTGACCAAGGTGTGTCACGAGGATGAGGTCATAGAGAGGGATATCACGTCGGGCGATACGCCGACGTGGTGTGTAGGTCAACCACATCGGTATTTACCAACAACATCGATGTGGTATTTACAACATATCACGTCGGCCGCACCCCGACAAGTGGTGTGGATGTCCTATTATTAAAAAAGATTTTCAAATCCAATAATAGGACACGCCATGTCAAATTATTGGCAAGTGACCGACGTGGTTTGTAGACACACCACATCGGTTTAAATAGAAGGCCGACATGGTATGTCCTATTAATAAAAAAGAATTTTAAAATAAAATCAAATAATAGAATCTACCACGTTGGTTAGTTTGCAAACAACGCCGATGTGGTATGTCATTTCTTGAATTTTTTTGTGATGTACTTAAATGAATTTTATTGTTTAGTTCTGATTTATTTTTAATTTCACATAAAAATCCCTACCAATGAAATAGAAATGCACC
This sequence comes from Triglochin maritima, assembly GCA_963682175.1. Taxonomy (NCBI): domain Eukaryota; kingdom Viridiplantae; phylum Streptophyta; class Magnoliopsida; order Alismatales; family Juncaginaceae; genus Triglochin; species Triglochin maritima. Next base: position 33,376,130 of record OY821773.1, on the reverse strand, counting down.
ACATAAAATTCCCTGTAATTGAAACTGGCATACACCACAACATTCTGATCATCACATATAAATATGATTGTGTTATAACCAATGTATATTCTAAAAATGTCATATATATATATATATCTCTCACTTTACACAAGGATCCTTCAAATGTATGTACACTGATTGATCGTTTTATATTTAACCGCAAGTGCACGACCGCGTTGAAGCGGTGGCAAATACGGGTCGTCCACTGGGAGGTGTGTCGACGATTGGTTTGTTCGAAGGCGAGAGGTAAAAAGAAGGAGAGAAAGGTTGGTTACACTAAACTACACTAAGGTGCAAATGGAAATGGAAGAAAAGCAATAAAACTAAGCCCCAAAGGGGGTAGAGAAATAATGTGAACATAAAGAAGTGTGTGTGTGTGTGTTCGTTAAGCTCCTCACAACATGTAGTGCATGAAATCATAAAACTACATCCAACTTTGCCTCCACATGAATTAAGATAAGACTACATCATTAAAACATACAAGACAATAATTGGAATGAAGCTAAATGAACTCAAGTATAAAGACTAGACCCTACTATGCCTCTACATGAATTAAGATAATACTACATCATTAAAACATACAAGACATTAGCTAAGGTAAAGGCAACAAGAGCACATACACTACAAATTGTGTTTCCAATATTAACTTCATCCATATCCTAACCTTATCATTCCCCATAAAATAGGTCCAGTAATCAAAGCATAAGCTAAGCTTCATTCAAGAGCATTAGCATATCAAAGATAAGAGTGAAAACCCATTAGATGGTTATGGAAATCATATAAAGCTCAAGGGATAAAGATAACACACACTTAATACACTACATGATTATCTCACATATTTCTCCACCCCCAAAATGGGTATGGAACTACTCACTACTCATTACACTAACTATATTAACAAAAGAAAGCATAATACTTAAATGAAAGTTAACTAAGAAGGCAAGAAGTATTAAAGAAACATAAAAGGAAAGGAAATACTAAACAAACATCCCTAAATTAAAAGACAAGATTAAAAGAAACTAGAAGAATTATTTTAATAACAAATGACTCACATTGAAGGTAGCATTCTTCTCCACCTTGAGTTTTTGCTTCAAGGCTCACTCCTTAGTAGAGAGAATGCCATCAAGCAATGGGTAATTACAATGGAAGGTGAAGAGTTTGGGATATGAGGGGCAACGGAAGAAGATTTTCTCCCGGTGCGATGTTGAAGTTATGATCGTCAATCCAAACTCTCCAACCAACAGGCTGGTGCGTCAGAACGAGGTCAAGAACCTCGTTAGGCATGTCCGACACACTAGGCAAACAAATAGTGGGTCTCATACTCAAGGTATCCTCCAAGGAACTCCTAATACCCTCATGAGCAATGTAGTTGTTTGATGTTCCATCATTTCCAAGATGATCAGGAACAATAGTGAGAGGCAAACTCTCATCAGGTTGTTTGAAATTGAGGGGACTAAGGAGCTCTAGCTCCACCAGAGGTGAGTCCTTAGGAGGTACAACAATAAGATCATGTGACTCAAGGGCCACGGACAAGAAGATAAGGCACAATCCTGTGCCGACTCATAAAGAAGCTGGTCCCTGTTATTCTCAATTGGGATCGAATCGTCCACCAAGTGATCGTGAATTGAAACCCCAAGTCCCTCAGACTGACTAGGAGTTTGACTTTGAAAGATTGTGCTTTGAATTTGTGTATGTGGTGGTGGTTCGATATCAAAAGATGAATCCTCATGTTGACACGAAAAGTTACTCTCCTCACTTAATTGTTGCATCAGTTGACTCACTTGAAGTGTCAGATTTTGTATGCGGTCAACGAGGAGGTCCAAGTCAGATCTTGGGAATTTTTGGGGTTGGGTGTTGATGGGCTGAGAATGAGTCCAATGATTTGAAGTGGGGTGTTGGTAGAATTCTGGGTATTCGGGAGGAGGATACTGGGGAGGAAATGATGTATAAGAATTTGAATACGAATTGTCTCCCCACGAATCCATCCCGCTCGGGTTGTACGCGGATGCATAGTGGTCATAAGGAGCATTTTGGGAAAATGTGTGCCCATACTCAGGCTCAGGGACAACATAAGGACATTCCCCTATAACATGACCACTCAACCCACAACAGTCACATGGTACGGCTACTGGAGCCACCGGTGCACCAAGTCATCTACCACATGCATGAAAGAGGCCAAAGGTTCTTGTAATGTCTCAGATTGATGACCAACATATGATCCGACGTAACTAGATGGTGATCTAGCAGTCGGTGCCTCTCTCATACTACCCCAATATTAAGATTGCTCAGTCACAGAATTAAGATTGTCCCAACCATACGGGGTGTTAGTCTGAGCCACCCCAGGATGCATGGGTTTGGAGTACCAGGGAGAATCGTCCTGGTCCCAACAATGATATGGATGGTTGCCCATGTAACCATCCATCACAACAAAGAATTCTAGAGTCGACCACTCTCACCACCACGAGGCTAAACTCGCAAAAAGTGCTCGACTCGACCCTAAAACGCTACCAGAGAGTGTAAAACGGAGGAGACTAAAATGTAGAAGTAGGTGAGAAGAAGATGACTCAGAGGGGAAGGGAAGAATCCCTAAAGCTAGCGTGGGGGAAGGGATCAGGTAGAAGCCTAACTAGCAAGCACGGCTAAAACAATGTAAGGCAATGGGTCCTTAGGCTAGACGACGCCTAACTTCGAGTTCACTAGCTTCGACACGCCTCACCTCCCTACAACGAGGACCACAATGCCCAGCAAGTGATACTCTCCTACTATCGACAAGGTAGGCAACGCCGATCAGGTCATGATGGTCTCAACTAGATTACTCTCCTAGTGCGCCCGTAATCCTAGGGCCAATGTGTACTTGCTTTTAGTTAAGGCTTTATTAAGAGTGATTTTTGGGGCCAAGGAAAGGGTGATGAAATCCCCCACCTTATCTTTTATGGGACAACCCTCCTTAGTAGCGATTTAATCCTAGATCTAGCAATCAATCACTCCAATCAAACACTCAACTCACTCTTGTCCCGATGCACCTTACTAACTAATGCATGATCGAAACATGCATGAATGAGAGATTTGGGTGCACGTACCTCACGCCAGCAATCAACAACAAAATGTAAAGCAAAGAAAAGACAAATGCAGGCAAGGTCTACACATGATGCATGACCTAGATGGCAAGAAGTCTAGTCTTTTGCTTTGAGTTTTATGGTCCAAGTTGATTAAAGGGGATTGAAATTAAATCTGGGAGCAAACTAAAAGTCCCAGCATGCAAAATTGTGCTCCCAGATAACTAAAATGAACAACATAACAACTAGAACAAATTTGAGAGCAATTGAGGCTCACCAGGCCGCCAATTGGCAGTCCCAGACCGCTGATTGGCGGTCACTTTGGGGTCTTTTGCTCTCCCATTCCTCCAGTCGCTTCCCCTTGATCCTCAGGTTCCCTGAAACATACAAAAACTAAAAAAAAAAATTAAAAACCCCTCGAATCGTCCAAACCAACGTCTGGACATAACACCTCCCCGGCAACGGCGCCAAAAACTTGATTGATCGTTTTATATTTAACCGCAAGTGCACGGCCGCGTTGAAGCGGTGGCAAATACAGGTCGTCCACTGGGAGGTGTCTCGACGATTGGTTTGTTCGAAGGCGAGAGGTAAAAAGAAGGAGAGAAAGGTTGGTTACACTAAACTACACTAAGGTGCAAATGGAAATGGAAGAAAAGCAATAAAACTAAGCCCCAAAGGGGGTAGAGAAATAATGTGAATATAAAGAAGTGTGTGTGTGTGTTCGTTAAGCTCCTCACAACATGTAGTGCATGAAATCATAAAACTACATCCAACTTTGCCTCCACATGAATTAAGATAAGACTACATCATTAAAACATACAAGACAATAATTGGAATGAAGCTAAATGAACTCAAGTATAAAGACTAGACCCTACTATGCCTCCACATGAATTTTAGATAAGACTACATCATTAAAACATACAAGACATTAGCTAAGGTAAAGGCAACAAGAGCACATACACTACAAATTGTGTTTCCAATATTAACTTCATCCATATCCTAACCTTATCATTCCCCATAAAATAGGTCCACTAATCAAAGCATAAGCTAAGCTTCATTCAAGAGCATTAGCATATCAAAGATAAGAGTGAAAAACCATTAGATGGTTATGGAAATCATATAAAGCTCAAGGGATAAAGATAACACACACTTAATACACTACATGATTATATCACATATTTCTTCACCTCCAAAATGGGTATGGAACTACTCACTACTCATTACCCTAACTATATTAACAAATGAAAGCATAATACTGAAATGAAAGTTAACTAAGAACGCAAGAAGTATTAAAGAAACATAAAAGGAAAGGAAACACTAAACAAACATGCACAAATTAAAAGACAAGATTAAAAGAAACTGGAAGAATTATTTTAATAACAAATGACTCACATTGAAGGTAGCATTCTTCTCAACCTTGAATTTTTGCTTCAAGACTCACTCCTTAGTAGAGAGAATGCCACCAAGCAATGGGTAATTACAATGGAAGGTGAAGAGTTCTATTTATAAGCATGGAAAAAGTTAATCGGGGACAATCCCCCGATGTGGGACTAAACCAATACCAAAAATAGCCTAACCACATAATAATACAAGTTCAGGAGAAAGCTTAGCGGATCTGGGGCCATATGGACCGCCAATGGGCGGTCTATAAACTTCAGATCGAGTTGCTTTTGGTTGTGGGCTTTGCTTGATGGATTTGTTGGTCTTGGATACATCTACTTGGTTTGTTGGAACTCCGACCCGAATCGAATTGCCAAAATACTCCCCATGATGGTGTGGAGTTTCCTGTTTTTCTCTTAGGTCCTTCGGTCTTACGATCAGGTCCTTCTCCATTGCATCTCAGTCCCTAGGTCTCACAATTAAGTCATTTTTTCCTACTTTTGGGTCCTTTCATGGCTCTTATCTTCAAACCTATTTATTCCTGAAAACTAAACATAAAACTCGTAACATAGCATTGTTTAGGTGAAAGATAATGGATATAAGATAAAAATATAAACATGAAATGATGCCAATCATACACCAAAATGTATGTATATATATATCAGTTAATCTATTACGCATTATCCCAAAATTTATAATATGTACATGCAACAGAAATAGACGTACACTTTTTTTTTACTTTCGAAGGTTGTTGAGGTAGTGAAGGTATTGTTGTAAACTATCTTTGTGATGTATACTACGTTGGTGTTGTACACTATGTTTGTGTTGTAAACTATGTTCTTTCAATTCAACTGCATTTGAATATGAACTATCTCTAAACTATGTTGTTGTTGTACGTACACTATACATGTCATACGAAAATTCTTAGTTAGTAGGTTGAATTTGGTTGCAATGTCTCAGGTTCTGCTTTACAGTTTGGTTTCATCTGAATGTCAGGTTGAAAAATTTACACATCAGCACTAATGATGTATGATGTATATGTTCATCTATTATAATAAAAGCTTAAGGAGGACAACATCACCCGATAAATATACATTCATCAATTAAGTTGATAACAACATATGGCTGATGACAAAAGAAGACCATTTCTCTCACGTAATGTCTATCTCTTCCTGAGAAAATGTTTGTAAGGATACTTTGAATGACTACAAAGTAAACAAACTCATTTATTAACATATAAAGTACGCCACAAAACATACACAATGCAACATAATATCAATATAAAAATTTACCAATCTTAAATCTCCCACTGTCACTCCCTTCTCAACAAATTCTTCCATATACCTCATTATGTACTAACCACATTCAGAAGTTCCAACTTTTTTACAGTAGTACAAGTAAGAAGTCATGTATATTAGGAAAAAAACAAAATTAATGCAAACTATAATGCATATTATTAAAACAAACTTTACTGAATCATCTTACCTTCATTTCATGCCAAGTTACTTTATTTTGTTGCAGGCCTTCGACCCCCCGAGTATTAACAGATGATTAGTAGCATATCATACATTGCATTCATGCTATATATCCATTATTTTACCTCAATTTTGTGCTATTCGAGTGTTTGTTTGATGTGTTTAAGGTTTTAGGTGATAAAAAGGAGAAATGAACCAAAAAGGACCTAAACACAAAAAGAAAGTACCTTATTGCAGCATCTTGGATATGTTTGCTTGCTCAATGACCCATCTACAATTTAGGACGGACCCACATGAAACATGGAGGAACTTGCGCATAAGGAAAACATTTCTGCTGCAAAAATCCCTCAATATCATGACATTGAGAAGTATTTGGGGAATTAAGACCAAACGGGCACGAACCAGCAGACTTGGAGTGCACCCAATGTGTGAAATGACAAACTTAAGATGCTGAAGAAAATCGAGGCGGATCGAACACAAACAATCCGCCAGTGAAGGATTTTAATCCACCAATGGCGGATCAATTTGCTCTAAATGCGCCCTAATTTCTACCATGACTTGATCTTGGTTATTTGAGTGCACCAGACTAGGGAGAAAGTGATTACAACCACCTGATTGATTCCAGATTCATCTACACCACTTTTTTTCCTAACTTTCGCCTTCTTTCCACCTCCACCATTAGAATAGCTTAAGTTTTACCCACTTGGGCTGCAAGAATAAGGAGGTGGTTGGAGCTTGTAAACTTGTTTTCTTTAATCTAAAGCTAGAATCTTTTTCCTCTTGTCTCTAGCTTTCTTCCTAACTACATAGTTTTGTGTTTTGTTGGTTAGTTTAGTAGTTAGTGATTCTTGTCATGTGTAGTCTCGGTTTATTGCTTTCCACGCTTGTTGTGATGAGTAGAGAGTACATCCACCCCATTTGGGGTGGAGGTGATGTAGATTATGTGATGAGTTGATGATAGGTTCTTCTAAGTTGTGCCATTTCATGTTCTTGATGTAGTATTATGCATGTAACTTGCTTAAACTTTTATTAGATGGGAAAATGGCCTTGTTGGGTACTTCTCTCATGCTAGATTAAGTGGTTATGCTGTTTCTTGTAATGGTTTATCTTGTTTTGCAAAATGGCTTGCCATGTATGGATGCTTGATTAGTACAGAATGCATGAATGTATTAAGTTTTATGAAGGGGTCAATTGATGCTCTACTGGCTACACCAGGTACTTAGTGCATTTTTTAGAACTCATAGTTCATCTTAACTTCATGTCTAACTAAATTAGTCATGTATTTATGTAAATGTAGTTGATGTTAATTAGACTCCACACTAGTTTCTAGTTGACTTCACCTACTTTTCACACTTGTGCCTTATATAATCAAGAACCACTCACACACACCTATGCACCTCCACTCCATGTGGGTTTAATTTAATTGTTGATTCATTCATCGTTTGGTGTAGTTAGTTTAGCATAATCACCTCATTCTCCTCTCCTTTCCCACTCAAGTATGGTAGTCACAACAACACTCACAACTCCTTGAAGTTTGACCCATATTTTCCATGTATTCACCAATGTCATACACTTGTGGTTATTAAAATGATCAATAAAATTTTTTGGTGTCGTTGCCGGGGAGTTGGTCGTAGTCATTGTTGTTTTGACCAATTTGGTGGGGTTTTTCTTATGTTTTCTTTTAGTGTTATTACTGGACAGGGGAACAAGTGGAACAAGGATCTACACCAAGGCAAGGGAGCATCTCAGAGAAGTTTGGGGACCAGATTCCCCAAACAATCCACCAGTGGCGGATTGGGTGAGCTTGTTTCACTTTTTGTTTCACATGTAACTTTGTCTTGGTATTTCTAGTTGGTATATGCCATTCTTCACTTGATATATGCTATTTGTTGATGCCATAATTAAATTTAACATGGATATTCCCTCTTTAAGACAACTTAGACATTAAAACTCAAAGCAAAAGAATACATGAATGACATCTATGTCATGCACCATACATAAGCCTTGCATGCATATTGTCTTTCCCTTGCTTTACTTTTATTTTTGTCGATTCCGGGCGTAAGATACAACACCTTCTTCACTCAGTGATGCATTAGCTTGCATGCATTAGTTAATAAGGTTGCATTAGAACAAGAGTGAGGTGAGTGTTTGATTGGTGGGCTTATTTATTAGTCTAGGGTTCAAACTACCCTAAGGGAGGCTATCCCAGTAAAAGTTAAGGTGGGGGATTTCATCACCCCTTCATTCGCCCCAAAAACTCACACTAATCAAAAAGCCTAAATGTAAAATCAAGTAGACATTGATTGCTAGGATTTGGGTGCACATAGACGTCATGGCCTAAACGTCGTCGTTTGCTTAGTTGCATTGAGACTTTTGGTACCTCCGGGTCTTGACTTTCTCATTTCATTTTGTGACCTTCCACCGAGGGAGGTGAGGCATTCAGAGTGTGGGGAATTGTGATTAGGCATCGTCTAGCTTAAGGACCCATAGCCAGCCTAAGCTTGTTTGAGTTGTGTTTGCTAAATTAGGCTTCTACCATCACCTATACCCACCCAAGCTCTTAAGGCTTCTTCTCTTCTTACCCAAGTCTTATTCTCCTCTACTTCTATCAATTACTCTTTTCCCCTTTACTAATTTTCTTAGTGTTTTAGGATCGAGTCGAGCGCTTTTATGCGAGCTTGATGTCATGGTGGTGAGAGTACTAAATTAGAGAGTGTTATTGTCGAGATGGATGGTTACGTGGGTGATCATTCATTTCATTGTTGGGACCAGGACAAGTCTCACTGGTATACCAAACCCATGTTTCCTAAGGTGCCTCAGACGAACACCCAGCATGGTTGGGATAATCTTAATTGTGTGGCTGAGCAGTCTTGATTGGGGTAATATGAGAAAGGCACCAACTGCTAGACCATCATATAGTTTTGTCGGATCATATGTTGGTGAACAAATTGAGTCATTACAAGAAACTTTAGCCTCTTTCATTTGGCGGGAGAGGGTATTACTGGATCGGTGGTTCCAAAAGCCACATCACATGTCCGGAGTGGTTTAAGTGATCACGTGTTCGAAGATTGTTTGTATGTTCCTCCCGAACCTAAATATGATGATGCTTTCCCCCAAATTACTCATTATGATCCTTATGCATTCACGTATAACCTAGGGAGCACATATTCATAGGGAAACCATAGAAATACTCGGTATCATACATCATGCCCACCCCAGTATCCTCCTCCCAAATACTAAGAATTCTACCAACACCCGACTACCAACCATTGGACTTATTCTCTGCCCAACAACACCCAACCCTAAAATTTCTTGAATTCTGACTTGAACCTCACAGTTGACCCCTGACTTGATTCCTTAGAAGAAACCCTCCAAATGTTCATGGAAACGACACAAAAATTATTGAAGTCTAACTTGAATTCCTTGCAAAGTATGGAAATGCAAGTGAGTCAGATGACACAAGAATTAAGTAAACATGAGGAGGGTGAACATTCTTGTCAACAAGAGGATTCATCTTGTAATATCAAACCCCACCACAACCACAAATTCAAAGCATAATCTGTCAAAGTCATACTCCTAGTCAGGCAGTGGGACTTGTGGTTTCAATTCACGATAACTTGGTGGAGGATTCGATCCAAATTAATTATAAAATCAAATACCATGATTTTGGGATTGTCCCCTATCATTTTGTCCGGTGGCCCTTGAGCCAGATGATCATAATGTCGTGTCCCTAAAGGACCCACCTTTGGTAGAGTAGTAGATCCCTAATACTCCAATCGTCATAAGAATTGATGAGGGTATTGGGATGTCTTTGTAGGATTGTAATGGCCCCTAATTATCTAATCAAATTATGCTAAATCCCTAATTAAACAAACAAGATGTGTAGTGTAAACAATTTTAAATATGGTAGGGAAGAAACAAGAAAACCACAATATAGACGAGGATTTTACAGATGGTTTGTCCACCCACCTACGTCCTCTCTTGCAAGCTCCGCTCGACACTTCAAGCTCTGCTCACGACTTCACTATCCGCTCCCCGTTCTCGGCCAGGAGACAATGCCTTTACAATTTTCAAGCTAGTGAACAACCCTCGCCTAGCTTGGAATCCTCTTGTCATAATCCGAGAAGCATGCTTCGGGCTTTCAACGGAGCCTTTACTCTTTTGAACAAACAACTTGAGTGTAACAAGACTCTCCAGCTTGAGCACACTTTGACTAGAATTGAGAATTGATCAAAGGTGTGGAAGTTTAGGCTTGGAGTGTGTGATTTGGAGCTTTGAGGATTGGGAGACTTCTCTCTAATGTATGAGACAATTGGAAGTGGGAGAGTTGTCTAAACAATGTGTTTAGACCTCTATTTTTAAGCTCCTAAAGTTTTCTAACCGTTGGGGAAGAATTGATTCATTTGTGTGTGAGATACACAAAACATAAATTGAAGATCTGCAATTTTGTCCCTTCAACGGTCGACCGAATCGGGGTAACCGGTCGGTCGTTTCCTTAATGGTAAGGAAACGTTCGAACAAGTTTCAGCTTCGGTCGAACCAAATTAGTCTGTGACTTAAGTGAACTATCGACCAAGGAAGGGACGGTGGACTGAAACTAGGGTTTTGGTAGGGTTAAAAACTATATCAGTCGAACACATTTGGAAGGTCCAATCGACCGAAAATAACAAGCAGTTTTGGTGTCATGAAAAGTTTATGTTCGGTCGACTATTTTGTAGGTCCACGGTCAACCGGTGAACAATTCTATTTGGGGTGTTAGATTAAAATACGAATACGACCATTGACATAATACGACAAGGTTAACAGTCATTCGAAAATGTGGGAACGGTCGACCAGATGAGTTAGGAAAAATCAATATAGGCTAATTGGTTGAAATGGTTGAACAAATAACTATTTTCGGTCGACCATTTTTCACAGGAAAATTAGGTTTAGGTTTAGGTGATTTTCCTACTAAGGTTTGGTTGATCTATTGAAGTCCAATTGACGTGAAATTTTGTGTGTGACTTCTACAAGGTACCTAATGAGTATGTTTTAACTCTTGTATGGTCAAGATTACACATGTTTCTAACACTCAAAAATAAAGTCAAATTACATGTCCTCAAATAGCTTTGATTACATGTCTTGAGTTCAATTCCATTTTCTTGAGTCTTGATTACCTATAGATGTTAGCACAATACAATATATCTTCTATGCATTATGTGTGCTATACTACATTTGATTGTGATTAAGATTAGATGGATTAAATCATCGAAATACGGATTAAGGCCAAAAAGCCAATAGTCTGTAGGGGATATCTCTGGTAAAAGACCCACCTTCTATTCGCCTGATGTGTCGACAAGCATATTGAGGTTCTTGACCTCATTCTGACACACCAGCCTATTGGTTGGAGAGTTTGGATTGATGATCCTAATTTTAATACGGCAACGGGGGGGACTCTTCTTCTGTTGCGCAATTGTTGCCAAACGCATGAGAGGTTCAAGCTCTTTAAGTTTGATCCTTTGAATAAGACGTCTTTGCGTCCAATTCATTAACCTCTCCCGATAGTAGTACACTTTGTGAGGGGGCACAAACGAGTATTTTGGCCTCACGTGGTGTGATGTTCCCATTCCAGGTACATTGATCCACTATGAGGTTCCCTTTCGTTGTCCTTTGACAATGGACAATGAGAGTTTTTTTTATACATAGTTATATATAAAAAAGTCATGGGTTCCACTCCTTGAGGATTTGTGATCCATTTGTTAACGTATTTGTATTCCCTTTTTAATTATCTCACAGTTTTTAGGGAATATGGATTTATGTCGATCAACATAACCTCAAACTTCTTTGTGCTTCACGTTGGTGAGATCTTTTCTTGTTCATGCATAAATCCATGTAGTAGTATACTCACATTCATTGAGGAAAATGCACGAAGTAAGTCATGGGGGTGATTTACGTGTGTACATAGTCGAGTCTATTTTTGTTTCTTTTGTTTGTATTGTTAGGGTCACGATAGTGTGCTTCAATTTATTTTTATATATCTGCTATACCATTCCTTGGGTGACTTACCTTCTTTTGTTTGCCTACTACTTTAAAATTTTCATTTCATTCAAAATATTCATGTGTTTTTGAAAGAAAAATGTTTCGTGGGTTTTGCGTATGTTTAGCATTTGCAAAACAGTTGAGAGGTAAAGTAAAAAGGAAGCTCCCAAAACTGACTTAAACATGATGTGTTAAGATATCTAATTCACCGACTTTAGGTCTTATCTAGTCGTAAGGATGCACCCCGGTTTTACCTTGGTGAGAGAGTAATCATAGGATTTCAGTACTCAAACAAATAAAAAAGTTCACCTTGAACCTAGTGAGACAAAGAATTTGTGCCTGTTAGTATAAGGAAGTTTGTCATAGTCAGGGACCCTTGAACTCCTGTTGTCAAACCTTAAGTGTAGGGGTTTTGGTTCATGTGTAGATAAGAAAATTTTAGTAGGGTGTTCTCTCTTCTCGCACAACTCCTTTTACTTGGGAAATTTGGTCTGAGGGGATTTAGTACCCGGTCTCTCGAGTCATCTGACATGGGATGTACCGATTGAACTCCCATTACACGGGTGATGAAAATTGCCCTATGTGGATATTTGGGCGAAGGTGTCCGTGATAATGTAAGTCCTCGCAGGCAATGATGCACAAAACTGGACCCTGGGAGAATATAATACCAACCAATTTTAACTCCTTATTTTCGAAAGAAAAATAGCAAGAAAAAAAGAACCTTAGTGGACTTTACACGATGTATCATTTAAGGATGTTAAGGGTTGCCCATGTCTTTCACTGAAGTCCTTAATTAACTTTCAGGAATTGTTTGCTAGACTAGGTGTGTGGACATGATACATATATAGAGTCAACCCGTAGGATTACTTTGAGCTATGATCGACAAAAGTAGGTCCTTCAAGCCGCATTTCTAGGTTGAATAATGCGTCATTGTTTGTATTTTGTAGGTATATCCGCTGAAAACCCTCAGGAGACACCACTTCTCCTCCTTGGTGAGATGGAGGTTTAACGGGTTGTTGCACTTACTAAGTGCAACATGATTCCTACGAAAGTGAGTTAGGATTCCCGTTATAAATTTTATCTTTCTTTGTTTTGCTCGGGACTAGCAAGAGGTAAGTGTGGGGGTATTTGATTAGTAGCATATTATACATTTCATTCATGCTATATATCATTTATTTTACTCCAATTATGTGCTACTCGAGTGTATGTTTGATGCGTTTGAGGTATTAGGTAATAAAGAGGAGAAGGGATATAAAAGCACCTAAATGCAAGAAGAAATGACCTTATTGAAGCATCTTGGACCTGATCGTCATGCTCAACGACCCTTCTGCAATTCTGGAAGGACCCAAATGAAACCCGGAGGGACGTGAGCATTAGGAATACATTTCTGGAATTAAGACCAAACATGCTCAAACCAGCAGACTTGTAGTGCACCATACTTGTGAAATGACTAACTTAAGTTGTTGAAGAATATCAGGCCGGATCGAACACAAGCAATCCACGATTGGGGAGCAATTTGCTCGAAATGCCCCCCAATTCCTCCCGTGAATTGATCTTTGTTATTTGGGTGCACCATACTAGAGACGAAGTGATTACAACCATCATATTGCTTCCAGATGCATCTACACCACTCTTTCTTCTATAACTAGCAATGCTTCTCCTACCTTGCCCCTTCTTCTCTGCCTCCACCATTAGAATAGCTCAGGGTTTACCTAATTTGGGCAGTAGAGAAAGGTGAGCTTTGAAGCTTGTAATGTTACTCCTTTGGTAATATAAAGGTAGATGTGGATACCACTTACCATTAGCTTTCCTTCTATCCAATAAGTTTTTGATTTTGTTGGTTACTTTTCTAGTTAGAAATGTATACCATGTTTAATATTAATCTCTTGCTTTCCATGTTTGTTATTTGGAATGGAGGTGATGTAGATTATGTGAAGTGTTAGTGATGGGTTCTTCTTATCTTGTGCCATTTCATATGCTTCTTGCTAACACTTGTATTAGATAGGATAATGGCCACACTAGCTACTTGTCTCATGCTAGAGCTAGAGTTTATCTTTTTTTCTTATAAATGATCATCCTGTTTTGGTAAATGGCTTGTTATGTGTGGATACTTGATTAGTAGAGGCTGCATGAATGTATTGAGTTGTATGCAGGGTTAATTAATGTCCTAATGTACACACTAGGTACTTAGTTCTTTCTTGAGAACCCAAAGTGCATCTTTAATTCATGTGTAACTATATTAGTCATGTATTCATGCAAATGTAGGTTATGTTAATTAGAGTCCACACTAGTTTCTAGTTGATTTCACCTACTCTCCACACGTGCCTCATATAATCAAGAACCACTCTCTCACACACACACACACACCTACACACCTCCACTCCATGGGGGTTTAGTTAATTGTTGATTAATTCATCCTTTAGTGTAGTTAGTTAGAATAATCCCGTCATTCTCCTCTCCTTTCCAACTTGAGTATGTGTTGGATTTCGTGCCCCATACTTGTATATATATATTTAAATTTTTACAAGCAATTAGGATCGGTTTTCCTATTTCTCAACAATTTTATATACAAAACATCCTAATTGTATTTCAATATATATTGTATACTAATTAATATTGAAATACATAGACTTGATCATACCTATGGGATTATAAAATCCATTTTACTAATCGGAAGTTAGAGTGCACGTCATATTGCGTCAGAATCACTTCCAAATATTCACGAAACTCTAAACAAGCCTAGACAGATCGAATCAAGTCAATCAATCTCTAATTCAAGGTTAGAATCTATCTAATAACCTCTTCTATGCTCCAAAGGATTTAATCTCTCAAGCACTCAATTAATAAGAAGAATTTCGGAAGGAATGATGGAGAAAATATGGAGAGGAGAAGGTTTTGCATTAATTAAACAAAGGAAGGGAGGACAATCCTATTTATAGGGCATCCTCAAACCCACATCATGGGTAACCACTTACACATGATCCATTTTTAATCTCTTCACATCATGTACTAACCACTTTTCACATGACATCTTGTTTATTTCTCCAGCCATTAATCAACAAAAAATTCTTATTAATATATGCAAAAATGTGCGCAAATGGTCAGACCATTTTTCACTGTTTTTGACTTTACCAAATTATGTATTAATATCCAACAAAATTTAAGCTTTGGGGTTTTAGCAAATTCATAAGTTATAATGTTACAGATCACATTATATCTTGTAATATATTATCATATATATAATCTCGAAACATTATACCCCATAATATATACATGCCATACAAATTTATTTGTTATGCTAACCATGTCGTTACTACGACATATTGTTTTATTATTTTACCACATGTATATTATTTGATAAGACATGAAACTTAATACATCATATAAAATATAAAATCACATATCTTGTTTCTCAGTTTTGTGGTCCGACCTATAGGAGGGTCTAAGTTATGTTGGCAATGATATTAAACATTTAATATCATAAACTATAAGTGGTATCTAGCTACAAATTATAGTTACCCAAATAACAAAAAATGTTTTGCACACTTGAACAAACCACGATCCATTTAGTGATATAAATAATATAACTTGTGTCTATCCCTTGGCTCATGATATTACTAATATTATACAAAGTCTACAATATCCTTTAAGCAACATGACAATCTTATCTCGGTGATTAATGTTCCATGTTAATCACCATGATTGTGAATCACTTTTGATTTAAGTAAACCATTATCATTTAGATCTCTTCGATTAAGTACCAAGAGCCTCTTCCTTAACACTTCCAAAAGACGAATATATTATTCAAGGAACAAAATGTTTACATATTCAATTCATAATAAAAGACATATAAAATAATACTTTTAGAACACACATCCCTTCCAATCATCGGTATCGAGTACCATGATCTCGTGAAGTCCCAAATACATATTGGGCTTCTTTCTCTCCCATGTTGACCTAAGTTCTATTGGTTTCACGTGTACTTTTTGAACTTCTTCCACAATTTCTTGCGAAATTTGTTCGTGTTCAATCCTTGAACGAACACTAGGTGGGGATGATTGAGTTTCACTCACATTAGCTTACGAGGATCTATCACTCATACTCCCACTAACCAAAGGAACCTCGGTTGGGTCTTCATGATCTTGAATATTATCATTCACGTCATGATCTTGTAGAGTATCTTGAGTTTCCTAAAGCACAACTCTACTCTCACTACTTCTTATTCTTTCGAGAATTTTTTCTCTCTAAGAATACGACATCCCTCTCAATAATCACCCTCAATTGGAGGTTTTATGCCAAAATTAGTATCCTCTTGTCTCACGAGGATAACCTATAAAGAAGTATTTATCCGCTTTTGGATGAAATTTGGTCGACATCAATTGACGTAGGCCTCACAACCCAAATCGTGAGAAACTTGAGCATGGGTATTTTACCACTACAAAGCTCATATGGCATTTTCTCTACGGATTTGGATGGAACATTATTCAGTGTGTAAGCCACAACTTGCAGTGCATAACTCCAAAAGTAAAGTGGCAATTCAGGTTGATTCATCATTGATCAAACCATGTCGAGCAATGTCCTTTTCTCCGTTTGGATATACCATTACACTGAGGTGTACCGGGTGGAGTGAATTGTGGTATAATACCACACTCCTTTAGGAATGAGTAAAATTCGGCACTCAAGTACTCACCTCCACGATTAGTTCGTAGAGACTTAATATTCTTATTTAATTTGGTTCTCTATTTCATTCTTGAATTCTTTGAACATGTCAAATGATTCACTTTTGTTTCCCATTAGACAAATATAACCGTAATGACTATAATCATCCGTGATATGTAATGAAGTACTTATAACCATCTCTTGCACTTGTAAGCATTGGACCATATACATCGGAATGTATCAAATCCAGCAAGTTACTTGCACTAGAACTTTTCTTCTTGAAAGGTCTCTTGGTGATTTTGCCCATAAGACAAGGTTCACATATCTCTAATGATTTAAAATCAATAGAACCAAGAAGGTTAGCTTCCTGTAATTTCTTGATGCATTTTTCATTGATGTAACCAAAGCGATAATGCCATAAGATTGTATCAATTATGTGAGTTGTCTTAAGATGTTTGTTATTGATGTTTAAAACTTGTCTATTATTCAATTCAAGCAAAAAGAGTCCATTTCTTATGAAAGCATTTGCATAGAAATTTCCATTCTTCGATAAAGACATGCAAGATTTGAAATATTTATTATAAAGACATTCATATCTAAAGACGATATTGATATAATATTCTTGCTAATCGAAGGTACATAATAAACATTCTTTAAACTTAAAATTATACCACTAGATAAATGAAGATTCACAGAGCCTTGTGCAATCGCAACGACACTTACACCATTTCCGTTTTGCGAGTTCCTTCCTATCTTTTAGTAGCTCCACATTGGAAATCATGTGAGCACAAGATCCAGTATCTACTACCCAATCATGTATCAAGGTGGCTAATTTTATTTCAGTAACAAATATATCTTTGGCCTTTTTTGGGCGCTTGCACTCCATCACTTCTTGTCAAGGTCTTCCTTGTACTTGGGGCAATTAGGTCGGATGTGTTCTTTTTCACCGCAAGGAAAGCACTCTATGTTGGGAGTCAGAGATTTCAAAGAATTCTCCTTGAGGCACTCTCTCGAGCACCTCCCACTCTCTTGCCCTTGATTGAGGTCTTTTGGGTTAATTTGCCTTTGCCTTTACTCTTGGCGATCTTTCTACTTCCACCATGGATGGCTAGGACATTCTTGTCCTGCCTTTGCCCATATCAACTTTAGCCATTTGAGAGCATTATGAAGCTCCTCAAGACTCGCCCCATTCTCATGTACATGGTAGTGTGATTGATTCATTTTATATTAAACCGCAAGTGCACGACCGCGTTGAAGCGGTGACAAGCACGGGTCGACCCACAGGGAGGTGTGTCGACTTTTGATTTGTGCGAAGGCGGATGGGAAAAAAGGAGAGAAAGGTTGGTTACACTAAACTACACTAAGGTGCAAGAGGAAATGAAGATAAGCGATAAAACTAAACCCCATAGGCGGAAGAGAAATAATGTGAATATAAAGATATATGTGTGTGTGTGTGTGTTCAATTAAGCTCCTCACAACATGTAGTGCATGAAATCATAAAACTACATCCAACTTTGCCTCCACATGAATTAAGATAAGACTACATCATTAAAACATACAAGACAATAATTGGAATGAAGCTAAATGAACTCATGTATAAACACTAGACCCTACTATGCATCCACATGAATTAAGATAACCCAATATCATTAAAACATACAAGACATCAACTATGGTAAAGGCAACAACAGTGCATATACTACAAATTGTGTTTCCAATATTAATTCCATCCATATCCTAACCTTATCATTCCCCATAAAATAGGTCCACTAATAAAAGCATAAGCTAAGCTTCATTCAAGAGCATTAGCATATCAAAGGTAAGAGTGAAAACCCATTAGATGGTTATGGAAATCATATAAAGCTCAAGGGATTAAGATAACACACACTTAATACACTACATGATCATATCACATATTTCTCCACCCCCCAAATGGGGATGGAACTACTCACACATATTTAAACTAACTACTCTAACAAAATGAAGCATTAAACTGAAATGAAACTACACTAATCAAGCAAGAAATATTAAAGAAGCATGAAACAAAACAAACAAGCAAGCATGCATATGAAAGGAAATGAAACTAAGAGAGAAACAACACAATTAAAATAAAACATCTATTATTAACTCACTCAATACAAGCAGCCCTTCCTCCAGCAGAGTTTTAATTCAAGGCTTCACTCTTAGTAGGGAAGATGGCCACCAAATAGGGAAATATCTACAATGGAAGGTGAAGAGTTCTATTTATAGGCATGGAAAAAGCTAATCTGGGACAATCCCCCGATGTGGGACTAAACAAATACCAAAAATAGACTAAGAATACACTAATACACGTGCTCGCCAAAGATTAGCGGATCCGGAGCCAAACAGACCGCCAATTGGCGGTCTATTAGTTCTGGATCGGGCTCATTTTTGTTGTGGGCTTGTGTTGATGTATTTGTTGGTCTTGGATGCATGTACTTCATTTAGTGGAGCTCCGACCCGAATCAAATTGTCAAAATAATCCCCATGATGGTGTGGTGTTATCTGTTTTGCTCTTAGGTCCTTCGGTCTTACGTTCATGTCCTTCTCCCTTGCATCTCAGTCCCCAGATCTCACAATTAAGTCTTTTTTCCTGCTTTTGGGTCCTTTCATGGCTCTTCTCTTCAAACCTCTTTATTTCTGAAATTCAAACATAAAACTCGTGACGTAGCATTGCTTAGGCGTAAGATAATGGATATAAGATACAAATATAAGCATGAAATGATGTCAATCAAATACCCCCACACCTAAGTTTTTGCTAGTCCCGAGAAAAATAAAGAAACAGAAAAGCAAACGAGAAACAAGAAATCCTAAGTCACTTTCGTAGGAATCGCGGTTGCACTTAGCACGTGCAACAAGCCGTTAATCCTCCTTGTAGCCAAGGAGGAGGAGTGTTGTCTCCTGAGGGTTTTCAACTGATATAACCACAAAATCCGAACAAGATGCATTATTCAATCTAGACACTCGACTCGTTGGACAAATTTTGTCGATCATTGGACGCGGTAATCCAACGGGCCGACTCTATATAGGTAATCAGTCCACGCACCTAATCTAATGAATCATTCGTGCAAGTTAAATAAGGAATTAAGTGAAAGACATGGACAACCTCAACATCCTCAAGTGATACAAAGTGTAAAGTCCATTAAGGTTCTTATTTGCCTTTTTTTTCTTTTTGTTTCTTTTCTCATTTTGTTTCTTTTCTTTTTATTAGTTTGAGCTTCATTCTCCCAGGGTCAGGTTTCGTTCATCATTTCCCATGAGGAGTTACACTATTACGTACACCTTTCCCCGAATCTCCACATACGACAATCCCTACCACCCGTGTAACGAGAGTTCGGTCGGCGCATCCCAAGTTAGATGACTCGAAAGCACCAGGCACAAAGTCCCCTCAGACCTACTTTCCCGAGTTATAGGGGTCGTGCGAGAGGAGAGAACACTTACTCACTTCTTTCTTATCTACACATGAACCAAAACCCCTACACTTAATGTCTCACAACAAGATTTAAAGGGTCCTTGACAACAACAAACTTCCTTAAGTTAACAGACACGAATTACTGACTCAATAGGTTCAGGGTGGACTTCTTCAAATGTTTGAGCACTGAAACCCTATGATTACTCATCCCCAAGGGAAAACTGGGGTGCATCCTAACGACTCGATAAATCATAAAGCCACTGTACTAGATATCCTAATGCATCAAGTTCAAGACAATTTTGGGAGCTTTATTTTTACTTTGCCTCTCAACGGTTTTGCACATGCTAAACAGACACAAAACCCACAAAACATTTTCTTTCGCAAACACATGAAGATTTTGAAAGAAATGTGTAAATTTTGAAGAACTAGGCAAGCAAAAAAGACAAGTCACCCAAGGATCATGGCAAGCAGATATATCGATATTAAATGCAACACACTAACATGACTCTAATAATGTACACAAAAGAAAATAAAATCAAAGAAAAAAGACTCAACTATGTACACACGTAAAACACCCCCCACAGCTACTTCATGCATTGTCCTCAATAAATGTGAGCAAGATACTACATGGATTTATGCATGAAAAAGGAGAGATGTCACCAACATGAAGTACAAAGGGAAGTTCAAGGTCATGTTGATGGACACAAATCCGAATTCCCTCAAAACCTGTGAGATGCAAAGGAAGGGATACAAATACATGACAGAAATGGGGCCCAAATACTCAAGGGTTGGAGCCCACAACAATCGATGCTCACTGAAGGAGTCTTTTATTGTACTTTTTCTTTTCTTTTTTTTATTTTATTTATAACTATGTACAAAAATGGGCTCCCATCTTCATATGTCAAGGGACATCAAATGGGAACCTGCCATCTCTCGAGCCCAAAATGCACATGCATGGGCTCGCGACATACAAATCAGAATTGCTTGACCACCTGATACCCTTATTACCATTGTGGTCGTTTGATGACTCTTGAGAGTGAGCATGATAGGAGGCATGAATGAGAGGTGTACCTCTATCAGGTTGAAGGGTATCATGTGGTTGATTCTTAACCCACATGGGGTCCTCAGCAGACACAGAATGAAGATCATGTGGCCCAGAGGCCATAAAAATGGTATCTAGCCACATGATCGAAAGGTTGTGGCTCAAGGGCCACGTGATCAAAAGGATGTGGCTCAAGGGCCACAAGATCAGAAGAATGTGGCTCAAGGGCCACAAGATCAAAAGGAGGTGGCACTGAGGCCACATGATCAGAACATAATGCACCTTCTTGTGCCAGCCCAGGTGAAACATCTTCACCACCTTCATGATTTCCATCGAACAATTCTCTGAAGTACTTGAAGGTGCCCTCAACTTCAATTTCATCCAAGCCCTGGGTAAGGTTGACCCCAACAGGGTCATTGAAGGCACCTGGCTTCTTGCCGATGGTGAAGATGTTCAAATAAGCGCATTGACTACCATAAGTCAAGCGCATCAGACCATTGCGACAATTGATCAATGCATTGGAAGTCGCAAGGAATGGTCACCCCAGAATGACAGGAATTTGTCCAAGTGGGTTTGGAACATGTTTAGTATCAAAGACAAAGAAGTCGTCTGGATAAATGAACTCTCCCACTTTGATCAACACATCTTCCACCACACCCTCGGTTTCTTCATAGACCTATAGCCAATTGAAGAGTGGTATTTGTTTGTTTGAGGTCTCCAAGACCGAGGTGGACCTAGACAGAATATGACAGAAGATTAACAGATGCACCAAGGTCCAATAAGGCTCGATGTATGGACACATCACCAATCACACAAGAGATAGTAGGACAGCCAGGGTCCTTGTACTTAACTTGCATGGGTTGTGCCAACAAGGAACTCACGTTAGCCGCAAGAAAAGCTTTCTTTGGAACATGAGCTTTTCTCTTCTTGGTACATAAGTCCTTGAGAACCTTGGCATAATGTGGCATTTGCTGAATCACCTCCAATAGAGGGATGTTCACCTTAACTTGCCTAAATATCTCAAGCATCTTGTCATGCTGATCTGAGGTTTTCTTTTTAAGGCGCTCAGGGAACGGCGCTTTCGGGGCATAAGGTGCGAAGGAACCCCAAAATTCTGGTCCAAAGAAGCATGAGTGGGGACCTCAGAATCTGATTCCATCGACACAAGAGGAGACAAGGGGACCTCAGGGTTCGGCCCCTTTGTCGAAGGAAATGTAGAAAGAACCTCAGGATCTAGCTCCTTCCTGGAAGTATTTGTGGAGGGAGCCTCAGGATCCAGCTCCCTCAAAGATGGTGATGACAAAGAAGGCACCCCAATGTGGATGTCCACCTCCTTACCAGACCTCAAAGTATGAATCACATTAATATGATGCGTCGGTTCAGAGGTAGCATGAGGTAAGGGTGTCCTTCCTTGAGAATGGGTACCCCGAGGATTCACCTCGGGTTGACTCGGGAACTGACCCTTCTCGCGTTCATGGAATTGATGAGCCAACTGGCTAACCTGCATTTCCAAAGCCTTGACTGTACTTTGCAACACTTGAAGGGTCGGATCACAAGAAGGGTCCTTGGGGTGAACCCACTGGGGTGGTGGAGTCTGGTTGGCATAACCCGACTATGAGGCATGAGGAGGTTGGTAATTATGGTGCAGACACCTTTAATGTGGGGGTTGGTAGGTCGCCGATGAGCGTGGAGGTTGATAAGGTGGAGGTTGAGGTTGAGCGTGAGAGCTCTGACCGTTACCCCCCTAGGCCCCCCAGAGAAGCTAGGATGGTTACGCCATCCCGGGTTGTAGGAGTGATTATACAGGTCGTTACGAGGCCTCTGTTGATACATCGCATTTGCATGCTCAGTATCCCTTGGAGCGTAAGCGCATTCCATGTCATCATGGCCCGTAAGTCGACACCTACCACACCCGGGAGTAGCGACCTGAGCAACAGGAGCTCGGTCCAACTCTAAACTCTCAATCCTACGCATGAGAGCAGCCATTTTCGCCTCAGACGCGATCGATGACTCAACTTGATATGATCCAGCTCGACCAGAAGATCTGGCAGCTGGTGGCTCTCTCATGGTGTCCCACTCAAAGGTACATTCAGCCATGGACTAAAAAGTGTCCCATGCCTCCTCGATGGGTTTCATTTGGAAGTCACCCTGACACATCGACTCCGACAATGTGCGGGTGTTGTAGTTGATACCCTCATAAACAATTAGGCACACCTTCCAGAGCCCAAATCCGTGACGAGGGCACTGCTAGAGAAGGTCCTTGAACCTCTCAAAGAAACCATGAAAAGATTCGGTCTCAGTCTGATACATTTGATGTATCTGGTGCCGTATTTGATGAGTTTTCCTTTGATGGAAAAATCTCTTCA
This sequence comes from Triglochin maritima, assembly GCA_963682175.1. Classification (NCBI taxonomy): domain Eukaryota; kingdom Viridiplantae; phylum Streptophyta; class Magnoliopsida; order Alismatales; family Juncaginaceae; genus Triglochin; species Triglochin maritima. The sequence goes on along the minus strand of OY821773.1, from coordinate 33,352,680 downwards.
AAAATACCACCACGAAGTCATCCCATAACCGAATAGAGCACGTCGGGAGGCTGGACATCCATTTCTTCGCGTTATCCTTCAACGCCAAAGAAATCATCCTCAACCGGACTGAATCCTCGTCAAGCTGTTGAAGCTTGAACATAGAGCATACTTCCTCGAATTCGCATATAAAAATATACGGATCCTCTTTATTGGCAGTAAAGGTTGGAAGCATGCTCACATATTGAGGTTGTAGCTCATAGTTGTTCCCACGAGCAGGGGGAAGAACTATGCAAGAAGGTTGCGCGGCCCGAAAGGGATGGGTCCGCTCCCACAAAGTCATCGGTCTATCCTGTCGAGCTATAGGTGGTGGTGTACCAAGAACTCGATCCTGACCGAATCTCCCTTCCTCTCGAGTCTGAGGAGGAGGAGAAAGAGGTCTACCTGGTGGTGGAAACGGACCGAGGTAATCCATGTATGGAACCCGGTCTCCCTCGCCACCATGAGACGACTCAGCCTCATGCTCCAAAGGAGCACGAGGCGGAGATGGTCGCTCACCAAGATCGTCCATCTCAGAAAAATGCACTCTCTCAAGTCGAGCGCTCTCACCAGAACAAGCCCTACCTCGCATAAAAATGATCGACTCAACTCTAAAATAACACACAACAGAAGGTGTACTAGAGGAGGAGACTAGGCGTAGAAAATAGATGAGGAGAGGACTCAGATGAGGAGGGAAGAATCCCTAGAGCTAGCGTGGGTAAAGGGTGAGGATAGAAGCCTAGTCTAGCAAACACGATTCAAACAGGCTTAGGCTGGCTATGGGTCCTTACAACTAGACGACGCCTAACTGCGAGGTCACACGGCCTCAACACGCCTCACCTCCCTACGATGAAGACCACAATGCCCAGCAAGTGAGCCAAGATCCGGAGATCTCGTCTCTCCTACGATGGACAAAGTGGGCGACACCGATCAGGCTATGACGGTCGTGACCGGATCACTCTCCTAATGCGCCCAAGTCCTAATGACCAATGTCTACTTGCTTTTAGATTGAGGCCTTACTTGAGTGTGCTTTTTGGGTTTAAGGGAGGGGTGATGAAATCCCCCACATTATCTTTGAAGACTATAGGTGATGCCCCTTAAAGATGTTTTGAACTCTTAGGCTAGCAAGCAACTCACCAAACAAGCACTCACCTCACTCTTGTTTCCAGGAAAACCTTACTCACTAATGGATGTCCTAATGCGTGAATGAGTGTTAAGGAATGTGTACCTCGCTCCAGCAATCAACGACAAAAATTAAAACTAAGAGAAGACATTTAACATGCTCAAGTCATTACTAGATGATGCATGACCTAAACATAGCAAATGCCTAATCTTTTCCTTTGGATTTTAAGGCCAAGTTGATTAAAGGGGATTGAAATTAAATCTAGGAGCAAACTAGAAGTCACAACATGCAAAATAGTGCTCCCAGATAACTACAATGAACTAGACAACTACCAGAACAAAAAAGAGAACAAGAAACGCTCACCAGGCTGCCAATTGGCGGTCCAAGACCGCTGATTGGCGGTCTGTTTGGTGCTTCTGTGCCTCCAATTTCTCCAGCGGCCTCCCCTTGAGCTCTAGGATCCCTGAAACTAAGAAAAACTACAAACAAAAAATTAAGAACACTCGAATCGTCCAAACCAAGGTCTGGACAGAGCACCTCCCCGGCAACGGTGCAAACAACTTGATTGATTCGTTTTATATTAAACCGCAAGTGCACGACCGCGTTGAAGCGGTGGCAAATACGGGTCGATCCACAGGGAGGTGCGTCGATTTTTGATTTGTGCGAAAGCGAGTGGGAAAGAAAGGAGAGAAAGGTTGGTTACACTAAACTACACTAAGGTGCAAACGGAAATGAAGATAAGTGATAAAACCAAACCCCATAGGGGGTAGAGAAATAATGTGAATATAAAGATGTGTGTGTGTGTTCAATTAAGCTCCTCACATCATGTAGTGCATGAAATCATAAAACTACATCCAACTTTGTCTCCACATGAATTAAGATAAGACTACATCATTAAAACATACAAGACAATAATTGGAATGAAGCTACATGAACTCATGTATAAAGAATAGACCCTACTATGCCTCCAAAAGAATTAAGATAACCCAATATCATTAAAACATACAAGACATTAACTACGGTAAAGGCAACAAGAGTACATACACTACAAATTGTGTTTCCAATACTAATTCCATCCATATCCTAACTTTATCATTCCCCATAAAATAGGTCCACTAATCAAAGCTTAAGCTAAGCTTCATTCAAGAGCATTAGCATATCAAAGATAAGAGTGAAAACTCATTACATGGTGATGGAAATCATATAAAGCTCAAGGGATTAAGATAACACACACTTAATACACTACATGATCATAACACATATTTCTCCACCTCCCAAATGGGGATGGAACTACAAACACATATTTAAACTAACTACTCTAACAAAATGGAGCATTAAACTGAAATGAAACTACACTAATCAAGCAAGAAATATTAAAGAAGCATGAAACAAAACAAACAAGCAAGCACGCATATGAAAGGAAATGAAACTAAGAGAGGAACAACAAAATTAAAACAAAAACATCTATCATTAACTCACTCAATACAAGCAGTCCTTCCTCCACCAGAGGTTTGCTTCATGGCTTCACTCTTAGTAGGGAAGATGGCCACCAAAGAGGGAGATATCTACAATGACAGGTGAAGAGTTCTATTTATAGGCAAGGAAAAAGCTAATCCGGGACAATCCCCCGATGTGGGACTAAACAAATACCAAAAATAGATTTAGAATACACTAATACAAGTGCCCGCCAAAGATTAGCGGATCCGGAGCCAAACAGACCGCCAATTGGCGGTCTATTAGTTCTGGATCGGGCTCATTTTTGTTGTGGGCTTGTGTTGATGTATTTGTTGGTCTTGGATGCATCTACTTCGTTTATTAGAGCTCCGACCCGAATCGAATTGTCAAAATAATCCCCATGATGGTGTGGAGTTTTCTGTTTTGCTCTTAGGTCCTTCAGTCTTACGTTCAGGTCCTTCTCCCTTGCATCTCAGTCCCCAGGTCTCACAATTAAGTCCTTTTTCCTGCTTTTGGGTCCTTTCATGGCTCTTCTCTTCAAACCTCTTTATTTCTGAAATTCAAACATAAAACTCGTCACGTAGCATTGCTTAGGAGTAATATAATGGATATAAGATACAAATATAAGCATGAAATGATGTCAATCATAGTGCGTGACAAAGTCCTTGTAGGACTGGGCTAGAGAGCCAAGAATCAAATCTTCTGCAATATCCTTGGGTATCGGGGAAGAGACCATTTCTAACTTCTCAAGGTATCGTTGCATTGTCAAAAAACACTTGGACACATATGTTCCCTCCGCCATGTGGCACCTTATGAGTGTTGTGGTGGTCTTATAGTGCTCTTTCTTAGTGCTATCCATAAACATCTTTGTGAGAGATTCCATGGTCTTCTTGGGTTTTGAGTCCAGGTATTTCATTTCAAGTAAGTTACCCATGGAGGCAAACATGAGACTGTGAACTTGGTTCTCTTGGTCTTCTAACTTAGCTACAACCTCTCGTGCAATATTGATTGCCTTATCACTTAATTTTGGGCTTTCACCATCCAAAATGTGAGATAGTTTTTCAAACAACAACACAATGTTCAGCTTGATTTGCCAGCTATTGAAGTTGGAGCCATCATTTGGTAATGGATGTTTTTCAGTCATTGATTGCACAAGAGGTTGAATATTAGACATTTCTACAAAATAATTTATAAGGTTTTCATGTCAATTTTATGTTTATAAAATTTGTACTACAAATAAATTATTATGTCCATTATTGCGATAATACTAGAACCGATCATTCTTTATTTTTGGGAAGCAAAAGGGAGGCACAGCCTCGAAATTTCATGAAGTATGTAAACTATGATTTACAACCTACCAAAAATGAGCAAAAAATAAAGACTACAGGGTTCATGCTACATACATGCCCAACCACACATCAACACCATAAACGTTCATGAGCCCAAGTCTCATTTAGAAGAGAATCCCTATGACTCTATTGCTGTGCCTAATTTCGTGATCTCCTTATCTTCATGCTTCAGCAAATGCCCTGAGCGCTATAGGATCCTCAGAGAGCACCTTCATCTTGGATCCCATGATCCATATCGTGTCTTTGACCATGCGTATAATATATTGAGCTCGCTTTTGCTCCTTGTCAAATATCCTTCTATTCCGCTCCTATCAATACCCATAAATAATGGCACTAGAGGAAAACTTCAAAGTTGTCATTTGGAATCGGCTACCCTTCATTCGTTGCATGCGAGTGGCTTCCTCTGCCCGTAGAGGTCCGAATTCCAGTGCCTAGCTGCATAATTTCTAGCACTCGTTTCCAAATTTCCTTGGTGAGCGGGCATGCCTAAAACAAGTGTCCCATGTCCTCCTCTCCATCATCACACAATGCACAAGCCAGCCCATGATGTGCTCCTCGATCCTGCATTAGCCTCTTAGTCATCAACCGACCACGTAGCGCATGCCAAGCCACCTTGGAATGTTTTGGGACATAGTGCTTGTGCCAAACCAGCCTACTCCATCCCACAACTTCCTTCCTTGGTGCCACCTATGCCCATGCCTCCTTGAGGGAAAATACTTTCTTCCGTTCTCCCAACCTTGTGGGCCAATCTTGACCTCCATGTATTTGTATTCCCAAAATCTCCAGCCAAAGCTCCATCATTTTCAACGATCACGGGATAGGGACAGTCCATGCTCCATTGCTGATGTAATGGGCAACAAACGTATCTTTGGATATACCAATATCATAATGCAACCTTGCTCCCCATGGCTCACTAAGAATGGTAGTCCGCACCACAGATCAAGGAAGAAGCGGATGTGATTTCCATCAACCACCTGATAGCGGATGTGTTCCCGGGCTATGTTGCGAACTTTGAGAATTCCACGCCATGCCCATGAGCAGTGTTGAACGTTTTATATTAAACCGTAAGTTCACGACCACGTTGAAGCGGTGGCAAATACGAATCATCCTTAGGGAGGTGACCAGCCTCTCGTTTACACGAAATCAAGTGGAAAAATGGGGAAGAGAGTTTGATTGTCCTACTCTACGCTACACTACACTACGAAGTACGAAATGAGAAAGAAAGCAACAAACGATGAACTGCCAAACTAAACTAAGAACTAAATAAGTGCTGGAATTCAGAAATGGAAAACCCCTAAGGGGTGGAGTGAGTGCACACATGCAAAGAGGTGGGTGTTTAACACATTGTTTAAGCACAAATGAAGGTGGTGTTATCATGCATAGGAAGTGTCTAAATGTTATTGCAAAACCTATCAATCTATTCACCAACCTAGTTGATTAACATTTACAGATACAAGTTGTTTATTTAAGAACCTAAACAAGCATGAGAGGTGTCTAATCATTTTGGCAAAACTCATCAAGTTATAAATTCTATCCTAAACAAGCAAGCATACGCTCATGTTTTATCAACACATTGTAAATAAAGCATCCATTGCATTCTCTAATGCATGTATGAACATTGATTGACATCATTTCATGCTTATATTTGTATCTTATATCCATTATCTTACACATAAGCAATGCTACATGACGACTTTTATGTTAGAATTTCAGAAATAAAGAGGTTTGAAGAGAAGAGCCATGAAAGGACCAAAAAACAGGAAAAATTACTTAATTGTGAGACCTAGGGACTGAGATGCAAGGGAGAAGGACCTGAACGTAAGACAAAAGGACCTAAGCACAAAACAGAAAATTCCACACCATCATGGGGAGTATTTTGACAATTCGATTCGGGTCGGAGCCCCAATAAACAAAGTAGATGCATCAAAGACCAACAAACACATCAAGCAAAGCCCAGCATCAAAACCAGACGGATCTGGATCCTGTAGACCGCCAATTGGTGGTCTGGAACCGCCAATTGGAGGTCCGGATCTTCTCGGATCCGATGAAATTTCTGGAGAGCGTGTATTAGATGATGTTTAGGCTATTTTTGGTATTTGTTTAGTCCGACATCGGGGGATTTCATGGATTACCTTTTTCTATGCCTATAAATAGAACTCTCCCTCCTCTCATGTAATCAATCTCCCTCTTTGGGTGCCATCTTCCCTACTAAGAGTGAAGCCTTGACGCAAAACTCTGGTGGAGGAAGGGCTGCTTGTATTGAGTGAGTTAATAATAGATGTTTTTTCCTTTAATTGTGTTGTTTCTCTCTTAGTTTCATTTCCTTTCATATGCATGCTTGCTTGTTTGTTTTGTTTTATGCTTCTTTAATATTTCTTGCTTGATTGGTGAAGTTTCATTTCAGTATAATGCTTCATTTTGTTAGAGTGGTTAGTTTAAATATGTGTGAGTAGTTCCATCCCCATTTGGGGGGTGGAGTAATATGTGATATGATCATGTATTGTATTAAGTGTGTGTTATCTTTATCCCTTGAGCTTTATATGATTTCCATAATCATGTAATGGGGTTTCACTCTTATCTTTGATATGCTAATTCTCTTGAATGATGCTTAGCTTATGTTTTGATTAGTGGACCTATTTTATGGGGAACGATAAGGTTAGGATATGGATGAAATTAATATTGGAAACACAAATTGTAGTGTATGTACTCTTGTTGCCTTTACCTTGGTTAATGTATTGTATGTTTTAATGATATTGGGTTATCATAATTCATGTGGAGGCATAGTAGGGTCTAGTCATTATACATGAGTTCATTTAGCTTCATTCCAATTATTGTCTTGTATGTTTTAATGATGTAGTCTTATCTTAATTCATGTGGAGGCAAAGTTGGATGTAGTTTTATGATTTCATGCACTACATGTTGTGAGGAACTTAATTGAACACACACACACACATCTTTATATTCACATTATTTCTCTACCCCCTCTGGGGTTTAGTTTTATTGCTTACCTTTCATTTCCTTTTGCATTGTAGTGTAGTTTAGTGTAATCAATCTTTCTATCCTTTTTTACCACTCGCCTTCGCACAAACCAAACGTCGACACACCTCCCAGTGGACGACCCGTATTTCCCACCACTTCAATGTGGTCGTGCACTTACGGTTTAATATAAGACTATAAATCAAGTTTTTGGCGCTGTTGCCGGGGAGGTGCTCTGTCTAGACCTTGGTTTGGACGATTCGAGTGGTTTTTAATTTTTGGTTTTCAGTTTTTCTTAGTTTCAGGGATCCAAGAGCTCACGGGGAGGCTACTGGAGGAGTTGGAGCACCCAAGCTTCAACAAGGACCGCCAATTGGCGGCCTGGTGAGGGTTTCAGACTCTCAGTTTGTTCTGGTAGTTGATTAGTTTATTTTTGTTATCTGGGATCCCTATTTTGCATTCTATGACTTCTAGTTTGCTCCCAGATCATTAAACCAATCCCCATTAATCAACTTGGCCTTAAAATCCGAAGCGAAAGATTAGACATTCTTATTTGTTTAGGTCACGCATCATGAACTTGACTTAGGTATATAGTTGTCTTTTCTTTTAGCTTTATTTTCAGTTGTTGAGCACCGGCGTGAGGTACGCATTTCCTACACTCATTCATGCATCTTGTATGCCCATGCATTAGTTAGTAGGAATTGCATCAGGACAAGAGTGAGTTGAGCGTTTGATTGGAGCGATTGATTGCTAGATTTAGGATCAAAACGCTACTAAGGAGGGGTTGTCCCATAAAAGATAAGGTGGGGGATTTCATCACCCTTTCCTTAGCCCCAAAAATCACTCTTAATCAAGCCTTAACTAAAAGCAAGTAGACATTGGCCCTAAGGATTGCAGACGCACTAGGAGAGTAATCTAGTTGAGACCGTCATGACCTGATTGGCGTTGCCTACCTTGTCGATAGTAGGAGGTACTTGATCTCCGGATCTGGTATCACTTACTGGGCATTGTGGTCCTCGTTGTAGGGAGGTGAGGCATGTCGAGGCTAGTGACCTTGAAGTTAGGCGTCGTCTAGCCTAAGGACACATAGCCTTAAGTTGTTTGAGTCGTGCTTGCTAGTTAGGCTTCTACCTGATCCCACTACCCACGTTAGATCTAAGGATTCTTCCCTCCTCATCTAAGTCCTCTCGTCATCTATTCTCTATGTGTATTCTCCTCCTTTGAGTACACCTTATGTTGTGTGTTGTTTAGAGTCGAGCATTTTTATGCGAGGTTGGGCCCGTTATGGTGAGAGAGCTCGACTAGAGAGAGTGCATATTTCTGAGATGGACGGTCTTGGTGATCGACCATCTCCGCCTCGTGCTCCTTTGGAGCAAGAGGCGGAGTCGTCTCGTGGTGGCGAGGGAGACCGGGTTCCATACATGGATTACCTCAGTCCGCTCCCACCACCACGTAGACCTCCTTCTCCTCCTCTCTTACTCGAGAGGAAGGGAGATTCGGTCAGGATCGGGTTCTTGGTGCACCACCACCTTTAGCTTGACAGGATAGACCGATGACTTTGTGGGAACGGACCCATCCCGTTCGGGCCGTGTAACCTTCTTGCATAGTTCTTCCCCCTGCTCGTGGGAACAACTATGAGCTGAAACCTCAATATGTGAGCATGCTTCAAACCTTTACTGCCAATAAGGAGGATCCGTATATTTTTATACGCGAATTCGACGAAGTATGCTCCATGTTCAGCATTCAACAGCTTGACAAGGATTCAGTCCAGTTGAGGATGATTTCTTTCGCGTTGAAGGATAACACGAAGAAATGGATGTATAGCCTCCCGGCGAGCTCCATTCGGTCTTGGGATGACTCTGTGACCGTATTTTTGAAGAGATTTTTCCCTCAAAGGAAAACTCAATAAATACGGCACCAGATACATCAAATGTATCAAACTGAGACCGAATCTTTTCATGCTTTCTTTGAGAGGTTCAAGGACCTTCTCCAGCAGTGCCCTCATCATGGACTTGAGCTATGGCAGTTGTGCCAAATTGTTTATGAGGGCATCAACTATAACACCCGCACATCGTTGGAGTCGATGTGTCAGGGTGACTTCCAAATGAAACCATCGAGGAGGCATAGGACACTTTTGAGTCCATGGCTGAACGTACCTTCGAGTGGGACACTATGAGAGAGTCGACAAGTCTTCTGGTCGGGCTAGATCATATCATGTCGAGTCAACTATCGCGTCTGAGGAGAAATTGGCTCCTCTCATGCGTTGGATTGGGAGTTTAGAGTTGGACCGATCTCCTGTAGCTCAGGTCGCTACTCCTGGGTGTAGTAGGTGTGGACTTACGGGCCATGATGACTTGGAGTGCGCCTACGCTCCAAGGGATACTGAGCATGCGAATGCGATGTATCAACAGAGGCCCCCGTAATGACCCGTACAGTCACTCCTACAACCTGGGATGGCATAACCATCCTAACTTCTCTTGGTGGTCTAGTGGGCGTCACAGTCAGAGCTCGCAGGCTCAACCTCCACCTTATCAACCTCCACGCCCATCAGCGACCTACCAACCCCCACATCAAAGGTCTCAACACCATAATTACCAACCTGCTCATGCCTCATCGTCGGGTTATTCCAACCAGACTCCACCACCCCAGCGGGTTGACCTGAAGGACCCTTCTTGTGATCCGACCCTTCAAGCGTTGCAAGGTACAATCAAGGCTTTGGAAATGCAAGTTAGCCAGTTGGTTCATCAATTCTATGAACGTGAGAAGGGTCAGTTCCTGAGTCAACCATTCCCTCATAGGTTGACTAAAAAACGTGATGAGCATTGGGACAAGATCGTTGAGGTACTTAGGCAAGTCAACGTGAACATCCCATTGTTGGACGTTGTTCAACAAATGCCACCATAAAGGCCTTTTTGGCCGCCAATGTGAGCTCAATATTGACACAACCCATGAATGTCAAGTACAAGGACCTAGGTTGTCCAACTGTCTCTTGCATTATTGGGAATGTGACAATCTCTCAAGCTCTATTGGATTTGGGGGCATCTGTGAATCTCCTGCCTTACGCTGTCTATGTCAACCTTGGAATAGGCGATCTTAAACCAACGAGGACAACCCTCCAGTTGGCTGACAGATCCGTCAAGATTCCACGAGGGAGTGTGGAGGATGTCCTTATCAAAGTGGGTGAGTTCGTATTTCCAATTGATTTCAGCATCTTGGATACTGAACCCGTGTCCAACCCACGAGGACAAATTCCTGTGATCCTTAGGAGGCCATTTCTTGCGACATCTAATGCTTTGATCAATTGTCGCAATGGCTTGATGAGGTTATCTTTTTGAAACCTCACGGCACATTTCAACATCTTCACTCTTGGTAAGCAACCCGGGCTCTTCGACGACAATGTCGGAGCCAATTTCATCCAGGACACGGATGAGCCAGAGTCATTAGGCATGTTCGACTCACATCGACATATTATTGAGGTGCCTAATGACCAGGTTGCGAGTGAAGAGAATCTTGAGGAATCCGCCATCATTTCTCGAGACGAGGAGGCAAATCTGGGTGCTTTCTCCTCTTAACCCGTGGCCCTTGAGCCACTTGAAAGTACCTCTGAATCCGACAAGGACCCACCTCTGGTCAAGCTTAAACCGCTCCCCGATAACCTAAAGTACATCTTCTTAGGGGATAATGAGACCTTGCCACTCATTATTGCTTCTAATCTTGCACAAGATCAAGAGGTTGCCCTCAAAAGAGTACTCTTTGAAAACAAAGAGGCAATCTGGTGGTCCTTGAAAGATATCAAGGGAATTAGCCCTAGAATTGTTCAGCATCGGATCCACATGGAAGAGGATTCTAGGCCCCGTAGGGACCCACAACGGAGATTGCATCTTGTACTGAAAGAAGCCGTCCAAAAGAAGGTTCTTAAGTACTTGGATCATGGCATAATCTATCCTATCTCTGATAGTTCGTGGGTGAGTCATGTCCATGTGGTTCCCAAGAAGTCAGGCGTGACGGTTGTGGATAATGAGCATAATGAGCTTATCCCGACACGCCTGCAAACTGGCTGGTGAGTTTGCGTTGATTATCGCAAGCTCAATGCGGCAATGCGGAAAGATCATTTCCCGTTGCCATTCATTGATCAGATCTTGGAAAGGTTGGCCGGACAAGAGTATTATTGTTTTCTTGATGGATACTCCGGTTACAACCAAATTCCCATCGCCCCTGAGGATCAAGTGAAAACCACATTTACTTATCCCTTTGGCACATTTGCCTACCGTCGCATGCCCTTTGGGTTATGTAATCGCTGGCAATGTTTCAAAGGTGTATGATCAACATCTTCTCTGATATGGTTGAGCGTTTCCTTGAGATCTTCATGGACGACTTTTCCATATTTGGCGCTTCCTTTGATGAGTGCCTTCATCACTTGAGCATTGTCCTCAAGTGATGCCGTGAGAACAACCTCGCTCTCAATTGGGTGAAATGTCACTTCATGGTGAAGCGAGGGATTGTACTTGGACATGTGGTCTCAAGTAGGGGAATTGAGGTCGATCCCGCCAAAGTGGGTCTTATTGCTAATCTCCCACCGCCACGTAATGTGAAGGATATCCCGCCTTTTTGGGGCATGCTGGATTCTATCGGCGGTTCATTCGGGATTTTAGCAAAATTGCTCGACCTCTCACCGCCTTGTTGGCTAAGGATGCCATTTTTGAGTTCACACCGGATTGCCACAATTCCTTTTTGACCTTGAAGAAAGAGTTGACTTCAACACCCATTATTAAGGCACCGGTGTGGACTGAACCCTTTGAGTTAATGTGTGATGCATCTGACTTTGCTGTGGAAGCAGTGCTTGGACAACAATTGGACAAATTGCCTCATGTGATCTACTACGCCAGTAGAACTCTCAATGATGCCCAATTGAACTACACTGTGACCGAGAACGAATTCTTAGCGATCATATTTTGCTTTGGAGAAATTCTGATTGTACTTAATTGACTCCCACATGATTATCTATTCTGATCACACAACCATGAAGCACCTCATGGCGAAGAAAGATGCAAAATCCCGACTCTTGAGATGGATCTTGTTGTTACAAGAATTCGATCTCGAGATTCAGGACAAAAAAGGGTGTGGGAATGTTGTAGCTAACCACCTGTCTCGTCTAGAGATGACCAACCTACAGGACCAAATTATTGATGACAAATTTCCTGACGAGCAGTTGTACACGATCGAAGATAACCCTTGGTTTGCTGACATCGTGAACTACCTCGTGACCGTGCAACTTCCTGTAGGTTGGTCAAAATCTGACCAAACCAAATTTAGATCTTATGTCAGATTCTTCCACTGGGACGACCCCTACCTATTCAAATACTGCTCTGACCAAATTTTTAGGCGGTGCATCCCAGATACCGAGTTCCAAAGTGTGCTCCATTTGTGCCACTCCAAGGCATGTGGAGGACACTTTGGAGCAAAGAAAACTGCTGCCAAGCTGCTCCAATCTGGATTCTACTGGCCCTCTCTTTTCAAGGATGCTTACGACTTTTGTAAGCGATGTGATAGGTGCCAGCGCCTTGGCAGGATTGGTCGACGTGACATGATGCCTTTGCGAAGTGTCCTTGTTGTCGACATCTTTGATGTATGGGGCATCAATTTCATGGGTCCCTTCCCGAATTCGTTCGGGAATGTTGATGCATTGCATACATTGCATCATATGTCTTTCATTTAGATTACTTTTATATCAATAAATGCTACTAAGGTATGTATTTAGTCTTATTTACAGAATACAGGGACCTGAAAGCAAATTACCCACATTCTGAGCATAAACGCGTACAAAAGACTCATTTCTATCATAAAGACCAATCTCAAGATTATCGGGTTTCAAATCCAAGCATAAAAGCATTCAAGACCAAATTACAAAAAGAACAAGGACTTAAGCACAAAAGTAGTCGGGGACTTAATTGCAAAAAGACAAGGACCTAATTGCAATTAAAGCACCAAAATATTATCTTGGAGAAAATATAAAGAAAAATCAATGTTGATCTCCAAATATATGAAGGAATTAATCCGGAGCTCAAAAGAATGGAAAGAATCAATCCAGACGCACAAAGGAGGATCAAATCGTACCATAAACATTCAACCAAAATCCGGACAAAATCAGAACATTATGTGCGGTGTTTCCGCCGCACCATACCTTCCATCTGCGGCGATTTTGCCGCCCCCTTCGCTATCCGTGTGCTCCAATTTTGTCCAGTCGTGTCTGGACACGTGTACTCTCCAATTGTATACTTAGGTCTCGTGTAACAACTATAAATAGCCCCGAGAACGATGTTGAAAGGGTCCTTGGTCCTTAACCTTAGTTTTTATTTTTAGTCTTAGTTTTGTATTCTCCTTTTTAGTAATAAAATTCTCCCTTGTCTTCTTGCATTTAGTTTTCTTTTGTAATGCCTCAAGGACCCATTCTTCCTCCCTCTATGAGTTTCTAACTCTTTCCAAAGGGTGGAGGAGACGGATTTAGGGTGAAGAGAAGATGCATAAATGTTATTATTTTAATGTCGTGATTAGTCTATTTTGATTACTTGAGTTTATGTTAAATCATTTATCATGTAATGCTTCATAACTAACATGATTTATTATAAGTTTCTGAATTCTCTAATCTAAACCTCCACCCAACGTAATTCACCTCTTTGTTCTTATTTTAGTTTTAATTGTTCATGTTTCTTGCTTTAGATAATTAAAACCCAAAAATCTCAAAACCAACTTAATTCTCTCTCTTCCGTTCCCTTAATCGAAAATCACAAAAATAACAAGATCTCTCCCTCCTTGTGTTCGACCCGTATTTGCCACGTCTTCATTGACGCCGTGCACTTGCGGTATAAATTTAATTCCAATCAAGTTTTGGGCGCCGTTGCCGGGAGGCGACGCAATTTTTGTTTTTTTGTTGATTTCGATTTTATTCTGTTTATCTTGTGCGCGATCTAAGTACTTGGATTTGTGTTTCAAGAGACAACAGAGTGCGTGGAAAAATCCGGGCACATTCTGAGCTTAACGAGCTGCGGAATCGCCGCATACCAATAACAACCTGCGGCGGAATCGCCGCACACTTGGAGCTTCTGGGCTTCAAACTTTTCTGGGACACGCACTATCTCTGGGTGGACGTGTTAAGCTACTGAAATTTCAAGAGCGGGCGGTGAACCTGACTGAGCATTGCATAGGTAACCTTTGTTGCCTCTTTTCCTCGTAATTTCTAGTTTCAGAAAATTTCCTCTTATTAGAATTGCACGTGTTAGGGCAAAAAAATCCATAATTGGGAATAATTCAACTCTGACCAAAAATTGGCAAAATTAGAAAGGCCTTAGTGCATGCATCATCTAGTGTTTTGTATGCATTATTCTTGATAAATTCTTGCAAATCAATTTATGTTGAAGAGTGCTGGAGTGAAGGTACGTATCGTGGTTTTCATCGATTGCATTAAGCATATAATCTAGTTTGCATTCAACCTTGCAATTGCCCCCCTCTAAAGACCATTGTTTGACTATCTTTGCTAGATCTAAGTTAAACTATCTTAAGAGCAACTCCGTATGAAATGATACGGTGGGGATTTCATCACCCTTCCGTGGCCCACAAATCACAATCCTAAAGTGTCATCCAAGCCTTAAATTAAAATCAACTAGACATTGACCCCTAAGGACTCAGACTCAATTAAGGAGAAGATTGGTTTGACTAGCTATGACCTGAAGCTGATTGAATTTAATTTGGTGTCTAGAAAGTGTTTTTGTGTCGACGTAAGTCTTCCAAGCGAAGTGGTTGTCTAATTGGCACCGACTCTGTCGGAAGCGCCCCCACTAGCTATACACGGCTTGGCCAAGTTGGTTTGATTAGTGAGGGAGGTGAATCAAGCGAATCAATTCGACTCAACCAGTTAGGAGTCGTCTAGATCTAAGTGACACTAGGTCTAGGATTGTTTGAACCGTGCTTTCTTAGGAATTTTCTGACCAACCCTCTTTCTATCTTTAGAGTTAGGTTTGCCTTCTCATCTGAGTCTTCTTTCTCTTCTCACCTAAACTCTCTAGATTAGGATTCATTTCTCATCTTTCCCCATTGTATTGTTTGTTTCCCTTTTTGAAAAAAAATATATATATATATATATAAACGAAAATATAAAAAAATGTAATTAATTCTTGAAATTAAATTTGGAATTTAAATTTGGAATTTGAATTCAAAAATTGATTCAACCTGGTGCACTCAGATTTGGATTCGGGACTTGAGTAATCGACTCTCACGAGTTCATCTAGATTCTAGTCTGGAACTTAGCCCCAATCCATCTGCTGCACCACCTCACACGGATCCAATGGGTGAGAACGTAGTGGACCCACCTGTTGCACAACCTATAACTCTGAGGGATCGATGCTATCCAGCGATGGCTGCTCAGCCATTGTGCATCTTTATGCCCACCATACCGGGTCGCGACTTCGAACTTAAGGCACAATACATGAGTATGTTGCCTAAGTTCACCTCTAGGGAAGACCCATATCTCTTCCTTAGAGAATTTGAGGAAATCTGCTCTCTTATGCAATACCAGCATATCCCTAAGGAGGCAGTGCGTCTGAAATTCGTGCCTCTAGCACTAAAGGACGACGCTAAGAAATGGTTATATAGTCTAGCCGAAAGATCTATTAGGAGTTGGGCTGAGTTTGTTCAAGTATTCCTGAAAAAAATATTTCCCCAACCATAAGACTATGAGGATTAGGAATGAAATTGTTGCATTCGTTCAGTCTGAGAGCGAGCCGTTCTATTCCTATCTAGAAAGATTTAAGAGTGTACTGACCCAATGCCCTCATCATGGAATTCCAAGATGGCAATTATGCCAAATTATTTATGAGGGATTGACACCCACATCTAGGGTTATCGTAGAATCCGTAAGCCAAGGGAACTTTATGTCGAAAAATGAAAATGATGCCTGGACTTTTCTTGAGGAATTAGCTGAAAATAGTATGCAATGGGACAATGCTAGAACACCGCTTAACTCGAGTATTGGATCTAGAATAGCAAGTCAACCCAAACCAGGTGTCTTAGCTGTAGATGCCAACATAGCGGCCGAAGCAAAACTAGCTACCCTTATGCGCAGAATGGAAAGTTTAGAGCTACAAACCCAAACTCGAGTGAATCAAGCCACGTCTATCCCTTGCTCTAGATGTGGTCAGACTGGTCATGTAATGGAGGATTGTGCGGACTGGGAACAAGTTAATGCCATGCATAACCATGCTAGAAATGACCCGTACGCATCAACCTATAACTCGGGTTGGCGTAATAATTCCAATTTCTCATCAAGCCAACAAGGTCAACCTCCTTGACAACAACCAAACCCGTATAACCAAAATAATACATCATCTGGGTTTAGTAACAATGGCGATCATGAGGTTAGGTTGACAAGCTTGGAAAATTTGATGAAAACCTTTATACAAACAACCAACCAGACCTTCCAAAGGCTAGAGACACAAGTCAGCCAACTAGCACAAATAGTAGGTGAAAGAGAAAAGGGTCGGTTTCCAAGTCAACCTGAGGTGAACCCTAGATCTAATAACTCATATCAATCCTATCAACCACCTTCAGGAAATAACAACCCTAGACCGGTTCAAATGGTTAATGAGGAAGGACCGTTCCCACAAATAAATGTTGTAGTAACATTACGGTCCGGAAGACAGATTGACAATAATGTGTTAAATCCTAGAACGTCTAATCAATCTAGCCATCAAGCTACCACATATGACCTAACCATTGAACCCGACGTCCAATCTGAAACGCCCAACCCACCTACTCAACCTGAACCCATAGCTCAACCTAAACCTGAGCGAGTCTATGTTCCTAAAGCCCCATTCCCTAATAGATTCAAAAAGAACTCAAGTGCACAAATGGAGAAAATCTTGGAAGTATTTAAGCAAGTTAAGGTGAACATTACATTTTTAGACATGATTCAACAAATACCTGCTTATGCTAAATTCTTAAAAGATTTGTGCACTAAAAAGAGAAAAATGAACGTACCAAAGAAGACATTCTTAACTGCAAACATAAGCTCTATCCTGTCAAACTCGTATCCTATAAAATATAAGGATCCTGGATGTCCCACAATTTCATGTGCAATAGGAGATACTTTTATCAACAAAGCCCTTCTAGACCTTGGTGCTAGTGTTAACCTACTCCCGTACTCTGTCTATGAGCAAATGAACCTTGGTCCACTAAAACCCTCTAAGACAACCCTTCAATTTGCTGATTGCTCCATTAAGAAACCAAAAGGTATAGTAGAGGATGTTTTGATCAAGGTTGGTGACTTCATTTACCCAGTGGATTTTGTCGTACTAGATACCGCACCTGTTGTAAATCCTAAATAACAAATCCCTGTAATTCTAGGCAGACCCTTTTTAGCCACTTCTGAAGCATTGATAAACTGTCAAAATGGCTCATGCAATTATCTTTTGGGAACTTAAAAGCTGAATTTAATATCTTTCATATTGATAGTGAGCCAGAAATAATATGCAATCAAAGTGATGTGATGAAATTGCGTATCTATAAGATATCTGAATCATCACAAAATCAAAAAGGAATTAAGAAAAAGGTGAGGAATTCATCTACACACCCACCATCACTCGAGCAAATAAGAGAACCAATTTATGTGAGGGGTGTGAAACCTGTGACTCAGGACTCTCATTGAAACATGGGGAACAATTCAACTGGATACATGCACCAATATGGTGTCATTCAATCCAGTTCTGACTATGGTTGACTTTGAGCAAATCCCATCCTTCCACCGCAGTTCACCAAGGTAATAAGTGCATTTGCTTTATATTTGCATACATTGAGGACAATGCATGATTTAGGTGTGGGGGGATGTTTATATATATATTTATCTATAGATCTGTCTTTTATTTCTAAAATAAATAAAAAATAAATAAAAATTCAATGTTTCATGACATAGCTTAAGATTGAACTGCCAAAACCTGTGTACAAATTGCATTGAGTTTTTGTTCCTTATTATATAGCTCTGCTTGTTGAAATTATGACATAAATCTAAGTTCCAAAGAAATAACCCATTGCCCTTTAAGATATGTATGCACTTAAATTGGATGAATCAAATATTTGAAGTGGTTGATAAAAAGCAGAGGTTGAGGAAAATATACCGGGAAGTGTGGACTTCTAATAGCAATTAAGCCTTGAGGAAAATAAAATTAAAAATAAAGGAATAGAGTGAGGAAAGCACGTTCTGCAAAATGATTACAAAAGCCCAAGCCTTTGAGTCACTGGTCCGTAGGGGTATCTTGAAACCCGGTAACTTGAGTTTACCAGCTCGGGATTATCGACCAAACTCGCTACACGAATGCAAAAAGGGTAAAAGTGTCAAAAAACAAATGTGTTGAATCACGGAAGAAAAGAAAAAATACTCAAAGCCCAAAGCTAAAAGAATGATTCATGCCATGGTTGATCCGAATGATACTTCACCACCAGAGGAGACGTGCAAAATAATTTAAGTGATAACATGTGTAGAAGGGTTAGTGGTGTGAATGTTGGAGGAGCAAAGACCAAGTCAGAATTTTAATGAGTTAGATTTATATAATGAGCATGCAAGAATTCTCAGTGAGATGTATAAGGTTGAGGTAGGGATATTGAGAACTATTAATGAAATGTTGATTTAAGACTTTGTGGGTGTGTCAACTGAAAACCCTCACGAGACAAAACTCGTCCTCTAAGGAAACTTGGAGGTTTAAAGGCTTGTTGCACATGCTAAGTGCAACCGTGATTCCTACGAAAGTGAGTTAGGATTTCCCTGTTTTTTATTTTTCGTATTTTCTGTTTTGCTAGGGACTAGCAAAATCTAGGTGTGGGGGTATTTGATGCATTGCATACATTGCATCATATGTCTTTCATTTGGATTACTTTTATATCAATAAATGCTACTAAGGTATGAGTTTAGTCTTATTTACAGAATACAATGACTTGAATGCAAATTACCCACATTCCGAGCATAAACGCGTACAAAAGACTCATTTCTATCATAAAGACCAAGCTCAAGATTATCGGGTTTCAAATCCAAGCAAAAAAGCATTCAAGACCAAATTACAAAAAGAACAAGGAGTTAAGCACAAAAGTAGTCGGGGACTTAATTGCAAAAAGACAAGGACCTAATTGCAATTAAAGCACCAAAATATTATCTTGGAGAAAATCTAAAGCAAAATCAATGTGGATCTCCAAATATATGAAGGAATTAATCTAGAGCTCAAAAGAATGGAAAGAATCAATCCAGACGCGGAAAGGAGGATCAAATCATACCATAAACATTCAACCAAAATCCGGACAAAATCAGAACATTATATGCGGTGTTTCCGCCGCACCATACCTTCCATCTGCGGCGATTTCGCCGCCCCCTTAGCGATCCGTGTGCTCCAATTTTGTCCAGTCGTGTCTGGACACGTGTACTCTCCAATTCTATACTTAGGTCTCTTGTAACAACTATAAATAGCCCCGAGAACGATGTTGAAAGGGTCCTTGGTCCTTAACCTTAGTTTTTATTTTTAGTCTTAGTTTCGTATTCTCCTTTTTAGTAATAAAATTCTGCCTTTTACTTCTTGCTTTTAGTTTTCTTTTGTAATGCCTCAAGGACCCCTTCTTCCTCCCTCTATGAGTTTCTAACTCTTTCCAAAGGGTGGAGGTGACGGATTTAGGGTGAAGAGAAGATGAATAAATGTTATTATTTTAATGTCGTGATTAGTCTATTTTGATTACTTGAGTTTATGTTAAATCATTTATCATGTAATGCTTCATAACTAACTTGATTTATTATAAGTTTCTGAATTCTCTAATCTAAACCCTAAATCTAAACCTCCACCCAACGGAATTCACCTCTTTCTTCTTATTTTAGTTTTAATTGTTCATGTTTCTTGCTTTAGATAATTAAAACCCAAAAATCTCAAAACCAACTTAATTCTCTCTCTTCCTTTCCCTTAATCGAAAATCACAAAAATAACAAGATCTCTCCCTCCTTGTGTTCGACCCGTATTTGCCACGTCTTCATTGACGCCGTGCACTTGCTGTATAAATTTAATTCCAATCAAATGTTTACATTCTGGTGGCCGTTGACTATGTGTCTTTGTGGGTCGAGACTATACCCACAAAGAGCAATGACAACAAGGTGGTCACCAAATTCTTGAGGGACATTTTTGCACGATTTGGTACTCCTCGTACCATAATCAGCGATAGGGGTACCCACGTCTGTAATCTCTCCTTTGAAGCGCTTATGAGAAAATATTCGATCACCAACAAGCTTGCAACCCCATACCATCCACAAACTAGTGGACAGGTCGAAATCTCTAACCGTCAATTAAAGCAAATTCTTGAGAAGACGGTTAGTTCCTCGAGGAAGGATTAGTCTACTAAATTGAATGACGCATTGTGGGCCTTTCGCACCGCGTACAAGACCAATTTGGGTATGTCCCCATATCGGGTAGTGTACGACAAGGCTTGCCACCTACCCGTCGAGCTTGAGCATCGTGCTTTCTGGGCGATCTAGAACCTGAATATTGATATTGATCAAGCAGGAGTACAACGTAAGCTCGACATTGTGGAATTGGAAGAGCTACGCAATGATGTGTATGAGAATGCGAAAATTCATAAGTCACGACCCCTACCTATTCATAAGTCCGTGCGAAAGGTGTTTACGGCCGGGCAGAAGGTGTTGCTCTACAATTCCCGGCTTCATCTGTTTGCGGGTAAGCTCCACAGTCGCTGGTTTGGTCCTTTTATTGTCCAAACCATCTATCCTCATGGAGCGGTTGACATCTTGAACCCAGGGAATGGGAACGTGTTCAAAGTTAATGGACAACGCCTCAAACCCTACTTGGAGGGAGCACCAGCCGAAGTCGAGGAGGTCATGTTCCTTCATGAACCTCTCTCGCACTCAACCATTCATGCTCCTGCATGAGTGGTTGAGCTTTCATGTTTGTATATAAAAAAGGAAGAAGAGAAAAGACTCGTTTACTGAACATCGTTTGTTGTGGGCCCCAACCCTTGAGTATTTGGGCCCCATTCTTTCACGTATTTGTATCCCTTCTTTAGCATCTCACAGGTTTTGAGGGAATTCGGGTTTGTGTCCATCACCATAACCATGAACTTCCCTTTGCGCTTCATATTGGTGAGATCTTTCCTTTTTCATGCATAAATTCATGTAGTCTTTTGGTCACATTCATTGAGGACAATGCATGAAGTAGGTGTGGGGGGTGTTTTACGTGTGTACATAGTTGAGTCTTTTCCTTTGATTTTTGTTTTCTTTTGTGTGTATAGTTAGGGTCATGTTAGTGTGCTGCATTTAATATCGATATATCTGCTTGCCATGATCCTTGGGTGACTTGTCTTCATTTGCTTGCCTAGTGCTTCAAAATTTTCACATTTCTTTCAAAATCATCATGTGTTTGCGAAAGAAAATGTTTTGTGGGTTTTGTGTGTGTTTAGCATGTGCAAAACCGTTGAGAGGCAAAGTAAAAAGAAAGCTCCCAAAATTGTCTTGAACTTGATGCATTAGGATATCTAGTACAATGGCTTTAGGATTTATCGAGTCGTTAGGATGCACCCCAGTTTTCCCTTGGGGATGAGTAATCATAGGGTTTCAGTGCCCAAACATTTAAAGAAGTCCACCCTGAACCTAATGAGTCAATAATTTGTCTATTAACTTAAGGAAGTTTGTTGTTGTCAAGGAGCCTTTAAATCTTGTTGTGAGACATTAAGTTTAGGGGTTTTGGTTCATGTGTGGATAAGAAATAAGTGAGTAGGTGTTCTCTCTTCTCGCACGGCTCCTATCACTCAGGAAAGTAGGTCTGAGGGGACTTTGTGCCTAATGCTTTCGAGTCATCTGACTTGGGATGCGCCGACTGAACTCCCGTTACACGGGTGGTAGGGATGGCCCTATGTGGAGATTTGGGGAAAGGTGTACGTGATAGTGTAAGTCCTCATCGGCAGTGACGCGCGAAACCTGACCCTTGGAGAAAGAAGCTCAAACTAAAAAAGAGAAAAAAGAGAGAAAAGAAACAAAAAAATGAAAATAAGAACCTTAATGGACTTTACACTTTGTATCACTTGAGGATGTTGAGGTTGTCCATGTCTTCCACTTAATTCCATATTTAACTTGCACGAATGGTTCATTAGATTAGGTGTGTGGTCTGATTACCTATATAGAGTCAGCCCGTATGATTACTGCGTCCAATGATCGACAAAATTTTCGAACGAGTCGAGTGTCTAGATTGAATAATGCATCTTGTTCGGATTTTGTGGGTATATCCACTGAAAACCCTCAGGAGACAACACTCCTCCTCCTTGGCAACAAGGAGGTTTAACGGCTTGTTGCACGTGCTAAGTGCAACCGTGATTCCTACAAAAGTGAGTTAGGTTTTCTTGTTTCTCATTTGTTTTTCTCTTTCTTTGTTTTGCTCGGGACTAGCAAAAACTTAGTTGTGGGGGTATTTTATTGACATTATTTCATGCTTATATTTGTATCTTCTATCTATTATTGTACACCTAAGCAATGCTACGTGATGAGTTTTATGTTTGAATTTCAGAAATAAATAGGTTTGAAGAGATGAAGCATAAAAGGACCCAAAAGCAGGGAAAAAAAACTGAGTTGAGAGACTCAAGGACTAAGATGCAAGATCGAAGGACCTGAACGTAAGATCAAAGGACCAATGAGCAAACAAGAATACTTCACACCATCATGGGGAGTATTTTGGCAATTCTATTCGGGTCGGAGCTCCACCAAGCAAAGTAGATGCATCAAAGACAAACCAAGCCTTCCAGAAAAGCCCACAAGAAAATCCAGACCGATCAAAATGTTGGCTTTTTAGCCCTAATCTATGTTTTGATGATTTAATTAACCTAATCTTAATTATGATCATGTAGAGTAGCACACATATTGCATTACATATATATTGCTTTGTGCTAACCTCTACAGGTGATCAAGACTCAAGGAAGAAAGGAAATCAAGTCAAGACATGTAATCAAGCTCATTTGAAGACATGTATTTTGCATTTCTTTTAGTCTTTAGGAACTTGTGTATATTGCGCATACTTGAGCTAAAATCAACTTAAACACACACTTGGTTCCCTATATAAGTCACACACAAAAATCCACATTATTTGGACTTCAATACATCACCCAAACTTAGACCGGAAAACACCAAACCTGAATCTTAGTTGTCTGAACCAAAACAGTCGACCGCAACATGCCGTTCGGTCGACCAGATGATCAAGCATTCTGTTTGTGTTTCCCTGTCTGGTTTTGGTCGACCGTTTCAACTTACTTTTCCAACCGTTATTTTTGTCGTATATACCCAACGGTCATATTCGTATTAAAACAATATACACCCCCATATACTTTACCAACGGTCGAACAATTTTCCCAGCCCGGTCGACCATTTAATCTTGTCAAAAAATCCCTGCTATCGGTCGATACTATTTCGTTCAACCGATCCATTTTTCCCTCTACCGAAACATAAGTTCGGTCGACCGGTAACCCTGTCCGGTCGACCATTTCATTAATAGACTTAAGAGTTCAGTCGACCATTCCATATTTCGGTCGACCGTGTCTTTAACGAACCCAAGAGTTCGGTCGACTGTTTCACCTTTCGGTCGACCGTTTCTGGACAGATTTGCAGCCCGATTTTCTGCTTTGTGTGCTTTGTACAAAACCCAATCAAATCTTGTCCAAATGGCTAGAAATCTCTAATGCTTATAAATAGAGTTGTAAAACACATTTTAACACAACTATCCCACTACAATCTCGTCAAAAACATTAGAGAATCCGAAAACACTCAAAGCTTCAAACCTTCCACACTTTAGTCAAAATTCCAATCCTACTCAAGTGTGCTCAAGAATTACAGAGTGTTGCTCTACTCAATTGTTTGTCAAAGGAAGCAAGGACTTCGGTGAAAGCCTGAAGTGTCCCTCTCGGATTGTGAGAGGAAGAATTCAAGAAAGCGAGGTTGTTCGCGGTGCTTGTAGTGTAAAGGCGTTGTCTCCCGGCCCGGAACGGGGAGTGATTAGTGAAGACGTAGGCGGAGCTCGCGGTGTCGAGCGAAGTTTACAAGAGAGGACTAGGACCCGGGTGGGGTACCAAACCTCTATAAAATCCCCGTGTGATTGTGGTTTTCTTATTTCTTCCCTACTTTCTTGTGTTTGTTTTAAATTCCGCTGCATCATCTTTCGACTTGCAAGTGGAATTTGTTTAGGATTATATTTGATAATTAGCCTTAATTGTGGACCCATAACCCACACGATCCTACATTTGGTATCAGAGCCTTTTGCGCTAAATCGTATACTTAATCGTATCTTTAGCATGGCTAGTACATCCAATCACGTAGAGGGATTATGCACAACTCGACCTCCTTTGCTAAATGGGTCTAACTATGACTATTGGAAGAATTGGATGTTTCTCCAAAATCCATACACACCCCCAAATGAAGATGAATTAGATTCACTTACAAGACCCAAAATGAAAGAAATCGAAATGAATTCGAAAATCATAAACATCTTGTATTGTGGACTTAATGAGGGTGAATATAATAGGATTAGAGGTTGTGTTAGTGCATATGAGATTTGGCATAGACTACAAATGCATCATGAGGGGGATAGCAAAACTAAGGAAACCCGCATTAGTCTCCTCAGGCATAAAGATGAGATTTTTTCTATGCAAATTGGTGAAAACATAAGCGAACACTCGCTTCACCGATATCACTAACTCTCTTTTGGTTCTTGGAAGAAAAATCAATGAAGGAGAGATGACAAGGAAGTTCCTCCGGTCACTTAGCATCGATTGGGAAGACAAAGTCGTCGCAATTGAAGAGGCGCATGATCTTTCTAAATTAAAGATGGAGGAACTCATTGGAAATCTCATGGCGTATGAACTCCAAATCAACCATCGAAAGGAGAAGGAAGCCTCCAAGAATAAACACACCTTGGGATTACATGCAAACATTGACCAACCAAGGAAGAGTGTAGAAGATGAGGACATTGAAGTCCTAGCAAAAGACTTCTTCAAATACCTCAAGAAGGATAAAGAAGAAGAAAATGAAAGAAGAGGTAGAAGGAGTGAAAAGAGAGAAAAGAAGGAGATGGAAGAGAGTGGAAATGAGAGAAAAGAGAAGGAGAAGAAAAATGAGAGGAGGGAGAGAAGGAGAGAAAAGGAGAAGAGTAAGAGAAAAGAGAAGAGGTTGGAAGCCCACAAGGCTACATGGGACGATTCATCATTTTCATCGTCATCCAAATCAACTACACCTTCATCAACAAAACAATATGCACACATCTGCTACATGGCCATTCAAGATGAAGGAAGTGAGGTAGAATCTAACGATTGCTCTAGTAATTCATGGTCAACTAAGTAATATTATAGTGATAGCTCACATTCTAGTGTTAATGAAGAAACTTATACACATAATGAGCTTCAAAATGCATTTCATGACTTAGTTAAACAATATGAGATCATTTGTGATAAAAACAAAAGTGCTAGAAAGTTAATCAAAGATCTCCAAAGCCAAATAGAAACATGCATTAATGAGAAGAATGAGGTGATTGCTAAATTTGAAAAGAATGCATCAAACATTGATAAATTAAGAGCAACACCCATAGATTGTGATCAACTAAATCTTCAAGCTTGTAATTTGCAATTAAGAAAAGATTCAGAAAGATTCAAAATGGAACTCATATGCTCAACATGTTATTACGTAGTCAAAGGCAATCCTTGTAAAAACACGGTTTAGGTTACAATTCAAAATTGAAAAACCATGTATCTCACACTACACTAAATGGCAAGCATATGTTCATTAACCATAGTTCCTCAAGTGTGTGGGCTCCTAAAACCAAAATGGTTTGGGTTCCCAAAACTAAGATTCAAGGACCCAAAGTTGTTTGGGTACCTAAATCTACACTTGTAGGTGATTAAGGAGGAGATTGGTGGTGACCGGGTGAGCCAAAACGTCAAATTTGAATCCGGTTGCATCACCAAGTCAAGATTGCAGCTAATCAAATTCAAGTTTGGTATAAAATTTCTATCTTTGAATTTTCTGAAAATTTAACTCCAATCTAGTTAATATGCTTAATTGTCATATCGTTAGATGTTTAATTCATTGCAAATCATTAACCCTATTCATTGCAAATCATTTATCACATCCATTGATTATAAATGTCAAATTTTAAATGGATGTTAGAATAAGGCCTAAGTTGAAACTTAAATGAAATTAACTTATTGATAGGGGAGCTTAAATGTTATATCTTTTATTAGTGTAATGAAGTGCAAAATTTAGGGGGAGCAACTTCAATACAAGACATCCAAATTCTATGCTTAAAGTCATAATTATTTTTGTTTTTGATGGATGTCAAAGGGGGAGAGATAATTAAGGGGGTAACTTGGAATTTGGCATAAAATTGAAAAAAAACTATGCACATCCATAGGGGGAGCATTAATATGCATAGTTTACAAATACGAATTCCATGTTTTAAGATAGAGTTAAGATATAGGTTGCCATCTTCAAAAAGGGGGAGATTGTTGGCTTTTTGGCCTTAATCTATGTTTTGATGATTTAATTAACCTAATCTTAATTATGATAATGTAGAGTAGCACACATATTGTATTGCATATATATTGTTTTGTCCTAACCTCTACAGGTGATCAAGACTCAAGGAAGAAAGGAAATCAAGTCAAGACATGTAATCAAGCTCATTTGAAGACATGTATTTTGCATTTCTTTTAGTCTTTAGGAACTTGTGTATATTGAGCATACTTGAGCTAAAATCAACTTAAACACACACTTGGTTCCCTATATAAGTCACACACAAAAATCCACATTATTTGGACTTCAATACATCACCCAAACTTAGACCGGAAAACACCAAACCTGAATCTTAGTTGTCTGAACCAAAACAGTCGACTGCAACATGCCGTTCGGTTGACCAGATGATCAAGCATTCTGTTTGTGTTTCCCTGTCTGGTTTTGGTCGACCGTTTCAACTTACTTTTCCAACCGTTATTTTTGTCGTATATACCCAACAGTCGTATTCGTATTAAAACAATATACACCCCCATATACTTTACCAACGGTCGAACAATTTGCCCAGCCCGGTCGACCATTTAATCTTGTCAAAAAATCCCTGCTATCGGTCGATACGATTTCGTTCAACCGATCCATTTTTCCCTCTACCGAAACATAAGTTCGGTCGACCGGTAACCCTGTCCGGTCGACCATTTCATTAATAGACTTAAGAGTTCAGTCGACCATTCCATATTTCGGTCGACCGTGTCTTTAACGAACCCAAGAGTTCGGTCGACTGTTTCACCTTTCGGTCGACCGTTTCTGGACAGATTTGCAGCCCGATTTTCTGCTTTGTGTGCTTTGTACAAAACCCAATCAAATCTTGTCCAAATGGCTAGAAATCTCTAATGCTTATAAATAGAGTTGTAAAACACATTTTAACACAACTCTCCAACTACAATCTCGTCAAAAACATTAGAGAATCCGAAAACACTCAAAGCTTCAAACCTTCCACACTTTAGTCAAAATTCCAATCCTACTCAAGTGTGCTCAAGAATTACAGAGCGTTGCTGTACTCAATTGTTTGTCATAATTATAACATGACGTATTTTTTACTCTTGTATACATATGTATGACTTGAGAAGGTTGGTCTTCTCCGATGATAAAGTATTTATTTTTGTGTCCATCTACTTTTATACACGGGAATGACGATAATTCGGTTGTGCTTGCGAATATCATGAAAGCACAGGGCACAAAATATTATATTCTCCCTCTTCATGAGTGGAAATTTTGTTAATCGAAAGTAATTAGAATTGTATTTTGTAATAAACTTCTAATTATATATACAATCAGATCTCATTGGATGCTAGCTGATTGGCATCATATCATGCATATATTCGTGTCTTATATTCTTTAATTTTAGCCTAAGCAAGGATACGTAACGAGTTATATGTTTAATTTTCAGAAATAAACATGTTTGGGAAGAAGAGACTCAGATGTAAACCAAAAGGATCAATGAGAAAATCGATAAGCTCCACACCATCATGAGGAGTATTTTGGCAATTAGATCTGGGCCCAAACATCAACAACCAAATCGGTTTCATCAAACATCAAGAAATCAAGCCTGAAATAAGCCACCAAAATCCAGACTCGATCCAACCATTTCAAACTGCCAATTGGCTATCCCAGACTGCCAATTGGTTGTCCAAATTGGTCCGAACAATTCATGGTTTAGTCGGGTCATGGATTACGTTGTTTTATGTCCATTTATAGTATGCGTTTAGTCCCATACCGGGGGATTGTCTTCGGTTACCTTTTTGCGTGGCTATAAATAGAACTCTTCTTCTTCTTTTCTAATTACCCATTGATTGGTGGCATTCTCTCTACTTGGAGTATGCCTTGGAGCAAAACTCAAGTGGAGAAGAATGCTACTTGTAATGTGAGTCATGTAAATAAAATTATTCTTCATAGTTTGTTTTAATGTTGTCCTTGTTTGAATGCTTACTTGTTTAGCTTGTTTTGATTGTCTTAATCTTACTAGAAGTAATTAGCATGTCTCCCTTTCATATCTTAATTACCTTAATTTTGTTTTGTCTTCTTTTAATGAGTATTGAGTAGTTATATCCCCCTTTGGGGGTGGAGTTGATGTTTATACATGTCATGTAGCATGGAATGAATGTTATATGTTGTTGTATGTGAGAAATGTATGTATGCTTGTTTGAATTAAAGAGAATACTTAACTTGATGGTTTCTGCCATATTCTTTAGGTAGATTCCATGCTTGTTTAGGTTCTTAATAACAAACTTGTCATGCTCATATTAATCACTTGGGTTAGTGATTTGGATGATACGTCTTGCCGTGAGGTACTTCTTATGCATAGCAAACACTACCCACACTTGTGCTTATTGAATGCATTCATCACCACTTTTTTCTTGAGTACACACACTCCACCCATTAAGGGTTTGCATTCCTGAATTTCATCTTTCTTATTAGTAGTTTCTTAGTTTAGTTTTAGTTCCTCTCGTGCTTTGATTTCCTTCTTTGTTGCTTACTAGTTTAGTGTAATCACAACTTCTTCCCATCTTTTCCCACTTGCCTTCGAACAAACTAGAGTTGACACACCTCCTTACAAACACGACCCGCACTTACTGCGTCTTCACTGACATCGTGAACTTGTGGTAATATAAATGCACAATCAGTAGTCGTTCTATACCCCAAAGCTAATCTGGTATATTGGTTTCATCCTTTGGGGTCGACTCCACCAAGGCCATCCTTAAACAAATTGTTTCAATGTAAGTTCGTTTTAATCGTCGTATTTGTATTCGTGTATTTTTATTAGTATTATTGACTCAATATTGAATAACTCATGTTACTCTATCAATGAAGGTTTATAAAATTGATGGTGGAAGAAGGCCCACCAAAAATATTGGTGTAACCTGGCATTCAATGGGAGTAAGTGTCTTCCCTTTTTCTTAATTTTTTAAAGTACTTGAACATATATTTATATAAATTTATATCTTTGTAAGTTGTACCGCAAGCAGACCGGAAAATACCAATTGTGGGAACTACGTTATGAGATACTTGCAAGAAAACATCGAAATTGCACCTGAAAACGTAGAGCTAGTTGATGTAATATAGGTGTAATGTTTCAGTGGTATAAGTATAGTTTGATTATTTACATATTATAATTGAGTACTTGAATTTTCATACGTCTTCCAAAACAATAGTGATCCCTATTCGCAACAGGAGCTTGATGATACTCGCGAGCGATGGGCTCATTACTTTGTTACCATGGTAATGAACTAATTAACAAGTTCTAATATCCTTAACCACATTCTTTGTAATTAAACATGTAATTTTATTTAACCACATTCTTGTATTACCAACAAGTTATTAGTTTAATATGATCAAATTTGTTTGTGATTGATATTTGTGTATGATTGTGGAAGAATGTGTTGTGCAGGATGAATGTGTTTGTTGATTGACAACAATTTGTGTATGATTGTGGATGAATGTGTATGATTGTGGATAAATGTGTTTGTTGTGCAAGATGAATGTGTTAGCTGATTAAAGTGATATTGTAAATGTTGTTTTTAGTTTTTTTAATTTGAAAAGGGTATAGACATCGGTTACTAGATTAACTCGATGCCTATTTGTTTTTTTAAGGATGTACATGTCAGTTGTACGGGATATCTGACGTGTATACCCCCACAAATACACATCGGCTATATTGTATATCTGACGTATATATTCCAAGAATAGATGTCTACTGTGTTGTATATCTGACTCGTATATTCCAAGAATAGACCTCGACATTTGTGTGACTGACATCTATGTATAGACGATACATAAATAAAGGTCGGCTTGGGGAACATAAATAACCGATGTATATATATGCCTTATACCCGACGTATATTCCATTTTTGCACTAGTGCTTCTACTTGTGTATATGGGACTAGACAAAAGTGAGCTTACACTTGTAGCTAAGAATGATTTCTTAGGAACATTGGTCTTCCTCTTGCTTGTGCAGAGATCCCTCAACACTTTGGCATATTGAGGTATTTGTTTCATGACATCCAACAAGGGGATGATCTTATCCATTGTGTCACTCTTTTTTTTGCAAAGCAAAAGGGAGGCTTAGCCTCTAAGATTTTATTATTAAGGAATTGTTTACATCTACCAAAATTTGTTCGTTTAGTTCGGAGGCATATGCCACATGCATAACCGGCTTCTCCCTACCACCTATTTGTAATCACGTTAAGGGCAAGTAGCTTAAGGAAATAATTACATCTCATCAAATTTCAGAAGTTGGAATTAGTTCCAAGTGTCCTGAAAATGTCTTGCTTCTCCTTCATCTTTGGCAAGTTTGGAAGCTTGATCACTCATGCTCCGGATTATATCTTTGAGTATAGCAATGGTAGCTTTCGGTTGCTGCCACTCGCCCTAAAAAATCTTATGGTTCCTCTCGTGCCAGCATTCATATATCGTAGCACTTAACACCTACTTTCGGACCACTCTGTCAAGTCGGCTTCCACTCGCATGTGATAGTCGCAAAACCTCACTCTCTAGATTGCTTGCGACAGTTTGGTGGAGCTACATAAGGTTGAGGAGGCACCTCCACACCTCCCTGAGAGAATAAAGCTCCAACTAATAAAAAGAAAAGAAATAAATGAGAAAAGAAATAAAAAGAAAAAAATGGTAATGCAAATAAGAACCTTAATGGACCTTACACTTTGTATCACTTGAGGATGTTGAGGTTGTCCATGTCTTTCACTTAATTCCTTATTTAACTTGCACAAATTGTTCATTAGGTTAGGTGTGTGGATTGATTACCAATATAGAGTCGGCCCGTAGGATTACCGCGCCCAATGATCGACAAAATTTGTCCAACAAGTCGAATTTCTAGATTGAATAATGCATCTTGTTCGGATTTTGTGGTTATATCCGCTGAAAACCCTCAGGAGACAACACTCCTCCTCCTTGGAAACAAGGAGGTTTAACGGCTTGTTGCACGTGCTAAGTGCAACCGTGATTCCTACGAAAGTGAGTTAGAATTTCTTGTTTCTCGTTTGCTTTTCTCTTTCTTTGTTTTGCTCGGGACTAGCAAAAACATAGGTATGGGGGTATTTGATTGACATTATTTCATGCTTATATTTGTATCTTATATCCATTATCTTACACCTAAGCAATGCTACATGATGAGTTTTATGTTTGAATTTCAGAAATAAAGAGGTTTGAAGAGAAGAGCCATGAAAGGACCCAAAAGCAGGAAAAATGACTTAATTGTGAGACCTGGGGACTGAGATGCAAGGGGAAGGACCTGAACGTAAGACCAAACAACCTAAGACCAAAATAGAAAACTCTACACCATCATGGGGAGTATTTTGACAATTCAATTCGGGTCGGAGCTCCAATAAACAAAGTAGATGCATCAAATACCAACAAACACATCAAGCAAAGCCCAGCATCAAAGCCAGACGGATCTGGATCCTGTAGACCGCCAATTGGCAGTCTGGAACCGCCAATTGGCTGTCCAGATTTTCCCGGATCCGATGAAACTTCTGGAGAGCGTGTATTAGATGATGTTTAGGCTATTTTTAGTATTTCTTTAGTCCCACATCGGGGGATTGTCCCGGATTACCTTTTTCTATGGCTATAAATAGAACTCTCCCTCCTCTCTTGTAATCAATCTCCCTCTTTGGTGGCCATCTTCCTTACTAAGAGTGAAGCCTTGAAGC
Organism: Triglochin maritima; assembly: GCA_963682175.1. Taxonomy (NCBI): domain Eukaryota; kingdom Viridiplantae; phylum Streptophyta; class Magnoliopsida; order Alismatales; family Juncaginaceae; genus Triglochin; species Triglochin maritima. The sequence goes on along the minus strand of OY821773.1, from coordinate 33,320,478 downwards.
AAACTCTGGTGGAGGAAGGGCTGCTTGTATTGAGTGAGTTAATAATAGATGTTTTTCCTTTAATTGTGTTGTTTCTCTCTTAGTTTCATTTCCTTTCATATGCATGTTTGCTTGTTTGGTTTGTTTTATGTTTCTTTAATATTTCTTGCTTGATTAGTGTAGTTTCATTTCAGTATAAGGCTTCATTTTTTAAGAGTAGTTAGTTTAAATATGTGTGAGTAGTTCCATCCCCATTTGGGGGGTGGAGTAATATGTGATATGATCATGTAGTGTATTAAGTATGTGTTATCTTTATCCCTTGAGCTTTATATGATTTCCATAACCATCTAATGGGTTTTCACTCTTATCTTTGATATGCTAATGCTCTTGAATGAAGCTTAGCTTATGCTTTGATTAGTGGACCTATTTTATGGGGAATGATAAGGTTAGGATGTGGATGAAGTTAATATTGGAAACACAATTTGTAGTGTATGTGCTCTTGTTGCCTTTACCTTAGCTAATGTCTTGTATGTTTTAATGATGTAGTGAAATCTTAATTCATGTAGAGGCATAGTAGGGTATAATCTTTATACTTGAGTTCATGTAGCTTCATGTAGAGGCATAGTAGAGGCATAGTAGGGTATAGTCTTTATACTTGAGTTCATGTAGCTTCATTCCAATTATTGATTAGTGGACCTATTTTATGGGGAATGATAAAGTTAGGATATGGATGAAGTTAATATTGGAAACACAAGTTGTAGTGTATGTACTCTTGTTGCCTTTACCTTGGTTAATGTCCTGTATGTTTTAATGATATTCGGTTATCTTAATTCATGTGGAGGCATAATACGGTCTAGTCTTTATACATGAGTTCATTTAGCTTCATTCCAATTATTGTCTTGTATGTTTTAATGATGTAGTCTTATATTAATTCATGTGGAGGCAAAGTTGGATGTAGTTTTATGATTTCATGCACTACATGTTGTGAGGAGCTTAATTGAACACACACACACATCTTTATATTCACATTATTTCTCTACCCCCCATGGGGTTTAGTTTTACTGCTTAGCTTTCATTTCCTTTTGCGTTCTAGTATAGTTTAGTGTAATCAATCTTTCTCTCCTTGATTTACCACACGGCTTCGCACAAACCAAACGTCGACACACCTCACAATGGACGACCCGTATTTGCCACTGCTTCAACGCCGCCGTGCACTTGTGGTTTAATATAATACTATCAATCAAACATCAACTCCACCGCCAAAGGGGATGGAACTACTCACTAGACATTAGACTAATTATTAAACTAAGCAAGGAAATCATATTAACTAAGCTACTAAAACTAATGAAATGAAATTAAACAAAGTAAAACAAGAAACATGAAACAAACAACATAATAAAGAAACTTTTATTAAAATGACTCACAATTCAATTAGCATCCTCCTACTTTATTGTGTACTTGAAGGCCTCACTTCTAGTAGGAAGAATAGCCACTCAAAATGTGAAGTCCTTACAATAGAAGGTGAAGTGTTCTATTTATAGCCAACGAAAAAGGCAATCCGGGATAATCCCCCGATGTAGGACTAAACAAATACCAGAAATGGACTAAATACACACTAATATGTGACCCACCAAAATCTTAGCGGATTTGGGCTACAACAGACCGCCAATTAGCGGTCTATATGGTTCAGATCACACTGGATTTTCTTCTGAGCTTTTCTGGATGGCTTTCTCGGTCTTTGATGCATCTACTTTGTTTATTGGAGCTCTGACCCGAATCTAAATGCCAAAATACTCCCCAAGATGGTGTGGAGTTTTCCGTTTTGCTCTTTGGTCCTTCGGTCTTACGTTCAGGTCCTTGTCCCTTGCATCTTAGTCCCTAGGTCTCACAATTCAGTCATTTTTCCCTGCTTTTGGGTCCTTTTATGCTTCATCTCTTCAAACCTATTTATTTCTGAAATTCAAACATAAAACTCGTCACATAGCATTGTTTAGGTGAGAGATAATGGATATAAGATACAAATGTAAGCATAAAATGATGTCAATCAAATACCCCCACACCTAACTTTTGCTAGTCCCGAGCAAAACAAAGAAAGAGAAAAGCATACGAAAAAAAAGAAATCCTAACTCACTTTCGTAGGAATCACGATTGCACTTAGCACATGCAACAAGCCGTTAAAGCTCCTTGTCGCCAACGAGGAGGAGTGTTGTCTCCTGAGGGTTTTCAGCGGATACACCCACAAAATCCTAACAAAGATGCATTAATCAATCTAGCTACATGACTCGTTGGACTTATTTTGTCGATCATGGGACGTGGTAATACTACGGGTCGACTCTATATATGTAATCGGTCCACACACCTAGCCTAATGAATTATTCATGAAAGTTAGATAAGGACTTAAGTGAAAGACATGGGCAACCTTAACTTCTGAATGTGATACAATGTGTAAAGTCCATTAAGGTTCTTATTGGACTCTTTTTTTCTTTTTTTCTTCTTTTTCATTGGAGCATTTTACTGGTTGGTGTTTGATTCTCCCAGGGTCGGGTTTCGTGCATCATTGCCTATGAGGACTTACACTATCACGTACACCTTCCTCCAAATCTCCACATAGGGTGATCCCTACCACCCGTGTAATGGGAGTTCGGTCGGTGCATCCCAAGTCAGATGGCTCGAAAGCACCAAGCACAAAGTCCCCTCAGACATACTTTCCCGAGTGATAGGATTCGTGGAAGAAGAGAGAACACCACTTATTTTATTTGTCTACATGGGAACCAAAACCCCTACACTTAAGTTTCACAAAAAGATATTAAGGGCCCTTGACCACGACAAACTTCCTTATACTAACTGACAAAAATTATTTGACTCACTAGGTTCAGGGTGGACTTCTTTAAATGTTTGAGTGATGAAACCCTATGATTACACGCCCCCGAGGGAAAACCGAGGTGCATCCTAACGACTCGATAAGACCTAAAGCCAGTAAACTAGATATTCTAATGCATCAAGTTCAAGTCACTTTTGGGAGCTTTCTTTTTACTTTGCCTCTCAACGGTTTTGCAAATGCTAAACACACGCAAAACGTACAAAAAAAAATTCTTTCGCAAACACATCAAGATTTTGAAAGAAATGTGAAAATTTTAAAGCACTAGGCAAGCAAAAGAAGACAAGTAACCCAAGGATCATGACAAGCAGATATATTGATATTAAATGCAGCACACTAACATGACCCTAACAATGCACACAAAAGAAAACAAAATAAAAGGAAAAGACACAACTATGTACACACGTAGAGCACCCCCCACACCTACTTCATGCATTGTCCTCAATGAATGTGAGCAAGATGCTACATGGATTTAAGCATGAAAAAGGAAGATCTCACCAACATGAAGTGCAACAGGAAGTTTGTGGTTATGTTGATGGACACAAACCCGAATTCCCTCAAAACCTGTGAGATACTGAAGAAGGGAGACGAATACGTGAAGAAATGGGGCCCATGTACACAAAGGTTGGGGCCCACAACAATCAATGCTCGCTTATGGAGTCTTTTATTACACACATTTTTTATTTATAATAAGGTATATACATCAACAAAGATATTCCCATAATCATTTGGTCATGGAACATCAAATGAGAATATCGAGTTATGAGGACCAAAGATTTGCCGAGATGGGAAACCACACTAGTACTCTGCGGTGTCATGAGGGGTGAAAGGTCAAAGCTGAAAGGCTGGAACCCCTCATGATATTGGTTGGGTGTAGGAAACATGAATGAGTGGAGTTGTGTTGCCTCACTAGGGTTTAGTTGCTCATCGAACAAAACCCTCCAACCAATAGGTGGGTGCATCGGAATGAGTTCCTCATGCTCATTCGATGGATGCAGCAGACCTGCATCACTAAGAATGAGGCTTATCCCCAAGTCATCGAACAAGGACCTCTCACCATCATTTATATTATCAAGCATAAGCTCGGTCGTATGTGGGTCCTTGTTGGAGTCAAGATGAAGCACAAATGGCTCAATGTCCAAGGGACATGAGATAGAGACACCTTCTGGTATAGGCATATGATGAGGTGTCTCACTCTCACTAGTAATCTCAACTGAATCATGCAACGAACACTCCTTCTGGACATTCAAGTTTGATGCCAGCTCACTGTGTTGCATTGCAAAGACAGGCAATGAGTTTTCGTTGGAATCACAAACATTCTCAATGGGTTGCATTTTTGTTAGGGGTGTTCCTTAATTTTGTGGTGCTTTCTCTAATTGGCGGATGAGATTGAGATTTAAAGGTTGGTCCATGGGCTCCTATTGCTTACCAGAGTTGAACACATGAAACTCGGCACTCGTGTTACTGAATGAGAGCTTCATGAAACCATTTCTACAATTAATTAAGGCATTGGAGGTTGCCAGAAATGGTCTACCCAAAATCAAAGGTATTTGAGAGTGGGTGTTCACAACAGGATTGGTATCGAGGACAACAAAATTGACTGGAAATATAAAATCTCCAACTTTGATAACCACATCCTCGATAATCCCCTTTGGAATACGAATGGATCTATCCGCCAATTGGAGGGTGATCTTAGTTGGTTTCAATTCTCCCAAATTCAACTGTTGACAAACAGAAAAAGGAAGGAGGGTGACCGCTGATCCTAAGTCCAGCAATACATTACTCTTGCTAGTGTCCCCAATCGTACACTGAATAGTAGGACACCCAGGGTCCTTGTATTTTGTGTAGGCGGGATTTGACAAAAGTGAGCTTTCATTTGCAGCCAAGAATGATTTCTTAGGGACATTGGTCTTCCTCTTGGTTATGCAGAGATCTTTCAACACTTTGGCATATTGAGGTTTTTGTTGGATGACATCCAACAAGGGGATGCTAATCTTCACTTGCTTAAACACCTCTAATATCTTATCCATTGTGTCACTCTGCTTTTTGGTTAGCCTACTTGGATAAGGAGCTTTTGGCAGGTAGATTTTCTGCGGTGCCTGAGAAGGAGGCGTTGGTGTATTACCCTCACCCTCAACCTCTTCTTCAACACCATTCCCACTAAGGGCCTGCATAAATGGTGGTGGTGGCAAGGAAATGTGATTGTCAACCTGTTTTTGATTCCTTAAGGTTACAATGGCATTGACTTGGTGAATAGGTTCCTCCACATGGTTCACTTGCCGCTCCTGATGTACCACATTCTCATTTTGCATGTGTTGTTGCTGGTACATGCGGGGGTTAGCCTCAGGCTGGCTAGGCAAAGACCCTCTTTCTCTTTGATGTACAGACTGAGCCAATTGGCCCATCTGAAGCTCTAGAAATTTGATGGTCTGCTGATTTGAAGTGAGAACTTGACTTGTGGTTGACATAAAAAATTTCATTGAGTTTTCAAGTCCACGAGTCAAGGTCTCAAGCGAATTGAATCGGGTTTCCACATTATTGGAGTTTGGGAAACCCGATTGATTGGTGATTTGAGCTTGGGGTGGCTGATAAGATTGTGCATGCATGGGAGGTTGGTATGATTGGTTCGGTTGTCGAGAGGAGTTTGAAGGACCACACGGGCATTATTTTGGTTCCATGAAAATTGGGGTGGTTCCTCCATCCAGGATTATAAGATGATGAGTATGGGTCATTCCTAGCTCTGTCATAGATGGCGTTGACATGTTCCATCTCAGGAGGAATGGACGCACACTCGCTTTCTACATGACCTATCCTACCACATGAATGACAGGGAACTCGACTAGATGTGGACATGTGAGGTGCACCTTGTTGGTTTTGGAGCTCAATCGAATCCATACGGCGCATTAAGGCCACCATGCGTGCCTTGGTGGCCGTAGTGGTATCGACAGCAAATGCGGCACCCAATCTAGTCGAGTTTGCAATCGCGATCCTCGCTCCTATGCTGGATGATGCATGTGGTTACCTTACACTCTCCCATTGCATGGTTTTCTCCGCGAGGTCTTCTAAGAAAGCCCATGCCTCCCTTTCATCATTTCCTATGAACTCTCCTTAACACATGGACTCAAGGAGAGTTCGAGACGGGATGTGAAGACCCTCCTCGTAAACAATCTGACAAAGACGCCACAACTCAATGGCATGGTGAGGGCATGAGGATAGTAGCTCCTTGAACCTCTCTAGATATGCATGAAATGTTTCGGTCTCAAGTTGATAGAAAGAATTAATTTCGTTCCTCAATTTTTGAGTCTGATGATTTGGAAAGTATTTCTTGAGGAATGCAAATTGAAACTCATCCCAAGTCCTAAAGGAATTCGCCTGGTTGCTGTACAACCACTTCTTGGCATCATCCTTTAGTGTGAAAGGAACAAGCCTAAGATGGATGGAGTCTGTGCTAAGTTGTTGCAACTTGAACATAGCACAGACCTCCTCAAATTCCCTCAGAAAGATATAGGGGTCACCTTTCCCAGTGAAATGAGGGAGCATGGAAATAAAATGAGGCATAACCTCAAAATGGTTCCCATTTGCCTCTGGTAATACGATGCATGAGGGTAGAGCAGTACGACTCGGGTAGCATCGATCACGTAGAGTTATGCGAGCCACAACAGGAAGCACAAGTGGAACAGAAATGAGCAGCCATTGAACCCGGACTGTGTGCGACACGAGAGGAGGAAGGTGTCGAGAAATCGATGACCGAAGCCGGATTGACAACGCTCCTCGTCAAACGACCACTCTCGTCTCGTGTCCACGAAAGCATGCACAAAGGTGCACACACACAAACCAAAACTTTATTTTTTTAACAAAGAATGTGCATAGAGGAGAAGACGGGGGAACACAGGAGAGAAAGAATGACTCAGGAGAGAAGGGAAGAAGTCCTTATGCTACGGAGGATGGGTACAGGTAGAAGCACACAAGCAAACATGGCTCAAGCAATCCTAAGGTCGTTACAGGTCCTTACAGCTAGACGCCTAACTATGAGGTCACACGGCCTCAACACGCCTCACCTCCCTACAACGAGGACCACAAAGCCCAGCAACTGAGTCAAGATCTGGAGATCTCGTCTCTCCTACTATCGAGAGAGTGGGCAATGCCGATCAGGTCATGACGGTCGGGACCGGATCACTCTCCTAATGCGCCCAAAATCCTTACGGCCAATGTCTACTTGATTTTCAAATTAGGCTCTTGATTAGTGTGGTCTTTGGGGTGAAGGAAATGGTGATGAAATCCCCCACCTTATCTTATATGGGACAACCCCTCCTTAGTAGCGTTTTGGAGTCTTAATCTAACAATCTACTCTCCAAACAAATGCTCAACTCACACTTGTTGCAATGCATTTGCTACTAACTAATGCATGTTCATACGAAATGCATGAATGAGAGTAGAAGGTGCGTACCTCACGCCAGCAATCAGCAACTGAAAATAAAGCTAAAATAAAAGACAATCTAGATGCCTAAGTCACATACATGATGCATGACCTAAACAAGAAAGAATGCCTAATCTTTTGCTTTGGGTTTTAGGGTCCAAGTTGCTTAAAGGAAGTTTGATTATTGATCTGGGAACAAACTATAAGTCAAAACATGCTAAATCAAGTCCCAGATCACTACATCAATTATGACAACAAGATGAAGAAAAGAGAAGGGAAACATGGCTAACCAGACCGCTGATTGGCGGTCCAAGGTGACCAGGTTGCCTCCCAATTTCTCCAGCTACCTCTCCTGGCGACTCCAAGTCTCCTGAAACAAAGAAAAACTGCAAAACACAAATTAAATCCACTCGAATCGTCCAAACAAGAGTCTGGACTGGCACCTCACCGGCAACGGCGCCAAAAACGCGTAGAACATTTTATATTAAACCGCAAGTGCATGACCGCGTTGAAGCGTTGGCAAATATGGGCCATCCTCAGGGAGGTGAGCAGCCTCTCGTTTGCACGAAATCAAGTGGAAAAAAAGGGGAAGAGAGTTTGATAGTCCTACTCTACGCTACACTACACTACGAAGTACGAAATGCGAAAGAAAGCAACAAACGATGAACTACCAAACTAAACTAAGAACTAAATAAGTGCTGGAATTCAGAAATGGAAAACCCCTAAGGGGTGGAGTGAGTGCACACATGCAAAGAGGTGGGTGTTGAACACATTCTTTAAGCACAAATTAAGGTGGTGTTATCATGTATAGGAAGTGTCTAAATGTTATGGCAAAACCTATCAATCTATTCACCAACCTAGTTGATTAACATTTACATATACAAGTTGTTTATTTCAGAACCTAAACAAGCATGAGAGATGTCTAACCATTTTGGCAAAACTCATCAAGTTATAAATTCTATCCTAAACAAGCAAGCATACATTCATGTTTTATCAACACATTGTAAACAAAGCATTCATTCCATTCTCTAATGCATGTATGAACATCAAATCCACCCCCAAACGGGATGGAACTACTCACTACACATTAGACTAATTATTAAACTAAGCAAGGAAAGCATATTAACTAAGCTACTAAAACTAATGAAATGAAATTAAACAAAGTAAAACAACATAATAAAGAAACTTTTATTAAAATGACTCACAATTCAAGTAGCATCCTCCTACTTTAGTGTGTGCTTCAAGGCCTCACTTCTAGTAGGAAGAATAGCCACTCAAAATGTGAAGGCCTTACAATAGAAGGTGAAGAGTTCTATTTATAGCCAAAGAAAAAGGCAATCCGGGACAATCCCCCGATGTGGGACTAAACAAATACCAGAAATGGACTAAATACACAATAATATGCGACCCACCAAAATCTTAGCGGATTTGGACCAAAACAGACCGCCAATTAGCGGTCTTGGACGGCCAATTGGCGATCTATATGGTTCGGATCACGCTGGATTTTCTTTTGGGATTTTCTGGATGGCTTTGTCGGTCTTTGATGCATCTACTTTGTTTATTGGAGCTCCGACCCGAATCTAATTGCCAAAATACTCCCCAAGATTGTGTGGAGTTTTCTGTTTTGCTCGTTTGTCCTTCAGTCTTACGTTCAGGTCCTTCTCCCTTGCATCTTAGTCCCTAGGTCTCACAATTCAGTCATTTTTCCATTCTTTTGGGTCCTTTTATGCTTCATCTCTTCAAACCTATTTATTTCTGAAATTCAAACATAAAACTCGTCCCATAGCATTTTTTAGGTGAAAGATAATGGATATAAGATACAAATGTAAGCATAAAATGATGTCAATCATTTTATGCTATGTTGCCGATGTGATTTCCATCAACCACCTGATAGCGGATGTCCGTGCTATGTTGCGACCTTTTAGAATTCCACGCCATTCCCATGAGCAGACTGAAGGTGGGCGTGCAAGACATATTGTGCTTCTCTATAGATACTTTTGATGTATGCACCTAACCCACAAAGATTCATCATTGGCCACTAATTGAACGTTTTATATTTAACCGCAAGTGCACGGCCGAGTTGAAGCGGTGGCAAATACGGGTCGTCCACTGGGAGGTGTGTCGACACTTGGTTTGTGCGAAGGCGAGAGGTAAAAGAAGGAAAGAAAGGTTGGTTACACTAAACTACAATAAGGTGCAAATGGAACTGGAAGAAAAGCAAGAAAACTAAACCCCAAAGGGGGTAGAGAAATAATGTGAACATAAAGAAGTGTGTATGTGTTCATTAAGCTCCTCACAACATGTAGTGCATGAAATCATAAAACTACATCCAACTTTGCCTCTACATGAATTAAGATAAGACTACATCATTAAAACATACAAGACAATAATTGGAATGAAGCTATATGAACTCAAGTATAAAGACTATACCCTACTATGCCTCTACATGAATTAAGATTTCACTACATCATTAAAACATAAAAGACATTAGCTAAGGTAAAGGCAACAATAGCACATACACTACAAATTGTGTTTCCAATATTAACTTCATCCACATCCTAACCTTATCATTCCCCATAAAATAGGTCCACTAATCAAAGCATAATCTAAGCTTCATTCAAGAGCATTAGCATATCAAAGATAAGAGTGAAAACCAATTAGATGGTTATGGAAATCATATAAAGCTCAAGGGAAAACCAATTCGCGGTCTATATGATCCAGATCGAGTTGGTTTTGGTTGTGGGCTTTCCTGGTGGTCTTTGTTGGTCTTTGATGCATCTACTTTGTTTATTGGAGCTCCGACCCGAATCGAATTGCCAAAATACTCCTCATGATGGTGTGGAGTTTCCTGTTTTTGTCTTAGGTCCTTCGGTCTTACGATCAGGTCCTTCTCCATTGCATCTTGGTCCTCAGGTCTCACAATTAAGTCATTTTACCTGCTTTTGGGTCCTTTCATGGCTCTTCTCTTCAAACCTCTTTATTCCTGAAAACTAAACATAAAACTCGTCACGTAGCATTGCTTAGGTGTAAGATAATGGATATAAGGTACAAATATAAGCATGAAATGATGTCAATCAGCCACTACCAACCAAAAAAGGCATTGCAATCCAGCATTGTTCCAATCAGCCAATCGTTGTAGTCCCAGTCCACCCTCTCTTTTGGGGCACACAAATGTCCTTCCACGCTACTGCCACCCACTTCCTTGATCCCCCCCACACAAATTGAGACATGAGGATCTCCATCTCCTTCAGTACCGTTGGGGGATGAGGAAGGCAGATGTCCAATAGATGTTGAATGATACCAAGATACTTTGCACCAACTCCACCCGGTCAGCCATGGGTAGGTGGCTTCATTTCCACGTGCTGAGCTTTGCCCTAAGCTTTGCTTCCAGCCCAGCACAATGCTGGCTCCCAAGTCGTGAGGTAAAGAGTGGTAAGCCCAAGTATGTTACTAGAAAACCCCTACACTAATTTCTTATCTACACATGCACCAAAACCCCTACACTAATGTCTCACAACAGGATTTAGAGGGTCCTTGACTACAACAAACTTCCTTAAGTTAACAGACACGAATTATTGACTCACTAGGTTCAGGGTGGACTTCATTAAATGTTTGAGCTCTGAAACCCTATGATTACTCACCCCCAAGGGAAAACTGGGTGCATCCTAACGACTCGATAAATCCTAAAGCCACTGTACTAGATATCCTAATGCATCAAGTTCAAGACAATTTTGGGGGCTTTCTTTTTACTTGGCCTCTCAACGGTTTTGCACATGCTAAACACACGCAAAACCCACAAAACATTTTCTTTCGCAAACACATGAAGATTTTGAAAGAAATGTGGAAATTTTAAAGCACTAGGCAAGCAAAAGAAGATAAGTCACCCAAGGATCATGGCAAGCAGATATATCGATATTAAATGCAGCACACTAACATGACCCTAAAAATGCAAACAAAAGAAAATAAAATCGAAAGAAAAGACTCGACTATGTACACACGTAAAACACCCCCCACACCTACTTCATGCATTGTCCTCAATGAATGTGAGCAAGATACTACATGGATTTATGCATGAAAAAAGAGAGATCTCACCAACATGAAGTACAAAGGGAAGTTCAAGGTCATGTTGATGGACACAAACACGAATTCCCTCAAAACCTGTGAGATGCTAAGGAAGGGATACAAATACATCAAAGAATTGGGGCCCAAATACTCAAGGGTTGGGAACAAATACTCTCCAACCAACAGGCTGGTGCGTCGGAACGAGGTCAAGAACCTCATTAGGCATGTCCGACACACCAGGCGAACATACAGTGGGTCTCATACCCAAGGTATCCTCCAAGGAACTCCTAATACCCTCATGAGCAATGTAGTTGTTTGATGTTCCATCATTTCCAAGATGATCAGGAACAATAGTGAGAGGCAAACTCTCACCAGGGTGTTTGAAATTGAGGGGACTAGGGAGCTCTTGCTCCACCAGAGGTCAGTCCTTAGGAGGTACAACAATAAGATCATATGGCTCAAGGGCCACGGGACAAGAAGATAAGGCACAATCCTGTGCCGACTCATAAAGAAGCTGGTCCAAGTTACTCTCAATTTGATTCGAATCCTCCACTAAGTGATTGTGAATTGAAACCCCAAGTCCCTCAGACTGACTAGGAGTTTGACTTTGAAAGGTTGTGTTTCAAATTTGTGGATGTGGTGGTGGTTCGATATCAAAAGAAGAATCCTCATGTTGACATGAAATGTCACTCTCCTCACGTTCACGTAATTGCTGTGACATTTGACTCACTTGCAGTGCCATATTTTGTATGGACTGTTGAGTGGTTTCCATGAACGTAAGGAAAGTTTGTTTGAAGGAATCAGGTATGCGGTCAACTATGAGGTCCATGTCAGAGGTTGGGAAATTTTGGGGTTGGTGTTGATGGGCTGAGAATGAGTCCAATGATTTGAAGTGGGGTGTTGGTAGAATTCTGGGTATTCGGGAGGAGGACACTGGGGTGGAAATGATGTATAAGAATTTGAATACAAATTGTCTCCCCACGAATCCATCCCTCTCGGGTTGTACGCGGATGCGTAATGGTCATAATGAGCATTTTTGGAAAAAGTGTGCTCATACTCAGGGTCAAGGGCAATATAAGGACATTCCCCTATAACATGACCACTCAAGCCACAACAGTCACATGGTACGGCTACTGGAGCCACCGGTGAACCCATGTCATCTACCACATGCATGAAAGAGACTAAAGGTTCGTGTAATGTCTCAGATTGATGACCAACATATGAGCCGACGTAACTAGATGGTGGTCTAGCAGTCGGTGCCTCTCTCATACTACCCCAATATGAAGATTGCTCAGTCACATAATTAAGATTGTCCCAACTATACGGGGTGTTAGTCTGAGCCACCCCAGGATGCATGGGTCGGGAGTACCAGTGTAATATCCTTAATCCTTCTTAAGACTAATCATGTTTTGGCTTTGATTAGGGGCTTAATTAGGTGGATTATGATGGAGGGCTGAGATTGGTTTGGTTTGGATGAGATGAGATGGATGGTGGTGATTTGGGGAGAAGGGTTTATGTGGTGAGTGTTTGACTCTCTCTCTCTCTCTCGCGTTCTCTCTCTCTCTCTCACCGCTCAAACTCTTTCCCTCTCTCTGATCAGATCTCCGGTGCATGGAGGAGCTCGAGCCGTGGGGTTCTGAAGGCGAGGCAAGGATTGGACGTTCGCCGGTGAGGGTAGATCGTCGATCGGTTGGTTTTCGCCGGAGGAGGTGTTTTGCGAGGAAAAGCTCGCCATCGAGTCTTCGAAGGCTTCTTCAAGTCTTCAAGGTATGTCAAGCTTTACTTTGATGCTCACTTATGCTTTGGTGGGTGTTGGGGTGGCCGACGGTAGGCCGGAGGGCTCGTCGGACCCGTGTAGCAGCGTTCTGCACTGTAATCGGTCGACCGGTGGCATGGTTCGGTCGACCGGTTGTAGAGAAATTTGGGCGAAATCCCTTGTACCGGTCTAACGATACCATGATGGTGGTCGACCGGTAGTGCATTTTGAGCAAGGGGTGGAGACTCTGTGTGTTTTCGGTCGAACGGGACCCCTTTGCCAGTCGACCGAAAGCACTGTTGTAAGTCGGTTGGGGGCGTTGACCATCCAAACGGTCGACCGCCTTGTTGACTCGTTCGACCGGCGATTAAAAATGACTTAAGTTGGTTCGACCGCGAGATGTTTCGGTCGACCGGTACACTACGCTTGAGTTTGGAGTTTTACTGGTCGTTTTCGGTCGACCGGTGAGTTTGGGTCGTTCGACCGTTGGTGCATATTACTGTGGCACGAGTTTTTACTGGTCAGATTCGGTCGAACGGGACCCCTTTGCCGTTCGACCGATCGACTGTTTTGTTGGTTGGGCCAATCCTGCTGAGAGAATTCGGTCGACCGGTTGGGACATTTTGTTCGACCGTTTGGTACGGTTTTTGTGTGTTCTTGTGTTGTGAAGCCAGCTCGAGATGGCAATGGATCTCCGGCCCTAGTGGGGTGACCGGTGCCGGCCAGAGAGTGGTTCACGGGTGTTGTCGGGCCAGCCCAAGAAGGCAACGGATCTCCGGCCCTAGTCGGGTGACCGGTGCCGGCATGACGGTGGTTCGAGTGTTGGGCCAACTCAAGATGGCAACGGATCTCCGGCCCTAGAGGGGTGACGGTGCCGGCCTGAGAGTGGTCTTCTGGACAGCTCAAGATGGCAGCGGTACAGAGGATACCGACCTGAGAGTAATCCGGCGGTGCCTGGGGCACATGTGTGTGTTGACCGAGGATATTTCCGGTCGTGGTGCCTGGGGCACGTGTGCTGTCGCCGAGGGAGTTTCCGGCTGAGGTACGTGGGGCACGTGTGTGAGGGTTGAGCTAGAGGACCCGTGGGACTCGTCACTGTTTGGTGTCTACTGTGGTAGGGAGAGAGTTCCCGAGGACCCAGTGAGACGTTGTTGGTCTATCGCATTTCATATCATACATGCTTTAGATATCTAGTCATTTATTGTTATAGAGGTTTGGCATACGGGTTTCCTCTCGGGAAACTCAGGGATATTCATGTTTTATGTCAGGTCATAGGCAGCATTAGGAGGTGGTGACTGCGGAGGAGCGCCTTCGGGACCAGATCCTGCTTTCTTGGTTTTTGAGGTCCGAGTGATTACATGTATATTTTCCTTATCTTTTGTTGTAATCACACTTTTGTAAACTCTCAGATATATATTGTATATATGTTGGTGCACCAGTTGGCCTTTTTCTTTGGTAATATCCTCGTGTTGTGTTTTATTAAAAATTTAAATTTCTTCCGCTTTCGAGGATGTTACAAATTGGTATCAGAGCAGTCTGTTCCGACGCACTTGTCCAAAGAAGCCACCTTAGATGTCTTTTAGATAGTTGCATTTTAGAGCATACATCCATAATCATCTCATTTCCAGTTTTGTTGTCTCGTGGGTAGATGCCTCCGAGACGCAAGATACTTCCCCCACGTGGCCCGAGTACTAGTGAGGAGACTGGCGCCATGGATTGGGCGGAGGAGCGCCGGATGCTCTTCGACACTTTGCAGAGGCTGGGCGTTCTTTTAGATCGTCAGTCTGGCAGAGAGGAGACGACAGGGGTAGGGGCGGTGCACGACCGGTTTATGAGCCAGCACCCACCTACATTTGATGGCAGAGGAGATGCTGAGGCTGCCGAGGACTGGGTTTTTAAGATCCAGGAGATCTTCCAGGGAGCCCACCAGAGAGGATGGTGGGGTTGGACACGTATGTGTTGGGCGGCGAGGCGTCCAACTGGTGGAGAACCACGGCTGCAGTGGTGTTTCCGGGCAGGATAGATGTCAGCTGGGATG
The DNA here is from genome assembly GCA_963682175.1 of Triglochin maritima. Classification (NCBI taxonomy): domain Eukaryota; kingdom Viridiplantae; phylum Streptophyta; class Magnoliopsida; order Alismatales; family Juncaginaceae; genus Triglochin; species Triglochin maritima. The sequence goes on along the minus strand of OY821773.1, from coordinate 33,305,348 downwards.
AGTTCCTCGGGGAATTCAATGAGCAGTACTTCCCAGAGCATGTCAGGGACGGGAAGAGAGAGGAGTTCATGAGCCTCAAGCAGGGTGAGATGACACTGGCGGATTACGTCCGGAAGTTTAACGCTTTGGAGCGTTATTGGCTGGAGTTCTGTGTGACCCCGATTCAGAGGGCGAGGAAGTTTATACGGGGGCTTCGAAAGCAGCTCCGTACCCGTGTGACTTACAGCATGCCTCAGACCTTAGCAGATGCTGTGAAGTTCGCGACTCTCATTGACCAGGACAATCAGGAAAACTATGCAGAGTCCAGGAGGCCTCAGGCGAAGAGCAGTGGCCGTCCAGGAGCTCCACTGGCTGAAAATCCAGGCAAGAGGCCCCGGATTGAGGGGAGTGGTGCACGCCAGCCTGAGCCGTGCAGGAAGTGTGGCAGAGCCCACCCAGGTCGTGAGTGTGGGAGCCATCCTGGAGTTTGTTTCAGTTGTGGCCAGCCAGGCCATTATGCCAGAGACTGCAGGAGCGGACCAGGCGAGTCCAGTTCCCGAGTGAGACCTCCGGTAGCAGATAGAGGCGGAGGCTGTCATCCTTTTTCACCACCTCAGCAGGGACAGAGGACCGGACGGGTATTCACCATTCAGGCAGAGTAGGCGAAGGATGCCAACACTGTGGTGGAAGATATGCTCTTGATTTCTGGGTTGGTAGCCAGAGTGTTGTTTGATTGTGGGGCCACGCATTCGTTCATTTCTGAGAGATTTGCGAGTGTGTTGAGCCGTACCCCTGCGATGTTGACTGCCACGTTGGAAGTCAGCACACCCTTGGGTTTGGTGAGCACTGTGGGGAGCTTCCTCCCCCGCGCCACGATTGTTTCGGAAGATCAGGAGTTTCCTGTTGACCTGATCTTGTTGCCGATGGAGGATTTCGATGTTATACTACGGATGGATTGGCTATCCCAGTATGATGTTCGAGTTTTGTGCCGGGAGAAGAAGATTCTGATCCCGAGGAATGGGCTACCTGATTTGCAAATCAGGGGAAGGAAGGACCGTGGTGGTCGGGTCGTAGTGTCAGCAGTGAGGGCACGGAAGCTGCTTGAGCAGGGCTGCAGAGCTTTCGTGGCTACCTTGGTTGTTCCAGATCCCGAGATGAGATCGTTGGAGGACATAGAGATTGTCCAGGAGTTTGCTGATGTGTTTTCAGATGTTTCTGGGTTGCCGCCTCACAGGGAGTTGGAGTTCGGTATTGATTTGGTGGCTGGGACCACTCCACAGTTGAAAGCTCCTTATAGGATGGCACCGGCTGAGTTAGTTGAGCTGAAGAAGCAGCTGGAGGATTTGTTAGATACTGGGTTTATCCGCCCCAGTGTCTCACCTTGGGGAGCTCCGGTACTCTTTGTGAAGAAGAAAGATGGCTCATTGAGGATGTGCATCGACTACAGGATGCTGAAAAGGTTACAGTGAGGAATCAGTATCCTTTACCCAGGATTGAGGACCTGTTTGACCAGCTGCAGTCAGCGACGATATTTTCGAAGATTGATCTGCGATCCGGGTATCATCAGTTGAGGATCAGAGAAGCAGATGTTCAGAAGACAGCTTTTCGGACGAGGTACGAGCACTTTGAGTTTCTGGTGATGCCGTTCGGGTTGACGAACACGCCTGCAGCTTTCATGGATCTGATGAACAGGACGTTCAGTCAGTACCTCGACCGATTCGTGGTGGTCTTTGTAGACGACATCTTGGTATATTCACCAGACATAGGGCAGCACAGGGAGCACTTGCGGATCGTACTTGGCATCCTGAGAGATCATCAGTTGTTCGCCAAGTTTTCGAAGTGAGAGTTCTGGTTGGACAGTGTCGCTTTTCTTGGTCACATTGTGTCTGGGGCTGGGATATCAGTGGATCCAGCGGAGGTGGAGGCAGTGACTCAGTGGAGAGCACCGACGAGTGTGACGGAGATCAGGAGCTTTGTTGGATTGGCGGGTTATTATCGTCGATTCATCAAGGACTTCTCGAGGCTTGCTTCACCTTTGACGGCACTGACGCAGAAGGGAGTGAAGTTTGTTTGGTCCCAGAAGTGCGAGGAAAGTTTTCAGGAACTGAAGAGTCGGTTGACGACTGCTCCAGTTCTGACTCTTCCCAGTGGCATTGGAGGTTTTGTGATTTATAGTGACGCATCTGGTGTGGGGTTGGGTTGTGTACTGATGCAGCACGGTCAGGTGGTTGCTTATGCTTCGAGGCAGTTGAAAGTACACGAGAGGAACTACCCCACTCACGATTTTGGAGTTGGCGGCAGTGGTTCACGCACTGAATACCTGGCGTCATTATCTGTACGGGGAGAAGTTCGAGGTTTTCATGGACCATCAGAGTCTGAAGTATCTATTTTCGCAGAAGGAGCTGAATATGAGGCAGCGCAGGTGGCTTGAGCTGATCAAGGACTATAATTTCACTATCTTCTACCATCCGGGGAAGGCGAATACAGTCACAGATGCTTTGAGTAGGAAAGTGGAAATTTCAGCTGCTGGTTTGTGTGTTCAGGAGTGGAAGCTGCTCGAGTCTTTGTCAGAGTGGAAGCCATTCCCCACGGACTCTGAGGGCGCAGTGATAGCTGGACTTAGAGTGGAGCCTCAGATGGTCTCGAGTATTGTTCAGGCTCAGAAGGCTGACAAAGATTTAGCTGGGTTGTTGCAGTTGGTTGCCAGAGACGGATCAGATTTCAGTATAGGGGTTGACGGAGGTCTGAGATTCAGAGGCCGAGTCTGGGTACCCAATGGGGGAGAGCTGAAGAAGGAAATCTTGGAGGAGGCACACAGGTCCCGTTATTCCATCCACCCGGGTAGCACGAAGATGTACAAGGACCTTCAGAGGAATTTCTGGTGGAAGGGGATGAAGACTGAGATAACAGAGTTTGTTGGCAGATGTCTGGTTTGTCAGCAGGTGAAGATTGAGCACCAGAGACCCGCAGGACCGATGGAGAGGATAGATTTGCCAGAGTGGAAATGAGAGCACGTGACGATGGATTTCGTCACCGGGTTGCCGAGGACGAAGAGATCTCATGACGCGATTTGGGTGATAGTTGATCGACTGACCAAGTCGTCGCATTTTCTGGCAATCCGGACCACTTTACCCTTGGAGGATCTGGCTAGGTTGTACATTGATGAGATAGTTCGTTTACATGGAGTTCCAGTCAGTATTATATCTGATCGAGACACCAGGTTTACTTCCAGATTTTGGGGAAGTCTGCAGCAGGCTCTGGGGACACGGTTGAAGTTTAGTACAACATTCCACCCGCAGACAGACGGGCAGTCAGAGAGGACGATCCAGACTCTAGAGGATATCCTGAGAGCTTGTGCGCTGGATTAGGCTGGGCACTGGGATGAGCATCTACCACTGATAGAGTTCGCCTACAACAACAGTTACCATTCGAGTATCGGAATGGCACCGTACGAGGCTTTGTACGGGAGACCTTGTAGATCGCCAGTGTGCTGGAGCGATGTAGGCGAGAGACAGCTGATCGGGCCTGAGATTGTGTAGATGTATGCCGAGAAAGTTGATGTGATCAGGCAGAGATTAGCGACAGCGCAGAGCAGGCAGAAAAGCTACGCGTATCAGCGTAGGCGAGTGTTGATATTTGAGGTAGGCGATCACGTTTTCCTGAAGACCTCACCATCTCGAGGAGTGATGAGATTCGGGAAGAAAGGGAAGCTCAGTCCGAGGTACGTCGGGCCATTTGAGATTCTCGATCGGATCAGAGAGGTTGCCTACAGGATTGCGTTACCACCGCAGTTTTCTAGTCTGCACGACGTCTTCCATGTTTCGATGTTGAGGAAGTACGTGGCGGATCCTTCTCACGTGATTCAGTTAGAGGTTCCGGAGATCCGTCAGGATTTGTCTCTCGAGGAGAGACCGGTGGAGATCGTGGATCGGATGGACCACCAGCTCAGGAGGAGGACCATTCCGATGGTGAAGGTCAGGTGGCAGCACCATAGTGAGCGTGAGGCTACATGGGAAGTGAAGGAAGAGGTCCGGAAGGAGTTCCGGGAATTGTTTGGTGAGTTTCGGTCCCAATTTCGTGGACGAAATTCTTTTAAGGAGGGTGGATTGTAATATCCTTAATCCTTCTTAAGACTAATCATGTTTTGGCTTTGATTAGGGGATTAATTGGGTGGATTATGATGGACGACTGAGATTGGTTTGGTTTGGATGAGATGAGATGGATGGTGGTGATTTGGGGAGAAGCGTTTATGTGGTGAGTGTTTGACTCTCTCTCTCTCTCTCGCGTTCTCTCTCTCTCTCACCGCTCAAACTCTCTCCCTCTCTCTGATCAGACCTCCGGCGTGGAGGAGCTCGAGCCATGGGGTTCTGAAGGTGAGGCAAGGATCGGACGTTCGCCGGTGAGGGTAGATCGTCGATCGGTTGGTTTTCGCCGGAGGAGGTGTTTTGCGAGGAAAAGGTCGCCGTCGAGTCTTCGAAGGCTTCTTCAAGTCTTCAAGGTATGTCAAGCTTTACTTTGATGCTCACTTATGCTTTGGTGGCTGTTGGGGTGGTCGACGGTAGGCCGGAGGGCTCGTCGGACCCGTGCAGCAGCGTTCCGCACTGTAATCGGTCGACCGGTGGCATGGTTCGGTCGACCGGTTGTAGAGAAATTTGGGCGAAATCCCTTGTACCGGTCGAACGATACCATGATGGTTGTCGACCGGTAGTGCATTTTGAGCAAGGGGTGGAGACTGTGTGTGTTTTCGGTCGAACGGGACCCCTTTGCCGGTCGACCGAAAGCACTGTTGTAAGTCGGTTGGGGGTGTTGACCATCCAAACGGTCGACCGCCTTGTTGACTCATTCGACGGGCGATTAAAAATGACTTAAGTTGGTTAGACCGCGAGATGTTTCGGTCGACCGGTACACTACGCTTGAGTTTGGAGTTTTACTGGACGTTTTCGGTCGACCGGTGAGTTTGGGTCGTTCGACCGTTGGTGCATATTACTGTGGCACGAGTTTTTACTGGTCGGATTCGGTCGAACGGGACCCCTTTGCCGTTCGACCGATCGGCAGTTTTGTTGGTTGGGCCAGTCCTGCTGAGAGGATTCGGTCGACCGGTTGGGACATTTTGTTCTACCGTTTGGTACGGTTTTTGTGTGTTCTTGTGTTGTGAAGCCAGCTCGAGATGGCAACGGATCTCCGGCCCTAGTGGGGTGACCGGTGCCGGCCTGAGGGTGGTTCGCGTGTGGGTCTAGCTCAAGATGGCAACGGATCTCCGGCCCTAGAGGGGTGACGGTGCCGGCCTGAGAGTGGTCTTCTGGACAGCTCAAGATGGCAGCGGTACAGAGGATACCGACCTGAGAGTAATCCGGCGGTGCCTGGGGCACATGTGTGTGTTGACCGAGGATATTTCCGGTCGTGGTGCCTGGGGCACGTGTGCTGTCGCCGAGGGAGTTTCCGGCTGAGGTGCGTGGGGCACGTGTGTGAGGGTTGGGCTAGAGGACCCGTGGGACCCGTCACTGTTTGGTGTCTACTGTGGTAGGGAGAGAGTTCCCGAGGACCCAGTGAGACGTTGTTGGTCTATCGCATTTCATATCATACATGCTTTAGATATCTAGTCATTTATTGTTATAGAGGTTTGGCATACGGGGTTTCCTCTCGGGAAACTCAGGCATATTCATGTTTTATGTCAGGTCATAGGCAGCATTAGGAGGTGGTGACTGCGGAGGAGGGCCTTCGGGACCAGATCCTGCTTTCTTGGTTTTTGAGGTCCGAGTGATTACATGTATATTTTCCTTATCTTTTGTTGTAATCACACTTTTGTAAACTCTCAGATATATATTGTATATATGTTGGTGCACCAGTTGGCCTTTTTCTTTGGTAATATCCTCGTGTTGTGTTTTATTAAAAATTTAAATTTCTTCCGCTTTCGAGGATGTTACAACCAGGGAGAATCCTCCTGGTCCCAAGAATGATATGGATGGTCGCCCCTGTAACCATCCATCACAATAGAAAACTCTAGAGTCGACCACTCTCAACACCACGAGGCTAAACTCGCAAAAAGTGTTTGACTCGACCCTAAAACGCTACCAGAGAGTGTAAAGGGGAGGAGACTATAACGTAGAAGAAGGTGAGAAGAAGATGACTCAGAGGAGAAGGGAAGAATCCCTAAAGCTAGTGTGGGTAACGGGATCAGGAAGAAGCCTAACTAGCAAGCACGGCTCAAACAATGAAAGGCAATAGGTCCTTAGGCTAGACGACGCCTAACTTCGAGGTCACTAGCCTGAACACGTCTCACCTACCTACAACGAGGACCACAATGCCCAGCAAGTGATACCAGATCCGGAGATCCAGTACCTCCTACTATCGACAAGGTAGGCAACACCGATCAGGTCATGACGGTCTCAACTAGATTACTCTCCTAGTGCGCCCGCAATCCTAGGTCCAATGTCTACTTGCTTTTAGTTAAGGCTTTATTAAGAGTTGTTTTTGGGGCCAAGGAAAGGGTGATGAAATCCCCCACCTTATCTTTTATGGGACAACCCCTCCTTAGTAGCGATTTGATCCTAGATCTAGCAATCAATCGCTCCAATCAAACGTTCATCTCACTCTTGTCCTTATGCAATTCCTACTAACTAATGCATGGGCATACAAGATGCATGAATGAGTGTAGGAAATGCGTACCTCATGCCAGCACTCAACAACTGAAAAGAAAGCTAAAAGAAAAGACAACTATATGCCTAAGTCAATACATGATGCGTGACCTAAACAAATAAGAACGTCTAGTCTTTTGCTTTGGATTTTAAGGCCAACTTGATTAATAGGGGAGTGATTAATGATCTGGGAGCAAACCAGAAGTCACAGCATGCAAAATAGGGCTCCTAGATAACACAAATTGCAACACTAACTACCAGAAAAAATTACAAGGCAACAAACTCTCACCAGGCCGCCAATTGGCGGTCTTCAACCGCTCAACAAACTCTCACCAGGCCGCCAATTGGCGGTCTTCAACCGCTGATTGGCGGTCTGTTTAGGTCTTCTCTTCCTCAAACGTCTCCAGTAGCATCCCCTTGATCTTGTGGTTCCCTGAAACTAAGAAAATCTGAAAATAAAAAATTAAAAACCCCTCGAATCGTCCAAACCAACGTCTGGACAAAGCACCTCGCCGGCAACGGCGCCAAAAACTTGATTGATCGTTTTATATTTAACCGCAAATGCACGATCGCGTTGAAGCGGTGGCAAATACGGGTCGTCCACTGGGAGTTGTGTCGACACTTGGTTTGTGCGAAGGCGAGAGGTAAAAGAAGGAAAGAAAGGTTGGTTACACTAAACTACACTAAGGTGCAAATAGAAATGGAAGGAAAGCAAGAAAACTAAACCCCAAAGGGGGTAGAGAAATAATGTGAACATAAAGAAGTGTGTGTGTTCATTAAGCTCCTCACAACATGTAGTGCATGAAATCATAAAACTACATCCAACTTTGCCTCTACATGAATTAAGATAAGACTACATCATTAAAACATACAAGACAATAATTGGAATGAAGCTACATGAACTCAAGTATAAAGACTATACCCTACTATGCCTCTACATGAATTAAGATTTCACTACATCATTAAAACATACAAGACATTAGCTAAGGTAAAGGCAACAAGAGCACATACACTACAAATTGTGTTTCCAATATTAACTTCATCCACATCCTAACCTTATCATTCCCCATAAAATAGGTCCACTAATCAAAGCATAATCTAAGCTTCATTCAAGAGCATTAGCATATCAAAGATAAGAGTGAAAACCCATTAGATGGTTATGGAAATCATATAAAGCTCAAGGGATAAAGATAACACATACTTAATACACTACATGATTATATCACATATTTCTCCACCCCCCAAATGGGGATGGAACTACTCACTACTCATTACACTACTGATTAGACTAAGTAAAGAAAACATTTAACTAAGATACTAAAATTACTAAACAAGAGATTAAACAAAGTAAAGCAACCCACACAAAACAAGCAACATAACAAAACAAGATTAAAAGAAACAAATAAACTTTTATTAACAATGACTCACATTGAAGGTAGCATTCTTCTCCACCTTGAGTTATTGCTTCAAGGCTCACTCCTTAGTAGAGAGAATGCCACCAAACAATGGGTGATTACAATGGAAGGTGAAGAGTTCTATTTATAGGCATGGAAAAAGCTAATCTGTGAAAATCCCCCGATGTGGGACTAAACCAATACCAAACATAGACTAAGAATACACTAATACAAGCCCAGCACAAATCTTAGCGGATCTGGAAACATATGGATCGCCAATTAGCGGTCCAAGACCGCCAATTGGCAGTCTATATGATCCAGATCGAGTTGGTTTTGGTTGTGGGCTTTCCTGGTGGTCTTTGTTGGTCTTTGATGCATCTACTTTGTTTATTGGAGCTCCGACCCGAATCAAATTGCCAAAATACTCCTCATGATGGTGTGGAGTTTCCGGTTTTGCTCTTAGGTCCTTCGGTCTTACGATCAGGTCCTTCTCCATTGCATCTTGGTCCTCAGGTCTCACAATTAAGTCCTTTTTCCTGCTTTTAGGTTCTTTCATGGCTCTTCTCTTCAAACCTCTTTATTCCTGAAAACTAAACATAAAACTCGTCACGTAGCATTGCTTAGGTGTAAGATAATGGATATAAGGTACAAATATAAGCATGAAATGATGTCAATCAGCCACTACCAACCAAAAAAGGCATTGCAATCCAGCATTGTTCCAATCAGCCAATCGTTGTAGTCCCAGTCCACCCTCTCTTTTGGGGCACACAAATGTCCTTGCACGCTACTGCCATCCACTTCCTTGATCCCCCCCCACACACAAATTGAGACATGAGGATCTCCATCTCCTTCAGTACCGATTGGGGGATGAGGAAGGCAGATGTCCAATAGATGTTGAATGATACCAAGAAACTTTGCACCAACTCCACCCGGCCAGCCATGGATAGGTGGCTTCATTTCCACGTGCTAAGCTTTGCCCTAAGCTTTGCTTCCAGCCCAGCACAATGCTGGCTCCCAAGTCGTGAGGTAAAGAGTGGTAAGCCCAGGTATGTTACTAGAAAACCCACTATCGCCATCCCAAGGTCATTCCATATCCACCTACCATGTCTTGCCTCTCCTCCCAAGAACACTTGACTCTTGGTTGCGTTGAGTTGTAGCCCCGAGCAAGTTGAGAACGTAGCTAATGTTTCCTTGGTAACTCGGGCATTTTCTTTAGTTTCCCTTGCAAAAAGCATAACATCATGAGCAAACAAGAGATGGGAGACCGAAGTGTCACCACACTTTATCGGATCGAGCCTCCCACTTTCCAACGCCTCCTTTATTGTCATACTTAACACCTCTATACAAAGAACAAAAAGGTAGGGAGCAATTGGATCACCTTGTCGTAGTCCATTTGTTGCTTTGCAAGGTCTTGAGTTAGCACCATTTACAGTAACAACAAAAGAGGCCCGTACACACACCAATGTTCCAGGAAGCAAAAATGCCTAAGTACCTCAACAAGAAAACTCCAAGAAATCGACGCTTTCCGTAGGTCCATCTTTACACACATCCGCGATTGGCCTCTCTCCACTTGCATATTATGATAAATCTCATGAGCGAACAAAATATTATCTCCAATTCTTTGCCCTCTAACGAAAGCACTTTGCTCCTCGCCGACGAGACGGGGTAGTACCTTCTTCAACCTATTCACCAACGCATTGAATATATAGCGGTAAATAATGTTGCAAAGGAAAATTAGCCGGTAGTCGTCAACCGTGGATGGTGTAGCCTTCTTTGTTATCAACGTAATGGATGTCTAATTTACTTAGGCCAGGAGCTTTCCACTTCTCATAAATTCAGCGAAGGCCCTGAATAAGTCCCGCTTCAGCACCTCCCACGATGCTTTAAAGAACTTCACGTGGAAACCATCTGGCCCGGGTGCCTTGTCCACATTCGAGTGCACTACTACCACCTCCTCAAGTTCTTGCATGGAAAGCACCGTAACAAGGTTGGATGCCTCATCAAGTGTGAGTTGAGAAAAGCAGGTGGTAGCTAGTATCGTGGTAACCTGAAAACTATTAGCAAACAAGTTAGAAAAATGGCGTCGGAAAGCCTCATAAATGGCGGGTTTGTCTGCCACAACCTCACCATTTTCACTCACTAATCTCACATTTTTGGTGGCTCTCCTCACGCGAAGGGAAGCATGGAAAAATCTAGTATTCCGCTCATCGTCCCGCAACCACCTCACCCTCGATTTCTGCCTCACAGGTGACTCCTCCCTAGACAAGGCCAGTTGCAGCTCATCCATACAACCCACCACTACTCGACCAAGGTTGTATCCACCTAGCCAGCCTTACATTCGCAAGACGTTGCTGAGCTTCGCCTACCTTGTTTTCAACATTGCCAAATTGTTCACTCCAATATTTAAGCGCCTTCTTAACCATGTCTAGCTTTGCAACAACCCCGTACATAGGCTTCCCATTAATAAGTGTTGTCTACGCCTTACAAACCACGTCCGAGTAGATATCATGCTCAGCCCAGAAATTCACAATTTGAAACATCCATTTCTTCCGCGTACCCGTTGTTGGTGTAGTCATGGTGAGTGGTGCTTGCTCACTGATCTCCTTTTCCTCCACTACATAGAACAAATCTGGATACGCCTCTAGCCAGGAAAGGGACATGAACATCCTATCAATTCTAATTTCAATACACACTTCACCTTGGGAGGAGTTGGGCCATGTGAACTCGCTACCTCCGGAAGACACGGCCATCAATTGCAGCCTATGGATACACGCATTAAACTCCTCCATCGCCGTCCAATCGAACCCCGAGCCCCCTTTGTTCTTATGTCAATGCCTAATACAATTAAAGTCACCACACACCAGCTACGGTATGGACATGTTGGGCTGCACTTGCTCGAGGTCAGCCCACAAGCTGTGTCTTTCCAAATATCCATTTCTTCCATAGATGGCCGTGATGGCCATATTCCTCCTACTTCCTCGTACAACCCCTTCCAAATGTAAGAGCTGTGGTATTTCAAATGTAGCATGGAGATCTACCTTCTGCTCATTGCATAATACGAGGATTCGCCCCAAGTCAACAATCATGCCGTTTGCTCCCCAATTATGTGGCCACTATTGGATTAATCTAGGATTAATAAGATATTTGCCCAAAGCACTGACACATGGCGTGTCCCTATTGGACTACACATTTAAGGGATTAGGGTGGAGCCATCTATATAAGGAGGGGAGCCTCCCATTGGATAGAAGAACAAGTGTGCAAACCCTAGCCTCCACCCACCCTAGCGGCCACCTTCTCTCTCTCCCATTTCGTCCCTCCACCTCCACCAAGCTCATTCCGTGGACTCTTGGGTTGTGGACTCACGCTCCTTCTCCAAGAGAGTAGGAGACCGACCGGTGAAAATGATTCCGTAAGGTGACCTCCGATCTTCTTTCCGCTGCCACATGTTCTCTCCAAGAAAGGTACTCTTGAACCTGTAGAATCGTTGTTTGTTAACATTGGTACCAAAGTCATCTCGGTTACCTTAGAATCCTCACCATGCTTGACGAATTTTTGTTTCATGATAATCTGATTTGAGATAAAAATTCGGTGGTTATGTTTTTTGGAGAAAGAAAAATAACAGAAAAATCAGCATTGCTTATCAACATGATGCTCATGTTTTGGTTCATTAGAGCATGCATCTAGGGTTAGATTTTGCTCCTCCATTCTTGCGCATGTATGCATGATTTAATATGGATTTGTCCTGATTTTATTTCGAGCCAATATGATATGTTGCTCTCCTATCATTGCACATACATAGATGTGACCAGAATTCTATTTTTCTGTGTTGTTACCTCTATTCTTTGCGCATGTATTAGATAAAATCAGAAGTTAGTTTCCAAGTTGATTCTTCTAAATGATGCACATGTATACATGAAATCAGATGTCTATTTTTCCTTATTTTTCCGAATTAGGGTTAGATATTATTTATTCTAATCTTTGAGCATGTATACATGAAATCTGTGTTAACCCTATCATGATGATCTTCTGTTTTTGCGCATGTTTTATGTGATAATCAGTAGTTTAATTCTCTGATATTTTTTAATGCTTGAATTAGATGATAATGTTTGTGTGTCATTTGTATATCATCATGCATGTCGGATTGCATGGATAGATCAAATGTTGTTATCTCTGATTCGTGTACATGCATGACTAGATCTCAAGTTTACCGGAATTTCGTGTATATGCTTGTTTATTTAGCATTTTTTAATATGAGCATGCATCTAGAGTAGATGTTTATTGCCATATGCATATGCGTGATAATTGTGTTGCCTTGTTGTTCCAAAGAATTTCGGATATGGCTGTTTTTTGGAGCATTAACATGCATGTGATTGATTGGTTTCCTTACTGAAAAATGCGCATATATGATTGTTGTTCTCTTGAAAATTTCGAACGATAGAGGAAATTATCTCCCACTATGGGTGAGTAGAATATCCCTCGATCGAGAGCTTCTAGTGGATGAAATAAGAAAGAAACATCTTCTTAATTTTTAGTTTGGACAATTAAACAATTATATGTGATTTCAGAATTAAGTAGTCATGCATGCATTCATTTAGAACTATCCTAACCATTCAATAACATACAATTACATACAAGTCAAGCGTATAATCATAAAATAAATCCATTCACACATTGGTGTGAGTTTATATGTTCCCTCACGCTCAATCTTTGCTTCTTCTTCTTGCACCATGGACTTAAATATTGCACAATAGTTAAACATGCATCTCACAATTTGAATTTTATCGTAATTAAATTGGCTAGTGCAAGTCCTATATAAAGTCCTCTCACATGCATGCATACAAAATAAATGGCTTTTACAGATACATAAGCCCCTGTTATTAATAATAATGATATACATATCATACATTTACATATGACTTCGATGGAACATATAAACTCACTTATTCTAGCAAAATAGAACAGGTGCACTAATTTTCTACATATGCTATTTTACACTATTTAGTTGATTCTTTGTCTCTCAATTAAACATATCCAGAATCATTTGAAATCCTTTAAAATGATTCAAGCATCCTTAGTTCAAAATAAAAATAGATTTGAACCGAAGTCTATCCAAACTCCCAAAAGAAATCTTGAAGGAAAATAAACTTAATTGCTCCTTTTGTTTTGCCAATTCCCAGTAAAATAATCATTAAAATAAACAATTTATTTTCTAAATTAGACACAAGTTTAAACCTTTATTGTAGCCATCATATGACATGTTTCAAAATAATAGAAACAAATTCGACAAAATATTCCTATTTTTACGATTTTCTTTGTTTCACCTTAATGATTAGAATTATTCCATTTATCTCAGGCGTTAACATATTTTCTAGCATTACAAACTAATTAGAAAAATAAGAAACATAAAAAATCCAAAAGTTCATTTTATGCATCTAGCAAAAATAAAAAAAGACTCAAAAGGGGGCAAATCAATGAATTATTTAATCATGAGTTGGTAAACTAAATATATTAAATAGCAAATTATTAAAAATATGAACAAAAAACTCTGATATCACTATTGGATTTTGTGCCCGATACTTGTATATATTTTTTCAAATGTTTACAAGCAATTAGCATCAGTTTTCATAGTTTTCAACAATTTTATATACAAAACATCCTAATTGTATTTCAATATATATTGTATATGATTGACATCATTTCATGCTTATATTTGTATCATATATCCATTATCTTTCACCTAAATAATGCTATGTTATGAGTTTTATGTTTAGTTTTCAAGAATAAATAGGTTTGAAGAGATGAAACATAAAAGGGCTCAAAAGCTAGGAAAAAGGACTGAACTGTGAGATCTGGGGACCAAGATGCAAAGGAGAAGGACCTGAACGCAAGACAGAAGGACATAAGAGCAAAACAGAATACTCCACGCCATCATGGGGAGTATTTTAGCAATTGGATTCGGGTCGGAGCTCCAATAAACAAAGTAGATGCATCTAAGACCACCAAATACACAGAGAAAAGCCCATAACAAGATTCAACTGGATCCGGACCTTTTTGACCGCCAATTGGCGGTCCAAGACCGCTAATTGGCGGTCTGTTTTGGCCCAAATCCGCCAAGTTTTCTCCTGGACGTGTATTAATGTTCGTTTAGGCTATTTTTGGTATCTGTTTAGTCCCACATCGGGGGATTGTCCCGGTTTGCCTTTTTCCATGGCTATAAATAGAACTCTTCACCTTCCATTGTAATGACTCCATATTATAAGTGGCTATTGTTCCTACTAGAAGTGAGGCCTTGAAGCACACACTAAAGTAGGAGGATGCTACTTTTAATGTGAGTCATTTTAATACAAGTTTTCTTTATTATGTTGTTTGTTTTATGTTTCTTGTTTTGCTTTGCTTAATCTCATTTCATTAGTTTTATTAGCTTAGTTAACATGCTTTCTTTGTTTAGTTTAATAATTAGTGTAATGTTTAGTGAGTAGTTCCATCCCCTTTGGGGGTGGAGTAGATGTACATACATGCAAATGAGAATGGATTGAATGCTTTATTTCCAATGTGTTGATAAAACATGAATGTATGCTTGCTTGTTTAGGATAGAATTTATAACTTGATGAGTTTTGCCAAAATGATTAGACACCTCTCATGCTTATTTAGGTTCTGAAATAAACATCTTGCATATGTAAATGTTAATCAGCTAAGTTGGTGAATAGATTGATAGGTTTTGCCATAACATTTAGACACTTCCTATGCATGATAACACCACCTTTATTTGTGCTTAAAGAATGTGTGCAACACCCACCTCTTTGCTTGTGTGCACTCACTCCACCCCTTAGGGGTTTTTCCATTTCTGTATTCCAGCATTCTTCTTTTGTTCTTAGCGTAGTTGTGATTTCATTGTTTGTTTCTTTCGTTCGCATTTCATACTTCTTAGCGTAGTTTAGTGTAGAGTAGCATAATCAATCTTTCTCCCCCAATTTTTGCCACTTGATTTCTGATAAACAAGAGGCTGCTCACCTCCCTGAGGACGACCCGTACTTGCCACCGCTTCATCGCGGCCGTGCACTTGCGGTTTAATTAAAACGTTCAATAGTATACTAATTAATATTGCAATACATAGATTGGATCATACCTACGGGATTATCAAATCCTTTTTACTAATCGGATGCCGGGTTGCGCGTTGGATTGCCTCAGAATCACCTCCAAGTGTTCATAAAACTCTAAACAAGATTAGATAGATCGAAACTAGTCAATCAATCTCTAATTCAAGGTTAGAATCTAGCTAATAACCCCTTCTACACTCCAAAGAATATAATCTCTCAAGCACTCAATTCATAAGAAGAATTTCGGATGGAATGATGGAGAAAATATGGAGAGAAGGTTTCGCCTTAATTAAACAAAGGAAGGGAGGAAGGACCTATTTATAAGGTATCCTCAAACCTACATCATGGGTAAACCACTTACATTTGATCCCTTGTTAATCTCGCCACATCATGTGCAAACCACTTTACACATGATCTCTTGTTTTTTTCTCCTACCTTTAACCAAGATGGATTAAATCCAGATGTTAATCAACAAAAATATCTTATTAATATCTGCAAGAACCTGGGCAAACAATGAAACCATTTTTCACTGGTTTTGACTTTACCAAATTTTGGATTAATATCCAACAAATTTTGAGCTTTAGGGTTTTAGCGAATTCATATGTTATAATGTTGCAGATAGCATTACATCGTGTAATATATTATCATCTATATCTCAAAACATCATACCCCATAATATATACATCTCATACGAATTTATTTGTTATGCTAACCATGTCGTTATTAAGACATTGATTTTATTATTTTACCACATGTATATTATTTTACAACACATGAAATTTAATACATCATATAAAATATAAAATCACATATCTTGTTTCCAAGTTTTATGGTGTGACCTATAGGGAGAACTAGGTTATGTTGACAATGATATTAAACATTTAATATCATAAAGTATAAGCGGTATCCATCTACACATTATAGTTACCCAAATAACAAAGATGTTTTGCACACTTGAACAAAACACGATCCATTTAGTGATATAAATAATATAACATTCAATTCATAATGAAAGACATGTAAAAGAATACTTTTAGAACACATATTCCTTTCAGTATGATAGTCACAAATACACTCAAAACTCCTTGAGGTTCGACCCGTATTTGCAACATCTTCATGGACGTTGTGCACTTGGGGTTATTAAAATGTTTAATCATGTTTTGGCATCCTTACCAGGGGGAGTTGGTCGTAATCACTGTTGTTCCCACTGTTTTGATGGTTTTTTTCTCACATTTGCCTTTTGGTTTTGTGACTATGCTGGGGAACAAGTTTACCAGGGACCTTGTTAAAGGCAAAGGAGCACCGAGGAGGAGTTTGGGGACGAGAATCCCCAAATTCGCCAGTGGTGGATTTGGTGAGCTTGGTTAGCATTCTGTTTCAAGTGTAGCTCCTTCTTGATATTCCTAGATGATATATGCCACTGTCCATTTCATAGATGTTCTGTATTGATTCCAGAAATTAATTTGAGATGCATATTCCTCTTTTAAGACAACTTGGCCTCTAAAACTCAAAGCGAAAGATTAGATTGTTTCCCATTTAGGTCATGCATCATCTGCAGACCTTGCACGCATTCGTCTTTCTTTTCTTTACATTTCTGTTTTCGATTTCTGGCATGAGGTGTGGCACTTTCTTCACTCATTCATGCATTAACTTGCGTGCATTTCTTAGTAGGCTTGCATTGGAACAAGAGTGAGGTGAGTGTTTGATGGGAGGGTTTCATAGCTTGTTTAGGGATCAAACTACTCTAAAGGGGTTGTCCCATACAAGATAAGGTGGGGGATTTCGTCACCCTTTCCTTTGCCCCAAAAATAATGCTAATCAAAAGCCTCAATCAAAAATTAAGTAGACATTGGCCCCTAGGATTCGGGCTCACGTAGAAGACAATCCCATTCTTGACATCATGGTTTGAACGTTGTTGTTTGCTAAGTTGCATTGAGACATTTGGGACGTTCCGGTCCACTCCCACCACTATGTAGACCATCTCATCCTCCGACTCGGGAGGAAGAGGGTCCCAGTCAAGATCAAGTAATAAAATTACCACCACCCTTAGCTTGACAGGAGCGACTGATGACTTTGTGGGAGAGGACCCATCCTGTTTCGGCCAGTCAACCATCTTACATAGTTCTTCCGCCTGCTCACGGGAACAACTTTGAATTAAAACCTCACTATGTGAGCATGGTTCCTACCATCACAGCCAATGAGGAGGATCCATAAATCTTTATACATGAATTCGTGGAGGTACGCTCCATGTTCAACCTTCAATAGCTTGACGACGATTCCATCCGGTTGAGGATGATGTCTTTCGTGTTGAAGGATAACGTGAAGAAATGGATGTACAACTTCCCAACAAACTCGATTCGGTGTTGGGATGACTTTGTGACCATCCTTCTGAAGAGGTTCTTCCCCCGAAGGAAGACTCAACAGATACGGCACTAGATACATCAAATGTATCAGACTAAGATCGTTTCATGCTTTGTTTGAGAGGTTCAAGGACCTTCTCTTGTAGTGCCCTGTCATGAACTTTGGTTGGTGCAGTTGTGCCAGATTTTTTTATGAGGGCATCAACTAGAACACCCGCACATTGTTGGAGTTGATGTGTGAAGGTGAATTCCATATAAAACCCATTGATGAGGTATGGGATACTTTTGAATTAATGGTGAAACACACCCTTGAGTGGGACACCATGAGAGACACACCAGCCACCAGGTCATCTGGTCAAACCGTATCATACCAAGTTAAGTCAACTATCACGTATGAGCTGAAAATGGTTTCTCTCGTGCATAAGATAGAGAGTTTACAGTTGGATTGTACTCTTCTAGCTCAGGTCGCTACTCTCTCTTCTAGTAGGTGTGGACTTATGGGACATAGTGATTCGGAATATGCTAATGGTCGAAATGATACTGAGTGATTAGTAGCATATCATACGTTGCATTCATGCTATATTTCCTTTATCATATTGTGCTACTCGAGTGTTTGTTTGATGTGGTTCAGGTGTTAGGGAAAAAAGAAGAGAACGGAAGAGAAAATGACCTAAATGCAAGAAGAAAAGACCTTAGTGAAGCATCTCGGACCTGTTTGTCATGCTCAATGACCCATCCCCAATTCAGGAAGGACCCAAATGAAACCCGAAGGGACCGGGAAACATTTTTGGGGAATCTCTCATTATCATGATGTAGACAAGTATTTGGGGAATTAAGAACAAACGGGTTAGAACCAGCAGACCAGGAGTGCCCCTATGTGCAAAATTGAAAACTTAAGCTACTGGGAGAATTAGGGGGGGATCGGAGCCAAAACATTCTCCAGTAGCGGAGTTTGATCCACCAATGGCAGATTATTTTTGTCCGAATCCCCCCAAATATCTCCCATGGCTCCAACATATTTATTTGGTTGCACCAGACAATAAAGAAATTGATTACAGCCGTCAGATTACTTCCAGATTCATCTACACCTCTCTTTCTTCTATAAATAGTAATTTTTCTCCTACCTTTCCACTTCTTCTTCACCTTTACCATTAGAATAGCTTAGGGTTTAGCCATTTGTGTTGCAAGAAAAAGGAGGTGGTTGGAGCCTGTAAACTAGTGCTTTTTTAATCTAATGGTAGAATGTTTTCCTCCTGTCTCTACCAATCTTCCTATCTACTTAGTTTTGTGTTTTGTTGGTTTGTTTATTAGTTAGTGATTGTTGCCATGTGTAGTCTTGCTTTCCATGCTTGTAGTGATGAGTAGAGAGTAGATCCACACCATTTAGGGGTGGAGTTGATGTAGATTATGTGATTTGTTAGTTATGGGTTCTGCTTATCTCGTGCCATTTCATATGCTTAATGTAGATCTATGCATGTAACTTGCTAAAACTTGTATTAGATGGGATAATGGTCACACTAGGTACTTGTCTCATGCTAGATCTTGAGTTTATCTTGTTGCTAAAGGATCATCTTGTAATGGTAAAAGGCTTCCTACGTTTGGATGCTTGATTAGTAGAGAATGCATGAATGTATTGAGTTGTATGGATAGCTGATTGATATCCTAATGTCCACACTAGGTCCTTTTTCATTCTTTTGAACCCAAAGTGCATCTTAACTTTATGTCTAACTATATTAGTCATGTATTCATGTAATGTAGTTGATGTTAATTAGACTACACATTAGTTTCTAGTTGATTTCACCTACTTTACACACTTGTGCCTTATGTAATCAAGATCCACTCACACCCACACACTCACACATACGCACCTACACTCTATAGGGGTTTAATTTAATTGTTGATTAATTCATCATTTAATGTAGTTAGCATAATCCCCTCATCCACCCCTCCTTTCCTACTCGAGTATGGTAGTCACAACAACACTCAAAACTCCTTGAGATTCGACCCATATTTGTCATGTCATCATTGACGTCGTGTGCTTGTGGTTATTGAAATGATCAATCAAGTTTTTGGCGCCGTTGTCAGGGATTTTTTCGTACTCGTTGTTGTTTCACCATTTTGGTGGCCTTTTTCTCTTTAGTTTTGTTACGAGACAGGAAGACAAGTGGACAGGGGAGCCTACAGGAATAGGAAGCACACTGGTGAACTTTCGGGACCAGAATCCCTAAACACTCTGTTAGTGGCGGATTTGGTGAGGAGTTTCTCATTTCTGTGTCACTAGTAGCTTTGCCTACTTATTTGCAGTTGATACTTTCCATTATTGACTCCATGAATGCCCTATTTTGATGTCAAAAATTAATTTTCTTTGCATGCTTCCCTCCTTATACAACTTGGACCTTAAAAGTCAAAGCAAAAGATTAGTGGATTGCCATCTTGGTCATGCATAATTTCTAGATTATGTACGTATTTGCCTTTTCTTTGCTTAATTTTTGTGTTGAGGGCTGGCATGAGGTACATGCACCCATTCTCTCATTGATGCATGGTTAAAACATACATTAGTTAGTAAGGTGCATTGGAACAAGAGTAAGGTGAGTGCTTGTTCGGTGACTTGCTTGCTAGTTTAAGGAAAATTTATCTTAGGTGGCACCACCTATAGCCTGCAAGATAAGGTGGGGGATTTCATCACCCCTTCTTTCAGCCCCCCAAAACACCTCTCAAAAGGCTTATTTTGAAATCAAGTAGACATTGACCCATAAGGACCTTGGGTGCATTAGGAGAGTGATCAGATTGCGACCGTCATAGCCAGATCGACGATGCCCACTCTATCAATAGTAGGAGAGACACGATCCCTGAATCTTGACTCATTTGCTGAGCTTTGTGGTCTTCGTCGATGGGTGGTGAGACGTGTTGAGACAGCGTGACCTCGTAGTTAGGCGTTGTTTAGCTATACCTACCTATAGTGGCCATTTTTGCTAGATTAGGCTTCTCCCTCACCTTTACCCATGCTAGCAATAAGGATTCTTCCCTTCTCCTCCGAGTCATCTTCTTATGACCTACTTCTACATTCTAGTCTCTTCCCCTTTACACTCTCTATAAGCCTTTTAGGATCGAGTCAAGCACTTTTTGCGAGCATGGCCTCCTGGTGGTGATGATGGTCGATTTGAGAGTACTATGTCGAGATGGATGGTTACATGGGTGACCATCCATTTCATTATTGGGACCAGCACTATTCGCCCTGGTATTCCGGACCCATGCATCCTGGGGTGCCTCAAACTAACACCCAGTAGGTTGGGACAATCTTAATGGTGAGGTTGAGTAGTCTTCAGATTGGGGTAATATGAGAGAGGCACTGACTAATAGACCATCATCTAGTTGTGTTTGACCATATGTTGCTCAACAAACTTAGACATTCCACGAAACTTTGCCCTCTTTCATGTGTTCGATAGAGGGTTTGATTGGATTGGTGGTTCCAGAAGCCATGTCAGATGTCCAGAGTGGTTTAACTGGTCAAATGTTCGAAGAGTGTTCATATGTTCATCCCGAACCCGAATATGATGATGTTTTTCCCTAAAGCACTCATTATGACCGGTACACATTCACGTCTTACCCAAGGAGGACATATTCATGGGGAAAAATTAGATTCCTGAGTATCATACTTCATGCCCACCCTAGTATCCTCCTCTCGAATACCCAAAATTCTACCAACACTCTACTACCAATCATTCGACTCATTCTCAACCCATAAACACCCAACCCCAAAATCTCCAAAATTCTGCCTTGAGCCTCACAGTTGACCCCAGATTTGATTCCTTGAAACAAACTATCCAAACGTTCATAGAACCCACTCAAAAATCATTGCAAACTCTGGAAACAAAAGTAGTCAGATGATACAATAATTAAGTGAACGTGAGGAGCGTCACCTTTCTTGTCAACATGAGGATTCATCTTGTAATATCGAACCCCCACCTCATCCACAAATTTAAAGCACAATCTGTCAAAGTCATACTCCTAGTCAGTCTGAGGAACTTGGTGTTTCAATTCACGAACACTTGGTGGAGGATTCAATCCAAATTAATGATAACATGGACCATCTTGATATTGAGTTGGCATAGGATTGTGCCTTATCTTTTGGTCCCATGGCTTTTGTGCCCCATGATTGTAATGTCGTGCCATTAGTAGCATATCATACATCGTACTCATGCTATATATCCTTTATTTTACCACGATTTTGTGATACTCGAGTGTTTGTTGTTATATTTAAGGTATTAGGTAATAAAAAGAGATAGGAAGAGAAAAAAGACTAAAACGTAATAAGAAAGGACTTAAATGATGCAAAATGGGTCAGTCTGTCATACACAATGACCCATCACCAAGAGGGAAGGACCTGGACGTAAGCTCTGTGGGATCAAATAACAATCCGAGAAATTCCACACCATCATGAGGAGTATTTTGGCAATTAGATTTGGGCGCAAACTCAATTACCTGACCTGGGCACACCCCATGAGAAGATTTAAAGAACTTAAGTAGACACACGTAATTTGGTTGCATTTGACCAATTGTGATCGCCAATTGGCAGTCTATTTTGGTTAGAATCTGACCCTAATTCGTGTGATTGTGGGTTATGTAGTTTATGTCCATTTTAAGTATGTTTCATTAGTCCCACATCGGGCGATTGTCCCCAGTTGCCTTTTTCATGTCTATAAATATAACTCTTTTTCCTCCTTTGTAACCTACCCATTGCTTGGTGGATGTTCTCTGTACTTGGAGTAAGCCTTTGAAGAAAAACTCAAGGTGGAGAGGATACCACTTTGTAATGTGAGTTACGTAAATAATTTTTTTTTTTCGTTAGATATTATTTCCTTTAGTGTTGCATACTTTGTTTCCTTAAATCTTAGCATAATTAGCTAGCTTATTAAGTAGTGAGTCGTTCCATCCCCCTTTAGGGTTGGAGATTATGTTTATACATGTAATAAGGAATGGGAATGAATACTATCTTATGTAATATGTGATGAATGTAGGCTTGTTTGTTTAAATGATAATACTTAACTTGATGGGTTTTGCCACAAGTTTTAGACACTACCCATGCTTGTTTATGTTCATAATAACCAACTTGTTTTATGCTCATATTAATCAACTAGGTGAGTTATTGGAATGATAGGTTTTGCCACAACCATTAGACACTTCCTATGCATAAAACCAAAATATGTACTTGTGCCATATTGAATGAATTTTTGACCACCTTATCACGTTTCTACACAGACTCCACCCCTTAGGGGTTTTCTTTACTGAATTTCATCTTATCTTGTTAGTTGCTTAGATTAATATAACTGTTAATTCACTCATCATTTAGTGTAATTAGTTAGTATAATCCGCACATTCTCCTCTCCTTTCCCACTCGAATGTGGCTGGACTAACAACACTCACAATTCCTTGTGGTTCAACACGTATTTGCAACGTCTTCACCGACGTCGTTCACTTGCGATTATTAAAACAATCAATCATGTTGTTCCTCAAGGACCCACCTTTGGTGGGGCAGATGCTCCCTAACACTCCTGTCATCATAAGAACTGATGAGGGTATTTGGATGTGTTTAGAGGATATCTTGGGTAAAAGACCCACTTTTTGTTGGCCTGATGTGTCGGGCAAGCATAATGAGGTTCTTGACCTCGTTCTGACACAGAACCTGTTGGTTGGAGAGTTTGTATTGATGATCCTTATTTTAATACCTCACTAGGTGGAACTCATCTTCCGTTGCGCAATTGTTCCCAAACTCTTGAGAGGTTCGAGCTCTTTCAGTTTGATCCATTGAATCAGATGCCCTTGCGTTCAATTCGTGAACTTCTCCCGATATCTTGAATTCATTATGAGGGGGCCACACATGAGTATTTTGGCCCCATGTGGTATCATGTACCCATTCCAGGTACATTGATCCACTATGAGGTTCCCTTTCATTGTCCTTTTGAAAAAGAATGACGAGAGCTTCTTTTTGAATATAGTTTTAAAAAGAAATTGTAGTGAGTCCTACTCCTTGAGGATCTGGGTTCCATTTTTAATGTATTTTATTCCCTTCTTAAGTACCTAATATGTTTTGGACAATTTAGGTTTATGTCCATCAACATACCATGAACTTCCTTTTGCACTTCATGTTGGTGAGATTTTTTTCTTGTTCATGCATTAATCGATGTAATATCATACTCACATTCATTTGAGTACAATGCATAAAGTAAGTATGGGGGGTGCTTCACGTATGTACATAGTCGAATATTTTTCCTTTTCTTTTGTTGTATTGTGGTATTGTTGTATTGCAACATTTTACATTGATATATCTTGGTATACCATGATCCTTGGGTGACTTCCCGTCTTTTGCTTGCCGAGAGCTTTAAATTTTACATTTCTTTCAAGATCTTCATGTGTTTGCGAATGAAAAATGTTTTAGGAGTTTACATATGTATAGCATTTGTAAAACCATTAAGAGGCAAAGTAAATAGGAAGCTACCCAAATTGACTTGAACATCATGCTTTAGATATCTAGTGCACCGGTTTTAGGTCTTATCTAGTCGCAAGGATTCACCCTGATTTTCCCTCAGGGGAAGAGTAATCATATTATTTCAGTACTCTAATCAATAAAGAAGTCCACCCTGAAACTAGTGAGTTGAATAATTTGTGTATGTTAGTATAAGGAAGTTTGTTGTAGTCAGGGACCCACTTTAATCATTTTAAATTTAGACCGCAACTGTCGGTGAAGACGAGGCAAGTACGGGTCGTCCGCAGGGAGGTGAGCAACCTCTTGTATGACAGAAATCAGATGGCGAATAAAGGAAGAAAAGATGTGATTACGCTAAAGCTAAACTACACTAAACTAATAAGTATGCAATGTGAACGAAGGCACGAAAGATTGGAAATCAGAAAGAGGAACCCCTAAGGGGTGGAGTGTGTGCACATATGAAGTGAAATAAGTGATGAATGATGCATGTAAGCATGTATGTTTGTGTGTGTTATGTGTGTGTCATGCATAGGAAGTGTCTAAAGATGTGACAAAACCTATCAATCCATTCGTACAATGTATCAGCAATTTTTTTTCTGGCGAAGCAAAAGGGAGGCTTAGCCTCTAAAATTTGTATTAGTAAGAAATTGTTTACATCTACTAAAATTTGTTCGTATAGTTCGCGGGCGTATGCCACATGCATAACTGGCTTGTCCCTACAACCTATGTGTACTGATGTGAAGGTCAAGTAGTATAAGGAAATAATTACGTCTCATCAAATTTCAGAAGTTGGAATTAGTTCCAAGTATCCTGAAAATGTCTCGCTTCTCCTTCATCTTTGGCGAGTTTGGATGCTTGATAGCTCATGCTCCAGATTATATCTTTGACTACAGAAATGGTACCTTGCGGTTGCTGCCTCTCGCCCTAAAAAATCTAATGGTTCCGCTCATGCCAGCATTCATATATCCGTAGCACTTACCACCCACTTTCTGACCACTTTGTCAAGTCGGCTTGCACTCCCATGTGAAAGTCGCAAGACCTCACTCTCTAGACTGTTTGCAGCAGTTTGGTGGAGCTGCATGAGGTTGAGGAGACACCTCCACACCTTCTTTGTGTATTGACAATTCCAGAAAAAATGCTCCATGTCTTCCTCTTGGTCTTCACATAGCACGAAGTTGGGTCTAGATTTAGGCCTCGCTTTATCATTCACCGCTTTGTGAGCAGACGCCCCTTCAATGCTCGCCAAGCTGTGAGTGTGTGCTTTGGGACAGCAAATTTGTGTCATACCATCCCCACCCAAGGGACTTTTCTGCCCGGTTGCCTCACCCAACTCCATACTTCCTTCATCCCAATTGTTGCACCCGTCCCATATGGTCTAACCGATCTATCCTCTCCTCCATGAATGTGCACTAGGCTTATCCTTGAGTAAACTTCTTCCATTCTGCTGGATCGTGGGGGAGGGGTGTACCACGACCCATCTCTGATCAAGTACGACACCTTAACGTCCCAAGGAACCCCCATCTCGTAATGAAGCTGGTCACCCCAGCTTGTGCATTGAAACGGTTCACCACACCAAGGAAATTGGAAAAACTGAATCGCTTCCCCATTTCCCACCTCATATTGGATGTGTCTCCTAGCAATATCTCGGACTCGTAGCAGCCCTCGCCATGCCCATGAGGAGGTAGGTGGTGGTCTTGCAAGCCAAATGGAGCGGTTTCTTAGGTATTTTCGCCGGACACACTTAGCCCAAAGGGAAGTGTTGTCCGCCACCACAAGCCAAAACTGCCGGAGAAGGCCCGCATCATTCCATTCCGTTAGCCTCCTTAATCCGAGGCCTCCTTCGTATTTTAGAGTACAAACGTCATTCCAAGCCACCGCCACCCACTTCTTCTCCCCTCCCCAAATAAAATGGCACATAATGCTCTCCAATTCATGCAAGACGCTTCTTGGTAGAAGAAACACTGAACGAGCTGAGGACACTCCGTACTAGCTCCACTCGCCCAGCCATAGAAAGAAGCCTTTGTTGCCATGTTGAGAGGTGAGCCTTTAGCTTGTTTAGGAATGGTACACAATGGGATCTCCCCATTCTTCCCGAAAATAATGGCAGCCCAAGATACATGACCGGAAAAGCCTTGCGCTCCATCCCAAGGTGTGCCTCGATCCAAACTCCATGCGTCCCATCTCCCCCATGAAGACCTTCCTTTTCGAAGTGTTAAATTTCAGACCCGAGCTTGCTGTAAAATCCTCAAGAATGTTTCTAATGGATTGAGTGTTTGCTTTGGTAGCCCTTGCGAAGAGTAGGACGTCGTCGGCAAACAAGAGGTGTCACGCGATGACATCTCCACAATATAACGGCTCAATTTGCTTGTCCATGATCGCCATCTTCACCATTTCACTCACCACCTCCATGCACATCACAAACAAGTAGGGGGCTAGGGGATCACCTTGTCATAGACCATTTCTGGCTCGAAACGGTGTGGAGTTTGCTCCATTTACTGTCACCACAAACGATGCCTCCACACGCCAAAATCAGTCAACTCCACTTATCCGTGAAACCAAATCTCTTCATCACATGGTCGAGGAACTCCCAAGAGATTGAGTCATATGCTTTCCTGATATCAAGGTTTATGCACATACGTCCTTTCCCCTTCTCGAGATGTAGCTTGTGGCAGAGCTCATGTGCGAGAAGGATGTTATCACTAATTCTTCGTCCTTGGACGAATGCACTCTGATTTTCCCCTATTAGCCGTGGTAATATCCTCTTCAAGCGGTTTGCAAGGACTTTGGATGTGAACCTACACGTCATATTACATAGAGCAATGGCCCGGAAGTCCTCCACCACCGTCGGTGCCTTTTCTTCGGGATGATCATGATGGATGTGTTGTTCCATTGTGTGAGGACCCTTCCACTACCCAAGCAAGATGCGGCGACTTTTACCATGTCCCTCTGAATTATGCTCCATGCTGCCTTGAGAAACTTTGCATTGAAACCATCGGGCCCCGACGCTTTATCAATATTGGCGTTCAAGACTACATCTTGCAGTTCTTTTGGGTCCAACTTCCGTGTTAAATCAGCCCCCTCCTCCGCTGTAATTTGTAGTAGAATAATGGAATTTTTAAGGGGTTGCACCTGAAAACCATGACCAAACAAGTTAGCATAAAAAGACCAGAACGCTTCCCGGATGTCGTTCTCACCCTCCACTAGATTCGCCCCCTCTCCCACTTGCCTTACTTGATTGGTGGCTCTCCTCACTCTAAGATGCATGGAAGAGCCTAGTGTTTCGGTCCCCCTCTTTCAACAACTTTACACTGGATTTTTGTCATATAATGGACTCCTCCCAACGAAGGACCCGGGCAAGGGTATCCTTTGCTGCGTTTTCTATTTCAGCAAGCTCGCCACTACTCGGGTCACTATGCCTTTGCCTCCTCACTTGCGCAAGAGAGTCCCTAGCCTCTCCCACCTTGTTTATAACATTTCCAAAGGTGCTCTAACTCCACTTAATTAGTGCTTTCCTTACTTCAGTCAGCTTCCTCACTATACGAAACATGGGTGTACCTCTCACATATGTAGTCCACGTGATTCACCCAATGGTTTTCAAATCTGAAAATCCTCTTTTTCGTCCTTTCGTTTCCTTCCGTTTTCATGACAAGCATGGTGTGGTCACTCAAGTCCTTTTAACCAATAATGTAGAAGGAATTGGGGAACACCTCGAGCCATGCATTGTTCATTAATATTCGGTCCAGCTTTGTCTCGATGCATGCATTTCCCTCCGACGAGTTGGACCAAGTGAAGTCGCCTCCGGTTGAGGGCATCTCAAGTAGTTGAATGGTGTCAAGACACTCATTAAACTCCTGAATTGCCACCTCATTTCGAGCAGCTCCGCGTCGCTTTTCAGTAGCCTTCCGGATGCAATTAAAATCCCCACCAACCAGCCACGGTCGCTCCCCATATGGTGCCACTTCATTTAAGTCCCTCCACAATGCTCTCCTCTCCACATGTCCATTTTCACCATATATTGCCGTAGGAGCAAATTCAGTGACGTCCTTCCTTAAGCTCCCAAGGAAGTGGAACAATTGAGTTGATTAGAATGCGCCCTGAGTCTAGAACCATGTAATTTGATGTCCAAGCATGAGGCCAAATTGCTCGCTTGAATCGCTCAAGTTTCTAGTACTCAACCTTGTGCTCCACAAGGCAAACCATATCCGGATTTACCTCCCTTATTCGACCCCTGATCATGAGTGCACGGCCAGGTCCGTTTGCACCACACACATTCCACACTAAGACATTCATGGGTTTAAGGTACGGGGTGACCCCCTTCCTTTCCGTACGCGTATTCTTACTCCAACTACTTTTCCTCCCGGATCGTCTAAGTGGTGGTGGCAAGTATACCTTCTTTGAGCACGAGCCCTCACACTCTTCTTGCCGCCTTTCTTCATCTCTCTCCATGTCTTGGTGTTCTGAATTTCGGAGGACCTCAAACATTCCCTCACTTTGATCACCGAATTTCTCTTTACTCTCCTTTGGGCGTGCCACTTTAGAGGGTGAAACCCAACCCGCCTCCTTTTGCACCAAGGAGGCTAGTCCACATAGCTTCCCATGCTTTCCTATCAAAGTGCCTTTCTCCTTCTCAAGTCTTTCACCTAAAGCCTCATGGTCTTGCTGGAATGTTTTGGATGGTAATTCCCCTTCATAAAATTCTTCCTCCTCATGCACCTCACGTATATTCCCATGCATGGGTGTTTTACTAAATGCACCCCCACTTCATGAGAGGAGCCCTTCAAGTTGTGTCCCTTGATTTGAAACATGTTTGCTTCTATTTTGTCTTCTTCATGCTGACTTGGTCCTTCCACAACAACGTCTTCACACATAGAGCACTCAAAACCCATCCCATTGGCTTGTCCTAAAGTGGAAGCCTCACTTCCCTGCTCCACTCCCCCTTTCCCTTCTTGGACACCAATAGAGTCACTCCCACTTGCACCCACAGCAGAATTCGGTCTCTCCACTTTAGAGCCTTCTCCTTTGTCTCCTAATCTACTCCCTCTCATGTGACAAAGCCTCCCCTCATTGGTTGGCTCCAAAGAATTAGGAGAACAAGAGAGTGGTTTAGCCAAACAATTTTCCTCCATGAGATTTATCTTAGCTTGCTCTCCACATGGCACCTCCTCACTTGTCCCCCCACCCACCTCAGCACCTCTTGTGTCCACATCATCATCTCCTCCAGCAGCCTCTCTCACCCCTCTTTCCCCTCCCATCCGACCAGCCTCTCTCATCACTCTGGGATGCCCATGTTGCTTGCTTCCTCCCCACGTCCAAGGGTCACTCCCTCAACACCCTTGGACATACTCCTTCCAAGCCCATTTCCAGCACTCATCCTAGATACAACCACCTACTTCTCAACTTTTCCTTTGTGCTCCTCTCCTTGCTTGTTGGTTATCCTCTTCTTTGGACATTTCTCCTCATCATGACCGAACTCCAAGAAGTCCTTGCAATACCCGGGCCTCCATTCATACTCCACTAGAACTCGATGCGTGCCAGTGCCTTCCACTTCAACCTCCACCCAACTCAGATAGGTGAAGTCGTGAGCCACTTCCACACACACCCTTGCATAGGCCAGTCTTCTCCCGGAGGCCGTGTGCACATCCATGTATAGGGGTCTCCCAAGAACACTAGAAATGTTGCTCAAAACTCTTTGTGACCAGAATCGGAGGTCAAGCTCCGGTAGACGAATCCAAATGGGAACAGTGGTGATGTTTGCCCTTGTCAAAACCACATCCGGTGCCCACTCTTGGACAACAAGTGGAGAACCACGAATGAACCATGGTCCCCCCTCTAGCACACGTTTCCTATCCTCTCCAAGAGTGAAACGGAAGAGGAGGAAGCCTTGACTTCTTTTAATGACCTCCACACCTCCAACCAAACTCCACTTGTTGTGGAGGTGCTTCTCCAAAGTCGGCAAGTGTGGTCTACAAGCAATGAAATAACCAACTAAGACATTATCCCACCTCTTCAAGGCTTCAACCACTTCATGCTTGGAGCATTTTGCCACCTTCTCTCCTCCTTTTATGGCTGACTGGATGAACTCAAGGTTGTGGATGCCTTTGGGCCAGCCACAAACAACTCGCTCCACTTCCTTGGGGGAGTTTCATCACTCCCTAGAGGTGGTGCGTGCACTTCATCCCCTAAGGCTGGGAATGAAGCATGCAATGGGGGTGGATGGAGAGCCTCTTTGCTGCCACACTCTCCATGTCCTTGCTGCCCACGAGTAGGGTAAGGGTTGGGGTCCATTTTGCTGTGAAAAAACCAAAGCTTTGATGGTGAAAGAGGTTGAAAACCCTAGAGAACCCAAGGTTCTCCATGCTTGTCGCCACTCCTTCTCTCTCCTCTCATGTTTCTTTTGTCGCCACTCCAATGTATCAGCAATTACTACTTGATTTACATAAGATTAGGTTCAGCATGAGAAACGTCAAAAGATATGGCAAGACTCATCAGAAACCATAAACTCATGTGAACAACAAAGGTAAGCATGGGAGGTGTCTAAATGTTATGGCAAAAACCCATCAAAACAAAGTTTCTTCAATCAATCAAGCAAGTAAACACAAATACAAACACAAAACTAACATGTAGCATATTCAACAGGAAATTTCAGTCAATAAACATGCAAAAACTAAGCATGGGAAGTGTCTAAATCTTATGGCAAAATCCATCAAAATTCCCCAACATGTAGATGATTAAAAATACCCGCAATGAACATACAAAACATGCAAGTCTACACAATCAAAAATTCATCAAACATCCAAACTTCACAATATATATGAACATCATCTCCACCCACCAAAGGGGATGGATCTACTCACTACACATTATTCTAGCAATTAAACTAAAGAAGAAAGGAGACATTCTAACAAATTTAGCCTAAGATCAAATAAATAAGACTAAGCTAAGCATGCATAAAAAAAGAAACAACATGAGAACGAAATAATGTAAAATTATTTTATTAAATAACTCACATTACTAGTAGCATTCTTCTCCACCCTAGTTTTTTGCTCCAAGTAGAGAGAATGCCACCAAGCAATGAGTGAATACAAAAAGAGGAGGAGGAGTTCTATTTATTATAGCATATAAAAAGGTAATCGGGGACAATCCCCCAATGTGAGACTAATAAAACCATCCCAGAATACACATAAACACATAACCGATGTCTTGGAGAAACAGAGTCAGATTTGGAGTCAAACGGACCGCTAATTGGCAGTCACATTTTCCCGGATCCGACCCATTTTTGGATATGTTCTTTATTTCTTCAATTCTTCACATGGGGTGCACTTGGATCGGTTATTGGAGTATCAGCCCGAATCTAATTGCCCAAATACTCCTTGTGATGGTGTGGAGTTTCTTCATTTACTTATTGGTCCTTTGGAGTAACATTCGGGACCTCCTCCCTTGCATCTTTGTCCCGAAGTCTCACAACTCAGTCTTTTTTCTTGATTTTAGTTCCTTTTATGCCTCTACTCCTCGATCTTGTTTATTCCTAAAACTCAAACATAAAACTCATTACGTAGCATTGTTTAGGTGAAAGATAATGGATATAAGACACAAATAAATGCATTATATGATGTCAATCAGACCCTTAAACTTATGTTGTGAAACCTTAAGTGTAGGGGTTTTGATTCATATGTAGATAAAAAATAAAATTAGTAGGGTGTTCCCTTTTCTGAGACAACTCCTATTAGTCAGGAAATTAGGTCCGTGGGTACTTAGTTCCTGGTACTTTCGATTGATCTGAGTTGGGATTCGCTGTCTGAACTCCCGTTATGTAGTTTGAGCGAAGGCTAATGTGATACTGTAAGTCCTCACAGGCAAAGATGCACGAAACCAGACCGTAGGAGAATTAAACAACAAAAAATTTAATTCCTTGTACTCTGCAAAAGCTAGAAAAAAATGAAAAAAGCAAGAAAAAATTACAAATAAGAACCTTATTGGACTTTACGCAACGTATCATTTCAGGATACTAAGGTTGCCCATGCCTTTTACTTAAGTCTTTAATTAACTTGCATGAATGGTTCCCCAATCTAGGTGTGTGGTTGACATTCATATATAGAGTCAGCCTGTAGGATTATCGTGTCCAATGATCGACAAAAAAAGGTTCATCAAGTTGTGTTGCTAGGTTGAATAATGTATCAATGTTCGGATTTTGTGGGTATATATGCGGAAAACCCTCAGGACACACCACTCCTCCTCCTTGGCGACAAAGGGGAACCACTTGTGGAACATGCTAAATGCAATTGTGTCTGACGAAAGTGAGTTAGGATTTCCCTTTTTATATTTTCTCTTTCTTCGTTTTGCTCGGGACTGGCAAAAGGTTAGTGTAGAGGTATTTTATTAGTAGGACATCGTACATTGCATTCATGCTATATTTCCTTTATTTTACCCTAATTTTGTGCTACTCGAGTATTTCTTTGATGTGTTTAGGGTTTTAGGTAATAAAGAAGAGAAAGGAAGAGAAAAGGACCTTATTGAAGCATCTTGCACCTGTGTTGTCATGATCAAAGACCCATCTGCAATTAAGGGAGGACCAAGATGAAACCCGGAGCAACCTGAGAATAAGGAAAACATTCTGGGGAAACAAATCTCGCATTATCATGATCTTGAGAAGTATTTGGGTAATTAAGAACAAATGGGCTCAAACCAGCGGACCAGGAGTGCACCCTACATGCAAAAATAGAAAACTTAAGCTCATGGGAGAATTAGGGGTGGATCGGAGCCAAAATATCCGCCAATGGTGGATTTTGATCTACCGTGGCTCAAACGTATTTATTTGGGTGCACCAGACCATAATGAAATCGATTACAACCATCAGATTGCTTACAAATTACTCTACAACTCTCTTTCTTCTATAAGTAGCAATATTTCTCCTACCTTTCGTCTTCTTCTCGACCCCCACCATTCGAAAGTTTTAGCTTTTACCCATTTGGGCTGAAAAATAAGTAGGTGGTTGGAGATTATAAACAAGTGCTTTCTTTAATGTAAGGGTAGAATCTTTTTCCTATTGTCTTTAGCTTTCTTCCTATCTAGTTACTTTTGTGTTTTGTGGGTTACTTTAGTAGTTACAGATTCTTGCCATGTGTAGTCTTGATTTCTTGCTATCCATGCTTGTAGTGAAGAGTAGAAAGTAGATCCACCCCATTTGGGGTGGAGGTGATGTATATTATCTGATTTGTTAGTTATGGGTTCTTCTTATTGTGTCATTTCATATGCGTAATGTAGATCTATGCATGTAACTTTCTAAAACTAGTATTAGATGTGATAATGGTCATACTAGGTACTTGTCTCATGCTAGATCTAGAATTTATCTTGTTGCTTGTAAATGATCATCTTGTTATGGCAAACGACTTGTTATGTATGGATGCTTGATTAGTAGAGAATACATGAATGTATTGAGTTGTATGGATGGTTCAATGATGTCCTAATGTCCACACTAGTTCAGTATTGAGAACCCAAAGTGCATCTTAACTTCTCGTCTAACTATATTAGTCATGTATTCATGTCAATGTAGTTGATATTAATTAGATTCCACACTAGTTTTTAGTTGATTTCACCTACTTTACACACTTGTGCCTCTTGTAATCAAGACACACTCACACACACAAACACACACCTACACACTTAAACTCCATAGGGGTTTAGTTTTATTGTTTTTTAATTCATCATTTAGTGTAGTTAGTTAGCATAATCTCATCATTCTCCTCTCCTTTCCCACTCGAGTATGGTTGTCACAACAACACTCACAACTCCTTAAGGTTTGACCTGTATTTTCCACAACTTCACCGAAGCCATGCACTTGCAGTTTTTAAAATGATCAATCACTGAACATGGAGTGTATCAATAATGGTCCCGTAATGACCCGTACAATCACTCCAACAACTCGAGATGGGAAAACCACCCTAACTTCTCTGGGGGCCTAGTGGGGGCCATGGTCATAGCTTGCACGCTTAAACCAAACCCCCACCTTATTACCCTCCACGCCCATTAGGGACCTACCAACCCCCACATCAAAGGACTAAGCCCTATACTCACCAAGCTCCTTGTGCCTCATCTTCAGGTTATTCAGGCCAAACACCACCCAAGTAGGTTGACCCAAAGGACTCCACTTTTGAACCAAACCTTTCAAGTGTTCGTGTAGAGCACGCAAACCATGCTTGTGTCCAACAACAATTCTGTCAGTTGCCTAATCAGCTTAATGAACGTGAGAAGGTTTCGCTACCAACTCAAAACGAGGTGAATCCCTGGGGTACCTAATCTCAAGCAAGTCCACTAGTACCTCGAGCTACCTATGAACTGACCCATCATGTTAATGTGATTAATACTTTGAGGTATGGTACAGATGTGGACAACAAAATTGGGTTGCTGAATTATTCAGTTATAATAACCACAAGTGCACGGTATAGGTGAAGACGTAGCAAATACAGGTCTAACCTGAAGGAGTTGTGAGTGTTGTTATTCCAACCATATTGGAGGTGGACAAAAGAGGAGAATGAGTGGGTTATGCTAACTAACTACACTAAACTATGAATGAATTAACAATTAAACTAAACCCCCATGAAGTGGAGGTGTGTAGGTATGTGTGTGTGAGTGGTTCGCCATTACATGAGGCACAAGTTTGTAAAGTAGGTGAAATCAATTAGAAACTAGTATGGAGTCTAATTAACATCAACTACATTTACATGAATACATGACCAATATAGTTAGATAAGAAGGTAAGATGAACTATGATTTTAAAATCATGAACCAAGTACGTAGTGTGGACATTAGAACATCAATTAACCCCTTCATGAAACTTCATCCATTCATGATTCTCTACTAATCAAGCATCCATACAAAACAAGCCATTTCCATACAACCATTACAAGCAACAAGATAAACTCTAAAGCTAGCATGAGATATGTACCTAGTACGGACCTTATCCCATCTAATACAAGTTTAAGAATACTACAACTATAGATCTACAATACAAGCACTAAGATAAACTCTAAAGCTAGAAGGAGCCAAGTAGCTTGTGTGGACATTATCCCATCAAATACAAGTTTAAGCATGCTACGACTATAGATCTACATTAAGCACATGAAGTGGCACAAATAAAAGAACCCATCACTATCACATAATGTACATCACCTCGACCGTAAATGGGGTGGATCAACTCTCTACTCATTAAGCTAACTAATTATGCTAAAATTTAAGGAAACAAAGCATGCAAGACTAAAGGAAAGAATATCTACGTAAAAATAAAATAATTTGTTTACATGACTCACATTACAATGTAGCATCCTCTCCACTTTGAGTTTTGCTTTAAAGTCTTACTCCAAATAGAGAGAACGGCCACCAAGCAATCGGTAATCTACAAAGGAGGAAGAGTTCTATTTAAACACATGAAAAAGGAAAATAGGGACAATCCCTCGGCGTGGGACCAATGAAACATACCTAAAATAGACATACACTACATAACCCACAACCATGCGAAACCGGGTCGGAGTTTGACCAAAATTGACTGCCAATTTGAGGTTTGGGTGCCAATGGCAGTCATTTTGTGTAGGATGTGATTTTGTTTTGAATATCTTCTTAAATGCTTCAATTCTTCACGTGGGTGCACTCAGATCAGTTATTGGAGTCTTGGCCCGAATTTGATTTCCAAAATACTCCTGATGATGGTGTGGAGTTTCTCGATTTGCTAGTTGGCCCTTCTTGCTTATTTCCTTATCCTTCCCTCTTGCAGATAGGTCAATAAGTCTCACAGTTCAGCGCTTTTTCTCGCGTTTTGGTCCTTTTTGTGTCTGCTTCGTCTTAAAGTTTGTTTTTCTTGAAACTTAAACATAAAACTCGTTACATAGCATTTCTTAGGCTCAAAATAGAGGATATATGACCTGAATATATGCATGCTATGATTCTAATCAAATGCCCCTAAACCTAGTTTTTGCTAGTCCCGAGAAAAACAACGAAATGAAGAACTACGTAAGGAAAAACAAACATAAAATAAGATAAGTCCTAACTGACTTTCTTAGGAATCACGATTGCACTTAGAACGTGAAACAAGCCGATAAACCTCTTTGTCGCAAGGGAGGAATGTTGTCTGCTTAGGGTTTTCAGTGGATATACCTACAACATCCAAACATTGATGCATTATTCAACCTATCAACACAACACGATGGACAAACCTTCGTCGATCATTGAACACGGTAATCATATGGGCCGACTCTCTATATGTACCCAATCCACACACCTAACTTAATGAATCATTTGTGCATGTTTATTAAGGACATAAAAGAAAGACATGGGCAACCATAACATCCTCAAGTGATTCATCGTGTAAAGCCCATTAAGGTTCTAATTTGTGATGAATTTTTTTCTTTTTTTTATCATCATTTTTTTACTAGTTGGTATTTGCATCATTTCCTGGGAGGATTTATACCATCATGTACATAAATCTCCACATAGGGTGATCCCAACCACCCGTGTAACAGGAGTTCGGTCTGTGCATCCCAAGTCAGATGACTCGAAAGCACCAGGTAAAAAGTCCCCTCGGACCAAATTTCCCGAGTGATAGGAGCCAAACTAAACGACAATAGAGAACACCCTACTAAATTATTTCTTATCTCCATTTGAACCAAAACCCTACACTTAAGGTTTCACAATAGGAGTTTAAAGGTCCCTGACTACGACAAACTTCCTTATACAAACAGACACGAATTATTAGACTCACTAGGTTTAGGGTGGACTTCATTATTTGTTTGAGTAATAAAACCATATGTTACTCCCCCCCCCCCCCCCCCGAGGGATAACCGGGGTGCATCCTTACGACTAGTTAGGACCTAAAGTCGGTGAATTAGAAATCTTAACGCATCATGTTCAAGTAAATTTTGGGAGATTCCTTTTTACTTTTCCTTTCAACAGTTTTGCACATGCTAAACACACGCAAAACCCACAAAAAAAATTCTTTCACAAACACATGAAGATTTTCAAAGAAATAATTTTTTTAAAGCACTAGGCAAGCAAAAAAAGACAAGTCACTCAAGGATCATGGTATAGTAGATATATCAATGTAAATTGTAGCACACTATGATGGCCCTAACAATTCACACAAAAGAAAACAAACAAACAAACTAACTGAAAAAGACTTGACTCCACATATATACAAATATAAATCACCCCTACATATACTTCATGCATTGTGCTCAATGTATGCAAGCATGATACTACATGTATTTTTACATGAAAAAGTTATAATCTCACCAAACTTTGAAGCTCAAGAATTTTTTTGTTGTCATGTTGATAGACACAAACCTAAAT
This sequence comes from Triglochin maritima, assembly GCA_963682175.1. NCBI lineage: Eukaryota > Viridiplantae > Streptophyta > Magnoliopsida > Alismatales > Juncaginaceae > Triglochin > Triglochin maritima. The sequence continues at coordinate 33,268,064 of OY821773.1, read as the reverse complement.
TCGCCGCAAAACATGTGCGATACTTAAGAAGGGAGGCAAATACTTGAACAACAACCTATGTTTACTCTATGCGTGTTTTTTTGGTTTTTTTTCAAATATAACTATGAACAAAAATAAGTTCACATCGTCATTTGTCCAAGGACATCAAATGGTAACATCAAAAGTGTTGGCTTTTTGGCCTTAATCTTATGGTTTGATGATTTAATCAACCAAATCTTAATTAGAGTAGCACACACTATGCATTGCATATATATTGTATTGTGCTAACCTCTACAGGTGATGAAGACTCAAGAAAGATGGAAATGAAGTTAAGACATGTAATTAAAGCTAAATCGAAGACATGTAATCTTGATTTCTTTTGAGTCTTAGGAACAAAGTGTAATTGAGCATACTTGAGCTGAAATCAACCTAATCACACACTAGGAAGTCACACACGAAATTTCACTTAATTTGGACTTCAATAGATCACCCAAACCTAGACCGGAAAACACTAAACTTAACTGTCTGCCCACATTCGGTCGACCGCAACAGGCCGTTCGGTCGACCGGATGATCAAGCTTTCTAATTGTGTTTCCCTGTCTGTTTCTGGTCGACCGAACCTTTCCAAATGGTCGACCGTCAGATCATATTTTCCCGACCGTTACTTTTGTCGTATATACACAACGGTCGTATTCGTATTAAACCAAAAATACCCCAAATGTATTTCATGTATCGGTCGACCGAGGACCACGATCGGTCGACCGTTTGTCCATCTCTTGACAAACCCAAAGTGCCTTTCCATAATCGGTCGACCACCAAACCAGTTTCGGTCGACCATTCTCACATTTGTTTGTCACCCCCAAAGTGCCTGGTCGAAATCGGTCGAACGAACCTTTTCTTGTGTTCGACCGATGACTTAAGTTTTCTTAAGTCGTAGAGTTGGGAGGTCGACCGTTGCTTAACCGGTCGACCGAATCTTGTGCATAACTGCCAAATGGTCGACCGTTCGTCCCGATTCGGTCGACCGATTACAGCCAGAATTGGGTCCTGTCTTTTCTGTTTTGTGTAATCACACTTCAACTCATACCCAATCAATCCCAACGGCTCTATTCTCTCTAATGCCTATATAAGGAGTTGTAAAACACATTTTTAAAAAAAAACTCTCCCACTATCAACTTGTCCCAAACATTAGAGAGAATCCCAAACACTCAAAGCTACAAACCTTCAACACTTAGTGATTATTTCTTCATCCTACTCAAGTGTGCTCAAGTTTAGAGAGTGTTGTTCCACTCAACCATTGTGAAAGAAGCAAGGGTCTTGGTGAAAGCCCAAGACACGAGTATAGACTTCGGTGAGAGCCAAGTGATCCTCTCGGATTGTGAGAGGAGGAGCCAAGCTCGGCGAGGGTTGTTCGCGAGCTTGAAGACTTGTAAAGGCGTTCTCTCCCGGCCCAGAACGGGGAGTGGTTAGTGAAGTCGTGAGCGGAGCTCGGTGATCCGAGCAGAGCTTGCAAGAGAGGACTAGGACCCGGGTGGGGTGCCAAACCTCTATAAAAACGCCGAGTCGATTTGTGGTTTGCATATTCCTACACTTGCTTGTTTTAGTTTAAATTCCGCTGCATTTCTTTGATTGCTTATACAAGTAGGTAATTAGGTGATTAGCATTAATTGTGGACCCATAAACCCACACGATCCTACATTTGGTATCAGAGCCTTGTTCGTTAATTTTGTTCTTAATCAATAAATTAACATGGCTCTTAATGCATCCACACCTAGTGAATCATGTAAACCACCATATTTTGATGGAAATAACTTTAGCTCATGGAAATTTGAAATGTCTTCATTTATTAAATCCATGAATGCAAACTTGTGGTTTATGATTCAAATTCCATATGAATTACCTAGATATCATATTAGTAAATGGAGTTTAGAAGATGAGAAAAATGCATCCCTAAATGCTAAGGCTATGAATGTCATATTTTGTGCATTAGGAGATGAACATTTTAATCTTGTTTGCTCATGTGATAGTGCTCACTCTATATGGCAAACATTAGAAAAGAACTTTGGTGAATGATATTCATCAACCGGGGAGAAAGGAGCAACCACTCCAAAGGATGTAGCTCGAGCAAAGAAAATGGAGATTCACTCAACATCTTCATCATCGTCAAGCTCATCCAATGGAGAAAGTGAAGATGAGGTAGACTCTTATTCATCTTCAAGTTGTAGTTCAAATGAAAGATCATCTAAATCGGATAAACTACAAAATGCATTTCAAAGATTATTAGGAAAATGTAAAGAGCTTCAAAAGACTAACCAATTAGCAAATGAGCAAATTCATGATTTGAAATGTCAAAATTCATCAATCTTAGATGATAAAACGAATTTGCTTGCTAAAATTGATGCTCTCACTTTAGAAAATGCATGCTTGAAGAATGAGTGCTTAAATGTTAAATCTAACTCATCTAATGCAATTGAAAGTCATATGCTTGAAAATGACAAAATTGACTTGCTAAAGAAACTAGATGAATCATATCTTGAAAGCAAGAAAATTTTAAATGACTTGAATTGCATGAATGAAAAAGTTGCAAATTTAGAGATTCACATGCTTAACATGCATAAAAAGCATAATTCAATGATTAAAAATCTAAATTGCTTAAATGAATCTTTAGCAACTAAAACAGTGAGCTTAATGCTTTAAACAAAAATTTGTCAAATAAATTGCATAAGTTCACACATGGCAATAAAAATAGGTTTTATGTTAAGAACTTTCCTGTTCAAAACATTTATTATCATCATAATGCCATGAAGAGCAAAACTAGTGTAGAGGTACCAAAATCGACTTGGATTTGGGTACCAAAAGCTAAACTTAATGGACCCAAGCAAAAATGGGTACCAAAGTCTACACTTGTAGGAGCTTGAGGAGGAGATTGGTGGTGACCGGGTGAGCTAAAGCGTCGAATTCGAATCCGGTTGCATCACCAAGTCAAGATTGGAGCTAATCAATATTCAAGTTTGGTATAAAATTTCTATCTTTGAATTTTCTGAAAAATTAGCTCCAATCTAGTTTTTGTGCTTAATTGTCATATCTTTAGAAATTTAAATCATTGCAAATCATATACCCCATTCATTGCAAATTATATACCACATCCATTAATTTTAAATGTCAAATTTTAAATGGATGTTAGAATAAGGCTTAAGTTGAAACTTAAATGAACTTAACTTGAATCATACTCATTGTTTCCATTTTAGGCTTATTGTTAGGGGGAGCTTAAATGAAATATCTTTTATTAGAGTAATGAAGTGCAAAATTTAGGGGGAGCAACTTCATTACAAGACATCCAAAATTCTATGCTTAAAGTCTTAATTAATTGTTGTTTTTTATGGATGTCAAAGGGGGAGAGATAATTAAGGGGGTTACTTGAAAAACTTGATAAAATTTGAACAAAAACTATGCACATCCATAGGGGGAGCATTTATATGCATAGTTTACATATACAAATTTCAAGTATTAAGATATCGGTTGCCATCATCAAAAAGGGGGAGATTGTTGGCTTTTTGGCCTTAATCTTATGTTTTGATGATTTCATCAACCGAATCTTAATTAGAGTAGCACACACTATGCATTGCATATATATTGTATTGTGCTAACCTCTACAGGTGATGAAGACTCAAGAAAGATGGAAATGAAGTCAAGACATGTAATTAAAGCTAAATCGAAGACATGTAATCTTGATTTCTTTTGAGTCTTAGGAACAAAGTGTAATTGAGCATACTTGAGCTAAAATCAACTTAATCACACACTAGGAAGTCACACACGAAATTTCACTTAATTTGGACTTCAATAGATCACCCAAACCTAGACCGGAAAACACTAAACTTAACTGTCTGCCCACATTCGGTCGACCGCAACAGGCCGTTCGGTCGACCGGATGATCAAGCTTTGTAATTGTGTTTCCCTGTCTGTTTCCGGTCGACCGAACCTTTCCAAAGGTCGACCGTCAGATCATATTTTCCCGACCGTTACTTTTGTCGTATATACCCAACGGTCGTATTCGTATTAAATCAAAAATACCCCAAATGTATTTCATGTATCGGTCGACCGAGGACCACGATCGGTCGACCGTTTGTCCATCTCTTGACAAACCCAAAGTGCCTGTCCATAATCGGTCGACCGCCAAACCTGTTTCGGTCGACCGTTCCCACATTTGTTTGTCACCCCCAAAGTGCCAGGTCGAAATCGGTCGAACGAACCTTTTCTTGTGTTCGACCGATGACTTAAGTTTTCTTAAGTCGTAGAGTTGGGAGGTCGACTGTTGCTTAACCGGTCGACCGAATCTTGTGCATAACTGCCAAACGGTCGACCGTTCGTCCCGATTCGGTCGACCGATTACAGCCAGAATTGGGTCCTGTCTTTTCTGTTTTCTGTAATCACACTTCAACTCATACCCAATCAATCCCAACGGCTCTATTCTCTCTAATGCCTATATAAGGAGTTGTAAAACACATTTTAAAAAAAACTCTCCCACTATCAACTTGTCCCAAACATTAGAGAGAATCCCAAACACTCAAAGCTACAAACCTTCCACACTTAGTGATTATTTCTTCATCCTACTCAAGTGTGCTCAAGTTTAGAGAGTGTTGTTCCACTAAACAATTGTGAAAGAAGCAAGGGTCTTGGTGAAAGCCCAAGACACGAGTATAGACTTCGGTGAGAGCCCGAAGTGATCCCTCGGATTGTGAGAGGAGGAGCCAAGCTCTGCGAGGGTTGTTCGCGAACTTGAAGACTTGTAAAGGCGAACCTCTCCCAGCCCGGAACGGGGAGTGGTTAGTGAAGTCGTGAGCGGAGCTCGGTGATCCGAGCGGAGCTTGCAAGAGAGGACTAGGACCCAGGTGGGGTGCCGAACCTCTATAAAAACGCCGAGTCGATTTGTGGTTTGCATATTCCTACACTTGCTTGTTTTAGTTTAAATTCCGCTGCATTTCTTTGATTGCTTATACAAGTAGGTAATTAGGTGATTAGCATTAATTGTGGACCCATAAACCCACACGATCCTACAAAAAGTGGGTCAATGCACTTGGAATGCGAACATGACACCACCTAGGGCCAAAATAGTCATGTGTCGGCCCCCTTACAAAGTGTACCAAAGATCATGCGAGGTTCATAAATTAGATGCAAAGGCATCTCAACAAAGGATCAAACTGAAAGAGCTTGAACCTCTCAAGATCTTGGGAAATATTGCACATCGGAAGAAGAGTTTCTTCTATTACGGTATTAAAATCAGGATCATCAATCCAAACTCTCCAATCAACAAGTTAGTGTGTCGTAATGAGTTCAAGAACCCCGTTATGCTTGCCCGACACACTAAGCGAACAAAAAGTGGGTCTCTTACCCAAGGTATTCTCTAAGGAACTCCCAATACCCTCATTGGCAATGTAGTTGTTTGGTGTCCCTTCATTTTTAAGATGATCAGAAACATTAGTGAGAGACAAACTCTCAATAGGTCATAAACAATTAGGGGTATTAGGGAGCTGAAAATTAGGTGTAAAGGGGAAGAGTCTAGAAGGTAGAAGTAGGTGAGAAGAAGATGACTTAGAGGACAAGGTAAGAATACTGACAACTAGCGTGGGTAGTGGGTGGGGGTAGAAGCCTAATCTAGCAAAGACGGCTCAAACAAGCTTTGCCTGGCTATGGGTCCTTAGACTAGACGACGCCTAATCGCAACTCTCCACACTCCTGAACACATCACCTCCCTCAGCTGAAGGTAACAAAACTGAATGAGAAACTCAAGACCCAGAGGTCCCAAAAGTCTCAATGCAACTAAGCAAACGACGACGTTCAGGCCTTGACGTCGAGAATGGGATTGTCTCCTACGTGTGCCCAAATCTTAGGAGTCAATGTATACTTGATTTTAGATTTAGGATTTACTTGAGTGTGGTTTGTAGGGCTAGGAGATGGGTGATGAAATCCCTCACCTTATCTTGAAGACTATATGTGGTGCCTCTTAAGATCAATTGTCCTTAAACTAGCAAACAACTCACCAAACAAGCACTCACCTCACTCTTGTTCCAATGCACCTTACTAACTAATGCATGCTTTAACCATGCATGAATGAGAGAATGGGTGCATGTATCTCTTGCTAGCACTCAACAACACAAAAATAAAGCAAAGAGAAAACGAATGCCCACAAGGTTTAGAAATGATGCATAACCTAGATGGCAATCCACTAATCTTTTGATTTGAATTCTAATGTCCAAGTTTGATTAGGAGGGGAGCATGTGAAGTAAATAATTTTTGACATTAAAACATAGTATGCATGGAATCAACAGTGGAAGTTATCAACTAGAAATGAGCATAGAAAGCTATTAGTGAAACAGAAGCAGCAACTCCTCACCAGATCCACTAGTAGCGGATGAAATGCACCAATAGTGGATGTTCTGGGGATTCTCATTACCAAAGTTCACCAGTGTTCTCTCCTACTCCTATAGGCTCCCGTGTCAAGTAACAAAACTAAAAAAGAAAATGTAAGAAAACCCCACCGAAATGGTGGAAACAGCGACTACGATCAACTCCCCGGCAACGGTGCCAAAAACATGATTGATTCAGTTATAATAACTGCAGGTGCACGACATCAGTGAAGACATGGAAAATACATGTCGAACCTGAAGGAGTTGTGAGTGTTGTTGTTCAAACCATACTTTTGTGGGAAAAGAGAGGAGAATGATGGATTATGATAACTAACCACACTATACTATGAATGAATTAAAAATTAAACTAAACCCCCATAAAGTGGAGGTGTGTAGGTATCTGTGTGTGTGAGTCTTCATTACATTAAGGCACAAGTGTGTAAAGTAGGTGAAATCAATTAGAAACTAGTGTGGAGTCTAATTATCATCAACTACATTTACATGAATACCTCACAAATATAGTTAGACATGAAGGTAAGATGAACTATGTGTTCTCAATCATGAACTAAGTATGTAGTGTGGACATTAGAACATCAATGAACCCCTTCATGCAGCTTAATCCATTCATGCATTCTCTACTATTCAAGCATCCATCCAAAACAAACCATTTCCATACAACCATTACAAGCAACAATATAAACTATAAAGCTAGCATGACATAAGTACCTAGTGTGGACCTTATCCCATCTAATACAAGTTTAAGAATACTACAAGTATAGATCTACATTACAAGTAACAAGATAAATTCTAAAGCTAGCATGAGACAAGTACCTAGTGTGGACATTATTCGGTCTAATACAAGTTTAAGCAGGCTACGAGTATAGATCTCCATTAAGAACATTGTTGAACGTTTTATTTAAAACCGCAAGTGCACGGAGGCGATGAAGCGGTGGCAAGTATGGGTCGTCCTCAGGGAGGTGAGCAGCCTCTTGTTTATCAGAAATCAAGTGGCAAAAATTGGGGGAGAAAGATGGATTATGCTACTCTACACTAAACTACGCTAAGAAGTATGAAATGCGAACGAAAAAAAACAAACAATGAAATGACAACTAAGCTAAGAACAAAAGAAGAATGCTGGAATACAGAAATGGAAAAACCCCTAAGGGGTGGAGTGAGTGCACACAAGCAAAGAGGTGGGTGTTTAACACATTCTTTAAACACAAATAAAGGTGGTGTTATCATGCATAGGAAGTGTCTAAATGTTGTGGCAAAACCTATCAATCTATTCCCCAACTTAGTTGATTAACATTTATATATGCAAGATGTTTATTTCAGAACCTAAACAAGAATGAGAGGTGTCTAATCATTTTGGCAAAACCCATCAAGTTATAAATTCTATCCTAAACAAGCAAGCATACATTCATGTTTTATCAACACATTGGAAATAAAGCATTCAATCCATTCTCATTTGCATGTATGTACATCTACTCCACCCCCCAAAGGGGATGGAACTGCTCACTAAACATTACACTCATTATTAAACTAAACAAAGAAAGCATATTAACTAAGCTAATAAAACTAATGAAATGAGATTAAGCAAAGCAAAACAAGAAACATAAAACAAACAACATAATAAAGAAAACTTGTATTAAAATGACTCACATTAAAAGTAGCATCCTCCTACTTTATTGTGTGCTTCAAGGTCTCACTTCTAGTAGGAAGAATAGCCACTTAAAATATGGAGTGATTACAATGGAAGGTGAAGAGTTCTATTTAGAGCCATGGAAAAAGGCAAACCGTGACAATCTCCCGACGTGGGACTAAACAGATACCAACAATAGCCTAAACATCCTCTAATACATGTGCTGGAGAAATTTTAGGGGATTCGGGCCAAAATGGACCGCCAATTAGCGGTCTTGGACCACCAATTGGCGGTCTATATGGTTCAGATCCTGCTCATTTTTGTTGTGGGCTTGTCTTGGTATAATTTCTGGTCTTGGATGCATTCAATTGGTTTGTTGGAGCTCTGACCCGAATCGAATTTCTAAAATACTCCCCATGATGGTGTTGAGTATTCTATTTTGCTATTAGGTCCTTCTTTCTTACATTCAGGTCCTTCTCCCTTGCATCTTAGTCCCCAGATCTAACAATTCAGTCATTTTTCCCAGCTTTTGGGTTCTTTTATGCTTCATCTCTTCAAACCTATTTATTCCTGAAAACTAAACATAAAACTCGTAACATAGCATTGTTTAGGTGAAAGATAATGGATATAAGATATAAATATAAGCATGAAATGATGTCAATAAAATACCCCCACACCTAACTTTTGCTAGTCCCGAGCAAAACAAAGAAAGGAAAAAGCATACGAAAAAAAACAAGAAATCCTATCTCACTTTCGTAGGAATCACGGTTGCACTTAGCATGTGCAACAAACCGTTAAACCTCTTTGTCACCAAAGAGGAGGAGTGTTGTCTCCTGAGGGTTTTCAGCGGATATACCCACAAAATCCAAACAAGATGCATTAATCAATCTAGCTACACGACTCGTTGGACTTATTTTGTTGATCATGGGACGCGGTAATACTACGGGTCGACTCTATATATGTAATCGGTCCACACACTTAGCCTAATGAGTTACTCGTGAGAGTTAGTTAAGGACTTAAGTGAAAGACATGGCAATCTTAACTTCTGAATGTGATACAAGGTGTAAAGTCCATTTTGGTTCTTATTTGACTCTTTTTTTCTTTTTTTTCTTTAGAGCATTTTATTGGTTGGTGTTTGATTCTCCCAGGGTTAGGTTTCATGCATCATTGCCTATGAGGACTTACACTATCACGTACACCTTCCCCCAAATCTCCACATAGGGCGATCCCTACCACCCGTGTAATGGGAGTTCGGTCGGTGCATCCCAAGTCAGATGGCTCGAAAGCACCAAGCACAAAGTCCCCTCAGACCTACTTTCCCGAGTGATAGGATTCGTGCAAGAAGAGAGAACTCCACTTATTTATTTATCCACATGGGAACCAAAACTCCTACACTTAAGTTTCACAAAAAGAGATTAAGGACCCTTGACTACGACAAACTTCCTTATACTAACAGACACGAATTATTTGACTCACAAGGTTCAGGGTGAACTTCTTTAAATGTTTGAGTGCTGAAACCCTATGATTACACGCCCCCTGAGGGAAACCGGGGTGCATCATAACGACTCGATAAGACATAAAGGCAGTAAACTAGAAATCCTAATGCATCAAGTTCAAGACAATTTTGGGAGCTTTCTTTTTACTTTGCCTCTCAACGGTTTTGCACATGCTAAACCCACGAAAAACCTTCAAAAACATTTTCTTTCGCAAACACATGAAGATTTTGAAAGAAATGTGAAAATTTTAAAGCACTAGGCAAGCAAAAGAAGACAAGTCACCCAAGGATCATGGCAAGCAGATATATCGATATTAAATGCGGCACACTAACATGACCCTCACAATGCACACAAAAAAACAAATAATCAAAAGAAAAGACTCAACTATGTACATACGTAAAACACCCCCCCCACACTTACTTCATGCATTGTCCTCAATGAATGTGAACAAGATACTACATGGATATATGCATGAAAAAGGAAATATCTCACCAACATGAAGTACAAAGGGACGTTCAGGGTCATGTTGATGGACTCAAACCCGAATTCTCTCAAAACCTGTGAGAAGCTGAAGAAGGGAGATAAATACGTGAAGAGATTGGGCCCAAGTACACAAGGGTTGGGGCCCACAACAATCTATGATCACTGAAGGAGTCTTTTATTACACACTTTTCTTCTTCTTTTTTTTCTTCTTTTTTCGATTTTTTACATGATATGTACAACAACAACGATATTCTGATAATCATTTGGTCAAGGAACATCAAATGAGAACATCGAGTCATGAGGACCAGAAACTTGCCGAGATGAGCAAACTCCACTGGTACTCTGAGGTGTCATGAGGGGTGAAAGGTCAAAGCTGAAAGGCTCGAACCCCTCATGATATTGGTTGGCTGTGGGCAACAAAGAATGAAGTTGTGTTTCCTCACTAGGGTTTAATTGCTCATCGAAGAAAACCCTCCAACCAATAGTTCCTCAGGCTCATTCGATGGACTCAGCAGACTTGCATCACTATGAATGGGGCTTCTCCCCAAGTCATCCAACAAGGACCTCCCAAAATCAAGCATAAGCTCGGTCATAGGTGGTTCCTTGTTGGAGTCAATGCGAAGCTCAAATGGCTCCATGGCCATGGGACATGAGGTAGAGACACCTTTTGGTGTAGGCATATGATGAGGTGTCTCAATCTCACTAGTACTCTCAACTGAATCATGCAACGAACACTCCCTTCAGACATTCATGTTCGAGGCCAGCTCACTCTGTTGCATTGCGAAGACAGGCATTGAGTTTTCGCTGGGCCCACGAACATTCTCAACGGGTTGCATTGGGGTTAGGGGTGTTCGTTGATTTTGTGGTGCTTTCTCCAATTTGCGGATGAGATTTAGATTTAACGGTTCATCCATGGGTTCCTGTTGCCTACCAGAGTTGAACACATGAAACTCGGCACTCATGTTACCGAATGAGAGCTTCATGAGACCATTTCTACAATTAATCAAGGCATTGGAGGTTGCCAGAAATGGTCTACCCAAAATCAAAGGTATTTGAGAGTGGGTGTTCGCAATAGGATTGGTATCGAGGACAACAAAATCAACTGGAAATATAAAAACTCCAACTTTGATAAGCACGTCCTCGATAATCCCTATGGGAATACGAATGGATCTATCCCCCAATTGAAGGGTGATCTTAGTTGGTTTCAATTCTCCCAAGTTCAACTATTGATAAACAGATAATGGGAGGAGGTTGACTGCTGATACTAAATCAAGCAAAACATTGCTCATTCTAGTGTCCCCTATCGTACATTGAATAGTAGGACACCCAGGGTCCTTGTATTTTGTGTAGGTGGGAATGGACAAAAGTGAGCTGATATTTGTAGCCAAGAATGCTTTCTTAAGAACATTGGTCTTCCTCTTGGTTGTGCAGAGATCCTTCAACACTTTGGCATATTGAGGTATTTGTTGGATGACATCCAACAAGGGGATGTTAACCTTTACTTGCTTAAACACCTCTAATATCTTGTCCATGTTGTCACTCTGCTTTTTGGTTAACCTACTTGGATAGGGAGCTTTTAGCAGGTAGGTTTTCTGGGGTGCCTGAGAAGAAGGAAGCGTTGGTGTATTACCCTTACCCTCAGCCTCTTCTTCACCACCATTCGCACTGAGGGGCTGCATAAATGGTGGTGGGTGTGGCTAGGAAATGTGATTGTCAACCTATTTTCCATTCCTTAAGGTAACAATGACATTGACATGGTGAACAGGTTCCTCCACATGGTTCACTTGCCTCCCCCGAGGTACCACATTCTCATTTTGTATGTGTTATTGCTGGTACATACGGGGGTTAGCCTCAGGCTAGCTAGGCAATAGGCCCAACTTAAGCTCTAGAGATTTGATGGTCTGCTGAATTGAAGTGAGAACTTGACTCGTGGTGGACATAAAAAATTTCATTGAGTTTTCAAGTCCACGAGTCAAGGTCTTAAGCGAATTGAATCGGGTTTCCATATTGTTGGAATTTGGGAAACTCGATTGATTAGTGGTTTGCGTTGGGGTTGCTGATAAGATTGTGCATGCATGGGAGGTTGGTGTGATTGGTAATGTGGTCTAGAGGAGTTTGAAGGACCACCCGGGGCATTAGTTTGGGTCCATGAAAAATTGGGGTGCTTCCTCCATCCAGGATTATAAGATGATGAGTATGGGTCATTCCAACTCTGTCATAAATGGCGTTCACACGCTCCATCTCAGGAGGAATAGACACACACTCGCTTTCTACATGACCTACCCTGCCACATGAATGAGAGGGAACTGGACCAGATGTGGACATGTGAGGTGCACCTTGTTGGTTTTGGAGCTCAATTGAATCCATACGGCGGATGGGTACAGCTAGAAGCACACAAGAAAACAAGAGAGAAAGAATGACACAGGAGAGAAAGAATGACTCAGGAGAGAAAGGAAGAAGTCCTTATGCTACGGCGGATGGGTACAGCTAGAAGCACACAAGCAAACAAGGCCCAAGTAATCCTAAGGTCGCTATAGGTCCTTACAGCTAGACGACGCCTAACTGCGAGGTCACACTGCCTCAACACGCCTCACCTCCCTACAACGAGGACCACAAAGCCCATCAAGTGAGTCAAGATCCGGAGATCACGTCTCTCCTACTATCGACAAAGTGGGCAACGCCGATCAGGTTATGACGGTCGGGACCGGATCACTCTCCTAATGCGTCCGAATTCCTTAAGGGCAATGTCTACTTGATTTTAGAAATTAGGCTCTTGATTAGTGTGGTTTTTGGGGCGAAGGAAAGGGTGATAAAATCCCACACCTTATCTTTTACGGGACATCCCCTCCTTATTAGTGTTTTGGAGTCTTAATCTAACAATCAACTCTCCAAACAAAACGCTCAACTCACACTTGTTGCAATGCACTTCCTACTAACTAATGCATATTCATACGAAATGTATGAATGAGAGTAGAAGGTGCATACCTCACGCCAGCTTTCAGCAACCAAAAATAAAGCTAAGATAAAAGACAATCTAAATGCCTAAGTCACATACATGATGCATGAGCTAAACAAAAAGAATGCCTAATCTTTTGCTTTGAGTTTTAGGGTCCGAGTTGCTTAAGGGAAGTTGATTATTAATCTGGGAACAATCTAAGAGTCAGAACATGCAAAATTTAGTCCCAGATTACTAGCTCAATTATGGCAACACGACAAAGAAATAAGAAGGCCAAAGCAGCTCTTCCAAATTTTTCCAGATGCCACTCCTTTTGACTCCAAGTCTCCTAAAACAAAGAAAAACTACAAAACTAAATTAAATCCACTCGAATCGTCCAAACAAGAGTCTGGACTGGAAACTCCCCGGCAATGGCGCCAAAAACTTGTTGAACATTTTATTTAAAATTGCAAGTGCACGGCCGCGATGAAGCGGTGGCAAGTACGGGTCGTCCTCAGGTAGGTGAGCATCCTCTTGTTTATCAGAAATCAAGTGGCAAAAATTGGGGGAGAAAGATGGATTATGCGACTCTACACTAAACTACGCTAAGAAGTATGAAATGCGAACGAAAGAAACAAACAATGAAATGACAACTAAGCTAAGAACAAAAGAAGAATGCTGGAATACAGAAATGGGAAAACCCCTAAGGGGTGGAGTGAGTGCACCCAGGCAAAGAGGTGGGTGTTGAACACATTCTTTAAGCACAAATAAAGGTGGTGTTATCATGCATAGGAAGTGTCTAAATGTTGTGGCAAAACCTATTAATCTATTCACCAACTTAGTTGATTAACATTTACATATGCAAGATGTTTATTTCAGAACCTAAACAAGCATGAGAGTTGTCTAATCATTTTGGCAAAACTCATCAAGTTATAAATTCTATCCTAAACAAGGAAGCATACATTCATGTTTTATCAACACATTGGAAATAAAGCATTCAATCCATTCTCATTTGCATGTATGTACATCTACTCCACCACCCAAAGGGGATAGAACTACTCACTAAACATTACACTAATTATTAAACTAAACAAAGAAAGCATATTAACTAAGCTAATAAAACTAATGAAATGAGATTAAGCAAAGCAAAACAAGAAACATGAAACAAACAACATAATAAAGAAAACTTGTATTAAAATGACTCACATTAAAAGTAGCATCCTCCTACTTTAGTGTCTGCTTCAAGGCATCACTTATAGTAGGAAGAATAGCCACTCAAAATATGGAGTTATTTCAATGGAAGGTGAAGAGTTCTATTTATAGCTAGAGAAAAGCTAATCCGGGACAATCCCCCGATGTGGGACTAAATAGATACCAAAAATAGCCTAAACATCCTCTAATACATGTGTTGGAGAAATTTTAGCGGATTTGGGCCTACTCCAAGTAGAGAGAAATTTTATATAACTCACAATACAAAGTGGTATCCTCTCCACCTTCAGTTTTCTTCAAAGGCCTACTCCAAGTACAGAGAACAACCACCAAGCCATAGGTAGGTTACAAAGGAGGAAGAGAAGTTCTATTTATAGACATGAAAAAGGCAAATGGGGACAATCTCCTGATGTGGGACTAATGAAACATACCTAAAATAGACATACACTACATAATCCACAACCATGTGAAACCAAATCGCATTGTGAGCAAAATGCACCGCCGTTGGAGGTCTGGGCCGCCAATTCGCGATCATTTTGTGTCAGATGTGATCTGGTTTCGGATACCTTCTTAAATGCTTCAATGCTTCACGTAGCGTGCACTTAGATCGGTTATTGGTGTTTGGGCCCAAATCTAATGGCCAAAATGTATTCATGATGGTGTGGAGTTTCTAGATTTGCTATTTGGTCCTTCTTGCTTACATCCAAGTCCTTCCCTTTTATAGATAGGTCCATAAGTCTCACAGAAATGCCATTTTTGTAACATTTCAGTCCTTTTTGTCTTCTTCTTTTTAAACATGTTTATTTCTGAAACTTAAACATAAAACTCGTTACATAGCATTGCTTAGGCTTAAAATAGAGGATATATGACTTGAATATATGCATGATATGATACTAATTAGTTTCCTTCCTTGCAATCCCAATCTCTTGGTGTCACCAAACCTATGGTGACACCCACATCTATGATGGAGTTGGATCCCGAGGTACGTTCAACGAATACTTCCAGCAAGGAGCTTGATCCTGAGGTTCCTTCTACTTTTATTTAGACAATGGGGCCAAATCTTGAGGTTTCCTGATCTCATCATGTGTCGAAGGAATCAGAGTCCGAGGTTCCTTCGCAAAAGTCCACATTGGGTCCATCTGAGGTCCCCACTCATGTTTCTATAGAACCGGATGTTGAGGTTCCTTTGAAAGACCCTTATGCCCCAAAGGCGTCATTCCTTGATCCCTTAAAAATAATTTAGATCAACACGACAAGATGTTTGAGATATTTCGGCAAGTTAAGGTGAAAAATTCATTGTTGGAGGTGATTCAACATATGCCACCTTATGCAAAGGTTCTCAAGGATTTTTGCATCAACATTAGAAAAACCATTATTCCCAAGAAATCTTTCTTGCAGAAAATGTGAGTTATTGTTGGCACATCCCATGCAGGTCAAAAAAAACGACCCCAATTGTCCTACTATTTCTTGTGTGATTGTTGGTGTGTCAATACATCTAGTTTTATTGGACTTAGATGCATTTGTCAATCTTTTGTCGTATTCTGTCTACATCCACCTTGGTCTTGGATACCTCAATCAAACAAAAACCATTATTTGACTCATTGATAGGTCAATGAAGAAATCGAGGGGCGTAGTGTAAGATGTTCTTTTCAAAGAGGGTAAGTTCATTTATCCAGTCATTTTTTTTGGATACTGAAACTGTGCCAAACCCACTTGGAGAAATTCCTCTTATTTTGGGATAGCCATTTTTACCGACTTCCAGTGCCTTGATCAATTCTCATAATGGTCTGATGCGTTTGACATATGGTAGTCAATTCACTGCTTCATTCAGTTATAATAACTACAAGTACACGACGTCGATGAAGACGTGGCAAATACAGGTCGTGTCAAGGAGGAGCGTGCGGTAGTCGGACTCCACAATACTCGAGTGAGAAAAGAAAAAAGATATATGTGATCAGAATGACACTAGGATGCGTACAAAATCAGAAAACCAATGATAAAAATAAATCCCTTAGCGGGTAGAGAAGGAATGCGGAAATGAGAATATGTGTACGTGCACTAGTGCGGAATAGTGAATAGTCGTCGCCCAATACACATCGGTCACCAATAAATGTGACGTATATACTATATATGTCGCGTTTACTGATAGTCGATGTCTATACTGACATCTTGGCATTGGTTGTTTTAATAACCTTTTCAACCAACGTGTATTAGGTGTTGCCTATTCCCCACGCATATAGACGTCGCGTGGATTGTATAGTTGACGTCTATTCCCCATGCATATAGACGTCAAAGTATAGATATCGTGTGTGCTACATAGCCAACGTTTATTGGTCTTATATGCTAGATGAAGTGTTTCATTAATCTTTGATCCTGACAAACTCTCCACCCTCACCAATCCCTAGTGCCCTCCACCGCAACAGACCCCCAACCTCCTAGCCACCATAGCCTCCGTGACCTCCTCCATCCTTGGCCTACCTAGCCCCCTCCACCAATACAAACCCCCCGACCTCCTAGCCACCGGAGCATCTGCGACCTCCTCTGTGCTCGACCGACCTCTACCGGACTTGATTCCCTCAAAAAAGTCGGCTCATATTTTGCTCGGTTTGCATTTTCCTTATTTTGTTGGGTTAAGGTTTGGAGTGTTCGGTTTTTGGGTTTACATTGTCTTATTTTTTGGGTTATTTTGCTCGGTTTGCATTGCCTTATTTTGCTTCAAGACATATGCAATAATAATTTTGTGTGAAATTTGATAAAGCCTAAAGCCTTGTTCCTCATTGAGCAAAGTTGTAAAATGTCCGTTTAACTAGTTGGTGCTAAATGGATTGTTTCCATGATAATTTGGACCAAAATGTTTTTCTGCCGACATATGACAAATAAATCCGGCCACAAGTCACTCAAGATATTTCCCTCGAACCAAGGGTCTAGCCCAAACAAGGTGGATTTGCCATTTCGAACAATGACTGCACTATGACGACATAATGTTACGATCTAGCCTCATAGATCTCTAAAAAGGAGAAATTTTTAATGTTGGCATAAAAACCATAATTGTTCCAAAAGAAAATTTTACTCGTTCAAATTTTTTCTCCACCTCACTATTAATATTTTTAAATCCAATTGATAGGCAGCAATTGGTGAACTAACCACATTAATCATGGTTAATCTATTCCTGGTGATAGGTTTTTGTCTTTCCAGTTTCCAACCTTCCTCTCCGTTTGGAAGAGAATAGGCTGCCACAACTGATTCATGAATGTTGATAGAAGCTGACATATAGAATACTTGGTAATACGTATAAGTGGCAATCTTATGCCTTCGTTCTAAAAGTTAAAACCCAAGTAGGGTAGTGGATGCTATAGTTGGATGTAAATTCTTATCTTGAGCAATGTGAGATTATACAGACCATGTTTCCTTCTCGTCATAGTTCAAAATTGGAAGATGTGTTGCTAACTTGGTTTTAATAACGTGATATACAAGTCGAATCCTGAATTTGAAGTTGGTTTTGTAAAAAGAACTGACCAGGAGAATCTTTCAGGTGTTGTTTCAATGGAAGAAACAAGAATACAAGGTGATGTTACTTCCTACATTGTTCTCTCTTCTACCGAATGTTTAATGGTTGAATGATGAAAATGCTGAAATTGACTTTTAGCTTGTAAGATAATAATATGGGAATGCTTCGATTATGTATGAATTTGACCGGAACAATACTTGTTAATTATTGATCATTTCACCTTAGGTTTTCATTGTTATGATTCAACTGCTTTGGTGGCCATAACTATTGAGTACCATATCATATTTTCCCTGCTTTTGGTCATAATATTGTTTTTTTTCTTATTGGATGCTTAGTGCACTAGAGTCCGATAACACACTTGCAAATGGTATATTACTACATTTGATGGTTTGTTTGAGTCTTCATCTTAATTTTGGTGGGAGTCATTACCAGCAATGCTACAAAGAAAGTTGTTAATAATATTTAGGATTAAGTTTTTTATGTTAACATGATTATTTACAAGTTATGATAATTAAAAAGTTCTATCTGATACAAGTTATGAAAAAAACAACGAGAATTTGTTGAGCTACTAAGTTTGAAGTAATCAAAACAGAAAACCAATTCAATTAAGTTTATGATTTAGTTTAACATGAATTTTTTTCAAATTTTCGTATGTGAATTAGGGAATGCTGAAATTTAATTTTGCATTATTTTGAGAATGCTGAAATGTTATAATGTTTTTTTGTAAAACTTATTTTGTTCAGTTAAATGTTTATTTATGTTTAGTTTCTAGTAACTCATCGACCCTTAAGCAACTTGGCCTTTGATAACCTATAACAAAAGATTATACAATATTTGCTAAGTCATTCATCATATAGGACTTTCCATGCATGTAATCATCATATTTTTTTTCTTTTATGATTTCTGTCGTAGATTGGTTGTGTAAGGTACATAATCTCTTTCACTCATCATTGATTAGAAAGCACACCTTAGTTAGTAGGTTTTCTTTGAAACAGGAGAGTGAGTGGATGTTTGGTGTGTTGTTTGTTAGATTAAGGTATGAAACACACCTATAGGGCAGTCACCTATAGGAGATGAGGTGGGGGATTTCATCACCCTTTCCTTGGCCCAAAAACCACATAATAAAAAGGCCATAGTAAAATCAATTTAGATGTTGGCCCTTAGGATTTCCGGACGCATTAAGTAAAGGAAACTATTTAAGACCTTGATGGCTTGAACATCATTGCCCATCTAGTCTCGTAGAGATTATAGGAACCTCCGGGTTCTTGATTTCCTACAGACTAGTTGTCCTTGATAGGACCTCAAAGTTAGGCGTCGTCTAGTGCTAAGGACCTGTAATGGACTTTAGGCTTGCTTTTGCCTTGATTGCTTAGTTAGGTTTCTAACCTTCCTTAATCTGACGCTAGATTAAGGACTTCATCTCCTCTCTCCTGAGTCATTCTTTTCTCATCTTCGTGTCTCCAGATCTTCTCATCTATGAACACCTTCTTTTAAATTGAAATTTTATTTCTTCACTTAAATAATAACTACCATTTTTCTTCATGCTTAGATTGAAATGGATCGAGATTGGATTCTTTCAAACCAATTGAATATGTTCTTAGAGGTTGTCAAAAATCATTCAAAGAAGTGTAATGATAGAGACATGACATATTGTCCATGCAGTAAGTGTCATAATATGTCAATGTTGACTTTTCAGAAAATAAAAATCATTTATTTGACAAAGGTTTCGACCAAAGTTACAGACGGTGGATATGACACTGCAAAAATGAATCATTTAGTTGTTCCAAGAATGACGGAGACAATATAAGTGTGTGCGATCAGTGAGAGGACATGGTTTAGGATATAGCTGAAAACTTTTCGTCCATCCCGATTTACTTGGTAGTTTGTTGAGTGACAATGTGAAGCCATTGTATAAGGGTTGAAACAAATTTAGTAGATTGTCAGTTGTGTTGAAATTGTACAATTGAAAAGTAGGAAATGGTTGGACCGATGTCAGTTTCACATCACTATTGAAGCTATTGAAAGAGAAGCTTCTAAATGATAATGAACTTCCAGATAGAACTTATGATGCTAAGAAAGTGTTGTGTCCTATGGGAACAGAATATAGGATGATACATGCATGTTTGAATGATTGTATATTATATAGGGGTGAGTTTGAAAACTAGTTTTGTGGTATGTTTCGATAATACCAAGGCTTAAACATTTGTTTGCATGTAAGGAGGATTGCAAAAACATGACATGACATGTTGATCGTGAGAAACAAATGATCACTTGCTACATCATCTTGCAGATTTACCTCAGTGAAAAAAGTACATTACAACTTTCCTTTGTTTGGTGAAGAATCCATGAATCTACGACTTGGACTTTGTACCGATGTAATTTATCCTTTCGATAGTCTAAGTAACTTTCATTGTTCTTAGCATGTTCTGCTTGTAATTTACAATTTGCTACCATGGTTATGAATGAAACCCAATTATATTACGTTCTTCTTAATGATTTTTGTCCGCAACAACCTGGAAACGACACAGATATGTATTTAAGACCCTTAATTGATGACCTAAAGAGATTGTGGGATGATAGAGAGCCAGTTTTTGATGCTGCTTGTCAGCAGTCATTTGTAATGCGGGCAATGATTTATTGGACGATTAATGACTTTCCAGCTTATGGTAATCTGCCTTGATATTTTGTCAAAGGTCATAAAGCTTGCCAAATTTTGGAAGAGAATACATGCTCCTTGCAACTTGTTAATGGTTGTAAGACATTCTATCTTCGTCATAGGAGATTTTTGCTAAACTCCCATCCATATCGTAGGTTGAAGAAGACATTTAACGGAAAACAAGAGTTTTCGAATCTGCCAGTTCAAAACAATGTCGAAAAGGTGTATTAACATGTAATGAATGTTGAATGTGAATTTTGAAAACCGTACAAATGGGCAAATGACAATAGTTCTTGGAAAAAATATCCAATTTTTTTCTTCATTACTTGAAAACATTAGAAGTTAGGCATTGTATGGATGCGATTAATTTAGAGAAAAACATTTGTGATAGTCTTGTTGGCACTCTGTTGAATGTACTTGGTAAGACAAAAGATGGATATGATGCTAGACTTGATTTTGTTGACCATAGTATACGCATAAGGCTGGCACATGAGAAGAAGGGAGACTATAGCTACTTACCTCCAACTTGTTATACATTGTGCAGAAAGGAGAAAAACATTCTCTGTCAGTGTTTGCACGATGTAAGGGTTCCAAAAGGTTATTCTTCAAATATTAGTAGTCTTGTTGTTATGAAGGATATGAAACATGTGGGTACAAAGTCTCACGATTGTCACAGTTTAATGCAGCAGTTGTTACCTGTAGTACAAATATCCATATTACGAAATATGTTAGACAAGCGATAGTAAACTTATGTTCCTTTTTCAACAAAATTTGCAGTAAAGTGGTCGATTCCCTACAGTTAGATCAGTTCCATAATGAAATCATGGTCACATTATGTCAGTTGGAGATGTATTTTCCACCTACTTTTTTTGACATTATGATTCCTCTAGTTATTTATTTGGTTAGAGAATTTAAATTGTGTGGACCCATTTTTTAAGGTGGATGTATCCTTTCAAGCGCTATATGAAAGTGTTGAAAGGTCGTTGTAAAAATCGTCAAAGGTCAGATGCTAGTATTATTGAAGGATACATAAATGAGGAGGTTATCGAGTTTTGCACTGGATACCCAGCGAACACCAAAAGTATTGGACTTCCTAACAATCATCATGATGAACGTTCTGATGGTAATGGGACTCGTGGGGTGAAAATGTTAAATCCACATGGCAATAACTTAATGACAACTTATTTATATGGGTTGTGTAATTTAATTAACTTGAACCATATCTAAATGAGCACATGAATCTTTTAAAAGAAAGAAATCCTTTATGGAGTAAATCTATATGTTTTGGAGACAATACAGTGGTTGGCCTACTATCCACATTCTGCTGTTACAAGTTACAGTGGCTATGATATCAATGGATATTCATTCTTTACTGTTTGGGAAGATGCCAAAAGTACTGTTCGGAATAGTGGGATCATTTTAATATCAATCTTTCAATATGTGTACCGCTAAAGACACGAATCCTGTATATGGGGTAATTGGAGACATATGGGAGCTAGACTTTGTTAAATTCAAACAACATGTATTTAGATGCCCTTGCGTTGATCATAAAAGTGCAGTTCGAGTAGATGCCTCGGGGTTCACTTTAATTATTTTTGAAAAGACGGATTTAAAAGATAACCTTTTGTTTTGGCTTGTCTAGCGAAATAAGTCTTTTATGTGGTTCATCCATCTGATAAGAAATGGTCAGTAATTCTAGAAGGGAAAAATTGTATCAGATGATAATCTCATCAAGTGTGAAGAAACACATCTTTCTCTAAGAAAGAACCCAAGTTGAACTCACTAGATGATAAAATACATGTTGAGACCTTAATGTTTAGAGATGACCACGGTGAAGGTATATGGATTGAAAATCCGTTAGGAAAAAAGAAATCCTAAAGGTGAAGTGTAATTTTCAATAATAACAACTTTTGTCTTGATTTTACTTTTTAATGTCTTCATTTTAATGTTCATAGTATCATGGGTCTGAAAAACAAACCCACTCCATCAGAGTCTGAGGTCTCCAAGACTTACAGTTCACGAGGTCCAACTCTTATGAATGAATTCGTGGGGGAAAGGAATAGAGATTGTAAAATTCCGATGTAGTTTGATAGCCGTCTTGAGATGATAGGCATGATGTCTGATCTCTGGTATAATTATGTTGGTAGGCTAGCGAGGTCCGAAATTGACATATGTTTGTCGAGTTTTACCGATGTGGATGAGAAGCTGAAAGACACCATTTGGGATGACGTACAGTTAATGAATCCATTATAATGTTTTTTAGTTTAAGTCAAACTTTTAATTTATAGAAATTGAAAATAATAATGTGTTATAGGCAAGTTTTGAGTTCCCATACACTTCCACTTTGAAGAAAAAGTGGATGAAATATGTGTCGGTTTGTTGGAGGGACTTCAAGATAAAGTTAACAATTAGGTGTATATTCGGAGAGTGTCATGACATAAATCCATCCGAGTACTATAACTTCATCACTCCGAGTACATGGGATCAATTAAAAAAATCAGGAGAAACCCCGGAGTTTCAGGTAATTGAGTTTAATTTAGAATATGAACTTATTGAGTTATTGCTTTAAATGATATTCTAATAGAAATGGTCCTAGGCCCTCCGAGTGAAAAACCAATAATGTCGATCTTCTAACAAGTATCTTCATCGTATGTCTCGATCGGGATACTAAAAGTTAGAAGAACAAATGATGATCGAAAAGATGGACCTGAAGAAACAAGAAGCAATTGGCTCTGATATAAGTGAGTAGCAAGCAAGAAACTTGTCGCCTTACCCCATAGGTCGATGTGATTCTTGGAAGAGAGCAAGGATAAACTTCAAAAGGGAGTATGTCACAGACGACTCACAAGTGATCGACTCAAAGATAGTAAGTTGTATCACTTGTATGTCATTAGATAACATTCACTAAATTTATATGTTTCAATTAATTGTAACATTTTTTCTTAAACTTTAGGACTCTCTGAATTTGAGAGAATCCCAAGGTGATTTTGTTTCAAATGGTTGGAATGACATTCTACGCCAAGCCTTGGGAAATGACGAACATCCCGTTTGTTTGGGGGTAGGGAGTAGGGTTGGACTGTAACAATATTATGGAAAGACAAATTCCCCAAGTTCGTCGACAGTTCATACAAAATGTCTGCAACAAATTTTAGATTTGCAAAATAAATTGCAACTTGTTATGGAGAGATTGGATTGTGATTTGCCTACTTCTCCAACCCACCGTAGGACCGCTTCTTCCCTGGTGACCACTCCTCTGGTGCAGCCAGTGGTCAACCACAACCGATCTTATTTCACGGCTCATTCTCGGGAATTGGCCATCGTAGGCAGACCCTCGCTTGGTTTATTTGAGGATGGCAGAAGATGTCGTCTATTAATTGAAGACCCTAAGCAAAGATTGGTGGGACATGGAATAGTTTATAACCTCTCTAAACACCACATCCAAGATGTGGAAGAGGGAGTTGTGAAGGTTGCCGTGGGGAATTGTTTAGATGTTGGTGTTCTGGTGCCAATTCCCGAAGAAGAGGTTGTTACCCTCGGTGATGCTTGCAGTGGGTTCCTGAGGTGGCCTCGTCATTTAGAAGAGCTTGATGACACACACGAGGTATCCTTTAATTCTGAAAACAAATAAATTACCATTGTGTTAATAATTATATTTCTAAGTTTTTTAGATATATTGGTAATGTTTAAAGCCCCTGGAGCAAAGGATCAAACAACCAACCTCCGATCAACGTTAATTTGCTACCAAAAAGGTGCAAAATGTTGTATCAATTAATGATAGTGAGGGAATCACAAACCTTAACTATTTGGCATTTGGAGGAGGTTAAATGGTTGCCTTCAGATTTATACATCGCGAAAGAGGATGTTATGTCGTTCTTGGTGATGGATCAATTGTGCATGTCAATTATCGACGCGCAAGTGAAGTATTTCCTTGTGTATAAGATGAAACATATTGAATAATTTTATCGTAATGATAACATAATGTAATTTTTACTCTTTTAGACACCATTATGATGCCAGAAGGCCAGTCTTTCCCAATGATAAAGTATTTGGATTTGTGCGTCCATCTACTTTCATACACAGGAATGCCGATAATTCAGGTGAGCCTGCGAATATTATGAAAGAACAAGGTAAAAAATATTATATGGCTCCTTATCATGAGAGGTAACTTTGTTAATTGAGAGTAATTAGAATATTATGAAAGAACAGGGAAAAAATATTATATAGCCCGAAGCTAATTCTACATATTGGTTTGATCCTTTGGGGTCAAATACACCAAGGTCATACTTAAGGAAACTTGTTTCACTGTAAGTTCGTTTAATCATCTTATTTGTAATTCGTGTATTTTTATTAGTATTATCGACTTCAAATTGAATAACTTGTGTTACTCAAGACAATGAAGATTTGCAGAATGTTGGGTGGAATAAGGACCACCAAAAATGCTAGCGTAACCTGGCATGCAATGGGAGTAAGTTTCTCCCCTACTTGTTAATTTTGTTAAGTACTTGAACATATATTTAGAGAATTTATATCTTTAGACACTTCTCATGCTGTAACTTTGTTTTGATACATGTTAGTTGTATGTTTGTATTAGTGTTTGCTCGTTTGATTGATTGAAGAAACTTTGTTTTGATGAGTTTTGCCATAAGATTCAAACACCTCCCGGTTTAGCTTCATTCTTCACATGAGTTCCTAATTTTTGATGAGTCTTGCCTTATCTTTAGACATTTCTCATGTTGAGCCTCATCTTATTATAATCAAGTAGTAACTGCTGATATGTTTTGTGAAGGGAATGATAGGTCTTGTCATAACTTTAAACACTTCCTATGCATGAAGACACACACTTGACACACATACACATACATTCTGACATGCATCATTCATCACATCTCTCACCTCATACATGCACACACTCCACCCCTTATGCGTTCATCTATATTACATTCCATATCGTTTGCTAAATTTCTTTTGTTTTCATTTGAATCGTAATCTAGTTTGTTTTGCATTGTTAGTATATTAGTCTTTTCAGTCGTAGCATAATAATCACTTCTTCCACCGTTATTTCCCACTTTATTTCTCTGACTCGAAGGTTGGAACTGCTCCTCGTGGATCGATCCGTACTTGCCCTGTCTTCACCGACGGTCGTGCCCTTGCAGTTAATTAGTAAAACGTTTAAGAAGTTTTTGGCACCATTGTTGGGGACTGCCTTCCCAACCTTTGCTTGGGTGACTCTAGTGGTTTTAATTTTTTGTTTTACTCGTGGTGTTGTCCAGGTGATTAGGTTAGCTCCACATTTTGGTGGGAGCTTGGGAACAACGTTTGGAGCTAGACAGACCGCTGGGTAGCGGTTTGTAGCCGCCAACTGGTTGTCTGGTAATCTCTGTTAGTCTAGTATTTTCTCTTGTAACTCACACTTTATGATTGGTGTTTGGGAGAATATTGCCCGATTTGTTGTTGTTTTCTTACCATTCCAAGTCTACCTCTTAACCCAAAAACCCTCTTTAATCAACTTGGACACTAAAACCCAAAGCAAAAGATTAGGCATTTCCTATGTTTAGGTCATGCTTCATCTAGTAATGACTTGAGCATGTTATTTGTCTTCTCTTAGTTTTAATTTCTGTCGTTGATTGCTGGAGCAAGGTACACATTCCTTAATACTCATTAACGCATTAGTACATTCATTAGTTAGTAAGGTTTGCATTAAAACAAAAGTGAGGTGAGTGTTTGTTTGGTGAGTTGCTTGCTAGTTCAAGAATCAAATCAATTTAGGGGCACCACCTATAGTCTACAAAGATAAGGTGGGGGATTCCATCTCCCTTCCTTAGCCCAAAAAACCACCTCAAAAGCCTTAATACTAAAAGCAAGTAGACATTGGCCAATAAGGATTTCGGACACACTAGGAGAGTGATCCAGCTAAGACCGTCATGACCTGATCGATGTTGCCTGCCTTGTCGATTGTAGGAGGTACTAGTTCACCAGATCTGGTATCACTTGCTGGGCATTGTGGTCTTCGTAGTAGGGAGGTGAGGCGTGTCGAGACTAGTGATCTCGAAGTTTGGCGTCTTCTAGCCTGAGGACCAATAGCCCTAAGCTGTTTGAGTCGTATTTGATTGCTTGTCTATTCCCCTCACCCAGACCACGTAGCTTAAGGACTTCTCCCCTCTCCTCTGCTTCCTCTGGTCTTCTCATCTACGCACCCTTCTCAGTTTTTTTCTAGTTTCAAAAAACAAAAAAAAGAAGAAGAGGTTTTACGTTTGGTTCATTTTTGGGTGCACCTTTGTGCATGATTGTGTGGTCAAGTGACATTGAGTGTCGTTTGACCAGATAACACAATGATATATCTTTGATTTTCGACTTTTTGAATGCATCCTCGTCCTGTGTCTGACATAGTACGGGTTCCATGGCTGATCAGTACCGGGAGGAGGAGTTGTGATTGAGATCATTTCATGCCTATATTTGTATCTTATATCCATTATCCTTCACGTAAACAATGCTATGTTACGAGTTTTATGTTTGAATTTCAGAAATAAATAGGTTTGAAGAGGTGAAGTATAAAAGGACCCAAAAGCAGGGAAAAATGACTGAATTGTGAGACTTGGGCACTAAGATGCAAGGGAGAAGGACCTGAACGTAAGACCAAAGGACCAAAGAGCAAAACAGAAAACTCCACACCATCTTGGGGAGTATTTTGGAAATTAGATTCGGGTCGGAGCTCCAATAAACAAAGTAGATGCATCAAAGACCGACAAACAAAACCAGAAAAGCCCACAACGAATTCTAGCCAGATCCAGATCTTATGGACCGCCAATTGGCGGTCTGGATCTCTCAGGGTTCGCCCAAACGTCGCGGACACATGCATTAGAGGGTGTTTATTCTATTTCTGGTATTTGTTTAGTCCCACAACGGGGGATTGTCCCGGCTTGCCTTTTTCTTTGGCTATAAATAGAACTCTTCACCTTCTATTGTAATCACTTCACATTTTGAGTGACTATTCTTCCTACTAGAAGTGAGGCCTCGAACCACACACTAAAGTAGGAGGATGCTACTTGAATTGTGAGTCATTTTAATAAAAGTTTCTTTATTATGTTATTTCTTTCATGTTGCTTGTTTTACTTTGTTTAATTTCATTTCATTAGTTTTAGTGGCTTAGTTAATATGCTTTCCTTGCTTAGTTTAATAATTAGTCTAATGTGTAGTGAGTAGTTCCATCCCCTTTGGGGGGTGGAGTTGATGTTCATACGTGCATTATAGAATGGAATGAATGCTTTATTTAGAACGTTTTGATAAAACATGAATGTGTACTTGCTTGTTTAGGATAGAATTTATAACTTGATGAGTTTTCCAAAATGATTAGACACTTCTCATGCTTGTTTAGGTTCTGAAATAAACAACTTGTATATGTAAATATTAATCAACTAGATTGGTGAATGGATTGATAGGTTTTGCCATAAAATTTAGACACTTCCTATGCATGATAACACCACCTTCATTTGTGCTTAAACAATGTGTTCAACACCCACCTGTTTGCATGTGTGAACTCACTCCACGCCTTAGGGTTTTCCATTTCTGAATTCTAGCACTCTTATTTCGTTCTTAGTTAAGTTTTAGTTAATCGGTTGTTGCTTTTTTGCATTTCGTACTTTGTAGTGTAGTGTAGCGTAGATTAAGATAATCAAACTCTCTTCCCTATTTTTGCCACTTGATTTCGTGCAAACGAGAGGCTTCTCACCTCCCTAAGGACGACCCATATTTACCACCGCTTTAACGTGGCCGTCCACTTGCGGTTTAATTAAAACGTTCAACAAGTTTTTGGCGCCGTTGGCGGGTAGGTGCCAGTCCATACTCTTGTTTGGACAATTCGAGTGGATGTAATTGGTGTTTTGTAGTTTTGCTTTGTTCCAGGAGACTTGGAGTCGCAAGGGGTGGAACCTGGAGAAGTTTGGGGCCAACCTGGGCACTTTGGACCGCCAATCAGCGGTCTGGTGAGCTTTGTTTACCCTCTCCTTTCTTTGTCGTGTTGCCATAATTGATGTAGTGATCTAGGACTTGATTTGGCATGTTTTGACTTATAGTTTGTCCCTAGATAAATAATCAAACTTTCTTTAAGCAACTTGGACCCTAAAACCCAAAGCAAAAAATTAGGCATTCTTTCTTGTTTAGTTCATGCATCATGTATGTGACTTAGGCATGTAGATTGTCTTTCATTTTAGCTTTATTTTCAGTTGCTGAGTGCTGGCGTGAGGTACGCACCTTCTACTCTCATTCATGCATTTTGTATGAACATGCATTAGTTAGTAGGAAGTGCATTGAAACAAGTGTGAGTTGAGCGTTTGTTTGGAGAGTTGATTGTTAGATTAAGACTCCAAAATGCTACTAAGGAGGGGCTATCCCATAAAAGATAACGTGTGGGATTTCATTACCCTTTCCTTTGCCCCAAAAACTACACTAATCAAGAGCCTAATTTTAAAATCAAGTAGACATTGGCCCTAAGGATTTCGGGCGCATTAGGAGAGTGATCCGGTCTTGACCGTCATGACTTGATCGGCGTTGCCCACTTTGTCGATGGTTGGAGAGACGAGATGTCCGGATCTTGGCTGACTTGCTAGGCTTTGTGATCATCGTCGTAGGGAGGTGAGGTGTGTTGAGGCCGTGTGACCTTGCAATTAGGCGTCGTCTAGCTGTAAGGACCTATAACGACCTTAGGATTGATTGAGCCTTGTTTGCTTGTGTGCTTCTACCTGTACCCATCCTCCGTAGCATAAGGACTTCTTCCCTTCTCTCCTGAGTCATTCTTTCTGTTCTGTGTTCCCCCATCTTCTCCTCTGCGCACATTCTTTGTTAAAAAAATTTAATTTGGTTTGTGTGTGTGCACCTTTGTGCATGCTTTTGTGGGCACGAGACGAGAGTGGTCGTTTGACGAGGCGTGTTGTCAACCCTACTTCGGTAGTCGATTTCTTGACGCCTTCCTCCTCTCGTGTTGCACATAGTCCAGGTTCAATGGCTGCTAATTTCCACGAGGAGAAGCGGTTGCTGGACCCACCTATTCCACCTTTGCTTCCTGTTGTGGCTCACATACCTCTACGTGATCGATGGTACCCGAGCCGTATTGCTCTACCCTCATGCATCGTATTGCCAGAGGCAAATGGGAACCATTTTCAGGTTAAGCCTCAGTTTATTTCCATGCTCCCTCACTTCACTGGGAAAGGTGACCCCTATATCTTTCTCAGGGAATTTGAGGAGGTCTGTGCTATGCTAAAGCTACAACAACTTAGCACAGACTCCATCCATCTTAGGATTGTTCCCTCGCACTAAAGGATGATGCCAAGAAGTGGTTGTAAAGTATCCAGGTGAATTCCTTTAGGACTAGGGATGAGTTTCAATATGCATTCCTCAAGAAGTACTTTCCAAATCATCAGACTCAAAAATTGAGGAACGAAATCAATTCGTTCTATCAACTTGAGACCGAAACATTTCATGCATATCTAGAGAGGTTCAAGGAGCTACTATCCTCATGCCCTCACCATGTCATTGAGTTGTGGCATCTTTGTCATATTGTTTATGAGGGTCTTCACATCCAGTCCCGGATACTCCTTCAGTCCATGTTTCAAGGAGAGTTCTTAGGAAAGGATGAAAGGGAGGCATGTGCCTTCTTAGAAGACCTTCCTGAGAAAACCATGCAATGGGAGAGTGTGAGGGAACCACCTACATCATCTAGCATAGGAGCGACGATCGCACATGCAAACTCGACTAGATCGGGTGCCGCATTTGCTGTCGATACCACTACGGCCACTGAGGCGCGCATGGCGGCCTTAATGCGCCGTTTTGATTAGATTGAGCTCCAAAACCAACAAGGTGAACCTCACATGTCCACATCTGGTCGAGTTCCCTGTCATTCATGTGGTAGGATAGGTCATGTAGAAAGCGAGTGTGCGTCCAGTCCTCCTCAGATGGAGCATGTCAACGCCGTCTATGACAGAGCTAGGAAAGATCCATACTCATCATCTTATAATCCGGGATGGAGGAACTACCCCAATTTTTCAAGGAACCAAAATAATGCTCTGGGTGGTCCTTCAAACTCCCCTCGACCACCTAACCAATCACACCAACCTCCCATGCATTCACAATCTTAGCAGCAGCCCCAAGTTCCAAGCACCGACCCACCAGGTTTCCGAAATTCTAAGAACTTTGGAACTTAGTTTAATTTGCTTGAGACCTTGACTCGTGGACTTGAAAACTCAATGAAAATTTTTATGTCAACCACAAGTCAAGTTCTCACTTCAAATCAGCAGACCATCAATTCTCTAGAACTTCAGATGGGCCAATTGGCTCAATCTGTACATGAAAGAGAGAGAGGGTCTTTGCCTAGCGAGCCTGAGGCTAACCCCCGGATGTACCAGCAACAACACATGCAAAATAAGAATGTGGTACCTCGGGGGTGGCAAGTTAACCATGTGGAGGAACCTGTTCTCCATGTCAATTCCATTGTAACCTTAAGGAAAGGAAAGCAGGTTGACAATCACATTTCCTTGCCACCACCACCACCATCTATGCAGCCCCTCAGTGGGAATGGTGGTGAAGAAGAGCCTAAGGGTGAGATACACCAACGCCTCCTTCTCAGGCACCGTAGAAAACCTACCTGCCAAAAGCTCCTTATCCAAGTAGGTTAACCAATAAGCAGAGTGACACAATGGATAAGTTATTAGAGGTGTTTAAGCAAGTGAAGGTTAACATCCCCTTGGGGGATGTCATCCAACAAATACCTCAATATCCCAAAGTGCTGAAGGATCTCTGCATAACCAAGAGGAAGACCAATGTTCCTATGAAAGCATTCTTGACTGCAAATGTAAGCTCACTTTTGTCCAATCCTGCCTACACAAAATACAAGGACCCTGGATATCGTACTATTCAGTGTACGATAGGGGACAGTAGTATGAGTAATGTATTGCTTGATTTAGGATCGGTGGTCAACCTCCTCCCATTTTCTGTTTATCAACAGTTGAATTTGGGAGAATTGAAACCAACTAAGATCACCCTCCAATTGGCGGATAGATCCATTCGTTTTCCAAAGGGGATTATTGAGGACGTGCTTATCAAAGTTGGAGATTTTATATTTCCAGTCGATTTTGTTGTCCTCGATACCATTCCTGTTGCGAACACCCACTCTCAAATACCTTTGATTTTGGGTAGACCATTTCTGGCAACTACCAATGCCTTAATGAATTGTAGAAATGGTCTCATGAAGCTCTCATTCGGTAACTTGAGTGTCGAGTTTCATGTGTTCAACTCTGGTAGGCAACAGGAGCCCATGAACCAACCTTTAAATCTCAATCTCATCCGCCAATTTTAGAAATCACCGCAAAATCAACGAACACCCCTAACACAAATGCAACCCATTGACAATGTTTCTGGGCCCAGCGAAAACTCATTGCCTGTCTTGGCAATGAACCAAAGTGAGCTGGCATGAAACATGAATGTCCAAAATGAGTGTTCGTTGCATGATTCAGTTGAGATTATTAGTGAGAGTGAGACACCTCATCATATGCCTATACCAGAAGGTGTCTACATCTCATGTCCCTTGGCCATTGAGCCATTTGAGCTTCATCTTGACTCCAACAAGGACCCACCTACGACCGAGCTTATGCTTGATGATATAAATGATGGTGGGAGGTCCTTGTTGGATGACTTGGGGAGAAGCCCATTTTTATGTGTTGCAGGTCTGCGGCATCCATCGAATGAGCGTGAGGAACACATTCTGATGCACCCACCTATTGGTTGGAGGGTTTTGTTCGATGAGCAACTAAACCCTAGTGAGGCAACACAACTCCACTCATTCATGTTGCCTACGCCCAACCAATATCATGAGGGGTTCAAGCCTTTCAGCTTTGACGTTTCACCCCTCATGATACCTGATTGACATCATTTCATGCTTATATTTGTATCTTATATCCATTATCTTTCACCTAAGCAATGCTATGTTACGAGTTTTATGTTTAGTCTTCAGGAATAAATAGATTTGAAGAGATGAAACATAAAAGGACCCAAAAGCTGGGAAAAAGGACTGAATTGTGAGATCTGGGGACCAAAATGCAAGGGAGAAGTACCTGAACGCAAGACAAAAGGACCTAAGAGCAAAACAGAATACTCCACTCCATTATGGGGAGTATTTTAGCAATTGGATTCGGGTCGGAGCTCCAATAAACAAACTAGATGCATCCAAGACCACCAAATACACAAAGAAAAGCCCAACAGAAATTCCAGATGGATCCGGACCTGTTTGACCGCTAATTGGCGGTCTGTTTTGGCCCAAATCCGCCAAGTTTTCTTCTGGATGTGTATTAATGTTTGTTTAGGCTATGTTTGGTATTGCTTTAGTCCCATATCGGGGGATTGTCCCAGTTTGCCTTTTTCCATGGCTATAAATAGAACTCTTCACCTTCCATTGTAATCACTCCATATTTTAAGTGGCTATTCTTCCTACTAGGAGTGAGGCCTTGGAGCACACACTAAAGTAGGAGGATGCTACTTTTAATGTGAGTCATTTTATCAATAAAGTTTTGTGTTTCTTTCATTGTTTGTTTATGCTTCTTTTATTGTTTGTGCATGTTTTAGTTTAATCGTCTTTTATTTCTAGCTTAGTTTTAATATGTTTTCTTTGCTTAGTTTAATAATTAGTGTAATGTTTAGTGAGTAATTTCATCCCCTTTGGGGGGGTGGAGTAGATGTACATACATGCAATAGAGAATGGGATGAATGCTTTATTTTTGATGTGTTGATAAAACATGAATGTATGCTTGCTTGTTTAGGATAGAATTTATAACTTGATGAGTTTTGCCAAAATGATTAGACACCTCTCATGCTTGTTTAGGTTCTTAAATAAACAACTTGCATATGTAAATGTTAATCAACTAAGTGGTGAATAGATTGATAGGTTTTGCCATAACATTTAGACACTTCCTATGCTTGATAAACACCACCTTCATGCGCTTAAAGAATGTATTCTACACTCACCTCTTTGCATGTGTGCACTCACTCCACCCCTTAGGGGTTTTCTCATTTCTGTATTCCAGCATTCTTCCTTTGTTCTTAGCTTAGTTATTATTTCATTGTTTGGTTCTTCCTTTCGCATTTCCTACTTCTTAGCTTAGTATAGAGTAGAGTAGCATAAACATCTTTCTCCCACTATTTTTGCCACTTGATTTCGTACAAGCAAGAGGCTACTCACCTCCCTATGGACGACCCGTACTTGCCACCGCTTCATCGCGGCCGTGTACTTGCGGTTTTAAATAAAACGTTCAACAAGTTTTTGGCCCGTTGTCGGGGAGGTGTCAGTCCAGAATGGGAATAGCAAGTGGAGGCTACTGGAGAAATTTCCAGACGACCCGAGCACTTCAGACCGCCAATCAGCGGTCTGGTGAGATCTGTTCATCTTTTAATTTCTTTCTGTTGTTGCTTTAAATGATCTAGTTATCTGGGACTCAATTTCGCATGTTTTGACTTATAGTTCGTTCCCAGATCAATAATCAAACCTCCTTTAAGCAACTTGGAACCTAAAACTCAAAGCAAAAGACTAGGCATTCTTCCTTGTTTAGGTCATGCACCATGTATGTGACTTAAGCATTTAGATTGTCTTTTATTTTAGCATTATTTTCAGTTGCTGAGTGCTGGCATGACGTACGCACCTTCTACTCTCATTCATGCATTTCGTATGACATGCATTAGTTAGTAGGAAGTGCATTGCAACAAGTGTGAGTTGAGCGTTGTTTGGAGAGTTGATTGTTATATTTAGGACTCCAAAACGCTACTAAGGAGGGGTTGTCCCGTAAAAAATAAGGTGGGGGATTTCATCACCCTTTCCTTTGCCCCAAAAACCACACTAATCAAGAGCCTAATTTCTAAAATCAAGTAGACATTGGCCTTAAGGAATTCGGACGCATTAGGAGAGTGATCCGGTCCCGACCGTCATAACCTAATCGGCGTTGCCCACTTTGTCGATAGTAGCAGAGACGAGATCCCCAGATCTTGACTCACTTGCTGGGCTTTGTGGTCCTCGTCGTAGAGAGGTGAGACGTGGTGATGCCGCGTGACCTCGCAGTTAGGCGTCGTCTAGCTGTAAGAACCTATAGGGACCTTAGGATTGCTTGAGCCTTGTTTGCTTGTGTGCTTCTACCTGTACCCATCCACCGTAGCATAAGGACTTCTTCCCTTCTCTCCTGAGTCATTCTTTCTCTCCTGTGTTCCCCAGTCTTCTCTTCTACGTACATTCTTTGTTTTAAAAAAAATAGAAAAAGGAAAAAAAGAAAAAAAGGAGTTTTGGTGTGTGCACCTTTGTGCATGCTTTCGTGGACACGAGACGAGAGTGGTCGTTTGACGAGGAGCGTTGTCAATCCGGCTTCGGTCATCGATTTCTTGACGCCTTCCTCCTCTCATGTCGCACGTTGTTCGGGTCCAATAGCTGCTAATTTTCGTGAGGAGGAGCAGTTGCTGGACCCGCCTGCTCGACCTGTTCTTCCAGTTGTCGTTCCCATACCTCTTCGTGATCGATGCTACCCGAGTCGTACCGCTCTACCCTCGTGCATCGTATTACCAGAGGCTAATGGGAACCATTTTGAGGTTAAGCCTCAATTCATTTCCATGCTCACTCGCTTCACTGGGAATGGTGACCGCTATATCTTTCTCAGGGAATTCGAGGAGGTCTGTGCTATGTTCAAGCTGCAACAACTTAGCACAGACTCCATCCATCTTAGGCTCGTTCCTTTCACATTAAAGGATGATGCCAAGAAGTGGTTGTACAGCAACCAAGCGAATTCCTTTAGGACTTGGGATGAGTTTCAATCTGCATTCCTCAAGAAGTACTTTCCAAATCATCAGACTCAAAATTTGAGGAACGAAATCAATTCGTTCTATCAACATGAGACCGAACCATTTCATGCATATCTAGAGAGGTTCAAAGAGCTACTATGCTTGTGCCTTCACCATGGCATTGAGTTGTGGCGTCTTTGTCAGATTGTTTACGAAGGTCTTCACATCCCGTCAAGAACGCTCCTTGAGTCCATGTGTCAAGGAGAGTTCTTGTGAAAGGATGAAAGGGAGGCATGGGCCTTCCTAGAAGACCTCGCTGAGAAAACCATGTAATGGGAGAGTGTGAGGGAACCACCTGCATCATCTAGCATAGGAGCAAGGATCGCGAACGCAAACTCGACTAGATCGGGTGCCACATTTGTTGTCGATACCACTAGGGCCACCGAGGCGCGCATGGTGGCCTTAATGCGCCGTATGGATTCGATTGAGCTCCAAAACCAACATGGTGCACCTCACATGTCCACATCTGGTCTAGTTCCCTGTCATTCTTGTGGTAGGATAGGTCATGTAGAAAGCGAGTGTGAGTCCATTCCTCCATAGACGGAGCGTGTCAACGCATCTATGATACAGCCAGGAATGACCCATACTCATCATCTTATAATCCTGGATGGAGGAACCCCCCAATGTTTCATGGAACCAAACTAATGCCCCGGGTGGTCCTTCAAACTCCTCTAGACCACATTACCAATCACATCAACCTCCCATGCATGCACATTCCTATCAGCCACCCCAAGCGCAAACCACCAATCAATCGGGTTTCCCAAATTCCAATAATATGGAAAGCCGATTCAATTCGCTTGAGACCTTGACTCATGGACTTGAAAACTCAATGAAATTTTTTATGTCAACTACGAGTCAAGTTCTCACTTCCAATCAGCAGACCATCAAATCTCTGGAGCTTCAGATGGCCCAATTGGCTCAGTCTGTACATGAAAGAGAGAGAGGGTCTTTTCCTAGCCAGCCTAAGGCTAACCCCATATGTACCAACAACAACACATGCAAAATGAGAATGTGGTACCTCGGGGGAGGCAAGTGAGCCATGTGGAGGAACCTGTTCACCATGTCAATTCCATTGTGACCTTAAGGAATGGAAAATAGGTTGACAATCACATTTCCTTGCCACAACAACCACCATCTATGCAGCCCCTCAGTGGGAACGGTGGTGAAAAAGAGGCTGAGGGTGAGGGTAATACACCAAGGCTTCCTTCTCAGGCACCGCAGAAAACCTACCTGCCAAAAGCTCCCTATCCAAGGAGGTTAACCAAAAAGTAGAGTGACAACATGGATAAGATGTTAGAGGTGTTTAAGCAAGTAAAGGTTAACATCCCCTTGTTGGATGTCATCCAACAAATACCTCAATATGCCAAAGTGTTGAAGGATCTCTGCACAACCAAGAGGAAGACCAATGTTCCTAAGAAAGCATTCTTGGATGCAAATATCAGCTCACTTTTGTCCAATCCTACCTACACAAAATACAATGACCTTGGGTGTCCTACTATTCAGTGTACGATAGGGGACACTAGAATGAGCAATGTTTTGCTTGATTTAGGATCAGCGGTCAACCTCCTCCCATTCTCTGTTTATAAACAGTTGAACTTGGGAGAATTGAAACCAACTAAGATCACCCTCCAATTGGTGGATAGACCCATTCGTATTCCCATGGGGATTATCGAGGACGTGCTAATCAAAGTTGGAGATTTTATATTTCCAGTCGATTTTGTTGTCCTCGATACCAATCCTGTTGCGAACACCCACTCTCAAATACCTTTGATTTTGGGTAGACCATTTCTGGCAACCTCCAATGCCTTGATTAATTGTAGAAATGGTCTCATGATGCTCTCATTCAGTAACATGAGTACCGAGATTCATGTGTTCAACTCTGGTAAGCAACAGGAACCCATGGATGAACCTTAAATCTAAATCTCATCCGCCAATTGGAGAAAGCACCACAAAATCAACGAACACCCCTAACCCCAATGCAACCCGTTGAGAATGTTCGTGGGCCCAGCAAAAACTCGTTGCCTATCTTCGCAATGCAACAGAGTGCGCTGGCCTCGAACATGAATGTCCAAAGGGAGTGTTCGTTGCATGATTCAGTTGAGAGTACTAGTGAGAGTGAGACACCTCATCATATGCCTATACCAGAAGGTGTCTCTACCTCATGTCCCATGGCCATTGAGCCATTTGAGCTTCATATTGACTCCAACAAGGACCCACCTATGACCGAGCTTATGCTTGATGATCTAAATGATGGTGGGAGGTTCTTGTTGGATGACTTGGGGAGAAGCCCCATTCTTAGTGATGCAAGTCTACTGCATCCATCGAATGAGCCTGAGGAACTCATTCCGATGCACCCGCCTATTGGTTGGAGGGTTTTCTTCGATGAGCAATTAAACCCTAGTGAGGGAACACAACTTCATTCTTTGTTGCCCACACTCAACCAATATCATGAATGGTTCGAGCCTTTCAGCTTTGACCTTTCACCCCTCATGACACCTCAGAGTACCAGTGGAGTTTGCCCATCTCGGCAAGTCTCTGGTCCTCATGACTTGATGTTCTCATTTGATGTTCCTTGACCAAATGATTATGAAAATATCATTGTTCCTGTACATATCATGTAATAAAAAAAACGAAAAAAAAGAAGAAAAAAAGAGAAACAAGAGAGAAGTGTGTAATAAAAGACTCCTTCAGTGAGCATCGATTGTTGTGGGCCCCAACCCTTGTGTACATGGGCCCCAATTTCTTCACGTATTTATCTCCCTTCTTAAGCTTCTCACAGGTTTTGAGGGAATTTGGGTTTGTGTCCATCAACATGACCCTGAACGTCCCTTTGTACTTCATGTTGGTGAGATCTTTCCTTTTTCATGCATATATCCATGTAGTATCTTGTTCGCATTCATTGAGGACAATACATGAGGTAGGTGTGGGGGGTGTTTTACGTGTGTACATATTCGAGTCTTTTCTTTTGATTTTGTTGTTTTGTTTTGTGTGCATTGTTAGGGTCATGTTAGTGTGCCGCATTTAATATCGATATATCTGCTTGCCATGATCCTTGGGTGACTTGTCTTCTTTTACTTGCCTAGTTCTTTAAAATTTTGACATTTCTTTCAAAATCTTCATGTGTTTGCGAAAGAAAATGTTTTTGTAGGTTTTGCGTGTGTTTAGCATGTGCAAAACTGTTGAGAGGCAAAGTAAAAAGAAAGCTCCCCAAATTGTCTTGAACTTGATGCATTAGGATTTCTAGTTTACTGGCTTTAGGTCTTATAGAGTTGTTAGGATGCACCCCGGTTTTCCCTCGGGGGGCGTGTAATCATAGGGTTTCAGCACTCAAACATTTAAAGAAGTCCACCCTGAACCTAGTGAGTCAAATAATTCGTGTCTGTTAGTATAAAGAAGTTTGTCGTAGTCAAGGGCCCTTAATCTCTTTTTGTGAAACTTAAGTGTAGGGGTTTTCGTTCCCATATAGATAAACGAATAAGTGGTGTTCTCTTTTCTCGCACGGCTCCTATCACTCTGGAAAGTAGGTCTGAGGGGCCTTTGTACCTCTTGCTTTTGAGTGATCTGACTTGGGATGCACCGACCGAACTCCCGTTACACCGGTGGTAGGGATCGCCCTATGTGGAGATTTAGGGGAAGGTGTACGTGATAGTGTAAGTCCTCATAGGAAATGATGCACGAAACCTGACCCTGGGAGAATCAAAGACCAACCAATAAATCGCTCTAAAGAAAAAAAAAGTCAAATAAGAACCAAAATGGACTTTACACATTGTATCACATTCAGAAGTTAAGGTTGCCCATGTCTTTCACTTAAATCCTTAACTAACTCTCACTAATAACTCATTAGGCTAGGTGTGTGGGCCGATTACATTTATAGAGTTGACCCATAGTATTTCCGCGTCCCATGATCGACATATGAGTCCAACGAGTCGTGTAGCTAGATTGATTAATGCATCTTGTTCGGATTTTGTGGGTATATCCGCTGAAAACCCTCAGGAGACAACACTCCTCCTCCTTGGCGACAAGGAGGTTTAATGGCTTGTTGCACGTGCTAAGTGCAACCATGATTCCTACGAAAGTGAGTTAGGATTTCTTGTTTTTCGTATGCTTTTCTCTTTCTTTGTTTTGCTCGGGACTAGCAAAAGTTAGGTGTGGGGGTATTTGATTGACATCATTTCATGCTTATATCTGTATCTTATATCCATTATCTTTCACCTAAACAATGCTATGTTACGAGTTTTATGTTTAGTCTTCAGGAATTGAAACATAAAAGGACCCAAAAGCTAGGAAAAAGGACTGTATTGTGAGATCTGGGGACCAAAATGCAAGGGAGAAGGACCTGATCGCAAGACAAAAGGACCTAAGAGCAAAACAGAATACTCAACACCATCATGGGGAGTATTTTAGCAATTGGATTCGGGTCGGAGCTCCAATAAACAAAGTAGATGCATCCAAGACCACCAAATACACAAAGAAAAGCCCAGCACAAATTCCAAATGGATCCGGACCTGTTTGACCGCCAATTGCCGGTCCAAGACCGCTAATTGGCGGTCTGTTTTCTCCCAAATCCGCCAAGTTTTCTTCTGGATGTGTATTAATGTTTGTTTAGGCTATTTTTGGTATTGCTTTAGTCCCACATCGGGGGATTGTCCCAGTTTGCCTTTTTCCATGGCTGTAAATAGAACTCTTCACCTTTCATTGTAATCACTCCATATTTTAAGTGGCTATTCTTCCTACTAGGAGTGAGGCCTTGAAGCACACACTAAAGTAGGAGGATGCTACTTTTAATGTGAGTCATTTTATCAAAAACGTTTGGTGTTTCTTTCATTGTTTGTTTATGCTTCTTTTATTGTTTGTGCATGTTTTGGTTTAATCATCTTATATTTCTAGCTTAGTTTTAATATGTTTTCTTTGCTTAGTTTAATAATTAGTGTAATGTTTAGTGAGTAGTT
Organism: Triglochin maritima; assembly: GCA_963682175.1. Lineage (NCBI taxonomy): Eukaryota > Viridiplantae > Streptophyta > Magnoliopsida > Alismatales > Juncaginaceae > Triglochin > Triglochin maritima. The sequence goes on along the minus strand of OY821773.1, from coordinate 33,227,947 downwards.
TCATCCCCTTTGGGGGGTGGAGTAGATGTACATACATGCAATAGAGAATGGGATGAATACTTTATTTTTGATGTGTTGATAAAACATGAATGTATGCTTGCTTGTTTAGGATAGAATTTATAACTTGATGAGTTTTGCCAAAATGATTAGACACCTCTGATGCTTGTTTAGGTTCTTAAATAAACAACTTGCATATGTAAATGTTAATCAACTAAGTAGTGAATAGATTGATAGGTTTTGCCATAACATTTAGACACTTCCTATGCTTGATAAACACCACCTTCATGTGCTTGGGGGGCGTGTAATCATTCGGTTTCAGCACTCAAACATTTAAAGAAGTCCACCCTGACCCTAGTGAGTCAAATAATTCGTGTCTGTTAGTATAAGGAAGTTTGTCGTAGTCAAGGGCCCTTAATCTTTTTTGGTAAAACTTAAGTGTAGGCGTTTTGGTTCCCATGTAAATAAATAAATAAGTGGTGCTCTCTTCTCGCACGACTCCTATCACTAGGGAAAGTAGGTCGGAGGGGACTTTGTGCCTCGTGCTTTTGAGTCATCTGACTTGGGAGGCACCGACCGAACTCCCGTTACACGGGTGGTAGGGTTCTCCCTATGTGGAGATTTGGGGAAAGGTGTACGTGATAGTGTAAGTCCTTATAGGCAATGATGCACGAAACCTGACCCTGGGAGAATCAAACACCAACCAATAAAATGCTCCAAAGAAAAAGAAAAAGGAAAAAAGAAGAAAAAAAGTTAAGAAAAAAGGTCAAATAAGAACCTTAATGGAGTTTACACATTGTATCACATTCAGAAGTTAAGGTTGCCCATGTGTTTCACTTATATCCTTAACTAACTTTCTCGAATAATTCATTAGGCTAGGCGTGTGGACCGATTAAATTTATAGAGTCGACACGTAGTATTACCGCATCCCATGATCGACAAAATAAGTCCAACGAGTCGTGTAGCTAGATTGATTAATGACTCTTTGTTCGGATTTTGTGGGTGTATCCGCTGAAAACCCTCACGAGACAACACTCCTCTTTCTTTGTTTTTCTCGGGACTAGCAAAAGTTAGGTGTAGGGGTATTTGATTAACATCATTTCATGCCTATATTTGTATCTTATATCCATTTTCTTTTACCTAAACAATTCTATGTTACGAGTTTTATGTTTGAATTTCAGAAATAAATAGGTTTGAAGAGATGAAGCATAAAAGCACCCAAAAGTTGGGAAAGAATTGTGAGACCGGGGGACTAAGATGCAAGGGAGAAGGACCTGAACGTAAGACCAAAGGACGAAAGAGCAAAACAGAAAACTCCACACCATCTTCGGGAGTATTTTGGCAATTAGATTCGGGTCGGAGCTCCAATAAACAAAGTAGATGCATCAAAGACCGACAAAGAAAACCAGAAAAGACCACAACGAATGCCAGCCAGAACCAGATCTTATGGACCGCCATTTGGCGGTCTGGATCTCTCTGGGTCCGCTCAAACTTCGCGGGCACATGTATTAGAGGGTGTTTATTCTATTTCTGGTATTTGTTTAGTCCCACATCGGGGGATTGTCCCGGCTTGCCTTTTTCTTTGGCTATAAATAGAACTCTTCACCTTCTATTGTAATCACTTCACATTTTGAGTGACTATTCTTCCTACTAGAAGTGAGGCCTTGAAGCGCACACTAAAGTAGGACGATGCTACTTGAATTGTGAGTCATTTTAATAAAAGTTTCTTTATTATGTTATTTGTTTCATGTTTCTTGTTTTACTTTGTTTAATTTCATTTCATTAGTTTTAGTAGCTTAGTTAATATGCTTTCCTTGCTTAGTTTAATAATTAGTCTAATGTGTAGTGAGTAGTTACATCCCCTTTGGGGGGTGGAGTTGATGTTCATACGTGCATTAAAGAATGGAATGAATGCTTTATTTACAATGTGTTGATAAAACATGAATGTATACTTGCTTGTTTAGGATAGAATTTATAACTTCATGAGTTTTGCCAAAGTAATTAGACACCCCTCATGCTTGTTTAGGTTCTGAAATAAACAACTTCTATATGTAAATGTTAATCAACTAGATTGGTGAATGGATTGATAGGTTTTGCCATAACATTTAGACACTTCCTATGCATGATAACACCACCTTCATTTGTGTTTAAAGAATGTGTTCAACACCCACATCTTTGCATGTGTGCACTCACTCCACCCCTTAGGGGTTTTCCATTTCTGAATTCCAGCACTCTTATTTCGTTCTTAGTTAAGTTTTAGTTAATCGTTTGTTGCTTTCTTTCGCATTTCGTACTTCGTAGTGTAGTGTAGCGTAAATTAGGATAATCAAACTCTCTTCCCTATTTTTACCACTTAATTTCATGCAAACGAGAGGCTGCTCACCTTCCTGATGATGACCCGTATTTGCCACCGCTTCAACGCGGCCGTGCACTTGCGGTTTAATTAAAACGTTCAACAAGTTGCTGGACCCACCTATTCCTGTTCCACTGTGTGACCGATGCCTTCTGGCACAGACTACTCTTCTATCCTGCAATGTGTTGACCAGGCAATAGGGAAGCACTTTGATGTAAAGCTTCAATTTATCTCATGCTCCCTCACTTCACTAGGAAGGGCGACCCCTATCTCTTTCTCAAAGAATTTCAGGAGGTCTGTGAGATGTTCAAGTTGCAACAACTCAGTACAGCCTCCACCCACCTGAGGCTTGTTCCCTTTGCATTGAAGGATGATGCGAAGAAGTGGTTGTACAACAACTACGCCAATGACTTCAGAACTGAAGATGAATTCCAATATGTATTCCTGAAGAAATACTTTCCAAATCAATTCGTTTTATCAGCATGACATCAAATCATTTCATGCATATTTAGAGAGGTTCAAGGAGCTACTATCCTCATGCCCACACCATGGCATCAAGTTGTGGCGCCTTTGTTAGATTGATTATGAGGGTCTTCACATGCCGTCCTGAACACTTCTTGAGTCCATGTGTCAAGGAGAGTTGTTTGGAAATGATGAAAGGGATGCATGGGCTTTCCTAGAAGACCTCATTGAGAAAACAATGCTATGGGAGTGTATAAGGGACCCATCATTATTTCTCTAAAGATGGAGCAAGTTAATTCCATCTATGATAAACCCAGGAATTACCCATATTCATCATCATATAACCATAGATGGAGGAACCACCCTAACTTTCCCTGGAACCAAAACAATATCCAGGGTGGTCCTCCAAACTTCTCCCAACCACCTAACCGACCATACCAACCTCCCATGCATTTACATTCTTATCAGCCACCCCAAGCTCAACCCCCTAACCAACCAGGTTTCCCAAACTCCAACAATATGGAAACCCGATTCAATTCGATTCAAACCTTGACTCGTGGACTTGAAAACTCAATTAAAAACCTCATGTCGTCCACAAGTCAAGTTCTCACTTCAAATCAGCGGACCATCAAGTCTTTGGAGCTTCAGATGGGTCAATTGGCTCAATCTGTGCGATTGATCGTTTTATATTAACCGCAAGTGCACGGCCGCGTTGAAGCGGTGGTAAATACGGGTCGTCCACTGGGAGGTGTGTCGACAATTGGTTTGTTCGAAGGCGAGAGGTTAAAGAAGGAGAGAAAGATGTATTACATTACACTACACTAATCTAAACTAGTAAACAAGCAAGCTGAAATGAAATAACTAAACAACTAAGCTAAACAAGTAATGAAGAAGATAAAAAGACAGGAATGGAAAACCCTAAGGGGTGGAGTGTGTGTGTGCAGATGAAATAAGTGTGGTGTTGAATGCATACTATAAGCTCAAGTGTGGTTAGTGTTTGTTCATGCATAAGAAGTACCTCATGGCAAGACCTATCATTTACAACACTAACCTAGGTGATTAATATGAGCAATGCAAGGTTGTTATTAAGAACATAACGAACATGGAGTGTACCTAACTATGGTAGAAACCATCAAGTAAAGTCCTTATTAATTCAAGCAAGCATACTAATATTTCTCACAAACATTTAAAATCTAGCATTCATACCACCTACATAACATGTACATACATCTACTCCACCCCCAAAGAGGATGGAAATACTCACACATATTTAAACGAACTACTCTAAGAAAATGAAGCATTATACTGAAATAAAACTACACTAATCAAGCAAGAAATATTAAAGAAGCATAAAAGGAAAGGAAAGATTAAACAAACATGCACAAATTAAAAGATAAGGTTAAAAGAAACTAGAAGAAATATTTTATTAACAAATGACTCACATTGAAGGTAGCATTTTTCTCCACCGTGAGTTTTTGCTTCAAGGCTCACTCCTTAGTAGAGAGAATGCCACCAAGCAATGGGTAATTACAATAGAAGGTGAAGAGTTCTATTTATAGGCATGGAAAAAGCTAATCTGGGACAATCCCCCGATGTGGGACTAAACCAATACCAGAAATGGACTGAATACACACTAATACGTAACCCAAAGAAATATTAGCGGATGTGGGCCAAAAGTGACCGCCAATTAGCGGTCTTTGACCGCTAATTAGCGGTCTACAGTGTTTTGTGTAGGATCGTGTGGGTTATGGGTTCACAATTAAGGCTAATTAACAAATATAATCCTAAACAAATTCTACTTGCAAGTCAAAAGATGATGCAGCGGAATTTAAAACAAACACAAAAAAGTAGGGAAGAAATAAGCAAACCACAATCACACGGGGATTTTAAAGAGGTTCGGCATCCCACCCGGGTCCTAGTCCTCTCTTGTAAGCTCTGCTCGACTACGCGAGCTCCGCCTACGTCTTCACTAATCACTCCTCATTCTGGGCCGGGAGAGAACGCCTTTCCACCACAAGCACCGCGAACAACCTCGCTTGCTTGACTTCTTTCTCTCACAATCCGAAAGGGACACTTCGGGCTTTCACCGAAGTCCTTGCTTCCTTTGACAAACAATTCAGTGGAGCAACACTCTCTAATTCTTGAGCACACTTGAGTAGGATTGGAATTTTGACTAAAGTGTGGAAGGTTTGAAGCTTTTAGTGTTTTGGGATTCTCTCTAATGTTTTGGACAAGTTTGTAGTGGGAGAGTTGTGTTAAAATGTGTTTTACAACTCTATTTATAAGCATTAGAGATTTCTAGCCGTTTGGACAAGATTTGATTGGGTTTTTTGCAAAGCACACAAAGCAGAAAATCGGGCTGCAAATCTGTCCAGAAACGGTCCACCGAAAGGTGAAATGGTCGACCGAATTCTTGGGTTCGTTAAAGACACGGTCGACCGAAATATGGAATGGTCGACTGAACTCTTAAGTCTATTAATGAAATGGTCGACCGGACAGGGTTACCGGTCGACCGAACTTATGTTTCGGTAGAGGGAAAAATGGATCGGTTGAACGAAATAGTATCGACCGATAGAAGGGATTTTTTTACAAGATTAAATGGTCGACTGGGCTGGGCAAATGGTTCGACCGTTGGTAAAGTATATGGGGGTGTAAATTGTTTTAATACTAATATGACCGTTCGGTATATACGGCAAAAATAACGGTTGGAAAAGTAAGTTCAAACGGTCGACCGAAAGAGATGGTGCGGTCAACCGAAACCAGACAGGGAAACACAAACAGAATGCTTGATCATCCGGTCGACCGAATAGCTTGTTGCAGTCGACCGTTTTGGTTCAGACAGCTAAGGTTCAGGTTTGGTGTTTTCCGGTCTAAGTTTGGGTGATCTATTGAACTCCAAATAATGTGAATTTTTGTGTGTGACTTCTATAGGGAACATAGTGTGTGTTTTAGTTGATTTTAGCTCAAGTATGCTCAATATACACAAGTTCCTAAAGACTAAAAGAAATGCAAAATACATGTCTTCAAATGAGCTTGATTACATGTCTTGACTTGATTTCCTTTCTTCCTTGAGTCTTGATCACCTGTAGAGGTTAGGACAAAACAATATATATGCAATACAATATGTGTGCTACTCTACATTATCATAATTAAGATTAGGTTAATTAAATCATCAAAACATAGATTAAAGCCAAAAAGCCAACAATCTCCCCCTTTTTGAAGATGGCAACCTATATCTTAACTCTATCTTAAAACATGGAATTCGTATTTGTAAACTATGCATATTAATGCTCCCCCTATGGATGTGCATAGTTTTTGTTCAATTTTATGCCAAATTCCAAGTTACCCCCTTAATTATCTCTCCCCATTTGACATCCATCAAACACAAAAATAATTATGACTTTAAGCATAGAATTTGGATGTCTTGTATTGAAGTTGCTCCCCCTAAATTTTGCACTTCATTACACTAATAAAAGATATAACATTTAAGCTCCCCCTATCAATAAGGTTAGATGAAAACTATGAATATGATTGAAGTTAATTTCATTTAAGTTTCAACTTAGGCCTTATTCTAACATCCATTTAAAATTTGTCATTTATAATCAATGGATGTGATAAATGATTTGCAATGAATAGGGTTAATGATTTGCAATGAATTAAACATCTAATGATATGACAATTAAGCATATTAACTAGATTGGATTTAATTTTTCAGAAAATTGAAAGATAGAAATTTTATACCAAATTTGAATTTGATTAGCTGCAATCTTGACTTGGTGATGCAACCGGATTCGAATTTGACGTTTTGGCTCACCCGGTCACCACCAATCTCCTCCTTAAGCACCTACAAGTGTAGATTTAGGTACCCAAACAACTTTGGGTCCTTGAATGTTAGTTTTGGGAACCCAAACCATTTTGGTTTTAGGAGCCCACACACTTGAGGAACTATGGTTAATGAACATATGCTTGTCATTTAGTGTAGTGTGAGATACATGGTTTTTCAATTTTGAATTGTAACCTAAATCGTGTTTTTACAAGGATTGCCTTTGACTACGTAATAACATGTTGAGCATATGAGTTCCATTTTGAATCTTTCTGAATTTTTCTTAATTTCAAATTACAAGCTTGAAGATTTAGTTGATCACAATCTATGGGTGTTGCTCTTAATTTATCAATGTTTGATGCATTCTTTTCAAATTTAGCAATCACCTGATTCTTCTCATTAATGCATGTTTCTATTTGGCTTTGGAGATCTTTGATTAACTTTCTAGCACTTTTGTTTTTATCACAAATGATCTCATATTGTTTAACTAAGTCATGAAATGCATTTTGAAGCTCATTATGTGTATAAGTTTCTTCATTAACACTAGAATGTGAGCTATCACTATAATATTACTTAGTTGACCATGAATTACTAGAGCAATCGTTAGATTCTACCTCACTTCCTTCATCTTGAATGGCCATGTAGCAGATGTGTGCATATTCTTTTGTTGATGAAGGTGTAGTTGATTTGGATGACGATGAAAACGATGAATCGTCCCATGTAGCCTTGTGGGCTTCCAACCTCTTCTCTTTTCTCTTACTCTTCTCCTTTTCTCTCCTTCTCTCCCTCCTCTCATTTTTCTTCTCCTTCTCTTTTCTCTCATTTCCACTCTCTTCCATCTCCTTCTTTTCTCTCTTTTCACTCCTTCTACCTTTTCTTTCATTTTCTTCTTCTTTATCCTTCTTGCGGTATTTGAAGAAGTCTTTTGCTAGGACTTCAATGTCCTCATCTTCTACACTCTTCCTTGGTTGGTCAATGTTTGCATGTAATCCCAAGGTGTGTTTATTCTTGGAGGCTTCCTTCTCCTTTCGATGGTTGATTTGGAGTTCATACGCCATGAGATTTCCAACGAGTTCCTCCATCTTTAATTTAGAAAGATCATGCGCCTCTTCAATTGCGACGACTTTGTCTTCCCAATCGATGCTAAGTGATCGGAGGAACTTCCTTGTCATCTCTCCTTCATTGATTTTTCTTCCAAGAACCAAAAGAGAGTTAGTGATATCGGTGAAGCGAGTGTTCGCTTATGTTTTCACCAATTTGCATAGAAAAAATCTCATCTTTATGCCTAAGGAGACTAATGCGGGTTTCCTTAGTTTTGCTATCCCCCTCATGATGCATTTGTAGTCTATGCCAAATCTCATATGCACTAACACAACCTCTAATCCTATTATATTCACCCTCATTAAGGCCACAATACAAGATGTTCATGATTTTCGAATTCATTTCGATTTCTTTCATTTTGGGTCTTGTAAGTGAATCTAATTCATCTTCATTTGGGGGTGTGTATGGATTTTGGAGAAACGTCCAATTCTTCCAATAGTCATAGTTGGACCCATTTAGCAAAGGAGGTCGAGTTGTGCATAATCCCTCTACGTGATTGGATGTACTAGCCATGCTAAAGATACGATTAAGTATACGATTTATCGCAAAAGGCTCTGATACCAAATGTAGGATCGTGTGGGTTATGGGTCCACAATTAAGGCTAATTAACAAATATAATCCTAAACAAATTCCACTTGCAAGTCGAAAGATGATGCAGCGGAATTTAAAACAAACACAAGCAAGTAGGGAAGAAATAAGAAAACCACAATCACACGGGGATTTTATAGAGGTTTGGTACCCCACCCGGGTCCTAGTCCTCTCTTGTAAGCTTCGCTCGACACCGCGAGCTCCGCCTACGTCTTCACCAATCACTCCCCGTTCCGGGCCGGGAGAGAACGCCTTTACACCACAAGCACCGCGAACAACCTCGATTGCTTGAATTCTTCCTCTCACAATCCGAGAGGGACACTTCAGGCTTTCACCGAAGTCCTTGCTTCCTTTGACAAACAATTGAGTACAGCAACGCTCTGTAATTCTTGAGCACACTTGAGTAGGATTGGAATTTTGACTAAAGTGTGGAAGGTTTGAAGCTTTGAGTGTTTTCGGATTCTCTAATGTTTTGGACGAGATTGTAGTGGGAGAGTTGTGTTAAAATGTGTTTTACAACTCTATTTATAAGCATTAGAGATTTCTAGCCATTTGGACAAGATTTGATTGGATTTTGTACAAAGCACACAAAGCAGAAAATCGGGCTGCAAATCTGTCCAGAAATGGTTGACCGAAAGGTGAAACAGTCGACCGAACTCTTGGGTTCGTTAAAGACACGGTCGACCGAAATATGGAATGGTCGACTGAACTCTTAAGTCTATTAATGAAACAGTCGACCGGACAGGGTTACCGGTCGACCGAACTTTTGCTTCGGTAGAGGGAAAAATGGATCGGTTGAACGAAATAGTATCGACCGATAGCAGAGATTTTTTGACAAGATTAAATGGTCGACCGGGCTGGGCAAATGGTTCGACCGTTGGTAAAGTATATGGGGGTGTATATTGTTTTAATACGAATACGACCGTTGGGTATATACGACAAAAATAACGGTTGGAAAAGTAAGTTGAAACGGTCGACCGAAACGAGATAGGGAAACACAAACAGAATGCTTGATCATCCGTTCGACCGAACGGCATGTTGCGGTCGACTGTTTTGGTTCAGACAGCTAAGATTCAGGTTTGGTGTTTTCCAGTCTAAGTTTGGGTGATGTATTGAAGTCCAAATAATGTGGATTTTTGTGTGTGACTTCTATAGGGAACCAAGTGTGTGTTTAAGTTGATTTTAGCTCAAGTATGCTCAATATACACAAGTTCCTAAAGACTAAAAGAAATGCAAAATACATGTCTTCAAATGAGCTTGATTACATGTCTTGACTTGATTTCCTTTCTTCCTTGAGTCTTGATCACCTGTAGAGGTTAGCACAAAGCAATATATATGTAATGCAATATGTGTGCTACTCTACATGATCATAATTAAGATTAGGTTAATTAAATCATCAAAACATAGATTAGGGCTAAAAAGCCAACATTTTGATCAGTCTAGATTTTCTTGTGGGCTTTTCTGGAAGGCTTGGTTTCTCTTTGATGCATCTACTTTGCTTGGTGGAGCTCCGACCCGAATAGAATTGCCAAAATACTCCCCATAATGGTGTGAAGTATTCTTGTTTGCTCATTAGTCCTTTGATCTTACGTTCAGGTCCTTCGATCTTGCATCTTAGTCCTTGAGTCTCTCAACTCAGTCCTTTTTCCCTGCTTTTGGGTCCTTTTATGCTTCATCTCTTCAAACCTATTTATTTCTGAAATTCAAACATAAAACTCATCACGTAGCATTGCTTAGGTGTACAATAATGGATAGAAGATACAAATATAAGCATGAAATGATGTCAATCAAATACCCCCACAACAAAGTTTTTGCTAGTCCCGAGCAAAACAAAGAAAGAGAAAAACAAACGAGAAACAAGAAATCCTAACTCACTTTCGTAGGAATCACGGTTGCACTTAGCACGTGCAACAAGCCGTTAAACCTCCTTGTTGCCAAGGAGGAGGAGTGTTGTCTCCTGAGGGTTTTCAGCGGATATAACCACAAAATCCGAACAAGTTGCATTATTCAATCTAGACATTCGACTCGTTGGACAAATTTTGTCGATCATTGGGCGCGGTAATCCTACGGCCCGACTCTATATTGGTAATCAATCCACGCACCTAACCTAATGAACAATTTGTGCAAGTTAAATAAGGAATTAAGTGAAAGACATGAACAACCTCAACATCCTCAAGTGATACAAAGTGTAAGGTCCATTAAGGTTCTTATTTGCATTACCATTTTTTCTTTTTATTTCTTTTCTCATTTTTTTCTTTTCTTTTTATTAGTTGGAGCTTTATTCTCTCTGGGAGGTGTGCAGGTGCCTCCTCAACCTTATGTAGCTCCACCAAACTGTCGCAAGCAATCTAGAGAGTGAGGTTTTGCGACTATCACATGCGAGTGGAAGCCGACTTGACAGAGTGGTCCGAAAGTAGGTGTTAAGCGCTACGATATATGAATGCTGGCACGAGCGGAACCATAAGATTTTTTAGGGCGAGAGGCAGCAACCGAAAGCTACCATTTCTATACTCAAAGATATAATCCGGAGCATGAGTGATCAAGCTTCCAAACTTGCCAAAGATGAAGGAGAAGCAAGACATTTTCAGGACACTTGGAACTAATTCCAACTTCTGAAATTTGATGAGATGTAATTATTTCCTTAAGCTACTTGCCCTTAACGTGATTACAAATAGGTGGTAGGGAGAAGCCGGTTATGCATGTGGCATATGCCCCCGAACTAAACGAACAAATTTTGGTAGATGTAAACAATTCCTTAATAATAAAATCTTAGAGGCTAAGCCTCCTTTTGCTTTGCAAAAAAAAGAGTGACACAATGGATAAGATATTAGAGATCATCCCCTTGTTGGATGTCATCAAACAAATACCTCAATATGCCAAAGTGTTGAGGGATCTCTGCACAACCAAGAGGAAGACCAATGTTCCTAAGAAAGCATTCTTAGCTACAAGTGTAAGCTCACTTTTGTCTAGTCCCATATACACAAGTAGAAGCACTAGTGCAAAAATGGAATATACGTCGGGCATAAGCCATATATACATCGGTTATTTACGTTCCCCAAGCCGACCTTTATTTATGTATCGTCTATACATAGATGTCAGTCACACAAATGTCGAGGTCTATTCTTGGAATATACGAGTCAGATATACAACACAGTAGACATCTATTCTTGGAATATATGCGTCAGATATACAATATAGCCGATGTGTATTTGTGGGGGTATACACGTCAGATATCCCGTACAACTGACATGTATATCCTTAAAAAACAAATAGGCATCGAGTTAATCTAGTAATCGATGTCTATACCCTTTTCAAATTAAAAAAAAACTAAAAACAACATTTACAATATCACTTTAATCAGCTAACACATTCATCTTGCACAACAAACACATTTATCCACAATCATACACATTCATCCACAATCATACACAAATTGTTGTCAATCAACAAACACATTCATCCTGCACAACACATTCTTCCACAATGATACACAAATTGTTGTCAATCAACAAACACATTCATCCTGCACAACACATTCTTCCACAATCATACACAAATATCAAGCACAAACAAATTTGATCATATTAAAGTAATAACTTGTTGGTAATACAAGAATGTGGTTAAATAAAATTACATGTTTAATTACAAAGAATGTGGTTAAGGATATTAGAACTTGTTAATTAGTTCATTACCATGGTAACAAAGTAATGAGTCCATCGCTCGCGAGTATCATCAAGCTCCTGTTGCGAATAGGGATCACTATTGTTTTGGAAGACGTATGAAAATTCAAGTACTCAATTATAATATGTAAATAATGAAACTATACTTATACCACTAAAACATTACACCTATATTACATCAACTAGCTCTACGTTTTCAGGTGCAATTTCGATGTTTTCTTGCAAGTATCTCATAACGTAGTTCCCACAATTGGTATTTTCCGGTCTGCTTGCGGTACAACTTACAAAGATATAAATTTATATAAATATATGTTCAAGTACTTAAAAAAATTAAGAAAAAGGGAAGACACTACTCCCATTGAATGCCAAAGATATAAATATATGTTCATTGATAGAGTAACATGAGTTATTCAATATTGAGTCAATAATACTAATAAAAATACACGAATACAAATACGACGATTAAAACGAACTTACATTGAAACAATTTGTTTAAGGATGGCCTTGGTGGAGTCGACCCCAAAGGATGAAAACAATATACCAGATTAGCTTTGGGGTATAGAACGACTACTGATTGTTCATTTATATTACCACAAGTTCACGATGTCAGTGAAGACGCAGTAAGTGCGGGTCGTGTTTGTAAGGAGGTGTGTCAACTCTAGTTTGTTCGAAGGCAAGTGGGAAAAGATGGGAAGAAGTTGTGATTACACTAAACTAGTAAGCAATAAAGAAGGAAATCAAAGCACGAGAGGAACTAAAACTAAACTAAGAAACTACTAATAAGAAAGATGAAATTCAGGAATGCAAACCCTTAATGGGTGGAGTGTGTGTACTCAAGAAAAAAGTGGTGATGAATGCATTCAATAAGCACAAGTGTGGGTAGTGTTTGCTATGCATAAGAAGTACCTCACGGCAAGACGTATCATCCAAATCACTAACCCAAGTGATTAATATGAGCATGACAAGTTTGTTATTAAGAACCTAAACAAGCATGGAATCTACCTAAAGAATATGGCAGAAACCATCAAGTTAAGTATTCTCTTTAATTCAAACAAGCATACATACATTTCTCACATACAACAACATATAACATTCATTCCATGCTACATGACATGTATAAACATCAACTCCACCCCCAAAGGGGGATATAACTACTCAGTACTCATTAAAAGAAGACAAAACAAAATTAAGGTAATTAAGATATGAAAGGGAGACATGCTAATTACTTCTACTAAGATTAAGACAATCAAAACAAGCTAAACAAGTAAGCATTCAAACAAGGACAACATTAAAACAAACTATGAAGAATAATTTTATTTACATGACTCACATTACAAGTAGCATTCTTCTCCACTTGAGTTTTGCTCCAAGGCATTCTCCAAGTAGAGAGAATGCCACCAATCAATGGGTAATTACAAAAGAAGAAGAAGAGTTCTATTTATAGCCACGTAAAAAGGTAACCGAAGACAATCCCCCGGTATGGGACTAAACGCATACTATAACTGGACATAAAACAACGTAATCCATGACCCGACTAAACCATGAATTGTTCGGACCAATTTGGACAACCAATTGGCAGTCTGGGATAGCCAATTGGCAGTCTGAAATGGTTGGATCGAGTCTGGATTTTGGTGGCTTATTTCAGGCTTGATTTCTTGATGTTTGATGAAACCGATTTGGTTGTTGATGTTTGGGCCCAGATCTAATTGCCAAAATACTCCTCATGATGGTGTGGAGCTTATCGATTTTCTCATTGATCCTTTTGGTTTACATCTGAGTCTCTTCTTCCCAAACATGTTTATTTCTGAAAATTAAACATATAACTCGTTACGTATCATTGCTTAGGCTAAAATTAAAGGATATAAGACACGAATATATGCATGATATGATGCCAATCAGCTAGCATCCAATGAGATCTGATTGTATATATAATTAGAAGTTTATTACAAAATACAATTCTAATTACTTTCGATTAACAAAATTTCCACTCATGAAGAGGGAGAATATAATATTTTGTGCCCTGTGCTTTCATGATATTCGCAAGCACAACCGAATTATCGTCATTCCCGTGTATAAAAGTAGATGGACACAGAAATCCAAATACTTTATCATCGGAGAAGACCAACCTTCTCGATTCATACATATGTATACAAGAGTAAAAAATACGTCATGTTATAATTATGATAAAATTATTCAATACATTTCATATTATACACAAGATAACCTGCACTTACTTCGCCTGCATGTCGATAATTGACATGCACAATAGATCCATTGCTAAGACCTTCACCACTTCAAAGATACTTGTTAGAAGATCTACCTTCTTCGTTTTTTCCTTGGAGGGCCTAGAACCAATTTTATTTGATTATCATTTAAAGCAATAACTTAGTAAGCTCATATTCTAAATTAAACTTAGTTACGTGACACTCTGGGGTTTCTCTTTATTTTTTTAACTGATCCCATGTACTCGTAGTGATGAAGTTATAGTAATCGCATGGATTTCTGTCTAGATATTCTCCGAATATCTAATTGTTTGTTAACTTGGTCTTGAAGTCCCTTCAACAGGCTGACACGTATGTCATCCACTTTTTCTTCAAAGTGGCAGTGGATTCGAACTCAAAACTTGCCTATAACACGTTACTATTTTCAATTTCTACAAATTAAAAGTTTGACTAAAACTAAAGAACATTATAATGGACTCATTAGCTACCCATCATCCCAAATGGTGTCTTTCAGCTTCTCATCCACTTCGGTCCAACTTGACAAACAGATGGCAATTTTGGACCTTGCTTGGCTCCCCACATAACTATACTAGTGATCTGCCTATTGGCTCAAGACGACTATCAAATTGGATTGGAATTTTACCGTCACTATTCGTTTTGCCCACCAATTCTTTCATGAGAGTAGGACCTAGTGAACTATAGGTATTCTACCCTCTAACTCTGATGGAGTTGGTTTCTTTTTCAAAGCCTTGATACTATAAAAAGTAAAATCAAGACATTAAAAAGTAAAGTCAACACTCAAGACATATGGTTATTATTGAACATATAGGATTTCTTTTTTCTTAACGTATTTTCAATCCATATACCTTCACTTTTGTCATCTCTTGTGATTAAACTGTGAACACGTATTTTGTCATCTAGTGACCTCAATTCAGCTACTTGCTTAAAGAAAGCTGGTGTCTGTTAATATGCAATGACACTACCATAAGATACAATGTTTTTCCCGTTCTAGAATTATTAACCATTTTTTATGACATGGATCAACCACATAGAAGATATGTTTTGCTTCGAAAGCCAAAATAAAATGTTTTCCTTTAAATCCTTCTTTCCAAAAATCAATTAAAGTGAACCCCGAGGCATCCACTCGAACTCCACTTTTATATTATCAACCCACTTGCATCTAAATATAGGTACTTTGAATTTAACAAAGTCTAGGTCCCATATGTCTTCAATTACCCCGTATTAGGACATGTTGGAGTATACATGATTCTTGTGTTTAGAACTAGACACACGCAAACACTCTGCTATTAAAGTGACCCCATTATTCTGAACAATACTTTTGACATGTATAAACATCAACTCCTCTCCTAGGTTATTAGCATGCAAGAATTAAAAGGAGAACAAGAAACTGACAAAACTTTGTTTTATTCATCACTCACATTACAAGTAGTATGTCTCCACTAGAGTTTTGCTCCAAGGCTTTACTCTAAGTAGGAATGGCCACCAAGCAAGGAATGTATTACAAAGGAGGAAGAAGTGTTCTATTTATAGTCATGAAAAAAGGTAACGGGGAACAATCTCCTAGTGTGGGAATAACGGAACATACTAAATATAGACAAAAACAACCTAATACACAACCAGGAGAAGACGGGTCGGATCCAGAGAAGAAGCCACCGCCAACTAGAGGTCTGGAGCCGCCAATTGGAGGTCTGGATTGCTCGGACCCGATCTATTTTCAGATGACTTCTTAGTTGCTTCATTTCTTCACGTGGACTACACCCAAATCGGTTGTGGGAGTCCATGCCCGAATCCAATTGCGAAAATACTCCTTGTGATGGTGTGGAGTTCTCAATTTGCTAATTGGTCCTTTGGGCTTGCATCCAGGTCCTTCCCTCCAGCAGATAGGTCCATAAGTCTCACTCATCAGTCCTTTTTTCTCATGTTTTTGTCCTTTTGTGTACTTTTCTTCTTAAATATGTTTATTCCTAAAACTTAAACATTAAACTCATTACATAGCATTGCTTGGGTTCAAAACAGAGAGTATAAGACATGAATATATATATGATATGATATTAATCAAATACCCCCACAATTACCTTTTGCTAGTCCCGAGCAAAACAACGAAAAGAAAAACAAAGAAGAGAAAAACAAACAGAAAACAAGATAACTCCTAACTCACTCTCATAGGAATCACGGTGGCACTTAGTATGTGCAATAAGCCTTTAAACCTCCTTGTCTCCATGGAAGAGTGTTGTCTCTCGAGGGTTTTCAGCAGACATACCCACAAATCCTAACATTGATGCATTATTCAACCTAGCAACTCGACTCGATGGACCTATTTTTCTCAATCATTGGACACGGTAATCCTACTGGCAGACTCTCTATATGTATCCAGTCCACACACCTAGCCTAATGAATCATTCGTGCAAGTAAATTAAGGACTTAAGTGAAAGACATGGGCAATCTCAACATCCTTAAGTGACACAATGTGTAAAGTCCATTAAGGTTCTTATTTGTATTACAATTTTTTTCTTATTTTTTTTCAATTTTTTATTGGTTAGTGTTTAATTCTCCCAGGGTCAGCTGACCCGTAATGAAGCATTCATGCAAATTCCATTTTTTACATTTTTTCGTGTTCTCCGAGATGACTAGAAAGCACTAGGCACTACGTCCATTCGGATTTAATTTCTTGAGTGATATGAGCCGTACTAGAAGAGAGAAGACCCTACTCAATTATTTCTTATCTACACATGAACCAAAACCCCTCCACTTAAGGTTTCACAAAAGGAGTTTACAGGTTCCTGACTACGGCAAACTTCCTTATACTAACATACACGAATATATTTGACTTACTAGGTTCAAGGTGGACTTATTTATTTATTTGACTCACTTATGGACCTATTTAACTCACACAAGGAGGTTTAACGGCTTGTTGCACGTGCTAAGTGCAATCGTGATTCCTACGAAAGTGAGTTAGGATTTCCCTGTTTTACGAATGATTTTTCCTTTCTTTCATTTTTTTCTTTCTTTGTTTTACGATGGACTAGCAAAAGTTAGGTGTGGGGGTATTTGATAGACATCATATCATGCACATATTTGTGTCTTATATGCATTATCTTGAACCTAAACAATGCTACGTAATGAGTTTTATGTTTATGTTTTTGGAATAAACATCTTTGGGAAGAAGAGACTCAAATAGGAATTAAAAGTAAGGAAAAAGGTTGGATTCCAGGACTTATTGACTGATATGCAAGAGAGAGGGACTCGGATGTAAACCAAAAGGATCAATGAGCAAATCAAGAAGCTCCACACACTAGTGGAGAATAGGCTTTACTCGTCGCCCAATAGACGTCGGCTGTTATAACAGCCGATGTCTAGAAGGGAGAGCATAGGATAGACGTCGGTTGTTACTAGGCCCGACGTCTATGTGGTAATATAGATGTCAGCTATTGTATTAGCTAGTTTATCCGACGTCTATGGGTTATAGACGTTGACAAATAGACGTCGGATATTAGAATACGCTGTGAAACCGACGTCTATAAGGTATAGACGTCGACCTATAGACGTCAGATTGTATAAATATACGACGTCTATAATCCCTGCATATAAACGTGAAGCTATAGACGTCGGACATATATAATATCCGACGTCTATGGGTCTTAAAGAAAACGATTAGACGCGTTTTCTGTCATTCATTTCAGACGAAAACCCACCCAAACCCTAGCCGTCACGCGACCAAACTCTAGTCCACGACCGATCTCCAACCGATTTGCACCATCTCCGGCATTGTAGCGACGTCCCTTGTGCTCTCCTCCCCTTCTCCGTCCCTCTGCACCGGCTCCGTGGCCCACCGCGACCACCGTCACCGCACCCTCCTCCGCGACCGCCGTCACTGCACGACCTCCTCCTCCTCTGGTTCGTGCTCAAACTGTTAATTTTCCTCGTAGTATGGTAGTGATAGTGATTAATGGTAGTAACTAACTTATGTATTATTTTGATCCTTTTGGCTTCGGTATTGAAATTATTTTTCCGACACTCTTTTCGTGAGTGTGATCCAAATTATTTTTGGTATATACGTGTATAAGTAACAAAATGAGTTTAGTGGACTCCTACAAATTTAATATCCCACTTTAAAACCAATGGAAATTTACTTAACCCCCCAATTTTTGAATTCTGAGAACTTAGGTTAGAAGATAGTAGACTTAACTAACTCATGTATGTTAGCTCTAATGCATGTATTGTTAGATGATTGTGAGGATGACTTTAGCAGTAAAGTTTGTCGTTCGATCATTTTGGGTATTGGTTCAGAAACTTTTAGGTGATTGGGTATTTAATTTGTCTCATTTTTATTTAGCTTTAGGTTTGAAAGAAAAAATGAGCATAGAAAGTATGAATTGGGTATGAAAATTTGGAAAAAAAACAAAGGATTACAAATTGATTCAATACTAATGTGGTGCTCTTGATAAATTAGGTATGAAAATAGAAAGTATGAATTGATAAATTTGAATTGGGTATGAAAATTTGAACACAAAATATCTTTAAATTATGTTTTCATTTTGATCTCCATTTAAAGGTAGATGCTCTTTCTTTGTGCTTAACATGATATTTTGTGTTTATTTTTTTGTTTGTCAATCCAAGTAATTATTCTTAATACTTGCTTTTAATATTTAAAATGTTTATCGCCTTGCTTTTTTGAATTTTCAATATTATGATAATAACTCATTGACCCCCTTAAGTAACTTGGCCTTTAATAACCTAAAGCAAAAGATTAAACAATATTTGCTAAGTCATTCATCATATAGGATTTGCATTCATCGTATTTATTATAAATTTTACGATTTCTGTTGTAGATTGCTGGCGTAAGGTACGTAATATCTTTCACTTATCATTCATTAGAAAGCACGCATTAGTTATTAGGATTTGCATTGGAACAAGAGTGAGGTGAGTGTTTGTTTGGTGTGTTGTTTGTTAGATTAACGTATGAAAAACACTTAGGGGGCAGTAACCTATAGGAGATGAGGTGGGGGATTCCAACACCCTTTCCTTTGCCCAAAAACCACTTAATGAAAGAGCCTTAATAAAATCAATTAGACATTGGCCCCTAGGATTTTCGGACGCATTAAGGAGAGGAAACCGTTTAAGACCGTTATAGCCTGAATGTCGTTGCCCATCTAGTCTCCCTGAGATTTTAGGAACCTCCGGGTTCTTGATTTCCTACAGATTAGTGGTCCTCGATGTTTAAGACCACTTCGGCCTGAACGTCGATGCCCATCTAGTCTCCCAGAGATATTAGGACCTCCGAGTTCTTGATTTCCTACAGACTAGTGGTCCTCGGTGGGACCTCGAAGTTAGGGGTCGTCTATTACTAAGGACCTATAGTGGACTTTAGGTTGTTTTGGCCTTGATTGCTTAGTTAGGTTTCTAATCTTCCTTATTCCCACGCTAGATTATGGACTTCATCTCCTCTCCTTTGAGTCATTCTTTTCTCATCTTAATGTCTCCGAATCTTCTCATCTACGATCACATTCTATTTATTGTCTCCAATAATAACTATCATTTTTTTTAATGTTTAGATTGACATGGATCGAGAGTGGATTGTTTCAAACAGTTTGAGTGATGAATATGAGAACGGAGTGAATATGTTCTTAGAGGTTGCCAAAAACATTCCAAGAAAATGAAAGACATCGACATGGCATATTGTCCGTGCAATAAGTGACATAATATGTCAGTGCTGACTTTTCGGAAAATGAAAGATCATTTGTTTGAGAAAGGTTTCGACCCAAATTACAGACGATGGATATGGCACGGCGAAAATGAATCATTTAATAGTTCCAAGACTGATGGGGAAGACGTTAGTGTGGAAGATCACTTAGGGGAAATGGTTCAGGATATGGCTGAAAAGTTTTCGTCCAACCCCGATTTACTTGGTAATTTGTTGAGTGACAATGAGAAGTCGTTGTATAAGAATTGTACCAAATACACTAGATTGTCAGCGGTGTTGAAGTTGTATAATTTAAAAGCTGGAAATGGTTGGTCCGATGTCAGTTTCACATCAATGTTGAAGTTATTGAAAGAGATGCTTCCAGATGATAATGAGTTGCCAAATAGACCTTATGATGCTAAGAAAGTGTTGTGTCCTATGGGAATGGAATATAGGAAGATACACGCATACCCGAATGATTGTATATTGTATAGGGGTGAGTTTTAAAACCTACATTCCTATCCGAGGTGTAATGTTTCAAGATACAAAATGAAACGTAGTGGACCAAACGACAATGAAGAGGCTGATGAGATGAAAATCAAAGGACCTCCTGCTAAGATTTTGTGGTATCTTCCGATAATACCAAGGCTTAAACGTTTGTTTGCGGGTAAGGAGGATTCCAAGAACATGACATGGCATGCTGATCATGAGAAACCAAATGATCAGTTGCTATGTCACCCTACAGATTCACCTCAAAGGAAAAAATAGATTTCGACTTTCTTGTGCTTGGTGAAGAATCCAGGAATGTACGACTTGGACTCTATACTGACGGAATGAATCCTTTCGGTAGTTTGAGTAGCATTCACAGTTCATGGCCCGTTCTGCTTGTAATTTACAATCTGCCCTCGTGGTTATGCATGAAACGCAAATATATCATGTTGTCCTTCATGATTTCGGGTCCGAAACAACCTGCAAATGACATCGATGTGTATTTAAGACCTTTAATTGAAGACCTAAAGAGATTGTAGGATGACGGAGAGTCATTTTTTGATTCTTATCATCAGGAGTCGTTCGTAATGCGGGCAATGATATCTTGCACGATTAATGACTTTCCAGCTTATGGTAATTTGTGTGGATATTCAGTCAAAGGTCGTAAAACTTGTCCAATTTGCGAAGAAAATACATGTTCTTTGCAACTAGTTAATGGTTCTAAGACTGTCTATCTTGGTCATCGGAGATTTTTGCCGAACTCCCATACCTATCGTAGGTTGAAGAAGACATTTAACGGAAAACAGGAGTTTCAGAATCCGCCAGTTGAAATCAGCGTCAAAAAGGTGTACGAACGTGTAATGAACATTGAATGTGAATTTGAAAAACCGTACAAACGAGCAAATGACAAAAGTAGTTGGAAACAAAGATCCATATTTTTTGATCTCCCTTACTGGAAAACTTTAGAAGTTAGACATTGTATTGATGTAATGCACGTAGAGAAAAATGTTTGTGATAGTCTTGTTGGCACTCTGGTTAACATACCTGGTAAAACCAAAGATGGATATAATGCAAGACTTGATCTTGTTGATATTGGTATACGAGCAATTTTGGCACCAGAGAAGAAAGGAGAGCGGAATTACTTACCTCCAGCTAGTTATACATTGTCTAGAAAGGAGAAAAGAATTCTGTGTCAGTGTTTGCATGATGTAAGGGTTCCACAAGGTTATTCTTCAAATATCAGTAGTCTTGTTGTTATGAAGGATTTGAAACTTGTGGGAATGAAGTCTCACGATTGTCACACTTTAATGCAGCAGTTGTTACCTGTAGCACTGAGATCCATATTACCGAAAGATGTTAGACATGCAATAATAAAGTTGTGTTCCTTTTTCAATAAGATTTGCAGTAAAGTGGTCGATCCTGTGCAGTTAGATAAGTTACAGAATGAAATTGTGGTCACATTATGTCAGTTGGAGATGTTTTTCCCCCTGCTTTTTGACATTATGATTCATCTTCTTATTCATTTGGTTAGAGAAGTTAAATTGTGCGGACCAGTTTTTTTAAGGTGGATGTATCCTTTCGAGCGTTATATGAAAGTGTTGAAAAGTTATTGCAAAAATCATCAAAGACCAGATGCTAGTATTGTTGAGGGATACATAGCTGAGGAGGTTATCGAGTTTTGCACTGGATACCTTGCAAACACCAAAACTATTGAACTTCCGAAGAATCGTCATGATAAACGTGCCGATGGTAAAGGGACACGTGGGATGAAAATGTTAAATCCAAATGGAGAGGACCTAATGACAGCAAATTTTTATGTGTTGTGCAATTCTAATGAAGTTCAACCTTACCTAAATGAACACATGAAGTTTCTAAAGGAAAAAAATCCTTTGTGGAGTGATGAACAAGTAATTAATAGTCACAATAAGAATTTCATCTCTTGGTTCAAGAATCTGGCTTACAAGCGTGATGTTTCTGAGACAATACAATGGATGGCCTACGGTCCGCATTCTGTTGTTATAAGTTACAGTTGTTATGATATCAATGGATATTCTTTCTACATAGTTTGTGAAGATGCGAAAAGTGCTGTTCAGAACAGTGGCGTCACCTTAATAGCAGAGTCTTTGCATGTGTCTAGTTCTAAAGACAAGATTCCTGTATACGCCGACATGTCCTATTCTGGTGTAATTGAAGACATATGGGAGCTAGACTTTGTTAAATTTAAAGTACCTGTATTCAGATGCAAGTGGGTTGATAATAAAAGTGGAGTTCGAGTGGATGACTATGGGTTCACTTTAATTGATTTTTCAAAAAGGGTATAAAGGAGAACATTTTATTCTCGCTTCCCAAGCGAAACAAGTCTTCTATGTGGCTGATCCATGTGATAAGAAATGGGCAGTAATTCTGGAAGGGAAGAAAAAAATTCTATCTAATGATAGTCAGATCGAGTATGAAGAGACATCACCTTTCTCTAAGCAAGCACCTGAGTTGAACTCAGTAGATGAAGAAATAAATGTTGAGACTTGTATGTTTATAGATGACCAAGGTGAAGGTATATGGATTGAAAATCCATTAAGGAAAAAAAACAGTGAAGGTGCAAATTTTCTGTTGTAACACATTGTAATAGACATTTAATGTCTTGACCTTATTTAATGACTTGAATTTATCTTTTATAGTATCATGGCTCCGAAAAAGAAACACACTCTCTCAGAGTCTGAACGCTCGAAGAAATACAGTACACGAGGTCCTGGTCTCATGAAAGAATTCGTGGGGAGAAGAAATAGAGACGGTAGAGTTCCAATCCAGTTTGATGACCGTCTTGCACCGTTAGGCATGCTGTCTGATAATTAGAAAAGTTTTCTGGGTAGCTTAGAAAGGGCCAATGTTGACATTTCTATCGAGTTGGGCCGATGTAGATGAGAAGTTGGACACAATATGGGATAACGTGCAGGTAATGATTCCATTATAGATTTCGATAGTTTTAGTCGAAATTTTGATATATATATAGTTAATGTGTTGTAGGAATCTTTTGAGTTCCAATCCACTGACAAGTTGAAGAAAAAGTGGATGACATACATGTCAGTTCGTTGGAGGGATTTCAAAACAAATTTAATGAACAAGTACATATTCGGAGACTACCAGGATAGAAATCCATGCGATGTCTATAACTTTATCACTCCGAATCAATGGGAGCTATTCAGAAAATCCAGAGATAGCTCGGATTTTGAAGTAACTGAGTTTAATTTAGAATATAGTAACTGAGTTTCAAAACAAACTTTTTAGTTATTGATTTTAGTGACAATCTAATAAACTTGATTTTAGGTCATCCGAGCAAAAAAACCAAAAGATTTGATCTTCTAACACGTATACACATCGTATGTCTCGAGCGGGGTACCAAAAGTTAGATGCACAAATGATGGTTGAAAAAATTGCTCAGAAGAAACAAGAGGCAATTGACTCCGGTATGAGTGAGGAGCAAGCAAGTAACCTATCTCCTCCTTCTCCCGTAGCTCGTTGTGATTCTTGGAAGAGAGCGAGAGTAAACTCCAGAGGGGAGTACGCCACAGACGAGTCACAAGCGATCGGCTCGAAGATAGTAAGTTGCATCACTTATATATATGTTATTAATTCAAAATCATTAATTTTATATTTTTCAATTGTTAGTAAATATTGTTTTAAACTTAGGACTCTCGGAAGTTGAGAGAATCTCAAGGAGAATTTGCTTCCGATGGTCGGAATGATATTCTACGTGAGGCCTTGGGAAACGACGAACACCCCGGTCGTGTGCGGGGGGGTAGGGAGTAGAGATGGACTTTGACAATATTATGGAAAGACTCAATGGTCTACTTCGTCGACTGGTCATACCAAATGCCAGCAAGAGATCACAGATTTGAAGAATACGTTGCAACTAGTTTTGGAGAGATTGGATTGTTTGCCTACTTCGCCTACGCGTCGTAAGACCGGTTCTTCCGCGGAGACTACTCCTCCATTTCCGCCAGTGTTCCACCCCGATCGACAATATGATTTCGTGTCTCATTCTCGAGAATTGGCCCTCGTCGACGGTCCCTCGTTTGGAAAGTTCGCCGATGGATCTAGATGTGCTTTATTTGTTGAAGACCCTGATCGAAGATTGGTGGGACATGGGAAAGTTTATAACATCTCCAGACACCACTTCATAGAGGTAGGAGAGGGAGAATTGAAGGTTGCAGTTGAGAGTTGCTTAGATGCTGGTGCTTTTGTGCCATTTTCGGAAGAAGAGATTGTTACTTTCGGTGAAGCTATCGGTGGGTTCGTGCGGTGGCCTAGTTATTTAGTAGAGCTAAACGACAAACATGAGGTATAGTTTAACTTTGAAAGACTTTAAACTTCAAATTTGTTAACAATTGTATTTTAACGGTTGTATATATATCTGTAAGGTGTCAGGCCCCCGGAGCAAAGGGTCAAACAACCAATCTCCGATCAACATTAATTCACGTCCAAGTAGGTGCAAAATGTTGTATCAATGTATGGTATGTAGGGAAGCACAATCCTTAAGTACCTGGGACTTGGAGTGGGATAAAGGGTTGCCTCCCGCTTTGTATGTTGATTGATCGTTTTATATTAACCGCAAGTGCACGACCACGTTGAAGCGATGGCAAATACGGGTCGTCCACTCGCAGGTGTGTGGATGTTTGGTTTGTGCGAAGGCGAGTGGTAAAGAAAGGAGAGAAAGATTGATTACACTAAACTACACTAATCTAAACTAGGAAACAACAAAGCATGAAATGAAATGACAAAACAAACTAAACTAAGAAACTAATGAAGGAAGATAAAACTCAGGAATGAAAACCCTAAAGGGGTGGAGTGTGTGTGCACATGAAATAAGTGTGGTGAATGCATACAATAAGCTCAAGTGTGATTTGTGTTTGTTCATGCATAAGAAGTATCTCATAGCAAGACCTATCATTTACAACACTAACCTAGGTGATTAATATGAGCAATGCAAGGTTGTTATTAAGAACATAACAAGCATGGAGTGTACCTAACTATGGTAGAAACCATCAAGTAAAGTTCTTATTAATTCAAGCAAGCATACTAATATCTCTCACAAACAATAATATCTCGCATTCATACCACCTACATAACATGTACATACATCTACTCCACCCAGAAAGGGGATGGAACTACTCACACATATTTAAACTAACTACTCAAAAAAAATGAAGCATTATACTGAAATGAAACTACACTAATCAAGCAAGAAATATTAAAGAAGCTTAAAAGGAAAAGAAAGACTAAACAAACATGCACAAATTAAAAGACAAGATTAAAACAAACTAGAACAATTATTTTATTAACAATGACTCACATTGAAGGTAGCATTCTTCTCCACCTTGAGTTTTTGATTCAAGGCTCACTCCTTAGTAGAGAGAATGCCACCAAGCAATGGGTGATTACAATGGAAGGTGAAGAGTTTTATTTATAGGCATGGAAAAAGCTAATCCGGGACAATTCCCCGATGTGGGACTACACCAATACCACAATTAGACTAAGAATACACTAATACATGTGCTCCACAAATCTTAACGGATCCAGAGTGATCTGGACCACCAATTAGCGGTCCCAGACCGCCAATTGGTGGTATATCGGATCTGGATTCATCTGGGATTTGTTGTGGGCTTTGCTGGTGGTCTTTGATGCATCTACTTTGTTTATTGGAGCTCCGACCCGAATTGAATTGCCAAAATACTCCCCATGATGGTGTGGAGTTTTCTGTTTTTCTCTTTGGTCCTTCGGTATGACGTTCAGGTCCTTCTTCCTTGCATCTTAGTCCCTAGGTCTCACAATTAACTTTTTTTTCCTGCTTTTGGGTCCTTTCATGACTTTTCTCTTCAAACCTCTTTATTTCTGAAATTCAAACATAAAACTCATCACGTAGCATTGCTTAGGTGTAAGATAATGGATATAAGGTACAAATATAAGCATGAAATGATGTCAATAAAATACCTCCACACCTAAGTTTTTGCTAGTCCCGAGCAAAAGAAAGAAAGAGAAAAGCAAACGAGAAACACGAAATCCTAACTCACTTTCGTAGGAACCACGGTTGCACTAAGCACATGAAACAACTCGTTAAACCTCTTTGTTGCCAAGGAGGAGGAGTGTTGTCTCCTGAGGGTTTTCAGCGGATATACCCACAAAATCCAAACAAGATGCATTATTCAATCTAGACTCTCGACTCGTTGGAAATATTTTGTCGATCATTGGACGCGGTAATCCTATGGGCCGGCTCTATATAGGTATTCAGTCCACACTTAGCCTAATGAACCATTGTGCAAGTTAAATAAGGAATTAAGTGAAAGACATGGACAACCTCAACATCCTCAAGTGATACAAAGTGTAAAGTCCATTACGGTTCTTATTTGCATTTTTTTCTTTTTTTTTCTTTTCTTATTTTTTTCTTTTTTTCTTTTTCTTAGTTGGAGCTTCATTCTCCTAGGGTCAGGTTTCGTGCATTATTGCCCATGAGGACTTACACTATCACGTACACCTTTCCCCAAATCTCCACATAGGGCAACGCCTACCACCTTTATAACGAGAGTTCGGTCGGCGCATCCCAAGTCAGATGACTCGAAAGCACCAGGCACGAAGTCCCTTCAGACCTACTTTCCCGAGTGATAGGAGTCGTGCGAGAAGAGAGAACGCATACTCACTTATTTCTTATCTACACATGAACCAAAACCCCTACACTTAATGTCTCACAACAACTTAAGTGTAGTGATTTTGGTTCCCATATAGATAAATAAATAAGTGGTGTTCTGTCTTCTCGCATGGCTCCAATAACTCAGGAAAGTAGGTCCGAGGGGACTTTGTGCCTGGTGCTTTCGAGTCATCTGACTTGGGATGCCCCGACCGAACTCCCGTTAAACGGGTGGTAGGGATCGCCCTATGTGGAGATTTGGGGGAAGGTGTACATGATAGTGTAAGTCCTCATAGGCAATGATGCACGAAACCTCACCTTGGGAGAATCAAACACCAACCAATAAAATGCTCCAAAGAAAAAAGAAAAAAAGAAGCAAATAAGAACCTTAATGGACCTTACACTTTGTATCACATTCAGAAGTTAAGGTTTCCCATGTCTTTCACTTAAGTCCTTAACTAACTTTCATGAATAATTCATTAGGCTAGGTGTGTGGACCGATTACATATATATAGTCGGCCCGTAGTATTACCGCGTCCCATGATCGACAAATTGAGTCCATCGAGTCGAGTGTCTAGATTGAATAATGCATCTATGTTCGGATTTTGTGGGTGTATCCGCTACAAACCCTCAGGAGACGACACTCCTCCTCCTTGGCGACAAGGAGGTTTCACGGATTGTTGCACGTGCTAAGTGCAACCGTGATTCCTACGAAAGTCAGTTAGGATTTCTTGTTTTTCGTATGCTTTTCTCTTTCTTTGTTTTGCTCGGGACTAGCAAAAGTTAGGTGTGGGGGTATTTGATTGACATTATTTCATGCTTATATTTGTATCTTATATGCATTATCTTTCACCTAAACAATGCTATGTAACGAGTTTTATGTTTAGTTTTCAGGAATAAATAAGTTTGAAGAGATGAAGCATAAAAGGACTGAATTGTGAGACCTGGGGACTAGGATGCAAGGGAGAAGGACCTGAACGTAAGACCGAAGGACCAAAGAGCAAAACAGAAAGCTCAACACCATCTTGGGGAGTATTTTGGCAATTAGATTCGGGTCGGAGCTCCAATAAACAAAGTAGATGCATCAAAGACCGACGAAGCCATCCAGAAAAGCCCAGAAGAAAATGCAGCGTGATCCGAACCATATAGACTGCCAATTGGCGGTCCAAGACAGCTAATTGGCGGTCTGTGTTGGCCCAAATCCGCTAATATTTTGGTGAGTCGCGTATTAGTGTGTATTTAGTCCATTTCTGGTATTTGTTTAGTCCCACATCGGGGGATTGTCCTGGATTACCTTTTTCTATGGCTATAAATAGAACTCTTCACCTTCTATTGTAACCACTCCATATTTTAAGTGGCTATTCTTCCTACTAGAAGTGAGGTCTTGAAGCACACACTAAAGTAGGAGGATGCTACTTGAAATGTGAGTCATTTTATTAATAAAGTTTTCTTTGTTTTGTGCTTCTTTTATTGTTTGTGCATGTTTTAGTTTAATTGTCTTTTACTAAATCTAGCTTAGTTAATATGTCTTCTTATCTTAGTTTAATAATTAGTGTAATGTGTAGTGAGTAAAATCACTCTCCTTTTGGGGGGTGGAGATGATAATCATATATGCAATTAAGGAAGGAAGGATGTTTCTTTGAAATGTGTTGATTAATATGAATGCATGCTTGCTTGTTAGAATAGAACACTTCACTAGATGGGGTTTTCCACAAGTTTTAAGACACCTCCCATTCTTGTTTAGTTTCTTAAATAACCAGCTTGTGTTTATGAATGTTAATCAAATATGTTAGTGATTTAGTTGATGGGTTTTGCCATGATAAGTAGACACCTCCCATACATGAAAATACTACCTCCACTTGTGCCTATAGGAAGACACTCTTGCCTCCTTATTGTGTATGTGTAGTCACTCCACCCCCTAAGGGGTCTCTCTCTTACTGATTTCGGCATAGTGTTAAGTTTCTTTAGTTTAGTTTGAAGTATTTGTTAATCTCTCTCCTTGGCATTTCATTCTTAGTAGTTAGTGTAATGTAGATTAGCGTAAACAACTCTCTTCCCCCTTTTGTGCTACTTGATTACTGATAAACAAAAGGCTGCTCACCTCCCTGAGGATGACCCGTACTTGCCACCGCTTCATCGCGGTCGTGCACTTGCGGTTTAAATAAAACGTTCAACAAGTTTTTGGCGCCGTTGCCGGGGGAGGTGCCAGTCCAGACTCTTGTTTGGCCGATTCGAGTGGATTTAAGTTGTGTTTTGTAGTTTTTCTTTGTTTTAGGAGACTTGGAGTCGCCAGGAGGAACACCTGGAGAAATTTTGAGGCCAGCTGGGCACTATAGACCGCCAATGGGCGGTCTGGTAAGCTTTGTTTCCTCTCTTATATCTTTGGTCTGTTTTCATAATTGATGTAGTGATCTGGGACTTGATTTGGCATGTTTTGACTTATAGTTTGTTCCCAGATCAATAATCAAACCTCCTTTAAGCAACTTGGACCCTAAAACCCAAAGAAAAACATTAGGCATTCTCTTTGTTTAAGTCATGCATCATGTATGTGACTTACGCATATAGATTGTCTTTCATTTTTGCTTTGTTTTCAGCTGCTGAGTACTGGCGTGAGGTACGCACCTTCTACTCTCATTCATGCATTTCGTATGAACATGCATTACTTAGTAGGAAGTGCATTGAAACAAGTGTGTGTTGAGTGTTTGTTTGGAGAGTTGATTGCTAGATTAGGACTCCAAAACGCTACTAAGAAGGGGTTGTCCCATAAAAGATAAGGTGGGGGATTTCATCACCCTTTCCTTCGCCCCACAAACCACACTAATCAAGAGCCTAATTTTTAAAATCAAGTAGACATTGGCCCTAAGGATTTCAGGCGCATTAGGAGAGTGATCCAGTCCCGACCGTCATGACCTGATCGGCGTTGCTGACTTTGTCGATAGTAGGAGAGACGAGATCCCCGGATCTTGGCTCACTTGCTGGGTTTTGTGGTCGTCGTTGTAGGGAGCTGAGGCGTGTTGAGGCCGTGTGACCTTGCAGTTAGGTGTCGCCTAGCTGTAAGGACCTATAGCAACCTTAGGATTGTTTGAGCTTTGTTTGCTTGTGTGCTTCTACCTGTACCCATCTGTCGTAGCATAAGGACTTCTTCCTTCTCTCCTGAGTCATTCTTTCTCTCTTGTGCTCCCTCGTCTTCTCCTCTACACAAATTCTTCATAAACAAAAGAAAAAAAAACGTTTTGGTGTGTGTGCACCTTTGTGCATGCTTTCATGGACACGAGACGAGTGTGGTCGTTTGACAAGGAGTGTTGTCAATCCGGCTTCAGTAGTCGATTTCTCGATGCCTTCCTCCTCTCGTGTCGCACACAGTCCGGGTTCAATGGCTGCTAATTTCCGTGAGGAGGAGGAGCTGCTAGACCCACCTGTTCGACATGTTCTTCCAGTTGTCGTTCCCATACCTCTCCGTGATCGATGTTACCGGAGCCGTACAACTCTACCCTCATGCATCGTATTGCCAGAGGCTAATGGGAACCATTTCATGGTTAAACCTCAGTTTATCTCCAAGCTCCCTCATTTCACTTGGAAAGGTGACCCCTATATCTTTCTCAGGGAATTTGAGGAGGTCCGTGGTATGTTCAACCTGCAACAACTTAGCACAGACTCCATCCATCTTAGGCTTGTCCCCTTTGCGCTAAAGGATGATGCCAAGAAGTGGTTGTACAGCAACCAGGCGAATTCCTTTAGGACATGGGATGAGATTAGATCTTCTAACAATTATACACCTCGTATGTCTCGAGCGGGGTACCAAAAGTTAGAAGCACAAATGATGGCTGAAAAAATTGCTCAGAAGAAACAAGAGGCAATTGACTCCGGTATGAGTGAGGAGCAAGCAAGTAACCTATCTCCTCCTTCTCCCGTAGCTCATTGTGATTCTTGGAAGAGAGCGAGAGTAAACTCCAGAGGGGAGTACGTCACAGACGAGTCGCAAGCGATCAGCTCGAAGGTAGTAAGTTGCATCACTTATATATATGTTATTAATTCAGAATCATTAATTTTATATTTTTCAATTGTTAGTAAATATTGTTTTAAACTTAGGACTCTCTGATGTTGAGAGAATCTCAAGGAGAATTTGCTTCCGATGGTCGGAATGATATTCTACGCGAGGCCTTGGGAAATGACGAACACCCCGGTCGTGTGCGGGGGGTAGGGAGTAGAGGTGGACTTTGACAATATTATGGAAAGACTCAACGGTCTACTTTGTCGACTGGTCATACCAAATGCCAGCAAGAGATCGCAGATTTGAAAAATACGTTGCAACTTGTATTGGAGAGATTGGATCGTTTGCCTACTTCTCCTACCCGTCGTAAGACCGGTTCCTCCGCGGAGACTACTCCAGTTCCGCCAGTGTTCCACCCCGATCGACAATATGATTTCGTGTCTCATTCTATAGAATTGGCCCTCGTTGACGGTCCCTCGTTTGGAAAGTTCGCGGATGGATCTAGATGTGCTTTATTTGTCGAAGACCCTGATAGAAGATTGGTGGGACATGGGAAAGTTTATAACATCTCCAGACACCACTTCATAGAGGTAGGAGAGGGAGAATTGAAGGTTGCAGTTGAGAGTTGCTTAGATGCTGGTGCTTTTGTGCCATTTCCTGAAGAAGAGATTGTTACTCTTGGAGATGCTATCGGTGGGTTCGTGCGGTGGCCTAGTTATTTAGTGAGCTAAACGACAAACAGGAGGTATAGTTTAACTTTGAAAGACTTTTAACTTCAAATTTGTTAACAGTTGTATTTTAACGGTTTTATATATATTTGTAAGGTGTCAAGCCCCCGGAGCAAATGGTCAAACAACCAATCTCCGATCAATATTAATTCACTTCCAAGTAGGTGCAAAATGTTGTATCAATGTATGGTATGTAGGGAAGCACAATCCTTAAGTACCTGGGATTTGGAGGGGGATAAAGGGTTGCCTCCCGCTTTGTACGTTGATTGATCGTTTTATATTAACCGCAAGTGCACGACCGCGTTGAAGCGGTGGCAAATACGGGTCGTCCACTGGGAGGTGTGTCGACGTTTGGTTTGTGCGAAGGCGAGTAGTAAAGAAAGGAGAGAATGATTGATTACACTAAACTACACTAATCTAAACTAGGAAACTACAAAGCATGAAAACAAATAACAAAACAAACTAAACTAAGCAACTAATGAAGGTAGATAAAACTCAGGAATGAAAACCCCTAAGGGGTGGAGTGTGTGTGTGCACATGAAATAAGTGTGGTGAATGCATACAATAAGCTCAAGTGTGGTTAGTGTTTGTTCATGCATAAGAAGTACCTCATGGCAAGACCTGTCATTTACAACACTAACCTAGGTGATTAATATGAGCAATGCAAGGTTGTTGTTAAGAACATGACGAGCATGGAGTGTACCTAACTATGGCAGAAACCATCAAGTAAAGTTCTTATTAATTCAAGCAAACATACTAATATCTCTCAAGAACAATAATATCTAGCATTCATACCACCTACATAACATGTACATACATCAACTCCACCCCTAAAGGGGATAGAACTACTCACTAATCATTACACTACCTACATTAACAAAATGAGACATTATACTGAAAGGAAATTTAACTAAGCAAGAAAGGAAGATAAAAGACGCTAATTGAAAGAAACATGAACTAAAGAAACATGCACAAATTAAAAGACAAGATTAAAAGATACTAGAACAATTATTTTATTAACAATGACTCACATTGAAGGTAGCATTCTTCTCCACCTTGAGTTTTTGCTTCAAGCCTCATTCCTTAGTAGAGAGAATGCCACCAAGCAATGGGTGATGGCAATGGAAGGTGAAGAGTTCTATTTATAGGCATGGAAAAAGCTAATCCGGGACAATACCCCGATGTGGGACTAAACAAATACCAAAAATAGACTAAGCATACACTAATACACGTTCTCCACAAAACTTAGCGGATCCAGAGCTATCTGGACCACCAATTTGTGGTTCCAGACCGCTAATTGGAGGTCTATCGGATCTGGATTCATCTGGGATTTGTTGTGGGCTTTGCGGGTGGTCTTTGTTCGTCTTTGATACATCTACTTTGTTTATTGGAGCTCCGACCTGAATCGAATTGTCAAAATACTCCCCATGATGGTGTGGAGTTTTCTGTTTTGCTCTTTGGTCCTTCGGTCTTACGTTCAGGTCCTTCTCCCTTGCATCTTAGTCCCCAGGTCTCACAATTAAGTCTTTTTTCCTGCTTTTGGGTCCTTTCATGGCTCTTCTCTTCAAACCTCTTTATTTCTAAAATTCAAACATAAAACTCGTCACGTAGCATTGCTTAGATGTAAGATAATGGATATAAGGTACAAATATAAGCATGAAATGATGTCAATCATACGTCACCAAAGTGGATATGATGCAGTTCTTAGCGATGGATTCATTGTATATCATGACTATCGACGTGCAAGTGAAGTGTAGTGTAGTGTAGTGTTTAGTGATATAAGGTACACTACACTACACTTCACTTCACTAGCACGTCGATAATCATGATACACAATGCATCCATCGCTAAGAACTGCATGATATCCACTTTGGTGACGTATGATTGACAATATTTCATGCTTATATTTGTATCTTATATCCATTATCTTACACCTAAGCAATGCTACGTGATGAGTTTTATGTTTAGTTTTCAGGAATAAAGAGGTTTGAAGAGAAGAGCCATGAAAGGACCCAAAAGCAGGAAAAAGGACTTAATTGTGAGACCTAGGGATTGAGATGCAAGGGAGAAGGATCTAATCGTAAGATGGAAGGACCTAAGAGCAAAACAGACAACTCCACACAATCATGTGGAGTATTTTGGCAATTCGATTCGGATCGGAGCTCCAATAAACAAAGTAGATGCATCCAAGACCAACAAAGACCACCAACAAAGCCCACAACAAATCCCAGATGAATCCAGATCCAATAGACCGCTAATTGGCATTCTTAGTGTAGTTTAGTGTACTTGAACACACACATCTTTATATTCACATCCAATAGACCGCTCATGTTGTGAGGAGCTTAATTGAACACACACACACACACATCTTTATATTCACATTATTTCTCTACCCCCTATGGGGTTTAGTTTTTATTGCTTATGTTTCATTTCCTTTTGCATTCTTAGTGTAGTTTAGTGTAATCAACATTTCTCTCTTTCTTTACCACTTGCCTTCGCACAAACCAAACGTCGACACACCTCCCAGTGGACGACCTGTATTTTCCACCGCTTCAACGCGGCTGTGCACTTGCGGTTTAAATAAAACGATCAATCAAGTATTTGGCGTCATTGCCGGGGAGGTGCTCTGTCCAGACGTTGGTTTGGACGATTCAAGCAGTTTTTAATTTTTGTTTTCCAGTTTTACTTAGTTTCAGGGAACCATCGGATTAGGGGAGGCTACTGGACAAGTTTGAGGAACATAAGCTCCAAACTGACCGCCAATTGGCGCTCTGGAACC
The DNA here is from genome assembly GCA_963682175.1 of Triglochin maritima. Classification (NCBI taxonomy): domain Eukaryota; kingdom Viridiplantae; phylum Streptophyta; class Magnoliopsida; order Alismatales; family Juncaginaceae; genus Triglochin; species Triglochin maritima. The sequence continues at coordinate 33,193,357 of OY821773.1, read as the reverse complement.
GCCAAGTGGCGGCCTGGTGAGCTTGTCTTCCTCTCAATTTTGTTCTGGTAGTTAGTTCTGTAATATTCATTATCTGGGAGCCCCATTTTGCATGCTGTGACTTCTAGTTTGCTCCCAAATTTAATTTCAATCCCCTTTAATCAACTTGGACCACAAAACTCAAAGCAAAATATTAGACTTCTTGCCATCTAGGTCATGCATCATGTGTAGACCTTGCATGCATTTGTCTTTTCTTTGCTTTACATTTTCTTGTTGATTGCTGGCGTGAGGTACGTGCACCCAAATCTCTCATTCATGCATGTTTCGATCATGCATTAGTTCATAAGGTGCATCGGGACAAGAGTGAGTTGAGCGTTTGATTGGAGTGATTGATTGCTAGATTTAAGCTCAAAACGCTACTAAGGAGGGGTTGCCCCATAAAAGATAAGGTGGGCGATTTCATCACCCTTTCCTTGGCCCCAAAAATCACGCTTAATCAAAGCCTTAATTCTAAAAGCAAGTAGACATTGGCCCTAAGGATTTTGGACGCACTAGGAGAGTGATCTAGTTGAGATCGTCATGGCCTGATCGGCGTTGCTTACCTTGTCGATAGTAGGAGGTGCTGGATCTCCGGATCTGGTATCACTTGCTGGGCATTGTGGTCTTCATTCTAGGAGGTGAGGCGTGTCGAGACTAATGACCTCGATGTTAGGCGTCGTCTAGCCTAAGGACTCATTGCCTAACATTGTTTGAGTCGTGCTTGCTAGATTAGGCTTCTACCCTCTCCCGTTACCCACGCTAGCTTTAGGGATTCTTCCCTTCTCCTCTGAGTCATCTTCTTCTCACCTTCTTCTACGTTATAGTCTCCTCCCCTTTACACTTTCTGGTAGAGTTTTTAGGGTCGAGTCGAGCACTTTTTACGAGTTTAGCCTCATGCTGGTGAGAGTGGTCGACTCTAGAGTTCTTTGTGGAGATGGATGGTTACATGGGCGACCATCCATATCATTGTTGGGACTAGGACAATTCGTCCTGGTATTCCGGACCCGTGCAACCTGGGGTGGCTCAGACGAGCACCTCGTATGGTTGGGATAATCCTCATTGTGTGACTGAGCAATCTTCATATTAGGGTAACATCAGAGAGGCACCGACTGCTAGACCACCATCTAGTTACGTACGATCATATGTTGGTCATCACACTGAGACATTGCAAGAACCTTTGGCCTCTTTCATGCATGTGGTAGAAGACATGAGTGCACCAGTGGCTCCAGTAGTCGTACCGTGTCACTATTGTGGGTTTAGTAGACCTGATTTCGGGGAATCTCCTTATGTTCCCCCAGAGCCTGAGTATGAGCATACCTTTTCCCAAAATGCTCAATATGACCATTACGCATCCGCGTACAACCCGAGAGGAATGGATTCATGGGGAGGCAATTCGTATTCAAATTCTTATACTTCATTTCCACCCCAGTATCCTCCTCCCGAATACCCAGAATTCTACCAACACCCCACTTCAAATCATTGGACTCTTTCTCAGCCCATCAACAGCCAACCCGAAAATTTCCCAAGCTCTGACTTGGACCTCATTGTTGACCACATACCTGATTCCTCGAAACCAACTTTCCTTACGTTCATGGAAACCATTCAACAGTCCATACAAAATATTGCACTCCAAGTGAGTCAAATGTCGCAGCAATTATGTGAACGTGAGGAGAGTAACTTTTCTTGTCAACATGAGGATTCATCTTTTGATATCGAACCGCCACCCCCACATCCACAAATTCAAAGCACAATCTTTCAAAGTCAAACTCCTAGTGAGTCTGAGGGACTTGGGGTTTCAATTCATGATCACTTGGTGGAGGATTCGATTCCAATTGAGAATACTATGGACCAGCTTCTTTATGAGTCGACACAGGATTGTGCCTTATCTTCTTGTCCCGTGGCCCTTGAGCCACATGATCTTATTGTTGTACCTCCTAATGACTCACCTCTGGTGGAGCAAGAGCTCCCTAGTCCGCTCAATTTCAAACAAGCTGATGAGAGTTTGCCTCTCACTATTGTTCCTGATCATCTTGAAAATGATGGAACATCAAATTTCTAATGAGGGTATTAGGAGTTCCTTGGAGGATACCTTGGGTATGAGACCCACTTTTTGTTCGCCTGGTGTGTCGGACATGCCTAACGAGGTTCTTTACCTCGTTCCGACGCACCAGCCTGTTGGTTGGAGAGTTTGGATTAACAATCACAACTTCAGCAGCACAACGGGAGAAACTCTTCTTCTATTGCCCTTTATTTCCCAAACTCTTGAGAGGTTCAAGCTCTTCCAGTTTGATCATTTGAATGAGACGCCTTTGCGTCGAATTCATGTACTTCTCATTTCATCTTGTGCTTTTTGTGAAGGGGGCCCACGCATGCGTATTCTGGCCCCGCGTGGTGTCAGGTCCCCTTTCCAAGTGCATTGACCCACTCTTGAGGTTCCAATTTGATGTATTTTGACAAATGAAGATGGGAACTTATGTTTGTACGTAGTTATATTAAAAAAACAATAAAAGTACAATAAAAGACTCCATCAGTCAGCATCGATTGTTGTGGGCTCCAACCCTTGAGTATTTGGGCCCCATTTATTTCACCTATTTGTATCCCTTCTTTAGCATATCATAGGTTTTGAGTGAATTCGGGTTTGTGTCCATCAACATGACCTTGAACTTCCTTTTGTACTTCATGTTGGTGAGATCTCTCCTTTTTCATGCATAAATCCATGTAGTATCTTGCACACATTCATTAAGGACAATGCATTAAGTAGGTGTGGGGCGTGTGTTTTACGTGTGTACATAGTTGCGTCTTTTCCTTTGATTTTTATTTTCTTTTGTGTGCATTGTTAGGGTCATGTTAGTGTGCTGCATTTAATATCAATATATCTGCTTGCCATGATCCTTCGGTGACTTGTCTTCTTTTGCCTGCCTAGTGCTTAAAAAAATTCACATTTCTTTCCAAATCTTCATGTGTTTGCGAAAGAAAATGTTTTGTGGGTTTTTCGTTTGTTTAGCATGTGCAAAACCGTTGAGAGGCAAAGTAAAAAGAAAGCCCCCAAAATTGTCTTGAACTTGATGCATTAGGATGTCTAGTACTGTGGCTTTAGGATTTATCGAGACGTTAGGATGCACCCCAGTTTTCCCTTGGGGGTGAGTAATCATAGGGTTTCAGTGCTCAAACATTCAAAGAAGTCCACCCTGAACCTAATGAGTCAATAATTCGTCATGTAACTTAAGGAACTTTGGTGTTGTCAAGGACCCTTTAAATCATGTTGTGAGACATTAAGTGTCGGAGTTTTGGTTCATGTGTAGATAAGAAATAAGTGAGTAGGTATTCTGTCTTCTCGCACGACTCCTATCACTCGGGAAAGTAGGTCTGAGGGGACTTTTGCCTGGTGCTTTCGAGTCATCTGACTTGGGATGCGCCGACCGAACTCTCGTTACACGGGTGGTAGGGATTGCCCTATGTGGAGATTTGGGGAAAGGTGTACGTGATAGTGTAAGTCCTGATGGGCAAAGATGCACGAAACCTGACCCTGGGAGAATGAAGCTCAAACTAATAAAAAGAAAAGAAAAAAAAGAGAGAAAAGAAACAAAAGGAAAACAAATGCAAATAAGAACGTTAATGGACTTTACACTTTGTATCACTTGGGGATGTTGAGGTTGTCCATCTCTTTCACTTAATTCCTTATTTAACTTGCACGAATGGTTCATTAGATTAGGTGTGTGGACTGATTACCTATATAGAGTCGGCCCGTAGGATTACCGCGTCCAATGATCGACAAATTTTTTCCAACGAGTCGAGTGTCTAGATTGAATAATGCATCTTGTTTGGATTTTGTGGGTACATCAGCTGAAAACCCTCAGGAGATAACACTCCTCCTTCGCAACAAGGAGGTTTAACGGCTTGTTGCACATGCTAAGTGCAACCGTGATTCCTACGAAAGTGGGTTAGGATTTCTTGTTTCTCGTTTGTTTTGCTCGGGACTAGCAAAAACATAGGTGTGGGGGTATTTGATTGACAACATTTCATGCTTATATTTGTATCTTATATCCATTATCTTACACCTAAGCAATGCTACGTGACAAGTTTTATGTTTAGTTTTCAGGAATAAAGAGGTTTGAAGAGAAGACCCATGAAAGGACCCAAAAGCAAGAAAAATGACTTAATTGTGAGACCTAGGGACTGAGATGCAAGGGAGAAGAACCTGATCGTAAGACCGAAGGACCTAAGAGCAAAATAGGAAACTCCACACCATCATGTTATGTTCATCTTAACATTCCAATCGATGAATGCAGCATTCCTTCAACATAAAATCAGATCACCATAGAAACTAGATTTGAAATTAATAACATGTCATGACGCCTGATCCAAATCAAAAAAATAACATGTGATTATGACATCTAACTTCAGTAAGCATATCATGCGAGAAAATCCGGACTTGATCACAATATCATGCATGAACATAACATCTAAAAGATCACAAGATTCTACACCACAATGTTATTAACACATCACTCAACATGAACGCAAAACCCCTTCCCCAAGTAGCTCTCCACGATCGAGCCCACTTCCTCTGGTTTCTCCAGCAAACCACCAAGGAAGACTGAAGCCCAAGTCAAAGTAGAGATGGAGGTGCTTAGCCACCTCTGAAATTCGGATGGTACACCACAGTCCACACAATCGGTGGATCTCCACTAGTGCATACCAAACCTCAGATCGGAAAACACAATGGTGCTGGACCAAACTTTGTCCAACACGCACTCTACCTCCTCTTAAACTAAAGGCGTAGAAGCATACCTGAAACTGATGGAGAAGGATCCCAAAGTTTGCTGGAATTCAGCTACAGCCGCCTCCCATGCTTGCTAACTAGTCATCTCTTGCACTTGCACTTCTTGCTTGTTTGACCAGTGGGACTTGTTGGAGATCTCAGCACCAAAATGTAGGAGGAGGTGAGGGAACTGATAAGGACAGATAGGGTTGGGATGTTCGTTCTCCAAGTACACGAGACAATCCACAAGAAGCAATTTAACCAATGCAAATATAATCTATCACTATCAGAAAGCAATTCTAAAAGATAAGAAATTACCGGAAGGGTTTGGGCAAGATGCCCCACTGGAGAGTCTTCAGATTCTGTACACTTTAGGGACCGACCTGCTCTGATACCAAGTTGTAACGCCCCCGATCTCGCGGGTACGCACACTGGGGAAGGAGACTAGTGTCGCGATCAGAGACCTCCGCGATGACCGAAGGGTGTTACAAAAGACAGACCGAATTCGACTCGACAAAGTGAAAGAGATCATACACAAATGGACGGACATAAAACATAATAGGAATAATAGAATAATCATAACAATAAGAGTCTTATTACAACACATCGAGTATCAAAAAAAGGAAATACATAGGGAAATATGCGGAAGCAAGGATAACTGGAACTCTGGTCGACGCGTCCCTCGTGTACAGAATCTTCGACTACTCGTCCAGTCCGCCCTGTGGAAACCTAAGTAACTGCAAGCACCGCATTAATAAATGCGTGAGTTTTCAATTAAGAAAACCCAGTATGCCTCAGCCAATACAAATGAAATAAATATGACACATGCAAGAAGTCTAACTAAGACTAGCAGCAGTCGAACAGAAACAAGTGCACGGAATGCATCAGAAGGGCAATGACTCCTCCAGCCATGCCTGCCGGGCGCACCCGACGCGTTCCTCGTAAGGAACCAGAACACCAGCCTCGCTGGTCAGAGGTGGTCACCCGTCGGTGACCCACCGCTCGGCACAAAGCGATGCGCCGGTTAGATGTCCCAACTCGCGGAAAATAACCTACATGGTGCCATCGCGGCATTGGGTCCACCTAACCTGAGACAGATTGGCAGCGCGCATGCCCAGGACTTATCTTAGGCCTGGCCCTCACATAGGGGTCTTAATCGGGTGGCCTCTGAAGCTAGAGGACCCACCCGTGGCCCGTCGGCCCAGAAACAGAACGTGCCCAGAATTACTCCATTAGATTAGATGCAATGCAACTACCACAACGCATATAGTCTAGTACATCTAAAATATTCAGAATGAGTTCAATGGAGGGTATGCAATATCTCCCTCAAACTCTAAGCCAAAACAGAATTTAAATTCATCCAAACCACACGAATTTTAAACAATTAGCATCATGGATTATCATGCAAGAATATATAGTCTGAAATCAGTAACAAATGGGGAACCATCCAGCAACTAAATGATGTATGATTATGCATGAATATATGGTCTGAAATCAGTAACAAATCGTCGATGATCATGCATGAATATATGGTCTGAAATCAGTAACAAATTATGGATGATCATGCAAGAATATATGGTCTGAAATCAGTAACAACTTGGGGAATAATCCAGCAACTAAATGAGGTACGAATATGCAAAGTCTTAGCAGCAAACCGAGTCATGAACTTTCCTAAATGATGCATGAACATGCGTCACCTTAACATAAAATTAAATAGGACTTAAACCCTACATTCAGCAACTAAAGAGGAATGAAATATGCAACATCTACCAGCAAGCAAATCAGTAAGCACTGGATGAAATCCAACAACAATCCGGTTGACTGAATATGCAATGTTTTTGGTAATAATGCAGCCATGCAATATTCCTATTTCCAGCAACCTATTGATGCATGAAATATGCGGCTTGTAATCAACAAGAAAAATCAGGAAATAAACCTTGTGTCCAGAACTAAAGATGTTTAGATATACAACAACATAACAGCAACTAAAGATGAAGAATCATGCAAATCCCGCAGCTAAATAGGCATGCATATGTAGCATCACGGTAATAACAAAACATGGGAATTAATGCACGAAATTAACTATCTAAATCATACACAAACATAGGGTATCTTAACAGCAAGGTAAACCAGAGAATGATCATGAAATCCATCAATATAATCACATCTACAACTAGCAAGCAGCCAGAAATCTATTAGAATCTAAGGTAAAACACACAACCCAACCAGGCTGAGATTTCATCTCGCATGTGTGCCCCAGAAACCTGACCAGACATCCCCCTTGGTGCTGGCCGGATGAAGCTCCATCCGACACCCCCACCTATTATCCTACATTTGGACCAGAAGCATACCAGAGGTGCAACATAAGTTAATACCCGTCCAGCAGCACACATAAACCACAACTTAATCAAGTTAATAAGGCAACAACCCCCAACCGCCTCATTGTTTGAGTTACCACTTACTACCCGCATGGATTGTTCAATCAAACCCGAAGGTTGCTGATGCTGGACAGCCTCCAATCCAGCCCCCAAGCCTTATGCTACACTAATGGCTAGAGACATACCTGAAGGATAGAAGATGTTGAGCTAAACCGGATGCACCAAGATTTCCCTAGCCGCACGCAAGGAGCTCCTCCGAATTCTTCTTCCAAGTTGCTGGAATTGCTGGGGAGATTTTCGGTGGTGGTGTGGAGAGGAGAGGGAGGTAAGGTCGGCTGGATGTGGGCTTAAATAGGTGCAAGTTTCGAAGGAGCAATTAACAATAAGGCAAGAGATAATTGGCTTTGATGGCCAATCAGCACTTTCCTTTAGGCAACCAATTCAAATATTTTGCAATCTCAAGAGATTTGCTGATGTGGCATCCACGTCACCCAGCCTTCACACCTCAGCCCTAAATGCCTACTCAAAGCACAAGCCAAACCACACACATGAATTCCACTCGATCGACCCGGTTAAGTCAATCGATTGGAAAACTGCCTGACGGTCGGACCCGTCCACGAGTCGCATTGACACGCCCAAAAAGGAAACTTTTCCCCGAAAGGAAGCTTTTCCAAAACAAAGCATAAAATCACACAACTAACATCATTCATCAAGAAAACACAAGCTCGGGCTTAAGGATGGATAAGACTTAATAAGGTGCCGGAGAGCGGGTCTTACAACCTACACCCCTTAAACAAAATTTCGTCCTCGAAATTTGCTATCCCTAACTCTCAACCAAAAACTTGAGATACAATATCCTCACATCAACCCACACTCAAACAACGGTAACAAAAGTTACAAGATGATGAAATACATGTGCCATAACAGCCAAAGATTCTGAGAACAAATCATGAACCAATCACATGAAATCCAGCAAGTAATAATGTATGAACCTATGATACATTGACAATCATAAAATTTATAGCAACTAATATAAACATACATATGCGACATCTTGACAGTAAGTATCCATGAGGATCATATAATTTCCAGCAACCAATTAATACATGCATATGTGACGTCTTAGCAGCACCAAAACGTAAGTAACATATGGTATTTAACAGCAACCTAATCATGAGATCGTATAGTTCCAGCAACTAAATAATAGATATCATACATGTCATGTATCAAGACCGCAATTAAATGAAGAAGGAATAACAATCTCTCTATAGATAATATACGTGCACATGATGTATTTAGGCAGCAATTAAATCATGGAAATAATTACAAGATCTTAATAGACAATACTCATGCACGAGATATCTCTAGGCAACCATTAAATCGTGTCATAATAACAAGATCCCCATGGATTTCTATATTTACATGTACATGAGTTATGAGGACAACAAATTAACTGCGTAATTATAATAAAATTTCGATGGTTAAATATACATGTGCATGATGTAACTAGGCAACAACTAAATCATGAAATCATAGTCATATCATCACGACATGAACTTACTTGCATGCAGTTACACCATCATACCCATAACAGTAACATGGACAATTATAATAAATTTGGTAAAGCACATGCTATAGTAATCATGGATCATGGAAACGAATATGCAACCAGTAGGAGATATGGGTCATGATGAGATGATTATACAACATTTACTTCAGTCTATAGTAACGCATTCATGGGTTTTGAATTTATTCAAGCACGAATCTAATTATAATTAGGAGAAATATGAGACTATAACGCGACTGATTTCAGGGCTCATCATGCAAGACATCGAGGTTGTAAACTCAACCTCTACTCGCATATAAACACCTGAAATTTGCATTAGTTGCACTATGTATTAAACATACTAAGATTGAGACTATATGAATAATATAAGATCCCACGATGCAATCATCACAATACAGGGGATAGGCGTGCATGCATGAATGGATGGTAAGTTAGTTCTGATTTCAACATTTCCAGGCATAGCATCATGGACATTGTAGAATCAAAACTATTTGGTTAACCTTTTCACATAATGCAATTTCTTGTTTCCAACAACTACGTCATGCGTCCCAATATAACTTCCTAACATCAATCTAAACATGAAATGAGTAATAGAATGTGTAAAAGGCATCGTAGTAAAATACTACATGCATTCGATAGCATGAGTCATAAATTCCAGGACATATATGCGTTACAATCTTGCAAATCAGACCATGATCAGAGATTATATCGACATAAAACAATATAAGTATCAGTAATACAACATGGTGAACATGCACATGAGATCAGGAGTCTACATATATCCATAAATAATATACATGCATGCATTCGGATTCACACATTACGTTAAGTCATGGAATGAGTTGCATATGTCATGGATGAGTACATATTTTAGTCTCAAAGAAAGCCTAACGATAACATCAGAGAAGGTATACCAAATCAGATCATGAATGTGGTATGCTTACTACTGGAATGAAATCAACTCAAATAACAAGTCACCACAAACAACACCTATAATCCAACTGATTGCACCAATCATAATTTTAGAACGTACATGCATTAGAAGATAGCGATTCAGAAAATGGCCCGAGATCATATGAACATGAATTAATATATGAATATATCAGCGATCTAACATGGAAAGCATATATCTAGAAATCAGAAGTCGGAGCATATTCATGATCGATATAAATCTACATGCATAAGGATTTGCACAAAACTAGACGACATAGGATGAATAGCATCACTCATAAATTCTGATATAGTATTCATGTGAGAGCATAACAAGTCATAGAAGAGAAGATTTATGGAAATCAGATAATACACGTAAACTGAACATGGTGGGGTTAAAATCAGACTTGAGAAACTCATAGCCACATTAGAGCCAATACATGCATTTATACCAATGGCATCAACATTTAAATTAAAATTTATAACTTATGCTCAGATGTTGTAAAGAATATATCTCAGAGGGATTACAAATCAGAGCGTATTCATTGATTAGTCATGACTGGGATAAAATCACACATTTAATTCATCTTAACATTCCAATCGATGAATGCAGCATTCCTTCAACATAAAATCAGATCACCATAGAAACTAGATTTGAAATTAATAACATGTCATGACGCCTGATCCAAATCAAAAAAATAACATGTGATTATGACATCTAACATCAGTAAGCATATCATGCGAGAAAATCCGGACTTGATCACAATATCATGCATGAACATAACATCTAAAAGATCACAAGATTCTACACCACAAGGTTATTAACACATCACTCAACATGAACGCAAAACCCCTTCCCCAACTAGCTCTCCACGATCGAGCCCACTTCCTCTGGTTTCTCCAGCAAACCACCAAGGAAGACTGAAGCCCAAGTCAAAGTAGAGATGGAGGTGCTTAGCCACCTCTGAAATTCGGATGGTGCACCACAGTCCACACAATCGGTGGATATCCACTAGTGCATACCAAACCTCAGCTCGGAAAACACAATGGTGCTGGACCAAACTTTGTCCATCACGCACTCTACCTCCTCTTAAACAAAAGGCGTAGAAGCATACCTGAAACTGATGGAGAAGGATCCCAAAGTTTCCTGGAATTTAGCTACAGCCGCCTCCCATGCTTGCTAACTAGTCATCTCTTGCACTTGCACTTCTTGCTTGTTTGACCAGTGGGACTTGTTGGAGATCTCAGCACCAAAACGTAGGAGGAGGTGAGGGAACTGATAAGGACAGATAAGGTTGGGTGGTTCGTTCTCCAAGTACACGAGACAATCCACAAGAAGCAATTTAACCAATGCAAATATAATCTATCACTACCAGAAAGCAATTCTAAAAGATAAGAAATTACCGACAGGGTTTGGGCAAGATGCCCCACTGGAGAGTCTTCAGATTCTGTACACTTTAGGGACCGACCTGCTCTGATACCAAGTTGTAACGCCCCCGATCTCGCAGGTACGCACACTGGGGAAGGAGACTAGTGTCGCGATCAGAGACCTCCGCGACGACCGAAGGGTGTTACAAAAGACAGACCGAATTCGACTCGACAAAGTGAAAGAGATCATACACAAATGGACGGACATAAAACATAATAGGAATAATAGAATAATCATAACAATAAGAGTCTTATTACAACACATCGAGTATCAAAAAAAGGAAATACATAGGGAAATATGCGGAAGCAAGGATAACTGGAACTCTGGTCGACGCGTCCCTCGTGTACAGAATCTTCGACTACTCGTCCAGTCCGCCCTGTGGAAACCTAAGTACCTGCAAGCACCGCATTAATAAATGCGTGAGTTTTCAATTAAGAAAACCCAGTATGCCTCAGCCAATACAAATGAAATAAATATGACACATGCAAGAAGTCTAACTAAGACTAGCAGCAGTCGAACAGAAACAAGTGCACGGAATGCATCAGAAGGGCAATGACTCCTCCAGCCATGCCTGCCGGGCGCACCCGACGCGTTCCTCGTAAGGAACCAGAACACCAGCCTCGCTGGTCAGAGGTGGTCACCCGTCGGTGACCCACCGCTCGGCACAAAGCGGTGCGCCGGTTAGATGTCCCAACTCGCGGAAAATAACCTACATGGTGCCATCACGACATTGGGTCCACCTAACCTGAGACAGATTGGCAGCGCGCATGCCTAGGACTTATCTTAGGCCTGACCCTCACATAGGGGTCTTAATCGGGTGGCCTCTGAAGCTAGAGGACCCACCCGTGGCCCGTTGGCCCAGAAACAGAACGTGCCCAGAATTACTCCATTAGATTAGATGCAATGCAACTACCACAACGCATATAGTCTAGTACATCTAAAATATTCAGAATGAGTTCAATGGAGGGTATGCAATATCTCCCTCAAACTCTAAGCCAAAACAGAATTTAAATTCATCCAAACCACACGAATTTTAAACAATTAGCATCATGGATTATCATGCAAGAATATATAGTCTGAAATCAGTAACAAATGGGGAACCATCCAGCAACTAAATGATGTGTGATTATGCATGAATATATGGTCTGAAATCAGTAACAAATCGTCGATGATCATGCATGAATATATGGTCTGAAATCAGTAACAAATTATGGATGATCATGCAAGAATATATGGTCTGAAATCAGTAACAACTTGGGGAATAATCGAGCAACTAAATGAGGTACGAATATGCAAAGTCTTAGCAGCAAACCGAGTCATGAATTTTCCTATTTCCAGCAACCTAATGATGCATGAACATGCGTCACCTAAACATAAAATTAAATAGGACTTAAACCCTAATTCAGCAACTAAAGAGGAATGAAATATCCAACATCTACCAGCAAGCAAATCAGTAAGCACTGGATGAAATCCAACAACAATCCGGTTGACTGAATATGCAATGTTTTTGGTAATAATGCGGCCATGCAATATTCCTATTTCCAGCAACCTATTGATGCATGAAATATGCGGCTTGTAATCAACAAGAAAAATCAGGAAATAAACCTTGTGTCCAGAACTAAAGATGTTTAGATATACAACAACATAACAGCAACTAAAGATGAAGAATCATGCAAATCCCGCAGCTAAATAGGCATGTAGCATCACGGTAATAACAAAACATGGGAATTAATGCACGAAATTAACTATCTAAATCATACACAAACATAGGGTATCTTAACAGCAAGGTAAACCAGAGAATGATCATGAAATCCATCAATATAATCAGATCTACAACTAGCAAGCAGCCAGAAATCTATTAGAATCTAAGGTAAAACACACAACCCAACCAGGCTGAGATTTCATCTCGCATGTGTGCCCCAGAAACCTGACCAGACATCCCCCTTGGTGCTGGATAAAGCTCCATCCGACACCCCCACCTATTATCCTACATTTGGACCAGAAGCATACCAGAGGTGCAACATAAGTTAATACCCGTCCAGAAGCACACATAAACCACAACTTAATCAAGTTAATAAGGCAACAACCCCCAACCGCCTCATTGTTTGAGTTACCACTTACTACCCGCATGGATTGTTCAATCAAACCCGAAGGTTGCTGATGCTGGACAGCCTCCAATCCAGCCCCCAAGCCTTATGCTACACTAATGGCTAGAGACAAACCTGAAGGATAGAAGATGTTGAGCTAAACCGGATGCACCAAGATTTCCCTAGCCGCACGCAAGGAGCTCCTCCGAATTCTTCTTCCAAGTTGCTGGAATTGCTGGGGAGATTTTCGGTGGTGGTGTGGAGAGGGGAGGGAGGTAGGGTCGGCTGGATGTGGGCTTAAATAGGTGCAAGTTTGGAAGGAGCAATTAACAATAAGGCAAGAGATAATTGGCTTTGATGGCCAATCAGCACTTTCCTTTAGGCAACCAATTCAAATATTTTGCAATCTCAAGAGATTTGCTGATGTGGCATCCACGTCACCCAGCCTTCACACCTCAGCCCTAAATGCCTACTCAAAGCACAAGCCAAACCACACACATGAATTCCACTCGATCGACCCGGTTAAGTCAATCGATTGGAAAACTGCCTGACGGTCGGACCCGTCCACGAGTCGCATTGACACGCCCAAAAATGAAACTTTTCCCCGAAAGGAAGCTTTTCCAAAACAAAGCATAAAATCACACAACTAACATCATTCATCAAGAAAACACAAGCTCTGGAATAAGGATGGATAAGACTTAATAAGGTACCGGAGAGCGGGTCTTACAGTTAGTCCAGGTTTGGTATTGGTTTACTCCCACATCGGGGGATTGTCCCAGATTAGCTTTTTTCATGCCTATAAATAGAACTTTTCACCTTCTATTGTAAAGTACCCATTGCTTGGTGGCATTCTCTCTACTAAGGAGTGAGCCTTGAAGCAAAAACTCAAGGTGGAGAAGAATGCTATCTTCAATGTGAGTCATTTGTTAATTAAATAATTCTTCTTGTTTCTTTTATTCTTGTATTTTAATTTGTGCATGTTTGTTAGTCTTTCGTTTCCTTTTATGCTTCTTTAATATTTCGTGCTTGATTAATGTAGTTTTATTGCAGTACAATGCTTTATTTCGTTAGAGTAGTTAGTTTAAATATGTGTGAGTAGTTCCATCCCCATTTGGGGGGTGGAGAAATATGTGATATAATCATGTAGTGTATTAAGTGTGTGTTATCTTAATCCCTTGAGCTTTATATGATTTCCATAACCATCTAATGGGTTTTCACTCTTATCTTTGATATGTTAACGCTCTTGAATGAAGCTTAGCCTATACTTTGATTAGTGGACCTATTTTATGGGGAATGATAAGATTTGGATATAGATGGAATTAATATTGTAAACAGAAGTTGTAGTGTATGTACTCCTGCTGCCTTTACCTTGGTTAATGTCTTGTATGTTTTAATGATATAGTCTTATCTTAATTCATGTGGAGGCATAGTAGGGTCTAGTCTTTATACATGAGTTCATTTAGCTTCATTCCAATTATTGTCTTGTATGTTTTAATGATGTAGTCTTATCTTAATTCATGTGGAGGCAAACTTGGATGTAGTTTATTGATTTCATGCACTACATGTTGTGAGGAGCTTAATTGAACACACACACACACACATCTTTATATTCATATTATTTCGCTACCCCCGATGAGGTTTAGTTTTTATTGCTTATCTTTCATTTCCTTTTGCATTCTTAGTGTAGTTTAGGGTAATCAACTTTTCTTTCCTTTCTTTACCACTCACCTTCGCACAAACCAAACGTCGACACACCTCCAAGTGGATGACCCGTATTTGCCACCGCTTCAACGCCGCCGTGCACTTGCGGTTTAAATAAAACGATCAATCAAGGGCCACGAGACAAAAAGGTAAGGCAAAATCATGTGTCGACTCGTAAATGAAGCTGTTCCATGTTATTCTCAATTGGGATCGAATCGTACACCAAGTGATCGTGAATTGAAACCCCAAGTCCCTCAGACTGACTAGGAGTTTGACTTTGAATGATTGTGCTTCGAATTTGTGGATGTGGTGTTCGTGGTTCGATATCAAAAGATGAATCCTCATGTTGACAAGAAAAATTACTCTCCTCACGTTCACGTAATTCCTGCGACATTTGACTCACTTGCATTTCCATAGTTTGCAAGGAATTCAAGTTGGACTTCAATAAATTTTGAGTGGTTTCCATGAACGTTTGGAGGGTTTGTTCTAAAGAATCAGGTATGCGGTCAACGATGAGGTCCAAGTCAGAGCTTGGGAAATTTTGGGGTTCGGTGTTGATGGGCTGAGAATGAGTCCAATGATTTGAAGTGGGGTGTTGGTAGAATTCTGGGTATTCGGGAGGAGGATACTGGGGTGAAAATGAAGTATAAGAATTTGGATATGAATTGTCTCCCCATGAATCCATCCTTCTCGGGTTGTACGCGGATGTGTAATGGTCATATTGAGCATTTTAGGAAAAGGTATGCTCATACTCAGGCTCTGGGGGAACATAAGGACATTCCCCGAAAATATGACCACTCAACCCACAACAGTGACACGGTACAACTACTGGAGCCACCGGTGCACTCATGTCTTCTACCACATGCATGAAAGAGGCCAAAGGTTCTTGCATTGTCTTAGTTTGATGACAACCATATGATCCGACGTAACTAGTTGGAGATCTAGCAGTCGGTGCCTCTCTCATATTACCCAAATATGAAGATTGCTCAGTCAAACAATGAGGATTATCCCAACCATACGGGGTGTTCGTCTGAGCCACCCCTGGTTGCATGGGTCCAGAATACCAGGACGAATTGTCCTGGACCCAACAATGATATGGATGGTTGCCCATGTAACAATCCATCTCAACAAAGAACTCTAGAGTCGACCACTCTCACCACCACAAGGCTAAACTCGCAAAAAGTGCTCGACTCGACCCTAAAACGCTACCAGAGAGTGTAAAGGGGAGGAGACTAGAATGTAGAAGTATGTGAGAAGAAGATGACTCAGAGGAGAAGGGAAGAATCCCTAATGCTAGCGTGGGTAATGGGATCAGGTAGAAGCCTAACTAGCAAGCACGACTCAAACAACGTAAGGCAATGGGTCCTTAGGCTAGATGACGCCTAACTTCGAGGTCACTAGCCTCGACACACCTCACCTCCCTACAACGAAGACCACAATGCCCAGCAAGTGATACCAGATCCGAAGATCCAGTACCTCCTACTATCGACAAGGTAGGCAACGCCAATCAGGTCATGACGGTCTCGACTCAATTATTCTCCTAATGCGTCCGAATTCCTTAGGGCTAAAGTCTACTTGCTTTTAGAATTAAGGCTTTGATTAAGAGTGATTTTTGGGCCAAGGAAAGGATGATGAAATCCCCCACCTTATCTTATATGGGACAGTGATTGACATCATTTCATGCTTATATATGTATCTTATATCCAATATCTTACACCTAAGCAATGCTACGTGACGAGTTTTATGTTTAGTTTTCAGGAATAAAGAGGTTTGAGGAGAAGAGCCATGAAATGACCTAAAAGTAGGAAAAAAGACTTAATTGTAAGACCTGGGGACTAAGATGCGATGGAGAAGGACCTGATCGTAAGACCGAAGGACCTAAGAGAAAACATGAAACTCCACACCATCATGGGGAGTATTTTGTCAATTCGATTCGGGTCGGAGCTCCAACAGACCAAGTAGATGCATCCAAGACCAAGAAATACTTCCACCAAAGCCCAACACAAAACTCAGACGGATCTGGGCCTTATAGACCGCCAATTGGCGGTCTGGATCGTCCCAGATCCGCTAAGTTTTCTCCTGGACTTGTATTAATGTTTGTTTAGGCTATTTTTGGTATTGGTTTCATCCCACATCGGGGGATTGTCCCGGATTAGCTTTTTTCATGCTTATAAATAGAACTCTTCACCTTCCATTGTATCCATCTCTCTCTTTGGTGGCATCTTCCCTACTAAGAGTCAAGCCTTGAAGCAAAACTCTGGTGGAGGAAGAGCTGCTTGTAATTTGAGTGAGTTAATAATAGATGTTTTCCTTTAATTGTGTTGTTTCTCTCTTAGTTTAATTTCCTTTATATGCATGCTTACTTGTTTGTTTTGTTTTATGCTTCTTTAATATTTCTTGCTTGATTAGTGTAGTTTCATTTCAGTATAATGCTTCATTTTGTTAGAGTAGTTAGTTTAAATATGTGTGAGTAGTTCCATCCCAATTTAGGGGGTGGAGAAATATGTGATATAATCATGTAGTGTATTAAGTGTGTGTTATCTTAATCCCTTGAGCTTTATATGATTTCCATAACCATCTAATGGGTCTCCACTCTTATCTTTGATATGCTAATGCTCTTGAATGAAGCTTAGCCTATGCTTTGATTAGTGGACCTATTTTATGGGGAATGATAAGGTTAGGATATGGATGGAAATAATATTGGAAACACAAGTTATAGTGTATGTACTCTTGTTGCCTTTACCATGGTTAATGTCTTGTATTTTTTTGATGATATAGTCTTATCTTAATTCATGTGGAGGCATAGTAAGGTCTAGTCTTTATACTTGAGTTCATTTAGCTTCATTTCAATTATTGTCTTGTATGTTTTAATGATGTAGTCTTATCTTAATTCATGTGGAGGCAAAGTTGGATGTAGTTTTATGATTTCATGCACTACATGTTGTGAGGATCTTAATAAACACGCACACACTTCTTTATGTTCACATTATTTCTCTACCCCTTTGGGGTTTAGTTTTCTTGTTTCTCTTCCATTTCCATTTCCTTCTTAGGGTAGTTTAGTGTGACCAACCTTTCTCTCCTTCTTTTACCTCTCGCCTTCGAACAAACCAAACGTCGACACACCTCCCAGTGGACGACCCGTATTTGCCACCGTTTCAACGCGGCCATGCACTTGCGGTTAATATAAAACGATCAATCAAGTTTTTGGCACCGTTGTCGGGGAGGTGCTCTGTCCAGACGTTGGTTTGGGCGATTCGAGGGGTTTTTAATTTATTGTTTCTAGTTTTTTTTAATTTCAGGGAACCATAGGATCAAGGGGAGGCTACTGGGCAAGTTTGAGGAACAGAAGCTCCAAAACGACCGCCAATCAGCAGTTGGAGACCACCAATTGGCGGCCTCGTGAGAGTTTCGTGCTTCCAAATTTTTCTGGTAGTTAGTTCTGTAATTTGTGTTATCTGGGAGCCCTATTTTGCATGATGTTACTTCTAGTTTGCTCCCAGATCATTAATCACTCCCCCATTAATCAACTTGGCCCTAAAATCCAAAGCAAAAGACTAGACATTCTTACTTGTTTAGGTCACGCATCATGTATTGATTAGGCATATAGTTGTCTTTTCTTTTAGCTTTATTTTCAGTTGTTGAGCGCTGGCGTGAGGTGCGCAATTTCCTACACTCATTCATGCATATCGTATGCCCATGCATTAGTTAGTAGGAATTGCATCAGGACAAGAGTGAGTAATGGTTTGATTGGAGCGATTGATTGCTAGATTTAGGATCAAAATGCTATTAAGGAGGGGTTGTCCCATAAAAGATAAGGTGGGGGATTTCATCGCCCTTTCCTTTGCCCCAAAAATCACTCTTAATAAAGCCTTAGGTAAAAGCAAGTAGACATTGGCCCTAGGATTGCGGGCGCACTAGGAGAGTAATCTAGTTGAGACCGTCATGACCTGATCGGCAGATCTCCGGATCTGGTATCACTTACTGGGCATTGTGGTCCTTGTTGTTGGGAGGTGAGGCGTGTCGAGGCTAGTGAACTCGAAGTTAGGCGTCGTCTAGCCTAAGGACCCATTGCCTTACATTGTTTGACCCGTGCTATCTAGTTAGGCTTGTTCCTGATCGCACTACCCACGCTAGCTCTAGGGATTCTTCCCTCCTCACCTGAGTCCTCTCCTCATCTATTCTCTACGTATAATCTCCTCGTCTAGTACACCTTCTATTGTGTGTCATTTTATAGTCGAGTCGAGCATTTTATGCGAGGTTGGGCTCGTTCTGGTGAGAGCGCTCGACTCGAGAGAGTGCATTCTTCTGAGATGGACGGTCTTGGTGATCGACCATCTCCGCCTCGTGCTCCTTTGGAGCATGAAGCCTAGTCGTCTCGAGGTCACGGGGGAGACCGGGTTCCATACCTGGAATACCTCGGTCCGCTTCCGTCACCACGTAGACCTCCTTCTCCTCCTCCTCTGACACGAGAGGAAGGGAGATTCGGTCAGGATTGAGTTCTTGATGCACCACCACCTTTAGCTTGACATGATAGATCGATGACTTTGTGGGAGCGGACCCATCCTGTTCGGGCCGCGCAGCCTTCTAGCATAGTTGTTCCCCCTGCTCGCGGGAACAACTATGAGCTGAAACCTCAATATGTGAGCATGCTTCCAACCTTTACTACCAATAAGGAGGATCCGTATATCTTTATACGCGAATTCGAGGAAGTATGCTCCATCTTTAAGCTTCAACAGCTTGACGAGGATTCAGTCCAGTTGAGGATGATTCCTTTCGCTTTGAAGGATAATGCGAAGAAATGGATGTATAGCCTCCTAGCGAGCTCGATTTGGTCATGGGATGACTTTGTGACCGTCTTTTGGAAGAGATTTTTCCCTCAAAGGAAAACTCAACAGATACGGTACCAGATACATCAAATGTATCAGACCGAGACCGAATCGTTTCATGGTTTCTTTCAGAGGTTCAAGGACCTTCTCCAGCAGTACCCTCATCATGGATTTGAGTTATGGCAGCTGTGCCAAATTGTTTATGTGGGCATCAACTACAACACCCGTACATTGTTAGTGTCGATGTGTCGGGGTAACTTCCAAATGAAACCCATCAAGGAGGCATGGGATACTTTTGAGTCTATGGCTGAACGTACCTTCGAGTGGGATACTATGAGAGAGCCACGAGCTGCCAGGTCTTCTAATCGAGTTGGATCTTATGAAATTGAGTCATCGATCGCGTCTGAGGCGAAAATGGCTTCTCTCATGCGTAGGATTGATAGTTTAGAGTTTGACCGAGCTCCTGTAGCTCAGGTCGCTACTCCCAGGTGTGGTAGGTGTGGACTTACGGGCCATGATGACTTGGAATGCTCTTACGCTCCAAGGGATACTGAGCATGCAAATGTGATGTATCAACAAAGGCCCCGTAACGCTCGTACAGTCACTCCTACAACATGGGATGGCGTAACCATCCTAACTTCTCTTCGGGGCCTAGTGGGGGTCACGGTCAGAGCTCGCACGCTCAACCTCAACCTCCACCTTATCAACCTCCACGCCCATCGGCAACCTACCATGCCCCACATCAAAGGTCTCAGCACCATAATTACCAACCTGCTCATGCCTCATCGTCGGGTTATTCCAACCAGACTCCACCAGCCCAACGAGATGACCCCAAGGACCCTTCTTGTGATCCGACCATTCAAGCGTTGCAAAGTATAGTCAAGGCTTTGGAAATGCAAGTTAGTCAGTTAGCTCATCAACTCCATGAACGCGAGAAGGGCCAGTTCCCGAGTCAACCTAAGGTGAATCCTCGGGGTACCCATTCTCAAGGAAGGACACCTTTACCTCATGCTACCTCTAAACCGACCCATCATATTAATGTGATTCATACTTTGAGGTCTGGTAAGGAAGTGGATAACCACATTGGCGTGCCTTCTTTGTCATCACCATCTTTGAGGGAGCCGGATCCTGAGGCTCCCTCCACAAATACTTTCAGGAAGGAGCCAAATCCTGATGTTCTTTCTACATTTCCTTCGACAAAGGGGCCGAACGTTGAGGTCCCCTTATCTCCTCTTGTGTCGAAGGAACCAGATTCTGAGGTTCCCACTTATGTTTCTTTGGACCAAAATTCTGTGGTTCCTTCGCATCCTTATGCCCCGAAGGCGTCATTCCCTGAGCGCCTTAAAAAGAAAACCTCTGATCAGCATGACAAGATGCTTGAGATGTTTAGGCAAGTTAAGGTGAACATCCCTCTATTGGAGGTGATTCAGCAAATGCCAGCTTATGCCAAGGTACTCAAGGACTTATGCACCAAGAAGAGAAAAACTCATGTTCCAAAGAAAGCTTTTCTTGCGGCTAACGTGAGTTCTTTGTTGGCACAACCCATGCAAGTCAAATACAAGGACCCTGGCTGTCCTACTATCTCTTGTATGATTGGTGATGTGCCCATATATCCATCCTTATTGGACCTTGGTGCATCTGTTAATCTTCTTCCATATTCTTTCTACGTCCACCTCGGTCTTGGAGACCTCAAACAAACAAAGACCACTCTTCAATTGGCTGATAGGTCTATGAAGAAACTGAGGGGTGTGGTGGAAGATGTGCTGATCAAAGTGAGAGAGTTCATTTATCCAGTCGACTTCTTTGTCTTGGATACAAAACCTGTGCCAAACCCACTTGGGCAAATTCCTGTCATTCTGGGGCGACCATTCCTGGCGACTTCCAATGCATCGATCAATTGTTGCAATGGTCTGATGCGCTTGACTTATGGTAGTCAATGCGCTGATTTGAACATCTTCACCATCGGCAAGAAGCCAGGTGCCTTCATTGACCCTGTTGGGGTCAACCTTATCCAAGGTTTGGATGAAATTGAAGTTGAGGGCAGCTTGAAGTACTTCAGAGAATTGCTCGATGAAGATCCTGAAGGTGGTGAAGATGTTTCACCTGGGCTGGCACAAGAAGGTGCCTTATGTTCTGATCATGTGGCCTCAGTGCCACCTCCTTTTGATCTTGTGGCCCTTGAGTCACAACCTTTTGATCTCGTGGCCCTTGAGCCACATTCTTCTGATCATGTGGCCCTTGAGCCACTTCTTTTTTATCACGTGGCCCTTGAGCCACATCCTTTCGATAATGTGGCTTTTGAGCCACAAGATACCATTTTTATGGCCTCTGGGCCACATGATCTTCATTCTGTATCTGCTGAGGACCCCATGTGGGTTAAGAATCAACCACCTGATACCCTTCAACCTGATAGAGGTTCACCTCTCATTCATGCCTCCTATCTTGCTCACTCTCAAGAGGCATCAAACGACCACAACACTTATAAGAGTATCAGGTGGTCAAGCAATTCTGATTTGTATGTCGCGAGCCCATGCATGTGTATTTTTGGCTCGAGAGATGGCGGGTTCCCATTTGATGTCCCTTGACATACGAAGATGGGAGCCCATTTTTTTACATAGTTATAAAAAAAAGGAAAAAGAAAAAAAAAGTACAATAAAAGACTCCTTCAGTGAGCATAGATTGTTGTGAGCCCCAACCCTTGTGTATTTAGGCTCCATTTCTTTCACGGATTTGTATCCTTTATTTAGCATCTCTCATGTTTTGAGGGAATTCGGGTTTGTGTCCATCAACATGACCTTGAACTTCCCCTTGTACTTCATGTTGGTGAGTTCTGTCCTTTTTCATGTATAAATCCATGTAGTACCTTGCTCACATTCATTGACGACAATGCATGAAGTAGGTGTGTGTGGGGGGGTGTTTTACGTGTGTACATAGTTGAGTCTTTTTATTTTGATTTTATTTTCTTTTGTGTTCATTGTTAGGGTCATGTTAGTGTGCATTTAATATCGATATATCTGTTTGCCATGATCATTGGGTGACTTGTCTTCTTTTGCTTGCCTAGTGCTTAAAAATATTCACATTTCTTTCAAAATCTTCATGTGTTTGCGAAAGAAAATGTTTTGTGGGTTTTGTGTGTGTTTAGCATGTGCATTAAAGAAGTCCACCCTGAACCTAGTGAGTCACTAATTCGTGTCTGTTTACTTAAGTAAGTTTGTTGTAGTCAAAGACCCTTTAAATCTTGTTGTGAGACATTAAGTGTAGGGCTTTTGGTCCGTGTGTGGATAAGAAATAAGTGAGTAGGTGTTCTCTCTTCTCGTACGGCTCCTATCACTCGGGAAAGAAGGTCTGAGGGGACTTTGTGCCTGGTGCTTTCGAGTCATCTGACTTGGGATGCGCCGACCGAACTCTCGTTACACGGGTGGTAGGGATTGCTCTATGTGGAGATTTGGGGAAGGTGTACGTGATAATGTAAGTCCTCATGGGCAATGATGCATGAAACCTAACCGTGGGAGAATGAAGCTCCAACTAATAAAAAGAAAAAAGAAGAAGAAAAAAAATTGAGAAAAGAAACAAAAAGAAAAAAATGGTAATGCAAAAGAACCTCAATGGAACTTACACTTTGTATCACTTGAGGATGTTGAGGTTGTACATGTCTTTCACTTAATTCCTTATTTAACTTGCACGAATGGATCATTAGGCTAGGTGTGGACTGATTACCTATATAGAGTCGGCCCGTAGGAGTACCGCGTCCAATGATCGACAAAATATTTCCAACGAGTCGAGTGTCTAGATTGAATAATGCATCTTGTTCGGATTTTGTGGTTATATCCGCTGAAAACCCTCAGAAGACAACACTCCTCCTCCTTGGAAACAAAGAGGTTTAACGGCTTGTTGCACGTGCTAAGTGCAACCGTGATTCCTACGAAAGTGAGTTAGGATTTCGTGTTTCTTGTTTGCTTTTCTCTTTATTTGTTTTGCTTGGGACTAGCAAAAACTTAGGTGTGGGGGTATTTGATTAACATCATTTCATGCTTATATTTGTATCGTATATCCATTATGTTACACCTAAGCAATGCTATGTGACGAGTTTTAAGGAATAAAGAGGTTTGAAGAGAAGAGCGTGAAAGGACCCAAAAGCAGGAAAAATGACTTAATTGTAAGATCTGGGGACTAAGATGCAAGGGAAAAGGACCTGATCGTAAGACCGAAGGACCTAAGAGCGAAACAGGAAACTCCACACCTTCATGGGGAGTATTTTGGAAACTCGATTCGGGTCGGAGCTCCAATAGACCAAGTAGATGAATCCAAGACCAAGAAATACTTCCAGCAAAGCCCAACACAAAACCCAGACGAATCTGGGCCTTATAGACCGCCAATTGGCGGTCTGGATCGTCCCAGATCCGCTATGTTTTCTCCTGGACTTGTATTAATGTTTGTTTAGGCTATTTTTGGTATTGGTTTAGTCCCACATCGGGGGATTGTCCCGGATTAGCTTTTTCCAAGCTTATAAATAGAACTCTTCACCTTCCATTGTATCCATCTCTCTCTTTGGTGGCATCTTCCCTACTAAGAGTGAAGCCTTGAAGCAAAACTCTGGTGGAGGAAGAGCTGCTTGTAATTTGAGTGAGTTAACAATAGATGTTTTTCTTTAATTGTGTTGTTTCTCTTTTAGTTTAATTTCCTTTCATATGCATGCTTGTTTGTTTGTTTTGTTTTATGCTTCTTTAATAATTTTTGCTTGATTAGTATAGTTTCATTTCAGTATAATGCTTCATTTTGTTAGAGTAGTTAGTTTAAATATGTGTGAGTAGTTTCATCCCCATTTGGGGGTGGAGAAATATGTGATATAATCATGTAGTCTATTAAGTGTGTGTTATCTTAATCCCTTGAGCTTTATATGATTTCCATAACCATGTAATGGGTCTCCACTCTTATCTTTGATATGCTAATGCTCTTGAATGAAGCTTAGCCAATGCTTTCATTACTGGACCTATTTTATGGGGAATGATAAGGTTAGGATATGGATGGAATTAATATTGGAAACACAAGTTGTAGTGTATGTACTCTTGTTGCCTTTACCTTGGTTAATGTCTTGTATG
This sequence comes from Triglochin maritima, assembly GCA_963682175.1. Lineage (NCBI taxonomy): Eukaryota > Viridiplantae > Streptophyta > Magnoliopsida > Alismatales > Juncaginaceae > Triglochin > Triglochin maritima. Next base: position 33,168,560 of record OY821773.1, on the reverse strand, counting down.
ATTTAATGATATAGTCTTATCTTAATTCATGTGGAGGCATAGTAAGGTCTAGTCTTTATACTTGAGTTCATTTTGCTTCATTTCAATTATTGTCTTGTATGTTTTAATGATGTAGTCTTATCTTAATTCATGTGGAGGCAAAGTTGGATGTAGTTTTATGATTTCATGCACTACATGTTGTGAGGATCTTAATGAACACACACACACACTTCTTTATGTTCACATTATTTCTCTACCCCCTTTGGGGTTTAGTTTTCTTGCTTCTCTTCCATTTCCATTTGTATCTTAGGGTAGTTTAGTGTAACCAACCTTTCTCTCCTTCTTTTACGTCTCGCCTTCGAACAAACCAAACGTCGACACACTTCCCAGTGGACGACCCGTATTTGCCACCACTTCAACGCGGTCGTGCACTTGCGGTTAATATAAAACGATCAATCAGACAACCCCACCTTAGTAGCGTTTTGGGCTTAAATCTAGCAATCAATCACTCCAATCAAACGCTCAACTCACTATTGTCCCGATGCACCTTACTAACTAATGCATGATCGAAACATGCATGATTGAGAGATTTGGCTGCACGTACCTGACGCCAACAATCAACAACAAAATGAAAAGCAAAGAATAGACAAAATGCATGTAAGGTCTACAAACGATGCATGACCTAGATGGCAAGAAGTCTAATATCTTGCTTTGAGTTTTATGGTCCAAGTTGAGATTGAAATTAAATCTGGAAGAAAACTAGAAGTCACAACATGCAAAATGGTACTCCCAGATAACTAAAATGAACCAAACAGCAACCAGAAGAAAATTGAGAGAAAATGAGGCACACCAGGCCGCCAATTGGCAGTCCCTTTTCAAGCTTTTGTGCTCAAACTTGTCCGGTAGCCTTCCCTTGATCTAAAGGTCACCTGAAACAACCAAAAACTAAAAAAAAAAATTAAAACCACTCGAATCGTCCAAACCAAGGTCTGGACAGAGCACCTCCCCAGCAACGGCACCAAAACTTGATTGATCGTGTTATATTAACCGCAAGTGCATGGTCGCGTTGAAGCGGTGGTAAATACGGGTCGTCCACTGGGAGGTGTGTCGACGTTTGGTTTGTGTGAAGGTGAGTGGAAAGAAAGGGAAGAAAGATGTATTACACTACACTACACTAATCTAAACTAGTAAACAAGCAAGCCGAAATGAAATCACTCAACAACTAAGCTAAACAATTAATGAAGAAGATAAAACACAGGAATGAAAACCCCTTAGGGGTGGAGTGTGTGTGTGTGTGTGCACATGAAATAACTGTAGTGTTGCATGCATACAATAAGCTCAAGTGTGGTTAGTGTTTGTTCATGCATAAGAAGTACCTCATTGCAAGACCTATCATTTACAACACTAACCTAGGTGATTAATATGAGCAATGCAAGGTTGTTATTAAGAACATAACGAGCATGGAGTGTACCTAACTATGGAAGAAACCATCAACTAAAGTTCTTATTAATTCAAGCAAGCATACTAATATCTCTCACAAACAATAATATCTAGCATTCATACCACCTACATAACATGTACATACATCTACTCCACCCCCAAAGGGGATGGAACTACTCACACATATTTAAACTAACTACTCTAACAAAATGAAGTTTTATACTGAAATGAAACTGCACTAATCAAGCAAGAAATATTAAAGAAACTTAAAAGGAAAAGAAAGACTAAACAAACATGCACAAATTAAAAGACAAGATTAAAAGAAACTAGAACAATTATTTTATTAACAATGACTCACATTGAAGGTAGCATTCTTATCCACCTTGAGTTTTTGCTTCAAGGCTCACTCCTTAGTAGAGAGAATGTCACCAAGCAATGGGTGATTACAATGGAAGGTGAAGAGTTCTATTTATAAGCATGGAAAAGCTAATCCGGGACAATCCCCCGATGTGGGACTACACCAATACCACAAATAGACTAAGAATACACTAATACACGTGCTCCACAAATCTTAACGGATCCAGAGTGATCTGGACCGCCAATTCACGGTCCCAGACCGCCAATTGGCGGTCTATCGGATCTGGATTCATCTAGGATTTGTTGTGGGATTTGCCGGTGGTGTTTTTTGGTCTTTAATGCATCTACTTTGTTTATTGGAGCTCCGAACCGAATCGAATTGCCAAAATACTCCCCATGATTGTGTGGAGTTTTCTGTTTTGCTCTTTGGTCCTTCAGTCTTACATTCAGGTCCTTCTCCCGTGCATCTTAGTCCCCAGGTCTCACAATTAAGTCTTTTTCTTGCTTTTGTGTCCTTTCATGGCTCTTCTCTTCAAACCTCTTTATTTCTGAAATTCAAACATAAAACTCATCACGTAGCATTGCTTAGGTGTAAGATATGGATATAAGGTACAAATATAAGCATGAAATGATGTCAATCAAATACCTCCACAAAGAGAAAAGCCAACGAGATACACGAAATCCTAACTCACTTTCGTAGGAATCACGGTTGCACTTAGCACGTGAAACAAGTCGTTAAACCTCTTTATTGCCAAGGAGGAGGAGTGTTGTCTCCTGAGGGTTTTCAGCGGATATACCCACACAATCCGAACAAGATGCATTATTCAATCTAGACTCTCAACTCGTTCGAAATATTTTGTCGATCATTGGACGCGGTAATCCTACGGGCCGACTCTATACAGGTAATCAGTCCACACCTAGCCTGATGAACCATTCGTGTAAGTTAAATAAGACATTAAGTGAAAGACATGGACAACCTCAACATCCTCAAGTGATACAATGTGTAAAGTCCATTAAGGTTTTTATTTTTATTTTCTTATTTTTTTCTTTTTTTCATTTTTTCTTTTTCTTAGTTGGATCTTCATTCTCCCAGGGTCAGGTTTTGAGCATCATTGCCCATGAAGACTTACACTATCACGTACACCTTTCCCCAAATCTCCACATAGGGCAATCCCTACCACCTTTGTAATGGGAGGTCGGTCGGCGCATCCCAAGTCAGATGACTCGAAAGCACCAGGTACAAAGTCCCTTTAGACCTGCTTTCCCGAGTGATAGGAGTCGTGCGAGAAGAGAGAACACATACTCATCTATTTCTTATCTACACATGAACCAAAACCCCTACACTAATGTCTCACAACAACTTAAGTGTAGGGGTTTTGGTTCCCATATAGATAAATAAATAAGTGGTGTTCTCTCTTCTCGCACGACTCCTATCACTTAGGAAAGTAGGTCTGAGGGGACTTTGTGTCTGGTCCTTTCGAGTCATCTGACTTGGGATGCACCGACCGAACTCCCGTTAAACGGGTGGTAGGGATCACCCTATGCGGAGATTTGGGGGAAGGTGTACATGATAGTGTAAGTCCTCAAAGGCAATGATGCACGAAACCTAACCTTAGGAGAATCAAACACCAACCAATAAAATACTCCAAAGAAAAAAGAAAAAACTAAAAAGAAAAAAGAAGCAAATAAGAACCTTAATGGACGTTACACTTTGTATCACAATCAGAAGTTAAGGTTGCGCATGTCTTTCACTTAAGTCCTTAACTAACTTTCACGAATAATTCATTAGGCTAGGTGTGTTGACCGATTAAATATATAGAGTCGGCCCATAGTATTACCGCGTCCCATGATCGACAAATTGAGTCCATCGAGTCGAGTGTCTAGATTTAATAATGCATCTATGTTCGGATTTTGTGGGTGTATCCGCTACAAACCCTCTGGAGACAACACTCCTCCTCCTTGGCGACAAGAAGGTTTAACGGCTTGTTGCACGTGCTAAGTGCAACCGTGATTCCTACGAAAGTGAGTTAGGATTTCTTGTTTTTCGTATGCTTTTCTCTTTCTTTGTTTTGCTCGAGAATAGCAAAAGTTAGGTGTGGGGGTATTTGATTGACATTATTTCATGCTTATATTTGTATCTTATATCCATTATCTTTCACCTAAACAATGCTATGTAACGAGTTTTATGTTTAGTTTTCAGGAATAAATAGGTTTGAAGAGATGAAGCATAAAAGGATCCAAAAGCAGGGAAAAAGGATGGAATTGTGAGACCCAGGGACTAGGATGCAAGGGAGAAGGACTTGAACGTACGACCGAAGGGCCAAAGAGCAAAACCGAAAACTCCACACCATCTGGGGAGTATTTTGGCAATTAGATTCGGGTCGGAGCTCCAATAAACAAAGTAGATGCATCAAAGACCGACAAAGCCATCCAGAAAAGCCCAGAAGAAAATCCAGCGTGATCTGGACCATATAGACCGCTAATTGACGGTCTGTGTTGGACCAAATCCGCTAAGATTTTGGTGGGTCGCGTATTAGTGTGTATTTCATCCATTTCTGGTATTTTTTAGTCCCACATCGGGCGATTGTCCCGGATTACCTTTTTCTGTGGCTATAAATAGAGCTCTTCACCTTCTATTGTAACCACTCCATATTTTAAGTGGTTATTCTTCCTACTAGAAGTGAGGCCTTGAAGCACACACTAAAGTAGTAGGATGCTACTTGAAATGTGAGTCATTTTATTAATAAAGTTTTCTTTGTTTTGTGCTTCTTTTATTGTTTGTGCATGTTTTAGTTTAATTGTCTTTTATTAAATCTAGCTTAGTTAATATGTATTCTTATCTTAGTTTAATAATTAGTGTAATGTGTAGTGATTGACATCATTTCATGGTTATATTTGTATCTTATATCCACTATTTTTCACGTAAACAATGCTTTGTTACGAGTTTTATGTTTAGTTTTCAGGAATAAATAGGTTTGAAGAGATGAAGCATAAAAGAACCCAAAAGCTGGGAAAAAGGACTGAATTGTGAGATCTGGGGACAAAGATGCAAGCGATAAGGACCTGAATGTAAGACAGAAGGACCTAATAGCAAAACAGAATACTCCACACCATCATGCGGAGTTTTTTTCCAATTCGATTCGGGTCGGAGCTCCAACAAACCAAGTGAATGCATCCAAGCCCACAACAAAAATGAGCAGGATCTGAACCATATAGACCGCCAATTGGCGGTCCAAGACCGGTAATTGTCGGTCCAAGACCAAGAAAACCCTCAGGAGTGTTGTCTCCTGAGGGTTTTCAGCGGATATATCCACAAAATCCGAACAAGATGCATTAATCAATCTAGCTACACGACTCATTGGACTCATATTGTCGATCATGGGACGTGGAAATACTACGGGTCGACTCTATATATGTCATCGGTCCACACACCAAGCCTAATGAATTATTCGTGAAAGTTAGTCAAGGACTTAAGTGAAAGACATGGGCAACCTTAACTTCTGAATGTGATACAATGTGTAAAGTCCATTTTGGTTCTTATTTGACACCTTTTTTTTCTTTTTTTTTCTTTGGAGCATTTTAGTGGTTGGTGTTTGATTCTCCCAGGGTTAGGTTTCATGCATCATTGCCTATGAGGACTTACATTATCACGTACACCTTCCCCCAAATCTCCACATAGGGCGATCCCTACCACCCGTGTAACGGGAGTTCGGGCGGTGCATCCCAAGTCATATGACTCGAAAGCACCAGGCACAAAGTCCCCTCAGACCTACTTTCCCGAGTGATAGGAGCCGTGCGAGAAGAGAGAACACCACTTATTTATTTATCTACATGGGAACCAAAACCCCTACACTTAAGTTTCACAAAAAGAGATTAATGGCCCTTGACTACGACAAACTTCCTTATACTAACAGACACGAATTATTTGACTCACAAGGTTCAGATATAAAGACATGAGTCCACTACCATAACACTTACCAACATTGACTAACATAAGAATGTTAGGGTGAGATATAAAGACATGAGTCCACTACCATAACACTTACCAACTTATGTTTTGTGGCAATAGGTGGGTGTTGTGGGCCAGTGGGCACATGGGTGACGGACCGGGACCCGGGCTCGATGCGGGTTCGGGGACGGGATGTTACAGATGGTATCAGAGCCTGAACCAGCCGGAATTATGGGAATTAAGTGCTACACCTAAAGGATGGGAGCCACCTCTAGAATCCCACAACGTCTGGTGACTGAGTGGCTTGACCCTGACGAGGACGTCAGGTGATCAAGTGGGGTAGGTTGTAACACTCCAAACAATAATCCCACATTGACTAACATAAGAATGTTAGGGTGAGATATAAAGACATGACTCCACTACCATAACACTTACCAACTTAAGTTTTGTGGCAATAGGTGGGTGTTGTGGGCCAGTGGGCACATGGGTGACGGACCGGGACCCGGGCTCGATGCGGGTTCGGGGACGGGACGTTACACAGGGAGTCTTTTATTACACATTTTTTTTGTTTTTTTGTTTTTTTAGTTTCTTTTGTTTATTTTGTTTCTTTATCTACATGATATATACAGCAACAACGATATTCTCATAAAGATTTGGTCAAGGAACATCAAATGAGAACATCAAGTCATGAGGACCAGAGACTTGCAGAGATGGGCAAACTTCACCGGTACTCTGAGGTGTCATGAGGGGTGAAAGGTCAAAGCTGAAAGGCTCGAACCCCTCATGATATTGGTTGGGTGTAGGCGACATGAATGAGTGAAGTTGTGTTGCCTCACTAGGGTTTAGTTTCTCATCGCACAAAACCCTCCAACCAAGAGGTGGGTGCATCGGAATGAGTTCCTCAAGCTCATTCGATGGATGCAGCAGACCTGCATCACTAAGAATGGGGCTTCTCCCCAGGTCATCCAACAAGTACCTCCCACCATCATTTCGATCATCAAGCATAAGCTCGGTCATAGGTGGGTCCTTGTTGGAGTCAATATGAAGCTCAAATGGCTTAATGGCCATGTGACATGAGGTAGAGACACCATCTGGTATAGGCATATGATGAGGTGTCTCACTCTCACTAGTACTCTCAACTGAATCATGCAACGAACACTCCTTTTGGACATTTATGTTTGATGCCAGCTCACTCTGTTGCATTGCAAAGACAAGCAATGGGTTTTCGTTGGCTCCACAAACATTTTCAATGGGTTGCATTGCAGTTAGGGGTGTTCGTTGATTTTGTGGTGCTTTCTCCAATTGGCGGATGAGATTGAGATTTAAAGGTTGATCCATGGGCTCATGTTGCCTACCAGAGTTGAACACATGAAACTCGACACTCATGTTACTGAATGAGAGCTTCATGAGACCATTTCTACAATTAATTAAGGCGTTGGAAGTTGCCAGAAATGGTCTACCCAAAATCAAACGTACTTGAGAGTGGGTGTTACAACAGGATTGGTATCGAGGACAACAAAATCGACTGGAAATATAAAGTCTCCAACTTTGATAAGCACGTCCTCAATAATCCCCTTTGGAATAGGAATGGATCTATCCGCCAATTGGAGGGTGATCTTAGTTGGTTTCAATTCTCCCAAATTTAACTGTTGATAAACAGAAAATGGGAGGAGGTTGACCGCTGATCCTAAATCAAGCAAAACATTACTCATGCTAGTGTCCCATATCGTACACTGAATAGTAGGACACCCAGGGTCCTTGTATTTTGTGTAGGTGGGATTGGACAAAAGTGAGCTTACGTTTGCAGCCAACAATGCTTTCTTAGGAACATTGGTCTTCCTCTTGGTTGTGCAGAGATCCTTCAACACTTTGGCATATTGAGGTATTTGTTGGATGACATCCAACAAGGGGATGTTAACCTTCACTTGCTTGAACACCTCTAATATTTTATCCATCGTGTCACTCTGCTTTTTGGTTAACCTGCTTGGATAGGGAGCTTTTGGCAGGTAGGTTTTCTGCGGTGCCTGAAAATGAAGCCTTGGTGTATTACCCTCACCCTCAGCCTCTTCTTCACCACCATTCCCACTAAGGGGCTGCATAGATGGTGGTGGTTGTGGCAAGGAAATGTGATTGTCAAACCTGATTTCCATTCCTTAAGGTCAAAATGGAATTTACATGGTGAACAAGTTCCTCCACATGGTTCACTTTCCTCCCCCGAGGTACCACATTTTCATTTTGCATGTGTTGTTGCTGGTAGATGCGGGGGTTAGCCTCAAGCTGGCTAGGCAAAGACCCTCTCTCTCTTTCATGTACAGACTGAGCCAATTTGGCCCATCTGAAGCTCTAGTGATTTGATGGTCTACTGATTTGAAGTGAGAACTTGACTTGTGGATGACATAAATTTTTTCACAGAGTTCTCATGTCCACGAGTCAAGTTCTCAAGCGAATTAAACTGGGTTTCAAAGTTGTTAGAATTTGAGAAACCTGGTGGGTTGGTGATTGGAACTTGGGGTTGCTGATATGAATGTGAATGCCTGGGAGGTTGGTGTGGTTGATTAGGTGGTCGAGAGGAGTTTGAAGGACCACCCGGGGCATTATTTTTGTTCCATGAAAAATTGGGGTGGTTCCTCCATCCAGGATTATAAGATGATAAGTATGGGTCATTCCTAGCTCTGTCATAGATGGCATTGACATGTTCCATCTCAGGAGGAATGGATGCACACTCGCTTTCTACATGACCTATCCTACCACATGAATGACAAGGAACTCGACCAGATGTGGACATGTGAGGTGCACTTTGTTGGTTTTGGAGCTCAATCGAATCCATACGGCGCATTAAGGCCGCCATGCGTGCCTCGGTGGCCGTAATGGCATCGATAGCGAATGCGGCACCCGATCTAGTCGAGTTTGCATTCGCGATCCTCGCTCCTATACTAGATGATGCAGGTGGTTACCTTACACTCTCCCATTGCATTGTTTTCTCAGCAAGGTCTTCTAGGAATGCCCATGCCTCCCTTTCATCCTTTCCCAAGAACTATCCTTGACACATGGACTCAATGAGCATTTGGGACGGGATGTGAAGAACCTTGTAAACAATCTGACAAAGATACCACAACTCAATGCCATGGTGAGGGCATGAGGATAGTAGCTCCTTGAACCTCTCTACATATGCATGAAATATCTCGGTCTCAAGTTGATAGAACGAATTGATTTCGTTTCTCAATTTTTGAGTCTGATGATTTGGAAAGTATTTCTTGAGGAATGCAGATTGAAACTCATCCCAAGTACTTCTTGGCATCATCCTTCAGCGCAAAGGGGACAAGCCGAAGATGGATGGAGTTTGTGCTAAGTTGTTACAGCTTGAACATAGCACAGACCTCCTCAAATTCCTTGAGAAAGATATAGGGGTCACCTTTCCAAGTGAAATGAGGGAGCATAGAGATAAACTTAGGCTTAACCTCAAAATGGTTCGCATTAGCCTCTAGCAATACGATGCGTGATGGTAGAGCTGTACGGCTCATGTCGAACATGTGGGTCCAACAGCTGCTCCTCCTCACGGAAATTAGCAGCCATCCTCCGACACGAGAGGAGTATGGCGTCGAGAAATCGACTACTAAAGCCGGATTGACAACGCTCCTCGTCAAACAACCACACTAGTCTCGTGTCCACGAAAGCATGCACACACACCAAAACTCTTTTTTTCTTTTTTTTATGAAGAATGTGCGTAGAGGAGAAGACGGGGGAACACAGGAGAGAAAGAATGACTCGGAAGAGAAGGGAAGAAGTCCTTATGCTACGGAGGATGGGTACAGGTAAAATAATACAAGCAAACAAGGCTCAAGCAATCCTAAGGTCACTATAGGTCCTTACAGGTAGAGGACGCCTAACTGCGAGGTCACACAGCCTCAACACGCCTCACCTCCCTACGACGTGACCACAAAGCCCAGCAAGTGAGCCAAGATGTGGGGATCTCGTCTCTCTTACTATCGACAAAGTGGGCAACGCTGATGAGGTTATGACGGTCGGGACCGGATCACTCTCCTAATGCGCTCGAAATCCTTAGGGCCAGTGTCTACTTGATTTTAAAAATGAGGCTCTTGATTAGTGTGGCTTATGGGGCGAAGGAAAGGGTGATGAAATCCCCCACCTTATCTTTTATGGGACAACCCCTCCTTAGTAGCGTTTTGGAGTCCTAATCTAGCAATCAACTCTCCAAACAAATGCTCAACACAAACTTGTTTCAATGCACTTCCTACTAACTAATGCATGTTCATACGAAATGCATGAATGAGAGTAGAAGGTGTGTACCTCACGCTAGCACTCAGCAACTGAAAATAAAGCGAAAATGAAAGACAATCTATATGCCTAAGTCACATACGTGATGCATGACCTAAACAAAAAGAATGTCTAATCTTTTGCATTGGGTTTTAGGGTCCAAGTTGCTTAAAGGAGGTTTGATTATTGATTTGGGAACAAACTATAAGTCAAAACATGTCAAATCAAGTCCGAGATCACTACATCAATTATGTAAACAGACCAAAGATATAAGAGAGGAAACATAGCTTACCAGACCGCCAATTGGCGGTCTCAGGCCACTGATTGGCGGTCTATAGTGCCCAGCTGGCCTCAAAATTTCTCTAGGTGTTCCTCCTGGCGACTCCAAGTCTCCTGAAACAAAGAAAAACTACAAAACACAAATTAAATCCACTCGAATCGTCAAAACAAGAGTTTGGACTGGCACCTCCTCCAGCAACGACGCCAAAAACTTGTTGAACGTTTTATTTAAACCGCAAGTGCACGGCCGCGATGAAGTGGTGGCAAGTACGGGTCATCCTCAGGGAGGTGAGCAGCCTCTTATTTATCAGAAATCAAGTAGCACAAAAGGGGGAAGAGAGTTGGTTACGCTAATCTACGCTACACTAACTAGTAAGACTGAAATGCCAAGAGTGAGATTAACAAATACTTCAAACTAAACTAAAGAAACTTAACACTATGCTGAAATCAGTAAGAGAGAGACCCCTTAGGGGGTGGAGTGACTACACATACACAATAAGGAGGCAAGAGTGTCTTCCTATAGGCACAAGTGGAGGTAGTGTTTTCATGTATGGGAGGTGTCTACTTATCATGGCAAAACCCATCAATTAAATCACTAACCTATTTGATTAACATTCATAAACACAAGCTGGTTATTTAAGAAACTAAACAAGCATGAGAGGTGTCTTAAAACTTGTGGCAAAACCCATATAGTGAAGTGTTCTATTCTAACAAGCAAGCATGCATTCATATTAATCAACACATTTCAAATAAACATCCTTCCTTCCTTAATTGCATATATGATTATAATCTCCATCCCCCAAAAGGAGAGTGGTTTTACTCACTACATGTTGAACGTTTTATTTAAAACCGCAAGTACACGGCCGCGATGAAGTGGTGGCAAGTACGGGTCATCCTCAGGGAGGTGAGTAGCCTCTTGTTTAGCAGAAATCAAGTGGCAAAAATTGGAGGAGAGAGATTGATTATGCTACTCTACACTAAACTACGCTAAGAAGTATGAAATGGGAACGAAAGAAACAAACAATGAAATGACAACTAAGCTAAGGACAAAACAAGAATGCTGGAATACAGAAATGGGAAAACCCCTATGCGGTGGAGTGAGTGAACACAAGCAAAGAGGTGGGTGTTGAACACATTCTTTAAGCACAAATCAAGGTGGTGTTATCATGCATATGAAGTGTCTAAATGTTGTGGCAAAACCTATCAATCTATTCACCAACTTAGTTGATTAACATTTACATATGCAAGATGTTTATTTCAGAACCTAAACAAGCATGAGAGGTGTCTAATCATTTTGGCAAAACTCATCAAGTTATAAATTCTATCCTAAACAAGCAAGCATACATTCATGTTTTATCAACACATTCGAAACAAAGCATTCAATCCATTCTCATTTGCATGTATGTACATCTACTCCACCCCCCAAAGGGGATGGAACTACTCACTAAACATTACACTAATTATTAAACTAAACAAAGAAAGCATATAAACTAAGCTAATAAAACTAATGAAATGAGATTAAGCAAAGCAAAACAAGAAACATAAAACAAACAACATAATAAAGAAAACTTGTATTAAAATGACTCACATTAAAAGTAGCATCCTCCTACTTTAGTGTGTGCTTCAAGGCCTCACTTCTAGTAGGAAGAATAGCCACTTAAAATATGGAGTGATTACAATGGAAGGTGAAGAAATCTATTTATAGCCATGGAAAAAGGCAAACCGGGACAATCCCCCGATGTGGGACTAAACAGATACCAAAAATAGCCTAAACATCCTCTAATACATGTGCTGGAGATATTTCAGCGGATTTGGGCCAAAATGGACCACCAATTGGCGGTCTATATGGTTTAGATCCTGCTCATTGGTGTTGTGGGCTTTTCATGGTATATTTGCTGGTCTTGGATGCATTCACTTGGTTTGTTGGAGCTCTGACCCGAATCGAATTGCTAAAATACTCCCCATGATGGTGTAGAGTATTCTGTTTTGCTATTAGGTCCTTCTGTCTTTTATTCATGTCCTTCTTCCTTGGATCTTAGTCCCCAGATCTCACAATTCAGTCCTTTTTCCCAGCTTTTGGGTTCTTTTATGCTTCATCTCTTCAAACGTATTTATTCCTGAAAACTAAACATAAAACTCGTAACATAACATTGTTTAGGTGAAAGGTAATGGATATAAGATACAAATATTAGCATGAAATGATGTCAATCACTAGGTGTGTGGACCGATTACATATATAGAGTCGACCCGTAGTATTACCGCGTCCCATGATCGACAATATGAGTCCAAAGAGTCGTGTAGCTAGATTTATTAATGCATCTTGTTCGGATTTTTTGGGTATATCCGCTGAAAACCCACAGGAGACAACACTCCTCCTCCTTGGCGACAAGGGGGTTTAACGACTTGTTGCACGTACTAAGTGCAACCGTGATTCCTACGAAAGCGAGTGAGGATTTCTTGTTTTTCGTATGCTTTTCTCTTTCTTTGTTTTGCTCGGGACTAGCAAAAGTTAGGTGTGGGGGTATTTGATTGACATTATTTCATACTTATATTTGTATCTTATATCCATTATCTTTCACCTAAACAATGCTATGTAACGAGTATTATGTTTAGTTTTTGCAGGAATAAATAGGTTTGAAGATATGAAGCATGAAAGAACCCAAAAGCAGGGAAAAAGAACTTAATTGTGAGACCTAGGGACTAAGATGCAAGGGACAAGGACCTGAACGTAAGACCGAAGGACCAAAGAGCAAAACCGAAAACTGCACACCATCATGGGGAGTATTTTGGTAATTCTATTCGGGTCGGAGCTCCAACAAGTGAAGTAGATGCATCAAAGACAAACAAAGACATCCAGAAAAAGTCCAGAAAAAATCCAGCGTGATCCGGACCATATGGACTGCCAATTGGCGGTCCACGACCGCTAATTTGCGGTCTGTTTTGGCCCAAATCCGCTAAGATTTTGGTGGGTCGCGTATTAGTGTGTATTTGTTTAGTCCATTTCTAGTATTTGTTTAGTCCCACATCGGGGGACTGTCCCAGATTGCCGTTTTCTTTGGCTATAAATAGAACTCTTCACCTTTTAATGTAATCACTCATATTTTAAGTGGTTATTCTTCCTACTAGAAGTGAGGCCTTGAAGCACACACTAAAGTAGGAGGATGCTACTTGAAATGTGAGTCATTTGTTAATAAAAGTTTCTTCATTATGTTGTTTGTTTCTTGTTATTTGTTTTACTTTGTTTAATTTCATTTCATTAGTTTTGGTAGCTTAGTTAATATGCTTTCTTTGCTTAGTTTAATAATTAGTGTAATGTATAGTGAGTAGTTTAATAATTAGCTAAAGAATAGACGTCCGGCTATACATACAGCCGACAAATATTCTTTAGGTATAGATGTCAGCTCTATGAAAGCCGACGTCTATGTATAGACGACACATACATAGACCCCTCGAATCTGGGAGTGCTTATAACCGACGTATATACCCCCGTACATTCGACGTATATTCCCTTTTCTGTAGTAGTGCCATTCACCTCTGGTAATACAATGCATGAGGGTAGAGCAGTACGGCTTGGGTAGCATCGATCACGTAGAGGTATGGAGCCACAACAAGAAGAACATGAAGCACTGGTGGAACAGGTGGGTCCAGCAACTGCTCCTCCTCACGGAAATGAGCAACCATTGAACCCGGACTATGTGCAACACGAGAGGAGGGAGGCGTCGAGATATCGACTACCGAAGCAAGGTTGACGACACGTCTCGTCAAACGACCACTCTCGTCTCGTGCCGACGCAAGCATGCACAAAGCTGCACACACACAAACCAAAACTTTTTTTTAAACAAAGAATGTGCGTAGAGGAGAAGACACAGAAGAGAGAGAAAAACTCAGGAGAGAAGGGAAGAGGTCCTTTGGTTATGGCGGGTGGGTACAGGTAGAAGCACACAAGCAAATAATGCTCAAACAGTCCTAAGGTCGGTATAGGTCCTTACAACTAGATGACGCCTAACTGCGAGGTCACACGGCCTCAACATGCCTCACCTCCCTACGACGAGGACCACAAAGCCCAGCAAGTGAGTCAAGATTCGGAGATCTCATCTCTCCAACTATCGACAGAGTGGGCAACGCCGATCAGGCCATGACGGTCGCGACCGGATCACTCTCCTAATGCGCCCAAAATCCATAGTGCCAATGTCTACTTGATTTTACAATTAGGCTCTTGATTAGTGTGGTTTTTGGGGCGAAGGAAAGGATGATGAAATCCCCCACCTTACCTTATATAGGACAACCCCTCCTTAGTAGAGTTTTGGGGTCTTAATCTAGCAATCAAATCTCCAAACAAACGCTCAACACACACTTGTTGCAATGCACATCTTACTAACTAATGGATGTACATACAAAATGCATGAGTGAGAGAAGGAAATGTGTACCTCACGCCAGCACTCAGCAACTGAAAGTAAAGCTAAAAGAAAAGATAATCTACGTGCCTAAGTCGAGCACATGATTCATGACCTAAACAAGAAATAATGCCTAATTTTTGCTTTGGGCTTTAAGGTCCAAGTTGCTTCAAAGGAGATTGATTATTAATCTGGGAGCAATCTAATGGTCTAACATGCAAAATTGAGTCCCAGATTTCTATCTCCGTTATGGCACCACTCCACAGAAAAAAAGATGTGAAAAGAGATTACAAGACCGCCAGTTGGCGGTCTCAGGCCGCTGGTTGGCTGTCTTGGAGTCTCAGATCGCCTCCAAACTTCACCAGATGCTTTGTATTCCAAATGTGAATCTCTTGAAACAAAGAAAACTACAAAACACAAATTAAATCAACTCGAATCGTCCAAACCAGAGTCTGGACTAGCACCTCCCCGGCAACGGCGCTAAAAACTTGTTTGATACGTTTTAATTAACCGCAACTGCACGGCCGCGTTGAAGCGGTGGCAAATACGGGTTGATCCACAAGGAGGTGTGTAGACTCTGGTTTGTTCGAAGGCAAGTGGGAAAAGAGGGAAGAAGTTGTGATTACACTAAACTAGACTAACTATACTAAACGAGTAAGCATCAAATAAGGAAAACGAAAGCAAGGGCAATTGAAAGCTGGAAATCAGAAATGGAAAACCCCTAAGGGGTGGAGTGTGCGCACTCATGTAAAAAGATGGTGAAGAATGCATTCTATAGGCACAAATGTAGGTAGTGTTTTCATGCATAGGAAATGTCTAAAGGTTATGACAAAACCTATCAATCCATTAACTAACCTAGTTGATTAACATTCATATACACAAGCTAGTTATTTCATAACCTAAACAAGCATGGGAGGTGTCTAAGATGTGTGGCAAAACCCATCAAGTGTAGTATTCCACTCTAACAAGTAAGCATACATTCATATTTATCAACACAATCAAAATATAAAGCATCCATATCCATTCTTTAATGCATGTATGAACATCATCTCCACCCCCAAAGGGGGATAGATCTACTCACTACACATTACTCTGACAATTAAACTAAAGAAGAAAAGAAATATTCAACTACTTTAGCCTAGAATCAAAGAAATAAAAGTAAGCTAAGCATGCATTAAAAAACAACATAAGAACAAAACAATTGACAAATTATTATTAGATGACTCACATTGAAGGTAGCATTGTTCTCCACCTTGAGATTTGGCTCCAAGGCTTACTCCAAGTAGAGAGAATGTCAACAAGAAATGAGTGAATACAATAGAAGGTGAAGAGTTCTATTTATAGCCATAGAAAAAAGTAATCCGGGACAATCCCCCGGTATGGGACTAAACAAATACCAGAAATAGACTAAATACACACTAATACATGTCCCACAAAAAGCTTAGCAGATTTGGAGCAAAATAGACCGCCAATTAGCGGTCTATATGGTTTGGATCCCGCTGGATTTTCTTCTGGGCTTTTCTGGATGTCTTTGGTGGTCTTTGATGCATCTACTTCGCTTGCTGGAGCTCCGACCCGAATAGAATTGCCAAAATACTCTCCATGATGGTGTGAAGTATTCTTGTTTGCTCATTGGTCCTTCGATCTTACATTCAGGTCCTTCGATCTTGCATCTAAGTCCTTGAGTCTCTCAACTTAGTCTCTTTTCATTTTTTAGGTCCTTTTATTCCTTTTCTCTTCAAACCTATTTATTTCTGAAATTCAAATATAAAACTCGTCACGTAGCATTGTTTAGGTGAAATATAATGGATATAAGATATAAATGTAAGCATGAAATGATGTCCATCAATAGCATTTAACCACTCTTTTGCATTTCGACTATCTAAAGCCTCTCTTAAGGTCTCTAGCTCTTGCTCATTGATTACTATCATACTGGGTGACTCGCAATCAATTTCTTCTTGAACTATCATGAGGGTTTCTTCCTCTAAGTTGAATCATCGACGAGGAACGAGCCTATGTCTGCTTCGACACAGATGAGAATCTAATTGCTCAAATTTTGTGATAGCTATCTGATCATCAACAATACCACTCCTATTGGGATCAACTGGTCGAACTTCATTATCAACTTCAAGATCCTGATTTCGTGAAGTAGTAATTTATCCATCTTGTTGTTGAAAGAAGTTCACTGACTCTTTGTTATCTCTCTTGCAAGAGTTGGAAAATATGGCATCTCTAGACTCTAGTTTCGTCCTTCTCTCATTCTCCTCTAACCCGATAAGAACATAACCTTTAAAGAAGTCAGAATGTCTCACAAAGACACACTTTCTTGCTCTAGGTCCTAGCTTTCCATATCGGTGAGCAGTAGAATGAATGTATGTCGCAGATCCCCAAGGACGAAGTTGGCTAAAATCAGGCTTCCTTCCTGTCCGTAACTTATGGAGTTGAAGGAGATGATTTTGTCGAAACACTATTAAGGATGTAGACAGTAGTTAATAGAGCATCCCCTAATAAGAAATTGGTAGGCTCGTTTGAGCAATCATGGATCTATTCACGTCTCGCAATGTTCTATTCCTTCTTTCAGCAACACCATTTTGCTAAGGTGTATAAGGTATAGTGAGTTGTATAGATATCCCCTTTTCATCACATAAATCCTTAAACATATCGGAGAGATACTCTCAGCCTCTATCCATTCTGAGAGTTTTTATCTTACTTTTCAATTGATTCTCAACCAAACTCATGAATTTTTTGAAACATTTTAGACCTTATTTGTGGGAAATAAGATATATATGACCATATCTAGTAAAGTCATCAATAAATGTGATGAAAAATACCACCAAGGTGTAAACACACATCATTGTTCCCAAAAAAACTTTGAAACCATGTCTCATTAAAAAACAACCAAAACAACATTACAACACATCGTGAAGTAATATGACTCGACCACTTCACAAAGCCGCTTTGCATGTACCAATTCCAAGTACTTCAATACTAGAGTTGTTTGTCGTGCTTATTTGCCTCTCAGTTGGAACACAACGATATTCCACAAAAGCAGAATGATCTTTCGTTACGTGGTCCGTTGCACCTGAATCTACAATCCACATGGGAGAATGTTCAGTAAGCATCATAGAACTAGTTACATGACAACTCAAAGAATTACGTAAAGTAATCACCTTTTGCTCAGTGCATAGACGAGCAAAATGCCCAATTTTATAGCAATTAATGCTAGTCACATGACTTCTCTTTCTCGCCTCTAGATCCTCAATGTCGTTTCTGCTCAGCTCTCTTCACTATTTTGTTTCCATTTTCACCTTTCTTGCCTCCAGAACCTTGAGCTTTCTCTCTGTTGCACTTAATGCTTGCACTCCTCTTAGGAGCTCTAGCTTCAGTAGCAAACACTTGACAATGAGGAGCTTCCGCAAACATGTGGTCCTCCCCTAGCTTAAGGTGCTTGGCAGCCTGGTCAAATGTCGTGATGTCATCATCATGAGTCAGATGGACCTTCTTGTGCTCCCAATTCTTTCAAGGTAATAATGATATGATAAGAGCAGACACTTGCTCCTCATCGGTGCTAGCACGACCAGCAGCGCTCAACTCGCTTATCATGTTGGACAACGCAGTAATATGTTGTCTTATATTATGACCTTGGTGCACTTTATAGTCGTCAAAATATGCCCAAGCTTGGGAGCACTAGTGCAGAATATAGAATAAGCTCGCGTGGCCTGATGACAAACGTGTATAGCCATATAGACATCGTGTAGCCTTGTGACTAACGTGTATATGTCTAATATAGGTAAACATTTTCATTATCTTTTATAACCCAACCGCGATAACTCGCTTATCATGTTGGACATCGAAGTAATATGACTGTGTGGACTGCATGAACGTTTGAAGGGTTTGATCGATAGAGGGATCCTTTTGCTGAACTCGCTGGGGTTGTGCAGTGTGGTTAGAATAACCCGATGGTGAGGCCTGAAAATGTTGGTGATTATGGTGCTGAGACTTTTGATGTGGGGTTTGGTAGGTCACCGATAGGCATGAAGGGTGAAAAGGTGGAGGTGAGGTTGAGCGTGTGGAGCTCTGACCGTGGCCCCCACTACGCCCCGAAGATAAGTTAGTGTGGTTTCGCCATCCAAAGTTGTACGAGTGACTGTACGGGATTTTACGGGGCCTTTGTTGATTGATTGAACGTTTTAATTATAACCACAAGTCCACGCCCGCGTTGAAGCGATGGCAAATACGGGTCGATCCACAGGGAGGTGTGTCGACTTTAGTGTATTTGAAGGCGAGTGGGAAAGAAATGAGAGAAAGGATTGATTAAACTAAATTACACTAAGCTAAACTACTAAACTAGAAAGGAGGGAATGAAAGCACGAAATGAACTAAACTAAGTGACTAATAAAAGAAGATAGAAATCAGGAATGGAAAAACCCCTAAGGGGTGGATTGTGTGTGCACACATGAAATAAGTGTGGTGAATGCATACAATAAGCTCAAGTGTAGTTACTGTTTGTTAATGCATAAGAAGTACCTAATGGCAAGACCTATCATTTAAAGCACTAACCGAGGTGATTAATATGAGCATGACAAGTTTGTTATTAAGAACATAAACAAGCATGGAATGTACCTAACATTATGTCAGAAACCATCAAGTAAAATTTCTTATTAATTCAAGCAAGCATACTAACATTTCTCACATACAACAATGTTTAGCATTCCTACCATCTACATAACATGTATACACATCTACTTCACCCTCAAAGGGGAATGGAACTACTCACACATATTTAAACTAACATTTATACTAGGAAAAGAAAACATACTCAAACTAATTATAAGAAGATTAAAACAACAAGTTTAACTAAAAGGACATGAGACTAAAGAAGCATGCAAGACAAAAGAAAGGAAATGAAACTAAGAAAGAAACAACATAACCAAAGCAAACCATCTATTATTACTCACTCAATTACATGTAGCCTCTCTCCATGAGGGTTTTTGCTTCAAGGCTTTAAATCCTAGTAGAGAGGATGACCACCAAGAGGGAGATGGGGTACAAGACTGGAGGGAGAGTTCTATTTATAGCCATAGAAAAAGGTAATCCGGGTCAATCCCCCGGTATGGGTATAAACAAATACGAAAAATAGACTAAATACACAGTAATACGCGACCCTACGAAATCTTAGCAGATCCAGATCAAAACAGACTGCCAATCAGCGGTCTTCGACCGCCAATTGGCATTCTATATTGTTTGGATCCGGTCGTTGTTTCGTGTTGGGTTTTTTGGATGACTTTGTTGGTCTTTGATGCATCTACTTCGCTTGCTGGAGCTCCGACCCGAATAGAATTTCAAAATACTCCCCATGATGGTGTGGAGTATTCTTGTTTGCTCATTGGTCCTTTGATCTTACATTCAGGTCCTTCGATCTTGCATCTTAGTCCCCGAGTCTCTCAACTTCGTCATTTTCCCTACTATTAGGTCCGTTTATAGTCTCTCCTTCTCAAACCTACTTGTTCCTAAAAACTAAACATTAAACTCGTTACATAGCATTGTTTGGGGAAAGATAATGGATATTAGACACAAAGATATGCATGAAATGATGTCAATCATTGATACATCACATTTGCATGCTGAGTACCCCTTGGAGTGTAAGCACATTCTAAGTCATTATGCCCCATAAGTCCACACCTACTACAGTGGGAGTAGCACCTGAGCTATAGGTTTTTGGCCCAACTCTAAACTATAAATATGTTTAAACATTTTAATTACCTCAAGTGCACGACAATGGTGAAGACGCAGCAAGTACGGGTCGTGTCCACGAGGAGGTGTGTCAACTCTGGTTTGTTCGAAGGCAATTGGGAAAAGATGAGAAGAAGTTGGATTACACTAAACTACACTAAACTAGTAAGCAACAAAGAAGGAAAAGAAAGCACAAGAGGAACAAAAACTTAACCAAGCAACTACTAATAAGAAAGTTGAAATTGAGGAATGGAAGCCCCTAAGGGGTGGAGTGTGTGTACACATGAAATAAGTGGTGATGAATTAATTCAATAAGCACAAGTGTAGGTAGTGTTTCCTATGCATAAGAAGTACCTCATGGCAAGACTTGTCATCCAAATCACTAACCCAAGTGATTAATATGAGCATGACAAGTTTGTTATTAAGAACCTAAACAAGCATGGAATGTACCTAAAGATTATGGCAGAAACCATCAAGTTAAGTATTCTCTTTAATTCACACAAACATACTTACATTTCTCACATACAACAACATATAACATTCATTCCATACTACATGACATGTATAAATATCAACTACACCCCCGAAGGGGGATGAAACTACTCACTACTCATTAAAAGGAGACAAAACGAAATTAAGGTAATTAAGATAGGAAAGGGAGACATGCTAATTACTTCTACTAAGATTAAGACAAACAAAACAATCTAAACAAGCAAGCATTAAAACAAAGACAACATTAAAACAAACTATGAAGAAATATTTTATTTAAAATAATTCTCCACCTTGAGTTTTGCTCCAAGGCTTACTCCAAGTAGAGATAATGCCATCAAGCAATGAGTAGATTACAAGGGAGGAGGAAGAGTTCTATTTATAGGTATGAGAAAAGGAAACTGAGGACAATGCCCCGATGTGGGACTAATGAAACATTCCCAGAATAGATATGAACACATAAACCATATCCGGGAGAAACCGGGTCGGATTTGGAGAAAAATGGATCGCGAATTGGCGGTCACATTTTACTGGATCCAACTGATTTGCAGATATCTTCTTTAGTTCTTCACATGGGGTGCACTCGGATAGGTTATTGGAGTTAGGCCCGGATCTAATTGCCAAAATACTCCTCATGATGATGTGGAGTTTCTTGATTTGCTTATTGGTCCTTTTGGTTTATATCCGGGTCCTTCCCTCTTGCATATCAGTCCATGAGTTTCACAATTCAGTCTTTTTTCTTGCTTTCGTGTCCTTTTTGTGTTTCTTATTCTTACTTGTTTTATTCCCGAAACTTAAACATAAAACTCGTTATGTAGCATTGCTTAAGTTAAAATCGAGGATATAAGACACAAATATATGCATGATTGATTCGTTTTATATTAAACCGCAAGTGCACGGCCGCGTTGAAGTGGTGGCAAATACGGGTCGATCCACATGGAGGTGTGTCGACTTTTGGTTTGTGCCAAGGCGAGTGGTAAAGAAAGGAGAGAAAGGTTGATTACACTAACCTACACTAAAATGCAAAGGGAAATGGAAGATAAGCGATAAAACTAAGCCCCATAGGGGGTAGAGAAATAATGTGTATGTGTGTGTGTTCAATTATGCTCCTCACAACATGTAGTGCATGAAATCATAAAACTAAATCTAACTTTGCCTCCACGTGAAATAAGATAAGACTACATCATTAAAACATACAAGACAATAATTGGAATGAAACTAAATGAACTCATGTATAAACACTAGACCCTACTATGCCTCCACATGAATTAAGATAAGATTATATCACTAAAACATACAAGGCATTAACCAAGACCAAGGCAACAAGAGCACATACACTACAAGTCAGGTTTCCTATATTAAGTCCATCTTTATCCTTACCTCATCATTCCCCATAAAATAGGTCCACTAGTCTAAGCATATGCTAAGCTTCATTCAAGAGCATTACATGGTTATGGAAATCATATAAGGCTCAAAGGATTAAGATAACACACACTACTACATTACATAATCATATCACATATTTCTCCACCCCCCAAATGAGGATGGAACTAATCACTAATCATTACACTACCTACATTAACAAAATGAAACATTATACTAAAAGGAAATTTAACTAAGCAAGAAAGAAGTATTAAAGAAGCTTAAAAGGAAAGGAAAGACTAAACAAGCATGCACAAATTAAAAGACAAGATTAAAAGAAACTAAAACAATTATTTTATTAACAATAACTCACATTGAAGGTAGCATTCTTCTCCACATTGAGTTTTGCTTCAAGGCTTACTCCTTAGTAGAGAGAATGCCACCAAGCAATGGGTAGTTTACAATAGAAGGTGAAGAGTTCTATTTATAGCCAAAGAAAAAGGCAATCCGGGAAAATCCCCCGATGTGGGACTAAACAAATACCATAAATGGACTAAATACACACTAATACGCGACCCACCAAAATCTTAGCGGATTGGCAGTCCATATGGTCCGGATAACGCTGGATTTTTTCTGGGCTTTTCTGGATGTCTTTGTTGGTCTTTGATGCATCTACTTCAGTTGTTGGAGCTCTGATCCGAATAGAATTGCCAAAATACTCCCCATGATGGTGTGGAATTTTCGGTTTTGCTCTTTGGTCCTTCAGTCTTACGTTCAGGTCCTTCTCCCTTGCATCTTAGTCCCCAGGTCTCACAATTAAGTTTTTTTCCCTGCTTTTGGGTCCTTTCATGCTTCATCTCTTCAAACCTATTTATTTCTGAAATTCAAACATAAAATGTGTCACGTAGCTAGCATTGCTTACGTGTAAGATAATGGATATAAGATACAAATATAAGCATGAAATGATGTCAATCAAATACCCCCACACATAACTTTTGATAGTCCCGAGCAAAACAAAGAAAGGAAAAAATGAAAGAAAGGAAAAATCATTCGAAAAATGTCAAGTCGTAACTCACTTTCGTAGGAATCACGGTTGCACTTAGTACGTGCAACAAGCTGTTAAACACCCTTGTCGCCAAGGAGGAGTGTTGTCTCCTGAGAGTTTTCTACGGATATATCCATAAAATCCGAACATTTATGCATTATTAAATGTAGAAACTAGACTCGATGGACTCATTTTTGTCGATCGTTGGACATGGTAATCCTACAGGCCGACTCTATTGATGTATCCAGTCCACACACCTAGCCTAATGAATCATTCATGTAAGTTAATTAAGTACTTAAGAGAAAGACATGGACAACCTTAACATCCTCAAGTGTAAGGTACATTAAGGTTCTTATTTACATTACCATTTTTTCTCTTTTTGTTCTCTTTTTTTCCTTTTTTCTTTTTTATTCTTCTAGTCAGTGTGTAATTCTCCCAGTGTCAGGTTTCATGCATCATTGCCTATGAGGACTTACATTATCACATACACCTTCCCCCACATCTCCACATAGAGTGATCCTTCATTACCACTCGTGTAACGACAGTTCAGTCGGTGCATCCCAAGTCAGATGACTCAAAAGCACCAGGCACAAAGTTCTCTCGAACCTAATTTCCCGAGTGATAGGAGTCGTGCGAGAAGAGAGAACACCACTTATTTATTATCTACATGGGAACCAAATAGCCCTACACTTAAAGTTTCACAACAAGATTTTAAGGGTCTCTGACTACGACAAACTTCCTTATACTAACACACAATTTATTTGACTCACTAGGTTTAGGGTGGACTTCTTTAATTGTTTAAGTACTGAAACCCTATGATTACTCTCCCCCCGAGGGAAGACTGGGGTGCATCCTTCCGACTTGATAAGACCTAAAGCCGATATACTAGATATCCTAATGCATCATGTTCAAGACAATTTTGGGAGCTTTGTTTTTGCTTTGCCTCTCACTGGTTTGACACATGCTAAACACACGCAAAACCCACAAACATTTTCTTCCACAAACACATGAAGATTTTGATAAAAATTTGAAAATTTAAACACAAGGCAAGCAAAAGAAGACAAGTCACCAAAGAATCATGGCAAGCTGATATAACGATATTAAATGCAGCACTCTAACCTGACCCTAACAATGCACACAAAAGGAAACAAAATCAAAAGAAAAAACTCAACTATGTACACACGTAAAACACCCCACCACACTTACGTCATGCATTGTCCTCAATGAATGCGAGCAATATACATGGATTTATGCATGAAAAAGAAAAGATCTCACCAACGTGAAACGCAAAGTGAAGTCCATGGCTACGTTGATAG
The DNA here is from genome assembly GCA_963682175.1 of Triglochin maritima. Taxonomy (NCBI): domain Eukaryota; kingdom Viridiplantae; phylum Streptophyta; class Magnoliopsida; order Alismatales; family Juncaginaceae; genus Triglochin; species Triglochin maritima. The sequence continues at coordinate 33,143,942 of OY821773.1, read as the reverse complement.
GCACAACCCAAATTCCCTTAAAATCTTTGAAATACTAAAGAAGGAATACAAATACGTGAAAGAAATGGGGCCAACATACACAAGGGTTGGGGCCCACAACAATCAATGCTCACTCATGGAGTCTTTTATTGTATTTTTTATTTTTTATTTAAATAAACCTATGTACAAAAAAAAGTTCCCATCTACATTTGTCAAAGGACATCAAATGGGAACCTCAAAAGTGGGTAAATGCACTTGGAATGGGAACATGACACCACGTGGGGCCAGAATACTCATGTGTGCCCCCTCACAAAGAGTACCAGATGAAAGGAGAGGTTCATGAATTAGATGCAAAACGTCTCATTCAAAGGATCAAACTGAAAGAGCTTGAATCTCTCAAGAGTTTGGGACATAATGTGCAACGGAAGAAGAGTTTCTCCCATTGCAGAATTGAAGTTATAATCGTCAATCCAAACTCTCCAACCAACAGGCTGGTGGATCAGAACGAGTTCAAGAACCTCGTTATGCTTGTCTGACTCACCAGGCGAACAGAAGGTGGGTCTCTTACCCAAGGTATCCTCTAAGGAACTCCTAATACCATCATTGGAGATGTAATTGTTTGATGTCCCATCATTTCCAAGATGATCAGGAACAATAGTGAGAGACAAACTCTCATCAGGTCGTTTGAAATGAAGGGTACTTGGGAGCTCTTCCTCCACCATAGGTGAGTCCTTAAGAGGCACAACAACAAGATCATGTGGCTCAAGGGTCACGGGACCATAAGGTCAGGCACAATCCTGTGTCGACTAATAATGAAATTGGTCCATGCTATTCTCAATTTGGATCAAATCCCCCACCATGTGATTGTGAATTAAAACCCCAAGTCCCTCAGACTGACTAGGAGTTTGACTTTGAAAGATTGTGCTTCGAATTTGTGGATGTGCTTCGAATTTGTTTCTTTCGTTTGCATTTCGTACTTCTTAGTGTAGTGTAGCGTAGAGTAGCATAAATAACTTTCTTCCCCCTTTTTGTGCCACTTGATTTCTGATAAACAAGAGGCTGCTCACCTCCCTGAGGACGACCCGTATTTGCCACCGCTTCAACGCGGTCGTGCACTTGCGGTTTAAATATAACGTTCACCACGTTTTTGGCACCGTTGCGAGGGAGGTGTCAGTCCAGACTCTTGTTTGGACGATTTGAGTGGATTCAATTTGTTTTTTGTAGTTTTTCCTTATTTCAGGAGACTTGGAGTCGCCAGGAGGAACACCTGGAGAAATTTGGAGGCATTCTGGGACTGTAGACCGCTAATTGGCGGTCTGGTGAGCATTTTTTACTCTCTTATTTCTATGGCGTGTTTACATAATTGATGTAGTGATCTGGGACTTGATTTGGCATGTTTTGACTTATAGTTTGTTCCCAGATCAATAATCAAATCTCCTTTAAGCAACTTGGACCTAAAACCCAAAGCAAAAGATTAGTCATTCTTTTTGTTTAGCTCATGCATCATGTATGTGACTTAGGCATATAGATTGTCTTTCATCGTAGCTTTATTTTCAGTTGCAGAGTGTTGGCGTGAGGTACGCATCTTCTACTCTCATTCATGCATTCTGTATGAACATGCATTAGTTAGTAGGAAGTGCATTGAAACATGTGTGAGTTGAGCGTTTGTTTGGAGAGTTGATTGTTAGATTAAGACTCTAAAACGCTACTAAGGAGGGGTTGTCCCGTAAAATATAAGGTGGGGGATTTCATCACCCTTTCCATCGCCCCAAAAACCACACTAATCAAGAGCCTAATTTTAAAATCATGTAGACATTGGCCCTAAGAATTTCGGGCGCATTAGGAGAGTGATCCAATCCCGACCGTCATGACCTGATCGGCGTTGCCCACTTTGTCGATAGTAGGAGAGACGAGATCTCCAGATCTTGGCTCACTTGCTGGGCTTTGTGGTCCTCGTCGTAGGGAGGTGAGGCGTGTTGAGGCTGTGTGACCTCGCAGTTAGGCGTCGTCTAGCTATAAGGACCTATAGCGACTTTAGGATTGCTTGAGCCTTGTTTGCTCGTGTGCTTCTACCTGTACCCATCCGCCGTAGCATAAGGACTTCTTCCCTTCTCTCCTGAGTCATTCTTTTTCTCTTGTGTTCCCCCATCTTCTCCTCTACGCACATTCTTCATAAAAAAAATTTGGTTTGTGTGTGCACCTTTGTCCATGCTTTCGTGGACACAAGACAAGAGGGGTCGTTTGACGAGGAGCGTTGTCAATCCGGCTTCCGTGAACGATTTCTCGACGCCTTCCTCCTCTCATGTCGCACACAGTCTAGATTCAATGGCTGCTAATTTTCGTGAGGAGGAGCAGTTGCTGGACCCACCTGTTGGACCTGTGCTTCCAGATGTCGTTCCCATACCCCTTCGTGATCGATGCTACCCGAGCCGTATGCTCTACCCTCATGCATCATATTGCCAGAGGCAAATGGGAACCATTTTGAGGTTAAGCCTCAGTTTATTTCCATGCTCCCTCATTTCACTGTGAAAGGTGACCCCTATATCTTTCTCAGGGAATTTGAGGGGGTCTGTGCTATGTTCAAGCTGCAACAACTTAGCACAGACTCTATCCATCTTAGGCTTGTCCCCTTTGCGCTGAAAGATGACGCCAAGAAGTGGTTGTACAGCAACCAGGCGAATTCCTTTAGGACTTGGGATGAGTTTCAATCTGCATTCCTCAAAAAGTACTTCCCAAATCATCGGACTCAAAAATTGAAAAACGTAATTAATTCGTTCTATCAACTTGAGACTGAAACATTTCATGCATATTTAGAGAGGTTCAAGGAGCTACTATCCTCATACCCTCGCCATGGCATTGAGTTGTGGCGTCTTTGTCAGATTGTTTACGAGGGTCTTCACATCCCGTCCCGAATGCTCCTTGAGTCCATGTGTCAATGAGAGTTCTTAGGAAAGGATGAAAGGGAGGCATGGGCTTTCCTAGAAGACCTTGCTGAGAAAACAATGCAATGGGAGACTGTAAGGGAATCACCTGCATCATCTAGTATAGGAGCGAGGATCGCGAATGCAAACTCGACTAGATCGGGTGTCACATTCGCTATTGATGCCTCTACGGCCACCGAGGCACGTAAGGCGGCCTTAATGCGCCGTATGGATTCGATTGAGCTCCAAAACCAACAAAGTGCACCTCACATGTCCACATCTTGTCGAGTTCCCTGTCATTCATGTGGTAGGATAGGTCATGTAGAAAGTGAGTGTGCGTCCATTCTTCCTGAGATGGAACATGTCAACGCCATCTATGACAGAGCTTGGAATGACTCATACTCATCATCTTATATTCCTAGATGAAGGAACCACCCCAATTTTTCATGGAACCAAAATAATACCCCGGGTGGTCCTTCAACCTCCTCTCGACCACCTAATCAATCACACCAACCTCCCATGCATGCTCATTCATATTAGCAACCCCAAGTTCCAAGAACCAACCAACCAGGTTTCCCAAATTCTAACAACTTTGAAACCCGGTTTAATTCGCTTGAGAACTTGACTCGTGGACTTGAGAAATCTGTGAAAAATTTTATGTCATCCACAAGTCAAGTTCTCACTTCAAATCAGCAGACCATCAAATCTCTAGAGCTTTAGATGGGTCAATTGGCTCAGTCTGTACATGAAAGAGAGAGAGGGTCTTTTCCTAGCCAGCCTGAGGCTAACCCTCGCATGTACCAGAAACAACACATGCAAAATGAAAATGTGGTACCTCGGGGGAGGCAAGTGAACCATGTGGAGGAACCTGTTCACCATGTCAATTCCATTGTGACCTTAAGGAATGGAAGGCAGGTTGACAATCACATTTCCTTGCCACAACCACCACCATCTATGCTGCCCACCTTAAGGAATGGAATGCTGGAATTCAGAAATAGAAAACCCTGAAGGGGTGGAGTGAATACACACATGTAAACAGGTGGGTGTTGAACACATTCTTTAAGCACAAATGAAGGTGGTGTTATCATGCATAGGAAGTGTCTAAATGTTATGGCAAAACCTATCAATCCATTCACCAACCTAGTTGATTAACATTTACATATACAAGTTGTTTATTTAAGAACCTAAACAAGCATGAGAGGTGTCTAATCATTTTGGCAAAACTCATCAAGTTATAAATTCTATCCTAAACAAGCAAGCATGCATTCATGTTTTATCAACACATTGTAAATAAAGCATTCATTCCATTCTCTAATGCATGTATGAACATCAACTCCAAGCAACATAATAAAGAAACTTTTATTAAAATGACTCACAATTCAAGTAGCATCCTCCTACTTTAGTGTGTGCTTCAAGGCCTCACTTCTAGTAGGAATAATAGTCACTCAAAATGTGAAGTCATTACAATAAAAGGTGAAGAGTTCTATTTATAGCCATAGAAAAAGGTAATCCAGGACAATCCCCCGATGTGGGACTAAACAGATACCAGAAATGGCCTAAATACACACTAATACGCAACCTACCAAAATCGTAGCGGATTTGGGCCAAAATAGACCGCCAATTGCCAGTCTATATGGTTCGGATCACGCTGGATTTTCTTCTGGGCTTTTCTTGATGACTTTGTCGGTCTTTGATGCATCTACTTTGTTTATTGGAGCTCCGACCCGAATCTAATTGCCAAAATGCTCCCCAAGATGGTGTGAAGTTTTCTATTTTGCTTCTTTGGTCCTTCGGTCTAATGTTCTGGTCCTTCTCCCTTGCATCTTAGTCCCCAGGTCTCACAATTTAGTCATTTTTCCCTGCTTTTGGGTCCTTTTATGCTTCATCTCTTCAAACCAATTTATTTCTGAAATTCAAACATAAAAGTCGTCACGTAGCATTGTTTAGGTGAAAGATAATGGATATCAGATACAAATATAAGCATGAAATGATGTCAATGCCCGGTCACCACCGATCTCCCTCTTCAAGCACCTACAAGTGTAGATTTAGGTACCCAAACTACTTTGGGTCCTTGAACATTAGCCTTGGGAACCCAAACCATTTTGGTTTTAGGAGCCCACACACTTGAAGAGCAATGCTTAACAAACATATGCTTGCCCTTTAGGTTAGTATGAGATACATGGTTTTTCAATTTAGCATTGTATCCCAAACCATGTTCATCTAAGGGTTGTCTTTGAATACCTAAAAGCATGTCAAGCATCTTGGTTCCATTTGTGAACCTTTCTAGATCTTTTCTAAGTTGTTCATTACAAATTTTAAGATCTTGTTGTTCAACATCAATGGGTGTTGCTCTTAGACTATCAATTTTTTATGCATTAGTTTCAAGTCTAGCAAGCACCTCATTCTTTTCATGCATAATTGATTCAATTTGGCTTGGGAGATCATGTATCAATTTTCTAGCATTCTTATTTTTCGCCACAAATGATCTCATATTATTTAACTATGTCATTGAATGCATTTTGAAGCTTATCATGTCTATATGTTCATCCTTAGCACTAGAATTTGATCTATCACTATAATATGACTTAGTAGAGCATGAATTTGATCTAGTAGAATAAGAGTTAGAGTCTACCTCACTTTGATTATCTTCAATAGCCCTGAAACATGAATGGGCAACCCCTGTTCTACATTGCAAGGAGGATAATGATGATGGTGATGATGAATCATCTCATGTAGCTTTGTGACATTCCTACTTTCTCTTCTCTTGCTCTTCTCCTTTTCTCTTCTCCTCTCCCTTCTCTCCTTCTTCTCCCTTTCTCTTCTCTCATTTTCACTCTCCTCCTTCTCCTTTTCTTTCTCTCTCTTCTCACTTCTTCTTCCTCTTCTTTCTCTCATTTCTTCCTTATCCTTTTTGAGGAATTTGAAGAAGTCTTGTGCAAGGACTTCAATGTCCTCAATCTTTACTCCTCTCCTTGGCTCATCGAACTTTGCATGTAATGTCAAGGTGGGTGTTCTTGGAGGCTTCCTTCTCCTTTCGATGGTTGATTTGAAGTTCATAAGCCATTAAAATTCCAATGAGCTCCTCCATCTTGAGTTGGGAAAGGTTGTATGCTTTCTCGATTGCGACCCCTTTATCTTCCCATTCGTTGCTTAACGACCGGAGGAACTTCCTTGTCATCTCTCCTTCATTAATCTTTCTTCCAAGAACATAAAGAGAGTTAATGATATTGGTGAAGTGAGTGTTCATTTTGCTTATGTTTTTATCGATTTGCATAGAAAAAATCTCATATTTATGCATGAGGAGGCTAATGCGAGTTTCCTTAGTTTTGCTATCACCCTCATGATGCATTTGCAATCTATGCCATATTTCATATGCACTTTCACAACCTCTAATTCTATTGTATTCATCTCATTAAGGCCACAATACAAGATGTTCATAATCTTAGAATTCATCTCAATGTCTTTCATTTTGCCCCTAGACAAGGATGATAAGTCATCTTCATTTGGGGATGTGTAGGAATTTTGAAGGAAAATTCAATATCTAAGGAAATTAGAAATTAGGAAAAATTTCATCTTATTCCTCCAATAGTCATAATTAAACCCATTAAGCAAAGGAGGCCTAGTTGTGCATAAACCGTCTACATGATTAGATGTTGATGTCATGCTAAAAATACGATAAAGTATGCAATTGAGCTCACAAAGCTCTGATACCAAATGTAGGATCGTGAATGGCTTAGTTTTAATCGATTTTAGGGTTAATTAACCTCTACTTGCTCAATCAAAGATGTAGCGTAAATCAAAACAAACAAGCAAGTAGGGAAGAAAATATGAAAACCACAAGATGAAGACAAAGTGATTTTATAGAGGTTCGGCCTCCCGGCTAATTCCTCTCTTGCAAGCTCCGCTCGATCTCCCTCGAACTCCACCTACGTCTTCACTATCAATCTCATTCTGGCCCGAGATTGAGTCTTTACAACACAAGCTCCTCGAACAACCTTCTCTAGCTTGATTTCTTCCTCTCACAACCCAAGAGGGAACACTTCAGGCTTTCACGAACTTGCTTCTTGAATAACTTTTGAGTGGGACAACACTCCCTAAATCTGGAGCACACATTGAGTATGATTGGGCTATAATCAAAGGTGTGGAATTTAGGCTTAAGGTGTAGGAATGGGGATTTCAAAGCTTGGGAGTTTCTCTCTACTGTATAAAACAAATAGTAGTAGGAGACTTGTCTAAACAAGGTTTGGGCAACTCTATTTATAAGCTCCCAGTGGTTTAAAGCTCTTCAGACAAGTATAAGAAGTTGTTGTGTAGGAAACACAAAACAGTGAAGTGCAAGTCACATTTCAGTACAAAATCGATCGATCGAATTGGGCATACCAGTCGACCGGTTGGTCAAATCTGGCTATAACTTAAGTTCACTTAAGTGAACAATCAAACTAAATTAGGGACCGGTCAACTGTTCTATGGGTTTTGGTCTGGTAAAGGATGGATCAGTCGAACTAAGGAAAATGTCTGTTCGACCGGAAACTTCTAGGCACTTCTGGGTTCAAGGAGAAAATGTGTTTCGGTCGACCTAACTCTAGGAGGCGTTTGACCGGAAACTTCCAGAGTGATTAGGGTGATCAAAGATTGTTTGATCGGTGGACCGATAGGTAAATGGCGGTCAACTGGGAGTCTGGTCAAATTGGGGTTTTGCGAAATATGATTGTTGTAGAATACGACAAGTCTAACGGTCACTTGACACGTGTAGACGATGAAACAAAAGGCTTGCAACGGTCGACCGGTTCAACACATAGGCTAACAGTATTAACAGACCCAATCGGTCGCACAAAGAACTCGTTCCGGTCGACCGAATTGGCACTGGCAGACCAGGTTTGGTTTAAGTGTTGTCCGGTTCTAGTTTGGGTGATCTATTGAAGTCCAAATTTTGTGAAATTTTGTGTGTGACTTCTATAAGGAACCTAGGGTGTGTTTAAGTTGATTTTAGCTCAAGTATGCTCAATTACACAATGTTCCTAACACTCAAAACAAATCAAGATTGCATGTCTTCAAATGAGCTTTATTACGTCTTGACTTGATTTCTTTTCTTGTTTGAGTCCTGATAACCTGTAGAAGTTAGCATAATACAATATATATGCTATGCATAATGTGCGCTACTCTACATTGATTATACTTAAGATTAGGTTGATTAAATAATCAAAACATAGATTAAGGCCAGTAGGCCAACAGAAGACACACATATGACACATACACATACATGCTTCCATGCATCATTAATCACTTCTTTCACCTCATATGTGCACATACTCCACCCCTCAGAAGTTCACCCATATTTCATTCCACATCGTTTGCTGAATTTTTTCATTTTCATTTGCATCGTATTGTAGTTTGTTTTGCATTCTAAGTCTAATCACATTTTCAATAGTAGCGTAATAATCTCTTCTTCCACCATTATTTCCCACTTGATTTCACTCACTCAAAGGTTGGCAATGCTACCTGCGGATCGACCCGTACTTGCCCTGTCTTCACCAACGGTCGTGCACTTGCACTTTATTAGTAAAATGTTTAACATGTCTTTGGTGTCATTGCCGGGGAGTGCCTTGTCCCAACCTTTGTTTGTGTGATTTAAGTGGTTTTAATTTTTTGTTTTAGTTGTAGTGTTGTCCAGGTGACCAATTGTGCTTCAAATTTCTATGGAAACTTGGGAGCCACGTTTCGAGCTAAATAGACCACTTGAAAGCTGTCTATAGCCCCCAATTGGCGGTTAATTGACATCATATCATGCATATATTTGTGTCTTATATCCATTATCTTGAACCTAAATAATGCTATATAACGAGTTTTTTGTTAAAGTTTCAGGAATAAACATGTTTTGGAAGAAGAGACTCAAAAAGGACTTAAAAGCAAGGAAAAATAATGAATTGCAAGAGAGAATGACCCATATGTAAACCAAAAGGATCAATGAGAAAATCAAGAAACTCCACACCATAATGAGGAGTATTTTGGCAATTAGATCAGGGCCCAAACTTCAACAACCAAATAGGATTCATCAACCATCAAGAAATCTAGCCAGAAATGAGCCACCAAAATCCAGACGCGATCCAACCATTCCAGACAGCCAATTGGAGGTCCAAATTGGTCCAAACAATTCATGGTTTAGTCGGGTCGTGGATTATGTTGTTTTATGTCTATTTATAGTATGTGTTTAGTCCCATAGCGGAGGATTGTCCCCGATTGCCTTCTTCTATGACTATAAATAGAACTCTTCATTCTCCTTTGTATTCACCTATTGCTTGGTGGCATCCTCTCTACTTAGAGTAAGCCTTGGAGCAAAATTCAAGTAGAGAAGAATGCTACTTGTAATGTGAGTCATGTAAATAAAATAATTGTTTAGTTCGTTCTAATGTTGTCACTTCTTTTAATTCTTGCATGTTTAGTTTTATTAGTTAGATTGTTTTCTCTTCTTAATATGCATGTTAGCTTAATTAGTAGTGAGTAGTTTCAACCCCCTTTAGGTGCGGAGTTGATGTTTATACATTTCATGTAGAATGGAATGAATGCCATATGTCGTTTTATGTGAGAAACATAAGTATGCTTGTTTGAATTAAAGAGAATACTTAACTTGATGGTTTCTACCATAATCTTTAGGTACATTCCATGCTTGTTTACGTTATTAATAACAAACTTGTTCATGCTTATATTAATTACTTAGATTAGTGATTTGGATGATAGGTCTTGCCATGAGGTACTTCTTATGAATAGTAACACTACCTACATTTGTGTTGTATTGAATGCATTCATCACCACTTATTTCATCTGTATACACACTCCACCCCTTAGGGGTTTCCATTCCTGATTTACAGCTTTCTTGTGTTTGTCACTTAGTTTAATTTTATCATGTCTCATGCTTTCATCCTCTTTGCTTGTTTCGTGCTAGTTTAGCGTAGTTAGTTTAGTGTATTAACAACTTCTTCCCCACTTTTCCCACTTGCCTTTGAACAAACCAGAGTCAACACACCTCATCGTGGACACGACCCGTACTTGCCGTGTCTTCACCGATGTCGTGCACTTGCGGTCATATAAACAATCAATCAGCGGTCAGGTAATTTCTACTAGTCTTGTAGTTTCTCCTGTAGCTCACACTTCATGTTTGGTGTCTGGGATCATATTGCTTGATTGGTTTGTATTATTTTACCGCTCTCAGTATACTTCTTAACCCAAAATTCCCCTTTAATGAACTTGGACACTAAAATCCAAAGCGAACGATCAGGCATTTGCTATGTTTGGGTCATGCATGATCTAGTAATGACTTGAGCATGCTATTTGTCTTCTATTAGTTTAAAATTCTGTCATTGATTGTTGCAGCGAGGTACGCATTCCTTAACACTCATTCACGTATTAGTACATTCATTAATGAGTAATGTTTGCACTGAAACATGAGTGAGGTGAGTGTTTATTTGGTGAGTTGCTTATTAGTTTAACAATAAAATCAAATTAAGGTACATCACCTATAGTCTACAACTATACGCTGGGGGATTTCATCACCCTCCTTAGCCTCAAAAACCACCTCTAAATCCTTAATTCTAACAACAAATAGACATTGGCCCATGGGGATTTCTCGATACGTTCCCCTTCTCTTGTCCCTCACAGTCCAGGTTCCATGGCTGATAAACACCACGAGGAGGAGCAGTTGCTGGACCGACCTGTTTTGCCACCTGTTCCCGTCTTTCTACGTGACCGATCCTTTCCGGCACGAATGACTTTTCTGTCCGACATCGCATTGCCCTAGACAACCGGAAATGACTTTGAGGTTAAACCTCAGTATATCTCCATGCTCCCTCATTTCACGGGTAAGGGTGATTCTTATCTCTTTCTCTGAGAATTTGACGAGGTTTGTGCTATGTTTAAGCTGCAGCAGCTGAGCACATACTCAATCCATCTTCAACTGGTCCCTATAGCTCTGAAAGATGATGCCAAAAAGTGGTTGTATAGCCACCAAGTGAGCGCCTTTGCAACTTGGCACCAATTTCAATATGCATTTCTGAAAAACTATTTTCCACATCATCGGATTCAAAAGTTGAGACAAGAAATCAATTATTGCTATCAACTCGAGTCTGAAACCTTCCATGCGTACTTTGAGAAGTTTATGGAGCTACTTTCCTCGTGCCCTCACCATGGCATTGAGTGGTGGTACATTTGTAAAATTGTGTATGAAAGTCTGAGCACTTCATCCCGAACTATTCTTGAATCCATGTGTCTAGGAGATTTCTTGGAAAACAAAGAGAGAGACGCATGGGCTTTTCGCAAAGACCTCGCTGAAAAGTCCCTGCAATGGGAATGTATTAGTGAACCACCTACATAACATAGTAGCATTGGAGCGAGGAAAATAAATTCCAACCAAGCGAAAGCAGGTTCTGTTTTGGCCATCGATTCCGATACGGCCATTGAGGCACGCTATGCAGCCTTGATGCGTCGTATGGACTCGATGGAGATCGAGAACAAAACGGAAAGTTCCCACGCATCTTCATGTAATTCTGTTTCATCTCATAGGTGTGGTATGGTCGATCATGTGAGCGAGGAGTTGGCTACATGGCTCGTAAAATGGAGCAGGTCAATCCCCTTAATTAACGCCCAGGAAATGACCCATATTCTTCATCATATAACCTAGGTTGGAGGAACCACCCACACTTCTTTTGGAGCCAAAATAATGGTCAACGTGGTCCTTCTAACTATTCACACCCCCAACAACAACCTCACAAACACAACATGCATTCATCATCCATGCATCCATCTTAGACACATCGTCCCAGGTTCAACTTGTTGGCCCACCAGGGTTCCCCCGTGCAAACAATAATGAAATCGGGTTCGGGTCGCTTGAGAACTTCATCAAAAATTTCATATCTAACCACGGTCAAGCCCTCAGCACCACTTAGCAAGACCTCACTTCCACTAAGCAATCTGTTAAATCTCTTGAGCTTTAGGTGCGCCAATTGGCCCAATCTATACATGTAAGAGAACCATGGCCACTTCCTAGCCAGCCTGAGGCTATTCCCCACATGTACCCGCAACCACACATGCAAAATGACAGTACAGTACCTCAGGGGCGGCAAGTGAACCATGTGGAGGAACATGTTCACCATGTCAATGCCATTGTAACCTTAAGGAAAGGAAAACAGGTCGACAATCACATTTCCGTGAGGCCACCAACATCTGGGCAACCCCTCTGTGGGAATGATGGTGAGAAAGAGGCTGAGGGGGAAGGTAATACACCATCGCTTCCTTCTCAGGCACCGCAGAAAACTACCTGCCAAAAGCTCCTTTTCCTAGTAGGTTAACAAAAAAGTAGAGGACACAATGGATATGATATTAGAGGTTTTCAAACAAGTGAACGTTAACATCCCCTTGTTGGATGTCATCCAACAAATACCTCAATATGCCAAAGTGTTGAAAGATCTCTGCACAACAAAGAGAAAGACCATTGTTCCTAAGAAAACACTCTTAGCTGCAAGTGTGAGCCCACTTTTGTCCACTCCCACATACACAAATTACATGGACCCCGGGTGTCCGACTATTAAATGTATCATAGGTGTCAAACCATCTTCTGTTTATCTAGAGTTGAACTTGGGAGAATTGAAACCAACCAAGATCACACTCCAACTGGTGGATAGATCCATTCGTGTCCCAAATGGGATTGTTGAGGATGTGTGATGCATTGCATACATTGCATCATATGTCTTTCATTTAGATTACTTTTATATCAATAAATGCTACTAAGGTATATGTTTAGTCGTATTTACAGAATACAGGGACCTAAATGCAAATTACCCACATTCCGAGCATAAACGTGTGCAAAATATTCATTTCTATCATAAAGACCGAATTCAAGTTTATCGGGTTTCAATTGGAAATGCATCCAAGCATAAAAGCATTCAAGGAGCTAATCGCAAAAAGGTCAAGGGCTTAATTGCAAAATGCCAAGGACCTGATTGCAAAATAAAAGGACCAAGTTATTGTGTGGAGAAAGTCAAAAGAAAAATCAAATATAAATCTCCAACAATGGAAGGAATTAATCCGGAGCTCAAGACAATGGAAAGAATCAATCCAGACGCGCAAAGGAGGATCAAATCATACCATAAACGCGTGACAAAAATCCTGATTAAATCCGACCAACGTGTGAGGCGAATCCGCCGCACAATACACATGATGTGCGGCGATTCCGCCGCCCATTGGTCGATCTGTGTGTCCCAATTTCGTCCAGTTGTGTATGGACACGTCTACTATCCAATTCTATACCTAAGTCCCTTGTAGCAACTATAAATAGACCCGAGAACGATGTAAATAGGGTCCTTGGTTGTTGTTCTTATTTGTGTACCTTAGTTTTATTAATAAAATTCTGTTTCTTATTTCTTACTTTTTAGTTTTCTTTGTAATGTCTCAAGGACCCCTTCTTCTTCCTCCCTCCATGAGTTTCTAACTCTTTCCGAAGGGTGGAGGTGACGGATTTAGGGTTAGAGAAGATGAATGCATGTTATTATTCTAAGTTCGTGATTAGTATTTTGATTACTTGAGTTTATGTCAAATCATTTATCTTGTAATGCTTCATAACTAAACATGATTTATTATAAGTTTCTAAGTTCTCTAATCTAAACCTTAAATCTAAACCTCCACCAAACGGAATTCTCTTCTTATTTCTTGTTTTAGTTCTAATTGCTTTTGTTTCGTACTTTAGATAATTAAATCAAAAATACCAAAAACTCAACTTATTTCTTCTTCCCTTCTTCCCCTAATCGAAATTAACAAAAATAACGAAATCTCTCCCTCCTTGTGTTCGACCCGTACTTGCCACGTCTTCATAGACGCCGTGCACTTGCGGTATAAATTTAATTCTTCATCAAGTTTTTGGCGCCCAAAAACTTGATGAGAATTAAATTTATACCGCAAGTGCACGGCGTCAATGGAGACGTGGCAAATACGGGTCGAACACAAGGAGGGAGAGATTTGTTATTAATGTGATTTCGATTGCGGGAAAGAAGGAAAGAAGAAATAAGTTGGTTTTGAGATTTTTGATTTTTAATTATCTAAAGCAAGAAACAAGAACAATTAAAACTAAAACAAGAACAAAGAGGTGAATTCCGTTGGGTGGAGGTTTAGATATCGGGTTTAGATTAGAGAAATTCTTAAACTTATAATAAATCATATTAGTTATAAAGCATTACATGATAAATGATTTAACATAAACTCAAGTAATCAAAACATACTAATACAAAATTAAAATAATAACATCTTCTCTTCTCTTCTCATCACCCTAAATCCGTCACCCCCACCCTTTGGAAAGAGTTAGAAACTCATGGAGGGAGGAAGAAGAAGGGGTCCTTGAGACATTACAAAGAAAACTAAAAAGTAAGAAATAAGAAACAGAATTTTATTAATAAAACTAAGGTACACAAATAAGAACAACAACCAAGGACCCTATTTACATCGTTCTCGGGTCTATTTATAGTTGCTACAAGGGACTTAGGTATAGAATTGGATAGTACACGTGTCCATACACAACTGGACGAAATTGGGACACACAGATCGACCAATGGGCGGCGGAATCGCCGCACATCATGTGTATTGTGCGGCGGATTCGCCTCACACATTGGTCGGATTTAATCAGGATTTTTGTCACGCGTTTATGGTTTGATTGGATCCTCCTTTGCGCGTCTGGATTGATTCTTTCCATTGTCTTGAGCTCCGGATTAATTCCTTCCATTGTTGGAGATTTATATTTGATTTTTCTTTTGACTTTCTCCACACAATAACTTGGTCCTTTTATTTTGCAATCAGGTCCTTGGCATTTTGCAATTAAGCCCTTGACCTTTTTGCGATTAGCTCCTTGAATGCTTTTATGCTTGGATGCATTTCCAATTGAAACCCGATAAACTTGAATTCGGTCTTTATGATAGAAATGAATCTTTTGCACACGTTTATGCTCGGAATGTGGGTAATTTGCATTCAGGTCCCTGTATTCTGTAAATACGACTAAACATATACCTTAGTAGCATTTATTGATATAAAAGTAATCTAAATGAAAGACATATGATGCAATGTATGCAATGCATCAAATACCCCCACACCTAGATTTTGCTAGTCCCTAGCAAAGCAAAATATAAAAGAAATGAAAACAGGGAAATCCTAACTCACTTTCGTAGGAATCACGGTTGCACTTAGCATGTGCAACAAGCCTTTAAACCTCCAAGTTGCCTTAGAGGACGAGTTTTGTCTCGTGAGGGTTTTCAGTTGACACACCCACAAAGTCTTAATTCAACACTCCATTAATAGCTCTTAATATTTCTGCCT
Organism: Triglochin maritima; assembly: GCA_963682175.1. NCBI lineage: Eukaryota > Viridiplantae > Streptophyta > Magnoliopsida > Alismatales > Juncaginaceae > Triglochin > Triglochin maritima. The sequence goes on along the minus strand of OY821773.1, from coordinate 33,128,697 downwards.
TAACCTTGTACATCTCACTTAAAGTTCTCGCATGCTCATTATACAGTTCTAACTTATAAAAAGTTTGACTTGGTCTTTATTCCTCCAACATTCACACCACTAACCCCTCTACACATGTTATCACATGAATTATTTTGCACGCCTCCTCTGGTGGTGAAGTATCATTTGGATCAACCATGACATGGATCATTCCTTTAGCTTTGGGCCTTGAGTATCTTAAAGTATTTATTTATTTTATTTTTTTATTTTTTTTTTCCGTGATTCAACACATTTGCTTTTCTTTTTAACACTTATACCCTTTTTGCATTCGTGTAGTGAGTTTGGTCGATAATCCCGAGCTGGCAGACTCAAGTTACCGGGTTTCAAGATACCCCTACGGACCAGTGACTCGAAGGCTTGGGCTTTTGTAATCATTTTGCAAAATGTGTTTTCCTTACTTTATTTTTATTTTATTTTACTTTTATTTTCCTCAAGGCTTAATTGCTATTAGAAGTCCACACTTCCCGGTATATTTTCCTCAACCTCTGCTTTTTATCAACCACTTCAAAGATTTGATTCATCCAATTTAAGTGCATACATGTCTTACAAGGGTCATGGGTTATTTCTTTGGAACTTAGATTTATGTCATAATTTCTACAAGCAGAACTATATAATAAGGAACAAAAACTTAATGCAATTTGTACACGGGTTTTGGCAGTTCAATCTTAAGCTATGTCATAGAATATTGAATTTTTTTTTTTTTTTTAAAATAAAGCAGAACAGAAAATCAAATAGATAGATATGTACATATATAAACACCCCCCCACACCTAAATCATGCATTGTCCTCAATGTATGCATAGATAAAATAAATGCACTTATTACCTGCGTCGGCTTGCGGTAGAGGGGTTGAGTTTGCTCAAAGTCAACCATAATCAGAACTGGATTGAATGACACCATGTTGGTGCATGTATCCAGTTGAATTGTTCCCCATGTTGACTTGAGGAAAAGATTCCACTCTTCTCACTTGAATTGGTTCGCTTATTTGCTCGAGTGATGGTGGTTGAGTAAATGAATCACTCCCTTTTTTCTTACTTTATTTTTGCTTATGTGATGATTTATTTGATTCAGAATTCTGATAAATACGTGCTCTCATCACAACATCACTTGGGTTGCATATTATTTCTGGCTCATTATCAATATGGAAGATATTAAATTCTGCTTTTAAGTTCCCGAAACATAATTGCATGAGCCCATTTCGACAGTTTATTAATGCTTCCGAAGTGGCTAAAAAGGGTCTACCTAGAATTACAGGGATTTGTCGATTAGGATTTACAACAGGTTCAGTATCAAGTACGACAAAATCCACTGGATAAATGAAGTCACCAACCTTAATCAAAACGTCCTCTACTATACCTCTCGGTTTCTTAACAGAACAATCAGTGAATTGGAGGGTTGTCTTAGAGGGTTTCAGTGGACCAAGGTTGAGTTGCTCGTAGACAGAAAATGGGAGTAAGTTAACGCTTGCACCTAGGTCTAGAAGGGCTTTATTGATAAACGTATCTCCTATTGAACATGAAATTGTGGGACACCCCGGGTCCTTATATTTTATAGGAGATGTGTTGGAAAGAATTGAGCATATGTTTGCAGTTAAGAATGCCTTCTTTGGTACATTCGTTTTTCTCTTCTTAGTGCACAAATCTTTTAAGAATTTAGCATAAGCAGGTATTTGTTGAATCATGTCTAAGAGTGGAATGTTTACCTTAACTTGCTTAAATACTTCCAAGATTTTCTCTATTTGTGCACTAGAGTTCTTTTTGAGTCTATTGGGAAATGGGGCTTTAGGCACATAGACTCGCTCAGGTTCAGGTTGAGCTACAGGTTCAGGTTGGGTAGGTGGATTGGGCTTTTCAATTTGGACGTCGGGTTCAATGGTCAAGTCATATGTGGGTGCTTGATGGCTAGATTGATTAGTCATTCTAGGGTTTACCACATTATTGTCAATTTGTCTTCCGGACCGTAATGATACTACAGCATTGATTTGTTGGAACGGTCCTTCCTCATTAACCATTTGAACCGGTCTAGGGTTGTTATTTCCTGAAGGTGGTTGATAAGATTGATATTGATTATTAGTTCTTGGGTTCACCTCAGGTTGACTTGGAAATTGGCCCTTTTCTCTTTCACCTATTATCTGTGCTAATTGGCTGACCTGTGTCTCTAGCCTTTGGAATGATTGGTTGGTTGTTTGTATAAAAGTTGTCATTAAATTTTCTAATTTTGTCAACCTAACCTCATGATTTCCATTGTTATTACCCCCAGATGATGTATTATTTTGGTTATATGGGGTTGGTTGTTGTCTAGGAGGTTGTCCTTGTTGGGTCCACGAAAAATTGGGATGATTACGCCAACCTGGGTTATAGGTTGATGCGTAAGGATCATTTCTAGAATTGTTAAATGTGGCATTAACATGTTCCAGGTCCACACAGTCCTCCATTAAATGACCAGTCTGACCACATCTAGAGCAGGGGATAGACAAGGGTTGATTCATTCGGGGTTGATTTTGTAGCTCTATACTTTCCATTCTACGCATTAGGGTAGCTAGTTTTGCCTCAGCCGCTATGTTGGAGTCTACAGCTAAGACACCTGGTCGGGGTTGACTCACTATTCTAGATCCAATACTCGGGTTGATGGGTGTTCTAGCATTGTCCCATTGCATACTATTTTCAGCTAAATCCTCAAGAAAAGTCCAGGCATCATTTTCATTTTTGGACATGAAGTTCCCTTGGCTCACAGATTCTAGCATAACTCTAGATGTGGGTGTCAATCCCTCATAAATAATTTGGCATAATTGCCACTTCGGAATTCCGTGATGAGGGCATTGGGTCAAGACACTCTTAAATCTCTCAAGATAGGAATAGAACGGCTCGCTCTCAGACTGAACGAATGCAACAATTTCATTCCTAATCTTCATAGTCTTATGGTTGGGGAAATATTTTTTTAGGAAAACTTGAACAAATTCGGCCCAACTTCTAATAGATCTTTCGGCTAGACTATATAGCCATTTCTTAGCGTCGTCTTTTAGTGCCAGAGGCACAAATTTCAGACGCACTGCCTCTCAGGGATATGCTGGTATTGCATAAGAGAGCAGATTTCCTCAAATTCTCTAAGGAAGAGATATGGATCTTCCCTAGAGGTGAACTTAGGCAACATACTCATGTATTGTGCCTTAAGTTCGAAGTCGCGACCCGGTATGGTGGGCATGACGATGCACGATGGCTGAGCAGCCATCATTAGGTAGCACCGATCCCTCAGAGTTATAGGTTGTGCAACAGGCGGGTCCACTACGTTCTCACCCATTAGATCCGGGTGAGGTGGTGCAACAGGTGGGTTGGGGTTAAGCTCTAGACTGGAATCCAGATGAACTCGTGAGAGTCGATTGCTTAAATCCCGCACCCAAATCTGAGTGCACCGGTTTGAATTAATTTTTGAATTTGAATTCGAAATTTAAATTTCAAATTCAATTCCAAGAATCAATTACCCTTTCTTTTTTTTGAATTTTTGAATTTTAAATTTTTTATTTATTTTTTTTTAAAGGAAACAAACAATAGAAAGGTAAGGATGAGAAGGGAAAGAAGACTCAGACGAGAAGGGAAACTTAACTCTAAAGGATAAAAATTAGGGTTGGTCAGAAATTTCCTGAACAAGCACGGTCAAAACAATCCTAGACCTAGTGTCACTTAGATCTAGACGACTCCTAACTGGTTGAGTCGAATTGATTTGCTCGATTCACCTCCCTCACCAATCAAACCAAGTTGGCCAGTTAGTGTATAGCTAGTGGGGGCGCTTCCGACAGAGTCGGTGCCAATTAGACAACCACGTCGCTTGGAAGACTTTCGTCAACACAAAAACACTTTCTAGACACCAATTTGAATTCAATTAGCTTCAGGTCATAGCAAGTCAAACCAATCTCCTCCTTAATTGAGTCTGAGTCCTTAGGGGCCAATGTCTAATTGATTTTAAATTTTAGGCTTAGGTGACACGTCAGGATTGTGGTTTGTGGGCTACGGGAGGGTGATGAAATCCCCACCGTATCTTTTCCTACGGAGTTGCCCTTAAGATAGTTTAACTTAAATCTAGCAAAGATAGTCAAACAATGGTCCTTTTAATGGGGGCAATTGCAAGGTTGTATGCAACTAAATTATATGCTCTAATGCAATCGATAAAAACCTCGATACGTACCTTGCCTCCAGCAATCTTCAACAAGTATTAATTTGCAAGAATTTAGCAAAAATAATGCAAGCAAAACATTATATGATGCATGCACTAAGGTCTTTCTAATTTTGCCAATTTTAGGTCAGAGTTGAATTATTGCCAATTATGGAATTGTAACCCTAACACGTGCAATTCTACGAAAGGCAATTTTCTGAAACTAGAAATTACGAGGAAAAAGGCAACGAAGGTTACCTACGCAATGCTCAGTCGGGTTCGCCGCCCGCTCTCGAAATTTCAGTAGCGTTACGCGTCCACCCAGAGATGAGTCGCGTCCCAGAAAAAGTTGAAGCCCAGAAGCTCCAAGTGTGCGGCGGATTCGCCGCAAGTTGTTCTTCAGGTGCGGCGATTTCGCCGCTCGGTTAGCTCAAATGGTGCTCGGATTTCGCCGTGCACTCTGTTGTCTCCTGAAACACAAATCCAAATACTTAGATCGCGCACAACATAAACAGGATAAAATCGAAATACAAAAACAACAAAATCTGCGTCGCCTCCCCGGCAACGACGCCAAAAACTTGATGAGAATTAAATTTATACCGCAAGTGCACGGCGTCAATGGAGACGTGGCAAATACGGGTCGAACACAAGGAGGGAGAGATTTGTTATTAATGTGATTTCGATTGCGGGAAAGAAGGAAAGAAGAAATAAGTTGGTTTTGAGATTTTTGATTTTTAATTATCTAAAGCAAGAAACAAGAACAATTAAAACTAAAACAAGAACAAAGAGGTGAATTCCGTTGGGTGGAGGTTTAGATATCGGGTTTAGATTAGAGAAATTCTTAAACTTATAATAAATCATATTAGTTATAAAGCATTACATGATAAATGATTTAACATAAACTCAAGTAATCAAAACATACTAATACAAAATTAAAATAATAACATCTTCTCTTCTCATCACCCTAAATCCGTCACCCCCACCCTTTGGAAAGAGTTAGAAACTCATGGAGGGAGGAAGAAGAAGGGGTCCTTGAGACATTACAAAGAAAACTAAAAAGTAAGAAATAAGAAACAGAATTTTATTAATAAAACTAAGGTACACAAATAAGAACAACAACCAAGGACCCTATTTACATCGTTCTCGGGTCTATTTATAGTTGCTACAAGGGACTTAGGTATAGAATTGGATAGTACACGTGTCCATACACAACTGGACGAAATTGGGACACACAGATCGACCAATGGGCGGCGGAATCGCCGCACATCATGTGTATTGTGCGGCGGATTCGCCTCACACATTGGTCGGATTTAATCAGGATTTTTGTCACGCGTTTATGGTATGATTTGATCCTCCTTTGCGCGTCTGGATTGATTCTTTCAATTGTCTTGAGCTCCGGATTAATTCCTTCCATTGTTGGAGATTTATATTTGATTTTTCTTTTGACTTTCTCCACACAATAACTTGGTCCTTTTATTTTGCAATCAGGTCCTTGGCATTTTGCAATTAAGCCCTTGACCTTTTTGCGATTAGCTCCTTGAATGCTTTTATGCTTGGATGCATTTCCAATTGAAACCCGATAAACTTGAATTCGGTCTTTATGATAGAAATGAATCTTTTGCACACGTTTATGCTCGGAATGTGGGTAATTTGCATTCAGGTCCCTGTATTCTGTAAATACGACTAAACATATACCTTAGTAGCATTTATTGATATAAAAGTAATCTAAATGAAAGACATATGATGCAATGTATGCAATGCATCAATGTTCTCATCAAAGTTGGAGATTTTATATTTCCAATAGATTTTGTCGTCATCGATACCAACCTTGTTACGAACACCCACTCTCAAATTCCTTTGACTTTGGGTAGACCATTCCTGGAAACCTCGAACACCTTCATTAATTGTAGAAATAGTCTCATGAAGCTCTCATTCGGTAACATGGGTGTCAAGTTTCATGTGTTCAACTCTGGTAGGCAACAAGAGTCTTTGGACCAAACTTTAAATCTCAACCTCATCTGCCAATTAGAGAAAGCACCGGCCAATCAACAAACACCCCCAACACTCAATGCAATCAATTGAGAATGTTTATGTGCCCAGTGAAAACTCACTGCGTATCTTCACAGTGTAACACAGTTAGCTGGTATCAAACATGAATACACAAAGGGAGTATTTGTTGGATGATTTAGTTGAGACTGTTAGTGAGGGGGACACACCTCATCATATGCCTATACTAGAAGGTGTCTTTACCCCATGTCTCGTGGTTGTTGAGACTCATGGGCTTCATCTTGACTCCAAAAAGGACCCACTTGCGACCTAGCTTATGATATATAATATAAAGAAGGTTGGGTGGTCCTTGCTGGACGACTTTGGGAAAAGCCCCACACATAGTGAGACATGTATGTTACATCATACGAATGAGCCTGAGTAACTCATTTCGTTGTACCCGCCTATTGGTTGGAGGGTTTTGTTTGACGAGCAACTAACCCCTAGTGAGGCCACACAACTCTAATCATTTATGTTGCCTACACCCAACCAATATCATGAGGGGTTCGAGCCTTTCAGTTTTGACCTTTCTCCCTCATGATAACTCAGAGTACCAAAGAAGTGGGGCCATCACGACAGATCTCTGGTTCGCATGACTCGCTATTCTCATTCGATGTTCCTTGACCAAATACTTATGAGAATATCTTTGTTAATGAGTATATCTTGTTTATAACAAAAAAACAAAAAAAGGACAAAAGACTCAACAAGTGAGCATTAGTTGTTGTTGGCCTCAACCCTAGTGTATTTGGGCCCCATTTATTTCACGTATTCTCTCCCTTCTTAAGTATCTCACAGGTTTTGGGAATTCAGGTATATGTACATCCACATAACCACGAACTTCCTTTTGCGCTTCACGTTGGTGAGATTTTTTCAGTGTCATCCATAAATTGATGTAGTATCATACACACATTCATTAAGGACAATGCATGAAGTAAGTGTGTGGGGTATCTTATAATTGTATATAGTCGAGTCTTTTATTTTATTTTATTTTATTTTATTTTCTTTGTATTGTTAGGGTCATGTTAGTGTGCTGCAATTTACATTGATATATCTCCTATACCTTGATCTTTGGGTGACTTGCCTTGTTTTGCTTGCCTAGTGCTTTAATTTTTCCATTTTTTTTAAAATTTTAATGTTTTTGCGAAAGAAAAATGTTTTCTGGGTTTTGCGTGTGTTTAGCAGTTGCAAAACCATTGAGAGGCATAGTAAAAGGAAGCTCCCAAAATTAACTTGAACACGATGCATTAGGATATCTAGTACACCGACTTTATGTATTATCTAGTCGTAAGGATGCACCCCTATTTTCCCTTGGGGGAGAGTAATCATAGGGTTTTGTACTCAAATAAATAAAGAAGTCCACCCTGAACCTAGTGAGTCAAATAATTTATGCCTATTTGTATAGGGAAGTTCATCATAGTCAGGGACCCTTAAACTCTGGTTGTAAGGGTTTTTGTTCATTTGTAGATAAGAAATATGTGAGTATGTTGTTCTCACTTCTCACAGGGCTCCTATGACTCGGGAAATTAGGTCCAAGGGGACTTAGTGCCTGGTGCTTTCGAGTCATCTGACATGGGATGCACCAACCGAACTTCCATTACACGGGTGGGGTTGATTGGCCTATGTGGAGATTTTAGGAAAGGTGTACATGATAGTGTAAGTCCTCATAGGAAATAATGTACGAAACTTAACCTTGGGAGAATTAAGCACCAACTAGTAAAAATATGATGAAATAAAAATAAAAAAAGAGGAAAAATATGGCGATACAAATAAGAACCTTAATGGACTTTACACTTTGTATAACTTAACGATGTTAAGGTGACCCATGTCTTTCACTTAAGTCCTTAATTAACTTGGACAAATGGTTCTTTAGGCTAAGTGTGTAAACTGAATACATATATAGAGTCGGTTCGTAGGATTATCGTGTCCAATGATTGGCAAAAGTAGGTCCGATAAGTCGAGTTGCTAGGTGGAATATTGAAACAATGTTCGGATTTTGTGGGTATATCTGCTGAAAACCCTTAGGAGACACCACTCCTCCTCCTTGGCGACAAGGCGGTTTAACGTCTTGTTTCACGTGCGAAGTGCAATCGTGATTACTACAAAAGTGAGTTAGGATTTCCCTATTTTTCGTATGTTTTTCCTTTCTTTCATTTTTCTCTTTCTTTGTTTTGCTCGGGACTAGCGAAAGGTAAGTGTGGGGGTATTTCATTAGTTGCATATCATGCATCATATTCAAGCTATAGTCATGCTACTCGAGTGTTTGTTGTTATATTTCAAGTATTTGGTAATAAAGAAGCGAAGGGAAGAGAAAAAAGACTGAAATGTAAGAAGAAATGACTTAAATGAAGCAAAATGGACCTCTCGATCATACACAAGAACCCATCTGCAAGAGGGAAGGACCTGGATGTAAGCAAAAAGGACCAAAAAGAAAACCGAAAAACTCCAATAGATTCGGGCCCAGACTCCAATAACCAATCGAAGTTCACCCTACATGAAGAATTGAAGCACTAAGAAGATAATCGGGCCACATTAGAGAAAAAGTGACCACCTATTGGCGGTCTACGTTGATCAGAATCCAACCCGGCTTCTCGCGGTTGTGTATTATGTTGTTTTTTATCCATTTGTAGAAGTTTCATTAATCCTACATCAGGGGATTGTCCCCAGTTGCCTTTTTCATGTCCATAAATAGACTCCTCTTCCTTTTTTGTAATAAACTCCATGCTTCGTAGCCATTCCCTCTACTTGGAGTAAAGCCTTGGAGCAAAACTCAAGTGGAGATATGCTACTTATAATGTGGGTGAAAGATAAAAGAAATAGTTTCATGTTGCCTCTTTTAATTCTTTCATGCTTAGCTTAAATTTGGTTTTATTAATCTTAGTAGAATTAGTTAGAATGTTTTCTCTTCTTAATATAAATGTTAGCCTAGTGAGTAGTGAGTAGTTTCATCCCCCTTTGGAGGGTTGGATATAATGCACATTTACGTTTTGAAGTTTTGATGTTTGACGAATCTTGATTGTGTAGACTTGAATGTTTGTATGTTCATAGGGTTTATTTTAGTCACCAAATATTGGGGAATTTTTTATGGGTTTTGTCAAATGTTTCAGACACTTCCCTTGCTTGGTTTCCTCACATTTATTTGCTGAACTTTTCTATTGGGCAGGCTATATGTTAGTCGTGTGTTTGTATTAGTGTTTGCTCGCTTGATTGATTGAAGAAACTTTGTTTTGATGGGTTTTGCCATGAAATTCAGACACCTCCCATGCTTAGCTTTGTTCTTCACATGAGTTCCTGGTTTTTGATGAGGTTTACCATAATTTTAGATACTAATCATGTTGAGTCTCGTGTTATGATAGTCAAGTACTCATTGCTAATATGTTGAGCAAATGGATTGCTAGATCTTGCCAAATTTTTAGACAATTTCTATGCATGAAGACACATACATGACACACATACACATACATACTTACATGCATCATTCATCACTTCTTACACCTCATATATGCATACACTCCACCCTTCAAAAGATCCATATTTCGTTCCACATCGTTTGCTGAATTTCTTTCTTTTTCATTTGCATCATAATCTAGTTTGTTTTGCATTGTTAGTATAATCATCTTTTCAATAGTATCATAATAAAATCTTCTTCCACTGTTATTTTCCACTTAATTTTGCTCACTCAAAGGTTGGCAACGCTCCCGGCAGATCGACCCATACTTGCCCCATCTTCACCGACGGTCGTGCACATCCGGTTAATTAGTAAAACATTTAACACTGAACATAGTTGTAGTATTCGAACTAGTAACACGCTCGATGGACCTACTTTTGCCGATCATTGGACATGGTAATCCTACAGGAAGACTCTATATATGTATCATGCCCACACACCTAATATAGGGAACCATTCATGCTAGTTATTTAAAGACCTAAGTGAATGACAAAGGCAACCTTAATATCCTTAAGTGATTTACTGTGTAAAGTCCATTAAGGTTCTTATGATATATATTTTTCTTTTTCAAAAATAAAAAGTTAACACTGGTTGGTGTTAAATTCTCTCTGGGTCTGGTTTTGTGCATCATTGTCTGTGAGGACTTACACTATCACGTACAAATTCCCCCAAATCACCACATAAGGTGATCCCTACAACCCATTTAATGGGAGTTCGGTTGGTGCATCCCAAGTCAGATGACTCGATAGCACCAGGCACTAAGTCCCCTCGGACCTAATTTCCTGAGTGATAGGAGTTGTGCAAGAAGAGAGAACACTCTACTAAATTATTTATTATCTACATATGAACAAAAATCCCTACACTTAAGGTTTCACAACATGAGTTTAAGGGTCCCGGACTACGACAAACTTCCTTATACTAATAGACACCAATTATTTGACTCATTATGTTCACGGTGGACTTCTTTATTTGTTGGAGTGCTGAAACCCCATGATTACTCTCCCTAATGGGAAAACTGGGTCCATCCTAATGACTAGATTACTATCCCAATGGGAAAACGTGGGTGCATCCTAACGACTAGATTACTATACCCATGGGAAAACCTGGGTGCATCTTAACGACTAGGTATAGGACATGAAGTCAGTTAGGATGTTTTGTTGAAGTTAGTGTACTATATCTAGTCGTTAGGATGCACCCGGTTTTCCCTCGGGGGGAGAGTAATTGATTAGTAGCATATCATACATTCCATTCACGCTATATATCCTTTATTTTACCCCAATTGTGTGCTACTTAAGTGTTGTTTATGGTATTTTAGGTATTATGTAATAAAGAAGAGAAAGGAACAGAAAAGGACTAAAATATAAGAAGAAAAGACTCAAATAAAGCAAAATGCACCAGTTTGTCATGCACAATGACCCATCTGCAAATCAGAAAGGACCCAGATGAAAACCAGAGCGACCTGAACACATGTAAAACACTTTGGGACCAAAAATCCGTCAATACCATGATATTGAGGAGTATTTCGGCAATTAAAGACAAATAGGCTCGAACCAACATACCAGGAGTGAAACCCACATGCAAAATAGGACACTTAACCTTCTGGAAGACATTAGGGTCGAGCGGACACAAAAGCTCCACCAGTGGTAGATCATTTTCGCCCAATTTGGCCCCAATTTCTATCGTAGCTTTAACTTGTTTGTTTGGGTGCACTAGACTACAAAGAAAGCCATGACAGCCTTCAGATTGCTCCCACATTCATTTATACCACTCCTTCTTCTATAAATAGCAATGTTTCTTCTTCCTTTGCTCTTCTTCTCCACTTCCACCATTAGAACATTAGAGTAGGTTAGTTTTTACCCAATTTGGTTGCAAGTAGAGGAAGGTGGATGAAGATTGTAATCTCACATTTTCTTTAATATAAGGTTGGATTCATGTTCCTCTTGTCATTAACTTTCTTTTTATGCAATTAGTTTTTTATTTTGTTGGTTAGTTTTCTAGTTAGAGTTTTATGCCATGTTTAGTCTTAATATATTGCTTTGTATCATTGTTATTATTGTTTGTGAGTAGTGTTTAATCATTTTAAATACCGCAAGTGCACGACCGCGTTGAAGTGGTGGAAAATATGGGTTGATCCACAAGGAGGTGTGTAGACTCTAGTTTGTTCGAAGGCAAGTGGGAAAAGAGGGGAAGATGTTGTGATTACGCTAAACTAGACTAACTACACTAAACGAGTAAGCATCAAATAAGGAAAACGAAAGCGAGGGAAATCAGAAATGGAAAATCCCTTACGGGTGGAGTGTGTGCACACATGTAAAAAGATGGTGAAGAATGCATTCTATAGGCACAAATGTAGGTAGTGTTTTCATGCATAGAAAGTGTCTAAAGGTTATGGCAAAACCTATCAATCCATTCACTAACCTAGTTGATTAACATTCATATACACAAGATAGCTATTTCAGAACCTAAACAAGCATGAGAGGTGCGTCAGATTTGTGGTGAAACCCATCAACTGTAGTATTCCATTCTAACAAGCAAGCATACATTCACATTTATCAACACAATCAAAATATAAAGCATTCATATCCATTCTTTAATGCATGTATGAACATCATCTCCACCCCTAAAGGGGGATGGATCTACTCACTACACATACTCTAACAATTAAACTAAAGAAGAAAAGAAACATTCTAACTAATTTAGCCTAGAATCAAAGAAATAAAACTAAGCTAAGCATGCATAAAGCAACAACATAAGAACAAAAACAATGGAAAAAGTTATTTTATTAAATGACTCACATTGAAGGTAGCATTCTTCTCCACCTTGAGATTTTGCTCCAAGGCTTACTCCAAGTAGAGAGAATGCCACCAAGCAATGGGTAATTACAATAGAATGTGAAGAGTTCTATTTATAGCCATAGAAAAAGGTAATCCGGGACAATCCCCCGGTATGGGACTAAACAAACACCAAAAATAGACTAAATACACACTAATACACGCTCCACATAAATCTTAGCGGATACGGACCCAAAGTGACCGCCAATTTGCGGTCTTGGACAGCCAATTGGCGGTCTATAGTGTTCGGATCGGTCTGGATTTTCTTGTTGGCTTTTCTAGAAGGTTTTGTTTGTCTTTGATGCATCTACTTCGCTTGTTGGAGGTCTGACCCAAATAGAATTGCCAAAATACTCCCTATGATGGTGTGAAGTATTCTTGTTTCCTCACTGGTCCTTCGATCTTACGTTTAGGTCCTTCGATCTTATATCTTAGTCCTTGAGTCTCTCAACTCAGTCATTTTTCATGCTTTTAGGTCCTTTTATGACTCTTCTCTTGAAACCTATTTATTTCTAAAATTTAAACATCAAACTCGTTACGTAGAATTGTTTAGGAGAAAGATAATGGATATAATATACAAATATAAGTATGAAATGATGTCAATCAAATACCCCCACACCTAAGTTTTGCTCGTCTCGAGCAAAACAAAGAAAGAGAAAAGCATACGAAAAACAATAAATTCTAACTCACTTTCGTTGGAATCACGGTTGCACTTAGCACGTGCAACAAGCCGTTAAACCTCCTTGTCGCCAAGGAGGAGGAGTGTTGTCTCCTGAAGGTTTTTAGTGGATACACCCACCAAATCCGAACAAATATGCATTATTCAACCTAGCTACACGACTCGATGGCTCATTTTGTCGATCATTGGACGCGGTAATGCTACGGGCCAACTCTATATAAGTAATCAGTCCACACACCTAGCCTAATGAATCATTCGTGAAAGTTAGTTAAGGACTTCTGAAAATGAAACATTGTGTAAAGTCCATTAAGGTTCTTATTTGACCCTTCTTTTTTCCTTTTTACTTCTTTTTATTTCTTTGGAGCATTATATTTGTTGGTGTTTGACTCTCCCAGGGTCGGGTTTCGTGCATCATTGCCTGTGAGGACTTACACTATAACGTACACCTTCCCCCAAATCTCCACAGAGGGCGATCCCTACCACCCGTGTAACGGGAGTTCGGTCGGTGCATCCTAAGTCAAATGACTCGAGAGCACCAGGCACTAAGTCCCCTCGGACCAAATTTCCCGAGTGATAGGAGTCGTGCGAGAAGAGAGAACACCACTTATTCATTTATCTACATGGGAACCAAAACCCCTACCCTTACAGTTTCACAAAAAGAGTTTAAGGGCCCATGACTACGACAAACTTCCTTATACTAACATACACGAATTATTGACTCACTAGGTTCAGGGTGGACTTCTTTAAATGTTTGAGTACTGAAACCCTATGATTACATGCCCCCCGAGGGAAAATCGGGGTGCATCCTAACGACTCGATAAGACCTAAAGCCAGTAAACTAGATATCCTAATGCATCATGTTCAAGACAATTTTGGGAGCTTTCTTTTTACTTTGCCTCTCAACGGTTTTGCACATGCCACACGCAAAACCCACAAAACATTTCTTTCGCAAACACATGAAGATTTTGAAAGAAATGTGAAAATTGTAAAGCACTAGGCAAGCAAAAGAAGACAAGTCACCCAAGGATCATGGCAAGCAAATATATCAATATTAAATGCAACATACTAACATGCAAATAAAGGTGGTGTTATCATGCATAGGAAGTGTCTAAATGTTATGGCAAAACCTATCAATCCATTCACCATCCAAGTTGATTAACATTTACATAAACAAGTTGTTTATTTCAGAATCTAAACAAGCATGATAGGTGTCTAATCATTTTGGCAAAACTCAGCAAGTTATAAATTCTATCCTAAACAAGCAAGCATACATTCATGTTTTATCAACACATTGGAAATAAAGCATTCATGTCATTCTCTAATGCATGTATGAACATCTACTCCACCCCCCAAAGGGGATGGAACTACTCACTACATATTACACTAATTATTAAACTAAGAAAGGAAAGCATATTAACTAAGCTACTAAAAAACTAATGAAATGAAATTAAGCAAAGTAAAACAAGAAACATAAAACAAACAACATAATAAAGAAACATTTATTAAAGTGACTCACATTTCAAGTAGCATCCTCCTACTTTAGTGTGTGCTTCAAGGCCTCACTTCTAGTAGAAAGAATAGCCACTTAAAATATGGAGTGATTACATTAGAAGTTGAAGAGTTCTATTTATAGCCAAAGAAAAAGGAAATCCGGGATAATCCCCCGATGTGGGACTAAAACAATACCAGAAATGGACTAAATACACACTAATACGCGACCCACCAAACTATGAGAGGATTTGGGCCAAAACAGACCGCCAATTCGCGGTCTTGGACCGCCAATTGGCGGTCTATATAGTCTGGATCCGGCTGGAATTTATTCTGGGCTTTTCTGGATTTCTTTGTTGGTCTTTGATGCATTTACTTTGTTTATTGGAGCTCTGACCTGAATCTAATTGCCAACATACTCCCCATGATGGTGTGGAGCATTCGTTTTTGCTCTTAGGTCCTTCGGTCTTACATTCAGGTCCTTCTCCATTGCATCTCAGTCCGTAGATCTCACAATTCAGTCCTTTTTCCCAGCTTTTGGGTCTTTTTATGCTTCATCTCTTCAAACCTATTTATTCCTGAAAACTAAACATAAAACTCGTAACATAGCATTGTTTAAGTGAAAGATAGTGGATATAAGATACAAATATAAGCATGAAATGATGTCAATCAAACATCTTATCCATTGTGTCACTCTGCTTTTTGGTTAACCTACTGGGATAGGGAGCTTCTGGCAGGTAGGGTTTCTGCGGTGCCTGAGAAGGAGGCGTTGGTGTACTGCCCTCACCCTCAGCCTCTTCTTCACCACCATTCCCACTGAGGGGCTGCATAGATGGTGGTGGTGGCAAGGAAATGTGATTGTCAACCTGCTTTCCATTCCTTAAGGTTACAATGGCATTGACATGGTGAACAGATTCCTCTACATGGGTCACTTGCCGCCCCCGAGGTACCACATTCTCATTTTTCATGTGTTGTTGCTGGTACATACGGGGGTTAACCTCAGGCTGTCTAGGCAGAGACCCTCTCTCTCTCTTTCATGTACAGACTGAGCCAATTGGCCCATCTGAAGCTCAAGAGATTTGATGGTCTGCTGATTTGAAGTGAGAACTTGACTTGTGGTTGACATAAAAAAATTCATTGACTTTTCAAGTCCACGAGTCAAGGTCTCAAGCGAATTGAATCGGGGGATCCATATTGTTGGAATTTTGGAAACCCGATTGATTGGTGGTTTGCGCTTGGGGTGGCTGATAGGATTGTGCATGCATGGGAGGTTGGTGTGGTTGAGAGGAGTTTCAAGGACCACCCGGGGCATTATTTTGGGTCCATGAAAATTTGGGGTGGTTACTCCATCCGGGATTATAAGATGATGAGTATGGGTCATTCCTACCTCTATCATAGATGGCGTTGACGTTCCATCTCAGGAGGACTAGACGCACACTCGCTTCTTACATGACCTATCCTACCACATGAATGACCGGGAACTGGACAAGATGTAGACACATGAGGTGCACCTTCTTTGTTTTGGATCTCAATCGAATCCATGCGTGCCTCGGTGGCCGTAGTGGTATCGACAGCAAATGCGGCACCCGATCTAGTCGAGTTTGCATTCGCAATCCTCGCTCCTATTCTGGATGATGCAAGTGGTTCCCTTACACTCTCCCACTATATGGTTTTCTCAGCGAGGTCATCTAGGAAAGCCCATGCCTCCCTTTCATCCTTTCCTAAGAACTCTCCTTGACACATGGACTCAAGGAGCGTTCAGGACGGGATGTGAAGACCCCCGTAGACAATGTGACAAAGGCACCACAACTCGATGCCATGGTGAGGGCATGAGGATAGTAGCTCCTTCAATCTCTCTAAATATGCATGAAATGTTTCGGTCTCAAGTTTATAGAACAAATTGATTTCGTTCCTCAATTTTTGTGTCCGATGATTTGGAAAGTACTTTTTGAGAAATGCATATTGAAATTCATCCCAAGTCCTAAAGGCATTCGCCTCGTTGTTGTACAACCACCTCTTTGCATCATCCTTTACTGCAAAAGGTACTAGCCTAAGATGGATGGACTCTGTGCTAAGTTGTTGCAGCTTGAACATAGCACAAACCTCCTCAAATTCCCTGAGAAAGATATAGGGGTCACCTTCCCAGTGAAGTGAGGGAGCATGGAAATAAACTGAGGCTTAACCTCAAAGTGGTTCCCATTTGCCTCTAGCAATACGATGCATGAGGGTAGAGCGGTACAGCTCTGGTAGCATCCATCACGTAGAGGTATGGGAGCCACAACAGGAAGAACAAGAAGCACATGTGGAACAGGTGGGTCCAGCAACTGCTCCTCCTCACGGAAATGAGCAGCCATTGAACCCGGACTATGTGCAACACGAGAGGAGGGAGGCGTCAAGTAATCGATTACCAAAGTAGGGTTGACGACATGCCTCGACAAACGGCCACTCTCGTCTCGTGCCCACGCAAGCATGCACAAAGGTGCACACACAAACCAAAACCTTTTTTTGACAAAGAATGTGCGTAGTGGAGAGGACGGAGGGACACAGAAGAGAGGGAATGACTCAGGAGAGAAGGTAAGAAGTTCTTATGCTACGGCGGGTGGGTACATGTAGAAGCACACAAGCAAACAAGGCTCAAACAGTCCTAAGGTCGCTATAGGTACTTACAGCTAGACGACGCCTAAATGCGAGGTCACACGGCCTCAACACACCTCACCTCCCTACGACGAGGACCACAAAGCCCAGCAAGTGAGTCAAGATCCGGAGATCTCGTCTCTCCTACTATCGACAGAGTGGGCAACGCCGATCAGGCCATGACGGTCGGGACTGAATCACTCTCCTAATGCTCCTGAAATCCTTACGACAAATGTCTACTCGATTTAAAATTAGGCTCTTGATTAGTGTGGTTTTTGGGCGAAGGAAAGGGTGATGAAATCCCCCACCTTATCTTATATGGGACAACCCCTCTTTAGTAGTGTTTTGGAGTCTTAATCTAGCAATCAACTCTCCAAACAAACGCTCAACTCACACTTGTTGCAATGCACTTCCTACTAACTAATGCATGTTCATACGAAATACATGAATGAGAAAAGGAAATGCGTACCTCAAGACAACACTCAACAACTGAAAGTAAAGCTAAAAGAAAAGACAATCTACGTGCCTAAGTCGAGCACATGATGCATGACCTAAACAAAAAGAATGATTAATCTTTTGCTTTGGGTTTTAAAGTCCAAGTTGCTTAAAGTGAGATTGATTATTGATCTGGGAGCAATCTAATAGTCAGAACATGCAAAATCGAGTCCCAAATTTCTAATTCAGTAATAGCAACACTCCACAGAAATAAGGAGATGAAAAGAGATTACTAGACCACCAGTTGGCGGTCTCAGGCCGCTGATTGGCGGTCTTGGAGTCTGAAATCATCTCCAAACTTCACCAGATACTTCCCCTTCCCAATGTGAGTCTCCTAAATCAAAGAAAAGTACAAAACACAAATTAAATCCACTCGAATCGTCCAAACCAGAGTCTGGACTGCCACCTCCCTGGCAACGGCGCCCAAAACATGTTTAATCATTTTAAATACCGCAAGTGCACGACCACGTTGAAGCGGTGGCAAATACGGGTCGATCTACAAGGAGGTGTGTAGACTCTGGTTTGTTCGAAGGCAAGTGGGAAAAGAGGGGAAAATGTTGTGATTACGCTAAACTAGACTAACTACACTAAACGAGTAAGCATCAAATAAGGAAAATGAAAATGAGGGAAATTGAAAGCTGGAAATCAAAAATGGAAAACCCCTTAGGGGTGGAGTGTTTGCACACATGTAAAAAGATGGTGAAGAATGGATTCTATAGGCACAAATGTAGGTAGTGTTTTCATGCATAGGAAGTGTCTAAAGGTTATGACAAAACCTATCATCCATTCACTAACCTAGTTGATCAACATTCATATACACAAGCTAGCTATTTCAGAACCTAAACAAGCATGGGAGGTGTCTAAGATTTGTGGCAAAACCCATCAAATGTAGTATTTTATTCTAACAAGCAAGCATACATTCACATTTATCCACACAATCAAAATATAAAGCATTCATATCCATTCTTTAATGCATGTATGAACATCATCTCCACCCCCAAAGGGGGATGGATCTACTCACTACACATTACTCTAACAATTAAACTAAAGAACAAACGAAACATTATAACTACTTTAGCCTAGAATCAAAGAAATAAAACTAAGCTAAGCATGCATAAAGAAACAACATAAGAACAAAAACAATGGAAAAAATTATTTTATTAAATGACTCACGTTGAAGGTAGCATTCTTCTCCACCTCGAGATTTTGCTCCAAGGCTTACTCCAAGTAGAGAGAATGCCACCAAGCAATGGGTAATTACAATAGAAGGTGAAGAGTTCTATTTATAACCATAGAAAAAGGTAATCCGGGACAATCCCCCAGTATGGGACTAAACAAACACCAAAAATAGACTAAATACACACTAATACACGCTCCACATAAATCTTAGCGGATCTGGACCAAAAGTGACCGCCAATTCGTGGTCTTGGACAGCCAATTGGCGGTCTATAGTGTTCGGATGGCTTTGGATTTTCTTGTGGGCTTTTCTAGAAGAATTTGTTTGTCTTTGATGCATCTACTTCGCTTCTTGGAGCTCTAACCCGAATAGAATTGCCAAAATACTCCCCTTGATGGTGTGAAGTATTCTTGTTTGCTCATTGGTCCTTCAATCTTACGTTCAGGTCCTTCGATCTTGCATCTTAGTCCTTGAGTCTCTCAACTCAGTCGTTTTTCGTCCTTTTAGGTCCTTTTAGGGCTCTTCTCTTCAAACCTATTTATTTCTGAAATTTAAACATAAAACTCGTCACGTAGCATTGTTTAGGT
Source organism: Triglochin maritima (assembly GCA_963682175.1). Taxonomy (NCBI): domain Eukaryota; kingdom Viridiplantae; phylum Streptophyta; class Magnoliopsida; order Alismatales; family Juncaginaceae; genus Triglochin; species Triglochin maritima. The sequence continues at coordinate 33,109,131 of OY821773.1, read as the reverse complement.
GAAAGATAATAGATATAAGATACAAATATAAGCATGAAATGATTTCAATCAAGTAGATCCACCCCATTTGGGGTGGAGGAAATGTAGTTGATGGTGAAGTGAATGATGGGTTCTTCTTATCTTGTGCCATGTCATGTGCTTAATGTATATTTATACTTGTAACTTGCTAAAACTTGTATTATATGGTATAATGGTCATACTAAGTACTTGTCTCATGCTACATCTAGAGTTTATTATGTTTCTTGTATGGTTTATCTTTGTATGGAAGTGGTTTGTTATGTATGAATGCTCGATTAGTAGAGAATACATGAATGTATTAAGTTGTATGGATGGTTAATTGATGTCCTAATGTCCACAATAGGTACTTAGGTCATTCTTGAGAACCCAAAGTGCATCTTTACTTCATGTCTAACTATAATAGTCAAGTATTCATGTAAATGTAGTTGATTTAATTAGACTCCACACTAGTTTCTAGTTGATGTCACCTACTGTACACACTTGTACTTAATGAAAAAAGACCCACTCATTCACACACACCTCACTATTGCATCTCCACTCCAAGGGGTTTAGTTTAATTGTTGATTAATTCACGGTTTGGTAGTTTGTTTATCATAATCCATTCAGTCTCCTCTCCTTTCCCACTTGAGTAGAGTAGTAACAACAATGCACACAACTCCTTGTGGACACGACCCGTACTTGTTGCGTCTTCACTAACGTTGTGTACTTGCGGTTTATTATAACTGATTCAATCATGTTTTTGGCTCCGTTGTCGGGGATTTGGTAGTCTTCGTTGTTGTTTCCACCATTTTGGTGGGTTTTTCATACATTTTCTTTTTAGTTTTGTTACTTGACAGGGGACTTAGTAGATAGGGGAGCTTAACCAAGGAACACAAGGAACGAGGAAGAGTTTGGGGACTAGATTCCCCAAATACTCCGCCAGTGGCGGATTTTCATCCGTTAGTGACGGATTTGGCAACTTCGTTGCCATTTCTGCTTATCTTTATATTATTAGTTAATATCTGCTATTGTCTACTTCATGCATACTCTGTTTAAGACCAAGTTATTAATTTTGCTTGCATGACCCCTTCTTAAGACAACTTGCACCTTAAAACTCAAAGCAAAAGATGAGATCAATTGGCCTCTAGGTCATGCATCATCTGTAGACCTTGCACGCATATTGTCTTTCCTTTACTCTAATTTCTCGTTGTAGATTGCTGGTGTGAGGTACGTGCACCCGTTCTCTCATTCATGCATGGTTAAAGCATGCATTAGTTAGTAAGGTGCATCAGGACAAGAGTGAGGCGAGCGATTGATTGGTGTGTTGATTTCTAGGTTCGGATTCAAAACAATCGATGGGAGGCCAACCCATACAAGATAAGGTGTGGGATTTCATCACCCTTTCCTAAACCCCAAAACTCAATCGTAATCAAAATCCTTAATCGAAGACCATTCATTTTCGACGTCATGACCTGAACGTCATCGTTTGCTTAGTTGCATTTAGACTTTTGGGACCTCCAGGCCTTGACTTTGTCATTTCGCTTTGCAACCTTGGACCGAGGAAGTTGAGGCATTCGGGAGTGTAGAGAGTCACGGTTAGTCATCGTCTAGCTTAAGGACTCATAGTCAGCCTAAGCTGGTTTGAGTCGTGTTTGCTAGATTGGGCTTCTACTCATACCCACTACCCATGCTAAATCTAGGTATTCCTCCCTTCTCATCTTAGTCTTCTCCTCCTCTATATTCTTTGATTATTCTCCTGCTCTTATTACACCTTCTATCGTGTGTAAATTTTTGAGTTGAGTGGAGTTGATCGTTTTATGTGAGGTTGGGCTTGTTCTGTTAAGAGTGCTCGACTTAAGAGAGGGCATTTTTCTTCTGAGATGGACGGTCTAGGTGATCGCCATCTCTGCCTCGAGTTTCTTTGGAGCATGAGGCCGAGTCATCTCGTGGAGGGTGGGAGACCGGGTTACATATGTAGATTACCTCGGTCCTCTCCCACCACCACGTAGACGTCCTTCTCCTTCGACTCGAGAGGAAAAGCGATTCGGTCAGGATCGAGTTCTAGGTGCACCACCACGTGTAGGTCAACGGGATAGACTGATGACTCTGTGCGAGCGAACCCATCCTGTTCGGGTCATGCAACTTTCTTGCACAGTTCTCCTGCCTGCTCGCGGGAACAATTATGAATGAAAACCTCAATATGTGACCATGCTTGCTATCTTCAGTACCAATAAGGAGGATCCGTATATCTTTATATGTGAATTTGAGGAGGTATGCTCCATGTTCAAGATTCAATAACTTCAAGAGAATTCTATTCGGTTGAGGACGATTTCTTTCGTGTTGAATGATAACGTAAAGAAATGGATGTATAACCTCCCGACAAACTCGATTCAGTCTTGGGATGAATTTATGACTACTTTTCTAAAGAGATTCTTCCCCAGAGGAAGACTGAACAGATACGACACCAGATACATCAAATGCATCAGGCTGAGACCAAATCTTTTCATGCTTTCTTTAAGAGGTTCAAGTACCTTCTCTCATAGTGCCCTCATCATGGAATTGAGTTGTGGCAGTTGTGCCTAATTGTTGATGAGGGCCTCAACTATAACACCCACACATTGTTGGAGTTGATGTGTCAGGGTGACATCCAAATTAAACCCATTGATGAGGCATGAGATACTTTTGAATTAATGGTTGTACGTACCCTTGAGTGGAACACCATGAGAGAGCCACCAACCGCCAAGTTTTCTGGTCGAGCTGGATCTGACCAAGTTAAGTCAACTATCGTGCCTTAGGCCAAAATGGTTGCTCTCATGCTTAGGATTGAGAGTTTAGAGTTGGACCGAGCTCCTGTAGCTCAGGTCGTTCCTCCCATATGTAGTAGTTGTGGATTTATGGTACATAATGACTTGGAATGTTCTTACACTCCAACCAATATTGAGCATGCAAATGCAATGTATCAACAGTGGCCCCGTAACGACCCATACAATCACTCCTAGAATCTGAGATAGTGAAATCACCCTAATTTATCTTGGGAGCGAGTGGGGGCCACAATCAGATCTCGCATCGCACGCTCAACCTCAACCCCCACCTTATCACCCTCCACGCCCATCAGTGACCTACCAACCCCCAAATCAAAGGTCTCAGCCCCATACTTACCAACCTCCTCCAACCTCACCTTTGGGTTGTTCTAGCCAGACTACACCTGAACGAGTTGACCCAAAGGACTCCAATCTTGAACAAACCATTCAAGCGGTCATGCAGAGGACAGAAATCAAGCTTACGACCAACAACATTTCAGCCAAACCATTGGAAGTGCAGGTCAGCCAGTTGACTCATCAGCTTCATGAATGTGAGAATGGTCAATTCCAAAGTCAACCCAAGGTGAATCCCCAGGGTACCCAATCCCAAGGGAGGCCATTAGTGCCTCGATCTACCTCTGAACTGACCTATCATGTTAATGTGATTCATACTTTGAGGTCGGGTATGCAGGTGGACACCAACTTGGGTTTTCTTCCTTGCAATTAGCATATCTTGGTGTCACTAGACCAGCGGCGACACCCACGTCTATGATTAGTAGCATATATTGCATCATATTCATTCTATATATCCATAATTTTACCCCAATATTGTGCTACTCGGGTGTTTGTTGTTATATTTCAGGTATTACGTAATAAAGAAGAGAAAGGAAGAGAAAATGGTTGAAATGTAAGGAGAATTGACTGAAATGAAGCGAAATTAACCTCTCCGTCATGCACAAGTACCCAACTGCAAGAGGGAAGGGCCTGGACGTAAGCTTGGAAGCACCAAATTGCAAACCTAGAAACTCCACACCGTCATGAGGAGTATTTTGACAATTAGACTCAGGCGCAGACTCAAATGGCTGACTAGGGCACACCCCACGTGCATAATTGAAGAGATTAAGTAGAGGAATGAAAATGACTCGCATCTGACCAACATGGACTGTCAATTGGCGGTCCCTTTTGGACAGAATGAGACCCAGTTTCACATGAATATGGGTTATTTGTTTATGTGTATTCTGGGAATGTTTCATTTTTTGCACATCGGGGGATTCTCCCCAATTTCGTTGTTCGTACCTATAAATAGAACTATTCTTTCTACTTTGTAATCTACCCATCGCTTGGTGGCCATTCTCTCTACTTGGAGTAAGCCTTGGAGCAAAACTCAAGTGGAGAAGATTGCTACTTGTAATGTGAGTACTATTAATAAAAATAATTCTTCCTAGTTTTATTTTAATGTTGTCTCTTTTTGAATGCTTGTATGTTTAACTTAGTTTTGTTTTCCTAATCTTAGTATAAGTAGTTAGAATGTCTTTCTTCCTTAGTACAATTGTTAGCTTAATGTGTAGTGAGTAATTCCATCGCCCTTTGGGGGTAGAGATGATGTTTATATATCTAATGAAGAATGAGTTGAATGTTATCTTTTGCAATATGTGATGAATGGGAATGTATGATTGTTTGTTTAAAAGTGAATACTTAACTTCATGGGTTTCACCATAACCTTTAGGTACTTCTCATGCTTGTTTTGGGTTTTAATTTTCAAACGATGAAACATGAACAAATAAAACTAAAACAAGAACAAAGATAGTGAATTCCATTGGGTGGAGGTTTAGATATCGGGTTTAAATCAGAGAATTTAGAAACTTATAATAAATCATATTAGTTATAAAGCATTACATGATAAATGATTTAACATAAACTCAAGTAATCAAAATATACTAACACGAAATTAAAATAATAACATTTATTATTCTTCTCTTCACCCTAAATCCGTCACCCCCACCCTTTGGAAAGAGTTAGAAACTCATGGAAGGAGGGAAGGAGAAGGGGTCCTAGAGAGGTTACAAAAGAAAACTAAAAACACAAAATAAAACAACAAAACTTTATTACTAAATTATGGAATAAAAACTAGAACATAAGCTAAAGGACTAAGGACTAGGACCAAGGACCCTTTTTACATCGTTCTCGGGGTTATTTATAGTTGCTACAAAGGACCTAAGTATAGAATTGGAGAGTACACGTGTCCAGACACGACTGGACAAAATTTGAGCACACGGATCGCCTCTGGTGCGGCGGAAACGCCGCATGGTAAGTGTAATATGCGGCAGAAACGCCGCATATATTGCTCTAATTTTGTCCGGATTTTAGTTGAATGTTTATGGTATGATTTGATCCTCCTTTGCGCGTCTGGATGATTTCTTTCCATTCTTTTGAGCTCCGAATTATTTCCTTCATATATTTGGAGATCCACATTGATTTTTCTTTAGATTTTCTCCAAGATAATATTTTGATGCTCTAATTGCTATTAGGTCCTTGGCTTTTTGCAATTAAGTCCCCGGCTACTTTTATGCTTAAGTCCTTGTTCTTTTTGTAATTAGGTCTTGAATGCTTTTATGCTTGGATGCATTTCCATTTGAAACCCGATAATCTTTGAACTTGGTCTTTATGTTAGAAATGAGTCCTTTGCATGCGTTTATGCTCGGGATGTAGGTAATTTGCATTCAGGTGCCTGTATTCTGTAAATAGGACTAAACACATACCTTAGTAGCATTTATTGATATAAAAGTAATCTAAATGAAAGACAAATGATGCAATGTATGCAATGCATCAAATACCCCCATACCTAGATTTTGCTAGTCCCTAGCGAAACAGAATATAAGAAAAAATGAGAACAGGGAAATCCTAACTCACTTTCGTAGGAATCACGGTTGCACTTAGCACGTGCAACAAGCCTTTAAACCCTCAAGTTTCCTTAGAGGACGAGTTTTGTCTCGTGAGGGTTTTCAGTTGACACACCCACAAAGTCCTAATTCAACATTCCATTAATAGCTCTCAATATCCCTACCTCAACCGTATACATCTTACTTAGAATTCTTGCATGCTTATTATATAAATCTAACTTATAAAAAGTCTGACTTGGTCTTTGTTCCTCCAACATTCACACCACTAACCCTTCTACACATGTTATCACTTAAATTATCTTGCACGTCTCTTCTGGTGGTGAAGTATCATTCGGATCGACCAGGGCATGGATCATTCTTTTAGCTTTGGGGCCTTGAGTATATATTTTTTTCTTTTTCCGTGATTCAACACATTTTCTTTTTCTGACACTTTTACCTTTTTTGCATTCGTGTAGCGAGTTTGGTCGATAATCCCGAGCTGACAGACTCAAGTTACTGGGTTTCAAGATACCCCTACAGACAAGAGACTCAAAGGCTTGGGCTTTTGTAATCATTTTGCAAAATGTGTTTTCCTCACTTTATTCCTTTATTTTTACTTTTATTTTCCTCAAGGCTTAATTGCTATTATCAACCACTTCAAAGATTTGATTCATCTAATTTAAGTGCATACATGTTTTAAAGTGTAATGGGTTATTTCTTTGGAACTTAGATTTATGTCATAGTTTCTACAAGCAGAACTATATAATAAGGAACAAAAACTCAATGCAATCTGTACTCGGGTTTTGGTAGTTCAATCTTAAGCTATGTCATGAAACATTGAATTTTTTTTTTACGAAATAAAAGAACAGATATATAGATAAATATATACATAAACACCCCCTCCCCCACACACACACCTAAATCATGCATTGTCCTCAATGAATGTGAATATAAAGCAAATGCACTTATTACCTTGGTGAACTGCGGTGGAAGGATGGAATTTGCTCAAAATCAACCATAGTCAGAACTGGATTGAATGACACCATATTGGTGCATGTATCCAGTTGAATTGTTCCCCATGTTGCAATGAGAGTCCTGAGTCACAGGTTCCACACCCCTCACATAAATTGGTTCTCTTATTTGCTCGAGTGATGGTGGGTGTGTAGATGAATTCCTCCCATTTTTCTTACTTCCTTTTTTATTTTGTGATGATTCAGAAATCTTATAGATACGTGATTTCATCACAACATCACTTTGATTGCATATTATTTCTGGCTCACTATAAATATGAAAGATATTAAATTCAGATATTAAGTTCCCAAAAGATAATTGCATGAGCCCATTTCGACAGTTTATCAATGCTTCAGCAGTGGCTAAAAAGGGTCTGCCTAGAATTACAGGGATTTGTCGATTAGGATTTACAACAGGTGTGGTATCTAGTACGAAAAAATGCACTGGGTAAATGAAGTCACCAACCTTGATCAAAACATCCTCTACTATACCTCTTGGTTTCTTAATAGAGCAATCAGCAAATTGAAGGGTTGTCTTAGAGGGTTTTAGTGGACCAAGGTTCATTTGCTCATAGACAGAGTACGGGAGTACGTTAACATTAGCACCAAGGTCTAGAAGGGCTTTGTTGATAAAAGTATCTCCTATTGCACAAGAAATTGTCGGACATCCAGGATCCTTATATTTTATAGGAGACGAGTTTGACAGGATAGAGCTTATGTTTGCAGTTAAGAATGCCTTCTTTGGTACGTTCGTTTTTCGCTTTTTAGTGCACAGATCTTTTAAGAATTTAGCATAAGCAGGTATTTGTTGAATCATGTCTAAGAGTGGAATGTTCACCTTAACTTGCTTAAATACTTCCAAGATTTTCTCTATTTGTGCACTTGAGTTCTTTTTGAGTCTATTGGGGAATGGGGCTTTAGGAACATAGACTCGCTCAGGTTCAGGTTGAGCTATGGGTTCAGGTTGAGTAGGTGGGTTGGGCGTTTCAGATTGGACGTCGGGTTCAATAGTTAGGTCACATGTGGTAGCTTGATGGCTAGATTGATTAGACGTTCTAGGATTTACCACATTATTATCAATCTGTCTTCCGGACCGTAATGATACTACTGCATTTATTTGTTGGAATGGTCCTTCCTCATTAACCATTTGAACTGGTCTAGGGTTGTTATTTCCTGAAGGTGGTTGATAGGGCTGATAAGAATTATTAGATCTTGGATTCACCTCAGGTTGACTCGGAAACCGATCCTTTTCTCTTTCACGTACTATTTGTGCTAGTTGGCTGACTTGTGTCTCTAGCCTTTGGAAGGTCTGGTTGGTTGTTTGTATAAAGGTTTTCATCAAATTTTCCAAGCTTGTCAACCTAACCTCATGATCGCCATTGTTACTAAACCCAGATGATGTATTATTTTGGTTATACGGGTTTGGTTGTTGTCTAGGAGGTTGACCTTGTTGGCTTGATGAGAAATTGGAATTATTACGCCAACCCGAGTTATAGGTTGATGCGTATGGGTCATTTCTAGCATGGTTATACATGGCATTAACTTGTTCCCAGTCCGCACAGTCCTCCATTACATGACCAGTCTGACCACATCTAGAGCAAGGGATAGACGAGGCTTGATTCACTCGGGTTTGGGTTTGTAGCTCTAAACTTTCCATTCTGCGCATAAGGGTAGCTAGTTTTGCTTCAGCCTCTATGTTGGCATCTACAGCTAAGACACCTGGTTTGGGTTGACTTGCTATTCTAGATCCAATACTCGGGTTAAGCGATGTTCTAGCATTGTCCCATTGCATACTGTTTTCAGCTAAATCCTCAAGAAAAGTCCAGGCATCATTTTCATTTTTCGACAACAAGTTCCTTGGGTTACAGATTCTAGCATAACCCTAGATGTGGGTGTCAATCCCTCATAAATAATTTGGCCAAATTACCATCTTGGAATTCCGTGATGAGGGCATTGGGTCAGAACACTTTTAAATCTTTCTAGATAGGAATAGAACAGCTCGCTCTCAGACTGAACGAATGCAACAATTTCATTCCTAATCCTCATAGTCTTATGATTGAGGAAATATTTTTTTAGGAATACTTGAAAAAACTTAGCCCAACTCCTAATAGATCTTTCGTCTAGACTATATAGCCATTTCTTAGTGTCGTCCTTCAGTGCTAGAGGCACGAATTTCAGACGCACTGCCTCCTCAGGGATATGCTGGTAATGCATAAGAGAGCAGATTTCCTCAGATTCTCTAAGGAAGAGATATGGGTCTTCCCTCGAGGTGAACTTAGGCAACATACTCATGTATTGTGCCTTAAGTTCTAAGTCGCGACCCGGTATGGTGGGTGTTGAACGTTTTAATTTAAACCGCAAGTGCACGGCCGCGATGAAGCGGTGGCAAGTACAGGTCGTCCTCAGGCAGGTGAGCAGCCTCTTGTTTGCACGAAATCAAGTGGCGAAAATAATGGAGAAGAGAGTTGGTTATGCTACTCTACACTAAACTACGCTAAGAAGTACGAAATGCGAAACAAAGAAATAAACGATCAAATAAAAACTAAGCTAAGAACAAAATAGAAGTGCTGGAATTTCAGGAATGGAAAACCCCTAAGGGGTGGAGTGAGTGCACACAAGCAAAGAGGTGGGTGTAGAATACATTCTTTAAGCACATGAAGGTGGTGTTTATCAAGCATAGGAAGTGTCTAAATGTTATGACAAAACCTATCAATCTATTCACCAACTTGGTTGATTAACATTTACATATGCAAGTTGTTTATTTCAGAACCTAGACAAGCATGAGAGGTGTCTAATCATTTTGGCAAAACTCATCAAGTTATAAATTCTATCCTAAACAAGGAAGCATACATTCATGTTTAATCAACACATCAAAAATAAAGCATTCATCTCATTCTCTAATGCATGTATGTACATCTACTCCACCCCCCAAAGGGGATGGAACTACTCACTAAACATTACACTAATTATTAAACTAAGCAAAGAAAGCATATTAAAACTAAGCTAGAAATAAAAGACGATTAAACTAAAACATGCACAAACAATAAAAGAAGCATAAACAAACAATGAAAGAAACACAAAACTTTATTGATAAAATGACTCACATTAAAAGTAGCATCCTCCTACTTTAGTGTGTGCTTCAAGGCCTCACTTCTAGTAGGAAGAATAGCCACTTAAAATATGAAGTGATTACAATAGGAGGTGAAGAGTTCTATTTATAGCCATGGAAAAAGCTAATCCGGGACAATCCCCCGATTTGGGACTAAACAGATACCACAAATAGCCTAAACATCCTCTAAGACATGTGCTGGAGAAATTAGAGCGCATTTGGGCCAAACGTGACCGCCAATTAGCGGTCTTGGACCGCTAATTAGCGGTCTACAGTGTCCGGATCGCTCTGGAATTTCTTGTGGGCTTTTCTGGAAGGCTTTGTTGGTATTTAATACATCTAGTTTGCATGTCGGAGCTCCGACCCGAATAGAATTGCCAAAATACTCCCCATGATGGTGAGGAGTATTCTGTTTTGCTCTTAGGTCCTTCTGTCTTGCAATCAGGTCCTTCTTCCTTGCATCTTGGTCCCCAGATCTTACAATTCAGTCCTTTTTCCCAGCTTTTGGGTCCTTTTATCCTTCATCTCTTCAAACCTATTTATTCCTGAAAACTAAACATAAAACTCGTGACATAGCATTGTTTAGGTGAAAGATAATGGATAGAAGATACAAATATAAGCATGAAATGATGTCAATCAAATACCCCCACACCTAACTTTTGCTAGTCCCGAGCAAAACAAAGAAAGAGAAAAGCATACGAAAAAACAAGAAATCCTAACTCACTTTCGTAGGAATCACGGTTGCACTTAGCACGTGCAACAAGCCGTTAAACCTCCTTGTCACCAAGGAGGAGTAGTGTTGTCTCCTGAGGGTTTTCAGCGGATATACCCACAAAATCCGAACAAGATGCATTAATCAATCTAGCTACACGACTCGTTGGACTTATTTTGTCGATCATGGGACGCGGTAATACTACGGGTCGACTCTATATATGTAATCGGTCCAAACACCTAGCCTAATGAGTTATTCGTGAGAGTTAGTCAAGGACTTAAGTGAAAGACATGGGCAACCTTAACTTCTGAATGTGATACAATGTGTAAAGTCCATTTTGGTTCTTATTTGAATCTCTTTTTTTCTTTTTTTTTTCTTTTTTTTCTTTTTCTTTGGAGCATTTTATTGCTTGGTGTTTGATTCTCCCCATGGTCAGGTTTCGTGCATCATTGCCTATGAAGACTTACACTATCACGTACACCTTCCCCCAAATCTCTACATAGGGCGATCCCTACCACCCGTGTAACGGGAGTTCGGTCGGCGCATCCCAAGTCAGATGACTCGAAAGCACCAGGCACAAAGTCCCCTCAGACCTACTTTCCCGAGTGATAGGAGCCGTGCGAGAAGAGAGAACACCACTTATTTATCTATATGGGAACCAAAACCCCTACACTTAAGTTTCACAAAAAGAGATTAAGGGCCCTCGACTACGACAAACTTCCTTATACTCACAAACACGAATTATTTGACTCACTAGGGTCAGGGTGGACTTCTTTAAATGTTTGAGTGCTGAAACCCTATGATTACACGCCCCCTGAGGGAAAACCAGGGTGCATCCTAACGACTCGACAAGACCTAAAGCCGATAAACTAGAAATCCTAATGCATCAAGTTCAAGACAATTTTGGGAGCTTTCTTTTTACTTTGCCTATCAACGGTTTTGCACATGCTAAACACACGCAAAACCCACAAAAACATTTTCTTTCGCAAGCACATGAAGATTTTGAAAGAAATGTGAAAATTTTAAAGCACTCGGCAAGCAAAAGAAGACAAGTCACCCAAGGATCATGGCAAGCAGATATATCAATGTTAAATGCGGCACACTAACATGACCCTAGCAGTACAAACAAACGAAAATAAAACCAAAGGAAAAAGACTCGACTATGTACACACGTAAAACACCCCCCCCCCACACCTACTTCATGCATTGTCCTCAATGAATGTGAACAAGATACTACATGGATCCATGCATGAAAAAGGAAAGATCTCACCAACATGAAGTACAAAGGGACGTTCAGGGTCATGTTGATGGACACAAACCCAAATTCCCTCAAAACCTGTGAGAAGCTGAAGAAGGGAGATAAATACGTGAAGAGATTGGGCCCAAGTACACAAGGGTTGGGGCCCACAACAATCGATGCTCACTGCAGGAGTCTTTTTTTACACTCTCTTCTTTTTTTTTCTTTTTTTCTTTTTTTGAATATAACTATGTACAATCATAAGTTCCCATCTTCATTTGTCAAAAGACATCAAATGGGAATCTCAAAAGTGGGTCAATGTACTTGGAAAGGGAACATGACACCACGCAGGGCCAGAATACTCATGCGTGGGCCCCCTTCACAAAGAGCATAAGATGAAATGAGAGGTTCATGAATTGGACGCAAATACGTCTCAATCAAAGGATCAAACTGAAAGAGCTTGAACCTCTCGAGAGTTTGGGAAATAAGGGGCAACGGAAGAAGAAAATCTTCTGTTGCGCTGCTGAAGTTATGATCGTCAATCCAAACTCTCCAACCAACTGGCTGGTGAGCCGGAACGAGGTCAAGAACCTCGTTAGGCATGTCCGACTCACCAGGCGAACAAAAAGTGGGTCTCATACCCAAGGTATCCTCTAAGGAACTCCTAATACCCTCATTAGCAATGTAGTTGTTTGATGTTCCATCATTTCCAAGATGATCAGGAACAATAGTGAGAGGCAAACTCTCATCAGGTTGTTTGAAATTGAGGGTACTAGGGAGCTCTTGCTCCACCAGAGGTGAGTCCTTAAGGGGCACAACATGAAGATCATGTGGCTCAAGGTCCATGGGACAAAAAGATAGGGCACAATCCTGTGCCGACTCATAATGAAATTGGTCCATGTTATTCTCAATTCGGATCGAATCCCCCACAATGTGATCGTGAATTGAAACCCCAACTCCCTCAGACTGACTAGGAGTTTGACTCTGAAAGATTGTGCTTCGAATTTGTGAATGTGGTGGTGGTTCGATATCAAACGATGCATCCACATGTTGACAAGAAATGTCACCCTCCTCACGTTTACTTAATTGTTGTGTAATTTGACCCACATACATTTCCATAGTTTGCAGGGAATCGTGATTGGACTTCAACACATTTTGAGTGGTTTCCATGAACGTTTGGAGGGCTTGTTCCAAAGAATCAAGTTTGGGGTCAACTGTGAGGTTCATGTCAGAATTTGGGAAATAGATGGGTTGGGTGGTGATGGGCTGAGAATGAGTCCAATGATTGGTCGTGGGGTGTTGGTAGAATTCAGGATATTCAGAAGGAGGGTACTGGGGTGGGAGTGATGTATAAGAATTTGAATAAGAATTGTCTCCCCATGAATCCATCCTTCTCGGGTTGTACGCGGATGCGTAATGGTCATACTGAGCATTTTGGGAAAAGGTATGCTCATACTCAGGCTCTGAGGGAACATAAGGACATTCCCCACAAACATGACCACTCAACCTACAACAGCGACACGGTACGGCTACTGGAGCCACCGGTGCACTCATGTCTTCTACCACATGCATGAAAGAGGCCAAAGGTTCTTGCAATGTCTCAGTTTGATGACCAACATATGATCCGACATAACTAGATGGAGATCTAGCAGTCGGTGCCTCTCTCATGTCACCCCTATATGAAGATTGCTCAGTCACACAATGAAGATTATCCCAACCATACGGGGTGTTTGTCTGAGCCACCCCAGGTTGCATGGGTCCGGAGTACCAGGGAGAATTGTCCTGGTCCCAACAATGATATGGATGGTCGCCCATGTAACCATCCATCTCGACAAAGAACTCTCGAGTCGATCACTCTCACCACCACGAGGCCAACCTCGCAAAAAGTGCTCGACTCGACCCTAAAACGCTAACAAAGAGTGTAAAGGGGAGGAGACTAAAACGTAGAAGTAGGTGAGAAGAAGATGACTCAGAGGAGAAGGGACGAATCCCTAAAAACTAGCGTGGGTAAAGGGTGAGGTTAGAAGCCTAGTCTAGCAAACACGGCTCAAACAAGCTTAGGCTAGCTATGAGTCCTTACAGCTAGACGACGCATAACTGCGAGGTCACACGGCCTCAACACGCCTCACCTCCCTACGACGAAGACCACAATGCCCAGCAAGTGAGCCAAGATCCGGAGATCTCGTCTCTCCTACTATCGACAAAGTGGGCGACGCCGATCAGGCTATGACGGTCGTGACCGGTTCACTCTCCTAATGCGCCCAAGTCCTAATGGCCAATGTCTACTTGCTTTTAGATTAAGGCTTTACTTGAGTGTGCTTTTTGGGGCTATGGAAGGGGTGATGAAATCCCCCACCTTATCTTTGAAGACTATAGGTGGTGCCCCTTAAGATGTTTTGATCCTTAAGCTAGCAAGCAACTCACCAAGCAAACACTCACCTCACTCTTGTTTCGATGCAAACCTTACTCACTAATGAATGTCCTAATGCGTGAATGAGTGTTAAGGAATGCGTACGTCGCTCCAGCAATCAACGACAAAGATTAAAACTAAGAGAAGACAATTAACATGCTCAAGTCATTACTACATGATGCATGACCTAAACATAGCAAATGCCTAATCTTTTGCTTTGGGTTTTAGTGTCCAAGTTGATTAAAGGAGGGTTAATTGGTTATTTATTGATCTGGGAGCAAACTATAGGTTCACACATGCCAAATTGGGCTCCCAGATAACTAAACTGTAAATAGAAACAAAAAGAAGAAAACTGGGGGTGAAAAGGTCTCACCAGGCCGCCAAACAGCGGTCCCAGACCGCTATTTGGCGGTCTTGAGGGCTTGAAGTGTTCCCAAATTTTTCCTTCTGCTTTATCCTTGAATCCCAAATGTCTTGAGACAACACAAAACCAAAAAAAAAATCAAATCCACTCGAATCGTCTAAACAAGAGTCTGGACTGGCACCTCCCCGACAACGGCGCCAAAAACTTGTTGAACGTTTTAATTTAAACCGCAAGTGCACGGCCGCGATGAAGCGGTGGCAAGTACGGGTCGTCCTCAGGGAGGTGAGTAGCCTCTTGTTTGCACGAAATCAAGTGGCGAAAATAATGGAGAAGAGAGTTGGTTACGCTACTCTACACTAAACTACGCTAAGAAGTACGAAATGCGAAACAAAGAAATAAACGATCAAATAAAAACTAAGCTAAGAACAAAATAGAAGTGCTGGAATTTCAGGAATGGAAAACCCCTAAGGGGTGGAGTGAGTGCACACAAGCAAAGAGGTGGGTGTAGAATACATTCTTTAAGCACACGAAGGTGGTGTTTATCAAGCATAGGAAGTGTCTAAATGTTATGGCAAAACCTATCAATCTATTCACCAACTTGGTTGATTAACATTTACATATGCAAGTTGTTTATTTCAGAACCTAAACAAGCATGAGAGGTGTCTAATCATTTTGGCAAAACTCATCAAGTTATAAATTCTATCCTAAACAAGGAAGCATACATTCATGTTTAATCAACACATCAAAAATAAAGCATTCATCCCATTCTCTAATGCATGTATGTACATCTACTCCACCCCCCAAAGGGGATGGAACTACTCACTAAACATTACACTAATTATTAAACTAAGCAAAAAAAGCATATTAAAACTAAGCTAGAAATAAAAGACGATTAAACTAAAACATGCACAAACAATAAAAGAAGCATAAACAAACAATGAAAGAAACACAAAACTTTATTGATAAAATGACTCACATTAAAAGTAGCATCCTCCTACTTTAGTGTGTGCTTCAAGGCCTCACTTCTAGTAGGAAGAATAGCCACTTAAAATATGGAATGATTACAATAGGAGGTGAAGAGTTCTATTTATAGCCATGGAAAAAGCTAATCCGGGACAATCCCCCGATGTGGGACTAAACAGATACCACAAATAGCCTAAACATCCTCTAAAACATGTGCGGGAGAAATTTGAGCGCATTTGGGCCAAACGTGACCGCCAATTAGCGGTCTTGGACCGCTAATTAGCGGTCTACAGTGTCCGGATCGCTCTGGAATTTCTTGTGGGCTTTTCTGGAAGGCTTTGTTGGTATTTGATACATCTAGTTTGCATGTCGGAGCTCCGACCCGAATAGAATTGCCAAAATACTCCCCATGATGGTGAGGAGTATTCTGTTTTGCTCTTAGGTCCTTCTGTCTTGCAATCAGGTCCTTCTTCCTTGCATCTTGGTCCCCATATCTTACAATTCAGTCCTTTTTCCCAGCTTTTGGGTCCTTTTATCCTTCATCTCTTCAAACCTATTTATTCCTGAAAACTAAACATAAAACTCGTGACATAGCATTGTTTAGGTGAAAGATAATGGATATAAGATACAAATATAAGCATGAAATGATGTCAATCAGTGGGCATAACGATGCACGATGGCTGAGCAACCATCGCTGGATAGCATCAATCCCTCAGAGTTATAGGTTGCACAACATGTGGGCCCACTACGTTCTCACCCATTGGATCCGGGTGAGGTGGTGCAGCAGATGGATTGGGGCTAAGTTCCAGACTGGAATCTAGATGAACTCGTGATAGTCGATTACTCAAGTCCCGAATCCAAATCTGAGTGCACCGGGTTGAATCAATTTTTGAATTCAAATTCCAAATTTAAATTCCAAATTTAATTTCAAGAATTAATTACATTTTTTTATATTTTCGTTTATATATATATATTTTATGTTTTTTTTCAAAAGGGAAACAAACAATAGAATGGGGAAAGATGAGAAAGGAAACCTAACTTTAAAGATAGAAAGAGGGTTGGTCAGAAAATTCCTAAGAAAGCACGGTTCAAACAATCCTAGACCTAGTGTCGCTTAGATCTAGACGACTCCTAACTGGTGGAGTCGAATTGATTCGCTTGATTCACCTCCCTCACTAATCAAACCAACTTGGCCAGGCCGTGTATAGCTAGTGGGGGCGCTTCCGACAGAGTCGGTGCCAATTAGACAACCATTTCGCTTGGAAGACTTACGTCAACACAAAAACACTTTCTAGACACCAAATTAAATTCAATCGGCTTCAGGTCATAGCAAGTCAAACCAATTCTTCTCCTTAAATGAGTGCGAGTCCTTAGGGGTCAATGTCTAGTTGATTTTAATTTAAGGCTTGGGTGACACTTTAGGATTGTGATTTGTGGGCCACGGAAGGGTGATGAAATCCCCACCGTATCTTTACCTACGGAGTTGCCCTTAAGATAGATTAACTTAGATCTAGCAAAGATAGTCAAACAATGGTCTTTAGAGGGGCAATTGCAAGGTTGTATGCAAACTAGATTATATGCTTAAATGCAATCGATGAAAACCACGATACGTACCTTGATTCCAACACTCTTCAACAGAAATTGATTTGCAAGAATTTAGCAAGAATAATGCATACAAAACACTAGATGATGTATTCACTAAGGCCTTTCTAATTTTGCCAATTTTAGGTTAGAGTTGAATTATTGCCAATTATGGAATTTTTTCCCTAACACGTGCAATTCTAATAAAAGGAAATTTTCTGAAAATAGAAATTACAAGGAAAAGAGGCAACAAAGGTTACCTATGCAATGCTCAGTCGGGTTCACCGCCCGCTCTCAAAATTTCAGCAACTTCACGCGTCCACCCAGAGATGAGTCGCGTCCCAGAAAACTTTGAAGCCCAGATGCTTCAAGTGTGCAGCGGATTCGCCGCAAGTTGTTCTTTAGGTGCGGCGATTTCGCCGCTCGTTTAGCTCCAAATGTGCTCGGATTTCACCATGCACGCTGTTGTCTCCTGAAACACAAATCCAAATACTTACATCGCGCACAAGATAAACAGGATAAAATCGAAATCAACAAAAAAAAATTGCGTCGCCTCCCGGCAACGGCGCCAAAAACTTGATGAGAATTAAATTTATACCGCAAGTGCACGACGTCAATGAAGACGTGGCAAGTACGGGTCGAACACAAGGAGGGAGAGATTTGTTAATTGTGTGATTTTCGATTAGGGGAAAGAAGGAGAGAAGAATAAGTTTGGTTTTGAGATTTTTGGGTTTTAATTTTCTAAAGACGAAACATGAACAAATAAAACTAAAACAAGAACAAAGATAGTGAATTCCATTGGGTGGAGGTTTAGATATCGGGTTTAGATCAGAGAATTCAGAAACTTATAATAAATCATATTAGTTATAAAGCATTACATGATAAATGATTTAACATAAACTCAAGTAATCAAAATATACTAACACGAAATTAAAATAATAACTTTTATTCTTCTTCTCTTCACCCTAAATCCGTCACCCCCACCCTTTGGAAAGAGTTAGAAACTCATGGAAGGAGGAAAGGAGAAGGGGTCCTAGAGAGGTTACAAAAGAAAACTAAAAACACAAAGTAAAACAACAAAACTTTATTACTAAATTATGGAATAAAAACTAGAACATAAGCTAAAGGACTAAGGACTAGGACCAAGGACCCTTTTTACATCGTTCTCGGGGTTATTTATAGTTGCTACAAAGGACCTAAGTATAGAATTGGAGAGTACACGTGTCCAGACACGACTGGACAAAATTTGAGCACACGGATCGCCTCTGGTGCGGCGGAAACGCCGCATGGTAAGTGTAATATGCGGCAGAAACGCCGTATATATTGCTCTAATTTTGTCCGGATTTTAGTTGAATGTTTATGGTATGATTTGATCCTCCTTTGCACGTCTGGATGATTTCTTTCCATTCTTTTGAGCTCCGAATTATTTCCTTCATATATTTGGAGATCCACATTTATTTTTCTTTAGATTTTCTCCAAGATAATATTTTGATGCTTTAATTGCTATTAGGTCCTTGGCTTTTTGCAATTAAGTCCCTGGCTACTTTTATGCTTAAGTCCTTGTTCTTTTTGTAATTATGTCTTGAATGCTTTTATGCTTGGATGCATTTGCATTTGAAACCCCATAATCTTGAACTTGGTCTTTATGATAGAAATGAGTCCTTTGCATGCGTTTATGCTCGGGATGTGGGTAGTTTGCATTCAGGTCCCTATATTCTGTAAATAGGACTAAACACATACCTTAGTAGCATTTATTGATATAAAAGTAATCTAAATGAAAGACATATGATGCAATGTATGCAATTCATCACGCACGTAGTTCGGGTCCAATGGCTGATAATTTCCGTGAGGAGGAGCATTTGCTGGACCCGCCTGCTCGACCTGTTCTTCCAGTTGTCGTTCCCATACCTCTTCGTGATCGATGCTACCCGAGCCGTACCGCTCTACCCTCGTGAATCGTATTACCAGAGGCTAATGGGAACCATTTTGAGGTTAAGCCTCAATTCATTTCCATGCTCCCTCGCTTCACTGGGAAAGGTGACCCCTATATCTTTCGCAGGGAATTTGAGGAGGTCTGTGCTATGTTCAAGCTGCAACAACTTAGCACAGACTCCATCCATCTAAGGCTCGTTCCTTTCGCATTAAAGGATGATGCCAAGAAGTGGTTGTACAGCAACCAGGCGAATTCCTTTAGGACGTGGGACGAGTTTAAATTTGCATTCCTCAAGAAGTACTTCCCAAATCATCGGACTCAAAAATTGAGGAACGAAATCAATTCGTTCTATCAACATGAGACCGAACCATTCCATGCATACTTCGAGAGGTTCAAGGAGCTACTATCCTCATGCCCTCACCATGGCATCGAGTCGTGGCGCCTTTGTCAGATTCTTTACGAAGGTCTTCACATCCCGTCCCGAACGCTCCTTGAGTCCATATGTCAAGGAGAGTTCTTGGGAAAGGATGAAAGGGAGGCATGGGCCTTCCTAGAAGACCTCGCTGAGAAAACCATGCAATGGGAGAGTGTGAGGGAACCACCTACGTCATCTATCATAGGAGCAAGGATCGCGAATGCAAACTCGACTAGATCGGGTGCCGCATTTGTTGTCGATACCACTACGGCCACCGAGGCGCGCATGGCGGCCTTAATGCGCCGTATGGATTCGATTGAGCTCCAAAACCAACATGGTGCACCTCACATGTCCACATCTGGTCCAGTTCCCTGTCATTCATGTGGTAGGATAGGTCATGTAGAAAGCGAGTGTGAGTCCATTCCTCCTGAATCACCCCATACTCATCATCTTATAATCCTAAATGGAGGAACCACCCCAATGTTTCATGGAACCAAACTAATGCCCCGGGTGGTCCTTCAAACTCCTCTAGACCACATTACCAATCACATCAACCTCCCATGCATGCACATTCCTATCAGCCACCCCAAGCGCAAACCACCAATCAATCGGGTTTCCCAAATTCCAATAATATGGAAACCCGATTCAATTCGCTTGAGACCATGACTCGTGGACTTGAAAACTCAATGAAAAAATTTATGTCAACCACGAGTCAAGTTCTCACTTCAAATCAGCAGACCATCAAATCTGTAGAGCTTCAGATGGACCAATTGGCTCAGTCTGTACATGAAAGAGAGAGAGGGTCTTTTCCTAGCCAGCCTGAGGCTAACCCCCATATGTACCATCAACAACACATGCAAAATGTGGTTCCTCGGGGGAGGCAAGTGAACCATGTGGAGGAACCTGTTCACCATGTCAATTCCATTGTTACCTTAAGGAATGGAAAATAGGTTGACAATCACATTTCCTTGCCACAACAACCACCATCTATGCAGCCCCTCAGTGGGAATGGTGGTGAAGAAGAGGTTGAGGGTGAGGGTAATACACCAACACTTCTTTCTTCTCAGGCACCGCAGAAAACCTACCTGCCAAAAGCTCCCTATCCAAGTAGGTTAACCAAAAAGCAGAGTGACAACATGGACAAGATATTAGAATTGTTTAAGCAAGTAAAGGTTAACATCCCCTTGTTGGATGTCATCCAACAAATACCTCAATATGCCAAAGTGTTGAAGGATCTCTGCACAACCAAGAGGAAGACCAATGTTCCTAAGAAAGCATTCTTGGCTGCAAATATCAGCTCACTTTTTTCCAATCCCACGTATGAGCAATGTTTTGCTTGATTTAGGATGAGCAATGTTTTGCTTGATTTAGGATCAGCGGTCAACCTCCTCCCATTCTCTGTTTATCAACAGTTGAACTTGGGAGAATTGATACCAACTAAGATCACCCTCCAATTGGCGGATAGATCCATTCGTATTCCCATGGGGATTTTCGAGGACGTGCTTATCAAAGTTGGAGATTTTATATTTCCAGTCGATTTTGTTGTCCTCGATACCAATCCTGTTGCGAACACCCACTCTCAAATACCTTTGATTTTGGGTAGACCATTTCTGGCCACCTCCAATGCCTTGATTAATTGTAGAAATGGTCTCATGAAGCTCTCATTCGGTAACATGAGTGCCTAGTTTCATGTGTTCAACTCTGGTAGGCAACAGGAACCCATGGATGAACCTTTAAATCTAAATCTCATCCGCCAATTGGAGAAAGCACCACAAAATCAACGAACACCCCTAACCCCAATGCAACCCGTTGAGAATGTTCGAGGGTCCAGCGAAAACTCATTGCCTGTCTTCGCAATGCAACAGAGTGAGCTGGCCTCGAACATGAATGTCCAAAGGGAGTGTTCGTTACATGATTCAGTTGAGAGTACTAGTGAGAGTGAGACACCTCATCATATGCCTATACCAGAAGGTGTCTCTACCTCATGTCCCATGGCCATTGAGCCATTTGAGCTTCATATTGACTCCAACAAGGACCCACCTATGACCGAGCTTATGCTTGATGATCTAAATGATGGTGGGAGGTCCTTGTTGGATGATTTGGGGAGAAGCCCCATTCTTAGTGATGCAAGTCTGCTGCATCCATCGAATGAGCCTGAGGAACTCATTCCGAAGCACCCGCCTATTGGTTGGAGGGTTTTCTTCTATGAGCAATTAAACCCTAGTGAGGCAACACAACTTCATTCTTTGTTGCCCACACCCAACCAATATCATGAGGGGTTCGAGCCTTTCAGCTTTGACCTTTCACCCCTCATGACACCTCAGAGTACCAGTGAAGTTTGCCCATCTCGGCAAGTCTCTGGTCCTCAAAGCTTGATGTTCTCATTTGATGTTCCTTGACCAAATGATTATGAGAATATCTTGGTTGATGTATATATCTTGTAAAAAAAACAAAAACAAAAATAAAAAAAAACACAGACTATATACAAACGTGAAAACAACCCCCCACACCAAATCCATGCATTGTCCTCAATGTATGGCAAAACAGTGCCAATGCATGGAATCATAGGGTTTCAGCCAAAAACTTGTTGAACGTTTTAAATTTAAACCGCAAGTGCACAGCCGCGATGAAGCGGTGGCAAGTACGGGTCATCCTTAGGGAGGTGAGTAGCCTCTTGCTTGTACAAAATCAAGTGGCAAAAATAGGGGGAGAAAGATGTTTATGCTACTCTAATCTATACTACGCTAAGAAGTAGGAAATGCTAAAGGAAGAACCAAACAATGAAATAATAACTAAGCTAAGAACAAAGGAAGATCCTGGAATACAGAAATGGGAAAACCCCTAAGGGGTGGAGTGAGTGCACACATGCAAAGAGGTGGGTGTAGAATACATTCTTTAAGCACATGAAGGTGGTGTTTATCAAGCATAGGAAGTGTCTAAATGTTATGGCAAAACCTATCAATCTATTCACCAACTTAGTTGATTAACATTTACATATGCAAGTTGTTTATTTCAGAACCTAAACAAGCATGAGAGGTGTCTAATCATTTTGGCAAAACTCATCAAGTTATAAGTTCTGTCCTAAACAAGCAAGCATACATTCATGTTTTATCAACACATCAAAAATAAAGCATTCATCACATTCTCTAATGCATGTATGTACATCTACTCCACCTCCCAAAGGGGATGGAACTACTCACTAAACATTACACTAATTATTAAACTAAGCAAACAAAGCATATTAAAACTAAGCTAGAAATAAAAGACGATTAAACTAAAACATGCACAAACAATAAAAGAAGCATAAACAAACAATGAAAGAAACACAAAACTTTATTGATAAAATTACTCACATTTCAAGTAGCATCCTCCTACTTTAGTGTGTGCTTCAAGGCCTCACTTCTAGTCGGAAGAATAGCCACTTAAAAAAAGGAGTGATTACAATGGAAGGTGAAGAGTTCTATTTATAGCCATGGAAAAAGGCAAACCGGGACAATCCCCCGATGTGGGACTAAACCAATACCAAAAATAGCCTAAACAAACATTAATACACGTCCAGGAGAACACTTGGCGGATTTGGGCCAAAACAGACCGCCAATTAGCGATCTTGAACCGCCAATTGGCAGTCAAAAAGGTCCGGATCCATCTGGAATTTGTGTTGGGCTTTTCTTTGTGTATTTGGTGGTCTTGGATGCATCTACTTTGTTTATTGGAGCTCCGACCCGAATCCAATTGCTAAAATACTCCCCATGATGGTGTGGAGTATTCTGTTTTGCTCTTATGTCCTTCTGTCTTGCGTTCAGGTCCTTCTCCCTTGCATTTTGGTCCCCAGATCTCACAATCCAGTCCTTTTTCCCAGCTTTTGGGTACTTTTATGTTTCATCTCTTCAAACCTATTTATTCCTGAAAACTAAACATAAAACTCGTAACATAGCATTGTTTAGGTGAAAGATAATGGATATAAGATACAAATATAAGCATGAAATGATGTCAATCAAATACCCCCACACCTAACTTTTGCTAGTCCCGAGCAAAACAAAGAAAGAGAAAAGCATACGAAAAACAAGAAATCCTAACTCACTTTCGTAGGAATCACGATTGCACTTACCACGTGCAACAAGTCGTTAGACCTCCTTGTCGCCAAGGAGGAGGAGTGTTGTCTCCTGAGGATTTTCAAAGGACATACCCACAAAATCCGAACAAGATGCATTAATCAATCTAGCTACACGACTCGTTGGACTCATTTTGTCGATCATGGGACGCGGTAACACTACGGGTCGCCTCTCTATATGTAATCGGTCCACACACCTAGCCTAATGAGTTATTCGTGAAAGTTAGTTAAGGACTTGAGTGAAAGACATGGGCAACCTTAACTTCTGAATGTGATACAATGTGTAGAGTCCATTTTGGTTCTTATTTGCTTCTTTTTTTCTTTTTTTCTTTTTTTTCATCATCATTTTTTTTCTTTTTCTTTGGAGCATTTTATTGGTTGGTGTTTGATTCTCGCAGGGTCAGGTTTCGTACATCATTGAGTATGAGGACTTACACTATCACGTACACCTTCCCCCAAATCTCCACATAGGGCGATCCCTACCACCCGTGTAACGGGCGTTCGGTCGGTGCATCCCAAGTCAGATGACTCGAAAGCACCAGGCACAAAGTCCCCTCAGACCTAGTTTCTCGAGTGATAGGAGCCGTGTGAGAAGAGAGAACACCACTTATTTATTTATCTACATGGGAACCAAAACCCCTACACTTAAGTTTCACAAAAAGAGATTAAGGGCCCTTGACTACGACAAACTTCCTTATACTAACAGACACGAATTATTTGACTCACTAGGTTCAGGGTGGACTTCTTTAAATGTTTGAGTGCTGAATCCCTACGATTACACGCCCCCGAGGGAAAACCGGGGTGCATCCTAACGACTCGATAAGACCTAAAGCCAGTAAACTAGATATCCTAATGCATTAAATTCAAGACAATTTTGGGAGCTTTTCTTTTACTTTGCCTCTCAATGGTTTTGCAGATGCTAAACACACGCAAAACCCACAAAAACATTTTCTTTCACAAACACATGAAGATTTTGAAAGAAATGTGAAAATTTTAAAGCACTAAGCAAGCAAAAGAAGACAAGTCACCCAAGGATCATGACAAGCAGATATATCAATGTTAAATGCGGCACACTAGCATGACCCTAACAGTACAACCAAAAGAAAACAAAAACAAAACAATAAACACAGACTATATACAAACGTGAAAACACCCCCCCCCCACACCTAATCCATGCATTGTCCTCAATGTATGGCAAAACGGTGCCAATGCATGGATAGGGTGTACCGGACTAACGATGGCGGCCAAAAGTGCCCGAAGAGGCACATCTCTCAAGAGCCGACAACTTCCTATAGATCTTCCAGTTTTGCTTGGCTAAGATGACGTTCTGCTGCTCGACCGCCATCTCAGAAATGTCGGTGTTAAAAAGCGTTCCTGAGCTCACAGACGAGCTTGAGGAACTAGCTCTAACATCCTCCTCCATAAAGTCAGGCACCCATGCCTCACGAAGCCAATGGCGAAATGACGGCGTCATCTTTGCTACCTCGAGGTCGGTGCCTTGGCGACTCAGCATGCGCTCAAATCGTGGGATGTCCAACATGCCACGCAATTTGGTAACCAGAGTCGACAAACAGTGTATATCTTTTAGCCTGGCGTTCACCAAAACGTCGAACAATGTTCGACAAGTGCAGTGTGGTGAACCGTCCATCAGACTATACACGATTCGCAAACTAGGTGTGAAAAATGTGGAGGTCCGCTCTTGGCCCAGCACATTTCTACACACCCATCTGGCTACAATGTGCACATTTACTCCAATCGCACTAGGAGAGTAATCTAGTTGAGACCGTCATGGCCTAATCGTCGTTGCCTACCTTGTCGATAGTAGGAGGTACTGGATCTCTGGATGTGGTATCACTTGCTGGGCATTGTGGTCTTCATTGTAGGGAGGTGAGACGTGTCGAGGCTACTGACCTCGAAGTTAGGCGTCGTCTAGCCTAAGGACCCATTGTCTTACATTGTTAGAGTCGTGCTTACTAGTTAGGCTTCTACCTGATTCCACTACCCACGCTATGTCTAGGGATTCTTCCCTCCTCACCTGAGTCCTCTCCTCATCTATTCTCTACGCATAGTCTCCTCCTCTAGTACACTTTCTGTTGTGTGTTATTTTAGAGTCGAGTCGAGCATTTTATGCGAGGTTGGGCTCGTTTTGGTGAGAGCGCTCGACTCGAGAGGGTGCATTTCATCTGAGATGGATGGTCTTGGTGATCGACTATCTCCGCCTCGTGCTCCTTTGGACCATGAAGTCGAGTCGTCTCACGATGACGGGGGAGACCGGGTTCCATACATGGAATACCTCGGTCCGCTTCCGCCACCACGTAGACCTCCTTCTCCTCCTCCTCTGACTCGAGAGGAAGGGAGATTCGATCAGGATCGAGTTCTTGGTGCACCACCACCTTTACCTTGACAGGATATACCGATGACTTTGTGGGAGCGGACCCATCCTGTTCGGGCCGCGCAGCCTGTCCCGGCGAGCTCGATTCGGTCATGGGATGACTTTGTGACCGTCTTTCTGAAGAGATTTTTCCCTCAAAGGATAACTCAACAGATACGGCACCAAATACATCAAATGTATCAGACCGAGACCGAATCGTTTCATGGTTTCTTTGAGAGGTTCAAGGACCTTCTCCAGCAGTGCCCTCACCATGGATTTAAGTTATGGCAGCTGTGCCAAATTGTTTGTGAGGGCATCAACTACAACACCCACACATTGTTGGAGTAGATGTGTCAGGGTGACTTCCAAATGAAACCCATCGAGGAGGCATGGGATACTTTTGAGTCTATGGCTGAACGTACCTTCGAGTGGGATACCATGAGAGAGCCACGAGCCGCCAGTTCTTCCGGTCGAGCTGGATCTTATGAAGTTGAGTCATCGATCACATCTGAGGCGAAAATGGCTGCTCTCATGCGTAGGATTGAGAGTTTAGAGTTTGACGGAGCTCCTATAGCTCAGGTCGCTACTCCCGGGTGTGGTAGGTGTGGACTTACGGGCCATGATGACTTCGAATGCGCTTACGCTCCAAGGGATACTGAGCATGCAAATGTGATGTATCAACAGAGGCCCCATAACGCCCGTACAGTCACTCCTACAACCTGGGATGGCGTAACCATCCTAACTTCTCTTGGGGGCCTAGTGGGGGTAACGGTCAGAGCTCGCACGCTCAACCTCAACCTTCACCTTATCAACCTCCACGCCCATCGGCGACCTACCAACCTCCACATCAAAGGTCTCAGAACCACAATTACCAACCTCCTCATGCCTCATCGTTGGGTTATTCCAACCAAACTCCGCCACCCCAGCGGGTTGACCCCAATGACCCTTCTTGTGATTCGACCCTTCAAGCGTTGCACAGTACAGTCAAGGCTTTGGAAATGCAAGTTAGCCAGTTGGCTCATCAACTCCATCAATGCGAGAATGGTCAGTTCCCGAGTCAACCTAAGGTGAATCGTCGGGGTACCCATTCTCAAGGAAGGTGACATGTACCTCATGCTACCTCTGAACCGAGCCATCACATTAATGTGATTCATACTTTGAGGTCTGGTACGGAGGTGGATAACCACATTGGGGTGCCTTCCTAGTCATCACCATCTCTTGGTGTCACCAGACCTGCGGTGATACCTGCATCTCTGAGGGAGCCGGATCCTGAGGTTCCCTCCACCAATACTTCCAGGAAGGAGCCTGATCCTGAGGTTCCTTCTACATTTCCTTCGACAATGGGGCCGAACCCTAAGGTCCTCTTGTCTCCTTTTGTGTCAAAAGAATCAGATTCTGAGGTCCCCACTCATGCTTCTTTGGACCAGAATTCTTATGTTCCTTCGCACCCTTATGCCCCGAAGGCGCCATTCCCTGAGCGCCTTAAAAAGAAAACCTCAGATCAGTATGACAAGATGCTTGAGATATTTAGGCAAGTTAAGGTGAACATTCCTCTGTTGGAGGTGATTCAGCAAATGCCACCTTCTGCCAAGGTTCTCAAGGACTTATATACCAAGAAGAGAAAAACTCATGTTCCAAAGAAAGCTTTTCTTGCGGCTAACGTGAGTTCTTTGTTGGCACAACCCATGCAAGTCAAGTACAAGGACCCGGATGTCCTACTATCTCTTGTGTGATTGGTGATATGTCCATACATCAAGCCTTATTGGACCTTGGTGCATTTGTTAATCTTCTGCCATATTCTGTCTATGTCCACTGATTGACATCATTTCATGCTCATATTCGTATCTTATATCCATTATCTTACATCTAAGCAATGCTATGTGACAAGTTTCATGTTTGAATTTCAGAAATAAAGAGGTTTGAAGAGAAGAGCCATGAAAGGACCCAAAAGCAAGAAAAAGGACTTAATCGTGAGTCCTGGGGACTAAGATACAAGGGAGAAGGACCTGATCGTAAGACCAAAGGACGTAAGAGCAAAATAGGAAACTCCACACCATCATGAGGAGTATTTTGGCAATTCGATTCGGGTCGGAGCTCCAACAGACAAAGTAGATGCATCCAAGACCCAGAAATAGTTCAAGCAAAGCCCACAAAGAAAACCAGACGGATCTAAAGCTTATAGACCGCCAATTGGCGGTCCAAATAGCCCAGGATCCGTTCAGTTTTCTGTAGCACGTGTATTAGTGTATGCTTAGGCTATTTTTGGTATTGGTTTAGTCTCACATCGGGGGATTGTCCCCGATTAGCTTTTTCCATGCTTATAAATAGAACTCTTCACCTTCCATTGTAATTACCCATTGCTTGGTGGCATTCTCTCTACTAAGGAGTGAGCCTTGAAGCAAAAACTCAAGGTGGAGAAGAATGCTACCTTCAATGTGAGTCATTTGTTAATAAAATAATTCTTCTAGTTTCTGTTAATAAAATCAATCATCTACCTCGGTCTTGGAGACCTCAAACAAACAAAGACCACTCTTCAATTGGCTGATAGGTCTATGAAGAAACCGAGGGGTGTGGTGGAAGATGTGCTGCTCAAAGTGGGAGAGTTCATTTATCCAGACAACTTCTTTGTCTTGGATACTGAACCTGTGCCAAACCCACTTGGACAAATTCCAGTCATTCTGGGGTGACCATTCCTTGCGACTTCCAATGCATTGATCAATTGTGGTCTGATGTGCTTGACTTATGATAGTCAATGCGCTGATTTCAACATCTTCACCATCGGCAAGAAGTCAGGTGCCTTCAATGACCCTGTTGGGGTCAACCTTATCCAGGGTTTGGATGAAATTGAAGTTGAGGGCACCTTCAAGTACTAAAGAGAATTGTTCGATGAAGATCCTGAAGGTGGTGAAGATGTTTCACCTGGGCTGGCACAAGCAGGTGCCTTATGTTCTGATCATGTGGCCTCAGTGCCACCTCCTTTTGATCTTGTGGCCCTTGAGCCACATTCTTCTGATCTTGTGGCCCATGAGCCACATCCTTTTGATCTCGTGGCCCTTGAGCCACATTCTTCTGATCATGTGGCCCTTGAGCCACTTTTTTTAATCACGTGGCCCTTGAGCCACATCCTTTCGATCATGTGGCTTTTGAGCCACAAGATACCATTTTTATGGCCTCTCGGCCACATGATCTTCATTCTGTATCGGCTGAGGACCCCATGTGGGTTAAGAATCAACCACCTGATATCCTTCAACCTGATAGAGGTTCACCTATCATTCATGCCTCCTATCTTGCTCACTCTCAAGAGGCATCAAACGACCACAACACTTATAAGGGTATCAGGTGGTCAAGCAATTCTGATTTGTATGTCGCGAGCCCATGCATGTGCATTTTTGGCTCGAGACATGGCGGGTTCCCATTTGATGTCCCTTGACATATGAAGATGGGAGCCCATTTTTGTACATAGTTATAAAAAAGTACAATAAAAGACTCCTTCCTTTGCATCTCACAGGTTTTGAGGGAATTTGGGTTGTGTCCATCAACATGACCTTGAACTTCCCTTTGTACTACATGTTGGTGAGATCTCTCCTTTTTCATGCATACATCCATGTAGTATCTTACTCGCCTTCATTGAGGACAATGCATGAAGTAGGTGTGGGGGGTGTTTTACGTGTGTACATAGTGGAGTCTTTTCCTTTGATTTTTGTTTTCTTCTGTGTGTATTGATAGGGTCATGTTAGTGCGCTGCATTTAATATCGATATATCTGCTTGCCATGATCCTTGGGTGACTTGTCTTCTTTTGCTTGCCTAGTGATTCAAAATTTTCACATTTCTTTCAAAATCTTCATGTGTTTGTGAAAGAAAATGTTTTGTGGGTTTTGTGTGTGTTTAACATGTGTAAAACCGTTGAGAGGCAAAGTAAAAAGAAAGCTCCCAGAATTGTGTTGAACTTGATGCATTAGGATATCTAGTACAGTGGCTTTAGGATTTATCGAGTTGTTAGGATGCACCCCAGTTTTCCCTTGGGGGTGAGTAATCATAGGGTTTCAGTGCTCAAGAAATTTAAAGAAGTCCACCCTGAACCTATTGAGTCAATAATTCGTGTCTGTTATTTTAAGAAAGTTTGTTGTTGTCAAGGACCCTTTAAATCTTGTTGTGAGACATTAAGTGTAGGGGTTTTGGTTCATGTGTAGATAAGAAATAAGTGAGTAGGTGTTCTCTCTTCTCGCACGACTCCTATCACTTGGGAAAGTAGGTCTGAGGGGACTTTGTGCCTGGTGCTTTCGAGTCATCTGACTTGGGATGCGCCGACCGAACTCTCGTTACACGGGTGGTAGGGATTGCCCTATGTGGAGATTTGGGGAAAGGTGTATGTGATAGTGTAAGTCCTCATGGGCAATGATGCACGAAACCTGACCCTGGGAGAATGAAGCTCCAACTAGAAAAAGAAGAAGAAGAAGAAGAAGAAGAAGAAGAAGAAAAAATGAGAAAAGAAACAAAAAAAATGGTAATGCAAATAAGAACCTTAATGGACCTTACACTTTGTATCA
This sequence comes from Triglochin maritima, assembly GCA_963682175.1. Classification (NCBI taxonomy): domain Eukaryota; kingdom Viridiplantae; phylum Streptophyta; class Magnoliopsida; order Alismatales; family Juncaginaceae; genus Triglochin; species Triglochin maritima. The sequence continues at coordinate 33,078,690 of OY821773.1, read as the reverse complement.
CTTGAGGATGTTGAGGTTGTCTATGTCTTTCACTTAATTCCTTATTTAACTTGCACGAATGGTTCATTAGGCTAGGTGTGGACTGATTACCTATAAAGAGTCGGCCCGTAGGATTACCACGTCCAATGATCAACAAAATATTTCCAACGAGTCGAATGTCTAGATTGAATAATGCAACTTGTTCGGATTTTGCGGGTATATCCGCTGAAAACCCTCAGGAGACAACACTCCACCTCCTTTGCAACAAAGAGGTTTAACGGCTTGTTGCACGTGCTAAGTGCAACCGTGATTCCTATGAAAGTGAGTTACGATTTCGTGTTTCTCGTTTGCTTTTCTCTTTCTTTGTTTTGCTCGGGACTAGCAAAAACTTAGGTGTGGGGGTATTTGATTGACATCATTTCATGCTTATATTTGTATCTTATATCCATTATCTTACACCTAAGCAATGCTACGTGATGAGTTTTATGTTTAGTTTTCAGGAATAAAGAGGTTTGTAGAGAAGAGCCATGAAAAGACCCAAAAGCAAGAAAAAAGACTTAATTGTGAGACCTGGGGACTAAGATGTAAGGGAGAAGGACCTGATCGTAAGACCGAAGGACCTAAGAGCAAAACAGGAAACTCCACGCCATCATGGGGAGTATTTTGGCAATTCGATTCGGGTCGGAGCTCCAACAAACCAAGTAGATGCATCCAAGACCAAGAAATACTTCAAGCAAAGCCCAACACAAAAAGCAGACGGATCTAGGCCTTATAGACCGCCAATTGGCGGTCTAGATCATCCCAGATCCGCTAAGATTTCTCCTGGACTTGTATTAATGTTTGTTTAGTCTATTTTTGGTATTGGTTTAGTCCCACATCGCGGGATTGTCCCGGATTAGCTTTTTCCATGCTTATAAATAGAACTCTTCACCTTCCATTGTATCCATCTGGCCATCTTCCCTACTAAGAGTGAAGCCTTGAAGCAAAACTCTGGTGGAGGAAGGGCTACTTGTAATTGAGTGAGTTAATAATAGATGTTTTCCTTTAATTGTGTTGTTTCTCTCTTAGTTTAATTTCCTTTCATATGCATGCTTGTTTGTTTGTTTTGTTTTATGCTTCTTTAATATTTCTTGCTTGATTAGTGTAGTTTCATTTCAGTATAATGCTACATTTTGTTAGAGTAGTTAGTTTAAATATGTGTGAGTAGTTCCATCCCAATTTAGGGGGTGGAGAAATATGTGATATAATCATGTAGTGTATTTAGTGTGTGTTATCTTAATCCCTTGAGCTTTATATGGTTTCCATAACCATCTAATGGGTCTGCACTCTTATCTTTGATATGCTAATGCTCTTGATTGAAGCTTAGCCTATGCTTTGATTAGTGGACCTATTTTATGGGGAATGATAAGGTTAGGATATGGATGGAATTAATATTGGAAACGCAAGTTGTAGTGTATGTACTCTTGTTGCCTTTACCTTGGTTAATGTCTTGTATGTTTTAATGATATAGTCTTATCTTAATTCATGTGGAGACATAGTAAGGTCTAATCTTTATACTTTAGTTCATTTAGCTTCATTTCATTTATTATCTTGTATGTTTTAATGATGTAGTCTTATATTAATTCATGTGGAGGCAAAGTTGGATGTAGTTTTATGATTTCATGCACTATATGTTGTGAGGAGCTTAATGAACACACACACACTTCTTTATGTTCACATTATTTATCTACCCCTTTGGGGTTTAGTTTTCTTGCTTCTCTTCAATTTCCATTTGCACCTTAGTGTATTTTCGTGTAATCAACCTCTTTCTCTTTTATTTACCACTCGCCTTCGCACAAACCAAACGTCGACACACCTCCCAGTGGGCAACCTGTATTTGTCACCGCTTCAACGTGGTCGTGCACTTGCGGTTAATATAAAACGATCAATCACTTATCGAATGTATTCTTCACCACCTTATCACATGTGTACATGCACTGCACCCCTTAGGGGTTTTCATTACTGAATTTCATCTTTCTTTTTTGCTTAGTTTAGTTTCAGTTACTCTCGTACGTTCATCTTTCTTGTTGGTTAATTATTTGTTTAGTGTAATCAAACTTCTTCACCTTTTATTTTCCACTTGATTTCTAAATGACCAGAGTTGACACACCTCCCTATGGCCTCGACCCATAATTGTCACCGCTTCATCGCGGTTGTGTACTTGCGGTTATTATAACTGAATGAATCAAGTTTTTAGCACCATTGTCGAGGAGGTCTCTATGCGCATTCATCTTTTCTTTGCTTTATTTTTTGTGTTGTTGAGGGGTGGGATGAGGTACGTTCACCTATTCTCTCATTCATGCATGGTTAAAGCATGCATCAGTTTGTAAGGTGCATTGGAACAAGTGTGAGGTGAGTGTTTGTATGGTGAGTTGCTTGCTAGCCTAAGGATTCAAAACATCTTTAAGGGGCACCACCTATAGTCTTCAAGATAAGGTGGGGGATTTCATCACCCCTCCCTTAGCCCCGCAAACCACACTCAAGTAATGCCTTAATCTAAAATGAAGTAGACATTGACTCATAGGATTCCGGCGCAATTAGGAGACAATCCCATTCTTGACGTCATGGCCTAAACATCGTCATTTGCTTAGTTGCATTGAGACATTTGGGACCTTTAGGTCTTGACTTTCTCATTCATCTTTATGACCTTCAGTTGAGGGAGGTGAGCCATTCAGGAGTGTGGAGAGCCATGGCTATGCGTCGTCTAGTCTAAGGACCCATAGCCAGCCTAAGCTTGTTCAAGCCGTATTTGCTAGATTAGGCTTCTACCCTCATTCTTTACCCACAAAAGCTCTAGGGAATCTTCCATTCTCCTTTGAGTCATCTTCCTCTCACCTACTTCTACATTCTAGTCTCCTCCTCTTTGCACTCTCTATAAGCGTTTTAGGGTCGAGTCGAACACTTTTTTGCGAGCTTGGCCTCGTGGTGGTGAGAGTGGTCGACATGAGGGTACTTTGTCGAGATGGATGGTTACATGGACGACCATCCATTTCATTGTTGGGACAACCACTATTGTCCTTGGTATTCAGGACCCATGAATCTTGCGGTCCTCAGACTAATAGTGTGGTTGAGCAGTCTTCAAATTGGGGTAACATGAGAGAGGCACTGACTGCTAGACCACCATCTTGTTGTGTCGAATCATATGTTAGTCAACAAACTGAGACATTAAATGATACTTTGGCCTCTTTCAAGTTAGAGGTAGATGATATGACTGCATCAGTGGCTCCAGTAGCCATACCGTACGACTATTGCTGGTTGAGTGGTCACGTTATCTGGGAATGTCCGTATGTTCGCCCGAGCTAGAGTATGAGCATACCTTTTCCCAAAATGCTCAATGTGACCTTTATGCATCCACGTACAACCCAAGAGGATGGATTCTTGGGCAAACAATATTGATTCAAAATTTTATAAATCATACCCACCCCATTATTCTCCTCCCGAATACCCATATCCCTACCGTCCACCACCATTGACCATTCTCAGCCCATAAACACGCAACCCCAAAATCTCCAAAATTCTGACTTGAGCCTCACAGTTGACCAGAGGCATGATTCCTTGAAACAAACTCTCTTACGTTCATGGAAACTACGATAAATTGCTTGCAAAAGCTGGCAATGCAAGTGAGTCAGGTGATGCAACAATCAAGTGAACGTGAGGATGGTGACCTTTCTTGTCAACATGAGGATATATCTTCCAATATCAAACCACCACCACATTTAAAATTTAAAGCACAATCTTTCAAAGTCAAACTCCTAGTAAGTTAGAGAGACTTAGGGTTTCAATTCATCATCACTTGGTGGGGGATTCGATTAAAATTGAGAATAACATGGACCTGTTTCGTTATGAATCGGCACAGGATTGTGCCTTATGTTTTTGTCCTGTGACCCTAGAGCCACATGATCTTAATGTTGTTCTTCTTAAAGACTCTCCATTGGTGAAGCAAGAGTGTCGTAATACCCCTAATTTCATACAACCTGGTGAGAGTTTGCCTCTCACATTACTTTTTGATCATCTTGAAAATGAAGGGGCACCAAACAACTACATTGCCAATATTGGTATTGGGAGTTCCTTAGATGATACCTTGGGTAAGAGATGCACTTTCTGTTTGACTGGTGCATTGGGCAGGGATTATGAGGTTGTCGGCCTCATTCCGGCGCACCAGCCTGTTGGTTGGAGTGTTTGGAATGACGATCATAACCTCAATACCGCAATGGGAGAAACTCTTCTTCCGTTGCTCAATTGTTCCCAAACTCTTGAGAGGTCTGAGATCTTTTAGTTTCATCCTTTGAATCAGACGCCTTTGCATCCAATTCATGAATCTCTCGTGATATCTTATACATTTTCTGATGGGGGCACACATGAATATTTTGGCCCCGCTTGGTGTCATGTTCCCATTCCAAGTGCATTGACCCACTTTTGAGGTTCCCATTTGATGTTCTTTGACAAATGAGGATGGAAACTTATTTTTGTACATAGTTATATTTGAAAAAAATGAAAAAAGAAGAAAAAAGAGACAAAAAGACTCCAAGAGTGGCATAGGTTGTTGTGGGCTCCAACCCTTATGTATTTGGGCCCCATTTGTTTCACGTATTTGTCTCCCTTCTTACGTATCCACGGGTCTTGAGGGGAATTTGTGTTTTTGTCCATCAACACGACCACATAAATTTCCTTGTTCTTCAAAGTTTGGTGAGATCTTAACTTTTTCATGCAAACATACATGTACTATCATGCTTGCATACATTGAGGACTGATTGACATCATTTCATGCTTACATTTGTATCTTATATCTATTATCTTTCACCTAAACAATGCTATGTAATGAGCTTTATGTTTGAATTTCAGAAATAAGTAGGATTGAAGAGTAGAGGCATAAAAGGACCTAAAATCAGGAAAACGGGACTGACTTGAGAGACTCGAGGACTAGGGTGCAAGATCGAAGGACCTGAAGGTAAGATCAAACGACCAATGAGCAAACAAAAATACTCCACACCATCATGGGGAGTATTTTGGCTATTCTATTCGGGTCGGGGCTCCAGCAAGAAAAGTAGATGCATCAAAGACAAACAAAGTCATCCAGGAAAACCCAGACGAAAGCCCAGACCGATCCAAACCCTGTAGACCGCTAATTAGCGGTCTGGGACCACTGATTGGTGGTCCGGGTTGCTCCGGATACGCTAAGATTTCATTGCGTCGCGTATTAGAGTGTATTTAGTCTATTTCTGGTATATGTTTAGTCTCATACCGGGCGATTGTCCCAGATTACCTTTTTCTATGACTATAAATAGAACTCTCCCTCCTCTCTTGTATCCCATCTCTCTCTTGGTGGTCATCCTCTCTACTAGGAGTTAATGCCTTGAAGCAAAAACTCTGGTGGAGAGAGGCTACTTGTAATTAAATGAGTAATAATAGATGTTTTCCTTTGGTTATGTTGTTTCTTTCTTAGTTTAATTTCCTTTCTTATGTCTTGCATGCTTCTTTAGTTTTATGTCCTTTTAGTTAAACTTGTTGTTTTAGTCTTTTTATAAATAGTTTAAGCATGTTTTCTTTCCCTAGTATAAATGTTAGTTTAAATATGTGTGAGTAGTTCCATTCCCCTTTGGGGGTCGAGTAGATGTGTATACATGTTATGTAGATGGTATGAATGCTAAACATTGTTGTATGTATACATGGTATGATTGCTGGAATTAATAAGAACTTTTACTTGATGGTTTCTGTCATAATGTTAGGTACATTCCATGCTTGTTTATGTTCTTAACAACAAAGTTGTCTTGCTCATATTAATCGCCTAGGTTAGTGCTTTAAATGATAAGTCTTGACATTAGGTACTTCTTATGCATTAACAAACACTAACTACACTTGTGCTTATTGTATGCATTCACCACACTTATTTCATGTGTACACACACTCCACCCATTAGGGGTGTTTCCCATTCCTAAATTTCATCTTTCGTCTTAGTAGTTGCGTAGCTTACTGTTAGTTCATTTTGTACTTCCATTTCCTTCTTTGTTGCTACTAGTTTAGTGTAGTTTAGTTTAATCAATATTTCTCTCCTTTCTTTCTCACTCGCCTTCGAACAAACTAAAGTCGACACACCTCCCTGTGGATCGACCCGTATTTGCCACCGCTTCAACGCGGCCATGCACTTGCGGTTAATTAAAATGTATCAATCATGTTTTTTGTGCCGTTGTCGGGGAGGTGTTCTATCCAGACTTTGGTTTGGACGATTTGAGTAGTTTTATTTTTTCTTTTTTAGTTTTGGTTTCTTTCAGGGATTCTCAGGATCAAGGGGAGGCAACTGGACGAATTGGAGAGCAAAACACACAACAGTGACCGCCAATCAGCGGTCTGGGACCGCCAATTGATGGCCTGGTGAGCTTCACTTTCTCCCATTTTTTTCTGGTTTTTGTGTATTTCAGTGTACTTATTTGGGAGCACAATCTTGCATGTTGTGACTTTTAGTTTGCTTCCAGATTAAAAATCAATCCCTTTTAATCAACTTGGCCACTAAAATCCAAAGCAAAAGATTAGCCATTCTTACTTGTTTGGTCATGCATCACATACTTAACTTAGGCACGTAGTTGTCTTTTATTTTAGCTTACTTTCAGTTGATGAGTGTTGGCGTGAGGTACGCATTTTCTTCTCTCATTCATGCATTTTGTATGACCATGCATTAGTTAGTAGGAATTGCATTGGGACAAGAGTGAGTTGAGTGTTTCATTGGAGAGTTGATTGCTAGATTTAGGATCAAAATGCTACTAAGGAGGGGCTGTCCCATAAAAGATAAGGTGGGGGATTTCATCACCCTTTCCTTGGCCCCAAAAAGCAAGTAGACATTGGCCCTAAGGATTTCGGACGCACTAGGAGAATTATCTAGTCGAGACCGTCGTGACCTGATCGGCGTCGCCTGCCTTGTCGATAGTAGGAGTTACTGGATCTCCGGATCTCGTATCACTTGCTGGGCATTGTGGTCTTCGTTGTAGGGAGGTGAGGCGTGTCGATACTAGTGACCTCGAAGTTAGGCGTCGTCTAGCCTAAGGACCCATAGGCTTAAGTTGTTTGAGCCGTGCTTGCTAGATTAGGCTTCTACCTTCACCCACTACCCACGCTAGCTCTAAGGATTCTTCCCTCCTCATCTGAGTTCTCTCCTCATCTATTTTCTATGTGTAGTCTCCTCCTCTTACTACACCTTCTGTTGTGTGTTATTTTATAGTCGAGTCAGGCATTTTATGGGAGGTTGGGCTCGTTCTGGTGAGAGTGCTCGACTTGAGAGTGCATTTTTCTGAGATGGACGGTCTTGGTGATCAGCCATCTCCACCTCGTGCTCCTTTGGAGCGTGAGGCTGAGTCTTCTCGTAGTGGCGGGCGAGACCGTGTTCTATACATGGATTACCTCGGTCCGCTCCCACCACCACGTAGACCTCCTTCTCCTCCTCCACTGACTCGAGAGGAAGAGGGATTCGGTCAGGATTGAGTTCTTGGTGCACCACCACCTTTAGCTCGAGAGGATAGACCGATGAATTTGTGGGAGCGGACCCATCCTATTCGGGTCGTGCAGCGTTCTTGCATAGTTCTTCCCCTAGCTCGCGGGAACAACTATGAGCTGAAACCTCAAAATGTGAGCTTGCTTCCTACCTTCACTGCCAATAAGGAGGATCCTTATTTTTTTATACGTGAATTCGTGGAAGTATACTCCATGTTCAAGCTTCAACAACTTGATGAGGATTCAGTCCGGTTGAGGATGATTTCTTTCGCGTTGAAGGATAACACGAAGAAATGGATGTACAGCCTCCTGGCGAGCTCTATTCGGTCTTGGGATGACTTTGTGACTGTATTTCTGCAGAGATCTTCCCCTCAAAGGAAAACTCAACAGATACGGCACCAGATACATCAAATGTATCAGACTGAGATCGAATCTTTTCATGCTTTTTTTGAGAGGTTCAAGGACTTTCTCCAGTAGTACCCTCATCATGGACTTGAGCTATGGCAGTTGTGCCAGATTATTTATGAGGGCCTAAACTACAACACCCGCACATTGTTGGAATCGATGTGTCAGGGTGATTTCCAAATGAAACTCATCAATGAGGCATGGGACACTTTTGTGTTAATGGTTGAATGTACCTTTGAGTGGGACACCATGAGAGAGCCACCAGCCGCCAGGTCTTCTGGTCGGACTGGATCATATCAAGTTGAGTCAACTATTGCGTCTGAGGTGAAATTGGTTGCTCTCATGTACATTTGATCATATGACTCAAACAAACATAAAATTATATGTCTCCTTCTTGAGCTTTGATTACAAGTCTTCATCCTAGATGTCTTTATTGATTAGTTCCCATTTTGATCACCTACAATGTTAGAAGTATACAATATATATGCCACTGAAGCATGCATTTGTATTTGATGTATGCTTTTGGGTAAAGCATAAGATTAGTTTGTTAATCATCAAAATTAATAGTAACGGGGACAAAAAGGCAACAATAACTACTCATATAATGTAGTTATTATAAGATGGTAACCACTAAGTAATCATCCAGTAATTTGCAGTGGAAATGACTCACTATCCACTACTTTGGAATGCTAACCCCACTTCTATAAATAGGGTTTTACAGGCATTGTTTGTGGATGATGATGCATTTTGTACCTCTCTTTTGTGCTCTCTCTCTCTCTCTCACACACAGGTGTTTAGAACAAAACATTCATAAAGAGAAGTGTTTAGAACAAAACTAGAAACTAGCAAAAGAAATATTGATTCTTTAATTAGTTTTGGTGGATACTAGTAGAGACGTCATCGTTTCGGCGTTCTTGAAGTAAAGACGACATTAACTTGGACGTTGTAGTTGAGGTGTTGCTAGAAAAATCATCTTGATCGCCTCTTGATTTTAGAAGTTTAGAATTAGTCACAAAGACGATCCTAATTTGGTTCTTGATTGTATTAGTAAAAACAAAATTTTGATTTTAACTTCTTCAAGAAACCATAAAATTCATTCAATTTTTCTAATAGTGATGTGGTGAGTTTGGCGGTAGTTCAACTTACCGTAGACTCCAAAGAGGACTCGGGTTTTTTTCCTTTTTGGATGTCTGATGGAGGTTAGTCTAGAATTGGGGGCAAAGATTTGAGTAAGACACGATGGGAATATATCTCGAAAGAAAGGACTCAGCCAGTCAGACCCAAGATATGGCTTGAAGTCAAGATGATCATAAACGTCAACTAGATACTAAGTTGCATCAACAGGATGATGGTAGTAGTCGATGACGGTGCGACCAACAAGAACCAGTATAGTTCGGTTAGCTGGAGATACTAGTGATGGAGTGTGGTTTGGGCTCATTCCTTAGAGAGGTTGGGCAACTTACGAGTAGAGGTTTCGATGGTTCTGATCTACTTTATAATAAGGTCAAGGCCAAGAAGGAGGTGAAGACTTTTCCTTTATTGGAGGCACAAACCTTGATACCTGCCGTCAAGAAAACGAGCACAAAAAGGATTGAGAGAGCCATGAAATTTGGTGAGGAAATGGAGAAAAGATTGGTTTAGAAGGCTTGGACATAGGGGAGTACAATGGGGTTTGGAATGTTGAAGAAAGGAGTGTGTTTTGAGTGGGGGTTATATAACGAAAAGTGATGGGTAGAGATGGAATTCGGACTTCAAGTATCAGCCATAAAGGTCGCAGGTGACAATTGTGGATTGTCCAACGACTAGTTTTCTAGCTAAAAATACTTGTCTGATGGGTCGTTGAGCATTCGTATTTATAAACAAAGACTACCTAAACCAAAACTAGTTACATATTTGGTCGTCTGAATGGGATTCGATCGTCAGTACATGAAACATTGGCCAGCCTTTAAATGTTAAACCGATATGCTTGCCTTTTTTATGTGTGATCGCTCGAAGGTCAATAGGTATATTCCTATTTGATTGACCAACTAGCGATGCTTCGACAAAAACTACTACCACCAAAAGGCGAAATTTCTAACTTCAAAATCAATCACCCGACAATTCCAAAGATTTCCTGCAAATAAATAATATGGTTGAGACCGCTGTGACTGAAAAATATAACTCACTTCAAGGTGTGCCTATAAAATAAGATTTTCAAATTAAATGTATAACGATGATTACGATCAGCTTTGATTTGCATAAAAGTGTGACAAAATGGGAGGATTGTGATTGATTCGGTTATAATACTGCAGGTGCACGGCCGTGATGAAACAGTGGCAAGTACGGGTCGAGTCCACAGGGAGCGCGTGCGATTCGAAATCCACTATACTCGAGTGGGAAAAGAAGAGAGAATTGAGGTTGGAATTACACTACAATGCGTATGAAATCAGAAAACAAACAATAAAACTAAACCCCTAGGGGGTAGAGAAAGAACGTGGAAATGAAAATATGTGTACGTGTGAGTGTTCATTTGTGCTCATCACAACATGTATTACATGAAATCCATAAAACCAAAACCAACTTTGCCTCCACATGAAATAAGATAAAATATTATCATTAAAACCTACAAGACAATAATTGAAATGAGACTAAAACGAGCTCATGCATAATGACCAAACCCCACTATGTCTTCACATGAAATAATATTTAACAATCATTAAAACATACAAGACATTAATTAAGGTGAGGCCAACAAGAGCACATGCTCCCACATGCCATGTTTCCTTCTTCCACTTCATCATTATCCTCACATCATCATTCCCCATAAAATAGGCTTACTAATCTAAGCATGTGTTAAGCATCAGTCAAGAGCATTAGCATATCAAAGATAAGAGTGAAATGTTATTAGATGATTATAGAAATCATGTGAGGTTCAAAGGTTAGGATTAACACACACACACCTAATACATAACATAATCACATCACCTTTTTCTCCACCCCCAATGGGAATGGACTACTCCCTGCTCATCTCTAAACTAAAGAAAATATAAAAACAACCCAAAACCATAATGGAAAATTCAAAAAACTAGATTAGGCAAACAACAAACATGAAGGAAATCACATCAAATAGAAAACATCAAAGTAAAAAACAAGGATTCAACTAACTTGAAATGAAAAAATTACAATACTTCCTCTTCTCCTCCCTTTACACTAATGAACAAAATAAACCTAACTAATAGAGGAAGCAAAAAGAAGAGGAAATGAGGCATTACAAGTCTATTTATAGAAGATTAGAGGGTTTGGATGGATCTGGGCGTAATCAGACTGCTGTAACTCAGATCTGGATGTTGTATATTTCTCTAACCCGACAACCCCCCATGTAGAAACTCGATTACCAAACTTTTAACCGGATCCGCCAATGGTGGATTTTAATCCGCCACTAGCGGATCAATTCTGTCTGATCGCCTCCAAATTTTAACCACAACTTTAGTTCACATAATAAACACGTGGAATGCGCCCGAAACTGTTCATTTGAGCGTGTTTGGTTTTAATTGTTGATTTACTCCTCATGTTCACGAGATTACAGACTTTTGCAACCAACATATTTTTCTTTACACGTAAGTCCCTCCGGGTTTTCACTTGGTTCTTTCCTGACATACAATCAGGTCCTTGGGCATTACAAACAGGTCCAGAACATTCTAAATCAGTTTATTCTTCTTGCGTTTAGGTCATTTTCTCTTCCTTTCTCTTCTTTATTGCCCAAACCCTGAAACATATCAAATAAACACTCAAGTAGTACAAATATGAGGTAAAATAAAAAATATATATCATGAATGTAATGTATGATATGTTATTAATCAGAGATGCAGAATCCCAATGAGACATGAATGGTAATTGAATAAATGCAACTGGTGATATTTTTTGAAAACATCATATATGTTACCAGGGCTGTCTCGGAAATTTTTGAGGCCCTGTGCGAAAATAAACAATGAGACTCCTAAATTTGAAAAAAATTGTCATCCTAGTTTAAATAATAAAAAATTTACTAACTTAATGCAATATTAATTGAATTTTTTTGTCTTCTTAGCAATATTTGAGACAAATTTATCAATGTTCATGTGTTATTCATGTGTTAACACTAATTTTATTCGCAATCCAATAACCTCATGTACAATTTTTTTTTAGGCCTCTTCAAAATGAGGCCCGGAATGAGACCCGGAGCAGGAGCTCACCCTGCTCCTGCTATTGGGCCGGGTCTCTATGTTACTTAAGTCGTAAGATGTAAAGTCACAATTGTAAGACTTGTTCCACGTTTCAGCTAAATACAGATCGACATGGGCACCATGTGCGGAGGGCTGAATTTACCAACTCTAGCAGAATCAGAACTTAAATTTCAACTGAGTAAAAAGATTCAAATCGGTTAATATTTTGGTTTGGGTTGAGATATTACCAAACCGATCTAAAGCGATTTATTTTCCTACCATATAATTTCTATGATTGGGACACTCAATCACTCACATAAATGCAACATAACATCAAACATCATTGTTAGATATGTCACGTCCCATTTAATTAGCATTATGGTTCTATTCATATTAATGCGTAAAAATAGTTTTAGTTTATAATAAATTTTTTTGTTGTCTTTAGTTTTTATATTTTTAAAGTGATCGACACAATAACGGTGTTAAAGCAAACCGAAGTTAAAACTGATCTGAACCGAAAAAAAAATGGTTTGAGTTAGAACTTAGTTTCAGATTTATTTTTTTACCAAAATTTAGTCAGAACTGCATTTGACAAACCCCAAACCTAATTTTGTTTGGGACACTTGAAAAGTTTTGTTTTAGTCTCACCAAACACCGTGACGCAACTTTGATCCCAAACATGGTTTTTGGCGTTTGAGAAACTGTGATTGAAGTCAGGTGCTACCATTCATTTTTACTTGATTTTAACATATATTCTCAACAAGGTTTTTGGACGTTCTTACCCACAAGGTAATAACATTGGATCCATGATTTAAAATTTTCATAAATATTGTTAAGATTCCAATAAAGATAATTGGATATGACAACTTTCATGAAATTCTATAATTTTCTAAATGTTTATTAAACAAATTGCAACATGTATTATTATTAATTAGGTTTTTCGAATAGATTTCTAATATATTTTTTAAACTTGTTAGGGTATTTTTTTTCCAAAGAGAACTTGTAATTGTTATTGTAACATCCTTAAAGCAGCGGAAAATTTTAAAATTTATAAACACTCAATCAACAGAGGATATTACGCAATAAAGGGACACAGATGCACCAACATATATAATATATATATATATATGAACATCAGAGTATACAAAAGTTGTGATTACATCAAAAGCATAAACAGAGAAAACAGTAATCACACGACCTCAACCGAGAGAAAGCTGGATCCGGTAGCAGCACTCCTCTCCTCGGACACCACCCCCCTAACGCCGATCACGGCCTGAAAGTAAACGTGCAACAATGCCTGAGTTTCCAGAAGGAAACCCCGTATGCCAAACTCTAAATGTATGAAATGACAAGGCACCCTAGCATGCAATTCTACTAAACAACAAAAGCATCACAACCAGGCTGGGCTCCAGGGCTCTCTCACCCAACCACAACACACACCACAGGTACGGGGCTCCAGGTCTAATCTCAACCAACCGCCGCACACACCACAGTCACGGGGCTCCAGGTCTTTTTCAACCAATCGCCGCGACACACACTCGTCGCCAAGCTGGGCTCCAGGTCTATTTTCAACCAACCGCATCAACCACGACACGACCAAGGGCTCCAGGTCTTTTTCAACCAACCCAAACGTCTAAGGGCTCCAGGTCTATTTTCAACCAACCCCCACACGCGGTCCCTGCTCAGGCTCCAGGTCTTTTTCAACCAACCCGAACGTACTACGGACCTTCAGGTCTATTTCAACCAACCACAACTCTCACACAGTTACGGGGCTCCAGGTCTCTTTCAACCAACCGCCGCAACACCACAATTCTAAGCTGGGCCTCAGGCCTATTTCAGCCAATCCCAAGCTCACACATGGTTACGGGGCTCCAGGTCTAATCTCAACCAACCACCGCAACCCTCGTGCACCTAGCACACTTGCCGGAAGAACATCGGCACCACAACTCGCCCCACACGGATGACCACGACAACAACACCTCCATAGTGCAAAACAGGACACAAACGGTCGACCGAACAAAAACTCCCGGTCGACCGAATCAAGCAAATACAGGGCAATCCACTTCGACCGGCACTCCATCGGTCCACCGATTCCCAACACCACACTCGTTCGGTCGAACCCAAATCAAGGAACGATCGACCGTTTAGATGGTCAACTCCCAGTTCAACGAACAAAACGACCAATCGGTCGACCGACAAAGGGGACCCGGTCGACCGAAAGTCACCAGGGAACAAAATCCAACAACTCCACAACGAATTCGGTCGAACGCCGAGCACATCTCGGTCGACCGAATCTTTCCAGGGAAATATCCCTCACACTCCCCACGAATCCGGTCGAACGTCGAGCTCACCTCGGTCGACCGAATTCCACCAGAGCGTTCCCCACGCTCAGCGCACAAGTCCGGTCGACCGAAACCACATTCGGTCGAACCGACCACTCAGTCCACTTAAGTCACGGTCGGACGAGATCAAAGAGCGGTCGACCATTTATATAGTCTACGCCCCCCAACCGACTTAAGACAGTGCACACGGTCGACCGGCAAAGGGGACCCGGTCGACCGAAACTCACCAGGCTTGCCTCCAATGCACAATCGGTCGACCGCCCCACAGGCATCGTTCGACCGATTTGAGGCAGAACCCGAATTCTCTTCACGAACGGTCGACCGTTTGCACCAACCGGTCGACCGATCAGGCAGTGAAATCTGCTGCACATTTACTCGCGACGAGCCGAAAGGCCTACCGTCGACTTCCCAGTACTCACGATAATTAAGTGAGTGAGCTTGACATACCGGAAGGTCTGAAGAGACCCTAGAAGAACCACGAAGTCGCCTCCACGAGCACGCCTCCCCAAATCACGATCTGTCGACGAACCTCGCATCCAAATGACGATCTATCATCTCCTCGACGATCCACAGCAACCACACCACCTCCAGCAACCTTCAACACCCAACCATGACCCCAGAGCACGGGTTAGGTAGAGGGAGAGAGAACCAACACAAAGGAGCGAGTAAAACCAATAACTCACCTCCAACAACCACCTATGCCGGGGATCACCAACTTGCCGGAGCACAACCCTCTCGCCGGAGCTCACCACAATAGATGAGGGAGAGAAACGCGAGTGAGAGAGAGAGAGCAACGAGAGAGAGAGTGTGTGAGAGAGAGCTTCCCCCAAATACTCCTCCAATCAAATCCTCACCATCCAATCAAATCCAATCCATCTCCACCACTCATCTCATCCCCTCTCCATCTCAACCCTCCATCCATCCATCTTCAATCCAAGCCATCCATTCCATCTCCCCCTAAACACCACCTAAACAACCACAAAGCACAATTAGGATTAGGGTTAGTATTATGATCCTACAATCCACCCTCCTAAAAGATTTTCGTCCTTGAAATTAAGACTGAAGCTCACCAAACAACTCCGGGAACTCCTTCCAGACCTCTTCCTCGATCTCCCAAGTGGCCTCTCGCTCACTGTGGTGCTGCCACCTGACCTTCACCATCGGAATTGTCCTTCTCCTCAACTGATGCTCCATCTGATCCACAATCTCCACCGGTCTCTCCTCAAGAGACAAATCCTGACGGATCTCTGGAACCTCCAACTGAATCACATGAGAAGGATCTGTTACGTACTTCCTCAACATCGAAACGTGGAAGACGTTGTGAAGACCTGAAAACTGCGGCGGCAGCGCAACCCTGTAGGCAACCTCCCCAATCCGCTCGAGAATCTCAAACGGTCTGACATACCTCAGACTGAGCTTCCCCTTCTTCCCGAACCTCATCACTCCTCGAGATGGTGAAATCCTCAGGAAGACATGGTCACCTGCCTCAAATCTCACCTCTCGCCTATGCCTATCCGCATAGCTCTTCTGCCTGCTCTGAGTTGTCGCTAATCTCTGCCTGATCACATCTACCTTCTCAGAGTACATCCGCACAATCTCTGGACCAACTAGCTGTCTCTCGCCTACATCACACCAGCATACCGGTGATCTACACGGTCTCCCGTACAGGGCCTCGTACGGTGTCATCCCAATGCTCGAATGGTAGCTGTTGTTGTAGGCGAACTCGATCAATGGCAGATGCTCAACCCAATGACCTGCCCAATCCAGACTACACGCTCGCAACATATCCTCTAGCGTCTGGATGGTCCTCTCAGACTGACCGTCTGTCTGCGGATGAAATGTCGTACTGAACTTCAACCGCGTCCCTAAGGCCTGCTGCAAACTCCCCCAGAATCTGGAAGTGAACCTCGGATCTCGATCCGAAATAATACTCATGGGCACTGATGCATTGCATACATTGTATCATATGTCTTTCATTTAGATTGCTTTTATATCAATAAATGCTACTAAGGTATGTGTTTAGTCTTATTTACAGAATACAGGGACCTGAATGCAATTTACCCACATCCCGAGCATAAACGCGTGCAAAAGACTCATTTCTATCATAAAGACCAAGCTCAAGATTATCGGGTTTCAAATGGAAATGTATCCAACCATAAAAGCATTCAAGTCCTAATTACAAAAAGAACAAGGACTTAAGCACAACAGTAGCCGGGGACTTAATTGCAAAAAGACAAGGACCTAATTGCAAATCACGAGTAGCTTTTATTATCTTGGAGAAAATCTAAAGAAAAATCAATGTGGATCTCCAAATATATGAAGGAATTAATCCGAGCTCAAAAGAATGGAAAGAATCAATCCAGACGCACAAAGGAGGATCAAATCATACCAAAAACACACAGCAAAAATCCAGGAAATCCTAACTCATTTTCGTAGGAATCACGGTTGCACTTAGCATGTGCAACAAGCCTTTAAACCTCTTTGTTGCCAATGAGGAGTGTTGTCTCCTGAGGGTTTTCAGCGGATAAACCCACAAAATCCTAAATCAACATTTCATTAATAGTTCTCAATATCCCTACCTCAACCTTATACATCTCACTAAGAATTTTTTTGCATGCTCATTATATAAATCTAACTCATTAAAAATATGACTTGGTCTTTGTTCCTCCAACATTCACACCACTAACCCTTCTACACATGATATCACTTAAATTATTTTGCACGCCTCCTCTGGTGGTAAAGTATCATTTGGATCAACCATGGCATGGATCATTCTTTTAGCTTTGGGCTTTGAGTATTTTTTTTTCTTTTCTTCCGTGATTCAACACATTTGCTTTTTGACACTTTTACCCTTTTTGCATTCGTGTAGCGAGTTTGGTCGATAATCCCGAGCTGTTAGACTCAAGTTACCGGGTTTCAAGATACCCCTACGGACCAGTGACTCAAAGGCTTGGGCTTTTGTAATCATTTTGCAAAATGTGTTTTCTTCACTTTATTCCTTTATTTCTACTTTTATTTTCCTCAAGGCTTAATTGCTATTAGAAGTCCACACTTCCCGGTATATTTTCCTCAACCTCTGCTTTTTATCAACCACTTCAAAGATTTGATTCATCCAATTTAAGTGCATACATATCTTAAAGGGCAATGAGTTATTTCTTTGGAACTTAGATTTATGTCATAATTTCTACAAGCAGAGCTATATAATAAGGAACAAAAACTCAATGCAATTTGTACACGGGTTTTGGCAGTTCAATCTTAAGCTATGTCATGAAACATTATTTTTTTTATTATATATATAAATATATTTTTTTATTTTTTTTTTTGAAATAAAAGACAGATCTATAGATAAGTATATACATAAACAGGCACCCCGTGCAGTCCGACGATCTCCTCAATATACAACTTAGCTAGACCCTCCAGAGGTAAAGTGGTCCGAATAGCTAAGAAGTGCGCCGACTTGGTCAGTCAATCGACTATAACCCAAATCGCGTCGTGGAATCCTCTCGTCTTCGGCAGCCCGGTGACAAAATCTATCGTCACGTGCTCCCACTTCCACTCTGGAAGCTCGATCCTCTGCATCAGCCCTGCAGGTCTCTGGTGCTCAATCTTCACCTGCTGACAAATCAGACATCTGCCAACAAACTCTGCGATCTCCGTCTTCATCCTCTTCCACCAGAAATTCCTCTGACGATCTCTAAACATCTTCGTGCTGCCCGGGTGGATCGAATAACGGGATCTATGCGCCTCCTCCAGAATGTCCTGCCTCAGATCTCCTCCCTTCGGCACCCAGACACGGCCTCTGAACCTCAGCCCCCCATCAACTCCAATACTGAAGTCCGATCCATCTTTGGCAGCTAACTGCAGCAACCCAGCTAACTCATCATCAGTACTCTGAGCCTGAACAATACTCGAGACCAACTGAGGCTCCACTCTCAGCCCGGCGATCACTGCACCTCGCGACTCATCGGTGAACGGTCTCCACTCGGTCAACGCCTCAAGCAGCTTCCACTCCTCGATACAAAGACCCGCTGCGGTGACCTCCACCTTCCTGCTCAAAGCATCAGCAACCGAATTTGCCTTCCCCGGATGGTACGAGATGGTGAAATCATAATCCTTAATTAGCTCGAGCCATCTGCGCTGCCTCATATTCAGCTCCTTCTGCGAAAACAGATACTTCAAGCTGTGATGATCTGTGAACACCACGAATCGCTCGCCGTACAAGTAATGCCTCCAGGTCTTCAAAGCGTGCACCACTGCCGCCAACTCCAAATCATGAGTGGGGTAGTTCCTCTCGTGCACCTCAACTGCCTCGAAGCGTATGCAACCACCTGCCCATGCTGCATAAGTACACATCCCAGTCCAACGCCTGACGTGTCACTGTAAATCACAAAACCACCACTGCCACTGGGAAGTGTCAGAACTGGAGCAGTCGTCAGCCGACTCTTCAGTTCCTGAAAACTGTCCTCGCACTTCTGGGACCACACGAACTCGACGCCCTTCCGCGTCAGAGCCGTCAACGGCGAAGCCAACCTCGAGAAATCCTGAATAAAGCAGCGATAATAACCCGCTAGACCCACAAAACTCCTGACCTCTGCCATACTCGTCGGGGCTCTCCACTGTGTAACGACCTCGACCTTCGCTGGATCTACGAAAATCCCATCACCTGACACGATGTGTCCCAAGAAGGCGACACTGCTCAGCCAGAACTCGCACTTCGATAGCTTGGCATACAACTGATGATCCCGCAAAATGCCAAGTACAACTCTCAAGTACTCTCTATGCTGCTCCACATCTGGCGAGTAAACCAAAATATCGTCCACGAAGACGATCAAGAACCGGTCGAGGTACTGACTGAACGTCCTGTTCATCAAATCCATAAACGCTGCAGGCGCGTTCGTCAACCCAAACGGCATCACCAGAAACTCGTAATGCCCGTACCTCGTCCTGAATGCTGTCTTCTCCACATCTGCCTCTCTGATCCTCAGCTGATGATAACCGGATCGCAGATCAATCTTCGAGAACACCTGCGCTGACTGCAACTGGTCAAACAGGTCCTCGATCCTGGGCAAGGGATACCGATTCCTCACGGTAACCTTGTTCAACATCCTGTAATCAATACACATCCGCAGTGATCCGTCCTTCTTCTTCACGAAGAGTACCGGTGCTCCCCAAGGCGAGACACTGGGGCGAATAAACCCCGTATCCATCAGATCCTGCAACTGCCTCTTCAGCTCTGCCAGCTCCGCAGGTGCCATCCGATACGGCGCCTTCGACTGCGGCGTAGTTCCAGCTACCAAATCGATCCCAAACTCAATCTCTCTGTGAGGCGGCAACCCAGTGATATCATCTGCAAATACATCAGGGAACTCCCGAACAATCTTGATGTCCTCCAATCTCTCCGCCTCTGGATCTGGAACTACCAAAATGGCTACAAAAGCTCTGCAACCCTGCTGCAACAACTTCTGTGCCCTCAATGATGATACAATCACTCTGCCTTCTCTACCTTTCGCCCCCCTGATCAACACATCAGGTAGACCCTTCCTCGGGATCAAAATCTTCTTCTCCCGGCACAAAACTCGCACATCGTACTGGGACAGCCAATCCATCCCCAGTATGACGTCGAAGTCCTCCATCGGCAACAAGATCAGGTCAGCTGGAAACTCCTGATCTCCCGAAACAATCGTGGCGCTGGGAGGAAGCTCCCCACAATGCCCACCAGACCCAAGGTGTGCTGACTTCCAACGTGGCAGTCAACATCGAAGGGGTACGGCCCAACACGCTCGCGAATCGCTCCGAGATGTACGAGTGTGTGGCCCTACAATCAAACAGCACTCTCGCACTCAACCCAGCAACAAAAAGCGTACCTTCCACCACCGTGCTGGCATCTCTCGCCTCATCCGCCTGGATGGTAAAGACCCGTCCAGTCCTCTGACCGTGCTGCTGCGATAGCGCAAAAGGTCGACGACCTCCGCCTCTGCCTCCTGCTGGGTGCCCTGACTGCCTGCTGGACCCGCCTGGCCCACTCGGACAATCTCGCAAAAAGTGGTCTGGCTTGCCACACCCGTGGCACACTGCACGGCCCCAACACTCTCCGGAGTGAACTCGGCCACAACCTCTGCACACCTCAGGCTGGCGTGATCCACCTCCTCCGATCCGGGGCCTCTTGCCAGGGTTCCCTGCTAGCGGAGCACCCGGACGTCCACTGACCTTCCCCGGAGCTCTCCTGACCTCAGCACAATTCTGCCGGTAATCCTGATCAATGAGCGTTGCAAATCTCACCGCATCTGCCAGCGTCTGCGGCATACTGTAGGTCACCTGAGTACGGAGGTGCTTCCTCAGCACCCGTATGAACTTCCTCGCCCTCTGCAACGGCGTCACGCAAATCTCCGGACAGTAACGCTCCAGCACGTTGAACCTCCGGGTATACTCAGCCAGGGTCGCCTCTCCCTGCTCGAGAGTCATAAACTCCTCTCTCCTCTCGTCTCTGACATGCTCGGGGAAATACTGCTCATTGAACTCCCGCAGGAATTCCTCCCAGCTGATCTCAGTCCTGCCCTCAAACACCACTGAAGATGTGGTCCTCCACCAGTTGGACGCGTCTCCGCCCAACACATAAACTGCCAAGCATGTCTGCCTCTCAGGCGGACACTCAATTGCCCGAAGGATCTCCTGAATCTTCAGGACCCAGTCCTCCGCAGTCTCAGACTCTCCTCTACCGTCAAAGGTAGGCGGGTGCTGTCTCATAAAGCGGTCGAGCATCGCTCCTGCCGCCGCTGGCTCTCCTCTGCCTGACTGGCGATCCAACATCGCTCCCAGTCGACCCACCGTGTCATAGAGCATTCGCCGCTCCTAAGCCCAGTCCGTACTCTCAGTATCCCCACTGGTGTCACGGTCCCGTGGGGGAGGTCTCACGTGTCTCGGAGGCATCTACACACAAAGAACATCACATATCAAAACCATGAACGCATGAACTAATGCAGACTCTAAAACTCTAAGGGTGGTTTCTTTGGATAAGGACACTGGAACCGACCGCTCTGATACCAAGTTGTAACATCCTCAAAGCAGCGGAAAATTTTAAAATTTAGAAACACTCAATCAACAGAGGATATTACGCAATAAAGGGACACAGGTGCACCAACATATACTATATATATGAACATCAGAGTATACAAAAGTTGTGATTACATCAAAAGCATAAACAGAGAAAACAATAATCACACGACCTCAACCGAGAGAAAGCTGGATCTGGTAGCAACACTCCTCTCCTCGGTCACCACCCCCCTAACGCCGATCACGGCCTGAAAGTAAATGTGCAACAATGCCTGAGTTTCCAGAAGGAAACCCCGTATGCCAAACTCTAAATGTATGAAATGAAAAGGCACCCTAGCATGCAATTCTACTAAACAAGAAAAGCATCACAACCAGGCTGGGCTCCAGGGCTCTCTCACCCAACCACAACACACACCACAGGTACAGGGCTCCAGGTCTAATCTCAACCAACCGCCGCACACACCACAGTCACGGGGCTCCAGGTCTTTTTCAACCAACCACCGCGACACACACTCGTCGCCAAGCTGGGCTCCAGGTCTATTTTCAACCAACCGCAGCAACCACGACACGACCAAGGGCTCCAGGTCTTTTTCAACCAACCCAAACGTCTAAGGGCTCCAGGTCTATTTTCAACCAACCCCCACACGTGGTCCCTGCTCAGGCTCCAGGTCTTTTTCAACCAACCCGAACGTACTACGTAGCTCCAGGTCTATTTCAACCAACCCCGCACAGACTAGCTGGGCTCCAGGTCTTTTTCAACCAACCACAGCTCTCACACAGTCACGGGGCTCCAGGTCTCTTTCAACCAACCGCCGCAACACCACAATTCTAAGCTGGGCCTCAGGCCTATTTCAGCAAATCCCAAGCTCACACACGGTTACGGGGCTCCAGGTCTAATCTCAACCAACCACCGCAACCCTCGTGCACCTAGCACACTTGCAGGAAGAACATCGGCACCACACCTCACCCCACACGGACGACCACGACAACAACACCTCCATAGTGCAAAACAGGACACAAACGGTCAACCGAACCAAAAGTCCCGGTCGACTGAATCAAGCAAATACAGGGCAATCCACTTCGACCGGCACTCCATCGGTCCACCGATTCCCAACACCACACTCGTTCGGTCGAACCCAAATCAAGGGACGGTCGACCGTTTAGATGGTCAACTCCCTGTTCAACGAACAAAACGACCAATCGGTTGACCGACAAAGGGGACCCGGTCGACCGAAAGTCACCAGGGAACAAAATCCCACAACTCCACAACGAATTCGGTCGAACGCCGAGCACATCTCGGTCGACCGAATCTGTCCAGGGAAATATCCCTCACACTCCCCACGAATCCGGTCGAACGCCGAGCTCACCTCGGTCGACCGAATTCCACCAGAGTGTTCCCCACGCTCAGCGCACAAGTCCGGTCGACCGAAACCACATTCGGTCGAACCGACCACTCAGTCCACTTAAGTCACGGTCGAACGAGATCAAAGAGCGGTCGACCGTTTATATAGTCTACGCCCCCCAACCGACTTAAGACAGTGCACACGGTCGACCGACAAAGGGGACTCGGTCGACCGAAACTCACCAGGCTTGCCTCCAACGCACAATCGGTCGACCGCCCCACAGGCATCGTTCGACCGATTTGAGGCAGAACCCGAATTCTCTTCACGAACGGTCGACCGTTTGCACCAACCGGTTGACCGATCAGGCAGTGAAATCTGCTGCACATTTACTCGCGACGAGCCGAAAGACCTACCGTCGACTTCCCACTACTCACGATAATTAAGTAAGTGAGCTTGACATACCGGAAGGTCTGAAGAGACCCTAGAAGAACCACGACGTCGCCTCCACGAGCGCGCCTCCCCAAATCACGATCTGTCGACGAAACTCGCGTCCAAACGACGATCTATCGTCTCCTCGACGATCCACAGCAACCACACCACCTCCAGCAACCTTCAACACCCAACCACGACCCCAGAGCATGTGTTAGGTAGAGGGAGAGAGAACCAACACAAAGGAGCGAGTAAAACCAATAACTCACCTCCAACAACCACCTACGTCGGGGATCACCAACTCGCCGGAGCACAACCCTCTCGCCGGAGCTCACCACAGCAGATGAGGGAGAGAAACACGAGTGAGAGAGAGAGCAACGAGAGAGAGTGTGTGAGAGAGAGCTTCCCCCAAATACTCCTCCAATCAAATCCTCACCATCCAATCAAATCCAATCCATCTCCACCACTCATCTCATCCCCTCTCCATCTCAACCCTCCATCCATCCATCTTCAATCCAAGCCATCCATTCCATCTCCCCCTAAACATCACCTAAACAACCACAAAGCACAATTAGGATTAGGGTTAGGATTAGGATCCTACAGTTATAACACCTTTATTTGCAGTAATATAAATATGTGCTTGTAATTTTGAAATTTAGAAGAAAAAAGAATAACACGTATAATTACCCAACTAACATGAACAATATCAGTATTGTTAAATTTTGAAAATTATATTGAGAAATTTTTCTAAATTGAAAGATAAAAAACTAACCATACATAACATTTAAATAGATGAACAATTTATTCCATAAATTTAGACATCAAATTTTTTAAATATATATCTCAAAAAACTCATACTAGTGTTTGACAACTAAAAAGATACCAGAAAGGTTCGAAAAACCCAACTCTAATGTGTCAAACAGAAAAATGAGACTCACACTTGAATAATTTTGAACCAATCAAAAAATATCCATCTCTCAAACGCAATTGTTCAGAATTCCACTCAAAAACTATGTTTCCCAAGGACACCGTTAGCACCAAAATTGACTTGTGCCCTCAATTTTTTGAAAAACAATAATTCTGTATGCGAATAACCAATCAATAAACTTTAATGAAGCAATATAAATTTGGAAGTTTTTCTTTTGGAAATTTAAAACTCATCACCTGATAAAGTAGGGAAGAGATGTATTCCCTAAATACTTCAAAAGATAGCTCATATTATTTATTATTTTTTGATAGAAGATATTTTGGAAAAAAAATACGAGTTCAAGATTTAATGCAAGATAGTTCGACGATGGAAAGGGGTGTCATTAGAAATTTTACATTGTATTAAATTCAAATACATTTTAATCTTGTATGTATTAAAATGATATTTTGGAAAAAATGTGGTTCTTTAAGTGGTTATAGCAATCATGTATAAGATGTTAAGATTTTAGGTCAATCTAATTTAACTTCACAGTTAATCTAAAATGTCCATACTTAAACGGTTGGAATTATTTGATTCGAAGTATTCGGATCATAGTCTACAATGATTCATTGATCTGAATTTTTTACCGCATATTCCTATATATTATATATCTCACCCATAAATTTTCATAGAAAAAAAACTAATTTAAAATGTCATACAAGTACCAAATCATAAATCCAAGTTTTTTTTGAAATTTGCCCTGTCATTTATTATTTATCTTTGCAATATGGTGTTGATACAACCCTATTAGCCTAATCACACTTGAGATTTCTGATTCTGGAAAGATTTCTATTTCTATTTCTATTTCTTATTATTCTTTTTTCGAATTTGTAAGTGGCACTAGAGGAATTACTTGGCTAGTTCTCAGAGGCATGGAATTTGAGACATAAATGTACAAAGAAGTAAAATAAAGAAACTTTTTCTAGGAAATCTGGAAAAGGACATGGCCCTATTAAGTGAAGACTAAACCTGACAAAATGTGGTTACGTGTGAACAATTCAAGTTTGACAATTCTCCTTTAGTGTGCTCATTTGGATCCGACCTTTGATCCAGAACTTGTCGATTACAAGAAAATAAGGTGGTTGGAAAATGATTTTTGAGATTAGAATTGCAGTTTAGTAGTCACCGTGGCTCAGATTGTTAGGTTTCGTTTGGATCATTGTGGTGTTTGATTGAGGTGCTATTTCAGGCTTGTGAGAAGCCAGTTTGAGCACGAGTGCACGACTCAGAAAAGACAACTCAAAGTTATGCTTTGAAAGTGTAACATTCTCGAACAGCGGAAAATTTAAAGTTTTAAAATCAAAGGAAACACAAAGATAAAACCATCAAGAGTGGGACATTACTCAAGAAATACCCAAATATATCTGGTGCACCATATTACATACTAGTTTGTCAAAGAGTGATCACATCAGAATACACAAATACATAATACATGTAATCACGACAATCTAAAATAGGCAGACAACATGATCCAGTCCCAAAGTGCAATCTCCATCGGCCACCACCCACCGGAACCTAACGCGGTCCTGAAAATGAACATAGCAACAATGCCTGAGTTTCCATAAGGAAACCCCAAATGACAAGCTCACCTATATGCCCTAACATACTAGTATATCATGACATGAATACAAGCAATAAAACAACATTCCCACTAAGGGCAAAACTGGACATCCGTCCTGCGATCGTCCCGCGGCCACACAAGCCCCGTGGTCTACAACCGCCACCGCTGCCACACAAGCCCAACGGTCCACAACATTGCCGCCGCCACACAAGTCGCACGGTCCACAACCACCGGTACCACACAGGCCACACGGTCCACAACATCGCCACCGCCACACAGGCCGCATGGTCCAAACATCGGGTCTCCGTAGAGACCTACCGTAGGCACATACGGTCTAGCGGACAGTACGTAACACATCCCCACACGCGACTACACAAGCCAAGGGATCGGTGAGGAGGCGTTCGCACTTCTGCGCAGGTAGAATCAGATCTGAAAACATCGTGGTCCACCACCACACCAACGGAGCCGTCGCTCAGGTCGGTCCATCACCAGCGCCACACAGACCGCACGGTATCTCACCCGATAGGTGCCTAATTGAGCTACCTGCCGGAAATCATCATCGGCAGTCCATCGCCGCTACCACACAGGCCACGCGTGATCCTCCCTACCGCCACACAGGCCTCACAGGGGCCCTCCCGCCGCCACTCAGGCCGCACGGGCTCGTGCAATCACTGCCTATCAAGGCCAATCGAACATATCTGCCACAAAGAGGGCCAGACACACGACAGATCCGAACCGAAGTACGCAGGGTCATCGAGCTCCACGTGCAGACACCAATTCCACTGCTATAAAAGCAGGGCAGCGGCCTCCGTAGCCCTCAAGGCCGGTAGTCACTTCACCCAACGACAGATGCGTGCCCGCTAAAGCAATGAGATCCGCAATCCCTCAGACTGCTACTTTAAGGAGAGAATATACAAACTACGTCACCATCTATAATACAGAGGCGACACGTCCCAAGTGTCCACACTCTTCCACACGGCGGTCCCTGGGCAGGCACGCGCAACATACCCACCGTCACCTCCCGGCTCACGCTCCAAGCGAGGACACGGGTTTTCGTGGACAGAGTTGACAATCCAGTAGGACCACGATTCAATTCTGGGCCCAAACGGTTGACCAAAATAGGTATACCGGTCGACCGCTTCCGCAAAGGAATCGGTCGACCGAATGCCTACAACGGTCGAACTCTGTGCTCAAAACTCAATCCTCAACGGTCGAACAGAGGTCTAAAACCGGTCGACCGAACGTGATCAAAATCCGGAGTCTGGTCAAAATCACACAAGTCTATTCGGTCAACCGACTCAGGGGTCTTGGTCGACCGAAAACTACCAGGGTCAACCTAATAGTCTAAGTCATCTACCGGTCGAACAAGATCATAAAATCGGTCGAACAACATACTATATACTTAAGTTCATTTAAGTTTCGGTCGGACAGAAGGTCAAGAACGGTGGACCGTTTGGATGGTCAACGTTCGGTCCACGCGAAACACGAAGCAATCGGTCGAACGACTCGAGGGTCCCGTTCGACCGAAAACTCCCAGACAACCCCAACTCACCAGCACAAGCACGACCGGTCGACCGCCAAACCAGGCATCGTTCGACCGGTGTTGGTTAAAGTCGGGGAAAACACTAAACCGGTCGACTGCCCGAAGGCACCGGTCGACCGTTGGTCGACAACAGCCTTGCGTCAGCCAAGGATATTACGCCGTTTCTTGCTGTCGGTGAGGCCTCCGACCGACCACAACCCCACCCCAACGTGGGTGAGCACTAAAGCCTCTAATGCAAGAACTTGGCATACCTTCTTCGCGAAGAACGACAAACTTCACCGGAACTCCAACGACGCCTCCGGACTGCAACCTCACGCACCTCCTCCTTGCGCCTTCTTCCCACCACGCCCTTGCCTCGCGCGCCTTGCTCTGCAACCCTCACCACCGGAGCTCAAGGATCATGAAGGAGAGGAAAAGATGGGTGGAGAGAAGAATGAAGAGAGGAAGAAGAAGAAATGAGAGAACGTGAGAGAGAGAGAGCGAGGGGAGCTTCTCCTTCTTCAAACCCAACACCAACAACAACCACACCAGCCACAACCACCCTACTCTACAACCCATCACTTCCACCACACCTCCCACGTCTCCCAACACCTCACCAACATCACTCCTCCTATTCCCTCCTCAACTCCCCATGCAAATCCTCCATTAAACCACCTAATCACCAATTAATCCCTAAGCAAAGTTAGGGTCTTTACAGAAAGTCTTAAATATCAACGTAATACCAAATTATGGTTGTACATTCTGAACGTATGAAATTTTGTTGGTGTTCAACATCTTTAAGACTTACGTACTTACGCAGGCCATAGCGCGTGGCTGCGTTCATCTCTCTTATATGGTATTATAGAATTATCAAAACTAGCAATTTGAGACTACATCTCCAGACTCCAAACATTCCTGCACTATTATTCTTTTTGTATCGACGTGGGAGATGAAGGTTGGAGTAGACTCGCACATATCAATTGAACTCACTGTTTGTAGTTTAATTGGTTAATGTTTGAAAATAGTCACGCATTGTCAAAATGGAAATTTTATATTGGGTTATAAGTTGTAGCCTTGTAGGTCACTTCACTCAATTACCTAGGGTTGAGCATCGGTCCAGAAGTGGACCAAACTCAGATGCTTTCCGGGATCCGAACCGAAGACTGAACTGGTGAGATCTGGTCCAGTTTTTATATCAAAATTTCGGTTTTAGACCGGGTTCAGACCGGACAGGACCAAAACCTGGATCTACCCTAGGGTCCGGAGTGGAACCCGGACCGGTTGGATCCGATCCAAAAAATCGGACCATAACGGTCTGTGCTCACCCCAACAATTACCAATTGATTTTGAGTTCAATACCCATACTTCAATATGGTATCAGAACCAGAAAGAACAACGATCGGTTTGACGCATCCACCATTGTTATCCACGCGTAAACACACAGAGAGAAAAAATTCCGATCACGCGTGCGGGGTAGTGTTAGAAAATAGTCCCACATCGTCAAAATAATGACTTTTTTTCTGGGTTATAAGTTATAAGGTCACTCCACTCATTACCGATTAATTTTTAGTTGGATACCACACTTCAATAATTAATCACATCTTTGAATCTTCGATAATACTTATAATTGACACAAATCTATTTATATATTTTGTTCTTTAAGCAATCAATGTAAGACATTTTACTACAATAATCTTGATTACTTTTTATAGCTGTGCGTCAATAATAAGATGTTGGAACAGACCGATTCACATGTAAGGCTGTAATCATCCACTCCCGCCCGTAAACTAGTTTGAACACGGAAGACGCCAAATCTAACAAACGTAAACTTCGGATAAAAAATAATACCAATCCCTTAAAAATCTGTCATCCCAGACCTCATCTCGACCAGGTATGCGCATCGGACGGCGGGGATTAAAAAAAGAAAAGAAACGGCGAACGGCGAAGACTTTCGGAGGGGCAAGCAAAAAATGCCGGAAACTGGCGGGCCCCACCCTGGTTGCTGGAAACCCCAATTATTGGACGCCACGTGAAGGGCGACCGACACGTCACCGGTAGCAAACCGAGGCGGGACTGCTGGAATTCGGGTATAAAACGGAGTGAAAGCGGAACCCAAGTCTTTAGTCCCGTCTCTGCTCTACCTAATTCGCCGGAACTCCCTTTCCGGCAAAAGTTGAACCTCGCCGGAACTCCCTTCCCGGCTTGAACTGGGTTGCGGCCAAAATGACGACGGAGAAATCGATTAGTCTGGAGGGGATCAAGAACGAGACCGTTGATTTGGTGAGCTTCCGTTTGTTTCGTTTAGGTTTGGAGCAACTTGAACTTTTCGTTGAATCGCGTGTTATTTGTTTGCTTTTTCGTGGACGTGTTTGTCTGGTAAAATTTTTAAAAAAAGAGTTTGGGGAAAGGGAATTGAATTTTGGATCCAGAGGAATCAGATCCCTTGGATCTGACGCCGTTGAGGCCGTGGGCGTTATGTTTCTTTGATGTCCATGTCTTGGCGCACGGGTTAGATCTGATGCTACTGTGCTGTTTGTCTTTATAATTTTTTTGAAAATTCTTTAGAGAAAGTTAGGATTAGTGTCGTTAAGGCGCGCGATTCCCAATACTAACTTAAATTACAGAGAATTTCAGTTTTTCTGGTTTTCTTCTTCGATTCTCCATTTTTTGGACTTCCAAGAAAACTTAATTCCGATAATTTACAGGGAAGGTCTGCTAATAAGTTAAGTTACAGAGTTGGAAGTTGTAATTTGTTATTGGATTACTCCCGACAGGGGTGTTTCCTTATCTTGCTGGCAAAAGGTGGTAGGAAATAATCAGGGCTGTCAATTTTACACGAAACACGATAACACGACACGAAAATGACACGAAGTTAGCGGATATGGATTGAGAATTTGAACACGATTAATAAATGGGTTGGATACGGCAACACGATTATTAAATGGGTTGGGTATGGATTTCTGCTGCAAAAACGATTAACACGATTAAGACACGATAAAACACGATAAAACACGATAAGTAATTGGGTAATTAGGCACACGATTGCGAATACGACACGATTACTACACGACTAATACCGACAAGTCTATAAATAATATATAAATTATAAATTATAATAAACAAAATTCTAAGAACTGAATGTCATATTTATAATTTTACCAATTATATATATATGTGAGTGGTTTGAAACTTTGAAGTTTGAACTCTGAACGAGTGAATAATCGTGTGTTCAATGGTGTAAACGGTAGCGGTATTAAACGTGTACACAAAGTAACTCGTTTAATAATCGGGTATAAACGAGTTGGATATGGCAACACGATTATAAATGGGTTGGATACGGCAGAAATTTAGCAACACGATTATTAAATGGGTGGGATACGGCGCAACACCTATAGCTTATATATAGGAGTTGACACGACACGATTAGCACACGACACGACACGATTGACAGCCCTAGAAATAATCATCTCCTTTTAGCTGCCACTCTTTATTTAATTATCTTAAACGAGAATATTATCTGTCCATCTTTACCGTTGACACTATCGGTTCCATTCTACGGCTCTCGGAGTTTGTTGACTCCTTACCCGTTTATAACATCTCTGCTGTTGTGATTCTATTTTAAGTGTTCCAGATTGGAAGGTATTCAATATGACCACCTTGTCTGGTTGTACGCTGCGCTGTTATCTCGTGGGGGCATGGACCACCTTGTCTCTGGGTTCTGATTTTTGATTCTCTCATCTTATTTGTTGATCCTTTAATTATTTCTGCCTGCCGATGAGATTTTGACTTAATTTGCTCTTTTGCTGGTGTTAAATAATTTGGAGTTTGGACTGTCTTGGCTAATCATGGAAGGACGTGATCGCCTTCTAATTTTGTGATGAAAACAACCTTTAAATTGGAAATTGTGGTCTTGGTAATTTATGATCATTTCTACCCATGTTCATATGGTCCCCCGCTATTTATTTTATAAAATAATATGCAAACCGGGTGCTCCGTTTGAAAACCGTGTTCGTCTGTATGATTGTCTTTATGATTCGGTTGGATTGTTTTATTTAGAAATATAAGTCCATTGGGAGTAAAATAGATAAATCGGTGAGATGGATAAACAAAACATACATAGTTAAATCTCTCAAGGGAAAATACATCTGACAAAACATCGATGTAGTGTTATCACAATATTAAAACCAGACCGGATGGGCTCTGTGGTATGTCTAGGGAGTGGCAAGAAAAGAAGAAATTTTTCTTGGAAGGATCAGAAATCAAACAAGATATTTTTGTTGTTAGGCATGCTAAGGCTTATGTTTTCACCTTCCAGTGAGTGGTCAGCTTTTATTTGTTGTTTGATAGGCGATGGGCTTCGTACTATACGGATCCAACTATCAGACATGAACACGTAGCAGACAGGTTGGCCTTGTCTGGTATGTGGTCGTTAATGGGTCACCTTTGACTTTGCTTGTAAATAACTCAATTTACTTAACCAACAATCCTCAAAAGTAAAAAGTAAAAAACCAAAGCTAACGGAAACCTTGCTGTTGTGACTGTCAGGAAAGAATCCCGATCGAAGAAGTGTTCGAGCAGCTAAAATGCTCAAAAGAAGGTCTTTCAGCCGCGGACGGCGAGGAAAGGCTGAATATTTTTGGGCCCAACAAGCTCGAGGAGAAGAAGGAGAGCAAACTCCTGAAGTTTTTGGGCTTCATGTGGAATCCCCTGTCGTGGGTGATGGAGATCGCTGCTATCATGGCAATTGCCTTGGCGAATGGAGGTGGACGGCCGCCGGATTGGCAGGACTTCCTTGGTATTGTCGTGCTTCTGCTCGTCAACTCCACCATCAGTTTCATTGAAGAAAACAATGCCGGAAATGCCGCTGCAGCACTCATGGCTGGTCTCGCTCCTAAAGCCAAGGTAATGACCCAACGACCACTTCATCTAATAGATTAAAGGTTTAAATTGCAGTTTACATCGCAAAATAAGGATTAAATTTCCCATTGTCTATTAAACATTTGAAATTTTGAGTTATAACACCACAATCTCTCTTGACTTTGCTTTGATGATCATGCCTGTAAATTAAGACAAATTACAATTTACATACTAAATTTTGTTGATTATTCTGTAGAAGTTATTACACTATATTTTGTTAATTAAAATTTCAGTTGCATTACTACAATATGCATTCGACTCTCTTTTCATAATATATGAATATGTGATGGGCTAATAATGAGAGGATTAAATGTCTTGTTCGTAAACAACATATATTAGACTAAACTCATCACTGAATTTTGTACATAAATTATATTATTACTTCTTAAAAAATTTGAAGACTGGAGAAATTCTCTGGTGACTAGTTGTAAATTTTACTTGATATTGGAAAATATACTTTCTGGGGTGTTTGTGCACAAAAAACAAGTGAAAAGTGGATTATGGGAGTCAAATGGAAAACAACGAAAAATAGAATCCAGTGGAATTAAAATTTCATTTGACCAAATTCTGTTGTTTGTGCCTGTAACTAGAATATGATGGAATTCAAATTATGTTTGTGCATGTTAGTTAAGTTTACGGACAAGTCTCTCCCGCGGAACGACGGAACTTGTCCCTCGGAGGTTAATGATGAAGACTTTCCATGATATGCTTGTTCTATAAAGTTATGAATGACATTCTCAAACAGAAACGTTTCATTGATAATAGGTTATTCAAACTTTATGACTGCAATTCAAAGTGTATGACATTTCAAAAACCTGCAAAAAATTTGGAATCACAAGTTGAAGAACACTATATGAAATGGATCATATAGGGTCAAGAAAACATACTATAATTCAAATACTATATTCAGAAGTTTTGAACTTGGAATCGTAAAACCTTGTGTACATGGCTTTTGCAGGTGCTCAGAGATGGTCAATGGAGCGAACAGGAGGCAGCCATCCTTGTGCCGGGTGATATCATCAGCATAAAATTGGGTGACATTGTCCCTGCTGATGCTCGTCTTCTAGAAGGAGATCCTCTCAAGATTGACCAATCTGCGCTCACAGGAGAATCCCTCCCAGTGACAAAGAACCCCGGGGATGAAGTCTTCTCTGGCTCCACCTGCAAACAAGGTGAAATCGAAGCTGTGGTCATTGCTACCGGAGTCCATACATTCTTCGGAAAGGCAGCACATCTGGTGGACAGTACTAACCACGTTGGTCACTTCCAAAAGGTTCTGACAAACATCGGTAATTTCTGTATCTGCTCAATTGCCATCGGAATGTTTGTTGAGATCATTATCATGTGGCCCATCCAAAAGAGGAAATACAGAGATGGAATTGACAATCTCCTCGTGCTCTTGATTGGAGGAATTCCAATTGCTATGCCCACAGTGCTGTCTGTTACCATGGCGATCGGTTCCCACAGGCTGTCGCAGCAGGGTGCCATTACCAAGAGAATGACCGCCATAGAGGAGATGGCTGGGATGGATGTGCTTTGCAGTGACAAGACCGGTACTCTAACACTGAACAAGTTGAGCGTCGACAAGAATTTAATAGAGGTTTTCGCGAGGGGAGTTGAGAAGGATCACGTTGTGTTGTTGGCCGCCAGAGCTTCTAGAACAGAGAACCAGGATGCCATCGATGCTGCCATGGTTGGGATGCTTGCGGACCCCAAGGAAGTAAGTTTTCAATCGGAAAGACAATTTTGTTGAGAATTTTGCAAGTTATAATGTTTTATCTATTTATTTATTTATTTTCAATTGTGTGGAGTGTAGGCAAGGGCGAACATCCGGGAAGTGCATTTCTTCCCCTTCAATCCGGTTGACAAGCGAACAGCTCTTACCTACATTGATGATGCTGGTAACTGGCATCGTGCTAGCAAAGGAGCTCCAGAGCAGGTATTGTGTTTTTTGTATCTTTTATTCTCGTCAAAACCGTTGACACCTGTGTATTCTTTTTGAGCATGTTATAACTCTGTTGCCACCAAATCAGATGTTGACTCTCTGCAACTGCAAGGAAGATGTGAAACAAAAAGTTCATGCTGTTATCGATAAGTATGCCGAACGTGGGCTTCGATCTTTGGCCGTTGCCCGACAGGTCAACTTTGTGTCTCTTTTGCTGGTGTCCCTTTTAACAGCACTCTTCCGCAATGGAACATGTCTGATAATATATTTTTCTTTCTTGCAGGAGGTCCCTGAGAAGACCAAGGAGAGTGCTGGCGGTCCATGGCAGTTTGTCGGTTTGTTGCCTCTTTTTGATCCACCAAGGCACGACAGTGCAGAAACCATTCGCAGAGCTCTTAACCTTGGTGTGAATGTTAAGATGATTACTGGTATGGTCAAGACTATTCCACTTTCCAATTCTTATACAAAATTTCAATCAAATTAAAATCATGCTATAACTCAAGTGTCACATTTGCAGGTGATCAGCTTGCTATTGGCAAGGAAACCGGACGAAGGCTTGGCATGGGGACAAACATGTACCCTTCCTCTTCGTTCCTCGGACAACATAAAGATGCTTCGATCGCTGCCCTTCCCATTGATGAATTGATCGAGAAGGCTGACGGATTTGCTGGAGTCTTTCCAGGTTTATTTCACGTTTTAGTTGGGGAACACAATACCATATTCTTTTCAGTAGTTTATCCCTCTGTTTCATATATGGACAGAACACAAGTACGAGATCGTTAAGAGGCTGCAGGAGAGGAAGCACATTTGTGGTATGACTGGGGATGGTGTGAATGATGCCCCCGCTCTGAAGAAAGCTGATATTGGAATTGCTGTCGCTGATGCCACCGATGCTGCTAGAAGTGCTTCAGATATTGTCTTGACTGAACCAGGACTTAGTGTCATCATTAGTGCTGTTTTGACGAGTAGAGCTATTTTCCAGAGGATGAAGAACTACACGGTAACGTCAACTTTGGTTTTGTTTTATTGTTTGCTAGTTCTCTGTTCGTAAATTCCTTAAAATTTCTTTGTTTGTCATCTTCTACAGATATATGCAGTCTCCATCACCATTCGTATTGTCGTAAGTTCTCAGCAACTCTAATATTTCCTTATCATTTTATGTTGTGGTGCGACTTGTTTGACATGCTTGTGTGTTTTCATGGATGGATTATAAACTTCCACTTTTGTATTCTTCACAGCTTGGGTTCATGCTTATTGCCCTGATATGGCAGTTCGACTTTTCTCCCTTCATGGTTTTGATCATTGCCATTCTAAATGACGGTGGGGATCCTTCCTGAAAATGGAAAAAGAGATCATCACATTTTAGTTTAGTTTGCACACTGATTTTAACACCCTGCTGGAATTCTTGTAGGAACAATTATGACAATTTCAAAAGATCGTGTGAAGCCATCTCCTCTGCCGGACAGCTGGAAGCTGAAAGAGATTTTTGCAACTGGAATAGTTTTGGGAAGCTATTTGGCGGTAATGACAGTGATATTCTTCTGGGCCATGAGGGATACTGATTTCTTCCCTGTAAGCTGTTTCGTGACACTTTCTTATTTCTATTGTGATGACCTTCAGAAAAACCCATATTCTTCTTTTCATTGTCCACATAGCAACCATTTGATAGTACTACTAAGTGGTTATATAATGACGTTAAAGATGGTTGTAGGACTAACACCTTAATTCGCAGGATAAATTTGGTGTCAGATCAATAAGGAATAGCAGGGACGAGATGATGTCTGCTCTATATTTGCAAGTGAGCATCATCAGTCAGGCACTTATCTTTGTGACTCGCTCTCGTAGCTGGAGCTTTGTTGAACGACCTGGAGCACTCTTGCTGATTGCGTTCACTCTCGCTCAGTTGGTAAGTCCTTACCTATTCTTAATTTGAATAGACACTATAATTTTTACTTCTGTCACCGGAGTTGTATGGTTTGAATCGAGAGCATGAACCAAACAAGAATCCATAATATGTAAATGGCGTTTTGGGCATTTATAAAACTACGCAGGGCCAGCATTTCAACAAAAATTACCCTTTGTTTCGTGGCAGTGTGCAACTCTAATAGCTGTATATCCTAAGTGGGGTTTCTGCCGGATTAAGGGAATTGGATGGGGCTGGGGTGGAGTGATCTGGCTTTACAGCCTTGTTACCTACTTCCCTCTTGATATTTTGAAATTCGCCACCCGTTACATCCTAAGCGGAAAGGCATGGGACAACCTCCTAGAAAGAAAGGTATCATATCTTAACTTCACTTTATTTCCTGTTTTCGTACAAGAAGCGGAGCATTATTCTTCTCTTTCCACCTGTTGATCGACATAATCTCCTCTATAGACTGCCTTCACCACCAAGAAAGACTATGGTAGAGAGGAAAGGGAAGCCCAATGGGCATTAGCACAACGAACACTACACGGCCTTCAGGTCCCTGATACCAGCAATCTCTTCCCTGAAAATAGCAATTACAGAGAACTCTCGGAGATCGCAGAGCAGGCGAAGAGGCGAGCTGAAGTTGCAAGGTAGGACCTCCGCTACCATAATTGAGTTGTTCCTTTTGATTTCTATACATATGTAGGGGGTAGCAGTGCTCGAATTCTTGTCTTCCCCAAAGATCTGTTTTTGCCACCCTTAAAACCGGTGTGTTTATGTTTTGCAGTTCTCTCATTAGTTTACTCACGTAGATTACGTGAATACTTAGTAATGGAGATAACATACAATAGAAGTGTGAAATTTCAGTTATTACAATCACAGAAGCAAAATGAAAACTAATCTATCAAACTTACGACATTTAAGTTCGACTATATTTGACTGATACACATGAATTAAAATATCTGCAGGCTCAGAGAACTCCACACACTTAAGGGACATGTTGAATCTGTGGTGAAGCTGAAGGGTCTTGACATTGACACCATTCAGCAGAACTAC
Source organism: Triglochin maritima (assembly GCA_963682175.1). Lineage (NCBI taxonomy): Eukaryota > Viridiplantae > Streptophyta > Magnoliopsida > Alismatales > Juncaginaceae > Triglochin > Triglochin maritima. The sequence goes on along the minus strand of OY821773.1, from coordinate 33,041,569 downwards.
ACGGTGTAGAGACATCTACATATTCAACATGAAAGTTTATTGATCGGTTCGTTGTGGTATCCTAACCAAAAACACGAACAGGGGTTTTAATACCTTAGCACTAGCCTTATTTTTCTTGGCTCCTTTTTTCTGTCTATTTCTCTCGCAAGAGTTGTGAAAACTTGTCTTTCGCGTTTGGAGAGTTTAATTATGTTAATTACCATTTGATGTGCTTCACATCTGTTATGATTGTTGCTATAATTGTTTCCGTATCTAAATGAAGTCAAAGTATAGTCCTGTCACATCGTATGTTCTTGTCGTAGGGAATATTCTTATACACGGACGCGGCTTACGTGACATCTAGTCGGCAGTCCAGTCAGCTGCCCAATCAGCGAAAATAAAAGCGCGCGTTGTTTCGAAAAATGGCAAAACTGCTGCGGCTTTCGTGCGACGGTTCCTTCTCTGACGTATCGATAGGACCGGGAAGGGACATCAGACGCGCCTGTTCACATCCCGACTTGCGAAAGAAACCAAAAACGTTTCCGATCTTTCTCACATTCCCTTTCTCAACTTTTCTCCGATTCATCACCCCAGTTCTTCACCGTAACCCTAGATATCCGTCGACCAAATGGATTCTACACTTCAAGCTTCTATTTCGGGGGTTGTGGTGCACCAGGTTTGTCGTTTTTACCGTAACATTGAATTGCGATACTCTAAAAAGGAATGTTCTCATACGGTTGATGTCTTCCTAGGCTTCTACGCATTACTTCCAGCCCTCCAAATGTTCGTGGACCCCAATAGAGAAGGTCTTTGGGAAGTTGAGGGACGCAGAGAAAGATGCCTTCCGGGCTACACCCTTCGGTCACTTCATCAACCTCTTCAACGTTCCTGTCGATAATGACATTATCGACTGGTTCGTGGAACACTATGACCCCGAGGAGGTGGGGTTGAGGATCGGCTCTGGGGTAGTACACTTCACCGCCGAAGACGTTGCCCTAATTTTGGGGCTCAGATTACATGAGAAGGCTGTCAGAATGCAGCCGAAGGAAGTCGCAACCCGACAGGGGGAGATTCTGAACAACACCCAACTATCTGCCCAGATGATGACTACGAGATATTTGGTTGATGAGGAGGAGGAGTACGTCCGACTACTCATTTGTTACATCTTCAGCCATTTCTTGTTCTGCGATGACACCCTTCGAACCAAAATTTGGTTCCTCGACCACTTGGCCGACTTCACTAAGCTACACAAGTACGCGTGGGCCGAGGCTGTTCACCAGGCACTTGTGAGGGGCCTGAACAGGGCAAACCGGGATCTACGCGATAGGAGATCTACCGGTTCTTCTATTTTAAGAAGGGGAGACGTCGAGGGGTGTGTTGCTGTACTACAGGTAATGAAGTTGTTCCTTTTTATGTTATGTCTGTTCCTTTTTAAGTTTCGCTTGTTCCTTTTTAAGTTTCGTTTGTTCATTTTTCAGTTGAAGTTGTTCATTTTTAAGTTCAAGTTGTTCATTTTTAAGTGTCGCTTGTTCCTTTTTATGTTCAAGTTGTTCATTTTTAAGTGTCGCTTGTTCCTTTTTATGTTCAAGTTGTTCCTTTCGGTTACAGTTGATCCTTTTTAAGATTCGTTTGTCCTTTTTAAGTTTCTTTTGTTCATTTTTATGTTAAAGTTCTTCCTTTTTATGTTGAAGTTGTTCCTTTTTAAGTTCAAGTTGTTCCTTTTTAAGTTTCGTTTGTTCCTTTTTAAGTTTCGGTTGTTCCTTTTTAAGTTATGTCTGTTCCTTTTTATGTTGAAGTTGTTCCTTTTTAAGTTTCGCTTGTTCCTTTTTAAGTTTCGGTTGTTCCTTTTTATGTTATGTCTGTTCCTTTTTATTTTGAAGTTGTTCTTTTTTAAGTTTCGCTTGTTCCTTTTTAAGTTTCGGTTGTTCCTTTTTATGTTATGTATGTTCCTTTTTAAGTTTCGGTTGTTCCTTTTTATGTTATGTATGTTCCTTTTTATGTTGAAGTTGTTCCTTTATAAGTTTCGCTTGTTCCTTTTTAGGTTTCGCTTGTTCCTTTTTAAGTTTCGTTTGTTCTTTTTTAAGCTGAAGTTGTTCCTTTTTAAGTTCAAGTTGTTCCTTTTTAAGTTTCGCTTGTTCCTTTTTAAGTTTCGGTTGTTCCTTTTTATGTTATGTTTGTTCCTTTTTATGTTGAAGTTGTTCCTTTTTAAGTTTCGCTTGTTCCTTTTTAAATTTCGGTTGTTCCTTTTTATGTTATGTCTATTCCTTTTTATGTTGAAGTTTTTCATTTATAAGTTTCGCTTGTTCCTTTTTAGGTTTCGCTTGTTCCTTTTTAAGTTTCGTTTGTTCCTTTTTAAGCTGAAGTTGTTCCTTTTTAAGTTCAAGTTGTTCTTTTTTAAGTTTCGTTTTTTCCTTTTTAAGTTTCGGTTGTTCCTTTTTATGTTATGGCTGTTCCTTTTTATGTTGAAGTTGTTCCTTTATAAGTTTCGCTTGTTCCTTTTTAAGTTTCGGTTGTTTCATTTTATGTTATGTCTGTTCCTTTTTATGTTGAAGTTGTTCCTTTATAAGTTTCGATTGTTCCTTTTTAGGTTTCGCTTCTTCCTTTTTAAGTTTCGTTTGTTCCTTTTTAAGTTCAAGTTGTTCCTTTTTAAGTTTCGCTTGTTCCTTTTTAAGTTTCGCTTTTTCCTTTTTAAGTTTCGGTTGTTCCTTTTTATGTTATGTCTGTTCCTTTTTATGTTGAAGTTGTTCCTTTATAAGTTTCGCTTGTTCCTTTTTAAGTTTTGGTTGTTCCTTTTTATGTTATGTCTGTTCTTTTTTATGTTGAAGTTGTTCCTTTATAAGTTTCGCTTGTTCCTTTTTAGGTTTCGCTTGTTTCTTTTTAAGTTTCGTTTGTTCCATTTTAAGCTGAAGTTGTTACTTTTTAAGTTCAAGTTGTTCCTTTTTAAGTTTCGCTTGTTCTTTATTAGGTATGGTTGTGCGAGAAGTTCAACCTGGCAGAGCCTAAAATGGGAGGCCATCCTAGGTGGAATCGGTGGTCGAGCATGTTTGGAAAACGGCTCATCCAGAAGAAATGGGAGGAAAAGGGCATCACCCTTTCAAAAATTTACGAGGGAGACTTCAATAAGACTGAGTCGACGACCCTGACTCAGAAAGAGAGGGAAATCATTGGTCAGGCTGAAAAAACTCAGCCAACCCTACGAACCAATAGTGATTGCCAGTCAACAAGCAGCGAACCTAGACTGCAATTGAGGGACTGCAGCATCCCTCGGGACCCACTACGGGAAGAATTGGACTTTGCAATGTTGAAGACAAAATGACTTCAAGCAGAAGTTGCACTGAATGAGGCAAATGAAGAGGTTAAGAGGCTGAATGAGGAACTTAGGAAGTCCAGGGAGGAAAATGAGACCCTAAGGGAAGAGATTGCATCTCTTCGAGGATATTGTATAGAAGGTGGACAGGAAGGAAGAGAGGATGAAAGGTGGGATGAAGAGCAGGAAAGAGAGGAGGAGAATAGGAGGGAAATAGAGAATGAGATTGAGAGGGAAAGAGAAAGAGAAAAATAAAAAGAAGAGAGCAGGAGAGAGGAGAAAAGGAGAGAGGAGGAGGAGAAAAGGAGAGAGGAGAGGGAAAGAGAAGAGAAGAGGAAAGAGGAGGAGGAGAAAAGGAGAGAGGAGAAGAGGAAAGAGGAGGAGAAAAAGAGGGAGAGAGAGCAGAAGAGAATAGAAGAGGAGAAGAGGAAAGAGGAGGAGAAAAGGAGAGAGGAGAGGGAAAGAGAAGAGAAGAGGAAAGAGGAGGAGAAAAAGAGGGAGAGAGAGCAGAAGAGAATAGAAGAGGAGAAGAGGAAAGAGGAGGAGAGAGGAGAGGGAAAGAGAAGAGAAGAGGAAAGAGGAGGAGAAAAGGAGAGAGGAGAGGGAAAAAGAAGAGAAGAGGAAAGAGGAGGAGAAAAAGAGGGAGAGAGAGCAGAAGAGAATAGAAGAGGAAAAGAGGAGGGAGGAAGAGGAAAGAGAGAGGAAAGAAAACGAGAAGAGAGACAAGGAGAGAAGAGAGAAGAGGAAAGCTGATGATAAAAGGAGGGAGGCCAAAGCTTCAAAGAAGAGGTTGAGGGAAGAGGTAGAAAGAAAGAGGGTAGAGGAGGATGAGGGAAAGGAAAAACCCCTCAGGGCAGACTGGGGGGCCAAAGGATCACGCTCAACGGCCAAAAAACAAGAAGATGAGGTGAAAGAAAGGAAGAAAAAAGAAGAGGAGCGGAAAAGGGGAGATAGAAGGCTCCAGAGGAGCATGAACAAAAAAAGAAAGCGGGATGGAAATGACGATTTCAAGTTGGCTCATCACGGGAGAGAGGATAGGCCAGACGTTGACATGGATGCATTGGGCACATTGAGCCCCGATGAGCTGAACATTGTACTGAAGGTGACCGCACCTACACATAACCAACGGGAGGTGATCTGGAGAGGTGATTCCTATTTCTTCACACGTTCCGACCTGAAGGAGCTAATGACGAAGGGGATGGATTTGACCAACGAGGCGATAGACAGTATGCTTTTTGTACTTGAAGAGCGCCAAAAAACAGAAAACTACCCCCAAGAGGTAATTTGTATTCCAAGCTTCTATTCGGAAAGAATTATGATCGATCAAGGGGATACCATGATTGAAGAGTGGCTGACGCCCAAATTACAAGGCCAGGAAACGGGAAGCCTCGTCATTGCACAACCATTGCTGGTGTCAGAACACTGGACCCTTGTAGTTGTTAATGGCTTAGACAAGGAGATCCTGCATTACAACAGTTGCAGTAGGGAGCTGTTACCAGATGAGGATCCTGACAATGCGGTAGGGGTACATGAATGTTCAGCCAGAGATGTGAGTGAATTCTGGAGAAACCGTCTTAAGGTGAACTGGCCATTGAGATACCTCAGGGAAACGTGCCAAAGACAAATGCCGGGAAGCAACGACTACGGTGTTTTTCTATACTACTGGATCAAATGTCTCATGCAAAATGTCAACCCAACGGAAACGAAAAACCCCAAGACACTTCACTCCATCAGGGGTGAAATGGCCATTACTTTATTGAGGGACTCCCGCTGCTGTGTCGAATTTAAGTAGTGCATAGTTGTAAATTAAAACAGGAACAAATACATTTTATAGTTGTTGTAATTAAAACTTTTCCAAACTTTTCCATAGTTGTAATTAAAACTTTTCCATAGTTGTAATTAAAAAGGAAACGACTTCACATAAAAAGGAACAGAAATCACTTAAAAAAGAACAGATTTAACTTAAAAAGGGACAATCATCGCTTAAAAAGGAACAAACTTCACTTAAGAAGAAACAGACTTCACTTAAAAAGTAACAGACTACACTTAAAAAGGAACAGACTTCACTTAAAAAGGAACAGACATCAGTTAAAAAGGAACAGACTTCACTTAAAAAGGAACAAACTTCACTTAAAAAGGAACAGACATCACTTAAAAAGGAACCAAAAAAACATAAAAAGGATCAGAAATCACTTAAAAAGGAACGGGCTACACTTAAAAAGGAACAGACATCACTTAAAAAGGAACAGACATCAGTTAAAAAGGAACAAACTTCACTTAAAAAGGAACAGACATCACTTAAAAAGGAACCAAAAAAACATAAAAAGGATCAGAAATCACTTAAAAAGGAACAGACTTCACTTAAAAAGTAACAGACTACACTTAAAAAGGAACAGACTTCACTTAAAAAGGAACAAACTTCACTTAAAAAGGAACATACTTCACTTAAAAAGAGACAGACATCACTTAAAAAGGAACAGACTTCACTTAAAAAGTAACACACTACACTTAAAAAGGAACAGACTTCACTTAAAAAGGAACAGACATCAGTTAAAAAGGAACAGACTTCACTTAAAAAGGAACAGACTTCACTTAAAAAGAGACAAACATCACTTAAAAAGAAACCAAAATAACATAAAAAGGATCAGAAATCACTTAAAAAGGAACCGACTTCAGATAAAAAGGATCAGAAATCACTTAAAAAGGAACATATTTAACTTAAAAAGGGACAGTCATCGCTTAAAAAGGAACATACATCACTTAAGAAGGAACATACTTCACTTAAAAAGAGACAGACATCACTTAAAAAGGAACAGACTTCACTTAAAAAGTAACACACTACACTTAAAAAGGAACAGACTTCACTTAAAAAGGAACAGACATCAGTTAAAAAGGAACAGACTTCACTTAAAAAGGAACAGACTTCACTTAAAAAGGAACAGACTTCACTTAAAAAGAGACAGACATCACTTAAAAAGAAACCAAAATAACATAAAAAGGATCAGAAATAATTTAAAAAAGAACAGACAATAACATAAAAAGGAACACACTTCACTTAAAAAGGAACACACTTCACTTAAAAAGGAACAGACTTCACTTAAAAAGAAACAGACTTCACTTAAAAAGTAACAGACTACACTTAAAAAGGAACATACTTCACTTAAAAAGGAACAGACAACACTTAAAAAGGAACAGACAACACAAAAAATCAACAGACTACACTTAAAAAGGAACAGACAACACTTAAAAAGGAACCAAAAAAACAAGAAAGGAAAACTTCACACTTAAAAAGGTAAACGCACTTAAAAAGGAACAGACTACAACTCACAGTTAAAAAGGAGAACCGCTAACTTATAAAGGTACAAGCAATTCATAAAAAGGAACATATATCACTTAAAAAGATACAAGTCACAGTTAAAAAGGAGAACCGTAAACTTACAAGGGAACTTTACACTCAGAATTAAAAGAGAACTTTACACTTAAGAATAACTGTTGTCTTACAAAAATGTAAAAAATTCAAAGACCAAACCTTGGTGCATAATTAAGGAGCAATTTGGTCGTAATACAACTTCATGTCCCAATCGTCAAAATCTGGATCCCCTGGTCTAGGTGCGACCTCATGCATAGGTGATTTGTCCTTCCTTCGATACTTGCTCTTTTCTGCTGTGAGGCGCTTTTTTTGGCTTCTTTGAAGAATTCTCTTGGCTAAGGAAACCCGACGTCTAGTAGGTGGTCTTCCTGGACGGGTTACTTTGTCTGGATTGCGCAAAGAGGTACCGCCGACCACAACTTCATCAACTATGGGAGGGGCGTGGGGAATGTTAATACGAGACCTGAGCCACTCCATACACTTCACGGCCTTAAGATACCTTTCATGAGAAATGAATGCTTCCTGTGCAATCCAAAGAGCGCGACCCATTATGTCGGCGTGACGACTCAGCGCATCCTTCTCCAATACGCCATCGGCTTGGTACACCTTTTCTCCATAGCTCCGACGAATATCCTTCCGCCATCGATCTGTGATGTAAGACGGTGGGAGTAATGCATTAGGATCTAGCCGTGCAAATACGACCAGGAGGTGACAGCATAGAATACCAACACGCTTAAACAGTTTACAATCGCATGTCAAGTTCAGACCTGTCCTCTCTACAAGGAAACGTTTCGATAATAGTTGCTCACCGACCCGTACACGTTCAGTCACCTTGTAATGAAACGCGTCGGCTGATTGCAACTCCTCGGTTAGGTCGCAGTTCATCATCTTACCAATTTGTAACTGTACTTTCTTGAAAACCCCTACGGTATACAACTCGCTCATTTGACTCTCGAAGGGATATATTGAAACCATTTGGGGTTTCTTATGCAGGCAATCGGAATCCGATTGAGCTTCCTTCTCGTACTTGTGACGTAGAGAAAGTTCGTATTGTTGAACGAACTGCTTAAGGGTGGTTCTAGAAGATAAGTACTTGTCGAAGAAGGAGTTCATACTTTCGCTTCTTTGGGTAGAAGCCCTTCCAGCGAAAAAACAATCACACAAGTAAGCAGGTACCCAAGACTCACGGATACCGTAAATTGTTTGGAGCCAACTATGTTCTTGAAGGTCAAAATCAACCAGGAAACCATGCCAATTCCGCTCAAATTCAGCTGGGTTCTTTGAGTCATAGACAATCAAATTTAGATCAAATAACATGTGCTGTCGATACTTCGTCGACAACTTCACGGGAGCTTTGTTCATTATGTGCCAAATGCAAAATCGGTGTCTGGCATTTGGGAAGACATTCCTTACAGCAGCAGTAATGACCCCACATTGGTCTGTTATGATGGCTGGTGGAGGGATATCTGCAAGGAAAAAGAAAAATCGCTATAAAGGAAACGAGGTCACTTAAAAAGGAACTGACATCAATTAAAAAGGAACAGACTTCACTTAAGAAGGAATAAAAATCACTTAAAAAGGAACATGAATCACTTAAAAAGGAACATACATCTCTTAAAAAGGAACATACATCCCCTAAAAAGGAACATACATCACTTAAAAAGGAACATACTACACTTAAAAAGGAACAGAGATCTCTTAAAAAGGAACAAACATCTCTTAAAAAGGAACAAACATCACTTAAAAAGGAACATACAACACTAAAAAGGAACATACTACACATAAGATGGAACAGACTACACTTAAAAAGGAACAAACAACTTAAAAATGAACAGACGACACATAAAAAGGAACAGACTACACTTAAAAAGGAACATACATCTCTTAAAAAGGAACAGACATCTCTTAAGAAGGAACAGACAACACTAAAAACGAACAGACTACACTTAAGAAGGAACAGAAATCACTTAAAAAGGAACAGACTTCACTTAAAAAGGGACAGACTTCACTTAAAAAGGAACATACATCTCTTAAAAAGGAACAAACATCCCCTAAAAAGGAACATACATCACTTAAAAAGGAATAGACTACACTTAAAAAAGGAACAGACATCTTAAAAATGAACAGACTACACTTAAAAAGGGAACATACATCTCTTAAAAAGGAACAAACATCTCTTAAAAAGGAACATACATCACTTAAAAAGGAACAGACAACACTAAAAAGGAATAGACTACACATAAAAAGGAACAGACTTCACTTAAAAAGGAACAGACAACTTAACAATGAACATACTACACATAAAAAGGAACAGACTTCACTTAAAAAGGAACAAACATCTCTTAAAAAGGAACAGACATCTCTTAAAAAGGAATAGACAACACTAAAAAGGAACAGACTACACATAAAAAGGAACAGACTTCACTTAAAAAGGAACAGACAACTTAACAATGAACAGACTACACATAAAAAGGAACAGACTTCACTTAAAAAGGAACAAACATCTCTTAAAAAGGAACAAACATCTCTTAAAAAGAAACAGACAACACTAAAAAGGAACAGACTACACATAAAAAGGAACAGACTTCACTTAAAAATGAACATACAACTTAACAATGAACAGACTACACATAAAAAGGAACAGACTTCACTTAAAAAGGAACAAACATCTCTTAAAAAGGAACAGACATCTCTTAAAGAGGAACAAACTTCACTTAAAAAGGGACACACATCACTTAAAAAGGAACAGACAACACTAAAAAGGAACAGACACCAGTTAAAAAGGAAACAGACTTCACTTAAGAAGGAACAGACATAAGTTAAAAAGGAACACACAACACTTAAAAATGAACACACATCACTTAAAAAGGAAAACCAATAACTCAAAAATCATAAAGGACAACTCTACATACGTACCTCCCATACACGAAAGTCACGTCTGAAAGAGCCATATGTAGTTTTCAGTGGTCTCGGAAGACAGCAAAGCGCAACCGAGCAACACATACTCGAAATGGTGATTAACTCCCACAAATGGTGCAAAGGGCATGTCGTATTTGTTTGTGAGGTATGTAGTGTCGAAACATATAGCATCCCCAAAGTATGAATAGGCAGCCCTGGAACGGCAGTCGGCCCAGAAAACGTTCCTTAGTCTTCCCTCGTCATCCATATCCACGACATAGAAAAACATTGCATCAATCTTCTGCATCTTAATGAAATAGTTCTGAAGAGCTTGTGCATCGCCGGGTCCCATTTTCAAATTCCTTACTTCGGTTATAACATTCCTGCACACACAAAAAATATTAAGGCCGCAGATTTCTACAAACAAAATAACGTACAAAAGTCTTCAAACCTTAGGTCTCTATCGTTAAAAGTAAGTTTCTCATGCCCCCAACCTCAACAACAAACGATTGCATGGTCTTAGCAGCAGAGATCCCAGAAGCATCGTTGCACGCTATTCGTGCTATGGCGGCCTCAGGTACAAATCGTTTCTGTCTTAGAAAACGCATCTGGTACTCCTGCAGCATTTCATGGTTATGATTGAGATCGACAAAGTTAATCTGGTATCCCCTTGCTGGGTTTCCAGAAACCCTGATGTGAGCCGTGCACTGAACTCTACTAGATAAATGTGGCTTCATTATGCCTTGACCTTGGTCTGTTGGTGCGTTACCCTCCTTGGAACAAGTAAGAGTAGCCCGGGTAACCACACCAGCGTCGTAATGAGTATGTCGTAGCTTAACACCAAAACCACAAGCATCAGCATAGTCGTTGTAAAAGGCTCTTGCTCCTTCGAAAGAGGGGAAAATCATCTTCTCCTTAGGAACGTTTGACGCCATTTCCATTTGAGCGAAGATTTCTCTCAAAACGAAGAGAAATGAACGAAAATGAAAAAAAGGAAGAAGTGACGGTGGCCATTCCGTGCATCTTCGTCAAAAAGAGGTATGGAGCAGGTGGGAGCGCCAAAAGGAATGATATGATTTGGAGCACGTCTGATTTGAGATGCATTAAATGCGGCTGCCCCCTCTGCCCGCCAAAAATATTAAACTTTGGCTGAGCTGGATTTGTCCAACTCAGCAGCGTCCCGCGAACGCGTCCCGGAGAGCGGCTACTAAACATTTCCATGACTATTTCCTGAGAAGCAACGGTAAAGGAAAAACCAGTAACAACTACAGTGTTAGGGATAACTAAAGAAGTATGTAATGCTGTAACAAAAACCCAGTAAGATTATGTTTGATGGGATAAATCATAAACACTTACTTTACTACCATACTTCAACCAACAAAATACTAAGAGCACCGTTAACCCCAACCCAAAAATCCCTTCCAACCCAGTTTCTCTCTCCGTCACCAGCAGAAAACACTATACAACCCACAACCCAACCCAACACATTTTTCATCTATTAATCCCAACCTCACTTTCAACACACTCTCTCCTCCAATTTATTTCTTTTTACCTCATTTTTTATTCCACCACAAAAATACACAAAGTCACAAACTATTAAATAAATTATTTTTACAACGATTTTATATTATTAATTTTCATTTATTTTAATTCTTAGAAATTAATTCTAATTATATAAAGCAATATACATATCAATTAAATAATTTACCTAATTTTTTTAATATTGATAATAGTTAATAGTATTAATATATTTATTTTAAAGTCGTTTTAAATCTTTTTTTCAAAACCTTTTTTTTGAAAATGTGTTTTTTTATTTGTTTTCATTTTTTAAGATTTTTTAAAATTAATTTTTTTGCAAAGATTGATCTCCAAATAACGTAGAAGGGAGAAAATGTTTGGTATTCGATTATTTGTTTTAATTTTCAAAAAATAATTATAATTATATAAATATATATATATATATATATATATATATATATCAATAAAAATATATTAAACAAATAAAAAATTAATTTTTAATAATTTATTAAAAAAAAACAACCAACCCGGGTTGGCCACGTGGCCAACCCGGGTCCCAAATCAGGTCGGATCGCCGACCCAAGTCGGGACCCGACCTCCAAGTTTCGCGCGCTAAGAGAACTGGGGTTGGGTTGAATCCCGCTCCGCCTCCAGTTTTTTCAGCGTTAAAGATGCTCTAAGTACTTCTATCCGGAGGCTATAGCAACTAACTAAAGCAACAAATACTTTCTTGCATCCACGTTAAGGGATCTTCGAGCGTTTACCGGTAGCATGTCGTTTTTGTCCGGTGACTGCAGATCAATTTTACAAGTTGAGGTGTAGGCTAGGACTAAGCTAACAATATCGTCAATTGACAATAGAATGTAAGAGAATTCAAATGGAATGTTAATCCAACTGAGGAGATTAAAGAGAAGTTTAGTTATCAATCTGATCTCCTGAAACGATGCAGAGTACATTCCACAGTTAATTTGTCAATTATTGACAAAACACAATAAGTTAAGAGAGATCATATTTATCAGGAAATGATATCAATTCACGTATCTCTTTACAAAACATCTCATCATATTTTATGACAGGCAGCAATTTCAACAAGATTAATAAACATTGATTATTTAATAAGAATATTCCTCGTAAACAAAAATAAGACACTTTTGACAAGCTACAATTTTAGAAATAAAAAACAAAGTTCCAATGTGGATGGTGTTGACTTTTTGGCTATTTAATCTTAATTTTGATGATAAACAAACTAATATTATGCATAACTTGAATTACAACATCACACACATCATATTGTCAAATTGCATAGATATTGTGTATTCCTAATAGGTGATCAAACCAAAGGACTAATCAACTTCAAGATCAATGCTCAAGACTTGTAATCAAACCTCAAGGACTTCATATGTAATTTTCCATTTATTTGAGTTATAGGATCAAATGTACACTTGATGCACAAAATGATAAACCCGTCTGTCTCGGTCGACCGTGTCCTTGTCGGTCTACCGAACCTGGTTCCCCACGGATAACTGAGTGTCTCTCGGTGAACCGTTTCCTATAGAGTCAGTAACCACTTGATCTCCTCGAACCCTTGTTTCGGTGTACCTAACCTTAACCGGTCAACCGTCTCCTTAGAGTCAGTAAAAACTTGATCTCCTGGAATCCTTGTTTCGGTGTACCGAACCTTACCCGGTTGACCGTTTCCCTACTCCCAGTAGCTTCGAAATTTCTCTGGACATCTCTATTCGGTATTCCGAAAATGGATCGGTCATCCGAACTCTCTTGTGTCTTTTGGCCTAAACAACTTCATCTTATTGGCCCACGTGGCACAAACTAACTCCACCATACTTATATTTTGTCATTTAGCCACACCCTTGAAACTTCCATACCGGTCTACCGATAATGCTTCGGATTACCGAAGTGTTGTTGTCTATCAAAACATAACGACTATTTTTCCATGTAATATTTCGACTGTTATCGATAAACAAATTTCCCACTCAATGTCAGCCGAAAACCCGCACATGTATCGGTCAACCAAACTTGCCACGGTCTACCGAACATGATCACCAAGTCACAACAATTCTTTACTGTCCATTTTGAACGGTGCACCAAAGTGTTCTCGATCAACCGAAGTTAATTAGCCGATATTAAGAAAAAGTTACTGGAAGTTGGTGAACGGTTATCCGACCTATAATCGGTCAACCGAGTTCCTAATTCAGACCAATTCGTCGGACTACCGTTTGGATAACGGTCGACCGAATCTGTCTAGATTTCTGCCCGAGCTTAAGTCACATCTTGTTTTCCTTTGGTCCAATTCTCACCAACTTACCATAACGGCTCTATTTGTTTTGAAGGCTATATAAACTTCACTTAAGAGACACATTCACAACTACACTTGCCAAAAATCAATCCTACTCTTGTGCTCTCAATCTTCAAGCCTTCAAAGCTCCACCAACTCTCATACTTCCACTAAATTCACTCCAAGCTTAAATCATATCCTTGAGTGCATTCCAGTTAGAGTTCAACAACCACATTCAATTTCCATTGTGTTGTAAAGCTTCGAGGAAGCACCCTCTCGGGTTGTGAGAGGAGATCTGAGCAAGGCGAGGGTGTTCGCAAGGCTCCGATTGTAAGAGGGTTTATCTTTGACCCGGAACGAAGATAATAGTGAATTCTCGAGTAGGGATCAGAGGATCGACCAGAACATGAGGAGAGGACTAGATCACAATGCTGTGATCGAGCCTTTATAAATCTCCGGAGTCATCTTGTGGTTTGCATTCTTTCCCTTATTATCTTTAATTGTGCAATTGTTCAAGAAAATTAGGAGATAATCTATTCACCCCCCTCTAGATTAGTGACCGATTAACTTACATTTGGTAGCAGAGCATATATTTACTCATCTAATCCATTTAGCCATGGAGAGTAACACTAATCAACTTAGAGAAGGACTATCTACCACTAGACCCCCTTGAAAGGAATGTGTTCTAAAAGTTTTACTTTTAAATGTCAATTATTATGAATTGAATGAGAAATCATTTTGTTCCTTGTTTATGTTATTCATCTTTTACAAGTGTTAAGGAAGAGGCTCATGGTCCTTAACCGTAGAGCTCTAAAAGATATTGGTTTACATAAAACAAAAGATATTCGCAATCATGGTAATTAACATGGGACATTAATTACCGAGTTGAGATTGTCGTATTGGTCATAGATCATTGTAGCTCTACAAGTGAGTGACAACACGGGTAGGCAAAAGAGGATAATATTACTTTTGTATACCGAATTGACCTAACAAGTAAAATATTATAGAAATGTGTTTCTGTGTCATTAATATTTACTGTGTCCTTAGTCCTTTGATATGAGACTTATATCCGATCACTTAAGGAGTGCTTAATTAGACTAGTGTCTTAAGCTATCAATGAGTGTAGTGCAAAGGCATTAGTTGGTTAACTATGACTTTTGTTGGAGAAGATAGTTAGTCAAAAGATTATCATTGCGCCTCTTAATTGAGTAATGATATTAGTGGGCCCCTTGATAAAGCAAAGTTATAATGTGCACAGTGTGATTTGAGTTAAGTCACATATTTATAACTAGCTTAAAGAGATCAAGAAATGAATACTAATACAAAGATGACACAATACTACTTTGTGTGTATTCTTAATATCATGAGGCAAGGGACAGACACAAGTGGTGCACTCCATCACTAAATGGATCAGGTTTTGGTTCGAGTGGAATTAAGACATCTAACTAATTGGGAGCTATAATGTGTAGCTAGAGACCGCTTATAGCTTGTGATATTAAGCTCTTAATATCACTGTCAACTTAGTTTATCCTCCCATAGGTTACACCACAAAACTGGGAAACAAGAAATGGGGATTTTGAGTTCATAAGGTGTGTCGGGTTTCATGTAGAAAATATGACACATGGGGTGAACAAGCAAAATCAAAATTATGTTGTGATTAATAACATAATTAGAATCTAAATTAAATTCATATGTGATGTAAATATTAAGGGGTTTAATGATTTATCATTACATAGGATAATATGTTACATAAGTTGTGAACTTACTACTAATCCCGAAATGTCAAATTTTGTAGGGGTTAAACCAAAATTTGACGAGTCTGCAGTATTGTGCAAAAACGGTCGACCGCTAAACCATAAATGGTCGACCGAATGTGGCACGGTCGACTGAAATGTTGCACGGTTGACCGGATGTGTCTCGATCGCTACAGGAATTTCGTCTGTTCGTTTTCGTTCGATCGAACATTGCGATGAAATAAATTATGTTGCAAACAGTCGACCGAGTTCATGAACGTTCAACCAAAACTTGGTCTAAACGGTCGACCGAACCCTTAACACGGTCGACCGATTCAGACGGTCACTGTAGAATAAAATTAAGAATTAATTAGATCATGCATGAAATTGGTCCATAACTGATTTAATTCGTGGTTAAGATTATTTGTTAGAAAATAATGGATGGTTAGATGGGAGTTTGCATGAAATCATGGGCAAGATGTTGCACAAGAATAGGTATTTTGGAGAGAACTTATAAATACAAGTTTATCTCATTACCTTATTAATTGATTCATTATCTTCTTGTGCAAACTTCTCTCTCCATAATTATCCACGAAATTTCCTTAATTCTTAAGTTTAGTTTTAGTTTTCAGAGATCTTCTTCTCAAGGGAACTAAAGAGGGGTTAGTAGTTAGATTCTAAACCCTATTGTAGATTGAGAGGCTAGCTCTTCTCTCTCCAATCTTGTTTAGAGTTTGGTGAATACTCGGAGGCATCCGGCGCAGCGACAAACATCCTCAACGTCTCCGGATCATCAAGAAGTTTTAGAGAACTTCTAGGTATGAATTTCGGAGCCCATGTTTGTTTTAATAAAGTTTTGAAACTAGTTATTGAAACAAACTGATGGATGCATGAAACAAATCATAGAAAAATTGTAATTGATCCTTATTGTGCATAAACATTTCGAAAATAAATATGTGCAATTAAACATGAAATCCTAAAGTGGTATCATAGCTTATGGTTCAATTTTCTAATGATTTGAAACTATAAACAAATTTAGTTTACCATCTAGAGTTCGAACAATTCGATTTTCCGGTTTTTTCGGTCTTTAAATGTTTTGTTGGAATAATTTTTTGCAATAATTAGTTTTGAATGTTTTAAGTGGTTTAAAACATGTCATGTAATTATTAGAATTATGATTTAGACGTAAGTCTAACTTGCAATAATTTCGTTTTAAGCATAAATGATTGTTTTGTAAGAGAATCAACAAAACCGAAAAATTGCGGTTCGTCTTTCCTTTTAGGAAATTGGATGGACAGCGGTTCAAAATTGTTTTTGAACTTGTGGATGGATGAAAAACCTTTTTAATGGATTTCAAAATGTTTTTCAAAGAATTGTTTGGGATTCTAGATGATTGATAAACCAGGTTGTATAGTTTATAGCAATATTGCGTGCATGGATGCTCGAGTTGTTTTTGCAGGAATTGTGGGTTTATATGTTCCAAATCAGCAACTATGAATGTATATAATTATTAATATACAGGGGCTTATTTATACGTAAAAGCCAAATTCTCTCTTTCTATCTTTAGATAATTGCATTGGCATTTGAGAGGTTTTTCATAGGACTTGTACTAGTCGGTGCATGTTCATGGAGCATGTTTATTTTCTGTAAAATCTACATCTCCGGTGCAAGAGGAAGTCGCCGCTGTGGCGCATCGATCGAGGATCGAAGATCAGTGATCGAGGATCAAAGGGAACATATAAACTCACACGATGTGGATTGTGTGAATGGTTTAATTTCTGTTTTTAATTTCTGCTATGCATGTGATGAATGTGATTGAATGTTAGGATGTGTATGAATGATAATATGCATGATAACCTAAAATTCTGAATCACATGTTAATATATGAAATTGTCCAACAAAATTAAGAGTAATTTTCCTTCTTATTTCATCCACTAGCAGCCATTGATCGAGGGATACTCTGCTCGCCCTTAGCAGGAGATAGCTCCCTCCATCTTTGGGAATAGTGGGAGATATAATGATTGTCTATTGTTGTGCCACGATTAAATATATGAGGTGCGTTTCACCCTAGTGAACCCCAAGTATGTTTAGTTGTGAATACAATGGATAAACGTATCTCGTATCAAATGAAAATAAGTTTTCTTAACATTACCTAGAGCCCTCGCTCGGTTTTGGGAAAAAAAATTCTTACGAGGATAGGTCATATTCCCTCATAATTAAAACGACAAGAATCACAAGAGTTTGGAGATGCTAATATTGCTAAAATTCAAAAGGGTTGTGATTAGAAAGAGTTTTTCATACCTTGATATTGTGATGTATTCGATAGCCCTTAGCTAGTCTATATTGCAATTGATAGGATCTTGGATTACTGCATTTACGTGCAAAATTCTATTTGCAGTATTTACATTTATATTCGGCTGAAGCGGATAGATGGCCTGCAGGTATTGAATCCGATGCTCAGACCGATATATATTTATGTGTTTTAAAACATAAAATTGACATTAAAATCCTGTATAATTTATTTTGTAGAAATGTCTAATATCCAACCAATTGTGCGATCTATGATCGAAAAGAATCCTTTGCAAAATGATGGATCAAACTTCATGAAATGGCAACTCAATCTTAATATCGTTTTGAGGTTTAAAAACTATCTCATATTTTGGATGGTGAAATCCCAAAATTGAATGAGAAGGCAACCGGTAATGAGAAGGAGGCGATAGCCAAGTGGGAAGACCAAGAGAACCAAGTTCACGGTCTAATGTTGGCATCCATGGGTGACTCGCTTCAATCGAAATACTTGGATTCAAAACCAAAGAAGACCATGGAAGCTTTAACAAAGATGTTCATGGATAGTGCCCGAAAGGAGCGCTATAAGACCACCATCGCACTCACAAAGTGCCACATGGCGGAGGGAACATCGGTATCCGTGCATTTTCTCACTATGCAAGGATACCTTGAGAAATTGTAGAAGCTCTTTTCTCCAATGCCCGATGACATTGCCGAAGATCTGATTCTTGGCTCTCTAGCCCCGTCCTTTAACGATTTTGTGATGCACTATCATGTGTGTGAAAACGGGGTGAGTCTTGAGGAGCTTCACAACACTCTCAAAACGGCAGAAGTTGACATGGGCAAGGGTCGGGACAATCAGGTCCTAGCTGTCCATGAGAGGAGCAAAAGGATCAACAAAGGTAAAAGCAAATTTACCAAAGATACGCCAATCAAAAGCAAGGGAGTAGGAGGTGCTCATAGGAGTACCTCAAGGGGGAAATCTTTCAAATCTCCAACTCCCAACACGGAGTGCTTTCACTGCGGTGAAAATGGGACACATTTGACCTAATTGCCCCAAGTACAAGGAAGACCTTGAAAATGGGATGATTGAACGTAGGCGCCCGAGAAACGCCGTAGGTATGTCTGTTATTAAGATAAATTTAATCACCTCTGTCCTCGATTTGGTAATGGTTACCAGATCTTGTGCTCACATAATTTTGATGTGCAACTATTGAAGGATATGAATGAACTCGTGGAGAACGAGATTATATTGAACATCGTAAATAGTACAAGCATAGCTGCGATTGTACAAGGTTCTATGGAACTTCAATAGTCTAATGATTTAAATTTATGTTTTGAAGAATGTTTATTATGTGCCTTCGATTAGCAAGAACTATTCTATATCATGTTTTGGATATGGATAACTTAATATATATTTCTAATTCTTGCTTGTCTATATCGAAGAATGGAATTCTCTATGCAAATACATTCGTTTGGAATGACTTCTATTTGCTTGAAATGAATAATAAACAAACTCAAACAAACAATAACAAAAAGAAACTAAGATAACTCACGTGAATGATTCATTCTTATAGCACTATCGGATTGGTCAAGTAAATGACCAAGAGATCTTTCAAGAAGAAAGGAACGAAAACGAATGACTAATTGGATATGATACATTCTAATGTATGTGGTCCGATAAGTACAAGTGCAAGAGACGGTTTAAAGTACTTCATTTTGTTCACAGATAACTATAGTCATTATGGCTATATTTGTCTAATGGGAAACAAAAGTGAATTCTTTGACAAGTTCAAGGAATTCGAGGATGAAGTAGTGAACCAACTCAAAAAGAATATCAAGTCTCTATGAAAGGTTCGTAGGGGTGAGTGCTTAGGATACATAATTTGACTCATTCCTAAAGTAGGAATATGATATTGCTCGACATGGTTCGATCAATGATAAGTGAATCTAAATTGCCTATTTTACTTTTGGAATTATGCACTACAAGAAATGGCGAACTCACTAAATAATGTTCCATCCAAATCAGTGGAGAAAATGACTTGTGAGCTATGGAGTTGAAATACACCTAAGCTCAACTTTCTCAAGATTTGGGGTTGTGAGGTCTACATCAAGGAATTGATGTAGACCAAGCTTCAACCAAAAGCGGATAAGTGCTTCTTTATAGGTTATCCTCATGTGATAAGAGGATACTACTTTTGGTGTATCACCTCCAATCGAAAGATTGTAGAGAGAGATATGGTTTTTCAAGAATTTCTGGAAAAGAGTGAAAAGTAGTGGGAGTAGAGTTAAGCTTGTGGAAACTCAAGATACTCTACAAGATCATGATGTGAATGTTGCATTCAAAATCTTGAAGGCCCAACCGAGATTCATTTGGTTAGTGGGAGCATGAGCGAGAGATCCTTACAATAAATTGTGAGAGAATCTCAATCACCCCCACCTAGTGTGCGTTCGAGAGTCGAACATGAACCTATTCCTCAAGAAATTGTGGAAGAAGTTCGAGAGACACGAGAAGAACCAAAAGAATAGAGAAGGACGACGAGGGAAAGAAAGAAACCCAATAAGTATGCGGGACTTCATGAGATCGTGGTACTAGATACCAAAGATTCCTCAACCTTACAAGAAGCAATGGAAAGGGAAGACTCCAGACTATGGCCTAAGGCCATGGAATCCGAAATAGAATCCATGTATGACAATCAAGTATGGAACTTGATTTGCCTTCCTCAATACAAAATGTCATTTAGTATAAATGAGCCTTTACGAGGAAGATAGACATGGATAGTAACTTGACAACCTACAAAGCAAGGTTTGTAGAAAAAGTTATACTCAAATTCAAGAAATTGACTTTGATGAAATTTTGACAGGTTGCCATGTTAAAATCTGTTCGGATTGAGCTCACTATTACCGCATTTCACAATTGTGAGATATGGAAGATGAATATCAAAATGGCGTTCCTTAAATGGGAACTTGGAGGAGGATATGTACATGGTACAACCTCAAGGTTTTGATGATCCAAATAATAGCGAGAAGAAATGCAAGTTTCGAGGATCCATTTATGGATTGAAGCAAGCATCGAGGTGTTGGAACAAACGCTTTGATGAAGAGGTGAAGAAGATTCACTTCATTCAAAGTAAAGGAAAACCTTGTTGATACAAGGAGATTAGTGGGAGCCATGTAGTACTTCTGATCTTCTATGTCGATGACATATTGCTCATGAGCAATCATATATCTTTGCATTAGCAAACGAGAAATTTCATTGAAATCGACATTTTCAATGAAAAGAAATGGATGAGGCTCAACACATCCTGAGAATCAAGATACGTTGAGATACATCCCGTAGACTCATTGGCCCCAGTCAATGTGCATACATTGACAAGGTCTTGGAAAGGTTCAGGGTGAACAATTCCAATATGGACAATGTGCCAATAAGTATGAGTATAGGTGTGCAACTCAAGAAGTCTCAACGTGCTCAATCACGCAAAGACTTGGAGTACATGAAAGTATCCCTTATGCTTTGGCAAAAGGAAGGACCATGTACACAATGACTTGCACAAGACTTGATATCTCGTATGCTCTAAGCGTGACAGGTAGTCACCAATCCGACGCAAGTCCTAAGCATAGGATTGCGATCAAGAATATTCTGAAGTACCTTAACCGGACTAAAGATAAGATTCTTGTTTCTGGAAGACAAAGGAGAAAATAGCCGAGGGCTATTTTGATGCAATTCTCATAGGGATTCTTGACAATAGGAGGTTGGAATGATGATGCGTCATCATTATCGAAGGTGGAGGTATGAGCTAGTGTAGTTAGGAGTAATATCACTATAGCTAACTCAACCACCAACGAAAGAAAAAATAAATAAATGGGTGGACACAACAGTGACACAACTGATCCATTCAACAAACCTTCATACCAAGCTAAGAGACGAAATATATTTCGAGTCCATGAATCAGAGGTTCCATGTGGATTGGCTTGATAAGTGATTTGAGAAGGTTACCCTAGTTATTAATGTTTTAAGCATTAAGAATGTATGTGTTCTAAAACTTTGATAACAAGTGGGAGATTGAAGGGAATGTGTTCTAAAAGTTTTACTTTTAAATGTCAATTATTATGAATTGAATGAGAAATCATTTTGTTTCTTGTTTATGTTATTCATCTTTTAGAAGTGTTAAGGAAGAGGCTCATGGTCCTTAACCGTAGAGCTCTAAAAGATATTGGTTTACATAAAACAAAAGATATTCGCAATCATTGTAATTAACATGGGACATTAATTACCAAGTTCAGATTGTCGTGTTGGTCATAGATCATTGTAGCTCTACAAGTAAGTGACAACACGGGTAGGCAAAAGAGGAAAATATTAGTTTTGTATACCGAATTGACCTAATAAGTAAAATATTATAGAAATGTGTTTCTGTGTCATTAATATTTACTGTGTCCTTAGTCCTTTGATATGAGACTTATATCCGATCACTTAAGGAGTGCTTAATTAGACAAGTGTCTTAAGCTATCAATGAGTGTAGTGCAAAGGCATTAGTTGATTAACTATGACTTTTGTTGGAGAAGATAGTTAGTCAAAAGATTATCATTGCGCCTCTTAATTGAGTAATGATATTAGTGGGCCCCTTGATAAAACAAAGTTATAATCTGCACAATGTGATTTGAGTTAAGTCACATATTTATAACTAGCTTAAAGAGATCAAGAAATGAATACTAATACAAAGATGACACAATACTACTTTGTGTGTATTCTTAATATCATGAGGTAAGGGACAGACACAAGTGGTGCACTCCATCACTAAATGGATCGGGTTTTGGTTCGAGTGGAATTAAGACATCTAACTAATTGGGAGCTATAATGTGTAGCTAGATACCGCTTATAGCTTGTGATATTAAGCTCTTAATATCACTGCCAACTTAGTTTAGATCCTCCCATAGGTCACACCATAAAACTGAGAAACAAGAAATGGGGATTTTGAGTTCATAAGGTGTGTTGGGTTTCATGTAGAAAATATGACACATGGGGTGAACAAACAAAATCAAAATTATTTTGTGATTAATAACATAATTAGAATCTAAATTAAATTCATATGTGATGTAAATATTATGTGGTGTAATGATTTATCATTACATAGGATAATATGTTACATAAGTTGTGAATTTACTACTAATCCCGAAATGTCAAATTTTGTAGGGGTTAAACCGAAATTTGACGTGTAACGCCCCCAATCTCACGGGTACGCACACTGGGAAAGGAACACAAGTGTCGCGATCAGAGACCTCCGCGACGACCGAAGGAGTTACAAAAGACAGACCAACAACGACTCGATAAAATGAAACAGACATACATGGATAGGCGATAAGGGTATAAAACTGAACCAAATGATTATCCATGTATACATAAATGATCCAATTACAATACATCGAGATTCAAAGGAAATACAATGACATAAGCGGAAGCAAAGATAACTGGGGAATATGGTCGACGCGTCCCTCGTGTACAGAATCTTCGGAACTCGTCCAGTCTGCCCTGTGGAACCTAAGTACCTGCAAGCACCGCATTTAACAATGCGTGAGTTTTCAATTAAGAAAACCCAGTATGCCTCAGCCGAACAATAGTAAAATATGGCAAGCTTCAGAAACAGAACAGAACAGAAAGCATCAAATGCAACAGAAGGCTACGACTACACAAGCCGTGCCGGTCGGGCGCACCCGAATCGTTCCTCCATAGGAACCAGAACACCAGCCTCGCTGGTCAGAGGTGGTCACTCGTCAGTGACCCACCGCTCGGCACAAAGCGGTGCACCGGATAAGCGTCCCAATCCGCGGAAAATAAACCTACATGGTGTCATCGCGAACTGAGAAACACCTACCCTGAGACAGAATGGCAGCGCGCATGCCCAGGACTTATCTTAGGCCTGGCCCCCATAGGGGTCTTAACCGAGTGGCCTCTGAAGCTAGAGGACCCAGCCGTGGCCCGTCGGCCCAGAAAACAGAACGTGCCCAGAATTACTCCATCAGATTAGATGCAATGCAACTACTCTATAGTCTAATGCAACTAAATTATTCAGAATGAGTTCAAAGGAGAACATGCAATATCTCCCTCAAGTCTAAGCCAAAACAGAGTTTAATTACATCCAAACCACACGAAATTTAAACAATTAGCATCACGGATGTTTCCTAAATCCAACCAGCACCAAAACCAGAAAATAGAAGCACATGATACGCATCCCATTAGGAAATAAATCACATAATTTAGCCACTACAAATAATGCATGGAATAGGAAACACCTATGAGCTAGTAATTCAAGATGCAATTGAAGAAACCGGAAACAAAAGGAGGCGCATGTGTATTTCATACAATAGGTAATATCCAGCCAAGAACATTCCAGTTTTATGCTTCCTAATGGTCACGGTTTCTTACCAGAAATTAAATAGGAATGAATCCTCTAATTAGCAACTAAGTATCCAGAAAATACACAACCTATACCAGCAGCAAATCCGAATTTGACTTGATTAACTACCACCACAATCCGGTTAAATGAATCCATAGAATTTCTTTTGAACAATCCAGCCATGTAATATTTTGATTTTCTGGAATCTATCGTCTAGAATCAACCACAAAACATGGTAACGATCTGAAATCTGTAGCAAATGGGGAACCATCCAGCAACTAAATGATGTATGATTATGCATGAATATATGGTCTGAACTCAGTAACAAATCGTCGATGATCATGCATGAATATATGGTCTGAAATCAGTAACAAATTATGGATGATCATGCAAGAATATATGGTCTGGAATCAGTAACAAATTATGGATGATCATGCAAGAATCTATGGTCTGAAATCAGTAACAAATTATGGATGATCATGCAAGAATATATGGTCTGAAATCAGTAACAACTGGGGAATAATCCAGCAACTAAATGATGTATGAATATGCAAAGTCTTAGCAGCAAACCGAGTCATGAACTTTCCTATTTCCAGCAACCTAATGATGCATGAAATATGCGGCTTGTAATCAACAAGAAAAATCAGGAAATAAACCTTGTGTCCAGAACTAAAGATGTTTAGATATACAACAACATAACAGCAACTAAAGGTGAAGAATCATGTAAATCCCGCAGCTAAATAGACATGCATATGTAGCATCACGGTAATAACAAAACAAGGGAATTAATGCACGAAATTAACCATCTAAATCATACACAAACATAGGGTATCTTAACAGCAAGGTAAACCAGAGAATGACCATGAAATCCATCAATATAATCACATCTACAACTAGCAAGCAGCCAGAAATCTATTAGCATCTATGGTAAAACACACAACCCAACCAGGCTGAGATTTCATCTCGCATGTGTGCCCCAGAAACTTGACCAGACATCTCCCTTGGTGCTGGATGAAGCTCCATCCGACACCCCCACCTATCATCCTACACTAAAGGCTAGAGACATACCTGAAAAAGGAAGGTGCTGAGCTAAACCGGATGCACCAAGATTTTTCCCCTTAGCCGCACCCAAGAAGCTCCCCCGAATTCTTCTTCCAAGTTGCTGGAATTTGCTGGGAGATTTTTTTTTGGTGGTGGTGTGGAGAGGAGAGGGTGGTAGGGTCGGCTGGAATGTGGGCTTAAATAGGTGCAATTTGAAAAGAGCAACTAACAAAAAGGCAAGAGATAATTTGGCTTTGATGGCCAATCAGCACTTTCCTTTAGACAACCAATTCAGATATTTTGCAAATCTCAAGAGATTTGCTCTTGCTGATGTGGCATCCACGTCACCCAGCCTTCACACCTCAGCCCTAAATGCCTACTCAAAGCACAAGCCAAACCACACACACGAATTCCACTCGATCGACCCGGATAAGTCAATCGATTGAAAAACTGCCTGACGGTCGAACCCGTCCACGAGTCGCATTGACTCGTCCAAAAAGGAAACTTTTCCCCGAAAGGAAGCTTTTCCAAAACAAAGCATAAAATCACACAACTAACATCATTCATCAAGAAAACACAAACTCGGGCGTAAGGATGGATAAGACTTAATAAGGTACCGGAGAGCGGGTCTTACATGACGAGTCTGCAGTATTGTGCAAAAACGGTTGACCGCTAATCCGTAAACGGTCGACCGAAAGTGGCACGGTCGACCGGATGTGTCTCGATTGCTACAGGAATTTCGTCTGTTCGTTTTCGGTCGACCGAAGTAGTTCGGTCGGTCGACCGAACATTGCGATGAAATAAATTATGTTGCGAACAGTCGACCGAGTTCATGAACGGTCGACCTAAACTTGGTCTAAACGGTCGACTGATTCAGACGGTCACTGCAGAATAAATTTAAGAATTAATTAGATCATGCATGGAATTAGTCCATAACTGATTTAATTTGTGGTTAAGATTATTTGTTAGAAAATAATGGATGGTTAGATGAAAGTTTGCATGAAATCATGGGTAAGAGGTTGCACAAGAATAGGTAATTTGGAGAGAACTTATAAATACAAGTTTATCTCATTACCTTATTAATTGATTCATTATCTTCTTGTGCAAACTTCACTCTCCATAATTATCCACGAAATTTCCTTAATTCTTAAGTTTAGTTTTAGTTTTCAGAGATCTTCTTCTCAAGGGAACTAAAGAGGGGTTAGTAGTTAGATTTTAAACCCCATTGGAGATTGAGAGGCTAGCTCTTCTCTCTCCAATCTTGTTTAGAGTTTGGTGAATACTCGGAGGCATCTGCCGCAGCGACAAACATCCTCAACGTATCCGGATCATCAAGAAGTTTTAGAGAACTTCTAGGTATGAATTTTGGAGCCCATGTTTGTTTTAATAAAGTTTTGAAACTAGTTATTGAAACAAACCGATGCATGCATGAAACAAATCATAGAAAAATTGTAATTGATCCTTATTGTGCATAAAAATTTCGAAAATAAATATGTGCAATTAAACATGAAATCCTACACCCCTTTGCTTACCGGAAAAATTTATGCACATTGGAAGAATAGAATGAGAATCTACATCCAATCAATTTCCTTAAAAATGTGGATATTCCTTGGTAGTAAATATGTTCCACCCACTAGTGAACAATTAGCAACATTAACTGATGGTATAATTGCTAATGCTAAGATGAATGCAAAACTTATGAATATATTTGCTTGTGGAGTGGATACTCAAGAATATGGTAGGATTAGCGGATGTGATACCACTTATGAGATATGGAAATTACTTGAATCTCACCATGAAGGATCATCTAGAATGAAAGAAACTAGGGTTGATATATTTGTGCGTAAATATGAATTATTCTCTATGCAACCCGGTGAAAGTATAAGCAAGATGAACACTCGCTTCACCGAGATTACTAACAATTTGAAAACTCTTGGTAAGAAGGTGACTGAAGGTGACAAGGTGTGGAAGATTCTTCGATCTCTCTCAAGCGATTGGGAGAAAAAGACAACCGCCATAGAGGAGCCTTAAGATCTCAAAACATTGTCAATGAAGGATCTCATCGGAAGCCTTATGGCTTATGAAATTCAAATGAATGAGAGAAAAGAGATGGAGAGCTCGAAAAAGAAAGAAAAAGTCATTGCTATTAAAGCTAACTTTGAATCCGAAAAATCGGATGATGTGGAGAGTGATGAAGAGCTTGCAATCATGGTTAAGAGATTCAAGAAAGGATGGATAAAAGATAAATTTCAAAGAAAGAGAAGGGATGATGGAGAGAGCTCAAAAGGTCCTATTTGTTATGGATGTGATAAAGTTGGACATATAAAGAAAGATTGTCCCTTAATCTAATCCAAGGAAAGAAAATAGAAAAAAGAGAAGAGAGAATGAAGAAAAAGAAAGGAGATTCAAAAGAAGAGAGAAGAAGTATAAGGAGAAGAAAAAGGCCCTCAAGGCAACTTGGGATGGATCATCCGAGTCATCCTCCGGTTCTCCAAGTGAGTCGGAAAATGAAGAAGCTCATCTTTGTCTCTACACTTAAGAAGAAGTCGATGGAGAATTAGATAGCGCATCTTCATCAAGCGAGCAAGACGAACCCAACCCTTGCAATGTCGCCAAAGATAATGAAAAAGAGGTAATCTCAACTCATGAATCAAACTCATATGATGAATTACTTAATGCCTTTCATGAATTACTTGAAAAAGTGACATATTAAGGCATAAAAGTAAATTATCTAGGAAAGCTAATCATGATCTATCTTGTATCAATGAATCATTGTCAAATGAAGTTGATAATCTTGTGTTGGAAAATAAAAGCTTAAAAGAACTCAATGTTGAATCTCATGCTAAAGAAAATCATGATCTTAGAGAATGCAATAAGCAATTGAGAATTGATCTTGAGAAATTCACCAAAGGAAGGAAGATGCTAGACATGTTACTTGGTAGTCAAATTCAATCCTTAGAAAAGCATGGTTTAGGATACATGAATGAAAAGAAAAACTCTAAGAGTTATTTTGTGCATGCTTTAAATGGTGTAGTGAAAAACAAATTCTCTTCAAATGTTTGGGTACTGATTGACATCATTTCATGCTTATATTTGTATCTTATATCCATTATCTTACACCTAAGCAATGCTACGTGACGAGTTTTATGTTTGAATTTCAGAAATAAAGAGGTTTGGAGAGAAGAGCCATGAAAGGACCCAAAATCAGGAAAAATGACTTAATTGTGAGACCTGGGGACTGAGATGCAAGGGAGAAGGACTTGAACGTAAGACCGAAGGACCTAAGAGCAAAACAGAAAACTCCACACCATCATGGAGAGTATTTGGACAATTCGATTCGGGTCGGAGCTCCAATAAACAAAGTAGATGGATCCAAGACCAACAAATACATCAACACAAGCCCACAACAAAAATGAGCCCGATCTAGAACTAAAAGACCGCCAATTGGCGGTCTTGGCGGTCTATGTGGCTCCGGATCCGCTCATCTTTGGCGGGCACGTGTATTAGTGTATTCTTAGTCTATTTTAGGTATTTGTTTAGTCCCACATCGGGGGATTGTCCAGGATTAGCTTTTTCCATGCTTATAAATAGAACTCTTCACCTTCCATTGTACATATCTCCCTCTTTAGTGGCCATCTTCCCTACAAAGAGTGAAGCCTTGAAGCAAAACTCTGGTGGAGGAAGGGCTGCTTGTATTGAGTGAGTTAATAATAGATGTTTTGCTTTAATTGTGTTGTTTCTCTCTTAGTTTCATTTCCTTTCATATGCATGCTTGTTTGTTTGTTTTGTTTTATGATTCTTTAATATTTCTTGCTTGATTAGTGTAGTTTCATTTCAGTTTAATGTTTCATTTTGTTAGAGTAGTTAGTTTAAATATGTGTGAGTAGTTCCATCCCATTTTGGGGGGTGGAGAAATATGTGATATGATCATGTAGTGTATTAAGTGTGTGTTATCTTAATCCCTTGAGCTTTATATGATTTCCATAACCATCTAATGGGTTTTCACTCTTATCTTTGATATGCTAATGCTCTTGAATGAAGCTTAGCTTATGCTTTGATTAGATGACCTATTCTATGGGGAATGATAAGGTTAGGATATGGATGAAATTAATATTGGAAACACAATTTGTAGTGTATGTACTCTTGTTGCCTTTACCTTACTTAATGCCTTCTATGTTTTAATGATGTAGTCTTATCTTAATTCATGTGGAGGCATAGTAGGGTCTAGTCTTTATACATGAGTTCATTTAGCTTCATTCCAATTATTGTTTTGTATGTTTTAATGATGTAGTCTTATCTTAATTCATGTGGAGGAAAAGTTTGATGTAGTTTTATGATTTCATGCACTACATGTTGTGAGGAGCTTAATTGAACACACACACACACACACACACACACACACATCTTTCTATTCACATTATTTCTCTACCCCCTATGGGGTTTAGTTTTATTGCTTATCTTTCATTTCCTTTTGCATCTTAGTGTAGTTTAGTGTAATCAACCTTTTTCTCCATTTCGTACCACTCGCCTTCGCACAAACCAAACGTCGACACACCTCCCAGTGGATGACCCGTATTTGCCACCGCTTCAACGCGGCCGTGCACTTACGGTTTAAATAAAACGACCAATCAAGTTTTTGGCGCCGTTGCCGCGGCCAGACCTTGGTTTGGACGATTCGAGTGGTTTTTAATTTTTTTGTTTCCAGTTTTTCTTAGTTTCAGGGATCCTAGAGCTCACGGGGAGGCTACTGGAGGAGTTGGAGCACCGAATCTTCAACAAGGACCGCCAAGCAGCGATCTAAGACCGCCAATTGGCGGCCTTGTGAGGGTTTCTGACTCTCAGTTTTCTTCTGGTAGTTGATTAGTTCATTTTTGTTATCTGGGAGCCCTATTTTGCATGCTGTGACTTCTAGTTTGCTCCCAGATCATTAATCACTCCCCCATTAATCAACTTGGCCTTAAAATCCAAAGCAAAAGACTAGACGTTCCTACTTGTTTAGGTCACGCATCATGTACTTGACTTAGGCATATAGTCATCTTTCTTTTAGCTTTATCTTCAGTTGTTGAGCGCTGGCGTATGGTACGCATTTCCTACACTCATTCATGCATCTTGTATGCCCATGCATTAGTTAGTAGGAATTGCATCAGGACAAGAGTGAGTTGAGCGTTTGATTGGAGCGATTGATTGATAGATATAGGATCAAAACGCTACTAAGGAGGGGTTGTCCCATAAAAGATAAGGTGGGGGATTTCATCACCCTTTCCTTGCCCCCAAAAATCACTCTTAATCAAGCCTTAACTAAAAGCAAGTAGACATTGGCCCTAAGGATTGCGGACGCACTAGGAGAGTAATCTAGTTGAGACCGTCATTACCTGATCGGCGTTTCCTACCTTGTCGATAGTAGGAGGTACTGGATCTCCGGATCTGGTATCACTTGCTGGGCATTGTGGTCCTCGTTGTAGGGAGGTGAGGCATGTCGAGACTAGTGACCTCGAAGTTAGGCGTCGTCTAGCCTAAGGACCCATATCCTGAAGTTGTTTGAGCCGTGCTTGCTAGTTAGGCTTCTACCTGATCCCACTACCCACATTAGATCTAAGGGTTCTTCCGTCCTCATCTGAGTCCTCTCCTCATTTATTTTCTACATGTAGTCTCCTCCTCTGAGTACACCTTCTGTTGTGTGTTGTTTAGAGTCGAGTCGAGTATTTTTATGCGAGGTTGGGCTCGTTTATTGGTGAGAGCGCTCGACTAGAGAGAGGGCATATTTTTGAGATGGACGGTCTTGGTGATCGACCATCTCCGCCTCGTTCTCCTTTGGAGCAAGAGGCCGAGTCATCTCGTGGTGGTGAGGGAGACCGGGTTCCATACATGGATTGCCTCGGTCCGCTCCCACCACCACATAAACCTCCTTCTCCTCCTCCTCTGACTCGAGAGGAAGGGAGATTCGGTCAGGATCGAGTTCTTGTTGCACCACCACCTTTAGCTTGACAGGATCGACCGATGACTTTGTGGGAGCGGACCCATCCTGTTCGGGCCATGCAGCCTTCTTGCATAGTTCTTCCCCCTGCTCGCGGGAACAACTATGAGTTGAAACCTCAATATGTGAGCATGCTTCCAACCTTTACTGCCAATAAGGAGGATCCGTATATTTTTATACGCGAATTCGAGGAAGTATGCTCCATGTTCAAGCTTCAACAGCTTGACGAGGATTCTGTCCGGTTGAGGATGATTTCTTTCTCGTTGAAGGATAACACGAAGAAATGGATGTACAGTCTCCCAACGAGCTCCATTCGGTCTTGGGATGACTTTGTGACCGTATTTCTGAAGAGATTTTTCCTCAAAGGAAAACTCAATAGATACGGCACCAGATACATCAAATGTATCAGACTGAGACCGAATCTTTTCATGGTTTCTTTGAGAGGTTCAAGAACCTTCTCCAGTAGTGCCCTCATCATGGATTTGAGCTCTGGCAGTTGTGCCAAATTGTTTATGAGGGCCTCAACTACAACACCCGCACATTGTTGGAGTTGATGTGTCAGGGTGATTTCCAAATGAAACCCATCGAGGAGGCATGGGACACTTTTGAGGCTATGGCTGAGTGTACCTTCGAGTGGGACACCATGAGAGAGCCACCAGCCGCCAGGTCTTTTGGTCGAGCTAGATCATATCGAGTTGAGTCATCGATCGCGTCTGAGGCGAAAATGACTGCTCATGCGTAGGATTGAGAGTTTAGAGTTGGACCGAGCTCCTGTAGCTCAGGTCGCTACTCCCGGGTGTGGTAGGTATGGACTTACGGGCCATGATGACTTGGAATGTGCTTACTCTCCAAGGGATACTGAGCATGCAAATGTGATGTATCAACAGAGGCCCCGTAATGACCCGTACAGTCACTCCTACAACCCGGGATGACGTAACCATCCTAACTTATCTTGGGGGCCTAGTGGGGGTAACGATCAGAGCTCACACGCTCAACCACAACCTCCGCCTTATCAACCTCCACGCCCATCGGCGACCTACCAACCTCCACATCAAAGGTCGCAGAACCACAATTACCAACCCCCTCAAACCTCATCGTCGAGTTATTCCAACTAGACTCCACCACCCCAGCGGGTTGACGCCAAGGACCCTTCTTGTGATCCGACCCTTCAAGCGTTGCAAAGTATAGTCAATGCTTTGGAAATGCAAGTTAGCCAGTTGGCTCATCAACTCCATGAACGCGAGAAGGGTCAGTTCCCGAGTCAACCTGAGGTGAATCCTCGGGGTACCCATTCTCAAGGAAGGCCACCTGTACCTCATGCTACCTCTGAACCGACCCATCACATTAATGTGATTCATAGTTTGAGGTCTAGTAAGGAGGTGGATAACCACATTGGGGTGCCTTCCTTGTCATCACCATCTCTTGGTGTCACCAGACTCGCGGTGATACCTGCATCTCTGAGGGAGCCGGATCCTGAGGTTCCCTCCACAAATACTTCCAGGAAGGAGCCAGATCCTGAGGTTCTTTCTACATTTCCTTCGGCAAAGGGGCCGAACCCTGAGGTCCCATTGTCCCCTCTTGTGTCAAAGGAATCAGATTCTGAGGTCCCCACTCATGTTTCTTTGGACCAGAATTCTGGGGTTCCTTCGTACCGTTATGCCCTGAAGGCGTCACTCCCTGAGCGCCTTAAAAAGAAAACCTCAGATCAGCACGACAAGATGCTTGAGATGTTTAGGCAAGTTAAGGTGCACATCCATCTGTTGGAGGTGATTCAACAAATGCCACCTTATGCCAAGGTTCTCAAGGACTTATGCACCAAGAAGAGAAAAACTCATGTTCCAAATAAAGCTTTTCTTGCGGCTAACGTGAGTTCTTTGTTGGCACAACCCATGTAAGTCAAGTACAAGGACCCTGACTGTCATACTATCTCTTGTGTGATTGGTGATGTGTCCATACATTGAGCCTTATTGGACCTTGGTGCATTTGTTAATCTTTTGCCATATTCTGTCTACGCCCACCTCGGTCTTAGAGACCTCAACTAAACAAAGACCAGTCTTCAATTGGCTGATAAGTCTATGAAGAAACCGAGGGGTGTGGTGGAAGATGTGCTGATCAAAGTGGGAGAATTTATTTATCCAGTCGACTTCTTTGTCTTGGATACTGAACCTGTGCCAAACCCACTTGGACAAATTCCTGTCATTCTGGGGCGACCATTCCTTGCGACTTCCAATGCATTGATCAATTGTCGCAATGGTCTGATGCGCTTGACTTATGGTAGTCAATGCGCTGATTTCAACATCTTCACCATCGGCAAGAAGCCAGGTGCCTTCAATGACCCTATTGGGGTCAACCTTATCCAGGGTTTGGATGAAATTGAAATTGAGGGCACCTTCAAGTACTTCAGAGAATTGTTCGATGAAGATCCTGAATGTGGTAAAGATGTTTCACCTGGGCTGGCACAAGAAGGTGCCTTATGTTCTGATCATGTGGCCTCAGTGCCACCTCCTTTTGATCTTGTGACCCTTAAGCCACATTCTTCTGATCTTGTGGCCCTTGAGCCACATCATTTTAATCATGTGGCTTTTGAGCCACAAGATACCATTTTTATGGCCTCTCGGCCACATGCTCTTCATTCTGTATCTGCTCAGGACCCCATGCGGGTTAAGAATCAACCACCTGATACACTTCAACCTGATAGAGGTTCAACTCTCATTCCTGACTCCTCTTTTGCTAACTCTCAAGAGGCATCAAACGACCACAATGTATATAAGGGTATCAGGTGGTCAAGCAATTCTGACTTGTATGTCGCGAGCCCATGCATGTGCATTTTTGGCTCGAGAGATGGCGGGTTCCCATTTGATGTCCCTTGACATATGAAGATGAGAGCCCATTTTTGTACATAGTTATAAAAAAAAGAAAAAAAGTACAATAAAAGACTCCTTCAGTGAGCATCGATTGTTGTGGGCTCAAACCTTGTGTATTTGGGCTCCATTTCTTTCACGTATTTGTATCCTTTCTTTAGCATCTCACAGGTTTTGAGGGAATTCAGGTTTGTGTCCATCAACATGACCTTGAACTTCCCTTGGTACTTCATGTTGGTGAGATCTCTCCTTTTTCATGCATAAATCCATGTAGTATCTTGCTCACATTCATTGTGGACAATGCATGACGTAAGTGTCGGGGAGTGTTTTACGTGTGTACATAGTTGAGTCTTTTTCCTTTGATTTTATTTTCTTTTGGGTGCATTATTAGGGTCATGTTAGTGTGCTGCATTTAATATCGATATATCTGCTTGCATGATCCTTGGGTGACTTGTCTTCTTTTGCTTGCCTAGTGCTTCAAAATTTTCACATTTCTTTCAAAATCTTCATGTGTTTGTGAAAGAAAATGTTTTGTGGGTTTTGTGTGTGTTTAACATGTGTAAAACCATTGAGAGGCAAAGTAAAAAGAAAGCTCCCAAAATTGTCTTGAACTTGATGCATTAGGATATCTAGTACGGTGGCTTTAGGATTTATCGAGTTGTTAGGATGCACCCCAGTTTTCCCTTGGGGGTGAGTAATCATAGGGTTTCAGTGCTCAAGAAATTTAAAGAAGTCCACCCTGAACCTATTGAGTCAATAATTCGTGTCTGTTAACTTAAGAAAGTTTGTTGTTGTCAAGGACCCTTTAAATCTTGTTGTGAGACATTAAGTGTAGGGGTTTTGGTTCATGTGTAGATAAGAAATAAGTGAGTAGGTGTTCTCTCTTCTCACACGGCTCCTATCACTCGGGAAAGTAGGTCTGAGGGGACTTTGTGCCTGGTGCTTTCGAGTCATCTGACTTGGGATGCGCCGACCAACCTCTCGTTACACGGGTGGTAGGGATTGCCCTATGTGGAGATTTGGGGAAAGGTGTACGTGATAGTGTAAGTCCTTATGGGCAATGATGCATGGAACTTGACCATGGGAGAATGAAGCTCAAACTAATAAAAAGAAAAGAAAAAAAATGAGAAAAGAAACAAAGAGAAAAAAATGCAAAGAAGAACCTTAATGAACTATACACTTTGTATCACTTGAGGACATTGAGGTTGTCCATGTCTTTCCCTTAATTCCTTATTTAACTAGCACGAATGGTTCATTAGATTAGGTGTGTGCACTGATTACCTATATAGAGTCGGCCCGTAGGATTACCGCGTCCAATGATCGACAAAATTTGTCCAACGAGTCGAGTGTCTAGATTGAATAATGCATCTTGTTCGGATTTTGTGGGTATATCCGCTGAAAACCCTCATGAGACAACACTCCTCCTCCTTGGCAATAAGGAGGTTTAACAGCTTGTTGCACGTTCTAAGTGCAACTGTGATTCCTACGAAAGTGAGTTAGGATTTCTTGTTTCTCGTTTGCTTTTCTCTTTCTTTGTTTTTCTCAGGACTAGCAAAAACTTAGGTGTGGGGTATTTGATTGACATCATTTCATGCTTATATTTGTATCTTACATTAATTATCTTATGCCTAAGCAATGCTACGTGACGAGTTTTATGTTTAAATTTCAGAAATAAAGAGGTTTGAAGAGAAGAGCCATGAAAGGACCCAAAAGCAAGAAAAATGACTTAATTGTGAGTCCTGTGTACTGAGATGCCAGGGAGAAGGACCTGAATGTAAGACCGAAGGACCTAAGAGCAAAACAGAAAACTCCACACCATCATGGGGAGTATTTTGACAATTTGATTCGGGTCGGAGCTCCAATAAACGAAGTAGATGCATCCAAGACCAACAAATACATCAACACAATCCCACAACAAAAATGAGCCCGATCCAGAACTAATAGACCGCCAATTTGGAGGTCGGTTTGGCTCCGGATCTGCTCATCTTTGGCGGGCACGTGTATTAGTGTATTCTTAGTCTCTTTTTGGTATTTTTGTAGTCCCACATCGAGGGATTGTCCAGGATTAGCTTTTTCCATGCTTATAAATAGAACTCTTCACCTTCCATTGTACATATCTCCCTCTTTGGTGGTCATCTTCCCTACTAAAAGTGAAGCCTTGAAGCAAAACTCTGGTGGAGGAAGGGCTGCTTGTATGGAGTGAGTTAATAATAGATGTTTTGCTTTAATTGTGTTGTTTCTCTCTTAGTTTCATTTCCTTTCATATGCATGCTTGTTTGTTTTGTTTTATGCTTCTTTAATATTTCTTGCTTGATTAGTGTAGTTTCATTTCAGTTTAATGCTTCATTTTGTTAGAGTAGTTAGTTTAAATATGTGTGAGTAGTTCCATCCCCATTTGGGGGGTGGAGAAATATGTGATATGATCATGTAGTGTATTAAGTGTGTGTTATCTTAATCCCTTGAGCTTTATATGATTGCCATAACCATCTAATGGGTTTTCACTCTTATCTTTGATATGCTAATGCTCTTGAATGAAGCTTAGCTTATGATTTGAATGCAATAAGCAATTGAGAATTGATCTTGAGAAATTCACCAAAGGAAAGAAGATGCTAGACATGTTACTTGGTAGTCAAATTCAATCATTAGAAAAGCATGGTTTAGGATACATGAATGAAAAGAAAAACTCTAAGAGTTATTTTGTGCATGCTTTAAATGGTGTAGTGAAAAAGAAATTCTCTTCAAATGATTGGGTACCTAGAACCAAACAAGTTTGGGTACCTAAAGCTAACCCCAAAGGACCCAAACAAATATGGGTACCAAAGTTATCTTCTTCTTCTTTGAATGTAGGTGAAAAATAATGTGAAATTGATCGTAGATAACGAATGTTCGAGGCACATGACGGGAGACCACTCTATGTTCAAAACATTGAAATCAAAGAAAGGTGGAACCGTCACATTTGGGGATAATTCTAAAGGTCACATTATTGGTATCGGCGATGTTGGTAATGATTCTACTACTCAAATATAAAATGTGCTTCTTCTCGATGGTTTAAAACATAATTTGCTTAGTGTTAGTCAATTAACCGATAAAAATTCTTAGTTGTCTTTGATCAACATATTGTAAACATTGTTTCTAAATCTAGTTAGAATTTTTTTAAAGGCTATAGATATGGAAATGCTTATGTCGATAGTATTGACTCATTCTCTAAGGAAACATGCTTAGTTGCTTCAAATGATGAATCTTGGTTATGGCATAAGAGGTTAGGCCACGTTAGTAGGAGCAAACTTCATAAACTTGCTGAATTTGACTTGGTAAGAGGATTGCCCAAATTGGATTTCAAGAAAAATAAACTTTGCAATGCTTGTGAATTTGGAAAACAATTTAAAAGTTCTTTCAAGTCAATTAACATGATTTCTACTTCAAAACCTTTGGAACTCTTGCATATGGATCTCTTTGGTCCATCTAGAACCTTTAGTCTAGGTGGAAAGAGATATGCATTTGTCATCATTGACGATTTTACTCGATTTACTTGAGTTTTGTTTCTTGCAAATAAGAATGAAGCTTTCAAGCAAATTGAAAAATTTACAAAACGAATTCAAAGAGAAAAAAAGTCTTTGATTTTGAAAATTCGTAGTGATCATGATGGTGAATTTGAAAATGAAGGTTTTGAGGAATTTTGTGATTCTAATGGTATTGAACATACTTTTTCTTTCCCAAGAACTCCACAACAAAATGGGGTATTTGAAAGGAAGAATAGAACTGTTCAAGAAATGTAAAGAACAATGCTTTGTGAAAATGATTCACCAAAGTATTTTTGGTGTGAAGCGGTTAACACGGCTTGTTACATTCTTAACCGTGTTTTGATTCGACCAAATTTAAATAAAACTCCCTTTGAACTTTGGTTTGGAAAACCCCCAAAATTTTCATATTTCAAAGCTTTTGGTTCTAAATGTTTTGTTCTCAATACCAAGGATAATTTAGACAAATTTGATACCAAATCCGATGAAGCAATATTTTTAGGATATTCAAGTAGGAGTAAAGCATATCCAGTTTATAACAAGAGAACTACTTGTGTACAAGAATCCATGCATGTTCACTTTCAAGAAGAACCATATAAGGATAATTCTAACCTTGATGATGAACTTGTTGACCATATTCGAAATATAACAACTCAAAAACAACCAAATGAAACATCTTAAGAAAAACAAGAGTTTCCAAAGGATTGGCAATATAAGAAGGATTATCCTAAGGATCTTGTAATTGGTGATGTATCAAAAGGAATTCTTACTAGATCTAATGCTCTTGTTATATGTGACTCTTATGCATTTATATCTCAACTTGAACCTAAGAAAATAGAAGATGCATGTGATGATGAAATTTGGTTAATAGCTATGCATGAAGAGTTAAACTAATTCATTCGTAATGATGTTTGGGAGCTTGTTCCGAGACCCAAAGATCAAACGGTAATTGGCACAAAGTGGGTTTTTCGAAACAAACTTGATGAATCCGGGCAAGTGGTTAGAAACAAAGCTCGATTGGTTGCTCAAGGTTACAACCAAGAGGAAGGCATCGACTATGATGAAACCTATGCTCTGGTAGCTCGATTAGAAGCAATTAGAATGTTATTAGCATATGCATCATACATGGATTTTAAACTCTTTCAAATGGATGTGAAAAGTGCATTTTTGAATGGTTTCATTATGGAAGAAGTTTATGTTAAACAACCACCCGGTTTTGTGAATGAAACTTACCCAGATCATGTATTCAAGCGTAAGAAGGCTCTTTATGGGCTTAAGCAAGCTCCTAGAGCTTGGTATGAAGGGTTGAAGACCTTTTTGCTTGAAAACGGATTCACCATGGGAAAAGTTGACACCACATTATTTACTAAGACCAAAGATAAAGATTTATTAATC
Organism: Triglochin maritima; assembly: GCA_963682175.1. NCBI lineage: Eukaryota > Viridiplantae > Streptophyta > Magnoliopsida > Alismatales > Juncaginaceae > Triglochin > Triglochin maritima. Next base: position 33,003,004 of record OY821773.1, on the reverse strand, counting down.
GTACAAATATACGCTGACGACATTATATTCGGTTCTACTAATGATTGTCTTTGCCAAGAGTTTTCTAAGTCTATTCAAGGTGAATTTGAAATGAACATTATGGGTGAACTCAACTTCTATCTTGGACTCCAAATCAAGCAAACCTCGGAGGGAAACTTCATCAACCAAACCAAATACACAAAACAATTACTCAAACAATTTTGGATATGAAGATAGCAAACCTCACAATACTCCCATGAGCACAAGCTTGAAATTGGATAAAGATGAAGAAGGCAAAGAAGTTGACATTAAAAAATATCGAGGTATGATTGGTTCACTTCTTTATTTAACCGTTAGTACACCCGATATTATCTTTAGTGTTTGTCTTTGTTCTCGTTTTCAATCTTGTCCTAAAGAATTTCATTTGCATGCATTGAAAAGGATTTTTCGATATTTGAAAACTACTTGTGATTTTGGATTGTTTTATCCCAAGACTCGATCTTTTGATCTCATTGCCTATAGTGCTGCCGATTATGCCGGATGCAAATCCGATCGGAAAAGTATGAGTGGGACATGTCAATTCTTGGGAAAATCTTTAGTTTCTTGGTTTAGTAAGAAGAAAAATAGTGTTGCACTCTCAACAACCGAAGCCGAGTATGTGCCGCCGGATGTTGTTGTGCACAAATCCTTTGGATGAGGCAAACCCTCAAGGATTTGAGACTTGAGTTTCAAACTATACCCATATTTTGTGATAATACTAGTGCTATAACCTTATCTAAAAATCCAATTCTTCATTCAAGAACCAAGCATATAGATGTTCGCCATCACTTTCTTAGAGATCATGCTCTTAAAGGTGATATTGAATAGCAATTTATTTCAACAAATGATCAATTAACGGATATATTTACTAAACCATTAAATGTTGATCAATTTGATAAGATTAGACAAGAACTAGGGATGTGTAGTGCTAAAGAAATATCATAATTCATCTCATTTGTTTAAAAAAAATCATTGCTTTTAATTATTTTCTTTGTTGGTCTGTCCGCACACAACGGATGACCGAACAAGGTTCGGTGAACCGGATTGTGTCTGGACAGGGATTCAGACTTGGTCTGGATTCACTGTTTCGGTACACCGTGTCATATATGGTTGACTGAAGGATTTGCTGTGCTAAAATTAGAAACCTTCCCTGTTCCGAATCCATCGGTTATCCGAACCCAATTCGGACGACCCCGATATTTGGGTGAAATTTTGAATTCTTTGTTGACCCCTTTTAAACGAATCCTTTTTGAATTCTTGGGTATCCGATTTTTAATTTGATGACCGTTGTGAAAAGTTTGTACGTCCCTGTTTCTCCCGAAATGGACGACCGAACACCATTCGGTCATCCGTGACCTAGTTCCAGCAACTCGTTTTCACTTACTGTTATCTTCGTGGCGGTATACTGAAGCCAGTTTGGTCGACCAAAGCGTTGCATTTTCTAGCTGTTGGAACTGGTCCAACGGTCTTCCGAGACAATAATGGATGACCGTTGGACACGGTTTTTCATGTTTTAAAACCCCCATATTCTCCCATCTTCTATATATTTGGATCCCCTCTTCCATTTCTATCATCCCCAAAGCACACTTTTGCTTCCTCCCTTTCTCACTTCAAACCTTTCATCACTTCCTCCATTCTTCTTCAGGGGTCCTAGAAAAAATTGTTCTGCCAAAAAGGCGGCAGAACCACCAAAGAAACCAACAACTAGGAGAGGAAAGAAACCCGCTCCTCCGGCAAAGAAGACAAGGCTCAACCCCGACATACCTTCTTCTTCTACAAATCCGGTTAGCGAACCCGTCGACGAATATCTTCGGACCTTCAACAAAGGCATCTTCTACAATCTTAAGGCGGAGGAGCACTACTACACTAGTAGTGGTGCAAATCCAATTCCGGAGTGGAAGATCATCATCAAAGATTTCGAGTCGATTGGTCTCTCTACCTATCTCATGGTTGATCACCTTGGCGTCTTCTTTCATGACAAACTTCCGGTCCCTTTCTCCGTGGAAGCTTGTCGTCAATTGATTGGCATCATTTCATGCATATCTTTGTGTCTTATATCCATTATCTTTCACCCCAAACAATGCTATGTAACGAGTTTTATGTTTAGTTTTCAGGAATAAGTAAGTTTGAGAAGGAGAGACTATAAATGGACCTAATAGCAAGGAAAAGGACTGAGTTGAGAGACTCGAGGACTAAGGTGCAAGGGACAAGGACCTGAATGAAGACCGAAGGACCAAAGAGCAAAACAGAAAACTCCACACCATCATGGGGAGCATTTTTGCAATTCGATTCGGGTCGGAGCTCCAATAAACAAAGTATATGCATCAAAGACCGACGAAGATATCCAGAAAAGCCCACAAGAAATCCCAGCCAGATCCAAAGTTTATGGACCACCAATTGGCGGTCTGGCACCGCTAATTGGCGGTCCGGATCTCTCCGGATCCGCTAAGATTTCTAGAGCGCTTGTATTAGTGTTTGTTCAGGCTATTTTTGGTATTTGTTTAGTCCCATACCGGGGATTGTCCCAGATTACCTTTTTCTATGGCTATAAATAGAACTCCTCCTCCTCCTCCTCCATTGTATACTACCCATTGCTTGGTGGCATTGTCTCTACTTGGAGTAAGCCTTGAAGCAAAACTCAAGGTGGAGAAGAATGCTACCTTCAATGTGAGTCATTGTTAATAAAATAATTGTTCTTAGTTTCTTTTAATCTTGTCTTTTAATTCTTGCATGTTTCTTTAGTTTTATATTCATTTCAATTAGTTTCTTTAATATTCCTTTCTTGCTTAGTTGAATTTCCTTTCAGTATAATGTTTTATTTTGTTAATGTAGGCAGTGTAATGATTAGTGAGTAGTTTGATCCCCATTTGGGGGGGTGGAGAAATATGTGATATGATCATGTAGTGTATTAGGTGTGTGTTATCTTAATCCCTTGAGTCTTATATGATTTCCATAACCATCTAATGAGATTTCACTCTTATCTTTGATATGCTAATGCTCTTGAACGAAGCTTAGCTTATGCTTAGATTAGTGGACCTATTTTATGGGGAATGATAAGGTGAGGATATGGATGGAATTAATATTGGAAACACAATTTGTAGTGTATGTGCTCTTGTTGCCTTTACCTTAGCTAATGTCTTGTATGTTTTAATGATATTGGGTTATCTTATTTCATGTGGAGGCATAGTAGAGTCTAGTCTTTATACATGAGCTCATTTAGCTTCATTCCAATTATTGTCATGTATGTTTTCATGATATGACCTTATCTTATTTCATGTGGAGGCCAAGTTGGATTTAGTTTTATGATTTGATGCACTACATATTGTGAGGAGCATAATTGAACACACACACATATCTTTATATTCACATTATTTCTCTACCCCCTATGAGGTTTAGTTTTATTGCTTATCTTCCATTTCCTTTTGCATTTTTGTGTAGTTTAGTGTAACCACCCTTTCTCTCCTTTCTTTACTACTCGTCTTCGAACAAACCAAAAGTCGAGACACCTCCCTGTGGATCGACCCGTATTTGCCACCACTTCAACGCGGCCGTGCACTTGCGGTTTAATATAAAACGAATCAATCATCAATTCTATGCCAATCTCCGAGAGACTACCACTCTTGATGGCACTCAAGCGGCGCTTACCACCCAAGTCGATTCCATCTCATTCTCTCTCACTGCATCTCTTCTCTCGGAGATCACCGGACTTCCTAGTGCGGCGAGGACATCTACAACCTCTCTTGGGAAGATGTTTGTGGCTCTATGAATCAATTTTTGGAGGTGACTCAACCGGATGTTCCTCAAGATGGCAAACTTGTCATTCCTCATCGTCCAGTTGTTACCGTATTCTTTGTCGTTTCATTTCCACAAACCTTTTGTGCGCAAAGGGCATAACGACGAACTTGGCCACCAAATGATTAAGTGCCTCTTCAACCTCTCTACCAGTACTCGCACGAATTGACCCTTATTCATCATCAACTATATGATCTACATTTCCTGGAAGAAGTGCAACTTTCTCCCTTTACCTATGTTAATCTCGTTGGTCATGGATCACTTCAACATCCAATTTGACCGCCATCTTTTCAAATCTTCCAAGACGGTCATCGACAAATATACACTCAAACGGATACGCTCGGGGAAGCAAGCACTTGAAGAAGAGGAAGTGGAAGATGATTCCTCTGAATGAGGATGATGAAGTCTCCACCGAAGCTCCACATTGGTCTCCTCTCCATACGATGCCGAGGTGAATCCAAATTAGGATCCTAGCTCGACTCGTGGTCCACGGAGATACGTTCATCCCGAATGGTCATCCGACACTGATGCTCAATGGCACCAACCGGCTTGGGCCTATTGTCACGAGAAGCTCTTGGATAGGAATTGCGAAGAGATCCACGCCGTTCGGAGTTTAGTGAATCGTAACTATCAAGGTATTCAAGACCTCACCTCTGACTTCCAATCCTTTCAATTGTCGACGTCGAACTCGCTGAACGAGATCAACGATCAAATTCGTGTGGTTAGAGACTCTCGTCAAGCATTTGTCGACTCCCAAAATGAGATGATGGAGCTTCTTCGAAACATGAACAAGCCGGACAACTAGACTATCTTTGTTGCTTATTCTTGCTTCTTGTTGTTTGTTGTGTTTGTTTGATTTGTCATTTGCATCGGCTTTATGCCTTATCTTCCCTTTTAAGAAATGCAATTTCATTTTCATATTGTGTGTCCTTTTGTCCCAAGCTTTCATTATTATGTTCTTTTTGATGGATGTCAAAAGGGGGAGAACAAATGGATACAAAAAGCCTAATTCAAATATATGAAACTCTTGCATTGAATAAGGGGGAGTTAACATATCTTTTGCATATTGATAGGGGGAGCACTTACACAAATTGACATTAGTTTGTCATCATCAAAAAGGGGGAGATTGTTGGTTTTTTGGCCCTTTAATCTTAATTTTGATGATTAACAAACTAATATTTTCAATTACAACATCACACACATCATATTGTCAAATTGCATAGATATTGTGTATTCCTAACATTGTAGGTGATCAAACCAAGGGACTAATCAACTTCAAGATCAAGGCTCAAGACTTGTAATAAAAGCTCAAAGACTTCATATGTAATTTTCCATATATTTGAGTTATAGGATCAAATGTACACTTGATGCACAAAAGGATAAACCCCTTCTATCGAACCTGGTTCCCCACGGATAACAAAGTGTCTCTCGGTGAACCGTTCCATATAGAGTCAGTAACCACTTGATCTCCTGGAACCCTTGTTTCAGTGTACCAAACCTTATCCGGTCAATCGTCTCCTTAGAGTCAGTAAAAACTTGATCTCCTGGAATCCTTGTTTCGGTGTTCCAAAGATGGATCAGTCATCCGAACTCTCTTGTGTCTTTTGGCCTAAACGACTTCATCTTATTGGCCCACGTGGCACAAACTAACTCCACCAGACTTATATTTTGTCGTTTAGCCACACCCTTGAAACTTCCATACCGGTCTACCGGTAATGTTTCGGATTACCGAAGTGTTGTTGTCTATCCGAACATAACAGCTATTTTTCCACATAATATTTCGACCGTTACCGATAAACCAATTTCCCACTCAAGGTCAGCCGAAAATCCGCACATGTATCGGCCAACCGAACTTGCCACGGTCTACCGAACATGATCCCCAAGTCGCACCAATTCTTTACTGTCCATTTTGAACGGTGAACCAAAGTTAATTAGCTGATATTAGGAAAAGGTTACTGGAAGTTGATGAACGGTTATCCGACCTATAATCGGTCAACCGAGTTCCTAATTCAAACCAATTAGTCGGACTACCGTATGGATAACGGTCGACCAAATCTGTCTCGATTTCTGCTCGAGCTTAAGTCACATCTTGTTTTCCTTTGGTCCAATTCTCACCAACTTACCATAACGGCTCTATTTGTTTTGAAGGCTATATAAGCTTCACTTAAGAGACATTCAGAAATACACTTGCCAAAAATCAATCCTACTCTTGTGCTCTCAATCTTCAAGCCTTCAAAGCTCCACCAACTCTCATACTTCCACTAAATTCACTCCAAGCTTAAATCATATCCTTGAGTGCATTCAAGTTAGAGTTCAACAACCACATTCAATTTCCATTGCATTGTAAGGCTTCGAGGAAGCACCCTCTCGGGTTGTGAGAGGAGATCCGAGCAAGGCGAGGGTGTTCGCAAGGCTCCGATTGTAAGAGGGTTTATCTTCGACCGAGAACGAAGATAATAGTGAATTCTCGAGTAGGGATCGGAGGATCGATCGGAACTTGAGGAGAGGACTAGATCACGGTGGTGTGATCGAACCTCTATAAATCTCCGAAGTCATCTTGTGGTTTGCATTCTTTCCCTTATTATCTTTAATTATGCAATTGGTCAAGAAAATTAGGAGATAATCTATTCAGCCCCCTCTAGTTTAGTGACCGATTAACTTATAGATGGTACTAGACCGGGGACTCGTGCCGACTGGCCTTGTCTTGCCGGGCACGGACCCTGTGTTCGACACGGCGTGGTGGCCTCGGGCCGTTGGGTTGATGAGCCATTTTAACCGGGCCCGCTGCCACGCTGGGCCGACATGTCATGTCATGCCGTTAGCGTGCCGGGTCATGCCGACAGGACCCAAGTTCCAGGTCTAGATGCTACACATTAAATGCATAAAATTACAGCCTAAATTACTGTTTTCTCTCTCAAATATGGTTGAGTAATACTTTGACTACATGAACTTTAAAACGTCACACTTACACTTCTTAAACTTTGAATTGTCTAATACTTTGATCCATCCACATCTAATAATTGCTTTTCTTCAACGTATTCATCATTTTTCTCAATTTCTAGTGTTATTTGCAAAATATACTTCTAAACAATCTTTATAGTAAATTTCGAACGAAATCAATGGTCAGATTTGCTTCAAATTTGAGTATGATTGGTACAAATTGGTCCCCAATTCGAGTAAAATACGTCCTCTGATAGTTTTTTGATCGGTTGTCCTCCGATTTGATTCGAATTTTACCAAAAAATAGATTAAAAATATGTTTGGAAGACAAATACATAGCAAATTGAAATAAAAACTGAATACGTTAAAAATAGCAATTTTTAGATGAACAAATCAATTTGGTTACACATGTTAAATTTAAGAGATGATTAATGTGTCATTAAAGTTCAGGGGTCAAATTATAACTAAGTCATAATTAAGAGGGGGATTGTAACTTACCCAAAGTTAAATAAGCACCAGCGAAGGCAAGCACAAAACTTACTAAAAGATACAACTTTCAAATTAACAAATAAGATCTTATAGTAATGATTTAATTACGAATTTCAAAAAAGTTTGAGATAAGTGGTGTTTGTATCTACTTACTTTCTCAAACAATAGATGTGAGTCAAGCGGAAAATCAGTTGCCGGTGGTGGGGTTGGGAATTTGGTTTGGGCGGTGGAGGGGATAAGGATGGACATTTTACATATTATCCTTGGAGTTTAGAGGTATTGTGTTAGTAAATTAATAATTTTATATTTGCAGAATAAGCCTTGAATTTTATGAGTATTTGATTGAATAAGTTAATCTGGGTTAATTGCAGAATAAATCCTGTAATTTAATTATATTTGACCAGTTAATAATTAATCGAGAGAATTTTGGAATAAACCTTGAATTTAATTATATTTGTTTAATTAATTAATAATTGGAATATTTGCTACAAACCCCAGAGTTATTTATATTTAATCGAATAATAAAAAATTGGGAAATTTTGATGGAAAAACCATGGTTTTTTCATAATTCTACGAATAATTTAAATTAGGAAAAAATGCTCTTTTTCCCTGGACTTTATATATATTTGTAGAAAAATCTTTTATTTGGGAAATTTATTATTTTCCCCTGAACTTAGGAGACTTGTGAATTGTAAGAGAACCTTAGTGGATTTACGCTTATGCTCCTGTACCCGTGATGGTGGGTTTTAGAGTTGGTCTCTTTATGTTGCTTATATGGTTTTACAGTTATGTCTATATATATTGCTCTATCATTTGTTGTTATCTTAGTAGAACTTGAGATCCGATTTGTTAGGGCCGTATGACCCGTACATTTAGATAAATTGCATTTACCCTTGCCTTGTGGGAGTTGTGTGAGAGATTCGTGGAACCGACAGTCCACACACGCAGTGGAGAGTGGCCGTTGGAGCGTTCTCACAGACTCGGGCGTGTAGTCGAGTAGGGAGGATGGCATGTGATACACGTACGACTAGATGTTAGGGTGTTTTTCTTGTTGGGGCAGTCCGAGATAGTTTACTAGCATTGTTATGAGTGACGCTGGAGCGGGGCCCAAGGGCTCGGGCGCATGGTTGGATTTACAGAGACGAGTTACCCCGTTGTTGTGGCGGTCCGGGATGTTGTTTTTTTGCCTTAATCCGTGTTTTGGTGATTTAATGAACCTAATCTTCATCACAATCAAGTGTAGTGTAACACATAGAAGATATATTTTATTGTGCTAACATCTACACGTGATCAAGACTCAAGAAGAATGGAATGAAGTCAAGACATGTAATCAAAGCTATTTGAAGACATGTAATTTTACTTTATTTTGAGTGTTAGGAACTTTTGTAATCTTGGGCATACAAGAGTTAAAACTTACTCACATACATATTAGGTTTCTTGTAGAAGTCACAACCAAAATTTCACAACAATTGGACTTCAATAGATCAGCCAAACCTTAGCCAGAAAATCACTTAAAACCAAACCCTAATTTCCCGTGCCAATCGGTCGACCGAACGAGTTCTTTGTTCGACCGATTATAGCATACGTTCCAAGTGTATTTTCCAGGTTCCACCGGTCGACCGCGTTTGACCTTTCGGTTGACAGTTCCCGTATCTTCGGATGACTGTTAAACTTTGTCGTATTATTCAACGGTCGCATTCGTATAAATTCAACCTACCCCAAAAATACAATTGGCTACCGGTCGAACGTTGACCCTGAAATAGTCCACCGGTTGAACACTTCTCTTGAGCCCATAGTGCCTGATATTTTCGGTCGAACGTAACCAATATTTGTGTTCAAATGTTGTACCTTAACCCTTTCCAAAACCATACTATTGGTCGACCGCCCCATTTCTTGGTTCGACCGATGACTCAAGTTAAAGCCTAAGTGGTTTGACCGTTCAGTAGTTTGTTCGCACGTTTTTTTTGCAAAGCAAAAGGGAGGCACAACTTCGAATTTTATTGATTTGTGTAAATGGACTTACATACAAACCAACCCAACAACCACCCAAAGCCCTCGAAGCTTGCTGGGTACAAGCTCAGATTCTTATCTAGCACATATACTATCACAAGTTCCACCGTCTACTACAATGTATTACAACACGCTTCACATTGCTAAGCTATTGCTAAGCTAAAGCTACACTAACAAAAGAAACCCATTTCTACCTCCATGTTGTCGCAACGGTCACCCTCTCATGCTCGTCTCCCTTTCCCTCCAGCATACCAAGCCCCTTTATCCGAATCACATCCTTCACATCCTGAATAATGGGCTCCACTCGCCATTCCTCACCCTCCATACATTGCCTATTCGGTCAGCCCAACATTCGAACACCACAGCTCCCAAAGCTAGCTTCAGTGTTAGTGGCCCATGCTTTGTAGGTGCATTCCATGTCTGAATCCTATAAATCTCCTCGAATGTAGCTGCAGCCATGCGGCCCATATCTCCTCCTACCTTCCGGATTGCGTCCCATACAACTTGTACGAAGGTGCACTCCCAAAACAAGTGTGTTAACTCCTCGTAGGCACTCTTACATAGCGCACACCTTGACGCCATGCATAGCTTTAGCCCCCTCCGTCTCATCATATCATGAGTAGGTAGCTTCCCATGCATTGTCCTCCACAATGTTAACGCACGCTTTGGGACAACCCATTTGTGCCACACCATCGTCCCCCACATAACAACGGGTCATTCTAGCTTGACCTACTACCATGTATCTCTCAAGGTAAGTGTGCTTCGAGAGGCACCCATCCATGAGAGCTCATCCTCCCTAGGGCCCACCGGGATGGTAGGTAGCCGGGCCCAAAATTGTGTGAGAGCTCAGGACCGTAGTCGAGACACTCTCCACCTACCATCTTCGAGCAAGTGGGACACGGTGATATTATGTTGGACCCTAGATCATACCTCATTCTCTCCCTCTCCGGCAAGGTGAGAAGTGTCAGGCCACACCAAGGATCCTCAAAGAACTTCACCCTCTGTCCATCACCTAGTCGGAAAAACATTTTCTCCCTCGCCATATTCCGAACTCGTATGAGACCCCACCACGCCCAAGAGAAAATTGCTGGAGGCCGCATTATCCATATGGTCTTCCTCCTAAGGTACTTACTCTGTAAGCAAGAGGCCCAAAGGGATGTATCATGTGACGCAATGATCCAAAATAAGCGAAGAAGGGCAACATCGTTCCATTCCACCAATCGACGAAACCCGAGGCCTCCTTCCCGCCTTGGAGTGCATATATCCTGCCACGAGACAACAGCCAACCCCTTCGTCCCACTTAAACAAAGTGCATCATCAATCTTTCTATTTCGTGAAGCACACTCCTTGGTACTAGAAAGGCCGAAATCCAATAAATGTTAAAGGACGTGAGAACACTTCACACTAGCTCCACTCGCCCTGCCATGGAGAGGAGCTTTCCCTTCCACGAGTTCAGCCTCCCCCGTACCTTGTCCAGGAGTGCTTAACAATGTCTCTTCAGAAACCTCGAGGAAAAAAGTGGCAACCCAAGATATGTCACCGGGAAGGTGCTCCGCTGCATTTGAAGATGGCTACAAATCCACTCCCCGTCCGGTGTGCTCCCTCCCACAAAAACTTGTCTCTTTGAGTTGTTTAATTGCAACCCCGAGTATCGTGAGAATTCATCCAGTACCTCTTTCAGTGCGCGGGCATCAACCTTTGTGGCACTCGTAAACACCATTACATCATCAGCAAACATCAAGTGCGAGACCAAGATCGTACCATATTTAACCGGTCGAAGCCTACCTCTCCTCTCCTCACGACGCAGGAAAGCCCCCAACACTTCCATGCAAAGCACAAAGAGGTATGGGGCTAATGGGTCACCTTGTCGGAGACCATTTGAAGCCACAAACGGCCTCGAATAGGCACCATTAACATTGACAACGAAGGAGGCCTTCACGCACGCCCCCACCGGCTTCCTCCATTTGTCATTGAAGCCGAGCCTACATAGCACCTCATCCGAAAATCTCCATGACACCGTGTCGTACGCCTTCCTCAAATCAATCTTGACAGCCATGCGTCCCAGCCCTCTTTCAGAATGCAAGTTGTGACATAATTCGTGGGCCAACAAAACATTGTCCCCAATCCGACGCCCTCGGATGAAGGCACTTTGGTTCGCACTTACAAGCTTGGGCAACACCTCCTTCAACCTATTTGCAAGAATCTTTGAGATATAGCGATACACCATGTTGCATAAGGAAATCGGTCGGTAGTCATCAATCGAAGTTTGACCTCTCTTCTTTGGAATCAATGTAATCGCCATATAATTGACTTGCTTGAGGAGTTTACCCTCGCGAAAGAAAGAAGCAACGACCTTAAGAAGATCCTTCTTAATAATGTCCGAAGCCACCTTGAAAAACTTTGCGTTAAAGTCGTCCGGTCCCGGTGCTTTGTCATTATTGGAGTGCAAAACCACGAATTCCAGCTCAGCCATGGTCACCGGACGTGTGAGCAGTCCAACCTCCATAGTATCTAGCTTAGGAAGATCAATATCCTCTGCAATGTTACCCCCCTGCACACTAGAAGCAAATAAGTTAGCAAACCGGCAACGTATCGCCTCACGAATTTGATCCTCGTCCTCGATCGTCTCTCCGCCCTCAACTATCCTACGCACTGTATTGGTGGCTCTCCTCACCCTAAGAGAAGCATGGAAGAACCTCGAGTTAGAGTCATCTTCCCTCAACCATCTCACCCTAGATTTTTGTCTAATGATCAACTCCTCAATAACCAATCGGTGGGATAGCTTATCCACCGCCTCGCTCTCCTTCCTACTCAGTCCCTCCTCATCCGGAAGGCGTTCCATCTCCACTCGAATCTGTTGTTGCTCATTCCATGCCTCATTAAGACGCTCAGTTATATTTCCAAACACCTCATCACTCCACGTCTTAAACGTCCTCTTTACAGCCTTCAACTTCCCCACCACTCGATACATTGGGGTACCTACAATGTATGTCGACCACGCCTCCTTTACCACCGCTAAAAACTGGTCGTGCCCAGCCCAAGTATTCACGAACCGGAACATCTTCTTCTTCCGCACACCATGAGGCTCGAGATCCACCATCAAGGGACAATGGTCACTAAGCTCTTTACCTTCCACATAACAAATAGCATCTGGGAAGCAGTCGAACCACACCTGGAAGCAAAGGGCTCGGTCAATCCACATCTCTATCCGTCCGGGCCCATGCGTCGAGTTCGACCATGTGAACTCTCCTCCTGCTGTTTGTACCTCGACCAAACTACTTATGTCAATCCAATGGTTAAACTCTGCCATGGCCACCGCATTTAACCCACCCCCTCCACGCTTCTCCCATACACTCCTAATACAGTTGAAGTCCCCCAAGACCATCCATGCTACTTCAGCAGTAGGTTTGCACCCACACAAGGCCTCCCAAAGTGTTCTCCTCGTAACATAGTTGTTATCCCTATACACAAACCTAATCACGACTTGCTGACCTGTGGCCCGAACTATACCCTCCATGTGAACCAACTGATCCGTCTCCCGGGTCTTCTGGAGGTGATATTCTGAATCCTTCCAACACAAGGATCCTCCCGGAATTTACCACCTGACTATTTGACTCCCATTTATCTTGCCATATAGATTTAACAAACCTCGTCAGCCTCTTCTTCTTAACTTTGTGCTCAATAATACAAGCCAAATCCACTCTCCCCTGATGAATTTTATCTCGGATCAAGTACGGGTGCCCCCGAGCATTTGCACCATGTACATTCCAGCAAAGGCACTTCATGAATGTGAGGTTGGGGAGCAGACTCCCTTTTTCCCTCGATTGCTCTTCCTTTATTTGCCACGTCCACCACTCTCACGTGCCTAAAGGAGTAAGGTGGTGTAGCTTCCTCGAGGCTGAGTATTGGGGGTCCCCTCATGCGTTCTTGACTAATCTTACTAGTCAGCATATCACTCTCACTAGGATATAGTGGTGGGTGTTGGGCGCAATGCTGCTCAATACTAGTGGTTGGTCTGTCATGAGAACTAGGGTTTGCACAGCAAGAGTGGCACCGATCGGGTGGACTGTGGTGCAAATCAGGTCTTAAGTGGCTGACAATGCATCCCTTCCCTCTAGCACGTTCTCTTCTCCATGTCTCCTGGGTGTTTGATGGAGAAATCAGTAGGGAGGAGATGGGGCTGTGGGGAGTATTTCGGGTGGGGTTGTACGTGCATCTCGTGTGAGGTACAACTCTACGCGTATGGTCTGACTTTTGAGATTCTTTGATGGTTTGTTAATATGTTTATCATGCTGTAGCATAATCCTTCTCCTGGTCATATTATTGATTAGTGATTCCACTTATTGGCATGATTCATGACTCTTTATGTATATATAGGTCATAAATCATCATTAGTTTCAGATCTAGTGTTATGTGTGATTTGTCAAAACTGTCCAGATTTTCATGCAAGAGGAGCTTGATAATATTAGTTCTGATACACATGTTTTGATTCATGATTTCATTCATACTTTAGCATATACCTTGTTACTGATTTCAGATCGTTACTCATGCATTAATTACTACTCTTCTCAGATAGTATGTCAATGAGTCCTTGCTGATTTCAGATCATACATAGTCATGTGTTACTAATGATTACATTCTGCTAATGTTGAACGTTTTATTTTAAACCGCAAGTGCACGGCCGCGATGAAGCGGTGGCAAGTACGGGTCGTCCTCAGGGAGGTGAGTAGTCTCTTGCTTGTACGAAATCAAGTGGCAAAATAGGGAAGAGAAAGATTGATTATGCTAACCTACGCTACACTACGCTAAGAAGTATGAAATGTGAAAGAAGCAAACAAACGATGAAATAAGAACTAAGCTAAGAACAAAACGAGAATGCTGGAATTTCAGGAATGGAAAACCCCTAAGGGGTGGAGTGAGTGCACACAAGCAAAGAGGTGGGTGTAGAATACATTCTTTAAGCACATGAAGGTGGTGTTTATCAAGCATAGGAAGTGTCTAAATGTTATGGCAAAACCTATCAATCTATTCACCAACTTGGTTGATTAACATTTACATATGCAAGTTGTTTATTTCAGAACCTAAACAAGCATGAGAGGTGTCTAATCATTTTGGCAAAACTCATCAAGTTATAAATTCTATCCTAAACAAGCAAGCATACATTCATGTTTTATCAACACATCAAAAATAAAGCATTCATCCCATTCTCTAATACACGTATGTACATCTACTCCACCCCCCAAAGGGGATGAAACTACTCATTAAACATTACACTAATTATTAAACTAAGCAAAGAAAGCATATTAAAACTAAGCTAGAAATAAAAGACGATTAAACTAAAACATGCACAAACAATAAAAGAAGCATAAACAAACAATGAAAGAAACACAAAACTTTATTGATATCATGACTCACATTAAAAGTAGCATCCTCCTACTTTAGTGTGTGCTTCAAGGCCTCACTTCTAGTAGGAAGAATAGCCACTTAAAATATGGAGTGATTACAATGGAAGGTGAAGAGTTCTATTTATAGCCATGGAAAAAGATAATCCGGGACAATCCCCCGATGTGGGACTAAACCAATACCAAAAATACACTAAGCATACACTAATACACGTGCTACAGAAAACTAAACGGATTCTGGGCCATCTGGACCGCCAATTGGCGGTCTATATGGTTTAGATTCGTTTGGTTTTCTTTGTGGGCTTTGCTTGAAGTGTTTGTTGGTCTTGGATGCATCTGGTTGGTTTGTTGGAGCTCCGACCCGAATACAATTGCTAAAATACTCCCCATGATGGTGTGAAGTATTCTGTTTTGCTCTTAGGTCCCTCTGTCTTGCGTTCATGTCCTTCTCCCTTGCATCTTGGTCCCCAGATCTCACAATCCAGTCCCTTTTCCCAGCTTTTGGGTCCTTTTATGCTTCATCTCTTCAAACCTAATTATTCCTGAAAACTAAACATAAAACTCGTGACATAGCATTGTTTAGGTGAAAGATAATGGATATAAGATACAAATATGAGCATGAAATGATGTCAATCAAATACCCCAACACCTAACTTTTGCTAGTCCCGAGCAAAACAAAGAAAGAGAAAAGCATACAAAAAACAAGAAATTCTAACTCACTTTCGTAGGAATCACGGTTGCACTTAGCACGTGCAACAAGCCGTTAAACCTCCTTGTCGCCAAGGAGGAGTGTTGTCTCCTGAGGGTTTTCAGCGGATATACCCACAAAATCCGAACAAGATGCATTAATCAATCTAGCTACACGACTCGTTGGACTTATTTTGTCGATCATGGGATGCGGTAATACTACGGGTCGACTCTATATATGTAATCGGTCCACACACCTAGCCTAATGAGTTATTCGTGAGAGTTAGTTAAGGACTTAAGTGAAAGACATGGGCAACCTTAAGTTCTGAATGTGATACAATGTGTAAAGTCCATTTTGGTTCTTATTTGACTCTTTTTTTCTTTTTTTTCCTTTTTTTCTTTTTTTTCTTTTTCTTTGGAGCATTTTATTGGTTGGTGTTTGATTCTCCCAGGGTCAGGTTTCGTGCATCATTGCCTATGAGGACTTACACTATCACGTACACCTTCCCCAAATCTCCACATAGGGCGATCCCTACCACCCGTGTAACGGGAGTTCGGTCGGTGCATCCCAAGTCAGATGACTCGAAAGCACCAGGCACAAAGACCCCTCAGACCTACTTTCCCGAGTGATAGGAGCCGTGCGAAAAGAGAGAACACCACTTATTCACTTATCTACATGGGAACCAAAACCCCTACACTTAAGTTTCACAAAAAGAGATTAAGGGCCCTTGACCACGACAAACTTTCTTATGCTAAAAGACACGAATTATTTGACTCACTAGGTTCAGGGTGGACTTCTTTAAATGTTTGAGTGCTGAAACCCTATGATTACACGCCCCCCGAGGTAAAACCGGGGTGCATCCTAACGACTCGATAAGACCTAAAGCCAGTAAACTAGAAATCCTAATGCATCAAGTTCAAGACAATTTTGGGAGCTTTCTTTTTACTTTGCCTCTCAACGGTTTTGCACATGCTAAACACACGCAAAACCCACAAAACATTTTCTTTCGCAAACACATGAAGATTTTGAAAGAAATGTGAAAATTTTAAAGCACTCGGCAAGCAAAAGAAGACAAGTCACCCAAGGATCATGGCAAACAAATATATCAATGTTAAATGCGACACACTAACATGACCCTAGCAGTAAAAACAAAAGAAAATAAAACCAAAGGAAAAAGACTCGACTATGTACGCACGTAAAACACCCCCCACACCTACTTCATGCATTGTCCTCAATGAATGTGAACAAGATACTACATGGATACATGCATGAAAAAGGAAAGATCTCACCAACATGAAGTACAAAGGGACGTTCAGGGTCATATTGATGGACACAAACCCAAATTCCCTCAAAACCTGTGAGAAGCTGAAGAAGGGAGATAAATACGTGAAGAGATTGGGCCCAAGTACAAGGGTTGGGGCCCACAACAATCAATGCTCACTGAAGGAGTCGTTTATTACACACTTTTTTTTTCTTTTTTTAAGATATAAACATCAACCAAGATATTCTCATAATAATTTGGTCAAGGAACATCGAATGAGAACATCAAGTCAGGAGGACCAGAGACTTGCCGAGATGGGCAAGCTCCACTGGTACTCTGAGGTGTCATGAGAGGTGAAAGGTCAAAGCTGAAAGGCTCGAACCATTCATGATATTGGTTGGGTGGGGGCAACAAAGAATGAAGTTGCGTTGCCTCAGTAGGGTTTAATTGCTCATCGAAGAAAACCCTCCAACCAATAGGCGGGTGCATCGGAATGAGTTCCTCAAGCTCATTCGATGGATGCAGCAGACCTGCATCACTAAGAATGGGGCTTCTCCCCAAGTCATCTAACAAGGACCTCCCACCATCATTTAGATCATCAAGCATAAGCTCGGTCATAGGTGGGTCCGTGTTGGAGTCAATATGAAGCTCAAATGGCTCAATGGCCATGGGACATGAGGTAGAGACACCTTCTGGTATAGGCATATGATGAGGTGTCTCACTCTCACTAGTACTCTCAACTGAATCATGCAACGAACACTCCCTTTGGACATTCATGTTCGAGGCCAGCTCATTGTAAGACCCGCTCTCCTGCCACTCTGTTTTTGTTTTTATTAGTCCTTTTATGTGTTTTATTGTCTTTGTTTTGAGTTATGTTGGTTTTGCAAAAGTTTCCTTTTTGGGCGAATTTAACCGCCGGGCGCGGTTGCATTCGTTAGACTTAACCGGGTTTATCGGGTGCCTAAAACCTGGTGTGCGGATTTAATTGTTGCTTGATGTGGCATGTTGGTTAGATTGGGAGGTTGGGCTGGCCTTACCATATCCGAAATTAATGAGAGAAAATCTTGCTAGCATGTGCTTTGATTGGATTTAGGAAAGTGCTGATTTTGCCATCAAAGCAAATTAACTCCCAATTATCTCTTGCCTTTTTCCTAGTTTCTTCTTTCCAACTTGCACCCTTATTTATTCTACACCCCAGCCGACTCCCCTAGACCTTTTCTCCACCCTCAACCACCGAAATCCCCATTGGTGCTCCAGCAGATTGGAAGAGAAATCCAGCGGTGTTCTTGGCGTGCGGCTAGGAGAAGAAGGTTCTTGTCGGTCTTCGGTTTAGCTCAGCCTCTCCTCTCTTCAGGTATGCCTCTCTCCGTTAGCTTTAGGATGCATGGTGGGTAGAGAAGGCTGCTGGGACGGATTTTATGTTGGGGTTGGGATGTGTTGATAGTTGCACGAATGGAAGGTTGCGGTGCAACCCTAGTTCCGGCGGGTGGCTGGAATGCTCTTCCGGTTGTGGCACCTTTCTCACGACTCTACTCGGGGTTTTGCTGGACCAATCAGGGGGGAAGGAGGAGGATTTCGGGGGGAGCATCTCATGTAGGTTTTCTGAAATAAGTCCATGCGATTTCCAACCTAACTTATCTAGGGTTTCATGTGGTTGATTTATGTTGTTACCAGATTTCCAAGATGTGATTCTGAATTTGATTTCATATTCTTGGATGGTTCATGTTATTGCATGTTGCACATCTTTATTGCTAGTTACATAATTAATTCTCCACAAAGATTGATATTAGATGCCATAGGTCATGCATCATTAGGTTGCTGAAATTAGGAAAGTCCCGTGACCCGGTTTGCTTCTAAGTTTTCGCACAATCACAACCATTTAGTTCCGGATAGCTAGACCTCTTAGGTTGCTGGACACATGAGTTATCTCCTAATTTTAGTGTTGGTTATAAGCCGAGAAATTCATACCTTAATGGGTACTGAAATCAATAGACCACATGGCTGGATTGTTACCAAAAACCTTGCATGATCAATGTTCGGATTATTGCTGGAATTCAACCCTAGTGGAACCGGGTTTGCTGGCTGGATACAAGGTTTACTTCCGGATTTGTTTCTGATTTTAAACCACATATTTCATGCACTAATAGGTTGCTGAATATAGGAAAGTTCATGGCTGGTCGTTATCATGACATTGCATATTCATTCATCATGTCGTTGTTGGTAGTAGGAAACTTCCATGACCGGACTTGTTGCTATATCTTACATCCTCGTGTATTAGGTAATTGCTGGCTACATTTGTGTTTCCTAAATCTTGTGCTAATGAGTTGACCCATAACCATACATTAGGTAGCTACTGGATTCACAATTATTTCCAAATTCATGTGTTGTTTATTTGACAAATAATCATAGATTGGGTAACTACTTCTTACATGATTTATTTCCTTATTTGTTTCTGTTAGAGGTGGCATGGTTCGCATATCATATAGTTCTGGTTTGTACATCATTAGGTGGCTGGTTTGCATGGTTAGGACGTTGGGTAGATGGTTGGCTACACGTTTGTTTCCTAATTCATGTACTATAAGGTTGACGGATAATATTTGCTTACTTTGTTGCTAATTACATTACTTATTTCCTGATTTGTCTACTTCAAGGATGTGTCATGATATCATGTTAAATATTGCTGGATTCAAAGTTGTATGCTTTATTTTGTTGGCTGTATATATTATGGATGCTTATGACATGTCTTTATTTCCGGATTTGTGTGCTGGTTGAATTTAGGAAACAACCATGACTCTTGTTGTTGATCTTGGTGTGATTTTGCTGAATTAATATTCTGTTTTGCATAGAGCTTGAGGGAGATATTGCATGTTCTCCTTTGGACTCATTTCTGAATAATTTAGTTGCACTAGACTATAGAGTAGTTGCATTGCATCTAATCTGATGGAGTAATTCTGGGCACGTTCTGTTTTCTGGGCCGACGGGCCACGGGTGGGTCCTCTAGCTTCAGAGGCCACTCGGTTAAGACCCCTGTAGGGGGCCAGGCCTAAGATAAGTCCTGGGCATGTGCACTGCCATTCTGTCTCAGGGTAGGTGTTCCTCAGTTCGCGATGACACCATGTAGGTTTATTTTCCGCGGATTGGGACACTTATCCGGCGCACCGCTTTGTGCCGAGCGGTGGGTCACTGACGAGTGACCACCTTTGACCAGCGAGGCTGGTGTTCTGGTTCCTGTGGAGGAACGATTCGGGTGCGCCCGACCGGCACGACTGGTGTAGTCGTAGCCTTCTGTTGCATTTTATGCTTTCTGTTCTGTTCTGTTTCTGAGACCTGCCATATTTGCATTTCATGCTACCTTTCATTTATTGCATTAGCGGGGGCATACTGGGTTTTCTTAATTGAAAACTCACGCATTGTTAAATGCGGTGCTTGCAGGTACTTAGGTTCCACAGGGCAGACTGGACGAGTTCCGAAGATTCTGTACACGAGGGACGCGTCGACCATATTCTTCAGTTATCTTTTGCTTCCGCTTATGTCATTGTATTTCCTTTGAAACTCGATATGATGTAATAAGACTCTTATTTGTTATGACCATTCTATTATTCATATTATGTTTATGTCAGTCCATTTGTGGATGATCTTTTTCACTTTTGTCGAGTTGATTTGGTCCGTCTTTTGTAACCCCTTCGGTCGTCGCGGAGGTCTCTGATCGCGACACTAGTTTCCTTTCCCAGTGTGCGTACCCACGAGATCGGGGGCGTTACAACTTGGTATCAGAGCAGGTCGGTCTCTAAAGTGTACAGAAACTAAAGACTCTCCAGTGGGGCATCTTGCCCAAACCCTGTCGGTAATTTCTTATCTTTTAGAATTTCTTTCTGATAGTGATAGATCATGTTTGCATTAGTTAAATTACTTCTTGTGGATTACCTCGTGTGCTTGGAGACCGAACCACCCAACCCTATTTGTCTTTATCAGTTCCCTCACCTCCTCCTACGTTTTGGTGCTGAGATCTCCAACAAGCCCCACCGGTCAAACAAGCAAGAAGTGCAAGTGCAAGAGATGACTAGCTAGCAAGCATGGGAGGCGGCTGTAGTTGAATTCCAGCAAACTCTAGGATCCTTCTCCATCAGTTTCAGGTATGCTTCTACGCCTTTAGTTTAAGAGGAGGTAGAGTGCGTGTTGGACAAAGTTTGGTCCAGCACCATTGTGTTTTCCGATCTGAGGTTTGGTATGCACTAGTGGAGATCCACCGATTGTGTGGACTGTGGTGCACCATCCGAATTTCAGGGGTGGCTAAGCACCTCCATCTCTACTATGACTTGGGCCTCAGTCTTCCTTGGTGGTTTGCTGGAGAAACCAGAGGAAGTGGGCTCGATTGTGGAGAGCTAGTTGGGGAAGGGGTTTTGCTTTCATGTTGAGTGATGTGTTAATAACCTTGTGGTATAGAATCTTGTGATCTTTTAGATGTTATGTTCATGCATGATATTGTGATCAAGTCCGGATTTTCTTGCATGATATGCTTACTGATGTTAGATGTCATAATCACATGTTATTTTTGATTTGGTTCAGGCGTCATGACATGTTATTAATTTCAAATCTAGTTTCTATGGTGATCTGATTTTATGTTGAAGGAATGCTGCATTTATCGATTGGAATGTTAAGATGAATTAAATGTGTGATTTTATCCCAGTCATGACTAATCAATGAATATGCTTTGATTTGTCATCCCTCGGAGATATATTCTTTACAACATCTGAGCATAAGTTATAAATTTTAATTTAAATGTTGATGCCATTGGTATAATGCATGTATTGACTCTAATGTTGCTATGAGTTTCTCAAGTCTGATTTTAACCCCACCATGTTCAGTTTACGTGTATGATCTGATTTCCATAAACCTTCTCTGCTATGACTTGTTATGCTCTCACATGAATACTATATCAGAATTTATGAGTTTTGCTATTCATCCTATGCCGTCTAGTTTTGTGCAAATCCTTATGCATGTAGATTTATATCGATCATGAATATGCTCCCACTTCTGATTTCTAGATATATGCTTTCCATGTTAGATCGCTAATATATTCATATATTAATTCATGTTCATATGATCTCGGGCCATTTTCTGAATCGCTATCTTCTAATGCATGTACGTTCTAAAATTATGATTGGTGCAATCAGTTGGATTATAGGTGTTGTTGTGGTGACTTGTTATTGAGTTGATTTCATTCCAGTAGTAAGCATACCACATTCATGATCTGATTTGGTATACCTTCTCCGATGTTATCGTTATGCTTTCTTTGAGAATAAAATATGTACTCATCCATGACATATGCAACTCATTCCATGACTTAACGTCAAGTGTGAATCCGAATGCATGCATGTATATTATTTATGGATATACGTAGACTCCTGATCTCATGTGCATGTTCACCATGTTGTATTACTGATACTTATGTGGTTTTATGTCGATATAATCTCTGATCATGGTCTGATTTGCATGATTGTAACGCATATATGTCCTGAAATTTATGACTCATGCTATCGAATGCTTGTAGTATTTTACTACGATGCCTTTTACACATTCCATTACTCATTTCATGTTTAGATTGTTGTTAGGGAGTTATATTGGTACGCATGACATAGTTGTTGGAAACAAGAAATTGCACTCTGTGAAAAGGTTAACCAAATAGTTTTGATCCTACAATGTCCATGATGCTATGCCTGGAAATGTTGAAATCAGAAGTAACTTACCATCCATTCATGCATGCATGCCTATCCCCTGTATTGTGATGATTTCATCGTAGGATCTTATATTATTCATATAGTCCCAATCTTAGTATGTTTAATACATAGTGCAACTAATGCAAGTTTCAGGTGTTTATATGCGAGTAGAGGTTGAGTTTACAGCCTCGATGTCTTGCATGATGAGCCCTGAAATCAGTCACGTTATAGTCTCATATTTCTCCTAATTATAATTAGATTCGTGCTTGAATAAATTCAAAACCCATGAATGCGTTACTATAGATTGAAGTAAATGTTGTATAATCATCTCATCATGACCCATATCTCCTTCTGGTTGCATATTCGTTTCCATGATCCATGATTACTATAGCATGTGCTTTACCAAAATTATTATAATTGTTCATGTTACTGTTATGGGTATGATGGTGTAAGTGCATGCAAGTAAGTTCATGTCGTGATGATATGACTACGATTTCATGATTTAGTTGTTGCCTAGTTACATCATGGACATATATATTTAATCATCGAAATTTTATTTACGCAGTTAATTTGTTGTCCTCATAACTCATGTACATGTAAATATAGAAATCCATTTAGATCTTGTTATTATGACACGATTTAATGGTAGACTAGATATATCTCGTGCATGAGTATTGTCTATTAAGATCTTGTAATTATTTCCATGATTTAATTGCTGCCTAAATACATCATGTGCACGTATATTATCTATAGAGAGATTGTTATTCCTTCTTCATTTAATTGCGGTCTTGATACATGACATGTATGATATCTATTATTTAGTTGCTGGGACTATACGATCTCATGATTAGGTTGCCGTTAAATACCTTATGTTATTCACGTTTTGTTGCTGCTAAGACGTCACATATGCATGTATTAATTGGTTGCTGGAAATTGTATGATCATCATGGATGATTACTGTCAAGATGTCGCATATGTATGTATATATTAGTTGCTATAAATTTTATGATTGTCAATGTATCATAGGTTCATACATTATTACTTGCTAGATTTCATGTGATTGGTTCATGATTTGTTCTCAGAATCTTTGGCTGTTATGGCACATGTATTTCTTCATCTTGTAACTTTTGTTACCGTTGTTTGAGTGTGGGGTTGATGTGAGGATTTGTATCCCAAGTTTTTGGTTGAGAGTTAGGGATAGCAAATTTCGAGGACGAAATTTCTTTAAGGGGGTAGGTTGTAAGACCCGCTCTCCTGCCACTCTGTTTTTGGTTTTATTAGTCCTTTTATGTGTTTTATTGTCTTTGTTTTGAGTTATGTTGGTTTTGCAAAAGTTTCCTTTTTGGGCGAATTTAACCGCCGGGCGCGGTTGCATTCGTTAGACTTAACCGGGTTTATCGGGTGCCTAAAACCTGGTGTGCGGATTTAATTGTTGCTTGATGTGGCATGTTGGTTAGATTGGGAGGTTGGGCTGGCCTTACCATATCCGAAATTAATGAGAGAAAATCTTGCTAGCATGTGCTTTGATTGGATTTAGGAAAGTGCTGATTTTGCCATCAAAGCAAATTAACTCCCAATTATCTCTTGCCTTTTTCCTAGTTTCTTCTTTCCAACTTGCACCCTTATTTATTCTACACCCCAGCCGACTCCCCTAGACCTTTTCTCCACCCTCAACCACCGAAATCCCCATTGGTGCTCCAGCAGATTGGAAGAGAAATCCAGCGGTGTTCTTGGCGTGCGGCTAGGAGAAAAAGGTTCTTGTCGGTCTTCGGTTTAGCTCAGCCTCTCCTCTCTTCAGGTATGCCTCTCTCCGTTAGCTTTAGGATGCATGGTGGGTAGAGAAGGCTGCTGGGACGGATTTTATGTTGGGGTTGGGATGTGTTGATAGTTGCACGAATGGAAGGTTGCGGTGCAACCCTAGTTCCGGCGGGTGGCTGGAATGCTCTTCCGGTTGTGGCACCTTTCTCACGACTCTACTCGGGGTTTTGCTGGACCAATCAGGGGGGAAGGAGGAGGATTTCGGGGGGAGCATCTCATGTAGGTTTTCTGAAATAAGTCCATGCGATTTCCAACCTAACTTATCTAGGGTTTCATGTGGTTGATTTATGTTGTTACCAGATTTCCAAGATGTGATTCTGAATTTGATTTCATATTCTTGGATGGTTCATGTTATTGCATGTTGCACATCTTTATTGCTAGTTACATAATTAATTCTCCACAAAGATTGATATTAGATGCCATAGGTCATGCATCATTAGGTTGCTGAAATTAGGAAAGTCCCGTGACCCGGTTTGCTTCTAAGTTTTCGCACAATCACAACCATTTAGTTCCGGATAGCTAGACCTCTTAGGTTGCTGGACACATGAGTTATCTCCTAATTTTAGTGTTGGTTATAAGCCGAGAAATTCATACCTTAATGGGTACTGAAATCAATAGACCACATGGCTGGATTGTTACCAAAAACCTTGCATGATCAATGTTCGGATTATTGCTGGAATTCAACCCTAGTGGAACCGGGTTTGCTGGCTGGATACAAGGTTTACTTCCGGATTTGTTTCTGATTTTAAACCACATATTTCATGCACTAATAGGTTGCTGAATATAGGAAAGTTCATGGCTGGTCGTTATCATGACATTGCATATTCATTCATCATGTCGTTGTTGGTAGTAGGAAACTTCCATGACCGGACTTGTTGCTATATCTTACATCCTCGTGTATTAGGTAATTGCTGGCTACATTTGTGTTTCCTAAATCTTGTGCTAATGAGTTGACCCATAACCATACATTAGGTAGCTACTGGATTCACAATTATTTCCAAATTCATGTGTTGTTTATTTGACAAATAATCATAGATTGGGTAACTACTTCTTACATGATTTATTTCCTTATTTGTTTCTGTTAGAGGTGGCATGGTTCGCATATCATATAGTTCTGGTTTGTACATCATTAGGTGGCTGGTTTGCATGGTTAGGACGTTGGGTAGATGGTTGGCTACACGTTTGTTTCCTAATTCATGTACTATAAGGTTGACGGATAATATTTGCTTACTTTGTTGCTAATTACATTACTTATTTCCTGATTTGTCTACTTCAAGGATGTGTCATGATATCATGTTAAATATTGCTGGATTCAAAGTTGTATGCTTTATTTTGTTGGCTGTATATATTATGGATGCTTATGACATGTCTTTATTTCCGGATTTGTGTGCTGGTTGAATTTAGGAAACAACCATGACTCTTGTTGTTGATCTTGGTGTGATTTTGCTGAATTAATATTCTGTTTTGCATAGAGCTTGAGGGAGATATTGCATGTTCTCCTTTGGACTCATTTCTGAATAATTTAGTTGCACTAGACTATAGAGTAGTTGCATTGCATCTAATCTGATGGAGTAATTCTGGGCACGTTCTGTTTTCTGGGCCGACGGGCCACGGGTGGGTCCTCTAGCTTCAGAGGCCACTCGGTTAAGACCCCTGTAGGGGGCCAGGCCTAAGATAAGTCCTGGGCATGTGCACTGCCATTCTGTCTCAGGGTAGGTGTTCCTCAGTTCGCGATGACACCATGTAGGTTTATTTTCCGCGGATTGGGACACTTATCCGGCGCACCGCTTTGTGCCGAGCGGTGGGTCACTGACGAGTGACCACCTTTGACCAGCGAGGCTGGTGTTCTGGTTCCTGTGGAGGAACGATTCGGGTGCGCCCGACCGGCACGACTGGTGTAGTCGTAGCCTTCTGTTGCATTTTATGCTTTCTGTTCTGTTCTGTTTCTGAGACCTGCCATATTTGCATTTCATGCTACCTTTCATTTATTGCATTGGCGGGGGCATACTGGGTTTTCTTAATTGAAAACTCACGCATTGTTAAATGCGGTGCTTGCAGGTACTTAGGTTCCACAGGGCAGACTGGACGAGTTCCGAAGATTCTGTACACGAGGGACGCGTCGACCATATTCTTCAGTTATCTTTTGCTTCCGCTTATGTCATTGTATTTCCTTTGAAACTCGATATGATGTAATAAGACTCTTATTTGTTATGACCATTCTATTATTCATATTATGTTTATGTCAGTCCATTTGTGGATGATCTTTTTTACTTTTGTCGAGTTGATTTGGTCCGTCTTTTGTAACCCCTTCGGTCGTCGCGGAGGTCTCTGATCGCGACACTAGTTTCCTTTCCCAGTGTGCGTACCCACGAGATCGGGGGCGTTACAAGCTCACTCTGTTGCATTGCGAAGACAGACAATGAGTTTTCGCTGGGCCCACGAACATTCTCAACGGGTTGCATTGGGGTTAGGGGTGTTCGTTGATTTTGTGTTGCTTTCTCCAATTGGCGGATGAGATTTAGATTTAAAGGTTCATCCATGGGTTCCTGTTGCTTACCAGAGTTGAACACATGAAACTTGGCACTCATGTTACCGAATGAGAGCTTCATGAGACCATTTCTACAATTAATCAAGGCATTGGAGGTTGCCAGAAATGGTCTACCCAAAATCAAAGGTATTTGAGAGTGGGTGTTCGCAACAGGATTGGTATCGAGGACAACAAAATCGACTGGAAATATAAAATCTCCAACTTTGATAAGCACGTCCTCGATAATCCCCATGGGAATATGAATGGATCTATCCGCTAATTGGAGGGTGATCTTAGTTGGTTTGAATTCTCCCAAGTTCAACTGTTGATAAACAGAGAATGGGAGGGCATTGACCGCTGATCCTAAATCAAGCAAAACATTGTTCAATCTAGTGTCCCCTATCGTACACTGAATAGTAGGACACCCAGGGTCCTTGTATTTTGTGTAGGTAGGATTGGACAAAAGTGAGCTGATATTTGCAGCCAAGAATGCTTTCTTAGGAACATTGGTCTTCCTCTTGGTTGTGCAGAGATCCTTCAACACTTTGGCATATTGAGGTATTGGTTGGATGACATCCAACAAGGGGATGTTAACCTTTACTTGCTTAAACACCTCTACTATCTTGTCCATGTTGTCACTCTGCTTTTTGTTTAACCTACTTGGATATGGAGTTTTTGGCAGGTAGGTTTTCTGCTGTGCCTGAGAAGAAAGATTTGGTGTATTACCCTCACCCTCAGCTTCTTCTTCACCACCATTCCCACTGGGGGGCTGCATAGATGGTGGTGGGTGTGGCAAGGAAATGTGGTTGTCAACCTGTTTTCCATTCCTTAAGGTCACAATGGAATTGACATGGTGAACAGGTTCCTCTACATGGTTCACTTGCCTCCCCCGAGGTACCACATTCTCATTTTGCATTTGTTGTTGTTGGTACATGCGGGGGTTAGCCTCAGGCTGGCTAGGAAAGGACCCTCTCTCTCTTATGTACAGACTGAGCCAATTGGCCCATTTGAAGCTCTAGAGATTTCGTGGTCTGCTAATTTGAAGTGAGAACTTGACTTGTGGTAGACATAAAAATTTTCATTGAGTTTTCAAGTCCACGAGTCAAGGTCTCAAGCGAATTGAATCGGGTTTCCATATTATTGGAATTTAGGAAACCCGATTGATTGGTGGTTTGCGCTTGGGGTGGCTGATAGGAATGCGCATGCATGGGAGGTTGGTGTGATTGGTAAGGTGGTCTAGAGGAGTTTGGAGGACCACCCGGGGCATTAGTTTGGTTCCATGAAAAATTGGGGTGGCTCCTCCATCCAGGATTATAAGATGATGAGTATGGGTCATTCCTGGCTCTATCATAGACGGCGTTGACATGCTCCATCTCAGGAGGAATGGACTCACACTCGCTTTCTACATGACCTATCCTACCACATGAATGACAGGGAACTGGACCAGATGTGGACATGTGAGGTGCACTTTGTTGGGTTTGGAGCTCAATCGAATCCATACGGCGCATTAAGGCCGCCATGCGTGCCTCGGTGGCCGTAGTGGTATCCATAGCAAATGCGGAACCCGATCTAGTTGAGTTTGCATTCGCGATCCTCGCTCCTATACTAGATGATGCAGGTGGTTCCCTCGCACTCTCCCATTGCATGGTTTTCTCAGCAAGGTCTTCTAGGAAAGCCCATGCCTCCCTTTCATCCTTTCCCAAGAACTCTCCTTGACACATGGACTCAAGGAGCGTTCTGGACGGGATGTGAAGACCCTCATACACAATCTGACAAAGACGCCACAACTCAATGCCATGGTGAGGGCACGAGGATAGTAGCTCTTTGAACCTCTCAAGATATGCATGAAATGGTTCGGTCTCATGTTGATAGAACAAATTGATTTCGTTCCTCAATTTTTGAGTCCGATGATTAGGAAAGTACTTCTTGAGGAATGCAGATTGAAACTCATCCCAAGTCCTAAAGGAATTCGCCTGGTTGCTGTACAACCACTTCTTGGCGTCATCCTTTAGTGCAAAAGGAACAAGCCTAAGATGGATGGAGTCTGTGCTAAGTTGTTGCAGCTTGAACATAGCACAGACCTCCTCAAATTTCCTGAGAAAGATATATGGGTCACCTTTCCCAGTGAAATGAGGGAGCATGGAAATGAATTGAGGCTTAACCTCAAAATGGTTCCCATTAGCCTCTGGTAATACGATGCATGAGGGTAGAGCTGTACGGCTCGGGTAGCATCGATCACGAAGAGGTATGGTGGAGCAGGTTGGTCCAACAACTGCTCCTCCTCACGGAAATCGATGACCGAAGCCAGATTGACAACGCTCCTCGTCAAACGACCACTCTCGTCTCGTGTCCACGAAAGCATGCACAATGGTGCACACACAAAACAAAACTTTTATTTTCTAACAAAGAATGTGCGTAGAGGAGAAGACGGGGGAACACAGGAGAGAAAGAATGACTCAGGAGAGAAGGGAAGAAGTCCTTAATCTACGGCGGATGGGTACAGGTAGATGCACACAAGCAAACAAGACTCAAACAATCCTAAGGTCGCTATATGTCCTTGCAGCTAGACGACGCCTAACTGCGAGGTCACACGGCCTCAACACACCTCACCTCCCTACGATGAGGACCACAAAGCCCAGAAAGTGAGTCAAGATCCAGAGATCTCATCTCTCCTACTATCGACAAAGTGGGCAACGCCGATAAGGTCATGACGGTCGGGACCGGATCACTCTTCTAATGCGTCTCAATTCCTTAAGGCCAATGTCTACTTGATTTTAAAATTAGGCTCTTGATTAGTGTGGTTTTTGGGGCGAAGGAAAGGGTGATGAAATCCCCCACCTTATCTTTTATGGGACAACCCCTCCTTAGTAGCGTTTTGGTGTCCTAAATCTAGCAATCAACTCTCCAAACAACGCTTAACTCACACTTGTTGCAATGCACTTCCTACTAACTAATGCATGTTCATACGAAATGCATGAATGAGAGTAGAAGGTGCGTACCTCACGCCATCCCTCAGCAACAGAAAATAAAGCTAAGATGAAAGACAATCTAAATGCCTAAGTCACATACATGATGCATTACCTAAACAACAAGAATGCCTAATCTTTTGCTTTGAGTTTTAGGGTCCAAGTTGCTTAAAGGAGGTTGATTATGGATCTGGTAACAAACTATACGTCAAAACATGCCAAATTAAGTCCCAGACCACTATATCAGATAAAGTAAACAGACCAAAGAAATAAGAGAGCGAGCTGAGCTTACCAGACCGCCAATTGGCGGTCTCTGGCCGCTGATTGGCGGTCTATAGTGCCCAGCTTGCTTCAAAACTTCTCCAGGTGCTCCTCCTGACCAGTCCAAGTCTCCTGAAACAAAGCAAAACTACAAAACACAAATTAAATCCACTCGAATTGTCCAAACAAGAGTATGGACTGACACCTCCCCGACAACGACGCCAAAAACTTGTTGAACATTTTATTTTAAACCGCAAGTGCACGACCGCGATGAAGCGGTGGCAAGTACGGGTCGTCCTCAGGGAGGTGAGTAGCCTCTTGCTTGTACGAAATCAAGTGGCAAAATAGGGAAGAGAAAGATTGATTATGCTAACCTACGCTACACTACGCTAAGAAGTATGAAATGTGAAAGAAGCAAACAAACGATGAAATAAGAACTAAGCTAAGAACAAAACGAGAATGCTGGAATTTCAGGAATGGAAACCCCCTAAGGGGTGGAGTGAGTGCACACAAGCAAAGAGGTGGGTGTAGAATACATTCTTTAAGCACATGAAGGTGGTGTTTATCAAGCATAGGAAGTGTCTAAATGCTATGGCAAAACCTATCAATCTATTCACCAACTTGGTTGATTAACATTTACATATGCAAGTTGTTTATTTCAGAACCTAAACATACACTAATTATTAAACTAAGCAAAGAAAGCATATTAAAACTAAGCTAGAAATAAAAGACGATTAAACTAAAACATGCACAAACAATAAAAGAAGCATAAACAAACAATGAAAGAAACACAAAACTTTATTGATAAAATGACTCACATTAAAAGTAGCATCCTCCTACTTTAGTGTGTGCTTCAAGGCCTCACTTCTAGTAGGAAGAATAGCCACTTAAAATATGGAGTGATTACAATGGAAGGTGAAGAGTTCTATTTATAGCCATGGAAAAAGGTAATCCGGGACAATCCCCCGATGTGGGACTAAACCAATACCAAAAATACACTAAGCATACACTAATACAAGTGCTACAGAAAACTAAACGGATTCTGGGCCATCTGGACCGCCAATTGGCGGTCTATATGGTTTAGATCCGTTTGGTTTTCTTTGTGGGCTTTGCTTTAAGTGTTTGTTGGTCTTGGATGCATCTGGTTGGTTTGTTGGAGCTCCGACCCGAATCCAATTGCTAAAATACTCCCCATGATGGTGTGAAGTATTCTGTTTTGCTCTTAGGTCCCTCTGTCTTGCGTTCAGGTCCTTCTCCCTTGCATCTTAGTCCCCAGATCTCACAATCCAGTCCTTTTTCCCAGCTTTTGGGTCATTTTATGCTTCATCTCTTCAAACCTAATTATTCCTGAAAACTACACATAAAACTCGTGACATAGCATTGTTTAGGTGAAAGATAATGGATATAAGATACAAATATGAGCATGAAATGATGTCAATCAAATATGAGCATGACATATACAAATGTTATGGCAAAACCTATCAATCTATTCACCAACTTAGTTGATTAACATTTACATAATGAGTCCTTGCTGATTTCAGATCATACATAGTCATGTGTTACTAATGATTACATTCTGCTAACAACCATGATAGTGTGCTGAAATGAGATCATATGTGTTCATTATTATTTAGTAACCTTATTCTGATAATGTCCTATACTTGGATACTGATTTTGGATTTCATACGCATGTATTATTCATGCCATACATAGATGATTCTATCACGATCGGTTGCTGACCCTAGGTCATGTAATCGTGCATCATTTCTTTAACCTATTGTATAATCTTTCATGACTTGTTTACAGATCATAGTACACATGTTCATGCATTAGCTCTGTTTTACATTCATATAAAGCATGTTATGGTATGGGATTCTAAGTTCCAAACATACATGTGCTCCGAAATGTATGCTGTAGAATACCGATTGCATGCATGTATGACAACAGAGACCCATAGCATTGCTGATGCTATATGCATGTTTTGTCATGTGGTTCTACTGGTATTTATTAAATTTCATACGTTTATAAACTCTGATCATATTATGAGGTTTTGGTACAATCGCATGCACACTCTAAAATCGACGAATGTATGTCTTCGATTATTATTGCATTCGACTATGGCATGTTTTGCTGTCTTGCATCATCCCATTGTTTCTTTCTTGTTGATGCATTACTGATGTGATGTGTCATGTTGTTCTGGGGTATGACCCTTAGGATAACAGACCTTATAACATTCTTATCATGACCCGTAGATGACTCGATTAGTTGTTATCTTGATTTGCCGATCCAGTTATGATTGCTTGCTATTGTGAGTTTCGTTTGATTCATGATTGGGACATTCTGACTCTGATTTGTTTGGGGTTGTTAGGAGGGTATCTGGATACTCTTCGTTGAGCTCGTTCCTTATACTGTAGTTACATTAGATCTTAGATGCTTAAGTAGCTTGCATTGCATTTAATCTGATTAATAATTCTGGGCACATTTTGTTTTTTTGGGCCGACGGACCACGAGTGGGTCCTCTAGCTTCAGAGGTCATTCGTATAAGACCTTCACGTTGGGAGTCCAAGCATAAGATAAGTCCTGGGCAGGCATTCTGCCATTCTGTCTCAGGGTAGATGTTCCCAATTTCGTGATGACACAATGTTGGTTTATTTCCACGAATTGGGACATTTATCCGGCGCACCGCTTTGTGTCGAGAGGTGGGTCACTGTCGAGTGACCACTTCTGACCAGCGAGGCTGGTATTCTGGTTCCTTGCGAGTAACGTGTCGGGTGCTCCCCGCTGGCATGGCTTGTGGAGTCATAGCCTTCTGATGCATTATGTGTGCTTCTGTTCTGTTATGTTTTGATGCTTGTCTTAGCTAGACTTCATGCATAGTTCTATTATTGTTTGGCTGGGGCATACTGGATTTTCTTTATAGAAAACTCACGCATATGTTGATGCAGTACTTGAAGGTACTTAGGTTTCCACAGGGCAGACTGGACGAGTGTTGAAGATTCTGTACACGAGGGACACATCGACCAGAGTCTTCAGTTGTCTTTTCTTCTGCTTTATTGATGTATTTCCTTCTTGAAACTCGAGTTTTGTAATGAATCTTTCATACATGGATATTCAGTTATTTCAGTTACCTTTATTCGTCAGCTATCCATGTATGTCTTCATATATTGTCAAGTTTGTCAGTCTTGTCAGTCTTTCTTTGTAACTCCTTTGGTCGTCGCGGAGGTCTCTTATCGTGACACTTCAGTTGGTTCCCAGTGTGCGTACCCACGAAATCGAGGTGCATTACAACAAACCTTACACAATTCTTTCCCAGCGGCTATAGCTCACTAGGAGCTTATAAATAAACCTCCATACACCTTGTTTACACATCTCTCATACTTTTATTTGCCCAACACTAGAGAGAAGTCTCCTAATCCTTAAAACCCCAAATCCTACACTCTAAGCCTTATACTTCCACTCTTTTGATCAATTCCCTATCATACTAAACACACGCAAAACCTACAAAAACATTTTCTTTCGCAAACACATGAAGATTTTGAAAGAAATGTGAAAATTTTAAAGCACTAGGCAAGCAAAAGAAGACAACTCACCCAAGGATCATGGCAAGCAGATATATCAATGTTAAATGCAGCACAGTAACATGACCCTAGCAGTATAACCAAAAGAAAATGAAATAAAAAATGAAAAGACGCACAAACTATGTACGAACATGAAAACACCCCCCACACCTAATCCATGCATTGTCCTCAATGTATGACAAAATGGTGCCAATGCATGGATAGGGTGTACCGGACTAATGACGGCGGCCAGAAGTGCCTGAAGAGGCACCTCTCTCAAGAGCCGACAATTTCCTATATATCTTCCGGTTTTGTATACCTAAGATGACGTTTTGCTGCTCGACCGCCATCTCAGAAATGTCGGTGTTAAAGAGTGTTCCTGAGCTCATAGACGTGCTTGAGGAACTGGCTCTAACATCCTCCTCCATGTAGTCAGGCACCCATGCCTCAGGAAGGCCATGGCGAAATGACGGGGTCATCTTCGCTACCTCGAGGTCGGTGCCTTGGCGCCTCAGCATGCGCTTAAATCGTGGGATGTCTAACATGCCACACAATTTGGTAACGAGAGTAGGCAAATAGTGTATTTCTTTCAGCTTAGCGTTCACCAAAATGTTGAACAATGTTCGACAAATGTAGTGTGGTGAATCATCCATCAGACTATACAGGATTCACAAACTAGGTGTGAAAAATGTGGAGATCCGCTCTTGTCCCAACACATTTCTACACACCCACCTGGCTATAATGTGCACATTGGAGTAAATGTGCGCATTAGGTACTCCCACATGCGATAATATAGGCTTCCCATGCCCAAGCATAGATCGATAAAAAATAATGTCATAGGTAGGCGCAAGCTCATCGACTAAGGGGATCCCCATCGCGTCAGAGATTAATTGGGGTGTCACGGCGTGCTTCACCCCTCTGAGAGTGACACTAAACTCGAGTGGTCCGGTCTGGTCACACTCGAGTTTAGTTAAGAACTCATTTACGAGAGGCACTACGTACATGGATTCGTCGTCCTCGTACAACAAATGGTACCACCTTTTAGCTACGATTCGATCGTAGAAGGGTTCTCCGAATTCACAAATCAGGGAGGCAAAAATGAGTTTTGGAATTAAATGATTGCTGGCCATACCTGCACCTACCTTGGCGAGCTTTAACGACGGAGCACACAATGGTGAAGACGAACACGGCGCGAGAGGAGAGGAGACAACCGCATACCTATCCCAGCAGCAAAACAGACACCCAACCACGCAACCAACAGAGCACCCAAAGTAACACACCCAGACGAAGAGAAAATGGAAACAGAGCACAACACACCGCTGATTGGCGGTTCCAAATCGCTGATTAGAGGTCTGTTCGTGCGATCTGGGTGTGGAATTTGGGTGGAGGCGAGAGAGAAGAGAAAGACGTGTTTTCGTCTACTGGAAAAATGCGTAGGGCAAGGGTATCACGCGTTATTAACAAAGGAAATGGGAAATATCAAAAAGTCCTTCCAATATTTTGCTTTTTATCATTTTGTTCTTTTTTTCTTTTCAACAAAACAATTATATGTACAAACAAATGAAGGGATGGATCACATCAAGTGACCACATCCGTGGGGAATTCGTGCAAAGACACGACTTCCTCCTCGACCTATGTCGTGGTCCCTTCCAAGTATCGTTTGAGGCGTTGTCCATTAACTTTGAATACGTCCCCATTCCTTGGATTTTGAATCTCAACCGCCCTGAAGGTTTTGATTCACACCAAAACAAGTGGAGGCAAGAATTATACAACAAGACCTTTTGTCCCACCTCGAAGGTTTTGATTCACATCAAGCGATCGTGATTTTTTTAGTGCGGGACTTGCAGATCTTGGCATTCTCATAAGCTTAATTTCTCAACTTCTCCAACTCATTGAGGTCTAACTTGCGATTGGCACCGGAAACATCAAGACTCATGTTAAGATGTTTGATTGCCCATAATGCCCGGTGCTCAAGCTCTACCGGAAGATGGCAAGCTTTGCCATAAACTAGCCGGTAGGGGGACATGCCAAGGTCGGTTTCAAATGCTGTGCGGAAAGCCCACAATGAATCATTAAGCTTGACTGACCCATCTTTCCTTGAAGCATTAACCGTTTTCTCAAGAATTTTCTTAAGTTGACGGTTGGAAATTTCCACCTGGCCACACGTTGGCACCTATCGCATGCTTTGCAAAATGCAAAAGCGTCTTGGAACAACGTGGGCCACTAAAAACCGTATTGGAGTATTTTGGCAGCGGTTTTCTTGGCACCGAAGTGCCCACCACATGCCTCCTTATGGCAAAAGGACAAGACACTTATGATTTGATCAGCACAATATTTAAATAAGTAGGGATCATCCCAATAGAAGTGCTTGACTAACAACTTGAATTTTGCTGTCTCACTGTGTCTCCAATGAGCCGACACCTCCC